>CM056197.1:89089780-94089780 GCA_029692085.1 Gymnothorax javanicus | reverse complement strand
CTGGCCCTATGTGAAAAAGGAATTGTCTTCCCTTCTAATATCATGATTTAACTGATTAACCACATTTTTTTGAGTCCAATTTCACTAGCCACAGCCAGGCCTGACTACTGCCAGACCTGTTGAATCAAGAAATCACTTTAATATAACCTGTCTGACAAAGTGAAGTAGGCTAGAAGATCTCAAAAAGCAACAAGTCATGCCGCAAACTAAAGAAATTCAAGAACAGATGAGAAACAAAGAAAGTGACATCTATCAGTCTGGAAAGGGTTGCAAAACCATTTCTAAGTCTTTGGGACTCCGGCCAATCACGGTGAGAGCCATTACCCGCAAATGGATAAAACTTGGAACAGTGGTGAAACTTCCCAGGAGCGGCTGGCCTCCCAAAATTACTCCAAGAGCGCATCAACGACTCATCCAGGAGGTCACAAAAGAACCCGGAACAACATCTAAAGAACTGCAGGTCTCCTTGCCTCAGTTAAAATCAGTGTTCATGATTTAACAATAAGGAAGAGACAGGGCAAAAATGGCATCCATGGGAGAGTTCCAAGGCGAAAACCACTGCTGATCAAAAATAACACAAAGGCTCGTCTCACATTTGCTAAAAAACATCTTGATGATCCCCAAGACTTTTGGGAAAATATTCTGTGGACTGAGGAGACAAAAGTTGAACTTTCTGGAAGGTGTGCGTCCCATTACATCACGCGTAAAACTAACACAGCATTTGATAAAAAGAACATCATACCAAAAGTCAAACATAGTGGTGGTAGTGTGATGGTTTGGGGCTGCTTTGCTGCTTCAGGACCTGGATGACTTGTCGTAATTGGTGGAACTATGAATTCTGCCCTCTACTGGAAAATTCTGAAGGAGAATGTCCAACCATCAGTTTGTGACCTCAAGCTCAAGCGCACTTGGGTTATGCCGCAGAACAATGATACGAAACACAGCAGTAAGTCCACCTCTGAATGGCTTAATAAAAACAAAATTAAGATTTTGGAGAGGCCTAGTCAAAGTCTGGACTAAAATCTGCTTGAGATGCTGTGGCATGACTTTAAACAGGCCGTTCATGCTCAAAAACCCTCCAATGTGGTTGAATTAAAACAATTCTGCAAAATGAGTGGGCTAAAATTCTTCTACGGCAATGTGAAAGACTCGTTGCCAGTTATCGGAAACGTTTGACTGCAGTTCTTGTCGCCGAGGGAGGCACAACCTGTTATTAGGATGTAGGGGGCGATTACTATTTCACATAGGGCCAGGTAGGTTTGTATAGCTTTTTTCCCTTAATAAATGATATCATCTAAAAACTGCATTTTGTATTTATTATTAAATTTACTTATTTCGGGTTGTCTTTGTCTAATTTTAAAATTTGTTTGATGATCTGAAACATTTAAGTTCGACAAATAAGCAAAAAAAATAAGAAATCAGCAAGGGGGCAAATACTTTTTCACGGCACTATACGTATGAGCAGGATGCGCTTTTATTTTTTTCTGACTCTGGAAATTGATGTATTCCTAACAAAGATGACAAAGAAAGGCATTTAAACACGAGTATTATAGATAAAACACGACAATCACGGAAGCTCATTACAGGAATTTAATGTGCCTCTTTACTGAAAAAATGAAAGGCGTGAAGTGGAATCTTAGCATTTAACATCCAAACCCGATTCAAACGAAAAACTTCCGAGTCAGGTACAGCCCGGCTAATATGTATGACTCACTAATCACAAATTAAGTCATATGGACTGAAATACAGTAAGCTAGCTTATATAATTTTACCTAAATAGCATAGTCATCATCTAACATGGGAACATTACCACATTGTTTCTTGCATCTTCACTTATAGTTTACAGTTTTAATCGGGTGCACGATGGTTTGGTATTTTTGCGTGAATAAGAAATCCAAGTGTGTCCCCTGACAGAGACTGCGTCATCATGCACATCTCATCATGCGCATCAAATCACTGTGGCAGTGAATTCAATGTGCCACTGCTTACATCCACGGTCTGTTTGCCATTTCTCAGGAACTTTTCCAAGCGCTAAGAGGAAAGGGGAGAAGGTTTGTGGGAGTTCGCACAACCAAAAAACACAGCAACGACAAATGCCTGCAAGGTAGCTCGCAAGTACCAAGCAGCAAGTGCACCAGTCGTCAAGAGCCAGTTTTTCTACAAATCAGGCAGTTAACCATAAGGGGGTGATATATGATGGTCTCAGATATGCCTAAAAGTTTTGTTGGTGACAGATGGTTGGTTCAATAGAAAAACTGCTAATTTTTAGGCACCAATACCCTTGGGTTTCTTTTTTTTTCTTTTTTAAGGATACCAGAAGGGCCAAAGATTTCAAAATGAGAAATGAGCGCTGAAAAAAAATCAGTTTTGAAATGCAATTATATCATTGCGCTGACAACAGCCCACATTCATTTTCACAAATGTCAGTCTACTGTGTGTAGGGCACACAGTAATCTGAAAATTTCTGTGGGCTGTTGAGGGCGTGTCCTATAGGGGGGCGATGCAAGATGCTACTTTTGGCCATTTGAGCAGTAATATCAGGGGCATTTCCAGACTGTGCCCTCAACAGCCCAAGATGGTTTATTCATCATATGATACCATAGGAAGTCCTTTACATAATCAACCCAAATTAAGTGTGGGATGTTGAGGGCGCAAGAGTATAGGTGGCGCTTCAGTCAGGGAAAAAGTAAAATTTGGCATTTTGGGAGGTCAAAATTCTCCATGTGCCCTCATCCGATTTTGATGAAAACTTCTCTCTTGGGTAGCCCAATATGTCTACTAACTGTGATGTGAAGATTCCTCTGGGTTTCTGCTGCATTAGGGGACAAAATTCTAGAAAACATTTTAGCATTGAAAGCATTGGACACCAAAGTAGTATATACCCACAAATGCAGAATGAGTCGTCAACATTTTTCAATGGTTTTTCAGAAAATGGAGAACTCAAAACTATAATTAAGAATATCTACAAAACGATTTTTGTCATTCTTGGGCCAGGTCGTGGCGTACAAGTGACATACAGCGCGAGACAAATGTGATTAAAATTCTTGAACATCGATTTTGATTTCATGGGAACTTTAACAAAGATTCAATGACAAGTCGCCTGTTCGCAAGGTAGCTGTAACTAAGGTTAATACCTGACGGCTGTAAGTTATAGTGGTCAAGTGCTCGGGTGTTCTGATCAGGTGGAAATACAGATCATTCTACTAAGATCATTCATGACCATTTCAGCTAAAACATAAGATATTGCCAGATGTTTTACGTATGCCAGGTTGAAAGAGGCGATTAAGACACGCACACAAAAAGCAGTTCACATATCTGTTTTTTCTGTCTTTCCCACTGCCATAACCTCGAGAGAGCCATGGAGTTCATCACCAACTCTTTTATTGTTGGGCTATTTATGTCTCAGCAGGGAAAATCAGGCCATAAAGTTCCAGGCTGATAAAAGATTGCCTGGTAAACCACCAGCAGTGCTGCTCAAGAATAGATAGCGGGTACAGCTCTTGCAGCTGCAGTAATTTCCAATGTGTCATCCATTTTCTCATGAAACTGCTAAGAAAAAAAAAAAAAAAAAAATGGTAATGCAGCAGAATTCCTCTCCCTAAAATGCCATTGAGGTTGCTATAACGTTTGCAGCGCCACATTAGCACTAAATTAGGAGAGGCGAGTTGTAACAACTATTATTGTAATGCACACTTCAGCAGTAGAAGTTCTGGATTTAACACATTCCCTAAAATTTAGGTGAGAGGACGTAACGCCACTGAATAGAGAAGAATTTAAGGGATTGTGATGGGGAGAGGGAGGAGGGCACAGCAGTCCTGTCAGCACCATGAACTCTGAGACAAACACGCCTGCTGGGACTGTACAGATGGAGGAAGGCCTACCTGTTATGTAAGACAGCCTGAAGCCCTTGCCAGTGAGGCTGTCGTCAGAGTGAAACTTGATCCACACATGGTCCTGGGCGGAGATGTAGGGGGCTGGGATGGAGGAGCCACAGGCCCGGTAGCCGTCCAGGTTCTTGTAGGTGCCGATCGAGATCCAGTCCGATCCGCATCGGTGAGAGGTCTGGATCTCAAAATCCTGAAAGCTAAATAAATAAAAAATAAAAAAAAACCCAATATTTTTCAGATCCACAAATCAAGATTTTCAGGCCTAAATGATGCATGCCCACATCTTAGGGTTTGATTTGAGTCACAGAGCATTTGCTGCGGCCGTATACTGTCAATTAACACAAAAGTTAGGGCACGAGTGCTCGTGACGCACTGATTTCCTTAACTCTCAGGTGAAACACTCAGCATCTAAGAACCAACCTTCGTTCACTTATCCACAAAAACTAAAAACAAAACAAAAAAAAAAAAATCACATTAACAAAATAAGGATAAATCCCATGACCGTAAGGACTGCGTTGTCTCAACAGGCTTAACTTCGTGCACCATTTTGACAAAGAATACTTCAAATGCACAATCAAAGCCACATTTAGAAAAATCAATCATGTCCCTCCATGGCCCTGTAGTTATTTCTGTAAATGATAATTTTTTGCAGTTCAGTTGAGGCTTATTTTTCACAAAGGAAGAAACTCATTTTCACAGCAGATAAAAGGTCAATGTCTGGCCAGATGCATTATGCTTTCAATTATACTCCGCCACAAATCACATCCTATGAAAGATGGCGGAACTATTTCTGTCCGGTAACCATGGTCACCACATGCGAGAGAAAGAGAACACCACTGGCTGTTTTCTGTCAATACGCAGTGCACACAACCCAGTACTCGAGCTTAAGTCATGGGAATATATAAGGCCCTAGAACGATTGGGCAACTGACGCACATCCACAAGCAAAAATAGGTCCTCCTTCACAGAGTAAACACAAAAATATATGGGCAGTGCACAGTCTCCAGGCAAAAGCAGAACTGAGATAAAGCGTTGAGCTTTGAGATATTAAGACTTAGACTTCTTTAATGCCCATCAAACTTTACATAAAATGGAATTTGTCTTTGACAGTGGCATAAAACAAAACACACAACACAGACGACACTATGCACAATAAATACATATATATAAGAATAAATATATATGTAAAATAGACTGAAATCAGTCCAGTTTGCTCCAGAGAGGAGTTAAAAGATAGATGGGCATGAATAAAAATGCATAAGTGCCTATACAAAACTAACTGCATCGTGAAATTAAGAGATAATACATTGAGGTAGTGTGACCCCACCTAATAGTGATGATTTCTCCAGGATTGGCCCTGATGTTCCAGCTGCAGTTGATGCGTGAGGGGTACTCAAAGGGCCAGCCAGGGCTGGTGATGACCCCGCTCGCAGCCCTGATCTGCTCAGCCATGTCGCCGCAAGCTGCACATCACAACAACAGTGGTGAAAAACGGCAGCAGACGGACCGATTACATGTTTTCCATCACTTCAGCACTTTCACAGTCATATAGGACCATTTTTAGCATTCTTACCTAAAAAGTGTGGGGATCATCACACACCATTCACTCACACACTTATACCACCAATCAGCCAGGCATGCATGACTTTGGGCTGTGGGGAAAAAAAACAGAGTCCCTGTGTGTGGACACAGAGTTGAGGACTGGATTCAAAGGCATGGCCTTCTTGCTATCAGGGAACAGCGCAACCCGTAGCACCACTGACCTTGGAGCGGTCAACAAGAACAAAGCAGAGAACATGGTTTGCCAGTGTTTTTCCTGAAATCACAGATGCTAACTTACATAGTTGGAACCATTGACTGTTAATGGACGAACTATGTAAGTTGCTAACTTAGTTAGCAACTATGCTTTGAGGAAAGGCACCCCAGAATAGTTCATAGTTGGCATGGCTGCATTTACAGCCGGCTCCCAGTCTGCAGACAAGGCTCCATTACCAGGCCAAAAAAAGCTTGGCATAACCTGCTCTTCAGAAAACTGAAGAATTAAATGATTTGGCTATGCAGTAAATAAGGCTCATCATGCGCAAAAATGTATTAGAGACCAAGCTGTCAGCTGGGATTAAGGCTAATGCAGCATTAAGAGCATTGCCAGGTCCAAAATCAGCCAATACACTGAAAATAGCTGTTGCAAAACTTTCACGTACCAAGCTGGTGGGGGTTGGCTAAAATCTACCTTTTCAATTCCAGGTAATGCTCAGACAGATCCAACCCAAATCCCTTTGAAAAGCCTCTAACCACTTCCTGTGTGGAATCATAATGCATTCTGACACCACCCAGGTGCTGGCCTTTTGCAATAAACACAGCATCTACTCCAGCCTACCGCTCATAAACTCTACCTTCCAAAATATGACTAGATATAAGCCCATAAACGTTGATTAAATAACAAGAGGATAGAAAACTTTATTGAGGGAAGCCAGGGAAACCTCAATAAAATGATGGCCTGCGGGGGCACTTTGATGGTGAAACAGGTGTGCATAAAATAAAATGAATTTTTCCAACTACTGCAGCTGAACATTTACCACAAGATATATTAAAGATGTATATGCACTGTATTCAAAAGCCTGACTGAAACACACACAGCTCACTCAGCGTTTGACACTGAGACACACACAGCTCACTCACCGTTTGACACTGAAACACACACAGCTCACTCACCGTTTGACACTGAAACACACACAGCTCACTCACCGTTTGGTACTGAAACACACACAGCTCACTCACCGTTTGGCACTGAAACACACACAGCTCACTCACCGTTTGGCACTGAAACACACACAGCTCACTCACCGTTTGGCACTGAAACACACACAGCTCACTCACCGTTTGGCACTGAAACACACACAGCTCACTCACCGTTTGGCACTGAAGCACACACAGCTCACTCACCGTTTGAAACTGAAACACACACAGCTCACTCACCGTTTGGCATCCCGGACACGTACACATTTTCATTATGTTGTCCGCAAATGGCTTTTCCTGAAAAAGAAGAAACACGTTCATTGTACAGGTATGATTGTCTGGCCCACTGAAACATTTTTGATCCCTCTGTGTAATTTGAAACACTTCGTATCCATGCAGTTCTGTTTCTACAAAAACCCATGAGGCACAAACCAAGTATAGACTTCACAGTGGCCATGTCAGTGTTATTTTTTTATCTGGTACATGGTGTTTGGCAATAGGACAAAAAGCAATGCCTGTTCCAGCCTCAATAAGAAATATACTACCCTTCATGTGAGAAAGTAAAAAACAAGTGGAGATCATAAAAAAAAAAAAAATGTACACAGGGTATTCAAACCTTTTCCTCTCAAATGGGATTGACATCAAGGTGCAAATTACAGGGGAGGGCCTAAATGATTGAGCCCCCTTGAAAGAAACAAAAAACAACCCGGGGGGGGGCTTTCAATTCAATGAATTTAGAAGTAGTCAAAAGCTGTTGTGGCCAATGGAATTTGTAACTGTGGCAGCAATACAAGGAAAAAAAAAATGTATTTTTACTTTTCTTTTAAAAAGAAGTCGGCCTATATCAAGAATCATGAACGAACATCATTGGCTGGTCGTAATTGTGAGGGTATATAATCAGAGACCTATGCACCTCAGTGATGGAGCAAGCAGAGCAGCTGAACCCCCAATATTAGACCTGGGGGAGAAAATGTGGTTTTGCCTCCCCACTTTTAGATCAAACATGAATCCATTTGTCATTTTCAACAAATTAAAAAAAGCAACCAAAGCAATCTCAACAGTGATGCTCAGTTGCAGCAAAGCCACCAAGCACAACAGCATGTTATCCTGAGTCTTCTCAAGTCAGTTTATTATCGACACTGTTTACTGAGTCGTCAGACAGTCAGCGAAGCAAAATGAAAAGAGAAGAGCAGCAACAATATGAAGTTACAGGACAAACACGAGAGAGCAAGTGTGACAGGGATGTGTAAAGTCTCTATAAGAATCTTTTCAGCTGTTTAGTCAATGATGTTTCAGTTCCGTATTATTTATCATCCAGAGGAGACCACAATTAAAAGCTCATAGACTTATCAAGTCAAAAGCTGCAAACATTCAAAATATAATGTTCAAAACCTGACTTTAATGTTGCATGATTCCAGCCAACATTAGCTAAATGAAAACAGCCAACTCGCTTAGAGCTACTCATTTCTAAAGGAAAAAAAGCTAGTCAGCAAACTTATAGTAGTAACCTGCTCTCATAATAAGCGCAAGTACTTCCATATGCGGATCACTGACTGCAAGTTGTTGTTTGCGGACAGACCCAGAAAAAAAATTAGGAAATCCAAAGTTTCAATGTAAAGCACTTCGAGTGGCAACATATGTATGATGTGGGTGGTCTATTAATAATATTTACGGCAATACAATGCATATTGTTCACACAATTTAGCTGAGCGAACTTCAACACAGTGACGACCACAGCAACTCCAAAATTATTTTTCAGTCGCTTTTCGTTGTGCCATTTCTTCTTCTCATCCACACATTAGATGCATCTCCCTGATGATCACTTGGCACCATGACAATGGCTTCCAAGGAAAGACTGTATTGTACACAAGACCTTCTGAAGTAAGCATGAGTCATTTCAGGTAGTGCATAAATGCGGGAAACAAGTTGAATGTCAAAAAAAATTTCTGGGGGAGGAACCCCAGACCCACCAACTTTGCTCCTCACTTTACAATAGGGTCAGGTACCCACGATCAGAGGTGTTGTAAATTGAAGGAGCCAGCACGCTGCTACAATCTGCAATGGGAAATTCTGAGACACGAAAGCCAGGGGCATATTAGCCACTCATCTGGAGCAGTTTGGGACGAATATCATACCATTTTTCAACAACAGCGGTAATGTTCTCCTTCTGCTCCGGATATAATATGTTTAAATATGGAGGCGCCTCAATGTAAAAAATGCCATTGATCCATCACATCTTCAGGTTTTGCTCAACTGCAAAACTTTAACAATATGTGTTGTATTTTTGCATTTGTATACTCGGCGCCATTAAAAACGCACAGGTGAGGTATGTACTGTATTTGTGGCAAATTGAAGAATCGATTGATTTTTATTGCTTTTCCAGTGAGGCACGAGAGGAAATAAAGAAAAGCGCGTGGTATTGTAATCCTGACACGCACCACGTGCACACGCCAAGCACTTCAGTAATAACAAACATTGAGCTGTTCGTGATGTGTACAGTGACACTTGACTTGTTCTTTTTGGTGTGGTCAATAGTAGGGATGTCACAAGAACCGATACTTGTGATACCATTCGATTCTTAAATGAAAAAACACCGACGATGCCTATTATTTTGAGGCACCGTAAGTACCGAGGCACGGTAAGTTTCGGTGCTGTGACTATTCCGGGAACTAATGGGGGCAGTATACTCTTCAGAGTGTTCCAGTTGATACTTGCATTCAGAAGGAGGTCGCGAAAAAGTAGACATTTCTTCGGCGTTCATGCTGGTCACTGCAAACTGTAGCAAGTAGTCACGTGACCATATGTGCTCACAGGCCAGAGCTGCGTCTGTTTTTTTGCCAATGAATGTTCCTAACTCCTAAAAATGATCCAGAAAATATTACGTGGCAACCATGATAAGTGCCTTCGAATTCTTTAAATGTTGAGGACAGGAGTCTGTGCTTCCTAATTTACATCCTTTAACATAGGGTACACGAAGCATTCTTTTAGAAAAGAAAGGAGATCACGCCATTCCACAATTAGCGCAGCAGCAGTATTTAAAGCGGCGACCATTCATCCGTCTAATCGTGTAAAGAAACGTATGTGATGGGCAGGGGATTCGATCACGTTGCCTGATTTAAGTGCATTCAGATTTTCCAATTAGCGCGGTCGTCTTCCTAAGCGGTGGGAATTCCCTTTTACACCTTTCCTTCATCTTCAGACATTTTCCACATAGGTTAAAGAAAAGTGGTTTGGAATTAGTGTATAGGACGTACTTTTTTGACAATTCGGACAAAGCCCAGGATAGCTTGTGGGCGTAACGTCAACAGACTCCATACAATTAAAGGAGAGGTAGTAATGTTCACTGGCAGGCACACATTTATTTAGATTAAATCGCAAATCGCAGCCTTTTTTGAGGTTATGCAATTGCACAGTTTGAAATTGAGATTGCAATCGCGATTAGATTAATCGTGCGGCACTAGTTCTAAGCCTAAAGAAATGTTGGAAATGAAGATGTTAAATGCTTAATACTGTGAGTTTCCCCGAGTTGTGCTTATTCACTGCACAATTAAGTCAGCCTACATGTATGTGACATGGTTGCAATTAGATGCTGTAAATTATCTTCTTGCATATGTACACCAAAATGACGTTTCTTCGAAAAAAAAACGAACTGGTGAAGACAGGGTTAAAGTAGCCATTAGAAATGACACCTCTGGATGGTATGAATCTTAAGTTCTCTGAAGGGATTGTACTGTATTCTGTAATGTTCTGTATGTCTGTTCATAGAAATTACATTTTAATATTTTGCTAATTTTCTAATAAAGATGTTCATGTTTAAGTAAATGGGATCTCTGAAAATCCTTCCTTCCTTTTTTTACCCTGGTATCGAATTGGCATTGAGAATCGCGTAATTTTACTGGTATTGGCACCGACTACTGAATTTTTGGTATCGTGACATCCCTAGTCAATAGCCTACATAAAGCCAACAAAAAAAAAAAAAAAAATGCTACTGCATCAAGAAAATGGAACGGCTTGTGACACAGGAGAGAGAAAAAGAGCCTTCGGCATGTTACGGGCAGATCTCAGCAGCCGAGAGGTGGTGCGTCATTTGCACTGTCACCGTTCAACAATCAGTCAGCTGTCTATCCGAGAATGGAACACAGGCACTGTCACTGACCGACCCCGCTTAGGGCAGCCACGAGTGATCATGCAACCCTCCAGACTAACTTTTGGACCTAGGAGCGCATGCGCTCCCAACCTGAAAAAGTTGGGCACGCAGGCCAAAATTTAGGCGCGCAGGCCAAAACTGTGGTCACACAAAGTACCATGATACTTTTCTGAATATTTACAAGCCCAAATAAAGATACCTGAACAGACTATTAGTTGTTGCTGCATTTATTTAAGAAACATTATCAGAAAGCACTTTGTGAACTGAAAAGTAGATATTGATGTTCACAAGAATGTCTGAAAAATGTATAAATGCAGTTATCGTTTTGGAGAGTTATCATACAAGTCTAAATGTATGTACAAGTCTCCATTTCTTCAAGGGACAACTTTTCATCAAACCCTCCCCAGTACATAAACTGAATTATTCATAGAAAAATTATGGCCAAATTTAGATGAGCACCCCCCTGAAACCAACATATGGGGATAAATCAATGAATAACGCCCAATTATCGCAGTGCTAGTTCGAAAATTTATAACTTCTAGTTGCTGCCATCCCAAGGAACAATTTGACACCAAACATGGCTTAAATTGCTTTGAAAATATGAGACCCAGGAGGAATTGAAGCCATAAAAAGCATAATTTGGCTACATTCTTTCATCACAAATTTAAAGTTTAACATTAAAATTAATATAGTTCCCAAAGTGATCCACCCTAAATATTTGGTAAAAAGTAGGTGCAGTATGCCAAGTTCGTTAGCACAAAGTTTCAAGAAATTCTTTCACCGGCAACAATGTAGTAGGACGGCTTATTATAATAGTAATTATTATTATTTAGCAGTTTTTTTTTTTTTTTAATTTCGCTATGTAGATTTTGCACATTTCGAAGGGTAACGGAAACGCACACAGAGAGTGAGGACGATGTCTGACGTTATTAGCCCCAAAAAAACAGTCTGCTTCGTGACCGTATACTGTTCGTGACACAGACTCATATTTGAGGCATTGCGCTGATAAGCCTATGGTCGTCGCTGGAGTACATTGGACAGGCGTCACCAGTTAGTTTTTGAATCAGTTTTGAACATTTATTGCAATCGACAAAATACTGTTCCTCTGACAGCTAGCCAGTTATCGGAACCCCAAAAAAAACGGACTATAAATCTATAAGAACCACAGCTTTTCTCATCTTTATCGTACTCTAATGAAAATAAATAATCTTGCACTCGGACCAACCAGTCACCGATTTCATACATACTGCATGAATAATCATGTACATGCGGAACTTCAGATCAGAGTGGAAGTGCGCATCCAAACTTATCCATCAGGATAGAAGGTTGAAACGCTAAATAAAACCATTTGCCACTGGACGCAAGCACCCATAGCTGGTATCAACAAGACTCAAAACTGTCATGAACAATCTACGGTCACGAAGCAGACCGTGTTTTCGGGCTAATAACGTCGGACATCGTTCTCACTCTCCAGGTGCGTTTCCATTACCCTTAGAAATGCGCAAAATCTAAAAAGGGAAATAAAAAACCGCTAATGGAAACACTTTATGAAATCATGAAATTTGCTCTCCGATCTGCAGTATTAGTCACCGAAGCCAAGGCCTACTACGTAGACTATTGGACTTCTGCAGACTTGTACCAGATAGTGTACTGGTAATTTCGCGTATTGTGGAGCATTTACATCTTTATTGTCAGACAAGGTTTTACAATTTTGAGGCGCGCACAACTCAGCTGACAGTGACAAGGTCGAATGCTTTGCCATTCTCATCGATGCATGAGTACAGCCGAGCTTTGATTGGCTGATGGCACCAGCCGATCTGTGATTGGCTGATGTACGTAATGGTACCAACCGACCTCCGCTGAAAAAAATTCCCGGCCGGCGGCTGATAATTAGGGAGCGAATCGCTGCCCAGAATAGGCGCACAGTGCATGAAGTGAGAATGTAAGTCGCAAAACGTAAATCTTGGTCGCAGTCTGGAGCGCTGTGATGGCAGCTCAAGAGCGGCACATCTGGTTACAGCCTGTACCCGACAGATTCCGGGCAGCAACCCAAACTGATCATGAGATGAGGGGTCCGAGACGATTGAGGGTGAGTGCAAGCACCGTTTGACGCCGTCTATGTGAGCAACACACGTGTGCGCACACGCCCCACAGAAAACCCAGTTTTTGCCCATTTACGCATGGTTGCCCTTACCGTGGTCAGTCAGCGACAGTCCCCGTTTTCCATTCTCAGACAGAAACGGAAATGAAGTTCCAAAAAAAAGACACAGAGGCAGGTGCCCACAGTCAGAAGTGAAGAGTTCCTACTCCTGTTGATGGAAAAAAAATGGGTTTTCTGCAGGGTCTGTGTGCATGCATGTTTTGCTCACGTAGACGACATCAAAGGGTACTTGCGCTCACCCTCAATAGTCTCGGACCCCTCATCTCATGATCAGTTTTGGTTGCTGTCCGGAATCTGTCACGTACAGGCTGTAACCAGATGTGGCGCACTTGAGCTGCCATAGTCACTCATGGCTGCCCTAAGCGGGGTCGGTCAGTGACAGTGCCTGTGTTCCATTCTCGGATAGACAGCTGACTGATTGCTGAACGGTGACAGTGCAAATGACGCGCCACCTCCCGGCAGCGAAGATCTACCCGTAACATGCCAAAGGCTCTTTTTCTCTCTCCTGTGTCACATGCCGTTCCATTTTCTCGATGCAGTAGCATTTTTCATTTTTTTTGTTGGCTTTATGTACGCTATTGACCACACCAAAAAGAACTAGTCAAGTGTCACTGTACACATCAAACAATGTTTGTTATTACTGAAGTGCTTGGCGCGTGCACGTGGTGCGCGTCAGGATTACAATACCACGCGCTTTTCTTCATTTCCTCTCGTGCCTCACTGGAAAAGCAATAAAAATCAATAAATTCTTCAATTTGCGGCAAATACAGAACATACCTCACCTGTGCGTTTTTTATGGCACTAAGTATATATTTATGTATTCAGATATTGAGTCCGTTTCAGTTTCCTGTCAATCAACACCTGATGGTTTTAAAAAGACGCGCCTTCTGTTCATCAGCGTAGAGTGAATCTGATGAAGCTGATGCGAAATGCGCTATTCGCTCCCCTTTTTTACATGTAATTTTTTAATAAAAGTGCTGCCAAGAGTATCCTGGTGTGCGCTGGTACTTTGTCTTATTGTTTATGAATTTGTCCTGCACCAGCCGGCACCCAAGACACACAGCTGTGCACGGGGTATCCACAGTTTGTGCAAAACTTTGATATTTACAACAAACTATACAGGTTGGGAGCCCAAGAACAGTGTAACACCTCACTGCAATTGGAACATTGTGGCTTAAAGTCAGAGACTAAGGAGGAATTCACCTATCAAAATAAAAACATAAATGCCATTACCCATTTTAACACTAATGACATCCAATTGTCAGTTGATCCCTATTGTACAGCCAATCAGGCGTGAATTAGCAATAGATGCTCCGATCAGTTGTTCACTGCTTGAAACTGAAAGCACTCTGACCTGTTCCAGTTGTGTATGCTGGTGAAGGCATAAGGAGATTGTGGGACATACTGGTCTCAGACTGTGAATATCACTGTTGCAGTCCTGTCATGCGGAACTTTGTGCAATGAATACAGAGGCCAAAAGTTTTGAGGTTTCATATGTCATTTGAGGGTCAGATTACCCTTAATTTCATGAACCTCACAACAAAGTGGCAGTGTAGTATCACTGGCGCGAGTTGTATGTTGGCGCGTATTCAAGCTTTCTGTCATTACATGACGGCCGGTATATTCCTGTGCATAATGTCATATGAAACCTTTTGAATCCAACAGTTGTGTGATGCTATGAAGCTGACCTGCAATTACATTAAGAACTGGCATAAAGCTGGGTTCTGGTTTTTATAATACAGAACAAGAGATATGATAAGGAGAGAGTAAGTAAGTTGTGGGTTGGCATGTGTTCAAGTTGCAGTGTGATAAATGCCACTGTATTCCAGTGTCAAAAATTGAGGCTGTACAAAACCTTAACAAGAAATGTTGTGCAATGCCAGATTAATAATTAGCAGTGTTCGAAATAAGTGGTTATCCGGTTGTCTAGACAACCTGAAATTGATCGGACAACCTAAACTGCTCGCGAGGTTGTCCGTTGGACAACCAAATATCCCAGCAGATTTATTAATTTGAATTTGCCAAAAATTTTACTTGCTTCCCTCTGCAATGGACGCGACCATTTTGGTCATATGTAAGGTAAGGCTGGGCGATGTATCGCGATAATTTTTAACTGCAATAAAAGTAACTGCCTCTATAGGGCAGACAGACGAGCTTGATTATTACCTTTTCTATGCCACATACCTTTAATTTAGTGTTGAACTAACATCAGAGGCCATTTGAAATTCTTCCGGGAAGAAAAGTGCGATTTGAAGTCTGCTAATTACCAGCGAGGTTGGACAGCCTCAATCACCTTGGCATAATTAGCTCACCTTACATCAATTCCCGTGTACTTTGCCGAACTTGCAATCAAGCCATTTATTCAGCCAACTGACCAATCAAAACCAAAATCTGGCCAATATTGATTAAAAGGATGATGAGAAGCAGACAGAACTAACCAAGCTGTCGTGTTAGATTGAAAGAATGTCAGTAATCTCAATAAATAGCAGACCTCTGAATTCCACCTCTCATCGTGGAACTTTAACTTTTTATCAAAAAGATTTCTTAAAAATAAAATCATGTTGAGATAGCCCTGGTTTTTAAGCGTTTAAAAATGTACGCAAAGTGGAAAACATTGTGTGAAGCATATCGAACATGAATATGAGAGAGAAATTATTTTCGCTTTGCAAGCAATGGACAAATGCACCGAAGACTAGGCAGGCACGTTCAGGCAAATCTGTGCCGCAAATTTTTTAGCATTTTTTATTTAATAATTGAACAAGATTAATTTGAAGTAAAATATTTCATAGCTCTTGATTTTAGTTACTTTTGAGTGTCTAAATAGCCTACAGTGAAGGTGGAAAACATTTTGTTTAAGCGTATCAAACGTGAATTGTTATCACATTCGCACACAACGGCCAAATATAGTAATCCAGCAGCAAACACATTGAGGCAAATTGCGTGCTGAACCAAGCAACGTTAAGGTCTTCAAAATCATCATCCTCTACTCGGCAATTGCTTTCACCCCCTTCACATTTACTTTGCTCAATTTGCAATCAAACAGTTGATTCACTCAATTAACAATTTTAATTGGTTGGCAGTCTATTTCTATATCATTTTTGTTTGTTGCATTTTTAAATTTAAATGGCCATGAAACATGACAGAGTTGCCTGAATGCGTTTGGTACATTATTTCTAGTTTCACATTTGGCCTCTGAGTGCGAATGCGTTATCAATTTACATGTCACGTTCAATACGCGTAAACAAAATGTTTTCCACCTTCACTGTAGGCTATTTAGACGCTCAAAAGTAACCAGAATCAAGAGCTATGAATTACTTAATTTCAAATTAGTCCTGTTCAATTATTAATTTGGTGCATTTGTCTATTGCGTACAATGCAAAAATAATTTCTCACATTCACTTATGATATACTTCATAAAATGTTTTCCACTTCGTGTATATTTTTAAACGCTTTAAAACCAGGGCCATCTTAACCCTATAATGCCCAGACACAGACATCATTATAGGAAAAATATGACCCAGTAATATTTTTGAAGTATTGAAGGGTAGTATTCAGATCCACTGTTCATCATTAGGTTTTGTGACAGCAAAATATACATTGCTGAACAGAACTTCTTCTAATTCCAGGAGTATCTTATCTGATACAGCCAAAAATCAGCAACCCTCCAGAACTCAACACTTGAGATTTCAAATCATTTATATGCCCTCTACTATCTATAGCTATCCCTTAACATGTATAAGAATAAGTTTTTGTGTAATATTTACCTTGGAATGCTGAACTTCACTGCCAAAGTCCAAGGAAATTCATGAATTCCCATTCACAAGGGAGCTACTACCTTGAAGTGAGTGACTAGGGGAGAGACTACTCCTGTAATCTAACTTCTTCCTTCCAGGTGGCAGCACTGTGTATCAGATATGATACAGGGGGCATTATAGGGTTAAAATGATTTTATTTTTCAAAAATCTTTTTAACAATACGTAAAAATGCAACGATGAGAGGTGAATTCAGAGGTCTGCTATTTATTCAGATTATTATTGACATTCCTTCAATCTAACACGGCAGCCTGGTTAGGTCTGTCTGCTTCGCATTATCTCTTCTTAATCATAAGAGGCCACATTTTGGTTTTGATAAGTCAGCTGGCTGAATAAATGGCTTGATTGCAAGTAGGCAAAATACATGGGGATTGATTTAAGGTAAGCCAATTATGCCAAGGTGAAGGAAGCTGTTCAACCTCGCTGGTAATTAGCAGACTTCAAATCGCACTTTTCTTCCCGGAAACATTTCAAATGACCTCTGATGGCATTAGGTATAGAAAAGGTAATAAGCAGGCTCGCCTATCTTCCCCATAGTGGCAATTACTTTTATTGCGCTTAAAATTATCGCGACACATTTATCGCCCAGCCCTAATGTAAGGCCTACTGCGCATACCTTTCACGCATCTCATCCGGTGGACAACCTAATTTTTTTTCCTTACTTTGAACACTGATTAGCATGTGATATCCCACATAATATAGGAAATTCACAATTAAATGAAAGAGCACCTTTACAACTAGCATATGCGCCAAGCAAATTAACAATTTTTATTATAATTCACTCAAAACAATACACAAGAACAAATTTCCCCCCTGCTCACACTAGTGGTAAGTAAGCATAGGCATTTTTGAAATGTAAACATGCATCCCCCCCACAAAGAAAACACTCAGGGGGGGGTAAAAAGCCGCCTTCTAGGAGCTGGGAGGCATAGATATGCGAACACTGCATTCACTTGACTGTGTCACACGTGCCAGTAACAGCACACACAGTGCTTCACCCAAGGGACAAGCAATATATGTGAAGGGATAGCGAAGGGATTGGTAGGGATAGCGAGTTTTCATTTCTCGGGCAACCCCTATGAAGGCATGTGTGCCCTGCTGTTACACAAGTGCATTATTGGGTCTCCTCCCCCAGTCCTGCACGTGTGCAGCTTGTGGCTAAGGAGTGAGAAGAATCACCTGGCTGAGATGGCGTGTTCTGGAGGAAAACCACCCCTTGCTTTTACTCACTCCAGCGAGTCGACAGAAGGGTGTTTATGAGCACACTGATTAATAACTCACAAATCAAACTCAATATTGGGGTGGGACTGGAAATGCCAAATAAAAAAATATTGCACTCATGGCAAGTTCCAGGCTATGGCTTATAAACATTGACCCATGATACAATTCCTAAGCATGTGATAAGAGACTGCCCAGATATTGCAGAGACTTGCAGATTGGCTGATGAACCCCCTGCTCTGACAGACAATTTGTAGTTCAAAAACCAATTTTCACCAGTCTGAACTGACACCATTCCCAACAATTAATGCCACTTTCTCACAGCGCAGCCCTCACTGATGGGGGGCTGATTAAGGAGATTTTTCCAAAGTCTGTCCTCAAATTCAGTCACAATGTTATGTAAAACTTGTTTACATTTTTGCTTCCTGGGAAACAAATACTTTCTATTTCTCTGCACTTGGTCACTCGCTTATGATCATGGTTAGCACACAAGTCAAGTCATAAAACAAAAAGACTGGAGATGTTGAAAAAGGAAGGCTAATAAACCATTCAACGCAGCCTACCAAGAACAGTTCTTTCCATTGAACAACACTGCTATAGAGTGCATTGTAAGAGAGTTTATAAAGCGTCAGAGCTTTGTAATTTACCAGTCCAGAACGGTGGTTTACCCCTTTGAGCCAGTGTGTAATTTGCTTCATTTTCAGGGTAGGCGGCCTTGGGAGAGGCTCAGGGAAAGAAAATAACTCTCACAAAACAAACTGCGTGTTTCAGCACGCACGAAACCCAACCTCAGTCTGCTACGCACCCCGCCTCCACATTCCCCCTCATCCAAACACATGTGAAAAGCAGGCACGACTGCAGGAATATCTGTCCAAGACAATTGCTCCTTTGGACAAATTCATCCACAAATACGCCTTTGAATCAAACACGCTTGCATTCTGTGACCAGCAGGTGCAAACCCCCACAGAACACCCCCCCTCCTGAGAAACAACCAAAACCATACAAAATACACCATTCAACTGCAAACAGCTTAGAACAAGGAAATTTGAAGCTAAATGAAGGTCTGTTTTAGGCCAGCCAAGGACAAAGTCATTTGGGTGAACCTGGCAATAATAAGGTTGACCAGGTGAACTAACAGGCAATGGAGCTTTTCATTAATTTCCTGAAATGAATGAACCAAAAGAAAACATGGAATTTACCTCATTTCTATTGAAATCAAGCACAAACATTCACCAAACCGAAGACTAACAGAAACCATGCCTCACAGTGCCACAAATGTGTATGGTCTAACAGGCAAAATAACCACAACCTTCACAACTATTGTCAATGGTACGGAGATGCTTAAGATGTTTCCCCTCAGGATACGCAATTCAGTCCTTGCAAAGTTTCAGACAGCGAGGCAGCTGTTGAATTCCAGGCGAAAGAAGTAAAAGCGACAAAAGTGGAGGCGGCTCGCGCTCCGCACACGCACAGACGCGCGGCTGAAATTCCACAGACAAGCGGGAGACCGCCTCTCAGCTGTGCCCCATCCCTTGTTGTTTGCCGGCTGCTGGCTGGCAGCTGACTGTAAATTATGTATGGTGGGTGGGAGGCTGGGAAAGAGAGTGCCGCTGAACATCAACACCACGCTTCACTTACTGGCCCAACACCGAGCAAACAGAAGCAGGGCTGTGTGGTGCTCTTTATCCGCAAGGGGCTCGGCATGTCAGCACAGACGCTTTTCAACAAGTTAGAGGAACACTTAGTTCTCGGATGACGAAGGAGAAAGGGGAAAAAAAAAGGATTGCCTCAGGGTAGAAATGTATCAGCATAAAGCAAGGGATGAAAAATAACATGAAACTGAATTTTATAAGACTTCTAATGACGGTCTTTACCTGATAAAAATAACATGAAAAACCATACTGCTTTACAGATGCAGACTAAAGCTCTCAAGATCCAGAGAGTCAAATGTCAGTTTAAATAATACTTACCCAACCTCTCCGTTCCCTAATTCAAGCGAGGCCTCTGGCTGAGACAAATCCATCAATTCAACCAATGTTCCATGTCTTAAATGGACATAATGCAAACCTGTTTTATTGATCACTGCTATTTTTCAAAACAGAAGTGATTTTCCCCCCTCATTTCTCAATGAGAAATTCTGTCAGTCATATATACATGCCTCAGCGCCACGAGACTTGCCTTTGCGCGTGACACAGACAGAAAGCACATGCACGATAAGCCTCAGAACACACGGAAATGAAGAGCCAGCCCTCAGAGATTAGTGAACCTCTTGGGCTCGTGTCTCAGGCTGATCAGTTTGTGGCCCACTAGAGTGTCAAGATCAAGGAGCAGGCCTCACATTAATGGCCCATGGCCTGAAACACCCAGAAAAGAAAAAAAGAAAAGTCAACCAGCCAGTGACATACAAATATTCCTCAACAAATTAGTAACCATTATTGAATAATAGCACTTTAATCTGTAAAATCTTAATTGTAAAAATATACAGACCCAAACAAAAAAGCAATACATCAGTGACGTATATTTGGATTGCTTTACTTGAATAAGTGAACTGACTGAAAAAAATTTATTAAGAAATGGTAAATGCTCTGCTATATTGCCACATTCATTTGGATACTACTTGGCCTGGGACAGCTGGGAAAGAGTCGGCCTCTTGGTTCCACTGGAAGAAAATCTTGATGCTATAACATTCAATGACTATCCTGATTATACTACATTATCAACAGTTACAACATGAAACCCCTTAACGCACAGAGTGAGGCCCATACGCCGTCTGTCCCAGCTGGTGTGGAAACAACAGGATGGCCTGCACAGAGCCCCGGTTTCAAACCCGAACTACGGTCGGTAGGATCAACTGGGAAACAGATTTCCAGCCAGACCCGATAGCACGAAAACTCGTCTCGAATTCAATATTTTTTTTTTTTTTTTTTTTTTTTTTTTAATAGGTGGAATAGAAGCAAAGCTTTGCAGAAATGACCAAAAATCCAGTGAGAAACTTTCCCCCTGGAAGTGAAGGCTGCAAGTCATCTTAAAGCACAATTTTGGAATATGTAGGATGCGCTACTGTCCATTGTCTACATAGTTACCATTGGAATGTATTGAATATCCATGAGCAAGACCAAGTTTCAATGCCCGGATGAGAAATCTCCTCTGTGAAGCCAGCTGCCATTTCATTGGGTGAATCGTTGTTTTGACCGACTTTAGACAAAGGTTTCAGATTAGTCCATCAAATACATCCATAAATTTAAAAAGGAAAATCCCATTCAAGGGGGAAAAAACGGGAAACCATGTATATGCATAGAGAAAATTGGCATTCTGGAATTTAAGCATTACCAAGCAATGCGATGTGACGAGTAGAATTCACGATGAATACTTATCACTTAACTTCACCTCCAAATTTGAAGGATAGCAAGCACAAGTAGCTAGCTACTGTATAATCGTCTACCCGCTTGTGTCACTTGGGTGCAACTCAATTTAACAATCGTACGCCGCGCCTGCCATTTAAATTAACTTGGTTCAACAATATCAACTCGAAACACGGTGTAAAAAACAACAGAAAGCATGGAACATGAGTGGCGCTCGTATCAGAGCATAATACGGCACAAATTACTGGCCATGTTACCAGAGTTATTAGCCAGCAAAAAAAAAAAAAAAAAAAAAACAGTAGCTAGCCAACTACTTACCAATGATGGCGAAGCTGATGACGAAGTGCAAAAGTTTCCATGACAAAGTACCATCTGAGCCAAAACCGCAGGCCATAATAGCAACAGATGGTACAAAAATATTTCGCCCCAAGACTGCCAACTAGATGCGTGAACAAACCTGCTGATCGATGCCAATAAACGCAGCCGAGTCCGTGAGCAGCAGCAGCAGCTAATACAAAGAGCAAACGCTAACCAGATAATACTGAGTGCGGTCTGCTGTCCAGCTTAGGCGAGCTAGCTATTGCACAGTAATGAACTACCTCTACCGTCAGATACATACACGACACATTGATAAGATATTCACGGTAACATCGAAAAAACATTTGCAACCCATCCCAACGTTAACTGCACAACTTTGACCCGACCTGTAACGCAATACTGCTGGCAAGCGTGAATTACAATGGAAGTCGTATTTTCTCCAGTCCACAACAGATAGCCAACATCAACGTGAGCCTAGTTATAAACCAAGCTAGTCCAAAAACAGCAGCGTTGGTTAGCCTAACTCAGTCGTCGCTGTAACAAGAAAACTGACTGGGTAACTTAGCGAGCAAAGAAACAAAAGATGGAGCTAACCTACCGGAGACTACGTCCAGTACCCAGCTAACGCCAGCTAACTTAACACTAGCGAGGTAAAATGAGCAGCTGACATTAGATTGTCTCAGTTAACGTTAGCTAGCAGAAGACTACTTGTGTACTACAAAGCAGTCAGTCCGCAACAAAAACTTATTACCATAAAAACTATTTATATTAGTGCTAAGCTACATCACCTAGCTAACCGCGGTCTCATTCATTCTAACCAACTATCCCTAGTCTAGCTAGCCGGTGCAGAAGACAAAGGCGCTCAGTACCAAACATTAGCTAGCTAACGTTAGCTCCTTTATTACGAGCCTTTGTTTGCTAGCTCGCTAGCTAGCGACCATACACCTCTAGCTCGCTAGCTGGTTAGGTTTTGTCATGATAGAAGGCGAGCTCAGTATCGGATATAAAACGCGGAAAATTGATCGAGGAACCTCACAACCGGAGTAGCAAATCCAAATGACATTATTTTCCCGAATGTCCATAAAACCGAGCCATCGCCAACGTCGGCTACGTAATGCGTTAACGTTTCCACTTCTCTGCAACGCCTACGAGTTCAGAATAACCCAGCGGGTCGCCTTTTGGTTTGTTCGCCGCAAATAAACGAAACAGGATCCGGAGCAATTGCCAGTCCTTTTTACATTCAATGATCATTCCCTCCAATAACTAAGGAAATCTTGCCCTATCTCCGCTAAATTATTTTGTTAACGCAGGAACCCTCAGCTATTTGCCCAGGCCATAGGCAACCGCAGCCACGACTATCCGGGAACGTATGTTGTTACAGCCGGGTATCTTCGCTCCCGTTGTCTTTTCCCCTCCCCCGTCCACGCACCCAGCATGGTGATAGGTCGTTTCACGTCAGATGCCCACCGATATTCTTCCTTTGCTCGCTATGGGCTTGCTAATGTGCGATGAGATATGCGATGCTAAAAATATCACTGCTGGAGGTATCAAACTACGATTTATTATCTTTGAAATACACTTTCAGATCATACCAACCCTAGTCTGAAGGGCAGTGGATGTCCCGTTCATTTCCTTAGACAGTTTCCACTCTAGAGTAAATACGCAATGGATTATGTAACACCTTTTTTGTGTGATTAGGCTGCATGACAGATCACCTTTGTACAAAAATAAACTGAAGGTAATCGGATCAAATCAAATGGAAGGCGGAAAAGCAAAGCACAAAAGCGACACTACATTATAAGCTTCCTGTAATCAGTATTGTGAGGTGTCAAACATATTAGATTGCTTATCAATTAACACATTCAAAAAATTTTTTTTTGCTATTTTAATTCGACTCAGCATTTTAAATCGTTTTATTTCAGGGATTCATATACTTCCAAATTGTATTTGGTGGTCTTCATGAACTTTTGATTAAATAACATTCGCTAATTCGCAGAAAGCTATAGATACCTTAACTGCCTACAATAAACAACCTTACTGATATAACCAGTCTCCAACAGAATTATTAACGGACAGCTCTACCATCTGCCCCTATGTCTGCTGCCATTATACCCCCACATTTATGCTATGGTGCAAAACTCATACAAAATTTGGACACAACAATGTGATTTAATTGATGTATTGATTTGTAGAATATGAGATACAGTTCAAAAATGCATATTTAATTCACGTGATACCATTAAAAACTTTGGAGTATCTGAAAAACGTTACTGGAAAATGGACACTTTCACTCATCAAGGTAGCGTTACATTGATTAAAAAAAAAAAAAAATATATATATATATATATATATATATATATATATATATATACAGTGAGAGTAAAAAGTATTTGATCCCTTGCTGATTTTGTTGGTTTGCCCACTAATAAAGACATGATCATTCTATACTTTTAATGGTAGATGTATTCTAACATGGAGAGACAGAATATCAAAACGAAAATCCAGAAAATAACTTTAAAGAATTTATTTTAATTCATTTGTTTTTCATTGAGGGAAATAAGTATTTGATCCCCTAGTATGCATTAGGAGTTCTGGCTTTCACAGACCAGTTAGACACTCCCAATCAACTTGTTACCTGAATTGAAGACACCTGTTCTAACTAATCACCTGTATGAAAGACACCTGTTCACAGAATCAGACAATCAGACAGATTCCAAACTCTCCAACATGGATAAGACCAAAGAACTCTCTCAGGACCTCAGAGACAGGATTGTTGACCTGCAAAAATCTGGAATGGGCTACAAAAACATTAGCAAGATGCTGGGTATTAAAGTAACAACCATTGGTGCAATTGTGAGAAAATTTAAGAAGTATAACATGACCATCAATAGACCTCGGTCTGGTGCTCCACAGAAGATTTCACCTCGTGGGGTGGCAATGATCATGAGAACAGTGAGAAATCGGCCTGCAACCACACAGCGGGGAGTTAGTGAATGACCTCAAGGCAGCTGGGACCACAGTCACCAGGAAAACAATTGGCAACACTTTTGCGCAATGGATTAAAATCCTGCAGTGCCCGAAAGGTACCCCTGCTTAAGAAGGCACATGTGGAGGCTCGCCTAAAGTATGCCAATGATCACCTCAAAGATGCACAAAGTGAATGGGAGAAGGTTCTGTGGTCAGACGAGACCAAAATTGAACTATTTGGCCTAAACTCTACTCATCATGTGTGGAGGAAGAAAAATGCTGCCTATGATCCCAGGAACACTGTGCCCACTGTCAAGCATGGAGGTGGAAACATTATGTTTTGAGGGTGTTTCTCTGCCAAGGGCACAGGGCTACTTCACCGCATCAGTGAGAAGATGGATGGAGCCATGTACCGTGCAGTCCTGAGGGACAACCTCCTCCCCTCTGCTAGGAAGCTGAAAATGGGCCGTGGCTGGGTCTTCCAACATGACAACGACCCGAAGCATACAGCAAAGGCAACAAAGGAGTGGCTCAAGAAGAACCACATTAAGGTCATGGAGTGGCCCAGCCAGTCTCCGGACCTCAATCCAATCGAAAATCTATGGAGAGAGCTGAAGGTCCGAGTTGCCAAGCGACAGCCCACCAACCTTAATGATTTAGAGAGGATCTGCAAAGAAGAGTGGGCCAAAATTCCCCCTGATATGTGTGCTAACCTTGTGGTTAACTACAACAAACGTTTGACTGCTGTGCTTGCAAACAAAGGCTTTGCCACCAAGTATTAAGTGCTTTTGGATAGAGGGATCAAATACTTAATTCCCTCAATGAAAAACAAATGAATTAAAATAAATTCTTTAAAGTTATTTTCTGGATTTTCGTTTTGATATTCTGTCTCTCCATGTTAGAATACATCTACCATTAAAAGTATAGAATGATCATGTCTTTATTAGTGGGCAAACCAACAAAATCAGCAAGGGATCAAATACTTTTTGCTCTCACTGTATATATTGATAAAAAAATAAATAAGATAACACCTGGTTTAGCCAGAGGCTGTGGGTCAGGGAAAATGTGAAAATCGCTGGCAATGAAAATTATGTAGTCCATGTCCAAATCTTCATCGGGACAAAGGGGCTTGAGTTCATGAATCATACCCTCTGATAGAAAATTGACAGTGTCAGAAAGTTCTGGCCAATATCTTGAAGTGTGCCCTCTTGCTAAGAGCAAAATGTGCAGTATCTCACAAAAGTGAATACACCCCTCACATATCAACAATTTATTGATTATATCTTTTCAAGGGACAATGTTACAGAAATGAAACTTGAATATATTCTAGAGTAGTCATTGTACAATATGTGTAGCAGTGTAGATTTACTGCACTGTCCAAATAACTGAACAAACAGTCATTATTTCCAAATGGGTGGCAACAAAAGTGAGTAAACACCCTAATTGGTAATGGTCAACCAAGCAATGAAACGTGTCTTATTCATTATGTTCATGCTTTTGTCTGTTCGACTGGGCCATATGAGGTTGTGTAACGCATTAAAGGTTTAAATTGTGGTGCTTTGGGTGCAATGCTCTCATTCTGGTCACTAGATGGTGAACATGGCACCTCATGGGAAAGAACTCTCTGAGGATCTGAAAAAGAGAATTGTTGCTGTCCACAAAGATGGTCTAAGCTACAAGAAGATCTGTGAAACCATGAAACTGAGCTACAGCACGGTGGCCACTGTTATTAAGCGGTTTTCCAAGATGGCTTCTACTCGGAACAGGCCTCGTCAGGGTCGACGAAGAGGTTGAGTCCTGTGCTCTGCCTCAGGTGCACAAGTTAGCTTCAGAAAACAGATGCAGGAGTGCTGGCAGCATTGCTAACGAGGTTGCAGCAGTGGGAGAACAGCTTGTCAGTGCTGAGACCATACGCCATGCACTGCACCAAGTCAGTCTCCATGGCCCTCGGCAAAGACGGAAGCCTCTTCTGACGCTAGACCACAAGAAAGCCCGAAAACAGTTTGCTGAGGACAACCAGTCCAAGAACATGAACCACTGGAACCATGTTCTGTTGTCTGATGAGACCAAGATAAACTTATTTGACTCAGATGGTGTCCAGCATGTGTGGCGGCGCCCTGGTGAGGAGTACCAAGACAAGTGTATACTGCCTACAGTCAAACATGGTGGTGGCAGCATCATGGTCTGGGGCTGCATGAGTGCTTCTGGATCCTGGGGAGCTGCGCTTCATTGATGGAATAATGGATTCAAACACGTACTGTGACATTCTGAAGCAGAACATGATGCCCTCCCTTCAGAAATGGCAGTTTTCCAACATGATAACAACCCGAAACACACCTCCAAGGTGACAACTGCCTTCCTGAAGAAGCTGAAGGTGAAGGTGATGGCGTGGCCAAGTATGTCTCCAGACCTGCATCCAATTGAGCACCTGTGGGGCATCCTCAAGAGGAAGGTGGAGGAGCAGCAGGTGTCCAACATCCACCAGCTCCATGATGTTGTCATGGAGGAGTGGAAGAGGATCCCAGAAACAACCTGTGCAGCTCTGGTGAATTCCATGCCAAGGAGAATCAAGGCAGTGCTGGAAAACAATGGTGGTCACGCTAAATATTGACACTATGGACACAATTTGGCATGTTGACGGTGAGGTGTGCTCACTTTTGCTGACACCCATTTTGGAAATATTGGCTGTTTGTTCAGTTATTTGGACAGTGCAGTAAATTCACACCGCTACACATATTGTACAATGACTACTGTAGAATATATTCAGGTTTCATTTCTGTAACGTTGCCCCTTGAAAAGACACAGTAAATTAATTGTCGAAATGTGAGGGGTGTACTCACTTTTGTGAGATACAGTATCTGTATGAATCAACCACAGCTGGACACTCCTGGTTTATAAAGTAAATATTTATTATTCCAACTACCTGGATTAGCTAGAATAGACCTAATTTCAGCCAGGAGGGACAATGTTGAATAACAAATTATTGAACTGAGATGGCTGAGCACATGGGTTGCAGTAGAAAATGGTACAAGTTTTACTCTCTGACTCCTGGAATGTGCACTGCTGTGACTAACATATACAGTGGGCTCCGAAACTACTGGCTCCCCTGACTGGCAATACATAGACAATACTCTTAAAAAAATCTTTAAAATATATTTATCGAGAAACTTGAAATAACAACATGCAAGAACTGTACAATATCAATGGAACCAACCAAAAGTATTTCTGATTTAATTAAAAATCAATATCCTCCAAATCAAGGTTTCACAATTAATGGCTCCCTTAAAGATTTTGTAAATAACATCTACCAAAATTTTACAAGGCATTAAATTCCAGTTTCATCAAAGTGTTGAGGAACTATAGAAAGCCACTACATCACTTCCTGTTTCACAAGGGTGTAAAAATGAGGTTATACGCATGCAATATCCCTTTGTCATCCAACAACATGAAGAAAACAAATCAATTGTCAGTTCAAAAGAGGCAGATGGTCATAGACCTTCATAAATCTCGTAATGGTGACAAGAAGATTCACAAACGATTGAATATGCCACTGAGCACTGTCAGGGCAATTATTTAAAAATCCCAAAGATACTGAACTGTTGAAAACCTCAAGGGTAGAGGATGCAACTGCATTTTACCCCCCAGGATACTGAGGAGGCTGGTGAGAGAAGAAAGAAAATCCACAAGAATCACTGTGAGGGAATTGCAGGCCTTGGTGGCATCTTGGGGTCACCAGGTTTCAGAAAGGTGCCACTTCCACAACCACAGGCTCCATGGAAGGGTCGTCAGAACAACGCCTTTTCTAACAATTAGACACAGAAGCAAGCACTTGGAGTTTGCCAAACGTCTTTTAAATTATGGCTGGAACAAGGCGCATTGATCAGATGAGACCAAAATTTCATGTTCCAATCAGATACAGCATCGGCAAGTTTGGCGTTGAAACAGAGATGCATACAAGGAGAAGCACCTCATACCCACGGTAAAATCTGATGGTGAGTCAGTCATGTTTTGGGGCTGTTTCAATTCGAGGGGTCGAGGGGCACTGGTCAAGATTATTAGCATAATGAATTCCACCATGTATCAGGATATTTTGGCTGACAATCTGGTTGCCTCTGCGAGAAGGCTGGGACTTGGCCATGGGTGGACTTTCCAACAAGACAATGACCCAAAACATGCCTCAAGATCCACACAGAAATGGTTCTGTGACAAACAAATCAACGTTCCACAATGGCCATCTCAGTCATCAAACCTCAATCCAATTGAAAACCTGTGGGCAGAGTTGAACAGGGCAGTTGATAAACGCAAACCAGAGGATATGAAAGATCTTGAAAGGATCTGCTCAGAGCAATGCTCCTGTGATCTGGAAAGACCTGGAAAATTTATCAGTATAGCAAGGATTCTCGCAACTGAACAAAAACTTTTGGATTCTGGACTTTTTCTAGGCGGAAGAAATTAAAAGAAACCTGATTTTGACAGTTCACATAACACTAATACCTATTGTATCAAGATTTTCACCACGCTTAATTAAATGAGGGTCAAACTCAGTTTCTCCCAAAAGTGACAAATGTACTAGGTTTTTCCAGATCACAGGAGAATTGTCCAAAATCCCCTCAAATGCGTGCCTCAACCCTTTCAAAAATTATAGGAAAAGACTCCATGCTGTTATCCTTGCCAGAGGTGATTGAACTACAGGTAAGTACTAAATGAAGGGTGCCGATAATAATGAAACCTTGATTTTGTTGAAATTTATTTTGTATTAAATGATTGTTATGATTTTGGCTGTTTCCATCCAAACATTAGTAAAGTGAAGTATTTTATATATGTTCATATATTCCTTTTCTCTATAAATTCTATGTCAGATTGTTAACAGAAATTCTATAGTTCACAAGTGTTCAGATATCAAAATGAGTAAGGTTGATGTGAGAGAGGAATTTAAACTTCCTCCTGGAGTTGTACCCAAAGGCAGTAACAAAGTTCAGTGTAAGCACTGCCAAAAGGAGGTGACAGTAGTGGATGGAAGTACCTCAAACTTTTGGGGCCATCTCAAGGTAATGTTTGCATTTAATCCATTTATTTTCTTTGATGATTGAAGTGATGATTGATGAAAAAGTTGGATTTGTCATGCCCCCTCCCCCCCCGGGTACTGAAAAATAATGAAAGTACCCACAGCGCTTAGCTGTGAGTGGTTTTTTAATCTATAGTTGTTGTGGGATCATATTCCAAAGCCGTGCGACGGCGACGTTTTCATTTTTTCGTGGTACCTGGTCAAAGTTGGGTCACTCAACTCATTTTTTGGGCCCGGTTTCTGCCTTAGTTTCAAGACATGCATATCTTCTAAAGCCTCATACATGCATAGATATAGCTATATCTTCTCAAAATGCCCTGATATGTACTGAAGGATAGTATAGCTGATGGAAAAATGGTATATAGGTAATATGCTGTTGGGATTGTCAACCCTGCCATGGCCCTGAAGTCGGGGTACGTTTTGCATGCGGCTGCAAAATTGCTGCGCGAGTGCAAACTGCTCTCTAACACAATGTGTAAAATTAATTCAGGCAACCCTATGCTCTCAGTAGTAATTGTATGTGATAAAGGTATATGTCTACTCTCTGAATACCAAATATCATGGTCATTGATGGAATATTTGGTGAGTTATACGCATTTCCCTATACCCTTACTCGTCTAAGTCAGAAACACGAAAACCTACTGTTTGCCTATAATCCATCCAGAGGCCTATAACTAGTGATAATAAAGTTATTTAAGCCTCCAAGTTTTTTTTTTTTTGATTTTGGGTCTTAGGTTCCCCTAGCCTGAGCCCCAGGAGTTTTTTATGATGATTGCATGTCTCTGTCTTTTAGTTATTGTTATTTTGTTGTAGGTGTTGTCTGGTGTCCCCGACCACCGATGCATGTTATTTGAACAAGTTTATGACTGATTGGCCACCGATTGCGGCCGCAGCAGTCGCCACGGCCCGCGTCAGTTTCTGCCTGAGATCTCGGTTTCTGACTGAGAGCGTGGGCTGACGCCACCAATATTTTTCGATTAAATCTTCAAAAATACAAGTCGACACGTTTAGAAAACACAATATATCACGTCCCCGACCACCCATGCATGTTATTTGACCAAGTTTATGACTGATTGGCCACCGATTGCAGCCACAGCCGCCGCCCATGCCCCGCGTCAGTTTCTGCCTGAGATCCTGGTTTCTGACTGAGAGCGTGGGCCGATCGGTCCGATGTCGGGCTTCCGACCGACGCCATCGTTATACAACCCCAATTCCGAAATCGTTGGGACGAAGTGTAAATTGTGAATAAAATCAAAATGCAATGACTTTTAGATCACATGAGCCAATATGTTATTTACAATAGAACATAGATAACATTTCAAAAGTTGAAACTGAGACATTTTACATTTTTTTACATATACAAAATTGTAAAATGTATCAGTTTCAACATTTGCTATGTTATCTCTGTTCTATTATGAATGAAATACTGGCTGGTATGATTTGAAAGTCATTGCATTTTGATTTCATTCACAATTTACACTTTGTCCCAACTATTTTGGAATTGGGGCTGTATTTTCGATCAAATTGGCTAAAATACATGTTAACATGTCAAACCAACATGGAATATCATGTCCCTGACCACCTGTGTAACGACTGGGGCCACATTTGGCCGAATACGCCCGGTTTCTGCCTGAGATGCCTGGGTTTCTGACTTAGAAATCTAAGGCAGAAACCCTAAGTCAGAAACCGACCAAAATGCTTCGCGTGCTGTAGCTATGTCGTTATTCAATAAATAATTGATCTAAACAGTGATTTCCACTTTGATTTAGGCCAGCAACAATACCTGAATTGCATTTGGCTATATTTTTAACCATTCTTTAAAAATACGTCTAAGTCAGAAACTTTTCTTAAAAAGGTCATTTTTTTGGGGACACAAAAATCCCACTCAATTCCTGAAGGTTGGAGTTTTTTTTTTTGTTTTTTTTTTTTTTTTGCCCTAATACACCATATATTTGCTTCATCCTGAAGCATTATTAGGGTGTAGGGACCTTTTTTTTTTTTTTCTAGAGTGCTAAATGTAAAATCTAAGTCAGAAACCAGTACCTTTGTATACAATTTATTAAATGTCACCGCAATACACAAAACGAGGATAGGGACGTATGCCGACTGTCAGACATAGCCTACACATGTCTATTATGCACAGAAAAAAAAAAAAACAAATAGAACACACTTAAATATAAAAAAACAAAAAGTGAACTATTTCACTTTTTACATGGACATCAAAAAAGTGCCATTTTTGGCCACTTTTCCAACTTTAAGGGCAAAAAAGACAGGGAAACATTTATCGCAGACTGACAAAAGTGGGGTGTCCCAAGTTGCTCTTGGTGAGCTCTATCCATTCTATGGTTCTGGAATGATCTAAGCAAAATATAAGATTTGCTAGCCTGTGGACACATTTGGGGGTAAGACACTTCGTGAGTCTGGCCCATATACTAATGTTCCGTGTTTCCATTGCAGAGGAACCATCGTATTCTCCATGACAAGCTGAAGCTCCAAACCACCAAACCAGCTAAAGTCAGCAACTCTACCCCTCAACCCTCATCTCCTGCCTTCAGTTATTTCAAACCCACCGGCAAGTACAAACCATCACCCCCAAAGCAGCAAAGCCTCACAGGTGCAGTGGCGGAGTTCATCACAGACAACATCCTGCCTCTGTCCACGGTTGAAAGCCCTGCCTTCAAACGCATGATGGATGAAGCTGACCCCCAGTTTCAGTCCCCTTCCCGCAAACACCTCTCCACCACACTCATCCCCAACAAGCGACAGGCTGCATTCAGCAACATCAAAGGAAACCTCCAGTCTGCTCCTCACATTGGTGTGACCGTTGATGCTTGGACAAACGGGCAGATGCGGTCATACCTTGGGATAACAGCCCACTACTTGGATAACTGGGATATGAAGTCAGTCATGCTCTCTTGCAAGAGAATGAAAGGCAGCCACACTGCTGAGAGGATTTCCTCTTGTAATGAGGAGGTGATTGATGATTTTGACATTGGGGGTCAAATCAGGCATATCATTACAGACAACACCAAGAACATGATCAAGGCCTTCACTCTTCCTGGCCTACGCCTGTCTCAGGATAAAGTCAGTGAGATCAGTACTAGCATGCTCTCAGGATAAGTAAGTGCAACTGAATACAGCTCAGTTAACCAAGCAGGAGAGGCACAACCTGCAGGATATGGTGGAGGTCCTGGAGACATTTGAGGAGGGAACTGATGTCACACGGTGATAAGGTGGTCACTTCATCCCTTGTCGTTCCATCTATCCGTGGCCTCAGGCATGAGCTTGGCAGCTACTCTGGCAAGCACAACAGCAAGCTGGCATCCTCCCTCCACTCTAGTCTTGACAAATGCCTCACAAAGTATGAGCAACAAGAGGACTATCAACTAGCCGCTATACTTGACCCATGCTTCCGCCTCACCTGGGCTACACCTGCCGAGAAGGACACCATCACTCCATCCCTTAAGACCAAGGCAGCTGCATTCAGCCAACAGACACCTTTGCCCTCCAACCCAGTCCGGCCTCCTCCCGCCAAGCGCAGCCACCTCTTTGCTCATCTTGCAACTTCCGCCACCCCTACACCTGTATCATCAGCTGAGCAGGAGGTTGATGACTTCCTCAAGGAACAGTGCCTCCAGCAAGATCCCCTCCTCTACTGGAAAGTCAACAAGGACAAGTACCCCAGCCTAGCCAAAGTAGCCTACTACTACCTCAGCATGCCAGCATCATCATCTCCTGTGGAAAGGCTCTTTTCCATTGCTGGCAAAGTGTTCAGGGCAGATCGTGCCCGACTCACTGATGAACGGTTTGAGAACCTTATGTTCTTGAAAGTCAACAAGACTTGAGTTGATTACACATTGAGAGACACTGATAAAGGACTATCACTACTATGGTATCAATGGGGATAGTTAGACATGCTAAACAAATATGAAATATGATGTTGTTCTACACACTTTATATATATGTACTTTATATCGGCTGTGTTCTTGAATTTTAACAAGGCTAGTAGACATTGAAAGACTGACATTCACTGGAGATTGTCAATAACCTTTTGTGTTAACATTAATAGAATGAAATATACAAGTGTATGTGAATGTATGCTATGAGTTTTGTATGCTATGTATGAAGTACATACAGATCATGATTACCATATGATACATTGCTGATAATATGATGACTTGTTTTCAAATGTGTATATATATATATATTTGTGTATTGACAAAACTAGTTGAAATAAAACTTTATCTTAACTCTGTAGTTGTTAAGTCAATCAACTTATTTGAAAATATTGTCGATGGCATGGAAACAACAAAGTTAACTTTTAACTTAACTAGTTAACTTGTCAAAATTGACTTAACTAGTTAATTTCCAAATAGACATTAACTTAACTGAATTGATGAAATTTTGGTATTAACTTAACTAGTTAATCCAACAAGTTAATCGCCCCATGCCTGTTAATTTCAATGGAAAAAAAAATGAAAATTAATTAAAATTAAGGCTACTTCCAAAGCATTCTCCTTGATAAATGATGGAACAAGTGATAAAAGTTCTAATTTTTCACAGAACATGACTTTAATTTACTTCATAACTGCTTATTTAGGTCACAAGAAACATTTCTGGAAAGGTTTGTCAACCAATTTTTAAAAATCCTTTGAATTTTAGGAAGCCAAATAATTACATAAAATCTATCAAGTTGTTTCATATATAAAGTTGTGGTAGTTTTGCGATGACTAGTGTTGTCAGGCTTTCTCTCAATAGTCTTTAAGTGAAGTCTTTAAGCCAAGTCACAGCACATCAGTTGACTTACGACTTATGCCAACCTTACACCAGATAATTTCACTGTCGCAGAGAAATTTTCAATGTCGGAATAAAATCATGAGAGTTTTGCTCGAGTTGTGGCGTGCACTTGTCATCTCCATTGTTTGGCGTGGTCATAAAACCGAGCCCAACTCAGTCTTTTTCTTGTCTTGACGTTCCAATAAAATCAAACTTTAATACTATCAGAGATCTTTAGTCATGACTTATAAAAATGGTGACGCGAAGTGACATGAACATTGTCAACAGCCAATTGGTGAGCTCTACAAGATCTCCAGTCTGCAAAATCTCATGGTCTATGTCTGAACTCAGTGACTTGTAACATATTGTCTTCAGATGTGAGAGGATGTCAGACTTAAGTCTTTTAAAAATCTTTTCAATGTCTTCCAGTGTCTGGTTGAAAATAGTCAATTGCACTTTTCCTTGTTCACAGGGGACAGTTTAAGCACAAAACTAGGCCTTGGTTCAGAGGCACTGGACTTAACAATGTAATTCACCGGTGTACCTTGGCATAATATGCAAAAAACCAAACAGAAACTCACCTTTTCTACCTTTACTTGAACTGTGTCTGCTCCTAATGGGTCATGCATATAAGGGTGGATATACCAACATGTCAAATGCCAATTTTTTACCCATTTATATCATTTTTATCTCACAAATGTAGGTTAAAAAGATCAGCTTGTGTGTCATTCACATAAATTTTCTGTGATTGTACGATGTGGTAATATTTGTTTTTGTTTCTTGTCACGTCCTGCTCCTTGTATTGTTTTACCCCGCTGTCCAGCCGTCCTTTTAAGTTTGATCCCGCTTTGTCATTTCATTAATTATTTTCTCATTCCACTTCCATCCCTCACTGTTTTCTCTCATCTTGCACTCCTGTCCTCCCTCTTTGTTAATTGCTGTCATGTGTCTTTAAGGTCCTGTGTTTCATCTTCCATTTGCCGGATTGTAGCCCCTTTATTGTGCCTTGTGCCTAGTTGTGTCAAGATGCTCTAACTTTCTGTTTTCAGTTTTAAAATTGTAAAAAGCACAAAATATTTATTGGGGATTTTCTCCCAGTGCCAAGTGGCTCCTAGAGTGGTGTTCTGCCTGCTTCTGAGTTTGGGAGTGAGTAGTCTGGCTTGCCCTGTTAACTGTGAATTGCCATTCATGTACTGTCATCAGATCTGCCTTCAAAACTACCGCTTGTTTGACCTCCTGTGTTCCAGTTCGCCCCTTGCCTGACTAAAGACTGCAACTACAAAATCTGCGGCTCAGCGCCTGTTTTGTTGTTTATCTTCTGTTCAAGTGCCAACTGCGGCCATACTTGCTTTTTCATAAAAGTGCCCTTTGCAGATTTTTCTTGGATCTGCGCTTGGTTCCTTCACAGCAGTTCATATCAGTTTCTAGTTAGGTTAATTTTTCTTTGTTAAACTTTTTGATCTCTTATGAATCATTTCCAATTATGAAGTAACTAGTTAAACAAATGGTTTTTTCGCAGGTTAATGCTGGCCTACATCAAAGGAAGATTCTGTCAATTTTAAGTTTGAATCCCTCCTTCTGACGATCGTAAGCAAAGTCAGATTGTTTTTAACAGCTCTAGAGTCTATCTTACCCAATTCTCCTGTGATATGAGGTATGTGAAGAGTGCATTTGACATCAATAGATCTGCTCAGAAGCCTGTAGGGGCTGCACAAATATCAAGTTGGAAATATTAAATATGTTCAATATTTGAGATCCAATATCAGGTGACTTATGGTCCAAATAGTTAAGTGGTCACATCTGACCTTTGAAGGTCAATACGAAGGTCACCAAATGAAAGTTCATACATGACTTCCTATACGTCTCCAATACAAACCTACATTCAATCTGTAACAATTTTCCTGATATAAGTCACTGAAATTTCATCTGAGGTCAACTTTAACACAGCCAAAATATAGCTCATATATTACTTCCTATATGTCAGTAATACAACCTTAATCTCTATCTGCAACCATTTAGCTTCCACAGGCAATTTGGCCCATTCTCCATAAGACCCAATGTTAAAGTACAGCGCCCCCACTAGACCCACTTCCGTCGATTCAATCAAAATTGCACTCGCACTGTACATAAAGTGTATCAAGGTGAGTTGATTGCCAGATTTAGAAAAAAAGTTATCAGACAGTTTTTGAGAAAAAATTTTTTGAAATTTCAAGTCATATCTTTTAACATTGTTAATATATTCCCTGACCTCGAGTTTGACCTTTCAAAGTCATCAGTGGTCAAATTTAATATTGCCAAAATACAGGTCATATATGACTTCCTATATGTCGATAATACAAACTTAATTTCTATCTGCAACTATTTGGCCTCCACAGGCCATCTTAAATATTCATTAAGTACAGCGCCCCCAATAGACCCACTTCCGTCAATTCAATCAAAATGGCGCTCGTACTGTACATTGACGGTACCAAGGTAAGTTGATTGCCTGATTTAGAAAAAAATTTGAGCAGTTTTTGAGAAATAATTTTCAAAATTTCTCAGTCCTATCTTTAACAGTGGAGCCAAAATTTCAAGGGCCCATAAAACGGACAAAAATGATTCATCAATCAAAAATCCAAGAAATAATGTCTGGAGATATGGTCTAATAGTATGTTATTGCAATTTACATGAAATTCATCAAGCCAAAAAAAGATAAAAAATGTTCCGGACGACGGACGACGGATGCCGGACGACGGACGCCACACCACGACTATAGCTTATCGGCCCACAGGGCAGGTAAGCTAAAAATCTGCTGGCGTAAGCTAGACTTTAAATAGTGAATCCTCAGTGAATTTGAAAAAACCTTACAAAAATAAAAAGGGATTGACACAATTCTCTAATTTAATAAAGTAATCAAGTAAACCATTCAGCCTGCTCCCTGTCGCAGGCAAAGAATGAAGCAACGACTGTACGTTGCCATTATTATGGTTGAGGAATTGGAATACAGTCTACATTACACCCCATACCATTCACATCCAAGACATTTGGCAATGTAACCCAATTCAGATCATGCTGTTAAAGGCATCTGTTCCACATGAAGTCTGTCCTGTTCTACAAGTTATCCAAACATGTTCAGCACATTTTCAGCAGCCTATTACAGAACTTCTGTGATCTGGAAAAACCTAGTGAGTTTCAGTGGCAAGGGTCTCATAACTGAACAAAAACCTTTAGATTTTGGACTTTTCCTAAAAGAAAAATAAATAATAGAAACTTGATTTTGACAGTTCAAATAACACAAATAGCAAGTGTTTTAAGATTTCACTGCTCTAGATCACTGCAAATGAGGGTCAAACTCAGTTTCCACCAAAAGTGACATACGTACTAGGTTTTTCCAGATCACAGGAGAGAACGCCAGACTAACAGGGGAAAGTGAATGTTTTCAGGCTTTACCTACTGAATGACAATTCAATCACGATACACGTGTCATCAGACATGTATTACATGAATAGCCATTAGTCTTTATTTATCATTGCCAGGATTGTCCAATTTGGGTTCAATTTAAGGTGTTGCCTTATTGTTATTTTATCAAAAACTATACAATAATGTCCCACATTGAAAATGTGATATCTATGCCTGCATATTTCAGCACCTGACCTGCACATTTTACAGACAAGAGTGCATGTGCAGCACAAGCAGTACCCCATGTAGGTGCAGCAGAGAACACCAGTCTTATAACTTTTCTCATATAACAACTCCTCCCATCATCAATCTTTCAATTGTTGTTAGGGTTTGGCAAGAAAGATGCCAGGTATGAGATAAAAAGAACAATGAATGTTTATTACAAACTGAGAAAATAACAGGGCACAAGGGCCAACAAAAAACTACACCCAGTCGGCTGAAAAGGAAACTAAGGTCACTGCACAGAGCTTAATAACTGAGAAACAAAAATACCAAAAGGATAATACAAAACTAGGAATGCACGACTTGGAAAAAAAAAAAAAAAACCAATACTAGAAACGTGGATACAGGTAAGTGAACACTCAAAAACCTATGAAAGACTAGGCTCGAGAAAGACATGAAGCAGAAGGTTCCGTCTGCAGCCTTCCTCCAGCCTCTCCCAGATATAGGCAAGGGGGCGGGACAACAGGAACGAGGAACACCTGGGCTGCACATGAGGAGAAAAGCACATGATAACAAAGACATGGGGAAACCCAATGGAAACGTGGACTCTGACAATGACCAAGCAATCAGACAACGACAAGCTCATTAAGAGGAATGAACGTGATCGCATAGGAGCACCAAAAAGAAGATAAAAGGAAAGCGGAGAAGTGAAACTTTGAACAGAATAGCACAGAACTGAAAATAGCGAACTTGGGAATTCAATCATTCAATGCCCTAACTAATTTAGTAATGATTAGTAAGTGCCTATCTAAAAAAAAAAACCTTCCCGTGTGTTGTTAGTAATGGGGTTAGTAATTAGTACTAATAAAAAGATCAATCAATCACTCAAGCTTAGAGCTATACAAACAAACATTACTACTAGGGCAGGGCAAAACATGAACAAGACATGGCAGAACACAACAATTACTTCCCACACTGAGCAGATTTTCATTTGAATGCATGGAGGGTCATTTTCGCATGTCATATAGTTTTTATATTACATCCCTGATTACTACAAGTGGTAGAAAAGGAAGCTCGTTTGGTAGCTTGGCTCCAGGTAGTAACAGTCGCGGCCTGAAGCATCTGGGGCCCGTTTCAAAAGCAAATGTGGGGCCCTATAATACAGAAGACTCATAATTTTGCTGAATGAAACTCACCCCTTAGCCTATCCAGTGAAATTTCAACATTTCTGGATGAAACTTGATGTTTATTTGTGATGATTTATTAAATTTTTGCAATAAAATATATGCATGTGTAAATGTGATACATTTCTCAAAAACTGAAATGCGTAACTCACCCCAACAAGCTAGTTGCATTGCAAACTGCGGACGTCTTTGTGTACTTTATGCGTCACTGAATTCGAAATTTTAAAAAGGTTGCCACCTAACATGATCAAAGGTTTAAATACAAACGGTGCAAAGAGCCCTTATTCTTTGTTTTCTTATGAGGGGACGGAGTTACGGGATAGCTCTACAACATGATCACTGGGATAATGATACGGTAAAATTTGAATGTAATTAAAACTTCGAAATCCCATCAACAAAATTTAATGTCGCTTGAATAGACTAGGTTCAGAAGCATTCGGTGACTTGTATTGCCAGATCTGAATTCAAATTTGCATAGCTATAAACGTTACACAACGCTGGGTGACGCAGTATCCCTCTGCTTTGTCAGAGAATGAGGATGGCTTTGCCATAACCATGAAGATGTATAAAACCATCAATACGTTTTCAGCTTGTTCACCGTTTTAATGTTTTCATTCAATTGAGATGCCATGTGAATTAAGGAGCATTTTTTTTTTCGCTCAAAGTACATGTAGCTCACGTTATATTAAAACGCAGCACAGTGTGTAACGTTAATGTTATGCACTGATAATTGATGGGCGAAAATTGAACAGGTTCGCACCGGTCATTTTCTGCCCGCTGTTTCTGCATGGAGATGCTTGAACTCCGACTTGTCCCAGAAAACTCGCCTCTCGTTGGCTTTGGTTGGGTTATGTCCCGAAGCTCCATGGGTATAGAGTAGCCAGAAGTTACCTAAGAGCCACAACTTCTTGGAACTTTGAAGCATATGTTCGTTTTCAAGGTGCCTAATTTCCGTCAAATACTCATCAGACACCAATAAAAGGAAAGCAGAAGAGTTCTTTAATGTTGCAACTTAAATTTTGCGAATTATCATCGCATTTTACCTATCAGAACTATTTTGACTGCGTCGGTTCCGGAAGCTACCAGACCGTGACCTGGCCTGAATCCAGACATTTCCATAATGTTCGTGGATAATTGAATGTGTTTAAAACACAAAAAATTGATAATAATGCTATAAAATGTACACATCAAAGCTCATTGTTATATACAATATTAAATACCCCCGGAATGCAGCAAGCAAATTACTTTATTTGTTTACATGCCAACTGATAAGTCCGAGGCGCTAGCAACATTGGCTAAAGTAATGACTGTATTTCCGAAATTCCCGGAGCATCAGCCACCAATGCTCTTTTGCTGCCATCATTTGTAGACGATGAATAATTACTACACTTCTTTTCCAGCTCAATGTCCATGCAACTATCATAATTTGACGGAGAAAACCCGAAACTATGACCACCGCGAACCGTATATTCTGTGCATTCACTGCAACTCAGAGAAGGGGCCCCATCTAGGCGGATTTCAAGGCACCGGCCGGGGGTGCGCTACAATGCCTTCATAGAAGGCTTAATGGGGTTTTTATAACTCATTGCAAAATGTGCCAATTTGAGTGGCCGTCGTGGATCCCAAACATTTGCCTTTTTTGGGGGACTCGTTTGCCTTTCCTGGCTGTGCGCCTCTGCATGTTTTCATACAGTCAACGTATAGGATGTTAAAGGGAAAGTTCACCCAAAAATGAAAATTTACTCAACATATACTCACCCCAAGGCTAATTGAAGGGTCGGTTAATTTCTTTTGTCCTCAAAATAGTTTTGGAGTTTTAAGGAAAAACAGCATTGAAGAGAAATCCAAATGAATGGAATCCTATAGTGGCCACTTTTTCATGCTTAAAAAAGCAACGTTAAAAAACATAAAATGCCTCCATACTGCTCGTGTGACATTTTCGAAGTGTCTGCAAGCTCCGACATTATGATTTGACTTGAAAAAGCGTCATTTTCACTATGTTTTTCGCCTAAATGTCCAATGTAGCCACTTAGCCAGGAGCCATGCTTTTTTTCCTCGGGAAGAGTGAAGTTCTGTTACTTGGAGGACTCAAAATATGAAGAAGAAGAGGACCTAGAAACACCCACCATAAAGAAGAAATGAAAAGAAATTAACCAACCCTTCAATTAGCCTTGGGGTGAGTATATGATGAGTAAATTTTCATTTTTGGGTGAACCTTCCCTTTAATACTTGCCTGGCAGCTGGGGGCCCCGCTTCAACTGAAACAGTTGAAACATAGGTAAGGCCGCCTATGGGTAGTAAGCTGCACAGAGGTTCAAAATTCAGCTGAGGTAATGATTTGTGTGCTAGCTAAATCGGCTCTTGCGAAGTTGGGTGCTTTGAAGCACCTAAGGAATCTTTTTATTTTATTGAAGGGTTGTTAGGGACAGGTTGTATGGGACACAGTTCGTCTGTGGCAGGTCCTTCCCACTGCTGTTTTACATTCGTATATTTCATTGTATTATATTGATTTGTTAGTGCTTATCTGTGCAGGGTTTGTAATATGTTGATGTAAACTGACTGGTATGTTTTACTGAGTCCTGAAAGGGTCCAGTGGAGTTGGGTGTTACTTTGGTGGGGGGTCTTCAGTAATCCCCTTACTCTGCATGTTGTTGAGTAATCACTGGTTTTTATTAAATGCCTTTTGGTGGTTTGGCTTGATTTTCACATGCATATTTTCTGGCTTGCACATGCTTGATTTTGTAGACTTCCCCTAGGTGGCATGCACCGTACTCAGGTGGCCTTTTCTGTGCTTTTTTAAACTATGAGAGTTGTCGAAGTCTTAAATTTTTAAAGAGCAAAGTAAATTAAAACAAAGTGTCTTGCATTTTAGTATAATAAAATTGTGTGATTTTGTACTTTGACGCTTCCAGTTGCATTGGCTGAATCCATGATTAACCCACTTTCTGAAAATAAAATTATATTTTTGTGCGTGCAATCACGTCTCTGTCGTAAACAAACATATGCGTGTCAGTGTTACTGGTTAACGTGTCTAAAGTATTTATTTGAGAGCGAGCCACTGGATGGCGCTATCAGGTGCTAAAACTGTTATCGCCTTACCTTCCACAATGCCACTGTTGGCACATTTATAATCAAAATCACATCTCATTTCAGACCAACCCACCCAATTACGTGCATGAAACTGTCTTCATTGGGGATAACATAGAACACAAAATTACAACTGCCCCTCTTGACACTAGCAATGACACTCATGTGGATTAGCGCTTAATCGTGGTGAATCCGAGAAAGAAATGTTATACTCTTGCATCATAGAAAAGGCAGAAAACAATCTGTATTTGGGAGACCGAGAAACGAACGCTTTAATCATTTGCTTAATCATAAATATCTGCACGTATACAATTGAATTTTGCTGTATTTATTGACCATCAGAAGTTAAGTTCAAGGACTTTCTTGGGTATTACAGGGAGGGAAAAAAAGCAGCAGAGGACTGAAATCTGAAAAGCTTATTACTGCCATCTACTGAAATAAATTAGAATTGTCACAATGAAGACTGCTGTTAGAACTGACAGCATGCAGCCCAGTATTTTGTCAAGGCCAAGGCTCGTCTGTACGTCATGCTGACAAAAGGATTTACTTTCGATGAGTCATAGCAGTTAACTTCGCAAGTAAAGGGAAAAATGAGTCAGAAACTTGCTCTAGAGAGACCTACAAAAGTGTATTTAGATAGATGCCAACAATTTCAGTCACTTCAGAATTATCGGCACTTCAGACCCTGTTTCCCCAAACTCGGTCCTGGGAACCCACTGTGCCTGCTGGCATTTGTTCCAGCCACAACTGCAAACACAAAATTTTAATGAGTTGCTAATTTTGATGATGATGAAATCCCTAAATTCCTTGCAATTGCACGTTGAGAAACACTGTTCTTAAACTGTTGGACTATTTGCTCACGCAGTTGTTCAGAAAGTGGTGAACCTTGCCGCATCCTTGTTTGTGAACGACTGTGCCTTTCGGGGATGCTCCTTTTATACCTAATCATGACACTAACCTGCTTACAATTAACCTGTTCACCTGTGGAATGTTCCAAACCGGTCTTTTTTGAGCATTTCTCAACTTTCCCAGTCTTTTGTTGCCCCTGTCCCAGCTTTTTTGGAACGTGTTGCAGGCATCAAGTCCAAAATGAGTGAATATTTCAAAAAAAAAAAAAAAAACGATTAAGTTTATTAGTTTGAACATTAAATATCTTGTCTTTGTAGTGTACTCAATTGAATATAGGTCGAAAAGGATTTGCAAATCACTGTATTCTGTTTTTATTAACGTTTTACACAATGTCCCAACTTCATTGGAAATGGGGTTTGTAGGTTATATGAATATACATTGGAAGTCTTCTTTTGTTTTTGTCCCAATGATGCATTTAAAAGAGTCTAGCCACTCAATACATACATATACACACATACACACAGGAATGGGCATGTGAAGTTCCCCTGGATGCAAGTGCGGAAAAGACCCAGACATTTAGATTCAGCCAATGACAACCTAAGTTGGGAATCAGTGATCCAGATAGCTTGTTACGCAAATGAAAACCAAATAGACTCTTTCGGAAGGCTTTTAGAAAATCAATATTACATGAATGAGTCTATAAGGTATTTAAAGAATTTGAAGAATTTAAAGAAAAGTAAAGGTTTCAATTTCCATGATCAACACAGGCACTAAAGGGAAAATCAATTTGAGTGGTCCCAGAAACAACACACCCCACCCAAGGGAGAATGATTAGTGCTTTGGGTGGTGAGTAACCTGGGACAAAGACATCCATGACATCCGACCCTTAACACAAAGGAGCCCAATGATGTCACTCCATAGGATAACACAAGGTTGGAGGCCAAAAGAGGAAATTCATGTTTTGAATCAGTTATAAATTGATCAGGGCTGATTTAAGAAAGTTATTGTGATATAAAAGATGTTTGAGTTTTCTGTGACATTGACTTTGACCTTATTAGTTCCAAAATTTAAATTAATGTGATCCTTGAACCACTGCACACCTTCCCTAAAGATTTCATGTAATATGAGCATACTATTTTTGTGCTAGACTGCAGACAGGTAAACACGCACCACTGAAAACAATACCCCTCTCCCTTTGGGCGGGGCAATTAATAGAAACAAAATGAGTCAATGCAGTCGGTATGGAACATTTCATTAGCATGCAACTCAAGACAAGAACATAGTCACCAAGTCAATTCATCAATGCTTTATTATAAAATTTAAGGTTAATGGTCAAGACATTCGGATTCTTCATTGAGGATGAAATGCCACAGAATTTGTAAACACAGCAAAAACAATGCAATATACAAAATGTGCAATAAATTAATGCCACAAATTATGCATTATTTACCTGCATGCTGCTTTTTCATATTCTCATATTCAAGAATCAGTGTAGTATTTAGAAGAAGCCTTAATGTGGGACACTAACCAGCATAACCCTGGTCCCGATCTTCCTATTCTGTGTGAGTGTTTCTTATTGTGTTCCAGAGTCTATAAGCTTTTTTTTGCAGCCCTTCACTCTTTAAATGAATTCAAAGCGCATCCCAAATATTTTACACGAGTTTCCAGTGCAGCTCCAATAAAGTGATGCAAGCAAGAAGAATGGCACAGTGACGTGCAGTGAAAGCTAATAAATTGCTTTCTTTGACTTCTACTCGCCATCATAAACATTGCCATACTCAGAAGTTTTATATTCAGACTGTTTCAAGGACCTCAAATGGAAGTTTATTTCAAAGGTGCAAAAAATTCTTTATGTAGAAATGTACAATATAATGTCTAAACAATACTAGACTCTAAAACAATACATTAATAAAAGTTAACCGCTAGTCAAATCAAGTTTCAACATCTGCCACAATGTAAGTTTCAAGCAAGACAATAGCTACTGCAAAAATCCTCTAAGGAAAATTCAACAGCACTTAAGGTCTACACAGCAAACTGTTAGCCGTAATACTTGCTTTAACTTGAGGAAAGGAGTGAGTGGCAAAGGCTCCCTTAGCGCAGCTCCCACACCTCACATCAGCCGCTCGATAGCGGCAGACAGGAAGTCCTCATAGCTCATGTGCACGTTGCCCGTCATGGCTGTGTCCTTCTCACGGAAGGCCTGAGTCAAGCTCTGCAGCTGCGTGCACACCTGGATGAAGCGGTCCAGCTGCATAGACCCCCGAGGACAGCGCTGCGCCGCCAGCTCCTGGGCAAACCCAGGGCTCAGGTTGTACCCCAACTGGGACAGAGCTGTGAGGGCAAACAGCAAAGCGGCAGTTGGTCGGCCAAACAAGGGCAGGGGAACCAATTCCGCGGACTCTCAGGGGAAAAGACAAAAACAGTGCAGTCTGAGTTTAGAGCCTAACAAGGAATGCTTTTTCCACAGGTTTGGGGCTAGGGAGGTGATGTCACTGCAAGGGCCAGGGAAGCAGGCAAAGAGTCTTTCCTACAAACTGTATGCCACAGTATTGCAGCTCTGGTGGCCTGAATCCTCCAGGGATTAGCCCGAGTAAGAATTTCTAAAAAGATTACAAATGGTCACTGTCCAACTGAAAAAGCAGCAAGGATGGACACAAATGGCTGAGCAGCAAAGGTTAAAATGTAGGCATTTCAATCATGGCCATTTCCACTCAATAAATAATATACAGCATGCCAGAGAAGGCTGAATGCAAGTTGTGCTTGGTCGCCCACATTTAATCAATACCCTTACAGGCAGCTAAATAAATATTTGGACACTGACAAAGTTGAGTTAATGTACCCATCTACCATAGCATATTGGAGATGAAGGCAAATTACTCAAAGAACATTCTTCTAGCATCAGTTTAATGGTATCTATATCCAAACCTTGTGACTCATGTATAAATTACAGCACTTAATTGTGCCCTTCCACCCATTTTTTAAATGAGCAAAGACACCTTGAAAATTGGCTGCTCAAGCGGTTCCATGGCCAAGTGTGTTTTACTCGCTCAACATTTCATTTACAAGTACCTGGTACAAATGAACAGATTGAAGTAGCATGACACTTGCACTTGGAGTCTGTTGCTGTTAATTGTCAATAAGTCCAAAGAGCTACCACTTCCAGTGAAGCATGCCAACGTTGGGCTGAAAAATCAATAACTGAACAGAGTAGGGACAATATGGAAAATGCAAATAAATAAGAAAAACAGTGACTTGCAAATTTTCCTTGACCAGTATTAAATTGAAAACAGAGCAAAAACAAGATGTTTTATGTTTTTCCTTCTCATTTGCTTTTTAGCAAGCAAAAACTCATTTGAAAGTTTGCTACATATTCAGGAAAGTTGGAACAGGGATGTGTTAACCACCATGTTGCATCAACCATCTTCTAACAGCGCTCAGAGTCATCATTTTGGGAACTGAATTGTTCAAGTTTTAAAGGATTTCTTCCCACATTCTTCCATGATATACCGTACGCATTCAGCTGCTTAGAAGCCCCGGCCTTCATTATTGTTTTTTGAGCTGCATATTTTCAACAGGAGATAGGTCTGGATGGCAGGTAGGCCAGTCTAGTAGCCGCACTCTCCGATCAGGAAGCCACACTGTTGTAACATATGCAGAGTAAGGCTTGCTGTTGTCTTGCTAGAATAAGCAGAGGTGTCCTTGAAACGTTGTTATCTAGAAAACCACTTATGCTGCACCAAACATACAAATAGATGTTCAAACCCAAGCATTGGGCATCAACACACCCTCAGACCAAAACAACTGCAGGCTTTAAAACCTTACGTTGGTAACCATTAGGACAGTCTGTTTCCTCTTAGGCCTGGAGAACATCATGTTAATTATTTCCATAAACATTTACAAAGTTTAACCAATATGACAACAGCATATATTTCCAATGCGCATCAGTCCCAGAGAACAAGGCAATGTTTCAGGAAGTTTTTGACCTATGGCTGCCTCAATGCATTGAACTGAGTTCACTTGCATGTTTAGACGAAATGATGAATGGTGTTAAGAAGCAAAGGTTTTCCAGAGTTGTCCCAGCCCATATATCCATCTGTAGCATAAGACTCCATCTGTAAGGGAGTGCCTAGGTGATCCAGGGTACAGGCCCACTCGATAAGATGCCACACACCTGGGCTGTGTGAACTAATCAGTCCAGAGACTTTATGCATGTGATTCTCATTGCAGTGAGTGTCTGAGTTGAGGGGATCCACATTTGGGTGGGCTGCTGAAAGAAGGGAAAAAAGGCTGCTCGAAAATAATCTGTTTGGTTAATTTGGAGATCATTATTTCATATTTTAGTATGTTACATTTGCTTCCGTGTTGAACTTCTGTGTTGGTTTGATTTTCTTGCTCTCACCATTACCCCCCTTCCCCCCTTTTTAGTGTAACTATTCCCTGTAGCCAGTATTCCAGTAACATCTCTGTATCAGCTCTTCAGTCCCTCCTAGGGGTACAGTACAGCCCTCAGTAAAAGTCCAATTAGCGTGCTAGTTCATGCGCCTAAAGCGCTAGTTCATGCGCTAGCTCAGACGCATCACTGAGGACAAATCACTCCAACATTTTCTGTTTGCACGGCAAGAAAAAGTCCAAGATTGTTCTCGCCAATTGTCTCTTGTGTGGTTATTGCTTTGACAAAAAAATACACAATTTAATGTGTGTAATCAGAGCAATGGTAATTTCGCATAAATCTGCCGTTTTGAATTATTTCCGATAACGCTAATGGGCTTAGCACAGGGGTTGCAGCGACCCATTCAGCTGTGCAGGGGTATACACAAACAGCCGAAGCGGATGCGGATTCGAGTAATCTCTATGCGGCTACTCCACTAAACCATTGGAAAATCTTGCTTGATATTCTGTGTGCCACTTGTAGTTTGCAAATTGCATATCTGTCGGGAACAAGATTTTCGCCTCTATTTGTTTCGCGGCCACAGAGTTTGTTAACACGTAGCATATCGTACTTTTTGCTCAACACGGAAGCGATCGTAAGGAGACGACAAATTTACACATTAAAACTTGATTTCGGCAAAGCATGGGGGGGGGGAATACAATTAACGTACAGTCTAGACAGAAAACAAATATTGCTTTCATTTCTAAGTTTCGTTTTGACAGAGATTCAGCGTTGCTTTAAAAAATACAATACTTGACGCTTGTTTTCAAAATAAAATAATTTGCTCTGTCGTTTTTCTTTCTGTTTTCCACATGAATCTGTCTTTTGTCTTTCTTGTGAATTCAACAGTTGTCTCCAAAGAGGAATTTAATATTGTAATTACGCTGTCATCATTTAGATATCGATAACAAATGACACATTTAATTGTACAAACGGGCAGGGACAGATAAAGCAGACCAGACATAAACTTGGTCTCCTGTCACGCAGTGACATTGAATGTCTCAGTTATAATACCTAAGTAAGGGTACATTCTGGGTACCATTCAGGCGTGACCAGCGGGCCTTGCGCGCCAGCTGGTAGGAGCTAGCGCATTAACTCGTGTGCTACTAGTGTGCTAGTTTTTACTTTTAATGAGGGCTGTACTGTATGTCACGGTGTGTGACAACATTAAAAATCTTATACCCATGTTTTCAATACAGTGCCATCTAAAACTAGAGCTTCCAGGGAAGCAGAACTCAACTGGAGTACAGTTGGTCAACTCTCAGTAGTATGTAGGGAAGGTACCATCAGGTTCGGAAACAAGTTTTTTAGTTGTTATCAGGACCAAATCCAAGATAGCAGCCTATGTCAGCCATCTTGAGTCAAATCGGGCTGAAATGCGATATCAACCTGGTCCTTGATGTAATGATGCTTCATGTGAAGTTTTGTCAAAATCAGTTAATATCTGTAGATGCTAGAGTCTTAACATCAAAACGTTAACAGACGAGGGTCGACGCCAGACACCGAATGGTTCAGTATGAGAAGGACTCAGCTAGACTCCAGCTTAGTTGAAAAACAAGATCAGGAAAAATCAACATTGTTTTTCAATCTCATCCTCCATTTCTGATTTAATCTGATTTCTTCAGACTACCAGAATCTTTTAACGATATCATATACCACAGTTTGAATTCCATAAAGCCTCTACAACAGCAATATTAAGAAATGTTGTTTAAAAAAAAAAAAAAAAAAACTTGAGAATGCAATCACCCAGTTTTTTCGCAGAGTGGCAAGCCTTCATCACTTCTGATAAGCAGCTGGACCTTTTGTGGATGCTCTATTTATGCCCAAGTATGAAGCTGACCAGTTCAAGACCTGTGCCCTGTTTTTTTTTTTTTTTTACCATTCTATTTCCACTGTTCCTACATTTTTGGAAAGCACTGCAGGCATTAAATTCTGAATGAGAGCGCATTTACAAAAAAAATCAATAAAGTTCACAAGGTAAAACATTAAGGGGTCTAAATTCGTAGACCAGGCGCAGGCGCGGCGAATGGGGACAGCGCCGCGCCAACGGGTGTGTCCAGGCGTATGTTGCAATTTCGTGCCCGGTGCAGCCTGGCGCAAGTACTCCTCTGTCCCGCCTCGGTCCCTCCTGCCGGCGCAATTGGCAAAGAGGGAGGAGGGAAGGCGTGAGTGGGTTTAACACAGCCGAGTCAAATCTTCACCAATCAAATGAGCTCCTCTCCTCACCTTTAATGTGTTGGAATATTGAAGCCTCTGTCCTATATCTGCATGATGTGTTAATGTTGCATTTTACTTTGTTGCTTCAGGCATGTTTTCTGCACCGCTTACGTCTAAATTAAGCATTTCGAATATTAGTTAGCTGGTTAGCTAGGGTATTCGCGAATTATTACCATTAGCGAACTTGAATGGAATTTCAAAATGAAACTACATCAGATCATTCAAACTTATGAAGTTGGAATGAAATACGACAGTTGCTCATTTATTTCTTCTGCCTTCATTGGGAAGAGAAACGATGGATAGCGTGTTCCTATTATTACACCCTGTTGCTGCTTAAAATTTTGGGATTAACATGCATGGACAACAATGCAAGATAGGCTACATTACACATTTATTTTCAATACGTGATCTTAACTCAGTATGAGATCATAGAAATCAGGCTGTATTCCTTTCCCCCACTAAAAACGATAAAACCTAAGTGACAATAATAGTATTAAGCCGCTTGCACACTGGACGCGAAACGAATTTTTCGTACGACAGATTACATTCAAAATCAATGCAAAGACGCGAATACACGCGTGTATTCGCGTCTTTGCATTGACTTTGGCCGCGTTTCCCAGTTAAGAGTGTTCTTAAGGAGTTTAGAAGGCTCCAAAGAAGAGTTCAGCTAAGAGGGGCCTTAAGATAAGAGTGTTTCCCAGATGCGTTCTTAGTGCCCTTTTTAACAAGTGTCTTTGTGCCCCTCTTAACTGCCTTCTTAACTGGAGCTCAATTGATCAATCAATGTCAGAGTAACCGAGTGTTCCACATACTTACGTGCACACAAATTAAGTTTTGATGTAGCAAGTGGCGTATAATGTTAAAAATGAACGTCGTAATGCCACTCAAGACGCAGCAGAATGTCTGAAAACAAACTTAGAAAAATAAAAATGAAAACATAAAATAAAATCATTACATTACATGTGTGAAATCATGCGGTTAAACCTTATTCAACTTGATTTGAGACATGCAGCTCAAGTTGCTTTATATATAGAGCGCACAACAAGTGATCAAGTAAAAGACCGGAAATATTAGGGGAAAATTAGGGAAATGCGGTAAAATATTTCAACACATGGAACCATAGAGGAGAGATGTAAGTTTTCCCTCATATTAAATGCTTAATGGGTAGTAGGGGTGCATGAAAGAAAGAAAGGGGGGAAGGGGGGGCGGGATAAAATAAGGACGAACCGTACGCACTACATTAATATCTCCTTGCTTAGTGTCACATTGATTTGCCTGATGCAGCTGTATCTGCAGTGTTTCGTCGCTGAGAAGGGTGTTAAGAGTGCTCCAGACCATTCTTTCAAATTCGTCTTAACAAAAGATCATCTTAATGCTAAGAAGGAATCTGGGAAACGCGTTTGCTTCTTACTGGAGCCTTAAGAAGGATCTAAAGAAGCTCTTAGTGCTAAGATCTTCTTAAATGAATCTGGGAAATGTGGCCTTTGAATGTAATCAGTCGTGCGAAAAATTTGTTTCGCGTCCAGTGTGCAAGCGGCTTCACTGAGCATAGAACGCAAGCATTTTATATATATATATATATATATATATATATATATATATTGCACTGTCTGATGCCGAGCCGAGGCAGTTTGTGGTTGGCTGAGAAAGATGTGAAGTCGTTAGTTTGCATCACAGATTCAGCTGCGTTGATTAAGCCAGGTTGAACTGAGTTAATACCTGGATGGAAGACCTCCAGAGAGTGGTCATTCATAGTGTATTCTTATCACCAGAGCACCTGCAATTTAGAAACTACTGCAAAAGCATCATTGCAAACCCTTCACCCAATTTCACTGGAAAATCACACTATCCCGTCACCTGTTGCTAAATACCAGCCATTCAGCTTTTAGATGGCTTGTCCTATCAGTACGCTAAATTTCAGTAGGATGATGTAGTGTGTGGTTGGCCAACCCTACCTGCAAAAAAATGTAAAGATGACTGGGTGTAATGTTGCCAGGGAGGGAGGAAGCACACTATTCTGCTAGATCATCCCTGTCTCGGTGCAGCAGAGTGACCCCTGCAGTGGGTCAGCAGGCCTCAAAATTTGAAAAGTCTGCTTAACCAGAAAACAGGTTACGTGGAATTTACCATGCGTAACCCATAGTTCGGTTAAGCACTTTTTTTTGCGTAACTCATAGGTTATGCAAACGGGTTACGCCAAAACAGGTTTCACAAAACAGGCTTCACAGGCATGAAATGTCTCCTTCGTCGTTCAAATTGATAGAAAAGTCATCATTAAACCACCATTTTCGAAAAGTTTTGACGTTCACCAGTGTTTCCCCTAGAATTTTTTGTAGCAGCGGTGCTATGTGTTGGAAACCTAGTAACAGTAGGGGGGTCTGGGGAATTCTCCCCCGAAAGAAAATTTTGAAAAATTGCACTTTAAATGGGGACTTCTGGTGAGTTTTCTGGGCAAATTATAATTTACCAAACAATCAACAGATTCAAGTTATCTGCTGACACTAGATCTAGATACTGATTATAAAGCATGACCATAGTTGAACTTGAACTAGTCACAAAGTGCCATTTTTGTATTGATTTTAAGCTTTTCTTTGTAAGAAAAGATACTAGCAAAATGGGGTGGCTTAACACAGAAATTTTTTGAAGCCGATTTGACGTTGCCTGCCCTAATTCCCTTGACAAACCTTAGCTCGTCCGTGGTCACCGTCCGCCTTTCTCTTTAACCAGTTTAAGACACTCATCTGAAAATAGCATAAGTGTTTATTAACCTACTATCAGAGTATGACGTGCGATCTTCTTATTTGGAAAACGTTCATCAACAAGGTAGGTGGTGGAATACCAACATCGTTAATGTTGTGGGCCTAATATACATTTTAACCTTAAATTAGAGAACAGCTTACACTATTAACAAAAGAGTAGGCTTAGTCACAGCTAGATCGACAGTATTAATTCTAACGTCAACTCATTCACTGTCATTCACGACTGAAGTGGTCAGAGTGCACCACAGTGAGCTAACTAGACAGTTAGACAAATTCCCGAGTGTCTGCTAGCTAGCGAACCGCGTCTATAAACACAGAATTACACTTCGTTTATGATCAGGCTTAACGTTACAATGGATAGGAAGGCTGTAACCTTCAGTAATTTCCAAACTAGACTGTCAGTCACTTTGTTACGAGCTGAAGAGATTTAGCGAGGCCCGTAGGGAATGTCGCTCCCCTGAAAATAAATAAATAAATCGTCCCCTTATCATTATACCGCTAACCTCTCCGCAACCCAACAAGCGATGACCTACGTCTTTATAAAACATAATTATATATACATACAGTAAAACTCGCGAAAAACGGATTCAATTGGACCAGCTGATTTTGTCCGTTATAAGCGAAATCCGCTATATGCATAAAACGGACAAAATCCGTTGTGCACATAAGACAGATTATATCCGCTATATGCGCATAACAGATTATATCCATTGTATACATGTATGAATTGAATTTATATGTTTGCTTTGTGTATGAAGATTGGAACAACTTCATTCTGAGTGCACATACCTACTTGTCTTCATTTAGTCCGTCTTTGCCCTGACACAATGGATAACAGGATGATAGGCTACTGCGTGTTGCTCCAACTGGGATCAATGACGAAGACAAAAAAAACTAGTGTGTAAATGAAACCGCACCAGTTTCAGTTTACGCAAACACACCGTTATAAACTTGCACATTTTTGCCAGTTATTTTAACTGTAATTTTACAATATATTTACAACAGAGTTCCGTCCATATTAAGTGTAAACCATGGTAAATTGCGCGCAGGACTCCACTTACAGTTAAAATAACAAGGAGACAACGCGTTAATTTAACAGTTGAATTCAGTCAGTTTATAACAGTGTAAGAAAGCCGAACTTCATTACGTTGCCCTGTATCAACTGCGTATGTGCATGGTGCAAAACAGCTTGTCCAGTATACGCGAGTGCACTTCAATGGAAATGCATTGTGACGGGACTGGACATTTTGTCCGATGTCAGCGAAAATCTGTGAAATAAAATCCGGTATATTCAATGTTTATTTAATGGGAAAACATTACAGAAAAATCGGGACTAGAGCTGTTGTCTGATATGAGCGAGTTTCCATTTTATACAAGGACGGTTTAGGCAAGTTCTACTGTAGTTATATTATTATTATTCTTTTTTAACTTACATTGTTTTTTGTGGGAATGTTGAGGATTCTCTTCAAGCAAGTTGACAGCCAGAGTCAAAAGTTACCTCAGAATTGACGGTGTGGCAAAAAACCTTATTCCTGCGCCCCCCTAATTCCCCGTTGGCAGTAATGTTATAGCCATATACATGTTCGACGATGTAACGAGGTGGGGACATATGAATGGGGTGTATTGCCTTCCTTTATGAGCTCTCCTAAGCCCGGTACGATTTGCCACACTTCGCATTCTGGAATACCCTTCTGGAAGACACATCTTCTAATTATAGATCGAACAGCCAGAAGGAAGAGATATGGCTGCACACAACACGCAACAGCTTATAATGGCTATGCAATTAGAGGAATTAGAGAAGAGAGACACATGTAGAAGTAAACTACCAATAGTATTTGCCCAAGCAAGCCTTGCAACGTAAGTGCAAATCGATTATAAGTGCAATGGATGCATATGGGAACTGCGGTCAGCGTCAGTCAGATGTGGCTCAGAAAAAATTGACGCAGATGCCATTTAGTTTTGGAAGAGAGCGCCAATCTTCTACCTGCTTCTACTCGATAAACGGAAGACAAGGAAGCTCTTCTCGGAAGAGAAGAGTGCAAACCGAACAATTGGAAGATAACTCTTCTGCTTCCAGAAGTACAAATCGCACCGGGCTCTGGGTTTTATGGAAGAGGAGAGAAAAAAAATCGAGCTGAACATGTTTTGTTTTGATCGCCGGTCAAGAGAAATCAAAGATTTTTTTTTTTGCTACGTCGTTTTGCGCGAACGGTAAAATGTATGCCCGTTTTTTAATTTGCATAACCTCTGTGCGAACTGAAAGATTGTTCACGCCAATTTTTGAGGGCTGGGTCAGTACCGCCATTCATTTTAAACCTGTTATGATGCTGCAATGATGGCGTTTTATGAAGGTCATTGATTACATTGCTAACTTTATTCACATTCAGGCTATGCTAATGGATACTCTTCCATCTGAGAGATAAGCAGAAAGCCCTGCCCAGCCTTCTTACCCTGATGCAACTCGTTACCACTAATGGATCCGGAGCGGTCCCCATCGAACTGCTGGAACAGCGCCCTCCACTGCTGCATGAAATTCCACAGAGCCGAGAAGCCGTACACATCCATCCGCCCTGACTTAGTGTTGTCAAACATGTCTCAATGATGTGAAGGGGAGAAAAAATGGCTGGATTACTACTTATACACTATCAACTCAAAACTGTTCCAGACATCTACCCTACCTCAAGAGAACTGGCCAATTTCAGTTCAATAGTGTGCAATCTTTATTCATTGATCAACTGCATAATAGATACCCTTACAGGATTTCCAATATTGTACGCACATAATATTATTCCTGTACTCCATGGCATGCTCATTGCTGCATTTCTATCCAGCTCTTAATTAACATTATGCCACAGGTACAAGACCAAATAAACTACCCTCATAAATACAAGAACCCAGCAACCTATATCACAAGTACTGTACCATAAAAAACAAAAAAATTGCCATTGAAAGATTGTAGCTGTCCTAGGATCTGCTCATTCCAATCTACAAACACTGACTTTCGAATGTAACTTCCAAACCAGGAATAGTCTCACCGGCCTACTTAAGTAGACAGGTAACTTAGATGATGTATTGTTTTTAAAAAATGACTGTGAACATTGCACTCACCAAAAAAAAAAAAAAAAAAGCTTATGAACTTTTTCTCAGCAGAGATCCAAGGTAGGATTTCTCAAGGGCAAAAAATAAAATTTTAACCTGGCAATCTAATTCTTGGCCCAAGACTTTGACAGTATTCTTTTCAAACTAATATTTCCCACTCACTGATCATCATGAAACAGGTCTCGTCATTGAAGGCAGACCAGTTGGAGTTGACCAGAGCCTGTTTCAGTTCCTTCAAGGTTATGAAGCCACTGTGGTCCACGTCTACTGACTGGAACCACTGGTATGCTTCCAGATTCACTCCTGGGGGCACGTCACCTGATGGTAAATGTGGTACAGGTAAAGCTTGAGAGTAGCACAAGAACTCTGCAACACAACTCTGTCAAATACAGTGTATGACATAAGAGGAGACACGAGATGGCACAGCAGATTGTCAGTTCACCAAAAACGTCAAAAAATTTTTATAGCATTTACTGAGACATGTTGTGACATAAATTGATAAAAGTTTGACAGTGTTATGCCATTTGACATTTCAGTTAATTTGACCATCTGTTATGCCAACATGTGACAGCCGAAAGCTCTTCAATATTATGTTTGCACAGTGTTAGTTTTCTGAGTAAACATTTCCATCTGTGCTCTATAGCACATCTCATCAGCAAACTGAAATCACTCAACCTCTATTGTGAGATGCTCTACATGCTGAATGAGTCCATCTGCTACTGCTGGTTGCTACAGTGAAGCACTGGGAACACAGCTTAACAAAGGGTGCTGAAAATATAAATAAACTGTCATAAGCAGTTACTGCAGCCCTTTATTCACAGTTAATCATTGCACAGCCTGGTCAGCAGACTGCAGTTAAGCATACTCACTCTGTTTTCATGAACAACCCAGGCCTACATGCACATGTTACAGTGTAGCTGTATTGAGCAGAATAGAAACATTTGCATAGCTGTAATGGCTCAGGAACAGTCGATCCTAAATAGGCATGGAATGGAAATACAATGTCACGCTTAAGCAGTTGTATTTTCAACTGCATGTATCGCATTTTCACAGCCCCTACACTGTAGGCAGCAAGCTAAGGCTCTCTACAGAAATTGTACATTCTATTTGGTTCTGCATTTTATTTTATTAGCACACATTGCAACAAATGAGACAAATAAATGGTAAAATGTATTCTCTTGCCAATTCATATTGCAATGCCTTGACAGTGATGAGGCCTATATCATCATTATCATAATTCCTGGGAGTCATTTTCATATGATTTTTATTTTCCATGAAAAGAATCCCTGTGGCAAACAATCAATTAGATTCATATGGCATGTAAATGATAACTCACAGCCAAATGTGTGGTGTTTCACTCATCAAGAGGAGCCATAGAAGCCTTTCAAGACAGACAAAAAGTACTATATGATGATTACAGAAGTACTCCATTCGGTTTTGGACTAGCAGCATGAGTCTGCCACTATGATTGCATTAATGTGAGGGAAGAGCAGCTGTAGTGTCACAACAGGCCCAACCTAGATGGATACATGTCCCAGGGTGGTAAGAACAACTCCATTTAAAAACCAGCTCCTTCAAAGCAATCCCCCTGAGGCAGCAGTATCACTTGGGTAGAAGACACACACACACACTCTCTCGCTCCGCATTACTGCAGCCATCACTCTAGTGCACACTGCTGTACAACCTGCACCTGCCAAACTCCCGGATGAAGCTGTTTCATTAATTATCCCCCAAAAGCAGCGGACATATCCTGAGCGAGATCTTTTCTGCCATTCCTTCATAATTCATGCATTTTTAGATGGACGTCTATCTTCCAATCCACCCCCTGCCTATAACGCACCAATTCAGCTGTCTGCTTTCAAGCTGCCCGCATCAGACAGGTGATGCCAAAATGTCATCACATAGCTCAGCAGTACCAAGTCACCTGACTGTGACAGGCAGCTAGAGGGAAAATTTGTATCATTAACATGCAGTGCTTCTGCCGATGTTGTTACTGGGCTTGTCCTCAAACAGGTGGGCGACTAGTGCTGTATCGGTTTCTGGCTTTCATGCCAACTTCCTGCCTCTAACCACTTATTTAGCCTGAACATATGCACCACGTGACATTGTGCACTTGGCATTGTGGCTAAGGGCAATTCCAGCGTTACTCACGTTACGTTTACAGCATGAGGCTATAGTATAAAACGGTTTCACAACTTATTCAATGGACAGAACTTCAAAACTTCTACATTGTGGCAGCCTCCAACCATAATCAACTTTACTAGAGGAAACCCAGAAAGAACCTCTCAATAGTTGAGCGGGCAGACTGGATTTTTCAAGAGTCACTCACGTTACTTAAAAGTAACATGGCTTTTTTCACTTGAGTGTGGTCCAATCTGCTTGATCAATGATGGATTACAGAATAAATTGGATTATATATGTTTGAACCTTTATTACTGAAAATTCGAACACAACCAGGATTTCAACTTAATGCAACAGTAATTTTCTGCAACAGGCCCTCAAAACAAAGAAGTCCTGTTACACACGTTACGTTACCCGCATTACAAGTAGGTTTGAAGTATCTGGAGGCTCACCATATTGCATTATACTGACTGTGTGAAGTTCTCCCACATTTGTTTTGATTTCATAGCGACCTCTCGTAGTAGGTCCCCCCTGTATTTTATTTGGGTGATTATTCCTGCTTTCTATATGTTATTTGAGGCGGATGTATGATCCTGCCAGATCTTCTTTTGTATGGATGCCGTTGTTTTGACTGGTGAAGCTGAGCTGGTGAGTTAAGATATATGTATACAAAGTGATTACAACTTGTGTTGGATACCATAAATAGGTTCATGCATGCGGATTATACAGTGGATAATATGTCCGAGTCATTAATGTTGTGATTTTGTTTTGTGTTTGTGTCGTTTCAGTTGATTACCTGGCGAACAGCACGGTTACTGTTCAAGTGTTAGTTAGCATAGCATGTGTGTTGTAGGAATGCTTATGTAAAATAAAACACGTGAAAGACAGTAATCATGATTACTAGGCCTTCATGATTTCCAATTTCTAAGGCCCCAATCTCCAGCCACTAAGCCCCCAATGCCCCCCCCATCCCCCATGCTCCATCCTCCATCCTCCATCCTCCACCCCCCCCCCCCCCGGACAAATGTCACACTCATGGCCCTTAGTTTCTCAACATTCTTTTTCATAATTCAACCAACTTCAACCAACCAAGTAAACTCTTCACAACTTCAGTATGTGAATGATGTCAAACTTTTATTTAATATACATACCAAAGCAATTTGGTTTGCCTTGGACCTTCAATTTCTCCTGAACCGTACACCTGGATATACTAAAAATACAGCCATACATAAATTGTATCGCTATTCTGTTTGAATTTTAATTATGTTTGAATTTTCAGAGGTCATGTTACACTTCAGCTGGAATTGCCCCTAACAATTCCAGATAAGCAGATGAGTGACTATTCCACGTAACATTTTACAGAAATCAATTCTGTGAGTGACCCAGTGATGGAGTATGCATTACATTCATTTAGGCAGTGCAAATTAAAAAACTAATTCCAGCAAACACACTGCCCCTCCAGGACCAAAACTGCCCACCCCTTTTCTAAACGGGCATCACACTTTTTCGGAATAATGCTATGTCTGTAATAATGGATTGCAGTGTGCGAAATAAGCGGTTATCCAATTGTCTAGACAACCTGAAATAGATCCGGACAACCTAAACTGCTCACAAGATTGACCGCTGGACAACCAAATATCCCCGCAGTTTTATTAATTTGAAGATGTCAAAATTTTATTTACTTCCCTCTGCAATGGATGCGAGTACACGGGCGAGAACGCAAGTTTTTTTTTTTTAATAAAGTACCGCGGCAAACAACGACGTAGAGATAGACCATGGTGCGCACTTCAATTCAGGTTGGGCGATCTAGTCAATGAAAACTCGTGGCACGAATGAGCTAGATGTAAACGTAAACAACCTAAGGGAATGTAGATTCGAAAATGTGGCCAAAGCATCTTCCTTTGTGGTGAATTCTATGTGTTCATATTATAAGCGTTAACGCATTGTTTGCATATTCAGAGTTCAATCAAAATTACTGCTGTGAGTGTGGCGGTTGGCTCTCTTCTAGCATGAAACTTCACTGCCCTTTGACACCGAGAGGTAAGTTATCTGAAATTGTATAGCCTGATATAAAATTTCAGAAGTATTCGTTTATAATTGGTCATCAAACACCCCTAGGAAGCGGGAATCTTTAGATTGCACTTTGGCTACGTTGTTTTCAAGTACATGCAGCCTGTATATCTCTCACTTGTCCCAAGCCATGACAAACAGGTCGGCTCTGTTCTTGCTAGCCATGTAGCCAGCTAATGCAGAGTCTGATAAGAAAGGGAAATGCAGTGTCGTGAAGACCGGTCTTTGTGTGAGATTGTGATGGAAGACGGGGCTCAGAAATACTAAAGAAACAGCAAGCTAATGAACCAAGCTACAGCGAGAATGAAAAGTGGTATCTGGCATACCACTTGCGGCTGAGTGGAATATACCAGTTCCTTAGTGGTATATTCCAGTTTTTAAACTGGCATTCCAGTTCCATAAGTGGTATGCCACTCTTCAAAGACTGGTATATTCCGTTTTCTGACTGTCGTATTTTGTTTTTATTGACAATGTAATTTTAGCAGTAATGAAAACGAATGTATATGTATTATGTGGTCTTTTGTGGTCCATTTTTACCCCAGCCAACGAAGTTGGGGCGGAGGTTATGTTTTCGCCTCTGTCTGTCTGTCTGTCTGTCTGTCTGTGAACAACATAACTCAAAAAGTAATGCACGGATCTGGCTGAAATTTTGTGGGTGCATTGCTATTACATCAAGGATGGACCCTATTGATTTTCACCGCGATTAATGAAACGATATGGCCGCCACGGCAGCCATCTTGAAATCGTATGACACGCGATAACTCAACTTTGCTCCTACTCATGAAGATTTGGATTGTGCTGCCTTGGCGGAGGTTTGCACTCTACGAGTGCCTCTAGTTTTTTTCTGGTATGCCAGTTTCATCTGGTGGCATATGCCATTTTAAAAGGTATGTCACTGCTGATCTGGGGCTTTAAGCTATTGATTCTGATAATTTTTCTAATGCTTTAAATTTTCGTGGTACAGCAGCTCACGGTTCTTTGCTAAAAACATTAAAAGATGGAAAGATGGCTTTGAATTTGTGACTCTTGCACATGAATAGTGCCGATGACCCAATGAATTCTCACTGCACCACAAATAACTTGTATTTACATAACTTAAAGTAGAATGGAGTGATTGTGTTATATTCTTGTTTTATTCAAGTTACACAACTGAATATATATATAATCATTTCAAAAATTAAAAATAATTTTCTAATACCTTAAATGTATGGTATAGCAGCTCACAGTCCTTTGCGCAAAAGCAATAAAAGATGCACATGCAGGTCATGAGTGTTGAAAATGTCAATATTTACCTCCACCAACAAAGTTGGGGAGGAGGTTATGTTTTCGCCCTTCTTTGTTTGTCTTTCTGTCTGTCTGTTTGTGAACAATGCAACTCAAAAAGTAATGAACAGATTTGTCTGAAATTTTGTGGGTGCATTGCTATTACATCAAGGAAGGACCCTATTGATTTTCACCGCGATCCGTGAAACAATATGGCAACCACGGCAGCCATCTTGAAATCGTATGACACGCCATAACTCAACTTTGCATTCTTTCACGGAAGATTTGGACTGTGCTGCCTTGGCGGAGGTTTGCACTCTACGAGTGCCTCTAGTTCATAATTATAATCTATCTTTAGAAATCTTGTGTCTTATGCACCATGAAAGAAGAGCATAAACCACTAGATCAGGAGTGGCATACCACTTGAGAAAGCCGTATACCTGCAGATCATATATGGGCTAGTCTCATGAAATGTGCGCCACCCCCCCTTAAATGTGTCCACAGGCGAGCAAATCTTATATTTTGCTTAGATCATTCCAGAACTACCATGAATGGATAGAGCTCACCAAGAGCAACTTGGAACACGCCACTTTTGTCGGTCTGCGATAAATATTTCCCTGGGTCATTCCATATGAAATCACCCAAGCTCCCAGCTTGATGGCCTCAGAATTGCTTCATTTGGTGATATTTTGTTGCCTGTGATGAGCAAATTGAATCACAGGTGGTTTCAAGTAGATATCTCGTTCCGTTCTCATTTTATGGCCCCCCCCAAAAAGGGGGCGTGGTTGGTTAACCTCTGGTCACAGTTTGTGACCATTTTCAAAGGGTTATAAAATGAACTAATAAGGATACAAATTTCATTCTTTCCGGATATATTTATTCTGTCTAATAGTCTGCAACAAACCTTTTAATATAGTGGTTAACCCTTTGAGTGCTTTGCAATTAACCCCTAAACATTGAAATTTGGTGCCGAACATGTCGATTTCAGATGAAATATTATGCAAGTATCCTTAGAATGTCCCCTTTGCCATTTACATTGTTGATAGTATACCTGATGGAGTTTCAAATGAAGGTAAAAACATTTTTTTATCTTCATCAATTTGGAGAAACATTAACCCCTTTTCAGCTGATTGGGTGCATTTTTTGACCCTCATTTTGACCATGTGGGCCTGTTTTGATTTTCAAAAAGTTGGCCTCAAATGAAAGCTTATTCAAAGAACTTCAAAATGCAACACAATCAAACTTGGAACAAATACTCCTACTTGGAAAAATTAGACCCCTTTTAAGTGCTATTTGCACATCGACACAACTAATAAAATAAAATGAGAACGGAACGAGATATCAACTTGAAACCACCTGCGATTTGATTTGGTCAACACATGCAACAAAATATCACTAAATGAAGCAATTCTGAAACCATCAAGCTGGGAGCACCCCCCATTTTGGGTGATTTCATATGGAATGAGCCCCCTGTCTTTTTTGCCCTTAAAGTTGGAAAAGTGGCCAAAAATGGCACTTTTTTGATGTCCATGTAAAAAGTGAAATAGTTCACTTCTTGTTTTTTTATATTTAAGTGTGTTCTATTTTTTTTTTTTCTGTGCATAATAGACATGCATAGGCTATGTCTGACAGTCGGCATACGTCCCTATCGTGGTTTTGTGTATTGCGGTGACATTTAATAAATTGTCCACAAGGTACTGGTTTCTGACTTAGATTTTACATTTAGCACCCTAGAAAAATAAAAAAAAGGTCCCTACACCCTAATAATTCTTCAGGATGAAGCAAATATATGGTGCATTAGGGCAAAAAAAAAAAAAAAATCTCCAACCTACAGGGATTGAGTGGGATTTTTGTGTCCCTCAAAAAACGACCTTTTTAAGTTTCTGACTTAGATGTATTTTTAAAAAACTGTAAAAGATATAGCCAAATGCAATTCAGGTATTGTTGTTGGCCTAAATCAAAGCGGAAATCACTGTTTAGATCAATTATTTATTAAATAATGACAGCTACAGGGCGCGAAGCATTTTGGTCGGTTTCTGACTTAGGGTTTCTGCCTTAGATTTCTAAGTCAGAAACCCGGGCATCTCAGGCAGAAACCGGGCGTATTCGGCCAAATGTGGCCACAGTCGTTACACAGGTGGTCAGGGACATGATATTCTATGTTGGTTTGACATGTTAACATGTATTTTAGCCGATTTGATCAAAAATACAACCCCAATTCCAAAATAGTTGGGACAAAGTGTAAATTGTGAATAAAATCAAAACGCAATGACTTTCAAATCACACCAGCCACTATTTTATTCACAATAGAACAGAGATAACATAGCAAATGTTGAAACTGAGAAATTTTACAATTTTATCCACAAAATGAGCTCATTTTGTGCATAAAAAAGTAAAATGTCTCAGTTTCAACTTTTGAAATGTTATCTATCTTCTACTGTAAATAACATATTGGCTCATGTGATCTAAAAGTCATTGCATTTTAATTTTATTCACAATTTACACTTCGTCCCAACTATTTCGGAATTGGGGTTGTATAACGATGGCATCGGTCGGAGGCCCGACATCGGACTGATCGGCCCACGCTCTAAGTCAGAAAGTGGGATCTCAGGCAGAAACTGACGCGGGGCGTGGGCGGCCGCAATCGGTGGCCAATCAGTCATAAACTTGGTCAAATAACATGCATGGGTGGTCAGGGACATGATATATTGTGTTTTCTAAACGTATCCATTTGTATTTTTGAAGATTTAATCGAAAAATATCGGTGGCGTCGCCCATGCTCTCAGTCAGAAACCAGGATCTCAGGCAGAAACTGACGCGGTGCATGGCGGCCATTGTGGCCGCAATTGGTGGCCAATCAGTCAAAAACTTATTCAAATAACATGCATAGGTGGTCGGGGACACCAGACAACACCTACAACAAAATAATAATAACTAAAAGACAGAAACATGCAATCATCATAAAAAACTCCCAGGGCTTAGGCTAGGGGAACCTAGGACCCAAAATAAAAAAAAAAAAAAGAACTGTCAAGCAGCCTGTCCACCAGCCTACAAGTGGCATCTTCCATTGGTAAGTGATCAATTACCCACTTGAGACTCTTATTCTATCTATTAGTTAAGGATTATGGCAATAGCAAGTCAGTCGGGTTGAGTTTGGTACACTTTGACGGGTTTCTGACTTAGTCGCGGTTTCTGACTTAGATTCAGTTTCTGACCGATATACTGATATTTTGAGCTAACAGACCCCTGTTCTGGCTTGGTATTGCCTAGGCTACATACTTTTAAGGCATAAGGAGTGTTTCTAGGAGATTTTTGAGTTTTGATAAAGGTTTTTATAACATTTTCTCAGGTATTGGCTGACCAGAATTTATTTTTTTTCCAGCAGCGACGGGATCCCAAGGGAAAAAAATCACTGTAGAGGGTTTCTAATTTCAGATGATATACCTCTGAACATCACTTATATACAATTATAACGCTGATTGGAGGTTTAAATAACTTTATTATCACTAGTTATAGGCCTCTGGATGGATTATAGGCAAACAGTAGGTTTTCGTGTTTCTGACTTAGATGAGCAAGGGTTTAGGGAAATGCATATAATTCACCAAATGTTCCACCAATGATCATGATATTTGGTATTCAGAGAGTAGACATATACCTTTATCACATACAATTACCACTGAGAGCATAGGGTTGCCTTAATTAATTTTACACATTGTGTTAGAGAGCAGTTTGTACTCGCGCAGCAATTTTGCAGTCAAGACGCAAAACGCATACCCGACTTCAGGGCCATGGCAGGGTTGACAATCCCAACAGCATATTACCTATATACCATTTTTCCATCAGCTATACTATCCTTCAATACATATCAGGGCATTTTGAGAAGATATAGCTATATCTATGCATGAATGAGGCTTTAGAAGATATGCATGTCTTAAAACTAAGGCAGAAACCTGGCCCAAAAAATGAGTTGAGGGACCCAACTTTGACCAGGTACCGCGAAAAAATGAAAAACATCGCCGTTAAATGGCTTTGGAATATGATCCCACAACACCTATAGATTAAAACATAACGCGTCGCTGAATACCCCTCGGCCCGGACAAGATTTCCTGCCTGAAGGTCACAGCGCTAAGGTGAAAGGTGAAATTCAGCAAAAATTGTGACATTGCACATCTATGTGTCACAGTGAGTTAACATACCAAATTTGGTGAAGCTGCGATCCAGTAGTTGCTGAGTACTGACCCGCACAAGATTTCCTGCCTCAAGATCACAGCGCTAAGGTGAAAGGTGAAATCCAGCAAAAAATGTGATGTTGCACATCCATGCGTCACAGTTAGTTACCAAATCAAATTTGGTGAAGCTGCGATCAGTAGTTGCTGAGTACTGACCCGTACAAGATTTCCAGTGTCAAGGTCACAGAGCTCAGGTCAAAGGTCAAATCCAGCAAAAAACCTGACATTGCACATCTATGGGTCATAGTGAGTTACCATGCCAAATTTGGTGAAGCTGTGAGAATTATTTGCTGAGTACTGACCCGGCCAAGATTTCCAGGGTCAAGGTCACAGAGCGAAGGTGAAAGGTCAAATACAGCAAAAAACCTGACGTTGCTCATCTATGGGTCATAATTAATTACCATACCAAATTTGGTGAAGCTGCAATAATTAGTTGCCAAGTACTGACCCGTACAAGATTTCCGGGGTCAAGGTCACAGCACTGAGGTCAAAGGTCAAATCCAGCAAAAAACGTGACATTGCGCATCTATGGGTCATAGTGAGGTACCATACCAAATTTGGTGAAGTTGCGATAATTAGTTGCAGAGTATTGACCTGGACAATATTTCCAGGGTCAAGGTCACAGAGCTAAGGTCAAAGGTCAAATCCAGCAAGATACCTGATGTTGCACATCTATGAGTCATAGTGAGCTACCATACCAAATTTGGTGAAGTTGCGATACTTAGTTGCAGAGCATTGACCCGGACAATATTTCCAGGGTCAAGGTCACAGCGCTAAGGTCAAAGGTCAAATCCAGCAAAATACCTGATGTTGCACATCTCTGAGTCATACTGAGCTACCATACCCAATTTGGTGAAGCTGCGATAATTAATTGCCGAGTACTAACCGGACAAGATTTCCAGGGTCAAGGTCACAGCGCTAAGGTCAAACGTCAAATCCAGCAATAAACCTGACGCTGCACATCTATGGGTCATAGTGAGTTACCATACCAAATTTGGTGAAGCTGCGATCATTAGTTGCTGAGGACTGGCCCGGACAAAGTCACCCAGACAAGATTTCCAGGGTGAAGGTCACAGCGCTAAGGTCAAAGGTCAAATCCAGCAAAAAACCATCCGTTGCACATCTATGGGTCATGGTTAATTACCACACCAAATTTGGTGAAGCTGCGATAATTAGTTGCCGAGTACTGACCCGGACAAGATTTCCAGGGTCAAGGTCACAGCGCTAAGGTCAAAGGTCAAGTCCAGCAAAAAACCTGTCGTTGCACATCTATGGGTCATAGTGAGTTACCACACCAAATTTGGTGAAGCTGCGATCATTAGTTGCTGAGTACTGGCCCGGACAAAGTCATGGACGGACAACAGACGACGGACGACAGACAGACACGCAGGTGACGACAATACCCCACCGGCCGAGGGGTAAAAACCACTCACAGCTAAGCTCTATAGGTATTTTCATTATTTTTCAGTACCGGGGGGGTGGCGCATATTTCGTGAGCCTGGCCCATATATACATATGTAATGGCATACCATATGAGAAAGGCATAAACTGTCTATGGCTTTCTCAAGTGGTATGCTACTTCTGATCTAGTGGTTTATGCTCTTCTTTAATGGTGTACCACTTGTGCCATTTCTTTGGGAATATGCCGGTCCACATAAGAATCAATTGGCATATTCTCAGACAAGACACAAGTTTTCTAAAGATAGATTACTATCAAAATATAAAAATAGGCTCAAATTTTTATCTATATCAGTCCTACAAAAATGTGCAATTGCTCATTACTTTTTAATGGTCCAGTACTGTACTAAAAGTATGTATTTGTTGGTTTAGTGTGTTTTTTACCCCTTGGCCAAATTTTGGCCAGAAGGGTATTGTCGTCACCTGCGTGTCTCTCTGTCTGTTGTCTGTCCATGACTTTGTCCGGGTCAGTACTCAGCAACTAATGTTCGCAGCTTCACCAAATTTGATATGGTAACTCACTATGACCCATAGATGTGCAACGTCAGGTTTTTTGCTGGATTTGAACTTTGACCTTAGCGCTGTGACCTTCATCGTGCAAATCTTGTCTGGCCCAGTACTCAGTAACTATTGATGGCAGCTTCGTCAATTTTGGTATGGTAACTCTCTGTGACCATAGATGTGCACAGGCCGAGGGGTATTCAGCAATGCGTTATGTTAATGAATTAGTCTTGGGCTGTTCTCCATTGATAATCAATTAAAAAAAAAATAAATTCAGGTTTTCACAAAAAAATTGACACTGGAGCCATGTTTAATTTTTGCGAAGGAAGGATTTATTTAGTCTCCCACATCCTGAACACAAGTCGATGGTGTACATTCTCTTCCTTTCTTCTTGTAGTGTGCTGTAGGAATTCACCACACCTTAAAAAATACATAACTTTTAGAGATCGTCTTACAACAGACATCCACAGACATATTCACAAATCAATATATTTATGTAATGGTTACTTGCACCTAAAGTTAAAATTGACTGATTGTCAATCAGGCATAGTACTTGGAAACAAGTTGACAAAATATAGTGATAAAAAGGAGGAAGTCACTGCCTCCCCTGACCGCATGTGGGCAGCAAGAGATATCTAGCCTTGTTAATTCTTCAATAATATTAAATGTTAGGGTTCAATTATACTTATCTGAACTTATAATAATCAAACTATGATTTCCCCTCTTAATAAATGTTTGTCTTATCTTATCTTATCCTATCTTATCTTACAAAACATGTCCTAAGCATTCGGTAGACTTGCCTACCTTGCCCTGTGCTTTGCCATATGAACATTATACTATTTCTCGTATAATTGATGTTCAGAAATAAAAAATGAAATTTAACATGACGGGGTTTCTATTGTACAAAAATATGTAGGGAAATGCAAAACTTACCACTCATGTCTTCTGACTTTTAATTCGTCTCTGCGTGCTGATATGTCACTGTATTAGCCTACTGTCACTTCTTTCAGGCCTCTGCATCACAAAACTTTGGGGGAGGAGCGCTGCGCAGCGTTAAAGGCTAAATTTTGATCGAACTTGATCAAGACTTCTGAGGCCCAGTTAACTCGCATACTTCGCAATTAAAATGACATCTAAATATATATTAAATATATCTAATATATATATATATATATATATATATATATGTATATATATATAGATATAGATATATATATATATATATATATATATTATATATACAGAGATGTCATTTTAATTACGAAGTATGTGAATATTAATAAAAATATTATACATTGCTTATTTCCGTATTGCCTTGGTATTGGCCTGAGGGTCGTCGTATACCGCAACCCAAAGGCCAATACCTAGGCAATGCGAAAATAAGCAATTTATAATATTTTTAATAATTGGTTAAGTAGGTTGTGCAACCATGACAATATTATAACTATGCTGAAGTACGCGACTTCAAGACTCATTAAAGAGCTAAATGCTAGGTCCGCGACTGTCGTCTGCTTCTCTGAAGACAGCGAATGCCACAGTTGTCAATGGTTAATTGTGAACGTGCTGAACTTGGCCAATACAGGTCAGCCAAAACAAGATATATTGGCAGGCCGTTTTTACTGTATGTGGGCAATAACATACATAACCTATAGACACATTAAGTTGCGAAACTAGCATAACACAAGGTTGTGGAAAAGTACAAGGTCTGCTGTCAATTCATTCTAGCTAAGAGAGGGATACATATATATTAACACACAAACGTATGTTTATATTTGTAGATAAATTAAACAATGAAATATTGAGATATTGGACACTCAAGACCTGCATGTAGATGATAAATTTATCATCCCAATTTCGTTATGATTTACTATGACATAGTGGCAGCAACATTGTTCCTTGAAGCGCAAGCACGTGTCAGTGGCTTGAGTTCACATCCATACTTTTGCATATCTGATTGCTGTACTATGAAAATTTAAAGCATTAGAAAAAGTATCATAATCAATAGCTTAAAGCACCAGATCAGCAGTGACATACCTTTTATAATGGCATATGCCACCAGATGAAAACTGGTATACCAGAAAAAAAATGGAATATGCCACTAGATGAAACTGGCGTACCAGAAAAAAATGGAATATGCCACTGCTGCTTGGTGGTTTATGCCTCCTTGAAACACCACCAAGTGTATTTATAAACATGCATAAATATACATGTATATCTATATATATATATATATATATATATATATATATATATATATATATATATATTTATATATATATATATATATATATATTCTAATACATAAATGCATACATACATACATACATACACACACACACACATGCATACATACATACATACATACATACATGCAGATAGACATATCTAGTTGTATAAATTCCATCTACTGTTGTATAGCATCAGGATTATGTGGCGAAGGGATATTGCATTCGGCTTATACACTGACATTGTTTCTTGTCGTGGGTTTAAATCACGTTTCATCCATTTTTTTTACTTTTTGAGAAAAGGATCTTGAACTGCTTTAAATGCTTTAACATGGCACATGACTTAATGAGGGGTGGCGCTCTGTCTTTCACAATAATGGCTTTTTTTAAACTTGAAAAGCACTTCTGCAGTTTTAACTGTATGAAAATAATAAAGTTTCAGTGATTTGATTTAATGCTTCACACGTGTGCAGTAGGTGCCGGTATGCATCAAAGTTGTTTGCAGTCAAAGAAGAAGAAGAAGAAGAAGAAGAAGCGATGCTCTGCATTCAATTTAGTCAGACTGGACACGGTGGCTAAGCTAGGCTAATGCTAACCAAGTCAACCGGTTATCAACCGCAATCAACTGCTTACTGTAATATTGATAACTAGCGAATGCGTGCTCGGATTTGTAGCGAAAGATCAGCTTGGCTTTACCTCTATGATACCGAATGCAGTGAAGTTATCCGGGGTGTTCACAGTCAATCTCATAATATGGTCGGATTTGTAGAGAAAGATCACCTTGGCTTTACTTCTATGATACCGAATGCAGTGAAGTTAGCCCGGGTGTTCATAGTTAATCTCATAATGTGCTTGGATTTGGAGCGAAAGATCACCTTGGCTTTTGAGTTCGCTCCAGACTGACTGAAGCCAGCACTGCGAACTTGGGGTCCGGCTGTGTGAAACGAAGCGAGGCTGAATGGAGCCTGCGTGAAGCGAAGAGAAATGATAAGACCAGCGTTCATCTCACAGTAACGTAATGACGTACGATGAGTGACGTACGTTGTGCGCTACGCACTGCTGACAGAGGGAGACAGACACATCACTCAAATAGTAGTAGTGACAGGCTGCAACTTTCAGAACACTCAAATACACTGTACAAGAAAAGACAACTAAGGTAAAGGTTTGGTCATAAGAATGTTTACTGTTTTCTCTGACACATACACGTAAACAACGTAAACAATGCCAAAAAACCACATAATACATATACATTCATTTTCATTACTGCTAAAATTATATTGTCAATAAAAACAAAATACAACAGTCAGAAAACGGAATATACCAGTCTTAGACCAGTGAAATACCACTGATGGAACTGGAATGCCACTTTTCAAACTGGAATATACCACGAGGGAACTGGTATATTCCACTCAGCTGCAAGTGGTATGCCAGATACCTCTTTAAAAACTGGAATATACCACGAGGGAACTGGTATATTCCACTCAGCCGCAAGTGGTATGCCAGATACCTCTTTAAAAACTGGAATATACCACGAGGGAACTGGTATATTCCACTCAGCCGCAAGTGGTATGCCAGATACCACTTTTCGTACTCGCTATTGAGTTGCAGGAGAGTGGTTTTGGTTAATAGTTGTTTAACTTGGCAGGAGAATTTATCTTTTTATATTTTATTACATTGTTCTGAATATCACCGGTACGACAAATTATTTTGCGTTAATCAACTTAATATGCGAGTATGCGTAATTTTTTTAAATTCTAATGATAGTACACGGGACAACTAAAAATTCTTGCAGACAACCCAACTTGTTTCCGAGGTTGTTCACCTTATTTCGAACACTGGATTGTAGTCATTGTAACAGCAATAACTGATGATACACTGCAGCTCTACTCTCCAGCTGTTCCAGGTATCCAACTCAAATGCTGAGAAAAAGATACTTTCAAAACTCCAACGTGCCTGGAATGGTGATTTACATTTGATGAGAAACAACAGAAATTGTCTATCCACTAAAATCAACAAAACTCACTGTGATTTTGTTTATTTACATTTGTGCTGGTGTTATGGGATTAATTCGTGTGCAAAGTAGTGTGTGGTTATGTGCAGGACACAGGGGGTAATTCCATGAAAATAGGGACAAAGACCTACAAAGATTTTCTCGCAAATTTCAATGGAAATCTTTATTTAAATGTACAAAACCCAAAACCAGTGAAAAAAACTTACTTGTGTAAATCAGCCAAATAAAAAAACAGAATACAATGATTTTCAAGTTCCTTTTCAAAATTTATATTCATTTTGAATACACTGCAAAGACAAGTTTTTTAATGTTCTTGAACAGGCAAATTTTGTAATTTTTGCAAATATTAGCTCATTTGGAATTTGATGCCTAAAACATCTTTTCAGATTTTTCTGGCACAAGTTTAAAAAAGACTTGAGAGAGTTGAGGAATGCTCATCAAACACTTATTTGGAACATCCCACAGGTGAACAAAAATTGGGAACAGGCTGGGTGCCATGAATTATATTTTCCAGCTGTTGCCCTGAAATGCTCAGTCATTCACAAACAAGGATGGGTATAGGGTCAGTCCTTAGTGAACAAATGTTGAAGATGATATTTCAAAAGTTTAAAAATTCATTCCTCAACGCCATATTGAAAAAGAAATTTAGGGATTTCATCATCTACGGTTCGTAATATAACAAAAGGTTCAGAGAATCTGGAGAAATCACACACATAGTTTACAATAGCAGTAACACACACATAAAAACCAACATTGAATGCCCGTGACCTTCGATCCCTCAGGCGGTACTGCATCAAAAACCGACATCAGTGTGTAAAGGACATCACACACATGGGCTCAGGAACACTTGAAAACCACTGTCAGTAACTACAGTTCATACAACATCTTCACACACAGTCAAAACTCTACAATGCAATTCAAAACACATTTATCAACAGCACCCAGAAACGCAGCGGCTTCTGGTAGCTTTGATCATCTAAGATGGTTTATGCAAAGTTGGATTAGTTTCTGTGGTCTGACGAGTCCACATTTCAAATTGTTTTTTGAAATTGGATTTCGTGGTCCTCCGGACCAAATTTGAAAAGAACCATCCGGACTGTTATGAAAACAAAGTTCAAAAGCCAGCATTTGTGATGGTATTGGGGGTGTATTCATGCCCAAGGTTTGGGCAACTTAAACATATGTGAAGGCACTTTTAATGCTGAAAGGTACATACAGGTTTTGGAGCAACATATGTTCATTGCCATCCAAGCAATATTTTTCATGGAATCCCTGGGAAAAAAAAAGACAATGAGAAGCCACATTCTGATTGTTACAACAGCATGGTTAAAAAAACGTCAGTGAAAGATGGTTACTAGACTGGCCTGCCTGTAGTCCAGACCTGTCTCCCATTGAAAATATTGCTCTGATTATGAATGCTGAAATAGCACAACAGAGACCAGGGACTGTTGAACAACTTTGGATTACATCAAGTTCAAGAATGGGAAAGAGTTCCACCTGAAATTTTGTCTCTTCAAAATTGGTGAACTCAGGACCTCAAAATATTACTGAGTGTCGTTAAAACAAAAGGTGAGGTAACAAAGTGGTAAAAAGGTCCCTGTGCCAGTTTTTTTTGCAATGTGTTATTGGTTTTAAATTTTAAGTTAATGATTATTTGCAAAAAAAAATAAAGTTTCTCAGTTTGAACATTAAACATCTTGTCTTTGCAGTGTATTCAATTGAATATAAGTTGAAAAGGATTTCCAAATCATTTATTATTCTGTAAATTTTTATCAATGATTTATCATAACGCCAATCACTGTTTTTGGGTTTTGTAGAAAACATATTCTTTATGGAAAAAAATATTTTACATGGTTTTATCAGCCAAATTCTGTCTGAATCCTAGCTGTAACCTCTTCAGAGTTTAAATGACAAAATTTTATTCATTTTGGGCTTCAAACACTACCTGGTTTTTTGATGCATTCTTGACAACTGTGTTGATTTTATATATTGAAACCTTGGTCAAGTGTACTTTGATATCTAAAATTCCCCATCTTTTCCAGATTTTTCAGGATTGTGCTTTAAATTTGGCTTGTGAGGGTGGTGTAACGCGAGTCACAAATACATATTTTTTCTTCCCTCACAAAAACCCCTGACAGGCTGTATTTATAAATTATATTTTCCAACTGTTGCCCTTACCTAACAAAATTTTACTACCAATATGTATATCTAGTCCTCATAAGCAGTGTTGAAGATTATATTTCAAAATTTCTCATCATATTCATCAGTAGATCCATTGCCATGTTGAAAAACCATAATCAATAATCATAATCAATAACCATATTATGTATTGACATTAGTAAACACACACATACACACATAACAAAACACACACACATACAAGTAGTTCACATACATAGGGAGGGATGAGCAGTGCAAACACACATGCACGCACACATTTACAAGCAGATCCACACACACGTCGTGTTCAGTGCACACAGACACATGTACACACACATACAAAAGCAGCTGTGGTTACACACACACACACACATACAAGCAGTAAGAAACACAGTCACACACACATGCAAGCAAGAAAATCCACACATGCATAATCAGCTCACAGTTCAAGCAGCGGGCATTCTGATGGTTTGATTAGTAAGTTTGTTTAGTTTAGTTTGATTAGTTTAGTTGATTTAAAAAACATAACCAAGTGAGACATTTAAATGTATTTGAAGGTTGTAGCTTTGATCAATATTTGTTCAGTAAAATCATAAGTTGCTGCTGAAAACATAATCAATTGAATCATTTATGTATCTACTTGTATCCTATTCATCTGACTGTGTTTTTGAACTCTTAAACTGTAATTTTCCACACCTTTTAATTGTATAACATTTCATTTTTTTTATGAAACTAATGTTTCTGAGCGCCACCAATATTTCTCAGAGAATCCAAGCCTGGAAAGAAAAAACTTGAGAGATAACCAAAGAATTGAGATTCTTGCAAAGCTGGTTAAAAAAAAGTTTTTAGAGATAAGATGGTTACAACCCATGTATTTTGATTGGAGCAAAAGTTGGTTGAGTTTTTCCCATAAATATTGCTCTTTAAAGAATGCTGAGTTAGCACAGGGCCAGGGAAAAATCACTGGTTTGGATTATTGCAAAACCCATTTCAAAATTGGGGAATAAAGATGGCATTTTGAAGATTTTGTCTCTCTCCAATTATTCATGAACAAAGGGACCTCAGAAAAATATGTAAACATCTAGTCGGTAAACCACAACAGCAGCTGTGCAGGACATTAAATGAAAAAAAATGCAGGTTGAATTAACACCGAGTCACGTTCATTACATAATATCTCGTTTTGCATTATTGGTAAAAAAAATTTTAAGTCACTTGCCAGTACAGTTTAAAACCACATTTAGTAGTACAACAAAAATTCAAAAAATAGTTGGGGGACAAAGTGTAAATTGTGAATAAAATCAAAATGCAATGACTTTCAGATCACAAGAGCCAATATGTTATTTGCTAATAGAACATAGAAAACATTTCAAATGTTAAAAAAAAAAAAAGACATTTTACACTTTTTATCCACAAAATGAGCTTATTCCCAAATTTTCAATGAGCTACAGGTCTCATAAAAACACAGGGACACAGGCAAAAAAGGGCTGCAAAAACCGATTAATGTATAAGAGAATCAGCTGAAAGAACATTTAGCAAGGCGGGCCAGTTTAACTGGCATCAGGTGTGTAACATGATTGACTATGAAAGGGATGTCTTAGAGAGGCTGAGTCTCTCAGAAGTAAAGATGGCCAGAGGCTCTCCAACCTGTGAAGGCTTATGTAAAAAAATTGTGGAATACTTTAAAAACAATGTTCCTCAACGCCAAATTGCAAAGGCTTTAAAGGTCTCATCATCTACAGTACATAACATCATCAAAAAGATTCAGAGAGACTGGAAAATGTTTAAGCGATATAGGGACAATGTCGAAGAATTTTACTGGATTGATTATTCAGCCCTCAGACACCACTGCATCACTCACTAGCATGATTCTGTCAATGACATTAGTAAATGGGCCTAGGAATACTTCAAGAAAAATTTGTCAGAACACAGTAGGTTTTGCCATCCACAGTTTATTCCTAAAAATATTTTCATGAAAAACGGAGCCATTTTTTAAGGATGATCCAGAAACTAAGTAAGTTAGGTGGGCCAAAATACATTGGGCTGTAGCTATTGTTGGAAAAGTGTCCTGTGGTTAGACAAGTCCAAATTTGACATTCTTCTGTAAGAAATCATTTCACATGTCCTCCAGGCTAAAGAGGAGGAAGACCACCCCTCCTGTTATCAGCGCTCATTTCAAAAGCCAGCATCTCTGATGGTATGGGGATGCATTAGTGCATATGGTGGGGACACTTGCATGTTTTAAAAAGCACCATGAATGCTAAGGTATATAAAGGTCCAAGATGGAAACAAATGCCCTCCAGACGACATCTATTCCAGGGAACAAATTGTGTATTTCAGCAGAACAATGCAAAACCACATACTGCAGCTGTTCACAACAACATGGCTCGCAGAGTTCAGTAGAAGTCCGGGTATCCTGAACTGGCCAACCATGCAGTCCTTTTGTTGAAAATGGTATTGAGAACATTTGGCACATAATTTTCTGAAAAGTTTACCGCCCCAAAGGAGACCCAAAATTAGAGTCCAGCAGCGTTGGAAGCCTGTATTAAACAACAGTGGGATCAAATTCCAATGGCTAAACTCAAGAAACTTGTCTCCTCAATGCCCAGATGCCTCCAATCTGTGTCAAAAACAGGGATGCTACACCATGGTAAACAGGCCCCTGTCCCAACTTTTTTGACACCTGTAGCAGCCATCAAATTTGAAATGAGCTAATTTTGTGGATAAAATTGTAAAATTCTTCAGTTTCAACATTTGCTATGTTATCTCTGTTCTATTGTGAATAAAATACTGGCTGGTGTGATTTGAAAGTCATTGCATTTTGATTTCATTCACAATTTACACTTTTCCCAACTATTTCAGAATTTGGGGTTGTATAAATACTACTACGGCGTTAATTATTTTCTATCTTGTATACTTTTAGGAGAAACTGCAACTGAAATTGATGTGTTTTTGTGTTGTCCTTTTCATAAAACACGAGTCACGCTATAATTAGTATTAATTAAACCCATGTTGTAAAATCAAATTAATATTTGTTCATACGTTTTTATAGCTTTTACCAACACCTTCCAGCAGACACATGATGGTGTTCTAAAATTCATCATTATAAGGCACAGGCCAAATATAAATTCAGAATGCACTAAAAGGTAACACAAGTCACCGTGGAAATGCCCAAGTGCAAACATACGGGAAAGCAGAAACGTATTCACTGTTCCTGCCAAGGATACCAACTGTGCCCTTTATAGATGCCCTTTGAGGACACTCATTGTAGCCCCCAGACGAAGTCGGGCAGCTACTGTGGATTCACGTGCGTCATCTCCGCCGCCGCATCCACGTCCGTTGACACTTTCTTGTGGACGCTCTACAGGCTGTAATTTTTTATTTTCTTTAATTTGACATCTCCAATCCCACCCGAATCTGGAATGCCCAATCCGAGAACTATGCACAAGCCTTGCTCGTATGCAATTCCTTGTTGCCAGCCCAGGAGAGAGAGACAGTTTGCGGCTCTGCTCCGAAGCACCGCCTGTCAGCCCCTGCATCTTTACACTAATTGGTCGAAACTTTCGCAAGTTCAGAACGAGGGTGGAGGATACCCGAACATGAGCAAGCTTAGAAACTCACTGACAAGCTGGCCAACAGGAGGCACGTGAGCAACGAACAAAGCAACCATTTTTAATATCCCTTCCCAGCAGTCCCTTCCCAATTTGCATCCCTGCAGCGCTTTAGCCAATCGTGCGCTGCTCTGAAAAAGCTACAGACCACTGCCGGGGATCGAGCCTGCGACGTGGTAGACACTACTGCTCCGCAAATGCGGCGCCTTAACCAAGTGAGCTAACCCGGCACCTAGGCAGAATTATTTCATATTTCGTATGGACATGTGTTGTACTTCACTTATGGCACCTATCAATTTTGTTTGCCATGGCGACAGTACTGGCTAAATAATATGCAAATTAGTGGCAAAACAGACATTTCCTTGTGGACGCAGTACAGGCTGCAATTTTTGACCGATTACTTTCATATTTGGTATGGACACGTGTTACACTTCACTTATGACATCTATCGATTTTGGTTGCCATGGCAACAGTGTTGGCTGAATAATAGGCACATTAGTCGCAAAAACATTGAGATTTCCTTGTGGACGCAGTATAGGCTGCAATTTTGGGCTGATTACTTTCATACTTGGTTTGGACATGTGATATACTTCACTTATGACACCTGTCCATTTTTTTGCCATGGTGACAGTATTGGCCGAATAATGCGCAAAAAAGTGGAGAAGCGGGCTTTCGGGGGCTACACACATGCGGTCGCAGCCAACCGGACTGTCTAGTTTCAATCAGGTGCTCTGGCTGTATAGTGCTGCCTCAAACAATGGAGCAGGAAAAACTTTCTAATATTGCTAAAGCCTGAAATCAGTTGTAGCACAACCTTACCAAGTTCGCTGACACATTTTAAGACACTAATTAAGAATTTTATCAAGATAACTGCGCTTTTCTTGAGTTATTGCTTCTTTCATGAGGCTCTTATGTTTTAGTGTTTTGCAACCTATATGCAAACAACTGGGGGCAAGAATGTAACTTCTGTCCAACTTCGTGGGCAGACACAACAACAACAATAATAATAATAATAATAATAATTATTATTATTATTATTATTATATTATTATTATTATTCTCATCATCATCACTAAATGCAGTCTTGGAGATATTTAAAAGCCATAGTTTTGTTGTTGCTTATCACAAATGGATGTGGGCCAGGGTTACAGTGGTTAACCAGGACAAATTATTTAAAAAGACCTTTGAGTGCCTTTTTTTTACATCATGCCACCATGTCCAGACAAACACACGGCCCAACTTGCAGGCTGATGACTCACCCAGCCCAGCAGTTTGCTGTCCATAGGGTCCACCGAGGGATGGCCCATACCCTCCAAAGGGAGCACCAGGTGCTTGGTCCCCTGAGTACGATCCCCCAGGTGGAAGCGTACCTCCCTGGGATGCATAGACCGGGGCTGCTGGAGGAGCCGAGGGGGCCGCTGCACCCCCATACTGCCCACCTAGTTGCGTTGCATCATACTGAGAGCCCCCTGTTGGAGCTTGCCCTGGGAAATCACTTCCTCCACCGGAAGGATAACACTGCAAAGCGAAACTTACTCAGGTCACTGTAGTTGTCATTGACGTACTAGAATTTCTGCACGTAAAAAATTTATTTGTCATAGAAACAACCACATTGCGTCAGATCCGAACAGTTCTCGGTCAAGAATACGCCGACAAACTACAGTAATCATCCTACCTCTAGAGCCGTTCTCGTCCGTAGCCTATTTACACACCCATGAATGCAGCTGGACAACAGATATCGACAATCACAAGTGATGTCAGCTAGCTAATTTATCTAGCCACATCCAATGGCGTCTGATACAACCGTCAGATTAACATTAAAAACTAGTCAGTGACTCTCCTGCGGATCCTTACGAGAGAGGCGCTAAGATTAAACCATGTTCTGTCAAAGAATCAAGTATTAGCCAAACTGACCATGCTTAGCTAGTTCCTAGCAGTAATGAATCGGAAACAACCAGTCTGCACATTAAACATTTTCTGCTATGTCATAGTGAAACACGATGCACGAGCAAAGTTTCGAGAATTAAGCTGCTTTCACACCGGACGCGAAACGAATTTTTCGCACCACAGATCACATTCTAAGTCAATGCATAGACGCGAATTCGCGTCTTTGCATTGACTTTGAATGTAATCTGTCGTGCGAAAAATTCGGTTCGCGTCCAGTGTGAAAGCGGCTTTAGTTGGATAACATTTAGCTGGCAAGGTGAGGCAAGACAACGACTCATAATGGTCGCGGTAAATAACAAGCACACAGTTTGTTATTTGCCTAAATAAAAACATCACATTCCCAACCCGGAAGTAGTTCTTTACCTCAGCGAAGTTAAAACTCATGTCACATACGTTTCACAAGCGTGCGCGAACCTCTTCGGAATATGTATATTTTAAAAGAAATTATTAATTGGGACTTTTTTTTTTACGATGTTGAAGTTCCCAGGAGAAATTCTTCAGTGTCCTCAATCTTTGGTTGGACCAGTCTGGCGACGTCTGACAAACGCAGCTTATCTCATCCAGTTGTGAAACTGATGAGGCATTGACCTCAATACGACGCTGCATAAAGGACGGTGGATAATGCAATCATTTCGACGTTTATTTTAGTATCGCTTTCATATTTTATATTGTCAGATTCAATCAAAACGACGACAGATATGTCACTCAGACGGACCCACGATTTCATTGAATTTGATATTCTGTGCGGAAACCCTCCAGTAATTTCCAGATATATATTTGCCTGGATATTCGCTATAAAGTTACATTTCAGTACTAAAATTATCATGCTAGGTGAAGTCTTCTATCTTACCTTTAAGGGGAAAACTAATATTTTGTTGTTTCTAAAAATCTGTATTTCAATTATTGTCCAAGGCAGGTTATTTTCGCGCATGCCTGTTTGGGAACAGTGTGTTATCCATACAAAAACAAGTTTCCCGTTTCTATTCGCTAAAAAGTAGTCACATCACTGATGACAGTGCAGTACAGTTTTAGTGTAGAGTGCAAAACATTTTAATCAGTTTCTCACATTCAAACCATTTCCAAGATATATTACAAAACAGCATAAGTACAGTGTCTTTCTTCATATTTCCTGATGTTCTATTTTGTTCGAACACTAGAGGACAGCATACACCTTTCACCTATTTGTTAAACCTGGAAAAAAGAAAGCCCCATGTACGTTCATAAAATCTATGATAGTGCAGGGAGATATCCCAGGGATCCTGTTAGTTAAAATAATGCTGGTAGGTGGCTGACATATTGAAAATGCGTGCATTATAATAGCTGCTTTAAACAAACGTTTGTCATATGCATTCTGAATGGGACCATAAACTTTCCATAGTCCTTGTCATTCCCAATTTATAATTTAAAGTAGAAAGTACAGCATTGTCCATCTTTCAGAGTCAGTTGTATTCATATACAACAGAAATTCCATCTGACAATGCTGAAAAAAAGTTTTTTTTTTCTCCCAGGAGGTCACAGTTTTTCTCACTGTCTGTTTGGGAGTATTGCACATCTGTGATCTGTGGTGTCATTTTTTTTTCCACAGCAGTCAAAGTGCAGATTCTGAGGCAATTGCTAGCACATGGCACGCATACAGCACTGTCACATTATCTTGCTGGTGGAAGCCTCCTCAGTCTTAATGTTGCTGTTGTTCTCGTTTGAGGGAGTAGGTGAGGGATCTGGCTTTGCATACTCAGACGTAAGTGGAGTGTTGACAGTGACACTGTGCCGCTCAGCGAAAGCCTGCCTGTCGCTTTCCTTCCGGGCCCGAATTAGCTTCATGAAGCGCTTACCCACCAGGTATATCATCTCGCAGATGCACATGAAGATGCAGACGGCCGAGGATACCACCATGAAGAGGGTGAATATCTTCTTCTCTGTTGGGCGGGAGATGTAGCAGTCCACTACATTGGGGCAAGGCTCTAGGGAGCACTTTGAGAGGCGGGGCATATCATAACCCTCATAGATGCGGTACAGGATGTAGAGGAAGGCACCGTCAAAACCAGCTTTGAAGACCAAGCTGACAAGATAGGTCCACCACAGGCCACCTCGCTTCTTCCCTGGATTGGCATACAGGTGGGAGCCTTTGTGACAAGCGGCATACTTCTTATCTTTCTCCTCTCGGTATTTGACATGCGCCACCACCATCAGGGATGGGCAGGTGACAAAGATGAGTTGTAGGGCCCACAGGCGAATATGAGAGATAGGGAAGATGTGGTCATAGCAGACATTGACACAGCCCGGCTGGGCCGTGTTGCATACAAAGTCTTTGCTCTCGTCACCCCACACCCGCTGTGCTGCCACCACGAACACCAACACACGGAACACGAACACCATGGAGAGCCATACACGGCCAAACACTGTGGAGTATTTATTGACTCCGCTGAGAAGAACTTCTAATGCCGACCAGTTCATCTCTGCACCGGAGATGGGGGGTGGAGGTTACCTTGGCAGTCAGCGAGTAAAAATCCACTCGATCCTGAGTGAGGAAAAATTCATGTTATTTATTTGCTGTGCATGGGATTTTCTTGCTTCTCAACTCGTTTCCACACACTCTATTGTCACTCTGACCAAAAAATTGAATTTCAGTTTATGTCTCATTTATGTCTATTTTGATTGTTTTGTCCTTGGACTTTGATGATTCTGAACATGCAATTTTTTTTTCAACAAAAGGTGAGCCAGCTGCTTCTTTGACTAATCTCTGGTGGGGAGACAATAATGTTTCCTGATTTCTATTTAGGATCATCTGTTTCCTCCTTTCTCTTTAACCTACCATTTTAGCCATGTAGCACTTTCTACACTTTATCTTCACCAGTGATTGATTACACACTTAAGGTTTGGGAATATGGAATACATATTCGCAAGTATGTAAATGTATTTGATATAGTTATGATATTATGACTTCATAGAGCAAAACTGAGACCCAGATGCGCCCTGGGAACTGTTTACAAAACTAAGTAAATACTGATGGTTTTCCAGAAGAATAGCATGATGCTAACATTAAGGGGAAAAAATCCTTCCAATCCAATTGTTATCTAGCTGCTAAACCTGGCCAACAAGGGAAAAAAAAGAATCAGGATGAAATGCAGGCACTGTCTATTCTCTCTGTTACTGTTTTCCTTTGATAATAAAGCCCCTGTTCTAAGTTCAGTGGTTTGACCTTTTGTAGAAGAAACACTGCTTTTTGGAAAACAATCTCTTTGTGAAAGATAGGAATGATTTTGAGCTTGTTTCTCTGTGAACTGTTTTTCTGTCGTTTATGCAACTAACAGCTTGCAGCTTCCATTGTTTTGCCTGAAACTGTCAAGGTGACTACTAAAAAAGGTATGCACCATTTCAAGTATTTCTACAGTAGAGCCTTTGAAAAGACGTGGACAGCTTGTGGTTCAGATTTAAGAAGTTCATGATGAACTTCCCAATGTGGCTGCCAATGATCTTGTAACAGTCCCATCAAACAGAAGAGTGAAACCTGCAAATTTGCCTATATGTGAATCTCGGGAGATTTTTTTCAGCATAATGTATTCCTGCAAGTCCATTATAATAGCAATTAATATTGCGCATAATGGAACACATTTTGCATTACATTTTTAACAATGCCACCCAAGCTGTAATTTAATGCTCAACTCACTTGCACACAACAGAGCTTTAGTCTAATTTGAATATAATGAATATATTCATAATCAAGCAATGTTAAGTGCAGTGGTAATGGCTCCCTTCAAAAAGAAGTGCAGACCACTAAGAATACAAACCAACAACTGTTCAATGTTTCTGAATTACGTGTGTTGAGGAATTGATGGCATTTCTTTTCTTAATTCTTTTCATTCATTTTGACCAGATCCTTTAAATTAATCTGACTGTGAAAGGAATGTATTTGCTGTGAAATATAAGTGTGTTGGAAATCTACCCCATCCACAAATGGCATTTTGGTCTGATCCAAAGATCTGGTCTCATACAGTGACATAGGGGCAGCCCAGTTGCCTAAAAAGTTTACGTGCCTCCTGATGGTCTGCAGTCAGTGCCAGACAGAGGTCTGCATCTTGACAGTGAAACACCATATATGAGCTGGATAAGCCACCCAGAAACTACTCAGCTGAATGCTTGCTGGCTTGCATTTGCCTTCTGGTTTTGGCTGAAGTTGATCTCCTACTTCCGTCAGTCCATCCTATAGTTCCCCTTTATGTAGTTTGAGTCATAATTTAATTTCTGTTTCCGCTCACAAAAGCAGCACTCACATAACATGAAATGAATACTTTCAGGAAGAGCAAACTACTGATTATATCAGTATGAAATATAGGAAAATCACGATAAGAACAGAACTGTAATATTTTAATAATTGGGGATGCAACGTTCTTTTAGTTTTTACTATCAAACAATGAACAAAAGAGAGCAGCTACTGCACTGATTATTATTTAAAATTTACAAAACAGCAAAAGGCCAAATCACTCAAAAAATACATAATATCACCCCTCCGACAAGAAGATTTTATTTGTCAAAATGCGTAGCAAGTATTTTTTAAAAGTGTTTTTTACCTTCTGCGCTGTTATACTAAATAATCATCACTGAAGCAATTGCTCTCTTTCCCTAGTCGTTTAATACTTTGCGCACATGAGCAGCTGGGCTTCACTGATGGTTTTGTTACCCTTGTTTTCACTCTTTATGAACTATTCACTTTTTATACGATATTACATAGCTCTTTAGGCATGATCCATAAACAACAAGACATTATAACTCCAGAAGTACTTAAGCAATAGTTTCAGCAGTTTCAGAATGGCAAACTTTATTGTTATCTTTTCTGTAAGAAAAGCTGTTGCTTCCTTACATTGGCTGAGGCATATCCTACAGGCTTTCACAATAGTCTTGGTTATTTGTGCAGAAAAAAACCTTTTTATTTTGTCTTTTACTTATGTATGATAAATAATTTCCCAGGTCATAAACCCTTCTAATATTTTCTGAAACAATTCAATGTTTCCAAAGGGCTCTTTCATCAGAATTGTTTTTGAAGAGAATACATTTTAAAATCATAAACACAGGTCTATCTGAGAAAATTGTTTTGTTTCAGTTTAAAAGGAAATATGTTTGTCTTACCTGAATGAATGTTGATGAGGTTAAAGATTAAATAAAGAAAAAAATAGGGATTGTAAGAAATAAAACAAAAGTGGTAGAAAGACTCTCCGGCAACTGCTCTTGGTTATTGACAAGCTAGAATAACCTGATAGGAAGCTTTTTCACCTGTGGGAGTGGTTTGGGATTGCATTTCCTGGCAGCAGACACAGGTGGTATAAGGCTTAGTGACTGTCTCCAAGCACACAGTGATGACACAAATGCAGGTGCTACTGAATATTCATAAGAAACAGGGCAATTCTCCCTCATCACTAGTTACAAACAATCAAGAAGCAACTTGCCCGTTCTCCCACCTATCATCACCCACACTGGGTTGTCACAATTACAAGCACTTCCATGAAAACTAAACAGACACACCCTCTGAGTCTTGAGAATTAATTTGATCTTTTTCTGATTATCTACAACCACCATGGTAAAAGCCACTATTATGACACTAGATTTAGCTTTATTTTGGGTCATGTAACTGTGAGCAAAACAGTGGGTGATACAGTGCTCTGTAAGCCTCAGTGTATTGTTAGTGTGATTGCATCTGAGTTATTATACAAGAAAGAAATAATGAATCTATAGGGAGTGTTTCTTTTCTTTTCTTTTACTTCATGGTCTGAATCCCTTGACAGTTTTTTTTATGTGGTGCAAAATCAATGTTTACAATTCAGCTTTATTTATTTATTCATTTATTTATTTTATTAAGAGGAAGTGTTGCGATGAGCATGACAAATCATATGATTGACTGCTCAGTGCTACCCTAAGGGACTAAGTGTGTCCACCATGGACTAGATTGTTATCCCAAAAGAGGAATAAAACTTTGCGGATTTGAATAAAAGGAGGCTTTTTGCATAGCAATGTATCTTTTATCTGCGTGTGTCAGACAGTCTTATATCATCTAAAAGACCAAATGAACCATAAACATTCTAATCTGTCTTTGTCTTTGACCCACTCTCAACTTGTGTGTTTGGCTCAACTTCCTGAAAACTCGAGGGAAAAAAAGTTGGACTTGAGATGCAGGGAGTGCCATTTACGTTTGGTGGTTCCAAACTCTTGACTGAGCCCCAATTTCTATGACTCAGGTATGTAAGCTGTTGTAGCCAAGGAGACAGAAAGATTGAGACAAAGCCAATGAAAAAACATCAGTTAAGTTCTCTGTGGTTTATTGAACTCTTGAAGGTTGAAATACATGTCCACGAAACTGCTCCACCTCTGAAAATCAAGCTGGTTTTCATTCCAGATGAACTGACGGTTTACTGGTTTTCATAGAGTTATGCGGTTGAAAACTAAATGTATCGGCTTGGAGTCTTTGTGTCATCAGTTCCGGCAAATATCATTTTAGAAGTTTATATGTTTAATGTCATAAAATGTTATTTTTCACTGTGGAGTGGAGTTTGTCTGCTCTTAATTCTTTCTTATTATACACGCAGTACTCACACACGTGCACAAAAAAGCTTTGCAATACATCAGCTTTATTTCAACTGCAGGCATAACGTCTCGTAAAAATTTTAAAACCACATGTAATGTGGCACTAATGTTGTACTGAAGTACTTAAGGAGTGTCCTGCTGAAAGTTGAGACTGAGGTGTACCAGTAAGAGGTGTTCCTCTAACATTCCGGTAGCAGGCTAGGTATGTGGGAAGCCTGGGTTTGTTTTCAGGTCTGCAGATGTCAGCTCACGCCTACTGTCCTCACAACACAGAGACTGCTTGGATAGGCGGTCGGGGGCACCATGATTGAGAGAAAGTAAGGATATTGGAGATAGACTGTGTTGATGACAATACAAATGGCGAGGCTCGAGGGTTCTGGGAGGCAGAGGCAAATTAATGCCGCACCTGGCAACTGCCATCAGGAAAGGCTGTGTACAAATAATTAACATATTGAACTGAAAAATAAATTAATTGAAGTGAGAGAGAAGTAGAGATGCAGCTAGAAAGTAGTGGGATATGACATCTGAAAACAGGGAAAAGCACTGAGTGTTGAGCCATATTATGTTTGTTTTTACATTTGCTTGTGAAGGCTTAGATATGTGGGTGTTGTCTTAGTACACTGGTAGCAGGATATTTGTCGCAGTTTGCATAACCAGCTCTGCTTTTCCTCTGCTGACACACCCTGTCTAATACAGTCCTCTTCAGTTTTGCTATGACGCTTCCAAAAATGCGTCATGTTTGCTGCTTTCTCATCAACAGGGTTTCATATCATTGCTCTGTGTCCCTGTGATGTTATCTTGGCAATTCAGTCTCCTCCCCCAACACACGCTGCCTCCTCCAGCCCATTGTGACATGCTACACCCAGAGCATTTAAGCCCCAGGCATTAAGACGAAAGTCACAGAAAAGAAGACAGGTAAAAAGAGATGATAGAAAGGGAGGAACGAGAAGGGAGGAAGTTTTTTGACAGACCTGCAGCCACTGTGTTATTATTCAGCTGGTCAGGGCAACGATGCAATCAGCTCCCTATGAACTATATATGAAGGCTGCAATAAAAAGGAAAAGGAAACACAATAGTCTTTTTCGTATTGCAACAATCTGGAAGTTATTCATTGGGTGGATTTTTCCTGTCATGGTTTTTGTACCAAACCTTAAAGGTATTTTGCAATGACCTTGCCCAGAATCAGAGCGAGTGAGAGACTGAGAGACAGAAAGAGAATAAAAAAGCCAGCCTGCATAATAACAAATATCCACCAGAGGAGGCCAATGCTCCACAAAACTCAAGAGCAATTTTTCATGCAGATCCTCATCATCACCAGTTGAGAGGAAACCTAATTTTATCCCAAGAAGAATAAAAATGGGATCTACACCTAATGGAGTTTTCGATACCAAACATTGCCTAAAAGGCCAAAAGCGTGCATGAGACTTTCTGACAGGACTCAGAGGCAGAACTCAGTGCAGGCAAGAAATCAGTTCTGTGGTTTTTATAGAGCTTGTAGTCACACAGTTCCGGTTGCAGCCAAGCAGAGGTAATACAGCACACCAGGGATAATCCAAATCATAATCATATACAGTAATGGTCCACATGTCAAATGCCAAACAGGTGGTATGCCAAACACAAGGATGAACCAACATATAAACCCAAAAGCTAGCCAAGTTTGTAATCAGAAAATCAACAAGACATGAGCGAGAAGGCAGGAATCGTTAACTACGGACAACCATGTGACCGTAAAAGGTGTCGGAAGTACAGAATGCTCGTAGGAAGTCAGGTAAACTGGCAAACAAAGTCACAATGGACAATGTGAAACACTGAGGTATACCCAGGAAGAATACAGGGCAATTGGGAAGTGGTAACAGGTGTGAGTGCAGGGAGAGATGTGGCAGGAGGTGTGGCTATATATGAGGGAATGAGGTGCGCTAATTACAAAACAGAAAGGGGAGGGCAAGTGAGTGAGTGCGGGGGAGAAAACAAAGCAAATGGCAGTGAACAGGAGTCAGACAGCAAAGACATATAATACTTACAGCAATTAAGGAAACAGAAGGAATACATCAAAATTAAGGAAAATAATAAATACACAGAAAAATGAACAAAATACATGAAAATTGACAAACATAGTAATCAGACTCCGACACTTCGTTCATGCTCTAGGTGCAATTACAACCTATACTAATTCCATGGGTAGCACTGTGATGTGACTTGTGCTGCGTTCGATTTGGAAGTTGGGGCTGGGAATAACATCATGACCGTGCCGAATGCATTCCATTAAGTAAGTCGGAAAACTGACTTGGGGATCAGTGGGGAGTCCTCTGGCCAGGATAGCCTTTATTAGCTATTGTTGACAGTACTAGTTGATAACAACGCATTACTCAGTATTTTTCAACTGCAAACACCATAGCAACAAGTCCACCGATAAACTCTATTCACTACTGTGTGAATGACTGATTTAATAAAACACAAAGAACACAGAATCGCAAATATACAGTCTATTATTACAGCTTTCGCTTACTGCTGATGTACGGTGCAGCCATCTTGAACTCGGAACTCGGGGTAGGTGAAGAATCTCTTACTTTCGAGTTGGAAATCCAACTTCAGGGGGTGTTCCAATTAAAACTTCCGACTGGGAGCTCAGAAATCCCGACTTTTCAGTACAATTGGAACGCAGCATTAGTACTTGACTTACAGTAACATAGTGCTTTAGGGTTATACTAGTAAAGGCAATCGTTTTTGATTAGAATATGATTTGAGTTGTCTAAGTCTACTTCTCATCCAGTTAGATAAATAAGGAACTTACTTATTATACATACCCAGCAAGTACTTTGTTAAGAACACTAGTGCACCTGCTTGAACATGCAATCATCCAATGAGCCAATCACAAGGCAGCAGTGCAATGTATAGCATCATGCAGATACAAGTCAGAAGCTTTCGTTAATGTTCACATTGTACATCAAAATGGGGAAAAATGTGATCTCACTAGTTGTGACTGTGCCATAGTTGTTGGTACCAGACAAGCTGGTCTGAGGATATTATCATGCTCAACAGTATCCAGAGTGTATACAGAATGGTGCAAGAAACAATAAAGTACCCAGTGAGCAGCAGTTCATTAGACAAAAACACCTTGTTTGTGAGGGCCGCCAGAGGAGAATGGCCAGACTGGCATAAACTGACAGAATACTGAATAATAATAACAATGGATTATGTCATAAGGCAAAAGCTTCTCAACTGTATTCTCTGACAATGACACTGATTCCACTTTACTTCAATGGCTTTCCCAGTCTTCAGATCTGAATTTGGTAGTGTGCCTTAATGGTGTGGTCGAACAAATTTGTTGCATGAATATGCAGCATACAAATTGTCAAAAATTTTGTGATGCAACCTAATCAACATGGACCAGAATCTCAAAGGAATGTTTCCAACATCTAGTAAAGCCATGGCATTAAGAATTGAGCCTATTCTGAGAATTAGCATGGTCCTCTTAATAGTGCTCAGAGAGAAAGTTCATCTAAATTCTTGATTTTGGTATAATATTTTGGTTTAAATACAGCCCTAATGCAATTTAAAAAAAAAAACAATAATCAATGGAAAGTCATTTTCTTTAATATACTGTATATTGCTGGATTTGAAATTCCATGTTTCAGTTAACTGTCAGACACAGCATACATTTCAACTGAGCTGTGCTACAGCACCCTTCCCCGCTCCGCTTCCCTTTCCAACATGTTGAGACAAATGTTTGCATGTGTGCTGAGATCCTGGCCACCAGACTAACTCCCTAGGTCATGGAAGATATGTCCCTCCTGAATCTTTGTGACACCAAGCAAACCACCATACATCTGTGTTGTGACAGAACTGTCCCTGAAAATATACAGTGCTGCCATCTGATGGTTATCCTGCCAGAGGTCAGTCTTTGATGTGCTGGACTGCAGATAAGGAAATTGAGCTTGCAGGCTTGAGTCTGACCCGCAGAAGAACCCTTTCTGTTCCCTTGGTCAGCCGTAAAAAAAGAAGATGCTTATTCAGGAACCAGGTGTTGAATTTTTCAGTCCAATAACTTTCAACGTACAGAAACAAGTAGCAAACATATCAGTGCCTCATAATGCTGAGTAGTGCTCCAAACAGATTGAAAGGCAATACAGGTATATAATAACTGGCTACTGCCACTTTTAGCTTTGTCTCGCTTGTTCTCTTGCTGTATAGGGTGAAGTCAGGTGATTTGTTACACTTTTCGGTGGATTGCAAAGAAAACCACCCAAAAATTCTTGAGACTATCATAAATGCTACTTTTAGAACTTGTTATGGATCTTAGCTATTTTTATATAAAGAAAGTTTGTTGCCACGTGAAATACTTTGGAATGTTTAGACCCTCAAATACACCAAGAGCCCCATCCTCATTCTGATGACATGCTCATGCAAAACGGGACAGCTAGTTAGGTAAAATGGTGTCACAACCCTTGTGAGTATCCCTTTCGTGTCTCCTCCCATCCAGCAGCTTGTATGTCTATTAGATATACAGAAGTGAGCAGTGATGTTTGTACACTTAACAAAATGCAGATAAATCAGAGACCAAAAACTATTCAAGTATTATTTCATGTAATATTGGATCATGTAGATTAAAATAAGTGACCAAATAACAATATATAGTAAAAACAATAATCTCTTTTTGAGAGAAAAAGTCAATATCTAGTGTGGCCACCCTTTGCTTTTATTACACCATTTAATGTTTCAGGCATAGTTTTCACATATATATTTTTTATTTCCTCACTCGCTAAACTATTTTATACAGTTTGAAGTTCATTCCAAAGAGATTCTTTTGATGTTACAACAGATTTGTTTATCTTGGTATCAAGCAACTCCAAGATTTGCTGTCAGAAAAAGGTATAGACTTTGAGTGGGTCAAGTCATAACTTTAATGTTGCCAGATGATTCTTTCCAACTGAGATAATTTTTGCACACCTTAGAAGTGTGTTTAAGGTCATTATCTTGCTGAAAATAAAATCCCTGACCAATTAGTCTCTTTTCAGATGGCGATGCATGCCTCACAAGAATGCTGTGATTCTTCTTTTGATCCATGATTCCATCAATTTTAATGAGATCACTGGCTCCTTTTGAGCAGACTGAACCCCTAACCATAATATTACCACCTCCATGTTTTACTGAAGGGGTTAAACACAACCAATCAGATCATTTTCACACAGGCATCTGGAAATAGTAGCTCAAGATACTTTCATCTCTTCACTTCTGGCTCTATTAATATCATCATGGAGTTGTCCTGCTGTCAACCGCCGATTTTTTTTTTTTTTTATACTTGTCAAACACAGAAAATGAACATCAGAGGCGTTTTGCTTCTGTTTTGCACCTCTATTAGCACTAGTTTTACGCAAACTGGTCTCTTTGAAACTCTTGATGGTGTTTCTTGCAGTGCCATGGCAGCATTTAACATCATGAAAAAAGTGAAAAACCAGCATCATGTAAGGCCACAATGTGGCAACGAACAATCTTAGAGAGCTCCTTTCGTCGTGCCATAGTGTTTTACACTGTGACACTGCTCAAAGTGCATGTCACTTTATATACTGGAACAACAGACCATCTGAGGTAATTTTTTGAAATAATGTTGCCTGAAACCAGTTTAAACAAATTTTTTTAGCATCAATTGTCATGGAATGAGCCTTCAAACATGCATTCATGCAGTGCAAGAGCCAAAAAACTAAATTTGCGACACCTTTCCATTGTTATGAAACATTGATGTTTTCATTGTTTTTGTTTATTACCTTTGCCAAGGAGGTTATAAAATCACCTGCATTTATTTGTTTGTCTGTTAGCAGGATTACTCAAAAAATACTGAGCAGATCATCATGAAAATTGGTACACAGGTGTATCTTGATCCAAGGAAGAACCCATTAAATTTTGGTGGCAATCCAGATCACATTCTGGATCTGGCGGAGGTCAGAATTCTCTGATTGCTCTTGTTGCTCATATTTTTACCTCAATATACTTGTGAGAATGATTTTTTTCTTATTGCAGACAACAGTATTTCGCTATACATTTTCACCAAAAAAATTATTGAGAAGTGATATATTGGGACCCCTTTTAGATGAAAGTGGTGGTGTATGATCATCACTGCACACTACTGTATTATCTGCTTTGGTTGGTTTAATGTTTGGCTATGACTGATGGCGACATGCTACGAGCCTCTCTCTCCCTTGTATTAGTTTTGGCATTAATTGTTAGCTTTCTCACACACACTACGTCAACAGCGATCATCTATGACCGTCGGACCTTACTGGACGTAAGACTAAATGTTCCGGACTTGTGTGCACCCTCAGAGCAAGACAAAAGGTGGGGGAGTATGTTTTCTGGTTAACAACTCGTGGTGCACCGTTGTGGAAGTAATCTCTCAGTCCTGTTTGCCGGTGTTGGAAAACCTTACAATCAAGTGTCCAATCAAATGTGGACCATTTTATTTACCAAGGGAATTCCCCTCCGTCCTGCTAACTGCTATTCACATTTCACCACAAGCTAACACTACAGCAGCTCTGGAAGAGCTCTGCGGCACAATCAGTGGCTACAGGAATCAGCATCCACAGGCTATTTCCATTTTGGTGGGGAACTTTAATCTCTGCAGCCTCAAATCAGTGCTACCGAAATACTTCCAGCATGTCAGCTGCCCTACCAGGGGCGACAAGACTTTGGATCACTGCTATCAAGGGAGCGTACAGGTCTATTCCACAGCCTCATTTTGGGAAATCGGACCACTCATCCGTGCTCTTGCTACCTGTTTACAAGCGGAAAGTTAAAAGCGAGAAACACACCTTGAGGACAGTGCGGTGCTGGTCGGCGGAAAACGAGCGTAATCTCCAGGGCTGTTTTTATTCAGCTGACTGGTTAGTTTTCAGGAATCCCCTGAACCTGAATTAGTACGCCAAAACAGTTACTATGTTAAATTCTGTGTGGATACCTATATTCCCACTCGTACCATCCACTCCTATCCGAACCAGAAACCTTGGATTAATAGCGACATTCGGCTGAGATTGAAAGAAAGGACTACTGCTTTTAAAGCAGAGGATAAGGACCGCTACAAGGAAGCTAGGTACATGCTGAGGAAAGCAATCAAGTCTGCCAAAAAACAACACCGGGATAAACTAGAACAGCACTACAACGGCGGGGACTCCAGGCGAATGTGGCAAGGACTGCAAGCGTTAACGGCCCACAAACCTAAGCTGGTCAGTTTTACCACCACCACCGCTGCATTCCCGGATGACCTGAACAGGTTCTATGCCCGCTTTGAGTGTGACTCAGTACCACCAGGAAATGCACAAAATCTTGTTGAGCACTCACTCCACGAGGCAACGCATCAAGTTACAAGGGACGTGTCTGTTCCCCCCAATTTCCTGTTCAAGCGCTGGCCCTGGTTCAAATATGACTGTGTTGCCAAATACCATAATAACAGCATTGTGAAATTCGCAGACAACACCACAGTGATTGGACTGATAAATGACAACAATGAGGACGCCTATAAAAAAGAAGTGAGGGGTCTATCCATATGGTGTCAAGACAACAACCTCTCCCTAAATGTTGAGAAGACAAAGGAGATAATTGTTGATCTTAGAAAGTCCAAAACTGTACAGCCACCAGTTTACATCAACGGTGTCTCTGTTGAAATTGTGAATAACTTCAGATTCTTAAGGTACTGTCCCACTGCGCCGTTTAACAATTCCATCTGAAAAACGAAGGCATGCGTTTATTGGACTTTTTTATTCGTTTTTCAGCTGGTTTACAGACGTATCTAGACGTTGACAGACGGTTCTAGCCTTTCAAAACTTTGGACATGTTCAAAATTTCCGACGGCCAGCTTTGGATAGCGATTGGTGGTTCTTATATGTTACTCTGGCGTTTTTTTGACATTTTCACCATTACTCGGGTGGAATCTAACCAGTTTTTAGACTTTTATGGCTGTTGGGCAGCCGGACAGCTAAAACCCACAAAACCGCCAAAAAAATAGAAGCAAAAAACCCCCCAAAAAATTATCCAGAATGAATGTAAATAATTGTGATTTTTCATGCAAACTATTAAATTTGTTCTTTATTTCTCTTTTCATTCAATTTATGATTTTTTAAAAAAATTTGTTACAAAAAAGAAAACGAACCAAAGAAAAACGTGAAAACAATTTATTTAAAGTTTTTCTTTGGCTCGTTTTTCCTTTTTTTGGGGGGGTTTGTGAAATAAGTTGTGGGGGATTTGACAAACTTTGTTTTTATCCTGTAACTATATACAATTTATTTACACACAATCCAATTTGTTCGTTACTCATACTTAACCCTCCTATTATGTTCAGATTGATGAGCCATTTTTGGTTGAAGTCAGTTTGATCCCCGCAATGAAAAACTACATAAGATGTTTGTAACTGAAATTTTTACCCAATCTCCTCTCAGCTCATTTATGCCCTTCTACTGACAATTTCAATAGCCAAGTAAATAAAACATGACTAACCCCATCCTCCCCTTATACATCAATCATCAATTTTACATGATTATAGCAAAATGAATTGGACCAAATATGAAATGAATGAGAAATTAATTTGAACATGCCTTCAGTCTCAGGCTACACTACAAAAACGAGATCAAAATTATGGTTTTGTGTAATAATTGATGCTGGGGTCAAAATGACCCAAACAACACTGATGCTTATGAAGCGTGTTCAGAATATGAAATATTTTTTAGTGAAATTCATGGTCTACCCGTAAAGTTAGGGGAAAAACAACTGGCAGAAAAAAAGTATGTTAACCATGTTTTTAGAGACGTTGAACAGTAAGTCGGGTCAAATTGACCCAGAACATAATAGGAGGGTTAAGCAGACGTTACTCAAGCGTTCGATGTTCCGTAAGCTGGGCTCAGTGAAGACGTTACTCATACTTAAGCAGACGTTTCTCAGACGTATTTACACGTTACTCATGCTATTCTATCTACCGTCCATGGCCAAAAAAATTTGAATTTGCCGCCGTATGACACCGTCTGACGTAAATATTTAGACGGAGGCAGACGGAATCGTTTAACGGCAGTATGGGACAGGGCCTTTAGGCATTCAGATCTCAGACTCCCTCTCCTGGTCTCTAAACACCAGTTGTGTCGTTAAGAAGGCACAACAGAGACTATACTTTTTGCGATGCCTTAAAAAATATGGAATGTCTACAAAAACCCTTGTAAATTTCTACCAGGCTACCATAGAGAGCATCCTTAGTGGAGGCATACTGGTGTGGTTTGGCAACCTGACTGAACAAGACCACAAACTGAGGAGGACAGTAAAAACGGCTTCAAAAATCATAGGAACACCACTGCCACAGATTCACGACATTTACACCTCCCGCTGTTGAAGGAAGGGCCAAAGTACTATGGAGGATACCAACCACCCAGCATATGGTCTGTTCTCATTCCATCCCTCAGGAAAATGTCTACAGGGCATCAGAGCTCGGACCAGCCGCCTCAAAGACAGTTTTTACCCCCAGGCAGTTAGATTACTGAACAGTAGCACTTTACACAATTCATAGTGACTATTATATGGGGGATTTATTTATTTATTTATTTATCATTATTTTTATCATTTATTCTTACTTATTTATGTATAGTTTTAAGGGCTGAGAGAGAGCCAGGGCAGATGCATTTCATTGCATTTGAATGTACATTGTACTTTTTAAATGTATGTGACAACAATAAAACTTGAACTTTAATGTCCTGCATGCTTCTCCTGCCAGGTGGTGTGCATTTGTGTTTCCCATTCCCTTACGTATGTGTCGGCATATAGTAAATACCCCTTACTTTCAGAGTGCAAGTCACTGGATTGTCACTCACTGTATGCCCTTTAGCAACCAGTCAGTATCTTTCTAGTGAAAGTTTATCATCTTTGGAAATTATTAATCACCCTTCATTCTGTTTCTCTACCCTGTTGATTCGGAATACCTCTCAAGCCTTCTGCGATCCTTATGGATCTGTGTTCCTGCCAAATTCCTCAGTCCTGCCCTCAGTTCTACTCTGGTGAGTGTGTACCCCATCTGGCTACTGCCCCAGGACGCCACTAGCCGGGCACGGACACGCCTCCACCAGTCAAGCCTACTCCATCTTAACTAAATTGTTCCATTCTGCTCTTGGCTACATCCCTCTGTCATTACCATATTACTACCAATAAACCGGACTATTTGATTGTACTCTGTCTCTGAATTTGGTTCCTGGTCTTGATAACAAATCATTTAGATCACAACAAATGGGATATTTTAATATACCCTTTCAAACTATGCCTCCCTCCCCCACCTGGAATCGTGTGTGTGAGCATGAAAGAGCGGGAGAGACACATGCAACTGTTCTCACATGCACAAACACTTGCATTGTGTGCATGTATGCGTCATATGCACACACATGCGTGCGTGTGTTTGCATGTTTGTAGCAATGGTGGCTAATTCTGGGCTATTGTGGCTAACATGGACTCATTGCTTCATCTTCAATATTTTTACATGACAAAAATACTAAAATGTCTGTAATGTGACAGGGTGGCACACAGCAGCACAGTAATGCATGATTATATGGCACCTGGTAACATGCAGGTTTCACTTGAGAAAAGTGACCCTTTTTTTTTTTTTGTCCCATTTTACCTAATGAATTCAGGGAAAACGGGACAGTCACTTAATATCCTTTCCCATAAAAATTGAAGTCAAGTGTGCAACAATTTTGATTTTAGGTTAAAAAGTTGATAAAATGCAACATCTTACAACCATTTTTGCTGTTATACCTGCATTGCTTTAGCCGCAGTTCTCTTATTACCAAAAAGAGCAGATCAGCATGGCTTGCTTTGCAAGTTCAGGGACCAGTGATTTTTTTAAATCTTTGCTCTACTCCTCCAAGAAATATCAGAGTCGTAGAAATAATTGTGACATGTGAAGGACATTTGTAGCTACTATGCAATGGCATGATTAGTGATAGGCAGCTAATATTTTAAAATTCCAAGGAAGAAAATTTGTCCCATGTCTCAAATTACCTGACCTCACCTTATCGCTTCCTTTCAATTTTTCCATTCTAAAAACAGCCATGCATTTTTGCTTTTTATGATACATGAGTAGCATTTCTCAGTAATTGTGACATTGCAAAGTAATGGTCGAAAACTAGAACATTAACTAGATGGTTAAAGGTGCCATGAAAGACCCTGCTCTTCAACTTGATTGAGGGACTCACCTTCTATTTATTCTGCAAAGGCCCAGCTGTTTTAATATTTAATAATAATTTAATCACAGTGGATAAAGACTTCTGCAAATTGAGAGACATAATTAGGTATAATGGAATTTTCCATTGTTTGATACAGCTGAATCCCCCCTCTACACCTTACAGTGAGTATTCCATGTTGTGCATGAGGCAGCATCTGTGACTGGGGTTCATATGTGAATCCTGACAACATGCAGAGGAAAGTTTCGAAAAGCAACAAGACGTGCCCTTCGACAGCCGTCTTGGCTGACGCTCATCTCCCCGGGGGCTGGCCTGCCAGTGGTACCCTGTCAATATCTGTCATGCTGAAAGGCCCCCTAATGACGCTGTTGATCAGAGTGACATGCGCTTAACGATGTGAGATGATTAGAACCCCTAATGCTTTACAGGTTGGCCGACGCCACAGGAGGCCTTAGGAGGAGAATCAGTCTACTGAATGCAAGTCAATTTATAGGCACGTGAATGAGAGTGGGGACAGTGGCATAAAGTGACTTCTGTCCTACGAACTGCTGTTCATTTCATACAACTTATGTCCGTATACCATATTTGTATCAACATAAATTATTTGCTCAGTAGACATCCTTACTATGATTTTACGTACTGTCATTGTAAGCTTGACACTGGAGCAACTACAACATATAAGCAGAATGGTTTAATGCCGAAGTAAATGGAAGCATAGTGATGTAGTATTCCTCTACAAGTGTCTGGTCATGTACACTACTTTGCCAGTGTGTTTGCGATGATACATTTTTATTATTGCAGATGCAGGTCAAGAGCATTGACTTCACAAAAGGGATTCACCAAGATTTTCTTGGCTTATGAAGCCGATCGGACGCAAACACAGGAAGAAAGAAAAAGCATTTTGTGAGCTGCAGGAATTCAGAAGCTTCGTAAGAAATTAACGTTTTATGTTTGTGCGTGTGTGTATGTGTGAGTGGATGTGCGTGTATGCTGGAGTACTTGTGTGTGCAGGTATATGCGTATGCATTTGAGTGCCCCTTGTAATGTGGTAAAAAGCCACTAGATGGCAGTAGTGACATTTTTTTTTTAAGCAATCTAAAACTAGTTTTGGGCGTGTCCAGGGCATGCCCAGAGGGGAAAGTCCCAGAATGGGAGGGGGCTGGACAAGAGTATATAAGGAGAAAAATTGAGAGAGTAGTAGTAGGAGAAATTGCAAGAAGGATACATTTGACCAGACCTGTCACTCTTTTCAAGACCTTTTAAGCTTTTTGTGGATTTTTGCCTGTGTTGGAGCATTTTCCTGTCCCAGGACATCACAACAGAGCAGCCCATCTCCATTACAGGGAATTGTAAATATCTCATTTTTTTATTTTTTTTTTCAATCTTGGTCAGTAGTGTAGGGTGTAGATTAGTTCTATGTGTTTGTTTAATTAAATCTGTTGAACTTAAAAAGGATTTTGTCTGAATGTCCGTGACGCCATAACAAATTGGGGCCATAACAAATTGGGGGCTCGGGTCCGGGGTAGACCATTGTGCAAGTCATTTATTGAAAATCTAAAATTTCAAATAGTGAAATTGTTTTTGAATTTTCCTAGATATATATTGGCAGATCAAGAGCAGTGGATGATTTCTTGGCATCATCAACCGTAGAGGTTTTGAAGTCTTTTAAAAAGACAGAACTGCTAGAAATATGCAGACAGTTAGAGCTGACAGATGTAAAAACCAGCCATCAAAAAGCAAGACTGGAGGAGAGATTGTTGAATATTACATTGATGAAAATGTGTTTGCACCAGGAGATCTGGAACAGTTTTGGAAAATCCAAATGTAGAATTGGAACTTAAATTAAAAATGCTGGAAATTGAAGAAAAAGAAAAACAAAGAGAGTTCGACCAAGAGCAGAAAGAGAGAAAGAAAGGCAGTTTGAGTTAGAAAAAATTAGCCAGAGACAGAGACAGAGAGATTTCGATTTAGAAAAAATTAGACAGAGAAGAAAGGCTCCAAATGGAGCTACTAAAAATCAAAATTCAAGCCGAAAACCGGGCTAGCCAGGAGGTAAAGCTGGTGCCTCCATTTTCAGAGAAGGAGGTTGATTATTTCCAGTGCTTCGAGAAGGTAGCTATCTTATTTGGCCAAAGGAACACTGACCTCTGATGTTGCAAACTGTCCTCAAGGGTAAAAAGCTCAACAAGCCTATTCGGCTTTGTCTGCAGATGATTCCTCTGATTATGAGGTTGTCAAAAAGGTTATTTTGACAGCTTATGAGTTGGTTCAGAGGCTTAACGACAGAAATTCAGAGGTCTGAATTCTGACAATCAGACTTATGTAGAATTTGCTAACGAGAAGAAGGTTTGCTTTGAGGCTGGTGTACTTCTATGGAGGTCAAGGATGATTTCAACTCAATTGTTGAAGAATTCAAGAACTGTGTCAAGGATGATATTAAGACCTACCTTAATGAGAAGCAAGCACTGAATTTGCAATCAGCTGCCAAGTTTGCAGTCCGAATATGTTCTCACACATAAGTCCAAATTTCAGTCTAGCAGTAACAATAGATGGTCCCAATTTCAGAAGAAATGTAACGGTGATACCCAAGATTCCTCACCCAAAGACAAAGACAAATCTGGTAATGGTGCTCAGAAATCCAGGAAAAGGTCTGAACAAAGTGTGAAAGCTGACAGTGACAAAAAGTGGTCTAGTTTGCAATTATTACAAGAAATCTGGTCATGTTACAAGTAACTGTTGGTTATAAAGCTAAGAAAGAAAAACAAAAAGGATACCAAACCCAATGCATTCTGAAGACAAGGTTTCCCCTGTAGTAGATGACCAATCTGCTAAATTGAATGAGGCTAAGAAGCCTGAGCCTTTGTGAGGGAGGAATTTCTTCCATTTGTGTCATGGATTTGTGGCTCTGAATGAGCATTTCCTCCTGTCCCCATATATATCCTAAGGGATCAGTTCTCAGTCACTTTTTGTTGATGGACTCCTTGGAGTTACGTGATGAGACCCTTCTGGGGATTTCATACTTGTACAAGGTATTGAAGGGAGGACTGTATCTGTACCCCTGCGCTCTGTATTCTTGAGGTCAGATTTAGTTACAGGACAGGTAAAGGTGGGACTTATGTCAAGTCTACCTATCAAGGGTGTTTCTCTGTTGCTAGGCAATGACCTGGCTGGGGGCAATGTAGTTCCCCTGTTCATCTTACTTTGCACCGAGCACTGAAATGGCGATGAAGACCCATCTCTGTATCCTTCCTGTGCAGTGTCGTGCTATGGCCAAGAAGGCTCAAGAAGAAGATGATGTGGTGCCGTCCAGCACATTGAATAGTCATGACTCAGGTGGTTCGCCTCATGACTCTGTTCAGCCTATTATGGTTTCTCCGTTTGAGGACTTATCAGACACTTTTATCAGTTCTCTATTCAGCCAGCCAAATGGGTCTGGTGATTCTGATGTGTCTGGAGACTTGTCTCTGTCCAGAAAAGCGGTTGATTCAGGAGCAAAACAATGATCCTGAAATTTGTGTACTAAAGAAGAGAGCCCTTCCTAATGAAGAAATAGACACAGTTCCAGTTGGGTATTATCTCAAGGATGGAGTGTTGATGCGGAAGTGGCGCCCTCCTGATATCCCTGCCAATGCAGATTGGGCAGTGGTCAAGCAAATTGTTGTTGAAGGTCTATAGGAATGAGATCTTAACAATGGCTCATAGTTTGCCCTTAGGAGGTCATCTTTGTTAACAAGACTGTTGATAAGATCATGAAACACTTCTTCTGGCCTGGACTTGGAAAGATGTTTCCAACTTTTGCAAAACCTGTCACACTTGTCAGGTAGTTGGAAAACACCAATTAGACCCACCTGTAGCTCCATTGCAGCCTATCCCAGCATTTGGGGGAGCCCTTCTCCAAGGTCATTGTTGATTGTGTTGGTCCATTACCCAAGACTAGATCTGGAAATCAGTACTTGTTGACAATCATTTGTGCATCTACCAGATTCCCTGAAGCCATCCCTCTACGCATAACATCAAGGCAACTGCAATTCAGGGAAGGCTTTGATAAAGTTCTTCACGTTGTTTGGCCTTCCCAGGGAAAAAGTCAGATCAAAGGTAACAATTTCACTTCCGGATTGTTTCAGCAGGTTGTGTATGAACTAGGTGCGAAGCAGATTCTTTCCAGTGCCTATCATCCAGAGAGTCAGGGTGCCTTAGAGCGGTTTCATTCCACTCTCAAGACAATGATGAGGACTTATTGTTATGACCATGAGAAAGACTGGGGTGAAGGTGTTCATTTGCTGTTGTTTGCAGCTAGGAAGCAGTGCAGGAGTCTACTGGATTCAGTCCGTTTGAGTTAGTGTTTGGCCATGAAGTGAGAGGACCTTTGCTATTGTTGAGTGAACAATGGCAAGAGAAAGAGCCACATATCAGTCTGTTAGACTATTTAGCAAGTTCAAGGAAAGACTGCGTGCAGCTTGTGACCTAGCCAAAGAGAACTTGAAATCAAGTCAGGGAAAAATGAAAAACTTGGTATGATCATAAGGCTAGAAGCCATGAGTTTAAACCAGGAGACAAGGTCCTTGTGTTGTTTCCCTTACAGTCCAATCCATTGCAGGCTATTTCATGGTCCTTATGAAATTCTGACAAAACTTAATGATCTCAATTACATTGTAAAGACTCCAGATAGGAGAAAGCCAAAACAGTTTGTCACATTAACATGCTGAAGCCTTATCATGATAGGAATGCTAGGGTTGCAGCTGTCACTTCAGATCCTCCTATGGCCGAGACTTGTGAAGATGAGGGGGAGTTTCAAGATGATGAACCTAGAATTTGAAGTTCTTTCATGTAAATTGTCAAATTCTGAAGTGTTGCAAAATCTTGATGTAAAACTCCAGCACTTAGAATCCTCACAAAAAAATCATTTTGAGAGGTTGATCAAAAATATAAAGATCTATTTTTGATGTTCCAAAGAGAGTTTTATAGCCTCTCATGATGTAGATTTGGTGATGCCAAACCAATAAAACAGCATTATTTATCGGATGAATCCTGAAAAGAGAAAAGATTGCTGAGAAAGAGGTTGAGTACATGTTAGAACATGATATTATCAGACCCTCTAACTCTGATTGGAGTTCACCCTGTGTTCTAGTTCCAAAACCTGATGGAAGTACTAGATTCTGTACAGATTATCATAAAGTCAATGCTGTAACTAGAACTGATGTGTTTCCAATACCTAAGATTGATGATTGTATTGATAGAGTGGATAAAGCAAAGTTTCTGACCAAGATTGATTTATTGAAGGGTTATTGGTGTGTGCCTTGAACTGAGAGGGCCAAGAGCATCTCTGCTTTTGCCACACCATTGTTTTATACAGTATGAATCCTACCCTTTGGCATGAAAAAAATGCCCCAGCCATTCAAAGGATGATACAGTCTACAATGAAGCGGATTCTGTGACTGGGGACGACCTGATCACATGGGTGATCCTGGGAAGAACATCTGAAAGATGTAGAGATGTTGTTCAAAAGCTTGACCCAGGCTAACCTGACTGTTAACCTGAACAAGAGTGACTCTGGTTGTGCTACTGTCACGTAAAGGGTCATGGCCAGGGTAAGTGGCACCCATAAATGCTAAAGTCCAAGCCATCATGGACTTTCCAGTTCCTGACAACAAAAAAGCTTTGCACCGCTTCCTTGGAATGATCAGAGTTACTACACTAAGTTCTGCAAGAACTTTGCTGAGATGATTAGTCTCACCAACCCTGAAGAAAGGCGTAAAGTTCACTTGGGATGAAGCATGCCAAAGAGCCTTCGCCAGCCGCCTGAAGTCTCTGCTGTGTCACAGTCTGCTCAAATCTCCTGACTTCAACAAACCGTTCTCCATTTACGACCAAGCTTGTGGATCTGTGCTCCTTCAGAGAAGGGACTCTGATGACATTGAGCATCCGTGGCATACTTCTCCAGGAAGTTCAATCGCCACCAAAAGAACTAACAATTGAGAAGGGCTTCATTTCAAACTTTTGAGGTTTATGTTTGTACAGGGCAAAAGCCATGACTGTATTATTTGACCACAATCCGTTAATGTTTTTTTGAGTAAGATGAAAAACAAGAACCGGAGATTGTTGAATTGGAGTTTGATTTTACAAGAGTTTGACTTGGAAATAAGCATGTAAAGGGTGCTGACAATTTAATTGCTGATTGGTTTATGTGTTTGAGTATGGTATAATATCACATGTGTTTATTGCATATTGTATTATTGTATCTATATACAAGTGTTTCTGGTTTTGTGAAAAGAAAAAATTTTGCCTTTATAAGTCAAAATTTTTGCGAATGATGCATTTGGTAAAAAGCCACTAGATGGCAGGTGACATTTTTTTGTTCAGCAATCTAATTGGTTTGGGCACAAAGGGCATTCAGAGGGATTTTCCCAGAATGGGAGGGGCTGGACAAAGTATATAAGGAGAAAAATTGAGAGAGTAGTAGTAGGAGAAACACAGGACATTTGAAGACCTGTCACTCTTTTCAAAAAGCTTTTTGTGGATTTTTTTGTGTTGGAGCATTTTTCCTGTCCCAGGACATCACAAACAGAGCAGCCCATCTCCATTACAGGGAATTGTTTGGTCAGTAGTGTATGTGTAGATTAGTTCTATGTGTTTGTTTAATTAAATCTGTTGAACTTAAAGGATTTTGTCTGTCATCCCTTGCTGTCCTTGACGCCATAACAAATTGGGGCCATAACACCCTATATGTTGGCCCTCCCATGACTGTAAAGCAGAGCCCCAAAATGCTCAAATATAAACCCCCCACTTAACAGTTGAATTGTGTGGCCCAGGGATGGTTGTAGCTCAAACCACTTGCTAAATTCATGTCAGTGGCCAGCTCTGATGTGCAGCTTGACCTACCTCTGAAGATGCCATGCCACACTCTGCCGCTTCATGTGATCTTGGCATATACTCCACGCACAATGTCATGTGACCTTCTAGATGTCAGTGACAAGCATCTTGCTTTTTCCCGTCTGCTAATGGATCCAGGAAGGGACACTGGAAGGCACACACATAGGCAGACTTTGAAAATCATACATATCGAAAAGGGGGCTGGCAGATGAGTGAACATGTCCAGAATGCATCCAGCCCACAGAGGAAACTGTCCGAACAATCCGAATCGAGAGATAATGTTTAGCAGGTGAGAGGACAAAGCTGGCAAAGCTGGATCTATTCTGCTAACAGGTGCAGGGTCCAGGGCAACAAATAGATAGACAGAAGTGTTGAGTCAACATGAGAAAAAAAAATGCTTTTTGCCATCCCGCTATCCTCTAGCAACCAAATACCCCCCCATGACTCATCTCTCATCTCACTGTGCTACAATCAATGGCAAGGAAGCAACAATTGAGTTACAGTCATTTGGTGTTCTCCTGAATGGCTCTGATGTAATTTGCTGAAAAGGACACTACAATAGTGCAGCAAGGAAATTGAATTACTCTTAATTACAGAATTACCCAGAATTGTAGATTTCCACCCCAGAGCATCCATAGTCAATAAACTTCATTCATATAGGCTTCTCACTATACTACAGTATATCTTTCCTTGGCATATACCCAAAATAGAAACACATAAAAAGCTGAAAACCAACCATTGTGCCACCTGTACCATTAATCGAGATGATTCTTCAAAGTTAATCAGTCAGTTTTTAATCAGCTAATTGTGTGCAATATACCTCAGTGCAGAACACCAAGGGTATCACAGAGTAGAACTCCTTGATATCAGTATTCTTTTGCTGAGCAAACACCATTCTCCAGGGCAATTTGCTTAGCTAACATTTTCTTTATATACAGGCAACCTGAACAACTTCAGTAAACATTGGATTCAAACATTCAGGGTGTGTGTATTGCCAGAGGGAAAAACAGCAGGGCATAAAACATCCTGGCTATTGGTTAGCAACAACATCTCATATCTCTATGACCCACCCTGAAGACTTACAGAGTGAAACAGTCTCTGTCACTATTGTGTATATTTCTGTCTGCCAATTTGGTCTGGAAAGCCATAATGTGTGCTGGTATAGAGGTTGATGTTGCTATGTGCTTACTGGACCAAAAAATAACTGTGGATTACGCCAATAATGCATCATCAGATTTTGCAGGTTGGTGTTAACATAAAAGTGAAAATTATTGCATCTCTTTCTACTCCAAGATAAGGATCAAGGTCAGAGCCTTAGGAGTAAATTGTTCAAATTAACAAGTAAAAAAACATAAAGGGAAAAGTTTTTTGTGCTGAATTTACTGAAAGAACTGAATTTCTCTTTTAACACAAAATTTAAGATGAACCAACAAATACCCAGTCACAGAAAAAAATATCCTAGTGATCCATCTACCAGTTAGTTATAGTTAGTTATATGATGCAGTAATAATAGCAATGTATCAGGGCAGCTGGTGTGAGATATTTTGACTGGTCCACACCTCTAGTTTGCCAATGACAGCTTGGCTCATCTGTACCAAAGCTGAGTGCACACAGCGCTGTTAGGTAATGAAGATCAATAACAAAAAGGATCAGAGCCGGCTGTGATCCAGGAACTGTCTCTTAGTTACTGGCTGAGGTGATATTGATCCTTCTTGCAATTCCAAGATGTAATAAAGGGGCTTTCTAGTTGTTTGGAGGCCTGTGTGAGAATGTCAGGGAGGGAGGTTAAGCGTGTATCAAAGGTTTGTAGAACAACTGAAGAAAATAAAACACAGTAATTTGTTTTCAGTCACCGATTTTCTTCTATTCAGTCTCTACTGGAGTTGGGTTTGTGAAATGTGGGGTTTACAGTTCCTTCTACTGAAGTTGCAGTTTTAAACCTCTAAGACCATCACCTTGCGCTAACGCCCAGGCATAGTTTTCTCTTCGACATTCAAAGCTTTACAATTACAGCACTGAAAAAAAGTGTTTAAAAGGAGGAAATGACACCAAGATTGAGGAAAAAAAACCCACAAGAAACAAATAAACAAACACAAACCATAAAGCCAAGGGCCTGTTTCACGCTTAAATTTCTGTTACCACATTAGTTCTCGTTCAAGGGCAAGAAAAGGGCCAAAATTGTGTTTAGGGAATGGAGATGTGTGGAAATAAGCTAGTGCATTAAATTAGCTGAGAAGGTCCATATCTATCACGTACCATATCTATAAGCAGATCTCAGCCTTGCAGGACAGATGGGACTGCTGGTGTCGACTGGATAAAGTATAAGTAGAATATTATTTGTAGCTTGCAGTGATGCTGTTGAATTACGGCATTCATTCAAAATGGTGAAAAGCAAGCCAGGGTTATAAGTGAGGGGGGACTGGCCCAGATGGGTTGTGGCATCTGAGTCTTTCTGCCCATTGTATAACCCCAATTCCAAAAAAGTTGGGATGCTGGGTAAAATGTGAATCAATACAGAATGCAATGATTTGCAAATCTCATATACTGACATTTTATTCGCAATAGAGCATAGACAACACATCAGATTTTGAAAGTAAGACATTTTACCATTTCATGAGAAATGTTAGCTCATTTTGAATTTGATGGCAGCAACACATCTCAAAAAAGTTGGGAGAGGGGCAACTAAAGGCTGGGAAAGTAAGTGGTACTAATGAAAAACAGCTGGAGGAGCCTTTTGCAACTAATTTTGCAACCACTCCATTACCTCAATCTTGTGTGTCTAGAACCAAGATGTTGTTTGCTTACTCATGTGTTTGGGGTTCGTTGTCTTGTTGAAACACCTATTTCAGGGGCATTTTCTCTTCGGCATATGGCAAAATAACTTCAAGTATTTTGATGTATTTAAACTGATCCATTTTCCCTGGTATACAATAAATAGGCCCAACACCATAGTGTGAAAAACATCCCCATCCCATGATATTTGCACCGCCATGCTTCACTGTCTTCACAGTGTAGTATGGCTTGAATTCAGTACCCCAGGATCGTCTGACATACTGTCGAGGACCACTAGACCCGAAAAGAACAATTTTAATCTCATAAGTCTGCAGAATGTTTCGCCATTTCTCTTTGGGTCAATCAAAGTGTTTTAACCAATTCTGCACATGCCATTTTTTCAACAATGGTGCTTTACGGGGGCTTCTTGCTGACAGCTTGGCGTCAATCAAACATCTGACTGTAACAGCACTTACAGGTAATTTTATATCATCTTTGATTTTTCTGGAGGTGATGCTTGGCTTAATCTTTGCCATTCTGACTATTCTTCCATCCGTTTTAACAGTAGTTGCTCATTTCCTTCCACGTTTCAGGCTTTTGTCGCCATGATAAAGTATTTGAGATCATTTCAGCTGAGCATCCTATAATTTGCTGCACTTCTTTGTACATTTTCCCCTCCCCAAACAACTTTTTAATAAAAATGAAGTTGTTTGGAATGGCCTATTTTACTCCGCAATTCAGAGGGAAATATATTTTATAACAATGTGTGAGACATTTGCTTCCATTCTTCCTTAATAAAGGACAATCAATAACACCTGATTCTTCACAGAATGAATTAATTCTCAAATTAAACTCCACACTGCTATTATTTTGAATACGCCCATTTCATATGAATGAGTTCATTTCTTGGAACAAGCAGCATGCATGTCATGACAGTTTGGTCTGTTGTTTTTCTAGTACACTACTGCATCAACAAGTAAATGATTTGCCATGCAGAAATATCATTATTACCACTAACAGTGGTTCATCAGGTTATTGATGTTGCACTGCTATTTTTTAACACAACTATATGAGCATACGAAAGCAGGATTACTCATTAAATGGATAAATTAATAAAAATATTCTAAGTAGGTCACTGTCTCTTGGACACATACTATACTGAGCTGTGAAAAAGTATTTTCCCCTTCCTGATTTTTTTTTTTTTTTTTTTTGCATATTTGTCACACTTAAATGTTTCAGATCATCAAACAAATTTTAGTATTAGACAAAGATAACCCGAGTAAATACAAAATGCAGTTTTGAAATGATGATTTTATTTATTGAGGGAAAAAGCTATCCAAACCTACCTGGGCCTGTGTGAAAAAGGAATGATTGGCTTTTCGCTGGAAAAAGAAATGGGTGGGAAACAGTCAGTTTGGCTTAGCGTTGTTTGTTGCTCAAGCAGCACCTCCTGCTGGCCATCTGGGCACTCGTCAGTTTCATGCCGAGGAGACAATTGTTCAGGTTTCCTCAGCCCTCCTTCTGTGTATGTGAGCTTTGAATCTATGGGTGAAAAGCAGCGGAGGCTGACAGATGCGTTTCAGAGGAGAAACGTGAACTAGGTTGTACTACCACGTTGGCAGCATGAGTCATGCACGAGCATGCTTGTACATAGTTTGCTGAACGGACATTCCAGATTGGGAAAGATTGGAGACTTCAAAGTAAAGAAAAAACTAAAAAGATTTTAAGAATTAAAAAATTAGGGGTATGGAAGAGTCTTTTTCTGAGACTCAAGGCACAAGCTATACTAAGGTACCACCGATTAATTATTGGATCTCAAGGTAACTATGTCTACTCTTTCTGGGGCTGAAAAGGTACACATTTTCAAGGGTACAATCGGTGCACCTTCTTGGGTACTGCCCCAGTAACAAGCAACCTGTAGTCCAAAAGGTACAATGATTCTCTTTTGTAAAGTTGTCAAATTACAAACCAGCCATCATACTCCAGCAGTTCAATTTGCAATTGAGCATTATTTCCATAGTAAAATTACATCATGTAACATTCAAATAATAATAATCAGTTAATGAGAATAGTCATCAGAAGTTCTTGATCCCAGGACATTCAATATCCATGCGCTGTCCATGTTCTGGCCATGCTCTGGGCATGCTTTGCTTCAGTTGTTCTGTGAGAGAAGTGTTCATGCTTTGAAGATGTATTTCTAATTACATTGAGGTCTAATTCCTTGAATGACTAGATAATCTTATTTCAAAGATAAACATTTCTTCCTTTTGTAATGACTTTGAATAAATCCACCAATAAATTTGCCAGCTCGATTTCAGTGTGAATAAAAGCCTACTATCAATAACAGTAGATTTTTCCGTTCCTTGAAACATGAGACAATAAGTGTTTATTTTAACATCTCTATTAGGAAGCCAGAGTAGCCTTTATCAGCATTTTCTCAGTAAATACTTGCAATTAGCAGGAGATTATTCTTTGTTAACTCTTCTTTGTTAATGTTTGCTAATGTGGTACAATGCAAGAATTGAATGGCCTAATTACTTCTGTCAGAAAGATCAGGATTATTTTTCCGACACTGTGAGAGAGCACAAATCTTGTGGGAGTGTCTGGGCCGATGCAGGAGAGATTCAGCCCATCTCTGAGGGTCAAATCTAAACTCTGAAGTGACTCACATTAGTAAAAAAAAAAAAAGCCTCTGATTATTTTTGAAAAGAAGGACATGAAGATGCTTGTGGGTGAAGCAACAGACTGGGCAATGTTCTTTTTGCATGTTCTTTTTTTCTATCTCATTCCTTTATCTCCCGGACATGCAAGTCGGGTGATTTGCAAATTAATCATGCCTCAAAAAAGTATCCCAGTTTGGTTTCTTTCCCTGGGCTATAGTTGAAAGCAATCAGGCATAAGAGGAGGGAAAAAAAGATACAGCAAACTGGCAAACATTAGAACACTTGTCTCTATCTAATACAGTGCCGTGCCACTGCTTTTTTTCTCAGCTTTAGAAAGCAACTGCCATAATTCAGAATAGTAGTACTGCTGCTAGTGTTTCTACAGATTTACTTTTCCATCTGTCTTGGTCTTATGGTGGAACAAAGCTCCATGACATCTCCTTGTGTTGTTTCTGAGCTTGAGAGGACTTGGTGTCAAGAGCATACAGCTAGTTGAGGATTACAGCAGAAAACATAGCTCTCTCCGTCTGCCTTTTACACTGTCTCCCTCCCTCTCTTCTTCTATGTCAGCAGCTAACTTGGGAGTAGGCAACTTACCAGACACACTGAGTGTGTTATCATTGTCATGTGTGTCCTTTGTCTTCAAGCTCCCCTTCCTCTTTCTACCCCTCATTTCCTTCTGTCTTTCTCTCACTCTTTCTGCCCTTCATTTTCTCTCTCTGATTTGCTCTCATGTCACCTGAGTCTGTGAAAAAGACTAAGGACAGTTACAGCTCTACATCATTGGTAGTCCCAGAATAGTCCCAGATGCATTGCCATGAGAAAGTGTGAGCGCACATTAAAGTGTGTCAGAAGGGCCCCAGGAAGAGCTGGTTTCTGGAGTTATTCCGACCTTAATTGATCAGTTAAAGCAGTTGATTACACAAATAACTTACCTCACCTGGTTTCTTGCATCTAAAGAGGGTGGTGAAAACAAAAAACAGTACACCCTGGGGGCTCCAGGACTAAGGTTGGGAACCCCTGATGTATGTCAATCTTAACGTCAATTTGTATGTGTATTCTTGAAGGCATATTCTTGTTGGGTAGGATAATAAAATGCCCATAAATTGAAGGCCTGGCAAAATGTCCCTGCCTGGCCAGTCACATCTTTTCCTGGAAGGAGTAATTTGATTTTCTGACTTCCACAGACTTTTAGATGAAGCAAGACTGGTTTTGAATGCCATGCATTCTTCATAGGTCGCAAGAAAAGAATGCAAAGAAGTCTGCAGATCCTCCTTGTAGTTAGGGTCAGACTCGGGAAAACGAAACGAAGATCAAAAGCAAAAACAAAACAAACATCTCTGACGTCTTTGAGAGCAAAGCACAGAGCGATAGCCAGGCAGCTTAACTAGGTTTGTGTATGGGGTGTGGTACCAACTTTCAATTCAATGAACTTAAGTCTTTTCTCTTTCATTTTGCCCATATCCCTGGATTAGTAAGAATGACTCAGGTGCAGTGGTCTTTGAGAAGAGGAGAGCAAGCTATTATGGTCTATAATAATGGCTCATACAGGGCAGTGAAAAATAAATACCAAAAGCAGGGCTAATTGTTTTTTTTATTTACTTTTCTCAAACTCATCAATGCAAAAGCAAGACTATAACAGTTTGTTGTTATAATTGTAATGCAAAATGTAGTTTACCAATTCATTTAAATGGTTTTTTAAACGAAATCATATTCCCTGCCATAATTATGTTTAGAGACGGCATAATGAGCGCGAAGTACAATTTATAGAGATGCACACATACAAGTAAAGTGAGTAAGTCTATTCCAAGCCAAGCAGCTCATCAGGGCGGTGCTTAAACCCGGTTTCAGTACCATGAAGCGACTACAAGTATTGCTACTCCTCCTGGATGGGATGGTTGTCCATCACAGGTTACCCCCATCCCGAAGTGCAAAGAAAAGAAAGTGTTTTTTTATTAGGCCCGAGCCTGGCCGAAGCCGGCGAGGGACTATTAAAACCGCATGGTTCCGTTATTATTATTATTATTATTTTATTAATTTTTTTAAAATATTATTGTTATTATCCTTTCCCCGCTTTGAACGCAAACTTGACCCCTTGAACATTAACGAAAAGTCAATTTTATTCGACAAAAAATTCAAGCCCAGTGAAAAATTTTTTTATTTGAAGTCCCCAAGAAAAAATATTGAAAACTGACTTGGCCCTGCCTCATCAAAAATCAAAATACATTACGCTAATGGGAGTCCACCCCAAACTTTTTTCCACGTAGAAAAATGAAACTTGGTAGAGACATAGCCCATGTTGGGACAAGTGAAAAAGGTCACACTTTAGATGAAGTGTTGCTCATGAAGGCTTCATACAGCGTGTATAATGCCTTCATAAATGAGATATAATGTCTTCATAAATCATACAAAAGCAGATGTCATATAACTGACAATGTCACTTAGCTAGTGGCTAAATACGATAAAGGGTGACATTGTCAGCTAAGTGACATTGTCATTGTCACATCTGGCATCACATGCTGAATAAGGATGTGTTATTTCACCCTTTACAAAGCATGACATTTGCTTATGTATGATTTATGAAGACATTATGTCTCATTTATGAAGGCATTATTCATGCCATATAAAGCCTTCATGAGCAACACTTTATCTAAAGTGTGACCGTAAAAAATTACATTATGGCCCCACCCTAAACCCAACAGGAAGTCGGCCATATTGGGCGGAAGCGTGGACATATAAAATCACACCCCTCATACTTTCAACATCTCCTCCTAGGGTTTTCATCCAATTTGCACCAAACTTGGTGAAAATCACCTACACACATTTGTGGTCAAAAGTAACCAATTACATTTTTGATAAAATTTAGGGCTTGGCTGAGACGAGGTCACATTGAAGCGGCCATTGTCAGAAGTATTAAAGTGTGTCTATCTCCCACATAGAGTGTTGGATTTAGTTGGACCCAATGTAACATCTGTGCATAATGACAATCTGAACACAATGATATGTAACTCGTATAGCTGTATGGTAGAATGGCTCTTTGACGCCCCCTACATTTTTTGAATGGGAGAAAAAAAAATATTTTGACATAGTTAAAAGAAATTTGGTACACACATCTCTCATGTCAAACTGAACCAAAAAGCAAATGAGGACTCACCCCTATTTTTAATCTTGTTCCCATGGCAACAACAAAAATGCGCAATGGAAATGAATGGGTTTTTGGCTTTGAGCCCTTGAAAATTAATGAAAAGTCAATTTTATTCGACCAAAAATTCAAGCTGGGCGAAAAATTTTTTATTTGAAGTCCCCAAGAAAAAATATTGAAAAATGACTTGGCGCCACCCCGTCAAAAATCAAAATACATTTCGCAGATGGGAGCCCACCCCAAACTTTTTTCCACGTAGAAAAATGAAACTTGGTAGAGACATAGCCCATCTTAAAGTAAAAAATAACATTATGGCCCCACCCTAAACCCAACAGGAAGTCGGCCATATTGGGTGGAAGCGTGGACATATAAAATCACACCCCTCATACTTTCAACATCTCCTCCTAGGGTTTTCATCCAATTTGCATAAAACTTGGTGAAAATCACCTGCACACATTTGTGGTAAAAAATTACATTTTTGATAAAATGTAGGGCTTGGCTGTGACGAGGTCACATTGAAGCGGCCATTGTCAGACATATAAAAGTGTGTCTATCTCACACATAGACTGTTGGATTGAGTTGGACCCAATGTAACATCTATGCGGAATGACAACCTGAACATAATGATATGTAACTCATATAGTTGTATGGCAAAATGTGATCAGATGGGAGGCGATGGGCCATAACACCGCTTGCGGTTTTAATTACTTTTGAAGTGAGACTTCAAAAGCAAATGATTATTAAAGAATGCGGGGAAAAACAACTCCCGAAGAATTTCAAAAGTTGCTAGATTAAGTAGTCTGCTAAAAGTGCAAGCAAAACAGTTTAAAAGTGGTAGGCTACACACAAAGGCTTACGAGACTTTGCACCAAGCTCAGGCTTATATAGGCTAAATGGGTTTGTTGAATAATTGATGACAGATGCGCATTTTTGATTGATGAGTGTGGGAGCAGGCCGGTCCTCAGAACTCGAGTGATTGGGACCGTTGTGAGTGCGGTATAACAGTAGCTAGAGACGAATGTGTATATTGCATGCAAAAACCCCTTCCCCCATCTCTGCTCAGAGCACTGTCCTTCTGGAGATGACATTGCATGAATCACATAACGTTTTAGCCATTTTCAAGGGGCGTCCCCAAGCAAAGTTTTGATTTGCCGTTTCCACTTCTCATGAATAGAAGTATGCTGGTTTGTGAACTGGCTTTCTTGCAAGTTACCCTGGTCAATGCTACACTCTTTCATCTTTGTTTAATCTAACTAGTACTTTAGCCTTTTCCTTAAGCAGTCTCTCTAATCATTTTGTTAATTTGAACAAGCTTCTGACCCTAATCAGGGTCCAGGATCAGGAATGAAATCAAGTTAACTCCAGTCTGTTCCTGTTCATACACTGAAGTTATCAAGTACAAGCTTTCACTCTTAATTAGGGTCCAAGGCTGGGACCGCGTTCTTGCTAACCCATTCAATTAGCTCTCCAGTTTGTTAGTAACAAGCTTCGGTCCTGAACTGGAGCCAGGACTGGGACTGCGTTCCCCTCAAGCAGCCTCTCCGTCCTCTGAAACAGTTCAGTGCTGGCAGAGCCTATGCAACATCTAGCATGATCCAAGAAGCCTGGCGGGTGAAAGCAGCTCAAGTTTAGCGTATTACAACCATTCTGAACTGTCTATTCTCCTCAGGGTTCTGGTCCCCGCTATCGTATCTTAAGTTTTCGCCTCCAATCTCTACTGCATTGCTTTCAATAAACTACCAGTTGGATTGTGCTTCTGAATTTGATTCTAATTCCTCATCTGGGCTGCAACACATATGACCTTTTTTGTAATGACTTCAGGAAATAACTGTTATTGGTTTGCATTGCGCTCTGTATTAATCATAATAAAATTGGCCTATTGTGGTCCAGCTGCTGTACTGAATATCAATCGTGAATTTGAGGGCAGAATAACATAGTATTATAGCAGTTATTAGTTTGAATAAATTTTAATGTAAAATTTTTACTTTTATGTACATGGTATTTGCTGATTCTGCTATGGGACAAGAAATAATATGGTTGTTTTATGGTTTTTTTTTTTTTGAAAAATAAGAAAATAAGGTTTGAAAATAAGAAATTTACTGTAGCAAGAAAAAATATGTAAAAACTGAGGAAATCTGGAGGGCAGATACTTTTACTTGGTCTCACTAGACTTTCATTGTGATCTCATGACTGAATCCAGTACCATATCCTATTAACTCACATAACTACAAATGCCATATTGGGCAAATGGCACAGTTGTCTAGTGATTTGGAGGCTCCAGGTTCCAGCCCTGACCAGCCAGGATCTCTCCGTGTGGAGATTGCATGCTCTGCCCGTAATTGTGAGGGTTTCCTATGGGTACCCCGGTTCATCAAAAAAATACACGCTCTTTTTGCACACTCCTACCAGTGCCTGGGCACTGCACTATGCCTGCCCACTGCACCTGACTAGGATGGGTCAAATGCTGAGAAATTTCCTCACGGGGTTCAATAAAGCATATCCTACTCAGGTGCCTCTGGCTATCAAAGTTTCTGAAGTACCCTGGGCTAGGTTTGTGAATAGTTTTGATCACAAAAGCAATCATTTGTCATTATTACATTTTTAGAACTGTTTTCATGGTGTGCATAAATATTGTAAAAACTGCTGGACAATGCTGGGACAACCTCTGGCTGAGGTTTTGATCTGAATTTTGCCAATGTTACGGTGTTGCTCTAGGGACACTTGTAGAATTCATTGACAGGGTGGATAAAGTCAAATGTCAGTTCAGCTGAGAAACACTTGGACAGGTTGTGGATTGCAGAGGTATGTAGGATCCCAGGAGAATTCAGCCAGTGGAGGGATGGCATATTCAATCTTCTGTGCCCTGGTTTTTGCCCCTCAGCAACAGGGACAGAAACGGAGCAGAAATTCAGAGAAACCTCCGGAGAAGAGGGAAATACGGGACAAGAGAAAAATGCAGCATTTCAAACTGAAATGATTTTGCAAGACGCAGACCTGCCTGAAAGAGTGATGGGCCGGTGAACTGGAAGCTCGGTAGACAGAGCATCCTGCTGTGAAAATGAATGAGCCGGAAGCACAACCGATCATACATCTTGCTGGCGGCAGTAGACAAGAGTTGAAAGTTCTACTGGCAAATCAGTATTATCTGGAATATCACAAGGTCAATGTTCTGAAAAGAAAAAGGTAAAACCTGAGTGATACCATGTGGAGTTGTCTATTAGGCTGCCCGATATAAACATCTTGCCGGAGAACCTAGAGGTTTAATCTCCATTTTTGACATTTTTCTGTGTTGTATTCCTCTCTTCTTGACCCTCGATTTTTCCCTAGGCATAGTTATGGTGGCTTGACTGAAGCTGTGCAATAATCCTCTTATAAATGTACTCTTGTACAGAGCAGCAAGCAGAAATGGTGAAGGCACTCCTAAGTGCAATTAATGCAGCTAATACGCATTCAACATTGCACGTTAGGCCTGCAAATTTATTTTTATCTTAAAAGATCAAAAAATTTGTTTTGCTACAAGCATCACTGGTATTTAAGTTATAAGACTGTACAGTAAATCAGAGGGCTGCAGTTTTAAACCCGGGATTAGACATACTGACATTGTTCCCCCTCAGGAAAGCTTGCACGCTTCCAGAAAAAAAGCAATTTGGTATGCAAGTTGTCATGGAAAACCGATTTACTTAAATCGGCAAACACAACTATTGCATTAAAGAAGAAAATGAGACTGATTCAACTTCAGTGGGAGTAAACATTTCATTGACATTTTCACATTTTTTCTTGACAAATATCAGGACCTTAAGGGGACTTATAGTTAAGCAAACATTTTTCCAAGATATTCACTTTTTAAACTAAGAATTATTATCAAAATAATTCTATTAGAATGCAACTTAAAACACTGAGTTTCTGTAGCATCACATCAGTGGTTGCCATGGCAACGGCTGTTTTAATGAATATATAGATACTTAGAGAAACACAGATATTGAGATAACCAAACAGTGTTTGGTTATAATTTCAGCTGTAATGTGAAGGAAAAAACATTCCTAATGTCACTACAGAGCTTTTTTCCAGGTTTCTGTGTTCTAGTATTGATTTTGACCCCTCTAAATCAATTTCGGCATGAAACAACTAATTAAATGTGCATATTTTGATTTACTCATATTCAGAGGTACATATTGCAAAAAGAGCTCTGTACAGACATAGATCATCACAAAAAAACTGAAGAAAACTGCCAAATCTGAAGTTAACTGAATGTACAGTTGCTGAGAAATCAGTGTTTTCTTGTTGAAAATCTGTATTTTTAGAAAAACGTGATTTTAGTTTGGCAGTAATAATGTGATCGAAGTTTGACAGTAATGTTCTCAGGAGGAATATATTTAATAGTTTGTTTTTAGTGGTTTTTAGGATTTTTTTTACCTCCTTAAAAGGCAACAGCCTCATAAGTAACTCCCTTTTCTTCAATCTTTGTTTCTTCCCTAGTTTTACTTGCTTGTCGAGCGTCTATTCGTTTCTTTTTTCAAGTTCTAGTGTGCGTTTTTCACTCTGTTTCACACGTTTTCTGTCCATTTTGTGATAGCCTTTCATTGAGTGTGCCCCTGCCTTTATGCCAAGTTTCATAAGAATGGAGGCAATTCCTCGTTGGCCATCATTGGTGTCACCACACTCATAGCTGTTCTAGCCTTGAAGACAGTGTTCGTGACAAATGTTTCCTTCAGAACACGACTCCATATTACGGACTGTTTGAAGGACCACTTCACGTTCTTACCTAAAAACTAAAATTTTGAACCAAAATTGGCATTTTGCTTAGCTATGGGTCCCCTTAACTGAAAACCTGTGTGTCAGTAACTTCACATAGCCATTGTCGGTGTCTGGGCTTGAAAGCATACATTTTCAGTTTTATCCTTCTCATTCAACTGGTTCAGAAGGTTGAATAGCTGTCCCATGTCCCATGTCCAATAGTTTTGTAGGTGAGACAGCACACTGCAGGAACATCACATGCATTGTGATTGTGTAGCCACAATCCATCTGCAAAGCATGTTTCTGCATCAGACCACATCACTCAGTGGGAGCCATTATTTCCAGTACTCTTCTAAGGTGAGGGAAAAAAAGTAGTAAATGCATCCTTTTGATGTCTCCCTGCCTGTGACTTATTGGTAGGTGTGATACTTCATTGGGAAAAATTTATTAAATCTCAACTGTTTGACTGGTATGTTCCTTTCATGGAAAATCCAGATTTTGTCCTCCTTTGGTTTTTGATGTCAAGGCATGTGCTGACTAATTCCTTTTGCAATTCTATCCTGATTTAAAATCAGCTTAGCTATGAGCAACCTTCCTTCCCATCGTGCTGCGAAGCATCACCAAAACAGTCTTTCTCCTCAAATTCCATCTGGCGTTGTTGCCAAGACATGCCAACCATCTGATCTTTCAGCATCTCTCACACTCTCATACAGTCATCATCTGCGTCATCAAGGAGGACAGAAGGAAAGTTATAAAAGCAGATATTCTGACATCATGGAAACCTGACAGATTTGGAATGTTACAGTGAGGAATGAGACACTTGACTGCTGCACCTTATACAGGAGCCAACACCAGATAAACACATGCATTCAGGTTTTTTTGGATGCAATAAACCAGTAGCATCTGATGCCTCTGCTGCAACAAGTTTACTTGTTTGTAGTTTTCCTCTCATTAGTCTGCTTGGCCTCAGATTCGGGGAAAAGACACATGGTTAAATATCCCATAGTTTTGTTGGTGAGGTGGCTCGTCCTAGACCCCTGAGTAGGTCCACGACCACAAATGGGCAAAGACTGGCATCTCCCAAATTAATGTGTGGGTCTCAGACAGTGAACTCCGCATTGGAATGATGTGGCACAGAAATGAAAACCACAAATCAGACTGTTATGATTCTGCTCTGTTCTGTCTTGTTTCTGCCATGCTTATTATGTTTCTGCCATTCCCTGTTATGTTTATGATCAGTTCTGTTAGGTTTTGCCATGTTCTGTTTAGTTTTTGCATTTTGCCATGTTTTCGTTTTTGCCATCCCCTTCCACTTTTCTGTTAGAATCCGGTCCATGTTTTATTCATGCCCAGCATTGCACTTTGTCTCCCCTGTCTGGTCTCTTGTTAAGTTACAGCTTCTCCCCAGTCCTGCGTGTCACATGCTTAGGTGATTCCATGGTTTCTGGGTTTCAAACATTCCTTCCAATCTCGTCTGCTTCCTTCGCCTCTCTTTTCTATATTACTAACCAATACTAACAGTTTGTTGTTTTTGTTAAAGTTACTAACCCAAACTAACATTGTATATAATACTAACTTACTAACGAGCACTAGGGATTGTATAGCTGCACTTACTAATTGATTAACTAGCTCTCAGCACTCGCCCTGTTCTAGTCTCCGCCTCTTGCCTTCACTTTGTCTCTCCTGCAATTCAGCGGATCCTCCGCACCTGCTCCACTCTATCCTACCTCTCATTATCTGTGCACATTAGAACTCCCCTAACTGGAGCTGTATGTTTTGTCATAGGTTGTCTCGTGTTCCCTGGTTTTGGCTTTTGCCAATTTCATGTGATTAGGTTCTCCCTCATGTTCCCTCCTTTGTAATTAGTCTGATCCTTCACCCATCCTAATCATAGCATGTGACTTCCCTTGAATGTATTTAAGCTGTCTTCTCACTGCAGTTCCCCGTCAGAACGTTTTCCCAAGTTTACCTGTGCTGCTTTCATTTCGCCTTGTACTCTCTGTGTTTATCTTCTGACTGGACCGCCCGAGATTTTTGGATCTGCTCTTTTGTACTTTTGCCTGTATCTGTTTTTTTGAACCCTTTTTGCCCGACTTTGAGTTTTGTGATTGGTGCCCCGATTTGGATTTCGCTCTCCTGGATTGTGATTTTTGTCTTGTGGACTCTGTACCTTTGCCTTCTGCCCTGCGGGGGTTACCCCCCCCCCGTTCAATAAAGCCTCTTTTTACTGCAATCCTGTGTTCTCGCAACTGGTTCCAGAACGAATCCTCACACAGACAATGCAGGTGCATAGGCTGCTCCAGTCGAGCAGGTAAACTCCAGTACCTGGTAGATTGGGAAGGCTATGGTCTGGAGGAGAGGAGCTGGGTCAACCATGACAACATCTTGGATCCCCAGCTCCAAAACGAGTTCCACTGGGCCCGTCCGGACCAGCCTGCCCCGCGCCCCAGAGGGCACCCTCCCAGACAAAGATCTAGCACGCCAGGAGTCGTGCTTCGAGGGGCTACTGTCAGGACTCACCTCCTGCAATCGAACACGCCGGCCAATTAAAACCTGGACTACATCTCCACTCATCAGTCATCTATAATCATCTGTTCCTCACTGCCACTGAGTGGTAGCAGTGGATATAAATGTCAGAGCTTCGCGCTCTTTCTTTTTAGAGTCGCGTAAGCCACATGCTACCTCTGTGTCTCAGCAGTGTTCACGTGATTATTAATATAAATCTAAACCACTGATCACAGTGCTGCGTAGTTGCAGTGCTTTATAATTTAAGGAACCTCCTTTCCCGTTTAGTTTACTATTTGTAATACAGCGTTACTATATATTAGCTTATTGTTTGTATTACTATAGTTACTAAAGAATAGTATTGTTTGTATTACTCTTACTTTAAGGAACCTTGATTCCTCTTTTGTTTGTATCTTTTCTGTGTATGCTCATGCGGCAGGCATAAATAAACCAACAACCAAATCCATCCTTGCACCTGAGTCCAGTTCTCTCTTTCCTGTCCTCCATGCTGGTCACGTGGGCACATGACCAAACCCTTACATTAAAATTTGTTATTTTAATGTAAGTAGACTCCTGCAGGCATTTCACTGGTTTACCGTTAACATACACGGAACCTCTGTTATTTACTGATTGTACAACAACAGTTAAAATAACTGGCAAAAAAATGTGCCAATTAAAATAAATGGCAAAAAAGGTGCAAGTTTATAACAGTGCATGGACGCGCCAAGCACTTCAGTAATAACAAACACTGAGTTGTTTTTGTTGTGTACAGTGATGCTTGACTTGTTCTTTTGAGCGTGTTCATGTTTATTCAGTTCGCCCATCTGGTTAGTGTCTTCTGTGCCTCATGAGGGCATCCACAATTCTGATTTGTTGGTGGGACGGTATTAAAAAATCGGAGATAATGCTTGTGTCTGTTCAATTTTACAGTGCTGTTTGTCACGGCTTCTCGCAGCTCGCCAGAGAGATTAGCTTGCAGAGAAAACCACAGTTAGTGTTTGAAATTTGATATGAAATTCTCAGCTGATTAAACTAAGACATCTATGTGATTTGGCATGGAGGACAGGAAGTTGAGGACTGGACTCAGGTCCAAAGATGGACTGGGTAGTATTTATTATGCCTACTGCACAGCAGAAGGCATGAACGAAGCAACACAAAACAAACAGGATTTGTGGTTCCTTAGAAACACTATTGGTAATACAGACTCTGGGAATTAGCTGCAGTAACAATGTATAACAAATAGAAAAACAAAACAGGAATCGAGCTTCCTGGGTAAAGTGCTGAAATAAGCAATAACAGCTCTAAGTTTAAAGAATTTAGAATTATACACACGACACGTGGGGAAATGCATCTATACAAAGACTATGAACGCAACACAGGTATGCGGTTACAAGACTTCACAAAGAATGAGTGAGAGGCTCGGTCTTATATAGCAACACTACCATGCAGTGGAAATGACAAACAGATGCAGTCAGTGATTACTGGAGTAAGGAATGCAGTCGGGGTCTTAACCCTTGTGTTCTGTTCGGGTCAAATTGACCTGTTTCAAGTTTTTACGAAAAGAAAAATGATACAAGTATAATTTTTTTTAACCTGAAATTCTTTGTCTTTGGCTCATTTTCTATGAATAACATATAAAAGAAAAGAAATTCATTCATAGTATACATGCTACAATGCCCCCACACATTTATATCCTTCATATGATGTTCGGGTCAGATTGACCCGGATACACACAAAGACACAGACACAGGGAGAGAGCATACACACACACACACACACATACACACACATACTCCTCTCTCTCTCTCTCTCTCTCACACACACACACACACACACACACATAGATACAGGGGCTCCAAAAATCTAGCAGGTCTTGATGCCCGGTTCATCGACAATATGTGAAAGCTTCTTATGTTAGCAGCTGAGCGGGGAGGCTCTCTCATTGGGGATGAGAGATAGTCAAGTATGACCTCTGGCTTACACTCATCCCAGCCACTGATCCCTCCATCCTTTTGTACACATAGGTAGAGAGAGAGACGTACACACTCACACACCTGCAAATTGTGACAATCCCAACACCGTGAGGCTGTCTGCACCTATTTTCCTGCACTCTTTACCTTCTGTACTGTGGGAACCTACACAATATGACAACATTTAAAATTTTCTCACACTGTACCCCTCATGCCTGCACATTGGGGGAGGGGCAAAACAGATAAATAATGCATAATAATATATACAGGGAAGCCAGAGGGAGGAGCCCCTGAAAAAAACCAGGGACATGGGTGGTGCTGGATATGACGCAGGGCCTCAGTGGCCACAACATCACCTTTGATAATTTCTTTACCTCCTACAAACTGGGACAGGAACTTCTCAAAAGAATACTGACAATGATTGAAACAATTAGAAAAAACAAGACAGTGCTCCCACCTCAGCTTCTAACAGTAAAGAACAGGCCAGTCCATTCCTCCAACTTTCTATTTATGGCCGACACTGCCCTGGTATCCTACATACCCAAAAAGGGCAAAAATGTGGTGATCATGAGCACTCTACATAGGGATGGAAGGATCAATGACCAGGAGGACCGTAAGCCAGAGGTCATACTTGATTATATGGCCACAAAAGGAGGGGTAGACAACTGTTGGCCTGGTACAGCTGTCAAGAAGAACTTTACGGTGGCCACTCGTGATCTTTTACAATATTCTGAATGTGTCAGCCTATAATGTGTTTGTAATCTGGATGGCAATCAACCCAGACTGGAACCAAAGGAAGCTCCAAAGAAGATGGCTTTTTCTGGAGGAGCTAGGCAAAGCACTGGTGACACCGCACATACAGAGGAGACAATATCAGTTCAAATTTAAAAAAAAAAAAAAATTAATTGAAACAATGTTTCATTTCATTTTTTCATAGATAAGCATTATTTATGCCACCTTCAGTTATGCCAGTCTTTATAATAGTGGATTGTTTAGATAAACAATAAATTCACTATCACGAAAATGCCTGATACGTCCATTGTTAAATGTGATAAATCAGAGATTAATAGCAAATATCAATTATATATGTTATCTATATTTTTTGGAATTGAGATAAGGACAATACATGTTAAGCATTTTTATAAACATGTTTATTTCTGTATTGCTTTTAAAATCCCAAAAAATGCCCCGGGTCAGATAGGCCCAAACAGTACATGAGGTACGTAAACGTGAACCTAACACAAGGGTTAATAGACCGGTAAGCTGGATGGCTGGAGGCGTGGTCTTTCAGTGAGTGAACACAAAATGAGGCTTTTAAATGATCAGTTCATTTATTGAAGGTTAAGAGTTATTCAAAATCTACATCACCCAAGTGAAAAAATAATTGTCCCCTAAACCTAATACCTGGTTGTGCCCTTGCCAACAACTGCAATCAAAAGTCTGCGATAACTGGCTACGAGTGTCTTTTACATCGCTGTGATGGAATTTTAGGCCACTCGTCTTCAGAATTGCTTTAATTCAGCCACACTGGAGGGTTTTGAAGCATGAAATGCCTGTTTAAGGTCATGTCACAGCATCTCAATCAGATTCAAGTCTGGATCTTTTCTGACTTTTTTTTTTTTGAGCCATTCGAGGTTGATTGTGCGTTTCAGATGTCTGTCTTGCTGCACTACTACTAACACTACTGCTCCTGAATTTTAGGCTCTGAACTGATGGTTGGACATTCTCCTTAAGCATTTTCTGGTAGAGAGCAAAATTCATGGTTCCATAAAATATGGCAAGTCTCACAGGTCCTGAAGCAGCAAAGCAGCCCAAAACCATAACACTACCACCACCATGTCTGACTGTTGGTATGATATTCTTACATGGAATGCTGTGTTAGATTTATGCCTTATGAAATGTGACCCATGTCTTCCAATAAGTTCCACTTTTGACTCATCAGTCCACAGAATATTTCCACAAACGTACTGGGGTCATGAGATGTTTTTGTGGCAAATGTGAGATGAGCCTGTGCGTTCTTTTTGGTCACCGGTATTTTCAAAAAGTGTGCTGTTGTCTAACGAGTCCACATTTCAAATTGTTCTTGGGAATCATGGACGTCATGTCCGCCGGGCTGAAGAGGAAAAGGACCATCCAGATTGTTATCAGCGCAAAGTTCAAAAGCCAGCACCTGTGATGGTATGGGGATGTGTTAGTGCCAATGGCATGGGCAACTTGCACATCAGTGAAGGCACCATTAATGCTGAAAGGTATATACAGGTTTTGAAGCAACATATAACATATACAGGGAAACTCTTGCTCATACGTCATTTCCGCTTTCTCCTATGGCCAGCACTGTTGATTGGGGAATATTGGGAACTAAAATTTAAAATTGTTACCAGTGCTTTAATGTTGTATTTTAACATAACATAACATAACATGAGTGGCGAGAACAGACCGTTCAGCCCAACTAGCTTGCCAGTTTCTTTTTAATATTGTGAATATATCACTTCAGATACTCAATGACTCAATGGCATCTAGCTTTAAGTCAAGGCTGCTCTTGAAAATTCCCAAGGATTCTGCCTCAATAATATGGTCAGGCAAGATATTCCACATCGAAATTACTCTTTGGGTGAAAAAATATTTCCTAATATCAGTGCTAAATTTACCCTTGGTCAACTTCCATTTTCTGTCATTCTTCTAGCCGTTTGACAGTCACGAGTGTATCATCTATCATTTTTCTAACAGTTGGAAATAGGATGGCAGATTCACTTTAAAATGAGCAAGTGTGGCTTGCAGTGCTTAAAGGGATAGTTCACTTTTTTGAAGTGGCGTTGTATGAGCTACAAATTGCCACTACGTACATTAGATGCAGTCGAAAGCTCCCTACTCTCCCCCAGTTAGCCGCACCAGCACATTGTGCTGGGCGGAGAGTTAGGCGATACACTGTTGTGAACGGTCCCAAAGTAACAACGTATTTTCGTGGCCTAAAGAGGTCCTTCCTGAAAATAATACACCATTTTAATTGTACGCTATATTACAGAAATTTACAGCTCTTCAGCTGCTCGGAAAAAACACAGTTTTCCTTGAACTAACCAACTGACGTATTCCATCGGAGTAAACTGCGTGCTGTAGAGTGTTAGAAATGACTTTGTAATCCTTGACAGACTGATAGAAGTCAATGACTTTCTCATCTGTTCTTGAATTTCTTTCAATCACTGTATCATGAGCTGCTTTTTGCCAACTTAATCATTTCCAGACAGGTGCTGTTTAAGTGATGTTTAGATTCTACAGGGCTAGGAGTCATCATGCCTGGGATTTTCTCATGAAATTGACCCTAATTATCAATTATATTTGTATCCTTGGCTGATTTTATGATCCAGACCAGGTATTAATTGCGAAGGCAGAGTAGAATCCAATAGTAGGGTTTATTGATAGTAAAATAGTAACAGTGGGACAGAGCCCAGAAGAGGAAAGCATTGTTCAGGTCAGATGTTGAGGACAAAGTTGAGTAGACATTGCCAATCTCCGAACAGTGGCTTTTTGGGATGACTGCCAGATGGAGTACACACTTCATCAGAGCCGAACTGTAAACGACATTGATGATGATGATGATGTTAATGGCGTTGATGGCATATAATCCAGCTCCAAACTGTTGACAGGGCCAATCCAAACCATGCTGATAATAAACATGACCAACTTCGATGGGAGACAAGTGAACAAAGACTGGGAGGAGGTAGACCGGACAGATGTCCAGGTAATCATGGGTCTGTTGATGCGTGAACAGGTCCAGAAACAAATCTACTGCCCGTGTCAGGTCGTCCACCCGCACAGCAAAGGCACAGGCCAAGAGATCTAAGAAGCTTAGTCCTGGTCAGAGTGGCAGCCACATAATATTAGGTTTGTTGAGAAAATGCTGCATGCACCGTCTTCATTTCTGACCATTTTCAAACCAACCACTCTCTCTTGATATTTTATTTCAATGTAGCTTTTAGTATAATTCAAGAAAAAAAAACATTTTTAGAGACCCCAGTCTGGTTCATATCTCCATTTAAACTACTCTGCAAATTCCAAGCCTGTAATGCATTTAGTTGAGTGCCATATCCATTTCTATAGATATGTAAAAACTTTGCCATACGAGTGTAGTGAACAAGGAGTATGCGCTTGGCTCTACATTATAATGGACTGGCACAAAGAGCAATGAACAACTTCCAGCTTAAATTTTCTGCTTAATAACAAGCTGTCAGAAATTGACACCATTTCTCTTTGTAGGTTTTATAGGAGAAAGGAGGGTTATAGGGGGTGCTTCATTCTGCTGGATTTATTGATATCTGATTTAATTACATATCTCAAATGGACTATAATGTTGATCAGCTTTTTATTAAAAAGATTATATTTTCATTAGCTTAACTCAACCCTCTATCTTATTTAAATTACCTGTGCCTTTAAATGATGTTGAGTGCTGTGTGAAATATTAATAAAACTGGAGTCTATGTTCCCTTTTTTCAGCCAAAACAGCAAGTGCCTCAAAGGAGAATAATTACATTTTACTTGATCCTGACCTCTGAGATGCAAATTAACCAGTACATGCAAACCCAAATTCCGATGAAGGTGGGACGTTGTGTAAAATGTGAATAAACACAGAATACAATGATGTGCAAATCTTGTTAAGCCATATTTTATTCACAATGGAACATAGAAAACATATCAGATGTTGAAAGTGAGACATTTTACCATTTCATGAAAAATATTAGTTCATTTTGAATTTGATGGCAGCAACACATCTCAAAAAAGTTGGGACAGGGCTGTGTTTACCATTGTGGAACATCCCCTCTTCTTTTAACAGTCTGTAAACATCTGGAAAATGAGGAGACCAGTTGCTGGAGTTTTGGGAGCGGAATGCTGTCCTACTTTTGTCAGATGTAGGATTCTAGCTGTTCAACAGTCCTCGGTCTTCTTTGCCAGATTTTCCGTTTTATGATGCGCCAAATATTTTCTATTGGTGAAAAGTGTGGACTGCGGGCAGGCCATTTCAGCACCCAGACTCGTCTACTGTCAAGCCATGCTGTTGTGATGGATGCAGAATGTGGTTTAACATTGTCTTGCCAAAATATCCAAGACCTTCCCTAAAAGAGACAGTGTCTGGATAGAACAATATGTTATTGTAAAACCTCCATATTCTTTTCAGCATTGATAGTGCCTTTCCAGATCTGTTAGCTGCCCACACCATAGGCACTAATGCAACCCCAGACCATCAGAGATGCAGGCTTTTGAACTGTGCACTGATAACAAGCTGGATGGTCCCTCTCCTCTTTTGTCCTCACAACATGGCGTACATGGTTTCCAAAAAGAATTTCAAATTTTTGATTCATCTGACCACAGAGCAGTTAACTATTTTGCCTCAGTCCATTTTAAAAGAGCTTTGGCCCAGAGAAGGCGGCAGTGTTTTTGGATCCTGTTCACATATGGCCTCTTCTTTGCATGATACAGTTTCAACTTGCATTTGTAGATTGCATAGTGAACTGTGTTCACGGACAATGATTTCTGGAAGTGTTCCTGAGCCCATGCATTGAATTCCAGTGCAGAATCAAGCCTGTTTTTAATGCAGCGCTGCCTGAGGGCCCGAAAATCATGAGCATCCAATATTGACCTTCAGCCTTGTCCCTTGTGCACAGAGATTTCTCCAGATTTTCGGAATCTTTTGTTGATATTATGTACTGGAGATGGTGGGACATTCAAAGTCCTCGCAATTTTACATTGAGGATTATTTTTCTGAAATTGTTCCACAATTTTTAGAAGCAGTTTTTCACAAATTGGTGAACATCTGCCCATCTTTACTTCTGAGAGACTCTGCCTCTCTAATAGCTCTTTTAATACCCATCATTTTACTGACCTGTTGCTAATTAACCTACTTAGTTGCAACAAGCTTCTCCAGCTGTTTTTTATTAGTATCACTCCTTTACCAGCCTTTTGTTGCCCTTGTCCCAACTTTTTTGAGACGTGTTGCTGCCAGCTAATTTAAAATGAGCTAATATTTTTCATTAAATGGTTAAATGTCTCACTTTTAACATCTGATATGTTGTCTATGCTCTATTGTGAATAAAAAGTGGGTTTATGATATTTGCATATCATTGTATTCTGTATTTATTCACGTTTTACTCAACATCCCAACTTCACTGGAATTGGGGTTTGTAGTTTCAAGAAAATGCAACAATTCATTGACTGCAGAGATGACTTATTATAGTGTTGAAGAGAACCTAAAGTGGCTTATTTACTGAGTAACTTGCTAAAACTTTACCCGGTATATAGGCTAAATTGGCCTTACATCATAAGAAAATCCAGATCATTTATATATATTTCATGTGATTCTGTTATTCGCACTGGGCCCAATGTTTCATTGTATTTCCTTGTTCTACTTTAATTATGTAATTATAAATCAGATTTATGTTGAAGAATTACATTTTATAAGCTTAAGATAATGACAGCGCTTTCTCCAAAAAAAAAAAACCTACATTAAAATATTTAGTGTTGTTTTTAAAGATTACCTTAATTTGCAGCACATGTATTTATAACACTTCGTGGGTTTAATGGAGGAACAGCAAAAGCATTATAATAAGCTGCAAGCAGGATTGATCTTTATCTTTTACACTGTCAGCAGTAGATGGAATTTGAAAGGAAATTAAACAGTCAATTTATTTGTAGACCCATTACAGGAGCGATTTGAGGGCAGTGAATAGAATGTTTGGGTTGTTTTTAACTTTAGACTGATAATTCTTCCTTTTCTCTCAAAGCTGTATATCAGGGCTGCCCAGCCCTGTTCCTGGAGAGCTACTATCCTGGGGTGCGTTTCCCGAACAACGACGGAAGTTAGCTTTGAACTAACATGGTACGATGCATCGTGAAACTAACGAACATCAGAAGAACGATGGTTTCCCAAAACCTTCGTACCTTGTTAAATACCACAGTAGTCTGAACCATGTTGGTTTGAACGACGTTAGTTTGAACCATGATGGTTTGAGCGATTGTCGCTCGAACAACAATGTTACCAGGAGCACGCCGGTCTGATTTTCACCGCGGGAAGCTTAAAAACTTGGCATTTGTGCCTAAATACGGCAGTTGTGATCGATATTACAATACTAATACATCGTTTTGGCATATTATTTTGTGATCGTATACAAACTAGCAAACGTATACAAAACAATTTACCATTTAAATGAAAAGACACTTTAGGCAACGATTCTTGTGGAAGAAAAAAAAAATCTAAAGAACGATTTGCCATTTCAATGCATTTAATGAAATGAGCTCCACCAGCGAGTACAAAGTTTTTAAATTCATTTTTCATTAACATTCTTAACAGTTATACACACTAAGTTTCCTCACATAGTGTGACTTCTGTGGTGCAGAGGATAAAGCAGATGACATGCACTCCAGCAGCATCTGTACATTGGGAGTTCAAGTCCCACAGAGAGAGGGAGTGCCTTTTTTTCCACGCTGTCTTTTTATTCATGGCAACGTGTGCTCCGATGAGCAAGTGATCATTAAATTTAGACGATTTGTGTGTCACGTTGTCTCTTTTGATATATGTTTGTAGTAAGTACTAACTTAAGGTCACCCACCTTCTTCATGGGCGTAGAAATACACACACAGACAAAAATGGAATATAAAAAGTTAACATTTTTATTCCTTTTTCCTAACTTAAAAATTATTTCATTGACTCAAAGAACAAAAAATGGCATAAAAATTTTATTCTGAGGGCCACGGATGGAGATGCAGTGCAGACGATGTGAGGGGGGAATGGAGGGATTGCCAGCTAGACATTACTAAGGAGAGCAGCAGCTCTAAGGAGTGCGCTACAGAGGACTGGTGGTGGGAGCTCCGGTCTGTCGGCCTCCTCTTACTCCTGAGGAGAGTTTTGTCCATGCTAAGCCCAGAAGTGCTGGCGGGAGTCCCAGGGGTATAGATATCTGTGGTATGCACGATTCCCTAATATGAGTGTCTTCCTCCTTGTCCCTTGCAGTTTGATTCCCAGGGCCCCCCCAACATTGGGCACCCACACGCAGGACCCCTCAACATCGGCCCTCCCCTCACTGGGCCGCTCCACACTGGGCCCCCTTTGGCATGGCCTTCTGTGTGTCAGGGCTGCTCTTTCCCCTGAGTCTCCAGAATCCTCTCAGACTGGCAGTTCGTCTACGTCCTGCACAGCATGGCCGTCACAGCAAATGTCCAGCTCCCTGAAGATGAGGCGATCTTTGTAAAGGATGCTGAAGATGACCATGCATTCCACAGACCATTATGCAAAAAGACCTCCATCTCCCCCACCCCCTTTCTTTTTATCAACACTTTCCCTTCCACTGTCATTCACAGATATAATGATTTCTACCATATTCACAGTTGTAAGTGGGCAAACAGCATCCTCTCCTATCGATACATTAAAATACATGAAGGTAAACAGCGAGATCATATGTTCTTCCCATGACTAGCAACACAAAGTCACAAGCTTTACAGATTTACTCAACAATATTACCATCTTGAACCGTGATCCCGTAATGTAGGCTAATTAACCACCTCCCGTTCTACTGACAGCGGGAAAAAAACAAGTGTTGAACTACTAGACTAGACTACCGTAGTTAATCGTTGCCGAACATTAAAGTTTCTTTGCTAACGCATGCGAAGGCTACAAGATACACAATTCCAGAGATCCAACCATAGGCTTACACATGAACAGAGAAATACAACAAAAAGTGTTTTTTCCCGAGTAGCTACATTTTCAAATCACTGTGTTGATGTTATATATGTTTGTACAGCAAGATCATCGAACATTTTCAGCTACTGACCTTAAGTTTACCTTTCATGGACTGCATTTTCCAACGCAATCACCTGGAACTAAGCTTCTAACTACAGCTGGGGAGCAGTAGTTGGAACTACACAACTTAACGACAGTGGTTGCGAACGTTCGTTCGAACTACGGTTTTGGGGAACGCCTGCGTCATTTAACGATGGTTCGCACTACGTAAATTACCTTGATAGTTCGAACGATGGTTTTGGGAAACACTGGCGTCGCAACTACATAGTTCAAACTATGTAAGTTGCTGACTTACTTAGCAACTACGCTTTTGGGAAACGCACCCCTGTAGGTTTCTGCTCCAGCCCTAATTCAACACACCTGATTCAGCTCATTAGCAGCTCGTCAAGATCTGTAACTGGGAAAGCAGGTGTGGTTTGCTTTGGTTGGAGTGATAACCTTCAGGATGGTAGCTCTCCAGGAACAGGGTTGGGCAGCCCTGCTGCATATGGAGCCCCTAAAATTCAGTAAAGGGAATATTGTATTTTATATTTTTAAAAACTTGGGAAAAAGCTAAAAACAAACCAAGATTTTTCATTGAGCTGAATTTCCAAGGAATAATTTTCTAAAAAGAAATAAAAAATGGATTCCTGGTGATGGTATGTATGGCTCCAAGTGGGCCAAAAAAGACTCAAATTGAGAGAATAGCAGTTCAGAAAAAAAAGGCTGGAATGGCGTCCGCGTCCTTTGACATATTGATCTACAGTATCATTAATCATATACAGTAAAAAATTCTCTGAAACAAATACTTTGTTTTCTATGTGTCATGCTAAATTTATTGCAGCTTTATATGGCATAGGAAATCATGAGTTTCTGACAAGACAATATTTCTTTATTATGAAACCAACCGCAAAATTGATTCAGTGCAAAATATCGATACATTAGCATCTGCACCGATCCTTAGCAAGTGAGTTGTTAAGTAGTCAGGAAAGAGACTAATCTCTTAGCCAATCAGAGAACGAGGATCTCATCATTGGTTTACAGACATCACTGGTGAACAGCGGGTTGATGAAAAAGTTGAATGCCAGTGTTGCATGCTTTTCATTGATCTATTTTTGTACATCTGAGAACCCATAAAAGAAATCACTTCTGATTCTGATTTATCAATGTTTATCAGCATTTTCCAACACCATAGCATAGCGCTACTCTATACTAGCATATCATAAAAGCAAAAACATTACCAATGATTAAGCTCTTTTAGGTGAATAGGGACCAAAAACCAGCAGATTGGTATGCCTTAAAGAGGCATGCTGGTGGATTCTTAATGTTTTGGGGTTTTTTTCCCCCCCAAACGCCCTGAACAACTTATTAGGATGCAAAGTATCATAGATTCCAACAATTACCAGCAAATATTAAATGAAAACTTGATTGCCTCTGCCAGAAACCTTGAAGTGGGCAATGGTCGGGTCGTCCAACAGGACAGTGGTTCCAAGTATGCATCAAAATCAGCTCACCAACCACAGGATTTAGGTGTCGTGTCCCGTGACCTAAACCCAAGAGTTATTCAGTGGGATGAGCCAAAGGGGAGAGTCCATAAGTGTGGAGCAAGGAATATGAAGGATCTAGAGCAAGGGTTACCAAACTCAGCGCTGGGGCCTCCCTGTGTACGCTGGTTTGCGTTCTAACCATAAGTGCCATCAGAGGATTTTTAATAAGCTGTTATGTTGTCCTATCTAAGTGCATTTTGTGTTTAAAGCAGTTATTAGCTGTCTTGAGCCAAATTTTAATAGAAATATCTGCTTGTGCCATGAAAAATAGAAGACCCTTGAACATATTGTGTTTGTTTTTCTGTATTTTATGGAATTTCAGGTCACAACATTTTTTAACAAATCAAATTAGACACAAAGAAAATCAATAAGCTCAAAATTAGGTTGCTGAACACCAGTGTTTAGAGTTCTTTCACAATAATTTCCTTGCACTTAATAACAAAAACAACACATAACAGGTTTAAGTCTGTCATTGCTTGTCTACTGAATTGCTAGTTTTTGCAACCATGCGTCCACAGTTTCATCCATTAGGAACCCACTGACTGTTGACTTTAGGTAATTATTTTTCCTCTTTCAATGCAGTTGTTAGCAATACTGCACAATATGGATATGGAATTCATTCTTCACTTCATGTACAGTACCAGTCAAAAGATTGGACATACCCACATTTTTTCTAACAAGACTTGTTAAATAAAGAAATAGGCACCATTTATTTTGCACACACCCAAAAAAGATCTAATTCTTAAATCCATCAAACTAACCAGCATTTGCTATCATATTTGCAGGGCACACTCATATTTATTTTACTAGAGCAGTTATATGGCTATAATGAGTTTGCTGCTGAGCAGCCGTCTAAGCTCTCAAAGATGTGCTGCACTTGTGGTTTGCTTTTCACTGACTTTTTTGCCCAATAAATTCCAAAACAGCTTGCGTTTAATTTGGCTGCTGGAAAATGGAAAGAGCTTGTTTGTCTGCTTACTTTGGGAAATATGACTTCTTTGAGAATTCTAAAATTTTGGACACTATTCAAACAAGTAAATTATTCCCTTTTAACTTCTGTTTACCTCTCACCAGATTCTATTTGAGATTATATAGAAAAGCTCAGCTAGTTAAATTTCTCTAAAAACAGAGTGCTGTGACATTAGCAAAGTGTGTCCAAACTTTTGACTGGTACTTTATGCATATCTGTCAAAATATGTCTTTAGCTAAGTTCATTACTCACCAATAGAGAAGCTGTTATTTTGACAAGCAGAGGCTGCACAACTTATTAAGGGGATCCAATAATTGAAGCAAGTTTTTGAGAGCAATATTTTTTTCATGGTCGTAGTAATTACCTTCTAATCACTGCACTTCAGTTGTTGGTTACATTTTGTTAATATTTTGAATGGAATATCAAGGATAAAGATGGCATTAATTCATAATCACATTTGTTCCTATTAACCAAGGGTGACAATATAAGTGGAGATCAGTGTGGCAATGTATTTGATTACTGAACCAGCGCTATTCGCATTAATTTTGGTTTCACCTCGAGATATCCAGGTCATTTCCAATTAGAGAAATAAACACATTATCCCCAGAAAGTGCACTTTCAATGAATTAACCATCATATTCCTTTTTGAGTGAAGCATTTTATGAGAGCTAAGTCCTAATAAAATTTTTCACAACTATGCTTCTGAAGTATTAAAAAAAAAAAAAAAAAAAAAAAAATACAGTGGTGCTCAGGGTGTGTCTGCAGAGGAAACATTCAAAATGATGCAAAATGTGTAGTTTGCAAATGCAACTCCAATTTCAAAGTCATTTCAACATAATTTTCATGCATAAACAAATATATTGAATTCAGAAGTAGGAGTATTATTCGAGGGAGAGAAGATCAGAGATGATTCGTTTTGTCCAATGTTAGCATTGTTTCACTTGTCCCCCCCCTTACCACCTCTTTATTTTGCATCATCTCTTACTTTAGAGATGGTTTGCAATTTATATGTAACCTTGCATGTGTTTCCTGCCAAGTCAAGTGACTTACATTTCATTCATGATGTCACTACTGATTTTTAGCCATTTATTTCATTGCTCACCAGGTCTTTCTCATGAACTTGCTTGAAGATCTACATCAAAACATTGCAATAAACCCCATTTCTTGCATAATGGTCAGTGTGGTATTGCCTCCTTCTCACTTGTGTCCAGCACCTGACCCAATGGTGTAGTGGTCCCAAGACAAGTGGGTATACTGTTAGGTAGATTACTAACCTCATTGTGCAGATATAGACACCAGCATCTTCCAAAATTGTGAGGGTGCGTTCTGGAACCACACGCGAGCACCAGGAAGTGCAGCAAAATTGGTTTTATTAAAATTTAGGGGTAAAAACCCCAGCAGGATTGAAGGCAACAGTACAAAATCCAGAATCCAAAAATCACAATCCAGATGGCCAGAAACGGTTCGTTATCAGGGCAGCAATCACAAATCTCGAAGTCAGGCAAAGCAGGGTCGGTACACAGGCAAGGAATTGCGGTAAAAAATCCAGAATCCAAAAACACAATCCAGAGAGACAAACGGTTCGTTACCAGGGCAGCAATCACAAATCTCGAAGTCAGGCAAAGCAGGTTCGGTACACAGGCAAAGTATAATCATAGGCAGAATCAAAATCCGGGATGTTCCAGTCAGAAGTGTAACGCGATGAATACAGGGCATGAACAGAGTAGCACTAGCAGACAAGAGAAAACATTCTGACAAGGGCTGGTTGTGATCTGACTGCTTAAATACACATACGGGAAGTCACATGCTATAATAGGGAACAGGTGAGCTGGATCAGACTAATTAACAAAGGAATGAACAAGAGGAAGTTCCTAACCACATGAAATTGGCGAAAGCCAAAACGCGGACAGGGATTACACAGACAGCCTATGACAAACAACCGGCTCCGGTTAGGGAGTTCTAAAGTGCACAGAGAGTGAGAGGCAGAACAGTGTTAACAAGATGCGAAGAATCCGCCGAATTGCAGCAAAGTAAAGTGAGTGAAGGCAAGGGGCGGAGATAAGAGCAGAGCGAGTGCTGAGAGCTCGTTAGTCAATTAGTAATGTGCAGCTGTACAATCCCTAGTGCTTGTTAGTAAGTTAGTACTATAAACAATGTTAGTTAATGTTAGTAATTTATCCAAAATAACAAACTGTTAGTATTTGTTAGTAAAGACAGAACAGCAAGGCGAAGGAAGCAAACGAGATTGGAAGGAATAATTGGAAACCCAGAAACCATGAAATCACCTGAAAACGTCGCACGCCAAACTGGGGAGCAAAACTGTCACAACACATATGACCAGACTGGGGAGACAATGTGCAATGCATGGCATGGAGAGAAACATAAACCAGAATGATATCTAAACAGAGAATATGAGTAATGGCAGGGAAGAAGACATGGCAAGGCAAGACTGACAAAATACAAAACGTGGCATGGACTAAATCAAAACATGGCTTAGTAAAAGCAGAGTCATAGCAAAAACATGGCCTGGCAACAGCAGAATCATAACAGAAATTCAATTGCTTAATAATTCTGGAATTGAATTTCCATATTTCCTGCTTCACTGTTATAATTTTCCCCAGTCTTTGTGACACAAATACTGAGTTATAGAGCCTTAAATAGGCTCATGCAGAACAGGCAAAAATTGGCATTATTTGTATTATGCATGAAGGGGCTAAGCGGGTATACTGTCCTGCTATATATTTCAATGGCTTTTTGGGTGATTATACTGTAAATTGGCAGAAAAAGATGTGGTTATAATCCATATATCTGCATAAACCCTCTGCTACACCACTGACCTGGCCCCAGGTCTTTGGATTGGATGTGTGAACTCCCTTGTGAGTATTTATGGGTTCATAGACATCTCAGTAATTTCAGGATTATACAGTGTGTTTGCTCATACCTTCTCTGACTTATTCTATAATACACAACCATAATAAGTGCAGGATAAAGTAATATTTTATTATCTTTGGGAGTAGATTGAATAATGGTGTGTATTCAGGCCTCAGGGACAAACTGATATTTTTTCATTGCATTGCAGCCTGTTTTATGAAAACGATGAGAGAATTAATCATCATGAACTCAGAAGACAAGGTGAATAATTTTATATTCAAGTTTTTTCCCTCCTGATGCTTTCAAGTGGTCTTCCTAAACTTAAATTTCATGAAACAATGTCAATTTAATTGCTTTGTAAGTTAATGGAATTTTTAACTGCATTATCAACCGCTTTAAATTCTATAACTGTAAAACTGAATGATTTGAATTCCCTACTGTCACATAAAAAACTAAATAATTGAAAACATTCAACAACTTTGAGAAAAAGTGTAAACTTGACACTTGCCAATTTCAAGGCAGTTATGCTGTTCAAAGGTAATAAATACAAATCACTCAAATGAAATAGATTCTTTCGGCACTCACAGTCATTTGCAAAAGTGTGGGCACCCCTCGGCAACATGTGTTGCGAACCTCAGAGAGAGAACCAAGCGCAGATCCTCAGAGAGAGAACGGCGCAGATCCTCAGAGAGCCCCTTGGTATTTTTGAACAGCCACTTTTGGCACAAACTGGAGCATAAAAACACAAAAGGCTTCAGAGGAGAGTAGTCTTTGGATGCTACAAGTCAGGCAAGGAACGAACTGGATCAAAGGCAAGCCATGGTTAGTAACTGGTCCAAATTCAGTCACCGCAAAGGCAATCCAAGCGTACGAGGCACGCAGAGTTGTATGCCCACTCAAACTCAAAAGCTTGGAGGACTAGGTGAATAGCCACTCTGTGAGCCACAGAAAAACCCCTAATAACCTGTGACTGGTTTCAAGGTAATCTGTGCTTACACTGAAGACGGAAGATATCTGAGCTTTTGACTAGAACTGGGTTAAAGCACCATGAGGAGAACAAAACAATCCAGCAAAGGGGAAAATGCAATGCAGAAACTTAAACACACACCACACCAATTAATAATGCTGGGATGGGAGACGTACAAGTGTGCAGAGACACACAGAGGGAGGAGAGCAAAACCAGACAATAATTAATCAGTTGAGGGGAATATTACTGGAAACAACACAGATGTCCGGACAATGATGAAAGAAAATTTAAAAAACATTCAGGACGTGACAGAATTACCCGTTGCAATGAATCAGTAGGTAAAAAGGCACTGGGCTGACCTCAAAACCATATGATGTCAAAATAAAAACAGTTCTATTTAATATTGACCAATATTCCTTTTGACATCATTTTTAAAACATTTTTAGAATTGCAAACAAAGCAGAAAGCCCAGTGCAAAGGTTTGGGAACACCTCCAATAAGCATTTTGTTATCCAACCTTTTGGCCACTATCACAGTGTAAGACCACGCCTCCAGCCGTCCAGCTCACCAGTCTACAAAGACCCGAATGCATTCCTCATGTCATTTAATCATTGCCTGCATCTGTTTCTCACTCCCACTGTGTGTTAGCAGTGTGCAATCAAGCTAACAAATAGTAAGTTGCCTTTTAAAAGTGTAGCCTATTCAAGCCGTCTCTAGAGCTTTTACTGTCCTTGCCCTTGTATGAATTTAAAGTGCTATTCACTTCCATCAACAACAAAATATTTGGCATTGTATTTGTTTAGTTTATCACGGATATCTGTCCAATTCCAAAGGAGGCTTGACGCTATTACAGGCTGCGTCAGAGCATGCCAGTCTGATTAAGCCTATGTAACTGGTAAACGGACGGTTTAAAGAAGCCAACGGCACATTAATGTGACACCACCACTAAATGAAATGGACTGAATAAAATACCTCGGAATCCGGAGGTATCCTGACGCCGTATATTTCATGACTCGCTGTGTATTCGAACCGTGTCCGGCAGTATCCTGATTTCTGATCTTCCGGGCGTGTTTTGACTTTGAGTCAAGATTTGTTTATCACGTATCCGACCGTATACGAAAACACGTTTTAAGGCACATGGAGTGTGAGTACCTTAATGCAACAGGGCATAATTGCATGAAGAAATGTTCCCCGTGTTTTCCCCATTTACGACCTTTTAAATGTCTATTCCAGGGGTGTCACCTTTTTTACTGCCCATGCCCCAGTATGAATTTGAAGTGTCATTCACTTTCATCAACAAAAATTTGGCATTGTATTTGTTTGGTTTATCACGGATATCTGTCCTATTCAGACGGATGTTTCACTCCAAATAAAAGTTACGTGCACAATGGCCTGCGTTTAACTCCTTAACTTGTTTAACTTTAATCCGTTTTCATATTAACCTTTGAAACTATCGAAGTCTATATCTTAAGTGATATCAATATTTTGGAGCATAAAGGGCATAAGCATAAATGCCAACCTGGGCGGGATGCGGGTGGTAGAAATTATACGGAGATATCATGAGCCCGGATATGGATAGTATTTCCTGGGACGTATCCGGAGTTCGTTTATGCTCCAGATACTGACAGGTATCTGGAGATATTTTCCCCAGGATACCTCAAACATGTCTGGTATCCGGGTGCGTGTATGGAGCCCGGATACGATGCGTATCAAAACAGTCCCAATCCGGAGTTGGGATTCCCCCGGATACAAGACGTGCACAAACCGGTATCCGGAGCGTATCAATCTGTATATCCCCGGATACTGATAATATACAGACGTATCCAAGTCGCGATATCTCCAGAAAACCAGTGTGTTTGCCCAGTGGTTTGTACAAATCCCATGAATTGCAATGTAAATTAATTCTAGGATTGCATACTACTCCCAGCATTATAAGTTAATATGACCCAAACTATTCTGGAATCTGCGATAAAAGTGGGACACCGTATATTCATTTCATTTTGTCCTATCCAGTGATCTAGGGTTTCTGTTACAATGTTGGGAGGTATGTCTCAGATATGATTTCTTACCTTGAGGGGCTTCAACCTCCTCAGTGCAATTCAGGCTTACGTTCTCATGTCCCTGCCCTAGGAAGTTACAAAAAGTATTGAATCTCATGTGGGACTAAGCTTGTTTAACAATATTGCAGGGCAGGGGAGGGAAGGATAGACCAGCTATATTTCAGTTATTTAAAACTTGCTCAACCTCTTTCCCTTAGAGAGACTAACTTATGTTATGTAAAGGGAATCTACAAGACTTTTTATCAATAAGGGACCCAGTATTTTCACATTTGAGGAAAAATCAGGGCTATGCATTGTTGCTCGACCTTGCTTTCCATGACCCAAAATGAATATTGGGGAGTTAACTGAGTTTGTATGTACAACTAGTTATATATGCACTAAGAATGAACAATTCAAAAAATGAACAAATAAATAAAATAAAATAAGGTAGTATTATTCCTCTTGTTGGTTACTGGCAAGTAGGTCACCTTGCTGTCAGAAGGCTGTCCTAGTGGTATTGTGGTGTTTCTGTATGTATTGGATGAGCTGAGCTTTTTCTTTTTTTCTGTTCTTCTGTTTTTGAGGGTAATCAGTGGTCTGCACACCTGGAGAGTCATCTTGCTATTCTACTATTCAGTTAATATTTTGTTACTGCTTGTTTTTTCTTTTTGTGAATGACTTAAGATGACAATTATTCCACCTTGGTTTATGCTCCTCTAAATGTGTTATGTGTTGGTGGCCCTTTGTTCTGTCTTGTTTACTGTTGTTTCATCAAAGTTTTTTTTTTGTTTGTTTATTTAGTATGTTTCTATACCTGAGTACTAAAAGATAAATAAAATGATTGAAAAAAACATGAAAATAACATCCAGCTGTATCACCACAGTACAAATTATCATAACAATATATTCGATTATTATTATACGCAACTGATAACTCAAGACTCATCATGACGATGATCTTTTTACTTGACATTGACAAAGATCTTTTCTCCACCCAATCGGTTAATTGTGTACTGTACGTTTTGAATCCAGTTATCGTGTTTATTTATTTTGGCTATCTAGTGTCTTCTGCGCCTAATAAAGGCATCCACAGTTCTGATTTATTGGTTAGACAGTATTAAAAAAATTGTAGATAATGCGTGTGTCCATTCAATTCTACAGCGCTGTTTGTCATGGCTTCTCACAGCTGGCCGGAGAAATTAGCTCGCAGAGAAAATCTGAGGTAGTGTTTGAAAATTATAAATTATAATCTGATTAAACTTCAACATCTACATGATTTGGTTGTCTAAATTCTCTGGTAATTGTTTGTTTTAGTGTTGTGTTGCATTAGGAGCTCAGCTGGTGGTGAATTGATAGCTAGCTAAGGTTAGCTAATGTTAGCTTGCAAGCACAGTGAGCCATGAGTAGCAGTCAGTTGATTAATTTAATTTTCTCATAGGACAGGTAACTGCCTTATGTTATCTTATAGATAGTCATACTTTATTCAACTGAATGATCATTATGCACCTATTTGTGGTTTCTTAACATAGCCCAGTACAACCAATGGTAATACAGCTGCTGGTAGCTCTACAATGGGTGACAGATTTCAGTGTGACGCCAGCTCCATTGCCTCACGTGCCCTTTTCGAGCAATGCACTTCCCACCCACTACCAACTAATAACGGGCAGTGCTGCATCTGATGCGTGATTTAAATAATTGCGTATCCTCCCCACGAATGTATAATTATTTTGATGACCGATGGTTGAACAGCACCCAAGATGCCCTTGTAAACTCTCCTACAGACATGTGTACAGCCAGACAGTGCAGCGAAAATGCCATATGACACCCATCATCCAAGATGCTAAACAGCTTATTGTCCAATAACTTATAACATCCTAAAATGTGGGAAGCATCCAGATAGCATTGACTGCAGTGATAGTTCTGATGCCTGAGGCATTCTTGAAAGAGGACATAAATGGGAAGTTAACTTTTTCATTGTTGAGGTCTATGCATGCAAAGCTGAGAAGTCACATTATTGAAATAATAAATAAAAGTCAGATTTAAAGCCTAGAAATCCAACAGACTCATTGGAATTCTATCTTTGCGTGCACAGGTTTTTGTTTGCAATATGGTTATTGACTGAAGTTTTTATTGCAGCATTTTTTCCCCATAGATTATCAAAGCAGTCTCACTCCCTTAATACTTAATTATTTGGTATATTAACTGTCATTAATATCAAATTATTTCTTTTAAAATAAACAAAAGAACTGGCCACATATTATCTCTAATGAAAACATTCCTATGAGATGCTAACACTGTCTAGTTGAAACTAATGACTGTACTTGGACTTTTTTAACACAAAAGAAAACCATGCTGCAGCCAAGCCATTTCAATGAAAGCCAATTTTCTCACAGTAAAGTGTATTCTTGCAGATAAATGTCCCAAATCAACAAAGGCAATATTGAAGCACGTATACTCTCAATGGTGGGGCAGTTTCATCATTACACTGAGCATACCACACTGTTTAAAGTGGAAATAATCTGGCTTTATATTGAAGTTTTTTCTTCTTCATCTTATTCCATCAAAAACCCTCTGCTCTGCCGCTGCACAGTAAAACTCTTACTTCTCTTGGGATAACCCCCAAGCACAGCTCAGAAGTGACTGGATGATCAGAAGTTTATGTATGTATTTGTTCCTGAGGTTGCAGAATCAACCAAAGGCTTACTAACTGGTTGTGGCAGAGGTAATTGCGTCCACTCAGTCTGGTAGTAGCGATATGTGGCGTGAAGTGAGGAAGACTAATCCCCTCGCCAGGAATATCCCTTCCACTGTAGATGATGCTTCGGGACCAGATGATATTGCTGATCTGCTCGCCACTAAATATGAGGAACTTTATAATAGCGTCCCTACCACGGACGGAGAGCTGGAGGAAATTCGCTCTCTCTTCTTAGATAATATTAGGTCGGAGAATGTTGTTGGTTCTGTTTGTTTTAGCGTTTCCAGTATTGTTAAAGGTGTTAATTGTTTGAAATCGGGTAAACGAGATGATGGTCGTGGTTTGGATTCTGATCATATCATAAATGGTACAAATAAGCTATTTCATCTGTTGAGCATGTTGTTCAATGGTATATGGTTGTGCATGGTCACACTGCAGCTGACTTATTGCATTCTACTATCATATCAATACCGAAGAATTTACGTTCATCTCTGAGTAATAGTGATCATTATAGAGGTATTTCATTGTGTAGCTCGCTTTGTAAGCTTCTAGATATTATTGTCATGCAAGAATATAGTCGATATTTTTATATATCTGAACTTCAGTTTGGTTTTAAGGAAAGTTTGTCCACAACTTTATGTACGGCTGTTTTCATATAAACTGTTGATTATTATGTCTGGAATGGAAGTAGCGTGTTTAGTTGTCTTCATAATGCCTCTCGTGCATTTGATAAAGTGCATTATGGCAAACTTTTCAAACTTCTTATTCGCAGGAATTTACCTGGTGTTATTGTTCGTTTGTTGTTTGATAGTTATACCAGACAGGATTTATGTGCTGCTTGGGATGGATCAGTTTCTAGATATTTCCAGGTGTCTAATAGTGTAAAGCAAGGCGGGGTCTGTTGTAGGAATTTTGATTTTATATTCCTGGTGTTACCTTCTCAAGAAGAACTCAGAAGGAGACAATAATATCCAAGCCAAAGTCAGTTTACTTTTCTGCAGAAAAGGACCCCCGTCACATGCGAGAACTCTCATTACAGGCAAGAGCGAGGATAAAGAAAATTCTTTTTTGTTGGTGTATAAGTAAGAGTACATCTTGACATCCCCCCCGAGCTGTTTTCCGCATCATGGTATCAACAGGAATGTTGCAGACGCACGCAGCCCACGTAAAGCTGGCCCAGAAGTATGCATATACATCTTATCTTTTCGGCATCCCAGGCTCCCCTTGTACTCTTTTTCCTGAGAACACAAACTTGGGATAGAAAGAGAACATCCTGACCTTGTTAGGTTCCTGCATGTCTCCAGATAAACTATAAGCAATTACGCATTGTTCAGATTTATGGAAAACTTCAGTTATGCAAGGCCTAGGCTAATCAGAAACAGGCAAGAGTACACAACTAAAGCCTAAGAAAAATTGAGCCAGAGCAAGCAAGGATAAACAATTAATAATAAAGCAAATAAATCAACATTAAAATGATTCCACAGGGTCCTTTCTCCGATTTTATTTTTTGTATATATCGACGAACTTATCATTTTATTAAAACGCAGTGGTCTTGGGTGTCATGTTGGTCCTTATTTTGTTGGTGCCTTAGGCTACGCTGACGATCTTACTCTTATATGTCCTAGTCTTACTTCCCTTAATCTTATGTTGGATATATGTTGTGATTATGCTCAGGAATGTAATGTTACATTTAATGCCAAGAAGACTATGTGAATTAAATTTGGTTCCCATGTTTTACCAACTGATAAGGTGTTTCTCGGTGATACATGTCTGGATTGGGTTGATCGAGTTAAACATTTAGGAAATACTGTTACCAGTGATTTATCAGACTCCTCTGATTGTGATCAGAAATGTTCTACTTTTAATGGTTCAGTTTACAAACTTCTTGGTACGTTTAGGAATCTTGATTCGGGTACAATGTGTCATTTATTTCGTAGCTATTGCTGTTCTTTTTGTGGTTCCCAGCTTTGGGATATAACTTCCTCTGGCTTCGGTAAATGTTGTATTCAGTGGAACAAAGCTATACGTAGATTGCTGCATTGACCTCACTGTACTCATACTTGGTTGCGAGGACCTCTGAGTCATCAGACACATATATCTTTTCAACTTCACATTAAAACGTTAAAACTTCTGCACAAAATGTACAACCACGATAATGTTATTGTTGATTATATTGGCCGAAATGCTTCACTCAACGCTATGTCACCTCTTGGAAAAAATTTTGCCTACTTCAGATATGTATATGAAACTGATTTCAATGAACTCTTGTCCAAGTCAATCATGTATATTACTGTAAAAAACAAGCTACCGCTCTACCAGCTGGGACTTGTTAATGGTGCTATTTGTCTGTTTGATTTAGCTGGTGATGGTTTTATTGACGGTTTCAATTTGCATATGGTGGAAGATATGTTTTATAATATTTGTATAATGTAATGTCATCATATTATGTTATGTTATAATTGTACTCCGAGTACGAAATAAAGAAATAATAATAATATTAAGTTCACACTCCACAGAAAGGTTCCTGAAAAGACAACTTTTTTTGCAAAATCAGGGCTATTTTTGCAAAATATTTAGAGGAGATCGCTTGCCACTTCCGAAACTTGCATGGAAACCACTTTATGTGTGATTATGAGTACAGTATGGAGAAGAGGACTGTGGGAAAATGTGTATTTCCCAATCCTGCCACTGGGGGCAGACTGTGAAAGCCTATGCCTTTGTCTTGCAGCTCTCACAAGTGGTGCATTCAAATGGCTGATTGATTTCTGATGGATTGCAGCAGGAGGTGAAATCCAGAGTTTCATTAGTCTTTCTGAAACTGCATTTCGTAAGACTCTGCTTCTCAGTTGGTCCGTCTGTATGTCTGTTTCTTTGTTTGTCTGTGACATTCTCTTCTAGTCGCAAAATCACCCCTAAATATAATTTGCTTTAGGACATATTCAACATACGAGCACACCAACATAAGATCTTTTGCTACACTGAAAATCTTAAGTCTGGGTAAAAGGTCAAGGTCACTGCAAGGTCAAATATAAAAATCCAACGAGAAACTTTCCTGGTTGCAATTTTTGTCAAATCAAAGTCAAATTTGGTCAGAAGTAAGCTTGTTCCTGGGTTGATGAACCATTAGTTTGTATAAAAGCAAAGTCACGAAAAACGGAACACTTCTGTAAATAATTAGGGTGTGCATTTCATCATTGCCAATTAAGGAACAGTTTACTTTTTCTAATCTCGGACTAATTCAAATACATGGAAATCATGAGGAAAATTAAATATTTTGACTCTCAATCTGAAAGAAGCCTATTGGAATATACAGAAAGGGACCCCCTATTTTCACGCAAAAAGACCATTTGACCCCTATTCAGAAGCTTATACTAAATATCATTCATTTTTCCCTACATTACCTTGGTTTTGTGATGAGTTTGAACTGTTTTCTTCATGGAATGGTTAAGAATGGAGACAGCTTCTTATGTCAGTGGGTGGCACAGTAGCATAGTGTTTAGCACTGTTGTCTCACAGCAAGATGGTCATGGGTTCGATTCCGGCCTGGGGCCTTTCTGTGTGGAGTTTGCATGTTCTCCCCATGTTCACTTGGGTTTTCTCCGGGTACTCTGGTTTCCTCCCACAGTCCAAAGACATGCATGTCAGGTTAAATGGAGACACTAAATTGCCCATAGGTACGAGTGTGAGAGTGAATGGTGAGAAGATTTGAATAGTGTCTTGCAATGAATTGTGGAGGGCAGCATTAAGCTGTACAGTATGCAGCCTGCCGGAATGTCAGATGAAGAAGAAGCTTATTTGGTGTCTTCAGAATGTTTCCAATCAAAGTGCGCTTATTTCAGTTTCAGACACGAGAAGCATTAATTTTCTCTCATGAAGCAAAAATATACTTGCACACAGGTGATGACTGAAGAGCAATGTAAGACCAGAGATACAAGGAAAGACTACACTTTTCTGGATAGGAGAAGAGTTAAGGCAGGGAAATCGTCAAATATAAGGAGAGGACATGAGAGCCGAAAGGAAACTTAAATGTTTCACAAGTTAGAATGAATGATTTAAACACAGCCTATGGACCGGAGTTGATGTCATGTCTTGCCAACGCTTCATGCGATAAAACGATGCTAACAAATCTTTTTGAATACATGTGCTTCCATTTTTTTTTTCAGAACAAAATTCTGATTAACGTTCTTTATTTCCCACAAACATTATCCTGTTCAAAACCTAACAACTACTCCAGAGTTAACGCTCGTTAGCCAAACTCAAATTTTCTGTCAAAAAACATTTGCGAACACTCAAGCTAGCCAGCTAAGTCATATTTGTAATACTAATAAATATAGCCATTAGCGGTGTAGCAAAATGGCTAATGAAATATAAATGCATCATGCAGACATAAGACTGATGCTTGTATATTCCAACATTTACTGCGAACAAAACGCTCAAAATACTTCCGTGACTGCGCCCACTTAGTAGACAGAAAGTGTGACCAATTTCTTAAAATGGTAGTTTATTTGGGATGATAAGTTTTCCTTCCTAAAATGTCTTTGGTTTGACCGATCGTGGTCAAAATCAATAGAGTCCATCCCCAATATCAACTCACCCACAAAATATCAGAGATATCTTGTATACAGACAGACAGACAAACCAACGCTGGCAAAAACATAACCTCCTCCTCCTCCTTAGCGGAGGAAACAAAATCAACTTGAGAGATTTGGGTGAGAAATACGTTTTTAGAGGCACTTTGTTTCTGCGCCCATTGTCAAAAATCCGAAAAGCGCAATAGTATATGTGAACTCCTGACGTCATTTTGAGACTCAGCTGCACTGTATATTGTAAGTCTTAGTGCTACATACAGTCACAGAACTGTTGGCTTAAATCAAGCCATTATCCCCAGATCGAAGTGACTATTCGCACTTATTTAAGTGCGTCCAAGTACAAAAATTGATCAAAATTCGCGTTAGACGCACTTATAAGTGTGGCCCAGATGCACATTACTCCATTGCCCACACTTATTTTAAGTGTGTCCAAAGCCAAAATTCTTTTCTTGGCCAAACTTATTTTTTAAGCAGTGGCCAAGGGAAAATTTAAGCATTGGCTGGACGTATAAGTGCGAAGTGTGGCCAAGAAAAAAATTCAGCATTGGCCACACGTATAAGTGCGAATATCATCGGCCTTAACAGATTGTTCACGTTGTATATTCGTCTTGTCTTCACAAAAAACTAATAGCAACAAAAGCTTAAAAATACATAGATTTTTTTAATGCAAAATAAGGTTTATGTTACCACTGTAGCTACTCAAGTCAGAGTCAGAAGTTGATGCTGCGTTCAAATTGCAGGATGGTGCTATTTATTTACTCAAGCACAAAGGCATACAGAGAGGTAGAGAGAACACAATTATAATAAATGTTAGCCCGCAAAAATTGAAATAATTAAAGCTGTGCAGAGCATAGACTGCATATAGCCTAATGGTTCAGAATAAGATAAAGTAAGATAAAGTACCTAAAACTGCCAAAACTGCGAAAAAGTCAGATATGTTTGAATTCCTCTTTGACCAAAAGTTGCATTTGTTAATTTGCATTGCTAATGTGAGTGAGTGTGTGTGCAGGCACGCGCATATCTGTGAATACAGTTATGGCTCATATAATGTTAACCTAGGCTAATCAGTGTTCAAGCCATCCATTTGCTTGTCCATAGTATCAGCATTATGCTTTGTCAATCTACATTAAATTTATTTAGGAAAATGAAAAACTGGAGTTCTTTCATGAGTTTGCGTCACATGATCATGACTAACAGAAATGCCCTTCTGAATGCCAAGTTAAATATACAGTAAGTTGGTCTTGCTGAGGCAAATTTATGCACTGTAGATTCTCATTTTATTGGTTCTCATTGTGCAACATTTCATTCCCAATTCTGACATCTGGGTTTTAATTCAACAAACATTAATCTTTGGATGGGGGATGACTTTAAAATTCCATAAATACTGTCCGCTACTGAGGAAGATTTTTTTTTTTTTTTTTTTTTTTGAAGCACAGTGTGCCCTCTGTAACCAGCATCTTTCTAATTATGGCTGTCTCCTCACCTTTTGATTGAACTGCATCATTTTAATAGAAAATTATGAAGGAGAATAACATTAAGTCCAGTAGGATTTTTTTTACTTGGGTGGGGAAATTAATCTTCAACTGGCACTTTACTTTATGCAGTTCCTACCACCTCAGGACAAACTGGAAAACCAAAGAAACTGAAAGGGAAGCCAAGTCAAAGCTAAGCAGTTTCTAAAAGAATCCCATTATGACTGCACATTCCTGACTGGCATCTGTACTTCAAGGTGTGAAAATAGCAGAGAAGAGTTCAATAGGCAGAAAACGTAATGACCAAGCCAGTGGGCACAGTCTTTAACGAACGGATGATAGCCCAAACACTACCTAACTTAATAACAGTAGGCTAACCAGCTCCTGGGTTATATGGCTATGTCTAGGGCAGCTATATGACTGTGAATCTATCATAAGACTCCATAAAATGTAGTGCGGGTCATAAAACTGTAAGCATGCAAACTACAAGCTGCTCCTCCACAGACCCCCACACCCCGTGTGAAACAGGATATGTCTGTTAAATAAAATAAACAGGCTTTGAAGCTGCAGTTAGGCACACCGGACAGAGTTATCCATCTGTAAACTTTGCTATGTTACTGCAATATTTAATTAAGTCTTAAAAAGAAATATCCATTGTGTTTTCATGGTTTGTGAAAGTGTCCCAATTATTCTACAATATGTGGTTAATTTTTTTTCCCTGTTCATTTTGATGTCTGAATCTGTCTAAATTCACAGAATGAAATCCTTGACTAGTGCAGGTCATTAAGGGCAAAGTCTTTACATTCACTTTGACTGTTCCATAGAGTGTGGTCAAGCTCAGGGCCCAGTCTATAGATTTACACATAACAGAAATACTCATCTTTTAAACAGATGCATGTGTGGATGTGGGAAATGACTGCTCTGTCTCAGGCCACAATAGAGGGTGAACAAACACCCCATAAAAGCCCGGGACAATGAAATGCCGTACTCGTCCTCGACTCGACGTTTTGAACTGCCTTGGGTCATCACAGAGAGTGACATTTCATTAATGTTTAAAAGATCCCCTGCCTGTCTCTAGGCATCTTCGTCGTTGGAAAACCATTACGCGCAGGACATTAGTCAACCACCAAAATGCCACCCTGATCCAATAGCAGGCGCAGGGATGCTGATCCATCAAAACCCCATCCTTGGACAGCGACCTGGTGATAGATGCTTGAAGGCAGCTAGTTTCTCCCTGGGAGATGCTTCCTCTAAACCAGTAATATATGGTAAGATGTATGTCTGCTCTTATTACCATCTCCATCACAGAGCTTCTCAGTCTCATGACTGCCTTGGGACATGTCAGAGTTCCCTTAATTAATAACTCTTGATCCCGTGCATGAGTAAATGCGGGCAAACTTACCTCTCAAGAAGTGTGTACACTGTTTAAAGTTCTCTTGGAGTGCCAGATCATCTCAGACCATCAAAGTCACATTGAAGGACGGGACGGAGTATAATTTAAATGTCGTACTGAAACAATGTGCCAACCCATTGGTGCTGGAAATTCCAAAGGGAGTGCTACAACTGTAATACCACCAACTGAATTTACCACAACATGATCGACTTAAATAAAATTATTGTGTATCAGATTTCTTAAATGCATTTCAACAACCTTATTCAACATGATGATGATGATGAGGGCAGTGGGCCATTGGAGGGAGAGGAACGGGAGTGGGGCAGGTGGATTCACACTTTGATTTAGAATTTTAACCAAGTAATTGGTTTCCATGTGATATGCATGAGTATGGGGCATGAAGTCACAGCCTTATTTTGAATAGACTAAGAGAGCAGAATATAAAAAGCTGATTTTATATGGTGAATTATTATTATTCATTGCAGAACCCAGATTTTTTAGAGTCCCCAGTTGCAACGCCATACAGTGCACAGCAGGAGAAAACAAAAAAAAAAGAGTAATAACAAAGGCTGACAGCTACTGAGAAGTTGAGAGACACTTTTCTCCATGCTGGGTTCATATGTGCAATCGTTCAGCTCCTCCACCGAGCCTCCCTGAAGGGGTCTTTCATCTCTGGGGGCAATGGCTGTGGTCTTACTGTGACATACCATCTGCGCATTGGACCAATGCAGTGGTTAATTGACTACTGAAATACTTTCACTGACCCCTGGCATTTCTTAAAGGTCCCATATTATGAAAAGAACATTTTCCCCTGCCTTTAAACATATTAGTCTCCCCTGTACAAAAGCACAGCACATTCTCATATCTAAGCTGTGGGTCAAAAGCCATCCTACTTGTCCCAACAAAGTTAATTGAATAAAATAATCAACTGTAGAAGCAGAAATTCATGAGAATATGGGAATAAAGCTGAAAACATTTGAAAAAATTTCAGTAAATTCTACCTGATACTTCCTACAAGACCAATTAAGAGTTAAGATCCCACTGAGTCATCTCTACAACAGCTCTAAAAAATGGTGGCAAGCCACAACGCCCGCATGGCCAAACATGGCCAAAATTGAACTCGGTCGAGATTTTCATCCCATATAAAATATGAAAAGAATCCGTGAAAAACTGAAGGCGCGAGAGCACTGACAAGGCAAAAAGTTTTCAGACACACGGACGCATGACAGACCACCATGAAGGCATCTAACCACAGCATAAGCCCGTTTGGCCTAGAGGCCAAGCAGGCTAAAAACTGTGTCAGTCAGTTTCTTGAATCACTCTAAGTCAGGGGTGTCCAATCTTCTCCATTAAGACCCGATGTGGGTGCAGGTTTTTGTTTCAGCCCAGTGCTACAACACCTGAATACACTGATTAACTGATCAGGGGGTTCAGTTCAAGACCTTGATGAGAAGAATCAGGTGTGTAACGCTGCTTTCACACTGGACGCGAAACGAATTTTGCGCACGACATATTACATTCAAAGTCAATGCAAAGACGCGAATGCACGCATTTCGCGTCTTTGCATTGACTTTGAATGTAATATGTCCTTCCTTTACAACACCATTCTGCTTTAAAGGGCATGTAAACCCAATGACATGACCACCATTTTAAAAAGGTGGGACCTGTCAGAGGAAACAAATACACATTTTTCTGCTGAAATCAATCCCCATTCAGAGATAATCAATATTATCGACAGCTTGGAACGGGAATTTCCGCCCACATCCCGAGCCGTACCGAGTAACCTATTACGTCAGCGATGGGACACTCGGACACGTGCCAGTATATCAAGTTTGGCAAATGGTGGATCGATGAAGGAGAGTTTGAATTCTGATTTGGAAGACTGGAGTGACTTGGGATCGGATTATAGTCGCAGAAGCAAAGACTTTGGCCTTGTGAGGCAGAAGGATATGTAGGGCTACAGCCCTATACATGTGAACCTTCAAGAAGCTAGTGTGGGTGCAATGGGATTCACATCAGTCAATAAATTCCATAAGTGATTAATATGTAATTGGCAAAACACATCAAAATCATCGTGCAGAATTATTCTGAGACATCTATTCTTGATAACAAAGCCCTCCTTCTGGCCAGGCATAATCCAAACATTTTTACAGCAGTGTTCACTCACTTTTGCAATTTGCTGCATATCCCAAATACATGCCCTGGACAATCGCTCCAGGATCACAATAATCCACAAAACTTGGTTTAAAAAATTGTTCAGCAATTGGGCTTCAAAAAAATGTAAAAATTTGAATTATTATTTAGCTCTCTAAAGCCCAACGTACCCCTGGCTGTAACGCCGACGTTACAGGATTTCAAATGACATGCTGTGAGTCTCTGACCCTTAAACGCATAATTGCTTTCAAGCTGGCCCTGTTTAAGATCGCTTGATCAATGATCACACCATTTATTTACCGAATAATGAAGACCAATATATAAGCCTGTGATTAAGAAAGTATTAAGAAATGACAAATCACTGAAGGGTAACATTGACAACAGACTTAATATTGATATTGGATGGAGGGGAAAAAAACAAATAATAATAAATAATTAATTAACCCAGTGCTTTTCCTGAATTCCATCTCCTGTTGTTGGATTTTTTAACAGTGCAACCTAATTTATTTTAAGATTGCACCTAATCATTATTATTTCAGCATTCAAAAGAATAGGTTGCATTTGCAGGGAAGCTTAGTTGCACACAGGTTGCCAAGCAAAGCGATAATAATTCATTTATTAAATTACCAACGCTTCTTTCATCAAAGCTAAAAAATCCCCAAGGTGTTACCTTTATTATGATGCCTGGATTATTCAAATTGACCGCGTAGTTGCAGAGATATACTTATTTCATTTTGGGCATGTCATTTTAGAACCAGAGGCTCAGGGCTTAAGAGATTAAAAGGAAAGGTGATGATCACCGTGGTAAACATGCCCCTGTCCCAGTTTTTTTTTTTTTGGAACGTGTTGCAGGCATCAACTTCAAAATGAGTGAATATTTCGGAAAAAAACAATATAGTTTATCAGTTTGATCATTAAATATCTTGTCTTTGTAGTGTACTCAATTGAATATAGGTCGAAAAGGATTTGCAAATCATTGTATTCTGTTTTTATTCACGTTTTAGACAATGTCCCCCCTTCATTGGAATTAGGGTTTGTAAATGCAAATGCCCGCTCTCCTTGGCCATCTAAATTTCGCGATTCGTTTTGCTCATGTTAACTAAGGTTGCCAATAATTTTTGAGAGCAAGGAAATCAGAAAGAATAGTAATTGAAAATGGGCCTCAAGACTACATGCACAGACCATCTCTAATTTAATCAAGCGAGCAACAGAGTACCCTAAGGTTTAGTAAGTCTCTGCCGCCTAATTAATTTTAAGCTTTAGTCATCCATCATCATATGGCTGTCATTAAGACGATCTTGAGTGGAAATCTTTCTAGAAAATCATTCACTTTTTCACCCATCTGGCGACGTGGATAATTGATCATCCAAGCAACATGCCTGGGCTCTCCATTATTTACCTCTGAGAAGAGGCTAAAGAAAAAAAAATCCTTCTACCCATTTTCCTATTTTGCTGCTTTGTTGCTCAGAACATCATAGAAATAAATGAATCAGATACTGCGAATAATAGATAAAAATGCCCCAAAGCACTGACTAATTTACTGGAATATTTGGCTCAGAATGTTTTAGGACCATTTAGTAAACCGAGAAAAGTCTATTTATATGCTTTTACAGTGATGGGTCACGGAAAATGGCAAACTTGTTTGTAACCGGCAAAATAATGAGAACCAGTACTATTGGTTTTTTTTTTTTTTTTTGGGCAGAAAAATAAGATTTCCCTTTGAGGAAATGCCCAAAGACTTACAACTGAATTGCGACCGTGGTGGTTGCAGCTTTGTCTAGCAGTCCTTGAAAGCACACTGTTGTAATAACAGTCTGTGATGTAGGATTTGATTCAGTTATGCATATCTGTGGTCCGAAGCCCTACTCCTGAACAGCCACAAGTTCTTGAGGTATCTGGGGCTGCTGACAGTTCACATACTGTCACTTTGAAAGTGAAGTAAACTTTGTGGGCAGACAATGCTGCAGTAAGTTGCTGTGAGGTCCTTAATGAAGATTTATTAGTGCACAGAGAAACCACTGATTAAATTCAAGGTTGCCTCGAATGAAATTAAATTCAAGTTTCCTTCCCAAACAATATTGCCCTTCCCTCAACCTTTTTGACCTGGAAATACAAAGCAGTAATAGATGTGTAACATATCCCCAATGAGATGTTCATTACTCCCCATGAAGGAAAGAGAAACAGCTCATGTTAACACAAATGTATTTATTTTGACTATGTGTGCATAGTACTGAAAAAGCGTATCATGAATAGCAAAGCTGGAAACTCTAATTTTACTTGTACAGCATATTTAGTTCAGTGACACTTGTGTCAAATTTATGTCTCCTATGGCTCCATAACTAGCTCAATTTATGCATAATCGAAATACAATATTTTCATGGATTAAATACACAAATTCCATATTCATGGCTCATAGAAATACAGAGCGATGGACAAAATTCATTCAGTCAATCAAAGCTGCAACATGTGGACTGTTTCATACTCAAAATAAATGCAAGGATTCTGCCGACATTTGTTTTTGTCTGTAATTCAGTCACATACAGGTATGCAGTTCATTGGACGTTCAAAATTCAGTCCTTTCCTCAAAGAGCGAAATGCACACTCATCAAGTAGTTGCTGTGGTTCTCAATTTCGGTCTTGTGTATGCTGGTTTTTGTTCCAACCATAATTGCAATCGTAGGATTTTATCGAGCTTTTCACTTGTCTTAATTAGATGCATTTCATGTTTAGAGCACTTATTTACCCTCATTACCCACACGTTCACAGAAATATCTGTACATGCCATGAAGAAAAATGCCATATTGTCATATATTGGAAATGACTGCATAAGAAAAGCAAAAAATATTAGAATTATTTTGTTTCTAATTGGTGAAAATGAATGCTCCATTGCATTTGTACATGGAAGATGGAATTTCTGATTTCCTAGTTGGAAAATTCAATTGGAAAGCCCCCTGAAGGAGGATTTCCCACTCGGAAAGTCAGGGTAACCTTTCCAACCCCGAATTCCGAGTTCAAGAAGGCTGCTTCCTCTATCGACAAAGTCAAAGCTTTAGTGATAAACTGTTTATGAACACTTCTGTCTTATTTGCGTGCTATTAAATCAGTCGTGCACACAGTACTGAAAACCTTTATCTGCAGACATGTTGCTCCGGTGTTTGTACAACCAAAATACTGCGTATTGCGTTGTTATCAACAGGTATTGCCAGTAATAGCTATCAACGGCTCTCCTGGCTGGAGGAAACCCCACTGACCCCTAGTCAGTTTTCCATCTTATGTACTGGAACGCTCTCAACTCGAATGTGATATCATTCCCATCTCCCACTTCCAACTTCCGAGGTAAATTAAACGCAAAATTATTGCACACGGTTGCAAAAACTAACCATTTATGGAGTGTCTGTTGAACTGCTCGGCTAACTTCAAACTCTTCACATGAAACCCTTCAAATTACACTGATGAAGAACTTTTTCCATTAAAAGTCTGAGCAAAACTAGTTTTTCAGCTCTGCGCCTGCCCGATTCCTGCATGGATTTTTTGTCCCGCATCGCGCCATTACATGACAAAGTTTCTTTTGGCTCTTTGTTGTCTTCTTGAAATGAAAATGTTGGATTCTTTTACAAATATTGGCCAATTGTACTGGGTCATGACAAATTCAGCATGTAAAATTTGGGAGAAAAATGCCTGTTTTTTGTTTTGTATTTTTAGAAATGCCTCAATTAGTGAACAGTTGTAGGAGAACTCCATTGCCCTCCATTCATTTTGTGAGCAGCTATTGTCTGCCTAATAAGCATCACAGGCTAATATGCAGACCTTTCAGTCCCGAAGTTCCAACTTCCATCTCCTCCTCTATGTCTTAGCTTGCAGCATGAAGTTCATCCTCTGGGATATAGTGAAACAACAAAACCTATTATAAGTTAGTGATGGGAATTCCGGCTCTTTGCGGTGAGCCAGATCATTTGACTCAGCTTAACAACGGCTCTTCATGTAGTTCCACTTCTGGCTATTACAATTCAGCCAAATTTCACAATGTTCTGATCTATGATTGGGATTTGTGCGCAAATATTACATAAAGGCTCAGTCCCACTGGGCATTTTTTTTGCCTCGGCGATGTACTCCCGATGGAAATTGATGAACCTCGAGAGGCATCGGGAACAGGTTCTCCGACGTCCCAGGGAAGCTTCGGGAGCGTCGCGAGCCATCTTGAACCATCGGGAGGCATCGGGAGAACTGCAAAAAATTTCAATGCTTGCATTGAAATTTTTCTCGATGTGTTCCCGACGTTTTTTCGGGAAAACAGGCCGGGGAGGCCTCGCCAGAGCTTTCCAGAGCTTCGGCAAAATATTGTTTTCCCCGAGGCATCCCCGAAGCATCGTTGATGTCTCGCCGAAGTATTAGGGGACCTTTGGGGATATTTGAATCTTCGGAAAAAGTTTGGCGACCTTTCGGTGACACATTCCTGATGTCGGGGTTGCATCCCCGAATATTCGCCGAAATTTTGGCGACGATTGAAAAGTGCATTCTTCCCATGGCGCTGATTGGCTGGATTTTGCATTCACGCGCACTATAAGTAAGGGAGAGCCGGTGCGAAAGTAAGGGGGACGAAAGTAATACGGCGATTTACTCACAGCCATCCGCACTTTGATGCGTCAAATTAGGTCAGCACATGCAGCTCGTAACATTCTCCAGACCCGGGAAAAATCTTGAGGTTTCGTCGCTTCCCCGCGAAACGAGACCGGGAAGACCGTTTTCCACAGCGGTGAGTAAATTCAGACAATTAGTAAACTTTTTTGATTTAAAGATTGTCTTTATCGCTCCATGTGTCATGTTTATGATGAAATGATAGGTCATTTAGTTTTGTAACATATCCTGAAGTTTGAAATGTCAGACTTTTTCCACTTTAGAAGCAATCCTGGTTCAAATGTCAGGAGTCACTGTCGGGGCGGAAGTAGCAACGGTTACGTTCGTCCCTCTCTGCTAATGCGGCTGAATTTTCTGTTCTAAAGCTCATTAAAAAATGTGTGTGTTATATTTTGCCGACAGAAAATGCCAAGAGTTAGGGTCAGAACTAACCAGAGAGGAAAGGTTGACCAGCAGGTTTACGAAAGGGCCTTGTTTGATGTCCAAAGAGGCAAGAGTATAAGGAGGGCAGCAGAGGTGCGGGACAGAAGTACCAACGGTTACGTTCGTCCTTCTCTGCTAATGCGGCCGCATTTTGTGTTTTAAAGCTCATTAAAAAATGTGTGTGTTATATTTTACCGACAGAAAATGCCAAGAGTTAGGGTCAGAACTACCCAGAGAGGAAAGGTTGACCAGCAGGTTTATGGAAGGGCCTTTTTTTGATGTCCGAAGAGGCGAGAGTATAAGGAGGGCAGCAGAGGTGCATGGCGTTTGTCATGTCACCCTGTTCAGGTACTGCAAGAAAAGGGCAGAGGCAGAGGGCAGCAGACCAGAGCCCCAGGGTACAGGGCTCACAACAAAGTCTTCACAGAAGAACAGGAGAAGAAACTGCAGGCAAATATAAAGAGAGCAGCTGATATATATTTTGGTCTGAGTCCTAAAGAGGTTGGAGTAACACTGCAGACAGAGCTTGACCACTACCGCCATTTGCCTAAGATAGCAAGCACCTCCGCTCCGGATCTGCCCGGCTCTGAGCCGGATTCGCACAGAGCCGGGCAGATCCGGAGCGGAGGTGCTTGCTATCTGGGAATTAACCTTTTTTTTCCATGCTGTTTTAGGTGCGAAGTTTGCATATGAGCTGGCGAAAATATTGGCCTCAAAACTCCATGTTCATGGGAGAAAAACCAGATGGCAGGGAAGGATTGGCTCACCTCCTTCCTCGAAGCGCAACAAAACCCTGTCCATCCGTCGACCTCAAGCCACCAGCATGTCCGTTCCACCAGCTTCAACAAGACCAACATGACAGCTTTTTTTAAAAATCTAAAGACTGTCCTCACCTGCTATAATTTTGAAGCAAAGGACATCTGGAACATGGATGAAACAGGTAAAAATTTATATTTATATAAATTAAAAAGCAACAGTGATTTGCAACAGCAATAATTCATTTCATTTATTATTTCAGGTACCACAACGGTTCAAGTGCCAGACAAAATCATTGCCACCAAGGGGCAGCGCCAGGCTGGTGCTGTGACCTCTGGGGAAAGAGGGACATTGGTGACTGTTGCCTTTGCTGCCAACGCACAAGGCAACTTTGTTCCCCTTACTTTATCTTCCCAAGGAAGAAGTTCCAGGACCACTTCATCTGGGATGGCCCCTTGGCTGCACTGGTTCTGCCAATGGATCGGGGGTGGATGCAGGCAGACAGATTTCTTGGCATTTTTACAGCATTTTGCAAGACACACCAGCGTGACCCCGAGTCAAAGTTGCTGCTACTCTTAGACAATCATCCATCACACCTCTCTGTGGTAGCTATTGACTTTTGCAAGTCACATGGCATTGTACTCCTGTCTTTTCCACCCCACTGCTCCCAACGTCTTCAGCCGCTAGACCGAAGCGTTTTTGGTCCTCTGAAGCACTACATTAACAGTGCAGCAGACAATTGGATGCGAATGAACCCTGGAAGAACTTTGACCATCTACAACATCCCAAGTCTTGTGGCTAAAGCTCAGCCTCAAGCTGCGACAGCAAGCAGCATTTCATCTGGGTTCGAGTGTACCGGTATCTGGCCCTTGAATCCAGATATTTTCAGTGAGACAGACTTTGCTCCAGCTTTTGTGACCGACCGTCCTGCACCAGCACCAGCTCCATCCCCAGTGCCAGTGCCAGCTCCATCACCAGCGCCTTCTTCATCACCAGTGCCAGCTCCATCACCAGTGCCTGCTCCATCACCAGCGCCCTCTTCATCACCAGTGCCAGCTCCATCACCAGCGCCCTCTTCATCACCAGCGCCAGCTCCATCACCAGCTCCATCACCAGCGCCAGCTCCATCACCAGCGCCCTCTTCATCACCAGCGCCAGCTCCATCACCAGCTCCATCACCAGTGCCTGCTCCATCACCAGCGCCCTCTTCATCACCAGCGCCAGCTCCATCACCAGCGCCCTCTTCATCACCAGCGCCAGCTCCATCACCAGCTCCATCACCAGCGCCAGCTCCATCACCAGCGCCCTCTTCATCACCAGCGCCAGCTCCATCACCAGCGCCCTCTTCATCACCAGCGCCAGCTCCATCACCAGCACCCTCTTCATCACCAGTGCCAGCTCCATCACCAGCTCCATCACCAGTGCCAGCTCCATCACCAGCGCCCTCTTCATCACCAGCGCCAGCTCCATCACCAGCGCCAGCTCCATCACCAGCGCTCTCCTCATCACCAATGTCCGCTCCATCACCAGCGTCCGCTCCCTTAAGACACCACCAACCTAGCCAGAGCCCATTTGAGCTGCATCCCCATGAGTCTGCCATTTTTACCCAGTGGGACCTAGGCATAAATTATTCAATGAAATAATAGTAAACCTAATTATTTCTCGAATACCATTCTTTCACTTTATGTTTGGCATAAAATATTGATGTAAAAACATCAAACATATTTCACGTGTATTAACTGTTTGATTTATATTGAGTGTCGTAAATTGGCATTTTGCGAGAAACATTAAACACTGTGTATCCGATTCTTGAGAATGCATGTTACAATTCTAATCCTACAGTGATGTCTATTGCGAATAAACTAAAATAAAACGTATACAAAAAACAAACCATTCCAAACAAATCACGCTCTAAAGGCATGGTGTGCCTTGCTTGCCTTTTTTCTTCAAACTGCACTGCTGCTTGTACAGTTCTACTATGCCTACGAAGGTTGTTAGTTGACCCTGCTCGATACGGTGGTCTTTACATTCTGCCTTTGTGATGTCTATGCTATTAAAATGCACCCAAATGCGAGTTTGCAACAATCACTCATCTTGTTTTGAGTGATGTGGAAAGATCATCTGATAATTCTGTATTGTATTAAGTAAAAAAAAAAAAAAAAAAGCTCCGAGACTTGTTGCTCCCAGTTTGTTGACAAACTGAACAAAAATAATTTCAGTAGTGACTGAATTTAATATGGAGACATAATATAGGGACAGCCTCCGAGTCCTTTTCTCCTGCTCCTGCCAACACATCTGTGCTGTCTCGCACACTCCTGCATTCCACAAAATAAATAGTCCTGCCCTACACACTATTGTGTCATGGATCGCAAAAATGCATTATTAATTCAAACAGCAATGGCTGTGATGGCATGTATATGCCAACAAAACATGGGATAAGTATGCTCCCTTGAATTTTGTCTCCAAGAACTAGGCTTATCTGTTTTGGTACACAGTATAGTACATAACTATCTCATGATTTTTTGTTAATTTGTTTGTGGTTTACTTGGATATTTAAAATTTTATCAGCATTTATTCCTCATTGAAGAAGTTGCCAATGATGTAGCTTGCCATTTTTCAGCTATTCATTGTCATGGGAAGAGTGCGACCAACAAGGCAGATGTAGATATGACTGGATGCCCACAAAAATGTCGAGAAATATAAGCTCATGGCATGTGCACAAAAAAATGTGCACAATACAGCAGAAAGATGTCGCACAGAATCCATTTAGTCCCACATGCATGTACCTTCCTCACCCTGCTTGGCATTGAGTTTTATGAAGCTATCAATGAATTATCTTTTATGCTTTTGGATGATCTGCTCCTCCTGAAAGATTTTGTGATGTGCTAGAATTGTGTGAGACAAACCAGCAGATATCCAGTGGATTTCATTGTTCACTGTTGCCATGCGCATTTCTGTTTGTGTGCGCGTGGGGGTGGTGGTGGCTGAAAAAAAATGCAGCCAAGCATAAAAGACTGGCAGAGAGAAAAACAATCCATCAGCTTGTCAAAACGACAATGATGGCATTTAACCATAAAGTACAAGAAGCAAGCAAAGCTATGTCCATAAATAAACTCTAAGAAAGCTTGTGTAAGCGCTTAAAACTGTGATTGTATGCCCATCTCTATATTGTACAGATTTAATTGCAATCGATCAACATAAACTTTCTTATCGTTCACTCAAATGTATTCTCTTTCAACATGTAAAACTGCATTGTAGAAGCTTGTGGTGTTGCAGGATGCAAAAAACCACAAACTGTACTGAACACCAACACCGATGTAAATATCACCTCACTTCCATCAGTTGCCATGACAGGTCCTCCAAAAATCATCTTTAAAGCAGCAGTGTCCAATTAACTCCCCTACAATAACCATGGGTAAATTCAATCCTTAAATTGTTCACTGTGTGGTGACCATCACAACATAATACAATGAGACAAGGCAATTCAGCCTAACAATGCTGACCATTTTTCAACTACTCTTACACACAGGGGCACTAAGTGTAACTTTACGACTTTACGACCGAAGCAGATACCTTTTTCCCGTCCAGCATCTATGCTGCACAAATAGCTAATGCATTTGCGCCAAACTGAGCACGCACGGGTGTGTTGGTCTAAAAATCAGGTGTGGTCAATCGGTTTGCTGGCATGTTGCTCTCTTGAGGTAGCATGAAGCTCTTGCGCAATTGACCAAGAAAAACCAAGTCCAAAGTCAATAGCCAGTCTTTAACTGCTATTTTAAGGGTGCATTATTAAGATAGTAGGCTATTATGCACCTTAGTAGACTAGTGCACAAGATGCGTACCCCTTGCTTGCTACACAAAGGGACGAGCAGCAGCGCACAGACATGCAAATGATTAAAAAGAAACAGATTACAATGTGAAAGATTATTATCAAGCTTTTTTTATTAAAAAAAAAAGATGTTATAATGAGTGCGAGTGCGATCTTTGGCATCCCCGTGCAATTGTGTGCCTGATCGTTGAATGCTCTGATTTATTATAATAGCGAAGGAACGACTGTCAACATCCAGGGGCCTCATGTATAAAGGACTGCATAGCTTTCATGCTGAAAGATGGTGTACTCACAAAGTTGGAAAGGTACCTGCTCACAGAAATTTCCACATTAAATATACTCTTCATGGTAAACATGTAAGGGTTGGTACTTACAGCCCCTCCCCTTCCACATTCTTGCGCTGCCACCTTAATGGGCTCCACCTGTGGCCGATTAGGGTGGAGGGCTCGGCAGAGCATTTAGGGCTGGCATTTAGGTGCCAGTCCTATTTGCTGTACATTCACTCCCCACGGCAGGTCTGCAACAATGTCAGCAGTCACTGCTCCCTTGTTGTAATGGCCGGTAGCATACGGAGGCCAAGCGCAACGACAGAGGGAAAGAGAGTAGCACGAACACAGTACAAACACAGAGAATAATATAGACCAAACGCAACTACTCGCGCTTCCAAAGGACGTATAATAGTCTGAACCACGGAAGCAAAGCGAGATAGAAAAAGGGAGAAGAAACTCCAACAATAAGAAGATAGAAAGTCATACCAAACCTGACTAAAGATATCTTCGGCAACAGCGCGAATCTAAACACAGACACTCTAGCGAAGGAGGCGTGCCGGACATCCTGCTTATATAGATTCTGGGGAAGCGCCGCCCCAGCTCAATCAACCAGCTGGGTAAAGAATTTGATGGCCCAGGAATTCAATATCGTCCCCGGACGAGAGCCGCAAAGAAAGGTCCAAACAACACGCAAACCTCACAAACCATGACACTTGTGTTTGTTTTATTTGGAACCTTAATTCCTTTTTGTTTTGTCATTTACGTTTTATTATTAAACCCTTTCCTTCTGCCCCAGCCTTGGCATCTGAGTCTGGCTTTTATTAGGCCCTTGGTCCTAGAGCCCGCCGTATTCCCTTTGGCATCCGGCAGGGACAAAACCATGACAAAAGGTCTACCAGAGGCCCTGTATAATGACTTAGCTGCTGTAAATTATCTTTTTCAGCTGGTGTCACTAGTGTACACAGTGTTCAGTGAGGTGATGAGAAATTAATCTATTAATGATTTAACTGGCTGGAAAGGTTCAGTGCTTCAGAGAGCCTCACTTTTGCCATCGCTAGCAGTAGTGGCTAGAATGGAAAGCATTAGAATGAGGTAATCGCGGAGGTCAGAGGAGAGACTGTGAGGAGCAGGATTACATACAGCGAGTCAATGGAGATTTATGTGATAATGGCCATCTAAGGCAGTCAGAGTGGAATTTCTTTGTATTAATCGGAGAGGAGTAGGAATTAAGGATGATTTTTTGATAGAAGGCTTTTTGGTAAGTGAGACTGTCCAATTTACGATATCGATTTTGCCCGTGGTGACCAAGTTGGAGATGAGTGCTTTCAGGCTCCCCCCAAAAAATGTAGTAATTATGGCAATTCTGGTGATGTATCGGCAGGGGGCTAAGTAGGCTTTTTTGGGTCAGACTTGTTGTGTTGCTTGCAATATCTCCTAGGGGTGCAACTAAGCTATGACCTGATCAGGAAGGATGGAAAAAAACAGGTCCATGTGACATGTCCTGGAACTCCAGGGAAGCCTGGGAACATGATATAAAAAGATGCGTCCCTATAGCAAGTCCCTGGGCTGAATAAAGTCTCACATGTTTGTCCCAATTCCTGTCAATGGGGAAGGAAATGTGTTTTACACTTAGATGGAGGGTAGGATGCCTGGGTGTGGGATGATGGAGAAGTTATGTATACAACATTTATCGGACACTCGTATCTGCTTGATGATGTGTCACAGAAAGTGCATTAAAAACTGTACATCTGTTTATGAGGGGCAGAGAGTAAATGGGGACATGATAACGAATCGTTAGATGGAAGTGACATTTTCATTATTGGCATTTGATGGTTTCACATTGGCATGAATTAGGGGATGAGGGACACAGAGATGAGTAAACGGGGGGAGAAACAAGGGCAAGAAATTTCAATGGAATTTGGAATTTGTATAAATACCCTATATAAAGTACTACGTGTAGTGACAGCCTGGTGGCTGGCGCAATTTCTCTTGATGCCGATACAAGAGAAATGTACTAGACAAGGGTTCTGCAGTGACACCCCCGCGGCTGGCACGATTTCTTTTGATGCTGATTCAAGGAAAATATCCTATATGAAGTGAACTATGTGTAGTGGCATCCTGGTGGCTAGCAAAATTTCACTTGAAGCCAATTCAAGAGAAATGCAACCCCAATTCCGAAATAGTTGGGACAAAGTGTAAATTGTGAATAAAATCAAAACTAAAATCATGTGACTCTCAGATCACATGAGCCAATATGTTATTTACAATAGAACATAGATAACATTTCAAATGTTGAAACTGAGATATTTTACATTTTTATTCACAAAATGAGCTTATTTCAAATTTTCCGGCTGCAACAGGTCTCAAAAAAGTTGGGACACAGGCAAAAAAAGGGCTGAAAAAGCAATTAATATATAAGAGAATCAGCTGAAAGAACATTTAGCAAGTAATTAAGTTAACTGGCATCAGGTGTGTAACATGATTGGCTATAAAAGGGATGTCTTAGAGAGGCTGAGTCTCTCAGAAGTAAAGATGGCCAGAGGCTCTCCAACCTGTGAAGGCTTGCGTAACAAAATTGTGGAATACTTTAAAAACAATGTTCCTCAACGTCAAATTGCAAAGGCTTTGAAGGTCTCATCATTGACAGTGCATATTATCATCAAAAGATTCAGAGAAACTGGAAAAATCTCTGTGCTTAAGGACAAGGCCGAAGACGTTTACTGGATGCCTGTGATCTTCGGGCCCTCACACGCCACTGCCTCAGTCACCGGCATGATTTTATCATTGACATTACTAAATGGGCCCAGGAATACTTCAAGAAACCATTGTCTGTGAACACAGTCCGCCGTGCCATCCACAGATGCCACCTAAAACTCTATCATGCAAAAAGGAAGCCATTGTTGAGCATGATCCAGAAGCGCTGCCGTGTTCTGTGGGCCAAGGCTTATTTAAAATGAACTGTAGCAAAGTGGCAAAGTGTCCTGTGGTCAGACGAGTCCAAATTTGACATTCTTGTTGGAAATCATGGGCGTCGTGTCCTCCGGGCTAAAGAGGAGAAAGACCACCCCTCCTGTTATCAGCGTTCAGTTCAAAAGCCAGCATCTCTGATGGTATGGGGATGCATTAGTGCATATGGTGTGGGACACTTGCATGTTTTAAAAAGCACCATGAATGCTGAAAGATATATAAAGGTTTTAGAGCAACATATGCTCCCCTCCAGACAACATCTATTCCAGGGAAGGCCTTGTGCATTTCAGCAGGACAATGCAAAACCACATACTGCAGCTATTACAACAGCATGGCTTCGTAGTAGAAGAGTCAGTGTGCTGAATGGGCCTGCCTGCAGTCCTGATCTTTCACCGATTGAGAGCATTTGGCGCATAATTAAACAAAATGTCCATCAAAGGAGACCCAAAACTCTCCAGCAGCTGGAAGCCTTTATTTAACAAGAGTGGGATCGAATTCCAATGGCTACACAAGAACACAAGAAACTTGTCTCCTCAATGCCCAGACGCCTCCACTCTGTGTTAAAATGAAGAGGGGATGCTACACCATTGTAAAGAGGCCCATGTCCCAACTTTTTTGAGACCTGTAGCAGCCATCAAATTTGAAATGAGCTAATTTTGTGGATAAAATTGTAATATTTCTAAGTTTCAAAATTTGCTATGTTATCTCTGTTCTGTTGTGAATAAAATACTGGCTGGTGTGATTTGAAAGTCATTGCGTTTTGATTTTATTCAGAATTTACACTTTGTCCCAACTATTTCAGAATTGGGGTTGTATATTATATGATATGTACCATGAGTAGTGACATCTTGGCGGCTGGGGCAGCAACTCGAAAGAAATATGCTCCTGAAAGAGAAGTATGCTGCTTTTTGAAGTGGTCTGTGTAGAGTAATGGATAAGTTGACATTTTTGTCCAGTGTTGTTTTATGGCCCTGCTTATTTGTACGAGGAAAGATGCAAGGAGTGAACCGGAAGTGAATGACCGCGAGCACAATGATAATGTGTTTTAGCATGCAATACATATGAACAATTAAAACATTCAATAAGCTCATTTACTCATTAGTTTTTTGAGCCTTTAATATGTCTTTGATTCCAGAGCAAAGATAACATTCATTTGCTGTTGACAAACAACGTCCCATGGCCTTAAGTGTAGCAACGAGGCAACTGAAGTGGCAGTTGTTGCTGCTGCAATATGGAGGAAGTGACAGGGCTCAAAATTAACTTTTTTACTTGGTAGCACTGCACTCCCAAGTTCAAAAAGTTAGGAGATCGAGTCAAAATTTAGGAGCGTACACACGAAAATCTCAGAAGCGCCAATATAGATTTTTTAATGTTAAAAAACTACAAGATAACACTCCACATTAACTACTCAACTGTCTCCAACAAATGAAAGTTCTTGAATTTTCAGGGTTAACATAATCATTATTTTAACACTTATGCTGGATAAATTAATAAATAAAATTAATTTAGGACAGTTTTCATAGCTATTGACAAATTACACATGCTATTTATATAAATGTAAGTTTTACAAGGGTTACTATAATATTATTAAAATGATCAACGTTACAAACAATTAAAATATAAAACCAACATACATAAGAAACACTTAAGTAATATAATAATCTAACTATGGATAATATATAATAGTACAGTACCACTGTGGATAAAGGTTCCACTTTCGCCAACGCGCCGTTGGCCGTGTGTCAGCCGAAAGTCAGGTAGATGTGCCCTGCTCACTGAACCGGAAAGTAGAGGGGTGTGATTTTATATGTGCACGGTTCCGCCCAATATGGCCGATTTCCTGTTGGGTTTAGGGTGGGGCCATAATGTAATTTTTAACTTGTCCCAACATGGGCTATGTCTCTACCAAGTTTCATTTTTCTGCGTGGAAAAAAGTTTGGGGTGGGCTCCCGTTAGCATAATGTATTTTGATGTTTGACGGGGCGGGGCCAAGTCATTTTTCAATATTTTTAACTTGTCCCAACATGGGCTATGTCTCTCCCAAGTTTCATTTTTCTATGTGAAAAAAAGTTTGGGGTGGGCTCCCATTAGCGTAATGTATTTTGATTTTTGACAGGGCGTGGCCAAGTCATTTTTCAATATTTTTTCTTGAGGACTTCAAATAAAAAAATTTTTCGCCAGGCTTGAATTTTTGGTTGAATAAAATTGACTTTTCGTTAATGTTCAAGGGGTCAAATTTGCATTCAAAGCAGGGAAAGGATAATAATAATAATAAAAAAAAAATAATATAACGGAACCATACGGTTTTAATAGTCCCTTGCCGGCTTCGGCCAGGCTCGGGCCTAATAATAAATAATTATGAAAATCATAATAATAACGGAACCATGCGGTTTTAATAGTCCATCGCCGGCTTCGGCCAGGCTCGGGCCTAATAAAAATAATAATAATAATTATAATAATAACGGAACCATGCGGTTTAATCGTCCCTCGCTGGCTTCGGCCAGGCTTGGGCCTAATAACGGAACCATGCGGTTTTAATAGTCCCTCGCCGGCTTCAGCTAGGCTCGGGCCTAATAACGGAACCATGCGGTTTTAATAGTCCCTCGCCGGCTTCGGCCAGGCTCGGGCCTAATAATAACTCCTTTCGCTGCTGGTATATCCAAATCACTGTTATTGTCATTGTCATGATTCTCAGTTTCAGTAACGTTGGCTACCGAAATGCTTTTGAACATTAACGGTACCAAAAAAGTCTTCTATTGTTGTTCTTTCCATTTTCCGTCTAGCTCTTGTGTATAGTTACTATGGTAACTCTCAGAACCACGAAATGGAGTGAAAGACGGCTAATATTAACCAATCTAGAATCAGTTCTGAGGTTTTGGATGTCGAATTCCCCTTTGATTGGTCAGAATGGTCACTGTCAGCTCAAGGGAACACACTGGGTACACTCCATTTTTATACCAGTACGCCCAAGATGGGGTATGTTGAGTAGATGTATGCACAGCTCTGACACATTTGCCCATCTCCATTCAAGCGGCAGGAGCAGTTTGCATGCAGTTTGCATGACTACCAAATGTGCAGGTAAAGAGGCATTTAACTAGGGGGAAAAGCTGTTGCACAGGTGTGACTATTTTTATTTACAGGTCGCACAACGTAGACGCCTGCGGATATGGAGCAGCTCTTTTTATGGAAGCAGTTGCACTACTCTATCACGAGATGGCAGCCCTGGATCAGTTATTGAATATTCACAAGCCAGCGGAGCTGGAACACAGTCTAGAATATTGACAAGTTCACTCCTATCCCTGTTTTTCAGGAGTTGCATTAATTAAACTCCTCAGCTAAGCCTGATGTGCAAACTGCTCAATATCCTTGCCCATAGTATCTATCCAGCAGTTTAAAAAAATGATCTCTTGCGACAGAAAAAATCGTTGTCCTCTGTAGCAACCACTTCAGTTACATTGACTCAATGGTATTTCAAGTAGTTAAAAAAATAATCAGTTTCCTGAGGCAAAAATTTGCCATGGTATTGACTCTATGTTATTCTACTATCAATTTCAGTCATCACATATTAAAAACGTGAAATTTCCTATCGTGGATTAACGCGTAGATATGTCGGTTGAAGAATTTAGCTGTTTTTTAGTGCCTCATACAAGCTCTCACGGAAATCCAATCACTTTAATGGTGATTCAGTGGTATCTGCGTGAAAGCCCAGCTGTAGTTCACGCCCACGTGAAGTTCTCCTGGTAATTACCAGTTGGTTGACACGATTTTTATCCAATTGCAGACAGTATAAGCTTTCCTCAGTAAGTGAAAGACATTGATTGGACCTTAAAAAACATATTAAAATACTTGCATAATGGGGTTACGTTGTATCCAATACACTTTACGCAGCTCAGACTGACGTGGTTGCATGGGAACAAAAAACCTCCAGAACTGAGCCTGGAGAGCTGAGCTTAGTGCAGGATGGAAATGTGATTCTGAAATGGAAAATAGCAGTTATTCTGAATGGAACAGACAGGAGGGCTGACAGCATTGATACTTTTGAGGAGCAGCTCAATAATTCTATTGAAAAGTGAGTAAAGCTGTCTTCGCATGGTGTACCTCTATCTTACTTTTAGCCTGCTCGCTAACTAGCCAGCTATTTCTTATTTTTGGTTTACCACCGTGATCACAGAGCTAGTTTGTCACACTGGGTAACAAAAGAGTAGTCGATACTGCAGTGTGCTGGCATTTTTCTTAACTAGGTGATCAGTTTTAGAATCTATACCACCTTCAAGGAAACGGAATGCCTTGCATCTTTTAAAGTGCGAACAGCTATTACTGTGACCTGAGTTATACTTGTTCCATAGAGGGTTACAAGCTTGCGTTTCGCTGGGATGATCGGAATTGTAAACAGCAAGCTTTCCGCCTGCGTCAACATTCTGACCGTAAAATATGCAGTTCCTCTAATGAGTATGTGTGCTTGCTGACGCGGCTTTGTAGATAAATGACGAGACTCTGAACTTTATCGTGGAGAAAAGGCACGTTTTTGGTTTGGAGAGGTCAGTGGTGACCATTGATGTCCAGCTGCGCCTATATTGATAAACTCATGCCAAATTCAACCACAAAATCATCCATTCATATTGAACTTCATGAGTACAAAGTTGATTTGCGTTAAAAATATGATTATTTTATGAATTGAAAGTGCGCCATTTTCAAGGCTCTGGGAGTTTGGGGCGCCACCTGGATTGCTATCTTATTTGGCTTATAAAACGTGAACAATTTAATATTTCGTGTTCAGATGAGGAGTACTTGTGGTCTAGGAGTTTATTATCCCAGAAATGTATTGTTTTAACCCCCAGCCATTTTTCAATCCTCAGAATTATTTTTTTTTTTACAGTTTCAATGGTGAATTCTCATGAAGATTTTTTATGTTTGCAGCCCATTTTCTCTACCAAAATCATCAAAATTAACTGAAATACGATGTAATTATAAATGCTGTAAGTGTCTTTTCTGAGTTGAGCCACATTCGTCCTCTTTATGAAGCTTAAATCTTGAATTATAAAGCATCAAATTGGGTAACCCATAAATAGCCAAATTTGGCTTCTGCGCAAAGGGGTTAATTTTGGTCACATATGTCTTTTTTGAAGACAACTGTATATACTCTATCTTCAATATTTTCAAGCCTAGAAGCCTTTGAAAATTGGAACATTTTGCTTGACCTCTAATTTCACCTTTCAAGGTTATCTGAGGTCAACTTTAACACCGCCAAAATAAAGGTCATACATGACTTCATAAATGTGAATACACAAACTTTATCCCTTTCTGCAACCATTTTGCTTCCACAGGCCATTTTCCATATTCTTTGCAAAACCCAATGTTAATATACAGCACCCCCAATATACCGACTTCTCTTGAGTCAATCAAAATGGCACTCACCCTTTACATAAATTGTACAAAGCTGAGTTGATTACCAGATTTAGAAAAAAAGAAATCTTACAGTTCTTGAGAAATACTCTTCTAAAATTTCAAGTCTTCTCTTTTAACATTGTTAATATTTTGTTTGACCTTGAGTTTGACGTTTCGAAATCATTTGAGGCCAAGTTTAATATTACCAAGATATAGGTCATGTATGATTTCCTGTATGCCTATAATATAAATTTAAGCACTATCTGCAACTATTTGGCCTCCACAGGCCATTTTGCATATTCTCCATAAGTCCCAATGTTAAAGTACAGCGCCCCCCGCTAGATGTAGTTCCGTCAATTCAATCAAAATGGCACTCGCGTTGTACATTGAGGGCACCAAGGTGAGTTGATTGCGTAATTTAGAAAAAAAAATTTTTTGAGATATATTTTTTAAATTTTGGTTTTTAAGTCCTATCTTTTAACATGGGGGTCAAAATTTCAAGCCCCCATAAAACGGACAAAAAAAATTTGATGAAAAATCCCAAAAAATGTCAGGAAATTTGATCTAGTAGCATGTAATGGCAAATTTACAGGAAAATTCACCTGGCCAAATAAGATATAAAAAATGTTCTGGATGATAGACGACAGACAACAATAGCTGGTAAGCTAAGAAGACTTAAGTTTGAAGAAATTCAAGAATAGGACAGTTACAAGACTTTACATCCCCGGATTTTTCTTCCCTGGATTTTTGTCCCTGAATCTTTCTTGCCTGGACTTCTCGTCCCCGGATTTTTCGTCCCGTAATGATACTGAAATGTGCCACCATTGCTGACAGACGGATAGACAGGCAGATGTTCACCATGATAAGTGTTAGGGTTATAATGCAGGAAAGGGCAAAGTATTATTGGAGACGAACAATCCAGGGACAAAGAGTCCAGGGACAAAAAGTTCATGGGGACAAAAAGTCCAGGGATGAAGATTCCTAGAGGACGAATACAAAACATATGAAAACGTAGAACTTATGTGCGCCGTAGAGTTGGAGGACATTTCAAAAATGACAGTTTAACCCCTTCAGTAAAACAACAAGATGTAACATTATAGTTTTGGGTTCAGTCTGCTCGAAAGGATCTCATAAAAACTGATGGAATCATGTATCAAAAGAAGTCTCAAAGCATCCTTTTGAGGCACACATTGCCATATAGAAAGAGAATGATTGGCTGGGGATTTTATTTTCAAAAAGATAATGACCCTAAACACACTTCTAAGTTGTGCAAGAATGATCTCAAGCGGAAAGAAACATCTGGCAACATAAAAGTTATGATTTGGCCAGCTCAAAATCCAAACCGTAGAGAGCTGCCAGATAGCTCTGTTAGTTTAAGCATTGCATTGCGAAGCTGAAGTGACTATCACGGCGAGGATTCGAGCCCCGGTCGTACCATCCGGCAGTGGTCGGCAGCTTTTTCAGAAGTAGCGGGCAACTGGCTACAGGGATGCAAATTGGGAAGGCACTGCCAGGAAGGGTAATATAAGTTGCTTTGTTCGTTCCTTAGGCGCCTCCTGTTAGCCAGATGGGCGCTCATCAGGAAGATTCTAAGCTTGTTCATGTTCAGGTATCCTCCGCCCTCATTCTGAACTTGCAATTCAACTTGCGATTCAACCAATGAGTGTATAAGAAGCGGTGGCTGACAGGCGCATGCTTTGGAGGAGAGCCGCGAGTTGTCTTCACTCTCCTGAGTTGGCAACAGGGGGTCGCATATGCAAAAGCCTTGTACATAGTTCCCCAGTTGGACATTCCAGATTCGGGTGGGATTAGAGATGCCAAATTTATATATATATATATATATATATATATAAAAATCTAGACCTTAATCCGATTGAGCAAATCTTTTGTAACTTCGAATCGATTTCTTTGGAGTGAACGTCGAACCATATGGAATGGAGTAGCGAGCAAGGAAATAAAAAATGTGAAAACTATGCCTCTAATCAAAGCAAAGGGTGGCCAGACTAGAAATTCACTTTTTCTCTCAAAAATACATAATTTTTGTTTGTACTATATATTGTTGTCTGTTTACTTATTTTCATGCAGTATATGATCCAATATTACATTAAATGAATCAGAAACCGAGTACTATTCAAGTATTTATCTACATTTTGTTAAGTGTATAATCATCACTGCACACTGCTGTGACATTTCAGACTGGGGTTGCAATGACAGAATCAGATATGTAATGAAGTCTGGTACCACACAAAAGTGGCCCATATCATAACTGTAAATGTCAGATTCAATGTGCTTTTTGCTGTTCGCTCTTTCATGAAAAAATCAGATTTTTGAGGAAAAAATCTGGGATCTCAGCCACTTTTAAATGGCTGTCAGCACATAACCCAATCTACACCTCATATATTATCATTTATAAGTCAAGTACTTTCCAGTAGATTGAGGTAAATGCATTATTTATGTCACCCACAGTTAAACTAAACAAAACGATTAGAGATATCACAGAAATCAAGAAATAAATCAAGTGCCTTAAGTGTGCCCACCCCTTCAAGTTTGCAAAACCAAACATAACCTGGCAATGGCAATGAAATCACTGAAGTTGCATTACTGGTAGCTGACGGGTAGTTAACCCAAAATGCCTTTCTGTGAAAAGTTAGCCAATGTTTAAAATGATGTGACCACAATTTTGGCTCCTTTCCAATGTCTCTCTTTTGCCTTTAGAGATTTTTTCATGTCACTTCATAAATTTGATGTGCTATAACCAACCAACTTGTCGATTCCTGTCTTGTTAAATTGATAAATGCAGAGTGTTTTGATCTTGAAAACCTGTGTCCATATCTGTGCCTCTAATTTGTAATCATTCAACTTTGAATGCTTCCAATCCTTGGAGTGCATGCATCATGCATCTGCCCTATCCTGGATTAGTTTTCCTGTACAACACTTTTTTGTCAGAGTGCCTTTCAGCAGGATATTTTATTTTTCAACCCATCATTTTCATTGTATTCAAACTAGTACATTTGTCATAAGGAGTTCATTTGTTTGTCGGCTGCCCTTTCAGTGGCAGAATTGTGTACAGCAAGCGCTTGTAAACATGGCTTTCTTAATTCAGAAGCACCAGGGTAAACACATTAGCTGTTCTCCCCATGGGACCACAGAGGACTTCCTATTGGCATTTTGTCCATTTATCTTTGCCAGCCAATTTTCTGAGCCATCTCAAATTTGCGATTGGTTTTCCTGCAGTGCAGCCCACACCCCTTTAAATATGTGCAGTCATCACTTTTTTGTTTTCATTAATCATGCAGTTGTTTCTTCTGAGGCTTTGAGGATGACCTCTTGGCCCAGACCCAACCTGCTGGCTCTATTATAATGGTTCTAATTAAGCCTGTCTTGCTATATCAGACTGCTTTGCATTTCACTCACCTCCAAAAACTGTCACTTGATGTCTGGTCTTTCCAATCACCTTGGAGATTTCTTTGGAGCTTGGAGTTCAATCTGTCAAGCTACCTACGAAAGAAAATTCTCTGGGATCAAGGTGGTGTCCACTGGGAAAAAGAGGCATGATTAAACAAATAAATGAAAAACAGCCAGACGATGTCAAATATTTCATGATTTAAGAGAGGACATTATATGCGAAGACTGTAACGTGGGACAAAATGAGCTGACTTTGTGGTTTTGGATTTTTTTTCTTTGCTTTGCCCAGATGCATGTCTGGATGAATTGAAGTGAGTTTGGATCATAAAAAGCATAAAAAGAATAATCATGTAAATAAACATCATTACTGCAGGGTGCACTTGAGGACAATAGTCTTTTTCCTGTCACATGCAGATATTCTGTAAAAGGTACTAGTATGGGAGGGTACTGTAGATGTGCAGTTGCTAGTTTGAGCCCTTGTTGGGGCTCGGGATTCTGACTTGTGTCTTGAGAGATCAGGCCCTTGAACAAGACCCAGAACACAAAAACCATGAGCTTGACTACTGTTTCACTCTCTCACTCATTCTACGTTTATTTGTATTTTCAAGCATTTCTTTCAGAACATCCTTGATATAGAGGAATGTGTTCTCAGTGGAACTTCCCAGATGAGCTAAGGGTTTTTTAATAAATCTCATCGCTTGAAAAATATTGAGCTCAAACATACAAATAAAAAACATTGATGTACTATTATGATCCAGACCAGGAATCAAATGCAGAGGCAGAGTACAATCTAGTAGTAGGGTTTATTAATAGTCATATGGTAGACAATGGGATGGAGCCAAGAAGGCAATGGCACAGTTGAGTTCAGATATTTCAGACGAGGCTGTGCGAGTGCCGTCGGCGCCCGGCCAGTGACTTTCTGGGACAACTGCCAGATGGAGTGCACACTTTGCTAGACCCAAACTGTCAGACGGCTGGATGGAGAAGTTTAGCAGGAATGTGATCCCAATCCTGATGATCGTAGAAGAATTGGGAGCACATTTCTAATAAACTGGGCAGAGGAACAAACTGAGAGTAGATAAACGAGAATGCTTTCCCTATCCTAGAGACCGAGAGAAACGCTTGGGAGCTTGCTCCAATTAACTGAACTTGGAGGAGTACTTCCGTATATTACTATCATTAAAGGTTACAACTGATTTCAAAAAACAAAGAGTTAAACTTGCAAATACTGACTGGTGCAAAAGTGCATATAGCAGGGGACAATGCAGCAACTTGCAAACTCAAAGGAGGGAGTATAAATATGTTTCACACACATGAGGAGGGGTAACTATGTGACAAGACAGCCAGTGAAAGAGAAGCGCGCAAGATGCAAACCAATCAACAGAGACAATACGTCTAATTGACATGCAAACTACTGGATAGGAGGAGACGCAGAAAGCATTCGCATGAGGGTTGTGTGATACTACGCTGTAGTCTGAGATTGTGTTGATCAAGTGCTCAGTCTGTAAGTTGCTGGCAGAGTGAACAGAAATAGGTCAGGTCACAAGTAAGGTTCAAACTTCACGCATGCGCACACATGCTTCCTCCTGCTGTTCGTCTGCAAGATATGAACCAAGGGAGACAATATTTGCCATGGAATTCCCTCCCAGCTAAATATGTTATCGTGACTAAAAAGGGCTATAATTTTGCAACATGTTACAAAAATAAATGTACACTATAATGCCTGTATTTCAAAAAGAACTAAATTATGTCAGTTTTGTGAATTGTGAAGGGCAGTATTGTTTTAAGGCATCGCCACAGCAACACTGACTCCAAGATGCATCCCCTTTGAGTGTTTAGCCAGGCACCCATCTACCTGTCTTTGTGACTGGCATTTTAAAATTTATATGGGTAAAAATTAACTTAGAGGCATAAACTCACACCCGACTGCAATTTGTGATTTCTGGCTACTGGCATAGTGCAATTATCCATAACGCCACCGCAAAGCCAAGACGCCAGGCCCCTCTCTCCTCATACTCATAATTAATCTAAAATCAGTTGTTTTGCAAATAAAAGGTAACAACATAGCTTGCTAGCTTATAAAGACACTCACTACCAGCCAGCTGTGTCTCATTGTTTGAATTTCTAACTGGCTAGCCATCTATTAGCTCTAGTTAAAACTTTATTTTAACTGGAAAATACATGGAGGTGGACACCTCATATAATATAGCTGAGCAGTTGTCTGTCAGCTATTGCGCTATGTACACAGATTTGAAGGTTGTTCAAAAAACTTGCCGAGGACATAGGAGGTGGCAAAAGTCATATTTTGAGGAGTCGTGATTGCATTTCATTATTCTGATCTCTATTGTCACATTACTCTATTTAAATCAGCCTGGCATTTGTTTTCTGCAATGTTTGCTTTAAAAATCTAAATTACGGAACCAGTGGAAAGGCAACGGTTCTTTTGCTATGGAAATGTCAAAGCTGTCCGCTCACACACATTCAATCACAATACCACCGTTACTGCGACATACCTGATCTTGTTCACATCCAACTAATACTTTGTGCACGTTAATTGCAGATGATCTGCTCTTCACAATTGCTCAGCCACTGGCCGATATGTGTAAAAAAACTGTCAGCTTCAAATGCATGTCAGTTGTCTAAGCTGGCCAAGGATACAGGTAGTGTTTATCTGAGAAGTTAAAAAAGGAATGTTTTCTTGTTGATGAAGCTCCTAGCCTTTATGTGGCCAAGCAGCCAGATGACATTACACTCCCAATATGCATTGAGAGCTTTGAAATATGGCGGCCCCCAGGAAATTCAAGCAATGATGGATACAGCCTTACTTTCACAGTCAGTAAAATCAAAAATAAAGGCCAGAAAGCAATGTCTTTGCTTTAAAGTATTTATTTAAAGTGTGGCAAGTGCAATTGGTAAGATTTATCTAAATTCCAGACGTTTCCTTTAAAAACCAAATGCCCTTGCACCTTGGTGAATTGCTATTAAAAGGGAGTATTTGCCTAGATAGCAGGAAAAAAGCTGTACACTGCAGAGGAAAGGGCGAGCTAGCAAACCATTACTGAAAGTATGGAAACCTGAACACAGCGATCTCCAAAAATACAATAGAAACATTTTTATTGTTCAAAATTATTTTATTCATATCCAGATGTCTGAAAACATCATGAATGCATCAGAGTACATCTGATTAACGTCGCTGATTCGTGAAGGCAACAGATTCGGGCTAAGTATCTTTTTCCTATTCTGCTTTGGTTGCTAGATAGTTAATTGAACGTTGGTGGGCATTACTATTCAGTCACTCTTTGAATTAGATTCTGTATTTTATGAGTTTCGATTAGTTTCCGCTGGAGTATCGCTGTTTTGAGCCGATTCATTGGCTAGCTAATCTGTTTTCTGTTGCTGTGTCAGAGGCTGCCAGCCTCCCTATCAGTTTGCTAGTTCTCTTCATCTGCCTTTTCCTGCTGTCAATATCTACTATACACTGGCCTCACAAGCCTTTTCTTGTAACCATGTGTCTTACCCCTGTTTTTGTGTGTTCTATCCCCCATTCCAGAAAACCTAACCGCTGAAGGTGTCAGCTTTCCAACCTGATCTATCTTCGAAAGGGAGATTTATCACTGCGTACCCCAATATTAGGGCCCTTCATTTCCTGGCCCTCACTGAGACCTGGATCTCTCCAGATACCTCTGCCACACCTGCTGCTTTGTTTACAGCCTTCTTCTCTCACACCCCCAGAGCATCTGGGCATTGCGGGGGCACTGGCCTGCTCATTGCTTCTTCATGAAGATTCTGTATCTCCCCCAGGAACACACTGCCTACTGCCTCCTTGAATTTCGTGCTGTCACTGTGTCTCACCCAACTAAACTCCACATTGTTGTTCTCTATCGCCCTCCAGGTCCTCTTGGGTGCTTCTTGGACAAGCTTGACACTCTCCTGAGCTCTCTTCCAGAGGATGGCACTCCTCTCATGGTCCTGGGTGATTTCAACCTCCCACTAGCTAGCACTCAGCTTTCCAGTACAACCTCACTTCTTCTGTCCTTCGCCTTAACCCAGTCCTCAACCGCTGCAACTCACAAGGCTGGCAACCAACTGGAAATTGTTTTCACCCGGACCTACTTCACATCCAAACTCACGGTGACTCCACTTCATGTTTCTGATCATTTCTTTGTTTCCTTTTCTCTACTGTCCCCAGCCTCTCATACCTCCTGCAGCTCCCCACCCCCTGTTAAATACAGGATAAATCTAAGTTCCCTTTCTCACTCCTCCCTAACCTCTCTAGTGCTATCTCAACTTCCTCTTTCTGCCACATTTTCCAACCTCTTTATTGATACTGCTACCTCTGTGTTCAATTCATCTCTCCCCCAGTCCATTGACTCACTCTGACCTCTTGTCTCCAAACCAGTGCGCTCATCCCCCCCCCGCCCATGGCTGACTGACTCACTCCGCTCGAGTCGTCTAACATTGCGAACTGCTGAGAGGAAGTGGAGAAAGTCTCGCAGCATTCAGAAGTTGCTGGCAGCCTTCAGTTCTGCCACCACACTAGCTAAGTCCTCATTTTGTCAATTTAAAATCAATGCATGCATGTTCAACCCACGTAAACTCTTCACCACTTTCTCCTCTCTGCTTACCCCCCCCAACTCACCTCTGTCTGCAAATGACTTTCTGGCCCATTTTGAAGGAAAGGTGACTGCTACACAGAACTCCTTCACCCACCCAGTAATGCTTCCAGATTCACCTAACAATCCCGTTCCTGCCCTGTCTTCCTTCAAGACGTTGGAGGCCTCGGACACACTGCATCTGATCACATCCCACTGTGCTCCAGCCTGTGCAGTTGACCCCATTCTATCTCCTGATCTGCAATCAATATTCAGTGAACTTGTTCCTTTTTTGCCTACCATTATTAACTTTTCCCTTGCCTGTGGTCATGTTCCTTCATTATTTAAGATGGCACGTTTTACACCGCTCCTCAAAAAACCCTCCATTGACCCTTCTGATGTCAAGAATTACCATCCTGTTTCATTGCTACCATTCCTGTCTAAAACTCTGGAGCATGCTGTATTCAATCTATTATCATCCTTCCTCCAACAGAATCAGCTCCTTGATCCCCACCAGTCTGATTTGGAGCTGGCCACTAAACAGAGACTGCTTTTCTGTCTGTGACAGATGCTCTCACCACTGCTCGTGCTTCGTCACTCTCCTCTGTCCTGATTCTTCTAGACCTGTCTGCTGTGTAAGCCGTGCTGGAAAGGCAGGGAAAACTATGTGCACTTTGTCACAGACGCATGACTCTGGTAAACTTATCTTAATGGCACCTGCAGCCTGGCAGATATAGTTCTGGGCCACGAGATGCAGAGAGAACTCAACTCATCCGCTTTCTCACAGATGCAGGACTCCAGTAAATTTTCGCCCCCATTGTCTTAAGGGCCCCAGCACCTAACAGAGACATTCCTGGGTCATGGGAGCAGACTCAACTAGGGTCTGTATGGCACTAACTTAATTTACGCTAGCTGGAGGAGCCACCGGCCTTGAATCTCTGGGGTAAAGGTCGGCGTCGAATGTCTTGCAAAACACCCAAAAACGGCTGAGACAACTTTGACAGAGACAACGCGGCAGTGCCATAAACTGGACTTTTCAGAGACTGCACCAGCAAAAAATTCACATTACCTCCTGTAATGTTGCAAATCCAATGTGTATTTTTTGTTATATGACATAAGCTGATTGCTAACATTAATATCCGTTATCTTTGTAATTATGGACTGTAACGGACGTTTCATGGCAAACTTTAGTGCAAGCATATCGTGTTTGGTATCATTTTACTCCACTGAAATTCTGAAATTGCATGGGACATATTTTGTAGGGATTAAAATTGTACTAAACCCTCATCCAATAAGTATGAAAAGAAATATACTTCTACTTCTCCTCATGGTAATGTCTTGGTAATAAGTTCCTCCGGGGAGGGGGCACCTTCCTGGTTCGAATTACCCAAATGACCTATGACCCCGCTATAGGAAGCGCTTCCAGAGTTTGGGCATATAAGGTAAGGAAACAAAGGATTTGGGGAAGATTGCAGTCAACTTCCTGCATGTGCTGCTGCTGTAGCCGTGTGTAGCCCATATAGGTATGGAGGATCGTAAACAGCTTCCTACACGTGCCTCAATATGCAATGTGTAGGGAAGATGGTAACTACCTCCCGCACGTATACTTTGTATGTGCGTTGCTGCGCCAAGTATGACTTCATTATTTCTTTACATTTCCTGTAATGGTATAATTTGGTTTTTCTGATTTAAGCTTGTGCCTGCCTGGCGAAATAAATTGTTAATTGCATTCTGTTGTGTTTTTCTGACTCTAACTTATATTCTTCCAGCCCGGAGACCTGTCACCCAACGGGGTATAATGTAGGGCTATGAGGCCTGCCTGATCACCAGGCCTTCCTGCTAGGTACACGGTGGTGTTCCATGCTGCGATTGGTGTTATTTTGATTGGCCTCGTGGAGATTCCATTATACTGAGCGGTTGGGGCGAATTTCGTTACCATCTCAGTCACTGAACGGAGATCTTAAAATTATAACACAAAGTCACCAAAATGTGTCCGTTAAACTTTTGAGTTACTCGCTTTGGGCCCTTACTCGATTTTGGTAATCCCTAGTCATAGCTATTTTCTATGTCAGATTATCGTGCTTAATAAGACCGCCAGCCTCTGAGTTCTCCACTGATTTGGGCTGTTCAAATGTTTTTGGGCCGGCAGACATAAGGTATACACCAGTTACGAGTCCAACGCACAACATAGCTCTAAATTCATAAAGTGGAGTCAGATCAAATTAATAAAACGTATCGTTTAATTGTAACCGAGATTGATTAAAACCAAATTTTATATTCTAAATTCAATATGGAGTCAGATACGCTGTAACCGCTATGTTATGCGCCCTGTTCCTACGAACAGAGAAAGTTGGGAAATTAACATCTGTTTTATCCTGATTGACGCCAACTGAGGAAGAATGCGCTATGCGTTTCCCTCTGGCTATTTCCGTTGTTGGTATAGCTGTGAGGTGTTTACAGTTTCTTTCGACACCAGCAACCTCCAACTCCTGATCTCCACCTTGGCAGAGCTGGGGGTTTCTGAGACTGCTCTTTCCTGATTTGATTCGTATCTGGCTGGCAGGACATACCAGGTGTCCTGGATGGGATCTGTCTCTTCCTCCCGGCCCCTTACTACCGGCATCCCTCAGGGATCTGTCCTCGGGCCCCTGCTGTTCTCTATTTACATAAAGTCTCTTGGTTCAGTTATCACATCCCATGGTTTTTCTTACCACTGTTATGCTGATGACACTCAACTTTTCCTCTCTTTTCCTCTCAACACTCAGGTCCAGGGAAGAATATCAGCATGCCTGCTCAACATCTCTGCTCGGATGGCCAGACTTCATCTGAACTTCAACCCTGAGAAGTCGGAGCTCCTCTTCATCCCGCACTGAATATCCCCTCCATAACAGCTTGCCATCAACATTGATGGCACTGCGAAGAACCTGAGGGTTGTCCTAGGCAGCCAACTGGACTTCAAGAAGCATGTCGCAGCTACAAATGGTCCTGCAGATTTCTTCTATGCAACACGGAAATCTAGTGGGGTCGGCGTATCACACCAATATACCTTAACACCGAAGATGAATGGAATCGGTCAAACCGTTCTTGAGGTATCACGTTCAGAACAAACGGGACATGACGGACGGCCGGACGGAGCTTAATACTATGTCCTCGGCTTCGCTCGCTACCGTGGCGGCGGGGGACAAAAACCACTTTAAGAGTATGTTGCAGGTATTTATGTGGACCTATTTTGCCAGTGTAATGATTGGACCAGCAACTTATGATGTATAGTCTGATTTGTGTTATGTTAGGTTATTTTGTGCATTTGTGGCGCCCCCTACTGGTTGATTTGATTGAAACTTTCAGGCTATGTTTCAGATTCTTATGTGGACATATGCTGTGAGTTTTGTAATGATTGGGAAAACTATTTATGATTTATAGTCTGATTTGTGTTATACCACACTGCTTTGTTTTGCATCTATAGCGGCCCCTATCAGTCAATTTGAATGACATTTTCAGGGTATGTTTCAGGTACTTATATGAATATATCCTGTGAGTTTTATGGCTATAGGACAAACAATTGCTGATTTATAGTCTGATTTGTGTCATGCCATGCCCATTTTTTGCATTTAGAGCGCCCCCTATGGGCCGATTTGCATTGAACTGTGAAGGTATGTTCCTGGTACTTATATGGACATATACTGTGAGTTCCGTGATGATTGGCCCAATGATTGTTGACTTTTGTCCATTTATGTGCTAAGCCACGCTCTTGCTGAAGTTCATTGGTCAATATCTTGGAAATGAAATGGGATTTCCACAAGCCTAATGTAATCTTTGATAAGCTTGGTCAAATGATGATCCATAGCAAATTTTGAAGGAATCCGACGTATGGTCTAGGAGGAGATCTCAAAAATGTGTTTTTCAAAAAATTCAAAATTCCGGAAAATATAATATGGCAGACCTTAGAGGTCCTTATGGTAAGGTTGTAGAGTTTGGACCAAGGAATGTCTGTACCGAGTTTCGTGTAAATCAGACTTACAGCGTAGGAGTTATGACCTTTAAAGTGAAAAACTTTTTCTTGAATTATAGCGCCCCCATCAGGCTGATTGAGTTAAAAATGCCTTGGGCAGCATTTAAACACAACCTACAACCAATGTGCAAAATTTCAGGTCTCTACCATTTACCATCTCACGGGAATTTGCGAAAAAAAATTTCTGAAGAAGAAAAGAAAAATAATAATAATAATAATAATAAACCAGCACAAAAACAATAGGGTTTCAGCCCTACGGGTTTGAACCCCTAATAATAATAATAATAATAATAATAATAAACCAGCACAAAAGCAATAGGGTTTCTGCCCTACGGGCTTGAACCCTAATAATAATAATAATAATAATAATAATAATAAACCAGCACAAAAACAATAGGGTTTCTGCCCTACGGGCTTGAAACCCTAATAATAATAATAATAAACCAGCACAAAAACAATAGGGTTTCTGCCCTACGGGCTTGAACCCCTAAAAATCATAGACGGTGACAACGTCATCCATTGCTTTTGCTGCTACTAAAAAGGACTGCTTTTAAAGGCCACTTCGTTTGTCAGCCAAAGTGTAATTAATAATAAAGACATTTCAAATGAAATGCAGAGTTTTGTATTTGATAATATAAGCAGGGTATATGGGTTGCAGGCACTGTATTAATGAATCAGGTTGCATTCAAAATAGATTTTTCAGATAATTGTAGATAATGGGTCACCCCATGCACAACTTATCCAAAGATCTAGAGCACATTTTCAGCATTTCAAACAGTTGTTCCATCACAGTTTGTGTTTTGTGTGATTGAACGAAAATTCATGCCCTGTTTTAGAAACATTATGCCTTGCATTTAATATATAGGCTAATCATTGACCCCAAACAAGCACAATCTTCTGAAAACAGCTGGCATGACAGAGCTCACCAGTATCAAGGAGTCATGGCTTTTCCAAAATTATTTGCAAATACTGACAAGCGTAACCACACGTTGAATCAAAAATTACTTGATGGAACAGTTTCCCTTACGATTTAAATTGGCTGAATCACAACATGCCATGAGGTGCGCGCGTCAGTCGCACTAACCATTCTGGCATGCATTTTTTAAATATCTTGACGACAATCTGTCACATTGTAATCTTTTTTTTTTGGGGGGATTTTTTTCCTTTATTCGATAGTCACACAGTAGAGAGAGACAGGAAAGCTGGGGAGAAGAATGGGGAAGACATGCGGCAAATGACCCAAGCTGGAGTCGAGCCCGGGTCGCCGCGGGAAGGCCACAGCCTTTATGGGGTGTGCGCTTAGACCGATGAGCCACCGGGGCGCCCCAATCTTTTTTATTTTTAATTGTTTGCATGAGTGGTCGCTGCTGCTCGTCCCTGCATGTGCAGTATGTAACAAGCAGAGTGCACATGCATAATGCACTATCTTACTATGCGCCCTTAAATTAGCGGTCAAAAACTGACCATTGACTTGAGTCCAGTTTTTTGTTGGTCAATTGCGTGATCACTTTTAGCAGCCCCAAGATAGCAACGCACTATAAATGCATCTGACTGCACCTCATTTGAAGACTATCATGCCCATGGGCACTCAGCAATTCCGTTTGCTCTTAATTCAAACTGGGCACTGGACGGGATAGTGACAACTGTGCCAGGACATAAACTTGCGTCTCTCTTTCCACCACTCTGCGCCAGGTGTAAGGTAGATCCCGAAGAGTTAAATTGACAAATACTAACTGATTCTAAAGTGCAAATAGCAAGTGACAATCCAGCAACATGCAAACTCAAGAGAGGGGGAATAAATGTGTCACAAACACACGTGAGGAGGGGTAACTTTGAGATAAGACACAACCAGTGAAAGGAGAGCACGCAAGATGTAAACCAGTCCAAGGAGACAATAGCTGTAATTGACACGCAAGCTGCTGGATGGGAGCAGACATGGAAGGCATTCATACGAGGGTTGCAAAACATACATGCTAATACAACACAACAAAATACGAAGATTTAATATTTGAACAATATGTGGCATTTGCTCAGGTAATACCAGTTATACTTAATTGAAACGGTATTCAGAAATTTGATAAAAAGAAGTCAGACTTGTTGACTGAATCCTTGAGTTGACTGTGGCATAACGTCCTTTAGTATTACGGATCCTCACGGGAAATCAGATCCTTGTTAATATCCACCAAAACCGATTTTCTACATTGCTCCAGTTTGGACAAAAATCAATTTTTCTCCAAGTTATCACTGCAGTATCCTTCCTGGTGTCCCCTGTATTAAAGATAATTTTTGTAACTAAAGTGTTTTAAGGTGAATCTCTATGATCGATTTATGAGTTTATAACAGTTGACAACGGACATTATACTGGCAGCATTAGAACTGGCAGCATATCAGCCTTTTACTGAATGATGAGTTACCCTCGGGAAGAATACAGACAACTCAGCTTTGAAGCCACAGACAGGTAAACCCACCAGTTGCACTTTTTATTGTGCCAGAAGTGTGCGTCAGTACTTTGTATAGCCAAAAGTGTGTGGACACTTCACTGACAGGATACCCTGTGGGGGACGTGGTATAGCAGTGGTTAAGCGCGCATGAATTGGAACCAAAAGGTCCTGTGTATGAGTCTTTGCCACGGCTTTCACAGTGTATTCTTGGGCAAAACACCTCAATCCCGCAGTGTCTCACTCCACCCAAGGGTACAACTGGGTACTGGAAAATTGTCAGGGAAACCTGACTAAGAGCTGGGAGGGTAACCTGCGAAGGACCGTCCAGGGGCAGTCGCTGTACTCCAAATCGCTTCATGCTGCTGAAGGCGGTAAAGCACTCTGTCTGATGAGCCACTTGGCTCGGAAGAGACTTTCTCTCTCTATACCCTAATGAGACAGACATTCAGCTTCTATTTGAAAGTATTGCAATTCAAATCTGCTTTACCATTAGGATCTTGTAGCACTTTGCATTTCCCTCACCCCGCTCCCTTATGGCCCATACAGAAAGGGCAATAATTTTCAAATCATTGCACGGAATTTCATGGAAATACCATCAAGTGAAGCCCATTACGATTATTCATTCCAAATTTAATAAGATGTTAGATATTTAGAATTCAATGGAGTAATCTGCTTGGATACATCATTTGCCATAAGAGGAAGAAGGAGATAAAGTGCATCTGAGATGTATCATTTTGTTGACAGCACAATTTGTAATTTCATCCAATGAAATCTCCTAAAGGCTTTAGAGGGAAATGAGCCTGTCCTGGCAAGATGGGGGACTGGGTGCATCTTGTGTTTTGAGCTCTGCCTGCTCGTCCCAGTATTTCACTTTTTTGATCATCCAGTTGTTTTTTCCTTTTCTTTTTCTCCTCAATTTTTTACACTACTCTTAGCATTTGAATGGCAAAATATAGGGGGTAAACTGCACCATGATGATGAAAAAGAATGCCAGCTTAGCCCACAGTAACACAGTAAATGATTATCATGACTACACTGCCAAGATGGAAATCTCTGTTTAGAGCACCAAAAGAAAAGACCCATTCTTGCCAATTAAAAAACCCATCAACAAATAAAAGAAAGGACTCGGGGACAGAAGAAGGTAAGGAAGCAATGTAAAAGTTAACCAACAAGGTGGATACACGCGGTACCCAGATTCAGCAGAACTCCGCCATGCTAGCTAGCAAAGCTAAGGTTGTTGAGTTTAACGCAGCAAAGATCAAAGACTGTAAGCTGAATTCCTGGTTCATTCATTGATACAAGTTGACTTTGAAGGGACGTTGCCTGTATTTTTTCCATCTTTTTCACTTGTCTTCAATCACTGTAAAACTAAGTTCTTACTAGCAGCTGGAAAGCATGTCACAATGTATATTTCCAGCATACTCCAATGGCTATTCCGAGTGGAGCTGTCGAAAAATCAGTCAAATTAATTTTGACTACATCTGGAAGAGGAAAATCCATTACATTAAGAGGGCAGAGTTGACCAAAGAATTTGAAGGAGACATATTATGCTGATCCATGCTTTTTGACATTCAGAGAATGCTATAAGCTTCCACCTCCATGCCGAACGTCAAAAAAGTTGTCAAAAATGACACACAGGGGTTCTGCCATAATTCTCAAACGTGAATTCACATGATTTCCTGCCTCTCTGAAGGCCTCGTAATGAGAACTTCACGAGATCTTTCGAAATTCTTTCATCATGATTTCAAGTCAATCAGGAGGAATGTATAAAATCTGTAATGAATCAGGAAGAATCCGCTCTAAACACGCCCAAGACGCCCGCCCCCCAAACCGCCAAGAAGCACACGAGAAGCGGACCGAGTCAGCGTCTCTACCCAAACAGCTGTGGTCAAGACCTCTATAGGCATACAGTTTACACCGTCAGGATGCACCAGCAGATCCATAGCGACCCAGTTGGCTTATGGAACGTTGAAACAACATGTGCGAAGTAAGGGCATGTCTGGAAACTTGTAACTCACAGGTGTCTATTTGCTAAATCGAAAATTGTTGTTGGCTACTACACTTGATAAAGCAGGGCTCTCAAGTTTTGAGTGCAGGCTAGAGTGAGATTTTCTCCGTGGGGGGGGGGGGCAGGTGGTGCATGATTCTCCCGTTTTCCACCGTGGATGAATAAATAATGCAGCTTTCAGAATGTTGTTGTTGCAGGATCACGCAAATAATTCCAGGATAACTGTATTTTTTTTTTCATTGCTTGTTGCCCTAAATCTTACCCAGATACAACAGTGCTATTATCTGATTGGCTATTGTGTAGCCACTTTCCTTTTTTTGATTGGCTGGCAGGTGGCAAGCTGCCACCGAGAACTCCAGGGGAGACGTGTTTGATTCCTGCCGGCGCATATTGGCCTACTGTTGGAAATTGTTTTTGTTTTATTCATTTTTTTGCCTGAGAAATACAACCCCAATTCCGAAATAGTTGGGACAAAGGGTAAATTGTGAGTAAAATCAAAATGCAATGACTTTTAAATCACACCAGCCAATATTTTATCCACAATAGAACAGAGATAACATAGCAAATGTTGAAATTGAGAAATTTGACAATTTTATCCACAAAATGAGCTCGTTTCAAATTTTATGGCTGCTACAGGTCTCAAAAAGTTTGAACAGGGGCCTGTTTACCATGGTGTAGCATTTCCTCTTCTTTTTAACACAGAGTGGAGGCATATGGGCATTGAGGACACAAGTTTGTTGAGTTTAGCCATTGGAATTTGATCCCACTCTTGTTTAAAACAGGCTTCCAGCTGCTGGAGAGTTTTTGGTCTCGTTTGACGGACTTTTTCGTTAAATTATGCGCCAAATGTTCACAGTCGGTGAAAGATCAGGACTGCAGGCAGGCCAATTCAGCACACGGACTCTTCTACTATGAAGCCATGCTGTTGTAATAGCTGCAGTATGTGGTTTTGCTTTGTCCTGCTGAAATACACAAGGCCTTCCCTGGAATAGATGTCATCTGGAGGGGAGCATACGTTGCTCGAAAACCTTTATATACCTTTCAGCATTCATGGTGCTTTTTAAAACATGCAAGTGTCCCACACCATATGCACTAATGCATCCCCATACCATCAGAGATGCTGGCTTTTGAACTGAACGCTGATAACAGGAAGGGTGGTCTTTCTGCTCTTCAGCCCGGAGGACACGACGCCCATGATTTCCAACAAGAATGTCAAATTTGGACTCTTCTGACCACAGGACACTTTGCCACTTTGCTACAGTTCATTTTAAATGAGCTTTGGCCCACAGAACACAGCAGCGCTTCTGGATCATGCTCAACAATGGCTTCCTTTTTGCATGATAGAGTTTTAGGTGGCATCTGTGGATGGCACGGCAGACTGTGTTTACAGACAGTGGTTTCTTGAAGTATTCCTGGGCCCATTTAGTAATGTCAATGACAGAATCATGCCGGTGAGTGATGCAGTGGCGTCTGAGGGCCCGAAGATCACGGGCATCCAGTAAAGGTCTTCGGCATTGTCCCTTACACACAGAGATTTTTCCAGTTTCTCTGAATCTTTTGATGATGTTATGCATTGTTGATGATGAGATCTTCAAAGCCTTTGCAATTTGACATTGAGGAACATTGTTTTTAAAGTATTCCACATTTTTTTTACGTAAGCCTTCACAGGTTGGAGAACCTCTGGCCATCTTTACTTCTGAGAGACTCAGCCTCTCTAAGAAATCCCTTTTATAGCCAATCATGCTACACACCTGATGCCAGTTAACTTAATTACTTGCTAAATGTTCTTTCAGCTGATTCTCTGATGTATTAATTGCTTTTTCAGCCCTTTTTTGCCTGTGTCCCAACTTTTTTGAGACCTGTTGCAACCAGAAAACTTGAAATAAGCTCATTTTGTGGATAAAAATGTAAAATGTCTCAGTTTCAACATTTGAAATGTTATCTATGTTCTATTGTAAATAACAAATTGGCTCGTGATCTGAAAGTCATTGCATTTTGATTTTATTCACAATTTACACTTCGTTCCAACTATTTCGGAATTGGGGTTGTACGTAAGTGCGTGACATCCGACTGAAATGAGTGACAATCACGCTCATTGCGTGAGACTTGTTATGTATGAGTATTTTACGTACAGCATTGTATATCATTTGTAAATGGAGATTTGTTACGTGCTGTTTTTGCTGCCTTACTGGTCAGCGATTTGTTTATTTTGGTTATCATTTGGCACCCTCTGGTGGTATGACTGTAGAAAAACATGATCTGATGCAATACCACTTATATGTGAAGAAATAGACTAGTGCTTTCTAGAAGCTTCTGGCATCTTCCTGCCTGGAGGGGCGGGATTACCCAAGGAATCCTGTAGATCTTTCCAGAATGTTGCTAGTCTGTATAAATGCTGTGTTTTTGGTCAGTGGAGGCAGAGTTTTTGTTTTGGCAACAGAGTTACATAGTGGCATTAGAGTGTTATTATAAGATTAAACAGTGGATTATTCATTGAAGATTTTTTAAATCAGTGAAGAATAAATTTAAGTTGTCATTGCTGGTTTTCTTTGTTGTGATTTTTAAGTGATAACAGACTTGAGAGCCCTGATATAGTATAGAGTAAGCCATAGAGCACATAGAGCCAGGTGGGGGCAGGCCTTGGAAACCAAGGTCTGCCCCTTCTGCCTCTGGTTCCGCCCAATCATGGCACAGTGTAGTCCAAAAGTGACTGTTTTCAGGAAGTGGCTGCAAGGCTGTTAAAATGGGTATTTTTCTGGGTGCAGCTCCGAGAAAGGTAGGGAGTTTTTCGAACTGAAACTCATGCTAAACTACTCAGTAGGTGTTCAGAACTGGCACAATGGGAACATTAGCTCAATGAAAATGGCATAATATGTCTCCTATAAAGATGGAGGCCTAAATGCCATCGATTTTGACTTCATTAATGGAACCTTAAAAATTAAAGGGTTAAAATGCTTTCTGAATGACAATAACTTTTGGTATCATATTCCCATATCATAAAGAAATATTGAAGAGACAGGGAAGTATAGATTTGTTACTCAGATGTGATTTTGCCATTCAAAGACTTCCATTAAATTATACATTTTTCATTAGCGGGTCATTTTATATTGGAAAATTTTGTATAATCACAACTTGACTCCACATAACACACCTGTTTGAAATAATAGGTATAGTACAGTATAATACAGTAAAGAGTAATAAACAGGTCTTTGTATAACAGGGTAATACAAAGGTGGTAATGGTAATTGTGACATGTTCTAACAAAAGCTATTCTCAACTCTATTTTTATGCTTAATAAAATAAATTGTATCTAATTTTACTCTAACCCCTTGTTCCCCATACCTTTTGGAGGAAGGTTGCGATTTTAGTGAAATCAAACTCCCAAACAAAACAATTAGAAATATGTCTGATTACATCTAACCCCCAACAATGTCTTATATAAATTCGATTTGACAATTCTTTTCCAAAAAATTACTCACCCTACTAACCAAATTTTTAAATTTCCCCATGCCTCCCAACGACAGTGTGTCTGGCAATGTGAAGTAGGCAAAAAGCACCAGATGATACCACAATGTAAACAAATTCCAGGACATAAGGTTTTCATCCATAAGGTCACAAAAGAACACTGACTAATATTTGAAGAGCTGTAGGCCTTGCCGCAGTTCAGATCAGTGTTCAAGATTCTGCTTTACCGTAAGAAAGAGACTGGGCTAAAATGGCATCCATAGGAGAGCTTCAAGGTGAAAACCACCTGTTAAGAAGTGATGTTTGTATGCTTGGTTTTAGTTGGTTTTAGTCCTTTCTAGCATATTTCTAGTGTATTTATTGTATTTATATATTTATTCTGAGTTACATGTTTCATGTTTAGAGAATGAATGCTTGCAGTCTCATGTCTTACTTTCCTCTTGTTTCTTTGTGTGGTGTCTTTAAAAGATTCTCACTCTTTCTTTTCCAACAATTCCTCTTCCTTCTCTCTTGCTGTTCTGATTGGACTATCCACACTTAGAGCAGTTCAGAACGGGTGATTAGTTAGTTCAAAGTTAGGATCCCAACTTCCTCTCTCTCTCTCCTATCACCGTCCTTGCTTTTCTAGATCCGCCTCTCCTCTCACCTGTTCTGAGTTTAGCTGGGCCTCCACTTAATTTGTTTGTGTATAAAAGACCCACTTTCCTGCTGCTTCTTGTCGACTCGTTTCTTCCGCCTAAGCTCGCTTTGGTCAAGTCTCGCTTTCTGCATCTTTTCTCTCGATTTCTGCAAGTTTGTATTTCGTGATTTCTCCCGTGAGTCTTGTTTACGTTGTTTGGTGGTGTGTGTGATTGAGATAGTGATTGTGAGTACCACGTTTACCCTTTATTCCCATTGTACCAACTTTGTTAGAGATTTCCTTTGTGCTCTTATCCTCTCCAACTCCCCTTTTCCTTCCCCATCCAATCCCTTTAGTATTTCCCTGTGTTACTGTCTTTGTGCGGACTGACATCCTGGTTTATAGATCTTTCTGCTTGTCCCTTGATTTACGATTCTGCCTTGCCTAAACCATTCCTGTTGCCTGGCTTTGATTTCTGTTCTGTATGACCATGAGCTCACCAAATAAACGCCCTGCCATTGCTGAACTGCATTTGGAGTCTCAAGCCATTCCTTTCACCACCGCTGTTAGATTAACACGAAAGCTCATGTCAGGTTTGCAAAAAGCCATCTTGATGACTCTTAATACTTATGGGATAATATTCCCAGGACTGATGAGTAAAAAGTTGGAATGTTTTGGAAGAGGTGGGTCCCATTACATCTGGCGTAAAGCTTACACAGCACAATGAGAACATACCAACAGTCAAGCACGGTCATGGTAGTGTGATAGTGTGGGGCTGCTTTGCTGCTTCAGGACCTGGGTGACATGCCATAATTGATGGGACCGTTCATTCTGCTCTCAATCAGAAAATCCTGAAGGAGAATGTCTAGCCATCTGTTTGTGACCTAAAACTCAAGCACTTTTGGGTTATGCAGCAGGACAATGACCCAAAGTACACAAGAATTTCTGAATAGCTCAAAAAAAAGAAAGTAACAGGGTGTCCTCGTCAATGTTCTGACTTAAATCCAATTGAGATGATGTGGCACGATGGTCCGTGTACTTTCAGGCAGTTTGTTACAAGCAGGTCATGCACAAAATCTTCCAGTGTGGTTGAATTAAAATGATTCTGCAAAGAAGAGTGGGCCAACATGCTTCCCCAGCAATGTAAAATTACCAGTCATTGCAAACGTTTACAGTGCAAATTCATTGAATTTTCTCAAATAAAAACTAATCTGGAATACATTTGACCGAACAGTTTGTGCACAGGATCCTGCTAATTAAATGCCCCAAATTTTCCGCTTTTTTCTTGAAAATGAGCCTTTTACTGAGGTCCAAGTGGAGATTTCCAAATACAAAATGAAGTTTGCGTAATGGCCGGTAGTATACGGAGGCCAAGCGCAACGACAGAAAGAGAGTAGCATGAACACAGTACAAACACAGAGAATAATATAGACCAAACGCAAGCACTCGCGCTTCCAAAGGACATATAATAGTCCAAACCACAGAAGCAAAGCGAGATAGAAAAAGGGAGAAGAAACTCCAACAATAAGAAGATAGAAAGTAATACAAAACTTGACTGCAGATATCTTCAGCTATAGTGCAAAGCTAAACACAGACACTCTAGCGAAGGAGGCGTGCCGGACATCCAGCTTATACAGATTCTGGGGAAGCACCGCCCCAGCTCAATCAACCAGCTGGGTAAAGAATTCGATGGCCCACGAATTCGATACCGTCCCGGGACGAGAGCCGCAAAGAAAGGTCCAAACAACATGCACACCTCACAAACCATGACGGGACCCCCCCTCTAAGAAACAGCCCCAGAAGTTCCCAGAGAGCCCCGCGCACGGAATTCAGAAATAAGGGGAGGATCCAGGATATCCTGAGAAGGGACCCAGCACCGCTCCTCTGGACCATAACCCTCCCAATCTACTCAAAACTGAGCTCCATGACCCACACGCCTCTCGGCTAAAATACAACGCACAGTGTAAACCGGCCCTCCTTCAGTCATCCGCGGTGGCAGCGGGGGTTTGTCGACCAGAGCCAGGACGCAAGTGCTAACTGGTTTGAGCCTGGAGACATGAAAAGAGGGATGAATCCGTAAGGATCTAGGGAGCTTCAACCGGATTGTGACCGGATTGATCCTTCGTACAATCTTAAAAGCACTAATAAAGCGGGAAGCCAATTTCCGTGACTCCACTCTCAAGGGCAGGTCCCGCGTGGAAAGCCAGACCCTTTGGCTAACCCGATAAGATGGGGCTGAACGGCGCCTTCTCTCTGCGGCGGTCTTTTGTTTCCGTCCAGAGCGCAACAAGGAGGAATGGACCCTGGCCCAAACTGACCGACAACGCCAAACAAAGTAATTAACCGAAGGAACCTCTGAATCCCTGTCAGTCTCAGGAAACAGTGGAGGCTGATAACCCAACTGAGCCTCAAACGGGAAAGACCTGTGGAGGAGTTACCCAGTGAATTGTGGGAGTATTCGCCCATGCTAAAAATCGACTCCACGAAGATGGGTTGTCAGCCGCCAAACATCGAAGAGTATTCTCCAAAGACTGGTTGGTTCGCTCAGTCTGCCCGTTAGTCTCTGGGTGGAAACCCAAGAAAAGGCTCACGGTGGCCCCCAACTGGTTGTAAAACGCACGGCAGAATTTGGTCGTAAATTGAGGGCCCTGGTCAGAAACCACATCTTGAGGGATGCCATGCAGCCGGAAAACATGGTCCACAACAAGAAGGGCAGTCTACCGCGCCGAAGGCAGCTTGGGCAGCGCGATAAAGTGGGCGACCTTAGAAAAACGGTCAACCATGACCAGGATGACCGTGTTGCCTTCCGAAACAGGCAGCCCCGTAACAAAATCAAGAGCGATATGGCTCCACAGGCGCTTAGGGACGGGCAACAGCTGCAGCAGACCAGAGGGGGGGAGGTGGGAAGTCTTGTTCCTAGCGCAAATACAGCACACCGCTACAAACTCCTGGATGTCCTCCATCATGCTGGGCCACCAAAAACGTTGGGCCAAGAACTGCTTGGTCCGATGAACCCTCGGGTGACCAGCCAGACGGGAAGAGTGCCCCCACTGGAGAACTTGGGACCGCACTGCTAAAGGAACAAATAAACAGCCAGGCGGCTCCCCACCAGGACCGGGATCATTTTTCACTGTCTCCCACACAACAGACTCAATGTCCCACTGAATGGGAGCCACAATCTGAGCTGCCGGGATACCCGACTCAGGAATAGGGTCGCGACCGGAGCGGTCGTGAATCCGCGACAAAGCGTCGGGCTTGATGTTTTTAGACCCCGGGCGATAGGTTAACGTTAAGTTAAAGCGGTTAAAAAACAACGGCCACCGCGCCTGCGGAGAATTACATTGTTTAGTCTGTTGGATGTATTGGAGATTTTTAGGATCCGTCCAAACCACAAACGGCTGTTCAGCCCCCTCCAACCAATGGCGCCACTCTTCTAACGCCAACTTGATGGCCAACAACTCCCGGTTACCAATGCTGTAATTCCGTTCGGCCACCGACAATGACCGGGAGAAGTAGGCGCATGGGTGCAACTTACTGTCCCGAAGGGGGCGCTGGGACAAAATGGCACCTACCCCGCCTTCCAACGCATCCACTTCCACAACAAATGGGAGGGAGGGGTCGGGCAAAATGAGAATGGGATCTGAGCTAAATCATTTTTTTAACTCCTGAAAAGCAGCCTCAGCTGCCGGAGACCAAGCAAACGACGAGGAGGTATTCTTCTTAGTGAGCGCAATAATGGGGGCAGCTACTGCGCTAAAATTACGGATAAACCTCCTATAAAAATTAGAAAACCCCAAAAACCGTTGCATCTCCTTAACATTTTGAGGGGCAGGCTAATTCCTGACCGCTGACACTTTGTCAGGATCCATGCGGACCGACCCTTCCGAAATAATGAAGCCAAGAAACGAAACTGTCTTGGCATGAAAAACGCATTTCTCAGCCTTTACAAAAAGCTTGGCTTTGAGGAGAGCCTCAAGCACTTGTCTGATGTGTTGTTTATGCTCCGAGAGAGTTGAAGAGAAAATCAGAATATCGTCAAGGTAGACAAAGACGAATCTCTCCAACATCTCTCGGAGGACGTCATGAACGAGTGCCTGGAACACAGAGGGGGCGTTAACCAATTCAAACGGCATGACCAAATATTCGTAGTGCCCGTCATGCGTATCAAATGCCGTTTTCCACTCGTCCCCCTCACGGATCCGAACCAAGTTATAAGCATTCCGGAGGTCTAGCTTGGTAAAAAAACAATGCCTCCTACAGCCGTTCAAACGCGTAGTTCATCAACGGAAGTGGGTATCGGTTTTTAAAAGTGATATTATTTAAGCCCCTGTAATCAATACAGGGTCTCAGACCGCCATCTTTTTTGCACACAAAAAAGAACCCCGCTCCGGCAGGAGACGTGGAGGGCCGAATAAATCCATTAGCCAGAGCCTCCCGAATATATTCTCGCATAGCCTTCCGTTCAGGCCCTGACAGCGAGTAAAATGAACCCCTGGGGGGAATAGTACCTGGGTAGAGATTGATCTCACAATCGAACGTGCGATGAGGAGGTAAAGTCGAGGCCCACTGCTTGCTAAAAACCTCTGCGAGATCAGCATAATCGTCAGGAACATTAGGAGGCAGACAAAAGTTCAGAGCAGCCCCCAAATTCTCACCCTGTTCGGAACCTGCCCCCTCTGAGTCAGATTCCGAGTCAGAGAAATCCTCCGAATAGCAATCCTCCTCTGGCTGCCGCCAGTCAAATTGAGGATCCCACTCCAACCCCTCCTCCACCCCTTTCTGTAGATTAGGAGGGTTGTGTGAGGCAAACTCCTCAGAATCACTCCAGGCGTCAGCCTCCCCCATACGTCGATGCCGGGGATGACATGCCAAACTTTCCCTACGGTGGGACCTACAATCAGTCCCCCACTGGACGATCGGGTTATCCTGACTTCCCCAAATGATATGAGGCCTATGTTCCCGTAGCCACGAGTGTCCTAAAACGACAGGGAAAACAGGAGAACTGATAATAAAAAACCGGACCTTCTCAGAATGGCCACCAAAAGAGATGAACATAGTCAATGATTCAGAAACTTCGGTTCTAAATCCAGTTCCCAGCAGGCGACCGTCCAAAGATCTCACAGAGCGTGAATGTAAAAGAGGGCAGATAGGAATGGAATGTCTCCTAGCCCACTCTGCATCTATAAAACAATCCACGGCGCCAGAGTCCACAAAAGCTTTGATAAATATTCTCTGTCTCCCACAGTCAATTCGACAGGGATTAAAGTTCGGAAGGGAAATTGTGTCTGTCCCTCTAGCGCCCCCCATACCGCTAGAGGGACTTCCCGTTTCCCTGAAGCTCAGGGCAGCGTGGACGGATATGTCCCGGTTTGTTACAATTATAGCAGATTATATGTTTCCGAACGGGCTTACGAGCCTGGCTCTCATATGAGCCATCAACCTGCATAGGCTCATCAGGAGTGGAATTTTCAGTGTGCGGAATGGGAACTTTAAGCATGCTGCTAGTAGCATTAGCCCCGTTACCAGCAAGAGCCAATGCAGTACATTTCTCCCTGTTACGTTCGCAGATTAGATTATCAATTCGCACCAACGAACTAACGAATCTAGAGACAAACAAGGCTCCAATGTAGCCAGAGCATCCTTAACCTCCTCTGCCAAAGCGTGAATGAACCCTGTCATGAGAGGCGCTTCTGGCCAGCCTGTCTCTGTAGCCAAGGAGCAAAATGCGATTGAAAATGCAGCGACACTCTCAGAGCCCTGCCTTAGATGCATTAAACGCTTAGCCGCGTCCTGGCCACAAACATCCTGATCAAACACCGATACCATTTCTCTAACGCGAGTCTCCACAGTAATGACTACCGGTGAATTAGATCGAAGAAGTGGTCCGACCCAAGTGAGTGCTGTGTCGGTTAACAGGGATAAAATAAATGAAACCCGAGACTCTTCATTCACGAACCGTGAAGGCTGCGCTTTGAAAAATATCTCACATTGGGCAATGAAATCTTTACATCTTTCTCCCTCGCCTCCATATCTTGGGGGTAATTGAAGCTTTGGCTCTCGGGGAGAATTCACGGACTGTGCTTGTGCGACATTTTGTGTAATTTGCGTGGACAGGGCTCTAATACTCTCAGTGAGAGTTAACAGAACGTTCTCCTGTCTCTCCATGGCATTCGCCTGAAGGCGGACTCTTTCCGCCAACTCTGCCTGTTGTTTGTTCAGGCTAACAAGACCCTTGCCATAACCGGAGAGAGCAGCTTGTAGATAGCCCTGCCAGAGGTCCAGTTTGGAGAATACCGTAGAGCCGTGAAACTGCGCTGTGAGCTCCTCTGACGTAGGCAGTGGGAAACTGTCAGGGATCACAACCTTGTTCACCACACGGAGATTGAAACAGACCCGTAGGGCCCCAGACTTCTTTTTTCGCCACCACTAGGTTCGAGACCCCGGGCAATGCATCCACCTGCTCAATGATACCAGCGTCCAGCAGCTGTTGGAGTTCCGCTGAGACGCCGTCACGGAGGGCCAGAGGAATGCAGCGGAGGGGTTGGATGACTGGCTTAATGGCGGGGTTCAGGAGCGGTTGATGGGCAAACGCAGTAAGGCAGCCTAAGCCATTAAACAGGGATAGCCACTTCTGCTGCCAGCGTGTGGAGATGGTCAGAATTGTAGCTCCTTTTGTGTCCACTGGGGAGAAACCGAGGGCAGTGAACAGGTCCAGCCCCATCAAATTGGCTCCTCGACAAGTAAAATGGAAGCAGAAGCTGTGTATAGTCTTGCTGCCATATGCAACAGTCACTCGGAGGAAGCCAGCGAGGTCAATCTTTGAGTCACCGTAGCCACAAAGTGAAGCAGAGGGTGCTGAGAGTAGTATTGAGCTGAAAAAAGCTCTGTATGTGCGCATGTTCAGGAGGGACACACTGGCACCCCTGTCCAATAGTAGTGGAATGCACACATCATTCAAGCGGGCTGTACATGACTTAAATGAAACTGGGCCAGACATCACATTGTGAATGATGGTGGGGGCATGCGAAAATGAGGCTGCTTGCCCCCCTGACTCAGCTGGAGCAGAGCGGCAAACTGAGGCATAATGATTGCGCTTTCCACAATTGCGGCAGGTCTGGCCACGGGCTGGGCAATTCTGTGCTCTGGACGCATGTGATAAGGATCCGCAGTTATCACAAGGCCGTGACGTTTGAGCTTGTGGGCGTGGCCGAGATCACTGTAGCCGGCTCGGTAGCATGACTGCAGAGGAGGAGTCAGCTGTCTCTGGCGGCTCGCTCTGGCTTAGCTGAGGAGCTGGCGCTTGGGGCGGGGCCGGGCTGGTCGCGATTACATGCTGTTTATTCAGGGCTGATGCACATTCATCTGCACTCTCTATTTACAATGCAATGGTGATTGCTCATGACAATGTTGGATCGTCCAGCTCCAGCAAAAGTCTCTCATGCACTTTTGCATTGTTAGTGTGTTCAATTAACTGATCACGGATCATCTCGTCTTGCAACGCACCAAAATTGCATGTGCTTGCCAGTCCCCTGAGATTAGCGACATACTGTTGCACAGACTCACCGGAAAGTTGGTGTCTTTGACGAAACAGAAAGCGACGTAGGAGGGCACTCTGCTGAGCAGCAAAGTGTTCGGAGAGCAGTTGAACGGCAGCAGCGTAGGTGCTCGTAGCAGCCGGATCAAGTGTCCCAAGCACACGTTGGCCCTCAGCCCCCAAGCAATGCAGCAGCAGTGCCTTCTTACGGGCTGCACTCACGTCAGATAGCCCCACCACCAGTAGAAACGTTTTGAAGGACTGCAACCAGCGAGTCCAGGGGATCGGAGGCTCGCTGGGCAGAGCAAGGAAGGGGGCAGGTGGTGGTAGGGTGATGTCAGCCATCCTCATCGCCAATGTTGTGGTTGTAATGACTGATCATACCAACACAGGGTTTAACGTGAAACTCATCATCTCCATTTACTCAACTTCCTCGAACCCCCCGTTCAGACCCAAACAATCAAAACACCCACCCAGTCAGACACAACACAATCCTCTCGCACTATTGAACTCCCAACTCTATATGTGAATGAGTATGTGAAACAGAACATGACAATGGGCACTGGTGTGCAGACATAACAGCGCAGTTGGCAACTGTAGTCGACATTTTTAAGCTTTCGTTTTCTTTCGACTGATGGCAGCACCTCCCGGTGTGTAACTCCTTTCCAATCTTAATTAAATTGACTTTACTTGACTGCAAAAATTCTAAGGACCATCAGGTGTGGCCAGTACTCCTTGTTAAGTTAAAATGAACATGAATAGCCAAATTCTTGATCAATTTCCAATCAGTCATTTAAATTACCATTACAGAAACTCCAAAAACTCGTAACATTGTCAGGTGTGGCCAGTTTTCATTAATAACGCATACCTGTCAACTCTGACACATTCGGTGTGAATTTCAGGACATATTTACGTTCCCCTGCTGCAGTACGCAATTATTCAAAAACACGTATGTAAGAGATTCTTGTGCGGAATTGAAGTCTTTATGCATGGAGGTTTGTCAGTTTCACGTGGGTGACGGTGGATTTCACCACTAGTAATATGAAAACCAATTATGACTCCGGACTTTTCTTCACTCAGGGGTTGGAAGCAATGGTATTGAATCCAACCAGAAAATCCTAATGCATATTGAATTTCACCCATCAAAAGTTGATTTCATTTGTATTAAGTATATGATTATTTTATGATTTGACAGCGCGCCATTTTGAGGGATTCTGAGAGTTTGGGGAGCCACCTGGGAGAGCTGTCTTATTTGGCTCCTAAAGAGTAGATAATTTAGAATTTCATGCTCAGATGCAGAGTACTTGTAGTCAAGGAGTTTATGATCCCAGAAATGTATAGTTTTAACCCCTGGCCATTTTTCAATTCTCCGTATTATATTTTCAACAATATCAATACCTTCATCTCTTTGAAGCTGCAATCTTGAATTATATAGCCTTAAAAAGGGTAACACATAAAGAGCCAGATTTGGCTTCTGCGCAAAGGGGTTAAGTGGCGATTTCCATAATTCCTAACCCATAGTGAGGTCCAGACTTCTCCTGTGACTCGGGATCTGGCTAATAAAAGCAGTGATCAGTGAAGTGTTTAGAGCAGATCACCAATCCTGATCCAAAGTTGTGTCTGATAGGGTTCCCCTGTCAAATCATAGTTCTGCAAACAATGCAATGCAATGACATCCCTAAATAGCGTGGAGAGCAAAAGTTCATTTTACTCTTAATTTGACTGCAGAACAGATTGTTAAAGCATGGGATAATTGTGTGATCACTGCCGAGCAGAAGAGCTCAATATAGCAAAAGGACAAATCGCAGGAGATGGCAGAGTATCAAAATTCATCACTTTATGGAGCGTCATCTGTGATAACGTTCTTAAAGTCGAGCTGATTCATCAATGCCCGTTAAGTTATTTCTTTCATGACTTTAACCCTTTAAGGCCTAATGCAAAAATCCCAGCAATCATGCTGCCATGTTTACCATAGCAACCTGTATTTGGGCTGAAGCACAGCTTCTCAGCTTTCAGGAACAGTTGGAATTTTTTTTCTATTGCGCAAAACTTACAGTAATTATGGTGCTTTCAAAATTACGCGCATATCTGTGTCGGCAACGACACGTTCTTAAAATGCGCACATGCTGTCCCGGTTTAAATGGGTTAAATCAGCGACAGCATCACAAAACTTTCTAGAGGGGGGAACATTTTAATGGGGGAGCAGAATCGGACACAACACTGGATTCCATGAAATCCGCTCGTTCCCTCTTCACAAAATCCACTAATGCCTTTTGAATTGTGAGGTTTTTTGGAAATTTATGGACCATGATACCTCTGCTTGCATCGGCCTTATTGTTGTGGCCATAATCAAGGCAGATATTTGGCATTTTCCCGAGGGAATATTCCATAATTACGGATCACAGAGTCCAATGCCATTGACAATGTTCTCTGTTGCTGGCTAGATACCTTTCATGACGTCATCGCCAAAAATGGCCAAAGATAAATTCTTTCCGAGATGATCGCGATTTGCGGTGATTAAAATGCGAATAAATCTGCAATGGCTGATTATAATTTGAAATGACCAGTGCACACAGGATGCATTTATTTTAAGATTCTGTGGTTCAAATCTTATTTTAGGATGAACAAACACTTTAATAGCAGTTGTTGCAGCCAGGGGTGACACAATCAGTTATTAGGTTTCGGGGACAATTATTTTTTCACATGGGTGATGTAAGTTATGAATAACTCTTTACCTCAAAGAAATGAAATTATCATTTAAAAGCTGCATTTTATGTTTCCTCACGTTATCTTTGCCTTATATAAAAAATTAGTTGGATTAGCTGAAACATTAAAATTTGATAAAGAAGCATAAATAGAAGAAATCAGCAAGGTGGTAAAAACTTTTTCAAAGCACTGCACAAGATGTATCAAGATCCATAGTATCTCCCGACTGTTGTCGGGGAGATACAGTTATTTTATTGAGCAAATGGGCTTCCAATAAGCTGCGTTGCCATTACCGTTTAAGACATACAGCTTTGCATCCATGAGGAAGGCTACAATATGAGATTGCATGGATGGTAGTTTACTGAAATTTCTCGAAATTCCATGTTGAAATAGAATGTAATGTAGTAAACGTTGCTGAAGGTGGTATTTAGATAAGGTTTTGTTTAATAAGATACCTGCCGTCTCAGAAGCTAGACTATAAAGACCTCATGAATAACTTTGTCATATTAAATGATTTTAAATGCATGCCATGCGTCAAACTTTCTTGACGCACTGATAACCATTTACTCAATTCATCAATTACGAACACTTCGACGTAAGCAGCGTTGGTAATATAGCTGCAACTGTAAGCTAAAAAGGGAAATATGCAGCAGGGCATGATGCACTGCGTGTTGCGACACATTTCTGCTATAAATATTTTTGAAATTCTCAGCGACTTGTGCCACACTCGCCCTTCTGTCGGTTTGGACCAGAGGGGATAGCCTTCATAACCCTTGTGCATTGATGGGCCTTGGGTACCCAAAACCCCCTTGTCAGTTCATGGTTTGTCCCTCCTGGGACCACTGGAAGTAGGTACAAACATCTGCTGACAAGGAGCACTCCAGAGGTGCTGCTACTTCAGAGATGCCCACACATTGAATACGAGAACCGTCTACTTGCTTACCGTCTATGCACTGTCTGCAGAGCTGGACATGTGCCCTTGTGACATGAGATAATCAACATTATTCGCTCCATCTGTGTGTGGTTTTAATTTTTTGACTCATAGGTGTGTGTGCACGTATTTGTACACACAAACACGCACGAACACACACACACACACACACACACACACATATATAAAGTATATGTGCATGTGTGTGTGATTTTTGTGATGTCACACTTTATCCTTGTCTTATTGCATATCATACCCCTATTCCTCATAGTGATGATGCAGGTGTGATGGAGAGGATGTACTGGGATGGAATCCTGTTTGTATATGGATTTTTAATGCACATTTCCCCAGTGAGGATTTGTGAACATAGAGAGATAATCATCTTAATTAAACTCAGAGTCAAAGGGAAATGTGAAATAAGCAATGAAATAATCAGGCCTGATCCATAATGTCTCCCCTTTACCCCCCCCAGCAAAAATTCTCAAAATGTCAGACAATCAGCTGAACTGTGGCGGAGCAAAAGCCAGAGCTAATGCAATATTTTGGATGGAGTGATGCTTTTGTAAATATTTAACAATATATTTTAATCTTTTGTAGATACTTCAAAGCTTCAAACAGCTTTTGTGCTATACTAATGGGTTATTTCAGATGAGCTCTCTGCAGTAACAGAATGCCAATCACTGGAGACCAGGGTAGAAATAGACAGGATACAGACACTCCCTGTTTTTCCATATAGCTGTTCTTCTCCTCAGATTAAATATTGAATCCTCCTGTCTGGAAAAGGACCTGCTGTGGGAGATTTAATTTTATGGCCTAAATAAATATCTTATCACTGAATACAATAGGGCTCTACTTTTTTGGCAGTAGTTTTAATGAGGAATGAGGAAATATTTCAGTGCTGGTGTCCCATTTAATTTCGCTTTTAAATTATTGACTTTTTATTTATTATGTTACATTTATTCACAAGGTAATTCAATGAACCAGGACTGAACTTTTCCTGATAGGGTTTTCTTCCATAGCTTATAAGTTAATTGCATGAAATAGTTAGACAAATAAAATTGTTTAACTTTTGCAAGTATCATTCAATAGTGATCACATTTTGGAAGATGAAACTGGAGCATGAAAACTTGGACATAATGATTAGAATTATGTGGCTGATCCTCTTCCACCTTTGAGTCTTTCTGGGTGCATTATTAACCACCTGCAGAAGAGGAGCAGTAACCCCAGATGCAGGTGTCTAAATGATGCCGTAATTTCAATTGTTCCTGGAGCACATAGTCAGTGCATGTTCAATGGTCCCTTAGACCTACTCAAAAGATGGGAGGTCTTAAGGCTGAAATGGTGGAATAGCAGTTGCATAAATCATATCTTCCATAAAATCTGTTCTGCCTGGTACATCCGGCTTCAGAAGCAACCAGAGAATATTTCAAAATATAGACTGATGATGAAAAAAAATTGCTTAACCTCATAGCAACAACATAACACCATGCAAACTCAAATGAAAATACACTAGTGAAAGGCAGCTAATGGAATAACAAAATATACATATTAAATTGCTATGTTTTCAGTAGACTATCAAAATCTCCTTTTTCATATTAATGTAAGCATACAATGTTACAGTTGCGAATGCATAGACAGGTCCTAAAAAGGTTTCAAAATTTAGCTTTCATTTTTTTTCCATCATCAGAGAGACCTCCATAAAGAATGCATGACATGGAAAGCAGAGCTGAATCCAAAGGTTCTTGCTCTTAGCACTTCTTGTCCCTACAGATCTTCCTCTTCGTTCTAGTATGAGTTGCAGCTATTTAATCTAACTGGAGATGTCTGCTTTCAAATAGTGTATCACTTCAACTAGAATTTTGTTCTTGTAATTAGTTCTTGTAATCTAATGTCTAATGAGTCCATTCGTGTTACCGTTCCCGTTGGTGTTCCCACTTTGTTTTCCGGAGCGTAACTCCAAAACCGTTTGCATGATCTTAACGAAACTTTGCATACTTACTACTCAAGTCCTGAAGTGGTGCCTTTTGGTATGTGCCTTTCTGTCAATCCGTCTGTCTGTCTGTCCGGATGTCATCAATTTTTGTCCGAAGCATAACTCCAAAACCGTTTGCATGACCTAAATGAAACTCTGCATACTTACTACCCAGGTCCTGCAGTGGTGCCTTTTGGGATGTATCTGTCTGTCTGTCCATCCATCCATCCGTCGGTGGGTTAGGCAGGGAAGGGTGGCCAGGGGGGAGACGTACATTTTTATAAGTAAAAACACAATCTAGTTATTTTTTATTTCAAGGACAATATTCAGATTTTCGTGCATATGACTTGTCTTTTTTATCCAGTGTTTTTGGGTGTAAATCATTGACTAAAATCTTTGCAATCATTCCACTGTTGAGCAAGAATGGCATCCCCAGCAACCACATTAGAGCACTTAAATTTCATTAAACAAGGCAGCATCCGTGTCAGAGTACTTGCACTACATTGCTTTGTTTTGCAACTGACAGGTTCAGATTGTTATTAAAAGTGCCTGACAACATAGCCACTGGACTCCATTAACAAAAACAGTAATTTCAGTATGCAGACACAGGAGTTTGTGGGCTACCATTGCCTCAATTGATTAGTTTGTTTGTGTTACTGTGTGGTAGTTTTACTACAGAAAAAGATCTGAATGCATCTTCCACCACCAAAAGTCACACAATAACACAAACTAACTGATTCGGGCAGCGTTGGACCAGCAACTCCCGTGTCCTGCAAGCTATAAATACTGTTTTTGCTTGGTAGCTTTTAACACAGCAACAGTAACGGCTGTTTCTGGTTAAACAGAAAGACACTTATTATTTATGAAATAAAGTTTCAGTCATGCCTTTGTCATTGCTAAGTAGGTGAAACTAATGCTCCTTCCCAGACTCCTAGGAACTGGGGTAGTATGATGAAGTATGAATTTGAGTCCTAGTTTGAACTCAGCATATCACTAATATTAATCCATGTAGATCTTAGTAATTAGTATTTTTGAGTTAACTGTAATGTTTGCCACAGAGAAATGTTTGGCAGTCGGGCATGGCCAGCATTCAGGTGAGTTGAATGGCTTACCGAACACCACAAAATTAGCCAAACATTTCTAAAAAATGCAAGAGCAATGGTGAAAATGGCCTTCTTTCTTCTAAAAATATGACCAAAAATACTGCAAGTTTTTACCTCATACATTTATTTTTTAAAAATATCTATTCAAAACCAAAAAATCATCATAGAAACAAGTTTAAACACATGCAGACCCTTCTTTCGATAGTACACTCTGCTATATATTATAATTGTTTATGTGTGATATAATGGAAAATACCCCAGATTCCTTGATGTGATCGGCTGCTTGAGCGATATGAGAGCAGAGGTCACATATGTCACGACTAGGGCTGCATGATTTTTCTCCCTGAGAATTGAGATTATGATTGTCACGCACAATTGTTTTCTTTTTTTCAAAAAAGACAAATTTACTGCACTCCCAAAAAACATGTCTGAGATGCTTACTGTCTAGACAGGGCTTTAAACAGACAAAATAAACATGAATCAAAGAACTTGACACATAGCATATTTCAAACGGTTGAACTTACATTTAAAAGGCCCTTGTAACAAAAAAAAAAAATCCCTCAAGCCTCATTTCCCCTGACTCAACCCTTTTAAGTGCAGCCCTTTTTTGAGCAAAATTCCTATCAAACTAAAATGCTTACTGTTCTTGAACCCCTTTGCCCACAGGCATAATCATGGTCTTGTTTGAAACGTGAAGAAAATCTCTATTGTTTCTTCTTCAACTGTTGATTTAGCGTTCCAAAACAGGCTGTTCAATTTACGGTTAATCTTGGATGAAAATAACTTGAAGACAGATGCAACTGTAATGATGTGAAACACAAAGCACTTTTTGCAAGTTCCTCTGGGATGGAAAACGGTCACGCTCATGGAGAGGTCAACATCACACACTTGAACAAAGAAACACAGGCAGTTTAAGTAATGTGAAGGAGAGGCAAATAACACCCAGCCAGACAGTGACCCCCACTGGAGCTGTCCCAAGGAGATGGCTTTCGCTCCTCTACAGGATGTCAAGACACCTCAGCCTAATGGTGACTGTCCTTCGGTGCGCAGTTGATTTGCAAATTCTATAGGGTAAGCCAATAGACTGCAATCGACATATTGGCTGAAACAAATGGTCTTCACAAAGCCAGTCTACGTCTTGGGACAGCGGTCCTATGGGAACATGAAAGAAATGTTGATGGGCTTTGAAAAAACCCTGTAATCTTAGGCGTGACACTCAGGAGACTGCTCTCAGATAGTCAGAATTGCTGAGAATATTACCAAAACTGAGAAACAACACTGAAAATATAAATTTTGTCTGACAAAAAAAGATTCTGTTTTTCTCTGCCCTTATGACACTGTGACCAAGCCTTATCCACCTCGAAAAATAATACAGCCGTAGCCAGGTGCCAAAACAACTGCAGGTTCAAATATTATGATTGTGTGACCAAAAATTTTTATTTTACAGATTTTTTTTTTTTTTTTTTTTTGGTCATGTTTGTGTGTATTTCAAAAAACAGTTTTGGAGAGTACAAATTTCCCCTGCCCTACTAGCTGCGGTCAGGTTCGCTTTTGCTTCAGTTTTACAACTTTGTACAATTAGTCTTCAATTTGTCTCCTTCCCCATTTGCAGCTAAATTTTAACTCTAGTAGACCCTTCCTATTCCAAGCACTGGGGTGCAATCGGATATGCAAAATAAATTCCCTCCCAAATAACTTTTGCTTCATTGACAAAATCTCCCCTTTGTCAGAAACCACTGAAACAATTCCTCCCCGTAAAAATTAATCCCTTGGCTAACAAATGCATCCGTCCTTTGGAAGTGTCAGACCACTGGCTGTCTGTGTAAACAAAGTGAATTTGATTTTCCAGTTATATTGGTTTGAGGGCTGATAGCTAAAACACCTCCTGTTCTGTTAGGTTAGCACATAATTACCAGTGGGTGCACTTTTGGAGCCTTATTTTAACGATCTAAGCACTCGGTCTGAAACGTGTGGCACAAGTGCATTTAAGGCGTTTCCAAATCCATTTTTGCTAGTTAAACGGTGGGTTATCTAGGAGCATAGTAAGGCGCTCAGTGCAAAGCGGTTGGATTTGATCTCTTAATGAGGCGTGTTTTTGCCAAAACATGGAATAAACCAATAGTGTCATCTCTCATTGCCTTTTAAAAGCCAGGGAAACTTGTACCTTGGCGAACAGTAATAACAACCCCATTTCCAGAAAAGTTGGGACACTGTTTAAAATGGAAATGAAACCAGAATGCAATGATTTCCAAATCATTTAAACCCTATATTCAATTGAAAATAGTGTAAAGACAACATATTGAATGTTGAAACTGAGAAATTTTATTGTTTTTTGAAAAATATTTTCTCATTTTGAATTTCATGAAAACAACATGTTGCCAGAAAGTTGGGACAGGGGCAATGTTTACCACTGTATTGCATCACCTTTTCTTTTTAACAATACTGTGAATGCATTTGGGAACTGACCAACTTTGTTTTACAAAATGTTTATCTGGTGTGTAACTATTGCATTCAGAAAAAGGGTTGGAATGAAACACCTGATACTACTAATCAACCCTTTAGCAAAGAGACTCGAGGCCTATCTTTCGGTTGGATAATGTTGAATAGCCCTGATATGGGCTTTCAGCTGATCAACAATTTGCAGACTCCTTTGTCATATTTTTTCCATAATGTGCCAAATATTTTCAGTGGATGACAGGTCTGGCCTGCAGGCAGGCCAGTTTAGCACCCAGCCTCTTTTACTACTGAGCCATGTTGTTGTAATACATGCAGAATGTTGTGTTTGGCATTGTTTTGCTGAAATAAACTGTCTGGATGGCAATATATGAAACTCCAAAACCTGTATATATTGTTTAGTATTAATGGTGTCTTCATAGATGTGCAAGTTACCCATGCCATGTGCAATAATGCACCCCCATACTATAATGGATGCTGGCTTTTAAACTGTGCATGATAACAAGTTGGATGGTCCCTCTCCTCTTTAGCCCAGAGGACACAGCATCTATTATTTCCCTAAATAATTTCACATTTTTGATTTGTGAGACCACAGGACAGTTTCCCACTTTGCCTCAGTCCATCTTAAATGAGCTTGGGCCCAGCGAAGAATTGTACAAATGCTGGTTTCAGCGTTTGTGGACATGCAAAACGGAGCTTTTGGTAAACAATGATGTCCCAGCTAATTTCGGACAAGCCCACTGTTACCTTGTGTGATTTTCTCTTCTGATATTATTCCGTTTAAATGTAGACGTTATCACCACCTACTGGCTCGGAATACTTGATTTGAGCAATTGTAGCTGTTTTTGTGTTCTCGTATGGACAGGGATATTTTCTAAAACGGAGTCGTTTGGACAGAAATTTTTTTTTTCTAAAACGCATTGAAAAATATCCATTTAAGAAAATACTTGTGTAAGTGTGGACTGGGCCTTAAGTTCACTGAGGATTTGTTTTCTTTGTGTCCAATTATCATTAAAGGAGCAATATGTAAGTTTGTGGCCAAAACTGGTAGTGCAATCACATTCAAAATAGTGCAGAGCGCAGTATCCCCTCCTCCTCTCCCCCAGACGAGAGGTTGCCAGCTAGGTTGCCGGATCCAGCAAGAATGTCTACTACACGGAGCTACCATGGCTACGTTTCAATATCACCAATGATTTGCTCTCACAGGGTTGTGTTCAGTTCAGTTCAGTTCAGTTCAGAAAAGATCAAGACTAATGACTAACTAACTTTAGCAATGGTCATATTGGTCAACTTGCTCGTCACTCTTCTGTGTGGATAGCCCACTAAAGTCCATACTGTAAAATGCGTAAAGAATGAATGAGGACTCATTTGATCGATGTACTGTCTCAATTACATTTCATATTGCCATAATGGCTGTGCTAATGTTGGAACGGCTTGCACAGCGTCTCAGCATAAAGCCAGAGAAACGGACTAATAATGCACTGCTAATGTTAGCAATGAAGAGCCACGGTTTTTATTTCCAAACAATTTGTTACCTAGTCAATTCGATGACCCACCTGCATACGCACTAACGTACCATGAACAAACACACATAACGTTATTCGACTGTAGAGAATATTTGAAATGTCCGTGCCTATAGTAAATAGAATTAAGTTAGCAATACTTAGCTGAATCTTACCTGCCCAGGAGAAAATCAGTAACTTCAGCGTCGGTCTTCAAATTCTTCTCTGCTTTCAGCCATCTCCATCTTTCAAAGGCATGTCCTATACAGATCCTTGTTTTGTTTCTGACTTTGTCACGACGTATTTCGGAATCATAACGAGGCCTTTTAGCTTTAGTAATGTCAGACATTTGTGCTCCGAAACGCTGGTAGCTGCAGCTCAGTGGTAACTGGCAACCTGGATGCCAAAATGCTACTGACTTCGTGATTGGGAGATAGGTGGAGGGCGGCGCAACAGGCCAAAACACAAAATGACAACATAAACATCAGTTGTGGGCTGCAACTTCGCTTTTGTAATGAGAATATTCTGGCTGGACTACTCTTGTCAGTGATATAAGTATTTGAAATTAACATCATTCCCTTGTCTCTGGTGATATATCAGGGCCATTAATCAACATACATTTCTTGCATATTGCTCCTTTAATTATTAATATTTTTCAGTTCCTGTGATATCTGGGGCAAAGAACATCCAATTAACTATATACAGTGCCGTGAAAAAGCATTTGCCCCCTTCCTGATTTCTTATTTTTTTGCATATTTGTCACACTTAAATGTTTCAGATCAGCAAATAAATTTTAATATTAGACAAAGACAACCCGAGTAAATACAAAATGCAGTTTTTAAATGATGATTTAATTTATTAAGGGGAAAAAGCTATCCAGACCTACCAGGCCTGGTGTGAAAAAGTGAATGCCCCCTAAACCTAATAACTGGTTGTGCCACCCTCTGCGACAACAACTGCAATCAAGTGTTTGCGATAACTGGCAATGAGTCTTTCACATCGCTGTGGAGGAATTGTGGTCCACTCTTCTTTGCAGAATGTTTTAATTCAGCCACATTGGAGGGTTTTTGAGCATGAACGGCATGTTTAAGGTCATGCCACAGCATCACAATCGGATTTAAGTCCAGACTTTGGCTAGGCCACTCCAAAACCTTCAGTTTGTTTTTTTTAAACCATTCAGAGGTGAACCTGCTTGTGTGTTTCGGATCATTGTCCTGCTGCATGATCTAAGTGCGCTTGAGCTTGAGGTCATGAACTGATAGTCAGACATTCTCCTTCAGGATTTTCTGGTAGAGAGCAGAATTCATGGTTCCATCAATTACGGCAAGTCCTTCAGGTCCTGAAGCAGCAAAGCAGCCCCAAACCATCACACTACCGCCACCATGTTTGACTTTTGGTATGATGTTCTTCTTATGAAATTATACGTTAATTTTACGTCTGATGTAACGGGATGCACACCTTCCAAAAAGTTCAACTTTTTTCTCGTCAGTCCACAGAATATTTTCCCAAAAGTCTTGGGGATCATCAAGATTTATTTTGGCAAATGTGAGACGAGCCCTTGTGTTCTTTTTGGTCAGCAGTAGTTTTTGCCTTGTAACCCTCCCATGGATGCCATTTTTGCCCAGTCTCTTTCTTATTGTTGAATCACGAACACTGACTTTAACTGAGGCAAGTGAGGCCTGCAGTTCTTTAGATGTTGTTCTGGGTTCTTTTGTGACCTCCTGGATGAGTCGTCGATGCGCTTTTGGAGTAATTCTGGTAGGCCGGCCACTCCTGGGAAGGTTCACCACTGTTCCAAGTTTTCTCCATTTGTGGATAATGGCTTTCACCGTGATTTGCCGAAGTCCCAAAGCCTTAGAAATGGCTTTGCCACACCCTTTCCAGACTGGTAGATGTCAATTTCTTTGTTTCTCATCTGTTCTTCAATTTCTTTAGTTCGCAGCATGACATGTTGCTTTTTGAGATCTTTTAGCCTACTTCACTTTGTCAAACAGGTTCTATTTAAGTGATTTCTTGATTCAACAGGCCTGGCAGTAATCAGGCCTTGGTGTGGCTAGTGAAATTGGACTCAAAAAATGTGAGTTAATCACAGTTAATTCATGATTTAACAAGTGGGGCAATTACTTTTTCACATAGGGCCAGGTAGGTTTGGATAGCTTTTTCCCCTTAATAAATGAAATCATCATTTCAAAACTGCATTTTGTATTTACTCGGGTTATCTTTGTGTTATGTTAAAATTTGTTTGATGATCTGAAACATTTAAGTGTGAAAAATGTGCAAAAAAGTAAGAAATCAGGAAGGGGGAAAATACTTTTTCACGGCACTGTAGAACACAAACATCAATACAGAATTATAAAGTAAACAATTGGAGTTACATTTTAATTGCAAGAGCTTAAAGCAAACATACTTCGCTTACATGGCCCATACAGTTGCTGCTACTTTGTTGGTATGGGCCGGATCATCAGCTGTGTTGGGTCTTCGCCAAATGTACTTCTTGGAATTCAGGCCAAAAAGTTCTATTTTGGTTTCATCCGACCAGATAACTCTTTCCCACATCGCTGGAGTGTCTTTCAGATGTTTGGTAGCATACTCTAAACGGGCCTTGAGGTGTATTTTCTTCAGAAATGGCTTCTTTCTTGCCATGCACCCATAAAGACCTTCCTTGTGTAAAGTGCGAGATATAGTGGACTTGTTTACTGTAATGCCATCATCGTGAACAGACTTCTTCAGGTCTTCAAGAGTGACGGAGGGGTTTGCTCGGGCTTGCCTGATCAGTTTGGACTTGGCTCTTGCTATCATCTTGGAGGGACGCCCTGTTCTTTGAGATTTGCAGTGGTACCATGGACCTTCCCCTTCTTGACCACAGATGCAACAGTACTTTTTGGCACCTTTAACGAACTGGCTATAGCTTTATAGCTTTCCCCATCTCTGTGCTTCTCTATAACTTTCTTCCTCAGGTCTTCTGATAGCTCCTTGGACTTCATGACTGCTTCAAGTGTTGTCTGCTGATGAGCACGGTGTGACTGTGGGCAGCAGAATATTGGCCACTATTTATAGGAAGTAATCCATTGTAAATTCACCCCAGACAAGTCACATCTGAATGAGTAAACCTCTGTTACAATGTGAAGCAATAGTGTATAGTGTGCAACAATGCTGTGAGCCAAAATTAGATCTTTTGTGCAGGGGGTGTGAATACTTGTGCAACACAGGGTTATGAAGTTTTGCAATTTCTTTATAGTCAGGAGTGTTGAACAACCTTAACTGTAATGGCCTGATAAGATTGTGCAACTTCCTTTTATATACTAACTGGGGTAAATCACTTGTTTTGTTCTATTTTCAGAAATTGTGTTTTGGCCAGGGATGTGAATACTTTTGCAAACCACTGTAGGAACAGCTAGGTTTTCATAGCATGATGAATGTTCTGACCGTTAAAAACCAGTTCCCTTAATGAGTCTGTGGGCTGGCTGGTGGGACTCCGAAGAAAAATGGTCAAAATTCTTAACTACATCTTGAAGAAAAGGCATGTTTTGGGTTTGGAGAGGTTATTGGTGACCACTGATGTTCAGCTGCGCCTGTATTGATAAACTCATGCTAAATTCAACCAGAAAATCATAAATTCATATTGAATTTCATGCATCAAAAGTTGATTGGCGTAAAAAATGTGATTATTTTATGATTTGACAGTGCGCCATTTTGAGGGCTCTGTAAGTTAGGGGAGCCACCTATAGAGCTTTCTTATTTGGCTCCCGAAGAGTAGATCATTTAGAATTTCATGCTGAGATGAAGACTGCTTGTGGTCTTGGAGTTTATGATCCCAGAAATATATTGTTTTAACTCCCAGCCATTTTTCAATCATCAGTATAATTTTTTTTTTTTACAATTTCAATGCTGAATTTTTATGAAGATTTTTCATGTGTGCAGCCTTTTTTCTTCACCAAAATCATGAAAATACACTGAAATGTGATGGAATTCTAAATGCTGTAAGTGTCTTGTCTCAGTTGAGCCATATTCCTCCTCTCGATGAAGCTCAAATCTTAAATTATAAAGCATTAAATAGGGTAATGCATAAACAGCTAAATTTGGCTTCTGTACAAAGGGGTTAAACAAAGTGATCCACTACTCCTAATGATCCGTTATGCCTTTTCATACTGTATCGCAGAGAAAGTAGGTGATTTTTGGGTAGCGGGTGTCTTGTTTATGCTCCCGGAACCCAAAAGGCTGGGGTGGGTCACCCAGGTGCCTGGAATTTAGTCACAGGCCGAGTTCCTAACAGTAGAACTCATAACTATCCTACTAGGCAAGCAACTCTGGCCCACCTCCCTCTAACAATATACTGTTCATACACTAAAGGTCCCCTTACTGTGTAAAACATGTTTTTCCTTGCCCATACATATTTCTCATGGTCATCCTTCAGCCCAGCACACTATGAGAACGTGAAAAATGAAAGCCTTTGTATTGTTTCCATAGTCCACCAATTACATAGGCATGTGCCTCTTCATGGCCATTTTGATTTGGCTCCCATTGTTGTGTAACAACAGGAGTCATGTAATTGTGCCCGCCCATGTCCCCATCTCCGTGCCACCTGCACTGTGGATAACCACTCCCACTCTTCTCCTCTGCTGTTTGTGTGCAAGCCGCCATTGTCGTTCTTTGCTGCTATATACAGTATCAGTCAAAAGTTTGGACAAACCCACAATTTTTTCTAACAAGACATGTTAAATAAAGAAATAGGCACCATTTATTTTGCAAAGATCTAATTCTTAAATCCATCAAAGTAACCAGCATTTGCTGTCATATTTGCAGAGCATACTTTTTTTTTTTTTTTTTTTTCACTATAGCAGTTATATGGCTATAATGAGTTTGCTGCTGAGCGGCAATCTAAGTTCCCAAAGATGTGCTGCACTTATCGTTTGCTTTTCATCGACTTCTTTGCCCAATAAATTCCAGAATAGCTTGTCTTTAATTTGGCTGTTGGAAAATGGAAAGAGCTTGTCTGCTTACTTTGCAAAATATGGCTTCTTTGAGAATTCTTACATTTTGGACACTATTCAAAGAAGTAAATTTATTCTCTTTTAAATTCTGACTGTTTACCTCTTAACAGATTTTCGGAATTATATATAAGATTTCAGATTATATAGAAAAGTTCAGCTGGTTAAATTTCTCTGAAAACAGAGTGCTGTGACATTAGCAAAGCGTGTCCAAAATTTTGACTGGTACTGTAGGTAGCTAACTGGTTCCAATTTCTTTGGACCAAGCTGAACTGAATTTTAAGTGTAACAGTAGTTTAATTAGTATGCCTTAGTTGTTTGCTGTAGTGAGCTAGCTAAGTGCCACTCTCATAACTTAATTAATGTAAACTAAACTCAAATGTCTGTGACTCACTGAGGAGTGATGGAGTTCAATGCGAACATGTAATAGGAATTAAGGCGCCAGCAGAAATGAGCCCAACGATCACAGTAATATTTACAGTCCAGCAATATACTTGCTTTTAACCTAGCTAGTCTTGTTCAGCCAGAGGCAATGTAGTAGGCACATTGATAGGTACTAATCAACATGATACTGATTGAATGGGTGAATTCAGTTTGGGAGAACAGTGCAGCCCCTGGCATAGAGCATTCCCAGTAAATTGAAAGTTAGCCAAAGGTTGCTACTACACAGATGCTGGCCAGGAATCAGTGTTTGAAACTGAATTCTAAATGTTGCCTAGTTTATCTGTTATAGTGACTGCATGCCAGACATCTTTGTGAATGTTACTATCATCCTGGCTTAGGCTGCAGGCATTACCCCTATGCAATGAGTAGTTTAATACCTTTCTAGCTACTACCTAGCATCTAACTAACTAGCTGCTAATTCAGTCATTGGTATTTGCCAGTAGCTGGGAGATTTCTCTCTCCATTGACAATGGTGCCGATGGATCTGTTCGCCAGCCAATCAGAACGGAGCTCATTTAACAGAGGGGATGCCCTCTCAGAGCAGCCTGATTTTCAGAGGGTTAGGAATGACAGGAATCATATTGCCCAGAAATCGATAAAAATTGTAAACCTCTCTTTTGGACATCCATGAATATTATATCTTGCCAAAAAAAAAAAAAAAAACAGCAGAAGATGGGACCTTAAGCTCAAGGTCTCTGGACCCAAATGTTCGAACACACTTGACATTGATCTACGCAAAACAATCAATTATCCTACTTTTAAAAGAAAGCTCAAATTACATTTCATGAAAGGCGCTCCTCGTTAATAAATTAAATTACAAAAATTAAACTGGTTCAGACAAATAATTTGCCAAGAATCTTTCTCAAATCACAATCCTCCACCCTCCTTTCTCTCTTTCTCCTTCACTCTGTTTCTGAATTTATATTCTTATCTTCACTTCAGTTCACTTCAATGTTTTATTTGTCACCCATCATTTATTTGTTTACCATGACAAAAGAGGAGTAAGCATGACAAAAAAGATCATATTTAGAGATTCTTTTATTTGGGAGATGAATACATAAATGACATTTCATCGAGAAATAGTTTGAGTTTGGCCCGGAAAAGAAGCACAACGGATGGACTATGATCCTTGTCAAAATGCAAAAAAGGGTCAGCTTGATTTTCCTGGAAAAAGGCCAGAAGTCCATAATAAGAGTGCAGTTTAACATGAATAATTTCACTAGGGGATGAATTGATAATTGTCCTGAAGATAAAATCTCAATCAGAACAGAAATTTCTGCACAATAATGTGGGTAGAATGATGTTGTTGGTGCACATGTGTATGTGTATGTGAGTGAGAGGGACAGGATTTGTTAGTGTTTTTACATGTGTTTATGGGGATCTCTGATTTTGTTTCTTTTGCAGAGCCCAAGTAAAAGAAAAAGGTTTCTTCCATTTTTTGTGCCTGATCAGAGAACATTATAATGGTCTGCGATTTCTGTGTATATGTGCAGACTTGCCAAATATGTCACCATACCACAGTTGGGGAGAAGAAGAGGTGGATGGATCTGCTCTGGGGGAAGGAGGTGGGAGCAAGGGATCAGAGTTTCTTAATGACTCATTATCTCACATTAATGGGCATGAAAGGCTGTTATACTGGCTGATCAATCACAAGGTCACTAGGTTGCCCATTTATTAGAGCAGATTTGATTTGAAATGTATTATGACTCCAGTCTCCCCCAAGGCAAACTCTGTTGGGGTATTAACAGGTCTGATGTGAGGTTATTGGGGACAGTTTGAGATCAGCAGGCCTTGTGATGTATGGGCAGAGATACTGTAAACATTAATTTAATTGAATCGAATCAAATTGTGTCCTTCCTTCTGCTGCTGTGATTGTGAAGCCAGGTTCACTGCAGTTCTCCTAGCTCTCACTGGATGACAGTATTTCCCACTTATAGCTGGAGCACTCAAACTCCCAACTGAATGCAAGGATGTGATTGCACCAGATAAAGGAGGAATTACTGATTATGCCTGATTTTCAGTCTGTGTATGTCTGACCAATTTTGTTTTCTGACTAAAGTAACAATGCCACAGTGACAAACACTGTTTTTGAATTTTAAATGTGCCAGAATTTTGATTTTTCATGGAATACACGTTTTGTGTACATTCATCAAGAATATATCTATTGACTGTTTATTTTCCTTTTATGTTACTGTAAATAGTTCTTTACACACCGAGGCATCAGCACCTCTGGTGCTTTCATTTTCTCAGTTCAATGAATAGAACTATGCCATGGAATAGCAGCGGCATTCATAAGAATATATCCATAATCCGTGTATTTTCCTGCTAAATAGTTCCGATCACAGTTCCTTGAATAGAGATGCCTCACATCAGATTTCCTTTTGCAATAAGCCTTTCTAACCTGTCATCAAGGCCAGTCTCCATAGCACAATGACAGAGTATTTTGTCTGTCTCCTCTGCTGTCACCTGTTGGCCTGTTTGGGTAATGCATGCTAGTATGGGCTTCAAGACCCCCACTGACCAGGAATAAGCAGTTTAAACAATGGATGGTTGGATAAATTAAAGAATATAAATGGAAAAGATGCACCAGCTCTATATAGGTCTCAAATGTATTAGTCTAGGGCCTAGTACGTTCCCACGATTGAAAGATTAGAAACTGTGCAAGCAAACCAGTTCTTTGTGAAAGAAACTTTGTGAATTAAAGTGAGAAAAAAAGATATTGGTCTCAATTTTTTGCGTGAGCTAAGTCTGACGATAGGCGCACAGCCTATCAGTCTCAAATTGTAAGTTGGCCATTTCCTGCTGATGCAACACAAATCTGGGTAGAGAGTTGGATCTAGCGGCCATATTTCTATTCAGGGAAAGTCTCCATGCACTGTAATAACTTAGCACCTGGGAGTTTCAATTAAATGAGATCCCTCTAGGCAATTCTTGGTTTTCATCTGACATCACAGTCCTGACCAAATATTGATATCTGCCATGTGTGTTCCCCTCACATTGTGAAATTTATGCTGGGAAGGATATTTCACTTGACTTGCTCCATTTTTTGTGCTCTATTCTGCGACTTTAAGATAGATTTATGCTCAGAAAAGGATAAAGATGAGATTGAGAGATTGGGTAGCAACATTCCTGTCCTTTATGATTATGTAGCTTCCTTGGAAAGTCATATAAAGGTTTGATATTGTAGAAAGATTTCCATTATTAGTATTGGGACGATCAATTTGAAGAACTTATTAGAATGGCATTCCAAAACATTTCAAAAAAGTGCATTAACCCTTAAATGCCCAACTATAGTAAAAGTTGAAATAAAAATCTATGTATTCTGTTAATATGTCCTGGGGAGGGGCTAATAACAACCCAACAGCAATTTTTAATTTTTGGTGACCTTTGACCTCATTTTAGTTTTGTGACTTATGTGTCACAATGGGCATTTCGGGTAACCTTGCAGAGCAGACGGCCCTGCCTGATTCATTGTCTGAAATCCTGCAGGTCCGTCTTGCCAACTACCGTCGTCCAACAATTTCACAGCTAAATTTTTTATGGCCCAATCAGGGGAAAGAGAGGCAGAAGCTGCAGACGTGACATCACCAGGAAGCGACTTTGTTTGAATACAATGGCGGCGTGCGAAGCGGTTCCTGTGGATGGGTCAATATCAGCAGATTTATCAGAAATAGACTCAATTTCTTCATTAAAAGAGGAGCAAAGAACGTCACTAAAAGCTTTTCTGACTTGAAACGATGTTTTTGCTGTTCTCCCGACCGGTTTCGGAAAGAGTTTGATCTACCAGCTGACTCCTCTGGTCGTGAAAAAGATGGGAAAGACCCGATTGGTCGGTGATGAGTGTGACGAGAAGAACCATCGTCCAATCAGCAGCCGCAGATTTTTTTGAAGGTTCCTCCTCTGAAAACTTTTTTGAACGGCTCTTTCCCAGATGGACTTGTGAAATATTTCCGTGGCGGATATATGGAACTGTCCGTCTGGCATGTCAGGTTACATTTCGGGGACCTTATTGCTTTATCTAGTGATGAATGGGTGCGGATCTATCGTGTGGATTCCACCATGGGGGCGGCCATATTGAATAGGTTAGCTGGTGCAGCCAGTGTAGTGTCAGTTCCACTTTCTTGCATCAGATGGCAGCTGTGATGGTCTAAATATGTCACTATGGTATTAGGTTGCAAAATTTATGTGAGGTCAGTGATTTTGACAACCCCCAAAATCGTGTGACAAATTTGTCACAGGGGGCATTTACGATTTCTCTCCCCATACAATCTATCAGTGACAAAATAATAGGTCAATACAGGAAAATTTTGCTCAAAACAGGCCCCTTTACTTAAAGAAAATCTTAAAGGTCTAGACTGAAACCAAATTTCCATATGAAAGAAAAAAAAGGGGGGTTAAGAAAAGGGTTAAGAAATAGCTTTTTTTTTTTTTTTTTCAATTTTATATGCAACTAAATCCAACTCCTTTGTGTGTGAGCTACTCAACCGATGGACTAAATAACCAACAAAAATGATGAAAGTTGAAAATTTTGGTCACTTTATGACATCATTTTGATATACTTTCATAATTGGGACATCATCCCGACTCATAACTATGAGGGCCGCATTGAATTCATGAACAGAATGGCGTCGGTTTGAAGTCTCTATCTCAATTAGAAAGAGAGTTATGAACCAATTTGTGTTTTGGACGTTTTTGGTGACTTTGACCTTAGTCTTTGACCTAGTTTCACCAAAAACTATAGGTCTCTAGCCAGGATCCTCGAAAATAAGATGACAAATTAAAGGAAATAATAAGGTTGAAAGTGCGAACCCACAGACAAACAAAACGCTCCAACAGAACAAAGTAACAGAGTTCCCGAATTTTGGCAACTATGAAACCAGAGGTAGGCAACAAAAGTGGGATTAGAGATCATATGGCGATGGACAAATGGACCTGCACTTCGACAAATTTGAGAATTTATTCCATAAATGCATTTATTACAGAGCAGACACAATGGCAGCCCCCCTGCAATTCCAGTTAATATATTACTGAATTGATGATTTTCGCTATCAAATTTTGGGATGGTCCAAATGGATCACAAACATGCAACTCTTCGTCAGTGGGGACAGGCACATTCCAGAAAAAACTGGCCAAATTGTCAATGATGTCACATTATTTTTAGTGGCAGATCATGCTACTTATTCAATGCCCTGTCTGCACTGAGAACGAGTAGCCCCACTGCAGTCTGTCAGGATAATCCCAACATGTGCTGTAAATGAAGAAATGCCTCCATCCCAGAGCCGTCTTTGAACCATACAGGAGCTGATATGGTCACGGCATCTTGGGGATATGGGATCGCGTGTTTAGTTATTCGGGTGAATAAGTGAGTGGCTAATTAGGGCAGTTTGTATTTATAAAAGAGTAATGTTAACGAGAGAGCTTCCTTGCTCCTTTGAATTCTCTTGGTTGCCGTTGCTGTTCGAGGCTGGAACCCTGGGTACATACCGATACTGGCAGGGTGTTCTTTATCTAGGCTGTTTTCAGCGGTCTGGTGCATGTTTCACATGGCAAAACTTCACTCCTTCAGAATGTTTGGATGACCTCTCCTTACAAATGCCAATTGGACAGCCGTAACAACCCATCTCTTCATAAATAATATCGCATTTGGTCAGTATCAGATTTGACATGGCATATAAAAAACTCGGTCCATCATTTTGAATATTTTATGTACCCTTGAACTCTCAGGGTCAAGCTGAGTGTGATGTCATGCCATCTTTTCAGACCAAACTCATTTGAAAGGCATGGATGGATTTTGTGAAGAGCAAACAAGCGGATTTCACTGAGCCCAGATCAGGATCGGTGATCTACACTTATCACTGATGACCGCTTTTATCTGCCAGATCCCTAGAAATCCCAGAAATCCCAGATCCCAGATCACAGAAAAGGCCTGGATATCACTGTGGGTTAGTAATCATTGAAATCACCACTTAATAAGCCATTGAGTAATAAGCTGAGTTCGAACTGCTAATGCCTTCACAGATGTGTAAGCTCCCCACGCCATAGGCACTAATGAAATCGGATATCATCAGAGATGTCGGCTTTTGAACTGTGCGCTGAAAGCATGCTGGATGGTCCCTCTCCTCTTTAGACCGCATGACACGGCATCTGACATTTCCAAAAACGATTTCAAATTTTGATTCATCTGACCACAGATCAGTTTTCCATTCTGCCTCAGTCCTTTTTAAATGAACTTTGGCCCAGAGAAGACAGCGGCGTTTCTGGATCGTGTTCATATATGGCTTCTTCTTTGCATGATACAGCTTTAGCTTGCATTTGTAGATTGCACAGTGAACTATGTTCACAGGCAATGATTTATGGACGTGTTCCTGAGCCCATGAAGCGTATTCCAGCTTCCAGAATCAGGCCTGTTTTTAATGCAGTGCTGCCAGAGGGCCCAAAGATCACGAGCATCCAATACTGACCTTTGGACTTGTTCCTTGCGCAGAGAGATTTCTTCAGATTCTCTGAATCTGTTGATGAAATTATGGTGTGTAGATTCAAAGTCTTTGCAATTTTACATTGAGGACCATTTTTTTCTGAAATTGTTCCACAATTTTTAGACAGTTTTTTGCAGATTGGTGAATCTCTGTCCATCTTTACTTCTGAGAGACTGCCTCTCGAAAATGCTCTTTTTATACCCAGTCATGTTACTGACCTGTTGCCAATTAACTGAATTTTCCAGCCTTTTGTTGCCCCTCTCCCAACTTTTTTTGAGATGTGTTGCTGCCATCAAATTCAAAATGAGCAAATATTTTTCATGAAATGGTAAAATTATATATTATTATATCTCATAATGATATTACCAATCATTATAAGAACCTGAGCAACAAAATCAGTGTTTAATGCCTCTGTGTGTGGCTGTTGATTGCTCCAATAAAACGGGAAATTCACTCCTCCCCATGGGCATAAACTTGCACTGATTTCCTGACTTGTTAGATCAGTGGTAGCACATCACTGGATTTAACCAGCAGCTGGGGTCGCTTAAAATCCCTTTATAACATCAATTAGTCCTGGCTAGTTCATTATAATTTACCTTTATGGACACGTTTTCCAATTGTAGTAATAATCCATTGGCAATTGAAGACACAATTTCTCTCCCCATGCAATCTATCAATGACAAAATAATAGGCCAAATTCAATACAGGAAAATAATTTGCTCAAAACAGGCCCATGCTTTACGAAAGACAAACTGCTCTTAAAGGTCTAGACTGAAACCGACCATGAGCCTTCCATATGAAAGAAAAACAATTGAATTGGCTGATTTGAAAGAAATTTTTTAAATTTTCGGGCATGGTGCAGTTTTCTTTTCATTTTAAACTCGTGGGTCACGCCATTCTTCAAGAAACAAAAATGTTCTGCGATCTTCGGGTGATGACACTCAGGAACACAGCTTTGGCTAATAAAGGAATCAACCATTCAACATTTTCAATAGAGTTCATTGTGTTGCTCCTTTTGTCTTCGAAAATGGTCAACAGATGTGTCGTTTTCGGGCGCAGTGCTACTGCGGATCAGGAAAAGGGTGTGTCATTGCACACATTCCCCAAAAGATGTCGGAATTCCCCGACAGTGGGTAAGATTTGTCAAGACGACGAGAGCGAACTTCGCGGACTCGGCGCAGTTCATCCGTACTCGGGCACGGTTCATCCATACTCGTACCGAATGTGAAAGCAGCTGTACTTGTGCATGGAACATTACTGTTATGTGTGAGGACTCTCTTGTTTTAACTGCAGTGGCGAAAAGATATCTCCACTCAAATGAAGAAATTCAATGCTTGCTCGAAATGTAGGCGGACGAAAACATACAATGACAACTGGATACTGCACACGAAAACTCGGAGATCTATGGAATAATTTGTGAGTTAATAATAATTGCGTAGTTATCACAGAACAATAGAACAGTGCTGCGACAAACTAAAAAAAATGCAGTTCTGATATAAGTGCGGGATGCAGTGTGAAAATCTGGCAGCTCAAATTATGAGACAGATTAATTTTCGTGGTAGAAGGCAGTGGACAGCATAATCGGCCAAAAATGCAACAGCGAAAGAATCCCGTATTCAACCTCCACCAATAATTAAAGTATCCGTACTTTTCTTTCTCGGCTTACCTTGATGTTTGGGTACCCAGAGAAAGATATGAGTGAGTAAAAACATCACGCATTCAGTCAAGAAAATTTCCGGTTTAATTTCTCTTGTTGCTATACGTGGTATACCATGTTACCGATGACACACCGGGTTGCTATTGCACGCGCAGCATATGCATTCGCGATACTAATATTCTAAGCCACTTCTCAATAATAAAACCCCCCGAAATATATTGGCGCCTCCTTTTAAAATCGTTCCTCATTTAAAACCACCTAGATGCATACTGCAACGTGCTCTATCGGAATTTTGACATATGCAAGTGTACTTGGGTCCGGCTAGATATTACTAGTGTGAAAGCTGACCAGCGGGGGGAGAGGGGAGTGGGGACAATCGTACTGTGGCATGGAACAACTTGTATTCCCATGGTTCGAATTACGGGGGACCTAAGGGTTGGAAGAGGACACAAGCTCCTCTGAAAGCCTCCCTTGAGACATTTAGGGTTACTCATGCTCGTTTGAGGGTTTACTTTACTTCAGCACATATAACTTCCTGAGTGTTTGCATAAGTAAAGACAGCTCAACCAATACAGTTGCACTGAGATCGGAGAGGGAAGGACTCCGATTTACACCAATTTTTTCTGCAATATCATCCGTTAATTATGGAGGACCAAAAATGACTAAAAAAATAAATAAATAAAAATAAATAAATATAGGAAAAAATACATGAATGATTAAATAGTAAAATTAACAAATAAATAAATACAAAAGTAAACATGGAAATATATGTGAGTAAATGAAAATTTATATTTAAACATGACAAATGAATAAATGCTTTAAATGTATTTCAACATTTCTGCATTTTTACATTTATTGAGCATTTCTGTGTCCATATGCTGATTAGGTGGGAGGTCCTAGCTTCAGTCAGAATCTGGACTGGTTAGAGGAGTGTGATCGACTCAAGTCTACTACATCTTCCTTGCGTGCTAACTTCGTGAACACGAAATTGATGCTACCAAACCAGTGAGCTAACTGTTAGCTGAAACTTGTGCAATTGACACGGGTTACTTGCAGCTAAATGCAGGAATTGCACTGACCTGTGATTGGTGGATAAATATAGCATTTCAGCCGCAGTTAAGAATCGCACTGCGGTGGCCTACAGGGGCAAACGCGCTTCAACGGCCAAAAACATCTCCAATTGGAGAAACGCGCTGCAAAAACAGAAACAATGCAAAGCCAAAAACACACAAACCACAGAAGCAAATGCAAGAGAGAAAAGCGCTGCATTTAGATATCAACACAACGGAAGTGCTCCTAGTCGCTACGGGGAGTGCCAACTAAAACAGCTTTTACTTTTGTCCTGAGCAGGACTAGCCAGCTAAGGCTATCTGGCTAGCTAGCCAGCTACCTAGCTAATGTTAATTCGCTAGCTTAGCTAGCGGAAAAAAAAAATAATTTGCTTTTGTAATTTTTATTTATGTTACCATGCCTTTGTCATTGTGTTTCTATTCCTTTATTATGAACATAATAAAAAAAGAGAAGCATCAGCTAGCAAGTTTGCTAGCCTAGCTAGGCAATAGTTTAGTGCACGGAAGTCAATAAAAAATAAATGAATAAAAATGGTCTATTATTTCGCGATCTCACTTAGCTACAGTTGAACTGCAAGCATTTGTAATACCAAATGTAACTGCTCGTTAGCTAGCTCGCTAAAATTAGTTTGCTAGCTTAGCTAGCTGACAATTACATTGAGTAAATCATAAATGCTCGTGGTTCAACCCTAGCTATATTTATTTTCCAAGCACAGGTCAGTGCAATTCCTGCATTTAGCTGCTAGTTTTTCGAGCAGGTCAGCCACATCCCGCAGCAGCTCTGCCGATGGCCTCCCAGTCGAAGCCATAATACCAGAGCTAGTTCGCTAACATCTTACGAACTTGCACACTCAATTAACTTTACAGGGAAGATTCTCAATGGATCATTTGCTTTTGTCTGGCTCTCCTAATTGACCAATATAGCTTCATATTGAGGGTAGGATATCCCACTTAATTAGCATACAGACACAGAAATACATAAAAATAAATGTAAAAATGTACAAATACATTTACAGCATTTATTAATTCATGTCATGTTCAAAGATAAATTTTCATTTACTCATTTCAGCATTTATTCATGTATATATAATTTTGTTTATTTTAGCATTTATTTTTTGTTTATTAATTTCAGCAATTATTTATTCATTTATGTATTTATTTATTCATTCATTCACTTATTCATTTACTTATACTTAAGTAATTTTTGGTCCTCCATACTTAACAGGCAAGCCCTTGTCTTGAAACTAACGTTACTACCCTGAAATTTTAAAAAGCTGTGAAATTCTTTATGTAGATCCTCATGAAGCCAAACTCATCTCTATCATGGGTTTTTTCTAACAAAAATTCATAGCATTTTATGATGAAGTTAGATGCTTAATCTACAAACATTTAAAACAATATTAATGAAATTAACAATTTTCTTATTTTATTTGATATTTTCTTTCATACTGATTTGCAAATGTATCAAGGTGATTGCTGGGCAATGTGTTGTCCAATGTCAAGTCTGTATTTAATGTGATCATGTGACAGGGTTGACGTCGGATAGGTCGAGCACAAAATCTGAAGATCAGACTTCCAAGCAAATTTTTTACTCAGAAGTGATCATTCCATTCAAACATATAAGCAGTAGTCAAAACAGAAATGAAAAGAAAGAACAGGAGGAGAGGGTAGCAAAGCTACCAAAACTAAGTTCATTCGGCTTACAAGCAGTTGCCAGACCAAGGACGACCCTCCCTCAAGCAACAATTCAGCCAGCAGGTAACAGATCAAGCTAGATCAAGCTAAGATAGCGTTTGACCTAAAAAATGATAACATTTGCGGCTATTGTATAAATTTCAAGACAAGTCGAGGATTTTGCTCAACGCAAAGCTTGCCGAATGCCATTCAAATAGGTAAGTAGGCCTATAAGTGACTTTTCTTTTATTCCAGAGTCAATTTTTATATATAGGATATATGGCAAAAATAAGGGTGTCTGTGTGCAGTAAGTTGATCATTTTGTGGGGTTCATGCCAACGGTGCTTAGCTGGGCCATTTAGGGGACATGGTGGCATTGTTTTAAATATATTTAAGTATCATCAAAAATTGCAGCTTTTATATTCATACAGCAAATAGAAAGAATTTTGTATCCAACCTCCACTTTTTTCAGCTTTTTTATTTGCCAGAACAATTTTAAAAGGGGTGCCAATATATTTTGGGGGGTTGTATTAGTGAGAAAGAGGTTTAGAATTTAATATCAATATTTAATATCGCGTATGCATATGCTACGCATGCCCCAGCAACCCGATGTGTAATCAGTAACATGGCTGCCACCATTAAATGCTATTACCGCGTACAGCAGCACTTGAAATTAAGAGTAGATATCAGCAAAAATCAAACAAGTGGTGGCAAACCTTGAAAAATTGATTTCTCTCTTACCTTCATGTTTGGAAGGGTAATGTCTCATAAGTACCATTGGTCAAATATCGTTGTATTTTAGAGAACTATGCAAATTACCAAACACCACCAAAAATGCCATTCAGACGGGTGATTTTTGGCCCCATTTTGGTGGTCTCGCGTTGAACATTGAAGCATTTCACATCAAACATAACTCCTAATTATTGTTAAACAATCTCTTGGCTGATGTTTGACCAAGTTTGGAGTCAATCACGCAATAGAGGGTATTGCCAATAGGAAAAAAATGCCCTGATGTAGTGCTTTCGGCTAAATATCTTGCTACATCCGGAACTCACTCACTTCTGGTACGTTGTTGAGATCACGTTTATTGTTTACCGTGAGTTAACTACAGTTAAATAATGTACGCACGCATCATTGTGCGTATAAGGCTCTCATCCAGGGGGTATTCCTGAAGTTTTTTCCGCTTATTTTCATTCGACGAACACATGGCAGCTTCACAGTAATGACCCATAGCCTTAATGACAACAGTTCAGTTCCTGTTTGGCTCTGCAGAGACCGGAAGCGACTGGGTTACTGAACTATCCCATAATGCATCTGAAACGGGGCGCAAATGCAACATCCGGGCATTTTTTTCGTATTAGCGATACCCTCTATTCTACATGCTCCAAATTATTTTATTCTCGACACCTATATATTGTGTTTATAAAAGTGTGTTTTACAAAAATTCTTCTAGTGAATGTTCTATATCTCTAAATCTATTGAAACCTTGGCGACTTAATATTGAAAGAAAGGTCTTTGAAAGAGTAGAAAGGAAACGTTGGGGAAAGATATGTGGGTGACGCTACAGGCGATGAAACTGTCGTGAAATTGTGCTCCTGTGACCTTTAGGGTCAAAGCGCCCTGGACAGAATCTGTGTTTGTTTTAAATTTCAAATCAATAAAATTGCTTCAAAAGAATTAAAGAGATTATGTTTTAAGAAAGCCATACCTGTTTTGATTTAAAAACGCTATGTCAGGATCTTCTTGGTTGAGTTATATTCCTGGCATCATCTTGCACGTTTTTGACAAATCACCACAGGAAGCCCATCAGCACAGCATACTGACTGATATATACCTTAGCTTTTACAAAAAAAAGTTTTTTAAACGATGTGCTTTTATTTAGCACTTTTTCATTTATTTTGACGTTCTATAACCGACTGACTTTCAACAATTGCCGAATTTATCGTAATTCGTGGTCTGTTACACTAGTGAACGTTGTGACGTATTCTGCATATCAGATATCAATTCGCTAGATGCTCTAAAATGATGGAGGTTTGTTGTTTATTCAAGTCAATAGTTGGAGGAATCTGTGGTTCTGACAGTCAAGATAGAAAACACAAAGTCGAGGTTGTTCCCCTGACATCATGTACAAAAGATATTGGGCACCATCTACCATCGTTTTCGTTTTCTGGTCCAGAAAACGAGATAGATCTTATATTGTGTCGAGTGGCAGTTTTTAAAGTGCCAGACTCTTTGGACAGAATGACCATATGTCCACTTCATCATGAAAAACATGGACTGGGATGGACAAGGGTTGCCACCAGATGTAGAGTACCAGTTGCTTTATCCAACCACGGGAAAAGTAGTAGACAATGCTTAGTTCTCAGTGACAATGTTACAGGACATCTGCAAGCACTATGAACTTGACACTTCAGTTATAAAATGGAAAAGGAGGAAACCATACATAGACTTGCTGAACGAATTTGTAAAATAGTGCACTTGTTCAATTTAGCGATTTTGCATCTTTCAGTGGTTTATGCCATTTCATTATCGCATAAATTTTCTTAAACAATGATCAATCACAAAAAAATGTAATGCAACCTCAAACCGACACCACGAAAATACGTTTTTGAGATGTCATTGCTAGTCAGCGGAATCACCCAACCAAACAAGTACAAGACAGGCCGATAATTTAATTTAGCCATTGTGAAAGCATTGAAATTTATGCAGTTTTTTTGACTCGGTGGAAAATGCCTTATGGTTATTAATATAGACGTTCTTGTTTTTACACACAACATTGTAACATTTCACAATAACAAAGTAACTGTCGCAATAAGCGGAAACCGCAGTCCGAGCTTCTTTGGTAAAACTAACTATGAGTGCAAAGTTTATATATGCTGCGCACAATATATTTCACGTAAAATTTAACAAGAAAGCATTTGTCAAAATATAAAAACTAAGTTTAAAGTTTTTAGCTCTAAGTTTTGCACTTTTGTGGACCTGTGTTACAACAATGGAAAAAACAATTCAAAGTTGCCAGTATTTCATACTTCTATGGGAGCTACTGCTGACCAGAAAAATAGTTGGATCGCGCTCTCTAAAAAACGCATTTCCGCAGTGTCCCTCAAACTAGTTGTAATTTAACCCATTTAGGCCTGAGGCCTATTCAAAAAACGCCTATGAAAATCTATGGGCGATTTTGAAAAGAACCCCTAAAACCTGAGGTTTTCTGGAAAGCACCCTGTTAAGGCTTTGGGTTTGTGGACTCAAAAGGCAGAGGGAAAAAGGCTGAGAGGCAGGAGTATAGTTCAAAGGTGTAGTTTATTTTTCTTTGATCAGGACAGGCAGGGGCAGGCAATGGATCCTGGGGTGCAGGTCAGGGCTGCAGCCTGGGCTGGATTGCAGGTTGGGACTGTAGGCGGTGCAGGGTTGCAGGTTGACTGCAGGCGGTGCAGGGTTGCAGGTTGGGCTGCATACTGGGCTGGGCTGCAGGCCGGAATGCAGGCGGTGCAGGGTTGCAGGTTGGGCTACAGACTGGGCTGGGCTGCAGGCCGGGACTGCAGGCTTTGTAGGGTTGCAGGATCGGACTGAGAGCTGGACAGGTTGCAGGACACAGGCAGTCTGAGGAGCAAGGAACATACAATAAATAAACTCTGAATACAGGTGGAACTGCAATCTTAGAAGGCTGGAAGGCGGACTAACAGTGTAAACTGAGTCTACAATCTGGCGAAGACTGGTAGCAAGTGCTGGGTCTTTATAGAGAGCGCTGATGGGAATAATTAGGCACAGCTGAGGGAAGCGGCCAGCGCTCAACGACTCAAGCCATACACACCAGCCTTCAATCCTGCAATCAGACCACAGACACACAAACACAAAGGGAAAAGGGGAATGGAGAGAGAGAGGCTACTGGCAGGACTTAACACACCCAGGTGTCAACGTCTAGTAAAAAGCTGATATCTCAGCCTCTGTAGCAGATAGAAACAAAATTCAAAAAGTATTTGAGAGCTTACACCTGTGGCTTTCATAAGAACTATGTTTTTTATTTGTGCAAATCTTCATCACAATATTTAAAACACTGAACAAACTATAACAAACTATAAAATATAATAAAACCAATAAAATAAATAACAAATCTCTATCTACATAACATGCACAACTCAAATGAAATAAAGAGGCCTAATAAATAAAAGTATAAGCTCTGCACTAGAGAATAACAAACATTTTTTCTTTCTCTGGAACAGGTGGCAGCAGTGGCGGAGCTACAGGGGGGCGAAGACACGTCCCTTTTAGTCCTGGCTAGATCTCAATCATTTTCCTTTATTGACGTCTTTTTCCAAATATTGTAATTGGCAACTGAAAGACACGGTTTCTCCACATGCGCATCTAACAGCGATTAAATCGTGGGTTAAATTCAGCACAGTGGCGGAACAGAGAATTGGGTTGTACAAAACAGCCGTTTAAAACAATTATAAATCCTGACCTGTTCTCAGTCATCTTCATGATTAACAAAAGGTTCACTCCGAGAGCGCTCTGCACTTACCAGGTGCTGCTTGTTCTCCCCAATTAGGTAAGACGACAATCATTCCTCTGGACGCATATTTGCTGTATTTAAATCTACGTTATTCAAAATTGCATAGCATACCTGTCGACTCTCACGCAAATGGCTTGAGCCGCACGCTTGTTATAACCTAGGCTATTTAACTGCCGAGTTTTTTTTTTGTTTGTTTTTTTTTTAAATCAACCCACGACATACTGAGAGTGAAAGTCCGCGTTTCATTGGAACACGGACCAGTTCAATCATGCAAAGCATTGGCCAATTAATAAGTAAATTATTTTCTACACTGAATTTAGCCCATGATTTCATCACTGTTAGATCGATACGGTGAGAAACCGTGTCTTCAGTTGCCAATTACGATAATTGGAAAAGACGTCAATAAAGGAAAATGATTGAGATCTAGCCAGGACTAAAAAAGGACGTGTCTTTGCCCCCCCCCTGTAGCTCCGCTACTGGGTGGCAGGCATGATAAAAAGTCTGTTCAAATAAAATTAAAAAAAACATAAAAATATAAAAAATAAAGTGTCTTGAAGTGTAACTATGGCATCTGCCCTAGTATAAAGTGCCAGTAAACGAACAGCTATGAGCTCGGAAATGGTCGGAAAAGTAATGAAAACAAAATGACGTATCCGCTTTCCCGGCCTGCAGGGTAGAAATGCGTTACAGCGTCCCCGGTTTTAAAGGGTAAAATGCGCACATGCTGTCCCGGTTTAAACGGGTTAATTAATCACACAAAACATTTAGAGTTATAAAGTCTCTTATCACCCCAATTGTCGAGGATGTTAATTGATGGCGTCAAGACCTTGTGCTTTCTCTGCCGATTTTGTTGAAAACTTGCAACAAGATCATACAAATATACAAAACCCAAAAGTTCGATGAAGTGCAATGTTTAAATCAAAATAAATAAGGGTTGCTTAAAACATAAATTCTTTTGTTTTCTTAACTTCTTTTCAAGCAATTTTATTGATTTGAAATTAAAAACAAACACATATTCCGTCCTGGTGTGCTTTGACTCAAAAGGTGACAGGAGCACAATTTCACCACAGTTTCATCGTCTGTAGTTTCACACGCAAATGTTTGCCCAACGTTTCCTTTCCACCATTTCAAATACCTTTCTTTCAACATTCAGTTGCCAAGGTTTAGAAAGATTTAAAGATCGAGCACATTCGCTAGAAGAATTTTTGTAAGACCCACTTTTATAAATATAAAACATGGGTGTCGAGAATAAAATTATTTGGAGCATGTAGAATTGCGCGATTGACTCCAAACTCGGTCAAACATCAGCCAAGAGATTGTTTAACAATAATTAGGAGTTATTTTGGATGTGAAGTGCTCTAATGCTTAACACGAGACCACCAAAAATCACCAGTCTGAATGGCATTTTTGGTGGTGTTCGGTAATTTGCATATTTCTCCAAAATACAACGATATTTCACCAAACTATACCAAGGTACTTATGAGACGTTACCCTTCCAAACATGAGGTATGAGAGAAATTGATTTTTCAAGGTTTGCCACGGATTTTTAGTTTTGTTTGATTTTACGTACAGTCACTCTTAAACTCTAAATTTTCTTGACTGGATGTAGTCAACACACCTGAATGCTTCTCTGGGTTACCAAACATCAAGGTAAGCCAAAAAAGTATTGATTTCATTTGATATTGGTGGAGTTTGAATATGGAATTCTTTCCAAGCTAATGAGCAATTTCGTTCTCGTTGTCTCCCTAGAAATTTGAAGTTCGCTTGTGCCTCAATGAAATATTGCCTGCATATTAACTGCTAACAATGGTATTCGTACAATAGTTTGCGCAGTAACCCTGTTATTGACCGTGCTGCTACACACTTGTATTGATGCACGTGCATTTGATGTTTTACTTGTGGTGCGCACCGGAAAATGGAGCTCCACGAAAGCCATTGTGTAATTCGAACCCTGCGTATTCCTCTTCGATTTCTTTCAAAGAAGCTTCAGAATCGCTCTTTTCTCTATAAGCCGCTATTTTTTTTCGTATTCTTCAACCTTTGTTTTCCTGAGTCGACGTCACTTCCGGTTTGGCGCGCTTCTTAATTTTGTTCTCGGAAAACATCGGAAATTGGACAGTTAAACACCAATTACTTAAAAACCACGTGATTTTTTTAAAATTGTTTTCTTTTATTTAGTCAAGATATATGAGCCTACATATTGTAACATGAAAATTGGCACTCATATTTGGTTTTAGTGTAGACCTTTAAACTTCTGTGCTACCTTTTCCGCACATCAGGTGATTTAACTTGCATTTTATGATCGTTTAAATGAAATAGAAGACCATCTGAACTGTCTTCATGCAATTTCATAGCTTCTGCCCCCTGAGATAAGAGAAGCATGGGAATTCCGGAGTCATAATTGCTTTCCATGCTTATGGTGAAATCTCCAGAAAGCATGTAAATCTGAGAACCTTCAATGCCCAAAGACTTCAATTGCGCGGGATAATCTCTTAAATACGCGTTGACTGAATAATGACTGATCTTCGTTCCAATGAAATATCACCTTTCACTCTCCGTACAGCATGGGTTGATTAAAAAGTGGGACTCAGAAATTAAATATTATTTTGTTTTCCAAATTAAAATTTTCAATTATCATTTTAGTTTTAAAAGTGTGAAATTGCTGACTACGGAGTGAGAATGTGATATGCCAATAAAAAGCATGAGACTGGCCTCATATGCGTGCGAGTTGGCAGGTATGCAATTTTGAATGACGCCAATTTAAATTCACCAAATTATGCATCCAAATGAATGACTGTTGTCATACCTAAACGTGGAGAACTAGGAAGACCTGATAGTGTAAAGTGTTCTCAGAGTGAATCTATTGTTCATTATGAAAATTATTGAGAACAAGTCAGGACTAATAACTATTTCAAAGGGATGTCCTGTGCTCCACCAAAATTTCAAGTCCTCACTACGCCACTGCTTTTATTTAATTTATGACCTCCGCACACTTGAGAGTTCTGGTGTCCGGGTGACGCGGCAAGCTACCCCAATTCCAGCAATTATGGCACACCGCAGCCAATGTATAAATCTGATCTTCTCGAGCTGATATAGTCGTTAACAGAAATTTTCTAAAATTACTGAAGCATATGTATTTGAATACTAGGGGCAGTGTACTTTTATTGGGTAAGAGCTGAAAAAAGGGTTTTCTTTCTTTAAATGGGCGCCAGGGCAAGGAGTGGAGCTGGAGGACCCAAGTGCAGGGACGTGGATTTTATTAAATAATAAAAGTGAGGAGTAATAAACCCTTGTGGTGAGAAACCTGGCTTTAAATAAGAAAGGGAATCTTAATTAACTAAAAGGAAACAGGTGAAAACCCTTAACTGAGGATAACTGAATAATTAAGCAAGGGCAAGAAGCCAGGCAAAGGAATGCCAAATGGGAGGGGCATTACACTGCGTGGGCAAGCTGGAAGCTTCTGAAAATGTGAGGTTCAAGTAGCTGAAAATGTAAGGTTAAAGCTGTTGAAAATGAAATGAAAGCTTCTGAAAATTAGAATTAATTTATGACAGTAGGATATTTTGTAGTGATGTCAAAAATAAAACAAAACAAGACAAAAAAGAAAAAAAAACTCCAAACTTTAGAAGGTATGAATACGCTAAAGGAAAATAATAGTTAAAGTGGTATTGTACATAAAAGTAGGTAAAGAGTTGAAGTGCTTCAAGTAGTACTGTGTAGAGATTCAAGTGCAAATACTAATCCTCTACGTGAAATCAATGTGACAGTGCTAAGAACTGCCATTTGGACAGTGGACTGTTGATACTTGTCAGCTATTTAACTGTACATAATAAAGGTAAACATGAACAGCAACATTTTATGTTGCATGAATATTTAGAAAATAACAAAATGATTCTGAATATTTTTCAGGGGTTTTTTTGCAGTGAATTTAGGGGCAGGCAGCTCGCGGATCATGGAGAGATGTCGGCGAATTGAGACAAAAATATAGTCACGCGGAAAGTAAACAAACTTGCATAGTGCACCTTCAACCAATGTACTTTCTATCACTTTGTATTAAGTACTTTCAAATATTACATTACTACAGTAAATGAAATGTTCACAAGTGAATTTTTCATAATAGAGTTTGCATGTTCTCCTTTGTTGATGTTGGTGTGCCAGTTTCCTCCCATGGCCCAACAACATGAATGCTTGGTAAACTGGTATGAGTGCATGAGTTAACCCCTTTGCGTAGACGCCAAATCTAGCTATTTATGTGTTATTCATTTTAAAACTTTATAAGTCAAGATTTGAGCTTCATACAAAGGGGAAATATGGCTCAACTGAGACAAGACACTTGTAGCATTTGGTACTCAACCGTATTTCAATTTATTTTCATGATTTTGGTAGTGAAAAAGGGCTGCAAACATAAAAAAATCTTCATGAAAATTCAGCATTGAAATCGAAAAGAAATTTATATTGATAATTGAAAAATGGCTGGGAGTTAAGACTATACATTTCTGGGATCGTAACTCCTTGAATACAAGTATAATTCATCTGAACATTAAATTCTAAATTACCGACTTTCTAGGAGCCAAATAAGACAGCTATCCAGGTGGCTCCCCAAACTCTAAGATCCCTCAAAATGGTAAATTGTTAAATAACTAAATGATACAAAATAAAATAATCATATTTTTAACACAATTCAACTTTTGAAGCATGAAATTTAATATAAATTGATGATTTTCTGGTTAACCCTTTAGGCGCCGGAGTTAATTTAGGAAAATATTCCATTTTAATTTCAAGATTTCAAAAGGATGTACCTTGAAAGTGGTGAGAGATAAAGGAATACTGTAAATGACAAAAATATTCATTCTGACCCAAAGTTTGTGATGGGAGTAAATTTACTCATCTAATTTGCATATTGTGACGTCACTAGGCGGCGGCCCTATTGGATTACATAACGCTCAATAAAACTGAATTTTGAACATATTTACACAGTAGATTTTTTTTGTTTTGTTTTTGTCATCTCATCCTCAAAATAAAGGAATAGGAATCTAATGGGAGTATATTTACTCATCTACTACCACACTCATGTCTACACACCCGATCGCAATCTGGTGCTGCTGCGTATCGTCACTCCCGCTTAAACCCATTCATATCGACCTGAAAACACCGTGTAAAAGTCATAAAATGTCCGCATCAAATCGGCGAGACCCATTCATATCGAAATCTCGCCACCCTATTAGTCGTCATGGTATCGTTTACCTAAACCGAAGCCTTGGCATGGGCCGGAAATTTCCTTTGCGTGATCACGTGCGATGCATTATGGGCAAGGGTAGAAGAAAATATATAACACCGATACGTTCATTAATCAAAGAGGGCGAATGACGCTGATCAGCAGTACACACCACAGAGACATAAAAATACCAGAGTGGACAAAGTCTTCGTTTCTGTGGCAGCACTCGCCGCCATCTTGTGTATATATATCGGGGCAGACGTTCATAGGAAAATACAGTCTCGCCTAAATCATCCTCGTATCGCTCATACGGACAACAGCTGATGTCCCGATTTTTTTCTGTAATGTTTTTACATCGGACAAAATGTCCAGTCCCGTCACAATGCATTTCCATTCAAAAGCACATGTATACTGGGCAAGCTGGTTTGCACCATGCACATACGCAGTCACAACTGAGCGACGAAATGAAGTTCGGCTTTCCTACACTGTTATAAACTGACTGAATTTTACCATTAAATTAACACATTGTCTCCTTGTCATTCCAACTGTAAGAGGAGTCCTGTGCGCATTTAACCCATTTAACCGTGGTTTACACTGAACATGCACTGAGCTCTTGTGAGGTACAGTTCAGGAACCACTCGCGAGAGACAGAAATCCAAAAAAGTATGCCTTTAATGGGGTCCGAGTCAAAGCCAAAAAACACAATTGCCAAGCCACAATACGAAATCCAAAAACAGTGCCGACTAGACAGGCAGGGGTCAGAACCAGGAAGGCAGATGAGCAAAAGTACATAGACAGTAGGCAAAAAGTCAGAGTCGATGAACAAAGCTAAGGGTCATACACAGGGCATCCAAACACAGAAATCGTGGTCATACAAAATTAGGTCGAAATCCAAAAAGACAAAACAAAAATGTATCAAAAATGTGAAGCACTTCCTAACGGAGCTCTGTGTCAAGGCTTGTATCGTCTCGGCGAAATGACGTCAACCATTACGTTTGAAGCCTCATTTGGGATGCTGCTTCGAGAAGGGGGTTCACTTTCGGCGAGTGATTCGACTATAAAATGTCCCATTTCTCTTCTGCAGATCTTTTGTGGGTTGTTGTCAGTAGTTTAAGTTTGCCAGTGCGGTTTGCGATTTTGTGCGGTGTGCGAGTTTATCATTGCGTGCGATGGAGCCAGCAAGAAAGAGAAAGTTTTCATCCGTTCGGGAGTACTTTGATTTGATTTCACCGAATAAGGTCGCTTCGTGTGGCTAATTGTTAGATTATTATGCGATGTCGTATTTTAAAGCCGTTTCAAATAATTTCCAATACATAATAAATTCCCTTATTTTGATCGTTTTTCCATTTTATTATTAGGGGAAATGCTTATTTTTGAACAAAAATACAATGCTCTTTGTTTCACAAGCACATTCACTGCTCTCTGTCCAGTCCCCGAAAGTATCTTTTAGTTTCGTGATGACATAATTTGTAGTCAAAATACTTGATTTTATTTTCTATTTATTGATTTTGCCACTTTCAGGCTGTAGGCATGTGCTTGCCTATCATTTCCTACAAAGCACAATTCGTATGTGTTTTTGTTGACCAATAGAGGTCTCTAGAGTGCATTCGAAACCTCAAGAAATGAACCACACTTCAACACATCTGGCTGGAAAACCTCAACGCTTCATGAAGCTTCATCTCACCAACACTAACAAGAAGGGCTATGGCAAGAATCGTAGTCGGACAAACCAGTCGAAGAAGAACAATGCTCTATGGCATACAAGGCGCTCTGCACAAAGAAATATTGACCAACGTTCTCAGAAGAAGCTGGCTGTGAAAAGACTGCTTAAATAGACGGGAGGAAAGTCACATGCTATGCTGGGAGCAGGTGTACTGGATCAGACTAATTACAGCGGGAGAATCACATGAGGGAAACCCTAACTAGTGCTGGTGAGATGAAGCTTCATGAAGCGTTGAAGCTTTCCAGCCAGATGTGTTGAAGTGCGGTTCATTTCTTGAAGAATGCACTCTAGAGACCCCTATTGGTCAATAAAACACACACTAAGACAGCCTAGGAAATGGTAAACATAAGCCTTCATCGCGAAAGTGGCAGAATCAATAAATGCAAAATAAAATGAAGTATTTTGACCACGTTATGTCATAACGAAACTAAAAGAGACTTTCGGGGACTGGACAGAGGGCAGTGAATGCGCATGTGAAACAAAGAGCTTTGTATTTTTGTTCAAAAATAATAAGCGTTTCCCCTAATAATAAAATGAAAAACTATCAAATTAAGGGAATTTATTATGTATTGGAAATCATTTGAAAAGGTTTGAAAATATGACATCACATAGCCTCACTAAGCGACCTTATTCGGTGAAATCAAATCAAAGTATTCCCGAACGGGAAACAACTTTCTCTTTCTTGCTGGCTCCATCGCACGCAACGACAAACTCACACACCGCACAAAATCGCAAACCGCACTGACGAACTTCAACTACTGACAACCCACGAGCTGCAGAAGAGAACTGGGACATTTTATAGTCGACTGACAGACTGACGTCATTTCGCCGAGACGATACAAGCCTCGACACGGAGCTCCGTTAGGAAGTGCTTCACATTTTTGATACACGCTCCGAAGCCTTGGTATCGACGGTAACAGCACTAACCCTAACCACGAAAATTGGCGAACGCCAAGACCCGGACGGGAATCACACAGACATCCTATGACATTTAAACAGCTCCGGTCAATGAGTTCTAAGTGCACAGATAACGAGTGCAGGAAAGTAATTAAACGTGCGAGAGATCTCAGAAAACGCAGGGGGAGATAGTTAAAGCTGAGCAAGAGGCGGAGACTAGAACAGGGCGATTGCTGAGAGGGAATTAGTATTAATTAGTAGCGGTGCAACTTTACAGATTTAACTAGAGTGCTCATTAGTAAGTTAGTTATCCGCATGGATTAGTTGTGTTAGTAGACTATGATACAAATACAAACGTTAGTTTTGTTAGTAATCAGAACAGTAAGGCGAAGGAAGTAAACGAGAATCGAAGGAATACGTTAAACACCAGAATACATTTAAATCACCGAAGTAAGTGAGCACACAGACCGGGGAAGACGGACTGAACCAACTAGATCACAAGACAGGGGAGACAAGTGCAATGGAACTGAGAAATGGAATGAACAAAAACCTGCGTATACAATAACCAAAAAGAATAAATAAAAGACAAAATCATGAACACAAAACCAGAATCATGACAGCTCTGTGGTAAACTTATTGTAAAATTACAGTTAAAATAACTGGCAAAAAGGTGCCAGTTAAATTACCTGGCAAAAAAAGCTTCAGTTTATTCGTTTATTATTAAAAGTGTATTCGCAGAAACTGAAACTGGTGCGGTTTCATTTACATACTTTAGTTTTGAGACTTCTACATTGATCCCAGTTGGGGCAACACGCAATATCATCCTTTTATCCATTGTGTCAGGGAAAAGACGGATTAAATGAAGACAACAAGTAGGTATGAGCACTTCAGAATGAAGTTGTTTTGATCGTTAATACACAAAGCTTACATATAAATTCATATATGCATATAACGACTAGTTTCTTCCAGGTATAGACCTGGGTCGGACTCACAGGCACGGCTGAATGCGAACGCTTTATCTTTGAACGAAACGAAAATGTAGTTAACTGAGCGATAATATAAAGGGTAAGGCAATCGTAGAGCTTATTCTTTAGCTTTGCCAAATAATGGAGCATAAATATTGTTGTTCAATTACAATTCCTTATTCGGGTCCTTTTTAAGCATGAAAAGATAAAAAAGAACAAGGAAAAAAGTCTCTCCCCAGAAAAAAAAGATGAAAATTTTTCAACATCCTCGTTTAGCCTACTGTTTCCATGTGCCTCATTGGACATTTATACATACACAAGATGGCGGAGCTATTCTGCTGTGAGCGCTATGGTCCAGCCAGTGACGTTTCCACTCTAGTGTTTTTATATCTCTGTGGTACACACACTTCCTGGACACCTGCGCCTTCGTTTGGTGCATGAGCAGAAAACTGTTCAACGAACGCTGACCATTTCCGCTCTGCTTGAGTAAATTTAATACGGTGCTGAGCAGGAGTGCAATTCATATCGCACTTAATGTGGTGCTTCTTCGATGCTGCCCCGGAGCTAAACCACCTCCAGAGGTGGTTTAAATTACTCCGCGGTAAACTACGCCGCAGTAAATTACTCCGCCGTAAATCAATTCACATCAAACTTTAACCCGGTGCTGCTCTGGAGCTGCTGCTGTGCTGATTCGGAGGAACTGTCAATCTGAAAGGGGCTTAAGTTGCATATTGTGACGTCTATAGGCGGCGGAAATATTGGATAACATAACTTTCAGTAAAACTGAATTATGAACATATTTACACAAATTATCATTATTATTATTTGTCTTCTCATCCTCAAAATAAGGAACAGGAATCAGTAAAAGGAAAAACAGACACTGAAAAAATTTAGTTTTCTAGTAGCCCACCAGCCAGCACAGAAGCCTAAGCTGTCTGTCTATCAAGATGGCATTGTTTGTAGTTTTCATTCGCTGGTCAGCTGTATCTACTCCTCCCATAAAGGAGTTATAACTGTCAACGCACTCTTGTTTCTTGATTTTAAGAAAACCCGTCACATTTCCCTTGGTTCATATACATTTCTGAAGTCTGGGTATGATCAATGACGTGCTCTTTTTTGTGGATAGTCGTTGCGCATGCTATGCACAGATGCACCATCACTTTCACTTTCATCTTTTACGAAAACCAGCAGGGGCGTGTGGTCCATTAAGGGCGCTAGGGCGCCGCCCCTCCTGCAATTCCAAATTGTGAAATACATATTTTAATTTTAATCATTTTTGTTGTTGTTGTGTTGTATGTGTGTGCACATTTTCGTTGTTACTCTCAGATAAAGAATGTATAATCACAGAAACATCCAATAACTAATACAAAAGCATTGCTGACAATCTCAATCTGTGTGTCATAGGGCGTACATTTCTTTGCCTGACGGTGTATGCCTGGAATATATTAACTTTTCTCTGGTGGCCCCTGATTGGCTGACACAGCACGCTGGAAAATAACTGGATCTTGGGCGTAGAATTTTACGCCCGAGAAAGGTTGCCGGATTTGGCAATTTTCTGCCTAACTCGGTGGCTTTACAATAGATTGCATCGATGAGCTTGGGTGGGTTGATAAAATGCTGGTCTGGTTCATATTACAAACGTTTTAATAATTTTTATTATTTCAATGTTCATATTCTTTCTTTTCCAGATAATACTGCAGTTTTTAAATAAACCTGGCAACACTGCTCAAGTGCACCGTCCACGTTCTGACTGGTCAGACGTTAGCACTAGAGCTAACGCTAACACAGATTTACAGTTTGCTGAATACAGTGTCAATTCACTGTTCAAAAATCCATTCAGCCGGAGGACATTATCGGAAAATCTCTCGGTGAAAAATCTTGGACTGGACCAGCCGAAGAATCTGAATATCCAGCAGCCTTCTGGATGTGATCGAGGGAAATTCTACATTCGGAGTTTTGCTAGCGACTGGTATCAGCGCAAACCCTGGCTTTCTGGATGTACCATAAGGCATGCTCTTTTTTGTTTTCCATGCCTGCTGTTTCGGACATCCACATCTGACAAAGCCTGGACAGAAACGGGAGTGACAGATTTCAAGCATCTTTCCGAAAAATGTAAAAAAACATGAAGAAGGCAAATCTCATATTGATAATTCTATGAAACTTGCTATGTTTGGATGAGCAAACATCGCTAAGCACAACGAAGAGGTTGACAGAAATTGTGCTTTTCTTTCAAGGATTATTGACTGTGTCAAATTTTGTGGTGCGTATGAACTTGCATTATGTGGCCACGATGAGAGTTGTGACACGGCAAACCCTGGGATTTTTAACAGATTAGTGGACTTCGCAGCTGAATTGGACAGTGTGTTGAAACACCATTTGGAGACGGCCACTGTGTTCAAAGGTACGTCCAATATCATTCAAAACGACCTGCTGGATTGTATGCTGGAGATTGTATGTGAGCACATAGTAGAGGAGATCAAAACCACTGACTTTCTAGTCATTTAAGCCGATGAAACCACTGATGTGACAACACAGTCTCAGTTAGTGTTTGTCTTGCGTTACATGGACGAAGCCCATCAGGTTCAGGAGCGCTTTTACAGCTTTACTCCCATACACACTCCAAACGCAGAGACTGTCGCCGCATCCATTCTTGACCAGTTAAAAGAGATACTGACAGCCGAGGAGCACAGAGATAAACTAATAGCACAGACGTACAATGGCGCGAGCGTGATCACAGGTGAATCCAGTGGTGTGCAAAAGAGAATAAAAGATGTGTATCCATTTGCCCACTATGTACATTGTTATGCGCACCAGTTAAATCTAATCATGCAGCAAGCAGCTAGCCAGATCCAGAGAGTGCGCCTTTCTTCTCCAACTTGAGTGGGTTCTCGGCCTTTTTTTCTCGCTCCCCAAAGAGGACAACTTTGCTGGATGATGTGGCACACTGCAGGCTTCCACGAGCAGCGCCAACTCGCTGGAACTTCCATTCACCTGCAGTCAACGTTGTTCAAGAACATAGAGAAGATTTGATCAAGTGCTTTCAAAGAATCCTGGATAGCCGTGAGTTCGATTTTACTACTGAGCGGGAGGCGGATGGATTTTGCGACTCTTAGAAGAATGGGAGTTTAACTTCTTCTTGGCTTTGTTCCACTCTGTTATGCCTCATGTCGATGTGTTGTTCAGCCAGCTTCAGAAAAGAGATATTGACTCAGTGTACATCCAAGGTGCGCTAAAGACCGTCGCTGACAACATACAGAGGTTGCGTGAGGAATCTGTTCCAGCCCTGTGCCAGGAGCGCGCAGCATCCCTGCGGTTGGCCTCCTCCCAGCGCAGACGACCTGACTTGGAAACCTACCGACAAATAGCTACTGAGGTGTGCGACATTGTTATGGTCAATGAGAAGGAGCAATTTGGGTTCACGGGACATCTTCAAAGTGCCACATTGTTGCAAGGTGAGGTTTTCAGCACACACAAAAAGCACTTCCCACACGCAGCTCTCAACTGCACAGCTGATGCTTACCCCATGATAAACAAGGTGAAACTGCGCACCGCAGAGGTCGCAGTACACTTTCTGATCGTCCGTCACAATGACGGAGAGGGGCATAAAAATTCCGTCATAATCAATTATTATCCGTCATTGTAATTTTATTTTTTTAAATGATAATCGTTTATTTTTTTAATAAAATAAACAGAATAATTTATAGATTACGCATTAGCTGATGCCGACAGTGATTCATGTAGACACACATTGCGCATTGTGTTAAATACAGCAGTAAGGTTGATAATCCACGCAGTGCTGTATGAACTTTATAGAACATCACAAATGATTTCTCCCACCACACAGTAACAGTGCGCAAATGAACAATGCTTACAGTTATTGCTGGGCTTCACTAAGCCCAACAACCGCAGTCTCGCTAAGCGGTCCTACGAAGCTGCTTATCAACCAGGGCTTTCCCGACCTAGATATCTGCATGTTCACATAACAGAGACGGCGTTTGAAGCATATGACCAATCGTCTACTGGCAGCAGAGCAGCATATTTTACAAATGAACAACAAATGATCACATTTCAAAAATATGAGGAATACTGGATCATACCAGAGATGCCAAGTCTGGCACATTCGGCTTGAGTCTCTCGCCTGTTAGTGGCATTTACGTTCCTGTGCCATAGTCAGCAATTATTCAATCAACGCGAACTGAAGAAATTCACTCGCAGAATTCAAGTCATTGCACATTACGTTAATCAGTTTCACATACTGATAAAGCTCCACGCAGAAGGACTTCAGTTCGGCGCGAGAATCTCTATGCGTTGATTGAAACAGGGGAACGTAATAATGCCACTCAAAATCAGGGCGGATGCATGCTGGTAAACCGGCATGCACATGCCTGGCACGAAGATGTAACAGTTTCAAGACAGTGAGCCATCTCTGCAGTATAGTGCGTTGGTAGCCACCAGCTATACACTGCACACACTGACAGTGGGTTAATTATCTTGATGTGACTTTTTAAATATTCGATCATTAATTTTCATGTTCGGTGGTTTGTTTTATTTATAGAAAATCGATATGTATTCGAATATGGAATATTCATTGACAGCCCAAGTCCAAACTACGTTTCTGTTTCCAGCGGCTGTTTAAGGGATGAATAGCGGGTAAAAAATATCATATGACGATGTTGAGAATAAGAGATGTTTAAACAAGCAACAATCCCTGTAATTTTAGCAATCAGCGCAAGGTGCTAGTGAGAAGCAGGACTATGAAAAGTCATAACTCAATGCACACGGGTTTTTTTTACTGATTATTTAGAGCCAAGCAACGCGGTTTGACGCGCCGACGCATTTGATGGACTTCTTTTGCAATCAGTGTACTCGACTCAATAAAAAACAAGACAAGAATCCTGTTTGTCTCTGAAACTATTACCTAACAATCATCAGAAACTACTTGGTCAAGTACATACAAACTGAGACGATAATCCCACAATGATTCAGTATGACTGATCTTCCATCTTTGGTACTTTCCACAGGAGGAAGCTACATATTTTACTCAAAAATTTATATTTGCGGTTTGCAGTCATCACTTGCGATGCTCAAATCACAATGGTAATGCTAATGTTAGCTATCGGAAATTTGCATGGTAGCAATAAATAGCCACCAGCTTGATAGTTCGCAGCTGCTCAGTGACACGACCAGCCACACAACAAACTCAAAAGTACTGTAACGTTATAAAGAAAAAAACAATGTGTAACGTTACTTACTAGTCCAGCATTAACAGGGTCAAGGCAGCATCGGTCGGACATCCCTCCTCGTCTTTGAGCTCACGCCAGCGAGTGAAAACCTGGCCAATATTGATCCTTGTCTGGGCTTTGATTCTGTTACTCTCTCTCTTTCGTTTTTTAGCCTCCTCAGACAAAACTTTTAATTTCTTTGGTTTTCTTGCTGCTTCCGCCATGATTGCGGTAATCCCACATAGGCGTTCGCATTGACTTCCTCTTTTTAACGACTGAGGAAAGGGGGAAGTGACGTATGCCGTAAAGCAGTCAGCACATTTGTAGTTTTTTTGTGTGCAGGGGTTCCTACCATCCACCTCGAAACTGCATAGTGCCAGTGATACAGACGCCTTCAGGCCATGACAGAGGTGTCATTCAACCTGTTGTAAGTCTATGTACCATCACTAAAGTTCTGAAAATATTATATGAAGGTTGAAAAGTAACTTAGTGTTGCTTTAAATTTGTTCACTGTTGAATGATGTATTGTTGCATATGAAAGAGGTTTTTATTTTTCCTTGATAGTTTTATATGAGTTGACATTGCGCTGAAATTTGTTTGTTCCGAACCGTTTCCTTCTACTGATTGATGTATTGTTGCATATTTTCTAGGCAGTGACACTGCGCTGCACTTTAGGCTACCTTATTGTTGCCGAAATTTCTGCACTGTTGAACAAACTGTGTGGGCCCTATTGATGTAGATGCCCCAGAGTGAGAGACTGTTCCTTTTCCATAGATTATATCAAAAAATTGAATGCAAATGTAAATTATAGAAAATAAAATTCCAATTCAACACATGGATGAAATAAGAAAATTGTACCTAATAAATGCACATGTATTCCACAGAAATAATAAATAGCAAATTTGCAAGTATTGTGTTTGCCCATGATTTTACTTGCCATGTTCCCTATTCTAGCTAGTTTGACTTTCAAAACAACATTTACAGTGTTAATTATTGTTATTAATGCTAGATAGCATTTATCCCCTGAAGGCAGGCAAAACTTTTACACAATCTGTGTGGTACTGTGTAAAGTGAAAGCAGCAGGCCAAATTCCTTTTATATTTATTTATGTTTTTGGGTTTTTTTTTTAAGCCATAGAAACCACTAGCCGTTAGCCACAAACAGCTGGCTTTCTTCTACCTTGTACGGTGCATGTCCACGGCTTAAATACACTGACGCTCAGAGCAACCTTGCGTCATAGCCCCACCTAGTGGAAAAGTCACGCCACGCCACTGAAAACCAGTCACATTTTCCTTGGCTCAAATTCATTCCTGAAGTCTGGGTATGATCAATGCGATGTGCTGCTTTTTATGGACCATCGTTGCGCATGCTACGTAACGGACGCACTGTCACTTTCACTTTCGTCACTCGGCGACCAATCGTCATCTGAGGGTAAATATTTCCCGTCAGGATCAGAATCAGCAAGTACCTGACTAAGTACTTCATCAACGGTAAAAAAAATCCTTTCGGCATTTTGTGTGTTTTCGCTGTATTTCGCTCTCTCTCTCTCTATCTGCTGTCTCTCGCTCAGCTTTCTCTGACTCCTCTCACTGTGGCACCCTCGCTGTGTTCACTGCGCTCACTCTTCCCTATTTAAAGTTCTATTATCTCAGTTTTTTTTAATAAAGACACACCTCTAAATTACATCAGGATAACTGCTACACATGTTCGCCCTCTAGGGAAACAGAACAATGACAAAATTTGGCAGTATATGTGGAACAAGAGCCTGTTCTATACCGCAATGTTGCTTGTCGCAATTTAGCGACTTTGGCGCTTAGAGGGTTAAATTTAGCATTAGTTTATCAATATAGGCGCAGCTGGATATCAATGGTCACGAATAACCTCTCCAAACCCAAAACATGCATTTTATTCATGATAAAGTTTACAACCCCGATTTCGAAATAGTTGGGACAAAGTGTAACTTGTGAATAAAATCAAAATGCAATGACTTTCAGATCACATGAGCCAATATGTTATTTAAAATAGAACATAGATAACATTTCAAATGTTGAAACTGAGACATTTTACATGTTATCCATAAAATGAGCTTATTTCAAATTTTCTGGCTGCAACAGGTCTCAAAAAAGTTAGGACACAGGCAAAAAAGAGCTGAAAAAGCAATTAATACATAAGAGAATCAGCTGAAAGAACATTTAGCAAGTAATAAAGTTCACTGGCATCAGGTGTGTAACATGATTGGCCATAAAAGGGATGTCTTAGAGAGGCTGAGTCTCTCAGAAGTAAAGATGGCCGGAGGCTCTCCAACCTGTGAAGGCTTGCGTAAAAAAAATTGTGGAATACTTTAAAAACAATGTTCCTCAACGTCAAATTGCAAAGGCTTCGAAGGTCTCATCATCGACAGTGCATAACATCATCAAAAGATTCAGAGAAACTGGAAAAATCTCAGTGTGTAAGGGACAAGGCCAAAGACCTTCACTGGATGCGTGTCATCTTCGGGCCCTCAGACGCCACTGCATCACTCACCGGCATGTTTCTGTCATTGACATTACTAACTGGGCCCAGGAATACGTAAAGAAACCACTGTCTGTAAACACAGCCTGCAATGCCATCCACAGATGCCACTTAAAACTCTATCATGCAAAAAGGAAGCCATTGTTGAGCATGATCCAGAAGCACCGCTGTGTTCTGAGGGCCAAGGCTCATTTGAAATGGACTGTAGCAAAGTGTCCTGTGGTCAGACGAGTTCAAATTTGACATTCTTGTTGGAAATCATGGGCATCGTGTACTCCGGCCTGAAGAGGAGAAAGACCACCCCTCCTATTATCAGCGTTCAGTTCAAAAGCCAGCATCTCTGATGGTATGGGGATGCATTAGTGTATATGGTGTGGGACACTTGGATGTTTTAAAAAGCACCATGGATGCTGAAAGGTATATAAAGGTTTTAGAGCAACATATGCTCCCCTCTAGACGACATCTATTCCAGGGAAGGCCTTGTGTATTTCAGCAGGACAATGCAAAACTACATACTGCAGCTATTACAACAGCATGGCTTCGTAGTAGAAGAGTCCGTGTGCTGAACTGGCCTGCCTGCAGTCCTGATCTTTCACCGATTGAGAACATTTGGCGCATAATTAAACGAAAAGTCCGTCAAAGGAGACTCAAAACTCTCCAGCAGCTGGAAGCCTGTATTAAACAAGAGTGCGATCAAATTCCAAAGGCTAAACTCGAGAAACTTGTCTCCTCAATGCCCAGAAGCTTCCACTCTGTGTTAAAAAGAAGAGGGGATGCTACACCATGGTAAACAGGCCCCTGTCCCAACTTTTTTGAGACCTGTAGCAGCCATAAAATTTGAAATGAGCTCATTTTGTGGATAAAATTGTAAAATTTCTCAGTTTCAACATTTGCTATTTATCTGTGTTCTATTGTGAATAAAATACTGGCTGGTGTGATTTGAAAGTCATTGCGTTTTGATTTTATTCACAATTTACACTTTGTCCCAACTATTTCGGAATTGGGTTTGTAGAATTTTGACCATTTTTCTTCGGAGTCCCACAAGCTAGCCCACATACTCATTAAGGAAACTGCTTATTTAGTGGTCAGAACATTCACCCTGCAATGAAAAGCTTGTAGTTCACACATCCAAGCTTGCAAGCTTACTGTGTATAAACACTTTATGCACCTTATAAGAGTGACATTGTCCCCCTGCCGCCACATTTTACTAAACAAGAACTTCAATGTCTAAATCTTTGAAGGCTCGCTATGACCTTGAAAATTAGGTCAAGGTCACCAAAATTGACTGGTGTCTGGAAACTCCCTTTCTACACCTTAATACCTTAATATTCCACATGATCAGGATAGGATCACTGCTTCTTGAGATATCGCGCTAGCAAGAACTTTAATGTAAAAATTTTTGAAGGCAGGCTGTGACCTTGAAAATGAAGTCAAGGTCACCAAAATCGACTGGTGGCGAGGGATTCTCATTCTAAACCCTAGCATTAAATTTGATCAAGTTTGGATCACTGGTTCTTGAGATATCGTGCCAAGTCAAGTGGATAGACATATGGACGGACGGGACATACGGACAGGCGGATGGTCATAAATACTATGTCCCACCGCTCCGCGCTAAACGTGCGGTGGGGGACAAAAATAGTGGCAAAGCTACTGTGGCTGCTTGGCCAAACATGGCCAAAATCAAACTTGGCCTTGATTTTCATACCATATACACGCATATAAAATATGAAAAGGATCCATGAAAAACTGTAGGCGCAAGAGCACTGACAAGGCAAAAAGTTTATGGATGCACGACAGACCACCACAAAGGTATCTCACCACAGCATAAGCCCAATTGGCCTAGAGGCTAAGTAATAAATAATTGATAGTAAGCTCACCACTTGTCTGCTATATACACCTGAGCTGTCCAGTTAGGGGCTGAGCAACGTTATATTGGGTCAATCCTGCTAAATTGATTGGTCTCTTTTGATACCACTAAACACTGTCATGTTTTCTTTTCCTGACATCTCCAGGGGCGGATCCAGGAATTGCTGAAGGGGGGGGTTCTGGGGGCCCGCACCCAGAAAAATGTAAAAAATTAATGTGATGAAAACACGTTTTCCCGCTATCTTGGGAGAAAAATATCGCCTATCTGTTAAATGATTTTCCTCCCAAGGTTCCAAAAATTAAGCTAAAAAAACTTTCAAAGCGCTGTTATAACACAGTTTTACATTAACTGACAACTTTTACCTTTACCTAAGACTTTCAGTTTACTGTCAAAGTTTGTGACCTTAACTCTTTCACTGCTGTTGGTGACTTGGTCGAAATTTCAAAGAGGAGAAAATCTTTCAAAATTGTCCAAACCCTACAGTGTTGGTATTCATTGGAATGTGCTTGATGAGAGCTTTCCAGTGAATACCAATGTGCTACGGTTCGAGCGATTTTCAAAGGTTTTGATGTTTCAGAAATGTTGACAAAATCACCACAAGCAGTGAAAGGGTTTGACCATATTTCCCACAAAACATTGATATTATTAGTGTTTGAGTTTATATAACACCAAATAGCCTCCAACAAAATAATTGTTGTGTATATCTAACATGCAAACCCAGTGGCTATATGCATCTGTGATTTTAGCGGATGTTAACAGATCACCAAATCCCCTCTCCCCCCCAAGTCCCTAAACCAGGTTTAGTAAAAGCTACCACCCTCAACAGCTTATAAAAAGTTATTACAATGCTGTGATTGCCTTTTTTCAAAATGGTTATAAAAGATGAGGATTTAATGCTTCGAAAACACTCCCAAGTGTTGTGAGAGTAGGAAATGTTGTCATACACATAATCCGAGTCACCATTTAGTTGAATTTCTGCTTAATTCTGGGTGAGTGAATTTACTAATCTGGAGGAGGGTGGTTGGGTCAGTAATGTCCAAAAACAAACTATCTTATTTATATTAAAGATACTATTTATCCTAAAGATGTCCTGATATCAATTGAATATAATGATGCTGTCCTATATTAAAACATGACATTGTCAACATATGAACTATTTTTTTCCATCTTGTCTGCCCCCTTTGAAATATTATTATTATTATTATTATTATTATTATTATTATTACATTTACATGAATGAATGTGAAAAACAAATGTGACTTTAGGGCCATTTAGAATTTTTTTCAATAAGACCATTGAACTATTTGGATTGAATCATACATAACCTTTTTAAAATAATGTTACATATCTTACTTACAGACTCTGAAGGGCATAGAATAGCTCAATAGCTTCAGAACCGAATCATACATAACCACACATCTTACTTACAGACTCTGAAGGGCATAGAATAGCTCACTAGCTTCAGAACCGCAGTACTCGCTGTTTACAAGTTTAATGACGGGTGATTCTGAATGTCAAGACGGGGTTTTGGAATGGAAAATTTGGAAATTCTTCCGGTATTCCAGGACAAATTTTATTTGGCACCTTTAAACAATGAATCAATCTACATCAAATAGTAGGCTATGAACAACTGGTCCATCAGTGGGGTCCTTTTGTAAGCTCAAGCAAATTTTAACCGAACGCATACTTGTGAGAGCCTATTAATTTAACGTCAGTCTTACCGCTTCCATGTCCCCCTGCAAATGAAAACTGCTTGCTACGAGGATCATCATGGCCAAACAGTTGGTCATTTTTTTGCATTTGAGAGGCTGAGCCTCAAATGTTGTTTACTTTATTCTCTAAGCTTTTTCACCTTTCCATTGCTTTCTGACATTTTCATCTGTAGTCGTTGAAACACGTTTTACCGCAACAGGGGACAAGCAAGGCCATTAGTCGAACAAATTTCCCAGCAAGCCTGCCTTCTTAAACTTTAGGATGAAAACAACAAAATTAAATAAATTGTACATAGCTTAAGTCCATGTATCGTTTTTTATTTGCAAGAAAAGAGTTTCTCGGTCATTCCTATCGCATAAAGCAAATATATACAGTTGGATCCAAATAAATTTGCCATGATGCAAGACAACCGGAATTGTGAAGTTGAACCATTAAAAGTGGTATATAAACCGTAAGGACTGGTGGGCGACTTGTACTAGAAGATAGTCAGAGATGATGACTATCGCACAATTTTGCGTGTATGTTCAAAATTGGGGCTTAATTAAAGAATAATACGCGCTTAGTTTTTTCACTTCCCTGCGAAAGGGGGGGGCGCCCCTGTGTCCCCCCCTTGGATCCGCCACTCTCAATGATTTTTTTCCCCTCTTCTGAGACTCAGGTGAATATTTTCTACTTATTGGATAGATCCACTATGCAGTAAGGTTACACACGTAAGGTAATGCAATGTCTTACATAAACTTACTGCAGAAATTTTGTGTTCTTGTAGAAGCTTACTGCAAACCAATTGATCAGCTTTTACAGAATGTTGCTTAAGTCTGCGTAAGATGGCATCCAATTTAGGGTCTTGCATAACTCTGCAGATGAAAACGGGCACCCAAATAGTTTTCCAGCATGTTCGAAAAACGTCAACTATGCAACATGATGTACCAATACTTTAGACTGTGCAGTATGCAGTAATCTGCTGCCAGTATGTCATAATATCTATGAGATCCATGTCAATATTTAAAAAACAAACTCACCTCAAGATAAATAATTAAACAATATCGACAAGTTTTCTGCATGATGGAAAAAAGTCCTCCATAGCAGAATGTGCAGGTTTTGCATATTCACGTGACCGCACATCCAATGCCTTATCAGTTTGCAGCTCTTTACTGTAACTTGCGGAGCGCTACTGATTCGAGTACCATACAAAGGTTTATGTAAATTTATGCGAGACAAACTCATCTTGCAGAACTTTACTGCATGGTGGATCCACCCCATTAATGAACTGCCAAAAGCGCACAAAAATCCACTTCAATTAACTAGCGCGTAGCCCGCTTCGCTTATTGAACAGCAGACAGGAGATGGTGCTTTACCAATTGAGGGTTTTACGGAGGTCCGCATTTGACATTTGATTAATTTATTAATTTTGTGTGTTTCCCTTATTATGAAGTTGAAAACATTCCTTAGGTATCCCTTATGTGGCACTTCAAACTGTTAAACCATAATGTATAAATTAATACCTTAGTTGATGTGAATATCATTTGTAAATGATTACTAGATGAATTAATTAAATGTTAATTAGCTGTTAGTAAATGCTTATTACTGCATTAACTAATGTTTATTGTTGTACCCTTATTGTAAAGTGATACCCTTTTTTTAAATAGTTTTAGGTAATTTTACTTGATCAGTGGCTATCTCAGGAAAAAGTGGGGGGGATGAAATCATGTTTTTTGCAAAAGTGTGGGTGTTGTAACACCTACGAGTGCGACGTGCCTGATGTTTAGCTGATGGCGGCCATCTTGCTCACAAGATAATCTTGGACTTATAGATACCCATAGGACCCTTGACCAATAACCAATTGCTTGATTTGCTTTTGGATAAGCATATCAATGATAACTTGTGATGCACTTCAAGATTTCATTATTTCTGATTTGTGTACTTATACCTTGTTGGATGCATCTTGGTGGCAGAAAATATTTTTGTGGTCCTTGTGTAACAGAGTTTTATGGTTGATTCCACTTGCAGGTTATTGCCACTCATATATGCAGCGTAAATATATTGAGGATTCTGATTGGTTAGTGGGCCTTTCTGTGGCACAATAGACTCCGCTACCAACTTCCGCTCCATGCCAGTAGCGCATAAAATGTGCCCATGGTAGGTTGTTCTACATGCAGGAGGATACGAAAATTCTAATAATCACGTAATTTGGTGATCTTATTGCACAAGCTTCATTGTGCCCAGCTGATTATATCTTTTCAGCATTTATCATCAGCCGCGGCAGAAGTAACAAAATCCAAAGTACACCTGCAATGAAGAAATTGTTCCTATTTTCATACAAGAATCACTTTTTTTTCTTTTTGGATAATTTTTTTTTTCCTTTATTTGATAGTTATACAGTGGAGAGAAACAGGAAAGTCGGGGAGAAGAATGGGGAAGACATGCAGCAAATGACTCGAGCCGGAATTGAACCCGGGTCGCCACGGGAAGGAAATAGCCTTTACGGTGCGTGCGCTTAGACCAATGAGCCACCGGGGCGCCCCATAAAATCACTTTTTTAACCAAATGCAGGACTTGAAAACAGCAAAGGTTGGTAATGTGTTCTAGTAATAAACGTACTTTCAATTGACCTACCAGGTAGTAGAAAGTTAACAAACAAACATGCTCTGGGCTACTTAAAACCTGACATATTTACATTGTTCTTTTTATTTATTATTGTATTAATTATTGCTAGACTCACAAAGTAAAATTTTTTCAAGATAAACCACGTAGCTCGCTTTTTGCATGTAATAATGTATGCATCTAGGCATAAAAACTAGATGGCTTATCAACTCATGTTCCATATGTTGCAGCACCCACATATAAGACTTTAGAATGTAAGCAGTAATGTAGTAAAATAAGATGGAATGGAAGGAAGTCTCCAGCTATGAGAGAGAGAGAGAGAGAGAGAGAGAGAGAGACATGACAAAACAGTGTATCACACTGGCAGAGGTCATAAAGGGCAGAGCTTGTAATTAGCAATAGAATAAGCCAGTAATCAAGAAACTAATATAATGTTTCAGGAGATAATCAGTCACAGTACGTGACAGACCACGGAGCATCTAATTCACTGAAACAAGCAGGAAACAGGGATGATCTCAATCAGATTCTCTGCATCGCTTTCGTTCTCCCCAACAACACTGAGGAGGGAATCCTCCTGAGATTACAATAATGGCAAAAACAAGGAGATGGTGTGTATGCATGTGCGTGTGTGTGTGCTTGTGCGTCCATTTGTATTGTTCCAGCTCTTTTCGAAGCCTCATTACATATTCTCATTTGAAGGCACACTCAGTTTTAAGAGAGACGTAACAATGCTCTTTTAATTACATTTTCATTAACAGTTGAGAAAACCTGCACTGTATCTCATAGAAAACACTCTGCAGCAACCGACAGTGACGCTCAGAAAACCTGCACATTCACACACAAACAAACGCACACATAGAAGCATGCACATGCACATACACACACACAGACATGCACAAATTATCATCAGCAAACAAAAATAGCTCTTGCTATGTGCACCACCTGATGGGTCCTGGCGAGTAATTTTAACAATATTACTAATTAAAAGAAATTAATGCTTTTGCTCCATCAACTGACATCCAGATTTCTGGGATTTTAAACTCCTTGACCATCCAAGTGTGATATTCAAAATGACTATAAGCCAAATAAGATCACTATCCAAGTGGCTCTCTAAGCTCTCAAAACTATGCACAATGTTATCATAAAATAATCATATTTTGAACACAAATCAACTTTTGACTCATGAAACTCAGTATGAATTTATGATTTTCAAGTTCATCAATATATGCGATGATGGACAATAAAGGTCTCCAAACCAAAAAAGTACTTTTTTTCAATTGTGTTGTATGTGTTGTACACATACTCATTAAAAGAGCTTATTTCTCTGCCAGAATGTTTATCACAATGAGGCAGGCAGAAGAAGAAAAAACTTAAGAAGTGAAAAATATTTACAAGGAATGTCAGACTGCATAATCAGCCCTGCAGTGCCCCACTCCTCCGTAGGTTATGCCACTCAGTAAAACAGATGTGATCTCCCACAATGCAGAGAAGGACATCACAAGAATGGTACTTGAAAATTGGTCTTGTTCTGCCTCTCCCACATTCTAAAAGGGACAAGTATAACTACCTGAGGAAGGAACAGAAGGCTTCAGGTAGAACAGGTCATGCTCAGAAAACATCTTGTGCCTTCATCATGTCATTGAACAGAGTCTTGAATGGAATTTGTGTTTATACCTGAACTTTATTTACTTTGAGAAAGTAGTAGTTCAACAGTATACATAGTAACTGGAAGATCATGGCAACCTATGACAATACCAGGAGAGATCATCAACATCGTGAAAGACGTATGGGGGCTTCAGATGTGCAGTAAGACATGAAAGTTGGACATCAGACTGGTTTTTAATAACATGCAGAGTAAAACAGGGCTGCATCATCTCTCCATTCCTGTTTCTCCTTTGCATTGAGAGAATGATGCGCAGAGTGACAGAGGAACCACGTGGCATTCAATGGAAACTAACGAGGGAACACTTCGCACATCTATTTCTAATGACAGGTGCGTCTGACTAGGATGAACAGTTCAAAGGAGTCCCGCACACTGTCTAACTTACAAATTTTTGCAAGTTGCAAGGTAGACAGTGCGCGGGATTCAATGGAAACTAACATCCGTCCTTGAAGACATAGATTTTGCCAATGACATCAGTCTCCTCAGCCATACGCACCAAGATATGCAGAAGACAGAAATAATGAAGGAGGAAGGCTGTAAGCTCGGTCTTAGAATCAATGAAAAGAAATCTAAGATAATGAGGATAAACAATTGTAACAACAATAGAGTCAACTGTAGAAGGAGAAGACCAAGAAGAAGTAAAAATGTTCTGCTACATTGGTTGGAAGTGTCATCAGTAGCAATGGAGAGATATAAGGAGAAGTCAACATTAGGATTGGAAAAGCTGCAGCTGCATTCACAAAGCTAGGTACCATCTGGAATTCAAGACAGATTACAAGATGCACCAAAATCAAGCTCTACAACAGCAATATCAGGTCTGTGCTGGTCTATGCTGCTGAGACATGGAGAACCAAAAAAGAAATAGAAAGCAGACTCAGAGGCTTTGAAGGAAGATTTCTTAGAAGAATGACTGGAGTGAAATGGCAACATCATGTGTCTAATAAGGAAGTTGCAGAAAGGATGCACATTGGTGATATCAGTGCTGAAATACACCACTGGAGCTGGCATTATCTAGGGCATATCCTCAGGCAGCTGGAAGACAGTATCACTAGAATGTCTTTGAGATGGACACCACCAAGACAGAGGAAACCTGGGAGACCAAAGGGCACATGGCAAAGAATAGTGCAGACAAAGAGCTCAGAGACACACCTAGGGAACCATTAACAGAGTTAAACAAGACCGAGCCAGTTGGAGCAACCTGGTATCTGCCTTATGTGCAGACACACACAAAGATAATTGAGTAAGAAAGGAAGCCATAGCTCACTGACACCATAATATCCAAAATACAGTATACTTTTTGTATACAAAGAAAAAAGATATTCTACCATAAGGAAACAGCAGGTTATAGGCTACTTTAGCTTGAATGCAGACCAGCGCATTGAACATAACAGCGAAAATGCGTCCTCGCGCTGGCTGTGAAACAAAATAGTGTAAACCAATTGAAAGATATTTCATTTTATTGAATCCGGTAGAAATTAAAAAATTAAACGGACAAATAGCACAATATTCCACGATATTCAGTATTATTAGCAAAAGCCAATGGATAGTGATAATGACCAATGTGACTATAATGGAATCAAAATCATGGCAATGGTGGAAAACAGGAAGTGCTTCATAGCTTGCAAAATACCTGAAATATTGCAGACAACAATGCTTACACATTGGAGAGAATGTCTTCCCCATGATGATAGACTTCCTCCGCCAATGATCCAATGCTGTCAGGCTCAGAAAACTCTCCAGTACTGTCCACTTTGGATTAACTCCTGGGGTCCACATCTGTTAGATATCTAGATAACTTTTCATCTCATAAAAATGTAAACACACCGTCAGATCACTTGTTTCAGTGTGCTCGCATAATTAAAATGCGCAAAGTTGAGAAGATTTGACCAAACTTCCTGTTAACCAAGTAGGGGAGAGCTGGTACAAAAGTAACATTTTTCACATAAACGTCATTTTAAAAGATAACATTACAGAACGAAAAAAAAATTTGGAGCGATTAACTACTTTTGTGTGTGCTCTGTCAATATCAGGTGCTAAATCATCCCAATATATATTGACTTCGGCATAGTTTGCCGTCCAATGGAAGTTGCGCATTGCTATTTTCGACCCCTCCAGTCGGGATGAAAGTAGCACACCTGCGGGACAAAAGTAACCTGATCAAATTAACTGGAATCTTTTGAATTACTGTCATTTTTCATTTGAAAAAATCAAACAATGTCTTTGCTAACATGCAATTGTAAATATACAATGCACTCATTTATTCAATTAAATCATAATAATGAAATTAAAACTGAAGCAAAAACAATCACGCATTTGTTTTAAACATTCTCATCACAGTTGTGACAGATATAATGAGCTGCACCCTCAGTGCATGCCTCATGTGACCACAGCAGACAAAAGATGCACTGCACTCACACTTCTCCAGGCAAAGATGAGGCAAATGTCTCCCCACAAACAAGACATTCCTCTTCATTGCCCCGAGAAACTGTGGTTGCAGTGTATCCGCTTAACAAAGTCTTCTTTGGGCGTTTTGAAGAGGACTGTTTCTTCTGGCCCCTCTGCCGAGTCTCCTCCTCCAAGGCAGCTTTTACTGGGGTGTCGGTCAGTATTGCTGTTGACCTGCAACATTCAATGAGATGGTAGTCAGAATCAGCTTGTTTTTATACAAGCAAGAAAATCAAGACAAGTTAAAAACGACACTCTGCTCACCTCTTTCTGCCTCTTCTTTTATTTTCTTTCCTCAAGCCAGCCTTTGGATATGGGCAAACCTTTTCTGGGCTGAACCTCTGTATTGGCGTGCCACTAGATGTTCCTGGAACCACAAGCATGCCTGGATAGATAATATTTCAAAAAAATAAAAAATGCTTGGCAAGGCTCAACATGCACATTTAAAAGACACAGACACAAACTCTCACCATCTAGGGGAATGGCAGACTCATGGGGATGCAGCGCAAATGGGCTCTGGCGCTGGTGTCTTACGGGAGCGGGCGCTGGTGATGGAGCGGACATTGGTGATGAAGAGGGCGCTGGTGATGAAGCAGACATTGGTGATGAAGAGGGCGCTGGTGATGGAGCTGGCACTGGCACTGGCATTGGGGATGGAGCTGGTGCTGGTGCAGGTGCAGGACGGTCGGTCACAAAAGCTGGAGCAAAGTCTGTCTCACTGAAAATATCTGGATTCAAGGGCCAGATACTGGTACACTCGAACCCAGCTGAAATGCTGCTTGCTGTCGCAGCTTGAGGCAGAGCTTTAGCCACAAGACTTGGGATGTTGTAGATGGTCAAAGTTCTTCCAGGGTTCATTCGCATCCAATTGTCTGCTGCAGTGTTAATGTAGTGCTTCAGAGGACCAAAAACGCTTCGGTCTAGCGGCTGAAGACGGTGGGAGCAGTGGGGGGGAAAAGACAGGAGTACAATGCCATGTGACTTGCAAAAGTCAATAGCTACCACAGAGAGGTGTGATGGATGATTGTCTAAGAGTAGCAGCAACTTTGACTCCGGGGTCACGCGGGTGTGCCTTGCAAAATGCTGTAAAAATGCCAAGAAATCGGCCTCCTGCATCCACCCCGATCCATTGGCAGAACCAGTGCAGCCAAGGGGGCCATCCCGGATGAAGTGGTGCTGGAACTTCTTCCTTGGGAAGATAAAGTAAGGGGGAACAAAGTTGCCTTGTGCGTTGGCAGCAAAGGCAACAGTCACCAATGTCCCTCTTTCCCCAGAGGTCACAGCACCGACCTGGCGCTGCCCCTTGGTGGCAATGATTTTGTCTGGCACTTGAACCGTTGTGGTACCTGAAATAATAAATTAAATGAATTACTGCTGTTGCAAATCACTGTTGCTTTTTAATATATCTAAATATAAATTTTTACCTGTTTCATCCATGTTCCAGATGTCCTTTGCTTCAAAATTATAGCGGGTGAGGACAGTCTTTAGGTTTTTAAAAAATGCTGTCACGTTGATCTTGTTGAAGCTGGTGGAACGGGACATGCTGGTGGCTTGAGGTCGACGGATGGACAGGGTTTTGTTGCGCTTTCGAGGAAGGAGGTGAGCCAGTCCTTCCCTGCCATCTGGTTTTTCTCCCATGAACATGGAGTTTTGAGGCCAATATTTTGGCCAGCTCATATGCAAACTTTCGCACTAAAACAGCATGGAAAAAAGAGGTTAATTCCAAGATAGCAAGCACCTCAGAGCCGGGGCAGATCTGGAACTGAGGTGCTTGCTATCTTAGGCAAATGGCGATAGTGGTGTAGCTCTGTCTGCAGTGTTACTCCAACCTCTTTAGGACTCAGGCCAAAATATATATCAGCTGCTCTCTTTATATATGCCTGCAGTCTCTTCTCCTGTTCTTCTGTGAAGACTTTGTTGTGAGCCCTGTACCCTGGGGCTCTGGCCTGCTGCCCTCCTGCCTCTGCCCTCCTCTTGCAGTACCTGAACAGGGTGACATGACAAAGGTCATGCACCTCTGCTGCCCTCCTTATACTCTCGCCTCTTCGGACATCAAGAAAGGCCCATCCGTAAACCTGCTGATCAACCTTTCCTCTCTGGGTAGTTCTGACCCTAACTCTTGGCATTTTCTGTCGGTAAAATATAACACAAGAATATTCGGCCGCATTAGCAGAGAGGGATTAACGTAACCGTTGCTACTTTCCGCCCGACAGTGACTCCAGACATTTGAACCAGGATTGCTTCTAAAGTGGAAAAAAAGTCTGACATTTCAAACTTCAGGATATGTTACAAAACTAAATGACCTATCACTTCATCATAAATATGACACATGGAGCGATAAAGACAATCTTTAAGTCAAAAAAAGTTTGTCTGAATTTACTCACCACTGTGGAAAATGGTCTTCCCGGTCTCGTTCCGCAGGGAAGCGTCGAAACCTCAAGACTGGTCTCAGCTGCTTGCTGACCTAATATGACGATCGGCGCGGATGGCTGGTAAATCGCCAACTTTCGGGCCCCACGTTACTTTCGCACCAGCTCTCCCCTATTTGTGTGCTTTTCCAGGAGGCCCTCTCTCTTTCAATTGTAACTTTTTATGATATAGGCATGGGCAACGCTCTGCATAAACTCTAATGGAATGCGAATAGCTGAACTGGGGGTAAACAAGCCTCAGAAAACTTATGAAAAAATGATGTAAATACCATTTTCATACAAAAAGAACACCATGGTTTGATTAAAAGCAACCTTTTCAATAGGATACCCGCATTTCATACATGAACTCTGCGTTACGGCCAATAACGCGATTTGAACAGAGCTATTATTCGCCCGTTGGATGAAACCTCAATTTGCACCGTGTTTACAAACTTTCAAACGGCGTGGCAAAAATATCCATTTTGGAGGTAGATTTCAAACAGCCAGCGCTGACGTGATATCCCAACGGCTTTTATTGACTCACAGCCATCTAATTTGAGAAATTACGAGTCTATTGGTCCAGTCTAGACCTCCAGGGGATGTGAAATAAGTTCGACAGAAGTTGTTGAAGTTCGTCCGAGTTCGCCGTGACTTCTTCTCATCAATAGCAAGAAAGGTGAGTGTTTTTTACTATTACCTACATAGTTAGTTGACAGAATATCCTGTGACCCTATTTGTGAAGTTTCAGTAAAATATACCAAGGAATAAACCAGCGCCAGGCGTTCAAAAACCTACCAGTGTTCTGACAAATTTTGCTACCTATCAAAATATGCCACCTCGCGAACACGGTCACAAGATTCATTCACTTATACCCTTCAATTCGAGACTGTGAGGATGGAAATCTGAATAATCAAAGGAAAAATTCTGCTCCGGTAATTCTGTATATCGTTTAAACATTTTGTTAATCGGATTATGAAAGAAGACTGAAAATAAGCACCCGCTTTTTTGTTTGGGTGTAACAGCGCATTTAAAGGAGAATACATTGTATATTGATTAAGCATTGAACTCTGCATTAGTCGAACTGTTTTAATATTTGTTGATGACATTGCTTCGGCTTCCTGGAAAAGAACGCGCAAATCTGCTGTCTAGTGAGCATTTCAGGTTCGATGTACTGAGTAATAACGCCGCGGAAACTTAAACTGGCCCGTCATTCTGCGAATAGTCTTACTAAACTAGTTAATCGTCTGATTGCTAATCAAGCAAAGGGGAGGTTTCTGCCTCGCCAAACTAACCTCCGACTGCACGTCACTGTGTTTTACTATGAATTATTCGCAGTAGCTCATTGAAACTATCATGGGAGGAGGGTATATGGACATTGTAAAAAACAGTGCAAAGGTTTTTTTTTATCACCACGGGTTATTGAAGGGGGAACGTTTGATTCATTTCGTAGCAGTGGGAGGGCAAACAACTGCCGGCATCAGCGACTTCACTGCATTTTATATAGTAATGGGCGAGTAGCGTTAATGTTTGCCCTCCCACCGATAATTTTGACATTTTTGCAGGCCATTGATACAAAAAAAAACTTCACAGGCAACCCATTCATACCATTTTTTAATATCAACGCAAAACCTAATGTTTGTTGAACATAATTGGGTGAAATTCAATGCATTTTCCATTAAAAAGGGCCTAGGGGGTGCTGCTGTACTTCAGAAAAGGGGTTGATGACTTTAGCATCAATTATTTCTGTTAGGGTACCCTAATGGATAATTTGGCCAGGTTTATTTCTGAGTAGACTGCATTTTCGAAAATGCCCTCAGGCTTCACCCCCCAATTTTCACAATGGGTTTTGTTGATAAATGCCGAAATCAGCCATTTTGGGACCCTGTGGCTCTGAGACCCTTTCCTGTAAAGGCGTTGGACTTGTGGCAAACTCTTTGTCTGTGTCTTCTGTACTTACCTGCAAAAAATCATTAGAACATAATAAAAACTTTTTTCTCAGCAACTCAAGAAATGTTGTCATTTTATTCATTTGTATTGCCCATGCCTATATTATATAAAAAGTTTACGCTCTTGGATAAAACGGTTGTCAATCAACAAATAATTATCAAGAAAGTGTAATGTGGGTGTGAACTACAGCTGTACGTATAAACAGTACATTGCCATGTATTCATCAGTCTGTATTTCCGAGAGAAATTGTTTGAGGTGATAACTGACCACTGATTACTGTGAGGGATGTACCTACAGGTAAATCAATGGTAGGACAATACGTTTATTTAAGATCTGATTGCTATAAAGGACAGTAGAATGACGTAATATCAATACCATGTTGATATTTTGCATCAGAAAGCTGATTTTTTTTTTCTCTAATAAATTAGCATAGCTTTGGGCTCTTACAGCTTTAGCTTGCTGTGATGATGGAAACTGAATTATTTTGTTGTTAGAGATGATTTTTATCAACTGCTGGATGGATGGTATCGGCAAAAATGTTAGGCTGTTTGCAGACCCGGCTAGGTTGAGGAGCTTAAGTCATACAATTCCGAGATGAAAATGGAGGGACTGACCATGTCTATGTTCTAAATAGTTCACAGACACCACTACCTCGTGGATATTCATTATACATTTAACATCTACCCCACAGATGCTAGCGTCTACGATATGCTCCTCTGCGCAAGCGGGTCAAGAAGATATTGAGGGCTGACTGCAATAGTTATGTCCAGATGTTTTACATTGAACATAACTGTTTATTGCAGTCAGCCCTTGATATTTCCCATTGTAATTACCCTCTTTTTAGGCTTATGACTCAGTCTTAGTTATTCAGTAAATAAATTAGTTGATTATCAGGCAAACAGGTTGCAAGTAATTATGCTGTAAAAAGTGAGAGGCTTCATATCCTTTGACATGGTCTTTGTTGAGATACAGGCAGCTTGCTCCTGGTGCCAGGGGTGTTCGGGTTGAAGAAAGTAATAAAGGTGGACTAATGGCTTGCTTATTACCACCGCCAAGGAGGTTATGTTTTCGCCTTTGTTTCTCTGTTTGTTGGTAACTTTACTCAAAAAGCTAAGAATGGACCTACATGATTTTTTTTTTTCAAGGGATAGGCTATAGCCTAAGGAAGAAGCCATTAGAATTTGGTGGTCATCCGAATCACTGTCCGGATCCAGGCAATTTTTTAAGCATTCTTCACCATTGTGGGATTGCAATACAGAGCACTTTGTGGAATAAATGCTGTACATCTTAACATCCACTAGATGGTAGAAAACTTCAGTGCAACAAAACATTGTATTTCTACAATTGACTAAGTTAAAAAATTTGCATATCACAGAAAAGTAGACTATTGGCCTTGGCAGAGGTCTGCACTCTCCATGTGCCGCTCAAGTTGATAGTTAGGCTGAGTCATATTTCGATGTAACATGGGCAGTTCAATTGCATTCAGAATTGTTCTTTAGATTATTTAGCCATCTTCATAGCTAGCCAAAGAAAATAAATAGTGGTAATATTTTAGCAATATAGTCTTGATTTTGCTCAGTGAGCTAGCTGTAATCCACCTCTGCTGAAAACACCCTGGGCAAAGCCCTGCCTCCCGTTCCTGAGTCATCTGACGGTTTGCCAGAACCTCTTTGAGCACACTTGAAAGTCTTTCTCCATAGCCTCCCTGAACTCATCCCAAACACAAGTTTTTGCTTCTGCAACTACCATGGCTGCAGTCCCTCTCGCCTGTTGATACCAGTCTGCTAAATCAGGAGTCCCCTGGGCCAACCAGGCCCAAATGGGCACCTTTTTCAGCTTGACTGCCTCCCTGGTGTCCACCAGCAGGTTCTTGGGTGGCCACCATGACTAGCACTGACAACCTATAGGCCACAGTTCATGGCTGTCACTTCCATAGTGAAGACTTTGAACCAGGCTCACTCAGACTCCATGTCCCCAATCTGCCCCAGGATATGGGAAAAGCTCTTCCAGAGGTGTGAGTTGAAAATTGTCCGGACAGGGTCCTCTTCCAAACAATCCCAGTCAACCCTCACAACACATTTAGGTTTATCAGGTCTGTCTGGTAGTCTTCCCTGCCATCTGATTCAGCTCACTGCTAGGTTTTGATCAGTTGACAGCTCTGCCCCTCCCTTCAACTAAGTGCCCAAAACCTACGGTTGCAGATTTGATGACATGATAACAAAATCGATCATCAACCTTCAGCCATGAGTGTTCTGGGACTAAGTACACTTATGAACACCCTTATGGTTGAACATGGTGTTTGTTATGGATAATCCATGAATAATCCATGAAAAACACAAATCCAAAAACAAAACACTGCTCAGGTTCTGCCAGTCACTCCCCTCCAAGTGTCTCCATCATTGCCTACATGAGCAGTGAAGTCCCCCAGCAGATCTAAGGAATTCCCAGTTGGAGGTTTTTCCAGGACCCTGCCGGGGACTCCAAGAAGGCTGGACACCACAAACTGCTGTTAGGTGCATAAGCTCAACCAACAGTTGGTGCATTCCCCCCCCGCAATACACAAGCGCATTGCAGAGACCGTCTTGTTCACCGGGGTGGACTCCAACACAGTGGCACTCAGCCAAGGAGACGAAAGTATCCCCACGGCTGCTCGCCGCCTCTCACCTTCAAGGAGGCTGGTTCCAGAGCTAGAAATGTGCATAGAGGTGAGTCCGACTACAGTTGCAATAAAAATTATTCAACACCCATTGCAAATTGGGTTTAATAGCAAAAAATACAAACTTTCAGCTGTTTCTGATAAACAGATTAAACAAGAAAATTTTAAATAGCTCAACACAACTAATATTACAAGTGGTCTTTCCAAATTTAATACAAAATGCCATTTTTAATGACTGCTGCAATCTCAAAATGATTCAACCCCCTGAATAGAATCCGTCATAAGAGCATATTTGCACACCTAATGCAGCTAATCAAGAGCTTAATTAGTTGCATCAGGTTTGCTTGAGAAAGAATACATCAAATACTTGCACTTGCTAGGGGTTTGTTGACAGTGAGATTTGATTGCAAATTAGAAATATGGCTGTCAAAAGAATTGTCCAAAAGCTAACAGACGCGATCAATGCCTGGCACAAACAAGGAAAAGGATACAAAAAGGTAGCACAGGCTCTGAATTTTCGTAGAGATACAGTTGGAAGCATAGTTCGCAAGTTCAGTGTTAAAGGAAGAGTGGCTACAGTACCAGGATGTGGCTTTCTCCATGGGTGTTTCATATGTTCCTGAGCACCCGTAGGATTGGCACTTATCATGGATAGAGGTGAATTTACCTGGTAATGCCTTTTGGATGAAAAGGTGTTGGCCATTTAAACCACATCCAAAACGGCTCTCATGGTATTAAAGCATGGGTGAGACTGAAATAAATTGAGCCCCTGAGAACAAAAGTGATCTAACTCCAGATTTGTCTTTTTATAAGTTCTAATCTTAAAATGATTCCTTAGTGCTCTATCTGTTAAATACAATAATGGATAAACTTGGTGTAGTTGCTGTACTTTACAATAGGTGGGTTATATGTTCCACACTTCAAGAACGCATAAATGCTCAGTGGCATTGTGGTTCTAAATGAAAAATGAAAAAACATTAGTTGGACCAGTCTTGTTCTAAGGGGCCCAATTATTTGTATTACCCCCACAGAGTAAATATTCACATAAAAATGCCCCTTCACCCTCCCCTTCGCATTAGACCCCACCACCATTTTATAGTTAATATTTATAGGGTACTTAATAAAACAGAAAATTAAAAGGGGAAGGAAAACAATGTAAACAATATACATTAATGTGAAAACAGCTCCACTTGCTGGGATTCATTCCCATGAAACCACCACAGACCAACAGTATTTGAATTTTTTTACCAGTCTGCTCGAGTCAAAATGCAAGTGAGGTCTTGGGCACAGAACTTGTACAGCACCAACCATATGCACTGACACACCTCCTAATGTGCTGTTCAACCAATTGTGATGCAAACACCTTTACTTTAGAGCAGGGGTGGCCAACCCAGGTCCTACAGAGCTGCAGTGTCTGCTGGTTTTTGATGTTACTCAGTACTTGATTGATGAATTAAAGCAGTTAATTGCACACTTAACTTATCTCAACTGGTGTCTTAGGTTTAAATTGGGTGCAGAAAACCAAAGTCAGCACAACCTTTGGCTCTCCAGGACCAGGGCTGACCATCCCTGCTTTAGAGCATGAAACTACCAAGCTGGGCGAAGGCAATAAATATGCGGTTGCAACAAATGAAATTGTGCATACCATTATTGCCACGTGTATGAATTTACAAATGTCAAACAAAGAACCCCGCATGTTTCACATGCTGAAGAGGAGAATTATGAAAACATATAGCTAACAATATTACAACCCCAATTCCAAAAAAGTTGGGATGCCATGTAAATTGTAAATTTAAAAAATGCAATGATTTGCAAATCTCATAAACTAAATACTTTATGAGATTTAGTTCGCAATAGAACAGACAACATATCAGATGTTGAAAGCGAGACATTTTACCATTTAATGAAAAATATTAGCTCATTTTGAATTTGATGGCAGCATCACATCTCAAAAAAGTTGGAATAGGGCCGTGTTTACTATTGTTTAGTATCCCCTCTTCTTTTAACAACAGTCTGTAAACATCTTGGAAGAGAGGAGACCAATTGCTGAAGTTTTGGGAGAGGAATGTTGTCCCACTCTTGTCAGATGTACAGTAGAATTCTATCTGCTCAACAGTCCTGGGTCTTCTTGGCCGGATTTTTTCATTTTATGATGCACCAAATGTTTTCTACTAGTGAATGGTCTGGACTGCAGGTAGGCGAGTTCAGCACTCAGACTCTTCCATTCTGAAGCGATGCTGTTGTGATGGATGCAGTATGTGCTTTGGCATTGTTTTGCTGAAATATGCAAGGTCTTCCTTGAAAGAGACGTTGTCTGGATGGGAGCATAAGTTGTTCTAAAACCTCTATATACTTTTCAGCATTGATAATGCCTTTCCATATTTGTAAGCTGCCCACGCCAAAGGCACTAATGCAATCCAATTCTGTCAGAGATTTAGGCTTTTGAACTGTGTGCTGAAAGTAAGCTGGATGGTCCCTCTCCTCTTTCGCCCGCACGACACGGCTTCCGTGGTTTCCAAAAAGAATTTCATATTTTGATTCATCTGACCACAGAACAGTTTTCCATTCTGCCTCAGTCCATTTCAAATGAAGTCTGGCCCAGAGAAGACGGCGACCGTTTCTGGATCGTGTTCACATATGGCTTCTTCATTGTATGACACAGCTTTAGCTTGCATTTGTAGCTTGCGCGGTGAACCGTGTTCAATGATTCCTGGAAGTATTTCTGAGCCCATGCAGTGTATTCCAGTGCAGAATTATGCCTGTTTTTAATGCAGTGCCGCCTGAGGGCTCACGAGCATCCAGTATTGACCTTCAGACATGTCCTTTGCACACGGAGATTTCTCCAGATTCCTGAATCTTTTGATGATATTATGTACTGTATTTTCAAAGTCTTCACAATTTTATATTGAGGAACATTTTTCTGAAACTGCTCCACAATTTTTAGATTGTTTTTTGCAGATTAGTGAGAGACTCTGCCTTTCTCAAATGCTCTTTTTGTACCCAGTCATATTACTGACCTGTTGCCAATTAACCTAATTAGTTACAAAATGCTCCTCCAGCTATTTTTCCATCGGTACCACTTACTTTTCCAGCCTTTAGTTGCCTCTCTCCCAACTTTTTTGAAATATGTTGCTGCCATCAAATTCAAAATGAGCTAATATTTTTCATGAAATGGTAAAATGTCTCACTTTCAACATCTGATATGTTGTCTGTGTCCTATTATGAATAAAATGTGGGTTTATGAGATTTGCAAATAATTGCATTCTGTTTTTATTTACAATATGCACAGCATCCCAACTTTTTGGAATTGGGGTTGGACAATGAAAATGCATTCTCAGAAATACATTCTTGTTTTCAACGTGCAAGCGCATTATTTGAATCATCTTGACACTCCACTTTGCGTTCTCATTTTCAAGTCCATGAATGCAATTTTTAAAACAAATTGAAAATTAGAATATATTCCCCATTTGCATTTTAATTTTCAAAAAGTTCCTCACAATATCACTAACTAAATGAAAACTAAAATGCTAATCTTATAATGTAAATACATTCTCTGATATGCATTTTCTTTTCCGAGAAGCAAGTGCATCATTGTACCATCATGAAAATGATAATGCAGCTGTCCACTTCGTGTTTTCATCTTCATGTCCATGTATGCGTTTTTGTAGCAAAGTAAAATTAAAATACATTTCCCATTTGCGTTTTCATTCGCAAGAAGTGCTCTGCCATATGGCAAACAAAATGATAATGAAAACGCAAATCTTATAATGCAAATACATTCCAGAAATAGTTTCTTTTCCTAGAAGTTAGCTCATTATTGTAAAAATGATAGCGCAATCTTCCATTTGTTTTCATTTACAAGTCCATGTATGCACTTTTTTAAATCAAATTGAAAATACATTCCTCATTTGCATTTTCATTTTCAAGAAGTGCCCCACCATATTGCCAACAAAATGATAGTGAAAATGTTAATCTGATTGTGCAAATACATTCTATGAATTGCCTTTTCTTTTCCAAGAAGCAAACACCATATCTGTCTCATAATTACATTGTAAAATGATAATGCAGTTCCCCACTTTTCTTTTCCATCTCCATGTTAACATGCTGCGCCTCGCTTTGCATTTTAGATAATGTGGTCCTACGCACTTTTTCTTACAAAATTAAAATTAATTGGATTTCCTCGTTGGCTGAGTCCTGTTGGTCAATCTGTGAGAAGGCGAGTCTTCCCCCACAATTTGGCACAGATTGGATATTAACAAATACAAGTGATCTCATTGGTTATCAATCAGAGGGAAATCCCTGCTATACTTGGCAAGGAAAGACCCCCATATTTTGTGGAGCTTCATTCCTTTCTTTATTCAAGAGTGCAGTATTTCAACCTTTATATATATAAGCAGATATATCGATTTTATGGGTAGATTTTGTAATGTTTTCCCCAAAAATTCTGTTGTCGCTCAAATAGCCCTTGCTTGCGCTTGGATTTGCACTGATTCTACACATCGGCCTCCAGTCGGTTTGCCGCACTGCGATTTTGTGGATGAATCGCACAGGTGTACTGAGCTGGGAGAAGAGGAAGATGCATCCTGCTGCTAGCATCCAGCTGCTACATAAAAAAGACAAGCAAAATCAATTACTTCTTGAAAAAGAAAAACCATTTCCGAGAAGGTATTATCATTATGAGATCAGCGTTTTTGTTTTGATTTAGACGGCAATATTGCAGAGCAATAAGGTAATTTTAATTTCAATTTCTTATAAAAAGTGCATACATAGACTTGAAAATGAAAACGAAAAGTGGACGATTACATTATCATCTTCATTACTATACAAATAATGCGCTTGCTTCTCAACCAAGAAAAAACATTTCAGAGAATGTATTTGCATTATAAGATTTGCATTTTCACTTTCATTTTGTTAGCAACATGGCAGAGCACTTCTTGCAAATTAAAACGCAAATGATGACTGTATTTTAATGTTCAATTTGAAGGCAAAACACCCCAATAACAAGGCAGGAACTGGAGAGAGCTGCAGTGATGGCCAGGCAGAGCATCACCAGGGAAGAAACCCAGTGTCCCAGACCTTAAACAGTCATTGACTGCAAAGGGTTTGCCGACTATTAAAAATGACAATTTAATCATTAATTATGTGAGTTTTTCCCATTACTTTTGAGCCCCTAAAATTGAGGGGCTGTACATAAAATGGGTGTAATTCATACATGGTCCAGACAATATTTTTGACACAAGCTTTACATTAAAGCTGAAAGTCTGCACTTCAAGCACATCTTGGTTTCTTTTCAAATCCATCTATAAAAGAGTCACTTGTCAAGGCCATGGAAGACATCAAAATGTGTGATCTTGCTCAATTTGGACACAGTCAAACAGTTGGGTAGTTGGAAAGCAGGGTATGCTCCAGAATTTTTGTTTGCCTTTAGCCACTTCAGCTAAACAACCTGCTAACGTTTTAGCCACAAAGAAAGCTTTTTAGTCACACAATTGAAACACTGTATTGCACGTGCAACTTCACAACATTAGCTCAGTATACATTTTGGTCTTGTTAAGCAATATCATCAGCAAATACAGCCTACAGATTTATTGCATGTATTCCACTCATTCATTTCTAGATCATTTATTTGAGAGCAGATATATACGTTTATTTTTGAAACACCTTATCAGCAAAACTAAGTCTACATTTGATTTGACTGTTTTAGATAACCACTAACATTTGCATTTACTGTTGTAGAAAACTACAAGCATTTGAATCAGCTGCAATAAAAAGTACATCATGAATGAGTACAGGTAAAATCCACAATCTCAAATTAAGCATCACAATTCCACTGAAAAGATGAACAAACGTTGAAAGACAGATCATGAGCATCACAGTAAAATGGAACAGGAACCTTAATTAAAATCAAAACTATGACAAATATCTCAAGAAACAGCTATGCTGATTTAGAAAGGTCCAGTGGTTGGTGCATCCTCCAGCACATGAAGGTTTCCTGTTAGCTACCCTTTAAATTATATAGCCACCTAGATAGGTTGCTAATGTTAACTAAGGAAAATCTTTGTAGCTTCATAATCATCATATTTAAGTGATATACTTCCGTTTTGCCGTAACTTTACTAACTTATCAAGCTGTAATAGGCATGAACTTTTCTGATATGTTTTGCGGCGCTTTTGTGCGTCCAAACTGTGTTTTCAGATTTTTGGGACGTTGGCTAGCTTGCAAGCTCAAGTGAAATCGCTGTTACAGCTGGTAGCTAGAGAAGTTAGGGCAAAAACCAAATGACATCACTTGAATATGACGATTATTTTCAAAGATTTTCCTTAAATAGCGTTAGCTAGCAAGTAAGCAAGACGGCCAGATAATGTGAAGAGCAACGCAATATGCGATCGCATACATACTAATGTTACGCAGCTTAAAGCAATTCTTACCTTTCTGGCATGTGGCACAGCACTTAGTAAAAATTTGAACATGAACAACTCTGCCTCCATCCACAGTCCCACCTTCTTCCCCCTGCCTGACCTCTGATGCTCCCCTCCTCCCTGACACGTGCGGTGAGGGAGTGAGCAGCGCGAGCGAAACTGGTCAATGGAGTCAGATTCAGCGGCACCGGTAAGTGAAAACTAACCAACAGTAATAACGTTTAGTTACCTTTGTAGTCTAACGAACTACCATTAACGTTATTATCGTAATTATAGCATTTCAGCACCCATTTGTTTACAGTCAAATGCGTCGTTTTTCGGAAGAACTCATACATATTTTCTTGCAAAACTGCTGTCATAACATCTTACCTTACTCTACCACTCTGCCGCTCTGCCAGAGAGGCACGCGACTCGCAAGCGGTGACAGCGGCAAGCAACTGGAAGGGACGCGGCGGCGGATGACAGCCAGGAAGCTCAGCAAATCATTTTATTCGGACTGAATAAAATTATTGGTCAGACTTTTATCAGAAATATATGAGAATTGAATATTGATGAGTTTCAACACCTGGTGGATTTCTTTTACATTTTAGTGTGCTATACGCTTATTAGGAGCATTTTAAGATTACAAAAGAAAAGTGTAAAAATGCCAGAAAGATAAGAATTGCTTTAAAGTTGCAAGCTAGGGAATATGTCTCAGCCTGAAGTGTCTGCTTGCTCTTCAGATAACAGAAGCTGTAAATCAAGGCCAAGGGCGCCACTAGCAATTTTGGGCCCTATGAATTGAAATCGATTTGAGCCCCCCCATATATATATACACACACACACACACACACACACACACACACATATATAAGTATATTTGATCACTGGTCTCCTCTGTGGTTGCCTCATGGCCCTGACTCTAAAGCACCCATTAGAATCATATATTCAGAATCTGTCATAGGCCTTAACAGTAGGTTATAGACCACAATGGCTACACATAGTTGTGATAAAGGCTAACTTTTTGATTGGAATGAGCTGGGCATGGATAACCTGCAAGGAAAAATCAACTTTGCATTTTAAATAAAAGTAACTCACAAACCTGTCTTAGTGTGCCAGTTTTTCAGTTCATTTCAATAACTGTACACTGAGGTAGCCTAGCTAGTTTGCAAAAATATTCATTTTACAGAATCTTAACCTCAAGGCCTTTTATTCAGGGACTATTGTAGGCTATGTACCATCTTGTAGCCTATAGTGCTCACCTTCCTCCCATTCAACTGTATCTTGTGTATGGGGGGCTGAGGAAGATTTCCTGGGGCTGCTGCATCTGTGTAAAACGGCATTTAATATTAAAGGCATTTTGGAAAAATATGTTTTTGTCGATTGTTGAACGTGTTCTAAACATGAACGTGTTCTAGGGATCAAAGTAAATAATCCTACCGAAGAACTTTATCCATCAGGACAGAAAGTAAGAGATTGATGTTGATACGAGCTATGGATGCATGCGTCCAGTGGCAAATGGTTTTACTTAGCTAGCTCGTTTCAACATCAATCAGGAACCTTCTATCCTGATTGATTAGATTGGATGCGCACTTCCACTCTGATCTTAAGTCCCGCATGCACGTGATTATTCACAAAGCATGTATGAAATCGGTGACTGGTTGGTCCGAGTGCAAGATGATTTATTTTCATTAGAGTACGATAAAGATGAGAAAAGCTGCGGTTCTTATAGATTTATAGTCTGTTTTCTTTGGGGTTTTGATAATTGGCCAGCGGTCAGTAGAATTGTATTTTGTCGATTGCAGCAAATGTTCAAAAATACTAATTCAGAAACTAACTGGTAATGCCTCCCCAATGTAGTCCAGTGACGACCTTATGCTTATCAGCGTAATGCCTCAAACAGGAGTCTGCGTCACGAACAGTCTGCGGTCACAAAGCAGACAGCATTTTTGGGGCTAATAACGTCGGACATCGTCCTCACTCTCTGTGTGCGTTTCCATTGAATACCATTCGAAATGTGCAAAATCTAAATAGCGAAATAAAAAACTGGTTATGGAAACACAGTCTGATATCATGAAATTTGCTCTCCGATCTGCAGTATTAGTCATTAGTCACCGAAGCCAAGGCTAATAAATAGACTATTGGACTTCTGCAGCAGACCAGCTAGTATACTTGTAATTTCGCGGATTGTGGAGCACTTACATCGTTATTGTAAGATGAGCATTAACAAATTTGCTGCGTGCATTACTCAGCTGACAATGAAGAATGCTTTTCCATTCTCATCGATGCATGAGTATAACCGAGCTGTGATTGGATGATGGCACCTACAATGGTGCCCGAGCCGATCTGTGATTGGCTGATGTACGTGATGGTACCAACCGACCTGCAAAAAAAAATTTCGCCGCCAGTTCAGGCAGTAGCGTAACTTGGGCCGTACAAAATGATGAATAGTAAGGGGGGGGGGCCGATGTGCTAAGAGGAGAGGTGAGAAACAAACAACACATTCATTTTAAATCGATCAAGTTATTACAAAAATTAAAATATAAAATTAAAGTGTCAATACATTTTATTTACAAATGTTTATAATAATAACAATATCCTCTGTGGGGCCACTGTGAATGCAGGGCCCCTAGAATCGTCCATGGTTACCCCCCCTTACGGCGCTCCTGATCAAGGTTGAAGGAGGTCATGTGGGTGTGATCACTTTGAAAGTAACCAATCGGAGGCGTCAAAACTTCTCTGATAGCTATGTGGTTTGGGAAAATTGGGAATCCCAAGTTTGCGCTCCGCTCAGTGAGGGCAATCTGGCAACAGTGTGATGCGCTCAGATCGACGGTAATTATTTATGATGAAAGTATTGCTGGAAAGCTTTTGCCACTGTGGCGAAGAGCCATAAGAAATATTTTGCCACAAATAGATTTCTTTCGCCAATGGCCATATGGCAAATGGCTAGCGTGCACTTGGGAAAGTATACTCAATTTTTATGTCTCCAGCCACAAGTATTCAAAACAGTGCACACACATTTCATACAGGTCCGCACAATCAGAAAATCTGGACCGGACAGGAAAAGTACAGCTGGACTTCATGCAGACTGTAGTGATGATGAAATTTATATCAGAAGCACTGTCTATGAGCAGAATTTTTTTGTGAGCCTGGTAGGTTTACCAGGGCCTTAAAAGCACATGAATAGCACAGCCAAACTAGAGTATCCATTACACGATATTAAACTTCAGATTTGTTGTTTCCCTAATTGTTGAGAACATTTTAGACGGTTTTACTTGACTTGAAGATGTACTAAAAAAATAACTGATCGCTTTAGCTTTTCTGCATTTATGCCAAGGGTAAATTGGTCCTCTTTCCCACTACTTTTAAAACCATGACGACACCTATGTACCACGCATACAACTCCGAACATGCAATTTTGTGTTAAAATCTAGCCAAGAGATGTTTGCCTTCAAAAGGTATTTTCATAACTCGCAGTGTTTTCAGCTAAAAGTGGAGTCTTAGATGGAGCTGAAATCTGCCAGGTTCAATGATGCTGGCTGCACTGTGATGAGAATCTGGCAGTCCTCAAGTCATGCCAGAAGTGTTTCCGTGTGTGTATGTGTGGGTGTATGAGAGGGAGAAAGAGAGAGAGAGCAAGAGGGAGAGAAAACAGAACTATGATCATGTCATCGAGAAAAGGAATAGAGTTATCACCACACGTTTCCTGCTAACTTGTCCCTCCTCGTTATTCAAGTCTCTCTTCCCCAACTTCATCTAAGTCTGCAGAACACAACCTGGAGTAGAACTGGGCAATTATTCAGTGAGGTTTGGCTAATGAGGCGAATACTAATAATACCGTGGTAACAATACTTCTGAGCATGTTATTTGCGGATCTCCCTTGAGGACCTTGCTGTTTGTTTTCTGCTCTTTCTCTCTCACGCTCTCTCGTTGTAGGTAATGAACTCCAGAGATCTTCCCGAGCTGTGCTGTCTTCTCTATTGAATTGTTAGTACATCATGTTACATGATTCATCATTGTCAAATTGGAAAACTTCTACTGAATCAAAAATTTTGCTGTATTGCACAGTTGTACATTTATTTAATGAGAATCTTTTTCATAAGAAAGCTGAAGCTGAAAATGTGCAAAAATGAAGAATGTGTTAAGAACATCTTGAGGCTGAGAAGAAGCATTGAAGTCTGGAACTTGTCTAATAGAATGAAAGGAGTTGTCACTAAACTGTGATGTTACTGAGAGTGCTTTATCTGTTGCTTACAATGCTAATTACATGAAATATAATGTCTAAAACCATTATTAATGACAAATGATTTTTTAAACAGATTTTTAAACTAAAAAAATAAGAATGTTTCAGAAAATTTGAGGCTGAAATTGCCATAAAAAATGAAGTACATTCAGGCTCATCCCTGAGAACAGATGCTCATATACTTAGTGTACTGATATATCTGCAAACATCTGCGTCTGGCCAGAATACTAAAATGCTTGAGGCCGCATTTTACTGGGATGGGGTTAGGTTTCAGTTGATCTCAATCTAATGTTCACTCAGTCACCACAAATAACAGTAGCTATGTTTTCATACACACTTCTTTTTCATTCAGAATGAAATTATTCGATTGATGATCCTATGCATACAATTTTAAAAAAAAGGGCAACATAAAATGATTGGAGAGTTGTGAACCTTTACATGTCCCAAGCATACAATTGGAGTCGTTTGTCTGACCTGCGCATGATTCCGCATCCTACATTCCTGCGCAGCTAACCTCTGTTAAGATGGACCTGCCACATACAGTATGAAAACCAACTTTTTCATAACTTTTTTTAAAATTTTATTTTAAAGAATTTTTGGTTGGTTGGGTTGCACCACTTTTATTTTGTGTGGCATTTTGTTAAGGGGTGATCTGGGGTTAAATGGGCAAAATTTGATTATTTTTCCAAAAAAATTTTTTCAATAAAAATATTCTGTAATAACCCACCTTTAATACTCACTAATTGCTACAAGGATTAAAAACTGAACTCAACTTTTCAATGCGGTCTCATGCATTTTCCATTGATTTCCTAAGGTATTACTTTTTACACGTTTCTCATGTTTGTGGCAGCCATAACTTTTTTATTTATCATTGAAAATCAATGAAATTTGGGCTGCAGGTACTTTACTTCATTAGAAATGCAATGGCATAGGGAAATTTTGCCTCTGTTACATACTTTGAATATTTTGAGTATTCATCAGATTCTGCGCAAAATAATTTCAAAATTTGAGTAAAATGCCCCAAAATCACAAAACTGATAAATTGGGCAAAGAATGGCTATGTCATTGCATTTGGATAAGCAAATGATGAAAGAAAAACTGAATTCTATCATAGAGTTAAAGAGGAATTGGTGCGAGAAGTTTGCTGCATATTTAATGAGCTTGCTCGGTTACCATGGCAACCGCATAAACAGAAAAATGCCAACTTGTATCTTTTTTGGTGGTTATTACATATACCTCTTTAGATTAATTCTGAGTTATTTCCTGGTGTCATTTTTCATTTAACCACATATCACCCCTTAAAATGCAAGATGATTCTGTTTTAAATCCCACATGAAATAAAACATGATTTAATTGCCTCGTGATAACATGAGCATCCAGGTTGCATTACCAGTCAGAACTCTTTAACCAGGCAAACTGGTACAAGAATAAGTGGTCATGTAACCACCTTTGTGTGTAATGTTCAACTGAGTTGTTTTTTTTTTTTTATTTTTAATTTTTTACATAAATTTGGCATCTCTAATCCCACCCGAATCTGGAATGCCCAATTTGCGAACTATGTACACAAGCTTGCTGGTATGCAAGCCATGTTGCCATCTCGGGAGAGCAAAGACAGTTCGCGGCTCTCCTCCGAAGCATGCACCTGTCAGCCACTGCTTCTTTTCACTCATTGCTTGAAACTGCGCAAGTTCAGAATGAGGATGGAGGATACCCAAATATGAGAAAGCTAAGAATCTTACCGATGAGCACCCGGCTGGCCAACAGGAGGCGCTTGAGCAACAAACAAAGCTACAAAATATTCTAATATCCCAATCTGGCAGTCTCACCCTGTAGCGACGAAGCCAATAGTGTGCCGCTCTGAAAGGGCTACCAACCACTGCTGGCTGGTAGGACCAGGAATCGATGCCGCGACGTGGTGGTCACTACTGCTCTGCAATGCGGCGCCTTAACCGAGTGAGCCAACCCGACAGCCTGAACTGAGTTTTTAAATTTCAGTGGAAATTGAAGACCTGTTTGCAAGAAGTACCGAAGTCACATTTTTGAAAAAATTGAGCTGGCATCAGTTCTGGAATCTGTACTAATAAAAGAATCATTTGATACCAAAATTAGGAAAAAAGAAGTACCTCACCCTGTTTATTGCATGGTGCTTTCCAAATCCATTAAAATTTTCTGCAAGAAGTACTCAAGTCCATGAAATTTGCACAATAAGTGCCCAAGTCCATGACTGGCTAATCAAAATGCCGGAATGAGTCATGTGATGGGTGACTTTAGGACGTTGCTCTCTGATCTAACAGAGTTTTTTTTACTATTGCATATTGATGGAGTTAAATGAGTATTCCCCTTATCCACAAAGGTATGGGTATCCATGGTAATCAACTCTTGAATGTAGATTTCTTTGATATATTGGATAGATTTTAAGCAGACAATATCAGCAGAAAGGACTCTAAATCCATGGGAAATACAGTTTAGCGCCAGGGTTAGTTTTCTTGAGGACAATACTGATTTAAATAAGTTATCTTGGACTGAACTTTTGGAGTTAGGAGTAGCGGTATTTCTCACTCATCAACAATAGAATGTTTGAGGGGTTACCATGGTTACCAAGAGAATGTTCAGACTCCCAAAAGTAGATTTTGCTGTTATAAACATAACCTCAAATTTTCAAGCAATAATTCAAGTAGAAGGGAGCTGTTTGAAAGACGACTGGTTCTCCAAAATAAAGGTTTTTCTGCATTTGTAATGTTTGTTTCTGATTTGTCAAAGTGACTTTGGATTTTACTAAGTTATATTAGTGTTAAACAAGTAGATCTGTCTACCATAAAGGCACAAAAGCAAGAAAGCTTAGCTAAAATAACGTGTTTGTTTTGAAAACTAACCAATAAAGGGTTTTTGTTGTTAAAAGTACTCAAGTCTGTGATTTTTCCACAAAAAGTCCAGCCATTCTGTCACAAACAGTGCCTAAGTCCAAAACTACTTTCCTTGATTTCTCGGTAATAACGGCGAATCATTCCACAAAAAATGGTGACCTAACCATGTTTAGCCCAACCCTCCAGACTAACTTTTGGAACTAGGAGCGCATGCGCTCCCAACCTGAAAAAGTTGGGCGCGCAGGCTAAAATTTAGGCGCGCAGGCCAAAACTGTGGTCATGCAAAGTACTTTTCTGAATATTTAAAAGCCCAAATAAAGATACCCGAACAGACTATCAAGTTGTTGCTGCATTTATTTCAGAAACATCAGAACGCACTTTGTGAACTGAAAAATGTATGAATGCAGTAATAATTTTGGAGAGTTATCATACAAGAAATGTTCAAGTCTCCATTTCCCCAAGGGACAACTTTTCATCAAACCCCCTGAAAATAAACTCATAAAAAATTCAACATTTGAGGGAGCTGTAGACGTGTACTATGGCAGATCCTCAGGCCATGACTTGTAGTTTGGCCTCCTAGGCCTCTGTCCACTCTGCAGCCATCTGCGGACACAGGGCTTGGCGTCAAAGGACTCCAGTGGAGGTCCCTCCATGGAGATCCGGATTAGGTCCTCCACTGTGTCTGTGTGCAGTGATGCCCTGTTGTCACTTTTGATCCTGCGTTGGGCAGAAAAGCCCTGCTCGCACTGAGCCGCTGACACTGGCATGACCAGCATTATCTGCACTAGGTGCAGAATGTTCTAGGAAAAAATGAAACAGAAAAGAGTCAGGAATACCATGCAGTTTCCAGTGTTGTTTTCCTAAACCTAATACATATGTTAGAAAGATTAATTTACAAGAGCTTCAGTTGACTTCCTTTAACCTTCTGCACACTGAAGTAGCCGTTTGACTACAAAATTTGTATTAGTTTCGGAGTTAGGAAGGGTGCAGAGGGTTAATGAAAAGTCTTTTCAACAATTACCTGAACTCACCTTGAAGTCCGAGCAGTAAGGCTCCTTTGTGAGCAGGGTGCGGTACAGGTCACTGTAGGACAGGTCTCTGAAGCACCCTGTCACAAGAATCTTCATTGACTCGAACTCCTCCTTGGCCAGCTCCATATCGCAGCCATTCCTGTTACAAAGATCACGTCAAGCGAATAGTATTGTAATGAATTTTGATCTTACCAGCACATTAGGTAGGTACACAACACTTTCAACAGGTTTAGTCAAGTTTTTATATTAATGATAGTTGCCTGTCCAAAGCAGTGCTGAAGTATTGGAGCAGGAACTTCAGCTCATCAGCGCCATGGTCAAGGAGTTCCTCTCTGTCTTCTGGCCAGGTGTCATTGTTAAAGATGTTGAAGGCCCTGATTGGCTTACCTGGACCTTCTCCAAACTCAGCACCTAATAAAGAAATATTGCAGACATTGGTTTAAGGAGAGTTACAGAAAATTGCCTACAGGGAATACATTAGAAAATAAATATTTCCATTTGTACACATGATTTTGCAATAAAATGATCTGTATGTGATACATGTACACTTTTCTTGTCAGAGTCAGGCTTGTGGAAGTCACAAAATATATCATGATACAACTAGAATATGACAAACCTAACAAACTCTTGAACCTATGTCTCAGCTGCTCTACAGTATCAGCCACAGTTCTTGCTATGGAGCACTGGAGACGTGGCGCTGACGTGCTGATGGGTGTGTCCAGCACCAATTTGTCAATTTCTCCTTTTTGTAAGGAGACTCCCTGTAATAGCCACACAGAACAAGACACAGAAATTTCTGACCAGTTCATAGTACATTTTGTACAATGACTCTCAGTGTTTGCAACCTCTTTATCAGTGTTTCTCTAACATACCTGGGAAAAAAGTACTTACCCGATACTTGTATGCCAGAGCTTCATCAGGGTGGAACTCAGCTTTGTGTGCATGGCATTGGTTCTGCATGGCTTCCTGGAATGAGGCCAGCTTTCCCTCCGGAACTGGCCTGACAGCCATGGCCTCGATAGAGAGAAAAGGTGCTCAACTTTGCTGATGGCCTGCAACAGGGAAGATATTTGTAGTAAGCAGTAAACCAGAGACAATTGCAGGGCTGTTGACTCAGAAAATGAAACATAAAAGTGCACAAAACCTAGTAGAAAGCATGCTGCACATTGATGTTAAGTAAATTAAAAAGATATCCCAACATTTACTAACAGTCCAAATAACCTTTCCTGGCTTGCCTCTTTAGACAATATCTTGACAAAGCACTATACATAGGTGACAACAACTTGCACCAGGAATGAATTAATGTTTTCAAGTTAATATATTTCAGTCTCACCTGTGGTAGGATGACATCGTTCCTTTAAAGAAACAGACTGAACTGGCTGACCACATGGAACACATTGGCCATGAAGTGGCAGAAAGCCAAGAACATTCCATCCTCCATAGTTCGCTTTACCTGAAACAAAGTACAAAAAAAGATATTTAATAAAACAAATAGTTGTGACTCAGGATGAACCAAGTTATCACTAAATGTCTTGAAATACAGAAAAAAATTGTGACTTTGGCTTAAAATCAACAAAGAAGGTCCTAACAATAACAATAATGAATATTGAGAGTCAAGGTGAATGTTCAATAAGTTGCCCACCTTCCTTGCCCGTCCAGCGATGTCTGCATTTGTCGATGACGCGGCCAGGTGCTCCATGTGGTGGTGGACAGCTGTGTACTGTCCAATCTTGTCATCTGTGCCCTCCTTTCTGTCAGGTTTCAGCAAAATGTCCTGAGCTCAAGACACATGTGGAACCCAACGTGTGCCCCTCACTCCTCGTGGATTGAGGACTGTTATCCCTAGTTCAGCTCCCAAACTCTTAAGCTCCCTCCTGGACTTGGGGCTATAGTGGTACGTCTGGTACACTAAATCCAGCAAGTCGTGCACAGCGCCAACCATGTCGTTATACTTCTGGACGGTCAACAACGCCAGCTCCAGCCTGAAATACAATTCAACAGTATTATTCAATACATGTTACATAAGAAAGATTTAGTTAACATTTTTGCTCAATTAAAAGGAAAGCAAAAGGTAAGCGAAAACAGACAACAGATGCAAAGCTATACTCACCGGTGAGGCATACAGTGGAACGGTATGACATGATCTCCAGCATCCTGTTGTAGATGGGCGATGACTCCTCCTCTTCCACCCAGATTTACGGCGGCGCCATCAGCCCCAAAGCCTACAGTCTTTTCCAACCAGTCCTGACATGGCTCTAGCTTTGCAAACCCCACTTTAGTTGCAGCATAGATACCTTGAAAAATATGTTTTATAACTAAACTAATTGAAAAGTAACAATTGTGCAATCTGCTGGACTACATATTACCTAACCGAAAGAAATATGTTCCTTGCATAAAAACATTAATTACACAACTGCTAGTACCTTCACTACTGATTTAACATTGAAAATTAATTGATTTTAAGAATGTATGACAGAAGGAAATGCATGAGCATTTGAACCACCTGATGACCTTTCTCTTTCCCCTCCTTTACCAAAAGCTATCAAATATTTGATTGGGACATACCTTCCGCGTGGGCGTGTTCAACCTCCACGTGACCCACCAGCACATTGACAGGACGGCACTCCTTCACAATGCGCGCATATACAATTTCACATTCCTGTACGGACATGTCTGTATCACCATCAATAAGGACGGAAATGTACTTGGATTCTGAAATGTTCTCAGCTGTACTTTCCCGTATTGTGTCTCCAATAACGCCGATGAACTGAGCGCATGCGGTTTCGTTACTATACGTGTAGTTTATCTCCAAACCGTTCTTTCTCATCAAGTGAATCAGCGGCTTGTACTTGGTAAAGGGCATCTCCTCTTTAGCCACAGTGTAGGCGGCGTTGAATTTCACTGTGAGGACTCTCTCGACTTCTGTGATGTTTGCCGCCTGTTGCTTTTCAAATGCGACTTGTATGGTGGAACTTCCTTGTGGCCATACGCGCAAATCTCTACATTTGAGATGAGATTTACTGTTCCCATGCTTGACCAATGATTCCCGTTTGAACGTTATGCATCCTGTTGCAAAACTTGTAGGCCCTGCGACAGTCACGCCACATTCTTTGCAATAAATACAATACATAAACTCTTGGTCATCCTTTTCCCCCCGTCTTAACCACGGAAAATCTGTGAGCCATTCTATCCTGAAACCGTATTGCCGTTTAGCCTTCTTTGGCTTAGCTGACGTTCCAGGTTGCTCCCTCGGCAACGTGCGGCGTCTTTGGGCTGGGAGACTTGGAACACTTTGGGTACTGACGGTCCTCCGTGTGTTTTGGGCTGGGAGACTTGGAACGGCTTCTCCGCGGTACTGACGGTCGGGCCGTGTGTTTTGGGCTGGGAGACTTGGAACGGCTTCTCCGCAGCACTGACGGCCTGGCCGTGCGCTCCGGACTAAGAGATTCACGGCGCCGCTAGAACGCGAAGCGCCCACAAAATAGTTTGATGGAGCGCTCCATTTTGTCCTACTATAAGGTGGACAAAATTGACCAATCATATCTTGCGTTGGCTACTTCATGGATTATTTACCTTTGTATATACCTGGTTTGTATCTAGATCGGTTGCTCTAATTTGCCAATTGTGGTCAGCTGAACTCTCAGTAAGTTGATTCGCCAATCGAAATCTGGTGACTGTAAAATAAGGATGACGTGACCCAGTAGCATATCTGACATGTGAAGCAGCGTGCACTGGTATCAGGTTTCCTGCTCGCCCTCTGTTTAAGCCGCAGTACAGAGCATTCAAATTTTCGAGAATAAACTGATGAAATCTTGGTTATTTCTACTTTATTTTCATTGGATTGTGTTTGGTGTCACTAACTAGTTTATTATTAATATGCCAGAGGAAAAAAATTTCGCGATCAGTGCAGGATAAAAAAGCGGCGAGTTGGGAATTGTTAGACTACATTGATTGTAACCAGCTCATTTTACCAGCTTCAAATATTTTAACAAATACATTCATAACAATTCATTTATCTAAATGGCAGGCAAAGCAAATGATTTGGCCAACAGTTTTGCTGAGAGCAAGGCAGGCATCTACGATGTAAGTCGCTGCATTCTGGGCATGAACTGCGCAGTCAGTGGTGCCGAGACAGGCGCACCTCAGTGCAAGGCCAGTAAAGACAGAAAAATTTCATTGTCTCGACACTCCTTCAGTGGTCTGGAACAAGGTTGCTGATTGGCTGTATGCAAATGAGTTTCTGTTGGTGTCCGCAACTCTAGTGCGAAAAAAATTTTGCCAGCGGGCTGGGGGCTGATTAGTTGGGAGTGAATCGCTGCCCAGAATAGGCGCATGGTGCTTGAAGTGTTGGTCATGAAGTGTTGTGAGAATGTAAGTCGCAAAACGTAAATTTTGGTTGCAGTCTGGAGCACTGTTAGCCCCTAGAATTAGTGCACAAGTCTATAATAAGCTACCTTGAAAAAAAAAAGGTAGTATCTGCAGTATGTTTTAAAAACTTTGGCCATCAATATCTCAAAACTAACATTTTGTGACTTTTTGCATGCAGGTCTTCAATTTCAAACCCTTCTTTTCAACATAATTTCCAACAAGAAAATTATTCCATATAAATGTACTCAGGATACAAAGTTACAATCAACTGGTTGAAAGGTTTGTGCATTGTTCTACAAGTAATGCCTCAAATAAAGACTGAACTATCCCATCTTCCCCATTGCTATTTTTGTTAGACTCCCGACCTACCTCTAAATTCACACTTCTGACTGGGAAACAACTCAATGATAGATGATACTTACGGAAACAATTTGGTTTAAGGCCAGGAATACTTTTTATTTAATTCCAAATAACGGCAAAGTGTGCAACAACTTTGACTTGTTTATGTTGCGAGGGACGGGTGGACACCAGGTGTGAGACAGCAAGACTTGGTCTTGGGGTTTTTTTATTATAAAGAAAAGAAAACAAAAAAGACACGATGGCCAAACAAAAAACTTGGCCCAAAGAAATGCTTCAGAGAGCAGGTAAACAAAAATACAAAACGAGAGAAACAAAAAGCCACTAGAAACTCTTGGGAAGAAAACCAAAGAACAAAAATAAACAAACTCCGCGCTGGCACAAGGCACATGCGAAAATAGAAAACAAGAGCTATAGAAAAGACTACGAATGCGACGAGCAAAAATACACAAGGCAAGACCATGAAAGTGAAACGGGAATAAAATGCAAACGAGACTGTCTGCCAGTCAACTCCAGCCTCTCCCCAGATATAGCAGCCAGAATCATGAGAAAAATGAGGATTACCTGTAGGCCGACAGGGAGAAACAAGATTGCTTAAAGGGGACCTATTATGCTACATTTCCAAATTTATATTTTGATCTTGGACTCCCCTAGAGTACTCCTGATCGTTCAAAGTCCAAAAAAGGGTCCTCATTTAGCTCATACCGCCATTCTCAAAAAACCTGTTTGTAGTCCATTATAGTCTCTGCCTGAAACGCCTCGTTGGGGCAGCTCTTCCACTATGGCCCTCATTCCCCGTATGCCCATTTTCTTCTTACTGGCCAGCTCTGTGGGGGGCGGATCTAGGCGGGACGACGCAGCAGAACGCAGTTTTCCGGGTCTGCCTCCCCAGAGTGAAACTGAGACGCGTCTGCCATCTGAGAAGGAATCAAAGGGCAAATTCCATAATCAAACTCAGTACATGTGTATAGATCTAATGAAATGAACTTGTTCTAATAAATGCAACGGCGAAAGTGGAGCACGCAGTGCAAAAGTCTGGCAGCTCAAGCTTGAATTTGCTGTCTACCTTACTGGTACTATGGTGAGTACACCGGTGTTTCTACTCTATAACTAGGATTGAGGGAAAGCTAGAATCCACCCCATACAGACACATTAGTAGAATGGGTCAACATACCCAAGTGTAGACCAGAGACCGTAGAAATCCGGTGGGTCTGAGTTTAGAGGGAAACATGGACAGTGAAGACCAGCAAAAAGTGGACCAACAACTTATGGACTGCTTAGGTGTGTATTATAAGGACCTGCTGGTTCGTGTGCATAACTGTGGTGTGTCGTTAGCGTGGAGTAACAAACAGCTTCTGCGCTGGTATATGACGAAGGGGCGAAAGCTCCAGGCTAAACGGTCTTTCAGAAATTGCCCATGGTAATGATTTATTTATTGGGTCGGAATGACCAGCGTTTGCTCGCAGAAAATGGACGTGATAAGCCGCTTTCACACCGGACGCAAAATAAATTTTTCGCGCGACAGATTACATTCATAGTCAATGCATTGTCTTTGCATTGACTTTGAATATAATCTGTCACGAGAAAAATTTGTTTCGTGTCCGGTGAAAGCAGCTTAACGTGCCCATAACGTGTGTATTCGCGTCTTTGCATTGACTTTGAATGTAATCTGTTGCGCGAAAAATTAGTTTTGCGTGCGGTGTGAAAGCTGCTTAATGTGCCCATGACGCGTGTATTCGCGTCTTTGCATTGACTTTGAATGTAATCTGTCTCGTGAAAGCGGCTTAACGCGCCCATAATGCCTGTATTCGCGTTTTTGCATTAACTTTGAATGTAATCTGTCCCGCGAAAAATTTGTTTCGCGTCTGATGTGAAAGCAGCTTTATGGATAGTACGCGACAGCTAGAGAGAGCTCGGTTATGTTGTGAACATAATACAGGTTTTACAGACCGTAAGTTCCGTTAGCGTGGACAAGTTGCTTATGTGGAGCTAGCGAATCAATCACTTCTACAGGAAAGAATTTCCTATTTAATCTCCGCCTTTTTCGGCTTTTTATTAATCACAACAATTTCTAAAGGGGGATGAAATTATGTCACGGTAGTGCAGAGAAATCATTTGTTATACCAGACAATCTAAAAGTTAGCTTCAAATGAGGTTAATGTTCACACACCTTCTGTAGAATTTCCCCTGAAATTACTCTTGCATTTTTAGGACACAAACATTAGCAACAGTAACTTGGCTATGGTAGCCGCAGTGCTACTGTCACAATCAACTGGCAGTGCTGCCAACTCTCCCGTATTTTCCGGGAGTTTTAGTGGCATATTCATGTTCCCGTAGTAAGCAATTATTCAACCAATGCATATTTAAAAGATTCTCACGCGGAATTGAAGTCCTTGCGCATGGAGGTTTATCAGCTTCACGTGTGTTGCGGTGGATTTCACCAGTAGTAATATGGAAACTGATTATAACTCCTGTCTTCTCGCGGTTTTCTTGTTCTCAGGGGTTGGAAGCAAAGCATGTGTTTAATGATTTAAATGATACAAGACCCTGTGAAACATCTTTAATTGCTTCCATCCCCTGAGTAAAGAAAAGAGTTAGAAGTCTGGAGTCATAATCGGTTTCCGTAATACTAGTGGTGAAATCCACCTTAACGCACGAGAATCTGATAAACCTCCTCGCACAAGGACTTCAATTCTGTGGGCGGACCTCTTTAATATGCGTTAATTGAATAATTGCTGAGAATGCCACAGGAACATGAATATGCCACTAAAACGCCCGAAAAAATTCGGGAGAGTTGGCAGCACTGAACTGGCTATCACGTCAGGTTGGCTTACGCAGTAAAAGCAACTTACAGCTTCTGCGTCTGTGAGTCAGGGACAGTCGCGAGTAATCCAGGCTTTATCTTCAGATATTTTACAAAGCCTGCGTTTGAGGCCAGTTGTTAGTGCTAACTATTGTTAGCGGTCCTGCTAGCCATCCGTAACACATTAGCTTCACTTACATTATTTGCTGTTATATCCTTGCTTACAGCTTGTGGCTCCGAGTGCTTGATCAATGCACCTGCTTCAGGTTTGAGAAGCAGCAGAGACGCATATCCTGTGTCGAATTATCCTTTATTGACAAAGCTGTCTTTGGTGAAATGCTGAGCACAAACAGCTAACGTTCCCTTTAGCCGTGGCTGTTTGCTGCCAGCAAACAAAAAAAGCTACCCACTGATTTCTGGTGACATCGTCTTTTGGAAGAGAAATAGGTGCTTTTCTTTGCATCCAAAAGTAAACGGACAAGCAGCTTTGGGACCAATATTGACAAAATTGCACCTCAAATGATCTGCGGTTCTTCTTTTGTATTTCCAAAAGTGTAGACACCACTACGGCATAGTATGATCTGCCGTTGTTAGTGCCTGCTAGAATAGTTTCCGGTGTGGGCAGGTCCAGCGCCGTGATTGGCTCTGGCTAGGTCTGTATTAATTGGATGGCACAACCTGACGTCAGGTTTTGCCCAGATCTCAGGACAAGCTGTTCAGAGAGGAAATCACGTTCACGAAATCACGTTCTTGGATTATGGCAAAACCCCTGTATCTTATGTTTAGAAACTTTTCAGAGGTTGAGTATGGACATCCACCATTATAACATTACCTATATGTATTAAAGCAGCACTATGTAGTTTTTACCGGATTCGCTCACTGTGTCCCCCTTACAGTTGATAAACGGTATTGTCCGTAACAACTGCCGTAAAATCTGTCTACAAGTTTATTTGTTGACAAGCCAACGACACCAGCGAAGTCCACACTACAACTATAACGGCAATGATAGTGGCAAACAACATCGTTTCGGTCACTTTCAGAGCGATTTTATGCACAAACTGACCGCCAGTCAAAATCTATCAGAATTTACAGGGCTTCGCGTTCATTCAACATGGCAGATGACATTGCAGAGAAAAAAAGGGCTCTGACAGCTGGAACGCACAACATCAATGTTTACGCAACAATATCGTTCAGCAGTGTTGATGCTCAAATTGTAATGGCTATGGTTATCATTATAGTCATCTGCTCTGCAGTGCTCTGCAAGTGAGCGAGTTGGCGTCGCTTACATGCACAGCTGCTAGCCCTAACCGGCATCAATTCATTTTTGCTCTGCTAAGAAGTGAGTGGGACGTCGCTTACATGCTCAGTCGCTGTTCGAATAGCCAGTCCCTATGAAGAATCCGACCACAAAATCATCATGCACAGAACCGATTAGATTGTGCAATAAAACAAGAGGGCGGCAGGGAATTGGGCAGAAAATCCCTGAAACAACATGAGTACATGCCAAGCCAGATCATTACCTTATCCTTCCGAAATAAAACACGACAAATCTTCTACCTTTAGTACTCTATACAGGAGTGTAGTACACGTTTATGATCAAACATTTCGACTGGCCACTAGTTTAGCAATGTTTGCCAGCTCGCGATAGCATGACAACTAGCTAGCATGTCAGATACCTTCTAGATAGATAAATCGCTGTAGACGATTATTTGACTGAGCATAAACGGGATACTAGATGATTTCAATGACACAGCCTGACACAAAGCAAGTTCAAACGCAAGAGAACTAAATCTAGAATGAAGGATTAAGGTAACAATTTGAACTTACTTGTCCAAAACAACAACAACGCCAGGTCACCGTCGGTCGGACATCCATCCTCCTCATTCAGCTCTCGTCAGCGAGTGAAAGCCGGTCCAGTGTTGACCCTAGTCCTGGCTTTTCGTTTTTTTTAAACGTCTCCTCTGCAACATTAGCCATTACCACCACTTCCGACTCTGCTTCATTCTACGTTCACTCGCTGGTCTTGAGAGACGTGGGGGAGGGGGATTGTGTGACGTATGCCGTAAAGCAGTAAGTAAATTTGTAGTTCCTTTTGGGGCTGGGTGGCCTGGGTTCCTACCCGAAATCCGAAGTTACATAGTGCCAGTGAAGGCGATGCAGGCGCGATCGAGCCATGACAAAGGTGTTATTCAACCTATTGGGAGTTGATGTATCACCAGAATGATCTTGGAAATATATATTTGAGAGTGCGAAACTACATAGTGCTGCTTTAAAAGAAGGATCAGCATAATTCATAGTTTTTAGTCACGTGATTGTTGCGTACCCCTGGAGGGCAAAACACCATTTAATTATAGCGGGTAATATTTGACATTCCACAGAGCAGTTCTGCAATTCTGTCATTTTCTATTTTATTTGTTTCAACCCCCAGATATATTCGTTACCTCTCTAAAGAAGAACAATACGTTAAGACACATCATGTTATAGGCACTTGTAATCCATCTGCAGCGCCTGTCACAGTAAGCCTATTTAAAAACAGTTAACCAAGTCCCTAACGTTACCCTGGCTCCACTTTAGCAATTTTCACATTTTATATAGCTGGCTGTCTTGTGGAGAGTCTTTCCCGTTAAACTGATGCGGGATTAATGCAAACTAAAGTACAGATACAGTAAAACCAGCACATTACGGATTCAATTGGACCAGCTCATTTTGTCCGTTATGAGCGAAATCCGCTATATGCATAAAACTGACAAAATCCATTATACGCACAAGACAGATTATATCCGCTATATGCATGTAACAGATTATATCCGTCATACACATGAATGAATTTACATGTAGCCTATGCTTTGTGTATAAATATCGGAACAACTTCATTCTGAAGTGCTCGTACTGGTACCTACTTGTTGTCTTCATTTAGTCCGTCTTTGCCCTGAGAAAATGGATAACAGGATGATACTACGTGTTGCTCCAACTGGGATCAATGAAGAATGCTAAAAACTTAGTATGTAAATGAAACTGCGCCAATTTCAGTTTCCGCGAATGCACTTTTATGAACTTGCACCTTCCCCACGGGCAAAGTGCTAGTTTAACAATAAGTTTACAACAGAGTTCCGTCCTTGTTAAGTGTAACCCATGGTTAAATGTGCGCAGGAATCCACTTACAATTAAAATAACAAGGAGACAATGCATTAATTTAACTGTTAAATTTTGTCAGTTTATAACAGTGTAGGAAAGCCAAACTTCATTTCGTTGCTCTGTTGCAAATGCATATGTGCATGGTGCAAACCAGCTTATCTGGTATACAAGTGCTTTGTAATGGAAATGCATTGTGACGCGACTGGACATTTTGTCCGATTTAAGCGAAAATCCGGTATATTCGATGTTTATTTAATGGAAAAACATGACAGAAAATCGGAACTTGAGCTGCTGTCCAGTTCGAGCGAATTTCCGTTTTAAATGAGGACGGTTTAGGCGAGTCCTATTGTAGCTATATGTATTTTCAATCAAGATGGGTCAATAATGCTGTTGTTTGGGAGGTGAAGGGGAAAAAATCTTCATTTTCAATGCAAAGATGAGTGCTATTTAGCCAGCTAATAAATATTGATTGTGCCAGTTGTTAGCCTTCGATTACCAGCCAGCCATTCAATAGTAGCCTAGTAACGGTTGCAACAAACCCACGATTGCCTCCTCTCTTTTTTTTTAAATATATTTTTATTTTTTTTTTTATCTGGACGGGATGTTGTACAAGCACATCCCAGGCTTTCCTCCTCATCAGTCACTGCATCCTACTGAACAAAAAATAAATGGTATTTTGGCTTGGCAGTTAGGGTTAAAATGACTGGAGGGAAGCAGAGGAATCTCTCTTTTGCCCTCCTGGTGGGCGTTTCCATTAAACTGTGACGTCATGTGAAAACTATGAATAGGTCCCCTTTAATTTCAAGGCAAGAATAATAAGAGAGGAAAACCAGTGCAGCAAAGGCGAGACAACTAAAGCAGGTATTTTCCTCATTAAGAACAATGAGCATGTTGCAGCATATAAGAACCTAATAAGATACTATGAACAGTAAAAGTGTTAAACTAGATAATACTAAAGCACAGGTAAGAATGTAGGAAAGCAGGAAGCATGCGAGTAAAATCCCTGTCTAAATTAGTAATGTTAGTACCTGCCTATCTAATGGAAACACCCCCCATCACTGATTAGTAAATTGTTAGTAATGAATTAAAATAATTAACAAGCATGAAGACTAGGAAGCCCTGAAGGAAGAAACATAAGAAAGAAGTTTGAAAATGTAAGCCACTCCCGAATGTAGTGCGAGAAGTAGAACACGGAAACAACCACGCAGACACTGGAGAGGCGGATTGGTTGGGCAGACCGGGAAGCGAGACCTGGCGAGATACAAAACATGGCAAAAGAAAAAACATGAACAATGAACATGAAAAATGAATCCTGGCACAAGAAACTGTGAAAAAACCCAACAGCAGACGGCACAGGACACTGGAAACACAACAGTTTGCTTCCACTTCATTTAACTTCTCCCAATCTCCCAATCATTTAAAGGAAAAGTAAATGTATGGTAAATCTACATTGCAAGATAAAGTACATAATCTCTGCTATCCAAAACGATAAGCGATTATTTTAAAAATTTTTCTTACATTGTGTAATCTGCTTTCAAACATCGCATAATCCTTAGAAATTTTCATTGCCGCCATAGAAAATAATCAACCAATCAAACAAAAGGAAATATTCTGCCCAGACCAGTGCCTGACATTACCCGGTCTGATCATGTCTTTAGAGCGTATGGAGTCAAAGCATAAGTATTGAAAGATGAAGGAACCCCTTGCACTTCAGCCCCTCTATCAGCGGAAGTCGGTGCTCTCAGAAGGACAGTACATACAAATAAAAGACAAGACTGGAGCACTCGAATCACTTGCATCATTTTATTTACGTGCCAGAGTGGCACCTAAATAAATTGATGCAAGTGATTCGAGTGCTCCAGTCTCATCTTTTATTCATAAGTATTGAAAGTTGAGTCGATGATCAAGAGCAGTGACGTGCCATCTTAAAATGCCCACGAGACAGCAAATTTATTCATATTTGAGGAAGCTAACAAAATGCCATGAACAAATATTAAAACCTTTCTTATGCTGTGTTCAATGCGTGGTCAATATGTTTAGGATAATGTTTCCCCCCTTATATGCATACTTTTTAATGCCATTCAAAAAATATATAGGGAGTTTATTTTCAGTCCTCCTTCATAATCTGATAAATAAAAGGTAAAAATGATACACGGAATTGCTGAGAGAGTTGAAATTTTTTTCTAATTAGCCTAATTATTAAGATTTACATCCTTGCAGTCTCGAATCAAAGCATAAACGTACATGAATCTTTTTGTCACTATCACCTCTCAATCATTACAGACTACATATAGCCTTAGCTAGGTCTTGATTGTTTGGTAATAAAAAAGTTAAAATTGATTGATTGTCAATCAGGAAAAGTATTCGGAAACAGGTCACGCAGCTGTTGGGTGTTCCAACGAAACAAGCGATCCAAACCATGACTGATGTAAGCTACCAGCCCGAGTGACGAAGGCATTCTCGTCGAGCCGAACGAACATGGCGGCTTGCTTCAGCGGTGTTATTCCAGACATTTACACACAGATTACTTGGTGTAAAAAAAAATTTAATAATAATGGCTTATCGTTTTGGATAGCAGAGATTATGTACTTTATCTGGCAATGTAGGTTTACTATGCCTTTACTTTTCTTTTAACTCTTTTCCCTCTTTTACCCGCCCCTTTCCCCATGTTGACTACAAATGACAACCCTGGCCTATCAATGAAGATGACATTTGACGACTTGGGAACTTTTCAATCAATGGGGAATCTAGGGAAAATGTCCATTGACATGCATATAGGCGATTTTATGCAATCGTTATGGGGAAAAGAGTTACTCTTTTCGGGGTTTTTTTTCCCCCTTCCAATCGCTCGACTATTTTGAATTATTTTTCAGTGTGTAACAAAAATGTTCTCTCTCTCTCAATCAATCAACCATTCAATCAATCAAAATTTATTTGTATGGCACCTTCCATTCAGATTAGTGTAGTTCAAAGTGCTTCACAGTTGACTGAGAAGTGGATAATAAGACAGAAAAAAGAGTTAACAGTAAAAACCATAAAGAAGAACAAGGACATCATCTAAAAAAAAGAGACAAATAAGTTCCTGAAACAAAACAAAAAAGGATTTGGGCGTTTTTTGGTGAAAATTTAAAAAATTTTGGGCCCAATGGAATTGAAACCCCCAAAAGGCACAATAAGAAAAATTGCATACCAAATTTGAAGTAAATAAGTTCAGTAGAACAAACAACTGGAAAATAAAGAATTAGAAAAAAAGACAAAACAGGAGTTTCTGAGGACAATATGATAAAGTAAAATGGACTTAATGAAAAAAAGCAATAAGTAGAACAAACAACTGGAAAATAAAGAATTAGAAAAAAAGACAAAACAGGAGTTTCTGAGGACAATATGATAAAGTAAAATGGACTTTGAGCAATAAGTTTAATAATATAAAAGCGCTAAAAGAGATTTTAAAAAATTAGACTAACTAGAGCTGTGCTCAGATAGCGCAAGTACCTCTGCCAATGTACTCAATGTTATTTTTGCCAGTATTAGGGTACGGATCTCCTTGTAGAGTGTGGGAGGTACAGGCCGATACCGTTTGCGAACCGGAGCAGCATCGCCAGTGGGGATCTGGTGTTTCACGACACTCATGCATCCATTGTCCTCCTCGTGCTTTGAGAAAATGTTCTGCCACTTTACCAGGAACTGCTGGAGCTGCTGCTGTTGGTTAAGGTCTAGGCCTTTCCCCTGCAAGGACTCACAGGAAACATGTTCAGGCACTTCTACAGAACACACATCCACCCCCAGTCTGGCCTCGACCACCCCAACCTCCACTATGCCTGGGCTCACCAACGTACAGTAGATGTCTTTACCCTCCCTCACCTGTTGAGGGTCCACAAAAGTTACCTGCGCAAGCCCCTGGCGTCGATGGATAGCTACCAGGTATGGCTGCACATTCTGCACTTGCACAGGGACATGCCCACGGCGTACCGTGGCAAGGGAGCGGGCAACCTGAATGTTAGGACTGCCACCATGCGGTTCCACTACCACCCAGCCCTCCGGTCCATATGCTCGGGCTGGCAACTTGGCCCAGATCAGAGCCTCACTACCCCCAGGGATGGTGATAGCTTTGCGGCACACTGCCCGGGCAGTGTCAACTCGTTTCGGGTGGGCCAGGGCAGCCTGGATCCTGCGGCAGTCAGCGATGACTGGTTCCCACTCTTTATCCTCCAAGGTTCCATTGCGATTAGTTGTGGCCAGGCAACGATCCTGAAAACAGATTCTCCCAACAGGCAGTAAGTACATTCATTCCCAACAAGGCACAATGGGCCCCAAAGCAATTATCTTTAATCACCACTACCCCTTTGTTTGGCATATGAATGCAGCATAGCCGAATATCGATCACCAGGTACCCAACATTGTAAGGGTTCTGCCTTGCAGCCCCTCCCCCTCCGGCTGTCTTTGCCTCCGCTTCAACCGAGCCACACCTGTTGCTCGTTGAAGTGGAGGTGAAGTTAGGATATTTAAGAGCTGCTTTGCCAGTTGGCAATTGCAGCTGTAATCTGGTTTTTAGAGCCCTGTTGTTTTGTGCTGCTGCTCCCCTGTTTTGTGATTTTTAAAAGTATGTTTATTAAATGTTTGTGTATTTTTTAATCAGCCTGTGCGAGTGGGTCCTTTCCATGCTTTTGGGTACATGGTCCCAGTGCCCGCCGGATTGCAGGTTGCATCCGGCGGGACCAAACCATGACAAAAAGCCCATTCGCCCCCAACAACGTTAGCTAAGGTATATCATTGCCCTGTACTAGCACCTGGTCAAACAATTCTTTGCATAAGCTCTCAGAGAATAACATAACTTGAGAACCTGTGTCAACCAGACACTGGACCGTTTGATTGTTAACTTCAATTTCAACAAGGGGACATTGCCCAGCTAAGCCGGTTCTTGGATGGAAAGAAGAATTGTCTGAGGTCGCCCCGGAAACTTACCCCACGGTGGCTGGTCGACTTAAAAATCCCCTTGGGTGGCGCAGCGAGAAGCGCACTGGCGGCTAATGTGTCCAGCAGTACCACAGCAGTTAGAGATTAGCTGGCCCTGTGCATCCCACTGGAACCTAGGGTTGGAGGGCCTGGCTGGTCGGGGGCCTACTTCTCCACGCTCCATCTGAGAAGGACCTCTCTCGGGGTGGCTGCATATCCAGAGACCGATTACCAAAGAGGTCCGCCAGAAGCGTCTTTGACAGCTCACTCAGTTGACCTTTAACATCTTTCATTATCTCCTCTCGTAGCTCCCTCTTCCAGTCAGTGGCTGGGGCTGAGTTTGGAGCTACAGAGTTCACTGCCAAGCAGCCATTGGTCTGTTTGCCAATTTCTAGCTGGTCCATCTCGAGAGCCGACGCCCTCTTCTGAACTGCCTCGAATGTCAAAGCTGGGTTCTGTCTTAGCTGTGACTTTAGTGCTTGCTGAACGGGGCCGTCCCTCAAGTCCAGAATAAACTGATCACACACCAACTCATCACCATCGCTTTCCCCCAAGCCAGAGTCTCTTCACCCCTTCAGTCGGTTAAACAGTTCTCTGACCTGCAGGGATAATAAACAGAGATTGTTTTTGTCCCTGTCTACAGTTGAAAAATTGCGCTCTCAGGGCTGCTGCTGGTGTATTATCCCCGTACAACCTGCCAAGGATGGAAAAAATCTTGTCAGCTGTGTTACGTTCACCTTCAGCAACTGCCAACACTTCCCTCTTCGCCTCCCCTCCAAGAGATCCCAGCACGAATTGAACTTGTTGTGGCTCACTCAGTCCCTGAAGACCAGCAAGGTATCTGGTCTGCGAAACCCACTCGTCCACTGACAAGTCAGAAGCCCAACCCCTATATCTAGGTGCCCAAGGTGCACCCATGAAAAAAGGCATTGCTACTGGCGGCCGTGTCTGTGCCTCATCTGCCATACTGGTGACCAAACGGGGGCGCTAATGCAACCACCTTCCCCTACCCGAAGGAGCAAACATCCCACCAACAAGGTTCAGAGACACAGGGTTTAAGCAGAAAAAATATGTAAATATTTATTATATTCTCAACTGCATAGGAAAATAGAATGTCTTTAAAATCGTCCCTGTTCCTAGCCCCCTCTGCACCATATGGTCCTGCCTCGCTCCCCACTCAATTGACCGATCCCAAGCCCCGCCCATTTTCAGCTACGTCACAATGGGGCAAGCAGGGGTCTGACCAAACCTCGGACAACTTTCACCTCAAGCAGCCGTCTCACTAAAAAAATCTGAACCAGGCACTTTGGGTTTCAGACGATGGTAAAACGATGTGTGCGGGGGACATGCAACAGTGACACTCGATATGCCGACTGTGTTAAAGACGTGTTATTCATTCCATTTCCAAAACCATAATAAGCTTATTAATGTATTCTTAAACTAATTAAAAAAGATCTGAAACAGTTGTGAAATTAGTGTCTTTTACATTGGTGATAAATCTTACAAGATAATTACAATTTATGACACACAAATATTACAGAAGGCACTTTTATCAAACAAAGCTACGCAGTTGTATTCTCATGTCTTTTGCAGCAATACTCATTTGAAGGGCTGTAATAAAACGTTTCATGCTAGCGAGTTAATTAGCCGCACCATGGACTTGAATAGACCACTGACTAACAACAAACGCTAGCGATTGATAACGGTCACCAGCGAGCTACCTTGGTACCCTTACCATCGCGGGGACTGCATTAACTGAGCAGTTAATAAAATTAACAAGGTGGCTAACAAGCTAGCTACTTGTAACTGACATTCAATGACAATACTTCTTACCAGCATAATATTTAAAACAGTGGACAAGTCACTTTGTCTGTTTATACAGAGTTCAAAAAGACAAGGAGGGGAGAAAGGCTTGGCTGTTAGCTAGAAATCAGGAGAAAAAATTTTTTCTCTGTCCCCTCGATCCGTGCTGTGCAGTGATCATTTCTGAGAGCAGTGTAGGACAGGGGCAAAGATGAAGCTTAGTAAAGGAGTAGCCAGAGTTAACTAGTGCTTCCTTTTAACAACGTTGGCATAAGCCAAATGATTCAATATAAACAATTCAGTTTCTGGCAAATATACTCAACCAGGGTACAATGAAGTGAGGAAACCAGAGAGTAATTTGATAACATACACGGACATTCATCGACGTTCCTTATAACGGGAAAAACTTCCAAGCAATGATCTTATCAGAGGGTCATTAAAAGCCTCAGTCACGTTAACTTTTCTGCTCGCACTTAAACGTTGAGACACCGAGTCACATTTCGATCCTCCCATTACTAAGTGTGCTGCTTTCCATCCTCCAAAAAGCACATATTTAGGGTGACAAAATGTCGATGCCAAAATAACACTGATTCGCATGCAAGACATCAGTGAACGGAACTGGCGCCGCTATGCTCGTTGTTTTCAACTCAGGCAAGGCTGAAGTTTCCTGGTTAGTTGTCCGACCTAGCAACATTAACAATGGGAGGCGGGGCTTGGGATCGGTCAATTGATGCCGTCACCCAGGTCCCCATTGGCAGATGCACCAAGGGGATTGTTGCTGTGAGCTCTCCAGCTAGCTGCCACGTATGCTCTGCCTTGGCCACGGCCTGAGGAGGGGGAGGGGAGCACTTACTGCAGATGTGGGATGAGGCAAACTTCATAGACACCACAGCACACCATCACAGCACACCAAGGAATAAGTGAAGTCACACGACACTCCCAATTCAATATTCAGCAGGCAGCAGTTCCAAGACTTCAGCAGGCGGGCAGCGGCCTTCAGGCAAAGGCACAGTCAGTGGGACGGCACATTGGAAAACAGACCTAAAGCTGGGTAGTTAGGCAAAGGGCTACCCTGCAGGCAAGGGCGTAACTTTGGGTTCAGTATTGGGGGGGTTAAGATTTTTGCAAGGGTGACCATGCGTGCCGATTTTCAATTGCATCCCGAGTCCGGACAAAAGCCTATCTGGATGCTATATCCTGGTTTTAACTACCACATGAAATCGTTTTGCCAATTACATTAATTTCAACGCTTACGTGATCTTAGTCAGTAATAGCCTGCGCATGTCAGTCAGTTGTATGCAGTCAACTTTACAGTGTCAATGTTAGGCTACAATGTATCGTTTTCAGAATGCCAGCAGAGCTGAGCTGCAGCCGATGTGACCCAACCTTCATTTATCAACGCATCTACAGGGACTAGAGGAGGGCATTGGAAACTGCTAGGCTTGTGACAAAGCACTGTAAATTGACAGGATAGACAGCAAGATGGCATGTACATTTCTAGTCATCAGTCATCAAAGAAGCACATTGAAATACCCTACCTACCTGTTGATATTCTGTTTCTCCTGCATATTCTGTTTTCTCCTCCTCCTGTTTTCTCCTGTAACCTCAACATCCAGCTGGATGCCTACTGTATGATAAAGTAAGGTTTTAAGTCCTTAAAGAGGCACTATGCGTGTCCGTGCGTTTCCATGCGATATTTTGTCAAAAAAAAAAAAAACTTTTCTTGCCAGGTCGAAACATTGTACAATAATAAGAAATTCTGCCAAAATGAATGTTGAAATCGATCCCTACATGGAGATATCTGCACGTAAAAACAGTGGTGGAAAGCCCACCTTCTATAAGTATTAATGAGAAAATCATGCCGGCATCTTAGGGGCTGTGCAAATGTTAAACTTTTTTACGCGATGTCAATACTGTCAGCAAGACCAGGGCTTCTCAAACCTCCCTGGAGGACCACCTGTCCTGTATGTTTTAGATCTCTCCCTGCTCCAGCACAGGTGATTCGTTGAGAATGACCAGATCATTTGAATCACCTGTGCTGGAGCAGGGAGAGACCTAAAACATAATACCGGACAGGTGATCCTCCAGGAGAGGTTCGAGAAGCACTGAGCAAGACGGGGACCGGGGAAGAAAAACTCAAATCGGATATGAAAGCAGATTTTTATGCACCTTTTACGTGTCTCTCCTCTGTATCTCCAGCCTTTTTAGTCTTCTTTGCTGACTGACTGTATAGCTTCTTTCTTCCCCGCCTTCTTTCCTCCTGCGCTTCCTTGTTGTTTCTTCAGATCTAGGACATTGCACAGGCGCTAAGGCGGTGCTTCACCAAATATGGGCAATTAGCTTGGACCCCATAAAAATAGTTTTCATAAATATTACAGTATCTTTGCAGGGGTTGAGTTTTAAAACGGCAAGTTTACAACTTTGGGAGGCCTACAAAAATAGCAAATCGATAATTTTTTTAATTATCGTATTATCAAGACTGAAACGGATAGTGCCTCTTTAAACTTTGTATGGTTTATTGTAAAAAGACATGCGGATTTGTTCACATGATCTCCGAAGTCTCCAAACCAAACATATTCAATTAGACCCGAAGTAGACGTACTTTTTTTCCTACGTGAAAAACCAGCCACCCTACGAGTCATCAGGAAGACTAAAAAGCTTGAAACTCATGAAGTCCTTATTACAAATCATAGAGATATATAATAGAACCAGAGAGAACGAGGAAGTACCTTTGCTTCAGCCAGTTAGCTTCCAGCTTCCGCATTTCCCACTGGAGGCAATTTTGTGGCCCACGATGCGGCAGCTCCATCGACACCAATTGAAAAGTGTGCATTTTTTTCTTGCCAAATAAAGCAAAAACAAAAGAAAATGTATTCAGTAATCCTTCATTATTTTGCTCTTTGTCTGAAGCAAGAGGGCCTGTAAAATAAGAACTGATACTTAGAGCTTGATGACAGCTCGTGCACGAGTTTGGTTGTCCAGCTGTTGCTCTGACTCCAGCAGTTCAACGAAAAGAGTGAAAAGTGTGTGCGCGTTCCGGATTGACAGCGTTGCTCGTCATTTCCCCTCGAAAACATTCGCCAATCCGCACAGACGACACACTTTCTTGGCCATTTGTGCTGCGTAATCAGATTGGCAATCTTATGAAATGGTCCCGGAAACAAGCACCCATGGAACGCGATTTTTATAGATGGCGTCGGTCAATTCCGTACTTCCTGGGCTGAGGTAGCTAGCCTAGCATCACCCATTGAAAGTAATAGGGGTGGTACTTCCTCGCTCTCTCCAGTTCTGTTATATTATCTCCGTGTTACAAATAGTCTGCAGTGCTATCTACTGGTATGATATGGTAACTGCCTTCTATTAACTTATTGGGTTCCCTTTACAGTTAGTGACATGTATTTTAGATACTTATTGTGAATTTCACTTAGCACTTCCCCCACCCATCCATCCATCCATCCATGTTTAAAAAAATTCTGAAAACTTCAGAGATCTGCATTACTGTGTTGAAATCACATTACTGCACAAGCACATATCTCGTATGCACAATTGAGGATGCTAGTGCTAAAAGGGGGGTCAAGTGCCATCAGTGACATTTTGAGAAAATGAGCAAAAACACTTTTTTTCACCTCTGTGGGGAAACTGCTCAATGCATGGTCATTTTCATGGTCATGCTGCTAGCTCAATGAGACTTACATGGAAGATGCAGAGAGACATCTAGTGTTAAAAAATGGCACTAACTCAAATTTCATCAAAATGGCACTTGACCCCCTTTTAGCACTAGCATCCTCAATTTATTACAAAGCATATAATGATAATACATCAGCATACAATACAAGTGCATTTGATTGACACAAACAGGGCAAGAAACAGGCCAAGTTTAATTTTGAAGGAGGTCTCTCTCTTGAGACCACATACAGGGGAGACATTAAAATTAAACAATTGTTGCCACTAAACGTGGCCATGTCCCCCGCCAGGTCACGGAAATCGACTGGGGTGGGCATATCACACTAATACACATTTAAGCCAAAGATGAATGAAATTGGTCAAACCGTTCTTGAGATATCGCGTTCAGAACATATGGGACGGACGGACGGACGGAGCTGAATACTATGTCCCCCGCTGCGCTCGCTACCGCAGTGGCGGGGGACAATCAATGGGTAAATCAATTAAAAGCACCAAATACCTCTTTACGCCTTGATGAAAAAGAAACAAATTGTTTACACACTTCCTTCCTTTTAAGGCGGTCCAATTTGTCTTGATGGACATAGCATATTGCAGTGTGGTTCTGCTGTTGTTGCGTCATTGTTATACGCAACCAAGTTTTCAGTCTTCGAAGTGCACTGAAGCTCCTTTCAGCCTCAGACGATGAAACTGGCACAACTAGGAGCAACCTTACAAGTTTTTCGACCTCTGTAAACAATCCACGCACTTCAACTGGCAAACCTCGGATAACGTTTGCTTCTTCTGCTGTGGAGCCATATGTGTAGCTATGTAGAAACATTGGAAGCTGAATTTTAAGTACATGGGTATTCATTTCAGGATATTCATCAACTACAAGATCAATGTTCCCAGACAACAGTGTATTTTCAAGCTTTTGTAGGGTCAGAATGCCATCCTGCTGGAAGCGTTCAGTGAACTGGGAGTCAATTGTGTCAAGCACTTTAAAAAACTCTACTCTGTAGTGTTGGATGGGTGTTTCAGGCATGGAAGTGTTCGATGGCCCACTGAAGCGCTTGAGTGGTTGTCGGAATTTTGGTGTGGTGATTGGATCTAAATCCAAAGAATCAACAATAGCTAGTGCCCTGTCAAAAAGTTTCTGGAAAGCCTGATCATTCCTTTTACTATTCAGGGAAGACTGAACATGACGAACGGCTGCCAGCATCCCAGAAACAGTTTGTGTCTTTCTTTGAAGAGAAGTGTTAAGACATTCTAACTTTCCAGTTACTGACTGTGCCATCAAAAGACCAAGGACTGTATCACCTTTCTGAAATAGCTGAAGCAACCCATTTGCTGTGCTTGCTGTACTTGTAGTACTGCCTGCCACCTCATTCAATGCCAACAGGATGGAGCTATGTTGTCTCAGCACAGAATTGATGGCACCATGCCTGACAGTCCACCTTGTCTCACAGAGAGGTTTTAATGCACTTGAGGTGCCATGCTCAGACCTTGCAATATTTTGAAATAATGCTTTAAATTTGCCTGACTTGCTACATAGCACCCCGAGTTGGTGGACCCAATCAAGAGCATCACGCACACCATTAGATGCTGTGCAAGCTTTTTGGATTATCAAGTTGAGACAATGTGCCCCGCAGTGCATGTACACTGCTAAGGGCTGATGCTTCTTAATTATCGCCTGGGTTCCAGAGTACTTGCCAGACATGTTCGCAGCACCATCATATGTTTGACCCCTTAAAGCAGTTATCGGCAGATTTAATCTACAGTGCAAGTGATTCTCCTGTGGTTTCACTTACAACATAAAAGCCAACAAATTCTTCATGAGGAACTCTTCCTGCTGCGCCACCATGCTCTCAGTCCCTCTGGTCATCTGTGTCTCCTCCTGCTCCACCGCCAGGCTCTCTGTCCCTCTGGTCATCTGTGTCTCTTCCTGCTGCGCTGCCACGCTCTCTGTCCCTCTGGTCATCTGTGTCTCTTCCTGCTGCGCTGCCACGCTCTCTGCCCCTCTGGTCATCTGTGTCTCTTCCTGCTGCGCTGCCACGCTCTCTGTCCCTCTGGTCACCTGTGTCTCCTCCTGCTCTGTTGCCACTCTCTCTGCCCCTCTGGTCACCTGTGCTGATGTTCTGATGATCTTTGACTCTCTCATCATTCTCACTCTCTTTGTGTACGCTCTCACATTCTTGGACCTGATGTAAAATGAGCTCAGTTATCCTGTCTGAATATGGCTGATGCCCTTGTAAATATTGTATGCTGGAGCCTCATGACATTAAAACATGACGAAAAAGAGCATGTCTTATCCAACGAGCTAAATAAACTAGAGGTGGCACGTCACAAAATCGATGTGCAGATCAGACCGCCATCTTAGGACGGGCATCCTTAGCAGCAAAGTGGATGTCTCCATCCACGAGTTTATCTGGAAATGCCTGACCACGGCCTTGCAGTCACAGGGGAGGGAAAGTAGACAACATAACCTTTCACATGTAATTTATATTTAGCTTGAAATACGGAGATTCGGGGCTCGATCTTCGCATTTGCCCGAGATCCGTTCGGGCAATAGCATACATGCCAATTCTACCGCTTTCGGGACGTTTCATTCTGAAAAAAACGCCCCAGAAGCGGTAGTCTACTGCCAAATGCGGTAGAGTTGGCATGAATGCAATAAGATAAGCTCAGAAGGGGAAATTCCACATGACCTTCGATGGATATGCATACAATCCTACCATATAATTGACCTTTACACATAAGTCAGAAGTTCAAACGAATTCTGATTTTTTATCTTCATTTCTTACAGTGTTGCCAGATTGGTCGTATGGTTTCCTGCCCCAAACAAATTCAAAATGCTCCCAGCTGAATAAAAAACCGCACAAAACATTTTCCACAACATAGTCTATTCACCAATCTACTTAAGCATATCATATTAACATTAAATAGTTGCTCGCTCATATTGGATAATGCACGCAATCATTTGTTTCTTCGAGCTAGTATAACTTTACACCGAAAGCATACGAAAGTGTTGATCTGAATTGCATAGCCTCACTAGCTAGCTAGCTACACAAGCACGAACGCACAGATACGGAGAAAAATAACACAGTCGTAATTCTCCACAGGTATACGGCGCCAGAACAGATTTGCTTACAGCGTTTGTAGCTAGCCAGCTACATACTAAACACTCCCATTTTCATTGCTAGCGATAAATCACCGGTAGCGTTTAACTACCGAAACATGAAATGCGATACGAGTGGCTCTCGGCGTTCACTACTTTCTGCTGTCACTCGCTCGGTCTCTGGCAGTGTCTTTATAGTTAATGGCAAGATCCGAGGTCTGCATTTTTTACTTGCATTCAGGGTCAAGGCACCGACTCTTTTCTAGTTATTGGTCAGAAAAATATTAATCAAGAAAGCATAGGCAGCACTCCAAATGCATAAAGAATATATTTATTCTTTAAGATGTCGGCTCATCAAGATGCTCTACACATTTTTTGTCACAGATACCCAGTGGTAAGTCATAATTGTGTACAGTGCTATTCTATGTGTAAAGGCAAACAGTTCACTCATCCAAAATCAGGTGATGCCATTAGAGTGAGGGGTAGAATAACTTGTAACACAAAAATATGTTGTTTATTTGTTGAAATGAATTTGTACTATGTGGGGGAAAACAAAACGTGAGTTTAAGACTAGGATTAGTGAACATAAGTGTTCAATCCGCAATTATGATGATAAGTCTTCTGTGGTCATTTCTAGTAATCAACACAATCTCCGTGATCTACAATTTATGGGTATAGAGACAGTTGATAGACCACGGAGAGGTGGTGATAGAGACAGAATTCTTCTCCCAGGGAGTCATATTGGATACATTACCTCGACACTCTCATTCCCAATGGCCTGAATGAGGAGATTTCTTTTTCTTGTTTTTCATGAATTTCGGGTTTGATTTTTGTTCATGTATTACATTTAGTGACTTAGGTTTGTCATTAATGGATGTCAATTACCAGTATTAATGACACCTGGTTTAATCTCATTCTGAATGGCCTGAATGAGGAGATTTATTATTTTTATTTTTAGTTTATATCATTTTATCTGCGTATTCATGAAATCATGTTACTATGAAATTTGACTGGAGGAGAAGCCTATTTGTGAGGGTATTATGCATGTTAAAGTAGTATTAGAACACCTGTTTGATGCCCATAGTGATGAGATTACCTGACCTATATAACACACCTGTGCTAATTGATCTTGTTTGCCATAATCTGTAGCCGAAACGTCCTATAGTGTGGCAATAAATATATTCTTAGTACCCGGCTCACCAGAGTGAAGAATAGCACACTTTTACGTTGTAGGCCTACGACTACGCAATGACCACATTTGTTTGGGAAAGAAAGGTGTTTCGGTTCTCCAAAAAATCAAGCCCTGAGCTCTTGACCATGTTATAACGTTATGATTATCCCATGGTGGCATCATTAGCTCCCCTAACTTTAGGCTAGTTTTTCCACCTCAAAGTAGCCTACTAGCAGAGCAACCAGCTAGCTAAGTATAAAACCAAGTTCATCGGGTAACTCAATGACTAATTACCTTCTTCTGGACAGATATTTTTCTTGTTTTAGGCCCTGATGACCAACAACTTAAAATTGTTGGTTGACCTGTTGGCGCTCTTTTCATTCTAAGCACACACTGCATTCAGTGGATGACTGACGATGACCGAAGCAAGACCGTAGTCACTCTTTGCCGTAGTGGAGCAAACGCGATTTGGATCTCCTTCAAGGGAAGGGTGAAATTTGTCAAATGGTTGACAAGATGCTTTTGTCTGACCAAAAAAGCCAACTTCAATGATGAAAATCGACAGCTTATTCATTTAAAATAGTTAATATTTTGTAGCTTTTGAAATTACATTTGGGGGGGGTTATATTGGCTGGAATGTATTTTTGGAGGGGTTATAACATAACATAACATGAGTGGTGAGAACAGGCCGTTCAGCCTAACTAGGCTCGCCAGTTTCTTTTAACTATTGTGAATATATCACTTCAGATACTCAATGTTATAACCCCTCAACCACCCTTTAAATTATGCCTATGCCTGCAGGCAAGACTGGAGTTTGGCGCTTCACTCCGGCACTGGCAGGCCCCAAGGAGGCACGTTCCAGTTAAGCGGGGCTATAGATGGGCAACTATCGAACAAACAGGTCACGATGATGCAGTCAATGGTAAACATTCACTTCAGAGCCAGTTACCATGATACAGGCAAGGCATAACCATACAGGCTATTCCAGTAGCAAGGCAGTGTAACTGGGCTCAAATATAACAGTGATGGGCATTCACTTCAGAGCAGGTTACAATAATACAGGCAAGACACAACGCAGGCTACTCCAGTAGCAAGGCAGCAGTGTAACTGGGCTCAGATATAGCAACGGTGGGCATTCAATTCAGAACAGGCTACCATAATGCAGGCAAGACACAACACAGGCTACTCCAGTAGCAAGGCAGTAGTGTAACTGGGCTCAGATATAGCAATGATGGGCATTCACTTCAGAGCAAGGGCAAAGTTTACTTAGCTCGCGGAAGCCTATCCACAGAATTTGGCGACTGCCCAAGGCGATTCCGATCTCAATTCAATTGCGAGCGTCGCGCTTTCCACTCGGTTCCATGGGGGGTTTCCAAGCTATCCCGATAACGCGCCTCGTTAGCCACCTCTCCTGTTAGCTCCCCAAAGGCTGCCACAAATCCACGTCTTGCCACTGCCAAGTCTGTCCTCATTCTGAAAGCGCAAGCTTAAGAATGCATTGCCCATAAACTGCCTGCCAAAGCTTTGTTCGTTGCTCAAGCGCCTCCTGTTGGCCATACGGGCGCTCGTCAGGAAGATTCTAAGCCTGTTCATATCCAGGTATCCTCCAGCCCTCATTCTGAAATTGCGAAGATTCAACCAATGAGTGTATAAGAAGCAGTGGCTGACAGGTACATGCTTCGGAGGAGAGCTGTGAACTGTCTTCACTCTCCTGAATTTGGCAACAAGGTATCCCCAAACGAGCAAGCCTTGTACATAGTTCACTAATTCGGCATTCCAGATTCGGGTGGGATTGGAGATGCCAAATTAAAAAAAGAAAAAAAACTGCCTGCCAATCGCTACACTCCCACCTTCCCGCTCCACCAGTGCATAGTTAACGTTAATGAATTACAAATACAGCAGTGTTTTGGTTCATTACTAAACCCCACCTGGGGGGGACTTCGCCCTGATACTTAGTTCCGCTTGCTATGCGGAGTCACCTGGTGACAGATACTGTTCTCAGATGAGAGCCTCCAATACCTTACTACGTGATGAACAGTAAATGCCAATTACCAATACAATAATATGAGCGGTAGCTAACTAGCTAGTCTCGGGCAGCTACAATGGCCAGGAGAAACTGGAGGGGCGGCGAAGCACTCCAGTAAATCTTGCTGTTTCATAATTACAACTTAACCGAGTGGACGACTCACGTAACTGTTGCACTGCTAACTAAATACTAAATCCCTGATCCCAAGTCAAAAATGCAAACAGTAACTATCTAGCTAGCTAGACACAAACAGGTACTACAACCAAAAGAAATCGAAAAAGAGTAAAACTCAGGTTAACTTTAATACAAACAGGTTGAATAAACAACTTGTTTACAATGAGAGTTAACTCAACACGGTATCTCCCAATAGGTTGTGGCTAAACACTCAAACGCACAAATTAACTTTTACGAACTGATCAAGGCACAGCGACCAAAGGAAAATACTAAAATTATGTCATTAGCAATATGTTTACGCGTAAGAGCCCTTCGGTAAAAAGGAGATACCCAAAAAGAGTAAAACTCCGGTTAACGTTAATATTTAATTCCAGCATGCCAGGTAAACGTCCCGCTTACAATGCAAGCTAACTCAACACGACTTGATTCTTGGATACACTGATCCAGGCACAGCGACCAGAAGGGAACACTAAGGGCTCTAATGTCTTGGCGCAGCGCAGGATGGCGCAGCGTGGCCCACGCAGTGGTAATTTCGTCCGGTGCAGCCCGCACAGTGGTAATTTCGTGCAGTGCAACACCATGCGCAGCCTCTTTGGCAATATGGTAGACGGATGTGCGCCAAGATGGGTGTGGCGGTGTAGTAGGGGGAGGTGTCACATATTCATCATGACGCAGTGACAATTTCGTGGCAAAAGGCTCCGCCGAAAGTGCGCAGAGAGCTCGCCAGCTCCAACCTGGTTTACTTTCTGTGCAGTGGTAATTTGGCTGACCGGCGCACAGTGCGCACACGTCACCGAAACCTCACAGGCAGGTTTCCAGAATGTCAGGAACATTTCAATGCAATAAATAATTACAGCAACCACTATTTAATGTAACTATCTGAATCAGGACATAAATTATAGTATCTATGTCGATTGTCCTGATGTCAGATCAAAGGCGGTTGGCACGCATAATGGAAACTCGACCTGGCTTAATCAACGCAGCTGAATCTGTGATGCAAAATAACGACTTCACATCTTTCTCAGCCAACCACAAACTGCCTCGACATCAGGTAGTGCGTGTATATATATATATATATAATATATATATATATATATATATATATATAAATATATATATATATATATAAATGCAAAATGAATTTTTCGACGACTGATTACATTCAAAGTCAATGCAAAGACGCGAATACACGCGTGTATTCGCGTCTTCGCATTGACTTTGAATGTAATCTGACGTGCAAAAAATTTGTTTTGCATCCAGTGTGTAAGCGGCTTAATACTATTATTGTAATTTAGGTTTTATCGTTTTTAGTGGGGGAAAGGAATACAGCCTGATTGCTATGAGCTCGTACTGAGTTAAGATCACATATTGAAAATAAATGTGTAACGTATCTTGCATTGTTGTCCATGCATATTAATCCCAAAATTTTAAGCAGCAATAGGGTGTAATAATAGGAACACGCTATCCATCGTTTCCCTTCCCAATGATGCAAGCAGAAGAAATAAATTAGCAACCGTCGTATTTCATTCCAACTTCATAAGTTTGAATGATCTGATGTAGTTTCGTTTTGAAATTCCATTCAAGTTCGCTAATGGTAATAATTCGCGAATGCCCTAGCTAGCCAGCTAACTCATATTCGTAATGCTTAATATAGACGTAAGCGGTGCAGAAAACATGCCTGAAGCAGAAAAGTAAAATGCAACATTAACGCATCATGCAGATATAGGACAGAGGCTTCTTTATTCCAACAATTTAAAGATGAGGAGAGGAGCTCATTTGATTAGTGAAGATTTGACTCGGCTGTGTTAAACCCACTCACGCTTTTCCTCCTCCCTCTTTGCCACTTGCGCTGGTAGGAGGGACAGAGGCGGGACAGAGGAGTACTTGTGCCGGGCTGCACCGCGCACAAAATTGAAAAATACGCCTGGATACAACCCGTTGGCGCAGCGCTCCCCCCATTCGCCGCGCATGCGCCTGGTCAACGAATTTAGAGCCCTATATAGCTAACTTGGCAAGATGTTTATGCGGTTACAAAGTAAGACCAACAAAAAGGAATAAAAACCGCGGTGAACGTCAATACTTATTGGCTAGAAGACTGTATGAAAGGCAAGCACCCACGTATGAAACCAACCGAAGTTGTAACTAGATATCTCAGTAATTCGATTATGTTTATTAATGTTGAGAAGCTTGCTAAAGTTTGTTAGCTAATTTAGCTACAGAAAAACCAAGCAAGAGTAGCACAGTCCTTTTACTTTGTATATAATACAATTTACTTAGTTAGCTAGTTATTTAGCATTTAAGTTTATTTCACTTTCACTTTGCTTCCAAGAGACTAAAACCCCACTCAAAGAAAACCCAGATCATAAGCAATTATTAGTAGGGATTATTTTCGTACGAGTCCACATATTGTTTTTAAGAAAATCCTACTCAGTATACCTTTAATAAGGAGGTTGAACTGATGAAGGGGCCACAGAGCATATCCTTTTCCCCTGTAAAATCTTTGCAAAAATTAATGCAATTAATGTAGGGGAGGGAGGGGTCTCCGACAAAATATGAGTGGAGGGAGGGCTCATTGTCAATTAGTGACAGAATGTTCGAAATTCATAAACTCCCATTTTATTTGTTGACTAGTGGAAAATTTGAGACCACTTTAGCCACTGGGAGCCAGCCAAAAATTTGGAGAGACTCCAGAAACATCCAGGAGAGCTGAGATCTCTGCTGGTGCATCGTTTTATACTGTATTGTTTCCACTTTTGCTCAGCCCGATGCTTATTGGAGTGATTTGGCTCTAGCAAACTTCGCAAAGATATAGGGCAGCCGAACTACTTGTGTAATGAGCAGTGGCGCCGCATCGGAATTCAGTTGCCCAGAAAGCCTTGGGAGACTCTGTAAAGTGTCATGCCATCCTTCTAATATAGACAGGCAAGAGCCCAGTATAAACTTAATTTCTGTTCCCAAGTGGAATCCTTCTTTCCATTTACATGTTTGGAGTACCAAAACCTTTTATTGATTGTTTGTTGTCGGTACTTTTTGTCATTCTGTAAAATGACACTGGAGTGATTCTACGCAATTTATTTACTTTTTACAGTGCCTGAATCGACACATGGCCACTGCCAGGAGGACAAGACGTTCACAGAGAAATGTGAACAACAGAGTAATTACCTGAGAGTGGGCACTTCTTCCAATTGACTGCATTCTCTGACAGCTTTCGAAGAAACAAGAAGAAAATGAGGGACACTGGGGGTTAGAGTAACTGAGGCACCACATTGTTCGTCAGAGAAATAAAACTGTGCCAGAAAATAAGCATTAAAATTAGAGAACATTATCCTGTTTTCCAGGAAATGGAAAAACAAACAAGCACTGCTATCAGAGAAGAGGAAATGCACTCTCATTCAAGTGATTATGTCCTGTTCACAGAGCTCGATCAACTAAAATTAGTGCTACAACACCTGATGAGCATGAATTTATTCCCTGTCATTCCCTGTCATTATGGGCCAGTGACATAACCTGTCCTCCTTGTCGTGACTGTAAAGTTTCTCCTTGCACAAATTTGCTTGTAGTACATATGTACCGTGCTTGACGGGTAAGTAGAGATTAATTCAATTATGCGAAATGCCTGAATCCAGCAATTTTAGCAGGTAGATGCCCTCGCGCAACGTTCAGCAGTCTGAATACTGAACACAAGTGCATCAACTGCTAAAGCCATTCACTTATCCAACATTTTAAATAAATGTATTGAATTTAATTATTAATTACCATCAAAGATGTTTCTTTGCAATTAAATTGCCAAATTGGTTGATAGGCAGAGCACCTAGTTGGATCAAAAAGCACAACTCAGAGTCAGATTCAAAAGTAAGGAATTTAATAAAAGTTGCAACAGCATATATAACATCTGTGTCTTAAGACAAGGGTCTACTACCTTCAACAAAAATTAAACAGACATGAACAATCAAAGAAGAAGAGAAAGAAAGAAAACATCAAACCAAAGCTTGTATCTCTTGAAATTGTCTCAAGGAAGACCAAAAAATGAAATTTTCAGAATCAAAAGACTGCCAGAACTTCCAATGGAAAAGGCAGATTTCAAACCCCAAATCCACTGCACAGATATCAGATCTCCTCATTGGCCTTAGTTTGGAAAAAGCCCCAAAGCTTGTGTGTGCCAAAAAGCCAAAGTACAGAGGAAAGGCCCACATTTTAATGTGATTAGAAAGAGGCGAGGGTGAGGCATCCCCCTCTTGGTGATGAAAGCAGGCTGTGCTGATTGATGGACCTGTGAATTTCTGATGGCGAGAGAAACGGTAATTTGTCCCTGGTGAAACTGGCTATTCAGTACATGTGTTCTTTTCAATGTATGCAATTTACAGGTCAGGTTTTTCCCTGAAAATGTTGGGGAGTACTGGGTCGAAAGTAACACTTTTCAAATAAACAGTATTTTAAAAGATAATGTTACAGACAGAAACTAATTTTTGTTTGATAAATAACTCACATGTCCTCTGTCAACAGCAGGAGCTATTTTGTACTAGTATGGAATGACATGGGTTCAATTTGACTTTAAACAGAACTTGCACTTTGTTACTTTCAACCCTGACAGACGGGCTGAATGTATCACACAGGTAGATCAAAAGTAACACAACGGCATGAGCTTAAATTGTACATATTGATCTTGTTTTTATTATAAATGTCATCAAAAGTCCTTGTTCATGTGAAGTTCCAAGCATATGTCCATTCTCATAATAAAAAAAAGATTGCATTTCATGTTCAATTTCAATTTTCGATTTCATCAAATGCTTTACAACAGTAGTTTGAACTCAGCTGCAATTAAAGAAAATTAAAATTTATGAAAAAATAAAACATCTTATTTGCTGTGTTACTGAAATGTTTCAGTTTTGTCACATGCTTTACAACAGCAGTTCAAAATTAATTGCAGTTAAAGAAAATTTAACAGTTTGCGTAAAAATAAAACATCTCATTTGCTGTATTAATGATTGATATATATATATATATATATATATATATATATATATATATATATATATTTTTTTTTTTTAATTCATTCTCGCAGTTGTGACCAATACACTTGTTTTTGTTAAGGGATCAAAGAAATATGTTTCTGTCATCCTGACAATGACTCATCCAGGCTAAACCTGACTTGGTTCTACACTGAAAAACTCTGATATGGCAATCCTTTTGGATGTGTTTAAGTACTAAATAATCTGTCAAATGATCATGATGACTATTAAGCATGAAACAATAAACACAACTTGTCATTCAGAAAATTTGCCACTTGAATGAATTTACTGACCATGAGCCAAAACAGCTGTTCGGGTGAAAATGTGGGAGTATGATGTAGCCACGTGATTTTTTGTGGTTCTGGTAAGTGTTACATACTGTATGGCCAATGCAGTCGGCCATATCAGACTTGTATGGGCAAGGAGAAAATCACTGTGTTACTCTTTTGGCTGGTGTTACTTCTGAGTCGGCTCTCCCGTATGATCCCAGCACTGCTGAATGTCCTGTTTTCTTCATCAGGTCCATAGCTTTCAGAGGAGCATGCGCTCAAATGGTAAAATTCAGAATGTTATTTTTTTACCTAGCCTTTAACAAGATGTCGCATGGAGATTCGCAATCACTTTTTCTAGGGAGACCTGGCAAATAGGCTATGAGGTGAGATCATTCTGTTACGGAGGTTTCAAGGAGTCTATAGGTTGAATGTACGCAGTGTGTCATGCACACTGGTGATCTAACAACTGTGCATAGCTCTCCATCCCCTGGACAACTGCCTGAGGTTCCTCAGAGTAGAGGCCCCGCGAACAGTAGGCATTGGTACAGGGACCTCTGCAATCTATCAGAGGATAGAATGGTGTTATCAAGGTTCATGATCCTTCAACCATAATGATTAGCAAACTGCCAACTCCATTACTTGTTCAATTAGATGGGCAATGAGCTCTCTCAGGCTCATGTGGAGGTAACATGGTCCCTGCTTCTTTATTACACTCCCCCATGTCCGGCAGCCAGGGCCTTTGAGCAGCAGCATTAAATACTGGTCACTCAAGCGGAATTGGCCTTTTATTACCATCCACTGCTCATCACAACTGTACCACCAGCTGAAACCAGGCTCTTGTTCATACTCTGTGACCCTTGCATTGGGTGCAGGGGAAAAGAACATGCAGGATTGAAAAAAAAAATTCATGCACCTGCTGATTCACTGATTTCTGTTACAGGAAAAAACAACAGAAAAAATGTTACCAGCCATGGGAAAACCAGGAACATGTCTACCCAGGGACATTTTGAGTTATTTACAGATTCTGAAACTGTTGTTTCTAAGCTTTCTAATGATGTCTTACTCATGCAAATCTGACAATAAATGACTGAGATATAGCTATTTGAATATTGGTACTCCTCAAACTAGGTTTCTGAGAAATCAAGCCCCAAAGTTTCCCCAAGATTCTCACCTTCCTGAGAGCCCAGGTGGGGGAGGTAACAACAGCTACTAATGGGCGGTAACAATAGCTTTCAATTTGCATCAATACTAGTAAGATCAACCCCCCACACTGGCTGTCAAAAAGAAGTCTGAGGACCATCAGGGATCCTTTATGATGTTCATGGGGGTTCCCAGAAAGAGAAAAGGAATTAAATTGTTCACACCTCAGGCCATTACCAAGTGTATCACTCTTATAAACTTTGTCTACCTTAGAGTGTTGCTAGAAAATAGCATCTAAAAATAAAACTGTTTGCAATTCTACACGTTGCAGACTTTGTTCAAAATAAGACTGAACTAGCAATAACAGAGTATAGTCATTCTCTGAAACTCAATGTGGAATTCTGAAACTCAATGTAGATTAACAAAAGATAGCGTTTAACACAAAACAACTGTTTGCTAAACATTATGCAAGTGTAGGTTGTTTACAAAGCTAAGACTGAGCTAACAATGACACTTGTATAATCATACAGTACCAAGTAAATAACTTTGACACTCTGTAAATCATGGTGGATTGACAAACGATTGCATACTCTGTGTAAACTGTCTAGCCAAAGCAACTTACAATCCTTAGACTAAGCGAACAACGTACTGTAACTATGCAACATAAAGTAAATAAGGTGTACGCTCTGATACTCACCCCATGAGAAATTGAAAAGTGTTCCTACAGATTTCAGTGCCTCTGATGAAATAAGAGGTTCTGGCCACCTTTCTTTTCTTCGGGGGCTTTTTGGTAGACGTCATCATCTCGGAAGTAACAACTGTGCGCCTGTTCGCTTCAAGATGTCCAATAATTCTCATTTCCTGCCACTCTTTTCCGGCTGCTAATGAATCCATCTGTATGTTGTACATCAGCTCAGGAGAAAGTTTGTGGCTACACAACTGTGTCCCCAGCTGAGAATTCTCTTTCCTCTTTCCATAGCATTTGCAATCAAATTCACGAATCTTCTCCATCTCTAAATCTTTGTCCTCTTCAAACGTTACAACAGAAATAGCCTCTGATATCTTATGCTGGAGCTCTTCAAGATTCCTTGTCCTCCTCACCTTCAGCTATGGTCAATTCTAGGTTAGGAGTGCTCTTCAGTGTGATACAGTTGCTCTCATCTATTTCTTCATCTTCTAGTTCAGAATCAGAAGAGAGAGCATCAACTTGATCACCAGCATCTGGCTCGCTGAAGTACCGCCAAAGATTTTCGCTGTAAGATCCTCTGTTGATTTCTCTGGCAATGTGTTCCAGGGGCGGATCCAGGAATTGCTGAAAGGGGGGGCGCAGCAAGGAGGTGTCTGGGGAAACCTCCCCCAGAAAAATTTGAAAAATGAATGTGCTGAATTTCCTGGTATCTTGGGAGAAAAATCTGGCCTATCTGTTCAATGATTTTCCTCCCAAGGTTCCAAAAATTAAACTAAAAAAACTTTCAAAGCGCCATTATAGGGCAGTTTTACATTAACTGACAACTTGAACCTTTACCTAAGACTTTCACTTTACAGTCAAAGTTCGTGACCTTAACCATTTCACTACTGTTGGTGACTTAGTCAAAATTTCAAAAAGGAGAAAATCTTTCGTAATCGTCCAAACCCTACAGTGTTGGCATTCATTGGAAAGTGCTTGATGAGAGCTTTCCAGTGAATACCAATGTGCTATGGTTCGAGCAATTTTCAAAGGTTTTCATGTTTCTGAAATGTTGACAAAATCACCACTAGCAGTGAAAGAGTTTGACCATATTTCCCACAAAACATTGATATTATTAGTTTTTGAGTTTATATAACACCAAATAGCCTCCATCAAAATAATTGTAGTGTATATCTAACATGCAAACCCAGTGGCTATATGCATCTGTGATTTTAGCAGATGTTAACAGATCATCAAATCCCCCCACCAAGTCCCTAAACCAGGTTTAGTAAAAGATACCATGCTCAACAGTTTGTAAAAAGTTATTACAATGCTGTGATTGCCTTTTTAAAAATGGTTCCAAAAGATGAGGCTTTAATGCTTCCAAAACACTCCCAAGTGTTGTGAGAGCAGGAACTGTTGTCATACACATAATCCGAGTCACCATTAAATTGAATTTCTGCACATGAGAGTGAATTTACTAATCTGGAGGCAGTGGTTGGGTCAGTAATGTCCAAAAACAAACTATCTCATTTATATTAAAGATACTATTCATCCTAAAGATGTTCTGATATAAATTTAATACAATGATGCTGTCCTATATTAAAACATAACATTGTCAACATATAGACTATTTTTTTACGGAAATATTATTATTATTATTATTATTATTATTATTATTATTATTATATTTACATGAATGAATGTGGAAAAAGAAATGTGACTTTAGGGCCATTAAGAATTTTTCAATAAGACCACTGAACTATTTGGATTAACTCATACATAACTTTAAAATAATGTTACATATCTTACTTACAGACTGTAAAGGGCATCGAATAGCTCACTAGCTTCAGAACCGCAGTACTCGCTGGTTTCAAGTTTAATGACGGGTGATTCTGAACGTCAAGACAGGGTTTTGGAATGGAAAATTTGGAAAGTCTTCCGGTATTCCAGGACAAATTTTATTTGGCACCATAAAAGAACGAATCAATATACATCAAATAGTAGGCTATGAACAACTGGTCAATCAGTAGGGGCCTTTTGTAAGCTCAAGCAAATTTTAACCAAACGCAGACTTGCGATAGCTTATTAATTTAACGTCAGTCTTACCGCTTCTATGGAAGCCCATAGTGGACAATATTCAAATGAAAATGTAATCCCACTATTGCATTATAATTTCAGTCTTATGAATGAGTTATTTGAGACAATATTAAATTGAAAATGCATTAATCAATTATCACTTTCATTTTCACATTCACATATGGGAAATTTATGATTATATTCAAATGATAATGAAAATCTGTTTGACAACAGCAGGTCAATACAGTTTTTTTCAAATGCAATTGAAAGCCTGAGCCATTTCAAATGTCTCTTTTAGGGTCAACATGATAATGAAAATTGTTTTCTAATCACTTGGAAATAATAATGATATAATAATGATGACGACATTTGACATTTCATTTTGACTTATCCTTACATGGGACAATTTTCGCCTGAAACAGCGCCTCCCAGTCCATTGCATTTTTTCAAACATGTTACTGCGCTGTTTTTGGGACACAATGAAAAGGCAATCTGTCAGCGTCTCATGGTTGAACAAATTCATCCCAGCAAGCCGAAACCATGTTCTTAAATTTGCATACCAACCAATCATCTTCTAAATAAATTGTACATTACTTAAATGTCATGATAGCTATTGCTATTATTTGCAAGCATTAGGCTATGTTTCTTTGGATGTAGCCATCTTGGCAGCTGGTATACTAGCTAACGTTAACCAAGGAAAATATTTGTAAATGATCATCACATTAAATCCAATATGAATTTTTGTCAACTGATGGAAGAGCTAGCTGTAATAGCATGAACTTATCTGAACCATAGAAAGTACTGTATAAACCAAGTGTGCTTGAAGATTTGTTTTACTTGCTAGTGAGTCTAAACAATAGGGCAGTATCTAGCTATGATGCCTACTGGGCTGCATTTACAGCCCTGATTTGTCACTTTAAACTTATTCAAAGGCTACCTCTTTCACCATTGATTAGCAGCTTCTTTTACCTAAAGAACAAACTGACAGTTCAGCCTGAGACATGTCATTTTCATAGCTAGTTAAAGCAGCATTATCCTTCCATCGTGCTTCCAGGTCCATTACATTACTCCAGATAAAACACTATTCGTCTTCCCACCCTGCTGGCGCTAGTTGGGGGAAATGTTTGTCACCATTTTTTAGGCTTAGACCTGTGATTCGGTTTTTGCTAGCTGACGATTGCTCTTGTGCTTGAAGTTGCAAGTTCGCCACTCCTGAAACATGCACAATGTATGCATCATGCAAATGGTCCGATTGCGGCCAGCAGTCAGGCTGCCGCTGTTCCTGGTTTAAAATTCCCTTTTAGCAATGGGAGAAGCCCCATGACTGGCTGAAAACAATGTTCCAAGATCCTAACTAACCTGCTGAAATATGAACTTTTTTTGTATGTTTGGTTTACTTTTTTAAAACACATAAGTACTATCAGATTTTGGAAGATTTAAATGGATAGCTCATTTACCTATCTAGCTCAAGAAAACAAAAATCACAAACTATTTTTTTTTTTCCTTCATTTATGAACTAGGGCAAAAACCGAATCACAGCGATTAAGTACAAAAATGATGACAAACATTTTTAACTAGCGTTTGTCACGGAAGACGGATAGCGTTTTATCAGGCGTAATGTAATACGCTATAAACGCATGGAAGGATAATGCTGATTAACTAGCATGAAAAATATGTCTCAGGCTGAACTGTCTGTTTGGCTTCAAAAAGAGAGCTAAAATGGTGAAAAGAGGTCGTGCGTGACAGAGACGTTTAAAGTGACAAATCAGGGCTGTAAGAGCTTCTCCAGTAGCATCATAGCATCGTTAGCTGTTTTTTTTCGAGCCTGATAGACTCACTATTTAAAGGTAACGTCTCTGAAATCTGCAAGCAGAGTTGGGTTGCAGTTATTTACTTACAGCCTTGATAAGTTCAAAATAATAGCAGCTAGTAGTTTAAAAAGTTGGGGCAAAAATCAAATCAAATCGCTTTAATGTGATGATCATTTACATTTATTTTCATTAGGGAACGTTGCACATTATATTTTACATCAAAAACATAGCCTAAGAAAAATGTATCAATACATAGCAATTAGCTATTTACAGAAAATCCTTGGAAAATATGAAGCTGATTGGTTGGTTCAAAAAAGGAACATGGTTTCTGCATGTTTAATTAAACGTCAAGCGGACTCACCCGCCTTGAAAAAATGTTAAGATTTAATTTTCATTGTGAATCAGCGTGGTGAAATTTGACAATGCGATGGACTAACCACTGTTTTGAGAACTGCGTTTGAATATTGTCCCATGTATTGCAAGATAAGTCTTTGAAAATGAAATGTCAAATGGCACATCATTATTATATCAGGTATTCCAGTGCCCAAAATGATTTTCATTACAATGTTCCAAAAGAGCGTGATGACATTAAATGGTTTTGCAATAGGCAGGGGTGCTGTTTTTGATTGCATTTGAATATTTTCCACTGTATTAAGGTCATGACTTTGAAAATGAAATGTCAAACCTTTCCATTATCATTTGAATATAGTGGTAAATTTCCCATATGTGAATGTGAAATGAAAGTGTTTGGATTAATGCATTTTCAATTTAATATTGTCTCAAATAACCCATTCATAAGGAAAATTATAATGCAATAAGGATTACATTTTCATTTGAATATTTTGATATAAGCAAATTGATCCATGTCCCCTGCAAATGAAAACTGCTTGGCCGATCATCATGGTAAAAACAGCAGGTCATATTTTTTTTTTTGCATTTGAAAGGCTGAGCCTCAAATGTCGGTTCACTTTATTCTCTAAGCTTTTGCCTTTCCATTGCTTTTGACATTTTCGTCTGAAGTAGTCGTTGAAACGCCGCGTTTTTTAGACAAACAGGGGACAAGCAAGGCCATTGGACGAACAAAAAGCAAGCCTGCCTTCTTAAACTTTAGGATGAAAACAACAAAATTAAATAAATTTACATAGCTTAAGTCCATGTATCATTTTTTATTTGCAAGAAAAGAGTTTCTCGGTCATTCCTACTGCATAAAGCAAATATATACAATTGGATCCAAATAAATTTGTCATGATGGAAGACAACCGGAATAGTGAAGTTGAACCATAGAAAGTGCTGTATAAACCGTGTAGATTCTCGAGTTGCCGAGATTGTAGACTAGGGCAGTATCAGAGATGATGACATCTTACATCTCCCTGGAGCTGATTACATTGGCTTATTCAAAAGCTAATGTATGCTACATAGTTTCACTTATCCATTTGAATTGTGGTTTTGCCCCGGATCCGCCTTCTGCGCTCCTCCAGGTCCATCCTCTCTTCGCAAATCAACACACGTTTCTATCCGAAGTTGAACTGAAAATAACAATGCTAGACCAGGGAATTGCGGCATAAGTAGGCATGCCGTTACACTTGAACGTGCTGCTGATTAGCCACAAAAAAACAACAAAGGCCTTTGAACTGCCGACGAAAACTGGTATGTAACTTAGCTTTTGGTATCGGCCTGCCCCATCTAGGAAGCAGCAAGATCCTCTAAAACAACGAAAACTCAACAACGAAGTTTATGCTTTTAAAACACATAATACTGTTATTTGAAACATTGAGTGGCTTCTTCATGATTTCAACTATCATACTTTCAAAAAAACAAAAATCACAAAAAAATTTTTTTTTTCCTTCATTTATGCAACTTCAGCCTCGCCGACTTGTTCCTGGTTTTGCTGTGGCGCGTCACAAATATGCTGGTTAAATACGTTGATGAGGAATTAACTTAAAAAGTTGATCCATGCAAGAAAATCCATTCTGTCTACTCTGTAGGCACAAAAAAGAGAGGAAAAGGAAATCAGCACCAAGTGACAGAGACCCACGGTAGAGGTACAGTACGCATCAGCAGCCTCCTAGCATCGTTAATTTTTTTTCAGCCTGATAGTCACCTATTCCTAATGGTAATGGGATGTGGACAAACACCGCAGAGTTCGTGAGTATTTACTTATGTACTCGTGGAGAGAGGTGTGTAAGACAGTATGCTAGATGCCCTGCCGAAAAATTCATCTCCTCAAACTCTGAGAGTCAAAATTTAGAAGTGAGCCCAACATTGGCATTGAGTTTTATTCCTTCATTTATACATGACTCAGCATGTGGTATAGTCAGTCAATGGCAATACTTGAGGTCATGTAAAAAAAAATATGCACCTTATTTTCTGGGAAACTTATTGCTGCAGGGATCTAATGGTCTGACTCAACAATCTTGGCTTAACACTTCAGGCCCACATTTTCTCATGGTTCAACTGCTAAGTGTGGAGGTAAAGGCTTTTCGCAGTTCTCAGCACTTAAAAAATGTAGGAAAAATGCCACTAGCATCGTACTCATTAGTTCCCTTACATGATTCATAATTAAGGGAACAAATAGGGTAACATTTTATATTAAGGTTGCATTAATTTACCATAAATAAAACATTATTTCCCATTATTGATGCTATTGACATCAACAAATTGCTTTTTTATGTCCTACACAGACTATTCACCTCATGTGAACTGCTCTTAAAAGCTCACTGAGCAATATTTTTTGCAGTTAAGCAACAGTACTTGATTTTAAAAATCTTTTTAAATCTATTTTTTTTCATCATTTATGATGATGTCTACTTTATTGGAGACGTGACAAAACAATTCAATAATGAATTACTGACAAAAAGAATGTTGGCACATCTCATCACAAAACAGTGGAGACTTGGGTTTGATGAGCCATGGGGACCAATAAGCCATATAAATTTTGCCTGTTTCATGCAGCTCTGAAATCTATTGATTCCAAATATATGAGATGACTAATTGGTCCTCATGGCTCATCGGACCCCTGACTCTCCTACAGGTGCCAGGGCACAAAAAGTCATTCAAACTCTTGGACTTTTAGGGCAAGGATCCATAGAATAAGCTTTTTATGAGGGTTTTGTTATGACTTGAAAATCACAATAAGGAAAACCAGCATTGACAACTTAAACAAATTTATTCTTCATTGATTAGGTAAAAAAAAAAAAAACTTCTACAAATAATCCACTGTAATCTTATAATAACACTCTAATGCCACTATGTAACTCTGATGCCAAACAAAAAGTCTGCTACTGGTGACCAAAATCACAGCATTTATATAGACCAGCAACATTCTGGAAAGATCTACAGGATTGCTGGGTGATCCCGCCCCCTCCAGGCAAGAAGAAGCCAGAAACTTCTAGAAAGCACTAGTCTATTTCATTACAAAGAAGTGGTATTGCATCAGATCATGTTTTGCTACATACAAACCACCAGAGGGTGCTGATGAACAAAATAAATAGCTGACAGCAAGGCAGCAAAAACAGCATGTAACAAATCTCCATTTACAAATGATACACAATGCTGTACATAAAATACTCATACATAACAGTTTGTTACAAGTCCTTGATTGCATTAATGATTACCACAGGAAAATATGGTTGGCCTCCGGCTGCTGTATACCTGCCAGATACCAACTGGAAAATTACCCATTTGGATCCAGCGGTATCCAGATGCTGGATACTAACCGGATACCTTTGAAAAAAGCTGAAAAGTTGCCATTTTAATTTGCAAATGATACGATATGGTTAAAAAAATGCTCTTGAGGAGTACTCATTCAAGGGTATCTGGTTGGTATACTCTTACCGGATAATTACTGGATACCAAAGACTGTATTTTCCAAAGAGAAGTCTTTTGATATGGCCTTTGAAATTGGGATATGGGATAGTTCAGTTGTTAGAGCTCTGGCAACAGATCTCATCTGGTCCAATTTTCCCCAGAACTGATGATTAGGACCGTATTGTGATATCACCCCTGATTTGTCAAAGCCAGTCAGTCCTTGGAATAGATACAGCTCATGGTTGGTCATGTGGACTTTCCTCTCACGACAAATTGTATATTGAAATATTTCCCTGCTCACTATAATCCCTAATGATGCCATGCACTCCCCACCCTCAAGTTCCGTGTTCAGCCATGGGTGGTCAAAGAGTGTGATACCAATCTTATTATGTCAATGCTAGCCCCAGCTCACAAGCTAGGACAAATCATCCAGCTTTCCAAATTGCTGACTCTGTTAATACGGACAACTGCAGATGAGAATGAATGCTGTTGAAAATGAGTGAGTGGTTGAAAATTGTTACCCATTGTATGACTTGACTCACTCTGTCACTTTTGAATACACGGCCAACATCCTTGTGATGGAGTGAGTTGAAGGTAATATTGTTTTGCTTGTGGGACTTATCTCATGCTAATATTCGATATGACAGTCTACATAAACTCAAAGAAGGAAAGCACATATTGCTCCATGACTCAAGAATAAAAATTGTAGAAAGATGACTGGAAACTGATCAGAAACTTATTTATTGTCATAAAAATCAATTAAAAATAAATATCCAGCATACAAAGGTCGTTTTGTATTATCTTGAATATACATGTACATAAATATTCATATTATAATGAAATCAAAATCTTTATAAAAATCAAAATGATATAAAAATAAAATTCATCATTATCCATTAACAAAGCAAATTCAACAAATTTATCACCATCTTTTAATAAACAAATTCATCACTAAGCATTCTATACTGCAGGTTACCGGATGGGTAATTTTCCGGTCGGTATCCGGTAGGTATCAGGCACCAGAAACCAGCTTTTTTTTCCTGTGTACAGATTTGCAAACACTGCAGCCAGAAATATTCAGCTTGCCAAATTTTTGGGGTTTATTCAATCATTTCTTTTTTAATCTCTAAGGTGTTTACCCACGTTTGATTCTTTTTTCATTGTTAAAATAATTGTGTTCATCTTAAAGATGGTTAAATTATACAACGTAAATTCAGAGCTACAAAGCTCATGTCTCTTGCATGTTCAGATCATAGTAAGTCATCAAGGTTTATATGTAAGACATATCAGGCAAATTTAAAGAATTGGAATCATTGTAGCCTGTTTAAAAAGTCTGTGCGAAATTGAAAGCTCCAAATGACAATATCCCGCTCATTATGTTTATAGTTTTTTATCTGAGTTATTATCTTTTTATAGAAAACTGCATATCACTTTTTTCAGCTATTTATTATAATGAGTAGTTGGGGCTACTAATAGAAAAAATTCAAATAGTTGGTTAGCTGACAAAATCAAATGTCTATGGATTATGAAAACAAACAGTCTGGGTCGCACTGCATACAGTCACTGAGTGGCCTGCAAACATGAGGGTAAATTTTTTAAAAGAGGATAATTTTGGACCTCTACTTTATAATCAAATTCTTTTACAGACAGCCAACTAATATGTTCAGCTCAGTTTTAGTCAACTTAGTTGGCTGTTGACACGTCTTAATAAGTAAGTTGCAGGCCTTACAATATGCTTCACACAAGAGGCAGTGATATGCTGTGGCTACACTAGCTGGCTGAACATGCACATGCGAGAAGAGCTTGGGCTTTCAGCCCGTAGATAAAAGTTTCTGGTGGCCTATTTTTGATGGCAGTAGAAGTAGTGACTTTTGAGATGAAATCGGCAGGGCACAAGAGCGCTTTCTGGAAATAAATAGACACAGGAAATAAGTTGATTTTTCTGTTAACTATTGGACAGAAGACTCCATTTAAATAGACTCCATTTTCCATCCCCAAAAATTCAAATGTTTGCTTAAAACCGCTACAGGAATTAAAAAAAAAAAATACAAGTTTACTTCATTGCTAGAATAGTAGCAGAAAGGCAAGGATGTGTTGATTCACATGACATATTCACTCACTTGACATTCATTCATGCAAACCGCTTAAATAAAGATAGAGAGAGATGCAAGCGTACGTAAAACATCAAGCACAGATAGGACTCAAAACAGAACAATTCTGAACAGAGGACCTTAGTTGCAATACCAATAAAATTACACCCTGTAAGGAAAAATATGTTGAAAAATATGTATCGCAACCTTAGAATTACAGGGTTCTGACATTTTGGTCAAAATTGAGTTAACTATTGCACATAATTGGTAATAAATGGTTCTATCTAATGATTAAGTATGGGTATTCAATTCATTTGTTTAATTGGTTTCAGATCACAGTTACAAAGTTCCAGTTCCCCAAGTGCACACTGAGCGGCCAAACTTTGCAAGCAAATTCCTCAAAACTTTGTAAATGTTAGTTAGAACCCTGTAATTCTAAGGTCTCGGTATGTAGATGTAATAGAGGGATATGAATTGACATTTTAAATACTTTATAAAAGTTTGAATTGCCCTATACTCTGTTTTTAAAGGTTAGACGTGAAGACCATCGCAGGAAAATTCTGTTTTCTTGTGTTCTGACTGCAGTGGGTAAACACCCAAAAATCTGAGGTATGGGGCATCAAAAATGAGTCTTGAGTGATGCACAGCAGCTGTCTGGCGCCAAAGCGCTTACCACATATCAGCTGAGGTGGAGAGGGACAGAGCAATTCGGCATGCATATAATCTGTCTTGATTTCTAATTCTCTGGACCAGGTCTGTCAAACTTTGCTCCAAGAGATGAGTATTTCATGCTTAGCGGGTTTATTTACCTTCTTAAATCACATTACACAAAAATGGTTAAGCATTCTATGAGCAATTAAGGTTCAAGTTCTTCCTATTGGGCTTATTTTGCTATTTCCCAATTAAATACAACAAAAAACTATTTATTTGAATGGATCATATTCATCATTGTATCATCAATTTCAAATTAGTGTTGAACTTGCAGGCAAAAATTTTGCAAAGAGAACAATGCAACTTAATCCCTATCTGCAGAGGGGCACTAGCTGCTGACACAGGCATCAAAGTGATGCCATAATTGTAATTGCCCCTGGAGCACATAACTGTTTGTAGAATGATCATGAGAAGATGGTCCCCTAGAACTATTCAAAAGCTAAGAGTGCTTAAGTCTGAAATGGTGGAATAGACCTTGTTTGAATCTTATCCTCGAATAAAACCTGATCTGCCAATAGCCTTGTATATGCAGCTACAGAGGTTACCAAGAAATATTTCATAGCATATATTGATTATGAAAAATTGATCTAACCTCTTAGCAACAAAGTAAAGCTCAAAATGAATGTAAATATAATTGTGAAATGCTGCTTAGGGAATAAAAAAATATATACAATAAATTTCTGTGTTGTCAGTTAACTATCAGAATGTCCTATTTAATATTACTGCAAATCAAACCATAGCCAGGGGGGTTCAGAGGATTTGAAAGAAAAGGCCAAGCAGGGTGAGGTTGTTATTAGGAGTGTAATGGTGCGTGTATTCATCCCGAACCGTCACGGCACGGACGTCACAGTTTGGTTCTTGCAGTCATATGACGAATACGTCTGAGTGGGGAGAAAAAAAGGTCATTCACATTGGCAGCAGTGTCTATACTCCACTCCAGGTGGTGGTAATGTGCTTCAAAGATGTGGTTTACTGTCATTAAAAACAAATACAGAAGAAGTATTTGTTTTTAACATGTAAAGATGTAAAGTGACAGGTTTGAATTTTGAAGCAACATTTTAGAAAATCGGCAAGAGGTTTAAAAAATCTAAATTATGTCATGACACAAATAATGTCACTAAATTATGTTATGACACAAAGCCGAATTTCAACCCATGGGGGAGGCATCGGGTTCTGAACAAGATTGGTGTGTAGGAGCCGCGCTGAACCTTTGTTTACCTCCCAACGTTTCAGATGATTATGTTGATCTCGCAGAGGATTTTGGCAAACAACGAGCTTCGTCTTTGCCTCCGCATCGTGATTACGATTGTGAGATCAAACTATTCCCTGACAAGGTGGCAGCGGTTAGGAATTGGCCTGCCCCTCAGAATGTTAAGGAGGTTCAATGATTTTTGGGCTTTGCTAATTTTTATAGGAGGTTTATTCGCAATTTTAGCGCTGTGGCTGCCCCCATCATTGCGCTTTCTAAGAGGAATTCCTCCTTGTCGTTTGCTTGGTCTCCAGCAGCGGAGGCTGCTTTTCAGGAGTTGAAGAAACAACTTAGCTCTGAACCTATTGTCGTTTTGCCTGACCCCTCCCTCCCATTTGTGGTGGAGGTTGACGCTTCGGAGGTCGGGGTGGGTGCCATTTTGTCCCAGTGCCCCCTTCGGGACAATGAGTTGCACCCATGCACCTACTTCTCCCGGTCGTTGTCACCAGTTGAACGGAATTACAGTATTTGTGACCGGGAGTCGTTAGCTGTTAAATTGGCGTTAGAAGAGTGGCGCCATTGGTTGGAGGGCGCTGAACATCCGTTTGTGGTTTGGATGGATCACAGGAATCTCCAGTTTGTCCAGCAGACTAGGCGACGTGATTCCCGGCAGGCGCGGTGGGCATTGTTTTTCAATCGCTTTGACTTTACCATAACTTATCGCCCCGGCTCCAAGGGCATCAGGCCTGGCGCCTTGTCACGGATTTGTGACCGCTCGGGCCGTGATCCCATTTCTGGGCCAGTTGTTCCAGCGGCTTGCATTGTGTCTCCCATGCAGTGAGATACTGAATCTGTTGTGCAGGAGGCCTTGTGGCCTGACCCTGGTTCTGGTGGGGAGCCGTCTGGCTGTTTGTTTGTCCCCATGGCGGTGCATAAACGGAGGGCTGCCGCTGATAGGAGGCGCCGTTTTGCACCGGCTTATCAGGTTGGCCAGAGGGTTTGGTGTCCTGAGAAACAGTGCTGGGTCCCTTCTCAGGATATCTTGGGTCCCGCCCTTGTTTTGGAGTCCCGTGCTCGGGGTTCTTTGGGAACGACTGGGGCCGTCCCTTGGGGGGGGCGGGGGTCCTGTTATGGTTCTGGATGTTTGTGCGTGTGTTTTGGACTTTTCTTTGTGGCTCTCGTCCCGGGGCGATATCGTATTCCTTTTCATCGGATTCTTTGCCCAGCTGGCTGATTGAACTGGGGCGATGCTTCCCCGGACTCTATATAAGCCAGATGTTTGCCACGCCTCTTTGCTAGAGTGTCTGTTTGTAGCTACGCACTACAGCTGAAGATATCTGTAGTCAGGATTTGTAGGAGTTTCTATCTTCTCGTTATTATTGGAGTTTCTTCTCCCTTTTTCCTATCTCGCCTTGCTTCCGTGTTTCAGACTATTATACGTCCTTTGGAAGCGCGAGCACTTTCCAGTGGTCTGTATTATTCTCTGTGTTTGTTCGGTGTCAGTGCTGCTCGTGTCCCTCTTCTCACTGCTATTGGCCTCCTACCTCTTCCAGCCATTACAAATAGAGAATTTATTTAGTCACACAAGTAAGAAATTATAAAAATAAAGAATTTAGTAACTGACACGCAAAATACTTGAAAGAAATGGACATTAATTTTCTTTTAAAAGTTACAAACTTATTTGTATGCTTTTTTTCTTTTTTTCCCTTTTTTTTATTTTGAAAGGTATCTTCAAGTTGCTGTACAACTTCAACTGTAGCACATTTACAACAACCACATTAACAACAATTGTTACACAATAATCCTAATTTGCATTGATCTTTTTACTCATAACTTGTTTGTGTTTCGGCTACTGTTATCAATTTTGTTAATTCAATTTTTTTTTCTCCCTTATTTTCTAAATAATAAGATACACCATAACAACAAAACATTTTAACACACATACACAAAAAAAAAAAAAAAAAAAACCAATAAATAAAATGAAATACAAGTCACATATATATCTATTGTTGTGTACAATCCCCTCTACATATATAAGTTAAGAATTATTTCATATTTATGTTATTTACATACAGTGCACATTGGGGGAAAAAAAAAAAAAAAAAAAAATGTACATTAGCCCGGATATATTACATGCTTCAATGCACAATAGAACACCCCACAAGAAACCCACAGATTCATTCAACATTCATTATTTTTGTATTTTGAGTTGTCTAAAAAAAATCCCACCTTTTGATTATATCTTTGTTTTTATTGTCTTTTTGCTAACATTATTGCATATGATGATGTCTTTATTAATGAGTCAAGCCACTCCCGAAAAGAGGGCCTCCCGGGGCTCCTCCAATATTTTATGACTAATCTAAGCGTTGAAACGATTCCCATACAAATAATTTTAAATTCTACTTTGTTCAGTCCTTCTATCAGATTCCTGTCACATAATAGACCTAATCTTGGGACTTTTGGTATTGGTTTCCCAAGTCTATCCTCTATACATTGTAAAGCCTGACTCCACTGTGGCTGTACAACAGGACAATCCCACAATGCATGAAGCAGAGAGCCCTTAGCCCATCTGCACCTCCAGCACTTCTTGTTCTGACTTAATCCCATACGATGTAATTTGGTGGGTGTGTAGTAAATTCTATTCAAGACCTTAAATAGTATACCTCTTCCCTTTGCTTCTGTTATATTTCTCCCAGTATTAGAAACAATATGCAACCATGTCTCCTCTATTTCAGATTTCAAATCATTTCGCCATATAATTCTCAAACTGTCACTAATCGCACAATTTATATTACACAACATTTTATAACATATTGATGTTATTGATGTTATAACATATTGTACACTTTAGTCAGACAACTTTTTATCTGCATGTATCTCCAAACATCTTTACAGTCCAAATTGTAGTCTGCACACATATTGTCAAAGGAAAGATATAATTCATCCTTGTGAAGATCTCCCAAGGTATGCACTCCCTCTTTTACCCATTTTTCCCAATAAATCGACTTCTTTCCCGCACAGATCTCAGGATTATTCCATACAGATGCATATCTCTGCAAATTGGGAGATTCCTTCATCATTTTTGTGTTGCATGCTACACATTCCTGGAGTGATCAAAGATGGGATTAATGTCCTGCGTATTTTGGTTTTTATCAAATTTTTGAGATAGGGGGCGCCCCGATGGCTCATCGGTCTGAGTGCGCGTGCCGTGGGGGCTGTGTCCTTCCCACAGCGACCTGGGTTCGATTCCGGCTCGGGTCATTTGCTGCATGTCTTCCCCCGTTCTTCTCTCCGGCCTTCCTGTCTCTCTGCACTGTATAGCTGTCAAATAAAGGAAAAATTCCAAAAAAAAATCTTAAAAAATAAATAAATTTTTGATATAGAATCTGTAATGGTTTAAATGGTGCTGTCAAATTCCTTTCTAAGTGTGCCCATTTCGCCTTTTCTCCCTCCAACTTCCAATGCTCAGCCAATTTTGACAATTCAAATGCCATTTTATATAACTCAATATTTGGAAGTCCTAACCCACCCATCTCTTTTGGAGTCCGAATCTTTTTGAAACCAATTCTAGGTTTTTTCCCTTCCCAGAGAAAATCTCTGATAAGAGCATTATATTGCCAGAAAATTACATTTGGGAAATTTATTGGGAGCATCATAGACATGTAATTAAATTTTGGTATGATCATCATCTTAATGGCATTGATTTCCCCCATAAACTTAACTTTAATACTTTCCATTTTTCTAAATACTGCTTTATCTTCTGCAAAACTAGTAGTACATTCAAGGTAACAATTGTGTTCAGATCTCTTGTTAATAATATGCCAAGATATTTCATACCAGTTTGGACGTATTTAAAATTGAAATAAGTAACCATATCTGATGTACGGCTCGCAGATATAGGCATTGCTTCTGATTCATGCCAATTCACCTTGTAACCGGATATTTTTGAAAATTTTTGTATTGTTTCCATAAGGGGAGGAATTGAGGAGACCGGGTCATCGGCATATAAAAAAAGCTTATACTCCTGACTCCTTTCCTTTACTCCCTTTATTTGTACATTTTTTCAAATAGCTACAGCTTATGGTTCTAGGGCTGTCAAAAATAAAAGAGGTGATAAGGGACATCCCTGTTTAGTAGATTGTGATAATTAAAAAAAAGCGGAAATAATTCCATTAGTCTAAACCGAGGCCTTTAAAGCATTATACAGAACATCAATCCACGTGCGAAATTCTGGACCAAACCCAAATTTATCTAGAATAACTGACAAATGTTTCCATTCTACCCTGTCAAAGGCTTTCTCTGCATCCAAAGAAAGCGCAGTGACAGGGCAGGTTGATGACCTCTTAAACCAAATAAGATGCAACAGAAGCCGGATACTATCAATTGAACTTCTATTCTTCATAAAACCCACTTGATCATTATGAATTATACTTGGGAGAACTTTCTCTAGTCTAGCAGCTAAAATCTTTGATAATACTTCTCCATCAGCATTACTCAACGAGATAGGACGATAATTCAAAGGATCTGTTAAATCACAATCCTTTTTGGGGATTAGAGATAACAGAGCCTCCCTAAAAGATTCAGGTAATATTTTTAATTGTAATGCTTCTGTAAATACCTCAGTTAATCTAGGAGCCAGTATATCAATAAAGGATTTATAGTACTCTATAGGCAAACCATCCAACCCAGGGGATTTTCCATCTCTTAACTTTGATATGGCTTTTCTAACCTCTAACTCTGTAATGGGGGCCTCTAAGCCATCTAATTGTTCCTTGGGAATTTGGGGTATTTGTATTCCCTCAAAAAAACCTTCATAGTCATTCTCTCCTGAGTTGTCCTCAGACTTATACAGATTTTTATAAAAATCATAGAAAACTCCATTTATTCCCTTTGCATCTGCAATAAGTTTATTATGTTCATTTAAAATAGCAGGTATAATACTATTATTTTCTCTCTTTTTAATTTGATTAGCCAAAAGATTCCCAATCGTATCTCCTTTTTCATAATAATTTCTTCTGGTCCACCATAAAGCTGTTTCCACTTTGGCATTATAAAACTCATGCAACTGACTTTTTAGTTCACAGATTTGTTGAAGAAAGGAACTAGTGCTCCCAGAGCACTAACTGCATGACCAATTCAGTCCCCATTTCCCCACATTTTTTTTGGAATACTTACATCAACCATAAAGCATGACAACTGTAAATCTGTCCTCATCTGTAGAGGCTACCAAGTTCATGTCCAAGGCTACTAATATTGCTGTCACGTCCAGAAAATGTCTTTTACCTTATGTAGCCATGTAATCGTGACTAATATTAAGTGCTCAAAGACAGTGTCTCTCATAATAGCTCCTATTTTACTCATTTATTCAGCTCACCTCTCGTCTCCTCAGCAATGTACTCCGCAGCTTTCTTCGGACACGTGAAATGCTGTTGTTCCCCGTTCCAAGTGAAGCAGAGCGTAGCAGGCTCGGCCAGTCGAAAACATGCATCCATTTCATTCAGCTTCTTGATCACAGGCTCAAAAAGTTTTCTCCGGTCAGCCACCTGCTTGGTTCTGTCAGGCAAGTAAGCGATCCTGCAACCATTCCATTCGATCTTGCCTTTTTCTCTGTAAATCCTCCCCGCCGCCGACAGAACTTTTTCCCTCAAAAAGTTAAGGAGAATATGCCTTGGAGGATCTCCCCTCTCCGGCGGTGGTCGCAGGGTACGATGTATTCGCTGCAATGCATCATCTCTGAGCTCCACTCCTAAAACCTCTTTGATGAGGTGTGTGATTTTTTCCTTGGGATTTGGAATTTCCTCTCTTTCTTTAAGACCCATCATTCTGATGTTTAAGCTGCGCCCCCGGTTCATCAAATCCTGTATCTAGTTCGCTAACTTCTCCTGGGCCTTCTTACTGTTGGCCATTTGTTGTTTCAGGAGAATATTCTCGTTTTCCAAGTCAAATATTTTTCCTTCAGCCTCGTTGAGTCGCTGCTTTATATCCGCGACTGACAAATCCGTATCAGTCTGAGCTTTCTTGACTTCCAATATTTCTGAGTGCAAAACTTCAACGAGTCTACTAACTTTTTTTATCTCTGTCATCGCAGCATAGAGAGATTCTTGGGCTGCAGCAAAAGGGTCGAGCTGTACACTCCTAGCTTAGCTTCCCCTGCCTGAGTTTTAGACAGGGTAGCAGCTAGAGTGTTTGGAGAAGATCCATGTCGTCTTGACATCTCTCTCTCTACTCTCTTATCTTGCATTTTAGCAAGGCCAATACAAACCTCTTACAGTATAGGCATGGGCAATATAAATGAATAAAATGACAACATTTCTTGAGTTGCAGAGAAAAAAGTTTTTATTATTTTCTAATGATTTTTTGCAGGTAAGTACAGATGATACAGACGAAGAGTTTGCCACAAGTCCAACGCCTTTACAGGAAAGGGTCTCAGAGCCACAGGGTCCCAAAAATGGCTGATTTCGGCATTTATCAACAAAACCCATTGTGAAAATTGGGGGGTGAAGCCTGAGGGCATTTTCGAAAATGAAGTCTACTCAGAAATAAACCTGGCCAAATTATCCATTAGGGTACCCTAACAGAAATAATTGATGCTAAAGTCATCAACCCCTTTTCTGAAGTACAGCAGCGCCCCCTAGGCCCTTTTTAATGGAAAATGCATTGAATTTCACCCAATTATGTTCAACAAACATTAGGTTTTGCATTGATATTAAAAAAAATGGTATGAATGGGTTGCCTGTGAAGTTTTTTTTTTTTGGATCAATGGCCTGCAAAAATGTCAAAATTATTGGTGGGAGGGCAAACATTAATGCTACTCGCCCATTACTGTATAAAATGCAGTGAAGTCGCTGATGCCGGCAGTTGTTTGCCCTCCCACTGCTACGAAACGTTCCCCCTTCAATAACCCGTGGTGATTTAAAAAAAAAAAAAACTTTACACTGTTTTTTACTATGTCCATATACCCTCCTCCCATGATAGTTTCAATGAGCTACTGTGAATAATTCATGGTAAAACACAGTGACGTGCAGTCGGAGGTTAGTTTGGCAAGGCAGAAACCTCCCCTTTGCTTGATTAGCAATCAGACGATGAACTAGTTTAGTAAGACTATTCGGCAGAATGACGGGCCAGTTTAGGTTTCCGCGGCGTTATTACTCAGTATATCGAACCTGAAATGCTCACAGGACAGCAGATTTGTGCGTACTTGCTTCCAGGAAACCGAAGCAATGTCATCAACAAATATTAAAACAGTTCGACTTATGCAGAGTTCAATGCTTAATCAATATACAATGTATTCTCCTTTAAATACGCTTTTACACCCAAACAAAAAGCGGCGCTTATTTTCAGTCTTCTTTCATAATCCGATTAACAAAATGTTTAAACGATATACAGAATTACTGAGAGCCGAGAATTTTTCCTAATTGATTATTCAGATTTCCATCCTCGCAGTCTCGAATTGAAGGGTATAAGTGAATGAATCTTGTGACCGGTGTTTGCGAGGTGGCATAGGTAGCAAAATTTGTCAGAACACTGGTAGGTTTTGAATGCCTGGCGCTGGTTTATTCCTTGGTATATTTTACTGAAACTTCACAAATTGGGTCACAGGATATCTGTCAACTAACTATGTAGGTTTACAGTAAAAATACTCACCTTTCTTGCTATTGTTGAGAAGAAGTCACGGCGAACTCGCGACAAACTTCAACAACTTCTGTCGAACTAATTTCACATCCCCTGGAGGTCTAGACTGGACGAACAGACTCGTAATTTCTCAAATTAGATGGCTGTAATTCAATCAGGGCCGTAGCTGGGATATCACGTCAGCGCGGGCTATTTGAAATCTACCTCCAAAATGGATATTTTTGCCACGCCGTGCACTTGAAAGTTTGTAAACATGGCGCAAATTGAGGTCACGCATTCATCCAACGGGCGAATAATAGCTCTGTTCAAATCGCGTTATTGGCCATAATATGCAGAGTTCATGTATGAAATGCGGGTATCCTATTGAAAAGGTTGCTTTTAATCAAACCATGGTGTTCTTTTTGTATGAAAATGGTATTTACATAATTTTTTTGTAAGTTTTCTGAGGCTTGTTTACCGCCCCAGTTCAGCTGTTACGCATTCCATTAGAGTTTATGCAGAGCGTTGCCCATGCCTATACAGTAGCTAGTTTGTTTCAGTCTGTATTTCTGCGTTTAGATGATTAATTTAAACATTTTTTAGGGAAAAAAGTGGGGCTATCGGCACACTCAGGCGGTCATGGCACCAAGCAGCAGTCTCGCGAGAATTCTCAAGATCTTCGGCCATCTTGTTGTTCTACGTGCTTTTTTATAAACAGAGGAAGGTATCGGGCTACCACAGCTGGCTAGCGAGCAGCATGCACAGTACAGCGATTGAGAACCGTGCGGAGACAACACAAGACTTGCACTAGGCGAACCTTGGCATTTATTGTACACTCACCAGCTCTGTACATGCTGTTATCAACGGAGCCGGGAAGTACAACGACATGAAAAAAAATTATTCTGTTGCTACGAGATAGAAGCTGTACCCTCAATTTCATTAACTCATTCCTACGATTTAGTTAACCCGTAGCCACGAGATTTGTTCCCACGATTTAGTTAACTTGTGGGCAATAGATGCTAGTTGAAATGAAATGAACATGAAATGCCATGTTTCAGGCCTACACTCTGAGTTTGATTTAATTGAGGGGAGAGCCTTCATGGAACCATTGGCTAATTAATAAAGTCAAAAAAAAAAATTGCAAGCAGTCTGCAGATCACTTCCTCTCCTTGGGGCTCAGCCCCCAGTATTTCAAATGTCTATACACTTCCCTGGTCTCAATTATGTTTTTCACTTTTCAACAGCAATTTCATGATCTTGTCTTAATAAACTTACCTATTATAGGGCTGAATTGGTGAGCCCAGGTTTGGCAACTTACACGCAATTCAGCACGATGCTAACCTCTGTTTGTCAAGCAAACTTAGATTTTCTCCATATTGATGTTGCATCTACACTTCTTTCTCTGTACTGTTTATTGCAAATACAGTGCTTTGCCATAAGGCTTGACAAATGGATAATCTCTTCTCCAAGTCTTCAAATGTCTGGGGACCTGTTTACTTTCTATTGAGTTAACTTTGCCTTATAAATTATCGTCAGGGGCAGAATACACTCAAAACATGTCAACTCACTAAATAAGATGAAACTCAAAAGTTATCTGAGTAATTTTTTATTGTACACACTCTGTTCAGCACTTTAATTTTTGGTATACAGAATGTATACATTTGTGTGGTTTGACAAAGCATAAAACACACAATTGCCCAGTAGATGAGACACATTTACTGTCAAAGAGTGTTCTGAGACATTCATTTCTAAAATTCACCAACCAGAAGTGCTGTAGATATGTTTCTTTGTGGGTAGTGGCTAATCTGTGATCCAAGATATCCAATTTCCTTCCCTGTTGATGTCAAAATTACAGTTGATTGGCCTATATTAAGATTTTTAATTAATTCTATTTCTAAAAATTTACATTTTTTCATTTTGGCATCGCATGTTTCATGCAGGTTGCACTGGATATACGAGAAACAGCAAGGCAACAAGAAGCTGCTGTCGATGCAAGACGCGCAGGAGAAGACAAATTTGTGGAGTTACAGGCTGTGATAAGAATTACCAATAATTTACAACACAGTGGCTGATCTTGGCCACTGTAGCTGACAGTGCACATTATAGGACTAGCTTGACCATTTAAATTTGTCAGTAGGTCAAAGATGGCAAATTACAGTGACCAAATTTTACCCTTCACAGTGCAATGTGCTCTGCAATTCAATGAAAATCAATGGTAACATCCAATGAAAACCCATGTGGTTTTTGCACTACACTGTCTAGTAAATTTTATATTATTACAAGGAGTGGCATGTATTATCATGTATAAAATACAGTATGCCGAACGTAGTAAACAAGTATGCAATGTCACATATGCCTTGTTCCCTAAGTGAACACTCTGCTTTAAATGGCTAAAACGCACCCAAGAACTTTCTTCAAAAAAACAAGTCAATTCAAAAATGCATTAATATCCACAAAATAAAGGCAAGCATCATAAAGTGGCTTGCTCCCAGTCTATCTGTAAGAATACTGAATCTATTTGAAGTGATTTACAGTATTTATAACGTTCATTGAACCATGTGGGGTAATTTGTTCCCTCCATTTGATCCATCCTAGTTACTGATGTGCAGTGGGCTGCTACCATAAACTGTATATAAAGATGGATGATGCGTCTCTGCTTCCTAACGCTGTAAAAAATGGAGCTAAAATATCCTTCATACGCACGCTGCCATTTTGCATATTTGGAGCCAGAGTCTGTGCAATAGTGATCGGGGGGTTGAGCCGCGGTACTGAGATCCTGCCCATACTCCTGCCTCACTCGGTTGCATGCGCATCCCCTGAACTTTTTATGAAGCCTGGCTGGCTGCTTCGGTGTTAGACTAGAGATAGAGAGTGTGTTCAGTTACATCAAACGTTATTTTTAGCCTAATATACTATATATGAGCCCTTAAGAACCATACTGGGCCAACCCATGTTGGGCAACTTTTGAGAAAATGGGACTTAAAGTTGCCAGCCTCCTGTGTCATCTAGAGTATCTGGGAACTGGAAACACTGCTTCTGTTAAAAACTCATGATATGTAAAATTACGTAATGCACTTCTTTTGCAGGTTTTGGATGCCCTTCTGTTTCGTTTAAAGTGAAAGGTACCTCCTTCTGAAGCGGAACCATCATCTTCTGATTAATTTGGGACAAACTGTGGGTCTCCATTATCTTACACTTCACCATCATCATCGATGATAGGATGGAGTTCCTCATCAGTGAGATACCTAGCCGCCATGTTTACATTGAATTATGGGAAGTTGTGGGATGGTCCACTATGGCTAAGGCAGTGCAGTGCATATGTACAGTGGCAGAGAGGATGTTTGCTTGTATGAACAATCCATGTGGGTAGATTGGGTTGGCTCATTTAGGAAATGTAGATCTTAGTTTTCTGCACATGCTGACTACCTCAACTCAATTTCGCCAAAAGTGCGGGATGGCCCGGTATGGTTCTTAGGGGCTCATATTGTCTTATTAGGAAAAGTAACTAAACGTTAAGCCTATTGAAAGCACCATTCTACCACGACTGAGAGCTTCTTAACTTCCTAAAGCCCAATGTCCCCCTGGCGGTAGTGCTGGCGCTATGGGATGTGCCATGAGCCCCTGACCCTTAACCCCTTGTGGACGGGATTTTTAGATAATTTCCGTACCCCTGGACGGGATTAATTTGGGGGAAATTTAAGTTTTTTTTAGATTTGATTTTATCTTCAATATAATCTGTTTTTATTCTCAAAAAAGTACTTCTGTTGTATTTTAAGATGTTTTTAGCTAACAAAACACCTTTTATTTGCCTTTTCAATCCCAGAATTGTCACCCTGGGAGTCTATTGCAGCAGTATCATGGCCTATCGAACTATCACTAGCACTGCCGTCACCAGAATGTTGCCAAGCCACATCGTTAGCACAGTCAGAATCTGAATCGGAACTGTCCAAAAAGTCGCGAAAATTAGACCTACTACAATTCCGGGACCTACAAACCATACTATCGGTTCGCTCATCAGAATTATTTTCCACACAATCTTCTAATGAAGACGCATCACAATCAGCATTTTCTGAACCACTGCTTGCGCAAATAACGCCCAAAACTTCACCCAAAGACAGCGGGCGCTTCCTGGAAGTCGCCATTTCACGTGTATTGTCATCAAAAAAAGCCGAGAACATGCATTCAATCTCCACTCTAAAGGGGATTCCCCGGCTTCGGTGCTGCCATCTAACCACAGGGGAGGTAACTAATGACGATCTAAGGGCAAGCCGGGAATTCCCAAGTTAAGTTTAGCGTGTTTACTCAGGCATGAAGTAGAGTGTCACGTTTGACGTGTCAACACGTCACCCGCCTCTGGGCACGCAAAAAATTTGCGTTTTAACACGTCATCCGTCCAAAATGGGTTAAACACATAATGGCTTTCAAGCTGTTCCAGTGTAAGATCGCGTAATTAATAATCACACAATTTATTTACTGAATACTCAAGAGGAATATATAAGCCAGTAATTATTATGAAAGTATTAATAAATGACAGGTCACTGAAGGGCAACGTTGACAACAGACTTAATAATGATATTGCATGGGTAGAGGAAAAAAAATTATGAAAAATAATTAACCCAGTGCTTCCCTGAATTCCATCCCCCGTTCTAGGATTTTTTTCAGCAGTGCAACTAGTGTTTCGAATTGAGAACTAGTTCTTTTTGCGAACCAGCTCCCTGTGGCTCGATTCCTTAGAATCGTTTGCCTATTTGCCTAACAATGCCGCTTATGGATTCCGCTTTTTTTGCAAATGCATGATGACACCACATGCACGCTGCATTGTTTGATTCAGAACGCAGCCAACATAGTGTCAAGGCTGAATTGCAGTGAAGTGTGGCTATATATTTTGCAATGTCCAATGTCCAAACGATGACACTTGCAACACTCGCAAAGCTTCCATATGCGGGAATATTTGTCCATGCAGCAAGCGAATAATGGGCAGGAATGTTATGTGTTTGATAGGCCACATACTGACGTTAGTAAATCTAAACCAAGTAAACAGAAGCAGCTGAGCCAATGGAAATTCCGTATCCAACCTCCACTTTTTTCGGCTTTTTATTTGCCTGAACGATTTTAAAAGGGACACCAATATATTTTGGGGGGTTTCATTAGTGAGAGGGGGTTTTATAATTTAATATTAATACTTAATATTGCGAAAGCATATGCTGTGTATACCCTAGCAACCCAGTGTGTCATCAGTAACAAGGCTGCCGCCGGTATATGCTATTGCCACTATAGCAGCACTATAGTAAAACTGCATTAAAACTGTAAATTTCTTCACTGGATGCACGTTTGATGTTTTTACACACCTGGATGTTTCACTGGGTACCGAAACATCAAGGTAAGCTGAAAAAGTACTGATTATTTTCAATATTGGTGGAGGTTGAAAACGGAATATTTTCTGAGCTAGTGCAGCTTACATTTACATTAGCACATCATCTGTTGTTGTCAAAGGTAACATTAAAGGGAAACTGAAATATACCTGTTTTGCAGTTTTTGCAGTTTTAGTTACATTATATTTCTCTTTACCCAAATGCATCAGTAACCAAGCTCAATCGTCCCCTTTCTGTTTAATGAAAAAGATGCAAAACTACCCCAGCTGTAATGCGATTTCCAAACAACTAATTACGTATTTAAAACGTATTATATGCATGTGACGTTACTCTGAGACTCATTGCAGCTCTCAATTCTACTTAGACTAACAAGTGCTTATGTTCCGTGCGAAGTATCCGAGCTAAAGCTTCACCTTTGGGTTTGTGTTTAAGACCTTTCATTCGACAAATATAGAATGCCTCGATCTTTTGTAGTTGGAGGCTATACAAGGAACACTGTCAGAAATCTCACTAACGATGTCGGTGTGAGATATTGCTCACTGTGCCAATGACCTGCAGAAATGTTGACGGCTCCAAAAAGTCAGGAAACTCATGATGCATTTCATTAGTCTATCAATGCTAGAGGATTTATCGGATATGGCTAATGTTAGCTGGCTATAAATCCAGAGCGTTGATGATGTACAGAGCTAAGTGCATGTTAATCATTATGCACACTACTGGCCAGAAGTTTGGAAGCAAGGCCAATACAGGTCAAAAATTTGGAAGCAACTTCAAGTTTCTGTTCACAATGCCTCTCTTGAAAACCAGTATGAAATCTATGGATTTTGGGATGTATTTACTGCATGATTAGACTTTTCTTTCATTGATATGCACCATTTTCCACTATTTACCATTAGGGACTGTATACATTGATGTTACCAGACCATTGCTGAATAAATGCTAATAAAAGAAAGGAGGGGCTTAGTTTTTGGGTTGAGAAGATTTGCAAGATCACAACTTCAGTGAAAAAGTAAAAAACAAATCACAGTTTGCATTATTGACTTTATGTCATGGTTTACAGCCCACTGGATGCCAACGGCAATCCGGCGGGCACTAGGACCATGGGCCTAGTAATACGGGCCTGATAATTTGAGTAAAAATGTATTCTGACAAGTAACTCTTTATCTAATAATTATGTTTATTTTGTTGCAAAGTATGCCAATGAAACTATGATCCTTTTTGTACAAATTTGATCTTGCTTCCAAACTTTGGCCTGTAGTGTAAGTTTAGCACATTGTGTTCATAAATGATGACAGATGTGTTACGAGCCTAAGCACCTAGGGAAGCTTGGGGTCGCACTTTGGCTTTAGCTGGGTTGTTGTGAAATAGAGTAAGCCCGAAACAGGCAGTAGCTAAGCACATATAAAGGGGGAAATACAAACACAGGGCCCAAGAATGAATAAACAGTGCAATGGTGCTTTACTGATGCAAATTATATATATAATATTTACAAAAAAAGAGAACATAGACAAACAAGACACATATCCAAGGTACTTAGTGTAGCCTATGTCCCATCCACTAATATGGAGGGGGTGGGTTTATAACCTATACTGCAGCCAGCTACTAGATGGCAATCAAGATGTTTTGGGTAGCTGTTAGGTTGTCCATATTTATATACAGTCAGTGGCTGCTACAGTGCAGTCCCTGGGAACCAACTCGTAACTGAAGCCAGTGCCTTGGTCAGTGGCATTGCTAGGAGTGTTTCTATCAAGCATGTTTTTGGGGATGGGGAAAATTGGAGTATCTGGAATAAACCTTTAGGTTCACAGGGAGAACTTGCAAACTCCATGCAGAGAGGTCCTGGCCAGACATAGCTTAAATCTGGAACCCCCTTATTTCAAGTGCAAACCACTGCACTACTGCGCGGCCATGATTTCACAGATCAGTATTCTGTTTGCCGCAAAATTCCCCCTCCAGAAATTTCGGTCAATTTGGAAGCAGCATTTGATGAGCACAATCACATTACAGGTTGCTGTGAATTATAGAATAGAAAAATGAGTTAGAACAAGAAAATGAAAATGTTCATTTAAAGAACAATGAGTCTGATGAGCTAGAGAAAGCTGGAGTGTTAAGTAATGACTGAGAAGCTTAATAGCAGTCTTCTTTCTTTGTGTCTCTTTTAGGCAGCATGCTGTGTGATGGGGTGCCAATCAAGTGTAAAATTGGTGTGGTGGCATAAACAGAATGAATTAACATCATCAATTTTGAAGTGAACCTTGTTTGCCACAGCCTCTGCATCCCATAAAGACTGACGATTACATTGACTAAAGTATTTACAGGTGTTATGAAATGCGACATGAAGGGTAGACGCTATAATGTCTTGGCAAATAAATTTGCAACTTAATGATGGCAAAATCCCTACTCCACACATTGCTTGTCCAGTCCTATATTGCCAACAGTTTCCACATTAGGGAGACCTGGCAAGCGTTTCCAATCACACAAAATGCTGAACTGGTTTGCATATGGCACCTGCAAGTCTGACAACAGGTGTCCTAACTGATTACTTGTTGTTTTTTTTTTCCCCGCATGCCCCAAACTTAAAATGTAAGAGAGGACAGGCCAGAAGTGGACTAACCAGTGTGGAGGACCCAATTATCAATTAAATCCATCAAATGTTATATAATGGAAAATTTGATTTGAATTTGATACTGCCAACCATGGCATTCTCCTGACTGAGTTATCAGCATTCAATTTATCTAAATAAGCTGTCAACTGGTTGGAGTCATATCTTCAAACTAGAGAGCAGTGCGTGAAATCTAACCAAGAAAAGTCATCCCTTTTAACAACAGAATGGGTATTCCCCAAGGTTCAATCTTTGGTCCGCTGCTTTTCAGTCTGTTCATAAGTGACCTGCCTACAAGTTGCCCAGTAATCACCAGAAGTCACTGAATGAGGCCGCAGAAATCCTGACTGCATATTTGGACGATGTCCATCAATGGCTGCAACACTCTCTAGTTTTGAATTTGGAAAAAAAACTGTTAATAAGTCTTCTATGTTTCTATGTCCATGATGAACTAACATCTTTGAGTTGCAGTTGCCTTTTTTTGATTAAAAGATATTATGCGGAAAATAAAATTGTGGATGGAACATGCAAATTTAAAAGCATTAAATAAATACTGAGTAAACATTTATAACACATGAATACATATGTATGCAATTATAAATTTTACTGTGTGTCCAGTTCTGACCAGGATACTGCCTCTCCACCATTTAAAAATCCAGATTTTTCTCTTTGTAAATAATTATTATACAAAATGTCTTACTTCCAAACACTTCAGACTGACCAATTAAAAATTCCTGAAAATAAGTTTCAGCTTAATTAATGCATTCAGTATGTAATTTTATCAAAACAAATATAGTCATTTGAAGTGGAATTATGAATACAATTAGTGTTGCATTGAAGTCTACGCAGACTACTGGCCCTATAACTTCATTGAGATATATCTTGATTAGATTAGGCAAAATACTCAGCAAATGTAGTTATATCATTAGTATTACCGTACCAATATGATGTGAATAATTATAATGACGCAGCATGAGTAACCTGAAAATATATCATGCCTCTGCGATGTCTATGATGTTGGCAATATGAGTATGCTCCTATCCTTGCAGGCTACTGCAAGTCCAAATCCATCTGACTTTTACATGGACAATGACCACCAGGGCTAAAAAGCTACAACTTATTTATCATCAAACTGTCATTTTAGAGCATGTGACATTCAGTGACGGTCGGAGGTCAGTTAGGGTAGGCAGAATTCTCACCGTTAAACAAATGATAATTCTATTACTTTGCTTGATTAGCAATTTGAGGATTGATTAACTAATTTACAAGACAAAACGGCAGACTGGCGTGCCCGTTCCATCCACGACATTATTGCTCAGTGCATCGAACTTAAAATGCTCACGAGACAGCAAGTTTGTTCATATTTGCTTAGAGGAAACTAACGCAATGCCATTATCAAATATTAAAACCCTTCTTATGCGGCGTTCAATGTGTGGTCAATATGTTTACAATAATATTTCTCCCCTTAAACAAGAACTTTTTAATGCCATTTTTAAAAAATAGGGAGTTTATTTTCAGTCTTCTTTCATAATCCAATAAACAAAAGAACAAAACAATATACGGAATTACCGAGAGAATTGAGATTTTTTCCTAATTAATTATTAAGATTTACTTCCTTGCAGTCTCGAATCAAAGCATAAAGGTGAATTAATCTTTTTGTCACTATCACCTCTTAATCATTACAGGCTGAATTGACCAGAAAAAAAGGTCAAAAAGATTGATTGACAATCAGGCATAGTACGTGGAAACAGGTTGACAAAATCTAGCGATAAAAAAGGAGAGGTCACTGCCTACCCTGACCGCACGTCCCTGGTGACATTTGTGTTGCATTCTGCCCTTCAGATCCTTCACGTCTGAATGATATCGGCTGGGTGGATTATGTGAGCAAATCTTTTCATTTTCACATAGCCAAGCAGTCAGCTTGAATGAGATCAAGTCTGTTCTTAAGATGTACATTGGTGACCCTAGAGACCACCTCTATTGCATTTTGCCCTGGTGACAGAAATCTTGATTTTCGGCCTAAAATATCATTAAAATGTGACAAAGACGTAATTTTGCATTTTGCCATCTTGTCAGGAGGCTTTATACATTTTGATAACAATTACACATCACAAACATGCATAATATGCATTTGGGCCGTGATATTAGAGTGGTGCGTTTTTAATGCTGGTCAGTATAGTCATAATTATCATTTCATCATAATTTTTCTTCATTTGGCCTATAATGTGCAATAAAATAATGCACCAGTGCATTTTTAACACAAGCCAAAAAATTACATACTTAAAATAAAATGGTCACTCTGCTTCACCCTTTTTTATTTCAGGCAGGGTGGCTTGTCTGTTGAAGGGTTGTTTTTTTTTCATGGAGTCAGAATTATCCTAAGTATTATTTATATAGTTTTTGTTTTTCTCTCCGAAAAGATTTATGTTTGTATAAGTGTGATTGCAGATGCTTCTGGCTTCACTTTGTGGACACAGCATAACAATGGTGCCATAATCACAACACTAAATAATGGTTCAAATTTGATGATGAAGACACCAAAATTTTTCATTCTGCAAAGTGCTTAATTTTTGTTCAAAGCTATATCAAGGCAAGCCTCCCAACAGGCCATTCAGCTACTCAAGAGACTGGGTTACAAAATGGTAGTATGGGTCTACTGAGGCATAAAATACTATATGAATACTCCACCAAGATGTGTGCTGAATTTCTCCAGAAAAGTATGTTCTTATCTCCCTAATAATCTCTTCTCCTCTCCACCAGCTTCTGTTTGCACTTCCCCCCAGGGGCAGGACATCTGGAACACCTCATAAAAATGACCAGATTACATTCAATGATAGCATATTCATACTAATCTTTACATTATAGTTTACTAATTAAATTTTTCAGAAAATACCCCACTTCCATTGGCATATCAAACACACATGCCAATTTTTAGTACATAATACTGTATTATACAAGTCAGACCAATAAGTTCTGGCCTGAAAAAGAAGCATGACGGACAGACAGACAAAAGAAGGGACACGCGGTAGGATAACACTCATTCTTAAGTCCCCATCCACTTTTTGGTAGAGGTAAAAAAAATAATAAATACTGTCAAATTCAATCTACATAACTTCAGGCAAATCAGGTCATCCTTAAAAAAAACAACATAGCAAATGATGAAACAGAAATTTTGTTTTTTTTTTTTTTAAAATATCAGCTCATTTTGAATTTAATGTCAGCAACAAATTTCAAAAGAGGGGACGGGGCCAAAAAAAAAAAAGACTGGAAAAATCATGTGATGCTAAAAAAAAAAACACCAAGTGGAACATATCACCGCTAATTAGGTTGATTGGCACAGGTTAGTAAGAGGGTTGGGTTAAAAGAAATTCTTTCAGAAGTAAAGATGGCCAGGCTTTCACCACTCTAATACTGTATAGGCAAGTACAACCCCAATTCCGAAATAGTTGGGATGAAGTGTAAATTGTGAATAAAATCAAAATGCAATGACTTTCAGATAACATGAGCCTATATGTTATTTGCAATAGAACATAGATGACATTTCAAATGTTGAAACTGAGATATTTTACATTTTTATCCATAAAATGAGCTTATTTCAAATTTTCTGGCTGCAACAGGTTTCAAAAAAGTTGGGACACAGGCAAAAAAAGGCTGAAAAAGCAATTAATATATAAGAATCAGCTGAAAGAACATTTAGCAAGTAATTAAGCTAACTGGCATCAGGTTTGTAACATGATTGGCTACAAAAAGGATGTCTTAGAGAGGCTGAGTCTCTCAGAAGTAAAGATGGCCAGAGGCTCTCCAACCTGTGAAGACTTGCATAAAAAAATTGTGAAAGACTTTAAAAAGAATGTTCCTCAACGTCAAATTGCAAAGGCTTTGAAGGTCTCATCATGGACAGTGCATAACATCATCAAAAGATTCAGAGAAACTGGAAAAATCTCTGTGCGTAAGGGACAAGGCCGAAGACCTTTACTGGATGCCCGTGATCTTCGGGCCCTCAGACGCCATTGCATCACTCACCGGCATGATTCTGTCATTGACAATACTAAATGGGCCCAGGAATACTTCAAGAAACCACTGTCAGTAAACACAGTCCGCCGTGCCATCCGCAGATGCCACCTAAAACTCTATCATGCAAAAAGGAAGCCATTGTTGCGCATGATCCAGAAGCGCCGCTGTGTTCTGTGGGCCAAGGCTCATTTAAAATGGGTTGTAGCAGAGTGGCAAAGTGTCCTGTGGTCAGATGAGTCCAAATTTGACATTCTTTTTGGAAATCATGGGCGTCGTGTCCTCCAGGCTAAAGAGGAGAAAGACCACCCCTCCTCTTATCAGCGTTCAGTTCAAAAAGCCAGCATCTCTGATGGTATGGGGATGCATTAGTGTATATGGTGTGGGACACTTGCATGTTTTAAAAAGCACCATGAATGTTGAAAGGTATATAAAGGTTTTAGAGCAACATATACTCCCCTCCAGATGACATCTATTTTAGGGAAGGCCTTGTGTATTTCATCAGAACAATGCAAAACCACATACTGCAGATATTACAACAGCATGGCTTCATAGTAGAAGAGTCTGTGTGCTGAACTGGCCTGTCTGCAGTCCTGATCTTTCACCAACTGAGAGCATTTGGCGCATAATTAAATGAAAAATCCGTCAAAGGAGATCCAAAACTCTCCAGCAGCTGGAAGCCTGTATTAAACAATAGTGGGATCAAATTCCAATGGCTAAACTCAAGAAACTTATCTCCTCAATGCCCAGACGCGTGCACTCTGTGTTAAAAAGAAGAGGGGATGCTACACCATGGTAAACAGGCCCCTGTCCAGACTTTTTTGAGACATGTAGCAGCCATCAAATTTGAAATGAGCTCATTTTGTGGATAAAATTGTAAAATTTCTCAGTTTCAACATTTGCTGTGTTATCTCTGTTCTATTGTGAATAAAATACTGGCTGGTGTAATTTGAAAGTCATTGCGTTTTGATTTTATTCACAGTTTACACTTTGTCCCAACTTTATCAGAATTGGGGTTCAAAAATTTAAGAATAACATTCCTCAATGTAAAATTGCAAAGAATTTGTGGATTTCATCCTCTACAGTACATAAATCGTTAAAAATTCAGAGAATCTGGAGAAATCTCTATAAGAGAGGGACAAGGGACATCCAGTATTGAATGGCTGTGATCTTCAGGCCCTCAGGCAGCACTCCATTAACAACAGACAGGGCTCTGTAGTGGGAAATCTAAGCATGGGCTCAGGAACAGTTCTGTAAACCATCGTCAGGGAACACTGTTTGTCCCTGCATCCAGAAATGCAAGTTAAAACTCTGGCTTGTAAAGATCAAACCATATATAAACAAGATCCTGAGACCCTGCCTCTTTATCTGGTCCTCAGCTCATTTAAAATGAACTGAGGCAAATTTAAAAACTGTCCTGTGGTCTGACCAATCACAATGTGAAATTCTTTTCAGAAATCATGGACGCCACATCCTCCAGGCTAAAGACAAGAGGGACCATCCAACTTGTTATCAGAGCACAGTTTAAAAGCCAGCATCCATGATAGTACAGGGGTTCAATAGTGCACATGGCATGGGTAACTTGCTCATCTGTGAAGACACCATTAATGCTGAACAAATATGTGTAGGTTTCGGAGTGGCATATATCGCTAACCAGGGCCCGGTTGTTCAAAGCTTTGTTAATTTAAACCGGTGATTAAGTTTAAACCACAGTATCTATATCTCTGAATGAAAGCACCAATGTATGTATATTTTTGATGCAATTTGTAGGTTTCCCCTTGATTAGTTTAAGTAGTGAAGAGCATTCACGGGAATCTTATTTAGAGAGTGGTCATGATGTCAGGTGTTTAGCGCTAACCAGCCGTTAAATTAACGGAGCTTTGAACAACCGGGCCCAGATGTCTTTTTCAGAGAAGGGCTTGCTTATTTTAACAAGACAACGCCAAACACCACATTCTGCTTCTATTACAACAACATGGCTCCATAGTAAACGCTTCTGGGTGCTAAACTAACCAGACTGCCATTCATATCTGTCAACCACTGAAAATATTTTGTACATTGTGAAACAAAAAAACATAACAAAGGAGGCCACGAAGTGTTGAGCTGCTGAAATCCTACTTCAGGCAAGAATGAGAAAACATTTTGCGTTCAGAATTATGGCAGTTGGTCTTCTCAGATTCCAAATGCTTATAGAGTGTTATTTAAAGACACACAGTGGTAAACATGCCCCTGTTCCAACTTTTTTTAAAAGGTGTTGCAAGCTTTAAATTTAAAATTAGCACATATGTAAAAAAGAAAAAGAAAAAAAACTATTAAATTTCTCAGTTTCAACATCTGACATGTTGTCTTTGCATTATTTTCAATTAAATATAACATTTATATGATTTGCAAATTATTGAATTTTGTTTTTATTTACATTTTATAAAGCATCCCAACTTCTTTGGAAATGGGGCTGTATATGGCCCAATTGCATAGTGATGGAATTTTCTGCCTCATGAAGTGTTCAGAAATGCTAAATTTGATCTGCTACGGCTTAATCAGGAGCTCAACAGAAACCTATTCCCCGTGCAAATATGAAAGACAGCTCACAATGTGTTTGGTATCACTGCAAAGATGAGGAAAAAATCTTCAAAACAATACTTATTTTGTCCTTCAGTTTTTAGGTGAATCAATGCAATCTGTGTCCGATCCAAAAGTGACCTTCTGGTCCTAAAGATACTGTACTCACTCTTCCTGCGCACTTTTCAGGGAGCGACTCAGAAACAAGTGGAAAGTAGCACATACAACAAACAAACAAACAGAACTGTTTAAAATGGCAGCAGGAAGCAGCGCATCATCTTGAAATGACCATGAAAAAATTAATATTTCATCGATTTAAATCGTTCCTTCAATGCTAAAATGGTAAGTTTTTTTATCGTTTAATGAAATAGAAGGTGGTCAAAGAGGGCGGAATAGGCGACTCTGCCTGCCGCTTTAGCTTGTGGACATCTGTGACTGGTCTGCCGCCACAAAGCACTATATACAGCAGTCCGTGTGTTTTGTGACACACTTCTCACATCAGTTTCACAAAAAGTCTTGGTGATTTGTGCCGCAGTAGCCCCTCTGGCAGTTTGGACCAGACAGAATGACCTTTGTTGCCATTGTGTATCAAGGAGTTTTGAGAGTCAAACACCATGTCACGACTCTTGGTTTCTGCTACCTTGGACCACTGTCAGTAAGTACTCACCGCTGCTGACTGGCAGCACCCCAGCACCTTGCCACTTCAGAGATGCTCTCACCCATACGTCTGGCATTAACAATTTGGTTCTGTCACTGTTCCTCCAGTTTTCCTTCCTTGGACCACTTTTGGTAGGTACTGACCACTGCAGACTGGGAACACCTCAAAATAACAGCAGTTTTAGAGATGCTCTGACCCAGCCTAGCCATCACAGTTTGGCCAATTTCAAAGTTGCTCACATTCTTACGCTCGCCCACTTTTCTTGCTTCTAAAACACAAGTTCAAGGAAAAAATAAGTATTCAATTGCTGCTTAATATATCCCATCCACTGACAGGTGCTTTTGTAACAAGGTCTGTACACACATATCTGTCTCAGTATTTTCCTGCACTTCACTGTTTTACTGTATTATCCTGCACTTCAGGGAGCCATTTTATTGTGTGATCTTTTATTCTATTGTGTGGTCCTGCACTTCTGTGTCGCACTTGCATGGAAATTTTTTTGCATCATAATTTTTGCATTATGTTGATTTATGCATGCTTGATGTGTCAGTTTAGCAGCTTGTTATATAGCATGACTGTCCCGTGTCTTGAACAGTCCTGGGCAGCAGAGTCAACATGTCTGAAATTGGTATCCATACACACGCACATTTAAGATTGGGTGTGTGTATGGACATTCCTACAGTGTAGATCATGTGGGATGTTATTTTGATTGCCAATGTGATGTTAATTATTTTTTTTATAATGAAAATTAGTGTTTTTGACAATTATCTGCCCCAGGGCTATGATGTAAATTATTTGCTAATAATGACATGTATTGTATTAGTGTCTTGATTCAATGTTTTGTTCTATTATCTGCATGTTTTTTTCTATTATCTGCCTCAGGGCTATGGATGTAAATTAGCATTCTTGCTAACGGTACATCCTGTATTACATACTGATGTTCATTAATGATGTTAATTATTTTGAAAAAAAATATATATATATATTGATAAATGGCATATTTACGTTCCACTGCTGTAGTCAGCAATTATTCAATCAACGCGTATGTAAGAGATTCTCGTGTGGAATTGAAGTCCTTGAGCACTGCAGGGATTGGAAGCAATGGAATTGCCAAAAGACGTTTCAAATGATCTTATTTCATTTAAACGATCATGAAACACATGCATTGCTTCCGATGCCTGAATAAAGAAAAAAAAGTCGAGTGATAACTCTCAGAAATAGGGTACAGCAGGAGTCCATTTTTTTTTATAGGACCTCAAACCTGTGTGAACCTTTTTAGGGTCTAAAAAGTACTTTTAAAAAACAAAACAAAAGGTACAACAGCAGTACCTTTGAGGGAAGTACCCTCAAAGGTACTGCTGTTGTACCTTTGGGTTTTTATTTGTTTTGGAACATAAAAGTACCTTTTAGACCCTAAAAAGGTTCACACAGGTACCTTGAGGTCCTATAATTAGCCCTAAAGGGTATATAATACCTTGGGGAACAGAAATGGATTCCTGCTGTACCCCTATTTCTGAGAGTGTAATTAGTGTGCGTTATAAATGAAAACTGGCCACATCTGATAATGTTGAGAGTTATCGGAGTTTCTGTAATGGTAATTTAAATAAATGATTGAAAACAGATTGCGACCAATCATTCATTTTAAGGGATTGTTTTGAGCCTCCCCTATTGCCAGTTCACCTGCTGCCACTGATATATATATAATAATAAAAATATATATGAATTTGATGGCAGCAACACATCTCAAAAAAGTTGGGATAGGGCCTTGTTAACCATTGTATAGTATCCCCTCTTCTTTTAACAACAGTCTGTAAACATCTGGGAAGTGAGGAGACCAAAGTTTTAGGAGAGGAATGTTGTCCCACTCTTGTCAGATGTAGGATTCTAGCTGCTCAACAGTCCTGGGTCTTTTTTGCCGGATTTTTCGTTTTATGATGTGCCAAATGTTTTCTATTGGCGAAAGGTCAGAACTGCAGGCAGGCCAGTTCAGCACTCAGACTCTTCTCCTGCACAGCCATGCTGTTGTGATGGATGCAGTATGTGGTTTAGCATTTTTTAGGCCTTCTCTGAAGGAGATATTGTCTGAATGGGAGCATATGTTGTTGTAAAATCTCAATATACTTTTCAGTATTGATAGTGCCTTTCCAGATGTTTAAGCTGCCCTCGCCAAAGGCACTAATGCAACCCCATACCATCAGAGAAGTAGGCTTTTGAACTGTGCACTGAAAACAAGCTGGATGGTTTCTCTCCTCTTTAGTCCGCATGACTCGGCGTCCATGGTTTCCAAAAATAGTATGAAATTTTGGTTCATCTGACCTTATAACAGTTTTCCATTTTGCCTCAGTCCATTTAAATTAACTTTGGCCCACAGAAGACAGCAGCATTTCTGGGTCGTGTTCACATATGGCTTCTTCTTTGCATGATACAGCTTTAGCTTGCATTTGTGAATGGCACAGCAAATTGGGTTCACATACATTTATTTCTGGAAGTGTTTCTGAGCCCATGCAGTGAATTCCAGTGCAGAATCACGCCTGTTTTTAATGCAGTGCCGCCTGAGGGCCCGAAGGTCATTATTGGATGCTCGTGATCTTCAGACTTGCCCCTTGCACACAAAGTTTTCTCCAGATTCTCTGAATATTTTGATGATATTATTTACTATAGATTCAAAGTCTTCACAGTTTTACATTGAGGAAAACTTTTTCTGAAATTGTCCCATAATTTTAGAGACAGCTTTTTGCAGATTTGTGAACCTCTGACCATCTTTACTTTTGAGAGACTATGCCTCTCTAAAATGCTCTTTTTATACCCAGTCATGTTACTTACCTGTTGCCAATTAACCTAATTAGCAGCAAAATGGTCTTTCAGCTGTTTTTTTTTTTATTAGTACCACTTACTTTTCCAGCATTTTGTTGCCCCTCACCCTACTTTTTTGAGATGTGTTGCTGCCATCAAATTCTAAAATTAGCTAATATTTTTTCATAAAATGGTAAAATGTCTCACTTTCAACAAAAGATATGCTATGTTCTATTGTGAATAAAATGTAGGTTTATGAGATTTGCAAATCGTTGCATCCTGTTTTTATTAACATCTTACACAGCATCCCAACTTTTTTGGAATTGGGGTTTATATATATGGGCCAGGCTCACGAAATGTGCACCACCCCCCCCGGGTACTGAAAGATAATGAAAGTACCCATAGAGCTTAGCTGTGAGTGGTTTTTCAGTCAATAGATGTTGTTCCAAAGCCATGCGACGGCGACGTTTTTCATTTATTCGTGGTACCTGGTCAAAGTTGGGTCCCTCAACTCATTTTTTGGGCCGGGTTTCTGCCTTAGTTTCAAGACATGCATATCTTCTAAAGCCTCATACATGCAAAGATACAGCTATATCTTCTCAAAATGCCCTGATATGTATAGAAGGATAGTATAGCTGATGGAAAAATGGTATATAGGTAATATGCTGTTGGAATTGTCAACCCTGCCATGGCCCTGAAGTCGGGGTACGTTTTGCGTGCAGCCGCAAAATTGTTATACGCATTTCCCTATACCCTTGCTCATCTAAGTCAGAAACACGAAAACCTACTGTTTACCAATAATCCATCCAGAGGCCTATAACTAGTGATAATAAAGTAATTTAAGCCTCCAATCAGTGTTATAATTGTATATAAGTGATGTCCAGAGGTCTATCACCTGAAATTAGAAAACCTTACAGTGATTTTTTTTCCCTCGATCCCGCTGCTGAAAAAAAAAAGAAATTCTGGTCTGTAAATACCTGAAAAAATGTTATTCAAAACCTATATAAAATCTCAAAACCTAGAAACACTCCTTATGGCTTAAAAGGCCAGCCAGGCAATACCAAGCCAGAACAGGTGTCTATTACCTTTTATCGGTATATTTTTCAGAAAATACATCTAAGTCAGAAACCACTTAACTAAGACTAAATTTTGGGGCAGAAACCCCAAGTCAGAAACTGACCCTGTTGGTTGTAGCTATTTTATTCAATAAATAATTTTTTTTTTTTTCCCTTTGATTTAGGCCAACAACAATATGAATTGCATTTGGCTATATCTTTTACAGAAAAATACATCTAAGTCAGAAACTTTTTAAAAAGGTCATTTTTGGGGGACACAAAATGTAACTCAATTTGTAGGTTGGAGTTTTTTTTTTTTTTATAATATATATTTGCTTCATCCTGAAGGATTATTAGGGTGCAGGGACCTTTTTAATTTTTCTAGAGTGCTAAATGTAAAATTTAAGTCAGAAACCAGTTTATTTATTAAATGTCACCACAATACACTGTCAGACATCAGACATAGCCTACACATGTCTGTTATGCACTGAAAAAAAAATAGAACACACTTAAATATAAAAAACAGAAAGTGAACTATTTCACTTTTTACATGAACATCAAAAAAGTGCCATTTTTGGCAACTTTTCCAACTTTAAGGGCAAAAAAGACAGGGAAATATTTATCGCAGACTGACAAAAGTGGGGTGTTCCAAGTTGCTCTTGGTGAGCTCTATCCATTCATAGTGGTTCTGGATATATATATATATATATATATAAGCCCCAGAGAAATCTTCAAAGCAGCTTTGTTGCCTTCGCAGGCAGCAGCCCTACCAAGGACGCTTCCTTCCTTGGCCGCAGCCTCGGGTTTGAGATGCACCCGATTGGTAGTGGAAGTCTAGGGGTTCATAAAGAAACAACTGAGGCTTATGTCTGAGGAAATGGATGAGTGAGTAAATGAAATTGGGCAATCCTCCTGCAGTGCTGCTGATGCTTTAAGCGGAGAGCTAATATGTCCTATGAAGGTTACTTTGTCATGTGACAGAGCACAGGTGCCAAGAACATTATGGAGACATAAAGGGAAGAGGGCAGAGAATGAGGGGACGAGGCAGACAAATGAATGAGCACCATCACAAAAAAAAGAGTACGGCCATTACTTATTGAGTAGTCTAATGGTGTCTTTTTTCACAAACCTGCATAGAAGCTGTGATGTATCTTTTCTTCCTCCACTATCTTTCTCCTTTTTAAATGGTTATTTTCTCTAAGGGAATCTTGCTTCAGGGACCACATAAAATATGATATGGGGTATGCACTGCTGAAAATAAAAAAAGGCAAAAAAGCCCATCTTACCAAGCATTTTAATCTTGTATGTAGACTGAAAACATTTATTTCAATTACCTTTGTTCTCAGCAAGACTAAAATTTTGCCAACGAGGTGAGATAATTTGAGAAATAAATTTTGATTTATTTCTATATTTGCCAATGGGATAAGAAATTTTCACTTATGGAGCACGTGGTGACATAAAATAAGCTAATAGTCTTCTTGATAGAGAAAAATTTGGAAGTCTCTTAACAAGAAGATTAAAAGACTTAAGACAGACACTTTTTCCAGTGTGACGCCTGTTGTTTGAGCATATTCCAGCTAAGACAAGTCCATTTTCATTCAAAATGATTAAATTGCATCTATGAGATTCATATTAAGAATACCATGTTCTCGGCATCAGTTCCTTAATTAGAGGAAAGAAGTCAGACAGCTTGAAGATTACAATGAATCCTAATTTCAGTCTTTTTTTGTTCCTCTAAGTTTAATTACAAAGACATTGCACAACATTTACAATCAAATTTCACCTGTTGTTATTGTGTCCTGTCCTGAATGTTTCTCCGCAATCAAGCTGTCCCTGTCAGTTTTCAATGCCGTCTTCCATAATCGAATAATTATTGTCAAGTTTCATTCTACCCCTCCATTTGCCTTCGCATGTTTGCGCGCTTTCTGTTTCCTTAAGTGAAACAGACAATGGCTACCGGGTTCGCTCACTCGGTTAAGGCGCCGTATTGCGGAGCAGTAGCGACCACCACGATCCGGGTGCGAACCCTGGTTGTACCAGCCAGCAGTGGACAGTAGCCTTTTCAGAGCAGTGCACAATTGGCTTTACGGTGCAGGGAAATAAATTGGGAGGGACTGCTGGATACAGATTAGTGAATTGCAGCACTGTTCATTGCTTAAGCGCCTCCTGTTGGCCAGACAGGCGCTCGTCAGTAAAATTCTAAGCTTGTTTATGTTCAGGTATCCTTCGCCCTTGTTCTGAACTTGCGAAGTCCTGAGCTATGAGTGTATATAGAAGCAGCGGCTGACAGGAGCATGCTTCGGAGGAGAGCCGTTAACTGTCTCGCTCACCCGAGATGGCAACATGGGGTCACATACGAGCAAGCTTGTGTATATACTTTGTGTTACGTTATCGTTTAGTGTTACATTATCGGTTGTTTTTTTAATTACGTTATCGGTTGATATTACATTGTTGGTTAATTTTTTATTACATTAACGGTTATTGTTACATTATAAGATGATTTTTCCATTATCAGTAACAGGCCTCCCTTGTGCTGTCAAAATAGCTCCATCAAACTGATGTCACTTGAATTCCCAAACTCAGGGTTTGCCAGTAAAACATTTCCCAGAATATCACACTCCTTCCAACAGCTTGTCTTCTTCCCTCAGTGCATCCCGATGCCATAAATGGTTCATTCATACCCAGCTAAAGCACATGATTTAAAAGAAAATGGGACTCACTGAACCAGGAAACCTTCAACAGCTCCAAGGTCCAGTTCTGAAGCTCAGATTCCAATTGCGGGTGTTTTTAGAGGTGGACCGGGGTAAGAGTGGGCATATTGACTGATCTGCAATCTAAAAACTGCAATGCACAGCAGGGTGAGACGCAGTGTGTGTTGTGACACATTCCATATGTAAATATTACTGAAATTCTTAGCAACTTGTGCCACAGTTGCCCTTCTGTCAGTTTGGACCAAACAGGATAGCCTTCATAGCCTTCATGCATCGATGAGCATGGGGCACCCAAACCTGTTACCAGTTCATGGTTTGTCCCTCCGTGGACCTCTGTCAGTAGGTACTCACGTCTGATGACAGGGAGCACGCCAGAACTCTTGCCACTTCAGAGATGCTCTAACCCACTTGATGTCAGGCTATAATGATATGGCCCCTGTCAAAGTCGTTCAGTTCTCATTTCTCCCACATTCATCGAGTTGAATACCAGCACTGATTGTTCGCTCAAAGTCTTCGATCTTTCTGCAGACCTTTTACCTGTGCCATTGTTGTGAGATAATCAACATTATTTCCTGCATCCATGAGCAGTTTTTGGCTCATCTGTATATATGGCTATGACTGAATTACCTTTTACCCTTCCAACTTGAAATTCTACTTTTCAAATATTGGTTACAAGTAACTTGACCACATTAAAGGAGACAGCACCTTGGCAAAGTATATTTCAGCGGACAGTAGAATACTTGAAGTGTCTAAAACGCATAGTTTTATAAATTTTAATTCGTTAATAATCCAGTGCAACGCATTTTAAAACCAGCGAGTCTTCAAATTGGCTTCAATACCAGGGGGCAGACATTTTTTACCTGGGGAATCTTCTGATTTTGAATTTGATCTTCGGAAACATCACCTTTAAAAACGCACAATAACCTTAACCTCCCACAGTTTACATCTCCCGATTAGCCACAGTTGCTCAAACTAATTGGTAAAAACCGACGACAGTCTAATTTACTTTTGATTGCATGGTTATGCATTGCACCACAAAATTATGAGGTGTCTTCTGTACATAAATGACGACGTAACATATCAATATGTCTTCATAATTTCAGCGCTCGTTGAGGAGCACAGATTTGTGGAAATGAGTTTGCGAGGCTGCGGGAATCCGTTGTTTATTTTGAATGTTGTCACGGCTAAAGGGAGCTGGAAGGTTGCACAGCTGTGTGACAATCCCAAGGACAGCGAAAATAAATGTGCAAAGTCAGCGAAAGTTTTGGATTTACAATGCCATATCAATTATATAAATGTAGGCAATGGGAATTCACCTTTCATTACCATTTCTAAATATAGGTCATGAATTGGTCTTGGTCGCTTAGTCGCTAAATTGTTTGATTGTTAATCAGGCCAGCTTAAATAAAAACAGCTTGCGGCTAGCCAGGTCATAAAGGCAGAGCTTACTGAAGGCCCTTTGAACTACTCCATAGCCTGGATGAAAGGAAAGAGAACAACTGACGTCATGTAAGAGAATAACTGACGCACCAACACCGCGGCACTGGCATTTGATTGGATAATTCGTTCGAAATGCACACTCACCCACTATATAGGGCACTGTGTAGTGAATGCTCTACATTGAAAACAACATAGAGAGTGAGTGAGCGAGTGGACAAGTGTGCATTCCGAGCGCAGCCTTAGATTCCCCAAGTAAAAATGTCTGCCCCCTGGTATTGACGCCGATTTGAAGACTTTCTGGTTTAAAAATGTGTCGCACTGGATCATTAACAAATTAAAATTGATAAAACTATGCGTTTTAGACACTTCAAGAATTCTACTTTTGTCATGATTCTGGTTTTGCCATGTCTTTTGTTTTTTGATTTTGTTTATTATGCATCCTGGTTTTTCTGTTTATGCCATTGCTGTATTCATTGCACTTTTGTCACCCCTGTCTTGTGATCAGTATGATACAGTCCGTCTTTAAACTAGGGACTTGGGGGGCAGGGAGGTTAGAGAGTGTTACACAGAGGGAAATGCAGACTGCCCTGATGGAAGCTGACAGCGTTACATGCACTATTGATGATATATTTTTAAAGCAAAAAAGCGTGGTGAGGGGCTTTGAGCAGCGGGCACATGGGAAATCGAAGGGGAAGAGCGTTCGTGATAACCTGAAATGTTTTTATCTAAATGCAAGAAGCTTTAAAAATAAATTTCGAGAACTTGAGGCCGTTATGATTAGTGAAGGCTATGACATAGTTGGGATTACAGAGACATGGCTTAGTGAAGAGGATGGAGATGAATATAATGTAGAAGGTTATAAGCTCTTTAGGAAGGATAGATGCAATAGGCGAGGAGGGGGTGTAGCACTCTATGTGAACGAAAACATAAATGTGCAGGAAATTCCTGAAATTGAACATTCCTTGCCCTGCAAAGATATCTGGGTCAGGCTCACTGGCAAACACAAGACTGGTTTAAACATAGGTGAATGCTATCGACCACCAGCTTTGGACAGTACAGTCAATGAAATGCTCTTTAAGAGGATTACGCAAGCTTGTAGAGGAGGAGGGACTATTATTATGGGAGACTTAAATTATCCTGGTATTGATTGGGAAAAGGTGAAAGGACAGGGGGGGGAGGAAGAATTTCTAGATGTCATAAATGATAATTTTTTGGTGCAGTATGTTAATAAACCTACAAGAGAGAAGGCAATTTTAGACTTAGTGCTCTGTAATGACCCAGATAGAATTAGCAATGTTGAGGTACGGGAGCCACTTGGGACAAATGATCACTCTACTATTAATTTTGAGGTTTCATGTGAAGTTAAAAGGTGTATTCAAAAACAAAAATTTTCAATTTTAGGCGAGCAAACTTTGACAGGATGCGCTCATATCTAAGTGAAATAAAATGGGAGACACTCCTGGACTGTGAGTCTGTAACTGAGATGTGGGAAAGATTTAAGGGGTTTTACTTGATTCACAATGCAAATTCATTCCAAAGGTGTCCAAAAGTAAGCTGAAAAAAGCAGAATCCTCAGTGGATGACTGCAGCTATTCGTAGGAGTTTGAGGGAAAAGAGGAATCTTTATAAGATGTACATAGAGGATAACAATGAGATTACTAAGGCGAATACTGTAAAATGCGGGCTGTGGTCAAAAAAGAGCTGAGGAATGCTAGAAGACTGTATGAAAGACAAATTGCAGAGGGGGCAAAAACTAACCCTAAGCGCTTCTTTTCAGTACTGTAGTAGAAAAGGAAAGTCAAAGAGCAGGTTAAATGCATAAAGAATAAAAATGGATCGCTGCTATATAATAACAAGGATATTGCGGACACCTTAAACGGTTACTTTGTTGAGAATTTTACCTTAGAGCGGGTCTTTATTCGCCAGAGGGCATGTCCAATGCTCAAAGATTATTTAGCGGAAATTGAGGTTGGGGATAACGTAGTATTAGACAAGTTGCATAAACTAAAGGCAGATAAGGCGGCGGGTCCTGATGGCTTATATCCTAGAGTGCTCAGGGAAGTTAGTGAGATCATCTTTAAGCCGCTATCCGCCATCTTTAGACGGTCTTTAGAAACTGGAGAAATACCAAATGATTGGAAACAGGGTAATATAATACAAATATATAAGAAAGGGGACCGTACTGAGCCAGGTAATTACAGGCCAGTCAGTTTAACTTGCATTGTGTGCAAAATATTGGAATCTATCATAAAAGATGAGCTGGACTTATTTCTTGAACGTAACAATATCTTGAGGGATAGCCAACATGGTTTCCGTAAAGGAAGGTCACGCCTGACAAACCTGGAATTTTTTGAAGAGGCCACCAAGACTTATGACCAGAGCAGGGCTTATGACATCATATATTTGGATTTTCAGAAAGCATTTGACACAGTACCGCATAAGAGACTAATTTTTTAAAATGAGCTCCATTGGAGTTACAGGAGGTATTCTGAAGTGGATTCATAACTGGTTGCAGGACAGAACACAAAGAGTGGTGGTCAGTGGTATCTCATCTGAGCTAAGTATGGTGGGGAGTGGCGTCCCCCAGGGATCGGTGTTGGGACCCCTGCTGTTCCTCATCTACATTAATGACCTTGATAGGAATATTGAGAGCAGATTAGTGAAATTTGCAGATGATACTAAATTGGGAGGTTTGGCAAATAGTTTAGAGTCCACTAAAGTGATTCAGGATGATTTGGATAGAATCCAGAATTGGGCAGAAATGTGGCAAATGAAATTTAATGTAGCGAAATGTAAAGTAGTACATGTAGGTAATAAAAACATTAGACGGGATTACTTCATGGGAGGTTTTAAACTGGAATGTTCTCCACAAGAGAAAGATATGGGAGTGATTGTTGACCAAACCCTCACAGGCTCTAGCCATTGTGCCGTAGCAGTTAAAAAAGCCAATCGGATGCTGGGATACATTGCCAAAAGTATTGAGTTCAAATCCAAGGAGGTGATGCTTCTTTTGTACAACACATTCGTCAGACCACATCTAGAGTATTGTGTACAGTTCTGGGGACCATACTTAAAGAAAGACATAGAGGCTTTAGAGAAAGTTCAGAGAAGAGCCACGAAGCTAATTCCGGGTATTAAAGATGAAAGCTATGAGAAAAGGCTGAAGATCCTTAATCTCTTTAGTCTTAGGAAAAGGAGACTAAGGGGTGATCTGATTGAGGTCTTTAAATATGTTAAAGGGATTAAAAAAGTGAATAATGTAGGATTCCTTCGACCAAGTGTTGTTAGTAGAACTCGGGGTCACAAATGGAAGCTGACCAAAGGTAAATTTAGCACTGATATTCGGAAATATTTCTTCACCCAAAGAGTAATTTCGGTGTGGAACAGCTTGCCTGACCATATTGTTGAGGCAGAGACCTTGGGAGTTTTCAAGAGCAGGCTTGACTTAAAGTTAGATACCATTGAGTCATTGAGTATCTGAAGTGATATATTCATGATAGTACAAAGAAACTGGCGAGCCTAGTTGGGCTGAACGGCCTGTTCTCGCCATTCATGTTATGTTATGTTATGTTATGTTTCCAGTCTGCGTGCCTACATGCTTTGGCAGGGCTGCCAACTTTCTACGCAATCTCATGCATACGGTGTAAGTTTCACGCATTTTTAAGGCGTATTCACCGTAGTCAGCAATTATTCATTGAATGCTTAATGAGATTCTCACGCGCAATTAAAATCCTTGTGCATTGAAGTTTCCGTTTCATTTGCGTAAAGGTGCACCTCATCACAAGTAACATGGAAAGCGATTATGACTCCGGACTTCTCGTGCTTCTCTTTACTCAGGGCTTGGAAACAATGCATGTGTTTCATGATCGTTTAAATTGTTTAAATGAAATAAGACCATTTGAAGCGTTTTTATGCAATTCCATTGCTTTCAATCCCTCAGTAAAGACAAGCCTGAGAATTCCCGAGTCATAATCGATTTCCGTGTCATTAGTGGTGAAATCCATCGTAATGCACGTGAAACTGGTTAACTTCCATGCTCAAGGACTCAATTCCGCGTGAGAATCTCTTAAATACGCGTCAATTGAATAATTGCTGACTGCGGCATGGGAACGTGAATGCCTCTAAGAGGCGTGAGACTCACGGCGAATGCGTGAGAGTTGGCAGCCCTGCTTTGGGTGATTTCAGTTGGTTTCTGGTGTTTCACATTATTAACTCAATTCTCGTTTACTTCCTTCGCCCTGCTTCCCTTGATTATTAATACACTAACATTTATATTTTGTATTATATTTACTAACCTAACTAACCTATGTATATACTACTAACTAACTAACAAGCCTTTGGGTTAATTTGTGAAGTTGCACTGCTACTAATTACTACTAACGCAATCTCAGCTCTCGCCCCTGTTCTAGTCTCCGCCCCTTGCTTTACTTTCCCTGTATCTCCCTTTGTTTCCGCGAAATCTTTCGCACGTGCTTAATTGCTATCCTGCACTCCTTGATCTGTGCAGGTAGAACTCCTTGACCGGAGCCGTTTATCTGTCATAGGTTGTCTATGTGAATCCTGTCCATGTCTTGGCGCTTGCCAATTATTGTGTTCAGGACTTCCCCATGTGTATTTCCCATTGTTATTAGTTCTCATCCTAATCACCTGGCCCTGCCTAGCATGTGACTTCCCTCTTGTCTATTTAAGGTCTTCACTGCAGCTTTTACTCCGTCAGAATGTTGATCAATTTTCCCTTGCACAGAGAACCTCGTATGCCTTTTGATTATTCCTTCTAACTATGACATTTTTTGTATGACCTTGATATTGCCTTGCCCCTTCTTGTTCTTGTTTGCTACTTTTTGGATTCTGACTTTTTTTCTGTACGACCACGATTCTTGTTATTGACGCCCTGTGTATGACCTACCCCTCTGGATTTTGAGCACGATTTTGGATTACTGTTTTATGTACCGTTGCACATCTGCTTCTCTGGTTTCGACCCCTGCCTGTTATTCGACTTCGCCTTTGGATTCTGATTTTGGCTTGGCAATTCCTGTGTTTTCTGGTTTTGACCCATTTTGCAATAAAGGCTTACGATTTTTGGAATTCTGGTACTCGCGTGTGGTTCCTGAACGCACCATTACAACTTTCCGCTGAAATATACTTTGCCGAGGTGCTGTCTCCTCCTTTAAATACAACCTTCTTCTGCTCTAAGAACTTAGTAGTGATCACATAGCAACACAGCAAGATATATAAGAATCATAATTGTATTTTTTTTTTTTTGAATTTTTTTTTTTGTCATTGCTTTCAATTCCTTCAAGGGGAGATGGATTAATGAATATGGAATGCATTGTGCTTGAAAACCTGAGTTCCTGATACGGATCTTTATTATTGGAACCATTTTCTTCTCAGTTTGAAATCATTAGCAAAATGCCACACAGTTGTCCTCAGCAGCTTGGCTCTATTGCGCGAGCCCTCACACCCTCCACACAAGCATTTGTGGAGAGGGAGGGGATGCCAGCCACCAAACCCCGCACATGGGCTTTACTGACAAATCTAGCAGAAAATGCAAATTTTTCATTTTAAAATCACACAATAGCATACATGCCAACTCTACCGCTTTTGGCGGGAGACTAGCCTACGGCTTTCGGGGTGTTTCATTCTGAAAAAAAAAAACGCCCCAAAAGCGGTAGAGTTGGCATGTATGCAATAGATTAATGGTGTCTGGAGTACCCAGAGAAACCAGTGCAGATACGGGGGAACATGCGAACATCCAGGATGCTCTTCACAATGCTATTTACTCCACCACCATGCTGCCCATTAAGGATATTCTAATAAACACATAAAGCAGGAGTCTGGGTGGTGGAGGAAGTTTTAGATTTTATATGATAGCAGGTTTACACTGGCAATGTGCAGCAGCTTCCATGCAGAAGCAAGCAGTCGTGTGTAGAGAAAGGTCATTTGAAAGGACTGTTGTGGAATGGACTGACTGGCAAAATACCAGAGCAATTAACTTTAGTGGCCTGTAAGTTTCGTGAATCCATTTATGCAAGATAAATGCAAAACTGAGGAAGAGTGTGTGAATGTGTGAGAGAGAATTAAATGAAAGGCAGACATACTATTTATGTATATGTTAATTACAGTTCATTGTAATTTTGGAATGGTTTGAGACCTTACTGGAGAGCAATGTGCAGGGGCATTTGCAGAGTGGAAAACAGGGTGTGGCACAAAACTGATGATTGGTCTTGACCTGTTTACGATTACTTTCCTTGATAATTTTACCTTCAATACGAATAATGAATCGGCAGTTGATCATGCAGCCTCTTTTTCATGTAAATTAAGGCAATTAAATGATAAATTGAATTTTAGAGAAATGTTTTATTCACAAGCCCATGTGCATTAAGCTTTACAAACTACTGTGTTAGCTTGTGGCACATCCTTCAGTGTAGGCTATAAAATTTGCACTTAACAATTTTTAAATCTGACTGAACAGCAAATGTGCCCGTATATGAGTATGCATGTTTTTGACCAAAAATTTTACATATTGATAAGATTTTTCTCCCTTATTTTTCCTACACATTTACATGCATGCACACACACTTGGGTTTGCTGTCTTCAATTTGTTATGTTTTGTCATACCCTTCTTCTGTGAGGCTTTACCACAATGTTTTGCTTCATACAATCATAATTATAAATAAAGCTGACCTCTGAAGGGGGGAGGGGATGAAAAGGGGAAAAAAAGATATACATTTAAATGAGTAAAATGAACAATTAAATATGCACAATGTTGCTTCAAAATGAAAGGTTTTATTCTCGTCTTAAAGAAGAACCTACACGTCACAGTATAGCTAAATGTTCTAGGCATTGATGTAAGATTACTCAAGGAAAATGACTGAAAATAATCAAGGGATATTTATCAGCCTCTCCATTTTTTTCTGAGCAACCACCACTAATTGCGTGGTTATTGTCTGGTTACCACCAATCATTAACTTCAAGGGGGTAATTACTTTTTCACATGGATATTAGGGGTGTTTGATAGCATTTGAATATTACAATATTTCAAACAGTTCTTCTTTTGCACTTACTCGGGTGCCCTGAGTAAGATTAAGGTTAAGCGTAAGATCTGAAAACATTTGGTCATGGACATTTTTATTTGTTGGGCTGGCTCCGCTGTTGCCAGTGGCGGATCCAGAGATTACCAGACAGGGGGGCGGGATTTGTAAAGTCACGTGTCTTTACACCAATAACATCGTGCACAGCGGGAAAGAATGAAAACGTGACCACTTTGACATGTCAATCCAATTAATAATAGTGGTTCATTGCCAAGACTCTATTTATATTAGCCAAAGCTGCCTATCCACAGGCTAATTGGAGTCACGAAGCTTGACCCTTGAGCTGCGTTTGCGACTAAGTTTTCATTGAAATATCGGGGAAATAATGTCTTGCTATTTGGTTAGGAGTCTGTGGTCTATTTTCTAAGGTGAATGAAATTATAATATTAATTCATGTTGGCACATAGTAGCAAGTCTCAGAATAAGCTCGTCAACTAGCCAGAGAATGAATACGATAATCCCTCAGTTAGCTTTTGCTCAAGATGTCCAGCTATGCCAAAGGGAGTGCACGCCCGCCACAGTTATTAGCTGGCTAGTTAGCTACAGCATTCCAACTACCAAAGCACACTACCAGATGACGGGGTCCTTCAGCTGATCCCCCAGAGCATTGGAGAGCCCTCCGAATATTGTTGTAATTATACAGTCAATAGATAGGCACAGCAAGAGCTAATAGCGCGACGATTGCCACAAATGGATTTGCAGTATTTTCAGCGCGATAACAGATATATTATTATGTATAGAGAGGCTAGCTAGCTAAATTGCCAATTAAACCTATCCTACGTTATCTAGAGAGCTATCTAGCGGTCGCTAAATGTGTTTCTTCATAAAGTCCGTCACCCACATGCAAGCCAACTACATTAACTGAACTAATAAGCCAAACGGCAACAGAAAACAGTGTCACTAACTAGCCACGTTTGGCTATTTTCCGTGTCCAGTGACGCTTCATTTATACGAGAGAAAAAAAAAAACAAAAAAACTAAGAGTAAGGGCTCCTTGTCAAGGTCCAGAAGCACCTTTAATTATACGACGCGATAGAAAAGTTCCGCGTCGCAGTGGTATTGTTCGCTAATATAAAGGTCATAGATTAGCTGGGCAGCCAAGCTGTGTTAGCATTGATAACCCATGCGTATGCTGGCCACAGTAACCAATTCATTCAGCATTCACCGAAGTCAAAATGTAGGGTGATAATGCTTCATATCAAAATGTGCGAGTATGAGATAGGAAAATACAGGTCAACCAGGTTTGTAAAAAAGCTTACGTAATGCAATGTTGCCGTTTGACTGACCATAGTACCGTTAATGGGACCTGGCTAAGGTGCGTCAATGAGCTAAGCCGAGCACTCACTCGCACTCCCAGGGGGATATCGATACACACAGAGCCCGCAGCCGCAACTTCCCAGCGGTGTTCAGCATTTGTCTCGCAACTGCGTTGGGCATATGAACAGCGTTCGACCCGCCACTGCAAGCAAATTGTCAGCTCCATTCCTTTACTAGGACAGATATGACCCCGCATCGAGCTGATCTAGTTTCTTGGCCTCGTGTCAGCCGTAGCCAGGTTGAAAGCTTCGAGCGAGGTGGGCGTGTTTCAACATCCAGGCTCCATTTGGCTCGCCTCAGCTCCAGCAACTGTCCGCCTTTTTGCCCATTTTTGGATTAGCCGGGAGGTAGGCGGAGTGAACAGCGACCAAATGAGCTTCAGACTGGATATTCAGTAATCTATGGGTGACGTCACGGAGGCTGCGGCTATGTTTTATACATGTGGAAAACGTGGTCACAGCATTTTCAGTGGGCAACTACCAGAAGTCTCCTCCTTATTTGGGGCCGAACGGGGGGGCGTATGCCCCCCCCTGGACCTGCCACTGGTTGCAGTCCTGTTGGTGAGCAACGGTTGTTAAATTCACCATCAGTTTAGTTCCTAGCTCACTTTCTAGCTCGCTAAGAAACTACAAAATAATTATAGAAAGGAACTGAGGCCATGGTAGCTTGCTAGATAAGCAGCTAGTTTTCAGAGTAGCACTTCGTTAACTACAGCGACAGCTGAGCCATACCGATTTAAAGCAACATTATCCAACTTTCTTACCATAAAATATTACCTTCAAAATCATTTATTTGTGTATTATGACAATGTAGTCTATCCCATTTCGCCAGCAATATTTTATTCAATTACACACTCTCCACATTCACTGTGTGTTAGTGTCATTCTCCGATGTCACCATAACAAAAACTATGCAAAGTCACACTAGCGTAAGGTCCTGTAACATTATGCTTAGTCAGTCAACATGATTATTTGGCCTCAGACATCAGCTTTTCCAATTTCAAATCCTTTTCTTTCTCGGCTTTCTTTAAAAATTCACTTCTGAAACCGGCATTTGTGTTTGTATTCTATTGCTTGTTTCTCGCTCGTTTGCAGTCTTGACGCTTCATATGCTGGCTGCCTGGATTTTGCCGTGCAGTGTTAAACATGTCCATAATTACTATAAACTAGAATTCTACGTGGGCACTCTTAGCACAGTTTTTGTCCTTCTATCAAATTAGTAAAAGACAAAGAGGAACGGGTCAATAAACTGTATGCCTGTTTATGTCAAACTATTTTAAATTATTATTTTAGTGAATGACAGGAAGCATGGGATATCACAGAGCAGCTGATTTGGCGACTACTATAAATTCTACCTTTCAACATCTACAATTAAATATTTGTGTCGTTATTCAAACAGTTTGTCTGGAGTTTGTATGTCAAGGTGTGCTTATTTAAAGAAAGACAGATAGCTTTCATAACCCTCATGCATTGATGAGGCTTGGGCGCCTAAAACGCTGTCGCCAGTTCCTGGTTTGACCCTCCTTGGATCACTGTCAGTAGTTACTCACATCTGCTGTCAGGGAACACTCCAGAAGTCTTGCCATTTCAGAGATGCTCCAACCCATTTCTCAGCCCCTAATGATTTGGCTATTGTCAAAGTTATTCAGTCCCCAATTCTCCCACAACCAGGACATTGAATACGAGAACTGACTGTTTGCTTGCCATCTAAGATCTGTCTGCAGACCTTGACATGTGCCGTTGTTTTGAGGAACTCAACATGATTCGCTGTGTCTGTGAGTGACGCAGCTCACTGTTTCAGCTCATCAGTGTACAACTTGGATGTCAGAGTTATATAATACACTCCGGGTTCTGGGGAAGGGTCTGCATTTGGTGTAACATACGTGATTTTGTGTATTGATTAGGATGGTGATTATTAAGATTATTTTTAGATTTGTTCTGTTGCCACTTTAAACTGATACTATTTACAAATTCTGCAAATATGCTCCTCTAAGTTATTGGGCTGTCCATTATCAGTAGCTTAGGTTTTAATCCGAAATGAACCTAGAGTGGTAAAGTGGCATTTTGCTTCAAAGAGAAATCTATCTTTACTTCCCTAACAATGGTCCTTTCGAAATGACTTGATTGGCAACAAAGCGGTTGTGTCATTTGGTTTAATCCTCTACGGGTGCGAGTGTCTGTTAAACTTCAGAGCGATAAACATTCTGAGAGTTTGCAAGTCCTGCTACTCGCTCATTGCAACTAAATTATAGGAATGACTGGTAGGCTTTATTGTAGGATGGAAGGATAGTGGACGACAAGGACTATTCCATTTATTTTCAAATTTAATATTGCTAGAAGCATGAACATCTGCAAATAGAAGATTATGAATAATAATTTGTGCTTGACTTTCATAATTGTGATCACACAGTCACATTAAAGTCGTGACAGCCTTACCCATGGCATTAATCAACTTTTGCACACATTTTGTTTTCCTTTTTTTGAACAGTCAAGGTGTTAAGCTTCTAAAGAGCCTGTGGTTGTGGAGATGGCACCTGATGGTGCTTTTTGAAACCTGATGACCCCAAGATGCCATCAAGGCCTGCAATTCCTTCACAGTGGAATTTTGTTGCTTCTCTCACCATCCTCCTGGGGGGCAAAATGCAGTTGCATCCTCTTCTATTGAGCCTTTCTGCACTTCCATATCTTTGAAATTTTTTAATAATTGCCCTGACAGTGCTCAGTGGCATGGTTTAATTTTGCCAGATGTTATTCACAATAATCTTTAAGGGTGTCATTATTAGTGAAACCTTGATTCAGAGGAAAATTATTTTTAATGAAATCAGTAGATGATTTTGGTTGGTCTATTGGAACATTAATATCGAACAGTATTTCTCACATTTTGTTATGTAGGGTTTCTCAATAAACTTTTTTCTTTTTAAGTATTGTTTGTGCATTGCCAGTCAAGGGGGGCCAGTAATTTTGGAGCCCACTGTAAATTCACATTTGTTAACCATTTCTTTTAACAGTACTGCTGCTCTTTGATGTAATTATTTTACATGTTTTGGGGGCATGCACAGTCTCAGAAAAGGAGGAAAAAAAAAACGGGTTTGAGTCTATCCAGTCTTTTTTAATGACCACCGCTGCCTCTAAAAATGGTCATTACTCCAGATCATTTACATAAGATAATATAATATAAGATTACAGAATGGTTTAATGTGAATGAAATTCAAGTCATAATGATGTACCAACGTATGTCTTAATAATAGGGAGGCATAATACCCAGCTCAGCAATACATAGCACTGACCTTACTACCATGATGCTTGCGAATCCAAAAGTCACCTTCTGTTGCATTTTGTTGCTACATCATTTCTACATACTGGGTAAGGATGTGTGAGAGATGTTGTAACCATTGGCAACCACTCATAAATATCCTGGAACAAGAAGAAGTAGATCCCTCTGTAAAGCAGGTATCAGCCTTGATCTGATCTTTCTTTCTGTATCATTCCTTTTTTTTCACACTGTGATACAGCTGCTTAACCTGTACATCACTGAAATTTTAAATGAGTATTGTTACAGAAGCAAAGGGGAAACTTTCTGAAATGCAAAGGGGTCAGGAGCTGTCCTTGCAAGGCCTGCAGGGTTGAGTTAAAGGTGACCTGAGGCCACTGCTTTTTTCTAGTCTGAAGAGCAGAAGTGGGAGCATGTGCAAGTTTAATTTCTGTGGGTGAACTACTACGAGAGCACCATTGAGAGTTAATTTTCAACAGACATTTCTCCAGTAAAAGGAGTTTTAATGGATGTGTACAATGGAAAAAAATGTGTATGCAAAGGATAAGGTTTTAAGCTTTGTAGTAAATTATATAATGCTGTGTGATGAAAACTTACAGTACAAGGAATATGGAAAACATGAAAAGATATTTTGTACTCTGACATTTTGACATTTCACAAATAGAGATGGCTCCAGAATTATTTACACCTTTGGAAAGAACTGAACTAAAAATACTACAGTGTAAAAACCCTCGTGTTAAACACTTGTGTGTCTCCTTGCAATTCAGCAGGTTGCGTGACTAGTAAGTGTATGAGTGTTGTGATTGGTTGACATCCTGTTTGTCTCTCCTCTTCGGCTGAATCTCATTATGCGGTTGTGCACTTAATGACTGCATAACAAGTAAAGCTCTCTAGTTCATGTGCAAGTTGCTGGATTGTAAACTCACTTTCATGAACATTATTCAAGTCACTGGCTATGTTTATATGTGCATTTTTTTTTTTTTTTGTTTAATTCAGTTAAAATCATTCTGATTTGAGATTCGCTGTTTACATGGATGCGAAATAGAGTCATCTGATTAAGATGAGTGTACGTTGTACATGTATCAAACATTTTATCAGAATGAAACCATTTTGATCTGCGCAGAGTTGTCCCTCCCACCTAATTACAGGAAAAAATACCAGAAGAAGAATACAAAGACGAAGAAGAAGCTTTTACTTCCACAAACTCCGCTGCCGCTGCACGTCTCCACATAATGTCTTCCGCTCACTAGAGATGGCAGTTTGAAACAGTTTCAGAACTTTTGAAACAACCACCATTCCAAAATGGTTTGAAATGTTTCGAAACAGTGTTTCAATCAGTAGTGCTCAGCCTACCAGCAGAAACTTCTAATGCTGCAATTTGAACTGAAAAAGCATGGATAATCGCAGATAAGCCTCAACAACAGATTGCTATTACTGATGGTTTTTACCACCAATATTTATAATAATTGCATTTATAATGATACACAGTGTAGGTTACGTTGGTTTCAAACCATTTGCCCATCAGGTCAGCTACTAAACTCTCTTCTTTATTCAACAGCTCACACAATAGTTTTATTTTGTTCTTATTTTATTGGAGCAATCGGACGATAAATCAGCTGTTTAAAACTGCTGCTCTGCTTGAAGGAAGGAAATGTTGAGATGGAACCTCCATCAATATGAATTATCATGATAGAATCTGCACAGGGGAATGGTCAGAAATTCATCCTAATGAGTTCACTCACCAAATAAAACGGTACAGGAAAAGACACGATGCTGTTAGCCTTGCCAGGGGTTGTTGCACCAAGTACTAAACCTGGAGTGCTAAAAATTATGAAGCCTTAATTTTGGTGAATTTGTTTAGTGAATAAATTTATGATTTTGGCTGTTATCATTGGAACTTAAATTAAAAAAACAAATATTTTGCATCTTGGCATTTTATGTTTATCTCTAGTACAGTGAAAAAGTTCAAACCCCAATTCCAAGGAAGCTGGGACGTTGCTTTTTTGGAACGTGTTGCAGGCATCAAATTTAAAATGAGTGAATATTTCCAAAAAAACAAAGTTTATCAATTTGAACAATAAATATCTAGTCTTTGTAGTGTACTCAATTGAATATAGGTTGAAAATGATTTGCAAATCATTGTATTCTGTTTTTATTCACATTTTACTCAACGTCCCAACTTCACTGGAATTGGGGTTTGTATTATTATTATCTCTCTTTTTTTGGTCCTGGATGACAGCCTACATATCAAAATCAAATAACAAAAAAACTTAACTACTCTGACTACCCAAACAAAACATCCAGCGGGCGGCAATTGCTCCTACTCTAGGGTTTCTATACATCCAAAGAACACCTACGTGGATATGTATAGGAGCCCCTGTCTACCGTGTCCTTTCCTCGGTGTGGCTGAAAACCAAAATGTACAGCGAGATAAAAAAAGACTATACTTAAATTAATATACACAAAGACGTAACTTATGCGATTTTAACCTCTTAAGCCCTGAGCCTCCCCTTCGAAAATGGCATGCCCAAAATGAAACGAGTGTATCTCTGCAACTACTTGGTCCATTTGAATAATCTTGGTATCATAATAAAGGTAACACCATTTGGGATTTCTGTCATGGTGTAAAAATCTAAATATATGTCACTGAGTCAGAGTGAATGAAGATGGAACACAGCATAAATGAAAGATCTCATTTTGCGGCTAACAAAGTTTTACTTCTATCCCTTGTGAACTTATGTATTTGCAGTCTGACACCTCTAAAAAATTACAGCACAGAATCTCATCATTATCTGTGCCAAAGTTTATTCTAATCAAGTAAATCAGAGCAAAATTAGAGAGGAATATCCAAGGGGGCTTCTCCAAATTGGCAGTTTGGGTACCTTGTGTGCCATTTAAGATTTCTCAGGTACCATACTGTAAAACTCATTTAATTTCACTTAAATGTCACTACAGGCATACATTCCATCCAAATACAAACAGTCTTTTAATTTTTAAAATTTTTTAAATATTTTATTGTTATAATTATTATTTCTGCCAGTCCTGTATACATTTTCCCATTCAAAGAAAATACATACAAAGAAAATGAAGTTTGACTCTACTGGAGCAGATTTATATTATAAAAAAAACAAGCAAATAAAAAATTTCTAAAAAACAAAGAATAAAAACCCCAGCAATTATTGATTCAAGAATAATGCTTTTACTGTCAAAACAGGTGCATGCCATCGCGGTATAGGAACCCTGATTTCCCAAATCACTGCGCTTCGCTTTCACCACTAGGCTACATCAGCTGATTACTTTCTTGGTGTCAAATTGTCGATATAAAGAGTGAGTCAAGAAAACACGTCATGCACCCATTTAGCGTTTGTACTGCCGCCTGTCTCAGTGCTTGTGCTTAATGGCACAAGATTTCTCTGTCAGAAAAGACTTTGAAAACGACTGTTGAATATTTAGCCGATAATCTTATCAAAAATACTACAAACAAACCACTAAAGCATTTATATTGTTGCGCTCTTTAAAGGTGCACAATGCAAGTTTGTTTACTTTCTGCGCGATTATATTTTTGTTTCAATTCGCCGACATCTCTCCACGATCCGCTAGTTGCCTGCCCCTAAATTCACTGTAAAAAAAAAAAAAAAACCCAGGGTCTGGAGACTGCACAGGCATCACAAACTGCGAATAAACACAAGGGGCACAGGCTTTGCCCCATAACATAACAAACCATCCCGGCCAATCACTGTTAAGAGTTGACAGTTATGGAAGCATGGGAAGGAGGGAACTATGGGAGGGCGGGGTGGGCTAACTCTGTTTTGTTTGAGTTTGAATGCCAACAGAAGTGAAAGTAAACAAACTTGCACAGTGCACCTTTAAGTACATGTAAATGGCCCATGGACTCAGCTTGATACACCGGGAATGCAAGGCTCTCTCAGGCTAGGTTTGTGCGATTAAGGCGGTTTAGGGCTCGTTGGAAACATCAGAGCCCATAAAATCAAATGGCCACCCCCAAAGTCTTACTGACAGCATCTCAAGCTGATCACAGAGAGGACAATACATTGCGAGCAAGCAGAATGCTCTGGCGCTGAAATCCTTTGACACAGTGCCCTGGGGGAAAAAAAAAAAAAACCCATGCATGGAGACTGGCAGATCTAGTTTTGTTATAACAGGAACACATTGGGCTAACAATAGCAAGCGCAGATTTACCCTCAAACTGTTTTTTATTACAAAATATCAAAAGGTAAGAAATATTTTTTGCTCATCTCTGTAGAATGTAAAGTGTATATCTGCTGTTCTTTGAGTGTGGTGTCAATTTAAAATGACAATGCTTATATCATTGGATTCTGTGGACTTTCCTCTTTCATCTGATGTATCGTTTGTATGCCTAGCACAAATTCAGTAGAGACACTAGCAATTGAGCACTGATATTATTTTATCTTTGTGAGGATACGCTCAGGAACCAGACGCGAGAACCAAGCAGTGCAGTGGATGAGAGTTTATTAAGCGAGGGGGAAAACCCCCGCAGGGCAGAAGGCAAAAAGGTACAAAGTCCACAATCCAAAAATCACAATCCAGTAGGGCAGAATCAGAGTCGAAAACCAGGGCAGCAATCACAGTACTCGTGGTCGGGCAAAAACAGGTTCGGTACACAGGCACAGGTTTGTCAGAGAAGCAAAAGCCAAAATCCAAAATCCAGTGGGCATAATCCAAACCGTTAACAGAGCAGCAAACACAAAACTCGTAGTCGGGCAAAAAGGGTTCGTAAACAGATGCAGACAATAGTACCAAAAAGCAGAGCCAAAAATCGTAAGTCGGACAGTCCAGTCAGAAGAGTAACACTATGAGTACAAGGCGAAGACGATAGCAGCACGGGTAAACAAGAGAAACGTTCTGACGGGGAACTGCAGTGAGAAGACAGCTTAAATACACTCAAGGGAAGTAACATGCTATGATTAGGATCAGGTGTTGAGGATCAGACTAATTACGTGGGAGGAAACACAAGGGAGAACCTAACCACATGAAAATGGCAAAAGCCAAAACGCGGACAGGGAACATGAGACAGCCTATGACAAGACATACAGCTCCGGTTAGGGAGTTCTAATGTGCACAGATAATGAGAGGCAGGACAGAGTGGAGCAGGTGTGGAGGATCCGCTGAATTGCAGCAAAGACTAAGTGAAGGCAAGAGGCGGAGACTAGAACAGGGCGAGTGCTGAGAGCTTGTTAATCAATTAGTAAGTGCAGCTATACAATCCCTAGTGCTCGTTAGTATTATATACAATGTTAGTCTGGGTTAGTAACTTAATAAAACAACAAACGGTTAGTAATATAGAAAAGAGAGGCGAAGGAAGCAAACGAGATTGGAAGGAATGTTTGAAACCCAGAAACCATGAAATCACTTAAACCTGTGACACGCAGGACTGGGGAGAAGCTGTAACTTAACAAGAGACCAGACAGGGGAGACAAAGTGCAATGAAGGGCATAGCAAAACATGGACCGGACTACAACAGAAAAGTGGATGGGAATGGCAAAAACGAAAACATGGCAAAGTACAAAAACTGAACAGAACATGGCAAAACCTAACAGAACTGATAATAAACACAACAGGGAAGACAGAAACATAATAAACATGGCAGAATCATGACAGACAGAGCAGAATCATAACAATCCTGTATTTTGCTACATGCTTATTTACTTGCTTGGTGCTTGAATTGTGTTCGGTTGAGGTAAAAATGGTCAACACAACCTTTTTGCCAAGTTTCTTCCCATTAAGTGGATATTCCGCATGACGATGTTGCTATTAGGAAACATGCTGTATTTATGATGCATAATGATGGATGATGAAGAGGTTAATATGCAGTGCATTTAGTTAAAGGGTGTGTGTTTTCTGAAAACAACTGGACCTTCATCATTTGTGCATATGAGTGGTCTGAGGGATTTCAAAATTTGTTTGCAGAGTACAAACAAATTCAAATAAGAAATTATTGATTGGAGCCTGGATTGGTGCGTGAAACGGTCCTATGCACGCGCAGATTTGTGCGTATGTACTGTTTGAGAATGGGGCTCAATCCGAGTTCACAAAATGTAACTTTGAAAAGATTACTTAATTTATTGAGGGAACAGAGTCATTCAAAACCTATACTGAGAGGCATTAAAAACGCAAAGTGGTTTTTATCATCTAATTTGAAAACTGATAGTTTTTCCTTTCGCTGATTGACATTATGACCATCAGGTACGGTAAGCATTGCAAAATGTCAAGTGTCTGGGTTTGAATCCTTTCTTGGTTTAACACCTCATTATGATTATCTAAATGCAGCGCAGTTCCCTGGATCATGGTTGTGAATCACATTGGGAGAAATCATTTTGCACATGAAAAGTTGAAGATCAGGGCCAATAAAAACACACATAAACAAAGTCACATCACTCCCACTTCAAATGCCAAAAAAAAAAGAATCTCTGAAGAATCAAACATTTAGAATGTTGAATGATGGCCAGTCTCAAAGAAAAGATTCTGGACGCATTAATGTCCATTAAATGACTGTATCCAGACTGCAGGGATGACACAGAATGACCAGATGTGTCAGCTGTCGTCCCCAACAATGTGCGTCATCTGTGATGCCACAAAAACACATTCCATAAAACGTCTTCTGCCATGTCACATAATGCATAAGAACTGCTGAATTAACTGCCAATGTAACGATAACAGTGAGGGCAAGTCTAACTACCAAAAGCACAGCTTCCTGAGACTGTGTTTTACAACTGCGAAAGAAACCATTTACCACTACTGAAAATAGTATATTTTATTATGCGTTTTTAATGCCTCTCAGTATATATTGGCCATGTCAAAAATTAATTGCCCCCAGAGTTTGACATTAACATTTTGTAGCACTGGCCCCACCAGCCACAAAGCCCCAAAATCTGGAGGCCCAAATTAAACTTTGGTGGTCAAATGTGGCTTTTTGTTTTTGAATTTATACCCTATTCAACTAAATCGAATGCCGATGTTTTGGCTTGTTTATTATGCCAAAGGACTTTATTATGTCGAGGACTTCGGTAGACCCCCTTTCGCCGCCTTACCATCTGCACTGCAAATTGCGCATGTCATTTTTGAGCTGGTATTCAGAGGTTTTGGCCTTCCGGAGAACATCGTCTCCGACAGCGGGCCTCAATTCATGTCCCGAGTTTGGAGGGCTTTCTTCAAGAAGCTGGGAGCCCTCACCTTGGGATACCACCCCAAAGCCAATGGGCAGGCGGAGAGAGCCACCCAAGGACACGCCTCCAGCCGTCCAGCTCACCGGTCTACCAAATCTCAGACCGCATTTCATTCATTATTCTATTATTACTCACACCTGTTTCTCATTACCACTGGATGGTAGCAGTGTGTATTTAAGACCGGGCTTCTCTCAGTCTCATTGTGAAGTCTTGCAGAATCCATGTCTGTGCGGCATTGTTAGGTCTTGTTTAGACTTGTTCTCCGTTTTCACGTATCAAAACTCTAAACTCTTTAAGCTTAGTACTGTTTATGTTTATTGCAGTGCTGCATTATTAAGGAACCTCGTTTTCCTTTATTTTCCTTTTTGTAATACATTGTTACTGCAGTTACATCCCAGAGTCTGCATTACTTATAGTGCTAAAGGAACCTCGTTTCCACTTTTGTTTTGCAACGTTTGTGCCTGGCGCTGTGCAGTAGATATAATTAATACAACCAAGTCCATCCTTGCACCTGAGTCCAATTCTTATCTTCCTGTCCCCCGTGCATCTGAACTGTGCACGCAGCATAACCATTAAAAATATGAACTGTCATCTAAGGGAGCTGCGTGTACCCAGATCTGCATGGGTTTGAGGGTGTTTCTAGGAAAGTGAGCCACTGCAATGCATTGTGGTAGTTGTTTTCTTTGCAGCAAATGCATCAGGAAGTCATGAGGGCAATAAATACGCGAACATCTCAAGCTGCTGTTGGAATATATGTATGGTTTGTCCTTTGCTTATTTACAGTGCCCGCACATTGTATTCCTTAATTATCGGCAAATTGCCCCTTTAACCCTCATCCTACCAATATATGTAACATACAAGGACTACTGACTGCAAACTTTGGTTCCTCCAAGATCAACCCTACCATAAGAAAGAACCATCATAGCAAAATATTGACTAACAATGTTTTAGGAAGAAATTAGTTGTCATTAATGTCATCTAAAAAAAGAATATCTCCTTCTGCAGCCTGTTATATTTGTGTATTTTCCCACACACACACATGCACCATGTCCTGATAATGCTCTAACTGCATGTCAATCAAATGCATTTCACACTATTTCACAGTCTTACCATATACAATCTCAATTACTTAGGAATTAGTGTGTCTGCAACACACTCCAAGTTGGGACAAGTGCATGTTCACCAAAATGTAACAACACCACTCCTTTTAATTACACTCAGTGGTCTTTTTGAAACTGAGGACACTGGAGTTTGAAAAGCGAAATTTGTTCCCCGTCTGATATAGGAACTCAATTTACCAACAGTCGGAAGTATCAGCTGTTGTATTTTGCACTTCTTAGTCCACCACACATGTTAACTGGGAGACAGGTTTGGTTTGAAGACAATACTTATACTCTGTGATAACAAAGCCCCAGTGTAGCTTGGCTTTGTGGTGATGGAACAAGCTGGGGCTTCCCTGAAAAAGATGATGTCTGGATGGCACACATGTTGTTCCAAAATGTGCTTGTATCCTTCTGCATCAATTTTTCCATGACAGATGTGCAGGGTGCCCAAAATGAGTGCACTAATGCAGTCCCAGGCAACGACATATGCTGGCTTTTGAACATGTTGCTGATAACAGTTGGGGTTGTTGTTTTCCTTTTTGGCCCTAAGAACACACTGTCTATTATTTCCAAAAACAAAAACTTCTCAGGGCTCAAACTCAACTGCGACGAACTGGCGCAAAGTGAAAAGCAGTGCTGTTGTCTGAACAGTAAATCTTTCAAATTGTCTCTGGAAATAATGGACTTTATATTCTGAGGGCTAAACAGGAGAAGAATATTATTAGTGGCATCCTTAAAAATTTGTATCTGTCATGGTCTGGAGCTGCATTAGTGCACTCAGAATGGGTAACGGGCACAAGGGTGAGGGCAAACATTAAAGAAGAATGGCACACATGCATTTTGGAACAACACGTGCTCTCCAGACACTGTCTTTTTCAGGGATGCCCCTGCTTTTGCAGCAAGATAATGTAAAGTCACTCTCTGTATGTATTGCAGGGGAAGGGCTTCTTAGTTACAGAGTGTGGGTACTGCCTGCAGCCCAGACCTGTTTCCCAGTAAAAACATGCAGTTAATTATGAAGCGCAAAATTTGACAAAAAAACCCTCCAAACTGCTGACAAACCAAACTCCTCTATCAGGCAAGAATGGGAACAAGTTACACCTTTGAAACGCCAACAATAAGGGTCCTCAGTCCCCAGAACAACTACTGACTGTTTTAAAAGGAGAGGTGATGTTTCACAGTAGTGAACATGGACCTGTCCCAACTTCATGGGATCATGTTGCAGACATCACATTTTGAAATAAATATTATTTAAAAAGAAATAAAGTTGATGCATTAAGACATGACTGATTTTGCATTTCTATTTTTTTCTGTTTAATACAGGTTAAAAGGGATTTACAAATTGCTGCTTGCTGTATTTATTAACATTTTACGCATTGTCCTAATTCTTTCAGAACTGTGGTCGTGAAACAGAAGCAGCAAACAATGAAATGAAGAGTTTTGGAACAAATAAAGGAGAAAACTCCCCAAAAAAAATCTTTGAAAAAATGCCTTGTATTTTGTAACATTCATTAACTGAAGATTGCATCTTTATCTAAAATTGAACAGAAAAATGTTCTTGAGAATTATTATTATTAGCTCTTATTAGGTTGTATGTTGCATGCTGTGCTTCTGCACAGTGTGTTACTTTATCTGTCACCACATTTGAAAATATTGCAAAGATTGTGTTTTCTGGTTAGTGTTGAATAATACCACTCATGTTTGAGGACTTCCACTTATATGCTTGGCAAAGTGAATGAGAGATGCTGTGCTGTTTCATTCAGAGCTCATAAGTGAATACTAAGTGATCTGCAAAATGCCGTGGAGCTGAATGTATCCTCAGGTCTCTGCTTAAAAAAATAATATTGCTGTGTGTGGGTGGATTTCCAGTATCAATGCTTGTGTCAAAAAATGTTGTGATGCTTTCAAGGCAAGGATGGCTGAAATCATTTACTGAGATCACAGCACCAATTTCATCTATCTTTGCTTATTAAAAAGCTTAGCAATTCTGGTTCATCCTAGGACAGAATGGCAACAGCTTAAGGCATTGTAATAACCAAGCTCAAGGGACATAACATAGATTTAACTGAACAGTGATTCTGCTAAGAAAATGATTGAATAAGACTGTTGGAATAGATGAAAGGTAATGAGGTCACAGCCATAAATTATTCACGCCTAAGGTAGTCAGCAAGTTTATAGGTCCCTATATATTTGCAGTGTATGCATATTTGTATGTATTCCTGCATATTTCAACTGTGAAACAGGCAATTGAAAGCCAGGATAATGTACTGTATTCCTTTTTGTATAATTTTTAATTTATCATCACATAAATAATCAAAATTTAATGGCACCTATATCAGATCAAAGAGGGAACAAATAAACTGATGAAAATGGCCATTGTTAAACTACCAAACCACTAATACAAGTCAGAATTTACCTATGTCCATGAAACCAAATGAAGACCACAATGGAAAAATGGAAAAAAATATACAAAAAATATAAAATATATAAAATATTGTAATAATATATACCTGTATTATACATTATTTTAAATATTACATAATAATATATGAAGTATACATGCAAAAATGCAAAATTTGGATTCTGATCGTTTTTTCCTTTGTGGTCTTCAAATGAAAGGACAATAATGTAGCAATAGGCAAAATCAGTCCTTGACTTGTGTCACAATCAAGACCCAGATGAAAGACAATGAGATTTTCCAGGAGTGAAGCGATTTTAGAGCAGTCTTTCAAAATAGAGCATGCAAATCAATGGTCATCAGGTTTAACTGTCCAACTGCATTACCTCCAAGATGAAATAATTAAATGCTGCTTGATCTAAAAAAGACCATGAAGAAAAAAAAAAAATCCACTTTTTAAATAGCACAGAATAATAGAGAGATTAAAAACCTCAGCTATTAAATGTAATTGTATGTTGGACAAAGATTTCTGTGAGGAAATGTTGCAGTTTATCATCAGATCAGCTGAATCCTTGAAATCCTTGACAGCATTACTACATTGGACTTTTCTTTGAATGGGTGTATAATGTGTCTACTGTTCATCTGTCTTTCATCCATATGTTGGGCTTGAATGTCCACTCCGCAAAGTGAATTGAGTGGAAAATGTTACCATCATGATGTAAATCACCAAACAGGGGAACTCACAGATCAATCAGCACAGCTAGACTGACTTCAATGCCCTCTAAGAGGTGATAATGGAAATGAAGGTCTTTGTTTAAAAGGAGGTTTTGCAGGGTATAGGCAAATTTGCCCACAGCCCAATTTGAACCATCTTCTGGTTATATGTACCTACTTGTGGGACTGTCCAGAAAATAGATTTGAAATGTGATATTTGCATACAGGAAGTGAACTGTGACCTATTTAGTGATTTCAAGAATGGGGCAAGGCCTCAAAAAGTCCATATTTAAACCCATTAATGATTGTTCTGAAAAACCAGATGATTTTTAATGGCTACACAACAACATGACGGACATTTTGATACCAAACATAAGTATATACTGAAGAAGTTTCAGACAATTTTCCATTGAAAAAATGCATCTGTCTTGATGCAAAATGTAAAGTTCATCTTGAAAAACAACCAGGTTCCTATGAAAACACTCCTAAGATATTTTCACAAAAGTTGCCTCATATAGTTGGCTAAATAATGTGCGAGTGTCGTTAAATTGCGAGACCGGTAACATGGTGTATTCAAGCCATTTTTATTATATACTGCATATTTCTCAGAAAAGCCACTTACGTACATGTTTTCATAAACTGTTGTACATTGTGTAGGTTCTATATCTCCCAGGCCTTGTTTTTACTCCACTGAGCAAAGCGTAATCTGCGCTTGTGGTCACACTTCAATGATTTTGTGAACCACAAAGCATTCAACATTGTTGAATGCCAAGGGTAAGGAACCTTCTCCAGAAAGAGCCACTGTGGGTGCAGGCTTTCATACCAACCAAGCTGCTACACACCTGATTCTACTAATCAAGGCCCTTAACAAACATTCCAGAGGTTGATTAGTAGAATCAGGTGTGTAGCAGCTTGGTTGGTATGAAAGCCTGCACCCACAGTGGCTTTCTGGAGAAGATTCCTTACCCCTGTTGTATGCTCATGCTTTACATACTGCTGCTGTTTCATGTGATACATTTTATAAATCATATTGGGCTCGGATGGTCCATGGGCTCAGGGTGGGGGACGGAAAGAGATACAGAAAAAAAGTGGGTGAGGCACTGGATAAAACTACTGCATGTAAAAATAGATAAATAAATAAATAAAAAACACACACACACATATATATATATATATATATATATATATATATTTAATAAGCAATGACTGTTCCATGTTTCTTTGTATCAGACGTAAAATTAGCGCTATTACTTGCAGGCACAGTTGGCATTGGTAATAATGTTGAGCCAGAGTGCTGTTTCTCACAGCTAGCTTCACCCTACCGCAGGAATATATAATGGTTGAAGAATACACAAAATGTCAGTTGCTTGTTGAGTGAGTAGAATCTGTTTAATGGATTTTATTTGATACCACTCACTATTTTGGAGCAGTAATATTCAGAAAGTGTACCACAGCCTACATTTGCATTGCTTGCCAGAACATGGAATACATAATTGCCCGAAGCCAGAGATAAATTTATGATCAAAATGTGTCCCAATTAGAGATGTTCAGTTTTAAAATTAACTGACAAGGACTCCCACAAACATCTTACGTGAAGGTTGTTGACACCTGTGATCCAAGCGATCTATAAGTCCGAAAGCCCTCCTTTTTGCTGTGAAAATAACAATTGCGTGGCCTATTGTGAGCTTGCTTCAGCGCAACAGCGACACTTTGCACTCTTACATACTTCGTTAATATTATCATGCAGTTTCTTCCACCAAGATTTTTCCCCAAACCCCTTCAACACCGTTTAAGCTTTGATAGCCTATTCATGGATTTTATCAAATGTAATGATATAATGGTTAGGATTTAATTAATTCTCTGTTGTTGGATGTCTGGATGCAAAAAAGCCATTTGGGTTAGATTTCCATGATGGGATTTTTATTTCTGTATTTCATCAGAAATCATTCATCATGAGCAAAATATGTTTTTGACATTTTTAATATACTAACAGCTCTACAATTTCATTTTGCTTTTCATTTGTGCAGTGTCTTTGTAGCTTATATCAAATCAATTAAATATTAACAAAGAAGCAATAATAATGATCATTATAAATATTTTACGTTTAAGGCAACCAACTCTGCACAGGTCTAATCAACATTAATTTTGTTGAAAAGCAGTGCCTTGGTGCAGAATTGCTTTTTCTCTTTGTTTATTTATTTATTTTTCAGAATTGCTTGTGATGGAGAAAGCATTCATTGTTATACTGCCATTATTATGCTCGGGAGGGTTGGTGTTACAGCAAGTTTCTGAATTAGCTTGCCCTGTTCTGAGAACGTAAAAGAAATAAACTAGGACAGATATACAGAACTCAATGGTTGGGATATGCTTCATAATAATGGGACTGTCGCGGGTGAACTGGGGTGTCTGATAATCCCATTTAAGCAACTGATACCGATTGTGCTGCTCAAATACGTAATATGAAAATATATATTCAGTGTACTGGATGTGATTACTTGACATACTCCAATACCCGTGAGGTAATGCTGCTACACATATTTGCAAATCCTTTTCAACTTATATTCAATTGAATACACTGCAAAGACAAGATGTTTAACGTTCAAACTGAGAAACTTTATTTTTTTTTTGCAAATAATCATTAACTTAGAATTTAAAGGCAGCAACACATTGCAAAAAAGTTGGCACAGGGCCTTTTTTACCACTGTGTTACATCACCTTTCCTTTTAACGACACTCAGTAAACGTTTGGGAACTGAGGAGACCAATTTTTGAAGCTTTTCAGGTGGAACTCTTTCCCATTCTTGCTTGATGTACAGCTTAAGTTGTTCAACAGTCGGGGTCTCCGTTGTCGTATTTTACGCTTCATAATGCGCCACACATTTTCAATGGGAGACAGGTCTGGACTACAGGCAGGCCAGTCTAGTACCCGCACTCTTTTACTACGGAGCCATGCTGTTGTAACACGTGCAGAATGTGGCTTGGCATTGTCTTGCTGAAATAAGCAGGGGCGTCCATGAAAAAAGACGTTGCTTGGATGGCAACATATGTTGCTCCAAAACCTGTATGTACCTTTCAGCATTAATGGTGCCTTCACATATGTGTAAGTTGCCCATGCCTTGGGCACTAATACACCCCATACCATCACAGATGCTGGCTTTTGAACTTTGCGCCTATAACAGTCCGGATGGTTCTTTTTTTTCCTCTTTGGTCCGGAGGACACGGCGTCCACAGTTTCCAAAAACAATTTGAAATGTGGACTCGTCAGACCACAGAACACTTTTTCCACTTTGCATCAGTCCATCTTAGATGAGCTTGGGCCCAGCGAAGCCGGGGCGTTTCTGGGTGCTGTTGATAAATGGCTTTCGCTTTGCATTGTAGAGTTTTAACTTGCACTTGCAGATGTAGCGACGAACTGTAGTTACTGACAGTGGTTTTCTGAAGTGTTCCTGAGCCCATGTGGTGATGTCCTTTACACACTGATGTCGGTTTTTGATGCAGTACCGCCTGAGGGATCGAAGGTCACGGGCATTCAATGTTGGTTTTCGGCCTTGTCGCTTACGTGCAGTGATTTCTCCAGATTCTCTGAACCTTTTGACGATATTACGGACCGTAGATGATGAAATCCCTAAATTTCTTGCAATAGCTCGTTGAGGAATGTTATTTTTAAACTGTTCGACAATCAGCTCACGCATTTGTTCACTAAGTGGTGACCCTCGCCCCATCCTTGTTTGTGAATGACTGAGCATTTCAGGGAAGCTGCTTTTATACCCAATCATGGCACCCACCTGTTCCCAATTAGCCCGTTCACCTGTGGGATGTTCCAAATAAGTGTTTGATGAGCATTCCTCAACTCTCTCAGTCTTTTTTGCCACTTGTGCCAGCTTTTTTGAAACATGTTGCAGGCATCAAATTCCAAATGAGCTAATATTTGCAAAAAATTACAAAGTTTACCTGTTCGAACATTAAGTAACTTGTCTTTGCAGTGTATTCAATTGAATATAGGTTGAAAAGGATGTGCAAATCATTGTATTCTGTTTTTATTTACGATTTACACAACGTGCCAACTTCACTGGTTTTGGGTTTTGTATAAAAGGTCTTCAGTAATCTTTCATTGCAGAGAAAAATGGGAGTATGGGTTATGGAATAAGGATAAAGTATAGATGTGTCAAGTAAATCATCCAGATTATTTTCATCCTTACAATATTAAGTTAACATTATGTTTTATTTGAAAATATAAACAAGTGATATCATTATTTTGTAATTCATACTTTCTTAATGATTGGCACTGATAATTTAGCCAATAAATGGTTTGATCCTTAATCAGGCTAACTGAAATTGTAACAATCATCACTTAAGAGTTATCTAAGGTTACTGAAGGCTTTAGATTGCTATCCCTGATGGCATGCCACGGTTAATGTTGAAAAGTCAAATCATAGCAGCAAGTCAGTAATTTATATGTAAATACGCAGTGGTCATTAACGCAAAGTATTTGCCATTTATGCATTTACTACCATGTTTACCCCAAACTGAGGGATGTACTATGAAGAAAGTTAAACTTAGCCAGGCTGTCTTCACATGAGCTGGCTAAAAAATGCAAAAAAAAAACTGGCTTTATTCTATTATTCTACAGAATTACCTCTGATGGTCAGTTGTTCCAGTGTATCAGGTGATATAAACTTTGAGCGGTGTCCCAGTGTTAAACTAGATGGCACAACGGAAGGAAGGAGCTCCCTGAGATTGTCCGTAGCCGCATTTTGGCCTTACTTGATGCTGAAAACGTTAAATGCTGCCATAGCACTGTAAGAGACACCATCAAGCATTTCATAGATACTGGTTTGCTGAAAACTTGTAACAATATACAGTGCTGTGAAAAAGTATTTCTTCCTGATTTCTAATTTTTTTTGCATATTTGTCATATTTAAATATTTCAGATCATCAAACAAATTTTAATATTTGACAAAAATAACCAGAGTAAATACAAAATGCAGTTTTTAAATTATGATTTCACTTATTAATGGAAAACAGCTCTCCAAACCTACCTGGCCCTATGTGAAAAAGTAATTGCCCCCTAAACCTAATAACTGGTTGTGCCACCCTCGGCGACAACAACTGCAATCAAGCGTTTGCAATAACTGGTAATGAGTCTTTCGCATCGCTGTGGAGGAATTTTGGCCCACTCTTCTTTGCAGAATTGCTTTAATTAAGCCACATTAGAAGGTTATCTAATCTAAGTCCAGCAGTATCCAGTTCTTCAGTCATTTCAAAACAAGTCATCAACATGGAAGGGAGGAGGGATGCTAATTTTTTTTGCGTTTATTCCCGGCTTGTACGCTGACCTTGGATTTCATGTCACGCTCATTCTTGGCTAGTACTTGGCCGTCTGCTTTCTAACTCTGATCATAATCTGATCATACTCGGCCATTGCCACGTATAGGCTCCTCTCACTTTTTGCTCATGACATTGTCACGAAAATTTTGTGCATAAGCGGGGCACTTGCACAGTTTCAGGCGTTCTTGGATTTCAAGTTCTGATCATGTTCTGCTCATGTTCTTATTATACTCTGATCTCTACTTTCATGTCACGCTTCACCGGAAGTGACAAGAGTGTGAGTGAAAAGGCACTTACGTAGTTTCTGTTTGAACAGTGTATAAGTCTCATGAGCGTAAAAACATCAGAAAGCAACATTCAGAAGCCTTACCAATTGCAAGTTCAATTGGTACAGTATGTGATTGCAACCAAAAATGAATATTTACCTCCGCCAGGAGTTATTGTGGTCACTCTTGACTGTGCGTGTCTGTGTGTGCGTTTGTCAGCAGGATAACTTAAAAATTATTCAATGGATTCCCATAAAATTTTATGGAAAGTCGAACTATATGAATGGGAAGAGATGATTTCCAGAACACTTTGGACGCAGATCTGGATTCTACAGCTGATTATTAGGGCTAGTGGATCAAAACCTGCAGACAGAGGTATGCGCTCTCTGAGTTTTGTTATTACCTCTGCCAAAAAAGTTGACAGGTGGTTATGTGATCAGTGCCATTTGTTTGTCTGTCTGTTTCTATTTTGTATTTGGAGATTGAGGTTGAAACAAATATAGTTCTTGCCATCTTGTTGTGATCTGTACAATCAGACATGTCTTGAATGCCTGAACTGGTGCAGTGTCAAAAGCTGAACTCTGTGCAGACTTCTTCAGGCTTCGCACCAGCTGTGGAAGTGCAGAGAGGGTAACATATTCTTGACCACTTAAAAACACTGTAGCTCCTTCAAATGGTTCAAGGGCCTGGTTTAGTTCCTCAATCAAATTCCACTGCTCAGGCTTGAGATCAAGGTAATGTTTTCGTCTGGGAGTCACTGCTGGGTCAGACAGCACAGCAGTTACTGGCCATCTCTGTTCCAGAAGCCTGGATAGCATATGATGAGTACTATTCCAGCGAGTACTTACATCTTGTACTAGCATGTGTTGCGGGGAGCCTGCTGATTATCCTTAAGCTCGGTGAATGCCAGTGCGCTCTTCTTAAAGTGTTCCACAAGGGATGTTGCAGCAGCCACACACTTGGGAGACAGCTTGATTGTTCTTCAAAGCACTTTGCACCATCAAGTTCAGGGTGTGACCTGCACATCATACTGATGCCCATCCATGCTTTTCTTCTAAAATCTTTACTGCTGCCACAACATTAGCACCGTTCTCGTGGACAAAAGCTTTAATATTCTCTCGTGTTATGTCAAATTTGGTGATAACATCCTCAAGCCAATCAGCAATATTTGCAGCTGTGGGACTCCATTTCTCAATCTTCCCCAAGAAAGTGGCACATCAGCCCCAGATACGCCTCTGTAGCAACACTTGTCTAAATGTCTGTTGTGAGATGAATTCTTTGAGGCTCCTTTCGGGTGTTCCTCAACTTGACTGTGATTTCTTCATACTTTTTCTCCATCATTTTTGTGAGGTAGGGTCTTGAGGGAAGGGTGTACCTCGGATTAAAGGTAGAAATCATCTTCTGAAACTTTTAATTCTCCACCATGGACAGCAGACACAAATCTGTGATGATCATGTTGAGAATGCTGTCTGTGTATTCAGCTGCTTGCTCTGTTGAACAGAGTGGAGCTCTCCACATGAAGCTGTCCATAGTACCACTCCACATTTCACTGAAAAAGAGTATAACTATTATTGATATTTCTGTATGTGCAATGGTGCAAATAATTTGAACCGGAGAGTATGTTTTTATTATAATTTTGCTTCATTTTTTCTCTTGCTCATGTATTGCTTTTTTTTACTTGCTTATTATTGTTTTTTATTGATGCTCACTTTTAAAACAAGCTAAAGCCATTGAGTTTCAGGTGGAAAACATTTATTCATTTATCATTTTTCTTTTAGTAAACATCTAAAATGAATCAAACAACCCCTAAAAACAGCAAGATGAAAAGGTTCATATTTAACGTGGTACGTCACAGTTCAAACAGGAGGAGTGTACTATCATACCTCTTTTCTCTCTGATAACCTGCAGCGTGTCAGGTTATCAGAAACAAAGGGTAGAAAGAGACAAGAGAGACATCACAAACAGCTCAATGTTTGTTATTACTGAAGTGCTTGGCGCGTTCACGTGGCGCACGTCAGGATTACAATACCACGCGCTTTTCTTTATTTCCTCTCGTGCCTCACTGGAAAAGCAATAAAATCAATCAATTCTTCAATTAGCCGCAAATACAGTGCATACCTCACTGTTGCGTTTTTAATGGCACTAAGTATACATGCTCCCCCTCGGCTGTGTCATCAGAAAACATGGGATGTCATTCCACTGTTACGCTGACGACACACAGCTCTACATTAAAACTTCCCCAAACCCCCTTGCTGCTCTATCACGTCTTACCAACTGCCTTGAGGAGATAAAGGTATGGATGAACAGCAACATCCTTCAGCTAAACAGCAAAAAAACCCAGGCTGTTCTTGTTGGCATCCTTCACCATGTCCAGTCATCACCCATATTCCAGCTCAGCTTTGACGGCCAGACCATCCCCTTCTCCTCCTCAGTTATACAGATGGAGGTCAGGTTTGGCCTACACCTGACTTTTAATGATCACATAACCCACCTGTACAAGGCCTCGTTCTACCACCTCAGAAACATCATTAAACTGTGCCCAACCCTAACCCTGTCAGATGCAGAGGAGCTTGTCCACGCCTTTGTCTCCTCAAGGCTGGACTACTGTAATGGGCTCCTCATCAGGATTCCTGGCAAGAACATCCAGAAGCTGCAATACATCCAGAACTGAGCTGCCAGGATCCTGATGAGAGTCCGTGAATATGCCCATATAACCCCCATTCTGCACTCACTGCACTGGCTTCCTGTTTCATCACGGATTGACTACAAAGTCCTCCTGTGCACCTATAAATGCATCATCAGTCACGCACCTCCCTACAATAATTGATCACCCCTAAATCCTCCGCCCATACCTTCAGATCTACTGGCAGCCTGCTCTGGGTCCCCACCACCAGGCTCCACACCATGGGGGACCGAGGTTTCTGCTGAGCTGCTCTGCACCTGTAGAACAGTCTCCCCATCATGCTAAGGGCAGCACAGAGCCTGGACTCTTTTAAAGCAGGCCTGAAAACTTATTTATTCAAAACGGCTTTTAACTGCTAAATTGGGAAGTCTTCTGTGATGTTTTTATGCTTTTTTATATTATCTGATGACCCTGACTTGTTTTTAACCTGTAGCACTTTTCTTATGAATTCTTATGAATGAAAAGTGCATTACAAATAAAATGTATTCTAGTTATTCTTCTTCTTCTTCTTCTTCTTCTTATTATTATTATTATTATTATATATGTGTAATTAAGTCATTTCCCACTCATTTGCTTTATTGACAAAACTCCCCTCATCAGAAACCATTGAAACAATTCTTCTTCCTAAAAATGAATCCCTTGGTCACCTCACGCATTCGTCTTTCGGAAGTTTTAGACCATGGCTTAGGCAGGTAGAATGCCGCACCTTCATGCTTCCAAACAATATATAGTTCTTCAACGTGGCACAATATTTGAATGTATAAAAACGCAATTGTGAATAACGGCCCGCCCTCGGGCCAAAGTTTGATGAAAGGTTATTGGCATGTAGACTACATTTGATTATTTGTGCTGATAGAAATGAATGGTTAAGAGACCAATGATTGCTGGGCTAATTATGTCCACTCTTTTGGTTTCATTTCCTTTCAATGGCTCGTTAATTCAAGTGATGTGTCTTCAATTACACCCGTCAATTCTGTAGATCATTCCACACTACATAAAAAATAATGTGAGCTAATTTTCTCCCAAAGCAGCACCCTCATGTAGACTGAGTTGCCTGGCTTGGCCATCTGTAACCCCGCTCAGGCATACAGTATACTGTAAAAGCAATGCCAAACCCTGTAAATGAACCCATTACCATGTCACTCTGTCATCCATCCATTTCATGCATGATAAAGTTCCATTCTCTCTTAACTCTATTGTGTGTGTGTGTGTGTGCATGTATCTGTGCAAATGTTTGCGTGAAAGAGAAAAAGGCAGAGGATGAGAAAGAGAGATTAAATCTGCATATCAGTAACAGATGGGGTTGACACAATACACCCCCATCCTGACTCAACATATAGTGATGCTACCTGACCAAGCGTCAATACACAATGAAAAACAAGGCTTTTGGCGTCCTTATTTTATGTTTAGGGTTTGGGTACGGGTTAAGGGTTAGGGCTAAGGTGGTCAGGTTAGTTTTAAACTGGCTTCAAATAAGGACGCCAAGAGCCTCCTTTCTCTTGGTATGTTGACACTTGGTCAGGTAGCGTCACCATATGACGAGTCGGGATGAGACTGGGCTCATTGACATAATGATGAAATGGGCTTCAAATACAGGTCATCAAGATATACTTTATTTCAAGAAAAACACAATTTTTATACAACTCCTCTCTAACAGAATTTTGTATTTAGACCATCTGTCACAACCAATTTAATCTGTTTCCTGACGAAGGAAAACAACAGAACTTCCATTTAAAACATTTGCATCACATATCACATATAGTGCTTTGGATGCTAAAGAAGTTCATTGCTTTGACAATGTATGTCTTTGTGACCAAATTTTGGGGAGGCAAGGACCACACAAACACTATGTGATCACTTTTCAGCTGTGTAACACTGAAGCTCTCGCAGCTTCTGCTATGGTAAAAATCCCAAATAGCGGAGTTCCATTAAAACATTTTACTGACCTCAGTGAGTGCTTGACAACTGCCTCCATCTGGGACCATGGAAATTTAAATCCTGTCACCCCTGACTTTGCTGAACCTACTCCAGGCATCCACCCCAGATGGTCTGGAGAAAAGGAACTGAATGTGGCTGGACTGCCTCCCTAAACCACCATTAACTCTGTAGCTTATATTTTCTCTTGGTTATTGCAAGCAGGTTTTAACTTCTTTGCTCCCCTCAATCACATCTCTTTCTTTCTTGTATCTCTCAATTCTACTGATGCATTGTGACAGGATATTCCTTTTTTCCTGTCTCAATATCGCCTTCGCTCTCTCTTCTGACTCCACAGTTGGCATCTAACATCCTACAGGCTCAATCTTATTTAATATTGTTGGCATCACTCAACAATTTGGATGGGCTCTCTAATACAACTGCCTTCTTTCAGTGTGCAATTGTGAAATTACTTCTATTTGTCTTGTTTTCAAAGTTGGAACAACTTTCATCGTGATTCCCGAGTGAAAACAAAACTGCAGTTAAACTGGTAGGAAATACTACATGCCAAGTCATCAGACTTTCAGGCAGATCTATTAGTGTAGACTTCATTTGAAGACTTTTTCTAAGCACCAAACATATAGCATAATGACAAATTATAAAGATAAATAATCATCGTCAGTATTATTAATAATAATAATAAATAATAATAATAATACAACCATAAAATAACATAGCCTTGAGGAACATAAAATTTAATGTCCAGAGATTGTTTGAATGATGCCCTTGAATTTTCAGCAATAATGATGGCTCAGGGCTTAGGGTGTATTTAAATAGATTAAAACTGACAGGACTCTGAATAAGCTGCGCAACACATTACTCAGACACATTGGTTCCGTTCACACCTGGTATTAAAATGCGTTTTTTGTGATCGGATTGCAATCGGATAGCGCTTGACCACATGAAAATACAGGTGTAAATGCACTCAAGACGCATTGAGGACGGATTGTGATCCGATCTTTCAAACCACTTCTGAAGGTGGTCAGGGATGGATTCTGGCCACTTTGAACGCACATGTAAATGCAAAGGTGTCTCCAATCTGCATACAACAACTCCGTGGCGGAAACACCAACAGTAAAACTCAGTCGATAAGTAACATTGGTATGTAAGATGCAATATATTTTGTGGGGTGTCTTGTCGGTAAAAAAGGGTTTCATCAAAGACTGTGTTATCATAGCTATTCATTTATAAAAATGCGTAAACAAGGTATTCCAAACTATTTAAATTTACTTTAAACAGAACGGCGATTTCCATTTTGTTCAGCACAGTCCACGATTTGAAGTTATTGTGCAGCTGTATCGCAATTTCTAGAAGTTTTCGCTATGTTGCAGTGGGCTACGCGGCTTCTAGCTCTTGAGAGACCGGAGAGCCTGAATACCAAGCTATAGGACACGCGAGCAAGGTCTAGCTCACAGTGCCCTCTCCTGAGTACACATTGGAACATCCTCCTTTACCTCTCGCAGCATTTTACTGGTGTATAGGACGCACCAGTTTACAAGACGCAATACATTGAAGATGCTTCTTTTTGACCAGTTTTTATGGTAAGCAAGGCGTGCCACTTTAAGAGAGGGGAGACGAAGGATGTGACGTCAGCGAGACGGATTGTAATGTGGACACTGGAGACGCATGTTACCAGGTGTAAATGTATGTGGTCAAACGCTATTCGATTGCAATCCGATAACAAAAACACATTTTAATAGCAGGTGTAAACGGGGCCATTTAAAAACAGCAGGTGCTTAGCCGCATGTCAAAGTTCTTGGTACCGGCTGCCGGATAGCTCACTTGGTAAAGCATCGCGTTGTGAAGCAGAAGTGACTATCACGGCACGGGTTTGATCCCCACTTCGTACCAAGCGGCAGTGGTCGGCAGCTTTTTCAGAGTAGCGCACAATTGGCTATTGCGCTACAGGGTTGCAAAGTGGGAAGGGACTGCCGGGGAGGGAAAATAATAGTTGCCTTGTTCGTTGCTCAAGCGCCTCCTGTTGGCCAGACGGGCGCTCGTCGGGAAGATTCTAAGCCTGTTCATGTCTGGCTCCCATTCTGAACTTGCGAAGATTCAACCAATGAGCGTATAAGAAGCGGTGGTTGCCGGGCACGTGCTTCGGAGGAGAGCCGCAAACTATCTACACTCTCCTGAATTGACAGCAAAGGGTCGCATACAAGCAAGCCTTGTGCCTTGTACATAGTTCACCAATTGGGCATTCCAGATTCGGGTGGGACTGGAGATGCCAAATTTAAAAAAAAAAAAAAAAGGAAAAAGTTCTGATACCATTTTTTATACCGAAATGATTTTCAATATACGAGACCGGGAAGTGCAATAACATGAAAAAAAAAAAAATTTTGTGGCCCTGAGATAGAAGTAGTTTGCACAATTTAGTTAATCCGTGGCAACGAGTTATACTGCATTCCCTCAATTTAATTAACTCCTTCCCACAATTTAGCAAATTCGTGGCCACGAATAACAACTTCTTCCCATGATTTAGTTAACTCATGGCCACGACATATAACTCATTCCCTCAATTTTGTTAATTTAAATTGAGGGAACGACTTGTATCTCGTGACTATGAAATAGCTACATCGTGGGAACGACTTGTATCTCATGGCCACAAAATAGCTAAGCTGTGGGAACTACTTGTATTTCGTGACCACAAAATAGCTAAGTTGTGGGAATGAGATAGCTAAATCGAGGGAACGACTGATATCTCGTGGCCATGTCTTATATTTTTTTCGTGTTGTTGCACTTTCTGGGCTCCGTACCAATACACTGCATCCAATCCATTTCATAACTACTGAGTAGCAAGTAGGCTTGGCATTGCAGAGAGAGAGAGAAAGAGAGAGAGAAATGCAAAATTTACTCTGAACTTATTGATCACCTATCATAAGTAAAAAAAAAAAAAACTGGACAGTCAAACTGAGGCAGCTGTAGTTTGGCTGCAACAAAAGTGAGGTACATAATTACTTTCTTAACATTTTTTTTTTTAAAGTTGCATATTGAAATGACCCATTTAATAATAAATAAATGACTGAAGTTCATACATATTTTATATGAAAACCACTGGAGTATGATATGTGTTCACATCCACCAATGCCAGTTAAAACTTTACTGAGCCAAAAGGTAACCTTATGTTAACAATGCCTTAAAGCACCATCAACTTCTCTGTACTCTGAGCCATCTGCAATGGACCATCACATTGTGAAAATGTGTTTGTGGACAGATGAATCAATATTTCAGGTCTTTTTTTTTCGGAAGAAATGGTCGCCAAGTGTTCTGGACTAATGAAACAAAAAAAAGGACCATTCAGACTGATATCAGCTTCCGTGAATGCACAATGCTGAAAATTACACTGAGATTTTGGGACAACATATGCTGCCTTGAAGACATCCTTCCCAGGGGATGCCTATGCTTATTTCAGCAAGATAATGCAAAACCACTTTCTGCATGCATTACAAAGGCATGGTTTCGTAAGAAGAGGGGGCTGGGTGCTGGAATGGCCAGCCTGCAGTCCAAACTTGTGCCCAATAAAGATCTTGCAATATATTTTGGAATGTAAAATGTGACAAAAAAAACCCTGGTCTGTTACACATTTTTAGACTTCTTTGCTGGAAAAATGGACAAAATTAAACCTGCAACACTTAGACACTCAGTGTCTTAAATCGCTCAACATTTAAGTGTTTTGAAAAGGAATGTCAACAATAAAATATGGGGCAAGAATCAAAATTGAAATACATGTTTATTTTTAAAAAATCTAAAAAATTTGTGTAGTGAAACATTTAATAATGTACTGTTGTATTGTTTTCAGCGTGGTTTGGGTCAAAGGATTTACAAATCACTGCTTTCAGTTTTAATTTTCATTCAGTATACTTCCCCAACTTTCTCTGATTTGAGGTTGTTGAAGAATAGATGAATAATATTATGGGAAAAACAAGGATTGGGGATCATGAATTGCGGCAATTTGTAACATCTTGGGGTCACCAAGTTTATAAGACAACCATAATGTGCTGCTTTTGTTGGGACAAATTTTTTGGAAAGGAAGCTCTAAAAAAGCACCTGACGCTTAGCAGAGTGTTGGGAGTTTGGCAAACACCACTTGAACTATCATTGGAACGCGATTAATACAAAGAGTCAGTGGGACAAAAATATAAAGTTTTGGCCATTTACACCATCAGCTAGATTTGCAGCAAACAAAAAATTTTTTACTCAGAGAGGGACATCATAAACACTGTCAAGTATAAAGTTTGGCTACAGATGTTTTTGAAACGTGCTGCAGCAAGCAATCTTGGAACACTTAAAGATCAACAGGATAATAAATTCCACCAAGCACTGGTAAAGTATGGCAAATGTCTCTGCTTTGAGCTTTGTTGGATAAAATATTTATTCTTTAATTCCTGAATAAATCTAATTGCAGATACTTTTGAAATTAAAGTTAGTGGATGTCCGTATATTATTGCCATAAGTTTCATTCAAAGGAAATGAGATGTCCCGTCGCTGGCACTTGGAATTCATTTATTTATTCATTTATTTATTTAAAAATTCTCCATGCCACATACATCAACGCATAAATCAATTTGGCGATAGAACAAAAGAAAAACACAGATACAACTATTACTTCTTTTACGCATCACGACAAAAATAAAACAATGGAACAAAGATACAAACTGAATAAGATTTATATATGGCAGAGAAGGGATAGCGTTCTGGCAAAAATATTGCCTCTTAAGGCACCACCAAGATAAAATACATGATATACATGAGATAAAAATATGTCCAACTCTGACGAAAAGCTGTGCACTGACATATATTAACCCAGGTGCACGTATTATGAACATTAAAATACGATGAAAATTTCTTATTTTAAAACTGAATCACTTTTGTTTTAAAATTATGGCCACTACCAATGGCTCTAACGTGATACGGTAATATTTTTCAAAGTTTTATTATTCTATTAAAATATGATGCATAAAATCACCCAGTAAGGCATCTAAAACTTTTGACAAGAAGATCATCACCCCACCACGAATTGAACTCAATGTATAAGTCAATCAGGACTGCAAATTTCCCCGTTAAACAATTGTGAAAAAAGGCGTGATCTTGTACTTCTCTACAGTATGACAGAGGCAATATATCTAAATCTTTTAACCTGCCTTGATAATCTAAATCGTTACCCAATATGTGTCTAGTTGCCCTTCTTTGAACACCTTCTGGACGACACAGGTTTCGTTTTGATAAGGAGTCCCAGGCAACACTACAATATTCCAACTTGTTACACACTACACTCGTGTACATCATCTTTAAAATATTGACAAGGAAGGAATACCTTTTAAAGGAAATTTCTATTGTACTGAAGAAAGAAGTTTTTTTGACCTCATCTCTGTGGCCATAATAGGGATATTTGAGAAGGATCGCTTCAGTTGCTGTCTTATCAAATTGCCTGAAGAGTTCACTGATTGGTGAGGGAGTCATAACATTATAGCATTTAAAGCTGTGAATGAGAATCCTTCAGTATTAGAATTCTGAGGTTAAAGAATCATTTCAAACAGACTGGCTAATGCATCATATATCGGTTAATTAGATGCTATTATGTAAGCTAGCCACGTGCAGAGGAAATAATTACTTTCACAAAGTTGAACACTTCTTCATAGATTTTCAGGTCATTTTACTTAATTTGTAAAGCTGCTGGAGATCCATCAGGGATCCCTGTAGAATATTTAGAGGCTCCTGAATATTAAAATTTAAGTGCACAATGTGCATTAATTAGACACGTCTGTTTAGATCTTTCATCATGACATGCAGTTTTATTGAACATGCAAAGTGCTAAGCACTGGCAATGCTCCTAAATGGTGAAGTGATTAACTGATTAATTTGGAGGACATAAGTTAAGTTTCATACTAGGGTTCTTCCGCCAGAAATAAGTTTTATTTTTTTATGTCCCCATTTGAGCGAGTTCTTTCATGCACATTAACCTACATTAGAGTGTTTGATTGACCTGAACGATCCAACATTCAGGAGAAGCAGCCCATAAAGTAAAACCACTCTAAATAATAAAAATGAATCATCTTCACTAATTCACATGGCCTTGCATAAAGCACATTTTTGCTGACTTGCCTTCTCTTAATTAGTAATTCCATTTAAATTTCAGTATCTCTGTTATACACAGAGAAAAAAAGGGAAAACTGAAGAACATTGGTGGCTGGTGAACTGACAATAGGGGAAGCTCAAACCATCCCTTTAAAATAATGATTGGTCATAACCTGTTTTCAATCTTAATAAAATTGACTTTACTTGACTCCAAAAATCCTACGGACCATCAGATGTCACCAGTTCTCCTTAAATTAAGTTAAAATGAGCACTAATAGCCTAATTCTTGACTTATTTTCAATCATTCATTTAAATTACCATTAGAAAAACTCCAAAAACTCTCAATATTATCAGGTGTGGTCAGTTTTCATTAATAACGCATGTTTCATTATCATTCATTATTATTTCATTTAAACAATTTGAACAATAATGAATCACATGCATTGCTTCCAACCCCTGAGTAAACAAAAGCGTGAGAAGTCCGGAGTCATAATTGGTTTCCAATTACTAGTGGTGAAATCTACCGTAACACACGTGAAACCGATAAACCTCCATGCACAAGGACTTTAGCACTGATATTAGGAAATATTTTTTCACCCAAAGAGTAATTTTGATGTGGAATAGCTTGCCTGACCATATTGTTGAGGCAGATGCCTTGGGAATTTTCAAGAGCAGGCTTGACATAAAGCTAGATACCATTGAGTCTTTGAGTATCTGAAGTGATATATTCACAATAGTAAAAAGAAACTGGCGAGCCTAGTTGGGCTGGACGGCCTTTTCTCACCACTCATGTTATGTTATGTTATGTTACTTCAATTCTGCATGAGAATTTCTTACATATGCGTTAATTGAATAATTGCTGACTGCAGCAGGGGAAAGTAAGTATGCCACTCAAACTCACGGCGAATGCGGGAGAGTTGACAGGTATGCATCCATCCATACATCCATCCATCTTCTTCCGCTTATCCGGGGCCGGGTCGCGAGGGCAGCAGTTTAAGCAAGGATGCCCAGACTTCCCTCTCCCTGGACACTTCCTCCACTTCTTCCGGGGTATCCCGAGGCGTTCCCAGGCCAGCCGAGCGACATGGCCCCTCCAGCGTGTCCTGGGTCTTCCCCGGGGCCTCCTCCTGGTGGGGCATGCCCGGAACACCTTCCCAGGAAGGCGTCCAGGGGGCATCCGATATAGACGCCCGAGCCACCTCAGCTGGCTCCTCTCGATGTGGAGAAGCAGCGGCTCTACTCTGAGGTCCTCCCGGGTGACAGAGCTCCTCACCCTATCTCTAAGGGAGCGCCCCGCCACCCTGTGGAGGAAACCCATTTCAGCCGCTTGTATCTGAGATCTCGTTCTTTCGGTTTTGACCCAAAGTTCATGACCATAGGTGAGGGTAGGAACGTAGATTGACTGGTTTGAGAGCTTCGCCTTTCGGCTCAGCTCCTTCTTCACCACAACAGATCGGTACAATGACCGCATTACTGCTGCCACCGCACCGATCCGTCTGTCAATCTCACGCTCCATCCTTCCCTCACTCGTGAACAAGGCCCCAAGATACTTGAACTCCTCCACTTGAGGCAGGAGCTCTCCTCCAACCCAGAGGAGGCTAGCCACCTTTTTCAGGTCGAGAACCATGGCCTGGAACTTGGAGGTGCTGATTCTCATCCCAGCTGCTTCGCACTCGGCTGCAAACTGCCCCAGTACATGCTGAAGGTCCTGGTTTGAAGGAGCCAACAGGACAACATCATCCGCATAAAGCAGAGATGAGATCCTGTGGTCCCAAAACTGGACTCCCTCCGGCCTCTGGCTGCGCCTAGAAATTCTGTCCATAAAAATAATGAACAGAACTGGTGACAAAGGGCAGCCCTGCCGGAGTCCAACATGCACCGGGAACAGGTCTGACTTACTGCCGGCAACGCGAACCAAGCTCCTGCTCCGGTCATACAGAGACCACACTTAATAGAGGGCCCCGGACTGCATAATTCTGAAGCACCTCCCACAGAATGCCACGAGGGACATAGTCGAATACCTTCTCCAAGTCCACAAAACACATGTGAACTGGTTGGCAAATTCCCATGAACCCTCAAGCACCCTGCGGAGGGTATAGAGCTGGTCCAGTGTTCCACGACCAGGACGAAAACTGCATTGTTCCTCCTGAATCCGAGGTTTGACTATCAGCCGAATTCTCCTCTCCAGCACCCTGGAATAGACTTTACCAGAGAGGCTGAGGAGTGTGATCCCCCTGTAGTTGGAGCACACCCTCCAGTCCCCCTTCTTAAATAGAGGGACCACCACCCCGGTCTGCCAGTCCAGAGGCACTGTCCCAACTGCCACGAGATGTTGCAGAGGCGTGTCAACCAAGACAGCCCTACAGCATCCAGGGACTTGAGGTACTCAGGGCAGGTCTCATCCACCTGGTGCCTTGCCACCGAGGAGCTTCCAAACTACCTCAGTGACTTCAGCCCGAGTGATGGATGAATCAGCCTCTGGGTCCCCAGCCTCTGCTTCCTCTACGGAAGGCGTGTCAGTGGGATTGAGGAGATCCTCGAAGTATTGCTTCCACCGGCCGACAATATCCCCAGTCGAAGTCAACAGCTCCCCACCTCCACTGTAAACAGTGTTGGCAGGGCACTGCTTCCCCCTTCTGAGGCGCCAGACGGTTTGCCAGAATCTCTTCGGGGCCGACCGATAATCCTCCTCCATGGCCTCCCCGAACTTTTCCCATACCCAAGTTTTTGCTTCCGCCACCGCCTGGGCCGCAGCACGCTTAGCCTGCCGGTACCTGTCAGCTGCCTCAGGAGTCCTATGAGCCAACCAAGCTCGATAGGACTCCTTCTTCAGCTTGATGGCATCCCTTACTTCCGGCGTCCACCACCGGGTTCAGGGATTGCCGCTGTGACAGGCGCCGGAAACCTTACAGCCACAGCTCAGAACGGCTGCGTCAACAATGGAGGTGGAGAACATGGTCCATTCAGACTCAATGTCTCCAGCCTCCCTTGGGATCTGGTCAAAGTTCTCCCGGAGGTGAGAGTTGAAAATCCCTCTGACAGAGGGTTCCCCTAGACGTTCCCAACAGACCCTCACAACACGGTTGGGCCTGCCAAGTCTGTCCAGCTTCCTCCTCCGCCAGCGGATCCAACTCACCACCAGGTGATGATCAGTGGACAGCTCAGCCCTTCTCTTCACCTGAGTGTCCAAGACATATGGCCGAAGGTCAGATGACACGACCACAAAGTCGATCATTGACCTCCGGCCTCAGGTGTCCTTGTGCCACGTGCACTGATGGACACCCTTATGTTTGAACATGGTGTTCGTTATGGACAAACTGTGACTAGCACAGAAGTCCAATAACAGAACACCACTCGGGTTCAGATCGGGCAGGCCGTTCCTCCCAATCACGCCCCTCCAGGTAACACTGTCGCTGCTCACGTGGGCATTGAAGTCCCCCAGCAGAATGATGGAGTCCCCAGTCGGAGCACTTTCCAGTACCCCTCCCGGGTCCTCTGCACTGCCATTCGGCCCATAAGCCGAATCAACAGTGAGGCACCTGTTCCCGACCCGAAGGCGCAGGGCAGCGACCCTCTCGTTCACTGGGGAAAACTCCAACACATGGCGGCTAAGCTGGGGGGCTATAAGCAAACCCACACCAGCCCGCCACCTCTCACTGCGGGCAACTCCAGAATAGAAGAGAGTCCAGCCTCTCTCGAGGAGTTGGGTTCCAGAGCCCAGACTGTGCGTGGAGGTGAGCCCGACTATCTCTAGCCGGTACCGCTCGACCTCCCGCACAAGCTCAGGCTCCTTCCCCCCCAGCGAGGTGACATTCCATGTCCCCATAACCAGATTCCATGTCCAGGGATTGGGTCATCGGGGCCCCCGCCCACGACTGCCACCCAAAACGCATAGCATCGGCCCCCTCTGAACCCTCCCGCAGGTGATGGGCCTACGGGAAGGCAGGCCCACGTCGCTCGTTCGGGCTGTATGCGTTATCAATGAAAATTGACCACATCTGATTATGCTGAGAGTTTTCGGAGTTTCTGTAATGCTTATTTAAACGAATGATTGAAAACAAGTCATTATTTTTAAGGAATTGGTTTGAGCTTCCCCTATTGCCAGTTCACCAGCTGCCACTGCTGAAGGAATATTTCTGGTGAAAAAAAATCAGAGGCAACACAGCGGGTAGCGCTGGTGTCTCACAGCAAGAAGGTCATGGGTTTGAATCCTGCCTGGGGCCTTTCTCTGTGCAATTGCATGTTCTTCTTGTGTTCTGTGGCTTTTTTTGCTCCTACAGACAAAAGGTTTGCGTTTCAGGCAAATTGGAGGCTCTAAAATTGCCTATGAATGTGAATGTGTCAGTGAAGTATGTGATCCATCTAATGGATTGGCAAAGTATCCAAGGTACGTCTTTTTCTCTCACCTACTGTATGCTTCAATAGGCTCCATCCCCACACAACCATAACCAGGAGAAGAATGAAGGGATGAATGAAATGTTAAAGACTCATGCATTGGACTGACATACTGTGCTGTGAAAAAGTATTTGCTCCCTTCCTGATTTCTTTTTTTTTTTTTTTTGCATATTTGTCATACTTAAATGTTTCAGATTATCAAACAAATTTTAATACAAGACAAAGATCACCTGAGTAAATACAAAATGCAGTTTTTAAAATGATGATTTCATTGATTGAGGGAAAAAACAATTGAAACTTACCTCACTCCATGTGAAAAAGTAATTGCCTCCAGAACCTTATAACTGGTTGTGCCACCCTCGGCAACAACAGCTGCAATCAAGCGTTTGCAATAATCAGCAATGATTCTTTCACATCGCTGTGGAGGAATTTTGGCCCACTCCTCTTTGCAGAATTGTTTTAATTCAGCCACATTGGAGGGTTGTCGAGCATAAAAGGCCTGTTTAAGGTCATGCCACTGCATCTCAATCGCATTTAAGTCCGGACTTTGACTAAGCCACTCCAAAACCTCATTTTGTTTTTTTTAAGCCATTCAGAGGTGGACTTGCTGGTGTGTTTCAGATCGTTGTCCTGCTGCATACCCAAAGTGCGCTTGAGCTTGAGGTCACAAACTGATGGTCGGACATTCTCCTTCAGGATTTTCTGGCAGAGAGCAGAATTCATGGTGCCATCAATTACGGAAACTCGTCTAGGTCCTGAAGCAGCAAAGCAGCCCCAGACCATCACACTACCACCACGTTTAACTGTTAGTATGATGTTCTTTTTATGAAATGCTGTGGTAGTTTTACGCCAGATGTAACGGGACGCACACCTTCCAAAAAGTACAACTTTTGTCTCATCAGTCCACAGAGTATTTTCCCAAAAGTCTTGGGGATCATCAAGATGTTTTTTGGCGAATGTGAGACGAGCCTTTGCGTTCTATTTGGTCAGCAGTGGTTTTCGCCTAGGAACTCCCATTGATGCCATTTTTGCCCAGTCGCTTTCTTATTTTTGAATCATGAAACTGACTTTAACTGAGGCAAGTGAGGCCTACAGTTCTTTAAATATTGTTCTGGGTTCTTTTGTGACCTCCTGGATGTGGTTTGCTGGAGTCCCAAAGCCTTAGAAATGGCTTTGTAACCCTTTTGAGACTGATAGATGTCAATGACTTTGTTTATCATCTGTTCTTGAATTTCTTTATATTGTGGCATGATGTGTTGCTTTTGAAATCTTTTAGCCCACTTCACTTTCTCAGACAGGTTCTTTTGAAGTGATTTATTGATTCAACAGGTCTGGCAGTAATCAGGCCTGGGTGTGGCTAGTGAAATTGAACTCAGAAAATGTGGTTAATCACAGTTAACTCATGATTTAACAAGGGGGGGGGAGACAATTACTTTTTCACATAGGGCCAGGTAGGTTTGGATAGCTTTTTTCCCTTAATAAACAAAATCATCATTTAAAAACTGCCTTTTGTTTGTATTTACTCGGGTTATCTTTGTCTCATAATATAATTTGTTTGATGATCTGAAATATTGAAGTGTGACAAATATGCAAAAAAAAAAAACAAAATCAGAAAGGGGGCAAATACTTTTTCACAGCACAGTATATGATTTAATGAAGAAAATATCAATGCATATTTTGTGAAAAAAAAAAACTGTTAGTGGTTGAAACTTTAACTCAGCATTCTGAAATTAGTTAATGAGGCCTTTTTGGGAAATCACCGGCCATTTCTTTTCAGCATGCAGGGTGGTGTTATTTCTAATTCACACTGATACAAAAAGCTCTCCATTTTTGGCTGTTTGGGGAGGTATATAGGCATCTTATATTTGGCTTCACAGATTATCAGTAGTTCTACGAATCACCCCAGTTGTAGCATACGTCTGGTTCATGAGTTCATGATCCAGGAAATTTACTGTTTTACCTCCTCCCTTTTCCTCCTCTTTGTTTCTCGGTATTTATTTGCAAAACAAATTAAAAGCTGAATTTTCATGAAGTTTTTGGGTATTCAGAGCACTTTTTTGTCCCAAAATTATAAATGGATATAAGTTTTAATTCCAAAAGGAATAAGTGTCTTACGTTGTAATCATTTTTCCCATCTCTGTGACACTCAAATCCTGAGTGATAAAGCCTTAAATAGGGGTTATGCAAACACAGGACTGACTTGATTTGGCATCGGAATGAAAGGCTTAAACAAATAAATAAATGAAATAAATTGTCTTCTTATACTATGATGGATTCGAATGTGTTTCTGGAGCAGAAAATTATTCGACTGCCTGTTTGTCCTCCCCACACAGTACACGTTATCTTTTGGGTTTTTCATTTATTTATCTTTTACCACATATTCAAAAATTCAAATCCTCAGTAGAGCTTTGCATAATGTTTTGTAATTTTTTTTATGATTCAAGTTTCTGCAAAATAACAGAGAAACAATGGAACAACCTTTTTGTGGCAGGTAGTAAAGGAGTAAACAAATAAATAAATCAAATAATAACAACAAAATGGAGTTTAATACCTGAAAAACTAGCAAAGAGCCTGATGGATGAATGAACTCTATAAAATGTGCAACTGGCACCCTATCAGTCAAAAGGAAGAGTGGGCACCTCAGAGACATGAAGGCCAAAAAAATTCTCAACCCTCCCTTTCTTAGATCATCACTGTTATATTCCTTGCTGGATGAATAATTAAATCATCTGAAAATCCCAATTTAAAACAGCTTATAATTCAATTCCTGCAGTAAGACTGAGCCACCAGCGTTTGTGATATGTAAGTATTTAATATGTAAATTGGATGAATAATGTAATCAAATTACTTTCAGAAATGCATCAGAAGGAATTATGCAAAAACTAGCAGCAGTAGACTATTGCATTTCTTTACTCTGTGGCAGTCCTGAGGTTATGAAATCACTTTTTGTTCATTAAGACATAAATTGCAATGACAAAGAAGCAACCTGTCCTTCAACCATACACTCAAATAGGCCGATTATTCTCATTTACTCTGATTTATGACCCATAGGTGCGTTTCCTAAAATTGCACCCCTACTGGCAGCAGCAAGGTACTGTTAGAGTTACAGTTTCAGTTCCAGATACAGTTTCAGTCATATTTACGCTTAAAATAACGGTTTGGGTAAGGATTAGGGTTGGGGTTAGGGCTAGTATTAGGATTAGGGTTAGGATTAGGTTTAGGTTAGGGATTTACTGACGGCAACGCTGACGATGCAAGCCAGATTGTAGTTATTTAAATGACCACTAGAGGTCGCTTAGCTCCTAAACTCCTTTAGGTCATAATAAGCTGCTTGACAAATGACCTTTCCGGCCGTATTTTGTTGGAGGACAGGCTCCAAAGAAGCTACATTGCTCAGCACTAATAAGGACATCCATGGTAAACATGATCTAAATTGGCAATAGAAGGATGTTGCTGCTGTTAATCCTCCTGATCTTTCGCTCAAAATATTAGCAAAGATCTAAAATTAAACTTTAAAAAAATTTTGGAAAAAAATATTTTTTAAATAAATATTTATCTCAAAACATGCATGTTACTATCATTGGCACCCCAATAACGTTGATAACAAAAAAAAGTAGTTGAAATACAGTATAGTAGTCCCATTCATATTTTACTTTTTGAGTTCAAAATAATTACGACGAGAATTTACATGGTCATCCATGACTTCCTGTTTGCTTACGATATGAATATCTGGAGATGCTCAGGTCATTTTCCCTCAGTCATTCCTCACCATAGTTAAGACAAAATAATACAACAGTATTTGAAATAAGATCATTGGCTGCAATGGAATTGCATTAAGACGTTTCAAATAATCTTATTTGATTAAACAGTTTAAACAATAATGAAACACATGCATTGCTTCCAACCCCTGAGTAAAGAAAAGCGTGAGAAGTCTGGAGCTATAACGCAGGTGAAACTGATAAACCTCCATGCACAAGGACTTCTATTCCGCATGAGAATCTCTTATATATTTGTTGATTGAATAATTGCTGACTACAGCAGGGGATCGTAAATATGCCACTGAAACTCAAGCCAAATGCATGGGAGTTGACAGGTGTGCGTTATTAATGAAAACTGGCCACACCTGATAATATTGAGAGTTTTCGGAGTGCCTGTGATGGTAATTTAAATGAATGATTGAAAACGGGTCATGACCAATCATTATTTTCAAGGGATGGGTTTGAGCTTCCCCTGTCGCCAGTTCACCAGCCGCCACTGATGGGTATGGCTTATTGGAGTTTTTGCCTTGTTGCTGATTTTTGCTTTGTACGTATTTCATAGCAGCCCTTGCTGGTATGCAATATTGCAAATAGAGGGGCGGCATAATTGTCTTTTGCCTAGAGCAGCTAAACTGCGTACACCAGTCCTGCTTGAGTATTAATAAATGTCTGCTCTTATTCATTTGTTATAGAGGCTGAAAATTGAATGCTACCCTTACTCCCATTTTTTTAGAGAAGGTCTGATGACTGCATTTAATAGAGCATTTCTCATCAAATATTTAGAGTAGAAACATAATTCCAATATGTCCATAAAGCTTCAACTCGAATAAAGACAAAATTATGTTTCTTCTATATCATTTTTCTTCAAACTGACTTAAAATGATGGAGCAGGTCACACAATGCTGCTATTTGTGATAATAATAAGAAAATGTCGATCACAGTGCATGCTGTACGGCATTGCTTGGGAGGTTATAAATTAACACTGAAACAGTATTAATAACTTGACAACCAGGGTTACGTCTCGTTATTTAAGCAAAAGCTAATAGGCACTGAGAAAACAATGACTCAAAAGCTGTTGCCGGCTCTTGAGGATTACTCCAGAATTCGTCATTCAAATTAAGGAATGATTTATCAACAATAACAATAAACAACTGCCAAAACGTAAGCATAGTGCGACTTTAAAATGCCACATTCCAAAAGCCTGAGGATTACCAATGATTTGGCTCTCTTTGGTGAATAGAAACCAGTCAACATGCAGCAGCAGGACAAATAAATGATATACAGTACAATTTAATTTGCTAAGTGGCGAGCTAGATCACATACAGAGCAGTAGCGTAGGCGTAGATTTAGGTAAAAATGGTCAGGATCTGTCCCGACCAGGCTTGGGAAGTAACGGAATACATGTAACGGCGTTATGTGATTAGGATACAAAAAAAATGTAACTGTATTCAGTTACAGTTACAAACAAAAAAGATGTAATTAAATTACAGTTACATTCTGTAAAACATGGGGATTACTGGATTACAATTGTAAATTAGTCTGTAATTAAGAATAACAAGAAGAAGAAAAAGAAGAAAAGGAGGTCTAGAGGTAAAAGCGCGCATATATCACAGCACTTTGCGAGAGTCTCAGCACTCCTCCAGAACCCGACTGCAATTGTGAGTTGTTAACTGGTCAATCATGGCATCCAGCTCTGTGGGTAAAAATGCGTTCAACAGGTGAAAATTTCGGGATCATTTTGTATTTAAGGATAATAAGGGAAACAATGTCACTGTACAGTGCAAGTTTTGCTTTCCTGTTGTCAAAATCCTGTCGGCCTCAACGGCCAATTTGGAGAAACATTTACGGGTAAGACAGACAATCCTGCTAGCTCAGCTAACTTACCCAATTTACCCGACCTGTAACCATTTCATCCTAATGAAAATAGTTCTAGTTGTAAGTGTGATGCTGGTGAATGGAATGATGTTTGGGCAAAAACAAGCTCCAGCCTGCTATAAATAGCTGTAGTTGACCTGAAGTTTGATTATGAAGTGTTTTTACCATTAGCTATGTAGCGTTAGCCTCATGAGCATCAGTACTTCTACCGGGAGTGCCCGCTTTTCCGACAGCCCAGTATTCCATGATATGCCCTCCGTCAGTGCCCAAGTAGAAAATAATGAAATTAAATAAAGATGCAACAAACTAATTTGGTTATGTTCTGCAGATAAAGAAGTTTATTTACTTCATCTTTCCAGAACCGATTATAATTAATTGTTTTCAGATGGAGAAAATAGTAATAGTCTCTGTACTCGCCACTTTTTCCTTTGATTTTTTTACTTCCTTCACGCGAAAAATTCCGACTATCCACTACTCAGTCTTTGGTATTTTGTGCATCCAAAATATACAACGGTACATATAGTTACACTTTAATTCCAATAGATGGCAGTCACAGACCATAAATCATGACGCTATGGTTTTGTAGGTTCTCTAATGCCGATAGTTCCCATTTTTACCTTCACCAAGGAGGTTAAGTAATCATTGGTATCTGTTTGTTTGTTTGTTTGTTGGCAACATTGAGGGAAAACTAATGGACGGATTTACTAGAAATTTTCACAGTAGGTGGGAATTGGTCTAACTTAGATCCCATTAGATTTTGGGCTAGATCCGGAAGGGATTAAGCAGCTGGGGGGACTACTGGGCCTTAGCGGAGGAATGCGCTCTCCGAGTGCTCTTGTTTCGGATATGGTATACATGGCACATCTTAACATCAGTCTTCACATCAATACAATGATGCTTAGATATCCTTTTTATATATTCTAGTACTATCAAGACAGGAGCCTGAATTGAAAATTCGGGGGCAAAGATGCATCCTTTTATAACAACAATTAGTCCTAGCTAGTTCTCTGTCTTTTTCCTTTATTAACACATTTTCCAATTATAGTAATAATCAGGTGAATTAAGCATTTTTTCCCCGCAAAAATACAGCGAGTAGAGGATATTTTTGATACTTGAAAGTGACATAGTTCTATTGTTTTACGAAATACACAAGTATGTATAAAGCACATATAAGTTACTTCGTTGTAATTTATTTTCTCTTCTTTGTTCATTTTTGGTATTAAAGTAATCCAAAAGTTATGGAAAGTAATCAGTTACATTACTTTTTTATAGTGGTATTTGGGTTACGTTACGGATTACATTTTTCTACAGGTAATTAGTAACTGTATTGGAATACATTTTTAAAGTAACCCTCCCAAGCCTGGTCCCGACCTACTTTCAGACATAGCAAAAATATCCATATCAACTTTGGATCCCTGAGGAAAATGAAAGAAATGTGAAATCATAAATATAACATGATCCTGTCCAATGTAATGCTCGGTTCGCGGCTTTGTCCAATTCATTGATAGTCAATTGTCCAGTTTGAAGTGTATATGTCAGCTACAGTTGTGTTACAGACATTTCAAACAACACCGCTTATTGGACAAGACTGTGAACTGGCTTGCTAACGTAGCTATATATCCACTCACTTGGTATCAATATCCATGCTACTAGAACTGAGCGAGTTTCAGGAGTGTGCTGAGATCATTTGTAGTGAAGAGTGAAGGGTGTGGAAGGTGAACAAAGTTCACACATTCACGTATTTGGTGACCAGTAGCCGACACACCGGTGGTACAATTGCACCGAAGCCTGGCGGTAATGGAGTCCCATTCACAATCGATCACATGACTGGAGCTAATTGTTATCTTAATTTAAACTCTATTGTCTTTGTTAGGAAACATAAACAAATGTTAGGTCCTCTGAAAGCATTAGCACTGTTCTACTACAAATGAAAGCATGATAAATGGTTAGCTAGTATGGATTGTTTCCAAGTACAGTTGTACAAGGCTAAATACGTCCGCTGCTTTCCTTGTTCTTAGCTGTACATTGCTTGGCATCCATGTCGATATTTAGTGCTCGTGCCAGCCTCTACAAACTCTTCCTGACTGATATCAACAAACATAGCTAAGTAGCAAATATGTTGACGATGGTTACATACATAAGCGCAGATTTGGGTAGGGATGTTCAAACATGGCAAAAACATCCTGACCAACTTTAGATCAATGGGGAAAACGGAAGAAGCGCAACATTCCAAATGTAACATGCTACAGTCCAATGTAATGTGAATGCATCCCTGGTTGGCTACTTTGTCCAATTCATAGACAATTAATGGTTTAAAGTGTATATGTCAGGTTAATTTTCCAAAGATTTTGTACTATTTTCTTGTGGGAAATAAATATCTGAATGATTATACATCATATTTTTAGGTTGTTGGTTATCAGAAAACAGAATATACTACAAAAAAGTAGGAACTTTTAACAGCGGTTTACAATGCTCCCATAATGCAATGCCTACGTCACGTAGGGTAGAGAAGAGCCTGTCAGAGCACGACTGTCAATGAGCCTGCACTATACAGCAGCTTGCAATGAAGAATTGCAAGCAAATTTTAACCGAACTTATACTTGCGATAGCCTATTAATTTAATGTCAGTCTTACCGCTTCCGTGTCCCCCTCCAAAAGGAAACTGCTTGCTGCATGAGGATCATTGTGGCAAAACAGCTGATCAGTTTTTTGTTTGCATTTGAAGGTCTGAGGCTCCATTGTCTGCTTCCTTTATTCACAAAGCCCGTGAATCGTTTTTATTTGCAAGAAAACAGTTTTTCGGTCATTCCTGTAGCATAAAGCAATTATATAAATAAATACAAAAAAGGCCATAACTTAAAACAATCGGAATAGTGAAGTAGAACCACTAAAAGTGTTATAAATTACTACGATACTCTGGAAACATGAAAGTTGGTATACCGCCATAGGTAGGCTGGTTATACCTAATGCGATGATGTAGCAATAACTTTACCATGTGTCCACTATGTTTGAAGCAAGTTGTTTAAGGGCTGATCCATCGCGCTTGAACGCAACTTATTACGGGCCGGTGGTCACTACACTGTGGGCCATCTGGGTACTTCAGAGTTTATGGCGGGTTTTTTCGCAGACCGGAGCGGTCCACCAGGAAAACTCCCGGTATTCCCGATGGCCAGTCCACCCCTGACCATAAGCAACATCCAAGTAACACACAATAATCTCTGTTGACGGAGAAGGCAATATTTGCATTCAAATCATTGCAAAAATTTTTCCAGGTTGCGCTCAGTACGTGCTCGCATAACATATGCCCCAACCCACTCTAAAACTAAACCTACGCCCCTCAGCAGGAGATATAATTTCTCAACATTCCTGCTCAGAAGTCCAGACATTTACTTCCTTTGACTACCCTGAATGCCGAGTGAAAAGATTGGGTTACTTCAAAGCCTCATCCCCTCCTCCACAGATGAAAAATATCAATTACAGATGGAAGACTCTGATTTTACGGCCTATACACAGAACCTTGCATTCTGAATGCTACCCACTCAAATCAAAAACATTGCATGAGGTAAAACGAAAATTGTTGCAGAGGACACGTCCTAAACTTGACTGCACGATAAATAACGTAAACAGTTGAATAATGACCAAGACAGCTTATAAAATGAACAGTTGAATAATAAGGAATAAGCCCCGAGAAGCAGTGGGTTACAGTGATTTTATAACGGCGGAGGGGCACTGAGGCACTCCGCTGTGCGTCGTGCCTTAGAACACCCCTCCACCTTTATAAAATCACTTTAACCCACTGCTTCAAGGGGCTTATTGCTTTTATAAAACAGTTACCCTACATATAGCCCATTAAATAAACACACAAGAAAAAAAAATCAACAATTTATTGGTAATAATGCAACAATAAAATTGAGAACTATTCATTCTTCCACCAAGCAAGATAGAGTGGACAGAATGGTTAGCAAGCAGCACAGACGCTAAGATTGCTTTTTCATCTAGTGCCATTATCATGTCACATCAGGCTATTTGGGCTCATTAATGTAGATATACTATGAAAACAGGCTATTTGGAATGTCTTCTGTGGTCTCCCGAAGGCCCCGTTAAATAATTTTACGTTTGTTTTGGTTTCGGTTTTCGAGTTTCCTTGTTCTCAACTCGCGCCGATCGGCCATATCATTACAACCAGCAGTGAGAGTAGAGAACAAGATTGACTTTTGTCATCCACACTTGCCGGTGTCCAGGAAAATATGTTGAATTGTGCATTAGTTTGCTAGCCAGCTTGTCAACTAGCTAGCGTTCACTACAATGGATGTAGTTACCCTACACATAGCCCATAAAATAAAAACACAAGAAAAAAAATCAACAATTTATCACTAATACTGAAATAGCGAGCTAGTTAGCAACGTTGCTAGCAAGCTAAAGTGATATCAAACTCTATAATGCTATAGCTAGCTAGGTAGATAGCCAACTGGTTAGCGGGTTGAAAGGCTAAACTTCGCTAACACTGAAATAGCGAGCTAAAAGTCTTGAAACAAACGTAACCTAACGAGTCAGTTGAGCGCAGAGTAGTTGGTTGCTAGGCCAGCCGCGCAGGGATATTTTGTGCTGCAGTCTGCCTCAGAATGCAGTGGGTTACCCTGATTTTATACCGGCATGGAACGCGGCTCAACCAATCACATTTAAGGATGGGAAGCTCCCGTTTTATAATACCGCAATGAACCACATTGGTCTCTTCGCCATTCGAATTTTATCCTTGGAGGAAACGCCAAAGGATTTTACATGCAGTTGCAATTAATCAAACCCAATTGGGCAGCTGGCTTTGAACAAAACTCGGAGATATCAGTGTTGGGTGATGCCTTCAAAGCCAAGGCATTACATATTGTCATACGTAACTTTACTTTCATGATGTTGCCTCTCCTGTATTCTTCTCCTGACAGTGTTGAAAAGACACTCTCAATGTAGGCTTCAGGGCTGGAATTACAATTTTTTTGGGCACAGCAAACTAGGGTTAATTTCCCAAAAATCTAACATTAATTTAATAACTCACTGCTACTGCAAGTAGAAATGGATTCATGAGTCATCTTGAGATTAAGTGGCTTTATTACCATGAAAAATCCACAGTTCAGGATATTTTTATTTCAGTACTTAATATTTTTGTCTGCCATTCAATATACATACCCATCTGATGGACTCGTGTCTCTTTTTTGTGATTTATTTCTTTTTTACTCTCCTTTATTTTGTGCATTAACAGTAATGCATGCTATTAAAGCGCCCATGCAACATTTTCCAACAGCAGCAACAGATTTAGCTTTCAGTTCATACTTTTAGCTGTTGCGTTAATTTAGTCAAGTGGAAGGTAGGATTCAGCCAACCTCTGCACAACCACGTAAGTTTGAAATCGGCATAGGGCGTATTATCCTCTTAGAATGTATTTACCATATGTATTAATCCTCTCATTTTAGGTGACAAAGAACTGCAGCTCTGCAGCTATTCCAATGATCAGTCTGCCATTTTACCCTGTATCCTTACTGATAGACTCAATCTTAACGTCAAAAAAGAAAAATCTCCAGAGACTAAGCCCATCTGGGCTCAGCTTGTCATGCCTTATTAATATCCTCCATTTTGCTGCTCGTCTTGTACACAGATTAGAAAGCCATTAACCTTTAAAAGAAAGATGTCGCTCTGCATTAACTATTAACAGTTCCATGGCCCACCCCTTTCACGCTCTCACTCCACTACCGCCTCTGACCACTTCAGGTTTATTTTGGATACATTTTTAATGTAAGCCTCTCTTCAGATCTCAGGTAGGGAAAAAAAAAGACATCACTAACAAAGGATACGACACATGATGAATAGGGACACACCGTAAAGCGGAGTCATGGATTTCTAAGCAGAGTTGTGCCTGATGTACAGAATGCACTGCATGTAATGTCTGAGTGCACCCCATTATAGCCATATCTGAGTTGTTTCGGTCAGGAAATATCCTATTATACATGCATTTTTCACTTGTACTTTCTAATACATTTTGCTCACTTTTTACTGAGCGCCGTTAGGACTCCGTTTTGAGTTTGGTGCAACCTGTCTACCACTGCACAAGAGCACTCTCACGCAGATTCAGTTGCCATTTTCCTGGTCCTATGCAGCTCAAATGTGAGGATTGTATGCTTAATCTTCTGTAATATACTACCATGTATCAATATTTTCTATAGCTGCGAATGGCCTTTGTACTGTAAGCTATTTCTATCTTTACATGTTTGAGCATGAACAAAATTAAAGTCAGCTAAACTTACCCACTTCATTGCTGAATACTAAAGTTGTTTGATCACAAAATAAAAAAGCCAACATTTGTACATGACCAAGACAGCTTACAAAAGCTCTTGAGATTGTACATTTGAAATTTGTTGCTGTTGAATATAGAAGTGTTATTACCAGTATAGGCACTTAATGGGTGGAATATTAGATTGATTCTTAATTGTTTAACTCCTTCGGTCTGGGAACTTTGTATACTAGTATGAAAATAAATGCTTAGTGCGGACAGGAGCCTTGTATACTAGTGGGCTCGCCAGGCTCGCTACAGCCTGATTTGTTTAGACAAAGAAAGTGCGAGCGGCCGGAATTATTTGCTGTCGCTGTTCGGGTATAGGACTGGATCTGACAGGTTATTGGATGGGAAATAGACATCTTATTTGTGTGTTACTACATAAACATTCGGTTGTACTGATTTCCTCCATTTCCACCTCTCTCGCCTCGTCAGAATCACATTCCCATTCTGAATCACACCCGACTTCAGCGTCAGGCACGTCCGAAAATCCGCTGAAATCAGCGGCTGCTTCACTGTCAGCGCACGCGAATAGGTTTAGTAGTTCTTCGTCCATCGTAATGTCAGAAGTGTGTGCGTCTGCACCATGCACTGGTATTCATATCAAACTTTTGACGTAGAAATTTGTCACCATACACCGATCAAAGATCGGTCAAGAACCAAAACTAACAACCAGTGAAATGTTTCATCGGGAAATATGTCATACCCAATTATTGGCCACTGCTATTATTCTGAAAAAAAATAGTCATAGATAAGTGTCAGATCCAATCATAAACAAAAGTTTTTTTTCTAAAAAACAGGCATTTCTTCACGGCGCGTTTCCTTGTAAACTAGTTTCTCAACTTTGCAGCGGGCATAGTAAGACAGTTGTTATCAAGGTACCCGGCATTTGTGATGATAAATTATGCTATTAGTTAGCAAGTGCTCTGTCCTAGATCGCACTGCTGGAGAAAATAAACCCGGAAAAAAAAATTATCACTCATCTCAACTATTATGATAGAGGATTATTATGATAATTTTCAGGGTCATAGCAGATGTATTTAGGTTTCACTAAGATATATTTCCACCTGATTACAGTTTATGACTTGCTCTAGGGTTGAGAACTTTTGTAATGCAGCACACGCGTGAAAGCATGGCACAGCAAGAGTTTCTTTTTATGAATACCAGGAAGTTCACGAGCGGAATATGGCCGGTCTTTCTATTGCTTCATCAAGCTGAGGTTAAGTTTTGTATAATACATGTCCGGATAGTTGAGTTGAATTTCTGACACAGACAGAGGGAGAGTTCCACATCCGTTAAAAATATTATTTATACTGTTATTGTTACATCCACCAAGCAAGTTGGGTGGAGTTTACATTTTCTGTCACAACCCTTCTGTGAATGCCTTCCGTTTCTCTTCCTATTCAGCAACTTGCGTGTCTATTAGAAGTATGTCTCCTTTGATTGGTTTTCGTCTTGCATGGATTCCTCCCTGGCTGTGCCTTGTTTCATTGTTACTTGCTAATGGCTCTATGACATGAATTTAAACCCCCTGCTTTGAGTTGCAAGTTGTTTGATTGTAATTTGCTATTTGTATACTATTTCTAGTAATACTCTACATCTTCATTATGTGTAACCTAAATTTTAATGACCACAACTCGAGGAAGCTTTCCACTTGATGCAGTTAACTCAAATAAGCTTCAAAGCCTGCTCGGGGACCAGGATTGGAACTGCCAACACTGTTGACAGACGGATGGATGGACAGATGCCAGACGGATCACCGTGATATAACGGTTATAATACAGGAACAGGGCAGAGAATTATTGGGGACAAACAGTTCAGGGACGAAGCCTCCGGGGACGAAAAGTTCATGGGGATGAAAAACTCCTCAGGGGCGAAAATTCCTAGGGTATGATAATTTCAGGGACGAAAAGTACAAAGCCAAAGAGTCCTAGAGCCAACTTCTGGTGACTTTAACATGGCATAGACCAACTAGCGTTCGTCTTCCCATCCAATTATAGTGGGAGGTCAGTTGTGAAGACAGGATGACCTAGAGTCGCTGGTGAGTAAGCAAGCCAGGTTGCAAACTAGCTGTTTTCTTATGTCAACAATGCAATAATCTGGCAAAACTTCATGACTGGCAAAATTTCCACTCCCTAGTTAGCTTGTGCCAGTCAATTCACATTACAACCGTAAGCTAGCATTACTTGACAGACATGAAGCTGAACATAATAAAACGATAAGGTTAAATGGATATGTTGCCAAAATGGGAGGCAACATTTTCTGCTTGCTACCTTGCTCCAATCCGCTACTACCGCAAGCTAATGAAAACCTTCACAAGCTGACCTAAAATATTTTTATACAAAGGCACGTTATCTTGCTAGCTTTGTGTAAAAAGTTTATTCGCCCAAAACATCCTCAATATTCATATTTGAAATATTGGATATTGCTGTTGTTGGAAATGAAGCTAGTTTTAATATGAATGCTACAGTGAGGTTCCTAAGCACAATATAGTCATCCATTACAAGCTGCAGTGGGTAGATGACATATGACATAAGTCATCCAATAATAATTTCCACGCAAACTATCCCGGTAAAGGATGCTTATGGCTCCCAAACCATTGGAAAATGCTTCCAAGTATAAAATCTTAACTGGCTTTTCCATAAACAATAGTATTGCTAAATATCCCCATATATGATGTCACAATATTATTATTTTTGATAAGATTTGGTTTCAATGCCTGGATTGTGCAGCTGTCGTATTAGTTGAATGAGAATAATTGGCATAGCTGAAGTAGAGAGATTGTTGAATGATAAGGAGACAAGACCAAGTGTTGAGAAAATGCAAGTCCACAGGAACCTTATGGTGCTTTCAAACTAGGGACTCAGGCACGGACCTGAGTACACTTGACCCCAAAGTCCAGTTTATTTGTTAAGTGTGAACACAAGAAGTACGGTTGGAAGAGGTGGACTCGGGTACGATTCATCCGTACTCGGGCACGGTTCATCCAGACTCGTACCAAATGTGAAAGCAACCATACTTGAGCATGGAAGATTACATTTAAGTGTTATGGCTCTCTTGTTCTAACAAATGCAGCGGCGAACAGATATCTCCATTCAAACAAAGAAATTCAATGCTTGCTTGAAATGTAGAAGGACGAAGACATATAATCACAACTGGATACGACACACAAAAACTTGGAGATTTATGGAATAATTTGTGAGTAGTTACATTCGCATGGTTATCACAGAATAATAGATCAATGCCATGAAAAACTAAAGGAAATGCGGCTACGATATTTCAAAGTGTGGGACGCGGAGCGAAAGTCTGGCAGCTCAAGTTATGAGATAGATACATTTTTGTGGGATGAGGCAGTGGACAGCATAATGGGCCAAAAACGCAAGACCGATAGAATTCCGTATGCAACATCCACCAATATCAAATGTAATCAGTACATTTTTGGCTTACCTTGATGTTTAGATACCCAGAGAAAGATTTGGATTTGCAAAAACATCAAGCATTCAGTCAAAAAAATTTAGAGTTAAATTTTTTGTGCTGCTATATGTGGTAATCCATGTTACAGATGACACACCGGGTTGTTAGGGCACACGCAGCATATGCATTGGCGATATTAATATTCTCAACCCACTTCTCAATAATAAAACCCCCCGAAATATATTGGCACCGCCTTTTAAAATCGTTCCCCATTTAAAACCACCTAGGTGCATACTGCAATGCGCTGTTTCGGAATTTTGACATGTATGCAAGTATACTTGGGTACGGTACGATATTACTGGTGTCAAACCAGACCAGCGGGGGAAGAAGGGAGGGGGGGACAATCGTACTGTGGCACGTACCAAGTGTGAAAGCGCCCTTAGTCCACCTTCAGTGCCTCCCATTGTAAAGTAGGACTTAGATATCTCGTTTTACATGTCTGGGGACTTAAACACAAAGTCAGTCAATGCATTTAAGTATGGAATGAGTTGACTTGGAGTCCTAGAACCTACGTTCCTGTTATACCCAGTCTCTGAGGCCCCAGACACCCCTAGTTTTGGCCCCTTTTATTTACAAATGCTACATCTGCCCCTGATGATTGTGACAATTGTTGGTAACTCGTATTTAGAAATATGTCACACCAATCAAGCACTTAAACTGAGAGAGTGAGAGACTTTTTTTTTTTTTTAAAGATTATTTTTTGGGAATATTTCCTTAATTGACAGTTATACAGAGTTGAGAGATAGGAAGGTTGGGAGAACAATGGGGAAGACATGCAGCAAATGACCTGAGCTGGAATCGAACCCAGGTCGCTGCAGGAAAGACACAGCCTTTATGGTGCGCGCGCTTAGACCGATGAGCCACCGGGGCGCCCCAAGAGAGAGAGACTTTAAAAAAGTGCTATGATCTAGACCAAATGTGGAGGTAGAGTACAATAAAATTGTAAGGTTTATTGGTAGAAACACATTAAGATAGTTCAGTTCAGATGTAACAGGCAAGGCAGAGTGAGCGTATCCTGTGCCCAGCCAATGGCTTTTCGGTACAGCTGCCAGATGGAGTGCAGACTTTACCAGAGCCGAACTGTCAGATGGCAGGACGGGGAAGTTTAGCAGCAACGCAGTCCCAGTCCTGATGTTCGTTGAAGGCTTGGGACCTTGTTCCTAATGGGGCTGGGTATCGATTCAAATTTCAAGAATCGGTTTGATTCCGATTCACAAGATTCAGAATCAATTATCACGATTCGATTCGATCTGATCCGATATCGATTCGGTTAATGTTATTAAAACTGTCTTTTATTTTAATTTTGTCATGGCCATTTGGCCCACAAACAGCTGTGAACAACACTTGTAGGGTAAAAGTAAACTTTATGCTGCATATTGTGCAGGACAGTCAGAATAGCAGCATCAGTGTGAAAACCAGCAGGACTGACTAACCACTATCACCATTGCTTCCAATCCAATGCAGTCACTTATCAATATGAAAAACAATAACAAAGATACAGCCAGTGTAAATGTAAACAAAGTGCTGGTTACTGGCTTCAAAGTAACCAAACTATCATTGTATGTCAGTCTTTTTTATGGAAGCCCATAGTGGACAATATTCAAATGAAAATGTAATCTCACTATTGCATTATAATTTTCCACTTATGAATGAGTTATTTGAGACAATATTAAATTGAAAATGCATTAATCCAATTATCACTTTCATTTTCACATACACATATGGGAAATCTATGACTATATTCAAATGATAATGAAATGCTGATTGACATTTAATTTTCAAAGTCATGCTCCGCAATACAGTGGACAATATTCAAATGCAATAAGCAAAACAGCACCCCCAGCCTATTGCATTTACATTTACATGTCATCACGCTCTTTTAGGGTCAGCATGATAATGAAAATGCTGTTTTCTAATCACTTGGAAATAATAATGATATAATAATGATGACGACATTTGACATTTCATTTTCAAAGACTTATCCTGCAATACATGGGAGAATATTCAAACGCAGTAAGGGAAACAGCGCCTCCCAGTTCATTGCATTTTCAAATACATGTCACCACGCTCTTTTTGGGACACAATGAAAATTAACCCTTTCGCAGGCACAGCGACATTTTTGTCGTTTTAACCAACGTGTTTTATAAAGTCTTCTTTAAATTCCCCGATTGCGGGAATTCCCTTGTTAGTTACACTCATTACCATTGGCTGTCTCTCAGGTCACCCAGCACTGTATTTTTAGCCGTGAACGAGGCATGGGATTTCCTAAAAACGCTAAATACGAGACTACTTCCCGGTCAAATTGTGGGACATGTGAACATGGCATCGACGAGTACAAATAGCCGGCATTCTAGCCGTGTTTCTAAACGTGGATGAAGTTTTTGCTTTATTGAATGACTCTGACGATGAGTTTGAATATCCAGAGAGCGGGAGTGACTTGGATCCAAACGATTTTAGCGATTCTGGAGAGGATTAAAACATAAAAACATCAGTTATGGGAAACTTATTATGAGATTTGGTGTTATTTTATTGTTATTTTGAATAACAATCATATTTTGGTAAAAACCCAAAATTAATCCGTCCGTGGGGGTATGCATCTGGGCCAAAATTTGCCTGCGAAAGGGTTAAAATGCAATCTGTCAGCGTCTCATCAAGGCGGGTCTTCCGCTAGGACGTCACTCATTAGGGGCGCGAGCGGAAACCATGTTCCTTATTTGCATACCAACCAATCAGCTTCTGGGTTACTGCTAATGTCATGATGGCTAGGCTGCTATGTATTGTGTGCCACCGCGCATTAGGCTATGTTGCGCTTTGGGTGTAGCCATCTTGGCAGCTAGTATGCTAGCTAACGTTAACTAAGGAAAATATTTGTAAATGATCATCACATTAAAGCGATATGATTTGATTTTTGCCCCCAACTCTATTAACTGAGCTAGCTGTAATATGCATGAACTTATCCGAGGCTTCGCAGCAGTGTTGTGCAACTGCAACCCAAGTGTGCTTGCAGATTTCAGAGACGTTAGCTAGCTTGCTAGTGAGTCTAAAAGCAATCGCTTAGGTACCGCTAGCTAGCTATGATGCATACTGGAGAAGCTCTTACAGCCCTGATTTGTCACTTTCAACGCCATCTCGCACACACGACCTCTTTCACCATTGATTAGCAGCTTCTTTTACCTAAAGAACAAACTGACAGTTCAGCCTGAGACATGTTATTTCATAGCTAGTTAAAGCAGCATTATCCTTCCATGCGTGCTATAGCGTATTACATTGCTCCAGAGAAAACGCTATCCGTCTTCCGACCCTGCTGACGCTAGTTCGGGGAAATGTCCCAGAGGAAACGAAAATCAGAAAAGAGCTCTCAGAAATGTTTCATTTATTTCTCCTAGACAACTATGAGATCTGTGTGAAACCCGAGTGAGACTATAGCTTATTTCTCCTGTTTCTCACTTTTATCTCCAGAGCAAAAAGACAGACAAAAGCTCAATTTAGCCTCCTTTGACGTTTCAAAAGAGATCTCATCAAGCTCTAAAATCAGTCTCAGATTTTAGAGCTCAAATTAGCCTCCTTTGACGTTTCAAAAGAGATCTCATCAAGCTCTAAAATCAGTCTCAGATTTTAGAGCTCAAATTAGCCTCCTTTGACGTTTCAAAAGAGATCTCATCAAGCTCTAAAATCCGTCTCAGATTTTCTCCACTTTAGCACCTCATTTAGCACCTGTATTCTCATCCTAGCCTTTATAAGTCTTTGTTAATTACTCAGTTCATGTCTCTCATGGTGATCTCAGACAGAGCAAATAAAGAGCTCTCTGCAAGCACTCAATGAATTCTCATCCAGACATTAATGTTTTGTTTTTTTTAAACTGCACTCATGAATATCTGGTGGTAAATAAATCTATAGAGGGAGCTGCATGACTAAGATATTCCCTCAAACCATTGCTAAGAAAATGTGAACACATATGCAGAGCTTCTCATTTTAATTGATATTACAACGAAAAACAAACAACAAGGACATCTGAAACAGAAGGGTTACATAACACTGACAAGCAAATATCACAGTATTTTTCACTGGATATCTCATCAACATTTTGGGGGTGACTTCAATAATACATCCACATGGAAATTTTCTCATAAGTAATGAGATGTTGCAATTGCGATATTATTCCTCCTAAAAAAAATTGTAAATCATAACTTTGCATTCAAATGATTCATTTTCGTGTTCAGCCCTATATGTGGTTGGCAGGTAAACATCTAGAAAGGAGACTATTGTTTCAAATATAGTGCCCAAGCATTCGGAAAAATCTAATAAAGGGTTTTTCTTACAACATTGGTAAAAGTGTACTTGATTATTGTTTTGGTTATTACTGTTGGTTATTACTGTGTGTGTGTTTATATATTTTCTGTGTATATATAATGTATACATAAAACATTTTTTATTTAAAATATATGTATGTGTATGTATATATATATATATATATATATGTACACTATATTAATATAAGGGTGGCATGGCTCAGGAGGTAGAGCGGGCAGCCTACAAAGCAGAAGGTTCCCGGATCGATCCCCGGCTCCTCCAGAGAATGTGTCAAAGTGTTCTTGAGCAAGACACTGTACCCCTCACTGCTCCTGATGTGTAGGTTGGTGCCTTGCATGGCAGCCCCCGCCAACAGCGTGAATATAAGGCATAGTTGTAAAGTGCTTTGGGATCATGTCGTGTGACTAGAGAGCTATATAAATGCAGTCCATTTACCATTTTGTTCAGGCTCAACTTATTTCTCCTTGTGAATTTTAGGAGAAACATATGAGACAAAATTGAGCTTTAGCAAGGTATCTCCTTTAAGTCTCAAACATGACTCCTGTTGCTCAGTGTCCTGTCTCACCTTTTTCTCCTAGTGAATTTTAGGAGAAACATATGAGACAAAATAAAATCAAAAATGAAACTAAATTGAGCTTTAGCAAGGTATCTCCTTTAAGTCTCAAACATGACTCCTGTTGCTCAGTGTCCTGTCTCACCTATTTCTCCTAGTGAATTTTAGGAGAAACATATAAGACAAAGTAGAATCTTAAATGAAATTAAGATGAGGTAGAACTGAGAATCACAATTTTGTCTCCGGAGCTGTGAAAAAGCCAGCTTTGAGCAGTAAAATTTTCCTCTGGGGTTTGTCATCGTTTTTATACTTAATCGCTGTGATTCGGTTTTTGCTAGCTGACGATTGCTCTTGTGCTTGCCGAGTTGTAAGTTCGCCACTCCTGAAACATGCACAATGTATGCATCATGCAGAACGGTCCGATAAACGGCCAGCAGTCAGGCTGCCGCTGTTCCTTTTAATCGCGATTCCTAAGCCACGTAGCAATGGGAGAAGTTTTGATGACTGGCTGAAAACAATGTTCCTCACTTGCTAACTTAACCTGCTGAAATATGAACTTCTTTGATATGATTGGCAGCACTTTTGTACGTCCCAAGAGTACTATCAGATTTCTGGGAGATTTAAATGGATAGCTCATTACCTGGCTAGCTCAAGAACAATGTGCAAGCACAAGAGCAATCGCTGTCGGCTAGCTAGCTTGTGAAGCTAGGGCAAAAACCGAATCACACCGATTAAGTATAAAAATGATGACAAACATTTTCCCTAACTAGCGTCAGCAGGGTGGGAAGACGAATAGCGTTTTATCTGGAGCAATGTAATACGCTATAGCACGCATGGAAGGATAATGCTGCTTTAACTAGCTATGAAATAACATGTCTCAGGCTGAACTGTCAGTTTGTTCTTTAGAAAACAGCATTTTCATTATCATGTTGACCCTAAAAGAGCGTGATGACATGTAAATGTAAATGCAATAGGCTGGGGGTGCTGTTTTGCTTATTGCATTTGAATATTGTCCACTGTATTGCGGAGCATGACTTTGAAAATTAAAGGTCAATCAGCTTTTCATTATCATTTGAATATAGTCATAGATTTCCCATATGTGTATGTGAAAATGAAAGTGATAATTGGATTAATGCATTTTCAATTTAATATTGTCTCAAATAACTCATTCATAAGTGGAAACTTATAATGCAATAGTGGGATTACATTTTCATTTGAATATTGTCCACTATGGGCTTCCATAGTTTCCCACAGACCGGGAAGCAATGTGTGGTGGAAGACCCGGGGAATTGCTTTCCATTTTGTTGAGCGTGGGGTGCTTGGCACTGCTATTGCGCAAGTTCTGCGTCTTCCAGTATTTCCTATTTTTTCGTTTTTTTTTTTTTAGTTGCACATACATTATCAACAGCCGGCGATTGCGCAATGACTCAGAATTAACGGGAATCAATTTGCGGCGGGAAATATATATAGGCTATATTAAAAGACCGATCTTTGGACGTGTGAATCGATCTTTAGGAATTAAAATGAGCATCGATCCAGAATTGGAGAAGCAATTTTTTTCAACACAGGCCTAGTTCCTGATAAACTGGGCAGAGGAACAGACTGAGAGAAGATAAACAGGAATGCGGTCCCAATCCTGAAGACTGAAAGTAAGGCATAGGAGCTACTTCCTGATAATGAAAGAAGGAAGAGAGCCACTGAAAATTACTAGAATTAAAGGTTACGATTTGAATTTTAAAAGGTGAAGAGTTCATATGCTAATACTGGCCGGTTGCTAAAGGGCATATAAACTCAAAGTAGGCAGGATAAATACGTCAACATACACGTGAAGAGGGGTAAACATGAGTAGGACACAGCCAGTGAAGGAAAGCACGCAAGACATAATCCAGCTGCTGGATGGGAGGAGACCCAAGAGGCATTCATGCAAGGGTTGTGACACCAAGGACATTACTAATGATTAGATACCAAAAGATAATCCAGGAAAATAACACAACCCAGGCCCCATACCACATAACAACTCATCCAGTGCTGGCAATCACCCCAATCCCCCCCCCCCAAAAAAAACCCTTAAGACTATAACATATAAAACCACTCATTCCTTGTTCAGGACACAAAGACTGCTATTGCCCTGAGAAATGCCTGAAATTTCTTGTTTCTGTGTGGAATCTAGGAAAACAGAACAGATAAGGATTTTTTTGTGCCCATCCAAAAAGAACTCAACTTTGGGCACTGTAGCACAACGAACAAGTCTTTTCCTCATCCCTTGATCTACCTTGTAAATCAATCAAACACTGTACTTGTGTGACCCCAGCCCCCTCAAAATTTCTCACCTTCCTTGCAGACGGAAAACCCAGTTTTTGACAGCGGGTTAAAAAAAAAAAAAAACAAATTCTCCAACACAAAACGGCAACCCCATTATCTTGCCCTGTTCACACTAAAAGTTTCCCACACCTTTGCTCTGAGAGAGAGGGATGATCTGTAGGCCACTCGAGACTGATGGATAATTATACATAATGTTATATACAAAATTTTGTATCATAGCAAAGAAATGAAACATCCCCAGCCCAGAGCCAACGCACATTGTTATCTATATATGACAAAACCTGACCTTCAGCTCTGGATAAATTAATAAAATGAGAAATGACCACTTCATGACCTACCTCAACTCTGCTTCCTATGTGTGATATAACAAAATCAGAATAATAACATCACTAATAACAACATGGGTATGGTCATAACCTGTTGCTTGCAGTTTCTGGGTTGGGATGGGAGGATAGTCTGTCTGAAATTATTTTAAATCTCCCTCATACACCATACCTCTTTACCTACAAGCCCAACATTACACACACAACCTGAATGACGGACTGCCCTTGCAGAGTAATTATATCAGGTCTGCTGATATGGGGTCATAAAACTGAAAGTAGTCTAATTCCTGGAAATTGGCTTTCAGCAGGGCACTGCGTCATAATGTCATGTCTGACAGAACATTCACCAGAACCCTCTCCAAACAGCTCGTAAATATCGTCATCATGCAAAATAAATAGAACCTGAAAACAAATAGCCGTAAATCACTTCCCTTAGTACTGTAATGCAGGCTGGCGGGCATCTTATTTACAGTTGCTTAGTGGAGGTGCAGTACAGGTGATAATGCCAAATTTATTGCAAATGCGAAACCCTCACCCTTTCCTGCTGTCCTTCTACTCTCAGACAGCTGACACCATGGTGAAAACCCACCAGAAATGCCCCCTTGAGTACAGAGGTAAATCAATAGCACTCCCGGCCTGTACAAAAATTGTCTCCCAGCTAAGTACAATGGGTCATTCACCTCTGAAACCCCATTCAATATACAACACCAAAGCAGAGAAAGTTGAGACGGAACAGCAAATTAAAATTGAACACTCTGGTGCTAAAAGTGCTTAAGTCAAAAATATCAATTTTTGAGAAAATTGACTTGGGTGACAGTAAATGCATTTACCTGTCATTATCTCATGGCATGTGAAAATGTGACTTAAGTGCTTTTAGCGCAAGGCACTTCAATTAAAACTGAAAGCAGTTATCTTTGACTTATTTTATGTTTAAAACAATACATTAGCACATTATTTGATGTTTTGCCATATTAATGTTCTTGATTTTTCAAAACAAACGCTTATTTCAATTTTGATTACTGCAACATATTTTGGAACAGTAAAGTATTCATCATTGTGTATTGTAGCTGCACGCAACACTTATTAAACATTCAGGGACTGAGGACAACAAGTGATTCAGTGTTTCAGAAGTAATTTTGTTCTACTCTTCCTGCACACAAGTCTTAAGGTGTGCAACGGTGTGGGATGTCCGTTGTCTCAACTCCGTTGTCTCTAAGTTCTCTACTGGGGACAAGTTGGGACTACAGGCAGCCAAGTCCAGCACCCATATACCCTGCTTATGCAGCAATGCCTTTTCAATGCAAGCAGAATATGGTTTTACATTGTCTTGTTGAAATATGCATGGGTGTCCTTGAAAAAGAAGTCTTGAAGGCAGCACAAAAATCTCTGTGTGCTTTTTAACAGTCCGTCTGGACAGTCAACTTGAGGCTTTCTTTTTAATAGAAATCTGATTTTGTTATGATCCAAACCAGGAATCATGTGCGGAGGCAGAATAAAATCTAATAGGTAGGTATATTCTCAGCAGTATGAGAATATAGGGGATGGAAACCCAGAGGCGGAGAGAACAGTTCAGCATGGATGTATTGGACGAAGCAGGTCTGCCAATCGCCCGCCAGTGGTGTTCAGGATGACAGCCAGGTGGAGCGTACGCTTTGCCAGAGTGAAAATGTCCCACAAGAGGATGGAGTAGCATGAGGGGAAACTTAATTCCAATCCTGATCACCATAGAAGGATTGAGTGCTTGTTCCAAACAAACTGGACAGAGGACAGACTTGGAAGGGTTAACAAGAATGTGGTCCCAATCCTGGATGCTGAATTAGGCTTGAGACCTTGTTCCAATTAAACTGGACAGAGGAACTGATTTGAGCTCGGTTAACCTGATCCTGGACCCTGAGTAGGCTTGGAAGCTTGTTCCAATTAATTGAGTAAAGAGAAAAGCCTCCACAAATTGCTGTCATGAAAGTTTATGCAACACTTACTACAGACAATGAGTTTTTACTCAGAATCTTTATATTAATTCTCAGTTTGCCCGGCCTTTGCAACGTGTCTCCTCCCAAACTGCCCAACGGATCCCTGCGGCCCCTGACATGTGCGATCCAGACGAGCCTGCCTCTGTCTTCCGTCTTATGGGATCGAACCAACTTGCCCTGTTACTGAAATTCGGGCCATTTTATCTTTTTCGTTACCATGACGATGGGTGACATCACTATTCGTTTGGATTATTGGTCACAATCAGCCCCCTGTGGAGCATAGGTATGGCTAGTAATGACTGGTTCAAAGCGTGAATAGCAAATTACAATCCAGAAACCTGCACCTCAAAGTAGGTGGTTTAAATACACGCCTGAGAGTCATCAGGAAGGAACAATGAAACACAGCTGGGGAGGCGAATACACGCACAACGTAATCCAATCAAAGAAGAAATAAGAAAAAACAATTCCAGGAAGTCTTGCTTGATTTAAAATAAGGCAAATCACCATAGAAAGAAAACAGGAACTTAATCTTTGGATGAAAAATTGTTAAATTTATTCTTCGAGCATAGAGGCAACAAAACAGACCAGCACATATCAACTCTAGGTCTTCATCAGGGTCTGATGAGCACACAATAAATCAAAGTTAAATACTGGCTGTGGGTGGCTTTCCCCAAAAGAGGCCAAATACATGATCCATAGAGGGCGCAAAAACAGTCGTGTGAGCCCCATAAATGCCAAAAACATAAAAATCTCATTAAAGAGAAATATACTATTCAAAAAAAGTAGGGGATATTTTATTTTGAGATCAAAATTTTCACATATACAAAGGGATACGAAACCATGTTGTATAGTTCCTTACTGAGGAAGCATTTCCAAAGAAATTCATCACCCAAACACATCAATGACACTCTCACGATCTGCACGGGATGCTATTGATGATCAAGGGGGTTGTGCCACAAATTTGCATGACTCTGAATTGGAAGGTTAGAGCCACTGTAAAGGAAGATTTTGAAGAGAAAGCATCAGATTATCAGTGGTTGAAGTCGTTAATTAAACAGAGACCATGCGCCGTCTAACACAGGAGGAGAGGTTACGTGCCCTTGGCATGCTACAGGTTGGCACAAGACAGGTCGTTGTGGCAAGGGCAATGAATGTTTCCCAGTCTGTCATCAGCAGATTATGGTCCAGACATCGTGCTACAGGGTCTGTTCAGGATAGACCACGATCCGGTCGACCAAGGGCAACAACTCAGGCTCAGGACAGATTCATCCGCACTATTGTCTTGAGAAATCGTATGGTAACAGCAAATCAGATAAGGTCTCAACTTCAAAGGGATACTGGCTTGGTAGTGAGTGGCCAGACCATCAGGAATCGTCTGCACAGATTTCACTTACACGCCCGACGTCCTCGTGTCATTCCCTGTTTGAGGGATCGTCACATTAGGGCCAGACTCCAATGGTGTCGTCATCATCAACGCTGAGATAATCGCCGATGGAACAACGTAATGTTCTCAGATGAGTCGAGGTTCACTGTGGACTTCCTTGACAGACGCAGGAGGGTTTGGCGCCGACGTAATGAACGTTTCCATGACGTTAACGTCATTAGACATGATCCGTATGGGGGTGGATCTGTAATGGTGTGGGGAGGCATCACTGCTGCCGGCAGAACAGACTTGCATGTTGTTGCTGGACGTGTCACAGGGCAGTACTACCGGGACAACATCTTGGCACCCCATGTTGTGCCGTTTGCACGTCGTTATGGCCGCCATTTCATTTTCCAAGATGACAATGCCAGATGTCATAGGGCCAGGATCGTTACAGATTACCTCCAGCAGCAGAATATCACCACATTACCATGGCCAGCACTCAGTCCGGACCTTTCCCCCATCGAGCATGTCTGGGACATGCTTGGACAGTGGCTACGCCTAACGTCAACAACCTCCTGCCAATGTCCAAGAACTTGCTGCAGCATTGCAACAGGAATGGAATAACGTTCCCCAAAATGACCTGGGACGTCCTCGTTAGGAGTATGCCACGCCCGAATTCGAGCTTGTCTAGCCAACCGAGGGGTTTTACCCGCTACTGACTCTGTTTCACAATGGTGGTAAATTTGCTGTGTGACCCTGTGTTTGTCTCGACCCTTATTCTGGAGAATCTGTCCTTTACTGACTGTACACAGGGTTTCGAATAAATTGACAAATGTTTCCTTAATGTTTTTATGTCATTTGTTTCCTTCCTGACCTCATGATCTGCATTTCATGGTACTTGTAAATCCAATATCCCCTACTTTTTTTGAATAGTTATACAAAAAGGGAAAACATCAGTTTGAGAAAATACCTAACAGTTGCTTTAGGGAACAAATTTTTACATCTCCAGCCCAAAAATATATACAGTTAAAATAGATTAACATGTATTAGGCCCACTGCTGGATGAAAGGATATTATAATATTCCACAGACAGATAAAGTAAAATATTGAACATTAAAAGCTCTATAGCCATTCATCTACCATAATCTGTGAAAAATAAATACTCAACTACATTAAGGAGTAAATGCTGATGTTCTTTGAAGTATCTATAGTATCTATTGGAGTTATAAGCATATAAAGAAACCCAAAGGATATTCGAGAGATGGCAGAAAGTCTATCTCATCATTTAGTCCTGGTGGTTCATTGGCATTAACAATCCAAAATGATTCCCGTTGGAGAAGTCTTTTACCCTTGTTTGTTGCATGCCAAAATCATAGATTTTGTATATTAATCGGTTGTGTTAGTCTGTATGTTTGTTATTACTTGCCAAAATTGGCAAGTATTGGCAAGTATGTTACTCAGTTGCATTGCATCTGTCTGTGTGTTTGTCTGTTTGTTACTCACACACTTTTTTGCCCTTTAACTCACGTTGATTACCTTCAATTCTATATCATTCTTATCGGGCATGTCCCGGATGGAAGCCTATTGATTTTGTTTCTGATTACTTCAAGGTCAAGGTCAATATCAGGCAAAAGGTCAAAAACACATTTTGGTTGATAATTTTGTTTGTATTTGAGATAATGACTTGAATCCAACGCCATTTTGTTCAATATACGTAGTCCATTTTAGTGGTTACAGGTCCCGAAGACGATCCTCTGGTCAAAGTACGTCAAAATGACGTCACAAAATGACGAAAATTTTCAATTTTTGATTTTACAAAATTTTTTTATTGCATCGTATAGCCCATTGTTAAAGTACCTCAAACGCCAAATTTGAGCCCAATCAAACGGTTGTGACGTAATTCACGTTTTTCTGACATCAAGTCGTATTGTACAAAAATGACCATTATTTTTGTTTTGCTGTGAAACCATTTCCTTTGTGCATAGACTAAATGTTGATCTATTATTGAAATCAGGAATATTATGTATGTCGCTGTAAGAAATTTGAAGTTGATACCTTCAAAGACAAGGTCATGATCATGATCAAGGTGTAAATCACGTTTTGACTAATAACTTTGTTTCTATTTGTGATATCATTGTCAATTTAACACTATTTTGTTCCTTGTGGAAAAAGCTTTTAGAAGTACGCCATCAAAATTGAAGTAGCATCATCACAAGTACGTCAAAATGATGTCATAATATGACGTAATTTTTTAACTTTTGATTTTACTAATTTTTTATTTCATCGTATAGCCCATGGTTCAAGTATCTCACACACCAAATATGAGCCCAATTGGTCACACGTTTATGACGTAGTTCATGTTTTTCTGATGTCAAAATCGCATTTTACAAAAATGACCATTATTTTCGTTTTGCTATTGAACCATTTCCGTTGTGCATAGACTAAATGTTGTTCAATTATTGAAATCAGGAATATTATGTATGTTGCTGTAAGAAATTAGAAGTTGATATCTTCAGTGACAAGGTCATAATCACAATCAAGGTCAAAATCACGTTTTGACTAATAACTTTGCTTCTATTTGTGATATCATTGTCAATGTAACGCCATTTTGTGCCTCGTGGCAAGCGCTTTTAGAAGAATACCATCAAATTCAAGTAATATCATTGCAAGTACGTCAAAATGACGTCACAATACAACGTAAGTGTTCAACTGTTGATATTGCTTGATTTGTCAATTCCAATAGATAGCACGTTAATAAAGTACCTCACACACCAAATTTGAACCCAATCGGTCAAACGGCTTTGACATAATTCACGTTTTTTTGACGTCAATATCTCGTTTTACAAAAATGACATATTTCCCTTGTGCATAGACTAAGCTTTGTTATACTTTTGACATCAGGGATATAATATGTGCCACTGTAAGAAATTAGAAGTGGATATCTTCAAGGTCAAGGCCATGGCCATGATCATGACAAAGGCCATAATCAGGTTTTCACAAATAACTTGAGTTCTGTTTGTGATATCATTTGTTTGTCTGTCTGTTTGTTAGTAACACACTTTTTTACCCTTTCCGTATCATTTATGTTCATGAAACTTCACCATATAGGCATGGGCAACGCTCTGCATAAACTCTAGTGGAATGCGTAACAGCTGAACTGGGGCGGTAAACAAGCCTCAGAAAACGTATAAAAAATGACGTAAATACCATTTTCATACAAAAGGAACACCATGGTTTGATTAAAAGCAACCTTTTCAATAGGATACCCGCATTTCATACATGAACTCTGCGTATTACGGCCAAAAACTCAATTTGAACAGAGCTATTGTTCGCCCGTTGGATGAATGCGTGACCTCAATTTGCGCCGTGTTTACAAATTTTCAAGTGCACGGCGTGGCAAAAATAACCATTTAGGAGGTAGATTTTGAACAGCCCGCGCCGACGTCTTATCCCAGCTACGGCCCTGATTTGCTTACATCCATCTAATTTGAGAAATTACATGTCTGTTCGTCCAGGCTAGACCTCCAGGGGATATGAAAAAAGTTCGACAGAAGTTGGTGAAGTTCGTCGCGAGTTCGCCGTGATTTCTTCTCAACAATAGCAAGAAAGGTGAGCGTATTTTTACTCTACCCTACATAGTTTGTTGACAGAATATCCTGTGACCCTATTTGTGAAGTTTCAGTAAAATATACCAAGGAATAAACCGGCGCCAGGCCTTTGAAGCCCACCGGTCACAAGATTCATTCACGTATTCGCTTCAATTTGAGACTGCAAGGATGGAAATCTGAATAATCAATTAGGAAAAATTCTCGGCTCTCGGTAATTCTGTATATCGTTTAAACATTTTGTTGATCGGATTACGAAAGAAGACTGAAAATAAGCACCCGCTTTTTGTTTGGATGTAAAAGCGCGTATTTAAAGGAGAATACATTGTATATTGATTAAGCACTGAACTCTGCATAAGTCGAACTGTTTTAATATTTGTTGATGACATTGCTTCGGTTTCCTGGAAGCAAGTACGCGCAAATCTGCTGTCTAGTGAGCATTTCAGGTTCGATGTACTGAGTAATAACGCCGCGGAAACTTAAACTGGGCCGTCATTCTGCCGAATAGTCTTACTAAACTAGTTAATCGTCTGATTGCTAATCAAGCAAAGGGGAGGTTTCTGCCTCACCAAACTAAGGGTGCGTTCCAGGCAACCCGTAACTCGTGTTTTTCCAACCTGTAACCCGTGAAAATGCACTGGAACGGCATTCCAACCCGTAACTTCCCACCCGTGAACTTGTACCAAATCGATGTACTCCCAGTTCCAACCTCTGACGTCACATTATCCAGGAAACAATATGGCAGCCTATACGGTTCGCCATGTTCAACAATGAAAAGCCTGCCTGGAACGCATCGGTAAACAGGAAGTTTTGCAGTTAACTGGCAGTTTGTCATAACTTTCCTGGATCGCTACAAAGTCGGAAGTCGTGACTTGAAGTCGTGACTTACAAGTTTAAAAGCCTGCCTGGAACGCACCATAACCCCCGACTGCACGTGACTGTGTTTTACTATGAATTATTCACAGTAGCTCATTGAAACTATCATGGGAGGAGGATATATGGACATAGTAAAAACAGTGCAAAGTTTTTTGTTTTTTTTTAATCACCACGGGTTATTGAAGGGGGAACGTTTGATTCATTTCGTAGCAGTGGGAGGGCAAACAACTGCCGGCATCAGCGACTTCACTGCATTTTATATAGTAATGGGCGAGTAGCGTTAATGTTTGCCCTCCCACCGATAATTTTGACATTTTTGCAGGCCATTGATCCAAAAAAACTTCACAGGCAACCCATTCATACCATTTTTTAATATCAATGCAAAACCTAATGTTTGTTGAACATAATTGCATTTTCCATTAAAAAGGGCCTAGGGGGCGCTGCTGTACTTCAGAAAAGGGGTAGATGACTTTAGCATCAATTATTTCTGTTAGGGTACCCTAATGGATAATTTGGCCTGGTTTATTTCTGAATAGACTGTATTTTCGAAAATGCCCTCAGGCTTCACCCCCCAATTTTCACAATGGGTTTTGTTGAAAAATGCCGAAATCAGCCATTTTTGGGACCCTGTGGCTCTGAGACCCTTTCTATAAAGGCGTTGGACTTGTGGCAAACTCTTCGTCTGTGTCTTCTGTACTTACCTGCAAAAAATCATTAGAAAATAATGAAAACTTTGTTCTCAGCAACTTAAGAAATGTTGTCATTTTATTCATTTGTACTGCCCATGCCTACACCGTATGATGGAGGAGGTTCATCGCCAGAAGCCTATTTTTTTAGTCCCTAGGTCAAAGGTCAAGGTCAAGGTCACCAAAAACATTAAAACTACATTTTAGTTCATAACTTTGCCACTATTACAGCTATAGACGAAACCAACTCCATTTTGTTCATTCTGTTTCAGAGATCTGTGCACAATTTTAGTAAGGCGACATTCTATGAATGATCTTTCATTGATTGTCAAAATCGACAACCATGTCACTTCATTCCATTAGTCGTCTGTCTGTCTGTCTGTCTGTTAGCAGGATATCTCAAAAACAGCTCCATACACGTCAACCAAACTTTGCAGGATGTTAAAGTAGCATAAGAGGAACGTGATTAAATTTAGGCATATCTAGGCCAAAGTACAGCTGAGATATAGGCCAAAGTACAAATCCAGCTATGCTGGCGGAGATTTGAAGTCTTTCCAATGGGCTCGATTTCCAGTTGGCGTGCTTTTGGGTTTTGCTGCCACCTGGCGGTAGAATGCAACAATACCCTACATCAGCCAATGAAAATAACTAATGCACGGAGTTGCCTTGGCGTGGCGGAGGTATGCGCTCTACAGAGTGCCCTTAAGCAATATTATATTATCCAGTTGTCCTAGGCCACAAATTTAAACTTCTGAGGCAAAGGTCTAAGTACTAAGTAACTGTTCATCACATTACGAAATTGACCCTAGTGTCCAGTCACACACCAGACGAATTCGACAACGGTCCCGCTAGGCAGGAGTCATTTGCTTGTTTGTCTGTCTGTTAACAGGATAACTCAAAAAGTTATGAATGCTTTGGCACGAAATTTGGTAAGATGATAGGAAGTAGTCCAAGGATAAGTTTATTCAATTTTGGATGTGATGCAGAACATATTCTGGATTTTGGATTCGGAAGAACTAAAATATATCTGTCTGAATAATCAAGACCAATATATAAGCCTGTGATTATTAAGAAAGTATTAAGAAATTTCAGATCACTGAAGGGTAACATTGACAACAAACTTAATAGTGATATTGTATGGATGGAAAAAAATGAAATAATAATTAAAAAATAATTAATTAACCTAGTACTTTCCCTGAATTCCATCTCCCGTTCTAGGATTTTTTTTTTAAAAAGTGCAACGAAATGAACTTGTCCATATTCTAAACCGTGTTCGAGCTCAGCTAGCTAGTGAATATTCAATAACTGATCTGGATGTGCCATCCAGTGATAGAACTAGACAGTCCGGTCACCTGCAACTGCACAGGTGTAGCCCCCGAAAGCCCGCTTCTCCCTTTTTTTGCTCACATTTCGGCCAATACTGTTGCCATGGCAACCAAAATCAATTGGTGTCATAACTGAAGTATAACACATGCCCATACGTCAGGCAGCGGAGACAACAGTGTCTGCGGATGCGGCAGTGGCGGAGACGACAAGAATGAATCCATAGTAGCTGCCTGACTTCGTCCGGGGACTACAATAATGTAACTGCGTGCATAAATATAGCAGCTCCATGTCCGCTGGGGTCTACATCTGCGGAGAGGGATAAATATAACTGACCGCCACAATCCATAAACGCTCTGGGAGACAGTAAAATGTTGCATTTGTGGGATTTGCATTTCATTATCTTCAATGCTTGCCAAAACAAAACCAAACCTTGAAAACAAAATACAATTATTACAAAACTTACAAAAGCATGTCTACTCAAAGCATCAGTCTGCACAACTGCTCTCTTACATTAGCTATTTGAAGGGCAGAATTCATCTTATATAGGACCAGACAGAACTATTACTTTGAATCAGAATGCTCCAATCATCTTTTGGCTCCAAGATTCATAGAATGCAAGACTAAAGTATGTATCACTTCAATTTAAAAAACTAATAATGAGATTCCACAGATAATCAATGATACATTTAGAACACTTTTTGAGAAGCTGTGTACATCTGAGACTGATTACATTGATTTTGTCTGAGAAAGATTTTTTGATAAATTAGAATTACCATGAATCTCACAAATTGACCAGGAATATTTGGAAGCCCCACTAGAGCTGGAGGAATTTCACAAAGCTTTAAAGTAGTTAAATTGAGGCAAATCGCCGGGCTTGGGTGGCCTCTCACCGGAACTCTACTTGGAACTCTGGGATCAGGTGGATACACTTATGTTAAATTCCTCAAATTTTTCCAGTTAGACCGTTACCTTTCATAGAGATCAAAAACGGCACCAACCCCTCTACTTTTTAAAACTGGAAAGGACCCCTTGAATACTCCAGCTTCAGGCCCATATCCTTAATCACAACTAACCTTCAGGTATATGCCAAAGCTCTTGTTCTATGTCTGGAAAACATTATTTATAATCTGACTCTTGAAGATTACAAATGCTTTTTTCAGGGGGCGTCTTGTATCTGATAACATGCGGAGGTTGCGGCATATACATTGCAGATACTCACCTGAATCCTTGTGCATTATTTTCTCTCGACGGACAGACAGCCTTTGATTGATTAGAATGGAACAATACATATGGGCAATGCTGAAATATTTTGCATTTGGGGATAATTTTCGTAAAATGATGAAGACATTACATCACTCACCTCTCGCAAAGGTCTTCATTGGCAACACAATCCCCTCCTCATTTGGTTTACAACATGGAATGAGATAGGGTTGTCCACTGTCACCGTTATTATTTTGTTTATCCCTTGAACCTCTAGCACAAGCTGTTAGGCAATCTACAGTCTCCCTCTTTCAAATTGGTGGCCATAGTCGAATTTGACACCTCTATTTACTCGGTAATTAAGGAATTTGATCATTTTGGTGACCTGTCGGGCTAAAGAATAAATTGGACAAAGTCAGCTTTTCTGTCCCTCCGCAATATCAGTACAAGAACTCCTACTCCTTCATTTATCCCAATTAAAAACTCATTCACATATTTGGGCATTATGATTCGCAAAGATTTAAATAAGTAGTGAAAATTACACCATTGTTATAAGCAGGATAAAGGCTGACCTTCAAAAATGGGGCAATTTAAAGATGTCTCTTCAAGGCAGAATGAAGACAATTAAAATGAACGTTTTGCCTTGTCTTAATTTTCTGTCCATTATATCCATTATATCCAGTAAACAAATTATTTTCAGCTCTAAGCCTCTTTTGATTGAATATATTTGGAATTGGGAGCTGGGAACATTGAATATTATTTTAGACTGGATTAGGGTGTGGTCAAATCTAATTATGAGTTCGAAGAACTAGGCACACCAACTAATTCATTCCTAAACCATTTACAGCGCACACACAACCCCATATAAGAGATTCCAGATGAAATGACAATTTTCATATGACTTCCATACAGTATATGCAATACTACCTCACCTGGAACCTTTCTCCGTATATTTTTGACCTGTTCAGGTTTTTTTTTATTTTTGGACTCATGTGAGCTTAGTTTTATTTGATTTACCTGGAATTTCATATGTACCTAATCCAGGCTTCTGTCTCCTTAATGATAATTCTACAATCCTTATTCCAAAAACGTTGGGACATTGAATAAAATGTAAATAAAAACAGAATGCAATGATCTGTCAATCACCTAAACCCAATAATTTTTTTGAAAATAGTACCAAGACAAAATATCAAATTTTGAAACTAAGAAACTTGACTATTTTTTGTAAAATATCGGCTCATTTTAAATTTGATGCCAGCTACGCGTTTCAAAGAAGTTGGAACAGTGGCAACAAAAGACTTAAAAAGTTGTTTGAGGGAAAAAAATACACCAAGTGGAACATCTCGCAGGTAATTCGTTTAATTGGCAACAGTTCAGTATCATGACTGGGTATAAAAAGTTTTTAGAAGTAAAGATGGCAAGGGTTTCACTTTGCAAAAAAACTGCATCGGCTAATGTTCATTAATTTAAGAATAACATTTATCAACATAAAACTGCTGAGAATTTGGGGATTTCATCCTCTACTGTACATGATTTCATTGAAGGATTCAGAGAATCCAGAGAAACCTCTGTACGCAAGGGACAAGGCCAAAAAGCAGTTTTGAGTGGCCATGATCTTCAGGCCCTCAGGTGGCACTGCATTAAAAATAGACAGGGTTCTCTGGTGGAAATCACTACATGGACTCAGTAACACTTCTATAAACCATGTTTTAGTAAACGCAATTTGCTACTACATTCAAAAATGCAAGTTAAAACTCTGCCATGTAGATATTCAACTATATACAGTATAAACAAGATCCAGAAACACTGTCTTCTTCTCTGGGCTCATTTAAAATGTATTTAGGTGAAGCAGAAAACTGTCCAATGGTCTGTCCAATCAAAATGCAAAGTTCTTTTCAGAACTCATGAATGCCATGTGTTCCTGGCTAAAGAGGAGAGAGACCATCTAGCTTTTTATCAATGCGCAGTTCAAAAGCAAGCATCCATGTTAGTGAGAAGGCGCATTAGTGCACATAGCTTGGGTAACTTGCATACCTGTGAAGACACTATTAATGCTAAATGATATATGCAGATTTTGGAGCAACATATACTGCCATCCAGATATCTTTTTCAGGAAAGGCCTTGCTTATTTCAGCAGGACAATGCCAAACGCCACATTCTACACATATTACCAGAACATGGCTCAATAGTAAAAGAGTCTGGGTGCAAAACTGGTCTAACAGCAGTCGATACCTGTCACTTGCTGAAAACATTTGGCACTTTCTGAAACAAAAAAATAAGACAATGGAGGCCAGGAATTGTTGAGCAGCTGAAATCCTAATGTAGGGAGAATGGGAAAACATTTTGCTTTCAAAACTACAGCAGTTGATGTCATCAGTCCCCAAATATTTACAGTGTGTTGTTAAAAGAAGAGGTGATGTGGGCGCCCCGGTGGCTCATCGGTCTAGGCGCGCGCACCATAAAGGCTGTGTCCTTCCCGCGGCGACCCGGGTTCGATTCCGGCTCAGGTCATTTGCTGCATGTCTTCCCCCATTCTTCTCCCAACCTTCCTGTCACTCTCCACTGTATATCTATCAAATAAAGGAAAAAAATCCCAAAAAAATCTAAAAAAAAAAAAAAAAGAAGAGGTGATGCATCACAGAGGGAAATATGCCCCTGCTCCAACTTTTTTGAAATGTGATGCTGGCATCAAATTCAAAATTAGCATGTGTTTTTTTTGAAAAACTGTTTCAACATATGATATGTTGTCTTGATACTATTTTCAATTTAATATAGAGTTTAAATGATTTGAAAATCATTACATTCTGTTTTTTTTAACATTTTACACAGCATCCCAACTTCTTTTCGAAGTGGGGCAGTATTCTCAATGTAAAGCAAATTCAAAGTAAAATTTTATTTATTAGGTTTGCCTTGGCAAAGTAAACCATTATAAAGCATTATTTTACACCTGATAGTATGAAATCATTCTGGATTCTGGATCATTCAGCCTTTTCGACATTGTAGACCTTGAACTTACTACAGCACGTCTCAACAAGGCTTGACCACATACTGTGACTGCTTGGAACTTCTTCTATTAAGGATCATTTCCTGCATTTCCTGGAATCAGGACAATGGCTGAGCTTGTAGAACTGTATTATATTAACTGTATCATTATGGTTACAGCATAGGGAAGTATATTTATATGCATTATATTTGTTTATTTTTGTCCCTCTTGCTCTTTCCACCATTGCTGGTTATTCTGTAACATCATGTTGGTCTTCCCCCGTCCCCCCCATTTGTTTGTCAAAAAGATCAATAAAACCAACAAAAAAAATTCTACCTGTATGACTATCACAACTACCTGGACACAAGAGTCGGAGTAGGATGAAGTACTCCACAAAATTTCACAAGAAAACGAGAGGAAGCCGTTTTATGATGCAGCCATAGCCGTCACTGGAACTGATGGCCGGTGGCCAGTCAAACTGAGGAGAATGCCGAATAAACTTTATTTATAATGCGGACTTAACTTTAATTGACAGCTTAGTGAGCAATACTTGCAAATTATACAACAATGAATAAATCATAATTCTTTACAGCCAAGTGAATTAGATCTTGACTTGACGGTAAAAATTTATTTATAATAATTGCATTTTTCTTTTTTTTAAGACATGCAGCGTGTCCATGAACGCCATACGGCATCTGGCTTCAGAACGCAACTCCAGATAAGGGAGGGGATATATAGGAGCTGTGAGCTCTTTCAGTGCTGCATTTAAAAGTCCCATATTATGCTATATTTAGTCTTTTAAAATATGTCCAATGGGTCTTTATAATAATGTTAAGAATTCAGTTACAAAAAAAAAACCACACACATCCAGGCCTAGTGAGACCTCTTCTCTCACCCCGTCTGTGCCGGCCTGTAGCATGAGCTGTTTCGAGTGGGCTGGGGCACTGCTCTGATTGGCTACCTGGCCGCTTCAATTCTGGGGGAGGCTGCAGACCCGAGAAACCAGGAAACCAAGATGACAGGTATTTCAGGACAGCTCTCTGTGGCACTATTGCTGTAAGATCATACTTGTTTGATCCCAAATCCAACCCCGAACGCAAGGGCGCGGGAAGTGGGGTGCTGAGGGCGCTGCAGCACCCCCTACTGGGGTACGGAGGGTGCTGAGCACCCCCTTACTGAGCAGAATAAAAAGTTTTTATCATTACTAATTTCACCATCTGAGCAATTTAAAAATATCACACAATGAAATTCATATCAGAATATAAAAATGATGCATAAAAATGACTGACGTATTTAAAATTCGTGTTTATGTAGGCTACGTTCTAAGATCAAAGGTAAAAACGTGTTACTATGGGAGATAGCCTAGCAGCTACGCAAGAGATCTTTGCTGCTGAAAATGGCGCAGAAAAGAATGTATGACTTTTTCTCACCACGAAATAAGCGGACTACAGGAGAGGCGGTGGTTACGGTGGCCAGTGAAAGTGTCACAGCGAGTTTGTCTACAAGCAGTAATACAGCTGCTTTATCTTCTACTGCTGTCGAGTCACAACTGTCGGTAAACTCAGTTGGAGCAGGAGCTGCTGAAGAGCAGGACTTCGCAACTCGGCTAGCTGAAGGACCACCACCGACTGCTGGATTTGACAAACCCTGTCAACCGAGCAGACTAAGTTTTCCTGGAAGGAGGTTTGGGAGCGAAACTTTTGACGGTCTTTTCAGCCATAGTAAGAATATTTTATTCATTGTCCGAGTACCTTAAGAAACAAATTAATTTGATGTTGGCTAAAGGTCCACATAGCATATAAATGAGTAAATTTATGCTTAACATTTTCATGTTTCATTGATTTGAAATATCGCAGTGTGTACCTACTACCCAGCTAACACAGAACGTTACAAAAACTTTAAATAATGCTGGCCCGTTGTTCTCCTATGGTTATTTTAAGTACGTTGCGCTGAAATCACAGGTTGGTTTTTCGAATCAACTTGTGCGCATATTGCGTTATCATCAACATGATGAGGCAATAGTGATGAATTCCCGCTTGGACAGTTAGGCCACAATCATCATGACTAAGCTTTCATTACCGCAAATTGGTGAATAGAAAGTAGATCATATTTGAAATAATCACACATTTCAGGATAGCCTATGTTAAAATGATAGTCAGTCTTTATCTTTCTGTCATCATCATGCAGTTAGAACAATCTGTAAATGATGGAAACTATGCAGTTAATGTGCCTCCGGAATGGAGCTTCTTCAGAGTGTTCAGACATCGGTGGTGGTGGCGCTGCCAATCACAGGTTGGTTCTGGAATTTTGTGCGCATATGGCGTTAATATGGAACATCGGGTACCGCGCTGCAGAGATACCAATCTTAAAGTGCATTAAAACGGCATTATATCCAGCGTAATAATATTTATGCTATATTGGAAGAGACTTCCCCATTAACTTGGCTACCTATATGCAGCACCCCAGACCTAAAATGTGTTCCCGCGCGCCTGCCCGAATGGGAGGAGGAACCAATTGAAGTATAGCAGGAACGTTTGCAGCAAGATGTCGATGAGTGGCAAGTTGAAATTTCAGTATTTTTTGCTCGCACTGTCTCGCCTTGCATGCATGTGATTGTAGCTGTACTGTTATACCCATTTAGCTATTCAGAGGAAACTTTATTAAAAGTTCCTGTTAACCATTTCTATCAAAACGAAAAACAATTCCGACACCAAGCTACTAAATGAGTTCGTAGCAGAAACACACAAACGGTGTAAGCGTTACTTACGTGGAGCTAGCAAATCGATAATTTCTAACGGAAATCCGCATCCGACTTCCACTTCTTTTTCTACTTTTTATTAGCCAGAACAATTTTCAAAGATGGATGAAATTCTGCCACGGCAATGCAGAGAAATCATTTGTTATACCAGACACGTTATAGTGCGTTTCGTGATTGTTTTCAGTGCACTAGGATCAGAGAGCTAGCCCACACCACGGCAAAGAACTCGGCTGACCCCGGTCATGGATAAGCAAAACGAGTTTTACAGCAGCGGTAAACAAACCCAAACACGTAACCTAAGCTCCGCAAGTGTGAACATCCAACATTATAACATTCCTTGTATGTATTAAAAGAAGGATCAGCATAATAGGGGACCTTTAACATCACCTATATGATGCGCTTGTGCTTGGCTTTCGAGTCACTATTCCTCCACCATGGGTAAGAAACTGGCGAGCATCTCATATGTATTTAAAAAAAAAAGGAGAGAGTTGCTTGCTGCTTGGGTAACTTCCCAAAATGAAACATTACTGTGGCTCATTTCACCGCAAAAAGAAACTAACTCTGATTTGCCTCAATGCGTAAACTCCACTTGCAGTTCATGCAAGATGCACCAAGCCAATTTGCACGCTGCCATTTCGGGACATTCCTTCAATACCAAAAGCATCTGAGCAGCGTTTTAGGACACCAGCTTTCTGAACCAGGGCAATTTGCTATAGGCAGTGCAGATCAATATTTCTAGCCATAGTGTTAATTTATTCACTGACAAGAAGAAAACTGCCAAGCTCAGCATGAGCAGGAACAGTCAAGCAGTTAGTGGCTGGTTGCGGAATAGCATGTGCTGCTCTGAGTTCAAGGTGTAATGACTGATCACACACACCAGTTACCAAAGGTTCCTTCTGCAGTCACATAGGCAATGTTTAGTTGCAATTTGGTAGGTTCTGAGAAAAGTAGGTTTTGCAATGGCTAGCCTACATACTTGAGTTCTTCCAGCATGGACAGCGAGCGCAAGCATAAAATCAATCAACAACCATGAGCTGAATCAACCCGGCCAAAGTGCAGTAACTGAAGTTTGCATTGTTTTTAAAGTTATGCAGAGAGAGAGAAAACCATGAACCTTTTTTGCAGGTGGGTCTGTTTGTCAAGTGAGAGGGCAAGGAGCTGCTTCTCCGGACGCAAGCTTAAATAACTCTGCATATTTACCGATCAAGCAATCATCTGATGGTGAAGTCAGATGACAGTCACGTGCACTCAGGTGCCTCTCCAGCAGGTTGAAGCAGCTGATAAGAGAGCTCGACTCCGTGGCCAATCAGAATTTTCGTCAAAGCTCCAAATTACGGTTCTTTATAGAGTGCCGTCTGAGTGATCGGAAATCTGGAGTATTCATCTTAGGCTTGTGCTCTTGCCCTTTACACAGAGAAATCACTCCAGATTACTTGAGTCTTAAAATGATGTTATTCATCGTGTTGGGTGAAATTTCCAAATCCCTTCCTATGTTTATTTGAGAGACATTGCTTTTAAAATCTATCAATGATTTTCTCATGCATTTGTTGCAGTGGCGTACACACTCTTTACTAGTCTTAAATTGCCCCTGTTTTTGGAACGTGTTGCAGGCCTGAATGGCAGGAATAGATGTATATATTGAAATAAATACAGTTTACAGGACAAAACATTAAATATCTTATCTTTATACTGCCTGCAATGAAGTGCAAGTCATACTATACTGAATTTGTAAATCACTACTTTCTGTTTTATTTGCATTTTCTGTGCTGTCCCAACTTTCTTAGTTGGGGATGTAAAAGTTTGCACAGGGTATTTTTTGTCTTTAAAAGATGACTTTTCAACTTGAACCCAATTTTCTTTTGCCAAGAAGCTGATAGGTAATAAAATTGGTATACAATCGAATTTCTTTGCGGAACTTTAGTCACCCCGAGTACTGTTTTACTCTTTTCTAAGGAGCAGTGTAATAGGGCCGCACAAACAATCCCTGAAATTGTGCCCTCAAAATAATAGCTGCATAGCCTTAACACCACATTAAGTTGCATAATTTTCAGTCAGTCTATTACCACTCATTTGGTGTTTCAGTTGACTGCTTAATTCGAGGAGAAAAACTTTGCTCACAGCAAGAATTAAGGCTTGTAAAGAGGTGACAATATTATCTAGGTATTATATAGGTATTCAGACAGGTTTCATGGGGTAATTTGCTGTTGTAATGACCAACTTTGACTCCTTTGTGAAATAAATATACAGTGATGTGAAAAAGTATTCGCCCCCTTCCTGATTTCTTATTTTTTTGCATATTTGTCATACTTAAATGTTTCAGATCATCAAACAAATTTCAGTATTAGACAAAGATAACCCAAGTAAATGTAAAATGCAGTTTATAAATGATGATTTCATTTATTAATTTGCATATACTTGTCACAATCCTCATGTGAATGCCCTTCATGTCTCCTCCCATTCAGCAGCTTGCGTGTCTTTTAGATATGTTGTTTCCTTTCATTGGTTTATGTCCAATGTGCCTTCCCCATCAGCTGTTATGCATTTTGTTTTCCCGTTCCCCCATGTGTTTGTTAGTGTATGTATATATATATATATATATATATATATATATATATATATTCCTTACTTTGAGAGTTCAAGTTGCTGGATTGTGGCTTGCTTTATGCTCTTTTGCAACAAGTCTTACTTTCCTACTAAAAGTTTTTTTGTTCCTCAGAAATTATTCATAATCCTTAACCTTAAAGTGCTTAATTTTTACTCACCCTGTCCCTCCAAAAGTTAATCATTCACTATGTAGTTGTCAAATGACCTTCAGCGGGACGCACAGGTACCTGTGAACCCTTCTGAGGATCATTGCCAGTTAAAAATGGACAAAATTGTTGACCTTTTGAAGGATGAAATCTGAAATTTGCTTTGAATATTTTGTGCCTTGCGTGACTATAGCAGTGATTAGCACTTTAAGGGTTAATATTGGTTAAATTCAAAGTTCTTTTCCTAGATCTATTAATAGGAACAAGCCCCTAAGCCTTACTCATTATCTCCAGGATTGGGACTGCGATCTTATTAATCATCCTTCAGTCTGCGCCATAGCCCAGTGTATTAGGAATACCTCCCATGCCCTCTTTGGTCATCAGGATTGGGACTGCGTTCCTGCGAAATTCCCCTGTCCAGTCATCTGACAGTTCAGCTCAGGCAAATTGTGAAATCCATCCGGCAGCTGTCCCAGATTGCCACTGGCTGGGTATGGACATGCTTCTAGCACCACCCCTCTGGGCTCTGTCCCTCTGTCAGTACCATATTACTGCCAATAAGCCCTACTGTTGGAATGGACTCTGACTCCATATTTGACTCCCGCTCTGGATCATTACATATGCTAATGCAAGTAACAGCTCTATTTGATAAAAAAGCACATTAATCCGGCATTTAGAGTTCCGTTTACATGGCTTGATTAGGCTGCATTGCAGTGTGGACCGGTTTTTCAGTTGATCAAATCTCCACAAGAAGTACGATAAAAGCAGCTCAGAAAAATTAGTCAGAGATGAAAACCAGTTGTTATTTGGATAATAAATAATAGGTCCATAGGGTATTTTTGCAATTAAAGTTTAAATTTTATTACAAGGAAGACAGCTGAAGCAAGAGAGTGCATTCTGTCATGACTCTTAAAGTCACAGCTGAAGCTTTCCATTACTGCTGAAACCCATGAAAATTAAAAGCTATTAAAATGTTATCTTTTGTCACCATTATCCACTGGCTGGCACTATCTGCTGGAGCCATCATCTTCCATCCAATATTTCCCTGGGACGCTGCGGAGTATTTATGTCTGCCTCATTTTTAATTTAAGCAGATAAAGGTCAGCTTGAACTTTTCCACTTACTTCAGTTAAAAAAAAAAAAAAAAGGATTAAACCATTGTTTAAATTCTGTAAGCATACATCAGTACACTTTATGAAAACCTTTCCCATTTTTAGCCCAATTTTGAAATGGGTAAATGTCCCCTTTTCAACTACTGCTAACATTGTTGTCCTACTGCTATTTTTCACATTAATAACTACATTTTGTACTACATAAGACCAAGCAGCAAATAGAGAAATTGCAGTTTGTTAACAGATCGCCACAAATTAGCTGGTTGGAGGTGATATAATAAACAGTGGCAACATTAGACAGGAAGCCAAAATAAGCCCGCCCTACCCTGGAGGTGCAAATCTTATTACTTTCTGCTACTTCAGGACAACTTCAATAATAGCCAGTGAATGGTGTTGCACAGATTCAATTTCGCCTTGTCCTCGGATACACGGCTTATTTTTTACAGACTATAATTTGATGGTTTAGGGTTTTTTTTATTTTTGAATCTGGGGAGGCCCAGCATTGACAGCTCTGCTTCACTTTAGACAGCCATATGAAGTCCCCAACCCCCCTTTCCCCTGACACCAAAGAGTGTACAGCATTCTGTTTTTATCACAGTCTCTTTGTCTCTTTACTTGGAATTCCACTGTGTGCACCAGTTGTGATGTTTAAAGAATTCCAGTGGTCAATACAAATCAGGATAGACAGTACTGGCAAGCTACTCCATATTATGGTGCAAAGAAAGGCAGACAAATGGTTTTGTGGCACTTTTCTATCTCAGGTCATTGCCCGCTTCTGCCTGGAAGCTTAAGGTGAACAGGTCATCGGGAATGGACACTGTTAATCCTGAGAGCCATAAATAGCGGTGCACAGGTCCCAAACTACAATACGCATTAAAATAATATATGAAAATAATAACTGTAATTTTTATGACAGAATTGAGACGCTATCAATATTGTACATAAGAAAGCACGCTGAGTAGATCTAAGATTGTTCTGGGGAGTTTATGGAAGGGAGAATTTCCACCCTCCACCAAATCAGGGAAGACAAGCAGCTTATTGATTCATTGGTTGCTCCAGCTCTTGCCACTGCAAACGCCTCCACCGCGGTTGAGCAAGACTCCATGACTCCCCTTGTTGAAGCCGCTCCGACCCAGTCCGAGGACCCCTGGATCCAGCAGGGAGCAAGGCCCAAGGCGGTCGTAAGCTCCACACCTTGCCAGGCTGAGCCATGGGTCGGATCCCACGGGAATAAACACTGTGGCAGGCGCTCCAATCGTATTCCCCCTGTTTGGGACCTGCAGCTGGACAACAGGTTCTCCGTCTTGGATGAGGAGGAATTTACACGCCCGCCCTCTCCAGTACGCCCGGCTACACCTTCGCTGCCCGCATCGAGGGAGGCAACTCGGCCCCGTAAGTCTCATTTCGCTGTACCGCGGCCAACTCGCAACGCTGTGGTTACTCCTCCGGTGGCAACCAGGTCTTCGGACAATGCCCCTAGACCTCCTGTAACTTTAATAATCGGGGACTCCATCATGAGGAACATAAGGGTGAAAACCGCCATTACACTTTGCTTCCCTGGAGCCAGTGTTTTGGACATTGTAGACCGGATTTCCAGCCTGCTGGACAAATATCCACATGTGCTTGATGTTGTTGTTCGTGTCGGAACTAATGATACTTCTTACCAGCTGTCTGAACTTCTGAAACGTGATTTTATTTCTTTGTTTCACTCGCTTAAGCACAGTGGGAAACGTGTTTTTATTTCTGGTCCGATCCTGACTCTGAATCGTGGGATAGGGCGTTTTAGCCGAATTTTAAGTCTCCACACATGGTTGCAGTCCGTTTGCCCCTCATACAATATGTTTTTTATCGACAATTTTTATCTGTTTTGGGAGGGTGCAGTTTTCTAGAAAAGAGACGGAATTCATCCCACTCCGCTTGGTTCACGGAAGCTAGCTGGGAACATTTTGTTCACAATGGACATCTCACGCAAATGACTATGCCAAGCAGTGCAGCCAAAACACCTGAGGGCTACCACTTCCGGTTCACAGCTACAGGCAAACTTTGATGCAGCAGCTCCCTTGAACTTACCGAGTGGTTCTCATTTATTAAGAGCTAAATTATCACATCCTCCTTGTTTGGTGAAAGAAACACATTCTTTACTTGTGTTAAATTCAAGGAGCCTCAAATGTGTCACATCTGCCAAAAATAAGTTGGCAGAGTTTCAGCAGTTGGTTTTGTGTAATTTCTTTGATTTCGTAGCAGTTTCTGAAACATGGTTGACAAATGATATTGGTGATAGTGAAATCCTTCCTGAGTCGTTTACTGTGTATCGTAAAGATAGGGAACACCGACGAGGTGGAGGAGTATTGTTCGCGTGTAATTTAGTTATTCAGTCAGTAAGGAGAAAGGATTTAGAGCATGATGATTTTGAAATTCTTGCTTGTGAAATTCGTCCAGATATTGGTGAGAAAATGATTGTTTTAACATGCTACAACCCCCTGATAGTGTTACGTTTCAGGTAGAGTTTTTTGGTGTGCTCAGGGATATCTTGACAAAGTGTGATAAAATTTATACTAGAATGTGTTTAGTGGGTGATTTTAATGTACCCAATATTGATTGGGATCTTTGTTGTAGCAGACAGGGCTGAAGTAATCGTGTTGCCAATGAGTTTTGTGATCTTGTAAATGATTTTAATCTATCACAACTTGTTCGGGGTGGTACACGTTAGTGGGAACACTCTTGATCTCACTCTTACTAACCAACCTGAAAAGATGTTTAACATAGAAATATGGCTTGATCATTTTGATTCTGATCATTCACCAGTTGTTTGTAGTATGAGGGTTAATATTCTGCGGCAAACTGGTTTACCACGCATTGTTCATGACTATGCCAAGGCTGATTTTGATAGCTTGCAGTTGTTTCTTGTAGACTCACTAGGACCTGTATCTGATTTTGTTTTGCGTCATTCGCAGGCTCCGAAAGATTCACTTGACATTGATTTGATGTGGTCAGAGTGGTTAGCCATATTATATGAGGGCCAGGATAGGTTTATCCCCACCAAGACCATCAGTGACCATTGTCGTCCTCGATGGATTGATAGGGAGGTTAAACACTTTTCAAACAAAGTTTACTCTGCTCGCCAAAATTTTCAGTCCAGAAATACAGTCTCAAACCGGCATAAATGTCGTTCGTTAAGAAATCAGTTACGGAAGCTGACACATGATAAATACAGTATGTATCTTAATGGGCTTGGAAGTGTTGTGAATAAAAACCCTAAACAGTTTTGGAATTTCTTTAAATCCAGAACAAAGTGAAAGTCACTACCTAAGAATGTGTTTGTTGATAATAACTTTTTTGATGACAGCTGGTCAAAGGCTGACGCCTTTAATAAGTATTTCTCTTCTAACTTTTCCAAAGCTGAAACTCCTATTATTTTTCCAGACATTCCTCGTTATGTAAATCATGAATTGGAATACTTTAATATTCTACCTGAAGATGTTTGTTCCCCAATTAAAAGGATTGGTTTAGTCAAAGCCTGTGGCCCTGATGGAATATCACCTCGTGTATTGAAGCCTTGTTCTGAAGAGCTTAGTTTTTCATTATCGCTCCTTTTTAATATCTCCTTGCAATTAGGTAAGTTACCAGTTGAATGGAAATTGGCTAATGTGGTCCCTGTATTTAAGAAGAGAGATAAGCAGAGTATTACTAACTATCGGCCAGTGTCTTTATTATCAATTGTGTCAAAGGTCATGGAGCACTGTGTCTATAATAAAATCTTTCCTGTTCTACGTCCTTTGATCTCCTCATGCCAGCATGGTTTCATGAACAAGCACTCGACGGCCACGCAGTTGACTCAAACTCAGCATCGTCTGAGTCAAGTCTTGGACTCGGGTGGTCAAGTCGACGTGGTTTATTTGGATTTTAGTAAAGCATTCGACACAGTGTCCCATGCCCTACTTCTTTACAAGCTCCAATCTTTTGGGATGGGAGGTTGCCTCTTACAGTGGCTTACCTCCTATCTTTCTAATAGGAACCAAAGGGTTGTCGAGGGGATTGAGTCGTCCGTTTGTGATGTCACATCCGGCGTATTGCAAGGGTCCATTCTTGGTCCCTTATTATTTGTATTGTTTATACATGATTTACCCTCTGTTATTGATAAGAATACCTTTATGGATTTGTTTGCTGACGACAGTAAGATTTACCGAGTTATTTCGGGTCACGATGACAATTTAAGGTTACAAGAGGACATTGAAAAACTACTTGAGTGGAGTGATACGTGGCGCATGAGTTTTAACATTATCAAGTGTGAATTTATGCAAGTTAGTAGGAAGCGTCGCCCTTCTTGTTTTTATTTCAATATGGATGGAAGGGTCCTCCGTAAAGTAGACAGTGTAAAGGATCTTGGTGTCATTATCGTTTCATATTTGTCATGGGGCAAGCATATTGATACAATCATTAATAATGCTAATCAAGCATGGGGAACCATAAGAAGAGTTTATGGTAGAAGGGCAACCCCGGATGTGTATGCTACCCTTTATAAAGCATTGGTACGGAGCAAATTAGAATATTGCTCGACAGTGTGGGACACACATATTAAAAGAGATCTCTGGAAAAAGTTCAGAGACATGTCACGCGGCACATCCTTAGCTCAGGTCAAGCTTATGTTGAAAGGTTAAATAAGCTAAATTTACTTCCTCTTTCATTTAGGAGAGAAATGGCTGATTTGTCGTTTTTTTCCACAATTGTTTGTATAAAAAATTTGATTTAGACCTGAATACCTTCTTAAGTCCAATAGTCCGAGGTGATGATCCACTCAAATTTAAAGGTCTGTTTTTTCGTAGGGAGCAGTATGGTGCGAGTTATTTTAATAGGGCCTGCAGGCTGTGGAATGGTATTCCATTGCCTGTTAGGGCCACCTTTTCCTTGAAGTCTTTTAAAAATCAGGTATTTGAAATGTATAAATTAAAAGTTGATTCTGTTGATCTGTCCCATTCTTGTAACTTAGTTACTTATTGTCGCTGCTCAAAATGTAGGGCTGCCTAAATGTGACTTTTTTTTAGGATTTTATGATTTCATGATTTCGGGAGCCACTGTTACAGGTTTTATCCTTTGTGGTTACCCCTTGGATACAACTTTCTGTATTGAACCTGAACTTATTTCATATTGTGTCGATTTTTGTTCCATGTTTTTAATTGTGTAATTTATGTTATGTTTAAATTCATTGTTGTATCCATAAAGCTTAATTAATAAATAAATGACTCTAATTCTGCCCTACAAAGGCAAAAGACCTTAACTCGCCAGAGTGTGAAACTGAGAAAAATGACTTTAAAGTTTTTGCTTTGTCCAGACAAAAGTATTGTAGGTAGGATACTCAAAATCTGGCAAGTAGTTGCTATAATGAAGAAAAGTGTGAATACAAAATATCTTGTGCTCAAGTCTGACCTTTGACCCTTATTTGTCAGTTACTGTACTCTGCCTTTGTATCATGTTCTAAAATTAAGGAGTTGTGCAAAGGCAAAAGGCAGTAACTAACTAGTAACATAAATTCAATATTTGGTTGCTGTTTTCTGAACACAAGACCATTATAAGAGCACTTACCTCAGGTCTTACCATCATGACATTTTTTTGCATGAGTTAGAATGAATTAGACACATTTAATTGTTGCTATACAGAGCTGTGGTGACATTACATCATATCTTCATGATAGAGAATAGCTCCAGTTTGGTGTGCAGCACCAGAAACAGAATGCCAGCAGATAAGTTACTTTGCATTATACAGTGTATATAAATACAGGAAATTATTTTTAATTATTAGAATAACAATTTATTTGTTAAATACAAAGCTTAATAATTAAATACAAAGCTTTAATTTGTATTAAAATTCATGGATGTATTTAACACTCCTCAAAAAGAATTAGTGGAGGTGTATAAAGTACTTGAAAAAAATAACTAAGTAAAAGTGGAAGTACCATAACTGAAAGTTTCTTTGGTAAAAGTTGAAGTCACCCATAAGAAAATTTTTGTAAAATTTTGAGTAAAAGTCTTAAAGTAGCTCACATTTAATGTACTTAAGTATCAAAAGTATTTTGTGAAAAAATATACTTAAGTATCAAAAGTGCAAGTACAAGTCCAGAATATTTTTCATAGTATGCTTAGAAAGAAGCAAAACCTCCACACATTGTCCTCTCCTTGTTTTCTTTAATCAACTTTCAGGTGAATGAAAGTATTCAAAAAACAAACAAGCAGTCTCTGCTTTACATACTTCTTCTTCTTTTTCTTTGAGTTTACTGGCGGTTTAAAAAACCACTATAATTGACAAAAATTAATAGTAGAATGACATAGGATCAATACCATGTCGAATTTTTGCTTCAGAAAACTAATTTCTCTTAACTACTAATTGAGATACCATTGGCTCACTGTAGCTGAAGTGGTTGCTACAGAGGACAATGATTGTTTCTGTAGCAAGAGATAATTTTTTTGAACTGCTGGATAGATACAAATGGCAAGTACAGTACCAGTCAAAAGTTTGGACGCACTTCGCTAATGTCACAGCACCCTGCTTTTAGAGAAATGTAAATGGCTTAACTTCTCGATATAATCTCAAATTGAATCTGGTAAGAGGTGAACAGTCAGAAATTAAAAGAGAACAATATTCTTGTGTGAATAGTGTCCAAAATTTTAGAATTCTAAAAGAAGCCATATTTTGCAAAGTAAGCAGACAAACAAGCTCCGTACATTTTCCAACAGCCAAATTAAAGACAAGCTGTTTTGGAACTAATTGGGCAAAAAAAGGTCGATAAAGCGCAAACTACAAGTGCAGCACATCTTTGGCAACTTAGACGGCCGCTCAGCAGCAAACATATTATAGCCATATAACTTCTCTAGTAAAAAAAAAAAAACCAAAAAGTGAGCATGCTCCGCAAATATGACGACAAAATGAATGATTTAAGAATTAGATCTTTTTTTTTTTTGAAAAATAAAGAGTGCCTATTTAACATGTATTGTAAGAGAAAGGTGGGTATATCCAAACTTTTGACAGGTACTGCAGTTTGCACATCAGGCTTAGCTGAGGAGTTAAATTCAGGCAACTCTTGAAAAACAGGGATGGGAGTGAACTCGTCCATATTTTAAACCGTGTTTAAGCTTGGCTTGCTTGTGAATATTCAATAACTGATCCGGGTGTGCCATCTAGTGATAGAATATTGTAACTGCGTGCATAAATTTGCAGAGCTATGTCCGCTGGCGGACACATCTGCACAAAGATGCCGAGCGCAGTTGTTCTTCTCGAACACGCCAAATCCAGATAATCCTTTAATGATAAATTACATTCATATTTTAATCTGTAACAGGTAAGGAAGTGGCCATTGTCAAACTAACTAAGTAAAAGTATACTTCTTATCTTTTAAATGTAGTAGAGTAAAAGTCCCAATATAAAAAAAACTCAAGTAAAGTACAAATCCTCAAAAAAACTAAGTCTTCGTTTGAAAGCCATCTCCACCATCAGTTTTCCTCGAGAGTGGTATGCCATTCTTAAACATAATATATAAAACTACTCGACAAAATCTTGTTCAGTGGCAGTATACTTTTATTCAGGTGTAATGTATGTATGTGTGTGGATTTTGGTGACAATATATAGACTGTAACACAAGCGTGGCAAACTTTGGTGGGTGATAAAACAAAGGCAGAGTACCGTAACTTCAGGGCCGTACAGTAACATCGCTTTGATGTGCGGCTAAACAAAGGCAGAGTACCTTAACTCAACGTCAGCGTCCCGAAACAAAGGCTAAGTACCGTAACTGCAGTTACAGCGTTCTGTCATGGTTTCTCAGGGGATTTTCGGAGTTACTGTTGACACAGACCTTGATTTTTTCACAAAAACAATCGAACTGACTCAAAACATTCATCCACTTGATAAAGGAGGTCTTCAATACCCCCAAAATGACAATAACTCATTTTCGACCAAAAGTGATGTTACGGTGTTTTGCCTTTGCATGGCAGAATTGTGTGTGATCACAGAACTTTATTTGCAAGAACAGCTACTCCCAATCAAATCAATGTTCCAGGATGGTAAGAGCGGCAGTCATTTTTATGTTTACTGCTCGGTACTGTTGGGCAAGCTATCGTAAATGCTCACTTCCATATAAACTGACTTATGGCAACAGGGTGCCACAAGAGGTCTTGTAGTGAAAAACGGGAGGCAATTCTAGGATTTTTGGACTAAGTTGGGTTAAAAGTTTGGGCATCTTTTTAACATCAAAACAAATACGTATATGTTTATGATCCTATTTTTAAAGGCCAGCTCCATCTGTGTTCTTTTTGAGATTTTCAAATAGAAAACCCCATTTGGACATGTGCAAAAAACAGTGATGTGGGTTAGAGTGCTGATGCCCTACCTTTCCCTCCCCTCCAGACACACAGTTTACTTACAGTGTAGGCATGAAAAGACCTACAGTGTGTCAGGTCACATGGGAAAAAGTTTTTAGAAGAGCATGGGAAAACAGTATTTTGACACTGAAATATATGCACTTTGATGAAAATTTGAATGTTTGCATTTGATTAGCTGAGGAACACCACTGGGACACTACACAATGATATAAAAAGAAAAAAATTACAAGAAATAATTGAAACCCCCTTTACACAGGCAAAAAATAGACCTTTTGCTAGCAATGGTGAAAATTGCAATGGCTGTCCAAGGTTTGCACTTTTTTCCAGTAATTGTGCATTTTTTCCCGAGCATGAGGAATCCTTGGAGTTAATCCTTGGAGTTTGCATTAGCTGCTGAGAGGAAATAAAGTCTTTTTCTTATCCTTTCCCAAAAGCTGGCTTGCACTTAACTCCATGGAGGTTTAACATTTCAAAAATGGGTCAATGACCCCATCAGTTGGCGAATTGCACCTTTCAGAGATGCCCTGAGCTGACTGTACAGTACCATGAATAAATTTCCCAAAACAGATTTTAAGTACAGCTCTTTGTTTCTTCTGATGTATCTTCATCAAATTGATTTAATCATTAATAGGCAAGTGAATGACATTTATCATAAATATCGAGCACAATAATACTAAATAGAAAATTTCCACTACAAAATTTGAAAGTGCCATGGGATGCTGCATGGATGGGAGGGGGCCCTGCATGGTGGCCAGGCTCCATTTTCATAGACAGCTCCATTATGACCGCAGGCTGTGGTATCGGAACTACAAGTACAACCCCATTTCCAGAAAAGTTGGGAGGATGTGTAAAATGTAAATTAAAACAACACAATGATTTGCAAATCATATAATCCCAATGTTTATTTGAAAACTGTATCAAGACAACATATCAAATGTTAACATGGAGAAATAGTATTGTCTTTTGAAAAATATCCACTCATTTTTAATTTGATTCCAGCAACGGGTTTAAAAAAAGTTGGGACAGAGGCATGCATAGGACTGTGTTGCATTATCTCTTCTTTTGACAGCTCTCTGTAAGCATTGGGGAACTGAGGAGACTAACTACTGTAGTTTTGAAAGCAAAAGTGTTTTCCCATTCAAGCTTGATGGTGGATTTCACCTGCTCGACAAATCACAGCCACATTTGGCATATTTTTTGTTCATAATGCACCAAATGTTTTCAGTGGGTGACAGGACTGGACTGCAGGAAAGTCAGTTTAGTACCCAAATTCTTTTACTACGAAGCCATGTAGTTGTAAGATGTACACAGTGTGGTTTGGCATTGTCTTATTGAAATAAGCAAGGCCTCTCCTGAAAAAGTTGTCTCGATGGCAACATATGTTGCACCAAAACCTGTATATATTGTTCAGCATTAATGATGTTTTCACAGTTGCGAAAGTTCCCCATGCCATGTGCACTAATGCGCCCCCAGACCATCATGGATGCTGGCCTTTGAATTGTGGGCTGACAACGAGTCAGATGGTTCCTCTCCTCCTATGTGTCCAGAGAACGCAGCGTCCGTGATTTCCAAAAAAAGAATATCACATTTTGATTGGTAAGACCACAGGTCAGTTTTCCACTTTATCTCAGTCCACCTTAAATGAGCTTGGGCCCAGAGAAAGCGACAGAATTTCTGAATCTTGTTTTTACAATATATGGTTATATCTTTACATGGTAGCGTTTTAACTTGTATTATGAACTTTCACCAACAACGATTTCAGAAGTGTTCATGAGCCAGTGAATTGATTTCTGCAACAGAATTCTGTTTGTTTTTCATGCAGTGCTACCTGAGGGCCTGAAGATCATAGCCATTCTAAGTATATTGGTTTTCGGCCCCGCCCTTGTGCACAGAGATTTCTCCGGATTCTCTGAATGTATTAATGATATTGTGTACTGTAGTTGATTAAAACCCAATTATTTGCAATTATATACAGTATATTGAAATCTTATTCTTAATTTGTTGAACTAGTTTGCCATACAGTATCTCACAATGTGGTGAAGCCCTCACCATCTTTACCTCTGAAAGACTCAGCTTCTCTGGGGTGCTTTTTATACCCCGTCATATTACTGACCTGTTGCTAATTAACCTAATTAGCTGTTAGATGTTTCTCCTGGTGTATTTTTTTTAGCATCATACTACTTTTCCAGTCTTTAGTTACCCCTGTCCCAACTTTTTTGAAATGTGTTGCTAGCATCAAATTCAAAATCAGCAGATATTTTTCAAAAAACAATACAGTCTCTCAGTTTTAACATTTTATATGTAGTCTTTGCGCGATTTTCGATTGAATATAGTGTTTAAATATTTTTCAAATCATTGATTTCTGTTTTTATTTACATTTAACAGAACCTTCCAGCTTCTCTGGAAATGGGGTTGTAATCAGGGGTATGTTTCCCAAAAGCACAGATGCAAACTTACATAGTTGGAATCATTGACTCTGTATGGTCGCACTATGCAAGTTTCCACCATAGTTAGCAACTATGCTTTTGGAAAAAGAGCTGACCCGGACAAAAAGAGAACACACCAGTTGGGTCATAGAAATTAGTGAGTGTCTGTGGAGTGGTATCATAGATGTTTGCATGTATGCTTATGTCTGTACAGTATGTGTGCATAGATTTGTTTGAACAGCTGCGTTGGCTGTGGATGACATCACACAGCCACCCACCCTTGTATGTGTGTGTGTGTGTCAGAGGAAGCAATCGGAGTTTATCAGAACAAGCAGTGATGCCAGGAGTTGGATCATAGAGATTCACACAGAGACAGCTGGGGAAGTAAGTGGTCGAGGGGAGTTATGTGTGAGTGTGAGAGTGTACAGCATTGGGAATGTGTATGCATAAACAAGAAAAGAAAAAGAATAAGAGGGTCACTTTACTGTATTTGTATAGCCATGGCCGGAGTCCCAAGGAATATGTTATTCGTTCCATCTGATATATTTCCCATACCTTCGCAATCCTTATATAGTACGCTTGGGGGACAATTTTTAACCACTTAATTATGATGCATTTAATTGCAGCTGTTGGTAGTATTTGTAAAAAGCATTTTTTGCTCTTCCATCAATGCTTCCTGGTATAACTCCTAGCAGTGCCACCGTTGGATCTTTCATGAAATGTTGATGGAATAATACTCTAAGTGCCTCATACACATCTTTCCAAAATGTTCTTATTTTAGAGCATGTCCAAAATATATGAGTATGGTTGCCAAAATGCATATAGCAATTTCTCCAACATTTGTTTGACTGTGCTGGGCCGATTTTAGACATTATTTCAGGTGTCCGAAAAAATCTTGTAATTATCTTCCTCTTATATTCTTTCCGTGAATTTGAGTTGGTCACTAAATGTGCTTCAGTGCAGATTTCCTCCCAAGTGTCCCATGGTATATCAGTGTTAATTTCAGTTTCCCATCTTTCTTTTACCTGCAGCGGATTATTCAAGTTCATATCTAAAAATATTTGGCCCATATTTTTCTCATTCTCATTCCTTATTTGTAATTGTATCAAGAGCCCTTCAATTGGGGTAGGCTTCAGAACTGTATCCCATTATTGATGTTTCAGCAAAAAAGTTCTTTACTTAAGCAATGTCACATGAGAGGGAGTGATGTTGTTGCTGAATATCATCATGGCTATGATGCGGTCGTAGGCACAAGGCAGCCTCATCTTTAATAAATCCAATATTGGATAGTGTGGAAATTACTTTGGGCAGTCTGAAAGACCATTTAATTTTCCTCCAGATTTTTACTGTAACTCTAGAGCATTCACCTATTTGAATTTCTTTTATGGGAACGTCTAGGAATGGAAGGGTCTGTAGGGGCCATACACAAGCTTTTTTTTCCAATGTTGAACCAGTGTGTATCTGTCAGATCCCAAATCCATACTATTTAGGGTTTTAGTTGTGCAGCCCAAAAATAACATTTTAAATTTGGGAGATTAAGCCCACCATTGGATCTAGAAAGTTGTTGTGTTTTCAGTCTGATTCTCAGTCACATTCCCTGCCATATAAATTTAGAGATGAGTCTGTCCAATTTATTGAATGCAGATATGGAGCTATCAATGGGTAAGATCTGAATTGGATAGTGAAGTTTGGGTGGTTTATTCGTGCGTATACTCTCGATACAGCCAAGCAAGGACAAGGAGAGCGTTGATCAACAGTTCAAAACTTTCATAATATTTTGAATGATACTTTTGTCATTTATATTGTATTGATTTTCTTGCAATGGAGGAATTTGAATACCAAGATGTTTGATAACATCCTTTGGCCAATTAAGCCCAGTGAGATTATCGTATGCCTCTCTGTTTGTTTAAATTGTTTCTGCTTCATGATTTAATGTTTCACATAATGAATGTACTGCTCGAATTGGTAAGCTGAATAGGCCAAAAACTTGAATTGGGAAAAAGATGAGCGTTTTTTATCTCATTCATTTTTAATGATTAATCGGATAGTGATTGATAACATGTTCAACTATAGGTGATGGAAAATGCATGAAATTTGCAACCTCTTATTCTTACCAAGCTGTTTTCATGGCTGATGAAAATAAATTTTCTACTAATATCCCATTTTACATACAGCCGTGCACTCCCCGATTAAAATGGGATTTATCAAAGATTTCCACCGTTCGACTGTTTTCCACTTGTTTGATTATGCCAACACTGCCTGCTTCTTCATTCAACCACCTTCTCCTAAAGGTCAGCATTTCGATATTTGTGCATACTCAAAGTACTGTTTGTTTTCAAGTGTTTTATAATTTTTACAAGTACATGCGTTTTTCTTCTGGCTAGAAATGAGAGCTTTGCCAATTGTAACTAGGTGGCCTTGTGACGCAAACAGCAGTAAAAAGCCTAATTGAGGCACATATTTCAGATTTTTATTCATACCATGTTTTGCTCATATTCAGTAAGGATGTCAGTAATCTCTGAGGGAACTTTGCATTTCCAAAGAATGATTCAAATATACTGTTGCCCATAAAGTTGAAATAATTTTGTATTCAGACACTTTATCTATCAAAAATAAATCACAATGTCACAATCATTTACCACAAAAGAGGAAAAAGTATTTTATTCCAACTTTATAAGCAACAGTGAATGATGTCACCATTTTTCATGTCTCAACTGGAAAGTGCTATGTTTGAAAAAAGGCATAATTCTTAATATCCGAAAAGAATATGCTGATGACGTGATTAGTATCAAATTTTGAATTTTACCATATTCTGAATAATAGTGGAAAATTTGCGTGCAAATAATCGCACTCCTTGTTCAGAATGCGTCTTGCTTTTTTGTTATTCAAGCTAAAAGTAAAAGCACAAGAGGATAAGGCAGAACAAGATTGACTCCTATTTCAAGTCAAGTAGTCATGCAAGTTGAGTTATAGTGATGTGGACTTGCTGCATTTTTGCTTTGGAAGCTAGCATTCAATCTACCCTCTAGCACTGGTTTTGACTGAGTACTGGGTATGGAAGCGTTGGACAGTGTAGGTCAGTTTTCCTCTTGTTGCATATCATAGCTGAAATTAGAATAAGAAGAAGTCTGGTGAATATAGTACCTAGGGGTGAAGGGAGTGATGCGACAATGAACTATTTAAACTCAATATTATTTGCATATGTAATGGCCGGTAGAGTACGGAGGCCAAGCGCAATGACAGAGAGAAAGAGAGTAGCACGAACACAGTACAAACACAGAGAATAATATAGACCAAACGCAAGTACTCGCGCTTCCAAAGGACGTATAATAGTCCGAACCACAGAAGCAAAGCGAGATAGAAAAAGGGGGAAGAAACTCCAACAATTAGAAGATATAAAGTCATACCAAACCTGACTAAAGATATCTTCGGCTATAGTGCGAATCGAAACACAGACACTCTAGCGAAGGAGGCGTGCCGGACATCCTGCTTATATAGATTCTGGGGAAGCGCCGCCCCAGCTCAATCATCCAGCTGGGTAAAGAATTCGATGGACCAGGAATTCGATACCGTCCCCGGATGAGAGCCGCAAAGAAAGGTCCAAGCAACACGCACACCTCACAAATTATGACAGGATATGGTGATAAAGAAAATGAAGAAATGCTCAGCATTCATTTGTAATTTGGTATGTTGCGGAGACTGGAGTGGGGGCTGAAGGCAGGGGTTGTGATGCACACATCTCACCCCTAGAATACCCACACTTTTGAAATTGCTGCTCTGCCCCTGCTCATGCACAGGGAAAACAAGATTAGTGTCCTCACTAAGTTATATAGTGAATAACAAAGTTGGAGAGAACAGACCAATGCATTTACTTTTATTCATGTTTGAGAGTTGTTTATCGAGGGTTTGGAGCACAATGGTTATATGTCCAAAATTTCGAATTTGAGATTTATATACTAAAACAAGTGGTTTCTTATGCTTCTCCTTGGAGCACGAACATGATCTCAAATTTGAAATTTTGGACATAAAACCATTGTGCTCCAAACCCTTGATTTGTAAGTTTTATTTAATTTTGCTATTTTTTTCTATTTCTTGCACTGCAATGTAAATGATGATGATGTTCTAGAATGATACACTGTGAATAACAAGGTCGTATAGAATAGTGTGCTTTCGGGGACTTAATAAAGCTATAATTATATTTGCACTGTGAAATAAAATGGGCTGGTCTGAGGCATGAAACTCCCGGGTTGAATAGGAAATGTATACAGGACTGGTTGCAATAAAAAAGAAAATAAAAAAATAATAAATAAATGATTGTAATTAGATGGAATGTATGCCTGTAGTGGCATATAAGAGAAATTAAATGAGTTCTAGTTTGGTACCCGAAATTGCCAATTTGGAGAGGCCACCTACACATTCCTGAACTAAAACGTTCCTAATTTTGCACTGAGTTACTTGATTAGAATAAACTTTGGCACAGATAATGGTGAGATTCTGTGCTGTAATTTTTAGAGGATTCAGACTGCAACTATATAATTTCAAAAGGGATGAAAGTAAAATTTGTGTTAAGCACAAATGTGATTTTTCATTTATGCTTTGTTCCATCTTCATTTACTCTGACTCAGTGACTTATATACTGATTCTTACACCCCAATAAAAGTTCCCAAGATGTTGCCTTTATTTAGATACCAAGATTATTGAAATAGACCAAGTAGTTGCGAAAATATACTCATTTCATTTGTTGGTATGTCATTTTCGAGCCAGAGGCTCAGGGCTTAAGAGGTTAAACCTTTTACATGCCGTGTTCAATGCTTGATCAATGTTTAAAAAAGATGTTTCCCACTTTGACAAATACTATTTATTGCTATTTTAAAATTATGAGGAGTTTACTTCCATTCTTCTGTCTTAATCCGATGAAAAGAAAGCTACAACAAAATACAGAATTACCTAAAAATCTGAGATTTTTTCAAAATAATTATTCAGATTTCCATCCTTGCAATCTCACATTGAAACATAATGTTTAACCATCATCAGCACACCTCGTTGCAGATCTTCTCTTCTGAACTGGATCTATAGGAAAGCAATAAAAAGTGCAAGAATGATTTTCCAATTGTTCATGACACTCTGGAACAAAACATTGATCCATTTATGACATAAGCTAAAGAGAAAGTGTAAATACGCTACCCTGTCGCCACCATTTTTCGGTAGTTTATGGAGAGAAATAAATTATTTTTCGATTCCGTTTGAGTCGTACCATGAATTACACATGATGTTTATCACTTCAAAAGATAAATTTGCAAATCAAGACAATCGCAGTTTGTCATAAATACAACTGTAAAAAATTAGAGGTAAGAAAACTACACACCCAAAAGTTGCGTAATGATGTCAGAGATATCTCTGTCCACAAGCTACCCAGAGCTGCTTTAATGAAGGAATGATGCCTGTGTTCTTCAAAGTGGGATATACCCACACACAAAAAAAGGTCTTGTTTTTTTTTTTTTTTTTTTTTTCCTTTCCCAGTTGAAAAAAGAACAAGGAGTTGCTGCATGGAATGCAGCAGGTAAACTCAGATTACATTTATGGGTGAACATAGCTTGCAAGCTAAGTCATGTAGCTACTTCACAATAAATGCTAGCTCCCCTATGATTTACCTGTAAAATAGGTATACAGTAATTTGTTAAATGCTCAATAATGGAAGCATAGCTCTGCCTGTTCAACAACAGTGGTTATCACCCCAGTGTGATCATTCTAGAATGAATTAAATGGTTCAGGTAAAGGTTGTTTTTTATTTTAACATTAAGCATTATAAACCTCAGGTAGTTCAGAAGGAGTCAAAGGGCAGAAAGCGGCCCTGAATGACATTATTCTGACATGGTTTTTCATTTGGTGAAGGGCGAGTCAGTCTCATTTTTTGCAAGTCTGTAGTTAGATAAGTACTGTGAGAGAATGACTGAGTCTGCTAGTGAGGACCAAGGCAAAGTGTTGAAAGAACAGTTACTGACCTTTTTGTCTTTTTTAATTTACCTCACGTGTAATCCTGCTGAGACATTGAGGAACTTGCGCTCCAGACCAAACAGCTCTGAAAACCTTATTACCACTTTATGTAATTGGTCATTTATGTGCATATTAGCTAATCTTTAATGGAATATCTTTATTGCATATTAGCATATCTTTATCTTTCTTTGCAGCTCCATCAGCATGCCTTTTTCCCCACATGCCCAGCTTCCTAATCATTATTCTAATTTATACGTAATTACAAATAAAATCAATTTATCGCATGACTTGGAGTTGTGTTTGTGTTTCGTCATGTAAATGATCAATACAGTTTGGTAGCCAGAAAGTGTCTCTGGCCAGGAGGCTGTATTTCTTCTCATGCCTTGGGTATCGTCCAGACACTGGCTGCATGACTTTGAAAGTGCCAGGGTTCCTCCACAGGAAGTCTACGTCTGTCAAGCTGATCTCCCACATGGCAAGCTACGCTTGAAATTCCCGAGGACGCATTCACAGGCAGATATCGACCATGTCCAGTCATCTACCATTTACAACAGTAAAGGGAAAGTACCAATTGTTAGCATTACAAAATAGATTGAGCAGTAATAAAAGGATAAGCAACACATATGTAATTATTTGTGTTAATAATGTTCAAAGTATGCAATGTCCAAATAGTACAAATGCTGGCGACAGGCAAATTATGCACCTTATATGTGAGTGAAATCTCTATTGATTGCTAAAACTCTCTATTACAAACTAGAAAAAGAATGTATTGAAATAACATGCTGAAAGGAGGCATAACAGCTTATGTAAATTGATGATGACCCAGGTGAAAATTCTAGCTGGGGTTCCAAGATGGTTTATAATGGTTCTGGCCTGTCTTTTTAAGGCTATTCTCTTTCCAGGCAAAGCTGCGTAAAGCGGGTTTAGCTGGCAGAGTAAACTGGTGGTCATAGTGGTGGACTGGCTTACAATACACACTGGCCAGCTGCTTGACTAGCTAACACTGGTTTTAGCCAGAATTTTCAGCTGGGATAACATGCATAAGACTTGAAATTAGCCCCCATTCTAAGTTATGCTGAAATATAAAATTTATCTGAAATTACCCAGCATCTAGTAATATACCTATTACCACCTAAACCTGAGAGCTTGTAAGAAAATTATTTTTGTGCGAAAAATTATTTTCAACGTGGTAGCTTGCTACCAGAGAACACTAAATTTACAGCCTCAACGTGTGTATCAAAATTCTTGTGAATTACATTTTAGTAAAAAATCAACAGCTACTTGAATGCATTTGCATCCTGTTGTGCTGTCTGTTTAAGCCTTAAATTATACGACTTCTACTGATCACTACTAAATTCACAAGGTACATCAACAAGTGCTCTAGCTAAAATGATCAATGGCTTTGGATGCTAAAATTCTCACGTAATGTTAGCCAGCTGACATTACTCTCGTTTATCGTTCACCAAAACCTTGGGGGGCTGATCCCGTACGCTTGCTCGTACGCAATGGACTGGCTAACTCTCCTTCCAAATGGCTGTAGCTCCAAACTACCATCAACTGCAGCTTTTCACCTCGTTTAATACTGTCAAGTATACCAAACAGCCATGTAGGATTTGGTGACATATATTGTGTTAGACAAGAGATGTAGTTCACTAAGCGGTCTCACCCAAAAATAATTGTACCTTAAAATCTTTACAACAAACTATGAATTTCTTGACTTGCAAAATTATTTTTTAAATCAAAAACGCAAAATGTGTAATTCATTGTATAATTCAAGCTGAATCAAAAAATAGTTTGTCTCTCACCATAGACTCCCGTTCACATTTTTTCCGAAATTAGGTCCCATGGGGAACACTGGAAGTGGAGGGACTTGGTCTCTCTATTAATAAAAATACACAAGATCTAACCAAAGCAGTGCAGCTACAGTTATGAATGACAGCTTCAAAGCAGTGACATTTATCTAATCGGTGGTAATTTTACCAGTATTTTGCATACTAATAAAACACACATGATCTAGCCAGAGCAGTTCACAATTATAAATCACACGCAAAGAAATAACGCTATTTTACTCACCAGTGGTAATTCCACGAGTCCTTCGTTTTTTTACATAACACACACGCAAATTAGCCAAATTTGCTGATTCATTGGTGTTTTCATTTCTCTTGAACTAAATCTTTCCAAAGTGGTTGAGGTAGCTACGTAACTTTGGTTCCTAGAGTGGTCATATGCTTCTGGAACCCACAGTGAAGGTCATGTGGTGTCTGGCCCTACAGTAGAGGTCCCAGAGTAGAGGTTGCCCATGCTGCTGCAGCCAGACCAATCTCATGTTATCTGGATTAGGACCACAGAGACTAGTCCTCAGACCACAAGATAACTATTCAGGATCATTACCTTCAGCACCCCTAGCGGTAGTAACCAGTGGTCTGTGTTAGCGACCATGGTCAGTGGACAGACCACTGAACTGGCTACAACCGATGCTGGAAATGCAATTAGTTATGGTGGAAATATATATATATATATATATATATATATATATATATATATTTTAGCTCATCTAATATAATAAGAATGGAGTAAAATCATGTGACTGCCCAACTGTTTCCATTTTGGATGTGGTTGGGAAATTTGGCTGAATATGCAGGCACTTAGTGGACCCAGGTAAACAACAAAAAATTGTTGAACCTCATTAATGAGGTAACGGTAATACTAGATGGAACATAGCAGTGTAATTTATGGCCTGTCCAAGTTATGAGCTGGCTGCTATGCCAAGTAAGGGATGCAACAAACTATGGAAAATTTTAAGTAGCACTTGGCTGTTCACATATTTATTTTTGTGATATGAGAAATATCTGCCCAAGGTTTATTTGAAACTTGAATGGAATCTGAGCACTGTGAGTGAGAAAAGGAAGGATGGTTCTTTCTGCGGCCCTGTTTTTAACAGCGCATGGTCTAATGTGAAAATTGCTCAATGTTTGGTAAGAGGCGGGCTCAAAATGTGCACTCCCGCGAAGTGCTAGTGCTGTCCTGATTCTCAGAATGTTAAGTTGAGGGACAAGTTTAAGGGCTGTATAGCCCTCAATATTGAGATTCTCCGACCCCGCCCTGGGGAGCAAGGGCTACCCAGAATGCATTGTGTATTTTCACCAAAAAATTTTGGCGCTGAAAGCTGCAAAGAAAGCGAGCTACAAATGTAAGCATTTTCTTTGTTAATAGAGATATAAATATTACGAAAACCATTGTATTATCTTAGTTAAGGCCCATTTTATGGATTATTAACCTCATTGTTGCATAACATTTATTTTTTATTTTACGATCTTTTGTCAATAGCCAGCCGGTGCGGACAAGCCATGTTGCTATCGTTTTGTGACATCAACGTATTTTGCGGGAATATGCCATTAATGGCGGAGCCAAGCCAATGAACAGAGCTTATTATGTTGATGATTAAAGAGCATCAGGGCAATAACTTTTCTGTATCTCACACTCTGGCCATACACCCATGCGATTGTTGAACCTACATACGACCCCCCACTTGTATCAGCAACACTTCAGGTGACGGTTTCCACTGGTAAAGCGAAAAAAAAAACTAAGCTGGATACAGTGGCTAGACGAACGTAGCTACAGCACATCAGCTAGTCTCTGAATTGTCTGAACTGTTCCTTTCACGGTCGTTCGGCGCCTAGCCTATACGAATGGTTTCAGCCTCGACTAATGTAAATTAGATCGCTTTTGAAAGCACATTTCACATCCCGATACCCTCCCCCTACCCCGGAAAAGAGCAAGACCAATTCAGAAGGGTTTGCTGTGTATTGTAATATGATCGTGTAATTAAATTGTTTGTGTGATTCATAACGCTCAAGCATGCTTCCCCTACTGTCAATACAAAATGTAAATCACGTGTAGGCTATAACGACGCGAGACAAAATAATATATTATTTTATAGTGGTTTCTTGGGCAAAGTCGTGCAGAGACAGAGTTGGAAGGAGGAGCCCGCGGCAGACCTGCCGTTGCAGATACGCAGGCAGTCTGACCGAGCCGCAAGCAGTAAGCAGTTGCAGTGCTCGGCTCGCGGAATCCGCATCGCTACTGCAGGCAGTGCGGCCCGGGCCTAAAGCCCACGCAAAAGACATCAGCACAGCTGCAGACGGCATTGTCGCTGATTCTACAGCTAAACTTCCAAACTTCCACAAACAAGCTTTGTTATCCTGGTAAATTATCTATAAACATAATTTTTCCCCACATAGATGTTTGATTTGGCACAACAGAGACATTAGACACAAAAATATAAGCTTATATTTTAATAACTGGGTTGAAAATAATATATTGTGTATCAATTACTCAACGAAAATGGAAACTTGTGCACATATACAGAATTTGCGAAGAAATGACAATTATTCTTAAAGCTATTCCTTCAGATCTTTTGAAACTGATGCAAGGGTATAAACCCACTGATTTCAATGATCCTTATGGTGTGAATCTTACAATAAATGGTGTAAATATTAAAGATGAAAAATGTTCAAACAAATTATTAAGGAAGGTGTGCAAAGCACTTACAACTCCTCAAGCAAAAAGCAAATGGTTCATTGAATTTGGATGGGTCAACTGGAAAGTCGTTTGGAATTACAACAACATGTACTGTGTCACCAACAAAGTAAGAGAAGTTTCCTTTAAGATTATTCATTTAATATACCCTTCAAACCAGTTGTTAAAAAAATTAAAAATTGATGTTTATGATAACTGTGTCTTCTGTCAATGCTATAGTGAATCTCTTTGTCATTTTTTTTGATTGCACTTATGTTCAATTTTTTTGGCTGGAAGTAGAAAATATATTTAACAGATTCTACAGCAAAAAAGTCAATTTGGAAAAAAAGGATGTAATTTTCTTTTATGAAAAGAAGGACATTGAAAATGAGAGGATATTCTTGTTGAATCTTTTTATTTTATATGTAAAATATTTTATCCATAAATGTAAATGGCTTAAGAAAGAACCAAAAATACAGCAATTTAAAAGAGAAATTGATTATTATTTTAGAATTTTGAATGGTCTTAAAAACAAAAAAGCCATAAAGACAATGGATTTGTTTTGTGCCTTGAATTTATCTTTGTGAATTACTTTATGATTACATTATTTATGTTTATTTTCTCTTGTCTGTATACCCCAAATTAATTGTTTTATTATTATTTTAATTATGCATTTATTTTTTGTATTAATTATGTTCTTTTCTTTTATTGTATCTGTTTCAGTGTTTGTAAACTGAACTGAATATACAATTTAAAAAAAAATTGTCGCTGATTCTGTTGATTATAACACATCATGTCTATGTACGTCGACGGTAATGGATGACTACGGATGACATATATGTCTTCTTCTTCTTTTTTGAATTTACATACTGAACGCAGCTTTGGCGTAATGCTGCCCCCCACAGTCTGAAGACGTATCTACATTTAAGGGGTGTCCCATTTCTAAGTCACAAAATAGCCCTTAACACTTGGTTTTGAGGGCTACTAAGATTAAGGGTTGAGCTTGAGGGTTAAGATTGAGGGTTAAGATAGGAATTGGAATTCACCCCAAGTCTGTTGCAGGCAAGTGTGTCCCTTGCGCTTGTACATCACCGTGCAGGGAGAAATCAGGATTGCTTCATTTAATGTAACTTTCTAACTGCAAACGCAAATGCGGTAGAATCACTGCAATTCAAGAGTGATGTCACCCTGGTGAATGCAGACTGCGATCTTTTCATGATTATATGATTGTAGGTGCCAAGTTTCAAATGATAGACAAAAAGGCCACCTAGTAAAAAACAGTGACACATTAACTTCGATTGAAGAGCCATCTCAGGGGCGGCATGCTGTCTCACGAAGATATCATAAAGTGGAGTGCAGGAATGTGAACAAATGTCATCACGCTACTGTGTTGCAAATTCATTCACTTCATTCAAAATCATTTGAACACTGATTTAAAAAAATTTATTTTGCTAGACTTTGCCATTAATGGAAGCAATGCCAGGATCGCAAGCTGGGACTAGTTAATTGATTTGCGCAACTATGACAGTTGTTACAATGTCAGCGCAGAAGACAGTGTGATACAAAGTTATTGGAAAGTAGAGAATGAAAAGCATAGGTTACAGGCAAAAAAAGTGAAGTATGAGAGACGTTCAGATGAGTCTTTATTGAAAAAGAACAGCCCTCAGGGCATGCGATACGTGAAGGCTGCAAAACAATATAGAAGTTTGACGGCCACAAGAGAGGAGTAGGTCATTAAGGATCACGGGCTAAACTTCTCCTTTTGCTGTGGTTTGCGGATCGTCCAGGGGGGATGGCAATGAAATCAGATGGCCCCACGGGCCACACAAACACTGATCTGCTCATCTCTAGTAAAAGTCTCTGATGGACTGTTTAGAGAGGAGGATGACTGCAGTATGATGTACAGAGAAGTAGAATGTTGTGGGTAGAGATGTAGAGTGAGGGCAGATGGAACTATGCATGCAATCCATGTTTGCAGTTGCGAAATTTAGTCCTCAACAGCCCGCTCATCTCCAATGCTTCGCTCAACAATGTAACGACACCCAAACTACATCTATGTTACCTGTGTACATCACTCAATGTAACGGGCTTGTTGTGGGAATGAGTCTCCCCCGAAGCAGAATGCAACAGCTGGGCGTACGTCTGAATGTAACATTATGATTTTGAACTGAAAATAATGACCAAATTATGACCAATAATCTGGAGGCTTAAGAACATCTCTTTATAACACTTAGTCCTGACTAGTTCTCAATCATTTTCCTTTATTGACATGTTTTCCAATTACAGTAATCATCCATTGGCTATTGAAGACACAGTCTCTCTCCCCATGAGATCGAACAGCGACGAAATGATGGGCTAAATTCAGTGCAGAAAAACTAATTAACTTAAATATAAATAGACCTATGCTTTATGAAAGACAAACTGCCCGGGAACCTCCACGCGACCTTTCCCGCATATCAGGCAATTTAACTTGTGCTTCATGATTTTTTAAATTGTTTTAATAAACTAAAAGACCAGAAACGTCTTCATGCAATTTCTTAGCCTTCAACCCCTGAGAAAAGAAAAGCGAGATTTCAATTCCATGTGAGAATTTCTTAAATGCGCGTTGATTGAATAATGACTCATCCGTGTTCCAATGTAATTTCACCTTTCACTCTCGGTACAGTGTGAGTTGATTAAAAATTTGGACTCGACAATTAAATTACTGCTTGGTTTGATGAAAAAGTTGGACTCGGCAATTAAATATAATATTGTTTGCCAAGTTGAAATTTTTTAATCTTCACTTTTGGAATTAAGAGTAAGATTGCAGATTACAGCGTGAGAACATGACATTCCACTAAAATCACGCCATATGTGTGAGAATTGAAGGGTATGCAATTTAGAATAACGCTGATTTGTATGCTCCAAATTACGCATCCAAATGAATGATTGTCAACGTTATACCTAAAGGGGGAGAATTAGCAGCACCTGATAGAATGCTCTCAGAGTAAATCTATTGTTAATTATGAAAATGATTCAGAACTAGCCAGGACTAATTGTAGTTATAAAGGGATGTTCTGTTGCCCCCAAATTTTTTGTTCTGGCGCCACCACTGTACGCATGTCCAATCCTCATCATTTGTATTTTTTTTTCTTTAAGATGATGACAGATATGAGTTCTCTCAGTGCTCATAGGTTGTCTTCTTTCATAGTGCAGCGATAAAAGAAAGACGATAGATGACAACTCTCGAAACTACGGCCGATCTTGTAGAAACAATTGCATGTCCCGCTTTGTTTTTGCAGGTATGATGCCACATGGTCACATGATCGCATAGCTCATTAACTTTCGGAACTGGACCTGACACGTTTTGCAAGGCTTATTTTAAACGCCCATAAAATAATTTATTTCGTGAATTTAAGGAGCAAACTTTGTTTTTATGTTATCAGTGTTTTATATGCAATGCTCAGTAACTACCAAGAGCATTTATTTAAATTTGAGAAATCCTTTAAGCCCTGTTAAGGGTTGCATCTGGGTGTAACCTCTAGGTCTAGTATGGAGCAAGCATAAGTTGAAAAGTCACAGTTATGAACATGGTAAAAAATTAAAAGGAAAATTAATGATCATATTAACACAATCAGAAAAAAAATGACAATGGCAAAATTAAGTTTCCTCTTTTTTGGGTTGGCAATTTCCATTGGAAAGTTGCCTAACTTGTTAGCTGGCTTGTTCAAACAAAGAAGTAAGAGGGCTCTGTAAATAAAGGGTGTTGCTTGGCAACAACCTTCGCTTCGCATGTATTTTCGTGGATTAGCATCATAAAATCAGACACAGTTACGACCGCATTCTGCGAGGCTTGGTGCACTTGGTATAAATTCAAATGAGTGTACAAAGTCGGACTCAGCTAAGACAAGTCCAAGAGTTGAGACCCTTTTTTTTACAACCCGCTGGTGCACTCCGCTCTTGGTGTGTGACTGAAGTACCAGCAGCAGTCACAGGAAAATTAATGCTTATGTAATTTTAGCTAATTAAAATAGCCTAATACTGGTGGTCTTTCACCTATGGTGCAAAGCCCCTGATCTAGAAGGGTAACAAATGTAATCACTTTGATTTTGGCTAAAAAGGAAGTGGAGGGAAGTGCAGCGATTCTTGAGACAATCTCTAACCAAGGCATCATCTGACCACTCAAGACCAGCCTGACTATGCTCCTCAGCAAGCAGTGCGATTGCCCGAAGAGGAAAGAGAGCCAGGATAGGAGATATGCTTACCCAGCTTGGTCCTAAGAGAAGGAGCGAGAGAAAACTGTCATCATTTCCAACCCGTCAAACTAAATGCTTGCTTTGTTTGCCTTTAACTTTCCTTTTTTCAAAAAAGATACCGAAATAAGCAAATGTGCTATTACCAGACTGATTCAATTATGCGTGCCCAGGGGAAGGAGAGTGGAATTAACAGCAAAATTTTACCTGCAGAAACACTGTATTGTTGTTGTTGTTTTTAACAAACATAATTTAGGGCATTTAGTTTCAAATAAAACATTTTTGAAGGACCTAAATTGACCATTTTTAGCAGTGGTGTCTCACTGAATTATCCTTTCATGAACAAGTTTGTTATTGTACCAGAGTAGAATAACATGACAGTTTCCACACTAAGTTATTTATTGATTATGGTGGAGTAATACACAGTCCAAACAGGTGAGAGGAGCTGGCGAGAGAAGCAAAGCTCCCAGCCACTTGCGTATTTTACCAGGTTTTGGCTGGTGGAAGGTGATAATTTTGGTCCCAGGAAACACTGGACTGGTTTATGACACTGATTTTCCACTAGGATAAATGTAAATCCTCTCCAAACTTACCCGATGCATTACCCCAAACCTACTTGTGTGCTGTTGATTCGCAATTGAACTGCATGAGTGTTTGCATTATATTATTTTGCTCATTGAAATGAAACAGCTATTTGTTTTATGCTACCACATATTCAAGCAGCAATCAGGCCAGCAATGAGTACTTTGACACTCCTTTCTGCCTCAGTTCGTAGGGCTTGTAAATCTTTAAAGTGAGAATTTGGGCCCCTTTGCTTTTTTTTCCTTCTCATTGCCAGTTGTGAATGTATAGGCCTAATTTTGCAGTATTCAGGAATGTACTTAACATGGGAAACATGCTGAACAGTTTGAATTAAGTTTCTGTTTGTCCCGTAGATTCCCAATATAAAAAGACCATAAAACTGAAATATCTAAAAAAGTACAGAAGACAGAGGGCCCGATTAGGTGCACTGTCCCCTTCAAGTGGGGGGTGAGTTGTTTCCCCAAGTGGAGGAATTCAAGTATCTCGGGGTCTAATTCAAAAGTTGAAGTAGCATAGAGCATGAGATCGACAAATGGATCGCTGCAGCATCTGCAGTGAAGCGGGGGCCGCACCTGTCCATCGTGGTGAAAAAGGAGCTGAGCTTGAGAGCAAAGGTCTCAATTTACTGGCCGATCTACCTTCCAACCCTCACCTATGGTCACAAGCTTTGGGTAGTGACCGAGAGAATAAGATTGCGAATACAAGTAGCTGAAATTAGCTTTCTCCGCAGGGTGGCTGGGGTGACCCTTAGGGATAGGGTGAGGAGCTTGGGTATACGGGAGTGGCTCAGAACTCCTCCACGTCAAGAGGAGTCAGTTGAGGTGGATTGGGCATCTACTCCAGATGCCTCCTGGACGGCTCCCTTTACAGGCTTTCCGGGCATGTCCAGCTGGGAGGAGGCCCTGAGGCAGGTCCAAGACAAGCTGGAGGGACGATATCTCTTGGCTGGGCTGGGAATGTCTTGGGGTCCCCCAGGTAAAGTTGGAGGAAGTGGCTGGGGGAGCCTGGGCCTCTTTGCTTAGTCTGTTACCCCTGCGACCCAGCCCCGGACAAGCGGCAGAAAATAGATGGCCCGATTATCCCTGTGATACGCGATACATGCAAGGACCATCATAACCTCTGTAATCTGATTTATTGTATTTTTTAATGTTACTTGCTGGAGGTGCTTCAGTCATAGAATATATACTTTAGCTGAAGCATGTCAATGAATAGCACTGCTGGGTTTATACAGCACCCTCCATAATTATTGGCACCCCTGGTTAAGATGTGTTCTTTAGCTTCTAATAAATTCAGTTTTTTTCTAAATAATATAGGACCACAATGAAAAAAAGAGGAAAATCCAACCTTTAATTCAAGTGCATTTATTTAGTGGGAAAAAATCCCACATTAAGAAATAATTCTTTTACATCAAATCATGTGTGCCACAATTATTAGCACCCCTGATGTTAATACTTTGTACAACCCCCTTTTGCCAACAAAACAGCACCTAATCTTCTCCTATAATGTTTCACAAGATGGGAGAATACAGAAAGAGGGATCTTGACTATTCCTCTTTGCACAATCTCTCTAAATCATTCAGCGACCTGGGTCCTCTCCTCTGCACTCTCCTCTTCAGCTCACTCCACAGGTTTTCAATGGGGTTGAGGTCTGGGGACTGAGATGGCCATGGGAGAAGCTTGATTCTGTGTCTGGTGAACCATTTCTGTGTAGATTTGGCCACATGTTTAGGGTCATTATCTTGCTGAAAGACCCAGTGACGACCCATCTTCAGCTTTCAGGCAGAGGCCACCAGATTTTGATTTAAAATGTCCTGGTATTTCAAAGCGTTCATGATGCCATGCACCCTAACAAGGTTCCCAGGGCTTCTGGAAGAGAAACGGGACCACAGCATCACCGATCCTCCCCCATACTTCACAGTGAGCATGAGGTGCTTTTCTGCATACTCATCTTTTATGTTCCGCCAGACCCACTTAGAGTGTTTGTTGCCAAAAAGCTCTATCTTGGTCTCATCTGACCAAAGCACACGGTCCCAGTTTAAGTCCCAGTACCGCTTAGCGAACTCCAGAAGTTTGCGTTTATGATTGTGAGTGAGAAAAGGTTTTTTCCGTGCATGCCTCCCAAACAGCTTGTTGACATGTAGATAGCGCCTGATGGTTGTTTTGGAGACTTTGTGACCCCAAGACGGTACCATTTGTTGCAATTCTTTAACAGTGAGCTTTGGAGAACTTTTTATTTCTCTTATCATCCTCCTCACTGTGCGTGGTGGCAAAATAACCTTGCGTCCTCGTCCAGGCTTGTTTACCACTGTTCCAGTTGTTTTAAACTGCTGAATGATTCCTCTGACAGTAGATATGGGCAGGTGCAGGCGAGTGGCTATTTTCTTGTAGCCATTGCCTGACTTATGAATGTTGACACACATCTGCCTTACATGAATGGTGTGTTCCTTTGTCTTTCCCATGTTGAAGAGTGGATAAGAGAAATGGCCTCTGTGTCACGTCATATTTATACCCCAGGGAAACAGGAAGTGATGAATTACTAATTAAATGTTCCTAGATACTCTGATCAACTTTGTAAACTACTGTAGAAATGACAGAAATACTTCAATTACATTTATTTCCTAGGAATTGTTAGGGGTGCCAATAATTGTGGAACAGGTGATTTTATGAAAAATAATTATTTCTTAGTTAGGGATTTTTTTTTTTTTTTTCCTTAAAATTCACTTGAGTTGAAGGTTACATTTTTCTACAATTTTCAGTGTGAGAGAATGCTTCTGCAATAAAAATTGAATTTATTTTAAGGCTTTTAACACATCTTAACCAGGGATGCCAATAATTATGGAGGGCGCTGTACATTAACAGTTTATTTGTACAAGACTTGAAAACAATGGTTATTTTTTGAGCATTGCAGTATACCTTTTCGGGAACTCAAATCATTTAAAAAGACAGGGATTCAATAAATTACCAACAGAACTCAGGGTTGCTGTCTCTATGTGCAAAGGAGGCTTGGAGGTATGACATGAAGAGCAGTGTAGTCAATCAGCAAGGCCTGAGAGGTCTGATTCTTAGTTTAAAACGTGCTGTGTGATGTGTGGATGTGATTGGTTGTGAATGAGAACACTGATATTGCTCGCACCTGATGAGCTTATTATTATTATTATCCCCCGCAACAACTTACTTGCGGGGGGTATTAAAATGGGGTCCGTCCGTCCGTCCGTCCGTCCGTAACATTTCGTGTCCGGGCTGTAACTTTCTTCCTAATCACCCGATACTCATCATATTTGGGATGGAGGTGTAGAAACACATAAAGGTGTGTCATGAAAAACAATTTTGAAAAATATTTTCATAATTTTTTGCGTTTTGGGGCAAAAAAGTGACAAATTCGTGAGATATCTGTAAAGTGTCCTGTCCGGGCTGTAACTTTTTCCTAATCACCCGATACTCATCATATTTGGCATGGAGATGTAGAAACACATAAAGGTGTGTCATGAAAAACAATTTTGAAAATATTTTCAGAATTTATTGCGTTTTGGGGCAAAAAGTGACATATTCATGAGAAATCTGTAAAGTGTCCTGTCCGGGCTGTAACTTTCTTCCTAATCACCCAATACTCATCATATTTGGCATGGAGGTGTAGAAACACCTAAAAGGTGTGTCATGAAAAACAATTTTGAAAATATTTTTAAAATTGTTTTGCGTTTTATGGCAAAAAGTGACAAATTTGTGAGAAATCTGTCATGTGTCCTGTCGGGCTGTAACTTTCTTCCTAATCACCCGATACTCATCATATTTGGCATAGAGATGTAGAAACACATAAAGGTGTGTTATGAAGAACAATTTTGAAGATATTTTTACAATTTTTCGCGTTTTGGGGCAAAAGTGTCAAATTTGTAAGAAATCTGTAATGTGTCCTGTCAGGCTATAACTTTCTTCCTAATCATCCATTTATCATCATTTTTGTCATGTAGGTGTAGAAACACATACAGATATGTCAGGAGAAACAATTTTGAGAATTTTTTTTTTAAAACTCACATTTATGTAGGAAATTTGTAAGCAATCTCTTATGTGTTCCGTCCAGGCTATCTGAGGTATCTTGGAGATATGTTGTCTTTGTAGTGTAAAAAGACATGTTAAAGGTTTGTGACGATAAACAATTTTGAAAATATTTCATGGTTTTCATTATATACTCCGAAAGTGTTTGATTTTGTTTTTCATAACATTGATTGAATTGCCAAAGTATTATTAACAAAGTATACTATCTAAGAGAAGCTAACAGATGTGACAATCTTCAGGAAAAAATAATTTGTGAGTTGCGGGGGATATTGCTTGACAACGTCAGCAGCTTGTTTTGTTGTTTCTTTTAAAATTAGGTTGCGTAGGGCGCCCCGGTGGCTCATCGGTCTAAGCGCGCGCACCATAAAGGCTGTGTCCTTCCCGCGGCGACCCGGGTTCGATTCCGGCTCGGGTCATTTGCCGCATGTCTTCCCCATTCTTCTCCCCAACCTTCTTGTCTCGCTCTACTCTGCAACTGTGAAATAAAGGTGAAAATCCCAAAAAAATAATCTTTAAAAAAAAAAAAAAAAATTAGGTTGTGTATCGATAATGCGCCATTGTCTTCAATCAGGTTACGCATTGATGCTGGGAAATACTGATATTGATATGAAGAAAACCTTATATACTATAATGTATTTCTTGTCATGTAGAGGTTTGTGGAAAAAATATAATTTAAAAAAATCTGCAACAAAATTTCATTCATTTCTGAAACTAGTTGGAATTCAACTGAGAAGTGAATCTAGTTCAGTTCTCATGACAGATGTATAGCAGCATCTTTAGGATAGCCCATGTATCTGCTCATGTTAATTCCAAGAAAGGCTTCATAATGTTACAGCTGACAAGAAAATACTTGTTTGTTGATATGGGTCTTGATTTTCTGCTTCTTTGTTTTTCCCTGCATGTTTTTTTTTCTCTTCAGTGCAACTTTGTTACAACATTCTCACTTTGTTTCTCTGGAGATGTTCGAAGCGATGCTATGCAGTTTTTAAAAAGGTAAAAACCGGGTGAAATCCCATAGCAAGCCATAGCACTCCCTTGTGGGAGAGTGAGACAGCAAGTGCTGTGCTGTGGACAGAGTTTAAACTAGCCTTTAGAGAGCTCCCAAGCTTCTTAAATTTTATGCTATTGTTCTTATTTAATGAAGCCCTTCACATAGTCAGTACTGGCGTGGCTTTGCAGCTCCCTGCAGCCAGGTTGTTATTCCTTTCTTCCAGCATATGGGCCCGCTCTCATCCATTTTAAAAGGGCTTGCCACCTGTTAATGCTTTTTTTATAAGAAATGTGGGACCTCTTTTCAGAAATGCTAGTTCTGTGATAACGGACCAAAGAGATGTGGTATTTTCAACCAGCGGAATTATTTCAGACCAGTGGCGGCTGGTGATAAAAATTTTTGGGGGGGCACATTTGTGCGTGACGGGTTAAAAAGTGCCTCATAATCAAGAACATAACACACAAATCTAGAATCGAGGTTAACAGCGAGATACAGTAAAAAAAGAAAAAAAAAACATTACTTTAATGACTAGGTTTGGAATAGAGTGGATTCAGACACAATGGACACTAGAGGATTAGGACTGAAAAGATACAAATAAATAGTGGTTACAAGAGGTGAAGGGAAAATAGATTCAAAATCATTGGATACTAGAGGCTTACAGCAGAACAGATTCAAAAACATTGGGTGCGAGAGGCTTACAGCAGAGCAGATTCAAAATCATTGGTTACTAGAGGCTTAGAGCAGAACACATTCAAAACCACTGGATACTAGAGGCTTACAGCAGAACACATTCAAAAACATTGGGTGGTAGAGGCTTACAGCAGAACAGATTCAAAATCATTTGGTACAAGAGGCTTAGAGCAGAACAGATTCAAAAACATTGGGTGCTAGAGGCTTACAGCGGAACAGATTCAAAATCATTGGGTACTAGAGGCTTAGAGCAGAACATTCAAAATCATTGGGTACTAGAGGCTTAGAGCAGAACAGATTCAAAATCACTGGGTACTAGAGGCTTACTGCAGAACAGATTCAAAAACATTGGGTGCAAGAGGATTAGAGCAGAACAGATTCAAAAACATTGGGTACTAGAGGCTTGCAGCAGAACAGATTTAAAATCATTTTGTACAAGAGGCTTAGAGTGGAAGAGATTCAAAATCATTGGGTACTAGAAGCTTAGAGCAGAACAGATTCAAAAACATTGGGTGCTAGAGGCTTGCAGCAGAACAGATTTAAAATCATTTGGTACTAGAAGCTTAGAGTGGAACAGATTCAAAAACACTGGGTGCAAGAGGCTTAGAGTAGAACAGATTCAAAATCATTTGGTACTAGAGGCTTGCAGCAGAACAGATTCAAAATCATTGGATACTAGAGGCTTACAGCAGAACAGATTCAAAAACATTGGGTGCAAGAGGCTTAGAGCAGAACAGATTCAAAAACATTGGGTGCAAGAGGCTTAGAGCAGAACAGATTCAAAAACATTGGGTGCTAGTGGCTTGCAGCAGAACAGATTTAAAATCATTTGGTACTAGAAGCTTAGAGCAGAACAGATTCAAAATCATTGGATACAAGAGGCTTACAGCAGAACAGATTCAAAAACATTGGGTGCAAGAGGCTTAGAGCAGAACAGATTCAAAAACATTGGGTGCGAGAGGCTTACAGCAGAGCAGATTCAAAATCAATGGGTACTAGAGGCTTAGAGCGGAACAGATTCAAAATCATTGGGGACTAGAAACTTAGAGCAGAACAGATTCAAAAACATTGGGTGTGACAGGCTTACAGAAGAGCAGATTCAAAATCAATGGGTACTAGAGGCTTGCAGCAGAACAGATTTAAAATCATTTGGTACTAGAAGCTTAGAGCGGAACAGATTCAAAATTATTGGGTACTAGAAACTTAGAGCAGAACAGATTCAAAAATATTGGGTGCAGGAGGCTTAGAGCAGAACAGATTCAAAACCATTGGATACAAGAGGCTTAGAGCAGAACAGATTCAGAAACATTGGGTGCTAGAGGCTTACAGCAAAACAGATTCAAAATCATTGGGTACTAGAGGCTTAGATCAGAACAGATTCAAAAACATTGGGTGCAAGAGGCTTAGAGCAGAACAGATTCAAAAACATTGGGTGCAAGAGGCTTAGAGCAGAACAGATTCAAAAACATTGGGTGCTAGAGGCTTACAGAGGCAGAACAGATTTAAAATCATTTGTTACTAGAGGCTTAGACAGAACAGATTCAAAACATTGGGTTAGAGGCTTACAGAACAGATTCAAAATCATTGGGTGCAAGAGGCAGAACAGATTCAAAAACATTGGGTACTAGAGGCTTACAGCAGAACAGATTCAAAATCATTGGGTACTAGAGGCTTAGAGCAGACAGATTCAAAATCATTGGGTACTAGAGGCTTAGAGCAGAACAGATTCAAAAACAGATTTAGAAAATTCAAAAACATTGAGCAGAACAGATTCAAAACTAGTGGCTTGCAGAGAACAGATTCAAAAATAGAGAGCAGAACAGATTCAAAAACATTGGGTGGGTGCTAGAGGCTTAGAGCAAAACAGATTCAAAATCATTGGGAACAGAACAGATTCAAATTCAAAACATTGGGTGCATGAGGCTAGAGGCTAGAGAGCAGAACACATTCTTAGAGCAGAAAAATTCAAAATCATTGGGTACTAGAGGCTTAGAGGAACAGATTCAAAATCATTGGGTACTAGAGGCTTAGAACAGATTCAAAAACATTGGGTGCAAGAACACAGATTCAAAAACATTGGGTGCAAGAGGCTTAGAGCAGAACAGATTCAAAAACATTGGGTGCTAGAGGCTTAGATTTGGTACTAGAACAGCAGAACATTCTTAGAGCAGAAAACAGCAGACAGATTCAAAATCATTGGGGACTGGATACTAGAGGCTTGCAGCAGAACAGCATTTGGTACTAGAACTTAGAGCGGAACAGATTCAAAAAACATTAGAGCAGAACAGATTCAAAAATATTGGGTGCAAGAGGCTTAGAGCAGAACAGAACAGATTCAAAAACATTGGGTGCTAGAGGCTTTACAGCAAAACAGCAGAACTAGAGGCTTTCAAAAATTCAAAATCATTAGAGGCTTACTGCAGAACAGATTCAAAACTAGAGAGGCTTAGAGCAGAACAAATTCAAAAAACAGAGGAACAGATTTAAAATCATTTGGTACTAGAAAAATCATTGGGTACTAGAGGCTTACTGCAGAACAGAGCTTAGAGGCTTAGAGCAGAACAGAATTCAAAAAACATTGGGTGCTAGAGGCTTAGAGCAGAACAGATTCAAAATCAAAAGGCTTAGAGCAGAACATTCAAAATCATTGGGGAGGCTTTGCAGAAAATTCAAAAAACATTGGGTGCAAGAGGCTTAGAGCAGAACACATTCAAAAACCACTGGATACTAGAGGAAGAGCAGAGCAGAACAGAACAGATTCAAAAACATTGGATTAAAAATCAAGAGGCTTAGAGCAAAACAGTGGATTCAGAAAGATTCATTGGGTGCAAGAGGCAGCAGAACAGATTCAAAATCATTGGGTGCTAGAGGCTTACAGCAAAACAGATTCAAAATCATTGGGTACTAGAGGCTTAGAGCAGAACAGATTCAAAATCACTGGGTACTAGAGGCTTACTGCAGAACAGATTCAAAAACATTGGGTGGAAGAGGCTTAGAGCAGAACAGATTCAAAAACATTGGGTGCTAGAGGCTTGCAGCAGAACAGATTTAAAATCATTTGGTACTAGAAGCTTAGAGTGGAACAGATTCAAAACCATTGGGTACTAGAGGCTTAGAGCAGAACAGATTCAAAACCATTGGGTACTAGAGGCTTAGAGCAGAACAGATTCAAAACCATTGGATACAAGAGGCTTAGAGCAAAACAGATTGAAAAACACTGGGTGCAAGAGGCTTAGAGTAGAACAGATTCAAAATCATTTGGTACTAGAGTAAGGTGACCAGACGTCCCGGTTTTGCCGGGACAGTCCCGGTTTTGAGTTGCGTGTCCCGAGTCCCGACAAAAGCCTGTTGGGAACCTGAAATGTCCCGGTTTCCACCAACCACTATGAAATGTCCCTTGTTGTCAGCGGTTACATGGCTAACTTGGTCTTATAGCCCGATCATTAACTGAAAAACACATAGAAAGAATAAAGCATCCAGCATATGATTTCAACAATGTGCAGGTGTGTGTGTGTGTGTAGCGTAGGCTAGGCTACAAACGTAGGCTACGCCAGCAACGTTACATTGTACAAATAACGCAAAGTAATAATACTTAACCATTGACGTGCCGTCGGAGGTCAGTTAGGGGAGGGGGAATCCTCACCGATAAACTAACAATAACTCACTATAACTTTGCTTGATTAGCAACTAATTTACAAGACTAAACTGAAGAATGACGTGCCAGTTCCATCCACAACATTATTGCTCAGTGCATCGAACTTAAAATGCTCACGAGACAGCAAGTTTGTTCATATTTGCTTAGAGGAAGCTAACGCGATGGCATTAACAAATATTAAAACCCTTCTTATGCGGCGTTCAATGTGTGGTCAATAAGTTTATGATAATATTTCCCCCCTTAAACACATACTTTTTGATGGCATTTTTAAAAAATAGGGAGTTTATTTTTAGTCTTCTTTCATAATCCGATAAACAAAAGATCAAAACAATATACGGAATTACTGAGAGAGTTGAGATTTTTTCCTAATTAATTATTAAGATTTACTTCCTTGCAGTCTTGAATCAAAGCATACAGGTAAATTAATCTTTTTGTCACTATCACCTCTTAATCATTACAGGCTTAATTGACCAAAAAAAAGGTCAAATTGATTGTCAATCAATCAATCAGGCATAGTACGTGAAAATAGGTTGACAAAATCTAGCGATAAAAATAAGTCACTGCCTACCCTGACCGCACGTCCCTGTAACATAAGGCCCTTAAATCAACAGTGGTGTAGTACATCATCTAACCTTTAGAGTGGCATTCATGCCTCATTAAGCCTCATGCGTCTGAAGTTTTAAACGAAGATTTTATACTGTCACCCTATTAAATTAAAGACCTTAGTCATTTTTTCTAGTTTTTGGGAAAACACAAAAAACTTTACCAAATGCAGAGCAAGAGATGATTTAGGCCAAAAACTAATTTTCGTCAAAAAATGACTTAGGCCATTATTTTAATAGGGAGACGAAGGGTAAGTCACACTCATTGGGCATCGAACAGGAAAAAAAAAAAAAATCTTTACTTGGCACAGTACACAGTCCTCTTTCTTTGGCTCGCCATCCAGTTCAATTTTCCAGCTTAAACAGCCTAGCCTGTTTAGACAAACAGGCACGAGTAAATTATTAACTAAAAACCAAACATTTTAATCATACGTCAAACAATCATGTCTCTGGTAATTTGCAATCATTTTGCTCACCGTCCATCAGCAGCAAATCGGTCTAATTTCAGCCAAACCAGAAATCTTCACTTGGGCCAGCATGGACTGTCGAATAGCGAGACGTACAGTTACACACTGCATTTTACTGAGCATTGTTGCTTGTTCACATGAACTAAATGTGAGTTTTGCTCACTATTTTCTTGGATGGTTGAAATTAAAACCAACTTCCAGGGTTCGCGTTTCCGATTGCCATGACTTGAACAGAGTCCGCTGTCGGCGTCTGCTTCCACAGGTGGTTTGGCGTGGTGTCTTTGGTTTATGACAACAATTAGTCCTGGCTAATTCTCAATAATTTCCCTTTATTGATGGGTTTTCCAATTATCGTAATAATCAAATAGTAATTGAAGACATGGCTTCTCTCCATATGCGATCTAACAGCAATGAAATGGGCTAAATTCAGCACAGAAAAATAATTTGCTTATTAATAGGCCAATGCTTTACGAAAGACAAACTGCTCTGAAATTTCTGTGGTACCTTTTCCGCACATCAGGCGATTTAACTTGCACTTCATGATCGTTTAAATTCATCATTTTAAAAACTGAAAAACTTCCATGCATAGAGACTTCAATTCCACACGAGAATCTCTGAAAATTTATGATTGTTAAACGGGCCAATTTTGATGACACGTGTCTGCAATTCCACAGAAGGCTGCCAGCCAACAAATCGATTTTGGAGCAAATTCACTCCTCCAACAAATATATGTAGGCTAATTTGAAGAGCGTCTCTGTGTTGACGTCATGTTTTCGGAGGCTGACATCTCACACACACACACACACACACACACACACACACACACACACACACACACACACACACACACAGACATAGCCTACTAAAGATCTAAGAGATCAAAGTGATATAATGTGTTACAATGCTTTGTTTAAAAAAAAAAATGTTCAGTTGGTGTATTTTCCAAAACTTTCTTCAGCTTCAGGCTAATTCACAAAAATAAAGATAGTCCCACACGAAACTCATTCAATGTCTATTCATATTTTATCTTAAATGTGTAAATAGGCCATCCAAAAACATGCATAATTTTTCCCCATTAGGCTATGTTGTGAGCAGTAGTCCTACGTGCTGAAATTGAGTCTAATATCTGCGTCTATGACCTCACGTGCACGCGCAATACGGTCACGCACAAAGTGTTGCGGTTTTACTTTTGGGAAATCTGGTCACCCTATACTAGAGGCTTAGAGAAGAACAGATTAAAAAACATTGAATAGATTAAAAACATTGAGTATAACAGGTTTTGAGTGGAATAGATGAGGAAACATAGATACATTGAAACATAGGTTGATCACTCTTGTTCAACAGTCAACACAACTGATTGGATATGGGTAGGAGAAGAGCCCACTACTTGTAAAGAAATTTAGCCGTCCTCTCTTTCAAGTTGGCGAATTTTTCAATAACCTTTTGATTGAAGTCAATCATTGTGTTTTAGAATGCCAATCCTGTAACCTTCATCCAACTGCTCTGCGATGCTAACCCCTCCAAAGAAGTTTAGCTTCAGGCTATTATCTAGGTGGCTACGGTTACATTCGTGCTTCTTGCATTTTTCCGTGAAGTGCTTCAGATTTTTCATGCCAGTCATAGTCCTCAGTGTTTCAGTCCCAGGACTTTGGAACAACAGGCAGGGAAAACAAAAAAAGGCATTACTCACTGAACAACCAGCTAGCCAACTCTGTTTAGCATACAGTTTTGAGGAGAAGCTCCGAGTGCATGTCCTCCCTCGGTCATTGGTCTGCTGCAGAATGTTTAAATCCGGATGGACGGGTCCCAAGTCTTTGACTCTCTTCTTATCCACATCTGACGGACGACTAAATGGTGTTTCACGTAGAGAAACAACAGAGTTTTCATTAAATCTAGTCGCCATCCTGTCGAAAGTAGAGTTCTCGCTATCTATTGATGCTATCGCTCGCTGATGCCTGTGCTGTGGGAAGTGACTGTATGATGGACGTCGTTGATTTGCTGAACTGCCCAATCACGCCAAAATAAAAAATATGGAAAACAATGCCATTGATTTGGACGCAAAGATGTGCGACCTAGAATTGAATGTTTGATGCGCCAATGAAGAGCTCTCCCTGCCCAAATGATGGCGAAAAGTTTGCTGGCTTCCATAGACTTAACTGTTATCAGTGCCCTTGACCTGGAAGAGGGCTTTAGTAATGATGAATGGCAAGCCTAAATTATGTTCGGATACATTTATGGGTTGTTGACAGCGTATGGTCTACCACACATATTTGAAGCGCAAAATGACTGCAATTTCACTTTTATTTAGCAAATTAAATTTTTTATACAAGTTGTAGAATTTCGATCTCAAAATTTAAAGTAGGGAGGCGCACTAGCATGCCATATTGACGCACCGCCTCTGTTTCAGACTATTTGACAAGAAATTGCAAGACTGCCAAATGTACTGCAGAACAGTGGGAATATAAGCTAATAATTTTGTCTATTTTCGTCCTTCACCATTCTCTATGCAGGTTTGCATCTCATCTCCCCTGCCCTGGAGTTATAAGGCAGCTTGCTGCTGGGAGCTAAAGCATTGTTTAATACGTCCATGGATGTATTCATCTATCCTAAAAGGATGGGAGTGCCATTAAAAACAAAGGCATGCACACACAGCAGGATATTCACTCGCATATGGGGAGTCATGAAATTTTGACCCCTTCATTTCTCCCTCTCTTATTTTTTCAGTCAGTATTTTTCCTTTAGATAATCAATTTTTGTAAAAGATACAAATTATTTCCAGACAAATGATCACCTTTTGATGTAAACATGAATTGGTTGGTGTCAATTGGATAACCAGCCAGGTGTGCCAACATGTATTTCCCGACTTTCGGTTTACATCTTATTCACATGTATGGCACACACATTTACATACAGTTCTCCCCCACAATGAAGACCTTTCCACTCAATGCACACGCATTTAGCTACCCCATGATCTACATACAAACTCGTATGCACAAACACTAGAAAGGATTACATTTCCTGAATAGTTCTAGCTCACGGAAAAATGCTGAAATTGCAAAATACAGGAGTGTGCAGTGATGAATATACACCAGCTCTATCTGAAAGGGGTCCTAATTTATTACTTCTCCATAATTTTTTGCTGAAAATGGATTGAAAAATACTATTGTAGGAAATGAGAGCAAAAAAAAAATTCTCACAGGTATACTGCAGTAAAAATATGGGTAATAAACAAAAGCACCGAAAACATAAATTCATCATAACAATTGAAAGGTGTGGCAAATTTTATTTTTTGACTGTTGCATAGCCTGAATGCATGTCTGCAGGCTCAATCCATGATTGTTGATGGTAAAAAAAGTTAATTTAAACTTGTTTGAGGCAACATTATTCTGCAAAATTACCTCTATGGTCAGTTGTCCCAGTATATGAGGTGAGATGAACTTTGAACAGTGTCACATTGTTAAACACAATGGCGTTGCCATCTTGATGCTGTTTTTTGGACTTAGTTCAATTACCACCCGCATACAACACAGTCTATCCGTGTTGCAACTGAACCATAGTGCTTGCTTGTAATGGCTGGTAAAATTGAGAGGCCAGGTGCAGCGGCCAGAGAGAGAATGAGCAGTATGGACACAATACAAACACAGAGAATTATACAGACCACATTCATGTTATGTTATGTTATGTTAGAAAGTACTGAACCATAGTGCCTTGTAATGGCTGGTAAAATTTTCAAAGGACATATAATAGTCCGAAAAAACGGAAGCAACGCGAGAGAGAACAAAAGTAGAATAGGGAAAATTCCTCAAGCGGAAGGAACTCCAATAATAAATGGAAGATATAAAGTCACACAAATCCTGACTAGAGATATCTTTGGCTATAATTCAAGCTACAAACAGACACTCTAGCAAAGGAGGCGTGGCGGACTTCCGGCTTATATAGAGTCCGGGGAAGCGCCGCCCCAGTTCAATCAGCCAGCTGGGAAAAGAATCCGATTGAACAGGAATTCAATCTTGTCCCGGGACAAGAACCACAAAGAAAAGTCTGAAACACACGCACGCCTCACAAACCATGACAGGACCTCCCCTCAAAGGACAGCTCCAGACGTTCCCAGAGAACCCCGTGCACGGAACTCTGAGATAAGGGTGGGGTCCAGGATATCCCGAGAAGGGACCCAGCACCGCTCCTCAGGATCATACACCTCCCAATCAACTAAAAACTGGGCCCCATGACCTACACGCCTCTCGGCCAGAATACGACGCACAGTGTAAATCAGCCCCCCCTCAATCATCCGCAGCGGCAGTGGGGATTTGTCGACCGGTGCCAGGACGCTAATGCTAACTGGTTTAAGCCTGGAGACATGAAAAGAGGGGTGGATACGAAAGGATCTAGGGAGCTTTAACTGGACAGTGACAGGGTTGATCCTCCACACTATCTTAAAAGGACCAATGAAGCGGGGAGCCAACTTCGGTGACTTCACTCTTAAGGGAAGGTCCCGAGTGGAAAGCCAAACTCTTTGGCCAACCCGATAAGATGGGGCCAAACGGCGCCTTCTATCCGCGGCGGTCTTCCGTTTCCGCCCAGAGTGCAACAAAGAGGAACGGACCCTGGTCCAGACCGACCGACAACGCCGAACAAAGTGATTGACCGAGGGAACTTCTGAATCCCTCTCAGTCTCTGGAAACAGCAGAGGCTGATAACCCAACTGAACCTCAAACGGGGAAAGACCTGTGGAGGAGTTACCCAGTGAATTGTGGGAGTATTCGGCGCATGCCAAAAAACAACTCCACAAAGATGGGTTGTCAGCCACTAAACACCGAAGAGTATTCTCCAGCGACTGGTTGGTTCGTTCTGTCTGCCCGTTAGTCTTAGGGTGGAAACCAGATGAAAGGCTCATGGTGGCCCCTAAATGGTTGCAAAAAGCACACCAGAATTAAGCCGTAAATTGTGGGCCCCGGTCAGAAACCACATCTTGAGGGAGACCATGCAGCCGGAACAGATGGTCCACAACAAGAAGGGCCGTCTCCCCCGCCAAAGGCAGCTTGGGCAGCGCAATTAAGTGGGCGGCCTTAGAAAAGCGCTCGACCACGACCAAGATGACCGTGTTGCCTTCAGAAATAGGCAGACCTGTAACAAAATCCAGAGCAATATGGCTCCACGGGCGCTTCGGGACAGGCAACAGCCGCAACAGACCAGGGGGGTGAGATGGGAAACCTTGTTCCTAGCGCAGATACAGCACGCCGCTACAAACTCCCGGAAGACCTCAATCATGCTGGGCCACCAAAAACGTAGCGCCAAGAACTGCTTGGTCCGATGAACCCCCGGATGACCTGCCAGGCGGGAAGAGTGCCCCCACTGGAGAACTTGGGACCGTACCATTACCGGAACAAACAAACAGCCAGGCGGCTCCCCACCAGGACCATAATCGGATCTCAAGGCATCCCGCACAACAGACTCAACGTCCCACTGGATGGGAGCCACAATCTGAGCTGCCGGGATAACCGGCTCAGGAATAGGATCGCGACCAGAGCAGTCGTAAATCCACGACAAGGCGTCAGGCTTGATGTTTTTGGAACCCAGGCGATAGGTTAACGTAAAGTTAAAGCGATTGAAAAACACGAACACTGCGCCTGCTGGGAATTACGTTGCTTAGTCTGTTGGATGTATTAGAGATTTTTATGATCCGTCCAAACCACAAACGGATGTTCAGCCCGCTCCAACCAATGGCGCCACTCTTCTAACGCCAACTTGACAGCTAACAACTCCCGGTCACCAATGCTGTAATTCCGTTTGGCCGCCGACAACGACCGGGAGAAGTAGGCGCATGGGTGCAACTTATTGCCCCGAAGGGGGCGCTGGGACAAAATGGCAGCCACCCCGACCTCCGACCCATCCACCTCCACAACAAATGGGAGGGAGGGGTAGAGCAAAACGAGAATGGGCTCCGAGCTAAATCGTATCTTCAACTCCTGAAAAGCAGCCTCAGCTGCTGGAGACTAAGCAAACGACGAGGAGGTATTCTTCTTAGTGAGCACGATAATAGGGGCAGCTACTGCACTAAAATTACGGATAAACCTCCTACAAAAATGATCAAAGCCCAAAAATTGTTGAACCTCCTTGACGTTTTGAGGGCCAGGCCAATTCCTGACCACTGCCACCTTGTCAGGATCCATGCGGACCTAACCCTTCAGACACAATGAAGCCAAGAAACGAGACTGTCTTGGCATAAAAAATACATTTTTCAGCCTTGAAAAAAAGCTTGGCTTTAAGGAGGGCCTCAAGCACTTGTCTGACGTGTTGTTTATGCTCCGAGAGAGTTGAAGAAAAAATCAGAATATCGTCAAGGTAGACAAAGACGAATTTCCCCAACATCTCTCGGAGAACATCATTAATAAGTGCCTGGAACACAGAGGGTCGTTAACCAATCTGAACGGCATGCCAAATATTTGTAGTGCCCATCATGCGCATTAAATGCCGTTTTCCACTCGTCCCCCTCCCGGATCCGAACCAAGTTGTAAGCATTCCGGTGGTCTAGCTCGGAAAAAAACGACGCCTCCTGCAGACGTTCAAACACGGAGTTCATCAACGGAAGGGGGTATCGGTTTTTAATGGTGATATTCAATCCAGGGTCTCAGGCCGCCATCTTTTTTTCCCACAAAAAAGAACCCTGCTCCGGCAGGAGACATGGAGGGCCGAATAAATCCATTAGCCAGAGCCTCATGAATATATTCTCCCATGGCCCTTCGCTCAAGCCCTGACAGCGAGTATAATGAACCCCTGGGGGGAGTGGTACCTGGGTAGAGATTGAGCTCGCAATTGTACGTGTGATGAGGAGGTAAAGTCGAGGCCCGTTGCTTGCTAAAAACTTCCGTGAGATCAGCATAATCGTTAGGAACATTAGGAGGCAAACAAAAGTTCAGAGCAGCCCCAAAATTCTCACCCTGTTCGGAACCTATGTCTGATTTCGAGTCAGAGAAATCCTCAGAATCACAATCCTCCTCTGGCTGCCGCCAGTCAAATTGAGGATCCCACTCCAACCACTCCTCCGCCCCTTTTTCTAGATTAGGAGGGTTGTGTGAGACAAACTCCTCAGAATCACTCCAGGCGTCAGGTTGAAGCCTGGGATGACACGCCAAACTCTCCCTACAGTGGGACCTACAATCAGTGCCCCACTGGATGACCGGGTTATTCTGACTCCCCTAGAGGATGTGAGGCCGATGTTCCCGTAGCCAAGAGCATCCTAAAATGACGTGGAAAACAGGGGAACTGATCATAAAAAACCGGACCTCCTCAGAATGACCACCAAAAGGGACAAACATAGTCAATGATTCAGAGACCTCGGTTATAAATCCAGTTCCCAGCGGGCGACCGTCCAAAGATCTTACAGTGCGTGAATGTAGAAGACGGCAGATGGGAATTGAATGCCTCCTAGCCCACTCCGCATCCATAAAACAGTCCACGGCGCCAGAGTCCGAAAAAGCCTCAATAAATATTCTCTGTCTCCCCACAGTCAATTCTACAGGAATTAAAGTTCAGTAGGGAAATTGGGTCTGTCCCTCTAGCGCCCCCCATACTGCTAGAGGGACTTCCCTGTTTCCCTGAAGCTCAGGGCAGCGTGGACGGCTATGTCCCAGTTTGTTACAATTATAGCAGATTATGCGTCTGCGAACGGGCTTACGAGCCTGGCTCTCATATGAGCCATCAACCTGCATAGGCTCGCCAGGAGTGGAAGTTTCAGTAGGCGGAATTGGAGCTGTATGCACGCTGCGAGGAGCATTAGCCCCGTTGTAAGCAAGAGCCAATGCAGTACATTTCTCCCGGTTATGTTCGCGGATGCGATTATCAATTCGCACCGCAGTACGAACCAACGAATCCAGAGAAACACAAGGCTCCAATGTAGCCAGAGTGTCCTTAACCTCATCAGCCAAAGCGTGAACAGAAACTGTCATAAGAGGCACTTCTGGCCAGCCTGTCTCTGTCGCCATGGAGCGAAATGAGATAGGAAACTCAGCGACACTTTCAGAGCCCTGCCTCAGATGCATTAAACGCGTAGCTGCGTCCAGACCACAAACATCCTGATCAAATACCGATACCATTTCTCTAATGAGAGTCTCCACTGTATTCACGACCTGTGAATAAGATCGAACAAGTGGCCCGACCCAAGTGAGTGCTGTGTCGGTCAACAGGGATAAAATAAATGAAACCGAGACTCTTCATTCACGAACCGTGAGGGCTGCGCTTTAAAAAATATTTCACATTAGGCAATGAAATCTTTACATCTTCCTGCCTCGCCTCCACATCTCGGGGGTAACTGGAATTTTGGCTCGGGGAAGGTGTACGGATTTTGCTTGTGCAACACTCTGTGTGATTTGAGTGGACAAGGCTCTAATACTTTCAGTGAGACTTAACAGAACGTTTTCCTGTTTCTGCATGGCCTTCTCCTGAAGGCGGACTCTCTAGCCTGAACAATCAGCAGGCAAAGACCCTTGCCATACCCAGAGAGAACTGCTTGTTGATTGGCCACAACTTTCTCAAACACAGTCGCTGCTGATGACTCCATGCTGGCTAGAGTGTTCTGTAATGGCTGGTAAAATTGAGAGGCTAAGTGCAGCGGCCAGAGAGAGAACGAGCAGTACGGACACAATACAAACACAGAGAATTATACAGACCACCAGAAAGTACTCACGCTTCCAAAGGACGTATAATAGTCCGAAAAAACGGAGGCAACGCGAAAGAGAACAAAAGTAGAATAGGAAAAATTCCTAAAGCGGAAGGAACTACAATAATAACTGGAAGATATAAAGTCTCACAAATCCTGACTAGAGATATCTTCGGCTATAGTGCTTAGCTACAAACAGACACTCTAGCAAAGGAGGCGTGGGGGACTTCCAGCTTATGTAGAGTCCAGGGAAGCGCTGTCCCAGTTCAATCAGCCAGCTGGGAAAAGAATCCGATTGAAAAGGAATTCGATCTCGTCCCGGGACAAGAACCACAAAGAGAAGTCCAAAACACACACACACCTCACAAACCATGACTTTGCTACCTGAGTGACATAATTTGATGCAATTTTGCCACCAGAGTTGAAGCTGGAGGTGGGTAGAACTCGAGTTCACATAGCGGCGTCGACATCACAGTTAGTTTGCATATTTCAAACTTTTCATCTCTATGATATTTAAAAAGCATGAAGCAAATCAAAACTGCAAAATGTATAAAGTAATGCGCAAAGTATCTCCATGGGATATTTAAATGGGAATAACTAGCAAATTGTGCTAATTCTGCCCATGAATCACTATTAATAGCCCTAAGAAAAGGCAAAATAAGTCAGGTGCACAATCTTCGAGACCAAAGAACATGTTTGATCGAGACTCGCATGAACTTGCACAGGCAATCCATGTGACGTCATATTCATGAACTCAGGTAGAAGTAGAGTTAAGAAATCAAACAAAGCCTTGGATATTCCAGGAAGTACTGCCCCTTGAGTGTAAACAAGGCTGAACTTGCTTTGCTTTTGGTTGGCAGAGTGAATTCACGAGTCAGTCCTCTACTAAGTTGATCTCCGATAGAAGTGAATGCAATGTTGCTGCCAACCAAGCCACAAATCTTCACCCAGCGAAAAAAAAAATAATTCCGCTGTCAAACTTGCGAGAGTAAAGCGAGGAGAAATTTTTTTCACGTTTGGCGGAAACACAGCTTAACAGAGGTACTAGTAACCAAAAAATGTTGTAACATTTTATATGTAGCTGTTCATGGATTTTTATATTTAAGTATGTCCAACCTTGTTTCCAAAAAAATTGGGACACTGGATAAAATGTAAATAAAAACAGAATGCGATGATTTGCAAATCATTTAAACTCTATATTTAATGAAAAATAGCAAGAAGACTGCTCATCAGATGTTGAGACTGATAACTTTTATTGTTTTTTTTTTTTTTGGAAAAATATCAGCTCATTTTGAATTTGATGTCTTAACAAGTTTTAAATGTTTACTATTGTGTTGCATCACCTCTTCTTTTATCAACACTCTGTAAGTGTTTAGGAACTGAGGAAAACAACTGCTGTTGTTTTGAAAGCAAAATGTTTTGCCACTATTGCTTGATATAGGATTTCAGCTGCTCAACACTTTGTCACATCATTTGTCATACTTTTCATAATGTATCAAATATTTTCAGTGGGTGACAAGTCTGGACTACAGGCAGGCCAGTTTAGCACCCAGAATCTTTTACAATGGAGCAATGTTGTTGTAGTATGGGTAGAATGTGGTGTTTGGCATTGACTTGCTGAAATAAGCAAGGCTTTCCCTGAAAAAGACATCTGGATGGCAGTATATGTTGCTCCTAAACCTGTACATGTCATTCAGAATTGATGGTGTCTTCAGAAATATGCAAGTATCCCATGCCACGTGTTTTAATGTACCCCATACTATCATAGATGCTAGCATATAAACTATGTGCTGATAACAAGATGGATGGTCCCCCTCCTTTTAAGCATGGATGTGGCGTCCAAGATTTTCCGCTTCACCTCAGTTAATCCTAAAGGTCCCCTATTATGCTGTATTTAGTTGTTTATAAAATATGTCCAATGGGTCTTTAAAATAATGTTAAGGATTCAGTTACCAAAAAAACCACACACATCCAGGTCTAGTGAGACCTCTTCTCTCACCCCGTCTGTGCCAGCCTGAAACACAAGCCGTCTTGAAATGGGCAAGGAGGCCATGCTACTGAGGCTATGCTCTGATTGGCTGCCTGGTCACTTCAATTCTGGGGGAGGGTGCAGACTTCAACGAACAGGAAACCAAGATGGCTGATATTTCAGGACAGCTCTCCGCAGCATGTACTGTTGTGAGACCATACTTGTTTGATCTCGAATCCGACGCTGAACAGGAGAAGGAAGCAATTGAAGTACTGCAGCAACGTTTACAGCAGGATTTCAATGAATGGCAAGTTGAAATTGTTGCGTTTTGCTCGTACTGTCTCACCTTGCATGCATTTGATTGTAGCTGTACTGTTATGTAGTCATGTTATATACCCACTTAGCTATCCGGAGGAAACTTTGCTCAAAGCTCCTGTTAACCATTTCCCCCAAAACAAAACGCAATTCTGACACCAAGCTACTAAATGAGTTCGTAGCAAAAACACACAAATGATGTACACCTTGTTTATGTGGAGCAAGCAAATCGAAACTTCTACCAAAAAGAAATATGTATCCGACCTCCACTTTTTTTTTCTGACTTTTTATTCGCCAGAACAATTTTCTGGTGGATGAAACTCCGCCACGGCAATGCAGAAAAATCATTTGTTATACCAGACACATTATAGTGCGTTTTGCGATTGCTTTCACCGCGGTAGGATCAAAGAGCTAAACCCACACCATGGCAAAGCACCTGACTGACCCCAGTCATGGATAAGTAAAACAATCATTTCACAGCATCAGTAACCAAACCCAAACACATACCCTAAGCTCTGCAAAGCCTACGTCTGGTCTAACTGCAGGCTTATCAGTCCAACTTTACACACATGCACAACATCTATCTGGTTAGCTTCAACGGTAGCAGCTATGGTCAGGTAACGTTATGATGAAACTATCACCTTGATGCTAACCAAAGTAACACAAGCATACCAATCTGAATTACTGCATATAAGTTAACCAGAAACATTTTTTAAGTAGCACGGAACGCAAACTAACATACGGTAGTAACCGAGCGGTCATCATAACGACAGAGACAAACGTTACCCTGCAATACAGGTTTTACAGACAGGAGGTTCCGTAAATTTGAACAGTTGTACCAAGCATCCAAATGACAAAAATTTAGCTTAAAATGAGGTTTATGTTCACACACCTTCTGTTGAATGTCCCCTGATATCACTCTTGCATATTCAGGACACAAACATTAGCAACAGTAACTTAGCTACGTTAGCCGCAGTGCTACAGCCACATTCGGTAGGCTTATGCAGTAAAACAACGCAAATGGTAAAACTTACTGCTTCCGCGTCTGTGAGTCATGGGCAGTTGCTACCGATCCAGGCTTTATCTTCAGATATTATACAAAGCCTGCGTTTGAGGCCAGTTGTTATGCTGCATTCGATTTGGCTTGGAAGTTGGAAGTCGGGGCTGGGAATAACATCATACCCGAGCTGATTGTGTTCTATTAAGTCGGAAAACTGATTTGAGTTCAGTGGGGTGTCCTCTAGCCAGGATAGCCTTTATTTGCTTGTATTAGCAATACAAGTTGATAACAACGCATTAATCTGTATTTTTTGTGTGCAAACACTGTAGCAATAAGTCCACCGATAAACTCTATTCAATTGTGTGTGTACGACTGATTTAATGAAACACGAATTACCCAGAATTCAAATATAAATTTTGTTATTATCGCTTTCGCTTACTTTTGATTTAGGGTGCAGCCAAATTAACTTGGAACTTGGGGTGGGTGAGGAATCTCCGACTTTCCTAGTTGGAAATCCGACGTCAGGAGACGTTCAAATTGAAATTTCCGACTGGGAGCTTGGAAATCCCAACTTCCTTGTACAAATCGAATGCAGCATTAGTGCTTACTATAGTTAGCGGTCCTGCTAGCCACCCGTAACACGTTAACTTCACTTATATTGTTTGCTGTTATATCGTTACTTATAGCTTGTGGCTCCAGCGCTTGATCGATGCAACTGCTCCAGGTTTGAGAAGCAGCTGAGACGCATATCCAGCGTTAAATTATCCTTTATTGACAAAGCTGTCTTCGGTGAAATGCCAAGCACAAACAGCTAACATTCCCTTTGAGTGGGGGTGTTTGCAGCCAGCAAACAAAAAAACTACCCACTGATTTCTGGTGGCAACGTCTTTTGGAAGAGAAAATAGTTGTGCTTTTTTTTCCACATCCAAAAAAACACGAACGAGCAGCTTTGGGAGACATACTGACGAAACTGCACCTCAAATGATCCGCGATTCATCTTCTTCTTCTTTTGTATTTCCGGAAGTTTAGTCGCTACTAAGGCGTAATATCATCCGCAGTTGTTTGTGCCTGCTAGAATAGTTTCTGGGGTGGGCAGGTGCAGCGCCGTGATTGGCTCTAACTAGGTCTGTACTAAATGAATGGCACAACCTGACGTCAGGTTTTGCCCAGATCTCGTGAAGATTTTGGGACAAGCTGTTCAGAGAGGAAATCACGTTCACGAAATCACATTCTTGGATTATGGCAAAACCCCTGTATCTTATGTTTAGAAACTTTACAGAGGTTGAGTATGGACATCCAACATGATAACATTACTTGTATGTATTCAAAGAAAGATCAGCAAAATAGGTCCCCTTTAAATGAGCTAAGGCACAGAGAGGGAAACAGCATATCTGGATCTTGGTTTTTTTTAAATATATAAATATATAAATTTGGCATCTCCAATCCCACCCGAATTTGGAGTGCCCTATCCGAGAACTATGCACAAGGCTTGCTCGTATACAACACACTTTTGCCAACTTGAGAGAGAGAGACAGTTCGCGGCTTTCCTCCGAAGCATGCGCTTGTCAGCCCCTGCATCTTTACACTCATTGGTCGAAACAATCGCAAGTTCAGAACGAGGGCGGAGGATACCCGAACATGATCAAGCTCAGAATCTCACTGACGAGTGCCTGGCTGGCCAACAGGAGGCGCTTGAGCAACGAACAAGGTAACCATTTTTAATTTCCCCTCCCAGCAGTCCTTCCCAATTTGCATTCCCACAGCACTTTAGCCTATCGTGTGCTGTTCTGAAAAAGCTGCCGACCACTGGTGGTTGGTACGACCGGGGATCGAACCTGCGCTGTTGTAGTCACTACTGCATCGCAATTGCGGCGCCTTAACCAAGTATGCTAACCTGGCAGCCGATCTTGTTAAAATAATTTGGTTTATTTTTACCTGGTTGATTGTCTTGGATGAAATGAAGCGTTAAGGCGTCCACAGAAGTGTTCCTGAGTCCAAGTAGGATGGCAACATATGTTTGTCTGTTTTAATGCTGTACCCACCTCAGGGCCTAAAGATTGTCATCATTCAATATTCGTTTTTGCCCTTGTCCCTAGGGTGCAAACATTTTTCTGGATTCTCTTAATTATGTCAAGATATAATGCACGTAGATGATGAAATCCCCAAATTCTTTGTATATTACATGAAGAAACATGATTCGTAAATTGTTTAACTATTTTACTGCGGAATCTTTCACAGAGTCGTGAAACTTTTCTCATATTTACTTGGGAAAGACTGAGCCTCATTTGTCATTTAACCTAATTTGCTGTGAGACGGTTCACCAGGTGTTTTTTTTTTTTTTACCATTATACAACTTTTCCTTTTTGTTGTCTTTGGTTGCCCCTGACACAACTTTTAAAACATGTTACTGGTATCAAATTCAAGGTGAGTGGATACTTTTCAAAAACAATAAAATTTCTGTTTGAACATATACTGTATATTTATCTTTGTACCGTTTTTAAGAGTTTAAATGATTTTTATTGATTAGCAAACCATCGTATTTTATATTTTTTACTGCCATTTCATGCAGCGTACCAATTTTTTTGGAAATGGGGGTTGTACCTTTTGTGCCAGCTGAAAGTTTTGCCTTTTACTGCATGTCGCAATCTGCTGCAAAGACTGAGTAAGATATATTTTAGTCAACATTCTCAAATATGTTTGTTTTTTATGAAAACTTCGGGATCTAGAGTCATTTTCACCCTGGGTTAACATAAGAAATGCCAATGTTACAGTTCCTCCCAAAACCAATGATGGTCATTTTTACCCTCCCAGTGCCAATAGAAAATTAGTAAGGTTCCAGACACATTTGGTTATTTAAGTGTTCTAACCCCTTTGCGCAGAAGCCAAATCTGGCTAATTATGTGTTACCTAATTTAAGTCTTTATAATTCAAGATTGCAGCTTCACAAAGAGGGAGGGAATGCCTTGACTGAGTCAAGACACTTGTAGCATTTAGAATTACATCGTATTTCAGTTTATTAACATGAGTTTGGTAGAAAAAAATGGCTGCAAACATGAAAAATCTTCATTTAAATTTAGCATTGAAATTGTGGGAAAAAAAATACTGAGAATTGACTAATGGCTGAAGATTAAACCTATATATTTATCAGATCATAAACTCTTTGACCGCAAGTTTACTTCATATGAGCATGAAATTCTAAATTATCTGCTCTTTCGAGCGAAATAAGACAGCTTTCCAGGTGGCTCCCCAAACTCTCAGATCCCTCAAAATGGCGCACTGTCAAATCATAAAATAATCATATATTTAAAACAAATCAACTATTGACACATGAAATTCAATATAAATTAATGATTATCTGGTTGAATTTAGCATGAGTTTATCAATATAGGGGTAGTTGGACATCAATGGTCACCAGTAACCTCTCCTAACCCAAAACATGCCTTTTCTTTATAATAAAGTTGAAAATTTTATAGGTTGAAAGAGGACAAGCCAGCAAATCATTGTATTCAAGAAAGGAACTGTTTATTTAACGGTCAGAACATTCACCCTGCAATTAAAAGCAAGCAGTTCCTACTTCCGTGCTCACAAGTAATATAAACACTTTCCATGCTTTTTAAGGGACAAGCGTAACTCACTAACTCAGTAATATCTGAAATATACCTTATTTAACAGAATAGACATTCCACTATCAGGGGAAAGCAGCAATATGTTACCCTAGATTTAACTGAATGGTGCAATGAACGTACCAGGGGGTCTATTGAAGCGTTTGAGCTGTTCGCATTTTAAATGAGCCGAAACCTCGGCTTTTGATTTTGTTGAATACAGTATAAATTCTTAAACAAAGAGCTACATTGAGCAAAATGCCACCACATTCAGTATTGCTAGCACAGACTAACAGTTATTCTTACTAACCAATGAGGCACACAAACTCAGTGATCATTATGGCTATGGTAAACTGAGAATAAAAAACAGCTACCCAACTGGCCGTATACATTTGTACTTTCTCATTAACAAATGAACAAAACCTGTCTTCAGTGAATCCCATCTCCAGAGACACAGATCTACCTAGTAGAAGGAACCCTTAAGTCCTGTTTCATTCAGAATAATTATCTTTGACCAAATCCATACCTCATTTAAATCCTGTAAATGTAAGTGAGCACTACAGGCCGGTTTTGGAAGTGCAATTGCATTGTTTTCAGTGGCACAACATTAAGAGAATACAACCTAACTGCTGTTGCACAAAGGTTAAAATACTTTTCTGATGGTCCAATCAATGTCTATTGGATAAGAATTTGATAAGAAATATGTCAATCAATTGATCATTATCAGGGAAGTTTCACGTGGGCGTGAACTATAACTCTGTGTTACGCAGATGAGCTTCAGTAAATGATTGAGTGACTGTTTATCAATGAGAGTACTTAGGAGGATATGAGGAAGCGCTTAATTCGTCGATGGAGGACTCTTCACGTGAGTCCACAGAGGGGAACTACGCATTTTTTATATGTGATGACTGTAATTGATAGCAGAATGACATAGTACAATACCATGTCAAATTTTTGCTTCAGAAAACTAATTTTTTTTAACTACTAATTGGGATAGGATTGGCTCGCAATAGCTGAAGTGGTTGCTACAAAGGACAATGATCTTTTCTGTTGCAAGGGATCATTTTCTTAAATTGCTGGATAGATACTATGGACAAGAATATTGAGCAGTTTGCACATCAGGCTTAGCTGTAGGGATGAGAATCATCAGTCACCTCTCGATTCAATTCAATTATGATTCAGAGGGTCACGATTTGATTATTAAACGATTCTCAATGCATCTCAATTTCAGATTTCTGTAGATGGTTTATTTTTCCCCATCAATACAAACTATCAGGTGAAATTAAAACCCTTTTATTTATACATTTTTGTAACAAATCACTGACATGAATCCACCTGATGAGACTGAACATAGTGCTCAAAAATAGTAAAAAAAAAAATGAACCTCTTTCAGAGTGCATTACATTTTCATTCATCAAAATAAAACTGAACTACATTGAAAAAATAATTATTTAGCGGCTGCATTATGTAATGCACATTACTTACACTCCAGGCATATTTAAACATATTGAGACATAAAAAAACAAATATTTGGGACTGTTCTGCATTGTGCTTCTTTTCCTTAGTATGTGTCTCAAGGATAAGTTTTTTGAGAAACCAAATTTGGACATGACCGTTGGCTACGGATAACATAATGGATAATTGCAGAGCTATATGTGAAATGTAGGATGTGAATCTTTGCACGTTCAGATTTTCAGGATGATTGTTTGGCAGATTTATAATGAGAAGCAAATACTGGTGAAAAGAGTACTGATAAGAGGTGTGCGCGTGTGTTTGTGTGTGTGAGTGTGTGTATAAGGGGGTAGAACTTGAATAAATCTTGTTTAAAGGGGCAATAAGCGGAAATGCATCATTTCTAGATTGAAGGAATTAGAAAATCGCTATGTGAAGAACGAGAGGTGAAATTTCATCTGGAGAATAGCAGGACGTCACACACCCGCTCTCTGTGTTGATCTCCAACCCCTTGTTTACAAGCCGGTCCGGCTGCGCATTCATGTACGTTCTTGTGAATCGCCGCCTCCTCCCTCCTCTCGGAGCCCTTGGCCCTCCCTCCCTATAAAAGGCTACAGCCAGTGAGCAGTGGCAGCAGTGGCAGTGCACATTTTTTAAAAGCGAAATGGCGGAGAGCGGAACGAAATGTTCACCTGAAGACGAGCAAGATCTGAAATTGCTTCAAAAGAAACAATGGTCATTGGCGAAGAAGTTGTCAGATAAAGACAGGGACAGAACCCGGATTAATATTGGCCTTGCATTTCCAAGGTGGAGAGCACTGCGAGAGCTAAAGGGGCTACAATTTGACTCAGAGCTAGCTCTTCTTCTCCTGGACAGGTAAGTAACAACATAAAGTCAAATGTCTGCTTTAATTAGTGTTACAGTAACGTTAGGCACATGTCGCTATGTTGATTCAATTAAATTTAATGTTACAATCGTAGCATGGGTTAATGTCCGGAGCTTGAGTTGTTAGCGGCTCAGTCTCAGCAATGGGCCAGGCGTTACGGTTGTCTGTAGGTACTGAGTAATAACGCCGCGGAAACTAAAACTGGCTGTCATTCTGCCGAACAGTCTTACTAAATTAATCGTCTGCTTGCTAATCAAGCAAAGGGGAGGATTCTGCCTCACCAAACTAACCTCTGGCCGCATGTCACTGTCTGCTGATACCATTAGCGGCGAACAGACACATTTGATGCCAATGGTGACATACTAAATTATTGGCATAATGCTTAATTTATGGACAAAACAGCATAGAAAACATGCCAAAAGGAAGTTCTCTTTCTTGAGGCATTATAACGTTATAAGTTACTTCGGTACTCGACACATTCCACAAAATGGTGATGTTGTTTTGCTGGGTGTGTTTGCACTTTGCAGATAGTCGTTCGCAGCCGAGGCGAGGGGGGGGTGGGGGTGGGGGGTGGAGAGCAGAGGTAGAGGGAGGTGTGGCTCATGACACACTTTGTTTTGGTTTTATAGGCAGTGCACAACAGCAAACCTAGCGGTGAAATGATTTCGCTTTTTGCCCCTTTCAAATCTTATTTATATTTATTTAGAAACAGTCACACGCAAAAAAGTCAATAGGTACCAAAAGACAATCCATTGACAAAGTCTAAAAGGCAGGCAAAAAGATTCAAAAACCAGGGAGACTTGGCAAACAGAATTAAACTGGAATTGAAATAATTTATAACAGAAAAGAACAGGCAAGGACAAAAATGCAACAGGCAGACAGAAGAAAGAAAGTTTGTAATGGGACTGAGCACAAACGGACTGGTGGGCTTTGTTGAGAATAATGAATGACAATTCAGCAACCATACTGAACTCAATATGAACTGATATAGGCAGAAAATTCACAAAAGAGGGGTGGGAGCAAAAAAAAAAACATTCACTAAAGTAGAGCGTGGAAGCAAAGGAGAAACAAGACAATAAATCAGCTAAAGGAGACAACACTTCAAAGACATATTTGGACTTCTGGAACAGGGGAGGAACCAATGAAGGACACAAGGGTTGTGACAGTACCCAACCCCTTAGGAGCACCACTTTGCGGCCCTTTGGTCGACCCCACATGTCGATGCAGGAAGTCATGGACTTTAAATAACTTCAAAGCATGTTACTCACAGATATCAATTGTAAATGAGAAGTCTGATATTTTTAGCTTCCCGCCCTATGGGCCGATAAGCTATTGTCGTGGTGTGGCGTCCGTCGTCCGTCGTCCAGCGTCCGGAACATTTTTTATCTTTTTTTTGGCCCGATGAATTTTTGTGTAAATTTGCAATAACATACTACTAGACCATATCTGCAGAAATTTTTCTCAGATTTTTGATTGAATCATTTTTTTCCGTTTTATGGGCCCTTGAAATTTTGGCTCCAATGTTAAAGATAGGACTGAGAAATTTTAAAAATTATTTCTCAAAAACTGCGCGATAAATTTTTTCCAAAATCAGTCAATCAACTAACCTTGGTACCATCGATGGACAGTGCGAGCGCCATTTTGATTGAATCGACGAAAGTGGGTCTATTGGGGGCGCTGTACTTTATGAATATGCAAGATGGCCTGTGGAGGCCAAATGGTTGCAGATAGAGATTAGGTTTGTATTATCGACATATAGGAAGTCATATATGACCTATATTTTGACAATATTAAATTTGACCACAGATGACTTTGAAAGGTCAAACTCGAGGTCAGGGAATATATTAACAATGTTAAAAGATATGACTTGAAATTTCAAAAAATTATTTTTCAAAAACTGTCTGATAACTTTTTTTCTAAATCTGGCAATCAACTCACCTTGATACACTTTACAGTACACTTGTACAGTGCGAGTGCCATTTTGATTGAATCGACAGAAGTGGGTCTAGTGGGGTTGCTGGACTTTAACATTGGGTCTTATGGAGAATGGGCCAAATCGCCAGTGGAAGCTAAATGGTTCCAGAGAGATTTAGTTTGTATTATTGACATATAGGAAGTAATATATGACCTATATTTTGGCTGTGTTAAAGTTGACCTCAGATGACCTTGAAAGGTCAAACTTGAGGTCAAGCAAAATGTTACAATTTTCAAAGGTTTCTAGGCTTGAAAATATTGAAAATTGGGAACATATGTGCATTGAACACTTATAGGAAGTCATGTATGAACTTTCATTTGGTGGCCTTGAACTTGACCTTCGCAACCTTGAAGGTCAAACTTCACATAGTGAAATTTCAATGACTTCTATCACCAAAACTATTACAGATAGAGCTTAGGTTTGTATTGCAGGCATATAGGAAGTGATGTATGAAGTTTCATTTGGTGACATTGAACTTGACCTTCAGTGACCTTGAATGCCCAAACTTCACAGTGGAATTTTAATGACTTATATCAGCAAAATGGTTACACATAGTTTCGGTTTGTATTGGAGATGTATAGGAAGTCATAAATGAACTTCCATTTGGTGGCCATGGACTTGACCTTTGGTGACCTTCGAAGGTCAAACTTCACATAGTGAAATTTCAATGACTAATATCAGCAAAATCGTTACAGATTGAGTGTAGGTTTGTATTGGAGATGTATAGGAAGTCATGTATGAACTTTCATTTGATGACCTTCATATTGACCTTCAAAGGTAAGACTTGAGCAAGAGAAAATTCAATGACTTCTCTCACTGAAAAGTTCACAGATAGAGCCTAGGTTTGTATTACTGACATAGGAAGTCACAAATTGACTTTCATTTGGTGACATTCAACTTGACTTTTGGTGACATTTGAAGGTCACACTTGACATAATACAATTACAATGACTTGTATTGCCAAAACGGTCACAGATGGAGTCTAGGTTTGTACTAGAGACATATAGGAAGTCATGTATGAACTTTCATTTGGTGACCTTCATATTGACCTTCAAAGGTCAAATGTGACCTAATGAAAATTCAATTACTTGTATCTCTAAAATAGTCACAGATGGAGCCTAGGTTTGTGTTACTGACTTCTAAGAAGTCACATATGAACTTTAATTTGGTGACATTCAACTTGACTGTCAGTGACCTTTGAGGATCAAACTCGACAGTGAAATTAAAATGACTTGTATCACCAAAATGGTCACAGATTGAGCTAAGGTTTGGATAGAGACATTTAGAAAGTCCTATATGAAGTCCATTTGCTGACCACAACTTGACATTCTGTGGCCTTTAAAGTTCACAATTGAGATATTGAATACATATTGACATATTATAATGACTTGTATCACCAAAACTGCTTCAGAGCTTAGGATTGTATTACAGAAGGTCTCATAAATTTATGTGAACTTTTATTTAGTGACCTTGACATTGATTTTCATTGATTCAAATGTCGAACTTCACATGAAATTTTCATAACTTGTATCATCGCTGTAAGATTGCTTGCCGGTAAGCTACAGGACCCTTGGTCTTTTTTTAAATATATTGTTTCAGCCCTTAAACATAAATAGAAGTAGTCAGCATAAAACACACACATCACCTGGGCTTACCCTGCCTCCTACCCACCCACCCATATGTCTTAGGAGGCCAAAAACACATTTCTGTGACAGACAAATGAAAAAAGGGGGCCAAAGGGGGAGGGAAAGAGAGATAGGTGCTGATCAGATTTATTGTCAAAGTTTGAGAGTTAATTTTGGAGATAAAAGGGTACCATGTTCTGTGGAATCTTTTCCAAGATTCACTGATTGTGTGCTTCATCTTTTCTAAGAGCAGAAAAGACATTCTTTTGACCAGCAAGTTGTGTAAGGAGGGTTCGGACTCTGCCAATGTAACAATATACGTTGTTTAGCTATGAGAGCAGGGAATGCAACTAGACCAGCTTTGTATTTGGTAAATCTGCCTTCAACTGGAGACACCCCAAAGATAGCAATTAATGGGCTGAGAGCTAGGGGTGTCTTGAAAACCTCAGAAAGGGTGCCAAAAAAGATGTCGAAAAAGTCAAGCTTTGAGCAAAAAAAAAAAAAATGTATGCGTGTGGTCTGCTGGGGAGAGGGAGCAGTTTCTTCAGCCTTTATAGTTTCTTCAGCCTGGTTCTAGTACAGTGGATCCTGTTAACCACTTGAAATTGAATAAGACTTATGCAAACATGAGCAGCCTTAGCTATGTTTCATGCATTTCAACTGAAATGGGCCCCACCCTCCACAGGGCCCCGACTGACATTCAATTCATGAAGTAATTCACCTACATTTTAAAAATATATATTGTGACGACTGGTAAGTTGTCAAAGATAACACAAAAGATGCCACAACTACCACCAGTATTGGGTGCAAACAACTGAGCAATTACTGATCTTGACCTGTAAAATACTACGGCTTGCCAAGATCCGTAGCCTGTTTGTGAGAGAAAAATGAACACAGCCCATACCAGTGGCGTTAAAAAAAATTGAAAATATGAGACAACTAAAGAAAACATATAGTCGAGTTCATGTAGTGACTCGACTTGCACCATCGTCAAGGTCATGGGTGCCTGAACAATGGAGAATCCTTAGCAAATGCAGCTCCAGAATAAGAGTCGGGAGAGCAAATTAATGGTTTTGCATCTCCGCTCTTCTCTTAATAAAATGTGGAATTTATAATTACAACAGCCATTATTGTTGTTGTTGCCGTTGTAGCGTTTGTTTCGTATTTTTCATCAAACAGCAAATAACAATGATCAAAACATCTTCTCCCTTGTTACTGAGTCACAGCCATGACACCTTGCATAACAGCACATTATGCTGAGTCTTCTGCAGTTAGTTTAATAATGACATTGGTCACGGAGCTGTCAAGCAGTGGGAGAAACAAATGAAGAGAGTAACACCGTGTCCTAACTGAATGCTACGCGAGCGAGGGTCCGACAATTGCGTCACATCTGACGCTCTCTGTCCACACTGAATCCGTTGAATATGTGCGTCTGTTGTCATGGAAACACATCAACTGTGCGCTCGACATCAGACTGGAGACGTAACTACTGGTTAAAAGATGGTGCTTCCTACGTTTGTACTTTTTAAACAGAACACAAGTTTAATATTGTGATGTTTAGATGTTTGACGTTTCTGTAGTGAAATGAGGAGGTATCATACAGATAGCTCCTCATTTCAACCAAATGAATTAGCTGCTCCTCATCCATGGCGCTGTCAACGCGACGCGAGCGACAGTTAAAATAGAAACCGGGCGTCCGGCTCTAAATGGCGCGTCGCGCGCAGCCAGTTAGGACATTCCAATGGAAAACAGCTGATTTTGTAGCTAGCGCTCGCTCGCGTCGCATCCAGTTAGGACACGGAGTAAGACAAGCAACAGTGTTAAGCTGGCAGATAAATAAGCGTGACGGTATGACAGATATGCAGGAAGGTCTCTTCAATGATTTATTTAGCCGTTTCGTCATTAACATCTCAATGCTGTTACATGCTATAAAACATATGTAGAAGACCACAATTAAATGCTCATGGACTTAGCCCGTCAAATTCTCATAATGTTAGTGCTTAGTAGTAAACATGCCAATTATCACATTCGAGACTTTACTTTAGCATGCATGATTTCTGCTAACACAAACTAAATTGAAACACGGCCTACAAGCTAGGAGCTGCTCAGTTCCAGCAAAAGAGAAAACTAAGTGTTGTTTTAAGTGTTTTAAGTGTTGGCACTCTCATACTAATACTTTTGCATGCATTTGTAACAACCTGTCCTCCAACCATATGCTCAAATAGGTTGATTATTCTCATTTACTCTGATTTACGACCCATAGGAGCGTTTCCTAAAAGTGCACCCCTACTGGCAGCAGGAAGGTACTGTTACAGTTACAGTTTCAGTTCCAGATACAGTTTCAGTCATATTTACACTTCAAATAACGGTTTGTGGTAAGGATTAGGGTTGGGGTTAGGGTCAGGGTTAGAATTAGGATTAGGGTTAGGATTAGGTTTAGGTTAGGGATTTACTGACGGCGACGCTGACGATGGCAACCAGATTGTAGTTATTTAAATGACCGCTCGAGGTCGCTTAACTCCAAAACGGCACTTAAGGTCGTAATAAGCTGCTTGACAAACGACCTTTCTGGGCGTATTTTGTTGGAGGACAGGCTCATTTGTGATGCGGACCACTGTCTGCTAGTTTTTATTGGCTGTAAAACCCAGAAACATAAGGTTGGTGAGATTTCATCAGATTATTCTGGCCCCAGACCATGTCACATTTTTCTTTTATCCCCTACTTTTAGTTGATTTTCATTCATTTTTGTTAACTGTGGCTATTCAGTGCTTTGCTGAAAAACACTCCGAGCTGCAATTCATGTATGAATTGGGTGCTCATAAATATATATCAATGCAATGAATGTTGTGCACACAATTTAGAAGTGCACCATGGTGAAATTGAACACAGCATGTTACATTTTGGTAGCTTTTCACAGTGCCGTTTCTTCTCACCGCATATTAGACATAGCTTCTTGATAACCATTTGGCTCCACGACAATAGATTCCAAGAAAAGACTGCGTTGTTCACAAAAATATGCTGATATCAAGTCTTGAAACTTATCTTCTAATGTTAGCTTAACTTACCTTCAATTCAGGGGTGGCGGACGCACTGTGCAAGACATATGGATACTGCTAAACAATAAATAGATGATAAATGATTAATCAATCATTGTGTGGTCTACAGACAAATAATTTCTCGGTCAATTACAAATCAAAGTTTATTCTGTGTTACTGAAATCAATGTTCAAGAGCTGATTTCAATGTCAATTTCATTAAATATTCACTGTGGAGTCAAAACCCTATGTCTGTGCACTCAGAAAAACTACATTATCCATGCCAGATACTCCTTATTTGGCTGGATATTTGGCCCTTCCCCAGTTCCTGTACAGTGCCGTGGAAAAAGCATTTGCCCCTTCCCGATTTCCTCTATTTGTGCATATCTGTAACAATTAAATGTTTCAGATCATCAGACTAGTTTTAATATTCAACAAAGATGGCTCAAGTAAACTCAAAATTAATTTTTTTCAACGATTTCATTAATTGAAGGGGAAAAAATCCAATCCTACCAGGCCCTACATGAAAAAGAAATTTTCATCTTAGCTGCCAAATCAACCAATTAACCATATTAAATTGATAAGTAGGTTCAATTTCACTAGACATGCCCAGAAATGATTACTGCCAGCCCTGCTGAATCTAAACATCACTAGATTCCTAGCAATGTGAAGTCAGAAAAAGCAGCACATAATGCCATGATCTTAAGAAATTCAAGAACAGATGGGAATGAGAATCCTTGACATCCACCAGTTTGAAAAAGGTTACAAAAACCATTGCCACAGCTCTGGGACTCCAGCGAACAACAGTGAGAGCTATGATCTAGAAATGGATAAAAGCTGGAACAGTGGTGAGCCTTCCCAGGAGTGGCAAACCAACCACATTTATTCCAAGAGGTCATTGATGACTCATCTAGGAGGTCACAAGAGAACCCAAACTACCATCTTAAAGAGCTGAAGGCTTCACTTCCCTCAGTTAAGGTCAGTGTTCATGATTCTATAATAAGAAAGAGACTGGGCAAAAATAGCATCCATGGCAGAGCTTCCAGGCAAAAAACCTCTTCTGTCTTATCTTAACACAAAAGTTTGTCTCACATTTGCCAAAAAAACATTTTGATGATCCCCAGGACTTTGGGATAGTATTTTGTGGACTGATGAGTCAAAAGTGAAACTTTTTCAAAATCAAGGGTACAATTACATCTAGCATTAAGATCACACAATATTTCCATCCTTAATGTCACCAATTTGTGAGCAGTCTCAAGCTGTGTGCTCTCTAGACTTTAACTCTTTTCCCCATAATGACTACATATGATGCCTGAACTTTTTCCCCATAATGACTACATATGACACCTACAGTTGTAATCAAAATTATTCAACCCCTGTTGCAAATTAGGTTTACTGGCAAAATTTACAAACTTCCAGCTGTTTGCAATGAACAAATCAAACATGAACAATTTAAATGGCTCAACAAAACAAATATTACAAGTGGCTTCTCCAAATTTAACACAAAATGCCACTTTTAATGACTACTGCAGGCTCAAAATTATTCAACCCCTTCATGACAAGCATCTTTAATACTTAGTAGAAAACCCTTTTGTCGCTATGACCTGCTGGAAATGTGATGCATAGGCAGACAACAGCTTCTGGCCGCATTCCCTAGGAATCTTAGCCCAGTCCTCATGAACAATGGCCTCCCAGTTCACTAACATTCTAGGGTTTGCATGCTGCAGCTGTGTCCTTCAAATCCTACCAGAGATTTTTTATGGGGTTCAAATGAGTCGACTGTAATGGGCACTCTAGAATCTTCCCAGATTTTTTCTGAAACCAAGCCTTGGTGAATGTTGAGGTATGCTGAGGATCATTGTCCTTTTGGAAGGTCCAATGATGCCCAAGCGTCTGCTTCCCTACAGATGGCATGACATTTTCTCCTTGGATATCCTGGTACTTGACTGAATCCATCTTGCGCCCCAAACTTTGCAGATTTCCAGTGCCAGAGGAAGCAAGGCAGCCACAGAGCATCAAAAACCCCCCACAATTCTTCACTGTAGGCAGGGTGTACTTTTCAGCGTATGCTTCTTTATTCCTCCTGCAGACATACCACTGATTCATAAGCCCAAAATATTCCAGTTTTGTTTCATCACTCCACGAAACAATATCCCCAAACTTCAGTGGCTTATTTATATGGTTTTGAGCATACTGGAGCTTGTGCTTTTGGATCAGTTGTGGTGTATGTCTTGGAGACCTTCAATGTTTAGTATGCGCCCTTCTGTGCAAACTGAAACCTCAGTGCCTCCTGCCTCCAAGTCTTGCTGCGGGTCTCCTGCAGTCACTCGAGGGTTTTTGACCACCCGTCTCCTCAGGAATCTGGTGACAGCCATTGATAGCTTCCTCTTTCTGCCACATCCTGGTACTGTAGCCACTCTTCCTTTTAACTCTGAACTTGCGAACTATGCTTCCAACTGTATCTCTATGAAAATTCAGTGCCTGTGCTCCCTTTTTGTATCCTTTTCCTTGTTTGTGCCAGGCAATGCTCTCCTCTATTAGCTTTTTGGACAATTCTTTTGACAGCTATATATCTAATATGCAATCAAATGTCACTGTCAGCAAACCCCTAGCGAGTGCAAGTATTTGATGTATTCTGTTTCAAGCAAACCTGATGCAACTAATTAAGCTCTTGATTAGCTGCATTAGGTGTGCTTGAGACAACACCTGATTTGCAAATATGCCCTTATGAGGGATTCTATTCGGGGGGTTGAATAATTTTGACACTGCAGCAGTCATTAAAAATGGCATTTTGTATTATGTTTGGAGAAACCACTTGTAATATTAGTTGTGTTGAGCTATTTAAAATGTTCTTGTTTAATCCGTTTATCACAAACAGCTGAAAGTTTGTAAATTTTGCTATTAAACCCGATTTGCAATGGGGGTTGAATAATTTTGATTGCAACTGAATATGTATAGCAATGGACTTTTTTCCCAAGCCTCCCCATTGAGTGAAAACGGGGGTATCCCCAATGCATCAAATGTCATCTTCATTGATCTGGCCGGGGTCGACATTTGTAGTCATTATGGGGAAAGGTAGGGGGTAGTTTATGGGGAAAAGAGTTAAGATGGGAAAAGAGACAGGGACAGTGAGTAAAGGCACTCTGATAAGTCAAAACATGCAGAGCCATTCTGTTGCCATTACATTTACACAAAAATTACTTGTTTAAAGGGATTGCACCCATGATTATTTTTAATTAACCTACTTTCTTCATTTTGTGTTTTATATTGCTTTGAATATTTTAGCACTTTTCTCATGTCTGTATTTGACAAATTTTCCTTACCATTGCTTAACAGAACAAATTAATGTCACCAATTTATAAATTAAAATTTTTCAATTGAAAAAGTTGAATCCTTAGCTTTGCAACTTTGGTCTTATAATCAGATGAAATGTGTTTGCAAATGCATACACTCCACCAACTGTATAAAAATTGCAACTGTAAACACCAGCTCTCATACTTCAGCAACATAGCCCTTTTGTATCAAAACTACTGCCTACTGGATTGGCTTGAAGAACTTGCTGATGGGCTTCATTTATTTTTTTTTTTTAATTTGGGTTTGATGAGGTCCCAACTGTCATGGTTTCACTCCCACCAGGTACAAACATCAACCCGGCAGGAGCTAGGACCATGAGCCTAAAAAAGAGAGGAGAACCCACATGCTTAGGCTGGAAAACAACTTTAAGAATTTAAAAACTTTTAAAAATAACAAATAAACACAAAGATAAAAACAGGGGCACAGCTACACCAACATACAGGGCATAAAAACCAGGAATGCAGATACAATTAGGACTGGGCATAGCCCGCCCTTAAATACCCTATCTTCGCCTCCACCTTAACGAGCCACACCTGCTGCCCATTAAAGTGGAGGTGAAGAATGCAGCAGGGGAGGGACCGCAAGGCCAAACCCTTACACCAACAGCCTCTGCTAAGGCCAAGGAAAATCTACAATGTGCACACGAGGCAGATTGCGCCAACAGTCAGCTGATTATTTGCCTGAAAGGAAAATATTATTGCTATAGCAATAGTAATATTGCTTTCATCAGTTTCAGGAGGGTCCTTTCCTATTTTAGCATGACCTTGCTCCCGTGCACAAAGGTCCATATTGTTTGCCCAAAATCTTGTAAAAGAACAAGACTAGTTTGCACAAACCAATGGTCAATTGGAAAGCTGTCGTTGAGCCTGACTTAATCTCATAGAATCTTTGTCTGACCTCAAAGGGGGGGAGAAATGATGGCAGACATGTCATATTAATGGAATGATTTTGGAATGGGGTGCTGGATGAGCAGGTTTTAACGTATTTTTTGGCCATGCAGAGCATTTCTGAAAGCTGCTTCATATAAGGGAGGCACATAAATGATTTCTAACCCAGCATTTTACGAGATGCAATCAAACTTTTGAGCTGCTGCCATCTTTTCAGGCTTGCTTATGGTACAAGTCTTGTTTGCAATCCTTGGTATCCTCTCCTTTCTTTTTTGTTCAGACCATCTGTGTGACCAGAGCAAAATTTTTACAAATGACCAGCGCCTCATTTAAAAACCCCAGGCAGTGGAAAATACTTTACCTCACAATACTGTGGAAAAAACATGTAGTTTTACATTTAAATATTAAAAAACACTGAAAAAAATGTTCTTGATACGAAAACACCCTAGGACATCTCTGAAATGAATCCCGATTCTAAAAGGCTGCATGTAATACTTTTTATTTATCTCCTCTTCATGAAACAATGTCATGGCATGGATCTCTCAGCAGACAGCACGCTGGTGCAGATAGCAGGAGTTCAGCGGCTCTTTGTGCTCTTAGTGACTGTGTGTTTCACTCCATTTCCTCCCCCCTCTTCTAAAGACTCCCCTGAACTCTCGCTGTTGACCTGTGTGTTGAACGCCCATCTAGTTATTTCCCTCCAGACTTGTTGGGTTCAAGGGGTGGCCACTAAACTCAACAATCCCCTCTCTTCAGTTCTCTGCTACTCTGTTTTAAAGGAGATGGAGACACACATTCTGAAGTAGAGCTTACTAAGAGCATTTATCCATATACTACCTTCATGGCTCTGATATCCAGCTCAACTGAGAGTGCATCTCAAACTGGCCTGAGCAGCAACCGCTCCACTTCCACTGACTCCCACAGCTTCCCTCCCCAACCTACTCCCTGAGTATCAATGCCAATCTTGTCTCCTGCTTCGAATCTCTGATAAAGATCCCTGGATATTGCACTCACAGGATTAAAGATGAAAGTTTTTCCACCTAAACCCCAGGGGGACTTTTTTGTGTTTATACATCATCGATCAGTCTGCTGTGACCTTTTCTCTCCTGCAGATTTCTGGAGGCAATTTTCAGGGCCTCAAATGACACAGGTGTCCTCCATCTGGCACAGCTGACTGCCTGGACTGACTCAGATGCTCACTACCTGCATTTACATGGATTGTTTTCCTCAATCTGATTGAAATCAAACGGATTAAATTAATTTGATTCGATCTGTATACATGAACGCTAAGTAAAGCAATCCACGTTCAATCCGCGTATACATGGCCCCAGCTGAAACCGATTACAGTTTCTTTGACATGCGCAAAAGGTTTTTACTTTCCCTGCGAACGTCATTACGTCATTACGTGACTCCTACACACTAGGGAGCGCATGTGCAGAACGAATAATCCAATCCATCAACCGAATCCACTCTGTTCAGCCGTTTATATGCGGCATCAAGCTGATTATCAATTGGTGTAGACTACCTCTTTCAATCCGATCGAAAATTTAAACTGATCCAGGTGAATCGGATCGGCTAAGGTGGTTACATGAGACATTTTGAATCTGACTAACCTGTCAATCCGATTACAAGTAGGATTTTTGGACCCATGTAAACGCAGTTATTGACTCTATCTGCACTGTTTAAGGAAGGATATCCAAAGCAAATACGGGTACCTCAGATTCATGGGGCGCACAAAGCATGAATACAAGAAAGAGGACAAGTGTTTGTGTGCGTGTATGAGTGCTTGTGAGTGCGTGCACGAGTGTGTCCTCGTTTGCGCATGCTTTTGCATGTTGCTTGTTTGTATGTATGTCTGTGTGTGTATGCATGCATACATTTGTATGATAAGGGGTGGGAGGTTGGTTAGCATTGGTTTGACTTACTGCTATAAGCCTCAAAATGAGAGGAAGAAAGGAAATCTTTCTTTTCAACTGACAATAGACTCAGGATGGCTTTTGAAATGATTACAAAGCATGCCTGAATTTGCTGTTGTGTGATATTGAGGAGTGGCAAACTTAAAGTAAATAAGGATCAACAAACTGTAGCTGTAACCCAAAATAACCCAAACTCTTTTTAATAATTTTAAATGACTTTATGTGGAGCACTCTGAAGGTAATTCCTCGGCATTAGTGCAGAAGCAATTAAGTAAAATGGGAACAGCTGCAGATAGGAAATCCTGATATAAGGAGGCATACACATTTCAGCAATGCAAAATAAGCAAGTCAGCCCAGATAATTAGTAGGTGGTGGTATTTTAATGTCTGTAGTCACCCCTACTCAAATTGCTTGGCCTGAACTGGAAGGGCCCAGGGCCAATTTTCTTGCAAGAGCAGGGGTAAAAATGGCAATTACTAGAGGGAATTTCCCTTTTAGGGACATGTTATGATTATGATTAAGCCAAGCAAGCATTCAGCAAAAGATGAGGCAATGGCATTTTGATGCTCAAACACTGCCACAGTTTCCGGCATGATCTGAGATGCCCTCTCATTACCAGTAATGTGCCCCAGGAGACGGAAGGTCACTGTCTCGTCCCCATTGCTAGACTCCACAGCGACAGTCAGCATACAACAGGTGGTTCATTTGCATTGGCAAGCAGGGGACCAAGAATGTGGCAAAGAAGAACAGGTGATCACCAGCCTTTACCAGAAATTAAGGGTGGCACAGTTAGGACTGAGGGGATTAATGGGCTGAATAGAGCGCCAAAGCGCTGACATTGCCTGTTTTCAGGGAATGTGAGGTCACCCTCTAACAAAGCCCTCCCCCCTCCTTTCCACATTCACTTTCCAGGGCTTGAGTCGGCCACTGGAGCTACCTTGGAAAATTAGATTTATTGGATTTGCTGCCAAACTTAAGGATGCAATCTGGATTACAAGGTATAGGAGAGGGTGCACTGTAAAGCTCTAACCGTAATGCTTTCGCCAGAGCACCTCAAGCCTTTTTTTTTGCGCGCACATCTTTAATGAGATTGCAATTTTCAGAAGAGGCTCAAGTTACAGATATTTGTCATCTGAAAATGCTGATAGATTCCATTTTAAAGACCACAATTATTTTGATGAAGTGTGAAAGGTCTTATAAATGTGCCTATGCTCAGAAGGGAGGGGTCCATTCTACTGGTATTTCCTTGCAGCATCATGCAAGAGTGACTGTTCTCCTCTGAAGGTCTTGTCATGATGCCTTTCAACATTCCACGCTATCTGTGTCCTCAGTCTAGAGCAGGGGTTCCTAATCTCGGTCCTGGGGCACCCCTGTGTGCTGGTTTTCGTTCCAACCACAACTGCAATCACTGGATTTTAACAAGCTGTCAGTTTCTCATAACCGAGTGAATTTATGTTTAGCACAGTTATTTATTCTATGAAGCCACATTTAAACGAATATCCAAACATACCATGAGGAGGAATGAAATTCATATCCACATTGTGATATATTAGAAACAACTGCATAAAAAGAAGGGAAAAAAATTGAGCCCATTAAAGTGAACAATCACTGGGTTCCTAATTAGTGAAACTGTGAACACATGGTCGTGAAAACGAACAACTTATTAAGGAAGCAAATGATAGAGTCAAACCTGCTTTGTGTCATGTTAATATCATTAAGTTCAAGAAAATTATTTAGAACGCAAAACACCTGTCTTCAGCAACCTAATTTGGAGCTGACTGATTTTCTCAGTGTCTAATTTGAACTGTTTAAAAATTTTGTCCCCTGAAATTGCTTGCAATATATTAAAATGTTTTTCTGTCAAAAAGTGGCTTTAGATGGTGAAAAACTGCTTTAAACATGAAATGCACCTAATTAGGACAAATTAACAGTTTATTAAAATTCTGCAATGCAATTGTGTTTGGAATGAAAACCAGCATACGCAGGGGTGCCTCTAGCCTGTGAACAGGCTCTCGGCTGGTCTTTTAGCTGTGTTTATTCTCGAATTTGGAGTTCCTGTGGTGCGGTCAAAAGTTAGGGGATTGAGGTGAGCGAGGTAAATGACAGCCTGCAATGGTCCTTTGAAGATTTGAATATCTACATTCAGATCTGAACGTAAAATACTGATTGGTCAATTTAGAACACGTGACCGTGAGACGTGCAAATGAACAAGAGATGAATCAGCCCTGTGAATTCAATTCAGCATAGCGTCGCCCGAGACTATAGATCACATGGATCCTCTTAAAAAAGCTGTTGAAACGATATATTCAAGGTGCTGCAGAGTCCTAGAATTGAAGACAGAGCAAGAGCTTGCAGTTTAGAGTTTAATTAATGGGCGAGATGTTCTGGCTGTGCTGCCGACTGGCTTCGGAAAAAGCCTCGAACTCAAGCAGAAGGGGGGGCAGAACTCAAACAATACAAAGATCATTGCAGGCACTGCAAAAAGTGAAAAATAAAAATACTGAGATGAATTTACCTATTTTAAGACTTAAAACACTTATTTGCCCCAGGACTGAGATTGGGAACCACTGGTCTAGAGGCAGAAAAAAATTATTCATTCTTCATACATTTATAAGTTGACATCAATCAAAAAAGTCTGCACTCATTGCCTAAATGACTAGATATGCGTAATCGACTACCCACAATGCCAGGACATACTCCATTATCTAATGACTGGTTCCTTTAAAAAACAATCTAACTTTAAAGAAGAATTTCCAGGCCCACCCTTGCCATTATCAAAGTCCTGTCATGGCCTCTGGTATAGCTTTGAGTCCAAAAGTTTTTCAGTTTTTCACATCTTGTGAAAGGTGGATTTAATATCTAACTGCTGTGCTGGAAAGCTGAGCAGGACCTTAGATGGCATGAGAAAAAGTCAGAGTAAGACACTTTCGGCTGAGGGAATGCCAAGAGGCAGCCAAGTCCTGTCAAATTTATTTTCTTTTTTATCCAAAGTGTCACTCCTGCCAACCTTAATCGCACTATTAATGGTCAATGTGTTTCGACAGTTCCGATCTCCTGGGGAGCCTATCTTGAAACAGTGATTACTCTGTAAAGATGCAAAACCAAAAAGCATTCCTGGATTCCAGAATTGGATAATGTCAATCATGTCAAGGCATATAAAGTCAACTTCTGACCCTCTACGACAGGATAACTCAGTTTACTCCAGGGATTTGAATTAGAACTGCACTCATATGCCTGAAAATTTGATAGAGGAGACCTGACCATCAACTATGGAGTTGTTTGTGAAAGTTTCGAGCGGGGACTGGGATACTGAATTGGATGTACAGAAATATACCGTAGCCAGGAAGAACTCGAGTGCAGTTTGCACCTGAGTGAGGCCCTAAACACCAAAACCGCTCTAGGAACTATAACCCTTTCTCTGGCTCCCAAACCGCAACTGTTCTTTCTACCATTTCTCCATGGACAACCTTAAAAGGAGAAGCATATCCGCAAAGGAACTTCCCCCATTAAATAAATGTTTTAAATTTGGTTCATCAGGGAGAACCTGCAGTACCTCTCAAATGCCATTGTACATAAATATGATATTACCGATGGGGTTCTGCATGAATGTGTCAGGATACATTTACAGACTGAAACGGGGGGAAGCCAGTTGATAAGAAAGTCTGATCTAGGAATGGGAAAGGCTGGGAGCTGGTGCTACTGCTTCAGATTAAGTTGGAAATGTTTCCATGTTGAGCAAATCCTCATATTAGCCATCCAGGCTTTCCCAGCATCAAAGCACAACCCCCTTACACATTTACAAGAAAGTAAATGCAAAAGCTTAAAGCAGCACATTGCTTGGAAATATCGGTCTTCTTCTATCTATTTAATTTAATTCAGAGATCACAATGAGCAAAGTGATGCCCCCCGCTATGCCAACTACTCAGCCTGTTGGACTGGGAGGTTGACTGATTTTTGTTAACCAATCATGTCATTTGCATTTTGGGGGGAAATACAAGTTTCTATTCTTTTACTCAGCAGAAGTTACAGTTGGCAGCTGATCTGAGGCACGTTTTTAAAGAAAAGAAACCATTTTGGAAATGTGGCAGGAGAACACTTGGGTCTTGCATCCTTATATCTGAGACGCACTGGGGAAAGAGAAAGGGAAAGAGGGGAGAGCTGCATCTTCCTGCCTAATTTGCATAACTACTTGTGCATTCTAGCAAGCCTCCCTCTCCGTATCACAGAGATAAACAAGGCAAAAATACATCCCTCGTAAAGCGCCGTCCCACGCTGTTCTCTGAAGTTCATTTGCCTCCTCTCCAGCTTCAGGCCCAGCCTCCTGGAGCAGGCCGACATTTTCCCAGCTGCGCTAGATGTATATCTGACCTTTGATGTTGCCATTACGCGTCCAGCAGCCCACAGACTAATTAAAACTAACAGCCCCTCTGTAGCGGGAAACCCCGCGCTTGTCTGTGTGAGGGTGGCTGTGCCCCTGGAATGTGTGGTGCAGTCAGGGAAGGGAGTTAATGATGAGGAAAGTTAACTTGCCTCATACAGCCGGATAAAAACTTCATCATTTCAGGTCCCCTTTGCTCTGAGTGTCCTGAACTGTTTCCTTTCGAGAGGGACCTCAATAATAGTCCTCAGCTGTCTGCATTTTGAAAAGATGTACCCTATCGGATGCTATTCATCATTATAATGAAGACAGTGCAATTTAAAGGGTATTCACGGGAAAGTTCAATTTTTTTACTTCCATGGTCACACTTTTGAACAAACAAAAACAAAATATTTAACAACGTATTTTGCTGTATGTCCATATTTGCTGGCCTTGTTACTGTGTGCTAAATTACACAGGGCATATAGCTGAATAATTAGATAGCATTATAATTTAGTTAAAATGACCACTTTCTTTTATGTGCTTTAACATTCACTGGTTTTGGGAGCTCAGTACATCACTAACATTTTAATACAATTAGGAGCAGTGTGTCATGTGTCCACTAGAGGGAACTTGTGAGATTACAAAAGTCATGTTGTGCCAATAGTGCCTGGAGGATTATGACATCATGATCATACATGGTAGCAACCATGTGCTGTGTGATAACATATTCTAAAAACATTTTACATAATAATTTGTCTGTGCCCAGCAGTTCAACCTTGTGGCGGCATAATAATGCCCATCCCATCTGAATTCTTTACGATCAGTTGCTGTGGATTTCTGTACGGGTGGGCAGAAGATAAAAACAGAATATACTGTGCCTCTGAAAACAACTACTGTATATCAAAATGAAACAGAGGTGGATATTTAATAATTTATTTCACCATGTCTTTTGCAAAAGATTGGTTTAACATTTTGATAAAATATCTTACCCATGTCTGAAATAAAAGTGAATTCAATTTAAAAGCCCAGTTTTTACTCTATTAATTATTCTGATTCACAGTCATGAGCTGCAGTTTTGGCTAAGCCAAGGAGTTTAACCTCGTTTGACAGAAAACATAGAGCACCAGCAAGCAGATATGAATGTACACCATTAGTGAAAACAGGCTCTGTGCAGTACTAAGTATATAATCAACATTTCATTCTACAAGATGGGCTATCTACCTGAGACAAATTAAATGGAGTGAAATGTGTTCGGATACTTTCTCACATTATGAATCTCGGCTGACTCTCATCTTCATGTTTTTCATTGTTTACAATGTTTTTCGCTGTAATGAGTCACTCTCCAGAGAAGATGTACACAAGACAAAAGAGGTTTGTGCAGGTGGGACAATTTCTTATATCACAGGGAGCAAGGGGGGATAAAGAGATGTTAACCAGGGGACTGAAAATTTAGGGTGCGTGAAAGTGTTGATGTCAGAAGGGGAGCAGGAGCAAATATGGTTCCAAGGGTGTGCAGTATGAGGGTGAGTGAGGTACAGCAGCAGGGTGAACGATTGGGGAAACAGCATGGGGAACACTTACAGCGTAGTGATCCTCCAGTGTGATTGGCCTTCGTCCATCAGAGCAACGCCACGAGTGGAGCCGGCGGCAGGGGTGGGGGATGGGGGCTTTGAGGGGGAAAGTCTGATTTATGGCTACATTGCTCAAAAGCAGCGGGTGGGAACTGTAACAATCTGCTATTTTGGGAATGTGTCACCTGTGGATGGGGTGGGGGACCTAAGCAACCTCACGCGTGCCAATCTCGCTGGGAACTTAACCCCAGTCGCCTTGACCAAATGAGGTCCCCCATCATCTAATCCGGAATCCCAAACCCTTCACTGGAAGTCTGAATGCTGTTGTGCACCCAGTTTAGACCTTGCTCCACAGTTTCCCTCAAAAAACATCAGAGAATAGCACTGATTATGATGGAGGATGGTACTCGAGCAAAGTGCCACTTCGAACTAAATGGCAGAAGACCAACAAATCCCCAACAAATGTCTTCCAGAAGAATTAGCTGCAGCAGAAGTCACACAGGATGAAAGCTTTTCAAGTATTTAGCAGTACTCAAGGAGCATAAAATAATTCCCTTTTCATAAGTAAGCCACTGCAGTTTGAATCTAATGGGTTTGAAAACCAGTCCACCCAAGCCATGAAAATCAACGGTTTCACACCCCCCCCCACACACACACACACACACCATACCAGCAAAGACAAACGCATCACATTTTCCTGTTCCCTATGTTTTGACCTCTTGACAGGCGAATCTGTCTCATACTTAATTTATATTCTGAGGGAGCTTTAGAGTCCAGGCTGAAACCGTCTCATCAGCCATCCTTGACTCCACTGTGTCCAGTTTCAGTTGATATTCTTCATGCCGGCCCTATAAAATCTTGTGTTCCCCATTTGCAATGCAAAGGCTTAAGATGGATTCATTGAATGCTATTGGAAATCAGAGATAAAGAGAAGGTGAGGATGACTTTGACTGTACTTCACTATGCCAAACATTACCATTTGATTACAGCATAGTAGCTCTAAATAACATTTAAGTATATGAGAAATAGCCGTATTTAGATGTGTGATATTGAACGTGGTGATAGTGCAGACTACAAAACAAGAAAGACAATAAATTGAACCATTAATACCTGTGATGGTGATCACAGTAGGTGCAATAATAAAGGAGAAAGCATAAAATGCCATTTTCTAAAAAAAAAAAAAAAGAGAATTAGACATGAAGCTAGACACAAATGGTAGCAAATTCTTGATTCATCTCACTTTGTTACTCTATTCTTGTTTGTTCCTTGAGCTTGAGATTCATATTGCATTTTTGGAAATAGGGTTAGTCAAAAAAACAAATATATTGTATGGATCCCTTATCGACTCAAGATAAAAACCATGCCCAAACCAGTCCGACTCCTTTAGCATGAGCCCAGGATCTCTCTTAACACAACAGTCAAACGGTCATTAACTCCCTAAAGCCCAACGCCCCCCTGGCGGTAATGCCGATGTTACGGGATTTTCAAATGATGTGCTGTGTGTTGTAGGAATTTTGATTTTATATTCCTGGTGTTACCTTCTCAAAAAGAACTCAAACAGAGACAAAGGAGTTAATTTTGAAGCCAAAGTCAGTTTACTTTTTCTGCAGAAAAAGGATCCCCACCACATGCGAGAACTCTCGTTACAGGCAAAAGCAAGGATTACCAACAAGGATTTTGCTGTGGTTTAAGTAAGAGTCCATCTTGACATCCTCCTCCCCCTCGAGCTGATTTACGCATCATGGTATCAACAGGAATGTTGCAGACGCACACAGCCCACGTAAAGCCGGCCCCGAAGTATGCATACATCGTATCGTTTGGCATCCCAGGCTCAACTTGTACTGTTTTTCCTGAGAACACATAAACTTGAGAGAGAAAGAGAGCATCTTGGCCCTGTCAGGACTGCATGGCTCCAGATAAACTATAAGCAATTACGCATTGTTCAAATTTGTGGAAGCTACCTGTTATGATTCTGTCATGCCTGCTATGTTTCTCCCATGCCTGTTCTGTTTTTTGCCATGTTTTAGTTCTTTGCCATGTTTTTGTTTTTGCCATGCCAGATCCATTATTCTGTTACATTCCGGTCCATGTTTTTGTTATCACCATGCATTGCACTTTGTCTCCCCCTGTCTGGTCTCTTGTCTCTTGTCTGCTCACAGCCCCAGTATTGCGTGCCACTCTTTCGGGTGATTTAATGGATTCTGGTTTTCAACCATTCCTTCCAATCTCGTTTACTTCCTTCATCTTGCTTTTTCTGGATTACTAACCAATACTAACAGTTTGTTGTTTTTGTTAAATTACTAACCAAGACTAACATTGTACATAGTACTAACTTACTAACAAGCACTAGGGATTGTATAGCTGCACTCTACTAATTGACTAACGATCTCTCAGCATTCGCCCTGTTCTAGTCTCCGCCTCTTGCCTTCACTCAATTTACTTTGCTGTGCTTCTAGCAGATTCTCTGCACCTGTCTAATCACTGTTCTGCCACTCACTCTGTGCACGTAGAAATCCCTAACCGGATCTGTTTGTTCTGTCTATAGGCTGTCTTGTGATCCCTGTCCGCGTTTGGCTTTTTGCCTATTTCATGCGATTAGGTTCTCCCTCATGTTTGCTTCCTTTGTAATTAGCCTCATTTCCTGCACCTGTGTTCTATGTATCATGTCATCTCCCAGGAGTGTATATTAGGTGTCTTTTCACAGCACTTCCTTGTCAGAACGTTTCCCTTGTCAACCTGTGCTGCTCTCGTTTTCGCCTTGTATTCATAGTGTTGCTTTTCTGACTGGACCGTCCGACTTCTGATTTTTGGCTCTGATTTGGTTTTGTTATCTGCTCCTGTGTATCGAACCCTTTTTGTCTGACCACGATTACTGTATTGCTGCCCTGGTTTTTCGACTTTGGATTCTGCCCCTGGGATTGTGATTTTTGGATTGTGGACTTTGTACTGTTGCCTTCGGCCCTGCGGGGGTTTACCCCCTCGCTTGATAAAATCACATACTTTGCATTTCCTGGTTCTTGCGACTGGTTCCTGAACGATACCTCACACTACAGCTATGAAGGCCTAGGCTAATCAGAAACAGGCAAGAGTACACTACCATAGCCTAAGAAAAATTGAGCCAGAGCAAGCAAGGATAAACAATTGATAATAATTAAATGAATCAATATAAAAATGATTCCACACTGTGCGTCTCTGACCCTTAAACACATAACTGCTTTCAAGCTGACCCTGTTTAAGATCGCTTGATCAATAATCACACAATTTATTTACTGAATAATCAAGACCAATATATAAGCCTGTGATCATTAAGAAAGCATTAAGAAATGACAGATCACTGACGGGTAATATTGACAACAGACATAATAGTGATATTATATGGATGGAAAAAATTAACCTAACACTTTCCCTGAATTCCATCTCCCGTTCCAGGTTTTTTTTTTTTAAACAGTGGAACCTAATTTATTTTAAGATTACTCTTAATCATGATGTTTTCAGAGTTCAAATGAATAGGTTGCATTTGCAGGGAAGAGCAGTTGCATTTTCGTTGCCGCGCAAAGTGATAACAATCAATTTATTGAATTACCAACGCTTCTTACGTCGAAGCGTTGGCGATTGAATAATTTAGTAAATTGGATATTAGGGCATCGTGAAAGTTCGATGCATGGAATGCAATTAAAATCATTTAGTATGGATGCCATGCGCCAAACTCTCAAGGTAGCAAAGTTATTCATTAGGTCTTTGCAGTTCAGCGTCTGGGCAAGTCGTAGGAAGGCTATAATATGAGATTGTATGAATGGCAATTATCTAATTGAACAAAATCTAAACCTTATCTAAATACCATCTTCAGCAGCATTTTCTATGTTACACTCTGCTTTAAGATGAAATTTCGAGAATTTTCACTTAATTATCATACATGCAATCTTATAGGCCTATTGTAGCCTTCCTTGTTGAAGCAAAGCTGTATGCCATAATCATTAATGGCAGCGCAGCTTATTTGAAGGTTATTTGCTCTGTAAATTACTTCAGTTTATCATCTGATTCTTGCTCGGAAATAGGTGTGAACCTGCATTTTGGTAATGTCCAGGGGCGGATCTAGGATGGTAGGAGATCCAGGGCTTAGCCCAGAGGGAGGAAGGAAGTGTGCGTGTGAGCTGCGATACAGAAACCCTCAACTTACCACCAAATTAAAGCGGACAAAAGACACTGGAGAACACTTGTAAATTCACACCCTTTAATGAAGAAAAAAAATTCTAAAATCACTCAAGATACAGTCAGCAGCTGGTTGAATCTATTCAGAATTTTTTTTCTGCAGGTCGGTTGGTACCATTGCGTACATCAGCCAATCACAGCTCTGGTACAGGCGGTGGTACCATTGTACGTGCCAACAGCCAATCACAGCACAGCTGTACACATGCATCAATGAGAATGGCAACACATTCGACCTTGTCTCTGTCAGCTGAGTTGTGTACGCGGAAAATTTGTAAATGCCCGTCTGACAATCAGAATTAAAGTACTCCACAATACGCTAAACAGCAAGTAAACTAACTGGTCTGCTGCAGAAGTCCAACAGTCTATTTATTAGACCTTCTTCGGTGAATAATACTGTGGACCAGAGAGCAAATTTCATGATATCAGAAAGTGAGGACGATGAGCGATTTTTTTAGCCCAAAAACACAGACTGCTTTGTGACCACAGACTTTGTGATGCAGGCTCCTAGTCGAGGCATTGCGCTTATAAGCATATGATCGTCACTGGAGTATATTGGGGAAGCATACTTAGTTTCTGAACCAGTATTTTCAACTGACCGCTGGCTAATTATCGGAACCCCAAAGAAAATGGATTTTAAATCTAAGAACCGCAGCTTTTCTCATCTTTATTGTACTCTAATGAAAATAAATCACATTGCACCCAGACCACCGACTTCATACAGCATATGCTGCGCGAATAATCATGTACATGCGGGACTACAGACCAGAGTGGAAGAGTGCATTCAATCTAATCCATTAGGATAGAAGGTTAGAGATTGATGTTGATACGCGCTAGCCAAATAATACCATCTGCCACAGGACGCATGCATCTATGGCTCGTATCAACATCAATCTCTTATATTCTATCGTGATGGATCAGATTGGATGCTCCCTTCCACTCTGATCTGAAGTCTCGCATGTTGAGGATTATTCACGCAGCATGTATGAAATCAGTGACTGCTTGGTCCAGGTGCAAAATGATTTATTTAATTTCATTAGAGTACAATAAATATTAGAAAAGCTGCGGATATAGATTTATAGTCTATTCTCTTTGCGGTCACAATAATTGGCCAGCTGATGTCGCGGTGGATAGCAACAACGTGAAAAAGTTCACAGTTTACTTTGCCAGATGCAAAGGACATGACGTATTAATTTTATCAACAATGGAAGGCTTATATCTAATAAATAAATGTTACCTTCATCATTTTATATTTTTCTCAGATCCTTTTTTTTTTTAGGTTGCGCTACTAGCTCAGGCTCAGGCAGAAGGCTGGAATTCCGGTAAGGCTCAGGTAAAGGGCTGGCGCAGGCATGCATGGGCAAAAGGCAGACACTTCTGGGCTTGTGCAGAAAGCTATGACCACTGGCTCAGGTGGAAGGCTGAGACCCCCGGGCTCAAGCAGGACAGAAGCCTGGGTCCTGACTAGGTTCTGTGTATTGAGAGGCAGAATGCCAACCAGATATGGCGTGTCCCGAGGCTGCAATCCGACTGGGTCCAGCGTGTCGGGACTGAATGCGAGATCCAGGACAACCCTTGGGTCCAAACCTTGGCACTGGAAACCCCTTGAAACCCATCAGAGAAGATCTCACCTGACCAGGAACAGGACCAGGCCTCACAGGGTCAAGAACAGAAGCCACAGACCCTCTGGGCAGTTACCGGAAGAATCTGGAAGTTCCAGGTTGAGAGGCTGACCACACCTATATGGCTCTGACTCAGGAGGGGCTAGCAACATGGGATCCTTGACTCTGGTCAGAATCAGACTCAAGGCCTGGGGTAGCTGTGCCTCTATGGCATGAGGTCGTGGAGGCACTGCCGCGCTGATCAGCTGAGAGGTTGCGGCAGGCTGGGCAACAGAGAAGCTTTGGTATGCTGGGCTGCAGAGAGGTCATGGAACGCTGGGCAGCAGAGAAGTCATGGTGCGCTGGGCTGCAAAGGTCGTAGCGTGCTGAGCAGCTGAGAGGTTGTGGTGCACTTGGCAGCAAACAGGTTGTAGCGCACTGGGCAGCAGAGGTGATGGCTATTTAAGGGATCTCCTCTGGGGGCCTCCTGGGCCAGGCGAGTTCCCAGAAATGATTTGGGGGTACAGGTTGGCTCCAAAGGGGCAGGTGGCAAGCCTATAAACCCAACCCTCAACATCCAAAGCAGGTGAAGACATCACTTGTGCTCGTTGGGGTATTGGAGCTGAGAGGGAGGTCGGGGCACTGGGTGGTGCGAAAGCCACTATTCTTCGGTGGCTCCTCAGGGCCAGATGGGTCCCTAAAAATGGGTTTGTGGCTGGGTCTGGCTCCAAAGGGGCAGGTGACATGCCTACAAACCTAGCTCTCACTGTCCGGGGGGGTGGGGCGAAGACGTAGCCTTAGTGCATTGGGGCACCAGACTCAGACGGGAGGCCAGATGGGACGCCGGGCTGGAGGTTGGGCTGGAACGCGGGCTGTGGACTTGAGACTGAGGCGAGGGATCTGGGGTGCCTAAGAGGTCCATGGCTCACTGGGGTTATGAACTCCTCTGCTAAGCCTGTACCTCAGCTGCCCTGTGGGCCATGATCAGAGCAACCCGTTTAGCATTCTAAGTAGTGTCCCGCCTCCAATACCCCTGGAGGCATGAGAGGGTGTTCTCCAATACCTGCTGGTCTTCCTCCAACAATGTACCTGCGGGGTCCATGGCTGGTGAGTTTGTACTATCAGGGCACTGAATGGACCAAGGTGTAGATAGTTGTAGCATAGCACAAGCGGTTATTTGAGCCAAAAGCAAGGTCAAACAGACCAAGTTCGAAACCAGAGATAGAATTACAGTTCAAAAAAGACTAGGCAGAGGCAAAATCAAAAAACAGATCTCAAAACCAGGAGTCAATAATACAAGTACAAGGGCAATCCAAAACTCATGAATGTGAGACAAATGAATGGAAGTCAAACACCTTAAAACAGACTCAGATGAAGAAGGGTTTGAAGACAAGAATGAAAAAGAACAAGAGAAAATGTGAGAGAGAAAAAAAGACATAACGATCATAGAGAGAGATAAATGGTTGGGAGAATGAGACAGGTGGAGTTGAAAGCAGAAGGGAGCAGAGGGGCGAGGCTGTTCTTGTTTATTGGAATACACACAAACATAACCAGGAAAAAATCCTTAAAATATTCATCTTTGGTCACAGATTCATAATATTTGAAACTCCTGTTGTTCAGGCATCTGGCTATGGCTGTAGTATTTTTCTAGGCTGATGAGTCTTGGTCACACTCTACAGGGGCTGAAGAAATCTTTGTCTGTCAGACAAAAACTTACAGTGCTTTGTAAGACCACCACCTAATGTAAGGTTTATGCCACAGCTGCCCGAAATTAACAGTGTTGGTAATCACCAAAATAATTTATGTTTCTGTCATGGTTAATCTACCAGTATGCGCAAGCTCTTTAACAGAAATTATATTTTTAATGTTAAAATATAATTATTGTTGTTATCCATGAATTTCTGAATTTACTGTTTAACAAAAAAGCGGGAAAAAATAATCAAAAAATAAAAATTTGCTTAACTAAGATGCCAAATGACAGTTATTTTTCTTGCATTCCTGAACATAAAAATTAATTTTAGTGGTAGAATGCAAGAATGCAAGCTGTTATTAAGGCAAAAGGAGGCCATACAAAATATAGCTTTTTTTTTGGTTTTTCTCTGTGAATAGGGACTATTTAGTGGGTTCAGTTTGTTATTTGCCGAGGAAATAACAAAATCATTTTTAGTTTTGAACAAGTATTTGGGGTGCCCTGGTGGCTCATCGGTCTAAGCGCGCGAACTATAAAGGCTGCATCCTTCCCGCAGCGACCTGGGTTCGATTCCAGCTCAGATCATTTGCTGTATGTCTATCCCCATTCTTCTCCCCAACCTTCCTGTCTCTCAACACTGCATAACTGTCAAATAAAGGAAAAATTCCCCAAAAAAAAATCTTTAAAAAAAAACCCAAGTTTTTTGACACATTTCTTAAATATTTGTGTTTTATTGTTCTTTTTATGACAGGTGGTCTAATAAATTTGTTAAGCACTGTATATTTCCAGTGTTGTTACTTAATTTGGGTAATATTCTCAGCAATTATGACCATTCCAGAGGAATCTACTGAGTGTCACCTTTCAAACAAGACTATGATTATGCATGTAGTCAAAGTGGGTCAAGAGCAAGCGGCAACCTGTGGGGCTGAAAAGTGAAGCAAATACGGAAGTGCCAAAAGCTGCAGTTCCTCGAATGGCCACTTGAGGCTGACTGCAGAAAGGAGTCAATCCCCATTGACCCCCATGTTAAAAAGCCCAATTTCACAGCAAAAATAAACATGTTTACAGCCTGGTTCAAAGTACGGTTTTGGTCTCTATGGCTGATTTTCCCCTCCGTGAAAACTGTGGGGGGAGTGAAATTTTTTGTAACTCTGCTATTTACATTATATAAAGGCTTAAATTTCTGCATAATTAAGGGCGAGGCTACTTTGAGTGACAAACCTTGAATTACACAGTCTCTGGGCAGGAGTCGACTCATCTGGTTATGTTGTGGCTAGGCTAGAGCGCTGGCCTACACGGCCCCGGGCTGTAGAGTAGGAACGCAAAGCCCTGCCGCTAACCACGGGTCTAGCCGGGCTATCTGAGGGAGGGGGTTGCTACAGTTCAGCTAGCCTAACCGCTAATTCTTGGCCTTTCCTAGTCACCTGTGGGCCTTTTTCCTACCTAGCCTCATTCGAGTCACGGAACATGATCCATAGGCCGCGTTTCTGACTGGAGATTTTTTTTAATGGAAATATCAGGATGATATTGCTGTGTGGTTAGGAGTCTGTGGTCTATTTTCACAGGTGATGAAATTATAATATTATTTCATATAACAGTATATGTCAACATGAAGTAGCATTATTTCGTTCACTAGCCAACTAGCCAGAAAATGAGTACAGTAACCCCCCAGTTCGTTTTTGCCCATACAGTCAATGGTTTTTGCCCAAGATGTCCAGCTGTGCCAGCGGGAGTGTACGCCTGTCACAGTTATTATACTGGCATGCAGCGAAGTAATAGCGAAACAGGAAAGTGTCTGAATTTAGGGTTAACATACTTTTGGAACAAAAGCTGGCTGTCAGGGGTAGGAAAACCATCACGGTCTCTTTCAGGTTCCCAACGTAACTGGCTAGTCAGCTACAACATTAGAACCACCTTAGCACGCTACCAAATGACAAGGTCCCTTAGCTGATTCCCCGGAGTATTTGGAAGGCTTGACTGGAGATTGCCGTGGTTATACCATTGACTGTGGGTTATACACTCAATAGATTCACACAGCAGTATCTTATAGAACTGCATTTGCCACCGATGGATTTGTTCCATTTTCAGTGCGATTACTGAACAGTATCATTGTAAAATGAAAGGCTAGCAAGCTAGCTATATAGCTAATTTATCATATCCCACGTTATCTAGCAAGTTAGCTAGCTGTCGCTGAATGTGTTTCTTCATAAAATCCATCATCCACAAACTAGCTAACCACATTAACGTAACTAATATGCCACACAGCAACGGAATAGTGCTACTAACCAGCCACGTTCAGCTATATTCGGTGTTGCTAGGAGTAAAGCCTTTTTTTCCGAAAGTAACATCAATTTTACGACGTGATAAAAAAAAAAGTTGCGCGTCGCAGTGGTATCGTTAGCTAATATAAAGGACAGAGATAAGCTGGGCAGCTGGTGAAATAACCACGGAGCCTAGGAGCCAGACGCCCAGATCTGTGAGCATTGATGAGCCCACATATGCTGGCTACAGTAACCAATTAATTCAGCATTCACCGAAGTCAAAATGTAGGGTGATAATACTTGTGAGGTAGGAAAATAAAGGTCCGTCAGGTTTGTTGATAAGCTTACGTAATGCAGTGTTATCGTTTGGCTGGCCATACTACCGTTAATGAGACGGGCTAAGGTGCGTACAAGAGCTAAGCCGAGCACCCGTTCGCACTCTGGGGGGATACGGATGCTCAGTGAGCCAACCGCCGCTACCTCCCAGCGGTGTCGCGCTACTGCCTCACGGATGCGAACAACGTTCGTCCTGCAACCGCTTCACGAATATAAACAGCGTTCGACCAGCCACCGCAAGCTACTTAGCAGGATCCATTGCTTTACCGGGACAGATATGACCCCGCATCTCGGCCTTAGCGGACCAGGTAGCTGAGTTTGGTTTTCACTCGAGTATGGAAGCCGAAGCTAGCTTGGTAGCTGCGAGCTTAGAGGGCGTGTTTCAGCAAACGGGCTCCATTCGGCCCGCTCACTGGGCTCGCGTCAGCTCCAGCAGCGGCCACCTTTTTGCCCATTTTTGGATTAGCTGGAAGGCAGGCGGAGTCAAGTAAGTGCCAAGATGGCCTCCAAATTTGCTTCTAAATGGATATTCAGAAACCTATGGGTGACGTCACGGAGGCTACGTTCATGTTTTATACAGTCAATGGTCAAGAGCAGTTAGCATTTTAGTCTGGGAGGAAATTAAAGGATTGCACTTTACAGGGTTAAAATCAGTGAACAACATCACACTTAACCTTCCAGGCATACCATACAATACTCTAGGTGGATCGCAAAAAAAAAATTAGGCACAGTGATTTCATTGAAAAAAAGAAAAAAACAGTTGTGTCATGCCTGTAGGCTAGGTGTTAGTTATCAATGTAGTTACCAGTCCATCTAACTTGGAAAACAACATTAGCTTGCATTGATAGTCTGTGTATGGGGGCATGTCAAAGTTTTTCAAAGCGTTTAGACCAATCAATTATTTTAGTTACTTCTTCAAAAAGAAAAAAGGTTGGGGGCGGTGGAGAAGGGGGGTACCCATGGATCCACACCTGCTATTGGAGGGGAAATTGGTGCCAGCATTTTTAGGCAGGCCAAAGAGTGTAGAAAAACCTTTATGACCTAATTAATACATTACTCAATTAAAAGCTCAGAGCAATTAATATTTAAGCTTGTTCATATTTAACATTATGTTACCTGTCAAAATATTGTGCACAGCAGAAAAGGATCCATAAAAGAAAAGTACATTTTTTCTATCTTATGGCACCAGTACAAACCCCCTCGTCATAAAAGCTCTTAAATTGCTCTGGTGCTGCACTGAGTCCCAAAATTTATGCTACAGTTTCCAACATTATGCTACTTAATATAAATTTTTTTTATTACTAATTAAATGTTTTCCTTCCTAAATTATTATTCAGTTCAGTAGCCATGTTAATTGTTCCTTAAATAATGCTAATATAAGATTAATTTATGGGCAGTACATACAAGCTGTCAGATATATTGTAGAATTACACATCATATCACCCCTGGCCTGGGAGGGGGTGTTTCATGAAGCAGGTTTTTTTAGTTAGCTGGAAAAGCTCAGAGTAAACTTAATTTAAAAAAAAGAAAGCTGATTTTAAGTCACTCCATGTTCCAGTTTCAAATGAGATTATTGCGAAGGGCGCATCCGCAATCTGTCTAGGTAGGACAGTTTAATAGATGAGGTGAATTGACCGAACACCTGTTTAATTCAGTGAACTTACTGTATTTAGCTACCTAAGTAACCTTAGCGATACCACCCCTGGCCTCTCATCCCTCTCAAGGTCAACGTGGACTTAAAAATCCTAGCAACAGTTCTCCAGCTGAGGTCTTGCCTTGGCTGACTCTCAGAAATGAAATGCACTGGTCAAATACTGCAGTCCACGTGGACAACTAACAAGAATGATTCCATAAAGAATGAATATCCTAAATGCCTTCAATTTGCAAAGCAGTGATTTAATCTCACCGGGTATACTTTGAATATAAATCACGAAAAGAAATAACATTTTTATCGATCATTTAAAAACTTTACGTCGGTAGCCTTTTCAGAGCAGCGCACAATTTGCTTTGCACTGCAGGGAAATAAATTGGGAAGGGACTGCTGGGTTACGATATTAGAGTAGTTCGTAGTGCGTTTGTTCCTTGCTCAAACGCCTCCTGTTGACCAGCCGGGTGCTCGTCAGTAAAATTCTAAGCTTGCTCATGTTCAACTATCCTCCGCCCTCGTTCTGAACCTGCGAAGTCTTGAGCTATCAGGGTAAAAAGAAGCAGTGGCTGACAGGCGCATGCTTCAGAGGAGAGCAGCGAACTGTCTTCGCTCTCCCAAGATGGCAATATGGGGTCACATACGAGCAAGCTTGAGTGTGCATAATTCGCTAATTGGGCATTCCAGATTTGGGTGGAATTGGAGATGTCAAATAAAAAAAAAACAAAAAAACTTTGCACCTCAAAATACTCGAAATACTAAATTGAAATACATTTTGTGTTTTAGAAAATTTACAGGCACAAAACAGTCTAACCTGTTTTTTATCACAGCTCTCCCAGAGAAGCCCTTTCCTCATCAACAGTGTGCTTCTTTGAGACAATGGTTTCAAAAACGTAATGCATTCACAGAATGCTGTGATGGAGGAATGAATCAAGTCTGTTATCAGTGCTTCAGTTAAAATTTTTAAATGCATGGCAGATGGGCAGGAAAACAAGGGCATGAAAGAAATGGGAATGATTAAGTGGTTGCTTCCGTAAGAATGGATTACTAGCTCTAAACTGACTCTCAATTCTCAGTTTTAGGCAGATGCTAGTTCGCGTACTATTTTTACATTAACAAGTTAAACAGTTCATGGTACTGACCACAACATTGAAGCAGCTCCCAGTGAATGCTCGATTAAATCTCATTGAGAATGTGAAAGTATCATAGGAACATTCGTTTGAGCCTTTTAGGCTGGACATTTAGGTATTGTTTCCAACCATAGTATAACAAGCCATTGATAGTAATACCTACTCAGAAAAATTAGCTGATTTTCTGTGACAGTACCTTAAAGGAAATACTGATGATAATTATTATGTTAATGCTTTACAATATACAAGCATAAGTGAGCCCCCCCCCACATACAGAATGTTTTTGATTACATTTGGAGCTTCGAACTCAAACTCTGCTACAATGAAAATAAGCTATAATTAAAAGCCTCACATATGCAAACACAAAAATCTTCCTGTAAAAGGCGTGAAGTGATGACACACCGTTTTCATTAAGATGTCAGTCAAACTTTTTTCCTACTCTCAAACAAAGACCGATTTTCCATGGCAGTGTAATCAATCAGTGATTGTAATCGCAGTGGAAAGATTGATACAAAGGTCAACAAACTAATAGGAGGGTTGCTTGTCTGTTTTTGCATTGGCATCTGTATGTGTCATATGTTTGCAGTTGCAAATTTGTTTCAATCTTATCGGTTTGCTGCTATGTAGTTCTAATTCCCTCACCACTCTAAACAGCATTTTTGCTAAATCTCAAGCCACTGTACACACTGACACAACTTTTGAAATTCATCTATCTGTCCATTATCTTTCCCACTACCCTGGCCTGGAATGAATGGGTAAGTTGGAGCTCTGCCCAGAAAACAATGGGCAACACGTAGGAGTACATCCAAGATAGTTTGCTAAACCATCACTGAGATCTCATTATGTTCACTCGATTAAACTTATGGGTAATTTATTCTCAAATTATCATGACATGCATGGCTTTGAAATGCTGGGAGAAAATGTGCACAAGCGCAGGGAGCACATGCAAACTTCACACAAAAATGGCCCAAACCCAGTACCTTCCTGTGAGGTGTCAATGCTACCTACTTAAATGACTTTCAGAGTTCAATTCTGAAAGAAATCAATATAAGATAAGATGCTTTATTGTCATTATACACGCATGTACAAGGAAATTAAGGTGCACAGTCAGGATGCGGACTCATAAAAAATACTTAAAGAAAAGAATAAATAGAACAAACAATATGCATCTCCCACACATCAACATCCATTCACTGACTCACGCCATATTCAATTCATTGACAGCAAAACATCACATACACATCAGTACCAAAATGTATGCCTGGCCAATGCCAGTAGTGCAATAAAATGTCTGTTAAACAGATAATACCAGTACCACTTTTAAACAGATATTACACGCTATTATGTTAGTGTTGCTTCACTGTTCAGTGTGGTTATGGCTGTGGGATAAAAAAAACTGTTCCGGAATCGTGTGGTGCGTGTTTTAATGAATCAGCATCTTCTGCCAGATGGCAAAAGTTCAAAAGGGTTGTGGGCAGGGTGGAAAGGGTCCTTGATTATGTTGTGTGACTTCTGCAGACAGCGAGAGGTGAGGATGTCATTCAGGGCTGGTAGTTGGGAGTTGGTGATGTTTTGTGCAGTTTTTATAATTCTCTTCGGAGCCTTTTTGTCTGCCGCAGAGCAGCTCCCGTACCACGTCAGGATGCCGTAGGTCAGAATGTTCTCAATGGTGCAGCAGTAATAGGACACAAGCAGGCGCTGTGATAGTTTGATCTTCCTGAGTGTTCTCAGGAAGTATAACCGCTGCCTAGCCTTTTTCACCAGCATGTTGATGTTTACAGTCCATTTGAGGTCCTCTGTAATGTGGGTGCCCAAGAATTTAAAACTTGTCACCCTCTCCACCTCGTTGACCGTTGATGCACAGTGGTGTGTATACATCTTTCTTTTTCCTGAAATCTATTATAAGTTCTTTTGTTTTTTTGATGTTCAGTGTGAGGTTATTTCCTTTACACCACGCTGTCAGCCCTTTCACTTCCTCCCTGTAGGTGGTCTCATTGTTCTTGCTGATCAGCCCCACTACTGTTGTGTTATCGGCGAATTTGATGATAGCATTGGTGTTATGTGATGGGGTGCAGTCATGCGTGTACAGGGAGTAAAGGAAGAGGCTTAGTACATAACCTTGTGGGGCACCTGTGCTCAATGTCAGGGTTGAGGAGTGGTGAGGGCCCATCCTGACTGACTGAGGCCTGTCAGTCAAAAAGTCCATAATCCAGAGGCAGATGTTGTGCTCTATGCCCAGGTTGTGCATTTTGGAGAACAGCCTGTTGGGTAGGATAGTATGAAACGCCGAGCCGTAATCCACAAACAACAGCCGTGCATAGGTCCCCCGGTTGTTCCAGATGGTGCAGTACAGTGTGGAGGGCAGTGCAGATGGCGTTGTCAGTAGACCTGTTGTGAGGGTGAGGGTCCAAAGTGGGCGGAAGGCAAGCCTTAATGTGATCGAGCACCAGTCTCTCCAGGCATTTCATGATTCCACTGCCACCGGCCTGAGGTCACTGCAGTCTGCTTAATGGTGGATGTTTTCAGACACGTGGGGGCAGAGCACTGCAACAGAGAAGTTGTTGATATTTGTAAATACCTCAGCTAACTCTGAAGTGCAGTCTCAGAGAACCAGTCCTGGCACTCCGTCAGGCCAGCTGCCTTCCTGGTGTTGATGCTCTGGAGAGTACGTCTGACATACACTGTTTGCAAGGTGAGTGGCTGGCTGTTGGTGGCTGAAGCTGAAGAGACAGTTGTTGTTGTATCCACCTCGAAACGGTCACTGGTCATCCAGGGCTTACTGTTAGGAAACACCTTAAAGCGGACCTATTTTGCTATTTTTCCAAGTTTATATTTTGGTCTTTGACTCCCCTTTACTCCTGATGGCGCAAAGTAAAAAAAAGGGTATTTATTTGCTCATACTGCCATCCTCAAAAAACTGCATTTGTAGTACATTGTAGTCTCTGCCTCCTCACTGGGGTGGCTCTTCGCTATGGCCCCCCTCCCCGTGTACCCACTTTCTTCTGACTGGCCAGCTCTGCGAGGGCGGAGTTAGGCGGGACGGGAGGCTGCAGAAAGCAGTTTTCGTGTCCGGCTCCCCAGAGTGAAACCTGAGACACGTCTGCAATCTGATAAGGAAGCGGCGGGCAAATTCCCAATCTAACGTTATACTTGAATATAGAGCTAATGACATGATCTTGTTCTAACAAACACAGCGGCAAAAGCATGCGAATATCTGTCAGCGCAAGCTCAAATTTGCTACAGGCTACAGTTTGCTGGCAACAGTTGGTGATACCGCGGTTTTTCTACTCCTAGCTAGGATGCAGGGGAAGCTAGAATCCACCCCATATAGACACATTTGTAGAACGGGGACATGCCCAAGTGTAGACCGGAGACCGTAGAAATCCGGTGGGTCTGAGTTTAGGAAGGAGCAGCTAAAGTGGACCAACAGCTTATGGACTGCTTCGGTGTGTATTAGGACCTGCTGGGTCGTGTGCATAGCTGTGGTGTGTTGTTAGCGTGGAGCAACGAACAGCTCAGGGCTGGCCGGTTTGGCGAAAGCTCCAGGCTTAACGGCCTTTTAGGAAATTGCCCGTGGTAATGGTTTACCTGCGTCGGAATGACAAGCGTTTCTGCGGAGAATGGCGCGTTATGGATAATCCAGAGGCTAGAGCTGTTATGTTATGAGCATAATACAGGTTTTTACAGACCGTAAGTTCCGTCTCGTGAACCCAGGCTAAGCGAATGTCGCTTTTACAAGAAATAATTTAACATTCAGTCGCCCGATTTAATATTCAAGACAGCAATGCCTGTTTGTGTTACCATACACGTTATAGCCTGTGCTTTCCCCTATTGCTTTCACCGGTAGCATCAGAGAGCTTGCCCAGACACTGGAGATGTATCAGGCTGACCCGGTCATGGATAAGTAAAGCGATCGTTTCACAAACCCAAAAACTCACCCCAAGCTTTGCAAAACTTCGTCTGGTCTAACTGCAGCCCAACTCGACAGGCACATACAGCACCTCTCCGGTTAGCTTCAACTGTAGTGGCTACAATCAGGCAACGTTATGATGAAACTGTCACATTGATGCTTGCCGAACTAACACAAGCATACCGATCCAGAATCGCTGCATATAAGTTAACCAGGGCGTTTTTAATTAGCAGAGCACGCGAACTAACATGCAGTAGCTGATAAATGGTCATGACTTTGAATGTAATCAGAAAAATTCGTTTCACGTCAGGTGTGAAAGCGGCTTGACATGCCCGTATTCGCGTCTTTGGTGACTTTGAATGGTCCGAAAAAATTCGTTTTGTGTCGATGTGAAAGCAGCTTTATGGATAGACAGCTAGAAGCTCAGTTATGTTATGAACATAATACAGTCGATCGGTTATGTTATGAACATAATACAGGTTTTGCAAACCGTAAGTTCGTTCGGACAAGTTGCTTATGTGGAGCTAGCGAATCGATCACTTCTACAGGAAAGAATTACCTATTTAATCTCCACCTTTTTCGGCTTTTTTATTAGCCACAACAATTTCTAAAGGGGGATGAAATTATGTCAAGGTAATGCAGAGAAATCATTTGTAAAAAGGTAGAGCTTCTGCGTTTCGCTGGTAGCACCAGAGAGCTTGCTCAGACATTTGTGAAGTATCCTGCTGATCCCGGTCATGGATAAGTGAAGCGATCACTAACTGTAGAGGCTACAATCGGGCAACGCGTTATGATGAAACTGCCACATTGATGCTTACCAAAGTAACACAAGCATACCGATCAGAATTACTGCATATAAGTTAACCAGGAGCATTTTTTAATTAGCACTGCAAACTAACAGTAGCTGGTAACCGAGCAGTCATAACCACAGAGACAAACCCTTGCAATTGTAAATAGCAAGTTCTGTTACTGTGAACAGTTGTACCAAAGCATCAAATTACAAACAAGTATTGCTTCAAATGAGGTTTATGTTCACACACCTTCTGTAGAATTTCCCCTGATATCACTCTTGCATATTTAGGACACAAACATTAGCAACAGTAACTTGGCTCGTTAGCCGCTGTGCTACAGCCACAATCAACTGGCTATCACGTCAGGTTGGCTTAAGCTTCTGTGTCAGTCACGGACAGTCGCGACCGATACAGCCTTTATCTTCAGATATTTTACCAAGCCTGCATTTGAGGCCAGTTGTTAGTGCTAACTATGAGAGCGGTCCTGCTAGCCCTGTTAGCTTCACTTACATTATTTGCTGTTATATCGTTATTTACAGCGTGTGGCTGCTTGATCGATGCAGCTGCTTCAGGTTTGGATGCAGCTGAAGAGACGAATTATCCTTTATTGATAAAGCTGTCTTTGGTGAAATGCTGAGCACAATCAGCTAACGTTCCCTTTGGCCGTGGCTTTTTGCTGCCAGCAAACAAAAAAGCTACCCACTGATTTATGGTGGCATCGTCTTTTGGAAGAAAAATCGTTGTTTTTCTTCTCGTCCAAAAGTAAACGGACAAGCAGCTTTGGGAGAGATACTGACAAAATTGCACCTCAAATGATTGCGGTTCTTCTTTTGTATTTCCAAAAGTGAAGATGCTACTAAGGCATAGTATGATCTGCCGTTGTTAGTGCCTGCTAGAATAGTTTCCGGTGTGGGCAGGTCCAGCCATGATTGGCTCTGGCTAGGTCTGTACTAATTGGAACAAAGGTTTTACCCAGACGTGAAGATCTCGGGAGGAGCTGTTCAGGTGTCACGCTCACGAAATCACGTTCTTGGATTCACTGCAAAACCCTGTATCTTATGTTTAGAAAAGAGGCTGAGCATGGACAACCAACATTATAACATTACTAATATGTATTAAAAGAAGGATCAGCATAATAGGTCCCCTTTAATTTGTTTAGTGGAAGTGACATTGTCCATACAGCATCTGCTGCAAAACAGTACAGTTGAGCTGTAGGTGTTAATGTTGTCCTCCTAAAAAAGTGTCCATACAGTACGCCTGAAGCAATCCTGGAGTTGCTCAGACGCTTCCTCTGGCCACACCTGTATCCTTTTGACAGCTGGTTTGACCATGTTGATAAGAGGTCTGTATGCCGGTGTCAAGAACAGGGATATGTGATCAGACAGTCTCAGATCAGGCAGAGGTGTAGCTTTGTACCCATGCTTGATGTTACTATAAACATGGTCCAGAATGTTACTTCCTCTCGTGGGACAATGGACATGTTGGTAAAAATTGGGGAGGACAGTCTTCATATTGGGCTGATTAAAGGGTATCTAAAGTCGATTCTCAGACGAGACGTTGAACATCCAATGTTTACAAACAAATCACTTGCTTTTGTTGACATCTTGCATTGTCACATGACCAATTTCATTCATATAAACCAATGTTTTGTGTATATGCGTAGATAATCCTTCTATTTCGCTTCATTTGCGCAGGTGCAGCTCGCTGATTAGCCGATAAACAAAAACAATGGGAATCGACTTTAGATGCCCTTTAAAATCACCTGCTATTACAAACACTCCATCTGGGTGGGCCTGTTGTTGTTTGCTTATGACAGTTAGCAAGTAGCCGAGAGCCGAAGCGATGTTAGCATCGGGAGGTATGTAAACAGCAGCAATTATTACAACAGAAAACTCTCACGGCAGATAGAAGGGGCGACATTTTACTACTAAATACTCCAAGTCGGAAGAGCAATAAGTGTCCATTGTTGTTGCGTTTGTGCACCAGTTGTTATTAGTGTAAACACAAACCCCCCCCCCTTCTCTTACCGGAGTCCACAGTCCTGTCGGCTCTGTGTGCTAAGCGGCCCGCTAGCTCGATATCTTCCACTGGGATGGAAGGATTGAGCCAGGTCTCCGTAAAAATCAAAGCACAGCAGTCTCAAATGTTCTTCTGTGTGATAAAGGTAAGTTCCAGCTCCTCAATTTTGTTAGAGAGTGATCTTATGTTGGAGGAGAAGAGGCTTGGCTGCGCAGGCTTGTACTGGTTTTGTCCTAGCCTAGCTTGTATCCCAGCCCGGCAGCCCCGCTTCTGCTTCCGCTCTCTGCGCCGTCTAAGTCGCCGAACAGCCGGCATTGTAATCCTCAGAGACTCTCGTGGTCTGACGAGCTCCATCGGAATGTCTTGACACAGATCTCCTGAGTTAAAAACACCTTGATTCAGGCTGATGGAAATCAGTTCTTGTCGGCTGTAGTTGACATAAGCCTGCACATACCTGGCACTCAACAAGAAGTAAACAAGCGGTAAACTGATAAAAAGTACCGATCGCTGGAGTGCAGAGCCGCTGCACGTACGTGGCCGCCATGGCCGCCAGATACCATCAACCTGTTCCAAAAATTCATGCAAATATTCATCTATCCAATTATCCATCCATTAATTTTGTAAACTGCAAAGACTGTTATATTCCTAGGGGGCTGGACAAGAGAATGTCTACTGGGGTAGCCAAGACAGCACTTGCCACCTCCAGTATTTAATTGGGGGTCATTCCATGCCAAATCACCCAGAGGTTTACAGCAACCCCACTCAGATTTTGCTTAAATTCTATTGGGTATTTAATGAAGAAATCTGAAAATTAAGGTCCCTATGGTGAACAGTCAAGGTTTTAAAATTGGGCCATGCCCCCCTTTTTGGGAGCCACGACGCGCAATATGTGTTTTGGAGTGTTTTTGGGCACTCATATCTTTCTATTTAATTGGGATACATATCTGAAATTGGGCACCCTGGGGGATTCTGGCCCAGACTTTTGGAATCTACCTTCAAAAAGGAGATATAATGTACCCTTTTCAAGATGCAGTCACATCAAAACTGAATTTTGAACGGATATATTTCTATTTTCCATTTTTCCAGACTTGCCTGACTTAGGATGCTTCTCATAAATTGCCAGGAGTAGCAAATTCCCCTTCTATGTGACAGGAACTGTAGGTAGAAGCAATTTTGGCTCAGTGTGTGGTTAAATAAATATTTGGTGAAGGCCAGAAAATGGTCCTAGGTGAAAAAAAATGCAGTTTCTACCCTCCCTTTGGGTTGATGGTGGACCATGTTGCCAGTTGTTAAATTTGATGAAACTCCTCCCATACAATGACACACATAATACCTACTTTTGGTTAAAATATTTAAGGCCTTGCATACTCTCACCCAAAACCGCACTGAGATTTACTGTACTTTCCTGACACTATGGCCCATATACACTTTGGAATCCAACGTTTGAGCTGTATTTGAACGTTTCCAAACTCAGCTCAAGTTTTTATGCATTTGATCAGTAGTTATGAAGGGTAATGTATTCAACAAAAAACATTTATTAATAACAATGACAGGGTTCTGCCGATGCTCGGAATGCACCGACCACCACTCAGTTCAGATAGCTAGTGCTTTTCCCGACCGGCACTATTTTTTCAAAGATCAGTTAAAATGAATGCATCCAGTGTCCAATAAAATCGCTATAAACAAAACAAAAATGACCCTAAATATGATCCCCCCCATTTTTGTTATTGTCAGAATAGCGAACTTTCGTTTTAAACCCACGCCCTGTCTGTGCTGGTCTTCATTGATACTGAAAAACCTGCCCAACAGTGATGGAAACACCGAGTGCCAACCGAGCCCACATGTGCTGGGTATTCATGACGAATTGAATCTGAGGTTGTGGGGAAATGATCGGTGCGGTTGTCTCAATCTAATGAAAGACAGGCAATTATAATCGGGCAGGGTGATTGATTTCTGTAGCCCTGTATTTGCATGTCAAGACAAAGGTTTTCTTGTTATATAAACCACAGCAAAACTAAATAAATCTCTGTCGAGGATAGTAACATTCTTTACATGTTTAATCTATCAGTGTTTAATAACAGTGGTGGTCAGTGGCCGGAAAACCAAGGGGGCGGAAAACATACCTTGAGACGGATGAGATTATTGACCGATTTTAATCATTGTTCTTGGTTAACACGTTTTCCAACAATATGAAAAATCCATTTGCAGTTAAGTACACAGTTTACCTTTTAATGAAATGGCAAGGCGAGTGAATAATAAATTCGATAAAAATGTTTAATTTGCGTGCCTTAACAGGTAACCCTTCACGAAAAAAAAAACCTACTGTGGATTTTTCGCGTTAACTTTTGCCACATCTTACAAAGCAAGAAATGTGCACTTTTTTGCCTTCAGTTGACGCGTTTTATCTCTCATCTTAATGAAGACAATTAGCTACACCTGAGAAGGGAGAGTTAAAGTCTCTTTTATCAAGAAAAATGACTGAAACACATATGACAGTCGTTAAGTCGTATTCAGAAATTTAATCAAAAGTATTTGGATACAAAATAGAAAAACAAGTTTATGAATATGGCATCTATCTATGAAAATTAGAGGCATCTCGCTATGCACCGAGGAGCACATCAAAGAAACACAGTAATCTGGTGACTCAGAGGCAATATCTGCTTTCGAATTGACGCAAAAATTTTCCAGCATACAAACAATTCTCCGACCAGCACTCCGAGCATCCTGGGCAGAACCCTGCAATGACTTACCCAATCACCTCACTTTTTCATTCATGGTTAGCTGAAGTTGACACTCAACAAAACCCTTAAACGTCTAAAGGTTTCTCAAAACCCTAGGTCTATGTTATTTGACATGGACATACTGGACACTTGAGTAGCAGTCATTGGCTAACAGGTCAAGTGCTGAACTATAACAGACACAAAGTAAGTACAGTGTTTCTCCATACTGATCAAATATCAGAAGCCAGCAGACCCAGTAGATGATAGAAGGCAACTCTTGGCTGTAAGAGAAGTTTCACAGGATCTCACCTCCGCTGCTCAAGCAGCCAGCACCCACCAGCAGCAGAGCCTTCCTCAGACACTCGCCCATCAGGAGTCCAACTTGGTGGTCCTGGACTCCTGCAGCGGAGATCCTCCCACCTGTCAAAGTTTCCTGGCTCAGGGTACGATGGTTTTTCGAGCTTCAGCCATCCTCCTTTCCCACTGCACGCTCCAGGGTTGCATTTGTCATCACTTGCCTCTCTGGACATGCCAAAGACTGGGCTGTTAGGAGGTAGGGCATCCTGCAATGTCATCATTTGCTGCTTTTGCTGATGAGATGAAGAAGGTGTTTGACTGGGCCTGCTCCAGATATTCCATTGCTCAAGTTTTTTAAAAAATCAAGTCTTATACGGGAAAAAGACATCCACACCCAAGGAAATCTGCAAACCATGGAACTTTACCTGTATCTTCATTGATTTTTTTTACTTCATGTCACAATGGATAAAAATGTATTGTAAAGGTCCTTTTAGTCTATGCTCCAAGGACGAATATAGACAATGTCCTTTTCCAGAACTCAGACAACCAAATCTCACATAAGCTTCTATACTTTAATATCACCCGGGGATATCAGAAATAAATGATAAAATATGAAAGAACAGAAAAGTGGAAAAGTGGTCATTCACTCACTCAGTTCTTTTGCAGAGACACAGGATGGATGTTTTAATGGGACACATGCACATTATGCACAGTGGCTCTGAGTGCTTTCCTACTTGTGTCTATGGGCCTTCCTGTCTCATTGTCTCCTCCCCCTTTTCAGCAATCTATGCATCTGTCAGAGGTATCGTCTCCTTAACCCTTTCGCAGGCACAGCGACATTTTTGTCGTTTTCCTTCTTTAAAACTGGTTTGGCATACCTTGTCTTGCCTCATCATGGGATTTTCCAGGAGTATCCATTTGTGGGACATTCCCAGTTCCAACGTGGATGAAGTTTTTGTGAATTCCGATGTGTTTGAATGTGGCGGGGATATGGATCCAAACGATTTAGATTCTGATTAAAACATAAAAACATCAGTTATGGGAAACAGAGAATAACAATCGTAAAAACCCAAAATTGGATTGTCAGGCCAAAATTTGCCTGCGAAAGGGTTAAGTCCTTTCCAGGAGTATCCAACCAGCATATATCTTAGTTCTGTGTTTATTGCAGGCTTCTAGTTTAGAATTTTATTGTCTTTGGAAATTATTGTAACCTTTATGTTAGTGATACTCTTTGGGAATAGTGACAAACTCCCAAGCCTTATTGTCGATCTCAAATCAAATTTTATTTGTATTTTGTATTTCACAAACATTTGTCACAATGTGCTTTACAGGAGAACCCTGGCCTGAGCCTCCTCAAAAGCAAGCGTACGGCAACAGCTGCAAGGAAAAACTCTCTATGAGAATAGAGAGGAGGACACCTTAGGAGGAACCCACCTTAACACCTCTTGAGACCTCTGCCAAAGAGCGCCACTGGCCAGGCACGAACATGTGAATTGCCCTAACCATGCTATACCACCTAGGCTGTACTGTGGATCTCCTGTTCCGGGCTTCAGCCCTTACACAGTTATTACCATAAAAAGAACGCGGGTGCAGCACAGATATCTGCTTAATTCTAACTTTTTATTAATAAAGGTGCATAACAATAAGTGACCAACGTTTCGATGTAAAACTTCATCTTCATCAGAGTCCTTGAGTCCTTTATTAATAAAAAGTTAGAATTAAGCAGATATCTGTGCTGCACCGGCATTCTTTTTACTTTACATTGCCCTGGTCCTGTCCTGGTTGCACCGGATTGTCTGGATTGACTTAATTGGCAGAAGCGCGGAGAACGCTCTCTTTTCTACAGTTATTACTGTATTCCTATCAATAAACTCCTTCATTGGATTGTGCCCTGAATCTGCATCTGGTTCCTTGTCTGGATCATATAAAGTTGACCTGGCCCATAGAGCAGGGAGTGGATTGTGTGATTGGTGGACTGGTTTGTCTCTCATCTGATAAAGGCCAAATTACATCCTACAATAGCTGTGTTTCCTTCTGCTGACATGCTCTTTTGCTAGAAAATGTGAGTGAGGTGTGTTTTCATCTACTGGTGTGGAGCAAATAAGCTAGGCAATGCAAAGCATAGTTTTATCAGAGGTTTGCAGTATAACCTATTTTACAGATGGGTGTCATCAACAGAGTTGAAGGCGAAGAGTTTGCAAATCAGACACAGCTGATCAGTCATGTGAGTTAAATTTTTGCTACATCAGAGCTTATTCAACAAAGGTGTTTCCATTTCCCATTTGGCACATTAACTCACTTTTCAAAGGGCAAGAACCACATCAAGCAAGAGAAAAAACCTTTTTTACTAAATTGAGGAATTTTTTTTTTAATTTTGCCATTCCCTTGCAATGTTTCAAAATGCGCAAAAATTTGTAAATGTAAGCATGGTGACTGGCCTAGCCCTTCCAAGCCTTCTCAGTAGTGGTAAGGTCCCATTGCTGCAAATGACAGCCTTTATTGCAGTGTCTCGCAATTGGTTTGGTAATTGTGTGGCAGTGATAGAAAGTAAAAGTTGCCTGTCAGATGTCAGACATGGGTGACAGAAAGTGAAAACAAGTTACAATGATTGGCAAAAAATTATATGTTCAATGAACATAAAAACACTGAAGAACATTCAAAATATGTGGTAGAGCCATTAATTTAAATCAAAATTTCTGTCAACAAATTTTTTGCAAAAGCAGCTGCAGAACTTAGGAAATCTCCTGGCTATCCCGCATGCTTGAAGGTGCACTATGCAAGTTTGTTTACTTCCACTTCTGTTGACATTCGAACTCAAACAAAACAGAGGTAGCCCGCCCCTCCCTCCCATAGTTCCCTCCTTCCCATGCTTCCATAACTGTCAACTCTTGTCGGTGATTGGCCGAGACGGTTTGTTATGTTATGGGCCACAGCCTGTCCCGCTTGTGTTTATTTACAGTTTGTGATGCCTGTGCGGTCTCCAGAGCCCGGGGTTTTTTTTACGGTGAATTTAGGGGCAGGCAGCTAGCGGATCGTGGAGAGATGTCGGGGAATTGAGACAAAAATATAATCGCACAGAAAGTAAACAAACTTGTATAGTGCACCTTTAAGGTAATGCAGAAAGTACTAAGGTCTACAACTACAGATGTCACAAGGTAGAAAGTTAACTCCTTATAATAGTCCAACAACAAAATTTTGCATTGCAATTATGTTGATAAAATTATTTAATGACCATTGTTATTTGGTAGATTCTCACCCCATGGTTGAAGCCCAATATCGTTTTCCATAATTTGGCGAACCAATCTCATTTGACGAGATCCATTGTGTATGTAGGTCCAGAATTTTTGGTCTCCTTGACTATGCACGATGCATACTGTATTAAATGAATATAACATGTAATTTGCTCAATTCTTGCTTGGAAAAATAGACTAATGCAGTTGACCAAAGATAACATTTAATCTCTTCATTTTTTCTGGCTTGTGATAACTTCTATGTGCTCTGTTGGCCACCCAGTAACAGAAAAATTTTTACCTGACACTCAGTCAAGAGTCAGGCAGCCTTTTTAGACCAAGACTTAGAATTGTCTTAATTATGACTTGGCTAAGTGCATGTACTTTGGGCTGCTAGGTACATGTATTTACAACACATTCTCATCCCGACTTGTCGTATAGTGACGCGACCTAACCAAGCATCGATATACGAAAAAAAAGGAGGCTTTGCGAATCCTTATTTTATGTTTAGGGTTAGGGGTTTGGGTTCGTTTAAACTAGTGTCAAATAAGGATGCCAAAAGCCTCCTCATATTTCCTCATACCTGATGTTGGTCAGGTAGCATCACTATTTGACAAGTTGGGATGAGACTGGGCTTGCATGAAATAAAGTGGAGTATGAGTTGGAGTGGTGTCTGTCTGATTGTGGTAGGTTGGTCCAGTGGCACTGTGCCTATACATTTAGGGCGGGCACATGCCCGCCCAGAATCGTCAAGGATTTTTTTCCCCCTTTCACCATGTCGCAAAATCAGCCTAGCTATGACAAATCAGCAGCACTTGTCCATAAGTGCAACGTTCCACAGCTCATGTGTCATCCACTCGTCTCAGGGTAGTCTCATGCTGAACTTCTATTGGTTTATCTTTGCTCAACAGGCGGGCCTTAGTGAATCCCATCTGGGAAACTATTAGCGTGGCGGTCGAAACGAGCTCAAGACAGATGAAACTGCTGTCTATTTGCCATTCCCCAGCAGGTTGCATGGACAGGCTTACATGTGATGCTGACGAGTGGACTGGTAGCCTAACACTAAGCTTGGCTAGTCAGGCTTGAAAATGCATTCCCTTGCTTTAGAACGTACGTTCTTTCAATTTCTGATTAAATGAGCGTATGTTTGGTACTTTTATTTTTAGAAATATCCCTTGTGCTAATGGCTACGCGTGTGTAAAAATAGTTTGACAACTTTGTGAAGTCACGTCAAATACACGCGCGAAGACTCAATGGGGTGGACAAAAATGTATGGTAGGGTTATTCCGGGCAATTCTTGAAGGCTGCGACTTCAGCAGCATATTTCCCTGGGATAGTGAAGTACTATTGTTGTTATTATTGCTTCTTGAAATGAAAATGATCAAAACTTATTCTGTACTTAGGTGAAAAGACGCAGAGCTATTTTCAGATAATGCCTCACAATTAGGTTGGGTTTTATACTTCAGGCTGACTGGGATTCAACTGCACAGAGGATTTTTCTTTAGCTCTGCCTTTTACTGATCTGCTACCGAAAGCGCACGATGACCTCGGTGGTCACTTTATTAGGTACACTTGTACACCTTCTCCTGAATGCAAATATTTCAGTCAATCACGAGGCTAAAACTCATGCAATGCATGTGAACATGTTCCCACCAAGCATTAGGATGGGGAAGGAATGCAGTGTAAGCGGTTTGACTATTAACTGACTGCTGGGTATAGGACATGTGGATTCTTTTTTGAATATTATTTTTTATTTATGTAGCCTAAAACAGAAAACTATGGGGGAAAAAATTTGTTGAATTGTAAACTACAAAGTTCAATAAAAAAGCTTACTTGCATGGGTATTATTTATATTAAGGAGACATATTAAAATTTTACAGTATAGCTAAGCTGTGCCCACCCAAAAATTTGGCTTGCACAGCGCCCCTGGGTTGGTCTGGGGAAAACTTTATGGTCAATTTTTATTCCCAGTCCAGTACAAGTGACGAGACCTGCAGAGTGAAGGGAAGAGCCAAAGGCCTCGTATACACTTGTCATTCCATGCATCTTATGATTTATCCACATTACATTTACACTTAGCCACATCAATGCATCATCGCTTGACAGGTACAAATCAGATTTGCAGTTTTCCACTTGAAATCCAAAAGTCAGTTGATTGTCTGTTGAACAGATGTTTCTCCTCACCAGTGAGATAGAGGCCTAGCTGAAAACAAAATATTTTGGATGGAACATAGCGCTGATGAATTTGGTGCCTTTAGATGGATCCATTTATACTTCGCCACTCTGCAGCCACAATGCATCTCAAGATTCCTCCAAAGGTGATTTGTGAAATCCGATTTAAATCTAGTCCATTTACGTCTTGGACCCATTTACTCTTGTCCTTTTGAAAATCCGATTGCTATCAGATCAGCTCAAGGCACTTTAAGTGGCGAAGTGTAAACGGGGTCAAAGAGGGAAAAGCAGAGAGGGAGAAAGTGCTGAAAGCAGATGATATAGCTGGTGAGAGAGGCCAAAGAAAGGGTGTAAACAAAAAGTGGAGTGTGTATGAAAGATATGGAGTGAGAGAGCTGTACAGGCCTAATCTTTCTCATCATATGCCTGGGAAGAACTTGCTTTGGCCCTGGGTGCTGTGCAAGTGAAGCGATCAGAGCGAGACATCAAGCAGATTAAACCTCTTCCCAAAGAGAAATGAGCAAGATAAAGATCATTCAGGGAAAGAAGGGCCGTATCAGCTTCAGACAGGCATTTGTGATCCTCAAAAATGACAACGCAGGCTTTAAATTACTTTGCCAGGTTTTACAAAATTCAAGCGACAGCTTGGGAGCAAGGAACTGGTATTTTATGCAATGCAGAATAATAAACATAGTGTGAAACAGCATGTTCACTTTCAGTAACTGCAGTCGATCCAGAATAAGTTTGTTAAGTGACTTAATGAAGTATGGTCAATTTTATTTTTAATTTTCGTCCGTTTTGTGACATGACTGTTCAGTATATGAGCACGATTCGAGAATACTCAAAACACATCTGTTCACTGCATAAGGTGTGACTCATAAGTTATCTGTGTACCGGGATGCATTTCATTGTACCCAGTCAATTTAAAACATTAATTTTTGGTATGTGGAATGTGCACATTCGCATTGCTTGACGGAGTACATAATAACCAGGAGCCAGAAATGTAATTACCATCAGAGACTGAACTGTCCAAGCCCTTTCTAAACTTAACTGAGGAGGCGTGCCGGGGAAACCTACATCTTTCTTGGAAAAGTCGTTGGCACCGTTAGCTCTAAACCTTGAAAGAGATCCAACTTCCCTGCTGAGTCAAATGAAATTGTACTGGCCTCATGAGCACTAGGTCATTCCAGAATCTTCTTGTGTGCCTACCTAGAATTTAATTTTGTTTTAATTCTATTATTAAAAATAAGGCTGCTTGGTAGGCTGACATGGTAAAAGCACTGCACCATGACCAGAAAACTGAGAGCTGAGCATAATTGACTTCATGTTGTTATAGCAAATTGGAGGGGTACAGTTGGTTTTGGTTGGCAGTTTGCTGATCGAGCACCTCCGACTCACTATCCTGGTGCTCATCAGTAGCATCCTGAGCAAGCACATGTTTGAGTTTTTCATTCTGTGCATGTGCGGTGTGAAATTATGAGTGAAAGTAAGCGCTGGCTGACAGGCACATGCTTTGTAGGAGAACCACAAACTGTCTGCCCTCTCTTGGGGTTGTAGCATATCGTAGTCGTAGTCACACATTTGTATGCAAGTAAATAGTTCGCTGATTGAATATTCCAGATTTGGGAGGGTTTGAAATGCCAAATAAAAAATAAGTACATATAAATAAGTACAAGTATATATAGACATATTTTTTAAAATTCTGAATTGCATTTTTGATGCATGCTGCACAGGATATCTTTGAAAGAGCAAGGGAGAGAGAAGCTGAATTGCATGCACCTCTTGCCTTGGCTGGAGGCATGGAAGTACTTGCTCCCTCAGTGAAAACCCTGCATGCATTTGTCTAAGAAAACATATGAATGCACCAAGGAACTTTCAGTATAATGGTCATGATGCACCAAAGAACTTTCTTAGAAAATACAGTAAAATTAAGAAAATGATTATTTCATTTTCACAGAATAAAGATTTCTAAAAAAAAAAGCCTCTTGTGCTTGTGCCTGTAGCCCGATGGCGGGTGACAAAATTGGTATTGAAGTTGCCCCAAACTCTTTTGATGAAGTGCACTGTTACTATTGACCCAAGGTGCAGCTGCTTCCTGATGTGTGCAAGAAAAACCAATCCCATTTTACAGAGAAGTAAGAGGTCACAATTGCATGTGTAGATATTGAAAATTGAATGTTTAAATACAAAATGAGACGGCATAGAGTCACGAGCAGTCAATCAGATTCTTAGCTCTTAGCTGGTTAACAGCAACATAATTAATCTAAAAATATTTCATCCCTAAAATAATAAGAAAGCCTTTCAATTTCAAAGGCCACACAACAGCATAATCTCTTATATTCACAATACTATACACAATACACATACTACACATAATAAACCCTTGCAAAGCAGTGACCCAGGTCATACCGCCCACATGCAATCAACTGTGGTTTGTTGTTGCCCTCATCTTCTAAAGCATCTTCATTGGTATTTTCTTCTTCCAAACTTTCCTCGAAGCCAGTGGTTCCCAAATTGGTTCCTGGGGTACCCGAGTGTATAGTGGTTTTTGTCCCAACCACAGTTGCAATTACATATCGTGAAGGGGAATTAAGTGTCTTTCCTCTAAAAGCATGGACTTCCTTATACTGCAGGACATCTACAAATAGATCCATATAGATTTCAGAACATTTATTTGACTTGTATGACATGTAAATGTTGTTAGGCACAGTTAGACATAGAATGAGTACTGGTGTGATTTTTAACTGTTGCAGTTGAAAAAAAAAAAAATCACCACTTTTCCAATTGTGAAACAAGAATAAAACTATAATTTTTACACGTTAACAAAAACCAACTTCATCTCGCTCAAGGCAATATGAACAAATTATGTCGGCATGGCATTTCTGACAAGTAATTACAAAAGACTAGTAGCAACCTCAAATGTAATAAAACCCACAAATGTAATCACACCCACCAGGGACGTGCACAGACATTTTGAGGGGCTGTTGCTCAACCCAGAAAAGGGGCACCTTGTGATGCGTGGACCTCAGACCCTCTAGGGGGTTCGGGGGCACGCCTTCCCAGAAGAATTCCTCCAGCCTGGCTCCTGCACAGTCACAGTTACTGTCAGGGGCGTAGCTAGGATTTGAAAAAAGTGGATGTACATGTTTTAAACAGTATTGCAAGAGAGCAAAGCGAGCCACAGCGATCTTGGGGTATAGAAAGGAAAAAGTGGGAGTACTATCCTAAGGACTTTTATTTACAAGCTAATAGTGCATGGAACAACGAATCACTAATACTAATTAGTTATTCCTGTTATTTTTTTTGTTTGCTTGCTGCATTTACTTACTTTTTACATATTTTTATAGACACTCAAGATGCCAGTGAGGATGAAGATGAAGACAGTCTGAGGATGAGAGTAGTTCTTCCAAGACACCTCGATGGAAAACGTCACACCACTGCCTCTCCAGTACAACCTGAATGGTTACATATCCCTCCTTCTGCCAATGAAATTCTGTCTCCATACCAATATTTCAAAAGTCTTCTCTCTGATGACGTCTTGGAACTTATTGTTGATGAGTCAAACCTGTACAGCATCCAGTGCAATCCTGCCAAGCCACTTAACCTTACTGTTCAAGAACTTGAACAGTTCTTCAGCACTGTGCTTCATATGTCATTATTTGGTCTTCCAGCCACCCGTATGTTTTGGAGCAACAGTAGCCGCCTTTCACATGTTGCTGATTTGATGCCTCTTGCGCACTGGGAGGCCATCAAAAAATTTCTCCACTTCAGCTACAACAATCTTCAGTCCACGAGAAACATGGCTAACTATGATAAGCTGTACAAGATCCGGCCTTTTCTAAATCACTTCCTCACCAAGCTGAAACAACTTCCTATGTGTGAGACCTTGAGTGTGGATGAACAAATGGTGCCATTTAAGGACAAGAGCAGAATCAAGCAGTACCTACCCAGTAAACCAAGAAAGTGGGGTTACAAAATACTGCTTCTTGTTGGAACAGATGGCCTTCCTCACAACTTTGAAGTTTATCCTGAGAAAACTGTCTAGCCACCTGAGCTTCCAGATGTAGGGGCAAGTGGGAATGTAGTACTGCGCCTGGCAGAGCCAATGCCACAGAATAGTAATTTCAAGCTATTCTTTGACAACTGGTTTAGCTCTGTCCCACTGATGCTTGTGTTGTCTCAGCAAGGCATCCACTGTCTGTGTGCTCTAATCGCTTGTCAGGCAGTTCCATGACTCCAGATGCTGATCTCAAAAAATGTGGCCGTGGGTCCTTCCAAGAAAAAACAGCCTACATCGGAAGAACCCAGCTGCATGCAGTCAAGTGGTATGACAACAGATCAGTCACCCTCCTCAGCAGCTACATCGGTGCTCAACTTACCTCCTTACACTCCACACTCCTCCTTGTTGACATCAACAAATAAATCCGCAATAAATTTTAGAACATTTTTTTTACTTGTATTGCATGCAAAAATTGTTTCAGTAAGACACATATAATGATTGTTGGCATAATTTTTAACTGTTGCAGTTAAAATAAATTGCCACTTTTCCAATTGTGACACAAGAATAAAATAATAAAACATTAACAGTTACCAACTTCATCGCGCTCAAAGGAATGTCAAATCAATATACACTGCATGACAACAAAACCCTACTTGATCAAAAGAAGCTTTAACAAAGATTTACAAATTAAAGAGTGTCAAAACTGTAGACGTCAAATAACTCTGGCTCGAACATTCAAACAATCATTGCTCTCAACTACAGGTTAATCAAAGCAAGCCCCACAATTCCACGTGGAACGTTGCTGATAATAACAATATAAAAGGTCATAAACACAACGCTAAATGGGTGGGACCAATAGCCGGGGTGGTGGGTGCAGCAAACAAGAGCAGAGCCATACCACACCCCCAGAAACCAATTTCTTTCAATAAATTTCAGTAATAGAGAGCCATCCAAAAGATTGTGGCTCAAGGATCACACAAGCTAAATGCCACCTTAGTGAATAGACTAAATCGGCATTATCATTACGCATGCACGAAAATTTTCCGGTCAGAGTTCAAGACTACCCACGATGTCAACAAAATCGATAAAGCCTAGCTATCCCAGTGGAACAGCCGGCTACTTATCGAAATTATTCAAGTTATTTTACATTGCCTAAGGTTGTTTTCAGGCAATATGCTGGGTTCACATTGTTCAGTCTGTGATTGGCCTAATAGTACGCGTGTGCTTAAGGAGTGGATGGAGGAATTTTGCTCTATTCACGAGTGCAATAAAGGAACATCACGCTGTATGTGTGACCCACCATATGTACTCATCCCTTTTCCTACCAAAAGAAAAGATCCAGAAAGAAGTGTTGAATGGATTAAATTAGCGAGTTAGACCTAAAATCTTTTATTTTGCTAATCAGTAATACAATTTGTAACAGATATTAATGAGTAAACTCTTTTAAGGGCCCACAAATGCCCTTAAAAGAGCATGAAACAGAAGGGCCGTGTGCAGACACAGACAGAAGTCACAAAGAGATTCCTTGAGGGAAAGCAGAGGAAATGCAAAAACGGATATCTAAAAACAGAGCAACAGAATCAAAACGCAAATAGCAGGCTTGAAGTGGAGGTACTTCGACAGGAAGTGAACCACAAACAAAGTGTGATATTTAGTGGTGTTAATTCTGGATATAAAATCACACACAGAAAAGATGCATGGGATGCAGTTACCCTTTCTGTGAATGCTTTATCTGCAGAGGGATGCACAACAGATGAAGTTAAAAGAAATTATTTGACTTGAAATCTGACACAAAAAAAAAAGAAATAAATAAATTCAGATGAGAGATGCGCAGCTCTTGAGGGGGACAGCAGGAAAAGAATTGTCTGAGCTGGACCAGCGCATCAGGGACATCATCGGAGAGATGGCACTATCAGGTGTGCCATCAGCTGAGTGTCTGGACACAGACCTGGGCCCCGAGCGAGCGCCTTAATCTCCTCCTTGTCCATCTCCTATCAAAGAGAAATCAGAGGGCAAGCTATTTTTCCCTGATAATATAATTTATAACGAGTGTGTCCCAAAGGCATGTTTAACTTGCAACATCATGTTTAAAAAGAATACCTGCTTGTATTCGAAATTAAGACCTTTAGGCCTGTTTAAAAATCACAGATAAAGGTCACTACAGTGTTTTAATTATCGATTATCAACAGATGAAGTCCTGAGCCAACCACCCTCTGCGGCACAACCAGGAACCTTACAGTCCAACCCAGCGCAGTCAGCGCCTCCTGTCTCCCAGCTCCCCCTGTAAGGTCCCGGTGGCTAAAAAAACCCAAGGTGGAGAATACCTTCACATTGTGGTGGCACAGGGTTAGATTGGCCTGTATGGCTCTGAAGTGCTGGCTCCAAATGATCACAAAGGTCCAAGAGGACAGCTCTGGGTAGCCTAAAGATTCCCAATAACTCTCACTCTCTATATGCTCATGGAAAATTTGTTCCCTCCATAGGGCACCATCTGCAATATCCTGCAGTTGCAGTAAATATGCTATTAGGGACTTTACGCAACGGCGGATTTTGCGATGGCTACGGCATCCGGAAATAAATCTCTCCTGACGCTGGTGCCGTAGCCGTCAAATCCAGTTGGGACTTTAAGCAACGGTGGATTTTGATCAAAGTTTGTTAGCAAAGTGGTTAGTTCAGTGTGAACTGTAATTGTAACTGTAACCTACTGTGAGCGCTTATTTGTCCCACTCTCACTGGCAAAAGGGGCAGATGAAATAGCTTCAGGGGAAATGGGAAACTGTAAATATCAGATTAGATCATTTAAATTTATTGTCATTCTGCCAAGTACAGGTACAGAGCATGACGAAAAGACGTGCATTTTTTTTTAATAAACTTTATTTCAAACAATTCAATTAAAAAAAGACATAAAATTTGACAATTAGCACACATCTAATCAGAGTGTGAGCAAATGGTAAAGATCATGGGAGTGTGCATATATATACAGCATATGTGCGCTATATATGCACCGCAGTAGAATAAAGACTAATGTACATGGGAGGAAATATAGAAATTTACAGGGTATACAGAGAAATTATGTACTGTATGCAATGCAAGGATGAGGGGAGAATATAGCCTACAGCAGCCTATAGTTCACTATGGTTTCATACAGTGAAATATACATAGTATCCTGTATCTGTGGGAAAGGTTCGCTGAAACACGTAATGTATAGTGTGCCACTATCAATTGTAGAACTCATTTCATTTAAGAAATACAATGAAAACCACTTAATTCAATCACTTGAACCGCGCGTTGTAGTGACTACGTGAGATAGGTTCTTTCCCCGTAGTAGATCAGCCTGCTACAGCAAGCAATGCCGGCACACCGGCTTAAGTCTCGATCAGCGGAGCGCAGATCTATTTCCGGGTGCCGTAGCCGTCACAAAATCTGCCATTGCTTAAAGTCCCTTTTGTGTGAGCAGGGTGCAGAAGTCCTTCTTTTTGGCCAATAAATGGGGTAGCCAACTGGCTAGTGGATGGAATATGGTTCCCAGTTAACATGATTGATATAAGTTGATATAAGTGCAGTGTAACGTTCATATTTTTCATAACTTTGAAAAACAACAACCGTTACTGAAAAATATAATAAATTACAAAAATATTATTGTAATTCAACTCATATAATATTACACAAATGTAGAACAAAAAACAATGCAATAACCACGTATTTTGCTCAAATATGTCAGCACCTGAATTTGTGTAAGAGTGCTCTTCAGTGTGCATAGATTCTGTTCTTACCTAAGAACAAATTCCAAATAAGAAAACATTGGTGAATGTCAGAATCTTTGTAAAAAGTGCGCAAGTGGGTTTTAAGAGGAAACTTCCTCTTAAGAATGGTTGGTGAATGAGGCCCACTGTCTTTAACACGTTTTCCCAATGATATCAATAATCCATTGACAGCTAAACGCACAGCTCCCCTCTCAATGCAATGTTAAGGCGAGTAAATAATAAATGCAAAAAAATGGTTTGATTCATTTGCCGAAATAGGTTACTCTATATGAAATGAAATAGCCTGAACTACTATGGATTATGCGTGTTAATTTGGCATGTCCTACAAAGTAGTTCATCAAACCTGCCCTTCATGAACAATTTAGCAAATGTATTTCACATCCCAGTGAAGCGTTTCGTTTCTTTACTTCAGCTACCTCAATGAAGCGAGTTAGCCACACGTGAAATAGCTGAATGTTCGAAGAATTACCACATTTTTAATCAACAAAAGTGATTGAAAACGGATGAGATCTTATCCTGTTTAAAGGCATGGGTTCCGCCCTCCCGGCTTGCTGTTGAGTAGCCGCCACTTTATATATGTATGCAGATTATATAGGCCAACAAAAATCTTTCAAAATATTGACTTAACAACGCTCAAAGTATTCAATATCTGTGTCACATTCGGCCAAATTTACTATTGTGGACAAAATCTCGGTAGTCCTGAACTTTGACCGGGACAAGAATGCTTTGCGCGCAGCGAGATGCCAAATTAATCTATTGATTAGCTGCTTGAGGTGGAGTACTGTGCCATTGAATTTTCCTTCCTGATTTTTTAGCTTCTTCACACTGACAGTGACCTTTTTTGCCAGTGGTCTTGTAAGATATATTCTTGGTAAAGGGACTTCATCTACAGTGCTCTTAAAAAATCCACTTACCGCCCTCTGGTTTTGTCCACAAAAAGGATGCATCCCAACAGATATCTTTATTATTGATACCAAGGTATTGTTATTCAAAAAATTGAATTACTGACTCTGATTGATGTTCGGTATGATTGATTTCAACCCCTAAGTTCTGGCTTGGCACACTCACGCCTTTGTCGTCTCCTGCTGTGTTCTGACTGGTGTTCTGACTTGTTTGGTCACTAAGTTCACTAACCATGGGATCAGAGGGAAATGCGACAACACACCTTGCTACTTCGTCAGAAGGAAAATGTCGGAGGCTAATATAATGTTCATGGTTTTCGGCCATTTGCCCAAGATAAATGTTTTCTGTAAAAATGAGTTGGCTGTAAAAAATGAGCAGCCCCTGGGCCAAGTGAAGGTATAACATGGATATTCAAGTTGAAAAGATTAGTGGTGGCGTATAGTGTCAGTTGGTCACCATAAGTGTGTGCTTGAGCCATGTTAGCAAGGTATGCTGGCCAGGATTCATATTCCGGAACCCGTTGATCAAATTACTGTTACGTGTAGGAATACAGGGAGACCCCAAGCAAAGTAGCAGGCAAAACGACTGGTTTATTTGTCATTATACAAAGTTAACAATGAGCACGCAAGCACAAGAAACAATGGCAATAGAAAATACAAAGTGGAAAAGCTTACAAACTCCAAAAGGGAGAAAACAGCCAATTTGGTCATGAACATGCAGAGACGCGAATACGTGAGCTCTGAAATAGAGTTAAATTTAGGAAGAGAAATTTTGATACGCAAAAATACGCGAGCTCTCATAAAAGAGAGAATCTAGTCTCCCGAAAGGGAGCAAGCCGAACCAGCATTGAGCAAGTGAAGTAAATGGTCTGACCAACAAAAGAAAAGTGAACAAAGCAGGAACTAAATCATGGATCATCAACTGCCGGCCCGCCAAGGCTTTTCATCTGGCCCGCGGAATATTAAAGCTAAAGTCGAGAAGATTTTTTTGGTCGTATTTACTGAAACTGTCACTATGCTTAGACATGCGAATATGAATAAGGTGATTTTAGAAAAAAATCCGCAACTTTATCTCCACCCACAGCCTGTAATGCGATCTGCGAAATTCTAAGACTCCCGAGTCTTACAGTGCGTTGACCGGTTCCGCAAACGGAATTTGTCTGAAGCGTCTGGTATCGATACAGCATTCGGAGGCGGAAAGTTATCTGTTCACGAATTTGCAGAAATTACTCACGCACTTTGTGGATCAATTGGTTTTCTTCAGTCATTAGGAATAAAGCCTTGCACTGTCATTTTTCAGTGGCACGTCCTTTGACCGGTTCATAAATAATTTCCAGTTTCATAAACGGTGCCCTTTGTCAGGCCAAACTTATGATATTCTTTGTTTATTGGCATAATTGCGAGCCCCTGGCTACAAAGGAACAGACACATGTATTTTCCACCAATTTTAGCCAGCATTACTCTGCAGGGTATATCATAATAATTGGTCAAATTTATGGATAATTGTTACATGTGCCGACATTGTGTCAGCTGGAATCCACGTGCACTGGCCTCAGTTCAAGACGATTTTGTACATCCATCGATATTCGACTGCTATCAGCGACTATGGATGATTCTTTCTACTCTTTCCAATTCAAGTACATACCAAGTATACATTAAAATTATCAGGATAAGACCACAAATTCAGATTAACACAGGACATGAGTAATGATCAACCCATTGAGCCACTGAAAAACAGTTATGGCGGGGGAAAAGATGTTTTATTTCACATTGACTACATTAAACTTTAATAAAATTCTTTCAGAAAAATAAACAAGAATAAACATGTCTCATAAATTACAAGTTTGAAAACCCACAAAATGGCGTTTGCGGAACTAGTCAAACGACAAGCAGTCACTAATGGGTGTTGATGAAAAAGTATCAAGAGTGCGAAACTGGGATTTATATGGTCAAATATACGATAATTTCCGATCATAATGACACTTATAACATGATGAATCCCGGGAATACATGCGTTTAACGGCCACACACTGCGCAGTGCGCCTTATCACAGGCGTTGATTTGGTACTGCTGGAACGGCAAGCAACAGTTATCGGGCAATTATTTCTCTATCAAGCCGAATATCTCGAAACGATAGTTAAGAGTTAAATCCACAATAATTTACCGTTCCAGGGGTGTCAAACTCAAGGCTGACAGTGAAGTCGTTTTCCCGCACATGAAGTTTGATTTCTGCAAATTGCGGAACCAGTCAAATTGCGGAACCGGTCAACCCACTGTAAAATCGAGGGAGGGACTGGTTTGGATCTCAGCGCAAATGGGGGAGGGGCTTGAAAGTAGTGCTCGTTCAAAAATCTAACTAAGTCCTCTTGGTCGAGCAATCTTCCCGACTTCAGCTTTAATTCAGAAAATGTGAACACAGAAGAAGCATTTCTCAGAATTTTTGGATATCTACAGTAGCATTTTTCCTTCTGATATAGATTGAAACAACCCCAAAAGCAGCAGCAGATTAAAATAATTTTGTTTAGAATGATTTACTGACGTGTGTGTTGCATGTGCGCTCCTCCCTCGGGACAGAAAGTCGGCTGGCACAGCGAGTCAGCTACGCTGTCTCTTAATGCAAGAAGGGGGCAAACTCAAATCTCTGCTTTAAACAATTTGTTTTTTTATTTATTTTTATTTATTTATTTTCACCCTCTTATTTTACATGTAAGTATTTTCTTTTGCACACTCTTATTTAATATTTCATTTTTACTTGTTTTTTTTCCACATGCACAATAACTGCGGTTACACCCAGGTCTCATGAAATGCGTCGTCTTATTTTCTTCAAGAGCAAATGCCGGCATTGTGTGACAACAGATATGAAAAAATAAAATACATGGGTCCAAACCCGTTCGCAGCATCTGTAGCTAGCCTGTATAAATAAAACGCAATAAAAAAATAAAACTAGACCATGTCAGTTTACAATGAATCCCACTAATAAAACCCTGCCCAATACTTCGGTATTACTTTTTTTACATGCGCAGTAATGATGCTCAGCGCTGGCAAAATAGCCTATCACAGTCAAAAACAGAAAGAATATCATCGGCTTAACATAGCAACAATGACAAATACTATCTTTGTGCAGCTAAAGATATGAATGATAAATAAAATAGACGGATCCAAACGGAGCCATTCACAACATCTGTGGCTGTATCAAATAAAGCACCATTAAAAATAAAACTAGACCATGTCAGTTTCCAAATAATCCAACGAATAAAACTGTTGGCGCGGCCATTCTTCGGCGTTGAAAATGGATGCTGGTACAAAGTTGAACATTGGATCGTAACGGAGGAAAAACTTTGCACAGCCACCATCAGTTTGCTCAGTCCCTGGGACTAATCAGTTGAATGACTAACAGTTCATTTTTGACAGCATCATTGCAAATTGCATCACAAAGTTATTAGGCGTTTTCCTATGCACGGAAATGACGGTTTGTCTTTCAAAGTTTCTGAATGCATGTAGCTAATAAAGCGGCATATATTCCCATTTTTTCGTGGCTTATTGCCATTAAAGCATTTTATCTGTCAGTATGGTTTCATAAACCTAAGATTTCTTCGTCATGGATGTATTTTTTTCAATGCAGAAAACAACAGCCTATAATTAAATCAAGAGCCATCTACCTGTTAAGCACGCTGCAGAAAATGCTAAAATGAGAGATTGAGATCAAAATGGGAAATATATATGATGCGTATATGAATGAAAATCCGGCCCCCGCAGTGTCTGCTTGAAAACATTCGGCCCATGGACAAATGTAGTTGATCACCCCTGAACAAAATACTGAAGTGAGGTGAGAACTAAACCAATGAGAGAAACGAACTAATACTTGAATAATGAGTGAGTGTGGCGGGAAACTATGCTGGCAGGCAGGGCTGACGAGCTTCAGCTGGCGCTAGTCACAATACAGCAAATCATTTTCAACAGCCGAGTGTGTTTCTGGGTATTACAGTATCTCTTTGCGTATCGTATCTGCTGAACGAAAAATTCCTAGAGATATCAAGTCGTGCGCCAGAGTTCCCGTCCCCAAAAGGATTATGGGTTATTTGAAATCCTTGATCTTGAATTACTTCAAAATAGTCATTTCTTTCCATTGGAACCAAGAACTGCTTCTTGTGTTGCTCCATTCTCTTCTTCTCTAATTTTGCCACCTTATGTTTTAGTTTCTTTTCCCTGAATATAAGGCTAGTAACATCATTAACTCTAAACTACCGTTTCTCTCTTTTTCCTGACCATGGAGAAAAATGCAGAAATATACAGTCACAACCTTCTCTCTCTTTCTGATGCCAGCTGTATTCCTACTTCGCCATCTCCGATCTGATTCATTTGGGTTGTTATGACCTGCTGCAACTGCCATGACTGAATTACTGATTATCTGATTTACACCATTATGACAGTTCAACTTGTGTGTAAAATACACTTCAAATGGAGATTTATAATGCAGATCTTCCTTAGGGTTCTCATTCATTGTTCACTAGTATTCAGGCAGCCTTTCCACCCAATCAACACCTTTTTTTTCCCCAAGATTTAGGTTGCCGTAATCTATCATGGAACATTGACTGCTCTCTACCTTACCCTGAGACTGGAGATGGTATGGGCAGCTATATAAAATCCTTACATTCATTTTCTCACAAAGTCTCTGTACAGCCCCTTTAAATTCTGAACTTTGATCACTCTGGATAACCAGGGGAGACCCGTGTTCCATGAATATGTTTCTCAGTTTGTCCGCAATTACATTGCTGTTTTTCTTCTGGAGAGGTCGAAGCCAAACGTACCTACTGAAGATGCTGATTACAGAGAGAATGTGTAACGATAAGTGCTGCATTTCAAGCTCACCCTTCCTCCTTTTCCAAAATCTAACAGGACTATTTGGTGTCTGATGTGCACATCATGAGCGCAAATTGGCTTTCGGGTCGCCTTGTTAAGAAATTTGGCATTGCGGCGGTGATGTAATTTGTCTTGGTTTAAAACGTTCTGAACACGTGGCTCACTAAATCCGGCATATTTTCTTTTATGGGAATACAAAATCTTTCTAGCACCTGAACCTTTGGTCCAACTGAAGTCATCTGAAACAAACTGGATTACCTCATTCTAACTTACCAATCAACGTCCTTTCAAAGAAAAAACTTCCTCGCCATTTTTGATTCCTAATGTCAGTTCACCTTTGTTCCTCCAATGTCGCACAAATGCTGATTTCTGCACTCTTGTCTGTTTTTTGACAGGAGGAAGTCGATGACCATTGATGAGCATTAACAGTACATCTTATACACTATTTTCTATGGCAGATGGATTTTTGTTGCCTCTGGCACTTGTCCTCTTCTGAAACTTTGATTCTGAGTAAGAAGATGGAGCGTAAAGCAAGATAATCAGGATAGAAATGAAAAGAACCTGAAAGCCTTGCATGGCGTACAGAGACAATCTAGTTTAGAGAAACGCGACTAGCTTTGTCTGCTGTTCGCGGCCACAGCCTAGAATAGTCTAAACCAGAAAGTTACAATTTCTTCATTTTGAGTTGTAACTAAAGAAATCCATTTTTCCTAATTAATTTTCCTCCTCAGTAAAGCATGAAGATCACGTGGAAAATGCATAGGTTTTTTTGTATTGAATTTTAATAATTCAAATCAAATTCAGATTGTATATATAGATCTAGATTGTATAATGAAATTTGGGAGGAAACATGGTCATAAAAATTAAAGATTTAATTACAAAAAACATGTTAATAGACAAATAATTGGCGTAAAGCTGCAGTAAGAGCAGGATGGAACGCTCCTACCAGTACCCCTGACCAAGGAACTGGCTTTAGAACTGGAGTTGGTCCCCGGGCGCTGTTCTGTGGCTGCCCACTGCTCCTAACCATAGGATGGGTCAAATGCAAATTTATTACTCCTCGGGTTCAATAAATTGTATCAATAAATCAAGGGCGTAGGTTTGTATATGGAAGGTCGGGACATGTCCCTACCAATATTTTGGAAGCCAGATTGTCCCTACCAATATTTCAGTGAACCCGTTCTTATCATCTTTCCAGACAAGCCATATAAGACTCAATTGTGGAGGCTACGTCTCCAAGACAACCTATTTATGGATTCTAGCATTTGATTGCTTGAAAGGGCGGGGCTATCTCAAGGCTAAAAGTCAAGAGTAAACTGACTATGCTATTCAGATCATGAATATTAATTTTTGTCCAAAGCGGCGCTTGAGGCGGCAACTGGATTGCCAGTTTTGATTACATGTGTTTGCAATGGCTTACCCGTAGAAGAGAACCGTAATTTGGCATTTGTTCCAGATTTTTCTTCATCACGTAACTATAGCACTTTTCCTATGGCCCAGCTCATGACATAACATTGATATTACCTCAGGTACGTATCACTTTTTTTGGAAATTTCATCGTCTGAGAGTGTGAGGAAAAAAAAGTCGCTCCATGTAAAGTCATGCTGCTAATATTTCACCAAACTGAATACCAAGTATAATGTTGGTTGAATAAGTGATCTAACTAGTCAGAAACAGACAGTTACTTAAAGTGAAAACTTGCTAGCTACCTTAAGTTAGTTTTTACCGGAAAATAATGTCAATGAATGTTAATTAAACATGTTTGCTAGTTTCAACTAGTGAACTAAACCTGGTTTCTGTCACATGTTGGTTAGTAATCGGGTTGCTAGCAGTAGTAAATATAAGCCAGTTGGATATGTCAAATTATAAGGTGAATTTCAATGGAGAAATCCCACGAAGGTGCCATTATTAATTAATTATTATATGCAAGAACCACAGCAGCAAGCTAGAGAAACAGAGCAAGATGTTGAGGAAACAGGTGTATCAGGGCTTCAGGTGAGGTCATAATTATGACTTGTTCTGTGAAATTATAGGGAAAGCATTAACGTTAGTCTCATGATGTTCAGCAAAGATAACCTTTGAAAGTCAGAATGTCCCAACCAACTTTGGCTCAGTGGGGGAAATAAAAGAAACACATAATCGTAAATCTAACATGATCCAGTCCGATTAACGCTCGGTTTGCTGCTTATCCAATTCATAGTCAGTGGTCCATTTTGAGGTGTTTATGGCGGCTGCAATTGCGTTACCGCAAAATAAGATGCTTAATAGAGAGGATTGCGAGCTGGCTTGCTAACGTAGTTATATATCCACTCACTTGGTATCAATGTCCAGGTTACAAGAATGAGCGGGTTTCATGAGTGCGCTGAGATGGTTGTGGCAAGTTTATGTATGTGGAATCTTTATATGAAATTTTTGGAGGCACCTTGCGTGGCATAATTAAAAAAACGGAGAAACACTCATTCGGATAGTCTCTGTATACAATAAAGGCAGTATCTGCACTCAGATTTACAAAAATTTTCCAGCTCGCGGGCTATGCGCGCTCACATCACATACTTGTCCCTACCAATTCTCACATTAAACCTATGCCCTTTCAATAAATAATCAATGAACATAAAGTGGCTGCTCAGGAATGAGCAAATGAAAAACACGCAAAGAAATAGTACCCTTAGCTGCCGAATAGCTCACTTGGTTAAAGCATCGCACTGCGAAGCAGAAGTGACTATCATGACACGGGTTCGAGCCTCAGTCGTACCAACCGGCAGTGGTCGGCAGCTTTTTTTTGCAAGAACACAATTGGCCATGGCGCTACAGGGATGCAAATTGGGAAGGGTCTGCTGGGAAGGGTAATATAACATGGTTCCATTGTTCGTTGCTTAGGCGTCTCCTGTTGGCCAAGACGGGCGCTCGTCAGGAAGATTCTAAGCTTGTTCATGTTCGGGTATCCTCCGCCCTCGCTCTGAACTTGCAATGATTCAACCAATGAGTGTATAAGAAGTGGTGGCTGACGGGCGCGTGCTTCGGAGGAGAGCTGCGAACTGTCTGCACTCTCCTGAATTGGCAACAAGGGGTCGCATACGAGCAAGTGTACATAGTTTCCCAACTGGGAATTCCAGATTTGGGTGGGATTGGAGATGCCAAATTTATAAAAAATAAATAAATAGTACCCTTGCCCGTACCCTTGCCACTAGAGGCAGCAGAGATGTCCAGTTGTTGCGATCACAAAATAGGTTGCACTTCAGTTTGAGCTGTGGCTCTCACAAGTCATATGCGCCTTGTGCTGGAAAGAAATGACCAATTAGATTGGGGAAATATCATTAGAGGTTGCAATACATCTATGTGTGTGCATATCGTCAGACCTGGAAGATTGGACCCTAAGTGGTTATTCAAAGTTTTCAGGTTTTATGGAACTCGATGAGGGTAATTTTCAATTTTCACCCTTTCCAAACAACCAGCTTTTAGTTGGGACAAAAAATACCTGAGCAGTTCTCTCAGAAGAATATGCACATTTAAGATGTAATATTTGTAAGATTTAAGACTAATTCTGTTTGCTTTCACTCTTTTCTCTGAATCGAAAATCTTGCATTAGAAATTTAACAATGCAAATAAATACTACATTCTCCATCCATCTAGAAAACACAAATGTGACCTTGATACATCTTTTTTTTTTAACGTACACTCTATTAATACCCTAGAGAGTTGCCCTTTCTTGTTATTATCATCAGGCTCATTTTTAATGAGCTGAGTTGGGAACAAATAAGTGTAGTATGCAAACCTCCCCCTGTTCCTTTTTATCTTCAATTGGAAAAGTAGAACAGAACAGCGCTCGCAACAAAGCAGCCTCTCGCTCCAAGTCGGGGAGCCCATCACTGGGGATGAAAACACATCATCATAATGAAGTGATCTCATTCCTAGAGAGGGGGTTATTTTATCTTGCAATTACACGGCCTGCCCGGCCAGTTGCACCCGATTTCATCCCCAACTAGTCCTGACCACCGTTTGAGCCAGACAGCCTCAGATGAAATCTCAGGACTGCTGGTGCTTGTGTACTTTGGCCTGGAAGCAACACCAGCACACATTATCAAGCCTGACAAGGCTAATTTAGACATGGAAATGATGAAAGGAGTCCATGGCCTCATCCTGCAATGCATTGTGAAATGTTTTGACAATTTGGCGTGACTCACTGAAGAGACGTATCAGGCCCCTAGCTGTAGAAGGCTCTCTCACATGGACTGAATACTGTGCTTATGCCGCTCTTTTTGGCTCTCCTATTTTATTGGGACTCAATGGTTAATGAGCTATCCTGAGAGGATATTGTTTCTAAATCCTCAGAAACAGAATATTTGATCACAGTCTTATTGCAAATTTTCACAATGCACAAAATACAAGCCATATACGCTGTGTGTAATTGCAAATATCCACCCATTCCACCCATCCAGCCACCAGACCTGAGTAACTATATTTATTGTCATATGTTATTATACACTTGTAGAAGAAGAGAGACAAAGTAGCACAGAAACAAACAGACATACAACAAGTCAGGAGTTTTTACATATTATGGGGTTACAGTATTTGCTTTTATTTTTTTCTACAAAAGTCAGAAAGGGCTGACAAATTGTATAAAATCTCAGAACAGACCCTTGGAGAGAGTATTAATCTCTCCAACTGGTGGTATTGCATAACCTCTCTGAATCAATGAGAATATGTACGGGGGAGAGGGTCTTTGGAGCAATATACAGTAAGCCACCTGGCTAACAAAGCACAGAAGGCCAACATGTTACATTTGTTTTTACTGAGATGGATATTCTGTGGTGCCACACCAAACAGAGCAATGTGAGGGGACGGATCTATCAGCTCTCCCATCAATTTAGAAAGAGTATCAAAAATAGACTGCCAAAAATTATGTCGTTTTGGACAAGTCAAAAACATATGTAATAGACTTGCAGGAGCTTGCTTCCATCTATCGAATATAGTGTCCAGCCCTAGCACAATCCTAGATAGCCTGACTTTTGACCAATGAAGTCAGTGTACTATGTTGAATAATACAACAGCATGCCGTTGACAAATAGATAATGAGTTTATTCTTCAAATAATTTTCTGCCAAATTGCATCTGTTTTTAAGGTGACCGAAAGATGACAGATAAAGTGAATTGAGAAGGTTATATATATTGCCTATAATCTGCTTCAGCTCTGTTTTAAGCTTAGAGACAGAATCTAACAGTGATCTGGGGGAACATAAGGGGAAGAAATCAGATTGTGAGGCCATAAAATTCCACAGTTGCAAGTATCTACAAAAATGCAGACAATTGCTCAAAAGATGCAAAGGTATTGTCCACACAGAGATCCTGTAATGACAAGATTTAACTTTTTCAGCCAAATTCCAAGGGCTCCATCTAATACTGAAGGGGTAAACAAATGATTCTGAACTATTTGAGTGGAGTGGGAGAGAAGAAAAAGAATATTTGAATGTTATTTTCAAAATGATTGAAAAATGTTTTCTGCACAGTTTGGATCATAAAAAAAGAATCCATGTAAAATTGAAAGTTAATTGTCAGCCTCTAAATGCATAGGACTTAAACTTTCTGTACAGCCGTATATCCACCGAGCACTGATGCTCATTGCCAATGGCTGTGATTATTTCATAAGGGTTGCTTGAAATTTATTTCCCAGTTATGAAAGCTCTGACTGCATTTGACTAGGAGATGCCTCATAACAGTGTTTATCGTGGCAACATCCAATGAACAGCACCGTTAGATTTTGGTCAGCAAAATAATTATTTTAGTTAGAAAGCGGCATCTAATTTTAGCGTCATTTAAGGAAGCCCTGTGCATTACATGCATTTAAAATGTCCAAATTGTAAACACAAGCTTAAATTATAGGCTGGGCAGAGATATTTATGCAAAATTCCACCCACTCCATTTCATAAACTCAACCTGATCCAAGAATTCGTATATGGGAATAGATTTTGCTCTGTGTTATTTCTAAAGCCTGTAAACGTTTTAGCAAAATTAAAATTACTCCGATGTCCAAAATATGAATGAATGGATACCAACAGTAGGAAGAGAGCCACAAATGAAATATTTTGTTGGATGAAACGAAAATTTTGATAGCAACATCAAGAACAAGGCTCAGCTTTGTCCTAAAATTCATGATTAGTAGGATGGATAATTCAAATGCATTTTACTTGCTTTACAGGATGGAAGAAATTAACAAAAAAAATCTTTGCATTAAGTTGTGAGAAAACTGTTGCATTAATCGGATGGCTTGTTTTGGTAATTTTGAAGGGCAGGGTAGCCTAACCGAAATTAATGTTTTAAATGGAGCAAGATACAAAGTAATATCCCACACAGTGCACTGGGTGAGTATTAAGGCCGATTATAGTGCGCAGAAACTCCTTACCAAACTCAAGAAAAACTGGCAGTGATTTACTGTTGCAAGGCATTGGAGCAGTTTATTTTCAGTTTGGCTGCAATAAGTGCATACATCAAAGTCTATCTTGACTTTGCTTTATTAACCCCGCAATGAGTCAGACATTTGAAGCAAATTGATCAGACAAGAGCATCAATGTGAAGCAGCACAGGGCAGTATTTTGTCAGTACAGAATCCCAGATGTCAGGATTAAAATTACTTGAACTGCAGAGTGAATGCGGCATTACTTTTTTGTGCTGTTTGATATGCCTTTTTGTTTAGTTTTTGTATTTGTTTTATTTGTTCACATCAAGACACATGAAAACACGATGCAATTATTTTAGTAACAGAAAACACTTAACATTGAACTGAGAAAACACTGTTTGTTTTGAGTGTTTGAAACTCACAGAAGCAGAAATACGGCATACAGTCAGGTCCATAATTCTTTGCACCCTTGATGAGAATTAATGTTGCATAAATATTATAATTAATATCTGTATGATGGCTTCACATGTGAACAAACTATTTACTTTCATTTTCACATATTTTTGTCATGTTTCACCATTTTTATTATGTAGTAAAAGTTAAATTCCTAACAATTCCAAAGCTTTTCATTTCATCTATGGTCAAAGGACCTACATTGTCCCATTACATCACTTCCTTTTTAACTGTGGTGTAAAATTTAGTTTAATGCATGAATATTCCCTTTTTATGGTTGAAAATTCAAGTTGAAAAAATTCAGATGCAACATTACTCAAATTTGATTGGCAAAATTCAGATGTTAAAATTCAATTTAAATATTTTCAGAGAGCAACATCCGGGCTACTAGGGACAGGATAGGCAATCGACCCTGAATGGAATCAAACAGACTTCTGGCCTATCAGAGCACGGTCTGTCAGTGATGTGATCAAAGATACTGGAGGCTGTGATCTAAAAAGCAACATGGAATTCAAATTAGCCCATTGCATGATGCCGAGCGCGTTAGGCATTATGAGACTGAAGTGGGTTCTGGGTGTCTCGCTTTGCACATTAAGAGATACAAGTATAGTGTTTCGGATGAGCTTATCAAAGTTTGGTTGAATCCGTGAAAATTAAAATTCAAATGCTTACACTACCAGTAAAAAGTTTTTGCACACCCCAATATTTTCTGTAATTGTTACAATTTTTTATATTTTGCTCTTATGTAATAGTCTCATATTGGTTGTATAACAGAAGGGTAGGCAAACTGAAGCCCGATGTATAAACCATGTATATAAGAAAACAAATTAAGAAAAACCAGGATCAGTCATTTTGTCAATATTTAAGCAGATCAGTAACCACGGTTTGATCCAGTGCTTCTCAAACCTCTCCTGGAGGACCACCTGTCCTGTATGTTTTAGATCTCTCCCAGCTCCAGCACAGGTGATTCAAATGATCTACTCATTATCAAGCAGCTTCAGGGGGTTGATTGCGTGCTGATCATTTCAATCACCTGTGCTGGATTCCTTGTGGATTTTTCTTGTAAATGTGTTATTTGTAATAAACAAGTATTGGGCACCATTGATTTCTTTGTGGTAAACATACATGTAACATAAAGACTTGACAAGACCTTAGGGTGTGCAAAAACTTTTGACTGGTAGTGTATATCACTTATTTGCTACCATGCCTTTCTCATCAACACCAAGGACAAAGCAAATGAAATGTCAATTCAGAAGAGCCAGATTGCAACTGTCTTTCACAAGTGAGGCAATTAGCACCAAAGGATACATAAGTGGTCAAGAACTGTAAGATCAAGAAAAAAAAGCAAACCTTTTGGATTGGTTGCTAACAGGTCAGAAAAAGAATGAAATGGATACATTAAGTCAGAGTTTTCATGGAAAATCTGTTGATCTCCGCAATAAGACTGAAATTGTTCATATGTGGATTTTTCAGCCAGACAATAATCACAAAGCTACATCAAAATACACACAGGAATGGTGAAGTGAAAATAACATCAACATTCTGCCATGGTCATCTGAGTCTTTGTACTGATATACATTCCATCAAAATCCTGTGGTTGCTGTTGAACTTCCTCACATGCAGGAATACTCAAAAATCCCACCAAAAGTGTTCTCCAACCTTATCACAAAAAATAGAAAGACTCCAGGACCAGAATTGTGTATCACTGTGGTCCATATTAAAGCAAAGATATATTAAAGCATCCATGTTAAGGCAGAGATGTCCAAACTTATTCAAAAATCTCACCATGACTGCAGTTACATGCATACTAATCTTCCACTTTTACTCCAAAGATTTGGAAAAAGTTCCAAATTTGATACCCATCATTTTAACTGCATATTACCGTTGGATAGTCCGAATTAGGCCTTATTCCAAAAACCCTTTTTTCAGAAAACCAAATAAAAGTACACTGCCCCTACTGTTCAAATATGTTCTTGAGTATTTTTTGAAAAATGCTTTTAACGACTAAATCACCTTGAGAAGATCAGATTTATATGTTGTTTGCGGTGCGCCATGTTTGATGGAATCGGGGTAGCTTGGCGCATCACCCAGACACCTGAACTCTTAAGCGCGCTTAGTTCATTACCTACTCTCTAGGACCCACACAATATAGCTACCCGGGTGGCTCCCCAAACTCTTAGATCCCTCAAAATGGTGCACTGTCAAATCATAAAATAATCGTGTATTTAACACAAATCAACTTTTGACGCATGAAATTCAATATGAATGAATGATTTTCTGGTTAAATTTAGCACAAGTTTATCAATATAGGTGCAGCTGGACATCAGTGGTCATCAGTAACCTCTCCAAACACAAAACACGCCTTTTCTCCATGATAAAGTTTAGAATGTTGTACATTTTTCTTCAGAGTAACTCACTAACTCAGTAATATCTGAAATATACCTTATTATAACAGAACAGACATTCCACTATGTGGAAAAATCAGGCAATATTCTACCCTAGGTTGACCACAATGGTGCAATGAACATACCAGGGGGTCTACCAAAGCAGGGGTGTCGTTAGCCCCGTGCATTCCCGGCTGAAGCCCCAAATGATTGGCCAATAGCCCTGGATCTCCCGAAGCCCCGTCCCCGCAATCACCAACTGTAGTCTCGCCTACTAGTGTCAAATCACTTTGGATGGCTGACACACTGGTGCGGTAGCAGCAGCAGCAGGAATAAATGCGAGGCATGATCACAAAGGCCAACCATATGGGGCATGCCCATATATGGACTGACGCGCAGAATCATGAGGATAAATTGTTACAATTTCCAAGTTCAACATCGGGCACAGGGCCGGCGGTAGGGAGGGGCAGGGGTGGGCTCAGGATACTTCACCAGGCAGTGAAGCCATTCTGTTCATAGGTGTATGTTGAGCAGCGCGCAGAGACTCACAATTTTACCTACATTTCGTTTTATTCATTCAAACGAGTTCTGAGCCATGTATCGTTTTTAAAACCTATTAGCAAGCCTTGTGCAGCTTCAACCTCAAGCGATGCCGTAGCTTGCACTCCAGAAGCCATGGTTATGGCTCCGGCTCCAGTGCCCTCCACAAGCACTGCCCCAAACCAATTCCCTCTCTCTGCTGCCTCAGCCCCACCTCACGCGGTTAGCGACTTGAATGGCGATGCTCCATCCCAGCCAATATTAGCTAGCTACCCAAAGCGTGCATTCGTTGCTTTATGGCGATCATTCAATCCAGCCTGGTATCGTACATGACCGTGGCTGGAGTACTCGGTTCAGCGGGATGCATGCTTTTGCTTTCCCTGCAGGAAAATGTTACTGCCGGTGAGAGGGATGCTGTTTTCACCTCGCGTGGTTTTACCAACTGGAAAGCAGCACTCGAACGTGACAGGGGGTTATAGAAACATGCATCGCCAAAGTTATATACAGGCTTCAGCCACTTGGGCTGAGCACAAAATCAGGGAGGCAACAGTATGCTGGTCGGTAAAACACAGCTTGAGAAGAACCGATATTACGTCAAGAGCATGGGTGGTGCAATAAAGTTTCTGTGCGTGAACAAGTTAGGGCTCCGTGGAACAACCGAAAACTTACGTGACAATCCGGACACTGATGACATTGCCGCGGGTCTTTTTTTGAAATTGTTTGAATATACCTTAGAGAAGGATGGCAAAGGTATACCCAAAAATGCTAAGTACACCTGTAAGGATATTCAAAACGAGATAATTGAAACCCTGGCAAACATGGTTCTAGGAGAGATCAGGAAAAGGTATGCAAACGCTGACTCTACTGGGTTTTGCATGAAAAGTGATGGGACGAGGGACAGTTGTAACGTTGAGAATTTGTCCATAATGATTAGGTTTGTATGTAATTCCATGTCGGAGAAGCATCTGATCGGGTTACTTAATTTGCATCAAGGTTTGATGTACTTTTAGAACAAGTTTCCATTTATTGAGCTTTGAAATTTTTGGATATGGTTTAAGGCATGCTACACAGTTTGTGTAATATCTACCGTCCTGAGTTTTGGTTTAATTTTGTTCCGTTTTGACAGAACTATTGAACATATACTGGTGATGTTCACCTCCTCTTTTGAAGTTTTGGTTTATTTTTGACCAAAGTTTTCATTTGTTAAACTTTGTCATTTTTGTACATGCTTTAAAGAATACGACTTGGTTCCTGGCAATGCAGGTCCAGGCATGATATTGGTGTTATGTTAAAATCTGGATGAAGGATTTTTTTAAAACTATTATTTTAGGGTGAGTGAAACTGCCCTCCTCTGACTCAATTCACGGTGCAGCAGAAAACTGCTTCTTCACTACCTCCCAATGTCCCTGCTTCAAATTAGAATCGTGCTGCATCAATCCCCATGGGGAATTTAATCTGTGTTAAACTCGCCTGAACATACAGCTGCGAGCTCGAGAGGCCTGCGTTCTCCATGGCAGGAGCCTGCATCTCATCTTCCAGTTGCTCACTGTCATTTTGCTAGATTTTTGTGCCATCTGGCCAGGGATTTGAACTGGAAACCCAAGAGATACTACTTTTCATGCCTAAAGGCCCTGTCCCATACTGTCGTTTAACGAATCCGTCTGCCTCCGTCTTAATGTTTACGTCAGATGGTGTCATACGGCGGCAAATTCAAATTTTTTGGCCATGGACACTAGATAGAACAGCATGAGTAATGTATAAATACGTCTGAGAAACGTCTGCTTAAGTATGAGTAACGTCTTCATTCAGCCCAGCTTACGGATCATCGAATGCCTGAGTAACGTCTGCTTAAGTATGAGTAACGAACGAATTGGATTGTGCGTAAATAAAATGTAAATGAATTGTATATAGTTACATGATAAAAACAAAGTTTGTCAAATCCCCCACAATTTATTTCAAAAAGCCCCCAAAAAAGGAAAAACGAGCCAAAGGAAAACATGAAATGAAATAAACTGTTTTCGTTTCAAGTTTTTCTTTGGTTCGTTTTTCTTTTTTGTAACAAATTTTAAAAAATCATAAATTGAATGAAAAGAGAAATAAAGAACAAAATAAATAGTTTGCATTAAAAATCACAATAATTTACATTCATTCTGGATCATTTTTTTGGGGTGTTTTGTTTTTTTTTTTTTTTTTTTGGCGGTTTTGTGGGTTTTAGCTGTCCGCCTGCCCAACAGCCATAAAAGTCTAAAAACCGGTAAGATTCCGCCCAAGCAATGGTGAAAATGTCAAAAAAATGCCAGAGTAACATATGAGAACCGCCAATCACTATCCAAAGCTGGCCGTCCAAAATTTTGAACTTGTCCAAAGTTTGGAACAGTTAGCGCCGTCTGTCAACGTCTAGATACGTCTGTAAACCAGCTGAAAAACGAACAAAAAAGTCCAATAAACGTACGCCTTCATTTTTCAGACGGAATCGTTAAACGGCCCAGTGGGACAGTACCTTGACCTTTGGGCTACCTGCTGCCGAAGTTGCCCACCCATTATTTCTACCAACCCACCCTAATATAGCAGGCTAAAACCGGCCCTGTCGGGCGGTCTTTACCGCTCAATGTTACATTTGTAGGCAGTTCAGTAGTTGCATGCTGAAAGCGAGGGTTGTATTACTTGCTAGTAATCTCTATCAAATTAATATTTATCACTGGCATGGACATCAGGCAGTTCTTTGGGAGAAAGGACAAGGCAAGGGAGCCAGAAGCGGTAGAGGAGTTATCGTCCCCCGACTCCTCCCCCCGACCTTAAATAATGCATCAACTAGCTCAGGTTCGTGAAAATCACATGGCAAGTTAGGTAGCTTGTGACATGCTGGACTGGCTTCTAGCTAGTCTCTGTCATACAGCATGATTATGTGTGCTTCATGATGTAATCCCCAGCTTCTAGGATGGATATCTCTCTGATCTTGATGCTCTGTAGAATGGAACAGAATAGAACCTCTTTTCTTGAGCTCTACCAGCCTATGAGCTCTAATCAGTCTGCAATAACTCCTTTCCATGAAATTGTTCCACTAGCACTAGCACTAGCACTCAGACTTGGCTTTTAAATAGGCTAGCAACCAGAGGAGGTATCTTTGGAAGCCAGGGCGAACAATGAATTAAGCTTTGCAAGCTGAAAATTGAACAAGAGCATGAAGTGATCATGTGGTCATTTATTAACCTATGGTTCCTTCAAGTCACAGTATTAGTGTGCCACCTTAAACAATGATCAAAGTGCATATTGTGGGATGGAGTTGATATCATTCGATAATATTGTAATGTTGTCAACAGTCATATACTCAAATACTCTTCTGATTGTCCAATTAGTGTCTTTCAGTTACTGTGGAAAGTTTATACACTCTGGCATTGGATAAGAAACGAGTCAATCAAGACATCATTACTGGGGAAGCTTCAAGTGCGTGTGAACTATAAGTGTGCCTAAGTAAATAACTGAGTGACTTGCTATCAACATGTGTGCTTAGGAGGGTATAAAGAAGCACTGAATTTGTCAAAGGAGGAATCTATGCGTAAATACACCATAGGGAATTATGTGTTTTTGATATGTGATTACTATAATTGATAGTAGAGTGACATAGTATCAATACCGTGTTGAATTTTTGCTTCAGAAAACTGATTTTTCTTAACTACTAATTGGGATACCATTGGCTCACTGTAGCTGAGGTGCTTGCTACAGAGCACAACGATTTTTCCTGTCGCAGGAGATAATTTTTTAAACTGCTGGATAGATACTATGGGCAAATATATTGAGCAGTTTGCACATCAGGCTTAGCTGAGGAGTTTAATTCATGTAACTCCTGAAAAAAGGGGATGGGACTGAACCCGTCCATATTCTAAACCGTGTTTGATCTCGGCTTGCTTGTGAATATTCAATAACTGCTCCGGGTGTGACAGAATATTGTAACTGCGTGCATAAATTTGCAGCTATATTTCCGCTGGTGGACACATCTGAACAAAGGGGTTAATTGCTGAGTCCCACTTTTTAATCAACCCATGCTGCACTGAGAGTGAAAGGCGATATTTCATTCAAACGCGGATCAGTCATTATTCAATCAACGCGTATTTAAGAGATTATCACACGGAATTGAAGTAGTTTAAATTGTTTATATGAAATAAGATCATTTGAAATGTCTTTATGCAATTCTATTGCTTCCAATGATCATTTCATTTAAACAATTGAAACAATCATGAAACACATGCATTGCTTCTGACCCCTGAGCAAATAAAAGCGTGAGAAGTCCGGAGTCATAAACGGTTTCCAATTGCCAGTGGTGAAATACACCGTAATGCACACGAAACTGATAAACCTCCATGCACAAGGATTTCAATTCCGTGCGAGAATATCTTTCATATGCGTTTATTCAATAATTGCTGACTACAGCAGGGGAACGAAAATATGCCACTTACACTCACCAGTGGCGTCATCAGACCTTTATTCTGGGGGTGCACAAGAGAGGCACAACAGTTTGGTGAGGGGGCACGAACCAAAATTTGTGTCTCGTTCATTTTGTTGAGGGGGGGGGTGCGAGATACTGATTAATTAATTAATTAAATATCTTAAATGGGGGGGGCACATGGGGGGGCACGAGATGTCCGTGGGGGGGCATGTGCCACCCCTGGCCCCCCCTTGGCAACGCCACTGACACTCACGCCGAATGCGCGAGAGTTGACAGGCATGCGTTATTAATGAAAACTGACCACACCTGATAATGTTGCATGTTTTCGGAGTTTCTATAATGGTAATTTAAATGAATGAATATTCAGGTCATGACAAATCATTATCTTTAAGGGATGGCTTTGAGCTTCCCTGTTGCCAGTTCACCAGCCGCCCTTGCTACGTGAGTTATTTTGTGATGCACCAAACTAAAACTAGCTCCTGACATGGATACATTTAACAGAAATCACAGGTTTCCATTCAATACAAGGGCAGGCTTTACACCAAGTTATGTAACAGACATGGACTTCCTGCGGATCACAGCTTTCAGTGGCGAGTATTTTGAGAAGCTCATTCTTCTTTTACCAATCAAGAAGGATGATAGGAACACCAAAACTTAATTGTTTTACTGCCTAATTATTGCTACAGATATAAATCTCAAAATATTTCCATTCCCCTCAAAATCTTGAATTATAAAGCATTAAATTGGGTAACTCATATATAGCTATATTTGGCTTCTGTGCACAGGGGTTGTATTTTTGTTTTTTGCCTACCCTTTTCTGGATTGTTGTTTTGTGTCTATTGTCCTTCTTCATCAATATATCCCTACTTAAATCTCAGAACCCATTTATTCGGAGTATTCCTTCCTGAGTCTTCGATCCTGGTGAGTGGCTTCCACCGAGCCCCTTCGCTTCTGTTCAGAGGTGTGCACCTTCTCAGGGTGCCCTGGTTCATACGGCTTGCCATCCTGTTACTGAACTTGGAGCAGTCGACTTGACTTTGCCAACTCCTGATTGATCCTGGACGAGTTTGCAGAAAACACATTCCAGCTTTTTGTTGCTCACATACAGAAGATGGAGTCAAATAGAGAGACACACAATTTGGTAAAGAAAGCAAGGTCAAACCTGCACATTCATAAGCACTTGGAAAGTGACTCTGTATAAAAAGGACGACAATGCCCACATTTCACATGATATGGATGAAAATACAGAGAAATTAAAGCTGATAGTCACCACTTTTACCTTATTTGCGTTTTTTTAATGTCAGCGTGCTGAGTTTAGAGAATTTTCCTCATGAAGGATCCACGTTTCTTCGGCTTATTTTGGTTTGCAATGCCTCGAGTTTATTGTCTAACTTAAAAAGAGGAATTGGATTTGAGCTGGCGAGTGTGCGAGTCTGTTCCTCCAAATGCTCCTGATTTCAGCGCAACACCCTGCCTAAAGGTTTTTCATCAAAGTGGTAGAAGAGTGTCGAGGGTAACATGCAATGTGTTCAATCACAAACAGAAGAGACTGAAAAAAAAACTCCTTTAAGGCAGCTTAAAAGTGGAGAAAAGCTTCTCTTCTGTGCCATGCCCAGATGTATTCCCTGATTCACCAACATCTCTCACTGCAGACATCCAAGAAGATCTAAGCTTCATTGGACCAGAGCCTTCCTTCTTTTGGGATTTCATCATGGGATTTCACAAACACGACTGTTCATGCTTAATCTCAAATATCTTGCAATAGAACACATTTTTGTATCGTTAAAATCTTCCTACAAGCCATAAGAAGTTAAAACATATATTTATGCATTTGTCTTATTAATGATTTATGAGCACAGTGGGAATAAACAATCCATTCCTACTTTCGTGAAAGAACCGGAACAAAATTGCTTTCCATAGATCATTTGAATGGTTCCCTGAAGCTGACTCATGAATCACAAAACCATTTCAAACTGTCTTCATTTTAGAAACTTATTTGTGCATCACTCTCCTGGTATCTTGATCTTTTGTTACTTCAGCTGGAAAAATGCTGTAATGGACAAGCTTGAGAATCATGCTGTGCATGAATTGTAATTCATACATATCAGAGTCTATCAGAGGAAAAGAATGGGAGTTAGTTTCATCAGTTTACTTTATTTTGCTGTTCTGACTGGAAGTCTGCGCTTCATATTCAAAAACAAACAACAAAACTAAACTAAAAAACAACCACAGTTATTTGCACAAATGCAGCAGCATGCAGTTTTCAAGTCAGCGTCCCTTAAAAAACCTGATTCATACACTGTATCTAGCCCCACATTCTCCTTGGAATATACTTAATAAGTGAATAATTGAGCAAATTTTTTAAGCTGCACTGATGAGCACAGGCAAATTAAAGTTCAAGTTTTCCAAACAAGCTGGCGCTGCTTCCTGCTTCCCTTAATTATCCATGTGGTGGTGAGAACACTTACCAGATGAGAGCCAGGCAAGGCACCTTAGGCTGCATTGACCAAAAAGAGGTCTCAGGTTTAACCAGGATGATGATATATTTTATTATTAAGAAGGTTGTGGGTTCAATTCCAGCCTGAGGCCTTTCTGTGTGGAGTCTGCATGTTGTCCCCGTGTTCGTGTGGGTTTCCTCCGGGTACTCCGGTTTCCTCCCACTGTCCAAAGACATGCATACCAGGCTAAGTGGAAACGCTGAATTGCCCATAGGTATGAGTGTGAGAGCAAATGGTGTGTGAACGGTGTGTGCGCCCTGCGATGGATTGGCGAGCTGTCCAGGGTGGGTCCCTGCCTTGCACCCAGTCCGCTGGGATAGGCTTCAGCTCCCTCCACAACCCTAGTGAGGAATAAGCGGGTATAGAGAATGGATGGATGGATGATATTTCATTGGCAACGAGCAACCAGAGTCTGTTAATGTCAGTACTGAACCAGAAAGAACCAACTGGAATACATTGTCTTGACTCTTGAGCAACAAGGGCTTGAATACTCAAGTTTTTTCTAGGCCTTCTGTAGACATGTGGAATATGGAGACAGCCTTGATGAAACCCTGCTCAAAACCAGCAGTCACAGGATAATTGTTTTCAGTATGAGTATCTGAAGTAATGCAGTTCAGTGCTATCTTCTGGGCTGTTAAATCAGTGAAGGTATTCATTATGAGTACAGGTCGAATCCAATCATTATTTGAGCCTTGCCTCAGAAGTGTCATCAGTGATCAGTGGTATGTGGACAATTTCCAGACACATTAGAAGATATTTTCATTAGTTGAGGTTTTTTGGGGTAGCAAGTGATTTCCTGCCATAATAAGATTGGCACTGAGAGATGCACTTCCCCTTTCATTAGCACTAGCTTTTGCCTGTAACACTGTGTGGTTCTTCAGTTGTCAGTTCAATGTGCAATTTTACATCGATACCAATAAAACATTATTTTCTAATTTCTTCCTTCTCATTTTTCATCCTTCTGGAGAGGTTTTAGTCCTCAAGCTTATTTTGTTTTATTCTCAATAAATGGCTCCATTTTTGTGCAGCATTGCAAACGGCAAACATAGAAAGCAAGAAATCTCTGATTGTAGACCATCTGTTTTAGATAGTGAGGTGTTTTTGAATACAACAGTCTGCAAGCTTAAAATATGACATTACTGACTCACACGCACGCACACATATGCGCGCGCATACTGCTTTAATGTCTAGTGTATTACTAAGATTATCTACTTATCTTCCATCCTAGTTGAAAATAGGGCCCTCCATGTGTCTGCAAAGGAGGAGGGGGTGGTGGGAGGCAGAAGAAGAGCAGGCTGATGGCTGCAAAGAAGACTGGATGGGTAGATTGTGGAGGGAAGAAAGAGGAGGGCAGAGGGTGATTGGGAGAAATGGGGAGTGAGGAGAGGTGATGTGTGGATGGGGTTGGGGGGGGGGACAGAGACAGGAGGCCTGTGACAGAACAGGGAACACTGAGTGTGGGAGGGTGATTGGTTTGGGGTATGGGGGATGGGGGTACTGTGACAGCAAATCATTGGGTTCATCATGCAGAGTCTCGGAAAGGACTGATGGGTGGGAGCGATAGCTCTTTGCGATCTGCTATTGGCAATGACGGATTGCACCTATGGTGTGTGGACAAGGGGGGGCTGAGGGTTGTTTGCTGAATCGATATAGCTCATGACCTTATTTTAATTTGGTTACTCTCTCCATTAGTTTCTTGGGAATCACAGTTTTTGTTCCACCAAGGCTTTCATGAAGGAAACGTGAATAAATGATTATGTGTATGTTTACATGTGGGCACACATATGTATGTATAAAAAGAATAATATGAGAAGAAAAGTATCATGAAATTGGTATATAAATGTGTTTCCAGTCTAAACTAACACAAAAAAAAATTATGAATTGTAAGATTAAGGAGGTTATTGCAATGGTACATACTCTGCAGACAAACTAGTAAACAGGATAAATACATACTGTAACTCACCATAATCTGAAAATAGTGACGGTGTTGCTGGTTTGAGATGTCAATAAGAGTAACTTTTGCTTGGATGTTAACACTTTTACCCACTCCACCTTGGACGGTCGCTTGACACAAAACTATATGAGACAGTAGTCTGTACATCATTTATAAAATCCACGAAAATGTTGCTGATGTTGTAACATACAGAGTAATAAATTGATCAGAGAATAGTGTTTTTTTGGGCTGTTGCTGAGTTTCCAAAAGTAATAACTCTCATTGTTGTGAGCTGAAATTAAAGCTGGAGAAGTGCTCATACATAGGTCAGAAAATATTACCTTTCAAAAGAACAAAGTAATAGTTTAACTCACGTAGTTTTAAAAGGTCAAATATTCATGAGCAGTGATGGAATTTAAACTTTTGATTTCTGAATTAAATTTTGGATGCATAGCAACCAGTGGGGCAGGTGAGAAGAAGAAAATATGGAGAGGGTGATAACACACCTTTAAGTTAATGGTCCTGACCCGTTTCAATCATTTATTTGGAACTGGGCAGATGTGCTGCTGGTTTCTATTGCTTTTCTGTGTATTATTATTATTATTATTATTAATGATAATTAGTAGTAGTAGTAAAACTGCCTTCCTTTGCATTAAAATTAACCAAATTTGACACAACTGCCTAGTAAAGTCCAGAATGAAATGAAAACCCAAATCCCCCCGTGGTGGCACTACAGCAATTGTGTAAAGTTCTAAATTTCGAAAAATCATTAAAAATTAATGATTAAAAAAACATCGGTCTAAGCGCGCGTAAAGGCTGTGTCCTTGTCGTGGCGACCTTGGTTTGATTCCAGCTCGGGTCATTTGCCGCATGTCATCCCCATTCTTCTCCCCAGCTTTCTTGTCTCTCTATCTGTAACTGTCAAATAAAGGTGAAAATCCAAAAAGAAAATAATCTTTCAGGATTATTATTTAATAGGATTATTATTTAGGAAAATGTAGCCCTAAGTGAATGGAAACTTTCATTTACTGTTATCCGGGGCAAATTATTCAAGGAATCTTGTGCTTTAAATTTCTTTCAAATTACGCATAATGGCAACACAGCATCTTCATACCATCCCACACAGAACGATTGCAGAGACTTTAATTTTGTCATCATTGAAGTCCATACAGCATAAAAATATCTGACTGTAAACACTACTGGCCACTTACATTGCAATTCTTTTCTTGATTAAATTTTACCTCAAAATAAATTACAAGCCTGTTATAAGTTGGTCAGTGTGTCATACTTTCTAATTTTATCTCAAAACTGAATTTCCTTCAAAATTTTTAATTTTGCTCCCGTGTAGTACCTTGTCCCCAAATGTCTAAAAAAAATCACAAAGCCCAAGTTAGATAGCTTGCATTGTGGCAAGATGTGCTAAAAGCAAACGTGGAAGTAGTTTGTATTTTTTCTGAAAAGTGAATAAAACATTATGAATTGAATTTAATATTTAATCACCTCAACATTACATAAAGGAAGCTGTGCATTGAATTGCCAGTGGATAAGTCTAATCATGTATCGACTTTTTAATCGAGGAAAATGATTGATCATAGGTCAAAACTACTACTTTGTTAAAGTGGATTTTTCTGTCCTACTCTAATCTCAGCCGAGTGGCCATCACTGCTCAGGCACATCGCACCTGTGGATGTTACGGGTATAACGACACCGGCACTTTCGCAGAAACATGATTCAATCCCCCTCACTTTTGCCTGAGAATAGACTTTGATCAAATGAAACCGACTTCATTAAAAGATACTCAAGTACACAAAACCCTGACAGTCAATTTAGATTGATTGAACGGCCATCCAGCCAATCACAGCCATTTGGTCAACCCACCAGGCCAAGGAATGTGTGCATTCAGAAACAGGGCTTCTGTCACTCGCTAACTGTGATAACAGGTCAGGGAAAAACGGCTATTTTCTTTGATGATGTTGACATAATTTTCGTATGTAAATTTGTCTAGCTGAGTGCTATGCCTGCTCACAGTTGTCATTAAACAAAAAATGAAATTTTCTTCAGTCATTTGAAATGCAAGCCGGGAGCCAAAGTTAATGTAGGCTAATGGTAGCTGGCAATATTTAGCTAGCAAGATGTCATTTTTACTGATTGTTAGCATATTACAATGTGAATGCCTCCCTCTTTTAAGGACATCTCTTGTGCCCTCAATTTACAATGCCACTTGTCTGAGCAAATTAGAAGGCTAGCAGTCAGTAGCAGACCATAGTTGGCTAGCTTGATAGTTTGCTTGCAACATTCAGTGAGTTTGACATTGACCATGTTTAAATGCGGGACTTTTTCCGGTTTTTGCCATTATTCTGTAAAAGACTATATTCCTACCAAGCTGTTTACGTGGCTCATGAAAATGAGTATCCGCTATACCTGCAGACGTGCACTCTCAGATTAAAATAGGGTTTTTAAGAGTTTTCCACCATGGCGGACTTGTTCGACCATGTGAACACAGCCTCCCTCTTTTATTTGTTCGACTGCCTTCTTAAAAAAGTCAACGTTGCAATGCTTGAGCATATTCAAAAACCTGTGGAAATTAGTCTTTCATAATGGTTAAAAGTGAGTGCATTTCTCCTTCATACCAGAAATGTGGGCTTTGCCAACTGTGAACAGGCATCCATATGATGCAAACTGAGGTAAAAAGCCCAAGTGAGATGCTTATTCTGAATGTGCACCAACATTATTTGCTTCCTTTCATAAAAATGAGCAAAACAAGATGTGAAAAAATGTCTTGATTGATTATCCTCATGGTCTTTCATTCCAAATATTGACAAAAATCTTACCTTTAATTGAAATAACATAATTGAAAGAAACATTTATTCTTCTAATGAGACAAATGATTTTCTCAAGAAAGTGTGTGCCACAGTTATTGGCACCCCTTAATCAATTTCTTGATTTGCACAGGTCAACAACTTTTTGTCGCACATGGTTATTGTTTTTCTGGTCTTTCCCACAGTAGCCGTATTCAACTGGTAGTTGCCGAGAAGTAAAAAATATTCTCCGCCCTCCTGCACAGTGACAGATTGTTAATGTTAGCAAGTATGCCAGTTGAATGGGTTTTTGAGATCCAGACAGTGGTGCTCCTTCAACTGAAGAATCTCTCTAGAAAGAGAAAGTAGAGATTACAAGCTGTCGTGCCGAAAAAAAAAGAACAAGAAGCAAAGAAAAGGGGATGGATTGTGTATTTTTCCTGGTACACCAGGTACAATTGTTCCGTACCGTGCCACAGTATGATTGTCCCCCCTACCCTCTCCCCCTGCTGGTCAGCTTTCACAGTAGCAATATCGTAATGTACCCGAGTACTCTTGCATATTGCAAAATTCAGATGCAGCGCACTGCAGTATGCACCTAGGTGATTTTAAATGGGGAAGGATTTTAAAAAGGAGGCGCCAATATATTTTTTATTATTTTATTATTTTTTTATTTTTATCATTATTTATTATTTTCTTGACAGAACATCTGACTCTTTCTCTGGGTACCCAAACATCAAGGTAAGTCAAAATAGTACTGATTACATTCGATATTGGTGGATGTTAAATACGGAATTCTTTCGCCCTTGCGTTTTTGGCCGATTATGCTGTCCACTGCCTCATACCATGAAAATTTATCTGTCTCATAACTTGAGCTGCCAGACTTTCGCACCGCGTCCCGCACTTTGAAATATCGCAGCCGCAGCTTCTTTAGTTTCCCGGCACTGATCTATTATTCTGTGATAACCACACAAATGTAACTACCCACAAATTATTCCATAATTATTAATAATTAATAATAATCATTACATCTCCAAGTTTTAGCGTGTAGTATCCAGTTGTGATTGTAAGTTTTCGTCCGCCTACATTTCGAGCAAGCATTGAATTTCTTCGTTCGAATGGAGATATCTTTTTGCCGCTGCATTTGTTAGAACAAGAGAGCCGTAACACATAACAGTGATCTTCCGTGCTCAAGTGCGGTCGCTTTCACATCTGGTACGAGTAGCCATTCATCTCAGCAAACAGATTTGCGCAATCTCTATAAACGCGCTCTGTGTGCAAGGCCTGGATGGCCAAAGCGTCTAACGGCAATAGGTAAGCCATTCAGAAGCAGAATGCACGCAAGTATCTAAGGGTTTTAATAGCTTAGTCCTAATAAGGATCAGCTGGCCAAACTCTTTAGCCCAAGAATTAAATAATAAAATCGTTATAATTTCTCAAAAACATAAAACAATCAAAATTTGATTATATGATGCATTTGTGATGTTAAGGTTTTAAAACTTGTGTTTCTGTGCACTGGACAAGCAATTTGTGGACAGAGATAAGTTTTCTGTTCTCTCATCTTGGTAAGAGTGCTCTCGACCTTTCGTAAAATTTTCTCTTACCTAAGAGAAGAGCAAAAATAAGAAAACCTTGGTGCATACCAGAAATCAATGGGTAAGAAAATAAGAAAAAATCAGGGATACGAACAAAAAGAAGAGAAAATTTGTTCTTATATGGCTTCTTGCGGACCATTGTTTGAAATGCATATGCTGTAGCCCTTTTGAAGATATGAGAAAATGCACAAGAGTAAATGGTGGAAAAATAGATTTGTCTGTTTTTCAAGTCGAATAAACATGTAAGTGGACTTGCAGTGATGCGGGCTTGATCAGTCTTAGCTGTGGAAGCTAGCATATAATCTACCCACTGGCACAGATTTTGACTGAGTAATGGGTATAGCTGAGTTGGACAATGCCAAGTCAAGTCAAGACAAGTTTATTTATTAAAAGCATGTCTAACAACAACAACATATGTTGAGCTAGAGTGCAGTACAATGATAACAGGTAAAAGAAATAAAATGGGGAAACTAAAATCATCAATAAAATTTATAAATCTGTAAAACCAAAACATCAAGAGAAGCTATATATAGTAAAGCCATCAGAAAATGAAAACAACACAGAGAGAATGCAATTACAAGCAACAGATAAGAGACAGAACCATGAAAGCAAAACAGGAAAACAGCACAATAAAACTTAACACGTTGACTGCCAACTACGAGGTAACTCGTAATGGTGGCTAGACCTGAAAAATCGGGGGCAAATATCCATCCCTTTATTGACAACAATTAGTCCTAGCTAATTCTAGATGGTTTTCCTTTATTAACATGTTTTCAATTCAAGAATAATCAAGAGGCGAGCTGCTGGAAAGCTCACACGGTTAAGGCACTGCGTTGCAGTGCAGAAGTGACTGTCATGTCGCGGGTTCGAGCCCCAGTCGTACCAACTGGCAGTGGTCGGCAGCTTTTTCAGAGTAGCGCACAATTGGCTATTGCGCTACAGGGTTTCAAATTGGGAAGGGACTGCCGGGAAAGGGAAATAAAATAAATAGCTTTGTTCGTTGCTTAAGCGCCTCCTGTTGGCCAGACAGGCGCTTCTCAGGAAGATTCTAAGCCTGTTCATGTCCAGGTATCCTCCGCCCTCATTCTGAACTTGCAAAGATTCAACCAATGAGTGTATAAGAAGCAGTGGCTGACAGGCACGTGGTTCGGAGGAGAGCCGTGAACTGTCTTCACTCTCCTGAATTTGCAACAAGGGGTCGCAAACGAGCAAGCCTTGTACATAGTTCACCAATTGGGCATTCCATATTCGGGTGGGATTGGAGATGCCAAATTTATTTCTTTTTTTAAAAAAGAATAATCAAGAGGCAATTGAAGACACGGCTTCTCTCCCCCATGCGATCTAACAGCGACAAAATAATGGGCTGCATTCAGCACAGAAAAATAATTAAATTATAATTAGGTCAATGCACCGGCATTCGGCGATGGCATTTCAGAACTCTTCAGCGAATGAACGTAATTTTGGTGACTAGTAGGGGTTTCGTCCGTTTACATTTTCCAATTGGACAGCTGTCTATTTTTTACAGCAAGTTGCGTGACCATGCTGCAAAAACAGGTGTACGTACTTGTCGCCAAAATTACCTTCATTCGCAAAAGAGTTCTGAAATGCCGCTCTCGCTGGAAAAAAAATTACCGTTGCTGAGTCCCAGTGCATAGACCAAATTATAATTAATTATAATTACCATTGCTGAGTGCCATGCGTAGACCTAATTATAATTAAATTATTTTTCTATACTGAATGTAGCCCATTATTTTGTCGCTGTTAGATTGCATGGGGGAGAGAAGCCATGTCTTCAATTGCCACTTGATTATTCTTGAATTGGAAAGCGTGTTAATAAAGGAAAACCATCTTGTTGTCGATAAAGGGATGGATATTTCCCCCCAAATTTTCAGGTCTAGCGCCGGCCCTGACCCGCCATTACGAGTTATCTCGTAGTCGGCAATCAACGTGTTAACAAGACTAAAAATAAAATATCAAGCGGATTGAAAAGCAATGGAGTACAAATAAGTTTTTAAGCATGATTTAAAAGTAGCAATAGAAGGTGAAGGCCCGATTTCAAGAGGTAAAGTAAGCCACAGTTTCAGAGCTGCAATAAAAAAGGCATGATCACCTTTAATTTTTTAGGTAGGACTGAGGAACTGACAAAAGCAGTTTATTAGAAGATCTAAGGAAGCGTGTAGTGGAATAAGGTAGGACAAGGCTTGATATTTACATCTGGGCCAAACCATGCAGAGCTTTAAGAACAAATGATAAAACTTGAAAATCAATTCAAAATTTGACTGGTAGCCAGTGTAGGGCTGCCAAGACAGGTAAGATATGGTCCCTCCATCTTGAACTAGTCAAGAGCCGAGCTGCAGCATTTTAAACCAGGTGAAGTCGGGAGAGGCATGTCTGTGAAACACCCAAGTAAAATGCATTACAGTAATCCAGACGAGTTGTAATAAAGGCATGGATAACTGTCTCCAGGTCCTTTGGGGCGAGTAGAGGTTTCAGTTCGGAAATGCATCGAAGTTGGAAAAAGCTACCCTTAATTACCGCACTTATCTGGCTCTCAAAATTGAGTAAAGAGTCAAAGAGGACACCAAGATTTTAATTAAGGAGCGCGTGTTGGCGGAAAGGGAACCAATTTATTCTCTAATGACTATTGTGGAACCAGGGAGACCACAAATAATAACTTTTGTTTTCCCCCATTTAATGGAAGGAAATTGTTGTTTAACCAATTTTTTTTTTTTACAACATTTAGGCAGTTAACCAAGGGCCACAAAAAGGTATAGTCAGGTTTCAGTGAAAAGTATAGCTGTGTATCATCAATGTAACAGTGGTACGAAACCTTGCGTTTCTGAAAAAAGAGCCCAGAGGGAGCATATAAAGGGAGAACAAGAGGGGGCCTAAAATGCACCCTTGCTGAACACCGTAGGTGATAGGAGCGGATGAGGACAGATTTCCTATCTGTACGGAAAACACCCTGTCCTCCAGGTATGAGGCAAACCGATCAAGGGCAATGCCCTGAATCTCAGCACCAAATTTAAGATGGTCCAAGAGAACGCCATGGTCAATTGTGTCACAGGCCGACGAGAGGTAAAGTAATATTAGCGCAAAACAAGACCCAGAATTGACAGAGAGCAACAGATTGCTAGTCACTTTCAAAAGTGCAGACTCTTTACTGAGTAGAGCCCTAAAACCAGATATACTATCTTGGGGGTGAGGGAAGTGATGGGAAAACATACATTTTGCACCAAATCTTATTTGCATTAGGTGAAGAAAATGTGGGAATGAATGGCATTCATTTTAATTTGGAATGTTGTTGAAACTGTGGTAGGGGCTGAAGGCGGGGGTTGCGGTGGTCATATCCCACCCTAGAACACCCACACTTTTAAAATCGCTGCTCTGCTTCTGTCACTGATAGTAACTCAACAACAGGAGGAGTATTTTACATAAATGAGTAGAATTATGGAGTGTTGAAGAGTACAATCCAAGTATTATTGGAAGATGTACTGAGGCCTGATAGAACATCAAAACAACATGCAAACTATCACAGTCTTATACCACCTCAGAAAACTGCTGGACGAACTGCTCACTAAGACGGAAGGCATATCTGGTCTAGGTCATACACTCACTTGATCATAAGTCATCTGGATTTAATTTAATAACAGTACTGCACAATTATTTGGGGGCAAAATAATGTGAAATATACTGAATAACAAAAGAAATGGCAGTTTTTGTTTCAAACGTACAGGAGTAATAATTTATCATTTAGTTCCCATTTTAATACTAATGATATACAACTATATCATAACTGAAATATAAAAAGTTTTCAATGACCTCTCAGCTGTAACCCATAAACACTTTCAGGTGCACACGTGAGCACGTCTCCAGAGTAACAGAGGTGTGGCATGTTTTGAGTAGATGTGCGCTAATGTGAACAATTTGTGGTGGCGATTTGGTTTCGGTGGTTGGTGCCTATAAAAGCAAATAATGAAACTCAAATTTGGTTACATTTTCACTAATTGGCACGCCTTACGAATAATCTGCATGAAAGGGCTATAGGCATGTCGGTTGCTGGATCGACAGCGCTTATCATATCGAGGCTCTTAAATGTTCATGAATCAACCATTAGCCATTTAAGGAGAGGATTCGATGACAAAGGAAGCACACAACATCGCCCCAGATCTGGAAGGCCACGTGTGACCACACCACAGCAGGATCACCATGCCCGGTTGATGCATCTTCGCGATCGGCAACTTACCGCCACATCCACTGCAAGACAGACTCCTGGGACTCATAATCTATGCATGAGTGGTCAGACTGTCCAGCGCTGGCTGCACGGAAACCTTAATTTGGTCTCATGTTAACAGATCTTTAACTGAAATCGGCTCGGGCAAAGCGCAACCAGATAGTGTCATGGCAGTCGACAATCCTCTTCCCTGACGAAGGTTTTGTTTGTCACCTGCAGATGGTAGAAGTCGAGTCTGGTGCAGAAGAGGTCAGCAATACTCCAATGCGGTTGATATCCAGAGAGATCTCAGGGACGGACCAAGTGTTATGGTTTGGGACAGCATATACGCTGATTTCATGCAGCCGCTATTTTGAATCAAAAACGAGTCTCAGGTGGGATGGGCTCTCAGCTGTCAAGTGCGGTGCACTCACCCCTATGCGTTGCCCAAGCTCAATGTCCTGATCAACCTTGAGCTGTTACCTAAATTAACAATTACTGACATCGAAAAACGGGCCGAGGAGGGATGTCGGATACCAAGGACAGTCTTACTAAAAAGGCTACAGCAATTGGATCGAAGGCTACATTACAAATAGAGAAGGTAAGTAACGTTAGTAACGTAGTACTAGTAACATTACCTTCCTCTTTCTTCCCACTCCTATTATTACACCAATGGAATACGCTAATGGCCCTTGTCTTGGCAGGGTTGAGAGCTTCGATGGCTATAGTTCTTGACCATTTAGTAGCTTCAGCAACCTCCTCTGTTGTTTTCTATGCTTGATGCAGACATTTGACATTTCGTCTCCCACCTCAACCTCGTTTTCGCTTCGGAAATTTTAAAGATGGCGCCTTGCGTGATATAAGCGTCTTGGCAACACACAGAACTGAGCTTGTATTTATTGCTGGTAACTTAACAGGTATCCGTTATTGTGATGAGATTGTGCGACCTGTGGTGCTCCTGTGGTGCACGGTGCCTCAACCTGACGCTGCAGCATGACAATGCTCGGTCACACACAGCGAGGGTTGTCACTGATCTCCTTACACAAGAAAATGTCAACACTCTCCCCTGGCCAGTATTCTCATCCAGTTTGGCTCCCATTGAGCACATATGGGAGATTCTGCATTATCGTGTCCGTGCATCCCGTCACCGCGTAATGCCAGAGAACTTCAGAATGCTCTCAGAGTGGAGTGGGACGCCATTCCCCGACAAGACATTTGCCATGTTGTCAATTCAATGCTCAGACGATTGACAGCATTAATACAGGCACGTGGAGGTCACACATGTTACTAGCTGCTGACCCAGAATGTTCAGATTTTCTTTCTCTGGGATTAAATGTGTAAATGGACATTGCAATATTGTTTACGCGATACTATTAATTTAATTTCATTTATGTCTATAAATTTTAGAAAATAAACATACTCTCATTACTTTTGTTGTTCAATATAGTTACTTTTTTCAAATATTGTTCATCATAAAGTAATTTTAATGCCTGAGACAAAATTTTCAATGGCAGAAAATCTAATATGGCTAACTTCACGCATTCAGAATAGAAAATGGTGACACAAATAATGCAAATGTGTGTGTGTGTGTGTGTGTGTGTATGCCCTTGAGCTCATGTGCTTGGGCCAGAGCTTTTTTTTTTAGCTAATTTCATGGAACGATCTCACTCTTCCTTCTTGTGCTTTTCATTGAGTGTATGCACACTTTTGTGCACATTTGTGAGTCCCCTAACAGACTGAAACCAAAAGTGTGATGATAGACTTTCTGACATACAACAGCATTAGTAACAGCAATAATCCCTGTATCTTTAAATCATGTACCTCCTTGACCAGAGGTAGGCAACCATGCTCCTGGATTTCTCCTGGTTTGTCATTCATATTTTCAGTTCCATCTAAACTTATAGCCGAATAATTGGATTTATTTCAATTAATTTGTTTTTCATGCATGCAGTTGACCGGGTCCCAAATCCTCTACTAAACTGGAAGTTGTTTCACGTCTCCCTCCTCGTTGGCTGTCTCAATGCACTTATTTGTATTGGGAGAGAGAGGAGAGAGGAGGTAGGATGGAGCTCTGATGAGCCGATGAGGGAGGATACAAGAGCAGCCTTCCCGGAACACTTTCTGCGGAAAGCCACGACAGCACGTTATAGTTATAACGTTAAAGTCAGGGAACAAATCATTTTTTGATTCAACAAAATACATTTAAAAAGGGGAGACAATTATATCCTTTAACTCCATTTAATCTGCCAAAACATTGGGTAAGGAACTTTTGCACATGATCTTCATTGAAAACAAAATTAAAAATGTTAAAGCAGCACTGTGTAGTTTTCACAGGATTCACTCGCGGTGTCCCCCTGCAGTTGATAAATGGTATTGTCTGTAACAACTGTCGTGAAATCTGTCTACACATGCATTTGTTGACAAGCCAACTACACCAGCGAACGTTCTGAAGCAGGACATGTAGGGCCCTATCTTGCGCCAGAGTCCCTAAACCCGTCATTTGGGGATTTTGCATTGCGTAAGAGGCGTTCCCCCGCAAAATTTGCTATCTTGCACACCTGCCTATATCCCTAAAACACCAGCACTACCCATTACATTATGCATAGGCATGGTTTGGGCGTTACGCCAGTTAAACCAATCAGTGTGCCAGGTGCCACTGCCTTTCGGAGCAGGCTGCGCTATCCCAAATCCTCAAACGAAAACCCGTGATGGAGAGAGGAAGGTCGCCCGTTTCTCCGTTGACGAAGTTAAATTGCCCGTGCATGAGGTCAAATCCAGTCAGGGGAGGATCTGTTTTTGTTAAGTTAATCATGAATTGTATTATTATTATTATTATTATTATTTGACATTGACATATTGTTCAATGTTTGGTTTGTAGTAAAAAAATAAATAAATCAAGCCTAGCCCTTTTGTGATGGAAACTTCAAAAAAAAAAAAAAGCGTTTCACCATACACTTCCAACTCCCTCTCCCGTCTGAAATGAAGCATAGAACAAAATCCCATTTTAGAAAAATAAAATTAAGTATATGCACTGGCACTCAGCGACGTAACTCCCCCCCCCCCAGCGAGAGCGGCATTTCAGAACTCTTCAGTGAATGAAGGTAATTCTGGTGACAAGTACGTGGTTTCGTCCGTTTACATTTTCCAATCGGACAGCTGTCTATTTTTTTTTACAGCAAGTTGCACGACCGTGCTGCAAAAACAGGTGTACATACTTGTCGCCGAAATTACCTTCATTCGCAAGAGAGTTCTGAAATGCCGCTCTCGCAGGAAAAAATTTCCGTTGCTGAGTGCTAATGCATAGGGCTCTTGTGAAAGCCCAAATGCGGGTAGCGCGTGGTTTTAGGACCCGCTATACGCTTTCCCTAAAGTGTGTGGTCAAGATAGCAATTTTAGGGAGAGCGCATAAACACGCCCACGGGCACACCTCCAGGCGCAAATAAAGGATTAGGCATAATGCATAGCGGGTAGTGTGGCCGCAAGATATCGTTTAGGGATAGTGGAAGCTGCTAAATGCGTAATTCACTGGTTGTGGGTAGTGGCAACGGGTAAGGCAGGGTGAAAGATAGAGCCCGTAATGTGCGATCTGATCAACCATGTCTTCAGACCAGTTAAGGGTGACTTAAAAATCAGTCTAACTCACTTAGATGGCTAAATCCACACGACAACTATAACAACAATGTTAATGGCAAACAAAATCATTGTGGTCACTTTCAGAGTGATTTTACGCACGTTAGAAAAACTGACCGCCAATTGAAATCAGTCGGAATTTACAGGGCTTCGCGTTCATTCAACATGGCAGATGACATCGCAAAGAAAAAAGGGCTCTGACACAGCTGGAACGCACAACATCAATGTTTACACAGCAATATCATTCATCAGTGCTGATGCTCAAATTGTTATGGTTATTATTATAGTTATCTTTCTCAGTGTGGACGGCTCTTTATAGCATTTTATGAGTACACTTTGAACGTCAGGAACGAAACCTAACACGGAAGTTGGCGTCGCTTGCATGCACAGCTGCTACTAATCCTAGCCCTATCCGGCATCAGTTCATTTTTGCTTTGCTAAGTAGTGAGTGGACGTCACTTACATGCAGAGTCGCTGTTCGAATAGGCATTCCCTTTGCAGAATCCGACCACAAAGTCGTCATGCACAAAACCGATTAGCTTGTGCAATAAAACAAGAGGGCGGCAGGGAGTTGACAGAAAATCCCTGAAACGACATGAGTACATGCCAACTCAGATCATTACCTTATCCTTCCGAAATAAACCATGACAAATCTTCTACCTTTAGTACTCTATACGGGACTGAAACACACGTTGTGACAAATCCGTCTGTGGCTGAGGGGGGTGCGTCCAGGTTCAATGACCGGGAAGGTGTTGGTGGAATTCAGTCATAAATTTCTTTTTATTGCTTATTTGGTTATAAATTGTTTATCCTTGCTTGCTCTTGATTTAGTATTGATTTACTTGTTTATTCAGTCATTGTTTATCCTTACTTGTTGTCGAGTGGCCTAGGTGACCTAGGCCATGCGTGATTGCAACTTTTATAATCTAGCTGGTTCCTATGAAGAAGCGTCATGAAGTGTGTTACTGAAACAGTGTGTTCCTTCTGAGCCTGGAATGTTCTAGATAAGACCCAAGGAAATGTAAATTTCTGCGGGGGGAGAAACTTTTTAGGATTACTGGAGCCAGACTTACGTGGGTTGCGCACGCACGCAGCTGACGCAGAGGGCGTACATCATGACGTTCTGCTTTTGCATATATCCAAAGTAAAGGAGAGATTCCTTCATCTTTGTTCTTGCCTGTAACAAGAACCCTATGTTGCACATGGTAAAATGGATCCTATTTACTCTCATCTTGTCTCAGTGTGATTTCTTTCAGGAATGAAAATTAAAATTCCCACAACAAAGGGCTCGCTCCTGCTCCGCCGGTTGGATCGTCCAAGTGGTGAGAGGAGAAGAATGCGGGGTAGGCAACCCGATCCATATACATAAAGGAGACGGACTCGAACTTGGGGGCGGCTAGACAGTAACTTTATTAAGGCACTCGATAGCCATGCATAACGCCCAACGAGTGGTCCACCGTTTTCCTACTCTCTTTCTCACTCTCACGAGTAATCTGCACAACACCAGATCCTTATATATCATCACATCGCATGTAAATACACGTTATCACATTGATTCCAGGGAGCTTGTATCATTCAGTCACACGCGCATACCGGTTTGTCATGCTCGTTACGTTTATGATCACACATTTCGACTGGCGACTAGTTTAGCAATGTTTGCCAGCTAGTGATAGCATGACAACTTGCTAGCATGTCAGATACCAGCTAGCTAGATAAATCGCTGGAGACAATTATTTGACTGAGCATAACGGGGTACTAGATGATTTCAATGACACAGCCTGACACAAAGCAAGTTCAAACGTGCTAGAAACAGATCTAGAATGAGGGATTGTCCAAATGAAACACTGCCAGGTCGCCATCGGTCGGACATCCCTCACCCTCTAGTCTTTCAGCTCTCGCCAGCGAGTGAAAGCTGGTCCAATGTTGACCCTAGTCCTGGATACTATTTTATCGCTTTCTCTTTTTCTCTTAAATGTCTCCTCTGACAACACCTTTGCCTTCTTTGGTTTCCTCGCCGCTTCAGCCATTACAACCACTTCCAACTCTGCTTCATTCTACATTCACTTGCTGGTCTTGAGAGACGTGGGGGAGGGGGATTGTGTGACGTGTGCCGTAAAGCAGTAAGTTTGTAGTTCTTTTTGGGCCTGGGTTCCTACCCGAAACCCGAAGTTACATAGTGCCAGTGAAGGCGATGCAGGCGCGATCGAGTCATGATAAAGATGTCAACCTATTGTGAGTAGATGTATCACCTGAATGATATTGGAAATATATATGAGAGTGAAAAAACTACATCGTGCTGCTTTAAATGTTTGCATAAAATCTTAATGTAGCCCATTAAAATATTCAATATTCAATTGTTAAAATAAAGTACTTTATGAGGCATGACGTTCCCTTCCTTTAAACAGAGTAGAATGAAGAATAGCTTGTATCTACACCATAAAAAAAAAAAAAGAAAGAAAGAAAGTAAAGCAGACCTGGCCTTATACTTTCAAAAAAAAAAAAATTCAAAATGAAGATGTCTACCTGCTTAGTTCATGATCGCTCACAGTTTGCGAGTGCTTGAATTCAAATCCAAGGATTCAAATAAACATATGCCAATGTAGGCAACATCACCTGCCAAGAAAGGTCAGTCTTTCAAGCAAATTTCAGGCTTAATGTTTGTACTGTAACTGAATTTAATTTCTAGTAGTGGATTTTGAACTTGAATTCTGTGTGAAATGAATTAAAATGAGATAAACTATTATTTGTACAACTGCAATCCACTTATAAGTTATTCATATTAGATGTGTAATAAAATATGGCCTGTAAAGTTTTCATATTGGTATTTGTGCAAAGGTACATCATGTATGGAAGATAAACCAGATCATTAACATACTACATATGTGTCTTACATCGGCATTATTATAACATTGATCTGTATACATTTTCAAAAACTGCTACACTGAGATTACTTAGGGTGAAAGTATGTAACACAACCTATTTAATCTAATTGTATATACTTATTTAGTTATTTTACCATGGCTTGTGTTCTCAAATCAATATTTTCGACTAACTGCTATGAATCATAAAGTTGTGATTTAATGATGAGGGACGTCTCTGACCTGAACCATTTTCTCTATGTGGCGACAGTTGCTTATAAGAAGTGCATTTAGAAAAAATTGGTCCGATCGTCATGGTCCTTCATGTGCAGATTTATATTAAAATAGGCGTATTTTGCCACATTTTGTACAAAATTAGGTAGCTTAGGTAGATCACTTCAAGCTCTAGTCATTGCAAAACTAAGGAAACTAACGTGCAAAAACTTATGGAAGTGTTTGACAATATAGATGGCTTGTATACGGGACAGGAGTTTGGGGATTTATACCTTTCATTTTTCCGATCCTTAACGTAAATGCCAAAATCGTGTATTCATGTAACCCCTCCTTTGATATTTTGAATAAGTGATTCTACCCTCAACAAACATTCAGCACATTGACTGTACATTTTCCACATACCTCTTTCTTGGTCTCAAGGCAGCCGATGGAGGTTTTATTTCGTTTCCATTGTGATGTGAAAAAATAGTTATTCGTACCAGCTTACAAAATATAAGAAACTAAGATTCATAGATGTATATGAAAATAAATGGATCTTATATAGGTTAATTTTTATGTAATGACGGTACAGATGACCTGAATTCCCATGTTAAAAATGTTAATTGTAGCCCCCGGAAGAAGTTGGGTGGCTACTCTGGATTCATGCTTGTCGTCTCAGCAATGCGTAGATAATTCCTTGTGGATGCTGTACAGGCTGTAATTCTTGACTGATTACTTTAATATTTGGTATGGACATGTGTTATACTTCAGTCATGACACCTATCAATTTTGGTTACCATGGCCACTGTATTGGCCAAATAATGTGCAAATTTGTGCTGAAACATTGAATGGCTTTACAAGTGGCTATCCAAGCTCTCCAAAAGGCTCTGCAAATTGTGCACAATCAAATTTAAAAAAAAATCATATTTTAGCACAAATGAACTGTTTCGACTCATGAAGCTAAACATGAATGATTTTCAAGTGGGAATTAGCATGACTCCATCCATAGAGGCGAAGATGGTCATCAATGGTCTCCAAAAAGCTATTCAAACCCAAAAAACTTTTTCTTTACCATGAAGTATTGAAATTTGTCCATTTCTCACCAGAGCCCCATTCGCCAGCATACGTACTCATTAAATTAGCATATTTTACAGTCAGAATGTTTGTCCTGCAAAAAAACTGTTTTCTGTTATCACCTCCAACAACATGGATAAGAGGTTTGACTTTAGGAGGCATGCAAGATGAAAAAAAGTGACACCTATTTACGAGGAACACCAGACTGTGTACTCAATCATGTAGTGCCCCACTTCTCAGTCGGTCATCCCACTTAGTAAAACAGATGTGATCTGCTACAATGCAGAGAAGGACATTATGGTCATTCCATATGAAATCAACCAATTTTCAGACAAGTTCCATGGGCATAGTCATGGATTTTTTTCAAACCTTAAGAGAATGTTGCTTTGGGCCGAATAAAAAACTGCCAAGGTTTAGCTCAATCGGCCCACCAATTTTGATTTCTTGGGTGGTCAAAAAGTGGACATGGCACCCTGGTTGGCGAACTTAGCATTTTTTCCATTTTTAACAGGTTGTAACTCTGGAACTAATAAAGCTATTCCCATGATTTTTTCAGGACTTGTTTATTCTCTTTTATGATGCAGACAGCTCAAGAACTTCAGTATACCTGCTGTTATGTTTAATGCTCTGATTCCCTGTCAAACTAGTGTAGTATATTCCCTGCTTTTTCCTCATCATATATGTTGCTTTTGTATACATCAGGGATATTACTGTTAGTCAGTTATACTTGCTCCTTATAGGACGAGGAGTTTTTTTACGAGTTTGAAAATTAAAAATTAAAGAAATTTAATTTGGTGGCGATGCATATCAAGAGCTTTCCAAAAATGTAGGTTTCATTAAAATTGAAAGATACCCACATCCTGAAAAAAGTGGCCAAAAAAGTCACCTCCCACAGGGGGGTAAAATAAGGATCAATATAACTAAAGAACTATAAATGCTACTGGATATTAAATGGCGGCTATAGAAAGCTTATTACTAAATTGCTGAGATTACCACAAATCTACATATATCATCAGATGGGAGTGAAAATGGTACCCTTAAATGTGTATATTTTGATACCGGTTTGTAAAAGTAGCATTTTTGAGAGCCAATAAAAGGGTTAAAAAGTACTTTGATTGGCTACAAAGGGTAGTACAGTGCCCAGCGAACAAGTCCTGATAAAATCTTGGGGTTAGCTTTATTACTTCCAGAGTTACAGCCTGTTAAAAATGGAAAAAAATGCAAATTTTTCCAACTGGGGCTCCACGCTCACTTTTTTGACACCGCCCCCACCCAGAAAATCAAAACTTGCGGGATGATTGAGCTGAAACTTATAATGTTGCTTTGGGTGCCAAATGAAGGCATACCATCAAAGTTTGAGGAGAATCTATGACTATGCCCATGGGAGCCCTGGTTGACTTCATGTGGAATGACCCATTACAAACAAGAATAATACTTGAGCAACGTCTTGTTCAGCTTCTTCCTGCTGCACCAAAGCAAACAGTACCACCTTCCCAGAGCGGCCTTTCCAGTTTTAACTGACAGTAGAGGATCTCGCCCACCCTTATCTACTAGTATTCATTAAATCATAAACTTTATGACTTAACTCGTAAAAACACTCCTTGCCTTATAAGAAGCAAGTATAACTGACTAACAGTAATATCCCTGATGTACAGTGGTTAAAGTGGGATTTGACAGGTGGGGGAACCCTAAAATTCGGTGTCGCGGTGCAGTGGGGGAAAATGAAACAAATGATTGCAAATAACTGTATTTGCTTCATTTTTTGCCCATTGGGACTATGACTTTGAATTTTCGTATTCACATAATCAGGAAGTGGGCATAACAAGAGAAAAGCAGTGCTGGATTTGGCTGAAAACTTGCAGAATAATGGGAAGTATGACAGTGAAGATATTCTACTGTTACAGTATTTTTCATTCCCTAAAACAGTAAATCAAAACTACTACATAATTACCAAAATGAACAAGTAACAGAAATCTATGAATCTTTTTGTGATTTCAAGACACTGTCTTTACACTGCACACACAAACCATATTCTACTTCCAAAATGTTCTGATTTCCAATGCAAAATTATGGCTAGACGTATCAAGATGGATCTCTAGTAATTTTATGCTTTAAGGCAGTTCGCGACTATGCTTTTGGGAAACGCATCCCTGGATAGTACAGGACGCTGCGGTGCTGCCAGCATAATATAACTTCCTTGCCAGCTACATAAAAAACGTGCTGTTCAGCGCGATGATTTTCAAGTAGCTCTGCCGCTAACTAGCTGGCGGCTGTAGATGTCAAAGAAAGATATGCACAAGTAACGTTACTGCTGAGCCAGAAACACAATCCAACATTGCTCGCATAACTATCGGTGCAATTGAGCCTTTGTCAGACTTTGACTGAATCGCTAATAATTTTATTATTGCATTAGCTAGCTGGTATGCAGCCTGGTTAGCGTTTTGCACAGAGCCTAAAGCAGCTAACCTTAACCCTGTTTCAATTTAAATTCTTTTAGTTGGCCGGTTTGAATTGTTGAATATTACAAAACTTCACCATCGACTTCAACTTAAGTTAATCCACTTACTTTGGCTATAAACGCCGATTCAAACATTGACAATTCCTCGCAGGCTGGTACGTGACCGATGCAGTCATTCAAATGAAATACAGCATGACACAGCTGCGTTTTAGTGAAGGAGGGGATAGCAGAGACTGATGTTGCGCTCTGATATGTTGAGCATCTTGGTGCTTTTGAGAGAGTGGCAGGCAGGCTGTAATTGAAAGCAGCATGCGAAAATGGTCTGTAGTCCGCGGTGCTACTGTTAAGGCACTTTCACACCGGACCCGAAACAAATTTTTCGCACAACAGATTACATTCAAAGTCAACGCAAAGACGCGAATACACGGGTTTCGCGTGCATTCGCGTCTTTGCGTTGACTTTGAATGTAATCTGTCCTGCAAAAAATTTGTTTCGCGTCCGGTGTGAAAGCAGCTTTAGTCAAATATTTCAATTCAAACTAAGGTGGCGGAACGCAGTTCCGGACCGTTCCGGCCCACTTTAACCCCTGCTGATGTATAAAAAAGCAACATATACGATGACCAGGAAAAAGCAGGGAAGATACTACACTAGTTTGATATGGAATCAGGGCAGTAAACATAACAGCAGGTACACTGAAATCCTTGAGCTGTCTGCATCATAAAAGAGCATAAACCTAGAACTTTTATTTCTTTGTATGCAGTATTAATTCTAAAACAGATTGCCACATTGAGCAATATGCTACATTCAGCATTATTAGTAACGGCTAATGGTAATTGATAACCAATGTGACTAACTAGCTAGAACAGTCACTGGCCTAAAAATATCACCAAAAATTTCAACGTTTTGCTTTATCTCATCAACTATTTCAGTTACTGGCTCCTAATTTTTACTGGACATGCATCTCATGAAGGCCTACAAATGACGTGTCTAAAGGTGACCTTGGCATATTTTTCCAAGGTCACTGGCCTAAAAATATCACCAAAAGTTTCGACATTTTCTTTATCTCATCAACTATTTCAGTTACAGGCTCCTAATTTTTATTAGAGATGCATTTCATAAAGTCCTACAACTGACGTGCCTAAACGTGACCTTGGCCTATTTTTTTCAAGGTCACTGGCCTAAAAATATCATTAAAAACTTCCACAATTTGCTTTTTCTTATCAACATTTTCAGTTACAGCCTCCTAATTAGCTCCTGCCGCCCGAGTGGCACGGGAGCTATGGTATCAGGCTCCATCCATGCGTGCGTCCGTCAACAAAAACTTTGACATTTTGTTTATCATAACAGCGGGAGCTTCTGGGGCCGCCAGTGCCCTATATTTACCTATAGTGTAATAAGCCCAATATGAGCTTTGGTGAACTTTAGGGCATTGCAAAGCTATTTTTCAACATTCTGTGTATTGAGACGGTAAATAACTACTCTGAACATCAAAAGCAGCAAATTAAGAACAATTAACAGCTTTTTTCAAATTGTGAAATTGCTACAGTGGTTGGAATGAAAACCAGCACACACAGCAGTCCTCCTGTACCAAGTTTTAGAACCACTGATCTAATGGACATAAAGGACAGTCCAATGACGTAGCATCAATGCCATGTTGAGTTTTCGCTTCAGTAAGCTGATTTTTTACTTTTTTTTTCCCACTGCTAAATTGCCATGCCTTTGGGCTACTGTGGCTTCAGCTTGCTGCAACAACGGCAATTGAATCATGAATTTTTTTGTTGTGTGCGAGAATTGTTATCAAGTGCTGGGTGGATGCTATCAGCTAATACCTTGGGCTGTCAGGCTTAGCTGAGGAGCTTTATTCATACAATTCCTCGGCAACAGTGGCGAGTCTTAACGCGTTCATATTCTGAATACTTTCTAGCCACCACTTCCTCCTGAATGTGCAATTTACATTTTCCTTTTACTTCATGTTGCTAGGATGCTGCACCTGAGTACATTGGTTGAGGAGTTCCATAGAGGTTCACGTCTAGCGCAAAGGGATTAATCACCCCCTAGGTGAGACAACCAGAGTTTCAGCCAAATTTTTACAGCGCTTCTTGGAATTCATTAGGCTACCAGTGCTCCTCGACCACTGGATGCAAAAACTGCCTGAAACATCATGAGCTACCACAAAATTTGCCTGTTGGTATGAAGTAGTCTTTCAAACATTGTTGACAAACTCCTGATAATTGGTTTAATTTCTTGTGACCTTCTTTGTGCAACCCTTCCAAGAAGTTTATTGCTATGGAACTGGAATGTTATGCAGTAGAACAAGTAGTGTTATGAAATAAATTTAAAAAAAGGAAAAAAAATCTCTCTTCTATCTCACTCACTACATGTCTGGTGGGAGTTGTAATCACTAAGGCACTCAAAACTATAAAACCATGTGCAAATACACATACAAGGATGAACTACCATGGGTGAGTACAGAAGATATGTAATTTTGTATTCATGCAGTATTTATGAGAAGCTCACACACAAACTGACACACACAAAAAGTACAACTGCCCCCAGTTCCCTCAACTCTGTGTCCTGCACTCTTGAAGCTGGCTCTGAACTTGTCTTCCCATCTACTGGGAAATGCACTTTTGCTCATATCATACCTGCACTAAAACACATGTATAATTTTGCATACACATAAACACCCACATTCCACTGCCATCAGTTGACCGAGTATAGTCAATAAGATGTGTATGAGTCCTAGAAATCAATTTAGGTCACTGAATAATTGACCAGCTGTTCCACAGACCAATTTAAGGAATGCTTGCAATGATAAATAACTGGATGATTAAAGAAGTACACCAAAGTAAACTGAATATTTAGTTGTGGCAAACCACAAGAAAATGCTTTATCCATTTGCACATCAGGCTATATAAAAATTAACTGCGAGGGCTCATTTATCAAATCAAGGCATGTTGAAAATGCGTTTATAAATACGTGCCAAACAGATGATCTCAAATGCATTATATACTGACACACAGTGAAAACGCAAAACCCATATTTAACAACCAAAAAGAGGAAGCAACCAATGTTTTTCGATTCAATTTTAATACGAATAGATGCAGTATTTCATTGTCCATAACACTGTAGCGTTTCATCCCATTATCTCAACAAATGTTTCCGATATGCCAGTGTGAATGCACAGACCCTCCCCAAACTGTCAGTAGCGAGTGTGTCCTCCCTGTGCTTGCACACGTGCGCGTAAATGGCAAGGCATCGTTTCACACAAACATCGCTCAGTTGCTTGGGGAAAGTTCCTCCACTCTTCCTGTAGTGATACTGTCAACTCGGCGATGTTGCGTGGTTGACGTTGATGCTGGCACACACGACGACCCAGTTCATCCCACGGGTTCAATGGGGTTAAGATCGGGTGAAATGGATGGCCAAGGCAGGACATCAACCCCTGCTTGTTAAAGAAAGTCTCTGGTGAGGCGTACGGTATGGGGACGGGCGTTGTCGTGTTGGAACATGAATGGTAATCGTTGTCCATGGTTGTTCAACAGTGGTTGGAGAACTGGTCTTAAAATCTCATCCACATATTGCTGTGCCGTTAGACCTCCACAAATCAAGTTCACTCCAAAATCTCACATTAATGGCAGCCTAGACCATGACACTACCCCCACCAAACCTATTTCTCTCCAGAACACATCTGTCTTGATGATGTTCATATTGCCTCCTGTACACCCATTGTCCGCTGTCAGCAAATGACACACTGAACCTGAATTTGTCGGAAAAAACCCACAGTGGAAGACTCCTGGCGGCTGAAGATGATGACGTCAAGCAAACTGGGGTCTGTTGTCTCTGTGACGTTGTGTCATGATGTTGCCTCGATACGGCCTCCGCCACCTTAACCCAGCAGCTCGCAGTCAGCGAATCACAGTCATGACATTAATGGGGGTGTTCGTGGCATCCTATTGTGTTCTGAGCCGTGTCTGCTGCTGTTTGGAACTGACTCCTCAGATGGATACGCCAGATGTGTCGGTCCTGATGTGCCATCGCAACCGGAAGTTGTGTTAGGCGGGGGCGGTTGTGAACACTTCCTGTCTGTTGGTAGCGATGCTCCAGTCTGTTGATGATGGATGTACTGACCCTGAACCAGCGGGCAACCTCTCTTTGAGATGTTCCCCCAGGCAGCATCCCCAAAGCTCACTCCCTCTGCTGTTCTGTAAGCCGTTGCATTCTGACATTGATGCTGATGGGGATGAACCGCTGTGCCTTTTATGCGTCCAATGTCTTGCTTTGCACTTGCATGTCATTCAAGTGATGCATTCAACCTGCTGCTAATGACATGGCAAAGTTGTGATTTGGAAATGTGATCCCCTGACAGACACACAAACTGGGTTTGAACCCGGACTTGAACAAATTCCAGCTTTTAACCTTCATACCACAATATTTCTTCTGTGGTAATGTTGATGGCTTCAAAAAATCAGCTACAATTTAAAAAAATTAGGTTTTGCGTTTTCACTGTGTTTCAGTATATAACTGAGGTTGTAGATGTATTCATCTGTAAGCGTAGGTGCGCAGATCGTACAACCCCAATTCCGAAATAGTTGGGACAAAGTGTAAATTGTAAATAAAATCAAAACGCAATGACTTTCAAATCACACCAGCTAGTATTTTATTCACAATAGAACAGAGATAACATAGCAAATGTTGAAACTGAGAAATTTTACAATTTTAAAAGCAAAATTAGCTCATTTCAAATTTGATGGCTGCTACAGGTCTCAAAAAAGTTGGGAAAGGGGCCTGTTTACCATGGTGTCGCATCCCCTCTTCTTTTTAACACAGAGTGGAGGTGTCTGGGCATTGAGGAGACAAGTTTTTTGAGTTTAGCCATTGGAATTTGATCCCACTCTTGTTTAATACAGGCCTCCAGCTGCTGGAGAGTTTTGGGTCTCCTTTGACAGACTTTTCGTTTAATTAAGCACCAAATGTTCTCAATCGGTGAAAGATCGGGACTGCAGGCAGGCCAGTTCAGCACACGGACTCTTCGACTACGAAGCCATGCTGTTGGAATGGCTGCAGTATGTGGTTTTGCATTGTCCTGCTGAAATACACTAGGCCTTTCCTGGAATAGATGTCGTCTGGAGGGGAGCATACGTTGCTCTTAAACCTTTATATACCTTTCAGCATTCATGCTGCTTTTTAAAACATGCAAGTGTCCCACACCATATGCACTAATGCATCCCCATACCATCAGAGATGCTGGCTGAACGCTGATAACAGGAGGGGTGGTCTTTCTCCTCTTTAGCCCGGAGGACACAATGCCCATGATTTCCAACAAGAATGTCAAATTTGGAGTTGTCTGACCACAGGACACTTTGCCACTTTGCTACAGTCCATTTTAAATGAGCCTTGGCCCACAGAACACGGTGGCGCTTCTGGATCATGCGCAACATTGGCTTCCTTTTTGCATGATAGAGTTTTAGGTGGCATCTGTGGATGGCACGGCGGACTGTGTTTACAGACAGTGGTTTATTGAAGTATTCCTGGCCCATTTAGTAATGTCAATGACAGAATCGTGCCGGTGAGTGATTCAGTGGCGTCTGAGGGCCTGAATATCACAGGCATTCAGTGAAGGTCTTCGGCCTTGTCCCTTAAGCAGAGATTTTTCCAATTTCTCTGAATCTTTTGATGATGTTATGCACTGTCAATGATGAGCCCTTCAAAGCCTTTGCAATTTGACGTTGAGGAACATTGTTTTTAAAGTATTCCACAATTTTTTTACGCAAGCCTTCACGGGTTGGAGAGCCTCTGGCCATCTTTACTTCTGAGAGACTCAGCCTCTCTAAGACATCCCTTTTATAGCAAATCATGTTACACACCTGATGTCAGTTAACTTAATTACATGTTTAATGTTCTTTTAGCTGATTCTCTTATATATTAATTGCTTTTTCAGCTCTTTTTTGCCTGTGTCCCAACTTTTGAGACCTGTTGCAGCCAGAAAATTTGAAATAAGCTCATTTTGTGGATAAAAATGTAAAATGTCTCAGTTTCAACATTTGAAATGTTATCTATGTTCCATTGTAAATAACATATTGGCTCATGTGATATGAAAGTCATTGCATTTTGATTTTATTCACAATTTACACTTTGTCCCAACTATTTCAGAATTGGGGTTGCAGATGCTAGTGTTATGACTTGAAAATCACAACAAAGAAAACCAGCAATGACAACTTAAACAAATTTATTCTTCACTGATAAAAAAAAAAACTTCTACAAATAATCCACTGTTTAATCTTACTTTGTATAATAACATTTAATGCCACTATGTAACTCTGTTGCCAAAACAAAAACTCTGCCCCTACTGACCAAAATCACAGCATTTATATATACTAGCAACATTCTGGAAAGATCTACAGGATTCCTGGGTAATCCTGCCCCCTCCAGGCAGAAGATGCCAGAAGCTTCTAGAAAGCACTAGCCTATTACAAAGAAGTGATATTGCATCAGATCATGTTTTGCTACAGACACACCACCAGGGGGTGCTGATAAACAAAATAAATAGCTGACCAGCAAGGCAGCAAAATCAGCATGTAACAAATCTCCATTTACAAATGATATACAGTTCTTTACATAAAATACTCATACATAACACCTCCCTCTTTAAGAAAAGAAAGGTTTGCTAAAAGCTTTCTTTTGTTAAAATTAACCCAGTTTTATAATTAGTATCAACTTGAACTTTACACAAAAGTATTATTGATCATTATTACAATCATATACATAACAACCAGTGCAATATTCACAATCAAATAGAAAAGTAAAATTACATTTTTCACAATCAAATAAAGAAATAAAATTACATGCGTGAAAGTGTATCTGGGATAACATTTTCTTTTCCCCTGATGTGAGAAATATCCAAATCATACTCCTGCAAAAGTATACTCCATCTCAGTCATCTTTGATTCTTGTTTTTGATCTTATGCAAGAATGTGAGGGGATTGTGATCAATGAAGATCTTGGTGGGAGTAGCTGAACAAGTCAAATAGACTTCAAAATGTTGTAAAGCCAAAACAAGTGCCAAACATTCTTTTTCAATTGTTGAATAGTTTTTCTGATGTCTATCAAACTTTTTGGAAAAGTAACAAACAGGATGATCTACTCCATCAGTGTCTTCTTGCGGTAAAACTGCGCCTGCACCAATATCACTGGCATCAACTGCCAACTTGAACTCCTTTTTGAAATTAGGAGATAAGAGAACTGGTGCGTTTTTGAGGATAGCTTTCAGTTGGTCAAATGATTTTTGACATTTTTCATCCCAAACAAATTTGGCATTTTTCTTCAGTAAATTTGTCAAAGGTTCAGAAATGATGGAGAAATTTTTACAGAATTTTCTGTAGTAGCTAGCCATCCCTAGAAATCTCATTATTTGCCTTTTAGTTTTAGGCTCAGGAAATTCAGTGATAACTTTTACTTTTGCATCAATTGGTTTGACTTGACCCTGCCCTACAATATGACCTATGTGAACAACTGTAGCTTTACAAAAGTCACTTTTAACAAGGTTGATAGTCAGCTTGGCATCACTCACTCTCTGAAAGAAGTTTCTGATGTAGGTGAGGTGCTCTTGGAAGCTGTCACTGGTGATGATAATGTCATCAATATAGCCCTCACATCCTGGTAGTTCAGCGATCACTCTGTTTACCAGATGTTTGAAGGTGGCCGGAGAATTTTTCATTCCAAAGAGCATGACCTTGTATTGGTATAATCCATCTGGTGTGACGAAGGCAGAGATCTCCTTTGCTTTGTCTGTTGGAGGGATCTGCCAGAAGCCCATGAGGAGATCTAATTTGGTGACATACTTTGACTGTCCAACTTTGTCAATGCAGTCATCAATCCTGGGAATAGGATATGAGTCTGTTTTTGATAGAGCGTTCGCTTTCCTGTAGTCCGTCACCATTCTATATGTTCCATTGGGTTTCGGAACTAGGATGCATGGAGAACTCCAGTCACTGTTACTTGGTTCGACAAAGTCATTTTCAAGCAGGTTTTTGACTTCTTGTTTAAGGTATTTCTGCTTCTCTGGATTCATTCTGTAAGGATGCTGTTTTACAGGCTTGGCATCATCTTGTAGGATGACATCATGGTAAACCATATCAGTCCTTGATGGAACGTCAGGGAATATGTGACTATATTCAAATATGAGCTGCTTTAGCTGTTGTTGTTGAAAGGGTCCAGGTAGGACAAGTTGCTGTCAATATTTTGAAGAATGTCTGAATTTTCAAGTTTGGCTGGACTAGGTTCATTTTCCAAGGGGCAGTCACAACCTTCTTCAGAATTTTGCAGTTCAGTTGTATTTACCACATTTGACTGGCTTTTGCTGAGTGTCTCTGTCAATGTATTCTTTTAGCATGTTGATGTGACACATTTGTTTTTGTTTCCTCCTTCCAGGGGTTAAAATTACATAATTTAGATCACTGAGCTTTTTGAGGACAGTGTAAGGGCCGAAATATCGGGCTCTTAGAGGGTTTCCAGGGATTGGTAAAAGTGCAAGGACTTTGTCACCAGCTTTGAAACTTCTGTCTTGGGAATGAAGGTCATATCTGGCTTTCATTTTGCTCTGAGCCTCTTTGAGATTAGACTTAGCAAAGTCACAAGCCTTAGAGAGATGATTACGGAAGTCAGAGACATACTGAAGCAAGTTCATTGGGACATCATCTTCGGCCAGCAACTTTTCCTTTAGAAACTTCAGAGGTCCACGGACTGTATGCCCAAAAACAAGCTCAAAAGGATTGAACCCAAGAGACTCTGGAACAGCTTCACGGGCAGCAAACAGAAGAAGATAGACACCTTCATCCCAGTCTTTCTCTGTGTTAAGGCAGTAGGTCCTTATAATATTCTTCAGGGTTTGATGGAACCTCTCCAGAGCACCTTGACTCTCAGGATGGTAAGCTGATGACCTGTATTGTTTAATACCAAGCTCATGCATAACTTGTTGAAATGCGCCAGACATGAAATTTGACCCTTGATCAGATTGAATGACTTAGGAAGACCAACAAAGCAGAAAAACTTGGTAAGAGCCTTGATGATAGTCTTCACCTTGATGTTACGAAGTGGAATTGCCTCAGGAAACCAGGTGGAAGCACACATGATAGTTAATAGGTACTAACAACCAGACCTAGTCTTTGGCAATGGTCCAACACAGTCAATGATGATCCGACTGAAAGGTTCTTCAAAAGCGGGAATGGGCTTAAGTCGAGCCTTTGGAATATTCTGGTTCGGCTTCCCAACCATTTGACAAGTATGACAGGATTTGCAGTACTCCTGTACATTGGACCTCATGGAAGGCCAGAAGAAATGATTCCTGACACGTTGAAGGGTCTTCTTGATACCCAAATGACCTGACATAGGATTGTCATGGGCCAGACTAATAGTTTCTTGATGATAAGACTTTGGAAGAACAATTTGATGGGTGATCATCCACTCTTCATCTGCAGAAACATCAGGTGGACGCCACTTTCTCATAAGCACACCATTTTTGTAGTAAAAACAGACAGGAACTTGAGTAGCCTCTTGTTCACTTGCAGCCTGTGGTAGAAGATGCGCTAGATCACGAGCTTTTTGTTGCTCCTGAATAAGTTGTTTCCAGACAGAAAGTCATTAGATTGAACTGACAAGGACAAGTCTGAAGATTTCCCAGCCATCTCAGGACTGGAAGGTTCCTGATGAAAAGACTGCCAAATGAAGGTGTCAGCCAGGCTGAAGTCCAGGTCAGCATCATCTTGAATAGCCTTTTTGGCCATAGAACGAGTAACTGCACATGAAGGATAGAGGTCTGGAATTTCATCCTCTATAGAGTCAGATTCTTGATCAATTAAAGGAGTGTCAGTTACAACAGGGTAGGGCACAACCTTATCCCCAGCAAGATCATTACCAAGAAGCAAATGAACACCTTTGAAAGGAAGAGAAGACCTAACACCAACAGTAACAGGCCCAGAGACCAAGTCTGATTTGAGATTAACATTATGGAGAGGTACACTTGTAAAACCACATTCTACTCCTTGAATAAGGACATTCGCCTGAGTAGACGATTTGTCCAAAAAAAGGCAGAATATCTGCAAGAATAAGAGATTGGGAAGACCCAGTATCCCTTAGAATTCGAACAGGAGCAGATGATGAAAAATCATGTGAAAGTGAGACAAAACCATCGGTGATGAATGGCTCAAAACCCTCCATAACAGAATCAGACACAGAAGGTATAAGATCAGGCGAACTGACCTTTGATAAAAGAGATTCTCTCCTAGTGAAAGCAGTTGGCTTGGTTTCTTTTCGTTGTTGTTTTTTCTTGAGAGCATAACACTCAGAAATATGATGACCTTGCTTTTTCCAGTATTTGCAAGACACAGAAGGTAAAGAATCAGAGGATTGCTTCTCACTCGAAGGTTTCCTCTCAGAAGTGGCCTTAGAATCATTAGAAGTGTTATTAGAAGAAGCCTTGGACTGAGACTTGCTTTGAAATTTAGAAAAAGTGGATTTTTGGACAAAAGAAGACTTATGAGTCAATGCATAACTATCAGCTAGGGTGGAAACATCTTGCAAAGTAATGGCTTGTTTCTCCTCAAGGAAAGTCTTGATATCAGGTTGGATACACCTTTTGAATTTCTCAACCAAAATAAGTTGCCTCATTCTATCAAAATCTTTCTCAACTTTCATGGAATTACACCACTGATCAAACAACTGTTCCATGAGTTTGACCGGCTTCCTTGCGAGAATTCCTAAATTTTTGCCTGTAAGCCTCGGGGACCAATTCATAACCCTTCAGAATGGCAGATTTGACAAAATCATAATCAGAACACTGTTGGACAGATAACTGGTTATAGATTTTCCTTGCTTTACCAGTAATAACACTTTGTAACATCATTGTCCAGTGCTCTTTTGGCCATTTCAAATTTTCAGCAATTTTTTCAAAATGGGTAAAGTATTAGTCTACATCATTTTCTAGGAAGGGAGGAACAAGTCTGATGTGTTTAACCACATCAAAATGATCAGAAAGTCCAAAAGATTTTGTAACAGTACCTGCTTCTATTTTCTTCATTTCCAATTCGTACTGCATCCTTTTTTCCTCTAGTTCTTTCTCCAATCCTCTTTCTTCCAGTTCTCTCTCCTTCTCCAACCTTCTTCCTTCCCTCTCCTTCTCCAACCTTCTTTCTTCCAATTCTCTCTCCCTCTCCAACCTTCTCTCTTCCAGTTCTTTCAGGCGTAGCTGAAATTCAAGTCTTTGCAGCTCTGTTGCAGGCACCTCCACATCTTTAATCAATTCTGCTGCTTCTTCCCCAAAGATATCTTCATCGATGAAATGTTGCACCAAAATGTTGAATATTTCTTGTTTCTTCATTGATGATTTCACATCAGATAATCCAAGGGTTGAGGCTATTTGCAGCAAGTCCTTCTTTTCCAGCACAATTGATTCCTGGGTTGGAGTTTTCAAAAAATTTTCAACATCAAAAGTCATGATTGCTGGTTTTTCAAATAGTCACAAGATTTAAAATAATAATTCAGCTTTAATCTTTGGTGAATCCAATCGTTGATCCAATGAATGGTTTTTCTCGGTGGAACCTCCAATTTGTTATGACTTGAAAATCACAACAAAGAAAACCAGCAATGACAACTTAAACAAATTCATTCTTCACTGATTCAAAAAAAAAAAACTTCTACAAATAATCCACTGTTTAATCTTATAATAACACTCTAATGCCACTATGTAACTCTGTTGCAAAAACAAAAACTCTGCCCCTGCTGACCAAAATCACAGTATTGATATACACTAGCAACATTCTGGAAAGATTTACAGGATTCCTGGGTAATCCTGCCCCCTCCAGGCAGAAGATGCCAGAAGCTTCTAGAAAGCACTAGTCTATTACAAAGAAGTGATATTACATCAGATCATGTTTTGCTACAGACACACCACCAGGGGGTGCTGATAAACAAAATAAATAGCTGACCAGCAAGGCAGCAAAAACAGCATGTAACAAATCTCCATTTACAAATGATATACAGTTCTTTACATAAAATACTCATACATAACACTAGCGTCTTGGAGCATAGAAATGCTCAAATAATGCACTCGGTTCTTATCTTATCAATCTGCTGTACATTCGAAACGTATGTTGAATATTCAAGAGAAAGCAGTGCCATTAACGATTTAGAATGTGGACGCGTTAAGTCTCGACACTCTTTTCCAGGGATTGCATGAATAAGCTCCTCAACCAAGCCAAATCTGCAAACAGCCTGACATATTTGCCAAGAGTCTCTATCCAACATTTCATAACAATCATCTCTCGCAACAAAAATGTGTTCTATCATAGCACCACAATAGCCAAAAGGTATATATTAAAAAAAAGCTTTCTGAAGGAAAAATTCAACATGGTATTGATACTCCATCATTCTACTGTCCTTAATAATATATTAAATAAATAAATAAAGATATTAAATAAACATATTACACTACAATTGATTTATGTGTTTGCACTTCCCTTGCAGCATTCAGTGATCAATTCTCACCACAAAAAGTCTCTCCCATATATACGCAGTCTGAGGAACCGTTCACTTCGTAATTATGAGATGGAAAAGCTGGATGGCCACCTTAAAGATGTAGTCACACAGAGTGAGTCTGAAGCGGACAGTACTGGAGAGTTTTCTGAGCCTGATAGCACTGATTCACTGGAATAAGCCCATCATCGTGGGGAAGCCTCTCTCTTTTATGTGTATTATGGTTTGCAATATTTGTTATGTAGCTAGTTATATAGTTTTTCTCATATTCCACCGTTGCCATGATTGTCATATCATTATCATCCCAGTGGTTATCACCAACTGTTAGCCTTTGATGATAACACTGAATATAGTGGGATATTGCGTGGTGTGGTGATCTGTTTTCGAGCCCTAACCCTTACCACATTCTACTAAATAAAATTTCTTTTAATTGGTTTACGCTATGTTATTTTGCAGACAGCTCGAGGACATGTCTGGATTTTATTTTAGATGCATTGATTAGCATTAAAGGTAGAGCATCCTATTGCCTGCTTTCTCCTGATGGTGGAATATCTTTTTTTATATAAATGAAGTATAGTTTGGAAATTACTGTCAGTGCATTATACCTGCTCCTTTTAGAGCACAGAAAGGGTTTATACAAGATTACTGTGCACATATGTACCAAATGAATACTAGTGTGCCAGCTGCGGGAGTCCGCTGGAACTTTGTCGGACCATCTGTGGAACATAGCGAGAAGGTAGTTTGCACATTACTCAGATTCCAGGGCACATGCTACAGAGGATGCTTGCTCTACAATATGGAGAAAAGTGTTCAAATACAAGGGAGCATGATTACACATTGATTAGTGTGTCACTGCACCTGTATGCTTTTTTCATTCACAAATTCCACTATATGTGCAGAATGCAGCCAGGTGTTCCTTATAAATGGTTCAAACTTTTTTGTTCCTTCATTTTGCATGCCTCCTAAAGTCCAGCCCCTTGTCCATGTCATAAGTGGTAACAGCACACTGTTTCCTTGCAAGATAAACATTCTGAAGGTAAAATAAGCTATTTCTAATGAGTGTGTGCAGGCTTATGGGACTCTGGTGAAAAATAGGTAAAGTTCAATGCTTTTTAATGGGAAAAAAAACATTTGTTTTGGGTTTGGAGAGGTTTATGGAGACTATTTATTTCCATTTCTGCCGATATTGATGGACTTATGCTAATTCCCACTTGTAATTCATTAATTTATATTGAGCATCATGAGTCAAAACAGTCGATTCATGGATAAAATATGATTTTATTATTTGACACAATTTGCACAATTTGCTGAGCCACTTGGAAAGGCACTTGAAGAGCTTGGGGAGCCACTTGGATAGCCATTTGGGGACTCGTTGGAATAGCTGTCTTCTTTGGCTCATTGACAGTTGTCAATTTTGCATATTGCACTCAGATGGAGCAAACTTGTGGTCAAGGAGTTTTTTTTTTTTCTATCTCAGAAATGTATTGTATTACTGCCCAGCCATTTTTCAATTCTCAGTATTTTTTTCCCAATGCTGAATTTTAAGATTTTTTTTATGTTTGTTCTCCACTAAATTATGAGAATAAACTGAAATAAGATGGAATTCTAAGAATGAATGGTAACCAATGTTCTATTTTGTACTGCTTTCTTGTGAAATGGAACATTTTGCATCAGATGTAAAATGCGTTCTGATTAGTCAGTGTCAAGGTGACTGTGGGGGTGCATTCAGGAACCAGAAGTGAGAACCAAAAGATCCAGCAAACTTGTTCTTTAATTCTGGGGTGGAAACCCCTGCAGGGCAGTAGGCAATGGTACAGAGTCCACAATCCATAATCAGAATCCAGTAGTCGTAATCCAGTTCATAAACAGGGCAGCAAACACAAAACTCAGGGTCGGGCAAAGCAGGTTCGTTACACGGGCACAGTTATATCAGAGACGAAGCCAAAATCAAAATCCGGGACGTTCCAGTCAGAAGTATAACAATAAGAGTACAAGGCATAAACAACACAGCACAAGGAAAACATTCTGACAAGAGCTGGCTGTGAATTGACTGCTTAAATACACATACGGGAAGTCACATGCTATAATAGTCTGATCCAGCTCAACTGTTCCCTAATTACAAGGGAATGAACAAGAGGAAGTTCCTAACCACATGAAATTGGCGAAAGCCAAAACGTGGACAGGGATTACACAGCCTATGACAAACAAACGGCTCTGGTTAGGGAGTTCTAAAGTGCACAGAGAGTGAGAGGCAGAACAGTGTTTAACAAGGTGCGGAGAATCCGCTGAAGCACAGCAAAGTAAATTGAGTGAAGGCAAGGGGCGGAGACTAGAGCAGAGCGAGTGCTGAGAGCTCGTTAGTCAATTAGTAATGTGCAGCTATACAATCCCTAGTGCTTGTTAATAAGTTAGTACTATAAACAATGTTAGTTATTGTTGGGAATTTATCCAAAATAACAAACTGTTACTATTTGTTAGTAAAGTCAGAACAGCAAGGCGAAGGAAGCAAACGAGATTGGAAGGAATAATTGAAAACCCAGAAACCATGAAATCACATGAAAACGTGGCACGCAACACTGGGGAATAAAACTGTCACATCACATATGACCAGACAGGGGAGAAAATGTGCAATGCAGGGCATGAGAAATACATAAACCAGAATAATAACTAAACTGTGAATATGAGTAATGGCAGGCAAAAGACATGGCAAAGAAAGACAGGCAAAATACAAAACATGGCATGGACTTAATCAAAAAACATGGCTTGGAATCAGAGTCATAGCGAAAACATGGTCAGGTAAAACAGAATCAAAACAGTGACAAGCTGGGCTCATCCAATGATCACGGTTAACTGACAAAATCGCCAGAGGAATGACCTTCACGTGGCTACAGGCTGGTTGAAGTGTTTGGTTTGTTTACGTTGTACAAATGATTGGCCATGCACATGGTTAAGCAAACAGGATGTGTGCAATTTTTACTCAAGCTTTATGAGGCCCTTGGTTTCAGGTATGTCAGGCGTGTAGTCAGCAGCTTCTTCCCTTAGCTGTTTCGGCGTGTTATGGCGTGTGGGAGCAATGGAATGCCAAGAAATCTAAGGACTGTATCTGTGTTTATAAACTTAGTCTTCTGTTATTACCTCCACCAAGGAGGTTATGTAATCATTGGAATCTGTTTGTTTGTTTGTTAGTTAGACAGTTTGCAACATTACGGTAAAATTAATGGACAGATTTACACAAAATTTTCACAGTAGGTCGGAATTGGTCTAACTTAGATCCCATTAGATTTTGGGCTAGATCCAGAAGGGATTAACCCCTTTGTGCAGATGTGTGTGCCTGCTGACCTGGAGCTGCAAATTCATACATGCAGTTACAATATTCTATCACTAGATGGCACATCCAGATCAGATATTGAATATTCACAAGCAATCCGAGCTTGAACATGGTTTAGAATAGGGATGAGTTCACTCCAATCCCTTTTTTTTTAGGAGTTGCCTGAATTAAACTCCTCAGCTAAGCCTGATGTGCAAACTGCTCAATATACTTGCCCATAGTATCTATCCAGCTGTTCAAAAAATGATCTCTTGGTTCAGAAAAAATCGTTGTCCTCTGTAGCAACCACTTCAGCTCCAGTGAGCCAATGGTATCCTAATTAGAAGTAAAGAAAATTCAGTTTTCTGAAGCAAAAATTTGACATGGTATTGATACTAAGCTATTCTACTATCAATTAAAGGCATCACATATGAAAAAATGCATAGTTCCCTACCATGGATTTACGCATAGACTCCTCCATCGACGAATTCAGCACTCCCTTATATTCTTGTAAGTACTCGTTGAAAGCCGATCACTCAATTTTCACTAAGGCTCATCTGCGTAACGCACACTTATAGTTCACGCCCACGTGAAACTTCCGTGGTAATAATGTATTGATTGACTAGTTTCTTATCCAATTCCAGCAAGTTTAAACTTTCCACAGTAACTGAAAAACATTGATTGGACAATAAGAATGGCATACAAACCTGTGCGTAAAAGTAAGGTCGGTTGTATTCTCCTATGGACATGGTCAATGGGAATTATTCCGGATGAAACAGGACTGGAGGGTTCCTTCTACCCGATACATCTGTCTCTGGAGGAAGGATACAATGATAAAGGTTATACTGCTACTCTGCTTGCATTTTGCTCAGTGGCTTTTTGTTTTAGAATTTATACCGTGTTCAACAAAATTGAATGTCAAGGTTTTTGTTTCTTCAAAATGCAAGCAGCTCACGCATTTCGGTTGACGCCATGGTATGTTCATTGCACCATTCTGTTCAATTTGGGGTACAAAATTGGCTGATTATTCCTGATAATGGAATGTCTATTCTGTTAAAATAAGGTATATTTCAGATATTAATGAGTTAGTGAATTATACTTGTTCCTTATTTGGCGTGGTAAGTGTTTATATAAGGTTGCGAGTTTGGAAGTGGGAACTGCTAGCTTTTCATTGCAGGGTGAGTGTTCTTACTGCTAGATAAGCGGTTCATTTAATGAGTATACGTGCTGGCTGGTGGGACTCTGCAGAAAAATTGACAAAATTCTAAACTTCATCATGCAGAAAAGGCATGTTTTGTGTTTGGAGAGGTTACTGGTGAACATTGATGTACAACTGCACCTATATTGATAAATTCATGCTAAATTCAGCAAGAAACTCATCGCTTCATATTGAATTTCATTCATCAAAAGTTGATTTGTGTTAAATATATGATTATTTTATGATTTGACAGTGCACCATTTTGGGGGATGTTAGAGTTTGGGAAGCCATCTGGATAGCTGTCTTATTTGGGTGCTAGAGAGTAGGTAATCTAGAATTCAATTGTCAGATGACTTGCACTTGTGGTCAAGGAGTTTATGATCCCAGAAATGTATCGTTTTAAGACCTAGAAATTTTTCAATTCTCTGCATTATTATTATTTTTTTTTTTTTACAATTTCAATGCTGAATTTTCATGAAGATTTTTTGTGTTTGCAGCCCTTCTTCTCTACCAAAATCTTGAAACTAAACTTAAATACGATGGAATTCTAAATGTTTTAAGCATCCTGACTCAGTTGAGCCATTCCTTTCCTGTCTGTTAAGATGCAATCTTGAATTATAAAGCCTTAAATAACACATAAATAGCCAGATTTGGCTTCTGCGCAAAGGGGTTAAGCAGCTGGGGGGGGACTGCTGGGCCGTGGCGGAGGTATGCGCTCTCCAAGTGCTCTTGTTTTATTATATTAAATTACTGAAGTAGTACTCAAAAAGGTAAAAAAAAAAATTTTGCTTGTGCTTTACGTCTTTTTTAGAATTGTATCAATGGCTCACATGCTGAGCTGCCGTGTCACTGTCGACCCAATTTAGCCTTTTTTGTTGCAGCTCCATTTACTGTATTGTTATCAAAGAACCAAAATCAAGAGGTTGCAAGGGGAACTTAGGACTCACCTTAAAAACAATTAATCTGCAGGTCATGATTACACCATAAATCACCAATAATCTCATTTTCCAATACAGTTTTGGGAGCAAACCAGCGTACCAACAGGAAACCCATGCAAACTCGAAGAAAACTCCACACAGAAAGGCCCCAGATTGTATTTGAACCCATGACCTTCTTGTCGTGAGGCACCATTGCTACCGTGCCGCACCTCCAATGCTACCCTGCAAAAAAATTTACTTAGACTTTGTAAAAGTTGCAGTTGGTCTGTACGTACTGTAAGTTTCCTTACCCTTATTGGAGAAAAGTCATATTCTGAAAGAATAGCCATGTCTATAAAATGTTGCACACTGTGTGGCAAGGCAGGCAAAAATAGTAATGGAGTGTGACTGAAATTATTTCAATTTACAAAATTCGCATTGAAATAAACATCTTTTATGTTGTCAGCTGCCCCGCAGATAGTTCCTATTTGCAGCAAAATATGTGTGAGTGTGTGTGTGCGTGTGTATGGGTGGTACGTGCGTGCGAACGTTTGTGTGCGTTGGGTAAACAATAACAAAAATTGACTAAAGGGTTTTAACTACAATTTGCTTTTTACTTTACACTATTCTAAGGCCAATAATACTGACATAGCAATAATTGAGAGTCACATGTATTGTGTCTCATTATGCTGTTTTCTGTGCCTTAAGCAAGAAAAGCATCTGTGTTCCCTGTGGTTTCTGAGCCTCAAACAATAAATGATCAATCATTTTTTATGTGAAAACAAACAGTTGGGAATGGCAAAGAAATGCAAAATATAAATAAAATGTGAAAATGGCTGACCAGTTCTGTGGGAGGCAGTTACCACGACTTTTGCGTATCAAGGACAAACATACTGGTGCATGCGTTCTAGAGAAGCACTTGTTTTTTCTATTGACCATTTTAGGGTTATGAAAGTGCAATAAAGATAGATGTAGTTTTGATGTGATTCTGACAATGCCATATTGTATGGTTTCACATTTCTTGGAGACAAGCATTCTCTACGTGTACTACTCTCAGGAGGTCACAGGCAAAAAATCTTAATATACATTGATAGTACACATGCATGAGCAGTTCAAAATGAACAATTGGCTTACAGAGAGTAATATTCTGGGACCATATTCAGTATTACAATCTGTATTATTCTGGGATCCACATGCATGCATGCAGATAAACAGTAACTGTGGTCAGTCAAGCAAGGGGAAGGGCTGCCCTTGCCCACTGCCCCTCAGTTTATCATTTTGACTGGTATCCTAAAGCAGAGATCCAACAAATGTTTATCAGTCCCAAAATAGGGGGGGGTGAAGCTGTAGAAAAAGGTATTTCAACTCAGTCTGACAAAATGGATGTTACCTCTTCGCCATTAGAGATTTTCTAATAATCTCCAACAGTCATGTAGATAACATGCCCATAGTTGACACAATAATTAAAGATGATCCAACTCAATTATTATCATGCTTTTCATCAGACAACCAACCTCAATATCTGCCCAATTCATATTGAAAGAAAACCACATTCTGGGGTTTCAAAACATTATCCATGATTTTTTGTTTCAATTCTCTTTTCAGAAATTTGGACTCTTAGCACGAGACTATGATGTCCAACCCACTCCAGTCCCACTTTTTTCAGCAATCATCTCCCCATAAATCCACACACAAGCATCTCACTGCCATTTTGCTGGACTAAACCCGGCACAGTTTTAAGGGGTTATATTTGTGCTTAACTCCAGAGAGAGAAAATGGAAAATTTGGAGCACAGAAAAATATATTTTGCAAGCACATGAATTACAAGTTGATGAGAAATTATACACAAACAAAGAATAATTTTGTTTACGCATACAAAAATACATTCTAAGCTCAAAAAATGTATTTGCAAGTTTGCTTTTATCCATATTAATGTGCAAACCCCTCTCCCTCCGTTTTCATCATGTGCCCTCACACAAACTCTCGCACAGAGAGCTGGCAGACCGCTGCACACAAACTCACATTGACTTGATCTCACTATCAACCTCCCCACTCTGTACCTGGTCAACTTAGCCACTGCACATGCTGTGGATAGTTGTATAGCAAGCTAATTGGAGACTAAATAGTCAATTATAATTTACTTTGTATAATTCTCTGACTGGTTGGTGTTTAGGCAGAATTTTAATGCTGTACCGTGTTGAGCAAGTTTGCAGCGGCAAAGTTGAGCGTGTACAGAATGGCAAGGTCAAGAAAGAGAGAGAGAGACAATGTGAGCTAGTGTGCAGCCGTCTGCCAGCGCATCAAGCACGAGCTTGTGAGAGGGCGTATGAGTAAAACAGAGTGAGAGAGATAAGCCCATTAACATGGGAAACAGCTAACACATATACATTGCTCACAGAATAGATTTTTGTTTGCTCAAACAAAATTATTTTTTGCTTTCACTTAATTTTTCTCTAAGATATAATTTGTGTGCTGGCACAATATATTTTTCTGTGCTCCAAATCTCCAATTGCTTGCTCAGGAATGAGACAAAAATATAATGCCATTCAGTTTTGCAGCTCATGATCTTTCTTCCAACCATGTCAGATTGAAATGTTTCAAGACCTTCCAGTCAATCCACAACTATAACTCTGAAAAGGATGGGACGGTATGGAAAATGCCCCTAAAAACAGAAAGCGGAGATTTGCGGAGAGCATGCACATATTTAAGGCTTTGCTTGTTCAACTTCAATTGAAAAGCCTCTGTCATGTACTAAAATATGTAGTTATACCCAAAAATACCAGTTGAAACTTTATTGTGCAAAAAATGAAGCTTTATGTTAACAGAATCCAGAATCACTATACGCCTGTCTGGGCTCAGAGGCTTCTGTGATGGACCATCACACAATGGAAACATGTATTTTGGTCAGTCAAATCAATATTTCAGGTAATTTTGGAAGACATGGATGCAGTGTGCTCTGGACCAAAGAAGAAAAAGACCATCTAAATGATAAGGAAAAAATTGACTGATGATGTCATTTGAAAAATCTGATGTCAGCTGGTGACTGTAATCATGATTTGATACAAAAGCAGCATCCACTAGTCCTTCAAGAGCAATGATGGGCCAAGGATCACCAATTTGGGAAACATCGCTTTAGAAAATAAGTGAAGCGTTTAATATAAAGAAAGACAGGAAAGGACTTGGATATTTCTCCCTCTAGGGTGCATAATAATTTCAATCAGAAATTGATCTGAATAGATCTGCTCCGGGTTCTCAATGCATGTACTCGTGCAATACGCTGAATACAGGGAGAGGCATTATTCTGGTTTTATAAACAGAAAATTGAGTGGTAATCTTGTCTGACCCGAGACAGGAATATTTACTCAGATTAAATGTCTGGATTTGTGAAAAACTGAGTTTAAATGTAGTTGGCTAAAGTGTAGGGTAAGGTGGGGCTATTCAGGCCTACATTTATCTTGTTTCACTGGTAAAAACACTAATCAATCCTTTCCTTGGCCAGTAGTTGTTCTAAACTATTGCTAGAGCTACCAGAAGCAACATCATACAGGTTTTCTACATGTTTCCAACAGTGTGTAATTTTTATCAAATAAATAAAAATATAGGCCGGAATAGCCCCCTGAAAATAGGGCTATTTTGGCCTGTTCCAAAATTACTCAGTTCTGATGCCATATCTAACTATAAAGTATATTCTGAACTTGTATTGTCTATTCCATGCTGAAATCAGTTCTAATTACACCATTTGCTGTAATTAACATCAAATTGAGAGGTAGTATGCGAATGTAGGTCCGCATGGTTCAGCCCTGAAAGGGTTAAAGAGTTTTGTCAAGTTCCAACACTAAAATGGTCTTTCTAATAATAATCACTACATTACAATCAATTCTGACATTTAGAAATGTTTTACAACTGTTTTAAATAGGTGGCCAGAATATGTGGTGGCCAGAATAGCCCCATCCATGGGGGCCGAAATAGCTCCAACCACATGGTCCTAAACAAAGCAGTGCTTCACACATATGACTTGCAATATCATCATTTCTTCTCTATTTTCTGGTTAAATGGTTCTCCTTAGTACAAAAGAAAAGTTTACCACTCTTTCTTAACAGTAAATTTGGCATTGGACTCCCCTTTTATAAAGCTCCAAACAGAACCGAAAATCGTGAACAGAGGACTCTGATTTGCTTTGCCTTTGCCAGTCAGCCACAGTGCCCATGCAAAGAATGGATTCTTTTGTTTAATCACATTACAGTTCATCCTGAAATAGAACTAGGTTAGTTTCCTAGAATATCTCAACTGAGCTGTTCATAGTAAGTCAGACTTGTGTTACCCTATGGTAACTTTTGACTTCAACTATAGGCATAGCAAACAAGGAGTGGTGAGCAATTAGGGGCAGCAAGCATGAAGGCAAACAAAGGGTGAACAGCTGCATAGTATTAGCCTGATTGCACTTTTTGAAGAGTGCGCTCCATTACTGATGTGATGTGTGCAGATTTGATTGGTAGGTGAGTGGACGTGCTCTCTAAATTCGGCCATGCAATTGCCGCAAGAGTTTCTGGACTGAATTGCTGCGTGCATTTCATGCGCAAGCTTATTACAAGTCAAGTCATTTAGAGGAATTTTGGTGCTTAAAGGACTAAGGTGGAAGCCTTAGATGAATACCCATGATCTCCAAATCTATCAGACAGCTCTGCATCAAGAACGATCAATTATCTTTAAGTGATCTAACCACATGAATTCAGGACTACTTTGGCAAACCTTTGTCAAGTCCTACAATGCATAGTAACATCCACAAATGGCGGTTAAAACTTTGCTGTGCAAAAAGGAAGCCTTAACAGTGTCCAGAAGCACTGTCCACTTCTCTGAGCTCACAAGCATTGGTGATGGACCATCATCCAGATGAAATGCGCATCATGGTCAGGCGAATCAATATTGCAGGAGTTTGGATTTTTTTTTTTTTTTGAAGAAATAGATTCTGTGTGCTCTGGAGCAAAGATGTAACAAACCATCCAGACTGTTTCCATCCACATGTTCAAAGACCAGGCCCTGTCATGGTATGGGGTTGTGTCAGGGCTTTTGGCAGCAAGAATACGCCATAAACCGATTGGGTGAGCAAAATCCCCTTGTAGGCCCCTTACTTTTGCAATCCTTAAGGCTTGAGGTGAAACGTCATATAATTTACTGTTGTACTGTTTTCAATGTCATACAGGTCAAAGATAATTTACAAATCACTGCTTTCAGCTTAGTTTCAATGTAACAGTATTGCATCCTGTACTGAAGTGTTCATCACCTCTGCCTGAATAACCACCTGTTTTGTTCCGTAAATTTGTTTTCCGAACTTTAGCATCTTATATAGCACATGCCTCATGTCTGACGTGATTTTTGGGGCCCTGAACATAAGATATCAGTGGATTAATAGTTGAATATGTGAACAGCCAAAGCCACTGTCTGACGAACAAATAATGGCTGCAAGCAGCAATGATCGACCAAGCATAGCATGCCTGCCAACCATAATGACTGATATCTCATGTGAAGACCAGAACATGTTTCAGAAGTAATGTCATTTTTTTACCTTATAGCTTGTATCTTAGATAGTTCAGCTATTTTTCATTGAGATGAAAACAAACAAATTTTTCTGAAACTAAATTTCACACTGATAGATACTGCTGAACTCAATGAATTCCAATTTCATGAAGTACTGTATAATATAAGCCCCACACTATTCATTTTTCTTCTTTTATTTTTAAAAATTTGGCCATTGTCTGTACATTTTTACTATTGTGAGAGGATCATATTTTGAACATTTTTCAGCATTAAGAAATTTACAGTGCAGTGTTCACACCAACCAAATTGAGCGAGCCAAATGGGATTTTGTAGTTGGACTTAACTACATAAAATATTGGTAAGGATTTTCCCACGTTGACAGGTGGAGGGCCAGGGCATATTCCACCACACGCTAATTATACCATTTTGGCATACAAAATAAATACATGAAGTTGTGGCCCAGGGTCCTAAGGCTGGAAACTCCCACACCATCATTTGAAAAACACCCTGTGCGGCTGTAAGTATGATGTCCTTATGGTGGAATATGGCTTTATACCAGATGCAATGAGGCTTATGTCATATGATGTCTCTGAAGGTCCACTTTCGACTCATCAGTCCACAGGACATTACCCCAAAAACCCTGAAGATATTATTTTAGTAAATGTAAGGCAAGCCTTTCATATTCCTTGTAATTAGCAACGGCTTTAGCATCTCTTCCTTTAATATCATTTTTGCTCAGTTAGTTTGTAATGGTAAAATAATGAATGTTTATCTGAGGCGAGCAAGGCTTGCGGGTCCTTAGATGCTTGACTGGGTATTATTGTAACTCCTCAATGAAGCATCTATCCCCACTTGGAGGAAATTCGATAGGCCGCCCATTTGATTCACTGTTCCAAGCTTACTCCATTTGGAGATAATAGCTCTCACTGTGGTTTGGTGGTGCCCCGAAGCCTTAGAAATTGCTTTGTACCCCTTTGCAGGCTGACATATACTTCAATAGCTTTATTTCTCATATCTCCCAGAATTTCTTTGAATTAATCACCACAAGTACAGTAGTTGTTGAGACCTTTTAGCCTACTTCTAATTACCCAAAAGGCTGTAAAAGAGATGTTTAGATTCAACAAGCCAGTAATTAAGCCTGGGTTTGTCAAATCTAATTGAACCCAATTATCAATCAAATTTCAATTACTTTTCTCCCTGGGCCAGTTGGGGAGAAAAAGTATTTTTTTCTTTGAATAAATGATATCATCATTTAAAAGCTGTACTTGTGTTTACTCATGTTGTTTTTTTTTTGTCAAACTTTGTTTGAAGAGCAGAAGAAAGTGAGAAAATAATACAAAATCAGAAGAAATCAGGAAGGGGGCGAATCCTTTTTTACCGCACTGTAAATGAATAAAAACATACAATACAAGAAATCCAACAGCCGGCAGCTTGGCAAGCAGCTCTTACGCTTGATGGATGGTAATTTTCATTGCCGTCCCACATTAATGAACTCTGTAGTCCTGATCCTCATTGAATGCTTTCTGTTGCCCTGAGTCACTTGTCCTGTTTCTCAAAGCCTTTGCTTGTGTTTCTTTCAGTGTTGTTTTGTTTTCCCGCTCTTTTGCTTCCTTTTCTGTGGTATCATTCTTCGCTTTCTCTTTTGTTCTTGTTTATGAGACTTGCCATTCATGGGCGGTGAATTGGGGCCTTTCACACACAGCTTATTTTCACTCTCCCTGTTTAATACTCTTTTTAAGGCCAAGTAAGAGTAAGCGTAGGTGGAAAAATTGCAGTAAAGGCTTGCAGGGCATTTCTTGATTATTTCCCTCTTCCTTTGCTTCTGGTTCTATCTAACTGCTCCTGTAACACTACTGGAATGAGGGACAGAGAAATAAAGTCACAGACTACTGCTCTCCCCCATTCCCGTCCCTCTCTCTCTCTGTCTCGCACAACCTCAAACCTACCATCCTCAAAATTCTCCATTAAAGTACAGTGCCTATGAAGTGAAATTTTATTGTTAATTTCTAAAATGTACGGTTTGAAATACAAACCCCAATTCCAATGAAGTTGGGACGTTGTGTAAAACGTGAACGTCCCAGCTTTTTTGGAACATGTTGCAGGCATCAAATTCAAAATGAGTCAATATTTCCAAAAAACAATATAGTTTATCAGTCTGAACATTAAATATCTTGTCTTTGTTATGTATTCAATTGAATATAGGTCGAAAAGGATTTGCAAATCATTGTATTCTGTTTTTATTCACCTTTTACACAATGTCCTAACTTCATTGAATTGGGGTTTTTACATGATTCCAAAGTCTAAGACGTTTAGAGCTAGACCTGACAATTTCACAAGCCCCGAAATTTGTGCCATTTTCCCCTCATAAAATTGGATTGACATTGCATGACCAAAATGTGACAACTACCGATGTCATTTTGGTGCCAGAGGATTGATTCAGTATTGTGGATAGTGACCAAAATCAGCAGCAACAAGGATGAAATTGCATTGCTGGTGCCCCAACCAACAACGTTGTCAGAATACGCCATTCACGCCGCATATTAGAATTTATAAGGCCCCGAAGAACGCCATTGTGAGAGGAAAATGGGTGCAGTTTGTCCGCAGACACAGACACAGACACAATTTTAACCTATTCCCCCCAGAATTCTCAGTGATGTGCCATCAGAAGTATGAGAGCCCTTCAGTAACCTAGCTTTAAATGTATGACAACTCCAAACCCGTCCCAATTTACTTCTTCTTATTCGGAGAGAGAAAGCATACCAGAGTTTGAGCAGAATAGTCACACAATCGCAGCGACAATATGATAATTTATTAAATGACCAAGGGTTCCAAAGTAAGTCTTCTTCAGGGTAGTGTATCATCCCTCAATGCCCTGAAGAAGACATTTGTTTGGAAACGTCAGTGATCTTATAAATTAATTATCATTCCATTGTCCCAAAGAGTGTGCAACTGCCCCTCTTAACAACTAATTAGAACCAAACATTAATTTGCTCATTTGCAAAATCTAAGCAGAAGAATGACCAGCCGACTGCATCACTGCATCACAAAATTTTCAGGCATTTTCCATCCACATTGATGATAACATACGATGTCAATGTCTTTTCATAGATCCTGAATTCCCATAGCTCATAAAACGGTACATATAGGTTTACTGTCATGCCTCGCCCACAATGGTCCACATCACCAGAGTTCCGAGCTCCAGCCTGCTCCCAGACAATCAACTCCACACTCTACAGCCACGCCATATTACCTTATTACCCAATTAAACCTATGTATGTCAGGTTCCAGTTAGGTGTGATGTCTTGGTGTAGCTCACTGTGTAGACATTTCGTGTTTCATTTGCTTGTATATTTTAGCAGACTCTCTTTTTGTCTAGCTCAACCTTTGTAATTTTGGGGAAGTGTTGTTTCCCGTGTTGTTTATATTTGCCTTCGCGTCTGAAGCCTTGCTCCAGATGCAAATAAAACTACTTCTTTCTTCTTCGCATTTGGATCCTCTCGCCTTCACTTTATATCTTAGTGCACAACAGTCAGTGAACTGAGATTATTACACTTAGAAGGAATGGCATTTTTTTTTTTTTTGACAGTGTTCCATACGCTTAAGATTCTGTGTCACATTTTAAATATACTCAGCGCCATTAAAAACGCACCGGTGAGGTATGTACTGTATTTGCGGCAAATTGAGGAATTGATAGATTTTTATTGTTTTTCCAGTGAGGCACGAGAGGAAAAGCGCGTGGTATTGTAATCCTGACGTGCACCACGTGCACGCGCCAAGCACTTCAGTAATAACAAACATTGAGCTGATCGTGATGTGTACAGCGACACTTGACTTGTTCTTTTTGGTGTGGTCAATAGCCTACATAAAGCCAACAAAAAAAAACGAAAAATGCTACTGCATCAAGAAAATGGAACAGCTTGTGACACAGGAGAGAGAAAAAGACCCTTTGGCATGTTCTGGGCAGATCTCAGCCGCCGAGAGGTGATGCGTCATTTGCACTGTCACCGTTCAACAATCAGTCGGCTGTCTATCCGAGAATGGAACACAGGCACTGTCACTGACGGACCCCGCTTAGGGCAGCCATGAGTGACAATGGCAGCTCAAGAGCGCCACATCTGGTTACAACCTGTACGTGACAGATTCCAGACAGCAACCAAAACTGATCATGAGATGAGGGGTGCGAGATGATTGAGGGTGAGCGCAAGTATCGTTTGACGCCGTCTATGTGAGCAACACATGCGTGCACATGGGCCCTACAGAAAACCCAGTTGGCGCGCGCACGTGGTGCGGGTCAGGATTACAATACCACGCGCTTTTCTTTATTTCCTCTCGTGCCTCACGGGAAAAGCAGTAAAAATCAATCGATTCTTCAATTTGCCACAAATACAGAACAAACCTCACTGGTGCGTTTTTAATGGAGCTGAGTATACATTCTTTTAACACTTAAAACATTTTGAATAAGTGTCACATTAAAATACTTTACACTGCTGCCAAAAATACAGCAAGGGGTAATGGAAGTCATGTTTTAGATTGATTAATTATGTGAATTATTGCCATCCTTATAATATCACGTATTATATCGAGGGCTGACTGCAATAAACAGTTATGCCCAGATGATATATATTGGACATAACTGTTTATTGCAGTCAGCCCTCGATATGTACCTTGTCATTGTACCCTATTCCATTGGTGACCACTTTGTCGTTTCTTATTCACTGATTTCTAAGAAGGCTTACGTCTTGGTCTTGATAATTCAGGAAATGACTTACGTCCCTGAAGAAGACATTGAAAACCGTTGGTAATTTAACGAAGTAATTATTATTGCATCATGGCAACAACTGTGCAACTGCTCTCCTCCAAGACTGGTGCATCTTCTCTTTCCTAATTGGAGAAAAAAAAAAAAAGGAACCTTTTTGGAGTTATCTTGCATTTAAGGAGAGTTTACCAAGGGGCTTTTATACCTCAAAAGATACGTCCCTGAAAATTCCCAGCAGAAAAGGTTAAAATTGTGTCTTTTATGTGGACAAATTGCACCCATTTTCCTCTCACAATCAGATCCTTCAGGAACTTACACATTTCAATACATGATTGGAATAGTGTATTCTGACAATTTTGTTGGTAAGGGGCACCAGCAACACAATGCTGCCCTCCTTGGCTCTCATTTTGTTTACTATCCACGATACTGAATCGATCTTCCAGCAGTAAATGACGTCAGCAATTCTTGTCGTGGTATTTTGGCCCTGCAATTCAAATACCATTTTTGATGGCAAAAAGGCACAAATTTAAGGGCTAGTAAAATCGTCAATTTGCCAAACTTTATACCTGCTCGGACATAAATACAAACAGACTAATCTGTGTATCTTATTTTGAAGTGCCTCATTTTAATTGCTCTTATTCTTCAGGATTTTAGGAGTGATTGTTATGGACCTGGAGGTGTTGTAGCAGATGATAAAAATGGAAAGCAATCGCAGAAACCACACAAATGTGTTTGGGTGGCAATGTCAAAGACTGATCTTGTTCAACTGTTAAAATACTCTAAATATTTGAAGTAAACGTGGTCATTAGAGAATTTGTTAGGCAGAGCCAATGGAAGTTTAAGATGACCAAGGCAGAACTCAGCCAACCACATCACTCCATAGAGAAATTTAATTAGGTACGGATCACTTGAAACTGTCTTCCGGCAAACCAGCTCATCTCTCTGAACTACTTTATCCCCTCTGCTTCAAGGATTCATAATTCAGACACCAATTCAACTACATAATCATAATTTTCACTGAGGCTAAAACAGGTATGAATATATTTACGTAACTGTACTGGAGTCTCGTTCCGCTGATTATCGCTTTATGATTTTCTAAAGGACAGAAAAGATTGGTATACAATTAGACACTTCAACTAGGCACATGTTGAATGGCCTGAATTATCTTCTTCTGATGCAAGCGTACTACACTATATTATGTAATTTTTGCAACTGTCTTTTTTAGGAAAATCTTTTGCATTAATTTGCATATTGTCATGGCAGACAGAAGAACCAAACGCGAGTCAGGAAATCCAGAAACCGAAGTCGTTTATTCAGGCAATGGGTCGGGAAGCCAGCGGTAGCACAGAGACGTAGTCAGGCAGGCAAGGTTCGTACACGATAATCAATAAATGAGGCAATCAAAACAAAAGGGCTAGGCAAAAGAGTAATCGGTCAGACACAGGCTAAAGTTGTACACGGGAAGCAAAAACAAGAATACTGGCACTAAGCACAGGCAAGGGAGAAAAAGGAATGAGTTGTAGTGAACTGAGACAATATATACACAAGGAAATTACTAAACTAGGCGGGGAATAGGATTGGTGGGAGTTACTAAACAATCAAATCTAATAAGCACACGAGGGAAAGACAAACCATGATCACGCATCACCATTGACAAACCAATCCTAAACATGAAAACAGACTCCAATCAGGGAGTTGCCTGAGTGCATGATAGAACGGGAGCCAGCTCGAGGTAAAACAGGTGCAGGAGATCGCAGTAATCAGCAGAGTCAGGGATAGGAACAGGAGGGCGGAGTTTACAGACTAGAGCGAATGCAAAGAGTATTAGTAAAAAATGAACAACGTGATATTTACACACCATTACATGACAGGTGAATGTTAATACACAAAATTACTCAGGATGAGTATATTAGTCTATGTTAGTAATGACATAACGTAACATGAAGTATTAGTCTTAATTAATATGTTAATACGTGAATAGCGGGAAAAACAGGAAACGAGACGTGAAGGAAGAATTTCAGAAACCAACGGAAATACCCGAATAGATGCATGAACGCGGACAGGGAAGTGCATGGCTCAAATCACATGGAAGACGTACATGAGGCGACTGGGGCAGACGAGGTGCAACCCTAAACACATGAATGATAAATGAAACAATAAATGATAAACATAACCAAGCCAAAAAACACAGATTATGACACATATGTGCTCAGTTCTGATAGGGGTTAGGTTTAACAAATATTAGGCTCTTATCTGGCATGACTTAAAATCCAGATATATTGTGCAGATCCATGCATATAATTTATCTACACATTCACAGTACAAGCACAATGCACCAGCATAAAACAGCACATGTAATCTGGTGCGTGAACATGAGACCCTCATAGCACATTGCAAAACGCTTCATTTTCCCTTATTCTCCTTTGCAATTTAAGGTCTAATTCAGCATTACAATAACTATTCTGCCTACCCCCTGCTATGCAGTCGACAATAAGCCGACAAAGGAAGTAAAAATTTACATTATGAACGTGTTCAAATCCCAGAGCAATAGTCAACAGCTGCTTTGAGAAAGATTTATTGATGTTTTATTGAGAAGTCACATCACCTAAACGGAGTAAAATGTACTTGCGGTGGATAACAAGAACATCTTACTGGGAGTATTTCTTTCGGCAGGAATTCTACGATTTCAAATATATATCATGAAGGCTGCAGCCAGCGCTCGGACCTCAAGTACAGCCACGGACAAGACACAAGGGAAGCCATCAGTTGAGCTTCATCATGGGAGCAATTCAGATTTACAGGCCAAACACTTTCGGAATGAAAGAAATAGGAGCAATTGTGGCCTCTTTCTTGATTATATTTCAAAATGAATGGATAAATACATTTCTACCACTTTCGCTTTTGTCACTTTGAGCACTTTTTATTAAATATATTTTTTCGGCATCCAAATCTCTTCACTTCTGTGCAGTGTGCGGGCTGTTTTTTGATGTTTTTACCTATTAAATTTAGCAAGACGTGAAATGATTAATGAATGAAAAAGCATGTGAGAGGAAAGACATTTCAGAAAAGAGTACCAACACACTTCCCTTTGTTAACACGTTTTTTTTTTTTTTTTGAATGGACCAACTCAAATTTTCATAAAGGGAACTCTTTTAGCCCACTTCGTTTTATCCCAGATGCGTTATGCTACAGACCAGGAATCAAGTGCAGAGGCAGAGTACGATCTAATAGTAAGGTTTATTGATAGTAATACTGTAACAGTGGGAAGGAGACCAGAAGAAGAAGACGCAGTTCAGTTCAGATGTTCAGGGCAAAGCAGGGCGTTGACAATCTCTGTCCAGTGGCTTTCTGGGATAACTGCTGGATGAAGTGCACAATTCGCCAGAGCCGAATTGTCCAAAGGCAGGATGGAGGGGCTTGAGAGGAACTTGGTTCCAATTCTGATGACCGTAGAAGGGTTGGGAGCTTGTTCCTAACGAACTGGACAAAGGAACAGACTTGGGCAGGGTTAATAAGAACGCCATCCTATTCCTGGACCTTGAATTAGCCTTGGGGGCTTGTTCCTAATAAACTGGACAATAAAGCAAACTTGAACTGAGTCAACCTGAACGCGGTCCCAACCCTGGACCCTGAGTTAGGCTCGGGAGTGTGTTTGATTTAACTAAGCAAGGAAGTAGGTTTCCATAAATAACCATCATTAAAGGTTAAGTTTAACTTTCTAAGGGCAAAGAGTAGCTACTTGTGAATACTGACTGGGTAGAAGGACATATAGCGAATTACGATCCAGCAACGTACATCTAGAAGTGAAAACGAAATGAGAAACAGCCTGGGATAGGGGGAAACGCGAGACTTCAGCCAATCAATGGAGACATTACTTCTGATGGACGAGCCAGTTGCTGAATGGGAGGAGGCACATAAGGTATTCACACAAAGGTTGTGACAAGATGCAGCATACACAAAAAACCCTGCTCGCAAAGATGACATCATGTCTTTGAGAGCTTGCCGAGGTTCCACAGTCACTCTGAGCTTATATAGAATTTAGATGCACTCTGTCATTAAAGAGGGACTTGCTGGTAAAAAATTCATATACTCCTTTGGTCTAAATATTTCAGAGAGAATGATTTCAACTTAAATGGAGGGGTGACTCACTGCTGTACCATGCTCTCTCACGGTTTAAGCTCTGCTCTTCCTTATTCAACTGCAATAATAACAGAACCCCATATTGTTTGTGAGCTACTTCCTATTTGTGATTTTTGTGTGTGCATGCGTGTGTGTGCGCGCGCGCGCGCGTGTGTGTCTGTGTGTGTGTTTTGTGAGTGCACACACGTGAATTTGTGCATTGGTAGACTGTTTGATGAGTTTTTTCACGACCCATAAAAATAGCTTAACCTGACGTTAGAGTGAGGTTGAGGGAAAAATAATTTTTTTTTTTTTTAATTTGGCATCTCCAATCCCACCCGAATCTGGAATGTCCAACTGGGGAACTATGTACAAGGCTTTTCGCATATGCGGCCCCCTATTGCCAACTCAGGAGAGTGAGACAGCTCGCGGCTCTCCTCCGATGCACCCGCCCATCGTCACTGCTTCTTATACACTCATTGGTCGAAACCTTACAAGCTCAGAACGAGGGCGGAGGATACCCGAACATGAACGAGCTTAGAATCTTCCTAACGAGCGCCCATCTGGCCAACAGGAGGTGCCTGAGAACTTGTTATTTACAATACCCTATCCTGGCAGACGCTTCCCAATTTGCATCCCTGTAGCGCATTGGCCAATTGTGCGCTACTCTGAAAAGAGCTGCCGTCCACTGCTGGCTGGTACGTGGCGGGGATCGAACCCGCGCCGTGATAGTCACTTCTGCTTCGCAACGCGAAGAGTGAGCTATCCGGCAGCTCAGGTTGAGGGAAAATTTATGGTTATCGGTACCTGTCCCGCAGAAAAAGAGGGGTATTCAGCATCTCCATGTCCGGCCGCTTGATGTCTTAGACTGGGTCAGCTGTTTTTTGCACGTGTGCTACAGTTAATGTACTGAACTCCTTTAGTTTGTCAACTTGTGCAGCATAAGTGTTCACTCAGAGGTACCTCATACTGTATATACATAATGTACATATGCTTTGGGTTTTGTGTTAACCTCAGGAATGGGCTGGGGGGGTATTTCACTAAGCATCATGGCCAATTTGTGCCGTCTGATCCTAATCCATGCCACTGTACTAGGCAGGAATTGCAAATTAAAAATACATTCAATGTCACCAATAACAAAAGCAATAATGATATTAAAATTATATCAGAATATGTGATAGCAATAAGTCACTGTGTCATGAAGGAGAAACCATTTGGATTTCACAGCAGCCAAATTTGTACTGATTTTCAGTAACATTGATCAAATTGCCGGGGGTCCTATTTTATGTCTTTACCTATTCGACTGCCCAGTCCTAACAAAATTTTCCTTTAAATGCTTATTTCATTAGGAACAAACACCTAGCATATGATCTTAACTATTTCACAATTGTGTAATTTCTGTTTGTATTGCAGGGATGCTTAGGAGACAGAAGGATGACCAAGTCGGTCCTGATGGAGAAGGCGCCCAGAGACAAGTTCGATGATCCATCCACTATTCACAGAGACGACGTCAAAGCAGAGGGCAAAGTTGAATAACCCATCAATGTCAGTTGGAGGGATGCAAGTGGTCAGCTCATCTTGTGGCCAGTCAAATAGGCCATGCAGGAAGGTGTCATGCAGTGCCTGGGCATTCCAAGGGGAAGAGGCAGCCAGAGTGCCAAATTTTAGGGAGTTGTCTGAGACAGATGAATTGCCTTGGTGAAACTGCAGAAGGCATCGTATAGCAGCATGTCTAGTGTGGGAGCTGTTGAAGACCATCCTTATCTTGTCTATGAACGGCGCAAAGGTGTGCACAGCTGAATTCCCTGCCTCACAGCAAACAGCAGCCCAATCGTGGGCACGCTCAGTCAGGCGTTTGATAGCAAACGCAACCCTAGAATTCTCACCGGAAAAAGAGGACTGTTGCAGGTGGAACATTATGGAACACTGTGACAGGAAGCAATGGCAAGCAGAGGGTTGCCATTGTAAAGCTCTGATTAAGGAAGACTGGGCCGCTTTGCTCTGGAGCACTGGGCTTGGGCTTGCAAAAGGAATGAGTTGACAGCCTGAGCATCAGCAGTGGAATCCCGGCATATTTCCAGGGGTCCTAGGACTCTTCGCCCCCGGACTTTTTGTCCCCAAATTTTTCATTCCTGGAATTTTTGTCCCCGGACTTTTCGTCCCCTAGGGATTTTTGTCCCCATGGACTTTTCATCCCTGACTTTTTGTCCCCATGAATTTTTCATTTCCCGGACTCCTCGCTCCTGGATTGTTTGTCCCAAATAATGCTTTTCCCTCCTCCTGCATCTAACCCTAAACCCAACCCGAACCCTAACCGTAACCCTTCTATCATGATGATCTGTTCCTCATCCGTCCATCCATCCGTCTGTCTACAATGGTGGCCCGTTTCGTTATCATTAGGGGACCAAAATCCAGGGACGAAAAGTCCTCGAGGACGAAGAGTCCAGGGACAAAAAGTCCATGGGGACAAAAAGTCTGGGGATGGAAAATTTGGGGACAAAAGTCCGGGGATGACAAACCTAGGGACAAAGAGTCCTGTAACCATTTCCAAGATGGTGGCTAGCTGACTGGAGCTGGCCCCAACAGACTGGTGGAGACAACAAAGTCCAGCTGCTTGTTGCCCCCAGGCAGATTCCCAGAAAGCGGATTGCCTCGGTCGAAAAAGGGTGATCTGCTGGCTCCACGGGTTCGCTGGATTGTTCTGTCATGTGCAACCGAATGGAGCCAAAAGCAGTATCAATTATATGCCAAGGTTAGCCTTGAATAACAAGACAGAAGAACATGAATGAGCAGACAGTGCAGAAGTGTTTTCTGCAAACTGGTCTGGGAGCAATCAGGAGCAGCACAGTGGAGTCAGGGGGACTAGAAGCCAGTTGCCAGGACCGAAGACTCAGGAAGGAATTTTCTTTATAAATAAATTCTTAAACCCAATGTGGAGGACTCTTGACAAAAACACCAATCCAGGCAAGAGAGGGTGAAGACATTGCACTTAAATACAAAAGACGACAACAATGAGCGAGAACAGGTGAGAGAGGGAGAGGAAGGAAACAAAGAGGGAGGGGATTGAAATGAGACAATAATTGAAATAGGTCAATTCCACGGTAACTGACGTAACATTTAAAACAAATTTAACTTCAGTTACTCTGTAATTACGTGGTGGATCACCACAAAATAACATAGGGATTCAAACATTTGTTGGTGCTTGAGAACCCATGTAATAGAATTTATTTTGCGTATTGCACTGTCCCACAGTTTGTCATTTTACAATGACAAATGTTACTGACGTAACATGAAAAAATACCTCAATTTTTACATGCTTTTTTAAATTGAAGATTTCTCTGAATTCTTTCCTTCAATCAACTTAGTCTCTCTGTCAAAAGAAGGTTGACAGTCACTTTTCCAGCAATCAGAATGAAGAAAGTGTTTATGTTGGCTGAATTATATTTTCTGAGTTAAAACGTAGAGTAACTGACGTAACATTCTTCGGTAACTGACATAACGTGTCTGGGACTAAATGAGAAAACTGAGCTTCGTTGACTTTTCTGTGGCGTATAATTCTGAGGAAGGAGTGCAAATATGTTTCACTGACAAAAAAAAAACACGTTTTTAGTGCAGAAAGAAGTTCAATCCTATAGAAGTCTATGAGAAAATGACCCTACTTTTCCACCTGATTTATTATTTAAATAATTATTTTCCACATTACTTTATTGTATCCATCGCAAATTTCAAGTCTCCTTCGATATACAGTAGCATGATATTCATTTTTGTAAATTATGGTCCTACATAGACTAGAATAAAGGATAAAGCCAGAATATGCTTTAAGGGGCGCGGCTATCCTCTGGTCCTTGTCTAATATGGTCAGATCCACACGTAGATCCACCCCTCGCTCTTCCCTGGATATTCAATTCACGTTCTTGTCCAATTGGAATCACATACGGTTTCAAAATGACAAAATGGCGCAATTCAAATGGCCAAAATCGAGGCTTCCTAAATGGTATGCTGAAACCAATGGGTGACGTCACGGTTGCTTCGTCCATCTTTTTATACAGTCTATGTAAGAAGTAAATTATTGCAAAACAAAGATTATTCAAAATATACCACAAAAAAATTTCCCCTGAGATATCATTTTGCATGGAATTGACCAATAATGAGAATCAGGGTGTCGGTTCCATCTCGTTTGGCTGTGCTTGAGCTGATTACAGTTCCTCAGACAGCACCTGGAATGAGACATGGAAGTAGTATGCACCAGATTGAATCTGAAGGGTGGAGGAAAGCAGAGAGGAGGAGGTAGGAATGGGCAGAGGGAAGGATGTGGAAGGGATGAAGTAGGGTAGTAACTGAATGATGGGAAAGGAAGAGGGGGTAAGTCGAGTAACTTGAAACAAGCGGGGTGGAATGGTTGACTGGGTGTTAGTAGGCTTGACAGGTGATTAGCAGTGTGGTTCAGGCACGGTCGAGGCATGGGTCAGCTCCCAATCCTAAACTAATTTTTCAACTTCAATTATAATTAGTTTGGTCTAACTTTCTTACTTTTATTTTTTTTTTTTGCGGGATTTATGTTCCTCATTTTTTCAAACATCCCACGGCCAATTACTGTTTGTCCACCAAATTAGGCCCGCAGCACTCATAATGTACACCCTGTAGTAATTAGACCTGCAGGAAGTCCATGGGATTTGCCATCTCTACTTGACAAATTCAGATTTTGGTTTGGCTAGGCAATGCTATTACTATGTTGCAGTTACTATGCAGTCACCCAATAAAAGTACACTGCCCCTACTAGTCAAACATATTTTTGAAAAATTTTCAAATGACTAAATCAGCCCGGGAAGATCAGATATATACATTCTTGTCGGTGCATCACGTTTGTTGAAATCAGGGTAGCTTGCCACATCACCCGGATACTGGAACTCGCGGAAGTTAAAAGTGAAATAAAACATGGCTACTGTAAGCGAGAGTTTGTCCAATGAATTGATCGTGAATGAATGGCCAATTTGGTAGTTTCCAGTACAACAACAATGACAAATTATAAGTTGACATAAGATTTGGAAAGTGTACCTGTTTGATTTGGTCAGTGATGCTGTTGTTTTTCCAGCCTAGCTAAAGTACACAGGCATTTGGATTTGGGGGCTTGCGGGTGACTGAATTCCGTTGGCACAGCATCATCTTTCAAAATCTTTTGATATTTACTGGGCGATTCAATTCCTATTTAACGAAAACATACCCCTTAAAGCTATAGTATACGATCTGAGAATCAGTTGCGAAAGATTGAGACGTTGAGAAAAATTTGAAAAAAGCATCCTGCCCCCACACACACCCTCCCTCTGTGCTCCTGATCCTTCCCACTGAGCACGTGTGGCCGTCAGCGTGGAGACTCCCAGACACACCCCTCTACCAGAGCAACAAGCCGGCCAGCAGTTTATAACGCGGAAGGGGGGGACGAGGCGGAACACGGAGCACGGGAATCAGAGCAAGCTCTTGGGGAGTGTCAAATAGAGCGAGGGGATTGGATGAGAGTAGGAGAGAGACGTTAACCAATGTAAGCCATCCGGCCGGATGGCTTACATTGGGCAACGTCTCTGCAGCCCTGCAGCCACTAGAGTGAATGGAATTTTTTCATTTTTTTTTCTCTTCACATTGTGTAGATTGTACTATAGGACCATATCCACCATCTAAATGAGGTTATTAATAATGATCAAACTTTCAAATCGTATACTACAGCTTTAAATAACTGGGTGAAAAGTGTTTGGAACATAACTGGTGACTCTTCCCATCGTCTGATGTTGTACAACCACTGTTGTAACAAGTCAGGCTTCACCAAAGGAAATCTGCAACTTTATGCCCGCAGGTAGTTCTGAGTTTCCCCTTTTGCTGGAGCAACCAATAGCCGCACACAGCGGCATTATGGCAGATTTTGTCGCTCAGATTCTACAAATGAAAGACGATATTGAACCTTGATTTTTCTTTGTGAAATTAAGCTGCAGCACAACTGATAATCAAGAATCATTTGTTAAAACTGTTCAAAATGAATCAAATCAATATTTGGTGTCTAAAAATCAGGGACACTGGCCTGTTGTGCAACAGTTTTATAAAATGATTGTTCCCAGTAGAGTGTAAAACTCGCCACTGTTCTTCTGCAGACTGACTGCCTTACTTGCATCTATCCCTCCAAGTTATTGCAGACAGCAATTGTAATGATGACATCAGGGCTCTGGCAATACTTTATTATCTGTATTAACTGTTTATAATGAAATACAAATATTTATTTATAAAATTATTTTGGGTAGATAGCAATCCACTCCTTCATTAGCATGCGCAAATATGTTTACTATAAGGTGATATAATGTCAAAGATTATGGTGCTGTTGTTGTACGTTTTTATTACATTGGTGAGATACCGAGTCTAGAGATGTGAATTGGAAAATTGATGGTGCCAAAGTCGGCCAGCGAGAAATGGCTGCAGTACTAGCAAGACGAAAGTGAACTCAACCTCCCATAATTCCATGTCAAAGGAAAAATTCAAGGCAATACTGCAGGTACATGATTACGATGGTAGAGGGCATAATTGTATGTGTATTATCTTGCCTGACTTGCCGTTGTTTTTTGATTGAATAGCAAGGAGTTACACCAGCTATTGGGTATGGGTTATTGTTATGACAACCATTGGTAATACAGCACAGTAAGTATTAAGTTTCAAGTGGTTTGTGTATTTATTCATTTATTTATTTACTTATTTGTGTATTTATTTATTATGTATTCATTTTACTTATTTATCTATTAAATTAAATTAATTATAAATAATTAATGAAATAATAATAATAATAATTATTATTATTATTATTATTATTATTTTTTTTTTTTTTTTTTCCTCCAGTTTGGTCTTTGGTTATTCTAGTATCAGTACTGGTATTGCTACTAATGCCTCCAAGGTGTAAGTAAGTCAGTCCTAATGGCCTTGGTTATAAAGTAATGGTTTCAAGTGGCTTTGAATGTATGAAAGCAATCTCTTGTTTTGTAATCAGAAATTAAGCATGTTATTCAGGTGATGGAATATAATTTATTATAACTATTATTATAATTGTAATTATTATTGTTTTATTTTAGTTTACTTTTTATCATTGCTTAGATTTTATAATAGTTTTCCATTTTTTTCCCTTTCCCTCAGAACAGGATGACATTTAGACTGTCACAATCTGCATGTGAATGCCTTTTATTTTTCCTCCTATTCAGCAACTTGCATGTCCATTAGAAGAACAGTAGAAATCGCATTTATCCGACACGAGCAAACCAGCATTTTTTGTCCTTTATATATGAAATCAGACATATGCATAAACCAGACGCTGTCCAATGTATAAATGTAAAGATTACAGGTAACAATTCAGTTCCTGAGACAGTATGTTATGATTCTGCCATGTCTGTTATAATTCTGCCATGTCCTGTTCTGTTCCTGCCATGTTCTGTTCTGTTTTTGCTCATGTTCTGTTTTAGTATTAGTTCATTGCCATGTTTTTGTGTTTTCCATGTTTTGTAATTCCCTGCCATATCCATATTTCTGTTAGATTCCGGTCCATGTCCTTGTTCATGCCCTGCATTGCACTTTGTCTCCCCTGTCTGATCTTGTGTTTAGTTACAGCTTCTCCCCAAGTCCTGCGTGTCACATGTTTAGGTGATTTCATGGTTTCTGGGTTTCCAACATTCCTTCTAGTCTCGTTTGCTTCCTTCACCTTGCTTTTCTATTTTACTAACCAGTACTAACAGTTTGTTGTTTTGTTAAAGATACTAACCAAGACTAACATTGTATATAATACTAACTTACTAACCAGCACCAGGGATTGTATAGCTGCACTTTACTAATTGATTAACAAGCTCTCAGCACTCACCCTGTTCTAGGCTCCGCCTCTTGCCTTCACTTAGTCTTTGCTGCAATTCAGCGGATCCTCCGCACCTGCTCAACCCTGTCCTGCCTCTCATTATTCTGTGCACGTTAGAACTCCCTAACCGGAGCTGTATGTTTTGTCATAGGTTGTCTCGTAATCCCTGTCCGCGTTTTGGCTTTTGCCAATTTCATGTGGTTAGGTTCTCCCTCGTGTTTGCTCCCACGTAATTAGTCTGATCCTCTTCACCTGATCCTAATCATAGCATGTGACTTCCCTTGTGTGTATTTAAGCAGTCTTTTCACAGCAGATCCCTGTCAGAACGTTTCCCTATGCTGCTCTTGTTTTCGCCTTGTACTCTTCGTGTTGCTTTTCTGACTGGACCGTCCGACTTTCGATTTTTGGCTCTGATTTGGTTTTGTTGTTCTGCATCTGTTATCGAACCCTTTTTCTGCCCGACTACGATTACTGTTTTTGCTGCCCTGGTTTTTCGACTTGGATTCTGCCCCTTGGATTGTGATTTTTGGATTGTGGACTTTGTACTGTTGCCTTCTGCCTTGCGGGGGTTTACCCCCTCGCTTAATAAAATATCTTCTACTGCATTGCTGGATTCTCGTGACTGGTTCCTGAACGCCTCCTCACAGTAATGTAATAAATGCAAATAAAAAGTTTATTGAAAACAACTTTCTTTTTATTTATGGCACATTGGCAACATGTTTTATTAACTGCTCGTAGTCCATGCTCAGCTCTGAGTTTTCCTGGAAGTCCATTTTTCAGGCTGGCTTTCTCAATTGAATTTTGTCATTGAAGCTGGACATTCGGGAAAAGCCAGAGCTGAGTATACTTTCCTATGAATATTACAATAATATAGGGAGGTTAAAATGCACGGTGTTAATGATGTACTGTTTCCAACTCTTAATTTTTATTGGAACAAAGAGATGGGTAAGCCCAAGTTTCAAACAAGTTTTTCACTGGAGGGTTTACTAATATAAAACCCAGTTTACAGTTAAAAAAAAAAAACAAAACTCACAGCATGCTGAAGAAATCCTCCCATTGTTGGCAGAAATTTAACCTCTCGATTAACAAAGGGAAATATTAATGGACATACTAATGAACAAAACAAAGACAAGTGAACAAAAATTACACCTTCCAGCAGCACAAATTTTCTAGTAATTGTTCTTCGACCACAGTTGGTACCGCTCCAGTGGCGCCGATGGCCATGGACCACACTGGGTCAGTCGGTCTCACAAGTCCACAAGGAAAATTGTCGGCTATCAACTGGACAAGTAAAACTTGCGTCAGTGGATATCCACAGAATACATGACCATTTTTGTTCTGTGGCCTAAAGGTAGGTTCGATCTTTCCTCTTTGGTATTTGGAATGTCTTACTGCTTAACAGGTTTGCGCAGTTGTAGATGCCTGCGGACAAGGAGCTGCTCTATTTATGCATGCAGTTGCTCTATTTTATCAATAGGTGGCACATTAGAAAAAATTATTGAATATTCAAGAGGAAGCAGTGGCTGTTACCAATTTAGAATATGGACGAGTTAAGTCCCACCTCGGTCCCAGGAATCTTATGAATGAAACTCCTCAGCCAAGCCTCATATGCAAATCGCCTAATATACTTGCCCATAGTATCTATCCAGCAGTTAATAAAAATGATTTATTGTGACACAATAAATCATTGTCCTTTGTTGCAACCACTTCAGCTATAATAGGCCAAAGGTATCTCAATTAAGTAGCGAAAAAAATCAGTTCATCTGAAGAAAAAATTCAACATGGTATTGATACTATATCATTCTACAATCAATTACAGTCATCAGACGTTAAAACGGCGTAATTCCCTACCATTGATGCACTGTACAGGTAAATTCATTCCTCGGCAAATTCAGTGGTTCCTTACAACCTTATACGATTTCCCACTAAACTGCAGTCAGCTAACTTTGAGGAGACAAACATCCGGGGCTCAAGTTTTGAGTGAACGCTGGCGCGATTAGCTGCCGCTGCTCTCCGGCTCTTTAAGTGATTTTAATATCTGAACTCTGCAGTAGATCTTCTCTTGGCAAACGTCAGTAGCACTGACGGCTTTTACATTGTTAGCCGGATCCACTAAACAATCGGACTCTTCAATTGTAAGTTTGGACCGCCTTACCTGTGGAGTGTTGACGTGCTCCCTTTCCTGTCACCGCTGTCTGGTATCCTACACCCGTTCATCATGTGGAACTACAGAATGGTTGTGCTCGTCTGGATTATCCTATCGGTCATATTAAATCCATCGTCAGCTCTATTCCAGTACACGGCTGCAGAGCTCCTCCAACATCGGTCCCACCTGCCAGATCCACTCCTGGTACAGCATATCGGCCCGGACATCGGCCGCCTTCCCCATCGGAAATACATCCACCACGGATCCCGACGAAGCTATCATACCGACGACTCCACTGCCATAAACTCCATCTGGTCCACAACTCGTCATCCAACGAGAAACTCCGGTAGGAAAGTGGACCGCAGTGTGCTAGCCAGCCTAGCTAGGTCGGCTAAAGTCGGCTTCGTCAACCAGCGCTCCGACGTGAAAGTTGGACTATTTAACATCCGCTCCCTCACGGGCAAGGGACATCTGCTGCAGGACCTCCTCCTCGACCGCAAGTATGATATTTTGGGTTTAACTGAGACGTGGCAACACCCCAATTACTTTTCTATGTTGAATGAAGCAACACCACGTGGGGTTGTTTGTATTTCTCAACCCCGTCTCACTGGGAGAGGAGGAGGTCTTGCGGTAATCTACCGCGAGACTTTGAAGGTCTCCTCTGTCACAATGCCTGGCTACCAGTCATTTGAATCAGTGGCTCTGCAACTAAATGGTCCAACTCCCACTGTTCTAGTCACCATTTACCGTCCACCCAAACCAAACAAGGATTTTATTAATGAATTTTCTGACTTTCTCACTCACATCTGCTCACTTTCCTCCAACTTAATTCTCCTTGGTGATTATAATATACATATGGACAACATCAATCATCTTCTCACCAAGGACTTCACATCTTGCCTGGACAGTTTTGGACTGCAACAATACATTGACTTCCCTACCCACTGTAAACGACATATTTTGGATTTGGTTTGCTGCTCTGGTGTCACTTCTTTCAACTGTTCTGCCGCTGATCTGCCCATCTCTGACCATATGTTAATTTCTTTCACCACAAGCCTCACACTATCCAAAACTAAACAGTCACGTCTTATCTCTTTCCGTAATATCAAAAACATTAATTTATTAGCTCTCGCCAAAGGTATTGACAGTCTCCCCAGCATCAGCTACTCATGCACTCCTGATCAACTAGTTTCTCATTACAATACTGGTCTCCATACTCTGCTGAACTCTCTGGCTCCTGTTCTCGGACTGTGTCATTCACCCACTCTGCTCCCTGGACGTCAACTAGAGCGTCTTTACAGGAAAACTGGACTCACTATTCACAAGCAAATGTACCATGACCACATTATTCACTACAGAAACAAAATCTCCTCTGCCAAATCCCAATACTACGCAGGACTAATCAATGCTGGTGATGGAAACACCAGAGCCCTTTTTTCATTAGTAAACAACACCTTACGCCCCCCGGACTCTTTCCCTCCACATTTCTACTCCACCGATCACTGTAATCATTGTAATCATTGATGACATTTTTTAATGCAAAAATAACCAAAATCCACCAGCAACTGATCCCTCACAGCTCCAGCAGTCCATCTGCACCAGTTTTCCACGCCCCCTTTTCTCAACCACTTGCAAGCTTCCAACTTCCCACTGCTGCTGATTTATCAGAAGTCATCCAGAAATCAAAATCATCTACCTGCCAGCTTGACCACCTGCCAACATCTCTAGTCATAGCCAGCCTCCCCTCTCTGTTGCCTCTGATAACTGCCATCATACACTCCTCCCTCTCCACTGGTGATGTTCCTTCAAGTCTCAAATCTGCTGCAATAACACCCATACTCAAGAAATCTGGTTCAGACCCCAATGACTTCAATAACCTCCGACCTATCTCTAACTTGCCATTTATATCCAAAATCCTGGAAAAAAGCAGTGGCATCACAGGTTCATACTCACCTCTGCAACAATAACCTTTATGGACAGTTTCAATCTGGTTTCTGCCCACGCCATAGCACAGAAACAGCACTCTTAAAAATAACCAATGACCTTCTGATGGCAGCTGATTCCAGATTATTAAGCATCCTCATCCTCCTCGACCTGAGTGCAGCCTTCGACACCATCTCCCACACCATCATCCTCGACAGACTCGCATCTATTGGTTCATCTGACACACCCCTGGACTGGTTCGCATCCTATCTCTCTGGCCGTACTCAGTTCATTCAGTTAAAAACGTTCACATCCCAATCATCTCCCCTCTCCTCAGGTGTTCCCCAAGGCTCAGTCCTCGGTCAAATCCTCTTCATCATTTACCTTCTCCCTTTTGGCCATATTTTCCGCAAATTCAACATTAATTTCCATTGTTATGCGGACGACGCCCAGCTCTATCTCTCCACCAAACCCACCTCCACCTTCCCACCCTCCTCCGTCTGTGACCGTTTACAGGAAATCAAATCCTGGTTTTCATCCAACTTTCTCAAACTCAACAGTAATAAAACTGAGGTTCTCCTCATCGGCACCAGATCCACTCTCAGCAAAACTCCCAGTTTCACCATCCCCATCGATAACTCCTCTGTTTCCCCCTCCCCTCAGGTCAAGAGTCTGGGTGTCGTCCTTGACAGCACTTTGTCATTCCAAACTCACATTAATCACATAACCCGGTCAGCCTACTTCCACCTACGAAACATCAATCGCCTCCGTCTGTCCCTCACCCCCAACAGCACCGCTATCCTGGTCTGTACTCTGGTTACATCACGCCTGGATTATTGCAACTCACTTCTCACTGGTCTCCCCCATAAATCCATCCACAAGCTTCAACTGGTCCAGAACGCTGCCGCCCATATCATCACCAGAACACCTTCCATCAGCCACATCACACCTGTTCTCCATCAACTCCACTGGCTTCCAATAAAATACCGCATGGATTACAAAATTCTGCTCTATACTTTCAAGGCCATCCACAACCTCGCTCCTCCATACCTCTCAGAACTCCTCCACATCAACACTCCCTCCCGTGCTCTCAGGTCTGCCTCTTCCATCAGCCTCATTGTCCCCCCAGCCCGTTTGTCCACCATTGGATCCAGAGCCTTCAGCCGCTCTGCCCCCCGCTTGTGGAACTCCCTCCCCCCCGACATTAGGAACATTGACTCATTGTCCATTTTCAAATCCCGCCTCAAAACCCACTATTTTAGACTGGCATACTCACACTGATTGTTGTTCTCCTACTGAGTCCAGATTTTAAGCTTTTTAACTTTTTTGATATGTTGATGTGTATTTTATTGTCATTTTAATTGTTCTGTAAGGTGACCTTGAGTGTCCTGAAAGGCGCCTAGAAATAAAATGTATTATTATTATTATCATTATTAGTCACTTTTAGTGCTTGCTCAGGCTTATCTGGGTAAAGCAGAGATATAGTTCATGCCCAAGTGAACTATAACCCAGTAATTATCTATTGATTGACATGTTTTCATCCAATTCCAGACAGTATAAACTTTCCATAGTAATTGAAAGACTTTTCAGAAAATTATTTAAACCATTGCGTAACAGCAAGTTAGGTTGAATTCTCTCGACTTTGCACAACTGAATGACGTGAGTACAAAAGAAAAATACTTCCAAAGCCAACTAAGAAATGCCTAGGTTACATTTACGAGATGGCAGTGTCATACTGACATAGATAATGGGAGTTATTCCAAATTGAACAGTGGTGGAGGATTCCTTGTACCAGAAATGTCTTGCTCTGCTTCTCTGAAGAAGGACTTCAATGATGGAGAGTTTTTCCTCATTATGAGTGAGTACAATGGAGCCATATGGAGTGCTTATGGCTAATTAGCTAACTGGCTAGCTGTTTTTTTTTTTTTTTTGGTTTACCATAACTGTGATGATCACAGAGCTTGTTTGCCACATTGGTTAGTATAAGTAACCATTAGCCTCTGTAAATGGTACTGCATATGTGGCATTTTGCTCAATGGGGCGATGTTTAGAATTTATACCATATTCAATGAAATCGAATGCCTAGGTTTTCATTCATTTAAAATGGGAACAGCTCATGAAGAAAAGGCATGTTTTTGGTTTGGAGAGGTTACTAGTGACTACTGATGCCCATCCACACCTATATTAATAAAGTCATGTTAAATTCTGCTAGAAAATCAATAATTCATATTGACCTTCATGAGTCAAAAGTTGATTTGTGTTAAACATACAATTATTTTATGATTTGACAGTATGTAATTTTGAGGGCTCTGACAGCTTGGGGAGCCACTTGGAGAGCAAACTTATTTGGCTTATAAAAAGTAGATTATTTTGAAAATCACTATCAGGTCAAATAGGATTTGCAAATCATTGTGTTCTCTTTTTATTCACATTTTACACAACATCCCAACTTCATTGGAATTGGGGTTTGTAGTTAAAAAAATGAATATGCTGTCAACTCGTGTAATTTTAGCTCTTACACAGCAATGAACTAAATAAATTATGACCACTCAAAAAGGAAGCAAATAACGCTAACTATCTCACGACTATGGCGCACATCCAGGTCGGGGATATGTTGGCTAGGAAGCAAACAGTCAATTCTCAAGGTTGACATGGTGGATGTGAGAGAAATGAGAACATTGTTATGGCCAAGCCAATGGGTCAAAGCATCTCCAAAACAGCATGGCCCATGCTAATCCCTGTCTTCTGTGGAAAGCACCTACAATGGTCACCTGAGAGTCGGAACTGGACCTTAGGGCATTTGAAGAAGGATGCCTCATTCAATGAGTATTTGGTCAAGTACGTTCATGCTTTTTAGCTGGGGAAGAGAAAGCACCAACATACCCAGAGGGAACCAAATGAGCTGGTTGAGTATGATGTTCTGGGGAATGTTCTTCCAGGACTTCTAGATCAGGGTATTCTCAAGGATATTAATTCAGCACGTGGCACCCACCTTAATCTTGTTGCGGAGCAGGCACATCCCTTCATGGCAACGATACTCCTTGATGGCAATGGCCTGTTTTCAGAGCTTGTCACGCAAATTGATTGGGAATGGTGGAACATGACGAAGAGCTCAAGGTGCTTCACTGGCCTCCACTTTCCCCAGATCTCAATCTGATTGAGCATCAAAGGGAGGTGTTGAATAAACAATTCGAGCTATTGCCAATAGAAAAAGAAAAAAAATACCTGGATGTCACTTTTTCGCCAAAATTTCTGACGCTTCTGGGACTGCCACACTTCCAGTGCTCAGCTTGCGTAGCAGTGTGCTTCATATGCTAGCGCTTAGGCCTTTTCGCCCTTGTTATACATTTCCACTGGCAAAGTGGGATTCTTGTGAATGTCCCCATGCACACCCATTGTGCATCTGCCAACACCCCTGGTCAAATCAGACTTTGGTGAAGCATGGACTGCATACAGCCCAAATCCACCATTGCCTGATGTATGCCCTCCTTGAACCTCACCGGAACACTGTATGCCCCACCCAGACCAGGGGAGCGTGCCGGGGGTCCAGCAACCCGAATAACTTGGCCAACCTCCATGAGGGGGCACTCCTGGAAGTGTCCAGGCAGCCCACAGCGCCAGCACTCCTGCCCTGGTCATTGAGAGGCCATCTCTAGGGTGGGAGCACAGCTTGTAGCAGCTGGAACCAGCGGGCAAGCAGAGAGGGAGATGTCAGAGGGAGCCACAGGGAGTGGAGGGATCACCAAGCCATTCTGGGTCTTCCTTCCAGGGGCTGGAAAAGACGTAGCTGGTGGTGGTGGTTGGGTCCATCCTGCCAGGGAACGGGAATGTGTGGCTAGGTAGTCTTCAGCCAGACTGATGGCGGTTTCCAGGCTCATGGGTCGATGGCATCTCACCCACTCTGAAGCCCCAGTCAGAAGCCTCGGTAACCTCTCACCATCGGATTCCACTGGCTGTAGCCACCTCGACGCTGCGTCCTTAAGCTGCTTGGGCAAAGATGAAGGGACAGTCGGCTGGACCCAACCTATAGGTCCAAAACTGGTGGCGGTGGCTTTCAGGGCAGCAGTGTGTTCGGTCCAAAATGGCTTTTTTAATGTTCCTGAAGTTCCCCCGGGAAGAAGTAGGTAGAGCGTGGGCCACTGTCTGGGCTTCCCCTGACTGAAGGGGAAGCAAGCACACTGCCCACTCTGCCGCCGGCCAACCACACACCATTGCTGTCACCTCGAACTTCAGGAAGGACTGCGGATCATTCGCTTCCAATATTTTGTGGAGAACCACACTGGTGAGAGACAAGAAAGCCAATGTGGCAGCCCCCGGTCTGGTCAATAAACCCTCAAACATTCTGGTTTGCCTTCCTGCTTAGGCTTGCAGGGCTTCCAATTGCTGATAGTTCACTGCTGCCTGTTCCCTGTGCACGGCGGCTAGTTACCCCAACATTTGTGCAAACACCGGTTGTAATCGCTAATTCTCCGTCATTTTCCTCCAGACTGCCGTCAGGGACCAGTGTAAAAGACTCTTGTCACATGGGTTTGATCAGTGTGGACAGACGAGTTCAGAAACAAAATACTGTTGGAAAAATTTCCCATTTATTGAACAACATGCGAGTACACAATTGCAACATACTCTCTCGGTGATGCCGGGCTTCTCTGGACCATTTCTTGGTTGCTCAGGGATGCTCATGTGTGTCTGTCTGCATGCACATAGGAGGCTAAGCTACATCAGGTTCCAGCATACTACTGCTGATATAGAGGGGGAGAGTAATTAGACAATTCACAACACCTGTGTTGATTACTTCCCTTGTGTTGTTCCCCGAGCCATTCCCTCTATCTCTCCTCTCTTCAACTGTGCCCTTACCAAGCCCCGCCCCACAGGGGTAATCTACACCATATTTGTATTTTCATTAGAATTTGAAAATAATACCAAAAAAAGGATGCAACACTTTATGGCACATTAAATATTGTCATACTGCCTATTCAGGAATACTAGGATCGATAGTATCTAAACATTAGATGCCCCCATGCCCTTCCTGTGGACACAGGCAGCAGAGAAGCAGAGTTTGGCTCAATAAATATCCTCTCTTTGCAAATATGCCAGCAGGATTTGATATATTATAGTACATTTAACACAAGTTCTTGACCTCCTTTCCTTGTGCTATTGCTCTAATTAGGTCTAGCTGTGATCCTGTGTATTTCAGCAATACTCTAGCAGTAAAATTCTTACCCCTTCTCATTTGGAGCTATTGCATTGCTTCTCTTATCCCTACCAGAGAAGTTTGCCATTATAGGATAAAAGTTGCTAACTTTATTCATTCTCTTTTTAAATACAGATGGGAAGAAAAAATGACATAACATTGTATTACTTGAGTTGAAGCTATTACACCGAGAAATCTAAATGTTTAAAAGTAAAATCCAAACTTGTTAAATACAAAATAAAAAGTATTCCAACTTTGGGAGACTCCTTAATCCTCATAATTCCCAAATTTGCTGAACTGTATTTATAAAAAATATCTGAAAATCTGCGTTCAAATTTGAGTCAAAATGATGGTAATATGTGATTAAATCCGCGTTCAAGCCTTTGATTTTTCCAAAGTTTTTCTGTTGTAGAAAAAAATTCACTTTGCGGTCCCACTAAGCGGGAAAAAATATATACACTCAGCATTTAAGATCTCAATTTCCTGACAAGTATGCCAGCTCCGCTCTCTCAACCAATGGAGTGTGCTATTTCTGTATCCATGTCCTTTTGAAAACATTGTATCCTGTTTTTTTTATTTATTTTCACTTCATTTTTTTGTCATCTACTCTGGCAGAATGCATTGGTTCTGTTTCTACAGTACCCATCTTCCTTTTCCTGGAGATTCACATCTGCTCTCTGCTCAAACAATGAATTAGATGTCCAAGAAATGGCAACTCTTACTCCCCATGAGCTTTTGCGCAAATTAGCATCAATTATTCAGAAGTAGGTCACACTTGTTTTCCTGACAAATTGAACTCAGCCAAATTATTTGTATCTTCCTTTTTGTTGTGTTTTAAAGATCAGGGGTTCAATGTCAGTCTCAACTGTTGTGTTTTTGCTCTGTTTCTAGCTCCGGTCCAGTCTGCCAGTTGGGATCCACCTCTCCAGTCCACATTCCATGCCGTGTTTTGTTCCTGCGTGCCTGCACTTTTCATTGCTTTGGTTTGGCTGGTGGTGTTTCCACTTCCTTCACAGCTGTTCTGAATCTGGGGCTGTTCTAAGCTTGATTGCCTCTTGATTGTTTTTACTCATTACTAACAATTACTAGCTCACACGGGAGGTGTTTCTTTAGACAGGCACGCACTAATCCTTACTAATGGCCTGTTTACACCAAACCGCGACCCTGATATGACCCCGATACAGCCAGCGCGATCGTGAAATTTTGGTCACTCACAGCCGTAGCCGTTCTCTACTTTGATCGCTTATTTGCGGTTACACCAAACCTCAATTGCGACCGAATCATCAAACTAAAAATGACCCATGATGCGGTTGCAATACTCCTACTTGTCGTGTGTACTCGTAGAAAGCGTGTTAGCGAGTGATAGAGAGAACGTTGGTCCTGTGTTTATATAGACAACGTGTGGGCGTAAGTTGCATCACCACCGGTCACGGGAAGCCTCGCCATTGGTCGGATTTCGATCCCTTTAATCGCGCGTGCAGTCTCAGCGCGGTCGCAAATTCGGTCGCATTTAAAACGTGTGCATTTGTCGGTTGTTATGGGGTTGCAATAGGCTTGCATTAAGCTCACCATAATGTTGCAATAGTTTGCGAGTGAAAAGTTCCTAAAAATTTGCAATCATTGACGCAACCGCATGCCGAGCCACTTGCGAGTCTATTATGACCTGTGATACTGAGTTGAGAGTGAGTTGAGACTTGTGCGAGCTTATTACAACCAATTATGATATCCTCTTGTGTTTTTCACTGGTCGGACAACTTTTGCGAGTGTTTTGAGCAGTTCCATACACTCGCAAACCTCTATGAGACCGATGGAGACCAAGAGAGATGGTTTTGGAGACCATGGAGACCACAAAGAGACCAGCTTGCAACCCCAGTGCGAGTCAGTGCGAGTGAGGGCGAGCAGAGGCCATTTTTCGGTCGCAACTCGGTCGTAAGCCCGGTGTAAACAGGGTGTAATTTAGATAGGGAATCAATTGGCATGATTTAGGGAGTTGGCCAAGATTGGTTGTGGGTATGGTGTGGAGGCAGTAAGCTCCATGAAGGAGGAGTGTAGAATTGGTCGCCCTTTGGGAGGATGTGCCATTCTCTGGAATCCCAGATTAAAATATAGTATTATAGGTGTGCCATGTAATCATAGTAGGCTTTGTGCTATACTTTTAAATGATGGTGTAGCTAAAACACTGGTGCTTAATACTTATTTGCCATGTGATGGCAGTGATGGTTTGGAGGAATATTGTGATGTTCTTAATTATGTAACCATGGTTATTACCAAGGTTAATCCCAACCACATAGTATTTGGAGGTGATTTTAATTCAGATATTAGAGGTAATACTAGGCAAGTTAGAAAGTTTCAGCAATTTGTATCAGAACATTTGATGTGCGTATGTATTATTGATCCTAACAGGGGTTGCACTAGGAGATAAAAATTTTTTAGCCATTGTGGCTAATTTATCTCAAATTTCTTTAGCCACCTTAAAAAAAATTTAGCCACTGTGGCTAATTCAGCTCAATTATCTTTGGCCTCATTTTTCAACGTTTTAGTTTAAATTCTCTTCTGCACACAGAATTGACGCCAACAATCATCACCCTGTTAACTCACTAAGTCATGAAAGAAAAATATCGACCTTCTGGAATTTCATTTTGTAGTTACAGCTCCTAGTCTCCTCCTCTGCTCAACCCCTTCTCCTTTTGAACTATACTGCAAAACAGACATAAGTTAAGGAGGGACAATTTTGGTTCAGGGGAATAAAGATATCTTAGGTTTGGGGCGCCCTGGTGGCTCATCGGTCTAAGCGCTTGTACCATAAAGGCTGTGTCCTTACTGCAGCAACCTGGGTTCGATTCCAGCTCAGGTCATTTCCTGCATGTCTTCCCCCATTCTTCTCCCCAACCTTCCTGTCTCTCTACACTGTGCAACTGTCAAATAAAGGAAAAATTCCCAAAAAAATAATCTTTAAAAAAAAAAAAAGATATCTTAGGTTTGGCACTGACACCGTTTAACTTGCATTGCGGTGTTGCAGTTCGATTGCACTTCTGAATTTCTGCTTTGCGATATTTTCCTGCACCACCTGATGCACTGTCCTAATCTGAGCAGCGATTGCATCCTTCACATTGTTGTACCTTTTTTGTTGGCTTGTTCAAAAAAAAAAAATCTTTGCTTTGGCCACTATTCTGAAAATGAGAATGAAGCCAACTATATATGACCGTTTATCATTAGCAAGATTTTTTAACTCGGGCGGGACATTAGCTGAAATGCATATTCTTGTCAGGACAGTTTCCTTGTTTATTAACTTATTTTTTTCAGCCAGAAATAAAGACGGGCCGTGTAAAAATGAAAGAACAGCCGAAAAAAACAGGGTTAACAATTCGGCAGCAGAAAAGGGAGGTCTGAATTGAAATTTATATTGTTTTTAATTTTTGTTTAGTCAGGCTCCATCATCCAAACTCCATACAGCACCCATCAGCTGTTATTTTACAAACAATGGCACGCGGACATTCGTTAGCAAAATATTATCGGTAATGACTGAATTACCCAAATAAGTGCACACCATTCTAGGTCATGTAATGCACTGTCAAACTCCAGCGAACTGACTAAAGCCTGATTCATGCTTCTTGCAGTCGGCGTGGTCAGCACGGCCCACACGGTGAAATGACGCAATTGCGGCCAGGGCGACAGAGTGCGGAGGGTCAGTGGAGGCTCTGAACGCCGAGCCGTGCACCTGGAGGAATTTGTAACAATGCGGCCGGGGTCGCACAGACCGCGTTGCAATGGTTGGCTAGCTTCAGGACCCGGAAGTACGTACACCGATTAAAATGAAAAATGATGGTAAGCTTTAAAGAAAATCCAGCAGAACATACAAACAGCTGAAAATACAATCATCTTTCCAACAGTTCCTGTCGGATCTACAAGGATGCTCATATGAATCTCATTGGCGTAGCTTTCGTCATTCAGGAATACCCATATAGCTCGTTGCCCATACAGTCATTTCAGAATACCTCAACGTCTCTCCCTCCCCCCACGCCTTTATATTTCATTTGTGGTGCAGGACCAATGATCGCGGTATTAATGACATTAATTCACAGTTGGCTGAACTAACTGGCAGACAAATTAAACTTAGTTTGCTATATATAACAAGTAATCTCTATGAATCTGAAATCACACCAAAAAAAAAAAAAAACAAAATGATCATTGCCAGACATCAGTGCAGAAACTGCTGAAATGCAAACCATGTCAACTTAGTTTTCAGAAGTTTCAAGTGACCCAATTATCGTAATAGTGGAGAAAGAGCAGCCAGTAATGTTTGTTTTGACAGCGACGCACTGTCTAATCTAATTCAAAATAATCGAGCCGTGTGTTTGGTGGTAGTAATAATAATAATAATAATAGCCTAATAATAATAATAATAATAATAATAGTTACAATATGATAGTAAAAATGAACATATTGATCACAGAAATAAGATTCAGTAGTGCAAGAATAGAACAGGCCCGTTCTTGGAGCCGCTTTGACCGCAAGAAGCATGAAACGACTCGACGTTTGTGGGGACCGTGCGCGCCATCCGCACTGCTGAAACCGCGCCGACCGCGAGAAGTAACTCTTGCAGGCTCGTGGATTATTGTCATGACATTACATGAGCATGTTTTGTTACAGAACAAGTAACTTACTTTTCGTTGACACGCTCGTGCTTCGCAATATTGTCACTTTTCTGAATGCCTTGGTGAATATACTGTTCTGGCCAACTTCTTCACACCAAACGCAGCAGAGCCTCCGTGGCCCGTCGACATTCTTGGATTGTTCCAGCCATGGAAAATCCTGGAACCATTCGGGCTGAATAGCCATTTCTCGTTCTGTCGTATGGCTGCTCTGAAGCTTAAAGCTTATTTGATGGGGGAGGATTTCCCCCAAAGAAATCATGAGGTGCTCGCTGTACACGATCTTGATTTAGCGGAGCAACTTTTTTGGCTTCACAATACGACAAATGTATATACTGTTGCTGTTGGTCTCAGTTCGCTACGTTCCCCCGAAGAGAATAATTTTTGCTCCCAGCCGTCTGATTGGCTAAGCGCGCTGCTCATTGTAAACCTGAATGTTAGAGGAGTAGTCCACGGTGCAGTGCGAAGATTTCAGGATGATTAGCTATGTGTGATGACAGCAGGGATGTTTTATGCGTTTCATTTCCGACAAAATTTAGAAGATCACCGTAACATAGGATTATCTTGGCTCTTTTTAAAATTTTTTAAATTTATTTTGGCCTTCGCCAGCGTGGCTTATTCACTGCAAAATTTCTTCGCCACAACGGTATTTTGTTTGCATTGGCGAACGTGGCCAGCGGCTAGCGCAATCCCTGCCTAATGCTGACGTACCATATACTTTTGTAAATTACAATAATATTACATCTAAAATCGATAATTTTCTTATATCAGATGGTCTAAGTAGTAGTTTTAATTGTAATATTATAGACAATCACTTACATTCAGACCATGCACCAGTACTACTTTCAATGAAACTTAATTCCTCTTATAACTCATTAATGGACAAAGTGTGCCAATGTGCCTAAACCTGCTTGGTATAAAGGCTCACAAGAAAATACTGAGATTTATAAATCAAGGTTGAATGAAAACTTGTCAAATATGATATCCAATATGAGTGTTTTTTATTGTCATGACACCAAGTGCAAATCTCGTTGTGATGCCATTGAGAGTTTGTATAATGGTATTTTGAATGCATGTATAGATGCTAGTTCTTGTGTCCCACATACTTCAAAAAAAGGGCATAAGGTCATAGCTGGTGGGAATGATGAGGCAGAACAGTTGAAAAAGGAGGCGTTGGCCTGGCATAAAGAATGGAAAGATAGTGGCCGCCCTCACGCAGGTGATCTGGCTGAGATACATAGGATATCACAGGCTCCTTATCATCGTGTTGTTAGACAGCTTAAAAAAAGTGCTGATGCTATAAGAATGCAAAAGATGGTTGAAGTTATTTCTAATAATGATTCAAGAAAATTCTGGTCTGAAGTTAGGAAATTTAAGGGTAAATGTAATATAGTGGCATCATCAATTGACAATGTGTCTGATAGAGGAGAAATTGCTAATATGTTTAGCTGTAAATATAAAGACCTCGACAACAGTGTTTGTTACATTAGCTCAGTTTTAAGTGATATTGAAAGAAAGACAATTTTATTTTGTGTCTCGAGTGTATGAATACATATGACATCCATGTAAACGAGGTGTTTAGTGCTGTACAAAAATTAAAAGTTGGTAAATCAGGTGGTTGTGAAGACATTACATCTGATAGTGTTATAAATGGTACACATCAATAGGAGCAATCTGATATAGCGCAAAACTGTCGTAAATCGGGAGATGAGATGAAGGAAGGAGATTTTTTGTCGACGTCCGCACTTCCGGTAATATGACCAGCTTCGCCAAGTCAATGCATGCGTGACGAAATGCGATGAGCATTGTGCAGCTTCGCAGTCGAATATCATTGTGGATACATAGATATGAATAATAAAATACTGCAAAATTCAAATAAACGTTACATTCGAGTCAAAGCCGGAGTTCACGTCCTGAAACTTAACGCTATAAATCGCCATTATATTAGCTAGAGTTTGACCGTGCGCGGATATGAGCGGAAGTTCACTTGTCGACATTTTGACCGTTGAGCCGTCATTATCGGCAAGCATATCCGCCTTGCGATGTGCCGTATTGTATATCAGATCGCGCCTATTGTATGTGTGGTTATCACTGTTGTACAAGGCTATGGTAACCCATGGCTTCAGTCCATCACTTACTTTGTATGGTTTGCTGGTTCCTATACCTAAGGACAAACGAAAATCACTGTGTTTATCAGATAACTGTTGGGCTATTGCCCTTAGTAGTGTCATTTGTAAAGTATTTGACTTACTCATATTGAAGAGAGAGATGGATAAGTTATGTAGTTCAGTCATGCAGTTTGGTTTCAAAGAAGCTGTGTCCACCACACAATGTTCTTTTTTTCTTTATTAGAAACAGTTAATTATTACAAGCAAAACTACACTCAGGTGTAGGCTTTATTTTTAGATGCATCAAAGGCTTTTGATCTAATTGAATATAGTAAATTGTTCAGTGTACTTTTGAAACGTAAAGTATCACCATAAATTCTTTGAACCCTACTGCACATGCACAAGAACCAGAGACTGAAAGTAACATGGGAAGATGTAGAATCCCACCCCTTTGTAGCAACCAATGGTGTTAAACAAGGGGGGGTTCTTTCCCCGATAATGTTTGCTGTGTATATAGATGGTTTATTGGTTAAATTAAAAAACAGTGGTTTTGGTTGCCATGTTGGAAATGAATATATCGGTGCTTTATCATTTGCTGCCGATAACACATTATTATGTCCTACTGTATTTGGTCTAAGCAAAATGGTTGAAATTGCTGAACAATATGCTGCTGAGTATTCTATTGTATTTAATGCTAGTAAAAGTAAATTAACTTTGTTTTAATGAAAGAGGTTGTAATAGACCAAGTAAATATGTCACTGTAAATGGTGATAGAATTATTCCTTCAGATTCTGTGATTCATCTTGGTCACCATGTTTCTTCTTATAACAATAGTGGTGCTGTTAGCTATATCAAGAGTGCTTTTTGGCGAAGTTTTAATTTATTTAATACTGATCTTGGCTTCTTGTCACCTGATCTTAAATGTAAACTGTTTGTACAGTACTGTTGTAGTTTTTATGATGTACAATTGTTACATCTCTTTGGTAATGATATTAATGATATTTTCGTTTCTTGGTGTAAAGCTTTGAGATGTATATGGAATCTTCATCCTCAAACACATGGCGATTTACTGGCAGTAATATCAGGTTTGTTGCCTGTTCAGATAAGTTTCTATAAAAGATTTTGCAAGTTTATTGCGAATTGTTTATGTAGTGAGAATTCAATTGTGAAAACAGTATTGTGGCAATTAATAATCCTTACTCATTGTGCTGTAGTAACTATCAGAAGTTATTTAATAGAGATTCCACTTGTAAGATTTCAATATTCATGGACGATTGGTTAAATAGAGAACAGGCTAGTGCGCGCTACAGCACGCAGTGAACTACAATGCACCTCGCGCAGGAATACGTCAGTTGGTTAGTTCAAGAGCAACTGTGTTTTTTTCCGAGCAGCTAAAGTGCTGTAATTTTTTTAAATATAGCGTACAATTGAAATGTTGTATTATTTTCAGATAGGACCTCTTTTAGGCCGCGAAAATACGCTGTTTCTGTGTTTCTGTTCACAACAGTGTATCTCCTAAATTTCCACCCTGCACTATGACCTGGTGCGGCTACCTGGAGGAGATCAGAGAGCTTTCTACTGCATCTACTGTAACTAGTGGCAAAGCAATACACCTCTTTTGCCTGGGAACCAATCTCAAATGACGTTAAGCTCATTCATTTATTCAATTATTAATTTATATGCATGTTTACATTCACACATGCATACATACAAACAAACGCAAAATACATTCAAGCATACATGCACACATGCATACATTCAAGCATAAATACATACATATAAATAATTGCTCTGTAAGTCTATGACTCGTAATACTACAATCTACAAATCTTTACTTATAAATGATAAAATAATGATTTAAGCTGGTGGCGATGGCAGTGACGTGGGCAGCAATAATAATATTGACAAGAAATGATAAATGTACAGTTGCTAAACTACAATGGTGAATGTATGATTGCTGTTATCATTATTTGGTCGGGGGCAACATGGGCTCTGTGGCCTGTGCCTGCCTTCGCTTTCTCGGCCTTCTTCCAATCCTCACGCCTGGCCTAATGCCGCCTTACATGCCTTTGCCTTTTTTGTCTTCTCGTTTATGTTATACACCATCTTTAATACAAAAAAAAAAAACACACTCAAAGAATAGGGCAAGTGGGGCTTGGACGTAGGGGCTGGCCTTTGGTTGGCTTCTCGTCACATTCCTCACTTTTTTTATGCACTACACTGGCTGAGTCACATCCCCCGCAAAAGGAGAGGGAAAAAAAAAAAAGAGGAAGGGGGGAGAAGGGGCAGGCGGGGCTGTGGGTGGCGTCCGGGATGGGGTGGGGGGTTGGCTGGGGGGGCCGGGGGTGGTGGGGGTCACGGGCCCTGTGCCTTCTTAATATTTAATACTTACTATTGCTATTTATGTTATTGTAATTGTTCTCATTATTCTTAAATTTTCTATTATTATTGTTATGGATGTAATAATGATATAGCAATTATTCTTCTTCTTATTCTTATTATTATTATTATTGTTATTATTGTTATCGTTATTATTATTATTATTATAATCATTGATTGTTGTTGCTGTCGTCGTTTCGGCGCCATCGTCATTAGCTTTATTAAAAAATAAGTGTTGCTACCTTAACAATTTCTACCACAATAACTATTTTTTATTATAATTATTATACCTATCAACTATAATATAAATAAATATATTACGACTATTATGAAGACATATACCCGTGTACATGTACACATACACACACACGCGTACACGCACACACACACACACACACACACACACAACATTTAAATTTAGTTATCAACTTTTGTCTGTCATTTTATCTGTCTGTAGGCCTGTTTATGTGTCCATTTATGTATATGTAAAAGCCCACGCCTCACACAATAAACATTTACACATCTGCCATTGATACACGCCCTTACCCCCCACGTTTCCTATCTGTTACATACTTCATTCACCATGTTAATTTACATTAAATTTTGCATTTATTTACTGTTATTCAAGTTGAGTTCTGTCTTTTGTTGTAATTATTATTATTATTATTTTTTTTTTTTCTTTCTTTTTTCTTTTTTCCTTAATGTACTATATATCTATATTTTTTTTTCCTTTTTCTTTACAAACCTAATTCTGCTGTTTAATTTGCATTTTGTCATCTGAAAATAAAAACAAAGTTGTCCTCCAAAGAGGGGGGGTGGTGGCGGGCTATTAAAAAAAAAAAAAAAATTGTAAGTAGTGGCAATTTGTAGCTCATACAACCCCACTTCAAAAAAAGTGAACTATCCCTTTAAGCACTTTGAGCAAGTTGTGCACGCTTTTATTTCTTCACGCCTGGACTACTGTAATGCACTTTATACTGGCATCTCGCATAATGCACTTTCACGCTTACAGTTAGTCCAGAACTCTGCGGCACGACTTTTAACAGGAACCAAAAAGCGTGAACATATTACCCCAATTCTTGCGTCTTTGCATTGGCTTCCTGTCAATTTTAGAATTGATTTTAAGATTTTATTGATTGTTTTTAAAGCATTGGATGGACGGGCCCCTCAGTACATCTTGGACCTCATCCAAATTCATATACCAGTGCGCGCCCTGAGGTCCGAGGGCCAACTCCAGCTTGTGGTGCCTAAGACGCGACTTAAAACCAGGGGGGACCGTGTGTTTTCAGTGGTCAGCCCTAACCTCTGGAGAACTCTGCCCCTGCACGTCCGAACGGCCCCCACAGTGGAGTGTTTTAAGTCTCGTCTTAAGACCCATTTTTATTCTTTAGCTTTTAACACTGTGTGAGTTGTGTGGTCCCCTGTGTCTTTTTTTTTTTAATATTGCTTTTAGTGTGTTTATTTTAGTTATTTTTAGTTATTAGTATTATTAATTATTAGTTATTAATAGTATGTTTATTATTTTTAGTTATTATTGTTTCAGTATATTGCCTTGTCTTGTTTTTACTGGTTTTTGTTTTACAATTGTTTTGTTTTTTATTGATGCTTTGTACAGCACTTTGGAAATGTTCAGTTTAGAAAATGTGCTATATAAATAAAGTGGTATGGTATCTTAGACAGTACTATCCACTGACGTGCTCAACTGGTGCATTCAGTTGCAGATTCCTTACAATATGGAGCTGGTGCAAAATATATATTGAATATTCACCAGTAAGTGGTGCTCGTTAACAATTTTGAAAATGGATGTATTGAGTCCTGCCATCATTGGCTGGGAATTGTATGAATTAAGCTCCTCAACCAAGCTTTGTTACAACCGATAATGTCAAAACAACGCATAATGTCAAACTTTTTGTAACCGACAACGTAAATTTTTGACGCATAATGTCAAAATTAATTTTTAACCGATAATGTCAAAATGCCTACGATGCATGGCAAAAATTTCATATAAATGATCCTAGGCCACAAAGTGTAAAGCATTCCCACAGAGGATAATTCAGAGTATCACTGTACAACTTGTCTTTTCAACATATCTTGGGCACAAAGTCATTTTTTTCAGATGTTTTCCAGGTGCTATAAAAGGGTCATAAAACCACTTCTGGTTGGAAAAGAAATGGCGTCTACACACAGGCAGACAGATAGACCCCATGACCAAAAACAATATGGTCCCTGATCTTGAGAATCAGGAACCATAAAAATCAGAAGGCCTGTAGCAACCGCAGTTGCATTTGACATAATTATTACAATAGCCGGCACAAATGCTGGAAAACTCAACCACTATTGTAATAAGTAATTACAATAGTAGGCGAAAATGACAGCAAATTCAACCACTATTGTAACTTTTTACAATAGCGGGCACAAATGGTGGCAAATTCAACCACCATTGCAATAACTTATAACAATAGCGCTTGCCTCGATTTTCACAATTTGCCTCCACAACTGTTTTTTCATAAATTGCCGTGGATAAATTTTTCGAGCCTCCACAGCAACATTTTGCTGTGGTGGCCTTTGCTAACCACTGTAATTTTCCTGTCCAAACAATGTTAATCTTGCATGTATTTCATGTTCCTGTTGTACATTGTACATGCGCTGCCACGGCACAATAATTTCGTGTGCATATTGTTTACTGTTCAAAATGCTCATCCTGGTTGCAGCAAAGCAAAAAAAAAGCACTTGTATGAGATTTTCTAATATCGATGTTATATCTATCAATCAGAAGCTGACCGATATCAGGCTTTTACTGAAAGGATGCCATGCAATTATTTTTGAAATTTTAAACAAGCCTTAGTTTTGCCGGTATTTCCTGTGATGTCACATCATCAGAATGACCAATCATGGCGCAGATTTACTCAGCCCCTCCCGGTACCAGTCTGGGCAGTTTACTTTCAACCCCCTACACAAGTGCTATCGTTGCGCCTTCAGTTTAATCACGCCATGTAAAAAAGGTTACATTTTGGCAGTATGCGTCATTTTGGTGTTATGCGTTGTTTTGACATTATCAGTTGCAACAAGCCTGATCTGCGAACAATCTGATATATTGGCCAATAATATCAAAGCAGCAGTCCATAAAATTATCTTTCACGACAATACAATTCGGTTTCCATTGTAGCAGCAAGATACAGCCACAATAGCCCAAAGTTTGGCAATTTAGTAGTGAAAAAAATCCACCTTCTGCAGCAAAAAGTCAACATGGTATTGATACGATGTCATTCCACGGTCCATTATAGCCATCAAATACTAAAAACACATAGTACCCTAGCATTGAGTTACATGTAAATACATCCCTCGCAGGATTCAGTGGTCAGGAAATACAGTCATATTACTGTTTGCTGACTTTTATCTGCGTAGAGCACAGCTGTAATTCATGGCCACAAGAAACTTTCCTGGTAATCATCTGTCGATTGACATGTGCTTTAACCAGGTGAGGACAGTATGAACTTTCCACACTAATTTGAAGAAATTGATTGGGCCTCCAGATAAGTATATAAACCTTCGATAAAGGCAAGTTTGGTGGCATCTTCTGAACTGTGCACATTTTAGTTACCCTAGCGCATTGGGGAAGAACAAAAAAAGACTACCATGCACAACCCAGGAGAGTTCACGCTACTTTTATGAGATGGAAAAGTGATACGGATGTAGATACGAGGAGTGAGTCCGATTGGGATAGGACTGGATGGTTCCTCGAGCCTGACAGCACTGATTCTCTGGTGGAGGAAGTCTATAATGGGGAGTCTTTCTTCTTGATGCACAAGTAGGCCTATTGTTGTTAGGAGTATTTCTGCTGCTTAGCTAGCTAGCCATTTTTATTTTCCATTTACCGCTATTGCCATGATGATTATACTGTTGCAGGTAGTAAGTCGCATGAAATATAATCAGTAGCCATTAGCCTTTGCTGTTAATACTGAATATAGTGGCATTTTGTTCAATGTGGCGATCAATTCAAAAATTTATACTGCACTCAACGAAACAGAATAGCGAGATTAATGCAAGTTCATTATGCAGACAGCTCAAGGACTTCAGTATATCCTGTTTCATTTGTTGCACCTATTTCTGTTCAATCTTGGGGAGGACATTGCTTGCTATTGCTGAGGGTGGTGTAGGGGATGTGCCTATAATATGTGAAATGGCGAGGATGGATAATGAAGATGTGTTTGTCCTTATAATCCTCCAACAGGATACAAATTTGGTTTAGTAGGAAACCTGCAAAGTTAGAATTTAGTCTCATAAAATTACAATTATAACCACAAATATGGAATTATAATTAATACTTAAAATAAATAAAATCATAATTAAATAAATATAATTATTTCAAAGATTGAATTAATAACCTGAAGGATTTATAGAGCTATAAATATAGGAATATTGATAAGAATATTGAGAGCAAATTGGTTAAATTTGCAGATGATACTAAATAGGGAGGTTTGGCAAATAGTTTAGAGTCCACCAAAGTGATTCAGGATGATTTGGATAGAGTCCAGAATTGGGCAGAAATGTGGCAAATGAAATTTAATGTAGCAAAATGTAAAGTTGTACATGTAGGTAATAAAAACATTAGACAGGATTACTTCATGGATGGTATAAAACTGGAATGTGCTCCACATGAAAAAGATCTGGGAGTGATTGTTGACCAAACCCTCACAGGTTCTAGCCATTGTGCCGCAGCAGTTAGAAAAGCCAATCGGATGCTGGGATACATTGCCAAGAGTATTGAGTACAAATCCAAGGAGGTCATACTTCTCTTGTACAACACATTCATCAGACCACATCTGGAGTATTGTGTACAGTTCTGGGGTCCATGCTTTATGAAAGATATAGAGGCTCTAGAAAAATTTCAGAGAAGAGCCACTAAGCCTTAATCTTTTTAGTCTTAGGTAAAGGAGACTTAGGGGTAATCTGATTGAGGTCTTTAAATATGTTAAAGGGATTAACAAAGTGAATTATGTAGGATTCCTTCGGCCAAGTTTTATTAGTAGAACTCGGGGTCACAAATGTAAGTTGACCAAGGGTAAATTTAGCACTGATATTAGGAAATATTTTTTCACCCAAACAGTAATTTCAATGTGGAATAGCTTGCCTGACCATATTGTTGAGGCAGAAACCTTGGGAATTTTCAAGAGCAGGCTTGACTTAAAGCCAGATACCATTGAGTCTTTGCGTATCTGAAGTGATATATTCACAATAGAAAAAAAAAAAAAAACTGGTGAGCCTAGTTGGGCCGAATGGCCTGTTCTCACCACTCATGTTATGTTATGTTATAATATTTTTACTCAGATTCCCATGTTATACAGTGCCAAAAGAGTTATCGGTACCAGGTTTAATAAATGAATTATTAAACAAACAAACAAACACAGAAAATGCAGGTGCTAATCTAACGAGAGGACTATGTACAACAAGGAAAGGAAACAGCGCTCATGCGTGTGTATGCATGTGCTTGTGTTTGAATGAGTGCGTCTTGGCTGCATGTGTGTGCATCTTTGTCCAAAGACAGACTGCTGACCGTGACTGTGTTTTTTTTTTTTTTATTTCATTTTTTTTTTATTTGGCATCTCCAATCCCTCCCAAATCTGGAATGCCCAATTGGGGGAACTATGTACAAGCTTGCTCGTGTGCGACTCCTTGTTGCCAATTCAGGAGAGCGAAGACAGTTCGTGGCTCTCCTCCGAAGCACGCGCCTAATAGCCACTGCTATTACTGCTATTAGTTTTTACACTCATTGGTTGAATCTTCGCAAGTTCAGAACGAGGGTGGAGGATACCCGAACATGAACAAGCTTAGAATCTTCCTCCAAGCGCCCGGCTGGCCAACAGGAGGCGCTTGAGCAACGAACTAAGCAACCATTTTTATCTTACCCTTCCGGGCAGCCCCTTCCCAATTTGCATCCCTGTAGCGCAATAGCCAATTGTGTGCTACTCTGAAAAAGCTGTCGACCACTGCCGGTTGGTACGACCGGGGCTCGAACCCGCGGCATGATAATCGCTTCTGCTTCGCAATGCGGTGCTTTAACCGAGTGAGCTATCTGGCAGCTTCAGTGACTGTGTTTCTTAATAAATGCATAGGTGGGCCTGCGCATGGCTGGATAACTCGACTAATTAATAAGAGGAGAAGCTAGCTTCAGCTCATAAGCAATTCTTATCGCCAATTTGGCTACCATCTATACTACAGCAAGTGTATTAGTTGACTGCAGCACTAGAAAGTTAGCCAGCGGTAGACAAAAAGATTATGCACACAGTGTTACACAATCTGAGAATGGCTAACTAGCTCATTAAAATAGAAAAACGGACAACCGCATTTTCACAATTACATCAGGAAAGGATAAACCAAAATACTACAAGAATAAAGTCTCAGTAAAAACAAGGCTAAACTACTACTACCAGGAAAGTTTAGTCAGTTTTTACTGAAATTCATACAGCCTTGGCTTCCTCTCCTGGTCCGTTGAACAATGTTGCCTTGGTGTTGATGTCTTGCGGGGATTTTGAGCAGTTATGCACACATCCGAGATCACGTGTCCACGTGGAGTTGCGATGCTGTTCCGCAGTATTGATTGCTGAAAGCAATGTCCTTGACTATTTGGGAAGGTTATTTAATGGAGTGTTTCCATGATTAACAAGAAGCAGTGCCAGGCGTAAGCTATCTAGTTAAATAAGACTTGCAGTGCTGTACATAAACAGAGCTCCACATAGATGTGTGCACTCTGGAGATGGCACGAAACTGCAGCATTGCGAATTCTAGACACCGCGCCATCCTTGCGCTAGGTGTTTCCCAGCCACATGGGGCGAAGAGAAGTGGGGCCAAGAGGGAGAAAGGAGCAAGTAGATGCTCTATTTATTATACCCTGATTGCGGGCGAGGAGTCTTAACATCTCTGCTATTTGACAACGAAGCACTGTAAACGCTGCTGAAGTCATCACATGCTCTGCATTTTCTTAAACAGAGACATTGTTGTGTGGGGAATGTCAGCTGACTGTTGGTACCTACAGTTGAATATCTGTTTTAGCTATTTTTTAAAAATGGCTATTTATGTATTACACAATTGAAGGCCCTGTAATTCAAGATCTGAGCTTCTCAGAGAGGAGGAAAATGGCTTAAATGATTCAAGATACTTGTAGCATTTAGAATTCCATTATATTTCACTTTCTTTTCATAATTTTAGTTCAGAGTAAGGGCCACAAACACAAAAAATCCTCATAAAAATTCTGCAATGAAATTATACAAATAATAATACTGAGAATTGAAAAAAAAACCAATTCATTTCTGGGATCATGAACTACTTGACCACAAGTCTACTTTATTTGACAGTCCTTTTCACAATTATCTACTCTCTATGGGCCAAATAAAACAGCTCTCCAAGTGGCTCTCCATGCTGTTAGAGCCCTCAAAATAGCGCAGTCAAATCATAAAACTAACATATGTTTAACATGAATCAACTTTATTCTAATGAAGTTCAATATGAATCAATGATTTTTTTGGCGTAATTTAGCATGAATTCATCAATACAGGCGTAAATGGACATCAATAGTCATCAGTAAGTCTCCATGCCTTTTCTCAATGATGAAGTTCAGAGTTTCGTCCATTTTTCCACAAATCCGCATCAGCAAGCACATGTACTCATGGAAGGAACTGCTTATTTTACCATCAGAACATTCATTCTGAGATGGAAATCTTGCTGTTCACAATTCCGATCATCCATCATGCTTTTCACACCCTATAAAAAGCAATTATAACTCACTAACATAGTCATATCAAAACTATACCTTATTTTAACAAAATAGACATTCCACCATCAGGAAAAAGCAGGCAATATGGTACCCCACATTTAACAGAGTCGTCGGTGTAATGAATGAAGCAGGGGATTTACTGAAGTCTTTGAGCTGTTCACATTTCAAACGAATGAAAATCCAAGGAATTCTATTTAGTGAAATGCAATATAAATTCTAAAACAGACTGCCATAGTAAGCAAAATGCCAGCACATACAGTATTATAAGCAAGGATTAACAGCTACTTTTGTTAACTAATGTGGCAAACTAGCTCTGTGATCACGGTGGTAAGCCAAAAATAAGAAATAGTAAGAGAGCAACTCCATACAAAGTCAGTTTTACTCACCCTGCAAGAGGAAGAACTCTCCATCATTAAATTTCTCCTCCAAAGAATCATTGCTGACAGCCCTCCAGTCTGTTCATCTCAGAATAACTGCCATTTTTCATCTCCAAATCACATTTCCATCCTGCAAATATAACCTCAGCACTCCAGGGTTGTTTCTGGAAGTCTCTTTTTTCCATGCTATTATGTCCTTTTCAGCTGCGTTGAGAGCATAAACCAAACATGCTGTTATGCAAGTGTTTAAATACTTTTCTGAGGGTCCAATCAATTTCTTTCAATTATGAGGAATGTTTACACTGTCTGGAATTGGATAAAAAAAATGTGTCAATCAATAGGAAATTGCCGGGAAAGTTTCACGTGGGCGTAAACTATAGCTGTGCTTTACACAGGTCAGCCTGAGCAAAGCAATAAAGTGAGTGCATTTCCATGAGGGATTGTATGAGGTTTTAAACGACAACTGAATTCCTTGAGAGACGAATCTGCACGTAAATCAATGGCAGGGAATCGTGTGTTTTTAATATCTGATGACTATAATTGATTGTAGAATGGCATGGTATCAATACCATGTTGAATTTTTGCTTCAGAAAACTGATTTTTTTGGATTACTTAATTAGAATACCGTTGGCTTATTATACCTGAAGTGGTTGCAACCAAGGGCTATGATATTTTCTGTTGCAAGAGATCATTTTTATTAACTACTGGATAGATACTATGGGCAAGTATATCAGGCAGTTTGCACGTCAGGCATGGTTGAGGAGTTTAATTAATAAAATTCCTGGGAAACAGGGATGGGACTTAATTGGTCCATATTCTAAATTGGTAACAGGCAGGTCTCTGTTGTGAATATTCAATAAACGGTTCAGGTGTGCCATCTATTGATAGAATTGTGTAACTGTGTGCATAAATAGAGCAGCTAAATTTCTGCGGCATCTACATCTGCACAGAGCTTTTAATTCATTTAAAGAATATCATCAGACAACTTACCGAATAGCTAGATAACATTTGCTACATAGCTATCGTGGCAATACTATGTTGCTGGCCAGCTACACAGATATCTACGATAACTTTTTATTTCACCTACAAACTCATGCTAACTCCCACTTGAAAATCATTGATTCATTTTTTTAACACCCCACCGCCACCACCACCCTGCTTCGGAGGTCAGCTCTATTCCTAATTATAATTAAAATGAACAAAAACAGGATATATGATTTTTTTGAGAGTCATTAATTCATGTTGAGCTTCATGGGTCAAAAGTTGATTTGTGGTAAAATATGATTATTTTATGATTTGGCAGTATACAATTTTGAGAGCTTGGCCAGCCATTTCAATAGTGATCTCATTTAGCTCATAGACAGTTGGTAATTTAGAATATCACACTCAGATGTAACGCACTTGTAGTCAAGGAGTTGATGATGCTGGAAATGGTTTTTTTTTTTAACTCTGATCCATTTTTAAATTTTCTGTATTGTTTTTTACAGTGTCATTGTTGAATTTTCATGAAAATGTTTTGTGTTTGCTTCCCGTATTCTAAACTACGGTTGTGAAAATAAACTGAAACAAGATGGTATTGCGACTAGTGCTACTTGTGTCTTTTTTCATTTAAGCTATTTTCCCACTCTCTATTATGCTCAAATCTTGAATTTTGAAGCCTAAAGTAGGGGAACATATAAATTTCCCGAGATTGCTTCTGCCGAAGGGGTTAAATATGCTGGTAACATTAAATGCCTGAAAAGTCATTGAAAAAAACTGCAGTAAATTTTTTTATCTTATCCAATCAAATATTTCTGTTTAAGTAAACATTAATCCCTCCTCATGTAGAGGCCTTGACACTTTTATGTCATCGCAGGGGTGAGAGGAATGGTTGATAAATCCAACCAATCTTACTGAATCACATCACCCCCCAGCCCCCAACCCTTGATGAGGTCAGGAGATGAGGAGGTTTCCATGGTGATTCATCATCTTGGAGAATATTATGCATTCCTTGAAAATGCAGTGTGGAACTGTGACACCAAGAGGCATGCACAAACACACGCATACATAGACACACATTTTCTCTTTCTTCTGTTTGACCAATTATGAACAGAAAGGTGCTGCACCCTAGCAGGGGCTCTGGGGGCGGGAAGTGTGAAATACCATACAAGGCAGTCTGGGTTAATTTACTCAAGTTATTTTTATTTCAGTTGTAAAGGGGTTGGGATGGATATATACTCTTGAGCTTGCCTGCTATGTTTCGGTCATGTCAGGAGTAATTTCGAGAGATCTCAAAGCAGTGTTTCTACATTATACCTGCGTAACCCTGATGATATTGTGGTCAACAGGTTAGCATTACCCTTATTATATACGGTAAATATGAATTCATGAAATGCAATGGAAAGACAGTATTAAATTCCCAAACAGAAAGACCAAAATCTGCCCAACCTGGCCAGCAAAAAAATGACTTAGGAGGTAGCAACTGGCTGAGTGTGGAAAACAAAAGTCAATGAAAAAAAACAAAGCAAAATCAATACTAAAATGAAAAGTGATGCACCTCTTAAATTAAAAATAAAAAAAAGAAATACAAAGGGAACCCAATGGTGTGGTAGTCCTGTAAAATTGGAAGTCTGCAAAATGCCTCACCATATTGCACCATACTATCTGTACATATACAATAACATTCATTTATCCTCACGTCATCATTGGCACGGGAGCAGAAAGTCAAGGTGCGTGCAGTGACACTTTGTCATACTGGACACTCACAAGATCACAGGCAAAAAAAGAGAGATGAGCAGGATGAGTTTTGAATATAGCAGAGGATGTTGTAAGGGAGGAAAGAAGATAAATGAAAAATGATACAAAACTATGGTGCACTTATGAAGGCCATCCATCAGGAGAAATGCTCATATCAGCTATATTTCAAATATTCATTTAGACTGCCTGCACGATGCAGGAACATGCATCATGTCTGTGTGTGTGTTTGTGTTTGTGGTGTGTGTCCCTCAGGACCAGTAACAAATGCTTAAGCTTTAAAAATTAAAAAAAAAAAAACCTGAATAACTGTGTGGACAAACATAATGAATGCTGATATTTCCATTCATTTTCCTGGCATGGTGTGGTTTCATTCCTTCCTTAAAGGAGGACAGGTCACTGCCTAACAATCCAGAGTAATTCTTCAGGGTTCCCGCGGGTCCTTAAAAAGTCTTAAAATGTCTTAAATTAAAATCCGGGTAATTAAGGTCTTAAATTGTCTTAAATTTACTGTAAATTTGCTGTAGGTATTACATTTTCAGCCGGTGTGCTTAATGCCGATGGGAAAGCACAGTGATCCAACGTAAAACATCTAATAGTGTGTATTTGTTTGATTAATTTAGTATGGTGTCGTAAATGAGAGTCTCCGCGATTAATAGCTGTATACGGTACGTTGGCTACAGATGCTGACGTCGGGCTGTGTGCCGCCATTACGGGGTTGTCGAGGTGAGCGGTTCAACATGCAAAGATGGGGAAGTGCAAATTCAACGACAAGTGGATGGAAGAGGATGTATTTAGAAGGTGGTTGGCGCTGGCTGAAAACAACAATGAGGCAATGTGCAAATTCTGCAAAAAGACTTTTTCATTAGGGACCATGGGGCTCAAAGCCGAGGAGTCTCATTTGAAAGGAGGAAAGAACCAGTGGTACGTGGCAGCAGCTAGCCATAGCGGGGCCAGGCAAATCCCTGCATTGTTTGCAGCATGACCTAACGACATTACAAGTTCAGACGCCACCTCTCAGTCAGCTATGAAAAGATTCATTTCACAGCCAGACACCCAAAAGGCAGAGGTACTGTGGGTTCTCCATACTGTGACGAGGCACAATTCATTTTTATCTAACGAGGACATAAGTGACGTCTTTGCTGCCATGTTCCCCGATTCGCAGCTTGTAAAGTCATTCACCTGTGGTGAAAATAAAACGGCATATGTCGCCAAATATGACATCGCTTCATTCATCAAGAAGGAGCTATCGCGCAGCGTTAGTGAGAAGCCATATGTTGTCATGTTTGACGAAAATATGAATAAAACGACAAAGAGCAAACAAATTGACCTTCATTTGCGGTTCTGGACTACTGATGATGAGGCTGGCACACACCATGTCATCTCCCGCTACTATGGGTCGGAGTTCATGGGTCACTCCAGAGCCAAGGAAATCTTGGGTCATTTCAGTATAACTAACGTTACGATTGTGTTTGAAATCCCATACTATTATTCATACTAAGTGTGGTGTAAAATTGAGCAACGTTAGTGTGGTCCAAAGCTCCTATGCTAGCGGTGTAAACGCCAACACTCCCTTGGTGCTCAGAGCTCCCAGTTCAGGCAGAGTCGGCATAGGACTGGTTATGTGCTCTTTTCAGGTCACAGGTTTATGGTCACTTTGACAATCTAACAGGTAACAACACATTAGCTCAGAGTTTAAGGGGTGTAACTGTTGGTAGATGTCGTTTATTTTGTTTTAATATGCCGAATTGTGATTTTATGGGTTGTTGTTGATGGTTGGGCAAATCTAGCTGGTAATGTAGGCTGTCACTTGTTGCCATAGCAACAGTAAACATTCACATAAGGGTTAATGAGCTGTGAATAGAAATGCAGAATCAAGCTATGTTGTAAATACACATTAGATATGTTGTATTATAGCACAAAATGTATGATTTTACCAGTTAGTAAACTTATAGAAAATAATTAGTTTATTTTGCAAAATTTACCATTAAATTTATAGGCCACACACAGAAAGACCAAAGTGACCATAGACGGACTTGAATAGAGCACATAACCAGTACTGTTACTATCTGCATAAAGTATTTTAGTATCAAATCCCACATTTTTAATATACGACAGCATCCTGTATCATAACTACATGTCTGCCGTTTGTAATAAAACAAACCTGAATTGAATTCACTGAACACTGAATTAAATTCAGTGTCCCATATACCAGTTATATAATGATTAACATTAATTATTGCGTGTTTGTGTATGTTTGCGTTTTATTGTTGTTTAGGTGTATGTATTCGTGTGTGTGTGTGTGCGTCATTTTGTATTTGTATGTGTGTATGTATATCTGAGCAACAAATCATTAATATAACAAATAATAACAGCTGAATAATTGCAATGATCACAATGAAGTTATAAGGGCCAGGAATTTTGATGGATGTTTTTGATCTCTCTCTCTTTGCTATATAAGCACAACCATTATTATTATTATTATTGTTGTTGTTATTGTTATTATTAGAAGTAGTCGTAGTGGTACAACCCCAATTCCGAAATAGTTGGGACAAAGGGTAAATTGTGAATAAAATCAAACTGCAATGACTTTCAGATCACGAGCCAATATGTAATTTACAAAAGAACATAGATGACATTTCAAATGTTGAAACTGAGACATTTTACATTTTTATCCGCAAAATTAGCTCATTTCAAATTTTCTGGCTGCAACAGGTCTCAAAAAAGTTGGGACACAGGCAAAAAAGGACTGACAAAGCAATTAATATATAAGAGAATCAGCTGAAAGAACATTTAGCAAGTAATTACTTTAACTGGCATCAGGTGTGTAACATGATTGGCTATAAAAGGGATGTCTTAGAGAGGCTGAGTCTCTCAGAAGTAAAGATGGCCAGAGGCTCTCCAACCTGTGAAGGCTTGCGGAAAAAAAATTGTGGAATACTTTAAAAACTATGTTCCTCAAAGTCAAATTGCAAAGGCTTTGAAGGTCTCATCATCGACAGTGCATAATATCATCAAAAGATTCAGAGAAACCAGAAAAATCTCTGTGCATAAGGGACAAGGCCGAAGACCTTTACTGGATGCCCGTGATCTTCGGGCCCTCAGACGCCACTGCATCACTCACCGGCACGATTCCGTCATTGACATTACTAAATGGGCCCAGGAATACTTCAAGAAATCACTGTCTGTAAACACAGTCCGCCGTGCCATCCACAGATGCCACCTAAAACTATATCATGCAAAAAGGAAGCCATTGTTGAGCATGATCCAGAAGCACCGCCGTGTTCTGTGGGCCAAGGCTCATTTAAAATGGACTGTAGCAAAGTGGCAAAGTGTCCTGTGGTCAGACGAGTCCAAATTTGACATTCTTGTTGGAAATCATGGGCGTTGTGTCCTCTGGGCTAAAGAGGAGAAAGACCACCCCTCCTGTTATCAGCCTTCAGTTCAAAAGCCAGCACCTCCGATGGTATGGGGATGCATTAGTGAATATGGTATGGGACACTTGCATGTTTAAAAAGCACCATGAATGCTGAAAGGTATATAAAGGTTTTAGCGCAACATATGCTCCCCTTAGACAACATCTATTCCAAGGAAGGCCTTGTGTATTTCAGCAGGACAATGCAAAACCACATACTGCAGCTATTACAACAGCATGGCTTCGTAGTAGAAGAGTCCGTGTGCTGAACTGGCCTGCCTGCAGTCCCGATCTTTCACCAATTGAGAACATTTGGCGCATAATTAAACGAAAAGTCCGTCAAAGGAGACCAAAACTCTCCAGCAGCTGGAAGCCCGTATTCAACAAGAGTGGGATCAAATTCCAATGGCTAAACTCAAGAAACTTGTCTCCTCAATGCCCAGACGCCTCAACGTTGTGTTAAAAAGAAGAGGGGATGCTACACCATGGTAAAAAGGCCCCTGTCCCAACTTTTTTGAGACCTGTAGCAGCCATCAAATTTGAAATGAATTCATTTTGTGCATAAAATTGTAAAATTTCTCAGTTTCAAAATTTGATATGTTATTTCTGTTCTATTGTGAATAAAATACTGGCTGGTGTGATTTGAAAGTCACTGCGTTTTGATTTTATTCACAGTTTACACTTTGTCCCAATTATTTCGGAATTGGGATTGTAGTATTAATATTATTATTATCATCATAATTACACAAATGGAACCACCCCTTAACCTAATGTGGATTACTTGGCACATTGAATTGATCTTTTTTTTTTCTTTTTTTTCCAAATGTGCAGGAAGGTACAAAGGAGCTGAATCTGACAGGCCCACTGTTAATTGGAAGTTTGTTGAACTCTTACAAGAGGAACACTGAGAGCAGTGTGTTGGAGCCCAACTACAAATAATTGGGAGTTGTGGCCTTCACACGATGCACAACTCGTTCCAGAATGGCTTTGCGATGTGGCAAGTTGAGAAAGTCCTGAAAGCCCAGTACTACCTGTCTCATTGTGCACCTGCAAGGAGAGAAGACTTTGTGTTAGTGACCAAGTGTGATACATTTCCTCTGCCATTTTGTGGACATCAATGGCTGGAAAACCTTCCAGCAGTGGAGAGAGTCATTGAAATTTGGCCATATATTGTCACCTATGTGGATCAGGTCAAAGCCAAGGAGCTCCCCAATCCAAGGTCATCGTCACATGATACCATCGCAGAAGCCCGGATAGATCCTTTCATCCTGGCAAAGTTGCACTTCTTCATGAGTGTCTCAAGAAGTTTTCAGCCATCTCTCACCAAGTACGAGACAGATGCCCCGATGATTCCCTTCCTCGGCAGAGATTTGGAGGATCTAATCAGGGTAGGCCTAATGACTACTAAAAATATATTAATGGTTTAATCATTCAAGCACCGTCATTTACAGAGGATATGAACAATAAAACAAAGTAATGAGTTTTCAGCATGATGATGTTTGTAGAAAGTATGTAAATACTGTTATACTTTTTCCAATTTTGATTATAATCATAATTATTATGCTTGTGCTATTCCACAACGTATTTTCAGAGCTTTCTCAGACGCTTCAGAAAGTGAGAAGTCCAGGTTGATGTTTCCCCAGTTAAGCTGGTCATGCTTGATGTGACAGACCAAAAGCTTTGGGTCAGTCCAAAGCAAGTGGACATTGGCATGGGAGCCACAGCTGCCCTCAAGGTCATATCTATCTTAGATTACTTCATCAGTGTGCTGTATCAGCTGCAAAGTCACTTGACTGGTGAAGTATTTATGTTGAAAAATTCAGAGATCAGATTAATTGTTTAGACATCAAGCAGTTGACATATTAACTGGATCTGTCAAATTTTGTGTTATGTAAGTTACACATAGGGAGAGTTTATTTGATGTTTCAGGTGACGTGACTTTTGTGCTTTTGTCGGGGAATATTAGGCAGTCAGAGTGGTGGTAGTGAGCGTGTTGTGTTACTGTTCATTCAAGACAGCCAGAGTGCTCTGTCAAAAATTTGTCAGAACATTCTATTGAAGTGCCCCCTGAAGTACCCCACTGTCCAAAATATGATGTGCCTGGACCCCCAAAAGATGCACACTGAACCAGACATGTGCCTGCGAAAAATGAAGGCCCTCATCATGAAATTTGTGCAGGATAAGAAGTTGTCAGGAGGAGTCACAGCGGGTAATATCTGTTGACATATCAGAAATGTGAACAATTAGCCTGGTGTTTAGCAAAGGGAGTCTCATTTTAGATGTCAAGCTATACTAGCCTATTATTTTGCAGTTCATCTTTTTAGTTGTATTTTATTTTATTGGAAATACAGCCTAGTATGAGTTATAATAATTGTCTGTAGGCCTAATATATGTTCTTAGACATAATAATTGCAATATAGTTGGAAATATGAAATGCATTTTCCAGAGTATAGTGAAAATAAATCTCTTGTAACTTCCACAAAATATAATTTTAACTGGAAAATATTACAGATGTTGTCTTTATCTAAATGCAGGTGATAAGACTGCCCAACAACTTCAGAAGTTCCTCTTCAGTGAGGCCAAAGGAGAGGAATTCATGGCCTTCAGTGCATTGGATGGAAAATTGCGAGTTGACAGCTTCCTGCATAAGGCCATGAATGGATATGCAGAACTTTGGAGCTTTGTGAAAAAGCTGCTTCTGTCCCATGGACAAGCTACTGTTGGGTGTGGGTTCTCCATAAACAAGGAGGTGGAGATGTGCAATATGAACGAAGACAATATAGTCTCACAGAGACTAATCTGCTACTATGTGAGGATGTGTGGTGGAGTGGTCAAAGTGCCACTACCTAAAGAGCTGCTAAATGAGTGTGCATCTGCACGCAACCGGTACAGGATCTTCTTGGTAGATGAGAGGAAGACAAAGGAAAAGACAAAACAGACGAACAAGAGAAAAGGGGTTGAAGATGAGCTTGAAGAGCTACGCAATGAAAGAAGAACAATCTCAACTGTGTGTGAAACTCTAGAGAAGGATGCAGATAGCCTTGCAGAGAAGGCTGAGAATACAGCAGGGACCAAGATGGCAGAACTTATCACTAAATGCAATTCCATGAGAAAAAGATGCAAGAAAAAGAGAGGGGATTTGGTGGACCTAGACTGTGAAATTGAGAAGAGAGCGGCAGAGCTACGCCACATGTCTTGAGGAGAATTTGGGATGTTACAAAACAATGGACCTCTCTATTCATTGGTTTCTCTCATTAAGAGTCAAGTGATAACATTTGTGTTGTTTTTTCAAACAGTTATGTACATTATTTTTTGACTTTTTGGCTTGGGACAGGCTGTTTTGAGGACTTTCATTATTGAGCTTATTTATGATGGAGACTGCTTTAAGTGTTGTAAATATTATTATTCTGTCTCCCACTGAACCATGATGGAGTCTGCTTTAAGTGTTATTATTTTCATTATTCTATATGGTTCCTTCATGCAATGCATCGTGTTGTTTAATGTAATCCAACTTACGTATGTAATGTTGGCGCTGTTCTGCATCACAGAGGAACAAAATAAAAAAAATGAAAATGCCAACTGTGAGCTTTGATTGTGTTTACATCTATATTGGCCAAACAGTGTTAGAAGTGTTATTGTTGGTTATTATACTGTCTCCTAATTTGAAAAAAAAGGTTGCATGAAAAAGTATTTTTGCAGAGTTTACACATTGAACATAATTGATTACAAATCATCTACGAACGTCGCAGTTCTTGGTGAATGTGGGAGAATGAGCATATATTGTGAAAGTTGTGTGAGAAGTATCAAGTACTGGTGTAAACTTGTACAAATGCCTGAACACAGAGTTTAGACATTGCACATAATTGATAACAAATGGGAAACGTTAAGTTTTGATTTCCATTGTAGGAGGCAATAAATTATATTAAAGAGGTCTTAAATTATATTTGTTGAGGTCTTAAAAAGGTCTTAAAAAGCATAAAATTTTACTTTTAAAATGGTGCAAGAACCCTGTTCCTGGACGATCACCTTTTTATCCTATGAAGAAGGATTTCTATCCTGATGGGAGTGTCACTTCCAAGATGACAATGGCCCAAGCCACAGGGCAGAGAGGGTCACTGAATGGTTTTATGAATATGAAAGTGCAGCTATGGATATGCCACTGCCTTGACGGACACTAGATCTCAAAGCAACTAAACTCATATAGGATATTTTGAGACAATATGTTCAACAACACTCTCCTCCACCAACATCAAAACACCAAATGAGGGAATATGTCTTGCAAGAAAGGTACACCATCCCTCCAGTAGTGTCACCCTTGGTGACTCCACAGCAAGGTCTGCTGAAGTAGATCTGGCAGCTTGTCAAGGACCAACACCTCAAGAAGGCTGTTTATGTTGATTTTCTCTCTCTGTTTTCGATATATGTTTATACATTACTCTGGGGAGTGGAGGAGAGACTGCATTAATCAGTTTTTCTGTGTTTAATTTCGAAGGGGGGCGGGGACTGCTCTCATAGTGTAGAATACAAATACAGTATGCAATGGTGGAATATAACTAAGGTCACTTCCTTCAGTACAGTGCGTTAGCTCGAGTACACATTCAAGATATGTGTACTTCACTTGAGCATTTCAAATTTATGCAACCTTAAACTTCTTCTTCAGTACATCTCAGAGGCAAATATTTTACTTTTTAAATTCACAGCTTTCATCTGTGAATTATACTACTGAGATTAATTATTCCTAGGTGGGTGTCACTCTCTACTGCTGAATCGTGTGTCCCCAAGAACCCAGAAAATAGGGCCTTTTTTTCTAACCTTTTAGACTGCAACGTTCCATAAAACGTTGCAAAGGCGCAACGTGATTGTCAGTGGCCTGCAGATAAGTCCAAAACTTTCTCTGAATTCAATTTTACCGATAGACTACATCAGCAGTGAACATAATTCAAACGATATTGCAAGGATGGTGAGAATACTAACAATCAATCAATCCAAAACTTTCACTTAATTTCGTTTCCCAAAATAACACTTTCTCAGCCGTGTGGCCTAATTTATTCTATGATTGCACTTTATCAAAATGTTTTCAGTGTTAAAATGATTTCTGGAAGTGTTCCTGAGCCCAGGCAGTGTATTCCAGTGTAGAATCATACCTGTTTTTAATGCAGTTCCGCCTGAGGGCCTGAAGACCACGAGCATCCAGTATTGACCTTTGGCCTTGTCCCTTGTGCACAGAGATTTCTCCAGATTCTCTGAATCTTTTGATAATATAAGGTACTGTCGATGGTGGGATATTCAAAGTCTTCGCAATTTTACAGGGAGGAACATTTTTGTAAAAATTTTTCCACAATTTTTATACACAGTTTTTTGCAGATTGGTGAACCTCTGCCCATCTTTACATCTGATAGACTCTGCTTCTTTAAAATGCTCTTTTAATACCCAGTCTTGTTACTGACCTGTTGCCAATTAACCTAATTAGCAGCAAAATGCTCCGCCAGCTTTTTTTTTAATTAGTACCACTTACTTTTCAAGCCTTTTGTTGCCTCTGTCCCAACCTTTTTGAGATGTGTTGCTGCCATCAAATTCAAAATGAGCTAATATTTTTCATGAAGTGGTAAAATGTCTCACTTTCAACATCTGATATGTTGTCTATGCTCTATTTTGACTAAAATGTGGGTTTATGAGATTTGCAAATCATTGCATTGTTTTTATTTACATTTTACACAGAATCCCAACTTTTTTGGAAATGGGTTTGTATTTTTCGATGCATTTTCACCAAAAATTAGAGAGAAGCAATATATTAGGACCACATTTAGATGAAAGTGGTGGTTGTGGTGATGAGAAAATTCTTCTTCTTCAGCTGAACAAACTATTTAAAATTCCTTGGGATGAGCTGGTAAATATACTGTCACAAAGCTGAAAACAAAGTCATTTTCTCAAACTCATGAAAAGTTGTCTTTCTCGAGATAGTGCTTCCCACAGGACGGCACTACTATAAACATATGATGGTCTTATAGAATACCATACAATGTTGTAAACAACCTACAGTATATACAGTAGTTAGAATTTCTCCTACTGTAAATGACTACAGCAGTAAAATTCAACATAAGCATTAATGCACCAGTAAAATTAATCTAAAAACATTGTATAAAATAGTAAAACTACACTGTTATGAATTGCCGTAATTTAACAGTACATCGTAGATTCAGATTTACAGTAAATGCAATGTTCCACGCACCCACATGCGTGTCACTGAAATTTACAGTTAATTTTCCCGTGCAAGCATTTTTTGCACCCGGCATGCATTGGAAGTAAGGATCATGGGCTAAGTATTGCAGCCGCAACCGTCCTAGCACCTGCCTGCAAATTTTTTTTTCCCCAAATGATAAAGCAATGGGACAGGTTTAATTTAGGTTAAATTTAGGTTTCGGATACCTGTAGTTTCACAGTTATATCTAATTCACAGTCTCCCATTATTTTATTGCAAAAGTACTGGCACCACTGCTGCTAGTTAAATTACTTTAGCGAGTACTGGTCTATCCAATAAACTGGATAACTGAGTACAAAAGACTCATTACTTAATCATGACTTCACACATTACTTACCTGATTTGTGTCCTGCTAAGTAAAGTCACATCAGGACACTCATATGTATACGATTATTATTCAGTTATATTCAGGAAGTGCAATTGCACTGAGGCCCAAGCTTTGATCGGAGAATAGGCCTTTATGAATGGATTTAATTCCAGATAGATGCGTCCCAGGTAGAAGCACCCGGATAGACATATCCCAGATTGACGCAGCCCAGTAAGACACGACCCATAGGTCCCATAGCCTAGACTATAAACTCTATCATAGGCCTAGTTCAATATTGTACCAATTGTCAGGCATGTAACTTTCAATGAAAATATTCCCCAAAAAAATCTTATAACCAAAAATACCCACTCGTATAACTGGGACACGCCTATTTGGAACGCGTCTAAACTGAAAACTCGGCAAAAAATACATCTGTCTGGGATGGCATAAGTCAGTGAGAGAGTGAATGTTTCACACCGACACCTCGAAAAAAAGAAGAAAAAAAACCACAAGTTCAAAATGCACCATACATATGAAGATGCAGTGGTCTAAGAATATTTACCTTCAAAAACATCGATCGATCACCAATACAGGGTCTATAAAATTTTTTGTGGAATAGTCTGATGTAATCTATAACAAGATGATATGCTTACTATGAACACTATAAATCAACTCCAAAAATTATTTAGTTAAATTAATAATTTCTCTTTCTTTGGTATTTTGGTCATATAGAGATATGAAATGATGATTGCTGGGTAAAATGTATGCGGTTATTCAATCTCAAGTTTCATTTCGATCATATGACTGTCATAGCCCTTGTGTGATTTCCCCTTGTTCCTCCTCCCATCCAGCAACTTCCATGTCTTTAGGTCACCTGAGACGAAGGGCTCTATCTTTCACACTGCCCTACCCGTTGCCACTACCCGCGACCCGTGAATTACGCATTTAGCAGCTTCCACTATCCCTAAACGGTATCTTGCGGCCACACTACCCGCTATACATTATGCCGAATCCTTTATTTGCGACTGGAGGTGTGCCCGTGGGCGTGTTTATGCGCTTTCCCTAAAATTGCTATCTTGACCACACAGGTTAGGGAAAGCGTATTACGGGTCCTCAAACCACCCGCTACCCATTTGGCAATTGAAGACACGGCCTCTCTCCCCCCATGTGATCTAACAGCGACAAATGGGCTACATTCAGTTCAGAAAAAATAATTAATTATAATTAGGTCTATGCACTGGCACTCAGCGGCGTAACTTTTTTTTCCAGCGAGAGCGGCATTTCAGAACTCTTCAGCGAATGAAGGTAATTCTGGTGACAAGTACGTGGTTTAGATCCGTTTACATTTTCCAATCGACAGCTGTCAATTTTTTTTTACAGCAAGTTGCTTAACCGTGCTGCAAAAACAGGTGTGCGACTTGTCGTTTTAAATTACCTTCATTCGCAAAAGAGTTCTGAAATGCCGCTCTCGCTGGAAAAAAAAATTACCGTTGCTGGGTGCCAGGGCATAGACCTATTTATAATTAAATTATTTTTCTGTACTGAATGTAGCCCATTATTTTGTTGCTGTTAGATCGCATGGGGGAGAGAAGCCGTGTCTTCAATTGCCACTTGAATATTCTTGAATTGGAAAACGTGTAAAGAAGGGAAAACCATAGAATTAGCCAGGACTAATTGTTGTCAATAAAGGGAAGGATATTTTCTCCCAAATTTTCAGGTCTAGCGCCGGCCCTGAGTATTATTTCCCAAAGAACGAGAACGCGTGACAAAACTGCGCCTCTCCCGTCAGGCAGTGACGGAATTATGTCACCTGGTTGCAGATGATGTATACACCGCTGCCAGCTGTCCGTATGCCTTGCCCGTTGCAGTTAGGGTTACTGTGGCACTATTTTTCTATGCTAGTGGGTCATTCCAACACCCACTCAGCTCAATTGGAGGCATGACCCAATCATGGTGAAACGATTTTTTTTTTTTTTTTTTTTTTTTTTTTGAAGTTTCAATCACAAAAGGGGTAGGCTTGATGTTTTTTTTTTTATTACATACCAAACATTAAACAATATGTCAATGTCAAATGATATTATTATTATTATTATTATTATTATTATTAATAATAATAATAAAATAATACAATTCATGATTAACTTAACAAAAAAAATCCTCCCCTGTCTGGATTTGACCTCATGCACGAGCAATTTAACTTCGTCTTCGGAGAAACGTGGCGACCTTCCTCTGTCCATCACGGGTTTCGGTTTGAGGATTTGGGATAGCGCAGCCTGCGCCGAAAGGCAATGGCACTTAACACACTGATTGGTTTAACTGGCGTAACGCCCAAACCACGCCTATGCATAATATAACGGGTAGCGCAGGTGTTTTAGGGATATAGGCAGGTGTGCAAGATAGCAACTTTTGCGGGGGAACGCCTCTTACGCAATGCTAAATCCCCAAATAACGGGTTTTGGGACTCTGGCGCAAGATAGGGCCCGAAGTCTCAAAGTGACCTATTCTAATCGCCTTCTGTCCGTCGTGCGTCGTCCGTCGTGCGTCCGTAAACAATTTACATTTTCGACTTCTGCTCAGAAACCGCTGATCCGATTTCAATTAAAATTTGCAGGAACGTTCCTTGGTCAAATATGCACCAAAATTGTGAATTATATGGTGCCCACCCCCAGGGGCTTTGAGGGGCGGGGCTAAAACTGGTCAATACATTTTTGATTTCTTCTCAGAAACTGCTCATCTGATTTCAATAAAATTTTGCAGGAACCTTCCTTAGTCAAATATGCACCAAAATTGTGAATTATATGGTGCCCAACCCCCGGGGCTCTGAGGGGCGAGGCTAAAACTGGTCAATACATTTTCCACTTATTCTCAGAAATCGCTGATCCGATTTCAATAAAATTTTGCTGGAACCTTCCTTGGTCAAATATGCACTAAAATTGTGAATTATATGGTGCCCACCCTCAGGGGCTCTGAGGGGCGAGGCTAAAACTGGTCAATACATTTTCGACTTCTTCTCAGAAACCGCTCATCTGATTTCAATAAAATTTTGCAGGAACCTTACTTGGTCAAATATGCACCAAAATTGTGAGTTATATGGTGCCCACCCCCAGGTGCTTTGAGGGGCGGGGCTAAAAGTGGTCAAATTGGCTGAAAATTTAAAAATCTTCTTCTCCAGACCCAGATATGCTGGAAACCAATACTCTTCAAAGATGGAAGGGTCTTGAGGTGCTTTATCAAAATTGTTAATTTCATGGCCCCCAGGCTCCATTTTTGCCCTTGGGGAGGGGGTGAAGTTTACCATACTTTATATAGGAAAATGAGGCTTTTGGGTATATTTGGTTAATTGACATCAATAACATCAGTTTTTATGCAACTCAGGTGACCGTTAAGGCCCATGGGCCTCTTGTTTAGATATATTGTCTCTTTTGGTTGGTTTGATGCTCTGCGAGCCTCCCCGACCAGGTGTGATGCATTTGTGTTCCCTATTACCTTACGTGTCTGTGGAGTATACAACCAATTGCTTTGAGTTTGCATGTTGCTGGATTGCCACTTGCTATATGCCTGTAAAAAACCAGTCAGTATCATCCTTGTTGAGAGTTTATTACCTTTGGCAATTATTTGAAACTTTTAATGACAGTAAAATGCTGAAGAACTCTTCTTTGTCTTATTAGTATGAAGAAGCTCTCAAGCCTTTCTTTTGGTCTCCAGGACTGAAACCAAATTCCTTTTAACCAGTCTTCAGTCTGTTCCTCAGCCCAGTTTACCAAACCTTCTGCAGTCATCTGTATTGGGACTGCATTCCTGCTAAACTCTCTGGTCTTGCCATCTGACAGTTCTGCTCTGGTGAGGGTGATCTCAATCTGGCTACATGCTGCGGGACGCCACTGGCCTGCGTGGACACGCCGTATACCTAAGCCCACTACCATCTGAGCTGAACTGAGCCATTCTGCTCTGGGCTCCATCCCTTACAGTCATTATATTATCACCATCATTAATCCCAACTCTGTCTCAGCATCTGGTAACTTGTCTGGATCATAGCAGTGGCAAGACAAATCTGAACGTCAATACTGCACATTTGCCTGTCGAGCAAGCAAAAACACCAAGAATATAAGAAATTATTCATGAAACTAAATAGTTTTTTTTTTTTACAGTTTATTTATAGGTTAATAGTAAGCATATCATTTTGTTATAGAATGCTACACAGTATTTAAAAAAACCAACAATGGAAATTGATTAGCGTTTCTGAGGGGATAAATATCATGTAGATCACCAGCATTTCAGATGTTAGGTGTTTTTAAAGCACATGCTTTATTGTGGGATGTCAGTCTGAAACATTCACTGAAGTCTGTTCTCTGCTCAAAGCTTGGGTCTCAGTGCAATGGCATGAGTGAACATTGCCTAATATGCATTAATTAATCATGTGAAAATGAGTATCAAGATGTGAATTTACTTGGGGGGACATAAATCAGGTAAGTATTGCCTTAAGTCATGATTAAGTATGATTAGCACTTCATCAGTCTTTTTGACTCAGGTGTCCAGTTTATTAGATGGGCCTATGGCATTTCTGTTGAGCTTAAACATGTCACTGTGCTACACTTCACTGCTTTCAACAATACAAATACAATTAATAGGTTTGAAGGCAAAATGTGATATATGCCATTCTGGGACTTGCACAAAAATGGTATCATCTGCTTTAAACTGGCACAAAATTACCCTGAATAAAGTCACTCACCTCAAAACACAATGTAACCCATTATGCGGCCAGCCAGATTTCATCGTTTGTTTGCAAAGTGCGATAAAAAGCTGGTGTTGAATGCAGCCAAAAGCCATGTCCTTCATTTCATTTCAAGAAGCAACTGCAGTATATGTAGTTGAAAGAAGGAACCCAAATCAAAGGCGTAGTCCTGCTGAGAGTACAGAACCAGCAGAGTCTGAGATGTGACTTTTTTGGGATCACTTTCAGTTGGTCATTGTTGAATTCCATGCACACAGGACAGCAGGAAACCCAGGTGCTGCACAGCTTGATAAGATAAGATATGATAAGATACACTTTATTGAACCCTGTGGGGTAATTTGTCCTCTGCATTTGACCCATCCTATTATTAGGAGCAGTGGGCAGCTACAGAGCAGCACCCGGGGACCAACTCCAGTTCTAAAGCCAGTTCCTTGGTCAGGGGTACTGGTAGGAGTGTTCCTATGATGCAAGTTTTTGTGGTTTTGTGGTTTGTGGTTTTTGTGGTTGCATGTGTTACATACCAATTTTATCAGAGATCTTTTTGCAATGACTGGAGAAACTGCTTGAACTTCTCTCTCACACTCCTGTATTTGTTTTATTGAGAATTAGGACAGGACGTGATGATCTCACACCTGGCATTAACACCATGCGAGGTGTTTATCACATCTATGGCCGAATTCGACTGGTGCTTTCAAAAAGTAATTGTGTTCCATTAATATTTCTGAATGATTCAACTGGTATGGGAAGTGCAGAAATGCGATTACTTTACTTAACAGCGAAAAACCTATGTGAAGTTCGTGAATTAGCAGAAAACATTGCAAAAGCATGTGAAAGGAAAATTGCTATAGGATGGTATCGCGGGTAGTATGGGGATGAATATATACCTGTATCCTGGTTAGGTGATTGTGCTGCTTCAAAAGATCTTCCAAATTGTTGAAATTTCATAATGGGCGATAATGTGTGCGATTTGCATTAGGAATTACTGCAAACCGGGAAAAATACACAAACCATCCCCTTTTCTTTGCTTCTTGTTCTTTTGTTACAGCACAACTACATATTGGGCTCTAAATTCGTTGACCAGGCGCAGGCGCGGCGAATGGCAGGAGCGCCGCGCAAACGGGGTGTATCCAGGCCTATTTTGCAATTTCGTGCCCCGCACAGCCCGGCACAAGTACTCCTCTGTCCCGCCTCTGTCCCTCCTGCCAGCGCAAGTGGCAAAAAGGGAGGAGAGAAGGCGCGAGTGGGTTTAACACAGCCGAGTCAAATCTTCACCAAGCAAATGAGCTCCTCTCCTAACCTTTAAGATGTTGGAATAAAGAAGCCTCTGTTCTATATCAGCATGATGCGTTAATGATGCATTTCACTTTGCTGCTTCAGGCATGTTTTCTGCACCGCTTACGTCTATATTAAGCATTACGAATATGAGTTAACTGGCTTGCTAGGGCATTCACGAATTATTACCATTAGCGAACTTGAATGGAATTTCAAAACAAAACTACGTCAGATCATTCAAACTTATGAAGTTGGAATGAAACACGACGGTTGCTCATTTATTTCTTCTGCCTGCATTATTGGGAAGAGAAACAATGGATAGCGTGTTCCTATTATTACACCCTGTTGCTGCTTAAAATTTTGGGATTAACATGCATGGACAACAATGCAAGATACGTTACACATTTATTTTCAATATGTGATCTTAACTCAGTACGAGATCATAGCAATCAGGCTGTATTCCTTTCCCCCACTAAAAACAATAAAACCTAAGTGACAATAATAGTATTAAGCCGCTTGCACACTGGACGTGAAACAAATTTTTCGCACGACTGATTACATTCAAAGTCAATGCAAAGACGCGAATACATGCGTGTATTCGCGTCTTTGCATTGAATTTGAATGTAATCTGTCGTGCGAAAAATTCGTTTCGCGTCCGGTGTGAAAGCAGCTGAAGGACACATACCCACATAGGCTACACACGCACTCACGTGCCCATATGCACACATCTCTCTCTCTCGCTCTCTCTCTCTCTCTCGTACGTTGCAGACAGGGGTATTTGCGGTCAAAGCCACTGCCGCAATAAGCGGCTACGGCGCTCAAAGTAATTTAAAATCAACACTCATTTACGTTTTATAACAGAAGTTCAAAACTTTGACATAACATAGAAAACATATTTAGAAAAAGTCATGGACGGATGGACTCATATCTTTTACTGACATGAAATATATGGCATTACTAACATCAGTGCCGCGGTTCAAGTGTAAAGGACAGAGCTGTGCAGCCAGGTGGTCTCTCCTCTCCCGTGCGCGCTGCTGCTCTCCCTGCTGCTACGGCACATGCAGTTCGGCCTCTCTCTGTCTCAAGTCCTGTAATGTCTCCTGCGTGAGGTCAAAGTGACATCCATGGCGTACAGCTATGTTGTGTAGCACGCAACATGCCACAGAGAATGCACTGACACTCTGAGGGCTGCCAGGTCGAGTTTCCATTACGCGTGCCAACTGCCTTTGATCTGACATCAGGACAATCAATTTAGATACTATAATATATGTGCTGATTCAGATAGTTACATTAAATAGTGGTTGCTGTAATTATTTATTGCATTGAAAGGTGCCTGACATTCTCGAAACCTGCCTGTGAGTTTTTGGTGACGTGTGCGCACCAGTCAGCCAAATTACCACTGCACAGAAAGTAAACCAGGTTGGAGCAGGCAAGCTTTCTGCGCAGTTTCAGCAGGGACTTTTGCTACGAAACTGTCACTGCGTCTTGATGAATATGTGACACCTCCCCCTACTACGCCGCCACACCTGTCTCGGCGCACGTCCGTCTACCAAATTGCCAATGTGGCTGCGCACGGTGTTGCACCGCACGAAATTACCACTGCGTGGGCTGCACCGGACGAAATTACCACTGCGTGGGCTGCGCCACACTATGCCACGCTGCGCCACCCTGCGCTGCGCCAAGAAATTAGAGCCCATCTTCTCTATTTCCTCATTCTTGGGAGATTCCTCCATTGTAGGAGCACCACTGCCTAGATCTTAAAGACCTTTTCGACTGGCAGACTTGCTAACATTAACAATCTGTCACTGCATATGTTGGTGGAGAACATTTTTTACTTCTCAGTAACTACCAGTCGAATAAGGCCTATGTGTTGAGGTATTAGCCTTGACCTTGCATTTTTCCCTTCAAATTATTGCAAACAACAACAACAACACCGACGGCTTTATAATTAGAGTTTGCTTCACACTGGCTCATTAAAAGTTAGCCTTGGCTGAGACAACTAGACCCAAGTACGCAGTGTTGACCAGTTTGAAGCTACCGCCCCCACCCAAAATTACAATCTTTATTTCGTACTCAAGGTACAATCCCAACACACATACAATCACACTCACAGTCACAGTTCAAGATGTACACCAGTATTCAATAATAAACCTAACATTGTTCTCATCACGATAACAATCTCTAAAATCAATAAAATCAGATATTATGCCTGAAATCATTGCGTCGTGACCATCTTCATTTTCTTTATTTACCCTGCTAACTATAATATTATTACACACAGCTGACTGACTCCCGTTCATGGCTAACAGGCAACAAAACTTTACAAGTTTATTCTCACTCTGATATTAATAAACTTCTTAAAATGTTGTATGAGTTGATCAGCTATAGTTACCTCATTACATTTATGATGGAGAAATCGAGAGCGAGTTCTCTTAGGAACATCAAATATGCGACGAATGCATTTATGCGAAGCAGTATAAAAAAATTTGTTTACTCTCTAAATCCCAAATCTGGCACCCATACAGCGACATGCAATAATGTTTAAACAAAACGTATTTTGCCCGAAATGATACATATGGGAACTTGGCGCAAATAACATTAACACGTCGCACAAATCCATTAACGTATTGCACCATAAAATCTTCTGATAGTACTGGACCCAACTGGTTGCTAAGGTGATTTTCCCATCCTTCAACAGAGGCTCTTACAACAGTTCCTTCAAACTCAATAAACCCATCCAGAACTTCCAACAAGGTAAAAATGATTAATTTAGATTTGGAGGCATTGAACTTTACATTATATTCCTTACCAAATTCAATGACAATTTTGAGCAGTTTGGTCATTGATAATTTAGTAGGGGCTAAAACGGTCAAATCGTCTGCATAACCAAAGGCGGCAGCAAAAACATGACCAATATAACAGCCTAGACCAGATCGTTTCAACCTTGTTATTAATTCATCAAAATATACAGTAAACAATATAGGTGATAGAATGCCTCGCTGTTTAACTCCTTTGCAAATAGGAAACAATGCTGTTGTCTAGTCATTCCACCGCATGCAAACCACCTGGGCAGTATAAAGGGCTGCTAAAATCTGACAGACTGTGGGACACAAGCCTCTTTTTAGGAGAATCTCAAAAAGCTTCACATATTCCACCTGATCAACGGCTTTGCTCGAATCAAGCATTACAGCATACACTGTACTGCCACCATTATTGTAATATTTTCAAACTTCATTTACCGCAAATGTACACTGAGTCGTAGAAGACTTCTTTTTGAATCCAAATGGGTTGTCATTGGTTTTTAACACGTCCGAATTCTGTTTTTATATTATTAAATCGAGAACTTTACCAAAAACACTACTCAATGCAATGCCACGATAATTATCAGAATCATTAACTGATCTTTTACTTGATTTAGGAATTGGCAGCACCGTACTCATCAATAAACAATATCATCATCAATAAATCAATATTAAACCCTGGGGGCATGTACCATGGGTAATCATAGCTTTAAAAAGCAAAGATATATTAGTATAATTTATGGGAACCATACTTTAAATGATTTGTAATGTGACCAAGATTACCATCACTTTTGTTCACTTTTAACCGCGCAACTGCCTCTTCAACTTCCTGCACAGCTACATCATGTCTGTGTCCGATACAATGTGTGGAAACCATACTCCCTATATTTTTCTTAAGATTTTCCATGTCGCCCTAATTAAAGGATACTGAATTACACAAATCGCGGTATTTCTGAGCAAACAAATCTCTGATTTCTTTATCCCCAACAGCACCATCGACTAATTTTGCAGCACAGTTTCTTTGAGACCCACCATGTCTGATTATCGCCCAAAAATCCCTAGTTTTGTTGTTCAAATACTGATATGCAAGCCGATTAGATTTATGCATTTCTTTGTTTTGACAGGCACACCTTATCGGATAATGATACTGTGCTCTAGTCAATCTTCTAATATTAGCAAGAACGCCTTCCCTCGGGCAATGATTGTCTCTCCAAATAATAGTAATAATAATTATAGTCTACTCACTCAACCAAAATTAATGGAAATTTACGGGAAATTATGTTTTTTTTTTTTTATTAAATCTTATTTTTTGGGGAATTTTTCCTTTATTTGATAGTTATGCAGTGTAGAAAGACAGGAAGGTTGGGGAGAAGAATGGGGGAAGACATGCAGCAAATGACCCGAGCCGGATTCAAACCCAGGTCGCTGCGGAAGGACACAGCCTTTATGGTTAGTGTGCTTGGACCAATGAGCCACCGGGGTGCCCCAGAGATTGTTTTTTGATGGAGAATTTGTGCACATGAATCTAAGAAGTGCAGAAAGTAAGCTTTCATCATCGTAGGTCAGCATGTGTAAAATAACTTATGGAAATGTCCCATTTTGATAAAATGGGCCTGGATATATCGCTTCATGCAAATAAAAATAGTGCCAAGGGCACTGTAGCTCACTTGGTTTATTTCAGGCTTTAATGTTATGAAAGCTCACAAGTGGTATTTTTTATGCTTGGGTCCAATATTGGGACAGGGAAGACATCTTTTGTGGTTTCTGACGGAAAAAAAAAACCAAATATAACTGCAAGCAGTAATTACGGGGTGCAAGCAACATATGGTAATCATACGTTTTGAATCAGTGAGGACACAAATTGTATAAGTTTTTCAAACAATTTCCGGTAAATGGCACATATCTCTGCATGGTGTACTTTGCCCTGCAAATTGCAGGTTAATTAGTCATTGCTATGTCTTTGAAATAGCAGCTGTTACCTAATTGACAAATAACTGCCATCGAGTTAAAGACTTATTTTGCGCATTGGAAAGACTATAAGCAAGCTCTTCATGATAATTTACTATGTTTGTACATATGCAACTGATACTTATGGCGATTGTGCAGATTGTACCATGTTGAAGACAGTGTGGCCTGAATGCATGATGAGCAGAAGCTCCGAAAAATGGTCCACTAATGCTAATGGAAAATTGTGTTCAGCCAAGAAAAGAAGCATTTGTTTGTTGTTCGTTTACCATTTTGTGTATTCATGTGCTCTTTCATCACTGTCAAAATGAATAGCTTCCAATAATTAATATTTTGATTAAAGTATTTTCTAACTGGAGACCAACTGGAATCGACCCTGCCTCGATTAAAGCAGGGCGATTGTCTGAAGCAGGGCACGATTTTAACATGTATAATGATGATAAACAAAATCGATCAAATCTATTATACCCATCCTCAAACTCAAAGTTTCTTTTTATCCCAGTTAGTGACATGCAATGTCTTAAGGTTGAATCTAAAACAGTTCCGATGTTATTGTTTTAATGCGGAGAGACAGGCAGAACTTGTGACTGTGACTGTTGTTTACATTCCTCCTGATGCTAACGTTAATACAGCTTTCACACATCTGATGGCTACAGTAAATGAACAGCAGCTCAGCCACCCAAATCGAGTGCACAACGTAGCAAAGGACTTTAACAGCGACAAATGAAATGGTTGACCGAGGGAACCTCGGAATCATTCTCAGTCTCAGGAAACAGTGGGGGTTGGTAACCCACCTAAGCTTCAAACGGGGAAAAGCCCGTGGAGGAATTACTCATTGAGTTATGGGAATACTCGGCCCATGCTAAAAATCGACTCCATGAAGATGGATTATCCGCCGCTAAACAATGAAGAGTGTTTTCCAATGACTGATTAGTATGCTCACTCTGCCTGTTGGTCTCTGGGTGGAACCCAGAGGAGAGACTCACAGTGGCCCCCAACTGCCTACAAAACGCCCGCCAGAATCTGGCCGCAAACTGAGGGCCTCAGTCAGAGACCACATCTTGCCGAAGCCCATGCAGCCGGAACACATGGTTAACCACAAGAAGGGCCGTCTCCCGCGCTGAAGGCAGCTTGGGTAGCGCGACAAAATGAGCGGCCTTGGAAAAACGGTCAACCACTACCAAGATGACCATGTTGCCTTCAGACACAGGCAGTCCCGTAATAAAATCCAATGCAATATGCGTCCAAGGACGCCTGGGGACGGGCAATGGTCGCAGCAGACCAGAGGGAGGGAGATGGGAAGTTTTATTCCTGGAGCAGATGCCACAGGCAGCAACAAATTCCCGAATGTCCCTCATCATACCAGGCCACCAAAAACGTCGGACCAGGAACTGCTTGGTCCGATGGGCTCCCGGGTACCCCGCCAAGCGGGAAGAGTGTCCCCACTGGAGGACCTGTGATCTAACCCTAGACGGGACAAACAAACAGCCAGGAGGCTCCCCCCCAGGACCGGGATTGGTCTTCAAAGCCTCCTGAACCACTGCCTCAATCTCCCATTGAATGGGCGCCACAATCTGAGCAGCCAGAATAATTGGCTCCGGGGTCGGATCGTGATCAGAGAGGTCGTAAATCCACGACAAGGCGTCAGACTTCATGTTTTTAGAGCCAGGGCAGTAGGTTAGCGTAAAATTAAAGCGGTTAAAGAACAATGACCACCGTGTCTGCCGGGAATTACGTCGCTTGGTTTGCTGAATATACTGGAGATTTTTATAGTCTGTCCATACCACAAAAGGGTGTTCAGCTCCCTCCAACCAGTGGCGCCACTCTTCAAGCGCCAACTTGACCACCAATAACTCCCGGTCACCAATGCTGTAATTCCGTTCCACGGTGGACAAAAACCGGGAGAAGTATGCGCATGGGTGTAGCTTATTGTCCCAAAGGGGGCGCTGGGACAAAACAGCACCCACCCCAACCTCCGAAGCATCCACCTCCACTACAAATGGGAGGGAGAGATCGGGCAAAACCAGAATGGGCTCTGAGCTAAAACGTTTCTTTAATTTCTGAAAGGCGGCCTCAGCTGCTGGAGACCAAAAAAAACGCTGAGGAGGAATTTTTTCTGGTGAGCGCAATAATGGGGGCAGCAACCGTGCTAAAATTACGGATAAACCTCCTGTAAAAATTAGCAAAGCCCAAGAAGCGTTGGACCTCCTTAACACTTTGAGGGGCAGACCAATTCCTGACTGCAGCCACCTTGTCCGGGTCGATACTGACCGACCCCTTGGAAACAATGAAGCCAAGAAACGAGACGGTTTGGGCGTGAAAGGTGCATTTCTCCGCCTTGACAAACAGCTTGGCTTTAAGGAGAGCCTCAAGCACTTGTCTGACGTGTTGTTTATGCTCCAAGAGAGTTGAAGAAAAAATCAGAATATCGTCAAGGTAGACAAAGACGAATCTCTCCAACATCTCTCGAAGAATGTCATTGACGAGCGCCTGGAATACAGAGGGGGCGTTAACCAATCCAAACGGCATGACCAAATATTCATAGTGCCCGTCATACGTATTAAATGCCGTTTTCCACTCGTCCCCTTCCCGGATTCGGACCAGATTATATACATTGTGGAGGTCTAAATTAGTAAAAAACAATGCCTCCTGCAGACGCTCAAAGGCAGAGTTCATCAACGGAAGGGGATATCGATTCTGGATGGTGATATTATTGAGACCCCTGTAATCAATACAGGGTCTCAAGCCGCCATATTTTTTGCCCACGAAAAAAAACCCCGCACCTGCAGGAGAGGTAGACAGCCGAATGAATCCGTTAGCTGGAGCCTCCTGGATATAGTCTCGCATAGCTTTACGCTCAGGCCCTGACAGCGAGTATAACAAACCCCTAGGGGGAGTGTTACCAGGGTGGAGATTAATCTCGCAATCATATGCGCGGTGAGGAGGTAAGGAAGAGGCCGTTTGCTTGCTAAAAACCTCAGCGAGGTCAGCATAATCCTTAGGAACATTAGACGGCAAACCAGGCAAACAAGTTCAGGGTGGCCCCCAAATCCTCACCCTGTTCAGAACCTGACGTCTCGGTGACTGATTCAAAATCGAAAAAATCCTCTAAAAGGTAATCGTCCTCTGGCTGTCGCCAATCAAATTGAGGATCCGATTTCAACCCCTCCTCTGCCCCTTTTTCTAGTTTAGGAGGATAAGGTGAGACAACCTCCTCACACTCGCTCCAGGCATCAGTCTGCGCCATAGCTTGATGTCCGGGAAAACAAGTCACATTCGCCCTACAATGGGACCTACAATTGGTACCCCAGTGGACGATAGGATTATTCTGTTCCCCCCAAGTGATGCAAGGCCTATGCTCCCGTAGCCAAGAATGCCCCAAAACAATGGGAAAAGCAGGGGAACTGATAATAAAAAACCGAACCTCCTCAGAATGACCCCCAAAAGAAATAAACATATTTAGTAGTTCAGAAACTTCGGTTATAAATCCCGTTCCCAGCGGGCGACCATCCAAAGTTCTAACAGAGTGTGGCTGTGAAAGAGGACAGGTAGGAACGGAGTGCCTCCTAGCCCACTGAACATCCATGAAACAATTCACGGCGCCCGAATCCACGAACGCTTTAACAATAACTCTCTTGCTCCCTACAGTCAGTTCAACAGGGATTATTGCTCGGAATGGAAATTGGGTCTGCCCCTCTAGCGCCCCCCATACCGCTAGAGGGATTTCCCGTTCTCCCTGAAGCTTCGGGAAACATGGGCGGGTGTAACCCGGTTTATTACAATTAAAGCAGATTATTCTTCTGCGAGCAGGTTTATGAGTCTGACTCTCAAACGAGCCAGATGAGATCCAGAGACTGACAGAGTGGTGTACAGCAAACAATCTGGAGCTGAACGCCACCAAGATAAGATAATTCAGATGTGCTAGATGTGCTCCCAAATGTTTTTGAATAATCAAATCGCTGATAATAGTGGAAAATGGCATTCTGCAATCTCTTCTGTCCTCAGGTGTGAGTGACATTCAAGGCAATAATACAGTTATCGAGCACTTACTCTTGAACATTTCAAAACCTGGATCCACTGCTTTCTTCTGTCAACAGTGCCGAACAGATTATGTAAAATTTTTCACTACCATTTTTGGCAGGAAGGTCATTCAGAGACAGAAATCTTAATAGACATTTATGTAAAAGAAAAAATGGTCAATTGTCCCTTTTAGGGATGCAGGCAGATGTCTACTTAAACTATTTGAACACGGCACCTGAATTCCTATCATAAAGACATTTGATAAAAAATAAATGTTTTATTTCCATCTGTCTGGTTGAAAGATACGGACATCTAAAGAAGAGATGATAAAAGGAACTGAAGAAAGAACTGCTTTGCAAAGTCTCTGTGGTGGTGGAGGGAAAGGGAGTCTTCCCTTTAACTCAAAACAGTGCAGCAACAGACAGACCGAAGAGCTTTTTGGAACTTTTATTTGCAGGCTGCACTGGCATCAGAATCTAGTTCTGGAGGTTTCTACTGCAGTTTCCACTGTTTTCAGAGTGTTTCAGTTGGAATGATTAATTTCAGTCACTGATTGAAAATGGAGTCCACACTCTTTGTTCTTAAGGGCTGGCCTGGTTGCTGATTGGCAGGAAACCACAACAAAAATAATGCAGCCTTCTGCAATGGACAAGATACTGATCCCACCAAGTAGGTCTGAGGAAATACTTATAATGAAATAATCTGAGCTTAGTTTAAGTGAGTGGCATCATTGCCTTGCATTAAACCTTGGCACTTCCGCTCATATATTTCATATCAGCGATACAGTGAGAGGTGAATGTACCTCTGTTTAATCCGCTGATTGTACTTAAAGGTCAAATAGACAGGTTCTCGACTTCTTAAAGATTATGCTTCCAGGTGAAAGCATATACCTCTATCGAGTTGCCAAAATGGTATTTCACTGGCCATTATTTGGATCAAAGAAAACAAATGAAATTAAAGCTGCTTTGCAGCGATATCGGGGCCAGGCAAATTTCGGCAATTCTGAGCAACAAGAGGCAAAAAATGGAGGATAACAAGAAAGGTGGGAATACATCGTACATTTTGCATTGGTTGACATTTTGGTGAAAATTGCAAAACTTTAGCACGTACGGTTGGTTTGGTAGGAATTTTCAAAATTTTTAAATTTAAACGCTTATTGAGGAAAACAATAAATTCCTAAATAGGCAAATAACAAGAACATCAACATTACAATGTCCATTCTGCCATAGCTGGGGCTTGAACTCGCAACTTCTGAGTCCAAGAACCATCTCCTAACTCATTGAGCTAATTGGCTGGAAGAGAGAGGAGGTGTGTGGCTTCATTAATCGACTCAGGGAGTCACCAGCCAGGCAGCAGTTGTCAAGGAAGATTTCAAAAATTGTCAAAATATCAAAATTTCTGTTATCAAGACAAAAATGTGATAATACATAAATTGCAGCTTGACAGCATAGAAATATTGGTGATTTGTTTTTAGCAATAAGTGTTTTGCTTCATAAGAGAAAATTTAATGTTTAAAAATGCTATTCTTACATTGACTCTAATGAGAGCAGAATTCATAATGGTTTCAAAAATTCAGTTTTTGAGAAAAAATTCTGATATTTGGCAAACTTCATCAACCATGACTCTAAATTTTATCAATTTTTTTCAGGAAGATTGAAAATGTATTTATCAAGAATTGGCTGGTATATGTTTACAGTACTGTTTACAGTCAAACATTTTCATGCACTGAAGGCTCAATGTTTCAAATATCGAAACGCCGGGTGATATTTTTGTGAAGGACGATCTGAAGATTCAGTACAGCAAATTTGGTGACAATTGAGCAAAAATTGTGGGGTAAGAAAAGTTCACTAAGTTTTACAGTTTTTGAAAAAAACAGTGATAGACTTCATAATTTAGGCGTGGTTTTCTAAGTGGGTTATTGCATAATAAGCCAAAACAATTTAAAAAACTCCATCATTTGTCCCACCCCTAACTGAAATTATCAAAGCTCTCTGCTCCTGCCACTTGAGAAACGCACAGTTTGCCAGTAAGACCGTTAGTGTTGGGTGCCAGTGTGAGCCTGAGCCACCTTGCATCACAAGATGGGAAATTGCATGCCAGACTGATATGGCCTGGCAAAGCAAGTCCGTCAGAACGCAGTTGTCAAAAGGAACCCCGGAGAATAAAAAGAGCCAAGGCATGAAGTTGCTTATGCTGTTGTGTTTTTATTTATTTTTTCAATGAAATAACGTCAGCTATATCTGGGTGCGTTTGTTAATAGTCACTCCAGGCACCAGATGCAAGATGGTAGATACGGATCACTGTTGAACTCTTTATAGACCAGCGCATAGGTATTGTCTGGCCTCTGAGATGGAGCAGCAGAGCGCAAAGTGCATTCACAGTGAACGTTAGCTCTGGTAATGTTATCGTTACACCAGACGGACGTTACCTTCAGTAGTCGCTAATTTGTTGGTTTCGAGTTGTTGCTACCGTGAGGCTAACGGATAAAACGTAATAACTCATTAGGTAATTTATATGGATCTACAGCACTGTCATTTTAGTGTAGAGTGTCAGTGAATTTACTTACACACCCAGTTCTCCATGTTTGATTTGAATGTTTTACTCCATGTCTTCAGAGAATTACGCATTTTCATTGCGTTTTAGTTTTATTGCATTTTCCATTTATTGCTGTGACAAACGCTCACGTAGCCAGTGAGATGTCATTCAAATCGAGGGAGTGGGCAGTCAAACTGCGATGCGCCATGCCCACACTGGCTTGAGAAATGGACTGAATAGCAAAATGAGCCGTTTTTGAACTAGGTTTTCTAATAGTTATGAAGGTTAATTTTCATTCAGTTTTTTTGTGGATGCTTTATGAGACACTCAACTTTGATATAATTTGTGAATTTTCACTATGTCAAGACAAGTTTCCAGAGGCTTTAAGTGGACAAAAGTTTCTTAAGTACTGGGGCTACATTTTGGTGAAAGTTGCAAATCTGTAGCACATATGGTTGATATGTCGTGAATTTTCAAAATTTTGAATTTTAGAGGCTTGCTGTAGCGCCACCATCAGGACTATTGGCCTGTTTTTGCAGCTGAGGCAATCTGGCATGGGACTGGACCTCTGTAAAAAGTTTGGTGATTTTTCATGTATGGGAAGTTGGATTTCCTTGGAAGAAGAAGAAGAATTATACTGGCGAAGACAATAGGTTCCCGGCAGCTTTCGCTGCCTGGCCCTTAAAAATAACCAATTCACTCGCTTTCCTGATCTTGCCCTGATTTTGGGCTTTGCTGTATTCCAGACGTCAATCGCGTCAAATGTTTGCCGAGTCAGCTCCTCCACAGAGAAATCTTCCCTGTGCCATGTGAATGCAATTGCCCGGTCATCTTTATCTCGTGGTAGGGTGGATGCGTTGTACACCGAAACCTACATGACGTGGATGTATGTATACATAAATCCACCAGGCATATTACTCATATTACTCCCAAACTTAATAATATTGCATTGGCTGCCTATCAAGAATCATGTAGATTTTAAGATTTGCCTGTTTACTTTTAAAGCCTTGCATGACCTTCCCCCTGCTAATCTGAGTCATTTAATTTCAGTTAAGGTAAATACTGTCAATCTCAGGTCATCCAACCAACCAGTCGCATAGCGAGAACAGAAAATTTTGTGGGGCACAATTTGGATTTTCCCTTCTGTGCAGCATTTCTACTGTTCAGTTTTGACCTGGATTGAGTTACCAAGAGCTTTAGTAATATCATTGAACTGAGTTACTGCTTGCGCCTGAGGTCTGACTCTGCTCTCTCTCAGAATTATTAAGCTTTAAATAGGGAACACACAAATTGCTTGATTAGGCTTCTGCGCAAAGGGGTGAACAGGTCTCCATATTTTAGCAAGCTAGGTAATAAGAACTAAACATTAAAACACATGATAGTGATGAGAGCTTTTGCTCATGAACTGTATTTACCTTATTTCAAAGGGCTGGTTTGGATATTTTGAAGTAGGGTTGTATGAGGCACTTACTGCATCTGTAGTCAGTGTATTAGCTACCGAGCTAGTTCATGGCAGTCGGCACGAGCTTGATGAAGCAGGCAGGAGCATCGGACATCTGCAGGAAAGCTGAGAAATGTACTGCTATGGACAAGGAAAGCAGCAAACGTACTTTATGCACATATAACTGTACTTGAATAAAACCTGAACAACGACCCCTTTTAGAAGCCTTCAGTGGAGGTGGAACTGGTCTCAACTCTGTGTACTATTAGAGGCGCTAACACTGGAGTAGCCAGCCAGGGAACATAAAAAGTTTGGGGGATGTGCTTGAAACTGAGTCAGGTGGGTGTATGGGTGGGACCTTGATACTGCGGCTCAACCCCCTGATCAGTACTGCGCAAACTCTGGCTCCAAATGACGTCATCAGTGCAAGATGGCAACATCCGTATCCAGGGTATTTGGCATTTTTTTTTTGTAGTTAGAGGAAGGAGAGATGTATCGTCCATCTTTTAATGGAGTCCAAGGTCTTATCTCATTCAGACCTACTGCAAGCTTTCTACTGTTTTTAGACTTTCTATTTACTGTGTGTATTTTTGCAAAAGTAATGTATATACCAAGATTACAGTTCTTTATTATATATTGCAAATCTACAGAATAATGTATGGCTGCATTCCTGTCTTATTCACTTGTTGCAATCAGTTACACATTGTTTGAGATTTCACCATTATACTACAGCTTGTTTGTGGTGCATGAAAATATTTCCCATTGTCATTTTTTTACCGTTCAGGTGCAGCTAAATCTTTCACACTGAAATGAGATAAATATTATTACACACAAAGCTGACAAGTTCTCATGCGATTGAATAACGGTTTCAAATCCAATCTGGACCACAGTGTAATTATATGGGAGAAGAAATTTCATTTTTTGACAAAATCAGATAAAATATCATGAAAAATCCATGTACTGGTGAGGCTGTGTGTCCTGGAATTTTTGTTTTTCATTGATGAAAAGTGGTTTTTTTTTCCTGCTTTCACCAAAAGTGGTGTTCAAAGTGCACTGCTCTGCACTGTCGCCCAGATTGCTAATTTACACAGCTGTTCCAAGCCTTGTGGCACCCGCTACTATTAGCATAACTCCATATTGCTGCCCTGCTACTCTGTAATGCTGCTGTGACGTAAGCTCTACATTGATGCTCTGACTGAGACTGTACGCTGCTGCTTAAACTAGGGCTCTACTGTGCTGCACTGACTGAGGCTCTACACTGCTGCTTAAACTAGGGCTCTCCTGTGCTGCACTGACTGAGGCTCGACACTGCTGCTTAAACTAGGGCTCTCCTGTGCTGCACTGACCACGGCTCTACACTGCTGCTTAAACTAGGGCTCTCCTGTGCTGCACAGACTGAGGCTCTACACTGCTGCTTAAACTAGGGCTCTACTGTGCTGCACAGACTGAGGCTCTACACTGCTGCTTAAACTAGGGCTCTCCTGTGCTGCACAGACTGAGGCTCTACACTGCTGCTTAAACAAGGGCTCCACTGTGCTGCACTGACCGCGGCTCTACACTGGTGCTTAAACTAGGGCTCTCCTGTGCTGCACTGACCGCGGCTCTACACTGCTGCTTAAATTAGGGCTCTACTGTGCTGCACAGACTGAGGCTCTACACTGGTGCTTAAACTAGGGCTCTCCTGTGCTGCACTGACCGCGGCTCTACACTGGTGCTTAAACAAGGGCTCCACTGTGCTGCACTGACCGCGGCTCTACACTGGTGCTTAAACTAGGGCTCTCCTGTGCTGCACAGACTGAGGCTCTACACTGCTGCTTAAATTAGGGCTCTACTGTGCTGCACAGACTGAGGCTCTACACTGCTGCTTAAACTAGGGGTCTACTGTGCTCCACTGACCGCGGCTCTACACTGCTGCTTAAACTAGGGCTCTCCTGTGCTGCACTGACTGAGGCTCTACACTGCTGCTTAAACTAGGGCTCTCCTGTGCTGCACTGACTGAGGCTCTACACTGCTGCTTAAACTAGGGCTCTCCTGTGCTGCACAGACTGAGGCTCTACAGTGCTGCTTAAACTAGGGCTCTACTGTGCTGCACTGACTGAGGCTCTACACTGCTGCTTAAACTAGGGCTCTCCTGTGCTGCACAGACTGAGGCTCTACACTGCTGCTTAAACAAGGGCTCCACTGTGCTGCACTGACCGCGGCTCTACACTGCTGCTTAAACTAGGGCTCTACTGTGCTGCACAGACTGAGGCTCAACACTGCTGCTTAAACTAGGGCTCTACTGTGCTGCACAGACTGAGGCTCAACACTGCTGCTTAAACTAGGGCTCTACTGTGCTGCACTGACCGCGGCTCTACACTGCTGCTTAAACTAGGGCTCTCCTGTGCTGCACAGACTGAGGCTCTACACTGCTGCTCTCACCTCTCCTCCACACTTCAGACCTGAATCAGACTCTGTGTGCCACTGCTGCTTTAATCTCCTCTTCTCTGCGACACTAATCACTGCCCTCGACTGCTTATGAAATAAAAGTTCTCCATTGTTGCCCCGACTTTTCCTCTACACTGCTGTTCAGGGCACTCTCACATTGTCAGGCGCCCAGAGGGGTGGGAAAAAGTGGCACTTAAAGGCACAGTGGGTATTTGACTTGGGTTGAGCCGGGGCTGTAGGGTCATCTGCTGAGGTAGAAACAGCTGCAGGAAGAGGTGCTGAAAAGAATGGGACGGACAATGTCATGAAAAGGTTGAAAAATACATACAAATATAACCAAGCTGAATGAGAATTTGAAAAAGGGTGGAAAAAATCAATCCTTCAACAACTAAAGCCAAGAAAATGCCAATAAAATGTTATCGTGAGATATTCCAAGGCAGACATCTTGCTTAAAAAGTCAATGCGATGGCATGTCTTTGCAAATACTGCCTTCTCACTTCAACTAGGCAAATAATCCAAGTGAATCAGAGACTAGGATCGTTAATTATACTAAGGAACCGTGAACCGCACTGAGAAGTAGAAACAAAAAAATAAAAGCATGCTTACCTATTGAAAGTGTGTGTGTGTGTGTGTGTGTGTGTTCGTGTTCTTGAGTGTAAGTAAGAAAAGTGAGAAAGAGGGAGCCAGAGAGAGGACAAGAGAAGGGGTGACGGTCTTCATATGTCTTCTGGACAATTTTGATATTGTCTGTTCAGATCTGGATGTATTAGGCATAGAAGAACTTTCTCATAGATGGAAAACAACAGCAATGAATTTTGAGAAGAGCAAGACCATCAGCATTATTATATGACACCTGTCTCGATGTGCTTTTTACATACTTGTGCATTTCTTTGTCCTGGCAAAGGCTCATTTTGGGTGGCATTTTTCATTCTCAGAATAATTGCTGCATGGGCCCACATTTCAGCCACCGTGAAACACAGCTTAGACATAGCAAAACTCATGAACCAAGAGCAACCCACTCTAAAGTGGTCAGTCTGAATGCTACAAGCCTGCATGTCACTGCTCATCCATAACTCACCATCATTCCATCTGCCAATATAATTTTTTTGTGGTCAATTTTCTTGAAAACAATTCTTCTCTTTGAATCCTAGACTTAAAAGAAACATTGCTAGGTGTTCTTATCGCATTGTTGTATGCCATACTAAAATGTCTCACTTAAAAATAAGCAATTAATTTGACATTTTAGTCATACAATAATTATCGTTGCCATGGGGCCAGCTGCAGCTGCCTTGACTAAAATAAACTGGGTCATAATACCAACCTTGACATTTGTATTTTTGTGATTTTATTTTACAACTGTTGCATCAACAGAAGTCGAGCCGTGCTATCTCTGCATCTGTTTTAAGTTAGGCCTCTTCAAGTGCGCCAATACAATACAGTAAATGTATTCACCCCATTTTGGCACAACCAAAATGCAAAATGCTCTGATCAAAACTAAACTGCTACCATTCAATTCATGGTGAAAAGTTAGAATTACACATTTAGAACTAGTCATTCATCACCGCTCACTCATACCATGCAAAACACTAAAACATACAACCCCAATTCCGAAATAGTTGGGACAAAGTGTAAATTGTGAATAAAATCAAAATGCAATGACTTTCAGATCACATGAGCCAATATGTTATTTACAACAGAACATAGATAACGTTTCAAATGAAATGAAATGAAATGAAAATTAGGCATTTTACATTTTTATCCACAAAATAAGTTTATTTCAAATTTTCTGACTGCAACAGGTCTCAAAAAAGTTGGAACACAGGCAAAAAAGGGCTGAAAAAGCAATTCATATATAAGAGAATCAGCTGAAAGAACATTTAGCGAGTAATTAAGTTAACTGGCATCAGGTGTGTAACATGATTGGTTATAAAAGGGATGTCTTAGAGAGGCTGAGTCTCTCAGAAATAAAGATGGCCAGAGGCTCTCCAACCTGTGAAGGCTTACGTAAATAAATTGTGGAATACTTTAAAAACAATGTTCCCCAATGTCAAATTGCAAAGGCTTTGAAGGTCTCATCATCGACACTGCATAACATCATCAAAAGATTCAGAAAAACTGGAAAAATCTCTGTGCATAAGGGACAAGGCCGAAGACCTTTACTGGATGCCCGTGATCTTTGGGCCCTCAGACGCCACTGCATCACTCACCGGCATGATTCTGTCATTGACATTACTAAATGGGCCCAGGAATACTTCAAGAAACCACTGTCTGTAAACACAGTCCGCCGTGCCATCCACAGATGCCACCTAAAACTCTATCATGCAAAAAGGAAGCCATTGTTGAGCATGATCCAGAAGGGCCGCCGTGTTCTGTGGGCCAAGGCTCATTAAAATTGGACTGTAGCAAAGTGACAAAGTGTCCTGTGGTCAGACGAGTCCAAATTTGACATTCTTGTTGGAAATCATGGGCTTCCTGTCCTCCGGGCTAAAGAGGAGAAAGACCACCCCTCCTGTTATCAGCGTTCAGTTCAAAAGCCAGCACCTCTGATGGTATGGGGATGCATTAGTGCATATGGTGAGGGGACACTTGCATGTTTTAAAAAGCACCATGAATGCTGAAAGGTATATTAAGGTTTTAGAGCAACATATGCTCCCCTCCAGACGACATCTATTCCAGGGAAGGCCTTGTGTATTTCAGCAGGACAATGCAAACCACATACTGCAGCTATTACAACAGCATGGCTTTGTAGTAGAGGCGTCCGTGTGCTGAACTGGCCTGCCTGCAGTCCTGATCTTTCACCAATTGAGAACATTTGCTGCACAATTAAACAAAAAGTCCGTCAAAGGAGACCCAAAACTCTCCAGAAGCTGGAAGCCTGTATTAAACAAGAGTGGGATCAAATTCCAATGGCTAAACTCAAGAAACTTGTCTCTTCAATGCCCAGACGCCTCTACTCTGTGTTAAAAAAGAAGAGGGGATGCTACACCATGGTAAACAGGCCCCTGTCCCAACTTTTTTGAGACCTGTAGCAGCCATCAAATTTAACATGAGCTCATTTTGTGGATAAAATTGTAAAATTTCTCAGTTTCAACATTTGCTATGTTATCTCTGTTCTATTGTGAATAAAATACTGGCTGGTTTGATTCAAATGTCATTGCGTTTTCATTTTATTCACAATTTACACTTTGTCCCAACTATTTCGGAATTTATGTCACTGGTGGTAACAACTTCTTGCAATATTCACGACAGTGAAACACTGTTTGAAAAGAAAAATCAGCGCATCAATTAACATTCTGCCACCACTACCACTAACCAATCAATTCAAACAATCTCACACAACCAGATCAAGATTGGAAAAACGATAGAGCTTTCATGCAATGCACACATCTTTTCAATGTCTCAAAAGTCATTCCATTTCAACTGTCCCAGTTTGAAAAACATTTCCTTGGTCACCCCCTAAGATTCCCCTGAAAAAAAATTAATAAATCTCAGATGCTTCTATACCGAATTTTTGGAAAAGTCCCAAATCTTGTAATAGTTTTGAAACTACAGTACTCTGACATTTTTAATTCGGAGCCTGTTTCTGTAAGATTAAAGCAGGTTTAAAAGTGTGTGATACACCACATCACTGATATACAAAATTCTTGACTCTAAAAATTTGTTGAATGCCATGTCCACTATTGAAATATTTGACATTGTAGCTGCAAATTAATTTTATAGCTTTCTTCTGCCAATTTTAAGTTACCTTGTAACTTCACGGTTTATTATGTTACTGCATGTAACATCAACCTAAGATGCTGCGAGTTAAATGTCACGGAAAAAGTTTATAAATAAAATAAAAAAAGTTCAGTCTAAGAAAATATTTAATCATGCCACATATATAATGTGTGGCAGTGTTCCATCATGCGACTCTTTGGTATTAAAGTTACAACACTATGAATCGAGTCAGTCAGGGATAGGGAAAAGAACAAGGTGAAATTGAGGAGGAATTGAAAATAATGGTAAGAGCAGGCAGCAGCCAAACAAAACTTTGTTAAATAGAATGTTCCATCTCACAAAACTTCCATTTACAGCCTATGGACAAGTCCAGTGTATACTTGGTCATTTGGCATTAGACAGAACATATGGATGAACATCAGTGGGTAATGCATTACTGTCACTGCGAGGTGAATTGAGCTGTTTGTTTTACAGAACCAATGCTGTCATTAAACACCCATTTATAACACAGCAGCAAACTTTCTGGGAGATCATTTTGGTTAAATCTAACCCGTCCATGATCTGTCGTACTGTGGAATGTCATTGCCGGCTGCAGGGGCGCGGTAAGGGGGGGTAACCATGGACGATTCTAGGGGCCCAGCATTCACAGGGGTCCCACAGAGGATACTGTTTTTATCATAAACATTTGTAAATAAACTATATGGACACTTTAATTTTACATTTATTTTTTGTAATAACTTGATCGATTTAAAATGAATTTGTTGTTTGTTTCTCAATTTTCAACTTTTTAAAAATAATCTCAGCACATCGGCCCCCCTTTACTATTCATCATTTTGTACAGCCCAAGCTATTGCCTGAACTGGCTGCGAAAATTTTTTCTGCTGGTCAGTTGGGACCATTGCGCACAAAAGCCAATCACAGATCGGCTCTGGTACCACTGTACGTGCCATCAGCCAATCACAGCTCGGCTGTACTCATGCATCAACGAGAATGGCAACGCATTCGACCTTGTCTCTGTCAGCTGAGTTGTGCACGCAGCAAATTTATAAATGCTCGTCTTACAATAACGATTTAAGTGCTCCACAATACGCAAAATTACAAGTACACTAACTGGTCTGTTGCAGAAGTCCAATAGTCTATTTATTAGCCTTGGCTTCGGTGACTAATACTACAGATCGGACAGCAAATTTTGTGACATCAGACTGTTTTTCCATTACCAGTTTTTTATTTCGCCATTTAGATTTTGCACATTTCTAAGGGTATTAAATGGAAACACATCTTGAGAGTGAGGACAATGTCCAACGTTATTAGCCCTAAAAACACAGACTTCTTTGTGACCGGACTGTTCGTGACACAGACTCCTATTTGAGGCATTGTGCTGATAAGCATATGGTTGTCGCTGGAGTACATTGGGGATGCGTTACCAGTTAGTTTATGAATCAGTATTTTCAACATTTGCTGTAATTGACAAAATTCAATTCTACTAACCGCTGGCCAATTATCGGAACCCCAAAGAAAACAGACTATAAATTTATAAGAAACCGCAGCTTTTCTCATCTTTATCGTACTCTCATGAAAATAAATCATGCACTCGGACCAACCAGTCACCAATTTCATACATACTGCATGAATAATCATGTACATGCAGGACTTCAGATCAGAGAGGAAGTGCTCATCCAATCTGATCAATCAGGATGGAAGGTTCGCGATTGATGTTGAAACGAGCCATCTAAATAAAACCATTTGCCACTGGACGCATCCATCCATAGCTCGTATCAACATCAATCTCTTACTTTCTGTCCTGATGGATAACGTTTTTCGGTAGGATTATTTACTTTGATCCCTAGAACATGTTCACGTTTAAAAAAGACCAGAAATTGACAAAAACATATTTTTCCGAAATGCACCTTTAATATTAAATGCCGTTATGCACAGATGCAGCAGCCCCAGGAAATCTTCCCTCAACCCCCATACACAAGATAGTCAAATGGGAGGAAGGTGAGCACTGTAGGCCACAAGATGATACATAGCCTACAATAGTCCCTGAATAAAAGGCTTTGAAGGTAAGATTTTTGTAAACTGAATATTTTTGCAAACTTGCTAGGCTACCTTAGTATACAATTATTGAAATGAACTGAAAAACTGGCACACTAAGACAGGTTTGTGAGTTAGTTTTATTTAAAAGGCAAAGTTGATTTTTCCTTGCAGGTTATCCATGCCCAGCTTATTCCACTCAAATAGTTAGCCTGTATCAGAGCCATAGAGAGAGAGAGTGAGGGTCACGTGGTACATGGAGACTGCAAATAGTTCCACACAAAGCTTGGTGGGCTATTTAAATGTACAGAGATTCAACGCGTTAGCTCCGATTTTCCTAACTACTAAACATTATTTTCTTTTTTTTTTTAACCCATTAAGTCCTGAGGCCTATTCAAAAAACACCTATGAAAACCTATGGGCGATTTTGAAAAGAACCCCTAAAACCTGAGGTTTTCTGGAAAACAGCACCCAGATGTCAATGTCTAGTAAAAAGCTGATATCTCAGCCTCTGTAGCAGATCGAAACAAAATTCAAAAAGTATTTGAGCTTACACCTGTGGCTTTCATAAGAACTATGTTTTTTATTTGTGCAAATCTTCATCACAATATTTAAAACACTGAACAAACTATAACAAACTATAAAATATAATAAAACCAATAAAATAAACTAGAGAATGTAATTCCAGGGAATTACGAGTGCATGAAAATGCAAGCTGTAGTTGCGTAAGTTGCTTTATAATATTGGTAGCTAGGTTGTTAGTCGGATAAATAGAAAAATCTGGTAGAGTTTTTGAATGTGCCTGATGTTCTACACATACAGTATTCGGGGTACTTGCCAGGGTTCTGCGAACTGGTTGCTATGGAGTTCTGGGTGGTTTCTAGGGCATTGCTAGGCGGTTTCTTTGGTGTTCCGGGTGGTTGGTCGGGCGTTGCTAGGCGGTTGCTATGGTGTTCCAGGTGGCTGCTAGGGCATTGCTAGGCAGTTGCTATGGGGTTCTGGGTGGTTGCTAGAGCATTGCTAGGCAGTTTCTTTGGTGTTCCGGGTGGCTGCTAGGGCATTGCTTGGGAGTTACTATGGAGTGCTGGGAGGTTGCTAGGGCGTTGCTAGGTGGTTGCTATGGTGTTCCTGATGGTTTCTAGGCCATTGCTAGGCGGTTGCTATGGTTTTCCGGGTGGTTGCTAAGGCATTGCTAGGCGGTTGCTATGGTGTTCCGGTTGGTTGCTAGGGCATTGCTAGGCGGTTGCAATGGTGTTCTTCGTGGTTGCTAATGCATTGCTAGGCGGTTGCTACGGTGTTCCAGGTTGTTGCTAGAGCATTGCTAGGTGGTTGCTATGCTGTTTTGGGTGCTTGCTAGAGCGTTGCTAGGCGGTTTCTATGGTGTTCCGTGTGGTTGCTGCGGCGTTGCTAGGCGGTTGCTATGATGTTCTGGGTGGTTGCTAGGGTGTTGCTAGGCAGTTGCTTTGGTGTTCTGGGTTGTTGCTAGGGCATTGCTAGACGGTTTCTATAGGGTTCTGGGTGGTTGCTAGGGCATTCTTGGAGGTTGCTATCGTGTTCTGGGTGGTTGATAAGGCGTTGCTGGGCGGTTGCTATGGTATTCCGGGTGCTTGCTAGAGCGTTGCAAGGCGGTTTCTATGGTGTTCTGTGTGGTTGCTGGGGCGTTGCTAGGCGGTTGCTATGGTGTTCTGGGTGGTTGCTAGGGTGTTGCTAGGCAGTTGCTTTGGTGTTCTGGTTTGTTGCTATGGCATTGCTAGACGGTTTCTATAGGGTTCTTGGTGGTTGCTAGGGCATTCTTGGCGGTTGCTTTGGTGTTCTGGGTGGTTGCTAGTTGGATTGGTTGAACAGTTGGATGGTTGAGTAGTTTAAATAGTTAAATTATTTAACAGTGAATTATTTTAGTGAGGACTTTTATTTTGAAACAGTTTTGAACAGAAGAAACAGTTGGCGGCAGTCATAGTTGATGACAACTGACAGTTGGAATGGCTGAACAGTTAAATGGTTGAGTTGTTCAAATAGTTAAATTATTTAACAGTGAATTATTTTAGTGAGGACTTTTATTTTGAAACAGTTTTGAACAGAAGAAACAGTTGGCGGCAGTCATAGTTGATGACAACGGGCAGTTGGAATGGCTGAATGGTTGAAAAGTTGAGTAGTTTAAATAGTTAAATTATTTAATTGTGATTTATTGTAATGAGGACTTTTATTTTGAAACAGTTGTGGACAGAGGAAACACTTGGCGGGAGTCATCGTTCATGACAACTCACAGTTGGAGTGGCTGAACAGTTAAATAGTTGAGTAGTTTAAATAGTTAAATTATTTAACAGTGAATTATTTCAGTGAGGACTTTTATTTTGAAACAGTTTTGGACAGAGGAAACAGTTGGCAGGAGTCATTGTTGATTACAACGGGCAGTTGGAATGGCTGAACGGTTGAAAAGTTGAGTAGTTTAAATAGTTAAATTATTTGTGATTTATTGTAATGAGGACTTTTATTTTGAAACAGTTTTCCACAGAGGAAACAGTTGCCGGGAGTCATAGTTGATGACAACGGGCAGTTGGAATCTCTGAACGGTTGAAAAGTTGAATAGTTTAAATAGTTAAATTATCTAATTGTGATTTATTGTAATGATTACTTTTATTTTGATACAGTTGTGGACAGTGGAAACTGTTGGCAGGAATCATTGTTGATTACAACGGGCAGTTGGAATGGCTGAACGGTTGAAAAGTTGAGTAGTTTAAATAGTTAAAATAATTAATTGTGATTTATTGTAATGAGGTCTTTTATTTTGAAACAGTTGTGGACAGTGGAAACAGTTGGCAGGAGTCATAGTTGATGACAACTGACAGTTGGAATGGCTGAACAGTTTAATAGTTGAGTTGTTTAAATAGTTAAATTAGTTAACAGTGAATTATTTCAGTGAGGACTTCTATTTTGAAACAGTTATGAACAGAGGAAACAGTTGGCGGCAGTCATAGTTGATGACAATGGGCAGTTGGAATGGCTGAACGGTTAATTCAGTGAGGACTTTTATTTTGAAACAGTTTTGAACAGAGGAAACAGTTGGCAGGAGTCATTGTTGATTACAACGGGCAGTTGAAATTGCTGAACGGTTGAAAAGTTGAGTAGTTTAAATAGTTAAATTATTTAATTGTGATCTATTGTAATGAGAACTTTTATTTTGAAACAGTTGTGGACAGGAGAAACAGTTGGCGGGAGTCATAGTTGATGACAACTGGCAGTTGGAATGGCTGAACAGTAAAATATTTCAGTAGTTTAAATAGTTAAATTATTTAATAGTGAATTATTGCAGTGAGGACTTTTATTTTGAAACTGTTGTGGACAGAGGAAACACTTGGCAGGAGTCATAGTTGATGACAACTGACAGTTGGAATGGCTGAACAGTTAAATAGTTGAGTAGTTTAAATATTTAAATTATTTAACAGTGAATTATTTCAGTGAGGACTTTTATTTTGAAACAGTTTTGCAAAGAGGAAACAGTTGCCGGGAGTCATAGTTGATGACAATGGGCAGTTCGAATAGCTGAACAGTTGGATGGTTGAGTAGTTTAAATAGTTTAATTATTTAATTGTTATTTATTGTAATGAGGACTTTTATTTTGAAACAGTTGTAGGCAGAGGAAACAGTTGAACAGGATCTGTATTCTGAAGAGAGCCAGACTGTAGTCTTAAGGCCTGTGAAACTGACAGTTGCTGCAGGTGGTCAGAACATCTGGCACAAGATTCCATTTGCTTAATGGCCCTATTGTGATGTCATCAGCCCTATGTTAAGTCTATGGGGAAAAAAATAAATAGTTTTTTATTTATAGTTTAAAAAGTAAAAAAGTTACAAAGATGAAAAATACATTGCACAGGTGTCCTAAGTAAGACCTACGCAACGCAGTTTGAACGAAGTTTCTACGTTAAACGGTTGAGGCCGCATTAAGTGCGTTAGAATAATAATAATAATAATAATAATAACTAGAGAATGTAATTCCAGGGAATTACGAGTGCATGAAAATGCAAACTGTAGTTGCATAAGGTGGAATGTGGGCAGAGGAAACAAGTTGGCGGGAGTCATAGTTGAAGACAGTTGGAATGGCTGAACAGTTAAATAGTTTTTTAGTTTAAAAAGTTTGATTATTTAACAGTGAATTATTTCAATGAGGACTTTTATTTTGAAACAGTTGTGGACAGAGGAAACAGTTGGCTGGAGTCATAGTTGATGACAACGGGCAGTTGGAATGGCTGAACGGTTGAAAAGTGGAGTAGTTTATATAGTTATATTGTTTAATTATGATTTATTGTAGTGAGGACTTTTATTTTGAAACAGTTAAGGACGGAGGAAACAGTTAGCGGGAGTCAAAGTTGATGACAACGGGCAGTTGGAATGGCTGAACGGTTGAAAAGTTGAGCAGTTTAAATAGTTAAATTATTTGATTGTGATCTATTGTAATGAGGACTTTTATTTTGAAACAGTTCTGGACAGAGGAAACACTTGGCAGGAGTCATAGTTGATGACAAGTTGGAATGGCTGAACGATTAAATAGTTGAGTTCTTTAAATTGTTAAATTATTTAACAGTGAAATTTTGTAGTGAGGACTTTTATTTTGAAACAGTTTTGGACCGAGGAAACAGTTGGCTGGAGTTATAGTTGATGACAACTGACAGATGGAATGGCTGAACAATTAAATATTTGAGTTGTTTAAATATTTACATTATTTAACAGTGAATTATTTCATTCAGGACTTTTATTTTGAAATAGTTTTGGACAGAGGAAACAGTTGACAGGAGTCATAGTTGATGACAACTGGCAGTTGGAATGGCTGAACGGTTGAAAAGTTGAGTAGTTTAAAAAGTTAAATTATTTGAGTGATTTCTTGTTGTGAGGACTTTTATTTTGAAACAGTTGTAGGAAGAGGAAACAGTTGAACAGGATCTGTAGTCATCAGAGAGCCAGATTGTAATGTTAAAGCCTGAGAAACTGACAGTTGCTGCAGGTGGTCAGAACATCTGGCACAAGATTCCATTTGCTTAATGGCCCTATTGTGATGTCATCAGCCCAATGTTAAGTCTATGGGGAAAAAAAATTAGTAGTTTTCTATTCATAGTTCAAAAAGTATAAAAGTTACAAAGATGAAAAATACATTGCACAGGTGTCCTAATTAAGACCTACGCAATGCAGTTTGAATGAAGTTTCTACGTTAAACGGTTGAGGCCGCATTAAGTGCGTAAGAAGAATAATAATAATAATAATAATAATAATAACTAGAGAATGTAATTCCAGGGAATTACGAGTCCATGAAAATGCAAGCGGTAGTCGCTTAAGTTGCTTTATGATATTGGTAGATAGGTTGTTTGTTGGATAAATAGAAAAATCCAGTAGAAATTTTGAATGTGCCTGATGTTGTACACATACAGTATTCGGGGTGCTTGCCAGGGTTCTGGGAACCAGTTGCTATGGAGTTCCGGATGGTTTCTAGGGCATTGCTAGGCGGTTGCTTTGATGTTCCGGGAGGTTGCTAGGTCGTTGCTAGGCGGTTGCTATGATGTTCCGGGTGGTTGCTAGGGCGTTACTAGGCGGTTGCTAGTTGGAATGGTTGAACAGTTGGATAGTTGAGTAGTTTAAATAGTTAAATTATTTAATTGTGATTAATTGTAGTGAGGACTTTTATTTTGAAACTGTTGTGGACAGAGGAAATAGTTGGCGGGAGTCATAGTTGATGAAAAATGACAGTTGGAATGGCTGAACAGATAAATAGTTGAGATGTTTAAATAGGTAAATTATTTAACAGTGAATTATTTCAGTGAGGACTTTTATTTTGAAACAGTTTTGTATCGAGGAAACAGTTGGCAGGAGTCATAGTTGATGAAAACAGGCAGTTGGAATGGCTGAACAGTTGAAAAGATGAGTAGATTAAATAGTTAAATTATTTAACAGTGATTTATTGTAGTGATAACTTTTATTTTGAAACAGTTTTGGACAGAGGAAACAGTTGGCGGGAGTCATAGTTGATGACAACGGGCTGCTGGAATGGCTGAACGGTTGAAAAGTTGAGTAGTTTAAATAGTTAAATTATTTAATTGTGATTTATTGTCGTGAGGACTTTTATTTTGAAACAGTTTTGGACAGAGTAAACAGTTGGCGGGAGTCATAGTTGATGATAACGGGCCGTTGAAATGGCCGAACTGTTGAATAGTTGAGTAGTTTAAATAGTTAAAATATTTAATTGTGATTTATTGTCGTGAGTACTTTTATTTTGAAACAGTTGTGGACAGAGGAAACAGTTGGCGAGAGTCAAAGTTGATGACAACTGACAGTTGGAATGGCTGAACAGTTCAATAGTGGAGTAGTTTAAATAGTTAAATTATTTAATAGTGAATTATTGCAGGGAGGACTTTTATTTTGAAACAGTTTTGGACAGAGGAAACAGTTGGCAGGAGTCATAGTTGATGACAACTGAAAGTTGGAATGGCGGAACATTTGAATGATTGAGTAGTTTAAATAGTTAAATTATTTAATTGTGATTTATTGTTGTGAGGACTTTTATTTTGAAACAGTTTTGGACAGAGGAAACAGTTGGCTGGAGTCATAGTTGATGACAACGGGCAGTTGGAATGGCTGAACAGTAGAAAAGTCGAGCAGTTTAAATAGTTAAATTATTTAATTCTGATTTCTTGTAGTGAGGACTTTTATTTTGAAACAGTTGTACACAGGTGAAACAGTTGGCAGGACTCATAGTTGATGACAACTGACAGTTGGAATGCCCGAACAGTTAAATAGTTGAGTAGTTTAAATAGTTAAATTATTTAATAGTGAATTATTGCAGTGAGGACTTTTATTTTGAAACAGTTTTGGACAGAGGAAACAGTTGGCGGGAGTCGTAGTTGATGACAATGGGTAGTTGGAATGGTTGAACAGTTGGATGGTTGAGTAGTTTAAATAGTTAAATTATTTGTGATTAATTGTAGTGAGGACTTTTATTTTGAAACAGTTGGCGGAAGTCATAGGTGATGACAACTGACAGTTGGATTGGCTGAACAGTTAAATAGTTGAGTAGTTCAGATAAATTATTTAACAGTGAATTTTTTCAGTGAGGACTTTTATTTTGAAACAGTTTTGAACAGAGGAAACAGTTTACAGGAGTCATAGTTGATGACAACTGGCAGTTGGAATGGCTGAACGGTTGAAAAGTTGAGTAGTTTAAAAAGTTAAATTATTTAATTGTTATTTATCATAATGAGGACTTTTATTTTGAAACAGTTGTGGACAGAGGAATCAGTTGGCAGGAGTCATAGTTGATGACAACTGACAGTTGGATTGGCTGAACAGTTAAATAGTTGAGTTGTTTAAATAGTTAAATTATTTAACAGTGAATTATTTCAGTGAGGACTTTTATTTTGAAACAGTTTTGGACAGGTGAAACAGTTGGCAGGAGTCATAGTTGATGACAATGGGCAGTTGGAATGGCTGAACGGTTGAACAGTTGAGTAGTTTAAATAGTTAAATTATTTTAGAGTGATTTCTTGTTGTGAGGACTTTTATTTTGAAACAGTTGTAGGCAGAGGAAACAGTTGAACAGGAGCTGTAGTCTTAAGAGAGCCAGATTGTAGTCTGAAAGCCTGAGAAACTGACAGTTGCTGCAGGTGGTCAGAACATCTGGCACAAGATTCCATTTGCTTAATGGCCCTATTGTGATGTCATCAGCCCAATGTTAAGTCTATGGGGAAAAAAAATAGTAGTTTTCTATTCATAGTTTAAAAAGTATAAAAGTTACAAAGATGAAAAATACATTGCACAGGTGTCCAAAGTAAGACCTACGCAACGCAGTTTGAATGAAGTTTCTACGTTAAACGGTTGAGGCCGCATTAAGTGCGTTAGAAGAATAATAATAATAATAATAATAAGAAGAAGAAGAACTGGAATAACAATAGTGTGCATTTTCATGCACACTAATAACAAATCTCTATCTACATAACATGCACAACTCAAATGGAATAAAGAGGCCTAATAAATAAAAGTATAAGCTCTGCACAAGAGAATAACAAACATTTTTTCTTTCTCTGGAACAGGTGGCAGTTATGATAAAGTGTCCGTTCAAATAAAATAAACATAAAAATATAAAAAATAAAGTGTATTCACTGATAGACACTCTCTCATGTGTACTCTAGTGAGTCATGATGCATTTGATTGGCTATGAGCCCGGAAATGTTCGGAAAAGTAATGAAAACTACAAAATGACGTATCCGCTTTCCCGGCCTGAAGGGTAGAAATGCGTAACAGCGTCCCCGGTTTTAAAGGTTAAAATGCGCACATGCTGTCCCGGTTAAAATGGGTTAAACCACCTACATATATTTCATCGTGACACTTTATGTGATTGTCACGGTACGTTACTATTGCAATAAAGCTTTTAAAATTCCTTGGGCTTGAGGATGTATGAATGTGGATACTGACAGTAAGCTAGCTGGCTTTAGGCTACAGATGTAACGTGAACGTTAATCCTTACCCCCTTTTAGGCAGCCCGTTCAAGGTGCCAATATTGCGCTTTTATCATATACTTCCTTAAAAATGCCGGGAATCTGCACCTGTGAGATCACCTTTAACATACAGGCTGTATCACACCTGGGCAAAATATTTATCAGTGGCAGCAACCATTGCCAACAGCAGCAGGACGTGCATTTCTGTACCTTGCTAACCAAGCTAGCTATTGCGCTAATAAAATTATTCGCGGTCCAGTCGAATCTCAATGAAGTCTCGATTTTACCAATTATGCAAATGATGTTTGCTTTGTGTTTCTGGACCTGTTGCAGGATACTGCACTAACGTCACCTTCGTAGCAAGCTACCTGGCTGGCTAGTAACGTTACAGGAAAACCGTAGCTCCCATTTAGCCGCCAGTTTTTCACGTATCTCGGTGGCTAGCTTGCTTCTAACAGTTAGCTTGTTAACAAAGATAGCTAGTATCTGTGTAAGCATACGAAGGCAGTGTAGAGTCATCATTGCGGCTGTTGCGGAATCTGTGTAATAAAGTGCCTCTTGATTAGCAAGTCACAGCTTTACGCTGAACTAATTTTACCTGTTTATAGCTTACCATTTCTCATATATTTAATTCTAGACTTTTTACGAGTAATCTCATCACACTCCGTTTGACTTCCAGAAGAGACGATTTGGAATAGAACAATTGAAAAGGTGTCCGCGGATCTTCATAAGTGAAAATGATTGTTATAGCCAAGTGAATTTAAAGACATTTAATAACCTCTGTCTTGATTAGCATACAATATCAGAAATGATCACTATACTGACCATACAGAATAGCGATTGTAAGATACTGCAACTTTCAGTATGAGGGAAAACAAAAATTATCCTTTGTAAGGATGAAAATCAGTGTGATCATAATAGGCACACTAAAAAAGCCATCTAATGCAGGGGTTCTCCAACCTTTGCCTTTGAGAGCTACCATGAAAAGAAATAAATACAAAGAGCAAGAGCAACTCTTGTCTTACCTGGCCATGATAAATAATATAATAAAGTTGATCGGATATTGTTTCCTCTGTGGTTGTCATGGTTTGTGAGGCGTGCGTGCTTTGGACTTTCCTTTGGTGCTCTTGTCCCGGGACGAGATCGAATTCCTTTTCAATGGGATTCTTTAACCAGCTGGCTGATTGAACTGGGGCGGCGCTTCCCCGGACTCTATATAAGCCAGAAGTCTGCCACGCCTCCTTTTCTAGAGTGTCTGTTTGTAGCGAAGCGCTATAGCTGAAGATATCTCTAGTCAGTATTAGTGTGACTTTATATCTTCCAGTTATTTTTGGAGTTCCTCCCTCTTTAGGAATTTTCCCTTTTCTACTTTTTCTCTCTCTTGCATTGCTTCCGTTTTTTCAGACTATCATACTTCCTTTGGAAGTGCGAGTACTTTCTGGTGGTCTGTGTGATTCTCTGTGTTTGTATTGTTTCTGCGCTGCACATTCTCTCCCTGGCTGCTGCACCTGGCCTCTCTATTTTACCAGCCATTACAGAACACTAGCCAGCATGGAGTCGTCAGCAACGGCTGCGTTAGAGAAAGTTGTGGCTAATCAACAAGCAGTTCTCTCTGGGTATGGCAAGAGTCTTTCTAGCCTGAACAATCAGCAGGCAGAGTTGGCAGAGAGAGTCCGCCTTCAGGCGAATGCCATGCAGAAACAGGAAAAACGTTCTGTTAAGTCTCACTGAGAGTATTAGTGCCTTGTCCACTTAGATCACACAGAATGTTGCACAAGCACAATTCGTACACCTTCCCCTAGAGCCAAAACTCCAGTTACCCCCAAGATACGGAGGCGAGGCAGGAAGATGTAAAGATTTCATTGCCCAATGTGAAATATTTTTTAAAGCTCAGCCTTCACGGTTCGTGAATTAAGAGTCTCGGGTTTCATTTATTTCATCCCTGTTGACCGACACAGCACTCACTTGGGTCAGGCCACTTATTCGATCTAATTCACCGATCGCTAATACAGTAGAGACTCTCGTTAGAGAAATGGAATCGGTGTTTCATCAGGATGTTTGTGGTCAAGACGCGGCTACACGTGTAATGCATCTGAGGCAGGGCTCTGAAAGTGTCGTGGAGTTGTCAATCTCATTTCGCTCCTTGGCGACAGAGACAGGCTGGCCAGAAGCGCCTCTTATGAAAGTTTTTGTCTACGCTTTGGCTGAGGAGGTTAAGGTCGCTCTGGCTACATTGGAGCCTTGTGTTTCTCTGGATTCGTTGGTTCGTACTGTGGTGCGAATTGATAATCGCATCCGCGAACGTAACAGGGAGAAACGTACTGCATTGGCTGTTGCTGACAACGAGGCTAATGCTCCTCGCAGCATGCATACATCTCCTATTCCGCCCACCGAGATTTCCACTCCTGGCGAGCCTATGCAGGTTGATGGCTCATATGAGAGCCGGGCTCGTAAGCCCATTCGCAGACGTATAATATGCTATAAGTGTAACAAACTGGGGCATATCCGTCCACGCTGCCCTGAGCTTCAGGGAAACGGGAAGTCCCTCTAGCGGTATGGGGGGCGCTAGAGGGACAGACCCAATTTCCCTTCAAAACTTTAATTCCTATAGAATTGACTGTGGGGAGACAGAATATTTATTGAAGGTCTGGTTTTTTATGTTCAGTTCCCCGGTTTTCCCTGTCGTTTTAGGACACTCTTTGCTGCAGGAACATAGGTCTCACATCCTTTGAGGGAGTCAGAATAACCCGGTCGTCCAGTGGGGCACTGATTGTAGGTCCCATTGTAGGGAGAGTTTGGCGTGTCATCCTGGGCATCAACCTATCGGGGAGGCTGACGCCTGGAGTGATTCTTAGGAGTTTGTCTCACACAACCCTCCTAATCTAGAAAAAGGGGCGGAGGAGGGGCTGGAGTGGGATCCTAAATTTGACTGGTGGCAGCCAGAGGAGGATTGCTATTCGGAGGATTTCTCTGACTCGGAATCAGACATAGAGATGGCAGGTTCCGAGCAGGGTGAGAATTTAGGGGCTGCTCTGAACTTTTGTCTGCCTCCGAATGTTCCTAACGATTATGTTGATCTCGCGGAGGTTTTTAGCAAGCAACGGGCCTCGACTTTACCTCCTCATCGCACGTACGATTGCGAGATCAATCTCTACCTGGGTACCACTCCCCCTAGGGGTTCACTTTACTCGCTGCCAGGGCCTGAGTGAAGGGCCATGCAAGAATATACTCAGGAGGCTCTGGCTAATGGATTTATTCGGCCCTCCATGTCTCTTGCCGGAGCAGGGTTCTTTTTTGTGGGCAAAAAAATGGCGGCCTGAGACCCTGTATTGATTACAGATGCTTGAATAATATCACCATTGAAAACAGATACCCCCTTTCGTTGATAAACTCCGCGCTTGAACGTCTGCAAGAGGTGTCATTTTTTACCAAGCTAGACCTCCGGAATGCTTATAACTTGGTTCGGATCCGGGAGGGGAATGAGCGGAAAACGGCATTTAATATGCATGACGGGCACTACAAATATTTGGTCTAGCCATTTGGATTGGTTAACGCCCCTTCTGTGTTCCAGGCACTCGTTAATGATGCCCTCCGAGAGATGTTGGAGAAATTCGTCTTTGTCTACCATGACGATATTCTGATTTTTTCTTCAACTCTCTCAGAGCATATCTTCAAAAAGTCCTTTATTCCTAATGCCATTGGCATCCTTAACTTAACAAAATGACAGTGATCAGAACTACTGTACTTTTATCTTATTTATTAATTGTTTTTGATTATTTATTTATTGATTTTGATGCAGGTTATTGTACTACCTTTTTATTGCGTGTCTGCAAATATGTGTCTCAATTTTAGTACTGTTTGTCGGTGTTGATGGACTAAAGACAACTTTCCACCTTGGTGGACAATAAAGTAATATTCATTCACTCATTCATTCATTCATAAACAACACGTCAGACAAGTGCTTGAGGCCCTCCTTAAAGCCAAGCTTTTTGTCCAGGCTGAAAAATGCATTTTTTATGCTAAGACAGTCTCGTTTCTTGGCTTCATTGTGTCTGAAGGGTCGGTCCACATGGATCCTGACAAGGTGGCAGCGGTCAAGAATTGGCCTGCCCCTCAAAACCTCAAGGAGGTTCAACGGTTTTTGGGCTTTGCTAATGTTTATAGGAGGTTTATCCATAATTTTAGCGTGGTAGATGCCCCCATTATGGCGCTCACTAAGAAGAATACCTCCTTGTCGTTTGCTTGGTCTCCAGCAGCTGAGGCTGCTTTTCAGGAGTTGAAGAAACAATTTAGCTCGAAGCCCATTCTCGTTTTGCCCAACCCCTCCCTCCCATTTGTTGTGGAGGTGGATGCGTCTGAGATCGGGGTGGGTGCCATTTTGTCCCAGCGCCCCCTTCAGGACAATAAGTTGCACCCATGCGCCTACTTCTCCCAGTCGTTGTCGGCGGCTGAATGGAATTACAGCATTAGTGACCGGGAGGTGTTAGCTGTCAAGTTGGCGTTAGAGTAGTGGCGCCATTAGTTGAAGGGGGCTAAACATCCATTTGTGGTTTGGACGGATCATAAAAATCTCCAATATATCCAACAGCCTAAGCGACGTAATTCCCAGCAGGTGCGGTGGTCATTGTTTTTTAACCGCTTTAACTTTACGTTAACTTACCACCCTGGCTCCAAAAACATTAAGCCTGACGCCTTGTCGCGAATTTACGACCGCTCTGGTCGTGATCCGATTCCTGAGCCGGTTATCCCAGCAGCTCAGATTGTGGCTCCTATTCAGTGGGACATTGAGTCTGTTGTGCGGGATGCCTTGAGGTTCGATTCCAGTCCTGGTGGGGAGCTGCCTGGCTGTTTGTTTGTTCCGATAGCAGTACGGTCCCAAGTTCTCCAGTGGAGGCGCTCTTCTCGCCTGGCGGGTCACCCGGGGGTTCATCGGACCAAGCGGTTCTTGGCCCGACGTTTTTGGTGGCCCAACATGATTGAGGACATCCGGGAATTTGTGGCGGCGTGCTGTATCTGCGCTAGGAACAAGGTTTCCCATCTCCCCCCCTCTGGTCTGTTGCGGCCGTTGCCTGTCCCCAAGCGCCTGTGGAGCCATATCACTCTAGATTTTGTTACAGGGCTGCCTATTTCTGAAGGCAACACTGTCATCTTGGTCGTGGTCGACCGCTTTTCTAAGGCCGCGCACTTTATCGCGCTGCCCAAGTTGCCTTCGGTGCGGGAGATGGCCTTTCCTGTTGTGGACCATGTGTTCCGGCTGCATGGTCTCCCTCAAGATGTGGTTTCTGACCGGGGCCCACAATTTACGGCTACATTCTGGCGTGATTTTTGCAACCAGTTAGGGGCCACCGTGAGCCTTTCGTCTGGTTTCCACCCTGAGACTAACAGGCAGACAGAGCGAACCAACCAGCCGCTGGAGAGTGCTCTTCGGTGTTTAGCGGCTGACAACCCATCTTTGTGGAGTCATTTTTTTGGCATCGGCGTTTATTCCCACAATTCACTATGTAACTCCTCCACAGGCCTTTCCCGGTTTGAGACTCAGTTTAGTTATCAGCCTCCACTGTTTCCTGAGACAGAGGGATTCAGAAGTTCCTTCGGTCAATCACTTTGTTCGGCGTTGTCGGTCGGTCTGGACCAGGGTCCGTTCCTCTTTGTTGCGCTGTGAGCGGAAACAGAAGAGTGCCACCGATAGAAGGTGCCGTTTGGCCCCATCTTATCAGGTTGGCTAAAGAGTTTCGCTTTCCACTCGGGATCTTCCCTTAAGAGTGGAGTCACGGAAGTTGGCTCCCCGCTTCATTGGTCCTTTAAAGATAGTGCAGAGGATCAACCCTGTCACTGTTCGGTTAAAGCTCCCTAGATCCTTGCGTATCCACCCCTCTTTTCATGTCTCCAGGCTTAAACCGGTTAGCACTAGCATCCTGGCACCGGTCAATAAACCCCCGCTGCCAGAGTGGATGATTGAGGGGGGGCCAGTTTACACTGTGCGTCGTATTCTAGCCGAGAGGCGTGCGGGTCGTGGGGCCCAGTTTTTAGTTGATTGGGAGGGGTATGGTCCTGAGGAGCGGTGCTGGGTCCCTTCTCGGGATATCTTGGACCTCGCCCTTATCTCAGAGTTCCGTGCTCAGGGTTCTCTGGGAACGTCTGGAGCCGTCCCTTAGAGGGGGGGATCCTGTTATGGTTTGTGAGGCGTGCGTGTGCTTTGGATTTTTCTTTGGTGCCGGGACGAGATCGAATTCCTTTTCAATCGGATTCTTTAACCAGCTGGCTGATTAAACTGGGGCGGCGCTTCCCCAGACTCTATATAAGCCGGAAGTCCGCCACGCCTCCTTCGCTAGAGTGTCTGTTTGTAGCTAAGCACTATAGCCGAAGATATCTCTCGTCAGTATTAGTGTGACTTTATATCTTCATGTTATTTTTGGAGTTCCTTCCTCTTTAAGAATTTTCCCTTTTCTACTTTTTTTCTCTCTCGCATTGCTTTTGTTTTTTCGGACTATTATATGTCCTTTGGAAGCGCGAGTACTTTCTGGTGGTCTGTGTGATTCTCTGTGTTCGTATTGTTTCTGTGCTGCTCGTTCTCTCCCTGACCGCTGCACCTGGCCTCTCTATTTTACCAGCCATTACAGTAGCCTTGAAATGGAAATCAAGAATTGTGGATTTCTACTGCTAGTACTAGTAATAACTACCAATACAGTACAACAAATGCATGAACTCATTATCACAGTCAGATGGTAGTCACTGCATGGAGTCCACACCAAGTATCCTAAGGAAATTGAATCAGGTCAACTAAGCTCAGTTCTGTCTTAGAAGATGTTTCGCCCCCTCTACAAATGGCTTCATCAGTTCATGCTGTTCACTAGGCTAGACTGGCTAGTCTGCCTATGACCTGGATGACTGAGAATACAGTATGTATAGAAAGTCCACACTAAGAGTTCTGTAGTTGGAGGGAAATCTTGTTCATCCATGTTGACTTTCTGACAATTTTCAAAACCTTTCAATGATAACATAACACATACAGGCTATTTTCAACACAAGTACAATATACTTTAGGCTTAGCTGAATCAATCATTACTAAAATATGCATTTAATTCAGTAACTCAGTAATAAAATACATTCACAAAAATAAATAAATTACATGAGATCAAAAAGATGCATATGGTCTCCTGGAGCATCTAATATTGTGATCAAATACTGTAAATTTGTTTCCAATGGTATCATTTGAATATTCATCAATGTAAGATGCATACACAGTGTACATAAACGCAGTATTAATGCTTTTCTGCTCTGAAATACACATCTTGGCCGTCCGTGGAAATAATTTGCATAGCGTGGCCAATATCGCGTTTATGTACACAGTATATGCATCTTATATTGATGGACAGTCAAATGATACTATTGGAAACAAATTTACGATATTACTTTGATCACAATATTTGACACTCCAGGAGACCATATGCATCTTTTGAGAAAAAATTTTTTCGAAATTATTAAAAGGCAGCTCTCCAGAAGAAAATAAATATTAGGGACAGAGAATTGGAAAAATATTATTAATAGACCAAATTAAGGCACAGGGCAGGGAAACAACAAAACGGATGAAATGGGGCAATGAAACAAAGTATGGGTCCAACAGGCTATAAAATCTCCAGGTCTTCAAGGTGTTCCAGGAAACATGGGAATCATATTAATGGACCTAAAAAAGAACAAGATCAATGGAAAACCAAATTATATAGGTGCCATAATTTTCACTAGTATGGTTTTCACAAGCTGGTTTGAACGCAGCATTTATAACATTACACCTCATAGTAACTTTGGAGAATAACGTGATAAGCTGTCGTTCATGCCAAAAGAGACTGATGATCGATCATTATTAGTAGTTCAAATTACTTGAATAACCATGAACATTCATGCTAAGATAACTAACGTTGACGGTTTGCATGGTCAGCACGGCATGCTAGCATCTACGTTTCAGTTATTAGGCCTATAATGTTATATTAGCTATTTAGCATTAAATATTTAAGTGAACCATATAACGTCAATTCACACATCACAGAGATATGCTATTAAACTTAATTACAGCTCAGTGAAACGTTTCGTTCACAGGCGTTAAGCACAGTTAGCAAAGCCTTGTCAATCTTCGCTAACTGCGTTATATCTTAAAATCTGCTCGAAAGAGACGAGCCATAATGTTTTAAATCACACCATTAGTTTGATTAAAATATGCTTATAAAATGGTTATCATAATACATTGACCTGCTACTTCTTACCCTTAAATACCATATATGACCAAATAATCGCCCGCGTGCAAATACGCGCCTGTGTGCAAAAAGCCACCAGGGGTCTGACCTCATTTTGCATTTTAAACGCCGGTTCCATTAAATGCCGGGGGTTCAATTAAACGCCCAGGCGATTATTTGCACTATTGTATATCACATCTGTGTTACCCATGTTGCGGTAATACAGACGCTAAAACAAGCTTCGGTTTGTCTTTATATGTATATCTGATTTCAGTAAAGATGTGGGGGAAAAAAATAGCAGACGGTCTTTGGCACAGAGATTAAAAAAAAACTTGAGTGGACAATGTCATTGGCTGGACCTAAGCGCACACGGCAGAATAGCTCTACCATCGTATGTATGTATAAAAGTTCAATGAGACGCATGTAAACAGTAAACATGGGTGTCGACAATTATTATTTTTTTTGGGTGGGGGACTTGTTTGCCGTGTTCTTTTTTATCTTTTCCTGCTTAAAAAAGGACACGAATAAGGAATTGTAAATCAACAATATTTATGCTCCATTATTTGGCAAAGCTAAAGAATAAGCCCTGCGATTGCCTTACCCTTTATATAATCCCTCAGTTACCTACATTTTCGTTTCGTTCAAAGAAAAAGCGTTCGCATCCAGCTGTGCCTGCGAGTCTGACTCAGGTCTATACCTGGAAGAAACTAGTCGTGATATGCATATATGAATATATATGTTTGCTTTGTAAATTAAGATCGGAACAACTTCATTCTGAAGTGTTCATACCCACTTGTTGTCTTCATTTAGTCCGTTTTTGCCCTGACACGATGGATAACAGGATGATATTGCGTGTTGCCCCAATTGGGATCAATGTAAAAGTCTCAAAACTAAAGTCAGGGCTGCCAACTTTCTACGCAATCTCGCGCATTCGGTGTAAGTTTCACGCATTTTGAAGGCGTATTCACCGTAGTCAGCAATTATTCAACCAACGAATATTAATGAGATTCTTACGTGTAATTAAAGTCCTTGTGAGTGAAAGTTTCAGTTTCACTTGCGTTACGGTGGATTTCACCACGAGTAACATGGAAGCGATTGTGACTCCAAACATTGTGCGCTTTTCCTCACTCGGGTTGGAAGCAATGTGTGTGTTTCATTATCGTTTAAATTGTTTCAACGAAATAAGACCATTTGAAACGTCTTTATGCAATTCCATTGCTTCCAACCCCTGTGTAAATACAAACGTGAGAATTCCAGAGTCATAATTGATTTCCATGTCTCTAGTGGTGAAATCCACCATAATGCACGTGAAACTGGTTAACTTCCATGCTCAAGGACTCAATTCCGCATGAGAATCTCTTAAATACGCCTCAGTTGAATAATTGCTGACTGTGGCATGGGAACGTGAATGCCTCTAAGAGGCGTGAGACTCACGGCGAATGCATCAGAGTTGGCAGCCCTATTTTAAAGTATGTACATGAAACCGCGCCAGTTTCAGTTTCCGCGAATACACTGTTAATAATAAACGGATAAATTGAAGCCTTTCTTGCCAGCTAATTCAACTGGCACCTTTTAGCCAGTTATTTTAACTGTAATTTTACAAAAAATTTACCACGGTTCAGTGCATGTTCAGTGTAAACCACCGTTAAATGCGCGCAGGACTCCACTTTCAGTTAAAATGACAATGAGACAACGCGTTAATTTAACGGTCAAATTCATTCAGTTTATAACTGTGTAGGAAAGCCGAACTGGCCTGGTACAGGTCGGTGCAAAAATAAATAATGGCCTGTTGCAAATACCTGCCTGGTTCTTATAAACGCCTGGGGTCCGAGTCGATTTTGCGAAATAAACGCTCGGGCTACTAAATGGTCATTTACGGTAATCACTTAGAAGATGCGAGACACACTTCTCCACAGCGATACAGTTTCCCAGGAAGCTTCGTTTGGAACTATTGGACGCCTCCATGATCCGCCAATGCAGTGGCCCATTGAAGTCAATGGGGTTGTCGCAACTCTGTTTCTCTATGGCTCTGGCCTGTATCACAACTATGTGTAGCCAGTGTAGCCTATAGTCTACTGTTAAGGCCTATGACAGATTCTGAATATATGATTCTTATGGGTGCTTTAGAGTCAGGGCCATCTTCAAGCCATGAGGCAACCACAGATGAGACCAGTGAACAAATATTATATATATAAAATCGATTTCCAGGCATAGGGCCCAAAATTGCCAGTGGCTCCCCTGGCTGGCTGGCAAGGTATGGTGGGGCTAAGAGTAGGAAAAGATTCTTTGGTGAGGCTGACAGTAGTAATATTTATCTTTTTTGCATTACACTTTATTATTGCTCAAAGTTATTCACTATTAGTGCATCCCAAAAGTCATTTCAATAACAACGGAACATAGGTGCTGGTTAGAAATCCTAGATAGAGAGAGTTGCGACATGAGGGCCCCAGAAATCTGGTCACAGAGCCATTTTGTTCCCATCATATTGTCAGGCACCATCTTTAAGTGAGTGAGTTCATAATTTTGAAGATATGTATTCAGAATTTGTTAGTATGATGGGTTGCTGTGCCTATGGGTGCAGTAATAGATCAGAGAAAGGCCACAAAATATACAGGTCCCCTGATGATCCAGAAAGAATTAAAATATGGGTTATAAAGGTCTGCCATGTGGGATGGAAACCAACCTCGTCATCTTTTATCTATGAGGCAAGTCCCTCCTCTTGTAATTAATTTTGACTGGCAGCAGGGAGAAATTTATCTCCCAATCTGAGGAAACTGAATTAAATAAATGCATATCCTGTACTAATCAGTGGATGGTATGATATTGTTCACCAAGATAGTTGATATCAGTACAGTGTCACGGATCGTTCCAAGAAGATCAAATCACAAAATTCATTTTACCATCCATCTAACTGTCACTGAGCTCTTATGACATCTTGATGACAGTGACTCACATTTATTGTAATAAGCTGTGATTAAGCGACTTCCATGGTTTGTCCCCTACATTGTCGACCATTTTTCACAAAAAATAGGAATACAGCAATCAGCAAACATCTATTTTAGTCAGCTAGCACCTTAAAAGGAAACACTTCATTTTTTAAGTGAGGTTTTATGAATTTCTAATCCATAGTCAGTGTATTACCCGCGATCGGCGACTGGGATTGAGATGCCCCAGTTTGCAGAAGCACAGGGATAATGGCACTGAAGCCAGCACTAAATTAAATTTTAACCACCCATAAAGCCCTACCTATTAGAAATCAATACCAACTAAATGTGTACGCTGTTGTTTTTGGGATCCTTCAGTCTTGGGAGACAATGGAAATCTGCATCATGGTTTCAGTCTTTTGGAGAGTGCAGCGCCTGGTATGGCTGTATAATACGATCCGAGATCGGCAGATTCTGCTGCAGTTGCTGCAGATGAAGTCCACACTTGAGTCTGAGAGATGTGACACTGCCTTCTGCTATCTGCCCTCTCTCCTCTCTTCCCGCTGCTCCTCTCCCCTCTCCTCACTCCGTGAGAGTCCTGCCTTGACAGCAGTCCATCACTTACTGTGGTTAGCAGCAAAAGCCTCCCAACCTGCTGGGTCAATGTCCCCTGCCCTCATGTCTCATTTACACATATCTTTGTAACGCAATCTTAGTCTTCCGACAGGTCTAAAGTCAGTGGGAAGTTCCCCGTATAGCATGTCCTTAGCCAACCTCCATGCGCCTGATGTGGCCAAACCAGCGTAATCGATGCTGGGTGAGCAGAGCGAACATGCTTGGGATGCTTGCCAGTTCAAGGACCTTTTTGTTTGAAACACGTCCTGGCCAGGTGACGCCACGGATCCTTCTGAGGTTTCGTAGAGTGGAAGGTGTTGAGTCTGCGCTCTTGATGGGAGTAGAGGGTCCATGCTTCACTGCCGTAGAGCAGTGTGCTAAGTACGCAGGCTCGATACATGTGCAGGGGTGATTGCGAAAAAATTCTCAAGCCTGAAAATTTTTCTTCAGGTTGGGTCATGAGGAATGGGTCATTGAAGGGCCTACATCCTGCATTTTGTGGGTTGGCATGAGGAAGTGTGAGCTGAGCTTTCAACAATCATGTAAAAACACGGGGTTTTGGCTTTAACTGCCTCCTAACTAGGACATCAGGGTCTAAACAATGGCTCTAAAGTCAAGCTAGGTTCACGATGGGTTATTCTTGGATTAGTAACCCAAGTTCCTCAATGGACAGCACTATTGGGATTGATCAGAATTTTCAGCACAATATTATTACAGAAAATCTTATTTTTCCACTGCTGCTGAATTCACATCGGACGACTAACTCTATATCTAGAATGATTTTTCAAACTTGCCAACTAACTAATTAACGCACTTAAAACATGCAAGACAATTTTCTGAAAAGAATAAATAAACGTTGCACTCGGTGAAGGCTTAAATATGGTTCCGAAAACAGTTTATATAAAGGAATATAAAATGTTGATAAACTATTTTATTTAACAGGGAAATAAAATTATTCACTACGTTGCAAATAATGTCAGCAAAACAGTCGACTTGCTGTTCTATAAGATGACAGTTCAATCTCGTTTTCCAACAGTTCAAAGCTAAATGTATTCGTAGAAAGTGAAACGTTTCGAGCTTGTTACCTTGCAACCGCCTCTATTCTTGCTGGATTCAAGACGATAACCCAACCGCCCAGAGCACCGCCCGTGCTTTATGAACTGATAAGTTTTACAGTAGATGACGTTAATTAAAGTATTTAGCCAATTCTGACAAGCAAAATTACTTTTAGGGTACGTATGCGCAGAGTTCATTAAATCCATCCATTCTCCATACTGCCTCTTCTTTACTAGGGTCGCGGGGGAACTGGAGCCCATCCCAGCTGACTCTGGGCGAAAGGCAGGGACCCATCCTGGACAGCTCGCCAATCCTTCGCAGAGTGCACACACCTAGCTTAATAGCATGAAATAAAATCTATTTATTTATTATTTATTTACACCATTCATTAGAATTTAATTTTAATATTCATTATCGCTAATGCATATGTTGCGCATGCCCTCGCAACCCGCTGTGACATCAGTAACATAGCTGCTGCCGTTATATGCTATTACCACATCTGTCAGCACTTTCTAGTTTTAAACTCTAAATTTTCTTGACTAAATGTATGCTTGACGTTTTTACACACCCGAATGTTCCTCTGGGTACTCAAACATCAAGGTAAGTCGAAAAAGTGCTGATTTTATTTGATATTAGTGGAGTTTGAATACGCAATTCTTTCCATTCCCCTTATACAGGAAATTTGCAAGTCTTCGGATAATAAACAGCCCAGTTATTTCGCGCTCATCTGTTTCTTTCTTCTGGGATTCTCGTATTTTCTCTGCGCAGCCGCATCAGTGAATCTCCGCAGCATTACTCCCGTGCACTGATGCTGCTCACTAACCCCTGGATTCCACCGGACGCATATTTGCAGCTTGACGTGAGCGATGCTGTTTTGCTCCGTCTTGCGGGCGACTTCATGTTCCACTGAGCGCGGAACGTCAGCGCAGTGTCCTGCCAGCTGATACAATCGACCTGCTCAGATTGTGCATATTTTGTCATTTTTACCAGGATATTTGTGCAACGAACTTAAATGCTTTCTGTTGTTTTTTTTTCTTCTTTAATTGCATTTAATGTCAATTCCGTCTTTGTTGTGCTGTAGCCTACTACAGTCCAGCCGTGAACGCCATAGATTAAAAAAAAAAACTGTGCGTATTCCCCTTGATAGTTACTTCCTGCCTGGCACGATCTGGTGTGCGATTCCCATTAGCACAAATACTAACTTAGCTGGATCCAATAAATGTATATGGTCGAACTATGGGAAACTTAATCCCTGCTATATTCAGATCAGCGCGACTGCGGCCCGCCAGCGGCAGAAATAGACTCGGCGCGTATTTTCGGGGGAGCGGAGAGCCGCTTCTGGGACGCTGCCGAGACGCGCCATGGCGCGGCTGGTGGAATCACAGCCATTGTCTAGAATGGCCACAATCAACTTCGGCAACCATGTTGCAGCAGTAACGCAGCCAAGACGCTCCCGGTGGAATCGAGGCTTAACAGTGTGTCGTTCACATTTCATCTTGTCCAGCGTTTCCAACCCACTCAACTGTACTAGCTAATAAAGCCTGAACTACAAATACTGTCTTTCTTTGTGCAGTGCTGTCATGCAAGTTTGGTGCATACATGAAATAATAGATACTTATTATTTAGTATCTTATCTTAAATGATGCTGAAAAGTTACGACATCAAGTATGCATATCTGCTATTGTTCTAATAATTAAGAATGTGCATGCAATGGTAAATAAATGATTAGCTGTGCAGTTTTTTGGACTGAATTTATACCATGCTGAAAGTGCACATATGGATGTAGTTAATGCAACTTAGCCAGGTACGTAGCCAGCATACATGAAGCAGCAAAACACAGTACCGTGAATCGGTGTAAGATATTCAATGCAATAGAAATATACAACTCAGTTTAGGTACATCTTGAACATTTTAATGCGAAAAAGCAAAGCAAGTGTTAGCTACATGCATGATTATAGGATGTCACCTTCAATAGTTACAGAATACATGCCCGTTATCCAACCTTAGTTAACCAACAACAGCCTTTGCTACCTAACTGTATATTCTGTAATGTTACATAAAAGATAGGTGAAGCAGTCGAGTTGCTACATAACAAAACCATTCATCAAATAAAATAAATGAAAACACTGGTGTCATTACACCTGCTCACTTCACCGACTTGGTAATAATGCAAGCCGACAACACGGAATCTCCTGACCAGTGCTAAATGCAGAGAACCGCAGCTGCTGCACTGCTTACGAGAACACGCTTAGAGACAAGGTCCCCTTAGTGTTCACGTAGCCTGAATAAAAATGAAAAAAAAATTGTCGCTGCCGTGAAAAAGGCATCAATGATTTAAAAGAGAAAAATCAACAGATTATATATTGATCATTTGTGGTTGTCAAAAAAAAATTCATGGATTTTTCAGTGTCTTTTTCAATTTTTACCTATGGAAAAATGTCTTTTTGCCCCCGATGGCATAACGTGACTTGCAATATCAGCTTGACCAGCCCTTGTCGGCGTGTGTCTCAGCCCTGGTTCAGTATCCAGTTCTAATAATACATCCATGCTTTGGACTGGTTGGGAGCGCAAGTCATAGGCTGAGAGCGGGAGGTCTATCAAACCCCATCTAGGTCTACTGGGTGCGATCTTTCTGCACGTATGTACCTGGCATTTTATTTTTTCCCTCGCCGATCGCCGCACGCATGGTGCCGGATTCCCATCACCCCTCCATGTGCGTGTTGGTGTTGGTAGTGAGCATGGCGTTGTCCCACACCCTCTTTGCTTGACGAGCCATGGCTATTGCAGCGTTGCCAATCTGCTTTTTGAGCTCAATGTTGAGGAAGGAGTTGCTGGAGATGGCGAAGCCGAGTTAGGTAAAGTCCTCTACTACCTCAAGGGTGAAGTCACCTATGGAAATGCTTGGAGTGCTGCTCACAATTTGCTCGAGTATGTTGGTCTTCTTGAGGCTGATGGTCAAGCAAAACTCCCTGCATGCGTGAGGAAAGCAGTTGATGATTTGTTTTAAGGCCTCCCTGCAGTATTCCATTTAGGCTGCGTCATCAGCAAACAGCATTTCTCGTACGAGTGCCTGCCGCACTTTGGTCTTTGCTCGGAGGTTAAAAGGTTGAAGAGGCCCCCATCACTTCTGGTGTAGAGATACACTTCGTCTTTTGACTGCCTGACGGCATAAGACAGCAGCAAAGAGAAAGAAGACTCTAAAAAGCGTTGGGGCGAGAACACAGCCTTGCTTAACTCCACTTTTGATTGGGAAAGGGTCTGACGATGAGCTGTTATTCTGAACAGTTCTTTGCATGTTTTTGTGGAAAGATGTGATCATCCCGAGCAGCTTGGGGAGACATCCAATCTTCCGCAGTAGAGTGACGTCGGGCAACGACCATAACCCAATAATTTCAGTCTGATTTCGTCCTATGTTCTGACCAGAAAAGTTTTGTAACAAAGTAGAATGTATACACTAGACTGCGAGTAAATAACTTACGGGCAAATGCACATGATACTTTCTCATTTTAATTTCCCACATCCTTTTTGATAGAAACATATTTTTGATGTCACATTTTGGTGTCCTTATTTGAACCAAAAACCATTTAAATTAATTTAATTAATAGCAGTTTTTTTCCTCACTATATCTCGTATGTGTGCTAAACAAAATGAACATGAATTAAAAGCATGAATCATTGTCTGCTGATAATAAAACAATGAACGACAGCTATCCCTGAAATCTCTCCAGTTTTGTGAAAAGACACATATTTATGGTTTGGGGTTCAGTGTGCTCTGAGCCAGTGATCTCATGGAGTCATGAATCAAAAGAAGAATCACGGCATCCTTGTGAGGCACGCACTGCCATCAGGAAAGAGACTGATTGGTTGAGGATTTTATTTTCAACAAGATAATGACCCTAAACACTCTTCTAAGTTGTGGAAGAATTATCTCAGTCAGAAAGAATCATCTATCGTCATAAAAGTTATGACTTGCTCTGCTCACAGTCCAGACCTAAATTTATTTGAGCAAATCTGGGATTTGCTTGATACCAGGGTAAACAAATCTGTTGAAACATCAAAAGAATCTCTTTTGAATAAACTTCAACCCATATGGAATGGTTTAGCGGGTGAGGAAATAAAAAAAAGTGAAAACTATCAGGAAAGATGAAATGTTGCAATCAAAGCAAAAGATGGCCACACAAGATATTGACTTTTTGTGTGAAAAAGGCATTATTAGTTTTGTTTTTACTATATATTGTCATCAATTTACTTATTTTCATCTATATGATCCCATATTACCTTTGCACATGAAACAATACTTCAACAGCACTTCTTCATTTGTGAAGTGTATAATCATCACTGCACACTACTGTGCACTGAATGGACAGAAATATGAGGATACTTGCTCATCCAACATTTTATTCCAAAATTATGACCATTAATAATGATTTGGTCTGCCCTTGCTGCTATAAAAGCTCTCTACTCCTCTGGGAAAGGTTTGAACAATATGTTACCAAAATCTTCTGACAAATTACAGACTTCATTTTGCATGGAGGCGTTGTCACGCTGAAATGGGAAAGTAACTGTAGCACAGAATCTCAAATGTTATTTTGATTTCAATGTTTTCTTTTTGAGGAACTAAGAGGCTTTGTCTGAGCCATGAAAGACCAAGGAGTGCCCAGATACTTTGGGCCATTTAGTGCACCTGCACACACTGTAGCCCCCATGACAAGTTCAATTTAGAGGACATAATCTGAAGGTTATTTCACTGGACAGCAATTACAGAAATGTGGAAAGGGAACTGTCGTAATTGGTACATATTTTTGAGGGACTGAGAACCCCTTTTTTTAACTCAAATGTTCATAAAAAAAAGAAATGCCTTTGATGAACACTAATGTTTAAATCTCCAACAGATTGTTTAGGTACTAAATGATCATTTTCCCTGCACTCAAGAGCTCAGTGTTCACTCAACGAGAAATCCATAGCAAACTAAATTGCCTCATTGCTCTGCTTCTTATTGGCACATTTTTCATGCCAGAGATCCCTGATTTTATTTGCATTGATTTGGACTTGAGAACAGGACATACAGTAGATCCTTTGCCTAGTCCCTCCAAGATGTGGGATTTACACCCCTATTAAAGGTTCAGTTATCTTACTGGTACTACATGTGACTACTTTGCACTTCCTCAGAAATACATAAATTGTTAAAATTAAGCCCTGTATAATGCAGGGCTTTCAAAAGTAGCCGGCGGCCTGCGATTATTGCCGTCTACTTGGGATATGATGACCGGCTACTTGATAACTCTGATGCTCAATATGAAATTCTTTTGGGTACATTCGTTGTTTCTTATATCCAGTTTTAAGCCGTATTTTCAATAGAATAAAAATCTTGTATTTAATTTCCTTGTTTTGGTCAGCCATTGCCATTACCGTCATCACGCATGCACAAACCAGCTTCCATACGCGGCTTTCGGATTAAAATTTCACTCCAGTACACGGTTTTGACAGCCAGCCTTTGTATCTCGTGCACTCGCCGATTCACTTTGCCTTGCAGTTCGTCGATTCGAAAGAGGCAACAATACAGGCAGCGCTTACATCCCCCGACTTGGAATATTATAAATGGCAGCAGGAGGTCAGAATTATGGGGGGTACATGAATGAAAACTACCGCAATACTGCCCTTTTTTTAATAAGATGGGTAAATACTTATAATATCTATACTATCTAAAAAGAGCCATCATATCATGTTGAAAGTTTTGATCACCAACAGTTAATGGAACTGTTTCCGAAGTGGGGCACTTTTTTGCTGACATTCTATTTGAATTTCCCTTAAACTGTAAATATAAATAATTGCGTTATGTTTTCAGTCAATTCAGAAGTATTAAAGGACAGTCTAATTCCTTACCTTTCAAACCAGATATCCTTAAGGGGTGATCTGGGGTTAAATGAAAAATGACATCAGGAAACAACTCAGAATTTATATAAAGAGGTATATGTAATAACCACCAAAAAAGATACAAGTTGGCATTTTTCTGTGTATGTGGTTGCCATGGTAACCGAGCAAGCTCATTAAATATGCAGAAAACTTCTGGCACCAATTCCTCTTTAACTCTATGATAGAATTCAGTTTTTTTTTTCATCATTTAAAAGCCATTGCTTATCCAAATGCAATGACATAGCCATTCTTTGTCCAATTTATCAGTTTTGTGATTTTGGGGCATTTTACTCAAATTAGAATCTGACAAATACTCAAAATATTCAAAGTATGTAACAGAGAGGCAAAATTTCCCTATGCCATTGCGTTTCTAATGAAGTAAAGTACCAGTAGCCCAAATTTCATTGATTTTTAATGATAAATAAAAAAGTTATGGCTGCCACAAACATGAGAAACGTGGAAAAAGTAATACCTTAGGAAATCAGTGGAAAATACATGAGACCGCATTGAAAAGTTGAGTTCAGTTTTTAATCCTTGTAGCAATTAGTGATTATTAAAGGTGGGTTATTATAGAATATTTTTGTTCAAAAAAAATTTTTTGGAAAAATAATCAAATTTTGCCCATTTAACCCCAGATCACCCCTTAAAATTATTTACTTAAGGTTTGTCTTCACAATAGTGCGCAAAAGGACGCTAACGCCGGTGATTTAGCTGTGCTTTAAACATTTCCTGTGGGCACACCCATAGCTTCTCGCTGTAAAATCATCAGCGCTGATGGTTTTGCAAACATTGTTCTTGAGTCAGCAAAATCAGTGTCATTGTTGGGTTTAACCTAGCTGATAAACTGCATTAAAAACACCTGAATAGCTTGTTTGAAAAATTTTAGCGTTAAATCTTTACAGGTACGGTCAGAGATCAGAAAAAAAACAACTGCATCATACTAGCTCCGTGATTATTTGTTCGTCTTTCCCGCGGTGAAAATTTTTTCCAGACATCCAATATTTCTGCTTCCCTATTCCCTTGACCACAAATTATGTCACACATGATCCTGTATTTTTATTGCCTGAACAAAACTTTGTGTAAACCAATGTAAAGCTGGCTATAAATCAGTAGTTATTGGCAGACATTCTTTAAAGTGGGAAGAGCTCGCATTTGATGAGGTCTTGCGGCTTTGTCTTGAAGTCACTTCGCAAAGTAATTAGACGTAAAAATTCCTCCATACATCTGAAATTTGACATAGATTCTTAAGCATGCATAAGTTACTCCCACGTGCGCTTCATTCTGATCATCAGTTATCAGGCCCACAAACATGTTTGTGACATTTATTGTTGTTTCTAAACGTTAACCACTATGTTGCGCTTGTAAAAAGTGATACAGAAACATTGTATACTTGCCCTAAAAATGAAACCAAATATGATTTTTATGCAGCCTTTTACGCAGATATCATTTCATTTCATAAGGTGCCTTATGATATGTTGCCTAAAACTTTATTATAAACTCCATCAGATCTTTTTATTTAATATGGTGCCTATTATATTCTGTATTATTTGAAGTTTTATCAAAAATACTTTGACTCAATACTCAGCAGACTCACCGTTAGTGGTAACTGGTTATTACGGTTATGCCATGAACATATCAAACTTAGGAAAATACAGATTTTGACTGATATCCTTCACATTATTTCACAGTTATTGATTATTGCATCAATATTATAGCATCTGTTGGGAATGTTTAAGAATGACCCCCCCCAAACTTGAACCCCCATCCACGTCTCCATGCGGATGTGTTACTGAAATATTTTCCGCAGCAAGCAAATAAAAGCATTAGTACTACCAACATGTGTACACATTTTGGTAATAAAAACAGAACAGAATGGTGGGGTAGCAGTCAGCTAACTACAGGCAAATTAAAAAGTATGACCCGCTGGCCATACAGTATGTTATCACCAAGCTGGCATTCTGCAGAGGGCCATTAGGGAGAGGATGCGTGTGTAGACATTGGTAAAATTATAACCTCTATTGTACGTGGATCTAATTCTAATTACTGATAATCAGAAGTAACAATATGATAGAAACAAAACTTTATAAAAGAATATATGCAGTAACTCTATGTTAGCATATTATGACAATTATGCACAAAAATTTTACACATAAAAATTAAAAAAAGTTAAATTCATGTCACTAAGGGAAAAGGAAACTAGAATTTAGAAGCCACCAGAAAGCGCCACAGGGCTTCAAATTTTCAAAATTTTCTTGGGGTGAATCTTCCCCAAAGCCCCCCTTGAAGGCTTCACATCATCAGCACTCGTATGCTTGCCATGAACCATAGCCGTCTATTCTATTCTGCCAGCCGCCTACTCTAAAAACTTTTTAAAGCCCTGATAATGTGCTGCATGTTTTGAGTAAGTGGGTACATACTTGGTAGATTATGTACAGTATACAGGAAACGTGTATACAATTGCCCCACTCTTGGATTCATAATGGACTAAAAAAAAAAAAAAAAAAAACAAGAATCATCAGAACAAGTCATATCCCCCCTACCCCTGCAATGTCATCTCAGAAATCTCAAAATATCAAAAGGCTCCAGTCTAGGACCTGACGAATGCGCTCAGCAGGTGTCTTTAAAAAAAAAGAGGGGTATTGAAGTTCTGCGCCGGGAACAAAATGGCCACGGGCAGACAGACAGACAGACAGAGAGCAACCGCACTTACGACTATTTCCCCCCCAAATTAAATGCCGGGGGGATAAAAAGGACAGAGTAGGGCTTGTTTATGAATGACAAACCTATTGAATGGACTCAGCCATGAACAAACTGATGTTTGGATGGCTTAATCATGGTATTATTCACTTTAAACAACTGTATGTTGATTTTACTTCACAATGTTTGCTGAAATCTGCATGATTTCCAAGAATCCTTTGAAGCTTTGAAACATTTTCCCTGAGCAAAATGGGAAACTCTTTTGTTGCTTAGTTACAGGATTTCAGTCCAGGCCTCATACTTTTCTTTTACCCCATTAATTATGGCTCTCATCATGTTCCCTCAACCCTCACAAAAAAACAATACAAGGGAGAAAATCTGTCACATCTGCATGCTTCATTATCTGCTCAGCCTACTGTTCAACACAGTAGCAACACATTTGAACAATCAACCTCGCTTGTATCACTACTACAAAGAGCAGGGCTTTACTGTGGGAAGCAACTGAGCAGGCTTTGAATGATGAAGTAGAGATGTTTGATTTAATGACTACTATCAATTTACATCATATGGGGTTGCATGCCAATACATCTGCAGCCAGATTAATGTAAACTCAATGAAGAAAACTGGCTCTAGGCCACTCTGTAGCTTGCAATTTCAGAGGAAATGGCATCCTCTGGATTTCTTCTTTTCAAGTAATAAATTAAGAGAAGAGTCCAATTGTGATTGCTCTTTCAAATTTGAGCCAGTATGATGAAGTAACATTTATTTCCTGATAGCTGCTAATGAAAAAGCTAATTGCATTGCCACGCAGAACCAGTGGATCCTAGCAACAGCACTCAGCCTAGTATTGTGGCCGACCATTCATATAATGTATAGAGGTTTGATTAGTATTTTCGCGACCCCTAACTTGGTTAATTTTGCTGGATCGATTGTTACAATTCAGCAGGAAGGAGCCTAATGCAAAATCACAGGTTTGCCGTAATAGCCCGTTAACACCCCCTAGTGGTAGCGCTGGTGCTATAGGATTTCAAAAAGTCAATCAATTTAATAATTTACCAATATTGGGAATAATAAGCAAAACACTCCAGTATTTTCATTCAGAATCCTATGGAGACATTAATTCTTTTTAAAATTTTTAAAGATTTTTATCCCCTTTTTTCCTCACCCTGAACACAGCCAAATTATACAGCCCTCTGCAAAACAACCTGCTCCCATTGAGGAAGATGCTGTGGCACATGATTCCTTTGACTCGTGTCATGACTAGCTCTAGCTTCTTTCTTTTCTTTATTGTTGCACCACAAATTACACACTGCCTATGCCACTGGAGGATCACATGGTCAACGTAAAATTCAGTTTGTACAGCTACATCTGCCGACCAAAACTGGTTGCTACAGAGCTATGAACTAATGAATTTTAACAGGCTTAACCCCTATTCTCCTCGGTTAGGCAATGCCAATTGTTGCCTCGCCCATGTGGACCTCCAGCAAGCTGGTAATAGCGTGGCTGGGATTCAAACACTGGACCACAGGGCTCACAGATTAACGTCCTAGCTGTGAGCCACCCAGAGACCCAAGATATTCATTCTTGATAACCAAGTCATTGTTCCAGTCAAAATATGAAATTAGAGCATTCATATAAACATTTCAACAGTGGCATTCACTCACCTGTATTTATTGCAGGTAGCTGCTTCTTCCCATTACATGCCCTAGTTAATGGTCCAGGACCATAATAACCCACAAAACTTGGTTTTGTTAAATTGGTAAGACATTGGGCTTCACAAGAGAATAAAAATTCGAATTTTTTTCACAGTTTATTTTTAGAGAATTTTCCGAATGTAACAGCCAGACACTAGGCAAATCTCACTCAAGATTATGGATCAACTTTCCGCGTTGTATAAACCCAATTTACCTCATCTTACAGCTTCAAGGATTTACACCTTGTCACAAAAGATTGCTGAATAAACAGTATCAAAAACTGGGCTTTGGTTAATACTAACTATTTTAAGGTAAAGGCATACTTCCCTAGTTTTATAAAGCATTGTACCATTTTCTTTGCCTTTACAGATTTCGAGATACTATTTCGATACTACTAGATAAAAACAAACAGGAAAATGCTTTCTATGTTTTTGAAAACCTACTCTAAAATTTGAATTGTTAAAGATATTAACATACTTTTTGACTAAAATATTTTGAGGACTCCAGATTGGTCATTTCCTCCCTACCTGCTGTTGCTCATCAACAAAAAATCTCCAACATTTTAATTTGATCTTTAATTTTTGATTTTTAAACATTCACTATAAATATTTTGATGAAAATAAGCTTTGGAAACTGCGCTCAGGGGAAGATGACTATTTAGTCATAAAGAAGCAGTTTTCCAGTTGAAAAAAGTTTTAAACTATACGTCTAGCATTTCTTTAACCTCACAGCATGATTGCCAAAGTCACATGGCTCTGTAGTGAAAGAGGGTGGGTGCTAAACTGGCCAGTCTGCAGGCAAGGCCTGTCACCCACTGACAATATTTGGTGCATTATGAAAAAAAAATATATAACAAAGGAGTCTGCAACGTTTTGATCCGCTTAAAGCCTATATCAAGCAAGAATAGGAAACCATTTTGCTTTCATAACCACAGCAGTTGGTGTCCTCAGTTCCAAAACACTTTAACAGCATTGTTAAAAGAAGAGGAGATGCAACACATCAGTAAACATGTTCAATTTTCAATTAAACATAGAGTTTTAAAGATATGGAAATCACTTTTTATTTTCATTTTACACTGCATCCCAACTTTATTTGGAAATGGGATTGCTGTTTGGAGACTGAATGGATCGGCGCCTCTCATTTTAACAGTCAATTGATGAATTTTGGACCACTCCCAAAGTGGAGGAGAGTATTCGGTGGAATGACGGAGAGGAGATCGGGGTGAATGAGATGTTATAAGGACTTAGTCTGTGATTGTGTGAACGTTGGGAGCCGCAGGTGGCGAGACTCAGGGTGGGGCTCGCGTCTCTCGTCGGAGTCTGTGTGGCTCCCAAGCCCCCCGGGATCCCAGGTGGTGGCTGTTTCTTGCTTTCTTCTTGGAGAGGGGAAGGGTGGGAGGGACATAGAGTCGAGACGAGCAGGGATTGTGGGATTGTAGGTGGTATATATAGGCTTAAGGACGAATAGGAAGGCGCATTGATAGTGGTCCTGTTCATTAACCTACATTATCGGGAACTCCCTTTAATGAATTTTGGACCACTACCAAAGTGGAGGAGAGTATTCGGTGGAATGACAGATAGGAGGATTGGGGTGAATGAGATGTTGTAAGGACTTGGTCTGTGATTATGCGAATGTTGGGAGCCCCAGGTGGCAAGACTCAGGGTGGGGCTCATGTCTCTTGTCGGAATCCGTGTAGGCTCCTAAGCCCCCAAAAAGTGTTAATGAATCAGCGAGAGATGGGCTCTACATACATCGTCATTATTGCGAATATAGCTTGCGTAAGAGTTTGATGTCCAGCGGCCGAGAATTTTAATTGGGTGGTCCAGAACTCCTTGCTTGGATGCTGTAGGCGGCGCCGATGCAAAAGGAATGCCTGGAGAAGTATTTGGGCGGAATGTTGGATCTAATTAGAACATGACGGAAATAGAAGAGGAACCTGTGCAAGTGGCGACGACCCCGTGTTGGTCGTGAATAATGGGTCTTGGGGAGAAGCGTGGTTATTGTACCTCGAGGTGATCTAGTTTGATATTCGCTCGAACGGACAGAGGGCAGAGTCTAGGCGAAATATGAAATAGGCTGAGAAATGCCAAACTGATCCGTTTTACTTCTTTTTATCTCGAACATAAGGAGAATGAGATGTCGTTTAGATCGTCATGACGAGAAGAATTGTAAAAGGCGGAGAGCGGAGTGAACTCGGAACATCTCCAGAAACCTAAAGCCAATAGGAACATGGCTTCTAGAGTGGAATCTGTGGATGGAGAATGGTACCCTGAGTGCAGCGTCGGGACGCAGTGAGAGCGGAGGTCTGCTGTCAGAGGTAAACGTTTGGTCAGAGCGGGAGGTTCTTTTTTACGTTAACTTTTCTTTAGTGTTTGTACGTGAGAATGGGAAATTGACAAGCACGGATATCTAGTGGCCAGTTTGACGAAGAGGTTGATGCCGCTGAGGTAGACTTGTATTGAGGCTGGTCGAATGCGGTGTACAGAGTGAATGTACGAAATAAAGCTCGTGCTGGAAACGACGTTGAGGGCTGGGAATGGCAGTCGGAGGGCTGGGTGGAATTTCTTGGATTGCTTCCGTCTTGCGAGGGATGAGGAAAGTGGGCGTGGAGCAAACCCGTTTAGAATGGCCTCTCGGGATAAAGCGGCGAATGGCTCGAGTTGTGGATTCAGGGGTAGACGGTCGTGGAAAATGGAGGAACCGGAGTGGGGTGAATGTGCGGTGCTAAGCATCTGAATCTCTGCCAGGAGAAACGAGAAAGGGCGTCAGCGATGGTATTTTATGGTCGGGCATATGTGCAGCTTTGAGCATGGTCTGGTGTTTTGCAGAAATTAGGGTTACCTGAGGAATGGCATGAACGAGAGGGAGGGGGAACGGCCTTTGTTTGCGATGTCTTCTGTGGTAGAGTTGTCATACTGTACAGTTATACATTTGGCGGGTGCGCGGAGGAGAAACAGGAGTTTCGGGAACGGATTGAGAAGGTTCCTCTGGAGCATCAGAGTCTCGGAATTATTCTGCGTCCAAGGGACTCAGTAGGATTTCGGATTTCATGCTTCGGGTAAGCGAACTCTTGCTGTGCGCTGGCTGTCTGGTTAGCGAGTAAACGACGTAGAAGTGAGACGATCGGGGATTGTGGGATTGTAGGTGGTATATATAGGCATAAAGACGAATAGGAAGGCCCATTGGGAGTGGTCCTGTTCATTAACCTATGTTATCGGGAACTCTCTAAAGATAAAAAAAAATAAAAATTCTGCTTGCATTCGATGCAAAATTTGTAGCTGTGTCAAAATAGGTGCTTGGTAATGTATTATTTGTAATTCTTACCAAAGCAAAAACGTCTCAATTTTAAATTTTAGCTGTTTTGAGGAAGAGAGGGGGCAGCTTATATTTGGATTAACAGGTAATCAGTAGTTCTGCATGTCACATTCACATGTAGCACACTTCTAGTCAATGAGTTTATGATCCAGGAATGTATTCTTTTACCTCCTGTTATCCATTTCTTCGGTGGGTGCTCGGAGTAGTTGTCATAGCCAACCCCCATAACCAACACAGTACAACCACAGGTTAGGCCTATCAGTTTTAAATCATGGCGCCTGGTTTAGAATTTTCACTGACACAATTTCACGTAGCGCAAATTTGTTTAAAATGTAACTAAATTCCATTTAGCTATGTACCCCAGAGGGACAGTCCAAAACAGTGACACTCCAAACTGCTCATTGAAAGCAATTTCATGGAAAGTAATTTATCCAAACACTTACCAGCATCGTCAGAAGGGAAATGATTGATTAAGAGTTTTCTTTGCCCATATGTGAAAAGGCTGAAGGAGCCTTACTACATAAAGAACCCGCCTAAAAGGGTAGCGAGAGCCTCAACACTCTCCATCGTTTAAGTTTTCCATCAGCACTATATCCTAAAGCTAGAGAATGTAACTGAAGGAATGTAAGGAAAATATTTAGCATTTTCTCTGAAGAAACACTTTTATGACAGGACAACCACTAGTCATTCTTATCAAATCTTGTGGCGCTGGATGGCGTGCTGGAAGTAGCAGAACAGCGACGCTGCTTGCCATCTTGTCTTTCTTTTTCAAGAAACTTGATTTTTGAAGCTTTGCTTCTTTCAAATTTCGCTTCAGAAACAGGCTTTTGTATTTGCATTCTATTGCGTGTTTCCTGCTCGTTTGCTATCTGGACACTTCAGCGCTTGCGGGAGAAGGAGGTTCTGCACTCACTGCGCTTCCCGGCTAGGCTCCATGTGCACTATCTAGGGGGTGTCCAATCTTATCCGTAAAGGGCAGGTGTGGGTGCAGGTTTTTGACCTAGCCAGCAGTGCTCCTGCACCTGATTCCACTAATTAACTAATCAGGGGTTTCACTCAGGACCTTGGTGGGTAGAATCAGGTGTGTTAGTGTTGGGCTCTAACAAAAACCAGCACCCACACCGGCCCTTTCTGGATAAGATTGGACACCCCGGACCTGGGGAAAGTAAAAATATTCAACGATCCGGTTGAGGTGAAGAATTCTGCTGACCAAGAACTTTGTAAGTAATAAATGAAGAGTTAAAATGTACATTGAATGGACTTCTCGTATCATGATTTTTTTTCCATGTTGTAATATATGTCTCTTTATGTGCCAGCGAGGGGCAGTGAGTTTAAGGAGTTTATTTTTCCCTTCATACCTTTTTTTGGCCAGTGTTCTGACCATTTGTGCTGCCTTGTCAAAAATGCTACCATAATGCAAAGCGATCGTAAAGTCTTTGTTTTCGCCGTAATATTGCAATATGAATCAGTGTACAGTAGTAACTTTGTCATTTGTTATCTATTATAACATAAGCAGATGTTATAATGAGTTGGATAAGTTTTTTTAAAGATATGTGCCGCATACCATTATCATCCAATCTCTGCGTTTTCAGGAAAACACAGTGTGTACATGCAAATATATATGCTAAAAAGTCAAAAGGCCTACCGAAAATATTTGCCGAGATACTTGAGATGTGAGCGAAGAAATAGAGCCCAAGATTTTAGGTTTGTGCAACCGCAGAACCTCAAGGTAGCATATTTTGATTGGTATCAAAATTGACAGAACACTTGCGATCCCCAATGTGTATAGCTAGTATGGCAAAAAAAATATATATGGTGGTTTCATGTTGTATTGTGGGGTGCACTAACCAGTTTAAAAAGGGAGATTCAGTTAAGTTTTTCCGCTTCCAACGTGGTAAGAGACAGCGAAGAGCATGGATACGTGCAATCAACTGAGAATATTCTGCACTGAAGGACCATTCAAGGGTTTGCAATGCACATTTTTTTAGTGGCTGGCCAGATTACACAGACCCGAAAGATGTTGACATCGCGCCATCGGCCTTTTCTTACAAAGAAAATAGAGTAACTCCCGTCCAACATCACGAGATCGACAAGTGAGGCGAGATATCCGTTAATGTGTTGGATTTTGTTAGAAGTGACACGAAATCAAGCTGCAGTTCAAAATGTAATCCTGTGTTGCTATATATCTTGAGCGCGTGCTGTTGTTATAGCGTTAAAAGCTAACGTTTGTAGGTTACTCTTTACTGCTGCATTTCTTGTAATTATGATTTGTTGTTTATTAAGAGAACAAGATATGATTTGTTAATGTGTGGAAATTTTTGTATATATTAGTTTAGTTCTTATTTTTGTTGTTGATAATTTCAGACGTTTGAAGAAGCAGATCCTGCAACAACGATTTGTTGAAGCGCAGCTCTCCTGTGATCTGGAAAAACCTAGTAAGTTTATCAGTGGCAAAGATCTTGAAATTGAACAAAAACTTTTAGGTTCTGGACTTTTCCTAAGAGAAAAAAATGATAGAAACTTGATTTTGAAAGTTCAAATGACACTTATAGCTAGTGTTTTAAGATTTTTACCACTTTTAATTACTGAAAATGAAGGTTTCTACCAAAAGTGACACACATACTAGGTTTTTCCAGATCACAGGAGAGCTAAATACATCTGTCCAGTTTCAGGATTACTGCATGCCGCTGTAAGGTTAATTACTTATTTGGTACGTGTGGTGCTATCAACCTGACTCATTTTCTAATTGCGTGCATAAATAGAACACCTCCGTGTCCGCGGCCGTCTATATCTACTCAAATGGGTTTCACAGCCAGCAGGCTGTAACTGTATACACATAATTATCACTGCTATCCAACATGTCCAATGACAGCTAGTGATGCCTACCTGTTTGTAGCACCATTCCTGGATGTCACCTTCATCAAAGTTTTTAATACCTGTCTTAACACTTGTTTCTGCCACTCCTCTCCACAATGTGATTATACACATGAAGAAATTTAATTGGGGGTATTAAATCAGTGGTCGAGTCGGCGATATATCCGACCTCCTCAAAGGCTGCGGTAGCACTTATAGTCTCGGTTGTGGGGCCTGTATTTTCTTTTGTGAGGCTCTGTTCGTCAATAATCGCTTCAATCAGTTCAGCCTTTTTCATTCCCACGCGGTTTATGTTCAAGCCTTGCACATCTGCCATAATTCTTGCACTTTAACACAAAATTGCTTATCGCTCGCTAACATAGGTTTTGACAGATGCTATGACACTTCTTCTTGCCATACAAACTTCATCTTACACATACGCTTAAAAAAATCTCGTGCTTACTCTGAAACGGTCTATTAACCTTGTTGCTTTGTATAAAACAAGTGAATTTTGTGTTGAATCTTTTGATTTTGATGAACTTTTGCGAAGTTGTGGTGTATAATAGACCCTTTTGGCTCACCAGACTTCATTTGGGACCATTTTGGGCCAACTTAGATTGGACTCCACTTTCACGATTTTTCCACATTGGTCAACTTTTATGGTATTCTGGGCCAAAATATCTACATTTTTGGTCGCCAGTGGTCATTTGGCATCATTTCAGGCCAACTTCGACCAGACTCAACTGTCATACCTTTTTTTTTTTTTTTTTTTTTTTTATTTTGGTCAACTTTTTGGGTGTTTTGGGCCAAAATGTGACCTTTGGGGTCACCAGGGGTCATCTGTCACCATTTTGGGCTGACTTCAATCCAGCTCAACATTCACAATTTTTTAATTTGAGTCAACTGTTGGGGTGTTTTGTGCCAAAATACGAACATTTTGGGTCACCAGGGATGATGTGGGAGCATTTCCGGCCAACTTTGAACCGGGTCCTCTTTCACAAATTTTCAATTTTGATCAACATTTTGGGTGTTTTGGGTCAAACTATAACTCATTTGCGTCACCAGGGCTCATTTTGGGCCAACTTCAATCCAGTCCCACTTTCGTTTTTTTTTTTTTTTTATTTTCAAAAACAATTTAGATATTTGAGGCCAAAATAAATCCTTTTCAGTTACCAGGGGTTATTTGGGACCTGTGACCATTTCGTGCCAACTTTGATCTGCCTTCAGTTTGAGAAATCTTCAATGCCTGTAAACATTTTGGCCATTTTCTGCCAAAGACCCTTTTGGATCACTAGGAATAAAATTTTTACCAATATATTTCACATTAGTGTACCAAAGAATTTGAACATTTTGAATATTCTTTGCAGTCTGAATAGCCAATTAAGCAACAAAGTCTGTAGACTTCCATCTTGAAGCCCAATTGCTTAACGATTTTTGGAAACCAAGATTTTTTGAAACCAAGTGGATTATTATGAGCCTGGTGCGCTTATCCTGGGCATGTATTCGGGATATGCAGTGAATTGCAATAAAAAATTAGTGAACAATGCAATTGAAACTTTTTTTATTGAGGATGTAACTTTGTATTTTGACTGGAAGAAGGACTTGGTTGTCAAGAATGGAAATAATTCTGATTGATAATTTTAATGTGAATAAATTATATGAGAATCCCACCACATCCACATTACCTCTAGCCTCTTGTATGTTCATATTTATTGGGCTGTAGCCCTAAGTATTCTTCCACCTTACTAAGACCAAAGTCTTCGCTTCCACAAGTACAATCCGAGACGTCACTCCAGTCTTCCAAATCAGAATCCAAACTCTCAGTCTTGAATCTACTGTTTGCCATACTTCATATACTTGCATGTGTCTGTGTGTTCCATCGCTGACGTAATAGGTTACTTGTCTCAGGATGTGCTCAGCAGTTCCTGTTTCAAGCTGTAAATAATATTGATTATCTTTGATTGGTGATTGATTTCAGCAGAAAGAAATGTATCTTTGTTTCCTCTGATACGTTCCAGCTACTTAATCATGTCGTTGATGGATTACATGCCCTTTCAGTATGCTGATAATTACTGTAACCCAGAATTCCATGTGGACACTCTTCGGACATTAGTTATGACTTGAAAATCACAACAAAGAAAACCAGCAATGACAACTTAAACAAATTTATTCTTCACTGATTAGGTCCAAAAATTTCTACAAATAATCCACTGTGCAATCTTATAATAACACTCTAATGCCACTTTGTAACTCTGATGCCAAAACAAAAACCTCTTAACTGACCAAAATCACAGCATTTATATAGAGTAGGAACATTCTGGAAAGATCTACAGGAGTCCTAGGTGATCCGGCCCCCTCCAGGCAAGAAGATGCCAGACACCTCTAGAAATCACTAGTCTATTTCATCACAAACAAGTGGTATTGCATCAGATCATGTTTTGCTACAGACATACCACCAGAGGGTGCGAAATGATGAACAAAATAAACAAATAGCTGACCAGTAAGGCAGCAAAAATAGTATGTAACAAATCTCCATTTACAAATGATGTACAGTACTTTATATAAAACACTCATACATTACACATTCTTAATCCTTTTATACGGTAAAATCGTTACATAGAGGAACGAGTCAATAAGCTATGTCTGTGTGTGTAAAACTATTTGTATCCTTGGACGACAAGTCGAATATACTATGGATCAGCTATCATCACACCATGTCCACTGCTGCGTCCATGGAGATTTGCTTGGGAGCGCTCTACAGGCCACAAAATTCAACTAATTCATTTCATATTTGGCATGGGCCTTGTGTGTGGTAAGGTCATGAAGCCACAAAGCCTATTGCTTTTGGGATCCGACGATAAACTGATTAGCAGGCGACTCACTGTTTAGTTTATGTTATAGTTCTGCTATTTATTTGGTGAATGATTGGAAGCATTAGATTTCATGAAGCGGATGACTTAGCTCATTGATTACTATAAATACTTACCTTCGTACTGCGCAAGAACAAGAAATTTTAAATTAGTTGAGTGATATTGGAGGAATACTTATCTTGCATGTGTTAAAGGGCATCTGAAGTCGATTCCCATTGTTTTGTTTATCGGCCAATCAGCGAGCCGCATCTACGCAAACGAACCAAGATAGAAGGATTATCTATGCATATCCACAAAACATTGGTTTATATGAATGAAATTGGTCATGTGACAGTGCAAGATGTCAAAAAAAGCAAGTGATTTGTTTGTAAACGTTTGACGTTCAACGTCCCGTGTGAGAATCGACTTTAGATGCCCTTTAAAGTGCTCTTTTAAAGACAGATTTCCAGTATTATTGCAAAACTCATGCAATTAAATATGTGGAAATTACACCTCTGTTTAGAGTGTGTAATGCTATCCCACTAAAAAGGCGACACAGCCTGGCAATTTCGCAGTTACACTGATATGGTTTTCAGTTGAAAAGTGCGTTGTATGCGCTTATGCATTTGACCAAATTGCATTCCCCCTGGGTGCTGGGCAATTTTGGTGGATGCTCGAGCTACAAACCCCAATCCGATGAAGTTGGGACGTTGTATAAAACATCAATAAAAACAGAACACAATGATTTGCACGCCCTTTTCGACCTATATTCAATTGAGTACACTATAAAGACAAGATATTTTCTTTTTTAAATAAATTTGGCATCTCCAATCCCACCCGAATCTGGAATACCCAATTAGTGAACTATGTACAAGAATTGCTTGTATGCGACCCCTTTCTGCCAATTCAGGAGAGTGTAGACAGTTCGTGGCTCTCCTCCAAAGCACGCACCTGTCAGCCACTGCTTCTTATACACTCATTGGTTAAATCTTCGCAAGTTCAGAACAATGGCGGAGGATGCCCAGACATGAACAAGCTTAGAATCTTCCTGACGAGCGCCCCTCTGGCCAACAGGAGGAGCTTGAGCAACGAACAAGGCAACTATTATTTTCCCTTTCCTGGCAGTCCCTTCCCAATTTGCAACCCTGTAGCACAATAACCAATTGTGCGCTACTCTGAAAAAGCTGCTGACCACTGCCGGCTGGTACTAGGCAGGGATCGAACCAGCGACGTGATAATCACTTCTGCTTTGCAACGTGGTGCTTTTACCGAGTGAGCTATCCGGCAGCTCCAAGACAAGATAATTAATGTACAAACTTATAAACTTTATTGTGTTTTTGGCAATATTCGCTCATTTTTAATTTGATACCTGCAGCACGTTCCAAAAATGCTGGGACAGGGGCAACAAAAGACCGGGAAAGTTGAGGAATGCTCAAAAAACACCTGTTTGGAACATTCCACAGGTGAACAGGTTAATTGCAAACAGATGAGAGTCATGATTAGGTATAAACGGAGCATCCCCGAAAGGCTCAGTCGTTCACAAGCAAGGATGGGGCGAAGTTCAGATCTTTGTGAACAACTGTGTGAAGTCCGACAGTTTAAGAACAACGTTTCTTAATGTGCAGTTGTGAGGAATTTAGGGATGTGATCATCTACAGTCCATAATATCATCAAAAGATTCAGAGAATCCTGAGCTGCCGGATAGCTCACTCGGTTAAGGCACTGCATTGCAGTGCAGAAGTGACTATCACGTTGCGGGTTCGAGCCCCGGTCGTACCAACCGGCAGTGGTTGGCAGCTTTTTGAGAGTAGCGCACAATTGGCCATCGCGCTACAGGGTTTCAAATTGGGAAGGGACTGCCGGGATAGGGAAATAAATAAATAGCTTTGTTCGTTGCTCAAGTGCCTCTGTTGGCCAGACGGGCGCTCGTCAGGAAGATTCTAAGTCTGTTCATGTCCGGGTATCCTCCGCCCTCGTTCTGAACTCGCGTAGATTCAACCAATGAGTGTATAAGAAGCTGGCTGACAGGCACATGCTTTGGAGGAGAGCCGTGAACTGTCTTCGCTCTCCTAAGTTGGCAGCAAGGGGTCGCATACGAGCAAGCTTTGTACATAGTTCACCAATTGGGCATTCCAGATTCGGGTGGGATTGGAGATGCCAAATTTATATTTTTTAAAAAGAAAAAGGAAAAAAAAAGATTCAGAGAATCCTGAGAAATTTCTACACATAAGCGGTAAGGCCGAAAACCAACATTGAATGCCCATGACTGTCGGTCCCTCGGGTGGCACTGCATTAAAAACCAACATAATTCTGTAAAGGATATTACCGTGTGGGCTCAGGAACACTGCGGAAAACCATTGTCAGTTAACACAGTTCATTGCTACATCTACAAGTGCCAGTTAAAACTCTACAATGGAAAGCAAAAGCCATATATCAACAACACCCAGAAACGGCGCCAGCTGCTCTTGGCCTAAGCTCATCTGAGATGGACTGACGCAAAGTGGAAAAGTGTGCTGTGGTCTGATGAGTCAACATTTGAAATTGTTTTTGGAAATCATGGACGTTGTGTCCTCCGGGCTAAAGAGGAAAAAGACCATCCAGATTGTTATCAGCGTGAAGTTCAAAAGCCAGCATCTGTGATGGTATGGGTGTGTATTAGTGCCCATGGCATGGGTAACTTGCACATTTGTGAAGGCACCATTAAAGCTGAAAGGTACATGCAGGTTTTAGAGCAACATATGCTGTCATCCAAGCAATGTTTTTTTTCAGGAAGGTCCGTGCTTATTTCAGCAAGACAATGCCAAGCCACATTCTGCACTTGTTACAATAGCGTGGCTGCGTAGTGAAAGAATGCGGGTAATAGACTGGCCTGCCTGCAGTCCAGACCTGTCTCCCATAAAAAATGTGTGGTGCATTATGAAGCGCAAAATACGACAACGGAGACCCCAGACTATTGAGCAACTGAAGTTGTACATCAAGCAAGAATGAGAAAGAATTCCACCTACAAAGCTTCTACAATTAGTGTCCTCAGTTCCCAAACGCTTATTGAGTGTTGGTATAAGAAAAGGTGATGTAACACATGGTAAACATGCCCCTGTCCCAGCTTTTTGGAATGTATTGCAGGCAGTGGCGTGACAATAGAGGGTACAGCAAGTGCAACGGCACTAGAGCCCAGTGGCAGGGGGAGCCCCTTAGTGGGTACCCTGCAACAGGGTCGGGCCCCGGACGACATCAAAATGAGTGCTTTTCAAAAAGGAAAAGCTTTTACCAGTCAAGACCTGCTTTAATACTAATTTAGTTGTGCTACTGAATATTTATACCACTGCAATTGCATTCATTTCTCAGTCATGGTGCTGGCAAGTCGATGTCATCATGGTACATTATTCATCATTTTAATTGAACATAATTCGTTATAACATGAAATAATTTAATTTCTTTTTGGAAAATGCTTAATAAAACAATGATAATTTTACTCTGCTGTTGATATCGTCATTGAGACAGCAGGTGTTTCTGGGTAATGTCCAACATTCCACCAGTGTTTCCCAAACTGTGTGCCGTGAGAAAACCCACTCACTGTTTTTTTCCCGATAGCCTAATAATATAAAACGGCTGAACTTACAGGATATAAAAAATAACAATTCATGTCATTATCAATTCAGTTTATTAAAATGCCTATTTAAAATTCCTTCTCGATATTTCCGCATCATGTATTCTACTGTACAATTCCTTCACATGATTGGCCAATCACACATCGTCTAACGCAAAAAATTAAACAGTCACCGGTTAAACTCAGCTAAAACAGCAGTGTAGGCTAGTTGAAAGGAAACAACGAAAATGGATAAATTCCTGACCAAAACCTCGAAAAGGCCGTCCGACTAAGACCCTGAACCACCTCACTCTTGCTGCGCTGGCCAGAAAAAGAAAATCAAAGCGGTGAGCAGACTTTACAGTGAGGAATATCTGACTTATGGGTTTATATTCACCGGAGATCCCGCTACCCCAATACCACTGTGTCTTGCTTGCGGCGAAAAGCTGGCGAATGAAACTATGGTGCCAAAATTAAAAAGACACCTTTCAACCAAACACCCTTCTCTCGCAAAAAAAAAAAAAAAAAAAAAAAAAAAGACCGAGAATATTTAATGTGGTTGAGAAGCCAGACGAACAAACAAGCTTGTTTCATGAAAATCGCTAGTGTCAGAAAAAGCATTAGAAGCTAGCTATCCGGTCGCAGAACTAGTAGCAAAATCAAAGACGTGTCACACAATTGCCAAATCTTCTGTCCTGCCAGCATGCGAAGCTATCGTCGGGACCATGTTGGGTCAAAATGCTGCCACTGAAATATCGAAGGTTCCTCTCTCAAACAATACAATTGGCAGACGAATAGGAGAAATGTTGGCAGATATAGAGGACGTTGAAATAGAGAAAATAAAAGGGAGTGGGAATTTTGCGCTGCAGGTGGATGAAACAACCGATGTCAGTGGACACGCACAATTACTGGCCAATGTCAGATATGTCGATGGGGAGACGATTAAAGAAAATTACTTTTTTTAATCAAATTTTGCCGGAGAAAACTACAGGTGAGGAAGTGTTTCGAGTGACATCTGAGTATCTGGAGAAATGGGGGCTGAACTGGAAAGACTGCGTAGAGTCATTATGCCTCGGTGTGCGCATGCGCACAGCGAGCATACGGTACTCAGTCTGTGTATTTGTTTGTCTGTCTGTTACCATCATAACTGCGACAGCGTCTGCATCCAAGCTAAAGTAACAATGCCAACGAGTGACAAACACTGTTCTCTTGATTTTAAATGTGCCAGAATTTTGATTTTTTGTAGCACTTCATGTTTCAGTATACACGTTTTGTGTACATAATGTTAAGCCACACCCACATGATTTTGGCACAAGGACCGCACTCTATTGACTGTTTATGTATTCAAGCTTGCTTTTATGTTACTGTACAACTATTGTACATCAGTAGTGGCTAAGCAATACACACCGAGGCATCAGCACCTCTGGTGCTTTCATTTATTTTATGATTGCATAAAAGCCTGAAACCTGGTTGGAAAGCTTGAGTGGTTATCTCGTCACACTGTCGCGCTGCGGGGTAGGTAGCGTGAGTGGAATGCTATAGTATCATAGTCGTGTGCCGTGAGATTTTTTCATAGTAAACAGTGTGCCGCGAGAGAGATAAGTTTGAGAAACACGTGACGATGTCATGGTCCGATCGTTTAATCCAAGGACAGTCTATGGTTTAGAATCGGGGTGGGGAGGGGCCGTGTCGTCAGGTGTGCACTCGGGCCCACACAGACCACGTTACGCCACTGATTGCAGGCATCAAATTCAAAATGAGTGTATATTTCCAAAAAACAATAAAGTTGAACAGTTTGAACATTAAATATCTTGTCTTTGTAATGTACTCAATTGAATATAGGTCGAAAAGGATTCGCAAATCATTGTATCCTGTTTTTACTCACGATTTACATAACATTCCAACTTCATTGGAATTGTATGGGGGTTGCTTACTGGGGCCCAGCTACCTTTGTCAATGGGCTCCACGTGAGCCCCAACTGGGCAAGCCCATATCTGACCTTTCTCGACGGAGGTATAAGCAAACTCAGCTAGTGAAATAATACATTATGCCAGTCACAAAGAACACAATCTGATTCAATCTGTTTGTTTACTGGTCCATCCATGTAGAAGTCTTTAATCTCTCAATTCTAAGGATTCTTGATACAATGATTCCCAAATATTTTTATTTCATTAAGTTTAATGTTGCTAAAATACAAAATTTTCCCCACTTCTTTGACATTGCTCAGTCAGCTGCATGTAGTGCATGGGTCCTTCCTGTGTTGTTAAATCTCGTGAGATGTGGGGGGTTTGGTTTTTTGCATGACAACTGTGAGTAACTTTGGGTAAAAGGCAAAGCATTCAATAAATAACTGTAATGCTATGATGTAATACGAAAAAACACGCACAAATGCAAGCATGCACAAATAAATACACATGCACAGTCGCAAACATGGTTTCACTATATTACTATTTACTTCTCACAGGATGCAGGTGCGGAGTGTGACAAGTTGGGGTCCTGCTGAGTAATTCTCTGTAATCTTTCCATTTAGCAGTGGAGGAGGTCCCTGGCTTTATCACACTCATACAGCATGGCACTGCCAGCTGAACAGGACCAGTGGGTCTGCAGCATAGTGGCTGCAATTGGTAAAGGTGACAACAAGAAGCCAATGACTGCATTCACATCTGAGAGCACATTTGCAAGCCTGAGTGCGCCACAACCAATGGAGAACATGGCAGTGGAAAGACAGGTAGAGGTAGAGCACTCCAGATTGGTTGTACAATCCAACAACCTGGAAAAGATCTGATTCTGATCGCAATTCAATAAAATATACAGATTGCGAGCAGGTCTATATGCTGAATATACAAAACATTGAACTGTAAAATCTTAGGCCTGCACAGTCTTCTACACTGTGGAATAAATGGAAAGAATCAAGAGGCAGCTACCCCTAAAAAGATGTAAATATACATCAAAAACACACAAAGCAGTGCAGTATATTGCCATCACAGTTAAATTATCAGCCTCCAAAGGACCATAAACACCAGACAACCCTGTAGGGCATGCATCACCCATGCCATTACTAAGATGCTAGATGTAATGTTTTCTCAAAAAAATTGCAAATAAAATCAATTCAAGTATTTGCTTTGTTTCTGGGGAAGTAAAATGTTTTTATTTTATTTTCTTGAGTTGATAGGAGGGATACTCTTTATAATAAGCATGAAATACATCTACACAATAATTTGTATCCATATATAAAATTTTGTTGAGAAATACTGAACAGTTTTGGAGTTCTGGGCCAGAAAAGATCGGGATGGCTGATATCTGGCCTGGAAACAAAATGTGGTGGAGGGACGGACAGATTGACAGAGGGACGGATGGAAGCATGAAAAAGCACATCTACACAATATGATGCAACCATATAAAATTTTTTGCATTGAACGATTTTGGAATTCTGGCCCAGAAAAGAAGCCTGATGGACTGACATGCAGATGGATAGACAGACGGGCACATGGAAGGACCAGTCATTCTTATATGCCCCCTCTACTTTGTGGCTGGGAATAATATTTAACAATTTTTATTGATGCACTTTAAAGGACTTATAAAATGACTAAAAAAGTATTTAAGACATACAATTAATACAACGCCAATTTAACAGAGATTAAATACAGGTCTATAAAAATAACTTCTTCAAAAAGGAAACATTAAAAAATATTAACTCATACAATAATAGCACCAATCATGACATTTCACATAACTGTGTAAGCATGGACTTAATCTCATTTTCATATATATTGTCTAAATACAAAAAATTACTGAAAACACAATCTCTGAGCTCAATTGTGTTTTCATTGGCTTTGTCAGTGTCACATACAGTGACTAGATCACTGGGCTTGTCACATTTAAGCAAATATTGCAGGCCACATTCTGATAGACTACAGATAAAATCCAAGTTCCTACCAATGATAGAGGTCTTTGACTTCGCTAATATTGAATAAACAAATGACACTTTATCATTGTCACTGCTTTCCATAGTATGGCGCATTCTGATCCCACGCCTGAGCACCATAAAAATGATAGCATTGTCTATTGAACACTCCTGTCAGGACACTGGAGGGTGCGTTTCCAAGATTGGCCACAGTAGCATTTACTCTGTCACCCTTCTTCATGGTCACTTCATGTTGCTCCGATAAGTCGTGATTAATGTAATTCCTCAGATGTTTTACATGATTCACCCAATTAAGTGACTTTCCGGAGAATTTCATTGTAGGTCCTACTTATGCTTTTTTTCTTAAACATCACTCATACAGACTTTTTGGGGTTGTATTCCATTCCATACGCATCTCCAAATTCCTCACATATTTTGAGCATATTCTGCAAACCTCTGGCTGCTGGGCATATCAATGTGAGGTCATCAGTGTAACCTATAGCACCAAGAAAATAAGGGCCACTCCTGCAACCATCACCATTTGTCTGTTCATGAGTTCACAAAGAGCAGCACTGGTGATTCAACACTTCCTTGCCTAATGCCGTTTGCCGCATTGAACAATTCAGAATGAGCACCAGACCATACAGTGCGCACCTGTTGTGTTTTATGAAGGTCCCATTAGGCCCGTAAATCCACAGCATTTACATTGCGGCGAATAAGGATTTCAAGTAATTTGTCAAAGCGCATCCTATCAAAAGCTTTTGTTGCGTCAACAAAACAGGCATACGTGGAGGAGCCCCAAGACGTATAATATTGAATGACATCCTTTAGCACAGAAGTACATATGGTTCTACCGTGTTTTCCCTTGAAGGAAAATTGCAGATTTGAAGTGTGAAGCTGTTGCTTGTTACGTTGCATGAAAATCATGTCATTGACCTTACTTATACATTAAGAAAGGGCAATCTCACGATAGTTTGTATCACCACAGACATCAGCCTTGACATCCTTTGGGATTGATACTATTACAGTCAGCAACAGGGCAACAGGCTGGTGGCCATGAATGAGCATAGAAGTGAATAGATTGGCTCGGTGGTAAACCAAAGCATGACCTCCGTGGATAAGATGGTCTGATATATGATTTTTACCACCATCACCTTTGTTAGATTTAAGTCTTGCAATTGACTCCTTCACATCCAGCTCACTAATCGCAGCAGCACTAGTATCCATTAATTCAGATGCTGAATTTATAAATTCAATAGTGGCATCCATGATTGAGGGATCAGAAGGCACAGAGTTATGCAACGTTCTGCTTTTACATGCAAAATGGTTGGCTTATCTCTGATCCCTTCAATATTAGGTAGTGAGGGAGGCTTGGGATTCATTATAAAAAATCTCTGCTTCTATTTTCTGCGCTGCAAGAGCCATCTTCTGCTTTTTCACAAGGTTTTCCCATCTTTTAAGCCTCCTTGTACACTCTAAGAAAAAAAGGCTCGTGAAGGGTGCTGGTTGGCACCGAAAAGGTTCCCTTCAGAACCTGTACAAAATTAGTAGAATTCAACGCTGCTGCATTTTTAAACTTACTTATTCTAATAAAATAAACTGGGACGCAAAATTACAACTGATACAATTAAAGACTTTTCCATCAGACTACTCCTTGAAAAATACAACAACCAATGACAGGGCGACACTTGTACGAGCGAGGACAATTGACGTGGACAATAACTGGCGTTCGTCGAATTCAAGTTTGCTTTGTTCATCAAGCTATATACGCTAGCTCACTTTGTTACGTGGCTGCCGACATCCCGCAACGAGAAGATTGTTTAAGGACTAAAATGGATTTGTTTTGCCATTTCTTCTCATCATATCTTTTATGCAGCTGCTTTGATATCTGGTTTATAAACAAGTGCATTTACTTTACATGAAATTCAGATGTCTTATTCTTATTTTCAATTTGTTCCCTGCGTCTGTATGGAGATGCCAACAGAGGTTGAATGCACGTGACCAAAAAAAAAAAAAAAAACCATCTTCATACATGCAAAACTGGGCAGCAATGTGATTCTCATTGACATGCAATTGTTTGCCCCTTTTAAGTGTAAATGCAATGTGTAAAGACACGCCTCCTGCCAGCCAGCTCATCACTCCATGAGACCTCCTTAGCGCAGTTCTAATGATTATTCAATTATCATCTGTCATTAGTCAATCAGCCTGCACACCTGTTTGTTGTTCCCTCAGAGGGATATATATATATATGAGTCCTGTGCGAAGGCTCTTTTTGATGTCTCTTAAATGCCACGCAGTAACGGAGCTGTAGGTGTTTAACGGTGCTTTTGTAAAACAGTTCCCGGGTTTTGCGTATACTAAGCCAAATTATAAACTAGGAGCCGCTTACTTTTAAAGCAGCCCTTTTCTTGTTTAAAGGAACCTTGTTCCGTTTTCTTAGATATACTTAGTCTACGGCTGTATTACCTTCTATCATTGTGGAACCTCAGTTCCTTTTTATTTCATACTGATTGCAACCCTGATGCCCACTGCACTGCTGTGCGGGCATAATAAAAACTCACATCAATCCTTGCATCTGAGTCCAGTCCACCGCTTCCTGTCCTCCGTACCAGCCACTGTGCACAGGACACGAGACGTCACACAATGATTGATACATGTGTGGAACCTAAGGATTATGTTGAAGGTGTGTGTATGGGTGTGTTTCTTATGTGTGCGTACACATGGGTGTTTTAACCAGGGTAAGAATCTGTAAGGGTGGAAAAAGCACACCCTCTCTGAGGCTGCAAGCGCCTTTTGGGTTCTTTCAAGATAGGTATAAGTGAGAACCTTTAGAGGTGCAGACAAGCACACCCATTAGAAAAGGTACATATGTGCACCCTGTGAAATGGTGATGACAAGAACCTTAAAAGGTGCTTGCAGTCACCCTCTACAGAGGTACACGTGGTCACCCCTAATAAGGGTCCTCATCTGCACCTTTTAGGGTTTTTGCGTTCACCCCATGCAAGGGTGCTCATTAACACCTTTTTGGAGTGCTTATGTTCACCCCTTTTTAGGGTGTTCATGAGCACCGTTGAGAGTGCGTGTGTCCACCCCTTCTGAGGGTGCGTGTGTCCACCCCTTCTTAGGGTGCTCGTGAGCTCCTTTAAAAAAAGGTGCTCAAACGAACCATTTTTTCTTAGGGTGTAGCATACATAAATTTTCTCGCTTCACGCATGTTATCATATACTGGGCTTACTGTTGGCTGATTTTGTTGAACCACTGCTTGTACCACCTATTCACATCTTGCTTATGAGGTTTTGCCAAATCATTCCACCCAGGTCCAAAAATAAGAGGGAAGACATAGTCACATGACAGACAATAATGTATGATTTCATCACACCACTCATCAATTAATTGTTTATGCTCCTGTGAAGCACATTTCATTTTTAGCTCTGCTGTGACGATAGTCCGTCTGTCTGCCCGCCTGTGTCTGTCTGTCTGTCTGTCTGTCTGTCTGTCCGTCCGCTGTCAACTTTTCACTTCAAATTTGAATATCTCAAAAACTGTCAGATAACTTTTTTTCTCATTTGGTGCGAGCCTTCCTTATAATATTCTGAATATAAACCGTGAAAAAAAAAAATTCTACATCCCGGTTTTTGAGAAATTCAGCATTTTGGACTTAGAAAATCAGTGTTTGTGCTCATTTTTTTCAGTCTTTCATTAATATCTCAAAAACTGTCTAATAACTTTTGTCTAATTTGTTGTGAGCCTTTCTTATGATGTTCTGATGATCCCCTGTGAAAATTAGAAAATTCTACGTCCAGGTTTTTGAGAAATATAGCATTTTGGACTTCGAAAATCAGTGTTTGTGCTCATTTTTCAGTCTTTCATTAATATCTCAAAAACTGTCTGATTACTTTTTGTCTAATTTGTTGTGAGCCTTCCTTATGATGTTCTGAATATGCCCTGCGAAAATAAGAGAATTCTACATCCCGGTTTTTGAGAAATTCAGCATTTTGGACGTAGAAAATCAGTGTTTGTGCTCATTTTTTCAGTCTTTTATTAATATCTCAACAAGAGTCCTGTCGGCCAAGAGAGCTCCGCTGAGGATGACTGAAATGATCATACTACTGTTCTGGATCATGTTGTTCCTCATCATTGTTCTGGATCACGTTGTTCCAGATAATTGTTCTGCATCATGTTGTTCCGGATCATCGTTCTGGATTGAATGTTCTGCAAATACAAGTGAATTTATTACGTACAATAATTAATTATGCTGACAAACACGTTATATGACAAAACAGCAACTTGAGTCATCATTTGCCCAATTGCGTAGCCCTACTGCAACCAGAAGGAATCCGACAAGGGGTGCACTTGACAGCTGTGTAAGCCTATAGACTACCTTTAGTAGGCTAATAGTACACAACAATAAAAGTAATAATTATAATAATGTTTAGATAAATGTAGCCCAGATCAGGCTGCGTTTCTAAAGCCACGTTCACACTGGACGCAAAACGAATTTTCCGCACGATAGAGTACATTCAAAGTCAATGCAAAGACGCGAATACATGCGAAACGTGTGTATTCGCATCTCTGCATTGACTTTGAATGTAATTTGTTGTGCGATAAATTTGTTTCGCGTCCTGTGTGAAAGCAGCTGAAGGACACATACCCACATAGCCTACACACGCACTCACGCGCCCACATACACACACATCTCTCTCTCTCTCTCTCTCTCTCTCATATGTTGCAGACAGGGGTATTTGCAGTCAAATCCACTGCTGCAAAAAAAGCGGCTACGGCAATCAAAGTAATTTAATATCAATACTCACTTATGTTTTATAACAGAAGTTCAAAACTTTGATATTGAAAACATATTTAGAAAAAGTCATGGACGGATGGACTCATATCTTTTACTGACATGAAATATCATGCATTACTAACATCAGTGCCACATAAAAAGTGGCAGCTCCGGTTCTAGTGTTAAGGACAGAGCTGTGCAGCCAGGTGGTCTCTCCTCTCCCGTGCGTGCTGCTGCTCTCCCTGCTGATACGGCACATGCAGTTCGGCCTCTCTCTGTCTCAAGTCCTGTAATGTCTTCTGCGTGAGGTCAAAGTGACATCTATGGCGTACAGCTATGTTGTGTAGCACGCAACATGCCACAAAGAATGCATTGACACTCTGAGGGCTGTCAGGTCGAGTTTCCATTACGCGTGCCAACCGCCTTTGATCTGACATCAGGATAATCAATATAGATACTATAATTTATGTGCTGCTTCAGATAGTTACATTAAATAGTAGTTGCTGTAATTATGTATTGCATTGAAATGTGCCTGACATTCTGGAGACCTGCCTGTGAGGTTTCGGTGACGTATGCGCACTGTGCGCCGGTCAGCCAAATTACCACTACACAGAAAATAAACCAGGTTGCTCTCTGTGCACTTTCAGTGAAGCCTTTTGCCATGAAATTGTCACTGCGTCATGATGAATATGTGACACCTCCCCCTACTACGCCGCCACACCCATCTCGGCGCATGTCCGTCTACCAAATTGCCAAAGTGGCTGCGCACGGTGTTGCACCGCACAAAATTAGCACTGTGCGGGCTGCACCGGACGAAATTACCACTGTGTGGGCTTCGCCAGTGTCTTTTTAGGGCTGCGCCGGTGTCAAATCATGCGCAGAATATCTATGAACTGAGGCCCCTAACTCATCAATCACTCCCAAGAAGTCTTCACTAACATGTCTCTTGCTATGGTTATCACGAGGCATGTAAACTGCTACAATAATACATTTGTTATTCTCTGTTGAAAATTCTACAGCACATAGTCTTTTAGAGTTTATGTTGTGCACTTTCCTTATACACTGAGCAAGGGATTTTTTTTCCATATGATACCCAGACGTCCGTATGGACGTTCTAATATGAGCTCAGTCTCTGTGATACCAGAAACACCATGGAAGAGATCATTTTTATGGATAGCACTCAAGTTATTAATGTTGCTGTTCAAAAGCCAGGTCTCTCGAGGTAGCATGACATCCTGTGTGATGAGAATAGTCAATAATATCAGGCCTTGTATGGCCTTATCATGAAGAGTTATGTGAACTTATTCTAATTTTGGCCATATCTAATTGTGAGTACCTCCTGTGCCACCTTTAGGTACAAACCACTTTTATGATAGATGAGCACCAAAAGTAAAACATGATTCAGATCTATGCAAACAAAATGGACACTCTCTTATCCCCAATGACAATGGGCGGTCCATGAGTCGTCAGAGGAATAAGACCAAGAGGCTACCACATTATCTGCCCTCATCACTGTAGAAGAATTTAATAGTGAACAAGAAGTTCCAGTGTGAGATGAACTATTTCTCCCTGGCCTCTTCCAGACATGATGTACGTAGATGGAACAATCAAAGGGTCTGTCATGGTCTGTGAGGTTTGCGTGTTGTTTGGACCTTTCTTTGCGGCTCTCGTCCGGGGACGATATCGAATTCCTGGGCCATCGAATTCTTTACCCAGCTGGTTGATTGAGCTGGGGTGGCGCTTCCCCAGAATCTATATAAGCAGGATGTCCGGCACGCCTCCTTCGCTAGAGTGTCTGTGTTTAGATTCGCACTATAGCCAAAGATATCTTTAGTCAGGTTTGGTATGACTTTCTATCTTCTTATTGTTGGAGTTTCTTCTCCCTTTTTCTATCTCGCTTTGCTTCCGTGGTTCGGACTATTATACGTCCTTTGGGAGCGCGAGTACTTGCATTTGGTCTATATTATTCTCTGTGTTTGTACTGTGTTCGTGCTACTTTCTTTCTCTCTGTCGTTGCGCTTGGTCTCTGTATACTACCGGCCATTACAGAACACTCTAGCCAGCATGGAGTCGTCAGCAACGGCTGCGTTAGAGAAAGTTGTGGCTAACCAACAAGCTGCTCTCTCCGGTTATGGCAAGGGTCTTGTTAGCCTGAACAAACAACAGGCAGAGTTGGCGGAAAGAGTCCGCCTTCAGGCGAATGCCATGGAGAGACAGGAGAACGTTCTGTTAACTCTCACTGAGAGCCATGTGACGGGTATTTAAGCCAGCTGTGCTGTGTTGCAAGTTGCTGAATTGTAACTTACCGTATCAAACCACTTTATTTATATGGCACATTTTCTAAACTGAACGTTTCCAAAGTGCTGTACAAAGCATCAATTAAAAACAAAACAATTGTAAAACAAAAACCAGTAAAAACAAGACAAGGAAATGTACTGAAACAATCAATAACTAAAAATAATAAACATGCTTTTAATAACTAATAATTAATAATAAATACTAATAACTGAAACTAACTAAAATAATAAACGTACTAAAAACAATATTAAAAAAAAAAAAAAAAAAAAAAGGACACGGGACCACACAACTCACGCGGTGTTAAAAGCTAAAGAATAAAAATAGGTCTTAAGACGAGACTTAAAACACTCCACTGTGGGGGCCGTTCGGACGTGCAGGGGCAGAGTGTTCCAGAGTTTAGGGCCGACCACTGAAAACGCACGGTCCCCCCTGGTTTTAAGTCACGTCTTAGGCACCACAAGCTGGAGTTGGCCCTCGGACCTCAGGGCGAGCACTGGTGTATGAATTTGGATCACGTCCGAGATGTACTGAGGGGCCCATCCATCCAATGCTTCAAAAACAAACAATAAAATCTTAAAATCAATTCTAAAATTGACAGGAAGCCAATGCAAAGACACAAGAATTGGGGTAATATGCTCACGCTTTTTGGTTCCTGTTAAAAAGTCGTGCCGCAGAGTTCTGGACTAACTGTAAGCGTGAAAGTGCGTTATGCGAGATGCCAGTATAAAGTGCATTACAGTAGTCCAGGCGTGAAGAAATAAAAGCGTGCACAACTTGCTCAAAGTGCTTAAAAGATAAAAACGGCTTAACTTTTGATAAAAGACGAAGGTGATAAAAGCCTGATTTAACGACTGTGCTGATCTGTTTTTTGAGTTTAAAATCACTGTCCATGGTGACGCCAAGGTTGGTGGCAAAGGGTTTAACATTATCTTTGAGGGGCTCAGGTCCATAAGGGGATCCGTTGGTCCAAACACCACAATTTCTGTTTTCCCCTCATTTAAACAAATAAAATTTTGAGCCAGCAAAGTCTTGACATCGCCTAGACAATTCAGCAAGGGTGTCAGGGGGCCTTTGGCACTCTTGGAGATGGGTAAATAAATCTGGCAGTCATCAGCATAAAAATGGTATGAGATGCTGTGCTTTCTAAAAATTGCACCCAGCAGGAGAAGGTAAAGAGAAAAAAGGATTGGGCCTAAAATTGAACCCTGGGGCACTCCACAGTGGAGAGGGGCAGCAGACGAGGTGGAGTCCCCCAGCCTAACAGTACAGGATCTCCCTGAAAGGTAAGACTTAAACCAATCTAATGCAGTCCCCCTGACACCCACACAGTCTTCAAGGCGATTTAAAAGAGTTGCATGGTCGACTGTGTCAAAAGCAGCAGTCAGGTCTAAAAGCACTAAAATGGCAGAACTACCAGAATCGGTCATTAAAAACAGGTCACTAAAAACCTTTAAAAGTGCAGATTCGGTACTATGCAGGGCCTTATAGCCTGACTTGAAACGTTCTAAAATACCATGTGCATCTAAAAAGGGCTGTAATTGACTAAGAACACTTTTTTCCAATATTTTAGGTAAAAAAGGAGCTTTGAGACTGGCTGAAAATTAAAAACTTTGGAAGAGTCTAGACCTGGTTTCTTAAGGAGAGGTTCAATTACAGCTTGTTTGCAAAAAGAGGGGACAGTTCCAGAGAAAAGACTGTTATTCACAATTTGACAGACACTAGAGCTAATTGTAGCCCACACCTCCTTAAACAACCTTGGAGAGACAGGGTCTGTAGGGCTAGATGAGGGTTTTAGTTGACTCACAATTTTTTTAAGAGATGGCAATGACACTGGCTCAAACTTAGAAAAAACAGCTGAGCAAGGCATGATTGTGAGGGGATTGAACGATGGAAATAATAAATTAGCCCTAATCAAAGCAACTTTGTCAGTGAAATAGCACAAGAATTTTTCACATTTTTCCGAACAACATTCTAAAAGAGTGGTTTTGGATGGATTTAAAACAGACCCAATTGTCTGAAATAAAAAGCGAGGATTACTCACATTTTTCAAGACCTAATTTGAAAAATATTTGATCTTTTCCTCTTTGACCAATTTCTGATATTTTCTCCAACTGTCTCTTAAAATCTCATATGACACCTGTAGCTGGTCGCTCTTGCACTTTCTTTCCGCCTGCCGACGATTGTGCCTGGCCTCACGAGTGATGTCGTTGAGCCACGGCACAGGTGTGGCTCTGGGGACGCACGGCTTTTAGTGGAGCGACAGAGTCCATAACTGCATAGCACGCAGTCATAAATGAGTTCGTTATTTTTTCAGTGTCCTGAAATGCAGCGTCACTCAATTCGGACTGCATATGTGCCATAAAAGATTGAGCAAATTGCCACTTGTGCTCAGAAACCAGTCTGTATTGCTAGTGAAAACTCTTGGTCTTTATTTAAAGCAACGAGCACTTTAATGACAACATGTCCGAAAAGAATTTCTCATCACTCAGTTAATTCGAACAAGCTTGCAATCCTTATCAGGGTCCAGGATTGGGACCACATTCAAATTAACCTAGCACAAGTCTGTCAGTTCAGTGAAGTTTGTCAGGTCAATTTGATAGGAACAAGCTCCCAAGCCTAAGAACCGAGTTCCCCTCAAGCCCCTTCATCCTCTTGTTGGACACTTTGGTGCTGGAAAAGTCTGTACTCCACCCAGCTGTTATTCCGGAAGCCACTGGCCGCTGATGGACACCTCAGTTTTATCCATTACATACTGACCTGTGCTATCTTTATCTGAGGTTCTGTCCCCACCACTTCCTTAGGGGTTCCACCCCCTAAATTACCATATAGAGCTGTTAATATACTACCAGTTGGATTGCACTTTACCTCCGCACTTGATTCCTGGTCTGGACTGTAACAGGTGGTAGTACACTCAAAGTTTTTGCATATACAATACAGATCATGGGCAATCAAATATTTTATTTTTGTCTCAAAAAATCCCATTACAAAACTACAGAGGGAGAGGAAATGATATAGTGTTGGAATAAGCCATGATTCAGATTAACTGAAGAACACGAAGTAAAGCCCGTGATAATACTGTACTGACCATGATAAGTTCCATGTACTTTCATGTTACACAACAGACTAAATAGAATAAAACGATTTTTAAAAACATTTCTGTTCCAAGAACTGTTTTACAGTATGGCTGACTGATGAAAGTAACCTGCTTAAACTAACTTTCAATATAATTAGGAATGTTCAGCTGCATATACTGCCAACATAAGTACACAGTAAAAAGAGGTACATGAAAAAGGATGTTCATTGAGGTCCCTTCTGAAGCATTCATGAAAGCTGTGGATTAATTGATTCATACTTGGTTGGACCACCACACTGGCCTTTCAGGCCCGCACTAATTTGACTACAGGTTGTCATGTCCTGAGTCTTTCTTTATTGTTTTTCCTCGCTACCTGGAACACCCCTAGTTCAAACTATTAGTAATTTAATAAAAATTATTGTTATTCCATTGTGGCTACGAGTGTGCGACTGCCGTGCTCCAATACTAGTGAGCCTTCTCTCCATCGACTGTATATAAAAACGGACAACCTTACAGCCCCCAATACTTGAGGTTAAATCTTCTTCGTCGCCGTCCTATGACTAGCTGCAGTACAGTGCTTTGAAAAAGTATTTGCCCCCTTCCTGATTTCTTTTTTTTTTTTTTTTTTGCATATTTGTCACACTTAAATGTTTCAGATCATCAAACAAAATTTAATATTAGACAAAGATAGCCCGAGTAAATACAAAATGCAGTTTTTAAATGATCATTCCATTGATTAAGGGTAAAAAGCTATCCAAAGCTACCTAGCCCTGTGTGAAAAAGTAATTGCCCCCTAAACCTAATAACTGGTTGTGCCACCCACGGCGACAACAACTGCAATCAAGCTGCGATAACTGGCAATGAGTCTTTCACATCGCTGTGGAGGAATTTTGGCCCACTCTTCTTTGCAGAATTGTTTTTTAAAGAATTTTTTTTTGGGAATTTTCCCTTTATTTGATCGTTATGCAGTGTAGAGAGACAGGAAGGTTGGGGAGAGGAATGGGGGAAGACATGCAGCAAATGACCCCAGCTGGATTCGAACCCAGGTCACTGTGGGAAGGACACAGCCTTTATGGTACGCGCACTTAGACCGATGAGCCACGGGGGTGCCCCCTTTGCAGAATTGTTTTAATTTAGCCACATTGGAGGGTTTTCATGCATGAACGGACTGTTTAAGGTCATGCCACAGCATCTCAACTGGATTTAAGTCCGGACGTTGACTAGGCCACTCCAAAACCTTCATTTTGTTTTTTAACCATTCAGAGGTGGACTTGCTGGTGTGTTTTGGATCATTGTCCTGCTGCATAACACAAGTGCGCTTGAGCTTGAGGTCACAAACTGATGGTCGGACATTCTCCTTCAGGATTTTCTGGCAGAGAGCAGAATTCATGGTTCCATCAATTACGGCAAGTCGTCCAGGTCCTAAAGCAGCAAAGCAGCCCCAGACCATCACACTGCCACCACCATGTTTGACTGTTGGTAGGATGTTCTTTTTATGAAATGCTGAGTTAGTTCTACGCCAGATGTAATGGGAGGCACACCTTCCAAAAAGTTCAACTTTTGTCTCATCAGTCCACAGAATATTTTCCCAAAAGTCTTGGGGATCATCAAGATGTTTTTTGGCAAATGTGAGATGAGCCTTTGTGTTCTTTTTGGTCAGCAGTGGTTTTCGCCTTGGAACTCTCCCATGGATGCCATTTTTGCCCAGTTTCTTTCTTATTGTTGAATCATGATCATCACCATAACTGAGTCAAGTGAGGCCTGCAGTTTTGTAGATGTTGTTCTGGGTTCTTTTGTGCCCTCCTGGATGAGTTGTCGATGCGCTCTTGGAGTAATTTTGGTGGGCTGTCCACTCCTTGGAAGGTTCACCACTGTTCCAAGTTTTCTCCATTTGTAGATAATGCCTCTCACTGTGGTTCGCTGGAGTCCCAAAGCCTTAGAAACAGCTTTGTAACCCTTTTCAGACTGATAGATGTCAATGACTTTGTTTATCATCTGTTCTTGAATTTCTTCGAATCACGACATGGTGAGTTGCTTTTTGAGATCTTTTAACCTACTTCACTTTGTCAGACAAGTTCTACTTAAGTAATTTCTTGATTCAACAGGTCTGGCAGTAATCAGGCCTAGGTGTGGCAAGTGAAATTTAACAAAAAAAAAAAGTGGTTAATCACAGTTCATTCATGATTTAATGGGCGTGGGGGGCTGGTGGCAGTTACATTTTCACATAGGACCAGGTGGGTTTGGATAGCTTTTTTCCCCTCAATAAATGAAATCATTATTTAAAAACTTCATTTTTTATTTACTCGGTTTAGCTTTGTCTAATATTACAATTTTTTTGATGATCTGAAACATTAAAGTGTGATAAATATGCAAAAAAACAAGAAATCAGGAAAAGCGCAAATACTTTTTCACGGCACTGAACAAGTTATAAGCCTGCCCCTGTATGTTAGTAGATGGACCATACACTGTATAAAAAGATGGACACAGCCCCAGGGTCTGAAAAGCGAGGCCAATGTGGAAGTGCCTTATACTTGTATTATATTAAATGGACAGTACAGGGCAAATTCAGTGGTTGCACAGAAGTCCCATGCAATGGAAGCCTATGAGAAAATGACCCCTCTTCTCACTTGATTTATTACCTCAGTAAACATTATCATCATTATTTTATGGTCTCAATTACTAGTTTTAAGTCTTCTTCAATAAAGCAAGGTGTTTACTTTTGGAAATTATCGTCTCATTTAGAATAAAATAAAGGACAAAGCAAGGTATGTTTTAGAGCGTGGCTGTCTTTTGATTGACAGGACCCATAGTCAAGTCCTATCAATCACATATAAACTCTATGGTCAATCAGGATGGATTATGGGATGGAGGCATTGTAATCTTTGAGCGTATACAGGAACTAATAATAGTGCTTCATATCCAAGGAACCTTTCTCGCACCGAGTACATTCAATAGCTGTCCGTGGTTTATTTTCTGGGAACTTTGACCATTTTGTATTACTTAACACAGCCGAAAATGTTCTGCACAGACTTCGAATAATACGGAGAGACACTTAAAGGTTTCAGCTGTTTGATTTTTTACTGGTAAGTAGCCACAATTTGTTTTAAGAATGTGTTTAAGCCAAAATTGGCATATTAATTGTATCTGTTAGCCAGCATGAATTACCTACGCATTTTGCTCACTAAGCTAGCCAGTGCATCAATAAAATGGTTAGCAATTCAATCAAAGCCTGATAAAGGCTCAATTTAACCAATAGTTGTGCTAACAATGTTTGTTATGTGATTCTGGCTCAGTTAAAGTGCACTACACAAACATTAATAACATATACCTTAATTTGCTTCATTAATAAGGTCATTTTGATAAAACTGTCCATGAAGACGCTGTGATAGTTCAGGATAACGTAGAATTAAGGAAACACCTGGAAAGTTAACATTTAAGTTGGTTTGTTGAGTAAGTCAAACCATTAAAAAGTTTAAGTTTTATCCCTGAAGTTAACCTCTTAAGCCCTGAGCCTCTTTTTTGAAAATGGCAAGCCCAAAATGAAATGAGTATATCTCTGCAACTATTTGGTCCATTTGAATAATCTTGGTATCATAATAAAGGTAAAACCATTTGGGATTTCTGCCATGGTGTAAAAATCAGTATATATGTCACTGAGTCAGAGTAAATGAAGATGGAACACAGTATAAATCAAAGACCTCATTTTGCACCAAACAAAATTTTACTTCTATCCCTTGTAAACTTAATTAGTTGCAGTCTGAAACCTCTAAAAATTTACAGCACAGAATCTCACCACTATCTGGGCCAAACTTTATTCTAATCAAGTAAATCAGAACAAAATTAGAGAGGAATGTCTAGGTGGCTTCTCCAAATTGGCAATTCAGGTACCTTGTGTGCCAAATCAGATTTCTCAAATATTAAACTGAAAACTCATCTAATTTCACTTTTATGTCATTACAGGCATACATTCCGCCCAAATACAACCAGTTTTTAATTTTTAGAATTTATAATTTTTTTTATAATTATTTCTGCCAGTCCTATAGTCTATACAATTTCCCATTCAAAGACAATAAATACAAAGAAAATGAAGTTTGGAGCAGATTTATTTAAAAAAAGCAAATTAATAAGATTATGAATACAAAAAGGGTTTTTAAAAATGGGGGTAAAAGTCAAAAGAATAAAAACCCCAGCAATTATTTATTCAAGCAAAATGCTGCTATCGTCTTACTAAAGCATGCCTACCCAGGTCCTCAAACTCAGACTGTCTGGGTTGCATTGTTCTCAAATTGCCCATATGAAGAGTCAAAAAAGTCACTCACCTTGTCTGTACTGTTGTGCCCTCAGTATTCACGCGTTTCTGTCAGAAAACGACTTTGAAAACGACGGTTGAATATTTAGCAGATAATTATACCGAAAATACCACTAACAAACCTGTTAAGCGTTTGTATTGTCGCGCTATTTAAGTGCATTCGAATGTCCCATGGACTTGGTTTGATGCACTGGGAACGCAAGGCTCTCGCTCAGGCTAGCTTTGGGCGATAAAGGTGCTTTAGGGCTCGTTGGAAACGTCAGAAGCCATAGAATCAAATGGTTACCGGCAAAGTGTTACTGACAGCATCACAAGCCGATCACAGAGAGGAAAATACATTGCAAGCAAGCTGAATGCTGAGCAACTGAGATCTTTGAAGCACTGCTTGAGAAGAAAAACATGCTTTGAGACTCACAGATCTAGTTTCATTATAACACGGACACATTGAGCTAACAATAGCAAGCGTGGATTTACCCTCAAACGGTTTTTTTATTACAAAATGTCCAAGGTAAGAAATTTCTTTGCTCATTTCTGTAGACTGTAAAGTGTATGCCTGCTGTTCTTCGCGTGTGGTGTCGGTTTATAATGACAGGGCTCGTATCGTTGGATTCTGTGGACTTTCCTCTTTCATTTGAGGTATCGTTTGTATGCATAGCACAAATTCAGGAGAAATTCTAGTGATTCAGTGCGGATATGATTTTATCCTATGTTTTGCTACATGTTTATTTACTTGCTTGGTGCTTGAATTGTGTTCGGTTGAGGTAAAAATGGTCTACATGAGCTTTTTGCCGAGTTTCTTCGCGAAATGTGGATATGCCGCATGACAATATCGCGATTTGGAAACATACTGTATTTATAATGCGTAACCACTGCCCCCCGGTACCGGGGCTTGGGGCTTAAGGGGTTAAGCAGTTGAAAGACTATAGCGAGTAAGCTAACCTACGAAACTTGCCTGCAGCCATACCACTATTCAATCTGCTCCAGCCGCGTGGCTGAAGCTAAGCAGGTTTGGGTTTGGTTAGTACTTGGATGAGAGACCACCTAGGAAAACCAAGTTGCTGCTGGAAGAGGTGTTGGCGGGCCAGAAGGTTGCGATCTTCCCTCTGGTGGAATAATCCCCAATGCCCCTGTACAGTGACGGGAACACTGTGCTGAAGGAGACGCCGTTTTTCAGATGAGATGTGAAACCGAGGTCCTGACTCACCGTGGTCATTAAAGATCCTCTGACACTTTTAGATAAGAGTGGGGAGTTCCCTGGTGTCATGGCTAAAGTCCCACCCTGGCTCTTTCAACCTGCCAACTAATCATCCCCTGATCTAATTGGCTGTGCAAATTGCCCTCTCCCTCCCCACCTCAACCCCCAGGGCTCCCTTGAAAAAGAGATTTCAATCTCAACGGGACTTCCCTGGTTAAATAAGGGTTAAATAAGTGCCCCGGTGGCTCGGTCCAAGCGCGCGTACCATAAAGGCTGTGTCCTTCCCGCAGCGACCTGGGTTCGATTCCAGCTCAGGTCATTTGCTGCATGTGTTCCCCCATTCTTCTCCCCAACCTTCCTGTCTCTCTACACTGTATAACTGACAAATAAAGGAAAAATCCCCAAAAAAAAAAAAAATAAGGGTTAAATAAAATAAAATAATGTACACTTGAATAGCGTTAAACGGCTAATTTTCCATGCAGCTCTGTAGCTAGCTAGCTGGCTACTGAAGACGTCAAATTATGCCGGCTATCATATTAAAGGGGCAATAAGCAGAAATTAATCATTTCTAGATTGAAGGAATTAAAAAATCGCTATGTGAAGAATGAGAGGTGTAATTTCATCTGGAGTATAGCACGACGTCTCACACCCACTCTCTGTGTTGATCTCCAGCCCCTTGTTTACAAGCTGGTCCGGCTGCGCGTTTATCTGAATCACCGCCTCCTCCCTCCTCTCAGAGCCCTTGGCCCTCCCTCCCTATAAAAGGCTACAGCCAGTGAGCAGTGGCAGCAGTGGCAGTGCGTATTTTCAAAGCAAAATGCCGGAGAGCGGAACGAAATGTTCACCTGAAGACGACCAGGGGGCTGTTTCAATAAACACGACAGACCGTCCGACCCAGCGACGGACTATCCCCGCTTGGATTGGACAGTCCGTATTTTTCTGGGTGTTTCAATTAACGCCCGTCATACTCCGTTCTGGTCAGACTGTCCGACTTTCGGGGACCACTCGAGAGTTGTCCTAAAACTCGGTCGCACAAAAAAATATAATGCCAAAATATGGCGTTATTGTTTGATGTTGTCTGGAAGGGCCCAAAATATTTTGAGAATGGAAAGACAGTATAACTAATGCCCGCAAAACCAATATAGCCTACACCCAGAAACGGGACTCTGTTAAATCCATGAATGAAGTTTTCTGACAACTACACATAATTTATTAACAATGCGTGAAGATTTCACTTTTAAATCATTGGTACCGTTCTCCTCAAGTGCGACAAAAAGTTGTGTTTTTATGCATGGTACATAAGCACTAATGGGAAATTGCTTTAGGAGCGGTCTCGGCATGGTTCTCAGTGGTTATAAAACATCGTATTCGTGGTGCTTATGTGTGACTGAGAGTGGAGCTCTGCTTATCTCTGCTGCGGACGGACATGGTCTGTCTTCTTCTTCTTCATCTGAAATTCCAGCAGGCTGTATACCATACGGCGTAATGCTGCCCTCCACAGTTCATTACAAGACACTTTTCAAATCTTCTCACCATTCGCTCTCACACTCATACCTTTAGGCAATTTAGTGTTTCCAATTAACCTAACATGCATGTCTTTGGACTGTGGGAGAAAACCAGAGTACCCGGAGAAAACCCACGCAAACACGGGAGAACATGCAAACTCCACACAGAAAGGCCCGGAATCGAACCCACGACTTTCTTGCTGCGAGGCAACAGTGCTAACCACTATGCCACCGTGCCACCCGACATGGTCTGTCGAAGGTCCGACTTTTCACTCGACGGATGGTCTGACTGGGTCGGACAAGTAAAGTTTATTGAAACAGCCCCCAGGATCCAAGATTACCTCTAAATAAACAACGGTTATTGGCAAAGAAGTTGTCGGATAAAGAAAGGGACAGAACCCGGATTAACATTGGGCTTGCATTCCCAAGGTGGAGAGCACTGCGAGAGGTAAAGGGGCTACAATTTGACTCGGAGCTAGCTCTTCTTCTCCTGGACAGGTAAGTAACAACACAAAGTCAAATGTCTGCTTTAATTAGTGTTACAGTAACATTAGGAACATGTCGCTATGTCGATTCAATTAAATTTAATGTTACAATTGTAGCGTGGGTTAATGTCCGGAGCTTGAGTTGTTAGCGGCCCGGTCCCAGCAATGGATCAGGCATTACGGTTGTGTTAGGTGAGTAGCCTGGCAGCCAGCTAACATTTGCAATTAGCATTGTAAAATGTAGCCTGGCGGGCAGGCTGGTGGGCTCACGGGCTTCCCGCCAGGCTAAAACATTGTTCTTACTCACAGAAAAGAGTAGGAACGTTAGCGTTAGCTCCCGGTGTTACACTAGCCGGGATCCGGGAGGTGTGGCTCATGACACACTTTGTTTTGGTCTACAGGCAGTGCACAACAGCAAACCTGGGGCCTATTGCACGAAGGCGGGATAAGGGATTAGCCCAGGATCGGCACGGGATTAGCCTGATCTCAAACTCCATTTCGGTTGCACAGAGCGTGTGAGCTAAACCATGGCACTAGTTACTATGGAAACAAAAGTCGGTGGCGCTAGCCAGCTCCGAACAAGCTTACGATCTAGCTAAGCTCCTGTCTCCAGCCAATTTCACCTCACCTCATTCAGCAGTCACCCAAATTGAAAATCAATGTCCTTAACAGTCATTCTGAATTGCTATCATTGCTATCTCAGTTATAGTAGGTCCAGAGTAATTATCTTATAAACTTGTGACCATTGATGTCAGTAAAATAGCCATTATTCGATCATTATATTCAAGTATCCATGTGACAGTGACCATCACAGTTCTATCAGTCCCCCTTCCATGTCCCATTTTAACCATATTTAGAATCCGTCATTATCAGATTTGTCCTTATTCCCCAAGTTGAGACTTCCATCAGAGTAGAAAATGAGCAGTGCTGCAAGAGGTAGGTTACCGTGTTTCAGCGCGGTCTTAAATCGCTGCGGTAACCCCCTATAAACAGCACTGCTGCTACTTTTCTCCGTATTTATTCAGACTGCGACGGGTCAGGTAGAGTCGTTGCCTTAGTGCTGGACACGAGTGCAATGTCGCTCGCTTCGCGATACTGGAATCAAACATTTTCAGGAGGCTCCTTGACGTAATTTTCTGACTCTAACATTTTACTTTTTAATTTGAGTATGCCTCCATCAGAGGTGATTAAAAGCAGAAAGTAAACTCAACTAATCTGTAAACGTCTTCTAGATCGGACTGTCAATTCAGTTTGTATAGGACATAAAAGGGCTTGTAATACAATTAGATTACATCGACCCCAAATAAATATCTCTTTAATCGTCCATATTCACTTTGCTTTAACACTGTGCATCACAAACACAAACTACCACTTGGTTCTCTCGGTCGGTTTTAAATCTGTCTGACAGGGACGGCTTATCTCGTTCACGGTAACGCCGAAGTGCATCAGCTACTCTTTTTTGACGGTGCTGAAACACCTCCCGAGTTTACTTTCACTTGAGTTTAGCTCACTTTAATACTCCTCTCAAACGCCTCGCACCATTTAGACAGAAACTAAAGGAATAGCAAGTAGAGGCATTTCAGAGATCCCATCCTCCGTCTGTCTGAATGTGGTCTTTGAGTGTTGCTGGCGCATGCGTCTGCTGCAGATATTTAGTGTCCATGGTGATGATCAGCGATTCTGTGATCGATCTCGGGGTCTATTTGAGGTAGCCGTGTGCGCGCACTCAGCAGGATCAGCGGCACCGGGCTTCACTTAGCCTATCCTCCTTCACCCGCTGTTGGCTTTGTGCAATCAATTAATCCAGCGACGCGCTGTTTGGGATATGGCAATCCTCGCTTTGGCGTTGATCCAGGATCCCAGGATCCGACTTTTGTGCAATAGGCCCCTGGCGGTTAAACGTTTATTATGGTTTATTATTATTAAGTTAAGGCATTAAGTTACTCGCTAGCACCATTTTGTGAACTGATCCTCAGTTTACAAGCAGCACTGGCAGACAGATGGTAGGCTGTAACTTTAGCTTTCTGGTTGTGTCCTTTTTACTTGACCCAAATTATATTGTGATGATAATCAAATATGATCTCTCTAAGTCAGGGGTGTCAAATCTTATCCAGAAAGGGCCGGTGTGGGTGCTGGTTTTTGTTAGAGCCCAACACTAACACACCTGATTCTACCCACCAAGGTCCTGATTGAAACCCCTGATTAGTTCATTAGTGGAATCAGGTGCAGCAGCACTGCTGGCTAGGACAAAAACCTGCACCCACACCTGCCCTTTACGGATAAGATTGGATACCCCTTCTCTAAGTGATTATTTTATTGTGATTTTAAATGTTCATTGTGGTGCATTTCTTTTGAGGTGTGGTCATATTGACTGTTTGAAAACTCATAAAACAATGCATGCAGGATGGTAATGGAGCTTGTGGAAGTGCTTTTGCCAGAAGACCTCCCAGATATTGATGACCCCTCAGTTTGTGGCAGCCTTTAGCTACATCGTAAAAACCATGTAGCAGAACATTACCTGTATTCCTTGTTCACAGGCACTGACATCGGATGACTTGGACACCATGCATCCTATTCTGGCTTTACAGAACAGTAATTGATATTGCGTGGCCTTGTTCGGTTTTTCATTTGATAGAGACTTCTAAAATATCAGTGTACTACAGCTCACTTACATTAGTTTTATTAATTTAAAAATGTGCACTTTTGTAATTTGTGATCATAGTTCTCTTATATTGAATTCTAAATAAACCTACCAGCTCTTGCCTGGTTTCCCCAATTTACCAGATGCCTCGTAAGGAACCTAACACCCCATTTACACCGGGCTTATGGCCGAGTTGCGACCGAAAAATGGCCTCTGCTGGCCCTCACTCCTGACTCGCACTGGGGTTGCAAGCTGGTCTCTGTGCAGTCTCCATGGTCTCCAAAACCATCTCTCTTGGTCTCCATCACTCTCTATCGGTCTCAGAGAGGTTTGCGAGTGTATGGAACTGCTCAAAACACTCGCAAAGGTTGTGCGACCAGTGAAAAACACAAGAGGATATCATTATCAGTCGTAGCTCGCACAAGTCTCAACTCACTCTCAACTCGGTATCACAGGTCGTAATAAACTCAAAAGCTGCTCGGCATGCGGTTGCATCAATGATCGCAAATTTTTAGGAATTTTTCACTCGCAAACTACACTCACAGCGATCACCGATGGTCGCTACGCTCGCCGTCGAGTTCGTACAGCACTCTCAATGCGGTAGCAAGTCGATCTCTAATGGTTGCGTTGGGGTCTCAACTTGATTGCTACAGACTCACTAATAAAATGCCTGTAGACTCGCAAACTAAATGCGACTCCATTGAGACCTATGAGACTAATGAGAGTGGTTGTAATCAGGTTGCAATAAAAATTGATAATTTCTATTAGTTTCCAGTCATGATTCAGTCGCAATTGAGGTTTGGTGTAACCGCAAATAAGCAATCAAAGTTGGGAACGGCCGCGACCTGTGTGAGTGACCAAAATGTCACGATCGCGCTGGTCGTATCGTGGTCTTATCAGGGTCGCGGTTCGGTGTAAACAGGGCATAACTGGACACATTGTTGCATTGATTTTATCGATGTTATTAAAGTTGATGTGTACATATGACTCAAGGAGAGCAAAAACTCTAATATCCATGGCTTCATCCCAATACCCACTCTTGAACTCATGCGATTGGAGCCTGTGCTAGCTGAATATGGGCAGCTTGCCAATCCATCGCTGGGTACACACACCATTCACTCACACCTATAGGCAACTTAAGGTATCCAGTTATCCCAACATGCAAGTCTTTGGACCATGGGAGGAAACCAGAGTACTCAGAGGAAACTCACATGAACACGGGCAGAACCTGCAACCTCTGCACAGAAAAGCTCCTGACTGGATTCAAACCCTAAATCATCTTACTCTGAAGCAACAGTGCTCTCCCGCCACCTGCCGCCCCAACGGATCATTATATCATTTACCATTAGCAGTTTGAAAATGTCTACTGTTGTCTATGCGTGGTCCACATTTACAGAAAAAGATTCATTGAGAATGAAAGAGGGAGAGCAGGAGAGAGCAAGAAAGTCATCAATGATTAGTCATGTCTCCAAGTTGCATTTGCATCAACGCCCTGTTCCAGCAAGAAACGTCAGTGATCTCTTGTCAGTCCTTGAAAGAGTATTTGGTACTGAAACAAGCAGATGCACTGACTGACCATTTGTTTAGCCCACTGATGAAATGCTACATATTGTGAAAATGCAAATGGGATTGATTTAGGTTTCAAAAAAAAAAAAAAAACAATGTTCTCAATCTAAATTCAAGATCATAATTCTTCCCATGTCTTTATGACTGATCCCATAGATTTGTATTCACTCATGGGAATTATTGAACACCCTGGTGCTAAAAGGCTAGAAGTACTTCAGTCACAAAATGTCTATTTTGAGAAAAAGGGTTTGAATATATATGCTCAGTCAAAAAAGAAACTTCGCACTCGTTTGGAGGTCTATAAGTTGAACATACAAGAAAAGTGGTTTTAAATAATGATTTAATTCCATTCTGTACCCATTAAGGACGGTGTACCATAAAAATCATGTTCATAATGTAACCAGTTCCACCGGAAATGCTACGGAAATGTAAGAGAGTAAAAATGGTAAGTTACAACTTGATGAAAGCATGTCAATAGCGTGTATGCCCTCCATGAGCGTTCACAACTGCGACGCATAGCGTCTCCTCATGGATTGAATGATGCGTCTGAACACAGCTTGGGGGATGCGTCGCCATAATTGAACCAACATGGCACCAAGTTCCTGCAAATTCTGTGGAGGGTTCCTTACTTGATGGAGTCTTCTGCCCAACACATCCCATGTTCTATGGGATTAAGGTCGGGAGACCTTGAGGGCCACTCCATGACATTGATGCCAGCATTCCTAAGAAAATTCTGCGTTAAATTGGCCGTATGAGGTCTGGCATTATCGTGTTGGAATGTCAGACTTGGGCCATGAGCTGCCATGAATGGCAAAAGCTCTGGAATGAGCACTTGATCTCTGTATCCTGCAGCAGTTAGGTTTCCTTGAACGACCATCAGTCGGGAACGGGCAGGACCATTAAAGGCACCCCAAACCATAACACTACCGCCCCCAAAACGGTCCACTTCCTGCACACAACACTGGGCGTTGCGTTCACCGCGTCTCCTCCAAACTCTAACTCTCCCATCAGCGAAGTGCAAAGTAAATCTGGATTCGTCACTAAAAACGACCCTCTTCCGATCACGCTGAGTCCATCTCAGATGTCGTTGTGCCCAGAGAAGCGTCGGTGTAACTGGGTTAAAATTGGTCCACGATATGGCCGACGTGCATGGAGACGAGCAGTGCGCAGGCGATTACGTATGGTTTGGGCAGTCACACGACCTCTAAACAGTTCATTCCTAGTGGACGTTGCAGTGAGAAATCGATTGACCCTGACTCTAAAGCACCCATAAGAATCATATATTCAGAATCTGTCATAGCCGTTAAAAGTAGGCTATAGGCTACATTGGCTACACATAGCTGTGACACAGGCTAACTATTTGATTGGAATGAGGTGGGCATGGATAACCTGCAAGGAAACATCAACTTTGCATTTTAAATAAAACTAACTCACAAACCCGTCTTAGTGTGCCAGTTTTTCAGTTCATTTCAATAATTGTACACTAAGGTAACCTAACAAGTTTGCAAAAATATTCAGTTTACAGAAATCTTAACCTCAAAGCCTTTTATTCGGGGACTATTGTAGGCTATGTATCATCTTGTAGCCTATAGTGCTCACCTTCCTCCCATTCGACTGTATCTTGTGTATGAGGGCTTGAGTGAAGATTTCCTGGATGCATCTGTGCATAACGGCATTTAATATTAAAGGTGCATTCGGAAAAATATATTTTTGTCGATTTTCGGTCTTTTTTAAACATGGCCAATTATCGGAACCCCAAAGAAAACAGACTATAAATCTATAAGAACCGCAGCTTTTCTCATCTTTGTCGTACTCCAATGAAAATATATCATCTTGCCCTTGGACCAACCAGTCACCGATTTCATACATATTGCGTGATTAATCATGTACATGCGGAACCTCAGATCAGAGTGGAAATGCACATCCAATCTAATCCATCAGGATTGAAGGTTAGCGATTGATGTTGAAATGAGCTAGCTAAATAAAAACATTTGCCACTGGACGCATGCATCCATAACTGGTATCAACAAGACTCAAAATAGGAGTCTGTGTCACAAACAGTCTGCGGTCACGAAGCAGACAGTGTTTTTGGGCTAATAATGTCGGACATCGTCCTCACTCTCTAGGTGCATTTTTATTGCCCTTAGAAATGCGCAAAATCTAAATAGCGAAATAAAAAACTGGTAATGAAAACACAGTCTGATATCAAAAAATTTGCTCTCCGATCTGCAGTATTAGTCATCGAAGCCAAGGCCTAATAAGTAGACTATTGGACTTCTGCAGCAGACCAGCTAGTGTACTTGTAATTTTGCGTATTGTGGAGCACTTATATCGTTATTGTCAGACGAGCATTTACATATTTGCTGCATGCACAACTCAGCTGACAGTGACAAGGTCGAATGCGTTGCCATTCTCATTGATGCATGAGTACAGCCGAGCTGTGATTGGCTTATAGCACGTACAATGGTACCACAGCTGATCTGTGATTGGCCGATGTACCTAATGGTACCAACCGACCTGCAGAAAAAAATTTCGCACGCAGCGAGTTCAGGCAGTAGCGTAACTTGGGCCCATGTGCTGAGATTATTCTAAAAAAGTTGAAAATTGAGAAACAAACAACAAATTCATTTAAACTGATCAAGTTATTATAAAAATTAAAATATAAAATTAAAGTGTCTATATGTTTTATTTACAAATGCTTACAATAATAACAGTATCCTCTGCGAGGCCCCTGTGAATGCTGGGCCCCTAGAATCGTCCATGGTTACCTCCCTTACCTCCCTTAATGCGTGTCTTTTTAATGGCGCTAAGATAGCTCACGCGTGTGTTTTTAATGGTGCTGAGTATAAAATAGTGTTATGATCCAGACAAGGAACCAAAAGCAGAGACAGAGCACAATCCAATAGTATGGTTTATTGATGGTAATACGGCAATGACCGTTAGGGATGGAGCCCAGAATTGAATGCCACGGTTCAGTTCAGATAGTTTTGGGCTTGGATGTAGGACGTGTTGCACCCGGTCAGTGGCGTCCCAGGGCAGAAGCCAGAAGGAGATCAGCGTCGCCAGAACAGAATTGTCAGATGGCAGGTTCGGAGTGTTAAGCAGGAACACAGTCCCAATCCCAATAACCGCAGAAGCCTTGGGAGGTGTTCCTAATAAGCTGAGCAGAGGAACAGACTGAAGACTGGTTAACAGAACATGGTCCCAATCCTGGAGACTGAGAAAAAGGCTTGGGAGCTTGTTTATATTAAGACAAGGGAGAGCACTTCCATAGTTAACTATCATTAAAGGCTACAAATTATTTTGATGACGGTAAACTCTAGACTAGTCGGATACTGAGTGGTTGCTTAAGGGCATATAGCAAGTGACGATCCAGAAACTTGCACTCTAAAAGAAATGGGTATGTATGCCACAGACACATAAGAGAATAGGGAGCACAAAGGCCTCACACCTGGCGGGGGAGGCACGCAATCAAAAGAGACTATATACTGTATCTAAATGCCATGCAAGCTGCTGTATGGGAGGAGAAACAAAGGAAATTCACACAAGGGTTGTGCCACAATAGATCCATGAAATCTGCAAATCGAAGACCCCACTTGACCTAGACAGAAATGGGTAGTGACCTCATGCATAGCCTTTTTTTTCATAATGTGATGCCCAAACACTTCTGGGTAATTTCCAATTCTCAATGAAGATGATAGATAGATGGATAGATAGATGAGATGGTAGATGTAGACTTGAGCTACCATACAGGTAGCTCGAGTAAAAATCAGGAACAATGGCTCAGTAGCTCACTGGCCGGCATTGAAAACTAGTCTGAGCAAAACCCACGTGAATCTCACTGTGTCACAACGTACTTAGTAGCCACTAGAGAGCATAGATGCATCATTTTCCGCCATATCAACCAGGCATCTTTTGTAAATGGGGAAATATTGATTATAAAAAAAATTGTAAAAAAAAAAAACTGCAAACAAACATTTAAACATGTGATCCCAAGGAAGATCCAAATGAAATATGAAGTAAATCTGACCAGTGGTTTCGGATGAGAAAATTGTGATAGATTTTGCAAAGGACCCTGACCATAACCACGATGATTAAGCTGCCTGATCCGAGCAGCTGGGACTGCCTATCGGCAGGTGAGCTAAAGACGTGTTCTCAATCTTACCTCACAGTGCGTGAAACTGTGACCTAAGTAGGCCTATATTTCGCACTAGGTTCTTAAACTGGATCAACAGGTTTTATTTTATCACAGTAAAACTGTCAAAAACAACCTTAAAATGATAGAATTTTCCATGGCCTTCGCAAAATAACTTAGCCAGCTTCACCATGACACACTGCTTAAACATCCCAATTTGATCCATTCCACACTTCACAATCAAATATAATTGCCACTCATGTTTCTTGCCTGGGAAGTATACCCATTTATATTGTATTTTGACACCCTCCTAAACTTCCAATAACAGTTATTACTGAAATGCAGAATTTGTGAGGAAACCACAAGCTGTGGAAAAGATTTTCACCTTATCCTTTCTTCCAAAACAGAGACAAGGTCTTCACTGCAGTGATTTATGCTCTTAAATGACCACTAGTTTAAAACATGTAAGTTTAGATAACCTTTTTACTTTGAGAAGTGAAATCATAATTTCAAAACAGACTATTTTTGTTTCCCTATCATATCACTCAAAGATTTTAAATTATTCATGATTTTCACATAGATTAAAAGGATGCAACATAATGTAACAAGAAAAAAAAACCCAAAACATAAACAAATCTCTGCAGGCACTTTCCAGGAGGGAAATTGCAACATAAAATTGTAGTTGTGCTCAATCACCTGATTTAAACATCATAAACTTGTTCTGGGATTGTCTTAGGCAAAAAGTTTGTGAAGTGGGCCCGTTTTCAAAGAGACACCTCAAGGTAGTATTGCAGTCCACATGGAGATCCATTGAAAATGACACCTAAGAATATTAAAAGGAGCTGTGTCACGATTAGGGGAGACTGGGGAGGAGTGGGCCACATTTTTCTTTTTGGATCATATCCCCATGCTTTGGGTTTGAAGATGAAAAGCCTATATGGAAATGGAAGCATATCTTTAAGGCTCTTAACTAACCCAAGTGACAAAAGGTATTGACCAGAAGTAAGAGCCAGCAAAGTCAAAATCTACTATGGAAAACAATGGCTAAGTCCTCCCCATATGGCCCATCACAGTTAACAAAAAGCTTTATTGAAACAGAGATGAAAACAACGAAAATATTTGTCCAAAATCACATTTGTAGAGCACTGTCTATCAAATTAAACTTAGCCAATCCTGGCATTGAGAATAAACGTACACTGTCAATGAATGAGGTATGGTTTAAACATGAAAGTACTTGTCAAGATTAACATCAAATACAAACTGCATTGAAGCACGTTTCGTGCCACCAACCGGATTGGGTTGGAGAACACATCTTCACTGGACACATTATCAATATTATCAATTTCTGGGAACATAAACTGATGACTGAACTTCTGTGGTTTCTCAACCATGTATTTCACCATGACAGTTTCATCCTAAAGTGCAGTTTTACGAGTGGGCCACAGGTAGGGAGGACTGAACCATGGCTCAGTCCTCCCTCCTACTAAGTGGCCCACTCCGCCCTCATTGTACTTCAAGAGATTTCAACATTCGCCAGCCTCCCAGCTCAAGCGCATGGTCTTTCATATATACTCAAAATATTCTCTGGTATATGCAGATTACACAACAGTACCATATGCATCAAAATCTTGATAAGTTACAGAATGACAATGATTGATTGTTACCAGAAAAATTTTACTTAGCCCCATGAAAATGACAATGTTAGTTCTGCATACTTACTTGTTGATGCTGTTGCATCTCTGTTAGGCCTGACCTCTGCAGGGTTGCTAGGTGACTCTGGATGACCTTTAACCTTAGGTCATTTCAAGACAACTTCAGAAAAAATCAAAATGGCTCACTCCTCCCCACGGCCCAATCCTCCCTACTCTCCCCTACTGTGCATTTTCACAACTTTGAACAAAGTAAATCTGCTCAACTGCAAGTCAAAATCAAGAAGTTATTTTTTCTTCTTCTATGATTATTGGTGATAGCAACCAGCTTACATTCTTCATATCCCTTTGCGAAAGCTTAAAATTGCACTTAGAATCCTCAAATTTCCATACTGAGGATAGCTCCTTAATATTAAAAAAAAAACATTATACAGGAGTAACTAAGATATATAAAAATAATGCAAAACAAAGATGGATTGGCAAGGATGGAATCAGAGTTTGACCTGCATTCAAGCTGATTCTCTTTCTGGGGGTGCAAATCTGAGCATATGCAGTAGCAGGCCTTAAATTAAGTTATTTTTAGGGCAAGGCCACTAGGCCTTTTAAAATTGGGGCATCGCAGCAAAAATGTAGGGCACCAAAGGCCAAAACCAAATTAATCAATTTTACAAGAAAGGTAAGTGATAATGACATTGTATGAAGATAAAACTGTATAAATCAATAATTAGGAGCACGTTGAAAACCACTATTTATCAATTTTTTAAATTGTTAAATTTTTATTCAACTTGCAGCAAATTATCGACTAATCAATCAAGACCAATACATGACCAGTAATAAGAAGTGATAATTAAAAAGTGAATGCCTATTGCCAACACTTTATAATTGATATGGCATTGTAAGGATGGCAGTATAAATGCAAAAATCCAAAACTTTTGTTGACTTTGCAGCATTTATTTTTGCCATCCTTACAATTGTCACTCAGCTGTGCATCATGCCAGACAACGCTCTTTAGCCATGACTACATTCAGAATATAGAACTGATTCTTGGGGCTTATTGCTTATTGAGCCTCGCAAACTACAACGTAATTTACGTAAATCTGTGCTGTTTCACAAGCTACAGGAGCGTAGAAATTATAAAGACATATTGATATTTTACATTGTCATTAATGTGCGGAAGAAAAGGCTTCAATTTTATGGTGCAATGTGTCACTATTCTATTGAAAATAAATTAGAATGCCGTCGGTTCTACAAATTAGTCTGAGCCAGTGTTGCAACCCAGGAAAAGTAAACTGCGAGAGGTTTTGGTTATCAAGCATTGAAAGATGAGGTTTCCGATGGCCTTTGTTACTGCGGACGGACCGCTACTGCTAAGCAGTCTGGCACAGCACCGGATGCACTGCACTGGCTAATGTTGTTAACGAATGCTCTCTCCAGCTCACTCTCAAAGTTTAGTTTCTGTCGAGGAAAGTTATACAACCACCGTTTTCACCCAGCCCAAAAAACATTTATACTTGACACCAACAGTATTAAATTTCTTGCTCTTAAAACATAATGTGAGCTGATTTTTCAAGCCAGATGGATGTATGGTTGTAGGATACCAACCTCACAAAACGTTGTCGCATTCTTGAGTGAGTGGGCTTGTCGTTGGTCGCACAAAGTGCTCAGAAGTCCAGCGCAGCGTGATGACGGGAGCCACACAGCTCAGTCGCTGTGTCGAAAATCACCACTATGGGTCATTTTTGGGCACCATGGCCACTAAAAAATAGGGCAAATCAAACTGGCCGTTTGAGTAGAATGGCAGTACGGCCACACAGGGGGGCAACCACAGCAATTACTGCTAGGCCATGGTATAATTCATGCGCTGCAGTAATCGTGACACATAGCCCCCAAGTGACCCGCATCTGGCGGGTCAGACCCGCAAATTAACAGCAAAACCTGCAGACCCGTGAGGGAGTGAAATATACCTGCGATCGGCGCAGTGGATCAAAAATTGATTTTCTAGTGCCCCCCCACCCCAACAAAACTAAATCATGACGCTGCGTTATGAGTAAATTGAGTTCTATATGCACGTATGCGAGGGTTAAATTGGGCCAAGGCTGTCTGTAAATCAGCCTGGCACGTGGTTTGACCTTCTGTGTTCGGGGATCCACCCCCGCAGATGTGTGTGCTCTGTGTGTCATCTATCAGGTGAGTTACTTGTCGTCAGTCTATGAGACAGCGCAGTTGGATAGTTATAGGCGGATAGCAAGGCAGGGAGACAAAGGTTAGAAACTAACATATTTGATGACAAGACGTCAAATGCTCAGATATTCCATTTAAACAATGGTTCGATTACAAATTGAAGTTCACCATTATCGTAACTGGTAAATGAAGCTAGCTAGTCCGGAAAATAGTTAAGTAACGTTGACACTGCCAGAACGTTCGTGGTTTGAGCAAATTATTGAAATGGCTCAAATTTCAATATGGCTGTAGGTAATTCAGGCTAGTTTTACCATTTCAAAGCTATGAAATTAATTACTGTAATAAAAAGGAACTAAATTTTGGTTTTTGTCTGGCCTCTCAGGAACGACATTTCATTAAATGTGTGGGGTTGCCAGTTCTCACGTATTTGATGTCAGACACGGTTATTACGTCCCGTGTCATGTCAGCATGAAAAATAAATTCTGTTGACCATGATGTATCTCACGCCTGAAATTACACTGGCTTTGGACAATCTTAGTCAATCTTGCGCAAAGTTTTCCTTGAAAGTTGGCAACTCAGATAGATGTTGCATAAATGTATGTCTTTTCTGATTCAAAGTTTCAGAGGTTGGCTAAACAAATGAAATGAGTGAAGCAAAGGGGGGGGGAGCTGACATGTTTTCAAAAGGTAGGTGCCATCAGACAGCTTTGCAAGGAATAATGTGCATTGATGCACTGGTATTCTCTTTAAATCTTTTTTAATTACCTTGCATCTTTTGGTAGTTATGTCCAAAAGATAATCTAATTATGATTTTGTTCATTTTTAAAAGTGTCAAGTTAATTGGCAAGGGCAGTTCTAGTTTATTTGTTGGAACATTTTCATTTTGTTACCTCCGCCAAGGAGGTTATGTTTTTACCGGCGTTGCTTTGTCTGTCTGTCTGTCTGTCTTGTTACGACCAGGACTCAATAGCTAACAACAAGACAGAAACACCAAATCAGTTTGACCAAAAATAGCAGCAGTTTATCAGTGACCCAAAAAGAAGTAGACCAAACACAAGAAATAGACGGCCGTCCAGTAAGATGTGAAAGTCAGCGTTGTTAGTAGTGTAGGATGTGAATGAGGGAAAAGTATGGGGTGGTGCGTGTTGGTTGCAAAGAACAAACATACAAAACACAACAAAAAGAACAAACACACAGACTTCCGGTTTTGGCCATGATGGAGTAGGCAGCAGGAGCGAGGAGCTCTGACCAAACTTGCACGTAACTATATAAAAACACCTCAAACGAACTAGAATCAAAATAATTTAACGAACTGAGTGTTTTTTTGTCGCTATGAGTTTAAAATGACTTCCTCCAGACAAAAACAGACATCTCTTACAACGAGAAATACGATTGCCAGTAAGCTAACCGCGATGGCCTCCACTGCTAGCGCTAATGAAGATTCTTCCATAGCCGAAGGAATTACACTGCCTCAGCTTGTGGAAGAATTGGCTAAGCAACGTGTCAGTTTCAAGGAGGACATTTCCATTCTCATTCAGCAGGCTGTTGGGCCGTTACAGGCCTGCATGAATGCTTTGAAAGAGACTGTGGACAGTTTTCAAACCCGTTTGACCGCAACGGAATCACTGGCAGGGGAGAACTTTGACAAGGTATTTGCTGCTGAAGCGGCTATCAAGTCCCCTGCGCACTCAAACGCTGGAGCTCTTGGATCGAATTGAGGACTTGGAGAACCGTTCACGTAGGTCCAACCTAAGAATTGTAAATGTTCCAAAAACAGTGAGAGGGGTGAAGATACGGGTGCGCATGTCTCAAACATGCTTATGGAGATCACAGACAGTGTGTTCGAGTCTCCCCCCATTCTTGAGAGAGCTCACAGAGTGGGCAAAAAGCCGGATAAAGCAGGACTTTCCCCGCGACCGTTTTTGGTATGTTTTCACCGATTTCAGGAAAAGGAGCGACTGCTGAGATGGGCTAGGCAACACAAAGCGAAATACCGAAATTCTACCCTGAGAATTTACCCCGACTTCAGTGCCAGTCTATCGAGGAGACGTGCGGAGTTCAACGATATTAAGCAAGCCCTGTATGAGAAAGGGTTAAGTTTCAACTTCTTTATCCTGCTACCTTGCGAAGTCACTCACGAGGGAAACACCTTTAAGTTCGATACACCAAAGGAGGCTAAGGCGTTTTATAACCGACAGGTCGTGGCTCAGGACAGTCAAGAATAGCCTGGCTTTGGACGATGGAGCGTATGTATTCCTAAGGTGGAACAAGCTAGCTAATGCGAACGATGCCACGCGAACTTTGTTTCATATAGAGACTGATTATGGAAAATAATCATCTCGAGGTAAATCTGTATCGTGCCCATTCTGTTATCTTAAGAGTTCTTATTGCATAAATGCTCGGATTTCTTTTTCTTATTTAATCACTATTTCTTTTAATGTTTTAAGTAATAGGCCATGGCATAGCAATGGTCTTGTGATCCGTTGAAAATACCGTTTTGGGCTGCTGTGTTAGAGTAGCCCAAGTTACTTTCGCCTTATTGTTGGGATCAACGTAGCTAATGTTAACTGAGGAATTCATTTGTCTACCTTTGTTTAATGAAGCCAACTCCATTCTTTTATTTGGTTGTTAAATATATTGTTTGAGAATATAACTGCTAAATGGTAATAGGCTCTCCATAATATGGTAGCATTAAGTTAAGGATGCACTGGAAGTTTCAAGATTTTGATGGAGGGATCCTGCAGTCTGCCTATGTTCGACAGGCAGGCATAGGAAGGTTGTGTGCTTTGTGTAGGGGTGAGATGGGATTATTCACTAATGCAACTGATTGTTTATTTTGTTATGAATGGGATTATACTGCCAGGGGGGATTTGATTATGTTTTGTGTGACATTTTTATTTTTGGGGAATACTGAAAAATGCTATGGGGCACTCGTGTTACTTCTGTCATTACGCTTACTTTACTTTCACTCCCTCCCCCCCCCTTCCTTTGAAATAATATGACTGATAACACAAATTATGCCAGGGCTGAAGCAGAATCTTTATCCACTCGCTTCATAACTTGGAATGTTAAAGGACTTAATGGGCCAAATAAAAGGGCAAAAATCTTCTCCCACTTAAAGAGGCTAAAAGCAGAAATTATATTTTTACAAGAGACACATTTGAAAATTAAGGACCAAGTGAGGCTCAGGAAGAATTGGGTTGGACAGAGTTTTCATTCTGACTTCAATATTAAAGCACGCGGAGTAGCAATATTGATTCATAAAAAAATAATGTTTACTCCAGAGAAAATCATTTCTGATCCTCAAGGACGATTTGTTGTAGTATCAGGTTCTCTTTTCAACACTCCAGTTGTTCTGGTAAACATATATGGCCCTAATTGGGATGACGCTAGTTTTATTAATAAACTCACCTCTCTCATACCAAATTTACACTCACATAAGCTCATAATTGCTGGGGATCTGAATACTGTGATGGACCCAGCTATGGACCGCTCCAGTCCTAAAACTTTAGTACGGCTCCAAGATGTCTCAAGCTCTTTTTGTGAGCTCTTGAATGAGACGGGATGTGTTGATCCATGGAGATTTCTCTACCCATACAAAAAGGAATTTTCCTACTTTTCACACGTCCATCACTCATATAGCAGAATAGATTATTTTTTTGTTGACAAAATCCTTCTTCCTATGGTAAAAAATGTTGAATATACTGCCATTGTAGAGTCAGACCATGCGCCAGTTGTTCTTGATCTCTTATTCTCCCAAAATATATCACAGCGCAATCACTGGCAACTGAATACAGCCCTGCTGACAGACAATCAATTTTGTGCATTCATATCAAAGGCAATTGATGAGTTCTTGATATTTAATAAATCAGACTCTATATCCCCGTCTACATTATGGGAAACACTCAAAGTTGTTATAAGAGGTGAGATTATGTCGTATACTATATCACTCAATAAAGAGAAAAAGCAAAGGGAGAAATTACTTATTGAATCAATTAGAAACATAGATCATCAGTACTCCATCACCCCTACTGCAGAATTATATAAGGAGAGGATTGCGCTAAAAACTCAATACGATTTATTATCAACAGAAAGAACTGAGAAGCACCAGTTGTGGCTAAAGGGTCATTATTATGAGCACGGAGAGAAAGCAGGTCGCCTTCTGGCATATCAGCTTAAATGCAGATCTGCATCTCGTTTGATTCCACAAATTCGCAAAACACGCGATTCACTTTCACCAACTATAGATCCAGTTGAAATCAACAACATCTTTAAAGACTTTTACTCTGATTTATACACATCTGCATTTCCGCAGGATAGCTCAAGTATGATTACTTTCTTGGATAACTTAGAGATTCCAAAGATAGACAAGGAAGTTAAAGATGATCTTGAGAAGCCCATTCAGTTACAGGAGATTACAAATTCCATTAAAAAAATGCAAAGTGGTAAAACCCCAGGGCCTGACGGTTATCCTGTGGAATTTTATAAAAAATTTGCTTCTCAGCTAGTCCCAATTCTTCTTGAAATGTTTAATCATTCCTTCTGTCAAAAAAAATTGCCATCAAGTCTGACTGAGGCGTCAATCTCTCTTCTTTTAAAACCAGGCAAGGACCCACTTGAATGTGGTTCCTATCGACCTATTTCTTTACTAAATGTAGACGTGAAAATTTTGGCCAAACTCCTAGCCTGTAGATTGGATGACGTATTGCCCCAGGTAATTTCAGTGGAACAGACCGGATTTATGAAAGGCCGTCATTCTTTTACTAACATTCGCAAACTCTTGAATATTGTGCATTCTCCGGCATCTGGGGGGACACCAGAAGTGGTTGTCTCCTAGATGCTGAGAAGGCATTTGACAGGATTGAGTGGGGGTATCTATTTACTGTGCTTGAGAAATTTGGCTTTGGCTCTAATTTTATCTCTTGGACCGCTTTTTGTTATATACTTCTCCTAAAGCATCAGTAATAACAAATAAATTAACATCCCAATCTTTTCCTCTGTCTAGGGTACACGCCAGGGTGTCCCTTAGCCCCTTATTATTTCGTTAGCTATAGAACCTCTTTCAATTAAGCTCAGAACAGCACCTAACATATATGGCATTAACAGGATGGGAATTGAATACAGAGTCTCTCTTTATGCGGATGATCTTCTGCTTTACATTTCAGATCCTGTCTCATGTGCCCCCAATATTGTGAATGTCCTGAATGAATTTGGCCTTTTTTCTGGTTATAAATTGAACCTATCCAAAAGTGAATGTTTTCCAATTAATAATTTAGCCCTTAAGATATTGGATAAAGAACTCCCCTTCAGAACATCAAAATTTGGTTTTAAGTATTTAGGCATAAATATCACCCGTGCTTTCTCTGATCTTTATGAGAAAAATTTCAAGCCACTTATGAAAAATGTGGAGGCAGATATAAAAAGATGGTCTGTACTGTATTTATCTCTTGCAGGCAGGGTTAATTGCATAAAAATGAATGTCTTACCTAGATTTCTGTATCTATTTCAGTGTCTCCCAGTTTTTCTGTATACATCCTTCTTTCAGTCATTGAACAAGTTAATTTCTTCATTTTTGTGGGCTGGAAAAAATCCTAGGATCCGCAGAGAATTTTTGGAAAGACCTAGGGACCAAGGTGGCATGGCACTTCCAAACATGAGGAAATATTACTGGGCATCCAATATACAAAAATTATTCATTGGTATCAAACTCCAAAAATGGACTGGTGCGAAATTGAGGCGAACTCATGTCCGTCGACATCACTTTCTGCTCTTATTACAGCAAAATTACCATTCTCACCGTCAAAACACATCAAGCCCCATAGTTAGTTCTACCCTTAAAATATGGGCACAATTTAGGCAGAAATTCCAGCTTAAAGATTTTTTTCAGTGTATAGCCCTGTTTGTAATAATCACCTCTTTCAGGCGGCCAAACTGGATCACACTTTTTACTCAGTGGCGTGAGGCAGGGTCTTGCTACATGTTATAATTTTTATATAGGTGGCTATTTTGGCAGTTTTACAGATCTATCAGAAAAATTTCAACTACAAAGGTCAGATTTATTTAGATATTTTCAAGTTCGTCATTTTATTCAGACCCTCAGTCCAGATTTTCCAGCCTTGCCAGCAGACTCAGGACTGGAGAAGATCTTGAGGGCCCCTATAGAGCATAGAGGACAAATATCAATTATCTCAAACATAATTACATCCCTTCAGAGCACTTCATTAGATGGGCTTAAAGCTAAATGGGAGGAGGACCTTGGTATGGAGCTATCTGATGCAGCCTGGGACTGTGCACAATCTGGAGTTAACAACACGTCCTCTTGTGCCCGTCTCAACTTGATACAATTTAAAGTGTTTCACAGGATCTATTACACTAAATACAAGCTATCAAAATTTACCCTGATGTTGAGGACAGATGTGAGCGCTGTAAGGCAACCCAAGCAGATATGGCACACATGTTTTGGAGCTGTTCAGAATTAGCAACCTTTTGGTCATATGTTTGTAATACTCTTAATAATGCATTTAATACTAAAGTGAAACCCTCTGCAGAAATGGCCATTTTTGGAGTACTAATTAATGAGCCTTTATTGGCCACTGACAGGAAGAATGCTTTTGCCTTTGCCTCCCTTATAGCCCGTAGGAGAATAGCTCTAGAGTGGAAATCTCCTGATCCACCAAAAGCATCTGTTTGGCTTTGCGATCTGATGTTTTTCCTGAAATTAGAAAAAGTGAAATATTTTACCAGAGGATCAGTTAGGAAGTTCCATAAGATATGGGACCCCTTAATTCGGTATTTTGATAGACTCAACACTCTCCCATAACACCACACACCCGGTATATTATAATGAAGAGCGATACAGGCTCTTCCCCCCCCACATTGTCATTATTATTATTCTCTCCCCCTTTTTTTTTTTTTTTTTTTTTTTTTTTTTTTGATATGTTTTCATTTATTTTTATTTACTTATTTTCTGTTTATGATGAAGGCAGTATGTATGTGGGAAGGGTGGGAGGGAGGGGTTTGATTGGTTAAAATAAGAAAACAATTCAAGATTTTGTACCTAGAATGTATCTTATACAATACCTTCTTTCTTGAATATAAATAAATATTATAAAAAAAAAAAAAAAGAACAAACACAACAAAACCACAAATAAAACAAAGTGTGAGGGGGAACGACAAAACGTCCCGCATTGCCAAGGGCTGACCAGTCTTTTAACCCCTGGAACTGCCAAATACAGGTGTACCAAGTTTGATTAATTTCACAAGCTCCATCCAAACAGGTACCTAATGCAAAAACAGATGACACAGGCCGTGGAAGACAACCACAGTCTGAATGTGAACAAGATAACTCAAAAAGTAATGAATGGATATCTCTGAAATTTTGTGGGTGGGTTGCTATTGCATCAGAGATGGACCCTATTGATTTTGACCATAATTGGTCAAACAATATGGCCACCACCGCAAATATTTGTGTTATCGTGCCAAGCCATCAGTGCTTTCAATTTCTGTCAAGTTTTTCCTTTTTCTTCGTTAATTTGCCTAATTTAAATGCAGGATTGAGTCCTTCATTTGTTTACAGTATTGGCCCATTTGCAAATCTGTACTTGGTTAATAAGATGTCTTATTTTGTTGTCAACGTGCCCACGTACGTCAACCCTGAAGCCACAGGGCCCCACTACATAGCAAATCCCAATTTAACCACTGTATGTGCATATATATATATATATATATATATACATACGTAAATTTATATGGTACAGGTGTTATATATTTTTTTGCTTAAACTGATGAGCCAAAACAAAGCAGAGATAAAATATCATACTTGCAATCACTAAAATGATAATCACTCAAACATAAATCATTTAAAAACCCATTTGCCCCAAAATACTCGAAATACTAAATAAAACATCTTAAAACACATGTTGATGTCCATTTCACATAATATACTATTATACACTTTTATTTAATTCAGTAGGAAGAACTACATAAAGGACAAGCGATTCCAAACTTTTGAGCAGTGATGTATGTTTTCCGTGTGTTATTTCCCATTTTATATGAAGATCTGAAACCACTTAATGCGAAGAATATACAAAAATAGAAGAAAGCAGGAGGAAGGCAAATACAGTAAAACTTGCCTAAACCGTCCTCATATTAAACGGAAACTCGCTCATACCGGACAACAGCTCAAGTCCTGATTTTTCTGTAATGTTTTTCCATTAAATAAACATCGAATATACCAGATTTTATAAAACAGATTTTCGCTTACATCGGACAAAATGTCCAGTCCCATCACAATGCATTTCCATCAAAAAGCACTTGTGTATACCGGACAAGCTGGTTTGCACCATGCACATATGCAATTGCCATAGAGCAACAAAATGATGTTCGGCTTTCCTACACTGTTATAAAATGACTGAATTTAATCGTTAAATTAACGCATTGTCTCCTTGTTATTTTAACTGTAAGTGGAGTCCTGCGCCCATTTTAACCGTGGTTTACATTTAACATGGACGGAACTCTGTTGTAAACTTATTGTTAAATTACGGTTAAAATAACGGGGGGGAGGTGTGAGTTTATAATGGTGCATTCGCGGAATCTGAAACTGGCGCGGTTTCGTTTACATACTGAAGTTCAGTGGTGGTCAACCCTGGTCCTGGAGAGCTGCGGTGTCTGCTGGTTTTTGATGTTACTCAGCGCTTAATTCATGAATTAAAGCAGTTGATTACACGCGTAACTCAACTCACCTGGTGATTTAGGTTTAAATAAGGTGGAGAAAACCAAACTCAGCACACCTTGTGGCTCTCCAGCACCAGGGTTAGCTATACTCCTGCACTAAGGGAATAATAAGCCAATCTATCAATTACCAGGAATTACCCACAAGACTCCTAGAGCCTATTAAACAGACATGCAGGTTGTGACAGCAGTCTATGTGGAAACTAAGATTTGTCAATGTGGTTGGACATTTAGCATAGTTGTAATGCAGACAGAGTAAAAGTACAAAGTAAAGATAATAGGGCAGGGGTAGCAAGCCCTGGTCCTGGAGAGCCACAGGGTGTGCTGAGTTTGGTTTTCTCCACCCTATTTAAACCTAAGACACCAGGTGAGATGAGTTAAGTGTGTAATCAACTGCTTTAATTAATCAATTAAGTGCTGAGAAACATCAAAAGCCAGCAGACACTGCAGCGCTCCAGGACCAGGGTTGACCACCACTGCTTTAGTTTTCAGTCTTCTTCATTGATCCCAGTTGGACCAACATGTAGTATCATCCTGTGATCCATTGTGTCAGGACAAGACAGACTAAATGAAGACAACAAGTAGGTATGTGCACTTCAGAATGAAGTTGTTCCTATCTTTATTCACAAAGCATGCATATAAATTCATACATGTATATAACGGATATAATCTGCTTTACGCATATAGTGGATATAATCTGTTTTATGCGTATAACGGATTTTGTCTGTTTATATGCATATAGCTAATTTCGCCAATAACGGAAAAAATGAGCTGGTCCAGTTGAATCCGTTATATGCGAGTTTTACTGTACTTTGGATTTAAAGCGGATTTCAGTTTCAGGGTATGCACATCAATATGGTGTGATCCGTGAAAGCCCAAAAAACTCACAGGCCACTCTATATTGCCGAGCTGCAAAAATTGGTCCCCAGGATTGAGCATGGGGCAGACCATCGGACAAAAAACAAAATAAGGTCACACTTTAGATGAAGTGTTGCTCATAAAGGCTTTATACAGCATGTATAATGTCTTCATAAATGAGCCATAATGTCTTAATAAATCATACATAAGCAAATGTCATGCTTTGTAAAGGGTGAAATAACATATCCTTATTTAGCATGTGATGCCAGATGTCATATGACAATGTCACTTTCCTAGTGGCCAAATACTATAAAGGGTGACATTGTCAGCTAAGTGACATTGTTATTGTCACATCTGGCATCCAATGCTGAATAAGGATGTGATATTTCACCCTTTCCAAAGCATTACATTTGCTTACGTATGATTTATGAAGACATTATGTCTCATTTGTAGAGGCATTATATATGCTGTATGAAGCCTTTATGAGTAACACTTCATCTAAAGTGTGACCCAAAATAATTTCGTATTATCTTCTGCTCTGCAGTTCTCTCCAGATATAGGTGTCTTAAATGAAGCTGTAGTACTGTCTTGTCATGATAATTTGATCTAATGTGCATGAGGAAGCCATATTTTTTCCACTGTAGTCGCATACAGTCTACAGGCACTGGGCGATTTTATGTCAGTCAACAAATTATGATACTGACAGCCATGATCATCCTGGTCTTTTCAGGTTTGGGGACTTAGGAAGCATCTCTACATATGACCCATACTCTCCAGCTGACTCCACTCAGAAGCTCTAATCTGTGTTATCAGAGAAAATTCTATCCCAGTTGGTTCCGTTAAAAAGCGTTTTCAACTTTGCTATCGATAAGGTAGAGTGTTCGGGAGGCGATTTGATTCAGAGCAGCTGACTCCTCTCTCTCCAGTAAAACTCACAGCAGACACAAAATAAATCCACACTTTGGTCCCAACTAAATATTTTTCATATGCTGCTATTTTCACTCACTCACCAGAATCTCCAGATTTTCAATTGCTTGAGATGCATGCAGCTTTTGCTATATGCAGTCATCATGCAGTTATACAAAAGATGAGTTGTTCAGCCCAAAACTACATCATTGAAGCGCCATCATATCAGATCGCTCTGCATGCATAATGGAAGGTAAAATGGTTCTAATTTATCTGCACAGTGCAGAGAAAACGGTGGGCTTCACTGGCAGCCAGGAGATTATTTGAGGAAAATAGTAATTACCTGGATGTAACTCCAGGGGCCTCATTTACAAATGGTGCAGAGCCACAAGAAAGATGCACAGGCCTCTTTCTTTGCAGATTCCAGATTTAAAAAAAATAATTTTAAAAAAGCCAACTGAATAATTATGAACATATATGCAAAATTCCAAGTTGATCTTGATTCAGAAAAAAAAATGTGTGCAGTTTAGCTTACCCACAATTCTGGAAATTTGAAATATTTATATCATACAACGCTTTTCTTTTTCTGAGCATATGCAATATTTAAGTATGAAATTCCCTCAAGTTTGTATAAATAAAGCCCCAGCTGTATGAGTATGTGCACAGCTCTCTAATGGGCCTCACAAGTGGTTTACCCCCATAAGGCTCCACAAAACATCTTTGCACTAATCAACTAACCCTAACCCTATCAGGAGGTATTGCTGACTGTATTTCAAAGATGCACGACTTGACAGATCCCCAAATGTAAAGCTAAAACATCTTGATCATTTCCCAGTGACTAGCAATATTATAGGTTAGAAATCCTGCCCTCCCCATGTTAGTACAACCGCAATTTCGAAATAGTTGGGACAAAGTGTAAATTGTGAATAATATCAAAACGCAATGACTTTCAAATCACACCAACGAGTATTTTATTCACAAAAGAACAGAGATAACTGAGAAATTTTACAATTTTATCCACAAAATGAGCTCATTTTAAATTTGATGGCTGCTACAGGTCTCAAAAAAGTTGGGACAGGAGCCCGTTTGCCATGGTGTAGCATCCCCTGTTCTTTTTAACAGTGGAGGCGTCTGGGCATTGAGGAGACACGTTTCTTGAGTTTAGCCATTGGAATTTGATCCCACTCTTGTTTAATACAGGCCTCCAGCTGCTGGAGAGTTTTGGGTCTCCTTTGATGGACTTTTCGTTTAATTATGCGCCAAATGTTCTCAATCGGTGAAAGATCAGGACTGCGGCAGGCCAGTTCAGCACACAGACTCTTCTACTACGAAGCCATGCTGTTGTAATAGCTGCAGTATGTGGTTTTGCATTGTCCTGCTGAAATACACAAGGCCTTCCCTATCTGGAGGGAAGCATATGTTGCTCTAAAACCGTTATATACCTTTCAGCATTCACGGTGCTTTTGAAAACATGCAAGTGTCCGACACCATACGCATTAATGCATCCCCATACCATCAGAGATGCTGGCTTTGGAACTGAATGCTGATAACAGGAGGGGTGGTCTTTCTCATCTTTAGCCTGGAGGACATGATGCCCATGATTTCCAACAAGAATGTCAAATTTGGACTCGTCTGACCACAGGACACTTTGCCACTATGCTACAGTCCATTTTAAATGAGCCTTGGCCCACAGAACACGGCGGCACTTCTGGATCATGCTCAACAATGGCTTCCTTTTTGCATGTTAGAATTTTAGGTGGCATCTGTGGATGGCAACGGCAGACTGTGTTTACAGACAGTGGTTTCTTGAAGTATTACTGGGCCCATTTAGTAATGTCAATGCCAGAATGATGCCGGTGAGTGATGCAGTGGCGTCTGAGGGCCCGAAGATCACGGGCATCCAGTAAAGGTCTTCGGCCTTGTCCCTTATGCACAGAGATTTTTTCAGTTTCTCTGAATCTTTTGATGATGTTATGCACTGTCGATGATGAGACCTTTAAAGCCTTTGCAATTTGACGTTGAGGAACATTGTTTTTTGTAAGGGTTTGGCTTTACAGTCCCTCCCCTGTCTCATTCTTTCACCTCCACCTTAATGGGCAACAGGTGCAGCCCGTTAAGGTGGAGGTGATTGCAGAGTATAAAGGGCTGGCAGCTGCCAGTCCCTTTGCTTGTGATTTTTACTCTGTCTTTTGAGACCTGTGCAGCTCCTGTGTTTTTAGCTCTGTATTGTTTTAATAATTAAACCCTCAGTTTTTCTAACCAGCCTGGCATTTGAGCCTTCTGTTCATTTTGGCCCATGGTCCTTGTGCCCACCCGATTGTTTTAGGCATATAGCAGGACACTAACCATGACAGAATGCAGAGGCCTTTACTTAGACTCAACCAGCCTAGGGTAGAGCAGCGGTCCATTCCATGGGGCTTTGGGAGAGCAGCGGTCCAGTCCATGGGGCTGGCGGGGAGCAGAAGTCCAGTCCATGGGGCTGGTGGGATCCACCCCGTGGGACTGGCGGAGAGCTGCGGTCTAGCCCCTGGGACCGGTGGAGAGCTGCGGTCTGGCCCGTGAGACCAGCGAAGAGCTGCGGTCCAGCCCATGGGACTGACGGAGGGCTGTGGTCCGGTCCATGGGGCCGGTGGATAGTTGCGGTCCGGTCCAGTTCAGTCCATGGGGCCGATGTTGAGCAACGGTCCAGTACAGGGGCCAGTAGGGAGCAGCGGTCCAGTCCAGGGGGCCAGCAGGGAGCAACGGTCCGGTCCAGGCAAGGAGCCAGCGGAGAGCAGCGGTCCGGTCCGGGGAGCCGGCGGAGAGCTGCGGTCTGGTCTGGGGAGCCGGCGGAGAGCTGCGGCCCGGTCCGGGTTCTTGCCACGCCTGGAGTCGTGCCTTGGGGGGAGGGTACTGTAAGGGTTTGGCCTTACAGCCCCTCCTTTTCTCATTCTTTCACCTGTTGCCCGTTAAGGTGGAGGTGAGTGCAGAGTATAAAGTGCTGGCAGCTGCCAGTCCCTTTGCTTGTGCTTTTTACTCTGCTGTTTTATCTGTGCTGCTCCCAGAGTTTTTGCCTCTGTTTTGTTTTATTTGGTTTTATTAAAGCCTCCAGTTTTAACCAGCCCGCACTTTTGGGTCTTCCCTTCGACTAGGCTCATGGTCCTAGTGAAAGAGGAAATCATGGAGAAAACCATGACAGTTTTTGAAGTATTCCACGATTTTTTTACGCAAGCTTTCACAGGTTGGAGAGTCTCTGGCCATCTTTACTTCTGAGAGACTCAGCCTCTCTAAGACATCCCTTTTATAGCCAATCATGTCACACACCTGATGCCAGTTAACTTAATTACTTGCTAAATGTTCTTTCAGCTGATTCTCTTATATATTCCCTTAAATGCCAAACTATAGTAAAAGTTGAAAGAAAAATCTATGTATTCTGTTAATATGTCCTGGGGAGGGGCTAATAACAACCCAATAGCAATTTTTAATGTTTGGTGACCTTTGACCTCATTTTAGTCCTATGGGCATTTCGGGAACTTTATTGCTAAAATGACTTGAATGATAAAACAGTTGACATATGGCTGAAGTATTAGGCATAGCTTATTTTTCATTAGCTTACCTGTTTGTCTACTTTATCCAGTGATGAATGGGTGCTGATCCATCGTGTGGATTCCACCATGGGGGCGGCCATATTGGAAAGGTTAGCTGGTGCAGCCAGTGTTGTGCCAGTTCCACTTTTATGCATCAGATGGCAGCACTGATGGTCTAAATATCTCACTATGGGCATTAGGTTGCAAAATTTATGTGGGGTCAGTGGTTTTGACAACCCCCAAAATTGTTTAAGGGTTAAGGGCATTTAAGGGTTAATAGCTTTTTCAGCCCTTTTTTGCCTGTGTCCCAACTTTTTTGAGACCTGTTGCAGCCAGAAGATTTGAAATAAGCTCATTTTGTGGATAGAAATGTAAAATGTCTCAGTTTCAACATTTGAAATGTTATCTGTGTTCTATAGTAAATAATGTATTAGCTCATGTGATCTGAAAGTCATTGCATTTTGATTTTATTCACAATTTACACTTCGTCCCAACTATTTCAGAATTGGGGTTGTAGATCGGACGTGGGCTACACTAAAAATCAAAGTAGGGGATAGCCGCCTTGATAGTAACGCGTCACAATTGTAACGTACATGTTTTCTCTTGATTGGTCAATGCGGTCGTGATGTCATCAAGTCAGCGTGTGACGAGTACCGTAATACACATGCTTGGGAAGTTGCAAGTCTTTTCATCCATGCTGCAGGGAAATATTGCCAGAGAAGTTGGTTTTCCACAAAGTAAGTAAAAATTCACTCCCACAGTATTTGACTACAGATTTTTTTTTTTTTATGTTACAGAGCTAACATCCGCTTGGGTGTCAGTATATATATGTTCGTTACTAGTTTGCATCGTTTTAACACATTATGATTGTTAGGTCTGTTCAGTAAACAACGCCAAATGAACGGTGCGCCGAGCGGTGCAGTTGTAACACATGTTACATTTGAGACAACGGCAGACATTTGCAAGCACAACTCGAATAATTTTGCTCTTTGTTTGCTTTTTTGTTTGTTTTACAGAATGTGCATTTTTGTGGGGACATTCTAAAAAATGCACTAGATGCTGAACGGCACATATTGTAATGTTCTTTGCACTAAGATGTAGGCTTAGTCCTACCTTGAAATTTAATAAGCTAACCTATTTGGTTCTGTTTGTCGGCAAATGTTATTGTAGCCTATTTTGGATTTTTGCAATAAAACTTTAAAATACAAATAGACTGTTTTTCTATAGCATAGACTGTAAAAAAATAAGTAATTTGGGGTGTTGCTACATAATTGACCCTGCAGGGGTAGCAGTGCAGGTATGAATGGGACTTTTACAAAACTCATGTGTCATATTTGCCAATATTCTGTGTTCAGTCAGCTGTCATTCAATTATATTCTAAATCAAATTAGGGTTGTATAACATTTTTACAACTCCATCAGTCAAAGTCGCTAACTTTGTAGGCACAATCAATGCATTTTCCTATCAAGGAACTCACACAAACGCTCCAACTGGTGCATCTGGTAAGTTTAATTATACAATATTTTTGATAGGACATTCTTATCACATTATTGGTGTTAAAGAAACTTTAAACAGTTGCCTGAATGAAATATAATTGATTTGACCTGAAAACGACGAGTTTAATGCTACTTTTTAGCAGTGTTACAATTGTAACTCCTGCTGTTACAATTAAGACTCAAACGCGCTTCAGTTGTAACATCGGACAGAGTCCACTTTCAGTTATATAACTCAAGACCTGTTTTATCAATTGAAAAACTTTAAGTGGTTTATGATAGCAGACGTGTTGGTGCTTTGCCTGAAAATATAATATAATATTATTATAGTATATGTAGCTAAAACAATCTCTTAGTTATAGAGTGAGAAGTGAAAAACGTTACAATTGTGGCGGCTCCCCCCTATGTGTTAAATACATTTTTCCCAAAGATGGTTTCTGTCATTTTAGGTAATTCTGAATTCTGGGAGATATACTTAATGTTACACATGCTTAAATAGTCACTTCCCAGCACAATTGAATATAACCCATAGTGACTTTGCAAAAAAAATCTACAGTGAAAAGCTCTTTTCTCTGTTCATAGCGACATATGCTGTTAGCAGCGAGGCAAACATTAGGAAGTAGGCGGTTGCTCCAAGTAAAGATGGCCTGAGGAGCATAAATTTATAGAGAATTATAGATTAATTTTGTCCCGGGGTATGTTTTCCAAAAGCATGGTTGCTGGCGGAGTTCGACAGTGTTTCCAACTTAAAACTGTAAGTTAGCATCTGTGCTTTTGGGAAATACTATAGTGTGGAAATTGCCCAGTGAACACTCTGTGCCCTGCTCATCACATTTTTCTCAAAGCGCATTTGAACAGCTGAGCCGTGTGGCAATTGACTGTGGTCACAAACCAAATTTGCGGCCAAGTGCGGTTCCTAAATCAAAAAACGGCTGAAGAAACTGTAGTGACGGACACAGGAATCTGGTTGAGAGTCAGGATCTTTCTTTGAAATTGCAAGCTACAAGTAATGCAAGATTTCTGAATATCCTGCGGCTGATTGGATCAGTTCTCAGTAACCTAGACATAAAAAACTGAATTCTATGCGTGGTAGAGAAGCACTTTGTTAGCCTACAATTAAATGTATCTGTCTCACGTCCACAATCTTGGATTTGACAATCGATCAAATTTACAGCAGTCTGGGTAAGTCAGCTTCAAACATGACAATCCACATATATTTCTAATCAATTCTCATAAAATTCACAAAAAATGTTGGCATATCTATGTATTATAGAGGCTAAAGACTATGCCATGGTCACTGCAGACTTTCCATATCGGTCCACATGCCTTTGCTTGTCTCAGCATGATCATCACTGTCAGCACAGGGTTCAAATTGGTATGGTCTACTCTATGGACAGTATAAAGATGGACGACGCATTTCAACTTCCTAGCGCTGTGCAAAAATGGATTCAAAATATCCTTCATATGGACACTGCCATCTTGCACATTTAGAGCCAGAGTCTGCGCAGTAGTGATGGGGGGTTGAGCCATGGTATCGAGGTCCCGCCCATACACCCGCCGTACTCATAACCATATCCCCTGAATGTTTTACGCTGCCAAAATGGCTCCCTCTGTTTGCACTAAATGCTGGGTGATGTACGCAGCCAAGAGGTTGGTTCTATGGCAACTCAAAGCTTATTAAAGGGTTCGATAGATCAGATCTTTTCCCAGTGCAGTTGTATGACTCTAAAGTATGTTTGATGCTGTCCTCATCTTTGCTAGTTAGCTGCTTAGCCGATGTCCAGGACTAGCTAGCTAGCTAATACATTGTCTATGGATAAATGGCTAGCTAGCTGCATCATATAAACCTACTTTAACTAGCGAACCTTTGAAAATAAGGTAAGTAGAGTCTATGGGTAAATAGACTCCCCACTATCATGGGCTATAACATTAGTTCTAACTAGCTAGAAAACTAGCCAAGAACGACCCTTCTGAATCTCGATTTACTAACCTCAGTTAGGCAGCTAGCGATCCGTTTTGTTGGGTCACTCATGCTAGCAACAAATATTGATTGCCCTTTGTTCTGAACATAACGTCGTTGCAAACAGTAGCTACATTAAGCTATGTTCAAAGTTGAGAGCTTTTTACAAACAATTTTCATGGCTGTCTAGAGTGACCTATAAAAAAATGTTGCTAAACTTGCTAGCTATACCTTTCTGCTGTACTAGAAGCGCTGCAAACAGTACATGATTCTATGTTCAGAGCAAAGACCGTTTTATAATCAATTTTTGTCGGGTTGCATTTCAACACATTTCATTTTGCGTTATTGTTACCTTTTGAATTGTATCAAGGCTACAATGAAATTGCATGGACGGTAATTAAGTGAAATTTCTCGTTTCTCACGTTTCTTGTTTAATTGGATAATTGTCATTCATACAATCTCATATTACAGCCTTCCTACAACTTTCCCTGAAGCTGAACTGCAAAGACCCAGTGAATGATTTTAAATGCATGCCATGCGTCGAACTTTCACAATGCACTAATATGCAGTTTACGAAATTATTCTGTCGCCAATGCTTGGACGTCAGAAGTGTTGGTAATTTAATAAATTAATTAATATAGCTGTGGGCGGCAACCAGTGTGCAACTGAGCTTCCCTGCAAATGCAACCTATTTTTTTGAACGCTGAAAACATTATGATTAAGTGCAATCTTAAAATGAATTAGGTTGCACAGTTAAAAAAAAAAATCCTGGAACAGGAGATGGAATTCAGGCAAAGCACTGGATTAATTAATTATGTATGAATGGAAGAAAAAACAAAATAATATCACTATTAGGTCTGTAGTCAGTGTTACCCTTCAGTGAAGCGTCATTTCTTAATACTTTCTTAATAATGACAGGCTTATATAATTGTGTGATTATTGATCAAGCAATATTAAACAGGGTCAGTCAGCTTGAAAGCAATTATGTCTTTTAAGGTCAGAGACTCGCAGCACGTCATTTCAAAGTCCCGTAACGCCGGCGTTAATGCCAGGGGGACGTTGGGCTTTAGGGAGTTACAGCCACATTATGTCAGAAATTGCTAGACATGCCCTGGGTAACTCCATATTCAAATTGTAGTGAAGTTAAAATGACTTTTTATGTTGCCGGATAGCTCACTCGGTAAAGCATCGCGTAGCGAAGCAGAAGTGACTATCACGTCGCGGGTTCGATCCCCGCCTCGTACCAGCCGGCAGTGGGCGGCAGCTTTTTCAAGAGTAGCGCACAATTGGCTATTGCGCTGCAGGGTTGCAAATTGGGAAGGGACTGCCGGGAAGGGAAAATAATAGTTGCCTTGTTGCTTGCTCAAGTGCCTCCTGTTGGCCAGACGGGCGCTCGTCAGGAAGATTCTAAGCCTGTTCATGTCCGGGTATCCTCCGCCCGCTTTCTGAACTTGCAAAGATTCAAACAATGAGTGTATAAGAAGCAGCAGGCTGACAGGCTCGTGCTTTGGAGGAGAGCCGTGAACTGTCTACATTCTCCTGAATTGGCAGCAAGGGGTCGCATACGAGCAAGCCTTGTACATAGTTCACCAATTGGGCATTCCAGATTCACGTGGGATTGGAGATGCCAAATTTAAAAAAAAAAAAGAAAAAAGACTTTTTACTACATAAAAAGAGGTGAAAATGTGACTCTTGAAACTAAAGAATTAACTGGCTTCAAAATTTTGGACACGTGGTCACTCAAACTAAACATTTCTTAGGTAATTAAGAATTCAAAGACAAAGCCAATTATAATAAGTCAAACCTTTTCGGTGTTATTTTTGCGATTGGCCTTTAGAAATTCATTAGTATAGAACTTTGAAAACCTGCATTCATAAGCCTAATTAAACACTTTTGATTCACCACAGTCTTGAATTTGGTCAGTGTTAAAACAATGATACCACGTCTTGGCTTAGTTACCTGGAATATCAAAAAATGAACACAGTTAGTAGATTCGGCTATTAAACAGCATGGAATGCATAGCCATTTCTGTCAATGTAATTTAAGAATGTAAAACGTCTCACTTGCCTGAAAAGCAACTAATTAAGAAAAATTAACAGCTTGTTAACTCTTGGATTGTAATTGTGGTCGGAACAAAAACCAGCTTACACAGTGGGTCCCCAGGACCAAGTTTGGGAACCACTGCTCTAAAAAATTGGAAAAACTGTTCATTGGAAGATTAGATCACTTCATTGAGAAGTACCAATTACTGACAGGCAGTCAATACGGTTTCAGAGCAGACAGATCAACAGCAATGGGACTGATGGAGCTAACAAAAGACATATCCATTTGTATTCAGCACAAGAGGTATGCAGTAGGAGTATGTATAGATTTAAAAAAAGCATTTGACACCGTTAATCATGATATATTACTCAAACAAAATGGAGAGGGATGGTATAAGAGGGGTAGTGCTGAACTGGTTGAGAAGCTATATTGGAAACAAACAGCAGTATGCGCAGATAGGGGATTACAAATTGACATGCTTAGATATTACTTGTGGCATAGGCGGATCTTCCGGGGGGGCTAGGAGGGGTGGTTGTCCCCCGGCCCCGGGTCCCCAGGGGACTGGCCGTCGGGCCCCGCCAGCCGGACCCTGCAGATGTAGTTGCCAGCGGACATGGAGCTGTTCCATTTATGCACGCAGTTACACTATTCTATTACTAGATGGCACCCAGATCAGTTATTGAATATTCACAAGCAAGCCGAGCTCGAACACGGTTTAGAATATGGACAAATTCAGTCCCATCCCTGTTACCCTGGAGTTGCATGAATTAAACTCCTCAGCTAAGCCTGGTGTGCAAACTGCTCAATATATTTGCCCATAGTGTCTATCCAGCATTTCAAAAAAATGATCTCTTGCAACAGAAAAAAATCTTTGTCCTTTATAGAAATACTTCAGCTAAAGTGAGCCAATGGCATCCCAATTAAGTAGTTATGAAAAATCAGTTTTCTGAAGGGAAAATTCGACATGGTATTGATACTATGTCATTCTACTATCAATTATAGACATCACACATCAAAAACACGTAATTCCCTAGGCTGGATTTACACGTTAATTCCTCCATCGATGAATTCAGCGCTTCCTTATTCCCAAGTACTCTCCCTGATTAGCCAGACACTCAATTGCTTACCTAGGCTCATCTGCGTAAACCACAGTTATAGTTCACGCCCTGGTGAAACTTCCCCGGTAATAATCTATTGATAGACACGTTTCTTATTCAATTCCAGAGTATAAACTTTCCGCAGTAACTAAATACTTTTCTGTTGGTCCAAGCAATGTCTTCCAAACCTTTGTGTAACAGCAGTAAGGTCGTATTCTCTTAATATTGCGCAGCAGAGAATGACGTGATTGTACAGAAAAAAAGATTACCAAAATCGGTGTTGTGTCCGATTCAGTTCCCCCCATCAGATCGTGTTCCCCCTGCATTTGCGCGCGACTTGCAATCAACTCCCTCTCGACAAGCAATGCTTGGGACACATTCATCTGCCGATTTTTCTAAACATTCTAGTTATTAATTATTCACAGTATTGTTCTCATTAGTTGAAGTGGGTTATGATGTGGTTGCTATGAACTCTGGCTATTGAATGCTTTGATTTTGTGTGTCAAAAATGTAGTAACGCTTGTAAGCCCTGCAGTTGCGGGCATGTGTTTGTTGTGAAGCTATGTAATGTCAAGCCTTAATGAGTTACTATCGAATGCTTTGAATTGTGTGTCAAAAATGTAGAAATGCTTGCAAGCCCAGTAGTGGTGGCGGGGTGAGAGGGACGGGGATGGAATTGAGGTGGGGCCCGCTCATGTGCCCTGCCGCCCGGCCCAGCTTTGACTAGTTCTGCCAGTGACTTGTGGGGTCCCACAGGGGTCAGTATTGGGTCATAATTTGTTTATTTTGTACATAAATGACATATATAGGGTATCAAGGATGTTGAATTTTGTTTTATTTGCAGATGACACTATTTATTGTTCTGGGGAAAACCTGAAGCAGCTTTTGGAAGAGGTCACAACAGAAATGAGAAAATTGCAAAGGTGGTTTGACCAAAGTAGAAAAAAGCTCCACACATCGATGACATTGGACTGGTGCGTAAAAGAGGCGTAACGCCAAATACAAGACACAAACTCCCGCACACCGTCTTACTTGCAAAAATATTTTAATTCTCAGAAAGCAACATTTCGGTGGAAGACCTTCATCAGGCAAAAGGTGGTTTGACCAAAACAAACTGTCATTAAATCGGAGGAAATCCAAATTTAGGTTATTTGGGAATAGAAAAATAGATTTACAAGTACAAATTATGATCGATAAGGACAACATTGAAAGAGCATATGAAAATAGAATTCCAAGTGTGATGCTGAACCATAAAATCCGCTGGAAACCTCAGATAAATTATGTAACAACAAAGCTGGCAAAGAGCCTTGCAGTTTTAGGGAAAACAAGGTACATACTGGACCATAAATCACTGCCCAATTTGTCTTCTTTGCTTGTATCACCATATCTGAATTACTGCATGGAAGTTTGGGGTAACACTTACAAAAGAAACTTACAACCATTATGCGTACTACAAAAGAGAGCAGTCTAGTAAATAAAGTGGGATAAAGGGTTTCACACAAACACTCTGTTTTTAAAGTAAACACACATTGAAATACAAGGACTTGGTCACATTTAAACCAGCAGTAATTATGTTCAAAGCAAGAAATAACTCCCTGCTGGGCAATATTCAAATAATGTTTTGTTATGCACAGGTTATAATTTAAGAGGAAAATTTAATTGTAAAAAGCTTTGCATTCATACAACAAAGAAGAGCATGTGTATTTCAGTCTGTGGGGTGGATTTGTGGAATGGGTTGAATGATGGGTTGAAGCAGAGCAGAAATATAAATCAATTTAGAAAGCTATACAAAATGGATATTTTTGGGAGGTATATGGACAAGAAGTTGTGTGAAGGGTTGGTTAATATTTATTTTATTTCACTCTGGATGAATATTGGGGTTGTAAATAAACTTGGGTTGCTGTTTGTATATTTATATTGAAGTAAATAAATCTGGCATAGTACGTATTATCCGGGGTTTTCTTCAGGTTCTCAGAGGACTTAGGTGCTAACAGGGATCCTGGGGTACTCGAACAAATATGCTTGGCTATAATGTTCGGCTAAAGTTTAAAATATTTGTTATAATCCAATTGCCATTGTGCCATGGAGTCCGGAAGAATTAGATTTTCTAGATTGATTTCAGCAGCACAAACATTACAGCCCCAAACAACGCAGAATTAGGTTACGATAGATGCACCTTTACAAATGCGTCTTTCGTGACCGAAAGTTACAAGGCATTGACTTTGCGTGTGACTATTTACAAACAGAAATTCTGGAGAATCTTTGACTACATGCTTTTTTCCAGGTGCAAGAATCACGTGAATTATGGAAAAGCTGAGATAGTAAGTAACCTTCTTAAGTTAAAATGCCTACCTAACATTTTAGATAAGACAAGATACACTTTATTGAACCCCGTGGGGTAATTTTTCCTCTGCATTTGACCCATCCTATAGTTTGGAGCGGTAGGCAGCCACAGAGCAGCGCCCAGGGACAAACTCCATTTCTAAAGCCAGTTCCTTGGTCAGGGGTACTGGTTGGAGTGTTCCTATGATGTATGTTTTTGTGGGTGGAGGAAACTGGAGTACCCGGAGAAAACCCACGCAGACACGGGGAGAAGATGCAAACTCCACACAGAATCGAACCCACAACCTTCTTGCTGTGAGGCAACAGTGCTAACCACTATGCCTCAGCTGTCATTTGCTGCTGTTTTTTGACCAAAGGTTACAGCTCTCATTTAGGTTAGCCTTAAGCTATGTTCACTTCACACTTTGGGCTCTATCTTACACCTGGCACATAGTGGTGCAGAGTGATGCTAGTGCCTTTGCTAGTTTATGTACCGGTGCAGATGCCATAATCCCATCCAGCGCCCAGTTCGCATTAATAGGAAGCATAATTTAGTCAAACTGAGTGCCCATGGACGTGTTGGTCTTAAAATAAGGTGTGGTGAGGTGCATTGCTATCTTGAGACCAAAAAAAGCGATTGCGCTATTGACCAAAAAAACCTGGTCTAAAGTCAATGGTCAGTTTTTGACCGCTCATTTCAGGGCACATAGTCAGATAGTATCATGCCTCTTTGTAGGCAAATACACAATGCACGTACATTCTTCTTGTTACATAGTACTACCCATGAAGTGGACGACCAGCAGGGCATGCACTGTAAAACTGTGGAAAATGTGACATGTTTACAATCTGAACACCAGGGTGTAAAAGCTAAATGCCTGGTGATTATTTTTGTAAATAAGTGTACCCATTCAAAACACTGATGTTTATTGGATGTTGAGATCAAGGTTTTTCAGATTTGTTGAATACACTTTAAAACTGAATCTAAACACTGTGACATGTTTAAAAAGTGTTACAAAAAAGTTTTTAGCATATGTTCAGAACTTAAATATTTGATTTTACAGTGTGCAACTGATTAAAAATAAAGAGATTACAATGTGAGAGATATTTGTCAAGATATTTAAAAAATGCATGTCAGAATTGTTACTGCGACCGACGTCCGCACTTCAGGGCATGATGTGATACAGGCTGTTTAATTCGTTAGTGAACCTGTTCAATCAGGTAATATGCGATTCAACATGTGGGGTTATGCATGTAGAAGTTCGCAAATTCTTCAGGATAAAGCCATGACCTGTTGATATTGGCAAGTTCTGTCATTCCTGTTGTTCTCCAGAAGATCCCTCCTGAAGGGGTGGCTGTTCAGGGACAATGGTTAGCCTATGTATTCATTACATGACACATCGTCCAACACAGTGCATGGATTTTTCTTCCATTACAAAAAACATAAACTGTTACGGAACAAATGTTTGAAGTGCTGAAAATGTGCTTCAGACCTTTGGATAAGTCTTGCATGGGACAACTCATTATCCGCAGTTATCTGAAAAATCAATTTTGAATCCGGCCTGATTTAGTAATACGGTCCTTGTAACCCATTTGCCCATTTTCTCTTATCAAATACAAAATCCCGCATTTCATTTGACATGTCGACATTATTATTTACAATTTGGCTGAAAAACAAAGTGGCCACAAAAAACAACTCTTTTAGTAGTGGCAAAAGCAACTGAGACATTGTCACTGTCTATAATTAATCCAAATTTCTTCCATGTATCTAGCTTGACCTTCAATCGTTAGCCAGTCGGAAGCAAGTTCTTTTCACTCTTGTAGGACACTATTCAAGGGGTTACAGTACCGTAATCAAAATAGCATTATTTTTGTCTCTTTCTCGCTGGCTGTTTTTCTCACTCATTTTAATTTCTGTTGGGCCTTTCCCACTACCGCCTAATGTTTTACTCGCAACCCTAAGTTAATATTTTTTTTTTTTTTTTGTTTGCTTGTTTAGCCACAAATTATAATGTAATGTAAAGTTCAAATGCAGCCCCAGAAATTCACTATGATGATTTTTAACATCAGGATATCAATAAAACAATTTTGAACAATATATATAAAAAAAGTTTTTATTACATTTTTTGAGATTACTGCGTTCTGTTTTCCATACTTTAAGGGTTTACTTGCGCGCTCTGCGGACTCTTTCATCTGCAGCGTACACTTTCTTTTCCCCTACTACTAGGCAAGTGCGCCCTTATAATAGTAGTTTGCTAAGGTGCAAGGGCATCTGGCTTTTACAGGACATGGGAGATGAAACTCTGATTGGCTTATTTCGAGTTATGCCCAAAACACGCATGTGATGAATTAAGAGATTAAGTACGATCCCTTTGAACCTTGCACCTTGCATTACGCCCAGATGACCCACTACTAAACTATCAAAAATGGATTTGGAAATGCCCTAAAAGCACTTGCACCGCGTGCTTCAGACTGTGTGCTTAGATTGTTAAAATAAGGCCCTTAATGTCTTTTTTGAAGCTGTCAGTCTCTTTTTTTCTTTATAATCTGATGGTGTATAGGCTGAATAGCTGTTGAGGCGCACAAACAGTGAATTTACCTGCAGTCAAACTAGTGGTCACTCCCAGCTCTGGGTTCAAACCTTCACAAGAACACTAGGGGCTCTAAATTCGTTGACCAGGCGCAGGCGCGGCGCAGGCGCGGCGAATGGGGGGAGCGCCACGCCAACGGGGTGCATCCAGGCGTATTTTGCAATTTCGTGCCCAGCGCAAGTTCTCCTCTGTCCCGCCTCTGTCCCCCCTGCTGGTGCAAGTGGCAAAGAGGGAGAAGAAAAGGCGTGAGTGGGTTTAACACAGCCGAGTTAAATCTTCACCAATCAAATGAGCTCCTCTCCTCACCTTTAATGTGTTGGAATATAGAAGCCTTTGTCCTATATCTGCACGATGCATTAATGTTGCATTTTACTTTGCTCCTTCAGGCATGTTTCTGCACCGCTTACGTCTATATTAAGCATTACGAATATTAGTTAGCGGCTAGCTAGGGCATTCACAAATTATTACCATTAGCAAACTTGAATGGAATTTCAAAACGAAACTACGTCAGATCATTCAAACTTATGAAGTTGGAATGAAATACGATGGTTGCTCATTTATTTCTTCTGCCTGCATCATTGGGAAGAGAAACGATGGATAGCGTGTTTCTATTATTACACCCTGTTGCTGCTTAAAATTTTGGGATTAACATGCATGTACAACAATGCAAGATACGTTAGACATTTATTTTCAATATGTGATCTTAACTCAGTACGAGATCATAGCAATCAGGCTGTATTCCTTTCCCTCACTAAAAACGATAAAACCTAAGTGACAATAATAGTAGTATTAAGCCGCTTGCACACTGGACGCGAAACAAATTTTTTGCACGACAGATTACATTCAAAGTCAATGCAAAGACGCGAATGCACGCATGTATTCGCTTTCCGCGGAGCCTTTATCCACGAAATTGTCACTGCGTCATGATGAATATGTGACACCTCCCCCTACTACACCGCCACACCCATCTCGGCGCACATCCGTCTACCAAATTGCCAAAGTGGCTGCGCACGGTGTTGCACCGCACAAAATTACCATTGCGTGGGCTGCACCGGACAAAATTACGACTGTGTGGGCTGCGCCACCCTGCGCTGCGCCAAGAAATTTGAGCCCTAGACCTTTACACATTTCATTACACATACATGGAATGAGATACAGATTTGTAAATAGGTTTGCTACAATAATGCCCCCATTAAAATGCCCACGCCCTACAGACCTGAATAAGAGCGTAGTGAACTATATGACATGACAGTTAAACTGTATCTCCTATATTCATTCGTGGAGGAAGACTGGACAAGTCCTTAGAGGTTCTGGTCAGTGTTTGGGGTTGTTGCAGTCACCAGCAAAACTAGCATGTTACTTAACATTAACTCTTGCCAAAGTTGTACTGGTTAAAAAAAAATAAAATCTCTCAGCCAAAGCAACATGGTCTAGGATCTTTTCTCAGCTCTATTTTAGATCAGTTTTTTTTCTACATGAAAAAGTGCTCAGATCATCGTTTTTAATTTTAAAAAAAATTTCAGGTGTGAATGTGACCTAATGCTGCTGCCAGAATTCAAACTTCAAAATTTCCAAATGATTGTTGGCATTGGCCATAGGATGTTTTTTTGAACAATCAAAGCAGGACAATTTCTTGGTTTAATTGATCATTGATTATCATTGAACAAATCTGTTGACTGTGTAATTGAACCAGTAATTTGTCTGAGGAAGGAGATAGCCTTTTCTTGCTATGTTAATGCTGTAAGCTGATGGATATAACTTACTTCAGTAGAGCCATGCTCAATAGAACAAGATCTGCTGTTGGGCCTTATGCTCTCAAAATAATGACAAAACCTGTCCAAAATTCCAAACAAACAGACTACTGAGTATGCGAGACTTTTTAGTATGTCCAAAACTGTGGTATGAAACCAGTTGTACGCAATATGTGTACTATTTCCGATGAAATGTTACAGTATGCAAACACTTGACACTAAGATGGCATATACATCCCATCATGCAATGCGGTGATGATGACATCTATTACATGGTGTCTTGTAAGTCAGTCTGCCCTACCATGTAGTTAAAATATGACATGGCAGTTAGTAAGTGGAAACTTACTGGAGTGTTCTCTTTTCTGCGAAGTTGATGTCTTTAAAAAAAACTTTGCAACGCTACGTGAAATCTTATACTTACATTTAAACTGAATAGTTATTGAGGTGACTGGCATTGAGATCACTGTCCTCCATTGGCTGTAATGATCGATATTGTTGTATGTTGGTGGACAGAGGACGCTAGTCATACAGTCTATAAAGATTCGGCCTCTGTCACCTCAATAAGTCTTCAGTCTTCAGAGTTTTTTTTTTAAGTTTATGTCAGACGTAATGATTCTTACCAGTCAAATGTTTGGTCACAGCATTGTATGAAACGTTAGCAATAAACACACTGTCGTGGTCACAGTCAACTAAGGAGCTAATGTTTTCCACCGTAAATTAACCATCAACATTAGTAATGATACGTGGGTGACTACATAAGTATACTCAGAGGCAATGAAAACACAACACCAGTTTGGATTCAAATAATTTTGTGACTCAAATTTATTTTCTTATTTTAACAATTCAAATATGTTGGGTGGGTTGACTTTGATGAAATAAATGTGTTAATGGGCCAATTTGGACAATAATAAACAGATGAATTAAACATAACGAGCACAAGTTGAAAATGAAAAATCACAACAAGACTGAATGGAACACACATTTAAAAATGAACTCAAAAGAACAGTCAGTATCGGGTGTGACCCCCACAAACATCCACACAGGCAGTACAACATCTCCTCATGGACCTGACTAAGCGTCTTAGGTTGTCTTGGGGAAGTTGTCACCACTCTGCCATTATGACACTTAAAAATGTTTTTTGTGTGGCTTTTATCATGCCTTTATATAGGGAAGACAACCCCTCCTTCATTTCAACCACTGTACTTGCACAACTCCTAATCCCATATGTTGTACTCAGTATGGATTGATGAGAGTCCAACTCACACTGTTGAGTTAAATGATGATCATTCATGTGTACCGAGGTACACATTGTGTCCCCAATGGTCACTTAAGAACTCAAATTGGACTACTCAGGTCCTGAGTAAAAATAAACCAAAATTTAGAGTGTTACGTTTTCATTGCCTTTGAGTATATATTGTGCATAGTGTGCGATTTCGGACACAGCTCCCTATCTTTATTTTTTAAAAGCCCCCCCATACTGAGAGTTAAAACAGTGGTGCTGGTGTGATGGTCTAGGGCTGCTTTTTTGCCTCAGAACCAAGGCGACTCGCCATAACTGATAGAACCATGAACTCTGTGCTCTGCCACAAAATCTTGAGAATGTCAGGCCATCAGTTTGTGACCTAAAGCTCAAGCGCAGTTGGGTTATGCAGCAAGACAATGAAAAATACATCCTATGGATGCGCTGGGAGACATCATCAGTGATGTAACCTGGGGTCAGTGGGTGTTTCGGGTCTTTCAACATCAGACACCCTCGCCCAGGCAACCCACCCGGGGTTTATCAGACCCCAGCCTGTGTCCCAGCAGTGTTTGCCCACGGCTCTGCCCTCTTGATCCATAGCCACCTTGTGGCTCTCTCTGCGGCTTCAGTTGCAGATCTGATAGCCCTCCTCTTTGCCTCCCCAGTGAGGCCCAGCAGCGTGAACACCTTGCAAAGCAACTGCCCTGCAAATCCTTGGCAGCCCACCTCCAGAGGCTCACAGCGAGTTCTCCAGCCTTGACTCCTACACTCTTCCACCATCTCCTGGTACTTGGCGCGCTTCCTCTCATTGGCCTCGTGCATACGCTGTGAGCTCCAGAATGATCAACTGCTTGGTGGAATCTGACACAATGATCATGTCTAGTCGAAGCGGTGTTGATGTTATCCTGGCTGGGAACTTCAGCTGTTTGCCAAGGTCCACTCCCTGTTGCCACTCTGTGGCAGAGGTGAGGAGGCCAGCCTCTGTCCGTGGTTGTATATTGGGCTTCTCTCTGGCTCTGTGGAAGATGATGGTCTTTAGCTTGTGGTGGCCCTTAATGTTGTTGATAGCCATGGCTATGCTGTTGAAAACTGCCCTAAGCACCTGGTCGTGGTGCCAACAATAGCGCCCGTTTCCAAGGGCTTTTGGGCAGCTGCTGAGGAGATGCTCCAGGGATCCCCGTCCAGGACATTGGGGACAGGATGGTGTATCAGTTTTGCCCCAGGCATGGAGGTTGGCTGGATTTGGTGGGATGTCGTAAATGGCTTGGACGCAAAACTAATGCGGTGGAAGTCTGCTTTCCAAATGTTGGACCAGGTGATCTTACGTTGCAGAACATTCTCACAGTCCATGCTACTTGTTGCCCCATTCCCACCATCCCGCTGGCTTTTACTTCTGCCATGCTTGCCCGCACTTCCTCCTGAATGAGATGTTGCCGCTGTTTGCCTTTAGCCTTGTCAACCCTGGTTGCCACGAAGTAGCTAATGCCTGCACACCCTGTGGCTATGGACCCTACCAGTGCTTTCTGCCTCAGTTGTGACTCAGCCACCTCCAGAGCTTTGTCTGCCCTCCATTTCCTGCCTGTTCACACCTGGATTCCAGCCGATGCCACTTTTAGATCTCTGGATTCCCTGTACTGCAACACTTCCCGTGTTCTGGACACCATGAATTCTTCAGCAAGGCCACTGATTGGGAGCTGCAGGATGTTACTGGTGCCATACAGTGCAGAGCCGCTCAGACTGCGTGGTAGACCGAGCCATCTATGCAGGTATCTGCTGATCTTTCTCTCTATGGCCTCGACTGTTGACACCAACAGAGGCCACAGGATCCGGGGAAAGATAAAGTGCTGGTAAATCCAGGCCTTGTACATCCCTGGCAGAACTGATTTATCAACTCGACTCAGCCAGGCCTTGAGATCTTTGCCGGTCTCCTTGATGGAAGCAGAATCTTTGAGGCTGCAGTCAAAGTACTTCCCGAGGTTCTTAACTGGCTGCTCTGTAATAGATGGAATAGTGACTCCAGACAGTGAGAAATGGAACTTGTCCACTACTTTTCCCCACTTGAGCACTAGAAACCTTAACTTTACCAGCTTAAAGCTCATCCTTGCCCAGCTTCTATAGGCCTTGGAGAATCCATCTACTACCCGAGACGAATGTGGTGGTAACTGTCAGGTCATCCATGAAGGCTCTTATTGGGGGCTGGCATACTCCTGATTTTGTCAAGGGACCTCTGCACTCTACCTCTGCTGACTTGACTAACATGTTCATGGCAAGGGAAAAAAGGATGACTGAGATGGTGCAGCCTGTTATTATTCCTTTCTCAAGCCGGTGCCAGTCCGAGGTACCTGACATAGCAGTCTGAAATTGTTGTAATAATCCAGAATAAGGTCTGTGACTTTGCTGGGAACATGATGTCATTGAAGGCCGACCTCAACAAGCTTGTGAGGTATGGAGCCATACGCGTTGGCGAGGTCCAGCCATAGTATGGTGAGGACTCCTTTCCCTTCACGTGCCTCCCTGATGAGTTGTGTCACCACTCCAGTGTGTTCCAAACAGCCAGGCACTCCAGGGATCCCTCCCTTTGATGTAGTTGTTCTTCAGAAGGAACCCCGTTAGTCATCATGACAAGATGCTGAAGAAAATCTTTCCTTTGACACTTAGCAGCGAGATGCTTCTAAACTGACTGATGTTTTTTTATTTTATTAATTTATTTATTTATACTGGGAGTCCGATTGAGAGCAAGCCCTCTTTTGCAAGGGAGCCCAGTCATGAATCAATAAAAACATGCACTACAACAATAAATTAAAAACAAAAAAACAAAGGAACTGCAGAACGCATGTACATTCCAGCTTCATGCTTCATGGAGTTCTCTTCCTGGGGGATCCACACGCCCTCAGCGCACCTCCATTAGTCTGCAACTTTTCCCCTGCGCCAGATCACCCTCAAGATTTTCCAAAAGTGGCGAAGGAGTTGCGGGCAGCGCTTGTTCACAGTGAATGGAACACCACTGGGGCCTGGGGCTGAAGCTGTTCTGGCTCCCTTCACCACCTCCTGAACCTCTGTCCAGCTGGGCTCCCTCATTACAAAGTCCATTGTAGGAAGTTATGGGCTTAAGAGGGCCCTCAGTGGCCCGAGCTCCTGATCTCTTTCTGGGTCGCTCCGTTTGACCCCCAGTAGCTTCTTGGTGAAGGTGAAAGGGTTGGAGATGAAAGCGGTACGCTTCCTTGCTCTTTCCTTCCCCCGCCTTCGATGCCACTCTGCCCAGCGCAGTGTCATGAGCTTCTTCCTCAAGATGTTGCGAAGCTCGGCAAGCGGTTGCTTTTCTTCTTCGCCAACCACCTTGTGCTGTTTTTTGAGGCTTCAGAGTTCTTGATGCAGTTTGTGAATCTGGGTGGCTCTACGATTCATCATGTAGTTGGTCTTGACGTTCCTGCTCTCGATGTGGCCAAACCTCTCGGCCGCATAGCTGACTATAATTGCCGCCATGCTCTTAAGCTGCCGGTCCACCTCCCCCTTGGCTGTGGTTTCCAAGATTTGGCTCACGTCGGAGTCAAACTGTGACCGCACTACCTGGCTTTTAGCTGAAGGCCACTTGATCTGCTTCTGTTGGATTATCCTGCAGGGGTTGGAAAGTTCTACTGCTTGGAGGGACGGGGCTCTGTGGGGTGATTCATGGCTAGGCTCCTCCTGCATCTCACCAAGATCAGATCCTGTGCACTGCAATACATTCTCCTGCTCCCTGCACTTCATTCTGGCCTTATGTATTTTTAGGCCATGCAGGTTTTTGCACACTTTTCCGCAGATGCATCTTGTATTCATAGTCAAATTTCCGTTCGCATCGGTCGATACCGTTGGGTCCGTCCGGTTGGGGCTCTCATAACAATATACACAATAGACAATAATCCGAAGCACAAAAGAAAGTTCACCCCTGAGTCCTGGCTTTAATCTGATTAAAATGCCATGACATGACCTTAAATAGGAAGTTCATTCTTGAAAACCTTTCAGTGTGGCTGAATAAAAACAATTCTGCGAAGCAGAGTGTGCCAAAATTCTTCCACAGTGATGCAAAAGACTCATTGGCAGTCACTGATCATTTAAAAGCTGCATTCTGTGCTTACTCACATTCTCTTGTCTAATATTAAAACTAGATTAATGATCTGAAACATTTAAATTTGAAAAATGAGCAAGAATACAAAAACAAAAGAAACTGGGGCAAATGTTAATACTTAAATCACAGCACTACATATACAGTATATTCAGTATATAAATCTTTAATAAGCCCATATGGATTGTTTGATTTAAAAACTAAAACTGCGGAAAATGCATAATCAAAGAACGAAAAATATGCCATTGCTGCTATTTCATGCTATTCATTTAAACTGTCATGACTTTTATCCAATAGGCACATATTTTCCCCGTACAGTATTCCAATCCATGCATTCATGTGTGTAATTAACAGCTGCCAAGTCAAAAGGTCACACTACCTCTAGATACTGCATATTTGCATATTACAGATGCATTACACCAACCCCATGAAGTCAGGATCCTTGCCACAGACTAGGTCACTTCTGAAAATAATCAAGCCCATCGTTGGGTATTTCAAATGGGGATTCAACTGGGACGTATTCTTAGATGAGAACACTTTCCCATAAAAATAGCCATTTCGATCAAGGAACTAACTGAGAATCTAGGTTTCAGTCATTGTTCTGATGAGTGATTAAATGCAAATCAGAACTTTTTTTCTTTTTGTTGTTCAGCCTTCATTTTACCAGGGAAGCTCCACTAGGTGTGGGCTTCTCTTTTTCAAGATTTTCCTGGGAAGAATGACGGCTAGAACAGTCAGAAGATGGGAGGGATAGAGGGAGACGGGATAAAGGCCCTGAACCTTGCTCATGGGCTCAATGGCAGAGTTCCTCAAAATGTCATCTCTTCAGATACAAGTCAGAGTCCCACATACCACCAGGAACTTGAACCAGACAAGCAACCTTTCATTTGGACACTCTGCTGCCCAAGAGTCTTGCAGTCATTTAAAGCGGACACTCATTGTGTGACGACCCCTCCTCCCTGCATCAGTTCTTGTTCCTTTTGCTGCTGCTCTTTTCTGTGTCTGCAGGAGGGTCATTAGTGGGATGGGCCACACCTGGGCCCAGTAAATAAATTAAGTTTTTGTAGCCTGCCACCTTGTGTCTGTCTCCCTTTATGTTGCAGCCAGCGAGCAGGCTGTAACAGTTGGGGGCTCGTCGGTTTTGTTGTTGACCCGGTGTAGAGATTTGGTATCGCTGTAATGTGGATACTCAATTGTAGCCTGTTTTGTGTGCCTTTTTTTTGTGGGTGTAATTTGGTTGTTTGGGAGACCCTAGCGAGTGTGGTAAGTTAGCTGTTTTGTTGTTTGGTTGGATAATAAGTGTTGATTGCTCTGAGGGTGGTTGCTTGTGTCATTGAGCTGTTAAATGCTTTTGTTCTGTGGCTCAGAGTTGGGCAGTCCAGTACACAGGTTAGGTGGGTTGCTGCAGTTCTGTCTCTGTTAGGCTGAAGAATGAATTCCCTAGGAGTTCGTTGGGGGGTTGTTAGTGTGGTGTGAATGTGGCTAGAGCAGTTGTCTCGGGAGCACGTCCGAGGCTGCAGGGGAGGTCGCCAATTGTTGGTTGCTTCACCGGGCTTGCGGGTTTCAGTGCGTAAGTACCCACCACAAGTAACACCTGAAGCCTAGGGGGGAGTTTAGCTAGATCTTGGTTAGGCAGTTAGAGGGACAGAACTGCGGTGATGTTTTTCAGCTGTGTATGGGCTGTTGAGCTCTGGCTTTTAGGCGTAGCAGGTAGAGTTGTTGCGCATCAGTTTTAGGTTGTGTGTGGTTTGGGCAGGTAAGGTTTTTTTTTTTTTTCTCCTTTTCTCTGCTTGTGTTCCTCAGTCATGGCTACTGTTGAGGAATTTTTGGAATCTCCGTCAGAGGAGTTTTTGGAGTGTTGTTCACGGGAGCAATTAGTGAAAATCGCTGACCATTTTGAGATGGATGTTGGAGATAAATGGTCAAAGGAGAATATGAAGCATATTCTCAGAGAGAATTTGTTGGAATTGGGGATTTTTCGGTCTAAGTCGCATGCTGTTGGGGCAGGTTTAGACACAGTTAGTGCATCTGCCTCGAGTGTAGTTGGGGTGAGTTCAGAGTTAACTTTTGAGCAGCGCAGAGAGTTGTTGTTGCAAGATGAAATCAAAAGGCTTGAGCTAGAGGAGCGCAGGTTAAGTTTGCAGAGTGTTGGTGGTGGGGGTCAGGCTCCTGCTGTGTTGTTTGGGCCTTCACGTTCTTTTGATATTGCCAGTAGCCTGCGTTTGGTGCCTCAGTTTTGTGAACCTGACCCCGATACGTGTTTTTCACTTTTTGAGTGTGTGGCAGAAAGCAGAGATTGGTCAGATGCAGAGCGTACCTTGCTACTGCAGAGTGTTTTGACAGGTAAGGCACAGGAAGCGTACTCAGCACTTGGTGGGGCTGAGAGTAAAGTTTAATTGTCAGTCAAATCTGCAGTGTTGAAAGCGTATGAGTTGGTGCCTGAGGCATTTTGCCAGAGGTTTCGGTCATGGGAGAAGTCTGGTAAGTGAACACACCTTGAGTTTGCCAGGGAGTTAACCACTCATTTCAGTCGTTGATGTACTTCGTTAGGGGTTAATACTTATGCTGCGTTGTGATTTCATTGTTCTGGAGCAGTTTAAAAATTCTGTTCCCAGTCAAATTGCCATTTACATTAGTGAGCATAAAATGAAAACTGCATCGGAGGCTGCTACTTTAGTTGATGAGTATGTGTTGACACACCGTGGTGATCGTGAGTGTAAGGCTTGGGATGACCCTTATTACCGGGGGGAGGGCGGTAGGTTTCTTCCAGCAGGTAAACGGGGTGTTGAGGGAGCCAGTCCACGCCATGGTAAGCTTGACAGGGCTGCGGGCAGTCAGGGGCAGTTTAATCCAAGTAAGGTTTGTAACTATTGTAAAGGTAGGGGTCACTGGAAAGCTGAATGTCCTATTAAATCCAGTAGTAAAGGGGTGCTTGCTAAGCCTGTAGCATTTGCTACTCCTGTCAGTAATGTCTATCTTGTTAGCTCTCCATGTGTCATTCCTCCTTGTGTAACTCCTTGTGTTGCATCCCCCTGTGAGCAGGTGGAGGCTGATGTGAGGCCTGATGTGGATTGTGGCCTGGGGGAGCCTGATTTTTTGGCTTTTGTCTCTGATGGCCATGTGTCGCTGGTGGGCAGTGATGTCAAGGTACCGGTAAAAAATCTTGAGGGATACTGGAGCCTTTAATTCATACATTGTGAGTTCTGTGCTTCCTTTTTCTCAGAGTTCTGACACTAGTGATTGTATTCTGATGCGGGGAATGGGTTTAAATGTGTTGCCTGTTCCAGTGCATAAGTTGGAGCTTGATTGTGGGTTAGTTCAGGGTAAGGTGGCCATGGGGGATGTGTCCTGCACTGCCAATCCGGGGTGTGGATGTCATCCTGGGGAATGACCTGGCTGGTAGCCGTGTGTGGGCTGATGGTCCGCCTCCTCCTGTGGTAACATCTTTGACCTCTGTTACTGAGTTGCTTGATGAGAGTGCAAAGTGTTTTCCTGATGTGTTCACGGCTTGTGCAGTTATGCGGGCTATGTCCGTGGGGCAGCAGAGGTTGAGCAGAGTAGCACAGGGGAGAGTGGGGTTTTCACTGTGTCCATACCTGACTCTGTTGTCTGTTTCCCGCAGTGACCTAGCGGCGGAGCAGCGGGCTGATCCGACACTTGGTGAGCTGTTTGAGATAGTGCTTTCAGATGTTGACGAAGAGTGCTGCGAAGGGGTATTTACTTCAGAAAGGGTTGTTGGTGAGGAAATGGGTGCCGCATGGGGAGAGCTTTGTGGGTACTCCTGTATTTCAAGTTGTAGTCCCATCCAAATTTCGGGAAGAGGTACTGAGAACGTCGCACGACCAGTTGGGTCATTTGGGAGTCCGTAAGATGTACAACTATCTTAAGTATTTCTTTTGGCCTCGTGTGAAGAGGGATGTGGCTAGTTACATCAAAACATGTCATACATGTCAACTGACAGGGAAGCCCAATCAAATCATTAAACCAGCTCCTCTGTCCCCCATTCCAGCGATTGCCCAACTGTTTGAGTATCTCATAATTGATTGTGTTGGTCCTTTGCTGGGTTCAAGATCTGGTAGTAACTATTTGCTCACCGTGATGTGTCAAACAACCAGGTATCCAGCCGCATATCCATTGCGAACAATCACTGCTAGGTCTGTGGTCAAAATGTTGTCGCAGGTTATTTCGATCTTTGGGGATCCGAAGGTGATCTAAACTGACCAAGGCAGTAATTTTTCGTCGCATTTGTTTGCGCAGGTTCTGAGGCAACTTCGGATTGCACATAATCAGGCTTCGGCGTATCATGCTTAGAGTCAAGGGGCCTTGGAGAGGTTCCACCAAACTCTTAAGTCATTGCTGCATGGGTATTGTGTTGAGTTGGATCAGGATTGGGAGGAGGGACTACCGTGGTTGTTGCTAGCCGCCAGAGAGGTTGTGCAGGAGAGCACCAGTTTTGGCCCCAATGAGCTCGTGTTTGGGCATAAGGTGCGAGGGCCGTTGACTCTGCTGCACGACCCATTGGTACAGCCTGAACCTCCTCAAAACCTGGTTAAGTATGTTAATGGGTTTCGGCATAGGTTGTATATGGCTGGGGAGAAGGCTAGGGGGAAATTGGCCACTTCCCAGTCAAAAATGAAGTGCCTTTATGATCGAAAAGCTGAAGTTCGCCAGTTTAGTCCGGGTGACCAGGTGCTCGTGTTATTGCCAGTGGTCAGTTCCCCATTTCAGGCTAAGTTTCATGGCCCATTCACAGTTCTGCACCAAGTTTCTGAGCTGAATTACTTGTTATTGACACCCACGCGCAGACGTAAAACTCAAATTTGCCATGTTAACCTCTTAAAACCCTAGTATACACTGGAGTCACAGTCTTGTGAAGGGGAGGGGAGTGAGCGGGAGGCTGTCAAACCGGTGTTGGTGGCAGACACCATGGTGAGGCAGTCAGCTGCTCATTTGCCTGCATATGAAGAGGATGGGGTGGTTTCGCCTGATGAGAGCCTTTTGTGGGGCCGGTTGAAGAATTCTGAAACGTTGTGTAATTTGGAGGCTTTGCTTGGTCACCTGTCTTTCGAGCGGTGTGCCGAGTCGTCTGCTCTGATCAACGACTACCTGTGCTTATTTAAGGATGTTCCTACTCGTACACATTTGATAGAGCATGATATTGAAGTGGGTGACGCGCAGCCGGTCAGCCAGCGTTTTTACAGAGTGTCCGAGGAAAAACGTAAAGTAATGGAAAAAGAAATTGAGAACATGCTTGACAATCACATTGCTGAACCCTCTTCATCTAGCTGGGCCTCTCCCTGCTTGTTGGTGGACAAAGCCGATAAAAGCCCAAGGTTTTGCACAGATTATCGTGAAGGTAAACGGCGTGACTAAACCTGACGCGTATCCCCTGCCTTGTATGGAGGATTGTGTAGCTCAGGTAGGCTTGGGTAACTTTGTTAGTAAGTTTGATTTACTCAAGGAGTATTGGCAAGTACCATCACAAAGGGCTAAGGAGATTTCCACCTTCGTAACTCCGTTTGGCTTGTTTTCCAATTCAGTGATGAGTTTCGGGCTGCGTAATGCACCCGCGATGTTCCAACGGTTGATGAATCTTGTGTCCGGTCTGGCTGGTTGTGCTGTGTATCTTGACGACGTTGTGGTTTTCAGCAATACTTGGGAAGAGCATGTCCTCTGTATTTGCCAGTTGTTTGATCGTCTTCGTGATGCACGTCTGACGGTTAACTTGGCGAAGTGCGAGTTCGCGAAAGCTATGATCACCTACCTCGGTAAGGTAGTAGGACAGGGACAGGTGCGGCCAGTGCAGGCTAAGGTGACTGCTATGGAGCAGTGTCCTGCCCCCACGACTAAGAAGGAGCTTATGTGCTTCTTAGGCTTGGTGGGGTACTACTGCAGTTTTTGCAGGAATTTCTCAACCGTTGTTGCATCACTAACCAATTTGAGGGCAAAAGTGAAGTTTGACTGGTCAGACTCCTGTCAGCAAGCGTTTGAAAGTGTCAAAGCTGTGTTGTGCGCTCCTCCTGTCCTTGCAGCTCTGCGTATGGATCGACCATTTGAGTTGCAGGCGGATGCGAGTGATGTCGGTGCAGGGGCGGTGTTAGTTCAGCATGACGGTAATGGTGTTGAGCATCCCGTGAGTTTTTTTCTCTAAGAAGTTCAACTCATATCAGCTAAATTACTGTTTTAGAGAAGGAAACTCTCGCCCTTGTGTGGGCATTGCAACATTTTGATGTTTGCATCAATTCTAGTGTTCCTCTAACGGTCTATACCGATCATAATCCTTTAACGTTCTTGAACTCCTTGGCTTGTTCGAACCGCCGATTGATGCGTTAGTTTTTATTTTTGCAGTCATATTGTCTAAACATTCGCCTCATTAAAGGCTCGGAAAACATTGTGGCAGATGCGTTGTCGAGAGCACCTAGCTCCTGATGTTACTGTTTGTTTTCCTGGTCTGCCATTTTTCTCCTCCTGCTACTCTTAAATTGCTTCTCTAGGCGCCGGGGTTGCTGGGTGCAGGGTGGAGAGTGACAGGCTGATCGGGGGGGTCACTACGCAACCGGTGAGTATGGCTACATATTGGCAACATTTTCGTAAATTACATTTGGGGGGGTAACTGTTAAAATTATTGGCGGGACCTAATGTGTTGTATACTTTAGTTATGGGTCTGGACTTCCTGGTGGAACCCCATTTTGATGTCACAAGTTTTTTTTTTTTTATGGGGGTGTGACGACCCCTCCTCCCTGCATTAGTTCTTGTTCCTTTTGCTGCTGCTTTTTTCTGTGTCTGCAGGAGGGTCATTAGTGGGATGGGCCACGCCTGGGCCCGGTGTGCTCTGCCCTTTGAAAAGCTGCCTAAGCTTGCAGTTCAGGCTCCCCTTCTCCTGCCGCCACCCGAACTGACAACACCTCAGCAGCATGAGACCCTTTTGAAGATATATTTTGTTTCATTTTCACATATACATTCACATGCACTCATACATGCTCCACATCACTGATTCACTGATTCTCAGGTCTTCTTTTATTTGCTTGTGTTTTTGTTAAATAAATTAAGTTTTTGTAGCCTGCCACCTCGTGTCTGTCTCCCTTTATGTTGCAGCCAGCCAGCAGGCTGTAACAATTGAAAATCCTAAAGCAGGTCAAATTATACCTCTATCGAGAGCTAACGGTATACTGAACATGATAAAAGTACTTCTACACCACCACCTAAGCCCAGAAAAGAAAGACAATCAATAAAAGTCACCCTTCCATTCACCCTCGGCAAGTCTCAAATTGGCTACGAAACAGCTAGATTTTGACGTCATGAGTGAAACAATTCGTACGGTACTCAGATGCAGCCCAGATAGAACACGGTACTTACGCCGTCCCTCACCCAACCCCCCCCCATACCGTTTATGCATCAGAATTCTGACTTTCATCGCATAATGCACATCAATTTGTGTCATCTACGTACATTTCGCAGTACCGAAGTATTCCTGGAAATAATTTTGCCGGCAAAATAAGGCTACAGTTTGCGTACACTGTCATACTCGCTAGCGAGCTAGTTGGCTCGATATTGAACTCTATAATGTTATAGCTGGCACATCAATACATTTAGCGAGATTGCCAACTGGCCATTGAGCTAAAAAGGATAGCACACCGACAGTTTGTATTTAGCTAGCTTGCTAGAATGATTATTCACTCATGTGAAATTGACGCGGGGGCGAAAGTGTACAAAAAAACGCTAGGATTCGGGGCTGGATAGCAGCCCTGCGTTCAATACGGTGAAACGCTATGAAGCGCTACAAGAGGGACCACCTGGCTCTCTCTGAACAGACAGTTCACGGCAAACTATCCCATTAATCAGAGTATAGCTGCGCCAAATTAAAAACTACAATTCCCATGATCCACATTGATTCAGAAAGCTGCCAGCACCTTGCTACACTTTATAGCTGTATCAAGCGATGCTTGCAAAGAAAGACAACCTTGTGAGATGAGCCAATAGTATTCAACTGTATAATGGATTTATTTAGCTTGCCGAGCTTGTTCACGAGTTATGAAGCTAGCGCTAAGTTTAATCAGGGTTGCCACCTCTACCGCATTCAGCGTGAGATTTAGTGGTATATTCACGTTGCTGTGCTGTATGTCAGAAATTATTCAATCAGCGCATTTGTAAGAGATTCTCAGGCGGAATTGAAGTCCTCGTGTATGGAGGTTTATCAGTTTCACCTGCGTCACGGTGGATTTCACTACTAGTGACATGGAAATCAGTTATGACTCTGACTTCTCACGCTTTTCTTTACTCAGGGGTTGGAAGCAATGGAATTGTATAAAAAAGTTTCAAATGGTCTTATTTTATTCAAACCATTTGAAAGATCGTGAAACACATGCATTGCGTTGATTGAATAATTGCCGACTACGTCACAGGAACGTGAATGTGGCACTAAATCTCACGCTGAATGCGTGAGAGTGGGCAACCCTGTTAAATGAACCGCTATGTTGGCATGCAATGTAACCAATCCGCCATTTTGATTTCGCACCACGCTCAAAATGCAGAATGTTACGAAGCATTTCAAGAGTTCGCATGTTGAACGATACGCTCGTGACGCTACCTAACAGAGGCGAATGGCTCCAGGGGGTAACTCACCTCAAAATCAAAATTGAGCAAACAAATCGTTCAACATGCAAACTCTTGAAACGCTTCTTAACATTCTGCATATTAAATGCACCTGGGCTACACAGTACAACTCGTGACGTCACTCAAAATCGGGCCGATTTCAGAGCAAAAACTAGGTGATCTGAGTAACATTATTTTCTAGCTTTCCTTCAGATTTTTCCACTACTAGGAGTAATTTCTGACGAAGAAATGTGAATATTCATACAACTTATGAGTTTTTCTGTGTATTCAACTAAAATTTGACCAAGTTGAAAATCAATATATTTCCAGTTTAAGAACAATATCATCCTAAGAACAAATGGTGCTGTTGGTCCCCCTTGTTTGGCCATACTCTTTTTCCTCTCAAACAAATTGCTGCCACATGAAAAATCAGCAGATTAAAATGGTCATTCGACTGGGGTAAATGATCTTTTTATGGCGCTTTTGCCTGTGTGAACAATTTATATGAAGTAATGCTGACAATCACCAATATTGAGGCAATCAAACTAAACTCATTACCGAAGCATGTAACTACACCATCTGCAACAACAATTTTGTTTAGGTTCGTGTACATGCATTATCTGTAACACTACTGCAAGCCAAGGTCAAGACTTTGGAAAAGGCTATAATATACATATTTACTGTAAAGTTGAATATCAGTAAAATTCTACTTCTAGTTGTCTCTAAATGGTGCAGCCAAGAGTTGACCGGGTGTGAAATGCATTTTGCAATCCAATTTACAAATACATTTCCTGTCCAAGTGGTCCTGCTTGAAAGAACACTTCATATACCCCGCAAAACAACTTCTTTTTTTACTTTTTTAAACTTTATGTAGCCACAAGATTAGGATATTAAAATGTCAATGAATGTCACTGGTTTGTCCTTCTCTCGTGGTTAAACTATATCTCTGTATCTCATGCTCTAAATGATTGAAATTTAATCAAAAGGGTCTTTTGTGTGCTGTTTGCAAGAAATGGGTTCAGATAAGTTGAACCGCTGTCCCTGTCATAATGATATTTCAGGATAATTATTGGATTGGAAGTGTCCCATGAAGTGTTTATTGAAACAGTTCCCATTTTATGATTAAAAAAAGTCGTAATTCATGTGGAGGAACATCCAATCCGCAAGTCTTGAAATGTAATGCTAATTTCATTTCACGCGTTACATGAAAAAGGCTTAAAGGAGCTGTGTCACAATTACTTTGCATGCTCAAAACCTCGAATAGTTGTTTAGCCTAATAAGAAATCAAAGGAAGTGAATTCACTTGACTGCAGTTCAAATTTTGATTCCATCGTTGCTAATCCATATTTGGTTTGCATTGTATTCATATATTTTAGTCACTTAGGCATTAAGCTTTTTATATTAAGGAGTTTTCTATGGAAATTTGAGAATTCAAAGTGCCATTTGAAAGCTTTAGCTGAAGGATATGAAAAATAAAAGCTGGTTTTCCAACACCAATAAACATCATAGAAGAAGATATGAACAAAGTCGTCCCAAGGCGGGAAACTCTATGGCAGCCAGTGGCTGCAAGCTATTGCCACCAGGGAGTTATGAAGAGATTTGAGTCATGGAAATCGTGGATCAAGGCCTACAAAAGAATTTATCTATGCCTTGATATTCTGGCCACATCCGTGGGCCCTGATTTCCATGATTCAAATTTTTTGACAGGCTGTCGATCGGATTCAGTTCGTTCAATTTCTTGTAAGGCTGAACAGTTTTCAAAGTTCTGAGCGTATGCAGTAATCGTGATATAGCTCCATTAAAATGTGTGCGATTGAAAGTCCTTAGTTTGAGGAAAATATTGATGAATAAAAAGAATATTGTGTGTATTCTTAATGAAACTCAGCTTGATAAAGAAATTGATGACATTGAAATTATAATACTGAGTTATTCATTCAGAAGAAATGACCAAAATCGTTATGGAGGCAGTGTTTCCATCTACATACATAGTGATATCAGTTATAATGTGTTGGAAAATTGGTGTGTGATTTAGAGGCTACTGTAATTTTAATTTTGAAAAAATCTCAAACTATTATTATTTATTTATTTTTTTTTTTTTTAATTGGGACAGACCACCCAATTCTAGATGAGAAATTTTAAATTACAAAGAAAGTTTGTTGATATTCATGGGTAACTAATTTTCATTCAATCATTATGGGTGAAACAAACTTTTGATATCTTTAGAAAACCCTTGAATTTGAAAATTAAACAATATGATCAATCAAATAACATCCATGGATTGCACCATCATCAAATGCACTAGAAATACAAGTGAGATGGCAACTCTTATTGATCAAATGTTGACAAATAATCCTGAAAAGATTAAACCATCTGGTGTTCTTGAGGTGTGTATGGGCAATCATTTTATGAATTACTTAGTATGGAAATCACCTCATTTCACCAACCATAATCATAAGAATGTGACATTCAGGAAGTCCACTGGTATGATTAGAATGCATTTTGTGAAGCCCTAAGAGGAGAAATCTAAGTGAGATTGTAACATTGACTTACAAACCCCAATTCCAATGAAGTTGGGACGTTGTGCAAAACGTGGATAAAAACAGAATACAATGATTTGCAAATCTCATAAACCCACATTTTATTTGCAATAGAGCATAGACAACATGTCAGATGTTAAAAGTGAGACATTTTACCACTTCATGAGAAGTATTAGCTCATTTTGAATTTGATGGCAGCAACACATCTCAAAAAAGTTGGGAAAAGGGCAACAAAAGGCTGGAAAAGTAAGTGTTACTAAAAAAATAACAGCTGGAGAAGCATATTGCAACAAATTAGGTTAATTGCCAACAGGTCAGTAACTTGACGGGGTATAAAAACAGCATTTTAGAGAGGCAGTAAAGATGGGTAGCGGCTCACCAATCTGCAAAAAACTGAGTCTTAAAATTGTGGAACAATTTCAGAAAAATGTTCCTCAATGTAAGATTGCGAAGATTTTAAATATCCCAATATCTACAGTACCTAATATCATCAAAAGATTTAGAAAATCTGGAGAAATCTCTGTGCACTAGGGACAAAGCCGAAGGTCAGTATTGGATGCTTGTGATCCTCGAGCCCTCAGGCGGTGCTGCATTAAAAACAGGCATGATTCTGCACTGGAATACATAGCATGGGCTCAGGAACACTTCCAGAAATCATTGTCTGTGAACACAGTTTGCCATTCAATGTACGAATGCAAGCTAAAGCTGTATCATGCGAAGAAGCCATATGTGAACACGATCCAGAAATGCCGCCGTCTTCTCTGGGCCGAAGTTCATTGAAAATGAACTGAGGCAGAATGGAAAACTGTTCTGTGGTCAGATGAATCCAAATTTGAAATTCTTTTTGGAAACCACAGACGTCGTGTTGTGCGGGCTGAAGAGGAGAAGGACCGTCCTGCTTGTTATCAGCGCACAATTCAAAAGCATGTGTCTCTGATGGTCTGGGGTTGCATTAGTGCCTATGGTGTGAGCAGCTTACAGATCTGGAAAGGCACTATCAATGCTGAATAGTATATAAAAGGTTTTACAACAACATAATGTCCCATGCAGACACCGTCTCTTTTAGGGAAGGTCTTGCATATTTCAGCAAGACAATGTTAAACCACATACTGCATCCATCACAACAGCATGGGTTCACAGTAGAAGAGTCCGGGTGCTGAAATGGCCTGCCTGCAGTCCAGACTTTTCACCAATAGCAAACATTTGGCGCATCATAAAACAGAAAATCTGGCTAAGAAGACCCAGGACTGTTGAGCAGCTAGAATCCTACATCTGACAAGAGTGGGACAACATTCCTCTCCCAAAACCCCAACAACTGGTCTACTCATTTCCCAGACATTTATAGACTGTTGTTAAAAGAAGACGGGATGTTACACAATGGTAAACACAGCCCTGTCCCAACTTTTCTGAGATGTGCTGCCACCATCTAATTCAAAATGAGCTAATATTTTTCATGAAATGGTAAAATGTCTCACTTTCAACATCTGATATGTTGTCTACGTTCCATTGTGAATAAAATATGGGTTTATGAGATTTGTGCATCATTGTATTCTGTTTTTATTCACGTTTTACACAACGTTCCAACTTCATTGGAATTGGGGTTTGTAGATGATGCTGTTAAAGAACCTGTGTCACAATTACTGTGCGTGCTCGAAACTTAAATCCTAACCCAGTGAATCTGCTTGACTGCAAGTCCTAATCTGATTCCATCCTTGCCAATCCATCTTCATTTTGCATTGTGTTTATATATTTTACAGTTATTCAGGCATCATGCTTTTTTATGTTCAAAAGTTTTGTATGGAAATTCAAAGATTCAAAGAGCTATTTTAGTGCTTTAGCCAAAAAAAAAAAAAAAGTAAGCTTGTTTGCTATCACCAATAAACATCATAGAAGAATAATACCAAACTTGCTACTTCTTTCAGGGGGCTAGCCCATATACTCACAGTTTCTTGCTTCTTCTCTCTCTTGAACCAGGGTGCCAACCCCCAGAAGAAAAAAGAGCACTATGCAGTTTCAAATAAGGACTTGCTTACTTTGATTTTCGCAATACCATGCAAAAAAAAAAAAAAAAATTCAGGGAAAGAAAATTAATGAAGCATAACTTTGCCCCAGCGCTACCCGCACAATTATAGTCTGACTCTGGTCCCCTAAGTGACAAAAAGGTTCACCATATACAAAATTATATTTGCCAATCAGGACCTGTGCTCCTGAATGATATGAAACATTGTGATTTCTCTCTTAGCTTTTTTTTTTTAATCAGAAGTGAATGATGCTCTTTGCATTTGCTGAACTGTATGTGCACTAGTTAATCAATTTCAGAGCTTTTAAGGGGACCTATAGCTAAGCAAAACGTCAATTTTGGTTCAAAATTTTAGTTTTGAGGTAAGAACATGAAGTGGGTCCTTCAAATAGTCCGTAATATGGAGTCGTGTTACGAAGGAAACATTCGTCACGAACACTGTCTTCAAGGCTGGAACAACTATGAGTGTGGTGACTTTCAATGATGGCCAATGAGGAATTGCCTCCATTCTTATGAAACTTGGCATAAAGGCAGGGGCACACTCAATGAAAGGCTATCACGAAATGGACAGAAAATGTGTGAAACAGAGTGAAAAACGCGCACTAGAACTTGAAAAAAGAAATGAATAGACGCTCAACAAGCATGTAAAACTAGGGAAGAAACCGATTGAAGAAGAGGGAGTTACTTATGAGGCTGGTGCCTTTTAAGGAGGTAAAAAAAAATCCTAAAAACAAAATATTAAATGTATTCCTCCTGAGAACATTACAGTCAAACTTCGATCTCATTATTACTGCCGAACTAAAATCACGTTTTTCGAAAAATACAGATTTTCAACAAGAAAACACAGATTTCTCAGCAACTGTACATCCAATTAACTTCATATTTGTCAGTTTTCTTCATTTTGTGATGATCTATGTCTGTACAGAGCTCTTTTTGCAATATGTACCTCTGAATATGAGTAAATCAAAATATGCGTATTTAATTAGCTGCTTCCCACTGAAATTGATTTGGGGGGGTCAAAATCAATACTGGAACATAGAAACCTGGGGAAAAAAAAAAGCTCTGTAGTGACATTAGGAATGTGTTTTCCTTCACATTACAGCTGAAATTATAACCAAACACTATTTAGTTATCTGAATAACTGTGTTTCTCTAAGTAGCTATATATTCATTAAAACAGCCGTTACCATGGCAACCACTGATGAGATGCAACAGAAACTCAGTGTTTTAAGTTGAAATTTCTAATAGAATTATTTTGACAATAATTCTTAGTTTAAAAAGTGTCTTGGAGTGTCTTGGAAAAATGTTTGCTTAACTATAAGTTCCCTTAAGATGCTGACCTTTACCTTTCCTGCTGTCACACCCTGGCACCCAGAGATATTGAAAAGGTTGCCAGGGCAAGGAGTGGAGAGGAGGATCCAGTTGCCGGGACAGGGAGTTTATTAAATAATGAGTGAGGGTGAAACTAAACTAATACAAACTTCAGGAGACCATAAAGGGGAGTACACCAAACACAAAGGGGGATACCAGACTTGGGCTAACTGTCCCAATGGAGGGAAACTAAGCTATAAATACTTGAGGCAATCTAATGAACTAAAAGGAAATCAGGTGGGCATAATTAAGGCAGTGGACAACAGATAATTGAATAATTAGGTGCAGGGCAGGTAAATAGAATGCCAGAGGGGGAGGGGCATTTTACACCCGCTTAATGTGTTGTGCCAATTATTATTATTATTATTGCTGATTTTATTGATGATGATGATGATGATGATGATTGATTTTTTTTTTTTTTTTTTTTGACTGGCAGCAACATTTTGCCCATAGAACATCATTAGGTTGCGTTAGTATCTAGGCTACATTTATGCTATGGGTCTATTTATTAGCCGGGTCAGTAATCAGCACAATGACGCCCGAAGATAAGCTTCACTATATTAGCGACAACGCGCCATAAACTTTGCATTGTGGGGTTGAGAGAGAGAGAGAGAGAGAGAGAGAGAGAGAGAGAGAGAGAGAGAGCCTTGCAGTGTCTTCGCGACGTCGTTTGGAGTGGAAATACTATGGTTTGCTAATAATCGTTGTAGCGTTTTAGGCTTTACTGAAAATAAGGACCGATTGATTCCAAATGCTACAAGTTAAAATATCCAACCTGTCAGGAGGGCAGTAAACTTTGAAAGGGGACTGCAGACTCTTTGGCTATTTATTCGGCCTGGTATTATCTTTCTTCTTCGTTGATCTACTTGCTTTAAAGACTTGATTAAATATTATTTATCGACAACGAATTCAAGGCTATACTTTAAACATATTAAGAATAGCCTGCAAACATAAGCCTCTTGCCGGAGCCGAAGGAGGGCTCGCCCCTCATCCGCCTTCGAGCACTTGAGAAAAAATATCTGGGGAGACAAATGATCGCTTGTTGATAGAATTTATTTTTGAGAGTATTTTTGCTGATTCTTGATGTCCTTTTTGGTGGTAAAATCTTTCCACCGAATTTTCTGACCCCACCGTCCGCGTGAGATGGTTCAGTCCAGCTGCAGAAGCGGAGTCTCAATGCATTGGGATTTTTCTCAGCACCGACACAAAGTGAACCTTCCGTTTAAAACCATCTGATAACGTGCCTGCCAAAAATCCTGCCATGAGCGCTGCTTTGAATTCTGACGGTGCGGGACTTGTAAGAGCAGCTTCCAGATGTACATATAACGGGGCGAGCAAACTGGATGGTCTACGGATTTTTGCGCTAATGAAGGTGGGAGTACAAGCGCACTATTGGAGCCGGGTTCTCTTCTTGTATATTGGGTTGCTGGCTTCATCGGTAAAGGGTAAGTTACCCGTTCCGTATTATTCCAGTGTACGGTGTAGAAGGCGGAGGTGAGCGACATCAGCCTCTTGATTGAGGACAAACAGTTTTTGTTTATGCGCACATTCAAATTCGCGGTCTAAGTTCCGATGATACGGATTGTCTTAATACTGAAATGATTGCTAAAATACTTGCTGCAATCCTCCTTGTACCCTCAACAGTGGCCTCAGAAAATGTTTTGATACTGTATGTTCGAAGGAAACACTGATAAACCTCAATTCATTTCGACGATCACATCAATAATGCATATTCTATTATCTGTGTTGCGTTACAGTGTACCGCGCGGCAGGTTAACCATTTGGACGATGTGAATGTTGTAATGGTCATACGAACTGGACATTCGGTGTGCATGCTGTAATTGTATGTGCTGTTCACCATAAATTCTCAATTGTGTATCGTTTCGCCCTTATCCTTCCTCTGTTTAAAACATTAGACAGTGCTGAGATTGGTGTCAGTACCATATTTTAGCTCGTTGTCCACATAATGCGCTTTTGCATCGGTAAACGGATTCTACTGCAATTTCCCAAACCCAAAATTTTTCAGTTACCTTCCAGTGCGAGTTTTGCATTGGATTTTGCTAAACGCAACAGTAATGAATGGAAGGGGAATGCAACGCAACAGCGTAGACTTGAATTTGATATTGGCTCAGCAATAGTCTCTGCTGTCTGTGGAGACAGATTGGTTACGTTGTCGGCTATATCAGAGAATATTTTCTGAAGCTCATAAATAGAAGTGTCTGCTCTCAGCTTTCCTATAGGCTAAATGTTGCGTGGGTCTCTGTAGCCGACACGTCTTGCTCAGCTATGGCATCACTATAAAATATGTCGTGTCCTGTAATATTTAGCCGTCATCCGTGTTATTAAAAATTAAGACCAGTAATCCTACCTTATTCCATTCTGTGTGTGTGTGTGTGTGTGTGTGTGTGTGTGTCGCGCGCGCGCGTGTGTGTGTTTGTGTTTTCAGCGAGGAGATGTTTCATTTACTGATGGCAAAGACAAATGGCAAATTAAATGTTTCCGTAAATTGATAGCCAACATATCATAATGTTGATGCACTTCGGAATCGGAGGAGTACTTCTTAGCATACTTCGTTGAAGTAGCATTGGGGTTTTAAGAGACGACGAAATGATGGAACGAAATGAGAGCTCAAAGTGAGATTTTGGTCGCGTAGCATGCGCAACGCGATGAGCAGATTATTACTTCGATTTTTTTTATTTTATCTTTTTTTTTTCCTATTTCTTATTGACTGTCTTCTGTCTCGTTGTTATTATTATTATATATTTAATCTTGTCTGGACTGGGGACTTGCAGCGCCTCTAGGATAGAACAACTGCAAGAACATCTCATGTAACTCCTAAACTTGGGTTCGGATTCATCCCTGGTCTTATTCCGCGTGCCGTTATGGGCTGAAATTCGAATCAATGAGATAATTGTTCGATGTGGAATGCAATCAAGGCCATATATTTGTTAGTCTTTTATTGCTCAGAGAATTCCCCAGTTGCACTGAAAAAAAAAGGAAAAATCGGGGAAGCTGGAGCAAATGATTTGCGTGCAATAGTTCCTTTGCAAATAAAATTATTGGCTTAATGTCACCATATGACAAAAATGGCCATACTAAAAGGAAAAGCCTACAAATCGGCTTTTGATGAAACACCCGATCAGGGGCGACCGGAGTGCCTTTCCTTCTCTTGCGGTAGAATTGCCAGAGTACTTAAAATCGAATTGATAAATGTGTAGATGTGGCTGTGATCCAGCGCAAAGAGATAGGCCTATTAATACGGTGCAAAGATGCGGTTGTCGGAATGCGTTATTTATACCATAGCAGTTGCCCTATTTTCCCATTGAGCGGCACCACAGCTTCACAGCTGTGCGTAAGCTCGGATATACGTTACGTGCCGGTGTTATCAGTTTCATAGTCGACCAGAGAGACTTCAAGTGGCTGTCCTCCGCGTCAACATACAGCGCTTCGATCTCTCGTGAAATAATTCCATGTTTCAGTTAAAACTGTTTCTCAACAGTAATGGCATTTTTGACTCATCAAATCTGAGTAGCTTACTTAGACTAAGTGCGATTGAGGAAGGTATTTTAATTCTTCCACCCTTAGAATGTTTGCGAAGACATCCACTTTCTCGCTCACTTGCATCCGTAAATATGTAGGCCGACACTATTATACTTAACTTTCAAACCAAAGTTCACCGGCTGCCTTAAAATTATGACTTCACTCAACTTGAAGATAAGCTTGTTTCAACTCACAATTAGGACAATGGACAACTTTCAGTCTAATTTTTTTGAAAACTTTAGAACTTGGGTTCAGTGTCTAAAACTTGTCATGACTAGTGGAGTTGTAAGTTCACTGAACTTAATGGGGCTATCATGTTTTACAGTGTGAAGTACTCTCGCTTCTTCGAGTTAATTTTTGCCCAATGAACCTTTTTTAAAACTGCAGCATAGACTGTTTGCAATTTCTCATTATGTACCAATATGCCTTTGTATCGGTGAAGCAATAGATTATTCAGTGTGGACACACATTTCCCTTGGTTTTATTAAGTGGGAGCCCCGGTGAACTTGAAGCTCAACTCCTCAATACAGCTGATGCTTTTTGCGGGTGAACCCTCCCTATATTTTATAATTGCTTGTGAAGTATCTGGTAACGCACGAGTAGTGGGCTATTCCATGAGACAGATAGGCTGCTCGCAGAGTGAGAATACAGCGCTGTAAAAAAGTATTTGCTCCTTTCCCGATTTCTTTTATTTTTGCTTGTCATTTAAATGTTTGATCCTGAAATATATGACAAAGCCAACATGAGTAAACACAAAATGCAGCTTTTAAATTATGCTTTCATTTATTGAAGGTAAGGAGCTATTGAAAGCCTACATCTCAACCATGTGAAGAACTGATTTCCCCCTAAACTTAATTAGTGGTTGTGCCCTCCTAAACTTAATAAGTGGTGAGAAATCGGCTGCCTGTTCTTTCTTGTTGGCGCAAAATGTGTTTTTTTTTTTTCTTGAAACCTTCAAAAAAAAAAAATCCATTCTCTTAAAAAAAAAAACTTAAAAAATGAGATGGGCAATTATGCTATGTGGCTAACAAAATGTTAGATGCGCCTTTGTGTTCTTTTTGGTCAGCAGTGGTTTTTGCCTATCAGCTGTCCCATTGGATGCCATTTTCGCCCTGTCACTTATTGTGGAATTGTGAACATTGACCTTAACTGACGCAAGTGAAGCCTGCAGTTCTTTAGATTTTAGTTTGGGTTCTTTAATGACCTCCAGGATGAGTCATCAATGCACTGTTGGTTGGCCAGCTTCGCCTGGGAATGTTCACCACTGCTCCAAGTTTTCTGCTTTTATAGATAGTGGCTCTCATCTAGGTTTGTTGGAGTCCGAGAGCCTTAAAAATGGCTTTATTACCCTTTCCAGACTGATATATGTCGGGGACCGTGTTTCTTTTATGTTCTTAACTAGGGATGTCCGAAATTGGCTTTTTTGCCGATATCCGATATGCCGATATTGGTCGACTCTTAATTTCCGATTCCGATATCCACCGATACCGATATATACGGGCTGTATTTTTCCCCAAACTAATTTTAGGCAACATGACATGTCCCCTGTCATGGAATTAACACTTCATGTCAGCTTATCTTGTGATGCCCCACTGGATGCATTCACAAATGCAACAAGGCTTTCCAAATGTAAACAATAAATAAGAAAAAAATAAGAAAACAACTTCAGCTTGTTATGGAAAAAGTGCCATATTTATTTTTTAAAATTTTGTCTCAACAGTTTGGATCACACTCTCCCTGAGATAATCCTGACAATGCCCCCTACACCTAGGCAATTTGACTACACAAATTTTAAAAATACTGGACCAGTACAACTGTGTGCAGCAAGTAAGGCCGAGTAAAATAACATGCAAGTGATTTTATTTTGGCATATCTTGGCCAAAGTACAGCTGAGATATAAGCCAAAGTTCAAATCCAGCTATGCTGGCAGAGATCCCCTGTGATCTGGAAAAACCTAGTAAGTTTATCAGTGGCAAAGATCTCGCAATTGAACAAAAACTTTTAGGTTCTGGACTTTTCCTAAAAGAAAAAAATGATAGAAACTTGATTTTGAAAGTTCAAATGACACTTACAGATAGTGTTTTAAGATTTTTACCACTTTTAATTACTGAAAATGAAGGTTAAACTCAGTTTCTACCAAAAGTGACGCACATACTAGGTTTTTCCAGATCACAGGAGAGATGGGCCAGATTTCCAATCGGTGTGCTTTTAGGTTTTGCTGCCACCTGGCGGTGGAATGCAACAATACCCTACATCAGCCAACGAAAATAACTAATGTAGAGTTGCCTTGGCGTGGTGTTGCACTCTCTGAGTGCTCTTGTTTTATCGGTTTTCATTATTGGCAAAAAATCCGATAACAATCTTTTCCAATATAACATTTTTATGCAAATATCGGCTGATAATGTCAATCGGCCGATATTATCGGACATCCCTATTCTTAACTATTTTTTTATTTAGCCATCATGTGCTGCTTTTTGACTACTTCACATTGACAGGTTCCATTTAAGTGTTGTTTGGAATCAACAGGTCTGGCAGTAAGCATTCCTGGGTGTGTCTAGTGAAATCAAACCCAGTTATTGATTAAATTTGTTTAATTGGTTGATTTAGTAACTAAGTGAGCAATTACTTTATCACATAGGGCCAGGTACGGCGGCATTGCTTTTTCTTCCCACAATAAATCAAATCATCGTTTAAAAACTGAATTATGTGCTTTCTTGGGTTATTTTTGTTTTATATCAATATTAGTTTGATGATCGAAAACTTTTTAGTGTGACAAATATGAAAAAAGAGGAAAAATTGGGAAGGGGCAAACACTTTTTCATAGCACTGTAATTACTTGCGATTCTGCTTGCGATTCCTAGCTTGATAAAATACACAAGAAAGACGTCATCCAATGCAGGGAATTAGTATAGGTTATTGTTAAGGTATTCTGTGTGTACTTGGTTCTCCATTTGTATCAACATTGTATTTCCTTACTTAATGTTTTGAAAAAGAATTTGCAGTGTCAGTGTATTTGTGATGCAACTTGGCGCAACATCATTAAGTCCACACAGACTGATAGGCTGGCAGAAAGTAAGAACCTAACCATCTCTGGGTGCAATCAAATGACACTGTGCTCACCCGGAAACCTTGTGCTCTGACATGTTGCATTCTGATGTATTAATGTTTTTGAAGGTGAGGGGATTTCAACTTACTATAGAATGGGGGGAAAAAAAGATGTTATACGTGTCTGTGTTAAGTGTGGCCCAAATGTTTATTTTTAGTATAAAGGAAATCAAAAGACAGCAGATGGGCCGGTTGTTATAACACAGAAATTTAGTTCTATCGTAATATTACTCCCAATATTACTACAGGTAGTATTCTAGAAAGGAGCTCCTTGGAGGCTTATGCATTTATTTTTTCCTGTATGCATTGGCAATCCATTACCTTGATTAAATTTGAGACTCTCAGAAATTGGAGCTGTAGTGTGGAGATGAATTATTTTGTATGTTTTTTTTGTTGGTACTTTTGCATTTGGGTAAATGCTATTTTTTTGCATGGTTGTTTAATATTTGCTTCATGTCCTAGAAGGGCATAGGCTTACAACTGCTTGCACTCGCATGCTCTGACTTGAGTTCTCATCTCACTCTCCCTCTGTCACTCAAACAGACACTCAACACTAATTACTCCTGCAAAAGAGCATTGACATCACTTTCCAGGAGCAACAGAGGTTAAATTGGTTGTCCCTAATAACATTCCTGAACACTGCACTGCCACCTCCCCCTTACTGGCAACAATTGCAACCTACAGCCATGAGAAACATCGGACAAACCAGCACAGCCACTGGCAAGTCACAGCTTTTGATTAAGAAGGCTGCCCAAGACCATGGACAAATCTCTCCAGAGCCTGATGTGTTGGTTCAAAAAAAAAATACAAAACCCTACTCCAGCAGTGAAAAGCAAACTACCCAACTACTCAGAGACAGGCAGCAAAGCACAGATTTGTTATGCTGTTAGAAAAAGTGTGCCTTTTGAAATCAGGCTCTCCCAATGCACATTCATTCAGTGCATTGCTAAAGCAGGGCAGGGCTCCATACTCTGCAGACTAATGTGGGTGGACAAGCTCCAAACACAGCTACACACAGTTTTTTTGAGATTCTGAGTTTATTTATACCTGTCTCTTCAGGCAAAATGTTGTATGACTTTGCTTTATGGCCACAGAATCATTGGTGGAAGAAAAAAATGTCGTGCATTTGTGTATTCACAATGGAAGGTGAGGAACCCAGGTTTGAACAGATCTTTGGGGGATTATTTGTGCTTTCTTTTCCCTGTTTGGGCAGAGGCCCCTGGCATACTGAGAGATGTTGAGAACAGCTGCCTGAAAACACAGTTGAGCAGGTTGGCCCAAGTTGTGAGAACTGCTTTTGCTTGCTGTGTTCATGTCTCCAGAGTTAAAAGCAAGCAGAAAGCATCATTGCAACTTCACTGAAAGGCTGTAAGGTTGCGTTAGGTTATGATAGTACAGGATGGTGATGATGCTCTGCAGCCAAAACACACCATTACTTCTACAACACAAATTTTGCAAAGTTATGGAACAAGAACACAATGTTCTTTTTCGGCTTTTTGGAAAAGCATGTTTTAATTGTGTTCCTGAGTAAAAAACAATTACCCTACGAACAGGACCTACTTACAGCATAACTGGAACATTTTGCACCTGAGCCACTGGCAGCAGTAGGTGGAAAATATACCTTTGTTTTATTCACTTTAACTCAGAACACGGCATCATTAGAGTGACAAATCGGCATGAGTTGCGACCATCTGAACGCATGTCCAAGGTTGGGGATATCTGCAGCTCCCCTAGGGAAGAAAAGGAAAAGAAGCACTTCCACTGAAGAGACACATTGGATGTCTTCCGTGTTAAAAGAAGGCATATATACCTGCTGGTTGCTGGGGCTCCGTAGCGCGGTGGGGCCACCTGTGTGAAGCTTGCACTTGTGGCTCTCACTCTCCCTGTGAACAGGTGAGCAGTTAACAGCCCACAGTCAGCAGCATGGGTGATGCTGCAATGTTACCTCCATCATTAAGGGCAAACAGCAGGGCATGAAAACAGTCCCAAATCCCAGTGTAAGAAGTGGACGGAGGGGGTGTACAGTTTTCAGTCTCACCAAGGTGCCGAATTTGCATTCCAGACTGTTTCAGCTAGTGACCTGCGAGTCGGCAGGCAACCGAATAGAAAACTGCTCCTTTGTAATTTGGTTTAAAATCGCAGTCTGGGTTTTATTGTAGGCGTGCTGTAGGTGGCCTGACTCATTTCTGTTTTATGGCTCTCCTGTCGTGAATCGTTGACTCCCTCATACATGGGCTACGCTGGTTACACCATTTCTGCCCTGGAAGGCACACAATTGCAGCTGTGAGGCAGCAGATATGGTAGCGGGGAACTCTATGTTGCATCTCCCTCACATGTGCTTAGGGACCTTTCACCCCTTCCTCAGCTGTATGGAGGATGACATGTGCCCAAGCTTCGATAGCCACGTGGGGAATGGGCTTAGCTTGACCAGGGTTAAGTGCTTGGTTCAAATGGCTCATATTGCTGCTGCTTTATCTTCATGGATGAGGGCTCTTCATGCTGGCGCGTGGTTTGGGATTGTAAAATGTGTGACAGTCTGCTATCTAGATTGCCTTCTCAGAGATGGCTCATTATACTCGTTCACGTTGCTGTCTCCTTGGTTAGCCTGCCTCTGAAGAGGAATAAGCCATGCTTACACAAGCCCTGGAGACATTTGAACAATGCAAAATGTTTTGTGATTCACATCAAGGGTTTGACTGTTTTGAATTTTTTTTTTTTTTTTTTTTTTTTGAAGCTGTATTGTTGATGTAGTATTAAATTCCTATGGTGCTAATTGTTAAGGCTTGGGATGGCAAAGGAGTGTGGATTCAGGTAGTGAAAGGCTGAGGTTGGTTTGTGTTCCTCTTCCATTTCTTCGAGCAATGAATGGCTCCTGTTCTGGAGCGCGATTCAGGGAACAGATTTGAAAGTGTGTTTTCAGTGAGGGTAACTAAATTCCTCTGAGAGTGCCTTTCAGTGGTTCTGTCTCTCTGAGAATGCTGGGAAAGGTTCCCATTCCTTGCAACCTGTCAGTTCTCTGTCTGCTTGAGACTTTGGTTTTGTGCTCTCTTATCTTTGATCCCCCGTGATTGGATTACGGAGCTAATCTATTTATGTATCTCCCAGCTCTGATGTTTTTTTTTACTTCCTCTCTCTCTATCGCTAACCTTTTCTCTCTCTATCTCTCTTGCCTCTGATAGAATTTTGGTTCATTCCTTTAATCATCCTTGTGTTGGCTGGATGAAATGCTGCTGCTAGTGTGGAAACCCCTTTTTCTGATATTTTTCAACCATTCCTCCACTCTTAAAGCTCCAGTGGTGAATACTGAGCACAAAAGCATTGGGAATGGATCTGTCTTTTTTGCGAATCTCTCTATTTGTGCGCAGGGTGCTCATAAACTGCTTAGCCTGATGAAAGTTAATGGAATGGCTGCAAACTGCAGTGTGGGGAATGCAGCATAGTGTTGTGAAAGAGGGAAGGCTTTTGCAAATACAGGGTGCTATTAAGTCCTTTTGATGCTCCTTCCTCTGTCAGAAAGGAATAAAAATAAGTGCCCGAGCAGAGTAGGAGAAAGGGTAAATGAGCAGAGAAGAGGAGAGCGTGAGGGGTGTGATGCTTTGTAGCTGCAGTTTAGGGACGATATATAATAGGCCGAGCAGTGGAGGGGGAGAGAATGAGAAAGGTTGAAACAGAAAGAGGGAGGGAAGAGGGCAACCGTCGGAGAAGGAGTCGCCTCCCAGGACTGTTATCCAGCATAATTTGTCGCAGTGCCAAGCAGCTGTCAGAAGAGCGGAGTCTGTCAGCCGGAGGGGGGAGGGCGGATGCTAATGGGACAGGGGCGGGGACCGTGGGAAGTCTGATTGGGCGGCCGGGTCACCGAGGAGAGGACAAACTCAGCGCAGTGCCATGGAATTGTGGAGAATTATGCAGACTTTCCCACTCGGTAGGAAGGGTGGTGCCTGATGTCCAGTCACCCTGATCCTCCTTTGAGGAACTGAAAAAAGCTGTAAAACTAAGTCTGAACTGGACTTTGAAGAGGAGATGTTGTAGGCTCTGGGTACAGAATGGTAACCAGGAGAACGTTCCGAAACAATTGAATGCCTGGGCCAATGCCGAATCATCACTTAAAATGCAAGTGCTTTCAGCCCAAAGGACTGTGCCGAGATTCCAAGTTGAGTGATTTGATAAAAGAAGAAAAGATTCTTCATCACACACACTAAAATTCCTTCATTTGCCAAATTATTATTAGGGATCCCCTGTGATCTTCTGAAGGTCATACCTATTGTCTCTGCAGGAATTCTTCCTCTTCTTCATCTTCTTTTTATGATTATTAGGACCTATTGTTTTTGTTCATGTTTTTATTATTATAATTCGGGATCCACTTGGGTCTCCCAAAGGGAATACCTGTTGTTTTTGTTCAAATTATCCATCCATTCTCTATACTGCTTCTTCCTCACTAGGGTCATTGGGGAGCAAGAGCCTATCCCAGATGACTCTGAGCGAAAGGCAAGAACCCACCCTGGTTAACTCGCCAACCCATTGCAGGGTGCACCCCCAATTCACACCCCATTCGCTCTCACACTCGTACCTATGGGCGATTTAGCATCTCCAGTTAACCTGACATGCATGTCTTTGGACTGTGGGAGGAAACTGGAGTGTCCGGAGGAATTCCACACAAACACAGGGAGAACATGCAAACTCCACACAGAAAGGCCCCAGGCTGGATTCAAACCCACGACCTTCTTGCTGTGAGGCAGCAGTGCTGATCACTGCACCATTATTATTATTATTTTCACAATTTTGTCACAATTTTACCTCATACAATAGTCAAGCTAGAGCTGTCATTTTTCACAAGCAGTCTTTTGGTCCTTCTTCAATACGGTTTTTCTCAGATTTTTGACAAGTCACATCTGCTATATTGGATAATGTTCAAAACCTGTTACAATCTTTTTCTCCAGAGCCACGGTGCCTATCAAGCTCTTACTTGACACAGGTCTAGAAGAACCTGAGTTCTATCAAGTATGGGAAAATCATCGATTTATTGTTAAACTTGAGCAAGCTAGCTAATGGTCTATTTAGTCACGTGACCAAAAAATTTTTTTTAAATGCAAATAACATGAAAATGGCCAGAATCTCATGAAATTTGGCATGTACTGTGTCCTTACAATGTGCAGTAAGCACACAGAGCAAGAGTTCACTGCGTTAAGTCAGGTGAGCAGGTGGCCATATTTGTATATTTCAGTTTTTTTGTCAACAAGCTTTGGGCTATAACTTCAGAACGAAAGGTTAAAGAAACAAAATTGTTGCTTTTGTTGAATTCTGTGGGTCAAGCCAAATCCATCCACATAACCCGTACCCATTTTCGTACGTGAAAATTTTTCACCATTTAGATTTTTTTTGCAAAACATTTACAATCAACCTTTTCTTCGGTGGTGCAACCGATTTGCATGAACCTTGGTACATGGGATCATCAGACTAAGCTCTTCAAATATTATATAATGAAAGTTGCTGCGATAAAAGATGTTGCTACAGTAAGCTAATGAAATTTAAGGGTGTGACCTCTATTGATTTAATGAGCTATAACTCTTGAACGCAGCATCCAATCCTCACCAAAATTGAGATCTGCAATCTATAGGCCATCTGACTTAAGCATATCAAATTTGGTATAAATCCGTGTATGTTCGCATTATAGCAATCGAATGGTGAGGACATGGTGCTCCTGGAGTATGCAAACCATTTTTAGCTTACATGGCTGAAGGCCATATAAGCTATTGTAATGGGTTTGCTTCCGGCGTAGTCCGTTGTCTGTAAACTTTGGTCTTCTTCTCCGAAACTGCTGGACGGATTGTTCTGAAATTTTTTGTGTATGTTCCATACTAGTATGGGACTAAAGTTTGTTCAAGGCTTTTGAAAATTTTTTAAATTGAATTTTTGAGAAATTTTTGTTATAATGGAGCCCTATGGGAGGGAAATTTTTGATGGGCTATACAGTACCAGCATGGATAAAGGTACTGCTAAAGTTAACGAGAAGTTGGCTTCGCGTTTTCATCCACCTTTCTCTGATCGGCCTGGCGGGAGGCGTAGGATTACAACAGGTGTCATTGTAGTCCCGGCAGGCAGAACTTGGGGGAACTGTCGATTGGGGGGAGGGATTTTTGGGTATGACTGGTGTGTACTAGATGTTATTGCAGGCCTTGAATTTTGGCAAGAATAAACACCGCAATTGTTTCGGATATGCAAGCTCGAAATACCGCGACCGAAAAATTGACTATGCAGAACTTTGCAATACTGTTCACCTCTGTATTAAATAACCATTTTGTATCAAATACGGATATGTGGGCGGTTTGCCTGGTTTTATTGTTGAAAACATTCCTGTTGACTGTTTGTAACAGCAGCAATGTATAGGCTAGCGCGTTACACAGACGAACTGGTCTTACAAGTGTTTTTGTTCGGGATAAAAATTAACAACTTCATCGACTGTGAAAGTTGTTAAAAGATTCCACGGATGTAAAATATATTAAGCGCTTTTGATATTATTTGCGTGCTGATAAAGTTATTTAAGGGTTCAGTTTCTTAATTAATGCAAAACGTCAATACTTAACGATAACATTTAAATCTGAATATAAATGTTTTGCACAGTATACCTAAGGCAGATCAATGATCATTTCTCACAAATGTGAAAACATAATCAGTCCCGCTGTGAGAACAGTTTTTAAGCCGCGCTACCACCCCATGACACTTGCAACTGAGTAGGGCTTTTTCGCGTTAATTTGTGGTAACAGCCAAAGTTTATTCTTGAGATTAGCTTTCAAATTATGAGTAAAAGGAGACAAAAGTTAACACACTTTACGTTCAACCGTTTGATCCGACTGAACAAGTCACCGCTTTCTTGACTGAGAGTTGTTCGGCTTATACACAACGAGGACTAAAACTTCCGGATTTCCAAAGGCTGAAACATTTCTTGCGAACTTAAGAAAAAGTGACACCGTTATTGTAAGTTACAACTGCATGGATATTTGCGTATTTTATTTCTATTTTCAGAAGTGTGGGTTTTGTTCATAATTTAAATAATACTGAAGTGGTGGCAAAACATGTTGTTGTTGTCTTGCTTTCTCCGATAACGGTGCTTTAGAACTAAAGGTTTCATTTCTTAATTCTTATTGGCAAATATTATGGCAAAAATACATGAATTTGCGGACATAAACTTTCCTGGAAATAAATATCGCCAACTGTGTGAAAAAGAATCTATAGCAAAAATTACTTCAGGTGTTTACACTATACTACAAATATAATGGACGTCATGTTGTCTGACAAAAAATTTCAACGCTGAACTTGTTTGGACTTCTTTGCGACGGGGATTTACACTAAGATATGTGTGAAACGGCTGGCCAACATGCCTTTTCACTCACTCTACTTCTCGGTTCAGTGAGCAGGGCGCGTCCACCTGACTTTCAGCTGACACACGGCCAACAGCGCGTTGGCGAAAGTGGAACCTTTATCCATGCTGGTACTGTATCTTTGAAACAATAAGAGATAAGGTCATACTTACTATTAACCTTAAATAGGAAGTCATATATGGGCTTCAATATGGCACACTGACTTTTGAGCTCAGATGACCTTGAAAGGTCAAATTCAAGGTTATGTAATTTAATTTGCCTTTATCTCTGAAACTACAGGACGGATTGTTCTGAAATAATGCATAGGGAGGCGTTAGTGAGATGATTGAAGTGTATACTGGTTTATTCGAGCTCCTGCTGGATCACGGTTTTATTGTTTGAAAACTGCCTTTTTGATTATCAAACTCTTTAATTTTTATGATTAAACCTTTGATATTTGCTTTACGTTCACACCTCTAAAGTGTAATGTCGATATGCCAAGTAAAGCTGCACAAGGCGGAAAGGGAGCTGCTCCCCAACCAGCAAGTCCTATTGTTAGCCATGAACAAGCAAGCATGGAGCCGTTAGATATGTCCTCAGTTGAAGAGGAAGAGGAACTTCCACTCATGTGGCAAAAAATGTCAAATAAGCTCTTGCAGTCTTAACGAACGGTTCGACAAGTTTGAGCTGACTTTCCAAAATCTTTTGTCCGCTTAGCAGACACTCACTGAGAGGGTATCCACCACCGAAAATCAAGTGGCGGATCATGAGCAGCGGATTCATGCGGTTGAATTTTGGCCTATGTTTCTGAGCTGTGGGAAGAAAATAGACCGCGGGCTCTGTTGTTGGATCTCGAGGGGAGATCCAGGCGCAACAACATTAAGTTTGTTGGGGTTCCGGAAGGTGAGGAGAAAGGGGGACCAACAGAATTCGTCTCCAGGTTGATTTCTAGGCTGGTGGGGTAAGACAACTTTTCTTATCCCATTGTAATCGATACTGCCCATCGTCTTAAACAGCCCAAAACACTGGATAGCTCCAGATCTCGCACAATAATGGCACGAGCGCGTCATGCACAGGAAAATGAGAAAGTTCTACGGCTTGGGAGGCAGTGTTCGCTGGATTGCGGAGGTCACTGGATCCTAATCTTCCCTGACTACACTGCGGAGGTGATGGAGCAGCGGGGGATTTTCCAGGACGTGCTTCAGCGCTTGTGGGAGAAGGAGGTTCGGCGCTCGCTGCGCTTCCCGGCTAGGCTCCATGTGCACTATCTAGGGCAATATTCAACAATCCGGTTGAGGCGAAGAATTTTGCTGAGCAAGAACTTTGTAAGTAATGAATGCAGAGTTAAAATGTACATTGAATGGACTTCTCATATCACAGTTTTTTTTTCCATGTTGTAATATCTGTCTTTTTCTGTATATGTGCCAGCGAGGGGCAGTGAGTTAAAGGAGTTTATTTTTCCGTGAATGGGGATCACTTGCGCTCAAGCCGTGTGGTGCTCAACAGAACAGGACTGCAGAATCAACCAGGACTGGGCCACTTCTTTCAACTAAACCCAGGATGAACTGGAGTTCTCAAAAATCTTTCATATGAGCATTTTATTGGTGCAAAAAAAAAAAGACTAACGTTTCAACGTACCAACGTCTTCCTCAGAGTCAAGAGGACTCTAATAATGAGTTGGATAAGTTTGTTAAAGATATATGCCCATATACGCCATTATCATCCAATCTCTGCGTTTTCAGGAAAACCCAGCGTGTACATGCAAAATATATATATATATATATATATATATGTATGTATGCTAAAAGGGCGAAAGGCGCACTGAAAAAAAGATGTATATTTATGATATTTGAAGATACTTGAGATGTGAGCGAAGAAATAGAGTCCAAGATTTTAGGTTTGCGCAAGCGCAGAACCACAAGGTAGCATATTTTGATAGGTAGCAAAAATTTACAAAACACCGGAGATCCCCGATGTATATAGCTAGTATGGCAGAAAAAATTAATAATATGATGGTTTCATGTTGTATTGTGGGGTGCACTAACCAGTTTAAAAAGGGAGATTCAGTTAAAGTTTTTCAGCTTCCAACGCGGTAAGAGACAGCGAAGAGCATGGATACGTGCAATCAACCGATTTTGCACCGAAGGACCATTCAAGGGTTTGCAGTGCACATTTTGTTAGTGGCTGGCCTGATTACACAGACCCGAAAGATGTCGACATCGCGTCATTGGCCTTTTCTTACAAAGAAAATAATATAAAAATAAAAACTCCCGTCCAACATCACAAGATCGACAAGTGAGGCAAGATATCCGTTAGTGTAAGTGTTGGATTTTGTTAGATTGTTCAAAATGTAATCCTGTGTTGCTATACATCTTGAGTGCGTGCTGTTGTTGCAGCGTTGAAAGCTAACGTTTGTTGGTTACTCTTTACAATTAAAAACTTACTCTTTACTGCTGCAGTTCTTGCAATTATGATTTGTTGTTTATAAATGATTTGTTAATATGTTGAAATTTTATATATATGAGTTTAGTTCGTATTTTTGTTGTAGATTATTTCAGACGTTTGAAGAAGCATATCCTGCAACAACGATTTGTTGAAGCACAGCTCTCTTGTGACCTGGAGTAACCTAGTAAGTTTATCAGTGGCAAAGATCTCGCAATTGAACAAAAACTTTTAGGTTCTGGACTTTTCCTAACAGAAAAAAATGATAGAAACTTGATTTTGAAAGTTCAAATGATACTTATAGCTAGTGTTTTAAGATTTTTACCACTTTTAATTACTGAAAATGAAGGTTAAACTCAGTTTCTTCCAAAAGTGACACACATACTAGGTTGTTCCAGATTACAGGAGAGCTAAATACGTCTGTCCAGTTTCATGATTACTGCATAACCCAGTAAGGTTAATTACTTATTTGGTACGTGTGGTGCTATCAACCTGACTAATTTTCTAATTACATCCATAAATAGAACATGGGACTATTTCTGGCCAACTTTGAATTGGGTCCACTTTCACAAATTTTCAATTTTGATCAACATTTTGGGTGTTTTGGGTCAAACTGCAACCCATTTGCGTCACCAGGGCTCATTTCGGGTCAACTTCGATCCAGTCCCACTTTCACAATTTTTTATTCAAAAACAATTTAGATATTTTAGGCCAAAATACAATCCTTTTCAGTTACCAGGGATTATTTGGGACCTGTGACCATTTAGTGCCAACTTTTGATCTGCCTTCAGTTTCAGAAATCTCCAATGCCTGTAAACATTTTGGCCATTTTCTGCCAAAGACCCTTTTGGATCACTAGGAGTAATATTTTTTCCAATATATTTACCATTTGCGTACCAAAGAGTTTGAATATTAACATAACATAACATGTTGAATATTCTTTGCAGTCTGAATAGCCATGTAAGCTACGAAGTCTGTAGACTTTTATTTGATTGGACCAATGGTTTGGCCACCATATCGGATATTGTTTTGGGTCTTTGACAATCTTCTGCTCCAGAACCAATGGACCGATCAAGCTGAGATGTTGCACATTTATAGATGGTGGTGAGCACTATCAAATTCAAGAAAACCATTTACTTCCATTAACAATGACCAAAGTTATTAATTGACCAAGTTTGTCACGTGACATAAATGTTCATTACAGCCACATTGTACAGAAATGGCTGGATAAGCATTACGCAAAGTCCCAATTTTTGGACCACTGTTCAATGGAAGTGCACGCAAATCCAGAAATACAATCCAAAAATACAATCTTCTTTTCCATCAATTCTACAACATGAATATTGTTCTATGCGGCCTCTACAAATTTTTTTGGACAAGGTATATTTGGGGGATCCCAGCCTCTATTTGTTATTATTATTACCTCCGCCCAACAAAGTTGGAGAAGGTTATGTGATCATTACCGTTTGTCTGTTGGTTGGTTTGTTGGTTTGTTTGTAAGCAGGATTATGCAAAAATTATGAATGGATTTTCCTCAAATTTGGTGGAATGATTAAGTATTGTTCAAGGAAGAGGTGATTTGATTTTGGGAGGTCAAGGTCAAAGGTCAAGGGCATGCAAAAGGTCAAAACCACATTAAAAACATATTTGCGCGAAGACTGCAGGACTGCATAAACACAGGGGTTGCTAGCTAATTCTGGCAAAAATAACATTGAGTACATTGGCAGAGGTACTTGCGCTCTCTGAGCGCAGCTCTAGTTAATATTATTATTATTATTATTTTACTGAATGTGATCTTTCAAACCATGATATTCATCTTCAGAAATTTTTGATGAGTGAGTTGAGCAAACTCAAGTCTTTACTGGAGTTAATTATTTTCTGCAGTAAGGCTGAGCCACCCGATCAATTCCGGGTGGATGATAATTTCAGATGCCGACAAGTTCAGTCATTCTATGACTGAAATATAATCAATGACTCATTCTTTTCTCTGGAAGAAAATTTCAGAACGCAGATGTGCTAATCATTTCTTTATCATGCTGAAAAAAGGTTTGAAAAATATTCAATGCTGTTTCCATGTAATTTTGTTAAACAGCACATGGCAGTTATTTTATTAAGGAGTGATGTATTTTATGTTGACATTTTGAAGTGACATTTTGTTTGTAATATTTCAGTCAGTCTGCAGGCATATATTTTACTGAAGAGAAAAAAGATCTGTTTTCATTTGTGAAGCATAGTATGCATCATTATATAGCCTCTGCTTCGTCAATATAAACAGGTACGCCCATGGGTTCTGTTGTGACCTACTGGTTCAAGGTTGCTCTGGGAGATTCCCTGAAGACTGAGTTATTTGGGCAAACTTATGGGCTTAGACTGAGTAAGAGAGAGCAGAGAGAAGAAATAGAGAAGAGGAGATGGAAGAGAGAGATAGAGAAAGGGGGGGAATAGAGGGGGGATTCTTTAATTGCCTGCCTCTTCACTTGCTCTTCCATGTCTGCCCTTGTTGTCATGGGAACGGCATGAGATTCCGGGGTGTGAATGTCTAACAATAAACAAACAGGGCCACGCTGGTATACTTCCAGCGTTCATCTCTCTGTCCTTCATCCAAGTGGCAGCTTGGAGAAGCAGGATTATGTGGGGATATCCAACAAATAAAGTATCCTCAAAGTTTTGCCTCAAAGAAAAAACAATTGCCTAGTCTTTATCAATTTGATTAGAATCTTCTTGAGATGTAAAAGAGTGAACTGAATGGCGACTATTATGTTATTTCCAGCTAGTAACATTGGGACACATGCTTAACCCTCTATTAACCACCGTAGCATATCTGCTACATAAAGTGAAAGGGTTAACAGCCTGGACACCCTGCTGGTTTTGTTTCTTATTGCCAAATAAATATTTGAGAATAACTTGAATGGTCCATCAAGTTAAAATTTTAAAATTTAAAGAAAAAATTTTAAATTTAAATTAAAAAAAAAAAATTATTATTTTTTAAAACTATTTTTCCAAATATTGGCCCATAATCAACATATTTGCCTAGGGAAATGATTTTTACACAATTGGAAATGGGTTTGTTAATAGAGGGTTAAATCTGTGTGTCTGAATATTGGAGCTATTGTTGATATCTAATGTGAAAGTGTGCGAATGGAAGCACTTCCTCAGCCAAGGAATTTTGTGGCTGGGGGCCAAATTAAGGCCGTGAAACACTTTGTTTCAGTCCAATGAAGACTGAAGTCAGTCCCAAACTGTTCCTGATAATTAAGGAAAAAAAACTATAAGTGGAAATCAAAATGTATCAAAATGTTCACCAGCAGTGAAAGGTGATGTTTTTATTTATTTTTTTATTTTTATTTATACTTTATTTTTCTGTGAACTGAAAATGGCCCTTTTAGGTTTTTAAGATTGGACATCCTGTTCATTGAGCAGGCTCACGCCTGCAGGCCAGTTACACTCTGTGCTGTACTTGACTGTTCAGGGTTCTCACCAGAAATGTTTGACAGTGTAGTGGGGTGGGACATCACCCCAACCGGCCGGGGGTTTCGGGCCGCAAAGCTCCCCAAGGGGGTCTAGGGGAAGAGCCGTGGTGGGGGGGCCCGAGGGGGGGGGCGAAGCACCCCAGAAGCTCTGGCTATTTATGGTTTTTTTGAGGCCTATTTGACAGTCTAGATGGCCCAATTTAAGGATATATATACTCACCTAGAATACAAATCTTGCATGTAAAAGCTCTTGAAATAATACCTGGGACCACTGTAGCTAAAGGTGAACTTGCAAAGGCTTTGGTTCTGATGTGAACTCAGGGGTTATGCTAATGCAGGGCTCTCGAGTCTCACGCAATGAGCGTGATTGTCACTTATTTCAGTCGGATGTCACACACTTAAGCCACACTCAGTATTTCTCACGCAAAAAAATGATTAAAACGAAAACAATTTCCAACAGTAGGCCTGTGTGCGCAGCAGCACCGCTATAACTGTGGAAACTGGCAGGAATCAAACACGTCTCCCTTGGAGTTCTCGGTGGCAGCTTGCCACCTGCTAGCCAATCAAAAAAAGGAAAGGGGCTACACAATAGTCAATCAGATAATAGCACTATCGTATCTGGGTAAGATTTAGGGCAACAACCAATGGGAAAAAAAACAGTTATCCTGGAATTATTTACCTGATCCTGCTACAACAATGTTCTGAAAGCTGCATAAATCATTCACCCACGGTGGAAAACGGGAGTATCAAGTACCCCCCGTTCTTTCCTAAACAATCTCATATCACGATGTGCACACGATTGTTTCTGTCAAAACAAACCATATGCTATTCGTTTGCAGCGAAGACCACGGTAGAGAAATGAGTTTTTTAGGAAAATTTGCGCATATTTTACTGGAAAATGTGTCAAACTTTGCAAGCACGCAGCTTCAAAGACAGCATAGTGGGCCAAGACACAGCATATTTTTTCAGGTAACAGCGTGGCGGCCTGCTACGCTGAAATACGCTGGTGAGAACACTGCTGTTTCCAATAATTGTAGTGAGGAAAGATTGCATTCAATAATTTCACGATAAAAAAGCACTCTTTGCTATGGTACTGATTTTGCATTAAGAAGCAGTAGAGTTGGGGATAATCCTTTATCATCTGCCCAGAAAACCAACCTGTAGCCTTGATTAAGCATTCTATATTGTCGACACGCCAAATTTTTTATCATGGTGACATTTTGAGTCTTTAGTTACATATAATACATGATGTAAAGAAATAGTATAGGTGTGGTTTGATAATATGGGCATGGTCATAAATATGATGAGTCTGACATGGTGATAGTGAATGGTGCACCCATACGCCTTTACTTTCGGTATTCTACGATGTTCTGAGTTCTATTCTGCTTATGTATAAAACTGCTAGACAACCTAGTTGTTTGTTTTTTGGGTGCCACTCTGTTAGCTTCTATGTTCAGTGGAGTCAAAATCTATGTCTTCTTAGTCAGGTATGGCAAATTTATGGTTTCACTGCTTTTATTGCAGTATTAATGAACAGTGGCACATCTGTTATTATGCGCATGAAGTTTGCAATTGTGCACATTCATTTTTTATATAGATTTACCTAGGACCACTGAGGTTGGCATTTTCCACCTCCTTCATGGCTGCAGTCAGACTGAAAATTCCCACTGGCACATGCTGTAGCTACGATTTGATTATTATGTGTTGCAGAGAGAGTCCTGCGGGATGAATTCAGAGAAAATTTGAGCGGCCCATGTTACAGGGTAAAACTAGTCCTTAAATATATTAATTATATATGAATATATGATTTTTAGTGGTGTATGACAATAACCAGCAATCAACTGTATTCTCATTTTAATGGTTCTTTTTTCTAAATATTTAAAGATAAGCAGCACTAAGTTGTGGTGTTACGCCCTGTCTGTTTTGCAATTAGAAAGTGTATATAATCATAGCTGATAATATCAGTTTGTACAGAATATTTAAAGGGGACAGGAAACATAAGAAAATGGCAAATAAGTATTGTAGTAGTGTTATTTTTAAACATTTTTATGTTATGCCATTTTCGGCACTGAGAAAAAAAGCCCAAATCCCCTGCATGATGCGCCATGTTAATTTTAAACTTACTGTGAAACGAAGCCCCAGTTCCCAGCTCGCACAGTGACGTCATTGGTTGGACTCGTTTCAACACAATTGCCTGCCATGGCTGACAACTTGCATGGCAAAAGGCATGAAATAATTGATTTTAATGACAATGATGGGGACAACAACGTCCAAGGAGGAGACCTCACCTCGCCAAAGAATATTTCAGTGGAAAGTAGGATTCTTGAAGTGTCTAAAACGCATAGTTTTATACATTTTAATTTGGTAATAGTTCTGTGCAACGCATTTGAAAACCAGCGAGTCTTCAATCTGCCGTCAATATCATGGGGCAGACATTTTCCAATGACTGAAAGAACAAAAAATAACTAAATAAATACATAAATAAATAAACAAAAGTTTGGTGGGCTTAGCCCTACTGTAGTTCAGCCTACATGTGGCCTCCGCACACAGTGTGCATACTCGGCAGTTTAATTATTATGCCCTCACCTCGAATGAGCAGGGGGCATTGTGTCAAAGCCCCATCCGGGCATCCGTCCGGGCGTCAGGGCTTAAACTTCTCGTTTCCATGCAATAACTAAAGAACGCCTCGTCCGATCCATCTCATTTCTTGATAATGTATGGGGGGTGGGTAGAGGAAGGTTCGTTTCGAAAACCAGCGCCGTGCGATATCCAATGTGGCCGCTACGGCAGCCATCTTGATTTCAGTTTCCGCGCTATAACTAAAGAATGCCTCATCTGATCCATCTCATTTCTTGGTGGTGTATGGGGGGTGGGTAGAGGAAGGTTCCTTTCGAAAACCAGCGCTGTGCGATATCCAATATGGCCACCACAGCAGCCATCTTCATTTCAGTTTTCATAATAACTGAAGAGCTGTTCAAGAACTCATTTCTCATCTTATGAGTGGTGAAAACCAGGAAGGTTCTTTTCGAAAACATGTTCGATTTCATTATGGCTGCTATTCAGCCATCTTGATTTCAGTTTGCTAATAGCTGAAGAACTCCTCATCTTAATTCGAAAACCAGTTCTCTTTTAACATGTTTAACTTTCAGTATTATTCACTCCCACTATTCACCATGCTAAACTAGCAACCTATTCAGTCTTAACCCCAATTAAACATACGGGCGGGGGCATATGCCACGCTCCGCGTTGCTCTTGTTCTCAATATTATCCCAACTATACAGAGAGAGAGCATGACACAAGACTCAGAATGGTTCTTTTTGCACATCAGTTCATTTCAAAAATGAATTCAGTAAAAAATAAAATAAATGCACTTAAATTCTTTTTTTTTCCATTCAGATTTGCACTTTTTAAGATAAAAAATTTAATAAAATAGAGGGTGTGTCCAGAAGGCCACATCACCCTGCCCATGCCCTCAATGCCACGTGAAGGTCAATGTCATGGTGGAATTGGTGTCCCCATATATGGCTTCCTATTTGTGATTGAGCATAACATAGGGCCTATCTCTGGCGGTTTCCCAGTTACAGAGCCTGAAAATATGAAGGTCGGCCATTTTGACCTTTCAAGGCCACTTGAAGGTCAAGGTTATAGTGGTATTAGTTTCCCCATATATGACTTCCTATTAGTGTTCAATGGTAACTATGGGTCTATCTTGCATCGTTTGGCTGCTAGAGCACTGGGAAAAGTGGTGATGCTGAGTTTGACCTTTCAAGGTCATTTGAAGGTGAAGATCACAGTGCCATTAGATTCCCCATGTATGACTTCCTCGTAGTGTTCAATAGTAAGTATGGGTCTATCTTGCACCGTTTAGCTGCTAGAGCACTCAGAAAAGTGGTGATGCTGAGTTTGACCTTTCAAGGTCGCTGAAGGTCATAACATTTGGAGGTAAAAGAATCTCCATACCGAACTTCCTATTAGTGATTAATAGTAACTACATGCCTATCTCCAACCAATTTCAAGTTATAAGCAGTGGAAAGTCTGCCCTATCTCCCAGTGTTAAAAAAATTTTCGAACTGCTCCAGAATCCAGGATTTGATCCGGATCTTCACCAAAAACTAATCATTTCTTCCCTTCTGCCAAAGGATTGTCCCTACCAAATTTGAAGACAATCCGTGCAGAATTGTGGCCTGTAGAGTGCAAACAGACACACAAATAAATAAATAAACGTGACAACCACATACACCCTTCCGCAACTTGGGTTGCGGGCGAGGTGAACAAGGTCCCTCCTCTTTCTTGCTCCTGTCCTATCTTTAGACATCTTGTTCATCATCTTGTGATGATGCCATGAAAATCAAGAATGCATCAGAAACAGTATATGATTGACACAGTGGATCAGGGCAGGTAATTATTAAACACAGTTATTAAATGTCATTTGAAATGACGTACCCAACATTACGTAGCCTGAAATGGTTGGTTGCAGCTTACTCAACCATCGTCAAGGTAACATGAGGACAAACAATTTATGTAACTTAAATTGACGCACAACCTATCGCAACAGGATTTGGATTTAACAATGTTAAACCAGAAGGTTGGTATGCTTTCTACACTCAAAAGATCATCAAACCCTAAACAGGTGTAGTGAAGTATAAATAATTTGGATGAATTAAACGGTCTTGCCTGATAAATTAGTGCCCCGTACTATCCAGATAACCCCGAGAGTAAAGAAATGTATCGTAACGTTTTTCTAGTGTCAATGTAACCAAGAGTCTGCACAGAAATAACTTTGGTTACAGTTTGACTACAGTAATATTAAACTATTGCCAACTGTCACACGCAGAAAGTTATTATGTCACACATAAACTAACGTTATGTTTCAGTCGTGCCCAATAAATTCAAACCTTGTAGGGACATTTTAGCCAACTGTCACTTGCAACAAGTTTGGCTAGAATATGCCAAGCAGCGCAGAGGTTCATTTAATCTACTCTTCTGGCCTGTCTTTTAATTTTGTGTAATATTTTCAGTTCTCTATCACAGTTCAGTAAATTTAAAATAGGTGGTGGTTACTTAAAGTGCGGTTTCGTCAAACCTTAATGTGGGTGAATTACAAACTGATTCATAGCCGACCAGAATAATTTTCCGATCCGAAACTCATTGCGCGTAACCGGTGGACAGACATGAAGCACAGAGGCACTGGAGTCATGCAGGTAAAATACTCAGAATATTGTCTCAAAAATGAATCAAAATAAGATATTTTATTCATTAAAATGGTGCCATTGTCCTCTGTTGTCCAACAACCCCTGAAAGAAGCCTTAGTTAAGATTTTTTTTGAGTGAGAAATTGGAAGTGTGGCAGGTGAGCGTGTGAAGAGGGCCAATTGCGTGTATCTCACGCTCAATGCATGAGAATTGGCAGCTGTGTTGTAGCAGTTGTTGACATTGACTTTACAATCCATTTGCTGTGATCAATTTTGATATTGCAGTCCTTAAAGGGAAATGAGCTGCAAGAGTGATCACTCGCCTGGCGAACAACAGGACTTCCATTGTTCAATTTGGAATTAACCATAATTTTATGAGGGTCTCCCAAAACAAACAGCGTGTCAACCATTTTATTTTGGCAGGGCCTCTTAAAATCGTGGCTAATTCCCTGAAAGTTCTAAAACATGCTGCCGCAAACTTTCACACAGTTCTTCTTCGCTGAACCCATCAAAGTCCTCTAAATCGCAACTGAAATCCAACTTCTAGCTTTCATTGCTTTTCTTCGTTGCCATTCTGTTTCAATGTTTGGTCCAACCAATGACGTCACTAATCGTGCGACGTTCGTAACAATTTTTTATGGTGCCTCCCATGAATTTTTCGCGTGGGCTTTATTTAATCACCACGGCAAAACGGTGGGCTTCAGGGGATCAAAAATTAATTGGAACTTTAGTTCATGAACATATTCTTCAGATGCACTGAAAATTTACCGTTGTTACATGTCTCCTTTAAGCCTTTTGCGCAGAAGTCAAATCTGGAAATTTATGAGTTCCCCTATTTAAAGGTAATTCAAGATCTGTGCATCGCAGAGAGAGGAAAGATGAATTAAATAAAACAAAACACTTTAAGCATTTGGAATACCAGCTTATTTCAGTTAATTTTCGTAATTACAGAATGAGGGCGGCAAATACAAAAAAATCTTAGTGAATATTCAACATTGAATTTGTTAAAAAATACTGAGAATCAAAAAGTGGCTCAGCGGTAAAACAATGTATTTTCAAGATCATACAGTCCTTCACCACAAATGTGTTGCAACTTGAAAATTGAATATTGAATAATGTAAATTTCCACCTGCCCAGGAGCCAAATGAGAGCACTCCCCAAGTGGTTCCCTGAGTGGCTTTCCAAATGGTGCTCAGTGAAATCATAACATCATCGTATTTTACCACAAATCAGCGGTTTTGATTCATGATGCTCAATAGAAATTCATGATATTCAAGTGGGATTTAATTTGAGTCTATCAATAGGCAGAGATGGATGTCAGTAGTCTCCAAAAACCTCTCCAAACCCAAAAAAATGCCCTTTTTTACATATAAAATATTGAAATTTGTCAATTTTTCATTAAAGCACCATTAACCAGCACACAAACTCATAGAAAATTGCTTATTTTTCTGTCATAGTGTTTACCCTGCTTGGAAACTCAGTGCTGTTATCACCTCTTACAACGTGGACGAGGGGTTTGACTTTATGACACATGAAAAATGAAGAAAAAAAGTGAGAACCCCAGCCAGTATACTCAGTCCTGCGGGGACCTATTCCTCTGTAGGTCATGCCAACCTCACATGCTAGTATTTACCTAGCACAGAAGCAAACACCAAATGTGTATAAGCACTTTCCATGCCTTATGAAGACCAAGTATAACTCACAACTGCAGTAATGTCCAAAATATACCTTATGTATGCAAACAAAAAGAACATATTTCACCAAAAAGCAGGCAATAATGCTATTCTGGCATTTAGGAAAACTGAAATTAGTGCACTGAATATAACAGCTGGCATACTGAAGTCCTCAAGCTATTCGCATAGTAATTCAGCATAAACCTAGACATTCAATTTTGTTGAATATTGTTGAATAGTAAAAATTCTAAAACAGATCGCACATGGAGAAACATGTCACAATATGCAGTTTTATTAGCAAAGGCTAACAGTGAGTGACAATAATCAATGTGACCAACTTAGCTACAACTATATCATAACCATAGCTAAGGCAGAAAATGGAAACATCAAATGATGGACTGAAATATTCCAAATAATAATAGGCTACTTGCACATTGCGAAGAAGGACTCCCATGATAAAATAGGCCTCCTCCTCCTGAGAATCAATACTGTTAGGCTCTGAGAACCCTCCAGTCTTTTACCCTTTATATATAGTATAAAGCTTTCCCATCTCGCAAGAGTAAAGTTAACACTCTTTAAGTCACGTATGGTAGCACGTCTTTTAGACTGAACTTGCTGTCATGCAAGGGTTAAGACACTTTTTCTGGAGGCCCACCCTCTATCCTCTCTTGGATAAAACACTTGTGAATTAACAGATAATGACCAGGAGAGTTACATCTGGGTGTGAACTACGGCTGTGCTTCTATGCAGCACAATCTCAACAGGCACTAATCCGATCCGGGGGACATTGTTTGAGGAAGCAACTGAATCCTGCAAGAGATGTATCTAGACTTCAGGCCAAAATGTTACAAACACCCTGCATTTTTCAGAATTTGACTGGTTTTTGTCATCTTAAAGTTAATTGAGCAACAAAGGCACACTAAGTGCCATAGGGACTTGTATTGACTAAAAATGTTTCTTGCTAACAACTTTACATCTTGAAATTCAACTTTCAACACATATTCCTCCGTAGCCTGGATTAGAACCCTACAGACATGGGTTAATAGCTTTGCCGATTATGAATACATATTTTTTTGTAAAAGTTGGATTGGTGAATTCAATTAGGGCCCAACTCCATCTTGAAAATGTGTGGAGTTGGGCCCTTATTGAATTCACCAATTCAATTGTTAGTCAAACCCCAACCACTCCTCCAAGCTGTGCCAAAGATAGCTTGACATAAAGGACGAAGCAGGAGTGCTTCAGAAGAGGGTGTGGCCCTCACAGTCACCAGATTTGTCACCCATTGAGTTGCTGTGGGATGAACTTGACTGGGCAGTCAGAGAAGTATGCTCATCAAGTTCAAAAGAGCTCATGAAGGAACTCTCGAAAGCCTAGAATGAGTTACCTGGACGTTCTCTCCTCAAACTGCTGGAAAGAATGCCTAGGATATGTCAGGCTGTAATCAAGGCTAAGGGAGAGCATTTTGCAGAAAGTCGAAATTTGAATGTTTATATCCCTTAGAAAAGAATTTTGCATATTTCTAGTTAAGATATGTGTTTCTACGTTATTCTGTTTTTTTTTTTTGTTGCTGAAAATATACTTAAAGTTAAGAAAAACATCCAAATCCTTAAAAAAGTGCGGTGTTTCTAATACTTTGGCCCAGTGTTTTTAATATTTTGGCCTGTAGTGTACATGTAAATCAATGGTAGAGTAATATGTTTTTTTATTTCTAATTTGTATAATTGACAGTAGAATGAAGTAGTATCAATACCACGTTGAATTTTTTGCTTCAGAATGCAAAAAATTGCTATACCTTTGGGCTATTTTGGCATTAGCTTGCTGCTGCGATGGAAACCAAATTGTTTTGTAGTGAAAGAGAACTTTTATCAGCTGTTGAATGGATGCTATTGGCAAATATCCTAGGTTGTTTGCAGATCAGGCTTGGTTGAGGAGCTTAATTCATGCAATTCCCGGGCAATAGTTTAGCTTAAAACGTCCTAATTCTAAATAGTTCATGGGCACCACTTCCTTGTGAATATTCAATATACATTTCGCGTCTGACTGTTATTATTAGGATACTGCAACTGAGTCCATCAGTTGAGCAGTTCCATAGACACTAGTGTCTATGTCTGTGCGAAGGGCTTAAAGCGTAAACGTAATACAAGTATACAAATTAGAAAATACAGTATGTATTGAGCTGTGCGTAGTTTGTCTGAAATCTTGAATTCCTACTTGTAGTTTTGACAGAAAAAAGCCTGATATTTTCAGTCATATTATTATTATTTTTTTTAAAGATTTTTTTTTGGGGGCTTTTCTCCTTCATTAGATAGACATTGAGTAGAGAGTGACGGAAAGTTTTTTGGGGAGAAGAATGGGGAAGACATGCAGCAAATGACCTGAGCCAGAGTCGAACCTGGGTCGCTGCGGGAAGGACACGGCCTTTATGGTGCACGCGCTTAGACCGATCTGCCATGGGGGCGCCCCAGTCATTTTATTTTGAAATCAATTGCAGCATCATGACAAGATTGAATAAGAGTAAGTTTTTTACCTTATTTTCAGTTATTTGCAAGAAAGAAGATGTCAACTTCCTCAAAATGTATTATTACTTGGCTGTCTGTTGCTTTGGACCATAACAGTTGGGCTGCTTTGTGACTGTGATTAATTATGTTTATGTGCAGTAAATTTGTAAATTTTGCAACAGATCTGGTACACATTAGATTGCAGAATAACATCAGGGATCTATTCCCTATGCAAGCCTTTAGGAGTTGATGTTTCTGAAGTAAAAATGCAATACTCATCCCCTTTCTTTACCTTTTGGTTTGTATTGGATTTTCTCTGCACTGATGAGAGGGACTATTTTTATTGAGAGCCGCATGTCACCATTTTCCACTGCCACTAGTGCCCATTGTAATTTCTCATATTACAGCTTAACACTTTAATGATATTGACAAGCATAATGGGTTCCTGGAGATCTGTTGCAGTGTAGGTTTTAATTCAACTCGAAAACAGTGATGAGTCGTGTTGGCGTAGCCTGTAAAGCTGGCCAAGTGCTCTGTATAGGCCACAAAACTGGTGGTTCTAGTCTGACCTTTGAACCATGTCAGATGTCTCTCCCTTTCTTTCTTTCCCCATTTTTCTGTCTCTCTGCATTATCCTGTCAAAAAAAAAAAAGATAATATTCTGTTACAAACCGCTTGAGAACTGCAAATTTACAGAATGTGGTGAGCAGATATACAGTAGGGACACCATTGGGAAGCACTAGATTAGCATTTCAGGGTAGGAAATAGACCCGCAAGGAGGCTGGCAGTTATTTTAAGCCTTGAAAAACTACCATGGCCATTTTTGGCATCAGTGTCAGGTGTTTTTTCTTCTATAGGCACATGCAAATAGCCACTGTGCTGCTTTCACTCCCAGAGTTTTAATTCAGTCATACATTTGCTTTGTATAGAAGTCATTTCCTACATGGCAGTGCAAACTTCTGAGGTGAGTGGTCCATCTTTGGGGCTGGGTTATTGATATCGGTCCCTATTACAGTCCCTTAAATATGCAGTATTAGCAGTTGGGAATAGCACATGATTATTATTTGAATAAACGAAGTAACCTTGAAAATAAAACTAAAATACAGAACCCAGAAATACCTCCACCTCTCAGTTACCCTTGTTTTATATTCAACCGTGATGCAAGTTTAACCCTTAAATGCCCAACTATAGTAAAAGTTGAAAGAAAAATCTATGTATTCTGTTAATATGTCCTGGGGAGGGGCTAATAACAACCCAATAGCAATTTTTAATTTTTGGTGACCTTTGACCTCATTTTAGTTTTTTGACGTGTGTCACAATGGGCATTTTGGGGACCTTATTTCATAAAATGACTTGAATGATAAAACAGTTGACATATAGCTGAAGTATTAGGCATAGCTTATTTTTCATTAGCTTACCTGTTTGTCTACTTTATCCAGTGATGAATGGGTGCTGATCTATCGTATGGATTCCACCATGGGGGCGGCCATATTGGAAAGGTTAGCTGGTGCAGCCAGTGTAGTGTCAGTTCCACTTTTATGCATCAGATGGCAGCACTGATGGTCTAAATATGTCACTATGGGCATTAGGTTGCAAAATTTATGTGGGGTCAGTGGTTTTGACAACCCCCAAAATCGTGTGACAAATTTGTTACAGGGGGCATTTAAGGGTTAATTTAGATGGACACCCAGACATGCATCATTCATGACCACATGCTTTAAGCAAGGAATTGCTCTTACTACGTATCCAGGTAAAGATACTGTCTACCTCCAATAGCCAATGAAAAGGAAGGCACAAAATAACCATTATTTTGAAATTTCTGCAAGTTGATGGTTAGCTTGCAAAACGCTGGTTACTTGCGTAACCGTGGTTCTGTGACTGAGTGGAAGACCACCAAGGCAGTGCTGAGAGCACTAGTGGAAACATCCTCGCATTAGCGCTTCATCGAGAATCGTATTGAAAAGTTGTCATCTCTGGATAAGATCAAGTACAGTGCTTTATTTAAACCTACCTGCTGCCTTCTACTCCTTTGCCATTTTCTGCCAGCACTTTTGCAAGGGCGCCGTGCTCTTTAAATCGCTTGTACTTGATGAACTAAGAAGTATGTTTCTCATCTCTAAGCAGCATGACGATTTCTTTGGTTCTGTGAAGTTGATTGCTCTCAAGGTAAACCTTTGTCGCCAGTATGGGATAGCCAGAGGCTTTTTTCCATGGCCTCTCCTGCTTGAAGCTAATCTGGCCCACATGCTCTGAGGCTGTGGTTTTTCACTCTGGCGGGAAGCAATTATCATAATATTCACATATCTAGGTTATTTCTCCTCTACTTACTGCAATTTGGCGGAGGTTAATTTAGCTGATGAAGATATGGATTGATTTTATGCTTGCACACTCCTTTCAGGGCTACTAAACACTGCAGTTGACTGCCTTAAGGAGCCGGTATTCATTTATTGCCTAATTAAGTTGTTTCGTCTCATCACTAGCAAACCACAGATTCGGAGCTCAAGTCTGAAACACGTTGTTAGGATATCCTTTTAATCATAGATAATGTTATCCTTTGAGTGACCTCTGCTGCATTCAATTAAGTCCTGTGTAGACTTGCGTGCAGGCCAAATTTTCACCGTACTGCTTGTTCTGAGTTTTATAACTTTGTTGAAGTTTCAGCGAGAGAACCACACCTTATGAATCTTGCCTTTTAAATATGGCTGAAAAAGAATCGCTGCCTGCGCATAGCCTCATCAAATGATTGGCAACAGGTGTGTGTGAGATCTGTTACCTCAAGAGGTAAGGTGCAGGGCGAATCCTATTAACTAAACGTAGCAGTAAGCATCCGCGCGACCATTTGCTATCATGAATTTACCCTCCACGAGGCTGGTGCTTACTGATTTAAATTAAACTCGTAACTGATCAAATAAATATGACAGAGGCTTAAGCGTGCATGCTTGCACTCTTATTAAGGTTTTAACTACACCTCGCGAATTGGATGCGGTGTGTTATGTAAGTCACTTGGGATGAACTTATGGCTTATTGTGTTAGTTCTAGCACTTAGCATTGAAGCACTTCACAAGTAGGGAAGGAAAATTAGGCTACCTTACTCGGACCATCAATTTAAAAATGATCTGCTTGTTACACTTTGGATGGCTTCCCACAATTTTCCTGGGTAATTGGTTGATATAAGCTATTCATCTGACCTTAAGCGGATCTCAGTCTCTGCCGCAATTGGAGGAGGCCAATTTGGCAGATGTCAGTGTAGGTGGATTGTATGCGTGCACATTGATGTTATTAAACGGGTAAGTTCGTCTGGCTGAAGGAGCTGGTTGTTCTCAATGTCTGTTTCAATGTTCCGTCTCATCACCAGAAATCTGCAAATTCTGACCAGGAAGCGTGTGTGTGTGCGTGTGTGTGTGTGTGTGTGTGTGTGTGTGTGTATATATATATATATATATATATATATACACACACACACACACACACACACACACACACACACACACATTACATCAGTTCGGCTGAGTTCAAGTTTGCGATGCGTTGCAAGGATCTCCTAATCGGGGTTAATAAGCGCCTTCATGAAACCTCCGGAGATTCAAATAATTTCCATATGGAATTGTTTGTGAGGCGTATTTACATGATGCATTTTGAGTTTTATAACTCGGCTGAAGCTTTGGCTTTGACGGCAAAGCCTACAGTCTTACTCTTTAAATGGAGCTAATTAAAGTGTAACCGCGGCCTGCCTGTAGCTAATTTAATGCTTGGTAACTGGTGTGTGTATGCGTGGAATTTTTTCGTTCCACCTAGAGAACTAATGTGCAGTGCGCATCATGTTCACAAATGTATAACAACAAGCATCTGGTCATCTATTTAGTGGTCACGCTTCGCTTAGCAACATTCTGTCCTGGCGAATAAACGCTATGATCTATATGAGGCTGCCCTTTAGGAGGCTGGAGTTCGCTGATGTCAAAAAAAAAAAAAAAACATTGCTCAGAGGCTTAAATGGTGCATGCTTGCACTTGAATGCATTGGGGTTCAAACTGGACAGCGTGTGACGCACGTACGACAATTTAGCTGAACTTCTATATTTTATGGCTATTGCGTTGGGTTTTTTTTTTTTTTGCACTCAGCCCCAAAATTGCTTTGCACGACTCCGCATTTAAAACAATCACCTCGGTTGCACTGGAATGGTCTCCTCTTGTTTTAGTGATACTGGTTGCCATAAGTTATAACATCTTATGTTTGGCGGAACTCGGTTTCCGCTGCACCAGTCAATAATGGAAATCAAACATTTTATATCCAATAATTAAATTATGCTTGCAGTTCCCGAAAGTGTCGCTCTTTAATTCTAAACGAAAACGATCGCGTTTCATTGATGTTGGCTTTGTTTTGGAGTTTGCATTTCACCATTAATCTGAAGGGAAACTCATTGCTTATTTGAAGTTGTTTATCTGCGACTATAGCAGGCAGCGTTATGGTTGACGATGGGACTTTTTTACGGTCATGATTATTATGCTTTAATAACTGGTCCGAATCGTAGTCACATTGAAACGTTTTTATTAATTGGCACTATGCAGCTTGGGTCCTCTTGGAATTCAATGGAAATACGACATGCTTGTCACCACACATGGTTCCATATCTCATATAGTATATTTCCTTTGTATTCAAGTCACTTTAGAGTGTCTTGCCGGATGTTCCTCTGTCTGTATTCAGCAGGCCGCTGAACTCCCTACACCCAGAGGAGAAGGTCACGCATGCTTGCATGAATTCAAAGGAAATGCGACATGCTTGTCGCCGCACATGATTCCATATCTCATATAGTATATTTCCTTTGTATCAAGTCACTTTAGAGTGTCTTGCCGGATGTTCCTCTGTCTGTATTCAGCAGGCCGCTGAACTCCCTACTCCCAGAGGAGAAGATTACGCATGCTTGCATGAATTCAAAAGGAAATGCGACATGCTTGTTGCTACACATAGTCTCTTATCATAGTACATTTTCTTTGTATAAAGCCTCTTGGGGTCTTGCTGGATGTTCCGTTGTCTGAATTCAGCAGGCTGCTGAGCTCTACGCACCCAGAAGAGTGTTTTAACTAGCGACCCTCACATTGTAGCCATGGTTCCTTTCAGTCGTTTCTCAATGACTGAAGGTTGCCAGAGTGGTTACTTGGGGGGAGTGTATTTCTGTTTCTTGCATTTAGTTTTTCCGCTTGGTTTAAAGAATGCTTTGCACCTCCAGTGGGCTGGAGCTTTGCCGGTATGGTTGTTTTGGGGGGGGGGTTGGGGTTTAATTTGCTGCTCTCCCTGCCTTGGGGCATTCCATGTGTGCATATGGAAGGGCAGGGAGCTCCAGAACAGAACCATACCGCCCAAATGTATTAATGCCAATTCTAAATAAACTCTTTATATTGACAAAGTTGTCCTGACTGAACTATATTGACTTTTTTGTGCATTCATCCTGGCAGCATTTTAAGGGCAAGGATTCTTCACGGACAGCCAGCAATTTTAAATGTGAAACTTGCAAAAGTAAAATGTTTGGGGCTTGGCTAGCTGTAGTGCTGTGACCTGAAAGAAAAAATCCCTTTTGATTGAACCCGGAAAATCTCTTTTTTCCGGGCCGCCGGCTTGAACGGAAACCCGGAGGCGTAATTTCTTTTCCTATGTTAGTTGAGCATATATCCAAAAAAGTGAGCGTGGCCTGCCTTAAGCTGCTTGCACACTGGTCGCAAAACGAATTTTTCGCACGACAGATTACATTCAAAGTCACTGCGAAGACGCAAATACACGCGTTACGCGTATTCGCATTGACTTTGAATGTAATCTTTCACACAAAAAATTTGTTTCACGTCCAGTGTGCAAGCGGCTTTATTTAGAATAAGGTGATCTATATAATGTCCGGGAAGCGCACCTCAGAACGAATTCTAAACCCACCCAACTATACACAGAAAAACATTTACCAAAACTTTGGCTCTTTATCAGTTTATTTGTTTTAGCTCATCATATTAATCTTCAGCAGTTAACCCTGAGTTAGCCCAAGATCATTAGTAAATGCACTCGCTAATTTCTAGCGTTTCTTCGGCGAAGTAAATAATGCTAACGTTAGTTACGATTGAGTCACTTTTTCTCCCAATTGGTATGTGTGAATGTATTTAGCTGGCGAGCCTACACGTTTAAGCTCGTGGGCTTCAAGTGCAACGTTATATTCAGTCAAAATAATTAGAGCTGTTCAGAACTTAAACTTCAACTTCATATGGCTTAATGGTTCAGAATACCTGGAGTCGCAAATGATGACATACCCGCGAGGAGAAGAGACTGCAATTAATCGAGTAGGGGTTGCAGCTGAAACTGGTCCAAGAAATATTCAGTTTTTGGAGCGGTACTTCATGCACATGCAAATTCACTCATGCACAAAAATATGCTGTTAAGAGTACAGGGATATGCTCTCTGCTGAAATAGGATGCCAACACGGATTTATGTATTGTGTGCACATGGTTCTGTAGTTGCATATTAAACGCTGCAGGTTCATTTATAGCTGGCTAGCTATATCCGACAAATCATCTACAGCATTCACGGACACATGAAATGCAATGTAAATTCGGTGGCTCCTCGGAATTCAGTACTTTCTACTGGCCATCGGCAATGTCACTAGTTCGGTCTCTGGCAGCGTCTTTACAGTGAGTGAGCAATGTCCGAGATCCGCATTTTTTACTTCAGCATATTCCTTCAGGGTTTTGTGAGGGGGGCTAGATAATGTACAGTAGATTTATCATAAATATGGAAGTGACAAGACTAGAGATCGACCGATATGGGTTTTTCAGTGGCCGATGCCGATATTTAGATAGCAGGGCAGCCGATGGCCGATATATAATGCCGATTTTTAAAAAAAAAAAAATTTTTTAATGATAAATTACAGGGTGGTTCTATTAACCCCCAGAACTCTGCTGGGGTGCTGGTGATCCCAGCAGCAGTGTTAATATTTTGTCTCATATCTCTGTCTGGAGCCACACAGTGGAACTTAATGGGGAAAACTGATCAGAAGCTTACTCTTTTGGCGATCTACGGTGGGCTCCAGGCAATTATATCCTTTCCAAAAGATTTTCAGTCCAGCTGTTAGTGTTGCTTTTTTTTTCCCCTCCTTATAGCTAAGGCCTGAGAGACCCATATTCAAAAATTAACAAGCTTGTTCATTGTTGATCTGTTTTTTTAAATTAAATTCTATGAAATTCAATTTCTGTTTTGTTTTTCTTTTGTCTTCATAGTCATATGAATATTATTACATTCATGTGACATCATTTCGGCATACATATTTGTGATAGCTTAGGTTGTCAAAAAACAAACCAAAAAACACGTTTATTACTTGATTGTGCTTGATTGGGTTGAGATTATACATGCTTTACTACAAAGAAAGACCAGTCGGATGAAAAATAGAAAAAAATGGAAGTAATGGCTTGGTTAACATCAGTGTATCATTTATTTGAACACAGAAAAACTTGAAAATATAGCCATAAATTAACATTGTCCCCTTGTCCAAATGACAATAAAATTTGATCCGGGACAATTTAATTTACGCTTTGGGGCAATTTCGGCACAATGCGAAAATTCAGTCCATTCACAACGCGTTTAGTGAGGAACCCGATCCCATACATGCCAACTCTACCGCTTTTGGCGGTATACCGCTTTTACAGAATTTTACTCACCTGCTGATTTTGAAATCGCCCTCCATTGAAATCTACAGCTTTTAATAAATTTCAATGAGTTATTAATTTGTGTGTGGGCACACTTAATTTTTCACATTTTTTAATCTATTTTTTTTTTTTTTTTTTTTACTTTTGGCATAATATTTGTTTCATCAAATAATGACTAAAATCGCCAACACGGACGTTTGTACCTACGGATGTGTACATACATACGACGCGCACGCGCAAAGATGATGTCCTGTACATTACGCTCTTTGCTGTGTTAACAGAACTTTTGGCAGTGCACGCATTTCGATGCCCGCCGTGTCAGGCTGCATTGTGATACGTTGTTAACAGGGAGAGACGGTGATATTTTGCACTTTCTTTGGAGTTTTTGGAACGAGGGAGATGGTGGGAAGTTAACACGTTGACTGCCAACTACGAGATAACTCGTAGTGGCGGGTCAGGGCCGGCGCTAGACTTGAAAATTCCGGGAAAATTATCCATCCCTTTATTGGCGGCAATTAGTCCTGGCAAATTCTAGAGCGGTTTTCCTTTATAAGCCGTTTTCCAATTCAAGAATAATCAAGTGGCAATTGAAGACACGGCTTCTCTCCCCATGCGATCTAACAGCAAATAATGGGCTACATTCAGTACAGAAAAAATAATTTAATAATAATTAAGTCTACGCACTGGCACTCAGCAACAGTATTTTTTTTTTTTTTTCCAGCGAGAGCGGCATTTCAGAACTCTTCAGCGAATTAAGGTGATTCTGGTGACAAGTATACGTGGTTTTCTCCGTTTACATTTTCCAGTCTGACAGCCGTCTATTTTTTACAGTAAGTTGCGTGACCGTGCTGCAAAAACAGGTGAGCGTACTTGCCGAAATTACCTTCATTCGCAAATGAGTTCTGAAATGCCGCTCTCTCTGGAAAAAAAAAAAAAAAAATTAACGTTGCTGAGTGCCAGTGCATAGACCTAATTATAATTAAATTATTTTCTACTGAATGTAGCCCATTATTTGCTGTTAGATCAAGATGGGGAGAGAAGCCGATCTTCAATTGCCACTTGATTATTCTTGAATTGAAAAACGTGCTTATAAAGGAAAACCGCCTAGAATTTGCCAGGACTAATTGCAGCCAATAAAGGGATGGATAATTTTCCCCAAATTTTCAAGTCTAGCGCTGGCCCTGACCCGCCACTACGAGTTATCTCGTAGTTGGCAGTCAACGTGTTAAGTTCTTTTGGATTTTTTAAAACCAGTTTCCTAGAATTTCCTGCAAAATGGCAGAGAAATGCACTGGAAAGAAAAAAGCAAGAAATGACCAGCTCTTTCAGTAGCGCATCAGCAAACGCAGATATGTATTTAGTTTGTTAATTTAACTCTTTCAACCCCAGATATTCTAGCATCACTATACCCTTCAACCCCACAGCCCTCTGTAGAGGGCTGGTCATTATCTGGACATTGTATCTTACTGTTATCTCTGGAATCCCGTTAAATGTAACCTGATATGTTCCAATCAATTAGTCAGATTGTTTGAATTTTCCCTACAGGAATTTGGGGTTGAAGGGAATATGTTGGTCAGCCCTCTGTAGAGGGTTGTGGGGTTGAAGGAGTTAATCAAATGAATACTTAAAAAAAATCAAGTAGCTTATCGTACCGTCGATAAATTACGAAGAATGAATGAGTGAATGAATACATAAACTGAAGTCATTCTATTTGCATCAAGAAACCTTACAAAGTCATGTGGAATCACAATGAAATAAAATAGAAATTATACTTGTACAGTTTCTCGATTTTAGTGGTTACTGGTTTAAAAGATGGTTTTCATGGCGCGAGGTCGTACGTGGGAATGGGCTTCTTTTTTTTTTTTTTAAACATCCGTTTCGATCCATAACCTGTGTGCGCAGATGTTGATTCCAGCGGACATGGAGCTCCTCTATTTGTACGCAGTTACACTATTTTCTCACTAGATAGCACACTCGGATCAGTTATTGAATATTCACCAGCAAGCCGACGTGTCTGCACTTTGCAGAGTTTTTTTGTTGCAGTCATTTTTAATCGGCCTTGTGAGGGCCGGCATCGGCTAATGCCGATTAAGTCAAAACGCCTAATAATCGGTCTAATTAATCAGCCGGCCGATTGATCGGTCGACCCCTAGACAAGACTCAATGAACGGTAAGACAAGAGAGATTATTATCTCTCTGATCTTTCTGATCTTGTCACCACCGGCTAGATCAGTCACAAGTCAAAACCCCTCCAAACTGGTTCTTGTGTAAATATGCCAATTTGTGTCTGAGCAAGTGAGGTACCGAGGTCAAATTACGCTCCGCGCTCGAGATCTTCTTTTGAAACAGCATGCCTCAGCGGACTAGCAAAGGGTCAAATACAGACTACATAATGTCTCCAATTTTAATTTGATACCGTTTCCGGGTTGCTTAATTATTTGTCACGTAACCCGGACCCGGTTTGAACCCGGCAAAAATAGCAAAACCTGGCATTTTGAACTTGATTGAACGGCTTGAATAACAGCACTAGCTAGCTGTTTTTAGTGAATGAAATAAACCTACTTCATCAGGTGCTGTACATGGACGGTAAGTGCCTTTAACTTGGAGTCTGCTAACATATAAACCTTATTTAGAGTGGTGACCCAAATATCTGTGGATTGAAATAAAATAAAAATTGACAGGCTAACGTGGTAACCAGGAACAGGACAGTATCAATTCTGAGCTGTGTTTAAAGTTGTTTCTCTGTGTTACACAAGGTTTTACCCTTGTACAATACATTGTTGCTGTATTGCCACCACCAAGGATGGGTTTGTCGTGGTGAAGCTCGTAAATAATTGATTAATTGCTTGTGAATTTTTGCGATCAATGGAGCTGAAAATTTGCTGGGAGTCCGACCACTTGGTGACTGTGAGTTTTGATTAGAAAGGATGTGATAGAGATCTGTTACGGACACGGCTGCATTTAGAAATATATATAAAATGCACTGACTTCACATCCGCTGTCTTTGTTTGTTGGGGGGTGGTTTGATCAAGCAGTGACATTGAATTATATAATTTAGAGAAATTTCAGGGTTTTTTTTTTACATTTGGTAGTAGTCACATAAATAGTTAGCGTATATCCATGGTATCCATGTCATTACATTTTCCCTCCCTCCTGTTTAGTTTGAAGGCGTAAGTCATTCAGCATAGGGCTCAGCCAAGATACCGGCCCCTGTGCTTGTCAATCACTCTGCACATTCACGATATGCTTGTATAAATTATTGAAGAACCTAGCCTGAGGAAAATACACTGACTACAGTGACAGCTCAAAGTTCAAAATAACAAAGCTAAAAATACACTTTAAAACAGCCAAAGCTCATGAAGACTCCAGAAATGATGAAAGCTTCAAATGAAAGAATAGGACAAACCTCAAGCGAAATGTGTTGACGTCAGATAGCTTTGTTACATGGACTCAGTGCTTACTTATTGAGATGGCCGATCGCTCCCGCGCCCCACAATCCGCCTTAACAGCTGAGGGAAGGAGCTGTGGACCATGTTCCTGACATACCTAAAACCAAGCGCCTTGTAAAGCCTCAGTGAAAATAGCACAGCTTCCATTTACTGAACCATGGGCATGGGTAGCCATTTGTATAACATAAACGGTCCGTAGTGAAGGTCATTCCTGTGCCAATTTGTTTGGCTAACCATGATCATTGGATGAGCGTAGCCAGTCACCTTGTCACTGACTAATCAGAATGCATTTTAAATCTGATGTTCTGTTTCATATAAGCTTCGCCCTTTAAGGCTGTCGCTATTGGGTTTTGCCAGCACCAATCTCCAAATCTCCCACATGGAATAGAATTTCCTAAAGAAATAGAATTCCTCCATATGGGGTTGGGTAAACACAAAGTTTTCCTGCTCCCTTGACACAAAGGTAGTAAACACCTGAGATAATTGACACAAACATGCAAAGTTGTAGCCACTGATGTTATATAGTATTTATTTAATGCGTTACGTTTCACATCCCCTCAAGTCCCTGTTTTACAACGTATATAAACAATGAAACATAAAGCATGACAACAGATCATATTTATATAAACTCCGTAGGACTAGTAACCCATTACTACATCCATTTTCTCATAGTATTATATTTCTTGTATTTAAAAAGACAATACTGCAATTTCTTGTATTTAAAAAGATAATACTGCAATAAACCAAGAGTTACATACACGTTCCAGTTTCAATATGAAGAGACCAACATAGCACTATCCTTCCATGGCAGAGTACTACCAATGGATTTAAAAAAAACAAAAAAAAAAAAAACACTTAACTAGTACTAGAACCATCCATACGCCATGGTACTGTTCACTACATGTAGGTCTTGCCTATGTCACTATGAGGGTATTAAACAGACTACTTCCTATTTAATAGGACATCCATACGCTATTACAAGAGTTGTCTACATGGACTACCTCTATAAAGCACTACATGCATAACTAATCAGCTACCTCTCAGGAGGAGCGCAAGGATGAGGAAAGCACGTCATGCTTCACAGTCACCACGGCATTGGCATAATGCTGTACACGCCAGACCAGCCTTTTCGCATTTACAATTCTTAGCACACATGGGAACTGCCTTGCAGCCACACTTTGAGTTCTCGAATTTACTAATGAGTGTTAAGCCCAACGCCCACTGGAGGCCTGAGGCGCGCGTCAAAAAATTGGTTACATTAATTTCAATGGAGCAACGGCCACTGGCAGCATGTGACGCGCGTCAGATTTTTACTTTTCGCCACTGCTCAATTTCTAAAGCTTCAACACAATAATGCATTTGTCTTTTAGATTATTTAACTATTTCGCCTTGTCATGGTTAGTGGCACACATTTAGCGGCAACCTCACATGCAGTTGTCAGCCTGATTTTTAAGCAAGTCGCAGTTTTGAAAGGAAATCCTTTATTTTGCGGGCATTTAAGTTATCAAGCGATCTACAGTTAGACAGTACCTAATTCAAGGTTCACTGATAAGAACTTTACACTGATAAGTTAGCTAGCTAATTCATTGCTGGGTAAAGTGAATCATCTTATTTTACGAGATGGCTAAATTTAGGAGGAAAATTATGCCTGTATATAACATATAGTGCATAGTAACCTGACCATTGCACTTTGCCATCACTTAAAATAAGCTTTATCGGTAGGTTTTTTTTCAAAATTAACCCGATAATGCCCAGACACCGACATCATTATGGGGAAAATATGACCCAGTAATATTTTTGAAGTATTGAAGGGTAGTATTCAGATCCACTGTTCATTAGGTTTTGTGACAGCTAAATATACATTGCTGAACAGAACTTCTAATTCCAGGAGTATCATATCTGATACAGCCAAAAATCAGCACCCCTCCAGAACTCAACACTCAAAATCTCAAATTTATATGCTCTCTATCTATAGCTATCCCTTGCCATGTATAAGTTTGTGTAATATTTACCTTGGAATGCTGAACTTCACTGCCAAAGTCCAAGGAAATTCATGAATTCCCATTCACATGGGAGCTACTACCTTGAAGTGCGTGACTAGGGGAGAGACTACTCCTGTAATCTCACCTCTTCCTTCCAGGTGGCAGCACTGTGTATCAGATATGATGCAGTGAGCAGTCTTGGTTGTGTTGCATCTTACCAGGTGGGCATGGTCCTTCAAATTTGGTGTATCACATATGATACAGGGGGCATTATAGGGTTAAAGTGTGACAGTGTGTTCAGGAACCACAAGCGAGAGAGGGAAATCCAAAAAAAAAAAAAAAAAAAAAAAAAAAAAAAAAAAGTATGCCTTTATTGAATGCCGGGTCAAGACCAATAGACACAAGAATTGCCAAGCCACAAAACGAAATCCAAAAACAAAGTCGACTAGACAGGCCGGGGTCAGAACCAGAAAAAACAGAGGTGCGACGGTACATAGACAGTAGGCAAAAAGTCGTAGTCGAATTCCAAAGCAGTGGGTCATACACAGGGCATCCAAACACAGAAGACGTGGTCATACAAAAATGGGTCAAAAATCCAGAAAAGCAAAACAAGACAAAAAGGGCTATGGCTAGATTCTTGGTCGGACGAAACAGTCGAAGATGAGCAATAATCAATGGCATACACGAGACTCTGCACAAAGAAATATTGATCAACGTTCTGACAAAGTCAGAACAGCAGTGAGGACTCTAAATAGACAGAAGGGAAGTCACATGCTATGCGGGGAACAGGTGAATGGGATGAGAGCTAATTACAAAGGAAGGTACACATGGGGAAATCCTAAACCACAACAACTGGCGAAAGCCAAGACACGGACGGGATTCACGCAGACATCCTATGACAATTAAACAGCTCCGGTCAGGGAGTTCTAAGTGCACAGACAATGAGTGCTGGAAAGCAATTAACACGTCTTGAGAGAGATCTCGCAGAAACGAGAGAGAGACAGGGAAAGCCAAGCAAGAGGCGGAGACTAGAACAGGGTGATTGCTGAGACTGAATTAGTACTAATTAGTAGCGGTGCAACTTTTTACAGAGTAACTGAAGTGCTCGTTAGTAAGTTAGTAATATAAACATGGATTAGTTGGGTTAGTAGACTATGATAAAAAATATAAATGTTAATCTTGTTAGTAATCTAGAACAGCAAGGCGAAGGAAGTAAACGAGAATTGAAGTAATAATATGAAACACCAGAAACCATTGAAATCACCCGAAGCAGGTAGGCACACAGACTGGGTAGATTGACTGAACCAACTAGATCACAAGACAGGGGACACAAGTGCAATGAAACTGAAAATGGCATAAACTGAAAACCTGAGAATACAATAACCAAAAAGAATAAAGAAAAGACATTATGAACATAAAACATGAACACAAAAACCAGAACCATGACATAAAGTTGTCTTGTTTAATATTTTGAGAGTGACACCCATGGCTTGCTTCTCGGTTCTCTTGTCATCCGCTAATATTGATGCAACTGACGCTTCCAGTGGGCATTTAAAAGTGTTTGGAGTTTGAGGCGATGCTTCGTGGCCAGTGGGCGTTGGGCTTTAGAGTTGTTAGACTTCAATGCTCAAGTGTTAGAGCATTGGAGTAAAGCATCTAATTCAATATTATTTAGCAACCTAGATATTTTATGAAACTTGAAAGATTTGACCTTTGAATAGAGAAAATGTGGCTTTGGCTAACAGATGTACTCAGCTGTAATGTAAATTGTGATCCCTGGTCAAGTTCAACTTTTCAATGCACTTTGATCTGACCTTGATCTTTAAAACCTAAGAAGATTGAAATATGCAATGGATGCACCAGTAGATATTACACACGCTGGATGGTTTCCTCATACCTTAAATAGTTTCATTGGAATGTGTCAACTAGGATGGTTATAGCTATAGAAGGAGTACCGCTGGTATCATGTGACCTGTGACCTTCTACCTTGACCTTTAAGACAGTCTGCTACTACTACGTTGGTTCTCAGTTTTGGATATTTTGGGGAATGAACTGATGATCGTAGACAGAAACTTACAGTTTTTTGTTAAATGCAACCTATGATTTAACAGAAAATACTGAACGGCCTTAGCTTGACCTTTGACCTTGACCTATAAAACAAGATGGTTGCATTCGAAGGAAATTCATGTGTTAGATATTGTCTCCCTAAACCTCAGAATAACAGATTAAATAGAAAAAAATAGATTTTCTATTTAAAATATGACTAAATAAATAGCAGCAACCTGAAAACTATCCCATTTTGACCTTTGACCTTGACCTTGACCTTTAAAATGTGGTACCCCCTTCCAAAATTGTTTGTATTGACCTAAACTATGCATGCCCTAAATCTGGTGCTTTGGGCCAGCGTGTAACGATTTGGCCATTTTTTGGCCATAAGCCACCCCACTACAGTGAATGTGGACGTGACTGGGGCCATCATGCAGGGCTATGGCGGGAAAGAAAATCTTCATAATAATAATAATAATAATAATAATAATCATACATTTTATTTATAAAGCACTTTTAACAAAAGTTCAAAGACACTTTACAACACAGCAGCAATAAAATTAACAATTATAAAAACAGATATACAAGCAAACCACATTTACATAAGGTAAAAGGAAAAAAAATAATCATAATGTCAAAACATATATACAAGAAAAAAGCAAATAAAATAAGAAGTCATATATATTATTGCACAATAAAACATGAAAAGCCATTTTAAATAGGTGTGTTCTAAGTAGTGTTTTGAAGGTGGGTAGGTCAGGACACTCACGGATGGGTTTAGGAAGGGAATTCCAAAGGGAGGGGGCAGCTATGCTGAAGGCTCTGTTGCCCCACGTTTGGCGCTTGGTCCTAAGTGCAGGTGACAGGAGGTTTGCGTCAGTGGAACGAAGGCAGCGGGATGGGGTGTGATGGTGGAGCATATCAGTGAGATATGCAGGGGCCTGGTTATTGAGGGCTTTGAAAGTGAGGAGGAGAATTTTGAATTGGATGCGTTGTGGGACGGGGAGCCAGTGTAGTTTCTGAAGGACTGGGATGATATGGTCATTGGTGCAGGTGCGGGAGGGGAGACGAGCCGCTGAGTTCTGGATATACTGTAGGTTGTTAAGGACTTTGGATAATGCGTCAAATAGGATGCTATTGCAGTAATCTAGTCTGGATGTGATAAAGCCATGGATAAGAGTTTCAGCAGCGGGGAGGGAGAGAGATGGGCAGAGGCGGGCAATATTTTTTAAATGAAAGAAAGCAGTCCGGGTGACTTGGGTGATGTGTTTTTCAAATGAAAGGTTGCTATCAAAGATAACACCAAGATTGCGGATATGTGAGGAGGGAAACAATTGTCTATTGTGAGGGAAAGCTATGGGTGGAGTTGATGAGGGACTTAGGACCAATAATGATTATTTCAGATTTGTCACATTTGAGCTGGAGAAAGTTAGACTGCATCAAAGACTTTATTTCAGTGAAGCAGTTAGTGATGGTGGTGTGGGTAGTAGGGGTGATCGATTTAGTGGGAATGTCTTCAGTGTTGTGCATGCGCAGAGGGATAAACCTAATAGCGACGGCCTTAAAAGGCTACACCTTTACTCATAGATTCTGGGGTTACAAAACGTTACCAACGTTATTAGTTCAGAGAAACGTGGTGTTGTCATGTCCCATGGGGAAAGAGACGTTCCATTCCTCTAGAAAGCAGTGGTACATAGGACTTAGGTTTAGTTTCATACTAGGTTAATACATCCACGGCCTCATTTATAGAATGCATTTCAGATCAACTGTCATCATCATCATCTGGTCGAGCTAGCTCGGACCCCCACGACGCTGCCCCCCCCAACCATCTCTGTCTGACATCGCCGTGGGTAGTGGGCAGCCCATGTTATCCCGCAGTTGGTCTATATAGGTAGGCGTGGGATGACCTACGGAGGTGGTACCGTGTTCGGGCTGCCACAGAAGGAGGTAGCTAGCAAGTTCTTCTTTGTTGCGCAAGCAACGGCCTACAAACTGCAGCCTTCTCTCCCGGATCGTTAATGACAGGGGAGGAATAAACCCATAGAGGTCTTTGTTATTTAGATGGTCTTTCCCGGAGACATTTAAGACTGCTCGCAACATTCGTGTAAAGGCACCATTGTCTAAGGATAGGAATTTAGAAGTAAGTGTTCAGGTAGTTGATCCATAGACCAGGACAGATTCAACAGCGGCATGCAAGAAGTTGCATTCCAGGTCTTCGGGAAGGTTGGATATCCAAACTTTGTCCAAGCTGTTTAAAGCTCCCCAGGGTTTTCCGAGATGGAGCTCAATGTCACTCTTAGTGGGGGCAATGTTGCTACTGAGATGGGTGAATTCATCGATAACTTTAATGTCATCACCGTCTAACAACTGTATGGTGCCTTACTGCCTTCTACATTTTAAGACATTACTCCGTTTTGCGAGCATTGACGCATAGGCCAGTCATATGTGCTGCATCTTCTACAGAGTAGGGTGTTGGCGTTTTCTATGTTGTCAGCAGAGAAGTAGTCCGCATCAGCAATCTTCTGCTCTGGGTAACTCCAACTCCTGGCTCTTTCCAGGGTGAACCCAAATTCTTCATGCTCGTCTACTAAAATTTGTGAAGCATAGCCAAGACATATGAAGAACAAGTATGGAGCAAGTATATCCGCATGCTGGACACCTGATAGGATATCAAAGAAATCTTCATTAGGGGAGCGGATCATGGACCAGGTCCAGATCAACTGTATGGAGCGTATTTATAAACGTATTTTCATCATGCCTCGATTTGAAAAATGAGCCCCTGCAATCGTTATATATAGCTGAATAAGCACATGAATAAAGCATTATCTTGTAGTTTTCCACATCTTGGTATTTACAAAACAACATAAATACTCTGTTTATTTTGGTTCGCTTCTTGAATTATCCAATTATCATAATCTTCAGAATGTAAGGGAGAAGACTGCACATACTAGCCTTTTTATTGCACAAAAAACTGAACATAAAATGATAGTGCTGTTGCCCACCTGGATCTAAGCCCCATATAACTGTAAGTAATTTACCACGGCTTATCTGCTACAAAAAAGTCGACTGTGTATTGCTTCAAAATCGAGAACAATATTTCCAGTTCAGGTTCACTTGCGATGCAACGTTTTTCCAGTCAGTTTTAGTTCACCTTTGCAAAGATCACTCATGCAAATCAAAACTACATAAAAAAATCCTTAATCTCTTCAGTCTTAGGAAAAGGAGACTTAGGGGTGGTCTGATTGAAGTCTTTAAATATGTTAAAGGGATTAATAAACTTAATTATGTAGGATTACTTAGGCCAAGTTCTGTTAGTAGAACTCAGGGTCACAAATGGAAGTTGGCCAAGAATAAATTTAGCACTGATATTCGGAAATATTTTTTTCACACAGAGAGTAATCTCAGGGTGGAATAGCTTGCCTAGCCATATTGTTGTGGCAGAAACCTTAGGAATTTTCAAGAGCAGGCTTGATTTAGTGCTCAATACCATTCAGTCATCGAGTATCTGAAGTGTTAGATTCACTATAGTAATAGGAAAATGGCGAGCCTTGTTGGGCTGAACAGCCTGTTCTCGCCACTCATGTTATGTCAAAAGATGCATAAAGACATTTATGGCCAAGAAGCTGAAAAATTCATGTATGTGATGGAGGAAGTAGGGTAGCTCAGGAAAGGAGATTAACTTCACAAGCATGAACACGATTTTCACATGAAATTATAGATAAATGTGTAGTTTAGCTGGCGGATAGCTCACTCGATTAAACCACCGCATTGCGGAGCAGAAGTGACTATCGCGGTGCGGGTTTGAGCCCCGTTCATACCAACCGGCAGTGATCGGCAGCTTTTTCAGAAGTAGCGTGCAATTTGCGATTGCGCTACAGGGATGCAAATTGGGAAGGGGCTGCCAGGAAGGGAAATATAGCATGGTTACTTTGTTCGTTGCTCAGGCGCCTCCTGTTGGCCAGCCGGGCGCTCGTCAGGAAGATTCTAAGCTTGTTCATGTTTGGGTATCCTCCGCCCTCATTCTGAACTTGCGAGGATTCAACCAATGAGTGTCAAGAAGCAGTATTTATGGGCACGTGCTTCGGAGGAGAGCCGTGAACCGTCCCTCTCTCCTGAATTGCCAACAAGGGGTTGCATACGAGCAAGGCTTGTGTATAGTTCCTCAATTGGGCATTTCAGATTCGGGGGGGATTGGAGATGCCAAATTTAAAAAAAAAAAAAAAAAAAAGATAAATATGTAGTTTTCCAGCCAAATGTCATAAACTGTTCAAATTAAAACGTGCAAGATGTAATGGGAAAACACCGTGTGGCTAACCTCCCTCAACACGATGAAATGAAAGAAGGAAAATTAAAGAACAGGAGGAGCAGGTTACAAGTAAAGCATGAAGAGATTACAACATCCATCATGCTGTGAAAGCTTAGCTCCAATTACTTGAACCATGCTACCAAGAGAGTTAAAATACTGAAATGATATATTATCCACTTTTACATCATAAAGATGACTCAATTGACTATAAGATGACCAATATCCATGATGGCCTGGGGCATTTGAGTGGGCATTATAACCCTCTCAGGAAACATTCCCTCTCACGGACTTTACTGATTACCCTTGATGGGGTATTGTTATACCCTGTGGTGTCTGGGGGGGCGGCAGCTCTATAATAAGTCCAGGCAATATCTCTGAAAGTGTTGGCCACAGGAGCTTCAAATTTGGTATGCAGGTTCTTTGTGAGAGATATGTGTGCAACGTAAGGGTCATTAGTGGATTTCACCTTTGACCTTAACTCAGTGACCTTGAGCTTAAACATTTTGTCTGGGCCATATCTCCAAAATTGTTAACCACAACGGCTTCAAATTTGATATGTAAGTTCTTTGTGAGGTTTAGATGTGCAAGGTAAGAGTCAAAAATGGCTTTGTCCTTTAACCTAGGCACAATGACCTTGAACTTAAAATTTTGTCCAGGCCATATTTCCAAAAGTACTGACCACAGCACCTTAACATTTGGTATGCAGATTCCTTGTGAGGGGTAGTTGTGCAACAAAAGACTCATTAGTGGATTTGACTTTTAACCTTGGTACAATGACCTGCGCCTTTCCATAGGTGTATTCCACTATTTATTGATAATTGGTGAAGGGATGTGGGGTTTTCTCGGCAGTCAGCATTGTTGTTTTCATTGGAAACCTTAAAATAGTTGTATGAGAAAAACAGGAAATTTGAAACCCACTCTTTAGTTGTTCAGTGGAATGCTGTTACACAGATGCAGAATTTAATTAAGATGAAAGTTTTTGTTTCTAACTTGGTTGTTTTCTTCTGGATTTGATGATCTCCCAACTATGGTACTGATTTCATGGCACTTAGTTTGCTGCTGTAAATTTCAGGTCCAGGTGTGTCAGGTTTAATGTAAAAATAGCACTGATACACTCGAAAATACATTTCCTTATTTTTCAAGCAACACCTAATTTGCAAAAGAAAATTATACACTCAACATTTCTCTTAGAATGACATTTTATTCACTGTCTGAAAGACCAGCTGCATATTTTAAAAAATTGTCACCTAACATTTTACATTATCAGACACGCTTACATGCGTAAATCATGGTAGAAAGGTATTGTGTCAGGCAAATATGTGTCGCTAGGGGCAGATACTGATTAGTTAGTTATCATCTGTGATATTTCACGACATCACACGTATGGGCATCACTCACTTTTCCACACTAACACTTGGATGTCACGCATTCTTCCATAGCAGTTGCTTTTCACTTCTGTCTCAGAAGAGTGACTGCAATCATTTTCACACTGCATTATGACGCCAGTAGGTACTGTCATAGACAATTTATGCAGCAAGGGGATAATTCAATATGATCTCAAAATGTAACAACACTGGCTTTTCTTGTGGAGTCTTCTTATAACCGTATTGTGTCGTCGAAAATAATGGCGTTAGTTTCCAGTCTCTCGCTTAATTAGACATGAAGTTTTGGATCAAAATGTGTTTTCGACCTTTTTTGTGACCTTGACCTTACATTGACCTTGACAGAGGGAATTCACCACAGTGCTGAGTGAACAAAAAGAATTTTGGTCCCTTTGGAAAAAATTTTTGTTAAACTTTTTGTAGACACCTTAAAAAGCAGCTTTTTGCAGAACAGATATAAAACTGCTCAAATGGAAAAGAAGATGTTCAACAACTGCTTTTTTGAGCTTTAATTTCCATCAGAGCTTTGGGCTTGACATGCGTCCCGACAATTGAACGCACGCAATTTAATCCATAAATTGCTACAAAGGACCTTTATTAAACTGCCATATTTTTAACAAAGCAACGTCATTTTTAAAACCAAGAATTTTACAAGAGGTCTAGGTTCTTTTTTTTTATGACACTAAAGCATACCAAAGTCTCCAATGGGGAATCTGTTAATTGGGATTCTCGGGATTCCTCGGACCCATCTGAGTCAATTGAAGCTCTGGAAAGTTTTATTGATAGTCGATACCAAGCCAAGAGGAAAATGCCGAGTCGTTGTGTTTCCAGATCCAAAAAACTTCGCAACAAGTCGGAATCTTCAGAAAAGTGTGGGGGAACAAACAATTGAAGTCGAGATTTCCCTGATGGAATCGATAAATGAGAGGCTTGGTAAGTTAGATATTTTGGTTGAGCTGCAGAAAGATCTCCGTGACCTGAGGCTGAGTTTGGAATTCAGCCAAGCTCAAATTGATGATTTACGGAAGGAAAATGACTCACTAAAAGGTACTGTATCTATTATTCAGAAAACAATGGACAATGTCATGAGAGAAAACAAACAGTTGAAGGAAACGCTGCTTGATGTGCAAAGTAGATCAATGCGGGATAATCTGATATTTACTGGTATTCCTGAGAGTGACAATGATGATGCTGAACAAACGGTGCGGGATTTCATGCTCCTATAAGGAAATGTACAATTAAAGCCAAACCATCCCCCTGGATTGACCAAGAATTGAGAGAAGCAATATCTCAGAGGGATGAGGCAAGAGCTATAGCATCTAAGTCAGGACTAGAATCTGAAATTATGATTTATAGAAAATGTAGAAATTTTGTTGTGAAACTGAATCTTCAAAAAAAGACCCTATATTATTATAGAGCTTTTGAGGAAGGCAAAAAGAATCCGAAACAGGTATGCATACGGTGAATGGTTTGCTTGGTCGATAAAATAGTACAAGTCCTGTTGGCGTAGAGGTTGATGGTAGGATTAGAGAAAAACCAGTAGATATTGCTCATTATTTTGGTGATTATTTTGAATCAAAGGTAAACCATCTTCAGTCTAATATGAATAATAATGTCGCAAATGAACTAGTGGTTGGTAAAATAGATAATACAGTTATGAAAGGGAAAAATTGTAGTTTTGTATTACCCTGTTGATGCTGGGAAATGTTATTGTTTTTTGAAAAATATTGGCTCATTTTGAATTTGATGCTAGCAACACATTAAAAAAAATTGGGTCAGGGCCAATTAAAGAGTGGAAAAGTTGAATGATGCTAAAAAACCAAACCTGGTAGAACATCTCCCCGCTAACATGTTAATTGGCAACAGGTCAGTAACATGATAGTGTATAAAATGTCTTTCAGAAGTAAATAGGCAGAGGACTTCTCCATTCTCTGAAAATAGTTTTACAATTTGAGGATAAACGTTTTTCAATGTAATATTGCACAGTATCTGGGGATTTCATTCTCAACGAAACACAATATCATTAAAGATTCTGAGAATCCTGAGAAATTTCTGTGTGCAAGGGAGAAGGCCGAAAAACTAATACCGAATGCCCATGATCTTCAGGCCCTCAGGCAGCACTCCATTAAAAACAAACAGGATTCTGTGGTGTAAATCACTGCATGGGCTCAGGAATACCTCTGTAAACCACTGTCAGTAAATACAGTTTGTTGCTGCATCCTCGAATGCAAGTTGAAACTCGGCCATGTAAAGATCAAACCATTTTTAAAGAAGATCCCCAAAACTCTGCTACGTTCCCTGAGCTCATTTAAAATGGACTGAGGTGTAGTGGAAAACTATCCTGTGGTCTGACCAATCAAAATGTGACATTCTTTTTGGAAATTAATAGATGCTGCATCCTCTGGGCTGAAGAGGAGAGGGCCCACCCAGCTTGTTATCAGCACACAGATAAAAAGCTGGCATCCATGACAGTATGGGGGTGCATTATTGCACATGGCTTAGATAGGCTTATGGTGGTTTCGCTACTTTGGCTTTTCGCTAAGTACCATATTTTCGCTACTGCACACTGCATTTTCACTATGTCCGAGTCCATTCGCTACGATAGATAAATGCAAGCTAAGAACATAAATATTACTGAAGAATCAGTAGTAAAACTTTATAAAAACCATTCGCATTACAGCTGAGAATAGTTTTTCAGGTTCTGACTCAATATCATAGATATATACATTTAGAGCATTTATATATCTATGTTCAATACAGACAATCAAACAAAGATCGAATTGGCAACAAACACTTTGTTTGATTATAGTGGCGAACAGACTTTGACAAAGTAGCGAAAGTACCATGTAGTGTAGTGAAAGTGGAGTAGCAAAAAGCCAAAGTAGCGAAACCACCGGTTACCCTTGGATAACTTGCACATGTGTGAAGACACCATTAAAAGTTTACTCAATTAGAAAAACGTTTGGCTATTTTTTGAAGAAATGGGACATATGTAGCAAATTAATATCCATCACACATTTGTAAATGCTTTCTGTAACTTTTTATCATTATTTGAAAACTAAAATTTGGCTGGTTTGTATGGTCCTAAGTCCCGCCCCTCAAAGAATTCATTGCACGGACCTCGTAATCATGTGACCTGTGATGTGTGAGAAATAAGTTGCAAACATTCCAAACTGATCGACCAGTGGTTTGTTCTATCCTGATAATTGATTTTGCCCTGATCAATCCTTGATTTCGTTGCTTTTGAGATAACATTCATCAAAATGCCAAATAGGTGTGTGGTGGCAGGCTGTAACAAGACTCCAAACGATGGTGTGAGTTTACATCACTTCCCAAAAAAGAGATGCGAAGTCTCACGCATTCGGTGGAGTCTCTTGCCTCTTAGTATTCACCTTCCTGTGCCGTAGTCAGCAATTTTTCAATCAACGTGCACTGGAGAAATTCACTTGCGGAATTGAAGTCATTGTGCATTAAGTCAATCAGTTTCACGTGCATTACGGTGGATTTCCCCACTAGTGACATGGAAATCGATTATGACTCGGGAATTCTCACGCTTTTCTTTACTGAGGGATTGAAAGCAATGGAATTGCATAAAGACGTTTCAAATGGTCTTGTTTCATTTAAACAATTTAAACGATCATGAAACACCTGCATTGTTTCCAATCCCTGAGTAAAGAGAAGCACGAGAAGTCCGGAGTCATAATCACTTTCCATGTTACTTGTGGTGAGGTCCACCTTTACGCAAGTGAAACTGAAACTTCAATGCACAAGGATTTTAATTCCGCATGAGAATCTCATTAATAAGCTTTCATTGAATAATTGCGGACTACGGTGAATAAGCCTAAAAAATGCGTAGGACCTACGTCGAATGCGTGACACTTGGCATCTCTGAGATCTGTTCTCGTGCTTACTCCCCTCTTGCTCAGCTGCTACCCTGCCGGTCCTGGCGCGGGTAGCCCACGGCCCAGCCCCGCTGTACGGCTTTGGTGTAAATGTCTGTAAGAGTGCTGTGAAGACGAGCTGACAAGTGAGCTTGTGTTTACGTTGCTTTGTTGTTGTTGTTTGTAACTTAGTATCGTTGATCATTGTTGTTGATGATGACATTCTAATTTTGCATTTGTGTTTGTTTCTGAAACACTGGCCATATCGTGACCCTAGTCACCGGGGACTACTAGGACTTCGGTACGGCACATATCCGAAAGTGAAACCCAAACATAAACAGAAGCGACCGGTCCATGCGAGTATGACGTTGCCGTGTTTCTCAGTCGCTTCTATGTTCGAAGTCCAAAATTTGCCCTCATTTTGTGTAGTATGCAATGCAAGAGTGTAAAACGACTGTACACGCGTTTACGACTAATGCAAACTTTTCGTTTTGCAATCCCAGATGAGATCAGAGCTTTGTTCACGGAAAAGTTAAAAACCCACAAAATCTGGACATTTTATGTCAAATCATTTCATTTAGTATGTAGAAAATGTATCAATAAGAATATTCGTCCCAAGTAAAGCCCGTGATCCACTTACGCTTTTAAGGTCTCCGATTGTCCCGATTCTCCCCTTCCGACCAGTTACGAGTGATTACGAGTGGAAATTTCTGTTACGCGCAAGACATAGGTGGATCATGACTTCCGACCTGTACCGACCCTTCCGCTTGAATAAGACAGGTTCAGACTGGATCAGATCACGCGGATCCCTCTTCCGACAAAATCAAACCAGTTTGATTTTGTCGGAAGGTATGAGTTGTCGGAAGGACGCGGGAGTATCGGTTCGTCAAGTGCAAACTAGTTGGCGAATATTTCCTCTGCAATTAGCCAATTAGAAACCGTTTACAAAAACAACGGCCATCTTTATTGTTGACGTTGGCAAAAATCAATCGGAAATGCTCGCGTTAGTGGATCATGGGATAAAATTTTTTCCCCAATCACTCTGGCTCTCTACGATTGTTTGCGCGAGTTTCGGATGGTTCCCGGCACTTCCAAAAGCTTCCGACCGGCCACGATTGCTTGCGTGCGGAAGCCTTAAAAGCGTAAGTGGATCAACAGGCATAAGATAACTATAAATGTTCTTACTTTCACAAATTGGCTGTTGAAATGAGAAGTCAAACAAGTCATTTTGTGTACAAGCTCCAGTGCAACTTACTTATACGTCACAGCTGATTAGCCAATGGCTCGCAAGTTTTAAGGAGAGGTCTCAAAGTGTTTAGTTTCATTTTTTTGCCAGTATGACATACAGTTATGAAAGTTACATGCTGGATTCGTGAATTACAGGCAATAATACATGTCTACAGCGGTTTATTTCCCCTAATTTAGTAGACCTTTAATGCTGAAGATACGCACAGGTTTTGGAGCAAGATATTCTGCCATCCAGACATCGTTTTAGGGAAGGCCTTGTTTGTGTGGCAAGCCAATGCCAAACCACATTCTGCTCACAATCCAACTACATGGCTCCATAGTAAAAGAGTTTGGGTGCTAAACTGGCCTGCCTCCTATCCAGACCTGTCACTCACATAAAATATCTTGCATATTATGAAATTACATATGACAAAGGAGGTTGCAAAGTTTTGAGGTGCTGAAATCCTGCGTCAAGCAATAATGGGAAAACATTTTGCTTTCAAAACCACAGCAGTTGGTCTCCTCAGTTCCCAAACACTTACATTGTTGTTTAATGAAGAGGTGATGCAACACAGTGGCAGACATGCTCCTGTTCCAACTTTTTGAAACGTGCTGCTGGTATTTTTCAAAAACAGTACAATTTCTCGGTCTCAACATCAGATATGTTATCTTTGTACTATTTTCAATTCGATATAGAGTTTCAATGATTTGCAAATCATTGCATTCCATTTATATTTTATATGGCGTCCCAACTTTTTTGAAAACGAGGCTGTATGAATTACACCCATTTTATGCACAAGCCTCCTCAGTTTTAGGGGCTCAAAAGTAATCAGACTGGCTTGCATAATCAATAATTCGAGCAATTGCCAATACAAAAAAAAAATTTTTTTTAAAAGGGATGTGGGTTTTTTGCCAAAATTTCTTACACTTCCGGGACTGCCACACTTCCGGTGCGCAGCTTGTGTAACGGTGATCTTTGTAGGCTGGAGCGCTATTGCATGCACATAACAACATTGAACGATTGCTATCTAATCATCTACATCTGCGCTTCTCAAACCTCTCGTGGAGTACCAGTTCTCCTGCATGGTTTAGATCTCTCCCTGCTCCAGCACAGGTGAGTCAAATGTTGAGCTCACTATAAACTAGTGAAGATGCTTGATAGTGAGCAAATCATTAGAATCATCTGTGCAAGCGGGGTGAAATCTAACACATGCAGGAGAGGTGGTACTTTAGGAGAGGCTTCAGAAGCACTGATCTACAAAATCTGTGATTGTTGACAGCAATGCCAAAAATTATACTACAAATTAAATAAATTGCCTGAATAGTGCCATAGAAGGCCCTTCGAGAAAATAACCGTTCCACAGCTGAAAGCTTCTTAATACAGCTTCCACGTTCAGTATTGTACGGCCAAGTATCCGTAACCACACACGCTAACGCAACTTTTACCCCACAGCTGCGAAAGACAGGGTGTGACTTGACCACCAAACTATCTCATAAAGCATTGAAAATGGGGCTTGATTGCAATATCTGGGTATTTTATTGTATTGGTGATTCCTGGAGTATAAACTTTTAAATCTTTTGTTAAATCTGTTAAATCTGTTGCAGTGAGTGACCATCTGATGTACCTAGCCATCCCATAGCCATCACCAGACACTGGGTTTCTTTTCTGGTGATGCACTGCCCAGAATTAATTGCAGCTGTATTCAGTTAATGCCCTGTTATTGGGTTGTTTTACCTTCAGGAAGTGAAACGCACTTGCAATTTGATTCATGTCATATGAATGACTTATCTTTGGTAGAACATTTCACTTATTTGCCTAAAAAAATCTTTGTTTCGCTGTATGCTCCTAAGTCACTACCTATCTGCAGTGGGAAGCGTTTTCCTATTAGTTCTGATGCATGTGTCTGAAACTAAGCATATAATATAGCCCTGTACAATTCAAAATTCATGCTCCTGCTTTTGTCAGCAGTCTCGTCACCAAAAGATCCAGGAAAACCTGGTTAACTGGCAGCCTTACATGCCCATGCATAACCACCCTTCACAGATGAGGTGGTATATTTCTGGTATAAGCTGATCTTTGTCTAGTTGTTCGAGAGCTAAACAGGCATTTTATATATATATATATATATATATTTTTTTTTTTTTTTTTTTTGGCAAGTTTTCTGTTGTTGAGCTTACCAATAGTTTACATGTAAAAAAAAAAAAAAAAAAAAACCCTCTGTACTTACTTTGGTGAAGTCTTCAATTGATTGCTGACTTTAGCACCGATTCGCCTACCACCTGGAGAATGTTCTTGATTTAGCCAATTGTTGTAAAGTGTTGTTTCTGAACCAGGGAAAGTCATCTGCCACAGTTGTTATATGTGGTCCCTCCAGCCTTTTTGTATTCCTGAGCTCACCAGTGCTCTCTTTCTTTTTCAGAATATACAACCCCATTTTCAAAAAGGTTGCGAAGCTTAAACTGGAAATAAAAACAATACAATTGTTTCAAATAATTTATAGCCTATATTTCATTGAAAATGTTACAAAGGCAAATATCGAATGTTGAAATTGAGAAAATGTATTGTTTTTTTTTGTTTTTGTTTTTTTTTTTTTTTTTTTGAAAAATATTAAATTTGATGCCAATGAACACATCTCAAAAATTTGGAACAGGGGCATATTTACCACTGTGTTGCATCAACTCCTTTGTCATATTTTTAATTTAATAATGTGCCAAAAATTTTCAGTGGGTGACAGCTCTGGACTGCAGGTTGGCCAGGTTAGCCCCCAGAATCTTTTAAAACCCCTTTCCGCACAGATATAGACGCCGGCTTCCATAAATTCCAAAATTTAATTCCTAAACAATTCCGTAATTGAATTTCTAAATATCTTGCTTCACTGGAATAATTTTCCTGAGTCTCTGTGACACAATTACTGAGTTATAAAGCCTAAATAGGCTTATGCATAACGGGAAAAATTGGCATTATTTTGTATTCTGCGCAAAGGGGTTAATATGGAGCCATGTTGTCGTTATGGGTGCAGAATTTGATGTTTGGTATTATTTTGCTGAATTAAGCAAGGCCTTCCCTGAAAGTGACATCTGTATAGCTGTATATGTTGCTCCAAACCTGTATATATCTTTCAGCATTAATGGTGTCTTCACAGATGTGCCAATTATCTATGGCATGTGCCCTAATGCACTCACATATTATCATGGATGCTTGCTTCTGAACTATTCACTGATGACAAGCCGGATGGTCCCTCTCCTCTTTCACCCGGAGGACATGGCGTCCTTGATTTTCAATAAGAATTTCACATTTTGATTGGCTTGCTTTACAGGCACTGACAGCTCTTTAGATTTGATATTGAGAGTTAACAGCAAAAGATTCCAAATAAAAATGTTACTCTTAAAATCACTTGTAGAAATTTTTATGTGTTCACTGTCAAATGAAATTATGAGGCAATAAAACACACCTGGCCTTGGAACAGCTGAGCATCCAATTGTTCATATACTTTTGGTCCCTAAAAAGATAGGTTGTCTTAAAAAATGCTGCAATTTCTGTACCGTCCACCCATTTTCTGATTAGTTAGCCCTCAAACTTGAGTTGAATGTCCACACTTTGAACTCATAATTTCATCTCTAATATTTTATGATTGACAGCTATAATAATAATAATAATTCTGTTAGTGCTGAAATGTTCATGTACCTGATTGAATAATGCTGTGCATGACCACTGCTATGTTCATAGCCACTGGGCTTCTTAGATGCCTCTTGAAGGAGAGACAAAGAGTTTGAACTCTAAAGGACCTGTAAAATGTTGTGGGTTCAAGATTCTTGGGAGGGAGATGAGGCTGAGAGAGATGGGGAGCAGTAGGGGTTGAGAAGGATGGGGGATGGGGATGTGAACTTCTTTGTGGCTAGTCAAATGGGAGTAAGCACGAACAGTTAAGATATCTGAATGCACCTTTAATTAATTCATAGGCAAAGAATACAGTTTGAACGCATTGCATTTAGAGTTATCTTACTAGTACAAAACAGAGTACAGACTAATACATGCTTCTATATTCAAAACTACTTAATATTTTGTATTGAATAAACTCTAGAGTGTAATTAAACTAAAATTAAATAGGATTAGTATGAGTTCATTAGGAAAAAAAAACATTGTGCTGAGAGGCAAGAATTAAGTAAACATGCACTATTAATCAAGATCCAAAATAGGCAATTCTAGTTTATGATCCTTTCAAAAACAAAAAAAGCAGACCTCACATCCCAAAATTATGTGATTTTTAATGATAATGAGTCATCTTGCCAGTCTGAATATCTGCTGGTGTCAAGAAAAGTCGTTTTGCATAAAAAGAAAAAAGCCATAATGAGGAGCTATTCACCCATTGGTGTATATTAAAGGGCATTTTCAGTTTTATTGTGCAGGAGAGTATAGATGGAGAGGATTAAGGGAGTGTGAAGGCAGTTTTGTACTTGTGAGACATTTCAACAGTCTGATGACCAAAATAATATCTGAGAGATAAAAAAAGGTGCCGTCCTACGGTGTCCTGTACCTGTTGAATATGTGTGATGTCACTGACTCTGTTGTTAGTTGTTTAATAATTTCATTGGCAGAGTAAAGCGAGAGTTTGGTGATTGTCATGGATATAGAATATTCATTGATACAGCAGCATTTGCAAAAAGATCGGTTGGTCATGGTTGTATGGAAATAACTATGTAGCTATAATTACCACTGACTTAACAGTTTTTGCCGCAGACGTTGTCCAACACTTAAACATAAAAGAATCTGTATGGTCCAACTCTTCGATATACAGTAGGGTGCAGTGATGATACACTTAACAAAAGCAGTCTGACCCGCAAACCATAATATTACCACCTCCATGTTTTACCAAAGGGGTTAAACAGTCATTTTTGAAACGTTCTCCAACTCTGTCGCGCACTTAAGTTCTGTATTTGGGTGAGAAAATTTAGAATTTTGAATCATCGGTCCAAAGAACTTGTTCCCAGTCCATTGGTGTCCTTTCTTGGCAAACTCAAGTCTTTTTTTGATGTTGCTAGCCCTTGGCAGCAACACGACCAATCAAACCATTTTCACGCAGGTGTGTGGAAATAGTTGCTCTTGATACTTTCATCTCTCCACTTCTGGCGCTATTAATATCATCTTGGAGTTTCTGACCTCTATTGCCACTAGTTTAGAGTGAACCAGTCTCTTTGAAAGGCTTGATGGTGTTTCTTACTGTGCCATGGCAGCATTTAACATCATCAGCATCATGTAAAGCCACAATTAGGCTATGAACAATCTGAGAGCGCTCCTTCCGTCATGCCATGAGGTAACACAGTGACACTGCTCAAAGTTCATGTCACCTTATGTACTGGAACAACTGACCATCTGAGGTAATTTTGCAGAATAATTTAGCCTGAAACCAGTTTAAAGCAATTTTTTCATATCGATTATCATGGAATGAGCCTTCAAACATGCATATAGGCTATGCAAGAGTCAAAAAAAAAAAAATTTGCGACGCCTTTCAATTGTTATAAAAAAAATTGATGTTTTCAGTGTTTTTGTTAATTACTCATATTTTCTCCTAAATGTACTTTTGGGAATTTTTTTTTTTTTTTGGTTCTCATTGCCTAGTATTTTTAAATACATTTTCACCAAAAAATTATGGAGAAGTGATATAGTAGGACCCCTTTTTGACAAAAGAGGCAGTGTTTTATCACCACTGCACACTACTATATGTCTTACAAGTATAGAGTGGCCTTAAGAGAAAGGGAGAGACATACAACCAAGGTGGAGAGTCAAGACCTCAGTTACAGACAGCACAGTACTTAGCACACTGATATGCCACCGAGACACCACTGCCCAGGAATTTTATAGGTACACTGCTCCCACGACATTAAAAATTGTTTATTTTGTCATAAGGCTGAACTCTTTCCTGTGTTTACACACAATTTTCCATTAAGGCCATTAAGGCTTTATGATTACAGTTTTAAACTTGTGTTGTGAACACTTACTAACAGCCTTTTAATCGTGGTTTCTTACTTTTTCTGAGGAAGTTATAATACGTATTTGCCCCATTCCATCGGGCAACCCCCTAGAGTATTTTTTTTTTTTTTCATATTTGTCACTCATTATAGTTCAATATCTTCTCTCAAAATTTATTACATAACTAAGGCATCTTTGTAACCTCAAAATACACTTAAGGGTGTGTGATTTCATTTACAACTTTGTATTTGAGATCAAAAGATAATAAATACCAGCTGGTCCTGTGAGAAAAAGCTACAGCCCCCTAAGTTACTCAGTCTGTTAAATTCACCACGTGTAATTGATAATTGGCTTATATCAGGCTTAATTACTGCTTGCCTTGATTCTAAACATTGCTTTAACAGAACTTTCACCAGCTGACAACAAGCTGCACACTAACAAGCTGCAGTCTCAACAAGCTGTACACTAAGGCCACAATCCAAACAAATTCTTTGATTTCAGAAACCATGAAAACGGTTGCAAAGCTCTGGAATTTCATCAAATCACAGGAAATGTTATTATTTCCAATAGGGAAAATCGTAGGACAGTCGTGAATCTTCCCTGTGCGACTTACTGGAGAATATCCAGTAACTAGCCATGATTTGATCTCAAGTGCAATTTTGATAGGCGGCCAGATAACTATCTGAAGCAGAAAAGCAGTCATACCTCTGAACGGCTCAAAAGAAACAAAATTAAGATTTTGTCCTACTACTGACTCGAAACACTTTGAGATTCTGTGCCAGGAACTTGGACGGGCAGTTCCTACTCAAAAATACAATTCAACCGAATTAAAGCAATCCTGCAAAGAAGAATGTGCCAGTATTTTTCCTTAGCAATATGAAAGACCAATTTCTTGCTATCAGAAGCATTTGGTCTCTGCCGACAGTAGCAGAGCTAGTTATTTAAGTAAAATTATATCAGAATAGTTATAACTTTGGTGTTGCATTACCATTTTTCCTTCAATAAGAAAAATTACCATTTGAAAAACATTTTATTATGAAATTGTGTTTTGTGAGTTCATTTTTCAGTGATGATCTAGAGTAGTTCATCTCAGAGATATGCGAACATATGGAGGAAATCTGGTGGGGTGAAAACTCTTTTTTGTGGTACTGTGCATTGTGGACTTTGATGGAAGCGGCGTGCAGCCATTTGAGGGCTTTGGAAACGATGGTCTCCAAGTGGCTGAGAGATCATGGGTACGAGGTGAAGCAGGAAGCAGGATGCACACTCCTTCTTTGCTAGCACTAGAGGCTCTTACTCAGGTTAAGCTTTACACAAAGGCACTGTTCTTCTCCTGGAGCCATACAGCAGCAGTCAATGTGCCAGTATAATTCTGAGCTCTCCTTCTAGAAGGCTGCAGCAAAAGCAAACACAGGGTCTCGTTTCTTGTACAGAAAAAACTGAGACTTTGAATGAAAGTTTTATTTATTGCGTCAATTTGTTACATCTAATTAAGTGTTCTTGACAGATTTTTTTTTTGTTTTGAAAAAATCAGCTATTTCAGACAGCACAGATGCCTAATTTCATCAAATTAGATCAAATTTCATTTCATTTATATAGCAACCTATGATCACATTTTTCAGTGTTTGTGGACTCACAAGCTCTTTCCCTTTGAAGCACTGAAGAAATTATGCCGCCCTGTGTTTTGAAGTGATACTGCAAGCTTTAAGACTTGGTTCATCCTGGATAGCCTACTGGTCGTTTGATTGACTGCTTACTCTAGAGTTGCCAGTCTGAGCCTTTGGTGGGGTTTGAGATTTTGACTTGGATCTGGAGAGATGAAGTTGTAAGAATTCTGCCATTGTAGGCCTTGAGCAAGCCTGTTAACCCTGAAATTACTCCAGTGGCTTTATTCCTGTTTCTCTCTATTCATTCTCACTTGCAACAGTTCTGTCTGGCATTTCTTGCTAAATCTTTTGATAAAGAGAATGGAATGGAACTTCCATGGTAAGATAAAGGTTAAAAAGAAAATTAAAGTGCTGAGATACCCCCTGCAGTGCAATTTATTAAGGTTTGTTTCATTTTAGTTCATTTCATTGATTTTACATTGGAAAAGGACCACACAAAATATAAACAAAACAACTGCACCAGATTTAGTACAAGCACATTTTCCTTTGTAGTGCCAAAAACATCAAAACAAATTAAATCAGGACGTAATGGAATTAAAATCCCAGGACACAAACAAAAAACATGTTTCAAACTTGCAGATATACATGCATGTACAATCATATAGTATTTACACTATTCACATTCAATACATATTTTTGTTGTCTAATAGATAAAAAATAGACTGGTAAGCATAAAATTGACTAATGAACATGAAATTGGCAAATGAGGATATAACTGAGACACTTTAACCCAGTGGTTTGTTTTTCTTTGCCCCTTAAACTCTGATTTTTGCTTGAATTTCCCCTTAAAGGAGCTGTGTCACGATTACTGCGCATGCTCAGAACGTACATCCCAAAAAGTAAATCTGCTTGACCGCAAGTCATAATACGACTCCATCTTTGCCAATCCGTCTTCATGTTGCAGTGTAATTACATATTTTAGTTACTCCGGCATTATGCTTTTTATATAAAGGAGCTTTCTATGTAAATAGGAGGATTCAAAGGGCTATATAAAGCTTTATCTGAGGGATACGAAGAATGTAAGCTGATTGCAATCGCCAAAAATCATCGAAGAAGAGAAATACCTTTGAGATTTCAACTTGTAGTTGAGCGGATTTACTTCGCCCAAAATTGTGAGCATGCACAGTAACCGTGACACAGCTCAAGTTGGTTCAATTTTAGAACAAGCATTTTTTTCTTTATTCTAGGACAATGTCTCATACATATTCTGTATCTTCTGGTTGCTGTACTTCACGGAAGTTCCATCACTCTTATATTAAGTGATATTTTTCAACCCAGGGCACCTTGTTTATGGATTCAGCATTACATTAAATAGAAAATATCTAGATTCTGTGCCTCATTTTATACTGTAGATATTTCCCTGTAATGCAGCAGGACGTATCAGGGATCTCCAGACACCTTGGGATTTTCACTAGAATTTTAAAAAGGCCCCAAGTTACTCAGATTTGAATAAAGTAGCTGCATTTTATGAACCCCATATTGAATTGCATGACCGTAGTAAAGTAATCAGCATCTGTATTCCATGCTCTCATTTTGTTAACTGAGACAGACTAATGGTTTCACACCAACGCAAAACTGGGATAAGTCTGTTTAGAGACAAGCAATCTTCATTCAGTGGAAAAATGGAAGGTGTGGTGCCAGGTTGACACCCTGCAAGTTGACAGTGCATATGTTTGTGGAGAGGGGTGACATTGCCCCCTGTAACTAGAAGGGAATTTTAGAGAAGAATAAATCAGTGATCATAGCTCTATTGTGTCATTTGCATACAGTGCTAGGCAGACATGAATATTTCATCAGGTTAGGGAGCTGCTAGCTGGTCCTGTAAATACCTTGCGATCAGCACAATCCATCACAAAGTGCCCCCAACAAAATGCATGGAGTTCCTCCCACCTGTTGCTCTGCCACCATTTCGTGGCTGACTCGGCTGGACTTTCTTAATTTGCTTTGATACATCATGCTGATTATGCAACAGCTCTCTACTGGGCTATTAGGGGAGTGGATTTTGGGTATTAATACAGTGAGCCATAAAAAAGAAATAAATAAATAACCATGCTATGCGAGATGTGATGCATTTGGAAGAAGCACTTTCCATTTTGAAAGACATTCAGTTGCCATGTGGGAAGTGGGAAGCGAGGATTCAGAACAGAATGTCTCTGAAAAATCTCAGAAATAAATAAAATGAAAAGAGCGATTTTTGTCAGCAGCGAAGGGATAGAAGCATTACACTGCGGCATTTATTTTACAAAGAAAAAAAGAAATTCCCTGAAATTTAAAGTGCTCTCTACTTGTTAGAATTCTTTTTTTTTCTTCTAATTCTCTGTTCATTTGCCTTATTTCAATTTTTTGGACTTTCATAATATGTGGTTAAGTAATCAGTCTCCTCAATAGTCAGTTAACAGAAATTTTGAGTTCAGGCAAAGAATTCACAGGAAGCAGAATGCCTGTGTCTGTGTCTATATCAGGAGACACACTTATACTGGGCTATCCACACGAAGTGCATGCTAGTATTGCATTTATCTTTTCGGGAGTTGAATCACAAATTTTTGATTAGAATGTTATTAATGGAACATTCAAATGCTTGTGTAACAATCACTTGTAATAATTCAAACCAATTAAGGTCTTGAGCAAGTGACTTAGAAGTCTGACTAAACATTAAAAAAACCTACTCTTCAAAGAGATACAGTTGTAAAACAGGGATGACTGAAAAAAAAGTGAAAACATCTCACTGAACGGTTAATAATTCATAAAGGTTAATGATCCATTTAAAGAGTGTAATAGTAGTGCCTACCAAGTTTGCTTACCATGACACCACGATGATTCTTTTTCAAAGCCTCCATTTGCCTTAATGGACTTTATGGACACAAACAAATCTTAAATGTAGCATAGTGCTTACTATAGTATTGTAAATGGTATAATACTGTATTTGGGCCCAATTTTTCATACACGGAGGGACAATGGCAACCTCTTCCAGGATCCATTAATTGGCGTGATTCCTCTAAATGTATTTGAACCTTGCACCCAGCTTCTCATGCACAGATGCACCTGACTAGCCCATTAGTCAGATGGTGTGAGCCATAAACGTCCTAAGAAGCAGCTCTTCAGATTCGCGCCCATTCAGAATAACAATGAATTGTGATGTAACTTTTGAAATTTTGATTTTTGATGAAAATTTTTGAAATTATATTTCAGTTTTTTTTTTTTTTTTCCAGTTGTGCTAGATCACAAATTATTTATTAATTTTTTTTTTTTAAAATTGAGTGTACTGAATGATTGGGATATTCTGCATCATTTCTTCCGGCTAGAACAGTGGCTTCGATTTTCATCTTCCTGCCCAGCTGCACTGGCAGGAATTTACTAGTTAGCCCTGGTGACATGTAGATGTAGAGTAGATGGTGCATTCTATCAGTGTCCTTAATGGCAGACATAGCCCATGCATATAATTTGAATTATTGATGGGGTATTTGTCCTACATGCTGTGCATAAAAGCTGTGCTGTGTATGTAATAAGCTCTCCCAAACTTTTGCATATCAAAATGCAGCGACCGTTCATTTTGTCACTGGATTAGAGTGCTTGATGCTTTAATAAAGGGAGCAATGAATGCATATTAACCACAGTTTACTTTTCTTGCTAGCTGGCCAATGTATGCTAAACTACACCTCTAAGTTGATATCCATTGTACAGCTTCGGGTAATGTCAGTTCAGAGGTTAAGTTTGGATATGGTGGTGCAGGTGTTGACGGTTTGCAGTCATAGGTTGAAACCATGTTTGATTTCCTGACTTTGTTGTCCACAATATGTCATGCTCTCTCAATGCCGGCAGGAGTTCAGAGTGCAGGAGCAAATGCAATGGAATGACAGTTGGCATCTGGGAACAGAAACCACACAGGAAATGCTGTTGGGTAATTCCGTGCCAAATCACCAGAAGGCTCCCGACTGACCATCTCAGATTTGCTTCATAACTTTTTGTTTTGATACCCTTGTTACTAATAATTTCTGTGCAGAATTTTAGGCCAATATCTCCCCTAGTTTTGGAGATATTAAGCCAACAAAAAGGGGGTGTGGCCCCATATTTAGCATAAAAACGAGTACTACAATCAAACATCCATAGTTTGATGGCTAATAACTTTTGAACTGTTCACTCTAAATGGTTTAAATTTTCACACATGATTCTTTGATATAATAAGGCTCTGTGCACAGAAGGAGAGCTTTGTATGTGACATATTTGCAGACTCATGGCATGCCAAATATGGCTTCTTGGAATGCGCGTTCATCCATGGTAGCACTTTTGGCTCTCTGTGTCTCCAGATTTATTAACACCAGATGTCTGATTCTTTTTAATATATGAGACATGTTATAGTACTATCAGGAAAACATGTTATATCTGTAACAAAAATTATACTTTCTCATATATAGGCCCCTAAAAATGGAAAAAAGCTTGTTACGTCTGTACTTTGAATGCTTATAGCAAAAATCTGACAAGGTCTACCAGAAAACAAATTAGATCAGTGAAAAGAGCAAGGTCTAATTGATATATGTACCAAATATGAAGTTGGTGCTGTGAAGAAAACTATTTTATTCAAGCTGTTGAATATAGGTTTTTATGACATGCGAAAAAATGCCATTCATCAAGGGTTACATCACACATGCTTACATCATTATTAATTCAATTCTCTTGACTATACATATACAAAGTATATTTGTAAATATGAAAAATGATTTACAAATCCCACATACATTTGATAAACAAAATGTGACATTGCACAGTGTAACACTGCAGCCAGACATCAAATGAAAGTGTGGAAACAGGGTTGATGTGAAACCAGTTGATGTGATTGGTGCGTCTATGATCTTTATGATGTGTATCAGGAGAACCCAACAGATATCTTCTTCTTCAAATGGAATATTGCAAAGGCTTTGAAGATCTCATCATCGACAGTGCATAACATCATCAAAAGATCCAGAGAAACAGGAAAAATCTCTGTGCGTAAGGGACAAGGCTGAAGACCTTTACTGGATGCTTGTGATCTTCGGGCCCTCAGAGGCCACTGCATCACTCACCGGCATGATTCTGTCATTGACATTACTAAATGGACTCAGGAATACTTCAAGAAACCACTGTCTGTAAACACAGTCCGCCGTGCCATCCACAGATGCCACCTAAAACTCTATCATGCAAAAAGGAAGCAATCGTTGGGCATGATCCAGAAGTGCCACCGTGTTCTGTGGCCCAAGACTCATTTAAAATGGACTGTAGCAAAGTGGCGAAGTGTCCTGTGGTCATATGAGTCAAAATTTGACATTCTTGTTGGAAATCATGGGCGTTGTGTCCTGCGGGCTAAAGAGGAGAAAGACCACCCCTCCTATTATCAGTGTTCAGGTCAAAAACCAGCATCTCTGATGGTATGGGGATTCATAAGTGCATATGGTGGGGGACACTTGCATGTTTTAAAAAGCACCATGAATGCTGAAAGATATATAAGGGTTTTAGAGCAATATATGCTCCCCTTCAGACGACATCTATTCCAGGGAAGGCCTTATGTATTTCAGCAGGACAATGCAAAACCACATACTGCAGCTATTACAACAGCATGACTTCGTAGTAGAAGAGTCCATGTGCTGAACTGGCCTGCCTGCAGTCCTGATCTTTCACCGATTGAGAACATTTGGTGCATAAATAAACGAAAAGTCCGTCAAAGGAGACCCAAAACTCTCCAGCAGCTGGAAGCCTGTATTAAACAAGAGTGGGATCAAATTCCAATGGCTAAACTCAAGAAACTTGTCACCTCAATGCCCAGACACCTCCACTCTGTTAAAAAGAAGAGAGGATGCTACACCATGGTAAACAGGCCCCTGTCCTAACTTTTTTGAGACCTGTAGCAGCCATCAAATTTGAAATGAGCTCATTTTGTGGATAAAATTGTAAAATTTCTCAGTTTCAGCATTTGCTATGTTGTCTCTGTTCTATTGTGAATAAAATACTGGCTGGTGCGATTTGAAAGGTCATTGCGTTTTGATTTTATTCACAATTTACGCTTTGTCCCAACAATTTCGGAATTGGGGTTGTACTATAACATGTCTCGTATACTAAAAAGAATCAGACATCTGGTATAATTAAATCTGGAGATATAGAGAGCCAAAAGTGCTACCATGGACAAACGCGCATTCCAGGAAGCCATATTTGGCATGCCGTAAATCTGCCCATATGTCACATACAAAGCTCTCCTTGTGTGTACAGAGCCTTATTATATCAAAGAATCATGTGAAAATTTGAACCATTTAGTGTGAACAGTTCAAAAGTTATTAGCCATCAAACTATGGATGTTTGATTGTAGTACTCGTTTTTATGCTAAATATGGGGCCACGTCCCCTTTTTGAAGGCTTAATATCTCCAAAACTAGTGGAGATATTGGCCCAAAATTTTGCACAGCAGTTATTAGTAACAAGGACGTAAAAATGAAAAAAAAAAAAATGACCAAAATCTGAGATGGTCAGTCGGGAACTTTCTCTGAAATCTGGTGATTTGGCACAGAATTACCCTGTTTCCACATTTTCATTTGCTGTCTGGGTGCAGTGTTACACTCTGCAATATCACATTTTGTTTCTCACATGTCAAGCTTGGTTTCTTGCCATTCCTTGACATTAAGGAGGCTAGCTGTAGACTGGTCGCAACACTCAGAAACAATGAATTTCCCATTTCAGCAAAATTCTTGAATTTCAGTGTATTTGGGAATTCGGTGCCTTCCACAAATATTGAAACACCTTGGTAAACGTTATATAATTAAGCTATGAAAAGAATCTGGTTGCTGTAAATCCTCTTAATCTTTCATTCAGAATATTTGTTAAAAGTCTAACCATGAATTTAAAGACAATGGTTGAAGAAGAAAAAATTTTTTTCCAATTAAAATAAATATTTTTCGTAAAAATATGCACTGCAGTTATTGGTACCCCTTGAAAAACAAAGATAGAATTATATCGTCATTCACATTTCAGATCTTTTAAGATCCCAAAAATGACTAAGAATAGGGTAAGAATATGAGGTGGTACGTGGCCAGTTTCTGTTAGTCATATATCACCATGGTTAAGACAAAAGACTAAAGCAGTGCTATGTAACAGGAAGTTGCTGAGCTTCTCAAATGTGGAATTGGCCGGAAGACAAGAGCTGAAAAGATGAAAATACCATTTTGTCATTCAGGGCAAGAATTAGGAAGTTTCAGCTCTATGGCAATGCTAAAAATTCTAACCGGGCTGCTGGGTTGGCTCACTTGATAAAGGCGGTGTTTTACAATGCAGAGTGACCACTATGTTAACGGATCAAACCCTGTGTTGTGTCAGTGCCGACTCTGGCCACATCCTCATGGGAGCAGTGCAGAATTGACTTAGCACTGCACAGAGAGCGAGCGATACAGTCAGTTTGGGTTAGCAATGTTTGTTGCTCAAGCGCCTCCTGCTACCCATCCAGGTACTCATCAGTTTCATTCTGAGCAAGAACATGTTCGGGTTTCCTCAACCCTCATTCTGGGGATACCAACTTTCAATCTATGAGTCAAAAGCAGCAGTGGCTGACAGGTGCATGTCTCAGACGAGAACAGTGAACTGTCTTGCTGTTTTTAGTTGACAGCGTGATTCGCAAGAGCTTGTACATGGACCGCTGGTAGGACATTCCAAATTCAGATGGGATTGTAAATGCCAAATTGGGGAAAAAAAAAAAAAAACCCAACTCAAAGGGGACGTGTGCCTGTTTTCAATGCATGCGTTGTGAGGAGGATAGTTCAGAAGGTAAAGGAAACTTCCAAAGATCATAGGTGGAGAATTCTAATTTTGTCTCAGGATCAGAAAATCTCAAAAACTGATCAGACACTAGCAACATACCTACAAGGTGTTTGAAAGGATTACCAGAAGAAAGCTGCTGTCATCAAAAAAAAAAAAAAAAAAAAAAAAAAACAAACTTGTTCGCCTATAGTTTGCCAAACGGTTCTGGACCTTGCAATGGGACTGAGTTCTGTGTCAGATATGTAAGACAAAAATAGAGCTCTTTGGCAATAAACACCAGAGTTTGGTTTGGCATAAGAATACAGATGGCCACTCCTTAAAGAACCAAATCCCAGCTGTGAAGAATGTTGTTGTATCTTTGATGTTGTGGGGCTGTTTTTGGATTTTCTTCTGGAGGCCATGGAGAACTTGTGAGGATTCATAGTACTATGGATTCCATGAAGTACCAGCTGATATTAAATTAAAAGCTCGCTCCCCCAGACAAAAAGCTGAAACTGGGCTATGGTTGGATCTTCCAGCAGGAAAATGCTCCAAAGCATGCATCAAAATCAAGATAAAAGTGGTTAACCAGTCAAAGAATCAAGGTATTGCTATATCCTTCCCAGTCGTCTGATCGAATTCCAATAGAAAACTTCTTGTATGAGCTGAAGAAAAGAGACATAAGTAAACGGAGCGTAAATAGCAAATGCACTTATGCTAAATTGAGTACCCAAGGGCGTGTTGGTCTTAAAATCAGTTGCGGTCAGGAGCATTATTGGTGTGCTGCCGTCTCAAGGCAGCTGAAAATGTTTGGACAATTGACTAACAAAGGCTTGGTCTAAAATCAATTGTCATTTTTTTTTACTACTATTTTAAGGGAACATTATTAAGATAGTATAATGCACCTTCATAGGCGAGTGCACAAGTCGCATACTCTCTACTTTTAAACTCACAGGGATGAGCAGCAGCGGCAGACATGCAAATGATTAAAAATGAAAAGATTACAATGTGAAAGACTATTACTGTGCACATCAGGATAAGATAAAAGTAATCACCAATGAAACTGATTAATTATTTGACCAATCGTGGCAATACACATTAGTATTTAAACAAACCCACCATGTTTAGGTTGTCTGTCAAGACCCAGCGAACGAAAATTGACAACGGATCGCGTAGAAATAGACTTTTCTGCTATATCAATACAGGAAAATGGAAGTTAAAAAACATCACTTGTTGTACTCCTCAGCTAATATTAGTGCATTAGCTCATTCTCCATTTGCACAGCCAAATTGAGTGCTTGATGGGACAGAGGATTGGGAGACAGTGGAATCAGAGAGTCCTCTGGCCAAGAACCGCTCACAGTGGATATAAAAAGTCTACATGCCTCTGTTAAACTGGCAGGATTTTCGATGCAAAAAAAATTAAACCAGGATAAATAATTTTAGAACTTCTTGAACTTTTAATGTGATCTATAACGTATAAAATACCATTGGAAAAACAAACCGAAACAGTTTAGGAAAAAAATATTAAAAAATAAAAAGCTTAAAATTAACTGGTTGCATAAGTGTGCACACCCTTAAACTTTTACTTAGTTGAAGCAATTCTTGATTTTTTTACAGCACTGAGTCCTTTTGGGTAGGAGTCCATCTGCTTGGCACATCTTATCTCAGCAATATTTGCCCTCTATTCCCTGCAAAAACATTCCTGATTTGATAAATTGTGAGAGCATCTCCTGTGCACAGCCCTCCTCAGGTCACCACAGATCTTCAATCGGATTCAGATCTGGGCTCTGGCTGGGCCACTCCAAAACTTTAATCTTCTTCTGGTGAAGCCATTCCCTTGTTGATTTTAATGTATGCTTTCGGTTGTTGTTGTCATGCTGAAATGGGAAATTCCCTTTCATTTTCAGCTTTCTAGCAGATACCTGAAGGTTTTGAGCCACCTTAACTAAAACCCCTGGTCCAACTGAAGAAAAGCAGCCCCAAAGCATGATGCTGCCATCACCAATGGTATGGTGTTCTTTTGGAGATGTGCTGTATTGTTTCTGTGCCAGACATGCCTTTTGGAATTGAGGCCAAAAAGTTCAACCATAGTCTCATCAGACCGTAACAAATTTTTCCACATGGTTTTGGGAGACTGGCTCTATGTTTTAGCAAAATTTAGCCGAGGTTGGATGTTTTTTTTTTTTTTTTGTGAGCAAAGCGTTCCGTCTAGCCATCCTACCCGATAGCCCAGACATATGAAGAATACAGGAGATTGTTGTCACATGTAGGGAGCAACCAGTACTTGCCAGAAACTTCTGCTGTTCCTTTAATGTTGCCATTGGCCTCTTGGCAGCCTCCATCACCAGTTTTTTCTACTTTTCAAAAAGTGCTTTATTAAGAATTTTGGCACATTACATATTTCATAACACTACAGAAAACATGCAAAAGGGAGGAAGTACATTCACATACAAACACATAAATATTGTCTTTTCTTTAATTCTGGAGGGACGTCTCATTCTTGGTGATGCCACTATTGTGCCATATTTTCTGCACTTATTTATGATTGTCTTCATTGCGTTCCATGGTGAACAATGACAAATAAGATCAGTGTGTAATGTAGTATCTCCAGTACATTGCGGGACACAACAGTGAGACACAGCCATTCTTACTTTTGCTAGTCAAGCCTCGTTTTGGCATTGGAATGCCTGGTATACATAGAATTTAAGAGTGGTCAATAGGCATATCCCAACCTGCTGCAAGTTTGGCCATAAACGCAGTAACAGCAAGCCTGGTCCGACTTGCCCATAAATTTACTCAACTCCCCACGACATATGCTGGTCAAGAAGGGGTTAAATTGGAGGTTCATGGCAAACTTTGAGTTCCTTTGGGCACTGGGGGCAATCGATTGATCGTACGTGCAACTATGTACCTTGTTAGAGAATGCACTGGAATATGTGAACTGAGGCAACCTATTCCGGAAATATCCAGGTGATTTACGATGCAATGTGTAAGGTTACCATTCACAAATTATCCTGGATCAAGCCATGACTCCTTTATACTCGTCAACTCATTCCTGCAGTCATTCCTGCTGTCTGGAGGGGTGGCTGTTTGGGGACAATTGCTATCCATCGAAGACATGGCTGATTTCACCATATATCACGCCAACAAGAGTTCAGGAATTTTCGTTCAATTGAAAACATGCAAAAATAATCTGTGGAAGAAAGAAGTTTGGAGCATTTAAAATGCACTTCAGATGTTTGGGTAAGTCATGTGGCACATTACAATATAGCCCTTAGAAGGTCGGAGCATTCATTGTGGCATATTGTGTGTTGCATAACATCACCATGCGTCATGGATATCTCTTGGGCATAAATGAGGACATATTACCGGACTGTGGCAGGCATGATACTGACCTGCATTATGCCTTTGAACGAAATTCAAAACATGACAGCAGCAGCACAGGCGAGGGGGGAGATCAGCTGGCAGAAGAGCTGCTTCATCTATAGCATACTGAATGGTTTCACAGAGAAAAAGAGGACTTTATGCAGGGAATAGTACATTACATTGAGACATCTTTAATTACATTGTATTTTACAAATGGTTTCCACTGCGCATGTTTTTTTTGTTTCTTTTTTTTACATCTCGTTATAATTAAAACAATAATTCAGACTCAAAAAAGCAAATGTGCCTTGAGCACAGCAATGTGCTTTATTCCGAAGGTGCTGGTTTTCAAGTAGAGAACTTGATCAAAGAAAGGATAAAACCGCAGACGAGTGATATAAAGAAGGACTTCAAAACCTCCCCATGTAGGATTTTTTTATTTGCCATTGAATGACACCTTTCTCACTGAAGGCCTTTGGAGGCCTTTTCAAGCCTCTCGCACAAGATGCATTGTTCATCGGCAAATAATGAAAATTCCTGAACAGGCACAGTTTGAAATTCTATTTCATTAGTCTGTGGATTTACCCCTTTCTCTGATTAAAACGATTTTTTAAAAATTTTAAAAATACTCTTTTACATTTTTTGAAATTACCATGATCAGCTGCCGAGTTAGCTCACTCGGTTAAGGCGCGGCAATTGCGGTGCAGTAGTGACTACTATGGCGCGGGTTTGATCCCCGGTCATACCAACCAGCAGTGGTCGACAGCTTTTTTCAAAACAGCGCACGATTGGCTAAAGCGCTGTAGGGATGCAAATTGGGAAGGGACTGCTGGGAAGGGAAATTAAAATTATTGCCTTGTTCGTTGCTCAAGCGCCTCCTGTTGGCCAGCCAGGCGCTCGTCAGTGAGATTCAAAGCTTGCTCATGTTGGGGGTATCCTCCGCCCTCGTTCTGAACTTGTGATAGTTTCGACCAATGAGTGTAAAGATGCAGGGGCTGACAGGCGCGTGCTTTGGAGGAGAGCCGCAAACTGTCTCTCTCTCCTGAGCTGGCAATAGGGAGTTGCGTACGAGCAAGCCTTGTACATAGTTCTCGGATTGGGAATTCCAAATTCGGGTGGGATTGGAGATATCAAATTTAAAAAAGGAAAAAAAAAAAGAAATTACCATGAACAGGTTTCCATACTTTCAGAAATTAAAACCCTGCCGATTTTTACCTGTTATCTGTTTACTTCATGACGGATCAAAACAGTTTTAAAAAGAAGCAAAGCTGTAATTTGCAAAAAAAAACAAAAAACAAAAAACAAAAGCAAATTTGCTCCTAATTAAACAACAGAATCTTAAACCAATGTTCTTCTTCCTCCTGTAGTTCTTACGTGGGGAGGAATACGACGAGGGTGAACAGCGGAAGGTTCAGGGTGGCAGGTGGCATTGTACATGTAATGGATCCGGTGCATGGAGGAAATGGGGTGGTCAGAGGAGGAGGTATTAGAGGAACAAGGTGCTCAACCATAGACTGCATAAAAAGATGGACGCAGCACCCGGGTCTGAAAAGTGAGGCCGATGCGGGAATGTCAAAAATTTGCATTATATTTAATGGCCAGCAGATGGCGACGTCGGTGGTTGCAGAAAGAAGTTCAATGCTATTGAAGTCTATGAGAAAATGACCCTACTTTGCAACCTGATTTATTATTTCAATAATGATTTTCCACATAATTTTATGGTATCAATCGCAAGTTTCAAGTCTCCTTCGATATATTGTGATGTTCATTTTCGTAAATTATGGTCCCAAGTAGACTACAATAAAGGATAAAGCAAGAATATGATTTAGGGGCGTGGCTATCCTCTGTTCCTCGTGCGATACGGTCAGATCCAGAGCCACGCTCCTCCTCGGATCTTCAATTCAGGCTCTCGTCCAATAGGAATCACATCCGGTTTCAAAATGACAAAATGGTGCTGTTCAAATTGCCAAAATCAAGGCTTCCTAAATGGTATGCTGAAACCAATGGGTGATGTAACGGTTGCTTTGTCAATCTTTTTATACAGTCTATGTGCTCAACTGAGTCAGCAAGCCGTCCCAGATTGTTCACAATGTGTCCTAGGGGTTGCAGTAACATCTCAAGGTGGTGCAGTCGGGAGTTCATGCACCAAACACTTTGCCTGATTCCTCCCAATTCCCTCTCCAGCATGTTGATACCAGTCTACTGGAGTTCCAGGAATGGGTGGTCCTCCTACTGGATGATGCTCCCACGTTGTGTTCTGGGTTGGCTCGTCTCTCCTGTCGACTTCGATGATGGTTGTTCCTCCATCTGTTTTTCCTCCACCACTACCCCATGCTCCTGCGTACTTGGTCCAGCCATTGTTTGTACAAATTCATCCATTGTTATGACTGCATTGTCTGGGATGCCCACCTGCAGCCCCCGCCACCCCCCCCCATCCCTCAATACTTTTGGTGCTGAGGGTGGAGGCACTGATGTTTTCTTCTAATGTCAGATCCTCAGTGGTCATTGGTGGTCCTCCTCTGATTTGCAATAACTGTTTGCAGTGAGCTGTGAGTTAGTTTTCCCCGTCTCCTGATATCATTATACTGCATTTAGCATTGTGCAGTCCTTCTCATGATGCCATAGGACGATGACACGTTCACTGCAACCTCCTCCCACACCTGCTCTACCTCCGCTTTTGTGGAATCTTGCTGCTGCTATAGATGGTCTGCTAGCCCGCCCTCATTTTGTACTCGAGTACACTTGTTTCCTCTACAGAGAATCGCTCTTTCCTGCTACTTGGCAAATGGCCTGTGATAATAGCTTAATTGATATATACCAAGGATGCCAGTATTAGTGGAGGGCATGATGAATTCTAGTTTTAGAGCTGCTAAGTTTTACCAATTTTGAATTGCTCTCAACTCACACACATCCATGCAGAGTGTCCAGTATTTTGATTGAATAATGCTCTTTGTTTATCTTCTTTGATTCCCTGCTGATATTTTAATGACGTGTCGCCATTCAGACATTCTTATTTAAAGAAAGCGAGGGCTTTACCCCAAAATTTACAAAATAGGGACGGATCTACCATTCTAAGATAGGGGGGCCCCGTGAAGCAGAAAGTCTTGGAGAATTCCCCCAGAGAATAAAAAAAAAAAAAAAAAAATTTAGACCGTCAAAAATCATTATTTCCTGACATCAGTAAATAGAAATTACTTTGAATAGCTGGCTGCAGGGCCACTTGACTTACTTCAGAAGTCGATTGGCCAAAGCTAAAGTAAAAAGTCAAATTTAGGATACCAGAAGAAAAACTTCAGAATCTTACTGCTTAGCTAAATGCTTCTTTGTCGACCGCTTGTGTCATCACCCGTGTGTGTCAGTAACTGGTTCGTCCCGTGTTCCAGCAGTCTGTATATGTTTTGCGGTTTGTCTCCCTTACTTGATTTGTTTTGTCCTTTCCATTGCATCCCGGTGTAATCATTTATAGGCGTGCCCTTTCTGTGTAGCCTTTAGCACATATAATATGTTTGTGGCATCATTGTTGTTGCTGGATTGTCAAGGTTCATTCCTTACTAAATCTTCCAGTCAGTTTGTGTCTTCTAGTATTGAGTCAAGTGCTCTTCCTCCGTGTTTTCAGTTTAAATATTGAAAAAGAAAACATAAACACTCTTCTGAGTCTATTTAATATCTATTCCCAAGCCCTAATCGGTCTCCAAGATTGGCACTGTATCCCTGTTAATTCCTAGTTCCTGCCTATTCCTCTGCAGAGTCAATTTAATGGGAACACTTCCCAAGCCTTCATCAGTCTCGAGGATTAGGACTGGGTTCCTGTTAAAATCTATGGTAATGTTGGTAAGCAGTCCTACTTCTGTGAGTGGGATTTTCCTCCTGGCTTCTGCCCTGGGACAGCTTCTGGCCTGGATGTGTACACACCCTTAGACTCTCCAGTCACATTATTAACTTAGCTGAACTGCCCCTTTTAAGCTTTGGGCTACGGCCTTCCTTCTTTTGTGACCACATTCCTGTTAATATACACTTTCTTGTGGACGGTACCCTAAATCTGCGTTTGGTTCCTTTTTCTGGATAATAACAGCTTGGCCCACATCGTGGCAGGATAGCTCCAAAAATTAATAGCTAGCTTGTGCAAGAGGAAAAGGCATCTTTGTTTTAGGGGCGTGGCTATCCTCTGGTCCTCGTCAGATACGGTCAGATCCACCTATAGATCTGCCCCTCGCTCCTCCCTGGATCTTCAATTCACGCTCTCATCCAGTAGGAATCACATCCGGTTTTGAAATGACAAAATGGCGCTGTTCAAATTGCCAAATTGAGGCATCCTAAATGGTATGCTGAAACCAATGGGTGACGTCACGGTTTTTTCGTCCACCTTTTTGTGCAGTCTATGGTAACAACCAGAATTAATGGTTAAAAGCTCTTTGCTTTGAATATAACAAAATGATAGCAAAATGTACTGTTAACAGCGATGATATGTTCAAAGCAAAGAGCTCTATATCATGAATTTTCATCACTAAATACAGTTACATACTACCAAATCTTGCTAGCTAAAATCTTTTAGCTAGCTAGCTAATAAAGAAAGCCTCTTTAAAAGTCACCTTGCGTAGCAACGTAAATCGATGGTAAAATGCTGTTTGCTCTGAATGTAGTGTCAGTATTGTTAGCACTAATGCTATGTTCAGAACAAAGAGTTTTCAACAATCGATTTTTGTTGCTAATTTAAGAGAACATTACCAAATCTTGCTTGCTATAATCAGTTGGCTGGCTAGCTGCTAGTATAGCAAGATTATTTAATGGATCACCTTAGGTAGCAACAAGCATTGATGACAAAAAGTTATTTGTCCTGAACATAGCGTAATGTGCTGTTAGCAACAATGCTATGTTCAAACAAAGAGCTTTTTATCATTGATTTTCATTGCTAACCAGCTAGGTTAAAGAGACTTTGTACTGAATCTTGCTAGCTTGCTGGCTAAATTTAGTTAGTTTGCCAGCTATCTTGCCAGTAAAAGCAAGATTCTGTGATAAGTCACCTTATTTTAGTTAGCTAGGTAGTTAGAACTAATGTTAAAACTCATGTTTGTGGGGGGTTTATTTAAAAAAGACCTTCATTTTAAAGGGTTGGTTCTGTTTTTTTTTTGCAGTGAGCTTGTATGAGGTACACCAGCGCAAGAAGGCAGCATCTAAATCCAAGATATTTTGGTACTATTTTTTGTACAGTGTGAGGAAGTAGAAATATGTCATCCATCTTTATATACAGTATATGGTTCAGAGCAGCTATGTCGCCCCCTAAGCCACATTTTGACTGATATCTATACATTCCACGAAGAGTAAAAATTACATATCTAAATTGTGATATAATAGAAATGACTGCATAAAAAAGAGGAAAAAAAATCTTCATTGGGGGAACTGCAGATGCATTCAAATTTTAAGTTTTTAATTCTCATTTAATGCTACAATACCTTAGTATAGTTTTAAAGTAGTTATGACTCACAATGCCATAGTGACCATCCCTCAAACATCTTTAAATGTCACTTAATGCTGTACTAGCCAAATTAGCTAGGCAAACAATGGAAGGGTCGTTCTATGCATTCAAGCCAATGAAATGAAATTGCGTCGAAGATTCCAGGTTCCTTTGCTGAAATAACTTATGTTAAATGTCAGTGAGAAACATCACACTCCATGTTCCTGACATATCATGTCGCACTGAATAATTTTCAAGACACAAAGAAAATTAAACGTAGTGGTTTTAGTAACGCAAAAACATCAAAGCTGTTTAACAGTTCTGTTGTGACTTGCCAGAGCCTCATTCATGGAATTCTGGTAATATGTAGAAGTTAATGACATATTGTTAGTTGATAATGTGTTTATTTAAAGTACGTTTAATCGGGAAAACATGAGCATGAAAGGGTAGGTTATACAAAGGGGCATGTGGAAAGTTTTTCAAAGGATTTATTTTGCCAATGATTTTCTGTCGCTTCTTCAAAAAGTGTGGGGGGGGGGGCTGGGGCCTTTGGGCGTGCACCACTTCAAAAGACGAGGAGTGCATTTGAGTTTTTATGTCACCAAATACATCTTGGAAATGGAAGGACACTTTACAGTTCAACATTGCGTACTTGGTCAGTTTTGATTGGATATCATGCTGTTTGAGGTAACAGCAAGTAATTTCATATGACTATTTATTTTATTTTCAATGACTGTTTCTTTGGAGGGTCATATGTAAAAATAAATAAATAAATAAATAAGCTGGCCAGAGGACAATATCTGGCCTCGAACATTAAAATGCCTATATTATGGAAAATACTATTTTTCCAGACCAGCCCAAATGTACAGTAATCTCCATTCAGTCACTGTATCCAACAGCCGAGAGAAGGTTAAGTTTGAAGACCTTCCAGTTTATTTGTGAGACTGCCTTTCCACTTCAGCTTTTGGAAGATGCGGTTTGAAATTCCTTCTCTTTTCTATGCAGACCTGCTCAGCATAGTTCACGTCGACCTGCTCAGTCTTTGTACCCTGCTTCTTCCTACAGCCTTGCCCAACCTGCCCTCCTCTCTCTCCCTCATAGCTCTAACATTAATTTTTTCAGTCTTTTAGTTGGCCAAACAGAGAAAAGCTAATTTTAAAGGGGGAATGGCCAGTAAAAACAGTCGTTTGTCAGAGGAAAGTGTCGAAGGTAATGAATGACCTCGAAATAATGGATTTTTGTGTCGAATTTGCTAAAAGTTTATAAACACCATTTTGGACATCCAAGAGTAATAACTTGGGGGGAAAAAAACACCGCAATGCTGGGCTTTTAAGGACAGAATTCTCTTACGGACATGGATATTGCAGTATTGACCCCTTAAACTGTAACCTTTTACTTATGTTTTCCCTTAAGTGGGTTTAAAGTCAGAAAAGGCTGTTTTTTCATATTGTTGGACAATATCATATACATATTCTGTATCTGATGGTGCAGCTTCACTAAAGCTACATCACACTTACATTGAGAGAAATATTCAGACTCAAGATGTCTTGTGTTTATGGCCACAGCATTATATCAGATGGCAAATAAACTGTCTAAAAAAAAAAAAAAAAAGTTGCATTCTATAATATTTCATTGGGCCACCTATAGCTTTGATTACAGCGCATATTTGTTGAGGTATTGTTTCAACAATCATATACAGTATCGTGTTACAGCATTTATTTTCAGCCAGATTTGCATTCATTTTTGGTTTAGATATTGTATTGACGTTGGGTGAGTCAAACCACTCCGCTAAGCCTTCTCCAACACATCGCGAAGACTTTAAATTACTTGTAAAGGTCCAGACTGAAGGGGCCAATTCATGGCTGAAAATGAATCCTCATGCTCGATGGACCACTCTCACAATTAGAGCTCAATGAATCTTGGCATTGTCATTCAGGAATGAAAAAATCCATTGATGGGTTGCTGGTCATTCAGTATATTCAGGTAGTCTGCTGAATTCATTTTGTTGCTGCAGAACAGTATATAGCCTAGACCTGACCAATTGAAGCAACTCCAGATCAAAACACTGCCTCCAGAGGGTTGTACAATGAGTATTATGCATGACAGATGCATTGTGTCTTGAGCTTCCTCACTTACCCTGATGTGCCCATCAGCCAACAGAAGGGTAAATCTGGACTCATGACACCACATGACCTTACTCTATTGCTCCTCAGTCCATTCTTCATGCTCCCTTGAAAACTGAAGTCATTTTTTCCCCAATAACCCTCACTTGTAAGTGGCTGTCTTGCGGCCATGCAGGTGTTTAGCCCCAATCCTCCAGATTGTTACATTGTGCGTGTGGAAATGTTCTGACCTTCAGAATTAAACATAGTTGTGAGTTCTACTGTTGATTTTATTATGATGAGACTTCACCGAGCATTTTAGTGATCAAGATCTGTCATAATTTTTCTCCAGACCATTTCTTCCGCAAAGTTGACAATCCATCATTATCCTTCCAGGTTTTAATAAATTGTTTGACAGTTCCAAAGCCAATTCCAGTGTCTTCTTAGCTGTTTTCTTTGGTTGATGCTGACCAATATTTTGCCTCTTTCAAAACACAGTAACATCTTTTCAGTGATGTCTTCCAACATGGTTTTTTTTAAGAAATGAGAAGTAATGCACTGAATCAGCCTGGAATGAAAGAATTTTTGCCCGTTGAAACATATTCATCACTGCAATAATGATTCAATTATAGGCTCTTGAGTATTTGCTTAATTAACCTCTTCCACTCTGGACTCGCTATCGGAGGGATTATTGCCCTGTTCTCACTTTGCATAAAAGCACATTACTTCTTCAAACCTGTGTCCATTACCACCTCCTAATAAGCAACTTAGCATTAATACGTTCACTTGTGAGGATTTATCAGTGGAATTACTGTCTGTTTGCCCTCAGTTTATATTATTGTTCATTGTGGTAGTAATCAAGCATTTTCCTACTCACATTAATGGTGACAAAAAACGTCAATAACATTCAAAGCCACTGAATTCCCATAGCTCGCAAAACTGAATATTTTTTTCTGCGTCGGTGTCTGATTGGCTTGATATGCCCAAGAAAATGTTTTTAAAAAATGCGGTTTTGCTGACTCAGGTCCGCGTGATAAGTTTGCATATGTAAAAATTAAACTCTGTCTACAACCAGTGACATTACCATAATGCAGGTTAACTCTCAATTTGTTTCCAATTAAGAATCTGACAATTAACTGAATTAATTTTCTGAGGAAATAGGCAACCAACAGGCTACTTTGCCATTAATTATTAAGAAATATAGCTTTGCGTCATAGTGGATGGCTACAATATGAGATTGCATGGACGGCAATAATTGAAATTTCATCTTACAGTAGAATGTGATGTAGTAAATGCTGCTGAAGATAGTATTTAGATAAAGTTAAGATTCCATTTCTCATTAATTAATTAATTAGATAATAGCCGTTCTTACAATCTCAAATTGTAGCCTTCCTATAACTTTTCCAGAAGATAAATAATAAAGACCTCATCAATGATTTTGTTTATATAAAAGTTCAACACATTTTAAATGATTTTAAATGCATGCCACGCAACAAACTTTCGTGATGCACTAATAACCAATTTACAAAATTATTCAACTACCTATGTTTCGAGGTGAAAAGACTTGGTAATTTAATAAATGAATTAATATCACATTGACAAAGAGTGCACAACTGCTCTTCCCCACATTTAAAACCTACTCTTGAGAATGCTGAAAACCTTTTGATTAAGTGCAATCTTCAATTAAATTAGGTTGCACTGCTGGAAAAAAATGTTGAAACGGGAGATGGAACTCAGAGAAAGTATTACATTAATTAATTTATATTATTATTTTTTCCATCCCTGCAATATCACTATAAAGTACTACATTGTCAATGTAGCCCATCCATGATCTCTGTCATTTCTCTATAATTTCTTAATAATTACAGGCTTATATATTGATCTTGATTATTCAGTAAATAAATTGTGTGATTAAGGATCAAGGTATCTTAAACAGGAACAGCTTGAAAGCAATTATGCAGATATGGGTCAGAGGCTCACAGCACACTGTTGAAAATCCCGTAACGCCTAGTTGACCGCGAGGAAGATGTTGGGCCTGACAGAGTTAAATCCAAATGGCGACTTCTTTTTGGACAGGCAGTGTATCTAGATCTTGTACATCATTTTGAACACATTTCCCTATAATTTAGCTGGACATATTTGGGATCATTGAAAACCTTGGAATCTCACTGTAATGGTACTGTCACACCTTGATGATTTTAGCCAGCGTATGCCGACGTATCAAAATTCTTGTAAAACGCTGGCATATGCTGAACTCACAATGTTTTTTTTTTTCAATTTTGGGCTCATACATGGCGTATTCATAACGAGTTGGACTTATACATAACGTTTTAGTAACTTATATTGAACTTTTCGATAACTTATAGATAACTTATATCAACGAATGCTTACGTGTTGCCGGCGTTGAAAACTTATGCCCAATGATAGTCTTTCTTACACATAGCGTGCGGCAGCGTACTGCCGACGATCACATGTCAAAGCCTATAAAAAGGCTGCCGCTCGACAATTCAAATCATAACTGCATTAGACATTGCAGTATTAACATTACTGTTGCAGTATCAACATCACTGAGTTCCACCATAAGCTGGTCATACATGCCAAACAACCGTCGCCTCCTGATCCATGGTCTCACCCAGTTCCTTCTCCTCCATTCACCTCTTCTTCTCCTGGCTCTATTTGTATGTAAGCGGTACAGTGTCAAATGGTTGAGGTCATGTTGATGTTGGAGGACAGCTAGTAGGTATTCTCATCTCAGCCTTGCCGGATCCTCCATCTCTCGGATGACATGGACATCTGCTGACCATGGAGTCTTGAGGAATACTGACGGGTTCCTCCTGTGAACCCCATTTTTATATACCAATTCCCCTAAATGCTGCCAATACGCCATTATACGGTAGCTGTAAGTTAGAAACATTTTCAGTACGTTCTGTGGTCATCCGGAACACGTCAAATACGTCTACATACGTCAATATTCGTTGGAGATAAGTTTGATATGTTACACATAGGTTCAAAGCACGTTACTCATAGGTTAGAAATAAGTTTTGGGTACGCTAGACATTATCTCAACGTATTTTGACTTATGAGTAACTTACAAGTAATGCGTGTGAACATATGTCAACGATCGCATAACTTACCTACAACTTATGGCCCGTGTATGCGGAATGTATGAGCCATTAGCTGGCATACGTCGAAGATTTTATGCATGCACACAATTTTTGGATGACCTCGCCGTACCACGACGTATGCCAGCGTGCTTCAGAGTGCTCTTAACTTATACAAAACTTTTCCATAACTTATTCGATGTAAGCCAGCATATTCGCCAAAATTTTGATACGTCGGCATACGCTGGCTAAATTGCCAAGGTGTGAGTGTACCATAAGTTCCACAGGTTTGAATACAGAGCCGCTACATTTGGTCTGTCGGTTTTATGGGGTTAAACATATACAGTATATGGACTAAAGGAATAAGTCCTTTTGATATGTAAATATCCACTCTTTCTATAAATCAGTGGTGCTGATGAAACGATCTTACAGATAAAAATTAAAAGATCTGTGCATTTTTATTTATGACAGACAAGTTTTATAAATGAGGCCTCACAAAGCAGAATCTTGTAGCTAGTTGGATCGCTGTGCTCAGTGAAATCAGGCATATTTATTTTTAATATGTCTACTTTCCAGACTTTTAAAAGTGTTCTGGGTTTTACTCAATGCTGTTTTCCTACTACGTACAAATCCTTTGTCCTGCTTTGTGATGCTGACCCTTGGTTTAGTTATTCAATACGTTTGTGGACCTATAGGATCTCAGAAAGGCAATTTCCTCTTTTTTCTTTACTTTCCCCTTCGATGTAGAAACAGGAAATAATAAGTGGTGCAGATTCACGTTTATACACCAGGCAGTGCCTCTATGGAGTGCATTATTTTCTGTTGAAGTAGCTTCGTGCATACTGCAGGATTGCACTTACTGTCCTCTTCACTCTCTGTCCAGAGCTTTTAATGGTAGTGCAGTGAGCTACTTGTGGGACCCCCTGCCAACAGTCTCTACTCTTCTGTGTGCAGCATCCTGCAGCCTTCTCTGCTGCAATCTCCAATGCCTCTGGAGTGTACTTTGCAAAGCCATTACCAACTGCGAGAGAGTGTTCATTTTTAAAACAGGCAAAAATCACCTCTCTTTGAAGCTACGTAGCAGGAGATGCCTTATAAAATTATATAATTTTGTTTGTTTTTGTTTTGATTTCCATTATTTCATTTGCTGTCGGAATTCTCTCTATATATGGACTTAAGGGAGGAAAAAAGTGCATTGATGTTAATAACATCATGTATCATGGCAACATTTTATGTAGTTGTTTTTGATATTGAATCAACATGAGTGCTAATGGACAATGTTTTGCAATCTGTGGCATAGCAAGAGGTCACGAAAAAGCACAAAATGTATGGTCAAAGCTTAAGAAAGACACATGGGCATGCCTACATGCTTATGTTTGACCTAGTTCATCTTATGCTGCAATGTTTTTTTTATTGCATGCTTAAATAGCTCAATGGACCCCTTATCCGACTATGTCACAATGGCATCATGTAGCTGTGTGCCCGCACACAGAAAGAAACCAGGAGGTAGTTCACTTGAGAGAACTTCTTTTTTTCATCGGGAGTAGAGTTGAAATCTGTTCCTAATATTTCATTCTGTGCAATCGGGTGCCGGAACCGATAAAGGTATCAATAAATTACCAAATACCATGAAGTAAAACTCCCTTCAATGACAAATGCAGATGTCCGAAGAAGTGAATGGAAAGTGCAGCTCATTGACTGTGCCGACCTTGCAGTGCCCATTCCATATCGGGTAGCTCAATCAGCTACCTACATCACTCAGAACACAGATTGGTGCTTATTTTTAAATTTAGATTTGATAAACAATTTGTGTGTAACTTACAGGATCTGTATGTTTGAATGTGAACACTTTGGAGTTGGACAAGTTTGGAAGCCTACCTTATTTTGTTCAACTGTTGTCTGCAAAACGGTAACTAAATGCGCCAAGTTGAGGAATGTTTTTGGATAGACTAGAGGTCTTATGTGTGGTTTTCAAACTTTGTTCTGGTGCCCCCCTGTGGATGCTGGTTTTTGTTCCAATTCTAACAGCAACCTGCAGGGTTGAAAAGTGAGGCCAACAAGGAAACTAAACTCAAAGAAACTAAAGAAGAATAAGGAGAGGAGTAGATTTCTTTAATAGTAGCTAGTACAATATAGTAGTAGATCTGCATGCGCTGTAATGCATGTTTCACTTTGGAAATGTGAAATGTGCACTTTTGTCATGCCAATAAAGCCCATTTTAAATTTAAATTTGATAGTGGTGAGCACAGCCAGTTGCTCTCTACTGGGAGTCACGTCAGCTAGGCTAATTTGAGTCACTGCTGTTGACCTCTGGCCCACATTTGTAGAATCAATGACAATTGCAGAATTTGTCATTGAAATGGAGGGATAAGGATGTTTTGCTGTGCGGTTTATTGTACAAACAAACCGTTTAGGAGTCTGTGCTCCATTTTTTTGGTGAGTGAAATTGGAGTATTTCATTTAACCTTATAAGTTGGGAGTCAGTTGCAGGAATCCGTATTGGTGCATTAATTAACCAATTAGTCCACAAATGAATGAGCACTCAGTTGGCCTTCCAGCAAGTTGCTCAGCATATGCCTGCCACAGTTATAGTAAATATGTTTGCGCCAAAGTCACCATTTAATAGAGAAGTGCCAGAATATAGGGTGATAATACTTTTGAATTAAAGGTCAGAAAGCTGTCACAGCTTTCCAACCAGGTAGCAACCTAGCCAATGTACAGCATTCGGCCCACCGCAGCGCCAAATCAGAAGACCCCGTCCCTCAGCTTCTCAACACTTTTGCAGACTCTTTTGTCACATTTGTGCTCCATATTTTTCAATGAGTGGCCCAACTGGACGGCAGGCAGGCCAGCGTAGCACCCCAATCCTTTTACTATGGATCCATGATGTTGTAACACACGCAACAATGCGGTTTGGCATTCTCTTACTGAAGCCTTACCAGAAAAAGAAGTCTGGATAGCTTTATATGTTGCTAAAAAACCTATATATATTGTTCAGCATTAATGCTGTCCTCACAGATGTGCAAGTTACCCATGCTACATGAACTAATGCACCCTCATACAATCATGGATGCTGGCTTTTGAACTGTGCACCAATAAAAAGCCGGATGTTCCCTCTCCATCTTAGCCTAGAGGACGTGGCATCCTTGATTTCAAAATAAATTTTCAGATTTTGATTGGTCAGATCACAGGATAGTTTTCCACTTTTTCGCAGGCCATCATAATTGAGCAGCAGTGTTTCTGGATCTTGTTTATTTATGTTTTTTTTCTTCACATAGCAAAGTTTTAACTCACATTGTGGATGCAGTAACAAATTGTGCTCACTGAGAATGGTTTTCAGAGGTGTTCCTGTAACAATGCATTGATTTCCACTTCAGAAAACTGTTTGTTTTTAATGCAGTGCCACCTGAGGGTCTGAAGATCATGGCCATTCAATATTGTTTTTTGGCCTTGTCCCTTGCATACAGAGATTTTCTACGGATTCTCTGAGTAATTTTATGATATTGCGTACCGTAGCGGATTAAATACCCAGTTTCTTTGCAGTTTCATTCTTAAGTTGTTGAACAATTTTCCAATGCAATCTGTTAGAATGGTAAAGCCCTCACCATCTTCTGAAAAACTCATAGGGTAGATCCACTATGCAGTAAAGTTCCGCAACACGGGTTTGGCTTGCGTAAATTTACATAAACCCACGCATGGTTGTCGAATCCGCAGCGCTCCACTAGTCACAGTGCAGGTCCGCGAACTTAAGAGACAGTGGATCTGCGGTCACACGAATATACATGAACCACCACATTCCACTATGGAGGACTTTTTTCCATCATACCAGAAAACTTGTTTATAACGCTGAATTATTTAGCTTGAGGTGAGTCTCTTTAAATATTGATGTAGTCTGGGGGATCCTGTGTGCAATCCAATGTCCCCTCATTTTGACTCTTGAACCTGATAGTACACCCCTAGGTATATAGAAAAACTTGGGTGGAAGGTCTGGATCACGGGCAGGAGGGGTCAAATTCAAGATGGCGTCCAAGATGGCCTCCATATCATAAAATCATCCATAACTCCTCAAGGAAAGGGGCTAGAGAAATAATTTTGGTGTCTTTACCTAGGTTTTGGGGGTCAAGGAATCCAATGAAGCCATGTTTTTGGTCATCACCATATTTGGTAATGGTGAAATCCAATATGGCAGTGTAAAGGTGGCCGCGGGCTGTAACTTGCTTAGTGCTTGGTCTAGAGTTACAAATTTGGTGTCCTTACCTAGGTTATCAGGGTCAAGGAATCAATTGAGGCCATTTTCAGAAATGATATAGTTCATTACGTTATGGTGAAATCCAATACGGCTATCACTATCACTGTCTTGGCAAGGGCTAAGATCATGGCCGTTGGAGTTATCATCGGAAAGCAGATTCAAACCAATTTGGATCTCCCTTTCAAACTGGGACCTACTTTGGAGTAAAGAACTTTGAAACAAGCCCCTTAGGCCTAAAACAGTGGTGACATCTGTAAAATAGCAAGGTAATTACTATTGCATCATCAGTCGTGTTAGACAAGAACCTTGTTGAAATGTACATGAACATTCTGATATTGATGCCATTTCTTCATCAGATTTCTGATTAAAATGATATGAATGTCCCTTTAGAATGCCCTCAACTGTTTACAGCTAAACACAAGATTGCACACAGGACACCCCTCAGCCCCAGGACTAAAGTGCATCTCATAGATATTCTGACGTACTGACAGCAGATTACTGCATGCTGCATATTCTAACGTGAAGATACACCATGTTGTGTGGTTGACTTTTTTTGCAGCGTGCTGGAAAACTTTTGGGGTGCCCGTTTTCATCCGCAAAGCTATGCGAGACCCTCAATTTGATGCCATCTTACACTGACTTACACAGCGCTCTGTAAAACCTGATCAGTTCGTTTGCCGTAAGTTTCCGCAAGATCACAAAATTTCTGCGGTAAGTTTACGTAAGGCATTATGTTAACTTATGTGCATAACCTTACTGCATAGTGGAACTGCCCTATCAGCCTCTCTGAGATGCTCTTCTCATACCGATTCATGTCACTGACTCATTGCCAATTGATCTAATTTGCTGTGCGATGTTCCACCAGGTGCATTTATTAGCATTAAAATATTTCCAATCTTTTTTTCCCCCTGTCCCAAAGTTTTGAAACATGTTGCTGGCATCAAATTCAAAATCAGCAAATATTTTTCTAAAAAGAATAAACTTCTCAATTTCAACATTTGATATGGTCTCTGAACCATTCTTGATTAAATATATGGTTTAAATGATGCACAAATCATTGGACTCTTTATTTAAATTTTCCACAGCGTCCCAACTTTTCTGGAAATGGGTTTGTATTTTGAATGGACACTGATATAGCCTAGGCTATGAAAGGAACACTAAGAAAACAATCAATTGAAAAGAAAGAAATGATGGATAAACAATGAATAGATATTACGGACAATACGGAAAAACATTGAATGAGTCATTGTTCACGAATATAATTTCTATCAAACTGGAGCCAAAGACATGAGAAGGAGGAAGTCCTCTCATCCCCAGTAGACCCCCATTGTAAGAAATTGGTCACACTTCCTGTCTCCTAAGTGAGCGCGGTCGCAGAAGTATTGAGTGTTCTGCTCGCAGTAAATGTTGGAAAATTTATTAAATAGAATAAAGATCAAACATATATACACATTTTATTTAAGAATAAAGAAGTTAGTCACTGTACCATACAGGATTCTAGACAGTTGGGAAAATATGTTAGATACACCAGTCCCATGGAACCAAGTTTTCAAAATCCTTTACAGTACATCACTTGATCCAAAGATTAGATATTTTCAATATAAGTTAATACATAAGTTTTTAGCAACTAAAAAGATGTTAAATATATGGGGAATAGAGTCATCACCCCTTTGTCGATTCTGTCTGGAAGAAGTGGAGTCAGTAGACCATTTATTTTGGTACTGTCCTATAATAGCCTTATTTTGGATAAAGGTACAAGGCTGGATATCTCAGTACAATAGTATACAATTAGATTTATTTTGTGTTACTGGGTGATGTAACAAAAGGAACACATCTAATCTGTAATATAACTATATATTAAGCAAAAATATTGATTTTCAGGTTGAAATCTGTGGAGGCATTAAGAATTGAGAAATTCAAAAATTTTGTCAAGTATTACAGTAGAATTGAGTGTGTGATGGCCCATGAGACAGGACTTGAAATTTATGCCAAAAGATGGGATATAGTAAGGGAGACTGAAGGTTGGGAATAATGAGGGATGGAATAGGTGAGCTAATAACGACTAATGCAAAAGGTAGTAAAGCATTGTGAATGTAATTGTTATTGTATTGTATTTCTATTTTTATTCATTCATTTAATTTTTTGTGTGTGTTTTGTTTTGTCGGGTGATGTAGGAGGACTCGTACACAATTATATAACTGACTGAATTAATGAAGTTGTCCTCCAAAGCGGGGGGGTGGTGGTGGGATATTAAAAAAAAAAAGTTGGAATATACAAGCATCTGTCATATCTGCATGATTTGTTTATATTTCATTTAACTTTGCTTCTTCTGGAATTTGTTCAACACCACTAATGTCTATATTAAGCATCACAAATATGAGTTAGCTGGCTAGCTAAGGCGTTCGCAAATTACTGAAATTGCCATAAGCGAGCTTGCAGATCATTGCAAATCGAAAGGACATTAGCTCGTTGATTAAAACTTATGAAGCAAGAATGTAATACGACAGTTGCTCATTCATTTCTTACCTGTCTGCATCCTTGGGAAAAGAAAAGATGGATAGCGTGGTCCTATTACACCCTCTTGCTGCACAAGAACCGGGAGATCGCAGGGCAATAAATCCAAACAGTAGGCAGAAATTAAAAAGTCAAAAAACAAGCAGAGATTGAAACCAGTAAATCAGAAGGGCAGGCAAAAAATCGAAGTCGGGCAGAAGGGTGTCACAGAACCTCTAAATACAAACAGGCGTACTGGGTGCTCAGCTCTGAATGAAGTAGATCACCGTTCTGACAAGGATCAGACTGCAGAGTGGGACTATATCTACGCAAGGGAGATAACGAGCTAGGCAGAGCAACAGGTGTGAGGGATAATCTAGACGTGAACTGAGAGGGGAAAATACAAGAGGTAATTAACAATACAAAATGGGAAACAATGACAAGGACTAGTGTCACGGGACATCCTTAAACGATAGCTCCATTCAGGGAGTAAGTGAAGAGAGATGCGAGAAACAGATTAGTTGAAGAGATAGTTGCAAAGTATCTGCAGAAACTAAGACAAAGGACTGGGAGAGCAAAGCGGGCGGAGTTACAGATTAGCGTGGAAAGCGGAGAGATCCAATTAGGAAAGTTAGTATTTGTGTGATAATAATATTACCCAAATGGTGCAAGTTAGTATGTTAGTTATTTACTGGATTAGTAGATGAGTAAAGATAAGTAGATGAACAAGAGAAAATATAGTGTACGTGGGATTAGTACTTAATTTATAATAAGTGTTGAGGGAGGCTAAACGAGAAGTGAAGGAAATCCGTGAAACAATGGAGATTTCCGAAATCACCCAAAATGTGACAACTCAGACAGGAAAGTGCTCTGGCTTGCATACAGATGACGCAATACATAATCGGGGGAGACAATGGTGCAAGGAACTGGCAATGGAAATAAAAATAAAATACAAATGAACCGAACAGAGAAATAAGACTAACAGAAAATGTGAACTATATAGAAATCCAGGTCATAACAGAAGTAAGGGCAATATTCAGTGTTTTTTCGCTCCAATTAATGACAAGAATACTTTTCCCGCAGAAAAATAAACTTTATATAACTGTATAACTGAAATGGCATATTTAGCAGCCTTACTTTGTGGAAAAACAGAACTTTTTAATTCAAGCCTCTTGTCCATCTATGGATCTGAATATTTTGGAGGAAAGATCAAGAAGAAAATTTGGGTTGTTCAGGAGCATCTCAACGAGTTCTATCACACGATCCACGATAACTGTTGATAAATGCTTTCCAGCGCTGATAAAGCTTGGTGGCATTGATATACAAATACCCTTTATCACATAACTGTCGCGCTTTTCCCATAGCTCATGACATATTTTTAATATTACCCTTGGTACATATCACTTTTGCAAAAATTTCATTGGCTCAGAGCATAGGGGAAAAAAGCGCTCCATGCTATGTCATGCGGTTAATATTAATCCAAACTGAACACTACGTGTAAAGTTGGTTAAATCGGTCTGACTTAGCATTGTAGCAAGCTAGATAAGAGCCACTCTAATAACTAAGTTAAGTTTCTTAGCTAGCTAGCTAGCAAGCATACAGTACCTTCCCATAATCATTATGTAACATTAATGTTTATTAGCTACCGAGCTAATGTTCGCTACCTACCCAGTTGACTATGAATTCCAAAACAATTGCTAACATTAGTTCAGACACGAATGTCAGTGACTCAGTGACTGAATAAGTTAAATACTGATGGGGTAAGCTCAATGCCAACATTTAATAGGAATTGCCATTAAGGTGCTAATGGAAATTATATTTGTTTTCTATTAAATTACATAATTCAGTTATGTGATAAACAGAATCTTATACTCTTGGTTACGTCGTATGAAAGTTACGAAACTCGTTGAGCAAATTTTGGTTTTGCTTGCTGAAAAATTCACTCAGCTCATTTTTTTTAAAATTTTATTTAACCTTTATTTAGCCAGGGAGGTCCCGTTTATATTGAATTTTCTTTTTCAAGGGAGCCCTGGGGGTTGAGATGGCAAGAGAAAGGACAAGTTGCATTGCCAATTAGATCAGCGGATGTTTAGGGGGCAGGTTGAAAGAGCCAGGTTGGAAATATAGCCATGACACCGGGGAACCCCCTACTCTTATCGAAGAGTGCCATCTTTAATGACGACAGAGTCAGGACCTCGGTTTAACTTCTCATCCGAAAGACGGCGTCTCCTTCAGTGCAGTGTCTCCATCACTGCACTGGGGATTATTCCACCAGAGGGAAAATCACAACCAACTGGCCCACTAGCTCTTCTTCCAGCAGCAACTTGGTTTTACCTGGTAGTCTCCCATCCAAGTACTAACCCAGCCCACACCTTCTTAGCTTTAGCCTCGCAGCTGGAGCAGATTGAATAGTGGTATGGCTGTTGGCCATTGTATTGCTTTCATAAGACACTCCCACTCATGATGGTATTCAGAGGTGCAGAAAGAGGACCCCAAAATGGCAACCAATGGTGCCTTGAAGCAAATCGTAGTTCAATGTATATGTATATATCAATTTTTTTTCATTCAGTATAAATTAAACACAGTGCTGTAATGACTCCAGACTTCTCGCACTTTTGTTTACTCAGGGGTTGGAAGCAATGCATGTGTTTCATGATCGCTTAAATTGTTCAAATGAAATAAGGAAGGATCATTGGAAGCAATGAAATTGCATATAAATGTTTCAAATGATCTTATTTCATTTAAACAATTTAAAGGTCCCCTATTATGCTGTATTTAGTTGTTTAAAACATGTCCAAGGGGTCTTTAAAATAATGTTAAGAATTCAGTTACAAAAAAAACCCACACACATCCAGGCCTAGTGAAACCTCTTCTCTCACCCCGTCTGTGCCGGCCTGTAACATAAGCTGTTTTGAGCGGGCGGGAAGACTATGCTAATGAGGAGCTGCTCTGATTGGCTGCCTGGCCGCTTCGATTCCGGGGGAGGGTGCAGACCAGAGAAACCAGGAAACCAAGATGGCAGGTATTTCAGGACAGTTCTCCGCGGCATCTATTGCTGTAAGACCGTACTTGTTTGACCCGGAATCCGACCCCGAATGGGAGGCGGAAGCAATTGAAGTATTGCAGCAACGTTTACAGCAAGATGTCAATGAGTGGCAAGTGGAAATTATAGTGTTTTGCCCGTACTGTCTCGCCTTGCATGCATGTGATTGTAGTCATGTTATATACCCACTTAGCTATCTGGAGGAAACTTTGCTAAAAGCTCTTGTTAACCATTTCTACCAAAACGAAACACAATTCCAACACCAAGCTTCTAAATGAGTTCATAGCAAAAACACAAAAATAGTGTTAGCGTTGCTTATGTGGAGCTAGCGAATCAATAATTTCTACCGGAAATCTGTATCCGACCTCCACTTCTTTTTCGGCTTTTTATTAGTCAGAACAATTTTCAAAGGTGGATGAAATTCCGCCACTGCAATGCAGAGAAATTGTTTGTTATACCAGACACGTTATAGTGCGTATTGCGATTGCTTTCACCGCGGTAGGATCAGAGAGCTAGCCCACACCACGGCAAAGTACCTGGCTGACCCCGTTCATGAATAAGTAAAACGATCGTTTCACAGCAGCAGTAATCAAACCCAAACATGTACCCTAACCTCCGCAAAGCCTACGTCTAGTCTAACTGCAGCCTTATCAGGCCAACTTTGCAGGCACGCACAACACCTCTCCGGTTAGCGTCAACTGTAGCGGCTACGGTCAGGTAACGTTATAATGATACTACCACCTTTATGCTAACCAAAATAACACAAGCATACCAATCTGAATTACGGCATAAAAATTAACCAGGAGCATTTTTTAAGGAGCATGGAACGCAAACCAAGATACGGTAATAACCGAGCGGTCATCATAATGACAGAAACAAACGTTACCCTGCATTACAGGTTTTACAGACAGTAAGATCTGTTATCGTGAACAGTTGTACCGAGCATCCAAATTACAAATGAGTATAAAAAGTTAACTTAAATAAGGTTTATGTTCACACACCTTCTGTTGAAAGTCCCCTGATATTACTCTTGCATATTTAAGACACAAACATTAGCAACAGTAACTTATCTACGTTAGCTGCAGTGCTACAGCCACATTTAACAGGCTATCATGTTAGGTAGGCTTATGCAGTAAAGCAACACCAAGTTGGTAAAACTTACTGCTTCCGCGTCTGTAAGTGCTTATATGCAGCTAGCAAATCGATAACTTCTACAGGAAAGAATTCTGGATCCAATCTCCATTTTTTTTCAACTTTTCATTAGCTAGAACAATTTTAAAGGGGATAAAATTCCGCCACGGCAATGCAGAGAAATTGTGTGTTATACCAGACATGTTATAGTGCATTTTGCGATAGCTTTCATCGCGGTAGCCTCAGAGAGCTAGCCCACACAATGGCAAAGTACTCGGCTGACCCCGGTCATGGATAAGTGAAACGATCGTTTCACAGTAGCAGTAAACAAACCCAAACACATACCCCGAGCTCTGAATAACATACCTCTGGTCTAACTGCAGCCTTTTCAGCCCAACTTTGCAGACACATACAACACCTGTCCAGTTAGATTCAACTGTAGTGGCTACAGTCAGGCAACGTTATGATGAAACTGCCACATTGATGCTAACCAAAGTAACACAAGCATACCGATCAGAATTACTGCTTATAAGTTAACCAGGAGCATTTTTTAGTAGCACGGAACGCGAACTAACCTGCAGTAGCTAGTAACCCAGTGGTCATAACAATGACAGAGACAAACATTACCCTGCAATACAGGTTTTACAGACAGTAAGTTCCGTTACCGTGAACAGTTCTACCAAGCATCCAAATTACAAAGAAGTATAGAAAGTTGGCTTCAAATGAGGTTTATGTTCACACACCTTCTGTTGAATGTCCCCTGATATTACTCTTGCATATTTAGGACACAAACATTAGCAACAGTTACTTAGCTACGTTAGCCGCAGTGCTACAGCCACGTTCAACAGGCTATCACGTTAGGTAGGCTTATGTAGTAAAGCAACACAAAATGATAAAACTTGCTGCTTCCGCGTCTGTGAGTCACGGACAGTTGCTACCGATCCAGGCTTTTTCTTCAGATATTTTACAAAGCCTGCGTTTGAGGCCAGTTGTTAGCGCTAACTATCCTTAGCGGTCCTTTTAGCCACTAACATTTTAGCTTCACTTACATTATTTGCTGTTAAATCGTTACTTACTGCTTCTGGCTCCGAGTGCTTGATCGATGCCTCTGCTCCAGGTTTGAGAAGCAGCTGAGACGTATATCCAGCGTCAAATTATCCTTTATTGACAAAGCTATCCTCGGTGAAATGCCAAGCACAAACAGCTAACGTTCCCTTTGAGTGTGGCTATTTGCCAGCAGCAAAAAAAAAGCTACCCACTGATTTCTGGTGGCATCGTCTTTTGAAGAGAAAATAGTTGAACTTTTTTTTCGCATTAAAAAAAAACACGTATGAACAGCTTTGGGAGACAAACTGATAAATCTACATGTTAAATGATTTGGGCTCATTTGTGTCTGATAGAATAAATTCCGGGGTGGGCAGGTCCAGCGCCATGATTGGCTCTGGCCAGGTCTGTCCCGATTGGACGCAACAACCTGACATCAGGTTTTGCCCAGATGTCGTGACGATCTCGAGACGAGCTGTTCAGAGAGGAAATCACGCTCAGGATTCTCGGATTATGGCAAAACCCCTGTATCTTATTTTTAGAAACTTTGCAGAGGTTGAATATGGACATCCAACATTATAAAATTACTTGTATGTATTAAAAGAAGGATCAGCGTAATAGGGGACCTTTAAACGATCATGAAACACATGCGTTGTTTCCAACCCCTGAGTAAAAAAAAGCGTGAAAAGTCTGGAGTCATAACGCAGGTGAAACTGATAAACCTCCATGCACATGGACTTCAATTCCACGCGAGAATCTCTTACATATGCCTTGATTGAATAATTGTTGACTACAGCAGGGGAACGTAAATGCCACTAAAACTCACGCCGGATGCGTGAGAGTTGACAGGTATGCGTTATTAATGAAAACTGACCACACCTGATTATGTTGAGAGTTTACGAAGTTTCTGTAATGGTAATTTAAATGAATGATTGAAAACAGGTCATGACCAATCATTAATTTTAAGGATTGTTTGAGCCTCTCCTGTTGCCAGTTCAATAGCTGCCACAAAACCCAATTCCAAAGAAGCTGGGATGTCGTGTAAAATGTAAATAAAAACAGAACGCAATGATGTGCAAATCTTATTTTATTCACAATAGAACACAGACAGCATATATGTTGAAAGTGAGGCATTTTACCATTTCATGAAAAAATATTAGCTCATTTTGAATTTGATGACAGCAACACATCTCAAAAAAGTTGGGACAGGGCCGTGTTTACCATTATGTAGCATCCCCTCTTTTTTAACAACAGTCTTTAAATGTCTGGGAAATGAGGAGACCAGTTGCTTGAGTTTTGGGAGAGGAATGTTGTCCCTGTCTTGTCTGATGTAGGATTCTAGGTGCCCAACAGTTCTGGGTCTTCTTTGCCAGAGTTTCCATTTTATGATGCGCCAAATGTTTTCTATTGGTGAAAAGTCTGGACTGCAGGCAGGCCATTTTAGCACCGGGACACTTCTACTGCGAAGCCATGCTGTTTTGGTGGATGCAATATGTGGTTTACCATTGTCTTGCTGAAATATGCAAGACCTTCCTTGAGAGAGATGGTGTCTGGATGGAACAATATGTTGTTGTTAAACCTCAGTATGGGTCATTCCATCCCAGCTAACTTAAGGCCTCCCAGTTCACGTCATGGATTTCCTTGAAAATATTCATGTTGATACATCAATTGAGAAATGAAACAACATGCCAAATCTTATTGCTGTATTCCCAATAGCTTTTGAGTTATGAATTTTTGAAGTATGACAAAAATGAAAAAATTTTCACTGGAAACTGTCTTTCTTTTGAGCCTCCTCAGAATCAGGTATTTGACTGGAATGAGTTGAAATTCTTTCTGAACATAAAAATCATTCCCATAATGTGCTTTGATAAATGTTTTGCTATTTAAAAGCAAATTATCGTATTCTATGTGGCCTTTCATTGAAAATAATTGCGTTTCATGCTCAAGTGTCTAAACTTCAATTTCTAAAATGAAATATCTCAGCAAGTTTTCAGAATTCATGCCCCAAATTTTATAATTATACAGCTCTAGCATAGGTCTTTAAGGTTGAGAAACCATTTTGATTTGCATTTTTGTCCTCCGGGCTAAAGAGGAGAAAGTCCACCCCTCCTCTTATTAGCTTTCAGTTCAAAAGCCAGCATCTCTGATGGTATGGGGATGCATTAGTGCATATGGTATGGGACACTTGCATGTTCTAAAAAGCACCATGAATGCTGAAAGGCATATAAAGGTTTTAGGGCAACATATGCTCCCCTCCAGACGACATCTACTCCAGGGAAGGCCGTGTGTATTTCAGCAGGGCAATGCAAAACCGCATACTGCAGCTATTACAACAGCATGGCTTCGTAGTAGAAGAGTCCGTGTGCTAAACTGGCCTGCCTGCAGTCCTGATCTTTCACCAATTGAGAGCATTTGGCACATAATTAAATGAAAAGTCCGTCAAAGGAGACCCAAAACTCTCCAGCAGCTGGAAGCCTGTATTAAACAAGAGTGGGATCAAATTCCAATAGCAAAAGTCAAGAAACGTGTCTCCTCAATGCCCAGACACCTCCACTCTGTGTTAAAAAGAAGAGGGGATGCTACACCATGGTAAACAGGCCATCAGCAGCCATCAAATTTGAAATGAACTCATTTTTTGGATAAAATTGTAAAATTTCTCAGTTTCAACATTTGCTATGTTATCTCTGTTCTTTTGTGAATAAAATACTGGCTGGTGTGATTTGAAAGTCATTGCGTTTTGATTTTATTCACAATTTACACTTTGTCCCAACTATTTCGGAATTGGGGTTTTCTATACAGTGTATTATATATATATATATATATATAATAATATTATTACAATAAGTGTTATGTACTACTGTTATTACTGTAGTGTACTGTTAAGTCACATCACATATTTGTGACAGTCATTTTAATGTATGTGGAATCATGGACAATTTAGAAAGTGCATGTAGTCAATTTTACATGAAAGAGTCATGATCACTTGCCTTGTCCTCACTGATTATTCTCAAGGAGCCACGTTGATGAATATTTTTATGCAATCCAAATGGATCACAACACGATCTTTGAAGAACGGTATATTTTGTCAAAAACACCTTTTGATGGTGTAGGCAGACAGTAGCATCATCTGGTTGATCACCGCAATCACTTCGCCACTTGAGTAACTCCTTCTCACATCCCAAATCACCAAATGTTATCAGAGCAGACTTTCCATGAGTGTAAGTTGCCTTATGACAGTTATCTTCTTCTTTAAGACTTATCCCAACCGAGCAAGGCTCCATGACATTGCTTTTTTTCAACTGATAACTGAGATTATCCTTATCCAAGTCTTATATACTCCCAGCTGTGATGCAATCATGTTAATCTGCTGGACCTTCTCAGGACATGCCTTGACTTGTCATTAATGATGTTGCCTATATTTAGATCAAAATTATGAAATTCATAATAATGAATCAAATGGATTCAAGCCCAGACCCATTCATGGTGATGACATTTTGGTGCAATATTCATGACAATAGTACTCATCAGATAGCATGTTTCACTAATGTGGTCATATCTTGGACTAAATATCTTCAGTTTTATTCATTTTTGGCTTTGGCAATGCGCAAATAAGCACAAAAAAATTGAATATCAGCTTGCTGCATTACTGAAGTTAAAAAAGACCATTTTTCAAAAAAAAAAAAATGTAGACAACCTAGCACACCTCTGAAAAGTTGATATGCTACTACTTAAGCTATATATTACCTTCGGAAAAAAATTCACATACATATCTCTTGTCCCCCTTTCACAACTAAAGTCTAAAAACATTATAAAACAGCATTTTCAGTTCTGTGGCAAAATTTAAACCACTGTATAGCCCTTAACATTGCATGCATATCAAAATGGCTTCTCAACCTTGAAGACCTATGCTAGAACTGTATAATTATAAAATTTGGAGGAAGAATTCTTAAAACTTGCCGAGATATTTAATTTAGAAAAATGACGTTAAGGCACTCAAGCACGAAAACAAACTATGTTCAATTAAAACCCTATAGAATACAAGTATTTGTATTGAAAGGGTCAAATATGAATTAGAACATATCATAGGACTTATTTGTATGTTCAGAAAAGATTTCAGCTCTTTCCAGTTAAATGCTTGCTCCTGGGGAGGCTCAAAAGAAAGACATTTTCTTGGTGAAAATAGTGCAAATTTTGTTATTTTTGTCATATTTCAAAAATTCATAACTCGAAAACTATTTGAAATACGGCATTAAGATTTGGCACGCTTTAATTTCTCAGGTAGGAGTACCAGCATGAATTTTTTTCAGAAAAATCCATGATGCAAACTGGGAAAAGTTCCGAAATTTATGTGAGTTGGCATGGAATGACCAATATACTTTTCAGCATTGATAGTGCCTTTCCAGAACTATAACCTGCCCACACCATAGGCACTAATGCAACCCCATACCATCAGAGATGCAGGCTTTTGAACTGTGCACTGATAACAAGCTGGATGGTCCCTCTCCTCTTTAGTCCACACAACACGGCGTCTGTGGTTTCCAAAAAGAATTTCAAATTTTGACCACAGAACAGTTTTCTGTCTTGTTTCAGTACATTTTCAATGAGCTTTGGCCCAGAGACGGTGGCGTTTCTGGATCGTGTTTACATATGGCTTCTTCTTTGCATGATACAGCTTTAACTTGCATTTGTGGATTGCACGGCGAACTGTGTTCACAATGAATTCTGGAAGTGTTCCTGAGCTCATGCGGTGAATTCCAGTGCAGAATCATGCCTGTGTTTAATGCAATGTCGCCTGAAGGCCTGAAGATCACGAGCATCCAAAATTGACCTTCAGACTTGTCCCTTGCGCACAGAGATTTCTCCAGATTCTCTGAATCTTTAGATGGTATTATGCATGTAGATGGTGGGACGTTCCATGTCTTCACAATTTACATTGAGGAACATTTTTCTGAAATTTTTCCACAATTTTTAGACGCAGTTTTTCACAGATTGGTGAATGTCTGCCCAACTTCACTTTTGAGAGACTCTGCCTCTCTAAAATGCTCTTTATACCCAGTCATGTTACTGTTGCCAATTAACCTAATTAGTTGCAAAATGCTCCTTCAGCTGTTTTTTTTTATTAGTACCACTTAATTTTCCAGCCTTTTGTTGCCCCTATCCCAACTCTTTTGAGACGTGTTGCTGCCATCAAATTCAAAATGAGCTTATATTTTTCTTGAAATGGTAAAATGTCTCACTTTTACCATCTGGTATGTTATTTATGTTCTACTGTGAATAAAAGGTGGGTTTATGAGATTTGAAAATCATTGTATTCTATTTTAACTTACATTTTACTCACCATCCCAACTTTTTTGGAATTGGGGTTTATAGGCTTACATGGGGAATCAGCTATTAATTAAAAGTCCCCCTGGAAGTCTGCCACATGAGTAATTTATGTGGCTGATGATGGATTGCACCACATACAGTTATTAAAATTTCAGAATGAATACAATATTTTATGAGTGGGCACTGACAAGTATGCAAAAGAGTAGTGCAATTGATGTTGTGAAGTACTGTTGGCACCCAGCGCTGGGGGGTTATAAGAATTACACCCATTAATAATTGAAAGAGCCATCTCCTGTGCTTTTTTGCTTTTTTGAAGAGAGTGGGCTCAAGCTTCTGGCCACATACAGTATCCAGTGTTTGAAGAGACTTTGAAGTTGCTGTGTGATGTTGGTTCCACTTTATTGAAATGTTATTACAGTGCTCCAATAGTTGTGCATTTTTGCAATGTTTCATACCACAACTGGGTTGCCATAGTCTTCATAGTGTACAAGGAAAGGAGAGATACTAATCTCCCATCCTGCAAAAACAGTTGCTGTCAACACAAAAGGAACTTGTACAAACACATTAATTTCTGCTGCGGTGGCCTCTGCATAGCTGGTACAATTTTTGATTATGCACATATATCATCGATACATTTCTGTCACTTTCTAGTTCATAGTGACGCTTTTCACTCAGTGGTAGTGAGCAAGTGTCGAAAAAATCATGGAAACAAGTCAAAGGGCACTCAGTAGAGCGCATTGCCCTATCAAACAGCAGTCCTAAGATTTCAAAATGGCAATGCCCCTTCCAACTTCCAACCAATTCCTTGTTACAAATTACTGACACTGGTGGCTGTCCAGTGAACTGTATAATCAGTTCTACATTAGTGTTGATTCTATTTAATGCTGAAATGTTATGAAAATTTGTTCAGTAAATTAGGGACAATCATTCTATTCAGATATATCTTAATTTCTTCCGGATCTAGAATCCAGAATATGTTTTGGATCACTTCCAAAATTAAATGAACTCATCCTTGGACTGCCACCTACCATCCTACCAAATTTTGTGGCAATTCATTCATAACTATTTGAGTTATCCTGTTAATAGACAGACAAACAAACAAACATGGGTGAAAACATAACCTCCTTGGCAGAGGTAATAATATGAAAATCACTCAAACCCTATATTTAACTGAAAATATTACATAGACAACATATCAAATACTTATCAAATACTTCAACAATTTAAGAATAACATTTCTCAACATAAAATTGCAAAGAATTAGGGGATTTCATTGTCCACGGTACATAAAATCATTACAAGATTCAGAGGATCAGTTTATACTATATCTCTTGAATGAAAGAGGCACTGCCGAAAATCAATGTTGAATGGCCTGTATTGAAAACAGACAGGATTCTGTTGTGGAAATCACTGCACAGGCTCAGGAAAACTTCAGTAAACCAATTTCAGTGAACACAGTTTGCCATTGCATCCACAAATGCTGGCTAAAAGTGCCATATACAGATTAAGACATTTTTAAACAAGATCCATTAATGCTGCCACCTTCTCTGGGCCTGAGTGCTTTTAAGATGGACTGAGGTGAACTTTAAAATTGTCCTGTGGTCTGAAAAATCAAAATTCTTTTTGAATTCATGGACACTGCATCCTCGGGACTAAGGAGGAGAGGGATTGTCTGGCTTGTTATAAGCACACAGTTCAAAAAGCCAGCATTCACAATAGTACGGGGGTGCATTAGTGCACATGGCTTGGGTAACTTGCACATTTATAAAGACACTATTAATGCTGAACAATATGTGGTGATTTTGGAGCAACATATACTGCCATCCAGATGTCCTTTTCAGGGATGGCCTTCCCTATTTCAGCAATGCCACATACTGCATTCTACAAGTATTTCAATAACATGGCTCCATAGTAAAAGAGTCTGAGTGCAAAACTGGCCTACACACAGTCCAGAACTGTCAACTGCTGAAAATATTTTGTGCACAAAATGTTGAGCAGCTGAAACCTTCATCAAGCAAGAATGAGAGAAATTTTGCTTTCAAAATTACGGCATGTGGTCTCCTCAGTTCCCAAATTCTTATTGGGTGTCGTTGAAAGAAGAGGTGATGCAACTCAGTGGTAACTATGCCCCGGTTCCAACCTATGGGATTGCCTGCCAATTGATTTTTCATTTGAAATACTTTTTACTGACCCCTGGCTGAGTGCATTTGTTACCATGGGATCCATGGACCCCACTTTGAGAACAACTATTCCAAAGGGCTCTGGAACGCATTCTTTTCAAGAAAAAAAAAAACAAAAAAAAAACACAACCTACTTCTGACATTGAGGGGCAAGCCTTTAATGTTTGGTGATCTTGAAAATGGTCTCTATTTTGTGATAACATTAATTTAGAAAGTTTTAGATATTGGATTGAATTGAATGTGAATGTTTACAGCAAGTTGATATGACATTCAGTTCTCATTATATTGCTAAAAAAGTTCTACATTTTTTAATTTAATGGTACGTATGTCATGATGTCCCAAAAATTACAACACTTCCAGAACTTAATATTGCCTTGCTCCCTGTTATGTTTGGTCAAAATCACCCATGTACTTTTTGAAATATTTTGGTTGAGTTCGACTTACAAACAAACAGACACAGGCAACCACATAAGCCACAGCCAGATTCATTGGTGGGTCCAATAAAAATATATTCACTTCATTGGGTTTTAGGCCATAATGTGCTAAAACTTGAGGTCTACCTTCACATTAAATTGTGCATTAAGAATACCACCTCTTCCGTGAGAATGTCAAACTTCTCTCCCTTGGAAGTGGAAGAGTTTAGCCCCACCTTTTGATCTTTTGTGGAATTTCTTGAAACCAATAAATCTAGTCCTTTATGGCAATCTAGAAGCCGCGTTGTAAGGGTAACATAAGCCATCACAAACGCCGCTCATGGTGTGAGAATAAGGGCATTGTAGCTTTTAAAGAACATGCTCTACAATGTACATCGGACCTGAGGCATTGGGCAAAGAGGCATTGTTCCTCAGACTAAGAAGATTCAGGACTCAGGAAAAACATTTTTAAGTCTCAGGTCTGATACAATGAGACATTATGCAAAACTCCCGCAGACCAAACTCAGTCAGACAGAATTCCCTCAGACAAAACTCCTTCAGTCTGAAGTCCTTCAGACAAAACTCCATCTGATCAAACTCACTCAAACCAAATTCTCTTGGACAAAACTCCATCAGATCAAAGTCTTACATCAAATTTTGGTCTGAGGAAGTTTGCATGATGTCTTGTTGAACAAGACCTGAGACTTGACAAAGTTTTCCTGAGATCTGGAGACTTTTAGGTTGAGGAACAAAGTATTTTAGTGTGAACAACAATATGCAAATATAAAAAAAGCACTTTCCAAAGTAGTCCACTGTGCAACAAGGCTTCCAAGGAGTACACCATATTTCTTGCTGCAGAAACATCTACATTTTTACCACTCACAAACCACAAGTTTCCATCTATGTAGGTCAAGAATTATACTTTTCCCAGCAGGAAACAAAGTATATTTTAAGGATGTGTTTCTGACAACAAAAACACAGCTCAAAACAACTTTCTACGACCTACAAAAAGTGGCTGTCGGTGAAAAAAACAAAACAAAAAGACAAATTTGATTCCCATAGGAAGTCTTGTTGTTGCACTGTGGACGACTTTGCAAAGTGCTATTTAAATGTGCATATGCGCAAGGCAGAAATAAACAAACTTCTAAACTATTCAAGCTGTCTGGATGGGACTGTAATAACTGTAAAAGGGAATAATGCTCTACAAGGCTGGAGATTCTCTTGTTGTTCTAATCTTTCCCAAACTTCATTGTTCTTTTCTTCCAGCTCAGAACTGCAGCTACACGTTACACAGTCTAAATGGAACAATTCAGAGCCCTGGATACCCGTACGGATATCCCAACTATGCCAACTGCACATGGGTGATCGTCACACAGGACCACAACCGAATACAGCTGGTGTTTCAGGGGTTTGCTTTAGAGGAAGACTTTGATATCCTCTCGGTCTACGATGGACAACTCAGCCCCAGCAACCTACGAACACGGTAACCCCTTTTATCCGTCAACTTCATTTCCACAAGAACATTTGCCATTGCACGTGTTACAGTGGGCAGCTATGTGCACTTTTTGTATTATTGATAGAATGAGACTAGCCAAAAGTGTTATGGCAATGAATTGTGAGTGTCAGCTGCTCACTTTCATTAGCCTTCAGTTTGTTGAACACATAGTTGCTAACTCTGCCATCAAGTTTTAATGGTTTTGGCCAAAAACTCCATTTTTCAATTTTACAGTTTGCGCTCTATCAGTTTATTTGTAGTTTATATTATTGGGAAACCCAAAGCACAAGAATTGTCGTGAAATGAAAGCTAAGTAACGATGAAAATAAATCATTATTCCTTTTAAATTTTTTGCATTCAAGATTACAGCTAAATTCAACTTAATGTCAATTATTTTTATCATTAACTATTTTAATTTTTCTCTTTTTAATTTTCAAGAGTTGGCTTAGTACTGAATTTCAGTTGGAATTTAAATGTACATTCTGTTATGCAGGATTTTCACTATGAGATTATTATAAACAGCCATCCTTAGTCATGAATATGATGTGCCAGTGAAATTCACTTTCACTTTTCACTTTTGCCCACTCCTGGCTTTTCTGGCTGTATTTGTTTTTCATCACAGTGTTTGGGATGTTTCTGGATAGAATAATATTTTTTTGAGGGCTATATCTAAATAGCATGTATTCAATTGAGGAAAAAAAAGGACAAGTATGGGTTGGCTACCATGGTGCGTTAACGATTTGAGTTGTGCTGTAGAGATATAGTTGCCTAGTTGGGCAATTCAGCACTAACCAAATGGCTGGTCAGCTACTGGTAATGTCAGGTAGTCAATATCATACAAACTAAATTTGGTTATTCTTGGTACCATTGGCTGGCAAACAGTGATGGCCCCAAAGTTTTATTTGTGGTTTAGATTGCAGTTAACTTTCCTCCGCTAGCCATTAATGGTTCAATTACAAAAGTGAGTCAACCTGTTGGAAAATTATTGTGTCCCATATTTACCTTTTTTGGATATCACCTTTTTTACTTGTATTGAATAATATTTACAGGCGGCATGATACTAAATTCTTTTCTGGTGAATGTTCTGCAACTGATGTTGTGTCTTTTTGTTGCAACCTGGGTTGGCAGGTGGGCTACAGCCTGGAGATCTCCTTGGTGACTTTGTTCTGCTGGAGAGAGCTGTGCTCTTTTGTCAACCTACATGACAGGCTGGGCATACAGCTTTGCTGTCGTAGTTACATAAAGCTACAGCATGTAAAAACATGAAAAAAATATGTGCACCATAACTTTGGTGTATATGACGACAGAGTGGGATATGGCTGTCAGATATGCAGGTCGGGAATTTCGGAAAACTTGCGTCTGTCTGGTGCACATTAGCATTTGATCTGAAATGGGCCTCACCTTGCTCTCTAAACTTTGCTTTTTTCTCAAAACAACTCCTACCCAAAAAATTAAGGTAAAACTGCAATCAAAAAAACTCTGAACATGTGGAAAAAAAAGTTCTGACTTTTGAAATTGGCGAGTGAATAGCCACAGAACTTGGAATTACAGGTCAAAGTTCAAGCAGAGGTTCAGAGCTCCGAGTTTATTAACTTAAAATCAGTAAAGAAAAATAGTGCAGAGGGGAACAGGCACAGTTGTAAGGCTTCACAATTGTAACAAATGCAAAGTCTCACTCAACAATGTATTCTTATACAGTGCCATGAAAAGTATTTGCCCCCTCCTGATATCTGCTCTTTTAGCATTTTTCTCATGCTGAATGGTTTCAAATCTTTATACAAAATTTAGAAGATTGCATGTCAAAACTCAAAACACTGTTCTGAAGCAACCATTTTTTTAATCAAAGGAAAACACCTTCAAGAACTGCCAAGTGATGTTTTTGATATCACCCATTTGAAAAAAGTACTGCCCCCTAAAAGTAAAATAAAAATCGTTCTGCCACCTTTACCAGAGACGGCTTCAACTAGACGCCCCTGATGGCCGGAAATCAGTCTATTATATGGCTTTGAAGTAATTGCTTGAATGAGGCCATGCTGGGGGGGAGGGGGTAGTCTTTGAGTATGAAATGCCTGTTCACTGTTTAGCCAATGCATCCCAGTGGGGTTCTAGTCAGGACTTTGGTCAAACCATACATATCTTAATTTTTGATGGCAAAGATGGAACTGCTCTTTTGTTTTGGATCATTTTCTTGCTGCTAGAAAATAACCTTATTGGGCTTGAGTTTCAGATCACAGACTAATGACTGGAGATTCATCGTTAGGATTTTTCGACGTAGAATAAAATTTTGAGTTTACAGGTTGTTGCCCAGGCAAAACATATCCACAATATTGCACTATCAACACAATATTTGTCTGCTGGTGTGATGGTTTTTTTGAGGACTGTGATGTTAGCTTTATGTCAGATGTAACAGGATCCATGTCTGCTAAAAATGTCCTCTTTTGACTCATCAGTACAAAATTATCACATTATACCTGAAGGTTTGGGGGGTCACAAAGGTGTTTTTTGGCCTGTGTAAGACTAGGCTAAAGTTCCTCTTGGTCAGCAGTGTATTTCATTGTGCAATATTCCCTTCCATAACATTTTTATAAAATCTCTCTCTAATCATGGAATCATCACAGTTACTGAGGTGAGCAAGAACAGCAGTTACTTAGATATTCATCATAGTTGTACATGAATTCACAGATGAGTAGTTTATACAATGTCAGTGGAATTTTGGGAGGTCAACCACTCCTTTGAAGGTTCATCACTGTTCCAAGTTTTTTCGATTCAGAGACAATGGCTTTTCAGTGTTGTTTTCTAGAGTTTCAAAAGCTTAGAGTGGCTTTACGCAGCAAGATATCCAGTTTTAAGTAATAACATAGACAAATAAATGGTGTCATAGAAAATAAATTACATGAATAATGTGAAAAGGAAACAGGACTAAATCAAATGATATTTTTTGAACTTCATTTAAAATATGGCATTACGACAGTTTCTGTCTTCAGGTTATTATAGCAATATAGAATGGAGAGAATGTCTGAAAGATATGCAAATATTATTCAAAATTGATTTTATTTTTTCCTCTAGTTTCCTACTTTATGAAAAGTCATAGAGGATGAACCCGGCTTCAAATGCTTTCCAAAAGTATGGTTGTGCACCAAAAATGTAGCATACCAAAGTAAAGTAGACACCCCCAGTATAAAATGAAAATTTTCAAAAGTCTGTGTTATAAAAATATTTTATGCAATTTTCATGTCATTTATCAAGGACAACAATTTACAGAAAAGGGCAAAATACCATGGACAGTTAGGGTTCAAGCAAGGCATAAAATGGCGACAGTCTTTTCTAAGTCCTGCAGTGGAAGAAACTGTGCAGTTTCATAAGACATCTACCCATAATGACAATAATAAGCAAAACAGCCATGTATGGGGTATGGCTGTAATCCCTGTCTAAAATCTGAAAATGAAAATGTTCATGTTCCAAGAAAACAACGAGACATTTGTTTATGCTTATAGCTGTAAAAGAAAACAACTTAAACACATTGGTCCTCTCATTGATTCCCAGTAAATTAGGTCTCAGAATGGATTTTTTGTCTCATCCGGGTGAAGTATATCAGTGCTACACTGTCTTTTCCTGTTCTTCATATCCTTGAAGATGTATGGTTAAACCATCTGTCAGAGCATGTGCTGGCACCAGCAGCAGACTGCCGGTGGTCACTGCAGTGAGTTCATGGGGTGCAAGGGGACAATCTTGAAGATGCTTTGAACCACGTGTACCGAGCCTGCCTTTGCTGTGAGACCAAATGCTCATTACCTACCTGCATATGGCTCAGTTGTAGTAGTGACAGGCATGAAAACATTTTCTCTCCTTGGATGAGAGGAAGAGCTTTTGTGAATGGCGCAGCAGGTAGCAGCAGGTTACCTTGCATGACAGGATGGTCCCCTAGCCTCTACTAATCTTATAGTTTATTACAATGGAGGCCTTTTTTCATGGCTTGCCCTCACTGGATATGCAAGGAAAAGATTGAGTTTTTTCTGTCTGTCCTGAAATCCAGGCTGGAGAAGAGCTCTTGGCCCAGTCATTTTTTAATTATCCACTTATCAGAGCCTGTAAGCCCCTGTGATCATTCCAGTTTGATGGAGCTTGTGAAGGAGCATCATTTTTATCCTGCTATTTTATTGTTGCTTTTGGCTGATGTTAATAGAAGGGCCATAATCCAATGACCTTTCAGTGAAGGGTGAAGCTGGTAGCTGAGGTATTGTTCTGAGTGTTTCCATGGGCAAACTCGCCATGTTCACATTTCCTCCTCTGTCTGGCAGATTCACACATTAATAATAGGGCTGTTCACAGCAGACTGCTTCGCAACAGCAGCAGGGGGATAGCGTGTTTAATAAGAGAAGCTGTCAGACTAATTTGTTGGTGTGTGTATATGTGTGTGTGTGTGCGTGGGTGTGTGTGTGTGTGTGTGTGTGTGTGTGTGTGTGCATGAGAGAGCAGAGGAAAGGGAGAGATAATATTTGTTTTCACTGCATCCTAACTTTTTTTCTGTTCATTTTATTATGTTGCATTATCCGTTTGTGTGCATGATATAATTCAGATGTACAAAATAATGTCATAAATTTAATATGACTTTTGATGTTTCGTGCCCCACATTTCACTGTGCATTTGACTGCATTGTTTTACTGCTCCATTCAACTTCCTCATTCAGTACTACTGTTGCCAGATTTAGAATTTGTCAAAAACTGACAATATGCACAGCTGCAAGTTTAATTGTGAATGGGATGTGAAGCTGGCAAAGGCAGACTGGGTAGCATTTGTGGAGTGTCTGTGTGTGGTTGCTGTCCCAGTTGAAAGCTTTCATGGACCGGGGGTTAACCGATGAAATGGATCACAGATTGGGTAGAGACGCAAATTCATAAAACTAATTTTCAGTTACTCAGATGGGACATAATATTGTCCAAATGAGACTACAAACTGGATCTGTACAGATCATCTGGTCACTGGGCTTGCCAGTAGATGAAAGGAGATTCTGGCAAATTTATTCTGCAAACAATAATCAATATTAAATACTACTACTTTTGCTGTTTGAAGAAAATAAAAATTGAAAGTGGTACTGAATCAGAGGAAGCCCTAATACAGTTCAGTTCCATACATATTTGGAAACAAAGTAGTACTTTTACCTGTCAACCACAGTATATTGTGATTGAAATGAAATAATGAATATGAGAGCAGATTGCAGACTTTCAGCATTTTCAGAGGGTGTTTGCATCCAAATCGGGCAAACGGTGTAGTATTTGAGACATCCCCTTTTGAAAGGACCAAACTCATTGGACAATTAGCTGCTCAGCTGTCCCAGGGTCAAGTTTTTGTTATTCTTTCATTATTGAATTTTATTGTAAGCAGATAAAAGGTCAAGAGTTTCAGTCGTGACATTTTCAATTTGAATCTGTGACTGTTAACTCTCATTATGGAGTCCAAAGTGCGCCCACTGCCAGATAATCAAGCAAGCCATAATGTGTGAAGAATGATGGAGGGATTGTTATGGCATAGAGGTTTATGGTTTCCAGTGGAACTAGTTCCCTCTATTGATATGACTGCTGACAAAAACAGCAGGATGAATTCTGAGTTGCACAGGGTTATTTTTCCCCTCTCAGATTCTGTCACATGCTTCAAAACTCATTTGACGGTGCCTCACAGTGCAGATGGACAATGACCCGAAGCTTACTGCAAAAGCAATCAAAGACTTTTTGCTGGCAAAAAATTTAATGTTCTACAATGGCTAAGTCGATTACCTGACTGTGCATTTCACTTTGCAAAACTGAGGGGCAAATGCCCCAAAAACGAGCAGGAACTGAACACAGCTGCAGTGAAAGCCTGGCAGGGCATCACCTGGGAAAAAACCCAGCAGCTGGTGAGATCTCTTAGTTCCAGACCTCAGGCTGTCATTGATTAGTAACCAAGTATGAAAAGGGACAATTTAATTTATGATTATCAGTTTGTCCAAGCACTTATGTTGGGTGGGGCTTTGAAGAGAATGGTGGCAAATCCCAGCCAATCTCGGTTGTTTCATCTCAAATCCATTGCGATGTACAGACCCAACAGCCAGCTTACTATTTGAAGTCACATGATTTGCTTTCACTCATGAACATTTTAGTTCTCATTTTTAAAAAGGCAGTAATGAGTAAAAACATGAAGATACAAATGGCTCAATGTGATCACTATTCTTTCTTGGGGGGTTTATTATTATTCGCTTAACAAAGCCCAGTTGTACGTGGAAATTAGTAATTCAATATATTCTCTCCAGATTTTATTTTCATTAACAAATTTTATATTATTTATTTTAGAAAACCTGAACTGAAGTTAAAGACTGCCAACTAGGACCACAGTATGTTTTATCTCCCTAGAAATCCACCTCCTCTTCGTCTCGCACTGGGAGGCAGGTAGGCTCCTGAAATCTGGGGATGTCCTTTACTTTATCACCCAGAATGCTCCTCTCCACTCTGTGCTGTGCCAATTGAATTGTGGGAGAGATGGAGTACCACACATGGTATAGTGGGCACTCTGTTTAATTGCTCTTACTTACATGCTTAATCTGGACCAGATCCCCCCTCCCCCCTAGCCTTCATTGCAGACATCTTACGTGGTTCGCTTCCCTCACTCAACGTCTGCAGACTCGAGCCGGGTTCTGAGCTCTGTATCGTAATGGCATTGTGCAAAATGAGCAAATCAGAATGCTTGTCAAATGATAGTCCTGCTGGGTTTCCCCTGTCAAATATTAATAAACAAAAATGGCGGGTACAGAAACTCCTGAAGAAATCGTTGATAATGACATTCGTTTTGTATGTAAAATAATAATCGGATCGATGAAAGAGAAAATATGCGTATAAGGAAAAAGCCAACTTGATGTTCCTACATTTATAAGTCGTGCTCTTTCCTTAAATACTGCCTTATACCCCTCAACCGAACTGTTTGTGTGTCATACGAGATGCAGCCGTTTGTTAAAAAATTTTGCAAGAATAAAAAGCCGACTGGATGAGAACAAAAAGGAAGTCAAGTGACTTTACTATGATAGCGACCGGCCCTACATTAAACGTCTAACTACTGAAGTGCTGACTTAAGTGTGCTGCTCTGCAGCTCAAGAATTTGTGTTCGGTAAAACTTCCACACCAAAAAAAAACCACGAGAAATTCCACCTTTTGAACATGCTCAACATGTTGGTGTTGGTTAAGGCCCGTTCACACGTAGACGCCACTTCTACTATGATGGAAAAGTGGCCGAGAGCACGGCCAATTGTGGGCCAAATGCAGGAGGATCTCCATGAGCGTGGTTTGGTCGGGGTGGGATCTCCAAGGTCGGGAAGCTGCACGCTCTCCCCACGCTTATTTTGAACGTGCACAAAATAAGCGTAGCTGGGTCGTGGCCAACAAAAAGCAGGGCAAAGTCTTATTAAGAACGGAGTATGAACGCCATTATTATACAAGCAGCGTGATAGCATCGTGGTGAGATCTCTGTGGTTGTAATAAAAACGCAGCACCGTTCTTGTTGGAGCAGAGCCAGTTGAACAAATCAGCATCAGGTCCGTTCATCTTCAAAGTTGGGAAAGAACTCAAGAAATGCTTGAACACCCCCGATTTATATAGGTGTAACCCTCGTTTCTCGATTTAGGTAGCGTGCTCCAGGTCTCTGGGCTGTGGGAATGAGCGCTGCAATTGGTGGTACACAAATCAATCTTTAATCTTTGTTCTTCGTTAATCACACCAATACAGTACTGTGCAGCTAACGTTACATCCAACAAAACGGACTGCTCAACTCAATCGTTTTTTCTGCTACTTCCTTTTGCCCCATCACGCTCCTTCTTCCCCAGTAAAACAATTATAAGTAGCAACTAATATCCAATCGAAGCAAGAGGACATAAATTATAACTTAAATCAGTGCACAAAATAATTGCATAAATTAAATAATAAGTACAATGACTTTTGCTTACTGTATTGTATTTTCTTCACTCACTGTATTTAACTTGCGCATCACAAAATCAGTTGAGCAAGTATAAGATACTCCAAAGAAATATAATGCATACAGAAATTACAATTACATAGACATCGCCACAAATCATACTAGAAGCGTACTAGAAACATAAAATGGTCAGCACCAGCATAGCGACATCGTCCTTCAGTCTTCTGGGTCTGTGTAACAACGTAGTATGGTCCTGTACGTGGTAGCGGCAACATAGTAGAAATGACCGCTTGGTTGGCATTGGTCTAGGTGTAATCGTAGTGGCAGCGAGTCAGCAGCGCTTTTGACGTAGAAGCATCGCAGTACAGTCGTGATGTAGTCTTTAATTTCCCAAATTGCTGGATTTTGACGGCGAGAATGCCCGATTTGATAACTTTTTCAGATCGGGGATGATCGGCGTGGTCTTTGTAAGGTCGCTGTGTGAACGGGGTTGTAGCCTCCGTCGCAGAAGTCTTATGTGTTTCACTTACCTCCCGCAACAGTAGGGGAGACTGGGGTCCAATGAGCCATGGGGACCAATGAGCCATATCACTATTTTGCAATCAATTGATGACAGATCTGTTTAAAATAGGAAAAATATTTGACCATTGACTGATGAGTCATGGGGATAAATGAGCCATATCACTATTTTGCCTACAGCCCCAATTCCGAAATAGTTGGGACAAAGTGTAAATTGTGAATAAAATCAAAATGCAATGACTTTCAAATCACACCAGCCAGTATTTTATTCACAATAGAACAGAGATAACAAAGCAAATGTTAAAACTGAGAAATTTTACAATTTTATCCACAAAATGAGTTCATTTCAAATTTGATGGCTGCTACAGGTCTCAAAAAAGTTGGGACAGGGGCCTATTTACCATGGTGTAGCATCCGCCCTTCTTTTTAACACAGAGTGGAGGCGTCTGGGCATTGAGGAGACAAGTTTCTTGAGTTTAGCAATTGGAATTTGATCCCACTCTTGTTGAATACAGGCTTCCAGCTGCTGGAGAGTTTTGGGTCTCCTTTGACGGACTTTTCATTTAATTATGCGCCAAATGTTCTCAATCGGTGAAAGATCAGGATTGCAGGCAGGCCAGTTCAACACACGGACTCTTCTACTACAAAGCCATGCTGTTGTAATAGCTGCAGTATGTGGTTTTGCATTGTCCTGCTGAAATACACAAGGCCTTCCCTGGAATAGATGTCGTCCGGAGGGGAGCATATGTTGCTCTAAAACCTTAATATACCTTTCAGCATTCATGGTGCTTTTTAAAACATGTAAGTGTCCCACACCATATGCACTAATGCATCCCCATACCATCAGAGATGCTGGCTTTTGAACTGAACGCTGATAACAGGAGGGGTGGTCTTTCTCCTCTTTAACCTGGAGGACACGACGCCCATTATTTCCAACAAGAATGTCAAATTTGGACTCGTCTGACCACAGGACACTTTGCCACTTTGCTACAGTCCATTTTAAATGAGCCCTGGCCAACAGAACACAGCGGCACTTCTGGATCATGCTCAACAATGGCTTCCTTTTTGCATGATAGAGTTTTAGGTGGCATCTGTGGATGGCAACGGCGGACTGTGTTTACATACAGTGGTTTCTTGAAGTATTCCTGGGCCCATTTAGTAATGTCAATGACAGAATCATGCCAGTGAGCGATGCAGTGGCGTCTGAGGGCCTGAAGATCACGGGCATCCAGTAAAGGTCTTTGGCCTTGTCCCTTACGCACAGAGATTTTTCCAGTTTCTCAGAATCTTTTCATGATGTTATGCACTGTCGATGATGAGACCTGCAAAGCCTTTGCAATTTGACGTTAAGGAACATTGTTTTTAAAGTATTCTGCAATTTTTTTACGCAAGCCTTCACAGGTTGGAGAGCCTCTGGCCATCTTTACTTCTGAGAGACTCAGCCTCTCAAAGACATCCCTTTTAGAGACAATCATGTTACACACCTGATGCCAGTTAACTTAATTACTTGCAAAATGTTTTTTCAGCGGATTCTCTAATATATTAATTGCTTTTTCAGCCCTTTTATGCCTGTGTCCCAACTTTTTTGAGACATGTTGCAGCCAGAAAATTTGAAATATGCTCATTTTGTGGATAAAAATGCAAATGTCTCAGTTTCAACATTTGAAATGTTATCTATTTTCTATTTAAATAACATATTGAGCTCTAATTTCTTGGCGCAGCGCAGGGTGGTGCAGCGTGGCGCAGCCCACGCAGTGGTAATTTTCGGTCGGTGCAGCCTATTTGAGTGGTAATTTCGTCTTGGTGCAGCACCGTGCGCAGCCACTTTGGCAATTTGGTAGAAAGACGTGCGCCGAGATGGGTGTGGCGGCGTAGTAGGGGGATGTGTCACATATTCATCAAGACACAGTGACAATTTCGTGGATAAAGCCTCCGCCAAAAGTGCACTGAGAGCTCGCCAGCTCCAAACTGGTTTACTTTCTGTGCAGTGGTAATTTGGCTGACCGGCGAACAGTGCGCACACGTCACCAAAACCTCACAGGCAGGTTTCCAGAATGTTAAGCACATTTCAATGCAATAAATAATTACAGCAACCACTATTTAATGTAACTATCTGAATCAGGACATATATTATCGTATCTATACCGATTGTCCTGATGTCAGATTAAAGGCGGTTGGCACGCGTAATGGAAATTCCACCTGGCTTAATCAATGCAGCCGAATCTGTCATGCAAACTAACGACTTCACATCTTTGTTTTTTTTCGAGATATTTTTTGACAAATCAAATTTATTTTTGCACAAATGACACAGTAAGTTCACATAAGGCTGTAAGAATTACAGTATACAATTTTTTGAGAAATACAATACTTTTTGGTATTTTATTTGACAGATTTACAAAAAATGCCATGTCCAGAATTATTCATACCCTTTTCTCAGTAATTGATGGCAAAGCCTTTATTCACAATTACAGCCTCCAAACACTTCCTGTGGTTGATCACAAGGTTTCTACACATTTTCACGGGGATTTTGGCCCACTCCTCTTTGGCAAACTTCTCCAGATCCACATGGTTTGATGGTTTCCTTGCTATGACCTTGGTCTTCAGTTCCCTCCGCAGATTCTCGATAGGATTGAGTCGGTGCTCTGGCTTGGCCACTCCAAAACGTTCACTTTGTTGTCCACTAACCATTTCTTGACGGATTTGGCCGTGTGTTTAGGATCATTATCCTGTTGGAAGATCCATTCCTGCTTTTCAGCAAATGGGCCCGGAAACCTTGTTAAAGTGAATGGCATTATGAAACAGGACCAGTATATCCAGATCCTCAGTGAAAACATTAAGCAATCAGGCGAATAACTTGGTCTTGGGCAGGAATGGATCTTCCTAGAGGACAATGATCCTAAACTCACGGCCAAATCTGTCAAGAAATGGTTAGTGGACAACAAAGTGAATGTTTTGGAGTGGCCAAGCCAGAGCACCGACCTCAATCCTATTGAGAATCCGTGGAGGGAACTGAAGACCAAGGTCATGGCAAGGAAACCCTTAAACTTCAAGGACCTGGAGAAGTTTGCCAAAGAGGATTGGGCCAAAATCCCTGTGGAAACGTGTAGAAACCTTGTGATCAACCACAGGAAGCGTTTGGAGGCTGTAATCGTGAATAAAGGCTTTGCCATCAATTACTGAGAAAAGGGTATGAATAATTCTGGACATGGCACTTTTTGTAAATTTGTTAAAAAAAATACCAAAAAGTATTGTATTTTTTGTTTACTGAAATTCTTACAGCCTTATGTAAACTTACTGTGTCATTTGTTCAAGAATAAATTTTATTTGTCAAAAAATATCTCGAAAAAAAACAAAAATTGGTAGGGGTATGAATAATTTTGGGCGCGACTGTATATATGTATATATAATATAATGCTTGCGTTCTATGCTCAGTAAAGCCGCTTGCACACTGGACGCGAAACAGATTTTTCGCACGACTGATTACAGTCAAAGTCAATGCAAAGAAGCGAAAGTCGGACAGGGTTTTAATATATCTCCGTGTCCGAAAGTCATAAAAGTTCTAATTTTTCGAGTATTCCAGGAATTATTAGACGTGCAAACTTGGCCATGTTTGTGTTCGACCTTCACAAAATGCAAATTGATAGCTATCGACTTTTCTTAGTCTTTTTATTCGTCTGTTCTCTTCCGTTGAAGATAGACAACAGTCTTTATTCGGTCTCTCTTTTTAAAATTAGTCAGATAGATCGAACAGATTCTCGCTTTATTTCCACACCAGAGATAAAATAGTGCTTGTAGTCAGTGAGCAAATCAATTCCATGACCATTGCCAGTGTGAATAAATTATCGCATGCACGATCAAGACTGTCCGAGGCGATATGCAAAATACTCCATGTCCGGCAGCCAGCAAAAAGTAAAAGTATTGGCATGAGAACAGATTTATAAGGAAACAAGAGCAATCCGAGATTTCTGATCTCCGCCAAGGGATGATGTTGATACAAATGCAAGATCTTTCTCTTTGGAAGATTTCAGGACCACCCATGTGACAAGTTTAAATGGGATTTTTGTATGTTTGAAGCATCCATTCTCCAAAGCCGTCATCAAAGTACAGAGCGATCACAAGATCATCACGTGACCATGATGTCACGTGATGATCGTGTGATTGCGCAGTCGCATCGATGTGACTGCACAGGCCGTGATTGGACAATCACTGCCGGTGTATGATTGCGCAATCAGTGGTGTGATTGGATAATCACCGCCGCTGGCGTGTGATTGGACAATGGCGCCGGGTGTGATTATGCAATCAGTGGCCTGACTGGACAATTACCCTCGGGTGTGATTGCGCAATCACTTTCCACCTTGATGTGATCAAAATCTGTTCATTAGTTTCGGAGAAATGTCACTGAGATTGTAAATACAGATCCGGATCCAGAATCCAAATCCGGATCTGGATCATTACACAATTTTAATGGAGTTGTCCCTTGACCAAGATCTATCTCTGGTGAAAATTTCATGAAGATCCGTCAAGTAGTTTCCAAGATATGCCACTAAGATTGTAAATACAGATCCGGATCCAGAATCCAGATCCGGATCCGGATCATCACAAAATTTTAATGGAGTTGTCCCTGGCCCAAGATCTGCCTCTGGTGAAAATTTCATGAAGATTCGTCCAGTAGTTTCCGAGAAATCCTGTCCACAGACATACAGAAGGACAGACGGACAAATAAATAAATAAATAAATAAACCGACTCGATCGCATTATCTCCTTGGCGGAGATAATAAAGAGTTAAAATATATCACCAACAAACAGAGCATCCAAAAAAGATGGCCCGCAAATAAATAAATCGCAATGTTCATTGGATGTTCTGTTTGTTGTCAAAATGTTTCTTTTTATTCTTTATTTCGTTATCAATCTGTTCTAATGTCCTCTTTTTTTTTTTTTGGCTGTCAGACATGGATTATTTTGCATTTAATGTCCGACGTGCATTGTACATTGTCCCGCGCCAATGTCGACTCACCTTCTTGAGCAGAGCTTAAACATTGATTGAAATTCTCGGTACTCATCTTGAAGAACTGAGCCCTCTTATCAAAACATTCACGTTTAATATCTAAAAGATTCAGTAGATTTGAAGAAATTAAAAACAATTATCGACCGTCAGACACAGAGTTATATTGAAACCACCCGACTATCGGACACGGAGATATATTAAAACTCTGTCCGACTTTCGGACACGTAGACACTGCGTTCAACGCAATCTGTCGTGCGAAAAATTCGTTTCGCGTCCAGTGTGCAAGCGGCTTAATACTAGGTTACTATTATTGTCACTTAGGTTTTATCGTTTTAGTGGGGGAAAGGAATATAGCCTGATTGCTATAATCTCGTACTGAGTTAAGATCACATATTGAAAATAAATGTCTAACATATCTTGCATTGTTGTCCATGCATGTTAATCCCAAAATTTTAAGCAGCAACAGGGTGTAATAATAGGAACACGCTATCCATTGTTTCTCTTCCCAATGATGCAGGCAGAAGAAATGAATGAGCATCCGTCGTATTTCATTCCAACTTCATAAGTTTGAATGATCTGACGTAGTTTCGTTTTGAAATTCCATTCAAGTTCGCTAATGGTGATAATTCGCGAATACCCTAGCTAGTCAGCTAACTCATATTCGTAATGCTTAATATAGACGTAAGCAGTGCAGAAAACATGCCTGAAGCAGCAAAGTAAAATGCAACATTAATGCATCATGCAGACATAGGACAAAGGCCTCTATATTCCAACATGTTAAAGGTGAGGAGAGGAGCTCATTTGATTGGTGAAGATTTGACTCGGCTGTGTTATACCCAAACACGCCTTCTCTCCTCCCTCTTTGCCACTTGCGCCGGCAGGAGGGACCGAGGCGGGACAGAGGAGTACTTGCGCCAGGCTATGCCGTGCACGAAATTGCAACATATGCCTGGACACACCCTGTTGGCGCAGCGCACATCCCATTCGCCACGCCTGCGCCTGGTCTACGAATTTAGAGCCCATTGGCTCATGTGATCTGAAAGTCATTGCATTTTGATTTTATTCACAATTTACACTTCGTCCCAACTATTTTGGAATTGGGGTTGTATTTTGAACACCTTTGGCATCGATTGATCGCAAAATAGTGATATGGCTCATTGGTCCCCATGGCTCATCGGACCCCAGTCTCCCCTATGTGCCTATAGCTTTGAAATTTCAGAGCTTCTCTCCAATTGGTTGAACACAAAACCCAGCTCGAGCCCCCAGGGGCGATAAATAACTCAGCTCACCAGTAGAACTGGGGCTGAATTGGGTTTTTATTGTCCTGACTGAACCGGCCTGTCTTGGACAAAAACCATGATGTACCATTAAATCAGCCACTATCATCCTCACAGCTCAGTGTGGGCGCTGGCCAGATATGTGATCTGGCAGGAGGGGCACTGTACCAGTGGGACTCCAGTATAGAATAGGCTGGGGGAAGAGATGGTTGAATGTTGCAATTACCCTCTGGGCCCTGCACAGTGCGCTATTGCTAATTTGAAGTGGCAGTGTAGCATAATGTAAGCTGGACCAGTGACCCAGGTGGCAGGTTTGAGTCTCTGGGTCATTACAGCTGTAACCAGGGATGGAGAATTTCAGTTTCGTGGAGTGGTGGTGATTGTACCTGATTTTTTTTTTTTCCCCCGCCACTTACCCTGGCTTAATGAACTAATTGGCAGTATGCACTGAAACTGGTTCACTTGTAAATTTGATAGCTGTTTAGTCTTTTCTATAAGGATGTAAGGAAGGTCTTTGGCTGTCGTTCATGCACTTTCCAAGAATACAGCCAAAATGTCAGGCAGTGAAAATGGGCAAACAGTGATTAAGAACAGAAATTGACAGGATGAATGAGCTTGGTCTCCTGCCTCTCTCAACACGCAGAGAAATTAACGACCTTGTATTTTTACATAGTTGTATGATTCAGAGATTTAATTTTGACATTGATGATTATATTGTACTTTATACTCGCAGAGATGATGATTTATTATTAAGAAGTGCTGAAGTCAATACTGAAACATTTCAAGCGTCATACTTTAACCGTGTTGTTAAATTGTGGAATAATTTACCCTATAATATACGTCCTGATGCCAACCCGTTTCGTTTTAAAAGGAGTCTAGTCAAATATTTTAGTGATATTTTAAATTTTGACGTGAGTAACATGTGTTCCTGGGTGATGTGTTGTAGATGTTCGCTCTGTAGAACAACTGCCTGAATGTTTACGGAGCACCTTCGTGTGGGGGCCAGTCCTTTCAGAGCGGGCTCTGCACGGGACCGGCTTCAAACACATGATTTGGACCTGTCCGGCTGGAGATTGTGGTGCTGGGGTGACCGGTGTCTGCGGTCTCCGGTATGGGAGTGCATGATTAAGGGACTTTTTGGTGACAACACTTTAAGAGGCTACGGCCTAACTGTCGCCAGCTTGTTGTGCTATACATTTATTTTCTTTTAATGTGTAGTGACTTATTTGTATGTTTTACAAATTGTTGTATCTGCATGACAGAAGATTTTATAAATAAATAAATAGAAATATTTTCCAGAAACCAGTACGCTCCTCATTGCCCACCTCTGTGCTATTCCTTGCAATGTTGTAAATACAGCTGTTTAACTGGATTTTATTCAAAAGTATTTAAGTCACTGGATTTGCCAAATCCATAAAATGGAAATCTTTGCCCCTGTGTGTTATTTGGCTCCAAGAGGTCTCCATCTCTCTAACTGCCAATATGAGCTTTGCCCCCCTTATCCAGTGCAGTTTTGCTCCACAGTATGCTCTCTTTCTTTTTAAGCTGAGCGGTGTTGGCAGCGTGAAAGCACGACTTGCTCATAGCTTTTAAAAATCCTGCCTCTCTTCATCTTCAACTTGCTGTGTTCAGCCAGAGCCCTGCTCTCATTCCACTTCTCTCCGCATGACAATGGAAAACAAACACAAACACCCTGTTTAAACTGAGCGCTGTGTACTGTATGATAACTTTTCTGTGTCGTATCTCTCAGACCACATTGAGACACAAGTGTGTGTCACAACCACGGCGCCAAGATACCGCTTAATGTCTCTTTGGGTGAAATAAGAGTTGGCAAATGTTGGCAGTGCGATAATTGGACTGAATTGCTAAAAAAAAGAAGATTAAAAATGAATCAAACTTGTTTTGTTTTTACATCTTTTTGAGCTGACAGCTAAATTAAGAGGCCAAAAAGAACAAAATTATATCAGACTTTTGACATAAATTATTTTACTCTTTTGGTTATTTTCTTTAACTGAAATTCTTATGATTACACCCACACTCAATCTTGTGATTGAAAAATTAACTGTGATAGACTGTGAGATATTCATTACTTTTCTGCACATTATATGAGTTTGTGCAAGAAAAATGTTTAATCACCTTTCTAAATTACTGTGAATGAATTCATTGACTGAACAGAACCGCCATGAGTTTTAAGATTTTTATGTTACATTGATAGTTTGCCTTTTTTTCATTCTGTCTGAAGTGATTCATACTCCACCACTGGGCGGAATAAGCATTTAAGGTCCAGGAATAACTTGAGAATAACTACACTGCCTGGCCAAAAAGCCACCATAGGGATTTAACCCTGTAAAACCTATAAACCCATATGTATGTAGGTGTGTGAACAAAAAATTCAAACTCTGCCAATTCCAGTGCATCTGGTACCACTGAAAAGTGCTTGAAAAACACTTTAAAATGGCACTACAGCCATTCATATCCATTGACTATAAAGAAAAACTGACACATTTTATTATTGGTAATTAGCTTCTATTTTGTGAACAAAAATTTACCTTTTCAACAGAAAAAATCTGTTATTGCCTCATAAATTACTAATTATTTTGAGCACTTGCCCTCTATGGGATAGGTCTGTTTGTAGTAGAGATAAGATCTCATGTTATTCCATCGCACAATTCTTTACAAATCAGTGCTGCAAACAAGCATGGCTGCCAGTAAAAAACAGCCGATGATTGCTCAAAAGTCACAAACGGAGCCTTTGGTCTCCAAATGCAGTCCAAGAGAACAGTGGGTTGTTAACGGACAATAATAGTTGTTTTCAACTCGGAAATTAGATGTACTGTAATACGTTCAATGTTGGACATATTATGGATTTATTTTCGAAATTCTCCAATAAGACACTGGAGTTTAAGGCTGGATTACAAGGCTTCTGAAAAGGATATGAATGCAGCAGAGTTCTCATTAACAGGGGCAATGCTTAGCTTCTGGACAAAAAAGTAAGTCATTCGCTTGCGGCATTCCGGAGATGTTTAATATATGGTGTCAGGGCTGCCGCCAGAACTGAAAATTCGGGGGCAAAGATACATCCCATTATGACAACAATTAGTTCTAGCTTGATCTCAATTGTTTTCCTTTATTAACACGTTCTCCAATTATGGTAATAATCAAGTGGCGATTGAAGACACGACTTCTCTCCCCCACGCGATCTAAATAATGGGCTACATTAAGTACAGAAAAATAATTTAATTATAATTACAGTGCTGTGAAAAAGTATTTGCCCCCTTCCTTATTTCTTATTTTTTTGCAAATTTGTCACACTTAAATGTTTCAGATCATCAAACAAATTTTAATATTAGACTAAGGTAACCTGAGTAAATACAAAATGCAGTTTTTAAATGATGATTTCATTTATTGAGGAGAAAAAGCTATCCAAACCTACCTGGCCCTTTGTGAAAGAGTAATTGCCCCCTAAACCTAATGACTGGTTGTGCCACCCTCGGCGACAACAATTGCAATCAAAAATTTGCGATAACTGGCAATGAGTCTTTCACATCGCTGTGGAGGAATTTTGGCCCACTCTCCTTTGCAGAATTGTTTTAATTCAGCCACATTGGAGGGTTCTCGAGCATGAACGGCCCGTTTAAGGTCATGCCACATCATCGCAATCGGATTTAAGTCCAGACTTTGACTAGGCCACTCCAAAATCTTCATTTAGTTTTTTTTTTTTAAGCCATTCAGAGGTGGACTTGCTGGTCTGTGTCCTGCTGAATAACCCAAGTGCGCTTGAGCTTGAGGTCGTGAACTGATGGTTGGACATTCTCCTTCAGGATTTTCCAGTAGAGAGCAGAATTCATGGTTCCATCAATTCCATCAAGTCGTCCTGGTCCTGAAGCAGCAAAGCAGCCCCAGACCATCACACTACCACCACCATGTTTGACTTTTGGTACAATGTTATTTTTATAAAATGCTGTGTTAGTTTACGCCTGATGTAACGGGATACACACCCTCCAAAAAGTTCAACTTTTGTCCCGTCATTCCACAAAATATTTTCCAAGAAGTCTTGGGGATCATCAAGATGTATTTTGGAAAATGTGAGATGAGCCTTTGCGTTCTTCTTGGTCAGCAGTGGTTTTCGCCTTGGAACTCTCCCAGGGATGCCATTTTTGCCCAGTTTCTTTCTTATTGTTGAATCATGAACACTGACTTTAACTGAAACAAGTGACGCCTGCTGTTCTTGAGATGTTGTTCTCGGTTCTTTTGTGACCTCCTGGATGAGTAGTCAATGCGCTTTTGGAGTCATTTTGGTAGGCTGGCCACTCCTGGGACGGTTACCCACTGTTCCAAATTTTCTCCATTTGTGGATAATGGCTCTCACCGTGGTTCGCTGGAGTCCCAAAACCTTAGAAATGGCTTTGTAACCCTTTCCAGACTGAAAGATGTCAATAAATTTGTTTCTCATGTGCTCTTGAATTTCTTTAGTTCGCGGCATGATGTGTTGCTTTTTGAGATCTTTTGCTCCTCTTCACTTTGTCAGACAGGTTCTATTTAAGTGATTTCTTGATTCAACAGGTCTGCCAGTAATCATGCCTGGGTGTGGCTAGTGAAATTGAACTAAAAAAAAAGTGTTTAATCACAGTTAATTAATGATTTAATAAGGGGGGGGGGTTATTACTTTTTCACACAGGGCCAGGTAGGTTTGGGTATCTTTTTCCCCTTAATAAATGAGGTCATCATTTAAACACTGCATTTTGTATTTACTTGGGTTATCTTTGTCTTACATTAAAATTTGTTTGATGATTTGAGATATTTAAGAGTGACAAATATGCAAAAAAATAAGAAATCAGGAAGGGGGCAAACACTTTTTTCACGGCACTGTAGGTCTATGCTCTGGCACTCAGCGACAGTCATTTTTTTTCCTGCGAGAGCGGCATTTCATAGCTCTTCAGCAAATTAAGGTAATTTCGGTGACAAGTACGTGCACCCATGTTTGCAGCACAGTCTGCTGTAAAAAAAGCTATCCGATTGGAAAACGTGAATGGTATGACACCACATACTTGTAATTGTTTTAGGATAAATCATTTCAATATTTTGGACGCTGGCTCGTAATTTTTGTCCTGGGTACAACTTATTGATTTTTATGCAATAATAATCACTGTATTTCACTCGTAAGGCTTGTGCTGAAATTACCTTTGTTGGAGCTTAAGCTACAATCACATAGTTGGACTCGCTTAACCGTTCTCATTTCATGATTATTCGGAAGTCTTACATTCTTCTCAGAGATATATCCATACTGACAGTATTTAACAATCACATTTCTTTCGTTGTACAAATGGAATAATATTCATTCCTCTTGGTCAACCAAGAAATCGGTTGGCTCTGGCTGGTACACTGGTATCTGATGGCAAGATTATTGTTGCATGGCCTTCAGTGAATAGGGCATAGAAATGGACTCAAAGTTTGGTATTTGTATGCATCTGAGCATGATATGGGGTAGCACTGTCGCAGGACACATTAAGTGCAAATATAATTGCTCATTTCTCAGAAACTGTAAGAGTGCCCATCACCAAATTTAAAAGAAATTTTGTTGAAATCATCAGGTACCTCTGACGTGAATCACAGGAGTATTGAAAGATATAAATTTTTTGGGGCGCATCTTTGAAATATATAATTTGTCATTACTTTTTGTGCAGTTGACCTCAGGAGACAGACAATGTGCTTGTAGGGCTTGAAAAAAACTTCAAAATGACACAAGAATCATCTCTGTAGGTGCTATACTTTCAAAGATATGGTTGTTAAAATTTGCGAGGGATCAATAATTAGCTCAAAGATTGTCCCTAATTAAGAGGCTCAGAACAAAATTTTTTTCCAGTTTGGACTGTAACTTGTGGGTCTCAGTTGTTTTCCCAAATTTGAAAAAAATCTGAGAGGTCAAGGAAAATTGTTGATTTGACATGGAATGACCTCTGAGGCGAGTGAGGCCTGCAGTTCTTTAATTGGTTTTCTGGCTTATTTCGTGACCTGCTGGTGGAGTGGTCTATGCGCTCCTGGAGGACTTTCGTAGGCCTTTCACTCCTGGGAAGGTTCGCCACTGTTTTAATTGTTCTTCATTTGTTGATAATGGCTCACACCAGCGTTCGCTGGGGTCCCAGAGCCCTAGAAATGGCTTTGCAACCCTTTCCAGATGGCAACTTCATTTCTAATCTATTCTTGAATTTTTTTAGATCGTGACATCATGTGCTGCTTTTTGCCTACTTCAAGTTTCCAGACAGGTTCTATTTAAGTTATGTTTCAATTTAACAGGGCTGGCAGTAATCATACCTGGGTATGTCCAGTGACATTGCGCCCAGTTATCAATTAAATTTGTTTAATTGGTTCATTTAGCCCCAAAGGGACAATAATTTTTTTTTTTCGCATCGAGCCAGGTATTTTTTTCACGAGGCCTGGAAGGATTGGATACCTTTTTCCTTCAATTAATGAAATCATCACTTAAAACTGCATCTTGTGTTTGCTTAGCTTATATTTAACTAATTTGAAAATTGTTTGATGATCTGACACATTTAATTGTTACAAGCAAGAACTGAAGAAATAGGGAAGGGGGCAAATACTTTTTCACAGCAATGTAATCATTTTGAATGTCTTTTTCATAGTGTCAAGATATTCATGCAGTGCAAGAGACCTAACTTGGATTGCCCAAATCAAAGAGCCCAAAGCCTAGATGTTTCCGTACAGGCCATGCAGGGTATTTTGAAAAAAGCTTGTTTTGATTAAAATTTGCTTTCTAGTTGAAAGCCATAGTATAAGCAGGATGATGCATGAAATGCGTAGTATCACACTATTTGAATACCCTAGGAAGTAAATTTTCTATCCCAGGTTGGCCATTCAGACTATGTAATGTCCAGCCCCAGGCTTATGCAGTAATGTGTGTATTCTAGTCATAGCAACTTAATTCAGCTCAAGTCTCAGTGTGGATTAGAAAAAGAGAGCCCCACATATCAACAAATGCTTACATTTATTCCGTCATTTAAATAATGTTAAAGTAATTTTAACTTTAAATGAAAGTCTCAACCTAACACCCCGTTTACACCGGGCTTACGACCAAGTTGCGACCGAAAAATGGCCTCTGCTCGCCCTCACTCCTATCGACTCGCACTGGGGTTGCGAGCTGGTCTCCATGGTCTCCAAAAGCATCTCTCTTGGTCTTCATCACACTCCGGCGGTCGCACAGAGGTTTGCGAGTGTATGGAACTGCTCAAAACACTCGCAAAGGTTGTGCGACCAGTGAAAAACACAAATCAGTCGTAATAAGCTCACACAAGTCTCAACTCACTCTCAACTCTGTATCACAGGTCGTAATAGACTTGCAAGCGGCTCGGCATGCGGATGCATCAATGATCGCAAATTTTTAGGAATTTTTCAATCGCCAACTACACTCACAGCGATTGCCGATGGTCGCTATGCTCGCCATCGGGTTCGTACAGCTCTCTCAATGCGGTAGCAAGTCGATCTCTAGTAGTTGCGTTGGGTTCTCAACTTGACCGCTGCAGACTCGCTAATAAAACGCCCGCAGACTCGTAAACTAGATGCGACTCTATTGAGACCTATGAGACCAGTGAGAGTGGTTGTAATCAGGTTGCAATAAAAATGGATGATTTCTATTAATTTTCAGTCACGATTCGGTTGCAATTGAGGTTCGGTGTAACTGCAAATAAGCGATCAAAGTAGAGAACGGCCGCGACCTGTGTGAGGGACCAAAATTTTACGATCGCGCTGGTCGTATCGTGGTCTTATCAGGGTCGCGGTTCGGTGTAAATGGGGCATAAGAGCTAACTGTTGCTGGAGACAGCATGTATGTGGCATGTACAGAGGGTCCCTTTCCTTACGGACTGTGCCTCAGGCACTGATTTCACAATATCTATCAGAGACGATTTTTTTTACACTCTCAGAGATGTATGTGAATGAACAGGTGTGTGTGTGTTTGGGTGTGTGCATGTGTGTCAATGTGTGTGTGTGTGTACATGAGTGAGTGTACATGTGCCTGTGCTTAATAATATGTTTGCTGGTGCATGTGTCTGTACAAGCAGATGTGAATTTATGTGTGCTTTTTTCCAAGACTAGGGACTGAGAGAGACAGAGAAATGGAGACAGAGAGAGAGGTGTGGGGGCGTGCGTATGTGTGTCGCTTCAGAGGGGCCTCTGCAGTTCTGTCATTCTTTCTTGTCAGATAACAAGCAGGTATAAATATTCATGAGGGCAGCTGTTCAGGAACGCACCCGGATGCCTCGGATCTCTGCCATCCCTCGCCTGCATCGAACCCTCAGCAGCACCCTCCCGGTTGCATAGAACCCTTAGTGGCACCCTCCTGGTGGCACAGAACCCTCAGTGGTGTCCTTGTGGTGCAGCAGAACCCTCAGTGGCACCTTTGGGCTGCAGCAGAACCCTCAGTGGCGAACTTGTGGTGCAGCAGAACCCTCAGTGGCACCTTTGGGATGCAGCAGAACCCTAACTGGCGTCCTTGTGGTGCAGCAGAACCCTCAGTGGCGAACTTGTGGTGGCGCAGAGCTTGAACTTGGTGGGTTGCACTGAGCTGAGGCAGGATGCCAGTGGGAGTGTGCGGGGGGATGAAGCCCTGCCTGTGCACTTGATAGAGAGAAGCAGGCTTAACTAAGTGCATGCCACTGCATAATAGTTGCTAACTCCCCCCAAAAAAGTTATTGATTATTGATGGGTTACTCCTTCCTCAGAGATGATCAAGAGAAATGCCACAGCAAGGAGCTTTACGAAAATCCAGCTGTGTCCCCCAACATAACCCTTTTCCCAGCAGGCAGTGAAGCTTCTGTAAGATGTGTCTGCAAGCCCATCAATCTTTCTTCTCAGTTACTTAAGATAATTGCTGGTCAGGGGTTTATGGAATCCAGAAAAGGGAGGGGCAGGGAGAGGAAATCCATTGATGGAGGGGTTAAACAGAGGTCAGCCATGCGTCATCTCTGGCCCCTCAAATCCTCCCTGGTGTTTGATGGGACAAGCAGCTGTATAGCCGCTGAAATTGGCTTCCTGAGAAAATAAAAGAAATAAATTCTCTTCTTTTTTTCCTTTTTTTCTGCACTTAAAAAATCACTTACTTGGCAGGAAGCAAAGTAGCAGATCATTGCAAGTGGATATGAGCTCATCAAAAGAAGGAAAGGGCTTGAAAGCTAAGTCTTGTTGATCTGGTGATGTTGGCAATGCAGAGACCTTTGAATATGTCAATGAGGAAGTGATCAAGCTGCTAATGTTACCCAGGCTGTCAATATTGCTGCTGATTTTGTTTCCGAATACAAAATTTTGCTTCCGCTCTGAGGACATCCTTAATTATCAATAAATAAAATTCATATTTGGCTTGAATGATGGTTAAATGGTTGAAGATTGACATACATGGGAACAGACTAATTTCAATGTGAGAATGTTGTACTTCATTCGTGGATGCGGGTCATCGGATTTATCTTGATTATGGACCCGCATGGTTGCAAGGCAGTACTGTTCAGTTTTCAACATCTGACTGCAGCTGATTAAGAAACTGATTCAGTGGAAATCGCAAAAACTTCATAATACTGTCTGTAGCCACTGTCTTTTTATTTTTTGAGTACATGTTGAATTATACAGGGATTAATTCAGTACATTTATGGGATTTAGAAATACTGCTCCTCCATTTTACTCTTTTCTTGTCTTTCCTTTTTATACAGTATTCATGTTCATGCTCACTCATGGACTCAAAAGCTCTCTCACACACACACACTCACCACCTGCCTCAGTGGCACCTTCCAAATTACCTTCACATTCAAGCCTGGAGATGGCAGTGCTACATTCTCTCTAAACATTTTTGGCTTCAAAGACAGATGTCATGGGAGCTGCTCAGTATTAGTGGGAACACAGCTAATTGACAGGGCTGCAGGAGACAAGTCACCAGATTTCGCTGTTTCTGGCTGAATATGACAGGACTGTGGGTTGGGCAGTGCCTCACTCGACTCATCCCAGTTGGCTCATTGCGGTTATGATGGTCGATAGCGCACCATACCTCTTGTCTAGCTACCCCCACAAAAAAAAAAAAAACTCATAATGATTGTAGCAGACAATATCATGTCATTTGTTTCCAGCTCATTCCTAGAATATTATCATTTTTATTATTATTAGGGGTCTAAGCTGCTGGAACCCAACTGTTTTTGTTCTGATATTATTATTATTTTATTATTAGTATTATTATTATGCCCTGAAAGTGCTTGCATTGCACAAAAAAAAGAACTGCTCAAGCTAACAGATCCTCACAAGGCAACTCAGCTTCCGGGAGCAAAATCCTGATTGGATTGTCTGCCATTTTGGACGTTCGGTACAACTTGAAGCAACTCTCTCCGTCTACATCTGGGGTAAGGAACCCTACTCCTGGAGAGCCATAGGTCTGCATTATTTAGGTATCTCTCTGCTCTAACACTCCTGATTTAAATGCTTGTCATGGGCATGATAATGAGGCTGGTGCTCAAGAATGTAGCAATCAGGTGTATTTGATAAGAGAGACATCTGAGGCCCTTTTTTGGGCATACATGGGTATTTTTTTGAAAATGTAGCATTTTCTATGCATTTCTGTTTTCCTGCAAAAGGAAACAGCATTTTCAGTCACCAAAAAGGTACTTTTTGGAAAATGCCATCCAGGGTGAAGAATTCTTTTAACTCCATAGTCACTGTTTATGTGTGGACAAGGAAAACGGAGTTCTTGGCTTGAGATGTCAGAGTATGTGTGTGTCTTATAGCGAGTTTTCATGGCTTGTAATTGGCTTCATGGTCTTACATAAAGTTTCATCATTGCTGCCAGTTGGTTTGGCGTGCTCTTTACAGTGCTGTAATTGTGTTTTTGCATCTTTGTGTGGACAGAGATTTTTTTTTTTGAAAACAAAGAAGGAAAAAATCTGGTTTTAAAAATACACATGCACTTGTGGACTGGGTCTAGAAAAGGGGTGGGCAATCCTGGTCCTGCAGCGCCAGTGTGTATGCAGGATTTTATTTCTATCAATTACCCTGACTAATTGAGCTAATTGGTTGCAAATGCAAATATGGATTTGTGCGAAGATTCGATCAAAGAAAAATGTTTTATGTAGGGAGACAAGAACAATCTTTGGTCATTCATGATAATTTAAAGAAATGCGCCTGATTCACGACATAGTGATTTGTTAAAAACACTGCAGTTTCTTTCTTTAAATAACTGCTTATTTTATGTGTTTTACCTTTCAAGTTATAAAAATGTAAAAAGTACAATGTTTTGTAAAAACAATTTTGTTGCATAATAAAGCAATTTATGTTCTTAATTTCTTTGTGGTTTTTTTTCCTTCCTCAAAAAGTATCGATAAGAGAACCGTTAAAGTACCGGATCGATAAGCAGTATTGATAAGAGTAGTAGTATCGTTAAAATCTTAACGATACCCATCCCTACTGAAATATCAGATTTCATGAATAGTTTGGCTAATTTAGACAATTAACTAATTAAAGGCCAGAAGTTGGGGCGAAAACCAGGGACAGATACAGCCCTCGTTGCCCACCTCTGGTCTAGAAAATGCAGGGCTATGGCTCTGTAGGAGCAGGGTTCCCTACTCTTGTTCTTGACGGTTTGTCTAATGTCTATAAAATTTGATGAGCAGCACTTAAAAGCTTATAAAATATTACAAAAAGTCAATGTGTTAAAAAATGTGGCCACTGTCATGATCATAGTGTTTTCGTAATTCTTTTTCCCTGCAGTCTTTTCATCCTAGTCAGTTTCAATTTTGTTTTCTTGATTGATTCTAATTATTTAATTATTGTCTCATTCTGCTCCCCTCCCCTTGTGTTTCCTTCTCGTGCTTGCACACTCTTTTCCACTTTGTTGATTGACGTCTTTTTATTTTTAAGTTCCTGCTTTGCAAGGCTGTTGTCTTCTGTCTTGGATGTTTAAACTCAAGGAACAGCCTGGCTACTGTCCTCAGTCCTGTCCCTTCTAGTATTCTTAGCCTGACCTCCAGTGATCCTTTTTGTTCCCACCTAACCTTGGACTGTCTTCTGATTCTCTTCATTCTTGTCTTGAGAACTCCTATCTTTTATTGATTAAAGATGGCTAATTGAATTATATGGCTTGTTAGAGATCTGCATGTGGCTCCTGTGTTCTGAACTTTGTGACAGTCAGCCGCTTTATGCCAATGAATTAAGTGGTCCTGTCTTTTATTTAGGAAATGATGTGTAACTCCTGAATGCAGTGCTCAATTGTCATTATTCTTGAGAGTCAAGGTTTAATTTACAGATCAGGAGGCTCAAGACTACGAAATTGCATGTTCATTTTTTTAAAGGTGGCACTGCAGCAAAGAAATGCTCACAGTGTTTCCCATACATTGACGAGACTATGGCGGCCCGCCACGCGCAAATTACATTAAAAAAAAAAAAAAAAAAAAAAACGGAAAAATAGGAGAGGTACCGGAAGATGCGCAATCTCTTCCCCCCCTCTCCGCAAATCAAAATGAGAAAAATAGCCGCCCCCGCTCAATAGAATGAGAATGACCCCCTCCAGACATTAGTCTGCCACCACACCCCATAGTCTCCAAAAATTCTATGGGAAACACTGGCTCATCACTTAAAATCTGCGTGCCGTATTTCAGTCTGTTGACTCCTTTAAGGGGTCTTCAGGGTAAAGTGTAGATATAACCATAATAATGTAAAAACTAAGAAATAAACATAATCAACGTGATTTTAACCTCATAAAATTTAGTATTTTTACAAAAATTTACATGGTTGCCGAAGAAACGGCACTTCAATGACAAAATCTTAAAATATTTTGTGGCACTGATATTTCAAAAACCCATGGTCAGATTTTATTCAAATTGGTCTCATATGAAAGGTTTAAGATAGTTCTATGAAATGACATTTCACATTTTTTGTTTGTTTGGAATATTTATGAATATTTAATGAGCTCTGTTATGTAACCATAATGAAAATCGCTATCATCAACTTGCTTCATTTTCAAAATTAACCCCCTAGGAATGCACCTATCTAGAAAATCCTATGTCATTCCATAGATCTCCAATAAATACAACTTCAGTCCAACTTTGAAGTCAGTCAGATGAATATTAAAGATCTTCTGAATGCCACAAGGTTGAAAATCAGTCAAAATTGTGATTTTCGGTAATTTGCATTTAAAGTCACAAGTCACAATTGAGGCAGAGGAAAAACATAGATTCTTGGGGCTCTAATTTCTTGGCGCAGCGCAGGGTGGCGCAGCATGGCGTAGCGTGGCGCAGCCCACGCAGTGGTAATTTCGTCCGGTGCAGCCTGCGCAGTGGTAATTTCGTGCGGTGCAACACCATGCGCAGCCACTTTGGCAATTTGGTAGACGGACGTGCGCCGAGATGGGTGTGGCAGCGTAGTAGGGGGAGGTGTCACATATTCATCAAGATGCAGTGACAATTTCGTAGCAAAAGTCTCCGCCGAAACTGTGCAGAAAGCTTGCCAGCTCCAACCTGGTTTACTTTCTGTGCAGTGGTAATTTGGCTGACCAGCGCACAGTGCGCACACGTCACCAAAAACTCACAGGCAGGTTTCCAGAATGTCAGGCACATTTCAATGCAATAAATAATTACAGCAACCACAATTTAATGAAACTATCTGAATCAGCGCATAAATTATAGTATCTATATTGATTGTCCTGATGTCAGATCAAAGAGAGAGAGAGAGAGAGAGAGAGAGAGATGTGTGCATGTGGGCGCGTGAGTGCGTGTGCAGGCTATGTGGGTATGTGTCCTTCAGCTGCTTTCACGCCGGACGCGAAAAAAATTTGTCGCACGACTGATTACATTCAAAGTCAATGCAAAGACGCGAATACAAGCGTGTATTTGCGTCTTTGCATTGACTTTGAATGTAATTTGCAAGCGGCTTAATACTATTATTGTCACTTAGGTTTTATTGTTGTCAGTGGGGGAAAGGAATACAGCCTGATTGCTATGATCTCCTACTGAGTTAAGATCACATATTGAAAATAAATGTGTAACGTATCTTGCATTGTTGTCCATGCATGTTCATCCCAAAATTTTAAGCAGCAACAGGGTGTAATAATAGGAACAAGCTATCCATCGTTTCTCTTCCCAATAATGCAGGCAGAAGAAATAATTGAGCAACCATCGTATTTCATTCCAACTTCATAAGTTTGAATGATCTGACGTAGTTTCGTTTTGAAATTCCATTCAAGTTCGCTAATGGTAATAAATCGCGAATGCCCTAGCTAGCCAGCTAACTCATATTCGTAATGCTTAATATAGACGTAAGCGGTGCAGAAAACATGCCTGAAGCAGCAAAGTAAAATGCAACATTCACGCATCATGCAGATATAGGACAGAGGCTTCTTTAATCCAACATGTTAAAGGTGAGGAGAGGAGCTCATTTGATTGGTGAAGATTTGACTTGGCTGTGTTAAACCCACTCAGGCCTTCTCTCCTCCCTCTTTACCACTTGCGCCGGCAGGAGGGACAGAGGCGGGACAGAGGAGTACTTGCGCCGGGCACGAAATTGCAAAATACGCCTGGATACACCCCGTTGGCGCGGCGCTCCCCCCATTCGCCGCGCCTGCGCCTGGTCAACAAATTTAGAGCCCTTGGTGTTTACTGGCATCTCACTGCACTCCTTTTTTAATTTATAATATGTGAAAATCAAAAGAAATTAAATTTTTACCCCGAAGACCCCTTAAGACAACACGACAGCTCAACAAGGCGGCCTCCAGCAGTCAAATTCAGCAGCCCAAAACTAATCATGAAACTTTTCTGGATTGTTTATAATGTGCTAACTAGCAATATGGATGAAAATGTCTGTGATTGTCCCAGTGTTGTCCAGCACTATACAAGGGACATGAAACTGCTTTTGTCACATGCCTCTGCTCTTTGGCTGATGTGCATGGACCCCATAATCACTGCTTGTGGCCATGTTCATTTATATTATCACTCTAGGAGAAGCTGTTTACTGAAGGGTATGATATGTCAACTTATCTGAACCGTGGCTTGCCATTGGTGGTATGGATGGCCTGTGGTAACCTCATCTTTCAATGATTAAGTACAATAAACCCATCATAGTTCAGTTAGCCTGATTAGCACCCAAACATTGATTTGCTCAGTTTCAAAGACTAATTGGTAGAATGACTGGTCAATTTATTTTTAATAGTATTATTTTGCATTGCATCACAAAGTTATGAGCTATTTTCCTATTCACAAAAATGACGATATAAAATTTCAGTATGTTTTTCAAAGATTCTCTAGAAACTGCAGATATGTAAATTAGTTTGCAGGGCTTATTGTAATTAGAGCCTTTCATCAGTTTGATGGGTTCCAACCGCCAAAGATTTCCTTCTGGTCAGATGTATCGTTTAATGATTATAACATCCCGAAAAAACTGAGCTGATTCTCATGATTAATTACGCTAATGTAAAAATGCTTCCAAGATCATCTTAAAATCAGCAATGATAGTAATAGATCTCAGATATTAGAGCACTTGAGAGACAGAATGGAGATAAAGCATTTTTCTACTTTTGACAAATGGCCATTTGGGTGTTGTGCTTGAGGAGAGAAGTGTTGCATGTCATTTATATGAGCTTGTATTTTCTACCCTGAAAGAATTAAATGGCAGTAAATAACTAAACTGCCAGTCATACCTTTTAAAGCGTAATTTGTGCAAAAATGTTATCTTAAGAGCATTATATTTTTGGCTAGAAAATGGAAACCCTATTGTTCGAATTTTTTGCTTTACCTTAGAAGGAAAGGGTTGAATTCATCAATCGGTTTTCCAAGCTGACATGAACAATAACTATAGTGATGTCCAGCGGATTCCACTGGAACTGCAACGTGTACAAGTGAGGCCAGTCCCCGTGGTGCTGAAGGTAAAATGTGCTCTTTGGTGAAACTTTTGGAGCACATTCAACACTTAGGGCTCTAATTTGATGACCTAGAGGCAGACTGCAAACAGAAGCACTGATGGTACCGCAGATCAAAACTGAGCTTGTCTAACTCTATTCTGGTAAAATTTTAACGGGAGGTGATGGCACAAATCTGGCACTGTTGTCGAAAGGGTAGGTCTGAGATGAATGAATCCTATGTATTGATCCTATGTCATTCTACTATTAATTATAGTCAATTATAGTGGTTTTTTAAACCGCCAGTAAACTCAAAGAAGAATAAGAGGAAGAAGTATATCAAGCAGAGACTGCCTGTTTGTTTTTTTGAATACTCTCATTCACATGAAAGTTGATTAAAGAGAACAAGGAGAGGACAATGTGTGGTTGTTTTGCTTCTTTCTATGCAGACTATGAAAAATACTTTGTACGTGTACTTGCACTTTTGATACTTTAGTATATTTTCTCACAAGATACTTTTGGCACTTAAGTACATTTAGGGCTCTAATTTCTCGGGGCAGCACAGGGTGGCGTAGCCCAAGCAGTGGTACTCTCGTCCGGTGCAGCCCGCACAGTGGTAATTTCGTGCGGCGCAACACTGTGCGCAGCCACTTTGGCAATTTGGTAGACGGGCGTGCGCCGAGATGGGTGTGGCGGCGTAGTAGGGGGAGGTGTCACATATTCATCAAGACGCAGTGACAATTTCGTGGATAAAGCCTCCGCCAAAAGTGTGCCGAGAGCTTGCCAGCTCCAACCTGGTTTACTTTCTGTGCAGTGGTCATTTGGCTGACCGGCGCACAGTGCGCACACGTCACCGAAACCTCACAGGCAGGTTTCCAGAATGTCAGGCGCATTTCAATGCAATAAATAATTACAGCAACCACTATTTGATGTAACTATCTGAATCAGCACATAAATTATAGTATCTATATTGATTGTCCTGATGTCAGGTCAGAGAGAGAGAGAGAGAGAGAGAGAGAGAGATGTGTGCATGTGGGCGCGTGAGGGCGTGTGTAGGCTATGTGGGTATGTGTCCTTCAGCTGCTTTCACACTGGACGCGAAACTAATTTTTCGCAGGACTGAATACATTCAAAGTCAATGCAAAGACGCGAATACACGCGTGTATTCGCGTCTTTGCATTGACTTTGAATGTAATCTGTCGTGCGAAAAATTTGTTTCGCGTCCAGTGTGCAAGCAGCTTAATACTATTATTGTCACGTAGGTTTTATCGTTTTTAGTGGGGGAAAGGAATACAGCCTGATTGCTATGATCTCATACTGAGTTAGCCTACACATTCTATGTTTATAAAACCAACTGATGAGAAAGAAATAACTAATATTGTGCACAAAACTATAAGTAAAAAAATCTACAGATTGGAATGGTTTTGATATGTCCTTGATTAAAATAATTATTGACTGTATTGTTTCACCTTTCACTTATATTTGTAATCAATCTCTTATGGCTGGGAAATTTCCTAATGGGATGAAAATAGCAAAAGTCATCCTGGTGATAAACACCTGTTTTCAAATTATAGACCCATTTCTCTGTTATCACAGTTTTCAAAAATTCTAGAAAAAATATTTGTAAAAAGGCTTAATGATTTTATTTCCAAAAACAACATACTTTGTGAACAACAATATGGATTTAGGAAAAACAGAACCACCTCACTTGCTCTTATAGATTTCATGGAACAAATTACCAATTCTATAGAGAGAAATGAATACACGGTTAGGATATTTCTAGATTTACAAAAAGCATTTGACACCATTGACCATAAATTATTGATGTCTAAATTACAGAAATATGGTATCCCAGGACTGGCTCACGATTGGCTAACCAGCTATTTGGAGGACAGGCACCAATTTGTCCACATTAATAACACAAATTCAAACCTTTTAAAAGTCACCTGTGGGGTACCGCAGGGTTCAGTACTCAGACCATTGTTGTTCATATTGTATATTAATGATTTATGTTTGGTTTCCAAGGCACTCAAGTTTATTTTATTTGCTGAAGACACAACAATCTTTTGTAGCGGGAAACATCTCAAAGAACTTCTGGATACAGTAGAGAGTGAACTTCAGAAACTTAAAAAATGGTTTGATGCCAATAAATTATCACTTCACCTCGGTAAAACAAAATGCATGATTTTTGGAAACCGGGCATCAAACCTTGACTATAAGATCACTATAAATGAAGTTGAAATATAAACTGTGTCTGAAAATAAATTTCTAGGTGTGATGATTGATAATAAATTAAATTGGAAATCTCATATAAACCATGTTACAGCCAAAATGTCTAGATCCATTGCAATTCTGTATAAAGCTCAAGATTTCTTAAACCAGAAATCTTTGTGCACTCTCTATTACTCACTTATCGTCCCATACATGACATACTTTGTAGAGGTTTGGGGAAACACCTATAAAACAAATACAAACTCCATTTTTCTGTTACAAAAAAAAAGCCATACGAATTATCAGTAAAAAACCCTATCGTGAACCAACCAATCCTTTTTTTCTGCAGCTAAATATTCCAAAATTCTCAGACTTAGTGGAATACAGTATGATACAAACAATGTACAAAGCCAAAACTGGACAATTACCAGAAAGTATCCAGAAGTTGTTTATGATGAGAGACAGTCAATACAATCTTAGAGGAACATTTATTTTTCAAAAACCAAAAATACGAACAAATATCAAATCTCATTGTTTGTCAGTTACAGGGGTAAATTTGTGGAATTCTTCTTCTGAAAATATAAAAACATGCATAACATTGGTAAGGCTCAAAAGACTCTATAAGAATCAATTGGTTTTGAAATACGCCATGGATTATGTTAGTTAATATGTCTATGTTATTATGTATATATCTGTATTTTATGTATATTTACATGGATTATGCAAGTTAATGTGTCTATGTTATTATGTATCTATTTCATATGAATGCAAACAACGACAATGCATCAGCATTGTTCTTGCTGTAATATTATTTCTGGGATAGTTGTGTTTTGTTTAAGGGGTAGGCGTAAATAAGCTTTGGCTTCTGCCTGCACCCTTTCGGTGTGCGTGAAATGTTTGAATCTTTACTTTGATCTTCTAAATTGTTTTATTGCTAGTGAACCGAAATAAATTTCTTTCATTCATTCATTCATTCATTCATTCAAGATCACGTATTGAAAATAAATGTGTAACGTATCTTGCATTGTTGTCCATGCATGTTAATCCCAAAATTTTAAGCAGCAACAGGGTGTAATAATAGGAACGCGCTATCCATCGTTTCTCTTCCCAATGATGCAGGCAGAAGAAATAAATGAGCAACCATCGTATTTCATTCCAACTTCAGAAGTTTGAATGATCTGACGTAGTTTCGTTCTGAAATTCCATTCAAGTTCGCTAATGGTAATAAATCGCGAATGCCCTAGCTAGCCAGCTAACTCATTTTCGTAATGCTTAATATAGACGTAAGCGGTGCAGAAAACATGCCTGAAGCAGCAAAGTAAAATGCAACATTCACGCATCATGCAGATGTAGGACAGAGGCTTTTTCATTCCAATTTTAAAGGTGAGGAGAAGAGCTCATTTGATTGGTGAAGATTTGACTTGGCTGTGTTAAACCCAGTCAGGCCTTCTCTCCTCCCTCTTTGCCACTTGTGCTGGCAGGAGGGACAGAGGAGGGACAGAGGAGTACTTGCGCCGGGCTGCACCGGGCACAAAATTGCAAAATACGCCTGGATACACCCCGTTGGCGCGGCGCTCCCCCCATTCGCCACGCCTGCGCCGCGCCTGCGCCGCGCCTGCGCCTGGTCTACGAATTTAGAGCCCATAATGTGAGCTACTTTACAACTTTTATTCAAGTAATTTTTGTGGGTGACTTCAACTTTTACCAAAGTAACTTTCAGTTGTGGTACTACTACTTTTACTTAGTTATTTTTTAGAGTACTTTATACACCTCTGGTGAACTGGCCGTTTCTTTTGGTGAGGAACAACCAGCTTGTGTTACCGTCCCATCTTTGGGTCCTCATAGGACTGTGCTCCAATGTAGTAAGCCTTTCCCTGATGATGTGAGGTGAAGAGAAAAGTAAAAACTAGCATCAAGCAAGTGAGAGAACAGATCCACTGGAGGGGAATGTTGGGGGACATCCAACAGTGAGCTCTTCACACCAGCAAAGGATGTACTGTAGCTGCCTCTACCCTCCACACAGAGTGCATGGAGGGGTTTAGGGAACAGAGGTTGATTCACCAGGTAATGCAGTTTGTATGAAAAGATGTGGGCCATTTAAACCACATACAAAATAGCAATCCTGATACTAAAACAAGGGCGAGACTGAAGTTAATTATTTGTATCCCCCACATGTGTAAAAATTCCCCTTCACCCTCCCATTTAGACCCGATAGCCATTTTGTTGGCATTATTTATAGGGTACATAATAAAAGTGAAATTTGAAAAGGGAAGAAAAACAATATGAATGATAGGCCTTTAATTTGCGCACAGTTCCGCTGGCTGGAATTCAGTCCCATGAATCTACCATCAAGCAACAGTAACTGCGTTGAAAGTTGGCCTTGGTGAGTTAAAATGCAAACATATCACAAAACTTGCAAAGCGCCAGCTTTACGCTTTGACACACCCCTGTATGCGTTTTTCCAACCCAATTGTTGCAAATGCCTTTATTTCAGAGCGCAAAACTACCAAACTGGGGAAAGACCACAAATGTACCATTACTGACAGATTAAATTGTGCATAATATTACTGCCATGTGTTTTGGTTGGCAAAAGCAATAAAAAATAGTGCCCATAAACTGCTTTTTAGGAGTCTCTTTGATATGGTCCAGATCAGAAATCAAGTGCGAAGGCAAAGTGCAGTCCAATAGGTAGTTTACTGACAGCTTCTATGGTAATTTGGGGCCAGAACCCCAGAAGAGGAGGTGAGGACGGAACCTGAGCAAAGGATGGCTACAATTCAGTAAAAATGTTGAGGACAAAGCTGAGCTGTCAATTGCTGGCCATTGGCCCTGAGACAGCGGCCAGGCAGAGTGCACACTTTACTGGCACCGAATTGTCCCACTGGAGGATGGAGTAGCTTGAGGGGAGCTTCGTTCAAATCTTGATGACTGTAGAAGAATTGAGAGCTTGTTCCGAACAAACTTAACAGAGGAACAGACTTAGAAGGGTTAACAAGATCGTGGTCCCAATCCTGGACCCTGCATAGGCTTGGGAGCTTGTTCCTATTAAACTGGACTTACAAACTGACATGAGTTGGGTTAACTTGAACACGGTCACAATCCTGGACCCCTAATAGACTTGGAAGCTTGTGCGAGTTGACTAAATAAAGAGGTGAGCTTCCAGGAATAGCTGTTATTAACGTACACGTAGCAAGGACGAAGAGTTTCTCCTAAGAATACTGACTGGTTCTAAGCACAAATGGCAAATTATAATCCAGCAACTTGAGACACAAAGCAGAGGACTCAACTTCCAGTCATATGGTCATTAGAGAATTACAATGAAACAAGACACAGGCGGGGAGTGACAAACTTGCAAGACGTAAGCCAATCAAACGAGACATATTTCTAATAGACACGCAAGTTGCTGAATAGGAAGAAACACGAAAGGAATTCACATGAGGGTTGTGACACTCTTCGTTTTTTCCTCCCCCCACTGGCCCTCTCAATGCTGAAATAAATAAAGTAATTAATAGGTAAATATACACTTAACTGATTAATCTAAAGACTAGTATTGTGAATAGAAGCATTGATCACAGGAGCCTGGGTTTATGGGGTGTTAAAACACCTTAATTAACCGGCAGTCAAGCAGTAATTAAAAAGGTTACAACACAGCAGGGAAAGTAGTGTCCTCTTTCTTCAAAATTTTTATTTCAAAATGTTTATTTTGAAGATCAATTTGATTTGGCCGATGCGACTATTTTCTCTTATTTTTCAGTCTCATAATAAGTGTCTTGACGTTCATTAGCACTCTGGTCTGGTCCTTATATTGACAAACACCAAAACCTAACTTTAAAGGTAATGAAAAAGCCAAGAAGAAAGACAAGATTACGAAGCTGTCTAATACCTACCCTACAGAAGTGATTCAACATTAATGGGACTGTGGCGGTACATGCACATATGGTCTATCTGTTCATAAACAATGCATTTTTGTTGTCGTACATTAGCTGTCAATTTCAGAAAACTTAACCAAGAGAAAAATGCATGTATGCACAGACAAATCTACCGCTCTTTATTACTGCTGGGTTGCTATATATACTTTGTATTGTGTGCAAATGGGGGAACAAATATATTATAATCCCAATCCATTTTATTTAAGGAGCTAAATATATTTAAGGAGCTTCCAGTTCCTCAGGTGAACAGCTATGCTAAAATAGTAATTTCAGTTAGTTGTTACCTGTGGAGAGCAGCGTGAACAGTCAATGAAGGCTCACAGTGGAATTTTATGTGAAAGCAATCTAATAAATCATCGGATTATGTATGTACAAGCTGATTCATGCAAGCGATACAAGGAATGTATAGCGCTTGGCATACATTCCTACTGGTATTAAAAATGCTGTAGAATGTCTGCTTCAAATGAGAAATTACCTTGTGGTTTATGTGCTGAAAGACAGCCAAGAAAGTACAATAATGTGTGTTTGTACATAGTGCAACATAGTGTACAGTAGAGGTTGTAAATCATGTCAGATTTTCAGTTAGTGCAAGTTGTAAACACTTGTCACTACATGAGGCAAAACATTGAGTTCTCTTTCCTTTTTCTGTTTGGACAGGAGAGAGCAGGGTAAAAAGGGAGGGAGAGAAGAGGAAAGATGATGGATAGAGATAATCAAATAAAAGAATAATTATATACCCCATTGGTCAACTTGTCCCATGTGCTATTTTAATCACATCTGGCTATAAACTTTGCTTTTGAGGTTTGTATGAATTCATGGACATGAAAGAGAATATGAGCACATACTAATAGCTAATTGCAGACTTTGGCCCTGAAAGCTAAATGCATTTTGAAGGAGTCCACCAGAAACTAATGCAGAGGTCTTTAGCACTCCTCACAAACCTCTACTGTGAAGAGTCAATTCCACATTGAATTATTAATCTTTGGGCAAGAAAATCCGGAAGCATGGACGATGTGCCATCACCCACCATCTGGGTGCCTATGGCTACTCCAATTAATCATCAATAGAAAAAAGTAAGCAGGAAAAATAATCCCCTCGACATGTAAGTGCCTGCCCTACATAGCATTTTTAATCAGGCAAAAAGAAACATAATTTTCTTTCTCATCCTATGCACTGCACGTGATAAAGAAAAGGCATGTTATATAGTTCACACTTGGGCCAATCAGATTGCTAAGGGAGAATTTCCACAATGCTGAAGTAGTTTTATGAATACTTAATTGTTTTCAGCCTGGAGATTATTGTATAGTGATTTAAGTACCACTAAACCTCACCGAACGTGGTGCAGGGGTTTTCCAGGTAGAAACCACGCTCCATCCGATTTGCACTGCAGTATGTATGAGAGTGTTGAGGATGGTGTTTGGCCAGTATACATGCTGTTATTTAGCAGTTGGTGGCCTTCTGTTAATGGACACATGTAACTAATGGCTGCAAGTGTGCACTCGGAGATAAAAACAAATTAAATTTGCAGTTAATTGCTGGATTCTGACAGTTGTTTTCCTCTTTAGGTCAGCTCGATTTATACACTGGAATCCACAGCTCACATTACTTCTCTCAGCACGAACTGAACACATTAGGGGCATTAAGGAGACAAGAGGAATTACTTTACCCTGCTGGGCCTTGAGTAGTCTTAGACCCCACAGCCCACTGTGGGACAGAATTATTTGCTTTCAAATTAATTGTCTTCTAATATGTTGTCTGATGATCCAAACTAACTGGAGCAATGGAAACTGTAAAAATCTGATTTCTTGGTGGTGTGGTGGCATCACAAGGTTGTTGTTCCAAATATCATGCTAAAATGATACAAGTCTTGTATCAGACTAAACTGATCCATGTGAGGTGCAGTAGCACACATTATGAGATGGTTTCTCATTTCCCTTTATTTCCTTGGCAATCGGGGACTGATTGTGTATTTCTTCATCCTACCAAGATGCGTCGCCTGAATCCTCTGTTGATAATTGCAATATCTGCATTCACGTCATTGCAAGTTGAAAGTCATGGTTCCATCATGCATTAAAACCTTTGGAAACCATTTTGTCACTCTGGCTTGGTTCAGAATCAGACAGTAAATCTCCTTCAGTTAGATACTTTTCCAGAATCTCTAACTGAATCTCTAACTCTGTTTATTAAACTGAGACAAATACCTGGTTAATTTTTTGGCATGAAACATTGTGTGAAGTAATGACAATTTCTGACATATACTTTAAATGCCTCTGAGAATGTTTACACTTTTTTGTATGGAAACTAGGGCACAGATTCGCTCCAAGTGATTTTCAAATGTGCCTATGTATAGGTAGTGTTAGCCCACTGATGTAGGAATGGGTGATCTTTTGGATCTGTAAGCATCCCCTGCCATCAGTGCAGCTACTCCTTGTGGTGACTGGCCTCCTTTAAATTTGCCCCTGGAGTACAATGATTCAATGGCAATGTGCTACTGTAAATGGATATCATTGACTAATTATTCGTAGGAAGCTGCATTGCAGTATAATGAAATTCTGAGGTGAGGAAGCGTTAGGGGTTTCTATGTGAACGCCTTCCTTCATATTGAATGCCTGCCTCCATTTATCCATGATTTCTAAATGGGCCTTTTACCTCCTGTTAATTAAGCGGAGCCCTGATTCCAATGGCGAAGCTCAAATTGCAACAGAAGGGCTTGTGGGCAGGTGACGGTCTTCTGTCTTTTTTGGAATGTGTCTGAACAGTTGGTGCTGGCAAGGGGTCAAAGCTATACTGACAAGCTAACAAGAATGTGCAGAGGAGACAAACACATCTCATTGCCCTTGCAGACTCCATGGGCTGTACCTTAAGAAACACATTTTCTCCACAAATCTCTTGGTGACATGACATTTAGAGCATGGGTGGGCAAGTGAGTGGCCTTGAGCAGTCTGGAGGACCATCTCAATCATTCCCTTGGTTTTCATGGGAAGGGAATGATTGTCTTCCCGCATCATGTGATGCTCTTCAGTCATTTTCTGCCACACATCGTTGTCCTGGCATTTTTTTAACCTATGAATGTATTTATGAGCATCAGAATTTTCCAAAAGTGATGTTGGAGGCCCATCTGGTGTCTTTTCTTCAAAGTTGGTCAAAACTAGCATTGGTCGTAAACAAATGGCCCTTAAACCCATTGATCTGTACGTCAGTATAATGTTATAATGACTATGAATTGGATATTTTGTACAGACCATTGGTAACAGTGTTTGTCCCGTGGCTGTGCAGCATTGAGAATTGATTTCTGCATTCAGACACTTATCATTAGGCCTGGCAAACCTGGCTGGATGGTCCAGTGTTGTCTCCAAACCTGGCTTTACCATTGACAGTGCAGGAAAAGGCAGCACAGTAATTTGACTCGAGGGTGTGGGATAGCTGCTCTGCTTCATCCATTTTTGGCCTCAGTGCTGGGCGCCTGGGTGTTTAGAGTGTGAATATAATTCAGGCACGCTCTAGCGTTGGCCAAGCAGAGATGAGCCGGTTGCTGTCGGGGCAGGCTCTCGGGCCTTGAGGAAAAGAGAGTTATGGCTCGATTGTGTCCAACGCAGCATTACGCCCTGGCAGGTCAATAAATCTGGCCAGTGTTGGCAGCCGGAGGAAGAGCGGGACGCCTATATCTACCCCGGCCACAGGTGGGGCGGGGTCACGTGCATGCTCACCCAGAGGGGCGGGACGGCATCAACGGGCAGAAAATGGACACAAAAAATTTCTCTGCTGGAATCCAAAATAGTCAGCTTCTTTTAGCCAAAATAGAAGTAGGAGTAATGAAGAAACTGTGTTTGCCAATAAATAACCCTCCTTCACCTATCTGTATCTCTTCCTCTTGTCCTCCCCCCATCATTTATCAACTAATGTCTCTCCTTGTGCTCGCGTGTCAAAATCTTGCTGCTGCTTCCTTTTAGCCCCCTTGAGGAATATGGCTGCTTCAGCAAAATGTGCGAATAACTGGCAAAAGAGAGGAGAATGACTGCATGATTTAGTCTTGGATTGTTTGCGAATAAGGCAACCATTCAACTGTTGCTAACTCAAATCAATTTGCATCTGCCTGAGCAGCAAGTTTAAGGTGGCAGTATGCAAGCCAACCACCCCCACCCCCTAGTGCATGAAAACAGTGGTGTGAGGGGGAAAAAAAAGTAAAATCCCACTTGCAGGTAAATGTTGTTACTTTTTACTTGTTTTTTTCCTAATTTTATTATGCATTGGTAGACAATATTGATGTACTGTATATGTATTCATTTACATTTGTTATTCTAATGCCATTTCTTTGGCGATGGGAAGTCCCAGAAGGGTATAACATTTCTCACGCATATTCTTTATTCCAGACTTACTTTTTGCAGTAATTCCTTGTCAGAGTTTAGAGAGAGAGAGAGAGAGAGATTGATTCCCATACGATGTGGCTGGTCTGCCCTGGGGTTCAGAGCATGTGAGCGGACTGGAGCGGTAGCACTCTTCCGCTCCTCGCTCAATGCTTAATGTGATCTCTCCACTCCCGCTCCACTCTGGGATTTCCACACGACCGCTCTCGCTCTAGTCTGAGGGTGAGGCGGATAACATTCGCTCCAGCTGCGCTCCACGGTTATGGCTACATTTGGCTTATAGTTTGTTTTAAAAAATGGAAAACTTTCATTAGACTATCAGGCTTGCACAACAACTCCTGCACATTTCGTTGCACATCTCTGTACATCTACTATTTATACTTTTTATTCGTCTTTGTGTTTTTATAGCCTACATATGCATGCATGGATTGACTATGTTCATATTTTACATTTGGAGATACGGACGGTATTTTACAGAGGAAAACAGTTCCCATAAACGTTAATTTAGGAATGTAAACATCAGATTCCAGATCCCCGGCCCACCACAGTACAACAAAACCGCAGAATCAAAACAGCCAAAAGCAAAAATGAAACGTAAGACTAAAATTCATTATTTAAATGCCACAACTTGTGATAAATCACAAGTATTTCAACGTTTATATGCGCACCAGAGTCTTATTCCAAGAAGAAATTTCTCTGCACCTCAAACAATGCTCTGCTGAATATGACTTTGCATGGCTTTGTTTCAGTTGTATGATTCATTTTACAAGAAAATGACCTACTACAAAATAAAATATAAACGCAGCGTAGACTGAAGTTAAATGAAAACTGGTTGAGTAATCCCGTGAACAACCACCTACGGAATTAAAGATAAATTCATGAAATGAACCGATAAATAAACCGATGTACGTACCCCATAGCCACCTCGTTCAAGGTAAGGATGTCTGTCAAGCCACTTCGTTGACATTTTCTTATCGGGCGCAGGCACAAAAACACATTTCATTGCGCATTGTATCATGTAGCCTATGTGACAAATAAAACTCTTGAACTCTTGAACCTTGAGGCTTTATTGAAAACAGCCAACTTTTTTATGATAGGCCTATCGTTTTTGATCTGCAATCACCACAAAAGAGACCACAAAATGCTGCAAGCCAATAAACGCTGTCAGACACACAAATTCATTGCTTATCTGTCTCCACACAGTACTAACATCCCTCATTAAATCCCGAAACATGAGAAAAATAAAGTTGCATTAGAACATAAATCATTCATTCATTCATTAACTTACATAAACATAAAAAACTTAATTCAGGCTTACTAAATGCAATAACAGTGCAATAATCAAATTCTGTGTAGGCCGTTAATTTCGCTCACGATTCATTCACTCACTTGTTCATTCACTCATTCGTTCACCATTCATTAGTTCATTCATTACAGGCCTATTGCTGAGTTGACTTTTAAAAACACTAGCTTTTGAAGAGTGCAAGGCTTCAGGCTCATACGGTGCTGGCTAGACATAAGACCAGCAGAGGAGAAGACCCTCTCTGCACTAGCTGAGCCACTGGGGATACAGAATATGTGTCTTGCCATTCGAGAAAGATGTGGCAAAGTGACAGCTTTTTCCTTCCAAAACTGAAGGATGTCCACATCGGGGTTCATTCTTGCTGACGTTAAGTATTGTTCGACTTCTCCATTTATGTCAAGCGATGTAGAAGACTGTGTCGTCGTTGCATAGGACTGAAACATTGACCGTGCTTTCTTGGAACTGCAGCTTTGGCCTAATTCATGTGCAGAGGCATGGGCTGGTGGCAGCACTGGCGCATTCTTCCTGGTCAAATACTCTGTTTGATGGACCGGCAGGTCTCGGATTTCACATCGTTTGGACCGAACCTACAATATACAACAACACAGTAGCCTACAATTACTTTACTATCCCACTTCGGAAATTAGCCTTACTGCCGTTTGTGAAATTTAATAGGTCTACTTCAGAATCATAGCCTAATATAAAACGGGACACACTTTATCCTGATTTATTATGTAGCCTAATATCATACAGTAATAAGCATTGATACACCATTACGATTAATATTGTGTAATAGTCAACTCATGAAGGCCAAGCTAATTATGTAGACTGGCTTTACCTGTTCATCTCTCGTGATCCACTCAGTCTTGAATCGTGGGTCAAGCATGCCAGCAAGGAGAACGTGTTTGTCGTCATAAAATCTGTTATAACGACTCGAAAAGTTGTTGGCAAGTGTTTCCGTGAAGGCAGCTATCTCTAGTGGATGTGAGACGCCAGCCATCATTCCGCGTATTTCTGCCACTGCGGGTAGGATCATCCCCAAGTTTCCTAGCTCCTTCTGTAGACTGTCCGTCAGTTCGGCCAATGGTATGAGTACATCCACAAGTGCTTTCAGCATGAGAACATCATTGCAGGTAAGTTTCCCATCTTCTGTGGTTGATGAGGTCAGCCTGTTTTGCCAGAGTGCATCCTTTTCAAACAATTTTAGCACAGATTCAATCATTCGCGACTGGCCGTTACATCTGGTCATGCATGCAGTTGTAGGACGGACACCTAAGTTGTCTACTGCTTCTGAGTTCATGCTGCTTTTTCTGATGGTTTTAACAAGCTTACCCACCTAAAGTAGGGCATTGACTGCATCATGCTTGGCGATAGCATCTTTTATTGCTAGTTGGAGCAGGTGGATTGGGCATCTCATATGAATGTTTGACTTGGCGATGTAGTGCGCTACCATTGTATTCAAGTGACTGTCAATGTGGTCAGTCTGGAGCCGCAGGAATTCATCGGGTGTATCCACCTCCACGTCCGTCTCTCCATCAGCCCGCTCCAGATCGCAGATGTCATCAAAGCCAGGCAAATTAAACGCTTTCACCATATTGCTGGCGCTGTCCGTCACCACCCTGATTACGCCATTCTTTACATTGCAGCGTTTCAAGACCTCTTCGTATTTTTCATAAATACGGTCTGCCGTGTGATGTCCTTGAATGTGTTCCCAGCTCAGCAGAACAGTGCGGCCTTTGAAGTCAGCGTCAATAAAACTGGCGACTGTGCCTAGAAAACTGTGACCCCTTCTGCTTGTCCAAATATCAATAGCCAGGGAAAGCCCGCTGCTATGCTCAAGCAGATGACGAACTTTTCTCTCAATTTCCACTAATGCATTGGGCATGAGCGTGTCACGGATGGTGCTGTAACAAGGTGGGACATAGCCTGGCTGTGCAGCGTTTGCAAAATACCGCAACCCATCTCTTTCCCCCTTGGTGAGTGGCTCATAATCCATGTACACCATTTTAAAGAAGGCCTCGTCCAGTTCCCTTCTCCTCTGCTGCGGCACACTTTTGGCTCGAAAGAACTTTTTAAACATGGCCAGTTCTCCCTTGGCTTGCTGTTGCTGCGTTTCTTTCTCTAGAAAATACGTTTTATAAGTTAAATCTATAACCTACCCCCAACCAAGCAGCACAGTCCACAGACTACATTCAAAATGTCATAACTTATTTAATTTCATTCGAAGAGTGTTGTCCATTAGCTAAATTGCATTCGGTAGAAGGGCTAGCCAATATGGCTAAATATGGCTAGCTAGCTAACATTAATGACAATGTCATGAATTATGATGGTCATTAGCCATCAGCTAATAGCCATATTGGCTCGCCCTTCCACCGAATGCAATTTAGCTAATGTTAGCTACAATGAACAAGACTCATTGAATAAAATTAAATAAGTTATGACATTTTAAATATAGTATTGCATTTATTAACATAATGTAGCCTAAATAATGTTATTCAAATACGCTCAGATGAGATAGAGAAAATAGCCTACACGATTTTGGCCTTACCCACCTTTAGATTTGTTTTCGGTGTGTGGAAAACTTCTTCATTTTTTCTGTTTACATGTCTTTTAAGATTCTACGAAGACACTTTTGTTGTGGTAATAATCTCATCGCACTCGCGTTCCCCCTCGTCTCCAACTACTTTTATCGTGCATTTAAATTGTGTGTCTGTTTTTTTTTTTGGTAGTACTTTGCGAACTCCATATTTTAGTTGGAGGGTTCAATTCTGTGGGGACTTGTGACATGGGCGCATAGACTATGAATGCATGGGCGGGAGGCTTAAAACATAGTTGCATGACGGGCTGTTGGTGCACGGACTGTGCTCATGCAGCGCTCCAGTCTGCGACCGATTTATGTTTTGCGACTTACATTCTCACATCGGTCGCGCACTGCGCGACCAACACTTCATGCACTGCGCGCCTATTCTGGGGCAGCGATTCACTCCCTAATTATCAGCCGCCGGCCGCAAATTTTTTTTCTTCAGGTCGGTTGGTACCATTACGTACATCAGCCAATCACAGCTCGGCTGCACTCACGCATCAATGAGAATGACAAAGCATTCGACCTTGTCACTGTCAGCTGAGTTGTGCGAGCGGCAAATTTGTGAAACCTTGTCTGATAATAACGATGTAAATGCTCCACACTACGCGAAATTACAAGTACACTAGCTGGTCTGCAGCAGAAGTCCAATAGTCTACGTATTAGGCCTTGGCTTCGGCGACTAATACCGCAGATCGGAGAGCAAATTTCATGATATCAGAAAGTGTTTTCATTACCGGTTTTTTTATTTCGCTATTTATCTTTTGCGCATTTCTAAGGATAATGGAAACGCACCTGGAGAGTGAGAACGATGTCTGACGTTATTAGTCCAAAAACACAGTCTGCTTCGTGACCGTAGACTGTTCGTGACACGGTTTTGAGTCTTGATGATACCAGCTATGGGTGCTTGCGTCCAGTGGCGAATGGTTTTATTTAGCGTTTCAATATCAATCGCTAACCTTCTATACTGATGGATTAGGTTGGATGCGCACTTCCACTCTGATCTGAAGTTCCGCATGTACTTGATTATTCATGCAGTATGTTTGAAATCGGTGACTGGTTGGTCCAAGTGCAAGGTTATTTATTTTCATTGGAGTACGATAAAGATGAGAAAAGCTGCGGTTCTTATAGATTTATAGTCAGTTTTCTTTGGGGTCCCGATAATTGGCCAGCTGTCAGAGGAACAGTATTTTGTCGATTGCTGCAAATGTTTAAAACTGATTCAAAAACTAACTGGTGACGCCAGCCCAATGTACTTCAGCGACGACCATAGGCTTATCAGTGCAATGCCTCAAATATGAGTCTGTGTCACGAACAGTGTACAGTCACGAAGCAGACTGCTTTTTTTTTCGGCTAATAACGTCGGACATTGTCCTCACTCACTGTGTGCGTTTCCATTACCCTTCAAAATGTGCAAAATCTAAATAGCGAAATTAAAAAAAAAAGGTAAATAATAATTATTATTATAATAATAAACCGTCCTACCGCATTGTTACCGGTGAAAGAATTTCTTGAAACTTTGTGCAAACGAACTTGGCATACTGCATCTACTATTTACCAAATATTTAGGGTGGATCATGTTGGGAACTATATTAATTTTAATGTTAAACTTTCAATTTGTGATGAAAAAATGTAGCCAAATTATGCTTTTTACGGCTTCAATTCCTCCTAGATCTCATATTTTCTAAGCAATTAAGCCATTTTTGGTGTCAAATTGTTCCTTGGGATGGCAGCAACAATAACAGTTATAAATTTTAGAACTAGCACTGTGATAATGAGGTCGTTGCAAGTTACGTAGGTGGTCACATGATCCCCGAAGCAAAATGTACACAGAGGTTGGTCGCAGCATAGTGAAAATGGGGAAATCTTGTGCTGCTGTTGGTTGCACCAATAATAATGCCATTCAGTCGTCTGGAAAATACGGCAAAATAAGTTTCCATCAATTTTCACAAAATACTGAAGCCCTTTTGAAAGATTGGCTTGTTAAATTAAGAAGAATTGACTGTGGAAAGCCTTACAAACCAACAAAACATTCAGTTCTTTGCTCAGAGCACTTCGAGAAAAGCTGCTTCACGTACCAGAAGTTCACAAGTAAGTCAACGGTTTTGTTGCAATGAAAACTGGTTTTAAAGTGAAGATTTAAAGAAATTAGTGGAAAATATATATTCAATGCAAATATTAACCTTTAGCCTGAACGCTCCCGTAACAAGGGCAATGAATTTGCATAATAAATACAGCATGTTTCCTAATAGCAACCCCGTCATGCGGCATATCCTCTTAAAGTGAAGAAACTTGGTGAAAAGTTTGTGATGACCGTTTTTACCTAAACCGAACACAATGCAAGTACCAAGCAAGTAAATAAGCATCTAGCAAAACATTAAATAAAATAAGATTAAATAATCAGTGCTCTATACCAAGCATTTCTACTGAATTTGTGATATGCTACAAACGATACCTCAAATGAAAAAGGACAGTCCACAGATTCCAATGATATAAGCCTTGTCATTTTAAATTGACACCACACTCAAAGAACAGCAGGCATACACTTTAAATGCTACAGAGATGAGCAAAAATTTTTCTTACCTTTGATATTTTGTCATAAAAGCTGTTTGTGGGTAAATCTGCGCTTGCTATTATTGTTCTAGCCAGTCTATCTGAGAGTCCTCTCGCCATTATGCTATGCACTGGAAGACCTCAGCGGTATAATCACTTAAATGGTTTGTTCTTTGTATTTTCGCTATAATTAACCGCTAAATATTCAACTGTTGTTTTCAAAGCCAGTTTATGACAGAGAATCCTTGCGTCAATATGCTCAAGTTCAAACACAGCACAGCTATACAAGTGCTAAGTCGACCAGTGAATATATAATCTGTTGAGCTAGTGCCGTGGATAAGGCGGAGCATTTGGACCTGAGGTGCAATATCTGGTTATACATGCAACACTTCAGAGCAAGGAAATACATTTTTTTGTATAAATTAATAATAATCAATCGATGCATAATTTTCCCATCAAAGCCATCTTCCTGAGTTACTTTGGGGATCACGTGACTTACACTACGGTTTCTGCATCCAGTGCAACGCCTCCATTGGGAGTTATTCATTGATTTATCCCCATATGTTGGTTTTAGGGGAGTGCTCAGCTAAATTTGGCCATAATTTTTCTATGAATGATTCAGTTTATGTACAGGGGAGGGTTTGATGAAAAGTTGTCCCTTGGGGAAATGGAGACTTGTTCATACATTTAGACTTGTATGATAACTCTCCAAAATGATAACTGCATTTATACATTTTTCAAACATTCTTGTGAACATCAATATCTACTTTTCAGTTCACAAAGTGCTTTCTGATAATGTTTCTTAAATAAATGCAGCAACAACTGATAGTCGGTTCAGGTATCATTATTTGGGCTTGTAAATATTCAGAAAAGTATCATGGTACTTTGCGTGACCACAGTTTTGGCTTGCATGCCTAAATTTTGGCCTGCGCGCCCAACTTTTTCAGGTTGGGAGCGCATGCGCTCCTAGGTCCAGAAGTTAGTCTGGAGGGTTGTCATGGCTGGAGCAATATTGAAGCGAGTCGGAGCAAGCCGCTCCGATTTTATAAAAAACCTGCTCCGCGCTCGCTCCTCGCTCCAGGCAAAATAGTGCCGCTCCCACTCCGCTCCGCTCACATGCTCTGCTGGGGTTGCACGGTCCCCCTGCATGCACTGAGAATGGTCAGAGTGCGAGGGCCGTTATTCACAGACTGAAACTCCATTTAATCACCATTTAATATTATGAAGCTGCTCAATAGTCCTTTCAATCACGCTGGCCCCTGGAATTGGGTTTGTTTTAACTGCTTCATTTAGAAGAGTTTCTCCACCAGCACTATCACAAAGCCACCTGTTAACCAGCCCACTCTGCTTCCTTCCTCATTTCTTCTCGTGTCAAATCCACCCCTGAGTGAGGAGTGAGGATAGTGGTAGATGTCAGATAAGTGTCTGCTTGTATTGAGTACATTGCACCATAATATGTGCTTCATTCTACTCCAACAATGAGCTTTTCATCAGTTGACTGCATCAAAGGTTGCTTTCCTCCCAGGTTCATTAAAATTGGGCTTCTAAGAGTCCTTTCTGTCATATGAGTTGACATGGATCGCGGATGTATTGGTGCTGTATAATTCATTCTCTGAATTTGGTGTTGTTCACTGAATACTGGAATAGAAGCTCTGTTAAACTCAATGGACACATTTTAGATTTTTTTTTTTTTTTTTTTTTTTTTTTGCAGCCTGGCTGTCTGCATAAATCATGCATTTAAATATTAATGACCTCATTTATATTTCTGACAGACCAGCTTATGCATTCTGTTTAAAAATTTCCTGCCCATACTTATATCAATTTGAAGACTCAAAAGGAAATTTTCTGATGATAATGATGTTAAAATGTGTAAATGCATCCAGCAAACCATGGCAAAAGCAACAGTTTGTTGAGCTGAGAGGATGCACTTTTGAGAGGTTGTGATGTCAAGAAAAAATAAGGTATGTCCTGGTTGGAGCATAGGATGACTCATTTACTGTGTGCAATACCTGATTGCCAGTATGTGAAGGAAGAATGAAGAATGTTATTTTATTGTGATCACACTGCTATGTATATGAAACGGCTTCTCTGAAATACTACTTTCAGCAGTGTGATCAAATTGCGAGTCTTGCAGAACCCTTACTGTTGCTGAAAGCAGGATTGGAAAAATATTTAAATTAAACAGAAAAAAATGGCTTTAGCTATGCCTCTGGCAACAACTCTGTCTCACTCAACATTAAAACCCAGTGTTTCTCCTCAATTTTATTTTCAACAGCAGTGCTGCTTATTTACTGGTTGAGTCTACATGGTTCTCATGGTCAGATGAGTCAAATCCTGATTACCGTGATTGTAGCTTTAAACAAAAGGCTGCATTGTCTGTGAAATAAAACAGTGTGTATTCAGTGGAGATGGAAACAATTCGAAGAGAGAACTGCTAGTACACTAACCATGCAGTGAGTATTTTCTTATGTATTGTGCTTACAGTTCAGAAAAAAACATTGATACTATTTCCAACAAATACAGAGGATGAGCAGATTTTTAAAATTCACTGGGAGAAGGTTTTAAACAGTGAGAGACGATCAGGGGAACTTAAACTCAATGAGAACAGAAAGAGCTGGGCAGGAAATTTGAATAACCTGATAACCTGACCCGTCAAATGGTTTGTCACACAGAGCCATTTGAGAAGTCGTCCATGGAAACTGTTTCAGATCAACAAACAAACCACAACAAAGATGGAAAGTGCCAAAAAAGAAGCAAAACAACTAGCCGCCATCTGAGAAACTTTGAAAGGTAGCTAGCAAGCAGGCAGTATGGCTAGCTATGTAGTTAGCATATTGATGGACAATTTCTGCCGTCTTTGGAAGGAACATTTGTGCATAGAAGGCATTCTTACAAATACAAAAAAAGATTTTGATACAAAGAGGATAGCAAACAAGAAAAGTGACTAACAGAATTAAGGTTTACATTGTCTAAAGATCAGTGAAAATCTGGTCGGATTTATAGGTTGTGCCTTCCAACAACGAGCCTGAACAATAAAGATTAAAAGTGCCGTGCATAGTTTTGGACTTGCCAAAATAATCCATCTAATCCATCCACAATTAGTTCAGATTACATTATAGGATAACATTACAGCAAGCTATTAGGTATTAGGCATATGTTTGTCAGTCAGCTTATTACTTTGAATTTGTTTTTTTTTTTTTTTAAATAATTTTTTGGGGGGATTTTTAACCTTTATTCAACAGTTACAGATAGAGAGACAGGAAGGCTGGGGAGAAGAATGGGGATGACATGCGGCAAATAACCCGAGCCGGAATCGAACCCAGGTCACCGTGAGAAGGACACAGCCTTTATGGTGCGCACGCTTAGACCGATGTGCCACCGGGGCGCCCCTTTGAATTTGTTGTTTGAAGTTAAAATACAACATACATAGATGTTTATGTAACATCTATAAATGTTTCATCATGTCAGTACAGACCTGAAACTGTACTTTTGAACAATTTGCTTGTGCAAGTTGTCAGCTAATAACTTTAACCATCTTTCACTTCTAATTTCACTTTCACTTCACTTTCATTTAGCATGAAATGATGTACCCAGTGTTACGCAACTCACCATTTGTATGTGACATGAACCTCATCAACAACAATCCGCGCTAGGTTTTGACAATACATTTCGGAATACAGCATTTCACCATTTCTCAATAAGTAACCACCAAACACAAGCTGGTATCGCCCATGGAGGATGTCCTTATCTCCGAGCTCTATAGTTGTGCCCTTTAGGTTCCCCGCTTCTCTGATTTGATCTTTCATGAGGGCAAATTACAGGCACAATAATCATTTTGGCGTTATGTCCCAATTGGTGTCCAATCTTATTGATTTCTTTACGCGTTCACGTGCTGTATTCACGCGTTGTGCACAAAAAACGTGGTGATATTCTTGCGCACATAAGGGAACCAGTTTGATTGGAAAGCTGTCGGGAAATAACACAGTGTATGAATCCTTCCCATTTTTGTTGTTACCAGCGGAGCCAGTTGGTAAATTGCACTCTTGCTGAAGCCAGACAGGAGACAAGCAAAAAACGTCTTTCCCATCAAAGAAAGCCTTGAGTACTGTTCTTTATTCTTCATTTAATAAAGAAATGCCATTTAATTGTAATAAAACTGATGGTATCGCAGTATCTATACTAAACTTTTAAAGTCCATGTAAAGCAAAAAAACAGTATGTGTTCGGACTTCGAAACACCACACTGAAATGTGTTCTTCAGCTCCTAGCCAAATTTTAATGATTAAAAAATCGCTGAGTACATGAAATCATGTGTCAAAATTGTGAAGAAGTAAGCCTTTTTCTCAGCTCTAAAACACTGTGGGCACGTCTACTAAATCTGCCAAAACCAACGTCCTATTGAAAGGGGCAGCTTGCCTCTGCTCAGACTCAAGTCCACCACGGCCAGAGAAGTGGTCCTTCATCTTTCAATTTATTGGAATGCTAATGTACAGCCATGACTCAGGGTAGTCTCATGCTGGACTTCAATTGGTTTATCTTTAGTCAAGAGGCGGGCCTTAGTGAATCCCATTTCGGGAACTTAGCGTAACGCACTGTCGGTCGAGACCAGCCCATAACAGATGAAACTGGTATTTTCCGTTCCCCAGCAGGTTGCACGGACAAGCTTACATGTGATGCTGACGAGTGGACAGGTAGCCTAACACTAAGCTTAGCTACTCAGGCTTGAAAATGTATTCCCTTTCTTTAGAACGTACGTTCTTTCAATTGCCGATTAAATGTGCATATTTTTTGGTACTTTTATTTTTAGAAATATCCCTTGTGCTGATGGCTACGCGTGTGTAAATATAGTTTGACAACGCAAAAAACTACGTTAAATGACTGATCCATCGATTTAATATTAAAGATATTAAATTGTTTTCTTATCCTTTTGTTGTATAGTTCATAATGTCACGTCAAATACACACGCTAAGACTCGATGGAGTGGACAAAAATGTATGGTAGGGTTATTCCGGGCAATTCTTGAAGGCAGCAACTTCAGCAGCAAATTTCCTTCGGGATAGTGAAGTATTATTATTGTTGTTGTTATTGCTTCTTGAAATGAAAATGATCAAAACTTATTCTGTACTTAGGTGAAAAGACGCAGAGTTATTTTCAGATAATGCCTCATAATTAGGTTGGATTTTATACTTCAGGCTAATTGGGATTCAACTGTACAGAAGATTTTTCTTTAGCTCTGCCTTTTACTGATTTGCTACCAAATGCGCAGGATGACCTTGGTGGTCACTTTATTAGGTACACTTGTACACTTTCTCCTGAATGAAAATATTTCAGTCAGTCACGAGGCTAAAACTCATGCAATGCATGTGAACATGTTCCCACCAAGCACCAGGATGGGGAAGGAATGTGGTGTAAGCAGTTTGTCTATTAACTGACTGCTGGGTATAGGACATGTGGATTCTTTTTTTAATATTATTTTTTATTGATGTTGTCTATAGCAGAAAACTCTGGGGGAAAAAATTTTTGAATTGTAAACTACAAAGTTGAATTAAAAAAAAAGCTTCTTTGCATGGGTATTATTCATGTAAAGGAGGCTGTGCCCACCCAAAAATTTGGCTTGCACAGCGCCCCTGACGAATAACATGCCTAGAAAAACATATTTTGTCTCGTTACCAGATCTGTCGGTACAGTGTTTCTCGCATGATTGTTCTGCTTGTCGTGGTAGCTGACTGGGATGTTGGGGTAGTTAACCAGGGAAAACCCTGGCTGTTACCTGAAGGTCTATCTCTGAGCCTTCTGTGGGGAGGTAGAGGGACTGCGGGGTGCCCCAGCTAGTTAGGAAGCTATGAGCATAATGCCACTTCAAAAGAAGTCGAAGTTTGGATTCTACAAAAGTTAGTTGCCACTTTAATTCTTCAAATTTGTGATGAACAAGAACTTCATCATTTACAGGCATATGGATATTTTTATTTTTATTGATATTTTATTTTTATTGTAGCCTCAGTAACTTTCAACATTCTAATTAACTGGAGACAAAACTTTATTTCTGCACCACAGATACCATACAACAATTGAATATAAAAAGATTCACTGAAATCGGTTAAGAACTGTAAACGTTTTTGTGCATTTTTTAATCTAAAAAACCAGCAGCACCCCTGTTTACTAGCTAGCTAGCCTGTATTTTTTACAGGTCAGAATAGCCCGGTGCTGTAAGGCAATAAGTTTAAGTACCGCTGCAATGGGCTAAGGCTGTCAATGCTGCTACATCTACGCAGCTAAACAATTTAAAATCATGTTAAGGAGCGGCACATCATACACAATTAAGTGTTCTTACAGTGGACTACCTACTTAGCTAGCTAGCTAGCTACTATAATTAACCCTTAAATGCCCCCTATGACAAATTTGTCACACGATTTTGGGGGTTGTCAAAACCACTGACCCCACATAAATTTTGCAACCTAATGCCCAGAGTGACATATTTAGACCATCAGTGCTGCCATCTGATGCATAAAAGTAGAACTGACACTACACTGGCTGCACCAGCTAACCTTTCCAATGTAGCCGCTCCCATGGTGGAATCCAAACGATAGATCAGCACCCATTCATCACTGGATAAAGCAGACAAACAGGTAAGCTAATGAAAAATAAGCTATGCCTAATACTTCAGCTATATGTCAACTGTTTTATCATTCAAGTCATTTTAGCAATAAGGTCCCCAAAATGCCCATTGTGACATATATGTCACAAAACTAAAATGAGGTCAAAGGTCACTAAAAATTAAAAATTGCTATTGGGTTGTTATTAGCCCTTCCCAGGACATATTAACATAATACATAGATTTTTCTTTCAACTTTTACTATAGTTGGGCATTTAAGGGTTAAAATATTTGCGCACAAGGTAACTTACCGATAAACTCTTTGGTGGAAACTGTAGCTAACGTTACTGCTGAAGAGGGTGCCAGATGGTGGCGGTAGGGAAGGATTAAGGCAGGGTGGGGAGATGGTCGATTTGGCGGTGTTAACCAATAACGGCGGATTACCAGTGAATCCCAGCTGTCTTTGATGAAAGTTTTTGAAATTACACTGAGAGGAGTGGTGGTGGTGATCCTCAGTTTTCCATCAACATGGCTCTTCACAGAAGTAATCCACCTGCTCTTCATATCTTCATTTTTCAGAAATTGAAATGGGGTGACCAAGGCTTTTTTTAGTTTCTGCATTCATGCATTTTCTTTCTCTTCTTTTTTTAATTTAAACCATATTTTAGTAAATTTTACATTAGTGCCAAGAGCTTGGCTCATCAAGGGGAATTATGTCACATATATTCAATTTACATATTTTTTTCACGACACAAAACATTTTTTTTGTGACACGACACAAAACAAAACAAGGAAGAAAAAAGGTTAACCAACAGAGAAAGTACATGTAAAATATTTGCGATTGATTACAAAATACTAAGTCTGTTCTAAGAAAGATCTTAAACCAGAAAAAACAGTAGCTTTTACCTCAGAATTAAGAACAGGGCTACCAAAAAGCAAAAACTCAAATTTTGCACATAAACTCAATGAAGACCATATATTGCCTGTGACTGACTCAGCAGAGATAAGTAGTTAGGAATGCTGAGCATTAAAATGAGGGCACATCAGGAGAAAAGGTAATGCGTCCTCTCTAGATGCATTTTCAGGACACTGAAGGTGGCAAGCTGACTTGCTAGCTAGAAAACTGAACACTGGTCACTTACTTTGCTACTTAGCTAAATACAGGGCGTGTGGTTGTAGCTACTATGTGATTGAGCAGATAACCACTGATGCAATGCACTCTGGATTTTCTATAGTGCTCGGGGCAGGATTGCGTTAAGGATGGCTTCAGGTGGTCATCAAGCCATCTGGTGAAAAAAAATTGATGAAAAACTGTTTAATGGTCTAACTCCACAATTCAGAACTAGATTAGTTTGCAGTCTTTCGAGTTTGAATATGTTTTCAGCAACTATTTTCTAGCATGTATAATGTATTTAGAAGCAAATCACTGATTTCACTTTACTTGGACTTTAAAGACCTGCCATTGTTATTCTGGAACGCAAAGTCACTTCTTGTTGTTGTGGCACCCAAAACATGCCTCATAGGGCGCTGTTTCGTTCGAACCAGTGTGGTTTGTGCACAAATGGATAACTTCGAGCCTGTCAAGATGGATAATTGCAAGATCACATGATCTCGCAAACCCAGCTGCCTGGCAAGGGTAGGCCTAGGATGCAGATTGACGATTTCTATCTTATTTTCAGTGTTTTTCATGAGAAATTTTCTCATGGCACGTGGAGGAAATGGATTGCTGCACACTTTTTCTTGCTTTTGCTGCCTTCGTATATGTGGTTTTCAGTTTGTATGCCTGTGTGCAGGGGGCTCCCGTTTGTTTCATTCGCTCAATGTAATCTGGCTGCTGCGTGAAGAGGAGAAAGGGCAAGTGGTTTGCGTTTGTCATGATCATAATGTACGATGTGAAATTTAGCAGCAGTGCTCATCATTCAGCAGTGTCGGCGCACGGCCCACTGAGAACTGCAAATGGAGGAAACGGTGAAATCGGGGTACAAGTATATGACTCATATGATAAGTTCATTATTATCATCCATTATTAATTGTCAAAATGTGCCGAACAGGCTGCTAGGTTGGCTCACTCAGTAGTGGTGGTACTTGTGGTGCACGGGTGACCGTCGCGGCCTTGGATCAAATCCAGCTGTGCCAGCGCTGACTGTGGCAAGCAGGTTCACTTTGAACTGGCAGAGGGATATTGTAGGGACACAATTGGCTTGAACTAGCATTTTTTATTACCTAGTCACTTCCTACTGGTCATCCGGGTGCCCTTTGGGTTCATTCTGAAAAAGCACATACTATTCATGCTAGGTCAGTGACTGCATGGCGAAAAAAGCTGCATCTGACCGGTGCATGTTATGGAGGAGAACTACAAACTGTCTATGCTCTCCTGAGATGGCAGCATGAGTCACGCACAAGCATGTTTGCACATATTTTGCTGACTTGGAATACCTGATGCTGATGGGATTTGAGTTGGCAATTTTATGTTGAAAAAATGTGCAGTTGGTCTTCAAGAAAACCTTCAAGAACAGAAAAAGTGTGCACAAATGCCTTCCTCTTTGTCCTCAAAAAAATTTATAATTGTTTATCCTTCTCTCACACGGTTAGGGCATCTGAAAAAGGGCGGAAATCATCAATATTGTTCGTACCATTCTGACATGAATAAACATGCAGCTGGGCCAGCACTAGAACACTAACGGTGGGCAATTCATTTGAAAGGTGACTGTTACTTCTGTGAAACCTTTAGTTTTTCTTCATATAAAATGAATCGATGGTCCTGAGCCTCAGTATTTCTTTGTTGTACTGATGGATGGATAATTTCTGTTGGAAACTCTTCCTAAAATAGGCCTATTTCTAGTATGCTGCAGTTCAGAAATAGGCATTGTCATCATGCAAGCTCAATAAACTTTACCACTACCATATTTTCTGTTCTGTGACAAATGTGGTTACCCTATTCTGCACCTAAAGTGCTTTTTTCCCTTTTCTTAGTATTCTGTTGTAAAAGGCTGTATCATTCAGGCCACAGAAGCAGTTCATTTATATCACAATAAAACATTGTTGGTTGTTAGCAAAGTGTAGAATCTATTAATTAAATAATTAGTACTAGCTGCAGCAGCATTGTGGTTGCATTGAGTATAATTATTATTGACCTGACTAGCATAATGATTAGCTCTGAAGGCTACTGTATTCCCATATTAACTAGCTGTGAACTTTGATCTTTCAAGGATCATTCCTAATAGTTGCATTGATTGCAGTTTAATAGCCCTGTAAATGTTCTGCAGCTGACGTGTTACACACTGTAATATGTGTGCCACGGTCTCAGTGAGGCACTCCTCTAGTGACATGGATAAACTATTTTCCCCAAGGCTGCCATTCAGGCCTGCATGTTTGTGTCTGCTCCTGGCGCGAACAATCGCATCGATTACTGTCTAAGCCAAGAAGGTCACAAGGACACAGGGCCTGTGTGCAACTGCTCAGGAAGTTTTAGTGTGACTTTCTGCTTTATTTTCCAGAACTAGTGAGAAAGAGAGACTGAAGAGAGCAGTAAATTAGAATCCAAAATAAAAGACTGAACAATGGAAAACAATTTTCCATCGAGATTAATGAACGTTTTATACCTTGCTAAACTTTAAATGTCTTTTCCCATTTTTTTATGCATCTCCTTTTCTTGTCTCTTGACCAGCAGGCAACTGGTGGATAAGTGCTATTTTTGTCCCTCCTTTCTTTCTGTAGGCTGACGGGGTTTCAGCTACCGGCCCCCATCATCAGCTCGGGGCCACGGCTCACACTGTGGCTTCTGTCAGACTACGCTGTCAGTGGGCAAGGCTTCAAAGCCTTATTTGAAGGTAAGGCTGATAAGACAATTACCTGCACCAGTTCGCAACTCAAAAATCACCTGTATGGTCCGAGTCTAAATAGGTAAGATAGCAGGGATATCAGAACCATGATTTCAGTCTTATTTCAGAATTGGGATTGAAAAGTCAGGTCAGAGGTGTGGGGAACTTAACAGATCAGGAGTCCATGGCAGCTGTGTGACATAAAAGAAACTGACATTGAATTGGGAAAGCTGTATTTTCTACCTTTGGCATTGCTTTAAATATACTTGCATATATGAACATCTTATCACGCATTTGAATAGATTATCTTAGCAAGTGTGAAAAGAGAAAAAAGAAAATAAAGTATAGTGGGTCTGTTGTTGTATTTTATGATGTTTTGATTAATGTATGTACTGGCTGTAAATAAGACACTGTCCCCTGAAAGGTGTAGTGAGAAGTCTTATGATGTGTGCAGTTTAGGACCAGCATGAAAGATCATCAGAGGCTGACTATAAATTGCAAAAGCAGCTAAATTATTCCAATTAGCTTACTTATGGATCGCCATTGCCCTCTGATTACAGAATATTCAATTCTCCTGACATAACACTTTGTGTGTCATCCATGTAATGGGCCTGTTAAAATTCTGGAGGAGTTTCTCCCTCTGTTTCATCCTAACCCCCGCAGAACTGGCCCATTTGTATGCCATTGCTGTCCCCTTACGCTGGGGAAAGTGAGTCCTGCCTTCCAACTTTGTTAATGGTGTTGTGATGTTAATCAGACCCATTTATGAAAATGAATTGGAGTGTAGCCAGCAGTATGTGAAATGCTCTGCATTGAAAGGAGGCTGCCTGGAAATGGTTGAAAACTATCATTTAGGAAGTTCCTCTTGGTTATGAGGGTCAATTATATCAATATATCCAGAACACCTTGTACAATTTTACATACAGTCAAGTCCTCTGGACATAAACAATGTCTTTGTCAGTATAGCTGTCCATCTGTCATATTCTAGTAGAACTTAAATAATGAATATGAGCTCAAAGTTCTTATACGAGGTGTTTATCAAATTGTATGTACAAAATAGCTGCACTTTTCAACATGCTTTACTTTTTTAGAGGCCATAAGCAATTGAAAAATTGGCTGCATTGCTGTCTCACAGATAAGTACTTGTTTCATTGTTAATACCAGGACCAAAGTTGAATGGAAGTTATGTTTTTGCCCGTTTGTTTATCTGTCTCTATTTGTAAGCAGGATTACAGAAAAAAAGTTCCGGACCAATTTTAATTAAATTTTGTGGGACGGTTATATATGCCAACAGTAAGAGGTGATTGGATTTTCACTGATCAAGGTCGAACGTCATGGTCAACTTTTCAGAATAGACTGAAAAACAATAGTGCACAAGATATTATGCACTCTACAGTGCCCTTTTGGTTTATTTTACAAATAAGCAGATATTGGGGCTGGAATCTGTGGCATGTGTATATGGAACCTGTTGCTGTTAACTGTCAGTACGAAGATCTAAGAGCTGCCACTGAAGCAAGCCATCATTAAGTTGAGAAATCTAAACAAACCTAATACATTTTTGGTACATTGTATGAAAGAAAGAACATAGTGGTAAACTCAGGCTAATCAAAAAGCCAAGAGACTACAGATAACAACTTATGTTAATGAAAGAAAAATATGTTCCCTCGTAAAGTAAAACTCTTTCCCAACACTTGGTCATAATACGCGGTAGGAGTAAATACAGTGTTTATCAGAAGATGCAAACCCCTGCTAAGTTCCAAAACTGGCAGTTTACCAAGAGAAATATCCAAAAGAGAATGCATAGCCCTGGTACATCATGCTATGGACAGATAAGATGAAGATGATTTTGTTTCAGAATGAGGGAAAAAGCATAGTTTGGTAAGAATAGGGAATATTCATGATTCAGGGGATACCACCTCATCTGTGTAGCGTGTTCATGTGTGGGCTAGTGTGTTTGTCAATGGAACTGGTTCACTTGTATTTATTAATGATGTAAGTGCTGGCAAAAGCTGGAATTGTAGAGCGCTGCATTATATTCTGAGATTCAGCCAAATGCTTAAAAAGTTATTGGTGATTCACAGTTCTGATGGACAAAGACCTGAAACATTCTGATAAAGAAATCCAAGACTTTATAAAGCCAAAGAAGTGGGAATGTTCTATTACAATAGGCAAGTTATTAACCTGACCTGAATCCAAAGGGAGATTCATTTTACATGCTGAAGGCCAAACTGAAGGCAAAAAGCCCCAAGAACAAACAGCAACTGAAAACAGCGGCAACAAAGCCCTTGCAGATCATCATTAGGGTGGATTCCTGGTGTCTGGTATTGTCTGTGCGTTCAAGTCTTCAGCAGTCATTGACTGCAATTGATTTGCAACCAAGAATTAAAACTATCAATTAAACTGATGATTATATTACAACGTAGTTCATGATTATGGTTATGTTAGTTCGTGATTATATATTTATACAAATTATTGTAATTCCTGCACAGTTTGCACATTTTTTCTTTTAGCAAAACCCTTAAATCAAAGCTTAAACTCTTCCATTCATTCAAAATGATGAAAATTGAATCACTGTATTTACAGATTTTTTTTTTTTTTCCTGGTTGAAGGCAAAATCAATTTGTGGCTGTCCAGTCCTGCTCATTTTCTTGCCACTGAATACTAGGATTAGGGTCACCATGAACCTTATTGAAAGTTGATGACCTCAAATTTTGTCAAATTTTTTTGTTAAAATTTCAAATGCCTATAGGAAAAAAATAACAATAGCCTATAGATAAAAATGGGGCTTTGCGTTAAATGGTTCCCTCAAAGGAATTTAATTTCCCTTTTTTCAAGGACAACCTGAGATTGAATTATATTCACTTTGGGCACGAAAGATGACAGCTAATTCGGGTCAAGGAAGCCATTGTTTAATTTGGTGAGGAGGGCTTTTCTTTGGTTTAAGAAAATGGGAAGGATTTCTGCTTCCCTGACTGCAGTGGAGATTGATGTCACCGCTAAAGCAATGTAAAAGAAAATGGATTACGGTAGGCTTGAATCGAGCTAAGAGAAGCAAAGCTGTGGGCTGGAAGAGCACACTGAAGCCAGAATGGTCAGGGTCTACATCCTAGGAAGTTGTTTTGGGTCAAAACTTGTATGCTGCTTGAATGAGAGGAAAATAAGTGTTAAGTGACCTTTAATTGACCAGTGCCTCCTTTCCCAATAACAATTGATCGTAGAGCTCCAAGAGGGTTTGCTACAAATGATCTTACGAAATTTCATTGTTCTTAACGTGCGTTTTCCGAAGCAGCTCATACGCAGGAGCGCGTGCACAGCTGTTAAATACTTCATACGCAGGAGCGCGTGCACAGCTGTTAAATACTTCATATGCAGGAGCGCGTGCACAGCTGTTAAGTACTTCGTAACTTCTGTTTATGCTGTCCAATTTAATGGTGCTGAGATGTTTGATTAATTTAATGTTTGATTAATTGATCTTAAGTCACAGTGACCGATTTAAATGTAGGCCTGTGCAAGCTATGTCATGTAGTCAAAATGTAATAAAATATACATAAAATTGTAAGAATTAATGAAACATATTAGTACACAGAGGAAGCATAGTTGGCTATACAAAGTTAAGTAATGGTGATGGGACAGGGACGGCTGCTTGGCTGAAATTAAGGGACAAAAAAAAAATCCTAGTGAGTAACAAGTAGTCTTGACCTTCATTTCCGATCATTTTCCTTGATCAAAATTTTTTCCAATGATAAGAGTGATCTATCGGCAGCTAAATGCACAGCTTCCCTCTGAATACAATGCTGCAGCTAGTAAAAAGTACAACTTAGGAAAAAAAAATGTTTTATTCACTTTACGAAGAAGATAAACTCTCTTAACTACCCCGCTTTGTGCTTCACGATTGTTCAAATTATAACAGAGAACACAGAGATTCGTAACAAGAATCCACAATTCAGTATCATCGATTGAGAAGCAATTAGCCTCGATATAATTAGTTTTATTCTCGCAATGTTAATTTAAATGAATGATTGTCAACACGTCAAAACCAGTCATTTGTTTAAAGGTATGTTTTTTCTTCCTCCTCAACTCACCAGTCGGCAGTGTACTTTGATTGATTTGTCTATCGCCCTTCAGTACAGAATAAGAACCAAATTTTGCATGGTTCTTCACGTTTCGGTAGAATTGGTGACACATTCAGGCCTTATCACTCTGTAATCAAATTATCACCCTTGGTATATAAAGGTTTCCACTGAGAATCAGAAATTCAGTGAAACTGAGAAAACATTCAAAACAATTATGGAGAGAAAACAACAGCCTAGAAAGTTGGCTCTTCGTCCGAATGAAAAAGGCATAATGTTGGATGAAGTGGAGGCAAACAAAGTCACTTTAATCAACACATTTAAAGGTTGCCTGACAATTAGAAATAAGGCTATCATTTGGAAGGACTTTGCAAAGAAAATTTCCGCAACAAGGGGTGTGAAACATGATGGTAAAGAGACAGTGAGAAACCCTGATCGCTGACGTTTCCTTGGGGACAGTGAGTACCCACTTCGGCCACCCTGATGGCAAATCCCACAACTGCTAATGCGCTGGCATTCAACAAGGCCCACAAAGTGGCCAGGAGCATTGTGGAGCGCGCCATGGGGAGATGGAAGTTGCACTTCCGATGTGTGCACAAGTTCAGAAGTGGCATACACTTCTCCCCATCAAAGTGCTGTGCAGTCATCACTGTGCCAACTATGCTGCACAACATCTCTGTCTGAGCGAGAGCCCCCTTATGTGACCAGGAGGAGGTAGAGGGGCCGAGCTCTCCTCTCCTCAAGCAACAGATTGGCAGGCATGAATCCGCTAAAAGATGCAGAATATATAGTGGTTTTAGAGCACGTCAACAAGTTATTGGACATTTTTTAGAATACACCCCTTTTGTCCCCTCTCGTGATCAGCACTCCAGTTGCATCAACCACTACAGCATCATATTTATTTGTGTTTTCTTAATTTTCCTTTGCATGGTTCTTCTAATATAATATTTTCCTTTGCTGAAATATGTATGTAGGCAATATGGTTTTTGTTATGACATCTTATTTCTTCTTGTTTTTATTTGTTCATATAATTTTATGTCTACAATTGTTAAATCGCCATTCAGGTTCCATGAATCACTACTTTCATGAACAAACAGCATTTGTAGTCAAGATTAAATACAATGATATTAAAAGAACACGCACAAAGAAAAAAAAATTAGAATAGTTCACGATGACTTATGCATGTCTTAAGACAAACTTAGCTTTCTATGAGTGGTCTTCAGCGCTCGTAGATCTACGATGATTTCTGAGAGCGTCTTAAGTTATGATGGTTTTCGGAAACACTCCACAAAAGTAAAATGCGTCGTAAGACGGATGCCACGATCATCGTAGCCTTAAGATGCTTTTGGGAAACAAGGCCCAGTCTGGTTCTATGCTTTCTCTGCACTCATCAATGTCCTGCAGAACGGCTGGAAGGACTGGGGATAGACCTTGGTGAGAAAATGATGGGGCCTGCTGATCCAGGTGTGCATTATGGCATCTGGGAAAAAATTAAGCATGCTGTCAATGGTGAACATATGTATATTCCCCAGAAAGGATGTAGAAAGAATCTTTTCTATAGCTGTGTAAGGTATCTTATGCCTAGCTGAAGAGAGACACTCCCCCACCCCCCCTCCTCCACCTCAGAGAGGTAATTGCCACCTCCTGCTCTAGCAGACGGTAAATATAATCACTAATTGAAGCAGCATAGCAATGCAAAGCCAATTGAGTGCCAAGCTGCTCACTTGATTTGGGGCTGGGTGTGAATTGCTATTGATACAATGTAATTGGGAAAGGTGAGGTATTGAGCGCTTCTTTGTTCCACTAGCGAAGTGAAAATTGGAAACCTTAATCATGTCTGCAATGTGGTGTGGGGATCCAGTGTGTTTTGTATGTCTGAGTGTGGAATGGGGGGGTGGAATAAGGCAGAAAAAAACATGTTAAAGGCTCCGTGTTCGGCCTTATCTGAGGATGCCAAGATGTGTCCATCAGGATGAATGCTGCAATTACGTTTGTCCCATAGAACACAGATGTGTAGGCTTTCTGAGCCATCCCATACATGGGCAGATGCATGTACTGAGATTACAGGGCTGAGACACAGGCCAGTGTATGCTCGATCAATCTGTCTGCTCATATTTTTCAGCATGCCATCTCTTCACAGTGTAATCATGTAAGTGATGAATCCAATGCATGGCAAGGTCAAATCATAGGCTCACATATGTACTCGCCAAAGAACGTCATGAGAAATGTGTTGCTGCTTTGACCTCCAATGACTGACTGGGGTTAAAAAGTTGACCAGATTTTTTTTGCCCTAAAGTCTTGTTTTGGTTTGCATTTGAGCATGCGCTACATGTACAATATATTACAGAATTAATTTATTATGTGGTGTTCTCAAGAAGTGACCTGAATTTAAGTTCACATGTTCAAAAAAGCAAGTGCTATAAAATCACCTGTATCCATCACTCAGTGGTCTTTCCCTTGTATCCATCTGTTACTGTGACCTACAGGGTGTCATTTTAGCTGCTAATTATCAGTAGCATAGCGTCAATAAAAAGAACGCAAGAAACTCCCATGAATCAACTGTAAGTACTGTATTTCTGTGAGTATAGTGAATATTCAGTATGAATGGAGTAAGTGTGTGCAAGAATACTTGTTTCATGTTTGAACTCTTCAGTTGATTAGTCATGACTTTATACTCATGCAATCACATATTTAAACAGTGCTTTTGTTTCCACTAATGCAGCTTAGTAATAGAGATCTCAGCCGATGTATGATCATGAGAGTGTAGAAGCAAGAGAGACAGAATGAGGAGGGTGTGTGCAAGCTCATCTCTAAAGAACCCCTCCAACATTTGTGCACCGTCGCTTTCAATAAAGCCAGCTGAAAATGTGGATAATGGATATAAATGATAGCTCATGCTGCCGCACTACATCTGGAGTTTTCCTTTAATTCGGAAGAGAAAAGAGCGTAATCGTGAAAAATTACCAGAATTACGAGCAGCAGTGTCAATTAAGCCACCCAATCAGCTTTAATAGGAACCCCGGTGTTTGTCAGCCATTGACAGGAGGAGACGAGAGGGCAAACAAAGTGACAGCATCCTCTCATGTTTACATTCTGAGGTTACTGCGCTGACAGCCTATTTGTTGCTAGTCGAAGGAAAAGCTGCTGTTCACTGGAGCATGGAATAAAAAACTAAGCTTCAGTCACAGCAGTGTTCTTCTCACAACCTCTCCGCACATCTTTGGCTTATTTTGGACTCTCCCCCACAACTGGTATCGGAAAATTGCCCCCACCCATTGCATCATTGCTGCTGTCTGCCACCACCAGTCTTCTGTACTGTAAAAGGCAGCAGATTACAGATGATGGTCAATAAAATCCACACCTTGTGCTAACTAAGGAGTGTGATGGCCTTTCTCTTCAAGAAGAACCCATTGGTTTCCTCTGATTTTTGTCCCTGAAAAGTAGCTCCTTTTAAAGCATCTTACAAGAGTAAAGTCACTTCCACCATTTTTACATGAAATTTCTAAATCCTTTGAAAGGACAGTATAGCTGTCATGGCAATGGTATGGTGGAAAAGGGTCACAGTTGCAGTGTGGAATGTAACCTCTACTGCTATTGTTGACTGAGACACTGTTGAGATACATTTGGCTTGTGATGTGTAAAGTTCAAGTGGTCCAATTCAGGAAAGCAAGATTGCTCGGCAAATGCATTATAGAACAGATTGCAAGTCAGCCGTAAGCTAGTATTGTGCTGTCACACTGTTAAACATTCTTGTAACAGGAAAGAGCCCTATGGTGATAGAATATAATGTAGATAACCGGAGGTTCCTATCGGTGCTCTTAACTACATTATAATGTCTTCCTGTTGCAGTCTCTTCATTTCCTCCATTAGTCCCCTCTGTCTGATGGACAGTTTGATTAGATTTTTTTGATTGCCGTACATCCTGCCCTTGGGCCGTTAATGTGGCTCTGGCTGTGCGCAGACCGATGTTCAGAGCCATCCCAGGCGCTGGGCGCTTGGGTCCTCGCCAAATAGCTCCATGGACTTTAATGTTCGCAAAGCTGACGGCTAATAAATATTTTTTTGAAGTCGCTCTGAATGAACCACTTAACTAAAACACTCCTTGATGATGGATCACACTGCTTGTATACTGATAACGGCGGATGAAAGGGAATCTCATTTATTCAGCTGTTGAAGCTCACCTTTTGCTCCTACTCTTACCATCCCGCATAAATGCCCAGCTCGCCCCATTCCCCACAATTGTTTAGTTTGAATTCAAATTTAAAGTATACTCTTGGCAAACACACTGCTGTGCTATAAAGCTTTTACCTTCAGAAAGGGGGTGAGTGGGTTCGATCCCCGGTTGTACCAGCCGTCAGTGGTTGGTAGCCTTTTCAGAGCAGCGCACAATTGGCTTCGCGCTGCAGGGAAGTAAATTGGTTGGGACTGCCGGGTTGGGATATTAGAATAGTTTGTAGCTTTGTTCTTTGTTCAATCGCCTCCTGTTGGCCAGCCGGGCGCTCGTCAGTATGATTCAGGTATCCTCCGTCCTCATTGTGAACTTGCAAAGTTTTGAGCTATCAGGGTAAAAAGAAGCAGCGGCTTACAGGCGCGTGCTTCGGAGGACAGCTGCAAACTGTCTTCACTCTCCTGAGATGACAACATGGGGTCGCATACAAGCAAGCTTGTATATACAGTTTGCTAATTGGACATTCCAGATTCGGGTGGGATTGGATATGCCAAATTTATTTAAAAAAAGAAAGGGGGTGAGTATATCCTCACAGTTTCAGCATGCATGCATTGTTCTGGACAATATATACATTCTCCCTTAATATTGACATCCATTTTCTCCACTGGGAGGGTATAGCTACTAAATGACTACAATTGAGTTTCTTGGCTTACTTCTGAATGGGAGAGTATAACTCTCTTGGGTGCTTGTAACATTGGAATATGGGAGGTTTTAACTTCCAGGTTTACGCTGCCATGGTTGGATAAAACATGAGGACAAATCACATTCTGTCTCAAACTGCCTGGTGTGAGAAGACAGCGTGAAAAGTTGTTAAAATCAGTTCAACTGCTGGATTACAATGCTGTACGCTAATCGCTGTCTCAGTGCATGTAAGCTGGCCAGTCTCATCCTCTCCTTTGCTCCACCTCTCGCCCCCCAAAGGTTGTTGCTGTAGGGTTCACATAGTAACTCAGCAACATCTCAGCAAGAAGAGTCTTCATACCGGGATCTGTTTTCAGTTTTTCAACCAGCTGGCTATGTCAGTGCTAATAAAACCTCACAATGAACTTCTCTGTGTTAACAATGAAAACATGCAGTGGCATTCAGCGTGCTTTACTCTGCTCCCAACTGATATTTAAACAGAGCTTTCTAGTTCTGCAAAAGTAACAGTGTCTGATGTTGGTATTACTGTCCGTATCAAACTGCAAGAAAGCGCCACATGAACAATCGGCAAAAAAGTGGCAACGTCTTAAGAAAACTTAGTTTGTTCAACAGATTGCTGTTCCCAAGAATTATTACAAACATAATGTATCACAGTAATCTGTAAATAATGTGTATTGAATCATCAGATTTGTTAAGCACTGAATATATTCTACTGTTTTACTGACTAGAAGCAAGTGCTGTTCCCCCTATGTCACTTCATGTTGGACTAAAAATTCATCTGTGAGCCTTGACTCCTCTCCCCCTTAGACTGCAGGGATCTTGGGCAGCCTATCAAAGGGGCTCAGTGCAGGCATTGGGAGAGATAATGAGACTGCAGTCCAGGCTTGAGTTGGACTCAAAGCTCAGATCATACTGAGCTTCCATATCCATTCTGAGCACGAAATCTTCTCTATCTACGGCGAAGAAGGGCCCCTCTGTCTCATCTTCTTGGTTGATGAATGTATGCCAGTTCTATCCATTTTTATCATTATAGTTCATTATTTATTTTTTTGTCAGTATTATTTTAATAGCTTTTTCTGCATGGCTTAAGCCAGAGATAACCTCAAACAAATGCATTTATGCTTCACTAGTTGTGCTCTAAAGGTTAAAATATAAATCTTTGCAAAATACGGGAAACCAGATGGTGCCACCTTTGCCAAGCTCTGAATTGGCAGCTAAAGGACTCACCTTGTGATGGGCTGACAGATGTTCATTCACAACAGTTTTGTTAAATCTCCCAATGGAACAGAAGAGAATAAGTCATTCTGACACCATGTGCCATTCTTAACTGGAATTTTTTATGTCTAAATTAGAATCGGTCTTAAAATTACCGAATACCTTTCTTAATAAAAACATAGGGCATTCCATCAGCAACGTCAAAGCTTCATCAACCAGTGGATTCAAAACAAAAAAAGTAAAGATGTTTATACATTCACGTGGCTCTCAGTGTGTATTTATGTTGACTTATTTCTGAGGAAGATACTATTTCTGTCTTCAGAAGAGCTGGGGATCCAAAATGGGTCCCCCTTTCTCTAGAATGGTTAGCGCTTTAAGTTAATCAAATCCACTTTTGTCTCTCTCAGTTTGTCACGCTGGCTAATATTTAGAAGTTTTTGTATGCATGAATTTATACATTTTTAAAATCTGAGGTAAAAAGTGATTAATTTTTGATCGAGTGTCCCGTGCAATCAAACAAAAATGCATGCCAATGTGTTGGAGAGGGAAGATGCTGTTCATCAAATTTGAATGTCTTATTTCCATACATTCGCACATATTTTCTTGTAATTGCTTTCAATGATCCGTGCAGCCACCGATAAAACTGATGAGCATGCGATTCATCATCTGTTGACTAGCTCTAATCCTAATTTCCACCATTTTTGTTGGATAAATTTGTTTGCACGGATGGAATTGGTTAATACATTACATGGCCTAGATGGAGGTGTGAAAACAGAACTGATTATTACTTCAGATTATAAAAGCAATACAACTGCAGGATCGACCTCATATTCAAATTTTTCCAAAACTAAGCATAAAGTGCTTTGTTTACTATTTATTTTTGTTAATGCAGTTATATGCAATGTGGGGAAATCCTTGAACTTCAAAGGCTTTGGGGTCTTATCTTGTTTTCTTGGCTGCCATTGTTCAGTAAGCTTTCCAAACTTGCTTTCACAGTTAAGTATAAACAACTATATGACTCAATGTTCATTTCTGTGATATTTTCCTCTCTGCATCCCGGGTTTAAAATCTTCACATCACCACGTATATCATGTATTTGGTTATTTACTTGGCATTATTCGCTCATTTATTTATTTACTTACTGACTGAATCACAGCCATCACAGTGAGCATTAATTGCGTCATGTGGCACCTGACAACACTTGGGCCTACTAAACACTTTAGCAGAATAGACCATAAGAGTATCAAAGCAGGTGCTGTGCAAGCAAATGTCACAGTATTCTGTTTGCTTCAGCTTGAGAAGCCTTTGCACAGTCCATGGAGCTCCTGTGATATACCAGTGCCTGAAGTTTAGACTGAAGGTGATAGGCCCCTGCCCTAGTTTTGTTTCTGCAGGCCCGTTTGACTTGTGAGCCTGCCTGAAGAGCGAAATGTTATGTTGCTCTAAATTTATGAAATGTGGCAGACTGCCACTCATTATGCGTACCTTTAATGTTAACATAGCGCCTACAGGGTCCAGGAGTCTGTTCAGAGCCATGCTCATCGATCAGTGGGGCGAGCATGTGATAGTATTTCTCATAGGCTGAAATGATAGACATTAGAATGCCCTTCAGAATAGCTGTAGAGTTTCCATAGCAGTCATGTCATTTCTTTGCAATCAAATTGCCCCTCACTACTGTTTATTAATACAGTTGTACTTATATTTAAAAAGGAAGAAACCATAATTGGAGAAATTTAATAGCCAACCCTTGAGACCAACCCACTATGCTGGCTAGTAATTGGGTACAGTGCAGTTCAGCTAAACAGGCATACAATGTTAACCAGCTAAAAATTCCATTTTAATTCATCTTTCCGTTTGCTACTGGAATATATGCCTCCTCAGGTGCAATGCAAGCATTACTATTTTACACGAGAGTAAGTCTGGAAGGATCAGTATCAACAGAGATCACAAGCCATTGTGCTTCTGTAGTAGTGTAAGCAGGAACTCGATGTACATTTTATCACCCAGCCAAAGATCACTCACTGTGCCTCAGGCCATTCTCTGTCTCAATCACTTGGCCGCTGAAAATGAGATGAGCCTATTTCCCTGTTACATTATTGAATTATTTATTTGCTTAGCACAGGCGATTTACATAGCTTATACCTTATACACGTATACCAGCTACTTATTTGCTAAAGCAGTTCAGCTTAACTGCCTTGCTCAAGGGTGCAGACCACTGACTCCTTTTAATGATGCATGCTACATGGCTGGTCCAATATATCAAGCTCTGAACTTGTATTTGGGAAAAAGGTCATGAGGAATGGGATGGTTCAGGGGTCCAAATAAGAAGCAAGTAATTTAAAAGAACATTCCATGTTGACAACCACATTCTCATGTACTCATTAATTGAAAATACATTTTCTGTGCATGTCTGCTGCAATGGTTAAATCGTTTTAGACGCAGTCTTGCTTCACAGTGGTTCTAAATCTTTCTTTTTTTTCTTTTGGTTTTTGAGAATTGAATTTTATTTTATTTAACCCTTATTTAACCAGGGAAGTCCCGTTGAGATTGAAATCTCTTTTTCTGAGTGAGTGGAATTTTTCTACCTTCTCCTGGATGTTAAGATGCATGGTGTTTATTTGGCCAGCGCCAACTGCCATATTTCACAATGACAACAAAAGGGAAAAGTAATTTGTGTATCTGCATTGAGATTTGGATCAACACCAAAATTTAATGGGTCCAACCTTGACCCATGGAACAGCCTTGGAATAGCCAGTTAGCCCGGTGTTTGTTTTATCATAACTGAGCCACGAGGGCGGTTGGGGCGGTTGTTTTGACTGCAGTCATGTAGATAATGTAGATAATGGTACAGCTTTTTTGGCGATTTATTTCCGTGTATGAATGCAAGAGTAACGTTAGCCTACATAGAATATTGATTTGCTTTGGTGGGGGTGATGTTGCCGGTAGTCATTTTTGCAAACCTTTTTATATTAGACGATACAGTTTGCTCAACCTGTGCTACTATTTAAAACTTTAGTGCGGTATAATACGCAATTTGATTATTAAATATCATGCTATTTTTGGTGAGGATTTTGTTTGTCAGGTATCATTTCTGCAATATTTTATGTTCGGAGATAATGTGTGCTTTTATGTACTATTATTTTACGCTCAAGTGCCGAAATATATTATTTTTCCTGTTGCAAACCTGTAATTTATTAGCTTATATCCATTCCTATATCGAAGATTACTCGCACCCCGTCTCAGTAAAATTCATTTACGGAAAGAACTTGCATGTTTTTCGATTTATATACTGTTTCGTTTTAAAATGCTAATAGGCAATTTTTAACCAATTTTTCATCACAAAACGTTTTGCATCGTCTGTATTTGTTTTAATGATTTGTCATAACCATTCAGATGTTCAAATATAATGTTCGCAAAGCTTGCAACTAGAAAAGAATTGTGTACAATATGAATTTAGTTCGACCATAACGACTCTTGAATGACTAAAAAAAAAAAAAAAAAAAAAATAAACTATTTGCGGAACCGTACACAGGTTATTTTTAGTAAACTTAATATATATCAATCAATAAGGAAAACTTAATTAAAAAAAGATCTGCTCAATATCTTATCTCTAAAGGACAATAACTAAATGTCACTTAAAACTGAATGGCTTTTTCATAAACTGAATTCAGGGGATTAAAAACGGATTTAAAAGCGGATTAAATACACCTGGCACTGATTCAATACAGCTCAGTTCGTGTCATCTCATTGTCACCCTAATAATCCCTTTAAGCTCATTGTATTAAAGAATTAATGACCTGCTCAGCGCGTGGCAGAAATTTTATATACAATGCCCAACCATATACTGACATATCACATTCACAACTATATGGAACCTATCACGATACGACGCATTTCCCCGCAGTTTAGGATGAAGATTGACTCCTTGGCGAGAGACAACCTCACACCTCTGCAGATCCGAAAACGCATAATTATAATGCATAATGGAGTAATTACAGTTCACACTGTCTAAGCTATATCAGAGTTATATTTAAGCACGTCATCTATATCACAATTTGTTTATTTATATTGCTGTTGGCTTTTCAAAACCAATAAATCGATTGTGGCACACTTTGCTGAAGGTCTACCAACAAACTCTCAGAATCACAGTTTCCGCAATAAAAAGACATATATTTAAAATACCAAAAAAATCTCCTTCAAGAATACAATTGCTTATATTACACCGTTGAATTTATCATAATATATATTTTTTCTTGTTCACGCTAGGCTTTTTAAACCGAGGAAATGATCAGCCACACGCTTTCCAGAGGGCGCATAAGCTCTCACTTCCACTTTCACTGCAAGAGAAAATCAAAAGATGTTAAAATACATAACGGCAAACACAAACGTAATTCTACGTCTATGCTCTAAGTCAAAATGCCCTCTATTCTATAACTTACACGCAGTACTACATTCAGTTCCACGGAGCCACATGTGGCTACTCCTGAAGGTAAATTGTCCTGTGGTGCGGCTCATTGGTCAGCAGTTTGAAGTACCGCGTTACCGCGCGTTAGATCATGGTTAGAACTGGGTTAGAAGGGCGAAATGTCAGAGGAATTGGAATTTTTGCAAAACTGTGCCCCCTCAGGTTCTGTGTGCAAGACCACTGTTGTAAATACAAGTCACATGCTTCACCTCCAAACCCTCCAGGAAAACAGTAAATGCCAGAGTGATAACTGTTGAAGCTTGCTAGTGAAGTTAGGGCAAAAACCACATCACATTGCTTAAGTATGACAATTACTTTCAAAGATTTTTCTTAATTAACTTTAGCTAGCTAGCTACATGGCAGTATAATCTCAACAATAATCTAATTTGCAATTGTATACGGAACAACATAAGGCAGCTGATGATAATGGCCACGTTTCCCAGATTCATATAAGAAGATCTTAGCACTAAGAGCTTCTTTAGATCCTTCTTAAGGCTCCAGTAAGAAACAAACGCGTTTCCAAGATTCCTTCTTAGCCTAAGATGGCTCCCTCTAAGCTGAACTCTTCTTTGGAGCCTTCTTAACTCCTTAAGAACGCTCTTAACTGGGAAACGCGGCCAATGTCTCTAGCCAAAGTGCATGCTTGCTGTGATCAGGTAACAAGAAGCTGTTTGAGGTTGTGTGGGCGTGATTGCGTTGAAAGCAACCAATCATAAGAGGGCTAGTGCCTCCCCCTAGCAGTTTGTATGCCCTCCCGAGAAGCTTGTTGCCTGCAAAGCCGGTTTTAACTTGTTTTCAGCCAATCAGAGTTGTCAAAGCTTCTCCCCTACCTATCTCGTTTGGGAATCATTTGAGCTTCAGTGCAGGTTAAATGTTCAGCAATCAGTGGTTCTCAAACTCGGTCCTGGCGCTCCTCTGTGTATGCTGGTTTTTGTTCCAACCATAATTGCAATCTTAGAACTTTAAAAAGCTGTTGATTTGTCTTAATTAGGTGCATTTATGTTTGGAGAAGTTCTTTATCCTCTTCAGCCACATTTGACAAATCTATACATGCCATGAAGAATAAAAATTCCATATCCAAGTTGAGATATATTAAAAACTAGTACAAATAACTGCTGAGGGAAACAATTTAACCAAATATTTAATCAATGTAAACAATTGGATAATCAACAAACAATAGTTTCTCATTGGTGATGCTGTTGACACATGGTTGCAAACACTAATTATTTATTGGCAAACAATAGAGTCACTCCAGTTTTGAGTCATGTTTATTAAGTTCAGGCAAATTATTTTGAGAGAACTCAAAATAAGTACCGTCAGCAACCTAACTTGGAGCTAACTGATTTTGTCAATCTAATTTGATCTGTTTAATAATGTTCTCACCAGAAAATTCTCACAATATAGAAAATAAGCACAATATGTTAAAGGGTTTTTATTCTTCATGGCGCAATAGATATGCCCATTTAAACGTGGGTCAAGATGGTAAATAACTGGTCTTAACATGGAATGCAGCTATTAAGACAAACAGTTAAAATTCTACGTGGTTAGAACAAAAACCAGCATACACAGTGGGGCGCCAGGACCGAGTTTGAGAACCACTAGGTCAACATGCTGATTTACCCCGGTAAGAAATGAACCGCTTAAGTGGTCCTGAAAACCATATTAAACTTCAAGTTACCTCGAAAATATCAAATCCTGCTTTGTAATGTAGTCCAAGGTCAGATCTGAACAGAGACGGGCGGTCAGAGGAGGCAGTGACTTCTTTTTATCGTTAGATTTTGTCAACCTGTTTCCACATACTGTGCCTGATTGACAATCAATCAATTTTAACTTTTTTTTTTTTTACCAAACAATCAAGACCTAGCCTAGGCTAAGAGGTGATGGCGACTAAAGGATTCATTTCCGTTTACCAGTGGCGTAGCCAGAGGGTGGGCGAAGACACGTCCCTTTATGACAGCAATTAGTCCTGGCTAGTTCTCAATCATTTTCCTTTATTGACGCGTTTTCCAATTATCGTAATTGGCAACTGAAGACACGGTTTCTCTCCATATGCGATCTAACATTGATGAAATCATGGGCTAAATTCAGTACAGCAAAATAATTTACTTATTAATAGGCTAATGCTTCGCGTTGATTGAACTGGTCCGTGTTCCACTGAAACGCTGACTTCCGCTCTCGGTATTTTGTGGGTTGATTAAAAAAAAGTGGCACTCGGCAGTTCAATAGGCTATAAAAAGCGTGCGGCTCCAGCTATTTGCGTGAGAGTCCACAGGTATGAAATTTTGAATAACGTTGATTTAAATACAGCAAATACGCGTCCAGATGAATGATTTTTGTCTTACCTAATCGGGGAGAACAAGCAGCACCTGTTAAGTGTGGAGTGCTCTCGGAGTGAACCTTCTGTTATGAAAATGACTGAGAACAGGTCAGGACTAATAATTGTTTTAAATGGATGTTTTGTGCAACCCAATTCTCTGTTTTTGATCCGCAACTGTATTGAATTTTTCCCATGATTTGTGCCCCCGGTAAATTACGCCCTTTCTTCCACCAAGTTTCATGAAAATTGGACCTGTAATGTTTCCATAATCCTACTGACAGATTGTTAGAACTCCATGTCTTGTTATCTTTCTTTCCCTGTGTTTGATTTCCATTCGTTTTTTTTTCTAGTCCCACGTAATTGTTTCCCTTTCCATCTGAACGCCTCTCCCCCCGTTCCTTAATTGATTCTTTTTATTCAGTTAGTATTTCCTCTAGTTGTCCTGTTTCCCGCCCCAATGTTGTTGCGTTTCCTGTGTCTCTCCCCTCTTGTTTCAGGTTAGTTCATTTTCTCTGCGTGTGAGTATGCTCCTTGTTTTCTTTACTCTCTGCGTGGTTGTCTCTTTTGTCCATGTGCCGTCTGAGTCCGCTGAGTTTTGCTGTTCTGCTTCGATTACATTAGTGAATTCTGCCTGACTGACCATGCCTCCAGATTCGGTTTCTGTACCATGTATTATCAAACGATGGAGTTAAATTAGTACCAAAACCTTTCAAACAAACTGAAGAGCTTTAACAAATGCATTCTAATTTGCAAATATAACATGCTTTGCAAAGATGAAACTCAACTGTCAAATATACAGAATTGTTCTGCAAAAACAAGAGGCCATTTGTGAGGAAGTGAACGATATATGCTCTGATCACTCACAAGATTAAAACGTCTTGCCTAATATAGTGACAGTCTCCGTTGTGCTACTAAAACAGCTCCATCAAACTGATGTCACTTGGATTCCCAACTTCGGGGTTTCCCAGTAGAACATTTCCCAGAGTATCACACTCCCCCCACCATCTGGTCTTCTTCCCACAGTGCATCCTGATGCCATCTCTTCCCTGGTAAATGGCGCACACGTACACAGCCACAGCACATGATGTAAAATAAAATGGGACTCAGTGGACCAGGCAACTTTCAACTGCTCCAAGGTCCATTTCTGAATCTCAGGTGTCCATTGGGGGTGCTTTAAGAGGTGAAACGGGGTTAGATTGAGCACATTGACTTGTCTGTAAGCTACAAAGTGTAACACACAGCAAGGTATGATGTGGTGTCTGCTATGAAACATTCCTCATGTAAATACTATTCAAATTCTCAGCGACTTGCACCACAGTCACCCTTCTGTTGGTTGGACCAGATGGGATAGCCTTCATAGCCCTTGTGCATCAGTGAGCCTTAGGGGCCCAAAATCCTGCTGCCAGTTCATGGTTTGTCCCTCCTTGTACCACTGTCAGTAGGCACTCACATCTGCTGACAGCGAGCACCCCAGAAGTTTTGCCACTTCAGAGATGCTCTAACCCATTACAATTGTCAAAGTTATTCAGTTATCCCACATTTCTCCCACATCCAAACACTGAATACGAGAATTGTCTGCTAATTACTGTCTAAGATCTGTCTCCAGACCTGGGCATGTGCTGTTGTTATGATATAATCAACATTGTTCACTGCATCTGCCAGTGGTTATAATGTTTTGACTCATCAGCATATGTTCAAATAATTATGCCCTTTATGGGCTGATGGGGTATTGTTATACCCTGTGTTGGCGGGCAGGCAGGCGGACAGCAGCTCCATAATTTGTCCGGGCCATGTATCTGAGAGTGTCGGCCACAAGAGCTTCAATTTGGTATCCAGGTTCTTTGTGAGGGATAGGCGTGCAACGTAAGGGTCATTAGTGGATTTGGCCTTTGACCTTGGCTCAATGACTTTGAACTTGAAAATTTTGTCCGGGCCATATTCCCAAAAGTACTGACCACACCAGCTTAAAATTGGGTATGTTGATTCCTTGTGAGGGGTAGATGAACACCGTAAGGGTCACTAGTGGATTTCACCTATGACCTTGGCACAGTGACCTGTGCCTTGCCATAGGTGTATGCCGCTATTAATCGATGATTAGTTAAGGGCTGTGGGGTTCTCTCGGCGCACAGCATGGGCTGTTTGGATCCGTACTGCTGTCTTAGCTTGAGCGTTCTGTGTGATATGACATGCAGTATAAGCAAACAAACAAGCAAACTGAACAGAAAACGTAACCTTCTTGGCGGACGTAAAAATTTTTCATTGTCCAATGTGTCATGGTGCTTACTGTAGCAATAATGAACAGCAGTGATATGATTACTTGTGTCATCTTATTGTCCCCTATATCAGCAGGAATACTTGGTTTGTTACCTCAGAGCAAAATTACATTCGGTCATGTCTTATTGGGTGATGCAGAACAGTTACAATTAGTGCAAAAAACAATGGTAAGTTACTAAGTTTTAGTTTTTAGTTCCACATGATGAGCATAATCTCTGACACTATTCAGGCGCACAAGGTCCTATTGGAGTCAGTTTGATGTCCCCAGAAAGCTGAGGATATCATCTTCCCAGTCACATAAAGAAGTCCTGGATGTACAGAAAAATATCATCAAATATTTAAAGCCATCTCAAACTTATTCTCTCATAAAAAAGGCTTCTCAAAAGTCTCCTTACACAAATAGCACCATACAAAATGATAGAATTTCTGAGTAGATTCACTGTCCTGAAAACGGTAGCAAATGCATGACATGCTTGGCTGAGACATGTGGTCGCTGTTCTAGGAGCCAGAAAACAAATAATGTGAAAAATGAGCAAAAATGGCTTGGGACTCAAAGGGACTTGAACAATTATGAAGTCAGAAGCCGTGTAACACTGTCCCTACAGTGGCAGTGCCGAAAAGCAACATGAGCCTTTGCTTAATTTTTTACCCTTCAGCCCTGACTAAGGGGCTGAGGGGTATTGTCGTCACGCAGGGTGTCCATCTGTCCGTCCGTCTACCCGTCCACATTGGATTCCGTGCGATAACTGAAAAACGCCATCACCGATCATCACAATTTTTGGTGAGCACATCGGGGTACAGTTACTACACAAGATTATCAATTTCGGCCGCAATCCGGAATCAAATATGGCTGCCACAGCCGCGGTCTTGAATTTACATTCCGCGCGATAACTTAAAAACACCATCACTGATCATCATGATTTTGGGTGAGCACATCAGGGTACAGTTACTACACAAGCCTTTCAATTTCAGCAGCAATCCGAATTCAAATAAGGCTGCCACAGCCACCATCTTCAATTTCCATTCCGTGCGATAACTGAAAAACTCTATCACCGATCATCATGATTTTTGGTTAGGACATCAGGGTACAGTTACTACACAAGCCTATCGATTTTGGCCGCAATCCAAAATCAAACATGGCTGCCACAGCTGCCATCTTGAATTTTGTATTCCGTAGGATAATTTGCAAAGGCCTTCGTCAATTTATATTCATTTGAAATAATCCAGGGGCTGGTAAGTAACGCCCGCTTTGCGGGACTATTTTTTCTATTTGGAAAATCAAGAATCCTTGGCTATTTTTATCCTGTTGACATGAGTATCCTTTAAAATTAGTGCTGTAGAGTAGTGATAGTAGAGTTTTATCAAATAATTGATATGTATGTATGAATAGCTTGCATGCTTGTGTTTAAATCAAAAAGTTGATGACAAAAAAAAAAAAAACCTTGGCCACGTCCACCCAATATTCAGAAGATTCAAATGCTTCTGGCTACTAAGAGACAAATCTTGGCTGAATTTTAATGGAAAATTATTGTCACAGTTATAAAATTTGGATGCCCAACATTGTGGCATGCATTACATAGTTCTGCCTTTGATAGTCGGTGGAATTGCAGAATGTACACTTTGAACTGTCAACTGCTTGTGGGATGTTACTAAAAGAGAGAATTGTACTTAACAGAGTCTCAGACCAGAAGAGCAAACCCTGATCTGTCAGAATTCTCCACGCTTTCCGCAGCTGTAATTACTTCAGGGCTGATTACAACGGCTGAGAAAATCAATGGTGGCACTTGGTGGTTCAACAAAGGGAGAGAGAGAGAGAGAGAGAGAGAGGGTGGGACTTCAAGAAGCCTATCGGAGTCCGAGAACTGAGCTTTCTTGGAATGCATGGTCAGAAAAGGTATGATGTTTAATGCCTTGGTCACACCTTTGCATATATTGCCGCGTATTGCTGCGCTATCCTGGGTATATCAATATGCAGCCGTACCCAGCAATACGCGACAAAATTTGAAGGTAGCAGTCACACTATTGCGTATCTAGCTCGTATGCCGCTCGTACAAAGACTGCCTACGGTTGCCTATTACCACGCTACAGCTCGCTGCTGCTCATAGCAGTACGATTCAATGCGGTTTGATCGCCACGTTACGTATGTAGCTCGTTCTTTGTTCGTTTGCCGCTCGCTAGCTGCTCGCGCCAGTTGGTCTCGTTGCGTCTCGCTGCGTGTTCCCTCACTTTAGCTCGTCTGTTGTTCGTACTGCTGCGTGCCAGCTCGCTCTACAGCGTACCAGCTCGCTTGGGCTGCGGCGGTGTATACTGTAAATACTAGTCATTTTGCGGGACCAGGCATAAGCATCTTAGCTTCTGATGAGTCTACATCCACAAGAAAAATAAAACTGATGATAACTATGGCCCTGCAGCAGAGCTCTGCCTTGCAAAAGCTTAAGCTTTTGGTTCAGCTGGAAGAAGAAGAAGTGAATGATGATTATGAGCAAGGGAAATTGCTGCCTGAGCTGCATCGACAAAGTGTCCCTTGAAGTTGTTGGGTGCGGTCGTGGATCTGCCGGAGGAACGACCAGGGACAATTCAACCATCTTCTTGTTCAACTGATTTCCAACCCGTCTGGCGCCCCGCCGTCTGATACCTCGAAAAAAGAGGTGCGTATGATTGCATATACCTGCGCTAAGCTACTCGCTGTCGCTCGCTGTTGCTCGCAATCACTGGTTGCCACTCGTATCTGCTTGTAGGCGAATTGACCTTGCGATTGCTTGTGATAGTTTAGAAAATTTTTTAACTAGCGAGCGACTGACGCAGGCCTATGCGCTAGGCTGCGTATTGAGTACATAGTGAGCACGTTTCATTGCGTTTTATTGGGTTTGACTGCCTATGTCTGCGTTAAGACAATCCAATATCATATGCCAAATATGCAAAGGTGTGACCGCTAGGCATAAACTACTATGAAGCAATTGCAAGGTCAAATCGCCTCTGGCGGATAGTAACAACAGATGCAGGTATATGCAATCATCGACCTCTTTGAGAGGTATCAGGCGGCGGGCGCTGCAGGCGGGTTGGAAATCAGTTGAAAAAAGAAGATGGTTGAATTGTCCTTAGTGGATTTCCTGAAAGCCGCAAACAACTTCAAGGCTGCTCGATGCAGCTCAGGCAGCAATTTCCTTGCTCATAATCATCATTAAGCTTCTTCTTCTTCCAGCAGCAAAGCGAGCAACCATAGTTATCATCAGTTTTTATTTTTCTTGTGGATGTAGACTCATCAGAATCTAAGATGCTTATGCCTGGTCCATAAAATGACTGTATTTACAGTATATGAGCGAGCCCTAGCTGATATTTAGTGAGCTGCTAACCTTGCAGTCACGAACAACAGGAAGGTAAAGCTGTGTATTGATATAGACCAATAGCGCAGCAAACACATGATTGCGGGCAATATACGCAAAGTAATGTATAGCGAGGCATTAGAAAATTTTTTAACTAGCGAGCAACTGACGCAGGCCTATGCGCTGGTCTGCGTATTGAGTTCGTAGTGAGCACGTTTCATTGCCCTTTATTGGGTAAGACTGCCTATGTCTGCGTTCGGGCAATACGCAGCAATATGCAAGCCAAATACGCAAAGGTGTGACCGAGGCATAAGTCACAGGCAGAGTAGGATACAGGTTTCACCACCGTGGAGGCTGAGGCTCCTCAGTCACTGGGGTTGAGCCTCAGGAATGTCAATCTGCAGCAGTAAGACTAACCCAAGCTTCTATTTATCTGCACAGCCTTCATCCAAGCAAATGCATACAAGCCCCGCTGAGGCTGATTCATTGAGCATGTTATGGCGATGGTGATTAGACTCATTGTATGCTTGTGCTTGTGTGTGTGTGTGTGGCGCGAGAATATATATATATATATATATATATATATATATATATATATATATATATTATAAGACTCATCCAGCCTCACCTATACCTTTGTAAAAATTGAGTAATTCCTTTCTTTCTTTGCACTGGGAAAAAAAACAGTCTTATTTCATGAAATTAGATTTGTTGCCTAGGGGCTATGAATGAGTACCTCAGTTGTAAGTGAAACTGAGAACTGCAGGAAAATGAAAGCCAACTTTGTGCTAGAACCAGCCATGGGATTTGTGTGGAATAGTGTATTTCCCCTGCTGTTATCTTTCTGGTTTAAGCCCAACCATGGCTTACGTCAGAGGAAGATGGTGAAGGGGTAAAATATCACCCTTTGTGATTTTTCCCCCCCCTCATTGTGGGCTTTTCTCTAAATTCCAATTCCTGCTCAAGTTCCTCTGAAGTACTAACTCAACCCCTGGATCAGGTTGGCCTGGGTTTTCAAAACGATAACAAAAGAAAATGTTTGTATATGAATACAGTGGAGACCCAGTGTGAGAACTGATGAATGTTATCACAACCTTCACAAGGCTTTGTATGCACTGTGATTAGGTATGCAGAGAGATCATGACGGCAAGCTGCCTCATTCATCAGATTCCATGCAACAGAATATTCTACTTGGCAGCCTGAAAAGCCATTTTATTGCTCAGCACATCATGGTCTTCAACCATCTCTTCAGAAGTGCAATTACTTTTTAATCTTGCAGATTCAGGCCCCCATTTCCCCTATCATAAGCAATATAGGCAAGGACCATCGGGACCCAATCTGTAATTTATCAATGGGAGCAGTTCCTCTGAGTATATTTAAACATATGTACACGCTTTGCAAAAGCCGCAAGTAGGCATGATAAAAATCACAGTGATCAATCAAAAGAGGCCGTCTTGCATCAGTACCAATGCTGGTATCCTGTGTCAGGGCTCTGATATACGTACAAGGGGAAGGTGCACATGCAGCCTAATTGACTTTGCTTACTTTCTTTAGGGCAATCACCTTTATTTTGTGGATGTGAGTAAAGCATTTCATCAATTGCATTATCTGAAATGTTTAAAGTAGACGTATTGTTTTGAAACTTTATAAAAAATTATCGAATTTGGTATCATCCGAAAGGGCATGCAATACCCTCTCAACATTTTCCACCCAGAGATGATAATGGAATCGAGTAATCATGGATGTAAAATGGGCTTTTAGCAACCCCCAGTATCGCCCTTGAACAGCACTGTGAAATGGGCCAAGAGCTGTGATGTCACTCAGGGGATCAATTGTGACACATAGACTATTCTATATGTATTTTACATTGCAAGCAAGACGTCAAATCCACTAAATGTGTCAGAATTTTTTCAAACCCTGCTTGACTTGGATATCAAATATACAGTAATATTTTGAGCAGTTAGCAAGCCCAAATCCAGGCAATTGCGACGCAAAATAGCCGCCCACCAGTTCCACCATCAGAGTTTGGGATTGAAATAAAGTATTCTGGGAATCGTCCAATGTACATAAAACTTTGTATATATGTTGATAATTACAGAGTATGAACTACCGCTTTATTTTAGGTTTTAAGGACTTCTTAGTTTCCATGAGGTAAAGTAAAGCAGACTTTTATGACCCAGAATTTTGACAAGGAAAGTTTTACACTTCTACTCATCGGATGGAAAAAATTTGAAAATAAGACATTACAGGGACATGTGCTCTGGGTCAATAACAATAGATAGAACAATTGATAGACGCATAATATTCTTTTTTTTTTGCCAAAATAAAGTTAAATTTTTGGTGAATGAATATGTGGACAGTATGCAACACGGTAACAGAATGACATTTTTAATTTCAGTAGAATATTTTGTCTTCTAAAACAGTTGATTTCTTGTTGGAAGAGACTGTGAACTTGCAGTTCTGAAGGCCACATGCTATCCAGTGAAACTTGCTTACAAAACGCATTGCTGGAATTTACAAAAAAAAAAAAAAATCAGTTTGTAATTATAAATAGAATAAAAAAACTGGCATTTTGTAAGTATAGATAGAATAAAAAAACTGGCATATAAGGCCAGAGCAATTGCTCTTTTGACTGGAAAGAGGAGAGCATTTGGATCGCTTGGATGACAGATGTACATGACCTTCAATGAAACATGTCTTCGGCACTCCTCCTTGGGTAATTTTATAACACTGACGGAAAATGTGCCTCTATCTCTGGGCACTGATGTCGCCTTTTCTACACGCGGTCATTCTGTACTGTAATGTGGTAAAAAGCCACTAGATGGCAGTATTGACATTTTTTTTGTTAAGCAATCTAAAGCTAGGTTTGGGCATGTCCCGGGCATGCCTCAGAGGGGGCTAGACAAGAGTATATAAGGAGAAAAATTGAGAGAGTGGGAGAGTAGGAGGAGAAATTGCAAGGAGAAATTGCGGAAGGATATATTTGACCAGACCTGTCACTCTTTTCAAGACCTATGAAGCTTTTTGTGGATTTTTGCCTGTGTTGGAGCATTTTCCTGTCCTAGGACATTGCAACATAGCAGCCCATCTCCATTACAAAGGAAATGTAAATATCTCATTTTTTATTTGATTTCAATCTTGGTCAGTAGGGTAGAGTGTCAATTAGTTCTAAGTGTTTGTTTTAATTAAATCTGTTGAAGTTTAAGAATTTTGTCTGTCATCCCTTGCTGTCCGTGACGCCATAACAAATTGGGGCCATAACAAATTGGGGGCTCGTCCGGGATAGACCATTGTGCGAGTCATTTATTGAAAATCTAAAATTTCAAATAGTGAAATTGTTTTTTGGAATTTTCCTAGATATATATTGGCAGATCAACAGCAATGGATGATTTCTTGGCATCACCAACCGTAGAGGTTTTGAAGTCTTTTAAAAAGACAGAACTGCTAGAAATATGCAGACAGTTAGAGCTGACAGATGTAAAACCAGCCATGTGAAAAGCAAGACTGGCTAGAGAGATTGTTGAATATTACATTGATGAAAATGTGTTTGCACCAGGAGATCTGGAACAGTTTCGGTGGAAAATCCAAATGTAGAATTGGAACTTAAATTAAAAATGCTAGAGATTGAAAGGGAAGAAAAAGAAAAAACAATGAGAGTTTGAGAGAGAGAAAGAGAAAAAAGAAAGGGAGGAAAAAAAAAAACAAAGGCAGTTTGAGTTAGAAAAATTAGCAAGAGAAGAAAAAAGAGAGAGAGAAAAGGAAAGAGCAGAAAGAGAGAGACAGAGACAGAGAGATTTCGATTTAGAAAAATTAGATAGAGAAGAAAGGCTCCAAATGGAGCTACTAAGAATCAAAGTGCAAGCTGAAAACAAATTTCGGGCTAGCCAGGAGGTAAAGCTGGTGCCTCCATTCTCAGAGAAGGAGGTTGATTAGTATTTCCAGTGCTTCGAGAAGGTAGCTAAGAGTTGTCAGTGGCCAAAGGAACACTGGCCTCTGATGTTGCAAACTGTCCTCAAGGGTAAAGCTCAACAAGCCTATTCGGCTTTGTCTGCAGATGATTCCTCTGATTATGAGGTTCTCAAAAAGGTTATTTTGACAGCTTATGAGTTGGTTCCAGAGGCTTACCCACAGAAATTCAGAGGTCTGAAGAAATCTGACAATCAGACTTATGTGGAATTTGCTAACGAGAAGAAGGTTTGCTTTGAGCGCTGGTGTACTTCTGTGGAGGTCAAGGATGATTTCAACTCACTAAAAAGAGATGGTGTTAGTTGAAGAATTCAAGAACTGTGTCAAGGATGATATTAAGACCTACCTTAATGAGAAGCAAGCACTGAATTTGCAATCAGCTGCCAAATTTGCAGACGAATATGTTCTCACACATAAGTCCAAATGTCAGTCTAGCAGTAACAATAGATGGTCCCAATTTCAGAAGAAAGGTAACGGTGATACCCAAGATTCCTCCTCCAAAGACAAAGACAAATCTGGTGATGGTGCTCAGAAATCCAGTCAAAGGTCTGATCAAAGTGTGAAAGCTGACAGGGACAAAAGTGGTCTAGTTTGCAATTATTGCAAGAAATCTGGTCATGTTACAACTAACTGTTGGTTCCTTAAAGCTAAGAAAGAAAAAGAAAAGGATACCAAACCCAATGCCTTTGTGAAGACAAGGTTAGAAACCCCTGTAGTAGATGACCGATCTGCTAAATTGCCTGCTCCTTGTGAGGCTAAGAAGCCTGATACTGCTGACTTTGTGAGGGAGGAATTTCTTCCATTTGTGTCAGAGGGATTTGTGACTCTGAATAAGCATTCTCCTCCTGTCCCTATATATCCTAAGGGATACCGGAGCTTCTCAGTCACTTTTGTTGATGGACTCCTTGGAGTTACGTGATGAGACTGCTTCTGGGGATTTCATACTTGTACAAGGTATTGAAGGGAGGACTGTATCTGTACCCCTGCGCTCTGTATTCTTGAAGTCAGATTTAGTTACAGGACAGGTAAAGGTGGGACTTATGTCAAGTCTACCTATCAAGGGTGTTTCTCTGTTGCTAGGCAATGACCTGGCTGGGAGCAATGTAGTTCCCCCTGTTCATCTTACTTCGCAGCCGAGCACTGAAGATGGCGATGAAGACCCATCTCTGTATCCTTCCTGTGCAGTGACTCGTGCTATGGCCAAGAAGGCTCAAGAAGAAGATGAAATGGTGCCGTCCAGCACCTTGAATAGTCATGACTCAGGTGGTTCGCCTCATGACTCTGTACAGCCTACTATAGTTTCTCCGTTTGAGGACTTATCAGACACTTTTATCAGTTCTCTATTCAGCCAGCCAGATGGGTCTGGTGATTCTGATGTGTCTGGAGACTTGTCTCTGTCCAGAAAGCGGTTGATTCAGGAGCAAACCAATGATCCTGAAATTTGTGTACTAAAAAAGAGAGCCCTTCCTGATGAAGAAATATACGCAGTTCCAGTTGGGTATTATCTCAAGGATGGAGTGTTGATGCGGAAGTGGCGCCCTCCTGATATCCCTGCCAATGCAGATTGGGCAGTGGTCAAGCAAATTGTTGTTCCGAAGGTCTATAGGAATGAGATCTTAACAATGGCTCATAGTTTGCCCTTAGGAGGTCATCTTGGTGTTAACAAGACTGTTGATAAGATCATGAAACACTTCTTCTGGCCTGGACTTCGGAAAGATGTTTCCAACTTTTGCAAAACCTGTCACACTTGTCAGGTAGTTGGAAAACACCAGTTAGACCCACCTGTAGCTCCATTGCAGCCTATCCCAGCATTTGGGGAGCCCTTCTCCAAGGTCATCGTTGATTGTGTTGGTCCATTACCCAAGACTAGATCCGGAAATCAGTACTTGTTGACAATCATGTGTGCATCTACCAGATTCCTGAAGCCATCCCTCACGCAACATCAAGGCAACTGCAATTTCGAAGGCTTTGATAAAGTTCTTCACGTTGTTTGGCCTTCCCAGGAAATTCAGTCAGATCAAGGTAGCAATTTCACTTCCAGATTGTTTCAGCAGGTTGTGTATGAACTAGGTGCTGAAGCAGATTCTTTCCAGTGCCTATCATCCAGAGAGTCAGGGTGCCTTAGAGCGGTTTCATTCCACTCTCAAGACAATGATGAGGACTTATTGTTATGACCATGAGAAAGACTGGGATGAAGGTGTTCATTTGCTGTTGTTTGCAGCTAGAGAAGCAGTGCAGGAGTCTACTGGATTCAGTCCGTTTGAGCTAGTGTTTTGCCATGAAGTGAGAGGACCTTTGCTATTGTTGAGTGAACAATGGCAAGAGAAAGAGCCGCATATCAGTCTGTTAGACTATGTTAGCAAGTTCAAGGAAAGACTGCATGCAGCTTGTGACCTAGCCAAAGAGAACTTGAAATCAAGTCAGGGAAAAATGAAAACTTGGTATGATCATAAGGCTAGAAGCAGTGAGTTTAAACCAGGAGACAAGGTCCTTGTGTTGTTTCCCTTGCAGTCCAATCCATTGCAGGCTAGATTTCATGGTCCTTATGAAATTCTGACAAAACTCAATGATCTCAATTACATTGTGAAGACTCCAGATAGAGAAAGCCAAAACAGTTGTGTCACATTAACATGCTGAAGCCTTATCATGATAGGAATGCTAGGGTTGCAGCTGTCACTTCAGATCCTCCTATGGCCGAGACTTGTGAAGATGAGGGGAGTTTCAAGATGATGAACCTAGAATTAAAGCTGAAGTTCTTTCATGTAAATTGTCAAATTCTGAAGTGTTGCAAAATCTTGATGTAAAACTCCAGCACTTAGAATCCTCACAGAAAGATCAGTTTGAGAGGTTGATCAAGAAATATAAAGATCTATTTCCTGATGTTCCAAAGAGAGTTTCTATAGCCTCTCATGATGTAGATGCCAAACCAATAAAACAGCATCCGTACCGGATGAATCCTGAAAAGAGAAAGATTGCTGAGAAAGAGGTTGAGTACATGTTAGAACATGATATTATCAGACCCTATAACTCAGATTGGAGTTCACCCTGTGTTCTAGTTCCAAAGCCTGATGGAAGTACTAGATTCTGTACAGATTATCGCAAAGTCAATGCTGTAACTAGAACTGATGTGTTTCCAATACCTAGGATTGATGATTGTATCGATAGAGTAGGGCAAGCAAAGTTTCTGACCAAGATTGATTTATTGATGGGTTATTGGTGTGTGCCTTTAACTGAGAGGGCCAAGAGCATCTCTGCTTTTGCCACACCATCTGGGTTATACCAGTATGAAGTCCTACCCTTTGGCATGAAAAATGCCCCAGCCACGTTCCAAAGGATGATACAGTCTACAATCGCTGGATTGCCACACACGGGTGCGTACATCGACGACCTGATCACATGCAGTGACTCCTGGGAAGAACATCTGAAAGATGTAGAGATGTTGTTCCAGCGCTTGACCCAGGCTAACCTGACTGTTAACCTGAACAAGAGTGACTCTGGTTGTGCTACTGTCACGTATCTTGGCTACGTCATAGGCCAGGTTAAGGTGGCACCCATAAATGCTAAAGTCCTAGCCATCATGGACTTTCCAGTTCCTGACAACAGAAAAGCTTTGCGCCGCTTCCTTGGAATGATCGGGTACTACCGCAAGTTCTGCAAGAACTTTGCTGAGATTGCTCTCAGTCTCACCAACCAACTGAAGAAAGGCGTAAAGTTCACTTGGGATGAAGCATGCCAAAGAGCCTTCGATCGCCTGAAGTCTCTGCTGTGTCACTTCCCCTTGCTCAAATCTCCTGACTTCAACAAACCGTTCTCCATGGCGGTCGATGCTAGCGACCAAGCTTGTGGATCTGTGCTCCTACAGAGAAGTGACTCTGATGACATTGAGCATCCCGTGGCATACTTCTCCAGGAAGTTCAATCGCCACCAAAAGAACTATTCCACAATTGAGAAGGAGCTGTTGGCTCTGGTTCTATCCTTACAACACTTTGAAGTTTATGTTTGTACAGGGCAAAAGCCAATGATTGTATATACTAACCACAATCCGTTAATGTTTTTGTGTAAGATGAAAAACAAGAATCGGAGATTGTTGAATTGGAGTTTGATTTTGCAGGAGTTTGACTTGGAAATTAAGCACGTAAAGGGTACTGACAATGTAATTGCTGATTGCTTATCCCGTGTTTCAGTATGTGTATATATTTCACGTGTTTATTAGCATATTGTATTATATGTATTTATACACAAGTGTCTACTTAACCATTTTTGTATTGAAAAGAAAAATTTTGCCTTTATAAGTCAAAATTTTTCCCTTTTGGAATGGAGGTGTAATGTAGTAAAAAGCCACTAGATGGCAGTATTGACATTTTTTTGTTAAGCAATCTAAAGCTAGGTTTGGGCATGTCCCGGGCATGCCTCAGAGGGGGCTGGACAAGAGTATATAAGGAGAAAAATTGAGAGAGTGGGAGAGTAGGAGGAGAAATTGCAAGGAGAAATTGCGGAAGGATATATTTGACCAGACCTGTCACTCTTTTCAAGACCTATGAAGCTTTTTGTGGATTTTTGCCTGTGTTGGAGCATTTTCCTGTCCTAGGACATTGCAACATAGCAGCCCATCTCCATTACAAAGGAAATGTAAATATCTCATTTTTTATTTGATTTCAATCTTGGTCAGTAGGGTAGAGTGTCAATTAGTTCTAAGTGTTTGTTTTAATTAAATCTGTTGAAATTTAAGAATTTTGTCTGTCATCCCTTGCTGTCCGTGACGCCATAACAAATTGGGGCCATAACAGTACAAATGTAGGCTTAATTATGCATTCCATTCACAAAAAAATGACTGTTTCAAAGTGAGTGGGAAGAACAAATGAAATCATGCAAACATAATTTTTGAGTATCACGTCAGAACTGACATGTCCTCCCGAATATTATTCAACAATCTCAGTATATGAACCGGAAGTAAGTTGAAGTTGGCAGGCGCACCAGCTCCACGGTTTAGATACTTCATTATCAATGCGAAATGTAGCCCGCCTGCATGTAATACAAATTGATAGTATAACTAAACGCAATACAATCATGATAGATTATTTAGATTTTTTCCATTAAATTATTGCAGATTATTTATAGATTATTCTGTTTGTTGACACAATCTGGTGAAACTATGAATATGTTGTACCTCTGTTTAAAAGTAGTCCAGGCAAGTCATAAGTGGTCTGCTTTAAGTATCAGAAAGATTCCTCAAATCATCGACCACAACTTCATTTGACCCTTCTTCCGTTCCGAGTCTTCCGTTTTTGAGTAAATTTCCTCTGGTCATATGCCTAAACAACTGCAGGTTCAAATATTATGACTGTTACCAAAAATGAGTATTTTATGGATGTTTTTCTTGATTATGTTAATCCGTCTTGCAATAAACAATTTTGGAGAATCCAAATTTCCCTGCGTTCCTAGCCATGGTCACACATCTCTCCGAGATGCAGGGACGAGAGGGGAGAATTTGCACTCCAAAAAACCCTTCCAAGTCCCTGCACTGGTGTGCGATCATATATGCGTAATAAAGTCCCTTCCTAAATTCCTTTGCTTCACTGACTACGTTAACATGGACTTGAGTATCCTGGTTTTGATCAGGTTTTTAAGTATCCCGTTTTTTGTGTTTGTGCATGTAAACATCAAATCCCTATATCAGAAACTTGGATATGCCCTTTTTCCCAGTTTTGAGAAACCCGATTTTGCTACCTGGAGAACTCCAAAAGCAAAAGCGGATACCTTATCCCGGCCTCCCGCAGCCTCAGTCAAATGACGTACCAACAGAACAAACATTGCGGCAGCAATGCATGTCTTACTTCTTCAGCTCCGATGAAATGGAGTTTTGTCTTTCATGTAAAGGTATTCATCGATTGTGGCTCATGGCATTGTCCACCATACCGTGACAGAACATGTACGCAAACTTTTTACTGTACTTCTGTGAACTCCAAACTGGTGAGCAATCAAGCAATATTCCTCACAACTGCCCAGTTTGTACAATACTATGGCCACCATAGTATTGTATAAACTGTGGCTATAGTATTGTACAAACTGGGCAATTGTTAGGAATATTAGTTGTTTCTTCTGGTCTCATGAAAGGTTCAACTACACTGCACAGTCAGCTGAAAGATTTGCTATTCATCCAAAAGTTTTCTCTCCAATCGGAATTAGTGAATTCCCTGATGACGACCCCATCCCACCAGTCATATCTTCACCCGATGCTCTCTTGTTCTACGATGTGGCTGTAACAGGCTCACACCAGTCAGAACTGTGAATAAGTTTGAAATTTGCTGTCACTCTCATCTCCTCTTGCTGGATATAAAGAGGATAAACCATATTTGCAATGTCATGTTGGCGTTTAATAATGCTAAGCCCACAATTGGCCACAGTGGTCTCATTTTTTTCAGATATCAAATTTCTGCACTTTGTGAGGTAAAAAATAAACCCCACTGGCGCCTGCGTGAAAAAGATGCCATAATCAGAAACTGCAATACCAGTATTTGTCATGTATTCAGGGATATGAGAAACCAGGTTTCTCTGTATGCCTGTAAATATCCCTAGGCTTAAAACTGGGATACTGAAGTCCATGTAAACGTTGTCACTGATGAAATCTTCTCTCGTCAGAAATCATTGAAACAATTCCTTCTTGTGAAAAAAATAGCTAATACCTGGGCGACCATCCGCATTCGTCTCAGACCACTGGCTCTATCGCTATGCATTCTGGGATACCTTCTGATGCGAACTGGACTATGGTTTGGAAAACTGGGAGGGATAAAGTTTGAAAAATTTTAACTTTAAACAAATGAATATTGTACTCGCATGAGGGACCCCGTCACATTTGCTCGAGCGAGCAGGGAAACTTCATGGCGAGCAACGGCTGAGTGCGGTGCTGAAGACTCCTGTGTTTTCCTTGTGTTGTGGGGCCTTTAAGTCAGTCCTTGTGATGGGGGGAAAGTAGGAATAGGCGTAGCAATCAGTCTGTGCATGCTTCGTCATATGTTGCTCTTGCAAAAAAACTGGGCCCTCATTCTCCTTCACTGATGTTGGGATGCAAGTAGTCCATGCCACTTCTGGGTCATTGCTATTTCCTTTCTGCTTCTCTGAGAACCTTGCTTGTAATATATAAAAGATGAAGGTCAACAGAGACAGTGCCTCAGAAACAAGGCATGACATTACCTTTTTGGCTCACCAACCTCTACGGCTAAGTGCTGTTCCAAATCACTTGCAGTTTGCTGTTCGGTATTCACACCCCTGTGGCAGCATTGACACTACTCTCCCAGACAATGCTCAAACATTGATAATTTTCTGCTATGGACTTGAACATGCACTTCTTGCGGCTGTCCCTTGGCAGACTCTTACACTACTCCGCAACTGTTTTCCACATACACTGCAAAAAATGACAGATGAAAATACTATGTAAGATGAATTTACTTATTTTAAGACTTCAAACACTTATTTCGATCACCATTTCTCTTACAAAGACAAAAATAATTTGTCCTTGATTTGAGTTCATTTTGACTAGCCAATAGGATAAGTACATTTTCCCTTGTCAAGCAAATAGTTACTTCAAGTGGCAATCCGTAAGATTTGAATTGGTTTGTTTATATTGACATCTTTGTGCAGTAAGCTGTAATCGCAGGTGCGCTTCTGGACCTCATTTCCCATAACTCTTGTCGAGACCCAACAGTGTCGCCTGCATGACGTCGGTAAATTGACGGCTCTTACCAGTTCCATGCCTCGTCAACTCTCATGCAGACGGGAAAGATGCTCTTTGACATGGCAATTGAACTCAATAAAAGTAAAAATTATGTGACGTTAGTCATTCATTAGTGTCATCTCATTCCAGTAACATGTTAGGCTATTATGATAAATCAATTAACTTAAAGGGCTGCCAACTCTCACGCATTCGCCGTGAGAATTTGTGCTTCATTCACGTTCCCGTGTTGTAGTCAGTAATTATTCAATCAACGAAATGCGTGTGTTTCAAGATCGTTCAAATTGTTTAAATGAAATAAGACCATTTGAAACATTTTTATGCAATTCCACTGCTTCCAACCCCTGCGTGAAGAAAAGCCTGAGAATTCCGGAATCATAATTGTTCTCATATTACTAGTGGCGAAATTCACCGTAACACACGTGAAACTGATAAACTTCAATGCACAAGGACTTCAATTCCACCTGAGAATCTCTACAAACGGTCTGATAGAATAATTTCTGACTACAGCACGGGAACGCGAATATGTCATTTAAACTCAAGCCCAATATGTGAAAGTTGAGAGCCCTGTGTAAATAATGAAAACGGTAGTTGGTTAACAGGTAACGTAATAACTTTTTTTTTTAAATAAAAATAATTTGTTGAGGCAGTTAACATAGCTTTTTTCTCATTTGCTTCCTGAAATTATGTTATAATTTTAGTTTCAGTAGTAGCCTCAACAGAGACTCAGCTAACGTTAGTTTCTACTGTGCACAGTATAGCTACACAGTATGGTATTTGCCATTGCCATTGGGTAGACGTCAGAAGGGATCCAGTAGCGGTACTTTCCGCTTCTTGGAAGGCTGCATTTTTAACGGTCCTCCCTTAATTCCATCCGTAAAACAGACAAATAGTGTAAGGGACAAGTTAGATTTAGGGTTAGGGGATAGAGCCAAGGTTCAGGTTAGCCAAAGTACCGCAACTGGATCCCTTCTGACAAATATCTTGCCATTGCTTCTCCCAGGGTTCCTTACTTCCCTCAAGCTCGCTTGCGGCTCCTCCTACCTTCTAGACAGACCAAACACTGCATACTGACGTAAAAAGCGTCACTAGATGTGCGCCTGTATTTAAATATAGCGCGGGAATGTCGCCACAGACACACTGATCGCTTTACCTGGCAAAGAATGAAATGCAAGTGCTTTCATCGGTGGGTCATAGGCCCAATCACCGTTGTTTTATCCCCCCTCTCTGATAGACACTGACTTAACCAGTGTTGCCAGATTGGGCGGTTTCCCGCCCAATTGGGCTGGTTTCAATTGAATTGTGCGGGCAAAAATAACTTTGGGCGGATGGACACAATTTGGGCTGGTTTGGGATGAACTCGGCGGTTTTATTTAATATCCATAATTTGCGTTTGTTAAGCACGCACGTAGTGTTATTGAGGAACCATTACGTCAGTGTATTCATTAAAGCACTTATTGGCTTTTAAAACATTGATTGACATGCATTTTGGCCACTCTCATTGAGAGGAGGTAGGCAAGGACATGTTGTCACGCCCAGAGGTCACACCTATTCCTTGCGTGTCTACGTTGATGTGCTACGCCCCCTCCCTCTCCTCAGGACCCCATAACATTAGTGCAGAATGTTATCCTAGATGACAAGAGCTCTTGTGCAGTCGCAAGCCCCCGCCTTTAGCCAGCTAAGCCTCCTACCCTGCCAAGATGATGGCCATTACCCTATTATTGTAATCAAACAAGTGGGAGGAAAAGAATGGAAAATGTTGTTGGTTTATAGCAACAGGTGCTGTCTGTCAAAGCGAAGCGCACAGCAAAATTTGGAGCACCTAGGTAGCCATTTTAGCTAAGCCCCTTTCCATCTATGAAAACGAATAAGTTACTGTGCCGGTGACCGGATCAGGGACGTCACCGACCACCAGCTAAAATGTCGTGAACTCCGAAAAACCTCGTGTCACTTATGTTGCATTCCTTGAGACAATAAATACTGTTGATTATTTATCGGATTTATCTGGCTGTGAAAAAGTAGCATTAAAGACATAGGCTACAGTCCCAAGTGCAGGCTATAAATAGATCTGCTTTGGCGCCGTAGCCGCCGTATTGCAGGAGACGGCACAGAGAGGATATTGGTGAGTCCCCATATTTCTAAATTGCACATTTCCTAGGGCATAATTGGTTGACATGTCTTCATAACTCGGTGATTATGTGAGCTACGCCACTCATTTCACGCAGGAGCCTGGCTGTGCTACACAGAAAGCACACGAGCTAGAGGAGCTCTAGCTTTCAGATACTTTCGTTGGTGGTAAAAGTGGTGACATTTCAGATAAAATTCAAACGGCACAAGAACACTCCGTGGATTTATGCTAGGTATAGCTACAGAAACAATTAATTTATCTATAGCCCACAGGTCGGAAATGACCAGACAGGAGACTGCGTTTTCCCTCTCCAAAATGTCATAGTTCGCTTAAAACGGCTGAAGGAATTATAAATAGGCATACAAACTTGCTTCTCCGTCTGACCATTGAACATTACCAGCAGACAGACCAGAATGTGCCAATTATCATGACATATACTCGTTAGTATTAGTTCGTCCAAACCGCGGAAAAGGGATAGAGGGGAGGAAATATGCTCGAGAGCGATTAGCCTTATAGAGGACATCCGTTTCAGTGACATTAAAATTGCATCCCCGGACGATAAATATGTTGAAAAAGAAGTAGACTAAGTCGTGGATCTCATTGTGGGATTATTAACATTTTAACCCTATAAGATGCGCAGCTACTGTATTCAGACTTGTGGAACTTGAGGCTGTTTTTAAATTTTAGCTGTTTGAGATCCCAGGGTTTCCAACTATTCCAAAAGTTTTGTAGAATTACAGGGAAATGTGAATAAAATTATATGCTAGATATTTTCTGTTTGATAAGCCGTGGCCGTATAATCATGGCGTTCTGGATATGAAGTGTGATGTGGCCTTGCTGAAGCGCTGCCATCAGCAGATACAGAAAACGTATGTGACATTTCCCTACAAATTGAAAATAATTATTTTTCTGACTTTGAACCTACTTATGAGAAAACTTAAGTGAGAAGTTAGAGTTTAGAGGGTTAAATGCTTTGTATATACCCGCGTCAGTCAGACAGCGCGAAAACTTCGCCAACAGTTATCTTGATTTTCAACTTTTAAATACACACATGAAGTATTGCCCAAAAAACACTAATTGTTTTGGAAGCAAAAGAAGGGGCGAGTCTGCTTGTTTGCTTTCGACTGCTGTTTTCACCCTAGAGGGTCAGTCATCATTAGTGATTTCTGGTAGGCTATATTGAACCATTTGACTGTATAGCTAGACGATTTTCTGAATAGCTGTAATTATAACGCTTTTGACAGGCAAACGTTTGTTGCAATTGTATTCTCAGTCTTGTGATCTGAATGTGTTAGCGCTGTGGATACATGTAGCCAGGGAAATTGTTTTTTTTTTTTTTTTTTTCCGTGGGCTTCAGGGGTAATGTTTACTCCCACGCAGATACATCAGAAATTATTGCATGCATTTGCTGATATGAACCAACGCAAAGTGAACTGTTGAAGGCAAAAATATGATGCGCTTACATAATAAATTAATCGATAAATGGCATAAGTTTTTATTGGTGTTACTTTGGGTGGTTTTTTGTGCAATTAGGCGGTTTTTTAATCAGTTTTGGGCTGGAAACCACGCGACCAATCTGGCAACACTGGACTTAACAGACAGTAACGAGACAGAAATCTTACGGATTACCACTTTAAAGTAAGTTACTATTTGCTTGACAAGTGAAAATGTACTTATCCTATTGGCAAGTTAGCAAAAATTACCTCAAATCAAGGACAAATTTTTTTGTCTTACTAAGAAAAATGGTGATAGAAATAAGTGTTTTAAGTTTTAAAATAAGTAAATTCATCTTACGTATTTTCATCTTTAATTTCTTGCAGTGTAGTCACTGATTATTAATCTCAGTTGTTAAATTATTAATTAATTAAACTTGATCTGCTTGCGCTTTCATGGTGCGCCTGTATCTTCATGTCACTGCTTTAACTCCATTAAAATTTAATTTACTCGTACCTTGGTTCTTGTTCATGACTTGCCTTGATGTGACTAATTTATTCAGAGTTTGCTTTTAATAAGTTCTGCTTCCTGAGAATTGTACCTTATCGACCTGTGTTCCATTGTTGTCCCATCAACCTTTAGTATGCGGAGTCTGGCGTGCGTGCTTGTGTGCGTGCACTTGTGCAAGTTTGCCTTGACTAGTCAGCTTTAATTCTAAATAGTCTACAATTATAATATCAATATTAGTACTGCTGTCTCATGGTTAGAATATCGTGGGTTCAAATCTGGCCTGAGGCCTTTCTGTGTGGTGTCATTATGTTCTTCCCAGACCTGGGATGTGACTCTGACTGAATCTCTGGTTGAGTAGAACTAGCTATGTTTTGGAATGTGATTTTACTCATTGCAAGTGTAGATACACTGCAGATGGATTTACTTTTTTCTTAAATTGCTATGTTAAAATACTGAGCCAGTATTGACAGTGTGGAAAGGCATCCTGTGTTGGCTCTTGTACCGTATGCCACAATATAATCTGAAGAGTGACAAGCCTTTTTTTTTTCTTTTTTTGCTGTGCTACGTAAAATAAAGCAACTTCGGAATCATAGACATCCATCTGTCAGTGTTTATTCAATTTCACTGAACTATTGTTTCTTTCTGCTGCATTTTGTGCAGCAATTGTCTCCTCCCAGTTTTCCAGTTACGTCAGCCATGGTGTGAAGTAACTAAGTTTAACATTTGATTCTGAAATAGGTTTATACACAAGTGCATTTGGCACTGAGGTCATGTGGTCTGATTTTCACCTAAAAATTTTACTTTATCAGGTGTAGTCAAAGAAGTTACAGACTAACTTCATTTTTGATGCTCACTTCCTGTTCTTGTTGTGAGAAGTTGCTCTCTAGCTCTGGTGCAGTTGGCTCCAGTACAGCTCTCTCACCCACATATATAGCTATATAAGCTAATGCTTGTGATACAGTCAAAATACAGTCATTTTTCTTTACCAGAGCATGTGGCTGCCATATCTGTTTTTATTTTCTTCGTTCAGTGCCTTTCCAAGTGCCATGTTGTTGAATTATTGCTTCACTTGGGAAAAAAACGAACATCATATGGACAAATCAAGCTCTAACTGCATCACTAGCTGTAAATTGCTGTATCTCATATAACTGGCTGACAACTGGGATTCAGTCCTAATTTCATGACCACATAAAAATCACCCATTTTCCTTACTGCATTATCTTGCTGTGCGGCATGGAAAGATCAAAATGTGCTCGCTGTTTCAAAATGCTTTTCATAAGCTCTTGGAGGGTCAGTGGTGTTGACAATTTTTATATAATCCAGTGTGCATGGCTGATGAGGAGCAACAAAAGAGAGTGAAGTGGAACGGTTAATTGAATAATTGCACAGTAGACTTCTAATCACAGTAGAAGCATGCTAGTGGGAGTGCAACGATGTAGCATCACCTTAAAATTAAATATTTTGGATGCCTTTTGCAAACATCAATGATTCTTTGGTTAGAAAATGCTACCAAAAGGTCACCTGTTAAAGTGGCTTTTAGTGGAGACTGTTAAACACCACTATCAGGGCTCTCCAGACTTTTGAAATCATCTGTCTGTACTGTAAATTATAGGTGTCTGCTGAGCGCAGCGCAGCAAAAAATTAGCAGGGTCTGGGGGCCTGTGGCACCCAACCGCTGGGACGTCGAGACGGTTGGAAATATATTCTCAGAGATTTTAAGCACTTGCAGAATACAAGCTGAGAAATCCCATAGTCATTGACATTTACAGTGAATATTCATAGGAATTATCAGTCATGAATAAAATTCTGAAGAGTGCATTTCCCATCACCACATACATTTTGGACTTGAGATCTATCTGGTTATATGGTCAGTTATAGGCGCGGATATGAGTCACATCAAAACAGAAACGACAGGAACTTGGTGAAAAAGCCTTTGTGTGCTAGCAACATTGACTGTGCATAATCAACACCAGGCAACTCTGTCTTTCAGTAAACAATAAATAAGTCTACTACTGTCTGCTATCAAAAAACCAGGTATGCGTTTTTCTCTAAGCTCTTTAAAGACAGAATTGCCGGCGTGAGGAAATGAGATCATGTTAATGGCAAAGAAAACTCTCGGTACAGCGGATGCCCAATAAAAATACTCTGCCCCTACTATTCAAATATATTTGGGTAATTTTTGAAAAATTTTATTGACTAAGTCAGTTCAAGGAGATCAGAAACAGTGGGCTCAAGCATTACTGGGACCCCTGATGGGCAGTACACAAACAATACAAAAATATAAACAATATAGAGAAATTGAATATGTCAGCATGTGTGAAATACTTTTCTTCATTGATGTTTTGACTGAAACAACAAAAATCAAAACAATAATTTAATTTAAAATGAATTTAACATAAATATTTGCACCCTTCATACAGATACGTAGTGCAACCACCTCTGGCAAGAATAACAGCAGAGTATTTTCCTGTAATTTTTGACAAGGTTAAGGCACACATTTGGGGGTATTTTTGACCATTCCTCTAAGCAAATCCTTTTAAGATCCTTCACATTCTTTGCTTTGCATTTATTAACTGCCCTCTTCAACTCAGCCCACCGGTTTTCAGTTGGATTGAGCAGTGTTCTCACCAGTGTATTTCAGCGTAGCGGGCCGCTACGCTGTTACCTGAAAAAATACGCTGTGTCTTGGCCCGCTACACTGTCTTTCAAGCTGCGTGTTTGCAAAGTTTGTCGCATTTTCCAGTAAAATATGCGCAAATTTTAGTTTCTCTACCGTCGTCTTTGTTGCAAACGAATAGCGTATGGTTTTTTTTGACAAAAACAACCATGTGCACTTCGTGATATGAGATTGTTTAGGAAAGGATTTGGGGGGGGGGTGCTTGACACTCCCGTTTTCCACCATGGGTGAATGATTAATGCAGTTTTCAGAACGTTGTTGTAGCAGGATCACGTTAAATAATTCCAGGATAACTGTGTTTTTTTTTCCATTGGTTGTTGCCCTAAATCTTACCCAGATATGATATAGTGCTATTGTGTAGCCCCTTTCCTTTTTTTGATTGGCTGGCAGGTGGCAAGCTGCCACCAAGAACTCCAGGGGAGACGTGTTTGATTCCTGCCAGTTTCCACAGTTATAGCGGTGCTGCTGCGCATATAGGCCTACTGTTGGAAATTGTTTTCGTTTTAATCATTTTTTTGCGTGAAAAATACTGTGTGGCGTAAGTGCGTGACATCCGACTGAAATGAGTGACAATCACGCTCATTGCGTGAGACTCGAGAGCCCTGCATTAGCATAACCCCTGAGTTCACATCAGAACCAAAGCCTTTGCAAATTTACCTTTAACTACAGTGGTCCCAGGTATTATTTCAAGAGATTTTACATGCAAGATTCGTATTCTAGATGAGTATATATATCCTTAAATTGGGCAATCTAGACTGTCAAATAGGCCTCAAAAAACCATAAATTTCCAGAGCTTGGCCCCCCACCAAGGCTCTTTCCCTGGACCCCCTTGGAAGCCTCCGCGGCCCCCAAACCCCGGCCGGTTTGGGTGATGTCCCACCCCACTATGCTGTCAAAAATTTCTGGTGAGAACCCAGTTGAGGTCTGGCGACTGCAATGACCATTGCAGAACGTTGATTTTGTTGTCAGAGAAACATTACTGTGTGGATCTTGAGGTTTGCTTTGGGTCATTTTGCTCTTTTGGAAAGTCCACCTATGGCCAAGACCCAGCCTTCAGGTGGAGGCAACCAGATTGTCAGCCAAAATATCCTGATACTTGGTGGAATTAATTATGCCATTTATCTTAACCAGTGCCCTTGGACCTTGCATTCAAATAGCCCCAGAACATGACTGACCACCATCATATTTTACTGTGCGTATGAGGTGCTTCTTTTTGAATGCATCTCTGTTTTGACGCCAGACTCCAAAGAGCCTGTGGTTGTGGAGGTGGCGCCTTGTGGTCCTTTTTGAAACCTGGTGACCCCAAGATACCACCTAGGCCTGCAGTTGCTTCACAGTGATTCTTGGGGATTTTGTCGCTGCTCGGACCATCCTCCTCAGTATCCTGGGGGGGGGGGGGCAAAAAGCAGTCGTGTCCTCTACCCTTGAGGTTTTCAACAGTTCCATATCTTTGGAATTTTTTTAATAATTGCCCTGACGGTGCTCAGTGGCATATTCAATTGTTTGTGAATCTTCTGGTAGCCATTACCAGATTTATGAAGGTCTATGATCATCTGCCTCTTTTGAACTGACAGTTGTTTTGTTTTCTTCATGAAGTTGGATGACAAAGGGATATACTGCATGTGCGTTACCTCATTTTTGTACCCTAGTGCAGGGATCCTCAAATCTAGACCTCAAATCCAAATCCAGCCCTGATTTTCTTTCCCTCCATGTAGTTATCTAAACAGTTAGCAATGCTGATTGGCTGGATTAGCTTTCACACCTGACTCCCACGTAAAGGGAGGATGGAAAACAACAGTTCTTGGCCCTCAAGGACAGGGATTTGAAGAACAGGGCCCTAGTGAAATAGGAGGTGACGTGATCGCTCAATATAGTTCCTTTAACTTAAATAAATGGAATTTAATACCTGGTTTAATTTTGGTAGATGTTAGTTACAATAATCTTTATGGGTGCCATTAATTGTGAAACCTTGATTTAGAGGAAACTGATTTTTAATTAAATCAGAAAATGATTTTGGTTGGATCCATTGGAACATTAATATCGTGCAGTATTTCTCACATGTTGGTATTTAGAGTTTCTCGATATACTGTATATATATTTTTAAACTTTTTTGAAGTATTGTTTGTCCATTGCCTGCCAGGGGTGCCAGTAATTTTGGAGCCCACTGTATTTACATTGTTGGAGGTGCGCCATGTTTGTTGGAATTGGGGTTGCTTGCCACGATACCTGGACACCAGAACTCTCATGCACACGGAGGTTATAAATGAAATAAATCATGGCCACTGTAAGCGCGCGTTTGTCCAATGAATAATTTGTGAATCGGTATTACAACAATGAAAAATTATCAGCTGACATAAGATTTTGAAGGCCTACCTCTTCTTTCTGTAACGGATGCTGTCATTTCTCCAGCCTAGCTAAAGTTGACAGGTGCTTGGGTTTGGGGGCCAGCCGGTGACTGAATTCCATTTGCATGTCATCATCTTTCAAAATCTTTTGATATTACAGTGCGATTCAATTCCATATTTTGCGTTAGCTTGCTCCTTGCAACAACTGGGTAAAAAGTGTGCAGAACATAACCAGTGACTCTTGGTTGGGACAAAGTCCCATTGTCCAGTGTTGTGCACTACTGTCGTAACAAGTCAGGCTTCGCCAAGGGAAATCTGTGCAAGGTTATGCCCATGGGTAGGTGCGAGTTTCCCGTTTTGTCGGAGCTACCAACTGCCGCACACAGCATTATTTTGACTGATTTTGTTGCTCTGGTTCTAATAATTAGTATTATCGAACCTTGATCATTCGATGTAAACTTAAGCTGCAGCACCACTAATAATCGCGACTAATTTGTATACCGTTTATATAGATCAGCTGATTTCCTGGCGTCCAAGCACGTCATAAGATCCAGGACACTGCCGCACAAAGTATTTTTTGATTGGCTAAAATATACGGAATGGTGGCATTCTTGTCGTACTGGGTTGTATTTCAGAGGTCTAACGTTTCATTACTCTGTACATGAAAATTACAAAAATTCACAAAATATATTTATGGACAGAGAACAAAACATACTTTTATTGAGTAAGAGCTGAAACAAAAGTTTTCTTTGCCTTTAAAGCCAGCTCGCAAATGTCAATGCTTTTTGTAAACAGAGACAAGTGAGGACATTGCGACTGTTGGCTATTTTTTACAAGCTAAAAATTTTATTTTAACCTTAGAACAAGTTGGAATTAATGCACAGCTTACCTACTTGCAGTGGTGAAGCTGAGTTTGTTGCATTGTTTCCATCATTTGAAGCTCATGGAAAGAATACCTATCTAACTATTTAGCTATGTCAGCCAGCTGGTTACATATTTTACCGTTAACTCATTTTACGAATGTTGGTAAATTCATGTGTTGTAAAAGGTTTTTGATGCTCCCACTGAAGTCCACGATAATCTTGGTAGCGTTAACTAGCTAGCTATTTAGGTAGCTTGGTTCCAGAATTTTGCCGAAAATTAAGTGACTCCTTTCATCCATTATTACAGACGAGTAGTAGCTACCTTGTCGATTCTCCATAATCAACGGTTTGTAGCTAGTGCTCATCTAAAGCCAACAGAGCCTTTTTGTTTACAGGTAATCTGCTTTTAAAGTTATGCCGTCAGTCCACGATCATGCATGACAAGCCCCTGTGCTTCACTTAACATTACACAACCGGTAGCTCCAAGCTAGGTAGCCAGTAACGCTAATTGCATCATTTCCCGCTCTGTGAGACTATAGCTAGCTGTCTTCAAAGACTGGTTGGTACATTGTCAAGTATTCGTTTGAAATGAAGTCCAGTTTTTTTTTTTTTTTTTTTGGTTGAGACTTTGACAAAAACACCCAGCAGTGCAATGGAAAACAGCTGTATACGTGAACTTCTGGCTGCCGGCCTTTATAGAGAACAATGCACCATGGAATGCTTCCGGCTTTTGACAGGTTTCAAGTTTGCCCTTTGCATACAAATTTGCTTTACCCATCCTCTACTTCTGAGTAGAAATTATCTCCTTTTTTTGTTAATTTTAACCATAGCTCAGCCTGTTGACTGTAATTGTGCTTGCCTACCAACAAGCTGGCTGTGGGTGGATTCAGCAAGCATTTCCTTTCATTGCTATCATGACAAAAAACAGCAAATATACTCTGTAATTGGAAAGGTGCTTATTCAACAAACCTCCAAATTAAGATAATATGTAGTCAAGCCTTTTCTTTTTGGGAAGCATTTTTAGACTGCGTATACATGTTGTCAAGTATACCCATGTAAGATTTTCCCAGTCACATGCAGAATTTTTGCTTCCCTTGATTAGACTGAAGGAAAAATAGTGCAATTAGCAACACACGTAATAGTCCTTGTTGAGTTTGAAGATATGGGAAAACAAAATAATACACCCTTTTTATTGCAAAACTTTCCACCTTATATCTAGAATTCAGCTTGATGTTTTGGCCGAGCATAGCTGCTTTTGCTAAAGCATAGCTCCAGCTTTTTGTTGCCGGCAAAGGAGTGGAAAACAAGGCTGTATGCCATGTCTCAGCTAGCTTTGGCTTTAGTATGTGCTTGTCTGGGTTCAGCTCTGAGCTAGAAAGGTCCATTAGTCACATCTGAGTTGGAATGGATGTTTTTCAGGTTTTTATTTTTTAATGTGATGCCCCAGATTTCAAATGTGGACCTGGGGAGAAATAATAATAATAAAGATGAAAAATGGTTGGTTTTACAACTACAGCAAAATGTCTCAGCAGGCAACCCAGTTTAGTACTTGTTTGAGGCATCCAGGGAGTTTCCTGATCTTTCAGAAGATCGAATTGGGCTAATCGACTGTGACTGGAGTGGAGCCTAGTATGGCGGAGGACCAGGCAGAAAAAAAAATATAGTCATACAGTTGTAACCTCAATGACTATTTTTCCTGCTGTTTTAAGTGTTGAGTATTAAAGGAATCACAAGAAAGGTTTGTCACCCTGATTAGGACGATCAATTTGTCATCTAGATATAACAATTTTTTGTTATTTTCTATTTTTAAATTTATTGTGTTTAAGCGCCTGTGTGTGTGCTCAGCATAACAGTTTCATAGCAAACCAAATTATAGCTTTTTTTTATTCCCTGGAAGTATGTTTTGGTAAGGACTTAATTTTTCTGCAAAGCTGTACCTTATTCTCTGTTAGAGAAGAGAATGGATCTTTTGGCAGTGCATACTGAACAGATTCTAAATTTTTCACTTCTTGGAAACAGAGGAGATGGCAAAAAATGCTGGCGAATTAACCCTTTCAACCCTAGGAGAACATACCAGAAGAAACGGCAAACAATGAAGCACTACCCATGTAACAGTATAGTCATGCTGCGTATCAGATTAAACAGAAGGACCTCAGCTACAAGAATATATAAGCCATTTTTACATGCAATTCTGACACCTACGAAATTAATTATCAAACACCAAAATCCCTACAGCGCCACCTAGTTAACCCACTCGCCACAATTTCGATGCTATAGCTCTGCTGCTTTATGCCACATGCACAACCAATAGCTCAAATGAAACCAGAGACTCCACAGATTCCAATGATAAGCCCCCTTTACTCTACTCCAAAGCATCTGCAAGATATCAGCAAAAGAAGAGCAACAACAGAAACAGAAACATAAAAAAACAAGAGTATTTACACATCTGAACAAATCTCACAAGTGTCCCCTTCATTTTGAGACCAAAATTATTCAAATAGACCTTATGGTTGCAGAGATATGCCCTTTTCAATTTGGGTATGCAATTTTTGGTCTAAAAAACAAGCTAGGGTTTAAAATGCAATGCAATCTCTTCTGTTCCGGACTTGATATTCTATACGTAGGTCGTGGAAATCACCACTTGTTAAGCATTAATTTAGAAAGGATTAGTATAGAGCTGTGTTTCCGCTGAGCAATCTGTAATGTTTTTGAGCCTTTGAACCAAATCAGAACCATTTTGATGCTTGTATTTGCTACTGATGTGCGTAAGCCGTGACAGACTACATTATGCACAGTGTGCCGGAATGTGAAATATGAAATCGTGCATTAAGCCCCCTTTCTTCCTGTTGCATACTGCTAAATCTTTCCTTTATTCAGGTGCAAAAAACTCTTACCTTTTATCAGTATTGAGGTAGGATTTGTGGCAATGAATGAGTCTGCTTATTCTGAGCTAATGAGGCCAATTAGAAATGTTGAGTGTCTGTTGGTTTGTGCTCCCGGTGATCATCCTGTGATTGCACAAACTTAACAGTGTGATTGTGAGCACAGAAGATGACATCCCTCTTCTGTGTTTAGCGTAATTATTCCCACACATTTCAGTGCGTGCTGCAGGAGATACTCAAAACATGTACTAAGCCTCTCATCATGGATTTAGAGATTTTGTTTTTACAGTCCCTTTCAATATCTTGGTTCCCACATTGGTTACAAGAGTAGAATTGAGTGCTCATTATAACGTCACTCCGCCTGTCCAAAGTCATTCAAAGTGGCCAGGATTTGCAAACTGAAAAAGTCATTGATGATCTTTGAAAAGTATGATTTTACCTTCTGTGTATGATGACTTGGCTCGCATTTCCATTTACTCATTTTTCTTATTTCTCAAATTCAAACCACTGAAATAATAAAAAGCTGAATGAATAAACTTAAAGTTATTGCCCAACTGGGAATGTGCCTGAACAGCCATGAATAACCTGAGGTACTTTTACGCGCGGGCCATGTTGAGTTGAGTCGGGGTGGGATTAGTGGGAGGGATGGGAGGTGGGGTCATGTTCTTCACTATTACTTGTTTGTATTTTCACATCCAAAAAATGTGAATTGTATTTCTTATTGTGATTTTTTAAATAATCCTTTTTCAATAAAAATATATAACCAAAAAAAAAAAAAAATCTGAATGAATGGGGTATGCCATGTGATCATATCTAGAAATGACTCAGAGGCGTGGTTTTACCGAGACTACCTATCAGACCACGCCTCCAGCCGTCCAGCGCACTGGTCTATTAAGACCCGGACAGCATTCCTCAATCCACTCATCATTGTTTGCATCTGTTTGTCATTTCCACTGGGTGGTAGCAGTGTGCTATATAAGTCTGAGTCTCACACTCTGTCTTCGTGATGTCTCATAACCACATACCTGTGTTGTATTTCTAGTCTTGTATAGACTTATTCCCCGTGTATCGCATATGTAATCTAAAACTTTCTATACTTTGTACTGTTATTGTTTATTCCAGTACTTTATTCATTGGAACCTCGATTCCGGTTTGTTTTCTATTTTACATTCTGACTTGCTTATTTCGCACAATGCCATGACATCACAGGACTCAAAACCCGGCTCGAGTGCGCAGACGTTGGTGTGTGAGAGAAGTGAACCGCATAAGACATCTGCAACGGAGGCCAGGTTGGAAGCTTGTCCCTAACAATCTGGACAAGGGGAACAAACTTGGGAGGGTTTACAAGAACACGGCCCCAGTCCTGGACCCTGATTAGGATCGGAAGCTTGTTCTTGAATTGATGAACAAGCCTGGCTTGGATTAACTTAGTCGCTCACTTCGATATAGTCTTAGAACATAATGTTGAAGAAAAAACCAAGAGTTCGTCTGAATTTCCTGTAAGTCGCAGATTATTGAAAAAAATGGAATGAATTTGCAAGCAACATTTCGCTTACCCCGCTCAACTACGAACAGGGCTACCACTTGAGAACGGTAAATCAGCTTACTTAGTATTCTCTCCGCGCATAAACCTGTTAAATGTGCTTTATAGGTGAACATTAACATTAAGTTGTTATATGTTATATGGTAATTTGAACCGCTAGTTAGTCAGGCTACTTAAATTGAAACTGAATGAAGAGGTGCATCTCCACTGCATCGCGAGCAGTAGGCCTAATATTGCAACTTGCAGGTTTAACGCAAACACAGCCTGCTAATATCTCCGAAAAAAAAAAAAGCGCAATAACTGATGTCTCCGAAGTCAGCCTGACAAGCCGAAACCGTATGAAAACGAACCATATAAAACTTCTTTTTAGCTTATTTCGTTACTTAGCGGAATGTATTACACCATAACAAACTTCATATCGCGGATCATTGACCAGCCATGTATGACAGTAAAAAAAACACGGTTTTTACTGAACGCCGTTTCCATTCACTCAGCATTACATTTTGCAAGTTGCGATTTGAGTCATTATGTGAATTTGCTTTCTCCAATTTAATTCTTCAGTAATTTCTTAGATTAGTCATTTAGTTATAAATAATACATACTTAGGACTGTTCGACTCAAAGTGAACTTCTACTGGTTAATTTACTATTGCGGTTTCAATGAATGAGGAAAAACATGGTATCCCTTGCGGTCGTCTGCTGGAATGGTCTGTAACGTAGCTGTTCTCCGCAGGCTCGAATCAAAAACCCAACAAATTAACTCATAAACAATTAATAGCAGAAATTAAAACAAAATAGCTCTTATTCAGCCCAATTCGTTATTTAATGTCTATCCATTTTGTGTCCATTTGAGAGACATTGGAGTCCATGAGAATTTTCGACTTCATGATTGTTACAGCTAACAATAAAACAATACTGGGACTTAAATTCTCATGAGCAGAAATGAGATGAACCAGGTCTATTCAATAAAACAACCTACGAAGTTTTATGGTGAGGTCAAATACAGGCATCAGTCTATTGTGCAGTCATCCTTCAACTTCTCAAGTGGAACAGCAGAATCATAATTGGTAGCGAAAATAGGGGGCTCCAAAGAGTTTTCTCATTTCGAAAGATTGGGAAAAAAGGCCGACTATTGGTCAACCAAGATTTGTTCTAGTAGGGGACAGCCTTAGTAATTCATTAATTAAATCACGGCAAAAACTGCAGTTGAGCTGTGAATGGCGCTAATCTGGTTTGCGTTTCCCGAAATCACTGATGCCAACTTCCATGGTTGGAACCATTGACTTTGAATGGACAAACTACGTTAGTTGCCAACGTTAGCAACTATGCTTCTGGGAAACGAACCCAGGGCTCCATTTATTAGCAGGAATAACCAATTGATCACACTAAGTTTCACCGTCAAAACAACCAATATTCAGCAATGAAAACTTTCGTACGATAGATAAGAGTAAGCTTACTTCCATTACCCACTCCTTCCCGTCCTTTCTGACAGTTTTAACGGGTTTTATGCCCTTGGTTTCGACATCCCACGTTCTATGAGTGGAAAGCTGGATGATATGTCCAACCCGCTTCGCAATCTTTGGTGGTTTTTTTTTTTTTAATCTTAAGTGGTTGATGCAACGCGCAGTTCCATTGGCTGAAGTCTCGCGTGTCCACACACTGTTTCTCATGGGCCTTCGCACGTTATGCGAAAGAGTTTGGAAATGCTGTCTAGATGGCGCTGCAGTTCGGATAGCTAGGCGCGCAGAAATTGAACGTTTTTGATGGATAGGCGCGCATTTATTTGTGCACCTAAAATGCAAAAAGGCCTGGTTACCAAAATCCACACACATACACACATTACACCTGAATAAAAGTATACTGCCACTGAACAAGATTTTGTCGAGTGGTTTTATGTATTCCCACTGAGCAAAAAGTGGTGCAAAACACGTCAAAAAGACGTGATCTCTGAACAGCCAGAAGACGTCCTCAGGGGAGCCAGAATGAAAGTTTTTTAAACGTCTTTTCTGGACGTTGTACAGATGTCTTTTCTGGACGATATATAGATGTCAATGAAAATGCGTTTTAAAGACGCAATTATTGGACATCCATAAGACGTCCTCAGGGGAGCCAGTATGAAAGTTTTTCATACGTCTTTTCTGGACATTGTACAGATGTCTTTTCTGGACGTTGTATAGATGTCAATGAAAATACGTTTTAAAGACGCAATTTTTGGACATCCAGAGGACGTCCTCAGGGGAGCCAGAATGAAAGTTTTTTTATACGTCTTTTCTGGACGTTGTACAGATGTCTTTTCTGGATGTTATATAGATGTCAATGAAAGTACGTTTTAAAGACGCAATTATTGGACATCCAGAAGACGTCCTCAGGGGAGCCAGAATGAAAGTTTTTTATACGTCTTTTCTGGACATAGTATAGATGCCTTTTCTAGATGTTATATGGACACAATGAAATTGCGTTTTAAAGACGCAATTACTGGACATCCAGAGAATATCCTCAGGGGGGCTAGATTGAACTGGACGTCGTATAGACGTCAATGAAAATATGCGTTAAAGACGTTATTTACTGGATATCCAGAAGACTTGCTGACTGCATAATAGGCCACCTCTATTCTGGATATTAAAATTGGAAACTTTAACATTCAAATTGGGTAACTAGGGAGAACAGCTTGTAAAAGTAGTACCCTTCGCTGAAATGCACTGACTTCAACTGCTCACCATCACTATGTAAATAATGTATAGCTTTGCAACCATTCACACCTTTAACAGCAAACTGACCACTCCAAGAAATTACTTATGTGAGTCAAATGCATTTATTCTCTCACTTGTACCAAAGTGTATAAATGTAAAGTGTATAAAACACACAACTTTATATCCGATCTTAACATCATCTGATCATAAAACCTGATCTAACATCGGATCATAAAATCTAATTTTAACATAATCTGAATAACCTTAATTTTTTTAAACACTTTCGTGCATGGTGTCACTTCATTGGACTAATACCTGGAACACATTTGAACTACTTAAGCTGCAGTACCACATCCCGAACATCAGGTAGCAGACCCCCAAAGTCTTGTCCACAGTTGAATATAATATTTGTAACTCTGTTTATATGGCAAAAGAACTGGTTGCAGTATTAGTCTATTACAGCTGTTAACAATATCTTTATTGCTTATATCCACCCCCCCACTCTCCCTGGGGCATGTTTGAGGTGGTCAGCTGCTGCAGTTCTTATCTGGGCCTCTGTTGCGGAACTGTCCCACTGCATGACAGCAGCTAAAATAAAAAACAAACACAAAAATCATGTATAATAAATAAATACAGACACTACTGTTCAGGCTTAAGGCCCAAACACATAAGCAAAAACATAAAGTGATGAAACCATTTTTGTACAGCACAACTAGCACCTGTTTCAAAAGAGCTAAAAGGAATAAAAAGCTACGACAAATCTGAGAGCAGCGGCTGCCACCACTGCACCCTGTGAGGACACACTGCTCTCATCAGTTTTGTGCAAATTTAGCTATTCTGAATACAGAATACAGTTCGGTAATGCAGGAAAAAAGACGGACAAAGTGATGTAAAGTTGGGGGTGGACGGAGTCTTTTGTTGTTGCTTTTAACAGGTAGGCTGCATGTGTTTATATATGTGTCTGTGTGTATTAGGGGTACTCATGTACACCTGAGGTCTTTTGTGTCACTGCAAAGGAATGTGAGTATTGAATACAAACAGCAACAATTCCCCCAAACACTGCTAGTTCCCTGGTGTTGGCCTTTCATACTGTATTATATTACTCAGAGAGAAATGTATAGAAAATTAATGGGGGTAAATAACTTTTTTCTAAAACACTGCTGGTTGTTTGGCGTTGACAATTCAATTTTGATGTCTGCTGTGTGCCACAGGATCATCAAATGAGGCTATCAAATTATATCTCTTAGAGTGCATTAGGAACTCAGCTTGCAGTTTAAGATGTAAATCAAGTTACTTTATATCAAGTCTAACATTAACCAACATTCTGTTTAATTCAGAACAGTGCTTTTTGAAAGATCTTCAAGCTTATCTTTTATGACAGAAAACAATTTTGTGTTTTCAAGCCCAATTTTTTCTTTTTTCCCTTTTTCTTTCATACTGAATAGCTGGCTATGCATCAAGATCTACTGATCTGAGTTGGCTGTTTTCATGCGAGTTTCTGTGTACTTTGGAATGGAAGGCTGTCATAGATAAAAAATTGGGCTAATATCTCCCTGATATTTTCAATTTAGCATAATAAATTATTTGCTGTCATTTACCCAAAAGTCTTGCTAGACCTGCCATGCTTGGTATGGAAAAAAACACAAAACTAATATGGAGAAGTGGCGTTGCCCCTTTAAGAAACTTGCCCCTTAAAGATTCGGGACTATTTATACATTTCTTCTTTTGCACAAACACGTTGCCTAAAAAACGCGGGTGCATCACTGCTAGCTCTAGTTATTCGATTAAAACTAAGCTACAGACTGCAAACTAAAACTACTAAGGTCTTCGAACATGTTGTTAACCCTCTACCGCATTCAAAATTCGATCCGAAATAAACATCACACTAATATTCACCTGCAGGAGCACTTTTCATAAACGCAGATCTTTATAAAAATAAACGGTTGGGGAGATTTTCGATCGGACGCTTCGCGTGACGTTAACATTACGGTTACACACCAATGCATAGCAACAATTTCGCGACGTTATCACAAATACCCTTACATAAACGTTATGGTGATATGTGATTCTATTCCACGCTTGAGCACATTTTTACTGAACGAAATGCGGCTTCACCTTCGGCTTCCTCATTAGAGTCCACAAATAGTAACACTTCTAGCCTGGAAATACTGCCCCTAGTGGCGGCAACATGAATTAAGCTGTTCAAATGGGAAATCTGGGAGGTTCCACGGTGAGACGATACTTCGTGAGCACGAGCAGGTCATAATTTTTCTTTCACCACCACTGCGCACCTGCACAGCCCTGAATAACGGACTTTGACGGAACCAAAAATTCATTATTGACGGAAATCCGTCAGTAGATGGAGGTCTTGCACTCATGCGCTATGCATGAACGGGTTAAATAGCAAAATCTAAACGTGACAGTACATTAATTAATTCACACTTTTTAATGGAATATGTCAAGATAAAAAAAAAAAGCGTTCCATTTTTTTCTCTCAATGTCCAGTTAACAGTTCAATTGACACATGACCCTTATAAATGAATTTACATCAATCATGCAGCAACCTCAAGGGTAGGGTAGGGTAGGGTAGAAAAACAGTCCATTAGAGTTTTTTTGTTTGTTTTTTTTTTTAGTTGAAGAGCTCACTCATCTACATACCAAATTATCTAGGTGGGAAACGCTGCATTTTGTAAATAAGACAAATTAATTGAAAACTGTACGCTGAACTGTGAGGAAAAAAAGTTGTTAACCTTCATCTACATTTAGGAATTTAGGGTTAAAGAATGTTCATTTATTTGTCATTTTCCTTTTAGGATAAGTAAAACAGACTATTTTGTAGAGCGAAGTGCAGGCAATGAATTGAGGAGTCTCACAGCCTGGGGCAAGAAAGCTGCTCTATACAGTAGTTTGGTTGATTGGCAACGGATCCTTCTGTATTTTTTGCCAGATGCCAGCAGGGAGAACATACTGTGGCTTCGGGTGTTGTCTTCAGCATCCTTAAGTGATTATCACAATCAAAGTCATCACGCTCTGTTGTTATCATACATTGCTTGGAAATATTTTTTTCTTTGAGATAGTACTGGATTAGATCTTACAACCTTAGTTGACATAATGACATGGACTTGATTTAGACCTGGTAATTGTTCGGAAGGACTGGAACAAGCCTGTGGTTATCTTGAGGGTGGAGGGTGCATAGGATAAAGGGTTTAGGCCCTACATTACATGATGAGGCTGAGACAGTGACTATAGCTGGCAGAGCAATTTCACCAGTGAGTCAGCCTGTCTCTGTCCCTCTGGTGGGGCATACACCCAGTCTTTCGACTAATTTTGGTCGTTCAGAGACGTCCAGAATTTGGCCAGGCTGAACGTCTTTCTCCAAGTCATTTCTCACCTAATTCCGAGTGTCATATAGACGTTCAGATTGTGGCCTGTCGGAACGTCTCCTTTCAACTTATTTTTGTTGTTGGTAGACGTCCAGAATTTGGCCAGGCCGACCTCTTTTCTCAATGTCATTTATCAACTTATTCTGGGTGTCATATAGACATCCAGATTGTGACCTGTTGGAACGTCTATTTTCAGCTAGTTCTGGTTGTCTCCAGACGTTCAAAATCGGGCCAGGCCAAACTCTTTTCTCAATGTCATCTATCAACTAATTCTGGGTATCATGTAGACATCCAGATTGTGGCCTGTTAGAACGTCTATTTTCAACTAGTTCTGGTTGTCTCTAGACGTTCAAAATTGGGCCAGGCTAAACTGTTTTTTCAATGTCGTTTATCAACTAATTCTGGGTGTCATATAGACATCCAGATTGTGGCCTGTTGGAACGTCTATTTTCAACTAGTTCTGGTTGTCTGTAGACGTCCAAAATCGGGCCAGGCCAACTGATGGTGGAGATGGCTTTCAAACGAAGGCTTAGTTTTTTTTGAGCATTTGTACTTTACTTGAGTTTTTTTTTTTTTTAAATCGGGACATTTACTTTTACTCTAGTACATTTAAAACATAAAAAGTGTACTTTTACTTCGTTACTTTGACAATGGCCACTTCGTTACTTGTTACAAATTAAATTATGAGTGCAATTTATCGTGTAAGGATTATCTGGATTTGGCAAGTTCGAGAAGAACAACGGTGCTTGGCATTTTTGTGCAGATGTGTCCGCCAGCGGACATAGCTCTGCAAATTTATGCACGCAGTTACAATATTCTATCACTAGATGGCACACCCGGATCAGTTATTGAATATTCACAAGCAAGCCGAGTTTAAACACGGTTTAAAATATGGACGAGTTCACTCCCATCCCTATTTTTCAGGAGTAGCCTGAATTTAACTCCTCAGCTAAGCCTGATGTGCAAACTGCTCAGTATACAGTACCTGTCAAAAGTTTGGACATACCCAAATTTCTCTTACAATACATGTTAAATAGGCACTCTTTATTTTGCAAGAAAAAAAAAGATCTAATTCTTAAATCCATCCAACTAACCAGCATTTTGTCGTCATATTTGCGGAGCATACTCACTTTTTGTTTTTTTTTACTAGAGCAGTTATATGGCTATAATATGTTTGCTGCTGAGCGGCGGTCTAAGTTGCCCTAGATGTGCTGCACTTGTAGTTTGCTCTTCGTCGACCTTTTTTTGCCCAATTATTTCCAAAAAAGCTTGTCTTTAATTTGGCTGTTGGAAAATGTAAGGAGCTTGTTTGTCTGCTTTCTTTGCAAAATATGGCTTCTTTTAGAATTCTAAAATTTTGGACACTATTCAAACAAGAATATTGTTCTCTTTTAATTTCTGACTGTTCACCTCTTACCAGATTCAATTTGAGATTATATAGAGAAGTTAAACCATTTACATTTCTCTAAAAACAGAGTGCTGTGACATTAGCAAAGTGTGTCCAAACTTTTAACTGGTACTGAACTTGCCCTTTGCATCTATCCAGCAGTTCAAAAAAATTATCTCTTGCTACAGAAACAATCATTGTCCTCTGTAGCAACCACTTCAGCTACAGTGAGCCAATGGCATCTCAACTAGTAGTTAAGAGAAATCAGTTTTCTGAAGCAAAAATTCGACATGGTATTGATCCTATGTCATTCTACTATTAATTCTAGTCAATTATAGCCAGTAAACTCGAAGAAAAAGAAGAAGAAGTATATAAAGCAGAGACTGCTTGTTTGTTTTTTGAATACTTTCATTCACCTGAAAGTTGATTAAAGAAAACAAGGAGAGGACTATGTGCGGTTGTTTTGCTTCTTTCTAAGCGTACTTTGAAAAATACTCTGTACTTGTACTTGCACTTTTGATACTTAAGTATATTTATTCACAGAATACTTTTGGTACTTAAGTACATTAAATGTGAGCTACTTTAAGACTTTTACTCAAAATTTTACTCAAAATTTTCTTATGGGTGACTTCAACTTTTAGCAAAGTAACTTTCATTTATGGTACTTCTACTTTTACTTTCACTATTTTTTCAAGTACTTTACACACCTCTGCTAATTCTTTTTGAGGAGTATTAAATGCATCCATGAATTTTAATTCATATTAAAGCTTTGTATTTAATTATTAAGCTTTGTATTTAACAATTAAATTGTTATTCTAATAATTAAAAATAATTTCCTGTATTTATTCATACTGTAAAATGCAAAGTAACTTATCTGCTGGCATTCTGTTTCTGGTGCCGCACACCAAACTGGAGCTATTCTCTATCATGAAGATATGATGTAATGTCACCACAGCTCTGTATAGCAACAATTAAATGCGTCTAATTCATTCTTCATCATGCAAAAAAATGTCATGATGGTTAGACCTGAAGTAAGTGCTCTTATAATGGTCTTGTGTTCAGAAAACAGCAACCAAATATTGAATTTATGCAAGTTACTGCCTTTTGCCTTTGCATGACTCCTTAATTTTGGAACATGATACAAAGGCAGAGTACAGTAACTGACAAATAAGGGTCCAAGGTCAGACTGGAGCACAAGATTTTTTTTCCTTTCCTTCATTATAACAATTAATTGCCAGATTTTGAGTATCCCACCTACAATACTTTTGTCTGGACAAAGCAGAAACTTTAAAGTCATTTTTCTCAGTTTCACACTCTGGCGAGTTAAGGTCTTTTGCCTTTGTAGGGCAGATTACAAAAGCACTACCGTGCAGCTTATGTGCAGATCACTGGACCAGTCATCTCGTCATCCTTCTCATTGCCTAAGAGGCGAAAATGAACGTACAGTAGGCTCAAAAATTACTGGCACCCCTGACTGGCAATGCAAACAATACTTGAAAATAATTCTAAAAAATCAATTTACAGAGAAACTCTAAATAACAGCAAGTGAGAGATATGGTACGATATCAATGTTCCAATGGAACCAACCAAAATTATTCACTGATTTAATTAAAAATCAGTTTCCTCTAATTGAATTGAAATTGCAACTTTTACATTAACAGGCTTCATACTGTAACAAACTCTTCCTTTGGATTAATCCACAAGCAACTTAAAATTTGTTGTGAGACATCTAAAGACCTTGCCGATGTCAAAATGCAAAGCTTTTTTGGGTTTGTCAATTCTTCCATCTGTGGAAATGTGGTGAATCCGATGTTTCGCCATGAAACAGGAAGTTGGTATAATTGAAGCATGCATTGTCTGATCTGGGCAAAACTTCACATGCTTGATAACAGTCTTGCCCTAAAGACATGTACATGCTGATATGAGTTTGAGCATGGCCAAGTGGCACCAAAGTGCCCCCAAAGACATGAGGGATAAAGGTACATGGACGTTCATGAAATGTGGTGGGATCATTAGTCTCATTTGGATATTTTTTCGTCGAACAGGAAGTCAGTTATTTTGGATTTCCTGGGTCTGTCCTCATACACATACATTTTTGAAACTTTGCACTCAGTACAAGTGTATTGTACTAAGATTTCAAAATGCAATTGGGCATGGGTGTGGAACATTAACTTTATATATCATTTGGCACACATTGAGAAAGGCAGATTTGGATGGGAAGAGCATTTGGTGAAATGGGAGTGGACTTTCTTATTTTTTCTGTCAACAAAAAAAAAGAGAAAATATAGGAGAATTTTAAAAGAATGTTGCTGCATGAGGCCCATTTTGTAGTTAAATACCTAAGTACCAAGCTACTTATTCAGACATCAGTATTTAGAGACTTGCCAGTGGCTGGAGGATTATGATATCAACATTCTCTGTTGAAACTGTGGCTGTATTCACTGAACAAAGCTCACTGCATAGAGGGAATGCCCACTCAAAACTGCCTGTTTTTTCTGCTGGTTAGGAATGACAGGAATCAAATTTCCCAGAAATCATGGAATTTAATGTTTTTTTTTCTTTTTGCTAAAAAGTTTATTACCTTCCCTTTTGGGCACCCAAGAATATTATAACCTGGGAAAGAAATAACATAATAGGTCCCCTTTAAGATTTGACAGGGAGGCTGTCACTCTAAAAGGTAAACTGAGTTGGATTGGTCCGGTGCTGTTTATATAAATGACATTCAAGGTTGGCCCCCCCTCCCCAGCTGAAGCACTCCAGAGGCGCTTGCCCCTCACTGTAATTTGAGCTTTGCTCTAAGCAAGATACACAAAATCCTCTGGTGCAAACATTCGGTAGCTAGTTCTCACAAAATTATAATGTATTGTGGCTTTAGATCGATGCTGTATATGACAACATTGCTTATAGATAATACAATGCCAACTGTACTATCAGCTATTGTCAGCTAGCCTATATGTTGGCTCAGTAAAGACTCTAGCAATGAACCTCAGAGGATTAACTCACTAGCTACGTTAGTTTGGGCTCCTGCGACGGGCGTGGCTTGTGTGTTAGACAGGAAATATTTTGGAGATCAAACTCGGCAGTATAAATCTGAAGGGTTATTTTCTCAAAATGTTAAGTTATTTGCTTTGGTTGACAATAGGACCAAGTGTGTATATATGTATACTGCTTGTATATAAAGTTATACTGCCTGATAGCTGCTATTTTTGGAACGATGCATTGATTATGATGGAAAACCAGATATTTTAGCTTGCTACAAAAGCTAAATTCCAGCACTTACCTGTCTGACAGAAAACAGGCCAACTCCGCATCGCGCTTCATCTTCATCCTCTCATTCAGAACTCGCCAGCATGGGAAGGACGATCCCTGACTTACTCTTGTTTTGGAATGAGCTTTGTCTGCTTTGCATTTCGCCTCACTATTTTGTTTTGCGCTGTGTCTGCCATTTTTGTTGCTTCTTCTTCGGCACCTATCACTGGGCAAAATGCCTTGGAATCCGGAGATATCTTGACCCCGTATATTTCGTGACACGCTGCATATTCGGACCTATCCGGCTTTATCCTGATCATTGATGAATCCGGGGGAATCCGGCCATGTTTTGAGTCAAGATTTGTTTATCATGTATCCGGACCGTATTTACTGTAACACATTTTAAGGCACATAGGGTGTAAGTACTGTAATACAACATTTCCAGAGCAGCAATGTCAAACTTTAACAAATAACAAGTTGCCTTTTAAAAGTGTAGCCTATTCAAGCCGTCTCTAGAGCTTTTACTGTCCTTGCCGCAGTATGAATTTAAAGCGCTATTCAATTCCATCAACAACAAAATATTTGGCATTGTATTTGTTTAGTTTATCACAGATATCTGTCCAATTCCAAAGGATGTTTGACGCTATTACAGGCTGTGTCAAAGCATGCTAGTTTGATTAAGCCTATTTAACTGGTAAACAGACGGTTTAAAGAATCCAATGGCAAATTAATGTGACAACACCACTGAATGAAATGGACTGAACAAAATACCTCGGAATCGGAAGGTATCCTGACGCCGTATATTTCATGACAGGCTGTGTATTCAGACCATATTCGGCAGTATCCTGATTTCTGATTTTCCGGGTGTGTTTTGACTTTGAGTCAAGATTTGTTTATCACGTATCCGACCATATACGGAAACACGTTTTAAGGCACAAGTGTGAGTACCTTAATGCAACAGGGCATAATTGCATGAAGAAATGTTCCCCATGTTTTCCCCATTTACGACCTTTAAAATGTCTATTCCAGGGGCGTCACCGTTTTTACTGCCCATGCCCCAGTATGAATTTGAAGTGTCATTCACTTTCATTGCTAACAAAAATTTGGCATTGTATTTGTTTGGTTTATCACGGATATCTGTCCTATTCAGACGGATGTTTCACAAATAAAAGTTAGGTGCAAAATGGCCTGCGTTTAACTCCTAAACTTGTGAATTATAAGGCTTACGTCCCGCATCGAATTCAAAATCATCCTGTTAACATCAAAGCTCATGTACAATGAGATTTAATTGTTAGAAGTTAAAACTTTAATCCATTTTCATATCAACTTTTTAAACTACCGAAGTATATATCTTAAGTGATATCAATATTATGGAGCATAATGGGCATAAGCATAAATGCCAACCTGGGCGGGATGCGGGTGGTAGAAAATATACGGAGATATAATGAGCCCGGATATGGATGGTATTTCCTGGGACGTATCCGGAGTTCATTTATGCTCCAGATACTGACAGGTAGCCGGAGAATTTTTCCCCAGGATACCTCAAACATGTCTGGTATCCGGGTGCGTGTATGGACCCCGGATACGACGCGTATGAGAACAGTCCCAATCCGGTGTTGGGATACCCCTGGATACGAGACGAGCACAAACCGGAATCCGGAGTGTATCAATCCGCATATCCCCGGGTACAGATAATATACGGACGTATCTAAGTCGCGATATCTCCGGAAAACCAGCGTTTTTGCCCAGTGTATAGGTCACCAAGATTTTATAAAATTTCGCCTTCACACCCTCCACTCTGTTATAGGCTGGGGGCTACACACCCACTGTCCAAAGCTTGATGCCCAGAAATGTCCTGTGCAGTGTAAAATATGAAAATACAGGCGGACGGCAGGGTCTCTGGAGATACCACCACACACTTCTCATGGGTCATAAGTGATAATTGAGGGGGACTATTTTATATGAGTCCATACATATTTTTTTAAGGAAAATTCTACTCCATGTACACTGAACAAAAATATAAATGCAAAACTTCTTAAAAGTGAGACTCACTGTGCTTTCATTGAGTGTTGTCAGATTGTATGACCACATGGCAATACATTTCTCACGATGGCATGATGATAAAGGGGATGGGGTCTATTGTCCAAATTTCACAAGTCAATGTTGGGTATGTCCGCCTTTGGCCTGCTGCACTGCTAAACATCTCTGCTGCATTGACTGTAACAAATGGTCAATGGTGACTTCGGGGACGTGTTTCCACCTCTCTTCAAGAGCTGTGCAGTGCTGGCGGATATTGGCTGGAAATGTGAACCAATGATGAACTCGTTGGTTGAAGACATCCCAAAGATGACAAATCGGATGGGGGACAAATCCGAGGAATAAGCCGGCCATTTAGCATGCAAATTTTTTCAGGCTCAATGAACTACATGGGTGACATGGGTCTGGCATGGTCAAGCTGAATAGTGATTGTTTTGATGGATGAATGGTAGGACGATAGGCCACAGTATCTCATCGTGGTATCACACTGAATTCAAGTTGCTGTTAATGAAATGCAGTTGGGTGCAATGTCCATGGGATATTCCCACCCAAACCAGCACTCCACCACCATGTTCCACAGTGCACGTCACAATGATGTCAGTATGATGATCCCTGTCCATCCACTCTGAGGTTGGAAACGTGACTTGTCTTTAAAGAAAACAGTCCTCCATTGTGCTATTGGCCATCAAACGTGTCTATTGATGCAGTCGAACCGATTTTTTCGTCGGGCTGTCTGAGCTGAGGTCCAATTGACAAAGGGCGAGACGCGTAGAGATTTGGACTTCATGTAGATGATTTTGCACGTTTTAGGCAAAAATACAGCGATTGTAGGGACTAACTGTCTCATCTGCAGTGGCAATACCTGGTCTCAGACTGATGAAGAGTCCAGGATATGGCGGTCTTGGGCGGGGGTCATCACACATGCATGTGGGTGGTCTCCTGTCATGCCTAATTTCTCACAAAAGAGTCTTATGTGACTCATTGTTGAAACATGGACATCAAGAGCCCTTGCGACAGCTCAGAGAAACAGTCCTGCATTGAGCATGCCAATGGCACTCTGATGGCTTGTGTCATATATAACATTTTAAACAATGGCGAAACTGGGACTTTTGAGGTGGCCTTTTATTGACCAGAGTACAGGACGTGTCTGGGCTGATCGAACCTGATTTCAGTAGCTCTGGAGCAGGCCCCACCTGTCTGACAGGCCAATTTTGGCAAAGGGCATGAACTTGACAATGATATGGAGAAGGTGACTGAAATGCACACAGACCAGTGGTACACAACCTTGGTCACAAACTCTGCTAACCTCAGAAATAATTTTGCGGAACATTGAAAGGACTAAACTGTTGCATTTATATTTTTTGTTCAGTGTGCCTATTAGGCTTACTACACTCCACTATAGCAGCAACAAAGCATCTTGGGCAGTTTTTAATTGAACAGATGTTAGCCCATATTGAATCCAATTGGATATTTCATGAAATGCCTTGAGATAATAAACTCTTGATGGAGTCATATGGCCAAAAATGGACTCAAATCAGCTTAGATTGAGTCAAATGGCCTGGGACTCAACAAATCACATTCCATATTTGTTTTTTACAGATTTGTATATGACATACTGTAGCTGGTGCTTAGTGGCAGGCAATTTTAACAAGGTTTCTAAACTGACCGTGTGAATGTGTCTGCAAGTCTTCGGTGTCCTGCACAGTTAGTAGAGAAGAATCTCTGGCTTGTCCGCTGCTTTGGAGTGGGATGTATGGTCAGGGGGTTGGTGGGTGGGGCACCGGGGACAGATGCCATTCACTATCTCCCTTAAACAGTCTTCCAAAAAACAGTTCATTGAAATTACACTCTGAGAGCACCCACTTCTGCAGAATCCAGAGCTTTGTGATGAAACTTTCCAAAGCTGATTTTTTTGTCTCATCTTTCAAAAGCAAGGCTCAATTTTGTTGTATAATGCATCCTGATTTGCATGTTTTTCTTCTGAGGCAAGATCCGAGCACATTTGAATTCTAAATGTGGGAGGCTTGTCTCTAATTTTTAATTTGATAGCGCCCCCATAGGGAGAAAAGCAGGCAACACCTCAAATTAGATCCCTTGAAGGGTAGAGGAGAGCGCTGTAGTGCTCTTACTCTTAATTGTGCGGCAGTAGTTTGAATTCATTTGGGACATTTGGCTGCACTTAAAACCTGAATTAATAACTTAAGGGGGTTTTTGCTACCATCTTATTGAATGCACTCACTGCATATAAATTTGCCCTGGTCTTGAAAAACCTGGCTAGTTACATTTCAGTCATCTGAGAAAAGCCAGAGAAACTAATTAACCCTTGGATAAAGTTCCATTATATTTGAATTATTGGTATTAGAGCAGGATAATCCACTGCATTGGAGATACTTTGTGAGGCATAGCCTATGTAAACATTATTTCCATTGTTTATTGATTAACATTTGGTCTTACCGGGTTTTATCTGACCAAATCTTCCGTTCTGTGTTCAACATTTCAAAAACAAAAACCTAGCTAGCCCGTTCAATCAGTTTTATTGTGAAAAATGAAAAAAAAATCACTGCAATTACATCCCTTCTAAACCTTCATTAAGTCTTAAATTACTCAAAGGCGTTTTACTATAATGTTTGAAATAGGTTGTTGCTACCATCATTGACAACTAAGTCAAGCCAGAATTTCTTTTTTGATCCAGAGAAGGAACCAATGAGACTGAAAATGCCCTGTTTCTTCGCTGTGATTTCTCATGGTTGGTTGTGCTTGTCTGGAATGTTAACAAGGCTGAATCTTTGTTTTAGGAAGTTGACCTCAGTTGGGGGTTCATTAATCGACTTTTTGCACCCCATTGATTTTGAACCCTCACGGAATTCCACTTCACACAGGGCTGGCAGCTGTGGTAACACCACTGTCTTAGTTGTGACCTATGTCTGGCTACAAATGCATGAAAATCACCATGGTGTATTAGCACTGGCTTAAGCTTTTGGCCTGCTTTTGTACACAATTCCAAAAAATCATCTAAACTGTGGATTTTTATATTCTTTTTCACTTTAGTGTCTGTATTCCCATGTATGCTATCAGCACGCACAAATGTATGCCCCCTGTCCTGGTACTTACCTGTTACTTTCTGTGGACCCCATTCCTAATTTGTACCACTAGTAGCACCTAAAAACTGAGAAAGTGCACCTTTGTCTGGGAAATTCCTACAAAAACATAGAATACACCAAGGTTTCCGGTAGATTTGAGGCCAATTCGGTAAACCTTGGAAAAATTTTACCGAGGTATCCCGAAGTCTGTCCGGTTTACTTAGGTTTGGACAATACCTCAATGTTCACTTTCTCTCAAGGTGCCCTCTTTTTAAAAATTACATTGTGTATCTGATTTGCTTGTAAATTGGTGCTTTTGCAGATTGAATATATTCTGAATACGGAACATGTGTTTTTGTTGTTCTTAACAGAATGGTGGTGGTCTGCTCTTTACCAGTTCCTATATGCAGCACAGACACAACAGGCTGAACTACAATACTGACCATTCCAAAGTTCCCATAAAATTCGGCGAATATTCTTGTTTTTTTCATACATCCGAAAATTTTTCAGTTGCCGAAAAAAAATTTTTGGATAGTTTTCCATTAAAAATTTGGTAGCCGTGAAAAAATTCAGGAAAATTTGCAGAACAAATTATCACTGAAAATTCAGGAAAATTTGCAGAACAAATTATCACTGAAAATTCGGCGAATTTCGGATTGGGGAACTTTGGAATGGCCAGTAGTGTAAGCCTGTACTTCATCCAGACTGCATCTAGGGCCTGGCTTAATTACACTGCACCTCGTTGAACAGGCAGTACTGGTAATTTGCATAATTAATTGATGTTTAAACTGCAGTACAGGAGAGAGGTCTTTAATGAGGCATGTGTTTTGACTGTCTTCGCACCTCCCCTTTGTTCTGGCGTGAGCATAGGCCAAGCAGACAAACTGCGGTCTACCTCGGTAAAATTTTTCCGAGCTTAACAGAGTTGGCCTCAAATCTTCAGTAAACCTCGGTGTATTCTAAGTTTTTATAGGAATTTCTCAGAAAATGCTGCACTATCTTAGTTTTTAGGTGCTACTAGTGTACATCAGGCAAGTGATGTGAACAGGGTCCTGTTTCTGTTTTGCCTGGAGCAGTTATCAGCCCAGAAAGTTACTGTATTCCTAACAGAGAGGTTAATACATTCATGCTAATGCTACATGTGCAGCAAGCCATCCATTAATTCCCTCGCGTAAGAGTACAACAAAATCACCGTCCTCTTTCGAAGAGGCAAATGTCTCATTAAACACCACAAATCATAAGACAAGGAATGTGCTTTTGTTGTCAGCAGCAGACAAGCTTTGGTTGTCATTGTCAGATGCAATATCCTCCTGACATTTTGGTCTAGGCTGTGTGTATCTTGCCTAATTCCTTTTGAAATCTGCACACTCTTTGCTATTGTATATGCAGGTCATGTGATCTAAATACATGGACGCTGATAGGCTCTTAAGACTTGCTAGTTTTTCGCTGACCAGAAGTGACCAGATGTATGCCTAATCAGGTTCTTCCAGCTCAATATCTTCGAAGGTTGTGGGAATTTTTGCAATGTTAGCATGGTTAATGAACGGGAAAAACCTAGTAAGTAAAAAAAACTCAATTTTTACCAAAATGTGACTAACTGGGTTTTTCCAGACCAGGACAGAAATACAGTGCCCTTGCATGACAATCAACATTAAGTTTGCCATGGTTGAAATGTTAGGTTTGGGAATGGCTTATCTCTGTTTTAATGATTTAATTTCACGGAATGGATTTCCAGTTAGTTGGTCAGAAGCAGTCCGTTTGAGCAGAGTTGAAGAGATGTGAATGCATCTATGCTGCTCTGCTGTTGTGACTGAGATTTATGTTTCATGTCTCTGTCATTGCAATCTGGTCCAGTATCACCCGCATTATTGCATGATAATGATGAAAACATTAGCTGACTTATATGATGTAATAATGCAGTGTTTCCCCTTGAATTTTCCTCTGGCCCACTAGTAGCCTATGAAAAACTATGAGGGGAAATTTGATGCAAAATTACTGAGCACCTGTGAAAGTGGAATTTGTACTTGAAACAAGTAGTTGTACCAGGAAATCTGAAGTCACAGAGAAAAAATTAAACTTGTACAATTTTTTTTTCTGCTCCACGAACACCACAAAACACCTTCTCAAATTATTATTGCAGGTGCACAAATCCTACTTTACAAGTCACAAATTATGGCACTCATACGCTCACGTTTTGCCACAGTTGTTGCTGTAAATATGGTGCAAAACTACTGAGCACCTGTGAAAGTGAAATTTGTAGTTGTAAGAATATAGTTAGACATGTGCATCGGTAAATCTGAAGTCACAAAGAAAAGGTTTCAAACTTGAAACTCAACTTTTGGGGCAGGGCTTCTGCGCTGTATTGGTAGCATGCTGAAATCAAAATGATCTCATGGCTGGAGACTTTGCAAGACCACCACAAGCTACCCAGCAAACATTCATTACATGGACTATTTATTCATATTACTAATGTGTGAATTACTTTGCACATAAAAGCATAATCCTATCCATAACCACACAATCATGGTATAAAGATATGGTCTATTTTTAACTAATTTAGCTGTGTAGAAAGTGGTGGCATGAAGTGTCCGCCCATGATAGCAAGAGTTACATGCAGTTTTGATTTCTGTATAACTCTGTAAGGACTTTGGCTATACTTTGAGCTTTGATGGATTTGTTTGCAAGCATTGGCTTTAAGACTTTAATGTAGCCAATAAGGCACAACCAGTTTTCCAAGAGAGTTAGGTGTAAAATACCCCAGTGTACAGACAGCTCCCAAGCGCAAATCATTGATTTCTGAACAAACGTGATTTTATAAAATAATAACTTTTGTTTGCCTGGTAGGAGGTCGTGTAAGCCTGGCAGCCGGACAAGCCTGTATCACCATAGGGGAACCACAGTAATGAATGACGGGGCTTACAAGTGACATTATTACACCCAGTACTTTTGGTCATTTTTACCCCAGAGCTCTTCATGGGCTGATGGGGTATCGTTATACCCTGTGGCGTCTGGATGGGTGGGCAGGCGGGAATTACGGCAGCTCCATAATTTGTCAGAGATACCTGTATCTCTGAAAGTGTTGGCCACAGGAGCTTCAAATTTGGTATGCAGGTTCTTTGTGAGAGATTGGAGTGCATTGTAAGGGTCATTAGTGGATTTAACCTTTAACCTTGGTACAGTGACCTTGAACTTGAAAATTTTGTTGGGGCCATGTTTCCAAAATTACTGACCACAGCAGCTTAAAATTTGGTATGCAGGTTCCTTGTGAGGAGGGGTAGGTGTGCAACGTTAGGGTCATTAGTGGATTTGACCTTTGACATTGACACAGTGACCTCACTTTTTATTTATAATGAGTTAAGGGCTCTGGGGTTCTCTCAGCGCTGAGCGTTGGCTTGTCTATTGTGATACTGTTTTCAGTTATGATGCTGATATGCAACACCTGTTCAGCATGCGGTAAGTTGTAATATCATGCTGCAGCAGAAGAGCAAGTGTTGCGTTCAAGGAGCTATAGTGACCTACAGTATGTTTGCTTACATGAAGCGTATCTATTGTGCGCTCCATGAAGAAGTCGCTGCGGTCCTGTGCTGATATCCTGTGGTTAGGGCTTACCATCAGCACCACAGCTTCTCTTTTACATTGAATCAATGCCTCATTTGATGTCATACTTGACAACGACTGAATCACAATTTTATAATTTTATAATAATTTTTATAATGCCAAGGTCTGTCCTTTGGAGAACACGAAGGTCGGAGAAACAGCTCTCTTTCGTTTCACTAATCGCCTGCCCTCTCCAACCTTGGGTGATTGTGTTTGACCCTATTGTGTAGCACAGCTGGTTGCATGTATATTTAATACTTGTGTGTCATACATTCTACAAGGAGGTTGAAATTTTTCAATATAAAATAAAATTGGCTTTTTTTTTTGTGCTCTCACAGAGCTGTCAATAAGTCTTGAAATATACGTCTCAAATTTGAAAGGAGGCGGTACGCTACTTCTAGGCAGCTCTGGGGGTACGCCCCCCAGAAAATTTTGAAATTTGGATGTTTGGAAATGCTACTTTCACATTTTTCAGTCAGTATTTAGGCCAAAAGAACAATCAATGCTAACACTATATTTACCATGTTTTTTATTTAACAACCGTTCTTTCACTGAGAATCTCAATGGTCTCAATCAGAAAACCTTTCCTGTTTATAATTGCTACAATATTGGCTATGTGCAGACACAAAACTAATGAGTGCCATGCAAGACATGTAAAAAGTTGCCACTTAAAAACACAATCACTTATTTGAATGAATCAGAATGGAAGGATCAATCTTCAAATGCAGATTCAATAAATACAATGTTTAGAGTTCATGATGTTTTCCTCTGGTCTTCTTCCTATAATGACTTGTACACCTATTGGGAACAACTTTGTAAGTTACGTTAAGTCTTCCATATTAGATTTGAATGCACTGTCTTCGGAAAAGCATGTCACATCAAGCTACATAAAAAAGCTTGACACAATGACGGCTTCAGTTCACAGATGGATCGACTCTGAATGACGCGAGTTGCACATTAAAAGGTTTCCAAATGACGAAGTAGGATAATGGACAGGCATTCTTGGTTTCAACATTTTATGGCTACTTAATCACCTAAATCACATTTCAGTGTTGATTACTCTTTTGAATGAGAGTCCAGTTCAAAGAAATCAGTAAGTGAGCAATGTATGCTTATTATGGTTTCAAGCATCGAAAGCATGGAAATAATAAGGTTTTTAGTAATGCAAAATATCCATGCAAGAAAGGAAAGACGTAGAACTACTGCCCGCAAAACCGACATACATCCAGAAACGGCGCAAATTTGCATCCTGTATGCCAACATGGGTTCAGCTGTCAACTCTGGGGGGCAAAATGAAATTATTTTATTGCAAACCACTGGAAAAGACACTCGCCAAATCGGTAACGACAAAAATTTTTTCTTTTATTCAGGCTATGTGAACACTATTTGTTCATTGCCTTTAAGGAGACGTATTGATTTTAAAGTTTATTTTTAAAAAAAATGTTATATTTGGTTCATCCGAAAGGGCATGCAATACTCTCTCAAACTATCATCATTTTTCACCCGGAGATGATAGCGGAATAGAGTAATCATGGATGTAAAATTGGCTTTTAGCAGCCCCCAGAATCACCCTTGAACAGCACTATGAATCAGGCCAAGAGATGTGACTTCACTCGTGGGATCAATTGTGACACATAGGCTATGGTATGTGTAGTTTACATTGCAAGCAAGACGTCGAGATCCATTAAAAATGTCAAATTTTTGCTTGACTTGGACATCAAAGTTGAAGAGGATGATTCAAGTGCAAGTTCAACAACTAGCGGCAGTGATGATGATGATAAAGAGGTAAGAGAGATGGAAAATGAGGAAGAAATTGGCGACACTAGGGATGCAGCTGAACGCCAACAGCTACTGCAAGCATACCAGCATGAACCAGAGCCTCGGGCACAGGCATGTGAGTGGAAAGAAAGCTCTGAGATGTGTTTCCCAAAAGCATACTTGCTAACTGTCTTAGCTGGAATCATTAACTGTAAATAGTCAACCTAGCCATGGGAAACCAGCCCCTCAGCGAGGGTGGAGAAAACCCAAACATAAATAAGCTTAGAAATTTAAAGTGCCCAGATGGCCAACAGGAGGCTCTCAGGCAACAAACAGTGCTGTTATCCTGTATTCCAAAACCAGCAGTCTCTCCTAATTTCTTTCCCTGCAGCGTGAAACCAATTGTGTGCTGCTCTGAAAAGTCCATGGTGCTCTGTACTACTCCGCAAAGCGGCGCCTTAACCAGGTGAGCTAACCTGGTCGCCAAACAATAACATACTTTTTGACTATCATTAATCTAATCCTCAAGAAATGTACAATTAAGTGAGACCAAGAAACGAACACATTGGGACAGGCAGACGATGGTCGATGCACTCGACTTGCTTAACATATGTCCCTGTTTCCCACAAATTAAGCCATCAGAAAGGGGCTATTTTGACTCAGTTTTTTAGGGGATTTGCATGAGTTTAAAGGATGTCCAAAATGTCTTTTATTCTCTTCCTGTTTGTGTGAGTGTCCAGAAAGTATTTTATTCACCATCTCCATGATGGTAGCTTTCCTTAGAAGCATAATTTGCATATTTTTTGATCTCTCCATACGTCTACTTTAATCGCGTTCTCAGCTTGGTTCTCAGTGGATGTTATTAATCATCGTATTCTTTGTGCATATGTGTGACTGAGAGTGTAGTTCTGTCTCCCGCTCGTCTTTAACTTAACTCGAGTCTGTAAAATGAGTCATCACAATATGAATGTTTTAATGTCTTTTTAATGAGGAATAGCTTTGTAGCAAATCAATACCTACTCATAGCTTTTAGTATAAAATGAACAGTAAGCTGAGGCTTCTTTTTTTAATTAGCTAGATAGCTTGTATTCAGTTAATATTGAAATTGAACATGACATCCTATAGCTATGTGCGCAGTTAGTTTACATTTTCATAGTAGTTAGAGAAATACCTAATCAGAGTTGTTTTTCAAATAATTTTCACTTATTTTGAATAATTGAAAATCACAAAACCGTGCGTCACTGAGGTGTAAATTATGACGCGGCTTCAAACAGACAGTCCGCGTCAGACTATGGTCGGACAACCTACTTTTTTTATATTGAAACACCTGACGGAGATGATCTGTCGAAGGTCCGACTTTTCACGCGATGGATGGTCTGACTCGGTCGGACAAGTTATGTTCATTGAAACAGCCTTCTGGGCTCCAGTAATGTGAAAATGTCCCAGGCGTTACACAATCCTTCGATCTAGCACTGCTCTGCTGCTTCCATCGCGTGTGGGAAAGGTAAACACATTTAAAACTCTTGAAATGCATCTTGACTTTGATTCAGACATTTGAAGAAGATGGCTTACAACATTTTTGCAGGTTGCTTTTATTTTCATAATTTTAAGTTTCTTGTCAAAATGAATGGTAAATTAAGAGGAAAGTAGACGGCCTAATATTGGCTAGTAGGCTGTGCCGGCCGGCTACCCACCCTTAATTACACCCCTACTCTCATGACATTTACACTGTTTTTTCACGCCTAATCTTGGCCTGTATGCATGTTCAGCACTTTTGCTGTGAATTCTTTCCATTTCATGCAGTATATGCGAAGGGCACTTTTTAGGGGCCTTAGTGATTATTAAGTGTACACCAGGATCCTTAGCATGCAGATGATCAGGATTACTTCATTTCCATTATGGAATTAATTTCACATTGAGATTGCAAGTGAAAGGGCCACTGAAAATGCTGAGTATGTTCACAAATTCATTAATGAAATCAATGGAACAATAACAAAAAGCCAGATTCAGTCTAAGTGTAAGCAAGCTAATGATCATCAACATTGTGATGGGAAAACCCATAATGGAGATCAGGCCCGGCACTAGAGCAGGGAATTGGGGGGGCACAGACACGTCCCTTTATTAGTCCTAGCTAGTTCTCAATCATTTTCCTTTATTGACGCGTTTTCCAATTATCGTAATTGGCAACTGAAGACACGGTTTCTCTCCATATGCAATCTAACAGCAATGAAATCATGGGCTGAATTCAGTACAAAAAATAATTTACTTATTAATTGGCCAGTCCTTCGCGTTGATTGAACTGGTCAGCATTCCAATGAAATATCGCCTTTCACACTCGGTATTGCGTGGGTTGATAAAAAAAAAAAAAAGTGGCACTCGGCTGTTAGATAGGCTATAAAAAGCATGCTGCTGAAGCTATTTGCGCAGGTATGCAATTTTGAATAACATTGATTTAAATACAGCAAATACGCGTCCAGATGAATGATTGTCGTCTTACCTAATCGGGGAGAACAAGCAGCACCTGTTAAGTGTGGAGTGCTCTCGGAGTGAACTTTTTGTTAATCATGAAAATGACTGAGAACAGGTCAGGACTAATAATTTTTTAAACGGATGTTTTGTGCACCCCAATTATCAGTTCTGGTTCCGCCACTGTACTGAATTTAGCCCATGATTTCATCGCTGTTAGATCACATATGGAGAGAAACCGTGTCTTCAGTTGTCAATTACGATAATTGGAAAAAGCATTAATAAAGGAAAATGATTGAGAACTAGCCAGGACTAATAAAGGAACGTGTCTGTGCCCCCCCATTCCCTGCTCTAGCGCCGGGCCTGATGGAGACAGTGAGTGAAGCCAAGGAAGTGTATTAATCTAGTGGTTGGCTGGTCTTTTCAACCACCGGGACAGAAAATGTAGAGGGAGAAATGCGTTTATTTCCTTCAAGAGTCATGGAATCAACAGCATCTAGGGAAGAGAAAGCCCTGATTAATGAAGCTGATTCATGAACAGATTTAATGACTGTCTGTTACTCTTATGGCCTACTTCACTTTATGATGGCTGCAACAAAGCGTCTTCGGCAATGAATTTTGCTTTGCACTCATGTATGAAGTTTGTTTACCTTTTCTGGCTTTTCAACTAATGTTTCAAAATCATTGATATTCTGTCAAGGTATGGTCTATGAGGGGTTATGGGTTTCATTGTGGATTTTTAAATTTAATTTCCTCCTCAGGGAATAAGTAAAAGTGTTCATTGTAGATCCAGGTGATTTGTCAGCACTATATCAAATGTCAGGATTGCTGCTTTTGTTTCAAAAACTTATTTTCATCTGGTAGGTCCAAGTATTGTGACAGTGATACAATTTCAAATGCTTGTTATTCCGACAGGATTCAGTTGATATGAAAATACACAGGGCTGCTGGGTTGGCTCACTCAGTTTAGGCATCACTTGCAGTGCAAGAGTGGCCATCATAGCAGTGTGACCATCATCAAACCCAGCCATGCCAGAGCCCACTCTGGCCAGCAGCCTCATGAGAGTAACGCAAAATTGGCGTTTCACTGCACGGGGAAATGGGAGGGATGCAGTCGGTTTGGGATAGCGTAGTATGTCACTCAAGGACCTCATGCTGGTCATTAGGGAGCTCTCCAGTTGCATTCTAATCAAGCACACTATGTTTGGGTTTAATTGCAGGTGAAAAGAAGAGGTGGCTGATGGAGGAAAATTGCAAACTGTCTGTGATTTTCAGAGATGACAGCATGATTTGCGTACAAGCATGCACATACATGGTTTGCTGATTTGCCATTCCAGATTTAGGAGGGGTTTGAGATGCCAAGTACACACGCATGCACGCGAACACACACACACATATGTGTGTGTGTGTGTGTGTGTGTGTGTGTCTTTTCACAATGCTGGACAGATTTCAGGGGATACCTGTTGTTCATTGTTTTATTATCAGCAGATAATGATTGATACATAACATTAATGTTCATTTTGTTCAGCACACATAGGAGATATAGTGAGTATAAAACTACCACTTGAACCCAAGTAGGTTTTTTTTTAAATTAAATTAATTAAAATCATTTTTGGCACAAATAAGGACAACAAAATGTGACATCAAAAGTTTTATAAAAAAGTATGTGGGAAATTAAATTAGAAGGTATCATATGCATTTGCCTATAACTTATTTACTCACAGTCCAGTGAATAAATTCCACTTTATTCGAAAACTTTTCTGGTCAGAACACAGGACAATATCAGATTGAAATTATCGGGTTATGGTCGTTGCCCGACGTGTCCACTGTGCTAACGACTGTTACCAGGGCAGGCAGGTCTTGAGTGAGTGGCACTCTTCGAATGTACTGCTACGCCACAGAAAAACTGGCTTTCCTTATGCCAATAAACCAACCTCTTGACTGCAAATTTCTGTTGATTTTGAAAAATATTAACTGAAATACTAAAAATCATGTAGTGTCCAGTAAACCAAAACTGTTACCAAAGACAAATTTTGATTTTTATTCTTTGATTAGACGCATCAACTTATTGATTTTTCATGTCCTATGGAGTGACTCTATGCACACATTTTATCGGCAATAAAAGTTTTCCCGTATGCTGCTGTGAGTCGGCTGATTTCCACGACTATACCTTTTGTGTCCGCAATTTTGTATGCAGCAAGGACTGTTAAGTGAAAGGGGCACTATGATAAACATCGTCTGAATCCATCCTAACTCTTGATCATCGTTCAGCAACTGGCGATCCTCTCGCGAGGAATGACGATACTGACTGCTATTTTCATCACTTTTCTGTATAATTTGCGTTTTTGATTTCATATTTTAGGATTATAACATGATTCCTCAACATACAGTGACGGATTCATTCGTACCCATTTTTTGTCCACTGTAATCCTTTGTGATGAAAGTGATGCTTCAGAATAACGTTGCTCAATTAATTTATGAAATATTTTATAGGACAGTTGACGTTACCCGTAAGCAGTGATGACAATTCATTATGAATTGGCGTTTTCTTGCTCGTTTCACGGTCAGGCTTTTGTTATTCAGCATCGTGAAAAGACGTGTATATATACATACACATTACAGGCCAAAAGTTTGGAAGGAAGATCAAATTTTTACAAAAAAAGATCATAGTTTCATTGTCGTACTTCAACAAAATAAAAATGATTATTATATAAAGAGTCTCTTATCAGAATGCATTTTTACTCAAATTATCAGATATTTCCTCTTTTTTTTGCTTAGACTTTGCTTTCTTCAAAGTAACCTCCTCTTGCTTTAACAACAGCTTGGCATATACGAGACATTCGTTCCGCAAGTTTTTTAAGGTACAGTATGTGCCAGGAATTGCATTCCAAGCTTTAAGTTCATCAATGAGAGACTGCTGATTCGTGGGACACACTTTTCTGATAGATCGATCCAATTGGTCCCACACAAGCTCAATTGGAGAGAGGTCTGGAGACTGAGGGGGCCAAACCACCTTTCGAAGAACACCTTCCTCTTCTTTTTTTGTCTAGGTAACCCTGACAGAGCTTGGAAGAATGCTTAGGGTCATTATCTTGCTGCAAAACAAACTTCTGACCCACAAGTCTTGGCCTGTATTGGCCTTGCTTCCAAACTTCTGGCCTGAAGTGTATATACACACTGTTGCCCATAAAGTTGGAATAATAACACTTTGTCTATCAAGAGGAAATTCCAGCTGTATGACCAGTAGTTGTATATATATTTGCATCAATGTGGAATTAAAGCCATTGAGATTATGGCCCTTTAAAATCACATCACTCTCCAAATACTTACAGATACTTGCACACTTGTTCCTAGATGTCTGTTTTAGTACAGTTGTGTTCCATCCTGACTGTTTTCTTTATTGATTTTTTCCCAATCCAGCTGTCTGCATCAGTTTCAGCTGTTTTGTTGATTGATTCTTATTATTCAATTATTCTCTCACTGTTTTCCCCTTGTTTTGTTTCCTTTCACTTACCTCCCACATCTGCCTTCCCTCAAGGGTTAATTGTTGTCTTGTGTATTTAAGTTCCTAGTGTCCATCTTCCCTTTGCTGGAGTGTTACTTTGCATTGCTTAGGTAGAGTTTATGTCTTTGGAAAATTACTACCAGAAACCAAAATGTTTTTCTTCAGAGGAATTTCTTCTCTGGTCCCGCAGTCCTGGGTGATTGCATCTTCCTTTTTGGTGTTCTGAGTTTTGTTTGCTGCACTCCCGCCTTGGTCCTTCTGCCTTATCTTCCCAGAGCTGATTCTAGTCAAGCCCAATCCAGTCATTCAAGTGCTGTCTATGCTCATCACCTCTCCAGTCGAGCTGCGGGCTATGGCTCATTTACCCCACTTTCCTTTTGCATTCAATTCTGTTAATAAAGACCAATTGCAGTATTAAAAAGTGATTTTACGTTTTGCTTCTATCTGCTCTGGAAATCATTACACAGTTGGGCCTCATCCTGGTATAAGAGATATAATTAGATTTCGATGTCCCACTTTTGCTGTAGAAATGTGATGCAATCTTTGCTCCATGCACTGCACCGGCACAATTTACACGAGTTGATGTTTTTTTTGAGGTGCTCAAAGCAGCCATTTTCTGCCTAAAATTAACTCTCTGGTTGATCAAAATGTGATGGGTTGTGATGGCTTGCGCTCCATATTCACATAAATACAATTTTGCTAGGCTTTGCCATTTGTTATATTACTTCCTGACTAAATCAAAAATTCAAGAAGGTCCTGTATTGCCAACTGTAGTTAGAGGTTGGGTGACGGACATGGTGAGCAGGCTATATACATTAGCAGTCTGTCTTTTAGTTTGTTTTGCTGGAGTGCTATTTATCTCTTCTGCGAAGAGCATTTTGTGAGGAGCCAATTCGCCTTTGTTGGATTAAAGAAGGCCTGGGGAGGTTACGCGGTGGATGTAAGATTGTCCGCCAGGTCAGCAGGATTGAGAACATCGTGTTCAACTAGGAAAGGAAGTTGAGGAAAGTGTATTCTGCAGCGCTCTCTGCTAGTTTGGCTGATAACATATGACAGGTGATTTATAGAGCGAGAAAAATGAGCTTTTCCTGCTCATGGACTCTGTCCTCCACAGTGGCCTTATTTACTGGAGAAAATTCCGCACTACTAAAGCCAATCAGTTTCCACCGAGCTTTGCGCCACCTATGCATCACTGTCATTGAGGCCAGATTCCAGGTGATAAAGTATCACCTCCTGAGAGGGAAAAGGAAAGCCAGGCGGGGGTTGGTGACTTACAGAAATATCCTACAGGATGAAAAGCTTGCGGGGTAGGATGAGTGGTTATGGTTTTAATGACACACAACAGGAGGACTGGGACTTGTCGTCAACTGGAACAGAGATGGGGGTCTGCCGCGAAATTTTCTGGGTACTGCTGAGAATCTGTCTGCCACTGCGTCATCATCTCTCATGTTTTCCCATCCTGTTTTTCCCCAGCACCCTGTGCATTAGATGCAGAGGTAGGAAGATGCACTCCTAAAAATACATTAAATAATGGAAAAGTCACGAGGCATGTTGACAAGTACAGCATACACAATGTCGCAGTCACAGTTATTGCAATCTTGCTTATGGGGTCTTGAAAGATGTGAGACAGCATACAAACATGGTTTCACATTTTGGTGCTTCCTGCTGAATTCTATTTTTCCTTAAATCAGGGGAGCTGCATTCAGAGTGTTCCACCTTTTCAAGCATGTCATGGGAAAAATTTGGAGAGAGAAAAGTTGCAAGTGGGGAGAATGAGAGCTGGGCCCATGGTTTTTTCATGTCTTTTTGTCAAAGGTCTTGCTCACAGGGCTGCAGGAGTGTTATTTCCAACTTAATATCTTCAGAATCAAGACAGAATCCTAAATTGAACCAGCTTCTCTTCAACTGCTAGTCAAGCCATTGTACCACTAGCCTACAGTGCTGTCTATTCTCATACCAAGGCTAGCTTGTATTGGTTCTCCAAATAATGTGGGGAATATTTAAGTCAGTTTCAATCAGCTTCTCTGGAGCTGAAACCACGCACGATGGAAAAATCCTCCCTGATTTACTCACTAAGGTCTCGGATTGTCCCGGCAGAGGTGTGACCAATGCACTTTAACCTACTGCCATTAGCTGTTAACGTAATTGTTATTAATGCAGCTTGGGGTAGCTGCTAGTCATGTGTTAAATCACTTTAAGTAGAGGATAGCGGGGCTCTGCTATTTATCAAGTGTAGGTGCCAAAGCATATTGATAAGCAGAACTGTTGGAGAAGTCCTTGCTGTTTTTGCCTTCTGCACTCTACCCTGCAGAGGTCACGATTCATTCTTTTATGATTGTGTCGCATAACTTCCATCCATCTCTCTTTGTCAGTGGAGGTTTTTCTTTTTCTCTGAAATGAAAACCATGAGAAATCTTAAAGGCATGATCTCGTCAAATCACAATCAGCACCTGGACCCTTTGAATCACTGTCAGAGAAGTTTCTTTAATTAGTGTCACACTCACAACATACCATCTGATGCCTCTTCAACATTGCTTAGTTAAGTATTAGAGTAAGAACTTTGTGTTATGGAGGGACAAGAAGTGCTGTTCGCTCAGATTATTTGATATAGGAGCTGAATGTTTTGATTGGCTGGAGTTCCAGAGGAGGAACTTTCTTTGCCTGGTTCTTTTTTCCAACCTTTGTCTTTTCTCTTCATAACAATATCCAGCGAAATATCCAGCGAACCATTTTGCAGAGATATTTCTCCCCAGTACCAGGTAATACAACAGTGTGAAATCATTTACAAAAAGAGTCTCACTAAGAAAGAGAGACATAGTGAGAAAAAGATGCAGTTGTGCTATTGTGCAGGGTTTCTCCAAATCTCTGTTTGTGTTCTATTTGTACAATATACTGCCATATACCTGAGGATGGATTCCATGCTTACATTATTGTTTTATGACATGCTGGCTGGTCAGCAGTGGTGGCGGTACATTTTTTTGACTTTCGGATTGAAGGTATGGCAAAGTACAACGTAGTTGCATGTCAGCTAACATAACCTATTCACATCTTGTCATTGTAACTGTTGCACGTCAGCCATCTCGTAAGGTTAGTCCCAGACTGTTTTCACTGAGCTTTAATTACTGAATGCACTCCCTAAGGGAGGAGAGCCTTGAGGCATGATATCAAAGCAAACCAAGCCACCAAGCTGTGCCCAGGGAACCTTGCATTCAATTCTGGGAGGGGATGAGAGATAAACAATGCAAGTTTTGAAGACCCAGCCTCTTGTGGGTCTGTATTTGTTCGAAGAATGTCTGTTTTCTCTTTCTTATTTTGTTTTTAGATGTTGGTCACCAAGGGGAGGAGATTTGAGCAAATTGGGCTCTTTGGTTTGGACTTTAAATCTCCACAACTTGCATATCAGATTTTCACGTCATATCGACTGGTTTTCAGTGTAATGTTCCTATAAGTGAACAAGGGTAGACATTTCGAAATTTTTAGTGAAAAATGTGTGTCCTCTCAGCTTCAGAGATTTTCTAGGCAGCCTTCTCCTTTTGTAAGTGATTCCAAGTGTTGATTGCAATCACTTTCCATTCACTGTGGGTCCATTTGCATTGTTGCTTACTTATTTGCATATTATATGGCCCTTATTTGAATAACAAGGTTTGGTCTCAAAAAAATTGAGAGACACTTCAGTACTCTTTGTGTTTGGTTTAATAACTTTGGCTGGGGAATGCAGTTTTTTTTTTTTTTTTTTTGGTCAAAATGGATTATTGAGGCAGAAGGTGAGCCCTCCGAGGTGTTGAATACCTTTATTCTGAAACAGCGTTCCTTCGTTCGCAAATACATCATCATGAGCAAAAGTACCCTTCTTATGACTACTCATGTATCATAGATGCTGCTCTTTTGAATATATAAAACCCTCAATGCCCCAAAGCCATCATATTAACCACATCTCAACCATTTTTACTGACAAATGGCATCAAACTCAGTTCAGTCTGGTAAACTCATATATTTGGATTAAAATATTTTTATTCATATAAAAGATATAATGACATTTTACTTTTGGGGAAGGTTCTGTTCTAGAGGTTCTCCCTTCCATGGTATTGCAATAACATACCGAACGACAACAAAAATTAGGTAGGGAGCAGAACTTCTAATCCCCCCAATGTCAGACAGAGCAGAACCGATCAAGGATGGACATACTATGATTAAATATGGCCCAACCAACCACCTGCTAGATGCAAAAGTGTTTAAAAGGGGGTACATGGCAAAGAGACAGTATATGAAAATTGAGCAATCCATACATACAGACAGGCTTTGTTTCCATAAAGTCTTTAATTGAATAGACTGCAAAGTTAAAATGCATCTGAGGACCATCGACCCTAAATCTTAATGCATGACACAGAGAAGGTTTTGCTGCTATTGTAGCCTTGAAAATATGGAAGGAGTGGGCAGCTCAGAAGCATGAAGACAGCCTCAAAGCTTGCAAAAGATGTGAGGTTATGAAGCAAACCAGAATCTTGTATAGGCTTCTCAGCTGCCATAAACAGGGTGCTTTCATTGTTCGGCATTGCAGATGGCGTAACATGGAATAGAGGAAAAGAATGGTTAGTTTGGCCAATAACAATTAGAGATCCTCAACTCATTTTATTATGACATTGTCTTTTGAATGTTTTCTAACAGTATATACACTCTTATCTATGATGATGTCAAATTCAAAAAAGTTCAAACTACAATAGAATCCGGTTATGAATTCACCAAATCACAGTAATAGGGCCATTCCACACAAAGTGGTCCTGGGGCAGAAAAATAAATTATTGGATTTTTTTGCTTTTATCCATCTCTTTTGAAAATTAGACATCAAATCTATCAGAAAAGCACAACAGCAGTTTTGGCAATTGAGTTGATGGTGCGCACTAGGGCATCAAAGTCGGGGCTATCTTTAGGATTCTGAAGAACAGAAAACAACACAATATCCATTTTAAGATCTTTATTAATATTCCAACACAAAATACCCATTTACATCAGTTTTTGATTAAAACAGATGCATACTGCATGAAAAAAAGAGTTTTTCCTCCAGACGTTTGTAGATTTTGAGGAAACTTCGATGAAAATCTGGGGTGATTTCATGTAATTTACATAACGCAAATCATCAATATCTTTTGATACAGAGAAAACTTGATGCTCCAGAAAGCTAACATTTCTGATTCAAAGCTAGGATATGGGTACAAAGAAAATGCAGCAAAAATAGCGCAGATTATTTGCTTCTTCTTTTACACAAATCCATTTAAATTTCTGTAAATCTAACAGCTGTACAAAACATCAAGGCATTACTCTCAAACTTGTCCTCACAACACTGGTGCATTCTAAGCCTGTATTAGGCTCACAAAATCACTTGATACATTTTCAAATCAGCATTTGAAACACTTTAATGCCTTATTTCAGGGTCGAATTCATACATTTTCATAATAAACTGCTCCAACCATACCAACAGGGATCGGTGGCACCAGCTTTCCGAGAACATTCTAGTTGATGATGTCATTAAGGTGCACCTGCTTTATTTTCGGTGCTCGTGAAAAACACCGGCGCAACGTCCATCATGTGTACTACATGAGCAGAAAAACATAATCTGCAAAATGAGGTTGGTGGACTCGGGCACAGTTCATCCGTACTCGTGCATGGTTCATCCGTACTCGTACCAAATATGCAAGCAACCGTACTTGAGCACGGAAGATCATTGTTCTGTGTTACGGCTCTTTTGTTCTAACGAATGCAGCGGCAAAAGAATCTCTCCATTCAAATGAAGAAATTCAATGCTTGCTCGAAATTTAGGCGGACGAAAACATAAAATCACAACTGGGAATTACACGTAAAAACTCAGAGATTCATGGAATAATTTTTGAGTAGTTACATTGGCGTGGTTATCACAGAACAATAGATCAGTGCCGTGACAAACTAAAGAAAATGCGGCTGCGATATTTCAACGTGCGGGACGCGGTGCGAATGTCTTGCAGCTCAAGTTATGAGAAAGATGAATTTTCGTGATGGCAGTGGACAGTATAATCGGCTAAAAACACAAGGGCGAAAGAATTCCGTATTCAACTTCCACCAATATCGAAAGCAATCAGTTCTTTCCTCTTCGGCTTACCTTGATGTTTGGGTACCCAGAGAAAGATTCAGATGTGTAAAAACATCAAGCATCCAGTCAAGAAGATTAAGCGTTTATAATCTCCATCAAAGCGACGCTCACCTCTTGCACCTCTCTTGTAGACCAATTCCAAATCCAGTGATCCAGAGATTTCCTTTCCTTCCTTTATGGCAATGAGTACAGCTTCTGCATGGGCTTAATTCCATGAATGTTATACATGAAGGAGATTGGAAAGACCTTGCGAAACCGTCGTCCTTGCGCGTGAAAAAACTCAATGGTTTCTGAACAAAAAGGTCTTCATTGACAAATGGCTTGTTCCATGTCGTAGCATTCTAATGTCGTAGCATTCTAATCTTCCAAACATTGCCAAATTAAAATTGAAATGATAGAAATCCATTCACACTTTTATTAGAAATATGTTAAAAAGTTAAGAAAAAGGCATAAAAATGTCTTTTATAGTCAAAAATTGAATTTTCTACTGACCAAATTCAGACGCGTAACTTACGTAACATTTTTTTGTAACTTACGTAACACAGACATCCTCTGATTATTGGTATTTAATTAAATATTAAGGTACCAACTCTTCCTGTTTTGGAATGGTGCGATATTGAATTTTGATGCAATGTCAAACAGATCTTCTTTCAATGCAACACTTCACAGAGTTTTTGCAATTACAAAAAAGGATTTTGATTTGAGATCCGTCTGAATGTAACTTATGTAACGCTGAAAACTCATCTGTAGCAAAAATTCTGTTCACAGTGGACAAAATATTTTTGTGTCCTGTGAAAGAGTAATGGCCTAGGTTTAATATGCACATAAAAACAAGAAAGAAACTGTTTTAAATAAAAAGTTGTGATCAAAATTAGGTAGAGAAAACATGTCCGAACTGTAACTTACGTAATGCGGAATGGCCCAATACCACGTCATTAAGTATGTTTTCCAATATTGGATACCCATGACCAGTTAGCAGTGCATCAATGTACAAAGCTCAAGGATTTTAGGATTTAAAAGAGATTACGTTTATTTTGTAGACCAGGTATTCAGGTAGCAATCCATTGACGAAAAGAAACTGCATTATATTTTTGCTGATAACACTAGCAGCAGCTTCATTGTCCTAACATACCAGAGTCTGCTTTGGCTCCATAATATGCCCTAAGCATACATATGATCACAGTGGATTACAATTCAAACAGTGCTCTACATTTAATTTCTGGAGGGGCAGTAATAAGTCTACAGGCTAAGTTTCCAAAATTATATAACCACCAGCCCCCTGCTTAACAACTTCTGCTGAACAGAAGACATGCACATGCTGGACCCAAAAAGTGTAAAACTCAATGAATTCTGTTAAGCAGTTAAGATGCTGATAGGCTACACCCCCTATTACAGCAAGGGGAGGAAAAAGTTGACAAAATTGACCCAGTTTGAAACACCTGAAGAATCATAAGTTTTTAGAAATTCAGAAACAAGGTTTAAGATGCACACTTTTACTGTCTCAAAGCTTAAACCTGAGGTTCCGAAACAATAGCTGATCAAAACAATTGCAATGCGAGCGTCCAGTTCCTGGCGACAGTTCGGATTTCTCGTAGAGAAAATGACACGAAACACAATATTATAAACGCGCAAGTTAAAATACAAAGGAGCAAACTGAAGCATGGAAGGTTCAGATAAGATATACGCGTTGCTGCCTTTTATAAATGGTTGATTACTCAACTTGTTGTTGTTGGAGCATAGCGACAAGTGAGGTAGACAATAAAACTGACACTACAACTTTTATGCTATTTCATAAAGGTATTTGTAATCATAAATATTCAAGATGCAAAAGCACCTTTAGCACTGACTGAGATGGAAAAAAATGCAATTCATGACTGAATTTCCAAATGAACTTCACACACTTCAAACACCACTTGAAAGATTTGCAAACAAAGCCTTCAACTGAAATTACTTGTAGTGCTAGCTGAAATAATACGAGGCGATAGCTGATCTCCTTCATAAGAATAAGACACTCCAAAATGTATATATCAGACCCGGAGCTGAATTAAATTTATAGTGTTACCCGGTTTTGCAAAATCAAGCAAAAAACATTTCTCACTTTGCCCATGAGGCAGCAGTTAGCTTGACTGTGCTTAAATAGACCGAAATATTAAGTTTTGTGTTGTTGCTGCTCCCCGATTGGTGTACTCTCGCTGACGCAGACTCAGCTGCATCAGCTGATGTACATTAACTTGAGTTTGCTGTCTGAACTCGTTCCACAAATTTGCCATTCAAATAGTGTCAGGATGATACTGTCACTACTGGTTTCTGCTTGCTGGTTTATTCAATCAAATTAAACACATGCGCAAATCTATGTGTGCAGGGTGCTTTGCTGTAGCAACACTGCAGATTCTTGTGTTAAGAGACCAAATTGCAGATAACCTTTAAAGGACTGAAGAAAGAGTGCCAGTCATTTACGGAACAGTTAAATGAATGAACCATAAACACGAAATTAGCCATACAGTGAGAAATTATTTGAGCAAATGGTAATATTTCACATTGAATGGAAAAAGCAATTGAACGTCAAACAGAGCGCAGAGTTATTAATGCAAGAGGCTGGCACTGCAGTGGAAATCCCCTCTGCAGTGGCCCTCCAAATGGAGAAGACGAAGAGGACTTGCAAAATGGAGCGATTTCAGCAATTTCCCTGCCTTACAGGGAGTGGGTGAAAAGGCTCTCCATCCACCTCGACATTCGCTCGCCAGCTCGTCATTCCCTGGTGGTCCGGGCTGTTGCTGCGGCAACCGAAAGAGCAGAGCACAGCGTTGTGGCGGGCTTCCGCATAAATATATAAAAGGGAAACAAATCTGTCATTTACTTTGTTGTGCTAGCATATGCACCTCGCTGGTGTGCAGAGGGAAAGCAAGAAAGCAAAATAGAAAACAGGAAGTCAGATGAATGTAAATCCTTGCTGATTCCAGCAGGTATTATCTTAGTTCTTGGCTTCCTGTGATAATTCCAACTTCCCATTACCTCAGAATGTCCGCCTGGCTTATTCAACCATCTCCCACACGCTATTACTATATGGTTAGGTGTTGAACACTCAGCTGACTCTAATGGAATTTGATTGTTTCATGTTTTAAATTTAATAATCAAACAGCTGGGGCGAGAGCTGCGACAAGTGGAGGAACAGGTGATGGGTCATGCTGGAACAGTGGCTGTGCTTTTCCATAAAGAGCACTTGTCTGACTCGGCTCTCCAGCAGTTCCTCTTAATTAAAAGTTAGCAGTGGGTCTGACTATCTGCCCTTGTTATGAAGTGGATCTCCATCCGGGGGGAGAATGAGCGCATTGTCACTGTTGCTCGGGTGATGAATATTCGCGTCACATCTCAGTGAGCTGTCACTGTAACAGAGTCACTTGGGCCCATCTGTACTGCTCTGCAATTTAAGTTTCTTCAAAATGTTATAAACAAAGGCTGAGACATAGAATGTTTAGACCAGCACGCACCGTTCCATCAGTCTTTGGTAAAAATGTGATAAGTAGTTGAAGAATCGCACATTATTGTATTTCAGGCATCAATATTGATATTCATCCCTTGTCTTTGGCTTTTCATGCCTGTCATATTGTGTTTCTGAGACATCCTTTTGTCTCAGCTGGGAAGAGCTCATTGCATATGCATGAGTGTGTGTGTGTGAGTGGGTGCTGTAGAATTCCCACAAAAGGCGAGTCCAACAGTGAAACACCTCACCTGAAGTGAGTGAGAACTTATCACTTTGGCGTCACCAATAGAATTCCCTCTCAGATATACCAAAAGTCGAAAAAGAAGTCTGAGAGTTGAAGGACCCCGTGTCATTTTACCGTGTTACTGGATCGAGAGTCATTTTAAGCTTGTAACAATGACTTGACACCACATGAGTTTATCCTTAGCCTTCCTCTGCACCACCACTGACACACAAGAGGCTGTACGTGACCGTAGTGCGGCTCTGTAAGGACGGCTCTCTAGCAATGTAGATGCGGATGCGTCTTCTGCTGGTGCAGCCAGAAATAATACGATTAAATGTATTTGCGATGGCACTAAGTGTACAGGTGAGTGATTACGGGGTGCAGGTACTCTAAGACCTGTGTGCGTGTCAGAACTGAAAATCCATATCAGTACAACGGATATATAACAGTCAAAGGGGAATGTCAAGTTAAGATTAATATAGTTTATTGTACATCGTGTGAATCACAAAATGTGCAACGGAATGTGGTGAGAAAAATGACGATACAGGAATGTGTTGTGCAGGAGCCCACATCAAAGAGACTCCCAGAACCATTCTGTTTTTCCTCACATATTCCCAAAGATCAAAGACAAAACCAAGCCATCGAAATAGAGGCTCAATGAGCAAGAAAACATCGATAATCACACGTGCCTCATGCCAACATATCAGGTAGACCTTGCCTGACATCAGTCGTGCAAAGATGACTCTGACACAAGATTACTCAAGACTGCACAATGGCTTAGCAATGCTGACCATCCGGAGGTGTTTGACAGAAACTTGCAGGAGTAGCATGAAAATGGGGCAACAGGGCATCATGACCAAATGAGTCCCTTATCACCCCCGCATATCAGCTTTCTAAACAGTCTTGTTTCCTCTTGGGGGGACTGACAGGGGCACGCTCCTGTAAACACCCTACAATGCGTTTGTGTTACCTATTGGAGACCTTTTCTGGTATAAACACTGAGCTTATCAGAACCAGAAATCCTAGTGGGGAAAAAAGCCCAGTCCTAATGTAGCTAGACATCATTTCCAAAGTCACAGTTAAGTTTTGGGGTGAAGTGTAATTGAAGTTGGGTTAAGGTTAGAGTTAGGTTTAGGATTAGGCTGTCCACAAAGAATTGAAGTCAATGCAATGTCCGATTAAAGGGACTATGTCAGCCGGGGCGCATGCATGTGACGAAGCGAAACTTCTTCAAAATATTAGGCCAACTATTTCAAGATCTTCGGAGATTTCGTGTAAGCCTTTCAATCTGTTTATATCGCGTTCATCTTTGAGAAGTTTGATTAAAAAACTATCTTTATTGATCGTAGAGCCTGTTCGTAGGATCAGTTTGTCATAGTTTGGGTTTTTGTAGCGTTATTATTGCTTTTAAGTTAGCCTACGTTGATTGTTATGTCGTCCCATGGCGGCTGTTGAACTGGAAGCGGTTGCAAAAGGATCTATGACAGCTGCATGTCGACAAAACGTTGCGACAAACAAGTTCTGCGAACATTAAAGACAGTCGCTTGATAAAAATTTCCCTAAACTTCTCAAGGATGCACGCGATGCAAACAGATTGAAACTCCACCATAAATTCACCGGTTTATTTTACCTCGCACTTTCAATGTGTTTTCGCCCAAAGAAATATGGATGGAGAGTATAATTTATTCTTCGTGGGTTTCAGCAAAGATAAATGCGGTTACTCTAGCAATTTCGCATTTGCAGGCCATCTTCTGTATTTAAAACGGCGACGAAGGTACGCTTTACACACATACCGATAAGCTTGGGTTTTATATTTCTGCTCCCTTGATAGCGCACAGCATGTATGAAAATGTTTATTGACTGGACTCTACTACGCATGTGACCCAGCTGATATAGTCCCTTTAAGTGTCGCTGTGCAAACCTGTGTGTATTTGTGTGTGTGTGTGCGTGCGCGCGTATGTCTGCGTGTGCAAGCATGCGTTGCATGCATGTGTGCTCTGCGTGGCATTGCTTTTGCTGTCTTGATGTCTAGCTCCCAGAAGACCATTTAGAGTAGATCTTAATGCTGAGAATCTGCTACTCAATCTTCGAAGCACTATTAGAAGCAAGCAGTATGTACAGTGTTCTCCACTGCCCATTACTACAAATTTGTCTGCTGGAAACTACTGCTGGAAATTGCTATTCTGTCTCTAGAGTTGGAATGACTAGTGTTTCTTGTGAGATAGATGGATGTGATCTCATTAGTGTTGACTCCAAAATTTTTATTCCCCTCGTCACTGCATGACACATTTTATTTACCAAATTTGTCCAACCAGTGTATTTCAGTATCAGTTAGCGGGCACACTTTAAAAACATAATTGCAGTCAACCTTCATGGGGCCAATGATGCTTGTTAAGTATTCCCTCAGTCAGTTGCCCCATTGATTTTATTGTGTCATAACATTCAAACAATTCACCAAAGTTTTGTGTTTTGCACTTTTAAAGGGTGTAGCTAAATGTGCTGTGCTTCTGGCAGTGGATGTGGCTAATTGTCATTTTGTATGAAATTAATTGGTGATTTTGTGAATAATACTTAATTTACGCATTTAAGCTCTCACGTCAGTTGAGAGGGAGTATGTGCTAATGTGTCAGATAGCTGTATCACTCAACTCACTGACACTGTGTACAGAAATATTTTCAGAAATGTGTGGAAGGGCACTGGAATCTTACTTGTCAGCAACCTCATAAATAATCGTTGCCATACAGCCCTTTATGGGGTGATGGGGTATTGTTATGCTGTGGTGTCTGGGCGGGCGGTCGGCGGCTCCATAATTTGTCCAGGCCATATCTCCGAAAGTCTTGGCCACAGGAGCTTCAAATTTGGTCTGCAGGCTCTTTGTGAGGGAAAGGTATGCAACATAGGGGTTATTAGTGGATTTGACCTTTGACCTTGGCACAGTGGCCTTGAAATTAAAAATTAAAAATTTTGTCCGGGCTATATTTACAAAAGCATTAACCACCGCCGCTTCAAATCTGACATGCAGGTTCCTTGTGAGGGTTAGGTATCCATCAGAAGGGTCATTAGTGGGTTTCACTTTTGACCTTAGCACAGTGACCTGTGCCTTGCCACAGGCGTATGCTGCTTTTTATTGATAATTTGAGCGATCGCCAGTATATAGATACAAAAAAATCCCTGGATGTTGCAGTCAAGCCCCTTTTCTGCTGTTTTATGGGATGGTTTGTTGGCGAAGTCACATCCAGTCTTGCACAGCTGGGAGGGAAAAGTGGCGTTAGCATGCATAATAACGGATACTTGGCCGTACAATACAGAGCATAGAAGCTGTATTCATTCTTCATACATCCAGTATGTTTCCTTGGCTTTATTTTAGCACTCATATCGTTTGCAGTTTCTCAAGTATAGCTGAATTGTTGTTTTCATGCCACTAAGCAAGCTGCATGCGGGGAGTGTGGCAGTCCCGGACGTGTAAGAAATTTCGGTGGAAAGGCCACATCCAGGTATTTTTTTAATGCATTGGCAATCGATCGGATTAGTTAAGGGCGGTGGAGTTCTCTCGGCGCTCAGTGTCGGCTTTTATTAAGCATTGCTGTTGTGCTGATTCTTCACAGGATCGTAGCAGAGGAACAATGAACATTGCTATTTGAATACGCAAATTGGAGACATAGTGCGAAGAGTTTGTGGTAATGAGTTCCAAACTTGGGGACCAATGAAAAGACTATTACAATCATCAAGCAGGAGTTGGTGAGGGCATGAAGAGTCACTGCAACTTTTGGGGAGAGGATCTGATGGAGGCATGCAGTGTTGCGGAGGTGGAAAAAGGCAGATTCAACCAGGCCATTGATATGATTTTCAAATATAAGTGCAGTATCAAATATGACAACCATAGTTGAGCATTGTACAACCCCAATTCCGAAATAATTGGGACAAAGTGTAAATTGTGAATAAAATCAGAATGCAATGACTTTCAGATCACGTGAGCCAATATGTTATTTACAATAGAACATAGATAACATTTCAAATGTTAAAACTGAGACATTTTACATTTTTATCCACAAAATGAGCTTATTTCAAATTTTCTGGCTGCAACAGGTCTCAAAAAAGTTGGGAAACAGGCAAAAAAAAAAAAGGGCTGAAAAAGCAATTAATATATAAGAGAATCCGCTGAAAGAACATTTAGCAAGTAATTAAGTTAACTGGCATCAGGTGTGTAACAAGATTGGCTATAAAAGGGAAGTTTTAGAGAGGCTGAGTCTCCCAGAAGCAAAGATGGCCAGAGGCTCTCCAACCTGTGAAGGCTTGCGTAAAAAAATTGTGGAATACTTTAAAAACAATGTTCCTCAATGTCAAATTGCAAAGTCTTTGAAGGTCTCATCATTGACAGTGTATAACATCATCAAAAGATTCAGAGAAACTGGAAAAATCTCTGTGAGTAAGGGACAAGGCTGAAGATCTTTATTGGATGCCCGTGATCTTCGGGCCCTCAGACGCCACTGCATCACTCACCGGCATGATTCTGTCATTGACATTACTAAATGGGCCCAGGAATACTTCAAAAAACCACTGTCTGTCAACACAGTCCGCTGTGCCATCCACAGATGCCGCCTAAAACTATCATGCAAAAAGGAAGCCATCGTTGAGCATGATCCAGAAGTGCCGCCTTGTTCTGTTGGCCAAGGCTAATTTAAAATGGACTGTAGCAAAGTGGCAAAGTGTCCTGTGGTCGGACGAGTCCAAATTTGACATTCTTGTTGGAAATAATGGGCGTAGTGTCCTCCGGGCTAAAGAGGAGAAAGACCACCCCTCCTGTTATTAGCGTTCAGTTCAAAAGCCAGCATCTCTGATGGTATGGGGATGCATTAGTGAATATGGTGTGGGACACTTGCATGTTTTAAAAAGTACCATGAATGCTGAAAGGTATATAATGGTTTTAGAGCAACATATGCTCCCCTCCAGACGACATCTATTCCAGGGAAGGCCTTGTGTATTTCAGCAGGACAATGCAAAACCACATACTGCAGCTATTACGACAGCATGGCTTTGTAGTAGAAGGGTCCGTGTGCTGAACTGGCCTGCCTGCAGTCCTGATCTTTCACCAATTGAGAACATTTGGCGCATAATTAAACGAAAGGTCCGTCAAAAGAGACCCAAAACTCTCCAGCAGCTGGAAGCCTGTATTAAACAAGAATGGGATCAAATTCCAATGGCTAAACTCAAGAAACTTGTGTCCTTAATGCCCAGATGCCTCCACTCTGTGTTAAAAAGAAGAGGGGATGCTACACCATGGTAAACAGGCCCCTGTTCCAACTTTTTTGAGACCTGTAGCAGCCATCAAATTTGAAATGAGCTCATTTTGTGGATGATATTGTAAAATTTCGTTGAGCTGCCGGATAGCTCACTCGGTAAAGCATCGCATTGTGAAGCAGAAGTGACTATCATGGCGCGGGTTCGCTCTTTTCAGAGTAGCGCCCAGTTGGCAAATGTGCTACAGGGATGCAAATTGGGAATGGTCTGCCAGGAAGGGTTATGTAGATTGTTCCCCTAGGCGCCTCCTGTTGGCCAGACGGGCGCTCGTTAGGAAGATTCCAAGCTCGTTCATGTCCAGGTATCCTCCACGAAGTTTCAACCAATGAGTGTATAAAAAGCGGTGGCGACGGGCGCGTGCTTCGGAGGAGAGCCGCGAGCTGTCTCACTCTCCTGAGTTGGCAATAGGGGGCCGCATATGTGAAAAGCCTTGCACATAGTTCTCCAATTGGACATTCCATATTCGGGTGGGATTGGAGATGCCAAATAAAAAAAAAAAAAAATTGTAAAATTTCTCATTTTCAACATCTGCTATGTTATCTCTTTTCTATTGTGAAAAAAATACTGGCTGGTGTGATTTGAAAGTCATTGTGTTTTGATTTTATTCACAATTTACACTTTGTCCCGTTGTTAGTTCATCTGAGTGCTAGATAAAGGATTTAGCAAAGAAACAACAAAGTCTGTTTTCTTGGCTGTAAGCAAGGGCATAAGTTTAATCTGAGAGTTGATTGGGACATATGGAATGTGAGTGGCGGAGCGCACGAGTTGGGAAAATTTTTACAATAATTTGAATGCAAATATTGCCTTCTGTGTGTTTCTTTTATGTTTTCTATGGTGCTTTGTGAGATGCTTCGTAATTTTCATATTTAGATGCCATATTCATAAACTAGTTTTTACCGCTCGGCCAAACTTTGGCCAGAGGGGTATTGTCGTCACCTGCATGTCTGTCTGTTTGTCTGTCATCTGTCCATGACTTTGTCCGGGTCAGTACTCAGCAACTAATGATTGCAGCTTCACCAAATTCGGTATGGTAAGTAACTATGACCCATAGATTTGCAACGTCAAGTTTTTTTGTTGGATTGGACCTTTGACCTTAGCGTTGTGACCTTGATCGTGGAAATCTTGTCCGGCCCAGTCCTCAGTAAATATTGATGGCAGCTTCGTAAAATTTGGTATGATAACTCACTGTGACACATAGATGTGCAACGTCAGGTTTTTTGCTGGATTTTACATTTGACTTCAGCGCTGTGACCTTGAGGCAGGAAATCTTGTCCGGGTCAGTACTTAGCAACTACTGACCGCAGCTTCACCAAATTTGGTATGGTAACTCACTGTGACACATAAATGTGCAACATCATGTTTTTTGCTGGATTTGACCTTTCACCTTAGCGCTGTGACCTTGAGGCAGGAAATCTTGTACGGGTCAGTACTCAGCAACTACTGATCGCAGCTTCACCAAATTTGGTATGGTAACTCACTGTGACACATAGATGTGCAACGTCGCGTTTTTTTGCTGGATTTCACCTTTCACCTTAGTGCTGTGACCTTGAAGCAGGAAATCTTGTACAGGCCGAGGGGTATCCAGCAACGCGTTTTGTTTCTATTTTGTATCCAAATACTTTCGATTCGGTTTCTGAATACAACTTAACGCTGTTAGGCTATTTAAGTTTCAAACATTTCATAACAATACTGAGCAATAGATAAAACTTTTAACAATTTGTAAGTAACATACAAGTAATTACATGATATAACGTTGTATTATTAGTGCCTATGACAATCATTATATGGTAATTTCTGAGCTAGTTAGATAGCTCGGTAAGTGGTGATTCAGCTAACTTTACGGTCTGATGCCAGTCAAACAATTAACGGCTGTACAAATCAGACTCAGAAATGCCTCGCTCAGTTTCTATGAAGCCCAACATCCCGCCAAGTTCCCATATAAGTTAGATATCATTTCACACTAAGAATTTTAGAAAAACTGTTTTTCTGACCCCTCCTAAATTTATAGCACAACAAAATTCAAATTTATCCATCATTAGACACTTTCTTGTAAAGGTAAAATCTCCAAGTCATTGTCCACTCTAGCTTCGAGCAAAAACTGGGCGCTCGCTAGGCTCTTCCCTCCAGTTGCTGACTGTCTTGTATTAGTGAAAGGGTCGAGCTGGAAACTATAAAGCAGTGGCATGTAGCCCAAAAAAGTCATCGTGCTGCACATTGCACAATGAGACAAAAACAGTCCTCAACTTATGGCAGTTTTACCCTTGCCCATCTTCCTCTCTACTTTTTCTCCCATTTATGTGCTTTTTCTTTCATTGAATTTTCTGTTAAGAAGCTGAGAAAGACTGCTATAGCTAATCAACATAGCCTATAGGGACATTTGATTGATCATAATTTTTTCCATAAATTTCAAAAAAAAAAAAAAAGAAGGCAAGACATTTTCCATCACATCAAGAGAAAGTATGCAGCCTAACCACCAATAATTTTAATTTTTTTAATAAAAAACATTCATAGGTCTAAAGGAGGCTTGACATATTTACATGATTATTAAACATTGCTAGATTAACATGTAAAGAATGTTACTTCCCATGACTGAGATTTGTTTGGCTTTGCTGTCATTTACATTACAAAAAAAACTTGTTCGTACACCATCCGAAGTATAGCATTTGAATGATAAATCAGTCCTATCTGATTGTAATTGTCGTTATTTCTTTCTTTAAACTCAGACAACTGCGCTGACTACTTTGCAACTGCCTCGGATGCAATTTGCCTATGAATCCCCAGCACGCGGCAGCTCGGGTGCAACTACACCCTTGGTGCAAGTGTTTTAATATTAGCTGATGTTTGAAATTTGTTCACTTTCCACAGCCTTCTCTGACCGCAGCCAATCATCTCTGCACTCTCACGAAAACCATTTTGTTCTGGTGGAGAGGACAGTATAACTGTGTGGACATAGCTACGTTAGCTAGCTAGCCAGTTTGCAATCTTGTCTACTCTGTGCAGTGGACTGTCTTCTTACAATAACATTAGTTATGTGACTATAGCCGAGATTAACAATTTAGATTAAACCATTGAGTGTTTATAAATTGGACAAAGCCGCCAACCGCGGATGCACAAACATTACGTTGGACTGGGGCATGTAACATTTACAATTGCGCATTTCTTCCATTTTCACCATTGATTGAAAGTTGCCATGTTTGTGTCCCGACCATCCCCACCCGAATCAACGCATCTGTAAGAGTGATGAAAGGAAGGTACAGTAGTGTGCGGTGATGATTATACACCACCAATTTAGTCTGAAAGGCGTCCTAATATATTACTTCTCTTTAATATTTTGGTGAAAATGAACTGAAAAATTCTATTGTAGGCAATGAGAATTAAAAAAAAAATCATTTCCACAAATATTCTGAAGTAAAAATATGGGTAATAAACAATAATACAGTTGAAAGAGGTCACAAATTTTATTTTGACTCTTGCATAGCTTGAATGCCTGTTTGAAGGCTCATTTCACGATTACTGATACTAAAAAAATTGTTTAAACTGGTTTGAGGCAACATTATTCTGCAAAATTACCTCTGATGGTCAGTTGTTCCAGTATATGAGGTGAAATAAACTTTGAGCAGTGTCACAGTGTTAAACAAGATAGCACGATGGAAAGAGCTCTCTGAAGCCCCTTTCCGAAATGAACACCGGTAAGTGCCTCCTGGGCACTCCGCCCTGGCGCCGCCCCTAGCCTGAATCACACGGAGCATTTCCTCCTAAGTGGGAACGCAGTCTGCATGGACAATACGCAGGTGGGTGTGACATGTGTGAAAGGGCATGTCCGGTTAATGTCCGGACCTGATCCATGTGATTCAGGCTAGGGGTGGCGCCAGGGCGGAGTGCCCAGGAGGCAGGACATGACGCATAAAGCTTGCGGCGAATATCACAGTGTTTACATGAACACAGCGAAGATGGCGGACGAGGTTAGCAGCTCCGCTGTTATGACGGCTTTTCTTGCGTTTATCTCCATACTCCGTTTATGCCAACGAATCCAAGATATCGACGAAAAAGCGGAGAGGGATATACAGGCAAGCAGAAAAGCATATCACGCAGCTAGACGTCGTGCTCTAAAAATCTACAGGAGAAACAAAGCTTCTTCCCGCCGCTTGCTGTTAAATGACCCTTCTTCCTTCTTCTTCAACAGCGGAAGTTTGTATTTCGCTCCTGTCGCATGACATACGTCATCAAAACGCCCACTGTGCTTACCCGGGTAATTACCTGCTGCGTTCACGCGAGCTGTAAACGGACATGTTCCGGACTTGATACTAGGGTCAGCCGAGGAAATTGTGCGTTTAATGTCCCGGCCGTGTAACACGCCTATTTGTGTTCATGCTGCCCTACCACGCAATGTCCGGTGTTCAATGCATGTCTCAAAGGGGCTTGAGATTGTTCATTGCCGGATTGTGGCCTTACATGATACTGAAGACATTAAATGCTGCCATGGCACTGTAAGAAACATCATCAAGCGTTTCAAAGAGACTGGTTCGCTGAAAACTAGCGACAGTAGAGGTGATTAACGAGATTTACTCTGATGTGTCTCTGATGTTCGTTATCTGTGTATGACAATTAAAAAAAAAAAAATCAGCGTTTGACAGCACGACAGCTCTGTGATGATATTAATGGTGCCAGAAGTGAAGAGATGAAAGTATTAACCCTTTCGCAGGCAAATTTTGGCCCAGATGCATACCCCCACGGACGGATTAATTTTGGGTTTTTCCCCAAGTATGATTGTTATTCAAAATAACAATAAAATAACACCAAATCTCATAATAAGTTTCCCATAACTGATGTTTTTATGTTTTAATCCTCTCCAGAATCGCTAAAATCGTTTGGATCCAAGTCACTCCCGCTCTCTGGATATTCAAACTCATCGTCAGAGTCATTCAATAAAGCAAAAACTTCATCCACGTTGTATTTACGTTTAGAAACACGGCTAGAATGCCGGCTGTTTGTACTCGTCGATGCCATGTTCACATGTCCCACAATTTGACCCGGAAGTAGTCTCGTATTTAGCGTTTTTAGGAAATCCCATGCCTCGTTCACGGCTAAAAATACAGTGTTGGGTGACCTGAGAGACAGCCAATGGTAATGAGTGTAACTAACAAGGGAATTCCCGCAATCGGCCAATGAGAGAAGACTTTATAAAACACGTTGGTTAAAACGACAAAAATGTCGCTGTGCCTGCGAAAGGGTTAAGATCCTCTATTTCTAGACGCCTGTGTGAAAATGTTCTGATTGGTTTTGTTGCTGCCATGAGCTGGCAACATCAAGAAAGACTTGAGTTTGCCAAGTAATTGGACACCAATGGACTGGGAACAAGTTCTTTGGACCAATGAATCAAAATTCGAAATTTTCTCACCCAAACTCAGAACTTACGTGCTCTGTGGAGTTGGAAAACGTTTCAAAAATGACTTTTTGACCCCTACAGAAAAACATGAAGGTGGTAATATTATGGTTTGGGGTTCAGTCTACTCAAAAGGAGCTGGTGATCTCATAAAAATCTACGGAATTGTGGATCAAAAAAGTATTACAGCATCTTCATGAGGCATGCATTGCCTCTAGAAAGAGACTGATTGGCCGGGGTTTTTATTTTCAACAAGATAATGACCCTAAACCTACTTCTAAGTTGTGCAAGAATTATCTGAGCCAGAAAGAAACATCTGGTGACATAAAAGTTATGCCTTGGCCTGCTTAAAGTCCTGACCTTTATCTGAATGAGCAAATCTGTTGTAAAATCAAAAGAATCTCTTTGGATTTAACTTCAAACCAAATGGAATGGTTCAGTGAGTGAGGAATTTTAAAAAAAAATATGTTTAAAGTATGCCTGAAAGATTAAATGCTGTCATCAAAGCAAAGGGTGACCACACTAGATATTGACTTTGTCTCTCAAAAAGACATTATTATTTTTATTTTTACTATATATTGTTATCTGTTTACTTATTTTCATCTATATGATTCAATATTACTTGAAATAAATACCTGAATAATACTTGGGTTCAGTTTTATCTTCATTTTTTAAAGTGTATAATCATCACTGCACACTTACTGTATACCATGTGACAGTGGCCGTATTTTGTGTGTGGCTTCTCCTGTGGCACAGCATCCCTGCTTGTTACCCTGCAGCTTCGATTTTCTTATTAGAGACAAAAAAAAAAAGCCACATAGAGTCAATGATAAGGTCCACAATGGGAACAAGGATGAATAGGGCCATTTGAGGATTTTCAACACTCTGGAGAGTTTAAGCTGTTTGTGCAATTTAGACTCAAGAGCCGACACAGCAGCAATTATGAGACACCGATGTTTGCAATTAATTGGCTGTCAGAATGCAGCTTCCTTGGCATATTGCACTGCAGTTGGATGAAGTGACTAAAGCAATACAAGAGTGGATATACAAGCATTGCATACCCCTGGCAAGCTTTTTAGCCAATTATAGACATGGATTACCACAATTGTACAGATAATCATGTTTACTGTCTATAAAATCAGCCAAAAAGGCGCATAATTGCGTGGACTTTAAAGGCTATCTAAGGTCTTTCCTCAAGAAAAGGAGGAAAGAAACACTAAGGCCTCTTTCTAAACTAGATTTCTACTTTAACTTCAGGGAAAGTGAATTTAAAGAAAGGTTTAGTTGAGCCACTGAGCATGTACCATTGCTTGCTGTTATATGTCCAACCAAGCAATTTCCCTGGGCTTATTATCTCATAGAAGCACCCAGCTTTCTTTTTAAATCTGCCCCTTCCATTCAAAAATCCATTCCCTGCTGATGCAAGACAACTGCAATAGGAGACTTGCCAGAAGGAATTAGAGGAGTGGATGAGAAATCAAAATGACAGTGGTGGTCAGGGAAGTCTATGATGTGAGAAAACATGCTATTTTCATTTTTTTCATTTGACTTTATTCTGGGAAGATGTAACAGGACCCCCAACCCCCTCCCCTGCTCAATTTAGGAGTGTTGACAGACTTCACACTGTAGAAGATCAATTCAGAAGATTTCATGCTTTACTGCACAAAACAGGGGCACAGAGGGAAACATAACTTTTCTTAAGATGCTGTCAACTGACAAAAAGACCCTGTTAAAACTCAAACTGGGATGAAACAATGCAAAATCAATAAAGTCACAACAAGAGATGAAGCCATCTACAAACTCTTGTTTCTCCTCAAAGGAGAGTGATAGAAGCCATTAGCTGTTGTCACTTTTGGATAAAAGGCCTTGCACATAAAGAACACAGCAATATCTGGTTTCAGCCTTTATTGGCACATTGATTACTAAAGAAAACTGTATTTGTGAGTAGGCTGTTTGGGGGGATTGTATATTATTATATATGACTGGGATTTGAAGTTTTTGTTGCCTCTTATGTCCTTGGTTAAGATTTTCCTCTTTTATATTCTCTGCAGATACATGGCAGAATTAACCTTAGCATGATCATGTCCTGTTGTGCACTTTGATGCCAGAATGCTTGCCATCTAAAATGTGTCGCACAAATGCAAATAACCAAATAAGTACAGATACTACATTTTCTAAAAATCCCAAGCTAGTTTTAGTATATTCATTCCACATGTTGTCGATGGATATCAAATTATATATAACAACACATAGACCCAAGCTAGTGTAGTAAAATGAAGGGAAAGTATGTGTAGTGTAGTCAGTGTATTTGCATTTTCTTCTTAAGACTACCTGTTAGGTGTGGAGTTTGTAAATAAGATAAATGTTTTTTCTTCACATATTAAGTGAAGTCAACACAGGCTTGTTGTGAATTTTCAGTGGTTGTGTTTTGGCAGCAAAATCTACAGGTGATAAACAGTGAATGTGCATTGCCCACAAAACATTTCTCAGGCTGGCACCCCCGAATGTTAACCCAGTTTATGCTCTTGCCAGTGCCTAGAGTGAAGTGATGTGAATTGCCAGACATTGTTTGGGAGACAGATAGAAAGTGAGAACATTGATTAAATTCTGCTTGACAAAGCAGAAACTGCTCATTGAAGTAAGGCAGCTGGATGCTGTGATCAATTTTACTATGTCATGTCCAAGCTGATGAAAAAAGTATAGGCATATTTATTCAGGGGATGCAAATCATGTTAATCCTCTCCTTTTTCCATTGATTGAAAAGTAAAGAATATCACTTCAGCTGAGGTCTTGACTCGCAGAACTTAATTAGAAGGAAGGGAGAGTCATATTGCTTGCCGCAGTGTATTTTTTTTCGGGGTGACAGCAGGAGTGTTAGCAGCAGCGTTGTCGGCGTTAGCGTTAGGGCTGACTCTGCCATCTGTTTCCCTCATATCTCCGTTCCCCAGTATCGACAGGCGGTCACAATCACCATTAATCATAATAAGTGGAGCAATGGTCTGTGTGCACTGAATAGAGGGGCAGGTTGGTGCGGCTGGCACTGTGGAACCCTTCGAAAGACGTGTACAGCATTCAAAATGACATGTTTCAGCGAGGTTGTATGGAGATAAATTAGGTGGCAGAGTGCTATGCCACACCCCTCTGGTGGTCACAGAGATATGTCTTTGGATCCTTTTTATTCCCACTGTTATTATGGGAGCCGTTAAGCCCTCCTCCAGGATCCCAGGGCACAGAGGGGGTGGTCCTTGGGAATTATGGAGAAGGACAGAAGAGGTGAGACTGGGAAGTGTAGTGTATTGGTTTTATTTTTTGTTCAGTATTATCCTTTGAATTTTCAGGCAGAGTACTGATGATTTTTTGTGATGTTTCTTGATAATTTGTGATTTGGGAATTGTGACATTGTGTAAATTCGGAGCATTTGGCAAAAAAGTTTAGTTTACAGCTGAGTAAAGTTTAGCATCTCTATATTTAATAGATTTTAAGATATTAGTCAAAAAAAAAATCCCCAAACTTTCCCATTTTTACCTTGCCCTGGTCGAAGGAAGTAAGGAAGTGAGGGTAAGTTAGTTTGTTTCCTCCTGACTGAAATCTGAAATTTCAAGTAACGCATATTTTGATGGTGCTGTGGGATGAACACCTTTCAATGTTCCGGTGCTCGCCTAATTGGACGCCAAAATGTTACACCTCAAACCTACCATCTATTTTTTGTACATGTGGTAAACTCCCTCCAAACTGCTCAAAGATTTATTTATTTTTTTGTCCCACTATGTGTGACTACGTGCTATTTCAGGTATACAGTTTTTTGAGATAGAACATTGTGTCAGGGTTAGGATCAGCAAGCTTGGGAAGTGATGGTTAATACTGACTATTCTCTATTCTTGGAAGTTATTTTTCAGTTGCTGCCTTCAAGGGGGTATTTTGGTTGGTGTGATGGGGGGGGGTGATGGACGACAGGCCTTACTTGCTTTTTCAGCACTTGTGCAGGAAATAGGGTCTCTGAAATTGCTTAAAGCAGTCAAACGGCTCAGGCACAGCTGTCAGGCCAAGATACTCCTGTGAAATATGGACTAGTGATGACAAATGTGGTGGCACCAGTGGGAATGTGATATAATACAAAGGACCCACGTGACCATGACCAAACAGTCCTATGCGGAGTACTGTATATTTGATCGCCTCAAGCTGCTTGACTTTTAGGAGGAATTTTATGTCTGGCTCAAACTTTTGGCTACTAATTTTCTTATTTTCATTGAAAACCCAATGTCATACCTGCCTCTTCTATCCTCTCCCAGCTGTTGGTAGAATAGGAGACTGTCTATTTATAGTGAGTAGATAAATCACTACTTCGCGCGTTTGGCTTAAAACTGGCAGTGAGGGATGTATACCCATACGGATTGCACTTTTTCATTATTTTGAACTTGGACTGAACCGTTATTTTGATTCATTTTAGTTTTCTTGAGCAAAAATACCAAAATGCAATAATTTGTGGAATCATATTGCATTGGGCTATTACCTTTCATCACATTTCATCACTGCTTTTGGTTTTGTTTTGGTTTGGTTTGCCTGAGTTTCAGAATATAGAAAAACTGTTTTCTATTGGTGCCAGATGGACATTTGTTTCTTTTTTTTCGATGTTATTTATCAAGTGCAGGCTTTACAGATATGCGTTTCATTGTTCCCAATCAGTAGTGGTTCCGTGCTTTCAGAATTCTCTGGCTGCCTCAGCACTAGATATAACTGCTCATAAGAAAGCACGTTTCTCAGGCCTCATCACTTATGATAATGAGAACTGGGAGTGGGAGTTGGGCAATGATGTCGGGGCTGCTGAATATGTATTGTGGGCCAAGTAGCAATGCATGCAAATGCACATCAGCAGTAGATAGTGCCACGGCTTTGGTGGCCTCAGAAAATGTAGCGCTGGACGGATTAAAGAGCAGAATGATTCTGCCTGGCACAGTAGCCCGATGGAGAGGGCAGAGTTTGTCATAACACAATTTAATCCCTGCACGCCCACATGGCGGAAATTAGCTCCTGGCATGGAAGATTTTCCTTGTTTGATTGACGAGTTGAGCCGCAGGTCCAAGAGTGCCGTGGCAGAAGCGTCATGATCACACTAGGGAATAATTAGAAACATGACTTTGGGCTCAATGCATATTAACACACAGCTGGTATTCTCTAATGTAGCCTGTCAGGAGTACATGAACTCTGTAAAGACTGGCCATTTAGAGACTATTTTTTTTTCAGCCTGGCTTAGGTATGCTTTAATCTAACATACTCTGAAATGTACAGATGGAAAACTACCAAAAATAACTAGTTGTTCCTTATTAATAAGCAATGTTATTTGATCTAGGGGCTTTACTATACAGTGAAAACAATGAAGAATATTTTTTCTTTTTTTTCCCTCAATTTGAGTGAACTTCTTTCACAAGGTGCAGTCAAAAGTCCACCTGGTTGGAAACAAAGCTTTTCATGTCGAGCAGTTTTCAGCATCCATTAAATGTCACATTTAATGTGAGAATGACTCACCACTACAGAGAAAAGTAGTTACCTGAAATTTCCTGGAAGGTATTATGATGATTTTTTCCTCTCTTGGCATTTTGAGGTCGCTGACGATGTATTTGATTGTCCATTATTGCTGAATAATAACTGCTTACTTGAGGACAAACTGTTCACTCTAAGTTGCTGGGACAGATGAAGATATAGATTTCATGGTTTAGAATCTAGAATCAATCAGTATTTTTAGGTCATTTATTTATTTATTTATTTGTTCATTTATTAAAAAAAAAAAAAACATGGCATCTCCATTCCCACCCAAATTTGGAATGTCCAATCAGTGAACTATGTTCCAGAATATTCGTATGAGACTCATGCTGCCAACGTGGGACAGCACGAAAGTCAGCTGCCACTGCTATACACTCATAGATTCAACCCTGAAATACTGTATACAAAACGATGGCGAAGCATTTTAACATGCTAACCTAAACCGACTATCCCACCCATTTACCTCATCCAATTATGCATTGCTTTCACAAGGCTGCTGACCATAGTCTGGGCTAGCACGACCCAGGATACGATGATGGGAATCAATTTTTATTATTATTATTATTATTATTATTATTTATTAATTTATTTTATTTATTTTTTTTTAAAAATTTCACAATAGTACTAGGCTCCTAGTAGCTGCTGTAATATTGAGAATGTGTTAACAATGGAATGGAGCATGACTCATGAAAATATTGTTTGCTCTGCACAGCTGAATTTGGTAAATACAAAATCAAAGTATTATTATGTGCCTTCTTTGTTCCTTTTAGGTGAAAAAATTCCATTGTTGAATGCATAGCTCATTTTACACTTTCTTAACTAGCAGTTGTGTGATAAGAAGATGGATGATCAGCTCTGCGATAAGTAGTGGTCTTTGCCAGGAATCTTGATCTCAGTTCCTGGAGGATCGCTTTGTCTGCTGGTTTTCAGTGTGTCCCCAGACTAATGCACTTTATCTAAGTAAGCAATCGGCTAAAGAGTCTGTGTATTTGGTTTTAGATGCCTAAATTATCTGGTAATTGAATGGAAATCTCAAAAACCAGTAGACACTGCGTCCCTCGAAGATCCAAGTTTGAGATCTCTGCTCCCTGCAGATTAAATTGCAGCCTTGAGCACAAATAAGACAAGTCTGCTTTGCTCTGCTTTCATGTCTCCAGAGGAAGTACTGTAAGCACTATCGTGAAATAGGATAAAGTCAGGCCAAAGGACAGAGAGAGGAGATCGTAAGCACATTAGTGCATGTAGTTTGGTTACCTATTCTTGTAAGCATGGAGTGGATCATGAATACACTCAGAAACATAATCGGACGCATAAAACTACGAACGCAAGTTTGTGAACACAAACTCTTATGCTCATCAATACACACACACACACACACACACCTTACTTCAAAAAAGAAAAACATTGAGGAAAGTGGAAAGTTCAAATGGCAGCGTAAATGGCACAGAAATCTGACATTAATCCTTTCTTGTGATTGGCTCTTCTCTCCCTGCAGCTCTGCCCAGTTATACCTGTGGGAACCCGGGTCAGCTCCAAAATGGCCTGCAGCAAGGTTCCACCTTCAACATCGGGGACAAGATTCGATACAGCTGCAGCGTGGGGTACGTGCTGGAAGGGCACACCGTCCTGTCCTGCCTGGCCACCTCTGCCGGCACCGCGGCCTGGGACTTCCCCCTGCCCTACTGTCGAGGTGAGCCTCGCCCCGGGGTGGCTTTCATACAGTTTAAGTGCGCATGTCATAACCAGAGTCATGGATATATGCAGCACAAACAGGCTTTTAGTATTCATGACTGCCTGTCAAGTGCAGTGTGAGGGCTAATTTGAATGGCACATACACTCTGAGTATGTTGAGTGTGGCAGTTCTACCGCAGTACCCTTGATGAAAGGCCTTCATTGTGGAAACTCGGTCCTGTGGTTGGGCGTCGTGAATTATTGCCCCGCAAATGGGAGTGGGATCCCTCTGCTCCCTCAACCAGCATCTCCTGAGCAGAATTTACTTCGAGTGAGAGTGCGCCTGGAAAAAAATATGGGCCTCCAGAGAGAGGAGTGTGATTCAAAGTTGCACCATGAAAATATTTTTGTGTATTAAATGTATTTATGATTCATTACTAATGTTATACTGAGTGTAATATTACAAATATGCTTTACATTATTATATCGCACAAAAAATTATCATGCTTTTTCCTAAATATTTGCTTTTTTCATTTATTGTTCAGTTTATATTAAAGCCTGAATTTTTTTTTACATTGTTTTTACATTCTGTATTATTGTCCATTTTTGCAGAAAGTGGTTTAATATTTATGTTTTAAACAATGCTGATACTGCACTATTTCCCGGAGGACTTATGTTGGTGGCTCTGTTGGCAGTACCAGATCTATCCATCCCTGTCTGGTGTGGGACCTATAATAAAAAAAATGGCTTTTGGCATGAGTAGAGCAGTGAAGGAATAAAAATGTCAGGACAGGTCAGAAACACTGTGTGCGGGCAGAGGAAGTGGGATAAAATGGCTCTGTGCAAAGCCTCACAGTGATTCACCCCATTTTGGCGGTTATGACAGAGTGTGGGCTCCAATTAATTTGCTCTCATTTTGTGAAGATGACAGGTGGCTCTTATGTCATAGCTGTATTAGAGATAAGGCGGGGCCTGTGCGGGACAGTGCAAAGGGTGAGACTTGGGGGTGCGGAGAGAAAGCATTGACGGAAAGGAGTGAGCCTGTCGCACTATAGCGACGATAACAGGGACCTGAATCTAAATGAGATCAGCCAGTGCAGTCCTGTCAGAATGAATGACTCCTGTGTTTGTGTCGAGACCATTAATGGGGATGGAACTGAATTTTCATTTGCGGTCTTGTATTTGAAGCGCAGGTCATCTGTGGGTCGATAAAATACAACCTAAAAAGAACTGTAATTAAATCTCTCCTCTTGCTACGCTCACGGCTTATATTTGCTGTCAATTTGCGTGCTCAAAATTCTATTACAGTCTCTAATGACAGCCAATGAGCTGCGTCCGAAGAGATGTCACTTTCAAACGAACACGCAGGCCCTTTACCATTCGCCGGCAATTCATTTGTGTCCATTTTTTTCTGCCATTTTCTGACACTGTGTTTAATGTCTCATTACGAAATGAGCAGCATGGTGTGAAGGGAAGACCATCTGTGCCCGGCCTGGGAGTCAGGAAGACCTCATATGGGCACACATGGTCAGGGGCACAGTGCCAAGAAGGTACCTCTCACCTCCCTAAAGCTGGTGACCAATCGTGACGAAGCTGTACCATTCTCATTAAAAACAAAATAAGAACCAGTGATACGGTTAAAGTGATTAAATATTCATAAAGCATATAAAACATCAACATTCCACTTTCATTGCGACAAATTAATCATCAACAGTGTCTGAAATTACTCATTTTCTTCTTAATTTGCTGAAGTCTTGCAGCACTGCGCATACACAAGCATGCTTGCCTGGATACCATTTCAAAATGCATGTGCATGGTGTTAATGTCTCAATTACTTACCCCATGCATTAAACTACAAACTCAGGCATGCATGAGTGTTTGGATCACTTGGCAGCATCTCTTTCTCAGACTATTGGGTCGAGCAATCGGCCATCCCCAGTGGGCACTGAAATAGGCGCCAATCTCTTCTTCTGCTCATGGGTGCTCAAAATAGTCAGAAAGGCTACTCCCATAACGAACGCTGTACAATCACAGGGACTGTTTTAGACACTTTCTAGTCGCAGTTTTAAAACAATTATCCATTTTTATCCAACAATTATCCATCTCCATTGACACAACTTCATCTCCCATGTTTTTGTTTTTAATGTCAACACCAAAATGTAACCTAAATGCCACGTGGTGTTTTAACAAAGACCTATATGACGTTTTTCCACTGCTGTCATTTCAGGGCCAAAGGAAATTATCAGAGACCAATCAAAAACAAGACAAACAAAAAATACAATCTTTGGATCCTGCTGATGATACCAGAACATAAGGAAACCAATGTCACCAAAATCATTCAGCAAAACTGCTTATCATAACCAAAGTACAGAATCCAACGCAAATGTAGCTATAAGACACAGCGACTACACCTTGAAAAAATAATGACTCATTAGCGCACACATATAAGTGCTTTGAGTGAAATACAATCAATCAGCCATCAACGACTATTGATTTCAATAATCTCATTTAATATTATATGTGAAAGTCACTTGTTCTTCATGCAACCTAGCCGTGTTTGCAGCTCAGGGATATCTTGATTGCGTAGGATTAGCAACTGGATGAAATTAGACTCCCGGACCATTTTTCCTTCAATAGCTAATCACTGATCACTGATATTCAGGATGGCATATCTAACAAAGTATTTTGTGCATCAGCCATTTGCTTTTGCTGACCAATAGAGAGAGTAGTTGCCACATTAACCCCAGAATTAGCAGCACTAGCAATGCAAACAGCAACTAGATGCAAATTTGACATCTCATGAAATAGGAATTTGTCATCGTTCTGGATGTTTGCGCGTGTGTTTTGGACTTTTCTTTGTGGCTCTCGTCCCGGGACGATATAGAATTCCTTTTCAATCAGATTCTTTACTCAGCTGGCCGATTGAACTGGGGCAGCGCTTCCCCGGACTCTATATAAGCCGGATGTTCGCCACGCCTCTTTGCTAGAGTGTCTGTTTGTAGCTAAGCACTATAGCCGAAGATATCTGTAGTCAGGTTTTGTATGACTTTCTGTCTTCTAATTATTGGAGTTTCTTCTCCCTTTTTCTATCTCGCTTTGCTTCCGTGGTTCGGACTATTATATGTCCTTTGGAAGCGCCAGTACTTTCGTTTGGTCTGTATTATTCTCTGTGTTTGTACTGTGTCCGTGCTACTCTCTTTCTCTTTGGTCATTGCACCTGGCCTCCGTACTCTACTGGCCATTACAGAATTGTTCCAGTGTTTTAGCTCAGCTAGAAAAGCCAACTGAGAAATATGCTTTGTATGTCTCTAGGTCTGTGAATGGGAGCAGGGCATACATATCTTTAACTGAGGAACGAATTATGCAAAATACTTTGTTTTTTGTGATATGATGGACTATCCAGGGGAATTTATCTTTCTTGCTAGCTTGTTCCCCATCTGCTCTTGTGTTATTCTGCTTCGCTGCAGCTGCAGAAGTCTGCATCTTCAATGTTACAGGCTAGCAGCCTAAATGACTAGGTACTGGTAGGACTTACAAAGCTGTCGGTGGCATTGTTTAGGTATATTGGATTTCAAATGATAAGTTTGTCCATTCACTGTTAATTTTATTGGCTGGCAGTGCCTGCTAATAAACTAGTTTTCAGCCTTCCATTATCGGGGTTAAATTGACAATTCTTTCAATTAGACAGCGTGTTGCGTGTGCTACTGCTAGTAGAACCAATGACATTAAAGCAAGGACTTTCCAAAGCCTGAATTTTCTCATGGGTGCACAAGACCTTACACACCCATTAGATCAGCACCTGTGGGCTCAGAATCTATCCTTTTGCAGGTACATTGACTTAACATCTCTTAACATCTCTCTTCCTCATCCTCTTCTTCTCTCACCTGGTCTCTCATTCAGTTCAATTCAAGTGCTTTATTGGCATGACATATTTCAAAATACATATTGCCAAAGCATAATGGAACAACAAACAACAGTAATAATATCAAAACATTGTATTGAAAAAAATTTTGATTGGCATTATTAATTAAAAATAAAATGGAAAGAAGTATTGTGATTAAAAAAACAATAAATAACATTTGAACTGTTCACTGTTAAATTGCAAAGTGTATTATTACAGATATTAGATACAGATATTAGATGTTTATTCTCTCTCTTCCTCTATCTCTCAGTCTTTCTCATGGGAATGCGCTTTGTTTTTCCTCTTTTTTATTGTTCTGGATTTCTTTCTGCCCTTTCTCCTCTGCTTTTGATAGACCTCAAATGTCTGACACATAATTTAAGATCACATTTTCTCCTGCTTTAAAATAAAATCACATTTTTTTTCTTTCAACCTATGAAAACCTTCTAGCATGTATATCGAACAACAAACGCAGGACTTATAAAATAAATCAGGTCATAAATTCTAAAAGAACATCTCTATACTCACATTGCAGTGTGACATTTCTGCTTTTTTGCCCAAATGAAAGTCAGTATCAGCTGACCTGTCTACAAATGAGGGTAACTTTGGCTGTGCCTCTACACATAGACGGACCATTGATAGCACATGCCCTGAATGCAATATTTGGTCAAAAAAGTCTTCTTCTGGCCTATGAGTGGCTCACAGCTATGATGTTCCTGTGGGATCCCAGTAGTTAGGTGTTGAATTCCCATCCAGCTATTACCAGCTATGGCTGGAATTTCTCATGGGCGAGGCGACCGTTGGCTGAGCCTAACCAGGCATAATCTGGGTTCAACAACTCAAAATTTGTTTGACTCATCGTTCACTACCGGCCACTCCTGGTCAACCAGGTGCAGCTGTACGAGTAAATTGTTTGCTGACTACGTTATCCTCCGTGTGATAGGTACCATGACTTCACAGTGTAGAAGAAGCAAGGGCTAGTCATCACATGAGTCAAGAAAATCACATGCCATATTATCTTCCTGCTGAGTCGATGGGAGTAGATTGTTATGGTGGGCTTAACAGTTTGGCTGTGTGTAGGGTGGGGAAAAGGGAAGAACTCCCACAAAAAGAAGAAAAAGAAAAGTCTTCTTCCTACAGTTGTACGTTCGTTATTTAGTTAGTTAGTTAGGTAAACTGTGGCCCAATCCCAATACCCCCCTTGCCCCTACCACCTTGCTGTAACCCTCTGTTTTGCGTGTTCACACAGAGGGGTGAGGTGTAGGGGGCCCTATCTTGCGCCAGAGTCCCTAAACCCGTTATTTGGGGATTTCGCATTGCGTAAGAGGCGTTCCCCCGCGAAAGTTGCTATCTTGCACACATGCCTATATCCCTAAAACACCTGCGCTACCCGTTATATTATGCATAGGCGTGGTTTGGGCGTTACGCCAGTTAAACCAATCAGTGTGCCAGGTGCCACTGCCTTTCGGAGCAGGCTGCGCTATCCCAAATCCTCAAACCGAAACCCGTGATGGAGAGAGGAAGGTCGCCACGTTTCTCCGCGTTGGCGGTTAAATTGCCCGTGCATGAGGTCAAATCCAGACAGGGGAGGATCTGTTTTTGTTAAGTTAATCATGAATATTATTATTATTATTATTATTATTATTTGACATTGACATATTGTTCAATGTTTGGTTTGTAGTAAAAAAATAAATAAATCAACCCCTTTTGTGATGGAAACTTCAAAAAAAAAAAAAAAAAAACGTTTCGCCATGCACTTCCAACTCCTCTACCGTCTGAAATGAAGCATAGAACAAAATCCCATTTTAGAAAAATAAAATTAGGTATATGCACTGGCACTCAGCGACGTAACTCCCCCCAGCGAGGCGGCATTTCAGAACTCTTCAGCAAATGAAGGTAATTCTGGTGACAAGTCGTGGTTTCGATCCGTTTACATTTTCCAATCGGACAGCTGTCTATTTTTTTTTTTTTACAGCAAGTTGCACGACCGTGCTGCAAAAACAGGTGTACATACTTGTCGCCAAAATTACCTTCATTCGCAAGAGAGTTCTGAAATGCCGCTCTCGCAGGAAAAAATTTCCGTTGCTGAGTGCTAATGCATAGGGCTCTTGTGAAAGCCCAAATGCGGTAGTAGCGTGGTTTTAGGACCCGCTATACGCTTTCCCTAAAGTGTGTGGTCAAGATAGCAATTTTAGGGAAAGCGCATAAACACCATACGGGCACACCTCCAGGCGCAAATAAAGGATTAGGCATAATGCATAGCAGGTAGTGTGGCCGCAAGATATCGTTTAGGGATAGTGGAAGCTGCTAAATGCGTAATTCACGGGTTGCGGGTAGTGGCAACGGGTAAGGCAGGGTGAAAGATAGAGCCCAGGGTGTCCCAATTCATGGCAAGAAGTGGTTGAGCAAAGTAGTGAGGTAATATGGCCCTCCAAATGGAGGTTCCTTGAAGGCCCACTCAAAATTGAGTGTTATGAGAAATCTCCCTGACTTTCTTGCAAATCAATAAGTAAGATGGTGGGTAATCCTGCAGAAGCAAAAAAGAAAACCACAAATGCAATAATTTTCTTGGTTAATAAGGGTATTAAAATAATGATGAACATGGTATTATCTTTGTTTCATGCTGCTGAAGTGTATTGTTGACCTTTTCGTTATAGCAAGCATAACAAAAAAATTGCAAAAAAAAAAAAAAATCTCAAGTATGCTGATGTCTCTAACTTGCTGACAAACATTGCAATATTGTTTTAGGCCTGATTTGTGCATGATAGTTGTAATGGTCGGCGTGGAGGCCAGGAAAAGGTGGACTGGATTCAAGTGCAAAGGTGGATTTGGTTGTAGAGTTTATTGTCGTCTTCCGCGCAAGCGGGAGACGAGCGTATAAAAGATACAAACAAAAGGGAAACGAGGTTCCAAACAATTAGCGAACACTGTAGTAATACTATGCAGAGGCGCCGCTTGTCAACAGGCAAGGCAGGCAGCTGCTTGGGGCCCTCGGCCACTAGGGGGCCCCCAAGGGCTGACAAACTTTACTCCCAATATTGTCCTAAATGTCCTGTTTTTCATAAGAGCACAATTTTCAAGTTATGTAGTAATAATAATTTTTTTTTTTTTTTTAAGTTTCAGTTTCTGACCTCTTTTATTGGTTTCAGATTATTTATAAATATGTCTAACGCTTGTCAGCAGGGCTGTAGTGGAGGCTAAACGCACGTAAACGATGTTTACGCACCTCTGGAATTTTGAAATGAAATAGCGTTTACGAACCTCTGAGTGTCGTCTACGCACCTGTAAAGCAGTTTATCCACGTTTGCGTTTACATGCCTTTTACGTATTCCTAAATAAATTTGGTGTCATTTTAAAATTGGAAACTTTTCATGTGTTGTACCTACACAAGCAATTTATCTTTATCATTTTACGCTGCATTATGGTACGTGTGTGTGTGACCAATCACTGCCTGTGGCAGCTATCAGAAAGCGGCAGGCTGTCCCTATTGATCAGTGGGGCTCGATACAAGTTGATGCGGTTTGTAGCAGTCTGTAGAAGCTAGGTTGTGCTAAAATGGATATTAGGCGATTTCTGAAGTGTCCCTACAGTGTCTCACCTCCTACAAATGCAAACACAAGGCCTCGATTACAAAGTAAGTCCAAAGAGCAATAGGGCCATTCTTAGTCACGTGTGTGACCAAAAATGTAACAAATAGTAGAAAAAATCTCCTTCAATTACAAAAGCATTGGAGGTTCATGACTGTGGACCTTATATAGGAGTACTACTTATCCAAGTCTATCAAGTAAAAATTTTATTTGTTACATTAACTTTAACTACTTAAGGTCAGAGGTCAAATACGACTGGTCACGTGTGTGACTTCACACGGAAACAGGCTTTTCATAACTCTATTTGACTTCAAAAACTCTGCGAAGTTGAAAAATTTAGAATGTTCATAGTTTTGGGGTATGGAAAATAGCAAGGAATAAATTTGACACCTTGAATTAATTTTCAAAGTGTTTCTTTATTTGCTGACATCTGGTCACGTGTGTCACATTTTGGTTCACTTGTCAGAGAATGGCCCAATACTTCACGATTTTTTAAAGGTTGTTTTGGTTCGCATAAGATGACGCATTCAGTCAGTGACGATAACGTTACCACTATTGTGCACAGCTCTTTGCTAGCGAGTAGCGAGTTAAGTTTAATGTGTTGCTGTACAGCGCGGAACAAAGCTTATTCTTCTCGCGGGCGAAGGGGAGCTCCTTTAATAGCAGAAACGTGTGTGACCATGGACCTGGGCTGTAGCACTTGATTAGACATTCAGACATGCTTTTGTAGGTCTTTTAGGAAGGGGTAGATTGCCCTCTGGGCATTGCTTTGAGTTACTGTGTAGTGGACATTGTGGGACTCAGTATTCATCATTAGGCCAACAGTTAAGCATTTTTCTGTAATGCAATTACATTTGTGGTTCCTAGAGAGGTGCCATTTATTTTGTTAGTTTTGTTTTTCTAAACAGACCCTGCTCTGACCTTTGTGTTTTCTGTATGAGGACACAGTTGGTTGATCTTTTTTTTTTTTTTTTTTTTTTTGCAGGCTTGCTGATATGTTTTGTGCTGTTTTATTTTGATTAAATAAACACTTAAACTACAATAGATTTATTAATTCTGGAATCTTCTTCAACATTACTTTTAATAATGGAATTGGACATAGTGACTGTGTGAAGGCATGAGAGAGCACTCAGTGATGTCCTTGGTACAGTCTAATGGTCACACTTGTGCATAGGGTAAAAACATTAGGTAACAGACTGCGGGTAGTATCCCATTTCTTTTCACAAAATGAACATTCAACAATTACCACAATATCATCATAACCATAACCAACAATTTTGACACTGATGACATCGGTCCAGTATGGTACAAAATAGAGGCCTACGCCACACGGCCGCCGCGCGGTCTGCCTTACTGCATCGTGGTCCATCTGATCACAAAATTCATAGTTTACCCACCTCTGATTTTACCACTACAGCCCTGCTTGTCAGAGGGGGTTCAGATTATTTATAAATATGTTTAACGCTTGTCAGAGGGGCCCCTTGGGAATTTTTTCTTGGGGCCCCAGCACACTCTAGAATTGCCACTGATACTATGGCTAAGAGAAAAGCACATTACGTATTACAAACAGTAAGCAAAGGAAAAAGGAAACGAGGTTCCTTCTAAATAGGCTATTCTGTGCTAAAGCAAAACAGCACAGAAGAGTTATAATTACGAGTTTTAGAATGTTTCGCGAAAAGAGTAGATACAACAGCATAGGTATGCTTTTACGAGACCCAGCAACGAAAAATGGTGCTGCTGCAGTTTAAGTAGCCACTGTAGTGCCTCTGTGGCAACGAGGCACAGGTGAATGTGGTGGCTTGATGAGTGCAGTAGCTGGGGGCTGTTTCAATAAACTTTACTTGTCCGACCAAGTCAGGCCATCTGTCGAGTGAAAAGTCGGACCTTTGACAGACCAAGTCCGTCAGGTGTTTCAATAAAACAAAAGTAGGATGTCCGACCATGGTCTGACGCGGACGGATGGTTCGTCACTGTTCGTTCGAAGTTGCGTGAGAATTTACACCTCAGCGATGCACTGCTTCGCTATTTGGCGTTCAAATATTCGAAATAAGTTAACGTTAAATGAAAAAAAAAACCCCCAATTCTGATTAGGTAGATCATTAACTACTATTCAGACATAAATTAACGGCGCACATCGCTGTAGGATGTCACGTAACGTTCATTTTCAGTAGGCTATTAACTGAATACAGTCTAGCTAATTAAAAGCAGTCTTTGCTCACTGTGCACTCTGTGCTAAAACTACGATTGGCAACAAAACAAAACTATTCAACACACAAAAGACATTAAAAAATTCATATCGTCACGATCGCTCATTTTACAGAATTGAGTTAAGCTGCTTTCACACCAGACACGAAACGAATTTTTCACATGACAGATTACATTCAAAGTCAATGCAAAGACGCGAATAATTCGCATCTGTGCATTGACTTTGAATGTAATCTGTCGTGCGAAAAATTCGTTTCGAGGCCAGTGTGAAAGAGGCTTTAAGCAGAAGGCCGATAAGCAGATCTCCACTCTCGGTCACACTAAGCACCACGAATACAATGTTTAACCACTGAGAACCATGCCGAGACCGCGATTGTCCCATTAGTGTTCACATAGCATGCATAAAAACACAACTTTTTGTCGCACTTGAGGATAACGGTACCAATGATTTAAAAGTGAAATCTTCACATGTTGTTAATAAATTATGTGTAGTTGTTAGAAAAATTAATTCACGGATTTAACAGAGCCCCGTTTCTGGGTGTAGGCTATATTGGTTTCGCGGGCATTGGTTATATAGGCTTTCCATTCTCAAAATATTTTGGGCTGTCTTCGCTTCCAGACAAAATCAAACAACAATGCCATATTTCAGCGTTATATTTTTTTGTCCGACTGGGTTTTAGGACAACTCTTGAGTTGTCCTAGAAAGTCGGATAGTCCGACCGGGTCGGAGGACGACGGACCGTTTATTGAAACACTCAGAAAAAGACGGACCGTTCGATCCAGTCGGGGGTAGTCGTAGCTGGGTCGGACGGTCTGTCGTGTTTATTGAAGCAGCCCCCAGATCCGGGTCTTACTCAGGTGGCATGCTGGCTCTGGCAAGGTGAGACCTTACAATAGTCCCACATTTTAACATACAGTGGGCTCCAAAATTACTGGCAGCCCTGACCGGCAATGCACAAACAAAACTAAAATAAATAAATGAACTATATAATTATAGAGATATTGAATATACCAACATGTGTGACATACTTTACTTTATTAATGTCTTGAAAGAAACAACCAAAATCATAACAATCATTTCATATGAAATAAATTTCAACAAAATCAGGGTTTCATAATACAACGTAATTGGCACCCTTCATTTAGTACTTAGTGCAACCACCTCTGGCAAGGATAACAGCATAAAGTCTTTTCCTGTAATTTTTTGACAAGGTTAAGGCACACATTTTTGGACCATTCCTCAAAGCGGATCCTTTCAAGAGCTCCTTTCAAGAGCCTTTGCATTCCTGGGTTTGAGTTTATCAACTGCCCTCTTCAACTCAGCCCGCAGAATTTCAATTAGATTGAGGCCTGGTGACTGAGATGGCCATTGCAGATGGTTGATTTTGTTGTCATGGAACCATTTCTGTGTGGATCTTGAAGCATGCTTTGGGTTATTGTCTTGTAGGAAAGTCCACCTGCGGCCAAGTCCCAGCCTTCTGGCGGAGGCAAACAGATTGTCAGCTAAAATATCTTCATCCTTGATGGAGTTCATTATGCCATTAATCTTAACCAGTGCCTCTGGTCCCCTTGAATTAAAATAGCCCGAAAACATGACTGACCCACCTTCATATTTCACTGTGGGTATGAGGTGCTTCTCTTTGTATGCATCTTTGTTTCGATGTCAAACATGTGGATGCTGTATCTGACCAAAACGTGCAATTTTTGGTCTCATCTGACCAAACCCTGTTCCGGTCATAAAGTAAATGATGTTTGGCTAGCTCCAAGTGCCGACTTCCGCGTCTTCTGGTCAGAAAAGGCTTTCTTCTGACAACCCCTCCAAAGTACCTTTGGTGCCTGATGCTGCTTTTTTTTGAAACCTGGTGACCCCAAGATTCCATCAAGGCCTGCAATTCCCTCACAGTGATTCTTGGGGATTTTGTTGCTTCTCTCACCATCCTCCTCAGTATCCTGGGGAGCAAAATGCAGTTGCGTCTTCTACTCTTGAGTTTTTCAACAGTTCTATGTCTTTGGAATTTTTAAATAATTGCCCTGATAGTGCTGAGTGGCATATTCAATCATTTGTAAATCTTCCTGTAGCCATTAACAGACTTACGAAGGTCTATGACCATCTGCCTCTTTTGAACTGAGAGTTGTTTTGTTTTCTCCATGGTGCTGGATGGTAAAGGGATATTGCATGTGTGTTACCTCATTTTTATACCCTAATGAAAAAGGAAGTGATGTAATGGTTCAATATGGTTCCTTAACACTTAAATAGAACTTGAATAAGTAGAATTTTATGCATGGTTTAATTTTGGTAGATGCTGTTTGCAATAATTTTAAGGGTGCCATTAATTGTGAAACCTTGAATTGGAGGAAACTGATTTTGATTTAAATCAGAAAATGATTTTGGTTGGTTCCATCGGAACATTAATATCGTACAGTATTTTTCACATGTTGTTATTTAAAGTTTCTCAATGAATATGTTTTTTGGATTTTTTAAAAGTATTTTTGTGCATTTCCAGTCAGGAATGCCAGTAATTTTGAAGTCCTCTGTGTTTCTATGTTTCATTTCCCCCTGTATGATGGAATATTGCCCAAAATTTAACTAAAGTCAAATAGTGAAGTTTCTGTACTTGTTACTGCTCCCCTAATATCAGTGTAGACTGACAGGGAGCATTGGTTGCTAACCTTCATAGCACTGCTTTTCTGCAAGCTGGTAATGAAAGTTATGTTTTACTCGATGATTTGTTTATTTGATTGTGAGCCTGAAACTTATAAGTTGTGAATGAATAGCCCATATTCACCCATATTCACAATTCATTGTATTCTGGAGAAGGTATATTGATGATGTATTTTTGATTTGGAATGGTTCCAAATGTGACCTCCAGGCCCTCTTACAGTGCATCAATAACTGCATCGATTCTATTAAATTCAATATGGAATGTGATAGTCATAAGGTACGTTTTTTGGATAATTGGGCAGTTTACAATGGGAGAAACATTTACAGCACACTTTTTACCAAACCAACAGACAGAAATAGTTTTTTCACACTATTCTAGTTACCATTCTACCCGTCTCAAAAAAAGGTCTGCCTTATAGTCAGTTTCTTATAGCAAGACGTCGCTGCACAACAGATGAAGATTTCCAAATAGAAGCTCATAAACTGTTTATGCAGTTTTTGATACGAGGTTATCCGCAAGATGTTTTGAAAAAGGCATTTGCAAAGGCTTTTGAGAAAAAAAGAAATGAATTACTTATTAATCAAAAACCAAAAAACTTTCTCTTGTGTTTTTAATACTATTTGTTCACCATTTGGACGTGACATATGTAATGCTGTGAAAAAAAAATATCGGCACATTCTATCTGCCGATGACATTAGTAAAGAGGTTTTTAGATTTTCCTCCGGTTTTCTCTTTTTCCAGAGCAAAGAATGTTCGGATATACTTGTTCATGCAGATAGACAAAAGAAATCCACCCATCAGGTGCGTCTACTCTAGACAATGCCACAGGTTTCTATCCCTGCCGAAATTGTGCAGCTTGTTTCCATTGCAAAAAAGTCAACACCTTTATCAGTTTTCAGGCCAAAAAAGAGTATAAAATTTGAAAATTGATTACATGCAGCTCTAGTAATGTTATATACCTCCTTGCATGTACAAAATGCGGCATCCAATATGTAGGTAAAACAAGGCGACAACTTAGATTTCGGATCAATGAGCACAAAAGTGCTATTCGCCGTGCTGATTCTAAATCAGCTGTTGCAAGAGACTTTTCAGATGGTAGTCATTCCATTTCAGATTTGGCATTCTGTGGCATTGACATGATGGCTCCTAACCGGTGTGGTGGAAATGTGGATCAGATTTTACTCCAATGTGAATGCAGATATATTTTTTACCTTAAAACACTACATCTTAATGTCTAAATGAAGAATTGGATATGACTTCTTTTTTGTAACTTCTTTTATACTAGTGGGTTTCATTGCCTGTAATTATTTGTATTCGCTTGTATATCGGTCTTGGATTTCTGCATTTGGTCTGTATTTTGTAAATATATTTTGCTGAGCCTGGTGTGTTACCCTGCTAATAATTGGCTTCATGTGTGGTTAATTAAGCCCTCGATCATTGACTATGTGTACTTGGAGAGAATCTCTCAAATAGGGTGTCTCACTATGCATGCTTCATTTTACACTGAGGAAAGTCCAATTTGGACTGAAACTTTTGCACCTCTGCACTTTCTTTTTTGCACTTTTGCACATTTTTTGATGGTCTGTACAGCCCCATGATAAATTAAAAAAATATATATTTATACTCGTCTTAAGTGTAATACCATTATTGCCATAGTGGGGAGGTAAAGAAGGAAAACACCACTTGAACAACTGTCCTGGCTATTTTGAGTGGCCCATGATTCACCGGTCCAGTCATGCCCAATAAATAAGCATACCTATTATTTAGATAATATGGATTTTTCACCTTTAAGGGTTGTACCATTTCATGGGGGAAGATTTCAACCTTGTAACTGTGTTCGCAGAGGCAAGTCAAGAAATGAGAGGCAATCGAAAACGAAGACTAGGGGTTAAAATAAGGAATGAGATGAGGCCTTTATTTTGCCTTGAGGAGCATTCTTCTTCAAAGCATTGCACATTATAGGGAAAAACAACTTTAAACTTTACCAAGTCATCACACAATTATGACATCAGGGATACAGCAGTGCACAAGAACAACAGGCAAGACAAAATGAGAAAAAAATACTTTCGACACACTCCAGCCACTAAGGTAAAGACCAGATGTCCTAACTTTTTTACTTACTGTATGCTTTTTCACTCATTATACAGCCATGTATTATTACTGTACATGGTCCTTCATCGCACAGTGCAATTATTTTTTTATTGCTATTTGTTATTTTTCCAGTATGGAACATTTAACATGCAATAAAAAATAAATAAATGAATAAGAATAAATAAATAAATATAGGTGGATATATGAAGAGGAATAAATAAATGAATAACTAATACATAAAAATATATGGAAATTTTAACGTTTGAAATACTTGTATTTAATTTAATTTAATTTATTTTCGCATTGTTTTTTTTTTTCATTTATTTCCATGTACATTTCTTTACTTATTTATGCTTCTCCTGACAGTCACACACTGCCAATCAACTGGCGTTGGCTTGGTCTGCCCACTAAGTCCACACAGCTGCAGTCACATTATCTGCGCCATTGGCACTTCTGCCTTATGGTACCATGCAAAAGTCAAGCCCATATTATTTTTACACTGAATATGGTCAAGCCCACATTTTTGTGAAATCAAAGGGGAAACAAAGGGGGAAAAAAGAATTTCTAAAAATATATCTGAATCTTAATTTCATCAAGCAAACCAACACATTTTATTCTGTTACAGGAGTCTTTCATCTTGGTGTGTTCACTCCAAAATGACTGTAGAAGTTCACACAGTGCTTTAGTTTCACATTGTTTCCTCATGAACTTTCAGTCTAATCACTCCCAAACTAGCTTGATTTTAGATGACCTGTGGGAAATTGAAAGAATTTGTTCATTTGCTGTTTTTTCCAAAAATGCCTTTTCGTCATTCCCAAATTCTTGGACAACAGCATGAGGCAGAAACTATTATTTTTTTAACCTTTGACAATTTACTTAATTTTCACTTAAAACTGAAAACACAATTATTACCCTTAATTGAAATACAATGATTAAAGGAAAAAAAAATGTTACCACAATATTGCTATTTTTCTCAAAAACGTGTTCCACCAATATTGGATACCCTTCATTAAACACTTTACCAAACTCTGAGTCATCTATAATGTATAAAGAAGTCAGAGAAAACATAGCAAGAGCTCTGAGACCAAATTTGTGGACTCTCATCCTTCAGTTTCTCCACTGAGTTTAGTTCAGAGCACTGGGACGGCCGTGGCAAAACCTTGATTTGTAGTCGGTTACCGTCTCTGTGTTGACTTTGATGGATGCTGTTGATCATGGTTCTTTTGGAAGACCCAACCAGGGCCCAATTCAAATTTTTTGGCAGAGACGGGCAAGTTTTCTTTTACTATCCTCTGGGACTCGATGGAATCCATGATATTGTGAATTAAAATATTTTGTACCAGGCCTTTGGAAGAAAATCAGTCCCACAGCATCAAATGTACACCACTGTACTTCAGGATGGGGATATGATTCTTTATAGAACTAAAGCCTTCATGCTTATGCCAAAGATCTCTATTTTGGTGTCAGGTAACTGTAGAACTCTGTCCCATCAGAATTTCCAGTACTGTCAGGAAAAATGTTAGTTATTTTTTTTTTTTTTTTTGATGACAGCAAAGGCTTTTTTAAAAATCCTGTCCAAACATCTTGAAGTCATGCAGATGGCGTCTGATAGTCGTTTTGGAGACTTTCTGACCCCCTCACATAATTAATGTTTGCAGTTCTCCAACTCCAATCCTTGTAGTTTCCTTTTTCTCTCAAATCATCCCCCTTGCAGTGAGTGGATTAAAAATATGGTATTTTCAACTTTTTAAACATTTTCTTACAGCCATTTCGACTTTTCCGAAACTCGGCAACATTCTGTTGCACATTGTTGCTGTATTTTCATGATGGTGAATTAAAAAAAATAGTTAAAGGAGCTGTGTCACAATTACTGCACATGCTCAGAACGTACATCCCAAGAGAGTGAATCTGCTTGACTGCAAGTCATAATCTGATTCCATCCTTGCCAATCCGTCTTTGTTTTGCTTTGTATTTATATATTTTAGTTACTCTGGCATTATTCTCTTTATATTAAGGAGCTTTCTATGGAAATTTAAGGATGCAAAGCGCTATTTTAAGCTTTAACCAAGGGATATGAGTATTCTCTAATCACAGAAAAAAGTCATCTAGATTTTTTCTCTTGCAGTTGAGCGGATTTACTTCGTTCAAAATTGTGAGCATGCAAAGTAATCGTGACAAAGCTCCTTTAAACATGAATGGGAATATGCATCAATTTCATTTTGGGGAAAAAGTACTTCAAAGATTTTTTTTTTTCTTGAGGGCTGCCACAATTTTCCATGAAGCAATTTATGAAGTGAACTTAAGCATTATTCATCAGATCCTCATCTGAACATTTTGTGATGTGTATACAGTAGGTCTTATCTGGAACATCACAATAATGTCCTCTCCTTTGTACTAAAAACCAACACCGTATTCCACCATTGATATCATCTTTCTGAAAACACAATCCTGCCAGTCACTGACTTGCTGAAACTTCTTGAGGTTGGATTAATGTAGCACTGTGATATAGCAGACTATAGAGCAAATAAGGCGGTCTTTTTGTAATCTTTGCAATCCATTTTAATAATCACATTTTGGTCAAGCCCTCTTCACAATTCAGTTCTGCAAGGACAATTTTTAATGCCAACAGCAGGAGGAGAAAATATTTTCCAGATGCCTTGAAGCATCTGTGGATAAATAACATTTCTATCTGATAGCAGGGCAACTTCATATACTTCCAATTTCCTCAATAATTCATTCATCTTGCTGGTGTTGTGCTTAAAATTTTGTTATCATATCACTGCTAAAAATGTATATTTCTCCAGATTTATCTGGCTCATCTAGATTTTATTTGTCACAGAATTTGCCAAGCAGACACATGAACAGTGTTGTGTCAGTAATATGTTTATTCCATGAGACAAAGATATTGCTGCACAGGCTTAGTGAAAGATGCTATCCAAAAGTATAATACAGATGGGAAGCTCGCAAGAGAATGCTCAGCCATGGAAACTAATGTCATCATCTCTGTTATTGCAAATTATTGCACATTTACAACAATGACTTCATCCTACTGCAAAGCAATACAGTGACAAAATGGACTATGTTTCAGTTAATGCACTATGCGTATCCTAATGTGTCTATTTTAGTTTTTTTCTACTCAAAAAAATCACAACTTACACGTTGCATTCCAAATGGCTAACACCCACCCGGACCTGTGCATGCTTGCGCGCACAATCACACATGCGTGAGTGAACACAAACGCACTCACATTGGCAAGTGCACATGCACATTTAAAACTGAAGGGTTTTTTTTTTTTTCTTTTGTATTTCAGACTTCAAGTCATTCTTAAATGTCAATGGCACTTGCCCACTGTGGACACCCCTCTGCGGTATTGAAGATTTTATTTTTTAAATTGATGTGTCTGAGGGGTGGCATTGGAGAGAGATTAAAATGGGGGGCTTGACTGGATCTCTTCACTGAGATGATCTGTCTCACTGTGCTTGGCTGGCTGGCTCAGGGCAGCCTCTGATATCTGCTTGGTAACCATGGAAACCCCATTCCTCAGAACTTTGAATAACACGATGGCAGGAAAAGAAGACTTCTCATTGAGACAATTAATTCTAGTTTAGTTGATTACATATCATCTCTCACTGATTAGAAATCGAAAATTGTTAGGTATGGAGTCAAATCAAGGAAAGAAGCTCAGGCCACTATCACCGACCAAAAACTCAGTGGCCTTTTTATGTAGACATATACACCTGTTTGTTAATGCAAATACTGTATCTTATCTGCCTAGCAGCAGCTTAGTACTGAAAAAAGCATTCAGACATGGTCAAGAAGTTAATTTGTTGTTCACTCTAAAAATCAAAATTGGGAAGACTTGTGACCTAAGTGACTTTGACTGTAAAATGATTGTTGTTGATAGACTGTGTAGTTTTAGTATCTTGGAAACTACTGATCTCCTGGTATTCTCATGCACATCGGTTACTAGGGTTCACTGCAACTGGTGTAAACAACAAAAAAACATCCAAAGTGGTCATGGCACTTGGCCAAACCAGGCACGGCGTTAAGGTGGGCCTAACGGGCCTGGGCCCACCCAATTGCACTACTGGCTCAACCCAGGGTTCTCGCTGGTACTCATCATGATCATCATTGACGAATGTAATCCATCACAAGGAGAAAAATACTGGCAGTAGTCACAGTGGCAAATGTAATTCTTTTATGACAAATAAAAAGTCAATGACAAACAGTGGCACCGCCAGCCCTACAGCATTTAAGTCCAAAAGATTTTTTCTGTAGCCCTGAATAATTCTTCACTTTGAGCAGTTTGTCCCTTCTTAACTGAGCGTGAGTAAACAAAGAAGGCAGTGTTTTTTTTCCTCTATAATGAACGGAGGCAAGAAAGACCAGTCAGTTACTATGCCCAATTCTGTTCTCACATACTCCATCAGTGTGAAAAAATGAATAATGCACTTTTTAAAAAAAATCTGTAAAATGGGTGAAGCTGATGCACAATCGTCCTGTCATGATGAACCAAGAAAACAAGGTGTATGAATGTCTGTAAGCCCCAGGTTACGGGAACCTGATATGAGCTGAGCATAAGTTACACAGTTAACGTACGGAGTGCCTCCCCTTGGCTAGCGATACCAAACTAGCCCAGTCTCGGGTTAGATAAGAAATTTGGGAACGAAACCCATTTATAGCTAAATGTATTAATTGTCATGACTCAACAAGCTCCATGTTATGAATAGGCTACCTCAAAAGCGGCTAGAATCCTTGACTGGATTTCTCGTGTTGTTTTGGAAATAATTTATTACGAATGGCAGAAGTCAAAGAAAAAAATAAGTAAATGTGTCTATGAGAATTGTAAACATATATGTCACCCATAATCAAAGGATTTGTTTTCACTAGGCCTATGTTTTCTGGCTATTGACCAACATTCTATGTGGGCTACAGTAATACGTCAGTTTCCAGCTGCGTGGAATATGAGTATCAGCGGTATAGAACGCAGATGAAAGTTATTGTCTTATTTCATTGTTGCAAACGCATGTCCTATTCCGTATTGAGACTGGTAGACCCTAGAAATCAACATAGGCAAGACGGGAGGTAGAGCTGAAGATTCCTGCATGACTTAATTGTCTCCATGTTGCCTCCAAAGTGCAGACCATTTCTGTTGGCAATATTGTGAATTGACAGCACAGTGTGCCGCACTCTTCTCTTGACTAAAGCCAATCTAGCTCACCCAGCAGTTGATGTTGCTCTGCCTGCAATAAACTTAAATAAATAATAATCCAGCCAGGTTATCCAAACAACACAGCCGTTCTTTAGAAAAATTTAGAATACTATTGCTCTGATTGAATGGATGTATTGGTTTAGGCAAAGGCTATTCCCCAAATCGTTAGGCGAATGGTAAGGATCAGTTTCATAATTCACCCAACCATTCTCAGCCAGTGAAATGCGTGGAATATTTTGCGAGCGACATCTTTCGGTGAAACTTTTTGGCTCCATTTTCATGGTGTTGTCTGGAGCGCGTCATCACAAAGACAGTTGAGTGAATAACAGCAACATTCCCCCTGTTCCACCAACAGTTGGGGGAATAAGAGCAACATTCCTTCCAGTACTACCAGTGGTTGGGGAATAAGAATAGCCACTACGATTTCCTTCCTGTGCCATCAATGATTGGGGGAATAGGCACTCCGATTGGGGCACTCTCCGCAAAAAATAAACATAATAGGTAGGATACGGTTTCATTTTCACACAATTTGAGCAATGCCCACATATCTTGCTTTTTTAATAACTGTCGCCGGTAAATGAGAGGTTGTCTCAGCATTAAAAATGTTTTAGTGAAAGATTTTAAAAGTGTCATAGTCATCAACCTGACGTGCTTGTCACCTTCCACAGCTTGATATAAGTCATTTCTGTGATAGCAAAACAAGCATTGGACACCATCCAAGCAAGGCAAACAGAATTAACATCTGAAATTAGAAGGCCCAGCCAGAATTTGGTAGGCCCACCCAAAATGGAAATCTTGGCGCCGTGCCGGGGCCAAACTGGTTCAAGATTAGAGGAAGGCGACAATAAATTAGATGAATAATCATGTATTATAATGCAGTGCTGCGCAGACAAGCATTTCTCAATGTAAAACATTTAAAACCTTGAAGTTGATGGGCTTCAGCAGCAGCAGAAGACCATACCGGGCTCCACTCTTGTCAGTCTAGAACAGCAAACTGAGGCTGCAGTGGGCAAAGGGAGGGAGAGAGGGAAAGGGAAAGGGGGGGAGAGATCTGAGGGGTAAAAGTTATGGGCTGTAAGGTCTGCATGTGTTACTCTATGCGCCTGTTAGATAGAGAAAATTGAAATGATGTTAATGGCTCTTTAACAGCAGTGAACTTACTTGGGAACTTTTTTTCTTTGATAAAAAGTATTTCTCTTTCTCCCAGATTAACCCCGTAAAACCTATGGATCCATATATTGGTCCGTAAGATGCAGCTGCTGTATACTAACCTGTGGAACTTCAGGCCTATTTCAAAGTCTAGTGGAGATCCCACTGTTTCCAGAGATCCCAAATATGTCCTGTAGAATTACAGGGAAATGTGTATAAAATGATGTACAAGATCAAGACACAGTATTTCCCATTTGATGTAATTCTGTGGCCGTAAAGACACGAATTCTTGGGTTTGAAGATTTCTCTCAATGTAAGAGTGATGTAGCTTCAGAGAAGCACTGCAACTAGCAGATACAGGATGTCTATGTGACATTGTCCAATATGAAAAAAATGGCTTTTCTGACTTTGAATCTATGGAGGGAAAACTTAGAGTTAAAGGTGTTAAACTTGTTTAAGTTTTCAGAACACCTTATGATTTTGTCATGCCAAAAACATCCACTTTCAATCTGTCTAGTACTGGTAAAGTGTATGCCAGTCTGAGCTTCTGGTAATGTAAGGTCAGCGGGGGGGTTTGGGGGGGAGTAGACAAGACATTTCCTTATTATTTTGTGGCCCGGGGGTGGAATTTGCTTTTAAATTCATTGATTCATGATACATTATTACCAGGGGTGCTCAGGGATTTTTAAAAATAAAATTCTTGATTGGGGGGGTTGTTTTTTTTTTTTTGTTTTCTTTCTTCTGGGATGGGGGTGGGGGGAACTTTGTAACACAGGCATTCTGTATATCCATGTATGCTTCATAATAAAAAACAATTGATCACAAAAAAAAGGAAATTCTACATGGTAGGATATAAAAATAAGGAAGTATTGACACACACCATATTGTGAACAATTTATAATACATCACCATTTTGGAATTTTTTTTTTTTTTTGAAATCCAATTTGTGTTTCATTCGCATTCATCCAGTCATCATAAACAAAGAAAACGAACAGTATTAAATGTTCATACATTAATGTTCATACATTCATCAATGTAACACAAAAATCAATTGTATGTATACAAGTCTATGCAGTCGAAACCACATCAACTGTGACAGACAGTCCTGACATCATTGTAATAAGGGCATCTACAACTCATCATCATCGTCAGCTGCAACTTCCTGTACTGCCAAGCGACGTAGATTATGTCCACCATCTGGAAAGATATCCATAATCTCATCCACAAGCAAGATAGCTACATAAAAGCAACGCTCCAAATGGCCACAGAAAACAATGGAGCCTTATTACCTACCTAGCTACATTAAACTGCTTTTCCACCGAACGCAAAATTAATTTTTCGCGCAACTGATTGTATTAAAAAACAATGCAAAGACGCAAATACACGCGAACTCTCGTGTATTCGCATCTTTGCATTGACTTTGATTGTAATCTGTCACACAAAAAATTCGTTTCGGGTTCGGTGGAAAAGCAGCTTAGACTAATTGTAGACTTCGGCACAATGTAGTAACTTTACAGCAACTTGTCAGATAATATCTAAAATGTTCACTGAGTTGCTGTTATTTAGTATTTGCAGGACAACACCAAACAAGCACACAATATTTGCGGTTCACACTTTAAATGATCAGCTACAAATTCTGAATGGATAGGAAACCTTTAACCAGTTGAAATGTGTTGGGCGCGGTGTTCGGGGGCTGCATCTGTGGTTCAAGGGAGTGATGCAAGGGAGTATCAATGATACGGTGCAACATCTGCACGAAATAAAAATGGGTTCTACACAAAACATCAGCCGAATACCGAGAGTTTCCCTACAGCTTCGCAATAACTCTGCCCGTAGCTCCTGACGTGATCGGTGCTCATTGCTCGCAATCACCAACAGAAGGCTCTCTGATTGGCTACAAGTTTAAGTTTGTACAAAAGCACATATTGCCTCAATCAATCGAACTTATGGGAAATGTAGTTTTTACTTACCCGAAATGACTTTTTATTTGTGCCAGATTTGTTCTTACGGAGGAAAATTCAAAAAATACGGAAATCCGTAACATTACGGACTCTGAGCACCCATGTATTACGCAGGGGTGGAGGAATAACGCGTAAATCTCTCAATTCGCAAATTGCGGGTTTTTTCACTTGCTTGCGGGTCTGCGGGTTTTACTATTCAAATGTGGGTCGGACCCGCGAGATGCGGGTCACTTGGGAGCTAAGCACCCAATATCAGTTACTTCAGCAAGATCCAGTAACATATCACCTTACTTAACAATAGCTAGCATTAAAATAGCTGAAAATAGCGTAGGTTATAATTGTCAAGTACTTTAACGTCAGCAAATGTTTGAGACATCTTGACTGGTCGCGACTGTCACTTACTGCTACATAACACCATTGAAAATGCTTTCTTACTTCCTGTCATTCAGACATAGAAACCAATGGGGAAAAGATTGTTTGCTAATGCATCAAAATCCCAAGGCTCAAATAGCAACAATCTCTAAAACTAACTGATTTAGTAGAACTGCACAATGAGTATGGAAAAGTAATGTGTGCACGGAAGCAACTTTGAGGATAGCCCTTACATACACAACAAAGTGTGACATGCAGTCATACAAGTTAAGCTACATTCATTTTAAATATTAGCCAACAGAAATCAGTGATGCTGAACTGCAGATTCCAGGTTTGCAGTTTCTTTGCGGACATGTGGAATCGAACCAAGTGATGTTGTACTGGCTCTCCTCTAAAAGCAGTCCAACGTGAAATGACAGGAAAATGCAAGATGACATGGATTAACTTCAGCTTGAACCTTTATTGTTGAAAGGAAAGTCCAGCAATGGTTTCTTGGTTTCTTTTGCAGTTGGTACAGTGGATACATTGTTTTGCTTCTTTTTAAACACAAAAATGGTTCAATTGTGTGCAAGTTAGAGCCTTAGACACATTCACTGAACATGATGTAAGCAAACAATGAGCATGAGTAGTGAGAGGGGGTGGAGGGATGAAAGAGGAAGTGTTATGAGGGAGGTTGGTAGGTCAAGCAAGGTTTGGACATAAGCAAAGCACCTCGACAATGCTGGGACGCCTGACCTCTGCAGAGCATGTCTGTTTCTAATGTGCAAAACAGCAGGATTTTCAAATGGTGTATTTCAAGTACTGAGGTAGAAAAGGGAGTTCTTACGGGTAAACTGGGGGTCATCAAAGTTAACCCTCGTCCGACCAAGGGTTTTTCCACTATAACCCCGACCAAGGGGGGGGGTTACGCCCCCCCCCGGATTATTTCGGAATTAAGCCATTAACATCATCTTGTTTGGTATCAGTGTACAGCTACAATGTCCTCTCTTCAAATCAAGTACAAATAAAACACCTTTCAACATTATGACGTCATAGAGACGTCATAACTAACACCATATTAGGAAAAAACATCAAAATGACAAAAATCCATGTTTTTTCATATTTTTATTAGTTTTAGCTGAAAATAAGTAACTTTCTGTAACCTCTAGAACTACTGATACTACAATTAATATTTTAGTATTATTATAAATGTCATAAACTCATGAGTAACATAAACACCCACACTCACACCCACCCCACACCCACATACCACTAACACAACAAACTTCACATATACACCCACATAATCCCACATTTATCCATCCAACAGACCCAAAACACTACACCCATAATGCAAGTAATTTTACTTTCATGTATAAGAATATGAACAATAAAAATCAACTTACCTTGCAAAATGATGATTCAAGTTCACCGGACAGATGTACAAATATCTTCAAAATGTTACACACTTGCATAAAAGGTTTATCTATGAATTATGAGAACAACTTTATGAACAATTCTATGAACTTGTATAATAGTAGGCCTATAGCACAGTATAAAAATAGTATACAGTACAGTAACCAGTCAAACACACAAGTAAAAGTATGCCGGTCATGCACTTCTAATATTATTAGATGAAGATCACTTCAAGGTTACTGGTCACTGCTGGTCATTGTAATTCCAAGATTTACTAATACAAGGACAAGCTACATCAATAAATCAGTAAGGATGACAATCAGTGTGGTCTACAAAGTCCATTGAGCATGAAACATAATAATAGCATACTATTTGCAACTAATTTGTAAGCATATTTTGTATCAAAAACAGGCAAAAATTGACGCTGGTGACAACCATCCCCCCTACCCTTCGACTTTGACGGCGTACCCTACCCCAGGGGGGTGAGGTACCCTCATCGTTTTTTCATGAAAATAAGCGCAAAGGATGAATAAACAATCACCTAGAAGCATTAGCTCATATCTGTTAATGTTTTTGTGCAACAGGAAAAAATCTGGACGAGGGTTAACTTCCTTGGTTGGACGAGGGTCAACTTCTTCTGGTATGTTGGGAGACATGATGGGCGACCGCTGTGCAAGTCCACTAAACTGGGAAAAAAACATTTTCATGATATGGGACCTTTAATACCAAATTGAGCTTAATTTAATAGCCTCAGCCTACTTGAGTATTACTGCTGACCATGGACTTCCCTTTATGGCCACAGTCTACCCATCTGTTAATGGCTACTTCCGGCAGGATGATACACTATGTCACAATGCATATGTCATATCAAGCTGTTCCACGATCATGATATTGAGTTTGATATAATGGACTCCACAGTCAGCAGATTTCAATATTATGGACCACCTTTGGATGCAGTGGAACAGGAGATTCGCAGATAAATGTGCAAATTTGCTGCAACTTCATGAAAGAGAAACTTAAAACCCAGTTCATTGGGACAGTTTTCCCAAGAGCAGAAATTACAGACCTTCAGTAATGATAAAATTCTAACTAAAAAGCATTCAGAGAGCGCAAACCTTCGCTAGTGTATTTGCCTCTAAAAACTGAACAAATATGGCTGCTTTGGGCATATTTGATTTCAAATCAATCCCAAAATGTAATCAATTTTTCTATGGCCCTTGGCCCACACTTCACGGAATATCATTGACATTTTTTTGAGAAATTGAAGAGGTACTGTCTTGACAAACAGACAAATATACATAGGTGAATACATAACCTTCTCTCGCCTTCGTCAGTGGAGACCAAAATCAGGCCGAATAAAAGATAGCAAAAAAGAAGGAGTCCAAGTCAGTGAGATGGAGAAATAAAAACAGGGGAAGACAGGGAGAGTCAGCATAAGTAAGAGACGCTTTCAGACATTGTAACCTGGAAAGTGCTCCCTGAGAGAACTGAGAGCTTCTCAGCGCTTGCTGACTCATTCCCTTCCTTATTCTTGTCTTGGGAGGCCCGCAGGAGAAGGCAGATCAGCTTCTGAAGGAAGATTGACAGGCCGTTGGACACCTGCGCCACTCATATCTCCCTCAGAATAAATCCTCTGATTAGCCAGCCGTCTCTAACCAATCCCAGGCCGTCTCAGGCACAGATGCGTCTCCTGCACAGGTGCCAGGGTCTGTCACATCAGCAAATCAAAACGACATGACATGCAGCCTTCTTAAGAAGACCTGTCTGTGCTAAATAATAGTTTTGGTGATCTTAAATCCGAAGAAACGGGAGGAATGAGTCATTTCAACAGTCGTAAATCATACATTTATTGCATTTGCCTGACAACACAATTCACCATGCTTTTTTTTTTTTTTTTTTACTTTTAATGCTAACTGCAGTTAACTTTTAGCTTCATTCAATCAGTGAAAAGAGCTCTTTCATAAGGATCTTAAGGTTTAACCAGGAAAATATGCTGTAAAATGAAATGTGTGGCAAGTCCTGAGCTTATTAGAATAATGGTGCAATTAGGAGAATTGAGGCTTTGTCTGGTGGGCAGAAAAGTTCCAAATGCCACAAGAAATCGCTCCTCCAGAACTCTCAACTGCCATTTTCAACTCATTTCCTTTTTAACCCACTTAACTTGCTGCTTTACTTTTAATGCAACTGCCAAGTTGTCTGGATCATGCCTCTCAGCGGACAAATTGGGGAATCATCGCTTTAAAAGGAGCAGACAGTGAGGAGCAAGAAGATATCTTTCATCAGATTGAACAGCACTGCTTCAGCTTCAGAAAAAAAATTTGGCTTGTCATCATTATTTGAGCTTACATCTTGCCAACTCATTGGAGAGATCATGAGTGTCCTGCCATCATGTTCTTATTGGAATATTATGCACTGTGTCAACAGTTCACTCCCGTCACACTAATTCTGCCATTTCCCTGGAAAGCCACGGCAAGGATTAAGTCCTAGAATTATGATTGTATGAGACCCCCATTTTTCATATTTACGGTAGTCAGTTTAGCCCTAATCATTTTTACTCTGATTTTGCCCTCTTTAGTGAAAAAAAAGTGTGTTATTGTAAGTCTTACTGAAAATGAACAAAAATGATAATAAATGGAACTCCTTATTACCTATTTTTTCATGTGATTTTTCTCTCAAAAAACTACTGGACATATTCATCAGCTCTGACTGCTGTCTGTGTAACTTTAACTTTCATGTGTTTTGTTTGAATGTGTGTGTGTGTGTGTTCCTGTCTGGTTGTGTTTGTGCGTCTGTGGCCGTGTGCCTGCTCGTGCTTCACAGCTGATGATGGGTGCGGAGGAACATTGAGGGGTCAGAGTGGGGTCATCACCAGCCCAAACTACCCCCAGGACTACAATAACAATGCAGACTGCACCTGGACGGTTCTGGCAGAGCCGGGGGACACCATCGCGCTGGTCTTCTCCGACTTCCAGCTAGAAGAGGACTATGACGTCCTGGAGATCAGTGGCACGGAGGGATCCTCGCAGTGGTAGGTGCCTGGCATGCGGCGCTCACCGCTGATGTGTGCGCTCTCTCTGTCAGCGTGTGCTAAGGTGTACGAGCTTGCAGTTGGGCCATTGAGGTATAGCGGATAATGTACTCTCTCACGCCAGGGAACTCTTTTGTGGTGCCTTGGTAATTGTCTCCTGCTGCCGTGCTACTTCCTCCTGGCTGGGGGTTTAGTGCTTCGACCCGCAGCATCGATTACCGTCGGCCACCCGGAGACCAAAGTGCTTTGTCAGAAAATGTTGTGGTCGGCAGATGTTCGCACTGAAGAACAGGGGCTTGACAATCAGTGTGATGTTGTGCAAACAGTGGAAGCTGAGCTGCACATGACCTGAGACTGGTCGGTGCTTTTACACGAGTCAAGGCTGAGCCGATGTATACTAAAATCGGCTGTGCTAGCAGAGTCAGTTAGGTGTGAAGTGGGAGGAGAGGTGAGTGTAATGCCCTTCCCCTTTGTTGACAAGGACACATCCCCTGACTGAGCCACATATCTGACGTGAAATAGAACGAAGAGAGGGGAGTGATGAAAGGTTCTTAACGGGTGCGTTGCTTTACACCGGCTAGAGTTCTTATGCGGTTGCTGGAGAAGACGTTGAATCATGGTGAGGGCATGGTCCCACATGACCTTTTGGGCTCTCTCAGTAGTGAGTGGCAAGCTAATCTTGTGGGGAATGCTGGTGGATTCATGTTGATCGGTACTGAACAGAAAGTTGTCTGTGAGCGGAGCGTGCTGACTCACTCGATGTACTTTGGATCTGTTCCGTGTCACAGGTTTTGGGAAGCTCATTGGCTGAAAGACCATAGAACCCTGGTTCTCAAATCACTGTTCTTGAGGACTGAGAACATATGGTTTTCCACCCTGCCTTTACCTGGTCGTCAGATGTGATAACTGTTTGTCCAATCAGCTGCTCCGAGTTCTTTAATACCTGGGATGAAAGAAAGTCAAGGCCAGATTTGAATTTGTTGAGCAGATTTTGAGAATCTCTGCCAGAGAATATTCTGCACTTGTTTGGCTTTTTGCACTGAACCTATTCATTCAGCCCACTCAAATAACGAAGGTGAATGCTTGTGTACAGGTTTTCACTACTTTTCACTGGAATTCATAAGTTGTTGAAATGTGTACACAATAGGCTTTGCAAACTGAGGACACTGAGGGTAAAATCATTAAAGGGTGAGTGAGTGCACCATTTCTCATTGTATAAAACTATAGCTGAACCATTCTATCCTTCTATGCGTGCAGTGTTGATGAGAGCAGCTGTGATATGTACCTGATTGTGCAGCCAATGGCTTTATGGAAGAATGACACTGTGAACGAGCCAATAAATTTGTTGAGCAAAAATTTTATTACTGTTACAGCGGTCATTACATGAAAGAAAGTTCCAGATTGAATCAGTTTGTTAGGAGGGAAATTTTATTGAATTCATTCGCATCATTCATCATTGATGGCTTTTTAAAAATACATTTTTAACAATGCTGTCACATACACCTAACAACAAAAAAAGCCTTTGGACGCAATTATAAGTCAAACAGGCAAAGAAATAAGACCACTTGTTGAATATAGCAAATTGTATGGAAGGTTCTGGCTATTGCAAAGCAGGAAGTCATGATCAATGGATGGGTGGAATCCTAGCTTTAGGATGCATTTAAGCCCGTTTCAGTTTCTTCAGTGCAGGACCACTCCTTACCTCCACCCGTCCTGCTCCATCAACAACCAACCTCACCTGCACTCCCCCCACAGTTGCTAATCAAAATTTCTCACATAGTACTACTTTGCCTGCTTTCAGATCGGGCAGAAGGGTTAACTTCAAGAGTGCATTCACACTTCCCCGCCTAACTACGCAGTTAACACACTCTTTTGAGAGACATTCAATTATCAATGAGCTCAAACAGCAGCTCCTGAAGCCCAAAAGCTGGCTATTATTTTGAAAAACATTTTAATATTGTCCTTTGTTGCTAGGTAAAATCATTAGGCTACCAGGCTGAGGAAAATAACAATACTGCTGAAGAGCAGCTTGTTTTGGTACTTTCTGTAAGCTCAACAATTGTGACAAAGGCCTTGTTATCACTTAGGTCTATTCCCTCGCGAACTTTTTTTTCTCTTAGATGTTGTGACTGGAAAATTAGGTCTTGTATCATCTCTGCTACATGTGGAATGCTTACAGATGGAGTGCTAATGACACCTTGAGGTACCCATTCGTTTATCATGTTTTTTGGTAGTGCTTGGGGTTTCACAATGGACGCTCGGAACTAAGTGTATAATTGGTATTAATGGCATCACACAGACTGCGCTACCACTGGCTGAGGATCGTTGCAGCTGACTTGAGCTGAAAATGGCTATATACAGTATAAGTAATTTTTATTTTTCATGCTTTTTGGGGGTGGGGCCTTGCTGGCCTCGGAGCCCTAAGCAGCTGATTGGTTTACTTTTGCCTCAAGCCAGCTGTGGCTTTCAGATGTTCAGCACGTTTGGTCAGACTCGCAATGCATAGAAATATGTCTATTTGCCACACTCCAAATAACTGGCCTGTAAATAAATCAATTCAATTGGATATCAGAACAGCTGGTTTGCTGCAAAATTGTGGAGCTGTCTATTAGATTTAATTTTAGCAACATAAATGCAGCTGCCATGTTCATTTTTCCTTTTATGGAATTGACCTCATGCATTATCTCAGATGCAGGGCAAGTTATTCCTTTGACTGTAATTTTTTTGTGAGGGGTCAGCCTGTAAATGTGTTTCTAATTTGGGTTTGTTACTAGGTGGTGACCCTGTTTCTGAACATTCTGGTTGACAGAAGAAATGTGAAATTCATTTTGTAACCTTATGCAATTAATATTGGACCCATGGGATATTTTCCCATGTATGAAGCAGAGCCGTTACTGCCGAGCCAGCAGATTTCTAAATGAGGAGCATCCAGGTTTGGAATGCCAATGAATTAGCAATAGAAGGGTTACAGAAAAACTATATGCATCTTCAAAAATTATTCTCTGTCACTCTTTCCTCACTGAGATTTAATGCAAATGAAAACCAAAGGCGAGGCTGAAAATCTCTGGTGTCCATCTGGGACAATGAGTGTTTGTGTATGATAATGAATTTGCTATTGTGTGACCACTGCTGGTTCCTATACAGTACCGGTTCCAGTTCCAGGATCGTTATGTTCATCTACAGTGATTCGGGGGCTGACTGATCACTGTGTTTTGAAGATGTTTTCTCCCAAACGGGACTTACTTGGCTGTCTACTGTGCACACATGCATGCAGGTCAGCACACGCGTGCGTGCGCACACACACACACACACATACACGGATACATGCACACGCACACACCAAGAGCCGCCCTGGACCTGCCTCCATGTTACTTGTCAGGCTGGGAGACTGTGGACCAGAATGCAAAAACGAGACTTAGACCTGGCTTATTTCTTTTTTTTTTTTTTTTATGTATATTCCTGGATTGGGCTTCATATTGTCAGGCAGTCAGGGGCTAATCCATGGGCTTCTCTGCCTATCTGTTGCTTTATATGGGTTAGTATTGAGCAAGCACTTGCCCACAGATCAGATTCTGATATTTTTGTGATAGTATATGGTTTCAGAGAACTCTTCATATGTCAGCTCTCTTTTCGATAAGCTGGGGTAAATAAATCTCTCAGAATCACAGAATTTCAGAAAGCTCTATCACTAGCTGGCTGCCATTATGATAAAAACGACATCCAGAAAGTTAAATGTGGCATTTGTACAACTTTATGATGAAATTTTTCAAATGTAACAGACATTGCTAATGGGCTGAGGGATCATTCCTAAGAAAAGAAGAAATGATTATGCAGTGCCATAATGTATGTACCTGTATACTTACAAAAAATGTCAGACTTGTTCAGCTGAATTGATCTGATGAAAAACAATCTAGCAGGTCATAAATGTGATATTTTATTTCTGCCCGTGTGAATGCTATTTGTATGTGAGTTTTTTATTTAATTGTTCCCTTGGTGGCTGTTCAGCTGTTCCACGCCTACCCCGGTTACAGTGGTGACAACCTTACTATTGGCAGAGCCGAGCAAGAAAAATTACTGCTGCCACCGCATGCTACCAAATCCATCAGAACTGATTCCCTCTATTGTTTAGGACATGCCGTGTTGTTTGCCGTTGAAACAAGCAACTTCCATCATGTAAATGACCCGCCCTTCCCAGCAGCGGCTGCAGCTAATAGCATCCGTCTGATGTATCCGCCAGAAAACCCAGCAAAGACGGGGGCAGAAACGGCTTTCATCTTTCCAGGCGAACCAGCGACAGCTTTCTCACTTGGTTTTGGTGGGATGCAGATCACGCTAAACATCAACACCGCTGTCTCTACCATCTTAGTGACAGGCAGTCATTTTTCTCCTCCAGATTGGTGAAATGCAGGTGCTGCCTGCGACTCCGCACCGGCTCTGGGACCACGTCTATGTGTCACGTGCTTTTCTACCTTGAGGAGGGGACCCTGCCATTGATGTAGCATACTGCTTTCAGGGTTAGCTGGGAAATGCTAAGCTGCTGCAGTGTGAGAGTGTTTCATGGGCTTAGAGGGCTCAGGTATCATCTGCTGTGGGCACCTTCACTGATAGGTGCTTGGAGGCGGTTTTTTGTTGCCTTTCAGGTGGTGCCATATGTGATACTTCATCACAGAGGGAAAACGAATTAACGCTCACGGCTGGGGCTCAATTAGAGACGCCCCTTAATGTGCTGCGAATGACTGTCCTACAGAATTGCCTCAACTTACAGCCTTGCAAATTCCTGAGCAGTGACACAGGGCTTAGACATACAGCAGTGTGCCTGCTTCCACACACACGAGGGACAGGAGGAAAAGACATGAGCGTGCACACACTGGACACACACACAAGCTATATTCCTTATTTCTCATATTGAAGTGTTTCTGATCCTCCAAATAATTTTCACATGAAAAAGACATCTTGAGTAAGCACAAAATACAGCTTTGAAATGATCCTCTCATTTATTGAAGGTGAAGAGTCATACTAAACCTTTTTCGCCCATGTGAAAAAATGAGTTCCCCCAAACCTCAGAACTGGTTGTGCAACACTTGGTGGTAACAACTGCAATCATACTTTTGCGATAACTTGCTCATTGCTGAAGCCCGTTCTTCTTTGCAGAATTGTTTTAATTCAGCCACTCTGCGGGGAATTCTAGCATGCACTGGCTGTTGAAGGTCATGCCACAGCATCTCAATTGAATTCAAGTCAGGACTTTGGCTGAGCCACTTCAAAGCCTTCATTCTGTTTTCTTTCAGTCAGGGTGAACTAGCTTATGTGCTCCGGATCATTTTCCTGCTGCACTGGCCAAGTGCCCTTGAGCTTTACGTCACAATCTGATAGCCTGAAAGTCTCCTCTAGAATTTTTTTAGTGGAGAGCAGAATTCATAGTTCTATTAATTATGGCAAGTCACCAAGGTCCTGAAGCAGCAGAGCAGCCCCAGACCATCACTCTGCCAACACTGTGTTTGACTGTTGGTATACCATTCCTTTTTTGGAATGCAGTTTTATTTTTACCCCTGTTGTAACAGGACCCATGTCTTCCAAAAAGTTCTACAGAATAGTACTGGAAAAGTCTTGAGGTCATCAAGATGTTTTTTAACAAATGTGAGACTAGTCCTCATGTTCTTTTGATTTCACCTTGCAGCTCTTCCATGGATACCATTTTTGCACAGTATACCTTTTTATTGTGGAGTCATGAGCACTGACCTTAACTGAGGGATGTAAGGCCTGCAGTTTTTTAGATGTTAATCTTGGTTCATTTGTGACCTCCTGGGTGAGTCGCCAGTGCGCTCTTGGAGGCATTTTGGTTGGCTGGCCACTCCTGGGAAGGTTCACAACCATTCCAAGTTATCTCCATTTGTAAGTCATAGCTCTCAGCACAGTTCAATGGAGTCTCAGAGCCTTAAAAATGATTGTCACCCTTTCTAGACTAATGTACAACAATGATTTTTTTTCTTAGCTGTTATTAATTTTTGTTTTTTTTTAGATCCTGTTATCATCTGCTGCTTTTTGCCTGCTTCACATTGCCAGATCAGTGTCATTTAAGTGATAGATTCAACAGGGCTGGCAGTAATCATGCATGGTGTGTCTATTGAAATTGAACCCAATTATCTATTAAATCTGTTTAATTGGTTGATTTAATTACTAAGGGGGCAGTTACATTTTCACACAAGGCCAGGTAGAGTTGAATAACTTTTTTCCTTCAATAAATGAAATCATTTTAAAATAAAACTACATTTCATGTTACTTGGGATTTCTTTGTGTAATATTAAAACTAGTTTGATGATCTGGAACATTTTAGGGTCAAAAATATGTTAAAATTGAAGAAAGCAGAACACGGAAATACTTTTTCTGAGCACTATACTCACATGCAAACAAACATACATGGACAAGCACACAAACAGACCAACTACCATGTTCATGCTACACAAATTTTATTTGAGCTCATGAATTACATAAATACTTTATTGCAACAAAGAAAAGTGGTCATACCAGTCAAGCATATCTTTACTGAAACGAAGAGAGAGGAATGAAGAGAATATATAAAATCAGTTTTAGCATAGATTTTTAACATTGATACATTGCCCTGACATTGAGCATAGTGTGGAAGTGGTGCATTAACATTGCCTTTTCAGTCATACAGGTCCTTAATTGGGTGATTTCTGCGATAGCAATGATCATTTTATTTTTCTCCGTATCATTTTATTTTTCTCCCTATTGTTTCTTTTTTTTTTCTATATTGCATTTCATTTGCTAGCTAGGCCTAATAGTTACTGGAGTGACTAAATCAAATCATAATCGCCAAATTTATGATTAGCAGTAGATAAGATATAACTTTGCTATTGTAGTGGTGATAGACTCTGAGAGCATCCTTTTGTATTATAAGGGCTAACCATGTAAAATATCAGGAAATATAGTATCAAAGGGAAATCACTCTTCCTTTTTGTTCAAACAGAAGAAAATGCACCTTGTTAGGTAAGGAATAAAAATGTACAGTATTATAAGTCGGAATGTTTGGGAGGAAGGAGAGCCCCTTTTGTGTCTAATGATTGTGACTGATGGACAGTCTCATCTGTCTTAACAAGATTGCATCGCTACATTGATGCCTCAGGGTTGAAGACCTCAGACCTTTGTCATATAGCTTGGAAAAAATCTGGCTTACCCAGAGAAGTCAGTTGTGCAGGCTCATGACCAGTCATTTATTCAGTAATTGGAAATAATTTTTTTTCCTGATTTCTTTCGAAGGTTACATTATATGTCTAAATTTCATTCATGCATTCAATTATTCACGTGTGGGCAGTCGTAGCGTTTTATGAGTTCACGGTTGCATTACCTCCTCTTGCGTGTAATGAACGTGTCAGCTGAAGGGCATGCACAACGTTGGCTTGCACTGGGCCATAAGCCAGGTATTAATTCCAACACTGCCTTATGGGAGAGTGCACACCACTAGAGAAGAGGCATAGCTCTCTTTGGGAGTTATTGGTACCCTGAAGGGGTTTGATGAGCAGTAGTGTCCTAGTCCAGAGGTAACATGAGGACCGCTATCTGATGACTCTAACCTACATTACCCCTGTAGGATTTAGATACAACATGATTCTGCTTTGCTGCTGTGAACTGGTGGTAATGGTAAACATATGGTAAACATATAATACCTCAAGTTTAAGTCAGAAGTATCTTGGCTTGACGGAACAGTCTTCAGCTGCCACTACAATTATCAGTTGAAATACATGTTGAATAAAGGCAGTCTTTACCTACTACCTACATGAATTATATTGGTACCCCTAGTCAGATGCATGTAAGTTGTGTAAAAAACACATCAAATTTTATTGGCTGATGGACCCTTCAATTGACCGTTTGTCAACTATATTCTCAAAGCATTTCAAGCATAATCATGCCAATTCAACTGATGCAAAGTCATTCTCTCATTTCTACAGATAAGTATTGTGGTATTACAATGACATGCTTCTGATCTACAGATAAGAGCAGGATTTATCACGGCTATGTCTGTATCCAGTTTTGCCTTATGCTGATCTTAAATGTGCTTCAACGGCAGTTTTGTCATATACATTAGGGTACAATGTGTCTTGGATGCAATTAAATAACTACAACCCACTTTCCAAAAAAGTTGGGACACTGTGTAAAATGTAAATAAAAATAGAATGCAATGATTTCCAAATCATTTGAATTTTATATTTATTTAAAAATAGTACAAAGACAATATATTAAATGTTGAAACTGTGACATTTTATTGTTTTTTGGAAAATATATGTTCATTTTGAATTTGATGCCACCAAAAATTTTTAAAAAGTTGGCTCAGGGGCAGTATTCCACTTCGCCTCAGTACATTTTAAATGAGGTCGGGCTCAGAGAAGAGGGCAGTGTTTCTGGATCTTGTTTATATGTGATTTAATCTCTGCATGGCAGTGTTTTACCTTGCATTTGTGGATGCAGTGACAAACTGTGTTTACTCACAATGGTTTACAGAAGTGTACTGAGTCCATACAGAATCCTGTCTGTTTTTCATGGAGTGCCGCTTGAGGACCTGAAAATCACAACCATTCAAAATGGGATTTTGACTTTGTCCCGTGCATAAGGAGATTTTTCTGGATTCTCTGAATCTTTTAGTGATATTTTGTGCCATAGAGGATAAAGATAAGATACATTTTATTGAACCCCGTGGGGTTCAATTTGTCCTCTGCATTTAACCCATCCTATAGTTAGGAGCAGTGGGCAGCTACAGAGCAGTGCCTGGGAACCAACTTCGGTTCTAAAGCCAGTTCCTCGGTCAGGGGTACTGGTTGGAGTGTTCCTATGATGCATGTTTTTCTAGTTGGGGGAAACCGGAATATCTGGAGGAAACCCACATGAACATGGGGAGAGCATGTAAACTCAACACAGAAAGGCCCCAGGCTTGATTCGAACCCACCGTGCAGTCTTTCATAGAGTGCTTTGCCCTTTTGGCTTCATGCTCTTATAGGCCAAATTCTTATAGGCATTTACTTCATTGGAATTGTTCTGATGAAGTAAAGTAAACAATAGACATGGTGACTCCTACTTAACAAAATTGTTGGTAGATAGGACACAACACCGAACAGCAGCTAAGATATTCAATAGAAAACAGATTTTCCTCATCATTCATTTTGTCATGTGCTGTCACCAGTTGATGTTGTGTCAGGAGAAGCCAGTCTATGAATTTACAACGGCAGGAGTGAATCAGAAATCTGATTCACGGATGATCATCTGTGGATTAGAAAGTAACTGCTTTAATGTTCAAAATGGTAATATTTCCTTTGCAGATGAATGTCGTTCATACTGTATGTATACTCATTCACTAATAGCTTTGTTTTTATTGCAGAACAGCCATTCAGCCACCACACACTCACAAAATAAGTATTAATGTGCACCAAAGAGATTTTAAAAATCACTTCTGAACACATTTGTGAAATGGCATTCTGGATTAAATGTCACAGTGCTGCTTAGACCATTGACATTTCAATTAAGTGTCTCGAACAAATTGCTGTACATTTAATGCTGCAGATGATTTCAATCTCATTTTATTTCTCAGATTGAAATCTGTGTATTTTTCGTGGTTAGATGGAAGAAGTACCTTGTGACCGTGTAGTCTTGTTAATGCTGTGATTTCTGCCTTTACTTCCCTAAAATGCTTCTATCTTGTCTTATTTATCTTCTTCTTCCTTAAACTTCCTCTTTTGGGCATGATGTCTATGGCAACCACTGGTTAAAGTGGGATTTGACAGGTGGGGGAACCCTAAAATTCAGTGTCGCGGCGCAGTGGGGGAAAATGACACAAATGATTGCAAATAACTCTAATCGCTTTATTTTTGGCCCATTGGGACTATGACATTGAATTTTCGTATTCACATAATCAGGAAGTGGGCATAACAAGAGAAAAGCAGTGATGGAATTGGCTGAAAACTTGCAGAATAATGGGAAGTATGACGGTGAAGATATTCTACTGTTACAGTATTTTTCATTTCCTAAAACAGTAAATCAAATCTATTACATTATTACCAAAATGAGCAAGTAACAGAAATCTATGAATCTTTTTGTGCTTTCAAGACACTGTCCTTACACTACACACATAAACCATATTCTACTTCCAAAATGTTTTGATTTCCAATGCAAAATTATGGCGAGATGTATCAAGATGGATCTCTTATAATTTAATGCTCTAATGCGGTTAGCGACTGTGCTTTTGGGAAACGCATCCCTGGATAGTACGGGACGCTGCAATGCTGCCAGCATAATATAGCTTGCTTGCCAGCTACATAAAAAACATGCTGCTCAGCAGCGATGATTTTCAAGTAGTTCTGCCGCTAACTAGCAGGCGAATGTAGATGTCAAAGAAAGATATGCACAAGTAACGTTACTGCTGAGCCAGAAACACAAACCAACATTGCTCGCATAACTATCGGTGCAATTGAGCCTTTGGCAGACTTTGACTGAATCGCTAATAATTTTATTAATGCACTAGCTAGCTGGTAAGCAGCCTAATTAGCGTTTTGCACATAGTCTAAAGCAGCTAAGGTTAACCCTTTTTAAATTTTAATTCTTTTAGTTGGCCGGTTTGAATTGTTGAATATTACAAAACTTCACCATCGACTTCAAATTAAGTTAATCCACTTACTTTGGCTATAACGCCGTTTCAAACAATTCCTAGCAGGCTGGTACGTGACCGATGCACTCATTCTAATGAAATACAGCATACGATACAGCTGCGTTTTAGTGAAGGAGGGGATAGCAGAGACTGATGTTGCGCTCTGATTTGTTGAGCATCTTGGTGCTTTTGAGAGAATGGCAGGCAGGCTGTAATTGAAAGCGGCATGCGAAAATTATCTGTAGTCTGTGGCACTACTGTAAAGGCGCTTTTACACTGGACGCGAAACAAATTTTTCGCACGACAGATTACATTCAAAGTCAGCGCAAATACGCGAATACATGTGTATTCGCGTCTTTGCGTTGACTTTAAATGTGATCTGTCATGCGAAAAATTTGTTTCACATCCGGTGTGAAAGCAGCTTTAGTCAAATAAATATTTAAAATCAAACTAAGGTGGCGGAACGCAGTTCCGGCCCACTTTAACCCCTGATGGCAACCCTTATAACTGTAGGATTAAAATTTTATTACTTTGGCATTATGATTGGGGACAGTCCCTTGATTCTTTTCAAGTTTCATGTCTCTTCCTTGAGCACTTCAGTGCTGCCAGGTGGTCAAAGTTGGAGATGCGTTCATGCTCGTAACTTTTGCACTGTATGCCCAATTTGGAAAAATGACATGCCATCGGATTTCTAGGATCAAGCCGAGTTCAATGCACCTCATGATGTTTATTTCCACCAAATTCGTTTTTCCAGCATATTTAATTAAAAAAAAAAAGTCACAGGCAACAAAGTTTGCCCAATTTTCACCAAAATTGGCACAAATGATCTTCAGACATATCTGCACAAAAGTTATCTCATCGATTTATGATTTTCAAAAGCATATGCCTGTCACAACCAGTTGACTTTGGTGGGGAAGCCGCCAAATAGGAAGTGAGGTCAAATCTAAGCAACTCTTTCCTGTATAAAAATCCGTTTTGGTAAATGGACTGGGGACCACTTTGAGGACTGGTACATTATGAGGAAGTACAAAAAATTGCATCATTTGACCTCATGGGGGCACTGTAATAATCAAAATTATTTTTGGCAAATAATACATTTGCTTTAAAAAGATAATACCAGCCTGTATATTGAAAAAAAAAATTCTGCTGATTTCCCAAAAAGGCCTCATGTTTACTAATTTGAGGATCCTGAGTTTAAAAAAGCAAGTAAAAAGTTCCTATCACATACAGTTATTCACAAAATAAGAATGAAGATCTTCCTTATTATATCATATATTTTGGCGTTTATGCACTGATCAAAACAGCAACAAATGCAGTCAAATGTAAGAAGTTTTGGTTTTAATGACAAAAATAAGTATTCAAAATGTATGACTTAACTTACAGTCTGTACCGGAGTGGAAAAATAATGTCTTTAGAATCATTCATACATGAAGATGAAAGTCATGTCATTATGGCAGTTTTTCTGGTGATTAAGGGATGCAAGACTTAAGTGGTTGTCAAAAGTGACAATTCTATGAAATGCGCATCATACATTGTGAGAAAATGTGACATGCTATAGAAAAACAGACACTATTTTTTGAATCACCACCCCAGAATTACAAAACCCAAAACCAGTGAAGTTGGCACGTTGTGTAAATCGTAAATAAAAACAGAATACAATGATTTGCAAATCCTTTTCAACCTATATTCAATTGAATACACTGCAAAGACAAGTTACTTAATGTTCGAACAGGTAAACTTTGTAATTTTTTGCAAATATTAGCTCATTTGGAATTTGATGCCTGCAACATGTTTCAAAAAAGCTGGCACAAGTGGCAAAAAAGACTGAGAGAGTTGAGGAATGCTCATCAAACACTTATTTGGAACATCCCACAGGTGAACGGGCTAATTGGGGAACAGGTGGGTGCCATGATTGGGTATAAAAGCAGCTTCCCTGAAATGCTCAGTCATTCACAAACAAGGATGGGGCGAGGGTCACCACTTAGTGAACAAATGCGTGAGCTGATTGTCGAACAGTTTAAAAACAACATTCCTCAACGAGCTATTGCAAGAAATTTAGGGATTTCATCATCTACGGTCCGTAATATCGTCAAAAGGTTCAGAGAATCTGGAGAAATCACTGCACGAAGCGACAAGGCCGAAAAACCAACATTGAATGCCCGTGACCTTCGATCCCTCAGGCGGTACTGCATCAAAAACCGACATCAGTGTGTAAAGGACATCACCACATGGGCTCAGGAACACTTCAGAAAACCACTGTCAGTAACTACAGTTCGTCGCTACATCTGCAAGTGCAAGTTAAAACTCTACAATGCAAAGCTTAAAGCCATTTATCAACAGCACCCAGAACGCCGCCCGGCTTCGCTGGGCCCAAGCTCATCTAAGATGGACTGATGCATAGTGGAAAAGTGTTCTGTGGTCTGATGAGTCCACATTTCAAATTTTTTTGGAAACTGTGGACGTCGTGTCCTCCGGACCAAAGAGGAAAAGAACCATCCGGACTGTTATAGGCGCAAAGTTCAAAAGCCAGCATCTGTGATGGTATGGGGGTGTATTAGTGCCCAAGGCATGGGCAACTTACACATATGTGAAGGCACCATTAATGCTGAAAGGTACATACAGGTTTTGGAGCAACATATGTTGCCATCCAAGCAACGTCTTTTTTCATGGACGCCCCTGCTTATTTCAGCAAGACAATGCCAAGCCACATTCTGCACGTGTTACAACAGCATGGCTCCGTAGTAAAAGAGTGCGGGTACTAGACTGGCCTGCCTGTAGTCCAGACCTGTCTCCCATTGAAAATGTGTGGCGCATTATGAAGCGTAAAATACGACAACGGAGACCCCGGGCTGTTGAACAACTTGAGCTGTACATCAAGCAAGAATGGGAAAGAGTTCCACCTGAAAAGCTTCAAAAATTGGTCTCCTCAGTTCCCAAACGTTTACTGAGTGTCGTTAAAAGGTGATGTAACACAGTGGTAAAAAGGCCCCTGTGCCAACTTTTTTGCAATGTGTTGCTGCCTTTAAATTCTAAGTTAATGATTATTTGCAAAAAAAAAATAAAGTTTCTCAGTTTGAACATTAAACATCTTGTCTTTGCAGTGTATTCAATTGAATATAAGTTGAAAAGGATTTGCAAATCATTCTATTCTGTTTTTATCTACGATTTACATAACGTGCCAACTTCACTGGCTTTGGGTGTAGTAAAAAACAAGTATGGATTTTATTCTGCAAAAATGATGCAGGGCAGTGTAATTCTTGTTTCTGGTATTACCATGGGAGGTCCTATGGCAAAGACATGGTAACTTGTCACCTTAATCTAATTGCTGTGGCCGCAGTATTAGAAGTTATCAAAAGATTTAAAATTTTCTCACTGGTCACAATTTTTTTTGTCACAAATTTATCAAAGATTATCTGCAGACCAGGCCTCATAAAAGTTATCAGATGGATTTGAGATTTTCAAAACTGTTTCTCCATTACAGCCAAATTGAAGGCAAACAAACAAAACAGAACATGAGCTCATTTCTCACTTGCACTCAATCATCGCTCGATTCACATTAAACTTACTATTAGTGTTTACAGCTTGGATTTTAGTGTGATCGCATCAACATTGTGACTCCGCCCTGCTAGACTGCTTGTCCCCCTCATTGCTTTGTGCTGCTATATTTATTTTTCTTTTAACTTTTTCCAGTGAGACTCTGGTTCACTTGTTTCTTCTGGGTAATACCTCTTAATTCCAGTTATTGGATTGATTGAACTGTTCAACTGGGTGTTTTGATGGGAACATAAAAAATTGGTCACCCTCCAAAATTGATTGGCCCTTTTTTCTCTTTAAGCCTTTGAGAAACCCAAAAAAGCCAGTTCTCAGATAAAATGAATAATGAAATCTGATCTGAATGTTCCAGCTTGCCATCATTTTGTCATTTTGAGAACTGAACAAAAACGGTTTTTCATTCTTTACTATTGAATTTATGCATTGTGGTGAAGCAAAAACAATTTTGAGTCAATCACAAAAGAGTGTTTTTTTTTTCATCAAAGAGAATGATGAGAACTCTGTGAGCAGCCATCTTGGAGGAATTGTCCTGTTTAATTTGTCAAGATGACTGTTGTTTTCTAGGGTTGGCCGTAGCATGATAAAAGGCTCTGTCAGCTGGATAAAGGGATGGAAAATCAGCATTTTTTGAAGGGTTTCTGTGAAAAGATGTTTATAAGCAGTGATACAAGAGGAATCTGTGATGCCTGACAATACCACTGGTCCAAATCTGCTCAGGCGTAGCTGACACAGCACTATTACTGCAGAAAATTTTCAAGTCATCCCCACTATGTTTAATTCTCCATGGGTCAACTCCACTTTCCTGAAAACAATTTTCAAACCAGGCCCACCGTGTTTAATATTCTACTGGTTACTACCACCAAGGAACGACACTCAAAAAAGCTAGATGTAAGATTTGCTCAAAAATGTTTTGCCAAGTGGTTCCACACAACCTTTTAAGTACTACTCCAATTCCAAAATAGTTGGGACAAAGTGTAAATTACATTACATTACAGGTTCTTCGTAGACGCCCTTATCCAGAGCGACGTACAATAGTGCAAGAGATCAGTACGAAAGTGCTGAGACAAGTAAAATGCAAACAATAAAAGTGACTGAGAACACATTCAGTTGTTACAGGTCTAGACCAATAGGTAAACACCAAATATACTGATAAAAAAGACCAAGTAAATAGCAACAAAATCAGGTAAAAGGGCAACAAAATCAAGTAAATTGTGAATAAAATCAAAACGCACTGACTTTCAAATCACACCAGCCAATATTTTATTCACAATAGAACAGAGATAATATAGCAAATGTTGAAGCTGAGAAATTTTACAATTTTATCCACAAAATGAGCTCAATTCAAATTTGATGGCTGCTACAGGTCTCAAAAAAGTTGGGACAGGGGCCTGTTTACCATGGTGTAGCATCCCCTCTTCTTTATAACACAAACTGGAGGCGTCTGGACATTGAGGAGACAAGTTTCTTGAGTTTAGCCATTGGAATTTGATCCCACTCTTGTTTAATACAGGCTTACAGCTGCTGGAGAGTTTTGGGTCTCCTTTGACAGACTTTTCATTTCATTATGCGTCAAATGTTCTCAATCGGTTAAAGATCAGGACTGCAGGAAGGCCAGTTCAGCACAAGGACTCTTCTACTATGAAGCCATGCTGTTGTAATAGCTACAGTATGTGGTTTTGCATTGTCCTGTTGAAAAACACAAGGCCTTCCTTGCAATAGATGTCATCTGGAGGGGAGCATATGTTGCTCTAAAACCTTTATATACCTTTCAGCATTCATGGTGCTTTTTAAAACATGCAAGTGTCCCACACCATATGCACTAATGCATCCCCATACCATCAGAGATGCTGGCTTTTGAACTGAACGCTGATAACAGGAGCGGTGGTCTTTCTCCTGTTTAGCCTGGAGGACACGATGCCCATGATTTCCAACAAGAATGTCAAATTTGGACTCGTCTGACCACAGGACACTTTGCCACTTTGCTACAGGCCATTTTAAATGAGCCTTGGCCCACAGAACACGGCGGCGCTTCTGGATCATGTTCAACAATGGCTTCCTTTTTGCATAATACGGTTTTAGGTGGCATCTGTGGATGGCACGGCGGACTGTGTTTACAGACAGTGGTTTCTTGAAGTATTCCTAGGCCCATTTACTAATGTCAATGACAGAATCATGCCGGTGAGTGATGCAGCGGCGTCTGAGGGCCCGAAGATCACGAGCATCCAGTAAAGGTCTTCGGCCTTGTCCCTTACGCACAGAGATTTTTCCAGTTTCTCTGAATCTTTTGATGATGTTATGCACTGTCGATGATGAGACCTTCAAAGCCTTTGCAATTTGACGTTGAGGAACTTTGTTTTTAAAGTATTCCACAATTTTTTTTATGCAAGCCTTCACGGGTTGGAGAGCCTCTGGCCATCTTTACTTCTGAGAGACTCAGCCTCTCTAAGACATCCCTTTTATAGCCAATCATGTTACATACCTGATGCCAGTTAACTTAAGTACTTGCTTAATGTTCTTTCAGCTGATTCTCTTATATATTAATTGCTTTTTCAGCCCTTTTTTTCCTGTGTCCCAACTTTTTTGCGACCTGTTGCAACCAGAAAATTTGAAATAAGCTCATTTTGTGGATAAAAATGTAAAATGTCTCGGTTTCAACATTTGAAATGTTATCTATGTTCTATTGTAAATAACATATTGGCTTGTAATCTGAACGTCATTGTATTTTGATTTTATTCACAATTTACACTTTGTCCCAACTATTTCAGAATTGGGGTTGTAATTCATAATTCAATTTTAAGATTTTTGGCTAGTTTCATTTCTCAGATTATTGGAAGTCACTTAACTCAGTTCTGTGAAACCCGTTTGCCTCTCATTTTTAAGTAAATCTCACATTTTATTCTTTGTGTTTTGCTTTAGACATCAGTGAGTATTCCAGTGAGTTCCTGTGGATCTACAACCCCAACACAGAAAAAGTTAGGACAGTATAGAAAGTTGATATAAAAACAAAAATCAGTGATTTCAAAATTTACTTTGACTTGTAGCTCATTGCATAGAACATAAAGACATTTCATGTTTTATCGGGTCAACTTCATTTTATTTGTTAATATACATCAGGGCCCGTATTCACAAAGCATCTTATCTTACCACTGGGAGTTCTCCTAAGACGCACTAAAACATTTTATGTAGGAGTAAAATCTTAAAAATTATTTACAAAGCCGCTGTGAGCAACTTTTAGCTAAGAAAACTGGTAACTTCTCGACTAGGAGTAGCTCTGAGATAGGTGGGAGTAAATCTCCGTTGCTATGGATGATGTCAATTCTCATGCACAAGTCTTGGGACAATGAGCACAGTGATTGATTGTTTGGTGACAGGGCGGCCCGTTGAAAAAAATATCCCACATACAACCCATGGAAGAAAAAATGAGGAAATAGTCCAAGCGGCTGGTTTGTCCCATAAAATAATAACATGTTGAGCACTCCTGAAAATGCACTATGCGCAGTCCCCACATATCATGCTCTAGGCAAATAAACATACATAGGAAAGAGATGGTTGTAAAACGCCAATAGCATAAAACGAGTCAATTATGAAACACGTCATTTGCCCCAATAATTAGCAACTTATTACCCAATGAGAATATGTCGCGATCATTTAAATGTCCGGCTGTTCAAGTTTGTTTGCCCTAAATTGTCATGGATGAAAGTTCAAAAAGGACGCGAAAGCCCAACTGGAGCCACGACCAGTTACTGCTGCTGGCCGTTAGTGCTGGAGCGAAAGCATGTTATCAAAGGGAAATTTGGCTCGGGGGTGAACAGCAAATCCAAGTGGGATGCGTGGGATAGTATCAGCCTACAGATCAATGCTGCATTCCCCTCGTGTCTCGGACGGCAGACGACTGAGTGAAGCAGTGATATGGGCTGCAATCGCAGGAGAGGTCCGAGATTGCAGCCTAAAAACGGGCTATCGTTCAAACAGGAAAGCTTACTAAGCTTGGTTTGTAATTTATAGGCTACAATTTAAATATGCATACAAAATATGACATAGGCCGGTACTATTCAAAAAAAGTAGGGGATATTTTATTTTGAGATCAAAATTTTCACATATACAAAGGGATACGAAACCATGTTGTATAGTTCCTTACTGAGGAAGCATTTCCAAAGAAATTCATCACCCAAACACACCAATGACACTCTCACGATCTGCACGGGATGCTATTGATGATCAAGGGGGTTGTGCCACAAATTTGCATGACTCTGAATTGGAAGGTTAGAGCCACTGTAAAGGAAGATTTTGAAGAGAAAGCAGCAGATTATCAGTGGTTGAAGTCGTTAATTAAACAGAGACCATGCGCCGTCTAACACAGGAGGAGAGGTTACGTGCCCTTGGCATGCTACAGGTTGGCACAAGACAGGTCGTTGTGGCAAGGGTAATGAATGTTTCCCGGTCTGTCATCAGCAGATTATGGTCCAGACATCGTGCTACAGGGTCTGTTCAGGATAGACCACGATCCGGTCGACCAAGGGCAACAACTCAGGCTCAGGACAGATTCATCCGCACTATTGTCTTGAGAAATCGTATGGTAACAGCAGATCAGATAAGGTCTCAACTTCAAAGGGATACTGGCTTGGTAGTGAGTGGCCAGACCATCAGGAATCGTCTGCACAGATTTCACCTACACGCCCGACGTCCTTGTGTCATTCCCTGTTTGAGGGATCGTCACATTAGGGCCAGACTCCAATGGTGTCGTCATCATCAACGCTGGGATAATCGCCGATGGAACAACGTAATGTTCTCAGATGAGTCGAGGTTCACTGTGGACTTCCTTGACAGACGCAGGAGGGTTTGGCGCCCGGCGTAATTTAACGTTTCCATGACATTAACGTCATTAGACATGATCCGTATGGGGGTGGATCTGTAATGGTGTGGGGAGGCATCACTGCTGCCGGCAGAACAGACTTGCATGTTGTTGCTGGACGTGTCACAGGGCAGTACTACCGGGACAACATCTTGGCACCCCATGTTGTGCCGTTTGCACGTCGTTATGGCCGCCGTTTCATTTTCCAAGATGACAATGCCAGATGTCATAGGGCCAGGATCGTTACAGATTACCTCCAGCAGCAGAATATCACCACATTACCATGGCCAGCACTCAGTCCGGACCTTTCCCCCATCGAGCATGTCTGGGACATGCTTGGACAGCTGCTACGCCAACGTCAACAACCTCCTGTCAATGTCCAAGAACTTGCTGCAGCATTGCAACAGGAATGGAATAACGTTCCCCAAAATGACCTGGGACGTCTCGTTAGGAGTATGCCACGCCGAATTCGAGCTTGTCTAGCCAACCGAGGGGGTTTTACCCGCTACTGACTCTGTTTCACAATGGTGGTAAATTTGCTGTGTGACCCTGTGTTTGTGTCGACCCTTATTCTGGAGAATCTGTCCTTTACTGACTGTACACAGGGTTTCGAATAAATTGACAAATGTTTTCTTAATGTTTTTATGTCATTTGTTTCCTTCCTGACCTCATGATCTGCATTTCATGGTACTTGTAAATCCAATATCCCCTACTTTTTTTGAATAGTATATTATGATGTTCTATTAAATGTAACCCTTGCTCAATAGCCTAATAAAATAATTCATGCATAGCAGGAGGAGGTACAGCACCAAAGCCACTGTCCCCGAGCAAGTGGCATCCCACAGGCACATAATGCCTGTCAAATAATTGGCATAAGCCGCTTTCCATTAAAATGCGAGTCATGCGTGGATCCTGGCCATTTCGCAACAATGTCCAAAATATTGTATTCGGCATCAAATACTATCTGGGTGTTGATGAAATTAACTTTTTTTCTATTTACAAATACCTCTTCATCTTGGGTCAGAGAAATAATTCGAATATGAGTCTCGTCAATAGCACCGATGATACCGGGCATACCTGAGATGTGCATGAATTAAAGTTTGATTCTGTGTTGTTGGCGAATGTCCATTGGAAACCGGATAAACTGTCGGATGATATGAGGTTCACAGAGCGCATTGATTGTTTGTTGAAGTGAGCGACTGACAGATGATTGTGAAATCCCTAAATTATCCGCGTTGCAAAGTTGCATTTTTCCGGTGGCCAAGTAACGACGTGTTGTCAAACATTTTATTTCAGGGCTTATTGGGTTGTTTCTCATGGTTGGAGATGTAATTCTCTCCCTCACCAAGTCAACAACAAATAAAATCCCTTCACGGTCGATCCGATATCTTTTCAACAACTGCGCATCATTCAGAATTTCCAAGTCATTCCGTCTTTCAACAGCAGCAGCCATTTTCCGATTCTTTGTGAATAGGTTTTAGCGAGTTAGGAGTCCTCTTGACTACTTTTAAGCTCTCCCAGACTTAGGAGCTACTTTTAGGCCTAAAATGCTTTGTGAATAACAATTAGTAAAAATAATTAGGAGTCCTAAATTTACGACTGACACGCCCATTTTTTCAAGAGTTTTTTTGGGGGGGGTGTGTTTTTCCGAGAAGTGGACCTTTTTTGTAGTTTTTCCCCTCATTTTTTAAAAGTTATTTTGGGCTTCAAATACTTAATTCCTGAATTCTGATGACTTTTAATGCACCAATTTGTGCTGGATTAGCTTGTCGACAGCTATTTTGACTTGCCAAGCTTTTATGATGAACCAAATTTTTCACACACACACACGCACACACACACACGCACGCATGCACACACACACATCACACACATGTGAATGGAGTGGTGACACAGAGGAACATACATCACACACAGGACTCTGGATCGACTTTCATAGTGAGGGGACCAAAACTGGGCCGGGAATTTCTAATGAAAAATGTAAAATGCAGGTATATTTGTGGCATAGGCAGATTTTGAGATAATGGTCCCTGGCTGTTAGATGCATAAATGGCACTGCCATCCGCACATATAGGTAACAACTCTGGCTATTTATGCGTTACCCTATTTTAGGCTTTATAATTCAAGATCTGAGCTTCACAGAGAAGGGGCAAATGACTTTAATGATACAGGATACTTGGAGCATTCAGAATTACATCGTATTTTAGATTCTTTAAAAATTTTAGTTCAGAGTAAGGGCCAAAAAACTTCATGAAATTTCAACGATGAAATAAAAAAATTATACTGAGAATTGAAAAATGGCTGGGAGTAAAAGCAATACATTACTGGGATCATAAACTCCTTGACCACAAGTGCACCTCATCACAGTGTGAAATTCTAAATTATCTACTCTTTATGAGCTAAAAAAGACAGCTCTTTGAGCTCTCCAATGCTGTCAGAGCACTCAAAATGAAGCACTGTCAAATCAAAAAATAATCATGTGTTTAACACAAATAAACTTTTGACTCATGAAGTTTAACATGATATAATGATTTTCTGGTAGAATTTAGCATGAGTTTCTCAATATAGGCATGGGTGGACATCAATAGTCACCAGTAACCTCTGCAAACCAAAAACATGCCTTTTCTCCAAAGTAAAGTTCAGAGTTTTGTCTACTTTTCAACAAAGCTGCATCAGCAAGCACACGCATTCATTAAAGGAACTGCTTATTTTATAATCAGAATGTTCACCCTGCTATGGATAGCTTGCTATTTGCAATTCCGATCATTCAGGCAAAACGTAAGCTTGGATAAACGCTTTTCACACCCTATAATGAGAAAGTGTGACTCACTAACACTGTAATATCTGAAATATACTATACAAAATATACAAAACAGACATTACACTATCGGGGACAAAGCAGGCAATATGCTACTCTGGATTGAACAGAATCAGTGCAATGAATATAGTAGGCATTTTACCAAAGTCCAGGGGCTGTTCTCATATTGAACAAAGGAAAACCTAGGCATTCAATTTCATTAAATTCAGTATAAATTCTAAAACATCACTACATTGCGCAAAATGCTGCCATATGCAGTATTAATAGCAAAGGCTAATGTGACTCATCTAACCAATGTGGCAAACATGCTCTGTGATCACTATGGCTATGGCTAACCGAAAAAAAAAAAAAACAGCTTGCCACAAGACTGCCTTATTTTTCCATTCTACTCACTCAAAATTAATCTAAACTCTCCATCATTGAAGTCCTCCTCCAGATGAACAGAGCCTTCTGGCACGAGGAAGCTACCAGTTTTGTTCCATTCAGAACAACACCCATTATCCATGTCAGAATCAAACTGCCATCATGTAAATGCAACCAAGCCACCTCTCGGTTGGTTTTGGAAGTCTTTTTTTTTTATTATTTGTACTCACGTCATTCAGCTGCACGCAGTTGAGAGAATACTACCTAACTTGCTGTTAAGCAAGGGTTTAATTACTTTTCTGAGGGTCCAATCATAGCTTTTCAATTTCTGTGGAAAGTTTATACTGTCTGAAATTGGATAGAAACTAGTCAATCAAAATATAATTATTGGGTTATAGTTCAGGTGGGCATAAACTGTAACTGTGCTTTACGCAGATTAGCCTGAGGAAGCATTAGAGTGATTGGATATCATTGAGGTATTATTGCTGAACTGGTTTCAATAAAGGTCAACAATTTTTTCTGTCATGAGAGATCATTTTTATTAACTGCTGGATAGATAGTATGGGCAGGTATATTAGGCAGTTTGCACATCAGGCTTGGCTGAGGAGTACAATTTCTGGGGAACAGGGATGGGACTTAACTTGTCCATATTCTAAACCGTGATCCAGCTCGGCTTGCCAGTGAATATTCAATAAGTGATCCGGGTGAGCTGTCTATTGATAGAATAGTTTAACTGCATGCATAAATGGAGCACCCCATAACCGCTGGAATCTACATCTGCACAGAGGGGTTAAGGCCAGCAGCCTATCAACACATTCATTCATGTCTGCATCTCAAAAGCATTTACAGCGCAGGAGCAGCTAAGCATCAAAGCTAACAGCACATTAACATGAAATAATTTACGTAGTACCTGTATGTCAACAATACAGGATTTACACAGTGGCGGTACACTCAATTACAGGCAACAGCACATTAACAAAGTACACCACTATCAAGTACAAAAAATGTGAATGATAATATCAGCATCACACACCCATCAACAAACGGTCATCTAATGCAGTGGTTCTCAACGTCGGTCCTGGGGACCCCATGTGTGTGCTGGCTTTTGTTCCTACCACAATTGCAATTGTAGAACTTTAACAAGCTGTGACTGTCTCAATTAGGTGCTTTTCATGTTCAGAGTTGTTTATATATCTCTTTAGTCAAATGTTACATAGGAACATCCATACATGCAATGAAGAATAAAACACCCTTGAAGATAGTGTGTTTATTGCAATACTGCAAGTAATGTCAAGTAACATAACATGTCAAACAGATCAAATTATACACTGAGGAAATCAATAAACCCCAGATTAGGCTGCTGGACACAACTGTTTCAAGTTCTTTTAAAAAGCTTCAGGTGAACTTAATCAGATCAACATAACACAAAACTGGTTTGTTTGTGGACTACATTTATCATGATGAGCCAAGTAGTTTTCACTAATTAGGAGCCAACTACATCATTAATTTGATTGGTTACATTGTTTTCTCTCATTTTATGCTGTTATTTCCGATATACTGCAATGTGCGAATGGTATTTTTGAAATTCTTGATGGCAAATAGATATTTCTGTTAAGTTGTGGGTTAAGAGGGCAAATAACTGCTCTAAACATTAAATGCACATAATTAAGACAAAGTAGCTGCTTGTTAAAATCCTACGATTGCAACTGTGGTTGGAACAAAAGCCAGCACACACATGGGGTCCCTAGGACTGACGTTGAGAACCACTGATCTAATGAACTAGGACATGACAGTTCACATGATAAAACAAGTAGTTCTGACCAAGCAATCTGATTGATCACCAAGACATTTAGAATGTGATCAAGACAGCAAAGCTAGCTAAGTCCTCAATAAGAATATTTCTCCTCCATATCTGTGACAACATTGTGGCCTAACTGCTGTAGCAAGAAAATGCTGCAATATTTTTATAAAATGGATGGTATTCTTGGTAAATATTTGTAAATAAAGTAATAAATCTGAAACAGTTCATGTTTTTTTATTTTAATGTAGCCTATGTTGTTAGAAAGTTAGAAAAAAAGTTCTTAGAGGTTAAAAACTAATAAATATGGACTGAAGCTGAATATTTCACTTGATAAAATTTATTTAACGCATTTCATTACTTTATATGATACGACCACTCATGTAAGATCATATATGTTCTTTTGTAAGCAGCCACTTAATAAGCGGGATGTATTCAAAGAGCGGGTCATTACACTCACACACACACACACACACACACACTCACGCACACTCATGCACACACACGAGTTAAAAACATACCCTCCGTCCCCGCAGGGTCGCAGATTCAAGTTAGCGAGCAAGCTAATATTTGCATGCCAACAACATGCCATTAACTATATCAAATAGTTTGTTGGGTAACTATAACAACTTTACCCTATTTGGCCTTTTTCCTGAACTAATGTTAAATATTCTGAGAAAGTGAGGCTGCTGATCTTTCATTCCCATTTTAAATTAGCCTGCGACAGACTAGCTTATATGAAAATAGTTTTGCGTTTAATCTTTATGTATACGGTTACATTTCAGAGACCAGAAAACAGCTGCATTTTACTAGCTACAAGACTAGTCATTTGTTTTTCCCTCAGCGGAAACTTATTTTTCCTGGACAATCAACATTTCTGCCTCCCAAGTCCCTTGACTACAGATTTTTTCACAAATTATCCCATATTTTCTTTGGCTAGACTAAAAGAATGAAAAGCAGCATAAAGCTAACTATAAAGCAGTACAGTCTGTGAAAATGCGGACAGACTTTAAAGTGTGGAAGAGAATCGCCCAAACGTGATTTAAACATTGTTGCGGTTTTGTCTTGTCAAAGTCACTTTTCGTAATGTAATTAAACATGTTAATATTCATTTATATATATAATTCGACATACTCTTGTCGTGTTTAGGGCCTGGCTACTGGGCTATAGCCCGGGGTGTTTTTTCTTTAGCCCGGGGTCTTTTCTTATGGTTAAAAAATAAGACGAGTATGAACTTAGAGCTCTTGCAACCACTGAGTCTTTAGCCTATATTGTACTAATTTATTCGTGGCGTGCGTTAGAAAGTTACCGTGGTTACGGGGACGCTGATGTGTCTGTTTCGTTCTCATGAAAGCCTCCCTCTTCCACCCATATATATGTCTATGTTTGCACCCACAAAGTTCATGATGCCTGAAACATGACATTTAGGAGCTAGCTAGTAGCGCGACCAAAAAAAAAGATCTGAGAAAAACATAAAATGATAAAGGTAATGCTTATTTATTAGATTAAGCCTTCCATTGTTGATAAAATGAATACGTCATGCCATTTACATCTGGCAAAGTGAAGCATCTGGTCGTGGCTATTCATCAGCTAGCAAAATACTGTTCAACTGACCGCTGGCCAATTATCGGGACCCCAAAGAAAATAGACTATAAATCTATAACTGCAGCTTTTCTCATATTTATTGTGCTCTAATGAAAATAAACAAATCATTTTGCACCTGGACCAAGCAGTCACTGATTTCATACATGCTGCGTGAATAATCCTGAACATGCGAGACTTCAGATCAGAGTGGAAGGGAGCATCCAATCTGATCCATCATGATAGAAGATAAGAGATTGATGTTGATACGAGCCATGGATGCATGCGTCCAGTGGCAAATGGTATTATTTGGCTAGCTCGCATCAACATCAATCGCTAACCTTCTATCCTAATGGATCAGATTGGATGCGCTCTTCCACTCTGGTCTGTAGTCCCGCATGTACATGATTATTCACGCAGCATATACTGTATGAAGTCGGTGGTCCAGGTGCAATGTGATTTATTTTCATTAGAGTACGATAAAGATGAGAAAAGCTGCGATTCTTAGATTTAAAGTCTATTTTCTTTGGGGTTCCGATAATTAGCCAGGGGTCAGTTTAAAAGTATTTTGTCGATTGCAGCAGATGTTCAAAATACTGGTTCAGAAACTAACTACGCTTCCCCAATATACTCCAGTGATGATCATATGCATATCAGCGCAATGCCTCAACTAGGAGCCTGCGTCACAAAGTCTACGGTCACAAAGCAGTCTGTGTATTTGGGCTAATAACGTCGCTCATCGTCCTCACTTTCTGATATCACGAAATTTGCTCTCTGATCCGCAGTATCAGTCACCGAAGCGAAGGTCTAATAAATAGACTGTTGGACTTCTGCAGCAGATCGGTTAGTTTACTTGCTGTTTAGCGTATTGTGGAGCACTTTAATTCTGATTGTCAGACGGGCATTTACAAATTTTCCGCGTACACAACTCAGCTGACAGAGACAAGGTCGAATGTGTTGCCATTCCCATTGGTGCATGAGTACAGCCGTGCTGTGATTGGCTGTGGACACGTACAATAGTACCACTGCCTGTACCAGAGCTGTGATTGGCTGATGTACGTAATGGTACCAACCGACCTGCAGAAAAAAAATTCTGAAGAGACTTCAACCAGCTGCTGACTGTATCTTGAGTGATTTTATTTATTTTTTTCTTCTTCATTAAAGGGTGTGAATTTAAAAGTGTTCTCCAGTGTCTTTTGTCCACTTTAATTTGGTGGTAAGTTGAGGGTTTCTGTATCGCAGCTCACGTGCACACTTCTTTCCTCCTTCTGGGCTAAGCCCTGGATCTCCTACCATCCTAGATCCGCCCCTGCTCTTAAACATGTTATGAACTTCTGTTTGGTTTACAATTTTTTATTTTGTTGGATTAGTTTAGAATTATAAACTGTCGTACTGTAAAAGGAGGACACAAAACGGTAAATTCTGGACGTTTGGCCGGGGGGGGGTTCGGTCAAAACCTCCAAACCTTCCTGGCTATGGGCTTGTACATCCATTCCTGCCATTCAGGCCTGTTAATGCATTGCAAATAAGTGGGGAGGGGGGAAATTTAAGACTAAGGATGACGCAAAAATTTTGTGAAATTATGTTGTTTGATACAGCTGATATCAGCAGGTGATTTTTAGATGGGCTGAGGATTGCCAATTTGTCCTGAAATGCATGATAAAAATCATTAAAATTTTTAAAAGAATGTTCCTCAAAGAAAAGTAGGAAGGGAATTAGATATTTCACCCTTTATGGGACATAAAATTATTGAAAAATTATAGGAATCGTGAGGGATTTCTGCACTGCATCAAGAACTGTTCTTTATGTAAAAGTGATGTAACCACAGGAGCTCAGGATTACTTTGCAAGCCTTTGTCAAGTACTACAGTACGTAGTTACATTCTAAAAGGCTAGGCAAATCTTTATTGTGCAAAAAGGAGGCCATCTATTTACAGTGCTCAGAAGCGCCGTTGACTTCTCTGGGCTCTGAGGCATCTGTGATTGACTATCATGTAGTGGCAGAGCCATTTCCTGCTCTACACCATGTCCCAAAAATTCATGCACCCCAATGGGCAACATATCTGTCTTCAAAATGGGTTACACCTGGTCAGCCAGGTGTTGTGAGGTTGTTTAATTAGTTCATCAGTTTGCGAGAGGCCTATAAGTTTCTTGGTTGACCAAGGAACCGAGAGAGAACTGTCACTGAGAGAACCTTTTTGATAGTGCTGCCACGATGGCCAAACAAAAATCTGGAAAGGCTGCTCTTTCAGAGCCTCAGGTCCGTGCTCAAGCCATTGCCTTGCGCAGGGCAGGGAAAACTTGCAGGGAGGGAGCTCAGGACCTTGGCAGAAGCATACGATGGGTGAAGAAGTGGTGGCAGAGACACCAGAGTTGTGACTCCCTTGAAGACGAGCCCCGTGCAGGTCGCCCCTCAGTCCTGAATTCCATTCTCCAGCCAGTGCTACTTCCCATACTCACCAGAAAAAAGAAATTGGTCCCCGTCACTGCTAGGAGGGTGTTCCACAGGCGTGCGGAAATGGTCTTGGTGCAAGATGGTGCCCCCGCACATACTGCTCGTTCAACTCAGCAGCTGGCTTTCTGCACAAGGAGGAATGGCCACCCAACTCCCCGGACCTCAACCCGATTGAGAACTCCTGGGGTATCCTGAACAGTTGGGTCTTCCACAGCCCACCCCCTACCACCATGAAGCAGCTCAATGCGAGGGCTGTGCGGGAGTGGGGCAACTTTGAGCCTTCTGTTCTAAACAACTTAGTGCATTCTATGCCCCACAGGCTGAGGGCAGTAATTACGATGCAGGAGGGATACACTGGCTTTTGAATTAACACATTCTGTTGAATATTCACAATCTAAGTTGATTTTTTCTGTGGTGCATGAACTTTTGGGACACGGTGTATATGGAATGCGCAGTAGCACATGGCCCCACAGCCACAAGGGTGCCCCCGCATACATCCCTACATGGTACTGAAAGCATATTGTAGTAATGGAACTCTTAAATCTCCCCAAGAATCCATCAGTCGAGACAATTTTTTTTTGATGGGATGGGGGGTTTAAAGAGCAACTTTTAAATTTTTAATCAATTTCATAGCTTTTGCGACCAAAAACCTTCTAAGAGAATGGTAATCAATATGTCAATATCCTTTTAAGTTAGCAGCATTGACTGTAAATAAGGATGGACGAATTGACAGTTCCCCAAAAGTGAGGCCAAAACATCTTGATTGCTCCCTGGTGGCTGGCTGCTGTGTAGGTTATAAACTCTGCTGCCTCCATTTTAGTGGGAAGGAGGCCTCACCAAAAATCAGAGTACTGGTCAAATTTTTTTGGAAGATCATTTTAAGTAGTCATTTTAAGTAGTTCGTACCATGCTTATGCGCTGTATGTTCATGTGTTCACTTTTTTCTGATAAGTTTTTTTCACTTATCTGTTTGGTACTATGAAAAGGGGGTGTAAAGTCATGATTGACAGCTGCTCTGAGTGAAATTCTCGCCTGCAGACTTATTTTTGAGTTTCAACATATTTCGGCAAGACTACATGAAAGCACATTCTGCTCAGATTACTAAGGCAGGGCTGCATAAGGTGCTGGACTGGCCTGCCTGCGGTTCTGACTTTGGAGGAAAAATTTGACAAAATTACAAGTTAACCACTTAATCACTTGGTATCTTCAGTCCTTAAGTGTTCTAAAAAAAAAAAGAATGGCAACATTATTAAGTATGGTAAATACTTTGCAGTCCCAACTTATTTATTTTCTTAAATATGTTGCGAGAGTCAAAATTTACTTGTTCATTTCAAAAAATCTATTAAATTATAGCAGTGAAACTTCAGGTCTTGTGCTATTGTATTGTTTAAGACATAATGCATGCCATAGTTAATTTACAAATGTCTGCTTTCAGTTGAAATTTTAAATTCACAGATTATCATAACCTTTTCTGATTTAAGGTTGTCTGTGCTTTTGCAGTTATCTGAGGAATAGAATTTGTGTAGTCAGGGGGGGACAACCGAGTCAGTTGTCCAGGGCCCTGGGTCATGGGGGGCCCAGAACTGGGCCCTCTGACCAGTTGGGGCGAGGCGAGGTGTGGCGAAGGGGGGCCCTCTGCGGTCGCCTTGTCCTGGGCCCAGGCAAACCTGTCAGCATCTCTGCGTGTAGTTATGCTGTGCTCATTTATGTTTGAATAGAGAAACTCTAAACAAACCCTGGTGATTTAGCAGGGAAATGAAGAGCTGAGCACTTCACAGCCCCCAGCTGAAAATGACTTCCTGCTTCCTCCTTTTTGTTCTTCTTGTTTGAAGCTGTTAAATAAGTGCAGGTTGTCTTGACTGATTGTCTGCATGACATCATGTTATTCAGAAATCAATTAGCATAAGTGGCAGTCCTTAAAAACTTGCTCTGCAAACATAGATTTATATCATATACAGTAGAATGAAATCTTGATTTTGCAAGATAGAAAATATGTGTTTTTCAAGTAAAATTTATTAGAGAACTGAGTGTTGCTGCAAATAAGTATACGTGCTCAGTCAACCAATCCTGTGTGCAGGTGTGCATTAAATGAAAAGTGGGTGTTGGGTTTAACATATAATTTTCCCCCTTGAAAAGGCTGTTTACTAAAATATTCCAGTGGGGAATAGCTGACTCCATACTTGTGATGACCTGGACAATCTTGCTTAGTTTGTTCCGCTCGATATTCAGTTCGGCTCCATTTCACACTGAACACACTCTTTGAAACCAATTCCATCGATTAACCAGGACCTAGGGCTGGCCTTGTATCGTGGGAGGGAGAACCTCCACAAGGGGCACATACTGTGGTTGCGTTGCCATGGAGACGAGCTGCTGCATCACGTGGTGCATTGAGTCGTCCAACTTCTATTATGATCAAGACCTGAAACCAAATGCAGACCAAGTACAATCCAATAGTAGGGTTTATTGATAGTGATACAGTAATGAGAGATGGAGGGAGCCCGGAGCAGAATGGCACAATTCAGTTTAAATGGAGTAGGGTTGATTGTAAGGGCGTGTCCGCGCCTGGCCAGCGGCGTCCCAAGAAAATAGCCAAATTGAGTAAGCAATCACTTGAGCAGAACTGTCTGATGGCAGGACCAGGGAGATTTGCAGGAATGCAGTCCTTGTCTTGATGATTGCGGAAGGCTTGGGAGGTGTACCTAATAAACTGGGCCAATGAACAGATCCAAGAGTGATTAACAGGAAGTCAGTCCCAGTCCTGAAGAAAGGCACGGGAGCTTGTTCCTATTAGTAAGACTCGGAAGAGTACCGGGTTGTACCATTATTAAAGGTTCCGAATATAATGTCCAAAAATGATAAACTTTTGATGATAAAATTAGGAAGATACTGACTGGTTGCTAAAGGGCATATAGCAAGCGACAATCCAGCAACTTGCTCTCTGTAAGTAAGGGGTATATATAAGTATGCTAACACACATGTAAGGGAATGGGAGACAGGCAGGCTGCTGGATGGGAGGAGACACGAAAGAGATTCACACAAGGATTGTGACAGCTTCATGGCCTGACCGGGCGTTCAGCTCCGTTGAAGGCCTATTTATGATGCATTTCATATAAGTGCAGACTCTCAGCTCTGACAGGACAACAGTGGTGCTGTGATGCCATGGGCCCTTTCTGAAGGGAATATAATACTTGCTATTTTACAGCAAGTGTTATATTAATTTGAAAATATCAGTGTAATGTCTGCATTGGAACCGATGAAATTATGTCATTATAACTTGTCAGGTTTCCCTATATGTATCCAGTAACCACTTCACTGATTATCTTTCACTTTATTAAATCCATTTTTCCAGTCACATATTATTATGCTAAGGTTGGTCATGTCCTATCTGAAAACTTACTCGGGATTTAAGATTATCAAAGAATTTTTGTCACTGCGTTGTGTCTGCACATGATGACTTAGCATTACTAGAAAGCACTCAGAGAGCGCATTCCTCTGCCAATGCGTTTGGAACTTTAATTCCATCAAGTCGATTTTAAGATGTATGTCATGTTTTCCAATCCTGCTATCCTGCAATGGTGAAGAATCCTTTCAAGAAAATTCCTGAATCCGGATGGTGATCTGGGTCACCACCAAAATTTGCTGGATTGTTTCTTGGGCCATGGCCCACACTTCCCCAATATATCATTGAAATTGATTGCACAATTTAAGAGATATTGTTTGGACAAACAAACGGACAGATAAACATTGACACATGAGTGAATACATTACCTTCTCCCAACTTCGTTGGTTGGCGGAGGTAAAAAGGTGTTACCACGCCATTTTTGAACGATGAAATTTTGTTTTGTATGAAATATGAAGCCATTCTGTTCATTATGAAGTTGTTATGTATGCTACATGGTATTGCATACACACATACATATGTACAGCATGTACATAAGAAAGTTTTTGTTTAAGTTTGGGCCATTTTCACTCGCTGCTAATGAGAGCACCTGTCGTGAACCGGACCAGGAATCAACTCTGCGGAGGCAGAGTTCAATCCAATAGGTAGGTTTATTGCTAGCATATGGTATAATTGGGGATGGAACCCCAGAGGAAGAGGTGGGGGGAGAACCCCAAAGGAGGAGAGCACAGTTCAACACAGATGTAACAGGTGAAGCTGAGATGTCATTCAACGGCTGGTGGATACCGGGATAACAGCATGGAGGTGTGCACACTTAGCCAGAGCCAAATTCTCCCACGGGAGAATTGAGCAGCTTGAGGGGAACTAGGTTCCAATCCTGACTGCAGGACTGCAGAAGGCCTGGGAGCTTGCTCCTATTAAACTGGATAGAGGCTCAGGCTTGAAGAGTGAACAGGAGTGTGGTTCAAATCCTGGAACCTGGTTAGGCTTGGGAGCTTGTTCCTATTAAACTGGACAGAGGAGCAGAAAAGGAAGGGTTAACATGAGCGCGGTCCCAATCCTGGAACCTGGTTAGGCTTGGGAGCTTGTTCTTATTAAACTGGACAGAGGAGCAGACAAGGAAGGGTTAACATGAGCGCGGTCCCAATCGTGGAACCTGGTTAAGCTTGGAAGCTTGTTCTTATTAAACTAGACAAAGGAACTCTCTAGAACTGGGTTAACTTAAATGTGATCCTAATCCTTCAACCTGGTTTGGATAGGAAGCTTGTTCCTATTAAACTGGTCAAAGGAATTGACTAGAACTGTGTCAACTTGACTCTGAGTCAGCCAGAAAGCTCGTTCAAGTTAACTGAATAACGGGGTAAGTTTTCTCGTCATGCTGTCATTAAAGACTGCGTTACGCTTATTAAAGACTGAGAGTTTCCACTATTAACGATCACATAGCTCTTAATAAAAACAAGTGGTGCCAGGCACAACAAACCCCGCCCCCCACACATACTTTGACCTACTTTTCCTAAATTCAATAGGCATCTATTCTGGGTCAGTGGCAATCCCTAAACCCAATTTGAGGTGAATCTTCCCATTATTTTGCTGCTAAAGTGTTAACAAACAAAGAAACAAACACACAAACACACAAACAAACCGAACCAAAAACAATACCCCTTGCCCTCACCCTTCGGGCGGGGCGGGGTCATAAAGAGTTTCTAATAGGAAAACTGACTGGATAAAGATAACGTTACATGAAATAAAGACAAAGGATTACTGCTAGGAGCACAGACTGATTTGGACCGCAGATAACACATTACAATCCAACAACTTGCGATTCAAAGCAAGGGGCTTAAACACATGTCACATAATCATTAGGAAATAACCATGAAATCAGACTCGGCAAAAGCGGAGCAAATACGCAAGATGTAAACCAATCAATGGCAGCCACCTTCTAATAGCAAGTTGCTGAATAAGACGGGAGATGAAAGGCATTCACACGAGGGTTATGACTGCGCCTGCATGTTATTCAGTCTCTGTAGAAGTGAGCACAGTGGGAACATGCAGAATGATGGAGTTTAGATTCATAATATACGAGAGACAGAAAAGGCAGTTGATATCCACTTGACTTAAAAGGGTTTTCAGAACAAGTCTCCATTTATTTATTTATGTGTCTACCTTGTGCCTGCTGCAGTTTTTGCCTCCTCTTGGCTCTGCACCACCCACACGATATTGCGTTGCCCCAGGATCACTTTGATGTTTCTGTCTTTCCGCCATACCAATGAGCTTAAAGAGAAAGCAAAGACACAAAAACTGTTTAAAAGTCGAAAAGTACATGATTAGATTATTTATTTATTTATTCATTCATTAATTTATGTATTCATTCATTGTAAAGGTGTGGGCCTATATGTACAACAGTGGGTCAGAAGTAGCTGGAACTGTGTGAAAAATTTACATAAAACATAAAGCAGTGATTTCTAAATGTATTCAGACTTGTATTTCAGTCTGAACAGTATGAAGGCAGGAGGCTCTATTTTCATGCCTCTGCAAATGGAAGTGCAAGTAGCAGTAGTGTTATTCCCAATTTCATCTGTGACAAACGGCATATCACTTTAGCCTCATTAGGTGCTTTTGTGCTTCGCCATAAATGTGTTTGCGACAGAGTGGGCTGAACTGCGCATTAGGGGGTGTGTCAATGAATAATGCTTGCGCTGTTCAAATTTTGTGTCGAAGACCTTGCTTGCATTTTGACTCACCAAGGCCACCTTTTAACCTAACCGCTGCTGCCTAATGGCAATGAATCCCAGCCAGCGGAACTGTTTGCTCACATGTCGTTCATATGGTTTTACTACCCCTTCTAACTTCCCCTCCCCTCCAAAAAGGTAGGGCGAGGATGTTGTAATTGACTTGGTTTGTCAGTTTGTTTATTTATTTAATTAATTACTAACTTATTTGTTAGCAAGATTATGAGAATTGCGCTGCTTCAATTTGTGTCAAATTTGGCCAAAAGTTGGTCAATGACTCAGAATAGATCCCATTACATTTTTGAATGAATTAGGTCAAAATTATGGTCACTGAAAAGGTCAAAATTATTTTTTGGCCATAACTGTCAAAATGGTACAATTTACTGCAAATTTCAGTCTGTAAAATAGCATCCTATCCATTGCCAAGATGAAAAATGTTTAGTTTCAAAGATCGGTAGGGTCAAAGTTCGGGGGGGTAATAATTTACATGATGGGCCCTATTGTAACGATCTAAGCAGACGGTCTGAAATGCGTGGCGCAAGTGCATTTTGGGCATGTCCAAATCCATTTTGCATGTTAAACGGCGGGTTAGATGTGTTTTGGGCCTATTATGAAATAAACCAATCAGAATGTCATCTCTCATGCCTTATACTTTGGCAAATAACTATTGAAAAGGCGGATTTTCCAAGTCATTGGAAAACCGCTACTCTGCAGAAACAGGTTAACTCGTGCGCGAACCAAAGGAGCACAAGCAAACCACTGCTGAAACCTGATCTCTATAATGTCCAAGTGTTAGCTGATAAGAAATGTTTTTTCAAATATTGTTCAAAGTTGTTTTAATCATATTCTGAATAAAAAAGTCTTCATACACCGTGAATCCCAGGGTCACATTTGAATGTGTGCATAAAACAAGGAAACAAAATTAAAAAAAAAAAAAACTTTTAATGCAGGGTCGCAAGTTAAAACAAAAGTGTGTGCGGACGGGGCAACGACCAAGAGAAATTAAAATGAGCAAGGAAAATAAGAGCTTGGGGGGAAAAAAACAAAATAATGTTGTTTTGATTACGCTACTATAACCCCTTGAATAATAGCCAGCGGGAGTGAAATGAACTTGCTTCTGCTTTATTGACAGTGAGGCTGGGAAAGAAATGGATCAGTCCGGATAATATAAGAATAAAAATAACTGTTGGTGAATTCCAGATTGCTTACATCGCATCCTTGAAGGCCAAGTTGGGTGTATGGAAGAAATTTGGATTAATTATAAACAGGGACCATTATTTCATCTGTCGCTTTAATGCTTATAAAGTTCAATATTTTACGGTTGCTTTGTCTGTCAGCCTAACAAAAGCTGAGTTGTGTTTTTGATAACAGAAGCAGGACAGAGGGATTGCTGGTATTGTTTTTGTGAGTCAGTTCGGTTCAAAATTGATTCTGAGATAATTGTGGGTGCCGGACTTACCCAAACATCTGAAGCACTCCAAGCATTCTTTCAATACTGAGCAATGAAGGAAAGAAAAGAAATACAAGCCTGAGCAGAAAAAAAAAATGTGTGTGATTATCATTACTTCTCATTAACCCCTTGTCACTCTGACGGCCGTCAGGGAAGTTAAAAACAAACTATGTCATTTAACAGCTTGTGTGTAATGTGAGATACTCATGCCACATTTCTTCAGAAAGCTAAGATTCTTGTGATTCAGTTGATGCCAACCATTTCAAAATATAATCATCACAGCCACTTTAATCAACGCCTGTGTCAGACCACAAACAAACAAACGAACAGTTACAAAACTGATGTAACTCACCAATGAAGCCTCCTAGTACTCCTCCAGTCGAACATATCCCCTCAAACATGGTCTTGTTACATCCACAAAGTTCCAGTAAATCCAATCCAGTCAAGTATTCAGTCCAAAACACACTATTATACCGGTAAATATCCACGAACAGCTGCTGCATCGTTTGAAATGAGCCGGTGGATATCCACAAACTCCGCTGTATTTGTAGTCGTAGCTCTGGAGCACATGTAAACAGTACAGAGCCATTGGATAGGCATTTTAGGCAAATTTTACCGGAGTGATAAGGGGTTAATTGATAGCACTAGCTCATCGACCCTGATTTCCTCAAATATTTCTTTGTTTTGCAGTCACTTCTTGGTGACCATACGAGCACATTAACTCTATTGCGTTTCCTATTTTCCATTGAACAGAAATGTACACATTTTAGGCGTGATATTATATCATATCCTGAATAATTTGTGAGCACGTAAATATGTAATCTTGCGAGCTGAATTGCAAAATACCTGGATGTTGATGGACTACATTCCCTTATGATTTAGTGCATTCAAAGAGCATTCAATGTTCACACACACACAGTTGCACAGGTGTGCAAAAGATTGCACTTGCCATTATGACATCTATTTTTTACATATCTTGATTTATTCAATAATTATCTTTCACATGATCATTTTTTTAATTTTTAATTGTTTGCACGTCTGCACACCACTACATGTCCCTGTGTGTGTAACAAGCAGAGGGTACGCGGGTATAGTGGCCTACAAAGGCACATACTTTTTTAATAATGTGCCCTTAAAATAGCAGTTATAGACTGATTATTGACTTTACACCAAGTTTTTGTTGGTCAATCGCGCAAGAGCTTTATGGTACCTCAAGATAGCGACATTCCAGCAGAGCGCCTGTCCACAACTCATTTTAAAACCGACTTGCCTGTAGGCGCTGAATTTGGCGCACATGCATTCGCTATTTATGCAGAGTGAATGCTGGATGGGAAAATGGTATCTGCGTTAGTCATAAGGTTGCAGACGTTTGCGTTACACTTTGCGCTGGGTGTAAGATGGAAGCCTATATCTCAAAAACTACTGTAGATACCCGCTTTGTTACTATTGAAGACATGTAGAAAAGCATTAAAAAGTTTATGAAAATGACACCATGACCTTTGACCTTGCATGAACTTGAAAGGTCAAACCAAAGGTGGCACGAGTTCAAATGGCTATATCTCAATCACATATACCCAGAAAGAAAAAAAAAAAAAAAAAAAAGTGCCCGGGGGGGTGTTTACTGTGCCTGGTTGTCAATTTGGTTATTTAGGCAACTATATAAATAATGCCTACAAAGGAGTACTGGGGTCTAATGGGAAAGTGGAGGTGAAGGGGTATTTTTGCACTTGAATATTTTCTTTGTGTGTGATGAAACACAAATAATTAACCTCGGTCTTACCCTTGTTTTAATACCACGAGTTCTGTTTTAGATACAGTTTAAATGGCTCGCTTCCATGCGAAATGCCTTGATGCCAGTTCTTACTCTCCTTTTCACTTCACATTATTGAACCGCTTAGTACATCGGAGCGCAAAATTGCCAGTTCACTACAGCATTAATGCACTGGTTTTAATGGTAATGACTGCAGCCGATCTGATTGGCCTTTATCAAACCAAACCCTCAAGACACCCACAGGTAACTAATTAGATTTAGACCAACTCTTTTGACAATAGCGCCACCTGTCACAAAATGACCGAAATAGAGTTCGACACAGCCAGTTTTGAAGGAACTGCTCATGTGTGGAGTGGTCACGCATGGGTTTGTATGGCTGCAAATTGAGCTGGTTTTCTCACATCTGCTGGCAATGAGAGTGTTGACAAAATCTGGAAGATGAATTTTGAATTGTATAGGGCTATATTATAGCACAATGTGTTATTATTATGAAGTAACTTCCACCTGTTGCAGTAAATAACAAGGTTATTCTAGAGTTCTTGAAAACTCCAGCAAATGAGCATGCTGTTACCTAAAGGTCAGACTCCACTAAAAAACAAAATAATTAAAAAAAAAAAAAAAAATTTGTACAAAGGAGAAATTGACTTTTAGGGTATTGATTCTTGTCATTCAAAAAAAAAAAATTGGAAAACAACTGAAAATGGTTTGTCCAGTGGCCTGTTGCTTAAATCAGGATTACTCCGGTCAACTGCACTACATAAAATCTGAACCTCACCTTAACCTAGAAGATACACTGAGGTAAAATGAGCTTTTACAGGCTTTACTGTGTGCAGTTATCTGCTTAGCTCACTAATCCAGCTTTCGATAATGGGCTCCAGAACTGGCATGAAAACATGGTACGTTTACTTTAAGAAAATCCGATGACTTTTTAATGCCATAATTCCTTTGAGGTTGACAAATATGTTTTGCCCAGGTTGGATAGCAAATAATGTGTAATATAGAGATAGGGAGAGTATGTTTGCTGATAAACAAAATGAAGGTCTTTTCCCCTCCCCCCATCCTACCCCACCCATCCCATGCATCTTTATCCTGTGCAGTTTTGCCGAGTCTGCAGAATGTGTCTTAGTCCATGTTTTCCCTGTCAAGTGGGTACAGACTGAATCAATATCTGTCCTGTCTAGTCACTGCAAAGAGACTTCAACCAGTCTCTTTGTCCGATTCGGGTTTTATTTAACCTCCAGTTTTGGTTTAAGTCTCAATTCGCAAGTTGCCATGAAAATCGAACAAAACTGCAAGGGTTAGCTACTTTCAGATGTTGCCAGGTTTAACTGGTGCTATAAACTATCTGCTATCTGTCCCTCAGTCTCATATAGTATATTGTTAAATCCATATTTTTCATGACTTTATTGGAAATAAGCGTTGGCTGAAAATACAAGTTGAATGAAAATGGAGATAATGCTGGGAAGACTCAAGAGCTCCAAAACTCAATGAAAATCCTCTGGAAGATCTCTATCTTACACCACTGGCTCAGTGTTTCAATAGATATTATGAAATTACCCTTTAATCTTTTTGTAGCTTGTGTGCATCTGTGTAAAGCTGCACTGTCTAAATTGCATTGACTCTGCACTGAGCACGGTTGTGAACATTGCTGAACTTATATTGCCACCAGTGCTCTTAAGTTCCATTGGGTGTGCGGTAATCTGACGTCTTTAGCTGGATCGAGGAGGACAGCAGATTCTCAGCTATCCCTAGAGTCCAGCCATTTCTGAAACGATTGATTATGTAACAATGACAGGGAACAGAGTAACCGCCAGTGACATCCCAGGTCTCCAGGTCTATTGATCTGTCCTGGTTAAAATTACAATTGGGAGGGGGATATGTGACAGATGAGTCTCACTGCAGTCATTTGTCTGCTATAAGAAGCCTATTAGTTATAAATGATAGCCATTCTCTTTCTGGTGTGCGGTTTGCTTCCATTCATTTCTCACCAATGATACTTGACTGAATGACATTGCTGATAACACTGGGGCCCTAATGACTTAATTATGGCTTTAAATCACTGAATTTATATTTAGTAAAAGCTCACATTTAGAAGTGGAAACACTACAGTACCCATTGGTACCAAATATTCAGCAAGATGGAGTCATCAGTGGAAATTTGCAGTGGGATAAGTACTAAAGCTAATGCAGTGGAAACACTGTCACTACCATTGATCCTTTGGCAGCATATTTACATGTTGGAGCGGTTCCCGTGCCACTGTTTCCCTTGTTTAATTACCCGGGAGTGACACAGCTGACTTGCCGTTGGTCACTATTCCCATTAAGAGAGGCACAGTGCATCTGAAACGAGCCGCAGCGTTTGAAGTTCATGCTGGTTACAAGCACCGCGGACCCCTCGTTCAAGGGAACTTGCCGGGTTTGCTCAGTGACATAGCCTTGGTCTGTGCTGATATATGTGTGTGTCTGTGTCTGTGTGTGTGTTTGTGTGAGTGCGTGCGTGCGTGTGTTTGTGTCCGCGTGTGGCCTAAAATTAGATCGTCACGAATGTGTAAGATCTGCAGGGCGATGAGAGATGCTTAAGACGCCAATTGATCAATCACATTAATCAGCAGCGGGAGAGCTGGTGCAGAATGTGCAATAAGCATGCGTGGCAGGGCGGCTGAGCCATCACATGGGCGCGGGAGCCGAGATGGGAAGACAAAAGCGTGCCCAGCACAGCGGCTGTGGGATTGAGCAGCCACTGTTTATCAGGGGTGTGCAGTGTGCTGATTGGAGGGCAAATGAAAGAGAGGAGAGATGGGACGAGGGGCCAGAGTTTTCTCCCCCCAATTCTCTCTCTCTCTCTCTCTCTCTCTCTCTCTCTCTCTCTCTCTCTATCCCTCCTGCCACATTGTTTATGGAGTCAGGGATGAATTTGGCCCAAGGAGAGGAGAGAGATGAAAGAATAAATCGAGCCGGCCTGTCTCTCGCAGGTTTATCTGTTGTTTCTCTGGAATAACACCGGGTGCAAGGAATACATTTCCATGATGAGGAGGGCTTTTTGGACAGGAAATAAAAGTGCAGTCATATTGTACACTCTTGAGCTTTTGGGAGTTCTCTTTGAAGAGCTGGGTCCTGGCTTGTGGGGTGTTGTGGATTATATTGGAGGGTAGGGGGCTTGGATAGGGGCGTCACTTTGTGTACACTGTATTTAGTACAGCGCCCTGTGGAACTCACTATCGGCTGTGCATGGCATGCTGGAAGTAGTCTCCCTGTGCTGAGGATGGTGTTCCAGTCCAAGACTCTGACTCTCAAAGCAGCCATGTTCATGATTCAATGCTCATTTACGTATTTGTTTACGTATTCTTTTAACCAGTTCTGGATGTTTCTGCTCTGAGTGAAATTTTTTTGGGCTCTTATCGGGTTCGAAGTACATTTTGCCCTGATGGGCTTGAAGGACATTCTCGTCCTCATCCTTCAGTTCCGCAGTGTGCAGTTAGCTGAGGCCTAATTTATCCTGCTCCTGCACCGACGAGTGTGTAAGTGAAACGGTTTTCAGTAAGTGGCCCACATTACAATGAGCAGTACTACGATATGTTGTAACCTTTCACTGGTAATTCAACCTTTGAATCACATAAGTAAAATTCTCCTCTGCTCTTGCCCTCAAATGTTACTACATGCTGTATGCTCATAGTCATGCACATACACACACACGCACACACACACACACACACACACACACACACACACACACGCCTCCACATGCACATGGACATGCTTATATGCACACACAAGGTAGTTTCATCATTTGTATGGTGACTGATGCCATCATTAGACTATTTAGACGGAGCTCTCTTCCTTGGATTAAATTAGGAAGCGCCACAGAACTTGTTGGTTAGTAATTACTATGTCAGGCAGGCCATAATGTGCCAAATCTTGTACTGGAATTCCCAAAGTCCTGTTCATTTTTAAAATGCATTTCATTCCTGAGCTCCTCTCAGCAGATGTTATGTAACCCATCCTACCAGAGGATTCATCTCCTCACACTCCAGCTTTGACATAACTCATGTATCTGAAAAATGATGCTTTCACATTGTGAGGAGTGGATGGATGAGACGGAGAGCCACTTGGGTATTCTAGGGGGAATTGTCTCACTGCCACGTTTCTCCACGTGCTTTGCCTTGGAATTAGATGATTTTGCCAATTGGACATCATAGGATGTAAGGTTGGCCCTCTCTAGATCTCTGTTGTCTTAGCTCAAGAATTCAACCTGCTGATGCAGAATCCCAGTAAGAGCTCAATGCTAAAATGACCATGGAAGTTATGTATTGAAATAGCCCATTATCTGGAAGTTTGAAGTCAGACTAATGGTTATGAGTGGTTCCATTCGTATACAACACAAGAAACATGATTGTAAATGACTGGACCAAAACCGCAGCAGTTCCACCGGTTAATCTTGCTGTTTGTTGCTTTGTTTATCACTTTATTCAGAGGTGAATTAAAGTAGGAATAAAATTGCTTGCCTGTCCTCCCCTTAGACGTTCTGCAGCAGCATCTAAACACCCTGTCCAATCTGGTGCATGTCAGTGAATGTGATTCAGTGTTTGTTCCCCTTCTCTCCGCCCTCCTACACAACCCCCCGTCTCTCAGGGGCAGCACCTGAGAGGGAGGCTGAGAGCGGTCTTTGGCACCTTTTTACTCTGCAAGCACAGAGGAGCTGAAAAATTAATGGCGAAAAAAGTCTGGTTTTGCTCTGCACGTTTACACTTGTCTGCACGCACACACACACGCGCGCAGGCGAGCGCAAACAAACATATTCAAGCCTGCGCAGGAATTACAAAAACTCACGCATGCATGCTCAAATGCTCGCGCGCGCACACACACACACACACACACACACACACAAATTTGCCCACACTCATGCACACACATCTCTTTCCATTTACTTCCAGCAGTGGGATTGCTGTATGTCTAGTTGAAAGTGAATGAGCTGACACTATACGGTGTTTTCACCGTGGGGAACGCAGCGATTCGGTTTGCATGGTTGCCGATCTCTTACCATGCAAAAAAGGCAACACGGTCAACAAGCTGTACCCGATAGCAGGAAAAACTGTCAACGCCAGCCATGGACCTTCATGAATTTCAATCAGTAACGCACAGTGTCGAGTGGGGGGAGAGATGACGCTGTTTGTTCATTCAGAGATACAAATTCATCTGTGGGTGGCGTGCTAGCACGCAACAGCTGCTTATGTGGCCAGGGAGTTATTATGTCTTTGTCCTGTCTGATTTTTCTTTGCCTTTTGAGCTACCTGCTGTGCCTCTTGCTGTGTGTCATGAGACCTGCTAGAGAGGGTGATGGGTTTTGGTTTTGATGGTCTATAATAATCAGTCAGCTCTGGATTCATATCACTTAAGTATTCTTCTCCTGCCTTTGTGGAAAGCTAGCACAACAGCATTTGACAGCTCCAGGTCCTCCTATCGCCAAGAAGAATCTCTTCTGTCGTAAATAAAGCAGTACAGAGACTTCAAGGATCAGACAAACTTTCTGGTTTGTAAATAGATCAACTGCACTAAATCGGAAATGCGCTGGGAGTACAGAATAACAGAGCTGGCATATAGGACATTCTGCCACTCTGAATGCATTGAAAATCCTTGCCCTCAAACTACAGTTAGATTTCAGGAGCTAAACCCTTGGAAGCTTAGATAGCTCTGCACTGCTGTAAACACTATGCACTGTGTGCAGTGGCTGCAGTCATCCCATCCTCCTGTACTATGAGTAAGTGTTAGGCTGTCATTACTGCTCAGAGAAGTGAGGGAGAGCAACTGCTATATTACAGTATACAAAACAAATGATTTGCCATAAGTGTGGACATATGATGATTATGTTTTCAGTGGTTAAACGAATTTCTGTTTAACAGGTCAGTTTTGGGAGAACTGACCTTAACAAGTGCTGGGAAATGTAAACCAGACACCTCTCATGGAAGGCAAGAAGGTTGTGTAAGAATTACCTCAGTCAGAAAGAACCATCTGGTGACATAAAAGTTATGACTTGGCCTGCTCAAAGTCCAGACCTTAATCCGATTGAGCAAATCTCGTGTAACATCGAAAGAATCTCTTTGGAATGAACTTCAAACCATATGGAATGATTTAGCGAGTGAGGAAATAAAAAACATATATGTGAAAACTATTCTTGAAAAATTAAATGCTGTAATCAAAGCAAAGGGTGGCCACATTAGACATTGACCTTTTCTCTCAAAAATACATTATTTTTGTTTTTACTATATATTGTTATCTTTTTACTTACTTTCATCTGGTTTGATCCAATATTACATGAAATAAATACTGGAATAGATAGTACTTGGTTTCTGATTTATCTTCATTTTGTTAGGTGTATAATCATTACTGCACACTACTGTATTTTGTTATCTCGGCACATCAGGCCATATTTTTTTTTTTTTTTTTTAAAAGATGAACATCTGTGGAGGTTCTCTATCCAAACTGATCTTGCACTGATAATTGCAATGCATGAAGTTTCATTAACGGTGACAGGAGTTTTTAAAGACCAAATATAGTTGAATGGCAGCCATTTCCTCCTCCAATCAGTGATTTGGAAGCAGATGGAGAGTATATGTGCGTTGCAGAAGACTGATTGGCTTACTGCATGATCCATCTTAATGCAATCTCAACCAGGGGTCCAAGGACCTCATCCATCCTACCATGCACCTTAATTTTCAGCAGGATGCCGAGGGCGCCTGTCGGGGGTGGGTGGTGGTCGTGGTGGGCGGGGGGGGTAGACTCGTCATTCCACGCGTCTGTCAGATTGAATATCTATCTTTTCAGTTTTTAATTAGATAAGACGATTAGAAAACAGGAATGAGAGGAAGAAAGAAAAAAACAAAGAAGGGATTAGTTTGGCATTAGCTGCCTGAGGACAGAGCCGATCATAAGCTAGACTATCACTGGAGATTAGCACAACGATCATTGCATTATTAGTTCTGTAGTCTCTGGGTGGAACTGGAACATTAACTTGAATTGGTCAGAGAAATTGAGGAGGGCATAATGAAAAGAGCAGGGACTGAGCTCTTGTTTGATTGGGGTCTTTCTCTCATGGATTATAAAGGGGGTAAACTGTAAGAAGTCAGATTTTGTATCTGTGCAGGGCTGGCACTGTGTGTGTGTGTGTGTGTGTGTGTGTGTGTGTGTGCTGTAGGAAGGCAGCTTGGGCTTGCAGCAGTAAACTATCCTCATTTGAAGATTGTAACACGATTAAAAATGCCAACCAGTCATAACACCAGTCAAAGGTACCCAACAATTACTGTGGTATCTATAGTATCTCACTGGAGCTTAGAGGCCTGGAAGTGTGATGCTTTGATGAAACAAGACTTGTACACATCTTCAATGAAGGCATTTTGCTTCCGTGGTCATACTCCATTTTACAGCTCCAATCTCAAGGCTCCTGGTTTTTCATTTTACACTATAGGTTAGTGGAGTAAATGTAAAGATGTGACTATTCCCAATACAAATGAAGTCAATTCTATATTGGGTTACACACTTATGATGAGTATTTTAAATGTTTACAGGCCAGCTTACAATACCTGTTCCCTTATGAAACAACCACAACTGTGCATATGTCTGTTATATCTTGTTTCTCAGGATAGAACATTGCTGTTATACAGAAAGGCATACAGATACAAGCTGAAATCATAAAATACAAAGTTGAAGAAAATTCTTCAAATGCATTCCTGTCGAGCTAGTAAATGCGGAGCACATGAAGTCACAATGCTACAGCTGTAATGAGAATTACAAGTACTTTACTCAGCAGGTACTGAACTTTAATAATTGGATAGTGCCATTTGCTCAACATAAGCTAATCACAGACTACCTTGCAATCATACAGACGACAAAATTTCTCAAGTGTTGTGTATGATTGCTGATATCAAGGGCTAATGTTAAGTATCTTGAAAAGCATTCAGCAATAGGAGTCTATGAATTTGAACGATTTTCAGTTTAGCGCATATTCAACATTTGTGTGTGGAATTCACATAAATTATGGCCAATTAAATGCACACTTTTTTGTGCACTTATCTTCGGCTGTCTGTAAATGTTCATGAATAAAATTGATTTTGGGGGATGTACTATAAATGAAAAGCCCTAAATAGGGGAAGATAGAGTCCCGCTGGTAGGGAGATTATTCTGGCTCACTTTAGGGATATGTTGTATTGGGTTCTTGGCCAGCAAGCGATTGGGAACATTGCCAGACATTAAACATGGATCTCTCATTCGGACACTCAATGCCATTGCTTCCCTGTTATATTAATTATATTCCTCATGCCTCTCCTTTGCCCCACTGTTTTTTTCTCCTGTTTCCTGTTCCTCAATGCATGAAGCTCCTTTTACTAATGGACCAGTTTCTATCTTGTTCCTCTCCAGAGGCGCAACAACAGTAATGGGTTTTGAGTGCATGTGGAGATTGTTAGCTGTGTTGACATGTGATCCCACTTTAAAGTGAGCCGCCAATGATTGAGTCACGTCGCCCCATTTTTTCCTGCAATCCTCTAAACTCCCTCCAGCCCCCCATCTATCTGAGAGCTATCCCAGAGCTACTCCCCACCCTGCCCTGCGGAGCCGAAAAGCTGATTAAGTCCACAGTGAGCTCTCACTTCAGAGGCGAACAGCGAAACAGCAATAAATCGGCACATTATTGTGGACCGCTGTTGGGAAGTTCAGTGGAAGTTAGTTTGATACAGCCATGAAGATCCCTCTGCAGTTACCTCCCCCTTCCTCCTCTCTCTGACAGGCCTCTCACCCCCACCCCCCATCCCCACGCCTCCCCATATGCCTCCTTCCCGAAGGCTACAACCATCTAATTATCAAAGCAGCTGATTGGCTCCACCATCCCTGCCAGTGATTGTTCTTCCATTTAAGCAGGGCATCAGCTCTATGAGGGTGGTGGGGGATTCTTGTTAAGGCATTGAAGTCACACCAGTTGTTTAACTTGAGCTAATTGAGTCCAAAGGGACGCAGTGATTGATTTTCTGTTTGAGCGTGGCAACGGCACAACTGCAGCTCAAGGAGCCGTTCCCTCTTCCGTCTTAAAATGAACGCATCACAGCCCCCCCCCTCCCCCCACCCCTCCACCCACCATTGTCCTTGTGACGTGAACAGGAGACATTTTCCTTGCAGGCTTTTCATCTGAGAAATGCTGCGGGCACATGCAAGCTATTATGACTGGCGAGTGCCAAGCGTTTGGACTTGGACTCTTGGACTCTGTCCACCGATGGAAATTGTATCACTTCCAAGCTTTGTGCTTTGTTCACATTTGCTGCAATGGTTGCCAGGGCCGAACTGAATCAGTGAAATGGCTTAGAAAAGGGCGACGTCCTCCAGATACTTGGAACAATGCAGTTGCTGTGTCAGCACTGGAGACAGAACTCTAGGTAGTTAAGAAAAATTCCTGTTTTGAGCTTCAGTGGTTTGACATATGACTGGAGAATGCATTCTATGTTGCAAAAGTCCATAATATTGCAATGCTAAGAAATAATAGAGCAAAATAAAAGTTTTTATTGCCCATTAAACATATAATGTAATTTTTTTTTTATTCAGCACTGGGCGTAAAATATAAAAACATAAGCCTAATGCATAGATCAAAACAATGCATAAATATGACAGTAAGCACATAATACATGTTCCTGCTGATGCCCTTATTCCCCCAGGCATATAAAAGTTTCATCACCACTGCTATCAACAATAAACATTACTCGGTTGTGTGGAGATATTTTTGCCATGTCCAATATACTGTATCCTGAAGCTATGTCCAGAAGCTGCAATGCTGAGGTACGCTGTTAAATGTTTTCAAACTTAAAACATTTCAAAGTAAATTTCCAGTGTATTTAATTCTGCTTTAAGTGTGAGAAAGTATCTACATTACTATCTCTCAATGTCAGTCCTGGGGACCCCCTGTGTATACTGTTTTCGTTCCAACTGTAACTATAGTTGTAGTTTTCAACAGCTTGTAATTTTTCATAATTTAGTCCTTTTCACTTCTGTAAGGGTTGTTAGCTACTGTATGTTCCATGTAGAATAAAATTGAAGACCTGCATGCAAGGAGCACTGAAGTCATACTTAGCAAAACATTATTTGACGCCAGTATTAAAAGCCACAATACCAGAGCATCATCTGATACCAAAGATTTCTCTGAACAAGTACTCAAGTCCCCTGTAATAGTGTGTTGCCACTGGGAAATTCACTAAACTTTAGTGCAGGAAGTACCGAAGTTTATGACTGTCCAATCAAAATACTAGTATTTGTCACGTGAATAGCTGCGAAAATGGCAACCAAGCTGGACAGTTGGCTTCATCTGTTAAAAGTACTCAGGTCCAGCCATTAAGTGGTAAAAGGTACTTATGTTCAGGTATTTTACAGAAAAATCTACTTGAGTCCAAAACTAATTATCTGATTTATTTCATAATACATGAAAACTTTTTCACAAAACAAAGGGTTTGTCAGCTCTCTATAGCCCCTAGAAGCAGCAGTAGGCGCCAAAGTATGCAATTATTAAAAAAAAAAAAAAAAAGATCTGCAACATGTTTTGAAAACTTTGACCCCCAAAATCTCATAAGTATTATTTTCTGACTTGGGTACTTCTTGCACACAGGTCTTCAATTTTGCTTTACTTCGAATATTTTCAACTGACCGACCAAATTAAAGACATTGATGTTGAATGAGTATGGTCTTAATTCATTTTCCTTTTTGCATAATGCAAGTTTGGCTCGTTCCTTGTTTTTGAATTTGACATAAACAACTTAATCGCTAGTTTTATAGTGGCCTGGGTCCAGTCAGGCTTTCACTGATCTTATAAATATTTTTTACACTATTTAATGAAACTTACAACCCCAGTTCCTGAAACATTAGGGGCTCTATCTTTCACACTGCCTCACCCGTTGCCACTACCCGTGAATTATGCATTTAGCAGCTTCCACTATCCCTAAACGATATCTTGCGGCCACACTACCCGCTATGTATTATGCCGAGTCCTTTATTTGCGCCTGGAGGTGTGTCCGTGGGCGTGTTTATGCGCTTTCCCTACAATTGCTATCTTGACCACACACGTTAGGGAAAGCGTATAGCGGGTCCTAAAACCACCCACTACCCGCATTTGGGCTTTCACAAGAGCGCTATGCACTCGCACTCAGCAACGGCTATTTTTTTTCCAGTGAGAGCGGCATTTCAGAACTCCCTTGCGAATGAAGGTAATTTCGGCGACAAGTATGTACACCTGTTTTTGCCGCACGGTCACGCAACTTGCTGTAAAAAAATAGACAGCTGTCCGATTGGAAAATGTAAACAGACGAAACCACGTACTTGTCCCCAGAATTACCTTCATTCGCTGAACAGTTCTGAAATGCCGCTCTCGCTGAGGGAAAAAAAAGTTACGTCGTTGAGTGCCAGTGCATATACCTAATTTTATTTTTCTAAAATGGGATTTTGTTCTATGCTTCATTTCAGATGGGAGAGGGAGTTGGAAGTGCGTGGCTTAAACGCATTTTTTTTTTTTTTTTTTTTTTTTGAAGTTTCCATCACAAAAGGGGTAGGCTTGATTTTTTTTTTTTTTACTACATACCAAACATTAAACAATATGTCAATGTCAAATAATAATAATAATAATAATAATACAATTCATGATTAACTTAACAAAAACAGATCCTCCCCTGACTGGATTTGACCTCATGCACGGGCAATTTAACCCGTCAACGGAGAAACGTGGCGACCTTCCTCTCTCCATCACGGATTTCGGTTTGAGGATTTGGGATAGCGCAGCCTGCTCCGAAAGGCAGTGGCACCTGGCACACTGATTGGTTTACCTGGCGTAACGCCCAAACCACGCCTATGCATAATATAACGGGTAGCGCTGGTGTTTTAGGAATATAGGCAGGTGTGCAAGATAGCAACTTTCGCGGGGGAATGCCTCTTACGCAATACGAAATCCCCAAATAACGGGTTTAGGGACTCTGGCGTAAGATAGGGCCCGAGGTCTATGTAAACAAAAAAAAACAAACAGAAATTTTCAAATCCATTTTAACCTGTATTTATTTGAAGAAAGTGCCAAAACAAAAATGTTTTTTTTTGAAAATAATAGCCATTTCAAAATGCAATGTCTGCAACACTTTCCAATGAAGCTGAGACAGGTGCATATTTACTGGTAAAGATTTGTGAAAACAATTCTTTATTTTGCGCCTAATGTTTTGGATAAACTCTTTCAGTGCAAAATGGAAAACAAAATGCACAAAAGTCATCTGCTCATTGGATGTGTCAATTAGGTTTATAGGATTTGTCTGGGTAGTCTATATGGCATTACATTATCCTCCTGAGATGTGTTTCTCAAAAGCGTAGTTGCTAACTAAGTTAAAAAATCACGTAGTTCGTCCATTCACAATCAATGGGTCCAACTATGTGAGTTAGCATCTGGGATCTCGGGAAAGGCACCCTTGAATGACTGTGAAAAAAATAAAACTTTTAGAATCACTGAAAAGGAAAATGCTTGGGGGTAAAATTTCATTTAAAAAAATGTTCATTTTAGTCCATATGGTAATGAAAATAATTTTAGTAATTTTTCATGTGGATGTAATAATTCCACAAACTGTGACTAAAATGAAAATGTATTTTACTCTTTTGACTAGGACCAAAACTAAATTAAAACTATAGATGTCAAAATTAACACTGCCTATTCATCTGTGTTTTTCTAAATACTCCTCAAGTTTTCCAGTCTTTCCATTCTCCTTTCCAAGTTGCAGGTGTCAAAATTGGGAATTTGAAAGTAGTTACAAAAAATGCAATACACTTGATACAGGGAAACTTGTAATATTTTATCTTCATGCTATTTCAACAAAATACAGGTAAAAGAAACAAATCACTTAAGCTTTTGCTGCATTTTATATACTGCCCCAGTTCTTGTCGAATTGAAATGATATATCATACTGTCAAGGTGGGAGGTTTTTTTTCGTTTCAGACATAATGTGGCTTAGGAAAGAAAATAATTCCTTTCAGTTTAAACCAAACCTATCCAAGAAAAGGGAACAGCTTGTGAAAGTTCCGTGACTGCAAATGTGGTTGGAACAAACACCTGCATGCAGAGAGGAGTCCAAGTACTGACGCTGAGAACCGCTGACCTACAGCATGTATTGGCCATGGGAAGATGCTTCAGGCTCAGCCTTTCCTTTTTAATCTTTTTTTTTTAAGATTATTTTTTGGGAGTTTTTCTCTTTTATTGGACACTTTTAGTGGAGAGGGACAGGAAAGATGGGGAGGAGAGAGGGGATGATATGCTGCAAGGGGCCCAGGCCAGACTCAAAACCAGGCTGCCGCGGGAAGGCCTGAGCCTTATACATGGTGCTTGCACATTAAAGGGATAGTTTGGATTTTTTGAAGTGGGGTCGTATGAGGTACTTATCCATAGTTAATGTATTACCTACAGTAGATGGTGGTCGGCAGTTCTCCAATTAGGAGAACCCATTGGGAGAAAAAAACAAGGACACTTGCTGTGGACGGGGCCAGAAACAGAGTGCATCTGAACCACCTGAACGTAGTTGAACCAAAAAAAAAATCAGTATCTGTTCAAGTGCCACGCTATGTCTAGTGTTTTCCACTGCTTTACTTTGCTGTCAGACAGCCTCCTTTTTTTTGCGCTATATTTCCGTAACCGCGACACTTCCGGTATTGCTTCGCATTCCGCGCACTGTGTTTGCACTGCAGAGAGAAGCTGTTACAACAATGAGATCAGACCATATTTTCACTTTGGAGTATAAAAATGGTACGTGCTTCTGCTTTTCCACGCTGTTTTAACAAAGCAGTTGCCTGGTCACCATGTAGATTTCGCCGTATTCCGGTGAATGATACTACAATGCTACTACAGCTACAACTGCTATAACTGATGCTACAACTGCTAAAAATAATACAAACTATCTCTTTATTGATTTACAGGAAAATATCTTGTTTCCATTACTGACATCAATTCAGTCATCTTATCACTACATTTTTTTGATATTTAGTGTCTGACAGCATCTGTTACAGGAAGATTCCCAAATTTCACCTGGAACTGACACTGTCAACTACCATTTAGGACCGCAACTGAAGGTGGTGTAGGTACGGTTGAATTCAGGAGTGGATGTGTTTGTATGTGTGTGTGCTCACATTTGTGTTCGTGTGTGTGTTTGTTTGGGTGTGTCTGGTGTTGGCTGGGGGGCTGTGAGTGGGTAGAAATAGCTAGACCACAAGACCAGAAAGAATTGAAGGAGGATGGGATTACCAAAGCAATTTACGCAATGTGTGCAGGTCCAGTGGTTGTGGGTTCAGTCATCGCCCATAGTTGAATCATCAGTGCTCTCTCCAGAATATCCCGAACTCTACTGCTTCCCTTTAAAATGTGATGAATGCGGGCAACAACAGCATGAGGTGCTGCTGACATAATGTAGTACAGTAATTAATTGTGTGAAGTAAGCTGTTATTAATGCCATGCACCACCGTTAAATATTTGTCACAGTAAATAATGATCACAAAAGAATCAACAGTTAAAATGCCTTGCTCATCCAAAATCCAAAATTCAATTTAATGATCGTCAAAGATTACAAATAAGACTGCCTGATTTCTTTTTTTGGTAACCTATTTAGCCTACTGGCACAACATGTGGTATTTTTATCCATATTTAAATAGATATATATCAGAGGCGTGCCATCAGGTGCTCAGAGGGCCTTCTGAAACCTCATCCTTACTGTATGATCGCTCTCAGACCGTTCCCGTAAAGTTTGCCTAATTAACAATCGAACAATTTATTGACTTAACAACCAAGACCAATGCATGGCCTGTAATGATTAAGAAATGATAATGATAAAGTGATTGCCAGTTGACCACATATATGATTAGATTGACATTGCGAGGATGGCAATGGAAATGCAAAAAAAAAAAAAAAAATCAAAAACCTTCGCTGACTTCCATCTCTCTTGGATTTTTTTTTTTTCATTTATTTGTATTATCATCATTCTTGCAATGTCACTTTGCTGTGCGTCATACCTTTAGCCGTGACTGCATTCAGAATATGGAATGGATTTGCATGCCTTATTGCTTAATGTGTTTTGTGAACTAATTTACACAAATCTGTGCCGCTTCATGAGGTACATGAGTTCAGAATATATAAAGACAGGCTATTAACATTTTACATCATCATTTATGTGGAGAAGAAACCACCTCATAACTTTACATAATGTGCAACAATGCTATCAAAAATAAATCTATCTATCTATCTATCTATCTATCTATCATCCAAAGGAAATACCTAGTGAGTCACATTTTGATAGTTTGGAGAAAAATGGGTCACAATTTCCAGCCCCTGCATTAAGATTGGGAATGATACCTTTAAGAGGTTTGGTGATGGAGAACACTTTTAATCATGTGCACTGAAATACTTTTGGGAGCTATTCAAAAATGTGTTACATAACAGGATTTAATGTGACTTTCTATGTTTTACCGTCAGAATTTCTGTAAGAATGTAACGATAAAACCTATGAAGTCTTCGTTCTGAGCAGTTGCATCTGTCGATTTCACCAGCAATAAGTTGTCCATCTTGTTTTTGGAGGAAATGAATGAAGAATAAATGAATTAAGATCAATCCATTGAAATGTATTAATGCTCACATTGAAACATGAATTGTACTATCATCATTTTATCAGTTGGAAATATCCAGTCAGTGCCAAGACTTATCGAGTTGTTCCAAGCAGTATCAACCAGTAAAAAACTAAACATATAAATTTAATTTCCAAGACAAGGCTATTCCAAGTTTTGATCATAGATGTAATCCGTGGTCTCATCTCATCATCATAGCAAATCTCACTGGGTTTTACCATGGGATACTTGACTAAGTTGTGTACTTGCTATGTTTTCCCTCTGTGGTTTTGATGCACTGGTAGACATTTCCAATGAAAACACGTTATTATGATGCGAATAGACCCAGTAAGCTTGATATCGACCTTAACTCATTTTTGGCCAAAATGTGACTTACTAGGTATTTCCTTCGGATGGTTGGTATTTACATCAAGAACTAGAAATTACTCAAAAGCGTTTGAGTATCGCACCATGAAAACAAGGCTAAGCACGAGGTGAGATCATGTGACTGTGTTGACAGTTCGAACTTGGTCACTACCAGTTTCCATCTAGGTCAAGGGTAGCCCGAGTGTAGGAGAGACTGGGGTCCGATGAGCCATGGGGACCAATGAGCCATATCACTATTTTGCGATCAATCGATGCCAAAGGTGTTTAAAATAGGCAAATAGTGATATGGCTCATTTATCGCCATGACTCATCAGTCAATGGTCAAATATTTTGCCTATTTTAAGCAGCTCTGTCATCGATTGATCGCAAAATAGTGATGTGGCTCATCGGACCCCAGCCTCCCTTACCCCTACTTGGAGTCGGGTTAAGAATTTAAAGGTAAGATTACCTAAAAGCCTTTGTTACCACAGATGGACCATTACTGCTATATATTCAATATGATCCATAAATATTTAGTCTTTGAGAACATTATTGTTATTTTAGTTGTTGACCATAGAATTTTGGAGTTGAAATTAAATCGTAAAAGTGAGTTCAAAGTGCGGACATTCTGCTTCAGAGAGCTTACACATCAGAAATTAGGTGGACGGTGTAGGAATTGCAGCATTCTTTGAAAGAGGTCCTTCTTTTTTAAGGAACCAAAAGTATTTGGACAATTAGATGCACAGCAGTTCCATGGACAGTTGTGTTCTATCCCCTAATAATTTCATTTAAAAGTGAACACATGAAAGAACTACAGTTGATTTGAGAGTTACATTTTTATTTGGAATCTGTTGACTGTCAGTGCCAGTAAAGCAAGCCATTATTTGGCAGAAAAATCAAATCGACCAGAAAAAAAGAAAAACCATTAGCTGTGAGCAACTGAATGTTTTGGTTTATTCTTATTAAGAAAGAAAGCAATGATGAGTTCAGGAATACAAAGCCAGGAACACCAAAGGTAACAACCATGGTGGATGACAGAAGAATTATTTCCCTGGTTCAGAAAAACCCCCTCAATACAGTTAGCCAAATTAAGCACATTCTCTTGGAGAAAGGCATGTCAGTGCCAAAGTCAGCAATCAAGAGAAGACTTCACTAGCGTAGATTTGAGGGTTGAGAGTCACATTTATAGGTCAGGCTCAAAAACAGGAAACTTGCTGAAAAAAATCTAGAAGTAGTTCTGCAACGACATCCTATAGGCAAATTAGAGGAAGATCAAGTTACTGTATATCAGAAAGATCGGAAAAAAATGATGGAAGATATTTCAGGACAGCTCTCTGTGGTATGTATTGCTATGAGACCGTACTTGTTTGATCCCGAATCCAACACCGAACGGGAGGAGGAAGCAATTGAAGTATTGCAGCAATGTTTACAGCAGGATTTCAATGAGGGCAAGTTGAAATTTTAGTGTTTTGCTCGTACTGTCTCGCCTAGCATGCATGCGATTGTAGCTGTACTGTTATATAGTCATGTTATATACCCACTTAGCTATTCGAGGACACTTTGCTAAAAGCTCCTGTTAACCACTTTCACCAAAACAAAACGCAATTCCGACACCAAGCTAAGAAATGAGTTCGTAGCAAAAAAACACAAAAGGTGTAAGCGCTGTTTATGTGGAGCAAGCGAATCAATAACTTCTACTGAAAAAATCCGTATTCGATCTCCACTTTTTTTTTCGGCTTTTTATTCGCCAGAACAATTTTCAAAGGTGGATGAAATTCGGCCACGGCAATGCAGAGAAATCGTTTGTTGTACCAGACACGTTATAGTGCGTTTTGCCATTCCTTTCACCGTGGTAAAGTACCCGGCTGACCCCGGTTATGGATAAGTAAAACAATTGTTTCACAGCAGCAGTAAACAAACCCAAACACGTAGCCTAAGCTCCAAAAAGCCTACGTCCGGTCTAACCACAGCCTTATCAGCCCAACTTTGCAGACACGTGCAACACCTCTCCGGTTAGCTTCAACTGTGGCGGCTATGGTCAGGTAACGTCATGATGAAACTACCACCTTGATGCTAACCAAAGTAACACAAGCATACCGATCACAGGGATGACAATTTTCCGCCGATCCGCAGATATCCGCGTTTTTAAATAATTTTTGGTCGTTCTCCTAAATTGTCTAAATATGATGAGAAAATTTAATGGGTATATACTGGGGTCTATCACTACGCAGACACTAAAAGGCGAGCGTGTGCAGCAATTCGTCTCAAGTTTCATTCCCGCGGAATTGAGCGCTAAAGTAACCCGATATGAGGCATATTTAGCAAGTCTTTCGCGTTTAGTAATACGGGCAATGACTGGACGTATTTGTAGGAAGTAAAAAAAAAAAAGTGGCGTTACATAATTTCACACGCGCAAATGCTGACATCGGCGGAGCACATAGTTCGCCAAACACGATAAACGTGGTGAAAGGTAAAGAAGAGGAATCGCGCATAGCAGAGATTGATAAGGCCGTTAAAAACAAGTTCAAGCGGATAAAAAAAGTCACGTTGGATGTTAAAATTGGCAAAAGCACTCAAACTATTGGGGTAACACTGTGGAAACACTGTCAGGTTTTGTGAAGAAAATGGACTTGGCTGTAAAGGCCCTGTGCGTGTACTGTAATGATTTGATAAATTACGGATCTGTAGCTCGTCGTCGGTCCAACTACTCCTTAGGATTGATATTCAACAAATCAAGAAATGGTGCCGATCAGCCTGCATTGTCGAAGGATGTTTGCAATTGGGGGACTTCAGCTAATCCAACAGATGACAGCACGAACGATACCATACCTTTCACACCAATTGCAGACAAATAAGCCCATTCAGAGGTAAATTTTTTTTTTTAAATGTGGTTGAGTGAATTATTGTATCTAAGTAATAAACATGATAGATATAGGCATTTTACAAATCTGATAAAATAGATTTTAAGAAACTTATTAATTTAAGAAAGTGGACATTCATACAAATTATTATGATACGCTTGATTTATTTTATTTATAATTTGTGTTGTTTGATTTCAGAAATTTTCTGTAAGTGATCACATTTTTCACTGTGCAATAGCTGAAATATTTTTATTGTGGTGGTGGGAATTACTAACAATTAGAAAGCTTATTTTGACTTGATTCTAGTTGCAATATTTGTATTGGTCCTTTCCTTTCTGAGTTTTTAAAAATAAAAAATAAAAATAAACTGATCCATGTATCAAAGCTGTTATTGTAATTTATCATAATTGTATATTAATTTTGGTGATTGTGAGCCCTGTTCCTGTTTTTGTGTTTATGAACTAAGAGATCAAGAAGTTAAGCTTCTTTATGTAATTGAATATTTCCAAGCACTGCTAGGTGTCATCAAGTCAGCTTATTCATATGAATGGTTTTTCTTATACGTGTATTTTATAATTTCAATATCTGTCACTAATGCCAATAGTTGTCCTTAAACCTAAATGTCACAAATGCGTCAATTTAAGAACAATTTCAAACTTCTTAAAATGCAAAATGTCTGGAGCTTCTGGGGGGCTTCGCCCCTCTGGGCCCCTCTACTGGGCTCTGCCCTGGACCCAAACCCCCTGCTTACTTTCAGCTGAAATCATGTTCAGCTGTTGTCATCCCCGCGATCAGAAATACTGCATATAAGTTAACCAGGAGCATTTTTTAAGTAGCACGGCACACAAACTAACATGCAGTAGCTAGTAATTGAACGTTCATAACAAAAACAGAGACAAACGTTACCCTGCAATACAGGTTCTACAGAAAGTAAGTTCCGTTATTGTGAACAGTTATACCATGCATCCAAATTACAAACAAGTATAAAAAGTTAGCTTCAAATGAGGTTTATGTTCACACACCTTCTGTTGAATGTCCCCTGATATTACTCTTGCATATTTAGGAAACAAACATTAGTAACAGTAACTTAGCTACATTAGCCGCAGCATACAGCCACATTCAACAGGCTATCATGTTAGGTAGGCTTATGCAGTAAAGCAACACAAAATGGTAAGACTTACTGCTTCCGCGTCTGTGAATCACAGACATTTGGTACCGATCTAGGCTTTATCTTCAGATATTTTACAAAGCCTTTAGTGCTAACTACTGTTAGCGGTCCAGCTAGCCACCTGTGACACGTTAGCTTCACTTACATCGCTTGCTGTTATATCGTTACTTACAGCTTGTGGCTCTGAGCGCTTGATCGATGCAACTGCTCTAGGTTTGAGAAGCAGCTGAGACGCATATCCAGCGTCGAATTATCCTTTATTGACAAAGCTGTCTTTGGTGAAATGCCGAGCTCAAACAGCTAACGTTCCCTTTGAGAGTGGCTGTTTGCCGTCAGCAAACAAAAAAGCTACCCACTGATTTCTGGTCACATCGTCTTTTGGAAGAGAAAATAGTTGTGCTTTTTTTTTTGCATCCACAAAAACACGGACGAGCAGCTTTGGGAGACGTACTGATGAAACTGCACCTCAAATGGCCCGCGGTTCTTGTTCTTCTTCTTCTTCTTTTGTATTTCCGGAAGTGTAGACACTACTAAGGCAAAATATGATCCGCAGTTGTTTGTGCCAGCTAGAATAGTTTCCGGGGTGGGCTGGTCCAGCACCGTGATTGGCTCTGGCTAACTCTGTCCAAATTGGACGGCACAACCTGACGTCAGGTTTTGTCCAGTTCTCGTGAAGATCTTGGGACGAGGTGTTCAGAGAGGAAATCACATTCAGGAAATCACATTCTCAGATTACAGCAAAACCCCTGTATCTTATGTTTAGAAACTTTACAGTGGTGAGTATGGACATCCAACATTATAACATAACTTGTATGTGTTAAAAGAAGGATCAGCAAAATAGGTCCCCTTTAATGTTGACCTTAAAGGGGGCATATTATGCTGATTCCATATTATATGTCTTATATTGTTACAACGGGGGATGTTTGTATTAAACGTGGCCAAAGTTTTACATAATGAGGTAAACTTATGCAGAAGTAATCCATTTAAGAAGAAAACTAGATTTGCTATGGCTCTGAAGATTCTTTCAAACTTTTTTTTTTTTTTTACTTAAGCTACAGTATGACAATGCAGTGTGATGGATTTTTTAAGATGGTTATCTGCTTCTAGCATTTCAAGGATATTTTTGATAATAATTAAAATTAAACAAATTTAATTTTAAAAAAAGAAAAATTAAAAGAGATAAAGAATTATGTTACTTAAACCACTATGAATAAGTATGAAATAATTAAACTTAATGAGAACAAGCTGTGTTCGTGGAACACTGATGCCCCTGGCGGCAGGTTTAAGTATTGCAGGTTAAAGTTTTTTTTCCGCTGCAGACAAACAAACAGACAAACAGACAGACAGGTGCAAAACAATATGTCCCCGAATCTTCGATTCTGGGGGCATAAAAAGGAAATTGAAAAAGCAAGTTTAATATGTAAAATTATTATTTGAAAATGTAATGTAAAATGTGCCGTAGCTGAAATGGAAATATTCAAACTGAAAGCTTAAATTGTAAAGATGAAATTTCAAATGGCAATGGAAATAAGAAAAGGGAAACATCAAATATGAAACTCAAAATGGGAAATTGAAAAGCTTAAATTGAAAAACTTAAAAGCTTAAATAGATTTTTTTTTCAATTGCATTTTACGTTGGCATTTGGCATTTTTATAAATTTTATATCTGCCTTTTTCCATTTAGCATTTTGTGTTTCATCTTTTCCATTTTCCAATTCATTTGACATTTGGCTTTTTAAGCTGTATGTACTGTAAATTAGGAGACATGGCCCCCAAAGGCTGGAGGTAGGGTCTGAAACAGCTGGGACCTAGGGAAATTTTATGGTCTGCAGGCAGAGCTGACTACTACTTGGTTTCTCCGCACATACTGTAAAATACAGTAATCACTAAGATCATGGTTGTGTAAGATCTAGATACGATTCAAACTTAGATGTCCCTCAATTCGCATGTTTGCACTGTGTTTAGCAGCACAAAATTGCTTGTATTGCTGGAGCTAATGTCAATGATCTGATTGTAAACATTAGCTCCACAATGTGCAGACTTGTTCCTTTGCTTTGTCAGTGTATTAGGAAACCTCTGTCGAAGCAATAGATATAGTGACAATCATTTGCGCCTACTTGGGTTTAATATTGAGGTGGGCAGAAAATTATTTGATGATGTCATCATGCTCTTAGTACATTTGCTTCAGTCCAATGTTGTCTAAATACCTTTATTGAATAATATTTGAGGAATTATTTATTTATGTGTTAATCATTTTGGCTTCAAGCACCAGCTAAGTAAATGAATGCATGTAAAAATCACTCCTGTTTCTTGGTTTTTTTTTTCATCGTGCACCAAGTTTTGGGATTGTATATCAGCCAAATACACTGCATGGTCAGAATAAACTGATGTACACTCCCAATAAACTAAAAACTCCAGTGTGGCGGGAAGTTTTTATTTCAATATGCAAATACAACACAAGTTCGGATCGCACATTCTTGCTTCTTATTGGTCCAACTACATTGCTTAAAATGATACCCGCTATTTTTGTGTATGTGTTATACAGTTCAGGTTAACAGTGTAATTTAAAGGCACTCTTCATGGAGAAAAAAAAAAAAACCTATGAAAAATGAATTTGCTCGTTTTCTCTCTGACAGCCTAATAGACCCATAAATAAGAAACCCTACCCATTTTATATGACTGGTAGTCATCTTTTCAGTACATATGTGGTAAAAGAAGTATGAATACGGTGTGACCTTTTCATCTACAGAGAACCCACAGGTGAAAAACGCTTTCGCTGGAAATGGCAAAATACTTACAAATTTCAATTTTCATGTGAACTGCCCCTTTAAGCTCCTTGAACAGAAGCATGGACTACAGTAATTTGTGCTGTCATGAAATGGCTTTCATTTTTGGCATGTTGATCAGGGGAACTTCCAAGTTGACAGATGGCTCACAGAAACCCTGAAACAGCCATCTATTTTTTGGAAACGGAAAACGGGCAGAGTGGGCCATGCATTCAGCAAAATAAAATATTTTATTTAATAAACAGTCAACCACCGACACTGCGTTAATTTCCATGTTATTTCATTTTAGAAGTTACTTAACTGAGTTTGCAAGCCTTTAACATTTTAGTGAATCCGACATTTAATTTATAAGCACGATATTTGCTGTATCCATATTTAGCTGAAAATTTAGAGACCATATGGGTTAACTAGATTTAGGCCTTAATAAGCAATCAGTTTAAGACACTGAGTGAGGTAGTTAATACGTGATGCACCAAACTGAAATAGCTATTTTTAGGATCAGGCATAGATGCATTGAACAGAAGTCATGGGTTCATGCAGGTCAAGTTTGGCTTCAAAATCAGAGAATGTGTAGTCAATGGGGAGTTTTTTATGTGACCTGTTCAGTCATCATATAGCATTCCGGAGGCAGTTGCCCCAATAACCCCCTGTAGTCGATGCCAGTGCCTGTTACAGCTAGGTGGTAAAAATAGGGCAGAAACCAAATCCATAAGCTCATCATAGACCTTAAGTAGTGGGTGCAGCATACATCATAATTCAGCCAGTCATTGCCAAAACTTGTCCCATAGCTATATGGCTTGGGAATCACAAATTTGCGGGCCACTGCAAAAAGGGCTGAATTTGCCACAGTCAGCACCAATTCAACGGCGCCGACCACAGCATTTCAGGATTTGAGGATCACCCCCCCCCATCTTTTACTTTGGGGGGCAAAAAACCCAATGCCTCCCACAGGTGGCGCCTATGGTGACTATACATGTCACTACATTTTCAAGCGTGTTCCCCATTGTCATTTTTTTTATTCAATCAAGATGTAATGTGAAAGACTAAGCATGGTTTTTCACTCAAAGTTGATTTAACTTACAACACAGCTGAGTGGAAATGAGCTGCTGACATTTTTCGGGAATCCTGCAGATCACGGGATATCCGTTGGATTATCTCAGGGTGGGAGTCAAATTCACGATTCGTCACCTGATCGGGATGGGACTGGAAAAAGTCAGCAGCCCGGTGGTGCAGTGGGTTGCACTGCTGCCTCACAGCAAGGAGGTCATGGGTTTATATTCCTGTATTGCAAGATATTTCAGGTAACAAAATTTTTAAACAAGTCAAATTAGACACTGGGAAAATCAACTAGTGCCAAATTAGGTGAACACCGGTGTATAGAGTTTTTTTTTTTTTTTTTTAAAGTTGCTTAAAATTAGTAACAGAAATATGACGCAGGACAGGTTTGACTCCAACATTCACTTGCCTAACAAAATGTTAGTTTAAGCGACCATGTGTCCACAGTTTCACCATTTAGGAACCTATTGATGGTTTACTTTAATTGGTTAATTCGCCTTATACTACCAACACGCAGCCGCATATGCTAACAATTTATAAGGCAAGCAAATGATAGTCAGACCGGATCTGGGTTATATTATCTTACTAAGTTCAAGCAAATTATTTTGAAAGAACTCTTAACACCTGTGTTCAGCAACCTAATTTGGAAATTATGGATCTTCTAAATGTCTAATTTGATCTGTTTAGAAATGTTATTATCTGAAATTGCTTGCAGGCTAGAAATATAAACATAGTGGGCTCTAAATTCGTTGACCAGGCACAGGCGCGGCGAATGGGGGGAGCGCCGCGCCAACGGGATGTATCCAGGCGTATTTTGCAATTTCGTGCCCGGCGCAAGTAATCCACTGTCCCGCCTCTGTCCCTCCTGCCGGTGCAAGTGGCAAAGAGGGAGGAGAGAAGGCGTGAGTGGGTTTAACACAGCCGAGTCAAATCTCCAACAATCAAATGAGCTCCTCTCCTCACCTTTAAATGTTGGAATAAAGAAGCCTCTGTCCTATATCTGCATGATGTGTTTATGTTGCATTTTACTTTGCTGCTTCAGGCATGTTTTCTGCACCGCTTACGTCTATATTAAGCATTACGAATATGAGTTAGCTGGCTAGCAAGGGCATTCGCGAATTATTACCATGAGCAAACTTGAATGGAATTTCAAAACGAAACTACGTCAGATCATTCAAACTTATGAAGTTGGAATGAAATACGACGATTGCTCATTTATTTCTTCTGCCTGCATCATTGGGAAGAAAAACGATGGATAGTGTGTTCCTATTATTGCATCCTGTTACTGCTTAAAATTTTGGGATTAACATGCATGGACAACAATGCAAGATACGTTACACATTTATTTTCAATAGGTGATCTTAACTCAGTATGAGATCATAGCAATCAGGCTGTATTCCTTTCCCCCAGTAAAAATGATAAAACCTAAGTGACAATAATAGTATTAAGCGCTTGCTTGCACACTGGATTGAAACAAATTTTTTTAAATACGACAGATTACATTCAAAGTCAATGCAAAGACGCGAATACACGCGAGTATTCTCGTCTTTGCATTGACTTTGAATGTAATCAGTCGTGCAAAAAATTTGTTGCGCGTCCAGTGTGCAAGCGGCTTTACTGAGCATAGAACGCAAGCATTATTTTTGTTATAAATTTTTATTCGTGGTTTCCCGCAGTACATACTGTATTTCTGTATAGCCAGCTGTTTGTGAGCACTGCTGAGAGAGACGCAGGTCTCGAACGAAGTTTATTTTCTCCTGATCTGTTGGTCTTAAATTACAGTGACGTGATCGCGTGGCTCTGCTTTGGCTCCTCGGCGATGGAAAAGCAAACAGGTTCTTAGGAGGTTCGTGGGTTGAACCAACTAAGCACTGGCACTAGCACCAGCACGGCACTAGCACCAGGTTCTTTTTGGTGGAAAAGGGGTAAATGGCCACCCAAGGCGGCCCCTCCACCAGCGTGGCCATGAGCTCGGCGGAGCACATTGCGTCCTCCACCCTCTCAGCTGTCAGTGTCGAGGGCTTTGGTGGGATTGAGGTTGGCATTACGGGTAAGGCAAACATATTTTCTGACTAATAAAGACACTCATATTTAGTAACCTATATTTAAACCCCGTGTAATGAAGATAAGTAGTAAGATAGGCAGTTTGTGGTTGGCTGAGAAAGATGTGAAGTCGTTAGTTTGCGTCACAGATTCAGCTGTGTTGATAAAGCCAGGTTGAGTTTCCATTACGCATGCCAACCGCCTTTGATCTGACATCAGGACAATCGATATAGATACTATAATTTGTGTGCTGATTCAAATAGTTACATTAAATAGTGGTTGCTGTAATTATTTATTGCATTGAAATGTGCCTGACATTCTGGAAACCTGCCTGTGAGGTTTTGGTGATGTGTGCGCACTGTGCGCCGGTCAGCCAAATTACCACTGCACAGAAAGTAAACCAGATTGGAGCTGGCGAGCTCTCTGCGCACTTTCGGCAGAGCCTTTTGCCACAAAATTGTCACTGCATCATGATGAATATGTGACACCTCCCCCTACTACGCCGCCACACCCATCTCGGCGTGCGTCCATCTACCAAATTGCCAAAATGGCTGTGCGCGGTGATGCACCGCACGAAATTACCACTGTGTGGGCTGCACCGGACGAAATTACCACTGTGTGGGCTGTGCCACGCTGCGCCACCCTGCGCTGCGCCAAGAAATTAGAGCCCAATATGTTTAAGGGTCTTTTATTCATCATGGCACACATGGATATTTCTGTCAAAATGTAGCTTAAGCTGGCAAATAACTACTTTAAATATGAAATGCACGTACAACCCCAATTCCGAAATAGTTGGGACGAAGTGTAAATTGTGAATAAAATCAAAATGCAATGACTTTCAGATCTCGAGCCAAAATTTTATTTACATAGATAACATTTCAAATGTTTAAACAGAGACATTTTACATTTTTATCCACAAAATGAGCTTATTTCAAATTTTCTGGTTGCAGCAGGTCTCAAAAAAGTTGGGACACAGGCAAAAAAGGGATGAAAAGGCAATTAATATATAAGAGAATCAGCTGAAAGAACATTTAGCAAGTAATTAAGTTAACTGGCATTAGGTGAGTACCATGATTGGCTATAAAAGGGATGTCATAGAGAGGCTGATTCTCTTAGAAGTAAAGATGGCCAGAGGCTCTCCAACCTGTGAAGGCTTGCGTAAAAAAATTGTGGAATACTTTAAAAACAATGTTCCTCAACGTCAAATTGCAAAGGCTTTGAAGGTCTCATCATCGACAGTGCATAACATCATCAAAAGATTCAGAGAAACTGGAAAAATCTCTGTGTGTAAGGGACAAGGCTGAAGACCTTTACTGGATGCCCGTGATCTTCGGGCCCTCAGACGCCACTGCATCACTCACCAGGATGATCCTGTCATTGACATCACTAAATGAGCCCAGGAATACTTCAAGAAACCACTGTCTGTAAACACAGTCCGCCGTGCCATCCACAGATGCCACTTAAAACTCTATCATGCAAAAAGGAAGCCATTGTTGAGCATGATCCAGAAGGGCCGCCGTGTTCTGTGGGCCAAGGCTCATTTAAAATGGACTGTAGCAAACTGGCAAAGTGTCCTGTGGTCAGACGAGTCCAAATTTGACATTCTTGTTGAAAATCATGGGCGTCGTGTCCTTCGGGCTAAAGAGGAGAAAGACCACACCTCCTGTTATCAGCGTTCAGTTCAAAAGCCAGCATCTCTGGTGGTATGAGGATGCATTAGTGCAAATGGTGGGGGACACTTGCATGTTTTAAATAGCACCATGAATGCTGAACGGTATATAAAGGTTTTAGAGCAACATATGCTCCCCTCCAGACGACATCTATTCCAGGGAAGGCCTTGTGTATTTCAGCAGGACAATGCAAAACCACATACTGTAGCTATTACAACAGCATGGCTTCATAGTAGAAGAGTCCGTGTGCTGAACTGGCCTGCCTGCAGTCCTGATCTTTCACCGGTTGAGAACATTTGGCACATAATTAAATGAAAAGTCCGGCAAAGGAGACCCAAAACTCTCCAGCAGCTGGAAGCCTGTATTAAACGAGTGGGATCAAATTCCAATGGCTGAACTCAAGAAACTTGTCTCCTCAATGCCCAGATGCCTCCACTCTGTGTTAAAAAGAAGAGGGGATGCTACAGCATGGTAAACAGGCCCCTGTCCCAACTTTTTTGAGACCTGCAGCAGCCATCAAATTTGAAATGAGCTCATTTTGTGGATAAAATTGTAAAATTTCTCAGTTTCAAAATTTGCTATGTTATCTTTTTTCTATTGTGAATAAAATACTGGCTGGTGTGATTTGAAAGTCATTGCGTTTTGATTTTATTCACAATTTACACTTTGTCCCAACTTTTTCGGAATTGGGGTTGGTAATATTGACAAATTAACAGCTTATTAAAATCCTATGACAAAATTGTGTTGGAACAAAAACCAGCATACACAGGGGGGCACCAGGACTGAGTTTGAGAACCACTGGGCTTTGCTACGCATGGCTGTAATGGAGTTGAAGAAACTGCTGATCAGTCATGTGAGTTACATACGAAAGTAAATAAGTGACATACGTATTTGAATTTTAACAGCCATAGAATTCTTAATATTGAAATATTAACAACCCTGAGTTCAAGGCACGTTTTGCGAGTAATGTTGTTTCTGAATTTTTTCAACTTGAATTTTCCAATCTGAATTTGACCAATTGAATTTCAGCTGCTAAATATTTTTTCTTTTTTTTTGAAATACTAAATCTTGAATTTTTGGATCTGAATTTGACAACATTTGAAAAAGAAACATTCAATTTCATCTTTTGAAATCTTTTGAAAAAGAAACACTGGCAACTTCTACATTCATCCTCTCATTTTACTCTCACATTGGAGTGTATGGTTCGACAAGCTGAATTTACCTAACAGACGTTCAACCAAAACTAATTTGCGTGAGATACCTCTACTATTGGCGTTAACTACCTCAGCTGTTAGTGTTAGCTAATGCTAAATGGCAAAAGAAACACATTTTTTAAAGAAAAATATGTTTTCCTCTTCTGCAGTTTTCGCAAGGACAGTTGGTAATGACCTCTCCTTTAAAATCAGTGTTGATGCCAGTCCAGCATTGCACTGACCCTGGTTGAGAAATCAGTCAGACAGAAAGTGGTTAGCAAACAAATTTAGATTTTTTCCGACTGACTCTGAAATGTTGCCATCAAAAATGAAATTTATCAACTCGACTCTGCCATCCTCTGAAGCTGGCACCTGATGTAATGATGGCTGCTAGTCCGTGCAGCCAACAACAGAGCAGTTCCTGTGCTTCGCTCTCAGCTTAGACATGATGCTTCTGGGTCTGGCGCTTGCAAAATAAACATGGCGCACCTTCTCAAAAGTAGCTCTCATGTTGTGGGTGGAGATATTCAGATGAGGGGGGAGGAATAATTTCATTGAACATGCATGTGACATAGGAATAGGAGCGAAATCTGAATGGCCTCGCAAATGATGTGTTTTCTGTAATAGGCGGGTCACAAAAAACTGGCTGGGTTGCCTGACTGCAGAGTTTGTGGGTTCATAAGTACTCCTCATGACGAAAAATATGCACGCAAGAACTGAAAAATTTAAATTTTAATTATATCTTTCATTTAAATTGTTGTCAAAACAAGAGGTTTTTGATCTCTCTTTTAACCCATTTTCAGAGAGATTGTTTCCATTTTCTGTGCTTAATGTATCACTATTTTCAAGAATTAATGGAGTGAAAATAAACATTTATCCACGAGCCTCCTACCATTTTCCATGGTTATCAATTTTTCACTGCAGAACTTCTTTCATAAATTTCACAGTCAGATTCTGGAATTCATCTGGAATGAGAAGGTTTCAAGGCTGAGTAAGCTATATATGCAGAGACCTTGGTGACTGGGAGGGATGGCCTTTCCAAACCTCAAGTTTTATTATTGTACTGCCTTCACCAGGATGTTAAAATACTGGCTCAAATATGAAGCCTTTAATAGCTTATGTGGTTGGTTCTGAAGGGCAACACCACCAGTTTGGTCTCCTTGAAGGCTTTAGTACACACTTTTATTCACTGGTCTGTTTCTTTAACAAAAATATTAGAAAAGTATTGATTAGAAACTTGTCTAAGATCTGGATTCAGTTTAAGGGACGCCTAGGCCTGCAGTCATTTCATATTTTTGCTTGGCTGGTTGCTTACCACATTTTTTGCCCTATGAGTAGATAATGCCGTCTTGGTTTGGTCAAATTTAGGAATCAAGACCTTTAAAGACATATATCTCAATGAAATCTTCGCATCTTTTCAGCAACTCTCCAATTAGGAGTGTGTGATATTGACAAAAAATGATATCCCAATGTCTTTGGGATTTTCTCGAAAACAATAATGAGACTATCCAATTCAATTCATTCCTTATTTCAGACCCAGGGGGATCCATATCACAATAAAAAATACAATAAAAAACAGCAAAATAAAAATAAGAACGAAAAATACAAAGCCTTCCACAATGTTTAATGTCTAACATACAGACAAGTTCTCCAATGTTTCCACAATCTGGACGAAAATCTAACAGAACTGCGTACAGGGTTAGCCAAAACAGCAAATAGATCATTTTCTGACTCAGATGCCCGACACATTTTGGTTTGTAGAAGTCTGACCTTGTGCAAGTTTGCTTACTCTTATTTTATATTAATTTTTGCTTGCTAATGACAATAATGGACTCAGCATATTTAAGGAAAACAGGCCATATTTATTCACTTAAAATCAATGCATTTCAGTAAAAACAACAGTGTAGGTATTGAGCCCGTGAATTAATTTTATTTTATTTTTATTGTCAAATGGAAGTTGGACACCATCTTGGATCTTTTTGTTTATTCTTGGAATGATGCCATACTTCCCAGTTCTGATTCAGCGCGCTTTTCAAATACAAAATCCCCAACAAAAACACTACCGGTGATTTTTTTTTCCTGAAATTTCGGTCAGTTGTCATTTATCTCAATGGGTCATGACTTATTGCTCACTGGGGAAATTTGTGATGGAACCTTTGTGGTGTTCACCTTTAACGTTTCTCAGGCCTGTGATAGGAGTCAACAATCTCCAGCAAATCCTGTTCAATCATTTTGGCTCTGCCTCCTGCTATTCAAATACTGAACAAAGATATTTTACCCTGTCTTAACTTATTGGGTAGGAAATTGAACCAAATGCTTTCAGTGCTCTGTTTGAAGAAACCCCCTACTGACCTTCCCTCCACATGCCTAAAAAGGGTGTTTCGGCTTTTTCAACTCTGTTGGCTAAATGACGAATATTGACCATCTGGAAATCAACACCAGCTCCCTCTCATACTTGCTGGATAAGCGATATTCAATATTTTATCAGACTAGAAAAGATTTGGCTTTCAATTAGTCATTTATCCAATCAATTTGATCATATGTAGGTGCTTTTTTCAATATGTCAAAAAGGATTAAATGATTAAATTTCCTAACAGTGACTGGGTGATGGCTGCGTATTTAATGAGATGTAGGTGAGGTTGTCCTGCAGGTCTTAGATTTTTCTAATGTCTTATGTTTTTTTTTTTTTTTTTTGGCTTAGTGTTGCCATATCTTTTGTCTGTGTTTTTTTTTGGGTTGGTTTTGTGAAGGCATGGCTTTTAGTTACTCTCCTGTATCTGAATTTTCAAAAGTCATTTTACAATGGCTCGTACTGTGGCAAACTATTCCTCCCTTACCTACTTATTGAATATGTATGCTCATTTGTTACTGACTCCTTTTCATCTATTGAAAAGCCCAAAAAAAAATTAAAAAAAATAATAATAACTTGCTTCATGGGCAGTGACAGCTTTTTGGATTTCATATTGCGAATTCACAGCAACAGATTCCAAGAGTAAATGCAACACCTGAAATCAATGGTGGACCTTTTACACTGTATGTTCTCTTTTTAATGAAATATTTTGGAACAAGCACCGCTGGCCATGAAAAAGCTGAGTGGCCAATTCTCCCATGATTTTTGGGCCCTTAAAAGGAGGGGGAGATCTCATAAATAAGTGTAGGAATTCTGATAATCTTCACCCAGTTTTGATGTGCATGCACTCAGATTGAAGATAAAAATCTGCCCTTTGAAGTCAAAGGGCTCTAAATTCGTAGACCAAGCGCAGGCGCGGCGAATGGGGGGTGCCCGCGCCAACGGGATGTGTCCAGGCGTATGTTGCAATTTCGTGCCCGGCGTAGCCTGGCGCAAGTACTCCCCTGTCCCGCCTCGGTCCCTCCTGCCGGCGCAAGTGGGAAAGAGGGAGGAGATAAGGCCTGAGTGGGTTTAACACTGCCGAGTCAAATCTTCACCAATCAAATGAGCTCCTCTCCTCACCTTTAATGTGTTGGAATATAGAAGCCTCTGTCCTATATCTGCATGATGCGTTAATGTTGCATTTTTCTTTGCTGCTTCAGGCATGTTTTCTGCACTGCTTACGTCTATATTAAGCATTACGAATATGAGTTAGCTGGCTAGCTAGGGCATTCGCGAATTATCACCATTAGCGAACTTGAATGGAATTTCAAAACGAAACTACGTAAGATCATTCAAACTTATGAAGTTGGAAGAAATACGACGGTTGCTCATTTATTTCTTCTGCCAGCATCATTGGGACGAGAAACAATGGATAGCGTGTTCCTATTATTTCAACCTGCTGCTGCTTAAAATTTTGGGATTAACATGCATGGACAACAATGCAAGATACGTTATACATTTTATTTTCAATATGTGATCTTAACGTAGTACGAGATCATAGCAATCAGGCTGTATTCCTTTCCCCCACTATTAAGCCGCTTGCACACTGGACGCGAAACGAATTTTTCGCACGACAGATTGTGTTGAACGCAGTGTCTACGTGTCCGAAAGTCTGACAGGGTTTTCATATATCTCCGTGTCCGACAATTGGATGGTTTCAATATAACTCCGTGTTCGACAGTCGATTATTGTTTTTAATTTCTTCAAATCTATTGAATGTTTTAGATATTAAACGCGAATGTTTTGATAAGAGGGCTCAGTTCTTCAAGATAAGTACCGAGAATTTCAATCAATGTTTCTGTTTAAGCTCTGCTCAATAAAGTGAGTTGACATTGGCGCGGGACAATGTACAATGCCTGTCGGACATTAAATGCAAAATACTCCGTGTCTGACAGCCAAAAAAAAAAAAAAAAAAAAGACGACTAGAACAGATTGATAAAGAAATAAAGAATAAAAAGAAACATTTTAACAACAAACAGAACATCCAATGAACACTGCGATTTATTTTTTTTGCGGGCCATCTTTTTGGATGCTCTGTTTGTTGGTGATATATTTTATTCTTTATTTCGTTATAAATCTGTTCTCATACCAATCTTTTACTTTTTGCTGGTTGCAGGACATGGAGTATTTTGCATTTCGCCTCGGACAGTCTTGATCGTGCATGCGATAATTTATTCACACTGTCAATGGTCATGGAATTGATTTGCTCACTGACTACAAGCACTATTTTATCTCTGGTGTGGAAATAAAGCGTGAATCTGTTCGATTCATCTGACTAATTTTCAAAAGAGAGACCGAATAAAGACTGTTGTCTATCTTCAACGGAAGAAAACACACGAATAAAAAGACCAAGAAAAGTCGATAGCTATCAATTTGCATTTTGTGAAGGTCGAACACAAACATGGCCAAGTTTGCACGTCTATTAATTCCTGGAATACTCGAAAAATTCGAACTTTTATGACTTTCGGACACGGAGATATCTTAAAACCCTGTCCGTCTTTGCATTGACTTTGACTGTAATCAGTCGTGCGAAAAATTTGTTTCGCGTCCAGTGTGCAAGCGGCTTTACTGAGCATAGAAGCATAAGCATATATATATATATATATATATATATATATATATATGCAGTTTGTGGTTGGCTGAGAAAGATGTGAAGTCGTTATTTTGCATCACAGATTCAGCTGCGTTGATTAAGCCAGGTGGAGTTTCCATTACGCGTGCCAACCGCCTTTAATCTGACATCAGGACAATCAATATAGATACTATAATTTATGTCCTGATTTAGATGGTTACATTAAATAGTGGTTGCTGTAATTATTTATTGCATTGAAATGTGCCTGACATTCTGGAAACCTGCCTGTGAGGTTTCGGTGACGTGTGCGCACTGTGCGCCGGTCAGCCAAATTACCACTGCGCAGAAAGTAAACCAGGTTGGAGCTGGCGAGCTCTCTGCGCAACTTCAGCGAAGACTTTTTTCTTTAAATTGTCACTGCGTCTTGATGAATATGTGACACCTCCCCTACTACGCCGCCACACCCATCTCGGCGCACGTCCGTCTACCAAATTGCCAAAGTGGCTGCGCACGGTGTTGCACCGCATGAAATTACCACTACGCGGGCTGCACCGGACGAAATTACCACTGCGTGGGCTGCGCCACCCTGCGCTGCGCCAAGAAATTAGAGCCCATAGTCATCATTTAATTTCAGCTCCATATTCTTTGGTTGTGTCATGGTTTGGGAGGTGTGCGTGTGTTTAAGACTTTTCTTTGAGGCTCTCCTCCCGGGACGAGATCGAATTCCTTTTCAATCGGATTCTTTACCCAGCTGGCTGATTGAACTTGGGCGGCACCTCCCCAGACTCTATATAAGCCGGAAGTCCGCCACGCCTCCTTCGCTAGAGTGTCTGTTTGTAGTTAAGCGCTTTAGCCAAAGGTATCTGAAGTAAGGATTTATGTGCCTTTGTGTCTTCTCTATCCTTTGTGTCGCACTATTTTTGGTGCCTTGTTTTTCTCGGCTCCTCAAGATACTTCTCATTTTTCTCTTTCGCTTTGCTTCCATTTTGTCAGATGTGGGTCGTCCTTTTGGAAGCACGAGGATTGTCCCTATCGTATGGTCTGTACTGTTCTCTGTATTTGTATTGTGTTCGTTCTGCTCTATTATCCTCTTGCCACTGCACTTGGCCTCTCAATTCTACCGACCATTAAAGGTTGATAGATAAAACAACAGTAACTTTGTAAATTTCCAAATATTTATGGACCTGATTATATATATACAGTACTGTGCAAGGCACATTTAGAACAAATTCATAGGGCCTCCAAAAATCATGAAGTCAAAAGATTCTTAATATTGAAGAGTGTACCATTACGATCCATACACTGTTGAAACCAAATCAATATTTAGTGTGACCACCCTTTGTCTGAAAATTAGGCACACCACTCTGTTACTCTGTGGCTTTATAAAATGAATGCCCACGAACAAATTTAAAATAAAAAAACAAAGGCGCTCAAGATTTCTTGCTTATGATTTTTTTTTTGCACTTCATCACCGATGCCAGTTTTCAGCTGCACTTGTTGATTGTGTGTTCAGAGCCTATTGTAACCTTGAGCACTGCTTTTCTCTGCAAAATACCTTCAGGCTCCCTCTGTATGGTAAGCAAAATATAATCAGTGGAAGATGCAGAGCAGATATAGGTTTGACCCTTTCACATTGAAAGGGCAATACATTGTTTCACAAGTCAGCACAATTTGGCTTATTATGCTCATAAGTTTGGCAACACCCATTTTTATTCCCTTCCTATTTGGTTTGCTCCAGTCCTTTCATCAGCTTAATCCAGGTCTTTGAATAATGCGCTAAAGGGTCTTTTACATTATAACTGTTTAATCAATCGGCAAATAAGCATTGTTTATAGGGGTGACTGTACTTTAGAAGTTGTCCCTCATAAAACCTCAGTGTACCTCAGTGCGTTACTGCACACAACGAGTTTTCCTTATTCGCAGCACTGCCACCATGTGTGAGGCCTCTTATAGCGATCGCCAGTTCTCTGCTATCTATCGAGACCATTTGATATCCATCGTAAATGGATCGGCAGGGTTCATTCGCAAAATAAACCAGCGTGAATTATGAGGTGGCATTACACAAATGGGCACCTAATGCTGTTTAGATCATAGTGAATGATGGCTGTAAACCTGAAACAAAAGGTAGCGTCATTCTGCGCAATGCAGCTTTATGAGCAGGCATCAGTAGGGGTGGATAGGGCTGTGAAAAAAGGAGGGAGGACCTGGTTCATCATTACTTGTAGATGAGAAGGTTTCTGTGGTGGGTTTGATTTTTAAAAGCAAACTTGGTTGCCCTTAATATCTTCTGATGGCTGCAGTTTAGTGCTGGCCGTATTAGCCTTTAGAGATGGTTAATTATTTCCGGAAAAGTAATCCTGGGCCCACGGGCTGGTAACGGTTCCTCATAAGAGAGGATGAGTGCACTTGTTTGTTCAATTATTATTCAATTTTATCTGTTATCTAGTCCCTCAGTTCAGCCGTGTTGAATCTTCGGTTGCATTCCTTGATTGTCGAAATGTGAACCAAAACGAATGTTTAAGCTTGACAAGATTAGTCATGGCAATTAGCTTTTTATTTCATTTTACCTTGTCAATTTTGCCTTTCAGTTGCCAGGGAATTGCAACTTGTAATTTTTTTCCTCCTCCAAAGGCAGATTTTCAATTAGTATTGCCACAGTAATGAAATTGGAAAATAAACGGCATCCATTTGAAGCTGTGTTACCTTAATTCCTTATTCATGAGCTCATAAAATTCCAATAATGGTAAGCACGGCTTTGATATTATGCTTTATTATAATCATGCTTGAAAGACTGAGCTTAGGCTTCTTCCTGGCGGTGCATAGGTTTTTGGTTGCTGCCATGTCTGTATGATGAGCTGTATACAGTATTTATGAGAAATTTACATGGTGTGAACATTGTGGGATATTGAGTGCCATGAACTACTTGCACCTTGCTAGCTTTCATCAGAAGGCGGGGGTATAACTTGGCCTATTTTAGCCCTCCTAAAATATTTATTGCACCCTGCCCCCCCCCAAAGTAAAGTATAATTTAAATTTGAATCATCAACAGCTGGAGGAAAACAGGGCCCAGCCCACCCCTCCCCAACCTTCCAAAGTAAAGGCTTGGCCCCTCTATTTATCAATCTGCCCTGTCTTAGGGTATCATATTGAGGCTACCGAAAGACCCAAAAGATATGCCACCAGGATTATGCTTGGACAGAGAGGTATATTTGGGCGTCTTTCCTTTAATAATAGAAAGGAAATGATGAAAGACTCGATTAGTGATCTTTTGTGGAGGTCACGTTTTGACAGTAACCTATACTTGACAGTTGTGGCATTTGTGGATAACAAAGATGTCAGCAACTTATAATGGATGTGCAAACCTGTGGGGAAATCTTGGTAGTGCTCGCTAACGACTCAGCGTTTGCATTCAGTGAGCTATTTTTTACTCAGGCATTCTTTAAATGCTGTATAGCTGTGCTCTTGTACAAATTGCTGCCAACTGAAAGCAGTTTATATTTCACTGCTTACCTTTGCAACGCTTTGTTGTATCTTGGATGTATTATACAATGTGCATGCCCTCTTATTATGAAGGGAATAAATACAATGAATATAAAGTATTTTATCATTTCCATTGGTTTCTTGAATATATGCAATTGGAACAATCATTCTAAGAACAGTTTATGAGAAACTATTACTCTAAGAAGCAGATTTAATTTTTTTCAGGGACAGACATCATTGCTATTGCACTGTGATCCCATCTTGCCTATGAATTGAAATCCATCCCTGTTTTTTTATTTATTTTTTTTTTAAATTTATTTTTTACCCATACAATTAACCTAACATTAACCGAACAATTTTTGCTCCTGATTTGCCAGACGTGCTTCACATTTGACTCTCGGATAAAGTGAGGGTTGAACATCAGTGGTTTTTGGCTCTTAAGGACCATATTTTGTGACATTGGGCTTTGGAAGTAAAATATGCCATATTAAGTTGTTCTGGAGCTGGAGGTAAGCAGGAAGCTGCTGCAGTGTCTTAAGAAAGGCCACTCACCTCAGTCGCACCACTGATAACCAAGCTGATGGTGCGCAAAGTGTGGCTTTTTGGAGAAGTGTAAATATAAAATCTGCTAAGTGGCTGAATAGAATAGCACTTTGTCCACTTGATGTTAGTGTGACTGTGTTTATGCATTTAATTGGCAGATACCCTTATCTGCATCTACTCGAACATGAGACAGTGTGCAGTGCATTCATTACTCAAACTGCATTATGGCTATATTTTATCAGGATTACCTTATTCCTAAAAATATGTCAGGTAGACAAAAGCTTTTACAGCTTGTTTAGTCTGTCTCTCATGCTGCGTTGAGATTAGCTGGCAGACGTAGTGGTGATTAATTTGTTAATAACCAGCCATATGAATCAGAATTAAGATTAATATAAGGCACTTGCTGTGTTTTTCATGAGTGTGACCAGCAAAAACACCAGAGATGAGAATGTTATAGTCGTGTCCATTAGGTGAGTGATGAATGGAGGTTCAGCGAATGGTTCAACATTATTTGCTGTAAAACTGAGTTGTGTTTATACATACTTACCATTCTATCAATTTAATGATGCTTGGATGGGTTGAAATGTTTTTACTTTAATTGCATGTATAATTGGGGCATGCATGCTTAACTGCAATAATGTTATTTTAATGTGTCTTAGCTGTCCCTTGATGGGTTTGAGAGTCTATTATCATCGGCCTTGAAAGTTACAAATGGAATACAGTATTGCTTTGTTTCTGTAGTTCAAACTGATAGCAGAGTAAAGAAATGGGCAGAGCAGAGTAATATTATGACCTTGTGTATGTGTGTGTGTGTGTGTGTGTCTGGGTGTGTGCACAGGTGTTTGCATGCTTGCATACTCTGTGCCTGCCACCACTATCCAAAGAAGTGGCTCAAATAACATTAACATTAATTGAAGGACTGCCTTTATTACAGTGGGTCGTCCACCTTTTTAATGGGAAATTCAAACAAAAGTTAGAGTTTAATCCCTTAAACCCTAATTTTTCACTTAGGTTTCCCCTTACATTGGTTTATAGTCAGGAATAGTTTGGCTCCTTGAAGCACATGACATAATTTCCTAAAATCTTTTGTTTTCAATTGCTTGGTCACAGTGAACATAGTGCATTCTCTGGAAAAAAATTTATGAAAATGACGCAAAAGTGACACCTAAATGGTATCTCTTAAGGATTCTGAGGAAGAGTCCAGTTGGACCTAAATAGTAATCGGTAAGAGTTTTCTCGTGGAGGGACATTTTGTGTAGGATGAACAGTTTATGACATTGACAGCTTGTCCATAAATATTTTAATGATTTTAATGGATCCCCTTGGGTCTCCTGAAGGGGATACCTATTGTTTTGTTCAAATAATTATTTATCTATGTATGTATGTATTTATTTTTGTTTTTACAATTTTGTGAGTGAGCTTCCTTGGACACCGTTCAAGCTAGAGCTCTCAGTTTTCGCCTGAACAATCCATAGGTCCTTTTTCAATACTATTTTTCTCACATGGTTCGTCTGCCATATTGGATTATGTTCAAAACCTTCGACAATCTTCTTCTCTAGAACCACTGCATCAATCAAGCTCAAACTCGATACAGGTCTAGAAGAACCCAAGTTCTATCAAGTTTGCAAAAATCATGAACTTCCGACCAAAATTGTGGAAGCTAGCTATTGGTCTATTTGGTCACATGATCAAAATTTTCTTTAAATAGAAATAACATGAAAACGGTCGGAATGTCATGAAATTTGGCATGTACTATTTCTTTATGATGCGCAACGAGTACACAGAGTAAGAGTTACTTGCATTTAGTCGCATGAGCAGGTTGCCATATTGAATTTTTCCATTTTTTTGTCAACGCAAATTGGGCTATAACTTCTGAACAGAAGGTTGGAGAAACAAAATTCTTTTATTTTTGTTGGATTCTATAGGTCAAGTCGAATCCATCAATATAAGCCATATCCATGTACATGTATGCACATTTTCCGCCAATTTGATTTTTTGTAAAACCTCAAACATCTACCTTTCCCCAGATAGTGCAGCCAATTTGCATTAAACTTGGTATGCTGAATCATCAGACAAAAATGTTTAAATATTTTAAAATGGAAGTTGCTATGTTAAAAGATATGGTTGCAGTAAGCCAATGAAATTTGAGGACATGACCTCTTGATATAATGAGCTTTAACTCCTGAACACAATGTCCAATCCTCGCCAAAGTCGAGATCCCCATCTATAGGTCATCTGACAAAAGCATACCAAATTCGGTGTAAAACGGTTTTGTATATCAGAACTCCTAAAGAAATTGTCTGATGAACATGAAATTTTGCATGCTTCATGTTGTTCAGGGTTGCTGCGAAAATCTCAAAGAACAAAGTGATAACTAAAACAATATGGCCGACACCAGCCAGTCGATTTCAGTCGAGCTTTTACTCCCTTTAGTTGTCACCTATCAGCATGAAACTTTATAATCTTGTTAAGAATCTGGAAATGCAATCCAGAAATACTCTCTTCTTATCCATCAATTCTACACTATAAAAACGGTTCTGTTCAGTCATGTGACTAGACGAATTCTTTGGAAAAGGTACACATCGGGGATCCCTGCCTTGAAGCAGCTCTGCAGCTTCAGTTTAGTTTATTTTTATTTTTTTTATGTGGCAGTGTTTTTCCTAAGCCCTTTTGTCCTCATGTAGGCCAATTAGGAAAAGTTAATCAAGATGATGGCCTGAACTGCGTCAACATAGCTTACCATCATATATCACCTTAAAATATAACTCACTTTCTTTTTAAAAGGTGTCTGTGTAAAATTCCTACCAATGACTTTGAATTTAAAAGCCTCTAGGCTCTAGTTTTATGATAAATACATATTTTGATTTTCATATTGCTTTGAGGCCAGATATCTGGGTGATGTTGGTGCAAATTTTAACTGAATGCAAGCAATTGGTGAAAAATTATATGAGATTTGTAGTCATACCTCCCACCTTGCATCCCCAGAGCGGTTAAATTCTGCACTTTTCCTCCTATGAGGTGCTTTAATATATTGATCAATTTAATCACTTTTAGCTTAAGTAGTTTTGGTACAACCATCCAGAAACATGCACGTTTGTTTTAAATCGGGAAGGGGTATTTGAGAAACGAATGCCCTTTTGAAGATTTGTACCGGCACTAACTGCATCCCCCCCCCTTTGAAATCAAAATTCTGCCCCTGTATGAAGCTGTATCAGTGCTTTATTTCACTGTACTTTCAGGTCACACTTTAGATGAAGTGTTGCTCGTAAAGGCTTTATACAGCATGTATAATGCCTTCATTAATGAGACATAACGTCTTCATAAAACATACATAAGCAAATGCCATGCTTTGTAAAGGGTGAACTAAAACATCCTTATTCAGCATGTGATGCCAAATGTGATATAACTGACAATGTCACTTAGCGAGTGGCTAAATGCCATAAAGGGTGACATTGTCAGCTAAGTGACATTGTCATTGTCACATCTGGCATCACATGCTGAATAAGGATGTGTTATTTCACCCATCACAAAGCATGACACTTGCTTATGATAAAACCTGGAAACCAATTGTCAGTGACTCAACGACAGACATGGAAGCTGTATGTTTTGCCATTTTGTGTTGCTTTACTGTATAAGCCTACCTAACGTGATAGCCTGTTGAATGTGGCTTTAGCACTGCGGCTAACATAGCTAAGCTACTGTTGCTAATGTTTCTGTCCTAAATGTGCAAGAGTTAATAATATCAGGAGACATTCAACAGAAGGTTTGTGAACATAAACCTCATTTGAAGCAAACTTTTTATACTTGTTTGTAATTTGGATGCTTGGTACAACTGTTCACGGTGACAGAACTTAGCTACTGTCTGTAAAATCTGTATTGCAGGTTAAGGCCACTGAGAGTTGATTTCATGGTTCTTGTCAGCACCCAAGTCTGAATATCAGCCTGTATCAAAAAAGTTCGTCATTCATCTTTTTTCAAAAGCTGCGTCGAAAAGATAGTCTGTCTGTCCCAGAACAGTGATTCAATAATTTTGTACAAATAAATCTAATCCGCTGGTTGTGCTTGCCAAAATCACACACGATCGCGCTTCCAGGTATTGAATCAGAGTGTCTTCGTGTGGTGCCACGTGCATATTTTTTTTCTTGTGCATAATACATCATTAAATGGGTCTTGAAATGAGTTCAAGTTGACATGCAGTGTGATGAATTTTCTTAAAATCCCTCCTCAAACTCTTTGGGAAAATTCTCAGAAGAAAGATGATAAAAAACCCTCATCACTTTTCTGAAAGTGGCTGACGAGAACCATGAAATCAACTGTCAGTGGCCTAATGTTTTTCTTTGTTGTTATGACCGCTCGGTACCGCATGCAATCGCCACAAAAGTGTGTCTGTTCCTACCACATGTTAGTTTGCATGCCATGCAACTTCAAAAATGCTCCTGGTTGACTTATATGCAGTAATTCTGATTGGTGTGCTTGTGCTACTTTGGTTAACATCAAGGTGGAAGTTTCATCATTACGTTACCTGATCGTAGCTGGTACAGTTGAAGCTAACCTGAGAGGTCTTGTACGTGTTTGGGTTTGTTCACTGCTGCTGTGAAATGATCGTTTTACTTGTCCATGCCCGGGGTCAGCTGGGTACTTTGCCATTGCATGGGCTAACTCTCTGATGCTACTGCAGCGAAAGCAACCGCAAAACACACTATAGCGTGTCTGGTATAACAAACGGTTTCTCTGCATTGCCGTGGCGGAATTTCATCAAATTCTCAATATGATATTTGAAAATTGATGTTAAGAGTTTACTTGCTAACTTATTTTTGGTTCCAGTTCTTGGCAGTTTATTAGCTAGCTTTCTAGCAAGATAGATGTTCAGTTGACTTTGAATTTATAAACCTTTTCTTGTCACGTTTGTGTGACTCACTCACTGAGTCCATTCGCAGAAAGATGGAGATAGCTCAAAGCTGTAATATATAGGGAATTCCCATTACGGTGCTAACAGGAATGGGCATGGCAATGGCGATGATATTTACAGTCCTGCAATATATTAGGTTTTGACTTGGATAACCTTGCTTAGCCTGAGGCAGTGTAGGAGATAAGTTGATCAGAACTAATAGACTGGGTGAATTCAGTTCGGGAGAGTAGAGCAGCCCCCAACATAGAGCATTCTCAGTGAAAATGAATGTTAGCCAGTGGTTGCAACTACACAGATGCTACTCACGAATCAATGTTAGAGACTGAATTCCAAATGTAGCCTAGTTAAACTGTTGTGGTGACTGCATGCCATATTTTTTGTGAATGGAACGACCATCCTCCTGGGCTGCAGGCATTACCTTGCCATACTCATTGAGTAGTTTAATAGTTGCCTAGCTACCAATTTAATCATCTGTATTTAAAGGCTTGGCAGTCGCCGGGGATTTTGCCATCCATTGACAATGGGGCCAGTGGATCTGTTAGCTGGCCAATCAGAACAGAGCTAATTTAATAGAGGGGGATGCCCAATCAGAACAGCCTCATTTTCAGAGGGTGAGGAATGATGGGTATGAAATTCCCTAGAAATCATGGATTTTACATTTTGCTTTGCTAGAAATTGTATAAACTTCCCTCTTGGACATCAAAAAATACAAAGTGAGTTGTATATCTTGTCAAAAAACAGCATAATACGGGAACTTTAAGCAACATCTTTAACTGCCAGAATTTATAACGGTCAGGCAGATTTCTATTAGGGGTGGATATATGTGTGATAGTAAATGGCCTGAAATGTCTTTTGGAGTAAGATCTATTAGTAAAGAAGAAAATTCCAGGTTTTCAGGTTCCAGAAGTCGACCGTTTGGTTTTTATGGTCTCGAGAAGGGTCACCCTCCAGAGGGCCAAAATTGAACTTTTAAGAAAAATTGGTTTTTCAGTTGAAATATCTCAGTGCGCCCTCAATAGCCCAGCTTCATTTTTACTGTTGTCAGTCTATATTAGGAAGATTTTTGGAAAATTCTAAAATTTTGGTGGGTTGTTGTGGGCGCCACCTATAGGGGGCGCTTGAAAACGCCATCTTGGACCAAAGTAGCAGTCACGTTTGAGGCATTCCTTGCTTGCGCCTTCATTAGCCCAAGCTTGTTTATGCATGATATGATTCTATAACAGTGCTTTGTACTATTCCACTTGAAAGTGTAGTGGGATGGTGAGGGCGCGGAACTATAAGTGGCGCTCAATTTGGTGAGAATGCAAAAATAGGGGTATTCCGCGGCTGTAGATTTCCATGCGCCCCCATCAGATTTGAATGATATCTGTTTTATTTGATAGCCCTGCATGTTTGTTTATTTATTTATTTATTTAATTTATTTATTAAGCTTTGACAGAAGTCAGGAAATGATCGCACAGGTGGCAAGGCACCTATTGTGAGGCAATCATCCCACAACATGTACAGACAATTGAACTGTAATGGGGAAAAAAAAAGCCACTAGATGGCAGTATTGACAATTTTTTTTTGTTCAGCCCAGTCTGGAGCTAGGTTGGGCATGTCCTGGGCATGCCTCAGAGGGGGCTGGAAAAGAGTATATAAGGAGAAAAATTGAGAGAGTAGTAGTAGTTGGAGAAATTGCAAGGAGAAATTGTGGAAGGATACATTTGACCAGACCTGTCACTCTTTTCAAGACCTGTGAAGCTTTTTTTGTGGATTTTTTGCCTGTGTTGGAGCATTTTCCTGTCCCAGGACATTGCAACATAGCAGCCCACCTCCATTACAAAGGAACTGTAAATATCTCATTTTTTATTTGATTTCAATCTTGGTCAGTAGGGTAGAGTGTAAATTAGTTCTAAGTGTTTGTTTAATTAAATCTGTTGAAGTTTAAGAATTTTGTCTGTCATCCCTTGCTGTCCGTGACGCCATAACAAATTGGGGCCATAACAAATTGGGGGCTCGTCCGGGATAGACCATTGTGCGAGTCATTTATTGAAAATCTAAAATTTCAAATTGTGAAATTGTTTTTTGAATTTTCCTAGATATATATTGGCAGATCAACAGCAATGGATGATTTCTTGGCATCACCAACCGTAGAGGTTTTGAAGTCTTTTTAAAAAACAGAACTGCTAAAAATATGCAGACAGTTAGAGCTGACACATGTAAAACCAGCCATGCAAAAAGCAAGACTGGCTAGAGAGATTGTTGAATATTACATTGATGAAAATGTGTTTGCACCAGGAGATCTGGAACAGTTTCCAGTGGAAAATCCAAATGTAGAAATGGAACTTAAATAAAAAATGCTAGAGATAAAAAGAGAGAGAGAAAGAGGAAAGAGCAGAAAGAGAGAGACAGAGACAGAGAGATTTCGATTTAGAAAAATTAGATAGAGAAGAAAGGCTCCAAATGGAGCTACTAAAAATCAAAATGCAAGCTGAAAACAAATTTCGGGCTAGCCAGGAGGTAAAGCTGGTGCCTCCATTCTCAGAGAAGGAGGTTGATAAGTATTTCCAGTGCTTCGAGAAGGTAGCTAAGAGTTGTCAGTGGCCAAAGGAACACTGGCCTCTGATGTTGCAAACTGTCCTCAAGGGTAAAGCTCAACAAGCCTATTCGGCTTTGTCTGCAGATGATTCCTCTGATTATGAGGTTGTCAAAAAGGTTATTTTGACAGCTTATGAGTTGGTTCCAGAGGCTTACTGACAGAAATTCAGAGGTCTGAAGAAATCTGACAATCAGACTTATGTTGAATTTGCTAACGAGAAGAAGGTTTGCTTTGAGCGCTGGTGTACTTCTATGGAGGTCAAGGATGATTTCAACTCACTAAAAGAGATGGTGTTAGTTGAAGAATTCAAGAACTGTGTCAAGGATGATATTAAGACCTACCTTAATGAAAAGCAAGCACTGAATTTGCAATCAGCTGCCAAGTTTGCAGACGAATACGTTCTCACACATAAGTCCAAATTTCAGTCTAGCAGTAAAAATAGATGGTCCCAATTTCAGAAGAAAGGTAACGGTGATACCCAAGATTCCTCACCCAAAGACAAAGACAAATCTGGTGATTGTGCTCAGAAATCCAGTGAAAGGTCTGATCAAAGTGTGAAAGCTGACAGTGACAAAAGTGGTCTAGTTTGCAATTATTGCAAGAAATCTGGTCATGTTACAACTAAGTGTTGGTTCCTTAAAGCTAAGAAAGAAAAAGAAAAGGATACCAAACCCAATGCCTTTGTGAAGACAAGGTTAGAAACCCCTATAGTAGATGACCAATCTGCTAAATTGCCTGCTCCTTGTGAGGCTAAGAAGCCTGATACTGCTGACTTTGTGAGGGAGGAATTTCTTCCATTTGTGTCAGAGGGATTTGTGGCTCTGAATGAGCATTCTCCTCCTGTCCCCATATATATCCTAGGGGATACCGGAGCTTCTCAGTCACTTTTGTTGATGGACTCCTTGGAGTTACGTGATGAGATCGCTTCTGGGGATTTCATACTTGTACAAGGTATTGAAGGGAGGACTGTATCTGTATCCCTGCGCTCTGTATTCTTGAAGTCAGATTTAGTTACAGGACAGGTAAAGGTGGGACTTATGTCAAGTCTACCTATCAAGGGTGTTTCTCTGTTGCTAGGCAATGACCTGGCTGGGGGCAATGTAGTTCCCCTGTTCATCTTACTTCACAGCCGAGCACCGAAGATGGCGATGAAGACCCATCTCTGTATCCTTCCTGTGCAGTGACTCGTGCTATGGCCAAGAAGGCTCAAGAAGAAGATGATGTGGTGCCGTCCAGCACATTGAATAGTCATGACTCAGGTGGTTCGCCTCATGACTCTGTTCAGCCTACTATGGTTTCTCCGTTTGAGGACTTATCAGACACTTTTATCAGTTCTCTATTCAGCCAGCCAGATGGGTCTGGTGATTCTGATGTGTCTGGAGACTTGTCTCTGTCCAGAAAACGGTTGATTCAGGAGCAAACCAATGATCCTGAAATTTGTGTACTAAAAAAGAGAGCCCTTCCTGATGAAGAAATAGACGCAGTTCCAGTTGGGTATTATCTCAAGGATGGAGTGTTGATGCGAAGTGGCGCCTCCTGATATCCCTGCCAATGCAGATTGGGCAGTGGTCAAGCAAATTGTTGTTCGAAGGTCTACAGGAATGAGATCTTAACAATGGCTCATAGTTTGCCTTTAGGAGGTCATCTTGGTGTTAACAAGACTGTTGACAAGATCATGAAACACTTCTGGCCTGGACTTCGGAAAGATGTTTCCAACTTTTGCAAAACCTGTCACACTTGTCAGGTAGTTGGAAAACACCAGTTAGACCCACCTGTAGCTCCATTGCAGCCTATCCCAGCATTTGGGGAGCCCCTCTCCAAGGTCATCGTTGATTGTGTTGGTCCATTACCCAAGACTAGATCTGGAAATCAGTACTTGTTGACAATCATGTGTGCATCTACCAGATTCCCTGAAGCCATACCTCTATGCAACATCAAGGCAACTGCAATCTCGAAGGCTTTGATAAAGTTCTTCACGTTGTTTGGCCTTCCCAGGGAAATTCAGTCAGACAAAGGTAGCAATTTCACTTCGGGATTGTTTCAGCAGGTTGTGTATGAACTAGGTGCGAAGCAGATTCTTTCCAGTGCCAATCATCCAGAGAGTCAGGGTGCCTTAGAGCGGTTTCATTCCACTCTCAAGACAATGATGAGGACTTATTGTTATGACCATGAGAAAGACTGGGATGAAGGTGTTCATTTGCTGTTGTTTGCAGTTAGAGAAGCAGTGCAGGAGTCTACTGGATTCAGTCCATTTGAGCTAGTGTTTGGCCATGAAGTGAGAGGACCTTTGCTATTGTTGAGTGAACAATGGCAAGAGAAAGAGCCGCATATCAGTCTGTTAGACTATGTTAGCAAGTTCAAGGAAAGACTGCGTGCAGCTTGTGACCTAGCCAAAGAGAACTTGAAATCAAGTCTGGGAAAAATGAAAACTTAGTATGATCATAAGGCTAGAAGCCGTGAGTTTAAACCAGGAGACAAGGTCCTTGTGTTGTTTCCCTTGCAGTCCAATCCATTGCAGGCTAGATTTCATGGTCCTTATGAAATTCTGACAAAACTCAATGATCTCAATTACATTGTGAAGACTCCAGATAGGAGAAAGCCAAAACAGTTGTGTCACATTAACATGCTGAAGACTTATCATGATAGGAATGCTAGGGTTGCAGCTGTCACTTCAGATCCTCCTATGGCCGAGACTTGTGAAGATGAGGGGGAGTTTCAAGATGATGAACCTAGAATTAAAGCTGAAGTTCTTTTCATGTAAATTGTCAAATTCTGAAGTGTTGCAAAATCTTGATGTAAAACTCCAGCACTTAGAACCCTCACAGAAAGATCAGTTTGAGAGGTTGATCAAGAAATATAAAGATCTATTTCCTGATGTTCCAAAGAGAGTTTCTATAGCCTCTCATGATGTAGATGTTGGTGATGCCAAACCAATAAAACAGCATCCGTACCGGATGAATCCTGAAAAGAGAAAGATTGCTGAGAAAGAGGTTGAGTACATGTTAGAACATATTATCAGACCCTCTAACTCAGATTGGAGTTCACCCTGTGTTCTAGTTCCAAAACTTGATGGAAGTACTAGATTCTGTACAGATTATCGCAAAGTCAATGCTGTAACTAGAACTGATGTGTTTCCAATACCTAGGATTGATGATTGTATCGATAGAGTAGGGCAAGCAAAGTTTCTGACCAAGATTGATTTATTGAAGGGTTATTGGTGTGTGCCTTTAACTGAGAGGGCCAAGAGCATCTCTGCTTTTGCCACACCATCTGGGTTATACCAGTATGAAGTCCTACCCTTTGGCATGAAAAATGCCCCAGCCACGTTCCAAAGGATGATACAGTCTACAATCGCCGGATTGCCACACACGGGTGCGTACATCGACGACCTGATCACATGGAGTGACTCCTGGGAAGAACATCTGAAAGATTTAGAGATGTTGTTCCAGCGCTTGACCCGGGCTAACCTGACTGTTTACCTGAACAAGAGTGACTTTGGTTGTGCTACTGTCACGTATCTTGGCTACGTCATAGGCCAGGGTAAGGTGGCACCCATAAATGCTAAAGTCCAAGCCATCATGGACTTTCCAGTGCCTGACAACAAATAAGCTTTGCGCCGCTTCCTTGGAATGATTGGGTACTACCGCAAGTTCTGCAAGAACTTTGCTGAGATTGCTCTCAGTCTCACCAACCAACTGAAGAAAGGCATAAAGTTCACCTGGGATGAAGCATGCCAAAGAGCCTTCGATCGTCTGAAGTCTCTGCTATGTCACTTCCCCGTGCTCAAATCTCCTGACTTCAACAAACCGTTCTCCATGGCGGTCGATGCTAGCGACCAAGCTTGTGGATCTGTGCTCCTACAGAGAAGTGACTCTGATGACATTGAGCATCCCGTGGCATACTTCTCCAGGAAGTTCAATCGCCACCAAAAGAACTATTCCACAATTGAGAAGGAGCTGTTGGCTCTGGTTCTATCCTTACAACACTTTGAGGTTAATGTTTGTACAGGGCAAAAGCCAATGATTGTATATACTGACCACAATTCGTTACTGTTTTTGAGTAAGATGAGAAACAAGAATCGGAGATTGTTGAATTGGAGTTTGATTTTACAGGAGTTTGACTTGGAAATCAAGCATGTAAAGAGTACTGACAATGTAATTGCTGAGTGCTTATCCCGTGTTTGAGTATGTGTATATATATCACGTGTTTATTAGCATATTGTATTATTTGTATATATACACAAGTGTCTACTTAACCATTTTTGTATTGAAAAGAAAAATTTTGCCTTTATGAGTCAAAATTTTTCCCTTTTTGAAATGGAGGTGTAATGGGGGAAGAAAAAAAAGCCACTAGATGGCAGTATTGACAATTGTTTTTTGTTCAGCCCAGTCTGGAGCTAGGTTGGGCATGTCCTGGGCATGCCTCAGAGGGGGCTGGAAAAGAGTATATAAGGAGAAAAATTGAGAGAGTAGTAGTAGTTGGAGAAATAGCAAGGAGAAATTGTGGAAGGATACATTTGACCAGACCTGTCACTCTTTTCAAGACCTGTGAAGCTTTTTGTGGATTTTTGCCTGTGTTGGAGCATTTTCCTGTCCCAGGACATTGCAACATAGCAGCCCACCTCCATTACAAAGGAACTGTAAATATCTCATTTTTTATTTGATTTCAATCTTGGTCAGTAGGGTAGAGTGTAAATTAGTTTTAAGTGTTTGTTTAATTAAATCTGTTGAAGTTTAAGAATTTTGTCTGTCATCCCTTGCTGTCCGTGACGCCATAACAAATTGGGGCCATAACATGAACAAAGAGAAGAAAAAAATAGTAATAATAAAATAAGACAGTATACTAGCAAGTGTAAGTAACATCAGAGGGACAGACGGCAACGTGAACAATGACATTTGCCAACCCAAGTACAGGAATCATCAGAAGAAAAACATGTCCACTATGTGTACCAAAAAGATTGATGTGGGGTTCAGCTGCTTTAACCCTGTTTGACCATCATTCTGAAAGGTGTGACGTGACCATTCCATACGCTTGTCTATGTAGTGCTGTTACGGTACATAAGTCAGCATAGGTGTCAGTTTGAATTCAATGCCAATGGATGATTTTTAGTGGAGGAATCAGCAATTTAAAGCTCTCTTCTGAACCAATGGATAGGGTCCGGCCTTCTGCTGACTTCCTTTGGAATGTTTAGAAGATTGGAGGCGGGGCCGGACGGATTGCACGCTTCACCGCTCATGAATAAATAAAAAAAAAAAAAATTGTTAACTTCTTTTGTCATGCTAATTTCAGGAAAATAAATCACTCATTATCTCCATCATCCCTACTTAGAGAAAACTCAGGTGAAAGTATGATGTCAGACACTTGGTTTTCCCCCCTAGTCTGTTATTTTTTGGAGATAACGACGGAAAACATGAAACGAGCCAAGAGTTAGAAAGTAAAAATTGTGCACATTGTCAGGTGAAACTGAAAGTACACAGTGCAACAGCTTGATGCATACAGATGTGAATGAGAAAATGTGGTGACCCCTTTTTGATGATCTTTTCCACCTTCTGCTCAGCAGAGGGTTCGATCTGATCCCCCGTCCTGGGCCCACCCACATGTGTGCAGTTACATGTATTGCTTTTCCTGTCCCAGTCTCACTGCTGCTCAATTGGATGAATAGATTTTTATTTCAGGCCCTCCAGCTAATGAAATAACCCTTGGCCAAGGGCCAGATGTGTGCACCTTCAGTTGGTTACCTTTCCATCATGCCTTGTTGCCTTCATCCCTTTATTCAATCCACAGATGTCACAAAGTCAGTAGCTGTACAAAAGTGCCCTGGAGAGTTTTGTTCAAAAAATGCCCTTGCCCCTCCTAATTGCAAAACCTCCCATTTCATCCTCAGGATGGGGGAGCTGATGAAAATGGTTTCTTTACTTTGCAGTTCCAAGAATGGCAACCTCAGACCCAAGTCCAGAATATGAGAAGTGTGTCTACTGGGATGGTCAAAAAGGGGTTAATACAGTTGAACCCCACTTCACTCTTTTTGGTTCATATAGTGGACATGTAGGGCTATCAAATAAAACAGATTTTATTCAAATCTGATGGGGGCGCATGGAGATCTACAGCCGCAGAATACCCCTATTTTTGCATTTTCACCGAATTGAGCGCCACCTGTAATTCCGCGCCCTCACCATCCCACTACAATTTCAAGTGGAATAGCACAAAGCACTGCAATAGAATCATATTATGCATGAACAAGCTTGGGATAATGAGGGCGCAGGCAAGGAATGCCTCAAACGTAAGTGCTACTTGGGCTTAAAGTGGTGTTTTCTAGCGCCCCCTATAGATGGCGCCCTCAAGAGCCCACCAAAATTTTGTGATTTTCCAAAACTCTTCCCAACACAGATTGACATCAGTGAAAATGAAGCTGGGCTATTGAGGGCGCACTGAGATATTTCAACTCAAAAACCTATTTTTCTTAAAAGTTCAATTTTGGCCCTCCAGAGGGTGACCCTTCTGGAGGCCCTAGCAACCAAACCGTTCACTTTTGGAACCTGAAAATTTGGCATTTTCCTGTCTACCCAAAGGCCTTCCACTGGAAAAAAAATTCATTCAAATATCTAACAGACATATATCACTCACTGCCTGAACAGTATAAATTCTGGCAGTTAAAGGGGCTACTACATTTAGTTAATTTCAACATTTTCATTGTTTAGCCTACACCACACAGAATAAACTTCATAAATCTGATTGTTTAAAATAAACAAGTTTATTAACAGAATTAGTTTGTTCTGCTACAAAAATACTTTATAACATTTAATAACAGAAAGATACTTTTGACACTAAAGTACAGGCGATATCAGATACTCTTAGACTTTGACTCAAGTGATCTTGCAGTGGGTGATTTTAATTTTCACTGAAGTAATTTTCTTGTCAGGTACCTGTACTGTTGCTCAAATAGAGCTCTCAGATACTTCATACACCAATGAATGATTGTGATTTCTCTATGAACCCTATTGTTAAACCCAGTGACGAGTGGTGGACGGAAAACCGAGAGGGCGGAAAAAATCCCTTGAAACGAATGAGATTAGTGACCCGATCTCAATCATTGTTCTTGGTCAACATGTTAGTTTCCCTTATAATGAAATGTTTAGGCGAGTGAATAATAAATTCTATGAAATGTTTAATTCACATGCCTAAATAGGCAACTCTTCACGAAAAAACCACTGTGGATTTTCCATGTTAAATTTTGTCACATCCTAAGCAAGTCGTCAAACCTGTGCATAATGATTGTTTAATTGAAAAAGATTGAAATGCCCTCTTTTTTGCGTTCAACTGGTGCGTTTGATTTCTCGTCTTAACGAAGACAATTAGCTACACCTGAGAGGGGAGGGTTAAAGTGTCTTTTACCAGGGAAATTGACTGAACAGATCAAGACTAATAAGCAGTTTAAAGACATGTTTATCGCCCTCCTTGTTCTTTGTCCACCACCCACCACTGGTTAAAGCTGAAACTCTCCTGCCTTTATTTCTGCTCATGTTTCCTCCATGCATTATGCATTTCAGATAGTCTATGTCTGTGCCATTAAAGTGCACATTGATTAGGGGAGAGAATCAATCAAGACACCCTGTTTATCACAGTGCTGCCCTCTCTTTAGAGTTTAATGTAACTTAGCAGTCTGCTATGCGGGGCTGTTACTATATTCAATTACTTCAAATTAGCTGGCAATATGCTGCTATGTTTTTGTTTCAGTTTCATTTTAATTTGCTTTACAAATGTGCCAGTAGGCTTATGCAAGATGACTATTGAAGTTGGTGGTTGAAATATTAACTCTCTGCTCTCAGCTATGCTGCAGCTGATGGCAAGACTGATCTTGCTATTTTCATCGTATCTTGAGTTACAAGGCCCCTTTCTTGTATCTTTATAATGCATATAAAATGATGTACCACTAACAAATTTGCTATCATTAACCATCTTGTAATATATGCCGCATTTTTATTTTGGGGCTATATTTTTAGAATGGTGGAAAAGCACATCGAGAGAAAGCTTAAAGAATGGCTACAGCTCTCCTCCATACTGTGAACGCAATAACTCCTGTCAGGTCTGCCTAACTGTCTCATATATTAAGACCCTTAACAATGAGCAGGATCAGCTGAATTTGCCTATTACTCCCAACAAGCTCATCATGAAGGATTCTGGGATAGCCTCTTAATTGAGACCAGGCTTACTACTGCAGACACAACTGATGCCAAAAACCCAAAGATTTATTTATTTTTTAATCTGTGAAACCTAAAATGAGGAGAGATAGCAGTGGGCATAGGAGCTGTGGTGATGGAGGTTTGGAGGCTGACCTGAATAAAGGGTACACGCACAAAAAATAACATGCAGTCCCCTCATTATGACAGGGGAAATATACAAAAAAAAACTATATTGCAATTAGGAATACTGCAAATATATTCTATTGCTCTTCAATCAGATCTTCAGTGAGACAGAAGCTCCCTGGATTGGAATGCCAACTGGCTGAAAACCAACAATCTTTCTTGGCTTTGGTCAAAAATTAAATAGTTTTATGGGAAAAAAAATGATTTGATTCATAAGAATCAGTATAGATTCAGACCAAATAGTCAAAATTTTAATTTAAAAAAATGTTATGATCCCCCGCCACGAAGTGGATCGGGGGATATTGGAATGGCGCTCGTCCATCCGTCCGGGTTCAATGGGGACAAGTTTTCTCGGAAACTATTGCACTATTGTGAATGAAATTTTGTATGTGGTCAGTTCTGATGACCCTACTAAATGAGTTCGACAGTTGATTCTGAGAAATTTATTTTTACGGAGTTATGGTCAATGTTTCTGTTCATCGACTTGGTGTATGGGATTTGCAATGGGGACAAGTTTTCTCGGCAATTATTGCACCTTCATGGGTGAAATTTTGTGTGGCCAGTACTAATGACCCTATTGCATGAGTTCGACAATTGATTCCGAGACATTTTTTTTACGGAGTTATGGCCTTTGACTCTGAACTTGGTGTATGGGTGTTTAATGGGGACAAGTTTTCCCCATTCCCCCGTGACCATTCTTACCGTGGGGGGGGATATTTGTGACAATGTTGCCTTGTTGGTCTTGTGTAAAGCCAGAAATAGTCTATTACCTGAAAATCTACAAAAATTATTTATATTAAGAGCACATGAGGAGGATCTTGAAAGGAAATTAATTTCAAAAGTTTGTATGCACGCACAACATTAAAGTAGATGTTAAAGTAGATGAGTATAACAGTTTGGGTGAATTCTCTGTACAATTACTTAAAATTTTGCGCAAATATTATTCAATGTATAATAATTGTTAAAGAAAAATAAACAGACATTTAGGAACGTACTGAGTAATATTTAAGATGATTGTTACTGATTTTATTTGAATATGCACAGTGCTGTGAAAAAGTATTGGCCCCCTTCTCAATTTCTTCCATTTCTGCATACTTGTCACACTGAAATTTTTTCCAATCTTTGGGCTAATTTTTAAATGATGATTTAATTTATCAAGGAAAAAAAATATCCAACCCTGCGTGGCCCTATGTGAAAAAGTTATTGCTCCCTTAGTTGCTAAATCAACCAATTAAGCAAATTTAATTGATAATTGGCTTCGATTTCACTACACACGCCCAGGTATGATTACGGCCAGCCTTGCTCAATCTAAACATTGCTTGAATAGAACTTGAATGGCAATGTGAAGTAAGCAAAAAGCAGCACATGATGCTGCAATGTAAGAAAATTCAAGAACAGATGAAAAACAGAAAAAAAAGTCAGACAATTGTCTGTCTGGAAAGGGTTGCTAAGCCATTTCTGAGGCGCTGGGACTTAAGCAAACCATGGTGAGAGCCATTATCTAGAAACTGAGAGATGTTGAAACAGTGGTGAACTTTCCCAGGAGTAGCTAGCTTTCCTAAATTTCTTATTGGGCGCATTGACAACTCATCCAGGAATTTACAAAAAACCTAGATGAACGTCAAAAGAACTGCAGGCCTCACTTGCCTCAGTTAAAGTCCTTGTTCACAATTCCACAATAAGATGAAGACTAGGCAAAAAAAGCATTCATGGGAAAATTGTGTGGCCAAAACCACAGCTTAAGGACAGTACACGTTGTCTGGTCTCATATTCATGCAAAAAAAAAAAAAAATTTATATATATATATATATATATATATATTAGGACCCCCAAATCTTTTGAGAAAATATTCTGTCGACAGAGGAGTCAAAAGTAGAAGTTTTTGGAAGACATGGGTCCCGTTCCATGTGGTGTAAAACTAACACTGCAGTTCAAAAAAGGAGCGTCATACTGACACTCAAACTCAGTGGTGGCAGTTTGATAGTCTGGGGCTACGTAGCTGCTACAGGACTTGAACGACTTGCCATAATTGATGGAACCATGAAGTCCGCTCTCTACCAGAAATTCCTGAAGATGAATGTCTGGCCATCAGTTTGTGACCTAAGGCTTAAAGGCTGTAGAGTTATGTAGTAGGACAATGATTCGAAGCACACAAGCAAATCCACCTTTTAGTGGTGCAAAAGAAGCAAAATGAAGGTTATGGAGCGGCTAGTCAAAATCCTGAATTTAATCTGATTGAGACGCTGTGGCATGACTTCAAACAGGCAGGTCATGCTTGAAAACTCTCTAATATGTTTGAATTGAAACAATAAGTGAAATGATCTTCTAAAACTGTGTATTGTGTTTACTCACGTGATCTTTGTCCAAAATTAAAATTAGTTGGATGATCTGAGACATTTAAATTTGAGAGATAAGCAAAAATAGAAGAAAGCGGGAAGGGGAAAAATACATTTTCACTGCTCTGTAATATTGAATTGTTATTTGGTCTGTGAGAAGAAAAAGAACAGAAGGGACGGCTAACACTATTTATGCCATTATTAAAAAAAGGTGCATGTATTGATGTTTTTTTTTCTTCTTCTTCCTGCTTTGATTCTGGCCACAGAATGGGTATAAGTTGTTAATTGTGTTATTTATAATGTACGATTGGTTTTGGAAAATATACTTGGTGTAAGTTGTGGGTTCGAATCCGGCCTGGGGCCTTTCTGTGTGGAGTTTGCATGTTCTCCCCATGTTCGCGTGGGTTTTGTCCGGGTACTCCGGTTTTCTCCCACAGTCCAAAGACATGCATATCAGGTTAATTGGAGACATTAAATTGCCCAAAGGTATGGGTGTGAGAGTGAATGGTCTGTGAATGGTGTGTGCGCCCTGCGATGGATTGGCAAGCTGTCCAGGGTGGGTCCCTGCCTTTGCCCGTAGTCGGCTGGGATAGGCTTCAGCTCGCCCCGCGACCCTAGTGAGGAATAAGCGGGTATAGAAAATGAATGAATACTTGGTGTAAGCCTGTTTTCATAATCCTTATTATTCCCATTTAGATGTTTAGTTCTCTCAACATTTTTCATCTTGCGCTATGTTTTTATATAAATTTACATTTTTGTTGTCTTCTTACCTATTTTTGAAGGACTTAGGGCTGTATTGCTTGAAAAGTGCTATATAAATTATTATTACTATTATTATTATTGTTGTAAATTTTTTATTATTGTTTATTATGCGTTGAAATAATACAAAATGCAAAATAAATAAATTCTACATTTTGAATGCGAGCAAGTTAATTTGGGTAAAGTTCGATGTTGTTATTATTAGCTTAGTGCAGAAGAATACAGTAGTGTGCAGTGATGATTATGCTCTTAACAAAATGTAGATAAGAAATGAAGAGACCAAGTTCAAGTATTTATTTCATGTAAATATTGGATCATATACTGTAAATGAAAATAAGCACACACACACACATATATATATATATATATATATATATATATATATATATATATACTCTACCGTATATATAAGTATACATATACTTTGGGATCACTTGGAAATTTTCTTGTTTTCCATGGAAACACACATGAAATTAGTCTGAATAGGAAATATAGCAAATGAACAGAACATGCTGACATTGTCTGAGTTAGAAATAATGATTTTAAGGGAAAATGATGAATATGTTGTTCAAACTTTGCCTTCATCAAAAAAAAACCACCTTCACTGTTGATACTGAAACTGGTGTTTGACGGGAACTATTTAGCGCAGCTGCTAGTTGACAACCTGTGAGGCGTCTTTGTCTTAAACTACACACTCTCAGATATTTGTCTTCTTGCGCAGTTGTGCATCGGGGCCTCCCACTCCTTTTTTCTGTCCTTGTTAGTGCCAGTTTGTGCTGCTCTCTTGAAGGGAGTAGTTTACAGCATGGTAAGAGATTTTAAGTTTTCAATTTCTCGCATTGAACAGCCTTCTTTTCTAAGCACAACAATAGACTGACGGGTCTCAAAGGAAGTTCTTTCTTTCTGGCCATTTTGAGCCTGTAAACAAACAAACAACTGCTGATGCTTCAGGTACTAAACCAACCTCAAGAATGCCATGCTCCCTTTTGTGCTCCCTTATTAGTTCAACGGTTTTCAGCTGTCCAACACATTTGCTGAAGGGTTTTCTAATAATCAATTAGCCTTATAAAATGCTTAAGTTGGATTAGCAGCCATACCAGGAGATTGATGCAGAGGACTGACAGTTGCTGATAATAGGCATCTATGCAAAAATGTAGATCATTCTTTGAAAATCATCTGATTAATTTTAATCGTTTGTGAAATGGATAAAAATGTTTGTTTAATGGAAAAAAATGTCTGTGAAATGCATGAAAATGTATTTTTCTTTGGAAAACAAAGAAATTTGCAAGTGATCCCAAACTTTTGAGCGGTAGTGTGTGTATATATATATATATATATATATATATATATATATATAAAACAGTCATTTTTGAAATGTTCTCCAACTGTATGGTGCACATAAGTTCTGCTTTTGAGTGAGAAAATTTCAAATTTTGACCTGTTCCCAGTCCATTGGTGTCCAATCCTTGAATTTCTTGGCAAACTCAAGTCTTTTTTGATGTTTGCAGCTCTTGGCAGCAACATGAACAATCAGGCGCCATTAATATCATCACAGAGCTATTGAGCGGTCAACCGCCAATTTTTATTTATTTTTATACGTGTCATATGCAGGTAACGAACATTGGAGGCACTTTTGCACCTCTACTGCCACTAGTTTGCAGAAAATCGGTCTCTTTGAAACACTTGATGCTGTTTCTTACTGTGCCATAGGAGCATTTAATATCTTAGCAAGAATAAAACTTTCACACAGGTAAGCAGACAGGTGCATAGGAGTAAGGCAAACTGAGTACTTAAGTAAAGAAAAAACTCCCGCACACGGTCTTCTCACTTGCAGTTAATTTATTAGTCGACGTTTCGGTCAACTGACCTTCCTCAAGACTTGCAATGCGGCTACAAACAATCTCAGAGAGTTCGTTCCATTATGCTATGGTGTTTAACACTGTGACACTGCTCAAAGTTCATTTCACCTTATATACTGGAGCATCATCAGTAATTTTACAGAATAATGTTGCCTCAAACCAGTCTAACAAATTTTTTAGAATCAACAATCATGAATGAGCCTTCAAACATGCATTCAGGCTATTCAAGAGTCAATAAAATAAAATTTTGTCACCTTTCAAATGTTAGAAAAAATGATGTTTTCAGTGTTTTTGTTTATTACCCATATTTTTACCTCAATATACTTGTGGTAATGATTTCTTTTAGTTCTCATAGCCCACAATAGTATTTCCCAATACATTTTCACATAAAAATTATAGAGAAGTCATATATTAGGATCCCTTTTAGAGGAAAGTGGTAGTGTACTTTTGTATAATCATCACTGGACACAACTATATTTTGATTATTTCATAGCATAATGTGGTCATGCGTGTATGTCTGCACGTGTGCTCTTGAGTGGGGAAAAGATAGCCTCCCGATAGCATTGGACAACTTGAGAAGCCAGACCTTGGGGAATTCAGCAGGCTTGCTAACAAGCCTTGTCATACAGACTAGGTTGCCTCTGTCTGTAGAAGCTGGTGTATCTGCCGCACAGGGTTTTGATGTATGAATGGTTCTCACATTGCAGCGATTCTGACAAGGTAGTCCTCTGTAAACATCAGGTTAATGTCTCTGTGTCCCTCCTTTTTTATGGCCCTCTGCCTCACTGCTTGCTGCCTGTTTATTGTTGACATTTGCTTTCAAGCTTTGTCATCCATCATTCGGCAATGGGGGTGGACCTCCACAAATGGGAAGTGAGGGGGGAGGTTGTGGGGTGCAGTTGGGAACCTGAGTTGTCTGTCAGAATGTACTCTGAGCATTAAGGCTTTATTATTTACTTTTTCCACTAGGCACATTGACAGCATTCACAAATGTTCAGCTTTTTCAATGGAATATGAACCCTGAAATGAGTCACTCATTGAGACCACCTTGATAAAGTATGATGCTCTAAGCTCCCCATTAAACATGCCATTTTGACAACACATCTTGATAATTTGTTGCTCTCAAACCTTTAAATTATAATTGAGAAACCATATAACATTGATTTTTAACCCCTTGTATACGGGAAACACATACGCGGGCTGGCTTGCTGACCCGCATACCGAGAACCGCAAATGCACAGAGTGCTCAGTTGACCACCGTGGCCTGATTTGAGTATGCGGGCACGCTGCCGTGGCCTGGGATTGTTGGCTATCTCTTGTGACGATCGCCAAGGACGTATTTCATGCAAATTTTTTGCCTGTTTCTTCACCTCTTTGCTGTGATGATTGCCAGGAAAAGTATTTTATCCACAATTTTTGGATGATGGCACAACACGACAATAGAAACTGAATTTTTATGCTTTATGTATAAATGAATACCGAAAAATTGAAAAATATACAAAATCACTCAGTCACATTCCAGTGCACCCGTTTCGTGTGATACAGTTTGTTTTATGGTTTGACTCACAAACTAACTTCGAAAGGGTCACATCTGAATTGGGACTCACAGCGAACTTTGTTTTCGGAACAGACTACGCACTTTTTCCGCGGTTTTTGGGTCTTTGCGGTGGCTCTCTGAGAAATGTCGTCCAAGGATTTTGTTCAGAGCTGGTAACTCCGCCCATTCTCTTTGCTAAGCTCACATCTTCAGCTCAGGTTACACACCCAATGAGTGATCAGGTACTTCATTAGTCTGACCCAATATTGGTACAAAATCATTCACGGCAGTTGTCGCACAGCAGTTGCATATTGATACCACACGCCATCCAGCGTACCCATCCACTTATACGTGGTTCCCGGCCACAGGAACAGATCACCTGCACACACATATGTGGGTCCCGCCTGATTGCCTCATATGTATTGCATATATGCCGGTCACTTCAGCATTCAGTGGAATACAAAACCATAGTAGGGATTTAATACAAGGGATTTAAGAATGAAGAATGAACAGGCAGGATGGATGGCTCTGGTGTGACCAGCAGGCCTGGACTGGCCATCTGGCGTACTGGGCAATGCCTGGTGGGCCGACGCACATTTTTGGCTGTGGCGATCATAATTTAAACAAAACAGTATATTATAAATCATTTTTATCGACCGCACCGGTATTTAAAACACGAAAAGCGGGCCATTGGTCCCTTTTCTAGGAGGACATTGGGCTAGCCCAATGAAATCTCTCAGCCCTCCCTCCTCGGCCCGCCCATTTCCCCTCGGCTGCGGCCGCCACTCACTCTGAGTTAGACTGGAGTTAGAGTGTGGAGTGTATGCAAAATTAACTAGGCTGGCTAGACCCACTTCCTGGCCATCAAAATGGAAAAACCACTGAAGCGCAAAGAGGGTGCTGAAAAACTTCGTGAGAAAAGGCTCAAAAACCTGCAGGTGGTTGCAGCGAAATGTGCAAAAATATCTAATATGTTTGCCACAAAATCGACTGCAGCGGGTGCTGGGCCGTCAGCAACTTCGACATCGAGTGCAGAGATCACTGTCAGGCTCGCACCCAACATAAATGTGCAAAAACAGTGCAGCTCAGAGGGAAGAGAAGTGGTAGCTATTCAGATGGATTCGTAGGAAGTACAGAGAGACGAGACCCAGTGACAGATTGAGGAGGAGGTCAGAGTAGCTACTGCCAGCCCGGTAAGGAGTAATGTAAGCAGAATGAAGAGGGACTTTCAGGGAGGGAGGGCTGTTGCGTGGGTGCGTGTTAGGGTGACCACCCGCTCTGCTTTCGATTGGTACATACATTTGAGCGTTGGTCCGCAACCATGCATCCTCAGTAGCAAAGTAATGCCATGCTTTTATATTGCACAATAGTTGCTGAGACGAGAAAACACAAATTCTACCATGGATTAAGCAAATCCTGTATTTTGATTTGTTAATACCAGGTATCAATCCCAGGGAGACTACCTGGCGCTTTGTGACCTGCTAAGGTTCGATTATAGGGCCGTTTCATTGCGCATTAATCTCATGGTCACAAAAGGCAAATGCTGTTTACTTTAGTTTGAGAAAATATCACTTTTATTAGGGTTTCCCTTTGTAGAAATATAGTGAAACGGCCTAACACAATGAAATGTAATAATGAAGTTGACAAAATGCTTTCTGACTAGCACGCGAGCTAGTTTGCCAGCTTTGCTAGCGAGTTCGCTAGCCTGGCCTACTTAGCTAACAACTATTGGTGCATGTAATGCGAAAGAAAATCAGCGAATACCCATTATTTCGCAAACTTGGCTCGAGTTGAACCGCGAGCATTTAGCTTGATAGCGGGCATTAATATGAATCAAATGTAAAGTTTGCGTGCTAACGTTGGCTAAAACAAACTAGTTCGCTTAGCTAGCTAATTTCGGTGCATGTAAACCAATGAAACTGAATCATAATTACTTCGCTACTTAACTAGTGTGAAATTAGGAAGTCATCGTGAATTAGCTGTGTAGCTTGGTCAGTTAAGTGCGCATTGATGCTACAGATTAGCTCTTTCGCTAGCTAGCGAGTTTTTCTGCTAACTGTTTGTCTGTAGAGTTATATACTTGGCTATTGGTGTAAATTAGTACTTGTTGCAAAACTTGATATCTAGCTAGGTAAGCCAAACTAAGTAGGCTAGACAATGTTTGAGTGGCGAACTATGCACCAATCTGTCAGCTATCTAGGCTAGCGAACTTGCTAGCTAGCTAACGGACTGTTCCCATCGGCACGCCCCTTAGCGGCTTGGAGCACTTCCGTTGAGGTGACGTGGATTTTTTTTCAGCTCGTTTCTCCTATTGGGGTTGTGTTGGGCTGCAGCAGCACGTTCGTTTCCATTTTTGCAGCATCCGCATTATAAAATAATCCACGTAAAATTACTAAAATATCATGGTAGAATGGAGATAAACCTACACTTTTTTTCGACACCTCTGTATTCGATCGGGATTGAATTAAATTTCCAGGTATCAATCCTACGATCGAACACCTCGTGGCCGAAAAAAAATTGTAGGTTTATCTCCTAATTAACTATCCACAACAAATCGAGTGATCGGCTTCATAACGCCCTCAACTTTCATCCAATGAGAACTGAAGTCAGTCATGAACGGTTCAAAATTGTTGTCAATCAAACTGACGCAGTACAACAAGCAAACCTATCCAATTTCTTTGCACAGGCAGGCAGGCACACACACATGGCCACGCAGTCAGGAAGAAAACAAATAACCTGGAATGTTGTTTCAGACTGGAAATGACACAGAAATGATGATAGCCTGTGGAATTAAAAAGAAAAATGTTTTGGGATGTGTGTGTATCTTAACCAGATTATACCAGGGGGAATTGTAAAAGCGTGCAAAATGCTCAATGTAGGAAATTATTAAAGGACTCATAATTTCATTCAGTCAGACTAAAAACATTCATTATAACAAATGATTAAAATTATCAGCCAACTTTTAAGCTAGAGATTGGCCAAGTTCTAGGCCTATCAATATATTTGGGCTATCACATCCGTTCTGCCAAAGTGTCTTATTTGAACTAGTATATATTTCATTAAAAACTGAAAAGACATCTCTAGCAGAGTTTCTTTGACAAGAACTTTCACTTGAAGATGGGCATTATGTACCCTGTGGCCATCTCTCCCTACATGAAAGTCTCTTTGAGTAGTGAAAGAGCGTATTGATTTTTTTGCATGGTTACTCTCTTCCATGTTGGCTACTGAGCTTTATTTTAATTTTCGAAACAGTGAAATGTGCGCGTATACTGTATGAATAATCATGGTGGGCCGCCATGGCCAAAAAATGGCAGGGCCATTTTTTGGTCCCAGTCCAGCCCTGGTGACCAGATTTGGTAGAGTGCAGACTGACAACACGGGGATTACTTTTCTCGCTACTCATATTTACATAAAAGAGGAGTTATAAAGTGTAGCTCAATGGAGCTGATTGTAAGCAGACCTGTGGTTAATGAACAGAAACATATACAGAGTAATTCTTTAAAAAAAAAAAAGAAAACGGGCTATTCAATTTGATGCTGCAGATAGGGTGACACTAGGATATGTGCTACATCACTTCCACTGACTTTTTGTTCTCTCCTTACAAGGAAAAACCATAAAAAGGGGGAACAGGTAGCAGATGTCCCCCAAACTGTTATCCTCTGTTCATATTGGACATCTGATTTAACCATCTGCTTTGCACATTAACCACATCTCCATTAAACTAAATGTGTTGAGATGTTTTTTTTTTTCAGCATTTTGCCTATACCTGGCCTCACAATGAATTCACCGGCTGAGCCCAATTCAAGCGAACCTGTTGTTTGGGATGACAGTTAAATTACTTGCTCACAAAATTGGTTTGCTCATTTTAAAAATTCTATAAATGGCCCAAAAAAAATCAAACCCTTTCATCCGCTGAAGAAATGTGATTTGTCACAATGCCGTGCCCTCTCATTTAGCAATGATTTGATTTTTGAGCGTTTTCAGTATTGAGCAGCAGTTCACATTCACTTTCAGTCATATTGGAAAAAGAAAAATAGTAATTGTGTGCATGCACAGGCCTTTGGAGATAAGAGTTCAGAGAAGAAAAAGAATCACTCCGAAATTTGTGCATTTGAAGCCGAGAGGGGAAGGACATTTTTATTGTTGATTGGATTTTTTTTTTACATTAACATAAGCATGAAATATGATCAATGATTTCAAATAATATTTGAATTTTTTTCATTTCTTTTTCAGCCTGTTCCTTCTGAATGTTGATGGCTATGAGTTTTTAGTGCTGGGATATACCATGACATCCCTGGATTATTCAATGGGGCTCAGGTTATAATACCTTACAGATGCCAGATTTTTATTTTCAGTATGGGCTTGGGTTTTTAGGGCATTATAGAGATTACTGAAGGGGCATAATCCATTCAGAATATGGAACCACAAGGAATTCCAGGCCACTACTGAAGTAAGCACATATTGAGCATAACAAATACTTATTTCATTCTTTTATTATTTAGAATAACATTGATGCTATTCACTTGAAGACCACAATGGAAAATGATCAGTCACATTTCACGTTTTGGAGAAATGACATATTAAAAATTCGAAACAATTCTTGAAACAAAGTACTGAAAAAATATGCAAAAAAACATGAAATATTATGATAATATATAATAATATGATATATTAATATATAAAATATACAAAAATGCAAAATTTGGACTCTGATTGTTTTTCCTTTGTGGTCTTCACTTGGGATAACACTGATTTTATCTACTTGTAAGTGTCACTGGATGTAATGCAATTAAGTTTCTCAACCAGCATATGGCTACATCCTGTAAATCACGGTACTTTACTGTTTTGCCAAAGGTTTTATACTGGACTGGTCATAATATGTTCTGTTGGATACGAGCCCCCTTTCCTTGCGGAGACACTTCTCCAGAGGTTGCAATATTTACAGGTTAACCCTCGTCCAACCGGGGGGGTTATCACCCCCCCCAACAGATTTTTTCCTGTCGCACAAAAACGTTAACAGATATGATCTAATGCTTCTAGGTAATTGTTTGTTCATCCTTTGCGCTCATTTCATGAAATGATGAGGATACCTCACCCCCCAGGGGTAGGGTAGGCCGTCAAAGTCGAAGGGTAGGGAGGGTGGTTGCCACCAGCATTAATTTTGGCCTGTTTTTGATACAAAATATGCTTACAAATTAGTTGCAAATAGTATGCTATTATTTTGTTTCATGCTCAATGAACTTTGTACACCACACTGATTGTCATCCTTATTGATTTATTGATGTAGCTTGTCCTTGTATTAGTAAATCTTGGAATTACAACGACCAACAGTGACCAGTAACCTTGAAGTGATCTTCACCTAATAATATTAGAAGTGTATGACTGACATACTTTTACTTGTGTGTTTGACTGGTTACTGTACTGTATGCTATTTTTATACTGTGCTATAGGCCTACTATTATACAAGTTCATATATAACAATATATAACAATATCTATGATACTAATATTGTTTACAGTAGCACTAGTATAGTACATGTAGAGTAGTGGAAAGTTGCTTACCTTCACCTAAAATTGAGGGGGGGAAATATGTAACAGCTAAAATTGAGGGAGAAATATAAAAAAAACATGGGATTTTTGTCATTTTGATGTTTTTTCCTAGTATGGTGTTAGTTATGATGTCACTATGACGTCATAATGTTGAAATGTATTTTATTTGTACTTGATTTGAAGAGAGGACATCTGTAGCTGGACACTGATACCAGAGCCGTTGAAAAACAGAGTTACGACACGCTTTGATCTCGTCGGTATGCGGTCACGTGGTCCACGTAGCTCCAAGTAGTTTCAAATAACACCTGCGCTGTCAACTACTTTGAATGCTTTCCAGCGGGACAGATAGAGGCAGTGATTACATTTGCGGCAGGTTTCCGTAAATATTAACGTAGAATGTGTACTGACAACCACACTGACTTCACTTATACTCAATAGATAGAACAGCATTTTGTTTGGGAATGACGGAGAGACAGCATTTTTCAGTTTCACTGCTAAGATTATGGAAGAAAAGGGAGATTTCTCAAATGACATAGAATACGTAGACAGCGGCGACTATAGGCTATTCGTAGAAATTTTCGGTTGGCTTAGTATATACGCATAATGTTCATTGATCACGATGCTGGTTTCAATTATAGTTGGATTTTTTTTCTGGGGAGTGTTGTTTCGCAGAATTAATCACTTTTTCTTTGTTTCATTTTGGAGGGAAAGGATTGCTCCCATAATGCAGATGATGTTTAGATTGGATGAACTTATATTTTTCGTGTCTCTGTGGTCATTATTACATCCTAATATTATGCCAAGACATTCATGTAAACATGTACAGCAAGTGGATATCAATGAATGCAAGCAACTGCTCAATTTATGCCGATAAAAGAGTTTTGTCAATAGTACAAAATAAACAAGGCAACCCATTGCATTAAACAAACCATTTTATTATACATTATACTCAGAGAGACGGGAGATAAATTTTTCCTTGAATGAGCAGTCTTCAAAGGAACTCATTTGATGTCCTACAGGGAGAAAAAGATGTCAGAAAGCAGGCCAGGAAAGACATAGAAGTGTTTTAAATAGACATTTTATTCTTCCACCACAACAATGCAAAGAAAAGGTGATCTGGACACCTGGCCTTGAGCACTCAAACTTCACTGGATGATCATCGCTCAAAACACGTCTAGATATACATGCAATAATCTTGAGTCAAATGCTTATTTTTGAAATTGGCAAACTCCACGGCTCAAGTGATGCTATGGTTTAAATTCTTTGGACAGGGCATTTAAAGCATACAGTGGTAGAAGATGTATTCAGATGCTTTAGCAAAGGGAAAGTACTAATACCACACTCAAAATATCCCATTACAAATGAAAGTCAAGCATTAAAAACTTTTCAAAAGTATGCATCATCAAAAAATGAAATGTACGCTGTCTACATATTTGCTGAAATGAGAAGAGCTTGTCTGAGCCATAGTTGTGAAGACATAGCATTTGCACTCCACTTCTTTTCAAATGTACACTTTTGGCATGTTCCTATTAAGCCTCTAAGCACAGATATGGTTGCCAGATTATGAGGTACACCGAGCTAAAACTTGTTTATTCGAATAGTCCTGCAATAATCCCTACCTTCATGCAGTTTATAATGTTCAATCGTTGTTTTGAGGCGTTGATTCAACTCTGATTATTTTGGAGAGTAGAGAGCTAATGAATTGTTTCTGACAATTAGCTTCATACCTTAAAACTGGCAAATGCATATTTGGATACTTAGTACATACCCGGCTTTCCAGGTTATCGATGTCAGCCTCCAGTGGTTCACGTCAGCTCTTCAACTGAAAAAAATGTTAAGTAATTAGCTATCAATATTTAAACCCCCGTTTTACTTTTTCACGTTGATCGTTGACATGCATGCTACTGATCTCATCTCCTGTCACTGGTGCACTGTCTCATAAATGACGTGTGCAATGAATGACTAAACCAAAGAAAAACTTAGCTATATTCTAACTAGCTGCCATTTACTGAAATCAGGTACGCTAATGCGGTCAAAACTATCAGCGAATCTAATAAGCGAATATAAACTTTGTACACAAACGAACACCAATAACTGCAATTAATTTAAGGTAGCTAAATGAAGGACAAATTACATCTGGTTATGCGAGATCATTAAGAGCTACTCACGTCATCTACTTTAACTTAACAACCTGTTAAATTTTAATTTATCTGACGATCAACATAAACTAAAGCTGGGTACAGAAAATGAGGCTATCAACAAAATTCATTAGGGGTCAGCTAATGCGTCAAATTTCCCAAAAATGCAGTCATTTGATAAACTTACCTGCAAGCGTGTTCCAATGAAAATGAATGGAGGTCAGTGCTGGAACTATTCATTGTGGAACTATTGCTCTCCCCATGACACGCATTACTTCCACATTCCTCGATTCCTATTGGAGTATGGAAATGTCGTAACTAACTTTTCAACGGCTCTGACTGATACCAAACAAGATGATGTTTATCGCTTAATTTCAAAATAATCGGGGGGGGTAACCATCCCCCCCTTGGTCGGGGTTGTAGTAGAAAAACCCTTGGTTGGACGAGGGTTAATTTTCTGCCCTGCACTCAATGAATTTAACCACGTTATTAATTTTTGATGACCAGTATTAAGCATGAATCTTACGCAAACAAAATAGACCAAAAGATGTATAGATGTATCACAGCATTCAGTGTTTTGCTTCTTTTTTTTTTTTGACAAATTTTCACCGTTAATTGTGAAACGCATTAATGTGCATGTTGCGAAAAAAAAATAGAATGAATAATACAATTATTAAGAAAAAACTAATACAGAAAATAATAACACATTCAGGCACTCAGGGTGCAGATCCCAAAGTAGGTCTATGATTAGAGCACCACCTCCTGAGCCCTAGTAAAAATAATACTAGGCAAAGTCACCCTTGAGCAGGCAATTACAGTCAGCATCAGAGGAGAATGGATTTACCATTTGAGTTTGTTTAATATTTATTTATTATGTGTTTATCTTATGAATTAATTTGATTAATGCTACTCTGTACTTAATTTGTAATTATTACCAAACATGCTGTAGGTTCACCTTGCTTGCGAAATGTTTCCTGCTGTAATAAATCTGCATTTTACCTTCTTATGCAATGCATAATTAGCACTTGCTGTAAGAAAAGTCAGTGGACTAGACACTGACTGAGCAAACAAAGTCATGAGAAAAATAATATGTAATTATTTTTTCATAAGCAGATGATACCAATATGACCATGGGTTTTTATCCAGCATGCTCATATTACTTATATCTGTATGTGCATGCGTGTGTCAACAAAGCAGATTTTTAGCAGGGTCCGTACATGCTTATATGCATCAACACACACACACCCACCCACACACACACACACACAAATGTACATGCACAAACTCCATCACACATACACTTGGTGCCATAATAAGAAGCAGCTGGTCCCAGCTCAGTTAATATCTTTGATTATGACAAATATCATCCATTATTGAACAGCTGTCATGATTGTTTGGCCTTGACAAATTCTCCATACAACAAAGTGCACAAATGCTAACTAGTTTATTAATTTATATACAATGAAGTAACATCAAGGAATTTCTTCTCTGTACAGCAGTAAATATAGCTGGTCAAGAAGCAGCATTACCTGAGCTTGGGTCAGTGTAGGAAAGTGTTCGGTTAACTAAAGACCAGATGAATTTAAAAAAGGGACCCAGTGGTAAGCGCAGCAGTGTTTTCATGCATACTCTAAGAACACAATGGAAGCTGCCAGCTTGTTCACTGATAATGGCTATATTGAAACATTTTTTGTGATGATTTCAGTCCATTTTGCCATACAAATGGATAGTCGCGCCAAAGTTTGTATGTGTGTGCTTGATGGACAGGACGCATTAAGAATGATTTAGTATTCATTTTTGGAAACCTGACTACATACCCTCTTTTAGTGTCATTGTTTACTCCCCATGCAGATGTGACCATTTTTACTGGGAGAAATCTACATCTTTAGCTTGTCATCTCCTGTCAGTTTGTGTTGTATGCCATGACAGTGTGGTTTAAAAAACCTCTGCTGTCTTCTGGAAATACAAAATCTTTTAATTACATGACAGGATGGAGCACAGTTTGAGTGCTGTGAAACATTTCTCCTTCAGGTTGAATAGAGGGTTACGAAAGAGCTGTAGGAAACATGTATTCCCTGCTCTCAGATAATGGCCCTGACAGAAAAGGTATGAAAGCAGTCATGCATGTACTTGGCTGTAGGTAGATGGTCGTGCTCAGCTGTCAAGTGGAACTGGCCAGGAAGTCTAATATGGATTAGTTTGATGCAGTCCACTGCAGTGAAGGCGCATTGTGATTTTTTTCACTGGATGCAGACCAGGGAGACCTACCCTTCATTAAATTATTATAAAGAAGTGATGTGGGGCTCACATTCCGTACATGTTCCAGGCTTTTCAGTATAATTTAAGATTCATGAACTCTGTTCAACCCCATTCCCCTCTTGTTTTAATATTATTCTTTTTCACATTTTTTTTTTTTTAATCTGAGTTGAAGTAAATGCTATTTTTCTCTGAAATTGCGTTTTACGGTTGGTGGGGGAAAAAATCCATTTGTTGACATATTTATCACTTTATCGCAAAATGTGTGTCTCAGTCCATAGAGTAGCTGACTATGTTATAAATGGGGTGGGGGAGGTAGCGTGTCTTGTTGAGCTCAGCTGTAAAAGCAAAAGAAAATAAATTGGTTGAGTTAATGATAAGGCCCAAATCATTAATAAACCTGGGGAAAGTTGAGCACCTCCCAATTCTTAAAACAAGTTTAACTTCACCAAAGGACTAATGTAATTACACTGACAGTCAATAAAAACGAATCGCTTAACGTCAGCAACATTCTTATTCTCTTTCACCAGGTAGTGACATACCATGTGGTTAAATGCTGCAGTAGACATTACACTAGCAATTCGGATAATCATAAGCCAAAATCAGAAGAAAATGGTCACTGTTCATGACGTAATTATTTGTGACCCATCAGGCAAAGAAAGATTCAATACTGAGTGTGTCCACCAGCAGCATTGTTGGGGGAGGTGCATCTACGCCTCTTACTGGCCACAAGTCGTTGCAGGCTGTGTCGTGGGACGAGTTCCCACTCTTCCTGCAGTGCCTGGATCAACTGGTATATGTTGAGCACACGTGGACTGTCCATTGCTAGGTGCCATTTCATGATGTCCCACACATGCTCAATGGGGTTGAGATCTGGGGAATATGTGGGCCAGGGCATTATATTGACATTTTCAGCCACCAGATACGCAGTGGTGACACGCACAGCATGCAGATGTGTGTTATCCTATTGGAACGTCGTGAAGGCAACGACAGTGACGTTGTTCGCGTGATAATCGCTGCTTATTCAGGTAAGACTGTTTTTGGGTTCTGCTTTCGTCGGACCTTGTTTGTCACAATCTGATAAATCTGTACGTTTTGACCAAGTTTCCGATTCAGAACAATGGGCTGATTATGTAAATGCTGATCCTACAACAGCTGAAACGTGAAATGCAATCACCTCAGTGGTCAGGCCATTGATTGACAGAGTAGATACATCTTTACTCATAAACTTGTTCATGTTCTTCACGTGTATGCATCTAACCAAAAATTGAAGTGATGCATTTTTATTGACTGTCAGTATACATCAAAAAACAGTGCCCAGTTCTTGGAAATATGCCTTGGGCATATGTTTTCTGGAATAAAAAATCATTTTGAAATTTGATCTTTACTTCACACTTAATTAGCTTTTAAAGAAAGGGTTTATTTGCTACACATTTAATGCTTTTAAAAGTGTGGGCCTTCTGTGCTTTAAATATCGCAACGAGACCAAACTTCAATGACGATACCTCTCGGCCCAACGCAAGCGTTCATTTTGATGTAGATCAGTCAGGATCGGTCCCACATATGGTAGTCGAGCACGCAGTCCAGCAGAGCGAAGACGGCGACATATGATGCCTGCGGTAATAACCCCTCGTCGACTTTGAGCAGTTGCTGCAGTCCTGGCAGCTGGCAGTGTTTGATTATGAAGATAGTAGCAAACAATTTGGCAATCTTGTAGAGGCATCGTGGATGTGGGTGATCTCTGGAGCCTCTTGTCTGCTCATATCTCCTGTGGAGTCTAATGATAGTTGAATGGTGGCATCCAAACCGCTGTGCAAAGACTCTGCTTGAAATGCCAACTTGAATCATGCCCAAGGCAGGTTCACGTTCCTCAGCTGTCAATCTTGGCATCACTTGTTTAACGTTACCTCAAATACTACAGCTACAATAGAAGTGCCTTTTCAGAGACCCTCTTTTATAGACCCATTCAGCATGATTTGCTGAAAAAATTTCAGCTTTTCATTACATGCATGCAACATGTTTCGTTTTAGCATGTTTCATGGAGTGTTCAGGAATTCATTTTGATATGCTAATCATCGTCGTGCATGGTGTATAAGCTAGTGAGCTACTTATTCACTGACATTTTTCCTGCTGATATGGGCCCCATTAAAAATATGGTTCATTAACTGGTGGTGCATTTTCAAAGCTGTTCAGTATACATAGTATACACAGCGGGGAAGATAAGTATCTAAAGTGTCAACATTTTTCTCAGTAAATATATTTCTAATGGGCTTTTGACATGAAAGTTTCACCAGATGTCGGTAACAACCCAAGTTATCCAGCCATACAAAGAAATCAAAACAAATAAGTCCATAAATTATATTATGTGTAATAAAGTGGAATGACACAGGAGGTGCAAAAAGGCATGGAAAGCCAAGAAACCATTTGAAATCTGTTTGTATTTAGAAAGCAATCCTGCCCCCTAATTGATGGTCTAAAAAAAGGTTTCTCGTTACCAAGGTGTTACACAAGAAGCATCGCGTGATGGGTAAAAAGAAAGAGGTCTGTCAAGACCTTCACAACCTTATTGTTGCAAAACATACTAGTGGCATTGGTTACAGACATATTTCTTAACTTCTGAATGTTCCAGTGAGCACCGTTTGGGCCATAATCCAGAAGTGGAAAGAACATCATTTCACCATAAACCGGCCACCACCTGGTGCTCCTTGCAGGATTTCTGAGTCAAAAGAATAATCAGAAGAATTGTCCGAGAGCCAAGGAACACTCGCGGACAGCTTCAGAAATACCTGGAATTAGCAGGTACAGTTGTTTCAAAGAAAACAATAAGTAAAGCAGTCAACCGCCATGGCCTCTGTGTACACTCACCGTGCAAGACTCCATTGCTGAAGAAAAAGCATCTTGAAGCTTGTTTAAAGTTTGCTGCACAACATTTGGACAAGCCTATGAAATACTGGGAGGATCCACTTTCACAAATTTTCAATTTTGATCAACATTTTGGGTGTTTTGAGTCAAACAACAACCCATTTGCATCACCAGGGCTCATTTCGGACCAACTTCGATCCAGTCCCACTTTCACCATTTTTTTATTTTCGGAAACAATTTAGATATCCGAGGCCAAAATACAATCCTTTTCAGTTACCAGGGGTTATTTGGGACCTGTGACCATTTCGTGCCAACTTTGATCTGCCTTCAGTTTCAGAAATCTTCAATGCCTGTAAACATTTTGGCCATTTTCTGCCAAAGACCCTTTTGGATCACGAGGAGTAATATTTTTACCAATATATTTCACATTTGCGTACCAAAGAGTTTGAACATTTTGAATATTCTTTGCAGTCTGAATAGCCATGTAAGCTACGAAGTCTGTAGACTTTTATTTCATGATCATTTCTTATCATGGAAAATGGATTGGTCTTGGTCGTTCAGTCGATAAATTGTTTCATTGTTAATCAGGCAAACTGTGAATGAGAACAGCGGGAGGACAGTCGAGCAGTAAAGGTGTAAGGTTACTGAAGCCCCTTTGAACATGTGACCGCAGGCCACTGCTACTACCCGGTTGGCTTTTTTTGGAACCCCAGGAGAGCAGGTACCAGAAAAGGTCATACCAGGTACCAAGTACGAGGTACTTTTTCCTAATGGAAAAGCAAAAAAGGCGAGTAGAGTAGAGTAGAGCCGGTACCATGTAGTGGAAAAGCGCCATAAGAGTACATTACAACAAAAAATTCTTAAGTTACATGCTTAAAATATTCTTAAGTTACGTGCTTAACAACATTCACTCAGCTACAATAGCACACAATGGGTCTCATTCATGAAACGTGAGCAGAACGAATTTGTGTGTGAACTGTTCGCAGACGGAAATTTACATGCATCTCCGCATTCGTCAATATTTTAGTAGCGCCGATCTTTTCGTAGCTACTAACAAAATCAACACATGCTGCTGACCACGCGTAGTGCTTGTGTAAATTTAAGAATGCGCATAAATAATGCTTATCACTATTTGAAATTACAATTTTAATTCATATTGCGCTCTGTTATGTACACAATACACAGATGCCTTTGAAACACGTGATATAGCCTAAACATGACAAACGATTAAAAATATAACACTTTTAGTTAAATTAGTTGGCAATTGGCAGGTTTAAGATCCAGATTAGGTTCACTATTGTGAATTATCTATGTGAGTCGACTCAATAGATTACACGTTCTTTCTACATGTTGAATGATGATAATAAAAAAATAAAAGTGGAGGCATGTCGCTGTCTCCGTCAGGTATAATTCCTGACAGAGAGGTCTCCCCAATTATGCCAGCGATGCGCTCGTCTGCAATTGATAGTTCATCCCATGAATAACAAAAGGTCGCAAGTGACACTCCTGATGAAACCTGTTTTTCTGCACCAAACTTCGTCGTGCAGAAAAACAGGTTTCATCAGGAATGTCACTTGCGACCTTTTGTTATTCATGGGACGAGTTGTGACTGTGAGCCTCCTTCTCCTGTGGCTGATGTTTTTTTTTTTTTGTGCGCACTTATACGTTTCTTTGCATCCAGTTTCATGTCAAACCATTTACGCTTCACCTCGGACATGGTTCTTTGGACTACAGAGACAACATTAACGGCATCTGTCACCTCCCTCCAGGCCTTCGCTTTGCCTGTCCCTGTCACACCACTGCTAACAGATGAAAATAAAATGTTTTTTCTTAACTCCACCCAAAATTATTTCTGTCTCCGCTTCGGAATAATTCTTTTTTCTCTCTCTCTCCTTCTTTGTTTGCACCATGACTGACAGGCTGACTGGATGCATCTACACCACCTTATATGGTGGTCATTGGCAATTCATGGGCGGGAATTTATGCTAATAGCTGATTACCGGGAGCGTGCTGTCACTTTACGATGGATTGGCATTCATGATCATACACACGTGTTTACGATCAGATCTGAGTTTCCAGCGGTGTTCATGAATCCGGAGTAGGTTTTTAGTAGCGTAGGCTTTTATGTGCAAATCTACGCACAAATTGAATAATGTTTCATGAATGAGACCTATTATGTTTAGAGGACAAACGGCACTACACATCATCCCCAAAACACCATAGCAACAGGGAAGTTTGGAGGTGGGAACATCATGGTGTGGGGCTGTTTTGCAGCATATAGTACTGGCAGACTTCATATAATTGAAGGAAGGATGAATGGAGGAATGTACCAAGACATTCTTGATAGGAATCTGCAGCCATCTACTATGATACTGAAGATGAAATGAGGGTGGACATTTCAGCAAGACAATGATCCCGAACACACAGCCAAGGAAACTCTCAATTGGTTTTAGAGAAAGAAAATAAAGCTGCTAGAATGGCCCAGTCAATCACCCAAATTGAATCCAATTGAAAATCTATGGAAAGAACTGAAGATCAGAGTTCATAGCAGAGACCCCGGGAACCTTCAAGATTTGAAGACAGTTTGTGTGGAAGGATGGGCCAGAATCACACCTGAGCAATGCATGCGACTAGTTTCTCCATACAGGAGGCATCTTGAAGCTGTCACTACCAAAAAAGGCTTTTCTACTAAGTATTAAATAAATTTCAGTAACCGTGTTCAATACTTTAATAATTCCCTGTGTCATTCCACTTTATTACACATAACTTAATTAATGGACTTATTTGTTTTGAATTCTTTGTTGTCAATGACAACATTATATTGTCTTCACTATGTATATTGTCTTATTATCCAGCCTTATTAAAGGTGTGCTGAATAATAATGAATGTTTGGTTTTGTATTTGATTGATGGAAGTCTGTCTAGTTGCAGGGGCGTTTGCAGAATTATATGTGTTAATGTTTAGAGGGGTAGTTGTATTTATTATCTGTCCAATTCCCCTCACTCCCCTCTCGAGCCCTCATAATCCCCTCCTCAGTCCATTTTTTAGGGACTGTGTTTACCCCTGTACTATTAATACTCCTGCCAGGTTAATGTTGCCTTGATCAGCCTCTACACAGGATGTCGGTCTGTAATCTACTGCAGATTATTATTTGGTTCTTTTTATAGTCCTTCTTTATGGATCTACAGGGACAGCTCATTTCCACAGCTGCACGCAAGGGTGACCTTGCCAGCTAATTTGTTTTTGTTTTTTTTACAGTTAACTAAAAACCAGTATAATGGCCCATTATGATTGGACAGATAAAAGATGGCTTCTGTACGTACTGATATGCTGATCTATTTTTTTTTATTTATTGCCTTTGGGGCTCCAATGTGACATTAATGGTTTTCATATGGGGGGTTGGACAGGCTTATTGTACTGGAGTCAGGAGAATGGTTTCAGGTCTAATTCCTCTGCCATTTCAATGCGCATCTTGTTCTTTTCCTTTTTCATATTCTATGCTGAAATCAATTTGTCAGCGATGATCATAATATTTACCATACATATGTAATATTTATTTTTTGTGCATTAGCTAACTTGTCATGCTGGCTTCTTCGGGGGTTCTATAATGAGAGGTTGACTAATGTGCTAATTGCTCTTTATTGTTCTTGAAAGTGCTAAAATTTAAATGCTCAGCAAAATCATTTATCTCCAGACATTAAATGGTTCATCTCTTGAAGTCATGGGGTTATTGGTTCAGTGGTTCCATCAAAGTATCTCTAACTTATTTGATGCCTTTTTTGAGTCTCACAATTTTCAGTGTAAAAGTAGATCCCAGCAACCAATCCACAAAAGAAAGACATCAGGTGAACTTCCTTGCTATTGTTCAATGAGGCCACCTGTACCAAATATTCACTCTCTGTGTGTTCATGTTTTTCAAAGGAATTTCTGATGTATTTAGACAATTTGGTTAACATTTTTTACTATTCATTTATTATTTTATTATTCATTCAGTTTTTGGTGAGTTCTTGCAAAGAGAAAGTCTTATTTTTTTGTAAAGCTTTGAAATCTGCAGAGACAGCATTGCCATTTTGTTTTCCCCCAGTACTTTTGCGGTCTGCGTCTCCTGTAGAATGCAGCACAAATAGACCATTTCCAGCTGCTCTCATTCGGATTCGGCTATTTTGGTACCTGTGGGGATTGCCTCTGGTAAAGTGCAAGTAGGTGCATTTGGACTGTAAGCAAAATGCCATTAGATCTTGCTGTGTTTTTTTTTGGTATGAATTCACCTTAATTTGATTAAAATGCAAATCAGCCAAAAGATTATGCCTAATATGGTCTGTCACATTGGCAATATCCTGACCCAGGGTTTACCTACAGAGCATTTCCCAGAGCACCACACATCCTCCACCAGCTGGTCTTCTTTCCACTGTACATCCTGATGCCATCTTTTCCTCAGGTCAGGGGTGCACAAGTGTCCAGCCGATATACGTTTGACATTAAAAAAATGGGACTCATCAGACCAAGCAACCTTCCTCCATAACTCCAATTTCCAGTTCTGATGCTTGCGTGTGTATTGTAGGATTTTGAATGAGCAATCTGACTGGCCTGCGGCTACTAAGTCCCATATGCAGCAGGGTGTCATGCATGGTGTGCTGTGACAACATTCCTCTTGTAACCATCAATACATTTCTCTAAAATGCCTGCCGCAATTACCCTTCTGTCAGCTTGGATTGGACGGGATAGCTCTTGTCGCAATGGCACATCAATGGGCCTTGGTCACCCACTAAGCTGTCCGGTTTGGGGGCATCCCACATGCCTAATTATTTTGAAGACGTTCCAACCCAGTCAACTGGCCTGGACAATTTAGCCATTGCCAGAGTCACTCAGGTCCCATTTTTCCTTCATGCAACATATCGACTAAGAGAGTCGACACTTTACATATCATCTGAGGTCTGTACGGAGACCTTAACTTGCACTGTTGTTATGAGATAATCAACGTTAGCCGCTTCATCTATTAGCGGTCATACTGTGTCTATATCAGACTGAATAACTGCTCATGGGAAAACTACAGTTTACTTGTGATTTTATGGATTTTATGATTGTAGTATCATGGAAAATACTTTCTCCCAGTTCAGTCCACCTGTTCACTGTATCCAACATCCTTGAGATGTTTGATTTTGAAGACCCCCCCAGTTTAGCCAGAAGGCCTGCCCTCTCAACAGCAGCATTTGAAACATGAGCTTTGAAATTCCTTCTGGTTTCTACTTCACAGACAGACCTGCTCCACATATTTCATGCCTATCAGCCCTGCCTGTGTGTCTTGTTTCCTCCCACAGCCCTTTCAGACCTCCCCTCCTCGCTTTCTCATAGCACTAACAATACTTCTTAGCTCTGTTTGCCGGCCTGTATCAGCAGAGCCCATTATCAAAGACTGGATGCCCAATCAAGACAGAATGACAGGCAACTAATGGCCTATAAATCATGGATTTTTATTGAGGGTTTTTCTTAAAAACATGGATAAACCTTACTTTTTGACATCCAAAAATACAATTACTTAATAACAATCTCCTCAATATGACAACTGTTGTAGTTGTTCACGCAAGAGATATGTCCGTTTTTCAGCAGCCCGTTTTTAATTATATTCTAATGGTAACATGTGCTAGATGTGCTTCTTTTAACCTTGTGTTTCCTCTACCACGTTTAAACGCCGAGCACACGCGTATTTAAGATGGAATGCTGTCATAGCAACTTTTTAACAGTTCTCCTTTTCTCCCCACTTTTCAAAGATTTGAATGTTTTGTCATGTCTCGTGTTTATCAAAAGCAAGCACGTCTCCTGTGTGAACTGCCTCTTACAGTGTAGCATAGCTGTTGACCTAACTCCATCCTTTGTGAAAATGAGAAAATTATTATAACACAAATACTATGAAATTGGCTTCCTTTTGATATTTCTTTCCATATGATTTATATTTATTCTACGTACATCTGAATATGGTACTGTCAGGAATTCGGGAGAAGGAGGAGGAGCAGAACTTCAAACATACACCGTTTAATATTTTTTGAATTGAGATAACAGTGTTTGCACATTCTTAAAATATTTTATTATACTGGAAACGTTCTTAATACTGCAATATGGGCTAAGTCCAGTTGTATCACGCGTGTAAACTTCCACCATTTTTATTAAACATGCTCAGTTTTTGGCGATCGGTTTAAAAGTTCCCTATCCTGAAAAATCAAAAGACATGAAGAAGCTCTGAGGTCCTTGATAATGCTGCTACCTTTGATTAAACGGTGAGCTCTGCCGCTGATGAAGGGCATGACACTACAGGAGACATCTGTGATGAGGACGAGCTGTTCCTGTAAAGCTGCAATACTAAAAAAATATTGGACTTTCATATTTTTGTATGATATAAACAGATACTCACACCTATCTGCAACGTCATTTATTATTATTATTGAAGTTAGGCTGCATAGGGAAACTGAAGATAGTAGTCTTACACTGTGTTCAGTGATTTTCCATTGGAAAGGCCCATTGTATTGGTCGGCGCGGAGGCCAGGAAAATGTGGACTGGACTCAAGTGCAAAGGTGGATTTGGTTGTAGAGTTTATTGTTGTCTTCCACGCAAGCGGGAGACAAGCATATAAAAGATAAAAAAAAAAAAGGAAACGAGGTTCCAAACAATTAGCGAACACTGTAGTAATAATATGGCTAAGAGAAAAGCACATTACGTATTACAAACAGTAAGCAAAGGAAAAAGGAAACAAGGTTCCTTCTAAATAGGCTATTCTGTGCTAAAACAAAACAGCACAGAAGAGTTACAATTACGAGTTTTAGAATGTTTCGCGAAACGAGTAGAAACAACAGCATAGGTATGCTTTTACGAGACTCAGCAATGAACAATGGTGCTGCTGCAGTTTAAGTAGCCACTGCAGTGCCTCTGCGGCAGCGAGGCACGGGTGAATGCAGTGGCTTGATGAGTGCAGCAGCTGATCTGGGTCTTACTCAAGCGGCGTGCTGGCCCTGGCAAGGTGAGACCTTACAGTACCCACCCCCCCCCAGCGTGGGGCAGGCTGGTCCGGATGGTCATAGTGGAATTCGGTGAGGAGTTGGGGATCCAGGATGTCGTCGCGGTTAACCTAACTCCTCTCCTCCGGACCATAGCCTTCCCAGTCTACTAGGTACTGGAGCTTACCTGCTCTGCGTCTGGACTGGAGTAGGCTGCGTACCCGGTAGGCTGGGCCTCCATCTACCTCCAGGACGGGGGGGGGTTCTTCTGGGGGGAGGTCTCTGCCAGAGGTCCAGCACGCACCGGCCTGAGTAGGGAAACATGAAGTGTTGTGAATTTGATAGTTAGATGGAAGCTGGATAGAATATGCTGATTCACTGACCCTCTGGAGGACACGGAAGGGGTCAATGAACTGTGGGGAGAGCATTCTGCAGGGCAGACAGAGGCGCAGGTCTCTGGTGGAGAGCCAGACCATATCCCTTGGTTGGTACTGGGGGGCATCCCGCCGCTTCTTGTCCGCCTGGATCTTCTGATGGTGGAGTGCCCTCCTGATCTGGACGTTGATGTGTTCCCAGACTTTCTCTGCCTCAGAGAACCAGGTGTCCATGGCCGGGACAGCTGTCTGGCTCTGGTCCCAGGGGCAAAGGGGAGGTTGCCGCCCAAGCATGCACTGGAAGGGACTGAGTCCCGTGGATGCACACCAGGAGTTCTGGGCGTATTCAGCCTAGGGCAGGTAGGTGGACTAGTCCCCCTGGCGTTGGTGGCAGTAGGCTCGGAGGAACCTCCCCAGGTCCTGAATGGCTCTCTCCGCCTGCCTGTTAGATTGGGGGAGGTAGCCCGAGGAGAGGCACACAGTGGCTCCCAGCTTCTGAAAGAAAGCCCTCCACACACGGGACATGAACTGTGGCCCCTGATCCGAGACTATGTCCTCCGGAAGGCCAAAGTTGTGGAAAACCTGGTCAAACAGGGTGTGTATGACTTGGAGGGCAGTGGGTAGAGAGGGGTAAGGCACAAATTTGCAAAATTTGGAAAAGCGGTCTATGACCACCAAGATGACTTGGACAGATCGGTGACAAAGTCGACTGCCAGATGAGACCAGGGTCGATGGGGAACTGGGAGTGGAGTCAGTTTCCCCGTTGGCAGCTGGCATGGGGACTTGGAGATGGCACAGTAGGCGCATGAGCACACAGCTGCTTGAACGTCTGAGGCCAGCTGGGGCCACCAGTATTTCTGGGTGATTATGGTAGTGGTGCGTTTGATTGCGGGACGTCCTGCAGCCAGAGAAGTGTGGGCCCATTGGATGATTCTCTCACAAAGCGATGAAGGCACGAATGTTTTCCCCGGTGGCACAGGAGAAGTGGGCGGGTTCCACTTCTCCTCTTTAGCTATTTCTCGTTCTAGCTGCCACTGGATGGGTCCGAGTATGTAGGAAGGTGGTAGGATGTTTTCGTCGGGCACCGCCTTCTTCTCGACATCGTATCTTCCAGAGAGAGCATCAGCCTTCAATTTCTTAGATCCTAGACGATAGGTAATTGAAAAGTTGAATCTTGTAAAGTAGAGCGCCCACCTGGCCCGTCGCGGGTTTAGCCTCTGTGCCTTCCTCAGATACTCCAGGTTGCGGTGGTCTGTAAGCACCAGGAACGGATATCGGGCCCCCTCTAGCCAATGCCTCCATTCCTCTAATGCCAGCTTGACTGCTAGTAGTTCCCGGTTTCCCACATCGTAGTTCGCTTCAGCGAGAGAGAGCTTGCGCGAAAAGTAGGCACATGGGAATAGCTTCTCTGGGGTGCCATGTCTTTGTGACAGGATAGCACCCACCCCGCATTTGAGGCATCCACTTCTACGACGAAGGGTTTGTCCGGGTTTGGTTGCTTTAAGACTGGAGCGGTAGTAAACGGTGCTGTCAGTGTGTCAAAAGCGTGCTGTGCCTCAGAATTCCATTGCAAGGCCTTAGGTTTCCCTTTAAAGAGGCGTGTCAGGGGATTGGCCACTGCACTGAAGTTTTATGAATCGGCGGTAGAAGCTGGCGAAACCCAGGAAGCGACGAAGCTCTTTTATGGTCCGTGGGATTGGCCAATCAGTCACTGTCTGCACCTTTTTGCCTTCCATAGCCACTCCCTCTGGTCCAATGACATAGCCCAGGAAGGAGATGATGGCTGGTGGAACGAGCACTTTTTGGCTTTGACATACAGTTGGTGACTGAGGAGACGTTTCAGTACTCTTCTTACATGGGTCACGTGTTCTTCACGAGTGTGGGAGTAGATTAGGATTTCGTCAAGGTAGGGGATGACATATCTGCCCAGTATGTCACGTAGTACGTCATTGATGGATGACTGGAACACGGAGGGGGCGTTAACCAAACCGTAAGACATAACCTGGTACTCGTAGTAGCCGGAGGTGGTACCGAATGCCGTCTTCCATTCATCTCCTTCTCTGATGCAGATCAGCTTATTGGCGCTGCAGAGGTCTAGCTTCGTAAAGATGACTGCTCCACGTAGTTGCTCTACAGCGCTTGCGACCAGAGGGAGTGGGTATCGGTATTTTACCGTGATGTCATTCAAACCTCGGTAGTCGATGCAGGGGCGGAGACCTCCATCCTTCTTCTGGACAAAGAAGAAGCTGGCTGACGTGGGTGAAGTTGAGGGACGGATGAAGCCTTGTTGCAGGGCTTCTTGCAAATACTGCTCCATAGCTTGTGTCTCCGTCACAGACAGGGGGTAGACGCGGTTCCTCGGTGGAGAGGTGCTAGGCAGTAACTCAATAGCACAATCCCATGGAGGTTGCGGGGGTAGCTGCATAGCTCTCTCCTTTCTGAATGCCTCCTCTAGGTCGTGGTAATCCCGGGGAAGGTGTTGTCGGCACGTCGGGGACCGGAACTGGAGTTTCCGGGTTTTCCAGGCGATCGATGGATCATGGTATAGGGGCCAGAGTAATCCAAGGATTATGGGATGGTTGGAGTAAGATAGCGTTAGCAGGTGCATGGACTCAAGGTGGCACTGCTGGATCAGGAGACAGACCGGTGCCATCTGATGGGTCACACTGTGGCTGCCCAGGGGTCTCCCATCGATGGTCGTCACCATCAGAGGGGCGCTGAGTGGTTGGAGTGGGACGCCGAGTCGTCGCGCCAAGGAGTGGGAGAAGAAGTTTCCTGCCGCGCCGGAGTCGATTAGGGTCTCTGTGTGGAGGGTCAGAACGTTAAACGACACCTCCACAGGGATCTGGAACCGCTGCCTCGTGATGGTTGTAGGTGACACCTTTACCCGGATAGGCGTGGGTTTCTCCTTCTGACTCTGGGGGGCGGGGCTGCCCCTTTGTCACGGGCGACGACCGGCAGGTCTTGAAGGCCCCACCTCCATAGGCTCCACCTCTCTTCTGATGGGGGCTTTTTCATCCCTGGGCAGGCTCCGCCGTGTCTCCTGCAGCAGTTGGTCCAGGCTGATGGCGGCACTGATGTATGCGGAAAGGGACATTTTCACATCTTGGCAGGCCATCTCAGCGCGGGGGTCTGGACCAAGCCCCCTCCAACAAGGATGGACAGCAAGGCTGGTTCATTCCAGCCACTGGCTGCAGCCAAGGGGTGGAACTGGAGGGTGTACTCTGCAGCAGTCTTCTTCCCTTGGCTGAGCTAAAGCAGCTGGTCGCCAGCCTTCTTCCCGGGGTGATCAAAGACTGAGCGGAACTGCAGGAGGAAGTCAGCATAGGTGGGGAACACTGACTCCCCCCAAACAGCAGTCGCCTAGTCTAAGGCCTTCCCTGACAGGCGGGTCACCACTACGGCAATCTTCTCGGCGTCACTCAGGCTTGGATGGCACGTGATGTAGAGTCCGCACTGGAGAAGGAAGCCTCGACAGGCAGTGGGGTTGCCGTCATCGCGGTCAGGGAGGCGCACAGGGGAATCGCCCCGGAGACTGGAGGGGGCAGGCAGTGGTACTGCAGGAGAGACGGGAGGGGGCGGTGGCGGTGGAGCACAGGAGCTCGCCAATTCTCGGACACCAAGAACGAGGTCGTTCAGCATGGTGCCGAGACGGTGGATTTCCCACTGCTGCTCCTCCACCAACAGGTACAGCTCAGGGATGTGGACACCGAACTCCACCTGATCCATGGGCAGCGGAACCTTTGCTGAATCCATGGGGACGGCTGAGTCTTCTGTAATGGTCGGCGCGGAGGCCAGGAAAATGTGGACTGGACTCAAGTGCAAAGGTGGATTCGGTTGTAGAGTTTATTGTTGTCTTCCACGCAAGCGGGAGACAAGCATATAAAAGATGCAAACAAAAAGGAAACGAGGTTCCAAACAATTAGCGATAACAGTAGTAATAATATGGCTAAGAGAAAAGCACATTATGTATTTCAAGCAGTAAGCAAAGGAAAAAGGAAATGATGTTCCTTCTAAATAGGCTATTCTGTGCTAAAACAAAACAGCACAGAAGAGTTACAATTACAAGTTTTAGAATGTTTCGCGAAACGAGTAGAAACAACAGCATAGGTATGCTTTTACAAGACTCAGCAATGAAAAATGGTGCTGCTGCAGTTTAAGTAGCCACTGCAGTGCCTCTGTGGCAATGAGGCACAGGTGAATGCAGTGGCTTGATGAGTGCAGCAGCTGATCCGGGTCTTACTCAGGTGGCGTGCTGGCCCTGGCAAGGTGAGACCTTTCACCCATGGAGTTAGCTGACCACTGGGACCTGACAGCTAGGCTGCAGAATCACTTTGTGCTTTACATTGCTATTAAAACTAATTGAGCTGACACTTGTTAGGTCTAATCTTGACATTGATGGCTACTGCCAGTTGAACAATGAAAGGTCCCTCACTAAAAACCTATTAAGAAAATCACTTAATATATCTACCCATTTTACTTTTTCTCATAATAAGGTGATGAACACGGTCGAACAGGTACAGCTGCTGAGGTCACATTTCTTGAAGAGGCAAAGATATTAATGACATATGGGGCAATTTTACGCTAACCTCGGCCATCAACAATACTTCAAAAATGAGCAGTAAATCCTACTTTATACTGGGTATGGCTGATGATGTTGGTATGTATTTGGAAAAGCAGCTCATGAGCAATCATCATGCCAAGTTTCAACAAAATCGGCTGAGTACTTTTCCTATAATGTCCAAATATTGGACGGAATATTGTGTCTCATAAAAATTTATCATTTACATGAACTGTTGTAGCTTTTGTTTGTGTGAGTCCACATAAATTTTCTATCACAATACTAACAGATCGATGTGTCATAAAAAATTAAAGCTATTTGCTTTGAGTGTGGAGCAACTATTTATTCACCTTTCATTTTGTTTACTTTACACTATTTTTTCCGTCCAACATGTCCACTCCGACACATTGGTCTGTACCTATTGCCGCAGAATAGGGAAGCCCATTATTTTGGATGTATATAACAGACATTATGAAGAAATATTCAGTAAAAGTTCAATATTTTACATTGTTGGTACTTCCACCTGTTGTCAAGGTACCAAATATCTTCCGTCCAAACGTGTCCACTCCGACACATTTGTTGTTCTGCTCGTTGTGTGTCTTTAGTGTTGCTAAATATTTGACATTTTCAGTTCAATACACAGGCAAATATCCGATAATAATTTTAGTAACTATAAGTTTCTGAAAGGTCACACGCTTCATTGTTACATGTAGGCCAAGCACAATGTCCAGTGATTGTCCACTCCGACACAAGACATGAAAAAATATTTGGCTTCCAGCAGAACTGGAAGACATTCGAGATGAATCAGCTACCATCAACTTTATGAAGCTCCAGGCTGGACGGAATTGTTTTGTATGGCCCGCAAAGCCTGAAAGGGACACAATCCCTGTTCTGGGGATCCTAGCTATGTAGCCTGGATGATCTGCCTGCTCCAACTCCCAGACGACATTTTAGTCTCCCAGATAAAACATACATGGTTGCTGAAGCCACTATGGCAAGTTTAATGAAATGATTGTATCCTCGGACAAAGTCGGAGATACCATGGATGATGTCCAAATGTTTGTCCACTCCGACACATATGGAGCATGTTCAAATATTCCGTGTTAATGTCATTCAAGACTTAGTTCAGGGTTCTGATGTTAGAGATAATACTAATAACTTTAAGGAAATACTTGAGAACTGTCTTTGCAGTATTATTTTTCCTGTTTTGGAAGAATAACTTTAGATCTTGTACATATTTTTTACATTTGGCAAGTAAGCGAAATTATTTCTCCTAATTTTAATTAGCAGTACTTGGCATTTGCATAAAATATGATTTGGTGAACCTAGCCTGCAATATATGACCCAACACATGGTTAAAAGGTTTATTATTTAATTCTTGTTTATGTCCTAAAAATGTCTACTCCAGCACAAATGAACTAAAATTGTCGTTGAGGCAATTGATGCCAAACAATTTTGCCTATGACAAAAGTAGGAGAACCTACAGATGGGTCAGGTGTTTGACTTTGGACATAACTTTGCAATTTATTGTGTAATTTGCATACTCTAACAAACAGTTTGCATGAGCATTTTCAAAATTTGCAGATAAAACTTGCTGAAAAATTAATTTTCTCAATTGTTTATGATACATAAAGACATGGAAGTATTTTTGTACCAAATTTTGATGTTCAGGTGTTATTACAGATAAGCAAACCACAACATTTTGGTACATACCATATACTGAGGTGCTCCGTTTTTTTGTGGTTGAATAAATAATTTTACGCATATATCTCAACTTTTTGTTGTTATTACAAAACTGTCATAACATCTGTAGCTTACTAACATTATTTTTTCATGAATATAAGATCTGTTTTTTAATATCCACTGGAAGTAACATAACAAAATGCATTTCAAATTTTGACCCCATTAGACATGGATGGCCTAAGTAAGTGTGAAATTGCCCATAGAGGGATTTTTCATGTTTTAGTCATAATATCTTTAGCTGAAATTGTATCATTCCATTTAAAGTCTCCATTAAAAGTTTGCCTTGACATGAGTGATCGACATGAACCAAATAAGTCTAGCAACTTCATCCAACCACCTCATTTAAGTAGTATCTCAAGAACTTCAGTAGTTGTATGATTGCTAACCTCGCGTATAAATGGAAACTTAAAAGATCTTTATGTGTAATTATATAATTCATGCAACAATACATATTACAGCAGGTGGTCATTGAAATCAAAGTTTATTTTGTGAGTCAATGGAGTGGCCTGGATCAATGCGAGATTTTTGGCCTGATTTTTGTTCTCATTCTGGCTCTGTAGTAAAGTGTGGTGACAAAAAGCACGACTGAAAAATTGAAAATAGGAGATGAGCGGAAAGCAATGCTGACTTAAAGTCTGTGGAGAAATCTTACTTCTGCAGAGACTGAGAAGAAAGATGAATAAAAAGACATTGGGTTCACCATGGCCTTTGAAGTACACCGCTGTGGTCATAGGATGCAATATTAAAAGCAATCTCCTGCAGAGGTAGTACAACATATATACGGCTCTGTATGTATACAGTACATGCGTGCCCTATAGCCAGTCTGATTTATGCGTGAAGCAATTTGAACACAGAACAGGAGAAAGTGAATGCATAAAAAAATTAACTACAAAAGGCCAGGCTTTCTCTTCCCTGAAGGCATTTTTTTTTTCATTAGAATTCATTGTATTTACATTGTGTACATATATTCTGCTTGCATTTATTTACATAATTTTATATTTATTTTTGACTTGGAGAAATTAAGTAGGGCATATTGCAGGGTTTAGCAAGTTTCTGAAATGCATCCAAATTAGGGGGTTTATGAATTCTCGATGATGATAGCGCAGTCATGGAACCTGCTGTGATGGAGCTGTGAAATGTTTAATGCTCCCAGCACCCCACCTCCGTATCTCATTTGATGTTGGGATCGTAACCTGAAATGTGTGAATGGGGTCTATATGGCTGCCTTGCAAAGGCTGCAATCCAGTCAAAGGCACATAATATTCGTCATGCCTTTCAAAACCACGAGCGCTGATCTATGATAATTTTCTCTCACTGATCTCCTGTCCTCAAATTTTCATGTTCTCAGTGGAATCTCCCACATGAAAAAAGGCCGAGAAAAAATAAACTGGTCCTGGCTGCAGAATAGGATGCATAATATTGCATGCCAGAACCTCATATTTTCAAATGTTGATATTTGATATTCATTTTGACAGTTCAAGTCTACAAATTGTGCTAGTGACTTGCAGCTGTATTGGACTACTTAAGGTACCTGAAATGCCCCTCCTCCTGGGTAATCCTATTTTCCCCAGCTACCTGCCGAATCCCAATTATCCAATTATCCCTCTGCGCTCCGTTTAATGGTGACAGCTGTTACTTTTTAGTTAATTATCATTCCCTTTTCTATTTATACCTCAGTTCTCCCCCTCACAGGCAGGTAGCCTTACATTGTAACACCTTTTAGTTTGGAGCACTCCTGTTTAGTTCCTTAGTTTTATCCTTGAGAAATTTCACTTTTTTTTCTTGAGCACTTTTCTTATTTAATAAATAATATCATGTCCTTGCACTTGGGTCGACCACCTATATTTACTCTCCTGGTGCCCTTTTGACATCCCTGGTGGGCACCAGAAGCGTTACAGTAACAAAAACATTATCCTTGATAACCTCCATTTAATATCATTTGGAATAAATAGCCAGCGCAAGCGTGAAACTGTTTTTAATTCTGCCATGTCAACAGTGTAATGTAATGATTGGGAAACTGGGCCAGGATTTGGGGTTAATGCTCAGCTGTGCTGCCGCTGTTGAGCACCCTTAGTAGCATGCTGAATAGAATTGTTTCAATAAATGATCCAGCCTAATAAAGGATTTTATGTGCAAATATAGTTAGTTGTACTTTTCAATAAATGATCCAGCCTAATAAAGGATTGTATGTGCAAATATAGTTATTTGTACTAACTGAGAATAGATTCCTCTTACCTCTTGGAATTAACCTCGTCAACACAGTCAACATACGCATTCTGTAGTACAGCGAGCAGATGCTCTGCGTGCAACTGTTTATTTAGGAGGAGTCAAACTGAATCAGATTATATCTGCTAAAAGCTGTGAAATAGCAAATTTTTTTTTTTATACTGCTTGCTTAGTGACGGTGTGGTCAGGAATGGAATCTAACAGTGCAGTCCTACTACTTATGTGCACAGTATAATGTCAAGAGTTAAATCAACTTTTACAGAGTCTAATGGATTGCACTCTGGCAAAATTTGGCGCAAATGAACTGCTAAGCGATAACTTGACTTTTTAAGAGTTAATTTAGCTGTGAACATTTTACTGTGATGCTCTTGACTCCTGCAGTGTGCTATAGCTCTACCTCCTCATGTATGAGAGGCATGCATCCTAGCATTTGGACTCTGCTCTGGCCTTTGCTGTACACTAAACCCTCTTCAGAGGATGACAGCAAATTCAGCTTTAGGGGACGGTTGTTGATCAGTCTCTGGGGGCACTCAGTGTGAGCAAGCTTCCAGAGTTAGGTAGTGACATGAGACATGGTGCATGATTGCCTTCTGAACTGCAGAGCTGAAACAGTGGAGGCACAAAACATCCTTTTGAACTGATGATTAAACTGTTTTCAGTCATTTTCCATGATTGACAAAACAATGAACTCCACCCTCAACTTTATTACATGTAGCTAGTTCTCCTCCTTAAGACGAGGCGAGAAATAAAACGCGTCATTGGGTGGCAAATTTCTTTGCTTTTCAATCACATTATTGAAAATTGCAGACACTTATTACTAATCATCATTTTCTTTGTTGTAATTTAAGCAATCATTCATCGGATACTAGCCTGCATGGCAGGATGTACCAAAAGCTAACGCGGAGGTTTTATCTATTTTCGTTAATTAATTTTTGTGATTAATAATTAATTAATGCAATATTTTTCTGAGTTGAATGCATTATTTAATCACCCAGGCATTGCCTCAGGAAGGAAGGTGTGTGTCCAACCACCAAATGATAATTCATGTCATTGGAAAATGTTAATAAAGGACAATGATTGAAAACAGGTTAAGACTAATCATTTTATGGGATATTTTGTGCCCCCTATATTTTTCTTCAGCGGCTGACTCTGATGTGATAACAGACTTTTTTCATTACAAATTAAATTTGAGCTTTTGACTGTCGTTTTTTTCTCAGTTTGTGAGGCTGCTAGTTGGTGAGGATATTTGCCAGTAAGAGTGTACTATAGTGGGCATTAAACATCAGCCACCTTTGCACTGAAAGGAAAATTCAATAAACTCAATAAACAGAACTTTTGAGACAAAGAATATTGAGGTTAGGTTTTAGGGCATTTACAAATATGAAATTCTTACTGCTGATGGTTAATGTTTTTATGGAGCTTTGAATTTGATATTTTATGTATCTTAGAAAGTTTTTTTAACAATAATTTAAAATTCTGACTAGTTTAGCAGTTGAAGGACGTCACTTTCAATGGGGGCATTGTTCTCGTCATTTGCATGGTTTTACAGCTGCCAAAGGACTCGGCTGGGTGGCTATTTTCGATTCATCTTTATTGTCACTTCAAAGGAGGCATGCACTCTCTGTGAGTGTGGGTATATGAATCAAAGAGTGATTAAAATGCTAAAACTTTTTGCTTTAAAGTCACCCTGACCCTAGCCTTGGTCTCTGGATGCAAACTGACCTGAATACTAAACAGTGGTGATTGATCTACCTAAGTAGCTGCAATTTAATGTGCCCCTCTGAGCCAGTCCAACCTTTCACATACTCAGAGCTACACATAACAGGCATCGTGCCCCAGGTTTGAACTTATTTAAAATAGAGACTCAAACATGAATACATTAAATCACATCCAGCATAGCTGTCAACATATCTTGGTTTGTTCATTGCCACTTTTTTGGTGGAACAGAAAATACATTTGCGCAGTATTTTGCAATGCAAATAGCTGTTGAGTGATACAGTTTCCCTCTGTTGAAAAAGGTAGTGCTTAATAATGAAGTGATTATTTTAATCAAAATCTACAAGGATTTTCTGCAACTCTAATAGTCATCTTTTCCCCCATTGTGTTCTGAGAATATCTATGAAACCACATTGAATAGTTAATTCATCTGCATAATAAATATATTTCATGATTTATGAGAACTTGGAGTCGAAGTGAATTTTTTTTTTTTCTTTTTAAGCTGTCAAGTAGTACAAATACAATTGTGAGAATGACCATTATTGTACTTCGGGTTGTCTGTAGGAATAATTTTTAGAATCATTTCAATACTCTTTTTATTATAGAGCATAATTTAACAGTTTCTTGACATGATGTTTCTGAGTGCCTGAGAAATATGAAATTAATTTCATCTTTATACTTGAGGTATGTTCCCTCTACTCAGTATTTTGCATTTTTATTTTCTCTGGCATCATGGATTTGAATGAGTCCAGTTGTTATTGCATTTATGATAACAAAATGTGAAAAATTGATTGAAGTATCATGATCATATAATTCCAGGTAAATAATTCAGGCACAGCAATACAGGAAGTAACACAGGGTTTTGTTCTATTTCTCAGTGCCAATTTTACCCATTGTTTCATGTGATTAGTTTTTCATCTAGCATACAAAGGTAGTCATATGGACAGCAGCAGTGTGCTATCATTTTCTTACAAGCCTTCCCTACATCATGGCCATCCTGCTCGACAGACCCATTGTGTCCTTACCAGCGTATCTACATGTGATACCCTTGATTTTTCTCCTCATACAAATGCTTGGCCAAACATTGGTGTCTGACATCCCAGATGGCAGTAGGAGTAGGTCTGAGATAGGGAACTCATTTAACTCTGTACTCTCGAGGCCTGTGCAGTGAAAATCTAATATCAGTAGGAGCAAAAAGGGGGGTATTGAACTTTCAATAATGCCCTTTAAGAGCACTTCATTAATCGTAGCGGCAGTCTTTTCGCCAGACTTTCTACTAATTTGTCCAGGGCAAATAGTTTCTTTGAAAGAAAAAAAATCGGACACGGATTGGAAAAAGAAATGGCCTGTATGGGTTTGCAGAGCAAATGATCTTTCTACCACCTCAAATGGCATATTTAGAACAGATATAATCTTCAATGGCATTTGCCTTGTAATAATTACCACACATGGCACCTTATTGGAGCTCCAATTGCTTGGTAATTCAAAACGACATTTCATTCGTCTAATTTTAGGAGGGTTGTGTGTGTTTGATAAGTTGAAATCTCTTTTATTCTATTAATATATGTTTTAGAAGGGATGATCATTAAAGTCCTTCAGTTCCCTGGAGGAATGATGCTCATGTGTTCAGTCTCACCTGTCTTTAGATCTCTTATGACTACTGGACCCTCACATGTATTTGTGTCCACTGTTTAGTCTGTCTGATGCCAAGCCTCTCTCCTCTCCTCTTTTCTCCTCTCCTCTCCTCTCCTCTCCTTTCCACTCCTCTCGTCGCCTCTCCTCTCCTGTTTTCTCCAGATTTCTTGAGATGAATTAACAGAAGTGTTCTGCATAATATTTACATGGCTGCATGCTCAGTGTGTCCTATTTAAAGATAAAGCTGCACACCTTATCAATACTCCAGGCAGCAGGTTCTCCAAGTCCTGTCTTATCTTACCCTCTCTCCTCATGTAAATTCAGAAATTGTTAGACGTTTTTTTTTAATGCATCCCCTGAAATAGAAAAAATGGCAACACTGATTGCACAATTAAGGTCATATCAGACAGTGCTGGCCAATAGCTTCTTAAAATGGACATATCAAGCGTGGGCCATTAAGCTGAGATATGGGTCTTTTTTGTGGCAAAACAAAAGAGGAAGAATGAAAGTTAATGGTTTTCATTTGAGGAAACTCCTTTAATTTCACAGAATGAGGAGTCTGTGTTGCATTAAAACAGTGAGGGGCAGATGATGGCCCCGTTTATTCAGACTGAATGACAGCAAACATTATCCAGAATCATTGATTCAGTAGAAACATGGCGTTTTTGGATTTGGAGACTAAAAAAAAATAAAAAATATCTTTATTCAAAGATATTGAATAAAAAATGCAATTGCCATCTGAGTGCATTGTGCCTTTATTTGTTCAGAGCCCTTTGAGATAAATCAGTGCTGATGCCAAGTGACAAGTTGTCAGAATCAGATGCCGCTTCCATTATTCCAGTGTGTGTGCAAGTGGGTGTGTGGGCGTGCGTATGTGTGTGAATCTTTGCGGGTGCGCTCACACGCACACACACACACATACAAGACGCAGAAGAAACTAATTTCCAAAACGGCGGGTCATGATGATTGATCTTCTGAAGGACATTGATCTTGTTCCCAGCTCCATTGTAGGCCTACCATTAGTTATTTCTTGAACATTTTACCAATACATTTTGGAACCAAAATGACATGCTTCCTTTGTCTAGTGGAAAATGGAAAAACAGAAGAGGAAAACTAACATTTCAAAATCATATGCATGCTGTGATTTTAAATTAGTCTGTCCCGGAGAAGGAGTTTCAAATGTGTCATCAACCTTGTCTCTAAATCTTACATTGACATCAACAGCAGATGGAAGAAGAAGAAAAAAAATAATATCCATGAGAAGGCCACCACATCTGTTTTCAATCAAAGCTTAATGTGAATTACACAACTATCAGTAAGATACTTCAATTAAAACTATGCTATGCTATGCTATGGATCTCATAAAATAATACTATGTCTGGCATACTGGCTTTGTGCTTCTGTAATGCACTGCTTGTAGACTTGAGTCAAACTACTGTGTTCAAGCTGCCTGACCAGTAATTACACAGGATGGTGTGGTGTGAACAGTTAATGCAGTGCATCATTCCTGAATTTATTGAAGCACCGATATTACTCTTGCTTTTTTTTCTTTTTTGAGATTTCGTTTTGTTTTTGGACTCAACTCACGCCTATTCGTCATTAACACTGAATGCTTAGATATGACTTTCCTTCCTAAGCGAATTATCTATTGATTTCTGTATTCAGTGGATATAACAGGAACCAGATTCCCACCCTAAAATATATTTGCCCACAGTGGTAGTTGTTATTGCAGTGGGAAAAGAACAGGGAAAACAGATTATAAGTCACACAGGCTAAGTTTTTACAAACTCAAGAACCTGAACAATCTGTCTAGCACATTTATAATTTTTTTTTTTTACAAAAGTAATGAAAAAAGGAATTGTTTGCATTGATAATATATCATTTGATTAATTTGCATACAAAATGTTTGCACTAAAGTTGACTGGTGAATGTTGATTTAATTCAATTCTTCATCTCAGTCTCTCAGCATAGTGGAGCCTTTAGCCTTTGGTATCAAAGCCATTTTTGTGGATGTGCTATAACTGATCGTTTTTTAAACATCCATGGCAGCTGGTGCACATGATGGTGGGGGACTGTGATGTGCCTTTCTTTCTCAGACCTGTAGACTGGTCAATAGTTTTTTTTTGGGGGGGTCTGTTTTTTCATACCTTCTTACCTTTCTACCATTTCATTGGGGTATGTGGTATATAACTGTATTATCATTAAAAAAAAAAAAAGCTGCAAAAGTTGAGCTGCTGGTGACATAAGTCACTGTAGCATGTATAGCATTGTCCACCCTATAATCTTGAAAAGTCTTGATAAGTTTAAATACTTTTCACCCACTACATCGGAAATGAGCGACTTTCTTTCAAATTCATTTCAAACAGCCCGATCGTGATTGTGATCCTGACATCATTGTGATGTATGGTGCCAACTCTATGAGAATTACCCTCTTGTTTTCTTTGCACATTTTGGGCCTGTAAAGCCCCATAAGAAGACATAATGTGGTTTGTGGCTGTAGCTACCTACACGAACCTGTGCCTTACTGCAGCTGTGAGCCTTTGGTTACTGTTAGCAGATGGCTGAAATATTAGCTACTTTCAATATAGCCACTCATTTCCTGCTTTAATGGGAAATCTACCTTCACAGCTGAACCAACCACTACAACACATTTAGATATTACGAGAAAATGAAGTGAACATCTTACATTTTCAGAAGATTAGCAAGCTCAGAATGCAACTTGAGGCCAATGCAATCGTGCAGGTATCTCCATATGTGAAATGTTTCACTGCTCTTGACATGTTTAATTGCATTTTATTGCCAGACTCTTTTTTGTACTCTCCTTGAAAAGTCAATAGTCCTTTTTTTGGGTTGCGTTGCAGTGTAGGCAGTTGTTGCCAGTGTTGGAATAGCAATTTTTTCTCCAGGATTTTAGACCATCGAATTAAGCTTTCACTTTATGATGGGACATTCATACGCAACTGTATTTGTAGACCCCTTCAACAACCAAAAGAAACTGTGATTGGCCTGTGTCTCCTGTCACAGGTGAGATTTTCTAAAGCCTTAATACTGAGCCAATAGGAAGGTAGAAGTTTAGTTTTCTCTCAGACCACTTGAACTGAAGTATGTTGAAAAGTAGTTGTGGAATTCTTGCCTCCCCTCAAAAAAAAAACTGCCTACCCTAGCTTTAATATAAAAATGAGCGTCTGCATTTATAGCATTGCAAGTTGTATCTTCAGGATTTCTCAGTACCTTGGTTTATAGTAATATCGTGTCAGTGTCCTCCTTTTTGTTGGGATGGCTGGCCTCAAGGTTTCAGCTGTCCATACTGAACACCGTCTTTGCACATATGAATAAGACACAGTCCACAGATTTTCTATGGTCCATTCAGAGTGAAATTCACCTTCTGGTGTGCTGGAACTAATTATTTTGTCAGACATACGGTACCTTGTTTGAAGCCAGATATGCAATATTGGGCTATTCATAAAATTTTCATATACAGTTCTGCATGCAAATCCACACAGATTTGATTTTTATTATGCTTATTAATGTTTGTGTCCTTATGATTGTTGCAACAGCACTGGCATATTATCTGAATGACCACAATAATTAACATGCAGGTCTACATTTGCATGTTGCATTGCGTCAGCACTGTTCAGCTGTAGTAAAGGTTGTGAGGTTTTTTTTTTTTTGTGAATTTCTAATGAGCAAATAATTGGGTTGAGTTGATAGGAGTTTCTGAAAATCTTTGTAATTGGTGATACATTGGATTATTCTCATAAAATTGCTTGGGAGTCTGCTTTAGTGAACCTGACCATATCATGTTGTTTAATATGGGAATACTGACATGTACAGGAGAGTGCTGTATTTCTTTTTATTGCGTGTATGCATGCATATATTTACTATCCATAAATATTTGGACAATGACAAAGTGATTGTTATTTTAGCTGTCTACATCAGCATAATGGATGGATTGAAAATTAATATGAGTTCAAAGTGCCAAGTTTCATCTTACATTTGAAGGCATTTACATGGTAATCACAGCACTTTCTATACAGCCCCCCTAAGGTATCATAAGTAATTGGACAATTCATTGCAAAAAATAGTGTATTTAACAAGTCTTTTAATGTTGTGTTAGATTAAATTCTAATTTTTTCTCTGTCAGGTAGCAAAACTGTGCTTATTTCAAGTTAACTTGTATGTGACAAGTAAAATTTTATTATTCTATTGGCAAATCTAGAAATGACTCAACATGATCTCACTTGACTGGCAGAAATGTTGTATTACTGAGAAAAAAAGGTAATGGACATTAGTGTTTTGAATCTAAAAACAAGACTGTACTACTTGGTAAGATGGACTTTTTTCAGTTTTTGCAATCTTGACTGGACAGCTGATCCAAGACGTATGGTATTTCCTCATTATTTCATTTTCAAGTAAGCAGATAAAAGGTCTAAATTTGTGTCAAAATATGGAGTTTACTTAAAAGAATAAATACACTGGCAATTCTTCGGAACCTCAAATGGCCTGGAAGACCATGTTAAATAACTGCGGTGAGTGACTGAAGATTTTGTTCAATGGTGAAGAAAACCCCTTCATAAATGTAGGCTAGATCAAGAAAAACCTCTGTGAGGTGCGCATATCTGTGCCAATGGCAGCAATCAAGAGAAAAAAATACAGAGGGTTTACCACTGATACATTACTTCTATCTGTATGACGGGAGGAGGTAAGGGATAGAATTCCTCATGAACTGAAGCATGCTACCTGATTTCTGAAGCGTGGTCATGTGTGGGCATGTATGGCTGCTAATGGACTGGCTCCCATGTATACATTTATGATATAACTGCTGGCAGAAGCAGGGGAATGAACTCTGAATTGTACAGGGCTATACTATCTGCTCGGATTTAGACAGATGCTTAAAAAGTGCCGATTGACAATGATTTGATCATCCCCTGATCCAATTGGCTGCGCATTTGTCCTCTCCCTCCCCATCTCAACCCCCAGGGCTCCCTTGAAAAAGAGATTTCAATCTCAACGGGACTTCCCTGGTTAAATAAGGGTTAAATAAAAATAAAAATAAAATAAAAAATACAGAGAAAACATCCCAAAGCAAAGAAGTGATATGTTCTTCACTGGCCAAGTCAATCACCTGACCTGAATCCACTGATGGATGCATTTCTCTTGCCCAAGGCAAAAATGAAGGCAACCACCTCAAAAAGAAGCAAGAACTGAAGGCAGCTGCAGTGAGGGCCGGGCAGGGCATAACCAGGGGGGACACCCTGCATCTGGTGATTGCTATGGGTTGTGGAGTACGAGCAGTAGTTAATTTCAATTGATTCATTTGATTTATTCTTTTCAATTCCACTGTGGCAGTGTACAAGCCAAAAAAAAAAAAAAACTATGTAAAATTCCAAATACTTGTGGCAATTACTGTTTGTTTTTCGAAGTGAATCTGTGCCGTGGCTGATGGAGACACAGCTGGGAGAAACTGTCGTAATTCTGGACTTGGAGGTCTCTGTTGTCTCTGTTCTGAATTAATTCTGTTGCGTTTTTGGGATTTCTGTTGTGGTTCTTTTTTGCACTACTGCTGGATTTTTAATGCCCATTTACACAGCAATAAACTGACTGAATTTATCAGCTAAATTAACGCATTGTTTCCTGGTTATTTCAATGGTAAGTGGAGTCCTGCGCGCATTTAACTGTGGTTTACAGTTAAGATACACAAAACTCTGTTGTAAACTTATTGTAAAATTACAGTTAAAATAACTGGCAAAAAAAGGTCCCAGTTAAATTAACTGGAAAAAAAGTCCAAATTTATAACATTGTACAGAATCTTTTAAGGGCAAACAGAGGGGGGATGGGGTGTGTGGGAACAGGAAATGTGTGGAGAAGTGGGAGATGTGATTTATGATTAACTCTTGGGCTTTTTGCATATCAAAACAGCAGGCATGCAGAGTGATTTGTGCTAATTTGATTTGCGTGCCCCCTTTGCCCCTTGAATTTTCTTGCGTGTCCGTACTGCAATTTGTTTTTCATCACTGAATGCTTCATGTCACGCATTCACAACCACTTCTAGTTCGGGAGCTTGCAATTACCATAGTCACTGAAGAGGTGTGAAATACTTGAAATTAAGTGGATAAAAATATGAATTAGAATTCGCAAGCCGACCCGAGAGTATCATTGACCTATCTGACACAATTCCATCTCAAACACATTTAAATTCAGCTGTGCCCACAGGTTCTAACTGCACTGACTTGACCATGCGTGATTATGACGGAAAGTTTTCCAGTTGAAAATTGGTTGCCCTTTATAATGAGAGTTGTTTGAAGTGAAAAGGATCCACAAACAACCCAAAACATAATCCAAAATTCTTGCATTTCTTCAAAGCGACAGAAAGGCTCATTCTCAGGATTGCACTGGGCTCACCTGCATTTTTGCAGAACAGTTCCTAGCCCATCCCAGTGTTGCATTGTTGTGTGCAGTTTGGGCATAGGGGTTGGGGTTAGGGGTTAGGATTAGGGTCCTTAACCTTTGCTATATACACTGTAAAACTGTGGAACATGTGACATGTTTATAATCTCAACACTAGTGCGTAAAAGCTAAATGCCTGGTGATTATTTTTGTAAATAGGTGTTCTCATTCAAAACACTGATGTTTATTGGATGTTGTGATCAAGGTTTTGCAGATTTGTTGCATACACTTTAAAACTGAATCTAAACACTGACATGTTATGTTTAAAAAGTGTAATAAAAAGGGTTTAGCATATTTTCAGAACTTAAACATTTGGTTTTACAGTGTGGGAACGTTGCGTGGCTAATTACAAAATGGCGACTGTGCATCCACTAAACTGCAGGTGTCCCTTGCACTTGTTCTATGACATCACTGGGGAGCTCATTGAGAAGGGTAATGGGCTCTTTATTTCAATACCAGGACACAGTATTAATGGCTTGTGATGGTGAAGTGCAAATTAATCTGTGAATGTGATCACAGTGTGTGTTAAGGACAGTTAGCTGCTATGTCCCAGTGGAGACAGACATTTCTGAAGCATGATGAGTGTCCATGGACCTGCACTGTTTTCCTCAAACTGCCCTTGCAACTTCTGTCCTCAGTTTCTTGCACTGTCCCTCATGGTCATTCTGTTGTTTCAATAGGACAATCATAGGAAGAGCAGACGTCCACATCATTTCATTTTGCCTGAGTGTTGTTTACTATAGAATATACAAAGTGTTAAAATTGTGTGTGTGCGTGCGTGTGTGTTTACGTGCATGTGTATGCGTGTGGGTGCATGTATGTAGTATACTGCCTATGCTACCTTAAGGGTATGGACTGACTGATTAATACATTTAACCAACAGGGCATGAATGAAATTAGAAAAAGCACAAGAGGGCATTTCTTATGCTTATCGCTTCTGTTCATCCGACAGTTTTCTATCCAGGAGAGCTGAACATACAAACTGATATTCTTCACTGACTGACTCACCTTGCTGAGACCCTTATTTTCAAGAGGGCTTAAGACTGTTAAAGTATTTTGTGTGATTTGCATTTTATGCGGCTTTCTCAGTTGGGCTGGACATTTTTACTTTTAATTATGTAGCAAAGGCCACATTATTGATTTCTGCTTTAACTTAAATATTTTTTAAATAATTATTATTGATTAAGCATTCCAGTGTCATAAAACTGCTTTGGTTAGCCAGTGAATAAATCAGTAGAGGCAACAATTATCTCACGCCTGATCAGCGGACAACCCAATCATCTTCTGTGGGAGTTCATGGTCACAGGTTACAGCTTACTCACTTTTAGATTTTTGAGCAGGTACACAATATTTACACTGAGGCAGCTTTCAGTTGTTGTACATGATGAAAATCTTGCACAATCCCATTTTCCGCAAAGTATGGAGCAGTATGGAGCAACTTTCACACAGCACAAATATGTACGCACTGGCTAAGTACGCAGAGTGAGAGTCAAGTCACCTCCATTAATGGCAATGGAACGAATTAAAGACTGAAATGTGTGCTTTCATCCTTGAGATGCAATTGAGAAGTATTTTCTTACAGAGTAGAATTGTAGCTGGAGGGGAGGTTGCCGAAATTAATATGGCATTCTGTGCCCTGCACCATGACTCCCAATTTCCTCCTAAACCATAATGGAGAAACTCCTGCCATTTTCTGTTAAATTAAGGGGTATACAAAACATTTCAGCCTTGTCACAGAGTTACAGAGGTAATGTCCTTTTGTCGGGCAGCCTTGCTCTTTCTTGCAGTACATGTTCTATTTCCAGATTTGATACCTTTTTGCCTTAGGGTTTTTGTTTTCTGCAAAAATTATATGCTTTGTTGTGAGTTTAATCTTTACAGGGTTTCACATTTTGTTACAAGTTAAAATCCACTCCTTAATATCCTAACTTGGAATTTCAAAGCAGCTGTGTGAATTAAAGGAGCTAGTAGGTAAAAAGTTGTTACATTAGAATGAGAATAACTGCCATGTTCTGCCAGCCACCACCTAAGTTTCAAACGAGTACGTATGCACATGACTATGGTAGTCCTACAGTATTTTGTTAACTTGTTTATAGCATACTTGAGCATGTAGCAGGTCCTAATTTCCTGCTGATGTCAGATTACAGAAAACCACGTGAAATGCTCATAAATGCTTGTAAAGCTTAAGTCTTCAAGGATCTTATTTTCAAAAGAAAATTGAAATGTTTTCAAAAAGGCACTGGAAATCAGGCAACACAGTTCTAACCTGGTTCTGGTTGTGTGGACTAGAAATTGCATTCTATTACTGAAATTTTTTTAAGAATAAAAATTCATCCATTTAACTTTACATTTTTCAATACTTACGTTATGGTTGCCATTTGAGATCCTTTTACTCATCAGTTAGTCAATGCTTGACCCACTGGTTTGTCAATATTTGCCTCATGTATGTTTGGCGGAACATGTGAATAGCTCACAAAAAATATAAAGAAGTTTGAACTCCCAATGTTGCAGATTTGCTGTTAGTTAGTCACATGGTGAAGGTAACTATAAACTGTGTTGGCCTAGCAAAAGTAAATGTGAGCAGCTTGTCCCTTGATGGGGAAATCCTTGGTATGAATACCCTTAACCACTTGGATGTGGGCCACTGCACAGTCATTCTAAATATCTATATCTAGGTCATTATGATTTGCTAAATGCTAAATAAGATTTGTAATTTTGTAAGAATATAGCTATCTACTCCACAAACATTTCCAAATTGATAGCTTGCTGCTTTGATATTTCCTGACACTTGCTGCCTATTGTTACTGCCATCTGAATATTTTCTTATTCATTCATTTATTCATTAATATATTTCAGTTTTCCATTTAGCTTGCTCAAATTGTGGGAGTACATATTGCTGCTAACTGTGAGGGAAATGTACGGTGAGGTGTTTGGTTGAAAAAAGCTCATGCAGTTGACTTGTACCTGGTCACTTCAAAGTTAAAAAATCATCCAGCGCCTCTGTCTTTTGAGTTCATGTCTCAAACTGAATTAAATTTAAAAAAAAAAAACAATTTGGTGAACTATTTGCATAGACTAGTATCTTACTTATCCTTCAGTTGTCATCGCAGAGTAATCAGCGCTTGACCAATAGTTATTTTGAATAGCATTTTTTTAATTGCTCGTGTAATGCTTTCCTATGCTTTGAACAACACGAGTAAACATTTTTTTCAGAACAGAGTGAGTCTATGTTGATCATTCAGATAATGCTTGTGAGAACTGTGTAACATTATACTGGCTATTACTTACACTTGTTATTGCTTTTGCTGATATTTAAAATGTCTATTCTAGTCTTCTTCATGGTTCACTATAAACTTAACAAACCCCATTGATTTTGGTGCAGCAGTAAGCGCTAAGCAATAAACAAAGTTATGTCGGTATAATAATTTATGGAAACAAAAGTACAGTAACTCTCAGTGCACTTTTGAAGCAATTTTATATTTCCATCCTTTCTGATTTTATTATTAAATTATTTATCAATGTTTTCCCAGGTGTTAATTTTTTTTTATGTCTGTGGAATTTTCAAACTATTTGACCTCGCACAAGGATCTGGCTAAACTGGGTTCATCTTGCATTATGGTTATTTTAGCATTGTCTTAGGATGATTATTCAGCGATCGGCTCTCTTAACCAAAGATCGGTGCTGAAATACAGTAAAGCAGTTTTGTATGCAGGCTCTTTGGGTGGATTTATCAGGGTATCTGCCATGGTTCACTGCTTCATTTTTTATTATTTGCTTTTGTTTTGATCTCTCACCCTCTATCTTTCTCCCTCTCAGGTTCACAGGCCCAAACCTCCCATCTCCCATCATTAGCAGTAAAAACTGGCTGAGACTCCACTTCACCTCAGATGGGAACCATAAACTGAGAGGCTTCAGTGCACAGTACCAAGGTGAGCCATTCATGAGGAATTTCCACCACCGCTGGGGCTAAGACTGTGTGAGCAATCGTGGGCTTATGATCATCCCTGGAAATGCCTAGTTGAGATGGACTGAAATTCCTGTTCTTTTTCTGGGCTCTGGGTAACTGTCTTCGGTTTTGGCTTGACTCTGGGTGAAGTTATTGAGGTCTGGATTCTAGGATTCCATATTTAATTTATTCCTGTTTTCAGAACCAAAGGAATAAGCATGTCAGATATTAGCACTGCAATACAAATACGCCTTTACACGTTTCAAATTAATTTTATTGAATGTACTTCACTTTGTATTTTATGTGGGCATTTTTATTTCTTAATATTCTATTCATTAACAATTGTATTATTCAGGCATGTTATAAGTGCATCATTTATGAGTAACATACATACTGTAGATGCATGCAATTCCTCTATAAAGGATATAACATGCATCACTATGTACCTTTTTTCACAAAGTTTTTGCCAGTATTAATGCCACCAACAGGTTACAGTATGTACCTATATGCCAGTGAAAACAGAGCTCATCCCCAATGTTGCTTAAATTTCAAAGTAACCTGAAATAGCAGATCCCCCCACACTACTCCCAGCCCATCAGCAGTTTCATTACACTCAGGGTGCTAAAGGTCGGGGCACAGAAGGGATAAGCTGAAGGCATTAGGCTGGCTGTCGGGAAACAAATCCCAATCTGTTGGAATCTTGCCCCCGCGATAAGGGGCTCGTAGTGGGATGGAAGGAGCACTTAAGAGGGAGATAGGATTACAGGTCTTGTGTTAGGTAAATAAATAAATATTGAATTTATCAAATCCAGAAAGGGTAAGATGGACTAAGCTCGTAATTACATTGCCTCGCTCCCTACCCCTTCCTCCCCATGTTCAAATACTACTGAGTAATGTGCTGCTGTTTTTACATTCTGTGTGTTAAGCTACATCAGAGAAGGCAGGAGATAGATGGTTTTTACTTGGCTGGTTGATACATAGTTCCCCTTTTGTCTGGAACTGACCCTATCTGAGTGTTTTCTATGCCGAGGCACTTATTTGCTTTAATGTAACAGTAACATGCAGGCCTCCATGCAGTCTGTTTTTGAGCAGTTGAATAGGGAGATATTTTCAGTATTTTATAAAATTATCTAGAAGTATCAACTGCTTCCCTCCAGCCTCCCCTGACTCTGGTCTCCTTGTTATTAACAAGAATTCACTGGCTGTTTGACTGAAAATGGTGCCTTAATGAATCTAAAATGAAAAGGAATTTTTAAAAAGAAAGAAAATGCCCTTAAATTAACTATTACATTTAGTCAGCTAATACACTCGTTTGAGGTGATTTAAATATCACTTGTTATCTATTAAAACAGCTGGATATTTAGTAGAGCCTAAGTATTTTGTTCAAGGGTATCTGAAATTATGGCTCTATAGCTCTGTAATTTAATTCCGCCCTCCAGCTTGCCTTACCAAAATTCTGAGCATTTGATATACTGTTAGCAAGATGGTGTCGGTTGAAATATTCCAACATGTTGTCTGACCTATTTTACTGTGTCTTGTATTGCATATCACCCTGTTGTGTGGGGAATAGTGGCAGGGTAGGGGATGCAGGTACTGCCTTCATGCACTCAATTCTATTACCATGAGATATTCAATGTCAATCTGAGACTGAGTAATAGTAATAATAATAATAATAATAATTGTGCAATTGAATTGTATTGCCTGTGCATGATATTTTGGGCTGCTGTCAGCAATCCGACTGCCAAAATATTTTTATAGGACTCTCAAAGTCTTGACACCTTTGAGATTTGTTTGTCAGTTGCTATTTTTTACTCAGGTTGCCTTCAGTATGGCACCCATAGGCATTCCCTGCATGTGGCTGTTCTATTACTGTTTAAATACTTGAAAGATCTGGAACCTCTTAGACAAAATGGCTACCGTGGGCACTGCACTGCCCAGGTGAGGTCTTGGCACCAAAACTTTGGAAGGAAGACCCTAACAGACACTCTACTCAAATGAAGCAATGTATGGCAAGGGATATTAAATTCAACAGAGAGAGTTTTTTTACAGAGCCAGTATCTGTTGACTGGAATGAAATCACCGGTATTTTAGTCGGAAACATATTGACTATTTCAATTGCAGGATACAAACAGAACAGCTTGTTGACATGTAAATCTGTTTCGTGAGGTAGGATGGTGTGCGATTATGCAAATTTCCCAATTTTCACAGTAATATGGAGAACACATTTTGGCCCACACTCTATACTGTAAGCACAAAAGTGTCTTTGTAGAGCCAGAACATATGCACTGATGATTCAGGTATTCAGCTGAAGAATTGCAGCCAAATTACAGCATTCTTAATGATGTGAGTGTAAAACACATAGCAATATGCATTTACATATTTGCATCTGAAATTTCCTTGGTGCATCCAATCTATGGACCTGCAGTTCAGTTACTATATATACTTAATTTTTTTTGCTTTCACCACATTTGTTTCTTTACATGATGGGTGAACACTCTTAGCTTGTGTGTCAAATATCCAGCGCAGTCACTAGCAGTAATTTCCTGGGTTTGGATGTCTTCATAAAGTGTTATTTCGCTTTTTTTTTTTACCTCAACAGTGAAGAAAATGTCAGAGTTGAAGTCAAGAGGGGTCAAGATGCTTCCCAGCAAGGACAACCACCAAAAAATATCAGTCTGTAAGTACACCAAACAAATCCATTAACACCTACAAGGCTTGCTAATGGCTTTTGTCATAGATATGGCCTGTGATCGCTGTGGTGTTTATTCTTTTGGCATTCACCTTTGTTGCAGTGCCCTCAGAGGTAGATTCGAAAGCACCTGGCATACTGCATGCATCCACTCATGCCGAGTGCTTATCAGGAATGGGGGCTTTCGGCAGAAATGGGGCAGGAAGCATAGCTGTCTGAAATGACTTTACCATTGCTAACAGGAGGGAGGACTCGCTTGTAATGCATGAAATGGAAAACCAGGGCATAAGTTTAATTGTTAGTAAATAGGCTGACTATCATATGATGGCATTAATTGAATTCCGGGGCCTTTCTGTGTGGCTGATCTTTAATATGGTTCAGCTGGCTGTCCTATTATTCCAGTACACCAGCTCTGCTATTTACATTTCCATGACTTTTACATCATTGTAAGGAAATGTCACAGTCTCGCTGCCGCTACCGAGGGAGGTGGCAGGAAATTGAGTCTTGCATGGGTTCAGATCAGACCCAACCGCCCCTCTCTGCCACACACCATCCACTGACACACCTGCCCTTTCCTCCCTCATCAATATGCATGAGAATCTATATTCATTTCAATTTTCTAATCAACATATGTCAGGTGGGGTTCCCGAAGTGCCATCAGGCATTTTCGTTGCATTATCTGACTCCAGGCCTGTCGGTCTCACAACACACACTGACACCCTGCTACTTCCTCTTCCTGTCAGAGAAGGTACAGCTCCATTGTTGCCAGATACTGCCATGTGTTTGCAGTGCAGTGTAAACTAGGTGATACATTCTGGAAAACACCCAAACACCCAAAGTTGTGCAAAAATTTTTATTATACTTAATACTTATTATGATTATTGTGTTAGTTTTAATTACTGCCGAAACCAGCAATTTATTGTACATTCAGCAGTAGTGGTACCACACAGTGCACTAATCAATGTACTCAGTTTTGCTTACTGCACTGGAAAATTAATTGGCATTGATAGTCCATAGGCACATTTGAGAAAACAACATAAAACCATCAGGGGTAATCTAGGGGTAGAAAATAAACAAGTGTATCGTGAAATGATTATCTCTTCAAACGTCTCAATTTATATGCATCCATTTATATTTCTGAACTTTGAGAATCATCCAATCCTATGATGCTAATGAGAGTTTAATTTAGTCTTTTAGTTATTGTGTCTTTTCTCCTTCTGTATGTCAGTGTCGCAGATGGGCGTGGCACAGGGACACAACATGTGTCCTGACCCAGGGATCCCAGAGCGGGGGAAGAGAAAAGGCTCGGACTTCAGGTGAGGGGGGGAGAGTTAAGGGTTAATTGACCAGGTTTTAGAGGAACAACAGAAACAGGAATCCAGTTTATTTTTTCCTGGCAGCTTGATGAATGGGACGAAGTGTTTGGGCAAGTCGTCTCGTTCATTTCTCGGAGTCCTTGTGTTTCCTGGATCTCTGCAGGTGCAGGGGAGAGAAAATAGTGGCCACAAGCTCTGAAAGGTCAAGGGGAGTATGACCAGGCACAGACAAATATGACAGTGTTATTTCCTGCAAGCCCCTCTAATTGGTAGCGCTGTCAATGCTGGGCGCCTGAACCCTCAGCAAAGCCTAGATATCTGTGTGTCAGTTCATCACATAGAGCTATTACAGGTTGCTGAAAGGGAGGGTATTTTCTGAGTGTCTTGTAGTGTCAATGGTGGACTCTCCTGATACTGTACTAGTCCAAAGTGGGGATGGTGCAGTGAGGATGTAACTCAGACTAATTGAGACATGGAAGGAAAATCTGAGCTTTTATCATGGCCCTCATTCACAGAGACCTTTTCAATGGAGTGGAAATGGACAAAGAATAAAACTCCTCTCTGCAGTAGTCTTGGTCCAGTACAGCTGAATATACACTGTGCTTAGTGGAGAAGATTGAGCCCCTTCATTTGATTCTTTCACTTCTAGTTGTAACTGCTCGCGTTTTTCCCTTATGTATTGTGGGTGTGAATGCCCAGGCCTAAGCTCATTGTTTTAACATTCTTGAAGTGCTTGTGGTCTGGTGTCTTCATGTTTGCCTTCAGCTAATCGCTAGCTCAGTCATGGTCAAAAGGTCAGTCTTTCATTAACATTTAATTTTGTCCTTTATTCAATGAAACTTTTAAATAGGAATCATTTGGAGGCTCCCACAGTGTGATTTTTAGCCAGCGGGGGGAAAAAAAAAATCTTTGCGGAATCGCTCAGATTGAAAAAACAGGTTAACAGTGCCGCATGCACGGATTCCTCTCTATGAAGGGTACAAGGGGATTGCATAGCAGTCTATAATCCTCCACAGTCTGCTTGGAATTTACGGTCTGTCTGCTTCACAGTTACCACTCAGCAAAGCCACCGCTTTTTATGACCTGAAGGAAAAACATGTCTCTTTGATGCACCTCAGACTCTCTTGCTGTTGAGAACTGTGCTCGGAGTATAAATTGAGCTGAATGACTCCACCTCGGGTTCGGAGTCAGAAAGTGAGGAGAAGCCTTTCATTTGTTCTCTGCCCCCACAGGAGGGGGGCGACGGTGCACTTTTCCTGCGATGAGGGTTACGAGCTCCAGGGTTCAAAGAGCATCACCTGCCTGCGTGTGACGGACAGCTACGTTGGCTGGAGCGACGACCGGCCCATCTGCAGGGGTAGGAACTGCTTTTTTCTGCATGCCTCTGTCTGTCTATCTGACTGTCCATCTGTGTGTCTGGCTCCACTTCTGGGCTCTATGCCATTATCCTTTCTCTACACATACTTTCCTTTATTGCACAATGTTAGTATGGCTGACATCGGACCTAAAATCATAGCTTATGATCAGCTCCTGTGCTGAGGGATATTTGTCAAGTTGTCCTGATCAGTCATGACTCAGCAGATGATCCACTTTATGCATAGTGGTGGGTTTTTGGGTCACACTTTCGATAAAGTGTTCCTCATAAAGGCTTTAAACAGCATGTATAATGCCTTCATAAATGAGACATAATGTCTTCATAAATCATACATAAGCAAATGTCATGCTTTGCAAAGGGTGAAATAACACATCCTTATTCAGCTTGTGATGCCAGAGATGTGATATAATTGACAATGTCACTTAGCTAGTGGCTTAATGCTATAAAGGGTGACATTGTCAGCTAAGTGACATTATCAGCTAAGTCTCATTTATGAAGGCAATATACATGCTGTACAAAGCCTTTATGAGCAACACTTCATCTAAAGTGTGACCGGTTTTTGTAATGATATACTGTTGGTAGGTTAAGGTATTCCTCATATTTAATCAAGAAAACCACTAAGCGCTCAGGTGAGTCGTGTGAGAGTAACGGTGAAAGGTAGTTTCGGGTCTAAGGGAAAAAAAAAGTAGCAAGAATATCTTGTTTAGTCAATTTCAACGGCTACGCCGTATTTGTGATTCAGATTCAGTTTTTAATGAGCAAGCTAAAGAGATGGCTACAGGTTTTCGAGATAGAGGTTATAAACCAGATAATGTGGCAAAAGGCACGTAATAGTGCTAGCTAAATAAATCGCTCATCTTTATATAGAAAAAAGAAATTTGATTGTTCGTCCCAGTCCCGTCCATTCTTTATGGCACAATACGGTACTACAGCAGTACGCATTAAATGCATAATCAAAGCTAACTGGGCCATTATTGACAGTGATCCATTTCTTAGGCAAGTGTTTCCTGAACCTCCAGTTGTATGTTTCAAACGTGCTCCCACCTTGAGAGGTAAACTAGTTCACAGTTCCCTTCCTCCTGAGAGGTAGGAGACCTGGCTCAAAAGGGACTTATAACTGTATGCATCGCCCACATTGTGAAAATATTTTACAGACCAACATTTGTACTGTTTTCAAAACCAAGAGAAAGTAAAACATTGTGGATTGTATAAATTGTAACTCTAACTTTGTTATGTACCGCCTGACTTGTACTTGCGCAGATATTTTCTATGTGGGACGTGCCAAATGTCAATTACGTGACCCCCTTGCGGAGCATGAATATGCCATTAGAACTGGCAATCTTGATTATCCTGTTGCTAGACATTTTATGTATACTCACAATAGAGATGATTCTATGTTACACATGGTCGGAATTGAACTTTTCAAGCCATCAATTAGGAGTGGGCACTGGATACGCAAGCTTGATCAAAGAGAAACATTCTGGATGCATCATTTAGATGCCTTAAATTATCCAGGCCTTAATGACTCAATTGAATTTCCATATTTTTTTATAATTTGTCAGCCATCATGAACGTGTTTATACTGAATCAACTTATAATCATTATTATTGGAGACTCATTAGTTCTATAAATAGATGTATGTGATTGAGAATATGCATGCCCTCTTATATACGTGAACTTGAGCTAAGAAAAATTGGTTGGATCCACTGTTTGGATATCCAGTGCTACATATGTCAGCTACCTTTAATGTTTCTATATGTTGAATCTATTTGTATGGAGATATACGGGTAATGACGTAATTTTTTATTTTAATACATGTTATTTCCAGTGAATACCCCTTAGTGATTCATAGAGACCACAAATACTGATTTACCTGGTTACCTAATTATGTCCTGATGAAGACCTCCCGTTGTAGTCAAAACATGTCGGCGTCTTCTGATTGTTAGCCATGTGGAAATAAAGGCTTTTTAAGCGTAATATTTTGAATGCTTGAGTGCCTGGATCTTGTCTGTTTCCTGGATATTTAGTGGGGCTGATTATTGTGGTGACTTGTAAATAGGGTAGTGCATGCTGTAATACCTGGAGCAGACCCATTCAGCTCCAAACCTGAGCATTTTACTGCTTTACTCATTAAAGTATTCAATCAATACTCAAGCTGTCCGCGCTGAAATGAACGACGAACGTGAAATATGCAAAGCAATTTCAGTCGAGAAAAACTTGCTGCCGGCCGATGGATGGTCGGCCTCAGCAATCATTTAGACATGCATTTTCTCAATCTGCCAATTCCACACACGGACTCATTTCACTTTCACTCAAACTATGTACACACATCGTCACGGAGTGATTTATTCCAGCCAACATGCAGAATTTGCCTTGCTACAAGATACTGCGCAATTGCGCTCACCCTCCCCCATGTACAGTCGACTACTGCCCTTCATTTCAACCTGCTGTTTGGAACTCTGAGAGGTTTATGTATGTCTCCTGTTCAGTTTGGAAAATGTTTTTGTTAGGAAAGTGTATGTTAGTGCATGCATTATAGTACCAAGGGCAGGTCCATTCAGCGCAAAACCTGAAAGTTTTAGTCGTATATACTCATTTGAATAAGGAAATTTAATGTGAGTTGTCCTGCCTGAAATAAACCTCAAGGTCAATGAATGAGTTTTGTATCCGTGGTGTTTCTCTGCTCTGAAGTATATTTCATTCAGTCAGTTCGCATGTATCTAGTTCATTGCGGCATTTGGCGTCTTTGCTGTGACCCTGACACACCTTGCGGCCCGCTGAGTTTGAAGAAAAGACAGCAGGGAGTGTTAGGACACCCCCTACCCTTCTGGGGGAGTATTCAGAAACCCCTGCTGAATACTGGGGTGGGGATGGGACAAACTAGATAAGAGTGATGCAGTCCGGCAGTGGGCATAGGCTGTTTGCTGCAGAGACGAGGCAGTACTGAGGGGCGGGGCGATGGGTAGATATGCATGAACATGGGGGAGGAGCGTTTGGAAGGACGAGCGCATGTTTAAGTTGATTGCCTGAACTAGCTCCTCATGCTATGCTCCGTTCTGTCTCGGGGATTGATTTGACTTGTGGACGCACATAAACACTCGGTCACTCACTTTCCTCTTAAACTCTTCACCTGTTCTTCCCATATACTTCGTGGAAGAGGTGATTTGAGGCACTTAGCTTTCAGTTTAGTTTTCGTTCCTCTATATTCATTTAAAGAGAAAATATTTCACCCTGAGAATACCTGATAGCTATATTTAAACAGCTTTCAAGCCTGTCACTCATGCCTTTTATGTTCCCATGACATTCTGTGTGCTTATACATCTAAAAAACCTGTCAGAGCCCAGTAATAAAACCTTATTATAGCTAGTATCAGACAGTATTTACTATCTCACTGTGGTGAAAGGTGTGGGAATGTATGGTGAGAAACAGGGGGAGGGCTGGAGTCACATGTAGTAAAGAAAATGTATATCCTCCTTCCTGAAATTCACCCAAGGTTTTCCCAAGGTTGTCTGCGATTTCTATTTCATGCTTTTTATTTCTCTTTTTTTCCACCAGTATGTTAGCTGTCGGGAATTGTTTTATTATTTTGATTAGTTGCCCTTGTGAGATGAGAGAACACGCAGTGCAATAGCTGCAGGAGAAGACAAATGGCTCTCCTCCAGAGAGTCTTCCACATGAAAACAAAAATGTGGAGATGAGGGAAGAACGACACACTGGCGTGTGTACAGTCAGGTCACCTGGTGCAGCATCACCTGAACCTGCAGAGGTGTAGTTCTGAAATTCTCCATGCTAGTCATTATGTTTTTATTCCCACTGCTGGATGTAATAGACTTGCGTTCTCAAAAGGGCTGGCTGGGGCCATTAGGGTTTTTCTTCTATTAGAGCTCTACACATAATAACCAAAATAGTGCAATTTGTGAAATTCAGATCGGCTAATGGAAAAGAAGAGGGCAAAAAAATATAGGGAGGGAAGGAGAGAGACAGAGAGAGATAGAAACATGTGTGTGTGTGTGTGTGTGTGTGTGTGTGTGTGTGCCTGTGTGCACGCCTGTGTGTGTGTGTGCGCCTGAGTGTGTGCTCGTGAGTCAGGTTTTTGGATTGGAACACATACTGTACAAGTTTAGTCAAACAGTATTAAAGTGATGGACAGCAAAACTGCCATATGTAGCGGTTGATACGTGAGCACAGTCCCAGCGTGGATGTATCCCAGCTGCTGCTGGTCTGGTGGAGTGCATTGCATTTCAAGGTTAATATGTTTCATCATCAGATTAGGCCCCAGTAGCCTGCAGGCAAATAACTCCCTGACTGCAAAATCTAAAATGTGTTTCTCTTGTGAGCGCTCATTCTGTTTGTTAGCAAGGCTGTGTATCTATATATATATATATATATATATATATATATATAAATATAAATGTATGTATGGATGGATGTCGTTGACGCTATCAAAAATGTGACTATGATCTGTTTTGTGTTATTTTATCACATTTTTTGGTATTTATTTGATATTTGGTATTCATTTTGTGCTGATGCTCATGAATAATTGATTTTTTTTTTTCATTTGTAACATTTCTTCAGTGTGCTCTATTTTCTTACTGCATGTGAAGACAATCTGTAGGCTCCAAATGCATGGTTGTTATGATTTTTTTACAGTATCTTTGTTTAAAATGGAACATATGCAAATGTGAGCCGAATTTGAATGAGGCTCCCTCTTTTGGGCTGACTCAAAAGCATATATAAGAAATGCATGTTAAATGATAAATCTATAAGGTTGATCTGGCACCTGGGCTCTTGGTGTGTGTTTGCTACAAGCTATTGACTGGGAGACTGTCTCAAATGGATTTAAAATTTAGACTTTGTGCCTCGGTCATTACTTATTTTTTGAGGTGGTGATATCTTCCGTTGGGTTTAGTAAGACACTTCCTTGCTATTTTTCTCCGTCCAGCATTAGCCGGGACGGCTATTTGCTTTTCTTTACCGAGATAATGATAAAAATGCCCTGTCTTAATTCAAAAAATCCTCTTAATTGTGAGAGCCAGGGGAAATTTGCAAACTTAAGTAATATTGAAACAGTATCATGTAGCTTCTTAAAATATTCATCAATAAATTATGTAGTAATTAATCATGAAAGGGAAAAAGAAGCAGTAGTTAGTAGTTTCTCATTACTCAGAAAAATCTTACGCATTTGGATGGAGTGCGTGCATCCTATTGCACGAAGAGAAATCCGTAGCCTGCCTAAAGAACCATTGAGACACTTTTGGACATTTCTTGCCGGTCCAGAACATTCTTTTTTTTTAAATTTCTGCTACATCATATATTGTCCTGATGAACCATGTGAAGAGTCTAGGGTGTCAGTCATTCAAGTGTAGCGATCATCCTCTATCAATTATTTAGTACATGAAGCTTCTTTGTCAAATGATTTAGGTATTTATTTAATTGTGAATTACCCCATTTTTGCTTCCGAATTAGGATGCCCAGCCAGGCAATTGAAACTGCAGTGGTGTCTTGTCCTCAGAACTGCAGTTACTTTTTCTACTTGCCTCATTCGCTTTGGTCCGTCTGGGTTTCAATACTCAGCATAGTCTCGTAAAGATCCATTTGGTCCCTCAGGGTCATTCATCTTCAGTTCTACGGTAATGTGCTTGCGGAAACCCAGTTTTGAGACGGGTGGCCGAGGAGCCTGTTCTGTACTGATCCAATTGAGTAGCAATGAGATTAGCACTGAGCAAAACCTCAGGAGGGACATATTTCATCTCACTGTGTCATCTCTGTTCAGGAGGGACATATAAAACTCAGCGTGAACTCATGGTTATGGTTTTAATACTGTAAATATTTGATATGAGCATTCTTTCGTCCATTTATGTGCTTCAGGAAAGATTATTTATTGACATGGCACTGTTACGTACAAACTTAAGATTTGGCATAGCTGAGTAGTTTGGAGTGGGAACTTGAGGCGCCGGTGTGCTCTTGGTGAGTGAAATAATGAGCGTTCCGTGATGTCTCAAATTTATGGTATTCTGCTGAGTTCTTCAGTGTTCTAATTTCCAGGACACTTTAAAAAGTGTCCCCATATTGTCGGACATTGATTAGGACCTCTGTATCACACACTTGATAATGGAAGCATTTCAGCTGTGGCCAGCTCTGGCAGCACATTTGTGATTTGTAAAGGTCAACAATTTCATCTCGTTACCTTAAGAAATATAATTTTTATGTCTTTTTCTTCTAGTTAACTTCACCTTTCACTGGCAGTGTGGAGCAGGCCTTGTTCTTTTGCACCCTAAGGAACACACTCCAGACATAACTCATTAAGTGTTGGACAGAGGTCTAGACCTTTAGACACACTCATTTACTGTGCACATTAATGTGTTTCCTTAAATTCCTCATTAGTTTGGAACTGCATTCATTCCATAAGGTATTTAATTTGTTTCTTGGGGCCAAAAATGGAATGAAAGAACTTGGTGTCCTTTGAAGGTGTCATGGTAGAGCATTAGTTTTAAGCCAGAGGGGTAAAAAGTCAAATTCCAGGATTTAGCATTCAAATGAATGCCTCGGATCTTCAATGTTTTAATCTTCTTCATTCTCCTCATGCTGTTTAGATGTGACTCAGAAACATGCGCACGCGTGGGTGTTTGTGCGCGTCTGTGTTCGTATGTATGCGTGGGTGTGTGAGTGCGTGTGCGTGTTTGTGATTAAGTGTCGTCTAGCTGACTGATTTATTTTTGTCTAATGGTAATTTTGGCTGCAGTTGAAAAATATTTTGCACAATCAATTAGTGAAGCTAATGTAATGTGTGATACACTGACAAAATAATGACATATTGACTTAGCGTTTGTGAATATTCAATATTCATTCGTAGTCTTTGACTGTAGCATTTTTGGCGAGAAAGGATCTAATTTGTGATTATAAAACAGGGAGGGTGAGCAATTAAAAGGTTGATTAGTGGATCACCACCCAGCTCAATAGTTGTCATGCTGTCTGGACTGTGTAAATTGTCCTTGTAAATGTGCTCGTAAAGCAGGTTTATTTCCATTCTGTTTGGAGCGTTATGTTTGTTTAGGGTTTTTTTTTGTGCAGCTGTTAAGTGCTCTTTCCCTTCTTTCAGCGCCCATGTGTGGTGGACAGCTTCGAGGCCCCAGTGGCGTCATCACCTCTCCCAACTTCCCCGTCCAGTATGACAACAACGCCAACTGCACTTGGGTTATCACCACAGCTGACCCCTCCAAGGTTAGCCGTCGAACACCTCGCGCGATGTTCATCTCATGCCTGCCGATCCAGTCCTTTTGTGGCCTTATGGTGCAGAATGTTCAGTATACCTGTGCACCTTCAAGCAATGACAGCAGTTTCCCCCTGAGGGAAATAGACTCTACCTGGAAATCTCTCACTGCGTACATTTTGCCCTTTGATCAGTTTACTGGGAAAAAAAAAGGCACGTTTAAAAGAGGTATCACCTCCTGGAGTGAGGGAAGGTGATGCCAACTTCACAATGTGGTATGATTTCAGTTTCTTTCATATTTAAATTAACTGAGAATGTAGGTCACAGATAAATCATTTCATGTGATCTCCAGGGAGGAAGACAATGCAGCGTGTCACACGGTGTGGGTTCGGCCATCAAGCGGTAGCAAGAACAGCTTAATATAACTATATTATCTCCGTGTAGAGATTTCAATGTATCCACCTAAAGTTGTTTCTATTTCAGACCATGAATAGCAAGACTGATGGAAAATGCTTTGAGATACTGAAAGGATATCATTGGCGTCACAGGGCTGGTCTGTGCAAAGTAATGACTTTGTCGCATAGTTCAAGGCCACAGTGGTACTTGCTTGCCAAATTTCACTTCTCTGGGTTTGGACAAATGTTTTTTTTTGTAGTCTCTACCCTTATCACAGAAGCTCAGGGGGAAGTGCTTGGAGGCATCAGTGTCAGGACATGGGGACAGGGGTGCTGCGCATCAGTGTTCCGTCTGATTTGAAATTTTAAGTTGAAATGAGAAATGTTACTTTTTAAAAACCATCACCAGCAGCAGCAGGCTTTGTGTTCAAAAAATATTTTTTTTACTCTTGGATATAAAACAATTCCATTTTTGGTGTGAAAATTAATTCCTGTCATCCCAGCTGCGCTGTGATGTAATAATGCAACTTGTTTCTCAGATACTCAGTGAGAGCTATCATGTAAGCTGCTATAATCCTCATTACGACATTGTCAAAGTTGCGTGTTGGACTGTTTATTTTTGTAGTGCTGGTAGTTGCAGAAGATGTTGAATATTTGAAGGATATTTGTATAATACAAAATACGTGAATCTGCTGGAATAAAAAAATGCCGCAGCATTTGATTGGTTCCACCCAAAGAAGTTTGCCGTCTAGTCCAAAATTAAATGTCACGCTTCTCTTCCGTTATTTCCAACAGTGCATGGGAAATTAATTCTACCTTAGCACCTGATAAGGATTCAGAGGGGATTTAGACACTGAAAGCCCTGGTGCTATACCTTTTGGGAATGCCAGTTTTATAACCCCAAATCAGAAAAGGTCGGGACAGTATGTTACGTTAAAATTTAGACTGAAAACATTGATTTGTAAATTACCTTGGACCTGTATTACGCTGAAAATGACACAACAGAATATTATTTTATATTTCACCACATGAATTGTGTTGATATTTGTAAATAAACATTAATTTCAATTTTGATTCTTGCATCCTATTTCAAAAAAGGAAAAAGGAAAGGAAAAGGGAAGTTTTTAGCACTTTGTAAAGTTGCCATTCTTTTTCACTACACGTAATAAATGTTCTGGGACTAAAGACAACAAGAGATTAAGTGTTTCAGGTGTATTTTTGTCCCATTCATCCTACAAACAAATTGTGCCGCAGTACGGGGCTTTCAATTCATATTCGCTATTAGAGGTCAGCTGGGACTGCAGGCGGGCCAGTCCAGCACCTACACCCCCTTTATTTTGCAGCCTTGACTTTTTAATGCCTGCTAAATGCAGCTTTGTTTTGTCTTGTTGAATTATGCATGGGCTTCGCAGGAAATGATATCCTCTTAAAGGCGGCATATGTTACTCCGCAATCTCAGCGTACTGCTCAGCATTACTTGGGCCCTGATAGAGGAGCAAGTTACCTTAACAAGGGTACTGCCATAACCCGATACCGTGACAGAGTACAGCTTTTAGACTTGTTGCTGTCAACAGTCTGGATGGTCCTTTTCATCTTTGGTCAGAGCACTTGGCACCCTTGTCCTCCAAAAATACCCGAAATATAGATTTTTTTTGACAAGAATACATGTTTTCACCATGTCCTGGTACACTGCAGATGCCTTTGAGCCCAGAGAAGTCAAAGGTGCTTCAGGACACTTAACACAAGGTTTTATTTTTTCACAGTAAAAGTTTAACTGGCATTTAGCTGTGTATTGTAGTAATCCAAGGTAATCTTTATCCCATGTGGTTATATCTCTCACAGATAAATGACAGTCCCTGCTGCAGTGCTGCCTGAGTGATAAGAGATCATGGGTATTCAGCTTAGGTTCGCGCCTTTGCTGTTAACACTCAGAAATTCCTCAAGATTACTTGAATCTTTTAAGTATGTTATACAAGGTAGAAGTTGAAATTTCGACATTCCTATCTATCTTTCTTTGTGGAACATTGCTTTTAAAACTTTTAATGCCTTTCTCGTGCATTTGTGAGCAAATGTGCTAGGGGTCTACTTTTGCGCCTGAAAGACTAGACCTTTCCTGGATGCTGCTTTCGTGCCAAATCATGATTACAATCTTCTGCTGACATCAGCTGTGCCAGTATCACATCATTATTTAGATTTTTTTTACCTCATTATTGGACCTGAATTCCCCCATTCCAACTTCTGTTGGAATGAGTTGCACCCTAGAATGGCAGGAATTGATTTGTATTTATTTACAAATAAAATGAAGTTGACTGGACAAAACATAAAAAATTTTGGCTGCACACTGTCATCAATGAAATATAAGTGAAATTAAATTTAGGGATCACTGCTTTTTGTGCTTGTGAGCATTTTCCATACCATCCAACTGTATTACAAGTTGGGGTCGTAGATGGGGAGTTTGACACAAGCTCTATGTACAGCGCATTACCTGTTAAAATCATCCAGACGACTTTGTTGATGTATGATAGTGAACTCAGAGGCTTACTAACACATTCATTTTGACCATCAATTTCCATTAATGAATTATTAAGTTATACTGTAAATTATGCTCTTTCCCCCTCTTTTGGGACCAGTGTCCTTCTACAATCATTACATCAGGTTTCACAACATTGGGCTTTTATTTGGTATAAAACAATCTCAGCCCTGGTTTTTAAAAGAGAAAATTGTCTGCTGTACACAACAAAAGGGTATGAACCTGTTGGAAGGTTTGGCAGTTATTTTTTGCTAACAAGAAGACAAAGGCCTGACTTTGTCAAAACAGAAGGGAGGGAAATTATACACGGACCAGCTCCAAATTGTCCGGGAGGGAGGGCCTTCCACTTTGGGCAAATTTATATTGGCGAAGATGGATATATTGGGGGTGGTTTCTCTAGTAATTAAGCAATTGCCATTTGGAGTAATGGTGCGTGACGTGGTAGCCTTCCAGTAGTTTATTTATATATTTATTTTTTAGATTACTACATTTGCTTTCCCCACTACGTTCCTTATGCCTGTGTATTTATTAGAGTTGTCCTTGATAAATCACCTTATGTGATCCTGAATGTGTTGTACCAAGCACTCAGGATTAAGTACAAAATGAGGAGGGGTCCAGGGGACAGGGGCAGTGAGGTGTGACAGAATTTTCCAAGGAGCTCATTGGGTCTTTAGAACAGCAGCATGAAGCTGCAAAGTGCACCTTTCATGCTTAAGGTGTAGTTCATTTAAACCCATTTATAGTGGTTAGCATGGATGACTCCCTCTTTGAATGCTTTAGGAATTCAATCATTGTATTAGTTAGTAATTTCTCACTCTTTTGATTCCATTGGAATGCTATGGTACTGATTTTGTATAGTAAAGGGTAGTAAATGGAGAATACTGATGATTGTTTCCTGAATTTTGAAGATTTCTACTGAAATGCTAGTGTGTGACTTTTGTCTCTGCTGTATTATATAAAGCACGCTTCTTAATATTTGCATCAACTCTTATTTGTAAATCTTACAGTTTCACTCTTTAACACTGATATATATATATATATATACAGTATATATATATATGTATATATATATATATACATATATATATATATATATATATATATAATATATATATATATACATAGACTTCTTAACCCATACCCTTTTTCTTTTCTATTTTCAGTAGCAAACTGCAAAGTAGACCTTCTTGTGTACGAATACAATCTCAAATCTAAGCATTGTTGAAGATATCACTTTTTTTGATGCCAGGCTCAGAGTCTCTTACTGTTTGGAATTTGAATGCTTATGAACAGCTGAAAATGGTTGCATAGTAACAGCTCCAACAGACCAGTCAATTTGTGCTCTCTGCATCTTTACTGGGCACTCAGTGTATTGGAAGAAGTTAAATTAGTTTCCATTGTTCTTATGCAAGTATGTTGAGGAAAAAATGCATGGATATTTTCTACATATTATCATTTTTGAGTGTTAAACCATCCTTTATGCATCAGATTTGGGAGACGTAACCTTCTATCAGACAACATATTCATGCAAGAAATGGTTCCTTGTACGCTAGTGTGCATTATTTATAAAAGTAGGAGGCCAGGAATCAGAGATAGATCTGACGTAAGGATTCTAAAAACCTGCTGTCAGATAATTCTGCATTGCGACCTTTCAATGAAGCTGTTACAAAGAACCTTGGAATGAAGAAGCAGTTGGTAACTGTGTCTTGGAACATAGTTTGTGAGGTTCCTCTACCAGCAGGGGCTATTCGATGAAACTCCATTTATCTTATTATCTGATCTGGAACGTAGATTCTTCACCCCTGGCAATTTTCATTACGGAGTTTGTTTACAATAGGATGGAATGTAATTTGCATTTATATAAGCTTTTTTATTAGGCCTGAGTCTCAGAGCACTTTGAAACATTAAGAATTGTGCAGAAGTGCAGCAAACATCTTGAAACTGGAAAATAGAGAGAATGCTTATTCTTAAGACTAGACAGGTCTCAGTTTTCTTGTCCCTGTTTTTTTTCCAATTTATTTATTACAATATTTATGTTACAATGCATTGGCTTTGTCAAAATTTTTTGATTATTTTTGTATTTACTGCGTATACTATATTTTAACTTGAAAACAAATGTTATCCAATTTCTCATGGTAAAAAGCTCGGTGAAAGGGTATTGTTATTAAATTACAAATTGAAGCGTGTTTGTTCGGCAGAAATGTTGTTTTTTTCATGCACTGGAATTGTAATGATTGATGCTGCTTCAACAGCCACCCCTCGCATCACTAATGATTGTAACCCAATTGTTTATCAAGCCTCTAACATTTTGTTTTCTGCCTGAGGCGCTGTAAACCTGGCTGAACTACAAAAGCTGGCTCTGTGATTAATGCTGAAACTTTGAACACGTGAACATATGGCCTTTCTCATATTCTACGGTCACATGTGTATGCCGTCCAATGAAATTAATGGAGTGTCTATTTGCATGTGGGTGAGAATGTCCTCAGGCAGATATTTGGCTGTTTACTCCCCCCAACCAACCCCTAACCCTCAGAAAAAAAAAATAAAAATGTAAACACTGTTGAGAACTCGCACATGAGGATGGAAGTCAAGAACTACGCGCCACATTTTAACATTTGAAGGTGCCAAAGTTAGATGCAAACATAAAAGGTCGGCTCCTTTTCTAACAACAATTCCAACAATGTCAGTGCAAAAAATATTGCATGTCTATTTTGTTGATTACATCCAGGTTATTTTCTTGCTGTTAATATAATTATGTTGTACAGTTCTATAATGTTAATTATAAAATTCAAACTATGGTTACTGATTTGTTGAAGGACGTATTTTCACTTGGGTGCAAATATCGTACATAGTAGCGAGCAGGCGGGCAAAGGAGTCTTCTGACTCTGGGCCCATTGCAAAAGGGGGGCCCAAAGGAAGGCATTCAGGGCTTTTTCTTTTTTAGTACATTGTTTATGAAATTCAAACACTATCACTTCTAACATAACATTAAATATTAACACCAGTATTCACGTATTATGATTCTCTGAACACAGAAACCAAATGCAAATCACAGAAGAGTTTTATGGGTATATTTAATTATCAGAAGATTGCAGGTATTAAAGCACAAACGAAGATGAAAATCAAAAGACGGTCCAAAGTCAGGCAGGAGTGAACAGGTACAGAGGTTGTGAGCCTGAGTGTAGTAGAAGGGACTGGTGAGATCAGGGGTGGAGCAGCGATTGTGAAAGTGTTGTTGTTTCTAGGGGTGGGATGTGAACATCGCAACCCCCACCTTCAACCCACACTCCAGTGTCCACAATATGCCAAGTTAGAATGATTGCCATGCATTTCTACTTTTTCTTTACCACAGAATGCAAATAATATTGTGTTCACAATATACATAATAGCATCACTCCCTTCACCCCGAAGAAAGTGTACTCACCTGCATGTATATACAACTTAGTACAAAGCTGTGACTTTTTAGTGTCTGTTAGAAACATATTGTTTTTTTTTTTTTTTTACAAAAATGCAAATTTCAAATGCAGGGAAAAGAAAGAAGAAATCAAAAGACAGAAGGAATTAATTCCCTCTTGCATCCCCGCTTACAAGTTTTATTTTTTATTTTTTCCATGAAAGATGGCATAGAAATTTAGTATGATGGTTGTTGGTCTTTGGTTGTTGAGGACAAACTGCATCTGTGAATCTCTTAATACTATACGCCTGTTATTGCCACTGCTGAGTTTGCATTAGTAGAAAGCCAAAATATATAGGGTAATAGTGGAAACCAGTGCAATGTGAAAGCCAAAATGCTGAGCATGTGTGTGCTTGTGTGCGCAAGCGCTAGTATGTGAGAGTGAGGGAGCACACAAAAATATTTATTACTGTATTAGGTCTCCATACAAAATATATAGGAATATAGGGGTCCATTCAAAACTCTCTGCCCCCCCTTTCATGGGACCCATGCTCCATGCCTGATCATTCATAACACCTGGCTGTAAATACCTACACTCTTTATCTGTGTCTGAGTAACACTAGCATGGTTGGCTAGTGACACAGGGGTAAAAATAGCTTCTACCGTGCTTTTCGTAGTTTTCAGCCACATGACTGCAGCGTACCCCTGGAGGGCAAAACTAGCTTCATTATAGCAGTTAATACTAGACATTTCACAGCTGCCACTCAAGCCTGTCATTTTTTTCTCATTTTTTTTCAACTAACAGATATCTAGATCTCCTCTCTAAAGAAGAACAATATTCTAACAAACTCCAAGTTATTGGCACTTGCGATCCATGAGCAGCATTCGCCGCTGTAGGTCTATTTCATTCATTAAAAACAGCTAGCCAAGTTCCTAACATTACCTGAGTTCCACTTTAGCTATTTTCAAACTTAATATAGCTAACTATCTTGTGGAGAATCCTTCTCCTTAGACTGCCGCCAGAACGAATGTATATAAAAGTATAGATAGTTGTACATATTTTTGATCTGGATGGATCAACTATTCTGTTTTTTGTGACGTAAAGGACAAAGATAACTTCTTTTTCAAAACAAAGGTGAGTGCGTTTTAATTAGCTACCAAACATTGATTGTTTTTGACATGAGTTTACTGTTACCAACCGTTCTTTGGTAGTAACATTAACAACAAATCCACAATCACCTCCTTTCTGGGTTTTCTTTCTCAGATGCAATTCTGTTAAAGCGCAACCTGGCTTCCGTCCTTGTAGGTCACTGCATCTGATTGAACAATGACTAAATGGCATTTTGGTAAAAATGACTTGAGCAAGACATTGGAATCACTTTTGCCCTCCATCTGAAAACAATGAATGTACACCAAGATGTAAATAGCCTCAGTGACTTTCTCACCTGGAGTGCTAATACTATTGTTTGCAACTAACGCCTGAGCGTAGCATCTGCCTACAATGAAATTCGGTTTCACAAATCACACAGATGACATTGAGAAGGTACTTTGGGCACAAACAAAAGGATGTGATGGGAAGGATGATAGACTTGGGAAAAGTTTGTGGCTGTGTCCCAGCAGAAGGCCCTGCAAGTGATCCCTTCAGACAAGGTGCCTTTTTGTTTGCAGGTGATCAAGCTGACGTTTGAGGACTTCGACCTGGAGAGAGGATACGACACTCTGACTGTTGGGGACGGGGCATCAATCGGAGATCAAAAGACCGTCTTTCATGTGTGAGTGGGTCCTCCTCCCTCCTCCCTCCCTGTGTCATTATTCTCTGTCCCACTGACCTCTCTGATAAACAGTGCGTAACATCAGCATGGTGTTGTCAATCACTTTGGCACCAAATGTTAAAACAAGATCACCCCCTCTTCAGTACCTCACGTATTGATGCCATGCACTGGTTTTTGTAATGCCAGATGCTCGGTAATGTTGCAGAGGCAGTTGTTATTAATTGTACAGACATTTACAATGTTAATAAAGTTTTATAGTTTTTTCAATCTGTTATTCATACATCCTCCCAGATTTGGAGGAGGAGTGTAAGTTTGGAGAGAGACATATTGTGCCTGGTAAATGGAATCACCCAACATTTAAAAGGCTTTGTGTGCCTCATTAGTAGTCTAAAGCATTTTTTAATTTAAAAGGCCCTGTGTTTGGTGTCTTTCCAACTCAAATTTAAAAAAGAGAATGGTAAACTCAGCTTTTTTTAGTATATGGGCAATGGATTTTGATTCTGACTCCCCATCTACCCATAAAATTTATTCTTGCTTCTGGTTTTATTCCAGGTTATCCGGAACCACCACACCAGATCTGGTTGTCAGCACCAGTAACCAGATGTGGCTTAATTTTAAGACTGATGATACAAGCGGCTCACTGGGATTCAAAGTGTCTTACGAAGGTACAGAAAAGCAGCTGCACGAATTAAGATCTCCGGCAGACGATTGTCCTCGTGTTATGACATTCACAGATGTTTGAGGTCATTTTTGCCGGAAATTGCCATCTGATATGAGCATGATTGATTTTTTGATTGATTTCAAAGCATGGTAGAGAATAAAAATACTCTATAATCAAACCCAACTATTAACCGGAAATTAATACATGCTTGACCACTGATTTAGGCCGTTTGACCTATGCGCTAATGTCAAATTAATTACATTTTCCTAATTGGAGAAATATGGCATAAAGTGGAGCTGCTTGACTAATAAATGAACAATAAATAACCTTTTAACTTGTCCTGTAGAAAATGCTCTGCATATAAATGTAGTGCTCATTATTCTTGCTAAATTGCTCAGAGTAGGTTGCTGGAAAACTCTGAAAGCATTGCTCTTTTATGCAATGAAACTCAGACGCTGAAATATTTTCTGAGAATTTCTTTTAAGGGTTTGAGACATGAAGCGAAAACATTTATCATTTTGTTCTGGCCGCACCGTTTGAAAGTACAGCCTTAATTTGTCTCCTGATGCCGTCTGACCTTTTCAAACATTAAAGGTTTTCAGTCAGGACAATTTTGCGGAATTGACTTAATGTTCTAATTAATACAATAAAAAATTTTGTTGGTTTTTTCGCTGACTGGATCTGCTCTAGTTACATCACTGCGTGCATAACTGTGCATAAATCAATCAAACAGCAAGCCTGAAACATGTTTTCTACAATAGGATTACCTAAACCTCCCCTAGTACCTTGAAGCAGACCCAAACAACAGGTGGCTGCTGCCATGGTAGAGGATGTGCTGCCATTGTATAGCAGTGAGCAAAGAAAGTGTCACAGAGGGCAATAAGAGTCCAGGGAATTTCTGAATGTTGCTTTAATAAGGCTCGCTATAGTGACGTGTGGATGTGATTGGAGAAAGTGTATGTTATTAGTTGACTCAGGAAATGTGTATCTATTTGAGTGCTGAGGCGAACAGTAGGATGGCTGGAAGGACATATCATCTACGCTGCTCTTCGATATTCAGGGCAGCAATGGCCACGTGTGGTTGTAACTTACTTGAGGCAGATATTGACTGTGTTTGCCCATATCTTCCTAGCTGTAATGGGCCCATTAAAAACATACCATTTGTTACATGGGCATGAAGAGGTGCTTGTGACCCTTTCAGACTGGGCCATGAATGATACTGGGAATTCAGGAAGCTAATCAGTATACGTGTAAAAAATACAAATAATGGAAAACTAAATAAATGCTCATAGGAGAGTTTCAAATCTGGCTGAGCTCCAACTGATCCTTTCTCGGTATTTACTTCAAGGAGAACCGGTCGGTTTAAGTGTGTTTCCTGTTAAATTGAAATACTCTGATTGGTACGCATTTGCCAGCCAGTAATGAAGTTGCTTGCAAATATAACTGGACTTTCTGAAGGACAAACTTGCCCATCACTGGGTTTAGACAATGACAGACTCCTGCTATTGATTCATGGCTATTGGAGTGGTGGCAGCATGCAGGCTATCCCAGTTTAATGCATTGAAGTTTTGATTACTATGAATGATGGTAGTTTCTCCCCTGCTCTGCACTGCCATTTAATCATCCATTTCTGCTGCCCCTGACAGCAAAATGACAATCCCAAAATGGCTTTCTGTGCATTGCTCTTGCGGCTGTGGCTGCTTATGATGTACTTTGTATTCATCGCATTGGGATGTTTTCCTTCTTCAATCGACTGCCTGTTTTCCTCCAAACTTAAAGGGTATAATATAGACAGAACATGCTGATTTTACCTTGCCCAAGAGAAAATCTGGAATTTTTGCTTTGCCAAGTTGATACGAACCACATTTTGCTTGTCTTATATGTGGCTTTGTTTCAGACAGAGGGAGTTTTGTGTTTCCTTTTTATTTATTCACTTACTGCACTTAATGACCAACTTTTGTTTACCGAACATATTGTTACCACTGGGATTGTGAGCATTTTCCATAATGTACTGTAATTGTAATATTAAATATCAGTCTCTAGTCTCATGGATATTCCTTATGATATGAGTCGTGTTTTTGAGCCAAGTAAAAAAAGTAGAGCACAGTATACACAACATTGTAATTAAAAAAATAACATCTTTTAATGAAGTGATTGAATTTCTTTGAAGATCTACCTCCTTTCCTTTGAGCTGCTCCTTTGAGCATTAAACCAAAGCATTTTAATGTATTATTTTCTTTTTGCAATTACTTTCCAGAAATGCAGACCATATACACTGCCCCTCATAAGTTTGGAATAACTAGTGAATTTCACATACTGTCGATTTAAATGGAAGAAACTATGTGTTACAGCAAGTCAATGACCCATAAAATCTAAACTCTGAAGGAATTTCCAAAAAGCAGATTATAAAATAGGTAACATTCATTTCAAAAATATGTTATGTTATGTTTGACCAGCTTCAGTACACATTGGCATAGATTTAGAAGTCTCTGAAACTCTACCCTTGGAATGGAAATCTCTCTCATGAGATATTCCCTCATCTGGTGTTCTGGTGATGGTGATGGAGCACACTGTTTAACACAGTGGTTCGAAGTTGTCAAGTTGAAGGTGTTCAATTACGATGAGATCTGGTGACTTCAGAGCCCAGTGGCGAATTATTTTCGTTCACATTAAACCTTTCAGTGACCCTTTGCACCTTACGGATAGGGGCATTGTCATCCTGGAGTAAACCAGTCCCATCCGGATGGAAATGCCTCATTCTATGATAAAAATGATAACTCAGATTTGCAGTGACCTTTCCCACTCAATCTCAGTGGTTGTCGACCCCATCCTGAAAGGGCCAGCATGGATGCGGACTTTTTCTCCAGATATGAAGTAATGGTCCTAATTCCACAGATCTCCCCTTACAGTCTTTTATAAGTAGAATCAAATCTCTAATGCTTCATAAAATGAAAGCCTGCATCCTCACTTGCCGATTCTGGGTAAAGTTGAGAACACCTGCTTTGAGCGGACAAGTGACCCTAAACCATGCAATTCACACATTGAGGCCTGTGATATTCTCTTGACGTTTGTCACAAATGCTCTAATTCATTTTTCAAGAATATGGTGAAGGATAACTAACCAAACCATAATCTTTTTTTTCCACATCTCTGTAGACCAGTGCCTATGGGTTTCATCACAATGCTCTCAAATGTGCTTTTGTCTTCGTAATGAAGGCTTTATGCACTGCAACCGGACGATAAGATCCCTCTCTACTGTGCATTCCAAAATTTTAACACCATTGGTAAATATCAGCAAAACTGTCTAGGCAAAAGGAGTCAGGTGCAGATGGCACATTAAAAATATACCTTAGTTTATATAAAAGCAGGGAGCTATCCAAAGACGTGGTCAGAAAACAGGCGTGGTTCAAAACCAGAAGGCACAGCAACAGAACAGATACACAATACAAACATAGCAACAGGGAATTAGGCAGGGTCTAAAACAGAGAAACAGGTAGGGTGCAAAATTGAGAAATAGGTGGGGACCAAAACAGAGAAACAGGTAAGGTGCAAAATGGACAAATAAGCAGGGTCAGAAATGGAGAAACAGGTAGGGTACAAAATGGAGAAACTGGTTGGGTCCAAAATTGACAAATAAGCAGGGTCAGAAATGGGTCTGGCAGACAGAATAGAACAGCACAGAACAGAGTGCAGCTGGAAGTGAAACAGAAGAAACCATTTCTGAAAGACTAGCAAAGAAAAAGAGAACAGGGTGGGTGTAAATATACGATGACTGACAAGTAAATGAGGAAAGGGTGAGGGAAAGGTTATGAGGAATGCACAGAGAGGAAGTGTGATAATGAGACAATAAACTAATAATTAGAAACCAACCAATAAACTGCCTGGAAGAGGATGTGTGCCTGTGTTGAGGCAGGATGGTTCAGGTGGTAAAAGAGACTCCAGCAATCACAATCGGAGGACTGCAGATTTACTGCCCTTGTGTAATGTCTTAACCATGCATCTAAATCCAGATGTCGCGCAAGTCGAGGTACCTGTTGAAGCTCTATCCAGTTCAGCAGTCTTAGTGACTGAATTTCCAGCCATCCAATGATGAGTCCTCCTTCTAAGTAACTGCAATCTTTTCCTTCTCCCACATTGAACCAAAATCAATGTCATTTGGGACAGGGTGTTGATTTCTTAATTGTATCTTGCACTACACGTGTATGGATGCCTCTGCATCTGTTACTGTGGGCTTATTTATTCATTTATTCAGGTTTTTTGTGTGCACAGTGTGCACACATATGAACAGGCACAACCACTTGTCATGCTTGACCTTTAAGGATAGCCTTTATATAAATAAACTGTACTGCAGAATGTTGCCTGAATTGAAAAGAATAGATTTCTATGTGCCCACAATGGTCTGCTGAGGTTTATGTGCTAAGATGACACTGAAATGTAATGTACCATAATTGTTATTTGCTTACTCATGAAGTTATTTACTCATCAAGGCTGTTGATGCTGTTGTTGGGTAATGGGCAAGCTGACAGGAGCCTCCCACTCATTCACACAGATTGTAGTAAAGAGGCTTGTGTTACATGAAAGGCCTCTGTCCACTCTCCTGTTTCTCCCCCCCTTCACTGTCTGTATTTTTTGAATTTGCCACTGAAAGGGGAGCCCATTTGCGCTCAAATAAAAAGGCCTCCTTGAGTGATTTCATTATTTTATGAAGAATTAAGCCTTTGCCATTTGATGGACTGTTTACTTGGTGTGAGCTTTTGGAGGATTTTATGGTCTAATCAAATCAAATATTTGCTCCCCTATATTTTCTGTGTGTGTGTGCGCGCGCGCGCGCGTGCGCGCGTGTGTGTGTGTTTAACAGGAAGCATTGCTGTGCATTTTTAAGCTCCATTTAAATACATTTTCATCATACATTAGTGAAAACACTGAATAATAGGGTCAATATACTATATTACTCGGGGATTATATTAGTTAGTCTACATCGATCAGCCGCAACATTAAAACCACCTGTACGCAGCTAAAACCGTATAATCAAACTGACGTCCTCTTGTATTCGCGGACACACATTTTCTCAGCAGAACATTCACCACAGCATCACACTCCCTCCACAAGCTTTGCTCCTTCCCATAGTGTATCATGGTGCCATCTCTTCCCCAGGTAAATTGTGTACACTTACCTGGCCGAAACACACGATGTTAAAGAAAATGGGACTAAACTGGACCAGGTGACTTTCATCAATGGCTCCAAGGCCCAGTTCTGACACGAAAATACCCATTATAGCTGCTGTCAGCGGCGGACTGTAGTTAGAATGGGCACTGATTGGTTCGCTGCTACAAATTGCTATGCACTGCAAGGTGCAATGCACTGTGTGTGGTGACACAGTCCTCATGCAAGTATGATAAAAATTTTCAGGGACATGTGCCACAGTCGCCCTTCTGTCAGTTTGGACCAGACGGGAGAGCGTTTGTTGCCCTTGTGCAGTGATGAGCCATGGGTGCCCAACACCCTGTGCCTGGTTCATGGTTTATCCCTCCTTGGAGAAATCGCAGCTGACTGGGAGCACCACAGAAGCCAGGACGCTTCAGGGATGCTGGCCTACTCACCTGACCATAACAATCTGGCTCTTGTTAAAGTCGCTCCGGTGCCATTTCTCTCACATGCAACACCTTGATTGTGAAAACCAATTTTTCGCTTACCGTCTGAAGTCTGTCATTGATTAGGAGATAATCAATATTTTTTGCCTCGTATGAATGGTTTATATGTTTTGGCTCATTGATGTACTAAAATGTGAAACTTCAGTAAAAAAGAATTTCATTGTATCTTTATTTTCTATGTTTCTACTGCTGGTAAGTACAATTTCTTCAAAGCTCTCATTTGCTTTTCAATTCAAAGTCATATTGCTCTGACATTAAAGCCGCTTTCACACCGGACGCGAAATGAATTTTTCGCACGACAGATTACATGCGTTTTGCGTGTATTCGCGTCTTTGCATTGATTTTGAATGTAATCTGTCGTGCGAAAAATTCGTTTCACGTCCGGCGTGAAAGCATCTTTAAGTCAGGCAAACTCATGCGACTGACTCTTTAATGTTGAGAAATTCTGCCATTAACTGCACTTGTATATTTGGTCATCTGCTATGCTTCCGTTTCTTGGACAGGGAAGTGTGGGTTTTCACTCAGTATTTCTGTGAAGGAAATATCTAAATGAATATTCACGCTGAGACTGACAAGATGGAGAAACTGTTGCCTGTAGTTTTGCTGCTAATGGCCATGACTCAAACAGATCAAAAGAGTGAGGTATATTACTGGGACTCATCTGCAACATGTCTCCTGGAATGAGCTCCCCTCTGCCAGTGCATGACATTCACCAGACACTGCATATTTGTGCATCAGTAATTCCCCTCCAGACGGTGCATTCTTGCTCCATTCTCTCGCTTTAGCTGCCAGCAAATAAGACTTGACATGTGAGGGCTGGAGGGGAGAGATGCAGTGGAAAGCAGAAAAAAAAGACAAGAATGAAAAAAAAATCTATTTGGAAAGAGACTGATTCTGTGATTGCCAAATTTTCCTGCTTGGGCAGTTTTCTGCCGAAGTACTGGGTTGGAATTGAAAACTGAAATAATATCATTGTGCGGGAAAGAGCAGAGAGGGGAAGCCTGGGATGGGAACAGAACAGAACCTGTCACCAAGGGATACTTACAGCAGCACTGCGCTGGAATGCAGTTTAAGTGCGTGTCCACTGATTTCATGGTAAAGTATTTGTCAGTTGCCCTCAAATAAATAAATAAATAGATAGATAGATAGATAGATAGATAGGTAGATACTAGATTTTCTCAGAAATATTATGTCAACTGGTTCCACTCAACTGAGTTAAGTTATTTGCATTTTTGAGTACATCTAACAAGTAATTTTTTAAATGTAACAACTACAGTATATGGAAAAGACCAAAGGAATTGCACTCTCTCTCACACACAGGCAAGCATGCACACACGCGCGCGCACACACACACACGCACGCACACACATACAGATTTTATAGCGCTTTCACAGTAAAGGTCAAAACATAATATCATTGTAAGAAAAAGCTATATAAAGCCATACATGCCTTTGCCACTGTCGTTCAGACTGACTTTATATGAAGTCCCTTCCCAGCAGTAGTGGACACCCTTCTGTGTGACAGTGAGGTGGTAGTTCAGTGCGCAGTGGTCCGGGTTTGTTGTCTTTTTTTTTTCTGGAGGGAGGCCCTAACACCTGACCAGTCGAGTTTAGTGTGCTGTGCGTATAGTGTCCCTGAGCTGTGTTGACAGTGCATTCTGTCTTGGGTTGCTGTCCTTTTTCTTAACTCCATTAGGCATCATGGTGTCATTTTTCCACAAGGTGGGTTGACACCACTGTGTGATTGCACCCTTCATGCATCAGCCTGACAGTCATATTTGACACAGTTCTTGCCACTATCTCCTGCCCTGAGGCAATTATAATTGCGACACCTCTCAGTTTCTGAGATGTTTAAGCTCAGTCGTGTACGTGTCACACATTTTTTTTTTCTGTTGGAGTTTGAGATGCTGTTAAATGATTTCTCTATGATTTTTTTTCTTTATGCATGTGGTATGTGACATTTTTGAATACCTGAGTCCCTTTTTTCGTGTGTGTTTGTGGTAAGCGAGTGTGCTTGTGTGCTCATGCATGCTTTATTGGCTGTTGAAAGATAAACTATGACACGCAGCATACATTTCAGAATGTATTGCATACCAGTGGCAAGGCAGGAATAAGCCAATACCTATTTGGCAATCGTGAAGTGTCATATATTATTGTACATGCAGTGACATGGCTTGATTTATGGCTCCCACACTATAGCCTGGACTAAGCCACATGCAACCTCTCAAATAAAACACTGTAGGTGAAATAAATGTTTTGTGGATTGTGATGGTGTATGCTGTTTAAATTAAAGGTGGGTCATTCCCGCACGGTCGTCCTTCCAAGTATGCATTAACATCTGTGTTGTGCAATATGCGCTCTTTTCGGCCAATCAAAAACCGGGACACTCTGCTGAAACGATGCAGGTTAAGCAAATGCTCCACTGTGGAACAGCTGTGCCTATTTACTTCTATGTCAGTTTCCTTAATCACTGCCATTCTGCTGCCTGCATGAGAAACCGCTCATTCCTGCCCTCCTTCTTCCTGTAGAAATCGATCAGGGCAGCTGTGGAGACCCAGGCATCCCTGCCTACGGCAAGCGGGAAGGATCAGGCTTCCGTCATGGTGACAGGCTACACTTTGAGTGCCTTCCAGCCTTCGAGCTCGTTGGGAAGAAGAACATCACCTGTCAGAAGAACAACCAGTGGTCGGCCAAGAAGCCCAGCTGCGTTTGTGAGTGGGCCTTAGCCATTGATCATCCAGTCAGGACATGAATCTAAATCTGGAGGCTTAATGTTTTTGATTGTTTGTACCTGTAAGCCTTCGAGCTTCCCAGAGCACTGTGCAAGTTACATCTGCTCCGGCACAGAGAAGCTTGCGTAAATGAGTGTCATCTCCACAGCCGTTAAAATGATTAATTTACATCCATTCATATGACAATAACCATGGAGACTTAGGTGGTGGGCTGTATATATTATTCATGCAGCTGGGTGTCTGCTGAAGTGGTTGAGTTTGATCGCAGTGTTCAAAGACACAACTGCTTTGCTCCACTCGGGAAACGCAGCACTGCCGCATCAATCAGTGCGTCCCCATATCAGTGAGTTTTGTCACCAGTGTGTTCGCTTTCTCCCAGGTGATTGTGTGCGCAGTGTTGTTTCTGCTTTTCTCTTCTCTCTTAAAATACCTTCTGTTCGCTCTCCTGTGTTGTTCCCTTGCATGCAAATTTTGAATCAGTTTCGACTCTCTGCGTTTGCTTGCTTATTTGGTGTTGCCCTTCATTCTGTGCATTCTCCAGTGGACTTTTGCTGTTGCTCGCTCTGTTTGAAATATCCAGGGTTCCCACTTAACCAAACCCCCGGTTACGCATTTAATTGTCATTCTGAGATTAGGTGCAATATTCTGACAATAATTTGAGGACATTATCAATACATCAAGTTTTTTTTTTTTTTAATCTTACTTGTATGAGTTAGTTAATTCTCTGATATTAGCAGACACCATTTTTATTAGCCTGATAGAACTCACTGAATTGGTGATTGGTTATATTTGAGCTGATGTAGTGTAGGTTGTGTTTCAGCCACATATTAAATGAGCGCGTTACGAGAAAGTAAAGGATGTTGCTTTTCCAAATGGGGCCTTAAACATGAATTTTGGGCGGCACGGTGGCACAGAGGGTAGCACTGCCACCTCACAGCAAAAAGATCGAGGGATTGAATTTGGACCGGGGCCTCTCGATGTGAAGTCTGCATGTTTTCCTCGTGTTCGCATGGGTTTCCTCCGGGTGCTCCGGTTTCCACCCACATTCCAAAGAAATGCATGCTATGCTTATTGGGGACTCAAAAATGCCCATTGGTATAAATGAATCATAGCTCTTTGATTCCTGCAAGTGGCTGACACGAGATTAAAAATTGTTGAAAGTGTCGTTAAATAATTCAGAATCAATCATACGCTGTACATGCATTGTGACTAAACAGTTTGTCTGTTATAAGCTTCTCATTTGGGAACATCAAAAAGACAAAATTTAAAAAAAAAATATGGTGGGCTAATGATTTTTTTCTTTTTGTGTTGTTATGATTATTTCATTATTATCATATCATTGTCTTAATGCTCCTGTGAAATCATTTCTGTAGGGTTTACTCTGCTTGAATTCCCCACTCAAACCACATATCACAATTCAGATATGTACGTAACCCAGAGCAATCAAGTCAAATATCGTGAAGTGATTTGAGCTGCACAAATGAAAAATACAGTATGTCTTTGAAATGTATGGCCATTGAGGGTTTTTCTGCCTTTCGCTCATTTTAAGCTGTGAGGAATAATTGCTCTGCTTTGGGCTTGACTGCATTGGGCTCAGAAGGCGAGCAGAATTAAGCTGCTAAGAAATATGCTGCCAAAATCACAACTTGAAGTGAAAGCACACAGCAAATCACTCCAGAGGACTTCTTGGCTCAGTGAGTTTGAGGAGCTTGCAAGGGTTATTTAACACATATCCAGCTACTGAAATTAGATAAAGGTGTATTGATTGGCTGCTGAAGTTGGACTGGTGAATACAATTCTTAAACACTTTTATTGATTGGACAAAAAAACATTCCGTTGCTTTCCCTCTGAATATCCTTGCTCTATCGTGGAGCAGTCGAGTTCACTCTTTTTCTCGAAGTCTCTCAATTATACAGATCTTTTCAGTCTATTCCTCTGGTGCCCATTTTTTGACAGACATTTTTCTATCCTTCGCCTACTCCCTCCCTCTCTTTTTCAGTCGTTGGGCAAGCAATCAATTGCTTTCCCATCCGTTCACATGGCAACACACAGAGCAGACACATTACTCTTGTAGTCCTTTTGCCGTTGATAAATGTGTGAGGAGCTAAGCATTGTCCAGCTTTTATCGCACTGGAACTGCTGTAAAAATTACAATTGCTTTCAAAGCATTTACCTAAATAGACTTTTTTGGGTGATTTTAGGTAGAGTATGAGAATGATCCCAGTATGAATTTGAACATTAGTGGTAATTTGAAAGTAAATGGAAAAAGAAAATTTTGCTTTGCCTTTCTATTTTATGGTTAATTTCAGAAAATAGCGAGGCATTTTTTATGAGTTCATGTATTTTGTGATATTCATATTATTTTTGATGATAGAACTTGACTTTATAGTCATCATTTAAAAAATATCGAGTTAAATTATGATTTCTTTTCATTATGTTTAATACTATATATTTAATCATAATTTTATATTCAATTATATTTTCATTAAATATAACTAAATAGTTCTTTTATGTGTGCTAAATAGTAGTATGAAGGGCGCAGCTTTCAAAGCTTTAGAGTTTTTTTCACTTCCTCCTCTCCACTCTCCTCTGCCATTGGTTCTCCATGCATCTTTGAGGGATATTAAAAGAACGTGAGTTAATAACAGCCCCTGTCAGCCCACATCCCCAGTCATTTGTGCCTTTGTTTTTCTCACTTTGTGCAATTAGTTCAAAAGGCCTCATGTTGGTCTAAAGCCTGCAATTCTGCAAATAAAAGATTCTGGGTAACCCCTTGAGTTTCCTTACCTTCGTCCGCGTTATTGAGTTTCATTACTCGATATGAGCAAAGACTTTACAAGATGGTGTTGACACAACGGCGGTTTTGATGGAAAGGATACACTCATTCAAGTGTGCGTCAACACTGGAGAGTACGGATGTGTGCATAGATGCGTGCGGTACTTATGCGGTTTTACTGCCTGATTACAAATTAAATAAGGACAGGCTCAGACATTAGACAGAAGGGTAACAGCGGGGAAACACAATTCACGCAGTTTCACGAAGGGTGCTTATGCCGTGTTCGGTTTTCTATGGAAATTTTCTCTTTGCTAGGTGAATGCCATTTTGGACCTGCACCACATTGATTGAGAATCATTAGGCAGAACGGCGTCATTAGCGAAATGAATCCCCTGCATTTGACTGGTGTAAATGAGCAGGTCTATTTGAGAGTCAAGCTGGCACATCCATTTTAGGAAGTGTTAACAGTCTGAATGAGACTTGTGGGCACACGTGGGCCTCAGTAAAAATGCTCGCTAGCAATCTGCCTTTCATACAAAAATGTCTGTTCAGGCAGGTATCCAAGCTAGACTGTCTGGTTGACCAAGCAAATTGCACACAAGCACACTCTCTCACACACACATACACACACACACGCACACGCACACACATGCGCACACAACCACACACACACTCACACCCTGCATAGAGCAGTTGCAGTCATTAATCAACAGCATTACATCAGGACAGGAGAACCCTAGTCTTAGTGTCCCGAGACATGGAAGTTTAGATATCATCCACAGACACTCTCCACCAACTCTCCTCTTTGACTGTATCTCTGTTGGGCTCCGCGCTTCTGCTGTATTGCTTGGCAGTACTGTGACATTGCATTGCACCAGCAGGGCAGCGAAGCGATACCCTCGAGATGTCCTTTTAACTGTGGGTCATGTGACGGCTGGAATGTGCAGTCCCAGAGGGTGAAAATCTGACGTGCTGAAAAATAAAAGTGATGCATGGGTAGCTGCAGGGACTTCATGAGAAGTATAGAATGAAAAAATAGATATAAACATACCCAAGCTTTGGAATATGAACTATGAAAGAAGATACCACATATAAATGAATTGCAGAGTGACTGTGGCTGTCGGAAAACAATACTATTAGGCATTTCACACTGACTTAAAATGTACAACTAAACTTACACTAATTTTACGCTAGCTTCTCACTTCCCTTATCACAATGAAATGATACTTTAATCGTTAAAGTGAGTATCAAGTATCATTTGGTAATATAGAAAAATACAAGCCATTGTAAGTGTATCTCACTTGACTTCAGCTAATCATTAAGTGCGGTAATCAGAATAAGTAATTGCTTTTCCTAATTTCTTCCAACAGTTTCCTGCTTTTTCAACTTCACCACCCCATCAGGCATCCTCCTGTCCCCAAACTACCCTCAGGAGTACGGGAACAACATGCACTGTGTGTGGCTCATCATCACCAAGCCAGAGAGCCGCATCAACCTGGCCTTCAATGACCTCAGCATGGAGAAGCAGTTTGACTTTCTCTCAGTGAAGGATGGGGGCAAGGCTGAATCACCCATCTTGGGCACATTCTCTGGCGATGTACTGCCCTCTCCCATCACCACCAGTGCCCATGTGGCCAGACTGGAGTTTCTGACCGATCATACCAATACTGACAGAGGATTCAACATTACATTTACGAGTAAGAGCTGATCATTGTATATAATTGACATACTTATGAGGACAGTGGCACAAGGGCAGTACTTTTTTCATGGTTCAGTCAATGTGTACAGTAAATACCCTCAAATTTTAGCTGACAGTCAGTACAACTGTATGTTGTGAACAATGAAGGGAGCTTAGGTCTTAAAAACTTGTGCCGCTGCTCTGGTACTTACGAACATCATTTTATATGCAGTGGCTTATCCTCTGGTGTACTGAATATTCTGTGAAGATCCACCGTCTTTTGTTTTTTTCTTAATTTTCTAAGCAGTGTGAGGCACATATTGTTATTACAGACAGGATTTTTATTTCTGCAGTTCCTCTGTTGCCATAGTGATGACTGCATGATCATTCGAAGCTGTTGTTCTGGCACACCTCTGCTGCATGTACATACTAAGAGTAATGACTTTGCTCTTACTCATAGTTTTACGGCATTGTTGCTGATATCGTACTTCATATTGTAGCATTCACCAGGCATTCGTGCATGTCTTTTGGATTTCAGTACCACTGATACCTTCAGTTATCCCCAGTTACAGTATTCATTCTGTATCTGCACAGAAGGGCCAAGACGTGCAGAGTACTACTGAAGTTTCCTCACCAACTCATATTCACCAGGAGTAAAGCTGATCTGAGACGATCTATATTTTATGGCACATGAGGGCTAGAGACACTAATGGGTGTGAACTTCACCCTGAAAGAAATGTTGAGCCGGAATGCCGAAAGCGCCTAGAGTCCAAAGTTGCGAATAAGGTGTTGTCAGACTGACAGTTTTGAGTTGGGTTAGAATATTAAGCTCTCAGGCTTGGTTTTGCCTTGGAGCTGATTGTGAGAATAAACAACCCCAATGAGAACAGACTTTTCCTCAGTTTCTGAACGTGGTTTGGATGCTCTTATTCTGTTAGGGGCTCAAATCGGTCAAATTCTCACATTCTCATAGCAATCTTAAGTGGACATTTGGGCAATGCTCTGCTGCTGCGTACGAATATTGAGAACATAGCCGAATGAGAGGAAGCTCGGCACTTCACAAAAAAGTTAACCACTTCCTGTGCAAAATAATCAAATTCAAACAACTTTAATTGGAGCTGAAGTCGCCAAAGACAGTCTGTGACTCCATTTGACTTGTTTGGTGCCCTTAGGAGAGTGCATCCATTCTGCATTTCATGTTAATTAAGGAGATGTCAAACCCTGTTGAATAAATTGTTCGCCGTTTAATAAATTAGGTGATGGTGATGGATGAGGTGAAGAGAATCTGGAGGAATTAGTTACCAGAGTCCACATGGTCCTTAAAACTTTGAGAAAAAAGGAGGACCAGACTTCCTCCCATTTGGAAAATGAATCTCCCCCTGGCTGGCGTTTGGACTCTTTTGAGTCCATTAAATAGCTCAGCGCATCCTTAGTTGTCAACCTGATGAAGAGTGAGTTTTGAAAACCAAGCCCCTCACTACTAAGTGAACGTGATTCCTCCATTTTGATTGGATCACTAAAATTAACAAAAAAAAAATGCAGTCATGATCAAATGTGTGAATGGATTCATTTATTATTTTTGTGTATGAGTGTGTGGTTTCAGAAATGTTTTCATGTCAGGTCATTAGCACTTTTATGTTATTTGCAGCATATACTTTGTATTCCTCTACTTCCTACCCTTCTTCCTATATCCCTTTCCACTGTGCTCTCACATTCCCACACACACACACGCTCTCTTTCTCCTCCTCAATCCTACTCCACAGCATTTCGGCACAACGAATGCCCTGACCCTGGGGTCCCAGTCAATGGCAAGCGATTTGGAGAGAGCCTACAGCTGGGCAGCTCCATGTCCTTCCTGTGTGAGGAGGGCTTTGTGAAGACCCACGGCTCCCTCACCATCTCCTGCATCCTGAAGGATGGGAACGTGGTTTGGGATAATGCAGTCCCTCGCTGCGAAGGTGATTCTCCCTCTTCCAATTACCTTCCATCTGCCCAGACTGCACAATAAAATATTCGCTGTTAATTCAGCTCAAACAGCTAAAATACACCCAATTGGGATTGAATGCAGGCTATCTGTTTTGCTTCTACCTCTAATGATTTATACTGCAGCAGAAAGTAGCGGTTATTACGGACCAATATAGCTTTGAATTCCCATGGCGAAGGGCTGTCGTTCAGCAAGGATATCAACTTGTATGTATTAAATAATATATCTTGTGGTATAAATGAATTTTATGCGAAATATGAAAAATATGAGCGATGTCAACCACCTTGTATATGTCTGTTATGCAAATAAAGACAATATTTTAAAGTAATGGATGTAAACGGAAAGCAAAAAGCACAGCCATGTCACTGGGTATTTATAATGCACGGCAGACTTCAGGAGCGAGAGAGGAGAGACGAGGAAGTAAAGTGTCCCTCTTAGGCGGGGAGATTTGTTTGTGAGGCATGCAATGCTGCAGACATCAGCAGCTCCATCCAGATGGTTTTTTTTTAAACCTGATGCCCGAGCTCTGTCTCTCTATTTTTATTCATTAGGTATGTGCAGAGAAGCACATCCATTAGGATCACATTTTAAACGTTTCAGCAAACGGGGGAAAAACAGAAAACTTTGCAGTAATGGATGTCAGCTTTTGTCAGTCTGCACATGCTCTGAAACTTTGATATATGTGGAATTGGTTTTCTTCCCAGGCCCAAAATGGGATTGTGATTTTTTTTTTTATATTTAAGTGTCTATCTCGGCAGCAGCAGAGTTGTGATGGAAGTACAGATAGGCCAATCTCCCACTTTCCTGCTATGATTTCAATAGATGTCATATAGGACCAATATTCCGCCCCAGCTCTTGTATTAGCTCTTTGCACTGGTGTCGTGTAAAGATCAGTGGAGTATTCAGCTAAAACTTGCTGCCAGAAATGGTGAATGGGTAATTCTAGTAGTGCCAAGAATTTCAACACTACTGATCATGCTGCTTCATTAAAGCAGCCAATCTGGCGGTAATTGGTAACTGTGCGCCAAGGAGTGTAATCTTGCACTTACAGAACACGTGGCGGCTAAAGCTGGACTTTGGTTTCACTGCGTTGTTAACTGAACTTCAGTCCAAAAAAGGCTCATTTGGTTTGACGATCAGTCTAAATGGCTGAAGAGACAGACGCCCAAGTCATCTTATGGCCTCTGTAACTTTTTTTTTTTCCCCCAGAAATAAGTATGTGGAGCTGCCAGGAGAACTTCCCCACTGTCTGTTACCGAGAATTTTAACACTATTAAAATGAATGTTTGGCAGCTGTAGACATGTTTGGGTTGTAGGAGTATTGGCTGAGGTTGTATTGATTCATGTTTAAAGACAGACTCACATCCTGGCTTCAGAGGCAGATTCCTGACCTTCCCTTAGTTCTCCCCTGTGATTTTTTAGCAAGAGAATTCGACTGCTTTACCTTCACGGCAGGATTATACAAATTCGGGTTTGTCCTTGGATATTTGAGGTTTGGTCTTAATGTAGCCTGACAGGCACATTGAATTCAGTGCAGTGCGTGTGGGGAATGAACTCTCTCTCCTCCCTCTAGCGCCCTGTGGAGGGGACCTGAAAGCCCCCAGTGGGGTCATCCTCTCCCCTGGGTGGCCTGAGCTCTACAAGGAGGCTCTGAACTGTGAGTGGATCATTGAGGCTCCTCCGGGGTACCCTATCAAGATCATCTTTGACAAGTGAGCATACATCCAAATCACTTACAGATCAACTTGCCATTAAAAATACTGCGCATCAGTATTTAATATCACTATTTTATTTTACAATCTGCAGAATTTAAGCAATATTGAGTTCTCAATCATTGTATCCGGTTTTGATCTTGCTGCAGTACATGACTACAACTTCTGTAATTATACATGTTATTCACAGTTAGAATGAATCTCATTTTGTTTCTCTCCCTTTGGCTCTCTACGTATGCACTTAAGTAGTAATGTTTTAGGTTTATAATGTCATATAATAAGAAAACACGCACTTCTCTTAACGTTCCTGGAGATTGTAAGTCTGTAACCCCCATGTCCCATAGTGCATCCCCATCTGTTTCTCATTTTGTCTGCACTGGTTATCTTATCATACAGTAAATGTAGGCACTGCTTTCCAATAAGGGCTTAATTATTTGTTGCGTGGCGCAGTGGCAGTCCAACACTAAAGTGTTATTGAATCAGCGTGTGACTTCACCATCCAACAGCAAAAAACATAACAACATGCTTTAACTGGAAACTCAGGAGCAATACTTAAGGTAATATCCCATAGCCTGCTATCATGGCTATATTCACCCATTTTTGCACTAGTGTACTGCTCATGACAGTTATAGGAACGCATGGACGGACCCTCTTTGCTCATGGTGTGCTCTCTCTAAGCATAACATCGCTGAGAATAAAGTCTTTCTTGTCTCCATCTATCTCTGCCTCTCTCTGCCAATAAAAAATAGATACAGCAGAAGTGCTTGTTGCTTTGATTTTATGGAACATCAATAAAACATTGCCTTCTGCTCCATTTAATTTGTTTTATTCTGAACAGGCAACAGTTTATTTGGTGCTTTGGTTATGACGTGAAATGAGCAGACGTGCTCTGAGCAGGATGAGTGATATGCTTATGTACATGTGTGCTTTTTGAGTGTTCACAGAGCTTGGCAAATGTTAAAAGGTTTCCAAACATGCGCATGAGTGTTTTGTATAAGTGAGTCCTTTACGGATCCCGTTTGGCCTGAGAGGGTAAAAATTGCTCTAACAGAGTTGACCTCACTTTAACCTACAGCATGTGAAATTAACAAGCAATGAAACAAAGCTTACCAGTGAGTTATGTAATGTCAGTCGTACTGTCCATTGCCAGGACAACTGCAATTACTTAATTGCAGTTTAAGTAATTGGGGTGTTTACTGCCGCCTCACAGCAAGAAGGTTGTGGGTTTGAATCTGGCCTGGGGCCTTTCTGTGTGGAGTTTGCATGTTCTCCCTGTGTTCCTATGGGTTTCCTCCAGGTATACCGGTTTCCCCCACCCACAAAAACATGCATTATAGAAACACTCCTACCGGTACCCCTGACCAAGAAACTGGCTTTAGAATTGGAACTGGTCTCCGGCTGCTGTTCTGTGGCTGCCCACTGCTCCTAACTATAGGATGGGTTAAAGGCGAAGGCAAATTACCTCACAGGGTTCAATAAAGTATATCTCAATCTTAATCTTAGTGTAATTCAGTTGACTCCAGTGTTCTGTGCTCTTCAGGTTCCGGACGGAGGTGAATTATGATGTTTTGGAGGTGCGCGATGGGCGATTTCCTTCATCCCCCCTGATTGGCAGCTACCAGGGTACCCAGGTGCCCCAGTTCCTCATCAGCACCTCCAACTTCCTGTACCTGCTTTTCTCCACTGACAAGAGCCAGTCCGATATTGGCTTTCGCATCCGCTACGAGAGTATGCATCCTTCGCATATTGCCAAAGATTACAAGAAGTGCAAAAATATCTATTCATTATGAGTGTGATAAATAAAAACATGTTATTTCATAGATTCCACTGTTAAGTATTCAACACCTTCTATGATTCAAATTACTTTTCAACAGGTATATCTACTTCCTTTGCCCCTGCATCAAATTTTTATGCGGGTATTTCTTTGGTTACATGTACGTTATAATTCAGCAGACGTGGCTTTAGCACTCAAGTCACCAAAGTAGAGTCTGGCATTATAGTTTGTATGTCGCTAATCAGTCATTTAAACAGCATCGTGCTGTCGGCTTGTGAGAATCACATTTGTCGACTCTTTAACAAGGTCTTCATAGAGATGAGTCTTTCCAGGGAGGCTGGCAATTAATGATGATGTTAGCTTCTAGCAGACTCTCAGCATTCACGCAGTCTGGCGCTTTCAGGAGGGGCGCATAGAATGATGGCCGCCCATAAAACTCACATAATGGCACTGTCCCTTTGTTCGCTGTCCGTAAAGCTCGCATTTCAATCACTGTTCAAACATGAGCCTGTTGACACGAGAGCTCTTTGTTCAGCCAAGTGCAACATCTATCATTATTAAAGCCCTGCAATTATCAGCATTAGTATTTTTAGAACTGCATATTCTGCTTCAGCTGTTACAACCCCTTCTGTGACAAATCCAAGGCAATATCAGGCACCAAAACAAATATATTAATGAATTTGTATTCAAAGCAGTCATTATCAGTCCATCGTTATATCCCATGATTTAAATCGGCAGATCTGCAATTATAAGATAATAGAAGATTGATTTTATTCTATAATCCCAGGCCCACTCATCATTCGCTTTATGCTGCTACAATTGAAAAGAGTGCTGAAGAAATGCCCATTATCCCTCCCTTATTTCTGAACCTGTGTAATACTACAAACTCCTGTCTTTTTCTACCAATGCAAGTGGTTTGCTGCAAAGTGAATACGCTTTTTAAAAACTGAAATTAACATGCCAGCTTTAATTAAGTTTGTTCGTTCCTGCAATAACTCATGGACATGTGACTGTGTGTTGAGCAAAAATGATTTCAGATTTTAATCTGCAAGAACATATTTGCTTTCTTTCTCTGCCTGCATTGAATATTGGAAAAAAAAAATCATGTGCAAGGCTCATGGCCAAACACTTTGTACAAAGTGTTAAGAAATAAAATGATTGCAACTAACACTCTAATATTTGTTGCTGTTGGATTATTTCTGAAATTCTCTGAATCCCTTTCCTACAGCGGTTCAGCTGCAGTCTGATCACTGCGTCGACCCAGGGATTCCCGTGAATGGCCAGCGCCATGGCAACGACTTCTACGTGGGTGCTCTGGTGACGTTCAGCTGTGACTCGGGGTACACCTTGAGCGACAGCGAGCCCCTTGAGTGCGAGCCTAACTTCCAGTGGAGCCGCCCCCTCCCGAGCTGTGATGGTACGATCCCTTCACCGTTCTGAAACACTTTAAAAACAACTTCAAAGGGTTTAAAAATCAGAGCTGTCCTTCCCATTTAACATTACTCCCCTTGTAAATGTGTACTATATTGAAAGGTCCAATCGATTTCCTCTCTTTTCTTCATCTTTCAAGTCATTTTTGTCAATACAGTTGCGTCCTTCGGCCAAGGTTCAACTTGTAAAGTCAACTTTAGCATGTTTTCAATGCTGGCACTGGTGAGGCTGAGCAGCGGATTTATGGGTTGGTTTATGGCAACTTATGGACACCTCTGTCCCAATCCGCAGCTCTCTGTGGAGGATACATCCAAGGAAGCGCAGGCACAATCCTTTCCCCTGGCTTTCCTGACTTCTACCCCCACAATCTCAACTGTACCTGGATAATTGAGACTTCACACGGTAAAGGTGAGCTCAGGGCGAGTGCCAGAGGGATCTTGCATCAGCCTGAAAGGGTGAAATTGGTCTGCTCTCCACACTTCACTCAAAGTTGTTGGTGTGCTTTTTTATTAGTCTCACTCTTTCTTCCTTTGGTTTTGATGTTTAGTTTTTGTTTGGCGGCATTTCTATTGATGCATTTTCTTAGTATTATTTGTTGAAGTGCAATGAATTGACTATTGTGCTGATATACGTAGAGAAGTGTCAAAAGTCAATATTTCTCTTTTGTGCTCTCTCTTGAATTCGCTAATTTATCAAAATTTGCGTGAAACGTTATTGACGTAATTTGCTCTAATATTAAAGAAGTACATACTACCAAATCATTTGGATGACAAAACCAAAGATTGTATGATCAAAAATCAATAATTATACTGTACTGTGCGAATGTTTTTAGCACCCTAATTTTTTTTCAAATTTAAATTTGGTCTTAGGTGTAATTTTTGTTTTCCTCATTCATGTTTGCATGGAAAAAAAGCACATTTGAGACACCAAATTTTAATTTAAAAAATGTTCAAGAACTGTTTATGTTTCAGAAAAGACAGTTGATTCAGATAGTATAGGCTGCATAGAACCCGGATCTTAACATCATCAAGGCTGTCTGGAATTACCTGGAGAGCACAAGTGGAGATCCCGGGAGGGACCTTTCTCCACTCAAACTAGGGGTTTAGGGCTCTTCCCCCAAAAAATGTTTGCTTTATTTGACGAAAAACTATCTACTCTTGCATAATTTAGACCATTGCAATATGGTTACTATATTATACATAAAACTTCATTTTATATGCCAGGCTATTATCAATCACTGAACCCAACCGGCCTGTATTTCAGACAGGCAACTATACAGGACATGCCTCTAATTCCTTTCTCACAAAACTCTTGCTAAGCAAAAATGTGAAATACAACTCCAGTTCCGAGATAGTTGGGACGAAGTGTAAATTTTGAATAAAATCAAAATGCAATGACTTTCAGATCACATGAACCAATATGTTACTTACAATAGAACATAGATAACATTTTAAATGTTGAAACTGAGACATTTTACGTTTTTATACACAAAATGAGCTTATTTCAAATTTTCTGGCTGCAACAGGTCTCAAAAAAGTTGGGACATAGGCAAAAAAGGGCTGGAAAAGCAATTAATATATAAAAGAATCAGCTGAAAGAACATTTAGCAAGTAATTAAGTTGGCTGGCATCAGGTGTGTAACATGATTGGCCATAAAAGGGATGGCTTAGAGAGGCTGAGTCTCTCAGAAGTAAAGATGGCCAGAGGCTCTCCAACCTGTGAAGGCTTTCGTAAAAAAAATGTGGAATGCTTTAAAAACAATGTTCCTCTACGTCAGATTGCAAAGGCTTTGAAGGCCCCATCATGGACAGTGCATAACATCATCAAAAGATTCAGAGAAACTGGAAAAATCTCTGTGCGTAAGGGACAAGGCCGAAGACCTTTACTTAATGCCTGTGATCTTCCGGCCCTCAGATGCCACTGCATCACTCACCAGCATGATTCTGTCATTGACATTACTAAATGGGCCCAGGAATACTTCAAGAAACCACTGTCAGTAAACACAGTCCGCCGTGCCATCCACAGATGCCTCCTAAAACTCTATCATGCAAAAAGGAAGCCATTGTTGAGCATGATCCAGAAGCCCCATCGTGTTCTGTGGGCCAAGGCTCATTTAAAATGGAAGGTAGCAAAGTGGCAAAGTGTCCTGTGGTCAGATGAGTCCAAATTTGATATTCTTGTGGGAAATCATGGGTGTCGTGTCCTCCGGGCTAAAGAGGAAAAAGACCACCCCTCCTGTTATCAGCGTTCAGTTCAAAAGCCAGCATCTCTGATGGTATGGGGATGCATTAGTGCATATGGTGTGGGACACTTGCATGTTTTAAAAAGCACCATGAATGCTGTAAGGTATATAAAGGTTTTAGAGCAACAAATGCTCCCCTCCAGATGACATCTATTTCAGGGAAGGCCTTGTGTATTTCAGCAGGACAATGCAAAACCACATATTGCAGCTATTACAACAGTATGGCTTCGTAGTAGAAGAGTCCATGTGCTGAACTGGCCTGCCTGCAGTCCCGATCTTTCACCGATTGAGAACATTTGGCGCATAATTAAATGAAAAGTCCGTCAAAGGAGACCCAAAACTCTCCAGCAGCTGGAGGCCTGTATTAAACAAGAGTGGGATCAAATTCCAATGGCTGAACTCAAGAAACTTGTCTCCTCAATGCCCAGATGCCTCCACTCCGTGTTAAAAAGAAGAGGGGATGCTGCACCATGGTAAACAGGCCCCTGTCCCAACTTTTTTGAGACCTGTAGCAGCCATCAAATTTGAAATGAGCTCATTTTGTGGATAAAATTGTAAAATTTCTCAGTTTCAACATTTGCTATGCTATCTCTGTTCTACTGTGAATAAAATGCTGGCTGGTGTGATTTGAAAGTCATTGCATTTTGATTTTTTCACAATTTACACTTTGTCCCAACTATTTCGGAATTGGGGTTGTACTATCAAACAGTTTTTGTAAAGCATTATGAATATTACTTGCATAAAAATTAGGCTATCAAATCGCCTAATTGAGAAAAGGCCAAACTGATATTTGAACGCAAGTCAAATAAATGCACTGCTTTGCAGTGTCAATCTAAACTAGACCCGAGCCCGGTTGAACAAAGCACCTTTCACATCTTTCACAATCAGGAAAATCCTCTTGATGCACTCAGTGATCAAAAACTGAGTGAGCAATTGGTTAAAGAAATAACTCATCCTTATTTCGGATGACATTTGAAGGGAGATTTAGTAATTTTTTTAAAGATGGTCAAATTTTCTTGGCATTTCAATCAGCTGTTCCTTAAGTCATGCACCAAAGCAGTTTTTCTCAGGTAGCGGGAGCTGTGCTTGTTTTTAAGGTATACCTTCAGCTACAGCCGAGACTCAAAACGCATTGGTCATATTTCAAGCAGCATTTAATGCAACAAGGAGACCTGTGCATAAGCCTATGCATTCTCAGTTTGACCGCTTTAGTGTATCATTTGGTGGTATTAATAATTTTTTTGAGGGATTGGGACGTCATTAATGTTAATCAACGCTAGAATAAGCGTAACATAAACTTGGTATGCAGCTTGAACTTCGCCAGAGCTGCAAGGATTATGAAATGTCGAGTTCATTGCCTGTGATCTGTCCACTAAAAACATTGATGGCGGGAGGGGAGAAAAAGCCTTGGCCCCCCCCAAGCAAAAATAAATGTACTGTAAGCGATCCACAATCAACTGCTGTGTTGCTATGCCGTAAAGGCTGATGTCAATCAACACTGCCTGTAAAAAAAAAGGCAACGTGAACTGATTTGATTGGCTGGCTGACCTGGCTCCAATCATTACACCTGCGACAGTTAGAAGTTCAGCAGCAAACAGAACGGCTAATTAACTGAACTGAATAAATAGAGTGGATGGATCGCTTCACTTACATTATTGGGAAGAAATAGTAAAAAATAAGTTTCTCTTATAATGAAATGTTTAGGCGAGTGAATAATAAATTCTATGAAATGTTTAAATCACATGCCTTAATAGGCAACTCTTCTCGAAAAAACCACTGTGGATTTTCCGTGTTAAATTTTGTCACATCCTAAGCAAGTAGTCAAACCTGTGCGTAATGATTGTTTAATTGAAAAAGATTGAAATGCGCTTTTTTTTGCGTTCAACTGGTGCGTTTGATTTCTCGTCTTAACGAAGACAATTAGCTACACCTGAGAGGGGAGAGTTCAAGCGTCTTTTACCAGGGAAATTGACTGAAAACAGATCAAGACTAATAAGCAGTTTAAAGACATGTTTATCGCCCTCCTTGTTCTCTGTCCACCGCCCGCCACTGCTGTATGGTACAGTAGGAGTATTTTGTGTTTGTTGCGTCAAAATTTGTAAGCCCCCCAATGAAAAATCTAGCCCTCCCCTGGCTCCCCCAATCAAGAATTTCTGGCGCCATGCATGACTGAAAACAGCCTCCTGTAAGTGATTCTTGACGATTCCTCCTTGTAAAAGCAAATTAAATTCTTTAATGTGAGTAATTAGGCATTTTCAGATTAATTTTGTTGAGCTGAGATGAATCCTATTGGCCTTTTTGGTTAGCATTCAAAGGCTTTTGGTGCAAGCCTTCTGTAATAGCCAACGATAGTTACAGTAGCCTAATAAAGGCAAATCACTCAAAGTTAACCGAACGTGTTGGCTTATCATTAGGATGAATGGGCTATTTATGTTTGGTTAGCATAAAGGCCCATTCACACCAAGCACAGATTTCCGTGCGGATTATTCGCGCGGATTTTTATAGGAGCTAATTCCATGGGCTCTAATGTAAGCTTGCACACCAAGGCGGAATTTCCGTGCGGCAGAAAAAACATCCTCATGAACTTATGCTTCTGTGAAAATCCGCCTGCGAAATTGTACTTTTAGCCAATGAAATGATTTGTTTTTAATTGATGTCACAGCATTCGAACATTTTGATTAGCTAGATAGCTTGTATTCAGTTAACATTGAAATTTAACGTGACATCTTATAGCTGTGTGCGCAATTAGTTTACTTTTTCATAGTAGTTAGAGATCTGGCTAATCATAGTTTTTTTCTGATTAACGTTTTCATATGTTGAATATTTGTGCACCAAATCACAAAGCTGTGCGTCGCTGAGGTGCAAATTATGATGAAGCTTCGTCTGGTTTGGACAAGTTACTTGATTGAAACAGCCCCAGGTCCGGACATCAATAAGGAAAACGTTCGTTGGCTATGTCAGTGCAAAAGTAGACTGCAAGGCTAACGTTATGGTTCAGGATACATACAAACAATGTCATCATTGCTGCTGCTGCTATCATGGTTCATTTAGGTTAAATTATAACTCGCGAATTTGTTTTTCCGCTGTATGGAATTGGAACACAAGAACGCAAAATTTTGCACCGAGTTCGGTGTGAATGGTTTAACACGGAATTTTTGTGCTGCGAATATTCCGCAAATCTGTGCCGCTTTTCCGCTCAGCCCGGTGTGAATGGGCCTTAATAGAGTTCAATGGAATTCAGATAAAGATTAGATTTACTTTCTAATTAATAATGCTGATAATTTCTGTTATTGCTGTCTCATATTTTAGCCTTGTCTCCTCTTTGTTTTTATCACATCTTAATCATTATCAGCAACCTATTGGTATTTATTATTCAGTAAATTAATTATGAGATGCTTAATCGGAAATAGGTCACGAGTGGGCTTTGGCCTAATCCTGCATTAAAGGTGAAGTCGCTTACCTAAATGGCATGTCTCTACTTCTAAATACAAACTATATTCCAGTACATCCTAAATGTTTTAAAGCTTATTCCCATTTAATGTTATTATATTTCAAGGGAAACAAGAAATGGTTTGAATGGGTATTTCTGCGAATCCCATCTCCAAGGAATAAACACTAGTTCAGAGAGATAAAATGAGCTTTATTCAAGGGTTGTTGTAATTTTATCTGACTGGGGGCCCTGGCCCCTGGTCCCCCCGCAAACTCCGCCTATGCTAGAGAGACAGATTCAACTGAGACCGCGTCCCAACAAAAGAACTGAGGCAAGTTCTCCAGTATGATTGGAATGGCCAAACCAGTCATCATAACAATATAAAACTGCCGTACAGTGTTCCTAAGATTTTGCAAAGGGTAGTCACTTCTGTTAAAAACTGTTCACAGTTCTTTATAGTACATCTACGAAAATTTGGAAACCTTTCTTTTCATGATTTTGAAAGTATCTTCACCTCATGGAGTTGTTTTAAACATGCTTAAAATGTATGCACAATACTGTATACGAACAGTCATAACAATAACAAATAATAACAGCATAAATGAAATGCGTAAATTATGCATAACATTTATTAGCTGTTAAAGGGCATCTAGAGTCGATTCCCATTGTTTTTGTTCATCGGCCAATCAGCGAGCCGCACCTGCGCAAACGAACCGAAATAGAAGGATTATCTACGCGTGTACACAAAACATTGGTTTATATGAATGAAATTGGTCATGTGACAATGCAAGATGTCAACAAAAGCAAGTGATTTGTTTGTAAACATTGGACATTCAACGTCCCGGATGAGAATAGACTTTAGATGCCCTTTAACGTGTGTAAATTTCTGATAAAGTTGATGTTATATGAGACCATCACTCTCTCACGGGCTCTCTCTGGCTCTCTCAGGTGTGCAGTTCACCTTTCACACCTTCCATCTGGAGAGCCCTCATGACCACCTGCTGGTGACAGAGAACGGCAGCTTCACCCAGCCGCTGTGGAGACTCACCGGCTCCACACTGCCCCCGCCGCTCAGCGCCGGCCTGTTCGGAAACTTCACGGCCCAGATACGCTTCCTCTCCGACTTCTCTGTGTCCTATGAAGGCTTCAACATCACCTTCTCTGGTGAGGCGCCGCAGCCCATCTGCTGTTCCTTTCAGGAGAAAAACAGGCCTTTTACATTTCAGGTCTGAAGTGCTGTCAAAGTGTCAGCTATTCATGAATAATGAAGGGATATACTGCATATAGACCCGGCGCTCAAATATTGTATAGCCATACATACATATTGTATATGTGAATATGCCTGAGTGTGCAAAATGGAAAAAGGCTCCAATCTGTTTTAATCTTATATGAAGTTCAAGGTCTCATCTCAGTTTCTCTCTAATATCTCCTATGTCACTCTCTGTCCATCTTTCTCTATCTATTCTTTTTCTTTCTCAACTATACCCCATACACTATTTACTACTACATTCTCTCTCCCACATTCTTTCTGCTTCTGTCCCTCCCTCTCCTGATTTATCGACCTCTCTCTCCCTCCCTCTCTCATCTCTCTCCTCTTCTCCCTTCCTCCCTCTCCCTCCCTTCTACCACTCCCTTTCCCTCCCTCTCTCTCTCTCTCTCTCTCTCTCTATCCCTGCAGAGTATGATCTAGAGCCCTGTGAGGACCCTGGCGTGCCCCCGTTTAGCACACGTAAGGGTCTGCAGTACGGGGTGGGCGACACTCTCATCTTCTCCTGCTTCCCCGGGTATCGTCTGGAGGGGCCACCCAGGGTCACATGTTTAGGGGGGCGGCGGCGGGTGTGGAGCTCCCCTCTGCCAAGGTGTGTGGGTAGGTGGTCACGTGCTTTCATTTTGCTTTGTCAATATATTAGTTTAAATACCCCCCCCTTTCCCCAACCGCTGCTACGCCCTCAAGCAAATGCCCATCTGGTGCTAAAGCTATTCTACAAGCATTCTCTCCCTCTCTGTGGCACACGGAGAACGATGCGCAAATACGACAGCACAAGAGCTGAAGACGCAGCCCGCATTGCCTGTCCTCAATAATAATAGCGCAGATGCCAGATTTCCTCTGAATATTTGGCAGGGGAATTGCTTGTGGCTGTAGACTTAGAAAGTCATTTGTTACGTGTATGATTCTGGCATACTAACAGATGCAAGTAATTAAGTGGGTTTTTCCTCCTGCATATTTGTTTGTTTTTTTCTGTTTTCTGAAATAGGTCAGGTGCAGGAATCTCAGCTCAATTTAATTGCTTTGAAGCTCTGCTTTGTACTATTTAGAATCAGAAATATTAATATTTTCAATAGAATCTAGATTTAATGTCATTACGGTTACAAGTTGCACGAGAGCAGGCAAACCGCGAACAGATCTTGTTGTTACAGGAGTAAGACCTGTCTTGAGGGCTGTAAGCAGACTTGGGTCCCACACCTCCCGGCACCCTGCATGCCTGTGTATGTGTGCATGTGCATGTATGCGCTCAGTATGAGAGTCTCAGGTTTCCTGTAATGTGCCCTCTTGTCCGCTACACGCAGCTGAATGCGGTTCCTCTGTGACTGGCACCCAAGGGGTCCTCCTCTCACCCAACTACCCAGCCTTCTACGGCAACAACCACGAGTGCATTTACTCGATCCAGACCCAGCCTGGCAAAGGCATTCAGCTGCGGGCGCGAGACTTCCATCTGGAGGAGGACGACGTGCTCAAGGTGAGGCTGTGGCCGGGTCCGTAAGAATATTGACGGTGACCCGCCTAATGGCCTGTAATCCCGGCATAGTTCAGTCGATATGGATGTAAACACCTTCAAATCAAAGCATCCATATGGAGTTCACCGAGTAGGAGTTACAGCCCTTTAAAATTTTGCCGCAGTACATTGAATCCCTATCTGCCTTGGCAGCGTGCCAAAACCACTTTCTTTTTGACTGCAAAATAAATAGCTGGAAATGAACAATAATAATAGTGCCGCATGGGTTTCGACCCTAAATGCCCTGAACCTGTGTAGCAGTATTCAGTATCTGCCCCTGGGTGTTTACCTGTGGAAAACCTTGAATAGGCTGTTAGTGTAATACTGCTAAAGTAGTCTTATCGTAGTACTCAGAGTCTCTAACTGTGCTCATTCCTGTAGGGGAGACTGGGGTCCGATGAGCCATGGGGACCAATGAGCCATATCACCGTTTTGCGATCAATGCATAACAGAGCTGCTTAAAATAGGCAAAATATTTGACCATTGACTGATGAGCCATGGGGATGAATGAGCCATATCACTATTTTGCCTATTTTAAACACCTTTGGCATCGATTGATCGCAAAATAGTGATATGGCTCATTGGTCCCCATGCCTCATCGGACCCCAGTCTCCCCTACTGCTCTGACAATGGACTGAACCTGCACATGCAAAAAAAGTGGTGATATTTTCACTGAGAGGTAATATTTCTAATGCAAAGTTCTGTGTATTTGTATGGGTGTGTTGAAGGTGTTTGACGGCAATAGTAACCGCGCTCGTCTGTTGGGCACCTTCACGGGCACAGAGCTGCTGGACAACACACTGAACAGTACATCCAGTTCCCTCTGGCTGGAGTTCATCAGCAATGCAGACAACACCAGCAAAGGCTTTGAGCTGCACTTCACCAGTGAGTTCTTCCCCTGGGTGTGAAGACTTGTGCACTGTTACTCATTTCATGATGTACACAGGTCATTGAGTTACAATAGACACCCTATCCTGTTAAAAGCTAAAAATGAGTCAGTCATAACAAGTATTGTAGTCTTTAAATCTTGCTTGTGATACCTTTTTGGTAAATCATGCAAAAGACTGCCAATGATGTGAGACAGCTCAATTCAATATTTGCCACTGGGGTAAGACTAATCTTTTGTCAAGCAAAACAGATCTAACAATTTTTACTGAAAAATAATAAAAATATTTCAATAGCATTTACATGACAAGAACACTTGGCGAGCATCACATGCACACGTGTTGATAAGTCATCTGTCTGCACATCAATGTGAATACGTGTTGTTTGACGGACAGTGGATATATACTGGGCTATAGCAATCACTAAAGCTCTCTGCTGATGCCCTTTGATAGAGAGCAGGCTGATGGTGGTGTTAGGGTTAATAAGTTTAGCCTTCGGGGAGCTCACAGCTAAGATGTTTGTCTTGGAGCCCCGTGGTCGGGTGTTCGAAAGCCAGCCATGCCATTGCCAGTTATGGCCAGAGGTCCTCATAGGCGAGGCAACAATTGGTGCAGTTTCGCCGGGGATGGCAGAGGTTGAGTTGGTCAAAATTTGTCAGTTCATCGCTCTGTAGCAACCACTTCTGGTTGGTCAGGCACATGTAGCTGTACAAACTAAATTTGTACGCTAACCATGCAATCCTCCAACGGCATAGGTAGTGTATTATTGCCGGTGCGACTGCATAATGTAAAAGAAATGGGCTAATCATCTCGTGGGTCGGAGGAATCACGAGTCACGGTATGTCGAGGGGAGCAGGTCGCTTTGCGGTGGGCTAAACAGTTAGGCTGTGTTCAAAGTTGGAAAAGGGGGAAAATCCAAAAAAAGGATTGATCAGTTTCATTTCCAGTCTTTGAGAATTTTGGCAAATTAAATTTTTTCACAGAAAATAAAGCTCTCGTGTGATCACATATATGTGGATCTGGTTGCTGCGGCGACAGCTACCTCTTCCAATGAAAATTCTCTCTCTGTTGTTCACTGGCCAACCCCTCTCCTCAGGCTTTGAACTGGTGAAGTGCGAGGACCCTGGAGTGCCCCAGTTTGGCTACAAGAAGGAGGACAAGGGCCACTTTGCGGGCAGCATGGTGTCCTACAGCTGTAACCCCGGATACACACTGAAGGGGAGCGAAGTGTTGACGTGCCTGAGAGGAGAGAGGCGGGCCTGGGACAGCCCCCTCCCCCTCTGCATAGGTAAGATTCCCGCTCACTATTTTCCTATAACTACTCTTCCGGGATTCCCTAACGAACTCTCGTGAGAGTATAGAAGCTTTTGCGTCAGTTGCTGGTGTTTGCTTAGACAAAAGAGGTCAGGTGAAAGATTTTTAGCTGTCTGTCACGGTATTTAGAATGAAAACTACAGTTATGGGTTATCCCAGAAGTTACACCCACTTCTTGAACCGATTCTCCTGTACCACCCGCAAAGGACGTCTAAGCCACAGAATCTGACAAAACGTTTCTCACAAAAGTGCTCCCTTTGAAGCCAGGGATTTGAAAGCTTGTAATCTCCCCCAAAGAGGTTGATTAAAGCTGTTTTGTAGTTAGTATCACACTTCACCAGTGTATCCTTTTAATTGTTCTTGTCAGCCCATTCTATTTTCTTGCACTGCACATATTCCAGAAAGTTCTTGACAGTTTCAGGCGTTGTACAGCTTATGTAAACTTTTTTTAGACCCTCAGCGAACAGAAGGGGTGATCTTTTGAAAGGTTGCGCGCAATTTTATTCCTCCCCGCGACTCAATGGCAGCAGAGCCACCCTGCACTGAGTCCCTCCCTCCTGACTGTGACTGGGAGAGACTGAAAAGCTTAATGTAGTTTCATGACTTTTGGAACAGGTCATCACTGCAGTCGGGGAAGATGGGTTTGCCTCATAGTGATTTATCACTCTGGTGACTGCAGTGTGGGACCTTCATCTGATAGGGGTTCAGAAAAGCAAAAAAAGAGAAAATAACACAAAAAGTGTGGAGAAAAAGGTTAATTTGATCACACCAAAACTGGACATTTGACAATGTTTCATTACACTGTTGGGTATAGCCCTTCCAGTTTATTTGCCTAGCATGTGGTGTATTTTGTGAATGTGTTTTTTTGGTGTCAGTTGCTTTTGCTTCTTTTTTCTTCGAATGGAATAATGATCAGAGGGAGCGCCAATGAATAATGCCTTACACGTGTCTGATGTATAATATATGAGAAGAGTTTCTGGCACAGGGGGAAATTTGTAAATGCATTAAAAATGTTGTTGGGCATTAGGCGCATGATGACAGCTCCTTTCAGGTGCATTTGATAGCAGGGCCTCTATCGCATTCTGAGAATGAAGAAACGGTTCACCTCAATTTACAATTATAAGCTGCTTCCACAAAGCGGGTCTTTGATGGTGGCACTGCCGCTCCTCTTATTCCAATTTTACGCAGTAATAGATGCCATCCCCTCTTCTGTTTAGTGTGGAAGTTAGCTCAAAAAGGGTCATGTGACTCAGAATGGTTACGTTTGATGATACCTGCATGTGACACGATGCATGACAAAACCTTCACTCTGAGATTGTAAATGTTCATCAGCGGCCTTCTGTGTTCTTCCCTGTCATCTTCTTTCATTTCAGTTGTTCTCTTTCAATGGATGCAAATGCTGTGCCTGAATGCCTCAATACTCGTTGAATCCAATTGGTCACCATCAGATGGCAATTATCGCTATTGTTCCTGTATTTCATTTTATCTGCTTCAATTTTTTTTTTTTTTGCTATTTTAGTACGGTGGTAAAGTAACTGGGCAATGGAAATAGTGCGATTCTTTGGCTCATTACTGCCTCTAAACCCCTTAGTGCATGTTTGTATATAAGAGCATCTGCTAAGAGGTTGTAATGTGATATAATGTACCCTTCTTTCTTTATTTATGATAATGTACTGGGTACATGCTGAGTTGACATAAAGTGCATTTTACGAGGCGGTCAGTTTTCCAGTTGACTGCGAGCTATTGACCTCGTGTTGACCTTGAGTCTATCAGTGGTTACGGCCCGTGCGTGCGAATTCGTACATATGTGAGTGTATAAAATGAGTCTTATTTGGTCTGTAACCTCTGGGACGCTGAACGGAATTCATTGCCTACTGAGCCGTGAAACTAGAACTGTCAGATTCACAGTTTCAAACATGGCGACAAAACAAGTGATATGTAGCTCAGAGCCTGACAAAAGCATGGTAGCAGCTGAAGGATGGATCCCTGTATGTTGGAATATCAAATTTACTGTACCCTGAATATTTAGGGCAGGGAAGACATCATGTCACTGTATATCGCTTTCCATGGAGAGATGCATGTCACTATGATTCACAATCAGAATTAAGTTTTACAGGCTATTACTTTGAGCTGAAGGGTTATGTGGGTTGGCAATATGCATTGCAATGTTGCAAGTAATACCATTCCTTTGACAAAAATCGAGGAGCAATCAACCTTATTACGTGATGTGTTGAGTGTAATCCAGGGGCGTAACTGTGGTTGTGAATCCTTAATCACCTTCTTATCCTGAATGTCTAGGAGAGATCAGTGCTGTGAAAAAAATGTATTTTCCCCCTACCCTATTTCTTCTGTTTTTGCATATTTGTCACACTTAAATGTCTTGGATCAAAACCAACGACTAAACAGAAAATGAAGTTCTTAAATGATGAATTCTTTTATTCAAAGGAAAAAAAGAGTATCCAACCCTTCCTGGTCTTTTCTTAAAACATAATTGCCCCCTTACTTACTTAATCAAACAATTAAACACATTTAATTGATAATTGGATTCAATATAGTAGAACTATACCAAGTGTGATTACTGCCAGCCTTGTTGAATCTAAAAATCAGTGAAATAGTACCTGTCTGGCAATGTGAAGTAAGCAGCACATGATGCTGTGATCTAAACAAATTCAAGAACAGATGAGAGGCAAAGTTTTGACTGGAAAGGGTTACAAAGCCATTTATGCGGCTTAAGGACTATAGCTAGCCACAGTGAGAGCCATTATCTACAGACGGAGAAAACTTGGAACAGAAGTGAACCTTTCCAGGACTGAACAGCTGACCAGATTCCCAAAAGAGTGCATTGATGACTCATTTCAGAGGTCACAAAAGAACCCAAACTAACATCTAAAGAAATGCAGGGCTCACTGGCCCCAGCGAAGGTCAATGTTCAAGATTCCACAATAAGGAGGAGACTTTGCAAAATTTGCAGCTATGGTAGAGCAACAAGGTGAAAGTCACAGCTGACCAAAAAGAACACAAAAGCTCACTTCATTTTTGCCAAAAAAAAAACATCTTGTCGACCCTCAAAACTTTTGGGATAAAATTTTTGGACTCCTGGTCAAGAGTGAGACTTTTTAGAAGACATGGTTCCAGTTGTATCTGGCTTAAAGGTGACACAGCATTCTACAATAAGAACATCATATCAACAGTTCGGGGTCGTGGTAGTGTGATGGTCTGCAGTTGCTGTGCTACTTAAAGACCAAGGTGACTTGCTAATATTGATGATACCATGAATTATACACTCTGCCATAAAATCCTGAGGAATAATGCATGGACATCAGTTTGTTACCTCGAGTTCAACCGCAGTTGGGGTATACAGCCAGACAGTGATCCAAAGTACACAAGCAAGTCCTCCTCCACAAGGCTCAAAGAAACAAATTTAAGGTTTTGGAATGGTTTAGTGAAAGTCCTGACTTGAATTCGATTGAAATGCTGTGGCATGAACTTTACCCTAGTCCTGCTGGACATCAATATAGAGAACCCACACTGGTTTCCCTGTGTGCTGGTCATTGATATATCGTTCCCCAGGGGCTATTTCACTGTATTCTGGTTCTCAATAAGCATTAGCCTCGAGGCAGGACTAGGGATAAACAGGCTGTTCATGCTCAAAAACTTTCCAATGTGGCTGAATTAAAACAATTCTGCGAAGAAGAGGTGGCCAAAATTACTCCTCAGCAATGTAAAAGACTCAATGCCAATTATCACAAATGTTTGGCTGCAGTTGTGGCTGCCGTGGGTGGCACAGCCAGTTATTAGTTTTAGGGGGACAATTATTCGTGATATAGGTTCTGAATAACTCTCTACCTTTAATTAAAAGAAATAATCTTTTAAAAGCTGCATTATATGTTTAATAATGTTGTTCTTGTCTTATTTTACAATTATTTAGATGGTCTGAAACATCTAAATATGAAAAAATAAGCAAAATTTAGAAGTAATAAGGAAAGGGGCTCTTCTTATTTTTCACAGTGCTGTAAATCATAAAATAGTCCAGTAAGAATGTAGATTGTGCATATAGGAACAGTCTGCATCAACTTCATTCACATAGCTATCAACTGAAGTTGTTTTCAATTCTTTCATTAAAATCTCACGTCTGTGTGTGATTCCTACTAGCTGAGTGCGGAGGCATAATCAGGGATGAGCTCAGCGGTCGTGTACTGTCTCCTGGATACCCAGCCCCGTACGATCACAACCTGCACTGCACTTGGACCATTGAGGCTGCATCTGGAAGCACCATTGGGTGAGTCACACAGCCATGTGGGAGAGCTTGTGAAATCTATTCACTTGCACTGCCATGCATTTTTATCTGTATGTAATAGCTATCTGCATTTTTCATTCTCATTCAAATAAACTAAAACGTTAGGTGTCCATAATATGGATTTTATTGAAAGCTTGCCGTGTTTGATTCTAATTTAGCTGAGTGTGAATGTCATTCATACATCATAAGATATCCAATTTGATGTTTGAATGGATAAACGAGAAATATTTTCTTTTTCTCTCGATTAATATTTTATTGAGGACAGCCTAAGAACCCATGATGAAATATATTGAATTGGTACTGTTGCATCGGCCTAAAACGTCCTGTATTTTTGCAGTGATTAATTTAATTCATACCAGCTACAGTGCTGTGAGGACACATTGGGCCCATTCCAGATTTCCTCTGTTTTTGCTGATTTGTCAGATTTAAATGTTTCAGATCATCAAAATAATTTTAATATGAGACTAAGACATCATGAATGAACACAAAATGTAGCTTTTACATGCCAATATCATTTATTGAAGGTGGAGTTTTTCAAAATCTAAATCACCCATTTGGAAAAAAATAATTGCCCCCTGCAACTAATAACTGGTTCTGTCACCATTAGCAGCAACAACTGCAATCTAATGTTTGCAGTAACTGGCAATGAGTACTTGGATTCAAGACAGAGCTTTGACTTGGCCTCTCTATGTGTAACCCTTTCCAAACAGATAGATGTCAATGACTTTGTTTCTCAATTGGTCTTCAATTAGTTTAGATCGTGGCATCATGTGATGCTTTTTTTTGTCTGATTTACATTGCCAGGGATTTTCTTTCAGGGCTGGCAGTAATCATGCCTCAATGTGTCTCGCAAAATTGAACCCATTTTCATTGAAATTGTTTCATTGGTTGAATTGGTAACTAAGAGGATAATTACGTTTTCACATGGGGTCAAGCAGGGTTGGATAGCTTTTTCCCTCAGTAAGTGAAATCAGCATTTAAAGACTGCATCTTGCTCCCAATTTACCCTCCTCCTCCTACTCTGGACTCCTGGCATGCATTTATGTGTCTGGCCAACTTTAATGTAGATGAGAGATTCAGTGTGACAGGGTATGTCCTGTGCTGTCACACTGAAAGATGGGAATTACAGGGACGTCTCGCTGCCAGCATCAGTAAATGAAACTCTGATGCCTTCAGGTGGGCATCTCTGCCATCTCAGCTCTGCTGTTGTTAACTGGCCTTTTTCTCTCTATCCCAGTCCCAGTAGCATAAATAACAGCAGGACACACACCGTCATTAATATCCACTCATTCATCTTTGTCTTATCTTGTGTTTAGAATGAGTTTGGGTTTAGTGTTTTGGCTCATTTTATTTCCAGTGATTCATTTCCTTCTCTAAATTTTCTTTCAACTTGCAGCACCTCCTGTATTTATTATATTAATTACTTCCATTTTATGGGCACTGTGATTAAGGTGCATCTTATTCTTGCTTTAAAAAACACTTGTATGCAAAAAAAAAAAAAAAAAATCAAATACTAGTATGTATTAACAATATGAAAACAAATTGTTGAAAAAAAAAAACAAAGAATCACATGAGTAATTGTCATCTTAGCATAGATTGTCATCTCATTATAACATGAGAGGATAGTGTTTTCTGTTCTCTATTGCCGCTGTTTTCCTTAGCTTGCAAATGACTACCTCTGGTCATTTTATTTATGTCTGGTATTGCTTCTAATAGTACGTAGTGTGCGCCCACTGAAGTATTATCTTTCAGAATCCCGTTAGGGCTCAGCCAGAAAACCAATTCAGCAATGAAAGGCTGAGTTATTTGGGATGTCAAAAAACCCTGAGGTATTGATAATAGGATATTATCACTTACGCATTTTCCTTCTGGCTCTTGTTAGCTCGCTGAGGGAAAAAAAAATGGAGGAAAGCAGCCATGCTGGAATGAGTAAGGGATGAACATTTTTGGATTTTTTATGTCGTAAGATTTGTGCAGAAGTCTGTGTAATTGGTGCTAGGAAGTCGAGAGTTGGCCAGGCAGTTTAAGAAAATGAGTTTGTCGCTATGGTGATGACTGATTTTATCGTATTTGGAAAGAGAGAGCGAGAGAAATGCAGGAGGGGAGAGTGAGAGGGAGAGATACAAGAAGTAAGGGAAGAAGCAGATTAAATCCAGAGAAGGGAATTATTAAGAATTACTGACTGTCAGGATTCCAAATTTTCAGGTACATTATGGAGTGGTCCAAAAGGCTGTGGTAGTAAACAAGGAAAGGGGAAATGGCAGTCATATCAGTCTATCTGTGTGTATTTGCATATCCACCTATTTGGTCTGATGTTATGGCTGTCTCCATTTTTCTCTCCGGAGAAGCAGATGGGAGAGAAAGCGCGGAATGACTGTTGAACTAAATCCTCACGGCTCTTTGCATCCACTGCTCTACCATGTAAGAAAGGAAAAGTGCGGAACACGATTAGCTTCACTCTTATTCTATGGAGGCCCTGACTGAGTGTGGAGAAGCTGTGGAGACCAGACACTGAACAACAAACGCTGCGCACATCAAAGCAGAAAGATCTCCCGGGAAAAGAGCATTGGTGAAAGGTTTTATACTGGACTGTTTCAGAGTTTAAGAGCCATGACGCCTAAATGGCATTGGCTTATACAGTATGCTTCAGCACAGTGCAGTAGCAGAAAAAAAAATATTGTTTGATATAAAAGAATTCTGGGAAATTTGTTGGTGCAGTTGTTCAAATGTTTATCTGAGTTTCTTTCACGGTGATTAAATCAGCAGGACATAACAGAAATATCATGAATGACTTGACTGAATAAGTTCAAACCCAGTCACTCAAACTCAGTACCCTTATAAAACTGAAACATGTACAGAAATAAAAACAGACGTTTCGGCTTCCTCTTGACAAACTCACTCAGTTAAGTCTGATATCTTGCCTGTGATAAACCTCCCAGAATGGTACAAACAACTCATTATTATTAGTGGAATTGGTCAGGCATGCAAATGATTGAGAAAATGTGGAGGTGGGACATGAAATAGCACCCATCCCATTAGCTTACGTGAGATCACATCTGCCGAAGACAATAAAGGGAATCGTTCGTAGTAGTCCCTGCGCCTCTCTTCGTCTGCTCTGAGGCTCTGCTCATTTACTGCTCGCAACGCAGTGAGACTCTGCTGCGCATGCTTTCCTTCAGGGAGACCGGAAAGGAGAAAAGAGGGAACAGGTGCCAAAAATAATCGAAAACAATGACAGGAAATGAAGAGGAAGGAATGAATATGAAATGCAGAGGCGGGGGCTGGGCGGTGGGGCATATGTCTTGGAGCGCAGAGGAGATGGTGCAGGAGAAAGCGGAGGCAGAGGTTTAGACCATCTGCGTCGCCACGGCTCCTGTTCGCTGGATGAGAGTAATTATCTTGAGGGGATCATCAGTTTCCAGCAGGTGTTTTGGGTGGGGGAGTGTTGATAATGAGTTGGGAGGTTAAGAGAGGTTCCTACTTCACAAAAGAAACTTAATTAAAATTTGCTGAATCTGTTTCAGTCTTTTTCTTTCTCTCTCTCTCTCTCTCTCTCTCTCTCTCTCTCTCTCTCTCTCTCTCTCTATCTCTTCTTTCTCTCATTTTCTCTGCATCTCATTCTACGTGCAGAGTCAGGTATGCAGTATATACTGTCCATATTCCTCTGATTTCATCTTTTCCCTCATCAATTATTAAGCATTATTTACTGTGTATTCAAATTTGGAAGACTTTGCTTCCCTCATGCTAATGACCTGGAGTGAAAATGGAATGAGTCGCATGACTAAGGAAGGCCTGGGCTGGAAATCAACTCTGGTCCCTGGGGAAAACACATAAGGAAGGGCGCTGCCTGCAATCCCAGGGGTGAAATTCGGGGATTCTTTGAGGGAAGATTCAGAGGCGATAGCGGTACCCCAGGGACAGATTCTGGAATGGTGAATGCACCACCTACGCTGTTATGGGATAGAGGATAGATGGGGGATTTGAGAATTGTGTGATGGAATAAGGGGGTTGTGTGGGGCAGTTGTGGACAAACGTTGGTTGGCGCAGTTGGGATTGACTGAGACAGCATCGAGGAAGGGCAGAGCTTCAGATGTTTTTGGGACAGCGAGGGTTCGAGGGATTGACGGGTGGGGTTGTAGTGAACAGCTGGATTTCAGAGCATTTTCAGCTCATCCTGCTTTTGATCCCCGCTATCTGCACCTCTGAACTGCTCTCATTTCGGAAGAGGTGATAATTACCTTCAACGGCCACTTCACATCGCTCACCCTCCAGTCCTCTCGAGCACTCTGGATTAGGTATCCCATAAGCCCTTGCTCGTGCCGGCTCAGTTCAGCTGAACTGAGGTAAGGCGGATTGTCCTGCCAGGCGAGAAGCCCATCTGTGGGGAGAGGGAGGTGTAATGGCCCCCAGTTACCCTTCTTCGTTTGCTTGTTTGCTTTTCGCCGTTGGTCGGCTCGATAGCAGTCCGTCAGTACACTGCAGTAGCAGTTGCTCCTGTAAGTGTTGCCTTTGGATGGGAGATAACAGCAGGGCAACAGCAGCAAAGTGTGCTGTGTGCTGATTGATCTGTGGAAAAAAAAATTCATGAGGAAAAAAAGGAGCTTTGATGCCGTAAGCTCCAGTGTAAAAATCAGGGCCTGAGAAGATGGCTGCAAGATGTTTGATCGCACGAACATGCGCTCACTCGTGCCAACAAATATGGACAAACAACCAGCGCAGTGTGCTTCCTCTCTCTTGCACCCACACAGACAGGTGTATGGATATGTGGACATACAGTACACATGCACACACACACACACACACGTGTGTATGGATGTGCAGACATACAGTACACGTGCACGCGTACACACACACACACACACACACGTGTATGGATGTGCAGACATACAGTACACATCCGCACACACGCATATGCATATGGAGGTGCAGACATACAGTACACATGCACACACACACACACCCACACACGTGCACATATGGATGTGCAGATGTACAGTACACATGCACACACACACACACACACGCGTGTGCATATGGATGTGCAGACATACCGTAAACATGCACACTCAGACACGTGTATGGATGTGCACACATACACTACACATGCATACAAACACGCATATGGATGTGCAGACATACAGTAAACATGCACACTCAGACACGTGTATGGATGTGCACACATACACTACACATGCATACAAACACGCATATGGATGTGCAGACATACAGTAAACATGCACACTCAGACACGTGTATGGATGTGCACACATACACTACACATGCATACAAACACGCATATGGATGTGCAGACATACAGTAAACATGCACACTCAGACACGCGTATGGACGTGCAGAAATGCAGTGCACATGCACACACAGACACGCAGACATGTTGTCCACTTTCTCTCCTCTGCCCTCGTCCTTCTCCATGCCCCTCTGGGAACACTTTTCACTGAAAGGTAACATGAGGGAATTGATGAGTCCCGCTGATTGTGCTGTATGGATTTACTGTTTGGGGGAAGCAGATCTGCTGAATAAGGCCTAGAGGAGCTCTTTATAAAAAGCAATCTTGAAACAAAGTGTATTAAGATGACTATCAATAATGGAGGTTGCACCATAGGTAGTGGCGTAACTGGCTTCCAAAATAGTCACATGCTCTCTTGTCCTTTTTCACTTTTTTGCATAGCTGCCAAATATCAGGCTACTCAAAGGTATTGGGTCCCCAAACAAATTATCATAATTGAACAATTATGAAAGCATTGTGGAAGCACTTGCGTTAATTGCATTACAAATTTGATGTCACGTGTATTGCAAGGTATGGTAGGATGACCTATGGACTGCAGTATTGGTAATTAGTAAAAGTACATGTATTTATTGATAAAAATATCCATGATATAATCTGTTAATGAAGGCAGCCTTCTTGGCTCAACATAGCAGATGGTGGAGAGTACTGACCTAGCATGTGTGTTTGTGTGTGTGTGTGTGTGTGTGTGTGTGTTTCCCTAGTTTCTTATCTTTTTCCTCTACTTTCTGCTCAATTTCTGAGTCATCTCATGCCAAGGAGGCTCCTGAGGGACCTCAGTAGAACAGGTTGCCCACATGCAAACACACGTCTCATTTCGGCACGGTACATGTTACCGACCCAGAGTAATTCAGATCTGCTGTAACTCCGTGTGCTTGTAATTACGGTATGCTGCAAATCCCCGTCTATTTCTGAATCCTAGAGTAGGATTCAAGCCTGATGCGTCGTTCCTTTCATCCCTCAAAGCACCTTTCAACATATCCTTCCATATTCTCTGTATCTCTGTATTTGTATCCATGTTTGGATGTTCGTTAGATTCAGCCTCTGTGTAGTTGCCTCCCCGTGTCATCAGTGAATTCTTCGCCAGTTCAAACTTACTGCGGCATGGTGGCGTATTCATTTTATTAACGTACGTGGAACCAGGGTGGACTTATCAGGGCGTAATTGGTCTGTGCTTGGTTGCCGTGGCAGTGTTTATGACACTGCAGCAGCATTGAATGCTCTGTCCGGTTCACACCCTGCTACTGTGCAGTGACAGCTCACATGCTGTTCACTTTCACACCAGCTCTGGGCTACAGTCTGGAAGATTTAGATTATAAGGGAACCACACTGTTGCAGTGAAGATTATTCAGCCACTGTACTCTCTGCTTCTTTCTCTCTGATTTCTTTTCATTTGAAAAAGTATTTTGAGTCTTTTGTATGTGATTCTGACTGTGTGAGTCTATTATACTCTGGGTGATAGAATTTCTGTTTTAGATTAGTCACTGTGCTCTCTATGTGCGCTCTATGCTTCTTGTATTTTCTTGGAGGGATCTTTATTTTCCATGTGCTCAAAGTGTGCTGTAGGCCTTCGTTGAGCTGAATATGAGAGATGGAGTTCAGTGTTTTATCTCATGTGTTCTTTTCGGGCCATGCGAGGTCCAAGCGAACGAGCTGAGAACCAATCAAGCGCCACAAAGCACATTCCCCCCATTTGCTCTCTCAGTTTTGTTTAAAATGCTAATCTGACTGCCACTATACCCGCAATTCATCCGTCACGTCCCTCTGCCAGCCGCAGAACGGGAGGAACTGTGGAGAAAGAGACGAGGAAAGAAGAAAGAAAACCTGTCAAATGAGAGGATGAAACACGGGGATTAGCGAACGGGGACAGGCACAAATCCGCTCGCCGAGAGAGGCTGCATGCTGGGGTTCCAACTCGTTCTGCAGCGGAAGGAAACCACTTGCATCACATGCCTGTCGTCAGCTCAACAACCAGCTTGACCTCCTGTCTTACTGAAGCACAGTCAGCAGCAAGACAGTGGCAGAGATACCCCAGGGGCAGAACAGTGCAGTCACAGTGCTTGGCATTGTGGGTAGTTTCAAAGAGCAACGACTATTAAGCGTTTACGAAGCAGTGAGCCCGAGTTTGTGTGATTTTTCATTCTGTCAGAACTCTGAGGCTATCATTCCCGGGTTTACATACGTATGTACCTGTGCAAGCTTGCTATCAGTGTATGTTTCAGTCCACTAAACATCCCTGCAGGTTTGCTGGTGCAGTGTGCCCAGCGTATTGCTGTATGTTTAGGTCGCCACGCTTTAACCTCTGGCCTGTGAAGCTCAGCAGAGCTAATGGTTCGTTCTGTCTCTGGGAAATGTTCCTCCTCTCTCTCTCTCAGAATTAATCCTGCTAATATTGGACTGGTAAACAACAAAGGCAGACCAGTCAAATAATTGCTGCATTTATTGGATTTGCAATAAGGCTTCAACCTGGGAATGATTAATCTCGCATACAGCCACAGGATTAACAGAGTTTTGGCTGCACTCTCAAGGAAGGGGAGAGGCTGGGCTGCTCTTTAATGTGTATGCCACTTCATTCAGAGAGATCTATGGACAGTACATCTTTCCTTTCCTCGATGTGGATCCCTTTGTAACCTGCTCATGTCTTTCAAAGGGCCATCCATTTATGGAGATTTGGGACTTAAGCTTTACTCCCTTGGAGAGATTAATGGGAATGTTGTTGAATGACAAATGTCTAGTGCCTTCACCACCTATTTGGCAAATTGTCATAGTTTCTTATGGGCCATCTTTCGACCCAAAATCAATTTGTGTGAATGGAAGAGACTATCATTGATGAGCCTAAGTGATCTGGTGGTGGAATCATGGCATCTCACTGCTTAGCTGCCGTTTGACAAACGATTATAAAAAAAAATAGCAAAAATGTCATCAGGTCACTATTAGCTTAGTTTTACTCGTGTGTGCAAAAGTTATCACAGTCCAAAGCCACAAAGTGCAGATCTATTTCCTTCAAGGCTAATCCCACAGGAAGCTTTGTGGTATGAGAATTTTATGAGTGGGTAGGTCAGGATTCAGTAAAGTGCCTCGGGCCCCGTGGCTTCTGTGCTGGGTTCTCATTGTGGAGTGCTGGGTCCTCAGAGGGCTTTTATTTTGAAGGAGCTCACTCAGTCACGGTGTCCCTGACAATGGAGAGATGATGAGACTGATCAGATGCTAACGTGCCAGTGAAAATCATCAGAGCAGATGAAACTGGTCCAAGGTCTGGGACGACAATCAGCGGCCAGGAAAGCGAGGAGAGCACTCTCAGCGAGAACACTGGAGTCACCAAGCTGGCTTCACAAGGATTCCAGCACGGCTGTAAACACACCAGGATTCCTCTGACCAGTAGCTATTCCACCACAGCAATTAAATGAGCGAGGTGTTTACTGGGTGCTGTAAAGAGCACTTGCAGTAATTAATGTGCAGGGTTAATTGACACTGTGCTTGGGAGAGTGTGAGCTGGTAATCTGGTCATTTGATCCAACTCCTGCTTCCCACAATGCAATTAGCAGTCTCTAACCCTCCTGGGCCCTACAGGCTACTTTAGCTCTGCTCCACACCTCCAGCTGCCACTGACGCTCTTCACTACCGTGAGGGTGTAGAGGTAGTGCTGTGTCACAGGGTCTCTTTACGGTCTCCACCCAAAACCCTTTGGCATCAACTTTTTGTTCAAGTGCTCCAGCATTGAAAAGAGAGGCACTTTTTTTAAAGAGTGTTAGTCAGTTTTTCTCTTCTGAAAATACGAGCCAAATGTTTATTTCCCTGCTTGCTGCAGATTATTAGCCATGAATGTTTAAGCACAGTGAAGCAGACCGTCTCTAAAATGGTTGAGGGAAAAATGAATTAGTGGCTCTGAGAGATGGATGCTTAAACAGAAGTAAAACTTTCTTTAATGGCAATTTAAAAGCCTGCGCATGGAAATAGGGATTTTTCCCCCTGCACTCCCTCCTTAAAGCGGTTCAGTCCATTAATTGACTTCATTTGGTTTATCTCTCCTTTTCCTGCATCATTTCGCCCGTGCCAGCGTGTCACATGTTTTTGCTTGTGTTTTCCCTGCAGGCTGCACTTCCTGGTTTTCCATACGGAGGAGGTGCATGATGTTCTGCGCGTTTGGGACGGCCCCCAGGAGGGCGGAGTTCTGCTGCGCGAGCTGAGCGGCTCTGTGCTGCCCCCGGACACCCACAGCACCTTCAACTCCATCACCTTACAGTTCTCCACTGACTTCTTCACCAGCAAACAAGGCTTCGCTATACAGTTCTCTGGTAATTTCTGTGTGTTTGTGTGCGTTTTTTTTGTTATTTGTTTCCCTTTGTGTGAGTATGTGTATGTCTGTGTGCGTGTGCATGCATGTGTGTGTTTGTGTGTATGTGACCGTATATGGGTTTGCTGTGCGCGTTTGAGTTTTGATGAGTGTGGGCTGAGTGTGCTTGCTAGCATGTGTGTTCACATGCATGTACGCGTGTGCATGAGATTATGTGTACTTGGGAGACCATTTTCATATATCTGTGTGCTTTCTTGCAAACATGTTCTTGTTGTGTGTATGCGTGTGTTTGGGTGTGTGCTTCTGTATGTGTGTTGATGCTGGTGTGTGGGTGTGTGTGTTTGTATGTAAGCACTACTTACTTGATAGGTAAATGTCAGAGCTCCTTCATTAACTCCAGAGCTGATCACGTCTCACAGCTTTGCACCGACTGTAAAGACAATGGACTCCCCCTCACCAGCTGAAATATGAGCAATACTCCGACTCCCGCTCTAACGAGGACTCAGTGTGTCAGTAATAGAAACCTGCTGGACGGAGGTGGCGAGAGCAGTCCTCTCCTGTGTGTGTGTAACCACGGCAACAGCATCAACCCTCTCCTCTTCTGGTCAGCCGTCTATTCATGGAGTCTATTCTAAATTCATGCACCGCAGTTCCGAAGCCCCGCTTTGTGTGGAGAAAGCGATGCTATTGAATGAAGCCCCGCTGAGGGGCAAAGGTATTTTTGCTTAAGCAGCCTCAGACAAACCTTCTCCTCATCCCTCCACTCACCAATGACCCCCACCCCCCCACCGCCCTGCCTCTCCACCCTCCGGCCCACCCCACAGCCCGAAAGCTCCAGACTCAGCTGTGTGACAGAAGCTGACAGCTCAGTATCTCAAGAGAGGTAGAAACTTCGCAGCTAAATAATTCTGCTATACAAATCGCGCGTCCTGGAATCAGGGGCCCCCGAAAGCTTGATCTATCTTCGGCATTGGTTGTGATCCTCTGAAGCCACTGCGCCAATCAGTATGCGGCTTTGCAGGGAGGGTTGTGTACGTATTCTCTTCCTCTCCCCCCGCCTTCTCTCTCTCTGGCGTACCCGCTTTGATTTTTGCACTCTTTCGTTTTGTGATGGGCTTCTTTGTGCATTCCCCAACAATTGATTTTTTTTTTCCCCAGTCCTGGATACGAGGCAGGGATGTAATTTTGGATGTATTTCTCTTTCATTTTAGTCTCTGCCGGGAATCAGTTTTGCATCAGCTCCCTTTTTTGGGGGGAGGAGGCTGTCGAGCAGCGATTTGCTTTTCATATTGAGACTCGAGGGCAACGCTTTGGTTGTTTTAGCGTCATCCCAGATGCATCATTCGTTAAAATGTAACAGTTTGAAATTGCTTCAACAAAGCGCAAAACCAAACAAAAGTTGCAAATCATGTACCCTAGCATTTTAGAGTAAATGCCATCTGGAATTAATCAAGCTTGGTATTTTTATAACAAACCTGCCAGTTGCCAATTACCGCATATATTTTATGTCTGAGAAAGCAGCTCAGGAATGAGCAGCGATGTCTATGTGATTGTTGTCTATAATGAGAATCTGACTCGTGATGAGGTGCAACTGACATGGTGAAATAAAAAGACTGGTATAAATCTTCTATATCTGTTTTTTAAAAGTTTTTATGGAATGTTTTTATGGTCTTCATTATGGCCTGGTTAATTTGGCCTGTCAGCTGAATTTCCTTTTTTTGTAATTGCCTTTTCCAATGTATGATCGTATATGAGGGCTGTAATTTGTTCTGTGTTGGTGCTCTGATATTGTAGTACCTTGTGCTCTGGAGCTTAACCCTTTCATGCATGGAGGTCACTACAGTGTATAGCTGTTCTCTATATATGCCTGCAATTTTGGGCTCTGCTGCATATTAGTAAAATAATCCTGACTGAGTTTATCATAATTCATGCATGAGAGGGTTAATCTCCCAAATGAGTCGGGATAAATCCTGGTGTCTTACACCCTCCTGTCTTCTTCCCAATCATCTATCACTCTGTGCCTCTGCCAACTGCAGTGAGAACTGAGCATTTAGTGCCAAATCATGAACTTTGTCATAATATTCATTACAAAGTTGGTCAATGCACCTACAAAATGAACTTGTTGCTATACTGTTGTGTTGTGAAAAAATGCTAATATGCTGTATTGCATGGTCATTCATGTGGATTTTTTTGGTCACCTTAGTTTCTACTGCGACCTCCTGTAATGACCCGGGCATACCTACCAATGGAACTCGCGGTGGAGACAGCAGGGAGCCTGGTGACCGTGTGGTATTTCAGTGTGATCCAGGATATGTCCTACAGGGGGCGACCAAGATCACCTGCACAGAAATCAACAGCCGATTCTTTTGGCAGCCCGATCCACCAACCTGTATAGGTAAGACCCTGCATGCCTAGTGTTGTTGCACATACGCACTGGGACAGGATTCATCTGATTTGCAAAATGTCAGCAGTGAGGGTCAGGGTCAAATATTTCTTGAGGCTGGAACCAGTACGCTGATTACTTTACAACACTAAAATGATATTGTACAGTATTTTCATTAAATGATGTCTCATTTTATTTTTAATTTGGGCATTGAGTTAATGTTTTTTTTTTTTTTTTTTTTTTAATGAGCTTATCATCCATGGCTGGTTTTGATAAGGTCAGATGACTGTTGTTTTGTACCATCTCCCATCCTTAGTCATTGATGATTCAGTACAGTCAATGAGGCTGTTCTAACAATAAGCTGTATTCAACAACTGATTGAACTTTAAGGCAACTGTTTTCACTGGCACTGTGGCATGCTGGGAGTCACTGTAAAGTAAGCACATGCACTTACCCATAAATAAGTTGACAGAGAACTTAAACCTAACAATTACACATTTAATGCTCACAGAACCATGCAGGCTTATGCCAACAGTTGATAACAACCATAATTCATCAAACAGTGACACTTTTTTTGTTCTTTTGGATCTGTCAGCCATTAAATCACCAGGTCTGAATCCAATTGAACATGCATTTTACACGCTGAGGAGGAGACTGAGAGTAAAAAGTCCCAAAACATGCAGGGACTTAAGATGGCTGCAGTACAGACTTGGCAGAGCATCACCAGGGAAGTTACTCAGCATCTGGTCATGTCTATGCATCAAAGACTTAAATCAGCCACTGCATTACCGATCATATGTAACCAAATGTGAAAAATTATGACTTAATGTGCCCAAAAATGGGAGTGGGGGTGGGGGCAGTGTTGAAATAGGGCTGTCATTACTAAACAGTTCACACATTATCAATGAAAATATCCTCAGATTTGACTATCTGTAATGTATTCTTTCAAACTCAAAGTGCTAGAGTACGGAACCAAAATAAAAGATGTGTCACTGTCCAATGAATAATGGTGCTCACTGTGTGTTCCACCACAAAGGTGATCTTGATAATGGAGAAACGTTCCATAAAGTGATCTAGATAAGGTACAAATGTTCCATAAAAAGGGCTACTTATCATTTATCATTATTTATCAGTAATGCCACTTTCTCACTCTGGTTCTAAGCAACTGATTTGCGTAGCTCTGCTTACAAAAACAGTTCCTATCAAATTTAATTAGCTACTGTGACAACTGTCACTCTTGTGAACCAGTGCGAAAAAACAAACAAAAGGACTGTCAAGTTAGCTGCCGGTTAGCAAACTTGCAAATTTATCCACTGTGTTGTACTACTGTAAGATACCATCAGTATCGTCGTTGTTGAATTTACCGACATTGAGCTACAGATTTACATTGATTGTGCAGTTATTTAAGTAGAAGTGCAGGGCAGAGGCGATTGAAACTCCAGATAAGCTTGTTTCACTGGCAGTCTGCTGGACTCCCTTCTGCTTATGTTGTTGTATCTCTTCCTAATGTCCAGAGGGGAACAAGACACTGTGCAAACTTGATGTGCAGGCCCTTCTCAGTGATATGCATGCGCACAAATCATGGTCACACGCAAATTTCATGGGGTCAGAAACATGAGATATCAAGGAAACTCAGGGCAGTGATAAAAAAAAAAGTGCGCTCCTCGTTTCTGTGAATTTAATTCTTCTATCTCTCTGGACATCTTTTCAATTGTCTCTCATTCTCATTCTGTAGCACCATGCGGTGGAAACCTGACGGGTCCCAACGGGCTTATCCTCTCCCCTGAATACCCTGAGCCCTACCCCCACGGCCGCGAGTGTGACTGGACTGTCACTGTAACGCCTGACTATGTCATAGTGCTCAACTTCAACCAGTAAGATTGTCCAAAAGATTCCCCTTTTTTTCCCAATGAGCTGCTGCTGCTGCCCATGGTCAAAATGTGCTGTTGTTCTCATTGTTAGATATTGGATAAACTCTTTGATCATAACTTACTGATCACATTCATAAACACTGAAGTGTTCTGAGCAGTAGATGGTCTTATGGGGGAAGCTAACAGGCAGGACAAAATGGGGTCACAATTTCAAGAATACAATTATACAGGTTTTTATGCTCAAGGGCACACATTCAGAATTAGAACTGTGCTGATGCTGATGAAGTCATTAAAGGCTACAGCAATAAAAGAATTAAGTTGCAGTCTTTGAAGTTCTGTTCGTAATTATTGTGGCAATATGCTTTTAGTACCCTGTTCAAGTGCAGCAAAGCCGCTTGAGATCTGAACCTGTGACCTGAGCTCAGTTCTTTATTCATAACCTGATCAGGGGAAGCAGTAATGGCAGCCAAGATCATTTTCTGTCAGGCTGTAACATATTTCTCGCATGCTGCTCGGCTGAGATAAACAGTTTAAACGCATAATAAAAATAGAAACAGAAAGCAAAAAAAAAAAAAACAGGGTATGGAATGGTTTTGGAGAACGGCATATCCTTTCTTCCAGGTTCAGCCTTGAGCCCAGCTATGACTTCCTGCACATCTATGATGGACCAGACTCCCTCAGTCCACTTCTTGGAAGCTACTACGGTACCGATGTTCCGGATCGGATTGAGAGCAGCTCCAACATGCTATTCCTGGCCTTCCGGAGTGATGCTTCCCTCAGCAGCAACGGCTTTGTCCTACAGTACTCAGGTACTATTCCCCTCGCAGATCTGAGAGGGTCTCTTAATACTGTTTCTATAGTGTTTATCTATTTCTGATATCACGTCTTGTGGATTCCTGGCCCTTGATTTTTATGAATTAAGCTGTTTCTATGTTTTCTCTTCAGCGTTAAATACCGCAGTGTAAAGGGGCAGTCTCATTTTGACCGAGCTAATTAAGGAGTGAATTTTAATTTGTTATTGTAATGATTACTTGCACCTCAACAGAAGTGTCCTATTTATGTTGCACGAGAGCAGTCTGAAGACCTCAAATGGGAAATGGCATTACATTGACCGAGCAAATATTTGTGTTTATTCACTTGATCTGCATATTTGTATTTTAAGCGGCCATAATTAGGTGACGAGGGGAGAGAGATTTTAAGTCCTACTCCCTGATTCTAATCTGCTGTGCCTCAGAGCAGCCGTCAACTTCCTGCTGAGTGGAGAAGACATATGAAAATGAGATCGGCGCTGGTGCAATGTTGGATCAATACCTTTCTGTCATGCTAAATGCCTCAAGTGAATTAAAACAAAAAACCCCATTTGTATACATATGGCCCCAGTCATCAGCTGTGCTGAGCAATGCTTTGTTATCTTTCATTATTGACATATTACTATCATTATTTCAGAATTATTTGCTGCGTAGGTACTTATGCTGAGTAATTTTCAACACTAATATATTGAGATTTAAGATATATTTAAGATATGATGTATTGGCTCGTTGGCCTCATATGCACTCTGAGTTGAATTAAAACCGTAAATTTTTCTGTGCTCTGCCAATCAATAGTTTGGGAAAGTCACACAGTGGTGCTGTAGAATAATCCAACCCACTTGTAATGAAACAATGCGCCAATCTCTTTGCACAGTGCAAATCAGAATTAACGCCTTAATATACGTACACAGCCATACATTCATGCGTATCACAACTACTACTACTATGGCAAACGCAGCTGTAAGAGTAAAAAGGGATTACCATACCAAGCATTCCAATGTACCAGAACTTTAAATTTAATTCATCATACCTACATGCTGACTAATAATGGTCAATATAAAGTGCAATAACAACCTTATGGTGTGACCTTACCTTATAACAGTAAAAGCATTGATTTGAAAGGGTTACACTCTTAGGGCTATGGAATTGGATGTGGTTTTGGGGCCACAGCAAAGTCTTGTGCTGGTACATTTTTCATAAATACTGTATATGGAAATGGTGAACTACTCTGCTGTGCTTAAAATATAGAGGTGGTATAGAGTCAAAGACATTTGGCCTCCACGGTCTTTCCACCTCCCCTGCCTTTTAATACTGTATATGAACTTTGAACATACTATTTTCAACAACCATTCTTCTTCTCTCTCAAAATGACAGCCTAGAACTTCACCACTTCAGCTTCTTTGCAGGCCACCCTACTGAGATGGCCCCACTGGCAGTCAGAGCTTTTGTCGTCAATGGGAGTGCATCTTCAATCATGCCTTCCTCAACCTCCGTTCAGTGTTTCACAAAGTAGACCTTCAGCTAACTCTGCTTTCTCTACCTTGGATTTTCAAGGCACAAGTTTTAACTTACTTTTATAACTTCAGCGGTATTGTAACAGATTGCAAGGAGGCACAGTTTTGTGACCTCAAAGACAAATCTTCTCCTGGATACGGTTCTAAGTCCTCTCCTCCACGTAGTCTCAGAAATGCAAAAAAGTTTGATATGACTAAGCGATGCTCTTCACTTCTAGACTTCATTTTTAGTCCACTTCGCCAGAAGGCCCAAGGGGTTTATGCTGTGCTTGGGGTCTTTAGTGGTGGTTTGTCGCGCGTGCGTCCGTGCATGCGTGCGTAAACTTTTGGCTTGTCTGCGCTCTAGCGTCCTCAGTTTTTGACCGATCCTTTTCATATTTTATATGTGTATATATGGTCATAATTTCTAGACCAAGTTCGATTTTAAGCCGAATCAGACCCATACTTTGGCCAATAGGGGGTGTTCCATTTTGGCCATGTTTGGCCAAGTGGGCGCAGTGGCTTTGCCACTATTTTTTTTACTGTGGATGGGAGTCCATTTTAATGAACTATCATATATTTCATTCTCCTGGTCTAGTTCATGAAGGGGAAAAAAAGATTATCACAGAGTCCTGCTGCTGTAGAATTGCTAAATAATTCTCTACAGAAGTGTTGAATGCAGTAATTATTAATACAGTAATTTAAGCTTGTGGTACAATGAAGTACCTCTTGTGAAATACCACCCAAACTCTTGTGTTGTATATTTGTTCGTTTATTTATTATTTATTTGTTCTTGCATATTCGTTGGTTTATTTATTATTTATTTATTTATTTATTATTCATTAATTTATTCACGCTGACTCGGGCACTGAAAATTCTGCATTAGTCACGACTGGCTTGTTTACGGAGCATGATTTTCCATTTACATCCTAATTACCTGTGTCCCCCACAGCTCTTGGCCCCATGCTGATATTTCAAAGGCTGACCAGGTGTGGTTTAGTGTCTGCTGCTTAGTCTGCCGTTGAGCACGGTGAAGAAAACAGCTGACGCTAAGCAGTGCGTAGACTGTGGCTGTGTTTGAACATAATGCGGGACCATGAAGGGCAGGTTTTTGGCATACAACCAGGAGTCTTCTGTCCTGTGCAGCCTCTCCCACGCAGGCAGATAAATTTGTAGTTTTAAAGCAAAAATATTTTGTATGCAAGGTGTCAAATTCACACCAAGCTTGCTGGGGGGGGGAGTGTTGTTGAACGACGACAAGAAACTGCGATTCGCTTGTAATTGGGGGCAAAAACACATCCAAAGGCGAGGCGAACACAAAGTCCTTGATGCCTCAGAAACTGCTGTGAGCTGATTTTGTGCGGGGAAATTTCACAGTGGACTGCTAACAAGCTGTCCGGTGCAATGCCCTTTTTCAATTTTTTTTTCTTTCTCATGGTACCAGATGAGAGTTCACTGATAGTGCTTGAAACAGTGGGAATATGATAAAGCAAAACAAAGACCAAAGGAAGGAACGCAAAAGTGAGAGTTAAAGATCCAGCACAGGCATACTTTGTCTTCATTCTCAGTATTGAGCTCATTGCATATGCAGCTCATTGTACATGCAGTGAATAATGTGTAATTGCTTTAAGAGCCCAGCCCAGCCCCTGCGTACGAATGCCCCTCTCCTCATTACACATTCGCAGGCCCTCAAGGTCAGGTGGAGGAAAGGTGGCTTAGTCCTCTTTCAGATCACTGCCGGTTTGCACAAATGCCATCTACTCTGTATTCCAATCGGCAGTGCGAGGATGCGAGCAAGTGAGCTCTCATTACTGGCTCATCCTAGCCTTCAGAGCAGCAGTCGGGCCCCGAGGTCTGCCTCCCCTGTTCCTCAGGCCCCAAAAGCAGCGCGGCCTCATTAACTTCATCACAGAAGTATCCGAGCCGCACTCAGCTCTCAATTTGCTTCCAAAGCTTTCTGACTCGCAGTGACTGTTAGCTATGTGTGAATACCAGTGTAATAGATGTACAGTGTGTTTACAGATGCCTGAATTCTTATGTTCCACACCTTCTCGCCAGTACTCCCTTGCGGAATTCCTCAGGGAGCATGTTCCCTTTCAACAACCAAGAACAATTATTGTCAAAGCAAACTATAATTTATTTATTTGGGAATGTGTTTTCCAAAGGCCCCGAAAGACAGGAAATGTTTTAATCAGCCTGAATGTGAACACAAGCCTATTCTCTATTTAGTTGTTTGATATAAAGATGTAACTATTTGACCTGAAGTTATGAGTTGCAAATTAGATTCTCATCTTGCAGAAGCCATAGCAATAAACACCTTGCTCTCTGCACTTTAATATGTCTATTAGTCATTCCAGTTTAATAACTTCATGCTATGTGTGCCTCTTGGTGGTTTGAGCACTGCTGAAAGAGTGATGCTAGAAACGTGATATGAGCATGTGGTATATAGAGAGTATAGCTTTAGCTCTCGGGCTGATACTGGGATCTCGGGTTGATACAGGGTGTGATATGAAAATAACCATATGATTTTCTATTTATCATATACTCATTTTGATCATAATTAACAATGCATTTTATCCAAAGCTTTGGTAATTGTTGCTGCCACTGATACGGGATTTTGCCTGCGGGCTGATACGGATGATAAAGGATTTTGCCCACAGGCTGATACAGCCTCATGCCTCGTGCTTGTATCACAGGTGCAGATTATCTGTATTTATAAGGAAGTATATGTTAAACCAGTATATTACGTGCTGGCAAGTCGCAAATGTGACATGGTTTATAAAAGTGTAAATCCTACATGTATATTGCCCCCTGGTTTTATATACAAATTTGCCTATATGCTGTGTTGAGCTGTACTGAGTGAGTATGAAATTAGCTCTTTGAGAGAATGTTTGTATTTTAGCAGTCTGTTTAGTGGTGATGACATGTCCAAAGTGCAGCTGACATGCAAGGCTGTTAGCTGTTGTGGAATATTTTGACAAATACATGGAGATGAGGAGCGGACTGAAGTTGCTTTTGAGCTTTTTCAACTAAATTAATTTCATGTCCTTTGGAGCTTTTGGGAAATGCAAGCGTTTCACTCAAAATGTGTTTTTTCCAATCTTTCTAATCTTTTTTTCTTTAAGTGTCTATCTTGTAATCTTTTTTAATGGGACTTCTTAGTTTTTTTTTCTCTCAAGAAGACAATATTTTAAGTTACCTTGTACTTGACAAGTGAAATTTTCTTATTCCACTGGGAAATCAAGAAATGACTCAAAATGACATCACCTCATTGGCAGAGTTTTTGTCTTACTGAGAAAAAAGGTAACAAATGAACTTGGGAAGATGGATTCTTTTTTCTTTTTTTTCAGTGATTACTCTGGGAAATTTAATTATTTAGTATTATGCATGTACTGTAGTCCTGTGGCAGTATATGGCTAATTTTAAGTTATGCACATTGACATAAGCTCAGTGTTACCTGATTGTTGAACAAAGCAAGACCATTAGTGTTAAAAGGGAATTCATTGACCTTGTGAAACATTCGTTGCTGCTTGTCTGGTGGCGGGGCCTCAGTGCTTGGGGCTTCCCTCAGTCCTCCCATCCGGTGCGTTGCTTGCTGCTAGAAAGGCTAGAGACCAGGAAAAGTAAACTCTGGTGCTGTAGTTGCTTGCCTTGCCTGGTTTCTCAAACTCCGGGCCCTGTTTTGCTATCCACCTTGACGAGGGCTGATGTCGAGCAGCTAGTGGTGATCATCCCACCTTAGCCATACCTCGCTGTAGTTTTCTCACCTGATGGCCATGTGGCTTTTGTTTGTAAACAGAGGGCAAGGTGGCACATTTGTTTGTATAGATTGTGCCTGTCCATGGGTTTGGATGTACCCTTGACCGGGTTTGGCAGGGCAGCAAGAATTATGTTGTGGACTTGCCACTGGCCACACCACTCAGAACAGTTAAGAAAGGAGGTGTCCACTTGCTGAGTTGTCTAATTTTACTGCTGCTGGTCACCCAAACAACTGTAATTATTTTGCTGACCGACAGAGAAGACAGTGACTTTACAGAGCCTACGTGTTAATGTTAACATGACTGTAGCTACCAGGTTTTACCCTTGCTTTGTGGCTGCCAACCAACCAGCATACGCATCAGCTACTTCATTGAGGTGCTGGACAATAACCTGTAGTCTTCTCCTGCTCTTAAGTTTGTTTATTACTTTAAAACATAGGCAGAATCAGTATTTGGCAAGCCAATAGTAATTGTAGTCCACCTACGATTTGTCGAGAAATGGCTGAGATATCGAGGTTCAAAAATCAATGCTCTCCCTGGGAGAGCTGATCGACACAAACATGCACTGAGTGCATTAATTCTGGGATTAAGTGCGCCTTTTGTGAAATAAAATCAAACCGCTGCTTAATTAAAAAAAAAAAAACATTTGCATTCTTTTTTTCCTGTGCAGAGAATCCAAGAGAATCGTGTTTTGAGCCGGGCCCAGTCAGTAATGGGACTCGAGTAGGCACTGACCTGAAGCTGGGATCCACCATCACCTTTTACTGTGACAGTGGTTACATCATTGAGGGAGACTCCGCCCTCACCTGTATCATGGGTGGAGACGGAAAGCCCAGCTGGAACAGACCAAGGCCAACGTGCATCGGTAAGGAGCGGGAAAGTTTCAGTAGAAAGAGGCGGAAAACTCCTGTCTCCTGTGCAATGCTGAAAAGACATTATCTGTAAGAAATTGGCGTTGTCACCACAAGGCAGGTGGCATTTGTCACACTTGTCCTCAGTGTGCAAAATATTCGCTGGGAATCATGGTGGTCCCCCCTTACTGGTGCTCATAGTGTGTAATGTCATCATCCTGAAAAAATACTGAAATCCTCAAGCAAATCCTCAATTTGTATCAATTGATTCCCATTAAATGATTTACTGTCTTTTTAAGAAATCAGCTTTCTTTAATGAATATAACTCGTCAGTTTCGTAAACATAAATACATGTAAACAGCAAGCTAATCCAATAAAGGCATAAAATAATGATGAAATAGTAAACTTGCCTGTAGGTCTATAGCAAAATAGTGCTACGATAGAAATGGTGATAAAATAAATCAGAAGATAAATGTTCCATAATATGCACACAATGAATGATATTTTCAAATATTGTCTGTATAAACTATGACATTATTTATTATGTATAACATCATTTGCTATAATACTACTCTTTCCTTAAAGTCTTTGGCTGAGTTGTTTGTTCATTGTAGCTATTTTAGCAAGTTATCCAAGTGAGCTAACATTATCCAACCTAAAGTTCGCCAGGCAGGGAACATTATTCAGGGAACTTCCATTTTTCAAATGATTTGCACCAGATTCACTTTGCATACCTGGCATTGCACTTTTTTGGGATCATAAGCAATCTTATACATAATGCACAATACATCTTATACATAATATGATCCATTTTTGTTATAACTTTTGTAATATGCTGATACAGTATTAGAGCCAAAATAGATATTTTTGTTATTATGATTACAAAAATGTAATTTATGGTGCAGCTAGATTGCTGCTAGACTGCCCTGTTAATACTGTGGAGTGCCTCCCTTTGTGTGCAACAAGCAAGAGAGCAAAAAATTTTTTGACCACATTGAAAATGTTGTTTTTGAAAGGCTAAACTCCAACAAGCATAGAATATTTTGTCATAAAAACATGCTATGAATTTTGGAAATGATTTCTACATCTGTCTTTTTCAACAAATTTTGACTTTTTGTCCACTTTTCAACGCTCTGAAGTTATTGGAAATGTTTGGATCACATGAGTCAAAAACAATCCTATGGAACTGCAACTTTCTACGAGTACTATACTATCTGTATTAAAGTAGCCTAATCTTTATCTGCAACTGTGCAGAAATACTGGGTTTGAACAGAATGAATAGACATGTAAAAATAGTGTGGCAGTTTGTTGATTGAGAATTTAAATGTTATGAATGATGCTTTGCAGCTTCAAACTATTCTAAGAGGCTCTACAAGTGACAAATATATATTTTTTAAATATCTCTTCATCTTCGCATGGAACCGTGGGGCTGTTTTTAAGTCTTGCTGGAAATCTTTGAAAACCTCTCAGTTCTTCTTCAAACACCCACCAACAGTGCTAAATCAATGAAGAAAAGTCAACTGTGATTGTCAGTATCAGTGAATGGGTGAAAAGATACAGTATCAACCAAATGCTAAATTTTTTGCCCTCTCCCTTTTCACCTGTTTGGTTGGGCACCACATTATGGTAAAAATATGAGAAATAAAGAAACTATAGAACTGTGGAGGATTACATTCTCTCTCTCATTTGCTCTCTTTTTCTCTCATGCACACACACAGCTCCATGTGGTGGACAGTATTCTGGAATGGAAGGTGTGGTGTTATCCCCTGGTTACCCTGGTAACTACAGCCGAGGCCGGACTTGCCATTATTCAGTGGTTGTACCAAAGGACTACGGTGAGTTCACAGGACAAACGACCCAACTGCACCACTTTTAAGAGGTCGTACAAAGAGTGTGCCCTTTTTCATATCCTTGATCTGCAGACATTTTTGCGGCTCTGTAAGATGTTTGCTTTTAAGCTTTTCTTTGAATCCAGGCTTGACATTGTGCTGTCCTTAGAATTGGTATATGCGGCTATTTCATTTGCAAACATCGGCAACATTCACAGTGGTGGCTGATAATAAATAATTACTTCATCTATGCCCTTACACAGCTAGGCATTTGTATCCTGAGCCGTATATTTCGCTGAGTCCGTGAATTACAATTGCAAATTGATGTTATTTCCCAGTCTCAAATCACGTGAAAGCAAATTATCATGCCATTTTTATCATTGTCGTGATTGTAAGTTTGGTTCAGTTTTCATGATACATGTATGCTCCCCTATATTTCCTTTTTTAGCATTTCAGAAAATAAAATTTATGAAGTGAGTTGTTGATCTGCTCATTTGCAGGCTCTCTTAATTAAATAATTTCAAGTTACAAAATATTGGCAGACAAACTACAATGTTACAAATATTTTAGTTTATCAGCCAATCCAACAGTGTTTTCGTTTCATTCCTGTTTGGTCCGCTGATGTTCATGTGCATGGAGTCCGCCATAGAGATATGCTTGCTTAACCATGTGAAAGTTATTTAATCTGCACTCTGTTTATCTCTTCCAATATGGACACAGTGGTGTTTGGCCAGTTTGCATTCTTCCATACGGCCCTGAATGATGTGGTGGAAGTGTATGATGGGGCCACCCAGAACTCTCGAGTTCTCAGCTCTCTCTCTGGAGCACACACTGGTAAGAGACTGGCATACATAAGTGACCAATCAGGCTTAAAGCAGCCTGAATACAAGAGAAATGACACGCTGTTTTGCCCGCTGCCTCTCGGGACCATGCGAAAGGACAGAGTAGGAAAAGCGACTAAATTATAGCAGATATGCAATACCAGCAACCCTAACCTTTCTCCACCCCTGCTTGACATTACCCGGGGCTTCAAAAACAGGAGCTTGCAAACATTTCCCCTCAAATTCATATGCCCGACCTTTCAGTCTGTAGAGACTCATGCAGACAGACCCAATAAAATGTGTACAGCCATTCTGTTATTGTTGCATTCACAGAGAGAATCTCAAACAGGTGAATTTTAGATGCGCCACTGAGCAGAAATATCAAACCAAAAAGCTTATCAAGGTGCACTTTGAGCAAGACTCGGCATTGAATAAGAATTGGCATTCTTATTCTCATTTTGATTTTTGAAAGTAGACCTGGGGGATGATGGGGAATGAAGCAGCATAGTTGTAGTTGGACACAAAAGGAGTTTGGGGTGTGGACCTAATTGAATAAGGGCGCGCTTTTTTGTGTTATTTCAGTTTGGCATGGTGTTGCATTTAAATTTTTAGGACTCACTTTTACAAAAGACATCCATCCAACAAAAAAGAGACAAGCTCTTTTTTGTTGGATGGATGTCTTTTTTTCCTGGAGTTCTAAAATACATCACTTCCAACTACAGTGTTTTTGTAAGAAAATGGCCATAAATGAGAAATTTCTGGTGGTGGCCTTATCCTGAATTTCAATAATTTATTTTTATTTTTTAATGTTTCTGATTGTGCGAAATGATATTGAGATATTAAAATGATAAAATAGCAAATAGCTGTATGATGTCCCAATTAAGTTAATCTTGCTGGCCCATTTCCTTCGACAATTATTTTAGCGCACATCACAGACAGTTGGTGAAGACAGAGCAGGTATCCCATCAGCCAAATGAGTTACTGTTATAGAATGAGAAGGATGTGTCCTGCCAGCTGAAGCCATTGTGCCAAGCCGGCTCGAAAGCCAGTTTGATGCCATTTCTGGCTGCCCAGCACAGTTGGCACTGTTGTGATCTGGACGCCTCAATGCCACAACAACAACGTTATAGACAACTAAAGACAGTCTGTTCTGTTAAATATTCTTTAGTCATAGTCTGCTGAGTTGAGTATGCTGCATGCAAGATTCTTTCATTGGTGTAGCTACTCTATTTGTAATCAGTGCTGACTATTAACAACCTTCGCCGCAGAGACTCGCTAATGCTGCTGTTGCCGATGCTGCTGTGTTCTTGTTTCTACGGTTGTTCCCAGTATTTAAGTGTGTGTCACACCTAAGAATTAATTTCATTAAAGACTTTTATGGGATGTTGGTTGCAAGTTGCTAATTAATTAGCAGAGCCCGAGGCCCCGCGGATTATTGTCTGTCATCGTGGCGGCTCACAGCACAGTCCGTAATGACTATCCCCTCGCGCTGCCGGGCGAAACCATGCAGACGCCGCTGCGCTGTCCAAGCAGCGTGCTGCGAAAGAGGAGCGTGTCTGCGTCTACACGGTGATTCCGAGGCGCAGCAGGTGCGCGTCAACATTTGATTTGAGCATCTCCCCCTCCGAGGCTAGCAAGGCCGCGGGGGCGTCTCCACAGATTGACAGTAACGCTCGCCACAGGATATGAATCCATGCTTGTTTAAAACAACCGCATTGAATCTCACCATCAAGCTTTTACTGAGTGAGAAAGACTGAGAGAGAGGGGTGTGAGAGTGATGGAGGGGGGTAAACAGACAGCTTTTACAGCTTAAGCTGTGAGAGACGTATTTGTACATACTTTTGCGTTTGCGTACACACACATGCATTCATACAGAGCTGACTGCTCTGAATCCTACCATCGAGGATGTACTCGAAGAGAAGGAGGATAGAGAGAGGGAGAGAGAAGAGATTGAAAGGCAGAGAGAAAGAAGCATAAAAATGGCAGATGATTCAATTACAAAGCCTAAACATCCGCAACAGTGAGCCAGCACTACCGTCGCAGTATTTTCAAAAATATGATGGCAGATTGGTGTGATATACAGGTGCATTAGAATCTCACCATTCGCAAGACAGATAAAACAATTATGTTCTGCCCCACTGAGCTGTGAAGCGGCTGCTGCTGTATGGGTACTGTAGCATTCACATTATTTTTTTTGTTCCATTATCCAAAAAGACGCAATAACATTGGCAGCCATGGGAATATGTGAAGCATTATTTTCAAATGCTAATTCCGGGGTTGAATTCAAAGAAAAGAAAAGACAATGTGGGTCGGATTCGCAGTTAAAAAGTTGCTATAGCCTGTCGCTTTTCTCATTTTAAATTAGCATGGAATGCATTTAGCCGACATTGGGGCAGTTTGCCTCGAGCCAGTGTATTTAATGATTATTTTAAGGATATACAAGGCTTCTCAAAATGTTATATATTTTTAAAAAATTGTAATCTGAATTTTCTGCTATGATGAAAGACCAGCCGCATCAAATTTAAAAGAGCTATAAATTAATGAAACTTTTTTTTTTTTTTTAAATGGGGATGTGAATAGGTTGCTACTTTTGATATATTAAATCCTTTACCTTTAATTTGCCTAGCTTGTTATTTTAATCTTTCTATCCAATCTATTCTTTAAACTTACAAGAGTGTTTTAATTCTTCTTTGAACAAATTGTCGACAGTAGCCTGTGGCTTCGGCATTTCTCTCCTATTTTTGATTGGAACTACTGGGCTGGTCAGTGCTTTGAAGAACAGCGCTCTCCCCATTTTGTTCAGTGCTGTTACTGCTCATACCATCTCACACACTGACAGGGCAGAAAAATTCACCCCTCACTTTCACCGTATTTGCTGTGAACCCTGCAGGTGAATCTCTACCCTTGGCAACCTCCAATCAAATCCTTATCCGATTCAACTCCAAAGGCCAGGTGACTTCCAGAGGGTTCCACCTGGTTTATCAAGGTAGGTACAGCAGATCAACCTGGCATGGCCCACTTAGTTTCCTGGTGTCTGGATTGGGCCTTTTAATCTCAAGCCATTCAGATAGCAAGATTATGAAGGTTTTTCTGGAGACAAAAAATGAACCGCCAATCTTTCAAGGGGTGTTTTAAACGGGGCCTACTTAGGTGACACTGCCATCTCTGTGCCTTCTCTTACCTCCGAGGGTTGAATAGTTCAGTCCTGCCTTTTTGCACCAAATTCCGTCAGTGACTGAATTGAAATTAATTTTGGTGAGCCCCCCTGCGTCTTAACTTTCTGCCTCTATAACCGAAGACTTAATCTTAACAGTCACTGATTGTTTCTCAGCATCAGGCTGCGCAAACTCCTGGTGTGCTCTTAATGGAAAAGATTTGCATGAGTAAACAACCATGAAAGCCAGTTATTTAAGATCTGGCTTCTTTAGGTCTGCTTCCTGATCTGCTCCCTGTTTAGTGCTAATCTCTGTTTTCCGCCTTCCCTCCCAAGCGGTTCCGCGCACCAGCGCCACCCAGTGTAGCTCGGTACCGGAGCCGCGCTATGGCAAACGCATGGGGAACAACTTCTCGGTGGGTGCTGTGATTCGCTTCGAGTGTGACTCAGGTTATGTGCTGGAGGGGGCCAGTGCAATCGAATGCCTGACAGTACCCAACGCGCTGGCTCAATGGAACAGCACCATCCCCAGCTGTGTCGGTAGGGACCATCCTGAGAGCTGCCAAAATGCTCTTGCTACTGACTTCACTCACTTTTCAGTGTTCCAGAAAATTCTAAAGTTCATTTGACATCAGCATTTAACTTGCACTAACGTTGCCGTTCTTATGTGATAATTACTATATTTTATTGTGTTTGCACATAGACATCAAAAAAGTGTGGGCCCCATTTTGCACTGAATTATTGATAACCTAATATGAAATACTGTGGAATGCTGAAGGCATCTTACTCGAAAATAAATGTATCTTCAATGATTTTTTTTCTTTATAAAATAAATAACTGAAGCTGTTAATCTAATCTTTCAGCACACAGTGCAGAGACTCTGTTATTTAGAGTTTTCTAACGTGGACTGAAATAACTTACATTTACTGCAAAGGCTACATTGTGGAAAAAGGCACGTTCTATGTCTTCGCAGTGAAAATGCCCTGCGAAATATTACTGGCACACTCAGCTATTACGATCTTGCTTGTACATATCAGCAGATTTACAATTATGCTCTCATAAATTTTCTGGAAGATTAAAAGCTAGGCAGAAAAAGTAGATTCAGGAAAAGAGGTTAGATAGATACTGTATTGCACACATTCAGCGCTTGCATGGGTGATTTAATAGTGACTTGCATTTCCAGCAGTCATTTTTAAGCGGTGACTTTGGGAGGTAGTGAGAGGCTCTTTGGCGTTTTGTAAGTGTAAGGCTTTCTACATATCATTTTACTGTTGGGAAAAGTTTACATAGTTGCTTTCAGAGGAAATTTATGCTACTGAAACACCATTCTTCCAGCTGTATATGGAAATTGCTGTTTTATTTAGGTCTAATGAGCAAGGTGGGCAGATGTGAAGTCGTGGCTTTCCCTGGGAAGGCTGCACAGGTGACAGATGTTGCCTGAGGTCAGGTGTGTGCTCAGACTCATGGGTGGACAGATGCTGGAGCTGCTCACCTGTGCGGTCCAGTGCAATTGGCAGATGTTGGACTGAGGCAACAGGACAGAAGGGTGGAGCTTGTGAAGATCTGAAGCGCTATGTCTGGTATCGTGTGTGTGTGTGTGTCGTGCGTGCGTGCGTGCGTACATGCACGCGGTGTGTGTGTGTGCATGTGTGTGCGTGCACGTCTTTGTTGTGTGTGTGTGTGTGTGTGTGTGTGTTGTAGCTGCACAAGCGTATTCAAATATGTTTAAAAGCTGTCAGTTTCTCTCCATCTTGTTGTATTCTGCAGTGCCCTGTGGGGGCAATCTTACCCAGCGGACTGGAACCATCCTGTCTCCAGGATTCCCTGATCCATACCTGAATAGTCTGAACTGTGTGTGGAAGATCACTGTTCCAGAAGGTTCAGGCATTCAGGTATTAACATCACTGATTTACAGAGGTTCCACAATCTCTCCTCAAATGGAGAGTTGAGTGGGCACTTGCCCTTGTTTTTTCTGTATTTTACACTGTTTCTGAACAAGATATTTAACAAGCTGCAATTGTCATAACAAAACATTAACAAATTGTTTTTTTTTTCCAAGTAATGATCCTTTTGTCAGTCAGCAAATTGCCTTCCCACCAATTCATGAGCTAACTGCTAAATTAATGAGCCTTTTCTTTTAAAACTTCCTGTGAAAATGGAACAATTTGTGTACAGGTCTCAGACTCCTGTCTTAGAGGCTGGGTGTTCTTGGCATCACTGGCTCATTTAATGCATTGATTGGCTGAAGAATTTACACTCCTTGTTCTTTTGGACTTAATTGGCTGCTGATTGAAAGGAAACCACAGAAGTCCAAAGACAGTGCAGTCCCCTGGGAATGCAGTATAGACTCCATTCATGTAGTCGTACAGTCTGTCTGTGCTGTAGTGCCCCCCTGCTATGCCATCACTCAACAGCCTGCAAGAAAACTGTCAGAAATGCCTCATGTAAAATGTCCTCACCCTGGAGAAAACATTTTACTTTGTGCACCCAGATATATCACTCCCCACTATCTCTGTTAAAAAGATGATGAAATGTTCGACCTGTAATCAAGAAAAAAAAAAGAAGTCATAAACAGGACATTGTCCCTTCGAACAAGTCCAAAACTTGCCAATAAGACATTCATTATGTGTGAATTGCTGTAAGTGGATCAAATTTTATCATCCTGCGTAAAAGATGCAATTTGCCGCAATCCACAGCAATCCATAGCAGAAGCATGTAACATTTGGTGAGGTCATAGAGCATACCAGTCTACTTAAGTCTGTCAAATCAGAAGTCAGTGGGACAAAGATAGGAATTTTTTAAAATTCTCCAATGTTAAAACATGAGGATTTTTTTTAGATTTCAGGATTTTATTTTTTTGCAATGTGATCGCAATGACCAGTTCTGCCCAAAATTGGTTGCGGCTTGTGGTTTGGGGTTCTCAGAGTGTGTCATTTTTTCTTTAGTCATGATCGGACCAAAATTGCAGCCGGTATCCTATGGACAGAATGACAAACTGGTAAACACACAAATGGAACAATGCAACATACTTCGCAAATCTTTGATTTTGTGAAGTGATAATATGTGTGCTATATCCTTGCTCCAGAACAATAACCTCCTGGTTATACCATAATCATGGGTTCCTTGTCATGGATTATGAGCTGTCAGGCTCATGTATCTTAATCCCTTTTCGGTCAGAGGTTGCTTTCACCCTATTCCCCAAACATCTCTGAAGCAGACTTGTCCGCAAGTTGGATTACAGGAATTATAATTCATTGCGAGTGGTCTCTGTCATTGCCTTTCTTATGAATAGTACAAGCTTATTAACACCTCTTATAGTAGCGCATCCCTCTATAAATTAGAAACCACTCATTGAGCTAAATGGGTGGGTGTAGTTTTGATTGGAGTGGTTGGTGCTAATGTGTATTAATATCCCATGGGGACCTGACATTGGTCCTGCGGGAACACCAGAAACTGGAATTAATGGGGAGAAAAGCTCTTGAAACTGTTAATTGTTTCGAGCGAGTGCTTGGGCAATTACGCTGGTGTTATAGGAAGAGCAGCCCAGCAGTGGGTGCAGTACATCCTGTGTTGGGTATCTCTGCTCTGAGCACAGATGCTGTAGGTTATGTCACAGTAATCCAGTGGGAGGCGGGGTGGCAATAGGATGTGCAACAAATCTCAAGTGGATCCTGTCTTCAGTCCTGCGAGACTCATCACAGTAGCAGTGCTGAAATCCTTCCTGCTTGCCATTGGACTCTGAAGCTGACTATGTCTTCTGACTGATGCAATGGGTGCTACCAGTGTGTTTGTGTGTTTGGCAGAATGAATGCTTTCTTTCAGTTTTTCACTGATCTCAACCATGAAAGCAGTCTGTCAAACTTTACAGAGGCACAGGTCTCCTCTCGTAGTTCCACCCCAAGCGAAGTGCGCGTACGCAGCATCATAATTATTCCTAAAGTGTGTGAGGTGGAACAGAAGATGGTACAGGGGATGAGCTGTGATCTCCACTTCTCACATCACAAATCCGCGGCCATGTAATTTATTCCTTCTTCCTGCTTCTGCTTGCAGAGCCAAATGAAATTGGAGCGTCGTAGCTCAAGCTAATATTTAAAAGGGGGCCTCGTGTTTTCTGCCCACTCTAAAGGAAATATTGATGTTTTATCTGCCTCTTTGCTGCAGGTTCGCAGGTGACACTTGAGCTACCCCTGTAATTTTCATGCTTCCGATTCATTACCATTTCATGGCAGAGCTATAGAAAATGTTCTGTTTTCAGTGCACTGGAGAGTAGTGTGGCAGAGAAGAGACACAGGATAGAAATATCTTGAATAGGGTTGTAATCCCAATCTCCGGCCTGCTTGATAAATTTTCTGAAAAATTGGTCTCATCATTTGGCTAAAATGAGCTGAATGTAGCTGAGTACGTAGATTTATTCTGAGCAATTTTTCTGGACAGGTTGTTGTATTGACACCAGCAACTTTTTTTCAGAGGATGATCTGGGATTCTTGTCATCTTACCCTCTTGAATGTTTTCGACTGTGATATGCATTATTATTTGCATGTTCTCATTCATGTTTGTGGCTTTTGCGGATGAGTAGTTTTCAGTTATGTTTTATGCCATCCATATTTGTTTGCAGTTTTACTGCGGGAAATGTTATGAGATTGATGACTGGCTCTACTTTTGGCCAAAAGGAAAGATGAAAGCACCACATTTGCTATAATTAACATGTTTGCAAGAGGGCTGAAAATGAAACTTTGGGCTGCACTTGTACTCAGCTTAACTATGACCACGTCTTAGCTGCACAATGACTTGCTAAAAAGATCAGTATGACCGCTTTTCAATAGTGCCACGGGAGTGTACAAAAGAATGGCATTTTAAGCAGGGGATTTCAAATTTTAGAACTGAAATCTGCGGCCAATTTAAAATACAAAACAATTTATGTGTTTGAAATCAAGGGAAAGGTATGCACAAAATATTTCTTTTTAAGTCCACAGATGTATACAAGCCTCTATCAAGTGGAAGCTGTGAATTATGCTGTCTATGGTGATCTACTTTGCCATAATGGAAATGCTTTTGAATGGAGGTGCATAAACACAGCTACTATTACAGACGCAGACAGGCAATTGACTTAAATGCCGCATTTTTCGAATGAAAAGGGATTCTTTTGACATCCACGATAGGGTATTGTAGATTCCAACTAATTATCTGTTAAAAGCGTCACCTGTATTGGAATGGCAGAGGGGCGGGTAAGTACAGCTTGTAATGCCAAGATTTAGGCTATGTTTTATTCATGACTCAGAGGAACCAAACCCTCAGTGAATTCCCCATGTGCTGTGACTTCATCACACTTCAGAAAACACACACATATCATTACGTGTCATTGTTATTACAGGTGCTACATTTTTACATGATTAGCCTGGTTGGAGCCAGAACAGTAAACATGTTGATTCAGATTTCAGTTCTTCCAAACACATACTTTTTCAATTGGATACACCTGGAGAACCTACCAACTTGATATTACAAATGGGCATGATGTAATGAATGGAAGACCAGGTGTAATTATATGTGCAGTTTGAATCCCCTGACCACCAACTGTTCATCAACATCAGGCTGTCCCAGTACGGACTTGCTACAGGCATTTTTTCATGGAGCGCCAGAAATTCTGAATAGAAATATTGAGGAGTGTACCAATTAGTGGATATAATTCTGCCTATATTTCCCCCCTAGCACAGGAGTAAATGCTTGGAGAACATGAGCCCTGCAGGTCTGATTCTGTTCTCTTGCTCCCTGTTGGGTGACAGATCCAGGTGATCAGCTTTATGACAGAACAGAACTGGGACTCACTGGAGGTCTTTGATGGAGGTGGTAACACAGATACCATGCTTGGCAGTTTCTCTGGTAAGTTTGGTGCCATAAGTGACGAGTGATCTCTGAGTCATTTAGCATGACCAAACAATCAGTTACTAGGCATCGAAAACAATCTATCCAATAGGCTTGCACCCAGGACCAAAATACACAGAGCCTTAAGTTTTGTTATTGGATGTCAAGTAAATTGTTTCAATATTTTAAAACAAACTGTGTATATAATGAACTGCTACCACTTTGTTTGTTTGTTCCTGCGCTAACAGCTGCCACACTGCTACTACACTGTTGTCAGTCTGTTTATTCCTGTGCTCACTGCTGTTGCTGTTTGTTCCTGAACTATGTGCCGCTGTGCTGTAATTTCCTGTGCTCACTGCTTTCACTCTGTTCTGTCCTGTGCTCACTGCTCTCACTCTGTTCTGTCCTGTGCTCACTGCTTTCACTCTGTTCTGTCCTGTGCTCACTGCTTTCACTCTGTTCTGTCCTGTGCTCACTGCTTTCACTCTGTTCTGTCCTGTGCTCACTGCTTTCACTCTGTTCTGTCCTGTGCTCCCTGCTTTCACTCTGTTCTGTCCTGTGCTCACTGCTTTCCTCTGTTCTGTCCTGTGCTCACTGCTTTCACTCTGTTCTGTCCTGTGCTCACTGCTTTCACTCTGTTCTGTCCTGTGCTCACTGCTTTCACTCTGTTCTGTCCTGTGCTCACTGCTTTCACTCTGTTCTGTCCTGTGCTCACTGCTTTCACTCTGTTCTGTCCTGTGCTCACTGCTTTCACTCTGTTCTGTCCTGTGCTCACTGCTTTTGCTCTGGTTGTTCCTGTACTCACTGCTTTCACTCTGGTTGTTCCTGTGCTCACTGCTCTCGTGCTGTTTGTTCCTGTGCCCACTGCTGCAGCTGCGTTTGCCACTGCATGTTACAGCTGTCACTCTTCTTGTTCTTTTGCTCACTGCTGCCACTCTGTTTGTTGTTATGGTAACTGCTGCTGCTCTACGTGTTCATGTTCTAAATGCTGCCCTTCTGTTTGCTACTGTGCTGACTGCTGCCGTTTTGTTCATTTGCTAAGTAATGCCAATATGTTTGTCCTTGTACTATCTGCTGCCGCTTGGTTTGTTCCTGTGCTAACTCATGTTGTTCTGTTTCCCTGTGCTAATTGTTGTTTCCTTGTCGTACATGCGTAGGCACAACTGTCCCAGCCCTGTTGAACAGCACATCCAACCAGCTCTACCTACACTTCTTCTCTGACATCAGCGTGTCTGCAGCTGGCTTCCGCCTGGAATACAAGAGTAAGCAGTGAATGGGCAGCAGTGTCAGTCCCAAAGAAATCATGTTTACAGTACTCTGCTGTCCTTACTCAGCATCTATGCCTGGTTTTCTCTTTCTACCCAAGTTCCTTCATCTCAGTGCAGACTTCAGCCCCGTTTGTTCACACCTCCTGTTTTCCCTTGGAGTGCATGACCTTGATCATGCGACAGAGCCTTCTTTAAAGGCGCATAGGCTTGTTCTCTAATTAAGTGGATGGCGATGTTGGTCCTGGGGGCCACCATGTATGCTAGATTTAATTCCATCTTCAGTTGGAATCATAGGATTTTTACAATCTGTTAATTTGTTTCATTTAGGTGCGTTCTTGTTGGGAGCAATTATTTGTGCTCCTAAGCCACATGTTGATGGAAAATGCTCATATTTGCCATCAACAATTAAAGGCCCTTGAAGATAATGTCCTTTTTAACCATACCGCAATTAATTTCCGGCAATATTTTTTAACAGATCAAATTAGACACTGAGAAAAACCAGTAAGCTCCAAATTATGTTGCTGAACACAAGTTTTCAGTTCTTTCAAAATGCCTTGCTGAACTTAATTGCATGCCATAAATTAGTTTTCATGACCACGCATCAAATACTTTTCTCCAATTAGGAACCAACTAAGTCTTAAATGTGATTTTTTTTTTTTTTTCATTTTTATGGACTGACGTTTGAAACCGCTGCTTTAGTTACTGAAAAGTGGACAGGGAAAATTTTGGCTGGATTGAGTTTGCAGACCAGTAAGACCTCATTCATGATCATTCCAGTCTGCTATTATATACTGTGTCATGAAAAAGTATTTTCCCCATGAAAAAGCTTATTTTCCCCATCCCAATTTTTCAATCTATTTTTGCAAACGTCCTCTCTTATTTGTTTCCATAATTCAATGTAAAATGCGGCTGGGTATCTCAGATTATCCAGATGATGGTGAAGTGGAATAACAAGACCCAAACCAAATGAATAATGATGGTTTTCAGAAGGAGGTACCTTTCACTTTAAATGAAACAGAAGGGCATCCCCTACATGAGAAGTGCATCGAAGTCTACATATCTTGAGTTTTTTAACAACTAGTTCCCAATCAAACATTTGAGTCCCATTTTTCTCCAAAATCCCCAACATGGGGCAATGGAGGGGCTCATATTAAATGCTTCAGATTATCCACAAATTGCGAATAATTGGACCCTTGGCGGCAACAACTGCAATCAAACATTTGCAATAAAAGGCAATGAGTCTTACACATTGCTGAGGAGAAATTTTGGCCCACTCCTCTTTGAAGAATTGTTTTAATTCAGCCACATTGGAGGGTTTTCAAGCATTAAGTGCTTGTTTAAGTTTATGCTGCAATTTCTCAATTAAATTCAAGTAAGGACTTTTGACGGGGCCACTCCAAAACCTCATTTTGCTGCTTTTGAGCACTTTAGAGGTGGACTTTCTTGTGTGCTTTGGATCTTTGTCCTGCTGCATAACCTAATTTGAGCTTTAGGTCACAAATTGATAGCCAGACATTCTCCTAGAAAATTTCCTTGCAAAGAGCAGAATTCATGGTTTCATGAAATATGGCAAATTGCTGAAGTAGAAAAGCAGCCCCACACCATCACATGACCTCCCGTGTTTTGACTGTTGGTATGATGTTGTTTTTGTGGAATGCTATGCAAGCTTTACGTCAGATGTAATGGGACCCGTTGTACAAAATATTCAATTTTTGACTCATCTGTTCACAGAATATTATCCCAAAAGTCTTAAGGGGTCGCCAGGATGTTTTTTGGCAAATGTGAGATGAGCTTCTATTTTGAGCTTTTTGGTCAGCAGTGGGTTTTTGCATTTTTTGCCCCGTCTCTTTCTTGAACACTAACCTTAACTGGTGACAGTGAGGCCTGGAGTTCTTGAGATGTTGTTCTGGGTTCTTTTGTGACCTTGTGGATGAGTCGTCGATGCGCCCTTGGAGTAATTTTGCTGGGCTGGCCACTCCTGGAAATGTTCACCACTTTTTCGCCATTTGTACATAATGGATCTCATTGTGACGCGCGGGGGTCCTAGGGCTTTAGAAATGGCTTAGTAACCCTTTCCAGACTGATAGATTTCAACAACTTTATTTCTCATATGTTCTTGAATCTCTTAACATTGCCACATTATGTGCTGCTCTTTGCCTGCTTCACATTGCCAGACAGGCGCTATTTACATCATTTTTAGATTCAGTAGGGCTGGCAGTAATCATGCCTGGGTGTGTCGGGTGAAATTGAGCCCAATTGTGAATTAAATTTGTTCAATTGGTTGCTTTAGTAACTAAAGGGGTGGGGTTACTAAGGTTGAATAGTTTTCTCTTTCAATAGATCAAACAATCAATTAAAAACTGGATTTTGGGTTTACTCTGGTTATTTTAGTCTGATATTAAAATTATTCTTATGACCTTAAACAATTAGGTATAACAAATATGCTAAAATGGAGGGAATCGGGAAAGGATGAAAAGGTTTTCACGGAACTGTACATACTGTAAGAACATCTTTCAGAATACCTGTGCTATGTCTGACAGGCTGTAACGGACATTAGTTTGATGGATGTGAAGTAATGGTGTATAGTGGAATAAGATCTTCATTGTTTTTAGGCCCTTTTCACCTGCACCTTAAAGCTGCCTTCACACGGACGCGAAACAAATTTTTCGCACGACAGACTACATTCAAAGTCAATGCAAAGACGCGAATACACGCGAAATGCATGTATTCGCGTCTTTGCATTGACTTTGAATGTAATCTGTCGTGCGAAAAATTTGTTTCGCGTCCAGTGTGAAAGCAGCTTTACTCTTCTCACTTCAGTGGATTGTTGCTGGTGAGGTTTCTGACGCTTCCTCTGTCTCTCCTAGCCGTATCTCTTACAAGCTGTCCTGAGCCTGTCGTGCCCATGAATGGGATGAAGGTGGGCGATCGCCTGCAGATGAACAATGTGGTGTCATTTCAATGCGAGCCAGGCTACACCCTGCAGGTATGTGCCCTGTATTGCTTCCTTCACTCTATCCAACCAGTGACATAATCATATCAGCTGCTTGAGCCTGGCGCTAAATGAGAGCTGTTTAAACGTGTGAGTGTGGGTCTGTTGACTAAACCAGTGATTGCTTTTCTCCAGCGGCTTGATTGTTTAATGTCCAATTAATCTATCAGGTCCATGTCTTCCTTCTTTTCAGAGGTTGTGCTAGAATTGGACAGTTGCTGAAGCTGCACTGTGAAATGGATACAAAATTGCAAAACCATACACTAGAGCAGTGAAGCGTCGGTGTAATTGAGCAGTTGATTTAAAATCTATTTTGTGTGGTTACAGGGAAACGCTCATGTGTCCTGTTTTGTGTGGTTACAGGGAAAGGCTCATGTGTCCTCTTCTGTGTAGTTACAGGGAAAGGCTCATGTGTCCTGTTTTGTGTGGTTACAGGGAAACACTCATGTGTCCTGTTTTGTGTGGTTACAGGGAAACGCTCATGTGTCATATTTAGTGTGGTTGCAGGGAAACACTTATGTGTCCTGTTTTGTGTGGTTACAGGGAAAGGTACAGGTGTCCTGTTTTGTGTGGTTACAGGGAAACGCTCATGTGTCCTGTTTTGTGTGGTTACAGGGAAACGCTCATGTGTCATATTTAGTGTGGTTACAGGGAAACGCTCATGTGTCCTGTTTTGTGTGGTTACAGGGAAACGCTCATGTGTCCTGTTTTGTGTGGTTACAGGGAAACACTCATGTGTCATATTTAGTGTGGTTACAAGGAAACGCTCATGTGTCCTGTTTTGTGTGGTTACAGGGAAACGCTCATGTGTACTATTTTGTGTGGTTACAGGGAAGGCTCATGTGTCCTGTTTTGTGTGGTTACAGGGAAACGCTCATGTGTCCTGTTTTGTGTGGTTACAGGGAAACGCTCATGTGTACTATTTTGTGTGGTTACAGGGAAGGCTCATGTGTCCTGTTTTGTGTGGTTACAGGGAAACGCTCATGTGTCCTGTTTTGTGTGGTTACAGGGAAACGCTCATGTGTCCTTTTTTGTGTGGTTACAGGGTAACGCTCATGTGTACTATTTTGTGTGGTTACAGGGAAAGGCTCATGTGTCCTGTTTTGTGTGGTTACAGGGAAACGCTCATGTGTCCTGTATGCCAGGGACTGTGCGACGATGGAATTTCCCTCCTCCGCTCTGCATTGGTAAAGATCTTCTCTGGATTCTCTGTCTGTGCTGCAAAGACTCTCTGCATGAAAAGAGCAGTTCACACATGCTGTACTTCACAATGCATTCTCTAATGGTGGATCATGGTTGGACATTACTCTGTTGCCAGTCAATATTTATTTTAATCGAATGCATCTGTTGGAAATGGTTTTTGGGGAATGCTAAACTCTCCACACTACTTGGTCGAGCACACTCCTTTTTTTAATTTCAATCGATTTGGAGAAGAGGAGGACAAATATCGATCAGATGAAGAAAATAAATGCAGCTTAATTGAACCTGATCCTGAAAAGCATGTTAATTAAAACAGTCTTGTTAATTATTCCTGTCCAGAATGATTGGTTGGGTTATTGCCCTCTGTGGAAATCAGGTGTCTATTGTATTTGCTCAGGGCTCGCTCCATGTTCTCACTTCTTTCTTTTTCCATACATTTAATTTAATGCAAATCCCTTCATCATCTTTGGGGGGAATACAGCATAGGTTTAGTCTTGCCCTGTTAAATCTGCTTTGCAATTCCCATATCGCAAATGCGAATGTTCACATGCAGCCCGCCGGCAGAGACTGCTCCGCTCTCGGTGCGCGTTCTTTAAGTCAACACAAGATGGCCGCGTGGGCGATGTTTTACCTTCGTCCGCATCCCTCCTGTTTGTTTTTTTCTCTTCACCCTTCGGAAGTGGGAATTCACTCTGAGTCTCTTTTGGCAGCTGCTTCGTTTATCTCCCTGGCCTCAGTCAGTCGGTACCCTCGTCTGTCTGATGCCCTTGGCGCTAAGGCCATTGTGACAGGGAATGCAGCATGTCCCTGTGAGCACGTCTGGTCTAGTTTGACACTTCGGCAGAGAATGCGGGGGTACATATTTGCGTTCCTCCGTGCATTGGGAAACGGCTGACAGGGAACAGCCACTGCTCTGACCTAATTGGTCCTGTCACTTGCTCTGATTGGTGAAAGGCCAGCCAGGATTAATGGCCTCCTCTGGCATCAGCAGTTTCCTGATTCAGTCGGCTTCCAATCGGCACATAAAGGATAACCCCTTTGCAGTCGCAGTCAAGGCATCGTGTTCACACAAGATAGAATTCATTTACACTTTGTCCTCTTTTTGTCAGTGTACCATATATCTACTTACTATGCCGTGTATATACTAATGACTGGGCCTCTAGTAGGAAAGAAAATGAAATGGCGAAGCATTGCTGATCTTGCCGATCCCACACAGCCCCTCTTCATAATGCTCTACCAATGCTTTGTAATGCTTGACGCTTCTGCTGTTTTATTTTTTCCTGGCTTTGACAGACTTTGTTTTTAAATGAAAGTACTTTTTCTGACTGCAGAGATAACTTCACTGTAGAGAAACACATGAGTGAAAAAAGTTTGAAAAGAAGGTCTGGGGTCTGTGTTTTTTTGGGATTGGACGATTCAGTTATTGGATAGCTAAGTTCCAGGGGTCTCCTCTGACTGCTCTTGACGCTGCCATTTTCGGTGCCATTCTGTCTCATTCCTCCTCAGCTCAGTGTGGTGGTGTTCGAGAGGAAATGGAGGGTATGATCCTCAGTCCCGGTTTTCCAGGGAACTACCCGAGCAACAGTGACTGCACCTGGAGGATTTACCTGCCTGTGGGATACGGTGAGAATTTCAGCTTCTGCTCTTTAGGAAGCTCATCACCATATTTTCCCAAATGCCAGCTTTGATACAAACTGATCGACACCTTTTGTCTCCTGGTCTATGCTGTCTCTTGGGCTTTTTCCCCTGGTATCAGTCCCGACACTGTCTGGCACAGCTCTTGCGGTATAGCTATTCAGGTGATGCTCATATCCAAAGTGACTCAGAGTTAATCTGTCTGGGCAGGGGGCAATCGCCCAGACGGACTGCTGTTAAGTGCCTTGCTCAGGAGCCAAAGAGCTGCGCTGATATTTTACTGGGGTTTGAACCACCAACCTTCAAAGCTTTAGCTGCTAGGCCTTTTTTAACGGATTGTTGTTTTTAATGTTTTATATGGATATTTGCTGGATGTACTGTAGGTTCAATGTTTTCTGTACCAGTCTGTGATCTGTAATAATTGCACTGAATATTGTTTAGAATATAATGTGAAATTGTAGCTTTGCAGCAGCATGTACTGTGCCCCCTTATATTTAGGCTGAGACTCTGGATTTATTCCTTCTGGAAAGCATTATGTAAATATAGATATGAATGCTTTCATGCAGAAATATATTTCGGGAGCCAAACCTTTTCCTTGTAAAACATATCTGGACAGATCTTCCCTTGAGCTCCACTTTTCTTGTCTTGGAAAGGAAGGATAATACTGACGTGCTACATTAAAGCTGCCTCTGGAGACATAACAATGCAAACAATACTGTTTTCATACATTACATATGGTATACTTGGGACAGCCAGTTTATATGTACGAGGAAAAAATTCGCTTTGTCTTCCACGGTAAAATGCTAGTCTCATACGTGGTGTAGTTCTTAACCTTTTGATGCATAGAGTACATACAAATGCCTTGGACCATTTGTTGGGGTTTAGTGCAATATTTTGTGTGTGTGTGAGTGTGTGTATGGGGGGTGGGGTGGGGTGGGGGGGGGGGGTCTGTCTGTCTAGTATTTTGGACATTATGCATGCGGAGTGACAGAAATAATGTGAAGTTGAAGAAACCTGGTCATTGATATGCATGATGATCTATCTGTATTCTGGACATTGCTTGTTTGAGCTATTTACTCGGCATGCATAATGTTCAATATTTTTGATAGAGCATTGACTCAGATGTATTCCAACAAATAGACATGCATTACATAGGTTATGTGTTTTCAGTTTGTGCTATATAATGTATTTCCATCCCCCAACAGAAAAAAGTCTGATCAAAACTTGAACAATATAAGACTATTTCTGACTTTCGTCAACTTACCTCTTACTTGTGGAGGCAGCTATCGTGATTGTTTGCGGTAAATCATGTGACTAATCAGAGAGGGACCTACTGAGGAAAGTATTATCTGGAAATTTCCAGTAAAATGTACAAAACCCAAAACCAGTGAAGTTGGCACGTTATGTAAATCGTAGATAAAAACAGAATACAATGATTTGCAAATCCTTTTCAACTTATATTCAATTGAATACACTGCAAAGACAAGATGTTTAATGTTCAAACTGAGAAACTTTTTTTTTTTTTTTTGCAAATAATCATTAACTTAGAATTTAAAGGCAGCAACACACTGCAAAAAAAAGTTGGCACAGGGGCCTTTTTACCACTGTGTTACATCACCTTTCCTTTTAACGACACTCAGTAAACGTTTGGGAACTGAGGAGACCAATTTTTGAAGCTTTTCAGGTGGAACTCTTTCCCATTCTTGCTTGATGTACAGCTTAAGTTGTTCAACAGTCCGGGGTCTCCGTTGTCGTATTTTACGCTTCATATGCGCGCCACACATTTTCAATGGGAGACAGGTCTGGACTACAGGCAGGCCAGTCTAGTACCCGCACTCTTTTACTACGGAGCCATGCTGTTGTAACACGTGCAGAATGTGGCTTGGCATTGTCTTGCTGAAATAAGCAGGGGCGTCCATGAAAAAAGACGTTGCTTGGATGGCAACATATGTCGCCCAAAACCTGTATGTACCTTTCAGCATTAATGGTGCCTTCACATATGTGTAAGTTGCCCATGCCTTGGGCACTAATACACCCCCATACCATCACAGATGCTGGCTTTTGAACTTTGCGCCTATAACAGTCCGGATGGTTCTTTTTCCTCTTTGGTCCGGTGGACACGACGTCCACAGTTTCCAAAAACAATTTGAAATGTGGACTCGTCAGACCACAGAACACTTTTCCACTTTGCATCAGTCCATCTTAGATGAGCTTGGGCCCAGCGAAGCCCGGCGGCATTTCTGGGTGCTGTTGATAAATGGCTTTTCGCTTTGCATTGTAGAGTTTTAACTTGCACTTGCAGATGTAGCGATTTAACTGTAGTTACTGACAGTGGTTTTCTGAAGTGTTCCTGAGCCCATGTGGTGATGTCCTTTACACACTGATGTCGGTTTTGATGCAGTACCGCCTGAGGGATCGAAGGTCACGGGCATTCAATGTTGGTTTTCGGCCTTGTCGCTTACGTGCAGTGATTTCTCCAGATTCTCTGAACCTTTTGACGATATTACGGACCGTAGATGATGAAATCCCTAAATTTCTTGCAATAGCTCGTTGAGGAATGTTGTTTTTAAACTGTTCGACAATCAGCTCACGCATTTGTTCACTAAGTGGTGACCTCGCCCCATCCTTGTTTGTGAATGACTGAGCATTTCAGGGAAGCTGCTTTTATACCCAATCATGGCACCCACCTGTTCCCAATTAGCCCGTTCACCTGTGGGATGTTCCAAATAAGTGTTTGATGAGCATTCCTCAACTCTCTCAGTCCTTTTTGCCACTTGTGCCAGCTTTTTTGAAACATGTTGCAGGCATCAAATTCCAAATTAGCTAATATTTGCAAAAAATTACAAAGTTTACCTGTTCGAACATTAAGTAACTTGTCTTTGCAGTGTATTCAATTGAATATAGGTTGAAAAGGATTTGCAAATCATTGTATTCTGTTTTTATTTACGATTTACACAACGTGCCAACTTCACTGGTTTTGTACATTTTGTGTTTTCAGGGTATCTATGAGCCTAGAGAAAATAAACCCCACATAATTTATGCCCAAAATATTGGACAACATGCAACAAAGGGTTAATCAGGTGGGGATTGTATTTCAATTGGTGAAGAGCAAAACAGGAGGATGGTATCTGACTTGCTCAGTGCTGTACCCTACAGGTGCACATTTGCAGTTTCTCAACTTCTCCACTGAGGCCAATCATGATTTCCTGGAGATCCGCAATGGCCCCTTCGAGACCAGCTCTGTCGTCGGTCGCTTCAGTGGACAGGATGTTCCATCCTCTCTCCTCACCACCTCCCATGAAACCACCGTCTACTTTCACAGCGACCACTCCCAGAACAAGCCAGGCTTTCGCTTTGAGTACCAAGGTGGGAAAAATTGAGCAAAGTTTATCTTTGCAAATTGACCTCTTCTGAATTTCTGAAATACATAAATGACATTGAGTGCAGTTATAATTATCAGCTGTGAATTATTCTTTTTCTGGAAAAATACAGGATACTCATCTTTGCAAATATCCAGAACTGCTTGTCTTTTCTCTTGTTGTTTTTTCACTTATATTTATAGATCGCGAGCTTAATTTGGAACAGTGCCTCCAGTTCTAAGATGAATGCTTATTCCCATCACAACCACATTTAATTTCCGCAGTGCCTCTATTCAACAGCTCTTTGTATTTGGTTGATTAGATTGTAGTGGGCATATAATTGATTTAATGAATGGCTTTTCTTGTTTACAGCCTATGCGCTTCAAGAGTGCCCGGACCCAGAGCCTTTCCATTATGGTGTGGTGGTGGGTGCTGGGTACAATGTAGGCCAGTCCATCTCTTTTGAGTGCCAGCCGGGGTATCGGCTGATGGGCCACGCCATTCTCACCTGCCAGCATGGTACCACCCGCGATTGGGACAACCCCTTCCCCCGGTGTGAAGGTTGGTCTTATTGGCTGGGTCTCACTCGCTCGTGGCTTGTAAAGACATCGTTTTCTGTTTTTTTCTACTTGTCTGTTTAATGAATGTCCCAAGCCCACATCATGGAAATGTGTGTTTTATGGTATTGTATCTTGGGCTTATTTTGATTTGAAGAGCACATTCAATACTTCTTAGTCATGTTTGGTGATGGCATTCATTATTGCAACAACTTAACCATTTGAAAAGAATGAAAAGTAGTCTCAGGTATCACTTTAGAATGAATAATTCCCTGTTCAATTGCAGAAATCTTGAGATTCTTCTTTGTCTCTTCCTTAACCCATTTTATCTGCATTCATCTTCATCATTTATCTCAATTCACTTGGAAAATTACACCATAGCTAGGGAAAGTCGAAAAGAGTTTACCGAATCAAACACAGAGGATAGCATTTAAAAAGCTGACAGACTTTACAACCCCATTTCCAAAAACACTGGGACAGTGTAAAATATGGTAAAATAAACTGGAAGCAGTAATTAAAAAAATGATCTTTCTCCGACTGCATATTTAATTGAAATCAGCACAAATACATTATTTTACAGGTTTTATCAACTTTAGTAGTCTTTATAAATATATGCTTATTCCAGTTTAAACACCAGCCATGCATGTCAAAAATATGGGACAAGGCAGTGTAACAGTGGGAAGGTTGAGGAATTTTGGAATACCTGTTTGGAATATTTAAATTTTAACCTGGTTAATAGGTTGGCGATGATGTCATCATGCTTAGCTATAGAACAGGTAACCACAAAATGCTTGCTGGTTTTTGGTTCACCAATTTGCATAAAGTTGCATTTGCAAGAGTTTAGGAACAACTTCTCTCGATGCATGACTGCGGGAAATGTGGGGATTTCTCCACTTCAAGAAATAATAATTAAAAGATTCAGAGAATCCAGAGAAATCTGTGTATGTAAAGGGCAGATCCCAATGCCAGTAAAGTTCAAGCTTTCAAACAAAACTGAGCTGAAAACCGACATAATTTTGTGATGAATATAGCTACATGGGCATGCAGATGTTTGGAAAATTATTGCTAGTAGACACAGTTTGTCACTGCATTTACAAATGCACGGTAAGACTGTACTGTGCATAACCAAAGCAATGTATCAACAACTTTCAGAAACGTCCCTGGTTTCTATGGGCCCCAGCACATTTGAGATTGACTGATGCGAAGTGGAAAAGTGCGCTGTGGTCTGACAAGTCCTCATGTCATATTGTTTTAAGAAATAATGGATATAGTGTTCTTAGGGCCGAAGAGGAAAAGCACCATCTTGATTGTTACCAACCCCTTGGCATATCTGTGGAGGCATCGTTTATGCTGAAGCTTACATGTGCATTTTGGAGTAATTAAAGTTGTTGTATTGACAATGTCTTTCTCAGGTATGTCCCCGCTTATTTCAGCTAGACCTTGTCAATCCATATTCAGAACGTGTATTAACAGCGTGGCTTCACTGTGAAACATTGTTGGACTGGCCTGCCTGCAGTCCAGACCGGTGTCTTAATGAAAAGATGGCATCCTATGAATCCAAGATATGGCAGTGCCAAACTGTTGAGCAATAGTAATATTAGTAATTAAATATTAATAACGAGCAGGGAATAAGTTACACTTCCAAAATGCAGCAGTGTCTCCAGTTCCCAAACACAGAAGGTTGTCAAAAGCCAAGGTAATATAAGCAGTAAACATGGCCCTGACCGAAGCTTTTTGGAATATGTTTCAGGCAACATGTAATATCAGTGAATTTCAGCAAAAAACATTGAAGATAATGAATTAAATCAATAATTGTCTTTTTTTTGTAAGTCAAAACAGATTTGCAAATCATTGATTTTTATCTTACATTTTACACACAGTCCTGTCTTTTTTGGAGTTGGGGATATAATTACTTATTTTTATTTTCTTTCATCCCATTGTGGCCTGAGGGCTTTGTGTTGCAGCAAAAACAACCTGATACCCAGATGTTTTCATGTGCCAGGTGTCACATTATAATAAGAGTACAGCGCTATGATGTATGAGGAATCAGTGTGCATGGTTTAGCGGGAAAAGCTTTGCATGGAAATGAGTCACCTGCCGGTGATGCATTGCAACACCATTCTCTTGCACTGCCCACCACTCAAGAAAATGTTGAAAAAGGAAAAAAAAAAATCGTTTTATTTCATTATGTATTTTTGCCAAGTGTCGAATTGTGCGAATGTAAAGGAATTGTAATCCTTCATGTGTAGGTGGCTTAATTCCCTTAGGGAGCCAAGTGTTACGATAGCGCTCTGTCTTCGATGAACACGCTTCTCTTTGTTGACAAAGTATGTTAATTCCTAAATGAATACAGATTGGATTAGAATGGACTTTGAAGCAAGTTAAAGGCCAGAAATAAATCCACTGAAAGACATAGTGATTATCACAGAGCGCTGAATTCACATCCAACCGACATTCTCCTCCTGCTTCTACCCGTTTAGTATTGGTGGCCTTTTTTCATTAGTTCTAGAAAAAAAATAGATTGCTTATGGACATCAAAAATAGACATCAAGCAAAGGAATTGCATTTACTGTCTCTGATCCTTTAGCTTGAGTGTAGATGTGTGTCCGTGTGATGTTTCTGATCTGGGCTGGACTTGTTGAAGGTGGACAGATGGGGCTTTGGCAGCAGAGTGGCCCCTCTGTGTTAATATGCTGTGCTGCTCCACTCGTAGCCACTTCTCTCTCTGGTTCTTTATACAAAAGGCTAAGTCCTGACCAGCTGCAATCACATCATTGCAATCAGTTTAATTCAAGTTGAAAATGTGAAAGTATGAAAATGGCATTTGGCATAAGGATGTATAATGGAGCGTGAAAGTAATAGACATGGTGCGTGTTGCCTTTGTGATTTTGGTTAACTAATCAGGGCTGGAAATATTTTGGACTTATAGTGGTAATTACATGGTAATTAAAGCCATGCTTTGAGTCATCCATCTGGTCAGTCGCTTGAGTGGAACCGAAGAATGGCTGCCACTTGCGAATCGGTAGTGTCAAAAAAAACAGCACTGAGGAGACGTGGCCATGACCTGATCAGCTCTGTAGCCAATTTCTTATGGAGTAGAGGGCAAAGCATTGCTCTCACTCACTTGAGGTGGTTTGAGAAGTAAAACATGGTTTCTTCCTAAAGTGGGGATAGAAATTGACCTCCTCAAATTCAAGTTTGTAAGAAATGTGGTTATTAATACACGAAGAACAGCATCATCAAGGTGAATTAAAAGATCACTATTGACATACCGTAAAATGGAAATTTGATTATCCATAAGGAGGTGCAATGTTGTCGAAACCTCACACTTCTAACAGAATAAAAACTCCTTGTTTAAAGCAAAAAAAAAAGTATTGACAGTATTTGATGGTTGCGAAAGGTCCTTATTGGTTCCTCACTTCTTGGTCTGGGGCTTTTAATGTGCCAGTTTAGACCCCAAAATCCCAGTGAATGTTAACACATTGTTAGGCGCGGCGATGGGAAACACCAGACGCGAGAAGTAAATCCAAAATAAAAGGGTTTCATTAAAAAACACACAAAATAAACATGCCATGAGGGCCGACAAAAAACTTCACTCAAGGAGCTGAAAATAACAGAAATGACTAAATCGGGGAACATAAAAGGGTACAAAGGCCAACAAAAAGCTACACTCAAAGAGCTGATAAAATAGGAGGGAATAACAAAGCTAATAATAAAATGACGAGGACTAGACACAGAGACTAAGACAAAGAACAAGAACTAGAAAAGCACTGAACAACACATGGGCGAAACAGGACTGTGGTGAAACAAGGATCCGTCTGCCAGATTGGAGCTCCACCTCAGAATATATGGGCTAGGGGGCGGGATCAGGGAACACCTGGGCAAAACGAGAGGGGCAAGGCACAGAAGCATGAGACATGGGACAAGCTTTAAGACTTAACGAGCCCATTAAGAGAATGGGCGTGGTCAGCTTAAGTAACAATGTAAGATGCAGCAGAGAAGAAAGGGTGAGACTGTTACAGAAAAGCAAACGAGATCTAGAAAATAGCAAATGTGGGAAATCATGCCAATCGATACCCTATCTAAATTAGTAAGGATTAGTGTGTGCCTGTCTAAAGAAACACCTCCCGTGTGAGTTTGTAAATGTTAGTAATGAGTAAAAACAATCAAGAGGCAATCAAGCTTAGAACAGCCCCGGATTCAGAACAGCTGTGAAGGAAGTGGAAACACCACCAGCCAAACCAAAGCAATGAAAGGTGCAGCACGCAGGAACAAAAACTTGGCACGGAATGCGGACTGGAGAAGTGGATCCCAACAGGTAGACCGGACCGGAGCTAGAGAATAGAAGAACACATGCATGAACAAGGACCTATGGCAAGAATTGAAAATGCACTCGTCAGGCAGACAAACAGCAAAAACACAAATCACATAGCTTATACCTAAATGCTGCGGGGTGCAGTGACCTGACAGATTATTCTGTGCTTCTAACAGTTTGGGGAAGGCCCTTTACTGTTTTCTCAGGCAGGGTCCGCTTCTGTGGTCGAGTTTGGTTTAAAAAAACCTCACTGGCCCGCACAGAGTCCTGACCTCAGCGCCATCAAACATCTTTTGGGATCAGTGGGAAATCCTCTCTATTTTCCTGGCTGGAATTGGTGCAAATCTCTGGTGCAATGTTCTAACATCTAGTTACAGTCTTTGGAGCGGCAAAGGGGGATCAAATCAATATAAATCTCTGTGATATAAAGACATGTTGGATGGGCTGGTGTCCGTGTACTCTTGGCCATGTTATGCACATCCTTCAGTCAAAAGGATTATGAAGAAGAACAAATTGTGAACATTTTTTTGGCTATATAATAATGATAATAATAATAATAATAATTAAAATAATAATAATTTTAAGGTAAGTGAGCGAGGTATTTCGAATCTCAACTCTGGACGAGCACAAAATGTTTGTTTGTTTGTTTATTTATTTAATAATAATGAAAATAAATACTAAATAAACATTTTCAAAATACCTTGCTGGCCTACATTAAATTTATTATTATTATTATTATTAATATTATTACTACTACTACTACTACTACTAATAATAATAATAATAATTCATTTTCTTTATATTAATGTGTTGGCCTGAAACTTAGGAAACATTGTGGCTCTCATGAAAAAGTTAATGACTTCTCTCAGCTCCAGCTTGCTGCTGCCAATGTCCCATTTACAGTTCAGCCCTCAGGTCATGGTAACCAGGGCTTCTCCATAGATTTCTTCTCCCAAGCGTCAGACAGTGATCAATACTTCTCTGCGGTTTCCTACCTGCCTCGCTTGAACGTGCTGCCTCCAAATGTGAAAGGTGGCACACTCGCAGAGCGGGCCCCCGTATGCCCTCATCCTCCTCCCATCCTTCGGCCAATCAATAGCATCGCTGAGCAGTTATACTCAATAGCAGCACGTTTTTAATCAATTCTCTGATCAATACTTCATTTAGCAGGCGGCGAGGCGGCTGGAAGGGCGACTCGCGCGGAGATTAACGGGGTGGCTATTTCCGAACATTAAGTGAAAGGGCGAAATGAAAAGCAGGGTGTTATGTGAGGCGAGCAGACCTGACCTTGAGGCCTCAGGAATGTTCAATTAGGCTCTGGTCACTTCGGAGAAGGGCCCATGCTGATCTATGCACATCAGCAGCACCATTATTCACACCATGTTTATCAGCTGTGTATTGATATTTGTATTGAGCTGTCCTGTACTGTCAAAAGGGCAAACTCATCTGCGTCCTGTACTTTACATTCCTCATTCACACACACACACAAGGCTGGCCTCCTTGAGATTGAAGATGCCAGCCAGTGCACTGAGGACGAGCGTATTCAGGATATGTTGTGAAAATTGGTCTCTGGGGAGGTTGTAGGGTGGGTGGGGGCACAGGAGTTGCGGGATACGCACTCACACCCAAGTGTTTTAACATTTAGCCCACTGAGTGCATTGCATGCTCTTTTCACCGGGCAAATTCGTTTTCCAGCATCAGTAGGGTCAGTATCAATTTTGATCAAAGCATGTCTTCAGGAGCACCAATTAAGAACTCTTAATGTTGCGGTGAACTTGAGGTCAAACTTTCACTTTGCTAGGACTTGATCATGCTGTAATACACACAGTGTTTGAGTGGGACCTGAGTACTAAAAAGGCAGTATTGCTCTCTGAGTCTGGCACAGTTGTTTAGTCTGTGTGTTTGCCCTGCTGTAGTAACTGGGTTCACCCTCAATCTCCCTTTCTGGAGTGACTCCTTCTGGAATAAGGTTGTGCCCTTATCTCGCCAGAACAGTGTTAAAGATTTCAAACTGGCTTACAGGCTTTCTCAGTTAATCAGAGGCCCAGTCGAGATAGAAGTCAAGCCAGAGAGGAAGAGTAGACAATGGGGACAGAGGCACGTTTTTTTCTCGCATGTTTTTATGGCTTTCTCTGGAATCCAGCTTTAGTCGATTTTTTATTCATGGCTTGTTTTGTTCATTTTGTCTCTAAGTGCCTTGTGGGGGTAACATCACGTCAGAGAATGGGACCATCTTTTCGCCTGGGTACCCTGAGGAGTACCCCAGCTCCAGTGACTGCACCTGGCTGATCGCTGTGGCCCCGGGCCTGGGGGTGAGCCTCAACTTCACCCTGTTCCAGGTCCATGGGCCTCATGACTTCATCACCATCTGGTAAGCTATAGCATGACCGTGAGCCCGATAATCTCTCACTTTTAGGGTCTTGTCTTTCCTCTTCTTCTTCCTACTCTTCTTCCTCCTAACCCCTTCTCCTTTGTTTCTTCTTCCTCCTAACCCCTTCTCCTTTGTTTCTTCTTCCTCCTAACCCCTTCTCCTTTGTTTCCTCTTCCTCCTAACCCCTTCTTGTTCGGGCCTCTTTTTTGCCTTAGTTCTGTTTGCAGACCCTCTCATTACTCAAGGTTTAGCACACTGGGTTGTTTACCCCTGTTTCCTTTGTTGTCCCCTTCTTTGTGAATCTCATTGTTACAATCACATTTTTGAGGAAGTTGTGACGGTATGAAAAAAACAAGTAGAAAAAGAAAGCAGTGAATTCTACATAATTTTTTATTACATTTCTTTTGTTAAATAGAAAAAAGTACAAAACAGCCATATCAATTTTTTTTTTTTTTTTTTGGAAATACACACTCATTCTGAATTTGAAGCCAGCAATTCCAACACATTCCAAATAAGCAGGAACAGGGGAAATATAAGACTCATAGGGTGTTGAAGTGCTACAAATGGAACAAGTGTTGAACAACAACATGCTATCATGCTTGTAGTGGGGCAGATTAAGTCAATATTCCATAAGAATCTTTCACTGGGTGATACAAGCACCAAATTTGGCACAAATGATGTCCAGGATGTACTTTTTAAGAAACATATGTTATCCAGCTGTATATTTAAGATGGCCGCCAGTTTTCAAGATGGCCGCCTCGTCAAATGCAAAAAAAAGGGTTTTCGAAGTAGAACTTGAAAGAACAGAAATATGTGAATGATCCAAACATCAAAATGAATGTATTCTGACTGGAAGAACTCAGTGGTGTCAATTTAATTCCAATATGGCCGCCAGTTTTTAAGATGGTGGCTATTACGTGACTCAAAATTAGCGTTTTCGGGAGCTGTCTGATCACAGATATTGCATTAAGTTGAAGGGCAGCATACATGATCATTCATTGAAATGCTGTGATCAAGCTGTATTGGTTTGTATTATATTATAAGAGTGTTGTCAAAGCACAACCAGGGCACACTGGTTACATCACTGCTGTGAGACGAAGCATGGGGTTCATTGTCGGCTTGTAGTATACTAGCTGTAGTTGTAGTTTACTAACTGTTGAAGTGGTGTACTCACTGTAGTTTGTAGTATACTTTAGTGTCCCAAATGCTATCTAATAAGCCCCTGTATATATCTCAACTAGAAGTTTAGTTAGTTGTAGAATTGTAGTTAGATAGCCACACCTGAATTGACAGGATATGCCAGCGCGGAAGAGCCGAGCCAAGGGTAACGGGGCTTCAGTTACCTGGATGGTGTACAGATCGCATGGGACTTAAATGGCACTGGATGAACGATCGGGCTAGGTGTAGGGTAGAATTTGGCTAGGGTCAGTCCATTAGGTGGTTGCCAATTCATGATGTGGTTGTGAATCTTGGCCCAGAGAAATCGAGTGGCATGCTGTTCTTTCACGCCTTCACTGGCTATGATGTTGTCAGCTTTTCGTGGTAAAGGCAAGAAAACTGCATGGCAAGCATGGGAGGTTTGCCCTGAAGTGAGCCCTGTCTTTAAAAAGCTCAGTCAATATCCACCTATCATAGAGGATGCAGACCTCAACATCCTTGAGAAGTTTGTCATCACCATGTATGACAAGCACAGCACTACAGGCAAGGATGATGAGGCAAGACTGGACTTGTTTGCTCGGAAGCAAAGGTCTTATGATGCCATTCCACCGGCAAGCGCATCCCTTGTTCAGCATGTGAAACGGTCTGCCTTCCAAGCTGCCTGCATATGGGGCCAGGCAACAGTGTGCAAAATGCAAACTGAAAGCCCTGCCAACTGGGGCTGGCAAAAAGATGGAGAGGTCTGGAAAGTTCTCTGGGCAACCCTTCCACCCATTGCTCAAACTTGACAAAATGCGGCTGCAAGACTGAATGCCGAGGACGATGCAAATGCTATCGCTCCAGCCTGAAGTGTACACAGTTGTGTGCCTGCAAATGTGAGGACTAAAAGCAGAACCAATCGAAGGTGTACATCAACAGCAAGTCGTTTCCTGACTCAAACAACACACAAGTCAATCAGTTTTTTCACATTGTTTGTAAAAAATCGAAGTTAACATTACCCTATATATCAGCAAAGTGTAATCATATTTCTAATGCACTGGTCAACCCCAGATAAGCCATACATCTTCTAGCACTGTTGAAAAGCAATATGCACAGTTTACTGTCTTACCACGTCTCTACATTGGGTGGTCACGTACCTAGACATCACATCGGAAACATCAACGAGAGAGTGTTTCTTCATTTAATTCCCATTGTATCAGCATAATATTCAATAATTTTGATTTTCTAAATGCAGAATTGGATTTCCCATACTCAAAAGCATATATTTTGATGTACAGACCATCAAAATAGGATTATTCAATCAAAATATAGTTCAAACACCATTTAAAACCACTTTGAATGCCGGCCATCTTGAAAAAGGGTGGCCATTTTATTTTTTTAAGTGGATAATGTACTTTTCTGAGAGAGTAGGTTCTGAAGCACTTGTGTGCCAAATTTGGTGCTTGTACCACCAAGTGAAAGATTGTTTCAGCAATCTGCCCCACAATTGGGCATAAATGAAGCATCGGCAAAAGGCCGGGCTATTTAAAAGCAGCGAGTGGTTGAGACTTTCCACTTCGCAAAAAATTGCTTTATTGAATAATCCAACTGTTTAAAAAATATAGCTCAATGTGCTGTCATAAATATTTTAGTCACTTCACTGTCTATGTATGATTAAAAGATTCAGGGAGACTGACAAAATCTTTGCATGAAGGATGATGTTTAAAATCAATACTGAGTGCCCCTGTTCTTTGATCCTTTAGATGGCACTGCATTGAAAACCAGCATACTTTGTGATGCACATAAATAACAACATGGGCTGGGACTGCTATGGAAAGCCATCGCAAATAAGCACCATTCATCACTGCATCCACTGTATCACGCACTGACAAAGCCATTGTCTAAAAAACACCTAGCAACGCTGCTGTCTTCTTTGAGCTTGAGCTCATCCAAAATGGAATAATGCACAGTATAAATGTGCCATTGTAAGTGCAGTCAAGCTTTTTACGTCACACTGTAAACCCTGGTAAATTTGGTACACTCAATTGTTTTGGGGAAACCGATTACCTCAAAAAAATTGTTTACATCAACTTAATGATTTTGTGTTCACATCACCTAAAATGTGTTAAAAAAAAAAAACTTTTCAAAATTTTTACATTTTCTTTGAGCACCATCCACACAATGCATTCTAACTGGCTGACACAATTTTTTTTGAGGTAATCGGTTTCCACAAAAAAAGTTGAGTTCGCCACACTAAATGGGTTTACAGTGCAGATATTTTATGGTGATAATGCATGTCCTGTTCTTCAGACCGAAGCAGTAAAAAATCATCTCAGTTGTAAGGTTCAAAAACCAGCCTCTGTGATGGTAGTGGGACGTGTTATTGCTCACGGAATCGGCACTTAAAAATATGAGTAAAAATTGACGGAGAAGGTCACGTATGCATTTTGGGGCAACTCAAACCTTGTTGAGTCAGGGTCCAGTAATGCATGCCCCTTGTGCTTTGCTGACCGTTTAAGTCCAAGTTGAAAAAATAAATAAAAATAGAAAATGGGAGGAAGGCTCTATTTCCCAGTTTTCCAATAGGCAGCTAAACTGTATTAGAATCAAAAATTTGTCACCAGTTCAATAATATATCTTGTTTATTTTAATAGATTGCATGTTAACATTCAAGGATGGGGTCAGAGAGAAATAGAAAGGAGACAGGCCAAATGGGGGAAAACAGGAAAAAAGAAATGACCTTTTATGGCATTTAATTATGTGGAAGATCTTCGCCGATGTTTCGTTCTCTGGCAACAATTTAAAAAATAGAAAATTGTGGAAATCTCCGTTGTGCATATAAAAAGCAGTATTGCTGCATTGCATACCTCAATTGTCTGGTCTAATCTTCAGGTAAAATACTTTGATGCATGGGCTCTTTTCAACACCTGAGACTCAAACGTCAAAGCTGCCATATCTTGCATTTGCAACAAGATGGCATTATTGGACAGGGGTATTTGAATTAGTAGCAGCAGCTAGACCTAACACCTCACAGCATCACTGCAACTTTTCCAGAATTGTGTATGGAACTTTGGGTTTTAAGGAGGAACTAAAACATAACTGACTTTTTCGTGGTTTTGGCAGTTTTAAGTACTTTATATTACTCTTTCCCCCAAATAAATTAGTAATTGAGCCCAATCATCCTATTTGTGTCGAAAAAAGAAGATCAAAAACCAGCCCAGCTGCAATGCAATTTCCCAGATTTCTGAAAAGCTAAGTATGTATTATATGACGTCGTTCTGAGACTTTTTGCAGCTCTCAATTCAAGGTGGATGTACAAGTGCATATTTTCCGTGCAAAATATCCAAGCTAAAGCTTTGCCCTTGGGTAAGTTTTTCATACATTTTAATCAACAAATATAGAGTGCCTCATTCTTGTGTAGTTGGAGGCCGTACAAAGAACATTATCAAAAATCTCACTATCAATTTCAGTATGAGATCTTGCTCACTGTGAAGACGTTTACTGTGCCAATGAATGAAATGAAAGTGATGTCACCAATGACCTGCAGAACATCAAAAACTCCAAAAAGCCACGAAACTCATATTGCATTTATGAGTTAATGCTGTAGAGGATTTATTGAATATGGCCAGCTGGCTATAAAATCGGAGAGTTGACGATGTACAGAACTAAGTGCATGTTATAATTAAATCCATTTAGACACCTTATTTTAGGAGAGCACAAAGACAGGCTACTGGTGAGTCCCCATATTCTAAACTGCATATTTTCTTGAATGAGTTAATTTGCACGTGCGTAAAATAATGCTAAAAAAACACATTTGTTTTGTTTGCCAAATAGGGGGCAAGTTAGCTAGCTAGCAAGCTAATTCAAGTTTGCTGTAATTGCAGTTTCTTCCCCTCAATGGTTTGTCATCATTCAGTAACTTATGCCATTCCGAACCATCAGGCTATATACAGTCTATGCTCTGAACAGCTTTAATTATTTAGTTTTTCCCCTAACTTTTGTTTTAATTGTGTTCTCTATATCTCTCAGTATGTCTGCGTGATTGTGTAAATAGATAGCTCCATCCCGCAATTTGAATGCAGCTTCTACTTCGGACTCTGACTAGAGTAGCTATAGCGGCAACACAAACCTTATTTTGCATTAAAAAAATTTTCGAGCTTTTGTTGCTGTTGATTTATTGTGAAGACAAGACGAAAACACAATGTGAACAAATATGATAAAGGCTTGATTTAAGCCAACAGTTCTGTGACTGTATGTAGCACTAACTCTTACTTGTACAATATAAAGCTGGTGCACACAGAGCAACTGAGTCTCAGAAAGACGTCAGGTGTTCACATACACGATCGCACCTTTTGGATTTTTGACAATTTAGGCACAGAGACAAAGTGCCGCTACAAACAAATTTCTCACCCAAATCTCTCAAGTAGATTTTTTTAAAATTATGTAATCCATAATCTACCACTGAAACACGAAATTAGTGAAACTTCAAACCCTTTTTAGTTCCTCTCTAAGGTCTGAGGGCCCGGGAGGTAAGAGTTTTTAACTATTTTTTGTTTAGGGTTGCCTCATTTTGCACATTCACAACAGCTTAACTCCCTAATCTAAGGCTGCAGCTGCTAGTCTGACCTGCCTGCAATCCAGACCTGTCTACTGATGAAAAAATATGCAGTGCTTTAAAGGAGCCATGTCATGATTACTGCACATGCTCTGAATTTTGAATGAATTAAATCTGCCCAACTGCAAGTCGAAATCTAGAAGGTATTTTTCTTCCTCTATGATTATTGGCGATTGCAACCAGTTTACATTCTTCGTATCCCTTGGCTAATGCTTGAAATAGTGTTTTGAATTCTCGAATTTCCAATCGAAAGCCTCTTTATATTAAAAGCATAATGCCAGAGTAACTAAAATATGTAAATACAATGCAACATAAAAGATGGATAGGCAAGGATGGAATCAGATTATGACTTGCAGTCAAGCAGATTCACTTTCTTGGGATGTACGTTGTGAGCATGTGCAGTAATCGTGACACAGCTCCTTTAAGAAGCGTTGAATATGAAAATGAAGATACCAGATGTCTTAGCAGCTGAAAACATGTATGAGACATGTATGAGGAAGAATGGGGTAACCATTCAAAATTGGAACAATTCCTCTTTACCAGAAACAATTACTTTTTGGGCAGTTCAAGGAAGAGTGAGGTAACACTGTGGTACACACACCCCAGTACCCGCTTTTCTTGAATGTGTTGCGGGTATAAAAATTGGAATATTTCCAAAAACATACAAACAAAAACAATAAATTGTAGCAGGAAAAACAATAAATATTTTGTGTTTGCACTGTTTTCAATCTAATACAGGTCAAGGAGGATTTACATACCTTTTTTTCTTTTTTATTTGACTTTTCCATATCGTCTCAACATTTTCAGAAATTGGGTTATACATTTCCCTACTCTCCTGCCCTGTTTCTGCTGATGGAGGGAAATGGCAGCCTCCGCCCTCAGAATACCAGCTGAATATGCCGGGGCCTGGAGCCTTCCCCACTGTGCTTCATTTGTTATCCACGTGGCCCCACTGAGTCGAAACGCTCAAATTCACATTCCGCTGGACTGCTGTTGCACTGCCAAGCCTGTGTCATTCGCTTGATTAATGAGATGTGGTCAGAGAGCCAATCGGGCATGCCCAGGCAGCTCTGTGGAGATGTGTGGATGGGCCCTGTATGCATTCTTGGGAACGGGACTTTACCATGCATGGTTAGACCCGGATCTGGTTTCAGATGGAAAGCTGGTTCTTAAGGGGACCTCAGTGTAGCTTTACCCTGAACGCCTGCCAGGCCGTTGGCTCAAAAATTCTTTGTTTATCCTGCACTCTCTGCCTTTGCTTGTGTCTGACCGTATTAGTTATACAATCTGTCCGAACAAAGCGGGACAGAGCTATTTCTGGACGTTCTCCGAAGCGGCATGGGATTATGGAGCTCCCAGACATGCGCTATTGGAACCAAAGGTCATTTAGATAGGTTTCACCATCAGGCTTTTCATGGTTGGTACAACAAAAGGCTCTGTTAAATGAGCCAGGGCAGCTCAAAAGCTCTTAAATTCCCTTCCTTGCTTTCAACATTCAAGAGCGGCTTTGTCTTGTGGAAAGCCACTCTTCAGATGGTAGCTGAATCAAGGCACGTTTCTCTCCATCCTGCAGTTTGCAGTCAAGTACTTGTACTAGGAAACTCAGACTTTGTCAATGGAGGGCCACTGTCACTGTGTTTGATCTGTGCCTGCACTTAAGTGTTTCACTCATGCAACTGATTGGCCTAAGTGTCCTCAAACCTTGTTTCCCATGACCAAATTGGCTACTGATTGAAAAATATTTTCAAAAGCCAGTAGAGACTGTGGTCTGAAATTCCAGGTTTATACAATTTTGTGAAGGACCCCTCGGTAAATTTATCGTGGAGTTTGTCTGCAGCAACAGTATATGCAGCAAATGTGCCATTTTGCAGAGTCCCTTTTGTGCGCTTTGCAGTGTAGTAAATGTGCAATATTGCAGAGTCCCCTGTTGCCCACTCTGCTAGGGCAAGAAAGATATGTTTTAGCCTTGAATGGCTGCACTAGGGATGCAAAAAAATTGTCTGATCATTCTGCACCCATGCGAATGCTTAGATTGTAGGACATGTTAACTTTGGAGTGTCTGTCATGTACCAGCTGGCACACTGTTCCATGGTTTGATATAACTTGTTAGGATGTGAAATATTTGGCTTTTACGCAGTCAACAAGTGAGCAGATTTAAAGAGTGACTGACCAAACTGGTTTCTTGGGCTCCATAGAAATCCCCTTTTATGCGCCAAAATGTTTACTGTCTGTGTTCGTCATAGGGATGGACCCCAGGAGTCGGGCCAAAAACTGGGAGTGTTTTCTCGGGATGACCCGGCTGGTTCTGTAAGCAGCACCTCCAACCAGGTTCTGCTTCGCTTTCGGAGTGACTCTGAAAAAGGAGGGCTGTTCAAAATAAATTACCAAGGTATTGCAGCCGAAGCACATGTGCATATAATTATTCTGGAATAATTACTGTTAGGAATTTATGATTCGTTTATATTTTATGTTCTATACACAGTTTACAGTGTTTGCAATCCAACTGGATTTTGAAAAGTCAACTTCCCGCGCAACTTAATAAATTAACTGGCTGAATTATTATTTCAAAAGGTACAGAGCAAACCATGATGAACTACTAACATTTGCAAAGTAGTCTCCAGAAAGGATAAATATTCTGCTCTAAATGGTACATAAGTTATATAACTGTTGATATGCCCTTTGCGTTATGAAAAAAGCCTAGTCTAACTAGATTGCATGCATAGGCACAATTGTAACTTGGTATATATGAAAAAGATAGGAAATAGATGTGCAATACTGAATTGAGGCCAGTTGACTCAGCGAGAAATGTTGTCTGCAGTAGTGGAAAAAGGGAGCTCCATTTCTTCTTGTGCTCCAAGTTATGTACATAATGGCAAAGAGGCTTTCTGCATGTGTCTGTTTTTACTAAAAGAGATCGGAACTGCAATGGATTCCCCCCACTCACTACTCACTACCCCCCATCCATTTCTCACTTTCTTACTTTCTTTGAGTGTGGGAACACACGCACACATACAGGCACACAACCATGCAGGCACGCACGCACGCACGCACACACACACACACACACACAAGCACATGATAGTGCTTAAATGAATCTATCCATATGCACTTAATGCACGTCCTTGCCCATTTTTTTGGATGCTCAATCTCCTTCCAGCCTTCCGACTGCAATTCTGCCTCCCTCCTCCTATCATCCCCAACGCCGAAATACTGATGGCAAGCAAAGAGTTTAAAATAGGTAAGTAACAATTCAAAGGCTCAAAGGATGACTTCATTAAAGATAACGGCTCTGCGATTGTACTAATGTTGTCCTTAGCCCCAGAGATGTTCTGTCCGAGGTATGCTGGGGTAGGCAGAATTCTCGCCTTTCAATGCACAATTACTCTCAATGTATTGCCATTTACTGTAATTAACGATCAATTGATTCATTTAATAGCTTGGTCTAATCGGTAGAATGACTAGACAATTTGTATTTATGCATTGTCAACATTCCTCATTGCATTCTGAAATTTAAATACTCATGAAACAGCACAGATAAGCGTAAATTTGTTTGCTTGGCTTAATCCTCCTGAAAAGTACTTGGGACAAGGTGGAGAGTAATACTGCACTAAAAAGTGAACCCTGACACTTCTTTACACAGTTCACAGGTAAGTAAAAGATTTGATGCTGGCCTCTAGGCAGCTTTGTGGCTTTGTGGCTGAGAAGCTTTCATTGGGATTGTTTGCAGGCTGGAGTCATTAGCTTTTCCATTAGTATTCCACTCTCACTATGGAATACAAATTCTAGAGGTCGCAGTTCCACCTCCTGAACTACATTTCCCAGGCAGAATGGGGTTGTGATAGCATAGTGATTCATTTTTAGAGCTGCTAGGTTTGATGCAACACTATATGTACCCCTATTTGTGTTGTTTATAGATGAATTAGACAGGCCATGTAATATGATGGCCACCGGCTGTAATAGAATTGTTTTTTTTTACCCAACACTACCATAAGCAGGGGCAATTTTCATTTCATAACAGCATAACAGCTGTATTCTCCTTTACTAAATTACGTACGTCTTTCATATTGTCCCTACTGCCACCATGGGACTTCTGCTGCGTGAATGTCGGTCGTAGCACTCGTTATGTGGCATTGCCTGCCGGTTTTTGCTTTTCCTATATGCCACATCACACTAATGCCATAAGATTTTGCTTGAGGTTTTATTTAGGTATTAGTTTGCTTTTGGTTTAAATAAAACAGGATCTCAGGAGGGCTTTTGATGCAGCCCAGTCTACACTCTTAAACTATTGCTCTTAATTTAGTAATGCTGCAAAAATAATGCAGATGCTGTATGACCCAATCTCAAAAAATGCTTCTGATGATTATGACAATGAAAAATAATAATAATTAGTAGTAGTAGTAGTAGTAGTAGTAGTAGTAGTAGTAGTAGTACAGTTGCAATCAAAATTATTCAACCCCCATTGCAAATTAGGTTTACTGGCAAAATTTACAAACTTTCAGCTGTTTGCAATGAACAAATCAAACAAGAACAATTTAAACGTCTCAACACAACAAATATTACAAGTGGCTTCTTGAAATTCAACACAAAATGCCACTTTTAATGACTACTGCAGGCTCAAAATTATTCAACCCCTTCATGACAAGCATCTTTAATACTTAGTATAAAACCATTTTGCCGCTATGACCTGCTGGAAATGTGATGCATAGGCAGATGTCAGCTTTTGGCAGCATTCCCAAGGAATCTTAGCCCAGTCCTCATGGACAATGGCCTCCAGTTCACTAATATTCTAGGGTTTGCATGCTGCAACTGTGTTCTTCAAATCCTACCAGAGATTTTTTTATGGGGTTGAAATGAGGCGACTGTGATGGGCACTCTAGAATCTTCCCTGACTTCTGAAACCAAGCCTTGGTGGATGTTGAGGTATGCTGAGGATCATTGTCCTTTTGGAAGGTCCAATGATGCCCAAGCGTCTGCTTCCCTACAGACAGCATGACATTTTCTTCTTGGATATCCTGGTACTTGACTAAATCCATCTTGCCCTCCAGACTTTGCAGATTTCCAGTGCCAGAGGAAGCAAGGCAGCCACAGAGCATCAAAAAGCCCCCACAATTCTTCACTGTGGGCAGTGTGTACTTTTCAGCATATGCTTCTTTATTCTTCCTGCAGACATACCACTGATTCATAAGCCCAAAATATTCCAGTTTTGTTTCATCACTCCACGAAACAATATCCCCAAACTTCTGTGGCGTATTTATATGGTTTTGTGCATATTGGAGCTTGTGCTTTTGGATCAGTCGTGGTGTGTGTCTTGGAGACCTTCAACGTTTCGTATGCGCCCTGCTGTGCAAACTTAAACCTCAGTACCTCCTGCCTCCAAGTCTTGCTGCGGGTCTCCTGCAATCACTCGAGGGTTTTTGACCACCTGTCTCCTCAGGAATCTGGTGACAGCTATTGATAGCTTCCTCTTTCTGCCACGTCCTGGTACTGTAGCCACTCTTCCTTTAACTCTGAACTTGCAAACTATGCTTCTAACTGTATCTCTACGAAAATTCAGTGCCTGTGCTATCTTTTTGCATCCTTTTCCTTGTTTGTGCCAGGCAATGATCGCCTCTATTAGCTTTTTGGACAATTCTTTTGACAGCCATATTTCTAATATGCAATCAAATGTCACTGTCAACAAACCCCTAGCAAGTGCAAGTATTTGATGTATTCTTTCTCAAGCAAACCTGATGCGTCTAATTAAGCTCTTGATTAGCTGCATTAGGTGTGCTTGAGACAACACCTGATTTGCAAATATGCTCTTATGAGGGGTTCTATTCGGGGGGTTGAATAATTTTGGGACTGCAGCAGTCATTAAAAATGGCATTTTGTGTTAAATTTGGAGAAACCACTTGTAATATTAGTTGTGTTGAGCTATTTAAAATGTTCTTGTTTAATCTGTTTATCACAAACAGCTGAAAGTTTGTAAATTTTTCTATTAAACCCAATTTGCAATGGGGGTTGAATAATTTTGATTGCAACTGTAGTAGTAGTAGTATCTCTATAACATAAAATCTTTCTTCGCTTTTGAAAAATTTAAATTTGTGAAGAAGTCGGCTGGTATTCAGACGCTTCAGACAGTGCTATATGTCAACACATGCCTCTGGGTTCAACAAATGCTCATGTCCAACAAATTCCCTCTGGAGGGAATTGAAGTGGAAGTCTGGTCAGAATTCTGTCTGATGATATCAGCAAAATGCATCAATTACAGGCAGTGCCATTGTGTATTATCTAATCCACAAAGAACATCATGAGCGGTCGGGTAACCCAGGAGGGGATGTGCAAGGGTGTTGCTAGTATTTGGCTGCCTTGTGCTGTTGGGAATAGGCATTTTTGATAATTGATTATGCGCCACATTAGCTTAATTCACTGACTCAGTGAAAGACCCCAGTGGTGGAGGGTACTGAGGGCAGATGGGCACTGTTTTGAAAAATTGAAGAGTTGATATCATGACTTCCAGAAAGCCTGTGGCCTTGATTAATGACCCCATTGTTAATATCAGTGTTAATAAGTGATATACCAGTGCATGCAGGTGGAGACAGCCATCCGTATGGGCAGTTTCTCGGTGGTGTAATTAGCATATGACTTGTGATGTGTGGACTGTGTAGACATGGCCTGTTTCTGTTCTCTGTTCTCATTTACGTAATGCCGCTGCAGTAACTAAAGCTAAACATGCTTTTTTTGCTGCACACTCGCATTCAATCTGCTTTGTACTCTGTCCTTAGTAGCGGCTTACTCTGAGCCACAAAAGTAAGCCGACCTTCTTCCAGCCCAGGTGTAAATGTATAAATGTCAATCCTTTCACTGCAGAAATAATTCATTTTGGCACTGACGCGTCTGTAATCTGCATTGCAGTAAAGAGCCGAGCTCCATTAAGAAAGCTTTTTTATAGGGTTTTAGCTTGTGTTTACTCTCTCCTCCATCCTTCCAGGGGATATTGTGCGCTACAGGTGTCTGCCCGGCTACCAGCTCAGTGGAAACGACATCCTCACTTGTCGATTCGGGACACATCTTGAGTTTGAAGGACCTCCGCCATCTTGTGAAGGTAAGGGTCTCTCTGGCGAAGGGGGGCCACAGCGAATGGTTTGAGTGTGGCGTTTCAGTTATTGCAGGTCGTAATTGGCCCTGAGAGTCACCCATTGTTATTCTAACTTCTCTTGCTCCTGAGTTTGAGTCGCAGACTTCAGTAATTCTCACATCTTGGCCCGAGTGGAGTCATTTGTGTGAAATTGCATCTGATCATATGAGAGATTCTTTCTTTGAAGAATGAATAAGTAGTGACTAAATTGGTAAATAAGTAGATATTTAACTCCATAAAACTTATGAACTCAAATGCAGCTGCTTTTTTCAGATCCATGGAACTTCGGGCCTATTTTAAATTCTGTTGGAGATTACGAACGTTCCAAGGATCCCAAATAAGTCCTGTTGAATTAAAGGGAAATGTATAAAGTCATGCGCAAGATATAGATATTTTCAATTTGATGTAATGCTGTGGCTGTGAAAACATGGCCTCCTGGGTTTGAATATTTCACTCGATATAAGTGTGATGTACCTCCAGGGAAGTACTGCAACCAGCTGATACAGAATATGTACATGACATTGTCACAATATAGAAAGAAATACTTTTGCTAAGTTTGAACCTACTTCAGGGGAAATTCAAGCAAAAAAAAAAAATTGAGTTTAAAAGGTTAAATGAGCAAGATACATTTCTAAGCTAGCCTCATGAGTTTGATGACTCTTTTCATACACATGGTTGCTAGGGGATGGTATTTTTAGAAAATTGCCCCTGCCTCAATGTTGAGGTGTAAATTCTTACCTTGAATGTGGCGTAGCTTGTTTAAACATCATTTACATCTCTAGCATGTATGCGGGGTGCGTCCAGAAACCAGTTATTTCATGGTCCAATCCACCAAGTGAGCCGTGCAGCCATTTCATCCAAATACTGTGCATCTTAAGCAGCCAGCGCCGGCAAAACTCACACAGTCAATCGGCCAGAAAATTCAAGTATTTTGCTCGTCACGACTGGCATAGTCAAGATTAGACTGCAGACTTTAGAGCATATTACTGAACTGCGATAAAGTTCATTGGATGATTGAATGCAGCATGGAAAGCATTTGGGGTAATTTATTCAAATTACGTATTTTTCAAATTCTTTCAAATTCTGAATTCTGATTAAGCACTTTTTAGTGTCTGTAATATTTTATTTGACTGTGGTGTACCTTATTTTTTCAGAAGGATCAGAAGCTGTATTGAGCTTGTATATTGCTTGTTTGTCATGTTTTTTTATGTACCCATAATGCATTTTTTATCCATACTTGAGCAACATTACAATGTTTTTATTTTTTATTTATATTCAAATGTCTCTGCATGAATGCACAAGGACTTGATTTCTCTCATCGCCTCTCGGTATAAATAAATTACAAGCTACATTTCTGAGGGGAAAAACTTGTACGTTTTCAGCATTTTCTCACTCATAAATATATATGTGTGTACACATTCACACGTACTCCACACACACACACACACACTCACACACAAACGTGCCCTCACACGCACAGACATTCATGTAATAATGGCCTTGGCCTTGGCCTTGCATGGTCAAGAACAAAGACTGATATGTCACTATGTGAGCAATGCACTGTGGGAAGGACTGTAGCTACTGGCAGACAAGCGAAGCTTGCAGAATAGCAAAGCTTAATAAATGGAACTAATTACAGAAGTGCAGGCATGCAAAGTGTATGCAAGAAAAGCCTCATATTTTCTTTGTGTCACCAAAACCGAAACGCGCAGGCCCCCTCCCTTCAGAGCACCGCACTCATGTTGGGTTTAGTGCCGCTGTAATTCATCTTCCATTAATTAGGTGTCGGCTGTTAATCACCCTCTCTTTGAAAAGGTCCCCATACAGAGGGTCAGTAGGCAGTGCTGAATATCCGCTCACTGTGGGCAGGGCTCCGTAGCTGACTGTCATTTATATTAAATAAGGCAGGCTCATCAGGGAGAGAGGAGGAGAGGGAGAGAAACAGCATGTCAGCGTGTGTGTGTGTGTGTGTGTGAGTGTGTCTTTGAGAGGAAGAGGGAGAGAGGGAGTAAGTGTGTGCATTTGCCTCTGTGTGTGTGAAAGCAAGAGGCAGGCAAGGATGAAGGTTAAGAGTTTTAGAAAGGAAAAAATATTCAAAATAAGCAGGCAGATGCCATGCGGGAGAGTAGAGGTTGAAGCACAAGATAGACAGGGAGAGGGAGAGAGAGAGATGGAGAGAGAGAGGTACTGGGGAATACAGTGCGGAGTCATGAGACAGAACAGAACCATGGAGAAGGAGATGAAAGCGAGAGTGGGAGGAGAAACAGGAGGCAGAGAGAGAGACTGGCGGGGGCGAGTGGATGCAGCATGCCGGGTGTCCGGAGGGTGAGAGACGGGAGGGGCCAAAATGGAGGGACTGTGAGGAAGATGTGGGCTTATTGAAATGCAGGAGATATTCAGGCTGCAGCTGCACCTATCAAATCACTGCCTTTTTTCTGCCTCCCCCCACCACCTACCCTCTGGCCCTCCCCTTACCCCCCCCCTTGCCTCTCCATCACTATGCTACACCATTGCATTCATGCACTTTACCATGCTCCCTGGTGAGCATCCTTATTTCCCTCCACGCCACAAAAGGCCTGCTAACTTCACTTGGCCGGTGCCTGAAATGAACACACAGTGGTATTGTAAGCTTAAGCAATGTACCACCACTATAGCGGTAATGCCAGGTTACCAGTCAGCAATACGGCTAAGTGGATCAGTGGATCAGACGTCATTTGAAGCCGTAGCCAGCGATGTTATTTCCTGTTGTCCCATGCTGCTAATCGCTAATCCCTTCTGAGCCACAGACATCTGTAGGCTCCTTGGCTGGAGTGCAGCAGTGGTTTATCTTTGTGCAAATGCTTTCATCTTGCATTCCCAGCATGCCTCTGTCCCTGCCACTGAAACTGACCCTCTCACTCACAGTGGGACCTCTGCCCCTCTCTCTTCCTTACTGCGTACCAAAGCTTCTTGTATCGCGGCGCTCCATACTTACCCTATCCAGCTCCTATAATCCCTCTAACAAACATCCCAGTGCTCTCACACACACACTTACATGCATTTACCCAGACGCCGAGAAACAAATTCAAGCCCCTTGTACACAGTCACCATGGTGATAGGGATAAATTTCTCTTTCTCTGCCTCGCTCTCCATCTTGCTCTAACTCTAAGTCTTTTCTCCTTGTTTTTCTGTTTTGTACACCCGCAAGGCATTGTAACTATTTGGGCTTTGGTCACACTTTTGTTTGTAGCATTTGTCATGTTTGGTCATTTCCCAGCATGGTTCCGGCACTGAATGACTTGTGTAGTTTTATGTTCTCGTAGCTGCATGGGATGATGAAAGTGTGTGTGGAAGATGGAAGTGTGTGTGCGTGTGTGTCAGAGCAGGAGGCAGCACAAGAGCACAGGTTATAAAATTTGTTTACATGTTTTTTTTTTCTCCTCAGAAATGAGTTCTGAAAAGGGGCATTAAGAATATATTTGAAACTTTGTGCTTGAATGTATTTCCTCAACTGTGTCATAGTTTAGAGCTGGACGCTCAGTATTTCTCAAAGCAGACAATGGTAAAGACAGTCTGCCATTTGAGCACGATAGTACAACTACTTCTCAGCACACATTGTCTATTCCTTATCCGTTCTGGGTCCTTCAGTCTTGCTGACATTTTTTCACATTAATACTGATGTAATGCTGTGCCTCCATAGAACTGCCCTTTATTTGTGCTAAGCCAATATTAATTAAATAACAAAATACAGAAATTACTCTTTATTCTCCTTCCGTGGATTTTGAAGTTTCGTAATTTTTGCCAGCATGGGTGTGAAGTGTGGTTTTGTATGGCTGTTTGACTAAGTTAATTGTGTGATTGCAGGTCGAATTGAACAGCTTTCCCCATGGTCACAGATACAGAAGAATTGTATTCTGCATTTTGAGAAAATAAATAAATTACAGTTTAGATCATAATTTATAGAAATCTGTTGTTAACTGATTGACTCATTTTTCTGCTATCAAGTCCTTATACCTCACCACCAGACTCTCAAAAGTACAATATAAGAGGCGTGCATGCACACACAGGCATGTACACCCACGAAAGACCAATTCCCCCACCATTAACAGCGCTATTGCAGAGTTGATGTGCTCTGAGGAATGCAATATTCTGAATTCTGAATTCCTCGCCATTGAAAATTTGATCATTTGAGAATTATCTGCAAATAAGAGCTCCTTTGGTGTGCGTGGCTGAATAGCAATCTAAAAATAAACAGCTCATTTACAGTAAAAAAAAAAGGGGGAAATTCCTGCTAAAATTTGGTTGAAAACAATTAAAAATGAGTGGGTTGTGGAACAACGTAGTAAGTAGCTTTCACGCTGATGAGAAGAGGCTTCTCGTTTCCTCCAGTGGTTTCCGTAGCGTTGTCCTGCTCCATTCCTATTGTTGTCAAAGGAAAAAATAGATAAACAAACTAGTAACTTGATGAGAATAATTCCAATTTATTGTATATTAAAGCCTGACCCGTAGTGTGATCCGCTTAATTACAACCCCAATTCTGAAATAGTTGGGATGAAGTGTAAATTGTGAATAAAATCAAAATGCAATGACTTTCAGATCACATGAGCCAATATGTTATTTACAATAGAACATAGATAACATTTGAAATGTTGAAACTGAGACATTTTACATTTTTATCCACAAAATTAGCTTATTTAAAATTTTCTGGCTGCAACAGGTCTCAAAAAAGTTGGGACACAGGCAAAAAAAGGGCTGAAAAAGCAATTAATATATAAGAGAATCAGCTGAAAGAACATTTAGCAAGTAATTACGTTAACTGGCATCAGGTGTGTAACATGATTGGCTATAAAAGGGATGTCTTAGAGAGGCTGAGTCTCTCAGAAGTAAAGATGGCCAGAGGCTCTCCAACCTGTGAAGGCTTGCGTAAAAAAATTGTGAAATACTTTAAAAACAATGTTCCTCAACATCAAATTGCAAAGACTTTGAAGGTCTCATCATCAAAAGATTCAGAGAAACTGGAAAAATCTCTGTGTGTAAGGGACAAGGCCAAAGACCTTTACTGGATGCCCGTGATCTTCGGGCCCTCAGACGCCACTGCATCACTCACCGGCATGATTCTGTCATTGACATTACTAAATGGGCCCAGGAATACTTCAAGAAACAACTGTCTTTAAACACAGTCCACCGTGCCATCCACAGATGCCACCTAAAACTCTATCATGCAAAAAAGAAGCCATTGTTGAGCATGATCCAGAAGCGCCGCCGTGTTCTGTGGGCCAAGGCTCATTTAAAATGGACTGTAGCAAAGTGGCCAAGTGTCCCGTGTTCAGACGAGTCCAAATTTGACATTCTTGTTGGAAATCATGGGCGTCGTGTCCTCCGGGCTAAAGAGGAGAAAGACCACCCCTCCTGTTATCAGCGTTCAGTTCAAAAGCCAGCATCTCTGATGGTATGGGGATGCATTAGTGCATATGGTGTGGGACACTTGCATGTTTTAAAAAGCACCATGAATGCTGAAAGGTATATAAAGGTTTTAGAGCAACATATGCTCCCCTCCAGACGACATCTATTCCAGGGAAGGCCTTGTGTATTTCAGCAGGACAATGCAAAACCACATATTGCAGCTATTACAACAGCATTGCTTCGTAGTAGAAGAGTCCGTGTGCTGAACTGGCCTGCCTGCAGTCCTGATCTTTAACCAATTGAGAACATTTGGTGCATAATTAAACTAAAAGTCTGTCAAAGGAGACCCAAAACTCTCCAGCTGCTGGAAGCCTGTATTAAACAAGAGTGGGATCAAATTCCAATAGCTAAACTCAAGAAACTTGTCTCCTGAATGCCCAGACGCCTTCACTCTGTGTTAAACAGAAGAGGCGATGCTACACCATGGTAAACAGGCCCCAGTCCAAACTTTTTTGAGACCTGTTGTAGCCATCAAATTGGAAATGAGCTCATTTTGTGGATATAATTGTAAAATTTCTCAGTTTCAACATTTGCTATGTGATCTCTGTTCTATTGTCAATAAAGTACTGGCTGGTGTGATTTGAAAGTCATTGCGTTTTGATTTTGTTCACAATTTACACTTTGTCCCAACTATTTCAGAATTGGGGTTGTACACGAATGCATAACCCTGCCAGTTTTCTGAAGCCACATAATTAAGCATTTGCTTTTTAATAATAATAATAATAATAATAATAATTAGAGGGTACTCAGAGAGCACATACCTCCGCCAGCAGGTTTTAATCGACTAGCACATATAATCAGCTGCAGGATCCGGATCTGTGTCTGGATTGGTCTGGAGATTTAATCACTTCCTCCCATTTATACAGTCATACTTCCCTTAAAATGTTGTGGTAATCTGTTGTATAGTTTTTGAGTAATCCAGCTGACAAACAAACACATAAACACGCAAACACACACACACACACGCGCGCACGCACGCACACACAAGTGATCACCATATCTCCTGGTGGAGTTAATAATGATAATTTGTCGTAAATGTAGAAGAATTGGCTGTTGCGGTCTAATTGTTTAAATACAATAAAAAATACAATTTTTAGAAATACAGTAATGAATTTTCCTGCTGGAGTCTCAAGTACTGTATGCAGAATATTCCTCTGTCTGGTTTTGCACATATTATTCTGTCTGGTTTCTGAAAGAATCTCCTGTACTGAGGTCAGTCAGTTTACTGAAGAAGTGAGATTTGTGCTCCAACAGGAGATGAGATATGTTAAGCCTGTAACCGTAGTGTTTCATTCGCACATGTATATGGGTCGCGGTTAGCCCTTTTGTACATTAATGATGAGCACAGAAACCAGACGGCACTAAACACGTGCCAGTTGTCACATGCTGAAATTACTCTACTGACAACGACTAAGTATCTTGGCAGAGAAGGTGCTAGCATGTCGCTGTGATCATTAAAAGATACCAGACGGGTTTGTCTTGAGTAATGTCTTGCTTCACACACCTTATGTCTCGCCTCAAGCACCCTATCTTCTTGCCCTTGAGCTGGCCCCACCTGGTATTAAAAAGTGATAAAAAGTCCACAAAGTTTACAGTCCTATACTGCTGATACAGTTTATCTCTGGGCAAGGAAGTGATAAATTGAGGCCATTTCAGCATTGGGGGCTTTTGGCTGAATAATTAAAGGGCCTGTCAGTCGCTAATATCCAGTCATAAAAAACTGTGATGAAATAGCTATCAATAAAACTCCACATCACCTTTAGTTAATAATCTTGCATGATGTGCTGTCAAATTCTATTCTTTTCCAGAAAGAAATTCCATTAAGGTAATATAAGAACAAGGTTTAGTATAGAAAATAAGATGCACTTATATTCATAGTAGAGTTTGTCCTTTTTTGGCTTTGGGGTGCATCATCCTGCATTTAAGCAATTTTTTGAGAAATTTTTAAACTGTTTTTATATTATACTGATTAAGCAGTGTCACTTTAAAGAATTATCCTGCATTGAGAATGGAATCACATTACGCTGAGTACCATAGATGTGAAATGTATAATTAAGGGGCAATTCATCACTAGAAAAATAGCGTATGTTTATGTCCAATTACTTCGATGAAGGCATTTAAAGTGTCAAGCAATCACATGGCTCTTTGCTCAGTAACACTGGGCTAAAATATAGTCCTCATGATGGTGCTATTTTTTTGGTTAGGAATAAATCTGGAGGCGTGTGTGTTTGTGTGACTGTTTGTACTTCAAAAGTGGCACCAGTGGTCTCTAGTGGATGAATATCGGTGCAGGAAAATGCAGCCTTAACCGTGGTTGTGAAAAAGGCAATGTGAGAATAAAATTAATTTAATTAATAAAAATAAAATTAATTGTGAATAAAATTGAATTAAAAGCAGGGGCAGCCATCAACTGAATACTGCTGTGTGTGTCATTGTCTCATTACTGTTCCCTTGGCTTCACAGCTGTCAGTTTGTGTACGTATTGACTGATCTCTCGTGGTGCTGTTTTCATGTGGCCGAGGTCATTCTAATTAGTGTCTATGTTTCTGGGAGCTTGAATCAAGTCAGATCAGTGTCCTCAGGGTATGAGACATGCTTAAGGCGTTTCACTTCAGATGCGCCGTCTCTCCCCCTCCCCCCTCCTCCGCTACAGTGTACAGCTGAGCGCCCAATGTGTACAATACAAGCATCCAGGTGCCTGACAGCTGAGAAATTAAAAACCACATACGGCCTTGTTCTTTCCTCCATCTCTCATCTGTTCTTTGTGTTCCTCGGACCCCGCAGCTGCGGCGTCACCAGACTCGGGCTTGCGAGACTCGTCTGAGACCGGAGGCTTGTAGATCAGTCGGATAATTCAAGGGAAAAATGTCAGGAATGTCACAAGAACTCAAGAGAGAGGAATATGAATGGTGTTGAAAGACCTGAAGTCATTTATCTGTATGTTAAACACATGAGCCTCAGAGCCAGGAAGAGTACGGTGCTCTTGGGCAGTATGAGAAGCAGCCCTGAAGTTGAATTCTCTCTTTAGTTCATCGTGTTTTTCCTCCCTGGTAAATGTTTGATTCATAAATTTAAATATTCCAGGAAATTACATAGCTTGTGTTGCTTTTCTTATTGCACATACTGTGGGACTACTGTATCATTTTTTTATCGCCTAAATCGCTCATGATGGCGCCGTAACTCTGGGTACTTTCCCCTACTGTAATTTGTCCAATATTATCCATTTTCCCATCTCCTCCAGGACACTGATGCAATCGCTCGATTTTTTTTATTGAATTTGTGACTCAACTCACAGTGGATAGGCCTCGTAACAGTGTCTTATGTTTCTGCTCCCCTCTAGTGACATGTCCCATGAACGAGGTGCTGACCGACTCTACGGGCGTCATCATTAGCCAGACAACGGGTGGAGGATTTCCCCACTTTGAGACCTGCTCATGGGTGGTGAAGGTGGAGCCTGGCTACAACATCTCACTCACCATCGAGCACTTCCAGACAAACAGGCAGTTCGATGAACTTGAGGTCTTTGATGGTGAGCACTGTGTGTTCGGTGCGGCTTTTGAAATTCTCTTTCTCATTTCCTCTCTCTCATCCTTCCATTCACTTAATTGTGTTTTTTTTATACATGGTTCTGGTGTTTTCTCCTGCAGAAATAGCAAGCCACTGGAGACGCGTGGCATATAAATATTTTAAACCAGGCAATTGATATATAAACAAGACAGCATAACAGCAACAATGAAAGCCACCATTGGATAGCACAATGGCCGAGAAAATGGGATTAATTCTCATCTCGCACCTTTGTTGCAGATGTACTGACAGTCATATTGAAATGTGTCTCGATGAATGGTAGGGAATTGAGCCTGAGCGAGTCATAAAAGAAGAGGGTTTCTCTGAATCAAGATGACAGATGCTTTTGGGACATACCACGGTCACTCTGCGTGTGGATCTGTGTGTGTGTGTGTGCGTGTGTGTGTCTGTGTGTATGCCCAAGGGTTATCTGGAAAATTGCTGCATCTTTTCTGGGGCAGTGGGGGACTATGAAGAGGTCACTCAGAGCGGACGGGTCAATGATCTTTCATTTAATATAATATTGGAAATATGAACTGGGGCCAAAGGTCACCAGCTCCCATTGCCTCTCCAAAGGATATTTTGGTTGCCCTACATACTGGGGTCACATCTGCAATCTACCACAAATGGAAGACGGAATTTTATCTGGGCCATCCATTATTGAGCCGTAAAACGAACTGTGCTAATTTTCTCTGCATTTTTGATTTTGTCAAATGAATTCATAGTTTTTTTTTTCTCTTTTTAAAGTGGAATCTGGGAAGTAAATTGAAGCCAGTGCTAAGATGGAGAGAACACAATTCAGAGCTCAGAGTGTGATTCGCTCTGATAAAGCACCGCTGCTGATGTGTGCCTCTCCAAGTAATTTGGGCTCAGTTTGAGATTTGCCTCTCTCTGCATGCCTCGGCACTGTCATGCGCAAGTGCGTCTGATTACTCCTTTTTATCATGGTAAACCAACTGGCAGCAGACCGGCCTTCTGCGTCTCACATTACGCTGCACCCAGCCAAGCTGCTTCTCCCTCAAAATGCCTTGGAGCACCCCGACCCAACCTCAATCTCTGTGATCTGTAGCACCCCCTCCCAACCCTCAATCTCTGTGTGAACTGTTTGCATGAGACTTAACCTTGTCCTCGTTGTGTGTTTAAGTGAAGCCTTGCACATTATCGCCATTAGTCAATGCTGTCACGCAGGGATGAGTATTTGATATGCAGTGAAAGTATAACATTATATTGTATGATAGTATTTTACAGTGCACCAGGCAGCAATGTTTAAACCTTGATATCTCTGCCATTTTTGTGTTCGGCCTCCGTAGTTTGATCCTCGTACTGCTTGGTTACAGTGCTGTGAAAAGCATTTGCCTCCTCCCTGATTTCATTGATTTTTGCATATTTGTCACACTTAAATGTTTCAGATCATCAAAATAATTTTAATATTTGGCAAAGATAATCCAATTAAATGCAAAATGCTGTTTTAAAATGATTTCATTTACTGAAAGAAAAAAATGCTATCCAACCCAACTAGGCCCTTTGCAAAAAAAGTAATTGCCCCTTTAGTTACTGAATCAACCAACTGAAGAAATTTTGATAATCAGGTTCAATATCACTAGACACACTTGGTAATGTTTAGTGCCAGCCCTGTTCAATCTAAAATCACTTTAGTAGAACCTGTCTGGCAATGTGAAGTAGGGAAAAAGCAGCACAAAATGCTGTTATCAAAAGACATTGAAAAGCTGATTTAAAAAAAGCAAAATTGTTGACATCTTTCAGTCTGGAAAGGGTTACAAAGCCATTTAAAGGCTTTGGGTTTCCAGCAAATCATGTTGAGAGCCATTAGCTACAAATGGGAAAAACTTGGAGCTATAGTGAACCTTGCAGGAGTAGCCAACCTACAAAAATTCTTCAAAGGGCGCAATAGATGACTCATCCAAGAGGAAACAGAAGAACCCAGGTGACCATCGAAAGAACCTGCAGGCCTCACTTGCCTCAGGTAAGGTCAGTGTTCACGATGTGACAATAAGAAAGAAACTGGGCAAAAATGGCATCTGTGGGGGATCTGCATGGCAAAAACCTTTATCGGACCACAATAGAAATAAGTGCTTGCACTTTTTTGTGCTATCCTGATTTTAAATGTATATTGTACTTGTCTGTACTTTTACATTTTTTATTGAATAAATCAAATCAAAAAACCAAAAACCACTGCCAACCAAAAGGAACATGAAGGCTCGTCTTACATTTGTCAAAAAACACCTTGACATCCAAGAATTTTGTGATAATTTGTGTACAGATGAGTTAAAAATAGCACTCTCAGGAGGACATGGGTCCCGTTACATTTAGCGTAAAGCTAACACAGCATTTTGCAATGAGAAAATTATATCAACAATCAAATACTATGGTGGTAATGTGATGGTCTGGAGCTACTTTGCTGCTGCAGGATCTGGGTGAACTGCCATAACTGATGGAACCATGAATCCTGCTCTCTGGCAGAAAATCCTGAAGGAGAATGTCCAGCCATCAGTTTGTGACCTCATGCAAAAGAGCAGTTGGGTTATGCAGCAGGACAAAGATCTGAAGCACATGAACAATACCTCTGAATGGCTCAACAGAAACAAAATGAAGGTTTTGGAGTGTCCTTCTTGAAGTCTTGACTTGAGTATGATTGAAATACGATGGCATAATCTTAAACAGACAGTTCATGTTCGAAAACCCTCCATTGTGGCTGAAATAAATAAAATTAATCATTCTGTTAAAAGGTACTATATGCTTTTTCTACTTTTATAGCGATCCAAATCTTTGATTATGAATTTCCCATAGACTTAAGATAGTGAGGTTAAATTTTAACTACTAAAGCAGACTGACATTTATGAGTTTGGATGAATTGAATCAAGTAATGAAGGTAACAAGAGCAGGAGTAATGAACTGATGTGTGCTTTGGCGTACAGCAAATCGTCTAGGTTTATAATGGTTGGATGCAGTGAGGGAAAGACAAAACCTGCTGGAGAAAGACAAAAACCAGTCCATAAAAAAAATCTGTGTTAACAGTTACACTCTTGTTTTTCTTTTTTTTAAATAGTTTGCCAAAGAAATAAATACAGCTGGTGGACTGACAGACTACAGTAACATAAGGCAGCCTAATATTAACTTGCTGGCTGACATCACCAACACCTCTTTTTCTTACACTGTTATGTTATGCAATGTGCTGGTGTTTGTTCTGATGTTCTGTCATCTTGATTCTGTGCTAAGCCACAATTGGCAGTAAATATCAGCTAAGTTCATACAGTACTTTTTTTGCCATTTTGTTTTGTGAGTTTGAATTGAGTTAAACTGTTCTTTGTTCAGCACCAATGTCAGTAACTTCTTCATAAAATTTCTTCTTGCTGTGAAAATTCTTTACTTTAGACAGATGTGCCATCAAAACCTTGAGTTTCTACAAAACTATATATCAGTTCAGATATGCTTATTCGACATAACTACTGTCTGATTCTGGATTGCCACTTAAAGTGAAGAGTTTGTACCCTACAACTGCAAAAATCTTTCACCATGGCAGCTCAATTACTTTGAAAGCATGAATTACAAAACAAGAAACTGTTGGCTGTAAGTGAATCGTAAATGCAGCCTATTCCAATGATTTCCAAACTCAAGGGACCACTGCATAGCCTACACCAGTTGTTGTTACTGCTGCAATTGCAGTCCCAGAATTTTAATAGGCTCCTCATTTTCTTAATTAGTTGCTTCAAGGAATTATTTTAAAGGGATTATTTACCTTTTTTTAAACCAAGTAATGAAAAAAATTGTTATGCCTTTTGTGAAGAGTGAATACTCAATGTTTATAGTATTTGTGTTCATTACCTCCGCCAACGAAGTTGGGGCGGAGGTAATGTTTTCGTCCCTGTTTGTTTGTTTGTCTGTCTGTTTGTCTGTTTGTGAACAACATTACTCAAAAAGTAATGCACGGATTTGTCTGAAATTTTGTGGGTGGATTGCTATTACATCAAGGATAGACCCTATTGATTTTCTCCGCCATCACTGAAACAATATGGCCGCCATGGCAGCCATGTTGAAATCTAATCGCACGCGATAACTCAAAAAGTAATGCACGCATTTCTCTGAAAATTTGTGGGTGGATTGCTATTACATCAAGGATGGACCCTATTGATTTTGACCGCAATCAGTGAAACAAAATGGCCACCATGGCAGCCATCTGGAAATCCTATCACACGTAATAACTCAACTTTGCTCCCACTCATGCACATTTGGATTGTGCTGCCTTGGCGGAGGTTTGCACTCTATGAGTGCCTCTAGTTTTGCTATATTCTTACAGCCTGCACCAAATCAGTGTGGTGTTTCAAAAAGCTGCCAATTTGGCTTCCAAACACGGGTTTTTTTGGTTAAGAATGTTTTTCCCACAACATATCTCAAAATAATTTTCACTGTCTTTGAATTCTTCATTGCCTAAGAAATTGCAAACATTTCACTTTAAACATAATTTCTGTGATTAATTCTAGTTTTCTCTGGCCCATTTTATTTAAAACAGTGGTTGAAAAATAGCAATCCATGTACACATGAGATTACTCTGCATTATATTGCATTAACATAGGAGGGTCTGTTGATATGTTGAGTGGTTCCTGGAGCTGCTAACACCAGGCAATGCGATGTGTTCACCTTCTGTAGAGCTATAGATATGGTCTGGGCCAGTGGGCATTTTTGAGATGAAGTGCCATTGAGGTGAAATTCTGCTCTGTGACATGGGACTTCGGCTTTTAGCTTAATAACCAGGTTCTCATAAAAAATGCTCAGACACTCTGGACTGTTCTGCCTGCCACAGGTCCATCCAGGCAAAACCCAATTCTCATCACACTGAGTGGAAACTACTCTTCCCCCCTCACCATCACCAGCACCTCCAATAAGGTCTACCTGCACTGGTCCTCTGATCACGCCTCCGGCCGTAAAGGTTTCCGGATTCGCTATTCAGGTGAGCAGCTCACTGTGATTTGAAAATCAGACATCTGAACAGTTTTAAAAAAGAAAAATCTCACTGCTGTCTAGATCTCGAAATGTATGGCGTGCTGAAGGTTCCTAATTTCCCATAGTCAGTTCCCCATCGTGAACAGTGAGCTACTGGAATGACAAATCTTCCCACTCGTGTCCCAGTTTCCCCAGGCCATCTGTTCAGTCATTTTTATTTATGTGTTTATTTATTTATTTATTTGTGGGGTTTTTTTTTAATTTACTTTGCTGTGTTAGCAGAATTAGCAGCAGGCTGTCCTCAACAGAGTGGACCCTCTTGACATACCCCCACAACCTCCACCTCCGTACATAGTACCTCTGTGTGAGAGAGAAAGATGGCGGGACAGATTCAAAGCTCTGTTCTCCCTTCTTTATCAATCCATCTTTTATCTCCCTGAGTCTCCTCTCTCCATCCCTGAGTGCTGCCAGCTGCCTCCATGCTCATCCAGGCCACTTGTCATATCCATATCTTCCTGTCCTCTCTTACCTGTGTATTAAACGCTAAAAACCAAGCTTTTCTACCAGCCTTAAATGGTATCTAAAAATTGCATTCTCTACAGTGCACCAGATTTACAGTTGGCTGTCATAAAGCTTGTACTGTAACTTCTACCAAATTCAACATTTTTTCATCCAGTGTGTTTGTGAGGACGATAGCAGTGGAAATAGGTGTGCTGTAGTGGTTTTTACGATGAGTTTTTCCTGATTAATGTCCTCAAAGTTTAAGTGTCTTGATTCGCCTCTACACCTGTGGACACGCACTGAAGTGGCATCTTGGTTTTGAGCTTGTCCAGCTGTAAGATGGGCCTTCACAGAGTGAGTGTGGGAAATCAAGGAGGTAAAGTCCCCCCCTAGTGTTTTATTATGACCGCCTGAATTTTGGTAATGTGCACAAATCGTCCGCCGAGACGCAGAGCTAATGAATGAAATCAGCTGCCTTGAATTGATGGGTGGATAAAACATCTCCTGTACTTCAGCCAAAGACGGTCAAGCTTACCTGAATGCCAGTGCCTGCATTGCACACTCTGCCTGCAAGACTGTGGCATCATTAAAATCAAAGGAGCAATTACACCCTTTATTTACAGTGGGCTTTGGTTTTGAACATATGGCAGTGGTCAAATGACATTAAACTACCTTTGAATCAAATAGCTTAGTTCTGGTAGAGAAGCAGTCATAGTTAGACCCATACCACCAAGATAGATCCCTGTGCGTCCGAGAACAGCCTATCTTTTACAAGTGACAGGGTTTACCTGAGTAGTAAGCAACTGAAATGCCTTGGCCATCATTATGAGCTTTACTGCATGTGTTTGTAGATTACTCAAGAGTAATTTTTCTATATAGCGTTTCTCTTATCTGATTATCTGGAAGGTGTAAAGCCATAACTCCTCATACTAAATTGTCTTGGTTGAATCCAGCGTTTAGGTCAAATTACCATTTTTATTGAGAAGTAATGTAGTTGCCCTGATCAAACAGTTGGTGAAGCACAATTCTTTCCCCTCCCTGTTTGCATCTTATCTTCCGTCTGCTCAATTTCATTTCTTGTCATCTATTCCAATGTTAGCTCACTTATTTAAATCTAATCTGCGCAGTATTCTTATTTGCACTGACCCATTTATAGCCAATCATGCTGAAGAATATTAAGACCTGCGTGTATTGTAGTTTTTGCATTGAAATTCAAATAATCAAATTGTGTTTGTATTGTGTGTAACCTAATGTTTAACAACCGCAAATACATTTTGTGTCCTTTTACAGATTCATAAATTTTTAAATACTTTTAGCGCTGGTTTTTCTCCAAGGCAGTAATTCTGGTTTACAGCCAGGTTAAGCTGTTTTTGAATCTATAGATGTTATTTAAATGTGTCATGGTTAATTTGAAAATGATTATAAGCTTTAAAAAGGCTGGACTTCCACTTTTGAAATCAACTCGTGAGAGGCAGCCGCCAAGACAAATTCACAAATGTTTAATTTTCTGTTTTACTGCAGCTTATCAATGTGACAGATTCTTACTCTGTCATCATTATTCTTTCAGCTTCCTATTGCAGCCCACCCAGCCCTCCTGCCAACGGCTCAGTCCATAGCCAGACGGGCACCAAGCTGGGCAGCACCCTGCGTTTCAGCTGTGTTCAGGGTTTCCGCCTCATCGGACAGAGCAGTGCCACCTGTACCCGCAGTCCTCAGGGCCTGTACCAGTGGAACGCCCCCGTGCCCCTCTGCCAGGGTAAGGACTGTGCCCCTGGCCCCACAGCCACCTTGGTTCATTGGCTGGGAAGCTGTAGCAAGCAGACGGCGATTGGCTCCGCACCAGGGCGCATTCTGCCCTAATGTGCTTCCTTCTTCTTCCTGTTGGGTCCCAACTGGTTTCTAATGCATTGATTTCCAAGACATTGTTTTCCTCAATGGTGCGCACTAAGTGATAGGTTTGCCATTAAGCATTTACTGTTTCACAGTTGTGTCGGTTTTTCAATTTTTTCCTCTGGTTTGTTTTCTTTCATTGCTGTTGAGGTGTTTAGTGTCTGGGGCTTTTTTTTTTTTTTTTTTTTAAATGTGCAGCATAAATGGGAAACAGGTTAGCTCTTGGGACTGCATTAATGTTGCCTTTCAGTGCGGAAATTGATACAGTCAAAATGTACTTTAACACGCTTTCTTTTTGTGCTTGAAGTCTTGGAACTCTACTTTAGTTATTTATTTTCTTTTGCGGTCGCCATGGATTTTTTTTATTTATCTGTGACTGACCTTCATAGGGAGCTGGGCTTTAGGTTTAGCCTTGCAAATATCTTGCAGAAGCAAGCAAAGGTATCTCATGCTCTACTTGAAATTGGCTGTTTTATCCAGCATAAATCTCTCAGCCCTCCGTGTGGCATTATCTCAGTGTGGCTGACCCTTGCTGAAGCGTGTGAGATTATTGTATTTTGTGATGGTGTTAGTGCCCCTGACTGTGCCCTGTGTCACCGTTTCACAGTGGTATCCTGTGGCATCCCGGCCTCTCCTGTAAATGGCACAGTGACGGGTAGGGATTACACCTTGGGCTCCAGGGCCGTCTACCATTGTAACCCAGGCTTTCAGCTGCCAGCCTCCCACACAAGGTCCATCATCTGCCAGGAAAATGGGAGGTGGAGCCCCGCCGACACTCCACCCCGCTGCACGCGTGAGTCTGGCCTTTCTCTTTTGATTGGCTGGGGGAGGAACAGTTGCTCTCTCTGTGTACCAGAAGATTCAGCAGGATGCGGTTTTGTTGAGTCAGAATTGCATAGCGACAGTGTATACAATGCTTAACAAATTTATTAGACTACCTGTCATAAAAAACGAGAGAACATGAATATTTAAGAAATTTGTCAAAAACTTGATTAAAACTAAAAATTATTTTGTTATTTCTTTGGCAAATAACAAACTGAAACCACTATTCACACATAAAAACAAAACAAAACAAATATATGTTGTATGGCCTCCTTTGGCCTTGATAACAGCTTGCATTCTTGCATTCAACCACTAAAACTAATGTTTTTGTCCAGGAATGCAAGGAAATAACTGTTATTTGGCATCTTAATTAAAAAATAATTATGTGTTTAACTATTTATTCAGCTTTTTTGTAAAATGGTAAATTCAAAAATTCATGGAAAACAACAAGAACAATTATATTTTAGCATTAAAAATATCATTTCAGTTAAAGAGCTTGCGCATACTGGTGGATTAACCATTACAGAAACATAAAAATTATTTTGGTAATTACCATCACTGTTAATTTAGGGCAGCTGTGGCATAAACCTTACATTAGGTGGTGGTCTAATAAATTTGGTAAGCGCTGTACCTTTTTGAAAAATGTGGCATTACCACTCGAGTGCATTACAGAAATACTTATTAATAGGAACTAGCCGATACCCATGCTATGCACGGGCTATATGCGCGGGCATTGTTTTTCGATGCAATGTAGGCAGGCTGGGTTTTTTTTAACACAATAATGGCTGATTGAATTAGCCAGTTTTACTTGCAAAAACAGCTTCAAAATGCAGTTTTCACTTCATAACTAAGTTCGAAACCTGGCGCATTGTCTTTGTCACGCAGTAAAACCGGAAAACCGGTGTACCCTTATAAAAATTTACTATAGTTAATTATAGTTTACTATAGTAAAATTGATGTGAACTATAGTAAACTACACTTTACTACAGGAAACTGTAGTTTGTTGCAAATATATTATAGTAATTGAATATCATTGCTATAGTTTACTATATTAGAGTTTGACTTTTGTGATTTACTTTAGCATCACTATAGTAAACTACAGAGTTACTATAGTGTATCTATACTATTATATATTATATACTATATATTTTGTGGTAATTTTTCATAAGGGTATGCAGAAAACAGGCTCATTATTCACGGTGGTTTCGGAGGAGATGTGTGAAATTACGCAAATCGCCAACTCAGTAATAATATATAGATTACAGGAAAAAGGATTACATTGGTTGAATTATAGATTGTTGAAGCTTGGTGAAAGCAGATTAAAGCAGCACCAATTTTAGGTGAAGAAGTAAACATTTATTTTTGTTAGTGTTTGAATATCCCCGCATAGAATACTTTCATTAATGACCTCGGACCTTTCATGTTTGCAGCGGTAACATGCCCTGATCTCGGCCACTCTGCTGTGGATTACGGGAGGTGGAGGCTCATCTTTGGAACAGCAAATCAATATGATGCCATAATGATGCTTATCTGCGACCCCGGCTACTACTACAGGGGTCAGCGAGTCATCCGCTGCCAAGCTAATGGAACCTGGGATTATCCAAATCCTCACCCTGCTTGCGATAGTAAGCTCTCTCTTGGAACTAGAAATTCCACAATGGTAATGTGACATTTGCTTTTAACTATGTTGACAATACAAGTGCTAATTAGCTAAATGTCACAATTTTGTTTATTCTATTGTATAATTAAGTGTATAATACAATTCGTTAACATGCAGTGTAGCTCAGTACAGGGATTATTTACAAATATTTTTGTAATCTTTATAAAAGGATTCAGTGAGTTTTGAGGTGACTGAATGAATATTAAAAAGCTATATCTCATTGACTCTTTGTTTTGTAGTCCCTCTGAGAAGCCTGCTGAGCAGTACATAGGGTGTTGTGTGAGGCTAGCCGTTGTTCTCCATGAAAGAAATATTGCTTTTTCTTGCAGTTATTTCCTGTGGGGAGCTGGGCACCCCTCCAAACGGGAATAAGATTGGGACTCTGACTGTGTTTGGGGCCACAGCCATCTTTTCCTGCAACACGGGATACACGCTAGTTGGTTCCCGGGTCAGAGAGTGCATGTCCAAGGGGCTGTGGAGCGGAACTCAGGTTCAGTGTCTCGGTGAGTCAATCAAAGTCAGGCTGTTGTCAACGCTACCCTCTCTCTCTCTCTCCCTCACTCCATCCCTCTCTCTCCCTCACAGCTTCCCTTTCCCTCTGCCTCACTGTCTCGCTTTCTCTCCCTCCCTCTCTTCCTCATGGCCTCCCTTTCTTTCTCCCTCACTCTCCCTCTTCCTCTCCCTCCATGCTTCCCCCCTCGCTTTCCCAGTATTTCTGATCTTTTATTGACTTTTATGTAACACTGCATTGGTGTACTTGAGGTGAAATCTTGAATATGCCTCTCACCCACTAATTTCTTTTCTCTCTCCACTCTATATGCCCGTCTGTCATGTATATGTATGTGTGTGTGTGTGTGTGTGTGTGTGTGTGTGCGCGTGTGTCCCTGCCTGTGTGTCTCTATTCAGCTGGACACTGTGGCACACCCGAGCCCATTGTGAATGGACAGATCATTGGGGAGAATTATAACTACAGGGGAAGTGTCGTGTACCAGTGCAGTCCTGGGTTTAGACTCATCGGGGTGTCAGTGCGTATCTGTGAGCAGGACCACCGCTGGTCCGGGAAGACCCCGGTGTGTGTCCGTGAGTGTCCCTTCGTCAGTTCATAAAACAGCCGATTGGCCAATACATCATTTTTAATACGAGCCGCTAAGTGCACCTGAGAACCTTTAGCTAGTGTTTTATGGTCAATAATCTACAGTGCAGCATTTATGTCTCGGTGCACTAGTACCCAAGCATGTAGGCATGAAGAGACTGTTGTAACCTTTTCGCCTTTAACAAATTTAAGCAGTGGACTAGAAATTGCTATATGGAGTTCCAGTGGCTTGGGAACTGAGGACAGAAACTGGACAGTGACAGTTAGATCAGACAGGCTACCTGCAATTTGAACAGCTAGAATTGCAGACTAACAAACCAGCCAACCTTTCATTTCTTGAATACATATACCAAGGAGAATACTCGTGTCTCGTCTGTGGTGTATATTTATATGTCTATCTTGGTTTTTCACACAGCAATCACCTGTGGCCACCCAGGAAATCCCACCAATGGTGTGACCCAGGGCTCTCAATTCAACCTCAATGACATTGTGCGCTTCACATGCAACACAGGCTACATGCTACAGGGTGCTGGCAAATCTCAATGCCAGCCCAATGGACAATGGAGCAACAGCTTGCCAACATGTAGAAGTAAGTTTATATCCCAAAGCCTGTGCGAGTGTGTTTGTGTGTGCATGTCACTGTGAACCCATTCGATTTTTCACTGTCAGACTGAAAGGAAAAGTAAAATGTTCACGGTGCTTTCTGTCCTGGAGAGATAAGCCTTGATGGAGCCTTTTAGGGAAATTGAAAATGAAAAGTAGAGCGACAAGGAACAATTCAATTAATAATTCTTTACCTCTGGTGCTCGAGGTTGGCGGATGGGACCTGCTAATGTGTGAGCGAGGCACATCTCTCGCTGGTATTGTCAGACGGTCGTTTCAGCTCTCAGAAAGGTCCTGTTTAATCAGGCAGGGAGAGAGCTCTGCCATCGAAGGACGAGCCCTAGTTTCACGGCAGCCAGGAACAAGGCTCCTCTCGCCAGCCTTTATGCTCTTTATCTGTAAAACAAAGTCTCGGATGTGAGTGAAAGATCTTTAAAATTTAGCGTGGTAGCTTTAAAGGGCTTTGCATGCTGTATGTTTGGATTTTTCTTAAATGTGTCAAAGCACTGCCGCTCACTGCCAAAGAATAACAGAGAAATGCCCCATCTCCTCTTTGACAGCAAGTGATGAGAAACTGAAGTCAGACACGAACTATCATGCTCTTGCTGTTATTTTTTTTCTGTTTTGAGTGTAATAATGATCTATGAAAAAGCCAAAGTTTTAGATTCTGTACCAGCCCAAGCTTGCATATATACTGACTGATGAATGATGTTTTTTTGTCTTTGCCCTGATTTACTGCCAGAATCACATCAGCAGTCAGTGCAATGCAAATTGCATTAAGAAAAAGGCTCACTGGAGCGTGGAGACATAAGTAGGGGATTCAAGCACTCCTCGTCAGCTCAATTTATGTTTTCACTTATTTATTTATTTTTTTGGCCTTAATTATAATGTTTAAGGCGTTTATTTCTAATGTGTGTTTACCCTCTTGGAGAACCCTCATAATATCCACTGTCTTCTGCCCACTGCACCCAGTCATTAGAAGCCTGCTTTAGGAAATCACAAAACCGGCTCAGACGCATCTAATGGTGCCAGAAAACAAGGCTGTTCAGCAGAGAATCCGGGGCTGCATCAATAAAGCAGACGGCCCACACGCACCCCGATTAATCAGGGACGATCCTTATGGGAGCATGGTGTCCGCATCTCTAAAAACAGCCAGCAGCCCCCGGGGGAAAAGGAAACGCGGGGAAATGGAGCCTGGAAAACACGAGGCGATTATTGTTGCATCTCCACGGGCTTCGGGCCTGGCTAGCAGCCAGCAATAAGCTGGTGTCGCTACTCTTCTCTTCGCTCATAGAGATGAATTGCCGCTCTTCTTAGCTTGATATGAAACCACCCGCCTCACGCGCATATATCAGTGGACATACAGTACGCGTGTATGCATGTATATTTCAATTATATCATCAGTCATAAACAATATCGCGGAGGGTCGATGATATAAACGGTAATGTATTAAGTGTTTGAAGCCGATTTAGCTTTTTTGGCTGCCTCTTTTACGTGACTCCTAGTGCTGCTGAAAGCACTGGCATACTGTGTCTCTCCCACTGTTTATGGCTTTGGCAAACTGAGGTTATTGGCGTTCTGTAGTACACAGGGTACATGACCATTCTCACTGTGCTGCAGAAAGTAAGGCCCAACCATGAGCAACCTTTAGATCACTCTGCCTAGTAACCCCTGTAAACTGGCTTTTATGAGGATGTGATTGTGTCATTCGGCTGCATGTCTTTATCTGCATCTCTGAAAGGGAAGTGCTAACTGTCTCTAGTGCCATTAAATTTACAGCTAACCAAGCCCTGTACAAGCTCCCTCAAATCTGCATCTTTTATGGTAACGGTCGCCTTTCAAAAGCGACCCCTGTGAAGACTGGGCGCACTATTCTCCCCCCGACCGCTGGGCTGTCATCCGCTGTCAGGAAGGGTGCCCTCCATACACAAAGGACCATCTGTCTGCCCCGTTCAGATCTCCATCATCTTGTCAATAAAATACAAATAGCCCAAATCCCCCTGCTGAGGAAAGTGTATGGCGGATGGGTTATTGATAACATCTGTCACAAATTTTAATGCGCACCGCACCACTGGGGCTTGTTCCTCTCCCCACATCCAGATCCGCAGTTCGGGAGCTTTTTATCCCAGATTGATTGGGAGACGGGGCCGATGCCATCTGACGCGCCGTTGCCTGGCACCGCTGCCGCGGGCGAGGATTGATTAGGCGAAAACAGAAAGCTAATTTCTGCCCTGATCCTCCATCTCTCTCCTACCTGGCATTAAGCTGACATCCAGCCTTTACTTTCATGCCTGGCGCTACCCATAGATGGCTCCTCTGCTCCAAAACACGGGCTCTCTCTGTGCTTTTGGGACGAGGAAACCATTTTGTGTGTCTGTGCTTTTCTGTTTCTGCCTCTCTTGATGTTATGTAGATTGTTAATTTGGGTTTCAGGTTGTTGCAACAAATAGCACTGCTTTGACTCTTCTGTCATTTCTGTGTTATTACCTAAACGAAGCTTTCATCTTTTATTGTTGTTCATATTTGGTATTAAATTTTGACTTGATTACTTACAATCAAGAGGAGACATTATAGGGGAAAGACAAAAACTACTCCGCAAAGCAAATGGTTTCTGAGGAATTGATGGAAAAATACTAATTCTAATTACCCTTAAACACAGCCTTACTTTGAACTGCCGCATACGTTGTATAAATGTATTTGTACTAAACAATTACTGAAAAGGCAGATGTGAAGCTGCGGTGACTTTTCTCCACTGGATGTCTGGAAACAGCTCCTGAAATTGTGAAAGTCTTAAAGAGACAATAATTCAGGATATTTTTTGAATGTTTCAAAGAAATTTTTAATGTCAGATACAGTGCCATTTGACGATAAATAGCAGCAATATACACTGCAAACCACTAGGTCTGTCTGTTTATCTTTGTTTCAAAACTTAACCCTAAAAGCATAAATATTTGAGTCAGAATAAAAAGGAAAGTAAAATTTAATAAATGGCTGAGTTAGAATTCCTTCAAAGGGCACTTATGTGTACATAAATATAAAAGGCAATGATTCGCTCACAGAAAAGGCTATATGCGGCACATGTTTCAACAGCGTACAATTGTGCGTAAGCTACAGCTGTACAAGTGGTTCCAACAATGATATGTATCAACTGTAACTGAAATGCCATTGGCACATTTTACCCATATATTTGACATGTCGGTCCTATGACTATCCCACAGTTATGAACTGTACAGACCCCGGCCATGTGGAGAACAGCGTTCGGCAGGTCATTCCGAGCGGTCCTCACCGCTTCAGCTTCCAGACCACTGTGTCTTACAGCTGCAATCCTGGACACTACCTCCTGGGCACCAGTGCACTGACCTGTCAAGGGGACGGGACATGGGATCGCTCCCTCCCCAAGTGCCTGTGTGAGTGCCTACCTGCTTATCATCCCACCCGCTAGGTTTCCTCTAGAAACATGGTTCCTACACTGCCAGGGTGTTTTTTTTTTTTAGTCATTTTTCTCTCACAGTGACTATGAGTCAGGACTTAAGGCTGCTTCAAGCAGAACTGTATTTGACTTCACCCTGCCATATTGTTCAAAACATGTTTTTATCTTCTTTCTCTTTTCTCGATTGTTTCCTTCATTGCAGCTAGTTGTACAAGAGCTTTTGTTCAGTTATAGCTGAAACAAGGCTCAAACACTTTCGCATTGTTTAAGGATTCCCAGAATGACAAGATTACATTGAATGAACCCCCACAGTGTGTACTGGCTTGTCTCTCACAACAGATCCACATTTTTTTCCCTGCTTTTACATAAAAAGTGACGAGACAGGCAACCTGCCAGAAGCACCTCAGGGATTCAGGTTGTTAAGTTCATGTTTTCATCTTCTCTCTTCTATTTCTGCCCTCTACCTCTCTCCCCTATCTTGCTCCCTCCCTTCTACCCTCTTTCTCTCCCCCCCCACAGTGATTCTGTGCGATCGCCCCAGCATGCCCCCCTATGCCCAGATTTCGGGCGATCGGCGCACCGTGGGCTCGGTCATCCGGTTCAGCTGCATTGGGCAGCGATCTATCATTGGGAACACCACCCGGACGTGCCAGCTGGACGGGCACTGGAGCGGGTCACTGCCACATTGCTCTGGTAAAATTTCTTCATACGTTCTTTTAGCAGGCAGCTCCCTTTTGCACACTTACCATAGCAAATTAGCGAATTGGATCTCAGGCGAGTCTCTTAAATATAGTCACTTAAGCATCCGCGGTTATCAATAGAATACGTGCCATACTCCTGACAAAGTGTTTCATTCGCCATTTTAATTGGCAGATTTAGAATGGCTGTGCTGATCCAAGCAAACACTTTCCTTGATTTTATTTTCCTAAGCTAATTTGCCTCACGTAGCTGGAGGGCACAGCTGCTGTTTTTCACATTTTCTTCCTGAAATAGCACGCTAACATCAGGTGCATCAGGCTGTTCTTGGAAAGCAATGAATGCTTCTTGAGGTTTTGTTCTCTTCAAGCAGTTGCCCCAGGCTTCATTTGTCTTATTTCAGTGTTATCATATTTATACTAGGATTTCTGACCTGGGGCCAGGATCCTGGAGCCTTCTTTAAAACCTGTAAAGGACCCATTTTTTATTACTTAATTTGCCTAAGCACCGGCAAGTCTCACGACTTGAGCGGGTGCACATCCATTATTTTACAAAAAAAGGGGCGTGAACCGACCATGCGGAGGGGGCAGGTCAAATATTTAAGAAGGCCAATAAAACAAACGCTATTTCCTAGTGTCTGGAGATACAAATTTTGACGAAAGGTGGCGAACAAGTTTTGATGATTCAAGAACTGAATTGCTATATGCCTAGCCTGTAAATATGTATTTTCTTGAAACCTGAGAAAAATTTTTGGCATCTTTATTCCCACAAACAATGAGCATTTTACATCCAGGAAGAGTAACATTATTGGGGAGTGAAGTGGAACCAACAGAAATCTATGATAATGAAATTGAAATGTGAAACAATGCCTGTGTTTATTTATTGTTACATTCTGATTCATTGTTCAGTGGAAACTTCACCACATTGGCAAGGCGAAAATAGACAAGGCATATAATCCTTTTAAACTGATGAATAAATTTTGACCCGTTTCAGTTATTTTCCTTTATTAACAAGTTTTTCAATGATTGGAATAATCCATTGGCTGGTAAATGTGCAGCTTCTTTCTGAATCCAGTGTAAGGAAGATTAAGCAATAAATGCAATTCAGAAAAGTAGCTATTTTATTCATGAAGTATGCTTTATGACAAAAGAAAAAAATTAACTTGGTTATTTTTCTTGTTAGCTTGTGACATATCCTACAATGCAGGCTACCTAAGCTGTGCGTCATTGTTTAAATTAGAAAAAAATATTAGCTTCATGTATCAATAATTTTGAACAACGCTGAACATATTGCTGCCCAATTTTGCATGCATATAAAGAGTACTATTTCTTGTCTTACCATAATGAAAGAGAACTGGCATCATCTCTTCATGTGTAGTGTTTTCGGAGGTTATGAACTGTTAATGAAAGAAAATGACTAAAACGGGTCAAGACTAATACTCTGGTTTATCAAAAGATTACATACTAAATTATCAATTTCTAATACTCAGTTACTCAATTTTGTGCCTTCTCGGCTCAGCAGCTCACTGCACTTCACCGTGCAAAAACAATTCCTATTTAGATACTACTGAAGCCAGAATAAATCAATTTGGACCAAATTTTTTAATTATTATCATTTAACTTCAATTTCCTTCAAAGGTGCCTGGTCAAGTAAAAGCTGAAATATTTTATGTTCAAAGTCATTGAGCAACATCACATTCAATCTTCCGGACGTAAGCCTTCCATACAGCCTGTACATTGCTCAAGACACATCACAAAAAAAAAATTAAAAACTGCTTTAACGATAGAAAAAATGCTGGAATCTGAACAATTCAGTGACCACTTGCAAAACAACTACATTTAATTCATTTTTTATTTATTTGAGTAAATTAGAGCATTAGCTAATGATTGAATGAGAAATTCAGATTTGGTCTACTGTTTAATGTAGCGGTCAGGTAGTGTTGCCGTCTCGGGCAGATTTGAAGGATACTCTTCCCAAAACTGCAAAACTGACTAAATTTATACCTTTTGATTACTGCAGTAAGTTGTTAACACTTTGGATTATTACCTTTTTGCAAGTACCCCCCAGGCTATTGCCGATATCAAGTTCATCGTCATAACCACATTGCCAGAAACTGCTTTGCACAACATTATTTTGCAACGACCTAAATGGCGACGTAGTATAAAGGAGATTGATATTCCTCGGTCTCTAAAGTTGTTGTGTGCAGTGACTTGGAAAGCCAAAGCCAGTTCCGCAAGGGCAAATGCTGTGTCCTCCATCAGCCAGCTTTAATCTCATATTGTTTCCAACAAAATTCACTCCCACTCACTCTGTGGGCTATAAGGCGCTGTGTTCGATGTTCAGACGTCTCAGTATTAGAGGCTGTCATAGGTGGGCGGTGGGGGGGGGGCCGCACTACAGCCCCGCTGTAAAAACCTCCACCTGACACTTTAATACCACAATTCATGACGTTCATAATTTTAAGCTTTCAATACCATAACAGTGAGAAGTGTTGGAGACATCTTCATTTTATGATGCTGCTTTTCCTCTCAAACCAGTAAATGCTGTTAATGTATGGCCTGACTGTGTCCAAAACCGAGGCATTTGAAAAAAATTCAAGAGGATTAAATGCTTAATTGCAGGAATTTTAATCGCGGCCATCTGCAAATCTGGCCTTACATGAGTTTTCCAAATTACTCAGTTTGTCAGTCTGGGGTTTTAGTAGTCTGTGAGGGGCAGTTTGGTTTCCGAGAAATTAAGATTAAACACCTGATTATGACGAGTGGTGTGCCATTGCCTTTTGTCTGGTTAAGTATGCATCGAGTGTGCTTGTGCCTGTATTTTCAGGGGAGTCTCTTGGCCTTTGTGGAGACCCTGGGGTGCCGGTACATGGTATCAGACTGGGAGAGCAGTTCTCTGTGAACAGTGTGGTGCGCTTCAGCTGTGAGCCAGGATATGTGCTAAAAGGATCACCAGAGAGAACCTGCCAGGCCAATGGGACATGGACAGGGGCTCAACCTGAGTGCCATGGTAAGATAGGAGGCGATTCAGAGCTTTGGTCAGAGGAAGTATTGTGTATGTGTTACAGTCATATTGTGAAACCAGTCATTTCGTGAAATGACCACAAAAGTTTTAGTCATTTCGTGAAACGACTGTTTTGACAATCTGACATTAACATATATATGTCCTAGTCTGCTCACCACACCGAAGGTTGAACTTTTCAGCCTTAATGTTAAAAGATACATGAGACGTAAAGGCATCTCGGCTCACCAGCCCAGGAAAACCCTACTCAGCTATAAAGCATGACACCCGGGCTGCTTGTTTTCAGTCGGAATCGGGGCTCTTGTTTGGGTCTAACTTCAGGTGGAACATTGGGAGAGTTCAGATGCAAAGAGATATGCTGTTACATCTACATCATTGGGGGGGTTTATTGGCTTGTTTATGATATGGGAGGCTTGCAACCCCTCCAACCTTGCCATAAATTACGCCCCTCGGCCGTTGTCAAGATAGATGGGATAATAAACAGCTCCAAATATCAAGGTCAAATTTGGCACAAAACTGCACCTAGACCTCCAGCCCATTGAAAATCTATTAAACAGCCTAAATAGAGTTGTACACCAGTGATCCCCTGGCAATTTGAAGGAACTTTTTTGCGAAGAATGACTGGTATAAAAGTCTGAATGTGCTGAATTAACTAAATGTCCAAATTTTGGAGGTGTGTCCTCAAAGTATTGCTTGGGGTGGGGTGTGTGGACTTACACAACCAAGGTGTTGTTGGTGTTTTATTTAATATTTTCCTAATAATAAATCATTTGTTTTTTTGTTATTTGGAATGTCATGCTAAAACAAAAAGCTCTTTTAGTTTTTTATTTCTGTCTTTACATTTAAAAAAACCTCAAATGGTGTTTAGGGTGTGGTGTCATTATATATTTAAAAATGAAAATGTCCTTTCAAACACTGAAACACACGCATACCTTGTACTGTATAGTGGCTCAAGCTATACTTCGTCCAGTGGGTGCGTCAAATCGAAATCCGCATTTCTTCAGCGTGGTTTTTCCATCTGTTAGAATCCCGCCGTCTCTCTCTTTTCTTATTAATCCCACCGCTGTGATACATTTCTGAGAATCTCAGCTTGCTGTCCCCATTTGTCACCAGTGTGTCACCTGAAGTGTGCATCTGCTTTGTTCCTCATTCCTCCTCTGCTAAAAAAGACTCAGAACTCCGTGGGTTTTTTTGTCTGCCCTGTGCCCTGATAGCTGATCTCAGCTGGGACATTACCATCCCTTTCTCATGTGCAGGTGTGCGCAGCCAGGAGAACTGAACTGACATCTGCGAGAGGGATGTGTCTGTGGACTGCTCTCTGCTGGGTTAATTACCGCCACAGAGAAACTAGCTTTTTTTCCCTTCTTTTATTCAGGCTGACCTGCTTTTCTGCTTCAATCTTCAACTTTAAATGTGCAGTCATTTGGATAAAAGAAAGGCCTTGGCAATAGCGATTAGAAAAGGAATAGAATGGAAATAGAATCCGTGCGAGGAATGCTGCCAGGGTGGCACTGTATCCATGTTTAGTGCCTCCGAAACTTTCAGCGGGTACACTTCCATAAATCCTTTCGATGTACCAATTAGAAATTTGTGTTGCTGTTCTTTCATCAAGACATTTTGCTCTTGCGCAGTGCCTGTGGTTTTATGGGGATTTGAGATCAAGGGACAAATTGCATCCCATCCATACATTTACATTATGATTGTACAAAATATTCGGGTGGCTCGCTGACTCCACCGTCTGTACGGGACTATTTATACAGTTTTCCAGGAACCCATGAGGGATTCCAGTCAGACAGCAGACATTCTGTTTCCATCTTATACCCTTACACAGACGAACACCTGTTCATCTGCTGCCTTTTGTGACTTTTCAGGCAGACTGTCCCCAATGCAATTTAGTTCCAGCGTCTCCACCTTTCTGGGCTCTCTCTTCTCTGGTGTACCCTCTCAGTCTCTTGCCGAGGCCCCAGGGGTGGCCACCTGCAGTGCGCTGGCAGCATCGCGGGGACGGCCACAGCTGGTCATTACGGGAGCATTAGCGCAGAGTTCGAGGGAGTGGGGAAGTGGTAATAAATATGTCCCGCATTTAAAAATGGAATGAATGAGGAGCCAAGAATGAGGGAGACAGAGGCAGAGCGAGAGGCTCAAGCTGAGAGCTGCTACATGAATAATTCAGCTCCCCTTCACTGTGTCTGTGCCTGTCACTGCCCTGCCAAAGGTCTGTGCTTTTTCTCTTGCTCTGACCTTTTGTTTTCTTCCCCGCCTCTTCTCTCTGTCTCGCACATTCCCAGTTTTTGCAGACATTGCCCAACAAGGCAAATGCTCTCTTAAGGACTATGATATCACCCTCTCTCTCTCTCTCTCTCTCTCTCTGTCTGTCTGTTTCTCTCTCTGTCTCTCTGTCTGTCTCTCTCTCTGTCTCTCGCTCTTTCTCTCAGTGGTGTCCTGTGGAAATCCTGGTACCCCACGTAACGCTCAGGTTTTGTTTCATGACGGAGTGGTGTTCTCCCGTTCCATCACCTATGGCTGCCGTGAGGGATACTACTCCACTGGACTCCTGACTCGTCACTGCACAGTCAACGGTACCTGGACTGGCACCATGCCAGAGTGCACAGGTACTCCCCCCACAGTCTGCTTATTTTGGTGCAGGTTTATTGTAGAACACACTACAGAATGTAATGTTCAGTTATTGGCAGAGGAAACTTAGCCCTACTTGTCCAGCCAGCTCCACAGCAGTATTTCTGACTTTTCCCACAATAGGCTTTGGGTCAATGAAAAGATGGGCTTTGGTCTCTTTCAGACTTAGGATGGTCTCTTTAAAGTGAATTAAGAGAAGGTATATTTTTATAATCAATTTCATCTGTGGAATTTGAATGAGAATTTGTCATTTATTTGGCTATTTTGATAAAATATGCATATATAAAGTTGGGTCCATGAACATTTAGACATTAAAAGTGTTATTGCTAATTTAGCTGTCGACCACAACATGCTGGATATGAAACTAGATTGTGAAAATGAGCTTAAAGTGCAGAAGTTTGGCTTGAATCTCAGGTTATTTACCTCCAAAATGGGTGAAAGGTGTAGGAATTATAGCACTTTTTATACGCAGTCCCCCGCTTTTAAAGGGACCAAAGTAATTGAACATGTGGCTGTGCAGCTGTTCCCGGACCAGGCATTTGTTGTTCTCTCATTATTTATTTTACAATGCTTATAAAATGTGTAGAGTTGATGTAAAGTTTCAAATTTCCATTTGGGATCTGTAGTCGTTAACTCTCAATATGAATTCCAAAGAGCTGCTAATGTAATTGAGGCAAACCATTATTAGGCTGAAAAACAGCAAAAACATCAGGTGCGGCCAAATCAACTATTTGGCCCATTATTAATCATGAAGAATGTTCCAGTAAGCTCAGCAAAAGACCACAGATAACAACTGTGGAGGACTAAAAAAATTATTATTTCTATGGTGAATTAAAAACCCTTCATTTCAGTTGGTCAATCAAGAGCAGGTGGTAAGCACATCTGTGTCAATATCAACAATCAAGAGAAAACTTTGCCAGAGTAAATACAGAGGGGTTACCACAAAATGTAATACACTGGTAGGTCTCAAAATCAGGAGGTTTGCCTAAAAACATCTAAACTAATGTCTGTACAGTTCTAGAACAATGTCTTATAGGCAGGTTTGCAGATTAGACACAGATCAACTTGTACCAGAATGACTGGAAGAGAAGAGTTTGGAGATGGAAAGGAACTGTTCGTGAGTCAGTGCATACCACCTCATCTGTAAAGCATTGTCATGTGTGGGCTACCAATAAAACCAATTCTGTCGTACTTGTATTTAATTGATGACAGGACTGCTGACAAATGTAGCAGGATAAACTCTGAATTCTACAGGGCTATATTTTCCGCTTAGATTCAATTAAATACTTTAAAACTCATGCCATGGTACTTCACAGTGCTCATGTTAAATTAATCAAAGCACACTGCAAAACCAACCCAACAATGTTTCCAGACAAAAAAATAAAACATTTCACGATAGCAATGGCCAAGTCCTGAATCAAAAGGAGCATGCCTTTCACTTGGTTAAAGCAAAGCTGTAAGCTAAATGTCTCAGGAACAAGCAGGAACTGAAGACAGCTGTAGTGAAGGCCTGGCGAAGCCTCTTCAAGAAAAGCCACCATCTGGTGATGTTTAAGGGTTCCAGACTTTAGGCAGTCATGGATAGCAAAGGATTTGCAGTCAAGTATTAAAAATGAAAATTAAATTTATGGTTATGTTTTTGTCAAAATGCTTTAGAGCCCCAAAAACTGGGGGACTACGTATGAAAATGGTTTTAATTCAAGCACAGTACATACGATATTTTTGGGAAAACCCTTAAATTAAATGTGAAAGTCTACCCTTCCAATAAATCTTGATTGATTCATTTCATGTCCATTGTGGTGACATACAGAACCAAAATGATTAAAATTGTATTACTGTCCCCTTAGGTATGAATCTATCTGTTAAGAGATTATTGTATATTTGTTATGGCATGTTTGTCAAACATTTGAATAGAGCACTATAGATGATAAAAAATCAGTCTGATACAACCCAGGAGATACAGGTTTGGGTCTTACACATGTGTAATGCAGCTTTCTCGTGCTGCAAGTGCTCAGATTCCATTCACTGGCAAACACAATAAAGTCGCTAATTCTCCTGCTGGTAATCATTAACCATCGTTAGTGTTTGTTTCTAGTTTGCGGATTATTCAAGTTAATGGGATGAATAATTCGCTAGATAGCATGCTAGTGCTTTTTGCCATTGGAGTAATAAGTTATATGAGTTACTGTTATCACAGAAACTTGAATTTATTAATTTAAAGGCGAAAAGCGTTAGCATGCTAGCTGGATAATTATACGTCCTACTGACTTGAATAGACCGCCAACTAGAAGCTAATGCTTCTTTTTTTTTTTTTTTCAAATGATACGACCCTGATATTTATGGGATAAATAGGATCTCAAATTTGTGAGCCTGAGATATTAAATTTATGAAACTCAAGTGGTCATTTTTCATTTATTCCTCAGAAAAAAACAAAAATTACCACTTGAGTTTCAGAAATTTGATATCTCGGGCTCACTCATTAGAGATCCTCTATATGCATCATGTCTTATGTCACATCCAGTATTGGGCTGTAATTACATTCAAATGTTGCACTTAAATGTCTTGAGAAAATATTTTTCAATTACCTAGCAAATGATGCACTTCTGTCCTTCAACCTAAAATTAAAAGCAAAACTAAGTTACCAGCACTATTCTGAAGTGCATTTGTGTTTGCTATAGAAGAGAACAGGCCATTCAGGGAAAATACAAATGTAATAACCATAAAATTGCTTTGTTCAGCTACCCGTTATTGGAGCTCTGAAGTTCACTAACCTGATAACCTTGGCAAGAGGAAGGCTGTTTTATAAAATAGTTTTTTTTTTTTTGAACACCAGCAAATTATGAGTTTATAAGGAAACATACAGTTATTTTGCCTACAAGTGGTTGTAACATTTCCCTTCATGCATAGTCTTTAATCATAAATAAATTGTGTGAATTGCTCCTGAATAACATTGCTTTACAATACATTACAAAACTGAAATTTTTTAAAAAGATATGAACCTAATGACTATTTCAGGGCCATTGTGACATCGGATATTAGAATCGGGACACAGTGTTCTAGTCCAAATGTGTGTGGCTGGCACATCAATGCAGTCGCTGGTTGCATGGGCACGAGTAGTGATTGGCCATCATGCAGTTGTCTCCACGGCCACAGCTGGAACTAGAAGCCTCATTCTCTTACCAAAATGGATGCAGCAATAAGATAAGCACAACCTGGTCTTCTCACAAATAGAGGGTGATTGTTCCTTAGCCATTTCTGCTCATGTCTTGACACCTCCAAAAGCTTGGAGAGAGGGGTGTGACATGTCACCAGATTGTGTAGTCCACTGAATGTACTGTTCACTAACTCATTGCTAAATCTGAGGAATTGTTTTTAGTTCCACATTGCTACATTTTAGAGCGATGCATGCTAAACTGGTCTGAAAGGATGAGTGCCAGTGTTCAAAGCATCTTGGTAATTCAGTCCATTAAATTGAAGGTTCCATATAGAGTAATAAAAATATGTTTTTGCAGCGAATTTCACTCACAGAGTCATTATGTTGTTTTTCGAATGATAAGGGTCAGCGAGCATTTAGTATTTATTCAACCTATATAATTTAGTCCCAAAAATTGTCATAATAAGCTCTAACATGGTGTTCTTGAAAAATATTGCCAAACTGGGAAGTGCTTTGACATCACTCTGCCAATCTATTACTGTGTATTTCTGTGTCCATTGCCCCCTCATGCCACCCTCCTCATGACTGTATGTTCCTTCTGCCTTGTTTTCAAAACAATAGTAATCAACTGCGGGGACCCTGGGGTACCAGCCAACGGTGTGAGGCTTGGGAATGACTTCACCTACAACCACACTGTGACATTCCAGTGCTCTCCCGGATATACCATGGATGCTGACCGGGCTTCCAGCCTGATCTGCACTAAAGACCGTACCTGGAACGGGACAAAGCCTGTGTGTAGAGGTACTGTCCCCATGCCAGTGACAGACAAAATGCAACACACAGGTCTACAAGCATTTCTCTGCACAAACAGTACTGTGCAAAAGTCTGAAGCACCCCACATTTTTTTTTAAACTTAAATCTGGCTTTAGATGTTTATTTTTTGTTTTCCACATTTGCACTGCTGAAGATAAAAAGTATATTTGAAATTCCAAATGCTAAATCAAAAAATAGTTTTATAAATAAATGTTGGTATTTCATTAAAAACTATTGATACAGGTAATATAGTCTTGATAGAGCCTTGATGTCAGCATCATCATGTCTGTCTGCAATAACTCAAGGGGACAGACACAAGTGAGACAGTCAGTCCGCAGAAGAATGGTGGCAAGTTTCCCACTCTGCTTGGAGCAAGCAAAAAGCCGATCATCTTATAAACTATAGCACAACAGGACAGTGTCCCAGATTTTTTGACATAAGGTAGTTACACCAAATATTGGTTTGATGTAGTTTATAACAGTTTACAGCTCTGTTTAGTACATTTCTTAGTTATCAGAACATCTTTATTTAATCATTTTTGCAAGCATATTTGCCCTACGAAATTGCTTTAAATGTGCCTAAAACTCCTGCACAGTACAGTACCCTTACCAAACTGCCAGATCTCAAAGCAGTGCAGTTCTCTCATGAATCCACCAACCAATGAACTGTCAGATCATTTGCGGAAATGTATTGCATTGAGGTGATTCTCTTAGATGCATCACTGCTCTGTTTAGAAAGATCACACCTGAACATCAGCGCACCTTTGATGCTCATAACGCTGCCGCATTATGTCGCTCTTGCTGTGCTAACCGTGCAGTGATACATAACAAATGGTCCTCATCGAGTAGCAGGCGACATAAAGGGAAATGCACACTTCACTGATGACCTGTGGAATCACCATCAGCCGTAGACTACAGTCAGAGCATCCAAAACTCCATCCCGGAGCCTTCCAGCACAAGCTGTTCAGCCTTTGGATGTCATTCAGATTCCTGAAAATGTGCCTTCTTTTACACTGCCATGATTTAGTCGGATTTTGAACAGAACACGGGGCTGGCTCATTAGCTCACTCTCCTGGCTCTCTCTCTCCCTCAGGCAGGTGTTTAGTTTCAGTGACCAGGTGTCTGTGCTTTCAACATGTTGGTCCCCAGCGTGGTTCTGTCTGTCTGTCAATCAGTCATTCGGCAGAAGCGTCCGACCAAGCCAGTGCAGTCCCCTTTCCAGAGGCACTGCTGCAAAGCACATTTGCTCATTGATTATTTTAACAAACTGTTCTGTTATTTATTCTTGTTGCTTGGTGGCCTGTTTTTTGATGTATTCAGCCTTAGAGTATGGGTAATTATATATTGATGGCTTGTTGCTCGTAGGGAATTTCATTACAGCCTGTCTCAGGGGGTAAAGGGGGTGGGTTGAGAGACCCTCCAGTGGGTGAAGGTCACGAATATGATGATATACTGTGATATACTGTGCTGTCCCAATGATGCATGATTTGATGATATAAATACATCATTTTGCTTTACAATATATTTTTATTATCTCTGCCAGGCATAAGCCTGGAGGGCATCATGTATTTGGTTGTGTGCGTGTGCGTGTGTGTGTGTATGCGTGTGTCGGTGTGTGTATCTATCTGCATCTTAATATTGCACAGAACTGAACCATGTACTGCACGTCACTGTGTGGTCAAGGACCTCTCGCGGTTCACAGCAAAAAGCGTCTGTCTTAACAAATAATTTAGTCTTATCATGAGACTTAACTTCAGGTAGAAAGTACTGCATCCGATATATTTTAAGTGACCATGTGCTTGACAAGTGAAATTCTCTTACCCCATGGACAAATCTGGCAATGAGTCAAATTATCTAACATCAATGGCAAAATTTTTGTTTTACTGAGGAAAGAAGATCATTGAAATAAGTGATTTAAAGGTGACCTAGAATGGTTGAACGGGATATTTATCCTTGTTCAGTGATGTGACATAAACACAACAAAATTTTGGTTGGGTCTGTAATGCCTGAGAAGCTTCCTAAAAACCTCTCTCAAAAAGCTTTGTTAGGGTGGGGGATTTTGAATGCGTTGTTTTGTGCCTATTTTGCAACCTTTCGGGCTTAACTAGCAACCTCATTGTGAAATGCAAGCACTTGACGCTGATTGGCTGGCTTTGCTGCCTAAAGCGAAGCAAGTCATAATCGCTTTCCATGTTATTGCGGTGAAATTCACCTTATTTACGCAAGTGAAACTGAAACTTCAAGGCACAAGCCCCTTGGGGCTGTTTCAATAAACTTTACTTGTCCGACCGAGTCAGGCCATCTGTCGAGTGAAAAGTCGGACCTTCGACAGACCATGTCCGTCAGGTGTTTCAATAAAACAAAAGTAGGATGTCCGACCATGGTCCGACGCGGACGGACGGTTTGTCACTGTTCGTTCAAAGTTGCGTGAGAATTTACACCTCAGCGATGCACTGCTTCGCTATTATGCATTCAAATATTCGAAATAAGTTAAGGTTAAATGAAAAAAAAAACCAATTCTGATTAGGTAGATCATTAACTACTATTCAGACATAAATTAACGGCGCACATCGCTGTAGGATGTTACGTAATGTTCATTTTCAGTTGGCTATTAACTGAATACAGTCTAGCTAATTAAAAGCAGTCTTTGCTCACTGTGCACTCTGTGCTAAAACTACGATTAGCAACGAAACAAAGCTGACAGATTACATTCAAAGTCAATGCAAAGACGTGCGAAACGCATGTATTTGCATTGACTTTGAATGTAATCTGTCGTGCGAAAAATTCGTTTCGCGTCCAGTGTGAAAGAGGCTTTAAGCAGACGGGCGATAAGCAGAGCTCCACTCTTGGTCACACTAAGCACCACGAATACGATGTTTAACCACTGAGAACCATGCCAAGACCGAGATTGTCCCATTAGTGTTCACATAGCATGCATAAAAACAACTTTTTGTCGCACTTGAGGATAACGGTACCATTGATTTAAAAGTGAAATCTTCACGCATTGTTAATAAATTATGTGTAGTTGTTAGAAAAATTCATTCACGGATTTAACAGAACCCCGTTTCTGGGTGTAGGCAATATTGGTTTCGCGGGCATTGGTCATACTGTCTTTCCATTCTCAAAATATTTTGGGCTGTCTGCGCTTCCAGACAAAATCAAACAATAACGCCATAACGCCATATTTTGGTGTTATATTTTTTAGTCCGTCGCTGGGTCGGACGGTCTGTCATGTTTATAGAAACAGCCCCAAGGATTTTGATTCCACGTGAGAATCTCATTAATAAGCATTCATTGAATAATTGCGGACTATGGCGAATAATCCTAAAAAATGCGCTAGACCCACGCCCAATGCGCGAGACTTGGCATCTCTGCTACTTTCATGTTTTGGTGTTAACGCACCAGGCGACTAAAGGCACAGATGCCGACCTCCCACTGTCTTAATGTGAGCATGGCAGGATCATTGGCAACAGCAATCTTCACAGATCTTTTCAGATCTCGTTTCAAAGCTATTATTGAGTGATAATCACGTCATACGACATTGGCTAGACAAGCAAAACGAATATATTCTATTTTTAATGTTTTAAACAGTGGCGTGCGGTGGACGGAAAACCGAGGGGGCGGAAAACATCCCTTGAAACGGATGAGATTAGTGACCCGATTTCATTGTTCTTGGTCAACATGTTAGTTTCCCTTATAATGAAATGTTTAGGCGAGTGAATAATGAATTCTATAAAATGTTTAATTCACATGCCTTATTAGGCAACTCTTCACGAAAAAACCTCTGTGGATTTTCCGCGTTAAATTTTGCTGTCACAGCAAGTCGTCAAACCTGTGCATAATGATTGTTTAATTGAAAAAGATTGAAATGTGCTCTTTTTTGCGTTCAACTGATGCCTTTTCTCGTCTTAACGAAAACAATTAGCTACACGTGAGAGGGGAGAGTTAAAGTGTCTTTTAGCAGAGAAATTGACTGAAAACAGATCAAGACTAATAAGCAGTTTAAAGACATGTTTATCGCCCTCCTTGTCCTCTGTCCACCGCCCGCCACTGGTTTTAAAAAAATCTAACAACAACGTGATACTTATAGTTTGTTCCGGTTGTTGAGGTAGATGCAAAGTACGTAGCACCAAACGCTGCGAGAAGCCGGCTTGAAGTTGATCCAGGTTAATAAAACTATCAGAGGTGAAATGGGCTGAGCAAAGTAACAGTCTGTGGTTGAATGTAGTGGGAATCTGATTAAAAATGAACAGCAGCCACGCATCTCGTGCATTTCTTTCGGTTGGAAGGTTATGGAACGTTTGCACACTGCTTCCACAGCCTGGAAGAGCACACGACTCGCCATTTCGCCTTGAACTTCAGGAACACTGCTGCAATTTACTTTCCGTGGGGGGCGGGAGAGCGGGTGTATGCAAATTATTTTGAAGGGGAGGAAACAGAATGAGAGTGTGGGGGGTGGGGGGGGGGGCAGTGAGATACATATGACATCATATGTATGCGTTGTTCAGATTGGCCCGTTTTCTGGCAGTCATTTTTAAAAGAGGAATTTCTATGAAACGGAGATGTTCAGAATGTCTAGCACTTTTCGTATGTTCTTGAATGCGGGTAGACTACCGTTATTCAATATAGACAAGGTGACAACGGTTTTTGATTCTATGTCACCTTTAAGTTTAAATACTGGGTTAAAATGCTTGGTAAGATTTTTTTTTTTTTTTTGCCAATGTTGCAATGATTTGCAATTTTTGAAAAACTGATTTTATTGACATACAGTACCTGTACAAAACTGCCATGGACTGCTCACTCCTTAATCAGCCAGTAGGGGCTGCAAGTGATCAAAAACTTCTTCAGTTTGGAATCTGGTCACTGCTGGGGACCAGGTTCATACCTGGTGGAGATCTGCATGCTGCTCTGTGCTCTCCTGAGTAAGCGGTAGGCTATTGTTTCTCAGTAGCACATGCTGTTAAATTGACGGCAAAGAACAGAATTGCTATTTCTTATCGGTTAATTTGCTGCCCCAGATAAAACATGCAAAATACCATGTTTCTCATAGCGGTCCTCAGTGGGTGATTTATGACTGATGTTGATACCTAATGCATTCTGCTGTGACCGTGACAGCTATTGTGTGTGGGGCCCCATCGCCGATACCGAACGGGAGAGTAGTGGGCACCGACTTCCAGTGGGGTTCCAGCGTGAGCTATGCCTGCATCGAGGGGTACCAGCTCTCCCTGCCTGCTGTGCTTACCTGTGAGGGCACTGGGAACTGGAGCGGAGAACGGCCCCAATGTTTCCGTAAGGCACCCCAAAATTTTACTCTGACCCCCCTGTCTCCATACCAGCACACTCAAGCATTTACAACAAGCGTAGGTATTTTATTTCTTGTAGTGATGCCCTCAGTATATCACTGTAATAGATGCAGATGTGGTCATGCTGCCATAAAGATCATTTTTTATCATCATTAAATTGTAATCTAATGAGTTTTTATTCAACAGTCAAGCCTCAGGACAATGGGACTCATTTGTATATATTGCACAGGCACAAAAATAATGCCTATGCTGACTCCTTTGTTGAATTTGGATTTGTAAAACAAACTTGACATTAAACAATGTGTGAAATTAAAAAGATTATGAACATATGAAAAATTCAAAATTAATCCTGATTGATTAAATAAAAATTGCTTGCACTTTAGCTTACCCACAGTTTTATAAATTAGGGTATTTTTTTTTTTTACTATATGCTGTTTTTCTTTTTTGAGCATACGCAGTACTTTGGATTAAAATCCACGTGCATTTTTGTTAATAAGATCCAGTATCTTCTCTATGGAAGACAAGTCATACCATCTCTCTTTCAACTGTTTTAGTATTATTGCAGTAGAGATGACAGGAAACAAAATGATTAATGCAATTTTCAATGCAATTAAAAGTGATGGCTTTCCTGTCAGCGGTAAAAAAAATAAGGTGACAATCTGTTGCGACACTACTGTATTTGTCAAGATCAGAAAGGCTGACTAAATTTGGAATTAGCTTTCTTTCCCAGCTCAAAGAGAATATGGCCTATTTGGATTTGCATATCCCATTTTCCTTAGAGAGTCATGCTCAACTCTGTCGCTAACAGATCACAACGACTTGGCTCCTTTTATACTTAGTCAGAGCCGCCTCCTTTTTACAGTCAAACGGGAATGTCTCAATTATCCAATTCTTTTTTGTGGTCCAATAACGATTAACTTTAACTTTTGTATCTTTTTTTTTATTGGCAAAGTGATTAAATTTCCTTTGAAGAGGGTTGTATTTAATAGTGTCAGTCGTTTTCTGGTTTATGATGAAGGGGGGTTGAGAAGACTGAGAGGCTGTATGAGCTGGGAATGAATCTCAGCTCGTTTTGAGGGCAGATTAAGCTCATGTGGTGCTCTTGTGTGCTCCTGTGCTGCAGCGGTGTTCTGTGGTGACCCGGGAATCCCCTCTGATGGCCGGAGAGAGGACAGAGGCTTCACCTACCTCTCCTCAGTAGCTTTCTCCTGCTTTCCACCGCTTGTGCTGGTGGGCTCTGCCAGGCGGTATTGCCAGTCTGACGGTACTTGGAGCGGGACACAGCCCTCCTGTATAGGTGAGGGACATATCTTTGACTTCCCATATAATTGTGGTTTCTCACCCACTTCTTATCATGACTCGTCTTGAATTCTGTGCTTTGAAATGATTGGATTTAATTATATCATATTCAGTGACTATTTTCTGTCAGCGTGTAAGAGAATTTTTTTTTGTTTTTTTTTTAAACAAAGGTTTCATTGTTGTTCCATCACGTAAATTTCTTTCCTTTTTTAAATTAACTGACATTGCTTAGATTCAGCAGTTCAATGGTGCAGGGAGTCAAATCAAAGCAGCATGAAATACATTTTTGTTTGCTTTGCTTTTTTTTTGCTGAGTTACTCTGTGCTTTTACAATCTTTTCAAGGATTAGTTTGCACTAATTAAAGCATATATTCACTCCTCTGCTCGTTAAATATTTGCAGGTGTTGAACTATAAGAGAGGCTAACAAGTGCTCTCAATGCCTCGCAATGCATTTTTAATTTTCAAATGCTTTGAAAGATTTTAATTAACTTGTAGGAACAATGTTCTATAACATGCATACCCACCATACCAAAGTGTTTCTAATTGAGTGAAACAGAGAAGGACACAGATTTGTGATTAAATTAGTGCCTGGCAGAATATTCTTCATGAAGGGCTTGCCAGTAAGCCCTCCCTGCCATGTGAATTATGGGTCATGTGCAATGTGATTTATTCTGCGTATGAATATGCTGTGTATGCTGATGTTGTGGTTGCACAGATACTGGCGGTCTGGCCAAGCCTGATAAAGAGGTCTGCTGGATTTTGGAATGGTGATTTGACTCAGTCTTTATTTGCGCTGTAATTTCTTGTGGTTCCATGTGATGAGTTATTTTAATAGATGAGCGGAATTGAAACCATATTCATAACAGAAGCAAGCAACGCACTGATGGTGCATAGTGACGACTCTGCCCCATGAACGCTCGTGGCAGAGCTGATCGTTTTCGTCTTTGTTTCAGATCCCAGCCATACAAACTGTGCTGACCCTGGGGTTCCTTTGTTCGGCCAACAGAACAACACACAGGGTTTTCAGGTACAAGGGCCTCTGCGTGTACGCATGCAAGTGTTTTGTGTATATGTGTGTGCGTGCATGCTTGCCTGTGTATGTGTGCAAATTGCAATTTAGGGCTGAGAAGACCCCATATATCATGCAGTAAGCAGACAAAATAAAAATGAAAGAGTTAGCTTGATGCATTTTATTGAAGAAAATACAGAAAATGTAAAAAAAAAATGCCTATTACAAACATAAGCAATAAATTATCCACAGACAGCGATAAGCCCACTGTTAATGACATAAAAAGACCAAAGCCCTTTATCAGAATCGGCTTTTATTTATTACGTCACATAATTAAAAACTTGGGCTGCAGCTGAGCTGATTACAGTGAAGCAGTCTTGGCCGTACCTGCACATAGACGTGACCCCACATTCTCCTCCTGAAATGGCAGCATTGATTATATAAAGTGTTAGCATGTGTGTATTCAGTCAGAAGGTGATTGATTTTTTTATTTCTTATCCAGATTGGCAGTACCTTGTTCTTCAGCTGCAAGAAGGGCTACCTGCTGCAGGGCTCTACCTCTCGCACCTGTCTGCCCAACTTGACGTGGAGTGGCATGCAGCCTGAGTGCATTGGTATGCCGACCCTTTATCCTGTTCTTCTCCCTTTATCTTTCTGGCCTTCATCTGTTCTACGAGGTTCTGTGTGTGTGTGTGTGTGTGTGTGTGTGCTGAGTGGAACCACAAAAGTGGTTTCAGGATGAAACGAGGGGGCATAGGTTAATTTGGTGATAATATCCAGTTTGAGTGCATGGAGCTGTAGCCTTTGCTTGTAATTGTGTACTGGCATGTCGTCACAGGCATACATACTGTCATGTTCATGCAGATCAGTGGTGATCAAACCTGCTTCTGGAGATCTACCATTCTGTTTGATTTAATTTCATGAGATTACTTGAATAAGGTGCTCCTTTTTTTTGGCAAAAAATGATTTTGACGTCTCTAACCAGTGGAATTGTAGATTTTTAGGAATAAGGTTGGTTGCCACTGTTGTATTTATGACACAATACAACACCTTCGGCGCCACAGGACTCTTCTTGTGCCTGTATCCCACAGCGCACCACTGCAACCAGCCAGAACTCCCCGCTCAGGCCGATGTAAGTGCCATCGAGCTGCCCTCTCTGGGCTACACCCTTATCTACGCCTGCCAGGCGGGGTTCTACCTTGCTGGCGGCTCAGAGCACCGGACTTGCCGAGCGGATGGAAGCTGGACCGGGAAGCCCCCACAATGCGCAGGTATTCACGTCAAAACAGTCTCCATTAGCAACAATTGATTTCCGTAGCTAACGTTTTTAGACATTTTTTCTTATTTCCGCCCACTGTGATAGCATTAGCAGCAGTATCTAGCCATGAACTTTCACTTGTTTCAGACAAATGTTATGAAAAAACATTCTTTGCGCATCATCATCTTATTAGACTGCCTGCGCCCCAAGTTCTTCAGTTTTGGCACCACACCTATCCTCCAATGTGTTTATAACATTTGTTGTGTTGATTTCGAAAGCAAAATGTGTCAGACTCAGGAATAAAGAAGGTAAACTTCAGGGAATGCTGATGCTAAGTTTCTTTGAAATGTCACAGAGGTAAGTTTTCTAAAACAGCTCATTGAAAGCAACCTCAGGAGAAGGGTGTTGACCATTGCAAGGAAGAGATTTTAACAGCACCTATGGGAATTCTGCCAATGACATAGTATCCTTTCACTTCCACAGCAGCTAATAAAACTGTGCCCTGTGTGTTTGTCCGAGGGCATGCACATGTGCCTGTGTGAGTGGGGATCTGTGTGTATGCGCGCGAGGGGACTTGTGTGTGAACCTTTGCGTGCAGATGTATGTGTGCATTCGTGAAGGGACGCACGTGTGTGCGGATGATGAATGCATGTTTTTGAGTATGGGCAGCAATTTGTGTGTATGAAAGGTTAAAAGGTTCACGGAGGACAAGCCATACGAACATTTGCCTGAGCGATTATTTACTTAAAGTCTCACATGAGCGTATGTCCGTGGATCCGTGAGTGATTTTTACAACTCAGTCTAGCAGCGTGGGTATGGCGTCAGATTTGTGTCAGAAGTCACAAGCATGAAAAAAAAATTCCCACGCGCAAATTATATTATTTCACACGAGCAGAATGGCACCTGCATGCACAGGAATAAGCAGTGAGAGCGCAGAGCTGATAGCACACGTGCAGGAGTTTGTGCTTTGCGGGCGCTGGAGGGCATGCAGGCTCTGCAGATTCAGTTTTCTTTCTCGAAGTTCACTCTGCTCGTGCGGCAGGGCATGCGCACTCATGCAGGTTACCCCCTTTCTCGAAATTGATTTCTGCTCACACGAAACAACCTGACTTTTGACTATTTGGAACAGAAACCAAGAAGGGCAAATGCACTCTCAAGGCTCCAGCTGGCCCTTAAAAGACAGGAGCCATTTCTTTTTTTTGCCAAGTAGGGCTCCCTAGGGGCCATATGGAAAAGACAATGACGTGAAAAATTTGGATTTTAAATTTTATTATTATTATTATTATTTTGTTGCACACTTTCCTATCCTCAACTGTCAGTTTTCCTCCTGGCTCAATGGATGTAAAGCACCAATATCATTGCTTGCACCTTTTCTGTCTTAAGTTAGAATATCACCCCCGTAACCATAGTCTTTCCACCTCTTTACTTGATATTAGTTCTCTGATCTGTTAAGTAGTGTCTAGTATTGCTCATATATATTTTTTTGGGTGAAGTGATTAAAACATTTTTTGAATTGAATTTACCACAGCAGCACTGCATTAAGAAAGAAGCTGTGGGCTCTAATTTCTTGGCGCAGAGCAGGGTGGCGCAGCCCACGCAGTGGTAATTTTGTGCGGTTCAACACTGTGCGCAGCCACTTTGGCAATTTGGTACACGGACGTGCGCCGAGATGGGTGTGGCGGCGTAGTAGGGGGAGGTGTCACATATTCATCATGACGCAGTGACAATTTTGGTGGCAAAAGGCTCCACCGAAAGTGCACAGAGAGCTCACCAGCTTCAACCTGGTTTACTTTCTGTGCAGTGGTAATTTGGCTGACCGGCGCACAGTGCGCACACGTCACCGAAACCTCACAGGCAGGTTTCCAGAATGTCAGGCACATTTCAATGCAATAAATAATTACAGCAGCCACTATTTAATGTAACTATCTGAATCAACACATAAATTATAGTATCTATATCGATTGTCCTGATGTCAGATCAAAGGCGAGAGAGAGGCCGAACTGCATGTGCCGTATCAGCAGGGAGAGCAGCAGCGCGCACGGGAGAGGAGAGACCACCTGGCTGCATAGCTCTGTCCTTAACACTAGAACTGCAGCACTGATGTTAGTAATGCATGGTATTTAGTGTCAGTAAAAGATATGAGTCCATCTGTCCATGACTTTTTCTAAATATTTGTTTTCTATGCTATATCAAAGTTTTGAACTTCTGTTATAATACGTAAGTGAGTATTGATATTAAATTACTTTGAGCGCCGAAGCCAATTTTTTGCGGCAGTGGCTTTGACCGCAAATACCCCTGTCTGCAACGTACGAGAGAGAGAGAGAGATGTGTGTGCATGTGGGCGCATGAGTGCGTGTGTAGGCTATGTGGGTATGTGTCCTTCAGCTGCTTTCACACCGGACGCCAAACAAATTTTTTGCACGACTGATTACATTCAAAGTCAATGCAAAGACGCGAATACAAGCGTGTATTCGCGTCTTTGCATTGACTTTGAATGTAATCAGTCGTGCGAAAAATTCGTTTTTCGTCCGATGTGAAAGCAGCTGAAGGACACATACCCACACAGCCTACAGTGTGCAAGCGGCTTAATACTACTATTATTGTCACTTAGGTTTTATCGTTTTTAGTGGGGGAAAGGAATACAGCCTGTTTGCTAAGGTCTCGTACTGAGTTAAGATCACATATTGAAAATAAATGTGTAACGTATCTTGCATTGTTGTCCATGCATGTTAATCCCAAAATTTTAAGCAGCAACAGGGTGTAATAATAGGAACACGCTATCCATCGTTTCTCTTCCCAATGATGCAGGCAGAAGAAATAAATGAGCAACCGTCGTATTTCATTCCAACTTCATAAGTTTGAATTATCTGACGTAGTTTCGTTTTGAAATTCCATTCAAGTTCGCTAATGGTAATAATTCGCGAATGCCCTTGCGAGCCAGCTAACTCGTATTCGTAATGCTTAATATAGACGTAAGCGGTGCAGAAAACATGCCTGAAGCAGCAAAGTAAAATGCAACATTAACGCATCATGCTGATATAGGACAGAGGCTTCTTTATTTCAACAAATTAAAGGTGAGGAGAGGAGCTCATTTTATTGGTGAAGATTTGACTCGGCTGTGTTAAACCCACTTACGCCTTCTCTCCACCCTCTTTGCCACTTGCGCCGGCAGGAGGGACAGAGGCGGGACAGAGGAGTACTAGCGCCGGGCACGAAATTGCAAAATATGCCTGGATACACCCCCCATTCGCCATGCCTGCGCCTGGTCTACGAATTTAGAGCCCTGTGCGTTAAACTGTCTATGGATTGTTTGTTGTCACTGGAAAACTTGATCAAGCAAAATTATAAATAACTTGTCAAGACTTCTTATCAGTTAAGGTATTTTAGTACCTACCCCAACAGCTGACTGATAATAAACTCAGCCTTAGAGTTGTATTTATACTATCCATTATTCTGCCGGACTTTTCGTCCCCGAGGAATTTTCGTCGCTGGACTCTTCGTCCCTGGATTGTTCTTCCCCAATAATGCTTTGCCTTCTTCCTACATTATAAACCTTAACCAAACCCTAACCCTTATATCATGGTGATCTGTCCGTCATCCATCCGTCCATCCGTCTGTTTACAATGGTGGCCCGTTTCGTTATCATTAGGAGACAAAAAATCCAGGGACGAGAATCCTCGGGGACAAAAAGTCCGGGACGAAAAGTCAGTGGGGATGAAAAGTCCAGGGACGAAAAATCCTCTAACCCTATTGCCCAGCTGGTCGCTCGTCAGTGAAACACTAAGCTTGTACATGTTCGGGGTTCATCTTCTCTCGCTCTGGGCTGGGTTTCCCTAAAGCATAGATGCTAACTACATTAGCAACTTCCATAGCTAGATCGACCAAATACAGCCAATGATACCAACTAAGTAAGTTGGCGATTTTTTGCTTTTGGGAACGCACTACAGAACTTCCTTCCGGCTCACTCACCCGTGCCCGAGGCTCCAGTTCATGCTGGTATGCTTGCGGTAGCTGTTGGCGTTCAGCTGCATCTGTATCGTCGCTGATCTCTTCCTCATTTTCCATCTCTCCTACCTCTCCATTGTCATCAACACTGTCGCTAGTCATTGAACTTAAACTGGATTCACCCTCTTCAACTTCAATGTCCAAGTCGAGCGAAAATTCTAACATTTTTAGTGGATTTTGACGTCTTGCTTGCAGTGTCTAATGCACATATGATAGCCTATGTGTCATAGTTTATCCCACAAGTAACGTCACCTCTTTTGGCCTGATTCTCAGTGCTGTTCAAGGGGGATATTTGGGGTTGGTAAAAGCCCGTTTTACAACCATGATTACTCTATTCCATGATCATCTCCGGGTGAAAAGTGTTGATAGTTAGCAAGAGTATTGCATGCCCTTTTGGATGATACCAAATACAAAATTTTTTTTTTAATGTTTCAAATTAATACATATATGTCTACTTTAAGTTCCAGCCATTATAATCTCTCATTGTAAATACCCAATTGAAAGATTAATGCATTTATTTGTTTAAGAAAAACAAAATGTAATTTTATCTCTAGAACTGGCAACGGTCACTGTAGGCTATACCTAAAACTGCCAATGCGCAAAATGTACCCATGCGTCTGGCTACTGCATTTCTAATATATAAAACAGTCTAAAAATGATACTGATACATATGCATACTCATATACCTGTGTGTTAGGAGTCAACGAGTGCGCATGCACGTGCGTTTGCTAGACTGGGTTGTACGTATAACTCACAGACACGCGTACATATGCTCGTGTGGCACTTTAAGTAAATAATCACACGAGCGTATATACACACTTTTGCCCTTTATGAACCTTTTCACCCCCCATAGTGTGTCTGTCTATGTCTGTGTGTCCAGTGATGCATGTGAGTATGTGCTTGTGTGCATGGGTATAGGAATTTTTTTACACTGTTGTTATGTTCTGCCTTGAAAAGGCCCTTTCGCATTCCACGTTCTGAACTAATAAATCACAGACTCATCCAGCTCTCGGGGAAGACAATTTGTCTCGATGAGTCAATCTCTGTCGTCATCAGCCTGGGCCCATCAGGGTTTTGGGGTATGGGGTGTAAACGGATTATTTGTGAGAGAACTGTGCCATGATTATTTGTGAGAGAACTGTGCCATGATTATTGCTTTACTGTTTTCATTTTAGCTGATAATCGACCAAAAACCAGCGGGACTGTGCAAGAGCCTCCCAATGCCAAACTTCCAGGTAAATCTCATTTATTGACGATTGCAAGTTAGAGAAACTTTATATTTAAAATAATTCTATATATTTTACCTGTTGATGCCTGCCGGAAAAATGGCATTTTCTGACTTGTTTTGATGAAATGCATAGTCTATGTTTCCTGATTGTTATTTCCTGATTGTAAAACACCATTTTAAAGAGTAATAAGTGGGCTGTATTGAGATTTTTCAGAATATTCAGAATTGATCTGGATTTATCCATGTAATATAAGTCCAGTTCAAAACTTTAATTTTGGCTACTCTTAAAATTGACCACTTGCTTGATTACTCAAACATGCAAAAGGCTAATAATAATAATCATAATAGCATCCATTACATCATTATAATTAAAAATGGAATGATTTTCAAGAGGGTTGGCACCAAAGGGCTAAAACGTCTGAAGAACAGATGTTTGTTATATAATTAAACACAGTTCTATTAGTTGGTTTGTATCATGCATTGTTCGGTTTTTATTTTTATTTTTATTTTTATTTTTATTTGTACATGCTCTGTCTCAGTACCAGGTGGTGTTTTTGTGAAAAATTCTCTTTGGAGGGGATCCTATGAATACCTGGGGAAGAAGCAGCCAGCTATGTTGAGCATTACAGCATTTGACCCCTTCAATAACCGTGTCAACGGGACACTCATTGACCACAGTGGTGTGGAGCTCAAACTAGCAGGTCAGTAGGGTGGCTCTTTGGTTTGAACATTTCTCTTTTTTTATTATACAGAACCCCAGTTTTCAAAATGATGGAAAAAAACCTGGTTTGGCCTTTAGTGAACAAAGCACCTGCTGGCCTATTTCTAATTTGTCGTTCATCACCGAAATTCTTGTGAGGGTTTTTGGATCTCTAATCCTGATCTGCGTTGATAACAATAATCTCTTTGAACAATTCCAATTTGGCTTTTTCCTCAAACATAGTACCACCACAGTTGCAAGTAAGGCCACCAACAACCTCTTCCAGCTGATTCTGGTCTACTCTCTACCCTTATCTTTCTTGACCTCACCGCAGCATTTTTTGCTATATCCTTTCAGCTCCTTATGGATCATCTGGCTAGTGCTGGAGTTGGTGACACTGTCCATCAGTGATTTACCTCCTACCTTGCAAACAGTGTACATTTTGCGCAGAAAAACCAGCAGTCAGAAAGCTCCATAGCACAGGATGGAGTTTCTCAGCATTCAGTGTTGGGGCCACTCCTGTTTATTATGTTGTATTTCCCACTTCCCTCCTGGCAACATGTTTTAGCATTGTGGTATCCATTTTCACTGTTATGCTGATGATACACAGTTTATTGTGTACCGTATGCCTACCTCTACTCTCTAGTACTCTCCCTGCTTGGGCCCTATTTTAAGCGCATTGTCTGAAGCATGTGGCCCAAGTCCATTAAGGGCGTGTCCAAACCCATTTCTGCTTTTCTAACGGCAGGTTATCTGAAGGAATAGTAAGGCGCATGGTTCAAAGATGTTGTACTTAATCTCTTAATGAATCAAAGGCATGTTTTAAGCATAACATGAAATAAACCAATCGGTGTCATTTCCCATTCCATTTAAAAGCCAGATGCCCTTGCACATTTGGGCATTGGGATTATTAGGGCGGATTTGCCCAATAGCAGGAAAAACACTTTTTTCTACTCGTGTGCAAAGTGAAAGAGCGCCAGCAAACCTCCGCTGAAAGTATTGACACCTGATCACTGTAATCTCCAAAAATGTGAAAAAGAAATATATTTGCTGCTGAGTTGGCTCACTTGGTTAAGGCGCTGCATTGCGGAGCAGTAGTGACCGCCACAACGCAGGTTCGATCCCCGGTCGTAGCTGCCAGCAGTGGTTGGGAAGGGACGACCAGGTTTGGATATTAGAATAGTCGCTTTGTTCGTTGCTCAAGCGCCTCCTCTTGGCCAGCTGGCTGCCCGATAGTAAGATTCTAAGCTTGCTATTGTTAGGGTATCCTCCACCCTCATTCTGAACTTGCAAAGTTTCGAGCAATGAGTGTAAAGACGCAGTGGCTGACAGGCGCATGCTTCAGAGGAGAGCCACGAAATGTCTTTGCTTTCCCGAGATGGCCACATGGGGTTGCATACAAGCAAGCTTGTGTCTGTACATGGTTCTCTAATTGGGCATTCCAGATTCGGGTGGGATTGGAGATGCCAATTTCAAATTTAAGAAAATATATATTTTTTTTAAATATTGTTCATAATTGTTTTAATCATATTCCAGATAAAAAAGTCAATCTTCAAATCTTCAAAAAGTGAATCTCTGGGTCGCATTTGAATGTGTGTGTAAAACAAGGAAACAAAATTTTAAAAAGTTTTAATTCAGGGTCACAGTAAAAAAAAAAAAAAAAAGATTATGTGTGGGTGAGAGAAATTAAAATGAGCGAGGAAAATACATCAAGGGAGAAAGAAACTAAGGTAATGATATTTTGATTACAGTACCATAACCCCTTGAATAATATTCAGCAGGAGTGAAATCAACTTGCTCCAGCTTTATTGACAGTGAGGCTAGGAAAGAAAGGGATCAACCTGGAAAACAAGAACAAAAATCTCATCCTTTAAGGCTAAGTCAGATGTATGGATGAAATTTGGATCAATTATAGACGATGACCACAATTTAATCCGTTGCTTTAATGTGTCTTAAAAGTTCTGGCTTTTAAGGTTGCTTTGTCTGCCAGCCAAACTTTAAATTATAATAAGCACTTTTTAAACAAAATGCAGGGATGGGTATTGGATAGCGGAAGCGGGATGGACGGTTTCCAGGTATTGTATTCATGGATCAGTTTGGGTTCAGAATTTTGATTTCGAGATAATTGCGGATAACACCACCCTGCATGAAATTTGCTGAGTAAGAGCTGATACCTGATTTTAAGTAATTTTGGGGTGGTGAGTCCAAATATCACATGAGTTTTTGGCTATCACATCAGGTTTTGTCACAAATCACTGCCCTTGGTATAACAAGAATCCGGTTAGCATAATATAGCATAGCATAGTAAGCATAGTAAGTCCCTCCTGTTTCTCATGAATTAAACACTCCAAATCACCACCACGAAGTTTTGCATCATCATGAAAAATAACCACACCCCAAGTAGCCTAGGCCAATCCCCTTTTCGCCTTTTGCCTGTTGCATGATGGCTGATTACTGTTGGTGCCTACAGAGAGACTGCCAAGAACTAAATTATTCCCATAAATCAAAGAAAAGAAAATTTAATCCTTAGGTAAGCTGTATATTGTTTTATTACATCTTGCAGAATGTTTAAAATCTAACTGTGTCATTCTGCTTTCATTTATCATTGTGTATTCTTAGATATATCAATATGAAGAAAAGAATTCGCGATTTGTCAAAAAACCTGATGTGACACACAAATTTTTAGGGCAAATTTGAAATCAGCGCCTTCGAATTATATAAAATCAACACAGTTTATCAAATCAGCAGAGAAAAAGTTTTTAAATGCAGGGCGGTGTAACGGGTCGATCCGTGCTGGACTCTGACCTGACTTATCTGAACGCCTGAGGTGCCCCAAACATTCTTTCTATACTGTGCAACAAAAGAAACGCAAGTTAATACAAGACAGACCAGAAACTACGAATGTGTGTAATAATTATAAAAATCTTATCTACAACCCCAATTCCGAAATAGTTGGGACAAAGTGTAAATTGGGAATAAAATCAAAATGCAATGACTTTCAAATCACACCAGCCAGTATTTTATTCACAATAGAATAGAGATAACATAGCAAATGTTGAAACTGATAAATTTTACAATTTTATCCACAAAAGGCGCTCATTTCAAATTTGATGGCTGCTACAGGTCTCAAAAAAGTTGGGACAGGGGCCTGTTTACCATGGTGTACCATCCCCTCTTTGATTTAGCACAAAATGGAGGCGTTTGGGCATTGAGGAGACAGGTTTCTTGAGTTTAGCCATTGGAATTTGATCCCACACTTGTTTAATTCAGGCTTCCAGCTACTGGAGAGTTTTGGGTCTCCTTTGACGCACTTTTCGTTTAATTATGTGCCAAATGTTCTCAATTGGTGAAAGATCAGGACTGCAGGCAGGCCAGTTCAGCACGCAGAGTCTTTTACTACAAAGCCGTGCTGTTGTAATAGCTGCAGTATGTGGTTTTGCATTGTCCTGCTGAAATACACAAGGCCTTCTCTGGAATAGATGTCGTCTGGAGGGGATCGTATGTTGCTCTAAAACCTTTATATACCTTTCAGCATTCATGGTGCTTTTTAAAACATGCAAGTGTCCCACACCATATGCACTAATGCATCCCCATACCATCAGAGATGCTGGCTTTTGAACTGAACGCTGATAACAGGAGGGGTGGTCTTTCTCCTCTTTAACCCGGAGGACAAGACGCCCGTGATTTCCAACAAGAATGCCAAATTTGGACTCGTCTGACCACAGGGCACTTTGACACTTGACCACTTTGCTACAGTCCATTTTAAATGAGCCTTGGCCCACAGAACACGGTGGCACTTCTGGATCACGCTCAACAATGGCTTCCTTTTTGCATGATAGAGTTTTAGGTGGCATCTGTGGATGGCAGGGCGGACTGTGTTTACCGACAGTGGTTTCTTGAAGTATTCCTGGGCCCATTTAGTATTGTCAATGACAGAATCATGCCGGTGAGTGATGCAGTGGCGTCTGAGGGCCCGAAGATCACGGGCATCCAGTAAAGGTCTTCGGCCTTGTCCCTTAAGCACAGAGATTTTACCAGTTTCTCTGAATTTTTTGATGATGTTATGCACTGTGGATGATGAGACCTTCAAAGCCTTTGCAATTTGACGTTGAGGAACATTGTTTTTGAAGTATTTCACAATTTTGTTACACAAGCCTTCACAGTTTGGAGAGCCTCTGGCCATCTTTGCTTCTGGGAGACTCAGTCCCTCTAAGACATCCCTTTTATAGCCAATCATGTTACTCACCTGATGTCAGTTAACTTAATTACTTGCTAAATGTTCTTTCAGCTGATTCTCTTTTATATTAATTGCTTTTTCAGCACTTTTTGCCTGTGTTTTTTTTTTTTTTTTTTTTTGAGACCTGTTGCAGCCAGAAAATTTGAAACAAGCTCATTTTGTGGATCAAAATGTAAAATGTCTCAGTTTCAACATTTGAAATGTTATCTATGTTCTATTGTAAATAACATATTGGCTCATGTGATCTGAAAGTCATGGGATTTTGATTTTATTCACAATATACACTTTGTCCCAACTATTTCGGAATTGGGGTTGTATTATAACCACATGCACATTTATACTCTTTCTTCAAACGTTTCTTTTGCAGTCGCTTCAACTAGGTGATTGTGCGAGTACATTAAAAAACTTGCTAATTTGCGTTTCCTTTGTTGATCAGTATATTAGAATGAGCATTTTTGTTTGAACGGTAATTTGACACAGTTTTAGGCATGATATGCCATATCTTCAGAGGTCCCCAAACAGCTACTCCTCTAGGGGGGATCACCTAGAAGACTGCAGGAATGACAGCATTCGCCAGTATGAAGGAGTCATGGCTTTATCCTCAATAATTTGCAAACACGTAAATGTATAATTTGGCATGCACGTTGAATCACAAATAACTTGGATGTTGGTGGACTGGGGTCCCTTAAGACGTAAATACATCAGAGCATGCTAAGTTGGAAAACACAGTTGCACGGCCATGCAAACAATCACGCTAATCATAATGACATTTACTTCTTAAATATCTTGATTTACACAATTTTAATCTTTCACATTGTCATTTTTTTTTATTTTAATTGTTTTGCATGTCTGTGTGCTGCTGCTCACCCCTGTGTGTAACAAGCATAGAACAGTCGCATTTTGCACTCGTCCACAAAGGCGCATAATAATTAATAAGGCACCCCTGAAATAGCTGTTAAAAACTGACAGTTGACTTTCGACCAGATTATTTTTAGTCAATAGCCTTATTGCTCTCTGCTGTCTCTGCTGTAACACACCATCAATGCGCCTGACTGCAGATCATTTTAAGACCTACTCGCTCATGGATGCTCATTCTTGTCCTAAGTACACTTGCTATTTACGCAATCTGAGCGCTGGACAGGAAAACGACTACTGTGCCGGTCATAAACTAGCAAAGACACTTAGCGTCACTCTTGGCACTGCTTTGCACCGAATGTATGATACAGCCCTTAGAATGCAAGGGATATTTACTTTATTTATTTTTGACAAAGCATTGCAATATTTAAAGGGTAAACAAGAACTCTTTCAAAAAATATGGGGATGTTTTATGGATTATCTTGAGAATAATGATTTAACTCAGTTGACGAGAGACGGGGCTGACTAAAGACTTCCTCTGCAGTTCCAGGGATTGTTATGAAATTATATTGTGAGTTTCTAACCCCAATCACATACTGTGTTACTTATCCAAACTACCTTACCCTTTGACTGTCACGGGTCTTGTTTGTGTTACTTTTCTTATGTTTTTTTTTCAACTTCAGTAGACTTCATTTTTAATTTTAGCCGTTGGGGGGGATGGGGCGGGATTGGGGGATTTAAAAAAAAAAAGAATGTGTAAAATGACTTTGATTTGCCAGATGGTGGTGCTATAGAGAAGCTCAACAAATTTGATTTCAATTAGCCAATATATGGTGCTGCCGCAAGATAAACAATGTTAAATTGCATATTTGTTTTTAACCATTTGACTCTAATTTGATCCATTTGGTTCTAATTTTGCATATTACATTTCTGTATGAGGATCAAATAGTTTTTCCAATGAGTAAAAATAAATTATTAAAAGAGACTGAGCCAAAGGAATTTAGAAAACTAAGTAAAGAAGAAGCAGAAAGCATACATTTCTATCAGTTGCTACCTTAGCTAATATGCTAGCATTTAGGATAATTTTGATTCAAAATATGGAAAAAAGAAAAAGGTTTTGTTGAGAAACATGCAGGTCAATTGTGTCTTTGCAAGCTTAAGGCTGTTCTGTGTATGAGATTTCATCCAAAGATGTAGTCAGTGCTTTTGAAAATATTGCAAAAACTGGGTCTAAGCAGTATGGAAATGGAATGTGGATTGAAATAAAAAGACATTTATAAAAAAAAAAAAAGCATAGCAATATCAAAGGGATGAAGGATCTGAGGATGATTTTTTTTTATGCAAACCCAACGCAGTTGACCTTTTCATTGAACTTAATGTTTAATTGTGATGAAGTATCATGTAGAGAGTAGAAACCTAAGTTAGTGTATTGGAAACCTGGAGTATCAAGCTTGCATTTGTAATATGAAAATAATTTTCAATTTATAAAATCAATACTTGTCCCTTAAAAGTAACGCTTCTTCTTTTAGTTTCTGCTTTTCAAGTTTACATTTCTGTTTCTGTCACTCACTTTCATATTTTCTGCTCACTTTAAAGTTGGTTAAAGTTTACCTTTTATCAAAGCTGGCATAGTATTCATTTGAAGGGACAGTCGTATGCTCTGACCATTCTATTTCTCAGCCTAAAACTACAGACAATGGATAAGGACAAACCTTTATTTGCACTGCAGGCCAAAAATGATGTCAGCTGACTGTGACTATTGTCAATGAATTCACATTACGTTCACTGCAGTGGGCCCCCAGGTAGCCGAGACCCAAAGCTACAGCCCCTAAAGCCCTTTGGGATGACGAGGCCTCGTGACAAGCGCTTGTAAATAGTTCACTATACTTTATCAGTTAACACCATTCACCACTGTATCCACAGATACAAGTTAAAGCTTTGTAATGCATAGCTGAAGCCTTTCATTAACTGTCCAAAAGTGCTGCTAAATCTCTCTCTCTCTCTCTCAGTATAAGAGAGGGTGAGTTGGCCTTTAAAGGACTTTTATTCGCATTTTCCATGATGTGCCAACTTTTTTGAAATTGGGGTTGTAATCCAGCCACGCATATAACTACTGCATAGTTGAGTATCACTATTGCATATTGTTAAGTTTTGCTGTAATTGATTTTACTCCTACTTTAGGGATCTATAAAAAGGAAGAGGCCCACCTGCTGCTTCAGGTGCACCAGATACGGGGACCAGTGGAAATATTTGTCAATAAGTTCAAGAGTGAGAACTGGGCATTGGAGGGACATGTAAGTCCGTCAGCTTATCCAAATTCAGCAGCTTATGGCATATTTACGGTTTAACACAATGAATTTGACAGAGATACATTTTTCCCATATATATTTTATGTGTACCACATAATGTCATTTTATTTTGGTAACTTATACAACATTTAATGATTTTGTGTAATCGTGGGAACCATGTTAAAGGACTTTCCAGGTAGTTTAATAGTCCCTGCTTTCTTCACTTCAAGCTCAGTAGGCTGCAAGGTATGTCTGGGTCAGAGCCTAGATGCCAAGGTACCATTGTATCTATTCATTGTTACTGCAATTAACGATTTCCGCATGCACTGGCCGAAAGAACTCCTAGAAGTTTCAATGGAGCCTTCAGTAAACAAGGGGGTGAAGAGCAATGAAATCCTCATGATAAAATGGTTTTGAATTGCAACACCCTTAAATGTACATAAGCTGCATTTTTGTCCTGTCAGGCCATACTGATTAATTCATCCCAAATTGAATTAAAATGTAAGACATTTAGAATTTTTAAAATATCTGTTTTCTATGGTATTGATGAAGTAGTATGTAGAAGTATGCAGACTTTTATGACCTATGATCAGAAAAGAGACATCTAATATTTGATGAATCATTTCTTGAACTAGTCACCATGCCATACAACCCCTAGGCATTCAGCAGCTCTCTACACACTGTTCAGTTACCATCTAATAGGCCGCATTACCACCTCTTCGGTAGAATGAATAGGGTCTCCAAAGTGGCATGGCGCAGGCCTGGCCACATTTTAGACCGTGTATGTACATCTTTACATTAGAATGAAGCCAGACCCCATACTCTGGCTAGCAAGCAAAAGGTAAAAGAGTTTGCAGTCACTGAAGTGTTTGTAAATGTTATACACTGCCTTTACACTAGTGAAGGTCACCTAAGGCCCACTATTGTAGCAAAAGTGAAAATAATAGTAATGTAGCATATACAAGTTGTTTATAGCTGCTAAATTACTTGTTCCACATTTATACGACATTTTGCTGCCACTGTTTACTGCATCAATTCTGTTGACTGCTGGTTTTTATAGGTAGTAAAAGTTCCACCTGTTAAGCTTTACAGTTTCTTCATGTTTGAGAAGGAAGTATGGACACCAGTTTTATCCATTATGGTCGCTGTATTTTTTGTTTGAGGCTTTATGTAAGGACACTGATCCTGGCCCAGACTCTCCTGTTTCCTGGCCCTCCTTTCAATATAAGAGCTGTTAACCACAAAGACAAGGGAGTATTCATTTAAATTAAATTGTAGAGTTACACAGTGCCTGGTAATCAGTGGGTGATATCTCTCACTGAACATATCAAGTAACGTAGAGCAGCCATAAGGTTATAATTAAAGGGTATGTGGATCACTAGGTGACAGGGGTTTTGTGTGTGCCGATGTGTGAGCCTTACTGGTTTTTCCTTTTAAGAACAGTTTAATTTAATTGTCGTACTAAAATGCGTCAAATGCTGTTTCACAATTATGACAATATTTTGGCTGTCATAAATAGAAAAATTCTGGTAATTTTTAAACTGTGGAGTTTTTTTTAATTAATTAATGCTGTGTGTTAATATGGGTAGGTGTATCCATATTTCACTATATGTTTCAATGGGTCTACATGCATGTGAGTTGTTCAGAATTATTTCTATTGCATATTTCATATTGTATATTACATGTACATCTTTCAGGTGTCATACATATCTTCAACCAATTCCTTCGTGTACCAAGGGTTTGTCAGAGGGAAAGGATTTGGACAATTTGGTCTTCAGAGGCTAGGCAAGTATACTTTTATTTTTGAATTATCAATTTTCACCCTGTATTCTTGTGGTCTGCTAGACGTAAAGGCAGATTTACAAATTAGAATAAATAATGTTTACACTCATGAATTCATGCATTTATCCTAGGGGTACTTGAGTTTACAAAACCCAGGGCTTTGTTGAGTTCATAGTTTTGGGGTCATATTTTTGGATTTCCTTGATTCTTCATGATTTTGGTAAAGCCGAGAAAAGTTTCCTGCTCCAATGTCCAATCTAATTGTAATTTACTCATAAAATAAATTTCCACAATTATTTTAAATTGTCAATAATACCCATTTTATTGGGCTCAGACGAAAAAAAAAATGTTGTTTGAACTGAACGTATATTAGACTATGAAAAAAAGACAGTTGACAATGTACCATCCTGTTTATTGTGTTTTAATGAACATGCAGCGCAGTGGTATTTGTACTCAGCATCATTTAACAATTGCTAGTATTAATAACACTAAGGGCCAGATTTTTCTGTAAGCGCTACGTCTGACGATATGCGCATAGATTGATTTCTACGCCTATTTCTATTTCTCCCCAGCTGCAAGAACTAACTGAAATTTTTCTGCCAGGGCTTCATGCAAGGGGGCCGGGAGATGAATATTGAGGGCGAAGTTTTATTTGAGGGGGTTTGTTCCATGTCAATCAGGTGACACAACTAGGAGTGTCATTTAAATGAGGTTGTACAAGGCGATCAGTGGTATCTTTCTGACACATAAAGCAGACCGCATATGACTTGCCTTAATTACATCTAAACTGAAGCTCAGTTTCACCAAAAGGTGCTGACAAAGCAAAAATAAGTCCATACTCATGGTAATAATATAAATGATGTAAAAGGATTGCATTGCGTGCTTTTTCTTTTTTCAATTTTCATTACATGAATTTGGCATTGATAAGAATGTAACTTAACTGTGCAGCCTGTGTGTTATTTATCAAAGCCAGCTTCACCCTACTGCAGGTTTATGTAAGGTCAATTGGGACAGGAAATGCTGGGATCAGACTACATGATTTCAGCCCGATTTTAGCCCGATCTGGAAGTTGTAGGGTGTCGGGTGGGATCGGAAATGATAAATGACCATCAGGGGTGAAGACTGATCGTTTTATGCCGTGTAGTGTGCCATTGTGGACGACAACCGACGTTGCATCTATGATGCTTCACGACGCCCCGACAGAAAGTCTAGCATGATTAATTTTTTTCTTCGTCTCCCATGACGATTTGGGTTGTTTCTGTGATGTTGACCAGTAGGAGCATAGCTGACAGCGCTCTACAGGAAGAGATGAAGCCACAGAACGCACATTTGTAAACACAGCCTGATGAAAGAAGAGTGATACTGTTATAGCACAGTGGAGCATTCGTGTATCATATGGCAACAACTCCCTTGCATTCTTGATGTTCCCATAAGGGACTATCCTGACAGAGAGAATAAAGATGATTTTTTGGCGAGAAATAGCCGAGACACTCTAGCAACCCAGCGAATACTGAAATTAACATTAAGCCAGCAAATCAATTATAACGTTTAGGTTCATGCCCACAATATTCCGGTTTCTGACTGGGGTTTTGAAGTTCTCTGGTAACGCAGTGACTCATGTAAGCAACATTAACCGATTAAGCCCTTTTTTCCAGTTATGAGAAACCCTGATAAGATACAGTAGCTGGGTTAAGCCAATAATAACCAGAATATTTTGACACGTTTACACCTTACCCCAGTTACTACTGTCAATACACGCTATGAAATTGCTTAGTTTTCAAGGTATGATGGGAATGGTTACATGTCATTCCTTGAAAAATGTGGCGCATATTGTGACAGACTGAAAATGACGCTTGGTCGTGGAGCTTCATGTAGTATGCCATGTCTCTTGGCCATGTCACTGAAAGCATTTATGACTCTATAATTGCTTAATCTGACATAGTGATCTTTTGAACAGAGAAAAACATTGTGTCGTCTGATCCCAGCATAGGACTCAAAAATCCTTTTTAATTGATTTTATTCATTCTCCCCACTTAGTTTGGAACAGAAATATTTGGTATGAGGACTGTGCACAGTAGTTTACATTTGCGACAACATACAGTGTAGAATAGGCCCATACGGTCAAGTAGTGGTCGAGCTTGTGGCAAATTTGTGGTTTGACTGAGTGCCAAAATTCTCGAGCGATTAATTGATTGTTCCCAAGCTTCACCATGGCAAACCCATCCCTGATTTGGAAATCCAACAATGTATTATATAAGGCTCTAACCTGGGATATCACAGAGAAACAGCTTTAATACAACTCAGAACTAATGTTGTTCTGTTATTGGTTTTAATTGGGCTGAATCATTATGAACATGAGTGCAGGAAGATGTTTCAAGTAGGGGTGGCTGCCACCCGAATGTAAAAGTGTGACGTCAATATCGTTTTTTAAGCGCAGCTATGGCAATGTTGGTCTTTGCAGTAGCGTCATAGCTACTAGGGGTGCAAACGAGAACGGGAATAAATGAATACTCACCCTATGAATCATAACCGGTTACCAAAAAAAGATAATTGAAAAGTCATTTGAAAAGCAATCGTGCTTGTTGCTGTATTTTTTCAAATGCTTGAACCCCAACTCCTGGTCATGCTGGCGTTACGGGATATGCCTCTCACCCTTTAAGCACGATGGATCACAACCAATCCCCATTTGAGATTGCTTGATTAACAATCTAAATATTTATTTATTGAATCATCAAGACTAATACATAATTGTATAATTAATTGTATTATGATCAAGAAATTATTTATTAGGAAATGACCGAGAGACCACCATTGAGGACACTGAAAACGCACATATATACACAGCTAATGCATGCAATATTGTAGGGATGATAATTTTGCATGTACAGTAGTGTGCAGTGATGATTTTACACTTAACAAATTGAAGACAAATGAGAAACCAAGTATTATTCAGGTATTTATTTGATGTAATGTTGAATCATGAAAATGAAAAGTGAACAGATAAAAGTATATAATAAAAACAAAAATAATAATGTATTTTTGAGATAAAAAGTCAATATCTAGTGAGGCCATTCTTTGCTTGATCACATTTAATCTTAGGCGGGGTACACACATTAGGATTTTTTAAATCTGAAGAGATTTTTTTTTCTGCTACAGACCCCACACATGAAGATAAAAAATCAGGCACTGAACAGTTTTGATCATATTGTGTGTGGTGTGCTCCGATAATCTCAACACAGCACACCACACACATAACGATTCTGTTCCACCACCGATCTAGAATCTAGTCCTCTGAGACAGAAATCTCGCATGATCAAACGTGATCTGACAAAAACAAAGAAGAAGACACATAGCAACAACAAACACAAGACACAACATGGAAGAGGACACACGAAAGGAGGGAATGATAGTGGTCAGCTCGCTTCTTGATTAGCTACATTCCGTTTCACGTCACAATTCACGGAGTCATGACTCGGGAGTCGTCGGCTTTCCCCACACACGTGAAGATTTTTGGTCGTAAATATTGAACAAGTTTAATATTTACGATCGTCAGGCCCGACCTGTTTCGGACCCGATTATCGGGACAAATTCTCTCTTAACGCACCTCAGACCACAGGATAATCTTATTGGATAATCTTATAAGACATAAGATGATCTTCCAATTGTCGTCGTTGGTCGGGAGGGGGAAAATCGGGGCAAAATCAGCCAGATTATCTTTATATGTGTACCCTGCTTTACAGGCATACTTTTCACTTTTCATTCCATATGGTTTGAAGTTCATTCCAGAGAGATTCTTTGGATGTTACTACAGATTTACTCAATCGGATAAAGTTCTGGACTTTCAGCGGGCCAAGTCACAACTTTATGTCACCAGATGCTTCTTTCCTACTGAGGCAATTTTTGCACAACTTAGAAGTGTGTTCAGGGTCAATACCTTGTTGACAATAAAATCCCCGACCAATCAGTCTCTGTCCATATGGCAAGGCGTGCCTCGCAAGGATGCTGTGATACTACTTTTGATCCATAATTCCGTAGATTTTTAGAAGATCGCTGGCTTCCTTTGGAGCAGACTGAACCCCTAAAACCATTATATTACTATTTTAAGTTTTACTGAAGGGGTTTAATAGTCATTTTTGAAACATTCTCCAACTCCTTGAATTTCTTGGCAACCTCCAGTCTTTTTTTTATGTTGCCAGCTCATGGCAGCAACATGACCAATCAGACACAGGTGTCTGGAAATAGTAGATCTTGATACTTTGATCTCTTCACTTCTGGCGCAATTAATATCATCACAGAGTTGTTGTGCTGTCCACCGTCAATTTTTAAAAATTATTATTTTATTTTTTTACTTGTCATATACAGATACCGAACATCAGAGGCTCTGAACTTCCATTTTGCACCTCTATTGCCCCTAGCATTCAACGTCTTCAGCGTCATGTAAGGCTACAATGCGGCTATGAAAAATCTCAGAGGGCTCCTTCCGTCATGCCATTGTGTTTAACAGTTACGCTGCTCAAAGTTCATGTCACCTTTATATACTGGAACAACTGACCATCAGAGGTAATTTTGTCAGATAATGTTGTCTCAGACCAGTTAAAATAAATTTTTTAGCATCAATAATCATGGACTGAGCATTCAAACATGCATTCAGGCTATTTGGGACACCTTTCAATTGTTATAAAAAACTGATGTTTTCAGTGTTATTGTTTATTACCCATATTTTTACCACGGTATGCTCGTGGGAATGATTTTTTTTTTTCATTTTCATTGCCTGCCGTAGTATTTTTCAATGCAATTTTTCCAGAAAATTATAGAGAAGTAATATATTAGGACCACTTTTTGATGAAAGTGGTGGCGTAAAATCATCATTACACACTACTGTAATTAATTAATCCAAAACGTTATCTGAATTCCATCTCCCATTTTAGCATTTTTTACATTTAAAATGGAAGCATCTTACAGTCAGACCCTATGAAACATTGGCGTAGAACGGCATTACTAATGAACCAAGCTGTTATGCGCTGTTTTATGAGCTGCAAGAGGTCATCAGCCCCAAGAATAAGTAAAAAATCCTCAAACAAAGTCCTGAATTTGAATAAAGTGATCCGTCACGTTAAATGAGTTACTTTTTTAATTCAATCAACTATCTTTAATGAATGTAGCTTGTCAGTTTCGTCAAGATGAACACGTGCCGACAGCAGGCTATTCCAATAAGAGTCATAAAATAATGATAGCCAAATAATCGTACCCTTAGGGATCATCATCAGCAGTTTTGAAATGCTTCCAAACAGCTAAATTCTTTGACATCTTTCCAGAGCGGGTATGTGAAAGCCATTCTCAAGCTTTTGGTAATGAGTGTGTTCTCTCTTACATAAACTGCCACAGTATGGATTGCGGTGGCTTTGCCCTGTGCATGGTATTCCTTCACGGCCCATTAATTCAAAAGATCTTAATAAAAGTTCCAAAACTGTCTAGCAGTATATTGATCCCTAGCTACTAACTCCGTCGGCATAGCACTGATTGGAGTTACTTTAAGCTTAACTAACACATGTAATGAATCTGAATGCATGTCTAACAACTCCTGTTGACCAAATTCTTCTCTTGCCTTTTTCCAGAGGCTAAATCGCCTCCTCAGCGAGTGAACAGTCACTGCAGTCGTTAATGTTAATGTTGGGTTGGAGGGGCTCCTTTTGCCTGGCAGTGCTAACGTTAGTGGCCCGTCGCTTCCCCACATGCTGCTTATTCTCTCCGCTGGAGCGACAAGCTCAGCTGTGGTGGTGCTGGTGCTAGCTCTAGCTGTGATAGTATTGTTGCTTCCATCATCTGCATTGCTATTTTCTTCATTGCCCTTGTGTCCACTAGTAATGTTAGCATTTACTTTTGTTTTCTTTGAATTATTGTTAGTGGGGGAAAAAAATCAGATATGCCTATCCTTTTCTGCTTACTGTCGCTGGCCATTTTTGCTTCCCAATGAATTTCAGTTGGCACTTTCCGCTTCTTGGAGAAAGCGATTCCTCAACAAATCATTTCCTCAATACATAATCAATAATTTAAAAATATTTTTAACCCAAATTTAGCACAGCTTTTAACCCAATTAATGTTTTTATTTTCCATTTTCATTTGGCCCCCTCCTTCTTGCGCCCTTGATTATGATTATCATATCAAGTTATATCCTAGATATAACTGAGGCATTTAAGAAAGTTACATTATTTATGAAGTTAGATCATTTTGACATTGTTCTGAATTAGATTTTTATGTCCCTGAAAAAAATTGAATCCATTGGCTCTATTATTAATGGAACTGCTACAAACCAAAATAACTGCACTCTTTTTTGGCAGGGCTTGCATATTGCCTTATTGTTGTCAGTCATAGCAGGACCAAAATATTTCCACTCCCAAGATTTAGCAGATCTTGGGAGCAAGAAGGGATATATGTCCATTTTGTTACTCCACAAGTGTCGCAAACTTGGAACAACCTTGAAAACACTCTGCTCCCAAACTGGAAGTTGTCATTACCATGCGAGAAAGAAAAATGTGGCTTGGTACTTTCTAAAAGAAATTTGTGAACCTGACAAAAGAAGAACAAGATCTCATGATATAAGGCAGGTATTTTATTTGTATCACATTTGGGAATCTCTAGTCCTTTTCAGGTCTTTTTGTTTTGTGTAAAACTAGCAATCAGTGGGAACATCCCACCAGCACCCAGGTGATTGTGATTACTCGATGGACATGAGACTGCGTAGTAAAAGATATAAAGGGCATATTGTTTGAAATTCTGGGCTTTCTATGATACTAGATTAAAAAACTGGCAAAAATGGTCTCTTTTGTATGTTTTAGAAATCTGCTCTAGAAGGTTTACAATTTCAACATACTTTTTTTCTAAAATATTTTGAGGACATGCATGTACTCTAGATTGGTGTAATTCCCTCCATAGCTGCTGTTGCTCATTAAATAAAAATCTCCAAAATTTGATTTTCGATTTTTGATTCTTAGACATTGTCTATACATAAGTTGATTAAAAAAAAAAAAAGTATTAGAAACTGGACTTGGGTGGAAAATAACTGTTTGGTATAGTTTTTGAGATACTGAGTTTTTTGTAACAAAAGCCAAAACAGAAAAAATTCCACCAATTTGCCGCTCGGGTGTAAGTGGTAAAATATTCTTGGAAGAACCACTGCCATTGATGAATCGCAGATGAAGTTGAGGTGGTCATTTTGTTTATTGCATATGCTGGGTAAAATCAGGCCCTAACCCTATAATGCTTTCAAGCAGAAGACAAAACTGTTGGCTGATTGAATGGGTCTTCTTACTCACTTGTCATTTCACAAACTGACCAGTTGGCTGGTGCTTCAGATGCCATGTTTTTTTGTGCATGAGTCATTCCATTCCCAGTTTTTCCTTCACTTCTGCAGAGCCTGTTCAAAAATGTGCCTGATAGGAGGCATTTTTTGAAGATTCAGGAAGTAGGTGATACTGTTTATGGCTGCCTCAGATTTGCCTGACTTATTTTGTTGAACGGTCGAGGTCGATATAAAAATCGTAAATTTTTAGGGTTTTTACTGGGCCATCTTGTTTTGGGCCAAAGTTGGATTTCCAAAAAGAGTAGCTGTTGAAGTTGAAACACGCTGATGACTGCCCAGCCTCATTTTGTTTGGTGTCAATCTATGATAGGAGGAGTTCAGGAAAATTGCCAAACTTTGATGGGCAGTTGAGGGTGCCGCCTATAGGGGGCACTACAAAACAGGACTTTTTGCTGAAGTGACCCTTATATTTGAGTCGTTTCTGGATTGCACCCTGAGCATCCCAAGTTCATACATGATGTGCTTCCAACAGCAAGCCCAATACTATACCACTTGATTTAATTGAGATTATGAAGGCAGGAGAGTATATGTGGCGCTCAAGTTGGTCAAAACGTAAAATTCAGTTTTTCTGGGGGTTGTATACTGCAGAGACGTGCTGTCAGGGGGGCCAGTGACTTCATTTTTATTGCTGGATTTTCTCAACCTGTTTCCACGTATTAAGCCAGATTGACAATCAATCAATTTTTGCTTTTATTAACCAAACAGTTAAGACCTAGCCTATATGTAGCCTAAAATTATTAAGAGGTGATAATGACAAAAAGATTCATTTACGCATACTCTGTGATACGAGATTGCAAGGATGGAAATCTTGATAATTAATTACGAAAAAATCTTAACTCTCTCCGTAATTCTGTGTATCGTTTTAACCCTTTGTTTTATTGGATTATGAAAGAAGACTGAAAATAAACTATATTTTTTTGAATCGCATTAAAAAGTATGTACTTAAGGGGGAAAACATTATCGTAAATATATTGATGAAGCATTGAACGCAGCATAAGAAAGGTTTTAATATTTGTTAATGGAATTGTGTTAGCTTCCTGTAAGCAAATATGAGCAAATTTGCTGTCTTATGAGCATTTCAAGTTCAATGCACTGAGCAATAATGCTGTGGAAACTGAAATTTGCCAGTCATTCTGCCGATTATTCTTAGTAAAGTAGTTAATCAATCCTCTGATTGCTAATCAAGCAAAGTAATAGGGAGATACCTTTGGTTTAACAGTGAGGATTCTGCCTCACCTAACTTACCTCCGACGGCACGTCACTGGTACACTGTTTGTCAATACACCCTCATCAGATTTTAGTGAAAACTTTCTTTTTGGCAGGCAGGCAGTTCTGTATGTCTAATAATTGTCAAATACAGATTATTGTCGGGTTCGGCTATAATAACCCTTCTCTGACCTTTATCTGGTAGTTTTGTGGTCTTCAATGAAGGCGTTTGAGTCTCAATGGGTTGATCGGCTTTTCAGGGGGTGTGTCAATGAAAGCACCTGGCGCTGTGCGAGCTTCATGTCAAAGAACTCATTTCCATTTTGACTCACCCAGACTACATTTTAATATGAATGCTGTTGCTCTTTGGTAGTTTCATGGGGGAATGTCATACATGTCAACTGACTCTAAGACTCTTTGTCCCCAGACTTTTCGTCCCGAAATTTTTAGTCCACGGACTCTTTGTCCCTGGATTCTTTGTCCCCAATAACGTTTGCCCTCTTCCTGCATTAAAACCCTAGCCTTAACCCTAACCCTAACCCTTGGTGGTTAGATCATGGTGATCTGTCTGTCGTCCGTTCGTCCACACCTCTGTCAACAATGGTGGCACATTTGTTTATCATTAGGGGACGAAAAATCTGGGGTGGAAGAGTCCGAGGAGGAAAGGTCCATGAGGACTAAAGGTCCACAGATGGAAAATTCAGGGATGAAAGTCCAGGGACGAAGAGTCCTGTAACCATGTTGGCTTATATGCAATGCCTGTAATTTGTATGGATTGTCCTCCACTTGCTCCATTTACAGACATACCAATAAAGTTATTAGTATTTGTATTAGAAAAGATAATATATATGAAATATTAATTATTGAAGGCTGCTCATTTTGACAATGATGAAAGAGCACGTTAACAGGCACCATGGTAAACAAACAACAACTAGATGCATGTTTTCTGAGCACAACAATTTGCTCCTGGTAATAGTGGACCACTTTTCAAAGCTTCTGCTGAACATGTGTATGGACTATAGACTGTATAGAGCAAGGTATGTCCTACACAATTGCCAAAAGTATCGCTTGCAAACATGCAAACACTGCACAAATTATGAAGAAGAGCTTGGTTCCTGAGGCTGCACAGCATTTGCTATTACTGGACATTGCCCCTCTCATTTGGGTAAAATGAATGAAAATAAATGTTTGAAAATAAATATTCTGCCGTTATGTACAGTTGTCAAAACTATGGGCCCTATTTTAACCACATAGTCTGAAGTACGTGGCACAAGTGCATTTAGGGCGTGTCCTAATCCATTGTTGCTTGTTTAATGGCGGGTTATCAGGGCACGAAGTAAGGCGCAAGGATCAAAGGGGTCGTATTTAATTTCTTCACTAATCATAGGCGTGTGTTGGGCCTAACATGTAATAAACCAATGAGAGTGTCATCTTCCATGGCCTTTACAAGCCAGATGCCCTTGCACCTTTGCGAATGGCTATTGTAAGGGCAGATTGTCCTAATTGTAGGAAAACACTTCACTGCAGAGACGGGTTAACTTGGGTCCAAAAATGTAAGCTAATAAGAAATGCATTTTCAAATGTTGTTCAAAATTGTTTCAATCATATTCCCATGGAAAAAAGTCTTCATACACCGCGAATCCTAGGGTCATATTTTAACATGTGCTTAAAACAAGGAAGACAAATTTTCAAAGAAAGCTACTAATTCAGGGTGTATGGACATGTGTACGGACCATAGACTATACAACAAGGTAGTGTCTACACAATTGCCAGAAGTATTGGTTGCAATTGTACAAACAGTGCAAGTTATCAAAAGAACTTGGTTCCTGAGGTTGCACAGCTTTGAATATTACTGGACAACACCCTTCGCTGTCCTGGATGGCGAGTGGAATGATAAGAATATGGATAAGAGATTGGCGATTTTGTTCAAGATTTTCACAGAGTGGAGCGAAATTGTGGATTCGTAACATGCCCGTGTGTGACATCGTTAGGAGTGTGGCAATTTTTTACTGGTTTCTGATTTGTGTGCTTTAATAGAAAGCTTTTATCAGATTTTAAAAAGATTTTTATGAAATTTTCATACTCAATTTATTATTTCGTAATTTTAAAAAGTTATATTCAAAAAATATTTAAAAAAAATACAACCCCAATTCCGAAATAGTTGGGGCAAAGTGTAAATTGTGAATAAAATCCAAACGCAATGACTTTCAAATAACACCAGCCAGTATTTCATTCACAATAGAACAGAGATAACATAGCAAATGTTGAAACTGAGAAATTTTACAATTTCATATACAAAATGAGCTCATTTCAAATTTGATAGCTGCTACAGGTCTCAAAAATGTTGGGACAGTGGCCTGTTCACCATGGTGTAGCATCGCCTCTTCTTTTTAACACAGAGTGGAGGCGTCTGGGCATTGAGGAGACAAGTTTCTTGAATTTAGCCATTTGAATTTGATCCTACTCTGGTTTAATACAGGCTTCCAGCTGCTGGATATTTTTGGGTTTCCTTTGACGGACTTTTTGTTTAAGTATGTGCCAAATGTTCTCAATCGTTGAAAGATCAGGACTGCTGGCAGGCCAGTTCAGCTACTACGAAGCCATGCTGTTGTAATAGCTGCAGTATGTGGTTTTGCATTGTCCAGCTGAAATACACAAGGGCTTCTCTGGAATAGATGTCGTCTGGAGGGGAGCATATGTTGCTTAAAACCTTTATATACCTTTCAGCATTCATGGTGCTTTTTAAAACATGCAAGTGTCCCACACCATATGCACTAATGCATCCCCATACCATCAGAGATGCTGGCTTTTGAACTGAACGCTGATAACAGGAGGGGTGGTTTTTCTCCTCTTTAGCCCGGAGGACACGACGCCCATGATTTCCAACAAGAATATCAAATTTGGACTCGTCTGACCACAGGACACGTGACCACTTTGCTACAGTCCATTTTAAATGAGCCTTGGCCCACAGAACACGGCGACACTTCTGGATCATGCTCAACAATGGCTTCCTTTTTGCATGATAGTGTTTTAGGTGGCATCTGTGGATGGCATGGCAGACTGTGTTTGCAGACAGTGGTTTCTTGAAGTATTCCTGGGCCCATGTAGTAATGTCAATGACAGAATCATGCTGGTCAGTGATGCAGCGGCGTCTGAGGGCCTGAAGATCACGGGCATCCAGTAAAGGTCTTCGGCCTTGTCCCTTACGCACAGAGATTTTTCCAGTTTCTCTGAATCTTTTGATGATGTTATGCACTGTTGATGATGAGACCTTCAAAGCCTTTGCAATTTGACGTTGAGGAACATTGCTTTTAAAGTATTCCACAGTTTTTTTACGCCAACCTTCACAGGTTGGAGAGCCTCTGGCCATCTTTACTTCTGAGAGACTCAGCCTCTCTAAGACATCCCTTTTATAGCCAATTGTGTTACACACCTGATGCCAGTTAATGTAATTACTCGCTAAATGTTCTTTCAGCTGATTCTCTTATATATTAATTGCTTTTTCAGACCTTTTTTGCCTGTATCCCAACTCTTTGGAGACCTGTTGCAGCCAGAAAATTTGAAATAAGCTCATTTTGTGGATAAAAATGTAAAATGTCTCCGTTTCAACATTTAAAATGTTATCTATGTTTTATTGTAAATAACATATTGGCTCATGTGATCTGAAAGTCATTGCAGTTTGATTTTATTCACAATTTACACTTTGTCCCAACTATTTTAGAATTGGGGTTGTAAAAGGTTTTTTTTTTTTTTTTTTTAGGATTTTACAGATATTTACTGAAGGGAATGCAGGTGTGAACCCAAAGAGGTTGACAAATATGGAATGCATCCCAGCCAGTGGAGCTGTTTGCAAATAATGGCATACAGTTCATATTATTTTACTTCTTAATTTTCACTTTTGTTCACTTTAAATTATGCTAACAAAATGGTGATGGGAAATGGGAAGGATTGGTTTAGGGGAATTTTTACACACGTTAATATTTTCTTTGTGTGGGGGGAAATACAAATAATTAAACAAGGTCTTGCCATTGTTTTAATACCTTGATTATCATTTTTATGCAGTTTAAATGGCCCACATTTAGTCTTACAATACGCATTAGCTGCCACCTCCTCCCAAGTGGTCTTCACTTTACTTGTCCTAGGAGGCCTGTTTAATGTGCCATAAATTCTTGCATGGTGAATTTGCATGCCCTGGGCAAGTAGTTCTGATTCCTCCAGAGAGAAGCATTCCTGGCAGAGCCTGTCAAAGTTAGCTGCTTTTTCTTCAACTGACATGATGAAATTGCCATTTTGCTATGGTATTAACATCCTTTTTAGGGAAAGATGATCTTTTAGGTCTTAAGTGAACTAAGCCCCCTACCACTCAAGGGTATTAAATTTGTCTTAAACTAACCGTTTTGATAACAGAGCCACAGTTGTCATATCGCCATATGTCACAAAATTACCAGAATGGAGTTCAACGTGCCCAGTTTTTGATCTGTGATACCGTTAGTGTTTGCCGTCCCTGCCTGTGTTTAGTCATGATTGTTTGGCCCATTGTGTTTCTCATTCATGCAGAACAGATGTTTCAAAGAAAAAGTTTGCTGATTTTGCCTCTAGAGAAAAAAATTCTCATTAGTGAAGACCAGGCAGCGTCTGCCTGTAATTTAACTGTTTCATCCAGAGGCAGAGAATATGAGAGAGAGAGAGCAAAAGTGCATGTGTATATGTGTGACTGTGCACATCAGAGAGATGGTTAACGAAAATACAATATTGCAATTTCATTACCATAATTGATAACACTACTCCCTGCAATGATCCCAATTATAGCTGCAACCATTTGGAAGTTGTCACTTGTGATTATGCTGATGATAACCATCAATGCGCTGGACAAAAAAAGATATATGAGACTTGTTTTTCATCATTTCATCATTCAGTTGGGCATCTGATTTCCCAAACAATATACACAGCCTTTTGGATTTAAATCAAGAAATACTATGATTGAATTGTTATTGCTATTGCAGCAATTAATGTGTTTCAGCTGGCAATAATTTTTTTAACCCTGACTAATTAAGCAAATAGCTTTTCATTTCCTAAAAAATTATGCGGGAGGACATATCCCTTGGGGCAGAAAAGATGTTAGTGTTTCAGAACAGGGAAATTATTGGTCTGCATCAAGCAAATAAAACAGGGCATGAGAAAAACAAGTGTGAGGAATCATTTTGATTCATGAGTTGGCCGTCACAAACTCCTGACATTAACTACATTGAAAGTCTGTTGGATGTGCTGCAGAAATCTATACAGTAGTTCAACTATCCTGTTGTCAAAACAAGAGCTTGGCCTAAATGAAACAAAACAAACATTTGAAAATAAATGTTCTGAAATTGCATACGGTTGTCAAAACTATGGGCCCTATTTTAACGATCTACGCACATGGTCTGAAGCGCATGACACAGGTGCATTTAGCGTGTCCAAATACATTTTTGCTAGTTTAACAGAATTATCAGGGCGCAAGATTTAAAGGGGTCGTACTTAATTTGTTAAATTATCATCGGCGTGTTTTTGACGTAACACGAAATAAACCAAGCAGAGTGTCATTTCCCATGCCCTTTAAAAGCTAGATGCCTTTGCAACTTGGCAAATTTCTATTGTAATGGCAGATTTTCCAAATAATAGGAAAACGCTTCTCTGCAGAGACAGGCTAACTTGTGTGCGAAGTGAAAGCAGGCAAGCAAACCACTGCTGAAATCTGATCTTTGTGATGTCCAAAAATGTTATATAATAAGAAATGTATACTTATATGTTGTTCAAAATTTTTTTAATTGTATTCTTATGAAAAAAGTCTTCATACACTGTGAATCCCAGGATCATGTTTTAACCTGGGCATAAAACAAGGAAAAAATAAAAAAAAAAAAAAAAATGAATTCAGGGTCATGAGTAAAAACATAATTATGTGCGGACAGGGCAATGACAGAGAAAAATTAAAAGGAGTGAGGAAAATAACAGCTTGGGAGAAAGAAACAAAATAATGTAATTTTGTTTACTGTAACCCCTTGAATAATATCCTGCAGGAATGGAATGAACTTGCTTCTGTTTTATTGACAGTGATGCTAGGAAAGAAATGGATGAACCTAGATGACATAAGAACAAAATAACTGTTGGTAAAGTAGGTGTGTAAAGTAGTATGTAGTATTTTTAGGAGATCTATAATGATTAATTACAAATAAAAATAAAGTGATTTGTTTTCAGATCGCCCTGGATTTTAAGCATCTAAAAAAATACACAAGGTGGAAAACATTCTGTAAAGCGGATGAAACGTGAATGTGAGATGTAAATGATCACAATCGCACAAAATGGCAGAATACGCGTTCATGCTAATCTGTGTTGTTCTATGGCCATTTAACTTTTAGAATGCGGCAATCAAACATGCTATCTTAATAAACAGCTCTACTCATTCAGCAAAGTAAATAAGCGAATCCCCTGTTTGATTGCTAATTGAGCAAAGTAAACAGGGACAGGATTAGAGTAACCTTATTGGTGTAATGAAGACGATTCTGTAGTCCTTTACTTGGCTCCGTGCAGTATGTCGCCGAAAAATACTGATGTCAGTCAAGTTTTTTTCCGGAAGCATTTCACGTGCCCTTTGATGTTCGGCACTTTCTTTCAAGACTGCATCGGGTTCAATAAAGGAAAAGGGAAAGCTCGGATGTTCGCCCCATGGCAGCAGGTGGTGTTACTACGCCTTAAAAAAACCACAGTTCAGAATCGTTGCACCACAGGAAAATACCAGATTGTTGACATCTCATCCTTGAAGCCCAAGTCGGATGTATGGAAGAAATTTGGATTAATGATTGACGTTGACCACAATGTCATCCGTTGCTATAATGCTTATAAAGCTTAAAAAGATAATTGCAGGTAATGGGTTGATCCAAGCCGAACTTCCCAAAAAGTCTGAAGCACACCAAGGATTGTGTCTGTACTGAGTAACAAAAGAAACAAACAAAAATTAACACAAGACTGACCAGAAACTAAGAATCGGTAATTATTTTAAAAATCTTGTTTATGATTAGCATACGCCATTTACACTCATTTCCTCAAACATTTATTTATTTTGCCATCACTTCTACTTGGGGGCCATGAAAGTATATGAACTAACTCGCATCTCCTAATTTCAACTGAATGGAAATTCACACAGTTTTAGGCATGACATGCCATTTTTTCCTAACAGCGGAGACAGCGGAGAGGCAGAGTTCACCAGTATAAAGGAGTCAAGGCTTTATCCTGAATACTTTGTAAATACCAATATGTGTAATCTTGCACACTGAATCTTGTATCACCTGGATGTTGATGGACTAGGTTCCCTCGCGTATAAGTAAATCAGAGCATTCAATGATTGGGCATACAGTTGCACGGGCATGCAAAAGATTGAACTCACCATTATGACATCTGTTTTTTAAATATTTTAATTTATACGATAATAATCTTTCACATTGTAACCTTTTTATTTTTAATTGTTTGCATATCTGTGTGCTTCTGGGCCAGGTCAAGCGGTAACGGAGTTACAAAATTGGTGTATTTGAAGAGTTTGTTTTCAAAACGCAATATATCCATTTTACTCATTTTGAGAAAATCTGCTTTTTCTGTGTTGGCGCCAATTACATTTTATAGAAAAACACAAACTTTGACCATGAAAAAATACACCTGATAGTATGAATTTCTAAAAATGGATTTTTGTACCATGTGTAAGAAGCACAGGGCTATCGTTCTATGGTATTATCTCAATTTTTCTAATTTTGTCACTTATTGCATTTTGGAAACAAACTCTTCATTTTGTATCATGGCTCCAAAACTAAGTAAGATAGAGTAACAATTTAAATGGCTTTGTGTGGGTCTTCCCTCGTACTTCAAAAAACAAAGTAGTTAATTTTGTTCATTTGATTTTTTTGGTGAAAACGGCAAAAACTGGGCAGTAACGGATTCTTTTACCGACCAGTTTTTTGCCATTTTCACCCAAAATAAATCAAATGAACAAAATTAACTATTTTGTTTTTTAAAGTACGAGGGAAGACTTACACAAAGCCATTTAAATTGTTATTCTATCTTACTTAGTTTTGGAGCCATGATACAAAATACACCAATTTTGTAACTCTGTTCCCTCGTGACCTGGCCCTTCTGCTCGTCCCTGTGTGTGAAACAAGCCGAGGGTACGTACGTTGTGCGCTTGTCTACAAAGGCACAAAATACTATCTTAATAATGCGCCCTTTAAATAACAGTTAAAAACTGACTATTGACTTTAGACTAGGTTTTTATTAGTCAATTGCTCAAGAGCTTTATGCTACCTCAAGATAGCAACGCGCCTGCAGACTGCCTGACCACACCTCATTTTAAGACCAACATGCCAATGGGCACTCAATTTTGCACAAATGCATAAGCTATTTATGCAGCGTGGATGCTGGAAGGGAAAATGGTATCTGCTTCAGTCGTAAAGCCGCAAAGACACTTGCATTAGGCTTTGCGCTGGGTGTAACACAGACACCTATGACACAACAAATTTGTACAGAAATCAAAGCAACAGGGATACCAACTGAATATATGAGTGTGCAACTTTTTTTTTAGACTGGCAGTGTATATCCAACTCCTCTATCCAGCTGGCATCTGGTGGCAAAAGTTACTTGAAATATTCTCCCTCCTCCTCTTCCCTGTATATATTGCTTTGATATTCTGTGTTGTCTGTCACATACTCCTTTATAAGTGTAGGAGAGTCTGCAGTCGGAACAGTAGATGTGACAATAACTGCCGGTTTGCACAGCCACAGCGAGGGGCAAGCAGGGTGTCGAGCCAGGGGACTTTTCTGATCATAAGGTCTTAATAATACTGCCATGCTTTTTCTCCAAAGAACAGATGCGTTGACTCTCCGCTCAGAAACCTGGTACAGATTGTGCAAACAGTACATGTATTAATAGGAATGAGTGCTGGAGGAAGTGTGGGATGGTGGGGCCGGGGTCACTGGAAAGGGGACATATTTGCTGTCATTATGCAAACAGATAATTGAATTTATAATTTCTTGCAACTTTGACTTTTCTTATGTTTGTTGGCGCATCATGATGAACAGGTGCAATGTCTCTCTCTGTCTGGTATTGGAAATAAACACCACCCACACACACCCTCCCCCTCCAAAAATTCAAAAGGAATGTGAAAGGACGTCTTTGCCAGGTCTCAATGTCTCATTAGAAATTTTTGTTGATATTATAGGTTGGTTTCTTGGGTGAAAAAACCTCCGGTTTTGTCATTTTGGGTTTCTATTTTAATTTTTTGAATTTGTCACATTTTGTAAATGATGCAGAACTGTTTTTTGTTTTTTTTTCCTGTAAAACACAGAAAACACCAAGCCAAAATGCAGTAGTTTGTACCAGGCAGAGACAATGATTATTTGAGGATTTTCTGGCATTTCAACTATGATGTCTTTAGATGCTTGCATTGCCAACAATGGATTCAAAAAAAGGTTAACTTACTTTGTTCTATTCTCCTAGATACAGAGATTGATGGCACGACCATAGAAAATGCGGGCTACAACAGCAGCTCAGTAGCCGCAGCCATCTTGGTGCCTTTCGTAGCCATGATCATTGCAGGATTCGCACTGTACCTCTATAAACACAGGTATTCTAACTGCACTTGGGTTACCATGTTTTGTATTTGGAATTTTGGAATCAATTTTTGTTATTTGACTCTGTAAGAAGCAAGGCTCCCAAAGGTGTGCTCATTGTCTCCTCAGAGGAACGATCTGTAATTTAAGGATTATTTGTCTGATAAAATTTTTCAATCTAGACTTATGCACTTTTGAAACCTCATATGGAGGGCAAGTTAAAAGTCCTCTTCTGAGAACAATCCAAAGGACACTTTCAGAATCAGAATGTGGCATTGACTATTCCAAGCTCTGCTGTTTTATGGACAGATTTGTTTACTTTGATTTTCTGACCTTCAATTTCAGGAGAAGACCAAAAGTACCCTTCAATGGCTATGCAGGCCATGAGAACACCAACGGCCGAGCGACTTTCGAAAACCCCATGTACGACCGCAACATCCAGCCGACAGACATCATGGCCAACGAGACAGAATTCACAGTCAGCACAGTGTGTACAGCAGTATAGCACCTATTCTCTCCCCAGGTGAGCCCCTCACACAAGCAGCACGGATTGTGATATTTGTTGGAGTTTGACAGACAGGCTTTTATGTATTGTTTCCCTGTTCAGTTTCTAAACCTGTTCATTGACCAATGCTGTTTGTGTTTGTATATTTCTACGATTGTTTACATTAGTTATTTTTTTATTTCCTTGGTTTTCACATCTTTGTGACTCTTACTTTGTGTTGTGAACAATTTGGGCAAAAGAGCTTTCCTGCTTGCCCAGCTATCTCCCTGGGATAGAGAAAAGAATAAAATGCTGATAAAGAAAAAGAAAGAGAAAATCCCATTTTTAACATCATTTCTGATAGGACCACTTTGTCAAAGAGAATATTTCTTGAAAGCATACAAGCATACATTGAGTTTGGCGGCATGGCTCTGTTCTGAGAGATCCCTGCCCGTCCAGCGTTGAACCGAAGGCAGGGAGCCGCAACTAACCTCCCCTCCATAGAACAGAGCCTACAGCAACAATGACCTTAAAAAGAAGAGACATTGTTATTGAACGGCAGTTTAGTCATGAAAGAACAGGATTACAGAATGCTAAAATAGACGGGAGGAGCTGGGGAGGAGGAGGGTTGATAAGCGTATGTGCTGAGGAGCCGCTTCTCAGGATGAGAGCTTAAGTAAACCAGCATATTATCGATCAAGCAATCATGTGACAGCAAATCAGATGATATTCGTGAGCACTCAGGTGATTCTCCAGCGTGAGAAGCGGCTCCTATATGTTAGCAAGCTTGACTCCGTGGCCTCTCTCTGACTCCATCAGAATTTACGTCAAGCTCCATGTGTTTAAGCATTTCCCCAAGTTGTTCTGAAAGGTGTGGAATATAAACTGTAGATCTATGAATTCTGCTGAAAAATACATGTTATTGTATTTTTGCTGTACTGCACGCACCTATAATTTCATTTCAGTGCAGTCTTTGCCATTAATACTTAATTACCTGAATGTTATGAAAGGTGTTATAGTTAAATGACAGGACATTGTGCAGTGCTAATCTTTGTTTTAAACATTTTCAGATTATTATTCAATAATCTTTTAAGGAACCTTTGTCATTGCAAAAAGTGTATAGCTGCATTAATATTTGAGGTTCTGTGAATCATTAAAACCTTTTCTATTACAGAGCTTGAGCTATAGAGCCATTGCACACATCACTTTAGCTGCTGCTGAGAAATGTAATTAATACTTAAGAACAACTAATGTTCAATGAGCATATACAGTTAATAAGTATCATTTTTAGGTTGTTGGCTTTTGGCTTTAGTACGGGAAAACATATAGTAAACAATGTAAGGCATCAACTGACAAAGCAAGTAATTGGCCCACCACTTGATTTTTTGTTATACAACCCCAATTCCAAAAAAGTTGAGATGCTGTGTAAAATGTAAATAAAAACAGAATGCAATGATTTGCAAATCTCATGAACAGATATTTTATTCACAATAGAACACAGACAAGATATCAGATGTTGAAAGTGAGACATTTTACCATCTCATGAAAAATATTAGCTCATTTTGAATTTGATGGCAGCAACACATCTCAAAAAAGTTGGGATAGGGCCATGTTTACCATTGTTTGGTATCCCCTCTTCTTCTAACAACAGTCTGTAAAGGTCTGGGAAGTGAGAAGATCAATTGCCGAAGTTTTGGGAGAGGAATGTTGTCCCACTCTTGACAGATTTGAGATTCTAGCCGCTCGACATTCCTGGGTTTTCTTTGCTGGATTTTTCATTTTATGATGCGCTAAATGTTTTCTATTAGTGAATGGTCTGGACTGCAGGTAGGCCAGTTCAGCTCTCAGACTCTTCTACTGCAAAGCCATGCTGTTGTGATGGATGCAGTTTGTGGTTTGGCATTCTTTTGCTGACATATGCCGTCCCTGAAAGAGACGTTGTTTGGATGGGAGGATATGTTGTTGTAAAACCTCTATATACTTTTCAGCATTGATAATGCCTTTCCAGATGTGTAAGCTCCCCACGCCATAGGCACTAATGCAACCCGATACCATCAGAGATGTAAGCTTTTGAACTGTGCGCTGATAACAAGCTGGATGGTCCCTCTCCTCTTTAGACCGCATGACACGGCTTCCAAGGTTTCCCAAGATAATTTCAAATTTTGATTCATCTGACCACAGAACAGTTTTCCATTCTGCCTCAGTCCATTTTAAATGAACTTTGGAGAAGACGGCGGCGTTTCTGGATCATGTTCACATATGTGATGGAATCTGGGAAAACCCGTCGGATGTCGCGCTGGCACTTTTCAAGGAAAGATCGAAAATAGCTCGAAAGTCAATATTTTGGTGAAATGTGTTTTCATGAAATTAATACTCTACAACATCTTGTCTATCATCCCTGAAAATATCTCACTGTTATTCGCTCATTTAATATGTTTAAAAAGCTATTTTTATTAACCACTCTGCGTCTGTCTGATTGTCGTTACCGCCTACATTTGAAATCGTGAGTGGCGGAGGTGCGTGAAAATCGCCCATAACTGCTTGTCTACAGAGACTATGAAGACAGTTCAACTGTCAAAGTAAACCAAATAACATGAAGATGAAGTAATAATACAATAATATTACTTCATCTTCATGTTATTTGGTTTTTAATTAATATTATTAATGCGCATTTTCCCACCAGTCCTATGTGAGCTACGCATCAAATTTCCTCAGTTGATGATCAGATCTGCGACTGACGAGATGATACAGAGATGGCAGAGCTTCAAAGCGAGAAGGGAGAGCGAACTAGCTGCCCAGTTAAACGAATTAAGATGAATCAACCTCCTCAACTCAGGAGATACTAATGCCTTGCAGGATGTTATAATGGATTATTTCACATCCAGAGAAGATGAGCTAGACGTTGACGCTAATGATTTTAGTGCTGAACAAGAGCAAGAGGAGTCTGATGAAGGTCAGCTAACTACGGTATCCACAGCCCCCCCATCCAGTTAGCCTGCTCGGCAATCTGATCATACAAGGTGCAATCAAAACAGTCAAGTCAGTCATCTTTCATAAAGCAACAAAATATTATTTGAAATACCCATTGCCTTCGGGTGACTTGTCTCTTTCTGTATTAATCATAGACTGTAATTTACTACTATGGATAGCACTCAAGCTAATCTACTCAAGGGTCTGACTGGGTAAGAAAGTTTCCTGGAAGATCTCGTTCTTTTAGAATAGTCAAGCGAATTCATCTATCATGATTTACATGTTATATACAGTACATATATTTTTTTCAGACCAGACAGAATGTTTTGGTGGCACCTTGTTAAATGACACGATCACTGTTGGTGATGATTAGCCTGTTGTATTAGAATTAATATTCTGCATTATATTAGTATTATATTTTTATTTTAGTTTTGAATACCCAAGGGTATAGTATGAAATTACTGTTTATCTCAAAATTTTGATATGTCTTTTGAAGTAATAGGCCTTTGTCTTGGCAAAAAGTTAAATTTTGTAAAGGGATGTATTGGAAAGTAGTGGTTTGTGTCAATATGCAATATTTAATATACATAATAATTTATGATATATTTCATTTAAAGTACATAATTGTTTAAGACATAGTGCGTAATAAATTGTTTGTTGTTCGCCTGATATGCACATGTGAAATATGCATCATATTTAATTAATAACCTATATTATATTATAGTAATGTCTAAGAAAACGATTACTGTACATAGTACTGGTACGTATAGCCTTACTGTTTAATAAGGTAAAACCATATAATAGCTTAACAATATTTTTATTATTATAAAAATAGATCTTATGGTGTGTATGTTTCATCAATATGAAATATGTTTTGTTTTTTTCATTCTTGCAATATTTGTAAAAAAAAATGACTATGAAGTGACAAAACTTTGGCGTTATGTTAAATTCTCTGAATGTCTTCATAAATAGAGACACTGAATTTTCAACTAATTTATGAATGAGTGTTGCTTGATGCCAAAATCAACTTTCTGTACATTTTACGACATGTACATTGACTACACATAGGTGTTTTACTAAAGGAAAGTGACTGACATGTACCTTTTGGAACCTTGCCGTTCTGATTCCATTTAGAATCCCTGACTTTAAACCCATTTTTCTCAAAATTCCATGAGAGAAAATCCATCTGATCAGCTGACTTTGAGTGGCCATAACATTTGATACAGACAAGGTATGAACATAATGAAAACAGATTTAACCCCTTATCACTCCGGTAAAATTTGCCTAAAATGCCTATCCAATGGCTCCATACTGTTTACATGTGCTCCAGAGCTACAACTACAAATACAGCGGACTTTGTGGATATCCACCGGCTCATATCAAACGATGCAGCAGCTGTTCGTGGATATTTACCGGTATAATAGTGTGTTTTGGACTAAATACTTGACTGGATTGGATTTACTAGAACTTTGCGGATGTAACAAGACCATGTTTGAGGGGATATGTTCGACTGGAGGAGCACAAGGAGGCTTCATTTGTGAGTTACATCAGTTTTGTAACTGTTCGTTTGTTTGTTTGTGGTCTGACACAGGCGTTGATTAAAGCTGCTGTGATGATTATATTTTGAAATGGTTTCCATCAATTGAATCACAAGAATCTTAGCTTTCTGAATACATGTGGCATGAGTATCTCACGTTACATACAAGCTGTTTAAATGACGTAGTTTGTTTTTAACTTCCCTGTCGGAGTGACAAGGGGTTAAAATCAGCTGGAAATCAGCTTTCAGGTGAAAATGCTTCTTCTTTGCATTTTACAGCTTTAACTTGTATTTTTGGATTGCACTGCAAACTATGTTCACAGACAATGATTTCTAGAAGTGTTCTTGAGCACATGCAGTGTATTCCAGTGCAGAATCATGCCTGTTTTTAATTCAGTGCTGCCTGAGGGCCTGAAGATCACAAGCATCCAGTATTACATTTAATTAATACCTCTGTCCATCTTTACTTCTGAGAGACTCTGCCTCTCTAAAATGCTCTTTTCATACCCAGTCATGTTACTGACTTGTTGCCAATTAACCTAATTACTTGCTAAATGCTCCTCCAGCTGTTTTTTTTTTTTATTAGTACCACTTACTTTTCCAGCCTTTTGTTGCCCCTCTGCCAACTTTTTTGAGATGTGTTGCTGCCATCAAATTCAAAAGGAATTGAAATGGTAAATCATGAAATGATAAAATGTCTCTTTTTCAACATCGGATATGTTGTCTATGTTCTATTGCGAACAAAATTTAGGTGTATGAGATTTGCAAATCATTGCACTCTGTTTTTATTCACAATTTACACAGCATCCCAACTTCTTTGGAATTGGGGTTGTATGTGTGTAAGTGTGTTACATCAATATTATTTGTACGGAAATACATTTGCAAATAATGATTGCAGTTAATTTCAATTTACCTGTCTCTTCTTTCTCAGGTCGTACATGCTTCACTCTCTTCAGGGGTGGGAACTGTTCAATCGCGTCACATGCCTTCATACAATACGCCTGTCTTCATCTCAAACCCCACCTCATGCATGGGTCTGACGGCAGCTGGTGGAAACCTTGGTTTGACTTGTGGCTGAAAAAAAGTGGGCTTAGATGACGAATAAAAAGTATCGGAAAAAATATTTTTGACACAACAGTTCACAGCGAGAGAGGAAAACAAAACAAAACAATTGATGTGAGAAAAAAATGATGAAGACTGGCTTTGAGCTGCTTCGCATTCCGGCCTGGCGGTAAAAAATCTTAAGCCCTTCACTGTTGAACAGTAAATGCAAAAGTTTTCCGACTTCAGACTGTGGAAAAGTATGGCCTTTCGCGTTTACCAGGCTCTCCGTATCCTCATATCCCTATCTGCTCAGCAGAAACAGCTCCATGTAGAGGACGCTTCTTCCAGGCTGCCAACGTTCTTGTGTATTTATTTATTATTTTCACGTTCTTTTGGACGTGTACGCTGACAATTTACATGGGAAATGTCTTGGATGACCTTTCTGAGAGTTTTTTTAAATTTATTGTTCTTACTTTTTTCTTGCCTTCTTTTTTGTCTTTTTTATCTTGACAGTTTCACCCAAAATTATAACCTGAAGGAAGGTACAGTGCTGTCCCAAGTGCAATGAGCAAGAAGATTGCTTTGAGATGCCTGAAGTGGCATGCTCTCTGTTAAGCCAAGCCAAGGCTATACAATTATTGGCAAAGGATTGAACATGGTAATGTTTAGAAAATACTCCTGTACAATTCAATCAGAAGTGAATAGTTGAAGATTCATGACTGAGGAGCGCTGTATGTTCGTGAAGATGTGTATAAGCGTGTGTGTGTGTGTGTATGCTGGTGAGTTTGAATGGTCTCTGTGTTGTGTATATATGTGGGTTCCCATTTACCCTTGTGGATGTGCTCATTGAAAAGGAAAAAGAGCCAAACAAATAATTTGAGCATTCAGGATTCATGTCAGCTCCTTTCACAGAAGACAGAATTTCTGAAAATTGATAATCCCAACAATATTTTTCATTTCATTTGTACTTCTGTCACATATGGAAGCCTTTATTTTTTTTTTGGAGCTTTGGAGGAGAGTCCTTGAGATGATTATGTTCTCTTTTCGCAACACTGTGCAAATTTCACTGAGCAAAGTTTCCACGGGAGTTTTGCCGCAAGGACCTTCTACCTGCAAGCTGTTTGTCGCTTGTATGTGGCACATAAGCTAATTCTGCACAGACTGCTCAGCAGCCAAAATTCATTTATGGATTCTCAGAATGCCCATGATGTCTCCACATGCCGCGCATGAGTAAAGCTGAGAACACAGGACCTATTTCACAAATAGTTCCACAGGTTCTGTAAAGAAAGGAGAGTTAATGGGGCTTATATTTGATCATGTTAACGTTCATCACACGAAGAGGACTGTTGTTGCTCCTTGCCATTTTCTAGGGTGTGGCCAAGCCAGCCCCTTTCTGCTTTACGTCCAATGGCCCCGAACACACCATGGCCTCCTCAAGACTGAGTGTGAAAAGGGACAGCTTTCTCTGAGGTTTGAGGCGTTCAACACTCAATCAAAGAACAGCAGGCTTGTCACTGCCTCCACATCTCACTGACACTAATACTGGAGGAGCCTGGAGCGGGGCTGGCAGGATTTTAAAAGGACTTGTCGGTTCCTATCTTAGAATCTGGCCTATTGTGTCGGGTGAGGACGGGGTGTAGCCTGAAAGTCGATTTCACAGTCTGTGACGCTTTCCTACTGCGGCTATCCTTTGTCCACTAGGATCTGGTCGTGTACTTATATGAAGTGATGTTTTCTCTGGCACGGATGCGTTCACAAATCTATTAGAGATGCAGAGTATGAGAAGGAATCTGCAGCCACAGCTCATGGCTCATGGGTTGTGAATCAGTGTACTGGCTTATCTCATCCCTCATGTCTGGCAGATATTATGGTTACACAGGAAAGATTCTAACCTCTTGACAGTTTGCTGATGTAACTCCAAAAAAAAAACAGAAATATCACTCTGTTAAACACAAGATTGTATTTCTGTGATGAGAAGGCTGAAAATTATGTCTACAAATTTTGCATAAAACCTTGACTTTTGGTTTTACATGGTAATATCATTCATATATATTGGAAAAAAAGGTTTGTTGGTCGGTGGCAGCAGAGATATAGAGATGCTGATCAGCACGTCTAAGGTGTTTATTTGAAAATTATGAAGAAGATGACTCAAAACCAGTAACAGATTATTTCTCTGTCCTCAAACTTATAAATTTACAAAGCAGAAAGATGTTTTGCAGTAGTGGCAGGTATTTCTTTTTTTCTGTGGTTCTGAAATTTACGGAGCCACAGCCAGAAGTGGTGAAACCATGGAAGTGTATTCTGGGGGTTCAGTAGATGACAGTCTTGCAAGTAATTTCATGTTTGCTTACTGACATTTGATTCATCTCTGTGTAATCAGGTTATTTGATTACAAATGGGATGAAAAATTTCTGGAGCTGTCTGGAGACCAAAGGCCTTTGAAGGCCAAGTCATAAACTAACCAATGAGGCATACTGTGCTATGAGATGTTTTGTTGATCTGTGACAACAGGAATAAAACATGCATTGATATTTTGGAGGCAAATGAGGTGAAGTGAAATGGCTGCAGAATATCTCTGACAGCAGCCATAAGATGACCCTACTTTAAGTATGCCTGTGACATATCTCTCAGTCTCATAATGCCTGAGCACTTTTGGGGATGATACAGAACACTGCCCTGAGAACAATTTGTGGCAGATTTTGGGCAGTATTGTGCATTTAATCTGTATTTCTAGATTTTAATCACCAGACCTCATCACATTATGCAGCCATTAAAATGTCCTTTAGGTACCCTGGAAGTAACAGGCAATTTATTTCCAAAAAATAAATAGAATAAATGATTAATCCAAAAATGATTTAATCAAGTTGTGGTATCAGTTACAGAGCAAGGAGAAGGAACTTGTTTCCAATTTTTCCTTGTAAGGCAGACAAAAAAATGTTTAAGTTTGCTATTAAATCAAAAGCTTGTCATAGACTGATCATAAATCATGAATGGGTTTTTCCAGGTTCACCTTCATGGCTGATCTTGTTGAATCATGACTTGTAAATCATAGAATGAGTACGTTTACTGCTGCAGTCAGCCAATATATGCCATATCGAACATTTATAGTAAGGTAAGCACTTAAAAATCCCTGGCACCTCTTTGCACAAAATGGAGCTTCTAAAATAAATTACTCCATTGAATTTCTGATCTGTTCTACACTGTTATGCTAATTGCTTGTACAATTTTATTCCTCTTAAATCTGTAGCTTATCTCCACTGTGTGAATTTAATATTGCCTGGTTGTTGGAACAGTCTGGTTATGAAAAAAAGCTAAGATTGTATTTCCCTCAAGATTTTGCATTGAAAGTGGTGGGTTGGAACATCATCAGACCGATGCCGGTATTCACTTTAAATAGTTCTTTAAAATTTCATTTTAAACATTTCAATACTTTATCAGCCCCTGCAAAATCATTGCTGTGTTTGGTTAATGCAGGTATTGCAGGAAGGTTTGCATTCTCTTCATCCCACTTGCCATATCCAAGAAGGCACTCCTGACACATCTACCTGCTATGTCAGACCAAAAAAAGTAATTTCTACTGTGTACAATCTGTCAGAAACAAAAATGAAAAATGGCTCTATTATCTGAATTTTAATATTAATTTTAGTTTCTTTTTCTCAGGTAAATCAGAGAAAAATTAATTATGGACCACAAAAGCTTATTTTCTGTTGCTTTTTGTGTACCATTAGCATTTACTATAGCCCCCGGATGAAGTCGGAGCTACTATGGTTTTGGCCATGTCACGCGTCAACTGCCGCTGCGGCCATAATGATTTCCTTGTGGACCCTCTACTGGCCACAAATTTAAAGCTATTTCTTTTATATTTGGTATGTATAATGGCAGTGGTTAGGAAACGGCGCCTATCGATTTTGGTTGCCATGATAACATAATTCACTAAATAATGGACAATTTTGTGTCAAAAATAAGCCGAAATGAAAAATGTGGGCAATCGGGGGCAACACCCTTCAGTTGCCAGCAACTGACCTGTCAGTTCTAGTCATGATTTTAACACATAGTTTACTATGTGTCAATGCGTAAAACCAGGACCTGAACAATTTTAAGTGGAAACTATTGTTATATAATCAATATAATGCATAACAAATTGCCGAAATCCAAACTTATACATATCCTGGGTAGTCATCATTGATCTTGAATGTACAACATATTTTTCTGAACTTATTGCTCTTTTTATTATTATTATTAACACAGTCTTATTAAGGTCAGATGATTAAAATGCCTCCTGAATTGTGAAATTGGATTGGATAATTCTGCGGTGCAGGTTATGGGTCACCTGTGGGGGAATCCATCAATGCCCGCTTTCTTACGTGTAAGATTGTGAGCAATCAGAAAGCACATGCACTTCTGTATTCGCTCATCCCCCTTCCGCCGCTTTTCACACCTTTGATTCAACTTCTAAACGTTAAATTGCAAATGTAGACAAAGACTAAGGAAAGCAAATCAACAGGGCACGGTTCCCCCTTTGACCAGTACCAGCTTATTACTGGAATTTCGCATCCTTGCCTGAGGAACATTCTGGGCTCTTGATTTGTTCCTACGCAAAGAAAGACACATGTGGTGCTACTGTTGTTCACAATGTCTCCCGAAGCAATTAGGGTATTTATTGCCTTACCCCAGTTTGATAGTTTTGTGGTGTGCAAGAAAGGTGTTTGCATCTTAATAAGCTGAACAGCACATTGGGGGGTGTGTTATAGAATACATCTGGCGCTGTACAAGCTTTGTGCCAAAGAACTCATTTGGGTTTTGACTCACTCAGGCCACCTTTTATTGCAAATGTCACTCTGCGGTAGTTTCATTGGAATGAATCCCCAACAGTGCAGCTGTTTGCTAATAAACACATACCGTTAATATTGTTTTCTTTCCCTTCTAAATTTTCACTTCCATAATGTACCTTATAAATAATGCCTGTAAAATGGTGGTGAGGTCTGATGGGAAGGGGGGGGCATGAAGGCGTATTTTTAAATGTATTTTCTTTGTGTGGGGGGAATACAAATTATTCATTTCAGTCTTGCCCTTATATGGTTTAAACGGCCCATAGTTTTTCATGAAAAATGCATTACTCCCCCAAACAGGTAGATCTCTTTCCAGTTGAGAGAAGTGTTCCCAGTGAAACCTGTCAGATGCCTCTTCTTCACCTAACATGAATAAATTGCCAGTTCACAGTAATGCTCTGGTTTTAAAGGGAATGACAGCGGCTGATCTGACTGGCTTCAATGAAGCCAAAACCTCACCACACCTACAGGTAATTAATACGTCGTAGAGTGATCCTTTTTACAACAGTGCCACAGTTGCGCAATCGCCTTATGTCACAAAATTACCAAACTGGAGTTAGACATGCCCAATTTTGATTTGCAATACCGTTAACACTTGCATTTCCTGACTGTGTTTAGGTCGTCTAATTAGAGCCCTCTGTTTAATAGACAGACTGCCTCCAGGAATGATTTGCAAATCTTGTGGGGCTTATGTCTGAAGATATGGCTTTGTGTCTACTTCTTAATTTGACAGGTTTTTACTTCAATCCTGAAGCCAGTTTTTGAACAGTTGTACATGCAGGAGCTCATGAGAATTATCACAGACAACTCTGAGGCTTGCTATTTTTTCCCTTCTTCCTAATACAAGTATGTGCTGTCTTTTGATTTCGCCAACAAATATTTGGAGCATATACTACATATATGCTTGTTAAGCTAATGAAGTGGCTGTTCTCAATTTAACAGAAAGAAATTGTAAAGTTTTGCATTGTTCATTACTGTATGAGGTCTGATCATGAAATAGCTTATCTCAACTGAACATTGGCAAATGGTGCTGATACTGAGATCCCATCCTGTGCTCAAACAATATGCATGCTTTTATAAATACAATCATTGGCCACCCTGCTCAGAATAGCTTTTATATGTGAATATGCCAGTCAATTATTTTTTGTACTGTACCTTCCATGTTGAAGGTGATTCAAACCACAAAGAAAATTAGAGGTCATACTCTGCAGTTAAAGCAATTTTGTCGGTACAATTCAGTTTGAATGGTTTTCCTCATCTGTACTTTATCCTCACTCTGTTCTCATTTCTGCAATGGTAGAATTCATTCACACTGCATTCTCCTTTGCACTGTATTCACATCACCTTAGCACCTCAGTTGCTGACGTGCAGCATTTTGTCGTAACATAAGAGTTTTTTTCAACCTGTTACCACGCCATTTCACCCGTTTATCATTATTTAAAATCTGCCTAACACTAAGGGATTGCCAAGGTGGCAGTGTACAAGATAGCAAGATTTGTTACCATGGATTCTGCGTAAAGTATGCCCAATCTCATTCAAAATGTTGTTTTTTTTGCTTTTTGCCCAAGAGAAGTAATTCTACTTACCAGGCTATTGACCAAGGACATAATCTGTCAATTAGTTACTGTTCAGTCAGTTGTGTCATATTGGAGGGTAAAAATAAGGACCTGCACTCAAACAGAGAAGGCTGGACATGCCCATTCTCATGTGAGCAGTGAAAACAAATCTTGGAGCAAGGAGTTGCCAATCACTGTATCAAAATGAAAATGAATACAGACCTGGTTTTGAATGTATTTTATGATCACCAAAAAGTGCAGGATTTGCTTCACTCTCAGTGTAGTGATTCTACAAAGTCGCCTGTGTATTGTTGGCCAGTAGACCTTCATCTGTCCCTTTGTCCAAGGTGCCTAGCACAAACACAATATGAAGACAATGTCCCCCATATGTGAGAATTATATATTAATATATTTTCAAAGTATATTAAGAAATGTTGAAGATAGATATATATTTCACAAGATCAAAGTTTATTTAAAGTGCATACATAACAGATCTTCATAAAGAAGAACATACGGTAAATATATACCCAACTTGATCATATTTTGTTGCCTTTTCTAGAAATGGTTGAAGAGTTAATTTTACCCAGGTATTGTTTCATAGCCCTGACAATGCCGGCTGTATCTTAAACCTAATGAGTGGAAAGAATCTGTATAAGAATTGTTAAAGTGATCCAAAGCCTTGAGAGCATAGAAGTCAACATCTCAGAAATTGGACTCCAATCCTATTGCAGTTTGCTGTCAACCAAAAGGGTTTCCCGAAAATTAATATGAGAACATGATCTCATTGATCAAGATTAGAGAGATGGGGCTGAGGGAAAGGATATCTGTGGACACAGTTCCAAGAGGAGACGAAAATATTGTTTTGTTGTTGTTTTTGTTTTGTACAGAGATATATTTTTATGAAAATAAATTTGTAATATAAAAGGGGAAAGGATTAGCAGATATGTAAATGTTTTTCATTATTGTAGTACAAATGCAAGTGGATACATAAAAATAAAAGATAAAAATAAATAAATTTCTTTTTTTGTAAATGTAATAAAGATTGTATATACAAGTTTACATACTTAATGTAAATATGTAATACCCAACATGGCTTGTCTGCAATATATAAAATGTATTTTATCCGTCTGTATATGATGCTTTGCATTGTGTCTAAGCTTATTCTACTTTCTTGAACTTGAAACCTATTTTAAAGTTGTTTTTTTAATAAAACTATTCTAAAAGTTCGTCCTGATTATCTTTAATTCTACCCTTGACAAAATATATGGTGGCCTTAAGATGTCCAACCCCATTCCAAAAAAGGTTGGTCAATGGGAAATTCAAATAAACTCACGAAGTATAATCACAGGGTTGTCTAACTTTAGTGCAGCAGGTTTGAGACAGTTGCAAAAATATTTCAGAGAAAATTATTTATTGTATTCTGCCAGAACTTGTCCTTCCCAACTACATGCTTTTTTGTTTGTTTGTTTTATATGCCTATAGCAGAGGAAATCTGGTATTAATGATAAATAATATAAATATACATCTGGGATATTGAGACCCCCCTTAGATCTTGGCAGTGACATTTTCTTGTGGTTTATTCAAGGCTTTTTATCTTTCTATTACAAGTCTGAGAATAATTAGTCAATTTCCTTAAACCAAAATTATGGAAAATGTAGATACAGAGCAGAAATAAAAAATATACGTAAGTCCGGGAAGAACATTAATCTTAAGTACGTCTGCTCTGCCCCACAATGACAATGGCAGAACAGACCTCTTTAGAATCTTATTTAAAATGGCAGGACCATTCATGTAAAACCTGTTTGAGATTGGTGACATAATATTTATACCCAGATACCTAACTCCTTGTGGTTTCCATACAATGAGTGCTGTCCCTAGCTTGGATGGAAAGGTATTGCAGTTAAGTGGTGGGGCTTCACTCTTGCTCCTATTAATTTTATACCCTGAAAATTTACGAAATGATTTGATCAGGTTTAACATCGTAAGAATAGAGTGACGCTGGTTAATCAAAGTGATCAATATATCATCTGCATATACAGTAAATTAAGTATGAAAATATGGCCACCCATTGAGATTCCAGCAATGAAAATGTGTTATTTTATACTGCATGTTAAAGGTTCCACATAGTAAAAATCCTAGTGTTTATTCAACTCAAATAAAGTATATGTGAGACCAGCCCAGCCATCTTGGAATCAAATGAACTTTAATGGAATTGAATTGACAGTGGGATTTTTACTGTGCAGTGACACAGGTGATCGTGATGACTTTGTGGTCATGTGGCAGTGGTTCAGATATAATTATTGTCATACACTGGCTAATACACTGTATTGCTATTTATATACAGAGTAGCATGAGGTATCCAGTATATACTGGCGCAGCAGGTAAACATGTACAGGGGAAACAGGGGAGAACTGGGACATGTTTTCAGTAGAATCAATACAAGAGTCCTAACCACCTGGCCCCTGCATATTTTCACTCATTCAGACAAGATGTTTTTAAGAATTATTGATTCCAAGCATGAAAAAAACTCAATTTTTGGTGAAATTATATAACATTTTTCCATGCTGGTTATTTTAATTCAACCTGAAAATGGGTAGAAAAGGGACACCTCAGGGAGATATGGGACAGTAAATGGGGAGAGGTGGGACACCATGGGGTGAAATGGGACTCTCTACATCTGGCAGTGTTTTTGACCCAAATCACAGAAAAATACTGAAAAATATGCACACCAAGTCTTGGAAATATATATATCAGAAGCATTCTCAAACTCAGTGAAATAACTCAAATTCAGCAGATAGCCTGTTTTCAGTTGACTTTATATCTGTTACAGACGATGAATATAAACGAATATCCAAGCCTCCAAAGTCTACTGCAAAAACACTACAAACTTTGGCATGGGAAGTTGTTCCCTGTGAGACTGAAGGAGGCAAGATAGCTTTAATGTCCTCAAGGTCATCTGGATGAATTTCTGGAATGTGAAGATGTTCAAATTTATTTTCACTGATGCTGTTAAAAAAAAAAAAAGCATTGATATCTCCATAGGTATTCCTGGGGAAATATACAGGCAGGAGAAAAAGAAAGTACATCCTCTTTCAGTTCTATAGTTTTACGTATCAGGACATTTAAAAAATCAGCTGGTTCTTATCAGGTCCTAAATTTAGGTGAATGTAACCTCAAGTATAAAACAAAATACAATTTATTCCATCATGCCATTGTTTATTAAACCAAAATTCAGCCAAAATGCAGAATTTATCTGGGAAGAACGAAATGCACCCCTTGATTCAATAGCTTTTAGAACCACCTTTAGCTGCAATGACTTGAACAAACCATTTTCTGTATGATTTATTGTTCTCTCACATCGTGGTGAATTAATTTTGGCCCAGTCCTCTTTACAGCATTGCTTCAGTTCTTTGATGTTTGAGGGTATTTGTTTATGCACAGCTCTCTTAAGGTCCCACCGCAGCATTTCAATTGGGTTGAAGTCTGGGCTTTGACTTGGCCATGGCAACACCTTGATTTTTCCTTTTTCAGCCATTCTGTTGTAGATTGCTGGTGTGCTTGGGATCATTGTCCTGTTGCATGACCCAATTGCGGCCAAGCTTCAGCTGTCATACAGATGGTTTCACATTTGACTCTAGAACAGGGCTATTCAACATTATCCTGCAAGGGCTGGTGTGGGCTTGTCATTCCAAACAAGCACTTACACCCCTGATACTACTAATCAAGCTCTTTAGCAAAGACTCTTGGGGTTGATTAGTGGTGTCAGGTGTGTAAGTGCTTGGTTGGAATGAAAGCCTGCACCTACACCGGCCCTTTCTGGATAAGGTTGAAGAGTCCTACTCTAAAATAATTTGTTACACAGGTGAGTTCATGGTTGACTCAATGACTGCAAGATGCCCAGGTCCTGGAGCTGCAAAACAAGCCCAAATCATTACCCTTCCATCACTGTACTTGACAGTTGGTAAGAGGCGTTTGTGTAGATATGCGGTATTTGGTTTTTTGCCAAAACATGGTGCTGGGCATTATGGCCAAACAACTCTACTTTGGTCTTGTCTCTTCAGAGGACATTGTTCCAGAAGGCTTGTGGTTTACCCAGATGCAACTTTAAAAATATAAGCTGTGCTGCCATTGTCTTTTTGGAGAGAAGAGGCTTTCTCCTGGCAACCCTTCCAAACAAGCCATAATTGTTCATTCTTTTTCTAATTGTACTGTCATGAACGTTAACATTTAACATGCCGAGGTCTGTTGAGTCCTAGATGTAGTTCTTGCATTTTCTGCAGTTTCTCTGAGCATTGCATAGTCTGACCTTGGCGTGAATTTGCTGTGACATCCACTCCTGGGAAGATTGGCAACTGTCATGAGTGTTTCCACTTGTGAATAATCTTCTTCACTGTAGAACGATGGACATCAAATTGTTTGTAAATGGCCTTATAACCCTTCACAGATTGATGGGCAGCAACAATTTCTCCTCAAAGATGATTGCTGATGTCTTTCCCTCTTGGCATTGTGTTAACACACACCTAAATGCCCAAGACCAGCAAATTACAAAACCTCTGCTTTTATAGAGGTGATCACATTTGCTGAAGATCAATTAATCAAATGCATTTGATCAGCAACACCTGGCTGCAAATGACCATCTGAATTCCTATGAAAGCAGTAAGGGTGTACTTAGCTTTTCACACATGGCATCTGCATTTTGGATGAATTTTTGTAAAATAAATAATGGCACAGTGGAATCTGCTCTATGATGTTTTAGACCTGAGGTTAGATTTACATAATTTTAGGGACTAATTAGGGCCAGCTGATTTTTTTGTTATGTCCTGATACGTAAAACCATAGAACTGAAAGAGGGTCTACTTTTTATTCTCATGACTGCAAATTCTTTGCAGGATGCTATCAAGTTTCAACTTGAGTGGAGTAGAAGGACAGCTTAGCAGAGAAATGGAACATCCTGTCCCACTTCTCTCAAAGTACACTGTACAAACCATATAGCGGCTCATTCTTTTACAACTCACAGTCTCATTATGTTACTTCAACATATAACCATCAACACAGACAGAAACACAGTACATTCACAAATTATCATTCAGCATTTATACTGTAGTTAGGTAGCATTTATCAAAAACATGAAGAATGGAAAAGAAGTTTTTAGGGCAAAAATCTAATTTTTGGCGCTGTACTTACAGAGATAGTTGCAGAGTTGTCCTGAGAACTTGAGGAAAGAAGAAAGCCAAGGACAACGGAAAATTATTTCTGTGAATCTGTTTGGCTGAAAAACATTCAAATTACAAGGGATGTCCGAATTCTTCTCTGTCTCAATTCCCCCGTCTCCCCTACAATACCAAACAAGCTTTTATTGCCTTCATGAGCACCCTGCGTGCATTTGACATTTTTGAAATTACAAAAATGCACCAAAATATGACCAGGGCTCAACGTTTATGGTCATGCTATCTTCTCTGACAGCCAAAACCCTCAGACGATTAAGGCCAACTGCTTGACACAATTTTTTTTAGTATGAATATTCTCAGAATTGATTCTTCTTTATGTCGCTGAGAGTTGTGTTTAATAGCCAAATTTGTATTGACTTTGTATTGGACAGTTAAACTGTTAAATTTCCGTTTAAACTCATGCACTCAGGTGAGGGACCTTCCAAGCACAAATGTATCCTGTCACAGACCATTGTCCCCCTCAGAAACCCCCTCCCTTTCCCAACACAGCCAAAGGGGCTAAATCAGGGGCCTGACTTACATGCTGAGATGAGCTGTTGTTTGTCACATCTTTTCACGGCAAGTATTTAGGAGGGATCACCAAATACAGACCAAATACATTTTTGAGTCTTTTTTGGGCATATTTAGGTCTCCCTATGCCCAACAAAAAGCTCAAATCACCCGCTTTATCAAACATGTTCTGGTTTAAGTTCCCTTGAGCCATATGCCAAAAACGAAAAAAAAAAAAATCCATTAATTATTTCTTGCTCTCTTGCAAAGACGCCAAAATCTCTGCGGTGGACGCGGCAGCTTTCTTTCAAACCAGTAATATTCCCCAAAAGCCTAAAAACCATATTATGCCCCAAAGATCTTTCAGGGACACGATAAAATGTAGCCTCTTGATCATGTCGAGTCATGGTATAAATCTGGGAAAATAAATTTTTTATTATTATATTTTGATGTTTTATTTCATGCAGCTCATTTCTTGAAGGAAAAAGAAAGGTTAATTTTGGCAAAAAAGGAAAGAAGGGTCAGACTTGGCAATCAATATTGTATGAGCCAGATGGCTGAGTCTGATTTCAAGCATTTAATTGACAGACATAGTCTCCTTCATTCCAAGTGGTTACAGAAAGAGAGAAAAGTATTGCCAAAATGCATCAGTGTTTAACAAAGGTAAATGCAAATAAGCATACTTAAAGGAAAATTGATGTACTTCAGGCCAATCATATTTTTCATTCACACAGTTGTGTTAAAAAAAATAGCAGTACGTTAAAAAATGTTAATAAAGTGCAATTTTTTTTTAATAGACTTAAGTTCCATATTACAAATGCAGTGGAAACATTACACATTCAATTCCAAGTCAATGCATAAACAAATTTGATCAAGCCTGTGTTATTTTTTTTTTAACGGAAACAAAGAAAAGGAATATTAATCTGCTCAAAAAAAATCAATGTCAAGAATTTTCCCTTCAAACTCAAATACTAAATTTAACTCAAGATCAAACTTCACTTTAAATTACTGAACTAATATTTATTTGCATAACCATTGTTTTTCATAATAGCTGCGCATCTGTGTTGCATTGAGTCAACCAACTTCTGGCACCTAGAAACAGGTATTTGAGCCCAGGATGAACAAACTACATTCCATAGCTCTGGTGAATTTTCAGGTTTTGCTTCAGAAACTGCATTTTTAGTGTCACCTCACAAGTTTACAATGGGGTTGAGGTCAGGGGATTGAGCTGGCCACTCAATTACCTCAATCGTTTTCGTCTGGAACCAATATGTAGCTCGCTTAGTTGTGTGCTTGGGGTCGTTGTCTTGTTGAAACACCCATTTCAGGGACATTTCCTCTGCGGCATATGGCAATATAATCTCTTCAAGTATTTAGATGTATTCAAACTGATCCATAATCCCTGGAATATGATAAATAGGCCCAACATCATCGTATGAGAAACATCCCCAATACCATGATTTTTGCACCACCATGCTTCACTGTCTTCACAGTGTACTATGGCTTGAATTCAGTACCCGGGGGGTCATCTGACATACTGTCGATGACCACTAGACCTGAAAAGAACAATTTTATTCTCATCAGTCCACAGAATGTTACGCCATTTCCCTTTGGGTGAATCGTGTTTTAACAGATTCCGCACATGCCATTTTTCAACAATGGTGCATTGCAGGGACCTCTTGCTGACAGCTCAGCATCAATCAAATGTCTTCTGACTGTAACAGCACTCATAAGTAATTTTATATTATCTTTGATTTTTCTGGAGCTGATGATTGGTTGAATCTTCACCATTCTGACTGTTCCTTGGTCTGTTTCAACAGTAGTTACTCATTTCCTTCTGTGTGTTTCAGGTTTTTGTCGCCATTTTAAAGCATTTGAGATCATTTTAGCAGAGATTCCTATAATTTGCTGCACTTCTTTATACGTTTTCCCCTTTTCAGTCAACTTTTTAATCAAATTACATTGTTCCTCCAAAAAGGGAAATATATTTTATAACAATGAGACATTTGCTTCCCTTCTTCCTTAATAAAGGACAATTAATGACACCTCTTTGTTCACAGAATGAATGAAGTCTCAAATTAAACTCCACACTGCTACTATTTTGAACACACCTCTTTCAATGAATGGGTCAATTTCTCAGAACAAGCAGCGTGCATGTCATGACAGTTGGGTCTGTTGTTTTTCTATATCACTACTACATCTACAAATAAATTATTTGCCATGCAGAAATATCAATACTACTAATAACAGTGGTTCATCAGGTTACTGATGTTCTACTGCTATTTTCTGAACACAACTGTACAGGAATTCAGAAGCTTCAAAACACATTGATGTTTTATGTCAGCATTAATATGGATGGGAAAACGCTTTTTCACTATTGCCGTGAACAATAATGCAAGCTCGTGATTCTACCAATTGATTCTTGCAACTGAACAAATTAAAACTTAATTGCTAATTAGAAAAGGTAAACGGAGTGCGTCTGGAGAAGTAATGCGATTTAAGGCAAGGTGAGTGTAGGGCTATAGTCCCTCCAATGGCATGTCCAGGATGCCAGAGATTAAAAAATCATCTGTCCTCTCAAATGCAGGTTGAAGTCCATAAACTTAACTATTCTGTAATAGCTTAAAACTAAGTCCAAAATGACTGCCGAGAAATCTTGCATCAAGCCAGAGTATTGGCCGGGTAGCCTGTAGACTGTCACCAGGACAATAACCTGAGGAGAGACAGGGTTCATACCTCCATATAGATGTGAAAATTTCATAGTTAATACCTCAGAGGAATAATTTATACTGTGGTTTGGGTAATAAGTGAATTGGGTCATTATGGGTAACAGCTATGCCATCCCCCTTTTTGACCGAGATGGGGATTTTGAGAGAATATAAAACCAGGAGGGGAGGATTAATTCCAGGAGAAGTTCTTTTCTGGTTTCAGCCAAGTTTCTATGAGGCACAGTACATCAAGACAATCATCAGAGATTAGTTTGTTCACAAGAAATGCTTTTAGGATTTTGGGATATTATATTGATTAACCCAAAATTGAGAGAAGTATTAGTATTTACACAGGTATTAATAAATATTAGTTTGTGGTAGACATCACGATTCTTCCATTTTAAGGTCATTAGGATTTGGGGAACAGACTCAGGCTCTATAAGGTTCGACCATTTCAATGGTTTATGTAAGATGGCAACCTGCACTCTGGTTTTAACTCTTGGCGGTCAATTGCAATAATCTAAACTTTCAGCTTAGTTTCTTGATAAAAGGGCGGTGCCCTCTCAGGATGAATGAACTCTGTCCCTCCTCAAAAGATCAGGTCTTTGCCAGAAAGTTTGCCAATTATCTATTAAGCATAGTTATTATCTGCTCACCACAACAACAACAACCAGCGACTGAGTGAATCTAATCTACCGTACATTTCGTCGCTACATCGGATCGGGTACAGACCAGAGAGAGTATCTCCGTGACATCTTTTGAGCTAGGGCCCAGACCGACTTAATACTGCACCAGGAATATAATTCAGTGTGGTTGCTGGTTTGAAGACCCTTACGTTTCTAACTATGGAATCATCGAAAATTAGTGCTTTTTGTGGTACTTGTTCATCTACCTGCAAGGGGTTCTTTAACTGTCTGAATTGAATTATACTCCAAATTTTAAGAAAGCAACTTGTAGGAGACCCAAGAATAGTTTAGGAATAAGAATACTTCTGCATTAAATACCGAAATTTGATTTCTGACTTAAAAAAAAAAACCCACACACACGTTCATACACCACTATCTGATTACACCACCTTAATACCTTTTCGCGAGTCATTTTAATTTCCCTGGTGATCAGAATCTTTGTACTTGATGCTCTTGTCAGAGCCACTGTTTCCTACCCTCCTTGAGGTAGACTGAACTCTTGCCGATCAGGGGAAACAGTACTGACTGCAGAAGGAATAGCATCATTCTATTTTAGCCCAGCCCAGAATTCGAGAGTAACTCACTTTTTTTTATTGGTAATACATATGCAAGATCAAGTATAACACGGTGGCCTGAACATGGTTTGTAGTTTCATTCTCCGAACTGACTGACATCTCTATATAAAAAAAAAAAAATAAAAATAACACTGGCACTGATTGCATCCACTTAATTCCCAAACAGTCGTGTATTCTCCCAGAGGCCAAGGCTTCCCCAATTTTTCAGGACTGTAGCAGCCACTTTAATGAATTCAGCCTGCTTAACAGTTCTGGCATTTCTGTGCTGTTGCTGCCATATCTTCTCCATTTCTCAAGGCGTATTTTACAATTTGTGAAACAGTGCCCCCCTATTTGTCTCGTAGGAAATTTGTGGTGAAACATTGTATTGTGCTCCTACTGCAGACAAATGTAATGTTACCGGGGAAGCCAGATAAAGGTGGAAAAAAATTTAAGGATTAAACAATCAGATGATGCTATCATCACACCACTGCCAGAGCCTGGCCACCACCAGAGTGTCATTACTATGCCAAGGGAAGCCAGCACCACTTAGGCTTCACATTAATCAAAGCACAGCATGTCATCAACGTCTCTGAAAGGAAATATATCTGCAATCAACGTTAGCTGGAGCAGTTATGGAAAGTAATAATAAAATTCACTTTGTAGGTCTTTTAATTTGTTGGTCAATTTTGAAGGTCAATTTTTTGATTGATTGAATTTCCCTCCGATTCTGGTGAGTTAACGTTACTTCCATTTTTCTTTCAGACATATGGAAACTTGCCTTAGATCGTGTTCAAGTTGACTGCATGGCCTAATCGATCATTTAGCTAGGTACTAAATAGATTTATTTTAATTTCATAGAAGTAAGAACAGTATGTGTTATGTTCTGTCTGCATTTTTGCCTGTTCCAGGTCTTGTCCCGCACTGCCAAATGGAATCCTCCTTATGTCTGCGTTCCAGTCCACGTCTTGTTTTCTCTAGTGCATACTAGTGTTGCACCGATACCGATACCAGTATCGGGTATCTGCCCGATACCGCGTTAATATGCTTGTACTCGTACTCGTCCACATTTGCCGATACCACTTAACCGATACCACTTAATAGCCTATAAGACGCAGGGTAACTGCCTGCTCACGGTCGCATAGGGTACCGTATTTTGTACTATCTGACTTCTATGTCTAGGGGGAGACAGCGAGTTAAAAAAAAATACAAGAAAGAGAGCTTTATAGTCATCACATCACATGCAGGCATACGCGCATACGCACAAGAGGTGTATAGTAAAGAAGTACATGTCGGCAACTTCGTTACAGTACTTAAGTAGTTTTTTGAGGGTTTGTACTTGAGGTTTTTTTTTTTTTTACCGGGACTTCCACTTTACTACATTTAAAAGATAAAAAGTATACTTTTTCTTCGTTACTTTGACACTGGCCACTTCACTACACGTTACAAATTAAAATATGTATATAATTCATCATTTAAGGATTATCTGGATACGGCGTGTTCAAGAAGAACAACGGTGTTCTGCAGGGTATTTTAAGCGTTTTGTGCAGATGTTTCTGCCAGCGGGCATGGAGCTGCAATTTTATACACGCAATTACAATATTCTATCACTAGATGGCACACCGGATCAGTTATTGAATATTTACAAGCAAGCCGAGCTCGCACAAGCACACACCCACAATCGCACACACAGAGACTTAGAATTGTGAATCTTCTTATTTTACCACAAATATATTCGAAACATATGGTTACCTTGAACATTTTAGTTGTGGTTAAGTTAAATCTTTTTCATTTGTCATTTGTGTAATTGAAATATGGCGATACCACACACTTTTTTGCTTGGAAAGCTATTATTGACTTTAGTTGGATTCAGAATGCCTATGAATGTATGTAGAAACTATCTGTGCCAATTAATAGTTCTACTGACTTTTTATGAAGTTGGGTGTGTTACCTTGCCTATGCAGCGAGTTTACTTTTCATTTGTCAAGCTTTAGTAATGTTTTTCCTCATTTGATGGCAGTGCTAGTTCAAAGGCTTTTTTTCGGGCCTAAATAAAGAAAGCTGACTAGCCGTTATGCCTACTTTTTTTTTTTTTTTTGGAAATAGCCATGTGTGAATGGTTTGATATTGGCCTCTTTTAGGCTTGTTATAAAAAGAAAATAAAACCTGTACTCCGAAATTGTTATTGTATTTTCCTTGAAAACATTTCAGAAATATCGGTATCGGTACTCGGTATCGGCAAGTACACAAAATAAAATACTCATACTCGTATCGGTTTTTAAAAAAGTGGTATCGGTGCATCCCTAGTGCATACACTGCTCCTTCGCTATTGGCTGGCTGCGGTATTTCCTCTTTCCTTCAGTACTGTTCTGGCTTCGGGTCTTTCTAAGCTTAGTGTCAATTAACTGTTTTTAGTTACTAACAGCTACTAACATTCACGGGAGGTGTTTTTCTTAGACAGGCACTTTACTAATTTAGGCAGGGCGTTAATTGTCATGATTTCCTGCTTTGATATTATTTCAGATTTTTCTTTACTTTGCGGCGTAACTTATTCACTCTTCCCTCAATCTGCATACTTCATTGGTACTTAGCTGAGCACGCCCACTATCTTTATGGGCTTGTTATGTCATTAAGCCTTTTTTCTATGTCTCTCGCTTGTGCCTTGTTCCCTCCCTGTTCTGCCCAGGTGTTCTTCGTTCCTGATCAAGCCTTGTTCCTTTATATTCTGTGGAGGCATTCCAGTTGGCAGTCGGCCTGTTGTGTTTTCCATGCTGCGTAGTTTCTTGCTGATTATTTCTTGCCTGTATTCATGCCACTTATTTCATGCTCTGTTTTTGTATCGCATTCAAATTACCCTACTGTTCAGCTCTTTTAGTGAAGTTTTTTGTTGGCCTCGTGCCCCCTTAAGCCTGCAGTTTTTCCTGTTTTTATTTTTCAGCTTTTGAAGTGTAGTTTTTTGTTGGCCTCGTGCCCACCTTCTCCCCAGAACTATCTTGTTCAGTTGTGGTATTTTTGTTGGCCCACGTGCCGTGTTTGTTTTTCTATTTAATAAATCTCGTTCATTTGATTCAAGTCTGGCTACTGGTGTCCTTCTGCGAACGTAACCGTATGGTGCATTTAGATTGGTATGCTACTGGTTGTGAAGACATTGCTTAGGACTAATGAAACCAATTGAAAACCACAATCGAAAAATGATCAGTCACATTTTCACGTTGTGTAGAAATTAATTAAAAATTCAAAACAATCTTAGAAACAAAGCACTGAAAAAATATATGATATTATAATAAAATATACAAAAATGCTAAATTTGGACTCATTGTTGTTCCTTTGTAGTCTTCAATTAGATTAGCCAGTAGCCAAAATATAAGGAGAATATGGAATTATCCATATTGGGTGAAGCAAGTAATCTGTTAATGCTACAGATCATGTACTGTAGGCCTAGCTTCATATACAAAATCTCCTGTATTGGGTAAATACAGGAATCTGTAAAAGGTGCAGAATATGTCCTGCAAATATATAAAACTCACCATGTCAGACTGACAGAAGTATCTGTACTTGATATGCTTACAGTGAATTTTTTACTATTACCCCGCCTGACCCAAAGGGTGAGGGAAGGGGTATTGTTTTCGGTTCGGTGTGTTTGTGCGGTTGTTTGTTAACACTCTAGCGGCAAAACTAATGGCCAGATTCAAACCAAATTTGGTATAGGGATTGCCACTGACCCAGAGTAGATCCCTATTGAATTTCGTACAAGTAGGTGAAAGTATGCGCGAGGGGCGGGGTTTGTTGTGCCTGGCACTACTTGTTTTTTATTTTTTTGTTAATGTCCATTTTATGATCAACAGGGGTATCCATAAAACCATACAGAAGATAATCTGTATATGTACAAAATTTTGGTAGTTTTTTTTTTTTTTGTTGTTTTGTTTTGTTTAAGGAACTGTCCATAGACATTACTACAAATGTCCTAGTATTTTGTTCTCCCAAGACATTAGGTCTATTCTTTTTTTTTTTTTTTTTTTTTTTACTGAACTTTTCCATACAGTTTATCAGATAATGATCAGATAATGCCAATTACCCACAACTAGGGAGGCAAAAGATCATAGTACTTAGATATGACAATTATATCCAAGGATAATATATTGATAATAAATTGATATTGATATTGATATTGCCCCCCCACACACACACACACATGAATTTGTCTGTCTTGGTTTCCTCAAAAAAATTTCCCCACACCATGCCATTGTTCCCATCTTCACATGGTATAAGTATCTGATTAAGGCAAAATTGGCTATAAAACCATTCGGGCCATCTTTCAAGAGAGTGCTTTTGGACAGCTGACATGGAGGGGCTGAGTGAGGACAGAATCCTTTATTACACTGATGGCAGGATTACCTTGGTGTCTCCATTGTGGTCGAGATCAGCAGTTCTCATTAAGGCTGGTGGTCTAAAGGTACATCATAAAACAATAGTGGATCAAGACAAATACAGCCACATTATTCAAGTACAAGGATCCCAAAATCTGGCCTTCAAATCCAAATCGAGCGTTGATTTTATTTAATTCCAGGAAATTACGCGAACAGTTTTACCCACTGATTAGCCTGACTTCCATCTCACTTGAATCCATGGTGAAGGGTGGGAAGTAAAACCAGCAGTTCTGGACACTTGAGGACTGTGATTTAGGGAACAGTGTCCTAGTATTTTAAAAACTGTGGAAAACAGAAAAGTAGGAGTTAAACCTCTTGACCTCAAGCCTACTCCTTTACGTATCTCTTCTGCCGGTGTGCTGCCTTACTGGGCAGCTATTTGTTTATTTTGATCGTCATTTAGCACCCTCTGTTGGTGTCTGTATAACAGTCCTGTAGCCCACATGATCAGTGTCTCTAATTGATCACATCATCAGGGTGACCAGAAGTCCTCCATGTCAGACTTTTTATTGTGCATCATCCTATTGTTCAGGCATTCAAAAGCATCGTTGGTATGTGCAAACTAGCCCTTGAATAACCAATTATTTTGTATATGTGTATTTTCACTTATGCAATGTAAATAGATTGCAAGCAGTTAAAAATGAAGGTCTTATGTCAGCCACATATTCTAGCTAGTTCTCTGTAACAAATAGGTACGTGATATGCCTAGTGACATTTGCAATTTGTAGTTTATGTATCCCTTGTGTTTGGTGATACATTTTAGAACATAACATATTGTCTTATGATTTATTTGTTTCCTTCCTGATATTGGTTATTAACACTGACTTTGAATTGTGTATTTTCTGACCAGTTTTACCCTACTGCCAGTTGCTGCATTAAACACACGTGACACATCCTGGTCTGTGTGGTAATTGGGGATGGAGTTTATCTGCCTGTTAATTCATGCAAGGCGTGTGAAAAGGACAGGACAGCCGGGATGGGGGAGAACCTGGATGGGGTGGGCAAGATTACTGAAATTTAATGCAGTGTTTACTCTTGGTCTTATACACACACACACACACACACACACACACGCCTTTTTTTTCTCTCATACTTTCTTTGTCAGAGCCACGTTGGGGGCTGTATTTTGCCGCGAGATAATTAACCTTCAGCTTTCATTAATGCCAGGCATGAGGAATGGCCCCATTGATTCAGGGAGAGATCGAGGAACAAGGTTGAAGCAACTAACAGCAAAATCACCTCAGTAGAAAAAGAACACCTCTTGGGGGCATTTCCCTGTTTGAACCCAGCTTTGGATGGGACAGGTGAGACCTGGATGTCGGCAAAGTTTTGACTTTGACTGATGAACAAATTGACGTTGCAAAGGCCGGTCTTAGCCTTTACTGTATACCTGATTCCAGTGGCACCAAACCCCATAAAACCTACAGACCCATGAGCCCCTCAGAACAATAGTGGTCTAACTCCGATTTTCTAATTTTCCGAGTTCGTCCCATATTTTTCATGCTAAAGGTAAAATCTATTCATGCAACAATGGGCCAGAAGATTGTTAGTTCCACCTCTGAAATATAGATAGTAGTGCAAGAGTGGTCTAACTCCAAAATTCTTAGTTTTTAAGCGAAACATGAAAAAATAACAAAAATCGTCAACGTTGACAACAAAATACTTTCTGACCATGAAAGCAAACATTCAAAGGATGTCACTTCAAGACAGGTCTAAATACTTACTGGCATGCTCAATTTGACAACGTCGAAACTTTGGAAGCTGTTTTCTCAAAATTATAAAAAAATGGAGTTAGACCACTATTGTTCTGAGGGTCTCATATAAGGGTCCGTAAAATGCAGCTGCTGTATTCAAATCTGTGGGACTTCAGGCCTATTTTAAATTCGAGTGGAAATTTCTAAGATTTCCAATGATCCAAAATATGCCCTGCTGAATTACAGGGAAATGTGTTTAAAATAATGTTCAAGATGTAGGTATTTTCCATTGGACGAAATACTGTGGCCATCAAAACATGGCATCCTCGGTTTGAATATTCCTCTCTATATGTGTGATGTAGCCTCAGTGAAGCACTACAATCAGCGGACAGAGAATATGTATGTAGCATTGTCCTAAAGCATGAAAAAATGCTTTTTCTTTCCTTGAACTTGCTTAAAGCTGCAGTTGGTTAGTCTTATAAAAGTAACTTTTTGTCATTTTTGCTAAAACTGTCACTGTGTACAGACAGTATTACATAACACTAGTACTCTGTAATTTAAAAAAGGCTCCTTTAAACCCACCTACTGCTCCTACTGCAATTTAAAAGAATCGTTCGGACCGGCCAAAAAGAACCAATCAGAGCCAGAATGGTGTCTGACAGCCGTCAAACAGTGCACATGCACGGGCTGCGGACAGCCTCCTCCCCCTTCCTCCTCAGTTCACGCCAGTGCGCAGTCAAGCTCAAATCTCCGAGAGAGGGTTCAGGAGCTTAGAGAAACTAATGGCCCAACAACAGCCATCAGCGAGGAAAAAAATACCCATACCTCCATTACCGACAACAGCACACACGGCTAAGACAAGTAAGAAGAGGAAGCCAGGAAAAAAAAAAGCACAAAAGAAAGAATTAGACAAAGCCCGGGATAAAACCAGAGTGAACATCGGAGTGGCTTTTCAGAGGTGGAGGGAACTCCATGATCTGGAAGGATTAAAAACCGACGCAGAGTTGGCGACTTTTCTGCTTGACAGGTGAATCCCTGCTTTATTCGTTGGTTCATTTTTGCTCTGCAATGCTCTGCAAATAAGCGAGTTGGCGTCACTCACATGCACAGCTGGTACTAACCCCAGCCCAAACCAGCATCAATTCATTTTCGCTCTGCAAATAAGCAAGTGAACGTCGCTTACAAGCACAGTCACTGTTCGAATAGCCAGCGTCTTGTAATTGTTACAGTACTCCGTAGTGCATGTGATGTTACTGTGATGTTGCAGTCGAGCTAACGTTAGTTTGTTTCCGATGTTAGGGCTAATGTTACTGGCATCGTTTTATTAGAAAGTAGCAGAAAATAGTTTTATGAAGTGACCTGGCAGTCTTATCGGTTGTGTTGTTGTCCTCATAAATATGTGTAACGTTTCTGTGCTCTCACAGCTAAATGCTGTCATACACGGTTTACTGGCCATTCAGCAGGATTCACGACAGTTTCTGTGCTCAAAAAACCGGGTAACTTACTGAAATAAGCATGTGCTGGGTTTTTACTGAATACATACTGTTGTAGATTACTTTTCATGTCGACATGATTTATTTCTGCTCGTTTGTTGGCCAGCAATGTTGACTGTTCACAACAGTAATGTCTAGCCTCGGCAACTAGGCCACTTTCATAATTTGAACTTGCAAAATTTCTCCACAGTCGCGTGCAAAACAGCTTGCATGCCTTCACGTGCACGGCAGCATTCTTAGGGAGGGTCTTAGGAGTGCAGTGGAGGGGGAGGGGGAGGGATCTAAAAGTTGCATTTTTTCAAATTTTTATGCCAAGTCCTCTCTCTCCTCAGTTACCAACTGCAGCTTTAAGGCAAAACTTGTGTTAAAAGTTAGAGTTTAGGGGGGTAAAACAAATGATGCCTTGTAGTTTGATCACAGGAATACAGCCATGGAAACAAGTTCAGGCTCTCTCTTAAACCAGTAAAGTGTAGAGATCAAAAGCCATGGCCCGTCTTTACAAAGAATAATTTGTTGATGTGTAAAAGAACCAATGGTATTCTCTTAAGCAAGTTAGGGTTTGTACCAGTACCATGAACCCCTCTGCGCAGATGTAGATGCCAGTGGACATGGAGCTGCTCTATTTATGCACTCAGTTACATTATTCTATCACGAGATTGCACACCCGGATCAGTTACTGAATATTCTCCAGCAAGTCGAGCTCAAACAGGTTTAGAATATGGACAAGTTAAGTCCCATCCCTGTTTCCCAGGAGTTGCATGAATTAAACTCCTCAGCGCAACCTGATGTGCAAACTGCTCCATATACTTGCCCATAGTATCTATCCAGCAGTTAAAAAAAGATCTCTTTCGACAGAAAAGGTAGTTGTCCTTTATAGCAACCACTTCAGCTATTGTGAGCCAATGGTATCCCAATCACCTAATTTAAAAAAATCAGTTTTCTGAAGCAAAAATTCACCATGGTATTGATACCATGTCATTCTACAATCAATTATAGTCATCACATATTAAAAATGCGTAATTACCTACTGTTGATTTACGTATATATCCGTCTCTTGAAGAATTCAGCGGTTTTTAGAGCCTTGTACAATCCCTCACGAAAATACACTCACTTCAATGGTTACTCAAGCTTATCTGCGTAAACCACAGCTATAGTTCACGCCCACGTGAAACTCTCCTGAAAATTACCTATTGATTGACACATTTATTAATCCAATTCCGGACAATGCAAGCTTTCCTTTGTAATTGAAATACATTGATTGGACCCTCACAAAAGTATTTGAACACTTGCTTAAATACTATTCTCTCAACATTGCGCAGCTGAGAATGACGTGCTTGCATGAAAAAAAGACTTCCAGAACCAGCCCTTATATTAGCTTATATTTGCAGGAAGGAAATATGATTTGGAGATGGAACATGGCAGTTATTCTCAATGGAACAGACTGAAGGGCTGACCGCATCGATTCTATTTAGGAGAAATTCAACAATGGAGAGTTTTTCCTCATGCAATGAGGGTTGCACTGTCTTTGTATGGAGTAGCTCTATCTTATTTCTAGCCAGCTAGTTAACTAGTTAGCTTATTTTCAGTTTACCACTGTGATCACTGCTAGTTTGCGACATTGGTTAAAAATATTATTTGCTAATAATACTGCATTTGTAATAATAATATGTGTAATAATAATTGCTAATAATACTGGCATTTTTCGTAATGTAGCGACCTGTTTTAGAATTTATACCACATTCAACTAAATACATTTCAAATAAATAGAATTAGCTCGTTTAAAAGGTGAAAAGCTCCTTAGAGGGTGAGGAAAAATGGTCATACAAGCGTTCGTTTCGCTTGGATGATCGAAATTGTAAACAGCAAGCTTTCCATCTCAGAATAAACGGTCTGACCATAAAAGCAGTTCCTTAAATGATTATGTGCCCTTGCTGATGCGGCTTTGTAGAAAAATGGACAGAAATCTGAACTTCATCATGGAGAAAGGCATGTTTTTGGTTTGGAGAGGTTACATGTGAGTATTGATGTTCATCCACACCTGTATTGATAAATTCATGCTAAATTCCACCGGAAAATCATTGATTCATATTGAATTTCATGATTAGAAAGTTGATGTATGTTAAAGATATGGTTATTTTATGATTTGACAGTGCACTATTTTGAGGGTTCTGACAGCATGGAGAGCCAGTTGGATAGCGGTCTTATTTGGCTCATAGAGAGCAGATAATTTTTTATAAGCACTGTCACATGAAGAAGACTTGTGGTCAAGGAGTTTATGATCCCAGAAATATATTGTTCTTACTTCCAGCCGTTTTTCAATCTCAGTATTATTTTTTGATAATTTAATTTCTGAATCTTCATGAAGATTTTTTTGTGTTTGTGGCATTCACTCTGAGCTAAAATTATGAAAAGAAAGTGAAATATGATGGAATTGTAAATGCTACAAGTATCTTGAATCATTTCAGCCATTTCTTCCCTCTCTGTGAAGCTCAGATTTTGAATTATAAAAGCCTTAATTTGGGGGACACATAAATAGCCATATTTGGCTTCTGTGAAAAAGGGGTTAAAAGCATAGTACACAGAATTTTATCCCTGCTGAGGTGTTCAGTTTATCCAGGTTATCACTGCGATATTAATTCATCCCTATCGATTCACCTTTGTTTTTATTGTTCAATACTGTGATACCATTTTTATTTTTACATCAGCCTTTACTGATGGCTGTAGCCAACAAGAAAAAGCCTCTCCTAGGTTGCCTCTGGTTTGACTAGGTTGACCGGCCTCCTGGGATGTTGTTTAGCTTTGCAGTACTTACACTTTTTCACTTCTACTATTGCAACAGCTCACTCGCTATGCACTCTGTAACCATCCCTAATGCAAGTAAAGGAGCTAAAATTTTGCAAGTGTGCACAAAACCAATATTTGTATAAGCATCAAAGGTATACTTTATCTTTTCAGATCCCATTTATACTAGTTTTGCCATGCAGTTTGTCCAAGCGACAATTTAAAATTGTTTTTAATATTGTATTCATTTGAATTGCCTTTTGTTATAAGTGCCATCTTTTAAGGCTGCTTCAACTGTGAGCCAAACTACAACCCCAATTCCAAAATAGTTGGGATGAAGGGTAAATTGTGAATAAAATCAAAATGCAATGACTTTCAGATCACATGAGCCAATATGTTATTTACAATAGAACATAGATAACATTTCAAATGTTGAAACTGAGACATTTTACATTTTGATCCACAAAATTAGCTTATTTCAAATTTTCTGGCTGCACCAGGTCTCAAAAAAGTTGGGACACAGGCAAAAAAAGGCTGAAAAAGCTAATAATATATAAGAGAATCAGCTGAAAGAACATTTAGCAAGTAATTAAGTTAACTGGCATCAGGTGTGTAACATGATTGGCCATAAAAGGGATGTCTCTGACAGGCTGAGTCTCTCAGAAGTAAAGATGGCCAGAGGCTCTCCAACCTGTGAAGGCTTGCGTAAAAAAAATTGTGGAATACTTTAAAACAATGTTCCTCAACGTCAAATTGCAAAGGCTTTGAAGGTCTCATTATTGACAGTGCATAACATCATCAAAAGATTCAGAGAAACTGGAAAAATCTCTGTGCATAAGAGACAAGGCCGAAGACCTTTACTGGATGTCCATGATCTTTGGGCCCTCAGACGCCACTGCATCAATCATCGGCATGATTCTGTCATTGACATTATTAAATGGGACCAGGAATACTTCAAGAAACCACTGTCTGTAAACACAGTCCGCCGTGCCATCCACAGATGCCACCTAAAACTCCATCATGCAAAAAGGAAGCCATTGTTGAGCATGATCCAGAAGTACGGCCATGTTCTGTGGGCCAAGGCTCATTTAAAATGGACTGTAGCAAAGTGGCAAAGTGTCCTGTGGTCAGAAGAGTATAAATTTGACATTCTTGTTGGAAATCATGGGCATCGTGTCCTCTGGGCTAAAGAGGAGAAAGACCACCCCTTCTGTTATCAGCGTTCAGTTCAAAAGCCAGCATCTCTGATGGTATGAGGATGCATTAGTGCATATGGTGTGGGACACTTGCATGTTCTAAAAAGCACCATGAACGCTGAAAGGTATATAAAGGTTTTAGAGCAACATATGCTCCCCTCCAGACGACATCTATTCCAGGGAAGGCCTTGTGTATTTCAGCAGGACAATGCAAAACCACATACTGCAGCTATTACAACAGCATGGCTTTGTAGTAGAAGAGTCCGTGTGCTGAACTGGCCTGCCTGCAGTCCTGATCTTTCACCAATTGAGAACATTTGGTGCATAATTAAACGAAAAGTCCATCAAAGGAGACCCAAAACTCTCCAGCAGCTGGAAGCCTGTATTAAACAAGAGTGGGATCAAATTCCAATGGCTAAACTCAAGAAACTTGTCTCCTCAATGCCCAGCCACCTCCACTTTGTGTTAAAAAGAAGAGGATGCTTCACCATAGTAAACAGGCCCCTGTCCCAACTTTTTTGAGACCTGAAGCAGCCATTAAATTTGAAATGAGCTCATTTTGTGGATAAGATTATAAAATTTCTCAGTTTCAACATTTGCTATGTTATCTCTGTTCTATTGTGAATAAAATACTGGCTGGTGTGATTTGAAAGTCATTGCGTTTTGATTTTATTCAAAATTTACACTTTGTCTCAACTATTTCGGAATTGGGGTTGTAAATAATAAGCACATTGTAAATGAAATTGGGAGTTTGTTTGTAATAGGAGTGGTATGGACAGTTTGCAGATATTGGTTTAATGGATCTGGTCAATTTTAGAATTGATGTTGAGGAAAGTGTGGGTAACGGGTCGACCCGTGTCGGACTCTGACTTATCCAAACATCTGAAGCGCTCCTCACAGTCTTTCTACTACAGTACAACATTTTGATTGAGCTAAAATTTATGCAGTTCAATGCATGATGTACCATATATTTAATATTCATGCAATCCATTGTTCCCAAACAGCCACCCCTCCCAAGGCGATATTAGGATTTGAAAACTCCCCCGCTCCAAAGCCTGTCACCACAATACATTGACGACTGCCATCAGACACACCACATCAGTTTAATTATTTCTGAAGCAAACACACCATATAAAACAGCGCAATATAACAATTCCAAACAAAATCAAAGTTCCAGTGCAGGTTTAATGCAGCCATTTACATGCTAGAAAAGTCCTAGAGACAGCTTTTATAATATCCGTTGAAAAGTTGCTACATTCAAACACATAAACAGTGCAATATAATATAAAAATAGAATAGAAAATAAAATACTTCCATCTTTCATGGATTTTTTGCATTTATGTGGATTTTTGCCACTGTTACATTGTCACACCGTGATGCTTAATAAAGGCCCTTTAGCTGTGACCATATTCAGAATATAGAATGAATTCCTGTACCTGTCTGCTTAATTAACTTTGCAAACAAGCTTATTTAGATAAATCTGTGCCATTTCATGAACCACATGAGTTCAGAATTTTGAAAGTTATTTTGACATTTTACCTCAACATGTGCGAAAGAAAAGGCCCCATAACTTTGTGATGCAATTTACAGCAATGCTATCGAAAATGCATTTGAAAGTCATTCTACCAATTAGTCTTAGCAACCATCAACTTAGCAACAGGTAACGTAAACTGGGAGAGGATCAGGTTAATAAACATTATAAGATGAGGCAACCGAAGGCCTTCATTTCTGCCGCCATACCGGTACAGAACGGATAGCAGCAACTGTTAGATTTCACTTGTATAAATGAATCATGGCTTTATCCAGAATAATTTGCGAATACCTACATATGTAACCTCACACGTTGAGTCACAATTTACCTGATGGAATAGGCTCTCTTACCTCAGAGCATTCCCTTATGGGGGACATTGATCGCGCAAACCATTATAGCATGTATTTTTAAAATATCTCGATAATAATCTTTCACATCATAAATTTAATATTTTAAATTTTTCGCATATGCGGGTGCTGCTACCGGACATTGTGTAGTATGTAAACAGCAGGGTGTACACGCATTGTGCTCTAGCCTACAAAGGCACAAAATACTATTTTATAATGCGCCCTTAAAATAGCAGTCAAAAACTGACAATTGACTTTAGATGAGATTGTTGTTGGTCAATCGTGCTGTTGTCTTCTGCAGCCTCAAGAGAGCAACATGCCATGAATGCGCCTGACCAAACCTCATTTTAAGACCAACATGCCCATGGCCGCTAAGTCTGGCACAAGTGCATTTGCTATTAAGGCAAACTGGGCACTGGACGGGAGAAAGACATCTACGTCGGTCATAAATTAGCAAAGACACTTGCTTCACACTTGGCTCCGCCCTGCTCCGTGTGTAAGATAGAGCCTTAAATGTCCAGGACAGTTTAAGGGACCTAATTTTGAGAGAGTTTCTTTCCACCACAATATATATGCAGTTCAGCCCCCTTGAACTCAGTTTATTTCAGTGCCCCATAGAAATACACTGACCCCAGTACTGACTGTTGTCAGATCTGAGGATGGAAGTGGGCTGAGTGGGGTTTAAATATTTATTATGACACAAGAAACATCTCAACGCACAAAAATGGGTTACTGATGTCAAAGAATCTGGAAGATGCACAAGTATGTGTGTATTATCTTTTTTCACGCTCTACCAAGTTTAGTTTTCACCAATTTCGACCACATGCCTGCACGTACACACACTTACTTTCACATGGTAGTAGGTACCTCTCATGGCACTATTGAGTCAAAATGCCCACAATCACTGCTTTTGTTGGTAAAGTGGAGCAAAGTTTTCCTCTATGCAGGGCATGCAACTACGAGATTTCAGCATTAGACTTGGCAATATTGCTGCCCTGTCTTGCATTGATAAAAACTACAACCCCAATTCCAAAAAAGTTGGGATGCTGTGTAAATTGTAAATAAAAACAGAATGCAATTATTTGCAAATCTCATAAACCCACATTTTATTCACAATAGAACATAGACAGCATATCAGATGTTGAAAGTGAGACATTTACTATTTCATGAAAAATATTAGCTCATTTTGAATTTGATGACAGGGACACATCTAAAAAAGCTGGGAGAGGAGCAACCAAAGGCTGGAAAAGTAAGTGGTACCAATCAAAAACAGCTGGAGGAGCATTTTGCAACCAATTTCATTAATTGGCAACAGGTCAGTAACATGACTGGGTATAAAAAGAGCATTTTAGAGAGGCAGAGTCTCTCAGAAGTAAAGATGGACAGAGATACACCAATCTGCAAAAAAACTGCATCTAAAAATTGTGGAATAATTTCTGAAAAATTTTCCACAGTGTAAAATTGCGAAGACTTTGAATCTACAGCACATAATATCATCAAAAAATTCAGAGAATCTGGAAAAATCTCTTCGCGCAACGGACAGGACCGAAGGTCAGTATTGGATGCTTGTGATCTTCAGGCCTTCAAGCAGCACTGCATTAAAAACAGGCATGATTCTGCACTGGAATACACTGCATGGACTCAGGAACACTTCCAGAAATCATTGTCTGTGAACTCAATTTGCCATGCAATCTACAAATGCAAGCTAAAGCAGTATCATACAAAGAAGAAGTCATATATGAACACGATCCAGAAATGCTGCCATCTTCTCAGGGCCAAAGTTCATTCAAAATGGACTGAAGCAGACTGGAAAACTGTTCTGTGGTCTGATTAATCAAAATTTGAAATTCTTTTTGGAAAGCTTACACATCTGGAAAGGCATTATCAATGCTGAAAAGTGTATAGAGGTTTTACAACATATTCAGACAACATCTTTTTCAAGGAAGGCCTTGCATATTTCAGCAAAACAATGCCAAACCACATACTGCATCCATCACAACAGCATGGCTTCGCAGGAGAAGAGTCTGAGTGCTGAACTAGCCTACCTGCAGTCCAGACCATCACCAATTAGGCACATCTTAAAACAAAAAATCTGGCAAAGAAGACCCAGGACTAGAGCAGCTAGAATCCTACATCTGACAAGAGTGGGACAAAATTTCTCTCCCAAAACTTCGGCAATCGGTCTCCTCACTTCCCAGACGTTTACAGACTGTTGTGAAAAGAAGAGGGGATACTATAAAATGGTAAACATGGCCCTATCCCAACTTTCTTGAGACGTGTAGCTGCCATCAAATTCAAAAGGAACTAATGTTTTTCATGAAATGGTAAAATGACTCACTTTCAACATCTAATATGCTGTTAATGTTCTATTATGAATAAAATGTCAGTTTGAGATTTGCAAATCATTGCATTGTTTTTATTTACATTTTACACAACACCCCAACTTTTTGGGAATTGGGGTTGTACAATGAAAATACAGGGAAGATAAGCTTGGGTCGAGAGTCAATAATCCAGACCGAATTTATTGCAGTATGACCATTAGCAGTGGTTGAATTGTTCTAGTCTGCTCAGAGAAAACCTCTTCAATGCTTGCAGAGCAGAGCACACCAAATGTTTGCAGAGTGCTTCTTTAACAGACAAAAATATTATTGCTGAAGTAAGAATGGATGAGTTATTGTAAATGAAAATTAGTATAATAAAAGGCCCTTTTGTTCCCTCGATGAATTCACAAAGCCTTTTGTGATCACTTGCAAAAGATGAGCTTGTTATTTGCTACTAACAGAATGTGGAAAATGAAGTCAAAAACACCCTTGGCAACAATTCAACTTCAGTACTCTTCTTCACCTTCTCCACCTCCTTCTCCACTGAAAAGCATATCAATCCTCACTGCTCTCATTGATTTCTGTGTCTTTTTACATCTCTATAAGACAGAGCAATGGACCAAGGCCATTTATATGGGTGGAAGTTTCATGAGTAAAAGTGCCCGTGAATTAAGCACCATAAGAAGGCGGGAAAGCAGAGCGGCATGCGCCAATTGTAAGGGGAAGGTCATCTTAGGCAGGTTGTCTGATCCATTCTCAATCTATTACAGCATTATTGAGTCTTGGATGATTCTTCCTTTCTCACTCTGTTCAATGCAAAATAGTGTTTTGTGTGTAGAATATTGGACAGTTCTTGCATATGGGCTCAAGCTTTGGCCTCCTTGCCATTATTTATCATAGAGCATTGTAAAGCTCATATCCTCATTCTTCATATTCATTATAAACCATTACTACTTTCAAAACATATTTTTGCCAAGGACACATCCAAAATATTTTTCAAAGGTGCTAGGTAAAAGATAAAGAATAATTCAATGCAGGAAAGTAGTATCTGCATAGGAAGACTTTCATTGCAAAACACTATAAAGACCTCCTTCAAAAATTTTAAAGCACCACTGCAAGATCATCAATGGCAGGCCAGTAGTGATGCCGGGCTGATTTCACAGAAGTGTTTTAAGGTTTACACACGGATAAATTTCTTAATCGCGCACTTAGCATGCGTTTAATTTTAATCACCGTTTCACGAGGCGCAACTGTCCGCGTGCATCTAAATATTGTAAACGCCTGGGGTCAAATAACAAAAGAACACTTAAAAGCTCGTGAGGGTGGGCTGCCGGGTTAGCTCACTCGGTTAAGGCGCTGCATTTGCAGAGCAGTAGTGACTACTATGGCGCGGGTTCGATCCCCAGTCGTACCAACCAGCAGTGGTTGGCAGCTTTTTCAGAACAGTGCACGATTGGCTAAAGCGCTGTGGGAATGCAAATTGGGAAGGGACTGTTGGGAAGGGAGATTAAAATGATTGCCTTGTTCGTTGCTCAAGCGCCTCCGGTTGGCCAGCCGGGCGCTCGTCAGTGAGATTCTAAGCATGCTCATGTTCGGGTATCCTCTGCCCCCGTTCAGAACTTGCGACAGTTTAGACCAATGAGTGTAAAGATGCAGGGGCTGACAGGCGCGTGCTTCGGAGGAGAGCCGCGAACTGTCTCTCTCTCCTGAGCTGGCAACGGGGGGTTGCATACGAGCAAGGCTTGTACATAGTTCTCGGATTGGGCATTCCAGATTCGGGTGGGATTGAAGATGCCAAATTTAAAAAAAAAAAAAAAAAAAAGCTTGTGAGGGTATGTTTAACTCGCGAAAACTACTACCACAGATTGATTTGTACCTAAATGAGTGGGCGTGTTAGCAAGCAGTAGGCCTAGTATGGATGCTCTGGCTATACTTGAGTTCGCCCGAGAAGAGGCCACTGAATAAGGGTTCCATGCTGCTCCACAACTTCAGGTGAGAGTGTTTCTGGACAGCTTAAATCCACTTGAGAGATTCGACGATCAGAACTTTGTAAAACGATACAGAATATTAAAGGAGACCCATTCTTTGAAGTGAAGTGAAATTCTCGCCACGTTTTTTAAGCTGACATCTCTGTGTGAAATGCGTGTCCACAACACAACTACCATTACAAACGGGTTATTAACCGGTAACGACAATTGGAAATTCCCATTATGCAATGGCAGGTTGTCATAATTTGACTGCACCTGTTTAGTCTGAGGGCTAAACGCAAGGTTATACTTGTGCAGCTAAACGTGCGATGATCCCATCTCGTGAAATGGTGTTTAAACGTTTGTTTAGCTGTCCTCGAACAACAGCATTTTAATATGCGTTTAAAATTTAAACGCATGTTAGTTATACACACGCTAAAATGCTTCTGTAAAATCGGCCCGCCATGTTTAGTCCTTAGTAACAGCGAAATATTCCAGTGTTTCGCATCCTTGATCATTAGCATACATTCCAAAGTCCAAAAAGCGCCAATTCAGCTTTTCCACTGACTGCAATATATCCACGCAGCCAATCAGCCATGGAGAAGCCTGCACTGCCAGCAGGCTCCAATTATTTAGCAACTCTTGTTTTGCCAAAAACAAAAATATGAGTGTCATTTCTATGCTGCAAGCTCTGCAGAAAAAATATTCCTTGATTCATTTGTTGAGTATGCATTTCGCATCAGTGGACATCGTTTTCTCTCCGCTACCCAAGTTTTTGGCCGCATTGAGCAGCAGATTCGCAAAGGGACACTGTATTACACATGGAGGACTATTACTATTTATTACATAATACTCATAATTAGTCGATGATATTGACTGACAGGCCATCGACTTCAAATTGCAAATGACAGGTACACTCAACGTTCTTACTCATCAAGAATGCTGCAGCGCATGTGTGAAAGTTTTAAAGTCTGGACACTTGGTGAGAAACATATTTTTCAGATTATTAGCAAAGACTGCAGTGTTGAGAGTCTCTTTCTTTTTGCTGGATGTCTTTTGTACATACATAATTCATAGCAATTTTCTCATACTGTTGCGTATTGGCTTCATCAACGTTTTCTCTCACCATGACCCCTCCACACAGATGTTGTCCAAACAGAGAAGTCCATGAGTCCATGAGTGTTTTAGGACACATTTTCTTTAGTTTTGGTTTCCATTTAATATTTCTTCATATTACAGTCATTAGTGATGTAAAACCATGACACAAAATTGACAAAATAAAGTGAATTTTATCCCCAATTTGAAGAAATTGATATTTGGTATTTTTGTAGACATACATAAAAATATGCTCTCAATTGTGAGAACTATTCTTAATTTTCATATTGTCTCACAAGCAAGTTTTCTGAGTTAATTCAGGTATTGTATAATGTACAGTGGTAACAGCCAATGAGAAATGCTGACATTGATATGTGATGATTTGTAATGTCAAAAGGGCAAAGTATCAATAAAGCTGGCTCATAAGGAGAGTTCCGGTTTGAGATAAACTGATGCCCCACCGTGTGCTTATTTCTCTGTCATGTTTTCGGTCGAGCGCTGGATGCGTACACCAGAATTGTTGAGCATATTATCTCTGCTAACAGGCTATGGGCCCGGAGTTACCCAGAGAAAGTTAAATCCAGCGATTTACCACTGAGGGAAATATCGCAAATGTACTGCATATTCGGTGAGGTTTTAGCATGCTAGGGTTGCACCATGAGCAGCAGAAGGGTTGTCGAGTCGAGTAGCCACTGGTCACGGCTGGTTTTTGATGGAGATGAAAATAATTATGAACTGTGGGAGAAAAAATTATTGGGCCATCGTTGGTTACAAAGGTTAAAAGACACTATCCAGAAGGAGCCCACCAATGATGAGGACGACGAGGAAACCGAAGCGGCGGATGACATTGAGAAAAATGCTAAGGCATATGCGGAGCTAATACAGTTCTTGGATGATAAAAGTTTGTCGATCGTGATGAGAGATGCCGCAGAGAACGGACAGAAGGCCCTAAAGATTTTTAAAAACTATTATGTGGATAACGGTAAATCTCATGTAATTAGCTTGTATACAGAACTGACTTCACTTCAAAAGTCGAGTGATGAGAGTGTGTCTGAATATGTTATACATGCAGAGACTGCCAAAACAGCATTGAAAAAACACTGGTGAAACGCTAAGTGATGGGCTGTTCATAGCCATGATTTTGAAGGCGCTGCCAGAATCTTTCAAACCGTTCACCACTCGTCACGCAGAGTGAGATAACGATGACTTTTGCCGAATTCAAAACAAAATTAAACAGCTTTGAAGACACAGAGAAGATGCATGCAGCAGCATCTGACGACAATGTCATAAAGGCGCGGGAGCAGCTGAGTGGGAGGCCAGCTCCAGCAAGTTTAAGCGACCAGGGAGCTGACAGCGCTGACATTGTGCACTTCAGATGTGGCCAGAGAGGACACAAATCTAGAGCATGTCAATGCAAGCAGTGGTGTACTCAGTGTAGAAGCACCACAGACCAGGACTCAACTTGCAGACAAAAACAACGACAGTACATCTCGCTGAAAGTCACCGAGGAAAAGAGCAGCAAGGCGTATGCTTTACGGATGATCAACAGAGACGCAGTCCAGCCAGGGAAAGGTGCTCAGATGACAGGCTTAATGATGGACACAGGGGCGACCTCTCACATCATCACCAATAGGGCAAAGTTCAAGACATTTGACAACAGTTTCGAGCCTGAGACGCAGTGCGTGGAGTTGGCTGACGGCACAAGATGCACTGGAGTAGCAGAGCGCAGGGGAGATTCCGAGGTGTACTTAACTGACAGCAGAGGGCAATGCCACAAGACCGAGCCGAGAAAGGCGTTGTACATCCCTGCATACCGACAAGACATCTTTTCAGTGAGAGCCGCTACTGCCAGTGGAGCAACTGTAACCTTCAAGCAAGGGGAAACATCCAACAAGTCAGAGACGGTACGAAATTCCACATTCAAGAGTTTAACAGAATGTAACTACTTACAAACAGAAAATGATGAATGTGATGATCAGTGAGGGATGCTATGATGTACAGACATGGCATGAGATCTTGGGGCACTGTAATTATGATAATATTCACAAATTACAAAATGCTGTTAATGGCATGAGAATTAAGGGTAAAACAGGAAAACCTACCCCACTTAGTGAAGTGTGCACACAGGGAAAGTTTACCCAATTCAGAAACAGACAGCCAGATGTGAGAGCCATTGAAGCTCTAGAGTTAGTACACACAGATATAGCGGGACCAATAGGCCCAAATCAGCTCACATGTTAATTTGCCAGCAAAAAGCAGGCTGCGCGGTAACTGCACATGAAATCCTATCACAGCTCACTCTGTCACAGTAATATTAATGTAACTTAATTGACAGTGTTTTTACAGAGGATTGTACACTGTGTTTCTGAAGGTAGTTTCGAAGCTGCCCTCTAGAATTAATGAGTCGATCGCTCGTGCAACAACGGTTCAGATATACTCCTATCATATTCATTGAGCTATATAGCAGATGTGCATAAAGGGAGGCAATTCATTTCCATCGTGTTTTTGCCCTCAATGGTTTACAGGACTCTTCGTCCCCGGGTTTTTCGTCCCTGAATTTTTCGTCCCCGAGGACTTTTTGTCACTGGACTCCTCATGCCCAAGGACGTTTCGCCCTGAACTTTTCATTCCCTAATGGTAACAAGCCATGCCACCATTGTTGACAGATGGATGGACTGACAGACGACTGACAAATCACCATGATATAAGGGTTAGGTTTAGGGTTAGAGCTCTAATGCAGGAAGAAGGCAAAGCATTACTGGGGACGAAATCTAGGGAGGAAGAGTTTGAGGATGAAAGGTTCATGGGGACAAAAAGTCCAAGGATGAAAATTCCTCGGGTAAGAAAAGTTTGGGGACAAACAGTTCAGGGACATAGAGTCCTAGAGTTGCTGTCAACTTGTCTTTAAATTAGATGTTATATTTGCCAGTCTCACAAGCAGGTCAACAGTGACAGTTTGATCTGATACATTTTTAGGGGGGCCTCATTACATTGATGTATTAATTCAGATACAGGCAACATTATTGACTGGCCCACGGTAACTCTATAAATGACTAGCCTTCATAACTCTTTCAAGACATTTCTTCAAACTTTAATGTAGATATTCATAGTAGTTTCTATTCAAATTTATTTTACACATGGAGTACGAACATTGTGGGGGAAGATTTTGGGGAAAACATAAAGCCCCTGAAACCAACCTCATTTACCCCAGGTTGAAACTCTAGTCTTTTTTAATGTGCAAAATGATATTAAGTGCTGACTGTTTTGGTCAATTATTAAAAAAAAAATACACAGCATTCCACAATTCCCTTTTTTAGAGCACTTTCTTTTTGCAATGGATTTTATGAAATAAAGTATAGCCTGTAACACCCTCAGTTTGGTATGCTATCACTTTAAATAAATGTTTACTCTTCTTTAATTTAATGTAAGTCTCAGAATGAAAGACTTCAATTTTCAAGGGCATCTTATGCACTGAGTGACCACACAGGGCACTTTTAATCCAGATGACAGGAGAAGTCACTATTTCAGAAGCAGAGTGTGATATTATGAATATTTTACTTTGTCTTGCAGTACTGAATTACAGCAGGTGCTGCAAATAAAATGTTAAGCCTAACAGTCCAACAGAATACAGTTCCATAAAGTCTATCACTCTAACGCAGACTTGTGTCGCTCAATGCTTTCATTATTGTGCTATTTTTTTATTCATTGATTCCAATAGTGTGAACTGAAGGGTGAAAAAAAAATCTCTGATACCACTGGGGTCCAATTTTCCTAATCCCCTGCTCAGCACTTTGCTGGAGTGATTATGGCCATAAATGACAAGCTTCCTCTGGGGGATCACTTCTGTTTACCTATTCCTGTTACCTCGAATATTGTATGATACCGCTCCACTTGCTGAGGCTTCTGAGACTGGGAAAGGGTAGATGACTGGAGATGTGTTTGCACTTGCAAGTGCAAAGGTCAGCGGAGAGCCCGCAAACTGTTTACAGATAGAGTGAGTCACAGAGTCAGCGAGAGAAAAAGTCAGTTCCCTTTTGTGTAATGATGTTTTTGTTGGGACACTTCTCTTCTAAACCCGTGATATGAACACTGATATCTTTGCTACTTTAAAGGTCCCGTGACAGCCAAATACAGCGAGGGAAATAAGTATCGAATACGTCAAAATTTTTCTCCATAAATATATTTCTAATGGGGCAATTAACATGAAATTTTCACCAGATGTCGGTAAGATCCCAAGTAATCCACACAGATAAAAAAATCAAAATAAATAAAGTCCGTAAATTAAGTTTTGTGTAATAAAGTGGAATGACACAGGGAATAAGCATTGAACACATGAAGAAAAGGAGGTGCAAAAAGGCATAGAAAGCCAAGAAACCATTTTAAATCTGTCAGTATTTAGAAAGCAATCCTGCCGCCTATCAGTCCAAATTAATATCAGCTGGTTTTATCCAAATTGATGGCCGATAAAAAGGTTTCTCAATACCTAGGTGCCACACAAGAAGCATCTCATGATGGGTGAAAGTAAAGAGCTCTCTCAAGACCTTTGCAACCTGATTGTTGCCAAACATACTGATGGCAATGGTGACAGACATATTTATAAACTTCTGAATGTTCCAATTAGCACTGTAGGGGTCATAATCTGGAAGTGGAAAGAACATCATTTCACCATAAACCGGCCAAAACCAGGTGCTCCTTGCAAGATTTCTGACAGAGGAGTCAAAAGAATAATCAGAAGAGTTGTCCAAGAGCCAAGGACCACTCGCGGAGAGCTTCAGAAAGACCTGGAATTAGCAGGAACAGTTGTTTCAAAGAAAACAATAGGTAATGCACTCAACCGCCTAGCCTCTATGCACGCTCACCGCACAACACTCCATTGCTGAAGAAAAAGCATGTTAAAGCTCATTTAAAGTTTGCTTTACAACATTTGGACAAACCTATGGAATAGTCTGGTCAGATGAGACCAAAATTGAACTCTATGGATGTCATAGCGCAGTTTATTTGGAGGACAAACAGCACTGCACATGACCCCCAAAACACCATACCAACAGTGAAGTTTGGAGGTGGGAATGTACCGAGACATTCTTGATAAGAATCTGCTGCCACCTACCAGGATGCTGCAGATGAAATGAGGGAGGACATTTCAGCCAGACAATGATCCCAAACACACAGCCAAGGAAACTCTCAATTAGTTTCAGAGAAAGAAAATAAAGCTGCTAGAATGGTCCAGTCAATCACCTGACTTGAATCCAATTGAAAATCTATGAAAAGAACTGAAGATCAGCGTTCATATGAGAGGCTCCCGGAACCTTCAAGATTTGAAGACAGTTTGTGTGGAAGAATGGGCTAAAATCACACCTGAGCAATGCATGTGACTAGTTTCTCCATACAGGAGGTGTCTTGAAGCTAACATTACTAACAAAGGCTTTTCTACTAAGTATTAAATATGTTTCAGTAAGCGTGTTCAATACTTATTCCCTGTGTCATTCCACTTTATTACACATAACATAATTTATGGACCCATTTGTTTTGATTTCTTTCCATGTGTGGATTAATTTGGTTGCTAATGACATCTGGTGAAAATTCCATGTCAATAGCCCCATTAGAAATATGTTTATCGAGAAAAATGTTGACGCGTCCAATACTTATTTTCCCCACTGTAAATTTGCTTATTTTTACATGTAAATATGTGTACTTATCATTATTTTTTTCGCATTTTGATTTGAGAATATCTACTCGGAGAAATAATCAATATTTTCCAACGATGGGCGTTTTGCAGTTACTGATCACTTGGTTGGATATGGGGTAGTAATGCAAGCTGGAAAGCAAGCTATTCACTGTCCCTTGATAAACACAGTATGTGTCAGTTTGGAGAGTATGCACAGAGAGGCTTTAATTTCTTGAAAGATGAATTATATCAATTTTATTTGCATTATGAAATTGGGGGGCATGCGGTAACCCCCTGGATGAACTCCATGTGAAAATCTGTATGATTTCTGGAGCATTTTTGAAGGCATAGAAAACAAAGTTTCAATGGGCCAAGTCGAATAAAATTTTCTGTGTGAGCAGACACCAATATTCAGTGTGGCAAACCGGGGCATGGCCATGTCCCTCAACCACGTTAGCCCCTCAACCATGTTGGCATGCCCACAACTGCTGATTTTCCTCCCCCTTGCCACCTGTGCAGAGTGGAACTTCAGCACCAAGGACAGCGGCCGAAGATCCAACGCCCACACAGCACTTCCTAGACTTGCAGGATGCTGGACAGTTCCTATCAGCAGCAAGTCATAAGGCTCGGCGGGCCTGGGAAAGAGGCACACAAGAAGCAGCAGCTGCACCTCATAGCAATCAGAGGCGACCAGAGCTCAAAAGAGAGAACCAGGCAGTTATAATGGACAAATTTTGGAAATTACCATGTAATTTGCTGGCCTTTTTTTGTGCTCATACAAAGCTGTTTGTTTGACTACAATGAAATATCGTCTCAAAACTCATGGTTTTTGTCTTAATGCACATTTTTGGACAATCAAACACTGTCAACAGTTTGCACGCCTCGCCATGTCTTTGCCTTTCTGCGATTTGCATAAAAAGAAGTGATGTCACAAGACAGGCAATGGTGAAATTAAAATGTTGGATTCCAGTGAGAACGGAAGTCGAAGGTTGGATAATAAATGAGGAGTCGACTAGCAAAAACCTGCTAAGTCAAGTTTTGAAAATAAATGAGTTATCTCCCTTAGCCTCTCTTTCAGGCACCTGTGCATGTCCCACTGATAGCCCCACTTTCAAAACCTAATAAATCATTTTATAAATTGTAACGGAAAAAGTGAAACTCTGTCAAAACCAGCCAAGTCAAGGAAGGAAACTGTCAAATTCTGCTAAGTCATCAGCCAATGTGGAAAAGTGATTCTCATAGCCTTATGGTGACAATCAAAGTATGGTAACACATTGGGTTCTAGTTTGTTGGTTTGGGCAGTTCAGAAAAGTGTGATCATAGTGATACCATAAAAGGTGGATTTGAACCCATGAACTCATGTTTATGTTGTCATTCAACCACTGTGCTGTCTGTAGCATTGAGCTGCATGTAGAGTGGGTCCTGAGTCAAATACCCTCACCTATTGAGCAACGGGGCTGGTTTAAACACTGTCAAAACCTGCTAAATTTCCACTCCACTTTCAAAACCTGCTAAGTCAAAACTTCCTGACGCAAAATCAAAGTAATATCTTAAAAAAATAATGAATTGCCTCATGGATTATGTCTGCAAGGCTAATAGTTTCATTATAGAGAAAATTGGTATCTATGGAAGATAATGTCTATGCCAACCAAAAAATCAGATTTTTCTAAAAAATGGACCAACTTGACTCAGAAGGCTTTGCAAGTGGACTCCTCAAATATTCATCCCCTCAGACATCTCGATCAGAAATGTTCTGACAACGATATACATAGTTATAAACTGTATATTTATACTTCTGGAATGTAATGGTCGAAGTGTATAGCCGTCAGTGTGAGTAAGAATATATCATGTTTTTGTATGATTTGTATTATTGCCCGTCACTGATATCAGTGCTGCTAACTACCCTCTCAATCTCAGGCTTGCCCTGCGTAGCTTTCGGAAGCTAGCAGTGATTCACCATTAATTAGAAAATAACTGAGACAATGGTCTGCAAACATTACATTAAGCAAAGTACACTCACCGGGCACTCCATTAGGTACACCCATCCAACTACTTGTTAATGCAAATAACTTATCAGCCTATCAAATAGCACCGGTAATGCAATGCATGTATCAAATCAAATCAAAAATCAAATCAAATTTATTTCTAAAGCACATTTAAAACAACTCGCGTTGACCAAAGTGCTGTTCAGAGAAAAGCAAATAGCTAAAATCAATAGTACAATTAAGAAAACACCAACATAGACAACAGGTAACACAGCACATAAACGCACAGATAAATAAATAAATAAATAAAAATAATAATTCGCCACAACTAGAGGATTCAAATGCTTGAGAAAACAGGTATGTTTTCAGCCTGGATTTAAATGTGTCTATGGAAGGGGAAGATCTTATATGGAGGGGGATGGTATTCCACAATCTGGGGGTTATAACTGCAAAGGCGCGGTCACCTCGGAGCTTGATTTTAGATCGTGGGACAACCAGTAGCCCCAAGTTAGCTGACCTAAGTGATCTAGAGGTTGAATAAGGGGTTAAGAGGTCAGTGATATAGGTGGGGGGCAGTCCATTTAGAGCTTTATAAACAAATTGGAGTATTTTGAAATCTATTCTAAAATGAACCGGCAGCCAGTGGAGAGAAGCTAAAACAGGAGTAATATGGTCCCTCTTCCTGGTTCCTGTTAAGAGCCTGGCTGCAGAGTTCTGGACCAGCTGGAGGCAGGATAGGGATGTCTTACAAAGCCTAGTGTATAAAGAATTGCAATAGTCCAGCCGAGAGGAAATAAAGATGTGTATGACTTTTTCAAGATTTTTGAAGCAGAGAAATGGTTTGATTTTGGCAATGGTGCGCAGCTGGAAAAAACTTGCTTTAACTATAGCATTGACTTGTTTGTCAAACTTAAAGGCAGAATCGAATATAACACCAAGGTTTTTGGCATGGGGTTTGACAAGGGTAAAGAGATTGCCAAGACTGGTAGTACCTGATTTGATGGGGTCAGAGGGGCTAAATAGGACTAGTTCAGACTTTCCTTCATTTAGCTGAAGAAAGTTCTGAGCCATCCAACACTTTATATCCTCAAGGCAGTTCATGAGGCTGCAGAGATTGGCCGGATTGTTTCATTTCAGGGGTAGATAAAGCTGAGTGTCGTTGGTATAGGAGTGGAACGAAATGATGTGCTCTCGAATTATTCGGCCCAGAGGAGCCATATAAATTGAAAAGAGGATGGGACCCAAAATGGAACCTTGTGGGACCCCACAGGAGAGACGGACGGAGAGAGAGGAAAAATTGCCCATACTCACAGAAAAGTATCTATTCTTGAGATAGGATTTAAACCAGTTCAAGGCAGTACCATCAATGCCAACCCCATACTGGAGGCGGTGAATTAAAATGTCATGATCTACAGTATCAAACGCCGCACTGAGGTCAAGTAGAATTAGCATGGCACTGTCGCCAGAGTCTGTAGAGAGGAGCAGATCATTATACACTTTCAACAGGGCTGACTCTGTACTATGATTAGCTCTAAATCCAGACTGAAATGTTTCCAGGATGTTGTTGTGTTGTAAATATGGCAGCAACTGAGGACGACCTTTTCCAGAACCTTTGATAGAAATGAAAGCTTGGAAATGGGCCTGTAATTGTTTAGCAAGGTAGGACGATTGCATGCTTAAAACTGGTAGGGATAGTACCAGTAGCTGGGGAGCTATTGATAATAGAGAGGACGCTGGGACTAGCTGTATCAAAGACCTTCTTTAATAAGGCAGTAGGGACTATGTCGAGAGAGCAAGTTGTGGGTTTCATTGAACAACTTTGGAAAGGAATGGTAGAGTGGCAGGTTGAAAGCAGTCCAATTTAGATGAACAAACCAGTGAGACCGCTAAATAACAGTTCAGGGGAGAAATGCTCATTCTAATGCCCTCAACTTTGCTAATAAAAAATCTTAAAAATTCAGTGCACTTATGAGGAGACAAGCTGGAACAGGGGGTGGGACAGATGACAGAATTAATTGTGCTGAATAAGATCTTGGGATTATGAGAGTTAACAGAAATAATGTCAGAAAAGTATTCTACTCTGGCTGCCTTAACTGCTTCCTGATATTTAAGAAGATTGCTCTTCAAGATTTCGAAGGAAATGTGCAGTTTGTCACATTTCCACTTCCGTTCAGATTTCCTGCACTCCCTCCTTAGTGCTCTAGTGGTATCAGTAAGCCATGGCTGACCTTTAGGCTTAGGCTTTTTCAATTTAAGGGTAGCGACAGTATTTAAAATAGAAGTGCAGGTAGCGTTAAATAAGGAAAGAAGGTCCTCAGTGCTGAGATTGGAAGGGTAAGCCTCAACAGTACAGGTATTGGGGTCAGCAATGAGAGCGTCAGAAAACTTATTGGCAGTGGAAGAGCTCATGTAGCGAGAGTAGCGTACAGGAAGATGCGATTTAACAAGAGAAATGGGTAGAGATGCATCAAATATAACAGCACTATGGTCCGACATACACAGATCAATTATTTCCGGATTACAGATTGGAAAACCAGACGAGAGTACTACGTCAAGTGTATGCCCTAATTTACAGGTGGGTCCAGTCGTAAGCAGTGTAAGATTAAAAGACTCAACAAGATGCATGAAGTCTCTTACAAGAGCCTTAGCGGGACAGCAAACGCGAATATTAAAATCACCAAGTATCAGAACACGATCAAAGCTAGACATAATATCTGAAAGAAACTCTGTGAACTGATTAATGAAACCACTATGCATTTTCGGCGGACGATACACAAGCGCAATCAGGAAGGGATTGACCAGATCTACTTTAATTAGTTGCACTTCGAAGCTGGGGAAAGCACCAGAGTTCAATTGGTGGCAATTAAAATGTTTCTTGAACACAGCAGGTAGACCACCGCTGCGTCCAGACATGTACACATGGTCAAGACAATCTGCTGAAGTTCAAACCGAGCATCAGAATGGGCAAGAAAGCTGATTTAATTGACTTTGTACATGGCATAGTTTTTGGTGTCAGACCTGGCCTGAGTATTTCAGCAACGGCTGATCTACTTGGATTTTTACACGCAACCATCTCTCAGGTTTACAGAATATGGTACGAAAAAGAGAAAATATCTAGTGAGTGGCAGTTCTCCGGGAAAAAATGCCTTGTTTATGTCAGAGATCAGAAAAGAATGGCCAGCCAGGTTTGAGCTGATAGAAAGGCAACAGTAACTTAAATAACCACTCATCACGACAGAGGTATGCAGAAGAGCATCTCAGAATGCACAACATGTGCAGATGGGCTACAGCAGTAGAGGTCCACACCAGGTGCCACTCCTGTCAACTAAGAACAGGAAACTGAGGCTACTATTTGCAGCAGCTCACCAAAATTGGGCAATAGAAGAAAACGTTGGAAAAACGTTGCCTGGTCTCATGAGTCTCGATTTCTGCTGTGCCTTTCGGATGGGAGGGTCAGAATTTGGTGTAGACAACATGATAGCATTTATCCATCCTGCATTGTATCAATGATGTAGACTGGTGGTGGCGGTGTAATGGATTGGGGGATACTTTCTTGGCACACTTTGGGCCCCTGATTACCAACTTAGCATCATTTAAATGCCACAGCCTGCCTGAGTATTGTTGCTAACAAAACCTATGCAGTCACATTGGTTAAATTTTATTGTTCAGATTTGTCAAAATATGTTGAAATCGATGTCCTTACCTTGGTAGTTATCCAGAGATAAAAACTTTTCATAGTTTTTATTCCGCAAAACAAGCAAGCTTTGACATGCGTCACTAAAACCTTGACACAGAGGTAGTTGCAGCGTGCATTTGTGAATTTCACTCTAACTAATTAGCATTTGTACTAATGATGCAGTGCAATAGATTAAAGCCCCATAGGAACAAAGTAAGTGCACCCACTGGCTATTATGTGCTGATCTAACAGAACAGTAAGTGTTATAGCCTATCAACCCTCATTCCAGTATAAGTCTAACAGGAAAATGAAATTCTTCTGGTTCACGTAGACAGCAGGTAGTCTGAAACTTCCAAAAGACGGATGCGTATTGTGCAGGTTTTTCCCTCTTCAATGCTGTTGTTGTTTCCTAAACTGCGATATCAAGTCAAGTCAGATTTATACTGAGAGGCATTAAAACGCATAATTAAATATACTGTTTTAAGTAGTGGTAAATGGTTTCTTTAGTAGTTGCAAAACACGGTCTCGGGAAACCGTAGTGAGACTTGCCCTCAAGTGAGTTTTGGTAGTGAGACTTGCCCTCACTGTTATTGTTACATTGGCAGTCAATTCAGCAGTTCTTATGCATTATCTGACATGGCAGAAGATGTTTTATGGAATGTGTTTTTGTGGCGTCACAGATGACGCACTTTGTCGGGGACGACAGCTGTCACCTCTGGTCATTCTGTGTCATCCCTGCAGTCTGGATACAGTCATTTAATGGATATTAATGCACAGAATCTTTTCTTTGAGACTGGCCATCATTCAACATTCAAAATGTTTGATTCTTCTGAGATTCATTTGTTTGTGGCATTTGAAGTGGGAATGATGTGACTTTGTTTACATGTGTTTTTATTGGCCCTGATCGTCAACTTTTCATGTGCAAAATGATTTCTCCCAATGTGATTCATGACCATGATCCAGGGAACTGTGCTACATTTAGATAATCATAATGAGGTGTTAAACCAAGAAAGGATTCGAACCCAGACACTTGACATTTTTGCAATGCTTACCATACCTGATGGCCATCATGTCAATCAGCAAAAGGATAAACTATCAGTTTTCAAATTAGACGACAAAAACCACTTTGCGTTTTTAATGCCTCTCAGCATATTTAGTCTGTTTAAGTCTATTTAGTTTATTTATATTACATGATTAGCCAGTGACATCACTGGTTTTTGTGCACAATTTGTGGAAACACCTCAGACCTGGCGGCTGTGTTGAATTTACATGTTGAATTTACATTGAATTGACATGGCTTGTTTCCCCTGTTATGAGTGATATATGATGGCTTATGCATAAAATTGTGTTATTTTTTGGAGAGAACATAATCATAGAATAGTTGGTGAATTTATCAAAATTTGTCCATCATGCTCCTTTAAAAGTAAAATAAGAATGTTGGGATGCCAACGGCTGTGGCTTTTTCCATAATTACACTTGTAATTGCATCATATCTCTCTGCCCCATTCTTTGAGACTAAGCAAATTAACCTTTCTGCCTTTTACTTCTCAACCAATAGGAGCCTCAAGCTGTGTCCTGGCAGATACAATGAGATTTCAGTATCTGACCTCTTGCCTACGGCTGACCATCAGAATCGTTCGGGAAAAAAAAGCACCAATATACCCTAGGGCAGAAAAATCTAGTACTATGGGGTTGGTTGTGTACTGGTATATTGGTGCTGGACTATGTTCTGCTTATGTTCAGTTCCTCATTTAGTGTATACATGGCAACATTGGTGCAATGTTAAAAAACATTAAAAAAACATATTTTATTCTATTCTGTGAACACAATAGTGCTGAATAGGGCAAACATTTGTTGCTTTTGTTGGGTTTTTTTGAGCAAATGAGCGCGAGGGCAAGGTTTGAGGTTGATAACGCCCTTGCACAGATCCTGAATGACAGTCAGGAATATGAAATATAATTAGTGATCAGTGATTGATTAGTGATTCACAATAAATAAATAAAAGTCATACTTGACAAACAATATCTTTACTTCTTGAATTACAGGGTGAAAATCACAAAAAAATCACAAAATCAATCAATCGGTATTGGTTATTGATCACCAATTTACAGATATATACTTGAAACCAATACCAATCGATAGCCCAGACAGTACCCTTTCCAAAAATTTATAGTTTATGGGGTCTATCACCAGAAATAAAATTATTACAAATTTATCTGTGAAACCAACAAAATGTCAAGAAAAGCTCTGGTACAGAAGAGGTTAAAGATGTGTTACATTAGCATGCATGCTTGTTCCTGGAATCTCTCCTTTCACCGTCTACATCCTCAAAATATTCATTCATTCATTCTTTTTTTTCGATGCCCATATAGTTAATGATTTACAATGAATGTAGTAACATAACATGAATGGCGAGAACAGGCCATTCAGCCCAAATAGGCTCGCCAGTTTCTTTATACTATTGTGAATATATCACTTCAGATACTCAATGACTCAATGGTATCTAGCTTTAAGTCAAACCTGCTCTTAAAAACTCCCAAGGTCTCTGCCTCAACAATATGGTCAGGCATGCTATTCCACATCGAAATTACTCTTTGGGTGAAGAAATATTTCTGAAAATCAGTGCTAAATTTACCTTTGGTCAACTTCCATTTGTGACCCCGAGTTCTACTAACAACACTTGGTCGAAGGAATCCTACATTATTCACTTTTTTAATCCCTTTAACATATTTAAAGACGTCAATCAGATCACCCCTAAGTCTCCTTTTCGTAGAACTAAAGAGATTAAGGATCTTCAGCCTCCTCTCATAGCTTTCATCTTTTATACCCGGAATTAGCTTAGCGGCTCTTCTCTGAACTTTTTCTAGAGCCTCTAAATCTTTCTTAAAGTATGGTCCCCAGAACTGTACACAATACTCCAGATGTGGTCTGATGAATTCGTTGTACAAAAGAAGCATCACCTCTTTGGATTTGTACTTAATACTTTTGGCAATGTATCCCAGCATCCGATTGGCTTTTTTAACTGCTACGGCACAATGGCTAGAGCCTGTGAGGGTTTGGTCAACAATCACTCCCAGATCTTTTTCATGTGGAGCACATTCCAGTTTAAACCTCCTATGAAGTAATCCCATCTAATGTTTTTATTACCTACATGTACAACTTTACATTTCGCTACATTAAATTTCATTTGCCACATTTCTGCCAAATTCTGGATTCTATCCAAATCATCCTGAATCACTTTAGTGGACTCTGAACTATTTGCCAAACCTCCCAATTTAGTATCATCTGCAAATTCAACTACACTTAACAAAAATATAAACGCCCCATGTAAATTATTTATGTAACATGAAATGTGTTACCTCAAATGAACTGATAATGTCTTAATTGTGCAAAATGGTTATTTGTCTTGATTTGTATACAACATTTGTGTTCATCTCTGCCAGTGAGTACTTGCTCAGTGGTGCATTGATTCCACCCACAACACAGGTGTGGCATGTGCAGACGCTTCTCAAAGAGCATGAACAGAACTCAGACACTCCCTAAAACTGGGGACAATAAAAGGCCACCCCAAAATGTCAAATTTCATCAAAAGTAACCATGCCACAAATGCCGCAAATCATGCGGGAATGCACCATAGGAATGCTGGATGCAGGAATGTCCACCAGAGCGGTTGCTGCACAGATGAATGTTCACTATCGGACAATTGGGTGTTTAAGAGTATGTTTTAGACAGACTGGCAGCACAGCAAACCTCACCCTCGTCGTCCACGTGTGACCACACGAGCACAAGATCGTCACATCTGGCTTCTCCACTTGCGCGATCGCCTCAGACCAGCAACAAGCACAGCAGATGAAACAGTTGGTCTTCACAACAGACGTATCACAACTCAAACTGTCCGGAACCGCCTGGGAGAAGTGAACCTACATGCTCGTCATCCTCATCGTGATCCCAACCGTGTCTACAAGTATCCCTGATTGCCATACGCCACTATCTTGCTTTAATGTACAGTAATCTGTTGCACATTGAACAATAAAATGAATTGTGTATGACTTAATATATTGTAAAACCCTTAATGCTAATGAAAGTTTAAAAGTGTCAAATGGGGTATTTATGTTTTTGTTAAGTGTAATTTGCTCTCAGTATTCCTATCAAGGTCATTAATGTAGATGAGGAACAGCAGGGGTCCCAACACCGATCCCTGGGGGACGCCACTGCCCACCATACCTAGCTCAGATGAGATACCACTGACCACCACTCTTTGTGTTCTGTCCTGTAACCAGTTTTGAATCCACTTCAGAATACCTCCTGTAACTCCAATGGCGCTGATTTTAAAAATTAGTCTCTTATGCGGTACTGTATCAAATGCTTTCTGAAAATCCAAGTATATGATGTCATAAGCCCTGCTCTGGTCATAAGTCTTGGTGGCCTCTTCAAAAAATTCCAGAAGGTTTGTCAGGCATGACCTTCCCTTACGGAAACCATGTTGGCTATCCCTCAAGATATTATTATGTTCAAGAAATAAGTCCAGCTCATCTTTTATGATAGATTCCAGTATTTTGCATGCAATGCAAGTTAAACTGACTGGCCTGAAATTTCCTGGCTCAGTACGGTCCCCTTTCTTATATATTGGTATTATATTTCCCTGCTTCCAATCATTTGGTACTTCTCCAGTTTCTAAAGACCGTCTGAAGATGGCGAATAGCGGCTTAAAGATGATCTCACCAACTTCCCTGAGCACTCTAGGATATAAACCATCAGGACCCGTCGCCTTATCTGCCTTTAGTTTATGCAACTTGTCTAATTCTTCGTTATCCCTGACCTCAATTTCCGCTAAATAATCTTGAGCAATGGACATGCCCTCTGGCCGAATAAAAACCTGCTCTGAGGTAAAATTCTCAACAAAGTAACTGTTTAAGGTATCCGCAATATCCTTGTTATCATATAGCAGCGATCCGTATTTATTCTTTATGCACTTAACCTCCTCTTTGACTTTCCTTTTTCTGCTACAGTACTGAAAGCGGCGCTTAGGGTTAGTTTTTGCCCCATCTGCAATTTGTCTTTCATACAGTCTTCTAGCATTCCCCAGCTCTTTTTTGACCACAGCCCGCATTTTACAATATTGAGCCTTAGTGTTCTCATTGTTATCCTTTTTGTACATCTTATAAAGATTCCTCTTTTCCCTCAAACTCCTACAAATATCTGCGGTCATCCACTGAGGATTCTGCTTTTTCAGCTTACTTTTGGACACCTTTGGAATGAATTTGCATTGTGAATCAAGTAAAACCCCCTTAAATCTTTCCCATATCTCATTTACAGACTCACAGTCTAGGAGTGTCTTCCATTTTATTTCACTTAGATATGAGCGCATCCTGTTAAAGTTTGCTCATCTAAAATTGAAAATTTTTGTTTTTGAAGACAGCTTTTTAACTTCCCATGAAACGTCAAAATTAACAGTAGAGTGATCACTTGTCCCAAGTGGCTCCAGTACCTCAACATTGCTAATTCTATCTGGGTCATTACAGAGCACTAAGTCTAAAATTGCCTTCTCTCTTGTAGGTTTATTAACCTACTGCACCAAAAAATTATCATTTATAGCATCTAGAAATTCTTTCTCCCCCCTACCCTGTCCTTTCACCATTTCCCAATCGATACCAGGATAATTTAAGTCTCCCATAATAATAGTCCCTCCTCCTCTGCAAGCTTGTGTAATCCTCTTAAAGAGCATTTCATTGACAATAGACCTGATCCAGAGTACAGCCCACCCAGGCCTATCCAGCCAATGAGACCCAGGGCTGCAGTCACGTGACCGCACCCAGCTAGCGCTCGCCATAACCTCGGACAAACGCACACTTATCCAAACTTCATTCTCTATTGGGAAGAGTACATTCGCGCTTTGTTTTCGCATTTTTGTAATTATAAAATCTCACAATGGCAAAGCGGTGTTGTTATGGTGTGTGTAAATCGGACACGAGATACCCAGACAGGGTCGTAAACACTACTTTCAGGAGGGAGAGGGCTGGATATGGCTATTTATTTGCTAATAATTACTCATTATTCTGAAAGCTCAACTCGCTTTGTTTACGAACAATAACGCCTCTTGATGGCTTTGCACTGGGCCATAAAAGGGTCAAGAGACTGCAGGTTTTCATTCAAACAGAGCAGAAACACACCTGATACGATTAATGCAGGCTTCACACAGAGCTCCGTTTCAATCAAAGACTGTCTTGGGCAATAACACTTGGGTGCTCCGGAAAAGGTTTATGATCTTATCAGATCATATGTAAATTGAATGCTACGTACCCTGCTTTGCAAGAGCACTGGCCGTGAACAATGCTTCTCTGTTCCTTGTCGATTGTTATTATCAATGAGTGTGGCTTCTGGGACTTCAGCATTGAGCGATAGCATTTGCATTTCGCTTCAACTTCACGGGCGTTTATAACAGAAAATGACACTTTGTGAATATACCCAAATAAAAAATAATTATAATCCTTGTCTTTTGCTTTTTTTTTTTGCGATGCGATCCGTTTTTAAGAACTCGAGGTTGATGTTTTCAGGAAGCGCTTCCAATGAGGTTATAAGGGACGTTGGCGCCATCTTCAGCAAAGCTTGACCTAGGTCCGGCCATTGCTATGCGTAGTTAGGGGGTGGGCGGAGCTATGGATCGGTCTATACTGTCCAAAGCTGGCGGTCGATAGCATACTCCTATGTTTAAGCCAGTCTCGTGTTTGCCAATGAGCCTGACCCAGATATCTTCACAGGGCAAGGAATTTTCAACTTCGGGAATTTCCCGCACATTTATGTTTTCGTTCACATTGAGTGCTACACCCCCTCCTCGCCTATTGCATCTATCCTTCCTAAAGAGCTTACAACCTTCTATATTATATTCATCTCCATCCTCTTCACTAAGCCATGTCTCTGAAATCCCAACTATGTCATAGCCCTCACTAATCATAACAGCCTCAAGTTCTGGAAATGTATTTTTTATGCTTCTTGCATTGAGATAAAAACATTTCAGGTTTTCACGAATGCTCTTCTCCTTTGATTTCCCATGTGCCCGCTGCTCCAAGCCCCTCACTACGCTATGTTGCTTTAAAAATATATCATCAATAGTGCATGTAATGCTGTCAGCTTCCATCAGGGCAGTCTGCATTTCCCTCTGTATAACACTCTCTTACCTCCCTGCCCCCCAAGTCCCTAGTTTAAATAACTCTGTGCTACCCTCAACATACACTGACCCAGTGCAAAGTTACCCCTCCGGTTCAGGTGTAGCCCATCCGGCTTGAACAGGTCACCCCTGTCCCAGAAGTAGTACCAGTGCCCCATAAACGTATACCCCTCTTTCCTACACCAGGTTCGTAGCCACGTGTAAAACCTCCAGATAAAATTCTGCTTCCCTCTGCTTGCACGTGGTACCGGTAGAATCCCGGAGAAAACTACCGTGGAGGATCTGCTCCTAAGCTTTTCAGCTAATTCCACAAATTTGCCTTGCAGAACGTCCAACCTACCCTTACCTATGTCATTTGTCCCATCATGGACCATGACAACTGGATCCCTCCCCGCTCTGGCCAGGAGCTCGTCCGCACGCTCCAGGAGGTGTCCTACCGGGGCACCAGGCAGGCAACACACCGTACAAGACTCCTTGTCGCGCGAACAGACTAAACTGTCTATTCCTCTAAGTATTGAGTCCCCCACTATCATTAACTCTCTTTTCTGAGGGGTAGAGGCCAACAGGGTGCCCTGATGCTCATCAGTCCCCCCACTCTCAGGGTCAGGAGCCAATTCGAGTTCATGCAAGGGCCGGAATCGGTTGGACGCCTCAACCACTGGAGGAGCTGTCGCTGTACAGTGTGCACACCCTTTCCTGCGCTGACATGCTACAGTCACCCAACTTTCTCTGCCTGCCTGCTCTGGGGTCCCCGCACCACTCTGCTTTGGCGTACACATTATTTCTCTCAACGACATACTACTTAGTTCCTCTAGGAACTCTACTGATTGTGAACTATGTTGCGCCGGCAACTGGCCCTGAAGATCAAGGATCTTGCTCTCCAGATGCTCAATTAGCTGGCAGACAAACCCATCCTGGAAATCTCTTTCCAAAAGTGCGATCACCCTGCAACCGTCACATAGTTTTGGCCACATTTTGAACCCCCTACCTAATGACCTCACTTACCCTAGATAACAAAGAAAATTACTAATGCCGAGACAATAGCTCAGGAACCACAATTTATTAATTTATTAACCTGAGAAGCCCTAAGCAGCAGTCAAAATAGAAACTGTGGGGAAACTATGTAAATGGATAATAAAGCTCTTTTAACAGGGGCTTAGTTTCAGTTAACAGAAATGAAATACCAAATTGAGACAAACCCTATATGTAATAAGCACTCCTAATAAGCCAACTTGAGTTTATCTAGTCCCAGTACTATTAATATACTAACCTAAAAATATCACAGGGCTTAGCTGAGAACCCAGATAAAACAGACTGGCTTCAACATCTAGGAGAAACTGGAGGAGGGAGGAGGCAGAGCACTCCGGTAAACCTTACCGTTTAAATTCCAACCTAACCGAATGGACGACTCAAGTGACTGCTGCCCTACCAACTAAATACTAAATCTCAGATCCCCAGCCAAAAATGCAAACAGCAACTATCTAGCTAGCTAGCCTCAAATACAACCAAGGGTAACCGAGAAAAGAGTAAAGCCCCGGTTCCCTTTAATTAAAACGGACCGAATAAACAAGTCGTTTACTATGTGAGCGAAATAAACACGGTATCTCCCCCAACAAGCTTCTCACTAAGCACTCAAACAAGCAGTTAAACTTTAATCAGCTGATCAAGGCACCGCAACCGGAGGAAAATACAAAGATAACGTAATTTGCAATATGTTTAATCAGAAGAGTCCTTCGGAAATAATGAAATGCGAAATAGACAAAAGCCTCGGTTCGCGTTAATATTCAAGCTAGGCAATGTGTTTATGCGGTAATGCGGTCAGGATAAAGAATGAAGGGGACTAAAAAACCCCAGTGAACGCCAATATTTATTGGCTAGAAGACTTTATGAAAGGCAAGTCACCAAGTATGAAACCAAGCCGGGTTATAGTTAGATATCCAGGTAATTCGATAATATTCTTGGTGTTGAGAGCTTGCTGGAGTTCGTTAGCTAAATCAGCTACAGAAAAACCAGGCAACAGTAGCTCAGTCCTTGAAAACAACTCTGTTTTACTTTGTATATCATACAATTCACTTAGCCAATTATTTTAAATTTAGCATTTAAATTTATTTTACTTTACCTTACTTTGCTCCCAGGAGACTGAAACCCCCCCAAAAAAACGCCAAAAAACCCCCGTTGCATTTGTTTGACCAGATTAGCGACTTAATTTGGCTGTTTGCTCACCGATTTGTTACAAGGGGGAAAAAGGGGGAAGATTCTCCCTGCCCCTAGTGTGACAAAGGTTATACCTCAGGAGCAAATCGTCTAACCTCTGTTAATGTTTGAGCTTTAACACACAAATTATTTCATAAAAACCCGTTTGCACAAGAGTAAATCTTCAGCTTCAGTCCCTCCACACATCTTTCTCTGTCTAAACCCAAGCAGAATGATCACCAATGAACAGCGCTACAGCACAGCCAAACACTGTATATACAACACTGTCTTTCTACTTCATTGCTCTCTGTTTACAAGTGGTCTCTGTCATGTATATTTTATGACTACGGTCAGTCCAGCTGCTAACTAGGTTGAAGAGTTTTCTACTGGCCAATAAAGGTAGATTAATCTTCTTTCATGTGGCAATGGCACATCAAATCCAATTTTTCTTGTTTTGTTTGATAATAACCCAAGCAAATACAATCCTGTAAAGCTAGTAGCTGTTTTTAATCCATGATATATACAAGGGGAGCAGTGTGTTTATGAGGGGTAAGGAGAACCACTCTCCCAATTGCAATTTCTCATTCATGGTTGTCTCTGATACTTCGGAAGTGTCTCCATGATTCAGAGGCTAAATTATTCTCTAATGACTCTATCATTTGCTATTTTAGATCATACCACAGTCCTGGGAATGATGTGTTGCTTGTTTAAATTGCAGTCTATTTAAATCAGCTTTCGAAAGGCAGACAATTTTTTTTTTTTTAATCCAGCGGCGCAAAACAAAAATAAAGCATTGTGTTGGCCAGCTGTCCGTTCATTAATGTAAAAACATAGATTTCAGTAGTGGCCTGATGAATGCCCCTGAATACTTATTTTTAGTTTTATCCAACATCTGATAAGAATAAAGGAATACATTTTGAACTTTTCTTTGTGAGAGGCAGTTGATAGTTCTCATAAATAAATAAATTAATTAATACCTGCCACTATTGACAGACTATGCTTTCATTTCGAAATTTAATTCACTCTTGTTCACTGGCATAATTTTTGCTTTAATTGAAAAGCTACCACATTTTCCTGAACAGATAAAGTGCTACAACATTGTGCATATTGTTAAAAATACCATGACAAACTCACAATAATTCAGGAGATGAAGACAATTCATCGCTGCAGCACTGTTTAATTAGTGGGAAAATCCTAACCTATAATGGAACAGTAATTAGCCTGTTAGCAAGTGGCATTAGTGTATGATATTTATCTTCAGAAAACGTCCCATATAATAAAGAGTGGTGACTCAGCTTTCTTGAAACAACTTAATTTGTGGGCCTCCCTTTTACGTATGTCTATGTATGTGTAAAATGTAAATAAAAACAGAATGTAATGATTTTCAAACCTCAGAAACTGACATTTTATAGATGTCATAGAACATAGACAACATATCAGATGTTGAAAGTGAGACATTTTACCATTTCATGAAAAATATTAGCTCATTTTGAATTTGATAGCAGCAACATCACATTCTCTATAACCAGCTGCTTCAACTCCATCAGTCTGCAAGACAAGACCTGATTCAGAGCATAGTCAAAGTCTGCTCTAAAATCACTGGACTTCCGGTCAGAGCACTATAAACCATATGTGATCAGCAAACACTGAGGGCAGTACGCAGGATCATACAAGGCCCTTCATGCTCCGTTTCCAGCATTTGAGTGGTTCCCCTCGGGTCGCGGCCTACGCTGCCCTGGCTGCCCTGGCCGCTGCTTTGTTCAAAGGGGTGTTCAGCCCCTCAGCTTCCATCCACCCTTGCCCCCCTGCCCCACACACTGACTCTCACAATTCCTGTTCCTCTACTACATGCTGCTTCCCATCTGGACTATTTAATAACTATTTTATGCCTCCTCTGCAATTTGTTCAGCACTGTATCTGAGCTATTCTATATCTCTTCTGTAATCTGCACAACATAATATCTGCACATTATTTATGCCTTTCACAGTTTGCATAGCACAATATCTGGTCTTTTTTTTATACCTTTTGTAATCTGCAATTTGCACTGCACAGTTAGGAGTATTTTATCTCAACTGTTTTTGTCTTATGTGCACTGCTTTCCAAGCCTTGAATTTCCCCTTGGGGATAAATAAAGTTTTTTTTAACTTGAATTGAATTGAATTGAACAATTGAATAGAGGAATACTGACAGCCCACACATAGCTTGTCAAGATTGAGAAGAACATGAAATCTTGTTAGTAGCTCAAACCTCAGCTGCATCAAACATCCTGAAGAAATTGGAAAGCTGACTTTAAGCAATGCATAATCATCAGACATTACTGCTTGACCAAACTATTGCTTTTCATCCTGGAATGAAAGAAAATGCCAGAAATATTCTTACTTCGCTGAAGAGCAAAGGCTTTTATGGCAGCTTGGCTGGGATCGACTCCATATAAAGGCTATAATACGTATTTAGAATGAGGTTTTATATGGGTGATCATATATTTTGGCTGTTTAGTGTATTCTGAGTTTCAGCAAAGCACTTAATACATCTGGGGACTGCAGCTGCATGCAGGTTTTTTTGTTGATATCGCCCATCTGTGACCGTTATCAATATTTTCTTCTTTTTAAATATTTAATATACAATCTGTCTGTCTTTCTGTCTACATTCCTGTCAATCTAAAATGTAGTTATTTAGAGGGGTAGGCAAAAAAACATCCTGAAAAATAGTGTCGTGGGTGTTGTAGCTGACTTGGTTTATTTCAGGCTTTAGTGTTATGTATGCTCACAAGTGGTGGAATTTTTTATGCTTGGGTACAACATTGGGAAAATGAAGACACCTTTTGTAATTTGTGTAGGGGGAAAAAAACCCAAAATTCAAGCAAAATTTTTTTTTTTTTTTTTTATTTATTGCAGCTCAGTGCTCTTTTCATGGAAATATCAAGCCACAGACACCAGATCACTGCACCCACCATTATAAACTGAAGAGTTAACCAGTTGGCTATTTGGCTTAAGTGTGCTGCTCACGGGAGTAGTATTGAAGCAAAATAAGGACTAAGCTTTTTATTTTTATGCCCTCAAAAGTATGTGTGTACGAAGTTTCAGCATTCTAGCTGCTTTCAAACACTCTCCAGCACGATATAGCGCAATTTTTAAATATCGCCGACGCAGATGCCGACACTGCTGCGTGATCCAACAAACTCCCTGTGGTCCATTGGACCTAGTGAGCCAAAAATGGCTTTAATTTTCAAGTATCTGAAGGAAAATTACAAAAACATTTACACAGGTAATTTATTAAATTGAACAATGATTAGCTGCTCTTGGTCAAACCAGCAGCACTGCTTGGTCAGTTTCCAAAGCAAGATGGAATACTAAAAGAGTTACAAAGAGTGCAAATATTTTTTTACCTGAATTGTAGGCATGTCAATCAAAAAAGTGACAAAATTATTTAAGGTGGTTAGAGAAACAGTGTTAGAAATTGGAGCAATATATGCCCCACACCAAAAAGAGCAACAGAAAAGAATAGTGGCCACAAGCTGCAATTCAGAGCTCTTGGACTGGAGTATGGACACTTAGTAGGACAATTGCCAATAACCAATGAACTTTAGCTCTAAAAAGTTACTTTAGAGCATAATAAATCAATGTGTGAATCAGTCTCGTGCTACAAGGCACTCCAAGAGCGCATACCTCCATCGGCAGGTTTTGATCCATTAGCACTAATAATCAGCTGCAGAATTCGTAACTGTATCCAGATTGGTCTGGAAATTTTATCACAGCTTCCCAGTCACACAGTCCAACTTCCCATAAAATTTAGTGGTATTCCCCTGAATAGTTATTGAGTGATCCTGCTGACAAAAACACAGGCACACTAGTGATCATAATACTTCCTGGCGGAGGTAAAAAGGAATTTAGGTTTTTAGCCTCACAAAGTTGATACTCATGGTGGGGCAGCCATTCCAAAATCATTTTGTACCCAAGGCTAACCCCCAAAAACACATAATAGCCTGATTTTTTGCCATGTGATACATCTAAGGATAAACAGACTGATCACTGTGCCTATTCCCATTTTCCTCCAGCTGCAAGGAAGGGCAATTTTCTGCTGTGATTCCATGTTACTGGGCAGAGAGATTAGTATAGAGGTCATAGTTATATTTCAGGTGGCATTTCCCGTGTTAATTAGATGGCAACAGTGAGAATGTCATTTAAATGAGGTTACGCAAGACAATATTTAGTATCTTTCTATTAAATATTTCTAATTTCACCAAAAAGTGCTGACAAATGGAATGTTGTGTCATGTAATTTGAAGTAACAATATATAATGTACACTCAGAGGCAATGAAAACGCAACACCAGTTTGGATTCAAATAATTTTGTGACTCAAATTTATTTTCTCATTTTAACAATTCAAATATGTTGGGTGGGTTGACTTTGACGAATTAAATGTGTTAATGGGCCGACTTGGACAATAATAAACAGATGCATTAAACATAATGAGCACAAGTTCAAAATGAAAAATCACAAAAAGACTGAACGGAACACACATTTAAAAATGAACTCAAAAGAGCAGTCGGTATCGGGTGTGACCCCAACGAACATCCACACAGGCAGTACAACGTCTCCTCATGGACCTGACTAAGCGTCTTAGGTTGTCTTGGGGAAGTTGTCGCCACTCTGCCTGTAGTGCATTCTGGAGTTGCCGCCTGGTTTGAGGTCTGGGTGCTCTTGATGAAAGAGCTCGTCCCAGTTGGACGTACTACACCAAAAACGTACTGATGCTGGACATACTACACCCAAAACGGTGAGCCACTTGCCGGGCACTTACTCCCGCCTCTAGCATACCCAGGGCCCTGTTCCGTTGTTCAGTCGACAGACGTGGCATTGTGACACTTAAAAATGTTTTTTGTGTGGCTTTTATTATGCCTTTATATAGGGAAGACAACCCCTCCTTTATTTCGACCACTGTACTTGCACAACTCCTAATCCCATATGTTGTCCTCAATATGGATTGATGAGAGTCCAAGTCACACTGTTGAGTTACATGATGATCATTCATGTGTAACGAGGTACATATTGTGACCCCAATGGTCACTTAAGAGCTCAAATTGGACTACTCAGGTCCTGAGCAAAAATAAACCAAAATTTAGAGTGTTGCATTTTCATTGCCTTTGAGTATATCATGGTTGTATTGGTTTCAGACTACCTTAAATATAAAATTATTGTCACAACTTGCAGGCTCTGGAACAAAACTAAGGGATAGTGGATGGACTTTTGCCTTTCCTGGAATTGCCCGAGGTTTAAGGTGGCAAGAAGAGGTGGGGATACTTATGTCTCCTCGGATGAGTGCCAAGTGAAGGAGTTTAAGTATCTCGGTGTATCTTGGTGAATCTGGCTCACAAGTGAGGGTAGGATGGAGTGGGGGATTGACAGGTGAACTGGTGCAGCAGTTGCAGTGATGTCGGCATTGTATCGGTCCGTCGAAGTGAAGGAGCTGAGCGCTCAAAGCTTTCAATTTACCAGTCAATCAACATTCCAACCCTCACCTATGGTCACGTGCTTTGGTCACGTTAATACCCATGGCCAAAACAACTTTTTTTCCGTGGGACTGGCTGGGCTGACCCTTTTGGATAGAGGTAGGACTTTGGACATCCAGGAGAGGCTTAGAGTAGAACCACTGCTCCTCCACGCAGAGAGGAGTCAACTGAGGTGGTTCGTGCATCTGATCTGGATGCCTCCTTCCAGAGGTTTTCCGGGCATGCCCGACTGGCCCCAAAGCAGACTGAAGACATGCTGGGGAGAATATATCTCCCGGCTTGTTTGTGAACGGAAGAGTTGGAAGAAGTAGCTGGGGAGGGGAATGCCTGGGCTACATTGCTTGTTTAGCTTCCCAATCACCCGGCCCTGGATAAGTGGCTGAAAATACACAGATGGATGGACATGTAGGCATGCATTTGACCTTTGTAATAATAACAACTGTGGAGTCAGTTGGCTATTTCTTAAAACAAGATTCCCCTCACCACAGGTGTTAATGAGAGCACGGCTGAAGAAAAGCTCCTCAAAACATGTAAGTTGTGACATAAAGTGTCGCTAAAAAATATTTGTTTTCTTGATTTTATTTAATTCTTTGAGATTGGAATAATAATCTTTGATTCATGCAATGAATGCTGTAGCCTTCATTTGAGTCAATTGATACAGTCAACTTTAGAAAACATGGTCACACTAAATAATAGGTGTACAAATCATATGCTTAAAGGAGACATTTTATTAAAAACTCGCTCTATCAGTTCTTCTGCACAAACATTTTGGAATTTGGAGTGCTTACCAACCCACAAACTTTGAAGTGAAACAACAGTCATTTTTTAGGTGCTGCCTTTTTTCGTTAAACTTGACATTGGGCATGGCAATTAGATTTGGTTTCCCTTCCTATGTTTCATACGAGCTCATGAGAATTGCTCCGCTCCTCATCTAAATATCTCCACCCACTGCTTATTTTTATGACAACATCCTAGTTTCAAGTGGCAAAACCCCATGAGTAGCTATAGGCTGTGTGTGCTTTCCTCATTTAGTCTGATTGCTTTATAGTACTAACCTGGATCAGTACAACACAGAACAAGCAACAAATTTAATATTAAAGGGGACTTGCATAAAGATACAAAGAAGCTGTGGTTTCAATGTATTTTCAAGGAGAATCTGTCACGTAGTTAGCAAGGTAACTGCTTCCAATTTCAGTTAATATCTGAACTAAATACCAAGTGTAAGCTTAGTTAAATGTGTATGGCTTGGTTCTTGATGTAAAAAGCTGGCTAGGTGACTAAGCACTACTCTCCAAACTAACTTTCTTCGCTAGTATCCCATCATTATCTGTCTATAATCATTGTGTGGTTTATTAGCCAGCATGCAACCTACAATTGCTTGCTACTCTATTGTCTGTGAATTCAGGAAACGATTGGTAGTTCATTCAGCTGTATTTAGAGACTTGCCAGTGGCTGGGGAACTATGAAATCATTGCACTCCTTTAACACGTTGGCTCTGTTCCCACCAATTAGAACAAAGGGACACCCACTCAGAGCAGTTCGATTTTCAGAGGGTTAAGATTGACAGGAATCAATTTTGCCAAAAAAAAAAAAAAAAAAAAGCATGGAATTTTTGTTTTTCTTAAAAGTTTAAAAACTTCCCTTTTGGACATCCAAGAATATTTTAACACAAAAAACAGGATTATAGGTCCCCTTTAAATAATGCTTAACTAATGCGTGACTCATGATTTAATCCGTGATTTAACGCAGGATGTATCATGAATTCCTGTTGCTCACCATGAACAAATGATCAAGTCAAAATGACTATAAACGAAAAGTTTATTTGAAAGGCATATGAGGATACATTGGTGACATGGCTCTGTTCTAGGAGATCTAAGTGCAGAACCAAAGGATGGGGCAGAAGTTACTCCCTCCCCCAATAAAACAGCCTACAGCAACAATGACTGCAAAGAGGAGACATTGTTACAGATTGTACTGAAACAAAATTAATGACTGTTACATTAGACGAGTTGAGCTTGGGTGAAGGGTTTGATAATCAGATTGACAATCGAGCAACTGTCTGACAGGGTGAAGTCAGGTGACTGGTTGGTGAAGTCAGTAGACTCTTTGGAGGGCTGAAACAGCTGATCTACAGCTGATCAGATAGCTTGACGTAGTGGCCTTTTTTTTAAGATCTGCCATTCATGAATGGTGCATTTAATGCAACATAACTGGAGAGGAAGAAGAGCTTATTTTCTGGGATGAATGGTATTGTTTTATTTGTTTATTTTTTTATATAAGATAAAAAGTATCAGAGCTAGTGAAACTGGTCTTCAAGATGTGTTTTTATTTTTCATTTAGGATTTATCAGACAAGGGGGCCTGACTGAGACTGGAATCTCCTTTTTAATAGGGCTGTGCATTACAAACAATTAAAGATATAGTATGTTGGAAAGGAAATTAAAACAATAATGCAATAAACAGAATTGGCATCATGAAAGCAAAATAACGCGCACCAAAAACGAGCAGTTTTCTTGAAGGGGATTATCAAAGAAGGCACAATTTTCTTCCTACTTTCAAAATTGAAGCAAGCCCTCTTTCTGTATGAGAAGCCTATTCTACAGCTTTTTTCTTCAAATTTTCAATATTTGTACAGAGGTTCAGCTTTTCATCCAGCCAAATACCCAAGTATTTAAAATGGGGAAGCAGTTCAATTTGGGCACCCTCAGGGTACAAATATGAATGTCATTGGGATCCAGTTTGGAAAGTTCCATTAATGTGGTTTTGTCCTCATTTAACAAAAGCTTAAACTCTATTAGAGATCAATGAACAGAATTAAAATCATGCTTAAGATTAGACTACACATGCTGAACTGAAGAAGCAGTCAAGTTAATGACACTATTGTCAGCACATAAGTGCAATTTGCAATGAGTTAGATATAAGCCAATATTATTAATATAGATGGTGAATAGCGAAGCACCAAGAATTGAATCTTGTGGGACTTCTTTGCTGATTTTAACAGTCCAAGACTTAACACCTTCAACTGAAATACTTGAAATTGAACTACATTAGTATTTTTTTAGCTCATGATCTGAGGCAATTGGCACCTCAGCTGCAGATAGTAGTTATGTATGGGTATGTGAGCTGGTTCCCTTGTATCTACTGGTGATGGGACTGCCAACAAAAGCTGGAGGATAAATTCTGAATGTATAGGGCTATATTATATACAAACCCCAATTCCAATGAAGTTGGGATGTTGTGTAAAACGTGAACAAAAACAGAATACAATGATTTGCAAATCCTTTTCGACCTATATTCAATTGAGTACACTACAAAGACAAGATATTTAATGTTCAAACTGATAAACTTTGTTTATATATATATATATATATATATATATATATATATATATATATATATATATATACACTCATTTTGAATTTGATGCCTGCAACACATTCCAAAAAAGCTGGGAGAGGGACAACAAAAGACTGGGAAAGTTGAGGAATGCTCAAAAAACACCTCTTTGGAACATTCCACAGGTAAACAGGTTAATTGGAAACAGGTGCATGTCATGATTAGATATAAAAGCAGCATTCCTGAAAGGCTCAGTCGTTCACAAGCAAGGATGGGGCGAGGTTCACCACTTTGTGAACAACTGCGTGAGCAAATAGTCCAACAGTTTTAGAACAAAGTTTCTCAATGTGCAATTGCAAGGAATTTCGGGATTTCATCATCTACAGTCCATAATATCATCAAAAGATTCAGAGAATCCAGAGAAATCTCTAGACATAAGTGGCAAGGCTGAAAACCAACATTAAATGCCCATGACCTCAGGCAGCAGTGCGATAAAAACCGACATCATTCTGTAAAGGATATTATCGCATGGGCTCAGGAAAAAACCATTGTCAGTTAATACAGGTCGTCGCTACATCTAAAAGTGCATGTTAAAACTCTACCATGCAAAGGGAAAGCCATATATCAACAACACCCAGAAACGCCGCCGGCTTCTCTTGGCCCGAGCTCATCTGAGATGGACTGATGCAAAATGGAAAAGTATACTGTGGTCTGACGAGTCCACATTTCAAATTTTTTTTGAAATCATGGACGTCGTGTCCTCAGGGCTAAAGAGGATAAGGACCATCCAGATTGTTATCAGCGCAAAGTTCAAAAGCCAGCATCTGTGATGGTATGGGGATGTGTTAGTGTCCATGGCATGGGTAACTTGCACATCGGTGAAGGCACCATTAATGCTGAAAGGAACATACAGGTTTTGGAGCATTATTTGCTGCCATCCAAGCGGCCCGTTTTTCAGGGCATCCCTGCTTATTTCAGCAAGACAATGCCAAGTCATATTCTGCACGTCTGGCTTCATAGTAAAAGAGTGCAAGTAATAGACTGGCCTGCCTGCAGTCCAGACCTGTCTCCCGTTGAAAATGTGTGGCGCATTATGAAGCGTAAAATACGACAGTGGAGTTCCCAGATTGTTGAGCAACTGAAGTGGTACATCAAGCATGAATGGGAAAGAATTCCACCTACAAAGCTTCTACAATTAATGTCCTCAGTTCCTAAATGCTTATTTAGTGTTTTTAAAAGGGGAGGTGATGTAACGCAGTGGTAAACATGCCCCTGTCCCACCTTTTTTGGAATGTGTTGCAGGTGTCAAATTCAAAATGAGTGAATATTTCTAAAAAAAAAAAAAAACAATAAAGTTTATCCGTTTGAACATTAAATACCTTGTCTTTGTAGTGTACTCAATTTAATATACAGTAGGTCGGAAAGGATTTGCAAATCATTGTATTCCGTTTTAATTCACGTTTTACACAACATCCCAACTTTATTGGAATTGGGGTTTGTGCTTAGATTCAGCCAAATGCAGAACTAATTGTAAAATGCTTTATGGTGCATATGGACGGTGATTTGAGGGCATTCTGCAAAAAAAAAACCAAGATTTTTTAAGGCAAAGAAGTCAAATCTGCTACTGACAAGTCAATCATATGACCTGGACCGATTGCGCATGCATTTCACTTGCACCCCAACAATAAGGCAGGAACTCAAGACACAGCACTGATGGTTGGGTAGACCATCAGAAGGGAAGAAAACCAGTATTTGGTGATGTCTGTGGGATCCAGACTTCAGACAGTCACGGACTGCAAAGGGTTTACCACTCAGTTTAAAATATTAGAATTTAATTATGGCGTACGTCTGTCTATCCAATTACTTTTGAGCCCCGAAAACTGAAGGGGCTGTGCATAAAATGGGTGTAATGCATACATGGTCCAGTCGGTATTTTTGAAAAAAAATCTTGAAGTTGAAAATTTGCATCTCAAGCACATCTTGATTGCTTTAAGTCCATCGTGGTGGCATACAAAACTTAAACCATGAAAATTGTCTCTCTGTCCCAAAATATGTTCTTCAAAAAAAGTTGGGATTATTGGATATTTGGATATTGGAATTTCAAGGTCAATAAAAAAATATCATTTCTGTTATGGATACAATACACATTGCCAAGAGACACGAATGGTGTACACAACATAGGAACTGGGAAATCGTTGATGGTCACGTGTAATGTTCTCAGATGAGTCCCAGTACACTTTAGACTTCCTTGATAGGCGCAGTCGCATCTGGCGACCTCGTAACGAACGCTATGCGAATGTTAACCTGAGACAGCACAACAGATTCGGTGATGGGTCTGTTATGGTGTGGGGTGGGATCACTATGACTAACGGAACCCCAGTCCATATCGTGCAAAGGAGGAGTCACTGGCCAGTGCTATCAGGCCAGTATACTGTCACCCTATGTTGTCCCATTTGCACTACGTGAGGGGCGGCATTTTGTCTCTCAGGACAACAAAGCCCATGCTCACTGTGCAAGAATGGTCAATAACCACCTTCAACGGCACAATATCCATAGGATGCCCTGGCCAGCAATGAGCCCTGACCTTTCCCTCATTGAAAATGTCTGGGACATCTTGGGCCGACGTGTGCGTCAATGTGAAAGGCCACCAGCCACGCTAGATGAACTTGGCCAGGTGTTGGGAGAAGAATGGGACAGACTGCATCAAATCACCAAAGGTAGGCTCAAATGCACGATACCTCGACATATCATTGAGTATTTGGCCAATAACGGGGGTATTACACACTATTGATGCAAAAATTTCAATTTTCAATGTCCGTTTCTTACCCATTCCTTCTTTCATGGACCATGACAGCAAAGCATCAGCTATTTCAACTTTACCAGGAATTAATTTTGAATTATAAATGATTTGTAATGGAAGAGAAGGAGTGGAACCCACATTTTTTGAGAAATTTCTCAGTTTTCCAGAATTGCGCTGGGGTTCTAGCAGCATCAGCAAGGGATTTTAAAAATCAGGTTTTGCCTCTTTTGACTGATACAGTGCATCTGTTTCTAAGTTGCCTAAAATTAAGCTAATGCTTGGGTGAGTGAGTAAATCTAGTTTTAACCCATGCTTTAGTTTTGTCTTTGAACAGTTGCAAGAACTCTGAAAAGTAACACAGATTTTCGATGTCCTAGATTCTCAGCAATTTGAAAAGAGCAGGGTTGTTTGCCACAGAGTGAATTAAAGAAGAGTTAAATGCAAGTGCATGCTCCATTTCTGAAATACTGTCCTGATCCTTGTGTGAATGCCTTCTGTGTCTCCTCCCATACATCAACTTACGTGTCTATTAGAAGTATTATGTCTTGCGTGTTCCCTGATACCAGCTGTGTCTCATCTTATTGTTACCCTACCTCTTGTGTGATGTATTTATACCACCTCCTTTGAGTTTGCAAGTTGCTGGATTGTTAGTTGCCATATGCACTTTAGCACCAGGCAGTATTTGCAAGTAAAACTCTTCGTCTTTTGAAAACGTAATTTTTAATGATGGTAATATACAACGATCAGCCATAACATTATGAGCACAGACAGGGACAGGTGAAGTGAATAACATCGGTCATAATGCTACAATGGCACCTGTCAATGGGTAGAATATATTAGGCAGCAAGTGAATATTTTGTCCTCAAAACTGACGTGTGTGATGCCGGAAAAATGAGCAAGCGGAAGTATGTGAGCAACTTTGAAAAGGGCCAAATTGTGATGGCCAGATGACTTGGTCAGGACATCAACTAAACTGCAGTTCTTTAGTGAGGTGTTCCCACAAGAAAGGTTTGAGGGCGGCCAAGGCTTATTGATGCGTAGAGGGGATGAAGGCTGGCTCGTGTCGCCCAATCCAACAGAAGCGCTACTGTAGCGCGAATTGATGAAAACATTCATGCTGTTTCTGATGGAAAGGTGGCAGAACACACAGCGCATCACAGTTTGTTGCATAGTAACAGAACAATAGAGGGCACTTGTAGCCATCATGTAGTTTTTTCATAAGTGACTATATCACCTCCTCTCCCAGTCCTGTTGCATCTGAAAATGTTTAAGCCATCCACTTTAATAGTATCAGTTTCGATCAAGTCATTAAGCCACATTTCTGATACAAGAAAACTCTGGGATTGTAATTATAACCCTAATTTTGATCATGCCCTTCTTTTAAACCAATTTCTTCACATTTAAATGCAATGACCAAGCCCATTGCAAGAATAAAATTCAATGGGAGCTTTCAATGCTAAAATATTACAATTAAAATTAACCGTAGGATGCACCTTGATAAGGATTAAATGCCTGCAGTTTAAATCAGTGGGCCTACAAGGGTGTTGACTAAATCCACCTCTTATATGATCTTAGATTTAAGACCACCACTCCTGCAGGAGTCCAAAACACTAAAAGTACAATTCACAATCAGAGGATGTTTCTTTGGGTTTGAGTTCAATTGTCACCCATGCTGGGAATTCAATTTGTGATGGACTATATTTGCTGCTATCATATGAGCACCACATTGATTTGCATGCAAACCATCCCTTTTAAAAAATGCAGCGCACTCTCAAAACAAATTAAAATGGTCTCAATATAACCAATGTTGCCTGAGGCACATTGTCTCACCAATGTTGTAGGACACATTGTGACTTAAACCATGAATGAATGCTGAGAAGTCAAATAAGTGGGTTTTAATTACTGTGAAGTGCAACATCTGTGGCTCAATCCAATTCAGCCTGATTACAGTCAGCGACACGAAAATGTTTTACTTCTGAAGGGCAATGCATTGATTGGCATTAGCACTGACATGCACCACCAGAGGCAGCATATGAGACAGCATATGAGATGTGTCAAGCATTGACCGTAATGCTTACAGAAATAAATAACAGCAACCATTACCAAACATTGCATTCATGGATTGTAGGTAATGAGGCTACAAAGTAGTTTTCCACCTGTTATGGGCCAACTGAAAATGAATGGAAATCAAATGGGAATTTCATTAAGGGCAGAGTTCAGCCCTGAGAAAAAATAGTCTTTAATCGAGAAAAAAAAAATCTTTAAATCTTCTTTCTTCTTCTCAATCCATATACAGCAACTGTACTGCGCTAATATTTGGATATTTGGTGAGTCATGGAGCATGACAAAAAAAATTATCTAGCAAAAGAAAAATTCAATTTTCACATGATCCACTTTTGGCACTGAAACACTGACATAAGGCCACAATATACTTAATTCTATCTGTGCTGTGCCAGAGCTTGTGAACACTGCCGCCCATTCTATTGATTCTATTAACCAGTCTCATATACTGTCTCTTGTACTACTTCCAGAAAATGTCATCAAATTGCATTCAGGAGAACGTAATCATGGGATGCAATTCCCGTTTAAGTTTGAGTTTGCACTGTAAGTTTGAGTTTGCCGTAATGTCCTCCCATAAATATGCATGTAAGGGAAAATGGATATTCTAAATTGTCCATAGAGTAAATGGTTTGTGTTCCCTGAAATGGGTTGGTGAACAGTCTACGAAGTGTCACTGCCCCTCCCCCACAGGATGCTGAGATAGGCTCCAGTGCCCACGCCCTTCCAAGGACCCTGACCAGGAATAAGCTAGATGTGTTCTGATTTCACTCATGTTTTGCAGGTTTTACTCCTTTATTCTTTATTTTTCTCTTGATATGATAAATAATTGCATATGATTATCCCCCTGCTCCAACAATCCCATTAACCCTTTGTGTAAATTCCAATTCACAAGTTTAACTTGTTTTCTACTGCATTCAATATTTAATATCAGTAAATCTTAAAATTTCTCATTCATTATTACTTGATTTCCCAGAGGAGGTATCAACCACTATAAAGCATATCTCATGTAAAGGTAAGATCTTGCTAAGCCCTTAACAATCATTAAAAAAGAAAAAAAAATAATAATTTGGACTCTATTTTTGCGGAGGAAATCCATCAGTGCTGTCATATGCAATTCTCACCTCAATATTTTACATTTCACCCTTCATACCAGTAATTATGTATAATACAGCTACACTCATTTTATCCATCCAGTGTACAGAAGTCCTGCATTTAAAGCCTTATTTCGTTCTCAGTGGTCTTACTGCAGCCCAGTAGTGCCAGGGATATCTTTGAAATAATATGCACTTGTAAAGCTGTCATAGTGATAATCATGTGCCATATATTTGCGTTTGATGCACTGTTTACAAATTGATTGGCTTTGAGCGTGCGTTCCCTTGTTTGAGGTGTGGAGAGTGAATCAATGTTATAGGTTCAAAACTGCAAAACAACTACCTATTCATTGAGATTTGAGGATACTGACAAAAATTTTAATTAAATTCAGCTGATCTAAGGCTTTCACCACTAAAACACCAGAAGGACCGGGGCTGTAAATTTCATTTTAATGAAAATGAGAAGGGAAAAACATTGTATATCTAAAAACTGTTAAACCTATCTTTGAATTGAATAAGCCCTTGTTTGACCCTAACATCACTCAACAAAGCCCCGTTAAAGGCGGATTTGTTTTTGACATGGCCAGCAGCCCCAAATAAATAAAGATCGAGCACCACCAATTTAGATTTCAAAAAGTCCACCCCCCCCCCCCCGAGTGTTGTCATGATTTTTCCCTAGCCCACCCACAGGCTTATTATCAGTATGAACACAGAATAATTCTAAATCCAAAACCGCAGTTTATTGCATATCTTTGATCCATTAATACAGAAATGTACATAAAACTGAATTGTTGGATTCCAGCAGAATCATAGCTTCGCATGGGGTTATAGTATATCTGAAAAACAACTTTCTTTCTGAGTGGCAGCACATTACCCACTGAGAAAAATGTTGTCCATTGATTTTTTATGTTTTCAGCCTGCCTGCCACAAAAGTGGCCAAGAAGGAGCAGCAACAAGTCCGAGCCAGCTTATTCGCAAGCGAGTATAAGTAACCCACCTAAATAAAATATGGCCTGGCTTGTTGCGTAGTGTTAGCTGGCATATCAGTTAGACTGAGTCAGATGTTGAGAAAACATCGACATGGATTGAGACTGTTTTAACACCCTTTTGTTGTCAGCTAAGGTTAAAAATAAGCTGAAAGCCGAAATTTTTAGCCAAAAGTTTATTGTTTACCATCATTTGCAGGTGATTGTTTTGCCATCATGATTTGTTTGCCTGGGAGGGTCAACATTAAAAAGAATAAATCCTGTAAAAAGGAAAGAAAAGGCACACAATGTAAACTTGTATTGTGCTTGACAGCGGAACTTAATCTGTGGTATCCAAAAAATCTAATATTCCTCCAAGCAAAATTTGCCACCTACTGGCCTATCAGAGTAATGCACAAGAATGGTTTTGTGAATAGAACACAATGAATGTGAATTAGCTTTGAGGATAAAATGAAACAAAAGATTTTTTTAAATGGGGTCTGTCTTTATATCTCACTATTCTCCATTCATTTGAACTATTCTGTTTTTGTCTACTCAATGAACTTTTGCCTTTATCTACTTTAAATAGCATTAGATTTTTTTTTGCCTTCAACTCTCTGCCTTGCTTTTCATTAATTGTCTCCTGGCATTTCTCCCATTACAACTTGGTGCCATGCAATTTGTCAATGTCCATCACTGTGCTTTGTGCTTCTGTGTACCAGCCATAGTACTGTGGGCTTGCAATACAAGGACAGGGACCAACACTGAAAGAATGGTGGGTCTTGCATTCCACTGCCGATAAGATGCCTGCCCCAATGATGAATACATGAAGATCTCCCATGGTTGTGCCCTTTCTTGGGGTTTTCTACCTTACGCAGCGTCTATTAGGTTTTCACTTTCTTCCACTTCCTGTGTTTGCACTACCATATTTTCCACATCTGGAGTTTTGTAGTTTCAGTTCTGACCACTGGGTGGAATTCATTTCCCATAGCACAGAGCCTTAGCTGAGGCAGTATTGATTTCTGCTCTCAGCAAAATGAGTGAAATGGTCTAGCAGGGGAGGGATGAACTCATAGGCCTGTCTTTGCTCAAGGTGTAGGCAGATAATGCTGATTAATTTCTTTCATTTTTATTATGTGGATATCTCTTGATGACAGCCCTGAATTTCCAGCTGCATATAGGGCTAACATCACCTCTCTGTTATGGATCTCATTATCAGAGCCTACATGGCCAGTGTCATTCTGCAGGGCTTGTGGTGTCCCACATTACCCCCACATTTTTTTTTCAATTTGTAAAGTAGTCATCTCCTCTGTCTCTCCATTTTCTTTTTTAGTTTTCTTTTTTTTGGGGGGACCAGTTTCTGAGTTTGAAGGAGATGGCTCATTTTACTGCTGTGTCCACTTTCCAGGCTACTCTAAAAATGTCTGGTGTAATGCTGGAAACATTGTCTAGCAACACTGTCTGTCCCTTTCCACAGCTGAGTGGCAATGCAGCTGGCCAAGGCACAAGACAGGGTATTAGCATCTGTGTTCACCTCGGCTTGTACTGCTTCTTTAAATGAAAGCCACCAATTTTCCAACCTTTACCTGCTCTGTACTGAGGACAGAAATGGAATGGTAATGGTAAATAGACTGTAACTATATAACGCTTTTCTAGTCATCTGACACAAAGCACTTTACAATGATGCCTCACATACATCCTGATGGCAGAGGCTGTCATGCAAGGCGCTAACCTGCTCATCAGGAACAGTGTGAGGCTCAGTGTCTTGGACTCTTCGACATGTTTTCTAGAGGGATCAAACCAGGAACCCTCTGATTTCGAGACCACCCACTCAACCTCCTGAGCCATGCCACCCCATAACACCAGTCAACAGATTATTGTTTGTAAACACCGTGAAAGTTGAAGCACAGTATAAATGGCCCCAAGAATATGTCACAGACAGCACATTTTAGAGCCGGGAATGTGAGTTTATCAGAGGAGAGATAGTATTTTCTCTTGGCAGTGTCAGAATTCTTGAGCCATACCTAATGGCACGCTGCTTTTTGTCTTGCAGCTTGAAAAACACTGCTCCAAGGTCCTCAATAGATGCATCCATGTGTATTATTAACCCTTTGTTGCATGTTGTCCAATATTTTGGACATAAGTTAAGTGGGGTTTATTTTCTCTAGGCTCATAGATACCCTGAAAAAACAATATGTACATTTTACTGGACATTTCCAGATAATAATTTCCTCAATAGGTGCCTCTCTGATTAGTCACATGATTTACCGCGAACAGCCACAATGGCTGCATCCACAAGTAAGGGGTAAGTTGATGAAAGTCAGAAATAGTCTTATATTGTTCATGTTTTGATCAGACTTTTTTCTGTTGGGGGATGAAAATACATTATATTGCACAAACTGAAAACACATAACCTATGTAATGCATGTCTATTTGTTTGAATACATCTGAGTCTATGCTGTATCAAAAATAATGGACATTATGCATGCCGAGTAAATAGCTCAAATTAGCAATGTCCAGAATACAGATAGATAATCATGCATATCAATGACCAGGTTTCTTCAACTAAAAATTAAAATGGAAGCTGAAAACAAATTTTGTGCTAGCCAGGAGGTAAAGCTGGTGCCTCCATTCTCGGAGAAGGAGGTTGATCAGTATTTCCAGTGCTTCGAGAAGGTAGCTAAGAGTTGTCAGTGGCCAAAGGAACACTGGCCTCTGATGTTGCAAACTGTCCTCAAGGGTAAAGCTGAACAAGCCTATTCGGCTTTGTCGGCAGATGATTCCTCTGATTATGAGGTTGTCAAAAAGGTTATTTTGACAGCTTATGAGTTGGTTCCAGAGGCTTACCGACAGAAATTCAGAGGTCTGAAGAAATCTGACAATCAGACTTATGTGGAATTTCCTAACGAGAAGAAGGTTTGCTTTGAGCGCTGGTGTACTTCTATGGAGGTCAAGGATGATTTCAACTCACTGAAAGAGATGGTGTTAGTTGAAGAATTCAAGAACTGTGTCAAGGATGATATTAAGACCTACCTTAATGAGAAGCAAGCACTGAATTTGCAATCAGCTGCCAAGTTTGCAGACAAATATGTTCTCACACATAAGTCCAAATTTCAGTCTAGCAGTAACAATAGATGGTCCCAATTTCAGAAGAAAGGTAACGGTGATACCCAAGATTCCTCACCCAAAGACAAAGACAAATCTGGTGATGGTGCTCAGAAATCCAGTCAAAGGTCTGATCACAGTGTGAAAGCTGACAGTGACAAAAGTGGTCTAGTTTGCAATTATTGCAAGAAATCTGGTCATGTTACAACTAACTGTTGGTTCCTTAAAGCTAAGAAAGAAAAAAAGAAAAGGATACCAAACCCAATGCCTTTGTGAAGACAAGGTTAGAAACCCCTGTAGTAGATGACCGATCTGCTAAATTGCCTGCTCCTTGTGAGGCTAAGAAGCCTGATACTGCTGACTTTGTGAGGGAGGAATTTCTTCCATTTGTGTCAGAGGGATTTGTGGCTCTGAATGAGCGTTCTCCTCCTGTCCCCATATATATCCTAAGGGATACTGGAGCTTCTCAGTCACTTTTGTTGATGGACTCCTTGGAGTTACGTGATGAGACCACTTCTGGGGATTTCATACTTGTACAAGGTATTGAAGGGAGGACTGTATCTGTACCCCTGCGCTCTGTATTCTTGAAGTCAGATTTAGTTACAGGACAGGTAAAGGTGGGACTTATGTCAAGTCTACCTATCAAGGGTGTTTCTCTGTTGCTAGGCAATGACCTGGCTGGGGGCAATGTAGTTCCCCCTGTTCATCTTACTTCACAGCCGAGCACTGAAGATGGCGATGAAGACCCATCTCTGTATCCTTCCTGTGCAGTGACCCGTGCTATGGCCAAGAAGGCTCAAGAAGAAGATGATGTGGTGCCGTCCAGCACATTGAATAGTCATGACTCAGGTGGTTCGCCTCATGACTCTGTTCAGCCTACTATGGTTTCTCCGTTTGAGGACTTATCAGACACTTTTATCAGTTCTCTGTTCAGCCAGCCAGATGGGTCTGGTGCTTCTGATGTGTCTGGAGACTTGTCTCTGTCCAGAAAGCGGTTGATTCAGGAGCAAACCAATGATCCTGAAATTTGTGTATTAAAGAAGAGAGCCCTTCCTGATGAAGAAATAGACGCAGTTCCAGTTGGGTATTATCTCAAGGATGGAGTGTTGATGCGGAAGTGGCGCCCTCCTGATATCCCTGCCAATGCAGATTGGGCAGTGGTCAAGCAAATTGTTGTTCCGAAGGTCTACAGGAATAAGATCTTAACAATGGCTCATAGTTTGCCTTTAGGTGGTCATCTTGGTGTTAACAAGACTGTTGACAAGATCATGAAACACTTCTTCTGGCCTTGACTTCGGAAAGATGTTTCCAACTTTTGCAAAACCTGTCACACTTGTCAGGTAGTTGGAAAACACCAGTTAGACCCACCTGTAGCTCCATTGCAGCCTATCCCAGCATTTGGGGAGCCCTTCTCCAAGGTCATCGTTGATTGTGTTGGTCCATTACCCAAGACTAGATCTGGAAATCAGTACTTGTTGACAATCATGTGTGCATCTACCAGATTCCCTGAAGCCATACCTCTACGCAACATCAAGGCAACTGCAATCTCGAAGGCTTTGATAAAGTTCTTCACGTTGTTTGGCCTTCCCAGGGAAATTCATTCAGATCAAGGTAGCAATTTCACGTCCGGATTGTTTCAGCAGGTTGTATATGAACTAGGTGCGAAGCAGATTCTTTCCAGTGCCTATCATCCAGAGAATCAGGGTGCCTTAGAGTGGTTTCATTCCACTCTCAAGACAATGATGAGGACTTATTGTTATGACCATGAGAAAGACTGGAATGAAGGTGTTCATTTGCTGTTGTTTGCAGCTAGAGAAGCAGTGCAGGAGTCTACTGGATTCAGTCCATTTGAGCTAGTGTTTGGCCATGAAGTGAGAGGACCTTTGCTATTGTTGAGTGAACAATGGCAAGAGAAAGAGCCGCATATCAGTCTGTTAGACTATGTTAGCAAGTTCAAAGAAAGACTGCGTGCAGCTTGTGACCTAGCCAAAGAGAACTTGAAATCAAGTCAGGGAAAAATGAAAACTTGGTATGATCATAAGGCTAGAAGCTGTGAGTTTAAACCAGGAGACAAGGTCCTTGTGTTGTTTCCCTTGCAGTCCAATCCATTGCAGGCTAGATTTCATGGTCCTTATGAAATTCTGACAAAACTCAATGATCTTAATTACATTGTGAAGACTCCAGAAAGGAGAAAGCCAAAACAGTTGTGTCACATTAACATGGTGAAGCCTTATCATGATAGGAATGCTAGGGTTGCAGCTGTCACTTCAGATCCTCCTATGACCAAGACTTGTGAAGATGAGGGGGAGTTTCAAGATAATGAACCTAGAATTAAAGCTGAAGTTCTTTCATGTAAATTGTCAAATTCTAAAGTGTTGCAAAATCTTGATGTAAAACTCCAACACTTAGAACCCTCACAGAAAGATCAGTTTGAGAGGTTGATCAAGAAACATAAAGATCTATTTCCTGATGTTCCAAAGAGAGTTTCTATAACCTCTCATGATGTAGATGTTGGTGATGCCAAACCAATAAAACAGTATCCGTACCGGATGAATCCTGAAAAGAGAAAGATTGCTGAGAAGGAGGTTGAGTACATGTTAAAACATGATATTATCAGACCCTCTAACTCCGATTGGAGTTCACCCTATGTTCTAGTTCCAAAACCTGATGGAAGTACTAGACTCTGTACAGATTATCGCAAAGTCAATGCTGTAACTAGAACTGATGTGTTTCCAATACCTAGGATTGATGATTGTATCGATAGAGTAGGGCAAGCAAAGTTTCTGACCAAGATTGATTTATTGAAGGGTTATTGGTGTGTGCCTTTAACTGAGAGGGCCAAGAGCATCTCTGCTTTTGCCACACCATCTGGGTTATACCAGTATGAAGTCCTACCCTTTGGCATGAAAAATACCCCAGCCACGTTCCAAAGGATGATACAGTCTACAATCGCCGGGTTGCCACACAAGGGTGCGTACATCGACGGCCTGATCACATGGAGTGACTCCTGGGAAGAACATCTGAAAGATGTAGAGACGTTGTTCCAGCGCTTGACCCAGGCTAACCTGACTGTTAACCTTCAGTTGGGCTGAACGGCCTGTTCTCGCCATTCATGTTATGTCATGTTATGTAACCTGAACAAGAGTGACTTTGGTTGTGCTACTGTCACGTATCTTGGCTACGTCATAGGCCAGGGTAAGATGGCACCCATAAATGCTAAAGTCCAAGCCATCATGGACTTTCCAGTTCCTGACAACAAAAAAGCTTTGCGCCGCTTCCTTGGAATGATCGGGTACTACCGCAAGTTCTGCAAGAACTTTGCTGAGATTGCTCTCAGTCTCACCAACCAACTGAAGAAAGGCGTAAAGTTCACTTGGGATGAAGCATGCCAAAGAGCCTTCGATCGCCTGAAGTCTCTGCTGTGTCACTTCCCCGTGCTCAAATCTCCTGACTTCAACAAGCCGTTCTCCATGGCGGTCGATGCTAGCGACCAAGCTTGTGGATCTGTGCTCCTACAGAGAAGTGACTCCGGTGACATTGAGCATCCCGTGGCATACTTCTCCAGGAAGTTCAATCGCCACCAAAAGAACTATTCCACAATTGAGAAGGAGCTGTTGGCTCTGGTTCTATCCTTACAACACTTTGAGGTTTATGTTTGTACAGGGCAAAAGCCAATGATTGTATATACTGACCACAATCCGTTAATGTTTTTGAGTAAGATGAAAAACAAGAATCGGAGATTGTTGAATTGGAGTTTGATTTTACAGGAGTTTGACTTGGAAATTAAGCATGAAAAGGGTACTGACAATGTAATTGCTGATTGCTTATCCCATGTTTGAGTAAGTGTATATATATCACGTGTTTATTAGCATATTGTATTCTATGTATATATATATATATATATATATATATATATATATATATATATATATATATACAAGTGTCTACTTAACCATTTTTGTATTGAAAAGAAAAATTTTGCCTTTATGAGTCAAAATTTTTCCGTTTTGGAATGGAGGTGTAATGTGGAAAAAAAAAAAAAAAAGCCACTAGATGGCAGTATTGACATTTTTTTTGTTAAGCCAAGTCTGGAGCTAGGTTTGGGGCATGTCCTGGGCATGCCTCAGAGGGGGCTGGAAAAAAGTATATTAGGAGAAAAATTGAGAGAGTGAAAGGGAGTAGGAGAAATTGCAAGGAGAAATTGTGGAAGGATACATTTGACCAGACCTGTCACTCTTTTCAAGACCTGTGAAGCTTTTTGTGGATTTTTGCCTGTGTTGGAGCATTTTCCTGTCCCAGGACATCGCAACACAGCAGCCCATCTCAATTACCAGGGGACTGTAAATATCTTTTTTTTTTATTTCAATCTTGGTCAGTAGGGTAGATTGTAGATTAGTTCTAAGTGTTTGTTTAATTAAATCTGTTGAAGTTTAAGAATTTTGTCTGTCATCCCTTGCTGTCCATGATGTCATAACAAGTTGACGCCATAACAAATTGGGGCCATAACAACAAGCTTTGGTTTGTTGTTTTCTTTCTTTCTCTTCTTTGGTTGTTCAAGGCTGTTTAATTCTTGTTTAAGGTAGCAGACCCTTGTCTGTAGACATAGACGTTGTATATTCTGTGGCAACTTCTTCTAAATATCCTGCTTTCGCATTGGTTCATGAGTTTTTTGTTTGTTTGTTTGTTTTTGTTTTTTTTATTTTTATTTTTTTATAAAGGTTGGTTGAACAGGTTGCTCTGCCTAGCTACTAATTCAGCAATTCAATTGTAAATTAATATCCTTGATGCTAATTAATAAATTCAAGTGAATAAATAAATTTTACACGTTGAATAAGTGAGGGGTTTTTACAGTTGATGCACTTGTGTGTGGTATTCAGAGTGCCAGACATTTAGCAAGGGCGTCAAACGGTTAATGCTGCTGGATTCAGAAATTGTGCAAAATGAAATTAAACCTCACTTCCCCGACACCTCTGTCAGAGTATTGGAGACAGACGTGCATCCCCAGAGATTGGGGCGCAGTGTTGCCAACTCCTCAGTAAGGAAAGTAGCTATTGGCTGTCTGCCAAAAGTTGCTAGAAGTCGCTAAACACCCTGACCGGGGGGTAGACGGCAGTACTTTGTTGAGCGGGGGGGACGCGCCTTATTTTCTTGACCGGGGGGGACGCGGTTTCCTTTGTTGACCGGGGGGGGAGACGCAGTTCATTTTATTGACCAGGGCGGGGGGAGACGCGGCTTATTTTGTTGACCGGGGGAGAGACGCAGTTAATTTCATTCATATGATGCATCTTCCAGTCTTTGAGTGCTTTGGGACAAGGGAGGAGCTCACGGTAGCACCCTCTGCTCATTGAGGACAGTACCTGCAGAACGAAACGTGCTTTCACGTCTGTCGCCAAAACAACAGAAAAGTCACCAATTACACCAGAAAAAGTACCTAGATTTGTCGCTAGTCGCTTTTCACAAAAAAAGTCGCCAAGATGATTTGGAAAGTCACCAGATTTAGCGAGAAAGTCGCTAAGTTGGCAACACTGCTGGGGCGGAGCAGCAATTTCAAAAGTGTGGATGTTTCAGGAGTGGGATAAGAGCAAGGCAAACCCGACCTTCGGCCCCCACTCCAGTTGCCACAAAATGCCAAATTAAAATGAATGTCAAGCGCTCTTAACATTATTTGCGTATGGTGGTAAAAAAAAATTGAGTTTAAAATGTAGCCTCATTCCCTTCACCACAAGGTACAACCCCAATTCCAAAAAAGTTGGGATGCTGTGTAAAGTGTAAATATTTATAAACAGAATGCAATGATTTGCAGAGCTCATAAACCCACATTTTATTCATAATAGAATATAGACAGCATATCACATGTTGAAAGTGAGACATTTTACATTTCATGAAAAATATTTTGAATTTGATGGCAGCAACACATCTCAAAAAAGTTGGAACATGGGCAGCAAAAGGCTGGAAAAGTGGTTCTAATAAAAAAAAACAGCTGAAGGAGCATTTTGCCTGGTTAATTGGCAACAGGTCAGTAAAATGACTGGGTATAAAAAGAGCATTTTAGACAGGCAGAGTCTCTGAGAAGTAAAGATCTGCAGAAGTTCACCAATCTGAGAAAAAACTGTGTCTAAAAATTGTGGAAAAATGTTCCTCAATGTAAAATTGCAAAGACTTTGAATGTTCCACCATCTACAGGACATAATATCATCAAAAGATTCAGAGAATTCGGAGAAATCTCTGGGCGCAAGGGACAAGGCCGAAGGTCAATATTGGATGCTCGTGATCTTCGGGCCCTCAGGCGGCTCTACATTAAAAACAGGGATGACTCTGCACTGGAATACACTGCATGAGCTCAGAAACACTTCCAGAAATCAGTGTCTATGAACACAATTTTCCGTGCAATCTACAAATACAAGTTAAAGCTGTATCATGCAAAGAAGAATCCATATGCTGTAATGGCTGGTAGTATACGGAGGCCAAGCGCAATGACAGAAAGAAAGAGAGTAGCACGAACACAGTCCAAACACAGAATAATATAAACCAAACGCAAGTACTCGCGCTTACAAAGGACGTATAATAGTCCATACCACGGAAGCAAAGCGAGATAGAAAAGGGAGAAGAAACTCCAACAATAAGAAGATCGAAAGTCATACAAAACCTGACTACTGATGTCTTCGGCTATAGTGCGAAGCTAAACACAGACACTCTAGCGAAGGAGGCGTGCCGGACATCCTGCTTATATAGATTCTGGGAAAGCGCCACCCCAGCTCAATCAACCAGCTGGGCAAAGAATTCGATGGCCCAGGAATTCGATATCGTCCCGGGACGAGAGCCTCAAAGAAAAGTCAAAACAACACGCACACTTAACAAACCATGACATATGTCAACAAGATCCAGAATTGTTGCTGTCTTCTCTAGGCCAAAGCTTATTTAAAATGAGTTGAGGCAAAATGGAAAATTGTTCTGCGGTCAGATGAATCAAATTCAAAATTCTTCTTGGAAAATACGGACGCCATGTCGTGCAGACTAAAGAGGAGAGGGACCATCCAGCTTGTTATCAGCGCTCAGTTCAAAAGCTGGCATCTCTGATGGTATGGGGTTGCATTAGTGCCTATGGCATGGGCAGCTTAAACATCTGGAAAGGCACTATCAGTGTTGAAAAGTAAATAGTGGTTTTACAACAACATATGCTCCCATCCAGGCAAAGTCTCTCTCATGGAAGGCCTTGCGTATTTACATTTACATTTACATTTATTTATTTATTTAAAACAGGGACAATACATATTAATGAACATTTACATGTAAATATGCAAGATTATAGCCAATGGCTAATTTTCATCTTTAGTCCCCATGGCAGGTTGATATTAACATCAATTAAAAAAATACAACAAACAACTAAAAATAATGCTCATAACAGATCAAAAGTAGGTAGACCATAAAAAATAAGTTGCTTCAGCAAGACAATGCTAAACCACATACTGCATCCATCACAACAGCATGGCTTCGCTGTCCAAATGCTGAACTGACCTGCCTGCAGTCCAGACCTTTAACCAATAGAAAACATTTGGAGTAACATAAAATGAAAAATCCAGCAAAGAAGATCCAGGACTGTTGAGCAGCTAGAATTCTACATAAGACAAGAGGAGAACAACAATCCTCTCCCAAAACTCCAGCAATTGATCTCCTCACTTCTCAGATGTTTACAGACTGTTGTTGAAAGAAGAGGGGATGCTACACAATGGTAAACGTGGCCCTGTCCCAACTAATATTGTCCTCTGAAAAATGTTTGGTAAAAGTAAAGTATTTGCCATGCAGAAATATCACTACTACTAATAACAGAGGTTCATCGGGTTATTGATGTTGCGCTACTATTTTTTTTAACACAACTGTACCTGCCTCATGAGCCACAGTTCGCCGCCCTTCCAAGCCAGATGGCTGAAATTTAAACTGCGATGTGCAGTTGAAGGATTCAATAAAAAAGACATTACAAAGTTATAGGCTGGGGCAGGCCTTGTTATTTATCGCCTGGACGCCGGTCAATAGAAGCCAAGAATCCCCTAAGTCGAGCAGAGGGTTTAAATGAGTGCCTGAACGTCGCATCAATCCATCCAAAAGGAAGGGCACATATGAATATTTCTTGGTGGAAATCTGTTGTGATGACTCTGGTGATGGTAGGCTGTCCACCCAGCTTAGTCCCTTATCAGATGAATCACTGGAAGTGCCATGTCATTACCTTGGCCAGCCTTCCCATTCATATTTAATTTCCTAGCTGAAGGATTGCTTAAAATGAGGCAAGTCTCAGGAGGGCTGACCTATAATGCACTTATTGAATTGTCCTGATTCCTTTCCGTCTAATTTTAAAACAAATGTTCACAAGGCTGAGACTGCCCAAGAGCCAGTCTTGGCTGGCTGACATGGCTAGCATGCCTAAATTCAGAGTGTGCCATATATTTTTGGTGCCTGTTTTGCCAATACAAAATAATTCTGTAATCTTACTTACTTGCATGGCTATACGAGAGGTACTCAAATCACCACTTTAAGTGAACAACACCAATTCTCAAAAAGTTACGTTGATATGGAAAATGCAAAAAAGGGAAGAAAACAGTTATTTGCAAATCATCATTCACCAGAGGAGGAAAATCCATGAGTCAAAACGTAAATGTCCCCACATATTTTTTCTCCACCCCTGAAATTGGCCAGGTGACTTTTAAAACCTGCTTCATGAAGAATTCTGCCAATGTGCAAATCCAGCTGACCAAAAAAAAAAAAAAAAGAAAACCATACAAGGACAAAATATTTTAAATTTTTCCTTCTCTACTCAAATATATTATATCTTTCCCTTTAGTAGCCCTCCAAGTAATCATTTCAGGACCAGTGGTTCAATATTGTTCCAATATTGAAGAATATTTTTGCCATTCCCCTTAATGTACATCTTTAGCTGCTGAAGCGTCTTCATTATCATATATTGTGCTTCTTAAAGCACAGCAGATTTTCAATGGGAGGCAGGTCTGAACTGCAGGTAGACCAGTCTACCAGCCACACTGTCCGAATACGAAGCCGTGCTGTTGTAACACATTCTGAATGTGGCTTGCTATTGTGTTGATGAAATAAGTAGAGGCATCCCTGAAAAGACATCATCAAAAGGACAGTATAGGTAGCTCCGAAATGCATATACACTGCCCTCCATAATTATTGGCACCCCTGGTTAAGATGTGTTCTTTAGCTTCTAATAAATTCTTTTTTTTTTCTAAATAATATAGGACCACAATGAAAAAAAAGAGGAAAATCCAACTTTTAATTCAAGTGAATTTATTCAGTGGGAAAAAAATCCCACATTAAGAAATAATTCTTTTACATCAAATCATGTGTGCCACAATTATTAGCACCCCTGATGTTAATACTTTGTACAACCCCCTTTTGCCAACAAAACAGCACCTAATCTTCTCCTATAATGTTTCACAAGATGGGAGAATACAGAAAGAGGGATCTTCGACCATTCCTCTTTGCACAATCTCTCTAAATCATCCAGCAACCTGGGTCCTCTCCTCTGCACTCTCCTCTTCAGCTCACTCCACTGGTTTTCAATGGGGTTGAGGTCTGGGGACTGAGATGGCCATGTGAGGAGCTTGATTCTGTGTCTGGTGAACCATTTTTGTGTAGATTTGGCCACATGTTTAGGGTTATTATCTTGCTGAAAGACCCAGTGACAACCCATCTTCAGCTTTCGGGCAGAGGCCACCAGATTTTGATTTAAAATGTCCTGGTATTTCAAAGCGTTCATGATGCCATGCACCCTAACAAGGTTCCCAGGGCCTATGGAAGAGAAACAGGCCCACAGCATCACCGATCCTCCCCCATACTTCACAGTGAGCATGAGGTACTTTTCTGCATACTCATCTTTTGTGTTCCGCCAGACCCACTGAGAGTGTTTGTTGCCAAAAAGCTCTATCTTGGTCTCATCTGACCAAAGCACACGGTCCCAGTTGAAGTCCCAGTACCGCTTAGCGAACTCCAGATGTTTGCATTTATGATTGTGATTGAGAAAAGGTTTTTTCCGTGCATGCCTCCCAAACAGCTTGTTGGCATGTAGATAGCGCCTGATGGTTGTTTTGGAGACTTTGTGACCCCAAGATGCTACCATTTGTTGCAATTCTTTAACAGTGAGCTTTGGAGAACTTTTTATTTCTCTTACCATCCTCCTCACTGTGCATGGTGGCAAAATAACCTTGCGTCCTCGTCCAGGCTTGTTTACCACTGTTCCAGTTGTTTTAAACTTCTTAATGATTCCTCTGACAGTAGATATGAGCAGGTGCAGGCGAGTGGCTATTTTCTTGTAGCCATTGCCTGACTTGTGAAGGTCGACACACATCTTCCTTACTTGAATGGTGTGTTCCTTTGTCTTTCCCATGTTGAAATTCTGTAGAAATGACAGAAATACCTCAATTACATTTATTTCCTAGGAATTGTTAGGGGTGCCAATAATTGTGGAACAGGTGATTTTATGAAAAATAATTATTTCTTAGTCAAGGATTTTTTTTTTCCCCTTAAAATTCACTTGAGTTGAAGGTTACATTTTTCTACAATTTTCGGTGTGAGAGTATGCTTCTGCAATAAAAATTGAATTTATTTTAAGGCTTTTAACACATCTTAACCAGGGGTGCCAATAATTATGGAGGGCGCTGTATTTCCTTGAGAATCAGTGGTACCTGCACTGATGTACAAGGGAAGACAGGTCTGGACTGCAGGTAGGCCTGTCCAGCAGCCACACTCTCTAAAGAAGAAGAAGCTACTGCCTGAATGTGGCTTCCATAGTCTTGTTGAAATAAGCAGGGCCATGCCTCAAAAGACATCATTAAGAAGACGTTTGTTGCTTCAGAATGCATTTATGTCGTGCAACATCATTGGTACTTACACAGATACCATGGACACTAAAACACTCCCATACCATAAAAGACGCTGGCTTTTGGTGTTATGTTATGTTAATGTTATAGTAACAACCTGAATGGACTTTTTCTTTTTTTGGCCAAAAAACCAGTGGGCAGCATGATACCACTGAGGGGGCTATTAAAATTACGAGGGGGGGAATTTTTTTCATACAACCCCAATTCCGAAATAGTTGGAACAAAGTGTAAATTGTGAATAAAATCAAAACGCAATGACTTTCAAATTACACCAGCCAGTATTTTATTCACAACAGAACAGAGATAACATAGCAAATGTTGAAACTGAGAAATTTACAATTTTATCCACAAAATGAGCTCATTTCAAATTTGATGTCTGCTACAGGTCTCCAAAAAGTTGGGACAGGGGCCTGTTTACCATGGTGTAGCATCCCCTCTTCTTATTAACACAGAGTGGAGGTGTCTGGGCATTGAGGAGACAAGTTTCTTGAGTTTAGCCATTGGAATTTGATCCCACTCTTCTTTAATACAGGCTTCCAGCTGCTGGAGAGTTTTGGGTCTCCTTTGACAGACTTTTCGTTTAATTATCCGCCAAATGTTCTCAATCGGTGAAAGATCAGGACTGCAGGCAGACCAGTTCAGCACACGGACTCTTCTACTGCGAAGCCATGCTGTTGTAATAGCTGCAGTATGTGGTTTTGCATTGTCCTGCTGAAATACATAAGGCCTTCCCTGGAATAGATGTCGTCTGGAGGGGAGCATATGTTGCTCTAAAACCTTTATATACCTTTCAGCATTCATGGTGCTTTTTAAAACATGCAAGCGTCCCACACCATATTCACTAATTCATCCCCATACCATCAGAGATGCTGGCTTTTGAACTGAACGTTGATTACAGGAGGGGTGGTCTTTCTCCTCTTTAGCCCAAAGGACACGACGCCCATGATTTCCAACAAGAATGTCAAATTTGGACTTGTCTGACCACAGGACACTTTGCCACTTTGCTACAGTCCATTTTAAATGAGCCTTGGCCCACAGAACACGGTGGCGCTTCTGGATCATGCTGAAAAATGGCTTCCTTTTTGCATGATAGAGTTTTAGGTGGGATCTGTGGATGGCACGGCAGACAGTGTTTACAGACAGTGGTTTCTTGAAGTATTCCTGGGCCCATTCAGTAATGTCAATGACAGAATCATGCTGGTGAGTGATGCAGTGGCGTCTGAGGGCCCGAAGATCACAGGCATCCAGTAAAGGTCTTCGGCCTTGTCCCTTATGCACAGAGATTTTTCCAGTTTCTCTGAATCTTTTGATGATGTTATGCACTGTCAATGATGAGACTTTCAAAGCCTTTGCAATTTGTCATTGAGGAACACTGTTTTTAAAGTATTCCACAATTTTTTTACGCAAACCTTCACAGGTTGAAGAGCCTCTGGCCATCTTTACTTTTGAGACACTCAGCCTAAGACATCCCTTTTATAGCCAATCATGTTACACACCTGATGCCAGTTAACTTAATTACTTGCTAAATGTTCTTTCAGCTGATTCTCTTATATATTAATTGCTTTTTCAGCATTTTTTTGCCTGTGTCCCAACTTTTTTGAGATATGTTGCAGCCAGAAAATTTGAAATAAGCTCATTTTGTGGATAAAAATGTAAAATGTCTCAGTTTCAACATTTGAAATGTTATCTATGTTCTATTGTAAATAACATATTGGCTCATGTGATCTGAAAGTCATTGCATTTTAATTTTATTCACAATTTACATTTTGTCCCAACTATTTTGGAATTGGGGTTGTAAAATAAAACTAATTGAATCAATCATGCAATAGCCTCATAAAGGCTAAACAACAGCGTAAAGCGATTTTAAAATTAATGAATACATTTATTTATCTGAGCTCTCATGCAAGAACGTAGCACTAGCAGAGCGCTGAACATTTTTAATTTATGAATGATTTTCTGTCAACATTAGCAAGGGGAGGTGCACAGAAACAGTTTTCAAGTTCTCCAAAAGTCACATATATCTCCGTCAATAATTTCATAGTATTTGCTGTTTTTCAATAAAGCTTAAACAGAGGGGGGCAAAAAAATCTAACCAAGTGGGCAGAGTTCCTTAAGACCCCTCTTCAATTAAGTCCCCTAAAGACTACTTTACCCATTAATGCCCACTGTCCCAATTTTGGGACGTGGCACATTTTAACCTCTGTAACCCAAGTGATTGCATCACTATGACTAAGTTGCAGTAGGTTAATCAAGGGAAGTAACTTGCATCCAGGAAAAGTGCTTATGAGAGTAGTTTCCCTTTACAGCAGTGGTGGGGGCTGCCATTTGCAGGAATTTCTTGAATCTGTAACAGTACTATGCGACACTGTAAAAGGTGAGTGTGCCATTTTTTTCTGAGACACCTTTTATTCAAGACTGAGAACCAAAATTGGCAGCATTATCTAAATATGTTTTTCTCAAAATGATGATTTTTTCATGCTTTCAACGACCTAGTACTTTTGTAATGGGACATACATATTTGGGGTTCTCAATGTCAAAATAATATTTTTTTTTTCACTACACTTTAAGTGTTACGCATTCATTGTATACTGTTTCTCATAATAAAAGGTAACTTTGAAATGAAATTTGGGCATTAATGAGTTCAGTCCATTATTACCACAAAAATTTGTTGGAATAATGGACTTAAAAAGTTGACTGATCTGACCACAGTGCATGTTCTTCACAGTGTCTCTGTCTATTTCAGATGAGCTCAAGCCCAGATAAACATTTCAACATGTTTTTTGATTTATGGCTTTGTCCGTGCATAATAATTGTTATCTTGCACTTGTGAATATAATAGTGATGGTGAATATTTGCACAGGTTTTCAGTATTCCCAGCCCATGGCTCCACCCATCACAACAGCAGGTTGGTTTTCCGTTCAATGTGTCATGGTTTAGGCGTGCGTTTGTTGGACCTTTCTTTGTTCTATCGTCCGGGACGATATAAAGTTTCTTTTCCATCGAATTCCTGGCCCAGCTGGCTGATTGAGCTGGGGCGGAGTTTTCCGGACTCTATATATATGGCCGGGGGTTCGCCACACCTATCGCTGGAGTGTCTGATTGTTTCTCGCACTTCGGCCGGAGAAAATCTCTAGTCTGATTTCCTCGTGATTTGTTATATTCTATTTATTGTTAGGAATTGCTTCTTTTATAAATTTTCTCTCTTCTCTCTTGTTGTTTTTTCTCTCACACTGCTTCTTTGTTGCGGACATTTATTCGTCCTTGGAAGCGCGAGCTTTTACCGGAGATGTGTACCTCTTTTGTGTTTGTCCCTTAGCAGAGCTGCTCTTTGTTTTCTCTCACTGGTCGCGGCACCTGGCGTCCTATCACCGCCCATCACACAATGTCATCTGATCGATTGAAGATTTGGGGCACTGAGTATTGATTCTCAACCACATCCTTTTCAAAGAGGTATCTCAAGATTCCCTGAATTTTTTAATTACATTAAGCACTGTAAAGGGTGAAATCACTATAAATCATTACAGCAGCTCAATCAGACGTGTTATTTGTAAACTGGTGTATTATTGAAATTTTTTTTTTTGCTAAGCGGCAAGCCACTCATGATAACTTACTTCAAATTCATCATATTGCCTCTAAACCAAAACCAAAATGTGCATCTTTCAATTCTGCTTCAAGGCATATGCTGCATGATGGGGTAGCTCTGGTGGTCTGCATAGCAGTTGGGGGTTAAAGGTCAGGGGGGTCAAGGTCATTGGTCAAAATAAAGTATTTTCCATTATAAGTCAAAACGGCTGCAGAAACTCATATGTTTATTAATATGAGCATATACAAACTCCTATTTATTTGACCCTATGACCTTTGACTTTGAGTGTCACTGAAAGGTCAAATTTAAGGTCATGGATTTTCAAAGGACCATAAGCTGAAAACGGTTGATGACAGACAGAAATTTACTGTATAAACACGTAGGAGGGCCCATATGGGCTTTTGTGACCCTGAAAGGCCAAACTAAAGGTCATGGATATTCAGAGGGCTATAACTTTAAAGTGTTTGATGATAGACAGATATTTGCCATAAGCAGCATTTGTAAATGACATCAGCAGCACCAGAATTTCCCACAACAGTATGGCATTAGCATATGGCTACCTTCCCCACTATTGGATTTGAGGCAGTATCAATAGCACTTAAATAAGTACTGCCAGGCGAGGTTTGTTTTGCCTAGCCACACTTGTTCCCACTTGAAAATGATGAATTCCTTTTGAGCATCATGAATCAAAAGGGTTGATTTGTAGTAAAATATGTCTTCACTGTGTACCATTTGGAGCCATTTAGAAAGCCACTTTGGCAGCCACTTAGAGAGTGCTCTTATTTATCTGGATAGTTGGAAATTTTGAATATCATACTCAGTTGTAACACACTTGTGTCAGGGAGATTATCATCATAGAAATCTATATATATTTTTTTCCCTCATTATCTGTACTAAGATAATGAAAACTGAAATAAGCCTATAGTTTAAATGCTACAGGTGTCTTGTTTCATTGACGTTATTTTTAACCCTCTGTGATGCTCAATTCTTGAATCATAAAGCTTTAAATTAGGGAAATCATGCATTTCCTGATTTGGCTTCATTGCAAAGTGGTGTAACAACTGGGGCTCTTGTGGATGCTCCCTTTACATCCAAATATGATAGTATCACTGTTTTTGACCTGTAAATCCATTTCAGCATTCCAGCACAGTCCAAGTTTTTTGTATCCCCTGCCTCTACTTTTTTTTTTGGGATGCAGGCATCAAGTTTAGAATGATTGTGCATTTCTGAAAAACAAAGTTGATTTATGACAGGCAAAGATGTCTCTGCTCCCTTTTTTACCTGCATTTTTCAGATAATTCAAACATTTTCAGAAATGGAGTTGTATTCTGTTGTAATTAGGCTCGAATTTAAGCTCCCGACCTAGAGAGCCAGCTTTTACTTAGCAAGTGTACATAATTTTCGTAGATTCTTATTATGCATAATGTGCTGAAACTAATAGCGATTAAAGTTTTGACCTCCCTGTCCATTATAAATTGCAATTATGGAACACCTCATGACTGTGCCCAGAAGGAATAATGCTCAGCAGTGTATATTTCCAATTTGTTTGTAATCTTAATTACAGGGCATAATTCAATCACCATTTGTCCTTCACTTTGACTTTCAAATAATTCCAAGCCTGGTATGTTTTAAGAAACACAGTTGGACAATATATTACTTGTTGGCTTTCAAGGTTTCGCAATCCAAGACAAATGGAAGAAATAGACCGATCAAATAGAGATTATTGTTTAATTCGTTTCTTGGTTTAATATTTTGGTAAGGTCATGAAACTCATTATTAACTCTACATGAAGATAAACATCTTATTTGCATCCCCAGGTCAAACATGTCATGGTTGAGTCATTTCCACATCTAGTTGTATCTACAGTCATTTGAACTGTCCTTTTTTGCCGTGAGAAATGATCCATTGAGTATAAAAGTGGGAACAGTAGTAAAGAGAATATTCATATTCAAGTTAAGTTGCAGCTTCAATGCAGCAGTTTGGTTTGATTATAGGTGGCTGTCATGATGTCTACTGGACCCCTTGCTGTTAGGATGAAGTGCCAGAGTTGGCTCTTAAGCCCATCTTTGTCAGCGTCACTAGGGAGGTATCAAATGAGGAGTCGACTTGCAAAACCTGCGAAGTCAAGTTTTGAAAATAAATGAGTTATCTCCCTTAGCCTCTCTTTCAGGCACCTACACATGTCCCACTGATAGTTACACTTCCAAAACCTACTAAATGATCTTATAAATTGTAACGGAAAAAGTGAAACTCTGTCAAAACCCGCCAAGTCAAGGAGGAAAACTGTCAAATTCTGCTAAGTCATCAGCCAATGTGGAAACGTGATTCTCATTGCCTTATGGTGACAATCAAAGTATGGTAACACATTGGGTTCTAGTTTGTTGGTTTGGGCAGTTCAGAAAAGTGTGATCATAGTGATACCATAAAAGGTGGATTTGAACCCATGAACTCATGTTTATGTTGTCATTGTCATAGAAGCTATTCAACCACTGTGGTTAACCACTAAGTCATCAGCCAATGTGGAAACGTGATTCCGTTTAGCGAACCAATCACAGTCGAGCTTTTTGCTTTCTCTAACTCAAGATGGCAGATGCAGATCCCAGTTTCGTTTTGACTGCAGAAAATGCAAACAAATAAAAGGGGGATTTGAACCCATGAACTCATGTTTATGTTGTCATAGTCATAACAGCTATTCGACCACTGTGCTGTCTGTAGCATTCAGCTGTATGTAGAGTGGGTCCGGAGTCAAATACCTTCACCTATTGAGCAACGGGGCTGGTTTAAACACTGTCAAAACCTGCTTAATTTCCACTCCACTTTCAAAACCTGCTAAGTCAAAATTTTGTGTTGCTAAATCAAGGCCATTTCTTAAAAAAATAATGAATTGCCCCATGGATTATGTCTGCATGGCTGATAGCTTCAGTACAGTGAAAATTGGTATCTAGGGAAGATAATTTCTATGCGTACCAAAAAAAATCAAATTTTTCTAAAAAATGGACCAACTTGACTTAGAGGGCTTTGCAAGTGGACTCCTCAAATGATTCATCTGCTCTATGGTGCTCCTGAGGCACTGGTTACGTACCTAGCCGCTCATCAGATGGAGAGACATGCCATTGCTGTGGGAGTGGCGTTAATGAAGGCCAGATAATGAGCAGACTGTTCATGTGCTTATGTGCTCGAAAAAGACCAAGAATGAAAGATAGGAAATGAGCATAAATGCCCATTAGATATTTCAGACAAGATATTGTTTTTGTCCTCAAAGGAAAGCAAACCTTTGAAGAATGGCTTGATTGTTCCAACATATGCTGATGCGGAATATTTAGGTTAGCTCAATAAATAGTCTGCTTTTTGGCATGGAAAGTATGAAGTCGACAGCATTTTTTTTTGATTGCCTCCATAAATGTATCCTAGGGATTTATCGGGTGCTTGTAAATTATGAAGAATAACAACTGAACTACAATAAAATACCAAAAAATGATATGTTTATTCTATAGGTTAACACAGTGGCATTTACTGAAGCCATCGCATCCCCCTCTGTCCATTTTCAATATTCATGGTGACTGCATTTTTGAAGCATGACCTTTATTTCCCATATTTTCTATTTTGGTCTCTGTGGTCTGCAGGAATTAAACAGTGTAAGATTGATGTTGCCACACATAATTACCTTATTCTCTATTATTTTCTGTGACCCCATAACAGCAGAGTTTGTTTTCGGCTGTCCTGTAAAAAGCATCATTCCATTTAACTCAAAAAATTGTACTTGCATTGCAGAAAATTAATACTTCCTTCTGAAATTCTGTTTTTGATCATTTGTGCAAATAGTCGAGTTTTGCATTGCACAGAATAAAACTTTAATTTCAATTGTATTTCTTTGCATTAGTAGACAGATCACGCATAGCTAGGCCTCACAGTTCTGGCCCTTACTTGAAATGACCTATCCATCAGTTACCTCGCAGTTCTAAATAGTGCAAAAATTCTGAAACCATGAATGTTGCAATTAATGACCATGACAAATGCATGCATTGTTGATGAAATTAATGCCCATATTTTCTTTGATTAAAAAAAAAATCAAGAAGCCCTTTTGTAAGACTGTGAATTAGACCTCAACTGATTATTGGTCATCCAAATTTATTGAGTGATTTTTGAACAATCACAGGTATATTGTTATCTGCCGATGAGTTGTCCATTATGCGCAAATATAAAAACGTTTTACAGAACATAATGCAGAAAGGTGCCTGGAATGATGGGAAAACGCTGTCATCACATGATTAGTCTGCCTGAGCACACACTGGGTTGATGGTCCTGCCCTGCAGTCCCTCCCCCCTCCTGCTGTCTGCACCTCCACTTCAACAAGCCACACCTGTTGCTGATTGAGGTGGAGGTGCAGTGTAGAGTATTTAAGCACTGCCAGTTTGGCAGTGCAGCTGCATTCTGTTTCCTGTCATGTTTTTGCGGCTGCTCCTCTCCTGTCTGTTTTTATCTTTTTTGAAGTAAAGATTTTTATATTTTTACTCAGCCTGTGCGTGTGGGTCCCTTCACCTGGTTTTGGGTACATGGTCCCAGTGCCTGCCGGCTTTGTGTTTTCAGCCGGCGGGGGCAAAACCATGACAGAATGCAGCTGCCAGCGTGGGACCCAGGCAGGCTGAGTGAGGGGAGCAACGGCAGCAGTTTTTTATTGTCCAGGCCCCAGTGTGGGAAAGCAGTGTGGTCCGGAGGAAGGGCGCCCCAGTGTGGTCTGGAGGGAAGGGCGCCATGGGCTCTTGGCATGCCAGGAGGTGTGCCTTGGGGGGAGGGTACTGTAATGGTCCTGCCCTGCAGTCCCTCCCCACCTCCTGTCTGCACCTCCACTTCAATGAGCCACACCTGTTGCTCGTTGAGGTGGAGGTGCAGTGTAGAGTATTTAAGCACTGCACTGCCAGTTTGGCAGTGCAGCTGCATTCTGTTTCCTGAGCCCTGTTATGTGTTTGCTGCTGCTCCTCTCCTGACTTTTTTTTTTTTGAAGTAAAGATTTTTATATTTTTACCCAGCCTGTGCGTATGGTTTTGGGTACATGGTCCCAGTGCCTGCCGGCTTCTTGTCTTCAGCCGGCAGGGGCAAAACCATGACACACTGACTCAATTGATTACAATACTCTTAGCTGTCACAACCCGTGTCTGCTAAATTGGTTCTTCTCCTGTTCTGGCAGTCCTGCAGGTTGTTCCTGTTAATTTATTGATTAGTTCGTAATTCCCTTTGTGCAATCAGCTGTAGCCACTGATTGTCCAGTCTATATAGGTCATGGGTTTTGTGTCAGTCGGGGCTGGATCATCTTACTCCAAGGGGTACTCTAACCTCTTACCCTAAATTCTAGTTTTCCTCCCTGGTGTCTCTTCCAGTGAGCCAAATAATTACTGAGTAAATCACTAGTGAGCAAATTATTAGGTACAACAGGTTCTCCAATCCTTCTTCCAGCTCTCCTCATCCTTCTCATTATATACGCACCCTAATGGCTCAGCAACAATCCTGCAATTGACTCCCCATCTGCCAAGTTCGTAACACTTAGCATTGTCTGCAGCATGTGGCAAATTACACATCACAGCTAAGTAGACGGTGGTGCAGAGTCCTAACGATAATTTGTAAACAAGTAAAAAATACATTACTGGAAGGTTAATAAACAGTGATCCCATCATTTTGACTTATTAATGTAACTCTAATATAACCCTGTCCCTGACAACCACTAGTTCATTCAGGATAATCACTGCTGTTTGCTATGTCAGCAAGTTAGCTAGCCAACCATAGTTTGTCAGTACAGGCAGCAGCAGAGCAGCTTGAAAGGAAATCAGAGAATCTCTTCCCATTCATTCTACAGCTCCAAACATAAAGGAAAAATTGTGGATTGAGTTTCTTGAGTGTTGACTTCATGCAACATTATTACCTTGTTGGTGTGATGAAATGCTGGAACGTAAATAAATAACATACCCCCTTTTCTCCTGTGACAGCCATCATGTCATTCATGCTTATTGTACTCCTTTGCAACATTAGCGAGCCTGCTAACCACACAGGCACTTTCATGCCTCGGCAGTTGAGTGGAGGCTAATGCGTGAGCTTTTTTGTCCATCCTGCCAGTACACTATAACAGTAACAGGAGTGGGACTATTAGTAATGTTTCATGTATTCGCACCAAACTGTTTTGTTCAGCAGTTTCAGTTTGGTAGGCCCTCCAAACCAAACAATCTCAAACATGATGCTCCAATGGACAAAGACAAAATCTTTGTAGAAGGGTTTGTGTGTTCATGGGTTACAGATGTGGCTATTATTACTATTATTAGGCCAAAATGACCTTTAAAAATTAATTTTAAAAAATCATGCACAACATCAAAAATTGGTTCAGAAGCAACTCAAAGGAGCTGTGCCACGTTTACTGCGCGTGTTCAGAACTTCGAGCACTGTGAGCCTAATAAAGACACCAAACTAAGTGAATCTGCTCAACTGCAAGTCATAATCTGATTCCATCGTTGCCAATCCGTGTTCGTTTTGCATTGTAATTATATATTTTAATTACTCAGACATTACGCTTTTTATATTAAGGAGTTCCCTATGGAAATTTAAGGATTCAAAGCACTGTTTTAGCACTTTAGCCTAAGGATATGAAACGAAACAACCAGCTCTTTTGCAAGGGCATGATGCTCGTTTTCTTCCAGCATTTGTTGAACAAGTGCTAGTATTCTAGCAAGAGTTTGGGGAATCATCCTGTGCAAATGGGAAGCAAATAATCTGGACTTCATGTCGCCCAAAGACATAGCTTACACGTTTAAGTAAAAATATGGTTGAAATTGGACTTACTAAGGCCTCTAAAACCACAGTGGCCAAAAGAGAACGCAGACACTTACAGCTAAAAAGGTTCCTTGGTCTGCCGAAATGGTCATTTCTGCAGTTTTCCGATGGAAATCCAAAGCAGAGTCTCTGTAAAAATATGATCAATTCGAGCTGGCGGTTCTCACTTGCGCTCATGGCCTTGTTTACTCATTTGCATTTGTCAATCACGTGCATGCGCAGTAATCATGATATAGCTCCTTCAATTCAGAACATGCTGAACATTTTCAACTATGACCACTGTCAATAATTTATAAGGTGTAGAAGGAGTTTGAGGGCAAAATTTAGGAAAAAGAAGAACAACTTGAAAAGATTACATTTTCTGAAGACAGTTTGTGTGCTTGCTTAAGCTTGAAAACTTGAAAAGGCTAACTTTTATAATAAATACCTAGCCAATTAATCAATTGTGCCAACCTGTCACTGACCTGGGGTGTGTTTCCCAAAAGCGTAGTTGCTAACTAAGTTAGCAACTTACATAGTTCATCCATTCACAGTCAATGGGTCCAACCATGTAAGTTAGTATCAGTGATTTCGGGAAACGCACCCCTGGCTAGCTACCTGAATAAACAAGAGTTACTGTCTCGTGGTTCTCTATTGATATCTATGCACCACATGTTCAATAGCTAATAGCAGCCTCCATGGGTTACAGGAGTTAGCCAATGGCTAGCAAATAAAACAACACTTTTGTTTTCCCTAATAATTCCTTCTGATTGGCCTCCATGAAATTACGGTCACAAAAATTTGCTGAAATGGAGCTACATTTGTGTTCTAGATTTGTAGTTTGAAAAAATGGACTACAAATTGGACCGCAAGGGTAATACCATTACATTTTCGACAATAAACGATGAATTTGATGTGCTCACTAGCATCGGTATACTCCAGAGGTAAATCTCAATCTTGGAGCTTCCTGCCTAATAAAATTTTTTCTAATTCCATGAATGCCAGAAAGTGTCAGAATCTCATTATAAATTTCCATATGGATTTTACTTCTGACAGCAAAAGCTTAAGTGTGACTTTTTCACCTCAGTACTCAATTAAGTTCTGCTGCTCATTCCAAATTTATCGCATGCTGAGGAAATATTCTGCTGTTCCCGTTCCAGCAAAGATGAATTTCCGCCGACTCTCAACTGGTTCTAGCATGCACTGAAATATATATATATATCATCACAAATGGAGTCCGCAAATTCGTAGAGCCTTGTCTGTTGGCTCGAAGCTAATGCATACTGGGAGTCACCATTAAGGCATTAACGGAAATTAGCATTGTGATCGCAATACTATACACGGTCCACCCTAATTCTTTCAACACAAGCTTGTTTAATGAGCCGCCTATCCATGTGGAAAATTTAATGCAGCTAGTTCAATAAAACTTATCACGTTTGTCTTCTTTAAAATCATTTTATAGGCTATCTGACAAGCCAAGTCCAGTGACGAGCAACAAATCTGTTGGTAATCATGTGCATGCCTCAGCTGGCTAGTTACCTCACTAATCACTAAAACAATGGCCACCAAGTGAGCTGGTAACTTACAAGAAACATACAGCTTGCAAAACGTGCAAACTCAGCGGTGAAACTACACCAGACTACTATAACCTTGCTGCTTGAAAACTTGTAAAGACTAACTTTGAAGCGTCTTTAGTTGATGAAGAACAACGTATAATAGTAAAAGTATTTAAAACTGTTCGAGCGATGCTGAAAATTGCAGAAAAAACAACTGAAATGTAAAAATTCATTAAATAATAATCTAACCTGTTCATGTACCACCTTTCTGTAGTTGTTTTACACATCCCTACTCTGTCAATTTGCGTCACGCCATTGGGTAATTTACTACATCTTTCAGCTGCTGAGAATGAAAAGGTTGCCTTACCCCCGAGTGTTTTAAATCTACAGGGTAAAATGTCCTTCATGCTTCCCCGCGTGGCATAGCTATATGTGTCTCTCACCATTTTCTGATATTAATAGGAGCAAAAAAAGACTTTAAAAATTCAGAAAAAATAATAATACTTATTGAGATTAAACTGACACATTGACGTGAATGTTTACTGCAGGACTTTGCTGAGTGAGAATGGACAGCGCATGAAAATTTATAGTAGGATACATTTGTTGTGCGCTTGCGATAATGAAAACATGAAGAAACTAACACATGCTATGCATTTTAATGCATTAACTGTGCACTTTCAAAGATAAAGATGATTGTGAAAAGATGTGAGAAATCAGCACACACAATATTAAGGATCTGCAAATAGTACAAGCTCTTGTGGTGCTCTTTAATGGCCTGAAGCTTCCAATCTTTATGCATAACATTGACGAAGAAGCATCGAAAGGTTCTTGGGCCTTCAACTGCCCATTTTAGACCTATAATGTTAGCTCACTACCTAACCGGACAAACTTCTGGGTACAAGTTAAATTAGGGAACAAGTTGCATCTTGCGGCCACAAATCAAGTAAATTGTGGGAACAAGTTATTGCCATCTCATGGCAACTAAATATATGATGAGTCTTATCAAAACGCATTATATCCATTTGAAGCATTTTTAGAAAAATTCTTATTTTTGTCATGGGAAAAGTCAGCGCAGAAGGTGTTCCTCATTTGTTAATATGTTTTGCTAAACAAGTTAATTAAACTTAGAACAATGAATTTTGTGAAAAATTAACCTTGTCGTGATAATTTTGCAAAACACTATCCCATATATTCACAGAGGTGCCAAATGCCTGCCAGTCAATATAATGGATGGAAATGTTTCCATATTTCAGTAAAAGTCCTCCACGTGGTAGTAAACTGTCCTTTTTTGCGAATTTGCCACTCAATGCAGCTAAAAATTCGGTCAGCGGGGAAAAAAACTATGTCCACTAATGGGCAACGCTTTGTTGACAGATAAATTAGGGAATCTTTTTCACTGCAGAGCTTGCAGCATAGAAATGACCATATATACACTGCCCGTTCAAAAAAAAAAGTCACCATTTGGAAATAAATGAACAAATTCTATGATTGGATCATTATTGCGGTTATTAATATGTTTCAGCTGGCAATATTCATTTTAACCCTGACTGATGAAGCGCTTTGCCACTCATTTCTTAAAAAATCATGTCGGAAGACACATCCCTTGATGGTGGAAAAGATGTTACAGTACTTCAGAACGGGCAAGTTATTGGCCTGTATCTAGCAAAGAAAACCATGAATGAGAAAAACAAGTATGAGGAATCATTTTCACAGACAAATTTGCCACCGCAAAGTCCTGACCTTAAAAACATTAAAAGTTATTGGGATGTGCTCAAGAAAGACCACCTTGTGGTTCAACCATTTTGTCGAGAAGACAAGATCTCGGCCAAAAATTATGGCATTTCTGATCGAAAATAAATGTTCTGGCATTGCATATGGTTATCAAAACAATGACATGACGTATTTGCACTGTAATCAAAGCTGCAGGGGTTCCAACTAAATATTTGAATGTGCAACTTTTTTTTTGGACGGGCATTGTGTATATATATATATATATATGTATGTACGAAGGTGGAACGTTGTGTAAAATGTGATTAAAAACAGAATACGATTTGAAAATCCTTTTCGACCTACTGTATGTTCAATTAAGTAGACTACAAAGACACCATATTAAATGTTCAAACTGATAAATTTATTGTTTTTTTGGAAATATTCACTCATTTTGAATTTGATACCTGCAACATGTTCCAAAAGCACTGTGTTACATCACCTTTCCTTTTAACAACACTCAAAAAGCGTTTGGGAACTGAGGACACTAATTGTAGAAGCTTTGTAGGTGGAATCCTTTCCCATTCTTGCTTGATGTGCGACTTCCGTTGATCAACAGTCTAGGGTCTCCATTGTAGTATTTTGTGCTTCATCATGCACCACACATTATCAATGGGAGACAGGTCTGGACTGCAGGTAAGCCAGTCTATTACCCGCACTCTTTTACAACAAAGCCACACTGTTGTAACACGAGCAGAATGTGGCTTGGCATTGTCTTGCTGAAATAAGCATGGATGTCCCTGAAAAAAAAACATTGCTTGAATGGCAGCATATGTTGCTCCAAAACCTGTATGTACCTTTCAGCATTAATGGTGCCTTCACAGATGTGCAAGTTACCCATGCCATGGGCACTAACACATCCCCATACCATCACAGATGCTGACTTTTGAACTTTGCACTGATAACTGTCTTGATGGTCCTTTTCCTCTTTAGCCTGGAGGACACAATGTCCTCAATTTCCAAAAACAATTTGAAATGCGGACCCGTCAGACCACAGCAGTCTTTTCCGCTTTGCATCAGTCAATCTCAGATGAGCTCAGGCCCAGAAAAGCCTGAGACGTCTCTGAGTGTTGTTGATATCTGGCTTTCGCTTTGCATGGCAGAGTTTTAACTTGCACTTGTAGATATAGAGAAGAACTGTGTTAACTGACAATGGTGTTCCAAAGTGTTCCTGAGCCCACATGGACAATGCCAAGCCACATTCTTATTGAGTGTTGTAAAAAGGAAAGGTGATGTAACACAGTGGTATACATGCCCCTGTCCCAGCTTTTTTGGAACGTGCTGCAGGCATCAAATTCAAAATGAGTGAATATTTCCAAAAACAAAATAAAGTTATCAGTTTGAACATTAAATATCTTGTCTTTGTAGTGTACTCAATTGATTATAGGTCCAAAAGGATTTGCAAATCATTATATTCTGTTTTTATTCACGTTTTACACAATGTCCCAACTTCATTGGAATTGGGGTTTAATTTGCATGTCGCACGGTGGTTCATAGATGTTGGAACTTGCCCTCTGCAAACTTTGTAGGAACATGGCAGCCATGTTATTTATCTGATCTTTTTTGAATGTGATATACCCTAGACCGTCCTTTTGTCTTTAGTGACAAGATTCACATCGATTGGCTTAAAAACGGCTTTGCTGAAGCAAGCACACAATAAGCAAAGGGCACTGGGCACTGGCAGTATAACCCATGGCTGAGCAATTATGAGTCTCATGAAAGATTTGGCCTCCATATCTCCAGCTGCTATTGCTGAAACATGTACCCATGCTAAATTTTAGATGATTGCATTTTCTGATCTATTATTAATGATCTACCCCCTCTCACCATCCAAAAAGTTGATTTCAACTATGTCCAATTTGTTATTGATGAAAATATAATTCCCCAAAGGATGCATTTTTGCCTTTGTACCAAACTACATTTTAGAAATATGATAGAATTCTTAACTAGAAATTGTACTCGGACACTCTCAATCATTTGTCTCTGTTTCCAGTTACTTAAATTGTGGGCTGAACTAAAATTATGTGTCCAATATGTGAACAATTTTGGGTAAGATAATGTAATATATCTTTTTTCCAAATAGTAGTTCTTTCGGGATTATTGGAAGTATGGCGCCGAGGATGGCTGCCGTGTTACGAGCTCATCTATGGCTTCGCAGTCTTTCGTTAGTTTTGCTCCTTCTCTGCTAATTATTCCCAACAGAAGTTACCGCTTACATCAGCTATGGAAAATCGACACTCCTCAACATTAGATTGACCGTGACTATAAGTAAATACACCCCTAATTTTATCTACTGGGATCCTCTGCTTGCCCACGCCGAGTCTCTCCTCCTAGCCACTTTACCGCGAAGAAGACGCCGCAAGAGGGGAAGAAGGGCTGGCGTCTTCACGAGGCTGAGGCGGCGTACTAATCGACCACCACTCCCTACCCTACTTTTGGTGAACGTCCAGTCGCTGAGCAACAAGACGAGCGAGCTGAGGGCCACAATATCCTTCCAGAGGAAGATCAGAGACTGCAGTATAATCTGTTTAACGGAGACCTGGCTGACTGACGAGACACCGAACTCAGCTGATGAGCCCACAGGCTTTTCTGTACATCATGCAGACCGGACTAAACACCTATCTGGTAAGCAGAAAGGAGGGGGGTTATGTTTCATGATTAACCCTCTGGAGTCAAGGGTAACTGGCAGTTTTTGACTACTTTTGTTTTTACCATCTCACCTGCTTTGTTTGGTATCATTTTTTTCAGCACAACCTCAGCTGTGGGAATTTACCATTAATTTTGCATTTTGACATACTGTATTAACACATTGGGCCTAAAATCACAAAAAAAAAAAATCCAAGTATGGAAAAAAAAGATTATTTTTACTGTGAAAACTACAAATGTGTTTGATGAACCATTTTGATGAATTAGAATGCAAATATAAAGTGCCATTGTCAAAAACATATGTACAAATTTACAAAACAACAAAGTTATATACATCAATTTAGAACCCCAATTCCGAAATAGTTGGGACGAAGTGTAAATTGTGGATAAAATCAAAACGCAATGACTTTCAAATCACACCAGCCAGTATTTTATTCACAATAGAACAGAGATAACATAGGAAAAGTTGAAACTGAGAAATTTTACAATTTTATCCACAAAATGAGCTAATTTCAAATTTGATGGCTGCTACAGGTCTCAAAAAAGTTGGGACAGGGGCCTGTTTACCATGGTGCAGTATCCTGTCCTCTTTTTAACACAGAGTGGAGGCGTCTGGGTATTGAGGAGACAAGTTTCTTGACTTTAGCCATTGGAATTTGATCCCACTCTTGTTTAATACAGGCTTCCAGCTGCTGGAGAGTTTTGGGTCTCCTTTGATGGACTTTTCATTTAATTATGCGCCGAATGTTCACAATCGGTCAAAGTAATCTCTTCTACTATGAAGCCATGCTGTTGTAATAGCTGCAGTATGTGGTTTTGCATTGTCCTGCTGAAATACATAAGGCCTTCCCTGGAATAGATGTCATCTGGAGGGGAGCGTATGTTGCTCTAAAACCTTTATATACCTTTCAGCATTCATGGTGCTTTTTAAAACATGCAAGTGTCCCACACCATATACACTAATGCATCCCCATACCATCAGAGATGCTGGCTTTTGAACTGAATGCTGATAACAGGAGGGGTGGTCTTTCTCCTCTTTAGCCCGGTGGACACGACGCCCATGATTTCCAACAAGAATGTCAAATTTGGACTCGTCTGACCACAGGACACTTTGCCACTTTGCTACAGTCCATTTTAAATGAGCCTTGGCCCACAGAACACGGTGGCGCTTCTGGATCATGCTCAACAATGGCTTCCTTTTTGCATGATAGAGTTTTAGGTGGCATCTGTGGATGGCATGACGGACTGCGTTTACAGACAGTGGTTTCTTGAAGTATTCCTGGGCCCATTTAGTAATGTCAATGACATAATCATGCCAGTGAGTGATGCAGTGGCATCTGAGGGCCCGAAGATCACGGGCATGCAGTAAAGGTCATCGGCCTTGTCCCTTACGCACAGAGATTTTTACAGTTTCTCTGAATCTTTTGATGATGTTACGCACTGTCCATGATGAGACCTTCAAAGTCTTTGCAATTTGACGTTGAGGAACATTGTTTTCAAAGTATTCCACAATTTTTTTACGCAAGCCTTCACAGGTTGGAGAGCCTCTGGCCATCTTTACTTCTGAGAGACTCAGCCTCTCTAAGACATCCCTTTTGTAGCCAATCATGTTACACACCTGATGCCAGTTAACTTAATTACTTGCTAAATGTTCTTTTAGCTGATTCTCTTATATATTAATTGCTTTTTCAGCCCTTTTTTGCCTCTGTCACAACTTTTTTGAGACCTGTTGCAGCCAGAAAATTTGAAATAAGCGAAATTTGTGGATAAAAATGTAAAATGTCTCAGTTTCACCATTTGAAATGTTATCTGTTCTATTGTAAATAACATATTGGCTCGTGATGTGAAAGTCATGGCATTTTGATTTAATTCACAATTTACACTTCGTCACAACTATTTCAGAATTGGGGTTGTACATAAAAATGCACGAAATGCCTCAGGCGTTTTTTGTATAAATATTTACAAAACATCACAATCACAATCACAATCAGGTGCCACAAATTATTTGTGCCACTGCAAGAAACAGTTCCAGTCCACCACAAGACAGAGGGGCACATCACAGGCCTGACACTTCCAGGGTGTGTCACATCACCTGTTGTCCACCAGGAAGCAGCACGTGCACTTCAGTCTGCTTTGGTTGCTTTTTGACCCAGCAACCAAATGCCATGTGTTGCCATTGAATTTTTTGATTGGTTGATGTTGAGCATTTTTCCACCAATAGCAAAGAGATTTTTTTTTTTTTTGCTTGCAAGCACTTTCGACTTGCGAGAGAAGGCAGAACAGCCCGTCTTTAGTGTTTCTTCCTGCACCAAACGTGACAAAAATAATCAGGAAAAGTGTGGCGTGATTAATTTATCATAAGTATTGTTTTACTTGGCCTATCAAGATAATTCAAAAACAGGTATATAGTTTTGAGTCCGCACTTTCGGCACAAGTTTAAATGGACACTCTGCGAGGCTGCATCTTGCTGCTATGTTGTCTTAAATCGGTCATGTGATTATGACGCGCCGGCGCGTCCGTCGACTCTCTAGGGTTAACAACTCGTGGTGTGAGGGCGTACATACCCTGAAGTCTTACTGTTCGCCACATGTGGAATATCTAACACTGTTGTGCCATCTGTACTGGCTCCCAAGGGAGTTCACAGCTGTCATCATCACCGCTGTGTACATTCCACCTCATGTGGACACTGACGTGGCACTCAGCAAACTGTATGTTCACATTAGCACCCTTGAAAGCAGTCATCCTGAGGCTGCTTTCATTGAACTCGGAGATTTTAATCAGGCAAAACTCGCAAAAGTGCTGCCGAAGTACCATCAACACATAGCTGTCAGCACACGGAAGACAAACACACTTGATAACTGCTACACCCCCTTCCGGAATGCCTACAAAGCCCTCCTCCGCCCACTGCTTGGCAAATCCGATCACTACTCCATTCTGCTCCTGCCCGCGTATTGGCAGAAGCTGAAACAAACACCACCTTCTGTCAGGACTGTTCACTGTTGGACGGACTAATTGGTGTCAGTGCTTCCGGACTGTTTTGATCACGTTGACTGGGGCATGTTCCGTGCAGCGTCTAATGATAACATTGACGAGTACACAAGCGCCGTCACAGGATTCATATGGAAGTGCATTGGAGATGTGGTCCCATCAAAGAAGATACGCGTGTATCCAAATGAGAAACCATGGATTAACAATGATGTGCGAGCTGCTGTCCACGCACGTAACACCGCCTTTGGATCGGGGATGAGGAGGAATACTAAAGGTCTCACTACAATCCCCGGAGAGCTATCACTGCTGCCAAACATGAATTCAGGGATAAGGTGAATACACAATTTAACAGCAACGATGTGAGGGGCATGTGGAGGGGTCTTTACACAATAACTGACTTCAAGTGTCAATCCAGGTGCACAACCAACACCACAGCTGGTCTCCCTGATGAGTTAAACAGCTTTTTCTCTCATTTTGAGGTCTGCGCCCCCTGCAGGGAGCCCCTCTACTGGACAGCACAACCACTCTCCCCCGGAGGGAGCTGCCGGTACTGCTCTTGCCATATCAGAGGATGATGTGCACAAATCCTTTTGGAACGTCAATATAAGGAAACCTGCTGGCCCAGACGGCATCCCGGGTCGTGTACTACATGCATGTGCATCACAGTTGGCTGGAGTATTTACAGACATTTTTAACCTTTCCCTTTTTGTAGGCGTAGTGCCATCTTGTTTTAAAATGTCCACTATTATTCCAGTTCCAAAAAAGAGCAGGCTTGAATGATTGGTGCCCTGTTGCTCTCACTGCCATCATAAGCAAATGCTTTGAATGGCATGTCAGAGACCTCATCTGCAGCATGTTATCACCCATCCTCGACCCTTTTCAATTCGGCTACCGCCAAAACAGATGCATCTATGATGCCATTACCACTGCACTTCACACTGCGCTCATTCACCTGGACTCCAAGAACACTTACGTTAGAATGCTCTTTGTCGATTACAGCTCAGCATTCAACACCATAATTCCCTCTAGGCTCATCAAAAAACTTATGGACCTCCACCTTCACCCCTCATAGTGCCGTTGGATTTACAACTTTCTGTCAGATCGCCGTCAGGTGGTCAGGATAGGCTCTGCCGTCTCCGGCCCTCTGACCCTCAGCACTGGGGCCCCCTTCTTTACTCACTGTACACACATGATTGCGCAGCCACACGCAAGTCCAACTTAGTGGTTAAATTCGCAGATGACACCACCATCCTAGGTTTGATCTCAGATGACGATGAGTCTGCCAACAGAAACGAGGTTAACTTGCTGGTGCAGTGGTGCCAGTTAAACAACCTCAGTCTCAACGCGAATAAAACTAAAGAGCTGATAATTGATTACAGGAGGAAAAGGAAACAACATGCTGGCTTGGATATCAACGGAGCTGAAATAGAGAGGGTCAGCAGCCTCACATTTCTCGGGGTGCAGATCACTGAGGATCTCACCTGGACCGTGCACACAGACCAGGTGGTGAAAAAGGCACAACAACGCCTGTTCTTCCTCAGGCAGCTGAAAAAGTTTGGTCTGAGTCTTCGCATCCTTCTTGATTTCTACAGAGGCGCCATAGAAAGCGTACTGTCAGGCTGCATCATCGCCTGGTATGGAAGCTGCACGGCCCTCAACCGCAAGGCGCTACATTGGGTAGTGCGGACAGCCCAAAAAATCATCGGAGGTGAGCTTACCTCCCTCCAGGACATCTATGAGATGCAGCGTGTCAGGAGGGTAAATAAAATTTTAAAGGACTCCAGCCACCTGAATCACTCCCTCTTCCAAATGCTGCCATCCAGCAAGCAGTACCGCAGCATTAAAGCTCGCACCAATAGACTGAGAGACAGTTTTTTCCCCCAGGCCATTAGGCTCTTCAACAAATAACCCCACCGCCTCTTACTTTTCTCACATAAATGGCATCCTTTCATGCACTTTAATGCACTTTTAACTGGACTGATAGTTTCTATGAATAATGTATTTACTGTATTTCCTGTTGTTTTTATGATTGTATGATTGTGTTGCATTGCCAGGGAGCCTGCTTCTTAAGTTTTTCACTCCTCTTTGCAACTGCATGATGGATGTGACAATAAATTCTTGAATCTTGAATCTAGTACGTCTGAGTCTTTCCCTGTTTATTATCGCAACTTATAAGCTGAAGAGACTTTATAGATGGAGGGTACAATGGTGCCTCCTAGGGGTAGCCAGGGGGGGCCGCGGCCACCATGCAAAAATGACTGCCCCCCCCAACTGACGACACCTGTCAGTTATTCAAATTTTTTGCCATAGCAAAAAAAAAAATCCATAGATCATATAACGGGTGGAACAAATGTAGTTTTGTCCAGGTATTTACCAGGCGCTTTTGTAACCACATAGTTCCATAGTTATTGGGATGTGAGACCCCATTATTGGCGGGGATGGGGTACACAGTACATGCTGAGGTGAGTTTAATCTGCGTGACGAGGCGTACGAGCGGCGGGAGGAACAGAACCTAACAAGTGAGTGTTCTCCCACCAAAGTTGAACTGTCAGATGTTCAGAGGACCTTCGGCAACCTCACCCTTTACTGCTGGATTGCCCTCAAGTTGTTCCCATTCAAGTTTGTCCAACTGACAAACAATTTATTGACTGAACAGCCAAAACCAATGCATGACCTATAGTGAATAAAAATGATAATGAAAAAAGAGATTGCCTTTTGGCCACATTTATATAATTGATATGGGATTGGATGGCAATATAAATACTAAAAATCCGAAACTTTCGCTGAATTTATTTTCACCATGATTGTCACTCCGCCGTGTATCATGCCTATTACCTAACAACGCTCTTTAGGCGTGGCTACATTTAGAAATTTGAAGGGACTCTCGTGGGTTATCGCTTAATGTGCCTTGCTAGCTTACTCATTTATGGCATGCAAATGAATGGTGCTGCACGAGCTATGTGAGCACAGAATTGATCTTAAGACATTGATATTTTACGTCGTAATTTATGTGCGGAGGAAAACGCCTCAATTTTATGGTGTAGTGTATAACAATGCTAGCTAAAATATTGACCTGTAATATTACCTGTTAGCATTGCAGGATGTGAACACAGCTTTTCTGTGCTTAAATGATAGGAACTGTGCAAAATTTTAGTTCACTATCTCTATTAGTTTTCCCTTAAAAAATTAGAGAATAAGTCGATGTTTGTCATTTTTTGCAAATGTCAAATGAAATCCAATTTTTAAATGTTCGTTTAAAAACTATATGACCTTGAAATTTGGCGCAGATATTTGGTACAAATACTGTAGGTATAAGTATCAAGGGAGTTCTAGAATGAATACCCGGAATATCACGGGTGTTTGAACTTACTTTTTCACTTCACACCGTTTTATAAAGTGCTATTTTTGTATGGGCTTTTGCATAAAAATGAATTTATACAAGGGTTAAAATTTCCATACCATGGCAATTTGACTGCAGACTTGTGAATTATTGCATTTTTTCTATTTCTCCTGTTTTTTGGAAACAATGAGGGACTCGTGTATTCTTCACGATAAAATAACTATCAGAGATATTGACCCAGAATGTGGCACAGGTCCTATATACTAATGTAGCTTTGTGTTATTTTTTAAGCAAATCTGATGAGGTTCAGGTGGGAAGATTTTCTTAAATTTACTGAATGTACATGGCATGACCCAGCTTTGCTCAGCTAACCTGGTTATGTTTCCCCTCAGACACACTGCTTTCCTTCAGTCTCCTGTCCACATGTACTTCAGCATCCCCATCCTCTCTGGATCATAACTCTGACACCGCTTGAGATTTTTTAAATGAAATTTTGTACACTTGTTCAATAGGTGGCACAGATGTGTTTTTTTCTGTTTATTGATTAATAAAATTAATCATTTTTTATCCCCCCGGCATATAATACAGGGGGATATAGTCATAGGTGCGGTTGTCTGTCCGTCCCTCTGTCTGTGAACATTTCGTTTCCGGAGCATAACTTGAAACCGTCAATATTTTTCCACAAAACTGGTTGTGCACATTACTCATGACCTGACGTGGAGCCTTTTGCTAATCCGAAGTTGATGACGTGGGCCGGGGGGGATATTCCATCTCCTGATGGCTGTTAATGTATCCATGGTAACAGTGTGGGGAAGAAAAAAGAAAAATCAAGACTGCAGGGGGAAATGCCTGTTTTTGGTGAAAAAAACGCCCTCTAGTTGGAAAATAAAAAGTTTGCAGAAATGTTCCTAAAGACTTTGTTTACTCATTTGTCAAATTTTCGGCCATCTATAATCTTGACACTTGAAATGGTATGATTAACAGTACATACTTGAAAATAATATAAAATACAACGTGCTAAACATACATATTTTGTCAGCTAATACTTATGTTTAAGCAACTCATAGCCTGATTGGAGGTGATGCATTCAAAATTTTATTTGATGGGTTCCTTAACTGATCTCATTTGAATATTATTACCTGACATTCATATGATAAGACATAACCGTATACAATTTATTATGTGATAAAATAGTGTCTTTACATTAATTTGCCAACCGGGAAAATCCTTATGTATCCTACTTAGTGGGCCACCCCCAGGATATTCTCTGGCCCCATCTGGCCCCCCCACTAAATATTTTCTGTAGGCGCTACTGGGAGGGTAAACTCCACTGTTGCATCATGTTTCTAACTAGTGGTGGTTGAAAGATGTCCTTTTTTTTTTTTTTGTGTGCAATCTAGTGAGAGATGAAAGGAAGACAGAATCAGAGAAGACTACGGATAAAATTGCCTCTTTCATCTGCATGAGTATGTTTGAGCACACTAATGTCAAAATCCCTTCCGCTCAATGACGTTCAAGAAGAGATATGGTGCAGCTCCACTGCTCTCAAAGATGATTCAAAAGATAAGGGATGGGATTCAATCAAGGACGATATGATTAGGTAAGATGAGGGATCTTTAGTGTACTCTCGTTTAGTGGTAGAGGAAAACAGCAAAGCTTCTTTATCTTTTTTTAACCCCATATTTTGCCAACTGTACATCAGTGTCTTAGTCCTTTTGTCTGTGTGACAGGCCAGCCGCGTGTCCACCTCGCCCGCATGTCAACAATTCCAGTGAACATTTTTAAATGGGAAGACATGAGGTCAACAGTGATTTACCTGCGAAAGAGAAACCAAGGTCACAGCAGTTGACCCTGCTGACTAGCATGATGTTGGAAGTGATCTGCCATGTTGAATTGGGTCAGGGAATGATTTGCAGCACAAAGGGCTTTCTATCAAAAAAAAATGAGAACTGGGATCCTCTGAATTGGTGGGAAAGCCAGAGGCATGCTCTCCTGTGCAATGTCCTTCATCCCTGGTACTTCTGTGGTTAGCCACATTATAAATCCAGTGCCTCACAAGAGAACTACATTCCTCAGCGTAATTACAGTGTCATGTACAGACGTGGCAAAAATAGGCAAGCATGCCATTGATCCTTCTTTTCTGACAGGTGATCTCTGGGATAAGGGGAAGAGGGGGTGGTGCTAGTATGGTGTGTGTCAGGGAATAGGTCGGGGGAAGGCTTCATCATTAGCTAGACTGGCAACCTCGACTATATTACGTTGAAAGAGGTTTGGGGGAAGTGAGGTCATCATTTTTTCCCTTCTTTTTAGTGGTCTCCTGTAATTATAGGCACTAAATAGATATTGCTTGAAAAAGCATTTTTAGAAAGTAAGATTCAGTTTAGTACTGTCCAGTGGAGACTGACTCTGTCAGTGTCACTCAGGGGGAATTTTGTCAGTGATTATGGTCTTGCAGCAACATTTCACATTATCACCCAGCATAGAAATGGTGGGTTTATGAAGGAGGACAGATTGAACATATTGAGGATGGATGGCATTCAGTTTCAAATTTTTCATCAGCTTTTTATGCAGATTCAATTAATTTTAAACGCTGTACTTGTTCCACATTGCTATTTTTGAATACACTCAGCTGACGGGAATGAATATATCTCTCGTCCCCAAGTACTTGAAACCCTTAGGTTCATTGCACATGTGTGTGGACAGCGGGCTCAAAAATTACTAGCACCCCTGACTGGCAATGCACAAAAAATACTTTTAAAAAATTCCATGAAATATATTTATAGGGAGACTATAAATAAAAACGTGAAAAATACTGTTCGATAATAATGTTTCAGTGGAACCGACCAAAATCATTAACTGATTTAATTAAAAATTAATTTCCTCCAAATCACAAAGGTTACACAATTAATGGCACCCTTCAAGATTATTGTAAATAACATCTACCAAAATTAAACCAGGTAATAAATTCCACTTATTTCAGTTTTATCTACGTAAGTGTTAAGGAACTATATTGAGCTATTACATCACTTCCTGTTTTACTACGGTATAAAAATGAAGTAATACACATGCAATATCCCTTTGTTATCCAGCACCATGAAGAAAACAAAACAACTGGCAGTTCAAAAGATGCAAATAGTCATCGACCTTCATAAATCTGGTAGTGGCTACAAGAACATTCCCAAATGATTAAATATGCCACTGAGCACTGTCAGGGCAATTATTAAAATATTCCAAAGGTGTGGAACTGTTGAAAAAATTGAGGGTAGGGGACACAACTGCATTTTGCCTCCCAGGATACTGCAGAGGATGGTGAGAGAATCACCAAAATACCCTAGAATCACTGTGAAGGAACGGCAGGCCTTGGTGGCATCTTGTGGTCACCAGGTTTCAAAAGCACCATTTGGAATGCCCAATCCGAGAACTATGTACAAGGCTTGCTCATATTCAACCCCCTATTGCCAGCTCAGAAGAGAGAGACAGTTTGCGGCTTTCCTTCGAAGCACGCGCCTGTCAGCCCCTGCATCTTTAAACTCATTGGTGGAAACTATCGCAAGTTCAGATCTAGGGCGGAGGATGCCCGAACATGAGCAAGCTCAGAATCTCACTGATGAGTGCCCAGCTGGCCAACAGGAGGCGCTTGAGCAACAAACAAGGCAATCATTTTTAATTTCCCTTCCCAGCAGTCCATTCCCAATTTGCATTCCCACAGCGCTTTAGCAAATCGTGCGCTGTTCTGAAAAAGCTGCTGACCACTGCTGGTTGGTATGACCAGGAATTGAACCCGCGCCGTAGTAGTCACTACTGCATTGCAATTGCGTGCCTTAACCGAGTGAGCTAACCCAGCAGCCGAAGAAAGCCTTTTCTGACCAGAAGAAACCGAAGCAAGCGCTTGGTGTTTGCCAAACTTCATTTAAATTACTACTGGAATAAGGTTCTTTGTTCAGATGAGACCAAAATTGTATGTTTCGGTAAGATACACCATTGGCGTTTTTGGCGTCGAAACAAAGATGCATACAAGGAGCACCACCTCATACCCATGGTGAAATATGATAGTGGGTCAGTCATGTTTTGGGGTTGTTTTAGTTCAAGAGGTCCGGGGTGGTCAACATTGATGGAATAATGAATTCCGCCAAGTATCAGGATATTTTGGCTGACAATCTAGTTGCCTCTGCCAGAAGGCTGGGACTTGGATGTAGGTGGAATATCCTACTAGACAATGATCCAAAGCATACCTCAAGATGCACAAAGAAACGATTCCGTGACAACAAAATCAACGTTTTGAAATGGACATCTCAGTCACCAGATCTCAATCCAATTGAGAACCTGTTGGCTGAGTTGTAGCGGGCAGTTGATAAATGCAGACCCAAGAATGTGAAGGATCTTGAAAGGATCTGCTTAGAGGAATGGACCAAAATCCCCCCAAATGTGTGCCTTAACCTTGCCAGAAATTACAGGAAAATTTGGTGCAAAACTACTGAGCACCTATGAAAGTGGAATTTGTAGCAGAAACAAATATATATTGTATTATCTTTACTGGGGTAGTATAGGAATTTTGCTGTCCATGTGAATGTAAAGATTGAGAGTATAAGCTGGGAAACATTGTTATCCCTTTTTTTTTTTTTTTTTTGTATTGATACAAATCACGTATGCGCCACTTTTACTGTGATAAATGGTGCCAAAGTGAGAGCACGCGGAACTTGTCATTTGAGACTTGTGCCAGCAGATTCAGGCAGTTGTAGTTATCGACTTTTGTTTGTGCCTGAGAATTGTAGAAGGTTTAGCAGTAGAGCTGTGTTTCAGGGAGAAAAAAATACAACTTCACAAACTGTATTCTTGGATACGAGTGTGCAAAACAGTTTTGGACCAGATTTATCACAGCAACTGTAGCAAAACATGAGCATATGAGTTCCTTAAATTGTGACTCGTAGATGAGGATTTTTGAGCCTGTCCTCCAGCAAAATACACCCCCAAAGGTTGTTTGTGCAAGCAGCTTATTATGACCGAATGTCACGTTAAAGAGTTAAGCGACCAATATTGTTCATTTAAATAACGACAATCTGGTTTTCATTGTCAGTGTTGCCGTGACTAAATCCCTAACCTAACCCTAACCCTAACCCTAACTCTAACTGTATTCCTGCTGCCAGTTGGGGCGCTAATTTAGGGTCTTCAGTGGTGCGTATGGTTGAAGGACAGGTAGGAATTTTTGCACCTGCAATAAGAATTTGAGAAGGTGTAAGTGTTGTGCTTGTTGTGTTTGACTTCAGGTTCATTGATACACATGTACAACTATGTTTTTACAACTATAAATTCCACTTTCACAGGTGCTCGATAGTTTTGCACCATACTGCAAAAAGTGAGACAAAAGATGTGAGTGCATGAGTTCCTTTATTTGTGACTTGTGGAGTAGGATTTGTGCACCTGCAATAAAAATTTGAGAATGTGTAAGTGTTGTGTGTGTGTGTGGGGTGGATGAAAATTCTACAAGTTTAAAACTTTTAAAAACTTGACTTCAGATTTTCTGATACACATGAACAACTGTTTGTTACAAGTACATATTACACTTTCACAGGTGCTCAAAACTTTTGAACCAAATTTATTGATCTCACAGTATTTCCCATCTTTGTAGAGCAAGAGTTTTGTCTGAAAGGAATTAAAGTCTTGTCCAAAATAGACACCTGTTCCAAAAATAGGCCGGCTGAGTTCAATGACTGATTTTGAATCAAAGCTCGGGCTATTAATTGAAGTTTAACAGTAGGCCCATAGTAAATATAGCCATCTAATGGCAATGAATAATACAGAAATATATAGTTTTTAGTCATATAATGCAAAAAAATTTCTTTGTGGAGGTCCCCTAAACCTCCCACTTTAAGTGGGGAGGGAGATATGCCAAGTCACCACCCAAGAGCCCCCCAAACATGGATGTCAAACTCCATCTATGCTTGAGGACCATAAATTACGGCTATTTGTTATGGCAACTGCTACATCCTCATTCCTCTCGCATTCGTGGCAACACTCCCTTAAATTCGGTGGAGAATGTCATCATTAGTGTTCAGACTGATCCAAAAGTTACTTGATTGCAGAGTGAAATTGCAAGTAAAATAAAGAAGAGAAAATGGTCAGTTCAGAATGTTGAAAAATAGTGGCCCCAAAAGCAGATAATTAAGAAAACTACTCTTCTCTTTAGCAAGCATTTTTTTTTGGAAGAATGAAAATAGTTGTTGAGAAGGCCTTTGATAATGGTGGCCCATATGCATCTTCCAAGCCAATTCATGCAAAGCAGTTGGCTTCCTCTCCTTGTACCTACCATTGCGATTGTCCTTGTTTTGGATCTGAGCTGTAATTAAATGGATTTACCTGTGGAGAGGGATGGCAGTTGCTTTTCAGATTAGCTATGTGAGCTTGTTGACTTCCCGTCTGGCGCAGTGGGGAGCGGATTAATGTAGAAGTATGCATTTGTCAGCTCTGAGGCGGGACAACTCTCAGCGCTGATGAAGCATCTGACCTTTCCCACCCATCCTACTGGTGTACAAGATATTCATCAACATTTGTTCCTTATACTTGGATTACTCTAATAGGGTCAGGTGAGAAACCCTTTTTTGCAGACCAGGCATATAGACAATTAAATATAAAAAATACATTGATGCAATACTTTTTTTTCCTGCAATATACACAACAGATCCAATGTCCGATTGGGGTACAGAGCCAATTTAATGAAATGAACCATTCTTGAATTATGAGATATTGGGATATTTCTTAAAAAGAATATGGGACTGTGCTATTCCAACACCAGGGAACAACAACCCCATGAATATATAACTCATTCAAGAAAAATAAAATACATCCCACATTTGTAGTGTAATTCAGCATTTTCTCTGCGTCTTGCTTGGGATTTTCTGCTCTCTAGGACTTGCAGTTTTCTCTGTATTTTTATATACATCAACATCTATACATAGCGTAATAACCAAGAACAAAACAATGGGCCCAGTTTTGCATATCATATGGAATACACTCGATATCTGGCTATCACAACCTCTTAATGCTGGGTTAGTGGGAGTGATTCTTCCGAGTGAACCTAAAAACAAGCACGAGGCCATGATAAGTGGAGCAAACTTGGTCCAAAGAGGTTGGGTGAACTTAAATGCTAATGTTCTCAGTCATGACTCTGGTGCACACCCAGGGAAAAGGAACACACATAGTTAACTTTGTTTTTATCAAGCGGCTTGCCTCTCATTTGTGGGCAGTAATTAATCATTGACTTCATTTTATTATGCATTATATTAAAGCTGCATTAGGCAGTATATTTCATTACATTCTAGATATAAATAACTTATTTTGACCATGGCTTGTCACTAACAATATTCAATTGAAGGGTCCCTTAAGAAAAACGTGTCTTTGTGAGCACCTGACCCTTTGCAAAGTTGTATCGGGAGCAACTCATGCTTAATTAACTTGAATAATTCATTTATTAAGATCTGATATGTGATGTAAGTGTCCCCTTAATTTTTTTTGAGCAGTTTATTTCATTGGACCACCTTTAGTTTTGATCACAGCATGCATTTATTGTTAAATTCTTTCAATAATGTTATGCAATGTCACTACATTGATTTTCATCCATGATTTTTTTGCCGAAATCTTGCATGCAATGGGAGAGTCAAACCACTCTGGAAAGACTTTTCCAGCACATCCAAAAACTTTAAATTGGCTGAGGTTAGGAATCTGTAGTGGGCCATTCATGTGTAAAAAATATTCCTTTTGCTTCCTGAACCACTTTATCAAAATTTGAGCCCAATGAATCCTGGCAGTGTCATCCTGGAATAAGCCCACGCTGTTAGGGATTTTATAAAATCCATTGATGGGATAACCTGGTCATACAGTACATTCAGGTAGTTTGCTGACTTCATTTTATTGCTGCATAACACAGCTCAGCCTTGACCAGACTAACAACTAAAGATGAAAACACTTCCTTCAGAGGCTTGTACAGCCTCTCTCCAAACATTAATGCGCCTAATTAAGACAAATTCACAGCTTGTTCAAATCCTATGATTGCAATTGTGGTTAGAGTAGAAACCAGCATACACATGGGAGCCCCAGGACTGAGTTTGGTAATCGTTGTTGTATACAACAATATGAAACACAACAGACATGTTATAAATAATTATGAATATAGCGGGCAAAAGGCTAAGTTTATTATTGGGGAATGGTGTTGGCTATAAAAGAAAAAGGAAACCGATTTGATAGTCCAATCAGGTGCTTGTGTTTTACCGAATGATAATCTGTTGCTGTAATTGAAAAGTGGTCCAACCAACAACAGTGCGCATTGGCAACTCCTGTCCATCTCTAAAAATATGTAACGCCAGCACACATGCATCACACTGAGCTTTAACACCTGTTAGGTTAAAAAAAAAAATTTACTGGGGATTTTTCAGTGAAAATGTGTAGTCTTTACTTAGCTTGATTAACATGGTGAAAAAACAAAAAAAAAAGATCTGTTGGGAAGTTTTTGAGAAAATACATTTTTTTTTTTTTAAATTTGCCATTTTGGCATATCACAAGAATTTACCGAAAGATTCCTCTTTGGCACCACACTGCTCGTTCATGCCGATAAAAAGCAATTTGTATCTCATTTGCCGAAGTATTGCCAACATAATGGTTGCCATGGCAATGAATGACCTTTTTTCAAAATTAATCCCTTAAGCCCTGAGCCTCTTTTTCTAAAATGGCAAGCCCAAAATGAGATGAGTATATCTCTGCAACTATTCGGTCCATTTGAATGATCTTGGTATCATAATAAAGGTAAAACCATTTAGGATTTCTGCCGTGGTGTAAAAATCAGTGTATACGTCACTGAGTCAGAGTAAATGAAGATGGAACACAGTATAAATCAAAGACCTCATTTTGCACCAAACAAAGTTTTACTTCTATCTCTTGTAAACTTAATTAGTTGCAGTCTGAAGCCTCTAAAAATTTACAGCACAGAATCTCACCATTATCTGTGCCAAAGTTTATTCTAATCAAGTAAACCAAAACAAAATTAGAGGGAATGTCTAGGTGGCTTCTCTAAATTGGAAATGCAGGTACCTTGTGTGTCAAATCAGATTTCTCAGATATTAAACTGTAAAACTCATCTAATTTCACTTGTTATGTCACTACAGGCATACATTCCACCTAAATACAACCAGTTTTAAATTTTTAGAATTTATAGTTTTTTTATTATGATTATTTCTGCCAGTCGTATAGCCAATACAGTTTACCATTCAAAGACAATAAATACAAAGAAAATGAAGTTTGGCTCCACTGGGGCAAATTTATTTTAAAAAAAAGCAAATTAATAAGATTATGAATACAAAAAGGGTTAAAAAAAATGGGGAAAAAAGTCAAAAGAATAAAAACCCCAGCAATTATTTATACAAGCAAAATGGTACTATGGTCTTACTAAAGCACACCTGACCACGGACTTGAACGCTGGTCGCCTGCGCTGTAACCCTACACCCGAACCACTAGGCTACACGATTTGACAGTGATGCTGCTCTCAATTTGCCCATATAAAGAATGAGTCAAAAAAACAAGTCACTCACCTTGTTTGTACTGTTGTGCCCTCAGTATTCACGCGTTTCTGTCAGAAGACGACTTTGAAAACGACGGTTGAAATAATTAGCGGATAATTATACAGAAAATACCACAAACAAACATGTTAAGCGTTTATATTGTCACGCTATTTAAGTACATTCGAATGGCCCATGGACTCAGTTTGACGCACTGGGAATGCAAGGCTCTATCTCAGGCTAGCTTTGTGCGATAAAGGTGCTTAAGGGCTCATTGGAAACGTCAGAAGCCATAGAATCAAATGGCTACCGGCAAAGTTTTACTGACAGCATCACAAGCCGATCACAGAGAGGAAAATACATTGCAAGCAAGCTGAATGCTGAGGAACTCAGATCTTTGAATTCAATCGTGCCACGAATCGTGATAGTGAGAACCTAGCATAATCTATGTTTGGAAAAAGGAATAAGTGCAAGGGCATTCCAAGCAGAAAGAGCTCCAATACCTACATCAATCTGCCATAGCATTATGGCCACCTGCCGAATATTGTGTAGGTCTCCCTTTTGCCGCAAAAATGACCATGACCTGTCAAGGCACGGATTCCACTAGGCCAGGGAAGGCCAACCCTGGTCCTGGAGAGCCGCAGTGTCTGCTGGTTTTTAGTGTTACTCAGCACTTGATTGATGAATTAAAGCAGTTGATTACACACTTCACTTATCTCACCTGGTGTCTTAAACCCTAGTCACACTAGAGGCGGAATGAGCCAGAATGCGGTCGGAATGAAAATTCTTTGTATATTCCTGGATATTCGGAGTGTGCGCTAAAAATTCTGACTGCACTCTGAGTGCATTCCAAATATTGGGGCCATTCTTGTGGCCGGCCCAAATGTTTTGCTCATGCTCAAAAATTTCCAGGTGCATTCGAAGTGGAGAAATATCGAACGGCATTCGAAGTGTATTCTAACTGCACTCTGACTGCATTATAAATATTCTTATGGCATTCCAACAGCATTCAAAACATTCTGATTGCATTCGAGGGAGAATTGAAATGGCAAGCCACGTCAAATCCTGCCAGAATGCACCTCAAATGAGCCAGAACGCACCTGGAAGGCATCTCGATATTTCGATATTAAAACAATTCACCTTAAAAATAATCCCTTAAAAATAATGATTTGTCATGACCTGTTTTCAATCGTTCATTTAAATTACCATTACAGAAACTCTGAAAACCCTCAACATTATCAGGTGTGGCCAGTTTTCATTAATAACGCGTACCTGTTAACTCTCACGCATTTGGCGTCAGTTTTAGTGGCATATTTACGTTCCCCTGCCGTAGTCATAAATTACTCAATCAACGCACATGGGACACTCGTGTTACATTCTAAGTACATTCTGAGTATTCGAGCTGCATTTTGTTTGAATTCTTGGACGTTCCAACCATATTCGGCGGCCATTCCGGGAGCGTTCTGACTGCATTCAAGGTGAATTCGTACAGCATTCGAGGCACCTTCCAACCAGACTTCGGGTGGTGTTCAGGCAGCAATTGAACCACACTCCTACGGCATTCAAAGTGTATTCTAAATATTCTGACTGCATTCTAACAGCATTCTAAATATTCTTGCAGTGTTCCAACTACATTCAAGCTGCATTTGAGAGCTAATACACCCAGAATGTGCAAGAATCATTTGAGGCGGGTTCGAAGCGCATTCTAAGTATTCGAACGGCATTCTTTCAAAGCTGTAAGAATTTTGGTCAATTTGAAATACCCGCCCGAATGTTGCGCAAATTCTTCATTCCGGCTGGTTCTGCTTGATTCCTGCTGGTTTTGAAGAAGTGTGACGGGGGCATTAGGTTTAAATCAGGTGGAGAAAACCAAATTCAGCACACCCTCTGGCTCTACAGGACCAGCGTTATCCACCCCTGCTCTATAAACTTTTATTTGTACTCTGTACTTCTCCTATGTCTGCATTACAACTACGCTAAATATCCAACCACATTGACAATTGGTCAACACGTAGATTGCTGTCACAACCTGCAAGTCTGCTCAAAGCAATTCTTACCTTTCTGGGATGTTGCACAGCACTCAGTAAAAATTTGAACATGAACAACCGGCCTCCCTCCAAAGTCCCATCCTCTTCCCCCCGATTGCCACACTTCTCCTACGAAAAAAAATATGACTGATATAGTTCGTCAGACTAAAAAGGTAACTAAACGTTACGAGGGCATTTTATACCACATGTAGAATTGAATATTATTTAATTACTGTTGGTTAGTTTTCAGATTCTGGTGCCTCTGAATCTGACTCCATTGACCAACAGTAATGACATAATATTTTTTTCTATATGTGGTATAAATTAAAATGCCCGGTAAGGAAAAAACTAACCAACAGTAATGACATAATATTCCATTCTATTTGGTATAAAATAAAATCTGACGTGAAACTACCGAACTACCATTGCGTTATTATTGTAATTATAGCATTTCAGCACCCGTTTGTTTAGTCAAATGCGTCGGGTTTTTTTTTTTTTTTTTCTGCCAGAGAGGCGAGTGCCTCGCAAGCGGCGACAGCTATAGGCAACTGGAAGGGGCGCTGCGACAGATGACAGACAGGAAGCTCGGTAAATCATTTTATTCGGACCGAGGAAAATGATTGGTCAGACTTTTATCAGAAATGTATGAGAATTGAATATTGATGAGTTTCAACACCTGGTGGATTTCTTTTACATTTTAGTGTGCCATACGCTTATTAGGAGCATTTTAAGATTACAAAAGAAAGGTGTAAAAAGGTAAGAATTGCTTTAATTGGCTCTAGGAGTCTGGTGGGTTGTTCCTGCTCATTGCCTGATTGGCTCAGTATTACCAAATTAAACCTGAGACCCCAGGTGAGATCAGTTAAGTGAGTAATCAACTACTTTAATCCATCAATTGAGTGCTGAGTAACACCAAAAATCAGCAGACACTGCGGCTCTCTAGTACCAGGGTTGGCCACCCCTGCACTAGGCCTCTGAAGGTGTGCTGTGGTATCTGGCACTAAGACTTAAGCTGCAGATCCTCTAAGTCCAGTGAGTTGCGAGGTGGGGTCTCCATGGAACAGACCTGTTTGCCTAGCACAGGGGTTCCCAAACTCGGTCCTGGGGCCTTCCCTGTGTATGCTGGTTTTTGCACCACCCTGGTTTGCAATCAAGGATTTTAACAAGCTGTTCATTTGTCTTAATTAGGTGCATTTTTGTTCAGAGCAGCAATTTATCCTCTCTTGACAAACAATATTTTGACAGATATGCATAGAAACAGTGAGGAATAAATTCCGCATCCACATTGCAATATATGAGTGACAACATCTGCATAAAAAGAGGGAAAGAATGTACCCAATCAAAGGCAAAAAATCTATGGGTTCCTAATTGGTGAAACTGTGGGCACATGGTTGCAAAAACTAACAATTTACTAAACAAGCAAATGACAGAGTCAAACCTGTTTTATGTTATGTTTTTGTTATTAAGTGCAAGCAAATTTTTTGAAAGAACTTTAATCACCTGTCTTCAGCAACCTAATTTGGAGGTTACTGATTACAGGTTACAGTACCTGATTTGATCTGTTTAAAAATGTTATTACCTGAAATTGCTTGCCACACAGAAAAAAAAACAACAACAAAACTTTACAGGTATATGCAAGGGTCTTTTATTCGGTCTTTTATTTTTCATGGCACAAATGGATATTTCTTTTAAAATTTGGCTCAAAACAGCAAATAACATATTTAAACACAAAATGCACCCAATTTGGACAAATTAACAGCTTGTTAAAGTCCTATGATAGCAATTATGGTTGGTACAAAAACCAGAACACACAGGGAGGCCCCAGGACCGAGTTTGGGAACCCCTGGTCTAGCATATCCCACGGATGCTCGATTGCATTGAGATTTGGGGAATTTGGAGACCAAACCAACACCTATAACTCCTTGTTGTGTTCCTCAAACCATTCCTGAACCATTTTTGCAGTGTGGCAGGGTGCATTATCCTGTTGAAAGAGGCCACAGCAATTAGGTAAAATCGTTTCCATGAAGGGGTGTACTTGGTCTCCAAAAATGTTTAGATCGGTGGTATGTGTCAAAGTAATGCTCAAGTGAATAGCAGGATCCAAGGTTTCCCAACAGATTATTGCCCAAAGCATCACACTCCCGCTGCTGGCTAGCCCTCTTCCAATAGTGCGTCCTGGTGCCTGGTATTCCACAAGTAACACACACACCTGGCCATCCACATGATTTAAAAGAAAATGTAATTCATCAGACCTGGCCACCTTCTTCCATTGCTCCATGGTCCAGTTCTGATGCTCACATGCTAATTGTAGGTGCTTTCGGCGGTGAACAGGGGTCAGAATGGGCATCGTGACCTGGCGACGGCTATGCAGCCCCATTCAATGCACTGTGTGTTCTGACATCTTTCTATCAGAACCAGCATGGCATGAACTTTTTCAAAAATTTGAGCTACAGTAGCTCTTCTGTTGGATCGGACCACACAGGCCAGCTTTTGCTCTATGGGCACATCAGTGAGCCTTTGCCGCTCATTAACCTGTCGTTAGTTCACTGGTGTTCCTTCCTTGGACCACTTTTGGTAGGCACTGACCACTGCAGGAAACGAACACCCCGCAAGAGCTGTACTTTTAGAGATGCTCTGACCCAGTTCTCTAGCCATCACATCTGGGTGCTTGTCAAATTTGCTGACATCCTTACACTTGCCCATTTCTCCTGCTTCCAACATGTCAACTTCGAGCACAAAATATTCACTTGCTGCCAAATGTATCCCACCCACTGACAGGTGCTATTGTAACAAGATAATTACCGTTATTCGTTTCATCTATAAGTGGTCATTATGTTATGGCTGATCAGTGTTTCTTAAATCACTCCCCACTTTTGGAAACAGCTCCTTCACGTGAAGAACATATGATAGATTACTGGGGGGTGCACTCCATCAGGTGGAGAAGCTGAAAGGAGCTATCTTATTTGCATTGGGATACAACCTAAAAGTTCTGCCTTGTGTTCGTTACGTCCATCAAGACAGCTGCTTGTTTTCACTAATAAGTCCTACCTGTGTACTGAGGAATTGTGTCAATAAGCAATTAGAGTAGGTAGAACCAAAATTCTCAAGTGGAACTAAAATGACTCAATCTCGATTTCAAATTCCTGCTTTTAAGGCCCTAAGCGAATCCATTAGCTGGCTAGGCTACGTCTTCTGCTTCATTTATTCCCAGAGGGAAAGACTTTCCAGAGCATGTAAGTCTCTCTTCAGGCTCTGGTGTCGAAGCTTATGATCCTGCTCCACTTATGCAGTTATGGCTGGAAGTTGAAGGGGTAATTAGCACCCTTTTTCTGCCATGGCTTCAGTGAAAGGCTATTGTGGTAACAGCTGCCACAGGGTTCAACAAATGAAATGTATCTAAGAGCTGTTGTATTCAATGTAAACACTAAAGTTCACATCATTCTTTTAAATTAATGACTGAAGAAGCCACTGCTGTTTTCAGGACATTTTTCAAAGTGGTACGTGCAAGAGGCAATGCTGTTTCCCCCTGATTGAGGTGGGTGGAAAATGTATTTCACATCCTCATTGTGAACCAGCATAAATATCGCAGGTGATTTTATGTTGCAAGGTTCTGAGGAGTGCTGGTGTTGCGGAGCAGAGGGGCAGAGTTCAAATGATGTTTGATCAAAGTAAAAAAGAGCCTGGTTATAGGTGACCCAGTTCTACCACTAAAAATCTGTCACAAAGAGAAAATCCCAAGCCAGAAAAGTGGACATGCCATTTCATGTCCCCAATTCCCTTCCCTCATTCCATACCAGCCTCTGTTTCCCATTAAACTCTGATTAGACCATTTTAAGATAAAAACCTGAAGGTGAAAATGTCATTTTCACAATCATATTTCAGCAACACAAATTAGCAAGAAAGTTTCGCCACTCCAGGAAACACCCAGCTTCCAGTTAGTTCTCTCCTCAATGCCCTTGATTTTTTGCTATTTTCATTTTTCCCCATTGCCTTTAATGTATAGATATGATTGCTTAGCATTCTCATGAAAGGATATATTAGACCTGTAACCTGCTTTGAAAACTAATTCTCAATGTAGTGCGTGATGTTTATGTTTTTTTTTGGGGGGGTTGGAGTGGGGGATTGGCTGACCATTGAACACATAAGGTCAATTCTTTTTCAAATTAAAGCCATAAATTCTTAAAGAATATGACATTACACACACATTACGCACGCAAATACTCGCAGTGGCCTCATCATTAAGTCCAACTTTCAAGATGATTTGACCACGTGACCATTTCTCATCTACTCTCTGGCTTTTGGCCTTGCCCACTATCGTCTTTTTTACTTGAGGTTTGACATGGTGTGTCCAGAGATTCTTTTCTTCAAAGCATTTTAGTAACACATGGTTATTTTAGCTCCGGTGGCCTTTCTGTCAGCTTGAAACAGTCTGGCTATTCTCTGACCTCTCTTATTAACATGGAATTTTCACTCACAGAACTGTAACTGTCTGGATGCTTTTAGTGCATTAAGTTTCTGCCACACAACTGGTTGATTAGATATCTGAATTAATGAGCTAGTGTACCTAGTTCATGATCATAAAAATTAATCCTAATTGGAACCCTAATCTTTTGGCAATTCCTAATGCTATGTGATGTTATTGACCTCCTGAAAAAAAAAAAAATTAATTAATGATCTTATCGAATTTAAAACAAAACTACATTTGCTTTGCCTGAGCATTGTATTACATATTCAGATATTATATTGTAGTTTATGGATGTGGTAAACTGGTGTTCATTCTTCTGTGGGAGGAAAGGGGCAGGATAGGATGGAGGTGGGAATGACAGAAAAATGGGTTATTAGCTCACTTGAAGCTTGAATGTAATGTCTGTTTATGATATCATGACATGTTATGATGTACTGAAGGTAAATCTCATACATGCATGGACGTGTAAAGGAAGAACTGAGGTGCAATTGCCCATGTGCTTTCTTAATATGCAATTCTGCCTGCTGTATGCATATTTTATACATATTTTTTGTTCTTCATCCAACAGATCAAAAACATTGTCGTACGTGTTTTGAATTCCTGCCGAGAGAGCATTACACATGGGGAAAACAACACTAATGTTAAGATAACATTTATTTAAGGAACAAGAATGCAACACAAAGTTATTTCTTCTCATCACATTTTTGATGTTTGGTCTGGAGGAAAAGCTAAGGGGCATTCACAGGGGTGAAAAGGGATTTAGGTTTTGATTACATCTTTAAAAGATAGTTAGAAGCAGGATTTTATATTCTACTCAGCCATGCTACAATAAAAGCTTGTTTATTTTTCCCCCCTACGGAACAGTGTGTCTTGGATGTTCTTAAAGTTTGCCGATCGTATTCTACGCAGGATGTTCATGAAAAAAGGAGATAAACATAAATCTATTTTCTATTGTTCTAACCCATTACAAAGAACTTCTGATTCTCGTCTGCCATATTGAGGACTCACAGTGCTTATGTTCACATGTCTGTTTACACATCTTTAAAAGATGCTTTTGGACAAACTTCAGAACACATACCATGGGGTATGGTTTCAGGGTATGCCTTTTTCTATATATATATAGCTTTGTGCAACCTGATTGTTGCAGTATTGTCCCAAAAGTAATTCAGTCTGGTAAACCTGTGTGCGTGGTTTAAATATTTATTTATTTATTTATTAATATTATGTTGAGAGGTAAATAAGAAAAAATTATCCCAATAATTAGACATGCAATCATTAGACATGTCTACTGGCCTAGCCCTCGACCAATCCCATCTTGAAGTATTCGCAAAAATAAAATCTTGGTCCATTTATTTTGAATGTCATTTATTTACATTAGTGGATTATCACAAGCATTCAGTGCCAACCATGATCTATGTCCGTTTTTATTTCTTCACCTTCTTCGTGTTTAGCATTGGACACCTCCACATCACTGTCATCTATTGTATAAGATTCTTACATGTGGGACTGCATTTTCTCCATTTACACAGTCTCTGAACTCTCAGCTTCTTCAGAGGATAATTCCTCTCAAATTGAGTTGACAAATCGCTAATAATGGAATAATCGCTAACTCCTCTAACTTCGCTCATGTTTTACAGCTCCCTTTATTTATTACCGCGATGATGGCTCAGTATAATGTCCGGTTTATGGCAGCCAGCCAGCAGCTGGGAGAGCTGTGCCGTCTGTTTGCCGAAGTTAAAATTCATCAAACCGCATGTGATGTTTCACCAACAATGTTGTAGAATAGTATCAAACAAAAGAAAATGTTTTGTTTATTATTAAATAAATCCAGTATTATGTCACCCGCACTTTAAGAGGTATGCTGCATTAGTTAGCTGTATTTATGTGCTAAATAAATGGGTGGAGCTGTGGTGAAAGTGTATGTACTGAGAAGCTGCCTCTCAGGATGACAAGCTTGAGTAAGCCTGCATATTATCGGTCAAGCAGTCATGTGACAGCACAGTCAGATGACAGTCATGTGCACTCAGGTGATTCTCCGGCAGGGGAAGTGGCTCCTCTACATTAGACTCCGTGGCCTATCAGAATTTACGCCAAGCTCCATTCATACTGCATTATGACGTAATTAAGAAATAAGACAGGTGGTCTTCAAATATAAGTTTGGAATTCAATATTGATGTTGGCTTCCCTTTATTGTCTCTCAGGAGGTTAAAAAAAATGGTTGGTTTTCATTATAGAGGATATTGATTTAGGACCACTCATTAAGAAGTGATGTATACTTTCAAGGTTCCCAGCTGCATCAAAAAGTTCTGAAAGTGAACGTTTCTGCAATGGATATGCATGGGTCGTGAGATTAGGCTTAATCCATGCAGGACCAAATCAAAGATTGCAATTTAAAAGGTACTGTTCATAAGTCATGTCATTGCTACATGACTACACACTCTTCAAAGTCTCATCTGTCCTTGATACAGCAGCCAATCTCTGTTACAGGTTTCTATCTGCGACTGCATTGCTCTTTGTCATTGCGGCATGGTTGACTCCTCTGTGCTCCGTCTCCCCATCTTATTTTACTGTTGAAAGACTTATGCATTGCACAAACGCATATACAGTAATTAAGGGAAACAGACCTGCAGTATGCATGGCCCATTGACCAATCTATTAACTCTGACTGCCAACATAAGCAATTAATCTTGAGTGGCTCAGCATCTATAACCAAACCCTCTTAAAGCTCAGGCCTCCATGAGCTGGATATTGCAGGCTGGAAACAGGGCGCCAGACGCCCTTGCATGTTTGCAATGAAAATCTTAAAGAAGTTTCATAAGCCTCTCCCTCCTATCCTTTCCTGGTGCTGTATACCCAGTTTTTTTGACAGTTGGAAATAAGACACAATGGGCCTCATGCAAGAAGCGATATAAGAACACATTTTCTCTTATTTTTGTTCGTATGCCCGATTTTTTCTTATTTTGTTCTTACCCATTGATTTCTGGGATGCACCAATGTTTTCTTATTTTTGCGCTTCTCTTAGGTAAGAGAAAATTTTACGAGTGGTCGAGAGCACTCTTACTGAGATAAGAGAAAACAGAAAGCTGTTATCTCTGTCCACAAATTGCTTGTCCAGTGCACGGCAACACAAGTTTTAAAACCTAAACATTAAAAATGCATCATGTAATCACATTTTGATTGTTTTCTGTTTTTGAGAAATTATAATGATTCTATTATTTAATTTTTTGGCTGAAGAGTTTGGCCATTTGATCCTAATTAGGACGAAGCTGTAAAAACCCTTGGATACTTGCGTGCATTCTGCTTCTGAATGGCTTACCTATTGCAGTTGGACGCTTTGGCCATCCAGGCCTTGCACAGACAGCGGGTCTTTAGAGATTGCGCGATCTGTTTGCTGAGACAGATGAATGGCTGCTCGAACCAAACGTGAAAGCAACCGTACTTGAGCACGGAGGATTACTGTTGTGCGTTACGGTTCTCCTGGTCAAACAAATGCACTGGCGAAATCCATTCATACGAAGAAATTCAATGCTTGCTCGAAATGTAGGCGGACGAAAACATACAATCATAACGGGATACTACATGCAAAAATTTGGAGATTTATGAAATAATTCGTAAGTAGTTACATTCGCTTGGTTATCACAGAATAATACATCAGTGCCATGACAAACTAAAGGAAATGCGGCACCGATATTTCAAAGTGCAGGACGCTGTGCGAAAGTCTGGCAGCTCAAATTATGAGACGCAGCATATGCATTCGCAATATTAATATTTTAAACCCCCTTCTCAATAATAAAACCCCCCAAAATATATTGGCACCTCCTTTTCAAAATCGTTCCCTATTTAAAACCACCTAGGCGCATAATGCAACGCGCTGAATCGGAATTTTGAGATCTATGCGAGCAGGTATGTTACGATATTACCAGTCTGAAAGCTGACCGGGGGACAATCGTACTGTGGCACTGTACGGAATAATCGTACCAAGTGTGAAAGTGCCCTGGAGCAGCCACGAGCAGTCTGCTCTTTGCACACGGCACGTCACCTACCCTTATATGGTGTTTAGTGGGTGTCATATTATGCTAATTTGAAACAACCGGGCACGCGCTTCCAATTTACGATCAAGTGGGATTCAACATTCTGCACATCTGGGCAAGAACAGATTTGGACGGTAAGAGCGTTTGGTGCATACGGAGTATATTTCTCTTATTTTTTCTCTTAGCAAAAAAATAAGAGAAAATATAAGAGAAATTTAAGAGAATGTTGCTGCATGAGGCCCATTGTTTTCCCCCGCCACGCGTTTAGCGCGAAGCGGGGGATATAGTATTAGACTCCGTCCCTCCGTACGTACGTCCCTCTGTCCGTACGTACGAATTGGAATATCTTAAGAACTGTTGACTGGATTCTCTTCATATTTCACATCTAGGTTGATCACAGTAAGAGAAAGGTTCCAGTCATGTTTGGTGACCTTGACCTTCATTTCAAGGTCACAAGGTGACTAACTTTTTTTTGACATTTTACCCTTGTCAGCGAGATATCTCAAGAAAGATTCCCTGGATTTTCCTCATATTTGACACCAAGATTCATCTGAATTCTGCTGAATGTTTATCGATAAGCAGTTTCTTTGTTACTATTTTTACTATTCATACACTGTGACATTCATGTCAAGGTCACAGTAAGTCTTGAACATATTTTTGCGTTTCAACAACCACAGTGCAAAATATCAACGGATGTTGACTGGATCATGTTTCTGTTGACATTTAGCTTCATCTTAACCTATCACCATCACTTCAGTCCTCTTTAATTTTGAATTGATAATTTGCGGCGAGGGATGATGTCACCTTAGTGACAACACTTGTTTTATTTTCTTCTCGATCTTTTTTTGGGACTATGGTTTGGGACTTGCAGTTGGCAATAATATGGCAAGTATGTATCCTTTGGGCTGAAGCAAGTTTGAATACCTTGTCCTAAAGCTAGATGCACTGTCAACAGTGACTGTGCAACCTGATGATTGTGGTGCAGTACAATCAGCAACAATGACAAAGCAAATTCCTGGGTAATCATTTGATATAACCCATAAAATTCTGAACCTATGCACAAAAAATGCAGATGTTCCTTACAATGAGCTTGATCCCCCCATCTGTAAACTAAATAGAGGAGACCTTTAACAGCAGAATGTTCAGAATAGAGTCTATTTGAGTCCAGCCTTGCCTGAGTGGAGCCAAATAGACTCCTTAAGAGTCGATTTAACAGTTTGTTATAACTAGATGCCTGGCTACTGAGTCAAACGGTGTACGATGTCTCGGGTATAAAATATGGTGCACAAAGGGAATCACTTGTGCTGTGCAATGTGTCTTTGAGTTTGGTTCAATGCGATATAATTATTCAAATTAATCATCCCACTTTGACAAAGCAATTACCACCAGAGATAAACCTCCATAATATTTTAGCACATTTCTCCACTCCACTCACCTAATTCACAGATAATAATAAAGCGGTGGTAGAGGTGCTTTCCAGCCACCAAAGGAAAGTAAATTACAATACCACATTGATCACTGCACCTCATGCAGCACTTAAAGTACAGGCCATGAAATGCACCCAGCCAACATTCAATATCAGCATTCACAGCTGGTTCTCCACCACTGATATTTTCTCTCTCAGCAAGAATCTCAGTCAGCAAGAATCTCAAAGAAATGGGGATCTCTCACAAGCAAACCACATGTAGTGCTTGAGTCATAATGGTACCATTGGCTGATTTAATCTATATGCTGATACCTCATATTATATCCATACGAGCAACCTCACATTATGGACTACTCAGTACATGGTACACTTAGGTGACTTTTTATTTATGCAGTGTTGATCATTCTTTTCTCATCAAATCCCAGAGGGCTGCCCATGTGCCAGCAGAATACAGTAGTTATCTTTATTAGTATTTCTATAATTTTTAAGTTATTTAAAAGCTATATTAAAATATGTTTCTCTTCTGTGCATTACATTGAGGCTAATTTGATCCATATAAACTGTAGTTAGGTGTAAATAGTAATGTTTTTACTGGTTTTCTCATATCCTGTAGGACTCAGAGATGCCCACTGATGCGGAAAATTAAAATGCAAATAGGGTTCAATGCCTTTCAATGTATCGCAAACTTATTTGGCTGCATGTCATGTTTCAGAATGTCAATATCATTGACTGACCGATAGTGACATTTCCATCCTTGTCTTGCAGGGGGTTTATGTGAAGCAATAATGAGAAATTAAGATGGGCAGCTTGGAGATCACACAAGAGGCAATCCTAAGCAGTCACATTGTACTTGAGTTGTTCCTTGTACCTAGTTCAGCCTGGGCAAAAGATAAAAATATGCATTAATGACTGCGCCATTTGTGGCTGCATAACATGAAGTTTGGGGCCGGGCTGGGAACCATGGTACTTTGTTTTGTGCCACGCCTATCTTGGATTTTCTGGACGATGATGGTAAAGTATAGCATACCCTTCTCAGCGAGAATGTCTAATCATGACCAAGTCAAATGAAACTACAGATGACTTTGGCCTTTTTCAGACTGCCAGCCCAAATCCTATTTTTTGCATATCCAGATTGTATCTAGCTTGAATTTCAGGTGGTCTGAACAGCATAAAACCACATGAAATGCGATTTTCCCGAATCTGATTCAACCCACATATGGAGGTGGTTTCAATTGCGATTCCAATCGGATTTGTCTTGATCTGAACAGTCTAGCCACTTGAATAGCATTTGAACGTGCCCCTTTCGTCATTTGCACCACGACAAACAATTACAACGTAATTCTGTGTGACGGAAGTGATTGATTAGCGCGTGCCACAGTGCCATGCCAGTTGTGACCGCTGCAAAAAATAAAGAGGAACACAGCAACCTCCTCCGTTTCTGGCGTTTTCTCACAAATTGAAAAGCATTCACGCCACGGCTATGCATAATAATTTGATTGATTTCCAAAATCAATCCTCCGTCGTCCATGACGGCTTGTTTGTGTAAAATTCTACCTAATCAATCCAGGTGTGTGTAATTTATGTCGGATCTGAGCACTGCACAATAGGGACGCCAAGATCGGATGTGATCACTTGCAGTGTGCAATGAGAACGGTCAGTCAGAAAGAACAGATTTTGATCGGATATGCAAAAAAATCGGATTTGGACTGCAATCTGAACGTAGCCTTTGTCACGCCCATAGGGCTGCCTCTTTCTGCCCCATCTTATTGTTGTTCGCCATCACCAGTCTCCTAATCACAGGTCTCAATCATTCTATTACTGCCAGCACCAGACCCTTATTACTGCCTGATTACTGCTCCCTTTATATTTCCATCACCTCAGTCCCTCAGTGAGTTGCATTGACTATCATGTATTTGTGTTTAGCTTGTGTGCCTCAGTGCTTCTTTTGAGCTTTGTTCCTTGCTTATGTGTCACTAATAAAACCTTTTATCACTCCCATTGTGTTGAAATGGAGGAAAGATTACAGACTTTGCAAATGGATAGTCACTCCAAGAATGTCTTCCCCACCCTACGCTAATCCCTCTTTGCGGTAAAGTATGGCCAGCAATACAAGACCTGTAGGCTTCAGAAAATCACAGATGACACCACGATACTAATAATCTCAGTCACTGCTTGCGGTTGTTATTGAATTTTTTCCCCCTTTTTGTAGGCTGCAGACAGAATCACAGGACCACTGCCACCCTGTTCCTCTCCTGGAGGCATGAGCGGCAGACTTCACACCTCCTGATTACTGGCCTCTCAAGATCCCAGAAAACCAGCCTCAGGAGGTGCACTGCTCAAGCTGTGCATTAAAAGGTATCAAAGAGGTAAAAGGTTCAGGACATCTGAATGAAGAGATCAGAGTACATGTTTCTGTGACAGCATAACAAAAGACAAATAAGATGAAACAAGGATGCAAAATATCAAGGGGTTTCTTATCCCAAATTCTCGGACTGATCAAGGTCCCTCACCATATGTGGACAAATAGCCTAAATGAAAAAAGAAAGGGGAATCTAGTTTGCATACATTTTCACATTCAATGAACAAACACGCCTGAATCTTGGCTGCTCTCACTGGGGGCAATTGGAGATTTTGGGTGAGAAATTTTTTATTCAAATGACTGTGTGTTATAATACTCTTTTATAGAGCTTTTGTTCCTCAAGGTAAAATCATGATGATTAAAATGTTTCAAATAAATTCCAAGTAAAGTTGAAAAAAAAAATCCAAAAATATTACTTGTAATGCTCGTTATGTAAATAATTAGTAATTATTTGGTGATCTGCCACACCTCATGCAGCCTATACAAAGGCCACTGCTCATAAATAGAACCAGGTGTGATGAGCAGGGAGAGTATCAAAATTAATGAGTGAGAAAATATGCTCCAAGAAAAGCAAAATCATGCAGGGGTTACTGCTAGAAATTGCATTGCTGGTTTTTGTCAGTCTCAATCTATCTATTCAGAAATTACACTACCTTACAGGCATAGAAAATCTCAATATCTTTATCAGCTATTAAGAAAATAGGTAAATGTTTTAAAACAATAGGTATTGTAAAAAGGGAAGGATTTGGAGGCCTCTTCATGCAGGAGCTGCCATCTGCTGACATTTTCAGTCCTCAAGGACAGGATAAAAAGCCCACAAAAACTGTCAGCAGAATTCAAAACCTCTGCAATTAAGACCCTTTTAAGAGGAGAAATAACCAGAAGGTAATCTGATGTAGGTTTTATATCTAATACTGATAGATGCATTCTAAAGCCATTGCTGTCTCAGAAAACATCCATCCATTCCGTATGTATACCGCCTCTTCCTCACTGGGTTCCATGGCTGTATGCACGATTGAGCCCAGCGAGGTCTGGACCTTGGTATTTTTTTCAAGGTGTGTAATAAAAGTTGTGAAATAAGCCTAAAAATAATATTACTTTGATGCAGCAAAGATATTATGTATCGCCAAGTTGTTTCACTTTCTCTTCTGATCACAGTCAGTGTGTGTGTGTGTGTGTGTGTGTGTGTTGCTGTCTGGATGATGCAGTACATTATCTTGTTCAAACTACAAAATGTTTGCTCAACACGGTGGTTCTTTGGTTGAGCAAACAGGAAGGACAGTCAGGCAGTAAGCTGACGAGAGAATGTCACCTTAAATGTAATTGTCGTTCAGTACCATTCATCCCCTGGCATCAGGAATAGCTATGTTAAACCAAACCGTGGCCATTCCTCATGATATAGTAATTTCATCAGAGTTAATTAACTGGCTAGTAGCCTGCTAACATGAATTTCATCCATCCAGTAATAGACTTCCAGTAAAAGCTGAAAAGCTTTTCTTTTAAATTTAGTTTGAGCAAAGGATTGATATTCAAATTAAAATGAGGTGCCCCTAAATAGAGGATCTTACACGAGGTCCTGTCATCTGAAAGTGTGCTCAAATTTTTGCTTTCCAAACTGCTTAAACAGCGCACACGTAGATCAGGGAAATCAATTTTTTTTTCTTTTTTGGCATGCCCCCCCTCCCCCGGCTGAGTTTTTGGACTTTTTAAGCCCGCTTAGCCTTAGCCCAATCAGGCTTACATGCTGTGGTTAGATGCCTTCGTGGTGGTCTGTCATGCGTCCGTAAACTTTTTGCCTTGTCAGTGCTCTAGCGCCTTCAGTTTTTTACGGTTCCTTTTCATACTTTATTTGCATGATATGGGATGAAAATCTAGGCCAAGTTCGATGTTGGCCATGTTGCGATAAGCTAAGTGGGTGCAGTGGCTTTGCCACTTTTTTTTTTTTTTTACAACTGTGCGCACATGTAACCTGTGTGTATGAGTAATTTTTTTTTCTTTTTTCTATCCTGTCACCACCCTCCCTCTTCGGAGGACAGCTTTATTTAGTAACAAAAATTTTGATGAAGGAAAAAAAAAATCATCATTTGAAACCTCAAAGACGGAGGGATTATACCAACATGAATAAGACAATACTGTTTCAGAACATGTGTATGTATGCGCGCACGTGTGTTTATGTGTGTGTGCGGGCGTTTGTGTGTGAATGAGTGTGCATGTTTGTGTATATGTGTGATCTGTGAATTTTTTTTTTCAATGACAAAATACAAACAGAAACAGCAACACAATATTAAAACAACAAACAGTGAGATCAAAACAAAACAATTTAACCTTAGCAATGCAGCCCTCAAACAATATCAGCCCAACATAGAAGTATCTATCAAATTTCACAGAGGTTTGTAGTTTTCTGCAACAGTATAAGGAAGAATATTTGAAATCAACAGTTACAGAGTTAAGCATCCATTATTAGATTTGTCAGGAAAGAGAAAAAATTATAATAGCAGCAATCAACAACAATATAAAAAAAGAAAACAATAATAAAAAAGAAGAAATTAATTGAAAATGGTGGACTCAATTCCCCCCTCTAAACACCACTTTCAGCTTTTATAATGACATTAGGTAGCCTTCTACTGGTGCCCATACTTTGGCATATTCTGACTCATTGTTTTGCAATCTAAAAGCTATCTTTTATAATTTAATCATTTCTGATGCTTCAGAGATCCATTCTTTATGAGAAGGTATATCAGAGGTAATCCAATTTTTCATAATTACCCTCTTTCTGATCATACATAATGAGAGAAAGACTTTTTTAGCCCTTAAAGGAACCCTACTGAAATTATGTACATCTCCCAATATACACGTTTGTGGCTAAAATGGAATGGCTATATCAATGCTGTTCATTACTTCTTTTGTTATGCCAAACAATGTCATTGATTTTAATGCAGTTGTATTGAATTAATTAATGTTGTATTGACATTGTATTAATGTCATTTGACCTTTGACCTTTGACATTTTAGTGACGTAACTTCCTGCAGATTCGCAGTTTACTCCTCAGTGACTATTAAGCTCTGCTAAGGAGAGGGGTGCATGTGGAAATGTGGCATGTGAAGTTGCTGTACTGATATTAATGCGGTAGACGCAAAATAAAAATCTCTTGGCTGGCAACATAGAGGTGGCCTTTGTTCCCATTATTCATCGCTAACAATGCAGGAGAACTACGATACCGGCCACACACAGTCCGGCTAGAGTTGCGGATGTGCTGGAGCCATCCCAGCTGACTATGAAAGGCAGGGACCCACCCTGGACAACTCTCCCATCCATTGCAGGGCACACACACCATTCACACACCGTTCACTCACACGTTCATACCTTTAGGCAATTTAGAGTCTCCAATTAGCCTGACATGTATCTCCTTGAATTGTAGGCAGAAACCGGTCAGTACCTGGAGGAAACCCACGCGAACGTGGGGAGAACGTGCAGACTCCATACAGAAAGGCCCCTGGCCAGATTTGAATTTAACCCCCAAATTACACCAGATGCATGTTTGGTCCGTCTGCGCTGAGCTGCATAGTCAATAAAGTTCCTTTATTGACTTTGTTTTTTGTAAAGGGGTGCACAACTTAGGCTTTGATAAGTGTAAATTGTGGTTTTTTAGCCAACACCGCAAATCATCAGCCTTGTTGTTCTATCAAGCAAAACATTTTAAGGAATCTAATCCCCGCAAGTAATGATCCTACCTGCTGGACAGGAGGAAAAGACTGCCATGGTTTGAAGTGCAAACTCTCCCACAAGTCGTTTTAATTATCTGCTTGTTGAAGGTGCATTCTGTCCAATTCTAATTCCCAGCATATTCCTGTGTTAAGAGTTAAACAGACATGGAATGGTTGGGGGGTTGGAGAGGAAAAGGTGAAAGTAAGGTGACTGAAGTGGTGCAGTTAATTGAAACTCTTGTGAGGCCACAGGGCCTGTTTCCTCTGAATCTCTGCCTGAGCCTGGAGGAAGACTTTTGAGTGTGATGGATCCATCATCTGGGAAGGATGTTTAAACCTTGGTGCCAGGCTTGTATAATTAATGCTGCTAATCACTGAGTTTTCCCCACTGTGCAAGTGCAGCACACAATTTTTTTTTTGCATCTTTTATTTTGACAACTACTGAGCAACAGGGAAACACAATCAGACAAATATATTCTCATTCCTTGCCAGTGCCATATAAGCCACATACAAACGTGCACCCACCCGTATGTGATCTGATACTAATGCTATCATATCTCATGCCACTGATCTGATACTAATGCTATCATGTCTCATGCCACTGATGATACTCAGCTATCATGTCTCATGCCTCTGATCTGATACCTATGCTATCATGTCGCATGCCACTGACCTAATACTAATGCTATCATGTCTCATGCCACTGCTATGCAACTAAAAAAAGCTGTGACAGCTGATAACCACACAGAAATAAAGAGTTACCAGCTTATAATACTTAATTGTAGCCAACATGCAAGAGCAACATGCATTTACTATAACTTTTGCACAATGCAGCAATACTGATTTTGGGGTGAAAAGTGTATTTTAGAAAAAGAGAGATGGTCTTTATGAATGTGACTGAAAGGATTGCACTGATAATCAAGAAAAGTTTGCTTGCTGCCAAAGCAGCTAAAAGTTCAGGACATTTAGTGGAGCTTTACATGTGAAGTATCATAGGAGTATCAACTAGTCATAAACAGCAAGGTTAATCTTGAAGTTTGTACTGAATATGGAGACAGCAGAAGAGAAGGCTGGAACATGAATTGATTCTAGCAATAGCTACATGCAATAAAAAATGAATTGTGTCTCTGTGCCTTATAATTTAACTTCTGAATACGTAATCATAGTGCACTGTGATGATTCTAAGCACAAGGCTGACTTTTCAATAAATTAAAGTTGGGACAGCATGTTAAATTAAAATGAAAATTAAAAGCAGTGATTTGTAATTTATCTTTGGCTCGTATTACATGTGCATATTTCTTCAAGAGGTAAGATCTTTGCCCCCATGTGCAGTTGCAAACCATATTCTGGCATTTTTTTATGGTGGTTTTGGAGCAGTGGCTTCTTCCTTGCTGTGTAGCCTTTCTGATTATGTTGATATTTAACTTTGTTTACAGTGGCTATTGATGCTTCTGTATCCGTTTCATCCAGCATCTTCACAAGATACTTTTTTGTTGTTTTGGGATAGATTAACACTTTTTACACTAAAGCACATGCATCTTTGCGAGACTAAATGCGCCTTATTCCTGTGTAGCATGATGGCTGTGTGACAAAGTCCTTTTTGTGGTCAGGCTGGCCTGGCGTGTGCTCAGAAAATCAAAATGCAAAAAATTCAGATGGCAAATTGGTGCAGTTTTTGATGCAGATTTTTTTTTTTTTTTACCAAAGTGAAGAGTATATTTGCTAGCATACGAAATACCACCACCAACAAATACACAAACATCAACTTTTTAAAGCATTACAAACTTAATTGTTTTGTTTTCCCCATGATGCTTTGTGCCAAACTTGGAAGGAAGTGCAGTTTGTGTCCAGAAAGGAATAAGTGCGGCAATATTCCAGCAGTTAAGTTTGTGTGCTGAGTGGTGCGAGGTTGACTGAAAAGGAGTGACCTGCGTCAAGTGGAGAAGTGGTGAGATACAGAACAGAAAATGGTAAGGTGAAACTTTAATTAGCGTAATTCACAAGCCATACTTTTCTGTCTACTAAGTGTAAACCCCTAGTTAGGCCACTCATATGATGAGTAGAGCGAGTTGTTTTCCTTTAGCGACAGTGATGACCATAACGAGGAATATTTTAATTGGGATTTGATGGTTTGAAAAGAAAACTAAACAAGCGGAGATAGCTGCATTTCGGCAAGCACGTACCACTGACAGACGGCTCTGTCACACCACCCCCCTCCTCTTCCAGATTGCCCAATTCCAGCAATCATGACCGGTAGTCTGCCATTAGATTCTTTGTGTCTGGACTGTGGCGAATGTTGAAGCTAAATTGCTGGAGAGCAAGGTGCCAGTGGGTCACTCTAGCGTTGGAGTCTTTCATTTTATCAATCCACACCAGAGGCCTACGGTCAGTGTCCAGATCAAACTCTCTGCCTAACAAGTAATAACGGAGGCTGTCAAGGGCCCATTTAATTTCCAGCCCTTCTTTCTCGATTGCTGAGTACCTTTGTTCACAAGGTAAAAGCTTACAACTCAGGTACAGCACTGGTTGTTCCTGTCCTTCCTGCCCCCGTGCTTACATGGCACCGAGGCCCACTTTAGAGGCATCTACTTGGACCAGAAAATGTGCATCCAAGTTGGGACTGATGAGGGCAGTGGTCTGAGCAGAGGCAGTGCTTGAGTTGCCGGGTAGCTCGCCCACAGTTTTCAGTCCGTGTAATAGGGTGTTGGCCTGCTTTTCGAGTAAGGTCGGTCAAGGGAACAACAATGGTGGCGAACTGGGGAATGAAGCACCAGTACCTACCCACCAGCCCGAGGAAGGATGTTACTTGGTTCTTTGTTCTGGGCCTGGGACTGTTCTGGATAGCTAATACTTTGCATTAACACGAGAACCTGTACGCGGCGAAGTGAAGCATGTTGAGGTAATTCTATCCAAAATAACAGCTCTAATTCTTCTACGACCAGCGCTCCTCCCTCTAAATTTCAAGATTTTGCAATGCTTTAATGCTTTAATAGTAGACATTGATGGCTTGAGGTGACTTGATGCACGTATGTCCATCAAACGGCTTCAAGAATGTGAAACCATTGAAGCACTAAAAGTAGTTTGTTCATGATAATTATGCAGATTTGATGACTCAGCATGACTGGCGGTAGAGTTAAAATCCAAAGTTTTTGGTAACACAACCTAGGATTAGTGGAAATATTGACAAATACAGTTATATCAGTAGGCGGCTCATGGCCAAGAATCCCCAAGGATGCGAATCCTCGCTTGGAAGGCTTGCTGAGCGCAGTACTTTTCTTCCTAAAACCAGTTGAATTAGTTAGCTTAAGTTCAGCAACTTGAAGCCAAAGTTGAAGTGAAAACTCTGCATAGTGGCCAGACATTCCACTGTGAGTACCCCAAAAGTTATATTGGTGTTAAGATAAGTTCTGAGTATATTTCCTAATCATAAGAACATAAAATAAAAAATAAAATCAATCGCCGCAGCCATTGACATTTCATGGCAGCCATTCCAGTGTCTGCGCAAAACAAAAAGAGGAAAAAAAGAGAGAGGCCAGCATCCAACCAGAAGCCTCCCATGGAGCTAGCGTTCAGCAACCCGGAGCACCAACCGGGTCTCTGCTGCTGCTGTCCCTGATTAGGCTCTCTGTGTTTGCAAGTATTTATCAGGGAAGTAACACTATTCAACTGTGTCGCAAAAATGTCAGCAAAACACTTGACTTGCTGCTCTTTAACACAACATATTTCAATCTAATGTTTTCCACACAGATCAAAGCCAAATGTATTTGAAGAAAGTGAGACATTTTGTGCTTGTTCGCTTGCAACCCCCTCTATCCTCACTGGATTCAAGACAATTACCCAACTGCACAGAGCACTGCCTGTGCTTTATAAACTGATACTTTTTAAATAGGCAAGGGCAATACAAATGAATAAAATGACAACATTTCTTGAGTTGCTGAGAACAAAGTGTTTATTATTTTCTAATGATTTTTTGCAGATAAGTACAGAAGACACAGACGAAGAGTTTGCCACAAGTCCAATGCCTTTACAGGAAAGGGTCTCAGAGCCACAGGGTCCCAAAAATGGCTGATTTCGGCATTTTTCAACAAAACCCATTGCGAAAATTGGGGGGTGAAACCTGAGGGCATTTTCGAAAATACAGTCTATTCAGAAATAAACCAGGCCAAATTATCCATTAGGGTATCCTAACAGAAATAATTGATGCTAAAGTCATCTACCCCTTTTCTGAAGTACAGCAGCGCCCCCTAGGCCCTTTTTAATGGAAAATGCATTGAATTTCACCCAATTATGTTCAACATTAGGTTTTGCATTGATATAAAAAAATGGTATGAATGGGTTGCCTGTGAATTTTTTTTTGGATCAATGGCCTGCAAAAATGTCAAAATTATCGGTGGGAGGGCAAACATTAATGCTACTCGCCCATTACTATATAAAATGCAGTGAAGTCACTGATGCCGGCAGTTGTTTGCCCTCCCACTGCTACGATCGTTCCCCCTTCAATAAACCCGTGGTGATTAAAAAAAAAAAAAAAAAACCTTTGCATTGTTTTTACAATGTCCATATACCCTCCTCCCATGATAGTTTCAATGAGCTACTGTGAATAATTCATAGTAAAACACAGTGATGTGCAGTCGGAGGTTAGTTTGGCGAGGCAGAAACCTCCCCTTTGCTTGATTAGCAATCAGACGATTAACTAGTTCAGTAAGACTATTCGGCAGAATGACGGGCCAGTTTAAGTTTCCGCGGCATTATTACTCAGTACATCGAACCTGAAATGCTCACTAGACAGCAGATTTGCGCGTACTTGCTTCCAGGAAGCCGAAGCAATGTCATCAACAAATATTAAAACAGTTCGACTTATGCAGAGTTCAATGCTTAATCAATATACAATGTATTCTCCTTTAAATACGCGCTTTTACATCCAAACAAAAAGCGGGCGCTTATTTTCAGTCTTCTTTCATAATCCGATTAACAAAATGTTTAAACGATATACAGTATTACCGAGAGCCGAGAATTTTTCCTAATTGATTATTCAGATTTCCATCCATGCAGTCTCGAATTGAAGCGTATACGTGAATTAATCTTGCTTGTGACCAGTGGGCTTCAAAGGCCTGGCGCAGGTTTATTCCTTGGTATATTTTACTGAAACTTCACAAATAGGGTCACAGGATATTCAGTCAACAAACTATGTAGGGTAAAGTAAAAAATACGCTCACCTTTCTTGCTATTGTTGAGAAGAAATCACGGTGAACTCGTGACGAACTTCACCAACTTCTGTCGAACTTATTTCACATCCCCTGGAGGTCTAGCCTGGACGAACAAACTCGTAATTTCTCAAATTAGATGGCTGTAAGCAAATCAGGGCCGTAGCTGGGATAAGACGTCGACGCGGGCTGTTTGAAATCTCCCTCCTAAATGGTTATTTTTGCCACGCCGTGCCCTTGAAAATTTGTAAACACGGCGCAAATTGAGGTCACGCATTCATCCTACGGGCGAACAATAGCTCTATTCAAATCGCGTTTTTGGCCGTAATACGCAGAGTTCATGTATGAAATGAGGGTATCCTATTGAAAAGGTTGCTTTTAATCAAACCATGGTGTTCTTTTTGTATGAAAATGGTATTTACATCATTTTTCATAAGTTTTCTGAGGCTTGTTTACCGCCCCAGTTCAGCTACGCATTCCATTAGAGTTTATGCAGAGCGTTGCCCATGCCTATTTTAAAGTACATAGATGACGTTAATTTAAGTATTTGGCCAATTCTGACAGGCAAAATTACTTTTAACTTAAATGTATGCATAAAGTCATAAAATCTTTCACAGAAAATTCCTGCAATCACACAATCGATATAAGAGCTGTAGTAATAGTCTAAAAAAAAAATGCCACGCGTAAAAAAAAAATTTGTAAAAAAAAAAAACAATGCAATTTCCGACCCAGTTTTTTCCCTGCATAATCAAGACTCATCCAAAAGGCCTAGACACATCACACTAAATTCCAAAAGGTAGGCATTAAGTGCACATTGTTCTACCATTCATGAAAACTTTTTTCATCAAATGCATGATCCAAGAATGGATACAGGTTCACAATGTTCTCTGCCTAACAGCAGTTTTCACTATCTCTATATTGGCCACAGGATGCATATCTGTTTTATCCTCCTATTGTTTAAGTTACCACATGCCAGAGTCCTTCCCGTTAAACAAGGTTAGTAAATTCGTAAGTTGTCTCATCATCAGCAGCCCAGTTACAACCCCAATTCCAAAATAGTTGGGACGAAGTTTAAATTGTGAATAAAATCTAAATGCAATGACTTTCAGATCACATGAGCCAATATGTTATTTACAATAGAGCATAGATAACATTTCAAATGTTGAAACGGAGACATTTTACATTTTTATCCCCAAAATGAGCTTATCTCAAATTTTCTGGCTGCAACAGGTCTCAAAAAAGTTGGGACACAGGTAAAAAAGGGCTGAAAAAGCAATTAATATATAAGAAAATCAGCTGAAAGAACATTTAGCAAGTAATTGAGTTAACTGGCTATAAAAGGGACGTCTTAGAGAGGCTGAGTCTCTCAAAAGTAAAGATGGCTAGAGGCTCTCCAACCTGTGAAGGCTAGCGTAAAAAAATTGTGGAATACTTTAAAAATAATGTTCCTCAACGTCTAATTGCAAAGGCTTTGAAGGTCTCACCATCGACAGTTCATAACATCATCAAAAGATTCAGAGAAACTGGAAAAATCTTTGTGCGTAAGGGACAAGGCCGGAGACCTTTACTGGATGCCCGTGATCTTCAGGCCCTCAGAGGCCACTGCATCACTCACCGGCATGATTCTGTCATTGACATTACTAAATGGGCCCAGGAATACTTCAAGGAACCACTGTCTGTAAACGCAGTCCGTCGTGCCATCCACAGATGCCACCTAAAACTCTATCATGCAAAAAGGAAGCCATTGTTGAGCATGATCCAGAAGCGCCGCCATGTTCTGTGGGCCAAGGCTCATTTAAAATGGACTGGAGCAAAGTGGCAAAGTGTCTTGTGGTCAGACGAGTCCAAATTTGACTTTTTTTTTGGAAATCATCGACGTCGTGTCCTCCGGGCTAAAGAGGAGAAAGACCACCCCTCCTATTATCATCATTCAGTTCAAAAGCCAGCATCTCTGATGGTATGGTGATGCATTAGTGCATATGGTGCGGGACACTAACATGTTTTAAAAAGCACTGTGAATGCTGAAAGGTATATAAAGGTTTTAGAGCAACATACGCTCCCCTCCAGACGACATCTATTCCAGGGAAGGCCTTGTGTATTTCAGCAGGACAATGCAAAACCACATACTGCAGCTATTACAACAGCATGGCTTCGTAGTAGAAGAGTCCGTGTGCTGAACTGGCCTGCCTGCAGTCCTGATCTTTCACCGATTGAGAACATTTGGCTCATAATTAAACGAAAAGTCCGTCAAAGGAGACCCAAAATTCTCCAGCAGCTGGAAACCTGTATTAAACAAGAGTGGGATCAAATTCCAATGGCTAAACTCAAGAAACTTGTCTCCACAATGCCCAGACGCCTCCACTCTATGTTAAAAAGAAGAGGGGATGCTACAGCATGGTAAACAGGCTCCTGTCCCAACTTTTTTGAGAACTGTAGCAGCCATCAAATTTGACATGAGCTCATTTTGTGGATAAAATGGTAAAATTTCTCAGTTTCAACATTTGCTATGTTATCTCTGTTCTATTGTGAATAAAATACTGGCTGGTATGATTTGAAAGTCATTGCGTTTTGATTTTATTCACAATTTACACTTTGTCCCAACTATTTCGGAATTGGGGTTGTATAAATGTGCATCAAAGCAATCTTTGTTTCCGGCTAATCTGTTTCTTTCTTAAAGGACTCTTGTATTTTCTTTGTGCAGATGGAGGGCAGCCACATCATTGAATCTCCTGAGCATCGCTCCCGTGGACCGATGCTGCTCACCAATACTGCGTCGTTCAGACTTCATCTAGTCTGTTTCCTCCGTTTTTAAAACTTTTAGCCAATTTGTTCAGTGCTGTCATGCAGGTTCGGCTCATGCATAAAATAGTAGTCATTGGTCACGTGTTTTCACATCTTCGGCAACTATTCCACAAACTCATGAAGTACTTTCTCTCTGTCTGCATTCAATAGTGAAAGGGGGACTCCATCGTTTTATCTCAAATTGTTTGAGAATGTTCCGTCCTTGGTAATGATATTGACGTTTTGATTAATTAACGATTGATATAGGCTATAAGTTGTTAGCTGATGCTGTTAAACTTTTTTTTTTTTTTGGAATTGTGCCTGTGCCTAAGAGGAGCACTTTTGCGGACAGGGGAGAGAATTGTTTTAGTTTGGTCTGTATTATTGAGAAGTAGGAATAGTCTATCTTTACATGAGTAAGATAGGAGATGTTTTGCCGTGGTTGTGATACTTATGGGTGCGGGGTTGTGGGAGCGTGCGAGAGCTATGGCTGTGTGTGTTAGAAGTAGAGGGGTGCTTCCACCGGCCTGCTTTCGTCGATTGAGTTCTTACTCTCAGCATCAGGGAACATTGAGGCTATTTGCATTTATATGTTTGTTAGATGTTATATTTTGTTTATTGTTTGTTGTTTTGGGTGTCTTTGTTTGTGGAGTTGTTTTGCCACCATTGTATATATAATGGAGATATGCGACCTTATTGAAACACTATATTCTGATGGTGAGTGTGCACGGGGCATTGTTCTATACCAATACATAAGAGTCTTGTGTAATGAGTACAATTAAGTATATTTCACTTAATGTCAAAGGGGCAAATATTATGATTAAATGTAAAAAAAATACTCTCTTGGTTGAAAAGGGAAAAGGCAAATATAGCTTTATTACAAGAATCGAAATTGAATGATAAAGAACATGATAAACTTCGTAGAGAATTGGTAGGACAGGTTTATTACTCTTCCTTCTCAACCAGAAAAAGGGGAGTTGTTATTCTTATAAATAAAAATACCCCATTCACTTTAAATAAATGCATTAAGGATAAAGAGGGTCGGTATGTCATCATCAATGGCATATTATTTGGAGAAAATATTACAATTGGTTGCATATATGCTCCAAATACATATGAAAATGGATTCTTTTCCACCTTGTCGCCAGATATTTCTTCTTTTTCACCCTCTTATACTATATTAGCAGGTGATTTCAACTGTATTGCTGATCCTGAGGCAGACCGGTGCCCCCCATCCAAAACAATGCCCTCTAAAATGACTAGGGCTATGAAAGGTTTGTGTTCTGATTTAGAGTTATTGGATGTTTGGAGAGCCATCCATCCCACCAAAAGAGATTATACTTTTTACTCAAACCCTGAAAGTTTTTCTGGAATAGACTATATCTATACTTCCAGACAAGTACTGGATAGGGTAGAGAAGTGTACAATTGGGTGTAGAGTGTTATCAGACCATGGTGATGTATCCATGTCAGTCATGCCCCCCTGCAGCCATCTATCCATCTATCTTGAACAGTCCCCCGTTTGTGGCTTATTTGGAAAAGCAAATTAAATTTTTTCTAGATATTAATGATAATTCTGATACAAATCCATCTATATTATGGGAAACTCTTACGGCGTACTTGAGGGGAGCCATAATTTCATATTGTACTGCTAGAAAAAAAGAGGCCTCAAAGACTAAAATTCTTTTGGAAAGAGAGCTATTTGAGTTTGAGAAGCAGCTGAAGGATAAACCATCCAAAGCTTTACATAAGAAGGTAGAGGCAACCCATTCGGCTCTAAATCAAATTTTGACACAAAAAGCTGAGGCTCGTATTTTTTATGCTAAACATAGGTTATTTGAGATGGGAAATAAACCGGGGTGACTGCTCGCGAGGCTGGCTGCAGGTAGGCAGGGACACACCTCTATTTCTTCTTTAAAGGATGGTTTTGGAAAAAGTCACCATGAGACAAAGGTTTTGACTAAGATAATGGGAGACTTTTATAAAACGTTGCATACAACAGAAGCTTCTGCCAATACCGAAGATGTACGCAACTTTTTGGATAAGCTAAATCTTCCATCACTTTCTGAGGAGGACCGGAGCACCCTTGGGAGGCCCATTACAACTTCAGAGGTGGTGGAGGCCATAAACTCCATGCAGAGCGGATGAGTTCCTGGGCCCGATGGATATGGACCGGGGTTCTTTACAAAGTTTCAACAATTATTGAAGGGCCCACTAACAAAGATGTATTTGCATTCTGTGGAGCAAGGTTATCTACCTCCCACTTTATAATAGTGCAATATAGTGCAATATTTCTCTGATTCTTAAGAAGGGCAAACCTTCGGATGCTCCTGGTTCGTATCGACCAATTAGTTTAATTAATGTAAACAGTAAGATCTTCTCTAAGATATTGGCAACACGCCTAGAAGGTTACTTACCATTTTTAATTCAAGACGATCAAACTGGTTTTATTAAAAATAGGGTATAACAAGTCAATATGAGGAAACTACTTAATATTATTCAGAACACTAATAATAGGCAAAATAAAGGTCTCGTTATTTCACTCGATGCTGAGAAAGCGTTCAATAGGATAGAATGGCCCTATCTATTCAGTGCGTTGGAAAAGTTTGGTCTTGGCAGGGACTTCATTAAGTTGGTGAAGTTGCTATATTATTCCCCAAGGGCCTGTGTGATCATTAATGGCAATCTTCAGAATTTACATTGAGTGGGTCAACTAGACAGGGGGATCCAATTTCACCTTTGATTTTCGATTTAGCAGTTGAACCATTGGCAGAAGCTATTAGGGCACATGGTAATATATCTGGGATTGAAATCGGACACACTACACATAAGATAGCTTTATATGCAGATGATGTGTTATTTATTTCTAGCCCATGGGAGTCTATACCAGCTCTGATGTCAATTATTAACATGTTTGGATTATTTTAAGGTTATAAAATAAATTTTGGCAAGTCAATGGCTTTGCCATCGGGGTATGGTAACAAAACACTGGATATACCAAATTTTCCATTCTCATGGTCTGCCTCAGGATTTACATATTTGGGGATATATATCACGTCAAATATAAGAGACATTTTGAGCAGGAACTTTTTTAATGTGCTTCGGGATGTTAGAAGTGATCTTGCCAGATGGATCAACCTGCCAGTCTCCTGATTGGGAAGGATGAATCTGATTAAAATGAATGCACTACCTCGATTTCTCTATCCTATGCAAATGCTGCCTCTACAGATTACAGAGAAGTTGGCTAAGGAAATTGATATGGACTTTTCAAAATTTATTTGGAAAGGTAAAAAATCCAGATTGAGTATGAAAACTTTGCAGTTGCCTAAGGATAGGGGGGCATGGCTTTTCCAAATATTTTATGCTATAATTGGGCCTGTCATAGTCGTATTATTTATGATTGGGTTCATTCTTATCTTAAGGGAGGTCCTGAACCACTTGAAGCATGGGAATGTGCCCCATATACAATATTAGCTGAGCTTACTAATACTGGCAAACCAAGCCCTGGATTGGCAAGTAATCCGATCGTTTTTAATACAATTAAAGTTTGGAAAGCTATGTCCCATTTTTTTTAATAGGAGGAATCTGGTGTCATATTTGACTCCAATTAGGAATAATAGAAACTTCCCTCCAGGTGTTAAAACTGGCATTTTTCGGTCTTGGTATGATAAGGGTATCAGAGTTATAGGGGATATATTTGATGATAATAATGTCCTCATGTCTTCTGAAATGGTGAAAGCAAAGTATGGATTGATATGTATAGACTTCTATGCTTACTTCCAAGTTTGTCATTTTATCCTTGCAGATTGTAATTTACCTCAGGATAAACCTTTGATGGGGCCAGTGGAGGAAGCTATCATTCGTTTTACTGGTACAAAGGGTTTCATTTCACATTTTTATAATTATTTTATGTCTTATGATCTGCAAAATATTGATACTGTTGTAGAAAAATGGGAGAAGGGCTTACAGATTGTATATGAAAGGGATACTTGGTATTCATGCATCCAATTATCTCATTTTATTTTCTTGGGTAATATTTATAAAGAAATGCAATATTGTATTCTCCATAGGCAACATATGACACCACACTTCTTGAATTGAATTGACTCTACTAGGTCCCCATTATGTATTAAATGTAAGAATGAGGTCGGAACATATATACATTGTTTCTGGGAATGTCCCAGAATAGCTAAGTTTTGGTCACGTATAACACAGGAATTGAATGCAATTTTTAAATGTCAGATTTGTAAAGACCCTGGGCAATTCTTATTGAGTCTTCCATCTAAAACAGGGTAGTTGGACCCTCAGAGGTCTAAATTTCTAAATAAGCTTCTCCTCTTGGCTAGGAAATGTATATTATTCAATTGGATCCAGGAAAAACCTCCGTCGGTAACACAGTGGTATAAGGAAATTTTTAGAGTTCTTCCAATGGAAAGACTTACTGCCAAATTAAAAGAGAAGGATGATATTTTTTTGAATTTATGGTGGCCGTTGATAAGTTATTTGCCCAGGGATTTAAGTGTCGTGATTAACAGGGGTACAGACTCCCAGGAATGGAAAGCCCCAGAGGCTCTTTTAAATTTCTTATAGTGGTGTGTAACCTGTTATCGGTGCGGAGCTTGTGCCGCGGTGTGCTAAAAGTGTTGTTTAATTTGAGGTTTGTTGTACTTATGTATGAATCAATGTTTTACCATCTCCTTTGCAGTGGTGGGTATATGAGTGTAAATTTCTTTTTTTTTTTCAATTGTATTTATTTTGTAATTACTATTTATACCACATGATAATTATTGTACCTAATTATGAACTACCTGTTATGTACGTTTAAAATAAATTGAGGAAAATTCCAATAAAATTTCATTAAAAAAAAATAATAATAATAATAGTCACTTGATATTCTGGATCTTATCTGAAAAGTTGCTGAAAATATCTAGCTAGCTAGCTAGCATTGACTACGTACGTCCAAATGTGTGCACTCACAGCACGGCATAAATTCAGCAAAAAAATGGATTGTAATCATTTGTTTACCTTTTCATGCACATTCCTAAGTCAGACAGATTTGCATACTTGATGCCGCTACTTAGCTCGTAATACAAAAAGCAGCAAAACACAGTACAGTGAATTGGTTTAAGACATTCAAAGTAATGGAAATACACAACTCAATTTAGGTACATCTTGAAAATTTATTATGAAAAAATGAAGTAAGTGTAAGATACATGCACAGTTATAGGATAACACGTTCAACAGTAACCGAATACGTGCCAGTTAACTAATGTTAGTTAAACAACAGCAGCCTTAGCTAGCTAACTGTATATTCTATAAGGTTACAAAAAGGCTAAGTGTTGCAATCGAGTTGCTACATTGCAAAGCCATTCATCAAATACAATTAAAGAAAACATTTGATACCTGCTCATTTTGCTGACTTTATCGACAGCATGGAATCTCCTCCAATGCTCCACCCTGACCCACATCCGCAGCAGTACTACTCACAAGAACGCACTTAGAATCAAGTTACCCTTGGTGTTTACTTGGCCTGAATAAATTTAAAAATCTTTGTCCCTGCCAAGGAAAAAGGCACCAATGATTTAAAAGAGAAAAATTTACAGATTATATATTGATCATTTCTGGTTATCAGAAGAATTTATTCACGGAGTTAACAGAGTGTCTTTTTCAATTGTTCCCCATGTTGAAATTTCTTTTTTCCCCCCATGGCATCACGTGACTTTCAATGTGAGCTTGAATACAAAGCCCTTGTCAGCATGTGGCCCAGCCCTGGTTCTGGGGGCAGGTTATCTGGGCACAAAGTGCGGCGCATGGTTCAAAAGGGTTGTTATTAATTTTCTTAATTTACAGTATCATAGGCGTGTTTAGGGCAAAACATGAAATAAACCAATCAGTGTGTCATCTCCCACTCCCTTTAAAAACCAGGTACCCTTGCACCTAGGCAAATCGCTATTATTAGGACATACTTGCCTAGTAGCAGGGTAAAAAACTACGCTGCACATGAAAGGGTCGGCGAAGTGCGCGAGCAAACCATTACTGAAAGTATTGTAATGGCCGGTAGTATACGGAGGCCAAGCGCAACGACAGAGAGAAAGAGAGTAGCACGAACACAGTACAAACACAGAGAATAATATAGACCAAACGCAAGTACTCGCGCTTCCAAAGGACGTATAATAGTCCGAACCACAGAAGCAAAGCGAGATAGAAAAAGGGAGAAGAAACTCTAACAATAAGAAGATAGAAAGTCATACCAAACCTGACTAAAGATATCTTCGGCTATAGTGCGAATCTAAATACAGACACTCTAGCGAAGGAGGCGTGCCGGACATCCTGCTTATATAGATTCTGGGGAAGCGCCGCCCCAGCTCAATCAACCAGCTGGATAAAGAATTCGATGGCCCAGGAATTCGATATCGTCCCCGGACGAGAGCCGCAAAGAAAGGTCCAAACAACGCGCACACCTCACAAACCATGACAAGTATGGAAACCTGAACATGGTGATCACCAAATAATATTGCTCAAAGTAAATTCCCAGGGCTGCATTTGAAATTTGTAATATATTACTACATGTGCATAAAACAAGCAAACAAAAAAAAAGATACTAATTCAGGGTTGTGGGTAAAAAAAATAATTACGTGCTGGTGGGGAACGACTGACAGAATTTAAAACGCTTTTTCCACTCTCAAGATAGCAAAGCATCACAACGCATCATCATTTCAAGACCAATATGCCCATGGGTGCTCAGTTTGGCGCCATTGCATTTGCTATCAATGCAAACTGGGCGCTGCACAAAAAAATTACAAATCTGCTGGTACATACGTAAACTAGTGAAGACACCTGCGTCACTCTTTGCGCCACTATGCGCTAGGTGTAAGATGGAGACCAATGTGATAATTTAGTTTGTGTGTGGATGCACAGAGAATGCAACTTCATTTGATTTTAAATTTTCAAAAAATTATCATTATGATCCACATTTTAATAGTTTTCCAGAATAGCGCCATGGACTCAAGTGCGATTACATTGAGAAGGTTTAATAATATCAGAGAACTTGCATAGCCAGAGCTGAAATTAGGGCAGGCAAACAACATCAGTTAAAACTAATCAAAAAGTACTCACCTGTTCTCAATCATTTTACTTTATTAGCAATATGTAATTATGTATTGTATTTAAGTGTTATAAGAATAATCCTCTTATGATCCAGACAAGGAACCAAATGCAGATTCAGGGTGCAATCCACAAGGGATTATTCAATTACAGTAACAGTAGATGGAAAGGCCGTAGCCCAAGACAGAGGTGGGGACTGAGCCCAGTTAAGTTGGTAATGACTGAAGATGGTAGGGGTGTATACGTGCCCAGGTCAGTTGCCCTTCCTGGGGCAAAAGCCAGGTGGTGATTCCCCCTCTCAGAAGCAGGACTGCATGACAGGAGAACCGAAGGGTTTAAGCAGGAACGCAGTCCCAATCCTGGAGACCAATGAAGGTTTGGGAGGTGTTCCTAATAAACTGACATACAGGAACAGGCAGGAACAATGGATTAACAAGAACACAGCCCTAATCCAGGAGATTGATATGAATTCTTGGGAGCTTGTTCCAATTAATGAGTACTCCGAAGAGTACTTATGTTTTTCTCTATCATTAATTTTCCGAGAACACACAGAAGATCTTAGCTCAATAATAGAAAACACAAAATAACTGGGAGGTTTTGTAGGGTATGAACCATGACAATCCATCAACCACTCTGATACCTCAAATAATCTATATTGACGGGAGATTCATAAAAGGGTCGAGGGATACAAATGATAACACCTGAGAGCAAGGCAGGAGACGAGACAAAAAAATTTATTGAAGGAGCCAAAACCACAAGTACACATGCAGACTGCAGGAACATTACCCAATTAAGGACACACGACGGTTGTGACATAATCCATTGCCAACTCAACACACAGCTTCTTTCTTAATGCAATCTAAGGGCTACTCAATATTAGGCTAAAGTCAATTGAGAACAATAATTTGCTCATAAGTGTGCCGATGCTTTATGAAAAGTAAACAGCTCTGGAACTTCTGCGCTACCTTTTTTGGCTCATAAAGCGATCTAACCTGCACCTCATGATAGTTTAACCCATTAAACTCTGAATTTTTCTCTTAGATTTTCCCTGACGTATGCTTAACATCAGAAAAACATTTTTTTCATATTGCTGGACAATATTCTCATACAATAGTCACATACATATTGTGTATCTGCTGGCTGCAGCGCTTCACTGAAGCTACATCACACTGACTGTTTATTGAGAGAAATATTCATAAAAATTGTGAATGCGCTTTAGATATTCTTGTTTTGGGAGGTGGATATCACAATTCTTGGTCCAATTTTCTGTTTGAAAAAGGTATACAATAGCTGGCTCTTTACTGGCCTTGTGCCCAAGCACTGAAATGTAATCAGAGAATCACTAATTACCATCCCCACTTGTGTGGAGGCTGATGCTGAGGATAAGAAACTACTCCTCTCTTCACCCTGGGACAAGACTTCACAACTGTATAGGAAGTGCTCCAAGCTGTATGGGTTCCCTACTGAGCTGATTCCTGGAACTAAGTGTAGGCAAATCACATTCAACCATCGTGCCTCTAATGCATTAAAAAAAAAAAAAAAAAAAAAACTGTGTCGAAGACAGTGGTCTACAACCCAGTTCCTCTAGAGCTACCATCCTGAAGGTTTTCACCCCAGCCAAAACGAAGCGCTCCTCATTTCCCAGTTATTGATCTTGATGAGCTGCTAATTAGCCAAATTAGGTGTGCTGAATTCAGTTGGATAACCTACAGGACGGTCGTCCTCCAGGAACAGAGTTGGAGATGACTGCTGTGCGAGGCAAGGATCAGATCAATAAAGATTGCTTTCTTGAGGATCAATTGGTTTCATGGCATCAATTGATAATTGAATATTATCTTAAATAATTGAAAGTGACTGGGGTTCACACCGTACCTCCTTTTTATGTGTCATGTGTCTTCTGTGAGGTGGGATGGTTGTATTGTAGCCTCACACCAAGAAGATTGTGGGTTACCTATAGGTAACAGTGCGTGAGACTGGTGTGTGAGCTCGGTGATCCATTGGCGAGTACTCCAGGGTGCATTCCTGCCTTTCGCCCATCGTTGGCTGGGACAGGCTCCAGCTCCCCCAAGACCATGAATAGGAAGAAGTGATTTAGATAATGGATGGATCAATGTGTCCCTGGTTTAAGGCTCAATGCCTCTGTCATAATCAAGAGGGCATCAGGCTAAGAACACAAAGTCCCACAAGAATTTCTGATTCACACTGGGAAGCATGGTATTTGTGCCTTTACCCCAGGCACTGCAGACAGTTCATTCTTATCGTGGCACTCCATGTCTTATTTAGTGACTTGCTCTTTAATGAGTCTTGAAGAAGGATGTATTCACTCACAAATCCAGGAAGAGAGGGGATTTACTCTGCTCTTAAGTTTTCCCTTTTTTTCTTGCATTGGTCATTTCCCTCTGTCACTTGAGACTTCTCAACTTATTTACTTATTGTCTTGAACTGAGTGGCTATCCTGCTGTCAGTGTGGTAAGGCATCCGGCATTCCTATTTCTTTTATTGATTTTTTATCGAGGGACATTGCTTGTGTGCGTATATGTATTTGTGCATAGCATGTATGTGTCTACATGTGTATGTACGGATAAGGTTTGCGTATTTGCACATTTTTCTGTCTGTCCATGTGTGTATGTGAACTGATATAGTAAAAAATTGTCTTGAGGCATTGAATCATACAATTTACTTTCCATAGATTACAACATTTAGTAGGGAGGAGAAAAGGTTCATTCTTGATAATTATTCTGTTGAACTCCTTGATCATGTCGCCTCAGATTATTCATCTTATGCTCTAGTTTATATGTGGCTTTTATGTGACATTGTGTCTAATGTTTACACAGCGCATCTGCTATATTTATACTACCAACTGCTATGTTTATATATCACTTCATGCAGGGTTTTGCTGGCATTTTATCTTAAAATGTCACAGCCTTATGACTTGCTTACGCCTCTGTCTTAAAGCAGCTCTCACCTGTATTTGGCATTTAGTTCATGCTCACAACCCTATTATCTCATCAGTGATCACTCAAAACTCCAACAGTAGTGATGGGCCAGTTTTCACACCAGTGTGTGCTCCAGCTGTGGAACTGTCTCAAAGCTGATTTATCAATACCAATATTTTCATTATTTGTGTATACTTAATGTTTCCTCACCTTTCTTGTTTCTTTGGCAAACTCCATTTTCTTCCTGTAAAACACTGGCACCTGGTGTTGCTGCTGTTCACGATGCGTGACCTCTGTAGGGATAGAATTGGGTATTAGTTCACCCCATTTTGCTGTAGGACTGATGCCACATTTTAATAACTGGTCCTCTCGATAACAATGAGACAAAAATTATGCGGGCATAGCTGCTTAATTCGGTTAGTTATGAAAAGCCAGCGCAAACACGCCCCCCACTTCAACCACTGTTTTTAGTATGACAGGCCTTGACCTGGGGAACTTCTAGAACGTCAGTTCGATGCCCTTAAAACTCTCCCTACTTTAATCATATGACCTATTTGCGCATCGAAAAGCTGCACATTTTGGCACTGTGGTGGTGCCAACTCAGGGCTGCTTGTAAAGTTCACTTAAGTAAAAATAAAACAACATATCTTCCCAATTCGATCACATTAACTCATGACACACCGGAAATGGTACAGGACTCTTCTGGTAGGCTACAGCTATAACATGGCTGCGCACATAGAAATAGTCCATAAACTAACTTTGGCACCTTTTACTGTTGATTTATTCAATGAGAAAAAATTGTAAAAAAAAAAAATCATTATTGTACATTTCGGAAAGCAGCAATTCTGCTCTTTGCATTTCAGTGTGTATGTTGTATCACTTGCCCTTGGAGTAATGAAAATTCATCAAAGATGTCTCCAATCAAATTAGCTAGTAAATAAATAAAGTAACGACTAATCCAAAGATAATCACCTCACTTACTGACTGCCTCTTAATTTTAGCTTTTCTCCTTCAGCTGGTTTTGCAACGCTTGCCTAACCTTGAAAATCTATTATGATACCAGTCAGGTTAATGTGCTTTGGGGAAGCATTGATAACTATAGTGGAATACTTTCCCCTTTTTTCACCAGAAAACCAAACTCAAAAGCACAGTAGTGTGCAAAGATTGTTTCATCAGCATTTAAATGTTCCGGTAAGAACATTCTAATCTCATATTTGTGATTGTATTCCTAAAAGGCTCAACAGGCTTGGTAAAAAAAGGTAGTTGAGAACAAATTATATTGAAGCATACTACACTTCATACATTAACTGTTTCTGGATGGGGTATAAAGTACTTTAGTAACAAAATGGGACTAAAGAATTGATTTTCCTGAGAAAGAAGGTACGTTGTAAGAGAGAGGGCTTCGCATGGTGTCTGTATCAGGCAGAGCAATAGCGAGATCCCTGCAGGAGTTATTAGTACAAAAGGTCTTTCTTTTGTCACTGATCTGAGCAGGTTTCCCACATCGGGAGAGCACTGACCACTTTTCCCATCCCTCATCTGGCCTCCGCGAGTGTCAAAGCATGAATATAAAAACCCTTACTCCGTCAATGTTAAACCGGTTGAATTTTTTTCTCTTAAACGTTCTGTTGCCTTCATCACTCAAGGAAAGACTAACGGCTAGTACAAAAAAAAAAAATGTGCGCAGCATAACTCGGGTCTAGAACACTGACTTAGAACGATAACAAAACATTGATATGTAAGGTTTGAGTTTGGGCTGAATTCATATCATTAATTATTAAAATAATCAATAATAACTTTATTTGTCCCCCAATGGGGAAATTCAATTGCAACAGTGGAGGAGCGTTAAAACAAAAAACCCACAACATGAAACACAGATGATAATGCAGATAAAACACACATTAAAGACACATAGACACATAGACACATTAAAGGGGAAGCAACTTGACTCATTCACAATGAGCAAATTAGCAAAATATGCAAATTTGCTGAGTATGACTGTGATTTCTGCATCCACTCAAGTTTACCGGCAATTATAAGCAAAGGGAGGGAAAAAAAGAAAAGAAAACAGAATGCAGCAACTTGACTGATGGGGATGCAACTCGAAATGCAACTCAGTTGGAACCCAGATTTCTCAGTCTTACACTCCGTTCATTTTCACCGAAACACTACATGGACTTAACAATGCTGGTGAGCCCTCTTGTGTTTCTGAATCTGAACACACTCAAAATATCAAAATGGCAGGAAAATTTCCATTCTGAGAATGGTGATGCCCATCATGATCTGTGAAAAGACACTCTCACTACATTATGAAATGTAGAAATGTTAGCTAAAACAGTATCTGAGCCGGCTAAGTCAGTTAGCTAAATCAGCAGATTACAAACACTAACACCGCAGGCATGCAAAAAGCATTTTATATTATAAAAATAAATAAATAAAAAATCGTTAAAAACAGCTAAGTGAATTACTCCTTGTGTGGGTAAAGTAATTAATATGAGGTACAGGACGCTGAACTGAATAATTCATTTTATGATGAATTTGCAATTAACTAAAGGCTGTAAGAATCCCCATCTGAATTAGATTAATTCATTAGGTGTGGCACATCCCCCCTAATTACAGTTACAGGAGGACAGGCAAAACAATATTAGTATTGTGAGTAGTATAAGGGGTTCTCCTTAAATTGTTCTGTTTAGAGCAAGCACCTCTGAATTCCAATGAAATGGAAATCAGTGTCAGCTAAACCATTGTTGTGAGCTTTACACATTTCCCACCATTCCTTGAAAAACAAGAGAAAGACCCACATGGCAGCAGAAAAGGGCACTGTTCTTTACCTATCATTCTCTCCCTCTAACAAACATGTTCAAGGTAGACGATCCATCTGCCTGACTGACATCTCAATATGGATGGCCCAGAATTACCAAAAGCTAGACCTAGAAAAGGCTAATTTTCTTCATTCCCAACCTAACCTCCTCACCACAACCTCCCCTTTTTATCACCGTTGATGGCACTACAGTCACTGCTACATGCTCTGCGAAGACTCTGAGGTGATTTTGGACAAACCACTAGACTTTAAGGAGCATGTAGAAGCCACAGAACAGCCCTGCAGATTCCCCTTGTACAACATCTGGAATCCATCATACCTTACCACCTGCTCTGCACTGCTCCTAATCCATGCCACTGTGATCACCTGCCAAGACTACGACAACTCCTTGCTTGCTACCATCCTGTGCCTTTCAACCCTGAGCAAATAATTGAGAAAGCAGCTGATTGACTTGTTTTTAACCCTCCTAAGTTCTCACTTGTGACTCCTCTACTGAAATCTCTACACTAACTGCAAGTTGGAGCCAGGGTCAGATTCAAAGTCATCACTCTGGCTTACACAACACCAAACAAGGTGGCCCTTCCTACCAAACAGAGGTAATCACTCCACAAAGACCTGCTTGGCCACTCTACTCCTCTGCAAGAAAATGACTACACTCCTGCCCTCAGTTTGAATGATAGTAGCTCATCCAGACAACAAAGCTTATCCAGCCAAGCTCCCCAGTGGTGGAATATTCTGTCCATGTATCTTCTAAACGCTGTCTGTGCAGCTCTTCAATTGTAGTCTAAAGACTCATCTCTTCAGGCAGTATCTGACCTTGCACCAAACCCCCCCAAAAAAAAAACTTCATTCGATCATTGTATTATAGCACTTCTTGCTTTGTAGCATTAGATTTTTTGCAATCTTCAGCTTGTTAAATTGCTTGTCCATGTTGAGGGAATGAATATACCTGACGCGATGCAAAGTGAGTGATCTAAAAGTAACTTGTTTGTGACTAAGCTCATCGATGCTCCACATGAATTTTACCTTCTCTGATCTTTTGTCGACATTTCAGAAACCTTCTATACCTGAACCTTCCTATAAAACTGCAAAAAAAAAAAAAGGTATTTTGAGCAGCAGAGAGGGAAACAGGTGCAAATCCTCAAATAAGCCGCAAAGGCAGTTTAATCACCAGACTTTTATAGCCACAACTGGCACTTGTCATAAGCCGTGCCATTTTCTTGATGTTGTAGCATTTTTTCTTTTTTTTTCCAACCTCTGATAGACTATTGACCACACCCAAAATCACAAGTCAAGTATCAAAGTATACATCACAAGCAGCTCGATGTTTGTTATTTCTGAATTGCTTGGTGCACCATTGTGGTGGGGAGGAGATTGCAATACCATGCGCTTTTCTTTATGTCCACTCTTATCTCGCTGGAAAAGCAATAATAACCAATTCCATCCCATCCATTTTCTATACCCACTTCTTCCTCACTAAGGTACCCGAGGGAGCAGGAGTTTATCCCATGACTACGGGCGAAAGGCAGGGACCCACCCTGGACAGCTCACCAATCCGTCGCAGGGTGCATACACCATTCACACAACATTCGCTCTCACACTACTCATACCTATGGGCAATTTAGAGTCTCCAATTAGCCTGATGTGCATGTCATTTGGACTGTGAGAGGAAACCGGTGTACCTGGAGGAAACCCACGAAAACACAGGGAGAACATGCAGACTCCACACAGAAAGGCCCCAGGCCGGATTCGAGCCCATGACCTTCAAAAAGCATTGAAAAATGTTGCCCAGATGTTTTTTGATGAATTCTTGATGAATGTCACTCAACTTCTCAGGCAGCAGCCATGAAAGACATTGATAAAAAGCTTATTGAAATAGAGTACGAAAATGAACCACTGAGGAATGACAATGAAAAATTAAAATCAATGCTCTTTAAAGGTATATATTATGGTTTTTTCATTGTTGTGGTGATTTATGGTTATGCTACCTGTGTAACATTTGGTTATTACTGGACTTTGTCAAATTAAATCATTATTTCACCCATTAACATTGAATTAATTAGCTTGCATAACAATTTGTACATAGGAGGGGTAGGTAGTTGAAGTTAAAAGGGATTGCTTGATCGTTATAAATAATTTTGTGCTATATTTATGTCATTAGAGCTACCAGAGTTCATAAAGGAAGTGAAGATGGCCCTGAAGTTACAATCATTGTCATCATCCTCAGACTTGGATACAGTGTTAAGTGGACCGTCATCTAGTACCTCCCAGCCATCCCCCCTGCAGGCAGTGTCCACAGACCAGGTAGTTTGGTTAATCTGATCAATCAATCTGATCAAACAAGATCAATGAAGATTGCACTTTTCACTGCACAGTAATCTGAAATTGCTTTCACTGCCGTTGGTAGTCTGCCACTTAGCGGTGTGTCAACTCAATATCTACACAGAAACTATTTCTGCCCTTTGAAACACATGATAGATGGTTGGAACCCCACTCAGGTCAGGCGGCTCCTCGTGGCCAAGATGAGAAGGTGCAATTGGCCTATGGCAGAGTGCAGCAATGTCTCAGAGCACAATGAACTCCACTTGACTATAGTGCCACCGGCCCAGGTGTGGGGGTTGAGGCATTCTAATCAGGGTCTTCCCAAAACCACAAAGGCATGTGGAGACTCCAAAAGGTGGAGGATATCCATCTGCTGATGGTTTCCAGAAATTAGCATCTGGACTGGACTGGTGGCTTCTGTGATGCTAGGTAGCAACATGCCCTTCAGGGCTTGAGAGCAAATGGTCTCGGGCAGAGGAGCCAAAAGTACCAATTTCCAAAAGCTCCAGAGTCCATCAGAGCCTGAGTGGGCAATAAGTATCCCTGCCAGATGACTTGCACAAAGAAGAGAGGCTGGGAAAAAGAGGCAGCAGCCCCAGTGAGCACCTCACCCTTTGGGCTGGACTGGGCTGTCAGCTAGGACACTCTGCGACGAGTTAGTCAGCACTGATGCAGAACAGACATAAGCCGGAATCAATTCACTGCTGTCATTCTGCAGGGCTAAGGTGGTAAAGCCTGGCTTGATCCACCAGCATAGGTTCCGATGAAGAAAGCCAGGTGGCAGGTCTGGAGGATGAACCGGTGTGTCCCAATGGAAGGGAGGCCTGTAGCTATGGTCGCTGATCCACTCATATCTCCTGCTGGTGAGTATCCATCCTTAAAGGGATATTTCAACATCTTGGCAAATTGGCCTATTGCCATAATCCCTTTGGTCATATAAGTAGGTACATTACCTTTAGTTATCCGTGCCCGTTGTTTTGAGATTCGGGGCGCGAGCTGCTCAGCAAATATAACGAAAGTGAACGGTACAGGTCCCTCGCTCCTTCAAAACTCATCAAATACACAATCCAACAGCTCCAAAACACTCTCGTAGACAAGTTGTGACCTGCACATTCACCACGCTATGAAATAATAATTTATAATTATGTAACATTATGACACAGGAAGCAAATATTTGGAACTACTTTCTTGAGTAACCCGCTGGGCGGATTGACATAGTGCACAGTGCGCACCTCAGACGTTGCCATATTTAATTAGTTTCACCCGGAGTATCATCAGCTGGAAGTAGCAAAAAGTTTAGAAAAGATTGAAAAGAGTTTGCAGAGTGTTGTTCATCCTCTTACATGATCATGGTTTACACATGTATTGTAAAAGGTTGCGGTAACAAGCTGAAGAAATGGAGCAGAGTGAAGTTTCAAATCATACCAACTAGGGGTGTAACGATTCTGAATCAATGTTTTTTAAGGCATAGGACCGCCATGGGGTGAACATCCAAGCTTTCCCTTTTCCTTTATTAAACCCGATGCAGTCTTGAACAAAAGTGCCAAACATCAAAGGGCATGAGAAATGCTTCCAGAAAAAAAACTTGACTGACATTAGTATTTTTCGGCACCATGCTGCACAGAGCCAAGTAAAGGACTACAGAATCATCTCCTTTTAAGAAATTAGGTTACTCTAATCTTGTCCCTGTTTACTTTGCTCAATTAGCAATCAAACAGGGGATTCGCTTATTTACTTTGCTGAATGAGTAGAGCTGTTTATTGAGACAGCATGTTTGATTGCCGCATTCTGAAAGTTAAATGGGCATAGATTTGCAAGAACGCATATTTGGCCATTTCATGTGATTGTGATAATTTATAGCTCACATTCACGTTTCATCTGTTTTAATGTTTTCCACCTTGTGTATTTTTTAGACGCTTGAAATCCAGGGCGATCTGAAAATAAATCTCTTTATTTTTATTTTATCATTATAGATCTCCTAAAAATACTACAATGAGAGATGAAATGCTGAGTTGGGATGTGGCGATGTTGAACGAGGATTTTTTTAAAAGTGTGATGAGACAACTTGCCGTCATGGGGTGTGTAATTTGTGTGTAATTTCTTGAAACATATACACCTGAAGCGGCTTAAAACGATTTAAAATGCCGTCAGGAAGAAGCCTGAGTTTAGATTTTGCTAATTGCAGGTGCTCCGCCCTTCCTTAAATCTGCTCCCATGTACTTGGCCTAAATAACAATCATGAAATTTATCCAGTTGCCTATAACGATTAAGATGTAATGGCGAAAAGCAGACAAACTAACTGGGCTACGGTGTTAGATTGAAAGAATGCCAATTTGAGTAATTAGAAAAAATCTTCCTCTGAATTACATCTCTCATTGTAGCATTTTAGGACATTATTCAAGATTAATTTAAAACAGATTTGTTATAAGATTGCCCTGGATTTTAAGCATCTAAAAAATACACAAGGTGGAAAACATTCTGAAAAGCAGATGAAACGTGATTGGGAGATATAAATTATCACAGTCGCACGAAATGGTGTGGCAATGGCAATTGTGTTCATGCAAATCTGTGCTGTTCTATGGCCATTTAAATTTCAAAATGCAGCAATCAAAAATGTTGTCTTAATAAACAGCTCTACTCATTCAACTTAAAGAGTAAACAAATCCACCATTTGATTGCTAATCAAGCAAAGTTAACAGGAACAAGTATACTTTTCTTAGAGTTGCCTAATTGGTTGATAGGAGACGATTTTGTTTTCATTTGCTTGGCTCCCCTCAGCACGTAGCCGAAAAATAATGATGTCAGTCAAGTTTTTTCCGGAAGCATTTCCCATGCCCTTTGATGTTAGGCACTTTCGTTCAGGACAGCACGGGGGTTAATAAAGGAAAAGGGAAAGCTTGGATGTTCACCCCATGGTAGCAGGTGGTGTTACTATGCTTTAAAAAAGCATTGATTCAGAATCGTTACACCCCTAATACCAACCAAAAATAAGGACAGGATGACACAATGGCTATTTGTGCTGGACATCGACCCCAACACTCCAGAGGACATGCTCCGGAAAATGTTTGTTTGCTCCTACCATTTTTTACCGGAGGATTACAGTGAAAGGATGGAGGACAGAAGCTCAGGAATGGTTCAAGCGCTGTTCTTGAAAGATAGTGCTATACCATCTGTCGGCATCACAAAGAGAGCAGACGTGGTAAGTGATTTTTTCCTTTGAGTTGTAAAGGTCCCATCCCACCATCAACGTATGTATCGTCCCTAATCTAATGCAATCAAATACAATGACTATAGCATTTAACTGAAAAAAACTGAAAATGCAAAAGCTTTGTAAACATGGAATGTGTGGCAGAGCTGCTGTATTAGATTGCACAGGTGTACCTAATGAAGTGGCCAGTGACTGTATGTATGTATGCATTTATATAATGTATTTAGTTGCTATAATCCAACATACACAGGAATAAACTGTCCTTGTGCAAATGTAAAAAATATAGAATGATCAGGTTTATTACCGGAGTAGCTGCAGTAAACATACGATTTTGAAATCACTCCGCCCAGCTAGTATGTCTGGAATGTAGTTTCGGTTATGCATTTGCCTTGAAAATAACTCTGTCTCGTAATTATACATTATTATTTTATAGCGTGGTGAATGTGCAGGTCACAACTTGTCCACGCGAGTGTTTTGGAGCTGTTGGATTGTGTATTTGATGAGTTTTGAAGGAGCGAGGGACCTGTACCGTTCACTTTCGTTGTGTTTGCTGAGCATCTCGCGTCTCCCCCCCACCCCAAATCTCAAAACAACAGGCATGGATAACTAAAGGTAATGCACCTACTCTTATGACTATAGGGATTATGGCAATAGGCCAATTTGCCAAAATGTTGAAATATCCTTTTAAGGCCATGTCTATTATCCCATCAATATTTGGTGGCAGATGGCACGTGGTCAGTTAATCCAAGCTGAAAAAGAAGGCATCAGAGAGCGCCAGGTGGTCCTAGTGGGTGCTGGCGACCAGCATGAGGAATTAAATGGAGTAGTCGGACACTGAGTTGTTGCCCTGATAGAGTTGGAGCAGGGGCCAAGCAGCAGCATGGCCAGGACGGGATCAGTTGACGACTGTCTTCATCTCCTCCACAAAGATAGGAATACTGAGCTTTGCAGGATCCCTCCAGCAAGCAGCAGCAGAGAACAAACTAGGCGTAGATTGCAAAAAAATGAACCGCTAGGGTGCTAAAATGAAAAGTCTTGTACTGCAGCAATTAGCATTCAACAGAAGATTACTACATGAAAGGCGAAAACATGAAAGCTATCTAAGTGTTAATTAATGTCGGTAATAACATAGTTATCTATCACTCTAAATACCTAACTGAATTGGCTATTCGCTGTCACCAAACAGCAAGTAAGTAACAATGATTTTCGCCCACATTTTCAATTTCTATTTAACACGGACTGTGGATGCACACACGTGAATAAATCTTCCCATCTGTCAGTATCCACGTCCAGCCTCCGAATGAGCCCTGCTCTCTGAGGGCGCGTCTTTGCGGATACCTAAAGGTGAGTAAACACCAACAGTTTTAACACACATTTATTCTTAAAAATCTATATAACCAGGGCTGAGAATGCTAAAAGCTGTGTGACATTTTTAGTGCACACATCAACCATTTGCAGGAGTAATGCCTTTTGATAATTTGTATTTTTTTATTGTAATTTTTTCCCATTTTTGTGTAAGCATGTTTGATTTTGCAGTCATGTGGAGAATGTTGCAGGGACCAGTGGATATGCCATCTCCTGATGGTTCTTGTTTGTTATTTTTTGCTCATACAATAAATGCTAGTTTTACCAGTTTATGATGTGTTTGAAATTATATCAAAAGCTAGACAACTAGCCCATTATAAACACACATTTCACGACATTTACAAATGTAATCTTTGCCCCCTCAATTTTTCCTGCCCTCTTGTCTCTTATCCTGTTATTTTCTCCTCTCCCTTTCGTACTCTCTTCATCTCACACACACCCATATTTGGGTACAATGCACCCGCATAACAAGCATACCTAATATATAATTATGCATCCACTTAAATTATATCATGGAATGTACGTGTCTTTCATACTCAATCCAAAAGAATATAGATTATCATTCATCTCTTAAAATTAAAAGCTGATAAATGTGTCTCTTGTAGAAAGCATTTAACAAATGGAGAACTTCAACACCTCAACTTGAAACAGTTTGACAAAATATACGCATCTACATTCAACAGCAAACACAGAGGTGTTTCAATTTTAATAAATAAAAACATCCCTATATTCATCCATTACTGATCCTGACGGAAGATTTATTATTATCAATGTTTCAATCAACCAGGTAACATTTAAACTAGTCAATATTTATGGCCCCAACAATGACAGCCCACCTTTCTTCCATAATCTCTTCTCACTACTATGCAACTCAACAAATCTCATTATGGCCGGTGATTTTAATACTGTCCTTAACCCTTCTCTCGACCATTCAAGCAACCTCACCAAAAAATCACAAGGTGGACTTGAGGCACCAAATCTTCAATACTATTTTCTTGCAAATCAAATACAATATCTTTTTAAATGGACCCAATAACAAATGCACAATATCCCATGGCTAGAATTAGAAAAAACTCTATGTAACCCTATGTAACCTCTAATGTAAACTCTATGTAGGATACAGGGGTTTTGCTGTAATTCGAGAACGTGATTTCCTGGACGTGATTTCCTCTCTGAACAGCTCGTCCCAAGATCTTCACGAGATCTGGGCAAAACCTGACGTCAGGTTGTGCCATCCAATTAGTACAGACCTAGCCAGAGCCAATCACAGCGCTGGACCAGGGCACCCTGGAAACTATTCTAGCAGGCATAAACAACCTCGGATCATATTATGCCTTATTAGTGTCTACACTTCCGGAAATACAAAAGAAGAAGAAGAACCGCGGATCATTTGAGGTGCAGTTTCATCAGTATGTCTCCCAAAGCTCCTTGTCTGTGTTTTTTTGGATGCGAAAAAAAAGCACAAATATTTTATCTTCTAAAAGACGATGCCACCAGAAATCAGTGGGCAGCTTTTTTGTTTGCTGGTGGCAAACAGCCACACTCAAAGGGAACGTTAGCTGTTTGTGCTCGGCATTTCACTGAAGACAGCTTTCTCAATAAAGGATCATTCCACGCTGGATAGGCTATGTGTCTCAGCTGCTTCTCAAACCTAGCGCAGTTGCATCGATCAAGCGCTCTGAGCCACAAGCTGTAAGTAACCATATAACAGCAAATAATGTAAGTGAAGCTAACGTGTTACAGGTGGCTAGCAGGACTACTAACGATAGTTAGCACTAACAACTGGCCTCAAACGCAGGCTTTGTAAAATATCTGAAGATATAGCCCGGATTGGGAGCAACTGTCCATGACTTACAGACGCGGAAGCAATAAGTTTTACCATTTTGTGTTGCTTTGCTGCATAAGCCTACCTAGCGTAATAGCCTGTTGAATGTGGCTGTAGCACTGCAGCTAATGTAGCTAAGTTACTGTTGCTAATGTTTGTGTCCTAAATATGCAAGAGTAATATCAGGGGACATTCAACAGAATCTATGTGAACATAAACCTGATTTGAAGCTAGCTTTTTATACTTGTTTGTAATTTGGATGCTTAGTACAACTGTTCACGGTAACGGAACTTACTGTCTGTAAAACCTGTATTGCACGGTAACGTTTGTCTCTGTCATTATGATGACCACTCGGTTACTACCGTATGTTAGTTCGCGTTCCGTGCTACTTAAAAAATGCTCCTGGGTAATTTATATGCAGTAATTCAGATCGGTATGCTTGTGTTACTTTGGTTAGCATCAAGGTGGTAGTTTTATCATAACGTTACCTGACTGTAGCCACTACAGTTGAAGCTAACCGGAGAGGTGTTGTGCGTGTCTGCAAAGTTGGGTTGATAAGGCTGTAGTTAGACCAGACGTAGGCTTTGCGGAGCTTAGGGTACGTGTTTGGGTTTGTTTACTGCTGCTATGAAACAATCGTTTTACTTATCCATGACTGGGGTCAGCCAGGTACTTTGCCGTGGTGTGGGTTTAGCTCTCTGATCCTACCGCGGTTAAAGCAATCGCGAAACGCATTATAACGTGTCTGGTATAACAAATGATTTCTCTGCATTGCCGTGGCGGAATTTCATCCACCTTTGAAAACTGTTCTGGCGAATAAAAATCCGAAAAAAAGTGGAGATCGGATACGGATTTTTTTTTTTCTACAGAAGTTATCATTTCGCTTGTTTTACATAAGCAACACTTTCACCAGGGCTATTCAACATTATCCTGCAAGGGCCCGTGTGGGTGCAGGCTTTCATTCCAACCAAGCACTTACACACCTGATTCTACTAATCAAGCTCTTCAGCAAAGACTCTTGGGGTTGATTAGTGGAGTCAGGTGTGTAAGTGCTTGGTTGGAATGAAAGTCTGCACCCACACCGGCCCTTTCTGGATAAGGTTGAATAGCCCTGGCTTACACAGTTGTGTGTTTTTGCGACAAACTCCTTTAGTTGCTTCATCAATTTATGTCGAATAAATATATGAAGTAGGTTTGATGTGTCGTAACGTTGCATCTTGGGGAGGTCTTCCTAAATAAGTGCTTTCATACAACTTCATGTCAAAAAATCTGAACCGTCCCTTTAAACAAAACATTTTCCCACTGTCCAAAATAACTTTAATTTTAAGAAGCTTTAAACTCATTTCCAGCAGCTTTAACCTCACATTGCCAGCAATCCGAACTTCACATTATCGCCAGCTTCCAGCTTGCCCACGCAGTTTCCCCTGGAACTGCACTTTTCTAGTTTTCCTTTATTCTTGTTTGTATGACCATGCTGTCTTTCAGTGATATAAATCAGATGATCCATTCTTGGCTTGAATATTGTAGCTCTGTCAGACTGATCCCTGAGTCATTGAACATTCTCATGCATATGCTATTGTTCCTGGGCAGCCATGAAAAGAATAAAGTACTCCAGCTCTCAGACTCACAGGTTTTAAAAAGACACCATTTACAAACAAGACTGACACAGATGAGGTAAGGCGTCTCTTTATAAATTCAGAATGTGGCAGATACTGAGCATAAGTTGCATTACAGTATCATTAATGTGTTTCTATCTTCCATTTTTGGAAATCTGTAAATCCACTGAGACATCAGACACTCACCTTTTCCCCACTACCTTAAGACATCAGAGAGCAAGGCTGTCTCTTCCAACACATCCCAGTTTACCTTAGAGCTGTGCAATCAGCTTCAAATGCAGCTGATGTGGCTCTCCAATGATCAAGACAACGTCATACCACAGTTCTTTTTGGTCAAGGACTTTCATTGGATGAGGCAATCCATGAGTGCTGATATACAATATAATAGCATTTGTACTTTCCATTGTGCATAAAGCCTGAAGCCTCTTATTAAATGGACTGGTACAAACGGGGTTAATGCTCTGTATATAAATAAAGAATGTGGAAGTTTCTATTCAGATATACTAGATATACTGTATGTATATATGTGTGCATAGTATTATGTTTTCAATAATTATGTCTTTAAATTCATCTTTTCCTCTCTTCAAGTCTGGTGATATATCACTGAGAAAGCATGCCTGGCTGACATCTTCGGGTGGATGTCCTCCTATCGTCTCAAGCTCAATCTACACGAGACTGAGCTGCTCTTCCTGGAAAATCCTTTCCCTTTTCAACATTGAACCCTGCAATCCAGCTTCGCCTTTCGTTCACCCAAGGCTGCCCCTCCCTACCATGCCTCTCTCTGGTCAGATTCTTCTCCTTCCTCGCCCCTTGTGCTCCAACCTCTTGCTCCTGTTTTCCAGTGGTGGAACAATCATCCGACCTCAGAACTGCAGTCAGTCCCCGTTTTTGGACATGGGCTAAACCTTGCCCTTTGACCTCCTGCACCTCTGCCTAGGAATTCATCATAGCCAGGCGTCTGTACCCACGCCCACCCAAAAAAAAAACCTAACCTGAATCAGGATTCCTACTTTCTTACTTTGTTTCCCTTTACAAGAGGCAGGGTTTAAACTCCCCAAAAAACACTAGTTAGGCATTTTGTTGTTGTTCTAATATGTTAATGCCATAGAAATGTTCACTTTTTGTAATGCTGTACTCATTATTAAGCGATTTTGGATCCTTAATCCCTAAATTGCAAATTGGACGTGGTCCACAGAGGTCAATCAGACATCCACCTCCTCCTCTCCACCCTGAAAGCAATACTTACACAACTTTGAAAAAGGGCTTAATATGAAGCTCTGGCAAAAGTGCAATCAGAAAACCAACCTTTCGCATGGTTCAGCCAGAGGTTTATTTCCATTTAGTCTGCTGTCACTCCTCCTGCATGCTCACTCATAATGCTCACGCTGCGATAGTGTGGGGCTTTTAATTCTAAATTGAGACATCAGCTGACCACATCTATCCAGTACCACTGAGACACACCTATGCAATTAGCCTATCATATCACTGCTGTCTTTTTAAGTATAATTCTCTCTCTTCCTTGAGTACATTAATGTTGCAGTTATGTAGGCCCTCCACCTCCTCATTACCACCCAGGCTTTGCAGATTCATCAACTTCATCATTCATCAGCCTATCAGTCAGCAGAGCCATCAGCCACCACCATCACCTCCAGTATCTGGACTCAGTGGAGGGATTTATCCTGCTGCAGCTCAGGGCAGATGGCCCTCAATTTAGTCTGTTTGCCCAAGTCCAAGCGCTAAAGACTTTGTGAAGGCTGCCATATTGTGACAAGCGCCAGATGTAGCTCATCAGCCCTGCCTGCCAGCAGAGCCCTGCCACATGCACCCATTATTCCATTATTAGTTTGTTTCTCTCATTGGTTTAGACATTACCTCACTTTAGAATTTAGTTCCTGCCTTGTTCACTTTTCTTTTGTCAGCCAGACCATTTGCATTTCTTACTCATGCTGGTTCGGCTTTCTCCCTTCGGAGAACTAATTCTCTCTCTTATGAGAGCTTGCATGTTTTTGCACATGTAAATTGCTCTTTGTTTCTTGTATATTGTCTCTGTATTACCAGATTTACCACTACCAAATTGGAATTAGCTGTTTCTCCCTTCTGGGCTTCGTAAGCTTCTCCACTTTTCTAATTTCTATTTGCCATTGTTTCTTGTAGTTGTACGCTCATTGTTAACCTTGCACAATGACAAATAAACCAGTCGTTTTGCCTGCTACTTTGTGCTTGGGGTCTCCCTCTATTCCTACATGTAACTGTTACGTCCCCGTCTAGGGTAAGGGACGTGAACAGAAAAAGTAGACTGTGACAAGGCACAATAACTTAATTATGGAATTTATTATGCCAAACGTAAAAACAATCAATGCAAAAAAAAGTGGCCTGGGAAAACCAGGCCTTCAACTTCCACTCTACAGAACAGCCGTGAAGAGAGCGCTCCAAGGGGTGGTGAGTGGCGAACGAGAAGGCAAGGCATGGCAGAATGTGATAGGGCCAGCAGAGATCTACGTGGCCCAGCGTAGCATGGCGTCTCGGTTGGATAAATCAGCTCCTCTTATAGAATGCAACCGCCAATGAAGTGCCAACAACAAGCGAGTCATCTGCATGTGGGGACGTCCTGCAACACTTCAAAGAACAGACACACAGACAAGAAAAGAGAACACCTACACAGACTAAAACATAGGAGCATAACAGTAACACATATCTGTTAATCTGTTAACAATGTAATCTGCAATAAATGATTACTCTTCATAATTCATTGGTCTCTCCTGATTGAAATGCAGTTACCAATGTGCACAACGCATTTTGTAATTGATTCACCATGATTACACACCTCTGTGACTAGGAGGTGGAGGTGTCTGAAATTTACCTCCCTGGAAATCAGGCCAGCACTGTGTCGACTACATCAGTCGATGATGGCGAAGTTTTGGCCTCACAGTAAAGATCCCAAACACGCTATGGCCTGAGTTTCGGACAGCCAGTGTATGAGAGCCCTAGCACGGACAACATTAGGGATATATAAATATGTAAAATCTGGGAATATTAGCTCAGCATTGTTTGAACGCTTCCGGTTAAAAAGTGAAAAGAAGTTAAGCCAGTTAGTCAGCTAACTCAGAACTCTCAATAAAATATGTCAATAAAACCTTAATGACTAGCTGGGCCACGCTTCACTCATTAACTGTTAGATAAAATCAATTAAGAAACATTATCGCGACTTGAAATCATGTAGGAAGGTAACTTAAGGCACTGTGGGAGCTCATCATCAAGCTTCCAAACACACAGATCTGGTACCTATACCGGAGTCCTTGAAGGGTTCGATCCATGGGCACGAGAAGGTGGGTGCTGAGGGTGCTGCAGCACCCCCTGCTGGCAGGGAGTATGAGCACACAGACAATGTGTAAACCTTTTCAACTTTAAAATATGCAGCCTCTTTATAACAATTTGTAATACATTTCCTGTAAGAAGGTATTGAAACGTAGCCTAAATATTATTTTATCCGATATAAATAAATTAATTTCTCCAACCGGACAACAATCGTCATCACGTCAGGTAAAAGTGCCAAAGGTCGTGTGCAGACAGCACGTAGGGGGATTTTGGTGTTTGCCGGAGGAGTTAAACAATGTCACGGAAGAGAATCACGGTGTGATTTGACAGATCGTTTCAATGAGGTTTGTTTGAAAATGGCAATGATTGCATTGTGTTAAAGAAACCGACCTCATTCTTTGCTTTATCTGCACAACCTCAGTGACAATTCGTTTGCTAAAGGGGGATTTAGCAACTGGGAGAAGGCAAAAGAAAGAACTTGGTCAGCATGAGTTGTCAGACCTGCACTCTGATTCATTACGTGTGTTGGCGATGCTTTAAGTAACTGTCCAGTCTGTGCTGTGTTTTGCAGTTTGCAGCTAGGAATCAACATTCTGCAAGGACAGTGTTGTAACATTTATTCAGATCGGCTAAATTCCTGGGCCATGAAGGAATACCGCTCAGAGGGCACAGTCATCGCGACACGTACCGCAGCAGCTTGTGTGTGTGTGCACTCATTACCGAAAGCTCGAGAATGGCTTTCACGTACCCGCTGTAAAAAGATGTAAAACGAAAAAAATCACCGGTTTGGGAGAATTTTAAGAATACTGATTATGATCCCAAAGGGAACGATTATTTTCGCCTTTTATGGGATTAGTCTGCTGCCTGTAGGTTGGAGAAACTGACAAGCTATATTCATTAAGGATAGTTGATTGAATTAAAAATTATGTCATTTAATGCGATGAATCACTTTATTCAAATGGAGGATTTTGTCTGAGAATTATTTGTTTATTTTTGGGGCTGACGACCTCCTGAAGCTCATAAAACGGCGCATAATAGCTAGGCTTACAAAGTGAAGTCCTTCTGCGCCAATGTTTAATAGAGCGTGACAGGAAGATGTTTCTGTTCTAAATGTAAAAAATGCTGAAACAGGAGATGGAATTCTAGGAGAAAGAGAAATAATTCCGTATCCAACCTCAACTTTTTTAAGCTTTTTATTTTCCAGAACAATTTTAAAAGGGGGCTCGCCATTATATTTTGGAGGGTTTTATTTGTGAGAAGGGGGGTACTTGTCATCCCTATAATAACGTGCGCGTTTTCAATGTAGCCTGTCAGTGGTTTCTTGGTCATTTCCTCATTAATAATTTCTAAATCATTATAGGATTATGTATTGCTCTTGTAAATTCAAATAATAAATTGTTTGATTGTGAATCAGGCGATATCAAACTGAGAGGGGTTGTGAGCCATCATGTGTGAGACAGGCAAATCCCTGCAGCATTACCAGGAGTTGGGGTTGAAGAGGTTGAAACGAATAAGGCAACTAAGTGTGATAGCTTTTTAAATGACACATGCATACAAAGCAAAGGAGCTTACTGGGATAAAACATAGGAAAAAAATACAGGCCCCAGGACAACAAAATGAATTTCATTTTTTGTAATCGGTTATGATTTATATGGCGAGTATTCTTTTATTCCAGTACTCATTTGCACCCTTAGTTGCTATGACCGCAGTTGCAAAGACCAACATTGTCATAACGCCCTCATGCAGTGCTAAAAAAAAAAAGACTACTTTCGATTGGCAGCCCCCCTAATTCAAACATCTTCCCGCGCGCCTGGTTCATCTCTAGTATGTGTTGCAACAGGGGCTGGATATAAAAAAAATACATTGATAAAGGCTTAATAAAGATAGCATTTAGCTATTTGGTTGGCTATTAAAAAAAAGGCAAAGGTATTCTCCTTTATTTGATAAGTTCAACGATAGGTGGGAACGGTAACATTGGCTGGCACGTTGAGCAGCTTATTTATTCATGTCTCAAAAAATATCATCTCCAGTAATGCAATTCGTCTTCCTAAAAAGTGACATTATACAATATTGTCAGTGGGCTTTCAGTCTTCATAAAAGGCTTAGGTTTTATAAGAGAACAATTCTTCAACATATGAAAATCAACTAATTAAGAAAAAACAAACAAATTGTTAAAATTCTGTGGTTGCAATTGAGGTTGGATCAAAAACCAGCTTGGGAACCGCTGGTATTGGCAGTATTTAACCCTTTATAGGGCAGCAAAAAATTACCCTAAGAAGCACAGTGTAAAAAAGTACCATGCATTTGGCGTATGTCCATAAATAGTCTTACCATCACTTGCTGTAGACTTAGGTGAAAAGGGCGTATGATCTAATATGGCCTCACTACCAGATTTTTTGTTTTTAATGCAAAATCTCACTAATATCTGGAAATCCTACACAACACCTATCTCAACTTTTAGCAAACCTTTTAAACTTTTTAATGCGTGAGTTTTAATCAGTTCTCTTTCGTGAGTAATGATGTTAGGTCCTTGTGAGTGGGACTGAGTAAGGGCACACAACCGCACTGTGAGAGGTCTGGAGAATAAAATAAGTTTGAGACACTCTAGGCCACTGCTGATTGGTCGAGCACCCTGATATCACTGCCTGTGATATAGCCTGATTTTCTCTCATTGGCTGGGAGAAATCGCCTCACGGAGAGGCATGGGGGCGCCACTTTGGATGCCGACTGAAGTTACCAAATATGGTTCCTCGCCTGATAAAGGGTTAAACAACATGCTGTTGGGTCCGTTTTTTTTTTTTTTTTAATTTATGCTTTTCGATAAAATTTTGCTGCCGTTGGGAAATAAGAAAGCTCACGTCAGGTAGTCTTTCACATCTGGGAGAAAATTTGAGGATAGCGTTCAAACTTTGTCTATTACTTCTGTCAAATCTGCTGATCTGAAATGAAAGATGGTTCAATGTATTCCCACTATTCTATGTTTTGTGGGCGCATCTGCTCAGGTTAAGGAATATTCAGGGTAAAAAGAAATGTTATCATAATGTCACTTGAACATTGCTGATAGCCATGATAAAATGAATTAAGAAGCTATGGAAGGATTCTGTCATTAGCAAAAATACCCCCCACAGACACCCTGTATTGATTTTTTTTAAAATTCTGCAAGTAATTTTTTCTGTCATACTTTTCATTCCAAATGTCATATCATATAGAATGAAACACGCTTAAGGTGCTGTTTCACATATTTGGCCAGAATATCAGCAAGGCTCAGGCTATGTTTACCAGAAGTACACTGCCCAGCCAAAAAAAGTCACACACTGTAATATTTTGTTGCACTGCCTTTGGCATTGATTACAGCACACATTTGCCATGGCATTGTTTTGAAAAGCTTATGCAATGTCACAACATTTATTTCTGTCCAGAGTTGCATTCATTTTTCAGCAAGATGATGGGAGAGTCGGACCACTGCGTAAAGTCTAATTCAGCACATCCCATAGATTCTCAATGGGGTTAAGGTCTGGATTCTGTGGTGGCTTATCCATGTGTGAAAACGATGTCTAATGCACCCAGCACCACTCTTTCGCAATTTGAGCCGGATGATTCCTGGCATTGTCATCCTGGATTATGCCCGCGCCATCAGGGAAGAGAAAATCCATTGATGGTCCTCATTCAATATATTCAGATAGTCAGCTTGTTGCCAGCTGAAAAATACTAATCACTGCAGTAATTATCCAGTGGAAGGCTAACCGATTTAGGTAGTTAAATCCAGGTGAGGACTATTTTTTAGCCGGGCAGTGTGTTGTTGTCATAAAGCCTTGTGTTGTCAGCGATTGCATGCAGGACAGTGGGAAAGACTGAACCGGTGTAGCGGTGTTTTAATTTGTATGGAACAAAATGTGTGTAAAGATCACATTTGCAAAATGTGCTAGTCCAAAATGAAATGCAAAATTTCATTGATCAAATTTCTATACTTAGACTGCCAGGATCAAAGACAAACATAATCTCTGAAGGATACAAATTGAATTATTACATTACAGTTTCTTAGCTGCAACATTTCTATCCAAATTGGCTTCTGGTTTTGACACCCTCCGCAGGGCTGTCAAACTCCAGTCCTGAAGGGCCGCAGTTTCAGCTGGTTTTTGCTTTGTTGCTGCTCAAGTAATTAATTTGAGTCACGGATTGGCTAAAGACTCCAGATACCTTATTCTAATAGCACTCATTAGTTGCTAATTGGAAAGGAAGCACTAAAGCCTGCAGACTCTCTGGCCCTCTGGGACTGGAGTTTGACACCCCATCTCTAAAGGTTCATCTTGCTTTGGAAAAAGAATATGCCAAAAATATAGATGCACATTTAAATGTGCCTCAATTTATTAATACTTTGTACAAGATTATGGAAGCTGCAGATCCATCTCTCTGCTCCAGGGCATTTCTTTAAGTGCCAGCAGGTTACGGTAAACTGTTAGGAAACCATTTTTTCATTAGTGGCAACAAGAGGCAGGCATAAAGAGTTAAAGATCATGGCAAGCATGGCCGCTATTGGTACAAAGTAGACCGATCTATCACTTCTTCTAAAGCCTCGACCTATTTTTTCTCACCTGGCAATATATTTGATGGTCAGACAGTTTGATTGGCAAAATAGATTTTTTTTAAATTCTTTTTTTTTTTTTATTTGGCATCTCCAATCCAAACCCCAATCTGGAATGGCCAATTCGAGAACTATGTACAAGGCTTGCTCGTGTCTGACCCCATGTTGCCAACTTCGGGACAGCGAGACAGTTCGCGGCTCTCCTCCAAAGCACGCGCCTGTCAGCCGCTGCTTCTTTACACTCATAGGTCGAAACCTCACAAGTTCAGAAAATGAACAAGCTTGGAATCTTACTGACGAACAGGAGGTGCTTGAGGCAACGAATAAAGCAACTATTTTGATTAACCCATCCCGGCAGTCCCTTCCCAATCTGTGTTCCCTGCAATGCAAAGCCAATTGTGCATTGCTCTGAAAAAGCTGCTGACCACTGCCAGCTGGTACGACCGGGGATTCAAACCCACGCCGTGGTAGTCACTACTGCTCCACAATGTGGCGCCTTAACCAAGTGAGCTTTTTGAAGTACCTTTGTACCTTAAAATTAAGCTCTTTGTTTTATGGGTTATAATGCCTCCTTATTGGGTGCGTTCGATTAGATGACCCTCGACAACACGAGTATGAATGCTGCACATGTGCAGTAGCTGCCATGAGTATCATCTAATCGAATGACGAGTTTTGTTTAAATAAGGCAGCCTCCGTAGTGGTGTCATTGCTGTGCAAACTCACCGTTCTCGTCCAGTTGCCGCCATCTTGGAACCCCTCTGCTCCTGGAAAGAACGGGAGTATACTTGCATCGCGCGCATTCAACACCAGAGCAAGACTATTGGCATTTTATTAACAAGGTGCGCAACTCGTGTTACACAAGTTGTCTAATGGAACGCACCTCTGAAGTCCCCGTAAGAGGAACTGACAGTCATGTTACTTTTTTGTGAAATTTATGAAAGTATGATTCAAAGTTCATCTTTGTTCTTGTTTATACCACAAATTAATCACAAGTTAATAATGAAAAGCTTATTACAAGATAATGTATATCAATATGGCAGTAATGTAATCCCACAATGTTTTAATTCAGCGTTTCTCAAACTCGGGGCCACGAACTGGTCCGAAGCACATGGCGCAGGTGAATTTGGGGCGTGTCCATTTTCACTAGTTTTATGGTGGATTATCTGGGCACAAGGTTAGGCACATGGTTCCAAGAGGTTGTACTTCACCTTTAAATTAATCATAGGCATGGTTTGGGCATAACATGAAATAAACCAATCTAATTGTCATTTCCCATACCCATTAAAAGCCAGGCACACTTAGACCCCGGCAAATTGCTATAATTTAGTAATTATGAGGGCGAATTTGCCAAGTAGTTGGAAAAATCCCTTCTCTGCACTGAAAACGGTTTCTGCTTGTGCGCAAGTGAAAGCGCGCAAGCAAATTGCTGTTGAAAGTATGCAAACCTGAACACTGTAATCTACAAAAATGTTATTATAAATATTGTTACAATTTTGTTTAAGATTATTTTACTTGTATCCAGATGAGAAAAAAATCATACTGAATCCTGGGGTGGCATTTGAATGTGTGCATAGAACAAGCAAACAAAATGAACAAAGTTTTAATCCAGCGTCGCAAGTAAAAAAATAATTATGCATGGGCGAGGCACGGCCGAGAGAAATTAAAGTGAGTGAGGAAAAAAACAGCACGAGAGAAATACAGTGAAATAATGTTATTTTGATTAGGCTAATGTAACCCTTTGAATAATATCCAGCAGGAATGAAATGAACTGGATGCCCATAATGAATAGTCATCTATTCCGGCCACCTTTTTTTGATGTTGTTATGACTTGAAAATCACAACAAAGAAAACCAGCAATGACAACTTAAACAAATTTATTCTTCACTGAATAAAAAAACTTCAACAAATAATCCACTGTTCAATCCTCTAATAACACTCTAATGCGACTATGTAACTCTGTTGCCAAAACAAAAACTCTGCTCCCACTGACCAAAATCATAGCATTTATATAGACTAGCAACATTCTGGAAAGATCTACAGGATTCCTGGGTGATCCGCCCCTTCAGGCAAGAAGATGCCAGAAGCGTCTAGAAAGCACTAGTCTATTACAAGGAAGTGATATTACATCAAATCATGTTTTGCTACAGACACACCACCAGAGGGTGCTGAAGAACAAAATAAATAGCTGACCAGCAAGGCAGCAAAAACAGCATGTAACAAATCTCCATTCACAAATGATATACAGTGCATTACATAAAATACTCATACACAACAATGTGTCCTATAAACTGTGGGACAACTGTGGTATTAAGGTCTTCAAAGATCTCTTTAAGAATGGTAGTTTTTGCAGTTTTTCAGATTTATGTTCTGATTTTTAACTTGCCCGCTTCCCATTTATTTCTTTATTTTCAAATTAGACATTGTGCATCCACTATCTTTCTTTTTTACCCTTCTCTTCCTACTGACCAACCATGGGATGAGCTTTTGTCTTTCAAACCTGATCAAAAATCACTCATATCCAAGATTTATGACAAACTCATGACTCTGGACGAACAGACTGTCACAAAAACCAAAAATGCCAGGCAGCGTGAGCTTGGACCTGATTTAACAGATCAGTGGTGGGATAAAGCTGTAAATAGTATACGCTCCTCTATGCCATGTGCTCGGCTCCAGCTTTTACAATTGAAAGTAATTCATAGAGTCCATTTCAGCAAATCACATTTGTCTAAAATATATCCCAACATTTCAGACCAGTGTGACAGATGTAGCGCCTCCTCTTGTAATTTAAGTCACATGTTCTTCTACTGTCCCAGATTACATACATTTTGGAGTGAGTTCTTTTCAATCTTATCCACAGTCTTAGGAGCCCGTGTAGAGATTGACCCTCTTATAGCTATATTTGGTGTACCATCTAGACATCTTCAGATAAATTTTTTCCAATCTCAAGTTTTAGCTTTCACTTCTCTTGTCGCACGACACCGTATATTGCTGTTCTGGAAATCTCCTAAACCTCCATCTGTATCTGTATGGCTTAAGGATGTCATGTTCTTTTTGAAGTAATAAAAGATTTGCTCAACAGTGAGAGGATGTTCTAAAAAAAACTTTCACAGAAATGGAACCCTTTCCTAAATTATTTTAAATCTCTACCAACCTTGACTTCTGATTAACAATCCCTTTTTATTTTATTTTACTTTATTTTATTTTTTACTTTAGAGTCGCTTTTTGTATTGGAATCATTTTGTACTGTATTTTTTGTTATCTTGTTTGTTGTTTTGTGTAGTTTTTGCAGAGACAATGTTTATTTTTCCTGTTCTAACTTATAAGACAAAAATGGGATATCAGAGTTTGTACAACTCTGTTTCACAATTGCTTGCTGTCCCTAATAAAAAAATTATTTAAAAAAAAAAGGGATGAAATGAACTTGCCTCTGCTATATTATGAGGTTTTTATCAACCTTGATGAAATAGGAACAAAAATAACTGTTGGTTAACATCAGATTGTAGACACCTCATCCTTGAAGACCAAGTTGTACGTATGGAATAAATTTGATTTATTATAGACGTTGATGACAATGTCATTGGTCACTTTCATGCTTGTTAACAGTGCTGTCTTTTAAGGCTGTTTTGTTTGTTACTCAAACTGTAAATTATAATAAGCACATTTCAAATGTATGTGAAATGCGGAGTCGTGTAATTGATAATAGACGCGGGAAGGACAAGTTGCAGTATTGCATTCATGGATCAGAGTGAATTCAAAATTGATTTTGAGATAACTTTAAGTAACAAATCAGTCCGTGCCGGATTTTGACCTGACGCATCCAAACATCTGAAGCACTCCAAACAGTCTTTCTGTTACAGTACGTGATTTTGATTGAACAAAAATTCACACAGTTTTAGGCATGATATGCCATGTCTTTTATGGTTCCTGTACAGCCACCCCTCCAAGGGGACCCATTAGAAGTCTGCAGGAATGACAGAGTTTGCCAGTATAAAGGAGTCATGGCTTTATCCAGAATACTTTGCGAATACCTGCATGTGTAATCGTGCACTGTGAATCACAAATCAGCTGCATGTTGATACATTACCTTACAATTCAAATATATCAGAGCACTCAGGGATGAGGCACATAGTTGCATGGGCATGCAATAAATGGAGATCAATATGATGACTATTTTTTAAAAATATCTTGATTTACTCAATAATCTTTCACTCTCTTTTTATGTTTTCATTTTAAATCATTTGCTTGAGTGTGCTTCACTGCTCATCCCTGTATGTATAACAACCACAGTGTATGCATGTTGCATTCTCGCATACAAAGGCGCATAATGCTATTTTAATTATGCAATTATAATTATAATTATTTAAAAACAGACAATTGACATTTGGTTTTTGTTCACCAATTGCGCAATCACTTTCTGCTGCCTCAAGATTACAACACGCCAACAATGCGCCTGACCACACCTCATTTTAAATTAGACATGTATTGTTTTGAAACTTAAAAAAAAAAAAAAAATTATTTCATATCATCTGAAAGGACATGCAATACTCTCTCAAACTATCAACATTTTTCTCCCACAAATGATAGTGGAATAGAGTAATCATGGATGTAAAATGGGCTTTTAGCAACCCCCAATATCGCCCTTGAACAGCACTGTGAATCGGGCTAAGAGCTGTGACGTCGCTCGTGGGATCAATTGTGATACATTGGCCATCCAATGTATATTTTACATTGAAATCCACTAGAAATATCAGATTTTTGCTTGACTTGGACATTGAAGTTGAAGAGGATGATTCAAGTTCAACAGCTAGCGACAATTATGATGACAATGGAGAGGTAGGATAGATGGAGACTGGGGAAGAAATCGGCAAGGACAGGGATGCAGCTGAATTCCAACAACTACCACAAGCATACCAGCATGAACCGGAACCTCGGGCACAGGCGAGTGAGCGGGAAGCAAGTATTAGGGTGTGTTTCCCAAAAGCATAGTTACTAACTTACTTAGTTGGAATCATTAACTGTATATGGTCGATCTAGCTTTTAGTTGCTACCGTTGTCATTAACGAGGCCCATCATAAGATGGTGGCCTCACTGGATGTCTTCCACCTTAATCGGCTAATGGTGCATACGCTCTCGTGTTATTTATAGCTCTATAACAACAACTGTAACGTCTTCCACTTATTAGCTTAGTACCAGGGACTAATTGACAACAAATGACTTACTGGAGTGGGATTGACTGATGTGCCAATCAGGTTATGTCAAGTACTTTACACAAGATCTTCCTATGACTCATACCTTCCAGGAAGTATACTGGAAATCTGAAATGGCTTGATTTTTTCTATATCTAAGGCAAGGGATTGCAGGGTTTTAGTGATCATTTTTAAAGGAAAGACAGGTCTTACATTATGAGTGATTTTATGTCAACATGCTTTCCATTAAAAATGAATTGTGATTGAAAAAAGGTATTTTAATTGTTCTGAATCTTTAAAATATACTTATGCAAAAGTAGAAGTAAACCTGTTTCAGATTTTTAAAAGTACTATTACCGAGAAAAACTAATCAATTACAGTAACCCAAGTATTTGTAATCTGTTACCTTCCACCCCTGGTCACAACAAAGCTAAAACTCACATTTTTGTTCATTCTGGATCAGCAGGGAACCTGTGCATTTTGTGGCCTTCCTCCTACCCATCGCGGCAGCTATAGGTGCAGCAACCTGTGAAATTTTGCAGATGTATCTTCAGAATGATGAACTCATTCACGTATGAAACAGCACAGATATTGCAATGGAAACAACAGACTTTTGTATGTCACAGATAAAATATGAAATGAATAGGCATGATATTTTAAATGGCCTTCACCCAGCAGGCTAAGCTTTTCAGTATATCATACATTCAATAGACCTATTACTTCCAACATGTTTTTAACCCCCCTTCTGCCCCAGATGTGGGTTCATCAAATGCATCTCCTATAATCAAACCTGTGGAACTTAGGCTTAGTTTAAATTTTAGTGGTGATCCCAGAGAGGCCCACGCCTCTCTGCTTCGCCTGTTACCCCCGCGACCCGGCCCTAGATAAGCGGCAGAAAATAGATGGCGGATGGATGGAATTATCGCTTTGCCCGGCAACCAGTGTACAACTACACTTCCCTGGAAATGCAACCTATTCTTTTGAATGCTGAAAGAATTATGATTAAGTGCAATTATAAAATAAATTAGGTTGCACAGCTGAAAAAAAATCCTAGTACAGGAGGTGGAATTAAGGAAAAGCACTGGGCTAATTAATTTATTTATTTTTATTATTATTTGAAGTTTTTTCCCATCCATACAAAATCATCATTAAGTACGTTGTCAAGGTAGTCATTCAGTGATCTGTCATTTTTTAATACTTTCTTAATAATCACAGGCTTATATATTGGTCTTGATTATTCAGTAAATAAATTGTGTGATTATTAATCAAGCGATCTTCAAAAGGAACAGCTTGAAGGCAATAATGCTTTAAGGGTCAGAGGCTTACTAGCCTGACTCCGCCAGCCTTCGTACTTCCGCTTAATTTCATTTCACTTCATTACTCAGTCTGGTCACTCAGGGCTCTGCCTCGTTTACCTCGGCAGAAAAGACGCCGGACCAACCAATGAACAGAAGGCGTGGCCAAGGGCCATGATGTAGCAGCTGCGCCGAGTTTGAAATTGTAGTCTCCGAAATCAACAATGGCCACAGACATAGATACACGGGAGGACATAGATTCGCTTTGTCGTGGAGAAAATCCCCGGTATCAGCGACTTAAAGCCACAACAAGAGGAATGTTTGGTTAGTTTTTTGAATGGAAATGATGTTGTAGCGCTACTCTGTACAGGTTTCAAGAAAATTTGTCACATCTACTTAATATCCATCATGAAACATATGAAATAGGCACCCAGTTCATCTCTGTGAGAGACAGCCGAACCACCTCAGCTAGCTTGTAGCTTCTAGTGTTACATTGCCTGCGAATTTCACACTATTTAAGTTTGCAGCGAACTTTTTAAAAGCCGTGTTTTTGTTCGTGTCACAAGACCTATTCGCTGTCTCAGTTTATGTTGTCATTATCCATGAAGGAAATGACTGTCTGAGACAGCAAACCGCTTAAAGCCAAAATATGTCACTATAAAGTTAGATAGCGAGCCGGGTATGATATTAGCACAAGTATGGTTAACGGTTCAGTTTTCGTGTCAACACAGATTTTGCCCTAATGTAAATAATGCATTATTCTTGGTGATTCTGCCATTGGTTTCGGGTCTCTTACGTTTTTTTAATAGCAGCAGTATCGGCAGGATAAACGATAGCTGAACAGTTTGTTTCTTGTAAGCAGAACAGAAAGAGCACCTTTGGTTCTTTTAAAGGGGACCTATTTTGCTATTTTTCCAAGTTTATAGTTTTGGTCTTTGACTCCCCTAGACTACTCCTGATCGCGCATAAAAAAAAAAAAAGGGTATTTATTTCACTCATACTGCCATCCTCAAAAACTGCATTTGTAGTACATTGTAGTCTTTGCCTGAAACGCCTCACTGGGGTGGCTCTTCCGCTATGGCCCCCACTCCCCTTGTACCCACTTTCTTCTGACTGGCCAGCTCTGTGGAGGGCGGAGTTGGGCGGGAAGAGGCTGCAGAACGCTGTTTTCAGCGTCCGGCTCCCCAGAGTGAAACCTGAGACACGTCTGCAATCTGATAAAGAAGCGGCGGGCAAATTCCGCAATCTAACGTTATACTTGAATATAGATCTAATGACATGATCTTGTTCTAACAAACGCAGTGGCGAAAGTGGAGGACGAAAAGTGCGAATATCTGTCAGCGCAAGCTCAAATTTGCTATCGGCTACAGTTTACTACGGCAACAGTTGGTGGTACCGCGGTTTTTCTACTCCTAGCTAGGATGCAGGGGAAGCTAGAATCCACCCCATATAGACACATTTGTAGAACGGGTCGACATGCCCAAGTGTAGACCGGAGACCGTAGAAATCCGGTGGGTCTGAGTTTAGAGGGAAACATGGACAGTGAGGAGCAGCTAAAAGTGGACCAACAGCTTATGGACTGCTTCAGTGTGTATTAGGACCTGCTGGTTCGTGTGCATAGCTGTGGTGTGTTGTTAGCGTGGAGCAGCGAACAGCTTCCGTGCTGGTATATGACGGAGGGGCGAAAGCTCCAGGCTAAATGGCCTTTTCAGAAATTGCCCGTGGTAATGGTTTACTTACTGCGTCGGAATGACAAGCGTTTCCTCGCGGAGAATGGGCGCGTTATGGATTGTGCGCGAGAGCAAGCTAGAGCTCCGGTTATGTTATGAGCATAATACAGGTTTTACAGACCGTAAGTTCCGTCTGCGTGAACCGTTGCTTATGTGGAGCTAGCGAATCGATCACTTTTACAGGAAATAATTTAATATTCAGTCGTCGATTTAATATTCAATCGACAGCAATGCAGAGAAATTGTTTGTGATACCATACAGGTTATAGCCTGTTCTTTTCCCTATTGCTTTCACCGGTAGCATCAGAGAGCTTGCCCAGACATTGGAGATGTATCAGGCTGACCCCGGTCATGGATAAGTAAAGCGATTGTTTCACAAGCACCCAAAAACTCACCTCAAGCTTTGCAAAACCTACGTCTGGTCAAACTGCAGCCCAACTCGGCAGACACATACAGCACCTCTCCGGTTAGCTTCAACTGTAGTGGCTACAATCAGGCAACGTTATGATGAAACTGTCACATTGATGCTTACCGAAGTAACACAAGCATATCGATCAGAATCGCTGCATATAAGTTAACCAGGAGCGTTTTTAATTAGCAGAGCAGGGGAACTGACATGCAGTGGTCATGACTGGTCATGACCTTGTAATAATCTGTCGCGTGAAAAAATTCGTTTGGCGTCCGGTGTGAAAAGCGGCTTGACATGCCCGTATTCGCGTCTTTGCATTGACTTTGAATGTAATCTGTCGAACGAAAAATTCGTTTCGTGTCCGATGTGAAAGCAGCTTTATGGATAGTACGCGACAGCTAGAGAGAGCTCGGTTATGTTCTGAACATAATACAGGTTTTGCAGACCATAAGTTCCGTTAGCGCGGACAAGTTGCTTATGTGGAGCTAGCGAATCGATCACTTCTACAGGAAAGAATTACCTATTAAATCTCCGCCTTTTTCGGCTTTTTATGAGCCACAACAATTTCTAAAGGGGGATGAAATTATGTCAAGGTAGTGCAGAGAAATCATTTGTAAACCAGTAGAGCTTCTGCGTTTCGCATTGCTTTCATGGTAGCACCAGAGAGCTTGCTCAGACATTTGTGAAGTATCCGGCTGATCCCGGTCATGGATAAGTGCAGCGATCACTAACTGTAGAGGCTACAATCGGGCAACGTTATGATGAAACTGCCACATTGATGCTTACCAAAGTAACACAAGCATACCGATCAGAATCGCTGCATATAAGTTAACCAGGAGCATTTTTAATTAGCACGACACGCAAACTAACATGCAGTAGCTGGTAATCGAGCGGTCATAACCACAGAGACAAACTCTTGCAATACAGGTTTTACACACAGCAAGTTCTGTTACTGTGAACAGTTGTACCAAGCATCCAAATTACAAACAAGTATTAAAAGTTAGCTTCAAATGAGGTTTATGTTCACACACCTTCTGTAGAATTTCCCCTGATATCACTCTTGCATATTTATGACACAAACATTAGCAACAGTAACTTGGCTACGTTAGCCGCTGTGCTACAGCCACAATCAACTGGCTATCACGTCAGGTTGGCTTATGCAGTAAAAGCAACTTACAGCTTCTGTGTCTGTGAGTCATGGATAGTCGCGACCGATACAGGCTTTATCTTCAGATATTTTACCAAGCCTGCGTTTGAGGCCAGTTGTTAGTGCTAACTATCGCTAGCGGTCCTGCTAGCCACCCGTAACACGTTAGCTTCACTTTCATTATTTGCTGTTATATTGTTACTTACAGCGTGTGGCTCTGAGCGCTTGATCGATGCAACTGCTTCAGGTTTGAGAAGCAGCTGAAACGCTTATCCTGTGTCGCATTATCCTTTATTGATAAAGCCGTCTTTGGTGAAATGCTGAGCACAATCAGCTAACATTCCCTTTGGCCGTGGCTTTTTGCTGCCAGCAAACAAAAAAAGCTTCCCACTGATTTCTGGTGGCATCATCTTTTGGAAGAAAAATCGTTGTTTTTCTTCGCGTCCAAAAGTAAACGGACAAGCAGCTTTGGGAGAGATACTGACAAAATTGCACCTCAAATGATCTGCGGTTCTTCTTTTGTATTTCCAAAAGTGAAGATGCTACTAAGGCATAGTATGATCTGCCGTTGTTAGTGCCTGCTAGAATAGTTACCGTGTGGGCAGGTCCAGCGCCATGATTGGCTCTGGCTAGGTCTGTACTAATTGGATGGCACAACCTGACGTCAGGTTTTACCCAGATCTCGTGAAGATCTCGGGAGGAGCTGTTCAGAGAGGAAATCACGCTCACGAAATCACGTTCTTGGATTACGGCAAAACCCCTGTATCTTATGTTTAGAAACTTTTCAGAGGTTGAGCATGGACAACCAACATTATAACATTACTAATATGTATTAAAAGAAGGATCAGCATAATAGGTCCCCTTTAAGTGAATGAGTGAAGGCTAAAATGAGGTAGATGGGTATATGTATGGGTACAGTATTAACTTTAATATACTAATCAGTTTGTTTTTGCTGCATTCCTGGTATGAAGGACTGTGGAAGTACTAGGTGGCTAAGCGGGCGCATAACATACGTCATCGCCAAATGTTGGTGATTAGTTTACGGGTACACCAATGATTTTAAACTTCTGACAAGCGCCCACCCACCAGGAAATAAACACTTATCAATCACGACTGTCCAGACTCTGTATGTACGAAGCAAAGCGAAGTAGCAGAGTCTGGTTTTACCAGGCTAGAGGCTTACAGCACCTCACTTGAAATATGTAACAGTGGGGTTACCACTAGGGGGACAATGGGCTTTAGGAAGTTAAACATCACTTTTGGCACAAATGGGTTTTCAAATTATGCCTATTGCTGCGGTGGCTTCATTTTACGGTCAATATCGTAATACTCTGGGCCATTATCTGTTTGTTGATTATTGTTTGTATTATTATTTTCCATGACTTATATGTTGGTTTAGCAATTGAGTTTATTTTTTCCTTTCATTCTCATACCATTGTTCACTTCCCCGTACTTCCTGGTTTTCTTCACGCACTCTTTGCTTTCATTTTTTCCCTGCTGTCAGATCGTCCTTGTGTCTATATTTTGGTTTACTCCCCATCACTTTAACGCCCCGCCATAATGAGTCATTCTCGTTATCTTGTTTGTAGCCACTTCTTCAATCACATTCCCAGCTCCTCCATGCACCTGTTTCGACTTCACTTCCCAGATTAGTTATCCTTTATATTCACCTGTTTTTCCCATATCAATTGCGAGTCTGTTCTCTTGTTTTCTTAAGCCATTTACAAGCGCTTATTTCCTTTGGAGTATTTTCTGGTTTTGACTTTTCACCTATTCTGCGGATGCTTAGCCCCTTGTGTATTGTGATTCCTGGTTAGACTTGGATTGTACTCTGGTTTATGATGTCGTCTGCTCCCTGTGTTGCCTTAACTACTGATTGGCTCTCAACCCCCCCGCACATTTCCTGACTCTGTTCTGGATTACATTTTGTCTAACGCAGTCTTCTTGTGTGGAATGTCTCACCTTGATTTTGAGTTCAGTAAAGTCTGTATAACTGACCTACTGTGTGCGCTTGAGCTCTGAGCTCTAGTTCTGTCACTCCGAATGCAGATGAATTTTGGGATGTAACAAATTTAGGGCGCATCCAGGAAAGAAGCACAGATTTTGCCTTTCAAGGTTTTTAAAAAAAAATGAAATCCAGATTATCCTATTGTGTTACAAAATTTCAGTCTCTTTTTGAAAGCTGTTATACTTCTTTATAGTCTGCACAATTTGCATGATTTTGCACTGCGTGGAATTTGCGAATAGTCTGAGTGTTTATACTTGTGTGTCCATCGCAAAGGCTGCACAGACCTTCTGTTGCATTAATGATGTAATAAGCCTATTGAAAGTGATTTTGGTGGTGTAAATCGACTAATCAGCATCTGTGCAGAGTACGCTACTGACTTTTAAATTTTTGATGAGGTACGCGGTGTACTTTGCGAACCTCTCATGCTTTGCACATCCTGCACAACCCCTACACAGAACAATTTTACCCAACCTACACAGAAGTGCTAGACAGCCATAAGGGCATACAATGGGGCCATAGCTTTACATTAAGCCATCTTTGTTCATCAAGCCTCCTGCTATGATTCCAATATGGAGGATATTCATGAACATTTACATTATTGGAGAATGTTCACACAGCAGAAAACGTATTATTTTCAGCACATGGACCAGACAGACATAGCAAAAAGCACTAAGATTTAAAAAAGCAATGAAATTATGTACGTAATAATGAGTTACTGACTTTAAATATTAACAAAAATATGGAATGTATATGCCACATGCCAGCAGATGGGAAGGCAAAGATTCCTGGGCGAGCTGCCAAGAATGATATTGCGCAGGGACAGCGTCACAAAAAAGCAATTACACAGAGAAGTAATTTGTTCTGGGAGATAAAATCTGTTATAAAAATAGGTAAATTTGAAAATCGTATCTCGAAAGATAACTTGAATCTTTGAATAACCCTTAAAACCACAGTAAAATTTATTTGTATGAGGCCTGCAATAAATCCTCAATGAGATGTGCCAAAGCAAGGCTCAAGCCATGAAATTTAGCCTTCAAACATGGAATGACGTGCTAATCCATCTAATATATTTCTGTCCTTTAGGGCAAACACAATGGGCTGAAATATGCATCACCAGAAACTGAATTTGAATCATTGATATTTGAATTTGAATTGCACAACTTGAATCATCGTATCGAAGAACTGAATTTTGAATCGCACAATTTGAACTTGTGCTGATTTAACTTGAAGAACTGAATTAAAATTGCATTGAAAAACTAAATTCGAATAGCATAATTTGACATTGAATTTATTAATTTGGAATTGAATTCCAATGAACTTGAAACTTAATGCAATACCATGAAATTTAATTTAGTTGCTCTGAAACCATATTTGATCCGTCCTAAAAATTCAACTGTACTTACTTCAATATTCAGTTCTCATGATTTGAATTCTGTTCTTGCAATTTCAGTTTACTAAGACTCACATCTGGGGCACTAAGGAAGAGCAGCTAAGTGCAGCCAATGACATAGAGAAAAAAACTAGACCGCGCAAAACCCCCTTTCTTGTGGTAAGACGGCTTTATCATCCGGTCATGGCAAAACAAAGCATGCAGTGCTTTAACCAATTTGGATGCGGATGATTTACATGTAAAAATAGTTAGTTCCTTTTGTGCTTTTGGCCGTGAAAACCATGCAGACCGTGCAGAAATACAATTTTTTAAAATTCTCACTAAAACCGTAGTTTTACTGATATTAAAAAATATGGATAAATATTTGAGTTTTTTAACTATAAGATAACCTGATTTTTGGTGTAGTGTATGGTATATGTTGATGTTGATATTCTTTCCATAATTGCATTTCTTTGTCCCAGCATACTATAGGCCATAGTTCAGCTGACTTCATGATGTTCTCCTAGTTACATGTACTAATTTTGACATCTGAACAGCCTTCCTTATAGTAATATGCATTCCGTTCGATTGAGCTTTTATCTATATCTAGACAAGCAAGGTAGGGCTGAGTATCTCTTAAATTTTCTTCTATAAAAAATTCCCACTCAGGAAGTGTGTTGGAGCATTTTTATCGGAGGTGGAAGGGGGAGGAGGCTCAGTGGGAAAATATATGTCGGATGAGTGGCCGGATCCTGGAAATACACCCACGACACTCCTCGCGCATGCCCCTGTTCCCCTTGACCATGTCCGTACCTCATTAAAATCCCTAAAATGTAAATGAAAACTTGCTGGTTTTGGAAGTCTTTTTTGCTTGCAATTGCACCTTTTTCCACTGCGCAAAGTTAAGAAAACACAACCTAACTCGCTGTTATGCAAAGGTTTATTTACTTTTCTGATTGTCCAATCAATGTCTTTCAGTTACAGTGGAAAGTTTATACTCTCTGGAATTGGATCAGAAATGTGTCAATCAACGGATCATTACAGGAGAAGTTTCACGTGGGCGTGAACTATAACTGTGCATTACACAGATGAGCCTAAATGAGCACTTGAGTGTTTGGCTATCAATGAGAGTACTTAGGAGGATATAAGGGAGCACTGAATTCGTTGACGGAGGAATCTACGAGTAAATCCAAGGTAGGGAATTAATCTTTTTTTTTACCTGATGACTGTAATTGATAGTAGAATGACATAGTATCAATACCATATCGAATTTTTGCTTCAGAAAACAGATTTTTCTCAACCACTTAATTGGGATACCATTGGCTCACTGTAGCTGAAGTGGTTGCTACAAAGGACAATTTTTTCTGTCACGAGAGAAAATTTTTTTGAACTGCTGGATAGATACTGTGGGCAAGTATATTGAGCAGTTTTCATATTAGGCTTAGCTAAGGAGTTAAATTCATGCAACTACTGGGAAACAGGGATGGAACTTAACTCGTCCGTATTCTAAACTGTGTTTGAGCTCGGCTTGCTAGTGAATATTCAATAACTGATCTGGGCGTGCCACCTAATGATATAACTGTGTAACTGCATGCATAAATAGAGCAGCGCCATGTCTGCTGGCGTCTACACAGAGGGGTTAATATCAACGCAGTTCCAATCCTGGAGACCAATATAAAGGCTTGGGAGCTTGCTCCTATTAATGCAGTATAATATGTATTTATATAGTGCATTTAAAAACAACAGAAATTGACCCAAAGTGCTTTACAGAAGAGGGAGATACATAAGAAATACAACAGGCAAAGACATAGAAGCAAAATAAGACAATAGTTAGGCTAAAAACATAAAATCAAAATAAGAAGCAAACGTAAAAAAGCAGAGGGCTCTGGCACGGCTTCTGGTGCCATTTAGTGCTCATTTTTCTCCCTCCATTCCTGACCATTTCCCTGCCGTAGCCGCTAGTTCACTTTGAGTGCACGCACAGTTGCATCTCGCATATTCTCCATTTCATACACGATACACAAAAATTTTAAATTCACCTTTCCCTCTCCATTCAAGTTCTGAGCCACAACCCAATGTCCAGAAAAGTTGGAATGGTGTGTAAAATATAAATAAAAACAGCACGTAATGATTTTCAGATCACTTAAACCCTATATTTAATTGTGAATAGTGTAAAGACAACATATAAAATGTTGAAACTGAGAAATTTTATAGTTTTTTGAAAAACATCTGCTCATTTTGAATTGGTGCCAGCAGCACATTTCAAAAAAGTTAGGACTGGGGCTACAAAAGACTGGAAAAGTTGAACGATGCAAAAAATACACCTGGTGGAACATCTCACTGCAAATAAGGTTAATTGGCAACAGGTCAGTAACATGATTGGGTATAAAAAGTCTTTCAGACATTTAGGCCTCGTCCACAAGGAGACGGAGATTTTCAAGAACAGTCTTTTTTTGTCGTTTCTACAGTAAAAATATCTGCATCCACACGGAGATGCCTAAAACGACCCAAAACGCTGTAGTAAATATTCCAGGCCTGTGTGTGGCACTGTATGGCGCAGTGGCATTTCTGTAGAAATGCCACAGTGCCATACATATAACCTTTGTTTAATCTCGAAAGGACATTGAGGCTACCCCATCATTTTCAATGCCGTCGAGTCAACAAGTACATTAATATCAAATACATGTAAAGCTAGAAATATACTTGCTGCGTGACCGAACGGACGCGTACACAGTGCGCTTTGTGAGCGCACACACTTGCTGCAGCACAACGCGTCCAAAAGTATTGGAGGTTTCCACTAGAGGCAGACAGCAGCATATCGGACCCTGAAATCGCGAAAACGGCGGGCGGTATTGCCCAGATATTGCATACACTGTCACAATGTATTCGTTCGCACGAGCGCCTCTAGTGGTCATGTCAATACTGCATCTTGCGCACGCGGCACGTTACCTCGCGTCGAGATGAGCGACCTCTACGCTCACGAACGTAGAATACGCGTGGCAGCCATAATGCGTAAGCGCACGCGTCGTGAGCAGCAAGTATATTCGAGGCCTAAGAAAAAAATCATTGAAAACAATTACAATTATAGCTGCAAGCAGCGATGAACAGGCCATCGCACCCTTGTGCACGTTGGGGGTGATGGCAAGATCCTGACGAGTGCATCTGTGCATTCAAAACAATTGGATAGTGGCAACTTGGTTAAAGAGGCTGCGAAGGCTGATTTGTTGAAATTTTCTAGGGGGCACTGTGGAGCCATTTTGCCCCACCCATGGGCAACGCCCCGATCATTTGTAAGTGCTCGCCATTCTTGACATGTTTATCAATTTTCACGAGGTTATAACTTGGTTAAAGCCATGAAAAAGACAAACGTATTTTCATGGTGAGGGATCGATAGTGGCCACATTGCCACACGGACACCATTACTCGTAGCTTCACCTCATTCATAATGTAGCTTCATTAACTTGTACAGCATGTTTAGAAGTGGATTGAAGTTGACGGGGTCAACTATGTGTCAGCAGTACATGTTAAAGTAAAAACTGGTCACTTCCTGTTATCACCGAGGGGCGCTATTAGTAAAGTGAGAAGTTAATATATTGGGACGTTCAAGGCACAGCCATCATTATGTCCATAAAGTTTGAAGCTGCTATGAACAAGTATGTGGGTGTAAGAGCTGTTCATATGTAAATGGCGAGAAAACGAAAAGTCGCCAAAATTTTTCGAGCCCTAGAAGCCACGCCCTTTCACCTACAGACATGCAGAGCGCAACTTTAGATCAGCATGGGGTCTTGATGATCTGTTCCAAATGGGAAGTCGTTTGGGCAAAATCCCTAGGATAGGGGTGTCCAATTGTATCCAGAAAGGGCCGGTGTGGGTGCTGTTTTTTGTTAGAGCCCAACACTAACACACCTGATTCTACCCACCAAGGTCCTAATCAGATTCAGATTCAGATGACTTTATTGTCATTGTTACAGAGTAACAACAAGATTTACGTTTGGAGAGAAAGTGCTCCGGGCTGCTGCAACGTGCGTCGCGCCGCCAACTCCACTTTCTTCTTCGAAAATTAAGGTTGCAGTTAACACAGAAAAACATTTAACACATATTGATGACATCAGACATAATACACATCAGGTTTATAACACGACACGCTGGAAACGCGTAGGAATTTTTTAATGGGAATGGGGGGGGGGATGGGAGGTGGGGGAAGAAGGGGTTAATGAAAAATGAGAAATGCGGAGGCAGCCTGTGGCAGAGGGGGGGGGGGCAGAGTCCAGAAGTTCTTATCAGGGGCAGAATGTTCTGTCCTTGAGGGATAAGGATGTTTTTGAAGAGGACCGGTCCGTGTGAGGCTGAGGCAGACAGAGGAGAGCGGAGTGGGGGGGTGGGTGCGAATTCTATTCAATTTCGGGTGGAACAAGCAATTTCGATTGATCCGCTACCCATTTTGTAAATTTTGTACTTCGCGCTTCAGGGCCACAAGTTCTCCCATCATCTCATCCTGTCTCTTGCCCAAATTCACAGTCAAACGCACAAACTCCCCACACTGACTCAAAACAGCGTCCATCTTTCTGTGCACTTCCGCAGATGATCCCAGAGTCTTTTTGAGCGGCTCTCCATTCTCTGATGCCCTCCGATGTAAATCCATCGCCCGTTCACTCGTTACTCCACTGAGGTGCTCCTGTTATCGACGGTTACATGGATTACCCAATGGTAGAATAATGCAAGATGCTGCAACATGGTATCCACATTGGTTTCTAAAGTTTCCATTAGAGGGCAGTTTCTCCTGTAGGCCCTAGAGGGCGTGTGAGAAACTTCCTGTGTGGAGGACTTCCTGGGTATACAACTTCCTGTTTGAGATCGATTTGGGAAGGTGAGTCTAGGATCTCAGTTATTTTTTATATCTCTCGTCCATCGAGGGGTTTTTTTTCTGCTACATATCAGCAAACGTGTAAGTTTATGCTTCTTGACTACTTTATGAACAGTGGAGGGCAAAATTGGTGAGTTTCTTTAGGGAGTTTAGACATTTTGCCCTGGAAATGTAATGCGGTGTTCTGGACAAACAAAGATTAAAGTTGTGTTGAGATGGAGTTCTAACCGTTTGTCATGTGATAATTAGTGTCAGTTAAAGTATGTGTTTCCTCTTTCTCAAGCTTATATATGAATTAAATTGTTATTGTCCAAGTTGCATGAGATGAGTGATATATGTAAATGTTCAGGGGAATGAACATGCACAAATTGTTTTTTAGCTTGCTGTAATTGATACCAGTATTCCTGAGCTTCAAAGCTTTGAGATGGGTGGAAACTCCAAACATTTCTTGTGAGTATGTCAGATGTGTAGCTATTATTGTATGTTTAAATCATTTTGTATTAGATTTTTTCTGTAAAGACAGACCATTGTGGTTTGGTTTGTCTATAATGTGGTATGTCATAGTCATGTCATAGATGTTATGGTTATGTTGTAAATAATTCTATATTTCAACAGTCTCTTTGTATAAACTTCCTGGAGTAGATATATTTTGTCAAATTCAATAACTACTTACCTTCATTACTTACAATACCATTATGTGTTCCCTCATTTTTAGTTACCAGTCAAGCATGATTGCGTCAAAGAATAAATACCCTACCAAAGCATCTGCTGCTCATTGCATCATTTTTGAGTGCCCTCGACAGTAAAAGAAATGTTTGGAAAGCAATGCTGCTGATGACTGCTTCCCCGTTTGCTGCTGATGACTGCTTCTCCGTTTGCTGCTGATGACTGCTTCCCCGTTTGCTGCTGATGACTGCTTCTCCGTTTGCTGCTGATGACTGCTTCCCCGCTTGCTGCTGATGACTGTTTTTTCCGCTTGCCTGCTTCCTTGTATGTCTGCATGCTCGCTGCCATGATCACTGAGGGCTCTTTTCCCATGCTGTTCCTAGTTCCTCAGGTCCATCTTCATTGTGCTCCTTGTTAAGGATGGTGTTGAATTGATACTTTAGGGGTAATGACAGTATGTTGATGTAAATTTTGTATAACTGACAGTCAGAATGGAGGAAATAGAGGAGTTAAAGAAAGCTCGAACTCTCGCTAAGCGTAATCTTACGAGAGAAGTTAATTTAATTCGCCAGTGCATCGCGGAAGATGAGCTCGAAACCATACTCAGTGATGCACCACAGCGCGTGGCTGAGTTGAGAAAACTGTTTGATAGTTTCAGAACTGCTAATGAAAATTATCAGGATGCTTTAGTTGACGAGGAAGCCATTGATGAGTTTGAGTTGTATTTTTGTACGGAGCAGGAAAAATATATATCAGTCTTAGAGAAAGTAAAAGTCCTGAGTAAGAATGCTGTTGACGCTAATGCGGATGCTAATCCTATTAAGGTCAAAACTGAAACTGAAGTTGCAGTTGGTAGGACATCATCAGAATTGCTTTCGTTGTTGAATATGCCTAAAGTTGAACTTCAGATCTTTAGTGGGGAACCATTGGAGTATCACCAGTTTATCAAGTCCTTTGATCAAAATGTTCATAGCCTTCCATGTAACAGTGATCATAAGTTGACTCGGCTCATGCAATATACAGTCGGTCCTGCTAAAGATGCCATACGTAACTGTCAACTGATTGGGGGGTGGCTGGGTATCTGAAAGCAAGAGAAATTCTCGAGCACAGATTTGGCAACTCACATTTGGTTACCGAACGCATTATTGGTGCGCTTAGAAGTGGTAAAGCAGTAAGGTCCCCCCATGAAGTTCAGCAGCTGGCAGATGAGATGATAACTGCTTCCATGGTGCTGAAAAAGCTTGATTCATTGCATGAAGTTGATACCCAGGCAACAATCTTGGAAATAGTAGGTAGATTGCAAGGGTATATCCAGATAAGGTGGAAAAGACTAGCTCTTGATATGAAGAAATCCAGAGGCTCTTATCCCAGGTTTGATCATCTTGTTGAGTTTATAAATGACGTTGCTATGGAGCTAAATGATCCTGTGTATGGTAGTATGTTTCCCATTAAATCTAAAGCACGAAAGTCAAAGTCTGAAATGTCAACGAATTTTAGTGTCACAGCTAATCAAGTGACTCGAAATTATGCTAGACCGGAACCGCCATGCATACTCTGTCAACAGACACATAGATTATGGCATTGCCTTGAGTTCAAGCAAATGTTGCCTAAGCAGAGGCTTGAGTTGGTAAATCAACATAGATTATGTCACAACTGCCTTCTTGCCTCGCATGATACATCCATGTGCGGAAAGAAGTCGGTATGTGCCATAAGGGGATGTAATAAGAAGCACACCATGTATATGCATATTGATGACACAAATGCAGAGGTTCAAAGGCCTCATCAGATTTCAAATGCCAGCTTTGCTTCCCTGAAAGGCATTCATATGCCCATAGTTCCTGTATGTGTGAATGGTTGTATCAGAACACTGGCATTGCTCGACACCGCATCTAACAGTTCATTCTGTTCTAAGCGTTTGATGAAACAACTAGGTATAAGGGGCCGAAGTGGGACATTAAATCTGAGCACTCTGAATCAGATTGGTACCTTGAGATCAGAGATGGTAGATTTAGATATATCAAGTCCAGAAGGGGAGATGTTGTGTATGAATAATGTATATGTCATTTCTGATATACCTGTTGAGTGTGGAGGTGTTGATTTGTCTCTATATCCTCATCTTGATGGTTTGGATCTCTCTCATTATGGCAACGACTCAGTAAGGCATGCGGATCTCCTAATTGGCCAAGATAATGCGGAAGCTCTGTTGTCACTTGATGTAAAGAAAGGGAAGAAAGGAGAGCCATATGCGGTGAGGACCCTAATGGGTTGGTGCCTATATGGGCAATCCCCTGTTCAAAGAACATCTAAATCCGTGATCGCTAACTTTGTAACCACAAGATCTGTCAATAGCGCGCTTATGGTGTCTCGAAAATGATGGTCTGTATGATGACTGCATGTCCTTGGATGACCGGAAAGTTATCGGTCTATGGGATGTCTCATGTCGAAAAGTGGGAGAGCACTATGAGCTTCCTATTCGTGGAGGAACCCTGGGGAAGATATACCAAATAATTTTGTTGTTGCATATAATCGGTTGATTGAAGAAAAGCTTGATAGCAAAGGTCTAACGGATAGGTATGATGAAGAAATTAAAATCTTACTGGATAAGGGTTATGCAGAACAAGTTCCAAATGGCGAGGTATTCAGTGCAAAGCGCGTTTGGTACTTGCCTCATCATGAAGTTGTGACAGATAAGAAGCCTGACAAAGTAAGAGTGGTCTTTGACTGTGCTAGTAAGTACAGAGGGATGTCCCTCAATGATCGTTGCTATCAAGGGCCAGATCTCAACAATAAACTGTTGCATGTTCTATTACGGTTTCGGGAGAACAGGTATGCTATACAAGCAGATATAGAGGCCATGTATAATCAGGTAAAGATTCCAGATGCTGACCGGGACGCATTAAGGTTTCTTTGGTACAATGGCGCTAAGGTGATGCATTACCGAATGACTTCTCATTTGTTTGGTGGGGTATGGTGTGCAAGTAGCTCGTCTTATGCATTGCAGCAGACACTCAAAGATTATGAAAACCCTGACCCCCTGGTGAGTGACACTGTGACAAGGTCGTTTTATGTAGATGATCTTCTAAAGTCGGTGAGCACAGTTGAGGAAGCTAAAAAAGTTGTTATAGTGGAAACTCCGAAAGTACTTGCAACAGGGGGTTTAGATTAACAAAGTTTGTGGTGAATGATGCATCTCTTCTTGAAGAAATCCCGCAGGATGACCGAGCCAAAGAGGTCAAAGTCATAGCCCCAGAGTGTTCGGGTAAGGTACTCGGAGTAAGGTGGAGCATTCTTTTGGATGACTTTTTCTTTGAAGTACAAGATGAACAACTTGGGAAACTCACTAGGAGAAAAATGCTCAGTTTTGTGTCATCTATGTATGACCCCTTGGGCTTTATTGGTCCAGTGTCTGTAGTGGGTAAACTAATATTTCAAGAAGCAACTAGGCGTAAGTTAAGCTGGGATGACGTTATATCAGAGGACCTTAGTGCTCAATGGGTTGCATGGGTACAAGGCTTGAAAAAGGTTAGGGAATTACGAATTCCCAGATGCATGAAACCAAGTAGTCTAAGTCTTTCTTCTGTTGAGTTACATCACTTTGCTGATGCTAGCTCAGCAGCTTATGGATGTTGCAGCTACCTTAGATGTGCTGATCATACTGGTGGAATTTATAGCCACTTGGTAATGAGTAAAAACAAATTGGCACCATTAAAACAATGTACCATTCCTCGGTTGGAGTTGCAAGCAGCTGTAATGGCAGTTAAGGTTGACGTCCTTCTGCGCAATGAACTTGATGTTTGTGTAGACACGTCATTTTTTTGGACTGATTCGGAGATAGTCCTGAAGTACATCAGGAATGAAAAGTGTAGGTTCCATGTATTTGTTGGTAACAGAGTGGGTTTTATTAGGCAATACACAGACCCAGTCCAATGGAGACATGTCTCAGGCAAGGAGAATCCGGCAGACATTCTGAGTAGAGGCTGCAGAATGGAAGACTTGGACAGGAAAATATGGCTGTATGGTCCTGAAAGATTGAACGCGTACAAAGTGGCAAGTGTACATGATGATCGCATATCTGCAATCTTGTCAGAAGATGACCCTGAGGTCAAGAGGTCAGTAGTGGTGTGTATTGGTCAGACTCAACTCCAGCACCCCCTGGAGGTCATCATGGGGCATTATGCCAGCTGGTATCGAATGAAAAGAGCCGTTGCTTGGTGGAAGAGGTTGTGCTCGATACTGAGTAAGAAAGGTCCCGAAAGGGGATACCTCACTATTTGTGAGATCAAACAAGCAGAGGTTCTGCTGCTTAAACATGTTCAGTCTGTTGGGTTTAATAGTGAATTGGACAGGTTAGCTAAGCATCAAGAAGTACAGAAATCCAGTTCACTCAGGCGGCTTAGACCTTTTCTCGATGTTGAGGATCTGATGAGAGTTGGTAGTCGATTGGGCCAGATTGACATAAGTCACCGCCATCCCTACATTGTCCCTAAAGGGAGTCTGGTTAGTGAGGCAATCATAAAAGATGTTCATGACAGAGCTCATTTGGGTACAGAGTGGGTCCACAGTATCATCAGAAAAGAGTACTGGATCATTGGAGTCAGATCGATGATTAAGAGACTCATTAGGGCATGTGTGATGTGCCGGAGGTTATATGGAAAGCCTTGTATTCAAATGATGTCAGACCTACCCAAAGAAAGGATAGAATCTGGGAAGCCACCAGTTACATATACTGGGGTTGATGTATTTGGCCCATTTTATGTTAAGATGAAACGTACTGAAGTGAAGCGCTACGGGTGCCTGTTCACGTGTATGGTTCTAAGAGCGATTCACATTGAAGTCTTGATGTCTCTGGACACCAATTCGTATCTGAATGCCTTTAGACGGTTCGTAGCACGCAGGGGCATGCCTGCTAAGGTTTTTTCAGATAATGGAACTAACTTTGTTGGCGCAGATGCAGAGTTGCGTTGTTCTCTTAGCCAACTGTCTAAAAATGACATCATCGCTTATGGGCAGACAGTGAATGTAGAATGGCACTTTAACCCTCCTTATGCTTCCCACATGGGAGGTGCTTGGGAGCGCTTGATTTTGTGTTTGAGACGTGTCATGTGTGGTTTACTATGTGGAAATATGCGCCTGGATGATGAGATCTTGACCACTGTGTTCTGTGAGACAGAAGCCATTGTTAATGGCCGTCCTCTCACTAAGCTGAGTGATGATATTAATGACCCCTTGCCGCTTACGCCGAATCATTTGTTGCTACTACGGGATGGGTCAAGGATTCCACCAGGTCAGTTTAGTGTCGGTGATGTCTACAGAAGGCGATGGAGACACGTGCAACATTTAACAGAGCAATTTTGGCGAAGGTGGCTAAGATTGTATTTGCCTACCCTTCAGGTGAGGCATAAATGGCCATCAGTAAGAAGAAACATTAAGGTTGGCGATTTGGTTTTACTATTGGATGAAAACACACCTAGAAATCTGTGGCCCTTGGCGATAGTCAAGGAAGTGAATACCGGGCGGGATGCCTTAGTGAGGTCAGTGCGAGTGAAAACTCGGATCACAGAATTGGTACGTCCGATCACAAAGGTAGTTTTATTAGAGGGGGCAGATGAGCATTTGTAAATTTGGTGGGTGTGTGATGTTGAACCATGGGAAGGTTCAAGGTGGGGGAGTGTTATCGACGGTTACATGGATTACCCAATGGTAGAATAATGCAAGATGCTGCAACATGGTATCCACATTGGTTTCTAAAGTTTCCATTAGAGGGCAGTTTCTCCTGTAGGCCCTAGAGGGCGTGTGAGAAACTTCCTGTGTGGAGGACTTCCTGGGTATACAACTTCCTGTTTGAGATCTATTTGGGAAGGTGAGTCTAGGATCTCAGTTATTTTTTATATCTGCGTCCATCGAGGGTTTTTCTGCTACATATCAGCAGCTTACGTGTAAGTTTATGCTTCTTGACTACTTTATGAACAGTGGAGGGCAAAATTGGTGAGTTTCTTTAGGGAGTTTAGACATTTTGTCCTGGAAATGTAATGCGGTGTTCTGGACAAACAAAGATTAAAGTTGCGTTGAGATGGAGTTCTAACAGTTTGTCATGTGATAATTAGTGTCAGTTAAAGTATGTGTTTCCTCTTTCTCAAGCTTATATATGAATTAAATTGTTATTGTCCAAGTTGCATGAGATGAGCGATATATGTAAATGTTCAGGGGAATGAACATGCACAAATTGTTTTTTAGCTTGCTGTAATTGATACCAGTATTCCTGAGCTTCAGAGCTTTGAGATGGGTGGAAACTCCAAACATTTCTTGTGAGTATGTCAGATGTGTAGCTATTATTGTATGTTTAAATCATTTTGTATTAGATTTTTTCTGTAAAGACAGACCATTGTGGTTTGGTTTGTCTATAATGTGTTATGTCATAGTCATGTCATAGATGTTATGGTTATGTTGTAAATAATTCTATATTTCAACAGTCTCTTTGTATAAACTTCCTGGAGTAGATATATTTTGTCAAATTCAATTACTACTTACCTTCATTACTTACAATACCATTATGTGTTCCCTCATTTTTAGTTACCAGTCAAGCATGATTGCGTCAAAGAATAAATACCCTACCAAAGCATCTGCTGCTCATTGCATCATTTTTGAGTGCCCTCGACAGCTCGATTATAATTTCGGTGCTAGGCAGCGCGTTAGGCATTTTCCTCGCTCCCAGCTCGCACACTTTGCGGTAGATCAGAGCAACTCCCATGCCAATTAGGAGAAATCCCGTCACCATAAATCCAAATAGGTAAACATCCTCCACGTCTTCAAGGGATAGTGCCGCCAGACAAAGAACTTGCCATCTCAACCACGCGTCCCGAACGTAGCCAGCAGCAAAAGTCGTGTCCGGGCAGCGCGGTTTGCCAGGTGCTCCGCTTCTTGGTGAAAAAATTCTGTCAATCGCATTCAGGGACCAGCTAATTAATTCCATCTTTACTTGAAGAACCTCAGAAGCAGACGAAGGGTCCAAAAAAAAAAAGAGGGGGTAACAGGACAATACAGGACAAAGAAAGAAGACGCAGGCAGGAGCAGAGATAGGGTGCGACTGCTCTCCTCAGAAGGCGGAAGAAGAAGGCGGAAGAAGAACTGAAACCCCTAATTAGATAATTAGTGGAATCAGGTGCTGTAGCACTGCTGGCTAGCACAAAAACCTGCACCCACACCGGCCCTTTCCGGATAAGATTGGACACCCCTGCCCTAGGGGAGTTCGTTAAAATGCGAGGTGAGGAAATTGCCGGTAATCAAAAATTAAAATCAAAATGGCCAACTTCCTGATGGGATTTTACCATGACGTCAAGAGACTTTTTTGTGCGTCTAGGTACGATACATGTGTGTACTATATTTCGTCCGCCCGCGACAAAGTAACCCTAATGCAGAGGGTAATTTGAAAATTTGCAGGGGGCGCTTTTTCGGCATTTCGCGTCGACCATGTGCGAACGCCCAAAAATATCGAATTTCGGATCCGGCCAGATGAATGTGGAAAGTAACAAGCATTTTGAAAATTGGGGAATGGGGCGAAATTGGGGCATGGAAAGTCGGAGGAATAATAATAAGAAACAGCACGATTTCAATAGGGTCCTCCGCGGACGACTTGCAGTCGTCGCTCGGGCCCTAATTAGAAACACAGTGTTCAGAAATTAAAATCCTAAACTCTGTAAAAGAAGGAGGTGCTACCATTTTCAGAGTGCGCTGGAGCTCATTCCATGAGCGTGGGGCATCATAGGAAAATGCAGTTTTACCAAGTTCAAGTTCATACAGTGGCACACACAGGCCTGGTAGCTGTGATGGGGACTATCACGTCATTGTTTTCAAGAAAACCTTTTTTGATTGTCCACATGAAAGCGCTGGGGTGGCATTTTCAGGCTTTCTCACTCTTGAACCCGTTTTGAAAAAATATCATTTTAGGGCTGCGTTTTTGCAATCTCCGTGCGGACGCAAGGCTGAAATGATTAGATATTTATGCATTTAAAAAAAATCGTTCTCATGTGGATGGGCCCAAACATGGCAATGGCTTCACCATGGGCAAAAGTTCAACAATTTTAAATAACATTTCTCAATGTGAAATGGCGAAGAATTTGGGGATTTCATCTTCTACAGTACATTATATCAAAATATTCAGTGCATCCATAGAAATGAAGCCTGGCGAAAGTCCAGTCAGGAAGACACTCTTGTATTCTTTTCTTACCTCCGCTCATGCATGTTCACTCACATTTCTGCAGTCACTGTCTGGGGCCGTCAAATGAGTCCTCAGCTGCTGTGTCAGCTGATCTCCTCCATCCAACCGCAATGCACCACATCAGCATCGTAAGCCAATCGTATTGCTGCTGTCCTTTTAAAAAACGTCATTTTCTCTGCCTTAATTCGCTCATGCTGCTATTTTGCAAGCAGTTACAGTGCAAGTTGCTTTTATGGCAAGCTCCTTTCCCATTTTACTTCTGTTCCTCCAGCTGTCATTCCATCTCTCAATGTCAATCTCAGAAACTGAACTGATTGGCGGCGACATATCCGAACCGGCTTCAACCCCGTCCGCGGTCAGGCGCAATGTTCACTTTGCGGCACAGCAAGAATCCGGCTCAGATATCAGGAAATAGTAAGAGCCCAGGGCATTTCTCACAGCTCCAAGCATTGGCTGACGATGTGGCCTGTGCAACTCCAGTTCGAGACAACTCAGTGCCGCAAGCCAAGCGCAGGGACGCCTCTGCCAGCTCTGCTCCTGACCATCCTCAAGCTGCCTTCTCTTCTTCCATTCAGTCCCTGTTGAACTCCTTGCAGGCCATCGATGCTCACCTCCTTTCCCTCGATAGCACGCAAGCGGCATCATCCCAAAAGGCTTGCCCAAAACCAGTGTGCACCAGCCCCGGTGCCAGCTACCCTGCCATCTACCTTCACTGCAAGCCCCCTTGCCTCAGCACTCGCTAACCTTAGCCATTCCCCCTCCTATGCAAAGTACTTTATTCCTTCCGGGGCTAACATTTCTCCCCGCTTAAGTCAAAAATTCTGCAGGGTAAAGACATCAACCTCGTTAGTCTAATTCTCCTATCTCCGGAATACGAACACAAAATTGACACAGGAGAAAACCTGACTGCCATTATTAAATTCATAGATCTCAGAATGTCAAAAGATTTGTCCTCCAGCGAATTCATAGTAGCCTTTGGAATCTACCGAGACGTGATTTGTGCCGTTTACCCCGAGCGCAGGCAAGAACTGGACACCTACTACGCACTTATCGCCAACCTTAATTTAAGATTTGAGAAAAATATATTTTACTAATACAGTTTCTCCAGCAAACAGTTTCTCCGGCAAAGCCGCTCTCTGCATTTCTCAATCCAACATCCACCTGGACTGGTCTGTTTTGGATACTGAACTTTTGGTCATGCTAGCGGGTGGCTTGCAAGCCATGTCGTGTACTAATTGTGGCAATATGGGTCACTCCGCATCTCTTTGCCCCCTGGCTCTATTTTTTTTTCCTGAAAAGCACGCTACTTAGCAAACATTTCAAAAAAATTCAGACTGCTGAGGTCACAAGGTGCATATGTCCAATAATCAACCAATCTGCAACAGTTTTAATGAAAACGTATGTGCTTACCCCAATTGCGTTTTCCTTCACATCTGCAGCTTCTGCAAAGACGGGCATCCAAAATCAGTATGCCCACGCAGGATTCGCCCTCACCAGCATCGCCGTGGAGCAAAGACTTACTGAAAATCCACCCTTCTCCAATTAATTTCCCTGCTCTTGCATCAGAACTGTCTTCTCATCCTGATTCTGTTTTCGTAAATTATTTGGTTACTGGTCTCTCCCAAGGGTTTCAGGTTGGGGTCGTCTCACCTTGGACACAATAGAAATGAAAGCGTCTTTGCCAATCGATAAATTGGAGCGCGTTCACATTATTATTAAATCTTTTATTGCAGTTAAAGCTGTAACAAAACGGCAAATGCTTTTTCTCCTCGGCCATCAAAATTTCACGATGTGTGTAATTCTCCAGGGTCGCGCATTCATTTCCCGTCCGCTTCATACAGCCTCCTCCGTGACTAACTTGCATGACTTCATTTCCCTTAATGAAGGTTGCCGCTCTGATCTGAGATTCTGGTCAAGTTTACAGGCCCAGTGGAATGGCGTAAAGTTTTTTTTTTTAATATATATATATATATATATATATATATATATATATATATATAATGATCTGGTTCATTCCTCTGATTCCCTTCAGTTTTTTACTGATGCTGCCCCCTCTGAAGGATTTGGTGGGTATTTCCAAGGTCAGTGGTTCGCAAGCCAATGGCCTCATTCTTTTCCCAAGCTCAAGTCCTCTGCATCACTAGAAATTTACCCCATCGCAGTAGCTTGTTTCGTGTTGGGCAAATTCTGGCAACACAAACGCATCACAGTTCTTTGAGGCAATGAAGCAGTCATAAACATCATCAACAAAGATCACTCATCCACCCTGAAAATCATGCTATTCATGAGACGCATTACTTGGCTATCGGTCACAAAAATATACCGTCCAAAAAAAGTAGGGGATATTGGACTAAAATGATTTTTATGAAGCAAATTTTGAAGGCTAGGATCAAACAAATGGTGAGACAAAATTAAGGGAACATTTGAGGATTTATTCCACTCATTTGATACAGCCAGTGAAGCAGAGACTTTCCATGCTAGGGGCAAACCCACACCAAGGGTCAAACATCAAAGTTACCACGAGTTCAAAACAAAGTCAATAATGGGTAAATCCCCCTCTGTTGGCCAGGCAGGCACGGATCCAACGTGGCATACTCCCTATGAGGTGTCCCGAGTCATTTCGCACCTTCCAATTTCCTTTCGCAATGGCTAGAATCTTCAAATTCAAAAGCATGCAAATCTAGGGTTCAACCCCCATCTTCATCATTTGTATCAGGTGCAAATCCTGGGGATGTCATTATTGTGTTTGGGTGCTCAATTTCACTGGAAATGGTTAATCTGTAAGGATATATATTACTTTCCCTCATATTCATTTGCATTTGCTAGAAGTATGGAATATCCCCTACTTTTTTTGGATGGTATATTTATAATTACTGCTCGCCATGTGCCAGGCCACGCTCATGAAATTGCTGACTCTCTATTCCGCTTGAATTTCCAGGTTCTCAGAAGCCCGCCCAACACCAGTTGCAGTCACCCACTTAGAATCATGAGCCCTCCATTAATCCAGCCTTCCCTGGAGTCCTATTTAGATTCTGCTAAGCACTACATGAGAAAAGATCTAGCCACCTCAACCCTGAAATGGTATGATTTTGCTTGGAAAAGTTTTGCTTTGTGCCGCTCTGAATTTGTGACTAAATCTTCAATCTGTTAGTGCTGTCCGCGCATTTACTTGTCATTGCATTGATATGGGTCATTTCAAACTGCATTATATAAGAGGGCTAGTATTGATATTCATTGAATCCCTCTTGGACTGTTCTTTTCTTTTAGCTTTTTATGGGTTTTTAAGAAAGGGGCAAATTTACCACTTCCTCTAACTTGTTTGATCCAGCAAAAAATATTAACTTTTCAGATTTGACTTTTTACCCCAATGTCTATAGTCTTTTCCTGAATCATGCAAAAACTGGTGGTCCTTGCTCTATCATTATTACTTGCACGGGTTCTGTTTTGCCCTTTTAAATGCATGTGCAAATACATAAAGGTTAGGCTTTTATCTGATCCTGATACCCCCCTCTTCTTGACCCCAGATAATAATCCCATGTCTAAATCATGGTTTAGCTCCCTTCTAGATCTGACTCTCCTGAGATGTAATATATCCCTCAAGCATTATTTAGGTCATTCCTTCAGAATAGGTGCTGCAACTTCTGCAGCAAAGCGAGGTATATGTCCAGCTTCTCTCCAACAACTGGGTTGCTGATCATCCTCCGTCTAGACTTCATATGTGTGCCCCGAAGCAGCTGCAATCATTGAAGCTCAAAGATCTCTAAAGCTTTAACAGCATATGGTAAGCTATTGCAAATCACTGGTGGTTGGTGGTTGGCACTACAGCTTTTCCCTTAAATAATGGGCTAGGTAGAGCAGTTTAACTCACTGCTGCTATCTTCAGATAAAATTTATTACTGTTATATGTATATATGTTATACTGTTATATACTGCAGACCTTATGTCCACTTGGCAAGAAAACTGGCTGGCTAGCCTCTTGGTCACCATTTCTGGCGCGGAAGCTCCAGTTCGTTGGGTTCCCAGGTTACCGTAAACCTAAAGCCTATAATTTATACCCAGGGTATGGCTGCCTTACTGCTAAGCCAGTCAGGCATTCCAGGTCACTGCCATTTACATTCAGTCGCTGGTTAAAATTATTATCACAAGCAGGGTATTGCTGCCCCAAAGCCAATACTGAATAAGCCGTCAAGTTATCCCTCAAATTGCCATCGCTGGCTATGGTATGTATACTGCAAGCAGGGCAGTGCTGCCCTGTAGCCATCGATGGCTAAGTCTTCTCATTTTCACCTTTAATCAGCCATTGCTGGCTATTCATGGATTTCAGTCACGTGACGTTTCTGTTGTGAGAGCCATCTTGAGTACCTACCAGGGACCGAGGCACAGCTATGACCATAGACTGTATGGGCTACAATGAAGGATGTCTCAGTCTTTATTTCTCCATAACAACAGACTAACTCTACATTATCCCACTTATTACATGGCTTATGAGTGAAATTATTAATTTCAGACGTAATGTTGATCAAAATACGACTTTCATCGATTTATAAATTGCATCATTTCGCGAATCTGCAAGTCCTGTCACTTCTCCGCTGTTTTGCTCACCCTCCTCGGTTGTGTGTTGGCCTGTGACTAAAAACCGGGTACCCGGGTCCCGCCCGGAAGGTTCGGGTCCCGGGAAGAAAATTGCAATACCCGTTTCCCGAAAATCAGTACATTGATTGTACACACGATAAAATGATGGTTAATCATTAATGGCATCACCCAGACATTCACTTATGTAGGCTGCATTATTTATTCCTGTAGCTCATGACTGTCGTGCGCCAACGATTAGCTTATCAACTTACTTGAATGGGAAACAGATGGAGAATCAATCAGTGTCAATTTGGAGATTTTAATCAAGAATGTATTAATCCCTACCTCCTTGGTCTAGTCAGCCTGCACTCGCTAGCTGCCTTTCGATCTCATCGGCGTCATGGTTTTTTTTTTTTTTTTCTTTTCAATAGTTATGATGATGAATTTTGATGATATTGATACAAAATACATTATATATTTATTGTCGTTGTGATTGATAGTCCCAGTTGATAGTAATAGTGATGATGAATACAGCGACTCGGTATTCGGTAACGATTGAAGTTGATGGAATAATTATCAAATGATGATGATAATGAGGAAATGGGAAATTCAGGGGTGCAGATATGATTTTGAGTTTTGACGATGGGATTGTTATGATGGAATAATGAAATACTTACGATTAATGATAATAATGACATCAGTCGGACATCCGTACACTTTGATCTAGTAAGTTAATTTGGAAAATACATTTGGAAAGTAAAATATCGTATTCGTAAAATACCTGATCAGTCCATCCAACGTTCGTGAGTTGACAATGAAATACCACCTCGAACAAGCTTTTCGTTATAAGTTATCTTTCTGTTTCTCGGTCTTTCTTTCTTTAGTGTACGTAAACCAGTGGCATAGCCAGAACTTAAAATTGGGTGGGCACTAAACATCTCTTTAAAACATTTATTCGTTCTGACTCGATCGCAGTCATTTTTTTCTAATTAACTATACATTCAATCTGAAAACACTCCGCACTATCAGGTGTTGCTTATTCGCCTCGTTCAGGCAAAAGACAATCATTCATTTGGATGCGCAATTTTGTGCTTTTCATATCAGTGGCGTAGCCACACCTGAAAATTGAGCGGCCACACAACATCGGTTTATTACAATTATTATACCTAACTTTTTCTCAGCCATTTTCCTTTGTTAAAGCAATTTCCATTTATATGAATAATCAACTGGCAAAAAAAAGACACGGCTTCTTTGCGGTGCGATCTAAGGGCGATTAATCAATAGGAATAATTCAGTTCAGCAAAATAAGTTACTCATAAGTTCTGCTTAGTTTTAATACTTTTCGAGAGGTCAACTGTTCTGGAACTTCCGCGCTACCTTTTCGGCTCATCAGGCGATCTAACCTGTGCTTCATGATCGATTGAATTATTCAAACTGAACCAAAGACAGAGATTTGAAATGCACAAAATTGCGCATCCAAATGAATGATTGTCGTTTTGCCTAAACGATGTGAACAAGCAACACCTGATATTGCGGAGTGTTATCGTATTGAAGGCATAGTTAATTAGAAAAAAATGATTGCGATCGAGGCAGAACTAATTGTTTTAAAGAGATATTTATTGCCCACGCAATTTTAAGTTCTGGCTGCGCTACTGACGTAAACGTGTTTGAAACTTTGAGGTAAAGAATTAACACGGACATGCATGCCTCGTAGACGAGAGCTGTGACTGCCTCGTAGACGAGAGCTGTGACACCGGGTCCGGGGCTCTGATCGCAGTTTTGGTTTCCAGCCACAACGTGGAAGGAGCCTCCACTCCCCCTGTAACAAGTTACAAGTCATTTATCTAGCATCACAATTAGTCTGAAGCTGTTTAATGAAGGTTAAAATGAAACATAAGGTAAACGTCCTGCATAGTTCTTCTCCTCTGTCTCCTCCGATCAGAGCGGCGTCCCTAGCAACGGCGTGTTTCACGTAGCAACAGTCTGTTATACAGAAATAAAAGACCGTAAAATGTAGAATCAGAGTGTCATTCATTAATCAAAATGCAGCATTCAAAAGAGGCGTATCATAAAAAAATGTTAATCCACTCTTTTTGTGAGACTTCTTATCACAGCCCACGGGGCGACAGATAGACAGCCTGTTGTAAGTCAGTACCCAAAATGGCGGCGCCTAGAGTTTGAGAGTGGTCTCGTGCGTCTATGACGTCAGCTGACATGTATGAATAGCAGAATCGCATGCAGGACACGGCTGCCCCGTAGCCATCGCTGGCTAAGTCTCTCAATTTATCACCTTTAATCGACATCTACTGCACTAATGGACTTAAATGAAGAGATTACCAGTTGTATTGATAACAAGAAGTATGCAGTGGGAGTGTTCATAGACTTAAAGAAAGCATTTGACGCATTAGGGCATGAAATATTACTGAAAAAATGGAGCACTATGGCATCGGGGGGTGGTGTTAAATTGGTTAAGTAGTTACATTAAAAACAGTTTGTGCAAATGGGTGACTCTGTTCAAAAAGACTGGACATTCAATGTAGAGTCCCACAAGGGTTGGTTTTAGGTCCTAAATTGTTTATTTTGCACATAAATGGCATCTGTAAAACATCAAGTATTCTGAAATTGGTGCTATTTGCAGATGACACCAACATTTTTTGCAGTGGAGAAGATTTACAACAGTTGTTGGATGTGGTCACTAAAGAAATGGGTAAACTAAAACTATGGTTTGACAAAAACAAATTGTCATTAAATTTGGACAAAACTAAGTTTATGTTATTTTGTAATCGGAAAATAAATTCACAAATACAAGTGATGATTGATAATGTAAAGATAGAAAGAGTAGACGAAATTAAGTTCTTGGGAGTAATACTTGACCAGAAGCTATGCTGGAAAGCACATGTAAAATATCTGCATTTAAAGCTGGCTCGGAGCGTTGGAATTTTAGGGAAAACTCGGAGCATTCTTAACCAGAAGGTAATGTTCATGCTGTATTTTTCACTTGTACTGCCTTATCTGATTTACTGTGTTGAGGTATGGGGCAATACCTACAAGAGTACACTGCTGACCTTACGCACAATTCAGAAAAGAGCAATAAGGAAAATAAATAATGTAGGTTATTATGATCATACTAATGCATTGTTTTTAAAGTTACAGACATTGAAATTTATGGATCTGGTTCGATTCAAAACTGCACAAATACCGTTTAAAGCAAAAAAAAAATCTACGACCAAATAACATACAAAAACTGTTCAAGGAAAGGGGGGGTACGATTTAAGGGGGAAAATGAAGTTAAAACAACCTAGCGTTCACACCACTCTCAAAAGTATGTGTATTTCTGTCTGTGGAGTAAAATTGTGGAATGGTCTGCCCGATGACATTAAATACAGTAAAAATGTAACAATTAAAAAAAAAGTACAAGCAAAATATTCTTGAGAATTACAGTCTAGAAGAAAGGGAACGTAATGTATACTAGTATTGATAAATGATGGTTTCTATCCTTGATTGATTGATTAGTAAATGGCTGATTGTTTAATGAATTGTGGAGATTACATTGGTAATGGATGGTATATTTGGACTGGTCTATGTATTTTGACCAGAGGGTACGAGTAAAAGAAGTTGATTACATATGAAATGGAAGTTAAATGAGAAATGATATAGAAATAAGGGGTTAGACTTGAAAAGCATTCTGCTTCTTCTAACTCCTTTTTGGACATTGAGGAGAGAAATGTTGTCCTTTTGGCTCAGCATCACTGATAAGTTTGTCGGAACCTTATTTTGTATATTGTATTATATTGTATGATTTTTTTCTTTTTATTATTATTAATTTTTCTTATTTGTTCGAAATAAAGTCTTACTTACTTACTTAATCAGCCATTGCTGGCTTCAGCATTTTGAAAGCGTGGCATTGCCGCCCTATAGCCATTGCTGGCTAAGCTGTTCAAGTTATCACCTTTAATCAGCCATTGCCGGTTATAGCATAATCGCAAGCATGGCACTGCTGCCCCTTAGCCATCGCTGGCTAAGCCGTTCAAGTTTAGCATAGCTAGCAATGGCAGGAGTTTTCAGGCCACTGCAGGCAAAATAAAAAAATTATTTAGCTTAATCTCTAATTCTCATTTTCGTATCATGCTCATGTTGTCTATCTCTCAGCAGCCTATGCTTCTTCAGTTACCACTGTCACTCCTGTTTGGTAAGAATTTTTTTTTTGGGGGGGGGGGGGTTCCATTAGGCTGTGCTTCCGGGGGTTAGTGCCCCTTATTTTGGGGGATTTTTCTGCTGCTGTTCAGGGCCATGCTTTTCGACTACGAATCTCCCCATAGAGTCCAAGCGCCAAAGACTCTGTCATGTCTCAATCACATGATTCATCTGCAAATATGCTCATGCATAATAAATAATTATCATTTCTTCATTTCTGTTGTCTCTCCTGATTGAAATGAAGCTTAGCGAAAATCCAGTCAGGAAGACACTCTTGTGCTTTAACTCTCAGTTTATTTTCCTACCACCTCTCATGCATACTCACTCAAATTTCTGCAATCACTGTCTGGGGCCATCAAATGGGTCGCCTGCTGCAGTGGCAGCTGATCTCCTCCATCCAACCGCAATGCACCACATCAGCATCGTAAACCAATCGTATTGCTGCTGTCCTTTTTAAAAAACGTCATTTTCTCTGCCTTAGTTCGCTCATGCTGCTGTGTTGCACGCCTTATACCTCCCCATCGCCATCCTGCCTGCTGAGCCTTTGCCACTGCAGCCTTGTCAGTCATCCACCATCACCACCACCAGTGTCTGGACTCTACGGGGGATTTTTCTGCTGCTGTTCAGAGTCGTGCTCTTCGACTACAAATCTCCCCATAGAGTCCAAGTGCCAAAGGCTCTGTCATGTCTCAATCTCTTCAAATCTGCTAATGCGTAATAAATAATTAACATTTCTTAATTTCTGATAGGACACTTTGTCAAAGAGAATATTTATTAAAAGCATACAAGCATACATTGAGTTTGGCGGTATGGCTCTGTTCGAGAGATCCCTGCCCGTCCAGCGCGGAACCGAAGGCAGGGAGCTGCAATTAACCCCCCTTCACAGAACAGAGCCTATAGCAACAATGACCTTAAAAAGAAGAGACATTGTTATTGTACAACAGTTTAGTCATAAAAGAACAGGATTGCAGAATGCTAAAAATCGACGGGAGGAGCTGGGGAGGAGGAGGGATGTTAAGCGTACATGCTGCGGAGCCTCTGCTCAGAATGCGAGCTTAAGTAAACTAGCATATCAATCAAGCAATCATGTGACAGCAAATCAGATGACATTCATGAGCACTCAGGTGATTCTCAAGCTCGAGAAGCGGCTCCTATAGTTGGCAAGCTTGACTCCGTGCCTATCAGAATTTACGTCAAGCTCCATTTCTGTTGTCTCTCCTGATTAAAATCTCTATACACAAGGGACAAGACTGAAAACCAGTATTGAATGGCCATGATCCTCAGGCCCTCAGGCAGCGCTGCCTTAAAAACAGATGGGATTCTGAAGTGGAAATCACTGCATTGGCTCAGAAACACTTCTGTAAACCATTGTTAGTGAACACCATTTGTTGCTGCATCCACAAATGCAAGTTAAAACTCTGCCATGCAAATATTAAACCAAGATCCAGAAATGCTATGGCCTTTGCTGGGCTGGAGCTCATTTAAGATGGACTGAGGCCCAGTGAGAAACTGTCCTGTGATCTGACCGATCAAAATTGTGAAATTATTTTGGGAAATTATGGACGCCGCATCCTCCGGGCTAAAGAGGAGAGGGACCATCCAGCTTGTTATCAGTGCACAGTTCAAAAGCCAGCATCCATTATAGTATGGGGGTGCGTTATTGCACGTGGCATGGGTAACTTGCACATCTGTGAAGACAACATTAATGCTAAGCAATATATACAGGTTTAAGAGATTCATGTACTGCCATTCAGACATCTTTGACAGGGAAGGCCTTGCTTATTTCGGGAAAACAATGCCAAAGTCAACATTCTGTACATATTACAACAACATGGCTCTGTAGTAAAAGATGCTGGGTGCTAATCTGGCCTGCCTGCAGGCCGGACCTGTAACCTACGGAAAATATTTGGAGCATTATGAAAGAAAATATGACAAAGGTGTCTGCAAAGTGTTGATCAGCTGAAAGCATTTATCAAGCAAGGAAAGGAAAACATTTTGTTTCCAAAACTGTAGCAATTTGTCACCTGAGGTCCCAAATGCTTTCACAGCATTGTTGAAAGAAAAGGTTATGCAACAGAGCGGTAAACATTGCCCCTTCCCAACTTTCTTGAAACATGGTGCTGTCATAAAATTCAAAATGAGAAAATATCTTTCAAAAAATTTGGACAGTCTTGATGGTGCATTCTATTGGAGTGCATTACTATTAACCAAAGGCTAATATACATTTATACATTGTTGTTTTTTTTTTTTTGTACTAAGTTGGTACAAGCTGAATGGGTGGGGCTACCCCTTTATAAGCTTCCAGTGGAAAGGCTTGGTGTTAGAGTGTTGGAGAGTAATTTGGAAACCTTAGAGTAGTGGGTTGTCATACAAAAGAGAGTTTGTGTGTAGTTTATTTTTTGTATATGTATTTTTTGTATATATAATTTTCTCACCATTTTCCTGTCTTGCACTTTGGGAATTTGGCACTGTCCATAAAATCCTATTTTACTGCAATTCCTGGTTCTCGCGTCTGGTTCCAGATCGTTACCTAACAGTCCAGCTCGGCTTGCTTGTGAATATTCAACTGATTCGGATGGGCCATCTAGTGATAGAATACTGTAACTGCGTATATAAATTTGCAGCTCCATGTCCGCTGGCGGACACATCTGCACAAAGATACTCTGCCGAGCACCGTTGTTTTTCTCGAACACGCCAAATCCAGATAATCCGTAAATGATGAATTACATTCATATTTTAATTTGTAAAAAGTAACGAAGTGGCTAGTGTCAAAGTTACGAAGTACAAGTATACTTTTTGTATTTTAAATGTAGTAGAGTAGAAGTAAAAGTCTCGGTTTAAAAAAAAAAAAAACTCAAAAGTACAAATCCTAAAAAACTACATAAGTACTGTAACAAAGTACTGTACTTTGTTACTATACACCTCTATGGCGTGAGACTTGAGAGCCTTGCCTTGGCATAACCCCGAATACAATCGTATGTTTCCGACTACCATACTTGGCAGGTACTGACATCATTATGACATATCCTGAGATCACGCGAATATGGCCTGTAACATGGATTGGCTCGTATTCAGGTATATGGGTTATTCCCTTCCTTGCAGTTTTTGGCGCGTGCTCCCTTCCTGTAATCGATTTAAGCCCGAGAGCCAACTTTGCTCTTTGAACCCGCGCGACCTCAATGGTAAATAGCACTATGTCGGCAACGAAGCGTGCGAGTAACAACAAAAGCACATTCAGTATCAAGTCTTATTTTGTCATCGCCTCCAGTAAGCACAAGTCTAATGAAACTGACAGTGCTGAGAATCCAGCCCAAGCTGATGCTGCCAGTCAAGATGGCGGGTCTGCGATCGCGAATGAGACAGTCACCGAGGCTGCCAGCACTGCTTCAGATGACTGTGTAGAGGATTTCCCGCCCGGAAGTAGCCTTGGAAAGTGCAAGGGAGGTGCGGATGAAGCCTGGAAGGAATCAAAAAAGCACAAGTCTGGCGTTGACCCTGCTTGTAAATCAGATTTTCCATGGCTGCTTGTAACCAAAGATGAAGCTGGTAATTAATATTAACGTTTCCTAAAAAAAAAAAAAAAAAAAAAAAAAATCAAGACCAACTTAGTCTTAGGCCTAGGCTTAGTCCTTCCACTTTTTGTTCCTGTTACTTAGAATTTCTTCCACTGATATTTTAACAGTTAACATTAATTTATTCTGGCCTGTCAAACATTGGTATTTGGATCATTCACCCATTCCTCTTCATTTAATAAGCATGTACGCATTAAATTGTGAAGGGTGGGGAAGAAACTTGTTATTTAATAAGCCTCCTAGGCCTAAAGGTTAATATGTTGCTAGGTGCTCTTTCAATTGTTTTGATACAGATAATTTCAAAATGGTTACTTGTGCTTTTTTTATAGGAATGCTGTGCAACGTTTGCATGAAGCATCATCCTCCAAGACAGGGAGGTATCCATGTCTGGAGCGATGTGCCCTGCATCACACTTACTAGATACAGTCTGAAAAGACATGTGCAGTCCAACCAGCACAAAGAAGCCCTGGCAATTGCGGACAATGCAAAAGCTGCTGAAACTACTGGTGGAATAAAACAGTCCATAAAAAAACATATCAATCTTGAGCGTACGGCCTTCCTGGCTGCCCTGAGGGCCATGTACTGGTTGACAAAGTCCGAAATTGCCCACACAACCAACTATGGCAGCCTCCTGAACATGATGCAGAGTCTGGGACTGTCCTACCTTATGCACTTGAACAAGGTTGAATTTTTTTTTATGATTCATTTTAATGGGAAATTTTAGATTTTCCTATCTGCATTTCTCAGTTCACTGTCACATCTGAATGTGGGCCATCAATAAAAGCTCAAGTAGTTAACAATTTAAACTTCATAAAATAAATAAAATTTAACATGTATGAACATTATGACAACGACTTGGCTGACTTTTGACAAATTCATGATGCTGTTTTTTAGGGAGAGAATGCCAAGTACAAATCAGAGAAAATCATGTGGGAGATGGTCATGGTTTTGTCAGATGTACCCCGCCAAGACATCCTATCCACCCTGTGCCACAGCCCAGACTTCAGCATACTCATCGATGAGACAACAGACGTAGCTGTGGCCAAGCAGCTAATCATTTTTGGACGCTACCTTACTGAAGAGAATGAAGTGAGCTTGGAGTTACAGGGCTGTACGTTAACTTTTTCTGCTCATAGCACTGGTGCTACAGAGGTTCATAGTCTTGTAGCACAAGACAAAAACTTGTAGCACAGTAAAAGCATCTGTTACAAAACCAACCACAAGTAGTGCAGTTTATCATTTAAAGACATAAAAAATATTAATAATCTCTTTGTAAATTGAAGTACTTTCAAGGTCTCGGAATTCTTTAAATTCATACAATTTTAAGTAATTTCCAGAACTTGTCAAGCAGTCTTGACACAAACAACGTACACTTCAAATATAATGCAGGCACATAACTCACAGAAATATTCAGAAACTCTCATAAGAGATGTTATCTCTCTTCAAAATTTTGTTTCCTAAATCATATGGATTATCACTCCAAATTTTTTCTGGAGCCTCCGTGCACCATTTACAGAACAACAACTGATCTCTCTCATTGAAAAGGAGCCAAGGAAAATCTTTTTTCCATTCCGGGTTATACTTGTATGCTTTCCCTTGTGTTCGCATTTACATTACTTTCGTTTGTTGTCGTCAGTTTGTGCTTTTAACCTTGTGTCGGATTCATCCTGGCGGGCCCATTTGGAACAGGTTTTATTCAAAACTGTAATGTATTTTTTCATGTTCTGTTATCACTTTCATCAACCTGAGCCAGCCCAGCTGAACGCATTCTTAAAATGGCAGTGTTTCCTCAAGGTTTTTTTCAGCAGCGGGGGCAAAGTTTTTTTTTTTTTTTGTACCCTGGATGGTGTGCCCATGTGAATATCAATCAGCAATTTAAAAATTTTAAAAAAGACACTTGACTGCAAATCAAGCTTTAGAAAATATTTATCAATACCATTTAGTTTCTATATATTTGTACAAATACTTACTTATTTGTGTATTATAACATTTTTTATTCATTTTATAATATATATTTGTACATATATTACAACATATTTACTTGTACATATACTGTAAAATATGTATTTTTACATTTTTTTAATATATATATTTGTACATAGGCTATATTTAATTATTTATTCTGGTTTCTGAAATAAGGATATGGTGTTTACATGCACAAACGCAAAAACGGGATCCTCCAAAAACCCGACCATATCCGGGATACTGAAGTCCATTTAACTAAATGCACTCATAGAGAATACATTGCCAATGCTCATTTACTGTAACGTCAGTGGCATTGAGACTCTTCTTAGAGAGGACGTGTCATATGAAAGTTAAAGCTCGCAACATATGTAAAATTTACTCTTCTTTAGCTGGTTTCATAACTTTCTTGTCGTATTTCAAAGACTATAAGACTCTGTTTATCACATAACAGAATAGCATAATTTAATAGAATACAGATGTAACTTCCGTCAGCGCCTTAATGGAAACGTTAGTTAATTCGCAGTCATCTTAGCATTAGCGCTAACTCCATTACACTTACACTTCGTATTCAGTTTAGCTACATATTAACAGCGTGATGAAACGCAAAGCGGTTTTTCTTATCTTATCTAGTACTACAGCTATATGATTAAGTTCAATCTATTTTAACGTTATCTATCCATAATAACATATACCTTTTTTCTTGTTCTTCAGCTCCAGTAACGTTAACGTAAGGTGGTCTAACCTCATTTGAAAATTCTATAACATGATAAAGTTCTGGTGCTGTTGTGGTTGCCATGACATCAGGAACGTTTGACATTCTAGCAGTATTCCATTCGCTCGTGCTCGCAGACAGAACGGGAGACCATTCGTTGACTGCAACTCAGTGTAAAAAAAAAAAAGTGAGAGAGAGAAATCCCCATAGATATATACACGTAGATACCGCGTTTGCTGCTTCTGTCCATTGAAACGATGGGTCTACGTGGGTGCCATCTTGTGTCGGTGGAAGCCAAGCGTACTTACGGCATTAGTCAGTGGGGGCAGAGGTTAATCAATGATTTTTATCATCAAAACTCAACAAATTTTCAAACAATTTTAAGCTGTATTATTTGCTACATATGGCAGCCACGTATTTATGATACTGGCTTAATTTAAAAATGCAGATTTTGTTGCGAAAAATGCTTAATTACGGTAAATAGTAGTTCTATAGCCAGTAGCCAGGGGGAACACAGCCACGTCACTTTATGAAGATAATTAGTCCTGGCTAGTTCTCAATCATTTTCCTTTATTGACGCATTTTCCTATTATCGTAATTTGCAACTGAAGACACGCTCTCCATATGTGATCTAACAGCGATTAAATCATAAACTAAATTCAGTACAGTTGCGGAACAAGAACAGAGAATTGGGTTGCACAAAACATCTGTTTAAAACAATTATTACCTGTTCTCAGTCATTTTCATAATTAACAGAAGGTTCACTCCGAGAGCACTCCACACGTAACAGGTGCTGCTTGTTCTCCCCAATTAGGTAAGATGACAATCATTCATCTGGATGCGTATTTGCTGTATTTAAATCAAGGTTATTCAAACTTGCATACCTGTCGACTCTCTCGCAAATAGGTGGAGCCGCACGCTTTTTATAGCCTATTGAACTGCTGAGTGCCACTTTTTTTTTATCAACCCACACAATACCAAGAGTGAAAGTCCAGTTCAATGAACGCGAAGCATTGGCCTATTAATAAGTAAATTATTTTTCTGTACTGAATTTAGCCCATGATTTCATCGCTGTTAGATCGCATATGGAGAGAAATCGTGTCTTCAGTTGCCAATTACGATAATTGGAAAGCGCGTCAATAAAGGAAAATGATTGAGAACTAGCCAGGACTAATTGCTCTCATAAAGGGACATGTCTTTGCCCCCCCCCACTGGCTAAGCCACTGATAACGACCTAAATTTAATTCAATTATCTTAGGTAGTTATGTTCCAAATTTAAATATTAATAACTTATCGGTAAGCTAATTTACGTTTAAGGTTTAAGAAGGTGAAAATAAATGACTGGGGCTGCATTCAAAGACATTGACTGAGATCGACATTAAGATTAAATTTATTCAAATGTATACAGGTTTTGCTCATGGGAGCCAGGACACACACACACACAAAAACACACACACACACACACACACACACACACACACACACACACACACACACACACACACACGCAGTGGCGGCATTAGACTTGAAAATTCCGGGGCTAATACCCCTCCCTTTATTGAGAACAATTAGTCCTGGCTAATTCTAGATGGTTTTCCTTTATTAACACGTTTTTCCAATTCAAGAATAAACAAGTGGCAATTGAAGACACGGCTTCTCTCCCCATCCAAACTAACATCGACGAAATAATGGGCTACCTTCAGTACAGAAGAATAATTTAATTTTAAATACGTCTATGCACTGGCACTCAGCAACGTTAATTGTTTTTCCAGTAAGAGCGGCATTTCAGAACTCTTTTGCGAATGAAGGTAATTTCGGCGACAAGTACGTACACCTGTTTTTGCAGCACGGTCATGCAACTCGCTATGAAAACAAGACACCTGTCTGATTGGAAAATGTAAAGCGGATGAAACCACATACTAGTCACCAAAATTACTTTCATTCGCTGAAGAGTTCTGAAATGCCATCGCCGAGTGCTGGTGCATGAACCTAATTAAAATTAAATTATTTTTCTGTACTGAATGTAGCCCATTATTTTGTCGCTTTTAGATCGCATGGGGGAGAGAAGCCGTGTCTTCAATTGCCAATTGATTATTCTTGAATTGGAAAACGTGTTAATAAAGGAAAATCTAGAATTAGCCAGGACTAATTGTTCTCAATAAAGGGAGGGATATTAGCCTGGGAATTTTCAAGTCTTATGCCGCCCCTGCACACACACACACACACACACACACACACACACATATCTTACATTTTTGCCCAGTAAATGTAATACAACTTCGGTACAAAAACATTTCACACATTTTCCTCTAAATTTGATATTACATATTATACTGAAATTCTTTTGAATCTTTAGGCAGTTCTGTTGTACACAAAACTTCTCACGGTGCGGAAAATCTCTGCCATCACTGGCTATTTCTTTTTTTAAAGATTATTTTTTTGAGAATTTTTCCTTTATTTGACAGTTGTACAGTGTAGATAGACAGGAAGGTTGGGGAGAAGAATGGGGGCAGACATGCAGCAAATGACCTGAGCCGGAGTCGAACCCAGGTCGCTGCGGGAAGGACAAGGCCTTTATGGTACGCGCTTAGACCGATGAACCACCGGGGCGCCCATCTCTGGCTATTTCCACAGCTATTTTAGTTAAAGGGATAGTTCACGAAAAAACGAAATTTCACACATTTTCTACTCACCCCTGTGTAGATAGAGGGTGTGGTGATATTTTGTAATCCACAGAGGCTCTCTGGAGTTTTCATGAAGGGAAAGAATTCATAGGCTTCCATTGTATTGTCACTGGTGGAATTCTGGAGTGAAAACTCCAGATAGCCTCTATGGATTACAAAATATCACTACACCCTCTATCCACACAGGGGTGAGTAGAAAATGTATGAAATTTCGTTTTTGGGTGAACTATCCCTTTAAGTATTTCTCCAGGTAAGCGTGCACTGACTTTGTTTTCACAGCTATATCCGATAAGTGTGCCAGGGAAGTGCACTTATTTTGTTTTCACAGAGCCTTAATCAGGTATGCATTTCAGTTAGGTGTATACTGATATATAATAGAATTGTGTATTTAAATTCATTAATTGTGGCTCTTACCGGAGGCCCGAATGGAGTTAAAAAGCAGCTCCAAATGGTCCTGGCTGAAGTGGTATGTGCACACATAACTTTGTGACTGCAGCAGCTCTAGTATCATCAGGGTTAATGTGTCAATGTTAATGACCAAACCAGTCACAGACAGATACCTTTGAAATGTAGAAAAATGTCAGTATTCAAATATGTAATGTTTAACACATTCAGCTCAGTCTCATAATATTAACCAATTTTTACATTATTTTTAAATGGTTTCAACTACAACATACCACAAGGGTGACAGATTAAAGGAATAACGAGCAGTGTCCCAGGAAAGAGTGAGGCATAGCTAAGGCTTAGTAGGGTATTTACTGATGTTCCCCATAGATCTAAAGGGAGATGTCACTTTATTCACTGTGCATATTGAAACACTAGCAAGCTGAGCAGTTCTTAGGTTCTGCCATCCATGCCCCAACAACAAAACCCATCTTAGAGTTACTTAAATCTTTCCCTCTTGCCATCTTGATGCATAACACATTACCCCAACCTTACCTCTTATATAAAGTGCCCAACATTTCTCAAGGAGTGACCCCAATAAAGGTATTAAAGAACACAACACTGGAACAGAAAACAGACGTTTTTGGAACACAACGTCAAAGAAAATGCAGCGAACATAGAACTCAACACCAAAGAAGTTTTAAAGAGAAAACAAAAAAAACAAAAAAAACAGTTCGGAAGCAACTGCTTTAGTTCAATGCGAGTGCACAGTCTAGTTCAGTAAGAAGCAAAATGTGCTTAACATCTCATCATCTGTCTGGGCGTGTAGCTTTCAACTGATACAGCATTTAAAAACATCTTGGGGTGCCTCGGTGGCACATCGGTCTAAGTGTGCGCACCATAAAGGCTGTGGCCTTCCTGTGGCGACTCGGTAAACCATGGTAAACAGGCCGCTGTCCCAACTTTTTTGAGACCTGTAGCAGTCATCAAATTTGAAATGAGCTCATTTTGTGGATATATTTGTAAAATTTATCAGTTTCAACATTCACTATATTATCTCTGTTCTATTGTGAATAACATACTGGCTGGTGTGATTTGGAACTCATTGCGTTTTGATTTTATTCACAATTTACAGTTTGTCACAACTATTTTGGAATTGGGGTTATACATATATTATGATGCACTCATGAATTTTACCATTTCAAATCCCAATTAATTTTTAATTGATTTGTTGCTGCAGTATGGTTTTATTATTATTACTCATTAAAACTCTAAGTCATTTACTCATTAAAATGTTTGTTAAGGTAAATGCTGCTAATAAGCCGTTCTAGGAGTGCCTTTTTTTGTGTAACAATTTCATTTTAAACACTGATTTCTATTTTCATTTATTTTACTGTTTACATAGTCCTGAGAGATGGTTGGTGTTAGAAAAATGAAAGATTTGCCAACATGTAAAATCAACACAGCAAATATTTTCCCTGGTACCAACTGGTGTTGCAATTTAAGAAAATCTTTGCAATGTAATGATTCTAGCAATAGTGGCATTTACTTTACTTTTAAGCAAACAAACAAACAGACACGCAAACAAAAACCTCTTTGAGCGATGAACTGGAGTGCCATCATTCATTGTTAGCTAGGTCAAATAAAGCCGGGCTTCAGTTAAAAACCCTAATGTCTCTTCCCAGTTGAGCAAACCTAGTGGAGCCTTAGAGCCTTTTGCACATGGATTTCTGCTGTTCAGGACATCAAATAATCTGTCAATCACCTAAAACACAAATATTTCTAACTGTTACTTTTGGTGCTAGCTATGATTTACATTCTTCCTTGATAATCAACTTAAAGCATTAATTGATTATTAAAATTGTAGTAGATGCATTTTCTGTTGATACACTCATCAAGTTATCAACTAATTTAAACAAATTCTTTAAACATTATATTTACACAACACAGAAAAGTGTAAGTAACAACTGTTCAAAGAATACCTCAATAAATCCAGCTGTTGGAGAGCTATCTTTGAACTGGGAGTAGCCAGATTCCTGCAGCATATAAAGAGCCTTTGCCACAGACCGGCTTAGTGTCTGTGCTGCCAGGGACACCTTCAGAGGATAAAGCAAGAAAAGATTAATGATTTTTGAAATGTGTACAATGTATTGAAGTAAGCATTATATTAATTCAAAACTGCTCTATGCCTAAAATCAGGGATGGTGACTGAAAAATTTAAGCCCTGTACCTTTATCTTCTGGCTGTTGAAATTGATGTGCTTGCTGGTGATCTTGTTGGCAGCGTGGAGACCCTCTTTTTCCTGGACTACATTTAGATCTGACAAGTAGCTCCATTTAACTGCTCCGACAGGACTGTTGAAGGAACCGTAGGCCTCCAACATGTTTCTGGTCAATTTTAACATGTGGCATGGGTCCATCATTACAAACACTTTTTCGCCAGAAGATGGGTAGACAAAATGTTTCCTAAGTGGCTTCAAAGGATTGAGCTTGAGCTGGCATCCAAGCATAGTAAACATGCTAATGTTGGATAAATGTCCATCTATAGTCACGCACACTACCTTGATGCCTCGGTCATGCAGCACCTCCAGGGCATGCTGCAGCAGGACCATTTGGGTGTCTGGTGTTAGAGAACTGATAAAATAGTAGGCTATTGGCATGTTCCAGCGGCCTTGAAATCCCACGACCATAAACACAAGGGCCTCACTTGCCACACTGACTCATCTAAGCCGTCTCCTAGGTCAACAAAGCCTGTCATCTTTTGTTTATGCGCATCATACTGGATCTGTCGCCTGATGGCCATACCTTCTAACATTAGACATACTTGCGAGAATTGGTCTGGGTCTTCATTTTTTCTCCTCTGCAGCAAATCCAAAAGTGCAGTGTTCAAACCAGGCTTCCCATCCACAGTCTGCAACCACCTGTTTGAGGTAAAAAGGTTGATAATGTGTAAATACCGCAACACATGCTGACATATTTACTTTTTGATGAGTATGAAGATGTGGAAAGGGTAATACTTACTTTAGAAGAGTGTGAGGATGTGGCAGTGGAATTTTCATGGTGTCTCTTAAATATGTACACGCTTTCGGTCCATGTAGATGCAGGGTTAAAGCAAATTCTCTTTGAGCCTGCGTGAAAGCATGATGCTGCTTGAAGAGTTCAACAGGAAGTTCTGAAATGTTACGGAAAACAAATTATCTCCAGTTCTATTTCCACAGCTATGTCAGGAGAGTATTTCAAGTAACGTTAAGTGTCTACTGAATTTATTTTTTGAAAGTGGTCTGAGGGATTAGTTATTTTTTGAACCACCACAAAAATGTGCAATTAACACATTCATTTGGTAAAGGAAAGGGGTTGGGCAGTTCAACTCCTAATACTCCTAATACTACCCAAACCTAGGACCAACACACTTAAAGGTGCTGTTATTTATAGATCAATCTCATTATGGAATGCTTTACCAATGTTCATTAGGTCAAGTGTCAATAGAAAGCACATTTTTAAAAAGCAAGCAAAAAAACATCTGGTTAAAATGGCTGAATGACAGTACAGTTCTCAAACTTGTTGTGCACATCTTTCTTTCATTTTCATTTTATTCTTAGCATTTTCATTCAATTCTTTTTCTTTTTATTCTTTTTATAGTAACTTATCTTTTTTCCATTCTGAGTAATTTCCAATTTGTTTTTGTTTTGATATGTCTCATTGAAAACTATCATTCGTATGATTGTTTTGCTTGATTGATTTGATTATTTATTTGTATCTGTTTGTCCAGACCCCAGGAAGACTAGCGCTCACTCTGGTGTGTTGCTAATGGGGATCCTAAATAAATAAATAACCAGAGTAGAAGTCAAGCTTTTGCTGCAGTTCAGCTGTTAGATGATTTGAAAAAGAAACAATTGCTAACAGGAACTTCACAGTCTCTTTCTGCCTTCTTTCTCTTTTCCTGACATTTCTTATCCTGCACTCCAACTGCTCCACCCTCTCCTGAGCCTCAATTAACTTTTGTTTTGCTTTCACTGGGTCAAGGGCATACTGATGATCCTGAGAAATATTACATTTATTAACAACTTCAGTTTGTTCTCTTCATTTTAGAAATATCAAAGTAATATAAGCCTTCCGAGTGTGTTAAAAACAAGTTTCACTCATTGAGGTTGAGTCCTCACTGAGATTGAGTCCTCCAAGTCCTCTGACAGGTGAACGTGAGATTTGTATTCTAGGTGAGTATACATGTCTTTAAATTGGGCCATCTAGACTGTCAAATAGGCCTCAAAAAACCATAAATTGTCAGAGCTTCCGGGGGGCTCCCCACCCCAGGCCCCCCCACAAGGGCTCCGCCCCTGGACCCGCCCCCAAACCCCTGGCCACTTGCGGTGATGTCCCCCCACTACGCTGTCAAAAATTTCTGGTGAGAACACTGTATACAGCATGAAAATCCAGCAACCACACAGACATCACAATGAACTTATATAGATGAGACATTTGCAAAAGGGGATGGGCATACAAATGATAACCCCTGGAAACAAGGGGGAGACAAGACAATAAATCAATTACAGGAGATAAACTGCAAAAACATACACATACTGCTGGAACAAGAGCAAAACCATTTAAGGCCTCAAGAGGCTTGAGACAGCAGTGGCCTTAACTGAATAATGAGTTTCGCATCAGTCTTATCACTGAGTTTGCCGAAAAATTTTCACAGGATGGCAACATGAATTTTACATTTAAATAACAGCAAGAAATTCACAAATTGGGAAATATGTTTTGCCAGGGTGCTTTTACTACCCTGCAAGGCATTGTATATTAATTTATTCCATGGAGATTGTGTAATATGTAATGTAATTTTGTCCTAAATACTTCAGGAAGGCTCTCTCCCTTATCTTTCTTCTTCTCTTCCCTCTATCAGATTTGCACATTGGGTGTCTGTTGAATACTAATCTATGGGATTTCTCTGATCTGTTAGCTGAGCTGTGAGCTAAAAGCCATTCATAATTCAATAGCTTCCACTCCTATTTCCCCTCCAGACTCAAGAAGTGAGCACGGGGAGGGAAATGTGGCCTCATCTGTAAAAACTACACAAAATCACAGATCTGGCCCTTGACTTTTGAAGTTAAAAAAAGAGCCGGGTCTAGCAGAGCATTTATATTCCAGATAGTTCCTAATAAATAATTGATGAGAGGATTGAATACGCACATTCCTGTGAGTGGCTAGAAGAATAGTGCGCTATGGAGGGTGCCCACAGAGCAAACATCAGAATGGCCTTGGACTGACGTGGTCTCGGATTTTGGGGAAAGAGTGATGGCATAAGGCATTCTGAGTATTGCACTAGTCTGGGAAGTACCGAAGCACTTTAGCCCTTGTGTAATGAGGAATACTGTGTTTGGTGCCCTTTGTGAGGCTTCCTTGTTTTGAAATCAATACCACTTGCCTCGACAGTCAAGACATCACAAATAAAAGAATAGCTGGAAGGATACAACTGCAGACATGTCAGTGTTTTGAGTTTTGAGACTACATATATTAATATAGACCCCTGATAACGTGTTATTTTCTGTAGGATAAGTACTGTAATTATTAAAAATCAGGAATAGTGGTTGAACATTCAACTGTTCCCAATGCAATAAATTTTAGCGCCATGAATTTTATCCCACAGCAATTATAACTGATAGTTTGGTACTTTAAACAAACCCATGCTGTTTGGGAAAATGTGATGCCAGAAAAAATACATATAATTTCATTACATTAACTGCCCATATATGGTTTATTTGTACATAGAGATTTGATAAATTTGTGGACCCTGAATAAATTGGTCATACTTTACAATAAGGGTACATCATGTATGCGTTAGTAATGCTGAACTAATGCATGACTCATGATGATTTAATGCATGAATTAATGCAGGATGCATCATGAATTCCTGTTGCTGACCCTTAGCAAATGATGAAGTCACCATGACTTTGTGTGATTAACTCACACTCAATAAATCATTAAGTAAGGAATGTTAATATATCATTACTTCATATATTAATGAACATGCAGCCCAATTAGCTGGATTCCTGGCAAAAACTTTACAAGTAATGTACAAATAATATGCTTAAGTAATGCTGAACTAATGCATGACTCATGATGACTTAATGCATGAGTTAATGCAGGATGTATCATGAATTCCTGTTGCTCATCATTAACAAATGATGAAGTCACTATGCCTTTTTGTAATAAGTTTGCACTTAATAGATCATCAGTTGAGGGACATTAATTCACTGTTACTTCGTACATGAATTACTGTTGCAACCAAATTAGCTGGATTCCTCTTACATTAAAGTTTATTGATGAGCTCAGTCTGAACTGTAAAACTGTGGAACATGTGACATGTTTTTAATCTAAACACCAGTGAGTAAAAGCTAAATGCCTGGGCCCAGTATTTCAAAAGTGATCTGACAGGATTATCCTAGTCGGATTGGATTAAATCTTGATCTGATCTGAAAACTGTGTATTTCAACACAGATCCAGAGAATCCTGATCCTGAAGATCAGGATTCAGCTCTGTAATCCAATCCTCCCTTTAATCCAGATAAAAGGCTGGACTTGGGTATTTCAAAGGTTAAGGCAGAGTCTGGATCAACTTGATACCAAATTTCAGGATCATTTGGATCCCACCTCAGAGGTGGATTTGACTTGGATTGACAAAGCCTTAGCTCCACTTCTCCTAGATATTGTTACTCAAGATGTTCATTACACTTAATCTAAATTGTCAGTGTTTTACATTTAACAAATTGGAGTAATTTAAGAAAATTAAAAGCATAATAAAATAGTGTTTGAAATACCTTCTGAAACTGCTGTAAATTAACAAATACAACCCATTTCTCAAATTCTAATTTCACCAAACTTTGTAACTGATGTGTACCAAAACATTCACCACACATTTGGAAGAGCTGTGCGAAATGCAGTGGTTAATCTTTATTTCTCCAATCAAATGGGTTAAACTATGAGATGTGTGCTCTTGCATTTTTCACTGTCACGGTTTATATCATTGCACATTGAAACACTTTGAATTTTCAAGGTATATTTTCATGCTTCTGATTTAACGAAGACAAATTTGACTTCAGTCAGAAGCTTAAAAATGCACTTTTAAAATGTTTGGAAATGGCTTGAATGTGATTTTAAAACACACAGCAATGTATTTCAGTAAGTGTTTGTGTACAGATTATTTTGCTGATCAAATCAGATGCCATTTTACTATAAATGACCATAATCATGTTCAGTGGAAGCCTTCTACATAATGGTGACAAATTAGGATTTTTGAAATTTGTCACTTATATACCATCCAAGTAATGCAATTACAATTTCAAGCAGTTTCAAGCACTTTATTCAAAATCCAATAACTTGAACCTTGCGTATCACTACAATTAAAAAGCGTTTCCTGATTTCCAGCACTTGACAACCCCGTTGTCAGCTAGTGGTCCGTGGCTGTGAGTGCACTCTGAAAGCAGAAGAAAGAAGTGTATGAGTATATCTTTGTCATCGTCAGGGGAGCATGACATCACCAGCATTACCGTAGCACTTCTAAATGAACTGCATTATTGATACTCGTGCCCGTGTAGCGTTTCGTTTCCAAAGTACTGCAGCAGTCTGGTCTGTACACATGTAGCCTGCTGTGTTGCCAATGACAATGCTAATAAACTCTGAAGTTCCCGATTAGTTCCATTTTAAGTTAAACCATAGACTGCAAAATTCATCAACAAAGCCAGCTACCTCGCTAGCCCGCTAGCTACTTAACACACAAGTCAGTGGGCCGAGTTTCTACCGTTAGCACAAACGCTGCGGCTAAATTGCCTGGTTTTAAGTAGCTGACAATTCAAGTAGTTGGCTAGTTTGATATGTTGGTTGGCATTCGTATTGCCTTAAAACCGCTACACATTAGACAACAGGAAACTTACACTTTTGACGTGACAGTTGTGCCCCAGCTGCTCCTTTCGCAAAGTAGTCCGCCATGTTTCAAATCCGGGGCGGAGACCGGGATTTGGAAATCCTTATCCGGCCAGGTAAGGATCGGTGATCAATCTGCCAGTGTTTTGAAATACTCAGATAAAGTCAGCAGGATCACCTTGATCCATGATTGAGAAAAGGTGGATTTCATTATCCGGATTATTCTGATCCAGATTACAAGTTTTGAAATACTGGGCCCAGGTGATTATTTTTGTTTGTAGCTGTTCTCATTCAAAACACTGATGTTTATTGAATGTTGCGATCGAGGTTTTTCAGATTTGAATACACTTTAAAACTGAATCTATACACTGTGACATTGTTAGAAAGTAGGATTTTGTCTGCCTATTATTTTTAGTTTTCATTATTGTTAGTTTTTATTTTCATTTATGTACCTTTTGTTATTTTTCTGAGTGATTGTGTATTGTTCTGATTGATTGTCATTGTCAGTGTAAATCCTTGTGTTCTTCCCTCCTGTCAGTCCTTGTTAACACACTAATTCCCCTGTTAATTCGGTGAGGTGATTCTAACTTCCTTCTTTCTGTGCTCTCTGCCTGTCTGCACCTGAGAGTAGTTTAGAATCAGGGCCTGGGTGTGTAGAGCAGATTAGCATAGGTTTCCACGCCCTTTCCATTCTACTCGCCTATCCCTGTCCTGCTTTTCCTGGCTCCGCCCCTCTCTGGCTTCCTGCCACAGCTGTTCTCTATCTAGTCAGGCAATCACGTTAATTGTCTTGTGCTTAAATATCCCATTCCCCCTTTGTTCCAAGTCGATTCGTTCTTCCCTTGACTCTGTCTCGTTGGTTCGTCTCTGCGCTATTTGGTTTGTGATTGCTCTTTTGAAAGTATTTGTCTGTTTGTATCAGTCTGTATATTTTAGTTTTGTGTTTGAAGTGAGATTGCAGTGTGATTGATAGGTCCTTGTATTCCCTTTGCCCTTGTGTTCCCAATTGTTTATTTAGTTTCCCTCATCTCTCCTTCCCTATTTTCCCCTTACCCTTTTCCCCATTCCCTTCATTCCTTTAGTTTATTTTCCCCCTTTTGTTCATTGTCTTTGTGCGGACTGATTTCCTGGTTTCCCGATCTTGGCCTGTATTACTGATTACGATTCTGCTCACCTGTATCTATCTGCTTGCTGGCTTCTGACTATTTTCTGAACTGACCATGAGTAAGGGATCGAATCCCACGTCTAATAAACGCCCTGCTGAGTTTGATCTGCATTTGGAGTTTCCGTCTGTTCTTAGCAGTACGAATCGACCAGCTACAACTCCAGCAGATGTTACCGAGCTGCAGCGTATCCAACAACATCAGGCTACCGTCATCGAACAGCAACGACGCGAATTGGAGGAGATGAGGGCTGCTCTCCAGAGTCTTTCATGGAGCCGTTCTGTTCCCACTCCACCTGCTCCTCCAGCCACTGCAGCAGTGGCACCTCCCATCCGGGGAGCCCCGTCTGTCTCCTCCGCGGGAATACGGCGAGAGATCCACAACCTGCCGAGCCTTCCTATCCCAGTGCTCCATCATATTCGAGCTACAACCTCTAACCTTCCCCACTTCTCGCTCCAGGGTGGCCTACATCATAACGCTGTTGTCCGGCCGTGCCAGGGAGTGGGGCACTTCCATGTGGGACGCCCGGCCACCCCTGTACTCTAACCCTGGAGGCGTTTCGTGGCTGAGATGCGAGAGGTCTTCGACCGTTCCTACCGTGGAAGGGAAGCCGGCAGTGAACTCCTCGCCCGCCGCCAAGGTAACCTGACCGTCTCAGATTATGCTATCAAGTTCCGTTCGCTGGCTGCCTCTACTAACTGGAGCGAAGATGCGGCGCTATGATGTGTTCTATCAAGGTTTGGCGGATAGGATCAAGGATGAGCTGGCTTCACGGGAGCTGCCCCCAATCTTCAGTGTCTTATGAAGATTACGATCCAGATCGACTCCGCCTCCTGCAGCGCGACCGCAGCGGCGTCGCACCATCCCTGAGGCGGTCCGGTCTGAGCGGTGTGGCACCCCTTCTTCGTCTCGGGCGATGCTCCTATTCAGGAGACCAGCAAGCCCCCCAGCGTCGGAGGAGCCCATGCAGGTAGATCGGTTCCGTCTTTTCTCCAAAAAGAGCGCCAGAAGATTACAGACTGGAGTATGCCTCTACTGTGCTCAAGAGGGACATCGTTTGGCGAGTTGCCCGGTCAAGAACAAGAAGGAACCGGTGAGTCTGCACCTTAGTCACGTTTTGGAGAATACCAACTCTCCACGTAAGCTGATACTGGTCACTATTGTCAATGAACTTAACACCTTGTGCACTTTGGCTCTCATTGACTCAGGTTCGGACCTGAATCTCATTGACAAAAGTCTGCTCGCCGAACTAAAAATTCTGCCCCAGTCCATACCAGTTCCGCTCAAAGCTATGGGCCTCAACGGTCAATTGTTAAGCCGTGTCACTCATGTCACTTCCCCACTAACCCTGTCTGTCTCTGGGAATCACCAGGAGAGGATCCGGTTGCACATCACCTCCTCTCCTTCCGCACCTGTCGTTCTGGGGCTCCCCTGGTTACAGATCCACAACCCAGTGATCAACTGGAGCAACGGCCAGATTGGGGAGTGGAGTACCAACTGCCTGAAAACCTGCTTATTGAAAGCACCTGCCAGTCCATCCAGTTTCCGCCCCAGAACGGAGTATCCTGCTCCAGACCTGTCAAGGGTGCCCAGGGAGTATCATGATCTAGCAGGGGTTTTTTTCCAAATCACAGGCTCTGTCCTTACCTCCTCACAGGCCTTATGACTGCGCGACAGATCTGCTTCCCGGTACTTCTCCTCCCAAAGGGGGCCTGTATCGCTGTCACGACCTGAACGAGAGGCCATGGACGGTATGTGGAGGACTCCCTGGCAGCGGGCATCATCCGCCCATCCTCCTCTCCAGCCGGCGCCGGGTTCTTCTTCATGGAAAAAAAAAGATGGCTCCCTGAGACCATGCATCGATTACCGGGCCCTGAACAATATCACGGTAAAGAATCGCTACCCATTACCCCTCATGAACACCGTATTTGAACTCTTACAAGGAGCTAGCATATTCACGAAAGTGGACCTTCGTGAACGCATACAACCTATTTAGGATTAAGGAGGAGATGAGTGGAAGACCGCGTTTAATACTGGTCGAGGGTACTACGAATATCTGGTCATGCCGTTTGGTCTAGCCAATGCTCCAGCAGTTTTTCAGAACCTCATAAATGATGTCCTACACGATATGATCAACCAGTTCGTTTTTGTTTACCTGGACGACATTCTAATTCTCTCGTTCTAAGGAGGAGCATGTACGCCACGTCCGGTCGGTCCTTCAGCGCTTACTGGAGAATCAGTTGTTCGCCAAACTTGAAAAGTGTGATTTTCACCAGGATACCGTTCCTTTCCTGGGTTTTGTGGTGGGCCCGGGTGGTATCCTCATGGATCAGGAGAAGGTGAGGGCAGTCAGGGACTGGGCCATGCCCACCAACCGTAAAGAACTACAGTGTTTTTTTGGGCTACGCTAATTTCTATAGGAGGTTCATTCGAAACTACAGCACTGTAGCTGCCCCACTTACCTCTCTCACGTCACCCAAGGTTCCGTTCCTTTGGTCCCCAGCCGCTGAGAGGGCCTTCGTTAATCTCAAGGAGAGATTCACCACTGCCCCTATCCTTAAACAACCGGATCAAGAGAGGCAGTTTGATGCAGGTTGATGCATCTGATGTGGGGGTAGGGGCAGTCCTATCTCAACGCAATGCTACTGATAACAAGATTCACCCCTGTGCCTTCTTTTCTCGCAGACTTTCTCAGGCGGAGCGCAACTATGACATCGGCAACCAGGAACTGTTGGCCGTTAAGATGGCTCTAGAGGAGTGGCGACACTGACTTGAGGGGGCCCAGGTTTCGTTTCTAGTGTGGACCGATCACAAGAACTTGGAGTATCTCAAGTCTGCCAAGAGGCTAAACTCCAGACAGTCCCGTTGGTCACTTTTTTTTGATCGCTTTAATTTTACGTTGTCTTATCGCCCAGGGTGCCTTAATGGCAAGCCAGGCGCACTTTCTAGGAAGTTTGCCCCAGATTTAACCACCAGGGAACCACAACCCATTCTTCCTCAAAAGTGTACAGTGGGGGTACTGAATTGGGAATTGGAGGACCGAGTGGGAAGGGCTCAACCACCTGGGGGACCACCATCTAACTGTCCTAGATCTTGTTTGTTTGTTCCAGAAGGCCTAAGGTCAGAGGTTCTACACTGGGCCCATTCCTCACGGCTCGCCTGCCATCCCGGAGTGCGCCGTACGCTGGCACTGTTGTCCCGGAGGCTCTGGTGGCCGTCAGTACGCAAAGACATCAAAGAGTTTACATCTGCCTGCTCAGTCTGCGCTCAGAACAAGACCCCTCACCAGCCACCTGCGGGCCTCCTCCAACCTCTCCCCGTGCCATCCAGGCCTTGGTCCCACATAGCCATGGATTTCGTCACTGGACTTCCTCCATCTGCCGGTAACACAGTAATACTTACCATAGTTGATCGCTTCTCCAAATCCACTCACCTGGTGCCATTGCCTAAGTTACCATCTGCCCAAGAGACTGCTGACCTGTTAACCATGTTATTCGCCTCCATGGCATACCTTCTGATATTGTTTCTGATCGTGGTCCTCAATTCCTATCATGTATGGAAAGCCTTCTGCAAGTCTCTAGGTATTTCTGTCAGCCTGTCCTCAGGATTCCATCCACAGTCCAACAGCCAGACTGAACGAGCCAACCAACAACTGGAGAGTGTCCTTCGTTGCCTGACCTCCAGGGATCAGGAGGATTGGAGTGAACAGTTGCCCTGGGTCGAGTACTCAACCAACAGCCTGCTATCTGCCGCCTCAGGTATCTCGCCTTTTGAAGCCTGCCTTGGCTACCAACCCCCTCTATTCCCTTCCCAGGAGTCTGAGGTGGACGTTCCTAGTGTGCAGGAGTTCATACAACGGTGTAAGTGGACTTGGGACAGCACTCGGGGGGCCTTACTCAAGTCGGGTGAGGAGATGAGAGAGCAAGCCAACCGTCATCGTTCAAGCCCACCATCTTAAGTAGGACAGCATGTCTGGTTGTCTACCAGAGACATTCCCCTCCACACGGAGAGCCGAAAGTTATCACCCAGATTTATCGGACCCTTTACCATAGAGAAAGTTTTAAGCCCTGTGACTGTTAAGCTAAGATTACCCCTCTCCAGCGTAGAATCCACCCAGTGTTTCATGTCTCATATCAAACCAGTTTGTTTTTCCACCCCTCCCCTGCCCGTCCGAGCCTCCTCCCCTAGGCTCATCGATGGTGGAGAGGCTTTCACTGTCCACAAGCTTCTGGATGTTCGTCGGCGAGGTCGCGGACTGCAATACCTCGTCGACTGGGAAGGATGTGGCCCCGAAAGAGCGTTCCTGGGTTCCTGCTCGCCATATCTTGGATAAGACTCTTATCTCTGATTTCCATAAAACTGTTCCTAAGCCTGTTAGGCCGCCAGGCGGTGTCCCTGGGGGGGTACTGTTAGAAAGTAGGATTTTGTCTGCCTGTTATTTTTAGTTTTCATTATTGTTAGTTTTTATTTTCATTTATGTACTTTTTTGTTATTTTTCTGAGTGATTGTGTATTGTTCTGATTGATTGTCATTGTCAGTGTAAATCCTTGTATTCTTCCCTCCTGTCAGTCCTTGTTAACACACTAATTCCCCTGTTAATTCGGTGAGGTGATTCTAACTTCCTTCTTTTTGTGCTCTCTGCCTGTCTGCACCTGAGAATAGTTTAGAATCAGGGCCTGGGTGTGTAGAGCAGATTAGCATAGGTTTCCACGCCCTTTCCATTCTACTCGCCTATCCCTGTCCTGCTCTTCCTGGCTCCGCCCCTCTCTGGCTTCCTGCCACAGCTGTTCTCTATTTAGTCAGGCAATCACGTTAATTGTCTTGTGCTTAAATATCCCATTCCCCCTTTGTTCCAAGTCGATTCGTTCTTCCCTTGACTCTGTCTCGTTGGTTCGTCTCTGCGCTATTTGGTTTGTGATTGCTCTTTTGAAAGTATTTGTCTGTTTGTATCAGTCTGTATATTTTGTGTTTGAAGTGAGATTCCAGTGTGATAGGTCCTTGTATTCCCTTTGCCCTTGTGTTCCCAATTGTTTAGTTAGTTTCCCTTATCTCTCCTTCCCTATTTTCCCCTTACCCTTTTCCCCATTCCCTTCGTTCCTTTAGTTTATTTTCCCCCTTTTGTTCATTGTCTTTGTGCGGACTGATTTCCTGGTTTCCCGATCTTGGCCTGTATTACTGATTACGATTCTGCTCACCTGTATCTGTTTGCTGGCTTCTGACTATTTTCTGAACTGACCATGAGTAAGGGATCGAATCCCACGTCTAATAAACGCCCTGCTGAGTTTGATCTGCATTTGGAGTTTCCGTCTGTTCTTAACAGATGTTTAAAGAGTTTTACAAAAAAGCGTTCAGAACTGAAACATTTGGTTTTACAGTGTATCAGCCTTTATTTCGAGTGCAGTTATGAATTTGTTCAAGGTTTCCAAACAGTTAATTCATATTTGTATTTGTGTTGTTGAAGGCAGTGGAGTGTGGCACGGTAGAGCAAGATGCACTGAAGCCAAACCCATTTAGCAGGTATCAATTTAGAAAGTACAGAATGATTAGAAATATTTCAGCTCTGCAGAAGAGCCATGGGTCTACGGAAAACTTGCGTGTAAATGACACATGAAGTTTTCATCATTACTTCATCATTACTTCACACATTACTTACTCCTTTGTGTCCCCCCAAGTAAAGTCACATCATGATATTCATTTGTAAATGGTTACTTAATATTCACTTAAAAGGTTTATTTTTGTTGACAGCAGTGGAGTGTAGCACAGCCAAGAAAGATGCACCAAACCCAAAACCATGTGGCAGGAACCGATTGATAAGAGAAAAATCAGACATATTTCAGCTGAACAAATGCGCCATATGCATACCCAATTAATTAGACAACCAGCTGTCAAAAAGTATTCATCATTACTTAATCATTACTTTACATATAACTTACCTAATTTGCGTCCCCCCAAGTAAAGTCACGTCATGATAATCATTTGTAAATGGTTACTAAACAAATATTCACGATCAGGAAGTATTAGCTACTTTAAATTCTTCACAAAGTACTATGTGATTCATTATTTAGTCATTATTACTTCACTATCTGATCACTATTTTGTATCCCCTTGAATACTGAAAATTCAACTAAAGCAATCAACTGAAATCCAAATAAAAGAAAATGATACAAACTTTATTACTAAACAGCTTGTGGCCTGTGGCATTTATCAACACAAATAAGTTCACCTCTTCCCCAACTAAAATGGAACATTAAAAAAAATAATTTACACTACTACATGGGGAGGCCACACATTAAAAAATGTTGGATTGAATATAACCCAAATTGGGTTGTTTCTGCTACCAAGCACTAGGTCAAATATGGACAAACCCAGTGCTAGGTTACTTTGACCTTGCAAAATGGGTTGTAAAATCAACTCAACTGCATGGGTTGATTGTACAGCCCAACTTGTGGGAAGTTGTAACTCCACAATGGGTTAAGATAACCCATATTTTAAGTTTTGTGTTTTAAAATACAATACTAGTGTTTCTGAATTTTTCCTCCCCTATTACGACTCATATACATTACTGCTGAGCAAGTAACACAGTGTCTCGCACATTCTGACCTTTTTTCCTCCTTCACAGGCAACAGCTGCTTACCATTCATGCAGCATAATGGTCAACTTGCAAAACTTCTAAACATATTTGAGTTAAATGCAAGCATTAAAGCAAACAAGTTGAAGCATCTTTTCAAATGATCAATGTATTTTCTTTTTGAATTTCTCACAGTACAGCATTATCCATGTAAGCAATCTCCATTCAATTTTCTGATCAGAAGTCTTAAAACCTTACACAGTTTGAGTTGTAAACAGTACATGTAGCAGTTCATATAACATTTAGATCAAGATAGTATAACATGTGGTTAAAATACTGCTCAGGCTGACAAATGAACAGCCTTAAGATCACACACAACTGTTTGTAGAAAGAATGTCCAGTACATTAAAAACTTCACACAGTGAGGCCACAGTATCAAGGAGAGAGGGTTTGCATAAGTGCCCATCTTCTAAAAATACTTGAGAGCATTGGCTGTGGTCTTCGAAGCCGAGGAAGAAAGGGAAGGGAAATCAAGATTATGAAGAACCACAATATTGAACATTAGACAATAGATCTGAGCAAACAAAAAAAAAATCTTAACACAGGGTGTAAATTACTTCTGAAGATTTCAGCCTGATCTTGCAGCATTCCTCAGTGGATGCAGTAGCTCAGTTCTTGAGGAGACAGTTTTGTTATCATGAGATCAAATTTTCTCGTGATAAGAGCCTGTTTTATACAGGAGAGATGGTGACCCCCCCATCTCTGTTCAAAGATGGTCTGGTGTTAAATGTTAATGCCCTCTTTGAACTTTCCCTGACCATCCACGGAATTGTGGATGATGAGCTCTTATCACTTTCCAGTTGATGGAGTGGTTTGGTATGGACTGGTATTCAAACACCTGATGTGTTTCCACAGCCCTTTGTTGTTTTGGCAAAGCTGTAGCAAAAGGGGGAAAATGATTAGGGGACAGATCTCAACATCTGGATGGATACATTTTTTTAATCATTTAATGATATACTATGCTATTCTGTGCTATGATAAACTAGCATTGTTATTCCAAACCATTCCACCAGGCAATCTCTTTCCATGTTGAACAAAAGCTCCTCACCCAACCTTTTCTGGCTTGAGAAAACTGTCAAAAGACAATTCAAAAGTCCATTTATGCCCGAATTGATGATTTGCACCCCCTGAAAATGTTTACTTTCCATTATCACTATATATACAGACAACAGAAGAGAGAATATTTCATAGAGAAAGCATTTAACTATCATTGAGAATGCAAATATACACACATATACACACACACACAAACATACAAACTGGCAATTCACCCAATTTCTGTTCATAAATCTTTTTAAAAAATTAAGACTTCTCAATCCATCACTATATCACCATTCAACCAAATTCAGTTGAAAAGACTTAAAAAATACCTTAACAGCTTCTCAATTCTCTTCAATAAATCCACTTTCTGTTCATTAATCTTTTTTTTTTTCTTACAGTAATAGCTTTCTTTCAGCAGTACATCAACATTTCGGGTAAATAAGCTTAACAAAGTGGCAGCGCTTATTTCTTTCCACTATCTCAACTTAGTTCCCTCAGCCAAAAACGTTGACCTGATTCATCATTAAGGGCTAACTAACAGTTTAAAAAACTGAAGTTACCAAGTTGGCAAAACTAACATTCCGGACCTATTAGCACACAGGCGACTGAAGACTTTAATGCAGCAGAGCAACATGGCTAGTTAGCTAACTTAGCAAGCTACTTACTCAAACAATCGTCGCATTAACACAATCTTTCAATAACACATCGTTCCGTCAATATAAATATCAAATTTAGCTGGCCAGCCCCGTTAAAATCACCCGGTTTGAACAAACCTATGGCAGTAATGTAACGTTTATGCTAACTAGTCTGACATACGCTAAATGCTGTTAGCCTGACAGGAGATTTCTGATCTTATTGCACTGGCTATATTTTCCTTAATGTTAGCGAACATTAGCTTCCATTCACCCTCATACAAGCAGCAGTAAGGTCGAGCAATAACATCAAGGCAGCTAGCAATAATTTAGCTAGGATATTACCGGTAACTAATGCTAAGGTCAGGACAAGCTGGTCCATTTTATCTTACCTTATCAAACGTCACCTCTCTCAAAAGACAACAATAGCGAAGCTGTGGTTACCGTTACCTACTCTACAGCTTGAGTGAGCCAACTGTGGCAGCACCAATGCTTTTAATCATTGAGAAGGAGCAAACTGAAGCACCTAGCTGGCCAGCTACCTTGTTAAAAAAAACCATTATTTCGACTCCGTTACGCAGCAAAAATAAACCCACGTTAAATTATACGCATTTAACTTGCTAACATACCCTGATGGAACTCTTCTCTCAGCTTTTAACTTGTAGTTTCAGTAAGCGCTACTCATTATTTTAGCTGGCATCATCTAGCTGACACTATACAAAGTTAGTTAGGGGAAAAAATGACGGCAAACTGCTGACTTGTTGATGTAAATTAGTGTCAAGTTCGATCTGACGGATACATAAAACCACCTATGTTTACCCTTGCATTCCCTTGTGCATAAAATGATGAAAGGTAGACTATTAAAATATAAAATACTTACATATCAGTCTGGTAACTTCCCATTGCTGATTTTTCTTCATTGGGGGAGCTCCGAGTGGGAAGCGCTAAGTGCGCGAAGAACAGGCACGTACCTGTCACTATGACAACAGCAGGGTCAGACCAAATTACCCAATATTTAAGAAAACAACCCATAAAAACCCAACTCAAGCAACCCTATGGTTGAGTTAAAAAAAAAATCAACTCTTCATTTTTAGTGCGCAGTAACAAAATGCCAGCAATCACATATTTCAGGGTGAGCGGAAATTATGATGATTGATGATGATGATGATGATGATGATGATTATTATTATTATTATCATTGTCCTTATTGTTGTTGTTATTTTTTATTATTATTATTATTATTATTATTATTATTATTATTTGGGTTCACCTCCCCCCCCAAATAAAATTCATGATACATCCTACATTATTTCATGGATTAAATCACCATCATTAGTTCAGCATTATTTGTACATTAATTAATAAGTGTTTCCAAGAAATCCAGCTAATTTGTGTGCAAAAGTAATTAATGTGTGAATTAACATCCCTTAACTGATGATGTATTAAGTGCATACTTATCACAAAAAGGCATGGTGACTTCATCATTAGTTAATGATAGACAACAGGAATTCATGATACATCCTGCATTAATTCATGCATTAAGTCATCATGAGTCATGCATTAGTTCAGCATTACTTAAGCACATTATTTTTACCCTTATTATAAAGTGTTACCAATAAATTTATCTGTCTGATAAAACCATTAGTCACCAAAGTTTTGATCTTTCAGTTCAAGTTACCATTCAGCTAAAGGTTGTGCAAGCAACACATTAACAGTGTCCATGCATTTTTATTTCGTTCAACTTGAAACTCTTGAAGTATTCAATATACTGTATATCTAAAGGACAATAACATTAAAAAAACATTGTGATACATTGACAAGGCACTTGAATTTTTTGAGCATCTGTCCAATGCAAAGCTGAAAATGTATTGCCATTCAAAGTGCTTTAAGTTAAAGCAGATTTTTCAACTGTCAAGCCCATGACAGTGAATGTTCCACATAAACTATGGTGTACAGTTACTGGCACCCATGATAATTTAATAATAAGGCTGCAAATGAGAAACAGCACCATTAATTATCCATATTTTGGCTTCTAAGTTGGCTCATTTGGCAAAACCTCCATTTGTGGTGCAGAGCCATTGAATCAAATCCAGCAGTGCCAGTGCGAACAGTGGGCAGCATGCCAACATATCCTCAGAACGAAACAAGTATATTTGAGGAGTCAACTTGCAAAACCTGCTAAGTCAAGTTTTGAAAATAAATGAGTTATCTCCCTTAGCCTCTCTTTCAGGCAGTCCACTTTCAAAACCTAATAAATCATGTTATAAATTGTAACGAAAAAAGTGAAACTCTGTCAAAACCCACCAAGTCAAGGAGGAAAACTGTCAAATTCTGCTAAGTCATCAGCCAATGTGGAAACGTGATTCCGTTTTCATTCACAAGAAGGAACCAATCACAGTCAAGCTATTATAGCCTGTTCAGCTTTTGCTTTCTCTAATTCAAGATGGGGGATGCAGACTCAAGTTTTGTTTGTAGAAAATGCAAACAAATCTCCTTGTAAGGGTTCAAAAAGGAAGCTCCTCAAGCTTGAAAGGTAAGAAACACTATTATGAGTTCGAATGATATCCATGCATGTCTTAAAATGCATTTCTTTTAGTGCCAAAGCCACTATTGTGAGTCCTGAGTCAAATACCTTCACCTATTGAGCAACTAGGCTGGTTTAAACACTGTCAAAACCAGCTAAATTTCCACTCCACTTTCAAAACCTGCTAAGTCAAAACTTTGTGTTGCAAAAAGTCATTTCTTCAAAAAAAAAAAAAGAATTTCCTCATGGATTATGTCTGCAAGGCTAATAGTTTCAGTATAGTGAAAATTGGTATCTGTGGAAGATAATTTCCATGCCTACCAAAAAATCAGATTTTTCTAAAAAATGGACCAACTTGACTTAGAAGGCTTTGCAAGTGGACTCCTCATTTGTTGGTTCTTCCCAACCATTTGATACGACTCTTACAATCATTTCTGATATCACCTGTAAGACTATTTCACGTTTCCTCAATGGCCATAAGTAACAGCAGCATTGCACTCTAAAAAACAAACGATTAGGAAAACAATGTGCCTTTAGTAAAAGTTTTGACTTCCTAACAGTAACGGTTAGGGTTATGTTGACGTTAGGGAATTGGAAATTGCTGTTTTTAAAGGACACTTTTGCCTATTATAAATCACTTGCAGCTCACAGTTGTAAACTCGTGAAAGTGAAAATAGAACTCTGATCTCCTATGAGAAGATCCACAGTTTTTATGCTGAGCCATCATCTCCAACCATCAACCCTGCACAGACTTTATCGCAATTAAAATATCAGCTCATTTTAAACATTCATCTAGATCAGTGCTTCTCAAACTCGGTCCTGGTGCCCCCCTGTTTTTGCTGGTTTTTCTTCTGATCATACTTGGAATCATTGGATTTTAATAAGCTGTTAATTTGTCCCAATCACATGCATTTCATGTTTGAATTAGATAATTTAATAAAAGATATTTACCATCTTAAGTCAAATTTTGACAGACATATCCATGTGTGCCATGAAGTGTATAATCATCACTGCACACTATTGTATGCCAAATTATTTTCCCCTGTCAAAGGCAGTATTTTTTCTTCCATAAATACATGCTTCATTAAGTTTATAATATAAAAGGCCGCAGTTGTGAATTTTTTCCGTTTATTTATAGGAGAGAATGGGGTCCCCCTATGAGCAGTATCACTATTTTGCATATTTTAAGCAGCTCTTACATCTGTTGATTACAGATACTGTGTGTAATATACAGGACCGGCGCTAAAACAGGGAATTGGGGGGGCACAGACATGTCGTTTTATGACAAGAATTAGTCCTGGCAAGTTCTCAATCATTTTCCTTCATTGACACATTTTCCAATTATCGTAATTGGCAACTGAAGACACGGTTTCTCTCCATATGCGATCTAACAGCGATGAAATCATGGGCTGAATTCAGTAAAAAAAATTGTTTACTTATTAATAGGCTAATGCTTTGCGTTGATTGAACTGGTCTGCATTCCAATGAAATATCACCTTTCACTCTCAGTATTGCATGGGTTGATAAAAAAAGAGTGGCACTCGGCAGTTAAATAGGTATTTGCTATTTGCACAGCAATGCAATTTTGAATAACATTGATTTAAATACAGCAAATACGCATCCAGATGAGTGATTGTCGTCTTACCTAATCGGGGAGAACCAGCAGCACCTGTTAAGTGCGGAGTGCTCTCGGAGTGAACCTTTTGTTAATCATGAAAATGACTGAGAACAGGTCAGGACTAACAATTGATTTAAACGGATGTTTTGTGCACCCCAATTTTCAGTTCTGGTTCCGCCACTGTACTGAATTTAGCCCATGATTTCATCGCTGTTAGATCGCATATGGAGAGAAACCGTGTCCTCAGATACCAATTATGATAATTGGAAAGCGCGTCAATGAAGGAAAATGATTGAGAACTTGACAGGACTAATTCTTGTCATAAAGGGACGTGTCTGTGCCACCCCAATTCCCTGTTCTAGTGCTGGGCCTGGTAATATAGCTCATTGGTCCCCATGGCTCATTGGGCCCCAATCTCTCCTACATGATTTTTGGTTGAATGTGCAAGGCCATCTTTGCATGTTTAATAGCCCTGGTCTGTTCTGCATGTGTGCTGCAGTCAATGGCCAATTTATGCCTGTTGTGGGTTTTCAATTTAATACATTTGTAAATGATTTTTTTACTATTGTTGTTTCTTGTCCTAACATTCTAACACAAATGATATACATTATGTTCTTCCGACCATTGTCCTTTCAGTTGACTCTTAGTTCTGCAGCAGGACCCAACAGAGGAGCACAAAGCGCAGTGATAAGTGAACTAAAAATCAACATCCACATGAATAATCTATGTGAAAGCCAAAGGTATCGAAACAAACAGTGAGTTGAGACAGTATCCACAAAGCAAGCGGAAAGGGTCATGCAACTAACGGATTACAGCAGTCAGGAAACATGCTGAAATGACGCACAGGAAAAATCATTAGGTCGAACTGTTAGTCAAAGGCAGACTAACAACAGGTCTGTGCAGTATCTAGCAGAAGACAAGACAGGCAAATCACGCAGAATAAAAGACAAAATGAAAATAATCACTGAACCCCTGCTGGTTCCCCGACAGGCAGCTTATTATAGGAAAACTATAGAACATTACAAAAAAAAATTCACTAAATTTGCTGTATTTGCTAAACGTAGAAATAAGATATGCTAATATGAACTTTATTGTAATTTTGAAATCTCTTCTCCGGTTGTGCCGCTGTGCATGTTGTTTTTTATTTTTTGCATTGTTTGTGTACACACTGGCTGCCTCTTTTTCCTAGAGCCTCCTAGGCTGGCTTATCATTCATCAGACAATTTTGGCCAGGGGTTAGCCAGCTTTTGTGTACACAGACTTGTGTCTGCTAGATGGGTGATGCTGGGATAATGATTAATGACAGGTGTATGTGACTCAGCAGGCCTTTTCTGTGAGTCAGCTCCTCCAAGGCAGGGTTTGCGTTCTTTGTTTTCTTTTGTCTCAGAACTAGTGGTGTGATAGCTGACAGACCTGTATACTGATGGAGCTGGAGAAAGGGGACATAATTTGGGTCAGGAACTGTTAAAGGTCTCTTGGGTCTAGACTGCTATGAAAACAGATAGGCTGTCATTCTAAGGTCAGAGCATGGCACCCATCTCTCACCCTGGTGGTCAAGTTGAACGTACACAGGACATATTTTTCTTGGTATTATAAAAGAGTTTCTTAGTAGTTCATACGTATTTTAGCTCTGTCAGTTTGCACAATTTTCCCCCCCCCAACCTGCAAATATTACCTGATTTTACTTTATCTTTTGCCACTTAGAGATTTTGAAATGAGTGAAATACCTCATCAGGAATTTCTTTCTTGACATTTTATATTTTAATTTTTATAATTACCACACCAAGAAAAAAAGCAATGAACAGCTCAAGACATGCTTTTCTATATGGTCAATCTGAACTTTAAATGGTCTAGTCTAAAGATGTGACTATACTCTTTGCTAAGTTGGACTTCTTTCTGTTTTTGAAGTTGTCACAGCCCTCATATGAATCCTGAGCATGTTTCTTCACAATTCAGCAGCCTGCTGGGCTATTAGGTGTCTATGTGTTGTGATTGGTGGATGTCTTGTGCGTGTCTTTCCTCTCAGCTAAAATCTTGTCACTCGCTCATTTCCTCATGAGCAACTGACAAGTATGGAAGCCTTCTAATGCATGTGCTTGTTGCTGGATCGTAAAGTTGCATTTGCCCTGAAATCCAAGTCAAATGTATGTTTGTTAAACTTCTTTGTCAACTAGTACTTTAGTGGCAGCCAGTGGCGGAGCTAGTGGGGGGGCACAGACACGTCCCTTTTAGTCCTGGCTAGTTCTCAATCATTTTCCTTTATTGACGCGTTTTCCAATTATTGTAACTGGCAACTGAAGATACGGTTTCTCTCCATATGCGATCTAACAGTGATGAAATCATGGGCTAAATTCAGTACAGAAAAATAATTTACTTATTAATTGGCCAATGCTTCGCGTTGATTGAACTGTTCTGTGTTCCAATGAAACATGGACTTTCACTCTCGGTATTTCGAGGGTTGATTTAAAAAAAAAAAAAAAAAAAAGTGGCACTCGGCAGTTAAATAGGTTATAAAAAGCGTGCAGCTCAAGCCATTTGCGTGAGAGTCGACAGGTAGGCTATGCAATTTTGAATAACGTTGATTTAAATACAGCAAATACGCGTCTAGATAAATGATTGTCATCTTACCTAATCGGGGAGTACAAGCAGCACCTGTTAAGTGTGAAGCGCTCTCAGAGTGAACCTTTTGTTAATCATGGAGATGACTGAGAACAGGTCAGGATTTATAATTGTTTTAAACGAATGTTTTGTGCAACCCAATTCTCTGTTCTGGTTCCGCCACTGTACTGAATTTAACCCACGATTTAATTGCTGTTAGATTGCATATGGAGAGAAACCGTGTCTTCAGTTGCCAATTACGATAATTGGAAAGCGTGTCAATGAACGAAAATGACTGAGAACTAGCCAGGACTCATTGTTCTCAAAAAGGCACGTGTCTTTGCCCCCCCACTAGCTCCGCCACTGGTGGCAGCCAAAGGCGTTTTCACACCTAAATAGTCCTGTAGACTCGGTTTGATTGAGGACTCGGTTTGATTGGATTTGCAACATTCAGCTGGTCCGAGATTGCGTTCACACTGCACTTTGTCAAACGAACTGAACTTCTTGAATAGCGTACTCCCCTCCTCGCCTGTGGCGGCGCTTTATCCAGAATTACTGAAGGAGAAGCCAAGACACAGAAAGAAGAAGAAACATCGCTGTTCTATGCCCTGCTTTGTAGTCCGCTTCCGGCATTTGGTCGCATGAAGCGGACCGAGACCTACATTTTTAAGCGGATCAGAGTCCGCTTCTTTGATCTGCATCAGAGTTCGATTGCACATTCACCTCCCAAAACGAATCAGACTTTCCAAGCAAATGAACTAGAGTTCGATTCAGTAGGGCTGGTGTGAAAGCACCCAAAGTCTCTTTTAAAGCGATATTTTCACAAGAGCCAATGTGTGGCTTAAAATGTAGCAATCAGTGTGTCCAATAAATATTCCAATAGACTCAACAAGATTCATTTCCTCTGTGACAAACAGGGAGGTTCCAAATTTTCCTCCTCATTCACTTGAATTGAAAATGCTACAAAGGAATATAAAATGTGTTTCAACATTTTAAATCGGAATTTTTAAACATACCATTATATTTATTCACAAAATAAGATGGTAGTCTGGGTCAGTTTGTTATTTATAACTTAGTTTTTTGTAATTACCTTTTTTTTGTCTCGAACAATGAACAACAAAAAAGACTACAATGTATAAAAAGATTTAAAAAAAACACAAAATAAAATACATCACTTGGTTTTCATCAGAAGAACAAAAATGTGGAATGTATTGGAGAAGGAGCAGGAAGAAGCAAGAATGCTTATCAAGTCTTACCCCCTCATTACAGTATCGATGTAAATAAAGATATCTCTTTTATGCCAAAAAGTAACAACTCCTTCAGATATATACATCTTTAACTTTAATCACAATTGCAACGTTCCTTGCATCATTAACTTTGCAGAAATTAAATCATCATTATTTTTTGAGCTCCTCCTCATCTCTCTATTTGTCCATGATTGATTTTTTTATATTTGCTTTTAAACTGTGTAATAATATTGTTTTGCTTAAAGGCACATTGTGTTACTTATTTGGCTTTTTATTAGCAAAAATCAAATATTGCTTTCATAAATACGTATTTACCGAAGTCTAATCACAATCGCATCCAAATAAAAGCTTTCTGGTAGCTTAGAGTGAGTTGTTTACAAATACATAGGTGGCGGTGTACCCACCGGAGGTTGCCATGTTGCATCGCCATCTTTGAATGCGATAGCCAAAAGGGGATAAACTTGGTTTGCCTTTCGCGTTTTACCTTTAAATCCCTGTGTGTTGTCGGGGGCGGGGAGGAGAAGCAAGCAAAGACGACTGTGTTGGTGAAAGCGCCCTGCGGTTCATATACTTGCCCTTTCCCTTGAAATGGAAGACCATGGATACTCTTTGCCCCATGAGAGGGAAGGAAAACCACCCAAGAAAAGAAAAAGAAAACATGACCGGGATAAAATGAGAGTCTACATTGGCATGGCTTCTCCCAGGTGGAGACAACTCATGAGCGAGAAGGACTTGAAAATGGACGCGGAGGTTGCAATGTTTCTGCTAGACAGATTAAATCTAACAGTGAATTTTATTTTGGTATAATGTTAGGACCAGAGCAGTGTAGTCCAGCAACTACTTTATCCTCCCGTTTAAGTCGGATAATTTGCTGCTACTTGCAATATAAAATGGCCGAGACGGCTAGTTTGTTAGTTAGCTTACATTGGAAAAGCTCCCTTGCAACAGTTTTCAGTTGCTGTTACTCTGCACATAAGTCATAGTAGTAGCCGACCGTGCGTGATGTAACTCTTTCAACCGAATTTTCCGAGAGTTTTTCTCGTGTTTCATGCTAATTTTTTTCAGATGATTTGCCAGGGGGGGGTGTTGATGTCCTCCCTCTAGTCAGACAGAATAGACCAAAGTGATACCAGTTTATCATCTTAGTGACTAAGTGAATTCATCACTAGAACCGCAAGCATTCTAACACTAAAAGTATCTCCAGGTAATAATTATTTTGAATCGCCACGTCTCCCAACCCATTCCCCCCCCAATAAAACTTTCATTTAGAAAGTTAGAGAAACGGCGAATGTAAACAGTGGATTAATATGCTCCCGTCAATTATTCTACAACTGGTCTTCCAGGCGAATATGGTAATAATTGCTTAAATTTCCTGTTTTCGTGTAATGTTGTACTTGGTTGTATAACGCAAAGAAACACGCAGAGTATTTTAATTGCCGATTTTGAGCTGTGTGATTGAAACCGTTTTGTTTGTCTGGTGCTCCATGTAACTCACTAGGAAGAATAAAGCTGCTTTCACACCAGACGCAGAACAAATTTTTCGCACGACAGATTACATTCAAAATCAATGCAAAGTGGCTTAAATGTAAACGTGGACATCAGTAAGAAGTGTGGACTCTTCTGTGACCAGTGTAGTTATAGACATATTGACACATTCTTGACTCTTCGCGGCTTCAGTAGTGGGAATGACGCGCTTAGAGGGGGAGGTGCCAGAGAGTACTACTCGGTTGTTTGCATTCTATTAGCGCACCACTGGATGGGAGTAATTCTCACACACTGTGGCTTTAATATAATCATCAAGTCTATTCCACAGGATCACCCCACAAACTGATATGCATACGCTTTTTTGTGTAGTGTGGACACAAGGTTGTTTCAGCTTTAATTTCCCTCTTAGCTCATATCTTGCCCCTCTGTCACTGAAAAAATTTTGAAAGTTACTTCGTAGTAGATTGTTTCTTGCTTTAAATTTAATTTAAAAGTAGACCTGACCTGTCACACGTTACTGGAAGTATTTTGAGATCGTTGCGTAGTAGCCATTCTCCTTGTAGTTCATTCACTGAAGTCCGCATGACCTACTGCCAACAACCATTGCTTACATCGCTCTGGGTCTCCCACCGCCAAAGGTGAAAACTTACATCGGTAACGTTGTTGGAGTAATTATCACACCCTATCACCATGAACTTCATAATAAAAGTCATGACATCTAACGTTACTCGCAAGTAAAAATCCTCAATTTCGCCTGCGGTGAGCCTGCTCGTCTGCTTCTTCTTCTGTTTTGGTGAAATCTGCTGCTCGTGTTCAATGTTTACACTGAGCTGTGTGTGGGCCTTTGGATACACCAGTAGCAGTTTGTCGGCCACAACAAAGACCTTAGGAAACCTCACCTTTCAATGCTTAACAACGTAAACCTCTCGCAGTTTACTTTTCCCGATTAGCAACAGTTTCTCAGAATAATTAGTAGAAAGGACGACAGTCTAATTTATTTTCCATAGCATTGTTATACATTGCAAAATTATGAGGCGTTTTCTTCCACACATAAATGACCATGTAAAATATCAATATGTCTTTAGAATTTCTGCGCTCGTGTAGCTCGTGAAACAGCGCAGATTTGCGTAAATGAGTTTACAAGGCTCAGTAAACAATTAGCCATGAGAATCTGTTCTATATTCTCAATGTAGTCACAGCTAAAGGGCATTGTTAGGCATGATGTACCGCAGAGGGACAATTGTAAGGATGGCAAAAATAAATGCAGCAAAGTCAGCGAAAGTTCTGGATTTTTTTGTATTATTTTGCCATCCTGTATTGGTCATGTATTGGTCTTGATTATTCAGTTAAGAAATTGTTTGATTGTTAATCAGGCAAACTTAAACGTGAACAACCTGAGGGCAATCGAGCAGTAAAGGGTGAGATTGCTGAAGGCCCTCTGACTATTTGAAGGCATGCCGCTGGGATACACACACTTGGGTATGCAATCTCCGTGCTGTGTGATGCTTCTGCGAGGGGAAAATAGGACAAAACTAATTTGAACACTTTTCTTGTAAAAAAACAAAGACCACCTCCAGGAAAAAATATATGTGTGTCTTTTCACAATACTGGGTAACAAAAGTGTGACACAAACATGAAAATTTCAAAATCATTCAAGGAACAGAAAACCAACTTTATTTGATTCTTCACTGGTATAAGACTGGCATATAACAGCAAGAAGATAGTCTGTCCACAGCAAGTATGAGAAAATGGCATCAGAATACAGCATGTGCATAAAGTAGCAGCCATCACCTTGGTGTCCACTTGAGCCCTGTACCTTCATAACCTGCAATATTTCTGATATTTTTTTCTTGGATGCATAATGGCCTACTAAACACAAACATATGCTGCACAATAAAAATCCTGGTAACTGTCTTCTTGAGAGAGTGGACAACGCAACGCACGTTACCCTCCCCCATAAAATAGTACTGATGTACCATTGAAAAGTCCTTTCTATTATGAATGAATCTGCTTACTTACAACAGCGTCCATCAAACCCAATTTTGTCTTCAAGTTGATAAAGTACTGATCATTTACAGAAGTAGCACAGATTTAAAGAGATGCAGTAGCAGTCATCGTGAAGACACCAAAACTGATGTGACCTTTTAGTCCTTGATCAAAAATGTCCCATTCCCCATCTTTGCTTGGCAAGCATAGCAGGCTCATTAGGCAAGATACATTTTAATTGAAAGTGCAATCAAAAGGCTTAGGATTAGGATGATAAATATTCATCCGAGTACAAGTTACAGCACTAAGGAACAGTATGGGTAATACATAGAATACAGACAACCTTGCATGAATATACCTGTGAACTATGAACTTTGGTGATCTAATTGTCCATTAGAAGCGTAGGGACTATTTCTTGTCCTTTAGTGGTAAAGTATTCATTTTTAAAAAGACGGGGTATCTGCACACCTTGTGTAGTTCTTTGCAGGTGCTGCTATCCATACAAGAGTTAAAAGTTAAAAAAAAAAAAAAAAAAGTGCTACACTGCTAACTTAACTACAAAAGCACATCAACTATTTAAGGGTGCGTTTCCAAAAAGCGTAGTTGCTAATTAGGTTTGTTATGTTTCTGCCTCATGTGTGCTGTTTGGTCATTGTGCTTATTAGTTTTATATTTGTGCTGGTGCTTTTTCTCCCATGCCTTACTCTTGGTTTATTTTTCAGCTTTCATTTCTGCCCTCTGAGGATTGATTCACTCTTGCCCAAACTCCTGTGATGTTTGACAGCCTTCAGCATGCCTGCGTCTTGTTGTCCAATCACGTTTCCTCATTCGGAATTGGTTGTGGTATTTCATTCATTACTTCCACCTGTGCTTAATTCTGGGTCTCGCTAAACTCTGAGTGAATGCGTTCTCTGATAGGATCATTACTAACCCGTACTAACCAGCACTTATTTGAGGGTGATTGTATATATTTTGTCACGTAGTATTAACCTTAATTAACTCATTAGTGTGTGCGAGCATTTCTAGCTTTTGTAATTTCTTCCTAAACTTTCCCTGATTAACTACGTTTAAAGCTATGCTTTCCTTTGCTTCTCTCGTGGTGTTTTTATACAGTACATATCACATTTAGATTACCTTAATCTAAACCGTCTAGTTTGATTGATTGTCTCAGCGTCTTGTCTCGAGTCATTATTGTTAACCCGGTTCACGTGAATTTGTTTATTAATCCCATGTGTTTCTGCTTCCTTCTGAGATCGCCTTCCGAGTCCCTGCCTCCTCCCGTGTGTATATCTGTGGGAAGGAGGGAAGAAATCCTCAGATGGAACTTTATTGGCTATGCTCTACATTGTGAAATCTCAGCTTCTGTGCCTTCCCGAGTATTTCCTTTGTGCGATTCCCGAGCCTTGTGTATTTTGCTGCGCCCACGTCTTGTCTTCCTGTTGTCTAAGTCTCCCAGTGTTTCCGTCAGTTAGTTAGGTTAAGTTTTTGTTTTCTAGTTTAGCCACTCTTGGAGTGTGTACTTCTGTTTCCCTCTGCCTTGGGCAGTATACTGTAGTTTTTCCCTTGTTCAGTGCATTGGCACAGTGTTTTATTTCTGGCCTGCTTGCCTACCTTTCTCCTTTAGTGTTTGGTGTGTTTGCAATAAACACTTTTGTTCCTGCATCTGGTGTCCTCTCGACCACTTCCTGACAAGGTTTTGTTCATTCACAGTCATTGGGTCCAACAATGTCAGTTAGCATCTGTGATTTCAGGAAAAGCACCCCAGAATCAGACTGACTTTTTGGTCAAACAATCTTCATCATAGTTACTAACAGACATACTGAAAACGCTGTATATAGAGTGAACCCGCACAAATTCCATATGACTTGAGTGACATATAAAACGACAAGGGTTATAAGCAGTTTGACAATTATTACTATTGAATTCATAATTAATTCAGCAAGATTCCAACCCTGGTCTGGATCCAAGACTAAGACTGAGTTCCTCTCAAGCAACAGCCTTCCTCGTCGTGAGCAGTCCAGTGCTGCCTAGCGCTTCAACATCTGGCAGCACTCCGGAAGCCACTGGCCAGCAACAGAAGCTAGCACCCTTCTGCAGCAAGCTCAGATGCCAGCCCTTCGGAAGCCCAATCTGGCAATTCTGAACGCCTATTGTGGTGACCCAGCACACTGTCGCAGCTTCCTGGCCCAGCGTGTGATGCTGTTTGAACTTCAACCCTCCTTCTTTCCCACTTAGCATTCAAGAGTACATTTGTCATCACTCGCATCTCTGCATGTGCCAGGGACTGGGCTGCTGCCTGCTGGAGGACCGGTCATATAGCAGTGATGGCATTCACTGCCTTTGCTGGAGAAATGAAGTTGTTTGACCATTCTTGCTCCAGTTATGCCACTGCCCGTCAGCTACTCTAGCTGCATCAATGCAACCTGTTGGTGTCGGAATACACCATCAACTTCCGCACTTTGGTGGTTTCAATGCATTGGGATGCCCAGGTGCTACACAATTTTACCTCGGCTTAGCTGAGTGAAAACAAGATGAGTTAACCACCTGTGTCCTACCTCCTGATTTGGACCAATTGATTGACCTGGTGCTGAAAATTGACACAGGTTTCAAGACAGGTGGATGGATCGATGGACGAGGTTATAGGAACCTACCCTGCCTGCACTGCAAGATGCGCAACTTGGAGCTTCCACCCATCTGGCTCCTCTGGTCCCCATGGCTGTTGACCGTGCCCAGCTTCATAGACTGCCTCTAAAAGCCTGTACTTTGGAAGTGCTGCAAATGCCATAGCTGAGTGCCCAGTCAGACAGACGCAAGCCAAATCAGAAAGAGAGATGCTATCAAGAGCGGCTGTCTCATCACTCCACTCACTTCTTCCTGTTCATCTGACCTGGCAAGTCCACGTATTCACCATCAGGGCTTTGATTGACTCATGGGAATGGAAATTTCATCTATCCTGGTCTAATTCAATGCCTTAAGATATCAACCAAGCCATTGCCAGTTCCCCTCCAGTCCCAGGGGTTGACAAAGAATTCCCTGCGTGACATCATTGAAGTCACCCAGCCGGTGCCCATGCTGACCGCCGGTAACCACATGGAAGAGTGGGGCTTTTACATTATGGAGTCACTACACGCTCAGGTAGTATTGGGCAGACCCTGGTTAGAAAATCAGAACCCTCAAGTTGACTGGCCTTCCAGATCAATATTGGACTGGAGCTTTTCGTGTTCTCAGTCCTGTCTTTGTGCTGCCGCTTGCCCAGCTGGATCTCCATCCTCCTACCATCATGAGGAGCCGCCAGACCTCAAAGATGTTCCTACTATCCACCACGACCTTCACGTGGCATTCAGCAGAGCAAGAGCAATATAAACTCTGCCTCACAGACCCTACAAATGTGCTATCAATTACTGCCAGGGACTTTGCCCCCAGAGGCTGGTTTTGCTCCCTAACTAACCAAGAGTCCCAAGCAATAGAGGAGTATGTAAGTCAGTCCCTAGCTTCCAGAATAATCTGGGCTTCTTTGTCACCAGCCTGAGCTGGTTTCTTCTTTGTGCCTAAGAAATATGTTTTCCTAAAACTGTTTTCCTGTAACTTTAATTGATTCAGCCTTTTCCAGACTCTGGGTTCACTAATTCTTCACCAAGCTGGTTTTGCGCAATACATAGCACTTAATGTGCTTACGGGAAGGAGATGAGTGGAAGACATTGTTTCACATCCCCTTGGGCTATTATAGCTGCACAGATTCCCAGGCTTCACCAGTTCCAATTACCGTTTCACTCGATGGTATTCCAGTGTTGCTGAACCCTTAACAAAGCAGAAATCTATTAAATTCCCTTCATCTGGACCCCCCAAACAGCCTCTTGCTTTAAACAACTAAAGAGACTGTTTACCACTGTCCTCTCCGGGGTTCTGTCCCCATTATTACCATACTGCCACCAAAATATTACCAGTTGTATTGCCAAGTTTGTATTCACACTTGATTCCTGGTCTGGATCATAACAGATGTGTAATAGTACAAGTTTATAATGACAAATAAACTGCCAAAAAAAAGTCACCACCTGGATTTAAGTTATTTAACCTTCATTGATGCAGTGAGTAGCTTCTCATCTCTTCAGCAACGTTGTCGGAAGACATATTCTGTGGTCGTGGAAAAGATGTTTCTCTGTTTCAGAATGGTCAAATTATTGACCTGCATCAAGCAAACAAAACAATTAAGGAGATTGCTGAAACTACTAAAATTAGGTTAAGAACTGTCCAGTACATTATGAAAACCTGGAAGAATATTGGTGAATCATCATCTCTGAGGAAGAAATGTGACTGGAAAAAATCCTGATTATCGTGATTGGAGATCACTTAAACGTTTGGTGAAATCTACTCATAAAAAAGCAACAGTAGAACTCAAGGCTGTGTTTCACAGTGAAAGTTACAGCATTTCCACATGCACAGTGTGAAAAGAATTCAAGAGATTGGACCTAAACAGCTGTGTAGCCTTAAGAAAACCACTTATCCATGTGGCTAATTGGAAAAAAGCTTCAATTTGCCATAGATTATAAAGATTGGACTCTGGAGCTGTGGAAAAAGGTCATGTGGCCTGATGAGTTCAGATTTACGCTGTTCCAGAATAAGAGGTGCATCAGGTTAAAAAGAGAGGCATATGAAGTGATGAACCCATCAATCCTAGTGCCTACTGTGCAAGCCTGTAGGGGCAGTGTCGTGATCTGGGGTTGCCTCAGTTTGTCAGTTTTCCAGACTCTGGGTTCACTAATTCTTCACCAAGCTGGTTTTGTGCAATACTTAGCACTTAATGTGCATATGGGAAGGAGATGAGTGGAAGACATTGTTTCACATCCCCTTGGGCTATTACAAGTACCTGATCATGCTGACAGAGCTTGCTAACGCCCCAGCTGTGTTCCAGAACCTCATAAATGATATCCTCCATGAGATTGTGTTCCATTTTGTCCATGTCTACCTTGAAGAATTACTGGACTTCTCTCAAACCCTGGAAGACCAGGTCTGCCTCATCCGCTTGGTAATCAAAAAGCTCCCGGAGAATTAATTGTTGCTGAAACCAAAATAGGGTGAGTTTCACGATGCTACAGTTTCCTTCCTATGGTTCTTGGTGATGCAAGGTGCCCTGGAGATGGATCACCAGAAGGTGCAGGCAGTATTGGATTAGCCAGAGCCGAAAGACCGTAGGGAGCTGCACAGATTCCCAGACTTCACCAGTTCCAGTTACCGTTTCATCCGATGGTATTCCAGTGTTGCTGAACCCTTAACAAAGCTGAAATCTATTAAATTCCCTTCACCTGGACCCCCCAAACAGCTTCTTGCTTTAAACAACTAAAGAGACTGTTTACCACCGCTCCCATCCTCAAGCTCTCAGATCCCAAGCTCCCGTTCATTGTAGAAGTCGATGTCTTTGGACAAGGAATTGGAGCTGTCCTATCGCAGTGAGCAGACGACGGTAAAGTAAATCCTATTTCTCTCTTCTCCTGCAGAGAGGACCTATGCCATCGGTGACTGGGAGCTGTTGGCGATGAAGCTGGCCTTTGTGGAGTGAAGACACTGGTTGATGGGGTCCCATGTTCCTTTCCTCATCTGGACTGACCACTGCATCCTGGAGTACCTTGCCACGATGAAGAGGCAAAATCCCAGGAAAGAATGTTGGTCCCTGGTCTTCTCAAGTCTTAATTTCGTCTTAACGTACCGTCCTTGCATAAAAAATTCTCCTTCCTCACTCGGCCCCTGTTACTGACTGTCCTCTCTGGGGTTCTGTCCCCATTATTACCATACTGCCGCCAAAATATTACCAGTTGTATTGCCAAGTTTGTATTCACACTTGATTCCTGGTCTGGATCATAACAGATGTGTAATAGTACAAGTTTATAATGACAAATAAACTGCCAAAAAAAAGTTACCACCTGAATTTAAGTTATTTAACCTTCATTGATGCAGTGAGTAGCTTCTCATCTCTTCAACAACGTTGTCGGAAGACATATTCTGTGGTCGTGGAAAAGATGTTTCTCTGTTTCAGAATGGTCAAATTATTGACCTGCATCAAGCAAACAAAACAATTAAGGAGATTGCTGAAACTACTAAAATTAGGTTAAGAACTGTCCAGTACATTATGAAAACCTGGAAGAATATTGGTGAATCATCATCTCTGAGGAAGAAATGTGACTGGAAAAAATCCAGATGATCATGATTGGATATCACTTAAACGTTTGGTGAAATCTACTCATAAAAAAGCAACAGTAGAACTCAAGGCTGTGTTTCACAGTGAAAGTTACAGCATTTCCACATGCACAGTGTGAAAAGAATTCAAGAGATTGGACCTAAACAGCTGTGTAGCCTTAAGAAAACCACTTATCAATGTGGCTAATTGGAAAAAAGCTTCAATTTGCCGTAGATTATAAAGATTGGACTCTGGAGCTGTGGAAAAAGGGTTAAAAAGAGAGGCATATGAAGTGATGAACCCATCAATCCTAGTGCCTACTGTGCAAGCCTGTAGGGGCAGTGTCGTGATCTGGGGTTGCCTCAGTTTGTCAGGTCTAGGTTCAGCAATGATATGGGCCCAAAAAAATTAGGTTGGCTGACTACATGAGTATACTGAAAGACCTCATGGCGCGGGCATATTCCAATTGTGACAGAGTGGCTCAGTGAACATGAGACATCATCTTCACTCATAGATTGGCCACCACAGAGTCCAGACCTTAACCCCATTGAGAATCTTTGGGATGTGCTGGAGAAGACTTCATAAAGGGGTCCGACTTTCCCATCATCAATGGAAGATCTTGGCAAATATTAATGTAACTCTGGATAAAAGTAAATGTTGTTACATTGCATAATGTCACTGATTGTTGTGACTGATTGAAATGATGCCACAGCAAATGCATGCCATAATCAAAGCTAAAGGCAATCCCACAAAATATTAGAGAGTGTGACTTTTTTTTGGCCAGGCAGTGTATATTGTACCCTGAATCATTTTGCTCGGTCAGTTAGAACATTGGGGAGGTAAAGGAAATTGTTGCTTTTTCATAGTTTTTACATGTAGGGCAAGGAAATTTCTCACTCATTTTTTATTCACTCAGAGGGTATGGAGGAAGACGTGTCTTTGATTTTCACCATAGGCAGAATATCTCCATAAGCCAGGGCTCTCAACTGTATTTATTAAGGCCGGTATAGGCAAAGGCTTTCATGCAATCCACACCCCTAATTCTACCAAAATCTTTTTTTTTTTTTTTTTTTTGCTAAAGACCATGATTTGTACAATCAGGTGTGTACCTGCTGATTACAATGAAAGCAAACACCCACACAAGCCCATTCTGAATAAGGTCGAGGACCCCAGCCAGGAGCAAACGAATACCAGCATTTGGGTCATGTGTCCACATTGTTTTCCTTTTATTTGGGAAAGGGAAAGGCACATAAATTGGAAGAAATATTGAAATGAAAAATACATAGAAGATATGATCCTGAAGAAACAAATAAATCTGATTGGTAAATGTTTTCCCATCCTGACAAAGTAGTCTCTTTTCTTTACCAGCCTCTGAGGTTCTTTCTGTTGTTGGCACTCCTTTCTATGTTCTAATGAATAAAAATATCCGCATTGCTGATCAAACAAAGTAAAATGTAGATTGTTTATTTGTGTGGCATTTTAATGCTGTCAAGAGGGTTATACTAAACAAATGTTGCTGTACAGGAAGTTCTCAATGTATAGAGAATAATGAACTGCCTCCTTGAGTGAGGTTCCATAATTCTACAGTGCCACACTGAGGCAGCTAGAGGAACTGAAAAGGCTGCAGAAATGTGCCTTTGGAAACCTTGACCTACTTAGTGATGAATTTCTGGTTAATGTCTGTAAATCAGTTAACTACGCGTGACACTAATGGCAAAGGATCTCAGCAGCAATGGCTGGCATTACAGGGGGAAAGACTGATGGGGAATGCCTGGGATCCATTCATGTAAATATTGACAGGAAAGGCTTTTAAAAGGAGTGATTCTCCATGTGATTTGTTAACAATGGTAAATATAATTGTAATATGACTGAATTAGTCCTGCAGAAAGATAGATTATTATATATATATTTTAGTGAATTCTGTCAGTCAGTATTTTTACATTGGTACGCTCTCTTTGGAGCGGGGGGTTAGCTATTTCCTTATCCATTTTCATTGGCTATTTCCTTTTCCATTTTCCATTTGTCCATTTTTTTTTCAATGATGATAAATTTTTACGTCATACATCATAATGTATGGCCCTAAGACACATTTTGCACAGACCGGTACAGATGCTTTCAAAACACTGTTAAGCTAACAAGGGCTCAGACGACAAGACTGGAAGACCAAATCATCAGCCCCTTATTTTTAATCTATTTATGTGTTTAACAGCCCATGGTGGCAAAGTGGATTTTCTTAAATGCTATGAGGGACACGGGCTGTAAAACTTTTATTAAAGCCTCTTTGTCAGACAGAAAGTGGAAAGATGGGGTTGGGAGAAATCTGGGTGTTTGCAGGATATCGTTGTGCAAAAGCTTTGAGGAGTGCTTCCATACCACCTCTCAAAGTCTTGGATCGCCTCCTCAGCACACCATGCAACCTCCAAATTCCCGGGTAACACCTTCTCAGAAGGTCCTATGGATCACTAATGCTGGGCTACGTTCTGGCAGCTTCCTGGAACAGGCCCACTGGTACAGAAGCAAAACACTTGAGATGGAGAACTAGTCTGTAATCTGTTTTAAGCATCTGCCTTGGTCAGTCATCTCTAACATGGAATTTAGTCTTGGTGGAAATGTCTGGGCTTTTGGTGAACCTAGCATCAGTAAATTGGGCACTCATGTGAAAACTATTTACTCCACCACCATGCCTAGTGGTCTCAAGACATTTGCTATATCAGATTTGCCTGTTGAGTGTAATATTTGTCACGTTGTGCATGTGGTTTGAAATGATTTTAAAGGTTTATAGATATATGCGTGTGCAATATATCTGGCACAGCAGTGTCCAGTCTTGTCAAAGCTGTATTTAACTAAACTTGTCCCTCATATTAGGGGAGAAAAACGTAGTTGGGCAAAATTTATCTATGTTAAAGTAGTAATTATGGGCACCCCGGTGGCTCATCGGTCTAAGCGCGCATACCATAAAGGCTGTGTCCTTCTCGCAGCGACCTGGGTTCGATTCCAGCTCGGGTCATTTGCTGCATGTCTTCCCCCATTCTTCTCCCCAACCGTCCTGTCTCTCTACACTGTACAACTGTCAAATAAAGGAAAAATTTCCAAAAAAAAATCTTAAAAAAAAAAAGTAGTAATAATGAAATGAAGCACCTCGGCTGAGGAGGGGTGCAACAAAACAGCAAAATAAAGACTTGCACCAACATATATGAATATATTGAAGCGGTATAGACAAGACATAAGCACCCCCCCCCAACATGTGTACATGTGTTGTGAATAGCCGTCTTTGCATCATTTTTCATTGCCCAAAAGGTTTAGTAGATCCATGATCTAGTGCAGATCATGGATTTGTATTTGGAGCACGCTGGGTTCTATGGTATGGTACTCAAAAATGTTTGTATATCTGAACTTTAATGTTACTTTATTTCACTGTTGTGAAATTAAACGTATAGAACCAACCTCATTTCAAAAGGTAATGAAAGTTGAATTCATTATTAAACTCCAGTTTTTCCAATAGAATAAAATAGTGGTTTTTAAACTTGTCCTAGGGGTATCTTTCTGTATGCTGGGCTTTGTTCCAACCACAATTGCAATCCCAGAATTTTAGCAATTTTTTTTTTTTTTAAGGTTTTTGATGGTTAGATGATTGATTTATGTTCTAAATCTGCATTAAGCCTGGTGTATTATATGTACAGTGGGCTCCAAAATTACTGGCATCCCTGTCTGGCAATGCACAGGCAATAATTTAGAAAATTCTAAAAAATATATTTATTGAGAAACTCTAGATAACAACATGTGAGAAATACTGTACAATATTAATGTTCCAAATGGAACCAAAATATTTTACTGATTTCCTCCAAATCAAGGTTTCTCAATTAATGGCACCCTTAAAGGTTTTTGTGAGTAACATCTACCAAAATTAAACCAGGAATTAAAGTTCACTTTTTTTTTTTAAAGGTTTTTCTATGCGTTGAGGAATTATATTGAGCCATTACATCAATTTCTGTTTCTCTCACACATGCAATATCCATTTGTCATCCAACACCATGAAGGAAACATAACAACTGTCAGTTCAAAAGAGGCAGACAGTCATAAACCTTCATAAATCTGGTAATGGCTACAAGAAGATTCACAAATGATAGAATATGCTACTGAGCACTGTTAGGGTAATTATTTAAAAATTCCAAAAATATGGAACTGTTGAAAAGCTCAAAGGTAGAGGATGCAACTGCATTTTGCCTCCCAGGATACTGAGGAGGATGATGGGAGAAGCAAAAAAAATCCCCAAGAATCACTGTGGAGGATTGCAGGCCTTGGTGGCATCTTGGGGTCACCAGGCTTCAAAAGGCACCATCAGGCGCCACCCCCACAACCACAGGCTCTTTGGAAGGGTTGCCAGAAGAAAGCCTTTTCTAATCAGAAGACCAAGCGCTTGGAGTTTCCCAGATGTCATTTATGACTCGAACAAGGAGCTTTGGTCAGATGAGACTAAATTTATCCCTCCAAGTAACTGCAGACAGCCATGATGATGTTGACATCAGGGCTCAGTCAAGGTTATATTATCTGTATTGACTGTTTCTATTAAAATACAAATATTCATTACGAAAATATTTTTAAAATTAGCATTAGGAATTTCAAACTTACTTTTTATGTTCAGCAACACTAATGTGGAAAACAAAAAGTAAACATCTAAAGCTAGATTCACATTTTAAAAAATGCAGAGCATCTTAGACTTTTGTACAGTGGCATATAACATTTAAAAGTCTAATAGACAATGAAACATATTATTGTTATTATTATTATTATTATTATTAATATGACCTATTTTTACAGTGAAATTCAGTGAGTCCATTTTTGCCTGGCTGTCATATTATGTTTTCTTTGCCCGTCCTATGACCACCGGGCAGGGCTATCATCAGCCGCTGGTAGTCATTGGCAGGATCATCCAGGAGGGTTTGGAGGTCCTTTTTCATGTGTGCAAACGCAGGTCTCAAGACCCAGGTGCCTCGTCAATTGGGAGGGCAGCTTTGTGAATGTGCTGTAGGGCCCACCAATGGTTTTTACCGAGGAACTTAACTTAAGAATATTGCACAATAAAAACTATGGTTCAACCTGGTCTCAAAATTGAAGCCAAATAGTAGGGGACAGCTATAATGATTGTAGATAGGTTTTTAGCATCAGGCCATCGGTAAATGCAATAAGGAACCTCTCTCCTCCTGTGTTTCCGTAAATGATTCCCAGTATTTTTATTGATTTAACGTCAGTTTAAAGGGAAAAGTAATAAATAATACAGTGAATCAAATGCCTTTGAAGCCACTGCAATTGGGTGGCTGAATGAACCCTTAAGATTGAATTCAGAGTGAATTCTTCATTTGAAGGGGCACTCCACGTGTGTCACTTTGAGTTCCATGCCCTCTGCCTCAGAAGGCTGATTGAAAAGTGAAGTTAGTCGCACTCCCACTAAAGACCAGTATTGCTTTCTTAGCTAGCCTCATTTCATCTGTACTTTGAACTCATTCCCTACGGAATACTTGTCGCGTTTATAAGGAATACTTTTCCCGAAAATTACACAATATAAAGTATTGAAGTACTGGTGGCCCATGACCGCGAGCTTATGAGATTGCACGGCGGAATTGGCATCTGTGTCGGTGTCTGCATTAACTTTGATTATCTTCTGCCAAATCACTGAAGGGATCAATGTGAAATTTAGTCAGGAGGTACATATAGATGTTCAGATTAAAATTTGTTTGAGGCATTGAAACTCGACATTTAACATGGCCGCCAGTCAACCATATTTAAAACTACATTATATCATGCTGGATAGTGTTAGAAAACAGCGAGAATGCTGAAACTTTGTTCACACATACTTTTGAGGACATAAAAACAAAAAGCTTAGCTCTTAATTTGCTACAGTACTACTCCCTTGAGCAGCACACTTAAGCCCAATAGCCAAGGATTAACTTTTCAGTATATAATACTGGGTACAATGATCTGGTGTCTGGGGCTTGATATTTCAATGGAGCTGCACTATGAAAAGGGCTCTGAGCTGCAAAAAAAATGATGTGATGAAACATCAAACCATGATGCTGAAATTTGCTTGAATCCCCAAACACACACACACACAAATTACAAAAGTTGTCTTCATTTTCCCAATGTTAGACCCTCACATAAAAAATTCCATGACTTTTGAGCTTAAATAACACTAACGCCTGAAATAAACCAAGTGACATACAGTGCCCATGGCCTGGCTCCAGATTCCCTGGACTGAGAAGGCTTTACTCTCTTGCACTGAAAGATTGTTACAGAAATGTAACGACAGTTATCTGGTGCGGGGAAGTTAGCTTAAACTAATTTGTAAGAATTGAAAATAGAGGGAGGAAGCGCTACCTGGATCTGAAGGCTAATCCAACAGGTGCTCTGTGGGGCATGCAAAATTACGAGAAAAAAACAATTCCAGAAGTCTTGCTTGATGTAAAATAAGGCATGGCACCATGGAAAAAACAGGCCCTCCGTCTTTGGATGAAAAAAAAGTGAAAATTTATTCTACAAGCTCATAGGAAACAAAACAGACCACTGTGTATCAACTCTAGGCCTTCATCAGGGTCTGCACGAACTTAAAGAAACTGAACTGACCTGAATGTGCTGACCTTGCTGTTCTCTTTAAAAAGAGAGCTAAAGAGCTAAAACGCCTATTGGTTGGGCAGTATATCAGTGAAGCAGGCAACCTGAAAAAAAGAAAAGAAAAACAAATTCACAAATAAGTGAAACAATACCCATGTACGTGTTTCCCTTTTTATTTCACATAGACTCAAAATAAATATTAGCCACTATCTCTTCAGCTGGATCAAGTCCCTCTTGGTAAGCTTTGAGAAAAATTTCTGCACCTGACCCCTCATCACCATCACTTTACAGAATAAGTTGGAGGGCTTCTTCACAGATTTATCTTTGCATTGCCATTTTATAAAAGTAGAAATAAGTGAATATGTATAAAAATAAACTTTTCAAACCGTGCATCTCGGTGCGTCCATTCGCGTCTCAGTGTGTCTCTGCGTCTCTGCACACATTACCTATAAGCTGAGCATGGCTACGTTTCTTCTAGAAAAGTCCATTTCCATGTCAAAAGGCCAAATAAAATGTGTGAAAATGGTATAACAACCAGCTATATGTCCATGGAATACGAAAAGCGCACTCGGCGCATACCTTAGAATACTACTAGTTGTGCAAAGAAGAATCTACATTTGCAGTATTCAACTCTGTAGTGGGAAGGGATGGGATAATCTCATGTTACACCGTTGCACAATGCATTTCAGTGCCACAACTCCTGAGAGCCAAGGCTAGGAAACATACACCCCGATATATTGGTCACTTCCCTATTTCCCAAGAAATCTTTATTTTATAGTGAGCTTCATTGGTTACACTGGGTGATTTGTGGTAAAATATGATTACTGTATGACTTGACTGTCCGCCATTCGGAAAGCGAACGGCAGAACCATTTGGAGAGCCACTTGGAGTGTGCTCTGATTTGACACATTAGGTAAGCTCAAACAGAGTGTTTCAAGGCAGAGGTCCCGCATAAATGGCCAATATGAGAAAACAACTGATTTTTGAACATTGAAGCATTTAAACCTATTCTAGTGGACCCAAAGAATGCAAAAATAACCATAAAAATGAGCTTAATAGGTGCAATATAATAATTGATATTATTATGTTTTTGTTGTCCTTATTTCTATTATTGTTGTAACAGTATCTGTGTATTATTGTGATCTGAGCATTTTATGAGGACCCCAGAAAGATTAACCTGTCACCTGTGCGTTGGCTAATGGGGATCACAAATAAACAATAAACAAAAAAATCCTCCTTGTACATATAAAATCACTCCATCAACTCTTCCTGAGTGTCAAAAACCTAGTAAGTCTACTTTTGGTTGAAACTGAGTTTGGACCATTTTTGACCTTTCTAGGCTTTACCTCATCACATACAGTAAGATATGTGAAAAATAATCCCAGGTTCCCTATATTTTGCTATGGCAAAACCTAGCAAGTCATCAGTATTTAATCCTTTATGAGGCAAAAACCGAACACGTTGATCTTATTGGATTTTTCCACATAACATTTTCTATTGTTTTGTAATGGCAAAACCTAGCAAGTCAAATCATAAAGCATCACAAGAATCACATCATCTGTCAGGTCAGTTTCCATGCAGGACACTGGTTGTGCAGGACATTGATGGTCTGAATTCGTAATTCACATAATTCACGTGCTAATAGTGACTGAAAAATACCTTCAAGAGTGAAGCAGATCATGGAGTTACCACTGAAAAAAACTGTCAAACACCACTGCAACTGCGTAGTTGCCATGTTTTTGTCTATCATTTTGATAACTGCATTTTTTTATGGAAAAGTCAAGTCATATTGCCACGAATATTGCTTATTATGCAATGAATAAATAACTACCAAGTCAGTTCTGTTGATGGACAAGAGCTTAATCTCAAAGGGATAGTTTCCTGTCTTTTCCTCAAAATTTGCTTTTTTGTTACTCACTAGGTTTTTCCAAAACACTCAAGTCTTGTGAACTATAGAGTAATTATGAGCTACACACCATAAAATTTGTAAATGTAGGTAAAAAACAATACATTTTTAAAATTTATCATTAATTAATTTCCAAAAATAGAATGGTCACACATCTAGGAGAAAAATAGATGAAACACTATAATGCTCTTAATATTAATATTAAGCTGATCCTATCCAAAATCAATGGGCAGCGTGACCTCACCACCATTAATCTCACCAAATACTGGAGCTATTCAAATTAATTTGTCACCTGGGCTCATCCTTGGTGGGTTTCTATGGTTACTTAGCGCAGGTAAAGAATCTTGTAAAGAGCGCAACAGTGAGGTTTTATTGTGCTAAGGGACGATTTAGTATGAATGCTGTCAGTGCACACTGGTCCCCGACATGGCATTAGGGTACAGTTTCATGGTCAAGCTCTGATGAGGTAGAGTCCTCATTAAAACATGCTTCCTGCCTAGATGCATCACTGAATCTCTTACTGTTGAGTCACTAGGCCGTTCACTGTCCCTGCGATCTCAGAACCAGAGAAGGAGAGTTGAGCGCTCTGAACTCCACAACACCCCTGCCTCAATTACACAATCCCCAGACCTCCAGCTCTATCAATATTAATAACACCCTGCAGTTTTCTAGTTCAAGTTTGCCATTATAATTGTTGACAAACAGTATCTGTAACTGAAACTTATTTTAACTGGTAGTTCCCAGGAAAAAAAGACTGGGGGAATAAGAACATAGAAAAATGGTTTTGGACAAAAGTGTAATTCATATGACAATAATCCTTCCCTTGATTTAATGTATTACAAAGAGAACTACTTTGTTGATGTTGCCTCTGAGATATGTGTTTTATATTCAAATAGTGCCACAACTCAAAGCAAATACAAGGTAGTGGTGTGTTGCATGAGTAATGCCAAAATTGCACACAAGTCTCCAAAAATACCTTTCACTTCTTTTCTGTCTCGCACTGTACAGTACAGACCTTAGCGTGAGCTGGTTCTGAATGGAATCCTGCATTTTCCCTTTATATCTCTGCTATGCTCTTAATTTAAGCAAAGTTTCCATTTTGCCTCCGAATGATTGAACTGATCTTATCTCTGCTTCCACTCAGCTGAGACCAGCTGCAGCGCCGTTGAATGTGAAGCCTGATCTTATGAGCCCTCTCCAGTGGTACAGATTTGCAATATTACCGGCTGTTTACCAGATATTAGCCGTGCACTGGATGCATATAATTGAAAATTAATCATATATACAGAGTATCTGCAGTTGAATTTGTGAGAAAATGTAACATATTGCATTTTGTGACTCTTGTGTTTTACACCCTGCCAAATTGACAACTGTGGATTGTAGAAGAGATCTTATAAATGGAGTGTTTTCAGTGGTAAGTTACTGCTTGCTGTGTCAGCACTTCATAATTTTTATTTCATTTATGAGATTGTAATCTGTGGGTGCACCACTCACCAGAAAGTGGTACTGTAATTTTCTGGGCACTCCCTTTTCAATGACTCCCCCCCCCCCATGATTCCATCATTAACTAGAATCAGCAACAGACATCAACCTAATGGTTTTTTGTCATTGTACATTTATTTGAATGGTTATCTTTGGCAGTGTAAGGCCAATTTTTTTTGATATAATCAATGTTTGTAGATTTTTTTTTTTCCTGTTCTAATGAGAAAGTATCTTTCTCTATTCACTTTGGATTTCCACTGCAGGGCCACAGAGAATCTTATAGTTATAATGCACATCAAGAGAGACACTATAGCCAGGCTACCCCAAACTGCAGTGCAACAGAGGCTAACTGGCACGCTGATCAACTGTGGAAGGGACATGGTTTTATGGTAGTTTGGTATCTTAAGTCACTGAGATTTGACTGGTCTTGTGAAACTTGAGCCCCTCCCAGCCAGCAGGTTTAAGGCAAACATATAATTAATAGCAAACACTGAACACAAACCGTGGCATGCTGGCACTGCTCCACATTGACTAACACTAGATAACAAGTCAACTGGACCACAGTTTTCTCACTGAAAACAAATCACAAATCAATTATACTGCTCTGCACCATGGCCAAATGTACCCAGTTCTCTCAGGATTTCTGATGGTGTCAACAAGAATTTTATCTTTCCATGGTAACAGATATCCTTTACATTCTGTTTATGTGTTCTATTTAATTGATGACATCACATAGTTTTGGTTTTACTTTCCGCAATAAAATGCAACCCTCTACAGTTAGCTGATTTTCAATTGACCCTGACTACCTCTGACAGTTTGGTTTCTCTGTGACATCATTCCCCTTACAGTGGAAGACATTTTATTCTTTCTTACATTGATGTCTACTGATAGGAGTCTGCAGGGCTTTAAGGCAATGTTGATGTCAATCATGATTTTAGTCATATACTGCATGTCATTGGTCCAATGGTCCTTCTCCTCTGTCTCACTGGCCTTATTTTTTATTTTCTTTCCATCTCTGATGGAGGTGACAGGCCAGGGTTGAAATTTCTCAGCAATGTCAGACTACGCACGCAACCAAGAGAGCCATGGCTCTTGCGACTAATCACTGCCGCTTCATGGAGCTGTACTTTGAGCAGAAGAAAATTTATTTGGAAATGACACTGACTAACTGAATTCTACTCATATTAAATGGAATTTGCAGTCTACATGTTGCAATGTGTGTATATTGAATTTGTATGTTGAATATATCCATACGGCTTCCATTCATGGTATGTTTTAAAAGTAACACAGCTTGCTTTCTTCTGAGAAACGCAACTCACACAGTCGCACGGTTTTTACACACAGCTTATCCCAGCATGGTGTGATGGGCCAGAATTTGGCTTATTTGAATTTTTGGCAATGTTATTAGCTAATGGAAAATAAATTAGGATATTCCAGTCACCTGCGAGCTCACTGCCTCTAAAATTCAGAATGTCCTAAATAGATAATGTGAGGCGCAGTCTGTCCTCTCACCTAACAGAGAACATTATGCTCTGGTTTTGTAATGGTGCCGATTGACAGACCGCAGTTTGTGACTTTCAGAAAAATGTCACTGAGTACAATCTGATCCTAACTGCCTGCTTCATTGATTATATCATCTGGGAGTGGAAGGTATATTGCAGAGTAAGGCATGCGGTCCTTTTGAGAACCAGGGAAACTATTGGTGCAACAGCGCCGCCATCTGGTCCATCTTGTAAAGAGGCACACGCAAATGGATGGAAAAAATACTCCCAAAACAAATACAGTCTTTGTATTTGATCAAGAAAACAGGTTTAAATGACTTTGAAAGAAATTAAGAGTGAACCATGTACAAAGTTGTAACCATCTACACTGCCTGGCCAAAAAAAAAAAAAAAAAAAAAAAAGGTCACCATCTGGCACACTGAGCTTTAACACCTTTTAGGTTAAAAAAATTCTACTGGGGATTTTTCAGTGAAAATGTGTAGTCTTTACTTAGGAGATAAACCTACAGTTTTTTTCGAACACGAGGTATTTATCGTAGGATAGATACCTGGAAATGCAAGGTTTCAAATGTAAATTTCCAGGTATCTAGCCAACGATAAATACCGACTGCTCGAAAAAAACGGTAGGTTTATCTCCATTCTACCATGACACACCATAGCGGTCGCCTTTTTTGGACACGGAAATTAATAGTCTACGTTTTCTATTGAAGCGGCTCGATAATCAAGCGAGAGCTCTTCACGCAGCGCGAGGTCTTGACCCAGTGCAAGGTAGTTTACCGGTGAATAGATACCTGGTGTTAACCAATCAAAATGCAGAATTTGCTGGAATGAATGGTAGAATTAACTGATTAACATGGTGAAAAAACATCTTGCGAGGTAACTGATGGTCAAAGAATTTACCGGAAGTTTCCTCTTTAGCACCACACTGCTCTTTCATGCCGATAAAAGGCAATTTATATCTTATTTGCCAAAGTATTGCCAACATAATGGTTGCTATGGCAACAAATGACCTTTTTTCAAATTTAAGTAAATGCGAGCTTATTGCGATGAAAACAAACTAAAATTAATCCAGTTTTAAATTTAAAGAGGCAAAATCTTTACACTCTAAGATGCCACGAACTAAAACTGTCACTGGATTCTTTTTCAATAACTAGCTGATTTCCAAAATGTCTCATTCACTTATAGGGCTCTAATTTCTTGGTGCAGCGCAGGGTGGCGCAGCGTGGCGTAGCGTGGCGCAGCCCACGCAGTGGTAATTTCGTCCGGTGCAGCCCGCGCAGTGGTAATTTTGTGCGGTGCAACACCGTGCACAGCCACTATGGCAATTTGGTAGACGGACGTGTGCCGAGATGGGTGTGGCGGCGTAGAAGGGGAGGTGTCACATATTCATCAAGACGCAGTGAAAATTTCGTAGCAAAAGTCTCCGCCGAAACTGCGCAGAAAGCTCGCCAGCTCCAACCTGGTTTACTTTCTGTGCAGTGGTAATTTGGCTGACCGGGCGCACAGTGCAAGACACGTCACCGAAACCTCACAGGCAGGTTTCCAGAATGTCAGGCACATTTCAATGCAATAAATAATTACAGCAACCACTATTTAATGTAACTATCTGAATCAGCAGGTAAATTATAGTATCTATATCAATTGTCCTGATGTCAGATCAAAGGCGGTTGGCACGCGTAATGGAAACTTGACCTGACAGCCCTCAGAGTGTCAGTGCATTCTCTGTGGCATGTTGCGTGCTACACAACATAGCTGTATGCCATGGATGTCACTTTGACCTCACGCAGGAGACATTACAGGATTTGAGACAGAGAGAGGCTCAACTGTATGTGCCGTAGCAGCAGGGAGAGCAGCAGCGTGCACGGGAGAGGAGAGACCACCTGGCTGCACAGCTCTGTCCTTAACACTTGAACCGCGGCACTGATGTTAGTAATACATGGTATTTCATGTTAGTAAGAGATATGAGTCCATCTGTCCATGACTTTTTCTAAATATGTGTTTTCTATGTTATGTCAAAGTTTTGAACTTCTGTTATAAAGCGTAAGTGAGTATTGATATTAAATTACTTTGAGCACCGTAGCCGCTTTTTGCGGCAGTGGCTTTGACCACAAATACCCCTGTCTGCAACGTATGAGAGAGAGAGAGAGAGAGAGAGAGAGAGATGCGCATATGGGCGCGTGAGTGCATGTGTAGGCTATGCGGGTATGTGTCCTTCAGCTGCTTTCACACCGGACGCAAAACGAATTTTTCGCACGACTGATTACGTTCAAAGTCAATGCAAAGACGCGAATACACGTATATATTCGCGTCTTTGCATTGACTTTGAATGTAATCAGTCATGCGAAAAATTGGTTTCGTGTCCAGTGTGTAAGCGGCTTAATACTATTATTGTCAATTAGGTTTTATCGTTTTTAGTGGGGGAAAGGAATACAGCCTGATTGCTATGATCTCGTACTGAGTTAAGATCATATATTAAAAATAAATATGTAACGTATCTTGCATTGTTGTCCATGCATGTTAATCCCAAAATTTTAAGCAGCAACAGGGTGTAATAATAGGAACACGCTATCCATCGTTTCTCTTCCCAGTGATGCAGGCAGAAGAAATAAATGAGCAACCGTCATTTTTCATTCCAACTTCATAAGTTTGAATGCTCTGACGTAGTTTCGTTTTGAAATTCCATTCAAGTTCGCTAATGGTAATAATACGTGAATGCCCTAGCTAGCCAGTTAACTCATATTCGTAATGCTTAATATAGACGTAAGCGGTACAGAAAACATGCCTGAAGCAGCAAAGTAAAATGCAACATTAACGCATCATGCAGATATAGGACAGAGGCTTCTTTATTCCAGCATCTTAAAGGTCAGGAGAGGAGCTCATTTGATTGGTGAAGATTTGACTCGGCTGTGTTAAACCCACTCACGCCTTCGCTCCTCCCTCTTTGCCACTTGTGCCGGCAGGAGGGACAGAGGCGGGACAGAGGAGTACTTGCGCCCCGGCTGCGCTGGGCAATTAAATTGCAAAATACGACTGGATACACCCGTTGGTGCGGCACTCCCCCATTCGCCATGCCTGCGCCTGGTCAACGAATTTAGAGCCCATAGCGTTCAATGAAACATTCACAAATGCGAGGCATTGTACTCCTTTACAGTTTGTCTTAATCGGTGACCGAAGAGTTTGTTTCCTTTGTTCTTAACATGGTGACGGCCCCAAAACCCGGCAAAGTCAGCATGTGCTGCTTTGAAAGCTTGTTCACAGAACCGGGCTAGACTACAGTTGTGCTGATAACAAAAGGCTCTCAGGTGGTCTTCAAAATGTCTCATTCACTTGTACTTACTCCCCAGCTGGGAGGATCGTGTCCTTACGTTCTGCGATGCTTACAAGCAGCTGTGTATCAGTATGACCTCAAAATTTCATACCAGAGACTGGTGCCTTTCGATATTTTGGGATTTCTGAGATTACACTGTGGGGGCTGGGGGGTATATGTCATCTTCCGATGACTTGTTTTTTGGGGCTGATGAGGCTTGGTCACAGTGACATAGAGGAGGAGGAGAACGTAAAATCTTTTTCTGACTGACAAAAACTTATATTTCCAGTTCTTTTTACTCAATTTGGGTAATGTTCTCAGCAAAGCTGACTATTTGAGAGCAATCAACGGAGTATCATCTTTCAAAAGAGACCATGATTATGTCTATAGCCAAAGTGGTTCAGGAACCGTAAGCATTTCAGTTTGGGAGGAAATTTGCTTGAAAAAGAACTGCACTTTAAAGGGTTAAGAACAGTCGTTACTACAACCTTGAAGGATAGAGTTGAACTATCAGCTTCAAGCAGGCAGTGTGGAGGGAAATCTTGTATGTTCGTGATCAAATGTCACTTAAAAGTTTGGTGACATCCATAAAAAAATTAACAGTAGAACACACGGCAATGTTTAATAGTGAAAGTAAGAGCATTTCCACACGTACAATGCAAAGAGCACTCAAGATATTTGGACTCAGCGGTTGTGTAGCCTTAAGAAAACAACGTATTTTTGAGGCTAAGTGGAAAAAAAGGCCTCAATTTGCTGGGGAGTGTAAAGATTGGATTCTGGAGCGATGGAAAAAGATCATGTGGTCTATTGAGTCCAGATTTACTCTGTTCCAGTGATGGGCACATCAGGGTAAGAAGAGAGGCAGATGAAGTGATGCACCCATCATGCCAAGTGCCTACTGTATAAGCCTGTGGAGGCAGTGTTATAATCTGAGGTCACTTCTGTTGGTCAGGTCTTGGTTCAGTAATGACATGTGCCCACAAATGAGGTCAGCTGATGTCCTGAATATATTGAATGACAAGGTTTCTTTCATCAATTGATTTTTTCCTTCCCTGATGGCACAGGCATATTCCAAGATGGCAATGCCAGGATTCTTTAAGGCTCAAATTGTGACAGAGTGGTTCAAGGAGCATGAGGAATCATTTTCACATAAACTAAGAGGCATAAAGAACTAAACAATGTAAACTTTTTACTTTTAACCTCTCAAGACCCGAGCTCTTGTTTGATTCGCATTTTTTATTTCTCTTTGCTATTTGGGCTTATTGGAACCTGATAAGTATAAAAACTGGGTGCATTTGTGCTAACATATTGACATTTTCAACAAAGCTAAGTCCCCCTGTACACATACGTGTACATCGTGTTTAGCAGCATACTAGATCTTTACATTTACTAATTTTTGTCAAATTTGCATGTCATGGCAAAGTTACAACGCTTTTATGCATGTCTAAACAAGAATAAGCCATGAAATATGATTGGACTTCTTACCTTGTTGATGTTTGGGTTTGAAGTGGCCACCGAACTTTCACTTGCGCTCGCCGCCATTTTGAATTTTTTCTGTAGTGTGTTGTACTCTTCTGACACCACTAGATGGTAGTGTAAGTGTCCACACATGTGGTCATAAGGCCCCAGTTAAGCAGAATTAACCACTGTGGTAATATAACCCAAATGTGATGTCCACGCATGTGGATGCCAGGTCTTAAGAGGTTAAACAGTGTAAAAAATTTTCAAAAACTAAATGCATAAGTAACAAATTGTATAGGCAATATTTCAAATCCAACAAAAGTGAAAATTTACCAATGCTGATAAATATGCAAAACACAAATGTGTTACTATTAGTCAAGTGGAAGCAATAATAGATACTTATTATTAATAAGACTTACGACCAACCACTTTGTGTGGGCAAATAGTTAGTATGAGTGTAATGATGAAAATCATTCATCAGGTAATTTTTGGCTAAATAACAATATGAGTTATCCCTTGGGGCAAATATTAGGCACCATTTATGTAAGGAAACAAATTGTAATTGCTTTACATATGAAAATGAAGTAATTGTCACAACCCCCATGTCTCCTCAGGCAATATTCCCCAGCACCAACTGTCTGAGTTTTGCAGTTTATCCCTTTAAATTCATTTATTGGCCTCATCTGCTCCCATGCCCACCATGCGTTCTGTTGTGGCCATTCGCGTGATTGTCTGCTCTATATAAGTTGCTGAGGTGTTTCTGTCAGTGCTGGATTGTTTAGGTTCATTCCCCACACAACCTCTCAGTCAGTAAATACCTTCTAGTGTTGACCATAATGCATGTGTTCAGTAATAATGCAAATGCCTTCTGGTATTGAGACATAGGGCTCTATCTTTCACACTGCCTTACCCGTTGCCACTACCCGCAACCCGTGAATTACGCATTTAGCAGCTTCCACTATCCCTAAACGATATCTTGCGGCCACACTACCCGCTATGCATTATGTCTAATCCCTTATTTGCGCCTGGAGGTGTGCCCGTGGGCGTGTTTCATGCGCTTTCCCTAAAATTGCTATCTTGACCACACACTTTAGGGAAAGCGTGAAGCGGTCCTAAAACCACGCGCTACCGCATTTGGGCTTTCACAAGAGCCCTATGCATTAGCACTCAGCAATGGAAATTTTTTTCCAGGGAGAGCGGCATTTCAGAACTCTCTTGCGAATGAAGGTAATTTCGGCGACAAGTATGTACACCTGTTTTTGCAGCACGGTCACGCAACTTGCTGTAAAAAAAAATAGACAGCTGTCCGATTGGAAAATGTAAATGGACGAAACCACGTACTTGTCACCAGAATTACCTTCATTCGCTGAAGAGTTCTGAAATGCCGTTCTCGCTGGGGGAAAAAAAAAAGTTACGTCGCTGAGTGCCAGTGCATATACCTAATTTTATTTTTCTAAAATGGGATTTTGTTCTATGCTTCATTTTAGACGGGAGAGGAGTTGGAAGTGCATGGCGAAACGCTTTTTTTTTTTTTCTTTGAAGTTTCCATCACAAAAGGGTAGGCTTGATTTTTTTTTTTTTTTTTACTACATACCAAACATTAAACAATTTGTCAATGTCAAGTAATAATAATAATAATAATAATAATAATACAATTCATGATTAACTTAACAAAAACAGATCCTCCCCTGACTGGATTTGACCTCATGGACGGGCAATTTAACTTCGTCAACGGAGAAACGTGGCGACCTTCCTCTCTCCATCACGGGTTTCGGTTAGAGGATTTGGGATAGCGCAGCCTGCTCCGAAAGGCAGTGACACCTGGCACACTGATTGGTTTAACTGGCGTAACGCCCAAACCACGCCTATGCATAATGTAACAGGTAGCGCTGGTGTTTTAGGGATATAGGCAGGTGTGCAAGATAGCAACTTTCGCGGGGGAACGCCTCTTACGCAATGCAAAATCCCCAAATAACGGGTTTAGGGACTCTGGCGCAAGATAGGGCCCATAGTGCCCCTCTTCTTTCGTGTGTTTGGTAATAATTGAATAATAAAAGTCTTGTCTGTTACTCTTCTGAATCTATTTAATTGAAAATCCCTCCCAAGCCGTCATCGTTTTTTTGTGTCTTCCCGACCAGATGTTTGCGTATTTTTGAGGTCCCCTTGTTCGTGAATAATTGGAGAGAGAGACAAAATCTTCAGAAGTTATCTTTATTCCAGCCTTGAATCGTGCAATAATCCAAACCCGGAGAGTAGTCCTCGGCCTAGAAGTACTAACTCAGCGTTCTTTACAGAGCAATATTTATTGGGAAAAACCCAGCCAACTTTGCTCCAATCACAATGCATGGGTTGTACACACCTTATCTTTAAAGTTTTTTCTTTCTCTAGGATCCTCTGAGAAATCATGGTGGTGCACAGAAGTATTGGTTTCATAAAAAAATGAAAGAATATACACTAAAAAGGAGAGGAAAATTACAGTTAAGAGAGGGAAAATACAGTCAAAGGTATAGGATACACACGGATACATAAATGATTCAAGTGATTATGTTTTCAGTAACAACAAATGATTTTACTGAACAAATACTGATCAAAGCTACAGAAATCAAATACATTTAAATATCTCGCCTGATTATGTTTTCAAATCAACTAAACAGAAGTCTACTTACTAATCAAAGCTACATAAGCCCGCTGCTTATGTGTGTGTGAGCTGCTTATGCATGTGTGAATTGAATTGCTTGTATATGTGTGTGTGTGTGTGTGTGTGTGTGTGTGAACTGCTTGTATGTGTGTGTGTCTGTGTGTGCGTGTACGTGTGCTGCATGTGTATGTGTGTGTGCATGTGTCTGTGTGCACTGCTCATGTGTGTGTGAACTGCTTTGTGTGTGTGTGTGTGTGTGTGTTTTATGTGTATGTGTCTGTGTGCACTGCTCATGTGTGTGTGAACTGCTTGTATGTGTGTGTGTGTGTGTGTGTGTGTGTGTGTGTGTTTATGTGTATGTGTCTGTGTGCACTGCTTGTGTGTGTGCGTGTTTTATGTGTATGTGTGTGTGTGTGTGTGTGTGTGTGTGTGTTACTGCTTCTTACATAATCTGGTTATTGATTTACTGATGAATATGATGAGAAATATTGAAATATAATCCTCAACAATCGGTCTCCAGGATTGGGGCTGCATTCCCATTAAACTCTTGTTCCTGTTTACAAGCTGTCCTGCACTTGTGAGTGGGATTCTCTGCCTACCCACTGCTCCAGCACAGTTTATGACCTTGGCGCATGCCCCTAACTACTCCAGTTTCTGTATATTATCATCTTAGCTGGACTGTTATTCCTCTGTTCTGGGCTCCGGCCTATCTTCCTCAGTTACCGTATTCTGTTAATAAATGCGCCCGCCCCAAGTGGCTTTTCACCAATCTGCATTTACTTGCCATTCTGGACAATAACATTAATATTTATGTAAGATGAGAGAATGAAATCAACAATCTTTCGTGAATAAAAACGTGTGACAATGTCTATTTCAAGAAAACAAATATATGTTATGCATATGTTGATGTTGTTTACAACGCTGATAACACTGAATGAACAACGTTTGCATTATACAATGTAAATATGACTTAGGTTATATGGCTTATCAATTTGAAAGACTATACCCTGAGAATTTGAAACCCAATATTTATAACCTTGACTTGAAAGCATTACATATATGCATATATAAATTACATTTTTTAATGAAACTTGCTGTACATATTAATCAGGTACTAGACTGGTGCCTTTTGATATTTTTGGATTTCTGAGACTTTTTTGAAAAGGATTGTTTCTGCACTCAATAAATTTTGGAATTTTTAAACAGTAATGTCAACTGATTAGTTAAATTAAAAGACTGCGGGGGCCAGAGGGATATGTCATCTTCTGATGACTCTTGTTATAAAAAGAAGTGCGTATCGGACTACCTGCATGCACAGTACAGCGTTTCAAAACTATCTGCAGTAGTGTGATGTTACTAGACTCACCCAAGGTGCATCTTAAGGCTGAGATGATTGTAGGATCCATTTCACAAAGCTTTTCACATTTATGTAGTGTTTCTGAAGAGCATTATAATGAAAGACGTTCTCAGGAAGCTAAAATTCTGTGCGTTTCTAAGAGTTGCCAAGTCATCGTAAACTATTTGAGTTTGTTTTTTGTGTGTGTGTGTGTGTGTGAGACAGAGAGTGTACTATTATTTTAAGATTACCTTGTTGACTTTTTATTATTCCTACAAATGACAACTCCAACTGTGGGCTAATAATAAACCTCACCTCAATGTTTGTGAAACTTTATCACACCTCAAACGATTTAAAGATTTTGAATCATATTTCCAAGTAACAACAAATACGGTTTTTCTTGACTGTAGTCAACTATAATTTAAATCATTTTAATTTTTCACCTATAAAAAATGGCATGTCCCATGAATTTTTGCTTCATAATTCGCAGGAGGGACAGAGGCAGGACAGAGGAGTACTTGCGCCGAGCTGCGCGGGGCACGAAATTGCAAAATACGTCTGGATACACCCCGTTGGCGCGGCACTCCCCCCATTCACCGCGCCTGCGCCTGGTCAACGAATTTAGAGCCCCAAGTCTTCAGCAGGATTCAAACCTGGGAACCTGTGGACAAAGCAATTTCAAACACACCACACACTGTGGTCTTAACCACTAGACCAACTGAGTTTGTTGCCAGCTCAGCACATCAGTTTCCATTTATTGCTGAAGGGTAAAAGACAACCAAAGGTATAACGTTCTGATTATATAAACATATATTAGGGGTGTAACAATTCTGAATCGCGGTTTTTTTTAAAGAGTAGTAACACCACCTGCTACCATGGGGTGAACATCCAAGCTTTCCCTTTTCCTTTATTAACCCCCGTGCTGTCCTGAACGAAAGTGCCAAACATCAAAGGGCATGGGAAATGCTTCCAGAAAAAAACTTGACTGACATCAGTATTTTTCAGCAACGTGCTGAAAGGAGCCAAGCAAATGAAAACAGAATCGTCTCCTATTAACCAATTAGGCAACTCTAAGAAAAGTATACCTGTTCCCGTTTACTTTGCTTGATTAGCAATCAAATGGTGGATTTGTTTACTCTTTAAGTTGAATGAGTGGTGCTGTTTATTAAGACAACATGTTTGATTGCTGCATTTTGAAATTTAAATGGCCATAGAACAGCACAGATTTGCATGAACATGATTGCCACTGCAATTTACACAATCACAATAATCACATTCACAGGGCTGCCGGATAGCTCACTCGGTAAAGCATCGCATTGCGAAGCAGAAGTGACTATCACGTCGCGGGTTCGAGCCCCGCTTCGTACCAGCCGGCAGTGGTCGGCAGCTTTTTCACAGTAGCGCACAATTGGCTATTGCGCTACAGGGTTGCAAATTGGGAAGGGACTGCCGGGAAGGGATTATAATAGTTGCCTTTTTCATTGCTCAAGCGCCTTCTGTTGGCCAGACGGGCGCTCGTCAGGAAGATTCCAAGCCTGGTCATGTCCGGGTATCCTCCGCCCTCATTCTGAACTTGCGAAGATTCAACCAATGAGTGTATAAGAAGCGGTGGTTGACAGGCGCGTGCTTCGGAGGAGAGCCGCGAACTGCCTACACTCTCCTGAATTGGCAGCAAGGGGTCGCATACAAGCAAGCCTTGTACATAGTTCACCAATTGGGTATTCCAGATTCGGGTGGGATTGGAGATGCCAAATTTAAAAAAAAAACCAAAAAACACACATTCACGTTTCATCTGCTTTTCAGAATGTTTTCCACCTTGAGTATTTTTAGACGCTTAAAATCCAGAGCGATCTTATAACAAACCTGTTCTAAATTAATATTTAATAATGTCCTAAAATGCTACAATGAGAGATGTAATACAGAGGAAGATTTTTTCTAATTATTCAAATTATTAGCATTCTTTCAATCTAACATCGTTAGATAGCTCTACTCATTCAGCAAAGTAAATAAGCGAATCTCCTGTTTGATGCTAATAGAGAAAAGTAAACAGGGACAGGATTATAATAACCTAATTGGTTAAAAGGAGTTGATTCTGTGGTCTTTAACTTGGCTTCGTGCGGCATGACGCCAAAAAATACTGATGTCGGTCAAGTTTTTTTTCCGGAAGCATTTCTCATCCCCTTTGATGTTTGGCACTTTCGTTCAAGACTGCGTCGGGTTTAATAAAGGAAAAGGGAAAGCTCGGATGTTCCATGGACCTATAAGGAGAACTGGACAAACAACAAGGGCTGGAACGCACGCTGATATGGGCTTAGCAGTCAAGCTGATATTGCAAGTCACATGATGCCATGGGGGCCAAAAAGAAATTTCTCCATAGAGAATAATTGAAGAAGACAAGCTGATAAATCCGTGAATAAATTTTTTTGACATTCACAAATTATCAATTCTGAAACTGTTTATTTTTCTCTTTCAAATCATTGATGCCTCGTTCCTCGGCAACGACAAAAATTTTTTTTTACATTCAGGCTACGTGAACACCAACGGGTGCTCATATGTAAGCATGTTCTTGTCTCCTCCGAATTTAGTACTGCAGCGGATGTGAGTGGGTGGAGCAATGGGCATTCCTTGCCGTCCGTCTGTGATCAACATTTAGACGTAGCCAAGTCGGTAAAATGAGCTAGCTTTACGGTACAAATATTTAAGCCATTTTATTTTATTCGATGAATGGCTATAATATGTAGCAACTCGATTGCCTTACTTCATTATGTAGCGAGGCAAAATGTACAGTAAGCTAAGGCCGCTGTTGTGACATCCTAGAACCGTGTACGCAGCCAACACTCACCTTACTTTTTTCATATTAAAATGAGATATATCCGTAGACGGAATTGTATATTTCCATTACTTTGAATTGCACCAATTTACTTTACTGTACTTTGATGCGTTATACATAATCTGTCAGCTGAGTAGCATCTAATGTTATGTCCATATGAGTGCATTTATAGCACTACAATTCGAATACTGTTTAGAAAACCATTTATTAACCATTCTTCATTTTTGAATTAATGCTTAGCCTACATTACACGGAGCCGATCATTATCATAAAGTTGAGTACCACCACTACAATCGATGTTAACTCGCACTTAGAAATGTAATGAGACAGTATTCAAATTATAACCAAGACAGACTTTATTGGAAAGGGAATTGTGGGGAGAAAACATAGAAAGGCACGGCCTCTGGTTCGCTGACATGCCGAACTTCATGGATGAACTGTTCAATGCACTCCAAGAGGCTCGGATATCTCTGGGGAATGACAGAAAAAAAGAGCATTAAACCAAAGGTAAAAAATAATGCAGTACAATGTGCGTAACATTTCAGGGTAGACCCACATTTTACTATACTTAACGGAATGTTTATGAGTCTAGCGCGAAGCTAAGTTACGTTAGCTAAAAGTAAATTAGCTTGCCAGAATGGAGGGGTTGCACTGGATGCAGAAACCATAGTGTAAGTCACGTGATCCCCAAAGAAACTCAGGAAGATGGCTTTGATTGGATGAGAATGCATCGATTAATTATTCTTTATTTAAACAAAAAAAAAAAAAAAATGTATTTCCTTGCTCTGAAATGTCGCATATATAACCGGATATTGAACCTCAGGTCCAAATGCTTCGCCTTGTCCACGACACTAGCTCAACAGACTATACATTCACTGGTCGATTTAGTACTTGTATAGCTGTGCTGTGTTCGAACTTGAGCATATTGGCGCAAGGTTTCTCAGTCATAAACCAGCTTTGAAAACAACAGTTGAATATTTAGCGGTTAATTATAGCGAAAATACAAAAAACAAACCATTTAAGTGATTATACTGCTGAGGTCTTCCAGTGCATTGCATAATGGCAAGAGGACTCTCAGATAGACTGGCTAAAACAATAGCAAGTGCAGATTTAGCCACAAACAGCTTTTATGACAAAATATCAAAGGTAAGAAAAATTTTTGCTCATCTCTGTAGCATTTAACGTGTATGACTGCTGTTCGAGTGTGCTGTCAATTTAAAATGACAAGGCTTATATCATTGGAATCTGTGGACTGTCCTTTTTCATTTGAGGTATCATTTGTATGCATATCACAAATTCTGTAGAAATGCTTGCGATAGAGCACTGATTATTTAATCTTATTTTATTTAATGTTTTGCTAGATGCTTATTTACTTGCTTGGTACTTGAATTTTGTTCGGTTTAGGTAAAAATGGTCATCATGAACTTTTCGCCGAGTTTCTTCGCTTTAAGAGGATATGCCACATGACGAGGTTGCTATTAGGAAACGTGCTGTATTTATTATGCAAATTCATTGCCCCCGTTACAGGGGCGTTCAGGCTTAAGGTTAATATTTGTATTGAATTTATATTTTCCACTAATTTCTTTAAATCTTCACTTTAAAACCAGTTTTCATTGCAACAAAACCCTTGACTTACTTGTGAACTTCTGGTACTGAAGCAGCTTTTCTCGAAGTGCTCTGAGCAAAGAACTGAATGTTTTGTTGGTTTTTAAGGCTTTCCACGGTAAATTCTTCTTAATTTAACAAGCCAATCTTTCAAAAGGGCTTCATTAATTCGTGGAAATTGATTGAAACTTATTTTGCCGTATTTTCCAGACGACTGAATGGCATTATTATTGGTGCAAGCAACAGCAGCACAAGATTTCCCCATTTTCACTATGCTGCGATCAATCTGTGTACATTTTGCTTTGGGGATCATGTGACCACCTATGTAACTTGCAACGACCTCATTGGCAAAAGTTTAAGGCTCTTGACTTTAAAACATATCGGTTTATGAGGCACGTGCAGCGCGTTGTGTGTTCGGTTTATCGTCTTGAATCCGGAAAAGATAATGGAGTTTGCACGCAGACAAGAAAGAATTGTCTGACTCTATAAATGTAGTTATTCATCGTTGAACTAAAGAGGACACGAGCCTGAACAATGTGATGTTACACAACTGCAAGTCAACTATTGTGCCGACATTTAAAATTGTATTTCAAACTATGATTAAGCCTTTACCGGCAGCTATGTTTTTTCCGTTCCGCTCATAGTTACATCAGGGGTTTCCTACGCAAGGTTTTGCAGTGGTCAGAATTCCATTTCTGGAGAAAAACCCTGGGTAGGAGTTCCACGAATGTGGGCTGTTGACATGGACACCTTGGATAGCAGCGCGTTCGTGAGCCCCACACTACGCATGTGTGAGCAAAAGTCACACAGTGCATGTCTGCATGGCGCCGGAAATAAGGCCCCAATGTCGATGTGCTGCGCTATTGAGCAATTTCCATTGAAATGAATGGGGGGCCATTTTCCAATTGTATATCCAATGAAATATAAAACATACTTGTTTCGAACACGTTTGAAACTTCCGGGTTTGACATGGGTTTACGACTCTGCTTCAAAACCTTTGTCACGTGACTAATGATGTTTTTCCTGCTACCCCCCCCCTTAAAAAAAAAATCTAGAAAGGTGTTCAGAAAAGAAAAATGAATTTGATCCCACTATGGGTCTTAAAATTAGTGTAATTACTCATCTATCAGTCGATGTAGCCCAAACTTTGCGCAAAATTCTATTTTCGAGTAAATCCGAGGTGAAAGTGGAGTCGTTTTTTTCGCATTGGATAATGCAGGCGCGTGAATTATGTGTCATGTTGCACACGATTTATCAGCCAATGATATCAGGATCCGTCATACGTCAACCAAATGGCTACCGTCGTTGCGATATCAAAGCCTGAGAAAAACCGGGAAGCTTTGATAGCGAGTGGTGGTTTTTGCAGGAGTAAGTGGTTTCGAGTTTTAGTGAGCGGTTTTGTGAGTTGTAGAGAGTTAGTATCAGAGTTGCCAGGTCTGCTTGTAATATGCGACTTTGGGCTTCTTTTTTCCTGAAGTCACTTGAAAAAATTACGGATCGCGGGTTGCGGTTTTTTTGGGCTTGTTTTTAAAAATATGGTTGCTTGTTAGAGAAGTGTAACAAGCGACCTAATTGTTATACATATATGGTTGCTATTTCCCCCCGATTGATTAATTGAATCTATCTGCTCACAGCCTCACGACGAGTAATGTGAGAGAACCCGTCCTCCCTCCTGGCCCCTTGCTCAACTAAATGAAAGATAATCTTCCCTCCCCCCCTTGCTCAACAAAACGAAAGAGATTCCACCCCAGGTCTGCACCGTCTTAGTATCATCTAATTTATATTTGGCTTGTTTTTGAAGCTGTGGTCGCTTATTTGTCTCATCAGAGTTGGCAACCCTGGTTAGTATCCAGTGTGCAGTTGCAAGAGAGTGAGTGAGGGACACGTTTGGGTGAGTGAGTGCGTGGTGAGATTGTGAGTTAGCGTGTGTGTGAGTGTTAGTGGTGTTAGCAGTGGTAGCTAGGTAGCCTAGCATACGTGAGCTAGCATGGCTGGAGGAGGACGAAGGAGGTGTTTGCTTGGGTGTCCTTCCACCCAAACTACTTTGTTCAGCCTCCCTTCGGATGCAGGGGTACGAGCCAGCTAGCTTGAATTCCTGCACTTAAACGTGAGTGGGCTGTCAGTGAGATCCTGGGTGTGTGGAGGGCACTTCACACAATCCTGCTTCTCAAACTACGGGCAATACTCGGCTGGGCTGGCGAAGGATCTAATCCTGACGGATACAGCAGTCCCGACAGTGTACACTGTTGGGGCACCTTCTTTGAAAGTACCGGTAAGTTGCTAGCTAGGCTACTAATGTAGACATTTGCTCTTTCATAAACCAGTATCTGACATATTGTAAGTTGTAAGTTAGCTACTGCTAGTTTTACCAACGTAGCTAGCCTAACGTTAGTCCTGGCTGACAGTTGTCTCGTTACTTCAGATTTCATGATTCATAACCAGTGGTGTTGTGGTCGTTGGACGCGGGGGTGCGGCGTCCCCCCAGTCTTTTTTTTTACGGGTCACCCAGAATAAACACTGTGTCCCGCCCCAAACAATGAATATCCCGCCTGCTCGATAACGCCCAGTCAAATTCGTTTTCCTTAATCGTGTAAACTCGTGCAGAAACTCTGGGAAACCTGTAGAAGGAGGCGGGAAAAACAGGACAAACGGCCATTTCTGAACATCTTTAAATGCCCTGGGAAAGTTTGAATGCTTGTTTGTTTTAATAGCTGCAGTAAATGTTTTTGCCACTAGGCTGTGCACTACTGAAATAAATCTGGTTTCGAAACAATTTGGAACATTTTGAAACAGTGGTCGTTTCAGAGGTTTCAAAACTGTTTCAAAGGTTCGAAATTGCCATGTCTATAAATGATTAGAAGCAGTTTTAGACCTGAGAGCAAAATGATGAATCAACACATTACGTACTTCTGCAGGAGCTGCTCGTGCTCAGTCCTTAGCTTCTCAAGTTCGATTTCCAGCTTCGCGCGCTCCATGGCAGTGTCATCGAGTGAACCCCTGATGTCCGCAAGCTCGGTCTCGTACAGTGATTTTAAGCCGGTGAGCTCGCGGCTCCGCACCTCTTCCTTCTTCGAGATCTGCAGGTGGAGGAAGCTGTTTTCAGGCTCAAGGCTGCGGACCTTATCGATATAAATGGCCAGCCGATCGTTCAGGTTGCTCAGCTCCTCCAGCCTGGTTCTCCTCCTCGGGATCAAAGGGGTGCTACCGGCGGACGAGCGAGTGCTTATTCTTCGCCCGCCCTGAGTCGGAGTTGGGGTGGCCATTACAGCAAAAAAATTCCTACTATCACAGCATAATTCACGCAACGACAGGGTAAATGTCGCTCGGTAATATGACACGTTTGTAAGCTAAAAATATCTGTGATTCCTCAGAGAAGGGGGATGATTCGTTCAAGAAATTAATTGCACGAAATTCTTAATTCTGGCTAAAATATCACAGAGCTGGCAAGGGTAAGGTAGAAAATTGCACAAGAAAAGCACAAGGCATACAAAGCACCTCTCACTTTGTCCCTCAAATGAATGAAAGAAAGGGTTTGACAAAAATGGCCGCTCATGACTATGGAGCGGCAGCGTGACCACGGCAGACCAATGGTGAGGTGCAACGAAATGCGTCCTTTCAACCCATGGACCTATAAAGAGAACTGGACAAACAACAAAGTCTGGAATACACGCCGATATGGGCTTAGCAGTCAAGCTCATATTGCAAGTCATGTGATGTCATGGGGGCCAAAAAGAAATTTCTCCATAAGGAATAATTGAAAAAGACACGCTGATAAATCCGTGAAAAAAAATTTTTGACAGTCACAACTTATAGATACCGAAACTGTTAATTTTTCTCTTCTAAATCATTGACGCCTCGTTCCTCAGCAACGACAAAAGTTTTTTTTATTTTCAGGCTACGTGAATGCCAACGGGTCGTGTTCTCGTCTCCTCCGAATTTAGTACTGCAGCGGATGTGAGTGGGTGGAGCAATGGGCATTCTTTGCCGTCCGTCTGTGATCAACATTATTGATGTAACCAACTCGTAAAGTGAGCTGGCGTTACGCTGCAAATATTTTAGCCATTTGATTTTAATCGATGAATGGCCGTAATATGTAGCAACTCGATTGCCACACTTCATTATGTAGCGAGGCAAAATGTAAAATAAGCTAAGGCCGCTGTTATGACATTCTATAACCGTGTACGCAGCCAACACTCACCTTACTTTTTTCATATTAAAATGATAGATATGTCTGTAAACGGAATTGTATATTTCCAATACTTTGAATAGCACCAATTCACATTACTGCATTTTGATGCGTTATGCATAATATGTCAGCTGAGTAGCATCTAACGTTCTGTCCACATGAGTGCATTTATAGCACTACAGTTCGAACACTGCTTAGCAAACCATTTATTAACCATTCTTCATTCTTGAATTAATGCTTAGCCTTGCAGAGCCGGTCATTATCATAAAGTGGAGTACCACCACTACAATCGATGTTAGCTCGTACTTAGAAATGTAATGAGACAGTATTCAAATTATAATCAAGACAGACTTTATTGGAAAGGGAATTGTGGGGAAAAAATAGAAAAACAAGGCCTCCGGTTCGCTGACATGCAGAACTTCATGGATGAACTGTTCAATGCACTCCAAGAGGCTCGGATATCTCTCGGGAATGACAGAAAAAAGAGCGTTAAAACAAATGTAAAAAAAAAAAACGCAGTACAATGTGCATAACATTTCAGGGTAGACCCACATTTTAGACCCACATCTATACTTCACGGAATGGTTTAGAGCCGAGTGAAGCTAAGTTACGTTAGCTAAAAGTAAATTAGCTGGCCAGAATTGGCATAAGTTTAGGGCTCTTGACTTTAAAACACATCGGTTTATAAGGCACGTGCAGTGCATTGTGTGTTCGGTTTATCATATTGAAGGAAAAGAATAATTGAGTTCGCACGCAGACAAGCAAGAATCGCCTGACTCTATAAATTAAGTTATTCATCATTGAACTAAAGAGGACACCAGCCTGAACAATGTCATGTTACACAACAGCAAGTCAACTATTGTGCCAACATTTTTGCGTTGAAATCAATAGTATTACTTTCCTGTTAAATAAAATCGTTTTAAACATTTGATATCGCATTTGGTTTTTAAAATTGTATTTCAAACTACGATTAAGCCTTTACCGGCGGCTATGTTTTTTTCGGTTCCGCTCATAGTTACATCAGGGGTTTCCTATGCAAGGTTCTGCAGTCTTGCAGTTGTCAGAGTTCCATTTCCAGAGAAAAGTGATCCTGAACACGCACCCTGGGTAGGAGTTCCACGAGCGTGGGCCGTTGTCATGGACACCTCGGATAGCAGCGCATTCATGAGCCCCACACTACGCCTGTGTGAGCAAAAGTCACACAGCACGTCTGCGTGGCTCCGGAAATAAGGCCCCCATGTCGGCGTGTTGCACCATTGAGCAATTTCCATTGAAATGAATGGGCGGCCATTTTCCAATTGTATATCCAGTGAAATATAAAACATCCTTGGGATGTTTGGTCCATGGTAGCAGGTGGTGTTACTACACTTAAAAAAAAACCGTGATTCAAAATCTTTACACCCCTAACATATATATAAACACACAACCCCTATTCTGAAATAGTTGGGACGAAGTGCAAATTGTGAATAAAATCAAAACGCAATGACTTTCAAATCACACCAGCCAGTATTTTATTCACAATAGAACAGAGATAACACAGCAAATGTTGAAACTGAGAAATTTTACAAATTTATCCGTAAATTGAGCTCATTTCAAATTTGATGGCTGCTACAGGTCTCAAAAAAAGTTGGGACAGGGGCCTGTTTACCATGGTGTAGCATCCCCTCTTCTTTTTAACACAGAGTGGAGGCGTCTGGGCATTGAGGAGACAAGTTTCTTGAGTTTAGCCATTGGAATTTGATCCCACTCTTGTTTAATACAGGCTTCCAGCTGCAGGAGATTTTTGGGTCTCCTTTGACGGACTTTTCATTTAATTATGCGCCAAATTTTCATAATCGGTGAAAGATCAGGACTGCAGGCAGGCCAGTTCAGCATACGGACTCTTCTACTACGAAGCCATGCTGTTGTAATAGCTGCAGTATCTGTTTTTGCATTGTCCTGCTGAAATATACAAGGCCTTCCCTGGAATAGATGTCGTCTGGAGGGGAGCGTATGTTGCTCTCATACCTTTATATACCTTTCAGCATTCATGGTGCTTTTTCAAACATGCAAGTGTCCCACACCATATGTACTAATGCATCCCCATACCATCAGAGATGCTGGCTTTTGAACTGAACGCTGATAACAGGAGGGGTGGTCTTTCTCCTCTTTAGCCCGGAGGGCACGACGCCCATGATTTCCAACAAGAATGTCAAATTTGGACTTGTCTGACCACAGGACACTTTGCCACTTTGCTACAGTCCATTTTAAATGAGCCTTGGCCCACAGAATACGGAGGCATTTCTGGATCATGCTCAACAATGGCTTCCTTTTTGCATGATAGAGTTTTTGGTGGCATCTGTGGATGGCATGGCGGACTGTGTTTACAGACCGTGGTTTCTTGAAGTGTTCCTGGGCCCATTTAGTAATGTCAATGACAGAATCATGCTGGTGAGTGATGCAGTGGCGTCTGAGGGCCCAAAGATCATGGACATCCAGTAAAGGTCTTCGGCCTTGTCCCTTATGCACAGAGATTTTTCCAGTTTCTCTGAATCTTTTGATGATGTTGTGCACTGTCGATGATGAGACCTTCAAAGCCTTTGCAATGTGACGTTGAGGGACATTGTTTTTAAACAATTTTTTTTTTAAATTATTTTTTCTGGGGGGAATTTTTCCTTTATTTGATAGTTATACAGTGTAGAGAGACAGGAAGGTTGGGGAGAAGAATGGGGGAAGACATGCAGCAAATGACCTGAGCCGGTATTCCACAATTTTTTTTATGCAAGCCTTCACAGGTTGGAGAGCCTCTGGCCATCTTTACTTCTGAGAGACTCAGCCTCTCTAAGACATCCCTTTTATAGCCAATCATGTTACACAGCTAAATTTATGGCAGTGCACAGCATAATTAAACTTTTCACCTGGAACCGCATTGTTTACGGTTCCGGGCACCACCACACTGCCCTCACTCCCAAATGTAGCAGCTACTTTACCACCCCCAACCCAGGGAAACAGCAGCATTATCTGCACAGACATCATCACTAGAATATCATAAAGCCAACCTCAATGTAAGTCCCCAACATAATGTTGTTAGGAGGTAGGCAAGCTTAAGTACGTGAATTATTACGCAAGTAGAAGTCCAGATGTAAACAACAACACCGCACAATGACACAAACGGCTAGGTGTTGAACACACTAGCGCACGGAAACTGAGCGCTCGCCCTCGCCGCATGCATGCGCGTGCCTATGTGATATTGCAAATTATGCATACGCTGCGCATGCCCCAGTATTTTTATCAGTGTCATGGCTGCCACCTTTATAGGCTATTAGCGTGTATAGCCGCTCTAGAAATTACAGTGTAAACTCTCTTAACCCTTTTGCAGGCAAATTTTGGCCCAGATGCATACCCCCACAGACGGATTAATTTTGGGTTTTTACCAAAATATGATTGTTATTCAAAATAACAATAAAATAACACCAAATCTCATAATTAGTTTCCCATAACTGATGTTTTTATGTTTTAATCCTCTCCAGAATCGCTAAAATCGTTTGGATCCAAGTCGCTCCGCTCTCTGGATATTCAAACTCATCGTCAGAGTCATTCAATAAAGCAAAAAACTTCATCCACGTTGTATTTATGTTTAGAAACACGGCTAGAATGTATACTAAATCGATGCCATGTTCACATGTCCCACAATTTGACGGGAAGTGCGTTTTAGGAAATCCCATCTCACGGCTAAAAATACAGTGCTGGGTGATGAGAGACAGCCAATGGTAATGAGCGTAACTAACAAGGGAATTACAATCGGGAATTTAAAGAAGACTTTTAAAACACGTTGGTTAAAACGACAAAAAATGTCGCTGTGCCTGCGAAAGGGTTAACTGGATGTGAGCTCGACGTTGTTACACACCCGAATATTTCACTTGGTATCTAAACGTTAAGGTAAGCCGAAAAAGTTGTGATTTTATTCGATTTTGTGGGAGGTTGTGTGTGGTAGTCTTATCCATGACTGATTTCCCTATTCCCAGCCCCAAACTCAACAATTATGAAGTATGAAGAGATTTGGAGATGGTGAGTTCGCCACTTTTTCCAATATTGGGCTGATCTTAGGAAAAGGCACTCTGAACACACTCCTTAAAGGCTCCAGATTAGCTAAGTGCCAAAACCTCTGCTTTTATGGAGGTGGTCTCACTTACTGATGATCAATTAATCAAGTGCATGTGATCGGCAACACCTGGCTGCTAATTATCTTCTTGACTCCTATGGAAGCAGTAAGGGTGTACTTTTTTCACACATGGTTTCTGCATTTTGGCTGAATTTTCATAAAATAAACAATGGCATGGTGGAATCTGTTGTGTATTGTTATGATCCCCCCAGCATAAAATGCGGAGGGATATAGGCATCGCCTCGTCCGTCCGCCCGTCCGTCCGTAATCATTTTGTTTCCGGAGCAGAACTTGGAAACTATGCAAGATATCAGCACCAAACTTGGTACATGTATTCTATGTATAGTCTAGATGTGCCTTTTGCTACTTTTTCAGTATTACTACATTTCCATGGAAACAAATCTGGACTTAGTGCACATCATAGTCTGTTTCGAAGCAGAACTCAAAAACCGTTCAATATATCTGACTGAAAGTTTGCATGTGTATTACTCACATACTGAAGTGGTGCCTTTTGATATTTTCAGATTTCTGAAAATGTTATTTCTTTTGTTTCCATGGAAACGAGTTGGATTTGGACTCTGTACAGAGATAGGTTTGTTTCCGGAGCACAACTCAAAAACCGTTCAATATATCTTGCTGAAACTTTGCATGTGTATTACCCACATACTGAAGTGGTGCCTTTTGATATTTTCAGATTTCTGAAAATCTTCTTTTTTTCGTTTCCATGGAAACCAGTTGCATTTGGACTCTGTACAGAGATAGGTTCATTTCCGGAGCACAACTCAAAAACCGTTCATTATATCTTTCTGAAATTTTGCATGTGTATTACCCACATACTGAAGTGGTGCATTTTGATATTTTCAGATTTCTGAAAAAAAAAAATTTTTTTCGTTTCCATGGAAACAAGTTGGATTTGGACTCTGAACAGAGATGGGTTCGTTTCCGGAGCTGAACTCAAAAATCGTTCATTATAGCTTTCTGAAACTTTGTATGTGCATTACCCAAGCACTGAATTGGTGCCTTTTCATATTTTCAAATCTCTGAAATTATTAATTTTTTTCCTTTCCATGGAAGCGACATGGATTTGGACTCAGTTGCAGGGCTGGGTTTGTTTCCGGAGCAGAACTAAAACACTGTTCATTAATGACTCTTGTTTTATTATTGCCTTTGTCGACATGTGGTTCATAGTCTTTGGGAGATGTTGCCAGTACATACTTCCAGATAATTTCAGAGGAAAATCACCTCAACATTCTTGTTTGAATTTCTGTGAAGGTGTAGGATTGACATGACTTTCGCAAATAAGCAGGGGCCGGGGGGATATGTCATCTTCTGATGACTCTTGTTTTACATGTGAGGTTAGATTCACATAATTTTAGGACCTGATTAGGACCAGCTGATTTTTTATTTGTCCTGTTACATAAAATGATAGAACTGAAAGAGAGTGTACTTTCTTTTTCTCATGACTGTAAATTCTATTAATGACCCTGAACTTTTTATTGAGAAAATAGTGCGATACTCAGCTGTGTAATGAGTGTTTGAAATATCTCATTGCAGTATATACTGTATATGCTGCCATCTAGAGGATGTCTGTTGCAGGGATGTCCCTGCATTTTTCAGCAAGAAAATGCTAAACCACATTCTGCACAGATTGCAAATGCATAATTGTGTAAGTGAGGAGTGCGGCTGCCAGGCCTGCCTGCAGTCCTGGTCTGTGTCCGCTTGAGAATGTATGGCACATTATGAAGCAAAATATACACCAATGAAGGCCCTGTACAGTTGTGCAGCTGATAATATGCATTATGGAGGAAAAACGAGAAATTCCACTTGCTAAACTCGAGCAACCCTGGTGTCTTCTGTACCCAAACGTTTAATGTGTGTGATAAAAAAGACATGGTGAGGTTACGCAGTAGTAAACAGTTGACTGTGCCAACCTTTTTGGACTCTGTTGCAGTGATCACATTCTATATTTTCAATAATCAATCTTAGAACATCAAATGATGTGTTGACATCCTGTTTTCAATCTAGAAAAGGGTGCATGGATATTTCAAATCAGTTCTTTTTTATTGTATTTTCCTTTCCATAAATTTGACAATTTTTGGGGGGTTGTTTATGTATGTAATCACTAAATATACAAATATTATTTTGATTTTTTTTTTTAAACCTGACTGAATTTCTTGGCCATTCTCCAGAGAATGTCTCTGGTCCAGTGAAGCTTGATTTCTCTGCGCTAATTGTGAGTGCAGCCACAGTAAGGTTGAAATCGCAGCATCTGGAAAGAGATGGTGATGAACTGAACACCAGAGCTGTGCACATCTGTGAGGTTTTGATCATCAAAAATACCAAAATAAATGAGATCAGCTGTGTAGATAAAAATTTCCATGTATGTGAACAGTAGTGTGCAGTGATGATCATACTCTTAACAAAATGAAGATAAATCAGAAATCAAGTACTATTCAAGTATTTATTACATGTAATATGGGATCATATAGATGAAAATAAGTAAACAGATAATAATATATAGTAAAACGATAATAATAATCTAGAGTGGCTACCCTCTGCTTTGATTACAGCATTTAATCTATCAGGCATAGTTTTCACATATTTTTTCATTTACTCTCTCGCTAAACCATTCCACATGGTTTGAAGTTCATTCCAAAGAGATTCTTTCGATGTTACAACAGATTTGCTCAATTGGATTAAGGTCTGGACTTTGAGCAGGCCAAGTCATAACTTTTATGTCACCTGATGTTTCTTTCTGGCTGAGATAATTCTTTCAGAGCTTAGAAGTGTTTCTAGGGTCATTATCTTTTTGAAAATAAAATCCCCAACCAATCAGTCCCTTTACAGATGGCAATGCATACCTCACAAGGATGTTGTGATGCTTCTTTTGATCCATGATTTCATCGATTTTTATGAGACCACCAGCTGCTTTCGAGCGTACTTAACCCCAAAACATAATATTACCACCTCCATGTTTTACTGAAGGGGTTAAACAGTCGTTTTTGAAACGTTCTCCAACTCTAAAGCTCAGGTAATTTCTGCGTTTGGGTGAGAAAAGTTTGAATTGTCATTCAGTGGGATCATGTTCAATCCAAATCAAAGTTTGAATTTTCATTCAGTCCAGCTATAAGGTGCATGGAATCATGGGATTTAAATGATTTTATCTAAACGATGACTAATAATACCTAACAAAGAATGTGGACTTTAATAGATTAAATAAAATAATAGATTAATAGTTCACATTGCCTACAAAAGTATATCTCAATACATTTTCACAAAAAATGATAGAGAAGTAATTTATCAGGACCCCTTTTAGACAAAATTGATGGGGTATAATCATCACTGCACAGCACTATATCCAAATGTGTGTGTTTATGTGTGCGTGCACATACGCAGGCTGAGAGAAGCATAATGCCATAGTCAGAGGTGTGAAAGTGTTTATTGCCATCAGATAAAACGGTTGATGCGTGTCCTTGGAAAAGCAAGTGAATTGTTATTATTGTGCTCACGCTGTCAAATTGTTCAGGCCTGTGCTGACACGAGCAGCATTCATGCTTTGCCTAAGACTGATAAGGCACATACTGGTCAGAATTTTTGAGGTCAGGGACAGAATGCCACTCCAGCCTGGCTAGAATATGTCTTTTTTTTTCTTCTTTTTTACATCTGAGACACACAAGTGTTACATAGTAATTACAGCTGTCTCTCCCCCCTCATCTTCTTTCTTTATTTCGGACTGAGATCATGAAGGTTGGTCTGGAGGTAGCTATGAGTTCAGTGGAGGATTAAGGGTGAACTAAAAAGAAAAACACTGTATACTTAATTGAAGTAATAAGTAATAGTCCCTCCTGCTTTATCACTCAATATTTAAGGTCTTAGCTGGAGACAGGGAAAAGAATACAGACAGAATAAGCATGGCAAGCAGTCGAGAAACAAGTGAAAAAGGCACTGCCCAGGTGGGAATCCATTGGGAGAAACCTGCAGTTTTTATGACATTCAAAGCCACTGTATTTCATTCCATTGATGTCATAACAACAATGAACATGTGCTCTGTCTAATTTGCCCTCAGTGTTTAGCATACAAGTATGTAAAAACATATCAGTCCATTTCATGAATTCAAATTTCAACGACAAATGCACACACACTCAAAAACAAGACACATGCATGACCTGTGACCAATGTATATAAAAGTGTAAAACTCCTTTACAGTTTCCCCTGAGTGAGCAGTTCTTTGACTGAGGAGAAAGAAACTGAGTGTAAAGCTACAGAAAATATAGAAAGGTTTCTGGGACTGAACCGACTGAGAAAAGAAAGCCATTTTGACATACAAAGCAATTTTAGAGAGACTTGGGCCATTTTTATGCAATGGAATGCTGTGTTTACTGGAATGCCGCGTTTATCTTATTGTTACCGTACTTGTAGTGCCCCCTGGTGGAACAAGGCTATTCATAACTCCATCAAATTGGCCTTGTGTTCATTCTGCAGGAAACATTTGATCAAAAAGGTATTCTCAAATTCAAGAATGGTACATCTTCATCATTGAGCAATTTATCTGTATTTGGGAAATTGGCACATTAGAAAGAAAGCTTTAGAACCCTTGAGGTTTTCAGAGCGTTCTGGGTCAGTTAACTGTTAATTTTTTTTTTTTTTTTTTTAAATCAGCACTGATCCACTTTTGTTGGATTATGTAAGGTTTGATTTTGAGGGATTATGCATCATTTAATTAAGAATTGTTAAATAAGTAACTGTTTTATGAGTTCAAAGCAAAGTGACTCTGCTGACCTGGGCTCATGTCTGCCACACACTTAGTGCGAATGTGTGTGCCTCTTCATTCATGTGAGACAGAAAAATATACCGTGACTTAGTCACCACTTGATAAACATCCCTGGTCCTCCGTTATAAAGTTCAGGCAGTAGATATACACAGTTGTCCAGTGTTTTCAGCAAAGCAGAGGACAAGCAGCCAATGTAATATGAGACTAAGCGGGAAAACTATATCAATACATTTCAGCCTTGGCACTCACTGTGAAAATGCATTGGTATGCTATAATAGTGGAATTTCCATAACTAAATGTCTGCGGCTCCATGATATCACATCGGTGGCCCCACACTGGCATGGCTATGAAACTGTTTGTGAGCTCGGAAATCACGCAGCAGGAGCTGCAACATACAGTTCGACCGAGGACACACATTTCCCTCAATCAGTGATGTATCACTGTGTGTGTGGTACCTTTTGAGGAATGTATTTGTCACCATATAGCAGTCAGAGCTCAAAATCCAATGAACAGGGTGTAACCAATGGAAGCACTCATTACTGCATGCCATTAATGCAAAGTCTTTATTCATCGCAGAAGTCAGACAGCGAGGGGCCTGGGTGATGTTCCACAAAGACAGACATTACTGCCATAATTTATCTATGCTTCTGCAGTAAGGTTAATGTTTGATGTGATTTGTTAGCCCGAAGTTAAACCCACAGTAATGAGGACGACTGATTTTTTGGTATTTTTTTCTTAGACAAATTATATAAACACCGATGAAAGCACAACTCATAAAATCAAAACATCCCTGTAAATGCTGTGCAGGCAGCTGGAAAACTATGAAGTGATGCCGACATAAATAAATCCACCATTGCATCTTTATTCGTTCTACCTTTGCCATATCCTTGTGATATGCATGATTAGAGGGAAAACTGAAGCAGTAAAGGCTAATAGTCTGCTGATGATGATGGAGCGGAGAACATGGGCACTGAAATAAGGAAACAAGAAAAATGTTCAGCTGTTGTGCATTAAAGAGAATAATATGACGGTAATTTAATGCCATTTAAGTTTCAGCATTAGAGTCTGGACTCAAATAATTATTCAGATATAAGGCATGGAATGATTCAAATGGAACGTGCAAAGTCTTTTTTAAAGTTTTTTACTTGGAAGAAGCTTTTGTCTCCGTTTGTGTGTGGATCTGAGGATGCATGCATGCATATTTTTTCTTATCAGGTGTCAGGTGTCACATGCAGAATGTAGTACATGAGATACATATGTGAGTACATGCATGTGCACTTGTAGTTCGTACTTGCATGCATATGCATGTATGTCAAGGCATTTTTCTTTGTGCCTCCTACTGATGTTTTGCAGTTACGTATATACAGTGAGCTCAAAAATTACTGGCTCCCCTGACTGGCTATGCATAAACAATACAAAAATATAAACATTATAATTACAGAGAAATGGAATATACCAACATTTGTGAAATACTTTATTAATGTTTCAATGGGAACAACCACAATCATAACAATCATTTCATACTAAGTAAATTTCAACAAAATCAAGGTTTCATCATTATTGGCACCATTCATTTACAAAACCCAAAACCAGTGAAGTTGGCACGTTGTGTAAATCGTAAATAAAAACAGAATACAATGATTTGCAAATCCTTTTCAACCTATATTCAATTGAATACACTGCAAAGACAAGTTACTTAATGTTCGAACAGGTAAACTTTGTAATTTTTTGCAAATATTAGCTCATTTGGAATTTGATGCCTGCAACATGTTTCAAAAAAGCTGGCACAAGTGGCAAAAAAGACTGAGAGAGTTGAGGAATGCTCATCAAACACTTATTTGGAACATCCCACAGGTGAACGGGCTAATTGGGAACAGGTGGGTGCCATGATTGGGTATAAAAGCAGCTTCCTGAAATGCTCAGTCATTCACAAACAAGGATGGGGCGAGGGTCACCACTTAGTGAACAAATGCGTGAGCTGATTGTCGAACAGTTTAAAAACAACATTCCTCAACGAGCTATTGCAAGAAATTTAGGGATTTCATCATCTACGGTCCGTAATATTGTCAAAAGGTTCAGAGAATCTGGAGAAATCACTGCAAGCGTAAGCGTAAGCGACAAGGCCGAAAACCAACATTGAATGCCCGTGACCTTCGATCCCTCAGGCGGTACTGCATCAAAAACCGACATCAGTGTGTAAAGGACATCACCACATGGGCTCAGGAGCACTTCAGAAAACCACTGTCAGTAACTACAGTTCGTCGCTACATCTGCAAGTGCAAGTTAAAACTCTACAATGCAAAGCGAAAGCCATTTAACAACAGCACCCAGAACGCCGCCCGGCCGCTGGGCCCAAAGCTCATCTAAGATGGACTGATGCAAAGTGGAAAAGTGTTCTGTGGTCTGACGAGTCCACATTTCAAATTGTTTTTTGGAAACTGTGGACGTCGTGTCCTCCGGACCAAAGAGGAAAAAGAACCATCCGGACTGTTATAGGCGCAAAGTTCAAAAGCCAGCATCTGTGATGGTATGGGGGTGTATTAGTGCCCAAGGCATGGGCAACTTACACATATGTGAAGGCACCATTAATGCTGAAAGGTACATACAGGTTTTGGAGCAACATATGTTGCCATCCAAGCAACGTCTTTTTCATGGACGCCCCTGCTTATTTCAGCAAGACAATGCCAAGCCACATTCTGCACGTGTTACAACAGCATGGCTCCGTAGTAAAAAGAGTGCGGTACTAGACTGGCCTGCATGTAGTCCAGACCTGTCTCCCATTGAAAATGTGTGGCGCATTATGAAGCGTAAAATACGACAACGGAGACCCCGGACTGTTGAACAACTTAAGCTGTACATCAAGCAAGAATGGGAAAGAGTTCCACCTGAAAAGCTTCAAAAATTGGTCTCCTCAGTTCCCAAACGTTTACTGAGTGTCGTTAAAAGGAAAGGTGATGTAACACAGTGGTAAAAAAGGCCCTGTGCCAACTTTTTTGCAATGTGTTGCTGCCTTTAAATTCTAAGTTAATGATTATTTGCAAAAAAAAAAAAAGTTTCTCAGTTTGAACATTAAACATCTTGTCTTTGCAGTGTATTCAATTGAATATAAGTTGAAAAGGATTTGCAAATCATTGTATTCTGTTTTTATCTACGATTTACATAACGTGCCAACTTCACTGGTTTTGGGTTGTAGTACTTTGTGCAACCTCCTTTGGCAAGGATAAGAGCATGGAGTCTTTTCCTGTAATTTTTGACAAGGTTAAGGCACACATTTGAGGGGATTTTTGACCATTCCTCTGAGCAGATCCTTTCAAGATCCTTCACATTCTTGGGTTTGCGTTTATCAACTGCCCTCTTCAACTCGGCCCACAGGTTTTCGATTGGATTGAGGTCTGGCGACTGAGATGGCCATTGCAGAATGTCACGGAGCCATTTCTGTGTAGATCTTGAAGTATGCTTTGGGCCATTGTCTTTTTGGAAAGTCCACCTACAGCCAAGTCCCAGCCCTCCCACATGGAAAGAATCTATATGAACATATATGCGCATATATGCAACCTATATGCCGCATATATGCAGCATATACGCCAAATTCAGGTACATATATGTGCTTATAGAGGGCATATAGGTCTCCTATATTGCTTCTTTATTTCCACATATAGGCCCTATATGTACATACAAGGTATATGTCTCCTATATAGCTCATATACCCAGTGGCAGGTTCTCTTTGTCATACCCATTGTATAGCTCATATCTCACTTTTGCAACTGTCATACATGATGCCTAGTTCATATTTTTATTCTCAAGACAATATCTTCATATTAGTCCAAAGTCCCGTACAGAAATAACAAGAATTTCACGCAATAACTTATTAATCGCATGTGAACACGTGAAATTGGCATCACATTTGATCCTAAATACAGGTTGACATGTGACAACGGCATGTTATGTGTAAACCAGTCATTATTAATTATGGCAAGTGAGAGGAGACAAAAAGCTATGATATCAACACAAATATCTCATACTATTTGTTACATTTTTTTCCTGACACATTATCAATAACAAGGTCATCAATTCTTTCTTGACCATACTTATTTCCATTCTATGAAGATTGAGTTGTGTTTTGTGGAAGAGAAGGAAATGTATAAAAACAAAATGGTTTGATTATGTTTATTTCATCAATTAAGCATTTTTTCAAGTTTAAGTCACTGCCAGATTCACCACATTAGATAAAATTGGATTCACATCATTACAGCTCATACACGTCCACTGAAAGGTTATACACTACACTGTTACATCCACCAAATGCAATGTTTTCTATCTTGTCTGTAATGCAGTTTCTAGATGAATATGGCTTAGAGGTCCTTAGTCTAAATGTAGCAAAATAAAACAAAAATAACAAAATAAAAGTTCTCAGAAGAACATACATTCAAGTAAATATGCCTTTCAAAAGTCATTTTCATCCCCACATCTATTTGAGCATTTCACTGTGGTTAATGAATTTGAAGGCAAAGTCTACATTTCTGTTCACAGTTTTAATGAACAGACACTTGTCTTTTATCTGAGATGCTTGTATAGCAACTAAAGGTCCCAGACTTTTTCCTACAGGGATGAAATAACAAGGATTCTTAAATTCCCACACGGAAAGAACCTATATAAACATATAGGTTTTAATCCCCGCCTTGTATCAACCAGCAGTGGTCGGCAGCTCTTTTCAGAAGTAGCGCTCAATTGGCCAATGCGCTACAGGGATGCAAATTGCGAAGGGCCTGCTGGAAAGGTTATACAGATTAGAGTTCCCCTAGGCGCGTCCTGTTGGCTAGACGGGTGCTCATAAATAAGATTCTGACCCAGTGAACATTTGTCAATTTGTCAATTCTCCACACTCATTCTGAGCTTGCGAAGTTTCGCCTAGCTAATATATAAAAAGCAATGGCTAACGGTTGCGGGCTGTGTACACTTTTCTGAATTGTCAACAGGGGGCCCCATACGCAAGTAAGCCAAAGAACTTGCACATAGTTCCCTAATTGGATATCCCAGTTTTGGGTGGGATTGGAAATGCCAAATAAAAAAAGAAAAAAAAAACCTTGTAGTTTTAATTGGCCGTTTTCATATATTATAGGTACATATATGTGCCTATAATATATGAAAACGGCCAATTTTATATAAGCCGCATATATACAAAACCTATATCTGGCCCTATATTAAAACCTATATGTTTATATAGGTTCTTTCCATGTGGGCTCTGGCGGAGGCAACCAGGAATTCATTATGCCATTAATCTTAACCAATGCCTCTGAGACTCCTGAAGAGCCCCAAAACATGACATCACCATCATATTTTACCGTGGGTATGAGGTGTTTCTCTTTGTATGCATCTGTTTCATGCCAAACACGCCAATGTTTTATCTGACCGCAACGTGCAATTTTGGTCTCATTTGACCAAAGCACCAGTCACGATTTATTTGACGTTTGGCAAACTCCAAGCGCTCGCTTCTGTGTCATCTGGTCTGAAAAGGCTTTCTTCTGGCAACCTTTCCAAAGAGTCTGTGGCTGTGGAGGTACCATCTGCTGGTGCTTTTTGAAACCAGGTGACCCCAAGATGCCACCAAGGCCTTCAATTCCTCCACAGTGATTCTTGGGGATTTTGTCGCTCTTCTTACCATCCCTATCAATATCCTGGGGGCAAAATGCAGTTGCGTCCTCTACCCTTGAGGTTCCATATCTTTGGAATTTTTTAATAATCGCCCTGACAATACTCAGTGGCATGTTAAATCGCTTATGAATCCTTGTACCCATTATCAGATTTGTGAAGGTCTATGACTCTTTTGAACTGACAGTTGTTCCATTTTCTTCATGGTGCTGGATGACAAAGGATGACTCATTTTTATACCCTAGTGAAACAGGAAGTGATGTAATGGCTCAGTATCATTCCTTAACATTTAGATTAAACCTCAATAAGTGGAATTTAATGCCGGGTTTAATTTTGGTAGATGTAACTTGCCATAATCTTTAAGGGTGCCATTAATTCTGAAACCTTGATTTGGAGGAAATAGATTTTTAAATAAATCAGTAAATGATATTGGTTGGTTCCATTGGAACAGTAATATCATACAGAATTTCTTATATGTTGGTTTTTAGAGTTTCTTAAAGTATTGTTTGGGCATTGCCAGTCAGGGGTGCCAGTAATTTTGGAGCCCACTGTACATGTATTGGAGGCAGTGTTTTGCACTATCAAAGGAAGTGTGCATTCTCTGATTTTCATGTCATACTGCATGTGGTGCTCATACATAAAGGAGCCCATTTAGTCCTTCGACATTTGAAACAGCTCAGCTGAACCTGTTCTTGCTTAATGTACTCTGTGCCTAAGGTACCTTGAGCACCATTCTTAGATTTTACCTGACAAAAGTTAATTTGTTCCTATGATTAAGCTGTATGTTTGATTGATATTTTCTCTCATAGTTATCAGGTTCCTATTTTGGCTGAATGATCACTGCCAGTCAAGCCTTCCCCCTCCAAATACATCAACCCTGTACTCCACACCCTCTAAACTCACAGCTCTGTCCCCTGTTTCACCTGCGCACGCCATCCTGTGGAAGTCATCACCCCTTTCTTAGGTTGGACAGAGATTAATGAGTGCTGCCAGGCCAGCCCTACCCTCGGACCCCCCACCCCTGTCAACAGAATGAGAGAAGATTTGAGAAGGTTTTGCCCTCTACTGGAGCAAAACCTGCTGAAAGTGGACCTAATTTGTGCATTGCCTGGCCCTGGTGTTGCTGAAAATAATCCAAATTAATGTGAGTGGTCCCTTGGATCCGCGACCAACCCACCTGCCCGCGCACTGCCTGAAACTCAAGCAGAGTAGTTTCAAAACACAGGCCGTAAATCATCGGAGGGTCTTTATAAAACTCATGCCAGTAGACTGATTCCAAATGCAGTGATCCATCACACATCAGCTCCACATAAACGTAACAAACCTGCTTGTGTTGGAAGCCATCCATGGATGCATCTGCTAGTAAGGTAACATACAGAATCTTCTTCCATACCCTTGGGGTTCGGATTGTGGAACGACATATTCCCTTTGATTTGAATAGCTATAATGCCAGGATGATCACATCTTTTGAAAGACGGAGAATTCGTTTTTTAAATTCAAGTACATAAATTTGACCAATGAGAAATATTCCCTGGTGTTAAATAAATTCCAAATGATCACACGCGGGCATAATGTGTATATAACCTCAGTCACTTAATACTGTCCTAGATCATGATCTGGATTGTCATTAGGATCACAGTTTGCTCTTGAAATCAGATTTTTTTTTTTTTTGACATGACCAAAGGTAACTATTATTTGCAATCACATTTTAAACAGATTTTTGTTTTTCACTTTTATTACAAATATTCTTAAAAAATGCAAACTCAGTACAAAAATAGTCTCATACACATTTCACAAAAAAAAGATTTGATTTTAAGCTGATAAGGTGATCCCTTCTAAACTCTTAAATTTACCTGAAAAGACATTCTTCTACATAAAGATGCCATGAAGCCAATAAAAACATACAGCCCAGAAGCAATAGAAAAGGAATTGCAGCCAACACAAGATGACGGAAATGTGCAGTAAACTCCACCAGTGATCGCCAAGTACTGAGGATGACAAGGAGGTCATTGCGACGTCATCATGGTGCTCTCAAAAAGTCCACAGGCCGCACCATCATTTTTGTCATGGTCGCTATCATGTTGGGTCCTTTCCAGTAATACCATTTGATCCCATTGTAACGGACTACGTTGGAGCTGCTCCCGTAATAGACGCCATTGAGGTTGGAGGGCCCACAAGCGTCAAACCACCAACCTGTTATTAGAACGAAGAGAAATCAGAGCTGCAGAGAAAACACTGCAAAAAATGTGCTGCTGTGCTGTTCCATCATGTGTTTCAATTTTATTTAGATGCATGTTGTGTAGGATTATGTTCTTACTTAGTGTATTTAAACTTAGGTAAGGAAAGCAATATAACAGAAGGGACGGGGGCAGAGAAGGAGTAATAGAGGGCAAGCGTTTGTAATTTGCTGAAGTCAGTATTCAAGCTGATCATTTAAAGATAAGCAGGTGCTACCTCCAGATGCCATTTGAGCACACTTGCAGCTGCAGTTGTCATTGTCTCTATCCTTAGTACTGAACGGGGTGCCAGAAGGGGTCAGACTGCTGGTTCGACCTGCGGAGCCACTAAAGCCTTGGAAGTGTAGGCTGAAAGTCAAGAATGCATTGAGAACTGCTCAAATAAATAAAGCAATAAAATGTTTTGATTACACTCAAGACTATATTCAATTTTAAAATGTTATTAGAGTATTCATGGTCGTGGGATCAAGAGAGAGAGAGAGAGAGAGAGGAGTTGAAACAACATTTTTATTTCTGCATGATGGCATTTATGTCATACATGCTTAAAGCCAAGATAAACATATGTCAATATACATATTACAAGTACAGAGGAAAATGCAAGAGTGAACTGAACTAGACTGAACCAAAAAATAATTTAAAATTGTAAACCCCAATTCCAATGAAGTTGAGACGTGTCAAACGTGAATAAAAACAGAATGCAATGATTTGCAAATCTCATAAACCCACATTTTATTCACAGTAGAACATAGACAACATATCAAATGTTGAAAGTGAGACATTTTACCATTTCATGAAAAATATTGGCCCATTTTGAATTTGATAGCAGCAACGCATCACAAAAAAGTTGGGACAGGGCCATGTTTTCCATTATGTAGCATCCCCTCTTCTTTTAACAACAGTCTGTAAACGTCTGGGAAGTGCGGAGACCAATTGCTGGAGTTTTGGAAGAGGGATGTTGTCCCACTCTTGTTTGATGTAGGATTCTAACTGCTCAATAGTCCTGGGCCTTCTAAGCCAGATTTTTCATTTTATGATGCGCCAAATGTTTTCTATTGGCGAAAAGTCTGGACTGCAGGCAGATCATTTCAGCGCCCGAACTCTTCTACAGCGAAGCCACGCTCTTGTGATGGATGCAGTATGTCGGTTAGCATTGTCTTGCTGAAATATCCAAGGCCTTCCCTGAAAGAGATGTTGTTGTAAAACTTCAAAATACTTTTCAGCATTGATAATGTCTATCCAGATGTGTTAGCTGCCCATGCCGTAGGCACTAATGCAACCCCATACCATCAGAGGTGCAAGCTTTTGAACTGAGCACTGACAACAAGCTGGATGGTCTCTCTCCTCTTTAGTCCGCATGACACGGCGTCTGTGGTTTCCAAAAATAATTTCTCATTTTGATTCATCTGACCACAGAACAGTTTTCCATTTTGCCTCAGTCCATTTTAAATGAGCTTTGGTCCAGAGAAGACTGCAGCATTTCTGGATCGTGTTCACATATGGCTTCTCCTTTGCATGATACAGCTTTAGCTTGCATTTGTACATTGAATGGCAAACTGTGTTCACAGACAATGATTTCTGGAAGTGTTCCTGCGCCCTTGCAGTGAATTCCAGTGCAGAATTATGCCTGTTTTTAATGCAGTGCCGTTTGAGGGCCTGAAGATCACGAGCATCCAATACTGACGTTCAGCCTTGTCCCTCCAGATTCTCTGAATCTTTTGATGATATTGTGTACTGTAGATGGTGGGATATTCAAAATCTTCGCAATTTTACATTGAGGAACACTTTTCTGAAATTGTCCCACAATTTTTGGACTCAGTTTTTCGCAGATTGGTGAGCCTCTGCCCATCTATACTTCTGAGAGACTCTGCCTCTCTAAAATGCTCTTTTTATTCCCAGTCATGTTGCTAACCTGTTTCCAATTAACCTAATTAGATGTAAATTGCTCCTCCAGCTGTTTTTTTATTTGTACCTTTTACTTTTTTCAGCCTTTTGTTGCCCCTCTCCCAACTTTTTTGAGATGTGTTGCTGCCATCAAATTCTAAATGAGCTAATGTTTTTCATGAAATGGTAAAATGCCTCACTTTCAACATCTGATATGTTGACTATGTTCTATTGTGAATAAAATGTGGGTTTATGAGATTTGTAAATCATTGCTTTCTGTTTTTATTCACGTTTGACACAACATCCCAATGTCATTAGAACTGGCGTTTGTAGTTGAAGAAATTCATTCAACTACAAAATAAATATGCAAACTGGAAAATGTAACATTACCTTTGCTGAACCAAATATCTGTGTGTGCCCTTAAACCTTGAGTTTTTTTTTTTTTTTTCCAGAAGCAGAGAGCATTTTGCATTATTGTGATTGTCCAGCCCTATGTTTTTCATTTTTATTTGTTTCAAATTGGCATAGCTGTTGCACATACGTTTTCTATCTAAATCAGTGGATCTGTGGGACTGGCAAATGGTCATTTGAGGCTAACTTGTTTATTTCTTTTTTAGTCTATGCGAAGAGGCCTGGGGAAGTGATTCTGTGTGGGTGTTTTGGTGACTTAATCAGCCGCTTTTTGCACAACAAGGGTTACCCATAGTTTCTAGCTGCGGTTAAATGGGATTTGTATTTTGTGGAGTAACCTCAATGAATACAGTTGGCACTGAAGAAAACTTGATAAATCTTATTTTCATAGTCAGGACAGAATTGTTAATTGCAAAACTAAAGGAATCTGATCTCATCCCTGCTTGTTCTTTACCCTGTTGGGAATAAAATCTTCTATAGTTGGAAAGCCACGATTTGGTGTTTTTTTTTTTTTTACTTGTGCTCTGTTGGGGAAATATTGTGGCAGTCTAAACAGGGCAGATTGTTTGGAATGAAGGGGTTAAGCTATACCAGGGGAATTAACTGTGTTTGTGCCCCTCAGACAGTGTCTCATCAACTACATTGAAAAAAGTATAGGTGAGCGTGAGAGAGAGGGGACTGTACTTGCTTGTTATATGCTGATATATTAGGCAGTCAATTTAGATTATTAAAAGTTGGGAGTTTTACTGAAAACTGAATATGTTGTTCCCTGCGGGCAGATGGCCCATCCCTCATTTGTATAACCACAGCATTCTGACGACGGCCGCATCCTGCACGATTAAACTGCAATTAAAACTCCATTATAATCAAATTATTCTGTCCTTTTTACATTTTATTTTCAGTGGTTCTTGCTCTGCACCTCAGCGCTCCCCATAGCGGCTGGGAGCACTTCCATTGTGTTGATGTCTAAACTTTCTCTTGCATTTGCTTTTGTGGTTTGCGTGTTTTTGACTTTGCTTCGTTTCTGTTTTTGCAGAGAGTTTCTCCGATTGGGGATGTTTTAGACCATGGTAGCACGTTTGTGTTGACGTGGATATGCAGCATTTTTCTCTTGCACTTGCTTTTGAGGTTTGGGTGTTTTTGAATTTGCATCATTTCTGTTTTCGCAGCACTTTTCTTTGGAGATGTTTTAACCATTGCAGTGGGTTTGCCCCTGTTGGCAACCATAGACATCACTAGTTTGTGAGCACAAAGTCACGTGATTTTGTGATTTCAAAACACATCATCATGTCCCCGTATTGCAGCGGGTGTTATGAGCGATAGAGAATGTTCAGTCTATTGTGATTTTGTTAAAATTTCATCGCTGGTAATACGTGAATATCATAATAACAGGTAAGGTTTGTTTCATGCAAATTATTGTTTTCTTTGGTCTGTTTATCATTGTGTCTTTTCCTAGGAAATGGCTATTCCTTTCGATTTTCATCAAACAGTTGAGCTTACAAACTACAGACTAAGCAGCTCGACAACAGCTTTTCCATCCTGGACGAGGAGGATTTGTCGCCCCCGCCCTCTCCTGTTCGCCCGGCTGCACCTCCGCCACCCGCGCCGAGAGAGGATACCCGACCCTGTAAGGCAAGCTCCGCTGTCCCGCGGCAAACTACTCTGGTCACTCCTCCGGTTCGCCTGGCTGCGCCCCCGCCGCCCGCACCGAGAGAGGATAACCAACCCCACAAGGCAAGCTCCCCTGTCCCGCGGCCAACTACTCTGGTCACTCCTCCGGTGAGATCCAGGTCATCAGACAGTGCCCTGAGACCTCCTGCTACTCTCATTACTGGGGACTCTATCGTGAGGAACATAAGAGCTAAGTCCGCCATTACGTACTGCTTCCCGGGTGCCAGAGATTTAAACATTTTAGACCGGATTCCTAGCCTGCTGGACAAATATCCTCATGTTCGGAACATTGAAGTTCATGTTGGAACTAATGACACTTCATATCAACAGTCCGAACTTCTGAAGTGTGATTTTATTACCTTGTTTGATGCGCTCAAGGACTGTGGGAAACGTGTTTTTATCTCTGGTCTTATTCCAACTCTGGGTCGAGGGATAGGGCGTTTTAGCCGAATTCTTAGTCTTCATTCATGGCTACATTCTGACCGCTCCTCTCACAAAATGTTTTTTATTGTTGATAATTTTAATTTGCTATGGGAGCGTGCAGCCTTCTTTAGAAAAGACGGAATTCATCCCACTCCGCTCGATACTAGGAAGTTAGCTGAGAACATCGTTTATACGATACACCTGTCATGCAAATGACTAATTGATTCTCCAGTAAGTGAGGTCTCACATTCGAATGTTACAATTACTTCAATAAGAACACAATCGGGAATTGGATCCAAGTCTAATGCTGGCTGCAGTCGCAGTAAATTGGTCAATATTTCATTAAGACCCCTGAGACATAAAAAATCCTCTAGGGTTGTCAATATGGCATCATTTAATGCAAGATCCCTCAATAATAAGAGCTTTTTAATTAATGATATTATCGCTGAGAAGAAATTGCATTTTATGTTTCTTGTTGGGACCTGGCTGCAGAATGATAGCGCTGCAACTTTTATTGAGGCTTGTCCACCTGACTACAATTTTTTTCAAGCAGTAAGACAAGGAAAAAGGTTGGCTGGCATAGCTGCTATTTATTCTAATAAGTTTAGCTGCTCCGAGATTAATCTCGGTAAATTTGCTTCACTTGAACGTCTTGCGATCCTCTTGAAAGCTGCCTCAGGTATGCTCACAGCTCATTTCCATAACCCAATTCTATGTGTTGTTGTGTATCGCCCTCCTAAATCGATTGACGGTTATTGTCCTCAGTGGTTTTGAAATATGATGGAATTATAATAGCAGATAATTTTAGTTTTCATATCGACGTTCCCTCAGACACTTTGGCCGCTGAATTTTTAAACCTTACCGAGTCCTTCAACCTGGTTCAGTGGGTGTCTGGCCCTACGCGCAAACACGGCCATACCTTGGATTTAGTTTTTACTCTCGGCGTGAATTTGAATGGCCCCAAGATAGAGGATATTTTCATTTCCGACCATTTCGGTGTGATCATTGATATCGAGGACCCTGTTGCTCAAACCAAAGTGAAGCAATCCTTTCGTTCTCGTGTGGTAACCTTGCACACACCCTCAAAATTTTCGTCTGTTTTTTCAAATACTTGCGTTAGTATTGCGCGCGTTACGGACGGCAAAAAAATGTTACATTTATTCAATAATACGTGCTTGTCTGCTCTAAATGCTGTCGCACCTCTCAAAATTAGAACTACACCTGTGCAACAGAATTCGCCTTGGAAAAACGATGAAATTTGCAGCCTTAAGAGGGAATGCAGAAAAGCGGAACGGAAGTGGAAGGCCACTAAACAAAATGTTCTTTACGTGCGCATGAAAAGTCTGTTAAACTTCTATAATCTAGAAGTAAAAAATGATCGAGATAAATTCTTCTCTGAATTAATAACCGCTAATCAGCATAATTCAAGATTTTTATTCAAAACAGTTGATCGTCTGGTGAACCCTCCAGTTGCTGTTGCATCAGCTTCATCCCCCGCTGATTGTGAGAAGTTCTTGAAATTCTTTATTGACAAGATAACAATCATACGGTCTAGTATCACTCCTGTTCCTTCTGTTAATGTTTTGTGCCCTCGCTTAAACTTGCTGAGTTGTTTTGCACTGATTTCTCTGTCGGATCTAACTGATATTGTGTCACACATGAAACTCTCATCCACTCCCTTGGATAAAATACCCACTAGGCTCCTTAAAGAAGTAATGATGGCTATTGGCCTTGACCTGTTTTCCGTGGTAAACAGTTCTCTCTCTACTGGCTGTGTTCCAGACTATTTTAAGATTGCCTGCATTCAACCACTTCTAAAACATAGAACGCAATGCTAAAGTACCCTCGGCCGTATGGGTATAAGACAAGGAATGACAACATATAAAGGGTTTTTTAATGTATGCCTATGTTACACAATGTGTTTAATACTTTCAGGCTTGAGAGACGTTTCAAGAGTGAAAAGGAAGACAGAGGTAATTGTCCAATTTCATCTAGGACCTGGCAGGTTATATGGAAAGTGTGGAACAGGACAGCTGGGACTTTACATCATTTGGCATTCAGATATGAAGTCTGACATGATGCGCAGTCATCAAAATTCAATGTTATGTTGAAGGTGACTGAACAGTTTGGTTGATTATGTTGCTACATGAAATTGTTATTAGAAGGTATTTAAAGTAGGTGAAGGCCATGTAGCTTCCATGTCCTCCAACTTTATTATCCAGTGAGTACACCATATGAATTTGACATAGCTACACCAAAAAATGTCATGGTAGTGCAAAGGCTTAATGAAAGTAACACTGTTCAGAAACAAGGTGACCTTTTGACCCCAATAACCAGGTCAAGGTCATCCACCTTTAATGTTCTGCAAGCTGATTATCCAGAACATACACGCTGTAAATTTTACGTGGCTACAACAAAAATAGTGGATGAAATGAAGGAAACAGTGTTTACAAAGAATGTGACCTTTTGACCCCTTAAAGCAGGTCAAGGTTACCCATCTTCGAACTTGTCCAACCTATATTTCCCGAGAACAGTCCCTGTGAATTTCATTACCCTGAGATTAATAGGAAAGGAGTTATTGTCTACACGGACGGGGGACGGACGAGGTCATCCACCTTTAATGTTTTGCAAGCTGATTATCCAGAACACACATGCTGTAAATTTTACGCGGCTACAACAAAAATAGTGGATGTAATCAAGGACACAGTGTTTACAAAGAATGTCACCTTTTGACCCCTTAAAGTAGGCCAAGGTTACCCATTTTCAAACTTGTCCAAGCTATATGTCCCAAGAACAGTCCCTTTGAATTTCATTACCCTGAGATTAATAGGAAAGGAGTTATTGTCTACAGAGATGGACAGACAGACAGACAAGGTCATCCACCTTTAACTCTTTCAACCCCAGATATTCTAGCATCACTATACCCTTCAACCCCACAGCCCTCTGTAGAGGGCTGGTCATTATCTGGACATTGTATCTTACTGTTATCTCTGGAATCCCATTAAATGTAACCTGATATGTTCCAATCAATTAGTCAGATTGTTTGAATTTTCCCTACAGGAATTTGGGGTTGAAGGGAATATGTTGGTCAGCCCTCTGTAGAGGGCTGTGGGGTTGAAGGAGTTAATGTTCTACAAGCTGATTATTCAGAACATACACGCTGTAAATTTTACGCGGCTGCAACAAAAATAGTGGATGTAATCAAGGAAACAGTGTTTACAAAGAATGTGACCTTCTGACCCCTTAAAGTAGATCAAGGTTACCCATCTTCAAACTTATCCAAGCTGTATATCCCAAGAACAGTCCCTGTGAATCTCATTACCCTGAGATTAATAGGAAAGGAATTATTGTCTACACAGACAGACAGATGGACAGACAGACGCAAGGTCTTCACAATACCCGATGGCCATACTTTGGCCTCGGATAAAAACCAAATCTTGATGAAGCCATTCTTAGTAATTTTAGACCAATATCAAAATTGCCTTTTATTTCGAAAGTTTTAGAAAAAGTGGTCGTAAAGCAACTTTTAGAAGTGGTGGAAAACAACAATATTTTTGAGAAATTTCAATCAGGCTTTAGACGTCAACATAGTACAGAAACGGCTCTTCTTAGGGTCACTAATGATCTTTTAATGAATGCTGACTCTGGTGACTGCTCAGTACTGGTGCTTTTGGATATTAGTGCTGCCTTCAATACAGTTGATCATGTCATCATGATTGATTGGCTGAGAAATTGGGTTGGGCTCTCTGGGACTGTTCTGAAATGGTTCTCTTCGTATCTGTCAAACAGAAAATTTTTTGTTTCCCTCAGTGAGCATGTATCCTCGTCTGTACTGCTTACTTCAGGTTTACCTCAAGGCTCCATACTTGGGCCTATATTGTTTTGTATTTATATGTTACCTCTGGGTTCTATTATTCATCAGCATAAAATATCTTTTCACTGTTATGCTGATGACACGCAGTTATATATTTCAGTAAAATCCACTGATTTCAGCAATGTATTGTTGTTGCATGACTTTTTAGCTGATGTTCAAAATTGGTTGGCTAATATTTTTTTGCGGTTAAACTCAAATAAAACCGAAGTCATTATACTTGGTCCAAAGTTGGTGTCTGATAAATTCCAATCATCTCTTGGACCTTTTGCTTCTAATGCCCTCTTCCCGAAAGCGCGTTGTGATATTTGATACTGAACTCAAATTTTAGCTCCACATAAAGAAGCTTGTACAGTCAAGCTACTTGCAACTCCGTAACATAGCTAAACTTAGGTCTGTTCTGTCATTTGAAGATACCGAAAAAATTATTCATGCTTTTATCTCGTCAAGATTAGACTATTGCAACTCATTATTTACTTGTCTGAGTGAGAAATCTTTGAACAAACTGCAAGTAGTTCAAAATTCAGCTGCAAGATTGCTCGCTAAAACAAATAAAAGAGCCCACTTTACCCCAGTTTTGGCATCTTTGCACTGGCTGCCAGTCCAATTCCGAATTGATTTTAAAATTTTGTTAATTATCTTCAAAGCACTCCATGGCATGGCACCAAAATATATAAGTGAGCTTTTAAATCCTTACAGACTTAAAAGACTGCTGAGATCTTCAAAGCAAGCATTATTGGCTGTTCCAGAGTCCTAGTTAAAAAAAAGGATGATCAAGCCTTTTCGGTTAAGGCTCCAAGACTGTGGAACAGCCTCCCAAACAATATTAGAAATGCTGAGTTTTTATCGTCTTTTAAATCTCTTTTAAAGACTCATTTTTTTAGGCTTGCTTTTGCTCATTTTATGGTTTAAATTATTTTATTGTATGGGTGTGTTTTCATGTAAGTCTCCTTTTATAATCTTAATTTTTACTATTTTGGTGTTTAATTCCCTACTTCCCCCATTTTGTTTTATTGCTTTTATGTACATGTATTTTTACCTGTTTGTGACGCACTTCGTGCTGTATTGCTTGAAAGGTGCTATATAAATGAATTTATTATTATTTATTATTATTAAGAAATATGGTTGTTGTTTGTCAATTTTTTCCTGACTTTGATGTCTTCCTGCTTCAAATTATTGCAAAAGCTTGATTCATTATATATTTTTCATCAACGTGCATATTAATGGAATATTTAAATAGAAAAATGATTGTATTTTGCAACTTTGCGAAATAATTGATGTTCATAACAAAGACGACACAAAGTTCATGGCGTTGTCTGATATCCTTGTTATCAGTGGTTATGTGAAGCAGATTTGTGGCGCTGAATGTCATCTGTAGTATTAAACTAGATCTGCACTCAGGGAGGTCAAGTACCTCTGCCAACAATTTTCAGGAATTTTTGTGACCTTGACCTTTGACCTACGAAGGGGAAATTCAATAGGCCTCTATTCTGGGGCAAGGCCTAGGGATTGTTAAATTCTGGTGATAATGAGATCAAAACTGTAGGTTGTCCTCAAACAAACAGACAAACAAATGGCACCAATCACATAACCTCCTGCCACACTTCATTGGCGGAGGTAATTATTATGTAGTACAGTGCTTTTCACCAGTTAAATTTTTCTGTACGATTTTGGGGAGAACATTTCCAGGTTGAGTTGTCATTCATTACAGCCTTCTTGGCAAGAAAAGTAGGGTCATTATTATGCACAAAAGTGTTTGTTTATGTCTTTCATGGCATTGTCAGCTAAGAGATGAAAAACAGTTTATTTTTGTCCTGCAGACATCTGGGAGGTACTTTATTTCTCTTGCGTTAAAAAACAATTTTCAACCTTCCAAAATTATGAAATGAAAGCAAATGTTAGGGTGGCAGCTATTTAAATTTAATAATGAAAGGACAATGTGAAAACAACATTTGTGTAATCTTGTTGAAGTAAATGCATTTGTAAAACACGGAAAAAAATTATTTTCTTGGCAAATTACGTGCAGTCACACAACAGGCCCATATTTGAGCTAAAAACTCGACATGTCTGCCATCAAGGTGGTATTGGAGGCCAATGGTGGTTACTGGTGGAGTAAAAATGCACAATATTCTCTCCAAAGGGACCCAAGGTATAGTCCTACCCTCGTGTCTTCTGCTCATCATTACGACGTGCCTATGCTTCGCAGTGGAAATGCAATGAGACATCTCCGCTCCGTACTTTCTATAACTACTTAATTTAAAACAGCAACAGTTACACTGTTTTTAGTTTAAGAGATTTAAAATGTCACAAATATCTTCATGCATTCCATTTCTTTCGATATGGTTTACCTATTATGCACAGAATACATTCCTGTATTACCCAAATTATACTTGAACTGTAGCAATCTAGATTTGTCAGTGCTCAGATTTGCAAGGGTTTAAAAAACATTGTGCAGAACTACGTAAAATTTCCAATATTCCATAAACAGCACTGCAATAATTAGTGAGATGTGTTTTCTGTGGATAATGGTGTTCATTTTTTCTAAGTGATGTAAAAACAACATTTAAAAGCAAGAAGTCATCTTTCTTGTTACGTTATATGTGCCTTAATTGAGGATGACAAAAAGAAACCCTAATTTGATCGTTTTACTTAGATACAGATACTTTGTGTACCCATGATCTCACCTGCACACATATGTACTTTCTTTAGGTTCCAAAGTGTCTTTAGGTCTTTGGGCCCTATTTTGACGGCCCAAAAACTGTAAGCATACGCTAGTGCTAATGACATCACAGATCAAAACTGGGCGTGTCAAACTCTAATCCGATAATTTTGAGACAGGAGGTAATCACGCGGCTGTGGCGCGGTTGTAAAAAAGATTGGACTAAGGTGTATGAATTAGTTGTGGGTGTCGTGGTGGTATGGTTCCATAAAGGCCAATCAGTTTATCTTTGGTCATAACCTCATTCACACCAGTGTGTTAATGCCGCAGTCTTCGGAGAACCGTACCCCAATGTAGTAATGGGGGGTGGGGCTTTGGGGGGATAGATGCTGATTCACCAGATAATGCGTTTTATATGAAAATAAGTGGTCAATTTAAACCATATACAAAAAGCACTTGTGGTATTTAAACAATGGGGAGACTGAAGTTAATTAATTTTATTTCCCCCACACAAAGAAAACATACTCATGAATGAAATTACCCCTTCACCCTCCTCTTCCCATTGGACCCCACCACCATTTTTTATAGGGTAGATCACAAAACTGAAAATGGGAAGAGAAAAATACGCATTTATTTGCAACAGCTCTGTTGGCTGCAATTCAGACCCATGAAATTACCATTTGGGCGAGTCAAAACGCAAACAAAATCTTTCACATGAAAATTGCACAGCGCAAGCTTTATGCATTGACAAACTTCCTTTAGCGCAGTGCAGCCCCTTGAGATACAAATGCTTTTGGGTAATTCCATGTGAAATCACCCTAATTTCAAACACCCTCCCAGCTAACGTCATGGATTTTGCTATAAGTTTGCATTGATTTGCAGTAATGTCTTGAGAGATGAATTGTATCAATTTTAGTGGAATTATTAAATTTGGGGGGTGTGGTACCTCCTCGGATGAAGGGTGTTCATTTTATTGAAAATCTGGTAGATTTTTTGAGCATTTTGGAAGCTACAGAAGACAAAGTTCCAATGGGCCCAGGCTAATAAAATTTACTGTGTGAGCAGGCACCAATATTTCGTTTATGAAATATTTGTCATTTTGAAGTTCCCTGTAATAATTTTTGTGACTGGGGTTCAAAAGTTAGCTAAATTACACAAGTTGCGTACACAAGTTTTTCCTCTGACATTGCTGTTGATATTTTAAGTCCCTCCAAATTCTTGATTTTGATTTATCGGTGAGAGAGAACTGACAATGATGAGCCCAGCGATTTAACCTATTAGTCTTCAATTATATAGCTCAATTTCTTTGGGGTGTAAAGTGTTCAGTGAACTCTGATGGCTTGAAATTGGTGCTAGCGCCATTCATTTTCACTAAGGCTTTTCCTGCCAAAATAGCATAAACAAAAGGAGTCCCGCGACCTCTGGAGCTCTATTGGTGCCTGCTCACACAGTAAATTTTATTAGCTTAGGCCCATTGGAACTTTGTTTTCTGTAGCTTAAAAAATGGTACAAATATCTAGCGGATTTTGAATAAAATAACCCCACCTTCATTCAGGGGCGTACCAAATGCCCCCTAATCAAATAATGCGACTAAAATTGATACAGTTCTCTTCTGTAAACTTTATTTCCACTCTGTGCAAACTTTTAGCACAATTCGTGATATGAACTAGGAGGCTCTTGGTGATTTGGTATGGAATAACCCTTTTATGTTAGAGCAGGTAACTACAAAACTGGGCAAGGGCGATAAACATGCCATTTGCGATGGACGAAATTGTGCTTAATGTTACCGCCACATGCATTCAATTCACAAAGGCACGAAAATAGACGCCTTTTTGTGATTAAATCTGTATCGGTCGCTGTGCTTCCATTCTCACTAATGGCAATGTAATAATCTTGAACAAGGTGGATCAAGACTATGTCAAAACCTAGTTTATGGTTGAACCATGTTTGCAGCAATTCATTTTCAAAGAGCAATGGAGAAACTCCAACACTTGAGCAACCAATAGTGTGACCTATGTACTTACTGGATTGAGAAATAGTGTAACTTAATTGCTCACTTCACCGATCAATGGTGTATCTTAATTACTGATCCATCATAGACTTTCACCAACTTCATCACTCACTCAGTCAGACTCACACATTTTTTGGGCTAGTCCATGCTTTGCCCCAGTTCGGACAAAACGGAAGGAAGAAAAGCCAGCCAAAGCAAGAAGTAGCCACTTAATATTTTGATAATGGAAAAAATAGTGGTAGGAATGTTTTCATAAATCTGTACTGTATTAAAACATAATGTTTATCGAATGCCGAAAGTGATAGGGTCAATTATCAAATGCAGTGTCCACACCTGCTCTATGATAAAAAGGCTGGTGGTACCTGTAATTCTTTTCTTCTGCGCTGATATAGAAGTAATCATATTGTGAGAGGGCCTGGTATCCCTGCACATCCCTCAACTGCACCTCAAGACTATAATCCTGCGATGAGGTGAGGAGGTGAATGATGTCATTGCCTAACCAGTACTCTCCTGTAGGATCTCCAAATCCCTGTAGAAAAAATTCCAAGGGGCAAGGAAGTGAGTCAAGGTTAGGGCCATGGAGAATGAATATACAATGTACAGACTGAGGTCTGATAAAATTCTAACACGGGTCAAGGGTCATGGAAGCCAAAATGTGATATAAATCCTATGTCTGACCAATGAGGTTAAACAGCAGTATCATCATGATGAAAATATTTTCTTGTTAACTCCCAAAGACCAACAGGAAAACAATTACCATCTGGCCCACTGGTCAAGCGTGTGCTGTGTTTATACTTCCATGTAATATCCACATCAGTTTTTGTTAGGAGTCTTATTTTGATTACAATCTGGTGATTCTTTTTTTCATGAACTGTTTCCCATCACATGGGCTTCCAGTAAAGTGAATAATGTGTGACCACCCTGCTAACACAACATTTTCCTTATACTTAGTCAGGTTGGGGGAGGGGAATGCTAGAGCATGTATCAGTTAAGAGCTGAACATCTGTCCAGAGCCTGTTCCCACACTCTGACTGAGGGCAAAAATTTATTGTGCACTAGTGAAAATATAATTCTTCCCTTTTTTTTGGAACACAATCTCACAATTTTCCCAAAGTTATTTTGATTAAATTGTAAGCTTCTCAAGTGGCTATCTCGATGTAGCTACAACTGCTTCCCTTTTTCCTCTATCAAAAATGACAAGTTTGTTCAATTAATAAACAGTGTGGTCTAAAATGGATCCAGGACTGCCTAATAAAATAAATAAATAAAATAAAGAACCATAAAAAATATCTAAACATGAATCAGGAATTTGAAGTTAGCTTTGTAGTGTAATTTTGTACATTAATGAGCATGATCCTGAGGGGTAAAGCTTGACTTGCATGGCTTCAGTTCATGTCCTTAAGTGCCATCTCCTACATATTAAACACATACTGTAAGTATAATACCAATTGTGTTTAACCCTACATACCATTTTGTAGTCCTTCCAGCCACGGTGGAAATCCACTGAGCCATCCTGACGCTGCTGCAGAACAGTCCATCCCCCACCTCTGGTCTTCATGTCACAGGACACCTGAGGCAGACCTGGGTAAATGCACTTTCCACCCCTGCACTTTCTGCTCTGGGAGAGCAGTTCAATCAACATCATAATAAAAATAGTAAATAATGTATTTCTGGATAGATGGGGTGCAGGGCCAGACCATAGCAATAGTGGGCAACTGATGGCAAAGCACTGGTTAATCATTTTGAAGGGTAGAGCATAAAACAAAATGTTTTCTCCATTCATTCCAGTGCTTCTCCCATGAAATTTATGCCATATCTCATACACAGAGTGCCACTGAACTAAAATTTGGCATTGATGCTGTTTGAAATTATAGCATCAAGAGAAGAGAGATATTCACAGATATCCACAGATGCAGTTCCTGTTGTCCACCCCCATAGTGCACAAAACGTAAAACATAATTTACTTTCCCAGCAATCAGTAAACAATTCAAATCTGTGATTAGTAATAAGACAATTTTTCTTTTAGTTTATTAACTTAGTGCATTTTAATGAGAATTTATTGACCCTGTCAATATTTTTTTAATTTACTTTTGTAATTTATGTTTGAATTGTGCATAAAAGGTAAGCAGCATTGTTTCCTGAGCTAAATGTGAGTCTTATTTAACCATTTCGGAATAAATTGACACCTTGACAGAGCACAGCTGTGGAAGGGGTTGTGGTTGAGAGGTCAACACTTCGCACGGAAGTATAGTTCCCATGGGAACCATGATGTGCGGAAAATGTTGATAGTGCTTGGCTCACAATGTTGTTGTTACTTGTCCTGGCTGTTGGAGAATGGCACTCCAAGCACAACTTTTGGGTGATTATACTCTCTGTGGCAATGCTCCACAGATGACAAACCAGACAAACCAATTTTTTTTTTTTTTGGCAATATGAAATGCAGATCTGGTAGGAGTAAGCCTAGTGGTGAAATGCTGCACCACTTCTAATTGGCTTGAATGCATATGGGTAAGCAAATATAACAGTCTGCAGGGAACCCAGTTTAAAAGCTAACAAAGCCAGAAGTGGCACTTTCCATTAGTTTTGGTGATGGAAAAGAGCAGTTATGTCTTTGGACAGCAGCTCCGTTTGTCTTTGTTTAGTTACGGTAAAATTGAACTCGATTATACCTTGGTTCAATATAATTAAATACAGTGATGCCCAGTGATGTCAATTAGTTGAAGCACCTTTGGCAATTGCAGCCTCTGAGTCCTCTTTGCACACCTGGATTTGGGAATGTTCAGCCATTCTTCTCTGCAGGTCCTTTCAAGCTCTGTCAAGTTCGATGGAGACCGTTGGTGGACAGCCATTTTCAGGTCTCTCCAGAGATGTTCAGTTGTGTTCAAGTCAGGGCTCTGGCTGAGCCACTCAGGGATATCCTCAGAATTGTCCCTAGGCCGCTCCTGCATTGCCTTGACTGTGTGTGTAGGGTCATTGTCCTGTTGGAAGAGGACCCTTCAACCCAGTCTGAGGACTTGAGCACTCTGAAACAGTTTCATTAGGGATAGCTCTGTACCTTGCTCCATTCAGCTCTCCCTCTACCCTTCCCTCTGCCCCAGTCCCTGCTGCTGGAAAACACCTCCACACCATGATGCTGCCACCACCATGCTTCACTGTTGGGATGGCATTGGGCAGGTGATGAATGGAACCTGGTTTCCTCCAAACTTGATGCTTAGAATTGCAGCTACACAGTTCAATTTTATTTTCATCAGACCAGAGAATCTTGTTTCTCGCAGTCTGAGAGTCCTTTAACTGCTTTTTTTGCAAACTCCAAGCGAGCTTTCATGTATCTTTCATTGACGAGGCTTCCGCCTGACAACTTAGCCATAAAGCCTATAAAGCCGAAGTGATGGTTGTCCTTTGTCAAGTCTCTCCCATCTACACACAGGATCTCTGGAGCTCAGCGAGAGTGACCATCAAGTTCTTGGTCACTTCTCTTACACAGGCCTTTCTCCCCCAAAGGCACCGTTTGGCCAGGTGACCAGAGTCCTGGTTGTTTCAAAATTCATCCATTTAAGAATTATGGAGGTAACCGTGCTCTTGGGAACCTTCAATGCAGAATTTTTTTGTAACCCTCCCGAGATCTGTACCTTGATACAGTCCTTTCTCTGAGCTCTACAGGCAGTTCCTTCAACCTCATGGCTTTCTTTTAGCTCTGATATGCATTGACAGCTGTGAGACAGGTGTATGTCTTTCTAAATCATGTCCAATCAGTTGAATTTACCACAGGTGGACTCCAATCAAGGTGTAAAACATCTCAAAGTTAATAAAGAGAAACAGAGGGCACCTGAGCTAGCAAAGGGTCTGTAAACTTATGTTCATGCGATATTTCAGTTTGTCCTTTTTAATCAATTTTCAAAAAATTCCTAAATTCTGTTTTTCCTTTGTCATAATGGGGTATTGAGTGTGGACTGATGAGGGGAAACAATGAATGAGGATGCAAAATAACAAATGTAGATGCTTAAAATTGAGGCCTTGGATTCTGAAATTAGTGAGTTGCCCATATAGACCTGAGGAATATAATATGATGAGCACAAAAGCAGAAGTAAAAGGTGGGTCTCAAGGCTAGCAAAAAATCAAGTGCAGACGGTGTGCAAAATAAATCAAACATTATTAAGTAGGGACAGATTTAGAAAGCAGGGTTGAAACAGGCAGGATCAAAAACTGGGGGGCAGAATGCAGTACGGATTTAGAATCCAAAGTAGAGAAGACAGGCAAAGGATCAACAAGAACAGAGACAGAATCCAAAACTCAAAACTAGAAAGTTGGCTGGGTTAAAATGGGCGGACAGGACAAAAATCAAATGTGACAAACTTGCAAAGAGACAAAACTGGAACAGTATACGGTAAATTTGCAACACTAATCAAAAAAGACACAACTGCTTGGCAGGAGAAATTAATGAGCAATCAGGTTGACAGGTGATGAGGAGGAAGGAAGGGCACACACAAGGAAATGAAAGCAAAGGTCCATGGACAAACAAGAAAATGATGAGCTGGTGTGGGATAGGGTGTGAGAAATGCAGAGGGGAAGAAGAGGTAATGACACAATTAAATGAAAAGAAAACCCTTTTTTCAGCTCTCACCCAAAAAAAGGACATGCTCTTCTCATTCCATAAATATTTTTTGCAAATTTGTGATTTTTATGTACCACGTGATTAAACCTCAACCGCTGAAATACAACTAAATAGCATAAGTTCATGAATGCCACCATTCCTATATTTTAGCCAATCCAAAAATACTTCATGTGGCAATGTCGCAGATGTTTTGACGCGCTTGGACACCAAGACATCAGCTGATCTATAAAAAGTGTATACAAATTAATCTTGATCATCACTCATGCTGCAACTTCATTGTACGTCAAAAGATCAAGGCCCGATATAACAAATCATTATGAGAACCTGAGCGACAAAATCAGAGGTAATGCCACTGCGTCTGTGCGGCTGTTGATTGCTCCAATAAAATGGGAAACTCGGACCTACCGAGTTTAGGTTGCCTCAATAATTTGGGCAGACAAGCTATTCCACACTGAGATTACTCTCTGCATGAAAAATATTTCCTGAAGGCGCCATTTGTGGAAATTTGGGGAATGGGTCTGTAGGACAAGAAATAAAACAATATGTGTCATGGTTTCTGAGGTGTGCATGTTGTTTGGACCTTTCTTTGCGGCTCTCGTCCCCGGACGATATCGAATTCCTGGGCCATCGAAATCTTTACCCAGCTGGTTGATTGAGCTGGGGCGGCGCTTCCCCAGAATCTATAGAAGCAGGATGTCCGGAACGCCTCCTTAGCTAGAGTGTCTGTGTTTAGATTCGCACTATAGCTGTAGATATCTGTAGTCAGGTTTTGTATGACTTTCTTCTTATTGTTGGAGTTTTCTTCTCCTTTTTCTATCTCGCTTTGCTTCCGTGGGTTCGGACTATTATAAAGAGTACTTGCGTTTGGTCTGTATTATTCTCTGTGTTTGTACTGTGTTTGTGCTACTCTCTTCGTCTCTGTTGTTGCGCTTGGCCTCCGTATACTACCGACCATTACAATATGATCCAAAATAAAATTAGGATTTTACCCTGATTTTGTGCAATAAAATAGGAACCCTTCAAAAATTTAAAGCAGCATTGAAATTGATTAATGTATTAGAAGCAACCAACCAATTGGCTGATAATGTGCTTTTAGTCTAAAATCTGTGAAGGACTCAAAGTTAATATCATTTTTTTAGAGCAAGCTGTGAACACAAAATGAGAATGCAACATTCTGGTTGCTAGGTGACAAAATCGCCCAAATTCAAACCCTGGCTCGCTCTGCATTGTTCCTCACTCTGCACTGGTCTTGCTCTTGCAGGTGTCCATGATCTGAATGACAACCAAGGAAATTCTATTCCAGATGAATAAGCTTCTCATTGAGAAGTAGAATGAACAGACTCTTTTCCCACCTGGCATTGTTAGATAGATTAGATTTTTGTTGGGGGCGAAAAGAGAAAACGTACAAGACCCTCCTCTCAAAAGCAGGACTGTTGCCTGGACCAGAATACCCCTGGACTGGGGGGTCAAAATGAGCTTCTTAAGTTGGTATGTGCAATAATCTGACCCAATGACTGTGTTTACTGATTAAAATTGACAAAATAATAATACGTTTGTAATAACAATACAGAGCAAAACAAGAGGGTAATGGCAGCAAGGCAGCCTGGCACCAAATAAAATGCAAAGTCTAAATGATATTAGTGATAGATGAGTGAAGTCAGGTAATTTGGGACATCAAGTAAAATGGGACAAATAAGGATTTTTATCATGGACTCTTTGAATATTAGCAGCCTATCACCAAATATGTTGTTGCATTGTAGCAACAAATGACCTTTATGCTGAAACAATCTATTTTATTTGTCTGAGATAAGCAGGATTGGCAGGGAAAATATGCAAAATATCACCGGTTCCTGAACTTGCAAGGCAAGACGTGGGATGTCGATTTGCTCTTTTTGGTAAAAAGAATACTGCAGCAAAAACAATGTCAGTAAAACACCAAAAATGGTTGTAAGATGTAGCACTTCAGTGACTGTTTGACATATTACCTCTGCCAAGGAGGTTATGTTTTTGCTTCCGTTTATTTTTTTTTAATTTATTTGCGTGTCTAACTGTTAGCAGGATATCTCAAAAAGGGTCGCATAGATTTTAACCAAACTTTGCAGGATGTTAAAGTAGCACAAGAGGAGCAAATGATTACATTTTGGCATACCTAGGCCAAAGTGCAGCTGAGATATAGGCCAAAGTTCAAATCCAGCTATGCTGGCGGAGGTATGGGATCTCGTGAGTCCAGCTCTAGTAATCAAAATATTTTCACAATACACTTTACTTGAAATCGGAAAGGGTTTTACGTGACTTTCCATTTTTACTTGGATGCATTAGGTAAAATGGGGCGAAAAAAATGATACTAGTGAGCCAGCGATGGAGTGGGACTTTCTGAGCCAAGCTCCTCTCCTGCCTAGCTTCATTAAAATTATTTTTTAATTGCGCACATTCTGAATGCTTGATGCGAATATCGCCTTTAATCATATGTGCGATACCCTTGAGCGAGTTTTAACTGTGTTTGCTATTTTGATGGCAAACAGGCTGTGCAAAGACAAATATACAGGTACCTCGAGTACTCGGCCCAACTCCCCAGCAGCACAGACTCATACTGGTAGCTCTGACGAACCACCTACATCGCGGCCAGAATCAGAAATGGACACCGCGGAGCTAAAAGTGCAAATTCTCTCCTCGCTGAGAACGGGCATTTCTGCTGTTATCAGGTAAGAGTTGAAGAGGGCATTCACTGAAGACTTTAACCTCTTCCACCCGGGAGTTGCCATCGGAGGGATTATAGCCGTGTTCTCATCTCGCCTTAAAGCACGTTACTTCTACAAACCCGTTCCCATTTACATTTCCTAATTAGCAACTAAGTGTTAACTCTTTCATTTGCGCGCGCTGTTATCAATTGACTGTAAAATGATAGTTTTCCTTGCTGCAAAATTAATTCATGTAAAGGAACTAGATTATGTTTTTTTGTCTGGCCTCTCAGGAACTCTTTATTTATTTTATTTATAAAACCTCTGAAACGGAGAATACAAGAAATAATGCATAAAAAATAGATACAATGAAATTAAAAGCATTTCAATAAAAGTTCAACCAAAACATGTTCATTTGATTCCCTTCTGTTAAGATTTGGATTATTCAATAAAGATCTCAATGAATCAATAGCACCATTCTCTTGGTTAGACATACTGCCGCCAATCCACCTCCTTCCAAGGGCATCTTCCAAACGAAACCACTCCTTCAACCACAAAACCATAAACATATGCTTTAGTCTGCCACGACAGGCCAGGATAAGCATACCCTTTCTTTGCCAAACCAAACAATGCTTTTTGGCCTGTACTAATTCTGCCCTCGACACGCCTCTCGGCTTTTCTATCCAAACTAATTCTAACTCCCAAAACATCAAGAAAGTCAACATTCAGTAAGCGTTCCTTGCCTAATGACCAAACTGGTTCAGATTTCAATAAGGTGTTACCAACAATCATGCAGTTTGATTCTTTGATCGCAAAGCTGAACCGCCACTGACGTGAATAGGCATAGCAGGTGTCAATGAGCAACTTTTCATCAACGTGCGCATATTGCATATATCCCGTGTCACGTCAGCGTGAAAAATTCTGCTCACTTTAATGTATCATGCCTGAAAGTACGTCGGCTTTGGCCAATCTTTGTCAATCTTACGCAAAGTTTTCCTCGAAAGTTGGCAACTCTGATAGTTTTATTTAAGCATATGAACGGAAATGACTGAAGTACTCTGACATAGCAACCGAGGCAGAACAACATGGCTGGCGTGCCCAGGCGCTTCCGGTTGAGGTCGGGTGTAGAGGATTTGTAGCTACGTCCACAACGAAGCTTCTTAAGGGAATGGGAGTGCGAGGACAGGCCTTCCGACAGGCCGTCAAATCACTGTCAGAGGCTGCCGAACGAAGCAGCAGCTGGCTCTGGATCAAGAGAAAGGACCCCAACTGGACTGCAAAATGCCCATCAGGGGTAAAAGCTGAGGGGGGCACACCTGGGATGCCAGGTGTCGCCGTTGAGCCCTCTGGAGGTGTCGTGGGCCTTTCAACGAAACACCAATGAAGGAGGGTGCCCACCTGAAGACCCCAGTGAAGCCTTTACCCTACCCCACTCCCCACCAAGTGCTGATTATCCAAGGAATTGTAATACCGAGTCCTATAAGCTCAACTAATAAAATATATGCATAAATACATGCCCTTTCAATTTTGAACTTTCAGAGGTAGGCTTAATGAACTAAATGTGTGAAGCAAAGAGGAGGAAGCTGATGTTTTCAAAAGGTAGGTGCAATCATACAGTTTCACTTGGCATAATGAGCATTGATTCACTGGTATTCTCTTTCATTTTTTTTTTTTTTAATTACCTTACATTACCTTTTGGTAGCTATGTTCACAAGTTAATCCTATCGTGCATCAAGAGTCAAACTGAATGGCCAGTTTATTTATTTAATTATTTAAAGGAGCTGTATGTAAGTTTGTGGCCAAAACTGGTACTGCGATCACATTCAAAATACTGCAGAGCGCAGTATCCCCTCCCCCAGATGAGAGGTTGCCAGCTAGGTCGCCGGATCCAGCAAGAATGTCTACTACAAGGAGCTACCATGGCTACGTTTCAATATCACCAATGATTTGCTCTCACAGGGTTGTGTTCAGTTCAGTTCTGTTCTGAAAAGATCGAGACTAATAACTAACTAACTTTAGCAATGGTCATATTGGTCAACTTGCTCGTCACTCTTCTGTGTGGATAGCCCACTAAAGTCCATACTATAATATGTGTAAAGAATGAATGAGGACTCATTTGACCGATGTACTGTCTCAATTACATTTCATATTGCCATAATGGCTGTGCTAATGTTGGAACGGTTTCCGCAGCGTCTCAGCATAATGCCAGAGAAACGGACTCTAATAATGCATTGCTAATGTTAGCAATGGGCATGAGTACCACACACAACCTCCACTTTTTTGGGGGTTTTTTTTTTTGGCCGGAATGATTTTAAAAGGGGGCACAGATATTTTTGGGGGGTTTTTATGAGTGAGAAGAGGGTTTAGAATGATGGGGGGAAAATTTTAAATGGAAGTGGTAGATGCGGCGCGAGTATAAAAAATTTTTGCGGTAATTCCGCTTTCCACATGTGTATGCTTCCCTCGTGACATTCACTGTGTCCTCTCTCTTGAACTTCTAATAATGCTCTTTTTTTATGTTTTTTCTTTCCTCCATCGATGAGGCAGTGAACAAAGCTTTACATGTTAAGTTAGACATTACATTAGTGTCTGCTGCGGGATTCAAACCTGGAAACCTGTGGAGAAAGCAATGTTAAACACACAATGTCTTAACCACTAAACCAAATGAGTTTGTTGCCAGCTTGGCGCATCAGTTTCCATTCATCGCTGAAGGGTGAAAGACAACCGAAGGTGTACGTATGTATATATGCATATATGTATGTATGGATTCCCTATGAGTTGGGTTTAGGTTAGGCACAGGGATTGGGATAGCATTCCTTATGAGTTGGGTTAAGGTTAGGGACAGGGATAGGGATAGGGATAACATTCCCTATGAGTTGGGTTAAGGTTAGGCAGAGGTATAGGGATAGCATTCCTTATGAGTTGGGTTAAGGTTAGGGTTAGGGATAGAGATAGTTTAGTTTGTTTTGTAAGTGTGAGCACGAGCATGTCGTGCTCGGGCACGGTACGCGAGTACGGTTGGAAGAGGTGGATTCGGGCTTGATCCATCTGTACTAGTATCAAATGTGAAGGCAACCGTACTTCAGCACAGCAGATTACCGTTATTTGTCATGGTTGTCCTGTTCTAACAAATGCAGCGGCGAAAGGATCTCTCCATTCAAACGAAGAAATTCAATACTTGCTCGAAATGTAGGTGCATGAAAACACAATCCACTACTGGGTACTACGCACAAAAACTTGGAGGTTTTCGGAATAATTTGTGCGCAGTTACATTCGCGTGCTTATGACAGAACAATAGATCAGTGTCGTGACAAATTAAAGAAAATGTCGCCCCGATAGTTATATCAAAGTGCGCGACGCGGTGCCAAAGTCTTGCAGCCCAAGTTATGAGGCAGATAAATTCTCGTGGTATGAGGCATGGATAACATAATCAGCCAAATACACAAGGGCGAAATTATATATAAGGTTCTTTTCCTTCTTAATTATTTATTGTTGTTAACGAGGACACGTCATGTAAATGGGCAGCCTTAAATGCACTCGCGTGTGTTTTCTATTTAGAATGGAAATAAAAGGCGTGATGAAATTGGTCATACGTGCACAGAATTAGTTTCAAGACTATAAAGGGTCGTGCAGTAATCAGCGACAAACAAGAAGAAAAATGAGTGATTGCACGGTGCAAGATGTGTGGAATTTATTGATTGAGTGCCAGTGGTGGCAGATCAAGAGGTCCTTGCCATCCGCGCATACGTGCAGCAGCGACGGCTTAGGTTTTTATCTGGCCAAGTACATGTGGCGATGTAAACACAGCGGTGTCGACCACTTTACTCAAATTTTAGCAGACATCCTGCTATTGTACGCGCCACCTAAGAGTATGTAACATCTTGCCGCCACCCTACAGACTTCTGCTTCGGCAGAGGTCTCCTTTGAGGTCCAAAGAAAGAAAAATCAAACTTTTCACCTGGAACCGTATTGTTTACGGTTCCGGGCACCACCACACTACCGCCCCCCACTCACTCCCAAACGTCACTGCTACCTTATGACCCCCAACCCAGGGAAACAGCATTATTTGCACACCGAGACAACATCAATAGAATAATATCATAAAGCCAACTTCGATGTAAGTTCCAAACTTAATGTTGTTAGGCGCTAGGCAAGCTTATGTATGCAAATTAATACTCAAACAGAGATCCAGATGTGAATAACAAAACCCCACAATGACACAAATGGCTGGGTGTTGAACACACTAGCGCGCGGAAACTGAGCGCTCGCCCTTGCATGCATGCGCGTCAATGTGATATCGCAAACTATGCATACATTGTGCATGACCCAGTATTGTCAACAGTGTCATGGCTGCCACCTTTATAAGCTAGTAGCATGTATAGCCGCTCTAGAAATTAAAGTGTAAATTATCTTTACTGGATGTGCGCTCAACGTTTTTACACACCTGAATATTTCATTTGGTATCTAAACATTAAGGTAAGCGAAAAAGTTGTGATTTTTTTCGATTTTGCTGGAGGTTGTGTGTGGTACTCTTACCTTAAATAGAATTAAGCAAGCCAAACTTAGCTGAATCTTACCTGTCCAGGAGAAAATTAGTAACTTCGGCGTCGGTCTTCAAATTCTTCTCCGCTTTCAGCCGTCTCCATCTTTCATAGGCATGTCCTATACAGATCCTTGTTTTGTTTCTGACTTTGTCATGACGTATTTCGGAATCATAACGAGGCCTTTTAGGTTTAGTAACATCAGACATTTGTGCTTCGAAATGCTGGTAGCTGCAGCTCAGTGGTGACTGGCAACCTGGATGCCAAAATGCTACTGACTTCGTAATTGGGAGATAGGTGGAGGGCGGCGCAACGCAATTTTTTTGCATTTTTTTTCTAGAAGAGATGGCATATACCACGAGCCCCCTGAGAAATAGTGCAGTGTTTATAAAAAAAGAGTGTAGTTTCACAAAAAAGATCCTCAATTCGATCAATGAAATATAACTGAAAGTGAGGATTGTGTCTACACAAGACCACAGAATATCAAGCAAAAAATCAATATAGTGATTTTTAAAGGAAACATGGACAAAACTGAAACAACTATGAGTGGAATTGGATATGCATGGAACTGCAAAATAAGTCAAATGTATTTCCCATGGTATCAGTGTTGACTATGAGGGAGTTGATCACCATGAACCCCAGAACAACCATATGACTAACAAAAATCAGAAGAACTTCTGCTCTTAAGTTACATGATTAGGAAAGATGAATAGTTTAGCACAGGGGTCTCCAACTTTGTTCATGGAGAGCTACCATCCTGAAGGTTATCACTCCAACCAAAGCAAACCACACCTGCGTTCCCAGTTAGAGATCTTGACGAGCTGCTAATGAGCTGAATCAGGTGTGTTGAATTAGGGTTAGAGTAGAAACCTACAGGATGATAGCTCTCCAGGAACAGGGTTGGAGACCCCTGGTTTAGCACATGGAATACCGAGACAATGAAAAATCATTATGACTTAAAATGGAAGTCAAAATAATAAAGAATGCAATATAATGGTCTAGAAAACATGACTCAGACAAAAACACTACCATCAAATTTCTAAGACCAATCTGGTTTCTATGGAACATATAAAAAATGTCAAAATTCAGAATAATGAAAATAGTGAGAGGCACAACAGCTGAACCTGATTCACGAGCATAAACTTTTTTGGTCAAATAGTGTAAAAGCAACAGCCCAGACAAGATTTTGGCTGGATGATGGACCGACGGAAGAATGTAAGAACGGATAAAGTTTGACATGATTTTGTAATTATGCTCTAGACAAAAAATTAAGAGTCAAATCAATTGAAGTTGAATCTGTGGCCATAGAGGCAAAAAAAAAAAAAAAAAATTAAATTCTCAAAACTGTACCATCTCACGATGTCCTCTGTGTGTTTGCATGGTTTGCGAATTATATCTGAAACAGTTTTCAAGTTATGCACCAGGCAAACAATATGCTCTTAAGTTGACCAAACATGCATTTTGAGAAAAAAAAAAAAAACAAAAATAAAATAGAATGTCAAAAATCCCAGAAAAACAGAAAAGAACTAGAACTGCGTTTCGTCAGGACGAACCTCGAGAATGTGCTTGCTAAAATGTTGGCGCTGAAGTTAAAAGTAATGTCTCACACACACACTCTCACAGACACAAACACACACTAGAGTGGCAGTCTGGCAGAGTGTAGGTAGTTAGTCTGTCTGTCTCTCATTTTCTCTCTCTCTCTCTCACTCACACACACACACACAGACACAAGTATCATCTGACATTGTTTAAAGGACAAATTTCAGAGCGCTTCGCTCTGAAATTTGTTTATACCAGCCTGTTTAATCTCTGACGCAGTGTTTTCACCAATAAGAAACAGGTGTGTGTGTGTGTGTGTGTGTGTGTGTGCGCGCGCGTGAGTCTGACACAGCAGCTCCTCTATGTGTGTGCACGTCTCCATGGAGAAGCAGCACCCCTGTGTGCTTAAAATGGTGATCTCTCAGGGCTGTGAGACAGAAACTAATAAAAATAAATCTTCAGTGACACTGTCCGAACTACTGCCATTTTCTGGCAGACCATAGGTCCTACGGTAAAAACAAAAATACCGTGAGACTCTGTTGAGCGTCCCCATGTATTTTTTTTTCTTGTAGGGTCAAGTATGTGGTCAGGGTGGCGATTTCAAAAAGGTGTCTCAACTGTCTGCTCCTGTTATAATGGCTGCCTATGGGGGAGTTGGTCAGTGACACTGTCCAAACTACTGCCATTTTAACAGAAAAGAATAAAATATCAAAAATTCCAGTATATTGTTGAACTATCAAATAGTTTTTAAGTTATCCTCTGGACAAAAATATGTTCACAGTTGAGCTTTTGGACCTGATACTGATAACAGCTTTGGTTGTCCCTGCCGTCTTTGTTCCGTATAACATGGGGGTGTTTTTTTTCCAAAAATCACTTGTCGTGTTGGCTTTTCGGACCTTAAAACACATTTCTACTGTGCTACTATCCATCTCAGGTGACACCAAGCCCAGAGAAATCGATGGCACTTTTGGACAGAGTCGATATATTGCTTTAACTTGCATCCTGGAATGTGGTGGCTAATGATAACGGCTGATAAAAGGTTTACCAAAGTATTTATGAGCCCATATTGCGATACCCATTAGTCGTCTGACAGTTTTTTAGGCAGTGACTTCCGAGGGATCAGAAGATCCATGTGCATTCAGAGGTCATTTTTGGACTTTGTGTGCTAAGATTTGACGGAATTCCTGCCATCTTTTAGTAATATGACTCTGTAGAGGGTGAAATGGCTAAAATCCTCCTGATTTGACTTTGAAGAACATTGTTCTCAATGTGATAGATGATGAACTTACGCATCTGTTGAAAAATTGGTGCACCTCTATGCATCTTTGCTCTTAAGGAACTGGGCCTTTTTGGAGTCTCCTTTCATAATGAAACATAATTTGCTCTCCTGTTAAACTTTGCAGGTCTTACATTACCTTATTACTGCATGCATCACATTATTAGTCCTAAATTGCCCCTTTTCCAACTTTTTTGGAGTCTGTTGCATTCATCAAATATTAAATGAACATAGCTTTTTAATAAACAATTGAATTCCTGCGTAAAAACATCAAATAATGAGTCGTGGTGTTTTCAATATAGTTGAAAAAGATGCATAAAAGTTAACAATAAAGTAATATCTCCATCCACACTCACTCTGCAGCCAGGGTATCCTTCTTACCTTAACGGTTTGTGTTGAGTTGGGGAGATGTAGGATATATACTCCATTCTCTGTCTTCCCTGACTTATATATTTCTGCACAGTCTTTGAAACGTTGTGTCCCCTCTGTTGAATAATTGGAGATCTCTGTTAAAGAATGATAGAAAATGTGCTTCAGTACCATCAAAACGACCACTACTGAGCGCAAAATTCAGTGTTTTAAATTGTCTTTGCATTGGCAAACACTTACACATAACACATCTCCTGTGTCTTTGAACTTGAGTATATTGACACATGCTGTCCTCAAAAAATTATTGGCTACTGAGACATACATCTGAAGGCCTGTATACTCTCAAATAAAAAGGTTGTTTGGCTTGTTTCAATAGAGGGACTGGTTGTACAAGTGAAAGGTGTTTACTCCTGTTATGTTCTGTCAGCCTTGTGTCTGTTCCAGGTCATGTCCCGCACTGCCAAATGGAATCCTCCTCATGTCTGTGTTCTAGTCCATGTCTTGTTTTCTCTAGTGCATGCACTGCTTCTCCGCTATTGGCTGGCTGCGGCATTTCCACTTTCCTTCAGCGCTGTCCGGGCTTCGGGTCTTTCTAAGCTTAGGGTCAATTAACTGTTTTTAGTTACTAACAGCTGCTAACATTCACGGGAGGTGTTTTATTTAGACAGGCACTTTACTAATATTACTAATTTAGGTAGGGCGTTAATTGTCATGATTTCCTGCTTTGATATTATTTCAGATCTTGCTCTACTTTGCTGCGTAACTTTTTCACTCTTCCTTCAATCTGCATACTTCATTGGTAATTAGCTGAGCACGCTCATTTTTCTTAATAGGCTTGTTATGTCATTAAGCCTTTGTCCAATGTCTCAAGCTCATGCTTTGTTTCCTCCCTGTTCTGCCCAGGTGTTCCTCATCTCTGATCAAGCCTTGTCCCTTTATATTCCGCGGAGGCATTCCAGTTGGCAGTTGGCCTGTTGTGTTTTCATGCTGGATGGTTCTTGTGCAGTTCCTTGCCTGTATTCATGCCACGCATTTCATGCTCTGTCATTGTATCATGTTCATACTACCCTATAGTTCAGCTCTTTGAGTGTAGTTTTTTGTTGGCCTCGAGCCCCCTTTAAACCTGCAGTTTTTTTCAGTTATTTTTCAGCTTTTTAAGTGTAGTTTTTTGTTAGCCTTGTGCCCTCCTTTTCCCCAGTATTGTTCTATTCAGTTGTGGTATTTTTGTTGGCCCACGTGCCGTGTTTGTTTGTCCTTCTGTTTAATAAATCTTGTTCATTGGATTCAAGACTCGCTACTGGTGTCCTTCTGTGAACGTAACAACTCCTCCACACCACAAACCCCTTTGCTTGACAAAGAACCACTGATCTAAACTGTCTCTCTGGAATCATATCAGTCTTTCAGTGCTTGGGGACTTTTTTTTTTTTAAGAGAAGCAAGTAAGCCATCACCAACAGCCATGCTGTTGGGGCACTGACCATTACAATGGGTGACCATGGATAGAAGGCGCTGCACGGTCTCTGTAAGTGAGGCCTGCTGCCGCTGCAGCAGTGTGGTGTTCCGGGTGGAGCTGCCCAGCTCTGCCTCCAGTTCAGTAACCAGCCGGGTCTGCCTGAGCAGCAGCTCCTGGAGCAGAAGCTTCTCCTCCTGCAGGCCTTGCAGCTCCAGAGCATGCCTACTTTCCATGGCTTCTAGCCGCTGCTCCAGAAAGCTGGTATGAAGAGCAAGGCATAGAAGACAGAAGAACAAAAGTCTTATTGCATAGTCTTCCTGAACAGTAATTCCTACATCATTCACAGCTTGCCAGCTTTTGTTACTCAGACTATTTACATGTTGATCAAGCCTGTAGGAATTAGATTTTACCCCCTCAATTCGGCTCACTGTCTAAATACTTGACCTCATAACATTTTTTAAATCTGTTTCCTGTTTGCTAAAAGAGTTTTCTATGAAGACCCCAAAACAGTTCCCAAAAATCATCACTGTGTGAAGGTCTTTTTGTTACAAAATATACAGTATATGCGTGTTTTGATGTTAAAAGTTCATTATAAATTTCACATCAAACACTATTTGAACTGTTTGACCCTCACAGTGAGGGAAAAAATTGTAAAACAATTTGTAAATATCCTCATCGAAAGAGTAAAGAAAATAAAAATCATGGCTGGGTGTTTTTATCAAGGGCATATATAGTGGCCATAACAAGAAGTAAAACAATCCAGCACAGGAATATTGAGCAATGATTCATGTCAGGTTCTAATATTATACTCAAGGTTCAAGCAAACCAGAAACTCAACTCGTCTGCCAGCCTCCTGCGCTTATTTGGGAGTGGGGTACTAGGCAAAAATAAAATTCCAAAGTAGTTTATAACCTAAAGATATTGTATGCAAAGTTTAATCAAATTTGGTCAATATTTGCGACTGCTAGACATCATGGGTCATTAAAATAGGTGTCTGCGGGTGAAGGAATTTAAAAGGTCAGAAAACAGCCATTTTTATAGAAATCGTCAAAATCCTTCATTTCTATGTTGAGAGACGTCGTGTACTACCAACATATCAAGTTTCAGCTGATCTACGTGCATTAGATTTTCGTTTTTCAATAAAACCACCCTGCCACACCTACTTTTAGGGGTGTGGGGCTGAAATGCAATCACAAAGTTTATGTGCGAATACCAGGTTTCGTCAAATTTGATCAAAATTGGTGACTGCAAGAGGTTATGGGTTGAATTGTTTACAAACGACAAATGACAGATGATAGATGAAAGATGACTGAGTTTACGCCATCTTGATAACTCAGCTGGTCAATGGCCAGTTGATTACAAAAAAAATTTAGAGCACCTGGTGCTACCTCCAGGATCAAAATCTAAAAATGACAAAAACTGCCTGGCAAAATTATATCTGCAGGGTTTGTAAATTATGAAATTTTGCTTATACAAAATTGAGTCAGAATTACAGAGGATTTTACTGTGAAGGGGGAGTTTGTATGGCATGGGTCATGGACACCTAATTTCCAAAAGCCAAGCTCCACAAAGAAGACTCAGTGTTTCCAGAGAAGAGATTGTTAAGCGTGGCAGGCACTGTTGATCCTTGAAGCAAGTTTTTGATTTGATAAGGGGAAAAACCTGGCACCCACAGACACTATGTGGGACTGGTCCCTTATATCACTCACAAAGGCAACCCATCTGACAGCCAAAGGAAATTTTAATAACACCTCGTTTTGAATTAAGACACTCAGTTCCTGTTGACTGACTTTTACAGATCTGAATAATGCGTTGCCAAGGTTATTTATTGAAACAATCTTGCCGCCCAGATTGAATAAGCAATTTTCTCGTGCACCATAAATGCAGACCGTGTATATGTCTCAGAGCATTTTCTTTCACTCCCTTTAATAAAACTGTCACGGTCAGCTTCCAGCGGAGTGTAACGCCAGCTGTTTCATTTTGCTGGCATTTCTTGGCCTAGTATGTCTCAGATTTTTCCTCATGACTACCCCATTACCAGATGTTCAGCTCACGAGGAGAGGTAACATAGAGAAAAGGGGGGGGTAGCGGGAGGGGAAAAGAGACTGTTTCAAAAGCAGCAGACACTGGAGATAGAAGCATGGGCCTGTGACAAAAGTGCCATGAGAGTTCCACTCGTTAAAGTTCGCAGGCAATTTCTTCAGCTTAGATGGTGTGTCATTTTCAAATAAAATTTCAGAAGTTTATGGAATTGTTTAGATTGTTCCATAGCGGGTTGGAGGAAAAAAGAAAACCAGAATTGTTGCCTAATTGCAGTTTCTTTGTTATCATTATTCCAACCACTATATGACTGTCATTTTGAAAACATATAGCAATCTTGTCCTTCCAAAAAATGCTAGTTTTCATTACTCTTTCTTTCATGTTGCTGGCAGGTGCTCTCTGCTGCCCAGAACATGTGCCCGATCCCACCAGTACTCAAGCACTGCCCCCTCAACCACTTTCAGCGTACCTGTTTTTCTCATTGAGTCGAGAGATCTCCTGTGTCTGCTGCAAGATGTGTTTTTCCAGTCTGTGGGTGGAGAGAGAATACTCCAGCAGCTGGATTTCCAACCTACTGGTCTGGTTCAACACCTTGTACCAGACAGAAAAACAGCAAAATCGGCAGACAGATATGAAATGGCATCAATTATCCGGAATAGCACAGGCAGGTCATATTACGGACCAGATTATTTGTTTTTTTCTATTGTGCCCTTAGATTTTTTCCTTGCTAGACTTGGACAACTGGTGTCTGGCGGGGTTTTTCACCATATGCCATTTACTATAAGACCTTTATGAGGTGCTCTATTTAATGTCACATAATGTACAAGAGGCAGAGCTTATCTCAGTTTGCTGTCTAGAATCTTTATTGCTTATCTGGTTCTGCTGCAGTTTGTGGAATATACCATGGGATATGTGATTAATCTCTCAAAGACAGGACTCAGCATAGCAGAATACAAGGCATGCTGTAAATTTTGCTTGTGGAAATAGTAAAAAGTATACATTATGTGAGAGTGTAAATTTTTTTCATACTTCACTTGATTGCATTTCATATCTTCATGAATGCTGACTTGACCTTTTACGTGGTGAAAACTTGAACATGGTTTGGTTTAAAACCTCAGATGTTTCTCAAGTGGCTATGGTTTTTTTTTTTTTTTGTGGTGAGTTCATTGGATGGACAAAAAAGCACCTGCTTGTGTATCCTTCACCATAAAATTTTTAAAAGCCTCGCTGATATAACAAACACATTTTTCTAACACTGGTATAATATTTGTGCGGGCAGTACTCCTGTATAGAGGGAACAGCTGAACAAAGGCAGCAAAAAAAAAAAGTATGAAAATCAAACACCGAGGCAAGATCTGAAATAGCAGATCTAATTGTGGGAATTGCTGTTTTTCATTGTCATCTGTCAGTGGCCCAAAAAAAGTTTCACAGTTAAGTCCATAAATATTTGGACATAGACAAAGCCATTGTTATTTTAGCTGTTGACCATAGAATATTGGAGCAGAAATTAGATAATAATATGTGCTCAAAATGAGGAAATTCTGCTTCAGTTTGAGGGGGTAACACATCAAAAATTGCATAATTTTCTAAGAGGTCCTCCTTCTTACAAAAGGGACCAAAAGTATTTGGATAATTGGATGGTCCGCTGTTCCATGGCCAGGTGTGTCTATATTCCCTAATAATTTCATTTAAAAGTAAACATATACAGTCTACAGTTGCTTTCAAGAGTTACAACCCCAATTCCAAAAAAGTTGGGATGCTGTGTAAATTGCAAATAAAAACAGAATGCAATGATTTTCAAAACTCATAAACCCACATTTTATTCACAATAGAACAAGAGAAAATCGTGGAACAATTTCAGAAAAAGTTCCTCATGCAAAATTGCGGAGACTTTTAATCCACAGTGCATAATATCATAAAGATATGATATTCAGAGAATCTGGAGAAATCTCTGTGCACAAGGAACAAGTCAGAAGGTCAGTATTGGATGCTCGTGATCTTCGGGGCCTCGGGCGGCACTGCATTAAAAACAGGCATGATTCTGCACTGGAATACACTGCATGGGCTCAGGAACACTTCCAAATATCATTGTCTGTGAACACAGTTCGCCATGCAATCTACAAATGCAAGCTAAAGCTGTGTCATGCGAAGAAGAAGCCATATGTGAACACTATCCAGAAACGCCGTCGTCTTCTCTGGGCCAAAGTGCATTTAAATGGACTGAGGCAGAAGGGAAAACTTTTCTGTGGTCAGATAAATCAAAATTTGAAATTCTTTTTGGAAACCACCGATGCCTTGTCGTGCGGTTTAAAGAGGAGAAGGACCATCCAGCTTGTTATCAGTGCACAGTTCAAAAGCCTTCATCTCTGATGGTATCGGGTTACATTTGTGCCTATGGCATAGGGAGCTTACACATCTGGAAAGGCATTATCGCTGCTGAAAAGTATATTGAGGTTTTACAACAACATATTCTCCCATCCAGACAACGTCTCTGACAAGAAAGGCCTTGCATATTTCTGCAAAACAATGCCAAACCACATACTGCATCCATCACAACAGCATAGCTTCGCAGCAGAATCTGAGTGCTGAACTGGCCTACCTGCAGTCCAGACCATTCACTAATAGAAAACATTAGGCGCATAATAAAACAAAAAATCCAGCAAAGAAGACCCAGGACTGTTGAGCAGCTAGAATCCTACATCTGACAAGAGTGGGACATTCTCTCCCAAAACTTCAGTAATTGGTCTACTCGCTTTCCAGATGTTTGCAGACTGTTGTTAAAAGAAGATGAGATACTAAACAATGGTAAACATGGCCCTATTCCAACTTTTTTGAGATGTGTTGCTGCCATCAAATTCAAAATGAGCTAATATTTTTCATGAAATAGTAAAATGTCTCACTTTCAACATCTGATATGTTGTCTATGTTCATAATAAAATGTCAGTTTATGAGATTTGCAGATCATTGCATTGTTTTTATCTACATTTTACACAACATCCCAACTTTTTTGGAATTGGGGTTGAGCATTTTCATTTGTAATCTGTTGCTCTTATCTCTCAATATGAAATCCAAAGAGCTGTCAGTGCCCGTAAAGCAAGGCATTATTGGGCAGAACAAAACAAATCCACCAGGGGGGTATTCCATCAGCGTAGCTCAGAACTTCCAGACTAAGGCGTAATCTTGAGGCTTGAATTAGCACCAACTCCCAATCTAGCCCAGACCTGTTCCATCAAGTGAAATAAGATGGCTTCAATGACGCTAATTCGAGCCTCACCTGTTACGCTGCACTTCGTGCACATGCCCAGGGAAAATAAAAAGCCCACACTAGTTGAGTGCCGAAAATGTCGCAAATGGCTCAAAGCAAGGGAAAGGAATGAGCGGAGCCGTTCTTCTCTTTTTCTTTTTGGTGTTTTATGGTGGAAGGAACCAATGTTAAGGTGCATTACCGCCACCCACTATGGTGAACTGAGGTCTTGAGTGACCATCTTCAATATACAAAAAAAAACTAGTCCTTAATCCACAGTTCTTTTTTCAACTAAATTTTAAATTTCCCTAGCGCCTAACTTCTTCGAAACATAACTGTACACAACTAATTAATTTGCATTTGGCTCTGACCAAAACCTTTGTCTAAAATTTCTTGGATTTCTCCCTTTACTTCCATAATTCCAAGAAATTCCCTCCCTGCATGGACCACCATCCTAATCCTTTCCGTCTTCGCCTCTGTTTCTTTTGCGCAATTAATGACCATTGCAATGAAAGCCGAAAATCTCCTTTTACCCACACTAATACATTCAGCGTCAGGTCTTGGTTCTTTTATCGCCGTCTTTTCAGTACTCAGATCTTTGCTCATAATACCCATTCTGCCTCCACCATCCTTGTAGCCTCCGCATATGATATCTTGTTTGCATCCACACGCGTTCCACTCCACTTTCTATGGTCACACTGCTTAGCTGTAGCTTCGTGATTCCCTGCGCAATGAAGACAAACCACATACTCTTTCGATAGCTTGCATTCAGTTTTTGTGCACCCAAATTTACCACATCGTCTGCACCTATAAGTCTTTGCACTACAAACTGCGGCAACATGACGTATTTTTGGCACCAGAAGCAATGCAGTGGCACCCCCTCAAAAGCCCTCACCCTATAGCTCACGTAGTCCAAAAATATTCTGTCCGGTAACTCTTTTTCGAACTGAAGCAATACTGCCATGCTGTCTAGCTCCTTCCCGTCTCAATATGCGCCGAGCTGCACAAACTCCCTCTACTGCCAAAAAAGAATGAACTTTATCAGAATGAGGGACACCTCCAATAACACCCTTCTTAGTTGGCCGCTGATACATTTTAAAGCATGTAACCGGAGAAAGATCTAATTCTTTTATTTCAAGTGCTTTCCCCCTTGTTTCTTCGTCCTACATTCAATTATCACAACTCCACTTATATATAGCTGAAAATCCTTTACAGCCCCAATTCCATTTTTTACAAACTTCCCGACAAAATGATTTTCACTGAATACATGATTGTTTTCCCATCTATCTCCTACCACCTTCATCCCTACTACAAATTGCCCTCCATCACTTTCATTTCCACTTCCTTTTTTCCTTTTCTTTTTACCCCCTTCCTCCTCATCACTCTCCATTTGTTCGAAATTCAAAATTTCACAACAATCTAATGATCAAACAAAAAGCAAAACTTTCCAAATTCGAAAATTCCCACTCTACCACTCTACCCATATACCCCCAGGGCCAGCTGCAGCCTGCTTTGAGTGGTGGTGCAATGAAAATTGATGGGGGGTAGAGACGTTTTGTTGACGGGGGGGGAGATCGTGTTTAATTTTGTTGACGGGGGGAGAGAATCACCTTTCATTTTGTTGACTATTTATTTTAGAAAGTGATTCCACATTTATCAACTGATTGCTGCGTAAATTTTAAACAATTTGGTAACCAATTGGAAGCAGAGTGGGTTGGGGTGGGAGAGCAATCACATTTTCATGTGGTTTGTTTTACATATCAATTTTTTTTTTTTGTTCCATTTCAATAATTTTTTAAAGTTTGATCTTGTCTTTATTGGTATGATCATATTTATTTTTGAATAGTTACTGAATTTATGTTTCACATATTATCATTACATGATAGTTGTGAGTGTGTAAATGCACTGGCAGAACTGTCTTTTGGGTGTCTGTTTCTGTCTGTTGGACATTCTTTGAACATAGATGGAGCTAATCCTCACCTTAAACCTGCTACAGGGCAGGTTTGCCCTGCAGCTCAAATCACCATGGTTACTAGGCTGAGGTTCACATTAACCACCTTGATGGAACGGAGATGTGGCTCAGGATGATGGAACAGAAATCTGAGTTTAGCTGGATGTATCAGGCTTAGCCAGAATAATAATAATAATAATACATTTTATTTATAAGCGCCTTTCAGAGCGCTCAATGACACTGTACAAAGATAAAACAAGAACAACACAACAACAGATAAAAGTTACACAATAAAACAGGACAATGCAATTACAGAGAGAATGCCATCTTGAACAGGTGAGTTTTGAGTCTGGATTTAAACAGAGGAAGAGAGTTGATGTTTCGGATGTCTGGTGGGAGTGAATTCCAGAGTTGGGGAGCAGAGCGGCTGAAAGCTCTGCTCCCCATGGTACTGAGGCGGACGGAGGGTTTTCATGGTTACCGATGTGGGGCTAATCTCAGCCCCTTTGATGGAACTGAACTCTCGCTCACATTAGCCATACTTGGCCATTTCCTTTGCCTGCTTGATGGAATACTCCGCAGAGGGGAAAATGAATAAATAAATAAACAAATAAATAAAATCATTAGGAGAGGTCAACTAAACTTTTTAGTATATTATTAAAGAAAGAACTGGTGAGCTCAGGAATATAAAAAGGTTAGGAAGACCTCTGATACCAACTGTGCTGGATGACTGAAAAATTCTTTCCCTGGCTCAGAAAAAAAACCCTTCACAACAGCTAGCCAGCTCAAGAACATTCGCTCGCAGGTAGGCGTGTCAGTGCCAAAGTCAGCAATCAGAAGAAGTCTTCACCAGAGTGAATACAGAGGATTTATTTGAACTTATAAGTTTATTAGTAAAGCTTAATACATGAAACTTACCAAAAAATCTAAAAATGCCTGTATATTTCTGGAATAATATCCTATAGACAAATGAGGCAAAAATTAAATTTTAAGAGAAAGATAGGAGGAGAAAGATATGGATAAGGGAAGGGTCTGCTCAAGATCTGAGGTATACCACCTCATCTGTGAAGAGTAGTTATGTGAGGGCATGCGTGGCTGCTAATTGAGCTGGTTCTCTTGTATCTACTGGTGATGAGACTGTTGACAAAATTCTGCCCAATTCATCAGAACAAACTGGAAAATGCTTTACAGTGTAAATGGATGGTGACCTGGGAGTATACTGCAAACACAACCCAAGATGCAGTGCCGTGAAAAAGTATTTGCCCCCTTCCTGATTTCTTACTTTTTAGCATATTTTTCACACTTAAATGTTTCAGATCATCAAACAAATTTTAATATAAGAAAAGATAACCTGAGTAAATACAAAATGGAGTTTTTAAATGATGATTTCATTTATTAAGGGGTAAAAGCTATCCAAACCTACCTGGCCCTATGTGAAAAAGTAATTGCCCCCCCCCATGTGTTCACTGATGCTTCGGCTATGGTCACAAAGCTTCTGGGAATGTCCCTGTACACTCCCTGTAACTCATCCTACCACAAAAACTGATATCGCTGAATGAAAACTTTCTTTTTTTTCTTTTTAATCACTCGCATTCACTCCACTTACTCCTGCCTCGAGTTGCTTTGAACATTGTTTCCCCCTCTCATATTCCCCCTCTAGCCTTTATTTTTACAATTTCATTTCCTTAATTTTTTCTCTTAATTTTGATATATAATTGAAGTTTGTTTAACGATGAGAAGGCTGTCGGGCATTGCTTTATTTAGCTGACCGCGACTTGTGTCTGGCAAGTGCATCTGGTTGTTATAATCTGTACTGCTGCAGCGGCCCAATCTTTTCCTTTAGAAATTAATCAACAATTTTTTTTTTTTTTTTTTTATTGAGTGGCTGGATATACATATTTAGTTTTCTTGCAGGTGTCTAGGCTGGGGCCGGCAATTTGGGTTATTTATTTTCCGCGGATAAATGTGTTTTTTTTCCCTTAACCTGTTCATTTTTTTTTCTCTTGATGTAAATAATGTTATGATTTGAGCAAATGGAAGTGCCTCTGTCTTTGTTGGAACAATACAAGTTATTTACTTTCTCATGGTTTTGTTGACGAGTTTTTCCATAAGATGCTGTAGTGGAGCTGAACACAACTAATTAATTTTGGTCCAACAGACGACCTGGCGCCCGGACAAAACATTGATAAAATAACTGTGTTTGGCTACGCCATAATATATGCACATTTTGGGCTCAGCATCATTTCTCTCTGGCATGTACTTATATGAAATGTACTTATAGTCTTGCGAATGCAAAATCCAGTACCATGGGAAGAATGCACTTTTCAACCGTTGCGAAATTTTGCTTAATATTCGGGGATGCAACCCCGACATCGGGAATGTGTCACCGAAAGGTCGCCGAACTTTCGCCGAAGATTCAAATATCCCCGAAGGTCCCCTGATACTTTGGCGAGACATCACCAATGCTTTGGGGATGCCTCGGGGAAAACAATATTTTGCCGAAGCTCCGGGGAAGCATCCCCGGAGCTTCCCCGTGGCTCTGGAAATCTCCGGCGAGGCCTCCCCGGCCTGTTTTCCCGACAAAACGTTGGGAACACATCGGGAAAAACGCAAGCATTGAAATTTTTCACAGTTCTCCCGATGCCTCCCGATGGTTCCAGATGGCTCGCAACGCTCCCGAAGCTCCCCTGGGACATCGGAGAACCTGTTCCCGACGCCTCCCGAGGTTCATCAATTTCTATCAGGAGTACATCGCCGAGGCAAAAAATTCCCAGTGGGACTGAGCCTGTACATTTGCCAAAATACATCTTGATGATCCCCAAGACATTTGGGAAAATATTCTGTGGAATGACGAGACATCAGTTGAACTTTTTGGAAGTTGTGCGTCCCATTACATCAGGCGTAAAACTAACACAACATTTCATAAAAAGAACATCATACCAAAAGTCAAACATGGTGGTAGTAGTGTGATGGTTTGGGGCTGCTTTGCTGCTTCAGGACCTGGGCGACTTGTCATAATTCATGGAACTATGAATTCTGCTGTATGAATTCTACCGGAAAATCCTGAAGGAGAATGTCTAACCCTCAGATTGTGATCTCAAGCTGAAGCGCACTTGGGTTATGCAGCAGGACAATGATCTGAAACACACCAGCAAGTCCACCTCTGAATGGCTTAAAAAAAACAAAATGAAGATTTTGGAGTAGCCTTGTCAAAGTCCGGGCTAAAATCCTATTGAGATGCAGTGGCATGACCTTAAACAGGTCATTCATGCTCAAAACCCCTCCAATGTGGCTGAATTAAAAGAATTCTGCAAAGAAGAGTGGGCTAAAATTCTTCCACAGTGATGTGTAAGATTCATTGCCAGTTATTGCAAACGTTTGATTGCAGTTGTTGTCGCCGAGGGTGGCACAACCAGTTACTAGGATTTAGGGGGCAATTACTTTTTCACATAGGGCCAGGTAGGTTTGGATAGCTTTTTTCCCTTAATAAATGAACTCATCATTTAAAAACTGCATTTTGTATTTACTAGGGTTGTCTTTGTCTAATACTAAAATTTGTTTGATGATCTGAAACATTTAAGCATGACAAATATGCAAAAAAAAGAAGAAATCAGGAAGGGGGCAAATACTTTTTCATGGCACTGTATTTTAAGGCAACGCAATGAGATGTTCCACCATAGACAAGTCAATCATACTAACGTTTGTATAACCAGAATCCAATTAGAAGTACAGTATTTTTTATTAAATTGCGTATGGAACTACTTGCATGTACTGTTTTTTATGGCTCTTGATTTTACTATATAAGAGGGTGATCAAACTTATCGCTTTAATGGGCCAAGAGGGCTAGGCTACATGCTTGTTATCCGACAACTATAAATGTATTAATCCCATTATCATGACTATCAAATTGAACCACAGAAATAACCTTCCTACGCAGTTTTGTGGCTTTTCTTCGTGTCATAACACTGTAATAGCAGTTGCAATAATGAGAAGAGGACAAAGACAGAGCTGAGGAAAAAGCCAAAACTCTATAAAATGCAATAGGGCTTCAGTAACTTTGCTTTTTGAACATTCAAAAAATGTAAAAAATTAACACACAAAATTACCCAAGTAAGTTTTATTCCCAAAGTAACCTCGATAAGAACTTCTTGTACCTTGGAACAGAAATATGTCATTTTCCTACAGTACTTTTCTGACGAGCAATTGATATTTTTGCTGTCTTCTACATCTAATAGACTCACCTGAGTCTCTACATCTGTTAGTTTGCGTGTCTGCTCTGCCGATTGGCTGAGGAGGTTGGACCCCATCTCCAGCATGGCTGCTGTCTGTGTGTGGACCGAATTGCGTTCCATCTCCTCCATCTCACTGCGCACATTCTCCTGGATGTAGCTGTCAAGCTGTCAAAAGCACAGACTATAAGTTGTATTCCTCCTTCTGTGTTGGCAAAGAGCATATGTCTGAAAGCATTAAGCTTGTGATTTCAAGCACAGTCTGTTTTCCAAAAATATCAAACATGGCTGAAAAAGCAGTACATCACCCATGTTTCATGAATAGGACTGTCCAGGATTTGGAGCAAGGTTGTTAAAGCCAAATAACTTCTTCAACCTATGCACAAAGAAAGGTGGCTTACATCTGTATACAGTCAACTTTATTTGGATATATTGAGTTGCAAGTGAACACATTTTCTTCAGTTTGGAAGACTAATAATAAGAATAATAAATTGTTCTGAATTCTTTTTCAGAGTTACAGTAAAATGTCAATTGAATGCCATCTATGTTTTACCATAGGCCTATCTGCTATTTTCTGTGAACACAGACTTCAACCAAAAACCAAGAGCTGTTTTACTGTATCTAGACACTGTTTACCAGAGTCCGCAGTGAAACTACAGCTGATGCTGCACAGGATGCATGCACATACTTGTACATGATCTTTATTACGCACTCATAGCCAAACATGGAGTCCAATTTATTTTTGCTCCATCTTAAAAGAGCTGTCAAAAATACTAAATGATAATAACATTTCATAATTCCATGGTGTGACAGTGGTTTGAGTGGGTAAAACATTAATGACGAATTCCTTGCAGAGCTCTTGAGAGATGTATGGCAAAAAAAAAAGTACACAGGTACATACAGATGCTCTCACCAGGTTCTGTAAGATAGTAAGGATTGCTGGGAACATTATCCATGTTGAGCAACAAAACTGGAAATATAAGTTTTTGTCAGTCAGAAGAAAATGATTATATGTTTTCTTCTGCCCCTTGGTGCTATGACCAAGCCTCATTACCCTAGAAAAATGATACAGTCACAACCAGACACCTAAACAATGGCAGTTTCAAATATTATGATTGTGTAACCAAAAATGAATATTTTTCAGATTTTTTCTTGGTTATGTTTCTGCTTCTTTCAGCAAACAATTTTGGTGGGTCTCCTTGCCGATATGGTGTTAAATTTTCACTCTCATATAGCCTTCCGATTCCCTACAGGGGTGCACGACCGCACATTCGTAATAAAGCTGCTTCCATAACTTATTTGCTTCATTGACAAAAATGACCGTGTAATGACTGCAGTGTTCACCATACTATCACGTAATTAAGTAACTTATAATTTGGGAAGAGTATTGCAATTGCTCAATATTGTTAAGCTTCATAATACAAGTTCATAACATAAATAACAGTTGTAAACATGTAGGCCTACTTAAAAATCAAATCAAAAGTATTTGGAAACAAAATAGGAGAAAAAGCTTATGAATATGACATTTAAGAAAATTATGGAGGTACCTTGCTTAGCATCATACAAAACAAAGAAACACTTATTAGGACAGTCTCTATAAATGGAAAAGGCAGTATTTGCACTCAAATTATTCCAAAAATTTTCCAGCTTGCACGCTATGTGCACTCACATCACATATGTGTCCCTGCCAACTCTCACAGTAAACCTACGCCCTTGGTGGGCAGGCACAGTTAGGTTTGCACGGAATGGAAGATGATGGCATAGTTACTGTAGTTAATGCATGCTATGCCAAAAAGACAGATTCATTAACTTAGCCACATAATCCAGATTTAGGACAGACAAGCAGCTTCAAAAGTCCTCTGTCAAACTCTCAAAGTTCATCTAACCATGCTGTGAATGGACCTCTGCACTGTGCCTATGGTCTGAACACTTAAGACTACGAAAATAGGACCCTAATCTGCTTTGCCATGACGGGAAATAGCTGTGTGTCTGTATCTTCCCTGATATTTAAGTCTTGCCTTTTACTTTTGCTATGCAGCGCAGCTTTCTACCCGCAGTAGTCATAAATATAATTTTAGACACAAAAAATAAAGTCTCAGTCGGGCAAAGAATTATTGCAAAGCTTAAAAATGAGAAGCAGGTCTTTTCAAAACGTGTTTGAAATTTGAATCAGTCCTACTAACAAAAATGTACTATACTGAATTTTTCATATAAAGTGCAATATAATTTCTATTTTTAAATGTGAGGGTGAAAACAGTCATAAAAATGTTCTTGACACAATCAAGTTAGTCTCAAAATATGATCTAAGAACACTTTATAATATACAATGAATGATCCAGTTGCAGAAATATGAATGCGAGTTATTAGGATTAGATCACGATTTCTGATTCACTGAAAAAGAACCAAAGCTTTGGGTAGGGAATTGTGGTTCTACTCTTTTCATCAAAATCAATACCTCCAATATGAAAAATAGTAATTGAAAGTACCTTCTGCAGCCACTGTGTGTTATTTTCTGTTATGCTCTCCAAGGTCTCTAGCTTTTTCTTCTGCCAGGATGGCTCAATGGGAGGAGTGTCTGGAGGCAAAGGTGAGTCCCTTTGGAGTGAGTTTGTCTCAGGGAGGTCCTCAGGGCTGCTGGCAGTGGTCCACCTCCGGTAGGAGGAAAGTATAGCTGCAGGGGCCATGCAGCACCTGGTGGTGCTTTTGCTCCAAGCCAATCACAGCCACTGATGCTGCTATTAAACAGCCAATGGCCAGCAGCCATCCCATCCTGGGCAGGTAGCTGTGGAGCAGGCACAGAGAGAGGAATGTGTTGTCTTTTACTCAGCCTTCAGGTAAACAAGGAGCCAGTTCCTAAGGCTTGTGTCCCAAGCCCCAGCTCACTTTCACTCTTTCTGTCGCTATCTTTCTCCCCTTCTTTTTTCTTCCTTTTGAATTCTATAATGTAAGCTGTTTGTTTCCTCTGACAGCGCACTCCACAGGCTGCCAGAAGTGCCTCTTCACCCTTCTTCTGAATTCACCGCTGACTGCCTGGACAGGGGGATAAGAGAAGTGCTTCCTCTTCTTCGCCTGAGCTGCTGCTCGCTTTCATAGCTGCAGGAAATATGTTGAGTACTTTCCTTCTGTTTATTTCACTTTTGCCCTGTTTTCACCTTATTTTCCTCTTTATCTACTATCTGGTGGTCGAGAGCAGCTGAGGGGCAGTCAGTTAGGTGCCAGTGGCTGTTTAAGAACAGAGACTCCTCCCCCCATCTTCCGTCTGCACATACTCATTCAAACACCCCTCCACCCTCCTCATCTCTTTGGGCTGAGAGGACGAAGCCACAAAAATGCACAGCAACCACCACAATCCCTTACACCATGAACATTCTCTCTCTGGCTCTCGCTCTCTCTCCCTTGCGCTTTCTCTGTGCAAGTAGCGGTTTGTCCAACAAACGAGTCACAAAACAATTTGGGTGTGGCCACAGTTTTCATGCACATGGTCACAGGTTCAAACTGAACAAAAAAATGCTTCCCTCCCGAAATTAGTGTTCTCAATTTACATAAAACATGGAGTATTTTGAACAGGACAGGGTGGATTATTATGAAAGTGGATATATTGGAACAGGCCATAATGGTGCACTCTGTCACCATGTTGTCAGCAAATTGATAGCACTATCTGCCCCTGTCCGACATAACACTTACCTGACAGCACAGAGTTGGCGATTTAAGCTGCCCTGCTTGGGGAGGAGGATATGGGAGATAGCAAGGTTAAAAACAGCTTTCTGTGATACATTCACAGTATCTGGGAAATAAGCATCTGCAATGGCAGTTAGCAGGGACAAAACAATAGTGTGCAGTGATGATTATACACTTAATAAAATGAAGATAAATCAGAAACCAAGTACAATTCAAGTATTTATTTCACGAAATATTGGATCATATAGGTGAAAATATGAAAACAGATAACAATATACAGTAAAAACAAAAGTAATGTCTTTTTGAGAGCAAAAGTAAATGTGGCCACCCTTTGCTTTGATAACAGCCATTAATCTTTCAGGCATAGTTTTCGCATTTTTTAAATTTCTTCACTCGATAAACCACTCCATATGGTTTTTTATTCATTCCAAAGAGATTATTTCGATGTTACAATAGATTTACTCAATCGGATTAAGGTCTAGACTTTGAACAGGCCAAGTCATGACTTTTATGTCACCTGATGTTTCTTTCCCACAGAGATAATTCTTGCACAGCATATAAGTGTGTTTAGGGTCATTATCTTCTTGAAAGTAAAACCTCTGATCAACCCCAATCAGGCACTTTCCTGATGGCAATGCATGCCTCACAAGGATACTGTGATACTTCTTTTGATCCATGATTCCATCAGTTTTTATTCGAGCAGACTGAACCCCAAACCATAATATCACCACCTTCATGTTTTACTGAAGGTGTTAAACAGTCATTTTTGAAACTTTCTCCACCTCTACGGCGCACATAAGTTCTGCGTTTGGGTGAGAAAATTTCGAATTTTGATTAATTGTTCCAAAGGACTTGTTCCCAGTCCATTGGTCCAATCCTTGAATTTCTTGGCAAACTCAAGTCTTTTTTTCCAGACCATTTTCACACTGGTGTCTGGAAATGTAGACCTTGATACTTTTGTTCCTTCACTTCTGGCACTAATAATATCATCACGAAGTTGTCGTGCTATCAACCGTTGATTTTTTTTTTTTAACTTATCATACACAGATAACGAACATCAGAGGCACTTAAGTTCCATTTTAGACCTCTATTGCCACTAGTTTTCAGCAAACTGGTCTCTTTCAAAGGCTTGATGGTGTTTCTTTCAGTGCCATGGCAGCATTTAACATCATTAGCATCATGTAAGGGCACAATGCAGCTATGAAAAATCTCAGAGAGCTCCTTCTTTCATGCCAATGCATTTAACGCTGTGACACTGCTCAAAGTTCATGTCACCTTGTAAAATGGTACAACTGACCATCAGAGGTAATTCTGCAGAATAATGCCTCTAACCGGTTTAAAGAAATTTTTTAGCATCAATAATCATGGAATGAGCCTTCAAACAGGTTATGCAAGATTCAAAAAAAATTAAATTTGCTACACCTTTCAATTGATATAAAAAAAGATGTTTTCAGTGTTTTTGTTTATTACCCATATTTTTACCTCCATATACTTGATGATATTTTTATTTATTTATTTTGTTGTTCTCATTGCCTACAATAGTATTTTTCTATACATTTTCACCAAAAAAATTATAGATAAGTAGAGGCGTAAAATCCAGGGGTCAGAAAGTAAAAGTCCTGCCAAGTTTTTCACCATCCCACAGAATGAGCTGATCACTCATATTGGCTCTATCTCCTGTCCGAAGTAAATCCAAGTGGTTGGAATAAAGTTCTGGGGAGGAATTTTACTTTCTGAACCCGGACTTCACACCTCTGTATAAGTAATATATTAGGACCCATTTTAGACAAAAGTGGTGGTGTATTATCATAACTGCGCACTCCTGTAATAGTGGCTCCACCATTCTGAATGACTGGGTGTTAGCCCCCGCTAAGTTTAAATTGAAGAAACAATAATATAATCAGCAGCCTGCATGGTATAACCTATTTAGAGATATGACCTCATGCCATGCCTAAGTCCTTAACTAACACTGTTACAGCAGTGTTGAGAAACTACTGAAACTGGAAATTCTTAAAAGACAGAATATAGGTTGAAGATAAGGAGCTGACCCATCTCAGGATAAAGAGATGTCCAATTTTCTGATGATCCTCGGATCACAATGATGCTAATTGCTGATGCATCCATGGGTCTTGGTTTGAGATGCTGGTGCTCTCATCCGACATCCAGCAGTTCTGAATGTTGAAAATAGCACCTTCAAAAGTAACATAAAAGTTCCTTTCCCTAGTAACAGATTGTTTCACATGCTATAATTCAGTGCTAATCAACATTATCTTGCAAGGGCCCGTGTGGGTCCAGACTTTCATTCCAACCAAGCACTTACACCCCTGATACTACTAATTGAGCTCTAAGCAAAGACTCTTGGGGTTGATTAGTGGTGTCAGGTGAGTAAGTGCCTGGTTTGAATGAAAGCCTGCATCTACACTGACCCTTTCTGGATAAGATTGAATAGCTCTGCTGTAATGGATAAAGTAATTCAGTTACTTTTGAAAGAAGTAAATGGTAACTAATTACTCATTTTCATTAACTTGCACAACACTGGTAATGAGACAAGAAAGTACCCTCCCTCTTGCGGAAGCACTGAAATCATGCATCACCCAATACATGTCCTCAACACAGTCAGCATTACCAAGGTGTCACAACCCTCATGTGAATGCCTCTTGAGTCTCCTCTCATGTTGCACGTTGTGTGTCTGTTCAGAGTATTGTCTCACTTGATTGGTTTATATCTTGCATGCTTCCCTTCACTGGCTGTGTCCTATTCATGGTTCCGTTGCTCACGTGTGTGTTGACATGTTTATACCCCCTACTTTCGGTTTGCAAGTTGCTGGGTTGTCACTTGTTATATGCCCTTTAGCAACCAGTCAGTATCAGAAAGTAAAGCTCGTCCTCTTTTGAAAATTATTTGCATCTTTTATTGACTAAAATTTAAAGAAGTTGTATTCCTAGTCCAGTTTATAGGAACAAGCTCCCAAGCCTTACTCTCCATCTCCAGGATTGGGACCGTGTTCCCGTTAATCTACAAGTCTGTTCTCCTGCCCAGTTTAATAGGAACCAGTTCCCAAGCCTTCTACGGTCATCAGGATTGGGACCACATTCCTGCTAAATTTCTCCATCTTGCCATCTGATAATTTGGCTCTGGCGAAGTGTGCACTCCATCAGGCAGCTGTCCCGTGCCTGTTACAGCCACACTGAACTGTACCACTCTGCTCTGGGCTCCATCATGCTGTCTTCCCATATTACTATCACTGAAGCCTACTACTGGATTGTACTCTGCGTCCGCATTTGATTTTGGTCTGGATCATAACAAAAGGTTGAAACTGTATTCACTGTAGCAAGATCCTATGCTGTATACACCTTCAACATTGTCTTTCAAATGCTGTCCATTTTCTTTACATTTCTTCATCAAATTGTTCTCAGTAGCTACTGGCTGTGGTTGATCAAGGCTTGTCAGTGTGATATAGTACATTACCTTGTTCTGTCATATACTGTATTGTGAATAAATACTGGTGATACCTACCTCAGACCTTGATTTTCTCATTCATGCTAAATGATAGTATACATCAGTAATTGAAATACACTGTACATTTTTTCATTATGAACTATTGTAACAGAACCTAAATTTGGCATTTTGAAGATGGCCAGAATTTGCATATGAAGCACCATTGAAGTCAACTTCAGTTTGAACCAGCCTGTAGCATTACTATTAGGAGTGATAAAATGTGTGATACTGAGTGAATTAGTGTGATCTTCTGATATTTACTTTAAGCTTCCATTATCAATTATAAAAATTGCAAATGGCCACACTAGTATCCTGCAGATTGGAAGTAGAATTTAGTCCATTAATTAGGACAACAAAGCTGAGTAGAATTATTCTAGCAATGTAGGCTTAAGACTTCAGTTAAGGAACTTGTTCAAAAATCAGTTAACTGAGGAATATGTATCAAGGATCAGGAGGATCATAATTTGAAAGTTTGCATTATATAATTGTATTTATCAAGCAGGCATATTTGGCAGCAGTCACCCTGAATAATTACATCAGTGCAGTGCAATGACGTGTAATTAAATCTTTCTTGTGTTTACACAGCTTTTTTTTCCCTCAAAATAATGAAAACAATAAGTTCAGTCATGACATTAAGTATACTGTATTATGACATTTATTTAAAAGAAAATATTGATTTATTGCCACATCTGTGAATAATACTATAATGTTGGATTTGTAGTAAGCAGCAAATTAATATGCAGACTCAAGTTTTCAGTTACCATGTCAATCTTTGACATTCATGAAGTCAAGTTATGTTTGAGGACGGATTCCAGCAGCCAAACCACAATCCAGATGGAATATGTAATAGCCTCTCGCAGATGTTCCCATAAGAGGTTCCCTGTAGATCCAGATCAGCCCCCCCCCAGACCCCCCCATGCGTGTCTAATTAGCTACATTTGCAAAGAAAAAAAATTTATATTTGAATATAAATACAAATTGTGAATGTGTAGTGTATGTTCATGAGTGAAATCTCACAAATGATTGTAGCTAGAGCATGTAAACATCATGTACGAATCAGCATCTTATGTGTATGCGAGAATGCAGCCCCAGATTATTCATAAAAATAACTGTATATGTGTGTGTATATGTGTATATGTGTCTGTAAATGTGTCACCTTCCTGCCCCCTCCTTTCATATGTGCACCTGGCTGCCCGCATTACCCCCTTTCATGGTTATCATTTGAAGACCCCAATGGAAAAATGATCAGAGTCACATTTTCATGTTGTGGAGAAATGATGAATTAAAAATTCAAAACGATCTTCGAAACAAAGCGCTGAAAAGATATGCAAAAAATGTAATATATATAAAATATCATAATAATTTATCATATCATTATATATTATTATAAATATTTAAAAATTGCAAAATTTGGACTCTGATAGTTTTTCCTTTGTGGTCTTCATTTGATTTCCGTACTGAACCCCCTCATTCATTGGTTTTCTCCTCCATTAATTTTTCTGCATCTAATCAATATGAAAACTGTGCTGAAAAGAACGGCCAGTTTTTCCATTGTAAATTTGCAAGCTTTCATTCTGGAGGGCCCTCTTCTGGTACCAGGGGGCCCACAGACCTTAGCAGTCTCTTTGTAACTGTTGCACAGTTATTTTCATACAAACTGGATATTAAAATAAATTGGAAAAAAGACAATTGGCTATATCATTCAGCACCACAACATGTAAAAAATAATATCTAATAAATTTGTATTGAAGTATTAAACTAGTTTTGGCACATGTTGAATCAAATCAACACTAAGCTGGCATCATATAAGGCAAATTAGCAACATAATCCGCAAGTTAAAAAAAACAAGGAAAGGAATCCTCCAGATTTGAAAAATGCCCAAAATTCCTTCTCACGTAAGCAGAGTTCTTCAGGGGAATTCACTTTCTGCTCTAGTTGACCAATAAGATGCATGCAGATGTCACAGATTAATGAACAATGGCCAGCACAGACACTTCATTTAATCACAGACAAGCACAACTGCTCCCCCCTTCCTTTAATAGACTCTCACTGATACCAGCAGTGTCAAAATCCTTCTGACTGGTTTCTTTTGCTTTGCCTCTCTCTAGGGTTGGATATTTTTCAGCAATAAATCAGAAGCCAGTCTTTCTGTATTTTGATCGGTTTTTGTTCATGAGCAGTATTTCTACCTGGCTTTCCCATGCCCGAAGTTTCACTGGGACAGCAGGTCCACCATTGTTATTTTAGTGGAGAAAACCATAAGGTCATATCAGTCCCCCATCAATGTCTTTTTCTGAGAGGTTGGCAGTCCACACTGGCAAATAAAAACCATATGCCTGCCAGATTCCATGGGGAGGAGAAAACAAAAAGTTGGGCAATTATTAGAATCATTCACAGACAGAAACTACTTCACTGGCTTCTGCTGATAAACTGCTGTCATCGGGAAACCGATCCATCTCTGGGTGAATGAGAAACTGATGTGTCTCTGGCTGTTTTATGCAGGCCCAATGAAACAAAAAAAAACTGTTTCTCAATGTAGCTTTTCTCATTATCACTTTCACTGCAAACAAAGCTGAATCCACTTTGTTAGAACATCTAACATAATCACTGGAACTGGCCATTATGGGGAAAGGAGTTTCAAACTGTGAAGCATGGAATGTAAAAGGAGACATCTTAGGTGAGAAGAATAAGTGAGTTTGTGCTCGCGAACCATTTGTCTCAAGAATGTGATCTTTCTAACAACTTGATTTTAATAGTTGTCCTGGCACACTATTCTCATAGCACTTTCTAAACAGTAGGGCTTTGCAAAGAGGAAGAGCCAACTACGACAGGTTCAAACTAGGCATTTTTGGACCAGGGTGTCAGGCCCTGAGTCCTTATTATTTTTCCTGCAATCCAGCTATCTTTCTCCGGTTTTTCCATCTGTTCCCCTTATTGGTTTCCATTATACAATTATGGACCCTTGCTCTCCTTCCCTTTTGTGCTGCTGCCTCCACCTGTCCCCTATTGTTGATTGTTTATGGAGTATACTTAAGGTCCTGGTCTAAGTCTGTTCCCTGCTGGATTGTTCCTCCTCTTAATCTCCAAATCAGTTTAAGCCAAGAGCTTTAAAATTCACCGACTTCTAAGATTCACCTTTAAATCACTTTATTAGGGATATCCTTCCTTTTATCTTAAGCTCCTGTTTGGTGAGTTGGCTGGTCTTTCCTTTCCCTATGTTCTTGATTGGGCTTTATCTTATAGCCCCGAACCCTTAATTGCTCTCCCGGTACTGACTTCAGACCTGTGTTGGACTACAGCTTGTTTATCCCACATTATTCCAGTTTGCCCCTCGCCTGGCCTGGACGGTCTATGACCAAGATTTCTTCAAGATGCGTAGTTGTGTTACCCTTTTCTTCTATTTGTGCCAATAGCAGTTTATTACCTGCTGAATGAAAAACACTGAGAGGCTTTCTATGGATCTCCACCTGGTTCCTTCACTGTGGCACATAACATTAGGGTGTCTTGGGCAATGCACACTTTCCCTTTCCTAAGGTTGCACACAGCCTAGGGCAATGAGAGATCATGGTCTTATTTGAGGGAATCGTAAAAGAATTACAGTGCCTCTTTATATCTTTACCTTGCATAGTATTTCTTATCTAAATTAATCTGTTTCCTCCCAACAGCCTAACTGGCCTTAACAAGTACTGTTGAGAATGTATTTCTCCTCTAATCAGTCTAACTCAATATGCAAGGGGTTTGTCAATCCTCCACTTAAATAAGGGCAAGAATGGGTCCAAATTTTCTAGGCAAATTCATCAAGGAGGATGCTCTCCCTTGGTAAATTAAAATCAGCCATGGAGGTGTTTGCGTAAGGTTTGTTTTTAAACAAATTGTAAGTTCAGTCAGGTCCACTTTGTCAAAACCCTATATTATATTATCATTTGCAGCGAATTCACTTGCAATATTTGAATTTGGCGGCATGGCTCTGTTCTGGGGCCTCCCTGCCCTACCACACGTGTGGGTCATTCCATGTGAAATCTACTAAAGGTCCCCGGGTCACCAACTCAGATTTGGCTTAGATTTATTTTGGGAGTACCTCTATATTCATAATGAACACATGCAAAATTTTAGCCTCCTACTCCAAGGGGTTTCCGAGATATGGTCCCCTCAAAATCAGGGGCCATGCCCCAAGATAATCGCGAACGTTAATTTATAGGGATTTTGGAGGCCAATATCTTTGGAACCAATCATAGGTATGGGCTGAAAATTGCTATGCAGGGTATTTTGGGTGCAGGCTTTCAGAATCTCTTTTCAAAATTTATCTATCTCTTTTCATTTTTGAGATGTTGGCCTCTCAAATATGAAAATTTTTATGGGTGGAAATCAAAAACTCAGTTTTCAAGGGCCCCCCATGAGGCCAGGATCCCTTACAGAGGCTAAATTGTGCTGGATTCCTTCTAAATGAGGACAGGTCTGTCTGTACAAGGAAGATTGACTGCATCCAAGGCATAATAGTGGAGTTAAGACCTTGAAATGGGTCCTAGCTGAAAAAGTCACTTTTTTGCCAATTTTGGATTGGCAAGTTCACCATGTGGGCAGTTCCCGACGGTAATGAAACTTGTTCTACATGAATGTATATATCTTGGCTTTATTTGATCAGAATTACAACTTGTTTTCTCATCTCCTTCACTATTTAGCCATGCTATGAACTATAGTTTTTTTTTGTTTTGTTTTTTTTTTTTTGCAAAAACATCCTCCCCCCCCCCCCCACCCTTATGGCTTTTGCTTTCATAAAATGCCATAAGGTGAAGCTAATATAAGTTGTATGCTATTGTTTTAGTACCATCTTAAGATTCACCTTATTGGTTAAGTGAGATGCTTAGTATATGGCCATCTGCCCACAACTGACCATAAATGATCACAAATGCGAGAAAGCTAGACTCCAGGAACTGTCAAGTAAGATTACCAATCATAACAAAAGAGCTGATTATACAAATGATGATGACTTCTTTTAAATTAGGGCAGTTTCTGTCCTGGTTTCAATTTGAACTTCGTAGCCATTTCTTCTTCAACAGTTTTCAGGGATTTTGAAAATAAAGTGTATCACAGTGAGAGAAATGAACTTTTTTGAAATGAACACACATTTAAAAATGAACTCAAAACAACAGTCAGTATCGGGTGTGACCCCCACGAACATCCACACAGGCAGTACAACGTCTCCTCATGGACCTGACTAAGCGTCTTAGGATGTCTTGGGGAAGTTGTCGCCACTCTGCCTGTAGTGCATTCTGGAGTTGCTGCCTGGTTTGAGGTCTGGGTACTCTTGATGAAAGAGCTCGTCCCAGTTGGACGTACTACACCCAAAAACGCACTGATGCTGGACGTACTACACCCAAAACGGTGAGCCACTTGCCGGGCACTTACTCCCGCCTCTAGCATACCCAGGGCCCTGTTCCGTTGTTCAGTCGACAGACGTGGCATTATGACACTTAAACATGTTTTTTGTGTGGCTTTTATCATGCCTTTATATAGGGAAGACAACCCCTCCTTCATTTCAACCACTGTACTTGCACAACTCCTAATCCCATATGTTGTGCTCAATATGGATTGATGAGAGTCCAACTCACACTGTTGAGTTACATGATGATCATTCATGTGTAACGAGGTACACATTGTGACCCCAATGGTCACTTAAGAACTCAAATTGGACTACTCAGGTCCTGAGCAAAAATAAACCAAAATTTAGAGTGTTGCGTTTTCATTGCCTTTGAGTATATGTTTGCCGCATTCATCATCCAAGGAAATCCCAATTTTGCACCTGGCAGAAGCCATGCTGAAGCTTCAATGAATTCATTAATTAGCTACCCTATTGTTTTAACCAGAGGTGATGCAATACCCATGGAAGATGATGCAGTACCTGGGAGATCCTAGGGATGGAATGCAGCATCATGTCAGATGTCATATTATCTTAGGAAATGGTGGAACTTGAGTCTATGAGAAGACACATTCTATTTAAAACTTCTCGTTGAAGAACAAAGGGGATAATAAAGGGCGTTTTTACCCCAAAACGCCTATATTTGATAACATGATTAAACAGTGAAGGAGATGAGAAAACAAGTTGTAATTTTGAACAAATATAGTCAAGATATATACATTTATGTGGAACAAGTTTCATTACCATGGGTAACTGCCCACATGGTGAACTTGCCAATCCAAAATTGGCAAAAAAAAATTTCAGCTAGGACCCTCTTCAGGGTTTCCTAACTATATTATTATGCCTTGGGTGCAGTCAATCTTCCTTGTACAGACAGACCTGTCCTCAATTAGAAGGAATCCAGCACAATTTAGCCTCTGTAAGGGATCCTGGCCTCATAGGGGGCCCTTGAAAACTGAATTTTTGATTTCCACCAATAAAAATGTTCATATTTGAGAGGCCAACATCTTGAAAATGAGAAGAGATAGATAAATTTTGACAAGAGATTCTGAAAGCCTGCAACCGAAATACCCTTCATAGCAATTTTCAGCCCATACCTATGATTGGTTCCAAAGATATTGGCCTCCAAAATCCCTATAAATTAATGTTCGCAATTAGCTTAGGGCATGGCCCCTGATTTTTGGGGGACCATATCTCGGAAACCCCTTGGAGTAGGAGGCTAAAATTTCGCATGTGTTCATTATGAATATAGAGGTACTCCAAAAATAAATTTGAGCCAAATCTGAGTGGGTGACCATGGAAGATTCTTGTACTTTGGTTGAGTTCATATGGAATGACCCGTATGCATGAAAAGCCAGTAGGCAGGGAGAGCCAAAAACCTGCCCTTCCATGCATACGTGTGAAAGCCGTTGGCAGAGAGAGCAGCAACAAACCCCCAGGGGTACAGAACAGAGCCGCATCAATGACTGCAATGTCATTGACGTAAGTCAGATAAACATGTAAAGGAGGAGCTGGGGTTGGAGGTGGGTTGCAAATGAGCAGAGAAAGTGGCAATAGTAGGCAGGCAAAGCATCTTTAATTTGGGTGCCTTGTTTAAGATTTGTCAATGGAGTGCGTGGAGGGAATCAGCCGAGCGGTCAGCTGATGTGGGCTTGGCTTGCAATCTGTACCATTACTAGTGAAGGCAGGCTTGCAAGCTAGGCGTGACTCCGTGGCCTGCCTGAACTAACGCTGTGCTCAATCAATTAAATTGTTTTGTGACAGAAAATGAAATATTGTGTTATTGCATCATTTTCAGTGTGATACAGGTCTAAGATCATTTACAAATCACAGCTTTCAGTTTTAATTTCAATTTACCGGCCCAACTTTTTCTGATTTGGGGTTGAAAATTGACTGGCATCAGTCCATATTTTTTTTGTCTCCCCACCTGCGTCGTGCCACAGGAAGCAGCCTCAGGAAGGATTGATGGGGTTTCTACGGTCATGGTGCAATAAGTATGCATAAAGTTGAGTTTTCGAGGATATGCAATATCCAGCTGTAATCTCCATTAACCCTAGAACACTATTGCTAAAATTAGTAACACCATCACTAACGCCGGGTGATTTTTACCCGATATCAAAATATATCAAAATATGACAATACATGACAAATTAGAGTAGTGTTCTTTTATTTTCAACTGCGCCATGTCTAACAAAATGAAAAAAGTACCAAGAGGTAAACAGAACACCCATCCCTTCAAAGATGTCAAAGACGATGCTGAAGCTACCCAGGGATCCATGACACTCAGAAAAACGCAACATAATGAGAATCACTTAAACACGTTTGCTCGGGTGAAAATCACCCGGCGATAGTGTTCTAGGGTTAATGACAAAAAAGTAAAGGCATGCATTCACCTCTTCAAACAGCATTTATGGATTTTGCAGTATGTACACAAACACATACAGCAGATTGTAGCAACCCCGCCCTCTGTTTCTGCAGTGACACGCACCTCCGATGAGTTATCCCAATATTATCTCTGTTGTTGTGCTTGTATTGGAGCCAAAGGATAAACAGAGCAGAAATGTTTTGAGATGCCTTTGAAACACTGTGGTAGTTGGAGACAAGCTATAACCATGATAGGAGGGACGTGCAAAATTCTAGACTTTTTTTGTCACATTATTTAACTCCTGTCCCTGTGCTTTGAGCTGATAGCAGTGGCATCTCTATAACAGGCGTTCAGGGACTTCAACCCTATCTGTATCACTTCCAGAGGACGTGCCAGCGCACCACTTTGGTACAGTTTACAGCAGTATTCCCTCCTAGAATCCTAAAGGTGGCAAAGGACAAGTAATGATATGATATTCCATGGCGTCAATACCTAGATTTTTACCATACTCTGTAAATCTGTGTTATGTCACTCTGGCAAACATTTACTGCCTTTGTGGCATCGATCCATGGTCTCAATATCAAAACAACATATTTAGTCTCAATGCTTGAGTTCACTGATAGGGACTATCCATTGTCAATACCAGATCTTTATAGTAGTCAGTCACTTAGAAAGAGGGCTTCACCCCCAACAGATAATTTAATATTAATTTAAATTAACAACCAAGATATAGGCACTTTCCATTTCGACTCTTGGGAGAGAATCTATTTGCCAATGTGAATTTTGAAACATCTCTCTGACAGCAACTGGCAAGGTAAGCCTGTATTTAGAAAAATGCATTTATGAGTTATCTTAGCATTCTGCTTTTCATAACTGAAAATGCATTACCTGAAATTCAGTACTCAAAATGATCATGATAATGCTCCTCCTAAATCCTGAACAGAATACAAATGATATTAAATTATAGTTCTGTTAAAACATTTTATGAAGCATCCTGAAGCTCATAAAGAATAATGCTCAAAAGAATTATACAGCTAATATTCTATGCAGTGCCAATGGCCCAGTGTCTGCGATTGACTGACTCAGTGAGCAGAAAAGGAAAATTTCTCGTTTGCCCTGTGCTATTATAAGTCTGAGTAATTTCGTTTTTGACATACCGGCCATACACCACCTCTCCTGAGTCTTACCCTATGTAATTTGTGGTTCTTGCATCATTCAAGAGGTTGATTTATGAAAGAGTGATGCAAATTTCTGAATCCGGTGAGAATACATGGATTGGTGAGATATGTAATCCGAGTCTGGTACTTTTTTCCTTGTATATAGTAAGAAACAGGAGGTGAAAGAATGATGGCAGCACCCCACTTTAAATCTCTAAACCACAATTACAAAAGCTTCAATAGAAGTCACTGCCATTAATATGATTCAATAACATGAATAATCAGTATGAGTCTGCATAAAGGAGCAAGACAACTATATTAGAAGAGTTCCAAAGGGGCCAAATTGTTGGTGCCAAAATCACAAGTGTGTGATAATAAAAACAGCAAAATTATTTAGAGTGGAAGGGGAACTTTGTCAAAATCATGACAACATAATTCCACACACCAAAGATCTGCAGCAGCAAAAAGAGTGCTGGTGCCGCAAAGCTCTCAGACAGGGCAAGACAAACACTTGCTAGGATAGTTGCAAATAACCACTTTAAATGCCACTGTAAATGGCCACAGAATTGCATCAATCCATACCTGAACGAGGCTCAACAAAGGCACTACAACATGGGTTTCAAAAAGCTGGTATTTAAGGCAGTGTTTCCAATGATTTATATTGTATGTGGGAGTTGTCCACATCAGAGAGATTAACTGTCTTTAACTGTTTCTCTTCAACCAAAGTGGTAAGAGAGACAGGCTTCTGGCTTGCTGTAAAGACTCCTGGTACCCAGGGATGTAATAATGGTACCAGGAGAGCAACTAAAGGTGCTAAGTGCTAAGGATGTGGAGTTTTATTAAATAAACAAAGTGCACAAATAAGCAATACAAGGGAATAAAACTACGCAGGAAATGAGGATACTGCAAACGAAAAGGCTACCTGCCTGTGAAAGGCGACAACCAAGGTATAAATAAAGAGAAAGATGATTACATTTCCCGATCAAATTAGCGGGCTATTTGCATTTTCACTGCAAAATAGCCAGCTAATTTGACATCGGGCTAATTTCAAAACTGCAAAATGGCAAGCTAATTTGAAACTTCGTTCTAATGAAGACACACCCAAAGAATGGGCAGTGGATAATTGGAGAAAGGCAGGTAGCCGGGGAAACAGGAATGCCCTGGAAGGGGTAGGGCATTACACTTGCATTCAATAAGAATTGCTGATTGTCACAAGTACAGCAAGTCCTGCCATGATGTCCTCAAAAAAAGAAAGTATCAAGAGAGCTGTCGGGATTTTATGCATATTGTGTGCTGTATAGTAGGTTGAGGATTTGAGTGTAATTCATGCACTTGTTTGCAGGACAAGAGAAGTTAATGGCTTGAGTGTATACAGTAAAAAAAATACCATGCCAGAAGATTGAAATGGGGAAACAAAAATGCCTCAATATTACCTTTAAACAATTAACTTTAAACATTTGATGCCAGAAGACAGCTCAATAAGTCCCTCAAATGCTATAAATTTACGAGACAAGAGCAATGATATTTTAATCTGCTTCCTTTGAAATCTTAGGTAAACATCGCAAACACTTCTTTGTGTAGAGAATCTCAAATTAAGGATGATGATCTGTATACACTACCGCTCAAGAGTTTGGGATCACTTGGAAATTTTCTTGTTTTCCATGGAAACACACATGAAATTAGTCTGAATAGGAAATATAGCAAATGAACAGAACATGCTGACATTGTCTGAGTTAGAAATAATGATTTTAATGGAAAATGATGAATATGTACTTCAAACTTTGCCTTCATCAAAAAAAAAAAAACCCACTTTCACTGTTGATACTGAAACTGGTGTTTGACGGGAACTATTTAGCGCATGCTAGTTGACAACCTGTGAGGCGTCTTTGTCTTAAACTACACACTCTCAGATATTTGTCTTCTTGCACAGTTATGCTTCGGGGCCTCCCACTCCTTTTTTCTGTCCTTGTTAGTGCCAGTTTGTGCTGCTGTCTGAAGGGAGTAGTTGACAGCATGGTTAGAGATTTTAAGTTTTCAATTTCACGCATTGAATAGCCTTCTTTTCTAAGCACAACAATAGATTGATGAGTCTCTAAAGGAAGTTCTTTCTTTCTGGCCATTTTGAGCCTGTAAACAAACAAACAACTGCTGATGCTTCAGGTACTAAACCAACCTCAAGAATGCCATGCTCCCTTTTGCGCTCCCTTATTAGTTCAACGGTTTTCAACTGTGCAACACATTTGCAGAAGGGTTTTCTAATAATCAATTAGCCTTATAAAGTGCTTAATTCGGTTTAGCAGCCATACCAGGAGATTGATGCAGAGGACTGACAGTTGCTGATAATAGGCCTCTATGCAAAAATGTAGATCATTCTTTGAAAATCATCTGATTAATTTTAATCGTTTGTGAAATGGAAAAAAATGTTTGTGAAATACATGAAAATGTATTTTTCTTTGGAAAACAAAGAAATTTGCGAATGATCCCAAACTTTTGAGCGGTAGTGTATATAATTGTGTCACTGAATTACTGTAATGGGCGGTGATAGGACGCCAGGTGCCGCGACCAGTGAGAGAAAGAACTGAGAGCAGCCCAGATAAGAGACAAACACAAAAGAGGTACACACCTCCGGTAAAAGCTCGCGCTTCCAAGGACGAATAAAAGTCCGCAACACGGAAGCAGTGCGAGAGAGAATAAACAACAAGAGAGAAGAGAGAAAATTTCTAAAAGAAGCAATTCCTAACAATAAATGGAATATCACAAATCACTAGGAAATCTGACTAGAGATTTTCTCCGGCCGAAGTGCTAGAAACAGACACTTAGGCGATAGGCGTGGCGAACCCCCAGCCATATATATATAGAGTCCAGAAAACTCCGTCCCAGCTCAATCAGCCAGCTGGGCCAGGAATTCAATGGAAAAGAAATCCGATATCATCCTGGACGATAGAACAAAGAAAGGTCCAACAAACAAACGCACGCCTAAACCATGACAATTTCAAGCAATTTAGAATAAACCATAATCCTGAATGTTTTCTCTTTACAATGAGGGAGTGACTGAAAGTCTACCCATTCTACACATCTTGATTGATTCATTTCAGATCCATTGTGGTGGCATACAGAGACAAAATGATTAAACTTGTTTCACAGCTGTAATGCTTATGGACCTCACAGCAAAAACAAAACCTCCATGAAAACTGTTCGCTTTATGCTGCCGAGGATATTTATTTCATTACGCAACAGTTCAGTATTTTAGCAAATGTTCAAGATTAATTTGAGTCTTTTCAACATTTTAGTGTCTATGTTAGAGGTGTAGGGAGGCAAAGTGGTATTAATGGTTCCTGTAACCCATTGCAAGTCTCTGGGGAGTTAAGCATTCAGGCTGCTGGAATATTTCAGAACACCACTCTGAACAGGGGAGACACTGTACCAGTCACTTACATTGAAGGAAACAGGTCCAGCCCAGAGACCACTCACACATATGTTTTCATGTTTTGTGTGGGTATTCCACAGACTGACATTCATTCGCTGTTCCCTTACTCTGACCTTAGCCCCTAACCTTACGGTCCAATGCAAAAGTATTTGCCGCCTTCCTGATTTCTTCTGTATCTGGATATTTGTCACACTTGAATGTTTCAGATTGTCAAACCAATTTTAATATGAGACAATAATAAGCTGAGTGAACTCAAAATGCAGTTTTAAAATGAAGATTTCAATTATTCATGAAAGAAAGTTATCCGACCCTGCCTGGCCCCATGTGAAAAAGTAATTGCCCTCTTTGTTGTTAAATCTGTTACATTCCTCAGACTGGGTTACCCAGTCCATCTTCCTTCTGTGTCCATATTTTCCCCTAACCCTACTGTCTCTAGTTTTGGTTCTTGTCTGTCTGTGCTGGGCGTGTTGTTCACTGGCTTCCCTTGCATTCACTCACGCAATCAACATTGCTTTCAATTATCCAATTACTGACTCTTCCCGCTCACACCACATCCAACTCAATTACTCAATTACTGATTCCAGCCTCTGCCCTGCCTGCGCTCCCACCATTATACTGACTAACACACCTCACCTGCTTCTTCCCCTTTATAACCCTGCTTTGCCCTCTGTTGTGTGCCAGTTTGTTGTAGGTTCTGTTTAAGAAAGTCTTGTGAATTCTGCTGCTTAACCTTGGCTAAGTTTTTATGTCCGCTGAGCTCCTTCCCTGCCCAGCTCCTGCCCTGCCCGCCTACCCTGACCTGCTGTCGTCCAGCCTGCTTCCCCATCCAGCTCTGGACTCATCTGCCTTGCTGAGACTTTTTGTTATTGTTTAATAAACGCTCTACTAAGCTTTTCTGCATATCTGCCTCTGAGTGGTGCATTTGGGGTCAAGCCTCCTTGGACCGTGACAAAATCAACTAATTAAACAAATGTAATTGATAATTTGGATAAAATTCACTAGACATGCCCAGACATAGCCTCCGTTGCTGACGGATCCGTGACATAGTGGCATTGTGCAAAATAAGCAAATCAGAATGCTTGTTAAATGATAGTTCTTTTGAATTTCCTCCATCAAATATTAATAGACAAAAATGGTGGGTTCAGAAACTCCTAACAAACTTGTTGATAATGGCGTTTGTTTTGTATGTAAAATAAGAATCGATTTGAAGAAAGAGAAAACGTGTATATGGAAAAAGCTGATTCGATGTTCCTTCAATTATAAGTCGTGTTCTCTCTGTAAATACTGCTGAATATTCCTCAAGCAAACTGTTTTTGTGCCATACGGGATGCCACCGTTCATTAGGAAAGTTCTCAAGAATAAAAAGCCGACTGGATGAGAACATAAAAGAAATCAAGCAACTTTACCATGATAGCGACCGGCCCCAGTTCAAACATATAACTACTGAAGCGCCAACCGCTGCTCTGTAGCTGAAGAACTTGTCTTCGGGAAAACTCCAACACCAAAGAAACCTAGAGAAATTCCACCTTTTGAATATTTTCACCATGTTGGTGTTGCTTAGCCTCCATTGCAGACATCTTATGTGTGTCGCTTACCCCCCACAACAGTATGTGCCTATAGCTTCAAAATTTCCTAGCTTCTCTCTGATTGGTTGAACACAAAACCCGGCTTGAGTGCGCAGACATTGTTTTGTGAGGGAAGCGAACCACTTAAGACGTCTGCAACGGAAGCTAACCCAGACATGATAATTGCCAGCCTTGTCGAACCTAAAGATCAATTAACTAGACTCTGTTTGGCAGTGTGAAGTCAGCAAAAAAGCACATATTGCAAAATGAGGAAATTCAAGAGCAAATGAGAAAGTTGTTGACATTTGAAGACCACAATGGAAAAATGATCAGAGTCACATATTCACATTGTGGAGAAATGATGAACTAAAAATTCAAACCATCTTAGAAACAAAGCACTGAAAAAATATGCAGAAAATATAATATATGTAAAATATTATCATAATATATAATAGTATTATATATTATTATAAATTTTATAATAACATATAATATATAAAATATACAAAACTGCAAAATTTGGACTCTGATCGTTTTTCCTTTGTGGTCTTCATTTATATGTGTGGAAACAGTTACCAAACCATTTCTAAGGCTCTGGGACTCCAGCGAATCATGGTGAGATGTCTGCAACGGAAGCTAACCCAGACATGATAATTGCCAGCCTTGTCGAACCTAAAGATCAATTAAATAGACTCTGTTTGGCAGTGTGAAGTCAGCAAAAAAGCACATATTGCAAAATGAGGAAATTCAAGAGCAAATGAGAAAGTTGTTGACATTTGAAGACCACAATGGAAAAATGATCAGTCACATATTCACATTGTGGAGAAATGATGAATTAAAAATTCAAACCATCTTAGAAACAAAGCACTGAAAAAATATGCAGAAAATATAATACATGTAAAATATTATAATAATATATAATAGTATTATATATTATTATAAATGTTATAATAACATTTATAATAATATATAATAGTATTATATATTATTATAAATGTTATAATAACATATAATATATAAAATATACAAAAATGCAAAATTTGGACTCTGATCATTTTTCCTTTGTGGTCTTCATTTATATGTGTGGAAACAGTTACAAAACCATTTCTAAGGCTCTGGGACTCCAGCGAATCATGGTGAGAGCCATTACCTACAAATGGAGAAAACTTGGAACAGTGATGAACCTTCCCAGGAGCAACTGGCCTTCCAAAATTCCTCCAACACCGCATTGACGACACATCCAGGAAATCACAAAAGAACTCTGACAAACAATTACAGAACTGCAGGCCTCACTATCTCAAGTTAAGAGCAGTACTCACAATTTCACAATAAAAAAAGACACTGGGCAAAAATGGCATCCATGGGAGAGCTGCAAGGCAAAAACTACTGCCGGCTAAAAAGAACACAAAAGCTTTACCCCACATTTGCCAAAAATTCATCTAGATGACCCCCAGGACTTTGGGGACAATATTCTGTGGATCGATGAGTCAAAAGTAGATCTTATTGGAAGACATGGGTCCCGTTACATCTGGTGTAAGGCTAAAAAAGCATTCTACAATAACATAATACCATCAATCAAACACGGTGGTGGTAGTGGGATAGTCAGGGGTTTCTTTGCTGTTTCAGGACCTGGAGGACTTGCCATTATTGATGGAAGCTTGAATACTGCTCTCTAGTGGAAAATCCTGACGGTAAATATCCAGTTCGTGACGGAAAGCTCAAGTGCAGTGGGGTTATGCAGCCAGACAGTGATCCTCATTGCATAAGCAGGCCCACCTTTGAATGGCTCAAAGGAAACAAAATGATGTTTTGGAGAGGCTAGTCAAATTTTTAACTTGAATCCAATTGTGATGCAGTGGCATGACCTTAATCAGGAAGCTCTGCTTGAAAACCCCCAATGCTGCTAAATTGAAACAATTCTGCAGAGAAGATTGGGCCCAAATTCCACCACAGTAATGAAAAAGACTCACTGCCAGTTATTGCAAACCTTTGATTGCAGCTATTGCCGCCAAGGGTGGAGCAACCAGTTATTAGGTTTGGGGGGACAATTATTTTTTCCACATGGGTGATGTTGGTTTTGAGTTACTCTATACCTTCTATAAGTTGAAATTGTCATTTCAAAGCTGCATTTTGTGTTTACTCACGTTGTCTTTGTCTTATTTTAAAAATCGTAAAATGACCTGAAACATTTGAATATGACAAATAAGCAAAAACAGAAGAAAAATCAGGAAGGGGTGAACATGTCTTCACAGTACCATACAATTAATCAATTACCTTTAAGGGACCAGCCAATGTCCCTCCTAGGATAAAAAAACAAAATCTTGTTCCCATCACTTATGGGAACATTGGTACCCACTCTGGTAGGAATACACACCCTCCCACACATACACACACGCACACAGAGGGCACTAGATTTGTGCCTTCATGAATGGAAACCCAAGTGGCGGTAACATTATTCACAATTTCGTCCCTCCAAAGGCTTTATTTATCCCCCTAGCCCCCCTTTATACTTTTGTGGTCTGCAATAAAGGTGTTTATGTAACAATGGGTTGAACAGTGCATCACGGGGTGTATCAAAGAAAACAGCCAGCGCTGTGCAAGTTTGTTGTCAAAAAAATTCATTTGTGTTTTGTCTCACCAAGACCATCTTTTAACGTAAACACTATTGCTCTAGGATATTGCTCTAGGGAAATGAATCCCGGCCAGAGGAGCTGTTCACAAATAAACACACATTGTTCATGGGGTTTTTCCCCATCTTAATTTTCACTTTCATTATGCACCCTACACATAATGTGTACAATATGCAGGTGGGAAAAAATAGGAAGGGGACGGTGATGGGGTATTATTACACAAACAGATATTTCTTTGCATGGGAGGAAATAATTGATTAACTTTAGTAACGCTCTTGTTTTAATACCACGAGTACCATTTTGAATATGCTTTAAATGGCCAATATATTTTTATACAATAATAATCAGCTGCCTTGACCTCCCAAACGGTCTTCACATCACTTGTCTTGAGAGAGTCATTCCTAGCAGAGCCTATCAAGGGTAGGTGCATATTCTTCTCTAGAAATGGTGAATTTGCCTGTCTGCTGTGGTGTTAAGTCTCTGGATTTTAAGGTAACTAGACGCCAAGGAGGCGTACACGCGGGCTACGCTTGCCCCAGATGGAAACGTTAGTGACCTTGTGTGTGGCCAACTTTTCGTGACCCAATACCCAAACGCTTCTGGGTAATTTCCTATTCTCGACAGACGCGATAGATAGATAGATAGATAGATGAAAGGATTGACCTACACTCGAGGCACGTTACAGGTAGTCGATAGTTGATGATCCCCAAAAATCATTCCATGTCCTGAAAATGCAAAGTTAACGATTAAACACTGGAGCAAAGATTTGTGCATGGTGTGATAGTGCCCCTTTAGTATCAACTGATGAATTGCAACTCAGCACACTATTTTCCTATCAGAAGTACTGTAAACATTTCACAAGCTGTTGATATTGCAACACCTATGCAATTTTAATTTTGGTGACATCTGATTGCTCACTTGAGCTCAAGTCCGGCAGACATCCGACATAGCTATGTTTTGCGCCAATTCTAAATTAAGCTGACACTACAGACACCTTTAGGGTAAACCAGGGCAAGACGCCGCCCGAAAGCGGGATGTCCCCCCCCCCCCCAACTTCTCGTCCTGACCACTAGATGTAGCAATTTTTTATTTTGGCTCTTTGCTTGGATGGCACTGGCCTTACTTTTCCAAATAATACAAGTTTCTTGCTTCACTTATATCACTTTTCTAGTGTGACACTCACATCCTGAGTTATAAAGCTTCAATAAGGGGTCATGAACAATGGGGAAAGATTGATTTGGAATTTGTGTAAAGGGTAAAAAAAAAATCGGCTTGTTACATTCCGCGATTTAAGTTGAGGTTGCAGCAAAAACCAGAGTACAAAGCCATCACTAAGGAACGAATTTGAGGATGCTGCAATGGCAAACCAACAAAACCAGCATGCGAAACCCGGGTCAGGAATCTGTGGGAGAAAAAAGGCTTTTGACGAGCCCACACTGACACCTGGTGGATATATCTATAAAATAAATATGCAGTCGCGCACATTTAATTTTTGAATTTGATTAGGTGATTTCGAAACAATGAGTTCGTATGGATAATTTCATTACGTTATAACATAAATTAATGAATCGTCTTATTTAATAAAAACAATCCATGGTTCATAGCGCAGTATTAAAGATGCTGTGCCGATATTGCTCTGGTTGAAAACTGGAAAAATAATCCAAATCAGAGGAGACGTTAACCATCAACATTCTTGGGGCACTGTTGCTGTGTAATCGATTCCGTTATTTATTACTGTCGTATATGAGAGCAATTAAGCAATTTTGGTCACGTTTCATTTTCAAAACTACAGGTCCCAGTAATACTGAAACTTCCGACTTCCTGTTCACGAATTCTAGGAAGTCACATGATAGCTAGGCGGAGAGACCTGGATCAATAACGTATCCCTTTTCAAAATAAACAAATAAATAAAAGATCGTTGACGGGCGCTTAATTAAATAGTGCATCAAGATACAGGATGTCTAGACAATCAAACAGAACGACTGAAAGCAAGAAAATGGTAAGGAAGGGAAACGACTTTCATTTTAAACGGAAGCCTCTGATGATGCTGCTGGTCTAGCCAGCTTGCTTGTCAGTATACTAGACGAACGTTACCTTGAGGCTTGTTGCATTTGGCTAACTATTGATGAATGAGGAAATTTTAGCTTGAAGCAAAACGCAACCTCCAGATCGGTTTTTGCGGTTCGTTTGCAAAATCATGTCAGCATGCTAAATAAAAAGAAAATATAGTTCGTTAAGTTCATCTATTTCTAAAATACTACCTAGCTCGGTAACTTGAGGTGGCTAACAGTGACTACTCTAAAGCCAACCGCATGTTTTCAGTATTAATGTTGCTAACCTGAGACAATTTCAGGACGGAAAGGTTCTTTGAGTTTTAATTAACTAATTGTGCAGTAATCATCTTACTTTAGCATGATGGTTTTCATTACAGTTACTTGTTACGGGTCAGCACCACAAGTGCTGCACAAATAGAGGTTAACGAGAAATTTACGTGTTGAAATTGTGTGTACCAAATGAAGTCTGTTATGCAGAATGAGATATATTGCCTGTTTGTCGTAGTTGGACAGATACGCTGTCTGGCCTAAAAGAGACGCCTATCGGTGTTAAATTATCTAGTTAATACTTCAGAGCCTATTATTGAGTTCATTATTGCAGTGATTAATATATTTCAGCTGCCAGCCATTCCTATGAACGCTGAGTAATGCAGTGTGTAGCTTCTCATTTCTTAACCATATTGGAAGACGTATCTCATGGTTGTCGAAAAGATGTTGCTGTGTTTCAATACTGTAAATGATGGACTGCTGGGCAATTCCACATAAGAGTTGCTAAAACAGCAATTTTTAAAAAGTGTTTTATATTAGAAATATACAGGTTATCATTTAGATGACTTATTACCAAATCAGACACTGAAAACCATTTTGAAATATCTTTGACGGTCTTCTCAAAATTTAGATTTGAATTTTGTAATATTTTTGGCTCCAGGACAAGGATCAAAGGTTATTTTTCCAAAGCTGACAACTCCTAAAAGATATTTAGCTATTTCCTGGTATTTACTGTATTTCCATACATGGATAGCCAAAGTATTTGAGACTGTAAGTCATTGCAGGAAATTGAAACACACAATTCCAGTGGCTCATTGTGAAATTTGTCATTTTTCAACGAGGTCAGCAACACAAACATCATTTATGATACAAATTTTCAATTGCTTTGTTGTTTTTAGTATAAATTTAGATTATCAGAAAATGGAATTCCATTTCCATTTTGTAGTTCCGTTACTGCTGTCTCTTTCTCATAAATGGCATCCTACAAGATATCTGTGAACATACCAGTCAATATAAACTTACCATGGCCTAGTCAACATCCTAGGCCACCAACTTAAGCTTAAACCTACTGCCTATCATTGCCAGATTTCAGAGAAATGCCTGTCACAGTAAAGACAAAAATAATGGGGTCATTCCATGTCAGATCATCAAATGGGTCTCACCACCACCTTCTCAATTTTGCTAATTTTTTATATGCAGCTGTATAAATATATCACCGGCAAATCCGAAATTTCAGCTCGTTCGGACCAAAAATGAATTTTTGGTGAATTATTTTCTAAGGGTACTGTCCGTCAGTTTTTTTGTCAATTGGCATTTTTCTTGTATTTAACATGGTATACCTTTTTTATTATTAGACTTATAGCTTTGAAACTTTGCATCTAAGCTAATGTTACACTGCTTAATCAGAAAATGCAGTCCATTATACTTTATCTTTCTTGGTTGTGGAGCTATGAGGACACCAAAAGTGCCTTTTGTTCAGGCAGTACCATGTTTAGGTCCCCAAAGCACCCCCAATATAAACCCTAGCCTAAGCTCTCTGGCATTTTTTCCGTTCATTTGTGTCTGCTGAATACAAATCAGGCTGAATTCACCATGAATTCATCACCAACTGCAGTCAGTACCTTGCCAAATGTGAAAAAAATGCTAAAATGCCACCTGTTCAAACCCCCGTATCTCCAGGGGCACACCTTGGATTTTCTTCTATTTTTTTAAACTGATTCCTCTATTATAGTAGAAAGACCACTCCAAAAATTGTTGATGTGTTTTGACCAATTTAAATTTTGCAAGCGTCTGAACAGATTGTATTGTACTGTGATATGCATCTATTTTGTACGCAAATAAGAAATAAAAGTGAAAATCATTCTGTTATGCAGTCCACTCAGCGCTTTCTTCGTCAGACAACCTCCAAACTCCCCCTAGTGGTAGATCCCAATTTTGCGAAAAAAATATTTTCGTAGGGGTGTTGACAAGAGTCATGGTAGAATGGAGATAAACCTACCTTTTTTTTTCGAGCACTAGGTATTTATCGTAGGCTAGATACCTGGAAATTTACATGTGAAACTTTGCGCTTCAAATGAAATTTCCAGGTATGTATCCTACGATAAATACCTTGTGTTTGAAAAAAACTGTAGGTTTATCTCCTAATTGTGAAAGTTACATCATTTACACATGCATAATATGACCAAAACATGCAGGACAGTGGTTCAGCAAGCATGAGGAATCATTTTCATGCATGAGTTGGCCATTACAGAGTCCTGACCTTTACCAATTTAAAGTCTTTGGGGTGTTCTGGAGAAGACTTTATCGAGTGGTTTGACTCTCCCGTCGTCAGTACAAGATCTTGTCCTGAAATTAATGCAGCTCTGGTCGGGAATAAATGTTTTAATAAATATTGTAAAAGCAGCATTTTTGAGAGCATATAAAACTGCAATAAAAGGGTTAAAACTACTTTGATTGGCAATTCAGGATAGTGCAGTGCCTAGAGAACAAATCCTGTAAAAAATCATGGGGTTAGCTTTATTACTTCCGGAGTTGCAGCCTGTTACAAATGGAAAAAATGCAAATGTTGCCAACCAGGGTGCCACGCCCACTTTTTCAGCCCCCCCCCACCAAGAAATTCAAAACTGGTGGGCTGATTAGGCTAAAACTTGGTATGTCTTCATTTGGCACCCAAAGCAACATATTATCAAAGTTTGAAGAGAATCCATGGCTATCTATGCCCATGGAACTTTCTGAAAATTGGTTGATTTTATATGGAATGACCCTATTTATCTCAGCTTCTGCATCTACTCATTGCATGGAAAGTTTTTTTCACATTCTTCTGGTGGCTTTGAATAAGGCATGTCTTCAGCCTAGGCTGAGCTGACTTTATTCATTTCCTGAGAAAGCAAAGGCTGTGCCCTTGTACTTGTAAAAAATAAAAAATAAAAAATTTTAACATGTGCCCTTGGCTCCCTAGCTGTTCATTATTTCTGAGTGTTTTTGCCATGGCATAACAGGAGCTTTCTCTTTAGGGCAATGCAGTTATAATGGACTGTCAAATTAAAGTGGGGTATTATGGGTCGCTGCTTTTCTGGGAATCTGGTCTCCCTTGGTGTCATATTTGAATGGCAGCATTTTAACTCATAAGATTTGCCTGCTAAAGTTTGAACAATGCTTCTGAAAGGTGGAACTTTAAGTAGTACTTTGCTCTCGGGGTGGGGCAAATAATCGATAAGATGGTTTATCCTCATCTTTAATGACGTGATGCATTATTGATAAACTTGCGTCAATCATCCTTTTTTTTTAAGTTACAAACGCAGTAGTCTGTTTTCATACATTTTCCCCTTACCTTTCAATAATGTCATTATTTCATGTATCCTAGGGAGGGCGCCAGTCAAAAATTGAACAGCAACCCTCTCTGTAATATTATAATGTGAAACGAGACGTACATGTAGTTTCAAATTATTTTACACACAGACTGCATCGCATGCACTTTTATTGCGACCTCACTGTTTAAGGTAATATGCAACAAATTTTTTTTTTTTTTTTTGCCTGTTACGTCGTCTCTGCTCTGCTGTATGTGTTTTTTCTTTTTTCCAAGTCAGTAGCACAGATAATGAGATGTATCATACTAGGATTAGGAATTGCCTGTATCGTGATATCATATATGATATCAAAATATTGTGATGGCAGTGGTCCCTGACGCATTAAAATCTGAAAGGACGCAGTAAACTCACTATCCATGCGTCCCAGGGACGCACCTCATTTTTCCCCTGAAAAACGATACATTGGGCCGATTTCACAAAAGCCTTTTAAGGTTTACACGCGGATAATTTTCTTAATCGCGCGTTTAGCATGAGTTTACTTTTAATCACCGTTTCACGAGGAGCAACTGTCCGCGTGCGTCTAAATATTTTAAACGCCTGCGGTAAAATAACAAAAGAAAACTTAAACGCTCATGAAGGTTTGTTTAACTCGCGAAAACTACTACCACAGATTGATTTGCACTTAAATAAGTGACGCCGACCTGCCTTCATCTGGTTGCCTGGTTGATTTTGAGCAAGACTTGCGCCTTTTCTGGAAAAGAAATGCATAAATAAAATAAATGAAATGAATGCATAAATTAGTTGCTTTCTTCAGTTTCTTACTCACTTAATTGAGGGGTTTAGCAAGGCCACGTTTTTCTTTTACATCTACGTTTACATTTTCTAAAAAGGCTACCGTGAGTGAAGTCAGAACTGCATTTTTACTTTTCACCGATAATTGGAAGCACAAATGAATGTGTGAAATCATCACAAATGCCGAGGATGAAACAGTGTTGGTGAAGGATGCGTCTGACGTCATATCTTGCTGACGTCCACAGGACACGCAGAGAAAGTTAGAAGGGAAGTGAAATTCTCGCCACGTTTTCTTTGCCGACATCTCTGTGCGAAATGCTTGTCCTCAACGCAACTACCCGTACATACGGGATTATTAACCGGTAACGACAATTGGAAATGTCCATTATGCAGTGGCAGGTTGTCATAATTTGACCGCACCCGTTTAGTCTGAGGGCTAAACGCAAGGTTATCCGCGTGCAGCTAAACGTGCGATGATCCCATCTCGTGAAGCGGTGTTTAAACGTTCGTTTAGCTGTCCGTGTACTATGGCATTTTAACATGCGTTTAAATTTTAAACTCATGTTAGTTATACGCACGCTAAAATGCTTTGGTGAAATCGGCCCATAGTGAACAACAACTCGTGTTTAAAATCACAGTAACTAGCAAAAGAAACCTTGCTGTCAGCAGACCAGACAAGCGCTATCTGCATCATTTTATTTTTCTCAACAGACTTTCCACTGTGGTAGTTAAGTTTAATTTTTGTGCTAAAAGTTTCACAGTGATTGACTCAGTTCATTTGATTTAGTTGATGTTCAGACAAGAAGATTTTGGTGTTATTTTGGTGACAATTTATTTTTTTACTCTGTCATGGTGATGAGAATGTTTTGTTTATGTGTTTAAATCAGCACTTTTATTGATAATTTATTTTGGTACCACAGACGCCATTTTGTTTTCATTTGAATTTTAGTAATTTATTTTGGTGCTATTTATGTTACTACAAAAATGCTATTTTATTTGAATTTTGTATGTCATGCCACTGTGACAGTTGTTTTGCAATAAACTTTTCAGATTTGGAATTTTATTTGTTTAATTTCAGATACATTTTGAACATACATGAATATATCCGTTAATTTTAACCATGTCATACCATACCACCATCAAAGGAGTTTAACACTATAAGAAATAGAAAGAAATAATATTTTTCATTGGGGACCCATAGAATTTCCCAGGGACCCACTCAAATCACCACCTGTGGGTCCCGGGGACTCACTAAATTGAAAACCTATCAACATCACTGTGATGGTATCATAAGTTTGTTTGCGATTCCCACCCCTATTTTGCTCCACAAAGTACTGCTTGGCACCAAACCTTATTAAGCAGGTAGTTATTAAATTAATAATTCAACATGTTTGTTACAATGAAAATAATTGGTCATTATGATGATGGGATTCCTCAGGTCATCCAAAGAGGTGTTGGTCCTCTATCAGACCTTTGGCAGACTTGGATGCTACCAAATGCAACCATGTCTCCCTTCAAATATTGGGCGCTTACATGTCATGCTGTAGCTTTTATTTATTTTCAGGTGATCATCCTGTTTCACCGCATTCCTCATTTTAAATTACACACAGAAAATGACTGCAGTTAAAGTATTGCTGGCATGATTTAGCTTCCGTTACTGAATGGATCAACCTTGTGACTTCAAGTGTTAACCTGTATCCTTGTCCCTCTCCCCTCCTCTAGAATTCAGAGCTTTTTACCCTCACATATGGGGCCCTGGTCACCCAGCTTTGCAAGGATTACGAGAATGATGAAGAAGTCAACAAACAGCTGGACAAGATGTGAGTTTCCATGCATGCGTGGTCAGATGCAGGTGACCAATATGCCAACACGGCTTTGGCTGTTGGTAGTTTGTTCTGCTGATGTGTTTTGACCTTACCTGCCTTTTGGTTGTTGTTACGCTTTGCCATTCATTGAAGAAGGTCACCAATCACTACACCCCATCTGGACTCTGGGATTTTGACCCCTCCCCCTTTATATATATATATATATATAAACTTATAATAAATACACCAAGTAGGAAAGTGAGGTATACAGACATAAATAACTGGAGGTATCAATATAAAATGAGTATTATAAATGAAAGAAAATCAATATCCTCATTTTAACCTGGATAGTTAAAGGCATCAGATGTATGTATCCAAAAGGCTTCCCTTTAACAAAGCTTCTTAAATCTGTTGCCACCGCTAACAGGCGCTTTAACGTGCTCAGTGCCCTCAGTTTTGAGAAGGGAATCATTGCTTGTATGTGCCTCTTAAAATGTCTAGCAATTGGATACTCAAGATTATGCTTGCATATGGGATATTTATGCTTGGCTAAGCCATCACAAAGATGTCTCTTGGTGCAGCCTACAGTTTGTAAAAAATAACTAGACAGGGACATGATAAATGATAAACAACATAAAACAGCATTGTAATTAATGAAATTTCCATGTGTGCATATTTTCCCAGTTTTAAAATCAGAGAAAGGTTTAGTCCGGAGAATATTGTTGCAATGACTACCGTTACAACATTTAAAATTTCCGATAGGTTTTCTCATCTAGTTGGAAGTATTTTCCGCATGGAGATAACTTTGCATAACTTTGTCCCTCAGAGTGGGTGCATGTTTGAAAGAAAACATTGGGGGTTCAGGGAAGACGTTGCAGAGGTTAAGGTCACTTTCGATAATAGGCCAATTGGATTTGGTAATGTTACAAATATGTACTGCCCGAGTGCTATACTGCGTTACAAAATAAGGCTGAGTTTGAGGGCGCATTTGAGGCTTGCGTTTACTTAAGAGGGCATCACGACTGAGCTAATATGCTCTTACTCGCACTTTTTTTAATGAAGGCTTGTTGGCTTTCTCCCAAAAACAATTAGACAGATCAACCACCTGCTTGGTAAATACCCAGTCTCTGTCACAGATATGATGTAACTGCTGAAACTGACCAAAAGGAGTATTATTCTTCAGGTGTGTAGGATGAAAAGAATCCACTTACAAAATTGTATTACGAGAAGTTTTCTTCCTGAAAATTTCAGTATTTAGAAACCCTTCTTCATCCTTCAAAACTGTGAGACCCAAGAAACCAGTGTTTTCCATGGAATATTGAATTGACATTTTAATGTTGTTAATTGTTTTATCACCATGAAAAATGAAACATGAATCGTCAATGTAATGACCATACCAAGTTATGGAATTAAAAACAGGATTAGCAGAGTTTATATCATATCTCTGTTCCCACAGACCTAAAAATAGGCAAGCATAATTCGGTGAAAAACAAAATCCCATTGGGACTCCAATCTCTTGCTGGTATAGCTTATCCTTATACACAAAAACATTATGGAGAATCCAGTTAATCAGTTGTAGTAGGAAGTCTTTAGGGGGCACTGCATTATCTTGCTTTGAGAGAAAATGTGGAAGAGCGAAGAGGCCCTCTTGGTGTGGAATATTGGTGTTAAGACTTTCAGTATCCATGGTATCCTGGTAGTGAGTTTGGATATTGCTCAAATCAGACAGTTTTACCAAAAATGAGATTGGCTCGCCCTTCATCATATTGAAAAACTTTGTCCAGAAGAATGCCATGCAGGGCCGCCTTCCTCCCATCGACTGTCCCTGAACTACTGGAACTTTTTAATGTCTTATGATAAAACACAAAAAACAACCTCTACCAGAACCTGTTAATTCATTCTAGAATGAACACTGCGGTGTGGTAGCCATTGTTATTGAACACTTAGTGGTGAGTCTCAGTTATCGTGTATTTAAAAGGTGTATCATTGGCCTCATGCTATAAGCAAACATTCTGTGCCAGCTAGCTAGGTGTCTTAGCTTGCTAGTTAGGTAGCTAGCTTGGTAACTTATGTGTTCCACGCACAAATGTTACATTATCTTATCTGAGACCTTTCATTCAGCAGTTAAATATTTGTGCTTTTTTCACACGGGAAAGTAATAAAACAAGCAAAACCTTGTGAAATGACTAATCCAAGCCATAGTATTTTAGTCACCTGAGGTTAGGCGGGGAGTTGCCGACACACATGTTCCATAAAGCACGCACAGAGATTTGTAAACAAACAAAAAATGTTTATTTAACACAAATTTCGGTTGACTTTTCCACGAGATGAAATCAAAGAAAATGCGCTACAATACAGTGCGGTACATAGATGCGCTACCATGCGCTACATAAGATACATACAATGAGGTCGAAAAACTGTTGCTTCTCCACCTAACAAGAACCAGCATATTCTGACGGAATTTAATGGACTCTCCATTTCCGCATTGGAGGCGTGTTACCTACATCACATGTTGTCAGGTAAATTCCAGTGCGTAGGAGGTGTGCAGCTTGCGTCTTGCAATGAAAAGGTAAGTAATCGATTTTGACATCCTTTGCATTCACATTTAAAGCAAGTAAATATAAAGCATCAAACATATATATTGTTCATCTTCGATAGACACAAAAAAATTCTAATTATGGCTCCAACATACCAGCCCCTAATTAGAGATGCCATGCAAAACAATTACCATTATCGTATTAATATTCCATGGAGCCATAAAGTAGAAAACCTACCAAATCATAAATCGATACATTGCAGAATGTCAGTTACCACAGCTGTGGTCAATATACAGTTAACATTTGTAGCTGTATTTTTTTACATATCCCATATACATTTCATATCTCATATTTAAGTCCCAGTGTCAGTCCCCAAAGTCTACTCCACAAAAATGTCCACAGTGGAACAACCATGATCCACAATTCATGGGAAAGAAACGACAGTCCATAGAAAAGTCCGTAATCAGTTTCTAGGGGAAGGGGTAGGTGCGCACCTAGAGGTCAAGGGGTTTAGGGTCAGGTATTGTCCTGTTCCTAGAAGCTCAATTTTCAGCTTCTAAAAGCAAGCAGAGTTTATCAATTGGCCTTTGTAAAATGTTCCTTTTGGTTTGAACTAAGACATTTCTAACAAGACCTTTGGGCCCTGGGAGGGTCTTTACGACACGGGCTAGGGGCCACAAGTTTCTTTGTGCAGTTTCATCCACGATAACTACGATGTCATTAATTTTTAAGTTTCTTATGGTTTTCATACATTTTTGCCTCTGTTGCATGAGTGCCAAGTACTCTTTGGTCCACCTTCGCCAGAACAGGTCTGCAAGGTACTGCACTTGTCTCCATCTCCTTTTAGTATAAAGGTCATCCTTGGAAAAGAGACCAGGTGGCAAGAGTGGTTTACTTTTTAGCTGCAGTAGATGGTTTGGCATTAGGGGCTCCAAGTCATTTGGGTCAGACGATACAGTCGTTATGGGCCTATCATTAAGAATTGATTCAACCTCACATAGGGCTGTCTGTAGCACATCGTCATCCACTGTTTGCTGTTTCAGAACTGACAAGAGTACCTTTTTCACCAGCTTGATTAGCCTTTCCCACACTCTTCCAAAGTTTGCTCCAGATGGTGGATTAAAGAGCCACTTGACTCGATCGGTCAGTAGTGCATCCTGAATCCTCTGATGGTTTAGTTGGTACAAGGCGGCCTCAAGTTCTTTCTGGGCACCTACAAAGTTGGTACCACAGTCTGTTCTAATAGTAAGTACTGGTCCTCTGCGACACAAGAGTCGTTGAATCACATTGATGCAGGAGTCTGTATTCAAAGTACTTGCCACATCTAGGTGCACTGCTCGACTTATTAGACAGGTAAATAGCACTACCCATCTTTTCATATATGCTCGGCCTCTCTTGACTTCTGTGGGCCCAAAGTAATCAATGCCCACATGAAACAAGGGTGGGAGATCTGGAGCTATGCGTTCCTCTGGCAAATCAGCCATTTTCTGCTCTCCAACTCGTGCTTGCATGCGTCTGCAAAACACACAGGACTTTATGATCTTCCTGGCAGAAGAGTTAGCAGAAGGCAACCAGAATTTCTGGTTTAGCTTGGAAAGCATGTGGTTCCATCCTGAATGGCCAACTTGCTGATGGATATCAAGCAGGATCAATTTGATACATGTGAGTCTCTGGGTGGGAAGGATGATTGGGTATTATTTATAGACTCACTGGCATGGCTGCGTTGCTTATCTGTCTTCCGATCCTTAGAATGCCTTCATCCAGAATTGGATCCAGTTTACGTAGGGAGCTGTCCACTCTCACTGACTTGCCTTTCTTCAGAAATGTCAGTTCTGGTTTGAAGTACCGGCTTTGTTCATAGGAGAGGATTTCCTTCTCTGCTTCGTCCAGGTCATCCACAGATAAGATATGTGGTCCATTTGTGCCTTTGGAGCGGGTCACAATAACTTTTGCCTTCTGACATTGAAGAAGGAGGAGTTTTCTCAATTTCGGCCACCATGCCACAGCTCTCTGCAATTTCTTCCATGAAGGGTGATACTCAATCAGATTGTTAGTTGCATTGTTGCCGATTTTCATGCAATTTACAGTGATCTTGTCCTTTTTTACCTCTGGATCACTGGAAGGGATGTAGCCGAAATCCTCAGGCCCCTAGGCCATTCAATTTCTTCCTTAGATAGGAAATCAGGGCCGTTCAACCGTCTGGTTGAAGTCAGGAGTGGTTCTATGCACAATCCACGTGAGGCAGCATCTGCTGGATTGTCTTTGGAATTTATTTGCCCCCACTGATCTACTTGAGACAGATTGTGAATCACTGCAATCCTCTTTGCAACATAAGCATGGATCCGTTTTGTCTGGTTGTGAATGTATTTCAGTACCGAAGTACTGTCTGTCCAAAATGTGGAATTTTTCAGTACCATTTGTAGCTTGTTTTGCAACATCCTATCCACGCGTACAGCCAGTGTTGCAGCAGCAAGCTCAAGCCTAGGGATGGTGATTTGCTTGATTGGGGTAACTCTGGATTTTCCCAGCACAAAAGCAACATGAGCATTTCCCCTTCCATTTGTGAGCCTGATGTAGCTTACAGTCCTGAATCTTACCTCACTCGCATCACAGAAATGATGCACAGCTCAGCAGTCCTCACAGGTCCAAAGTTTTCTGGCTTTATGCATCGGTCAGCTTCAAATCTGCTGAGCTGTTCTAGCTCCGTCAACCATCTTTGCCATGGCTTAGATAGACCTTCTGGGATAAGTTCATCCCATGTGCAATTTTTGATGCAAAGCTTTTGCAGAATTTGCTTGGCTTTGAGAACAAAGGGTGATAGGAAACCCAGGGGATCGTAGATAGAACTTACGATGAAAAGAATAGCTCGTCTGGTATAGCTCTGTTTTTGATGGAAATATTAAAGGTGAAGGTGTCTTGGATGTTCCATTGGATGCCCAATGCTCTTTCAACAGGTGGTTTCTCTCTGTCCAAGTTGAGATGTTGCACTAATGTGGCTCGGTGACTTTCAGGAACAGTTTGGAGTACTTCCCAGCTGTTGCTGACCCATTTATTTAAGGTAAATCCTCCTTGGGAGCATGCTTCTCTAAGGTCCTTTATCAGTTTGATTGCTTGCCTTGTAGAAGCCACAGACTTGAGGCAATCATCCACATAAAAGCCATGCTTGATTGTATCATGTACCTCCACAGTGTACTTGTCTGAGTTGTCCTGTTTTCTTCAGAGCGAAGTTGGCAATGCTTGGAGATGACACGGCCCCAAAAAGGTGAACATTCATCCGATATACCTCCAACGTCTTGGTCGTATCTCCTCCTGGCCACCAAAAGAACCTCAGGAAGTCTTGTTGGTCTTCATGCACTTGTACTTGGTAGTACATGGCTTCAATGTCTGTCATAAATGCGGTCCATTCCAGGCGGTACCGAAGTAGAACACCAAGAAGTGAATTGGCGAGATCAGGCCTTTGGAGAAGTTCTGCATTGAGAGAGTGACCTCTGTATGATGCGGAACAGTTGAACACCACCCTGAGCTTGTGCTTTCGTCGGTGGTAGACCCCATGATGAGGTATGTGCCACACATGGCCATCATTCCTGAGGAGTTGGTGTTGTGGCACCTTTTCTGCATAGCCTTTGGTAAGCACTTTATCCATAAAGGTTTTGTACTCCGCAGCATAAACAGAATCTCTTTTGAATCTCCTGGCAAGATTTACTGTACAGAGAATAGCCATCTCGTAGTTGTCAGGCATGACTATACCTTTGTCCTGGAAAGGCAAAGGGAAGTGGTAGTGATTGTTTTTTAGAACCACAGAGCTTGTAGCCAGGTCCATGAATCTCCTGTCCTCACATCTCCCTCTTTTCTTCGTGTTCTTTTTCAGGAAAGTCTTGGTTGTACTGTTTAACAAGCAGTTCCTTTAAATTCTCCATAGAGATGCAGTTGGCAGTAACTGACCTGGTTCCAGGTTCCTCCATAGCAGAACTAGAGCTGAGCGGGTCATTGACCACCCATCCTAGTTGGGTCTTTACTGCGTATGGTCCGTTCCCTTGGCTGTTAATTACATGCCAGGGTTCCATTGCCTTAGGAACATTCATTCCAATAAATAGTTCAATGTCAACGTCAATCCTTTTTAGTTGAACTCCATGGAGATAAGTCCATTTTTCCAGATCAGACTGTTTAAGTACGGTTTTCCTTTGAAACAGGAATTTTGACTGGGGTATGCACTTCAGGCAACTCAATATATTCATCGCCATCCAGACTGCTTAACTCAAGTCCTTTAAGCTTGTAGCTTTTGACAGGTCCTTCCTGTCCCATTGTTCGAAGAAATATTTGAGTTCTGCACCCTCTGGTGTTCAGCCGATGCATGAGATTTTCGGTGCAAAACGTATCTGAACTTCCAGGATCAAGAAAGGCATAGATTAAAACAGACTTATTACCTTTGTCAACTTTAACTTGAACTGGAACAATTGCCAATGCACATTCTTTACCAGCCCCTGTTACCTGATCTGCTGAGACCAGTCCACTGTTGATGGAGTTTTCTTTAGGTCCTGTGGGAGACAGGGTTTGTATGGTTTTCTGCTTTGAGTTCTTATCGACATGCAGCAATGTAGGATGTGTCAGTTGACATATTTGGCAGTCTAGTTATCGTTTACAGTTTTTTGCCCATATGACCCTTTTTTAAACAACCAAAGCAGTAACCATCCTTTTTGAGGCACTCAATCTTTTTCTTGTGTGGTTCGGGTGTGAATTTTACGCAGTCCACTAACGCGTGTTTGCCTTGACAGAAACAACATAGAACTGAAGTAGGAACCTGGGTTTCAGTTTGCTGTTGCCCTTTGAATACTTGTTCAGTATTGAAAACTTCAGCTGCAGCCACAGTGGTAACAAAGCTACTGCTCCTTTCGGCTGCCTTTGAGTTGGTGGATTTGTTACTTTTATTAGACGTTGAATCAGAGTCTTTAATGTCTCCGAATGCTGGATGCAACAAAATGTTTGCCTGAATTTCCATAAATTCAACGACGTGTTTGAATCAAGCACGGGTGTTTGATTTTTCGAAGAGCTCATATGCTTTGCTCTGCCATCGTTCCCTGAGCTTGTGTGGGAATTTGGAAATTATTATTTTTAATGTAGATGTTACGTCCAGTTTATCCATGTACTCCATATCCTGCATTGCATTGGAACAATCCCTCGGATACAAGGGATATGCATGAGGAGCATTTCCATCTTCTGCTTTCACTGCTGTCCGGCTCAGTGCCTTATCCAGGTAATTTTCATTTCATCGATTTTCATTTTGTCTCCGAAATGTTGTTTTAACAGTCGCCTAGCTTCTGAATATCCTCTTTGTGCGTCCATATGTAGACAGCTGCGCACCAAATCTCTGGCCTGACCAGATGTGAATTGTTCAAGAAAGTAAAGTCTGTCCTGGCTGCTACTAGTCTTGTCCTCTATAAGGTGTTCAAACAAATGGATGAAAGATTGGTAAGACCGTGGGTTTCCATCAAACACTGTAATTTCCCTCTTTGGTAGCAGGGATAGATTTTGCTGTTTAATCACAAGCTCAGCAATTTCTTTTTTTTTTTTTTTTTTTGCACCATCCCACTGAGGCTTTCCTGTGAGACATTACTGATTTCTGGATCTTCCACTTGGGGACTTGATGCACTAGCGCCCCCTTGAGAGCTGCTGTGGATACCGCCAGCTGCATTCTGTGGTGGGGACCTCCTTACTGCACCCAACTGAGCTTGCCCATGTTTAATGCTTAGCACACATAGGCTTCTGCCTCAAGGCCAAGGGTAGGGGTATGTAGTTATACCACGGATTCTGTCGGTCCTTCCATCCGCCCATCCTTCCAATGACATTTTTGTCCAACATATCTCCAAAATTTACCTTTTGGATTGCTTTCAAATTTTGCACACACAGTCTGGGTTAATAAGAGTGGCGCAGTGCCAAGTTTTTATGAAAATGCAATGGTTTGACTTTTAAAATATAAATATTTGAAAATAAGTTTTTGCACATTTCAGTTGCAATATTCATATTTTTGCTTTGTAATTTTGTGTCATTGGAGAACAAGTGGAAATGGCCAACATGTTATGATGTGTCAACATTGGTGTCAGAAACAAACGTGAGACATTGACTTGAAACATGTGTCGCCTTTTCCAAGATATGGATTCACTTCCATGTAATTTTGTTGCTTGAAATACAAAGTAAAAGGTTTGACCATCAGGTTTACAGCATAAAATGTATTGGATTAAAAGCTAAAATGACTGGCGAACTATATAGATCCGTGTCAGTGTGGGTCAGTATAATGAGCTGTGGACTTAGATGCCCTGTGTTGCTGTATAAAATATTTTATCTCATGATATTTAAAATGCTTGGATGTTTTCATGTTCGGAATAGCTGAGTGAGAGTTATTGAAGCCTCCTGTGGTGTCATGTATGTAATAGGATTCATAGGGCTCAAATTGTGAAAGAGTGGTTCAGGGTGCATGAGACATTTTCACGCATGGATTGGCCACCACAGAGTCTGGACCTTAACCAATTTGAGAATCTTTGGGATGTGCAGAAGAAGACTTCACGTGGTCTGACTCTTCCATCATCAATACAAGATCTTGGCAAAAAAAATTAGCGCAACTCTGGACAAAAGTAAATGTTTTGACATTGCTTAAGCTTATCAAAAACTGCTCAACAGAATTTATAAGCTTACACATGTGCCTTTCTAGGGACTCAAAATGTGTACATCTCGTACTTTGTTTCTGAATTTATCCAAATTTTGATGATTTTTTTAGGTGTTTGAACTCAGGTAAATTTTTGTCGACTTTCCCAGATGTGGGAGCATCTGTGTGCCTTGGATGGACATTTTCTAGTTTATGTTTTGGTTTCCCTTTTGTTTATTTTGTAACATACCACATTGAGTCCAGTATTATGGATAGTGAATTCAGAGGAGATTCCACAAGGGTACGTTTCTTTCTGTTATTCATGGTCAGACATGGCAACCCCCAAACAAACAAACGTCAAAGATCGGGCAAGCTATTAAAAAGCTGAACTGAAATATACTGAGAGTCTTGCCCTAAAGTAAATAAATCATTTTTGGGAAGAACAGCTAATTATTTACTGCAATATAATGTTAGACTACCAATTTCCTCCAGTGATGAATTCGAAAAAATTGGCCAATTTTTTCCAAGTTTACCACTTGTGCTCGGCCATGTCGCTGCCCCTTTAATGGAAGTGAATGGAAAGAGTTTAAAAGTAAAGCCCATCTTTTTTTTGTTCTTCTTTTTTTGAATGAGTCATATCTTGTGTTAAGTCTTGTCCAAGGCTTTCGACTGAGTTGTTTTTCTATGCTACTTCTGGTTCAAGTGGAGGTCAGACTGGATGCGGCATCTCAAATCCAAACAAACTTTGTTTTTCTCTTAGGCCATAATTTTTTCTCTTTTTATAATCATTAAGGAATGATTGTAGAAATAAAAAAAATATATTATAATGTTGAGGAATATCTGGGGGTTTTTATATGGGTATGTCTTCATTCTCAGTCCATTCTTATTATTCAGGGGGTACAATATTGGAGTGAGACTCATCGAAGACTTCCTGGCTCGATCCAGTGTGGGGAGGTGTCATGATTTCCGAGAAACAGCCGATGTCATCGCAAAGGTAATGGAAACTTGGAGAGCTTGTCGGAGAGTGAACACCAAAAAATCTACCAGACAATATGGATAAGCAGAAAAAAATTCACAGGAAGGTGACAAGAATTTGAACTCCAGACTGGTGAAGGCTGCAGCATTTCTTTGCTTTCATCATGTTTGTTGCTGAATTTGTTTTTTGAGTCATGCTGGGGAAAGGAATATTGAAGAGCTTCTATTTTGAACCCAGGTATTCTATACACATTTGCTCTGGAATGGTGCTTGATGGTCTGATGTAGAATCAGATTGCACTCTTGTGTATATTGTTTTGATGCTTGATATCAAGTCACTCTGTCACTTGAAGCCTCATGTAAAACAAAGACATCCATCCAGCAAATTAGTTCATGGTGTAGGATCAAATTTCCCCCCTGACTAGCAATTCAGATATTGATTTGTCACTCGACCATTTTCCCTGGATGTTCTTGTGGTAGTTTTATATGGAGCTGGGCTTTGGATGAGAGGGCTCTGGCATTCAAGTGAGGCTGAACAATTAATAGAATTCACATCGGCATCACGATTTAATGGAATGCGATTTGCACACCACAAAAGTCGCAATTTATTTTTCTCACCAGATTGTACTGCTACACATTGCTGGAAAAAAGGCTCTGGCCAATCAGATGGCCGTTCATGCTTACTGCATGTGCTCCAGCTGCACACATGAGCAGTTGGTACTTGAAACAAAGCATGCCAATGCTAACTTGCGTTAACCATGGGTTGTGCAGCTTCCTCTGTATAAGGATGCCAAAACAACTAGAGGAAGGGAAAAGACTATTTTGATCATCATCCTTTGCCCCACTCACATTGCTGTAGAGCCCACTATGATTCTCTCCTAGTTAACCTGATTTGTTTGTCTTGTTTGTCATCATTAAAGGAGGAGACCGCACCTCGGCATAGTATATTTCGGTGGAAAGTAGAATTCTTGAAGTGTCTGAAACGCATAGTTTTATGAATTTAAATTTGATAATGATCCAGTGCGACGCATTTTTAATCCGGCAAGTCTTCAAATCGGCGTCAATATCAGGGGGCAGACATTTTTACTTGTGGAATCTAAGGCTGCGTTCGGAATGCACACTTGTCCACTCACTCTCTTATTGTTTTCAGTGTAGAACATTCACTACATAGTGGCCTATATAGCAGATGAGGGTGCATTTCGAACGCATTATCCAATCAAACACCAGTGCCACAGTGCTCGTGGCGTCAGTTATTCTCTTTCGTGACATCACTTCTCTTCCTTTCAATCAAGCCATGGAGTTGTTCAGAGGGCCTTCAGTAAGCTCTCTCTTTATGGCTTGACTGCCCACAAGCTGTTTTTACATAAGCTGGCCTGATTAACAATCAAACAATTTATCGACTGAGCGACCAAGACCAATACATGACCTATAATTAGAAATGATAATAAGCAGCGCAGGTTCGATCCCCAGTCGTACCAACCAACAGTGGTCGGCAGCTTTTTCAGAACAGCGCACGATTGGCTTAAGCGCTGTAGGGATGCAAATTGGGAATTGACTGCTGGGAAAGGAAATTAAAATGATTGCCTTGTTCGTTGCTCAAGCGCCTCCTGTTGGCCAGCCGGGCGCTCGTCAGTGAGATTCTAAGCTTGCTCATGTTCAGGTATCCTCCGCCCTCGTTCTGAACTTGCAATAGTTTCGACCAATGAGTGTAAAGATGCAGGGGCTGACAGGCGCGTGCTTTGGAGGAGAGGCGCGAACTGTCTCTCTCTCCTGAGCTGGCAATAGGGGATTGCATACGAGCAAGCCTTGTACATAGTTCTCCGATTTGGCATTCAAAATTCGGGTGGGATTGGAGATGTCAAATAAAAAAAAAAAAGAAATTATAATAAAAAGGTGAATTCCCATTGCCTACTTTTATATAATTGATATGGCATTGTAAATCCGAAAGTTTCGCTGACTTTGCTGCATTTATTTTCGCCGTCCTTAGGATTGTCACACAGCTGTGCAAGTTGCCTTACCGCGCCCTTTAGCCGTGACAACATTCAGAATAAAGAACAGATTCTCGCAGCCTCGCAAACTAATTAACGCAAATCTGTGCTGCTTAACGAGCAACACAAGCGCTGAAATTATAAAGACATACTGATACTTTACTTCGTCATTTATATGCAGAAGAAGATGCCTCATAATTTTGTGGTGCAATGCAGAACAATGCTATCAAAAGTAAATTAGACTGTCATCGGTTTTTACCAATTAGTCTGAGCAACTGTTGCTAAACGGGAGATGTAAACTGCGAGAGGTTTAGGTTATTAAGCATTTTTTGAAGGTGTGGTTTCGGCAGATCAAATTCAAAATCAGGAAGATTCCCCGAGTAAAAATGTCTGCCCTCTGATACTGAAGCCAATTTGAAGACTCGCTGGTTTAAAAATGCATCGCACTGGATTATTATCAAATTAAAATATGCATTTTAGACACTTCAAGAATTCTACTTTCCGCTTAAATATACTCTGCTGAAGTGCGGTCTCCTCCTTTAAGACAAGTCAAGCAGGCTGCACGATAGGAATCCTCTCCCTGAAATGCTCTGCTGCTACCTGCAAAGTACAAAGAGGGCACCTGCTCCTGCAGGATTGTTCATCCTCATTTTATGCATGGGCTGCAAGTAGTATATCAAAATGTGTTCGGAGGGCAGTATTGTTCTGGCACATTGGAAATCAGCTGACAATGCTGATAAAAAACACTTAATATGACTCACTTCTTACAATCCCCTAATGCTGCCCAGCCCATTTTCTCTGTTCCAGTTTGCACGTAATTCTCTTTGTATATCTGTTTTAGCTCTGATGCCTTTGATATCTTGCATAGTTGTCAACAAACAAAATTCAAGATCGTTCAGTAGCAAAATAGTATTTTTAAAATTGAAATAAATATTTTAAAATATTTAAAGTATGGGTTTCCAAACTCAGTCCTCATTTCCCAGAGTGTGTGTGTGTTTTTTTCAAACCACAACTGACCCATCCACGAATACTGCGCTCGTTCACGTCAGGTGGCCTCATGGTAGTTTTTCGAATGCATGCTGGGAAAGATTTTCAACACCTCATGCTGGCTGGAATTCTGACAAATTATGCTGCCTTGTCAGAAAATGCTACCGCTTTGCAAAACTACAGCAGTCCTAAAACATGAATCGGCCTACACTAGTTACTTCGCTATTTGTTGACTTGTTATTGCATACGCGCATATAAGGAGCTAGCTACCTTTTTTGCGAAGTAACATGCTGCATGCCATTATCATCCAATGTCTAACAACAATTATATTTTCCAGCGAAGTCAGCATGTACATACGAATATTTATATGCTTACATGCAGAAAGGCGCAGTGTAAAAATTTATTTTTAAAATCTTTTAACATATTTAAGATATGAACATGGAAATGCGTCCGCACGGTCAACGCGTTCTGGAACTGCTGGCTAAGTAGCACACCTCGATAGCTAGCACAAATCGATACACCATGTGTTTGATGTTCATGAATTTTCAACAGTTTGTGGATATAAAGTTATTGTTCCTATCAGTACTTGCCATGGTACTCCTCTCTGTTCCAGTATATTTCATAAATTGCTGGCTTTCAGCACACTTACCACTATTGCATCTGTACCATCCACCATTCTTGTTTATACTTAGCTCTCTAGATGTGGTGGTAAGTTTATTTGACTCTTGACGGAAGTGACTTTTTTCAAAAGGAAAATCCATAAAAACTAGGAAGTGCATAGTATTTGTGGATGCGTCAATTGCAATTGCAGGATTTTAAGTAGCTGTGAATTTGTTATAATTGGGTGAATTATATGTTTAAAGCAGTTATTTATCTTCTTGAGCCACATTTTGTCAGAAATATCCATGTTTGCAGTGAAGAATGAAGACCCTTGATCATATGTTTTTGGTTTTTTTTTTCTATGCTGCAAGCAATTTCTGGTAATAACATTTTAAAACTGCTCAAATTAGGCACAGAGAAAAGCAGTAAGCTCCTTATTAGGTTGCTGAACACTGGTGTTTTGAGTTCATTCAAAATATTCGCTTGAACTTAATAACATAAACATAATAGAAAACAGGTTTACAAATAATTTGTTTGCTGAATAAAGTGTTATTTTCTTGACCATGTGTCCATGGTTTCACCCATTAAGAACTTACTGATTGTTTACTTCGGTTAAATGTTTTCCTCTTTTCATGCAGTTGTTTCTAACATGTTTATGACAATGTGGTCATGGAATTTTATCAACATGTGGCTTAAGAGGATGAATAACTGCTTTAAAGATAAATGCATCTTACTAAGACAAATGAACAGCTTGTCAAAATCGTATGATAGCAATTGTGGTTGGAAATAGAAAAAGTTTTGCACATCTATTTACTGGAACAGGTGCGTAGAAGAGGAATTAGATGATCAAAAAAATATAAACTCCCACACACTGTGTAACTTGCAAAAAAAATTTAATGGCTGTTCAATGGCAACGTTTCGGTCCTAGACAGTCATCAGGCAAAGTGCCACAGACCAAGTTGGGGGACCACTGATCTAAATCAAAAGCAGTTTGCTTGTTTGTTGATGATGTGGGAAGTTGGCTAGCTAATATCCATCCATCCATCCTTTGTAAGCTAGCGATTTTAGCTTGTTTATTGTGGCTTGTTTGTCATTGATTTTGGCTTGTTATGTGAGTAATTGGCAGGGATCTTTAAAAGCAGTTAATGTGAAGTTGTTTGTTTCAGTTCAGCAATTAAAGAGGTATTTTCATTCCTGTTCTTATGTTGTTGATGTATCAAAATAATTTCAACATGACATTTTGGCTCAAAGCCTCCTTAATCTGTTAGAAGTACCCAATGTTGTGGTCGTGATTCAGCAGTATGATATATATTTGCTAATAAATGGTTAATAAAAAACTTTTAAAAATTGCATATTAAATCGCAATGATAATCTTGGTCTCCAAAATTGCAATTCACTTATTCTCCAAAGTTGTTCAGCCCTGCTTTGAATGTCATCAATTCTCCGATTGTGGATTAGATGCTTGACTTTGTCTGTACCCTCAGTTTATTTGGTGTCCTGTCACTAGTGAAGACTGGACTGGCATTAGGATGTTTGGCTCAGTGATACTTCAGTTTGTTGGCTACTATTCTTCGCAGGTTGCATTCAAGATGTATCTGGGCATTACTCCCAGTGTGACCAACTGGAGCCCTGCGGGGGATGAGTTCTCGCTCATCCTGGAAAGTAACCCACTGGTCGACTTTGTTGAGCTACCGGACAACCACAGCACCCTGGTGTACTCAAACCTTCTTTGTGGGGTGCTGAGAGGAGCCCTAGAGATGGTGAGTGATGATGAATGCATGGTGAGTGCCTGGTGTAGGGGTTACTGGATACTGTGTAGTCCAGTGGTTCTCAAAACATTTTTGTTCCAACCGCAACTGCAATTAAAATTTTAAAGAACTGTTCATTTTTCGTAACTGGATCCTTTTCATGTTTAAATAGATTAGGCCTATTTACCCCCTTTAGTTACTTAGTCCAAAATGGCTGTAGCTGTATGCCATGTAGGATGAAAATCGTTCTTTATTTCAAACATTTGAAAAAACGGCACACATATTTACTGACGAAATTTAAAGGGGGACTATCGCGACTTTTTAAAAAAGAATTTTTAGGATCTTCGAGTATCGAGTATAATTGTTGCAATCCTTGCACTGTACAATATTTCAGCTTTTTTGTCATTTTGATTGACAATTTTTTCATATTTTTGAGCCGCTGGTTTTGTTTCGGAGTCCTGACGTGTTCATGAACTCTAATTCTTTATTTATTATCATGCATTCTTTTAACTGCTTGTTCATTCAAAAATAAGATTTGGACTAGGGAATCTTTAATATAAATTTAAATGTGCACTGGTCGTTTCAAATTCTAATTGGCCGTTACAAATTTATTCGCATTTTAATGACTGCAAATCGTGATCATGTCGGGGAGAAATCATCTTTAGCAACGACGTCACGAAAGGCTTTCAAAACACATGGGTGGATTTTGTGAAGAGGAAACGAGCGGATTTCCCGGTGTCGTGTGCGATTCTGCTTCCCTGTCAAATTGTGTTTCCCCTTCGGGCTGTTGCTGATTTAGGAAAATCATGAAAGAAATGACAAAACGGGCATTGATGAATCAGGTTGCTCTTAAGAAAGCTGTCACAGATGATGCTTCATAAAGCGATGAATTTTGATAGTCTGCCATCTCCTGCAATTTGTCCTTTTGCAATATTGAGCTCTTCTGCTCAGCAGTGATCACACCATTATCCCACTCTTTAATGATTTGATCTGCCATCAAATTCTGTGTAAAATATACATTCACTCTCCACACTATTTAGGGATGTCAGTGCATTGTGTTGTTCGCGGAAACACGATTTGACAGTATTGTAGCGAATAGAAACTGGACAGTAAAACACTTTCAAAATCCTTCTGAACATAAAGTTCACAAGGTGAATCTTTGAGTTTGTGATCTTTCCAAATCTTTACATATTATTAGAGTTCACACTTTGCACTTGTCATGACAGTGCCCCTTTAACCCTAGCCCTACCGGTCGCCGATATATAGAGGACCCACTTACGTTTCCCTGTGTGCTGGTCATTGATATATTGTTCCCTGGTAGCTATTTCCCTGTGTGCCGGTCCTCAATATATAGTGTTGCACAGTACTGGGACAAACGGTCTTTTAGCCAATGAACAAAATCCTGCTGGCATGAGCAGAGTCGGATAAGCATTAGCACAGAGGCAGGACTAGGTTAAGACAGTGGTGAATTAATAGGGTTCTAATTATGTTCCTGAAGGTTGCTGATTGGTTTCCCTTTCACACAATGCTGATTTGGCTTGTTATCATTTGCCATGTCTTTTACTTGTCCAAATTGTTATTTTTCGTGACCCCCGTGTGGACACTCTAACCAATTAGAAGTCACATGATTCTTTAATGTCATCATTTGAAAATTTTCTATAATGCAATTGTCTATATAGTATAGTATGAATATGGAATTCTGCTGGGCATGCAGAACCATTTTTGACTGAGTGTTCTGACTGAGCGGGCCCTTTGGTCACAAGCAGTGGTAGGAGTGAACAAGAATGTACCTCCAGTGTTAACTTGCATGTATGGAGCAAAACTGACGCTGAGCATGACTATTGCCTTTCAACCTCACCCTGTAATCCTGCAGGTCCAAATGGCAGTGGACGTTCGGTTTGCTCAGGACACGTTAAGAGGGGACAATGTGACCGAGATCCGTATGAAGTTCATCAAGAGAATTGAGGAGAACCTTCCAGCAGGAGATGAATGAGCAGAACAGTGCTCATGAAGATCTGGTGGTTCAAAGAACTTTGAAGGGCAGTGAGGAGAGAGACTTGTAGCAATTTTCTGTAGACTAATAGGATCAGAGAAACCGCATTCACTGGCCCTTCTAAGAATGGCCTCAGTTTTACATACTGGTGCATAATTTCATCCTAGTCCCTTGGACAGCTATCCTGGTGCCAACTGAATAAAGAAGAAGAGGAAACACACTTGGGCTCAGTGGCTGCTGGGAACAGAATTCAGCTCTTTAAACTGGGCCGTGGCTGAGATTTCCATTTTCAAGTTTGTTTGGATTTTGACAGTGAATTATTTGAAACCATGTAATTCCAGGTTTTACGGTATTAACGGTGAAACTCTGAAGGAGGATGCATAGGACTGACATACTCCCGTCATAACCATGGAATGACATCAGTCATGAACATGAAGGAATCTTTATGCATGTTAATGACTGTTTTTATTGAGGTTTGGGCTAGGGTTAGGGTTAAAGATATTGAAAATTTGTGTTTTCTTACTCAAAGTCAAGTTGTCATAACAAGGACATCCCAAGTAATATCTGCTTTCGCATTAAAAGTGACATAATTGATTAAATCACGCACAATGACAACAGTCATAAACGTTCGTCAGGATTCCTTTATGTTTGTGACTGGCGTCGTACTATGTTTATGATGGTCTCATTTCAGTCTTATGCACACCACTTCAGATAAAGTGTTCCCATATAAACTATAATTGTTGAGCATTCAGAAACTTTTTTTTAGTGTTTAAAAATTTGTCTACATCAAAAAAGGCTTTTCTTTGCAACCAACCATGGCTTCTGTGGTGTTTGCCTGCCATTTTTCTGCTGGAGATGTGATGGTATGTGCTTGGCAGAGCAAATTATGTTGTGAAATGTACTATAAAGTAACCTAATAAATTCTCTTGGAGATGGAACATAATTTTTGACAACATTTTTTGACAACTTTTTTTTATACCATTATATCTTCAGGTTTTGTCAATTGATGGCTATGCAGTGTGTGAGTGAGCTTGGGGAATTCTTAAGGCAAGTATTGTTTTATTGCATTTGGAAATGAAGAAACTTGAAACTAGCAATGCTTTTAGTTCAAGGGTATTGCTGAGGAGAAAATGTATGCAAGTAAACCTGATGGAGGGGTCAGTGTTTTGTTTTTTTTTTTTCATCAGAAATTGACTGTCTGGTTGAGGCCCTGCATGTTTTTCATGGCATGTCCCAGTCATTATGGTCCAACTAGAGCTTGACTTCATAATCACATTATGTATCCGAAGATTTTCGTAGTATACATGCTTTCTTTTGAGCTCAATATACATCTGTTTCGTGCTACGCTTATTTTCATTACTTTTATATATTTATTCTACTCAAGAAGTAAGGGTTAAAATATTTGTGCATATATAATATAAGCTAACGAGCTAAAATGGTGATGTCAGGAAAAAATAATTACTTGATGGCTCAAGAACAGAAAACGCAAAACAAAAAACTTTAATTAGGCACTAGTTTATTACCCTGATGAAAAAAATTAATGCACCCTTTTATTGCTAAAATTGGCATGCATAGAATGGCACTCATTCAAACGGCATGCAAATGGTGCATGAGGTGTCACAATGGGTGTTTCGAGGCAGTTTGTCAGTTTAGTCCCACAAAGTTTATGCTTTAAATTCATTAACAGGAAATCTTGGTAAACTTAAAAAGTTTCTAAAGATAGGTGCAATGATTGCATGTCCCTTAATACAATTGTGATGTCTTTAGTCATAATTTTAACCCATAGAGGGATATTCTAACCCTATCTGACTTAAAAAGACATACAAAAATAATCAAAAAATTTCCTTTGACCCTTAAGTTCCTTTGAATAGTGAACATAAATAAAACCTCTCATTCATAGTAACTTTTTACCATCTAATGCCGGGGTGCCCAGATATGGTCCTGTTGGGCCACTGTGTCTGTTAGCTTCTGTTATCTCCTTTAAAGCAGCCAGCTATCAATGCCTTGAGAATAAGACACAGTATATGAATTCGCTGATTGGAAAATTAGTCCATACACATTTCTTACAAAGCATCAATTGCCTGCTGATGGGAAGGAGACTGCAAAAGCTTGCAGATGCTGCGGCCTTCCAGAACTGAGGTTGCCCATCCCTGATCAAACTCCTGGATTCAGAATATGAACTGAATGGGTTGAGAAGGAAGCATAATTTTGACCCACGCAGGAAAATTAACTTGCATTCTGGGCATAATAATGAAACAGTCCCTCAGGTTTTGGATGTGAATCTTGGGGAACATTGGCAGCACTTAGAGAGATTAGACATGTTCTGTTAAGAACTTGACATTTACCTGGAACTGGCATTACTGGTTCTTGATTTAGGTGATGGAGTGTGAAGAACACGGAGTGGTGAGTATCCCTGTCATGTTACTTCATTTCGCAAGTACCACTCCAGGCATGGCGTGTTATGCCTGGTACAATGTCTCTGCGTTTCAGTCAATACCAACCAGCTATCATAACATTGGCTGCTGTCAGCTGCTTTCAGACTTATGCTGTTTTGCCCCAAGAATGTCAGTTTTCCAGGCTCCTGTACCAATGATTTCAGTATTACTCCTGTTTCTATGGAGCAGTTCCAGGGTTTTCACTTCTCAGACCTGCTATTCACAAGCAAAATAAGGACAGAAGCAACCAGTTATTTATTCACAAGGTTTCTATTTACAACTGTTTGCTGTTTTTAAATTGAAATAAATGCCAGCTATATATTATGCACCAGTGTTACATACTTGTATTACAGTAAATATAAAATTTGGTATATTGTATATTGTAAAATGTTAACATTGGAAATGTTTGGTATACCTGCTTTCCAGGGTAATTATGCATGGCTTTGTTATGCCTTTGGTGACCACAAGAGGTAGCTATGGTCACTGAATTGCAAGGCATCAGTATCATTCCCAATGGTCCCAATTTCTTTTTGGCGTCTGACATGACAACATAGCATTCCATAGGTTTGGTATTTATATCATTTGCATGTTTTCCAATTTGATGGTTTGGAATATCATGCAATAAATTAATCTTGAAGCTTTGCTATCATGAATTATCTCTGCCTGGTATAGAAAGCATCATTCTGTATATCATACTTTGTGTGTGTGTTATATATAGCCATTAAAAGCGTCAGCGTGAGATACAGTGGGCTCCAAAATTACTGCCACTGCTGACTGGTAATGCACTAACATCACAAAAAAATGTAAGCAATATAATTATAGAGAAACGGAATATACCAACGTGTGAAAAACTTTATTAATGTTTCGATGGAAACAACCAAAATCATAACAATCATTTAAGACAAAATTAATATCAACAAAATCAAGGTTTCATAATTACTGGCACCCTTCATTTAGTACTTTGAGCAACCACCTCTGGCAAGGATAACTGCATGGAGTCTTTTCCTTTAATTTTTGACAAGGTTAAGGCACACATTTGGTGTTGGATGACAGAGATATTGCATGTGTGTTACCACATTTTTGTACCCTAGTGAAATAAGAGGTGATGTAATAGCTCAATGTAGTTCCTCAACACTTAGATAAAACTTAAATGGAATTTAATACCTGTTATAGTTTTGATAGATGTTATTTACAGTAATTTTTTAGGGTGCCATTAACTGTGAAACCTTGATTAAGAGGAAACTGATTTTTAATGAATTCAGTAAAATTGGTTTTTATTTTATTTATTTTTTTATATAGCAGTTTTCTTAACGGAGTTACAAAGTGCTTTACAAACTGTTAAAATACATCCAAAACAAAATCAAAAAAACAATTTAAAAATTTTTTAGGTTGGTTCCATTTGAACATATCATTCAGTTTTTGTCACATGTTGATATTTAGAGTTTCTTTATAAATATATTTTTTTGAAATTTTTAAAGTATTGTTTGTGCATTGCCAGTCAGGGATTCCAGTCATTTTGGAGCCCACTGTATGTTCTGTATTTGTTGTAAATTGAAGAATCAAATTGGTTTTTGTTGTTTTTCCTGTGAGATGTGTGTGAAATAAAGAAAAGGGCACGGTATTATAATCCTGACGCGCTACGTGGATGCGCCGAGCACTTCTGTAATGGCGAACATTGAGTTGCTTGTGATGTGTACAATAATGCTTGTCTTGTTCTTTTGGGTGTGGTCAATAGCCTATATAAAGCCAAAAAAAAAAACGAAGAATGCTATGGCTTCATTAAAATGGCACGGCTTGGGACGCAGGAGAGAGAAAGAGTCATTGGCATGTTACAGGCAGGTCTTAGCTGCGGAGAGGTGGCGCGTCGTCTGCACTGTCACCAGTCAACATTCACTAGGCTATGTGTCCAAGAATGGGCATTGTGGCTGACCCGGCCTAATGACAGCCATAAGTAAGATACCTCTGTGTGTGTGTGTGTGTGTGTGTGTGTGTGTGTGTGTGCTTGTGCGTTTGTTTGTGTATACACACGTAAACACACAAACCAGGAGAACAGAGGGGAAATGGTTCTGTTAAGATACCCTGTATAAATTGCTTGGCTGAACAAACTATAGACAGGAAGATGTATGCAACTGAGACTGTGTATAATGAAAAAAACACCAGTCTGTAGGAATGCACGTCTGTAGGAATTGTCCACCTGACACATAATAGCTCGGTTTATGCCTACTTTCTGCTGGTCTCCAAGATTAATTGCTGACTTCTTTTGGTAGGGTAATCACTCATCACTATTGTCAGTTTTTGGACATTGGGGTGTGCGAATCCTCACTCACCTGTGGGTGTTCCTTTTGGCTTGCACCTTCAGGAAGCAAATACCCTGACAAAGAGTAGAAATTTTGGGGGAAAGGGAGTGATTATTTCTTCCAGTTTGTTTTCTTCATCCCTTGCAACATACTGTTGAACACTGTATTTAGCATAGCGTAGTCCCCAGAGTGTTACCCTGAGCGACTGAAGACAAACCCAGATAAAAACCAAACCAAATATTTGTTCTCCTTTATTTCATCTTTCCCTGTGTTTTTGTCTTTTTATTACCACAGCCCTTGGAAACAAGTGGCAAATGTTGCAGGCCATAGACAATGCACACCAATCTAGTTACAGCTTCATAAATGCAACCATGTGGCCTTGATGGGAAACAAATGGGGAATGGCATGCTGTAATAAATTCCGGTAGATGGCCAGATCTTGGCCTGTAGTTATTAAATGCCCACCATCTGGCCACCCACCTTCCCACTTTCAGACCTTACCAGGGCGCTGAATAGGAATAGGAAGAATAAGAGTACAAGGAAAGAAGAGACATTGCAGAACATACCTTGTGGGAATATCAAGCAAAGGCTGGAATTTGCCAGACCATCACGCTGGAAGTTAGGACTCTCCCTCAGCCTTCCCCTTCTGGATTGGAAGAATTTGAAAAGGACATGGATTCTGAGGTTGCGGGAAAGCTTGGGTCCATGCTGTCAGCGGGCAAGTTCCAGGAAAATGGGGGACGGTGATTCATACGGGCTGGAAGCAAAGACCCTCATCTCTTGCAATTAATGGCCAAATCTGATATCCACATGAGAGCATGTCTTATATGAGGTTACTGAACACACTTTTGGTATTTAACTGTTTTTTCTTTGAACTGGAGTGAGAGTGCAGAATGTGGCTTCTCAAAATATGAACTCATGTTTACTGTGGAATTTGGCACAGTCACCATGGTTCACATTAAGAAACTGCTCTAATATAGCATGGCTGCTTGTACTATAGGGCAATTTTACCCTGGAATCCATTGAAGTATTGTGGGAGAGGATTTATGGCTCATTTCCTCGTTTCTTTCGCAAATGACCAAATTGATTTACTAAATTGCGTTCCTTTGTTGCGCAAAATAGACTGGTGTGAGAGCGGTTTGTCCTCAGTCTTGCCAGATTCAGAGAAATGGCTGAACTATAACCTATACATGAAGCTGCGTTGCCTTTTCAGAGGAAGTGGTCAAACATTGTCTTCGTATTTTACTATTGTATATTCTGTGCATGACATGGAGCCCTTGCTCGAGCAGTTATTGAGCAAGAACCAAAGAATGGCATATATTCATGCAGCCTAGGAATATCTTGTAAACCCTATGAATGGGACTAAAATAAAACTCAGATGCAATCTGTGAATTTTCTTTTGATTTTATACTCAATGAGCCTGAAAATTATGCCAAAAAAAATCCTAACCATGGAATTAAACCATGGAAAAAATTTGATTACAACCTTCTGAAAACAAATTCCTTGATGTCAAATCACCACAAGTTCAAACTGGGTCACTCATAACCTTAAAATGCCCCGCATGCTGTATATATCATGGAGTGCATACAGTATTCACTGATGAGATGCTCAAAGTATTGGCAAGTTCTTTACTGAGGCCAGTGTTGTACCAATTGTTTGGATGTCCTTCATACTGCAGTTTATGAATGCTTTATAAACTAGTTGTAGTTGTGGTATGCGTATTAAGACATTATACATAGTTTATGAAATGATTTCAAAGTTGGAATGCATACAACCTCAAATCAGAAAAAGTTGGGAATGTATATTATATCCAAATGAAAACTGAAAGCAATGATTTGTATTGTGGCCTTTATTACCTTAAAAATAATACTACAGTAAATAAATTGATGTTTTACCATATGAATGTTAGATTTTTCAAAATAAGCACTTATTCCAATTTTAGTTCTGAAAACATATTTAAAAAAGGTGGGACAGTAAAGTATATACCACTTTGTAATGTTACCACTCCATTTCACCATACTTAATGAACATCCAGGGACTGATGATACCAAATGATTAAGCCTCTCAGGTGTAATTTTGTCCTATTCCTCCTGCAAACAAGCCTTGAGGCCCGCAATCGTAAAAGGTCTTTGGTGTTGCATTTTGTGTTTCGAAATAGGCCTCGCATTCTCTGTTGGGTGCACGTGGGGACTGCTGGCAGCCATGCATCTTTAATGCATGCAGAATGCGGTTTTTCTTTGTCTTGTAGAAATATTCATGGGTGTCTCTGGAATTGATGTCATCTTGAAGGCAGTAAATGCTGCTGCTAAATCTTAGTGTACTTTTCTGCATGAATGATGCCTTCACTGAACCTACCTTTGCCAAGGGCACTTACACAACTCCATACCATGATAGCGCATAGCATTTGGACTTGTTACGAGTAACAGTCTGGATGGCAATTTTCTTCTTCGGCCCGGCCCAAAAGCCATCTATTTATTCCAGAAAAGAACTGCTTGATTCTTCTGACCAAATGTCTTTTTCCTGTGTGATGGTTCATCTCCGATGCTTCTGAGCCCAGAGAAGTTGACGGCACTTTTGGACACAGTTAAAATAAGGCTTCCATTTTGCTCAGTAAAGTTCTAACTGACATTTGTGGATGTAACAAAGTATTATAGCTCTTGACGAAGGTGTGCAAAAGTAATCCTGACCCCATATAGTTGTCTTACTTATTGGTAAATGACAGTTTTTGATGCACTACCTTCTAAGACAGTGGTTCTCAACGTCAGTCCTGGGGACCCCATGTGTGTGCTGGCTTTTGTTCCAACCACAATTGCAATCGTAGGATTTTAACAAGCTGCTAATTTGTGTTAATTATGTGCATTTAATGTTTAGAGCAGTTATTTTCCCTCTTAACCCACAACTTAACAGAAATATCTATTTGCCATCAAGAATTTCAAAAATAGCATTCGCACATTGCAGTATATCGGAAATAACAGCATAAAAGGAGAGAAAACAATGTAACCAATCAAATTAATGATGTAGATGGCTCCTAATTAGTGAAAACTACTTGGCTCATCATTACAAATGTAGTCCACAAACAAACCAGTTTTGTGTTATGTTGATCTGATTAAGTTCACCTGAAGCTTTTTGAAAGAACTTGAAACAGTTGTGTCCAGCAGCCTAATCTGGGGTTTATTGATTTCCTCAGTGTATAATTTGATCTGTTTGACATGTTATGTTACTTGACATTACTTGCAGTTTTGCAATAAACACACTATCTTCAAGGGTGTTTTTATTCTTCATTGCATGTATGGACATTCCTATATAAAATTTGACTAAAGAGATATATAAACAACTCTGAACATGAAAAGCACCTAATTAAGACAGGCACAGCTTGTTAAAGTTCTACAATTGCAATTGTGGTAGAAACAAAAGCCAGCACACACATGGGGTCCCCAGGACCGACGTTGAGAACCACTGTTCTGAGAGATGGGAGATCACGGGTATTCAGCTTAGACTTGGGCATTTGTAACCTGGCATGGCCAGACCAATTCTCAAATGTAAACTAGTATGAAATCTCTCCGTTCATTTTCAATTTCCAAGGGGTGTTACCAACAGGCTTAGACCAAAATGACTGTGGACGCAAATATATAGACCTACAACCAATCAGAGCAATGAAACATGAAGACATCTGCTTCGTTGACTGAACATCTTTTCATATCGTTGATGCTCAACAGATGAAATGTATGTTGTTAGCTAGCTCCCACTGAATCCATAGTTTAGGGAAGCGAGCTAGCTGCTATTAACCTTAATACAAAGAGCACCATTAATCACAACCAGCTGTTTTGTTTATACTGGCGTTTACTATGTTGTCAACTAAACACCTCTAGCTACTAACCTTAGCAAGCTAGCTTCCATGACTACTGGTAGGCTACTAGGCTAGATAGCTAGTTCCAACTCATGTGGCTCATATCGAATTCATGTGACTTTGAGTTCACACAATAAACTTGCGCTTAGCTGATACGATTAAGCAGTGCAACACTTAGGGCTCTAAATTCGTTGACCAAGCGCAGGCGCAGCGCAGGTGAGGCGAATGGGGGGAGCGCCACGCCAACGGGGTGTATCCAGGCATATTTTGCGATTTCGTGCCTGGCGCAGCCCGGCGCAAATACTCCTCTGTCCCGCCTCTGTCCCTCCTGCCGGCGCAAGTGGCAAAGAGGGAGGAGAGAAGGCGTGAGTGGGTTTAACACAGCCGAGTCAAATCTTCACCAATCAAATAAGCTCCTCTCCTCACCTTTAAAATGTTGGAATAAAGAAGCCTCTGTCCTATATCTGCATGATGCGTTAATGTTGCATTTAACTTTGCTGCTTCAGGCATGTTTTCTGCACCGCTTACATCTATATTAACCATTACGAATATGAGTTAGCTGGCTAGCTAGGGCATTTGCAAATTATTACCATTAGCGAACTTGAATGGAATTTCAAAACGAAACTCTGTCAGATCATTCAAACTTATGAAGATGGAATGAAATACGACGGTTGCTCATTTATTTCTTCTGCCTGCATCACTGGGAAGAGAAACGATGGATAGCGTGTTCCTATTATCACACCCTGTTGCTGCTTAAAATTTTGGGATTAACATGCATGGACAACAATGCAAGATACGTAATACATTTATTTTCAATATGTGATCTTAACTCAGTAGGAGATCATAGGAATCAGGCTGTAGGCCTATTCCTTTCCCCCACTAAAAACAATAAAACCTAAGTGACAATGATAGTATTAAGACGCTTGCACACTGAGCAAAGCGAATTTTTCACGACAGATTACATTCAAATTCAATGCAAACGCGAATACACGCGTGTATTGTCTTTGCATTGACTTTAATGTAATCAGTCGTGCGAAAAATTCGCTTTTGGCGCCCAGTGCTGCTTTACTTTACTGAGCATAGAACGCAAAGCATTATTTCTGTTATAAATTTTTAATCGTGGTTTCCCGCAGTACATACTGTATTTCTGTATTGCCAGTTGTTACGTGAGCACTGCTCAGAGAGACACAAGGTCTCGAACTAAGTTTATTTTCTCCTGATCTGTTGGTCTTAAATTACAGTGAAGTGATCGTGTGGCTCTGATTTGGCTCCTCAGCGATGGAAAAGCAAACAGGTTCTTAGGAGGTTTGTGGGTTGAACCAACTAAGCACTGGCACTAGCTCTAACACGGCACTAGCACCAGGTTCCTTTTGGTGGAAAAGGGGTAAATGGCCACCGGAGGCGGCCCCTCCACCAGCGTGGCCATGAGCTCGGCGGAGGACATTGCGTCCTCCACTCTCTCAGCTGTCAGTGTCGAGGGCTTTGGTAGGATTGAGGTTGGCATTACGGGTAAGGCAAAAATATTTTCCCACTAATAAAGACACTCATATTTAGTAACCTATATTTAAACCCCGTGTAATAAAGATAAGTAGTGTGCACAGATCACAACATAAACAAATACCATGTGTGACGAGGATGAAATCAGAAGCACCTGTGCGTAAAGGACGCATTGCCAAGCGTCTCTCTTTTTCTCTTTTCTTTTGCATTTTTTGAGATGAGAGAAGCCGGATATATACGCACTACCTGATGCAGAGGCAGTTTCTGGTTGGCTGAGAAAGATGTGAAGTCCTTAGTTTGCATCACAGATTCAGCTGCGTTGATTAAGCCAGGTCAAGTTTCCATTACGCGTGCCAACCGCCTTTGATCTGACATCAGGACAATCGATATAGATATTATAATTTATGTCCTGATTCAGATAGTTACATTAAATAGTGGTTCCTGTAATTATTTATTGCATTGAAATGTTCCTGACATTCTGGAAACCTGCCTGTGAGGTTTCGGTGACGTGTGCGCACTGTGCGCCAGTCAGCCAAATTACCACTGCACAGAAAGTAAACCAGGTTGGAGCTGGCGAGCGCTCTGCGCACTTTCAGCGGAGCCTTTTGCCACGAAATTGTCACTGCGTCATGATGAATATGTGACACCTCCCCCTACTGCGCTGCAGCAAGAAACTAGAGCCCTTAATGTTACCATTTGTACACAACATGAGCAATAGCCACTAGGTTTTCACTGCGGCTATTGTTCTTTTTCTTTCTGGTGAAGAGCAGGGGCAGTTGATGAATTAAACTTTTACCATATTCTGTCAGAAGTACAGCAAACACATTTCTTATCAACTAAAGCTTTAAATGCAGTCATCTGTTCTCCTTTCAGAGGAAATATTTTGTCCAGTTTGTTTTATGATGTTGCCATTGCAGATTCAATAGATTGTTCAGCATCAGCGCCGGCCATCTTTACTGTTTACTTTCATGGTGCTCATTTGCATAGTCATCACATCAAACCTGCCCCATATTAAATAAATGGTTGTGATTGACCCAACGCAAAACTGGTCAGACGGAAATCATTCTGAATGAGAAGGTGGCCTGACGCATCGGTCAGAGCCAACGAAACATAGGCTTGCAGATTTGTCTGGTTCCCATGTTAGCACATTTGCACTTAACGCACAGATATTCCTCCAGATTCCTCAGATCTTTTAATTACGTTCTGCACCACACAGGGTAAAATATCCAAATATCCAAATGCTATGCTATCTTTCTCTGAGTAAACATTGTTTTTAAACCTTTCAATGATTTTTTTTCCCTTATTTGTGGACAAATTGGTGATCCTTACCTCATCTTTATTCCTGGACTTAGCCTTTCCTGGATGCTGCTTTTGTATCAAATCATGATTGCAATGTCCTGCTGACATCAACTGTTTCAAAACACGTCATTACTACTCCAAAATTGCCCGTTCCAACTTCTTTCACAAGTGCATAGCAGGCCTGAATTGCAGGAATGGATTTATATTTACAAATATAAAATGAAATTGACCAGACAAATCATTAAATATCTTGTCTTTATACTGTTTGCAATAAAATACAAGTAAAAGTAAATTTAGGAATCGCTTTCTGTTTTTATATGCATTTCCCGTACAGTCCCAACTTTTTCAGAGTTGGAATTAAATATTTATTTTTGTAATGCTTAGTGCTTCATTGAGTGGTATACAGTTGTTTTGTTGAGCTCAGTGAAAGTATAGCAAGGACTGCTATGATCTGGTCAGCAGAACCTGACTAGAAGCTTTTAGGTTTTATGTTTTTTGGTCACTATCCATGAAAAACAGTATGTTTACAGGAGCTCCATGTCCTCAGTTGCCCCATTACCCTAACCTAGCGAAGGCCTGCATGAACAAATAGGTGTCCAGAGGAATTGAAGTATGACGGAGAGTTTGTTATCAAGCAGAAATGTACAAGATATCATGGAAATCCTTTTCTTGTTTCCCACATATACATTTGGTCCCCACAGTGATGGATTCACAGGTACATTCCAGCTCCTTGGAGCCCCCTCAGACAACCCGCACCACTTCTTTTTCATTGCCCCTGTTCTTCAAAAAAAAAGACCATGTTTCCTATCCCTTTATCCCTTGCCTCTCCCTTTTCCTCCTTTTCCTTTTTTTATTACATCATCTGGCCATCCAGCCAGACCAAGCTTTCCTCTCCGTCTCATTTCCCCTGATCTTCTGTCCTTCCTCCCATCTGGGAGAAAAGGTTTTTTTCCTCCTCTGTTTCTTTCCCCTCTCCTGTCTGACCTCCCTGCTGGTGTAGGCGAGTTATGTAATTCAGACACCAATCTCCTATTTGATGTTGAACAAAAAAGAAAGAGGTAAAGGAGAAAAAACATGTCACAGTTAATTTGATGCAAACCAGTCCTGCAAACGATTGCTGCTTTGCTTTTGACTCCATTATTCCTTGCTTTTGCCTGCAGGTTCACATATGTGAGTATGTTTCTAGCAACCTCCTTGATGATAACAAGCATTGCAAATGATATTGAAATGGCCAAATGTGGGAACGGCACTTTGCCCGAGTGAAGGGTCATGTGCAGTTTCCCTGAGTTGTACCAGAAAAGAATGCAGCATGGAGCCTTGCTGTACTGGCCTGCAGCACTCTGTTTGGTGCCAAAAAGAGACATATCATCCAGGCCCTCTACCCTTCACTCATTTATTCCACGCCTGTGGACTAGGATGGCCTTTATCACACAGTCAAGTGTTTTATAAAAACTGAACCAGGAAAGGTTGAGTCTGTTCAAAGAGTGCCCATTTTTATTAGTGCATGCTATTTGTGAAAGATCACAGCTTACTTTGTTGAGACACTGACAACTTTTTTTATTGGAATCCCACATTTTTTACTGGAACCATACATGGAGTTTTAGTTATGCCATGGCAAAAGTAATTAATATTTTAATTAAAATTTATTTAATTTCCACTAAACAATCCCCCACCCTGAAGTACACTGTCAAAGCCACCAGTTTCACCACAGTACTACCATGGAAAAACCAAATATACTCCTTATGGACCACTCAGTCTTCAGGAAATAGATGAAGGATGATGTCACTGTCGCGGTTCGCTGAGGAAGTGGGATTTAGTGAGGGCCAGTTGGCCGCATTGCCCTGCATCAAAGGTAGCTCTTGTGTCATGCGGAGGGTCTGTACGTACCTTTTAATTAATGAAAATTGAGGGTGGGCCCACAACTCCTCAGTCCAAGTTTGATCTCAGCATGAATGGGGTTATGTGCTTGAACAATCCAATCTTTCACAGCACATACTTCTTGGTTATGCTGTGTGCCAGGAGAGTTCTGGTGATCAGGCCGATCTTTGAGGATCAGGCATGCAATGGGTGGAACTTAGTTGGGTTTGCAGTATGTCTGCTGCCTTGTTTCTGTTTTCGGCTGTTTTTGCAGGTATCATCAATGAATGCAAGGCTTATAAATATGTCTAATGTTATGTTCCTACAGGGCAGTTTCATGAATTACATACAGTAAGGTCCATACGTTTGGATAGTGACACAATCTTGTGCTTGACATGTTTTAATTTAGGGGTTTAGTGAAAAATATTGCATGAACCATGTAGACATTACAAGCAGTTTTATACATTGCCCCCTCTTTTATGCGCTCAAAGGCAAATGGAAGGAAACATAATCATAAATAAAATGTTTCATTCTTTGTTGCAAATCAAATGACTGCCTGATTTGTGGACCTTTCACTAATTCAACAGAGGCTGGGTGACTGCACAGGAGATATTCTGCCAAGCCATCACAGTAGCTGCCTTCAGGTCCTGCTTGTTCTGAGAGTGTTGTTCCTTCAGGTTTGCCTTTAGCAAGTGAAATGCATGCTTATTTGGATTCAGTTCTGATGATTGACTTGGGAATAGTACAACATTCCACAACCTTGCCATTTAAAAGAAGTGGATACTTAAACGAGATGCTACATACACACACACACATACACACACACATTTCAATGAGTTTTCAGTAGAGGTCGTGTACACGCATATGTTGCTCACGTAGATGGTGTCGAACGGTACTTGCGCTCACCCTAAGACGTCTCAGACGTCTTATGATCAGTTTGGGTTGCTGTCCGGAACTTGTCACGTACAGGCTGTAACCAGATGTGGCACTGTTGAGCTACCATAGTCGCTCGTGGCTGCCCTAAGGGGGGGTCGGTTTGCAACATCACCTGTTTTCTATTCTCGGACAGACAGCCGACTGATTGTTGACCGGTGACAATGCAGATTACACACCACCTCTCGGCAGCTGAATCCTACCCATAACATGCCAATGGCTTTTTTTCCTCTCCTGTGTCAAAAGCTGTTCCATTTTCATGATGATGAAGCATTTTACATTTTTTTTGTTGGCTTCATGTAGACTATTGACCACACCAAAGTGAAGCATCACTGTACACATCACAAACCGCTCAATGTTTTTATTACTTAAGTTCTTGGTACATTCACGTGGCAAGCGTCAGCATTACAATACCATGCGCTTTTCTTTATTTTCACTCGTATCTCACTGCAAATACAGTACATACCTCAAATTTGCTGCAAATACAGTAAATACCTCACTGCTGCGTTTTTAATTGCATTAAGTATGTAAAGTGTTACCCAAAAATTCAACATGATATTGATACTATGTCATTCTACTGTCAACTCATCAGATACTAAAACCGCATGATACCCTTTCATTTATTTATGCGTACAGGCATCCCTCGTAGAATTCAGTGGCCACTTAAAGCCTCAAACAATCTCTCACTGAAATGCAGTCACTGTGGTGATTGCTCAGGTTTATCTGCAAAAGGCACAGTTATAGTTCATGCCCACAAGACACTTTACTGGTAATTACCTATTGATTGACAAGTTTTTATCCAATTCTAGACAGTACAAACTTACTATGGTAATTGAAAGACTTTGATGGGACCCTCAGAAAAATATTTCAGCCCTTGCGTAACAGCAAGTTTGGTCGCATGCTCTCAACATTGCGCATCTGAACGTATTGAAAAAACGTTACTAAAAGCAACGTAGAAGTGCGCAGGTCATGTTTACGAGATGGAAATGTGATATGGACATGGACACTTGGAGTCATTTTGAATTGAACCAGACTAGAGGGTTCCTTGAGCCTGATAGCATTGATTCTCTGGAGGAGGAAGTCAATGATGGAGAGTCTTTCTTCATGATGCGTAAGTTGACCTAAAGTTGTATGGAGTATATATACTTATAGCTAGCCAGATAGCTAGCTATTTGTTATTTTCTGTTTACCACTGTAGCCATCTTGATCACACAGCTAGTTTGCCGCATTATTTATTATGAGTTACTGTTAGCCTTTGCTAATAATACTGTTTATGGTGGCATTTTGCTCAATGTGGCAATCTGTTTTAGAATTTAAACCGCACTCCACCAAATAGAATGCCAAGGTTTGCGCTCATTTAAAATGCAAACAGCTTGAGAACTTTGGTAAACCCCCTGCTTCATTCATTGCACCGATTCTATTCAATCTAGGGTAGCATATTGCCTGATAATAGAATGTCTGTTTCGTAAAAATAAGGCATATTTCAGATATTACTGTGCTAGTGAGTTATAATTGCTCCTTATAGGGTGTGGAAAACGTTTATACAAGCTTGCGTTTCGCTTGGGTGTTCGGAGGTGGAAAGAGCAAGCTTTCCATTGCAGGGTGAATGTTTTCAACGCAAAATAAGCGGTTTCTTTAATATATACACGTGCTGGCTGATGGGGTTCTGAAAAAAAATGGCCAAAATCCTAAACTTTATCATGGAGAAAAAGCATATTTTTGGTTTGGAGAGGTTACTGGTGACCATGGATGTCCATTAGCACCTTTATTGATTAACTCATGCAAAATCTCACTCGAAAATAATTGATACATATTGAACTTCATGAGCCAAAAGTTGCTTTGTGTTAAAAATATGATAATTTTATGATTTGACAGATTGCAACTCTGAGGACTCATGGAGAGCCTCTTGGATATCTATCTTATTTGGCTCATAAACAGTAGATTATTTTGGATAGCACACTCAGATGAAGCTGATTTGTGGTCAAGGAGTGTATGATCCCAGGAATGTACTGTTTTAACCCCCAGCCATTTTTCAATTCTCAGTATCTTTTTAACAATATCAATGCTGAATTTCCATGAAGACTCATTGTGTTTGCGGCACATATTCTGTTCAAAAATTATGAAAATAAACTGAAATACCATAGAATTCCAAACGGTAGAAGTGTCGGGTTTCATTTAAGCCTTTTTCCCCCTGTTTGTGAGACTCAAATCTTGAATTATAAAGTCTTGAATTCTGCGCAAAGGGGTTACAGATCAACGGATCTCCTTTGCTGCTGTGCCAAATATTGTAAGGCTCCGTGGGGAAGACAGCTGCACCTTCATGTTGTGATGTGGGGAGGAGGGAGGGGACTTCTAAGGCCCAAACCAGTTGCTGTCAAGAAGTGGACCATCTGGGGTGTGAGATCAAAGTGATTTCAGTACGGAATTCAATGACTGAATCCCAATCTGCACCCTCAAGACTCAAGTCCTGAACTCTCAAGGGCTTCATTGATGTCACCTGTGTGTGCAGCTCTAGTGCTTGAGTGTTTGAGTTCATGTGTGCTTGAAATGGTATAAAAAGGCAAAATGGGACACTTAATTGTAACCTCTCCTGTTGCTCGGAAACAGCACATGATAATTAAACAGAAATAGAAAGCCACACCTCCAAAATTTATCTGAGAATTGCTGCTCGAGGACTTTTTATTTCGCGTTTATTAATTAGACGAGCAAGATGTCTATGAGACCGTGTCCACTGTTCTCTGTTTTCCATTATAGAAGGTAGATGTTCCCTTGCTATTTCTGAGTGATGCATGGTCTTGCTATTGAAGGTCTGCACATATGCTGACTAATGCAATAGGTGCATAATTGCATTTGAAAATCCGCATTTGAGCTTAAATGCACTTGGCACTTTTGCATTGGGACAACCCTAAGCCTTCATGGACTTAGCAGGAACACACCTGAAAGTCCGTGAGTCCGTGAGGGTGGAGATTGGGATTCAGCTAATTTTGGCTACGATAGACATCTAATTACATTTTACGCTTGTCAGATGCAAGCCATTCTGAAAAAAACAGACCAGACGGGGGACAATAACTAAACAGCAGAAACTCCCCTACAGACTTTGGAGGGCGTCTGTATGCTGCACCTAGTGGACACTGTTGCACTAATTCAGCGGTTCTCAACCTTTTGTAACTTAAGGCCCACTTCTGATTGCAAGAAAATGTCCGAGGACTACCTTCCCAAATAAATGAAAAAAAGCACGACATGACAAAAAAAGAAAAAAAAATTATATATGTCATGCCACTGTCAGTTAATGACTAGAATAAATATTCTTACCTTCACTTGGCTTTGCTTCTGGGAAATAATGAGATCAAGTTGTGGTGGGATTAGTGAGAGGCTAACACGCAGAATAGCATCCAAAGTTGCTTTTGATTTGCTCCTCGCCTCAGATTTAATGACAGTCACAGAGGAAAGCCCTGACTCACATAAATAGGTGGTGGTGAAAGGCAAGAGAAATTTGATTGCCCGATTTGACAGTGTGAGATCCTGACTGGCAGCCAGTATCCAGAATGAAGCAAGATCAACTTGTGCGAGCTGAAGTTTCAGGCTGCTGTCCGCTGATAGTTCCATCAGTTCATTTTCCAACGCAGTGGTCCGAGCCATGTCTTCTGAAGTAGGATCCACAGAAAAAGGGTTCAGAATCCAAAGGTTTCCATGTCGTGGGTCCTCTGGGAAGTAGTCCGCAAACTGTCTTGACAATTGTGTCAAATGCTGGGTTATAGCACTGGATATGTTGACATGAGGAGAGGCTTCCAACGTTCCACTTAGGAGTGAGAACATGGCAAATAGTCCCTCCTGGACTCTTCTGTTCCAAAGAACAAGTTTCTTCTTGCAGCCCTCAACTTTGTCTGAAACCAAAAACACTGTGCTGTTTCTGCCTTGCATTGATATATTGAGCTGATTTAACTGGTCAAATACATTTGATAAGTCTGCCAGTTTTGCACAGAAATTACCATCTGTGTAATGCTCAGCAAGTGGCAAGTGCCGCTCCTCCAGAACTGTGTGCACTTCTTTCCTCAGCTCATAAAGGCGATTAAGCACTCGTCCTCTCAAAAGCCACCTTACTTCGCTGTGGTACAAGAGCTGCAAATGATCTGCCTCAAGTCTTTCACACAGAGCAGCAAAACACCATGAGTGGAGTGCATGTTTCTTAACAAATTTAACAGTGTTCACAGCCACGTTCATGACTTCATGCTGTTCTGGTGACATCTGTTTTGTTCCTAGACTTTCCCTGTGTAAGAAACAGTGCATCCACTTGGCATGTGGCGTCCTCTCTTAGATCTACTTGACAACACCACGATGTATTCCTGTCATTGACGCAACAACTGTACAGTATTTCCATCTGAGAACTTTTTCTGTGAAGTAATCATCAAGGCAGCACATTACATGATCTGCTGTTGTTCTTGTGGGAAGCTCTTTGCAAAACAGTAGATCCTTGTGGAGAGTACTGGCGCTGGAGTATCTTTCAAAAACTAGCAATAAAGCGGCCTTGCTAACGTCAGTCGACTCATCAAGCTGCACGGCAAAGTATGGGCTTGCCTTTATTCTTTCCAAAAGTTGACATTCAATGCCATCACACGTCAACAATTCTTCTGATCACAGTGTCATTGGACACTGGTATTGACTGAATTTTGGTTGCAGCAGCCTCCCCAAATAACTCTCAGGACATATCCACAGGATTAGGCAAAATAAGCTCCACTGCGATCAAAGAGGGTTTCTTGCTATGAGCTACACGAGCAGCAACCATGTAGCTAGCTTTTAAAGTGGCTTTTGACTGAGTTGTTAATGCTGAGATGACTTTCTGCTGAGCCTGAAGCCTGTCCCTTTTCCTTAGGAAATATTCTCTTGGCTTACCACGCTGCGGCCCACTGGTTGAGAATCACTGCATTAATTAACTGTAATAATGTTAGCTGAAATGTCTATTTTGCATACAGCACCGATGCTAAGTCGCTATGTGCTTCTCATTTTTTTTTTATACGTTCATTTTTAATTCTGTGATCTCTGTCCTTACATATAAACATATGAAAACAGGGATGCGCATGTCCGCCATTTAAGGTAATGTTCGGTGCCAACTTAGCCTGAATTTTGGGAGGTATGTAAAAAAAATAATGTGTCCTGTGACATGGTTGACAGTTGAAAAGACTTTTCAAGGGTAGTGCCATTGTGTACATCAACTACTGGTCGGTGTTGTCTAAGGATGATGTTAAAGCAAGTGTTCTTTTCAAGTAAAGAGTGGTTTAATAAACGTTTTGTCCCTGGGAACTAAGAAACGGCAGAAGATTGTAGGCTTTAACATTCATGAGACTTGTGTGCTTCGAATCATTCTACTGCATTACCCAACTGCTCTTGAGCTTTAGGTCCCAAACTGATGGCCGGACATTCTCCTTCAGGATTTTCAGGTAGGGAACAAAATTCATGGGTCCATCACTTATGGCAAGTCCCCCAGATCTTGAAACAGCAATGCAGCCCCAGATCATCACACTGCCATCACCTTGTTTGACTGCTCGTAAGATGTTCTTATCATGAAATGCTGTATTAACTTTACGCCAGATGTAAGGGGACCCATGTCTTCCAAAGTGTTTCAGTTTTGACTCATCAGTCAACAGAATATTATCCCACAAGTCTCTGGGGTCATGATTTTTTTTCTGGCAAATGTGAGACAAGCCCTTGTGTTATTTTGGGTCAGCAGAGTTTATTTTTCCTTGCACCTCTCCCATGCATTCAGTTTTTGCCCAGTCTCTCTCTTATTGTGGAATCAAGAACACTGGCCTTAACTAAGGGAAGTGAGGCCTGCAATTGTTTAGATGTTAGTCCAGGTACTTTTGTGACCTCCTGGGTGAGCTGTCGATGACCACTTGGGGGAATTTTGGGAGGCTGGCTACTCAAAGGAAGGTTCACCACTGCTCCAAGTTTTCTCAATTCGTAGACAATGGCTCTCACCGTGGTTTTCTGGTGTCACAGAACCTTAGAAATGGCTTTCTAACCTTTTGTAGACTGATAGGTGTCAACAACTCTGTTTTTCAGTTGTTCTTGGATTTCTTTTTATTGCGGCATTATGTGCTGCTTTTTGCGTACTTCACAGTGCCAGATGTTCAATTTAAGTGATTTTCAGATTAGACAGGGCTGGCAGTATTCATGCCTGGTGTGTCTTGTGAAATTGAACCCAATTATCAATTTAATTTGTTTAATTGGTTCATTTTGTGACTAAGGGGGCAATTACTTTTCCAGAAATGACCAGGCAGGGTTGGGTAGCTTTTTTCCTTCAATAAATAAATTTATAATTTAAACTGTATTTTGTGTACCACTCAGGTTATCTTTGTTTACTATTATTTGTTTGATGATCTGCAATATTTAAGTGACAAATATCCAAAAATGAAACAAATCAGGAAGTGGCAAAACTTTTTTACAGCAATGTATCCCAGCTTTGACCATCACCTGACTGCTTAACTGCATCCCACCTGACCAGCATAGAAATGCAGCCTGCATACTGAACTGGATATCGGATTCATTTAGCCTGAACGGAATTTTTTTTTTTTTTTTTCCACATGTGGCCTGCTTAATTTTCAACTGAAGAGCCTATTTCCTGATACTTTTAGGTCTGCTAGTGGTACCTGGATGCAGGATGATGCGAATGTTCCACAAAGAAAATCTCTCATCAGCTGTGCATGCGGAAACTCTCCTGCCATCCCGACATCCTCCAGCCTTTTTTTTATCACAATGGTACAGACTGGTAATAGTATTTCATGTACTTTTTAACAGCTGGGGACTGAATCATTAATTGTCTCGGGTTTGTAAATGGGAAGTTTATTGTACGAAGTCAGGCGGCTACTACGGATTCATGCTTGTTGTCTCTGCCGCCGCCGCCATGTCCGCATCCGTATACACTTCCTAGTGGACACTGTACAGGCTGTAATTTTTGACCGTTTACATTCATATTTGGGATGGATATGTGTTATACTTCAGTTATGATACCTATCGATTTTGTTTGCCATGGAGACAGTATTGGCTGAATAATGTGCAAAAAAGGCGAGAAATGGGCTTGCAGGGGCTACTCTCATGCGCTTGCGGGCAACCGGACTGTCTAGTTTCTGATGCGTTGAATGCTATAATGTAAAAAAATTATGCAACTTTTTTTCTGCGACGTGTTTAAACGGGTGAACAGATATTTTTAGAGAACTCCAGTTGAGTGGAAATTGTAGTTTTATTTTACTCTTTGAGAACATTTGAATACTAAATGTGAAAAATGAAGTCTAATTGCATGGGTAATTTTACTAGTGTATTGTTTTATTAGCTCCCGCCGCTCGCGGTGCGGGAGCTATGGTATCGGGCTCCGTGTGTGCGTGCGTGCATCCATCAACACATTTCGCTTTATCTCATCAATGATTTCAGTTACAGGCTCCTAATTATTACTGGAAATGCATCTGATTAAGGCCACAAATGACATGCCTAAAGGTGACCTTGGCCTATTTTTTCAAGGTCACTGGCCCAAAAATATCACCAAAAACTTCAACATTTTGCTTTATCTCATCAACTATTTCAGTTACAGGCTCCTAATTCTTACTGGACATGCATCTCATAAAGACCTACAAAAGACCTACAAATGGCGTGCCTAAAAAGGTGACATTTTGGCCTATTTTTCTGATGAAAAAGAAAATGGTCACTGGCCTAAAAATATCACCAAAAACTTCAACATTTTGCTTTATCTCATCAACTATTTCAGTTACAGGCTCCTAATTCTTACTGGACATGCATCTCATAAAGACCTACAAATGACATGCCTAAAGGTGACCTTGGCCTATTTTTTCAAGGTCATGGCCCAAAAATATCACCAAAAATTTCGACATTTTGCTTTATCTCATCAACTATTGCAGTTACAGGTTCCTAATTTTTAATTGACGTGCATCTCATAAAGGCCTACAAATGACGTGCCTAAAGTTGACCTTGGCCAATTTTTTCAAGGTCACTGGCCTAAAAATATCACCAAAAACTTCGACATTTTGCTTTATCTCATCAACTATTTCAGTTACAGGCTCCTAATTCTTACTGGACATGCATCTGATTAAGGTCTACAAATGACATGCCTAAAGGTGACCTTGGCCTATTTTTTCAAGGTCCCTGGCCTAAAAATATCACCAAAAATTTCGAAATTTTGCTTTATCTCATCAACTATTGCAGTTACAGGCTCCTAATTTTTCCTGGCCATGCGTCCCATAAAGGCCTACAAATGACGTGCCTAAAGTTGACCTTAGCATATTTTTCTAAGGTCACTGGCCTAAAAATATCACCAAAAACTTCGGCATTTTGCTGTATCTCATCAACTATTTCAGTTACAGGCTCCTAATTCTTACTGGACATGCATCTCATAAAGGGCTACAAGTGACATGCCTGAAGGTGACCTTGGCCTATTTTTCCAAGGTCACTGGCCCAAACATATCACCAAAAATTTTGAAATTTTGCTTTATCTCATCAACTATTTAAGTTACAGGCTCCTAATTTTTATTGGACATGCATTTCATAAAGTCCTACAAATGACATGCCTAAAGGTGACCTTGGCCTATTTTTTCAAGGTCACTGGCCTAAAACTATCACCAAAAACTTCAACAATTTGCTTAATCTTCTCAACTTTTTCAGTTTCAGGCTCCTAATTAGCTCCTGCCGCCTGAGTGGCACGGAAGCTATGGTATCGGGCTCTATCCGTGCGTGCGTCCATCCATGCATGCGTCCGTCAACAAAAACTTTGATATTTTGTTTATCTTAATGGCGGGAGCTTCTGGGGCTGCCAGTGCCCTATATTTTCATTGACTGTAAGAAAATTCCTAAACAAAACTTTAAGGCTGCAATCGGTAACTTTGGAAATAAGAGCAAAAGAGAAAGATTTTGATAATTAACGCCACCGCTGTCCCTCTCTGCTCTTGCTCTCCCTCCTGTAGCCCCTCCATTCAAGCCATTCATGCTCTATCATACATTCAGTTCATTCAGTGCCTTATTGTGAGGTGAGAAACTCTGGTAATGACAGAAAGTAAACAGTAAGCATTTCCATGTTACTCACAGTCAGATACCATGCCATCTCTAAGTCACTGTACTCGTGCTTGGTAATCGAAAGATGGAAAACAAGGCTGTAGATCAGCCAGTTGAGTGAACTAACATTACCACCACGATGTTAGCATTAGCTACCCAACCCAGTAACTATATTTCAAAAGCTACCCGACAAATAACATCAGAAATTTTTTTACATTATACGAGTGTAAAGATGAGGGCCTTGGCTCTGTTGATAACTACACTCCAGGTCCAACCACAGGATGAGGGAAGCAGGCAGACAACAAAGAGACAAAGCTAGTTTGTATCCCTGTACACAAGAGTAAAGCTCGCCTCCCAGCTGCTAGCCGTCTGCTGATCAGGCTTATGAAGACTATTGTTTTCACAACCTCACTGGGCTAGGCTCTCAAACGCATGTATGCACCGGCAATTAGACCTACAATTTCTAAGTATTATACATCTTCGACCATTCTTTGACAGACGGATTACCTTTACATTATTACAACTGGAAACCAGTCACTGTAAATGAATATGCAGAGTGCTACAGCACTGATGTAGAAACATGCTAACAAGCTACTTACTGACACAATGGTGGTAGATCTTCCAAACACTTATGCCCAGTTTATGCAGATGGCAATTATAATAACCAGACTGTAACTCCTTCTTGGTTGACTGCTTTCCTGCTGGTTTGTCTGATCTTTTTTTCTGCTTGTGTTTCAGTTAGGCAGTTGTTGACGACTGAATTAGAAGTGTAGACAGAGAGATTCCAATGCTTCTGGATTTTCACTGACTGGATCAGTCATACAGAGATCCAGATTTACACTCAGACCATTTCAATTGCTGATAGCTCAAAAGGTTTTATGATATTTTTACCAAATAAAACCCAAAAAAAGTGACCAACTGCAGCTTTATCCTCCTCCAGAAATCGGGTCCAGACCATTTTGAACTCTAGACTAAGGGAGAGAGTATCCGCAGAGGAGGGGGGCAGAACAATGTGTGCATGAAAAGTGATTGACACTGTGTTAGAAACTCACCCTGGCTCTGATTGGTAAATTAATTGGTAGATTGAGTTCACGTCACCGCGTAAATTAGCAAAGATTAGCGGGAGCACACAATCATTAACTTTTTAAAAAATAACTGCTGCAGTAAAAATTTGTGCTGAATAATAGTGTAATACAGGTCTTTTACAGTCACAATTTGATTTCTTGGCTTCCGAGTACTTGAATTATGCTTCATGAGCAGTATGGAGTAATTTCACCGTCATTTTTGCCTGGTTTTTGGGCATGTAAGTGATGACCCTAAAAGTACCGGGTCCAGGGACCTAGAACATGTCACAACTCAGTCTGCCTGGGTAAGTCATTGCACGCTTCCCCTGCAAGGTGCAGCATAATTCTCTTTTGGATTGTGAGCAGTTCCTTCTCCATACACTTCGCTTCCCATTATTCTGATCCAAGCTACCGTATTGATCCGAATATAAGATGATATTTTTTCCCTTAAAAAATGTCTGAAAATGAGGCCTTGTCTTATATTCGGGGTCTAAGGAGTTACCCATGTAAAACAATAGGTAGCGCCATATGAGCACTTTTCTCTCTGTCAGTGTTTAGAGCAGTGTGACCCTAGCATGATCCTGTAAACAAGTCGGCTGGAGTGGGTGTGTTAGCCTACATTTGCATAAGCTACTGAATGACAGAAAGATGCAGCCAGGGCACAGAGATCCACTTGAAAAAAGTGATTCCAAAGTCAGTCAGGGGAATAAAAATCAGAGGAGAAGTTATGATGTGAATTTTAAACTTATGGTTGTAAACAAAGCTGAGAGAACGAACAACGTGAGGGCAGGAAAAAGATATGATGTGACAGAGTGCAGCGTAATTATCGTAATTGGCAACCGAAGACACGGTTTCTCTCCATATACGATCTAACAGCGATTAAATCATGGGCTAAATTCAGTACAGTTGCGGAACAAGAACAGAGTTGGGTCGCACAAAACTTCCATTTAAAACGATTATTATGCTGCGTTCCAGGCAACTCGTTACCTGTGATTTACCGGTTAAAAAAGTGGGCGGAGCTACCGTCAAACCTGTGAATTCACGCCGGTGAACTCGATTGTGCTCAACGTACTCCGACTTCCTTGTTTGACGTCACGCAGCTCAACTAAAATGGCGGCACCGGCTTTTTTTCAAGTGAAGTCAAGTATGAAGTTATAACTCGTTACTTTTGCCTGGAACGCTATGAAGTCGTGACTGGTAACTTTGAAGTCGTGATTCACAGGTTCGAACCTCCGCTGGAACGCAGCATGTGTCCTGACCTGTTCTCAAGCATTTTCATAATTAACAGAAGGTTCACTCCAAGAGCACTCCACACTTAACAGGTGTTGCTTGTTCTCCCCGATTAGGTAAGACGACAGTCATTCATCTGGACGCGTATTTGCTGTATTTAAATCAACGTCATTCAAAATGAATGTGGAAAAAACTGTTCGTGGTGTTTTTTGGATGTTAATGCTCTTACATGTTGCAGACTGTTCTGACACTGTTTGTCAAGCAGATGTGCGCCGTTTATTGCACAAGTTAGGCCAGTAGGCCTATGCCCGTTTTATTGCACTGTTTTCATGGCATGGAACCGTGAAGTGCGTTATGCACTTTGCCTATTTTCGGGGCTATAGATGATTTTATGATTTTTTTCCCCCATGATAAACACCAAAGATATTGAAATGTACAAGGAAAACAATGAAATTTTTTTATGCAAATGAGATTTTGTTCAAATAAAAGGTATTTTTCCAAATAAGTGTAAAACCCACGCAGCTCGACCAATGGCGGAAGAGCCAGGGTTTAAGGTTTATGCGTGTTCTTTTGGCTGGTGTTAACAAGCGCGACCTCCTGGCTGGTGTGAATCACAATAAAATGGATATATTTTCTCCGTTCGAAGGACGGGGCACAAAAGCACAACGTTTACAATTAATCTGACTCCATAATAAATTTATAATAATGAATTTAGTTATACCCTCGTTAAATATCTGACTCCAAATTAGAATTAGAATTATAATCCATAATCTAGGGAACCCTGCGTGGGTCTCGAAGTGACTACACTTCGAACTCTTAGGAGACTATCGACGTCGCTAAACATGTACTCCCAGGTTTTTAATACTGTTACCGGATCCTAGGTTCGTCGATTAGATTAGAGGTTGGAAGTCAGCCATCACTGCAACAGCATCTTTTGGCGTGAATACAGCGAACCCAGATCTATGCACACCCATGGGTTCCTTCAGGGAATTTTAACAGATAACCGACTTTTCGTCCATGGGTTTCCTTAAGGCTAAAATCCCAGAACCGGCAATACATAAACCCTTTATGTAAGTAGATCATGATTGTCTCTCCAACTTAATAAAACCAATTCCCATACCAGGCTGCTGGCCAGTCATTCCTCGGTTGGGATTATACCCCTAGGTATCCGTCGCAACGCGGCTAGAAAGAATAAGAGGATTAAGAGTCACAGAGACCATGCAAGTTTAAAGGAATAACAATAATTTATTCACCAGGTAGGCAAGAGCTTAAATCAACAGACCAAATATTAGTTACCACGAATTTAGACATTATAAATGTCATACCTGGCGACAGCTACACACACAGAGTTGGGTGAGTGCGAAATCAGAGAGACGATCTGCCATAGCTATAGAGTCTACTCACGCGACTACGTCGTGTGAGGAGAGATCGGATACGATCTTCCCGAATGGATTGTTTCTCTTTGCTTTAAGCCAAATCACGCCTTTGATCCAGGCGGCATGGCCATAAACACCTGGAAGGGGGGTCGAATCCGGTTTTTGGGTTTCCACCATTGGGCGGATGTAATAAAACACTTCTGCAGAGAGAGGAGAATAAGGTGATTACCAGAGAGGATTCTGACCAAATTCTCAGGAGTTTCCAAAAGGGAATGAACCATAATTTCAATGGCAATGAAACATACTCCATTCAACTCCTTGGATTCCCCCGAGAATAACAAGACCAAACATGATATGAATATGCACTAATATGATGCAGTTGTCATGTAAAAGTCTTAAGATGAATTAATATATAGGTAAATTGGGTTATAAGTACAGAAGTGATTTCTTCACAGAATATTGAACATATAAGCATATTATGCAGTTCCCAGAGGTTTAGATTATTTTAAGCAGATTAATATAACTGGACTTCAATTTAAGAATAAGGATAGTAATATGACTCCCACAGGGGCATTGTGTCAGCCAGAGCCTTGCACCCCCCCCCCCCCCCCCCGTGGTGAGACCATTGCCACTTTCCCCATGCAGGCTGAGTGAGCATCCTGGAAGTCCACAAAGGTTTTATTGCTATCTGGCATGGCTCTGGACTGAGCTTATCAGCCATTTGTCGCTTACAGCCTCTGGGCTCCCCCACGCACCAGTGTTTGCAGATCCTACAGAGGTGCCACTCAGAACCCAACCCCAAGGCACAGATGAATTTCACTGGTTTAGAAATGGAACAATCTTTTGTAAAATTAAATATGCAATGTCTACATAAGGGTCTTGAAAAAGAGGGATCGTCTTATATTCAGTGTCGTCTTATATTCGGGTCAATACGGTAATCTTTGTCTCATTTATCACAGTGTTGTTCCAAGCTGTTTTAGTTTTACGGCTACCTCTACTATGGTCTTCTGGTTTTTGAGGCTAACCAATAGCATGGTATAGCATCTTATGGCAGACCCTCTGCATTTACTCTGATGAAGTCTTCTTATAAAAAATATTTGAACGGTGTTTTAGTTCTGCTCCAGAAAGGAAATGATTACAGATGGACGGACGCACAGATGAACAGATGGACATACTGATGACTATATCCCCCCGCATTATATGCTGCGGGGATAAAAAAGGTGGGGAACACACATAAAATGTCAGAAAAAATTTCTTTACTTGAACCATCTGATTTCTCCCTTGCGAATGTGCATGTTTATTGGAGTGCTGAAACAGATGAGAAGCAAAACCTTGGCATGGAACAAAGTTCCACAGATACAGCATGCATCTCAACCAGCTCCAAATGTCCAGAGGAAATTAAGGCCCTGTAACAAGTACCCAAATATTTTTGAAAACATAGATTTTTCTATGCATTTCGGCCTCCCATCCACAAGTAAACAGCAGTTTTGGACACCAAAACTGAGATTTTTTAAAAACACATTCGAAAGTGATGTTTTTTTTACAACGCCAGTTTCTGTGTATCCTTGTGGGCATGTGAAATGGAGATTTTGGGAAACGGTGATGTCACAGCTCATTTCATGCTAGCCCACTGTTGCATTGTGTGATGTTCTCTGCTATTAGACTATTTCAATGTATACATTATCGCTACCTACTGGCCGAGAACGCTTGATTTGTGAGTTTGTAGCTGTTTTGCGTTCTCGTGTGGACAGGGATATTTTCTAAAACAGGGTCGTGTGGACAGAATTTTATTTTATTTTTTTATATAAACGGAGAGGAAGACATCCATTTAAAAAAATATCCATGTATGTGTGGACTGGGCCTAACACCTTGCAATGTGGTTAGGTCCCAGTTCCCTCAAACCTGGGGAGTAGCCAGTATTGGGCCTAGCTGGCATTTTTTTCTGCATGAAATTCACTGTTTATTTGCTGAAACTTGGCATAAAAATGGAAGTTGTGTATTTAACTGCAGATGGATTATTCTAATAATCGGATGACTTGTTATTCAAGAAAAATGAAAACTGTAGTTTTCATTGTACGCCTGATAAATCATTGCATATTTTTCATTGTAATATGTACCATAAGCCAATACTTGCAAGGGAATATCGTCCCGCCCACATTTATTTAGGCCCACCCAATTTCTGCACACGCCACTGTGTCAAACTAAAGGTTACAGCCGCCATGTCCAGGTGCTTTGACTGTCTTTTCAGTATATTCACAGTGTGTAATACAGGGAAGACGTGCCAATAAACCGACTGAGAACCATGCAAATCTCTGAAAAGTGCTCACCTTTTATTGGCCCTAATATGGAAGAAACAGGCTGAGGAAATAACCCACACAACACACACATGTACTAATCTATAAAAGTCTCACAGGCACACAATAACAATGCCCTCTGTATGCTATTCTGAACCAAGAGGAATGTTTCTTGCACAGGTATTCCCGGCTGGGCCGGGCCAGGCTGTTCACCTCTGGTTATTGAGGCGCTGAAAGGTGTTGTTGTTGCCGTTGCTCTTTATGCTTGTTGTTGTTATTTCAGCAGGTCTTTACGAGACTTCATTAGGCTTCCCTGACTTGAGTTCAACAGAAGTAATATAATATAAATGGCTACATTTTGACAAAGGGGATTGTATCCTCAAACTTACAGTAGTGTACAGTGATGATCATACACCACCACGTTTGTCTAAAAGGGGCCCTGAAATATTGCTTTTTTATAATGATTGAAAGGTGTCGTAAATGTTATTTTTTGACTCTTACATAGCCTGAATGCACGTTTGAAGGCTCATTCCATGATTATCACAAAAAAAAAAAAAAAAAAAATTGGTTAAACTGGTTTTAGAGAACATTACTCTACAAAATTACCTCTGATGGTCAGTTGTTCCAGTTTATAAGGTGACCTGAATTTTGAGCAGTGTCAGTGTTAACCCTTTGTTGCATGTTGTCCAATATTTTGGACGTAAATTAAGTGGGGTTTATTTTCTCTAGGCTCATAGATACCCTGAAAACACAAAATGTACATTTTACTGGACATTTCCAGATAATAATTTCCTCAATAGGTGCCTCTCTGATTAGTCACATGATTTACCACAAACAGTCACAATGGCTGCATCCACAAGTAAGAGTTAAGTTGATGAAAGTCAGAAATAGTCTTATACTGTTCATGTTTTGATCAGACTTTTTTCTGTTGGGGGATGGAAATACATTATATAGCACAAACTGAAAACACATAACCTATGTAATGTATGTCTATTTGCTGGAATACATCTGAGTCTATGCTGTATCAAAAATATTGAACATTATGCATGCCGAGTCAATAGCTCAAATTAGCAATGTCCAGAATACAGATAGATTATTATGCATATCAATGACCAGGTTTCTTCAACTTCACATTATTTCTGTCACTCCGCATGCATAATGCCCAAAATACTGGATGGCAGTGTGCATCCCACAAGCATAATGTCCAAAATAATGGACAGACAGACCACCCACTTGCACCCCCCCCCACACACACACACACGCAAAATATTGCACCAAATACCAACAAATAGCCCAAGGCATTTGTATGTACTCTATGCATCTAAGGGTTAAGCATGATGGCATGATGGAGGGAGCTCTCTGAGATTGAACTTGTGGCAATAGAGGTGCAAAACGGGAGTTAAGTGGCTCTGATGTTTTTGATCTGCGTATGCCAAGTAAAAAAAAAAAAAAACTGCAGTTGACAGCGTGGCGACTCCGTGATGATATTAATAGCCCAGAAGTGAAGACATGAAAGTATCAAGATCTACTATTTCCAGACGCTTGTGTGAAAATGGTCTGATTGGTCATATTGCTGCCAAGAGCTGACAACAGCAAAAAAAAGACTTGAGTTTGGCAAGAAATTCAAGGATTGAACACCAATGGACTGGGAACAAGTCCTCTGAACTGATGAATCAAAATTCAGAATTTTCTCCCCAAACGTACGTTTCAAAAATGACTGTTTAACCCCTTAAGTAAAACATGGAGGTGGTAATATTAAGGTTTGGGATTCCGTCTGGTGGAAAGGACCTGGTGATATAAAAATTGACAGAATCGTGGATCAAAAGAAGTTTCATAGCATCCTTGTGAGGCACGCATTGCCATCTGGAAAGAGACTGATTCGTCAGTGATTTTATTTTCAACGAGATAATGATCCTAAACACTGTTCCAAATTGTGCAAGAATTATCTCATTTGGAAAGAAACATCTGGTGACATCAAACTTATGACTTCGCCTGCTCAAAGTCCAGACCTTAATCCAATTGAGAAAATCTGTTGTCACATTGAAAGAATCTCTTTGGAATGAACTTCAAACCAATAGGAGTTTATAGCGAGAGAGTAAATAAAAATGTGAAAACTATGCCTGAAAGATTACATGCTGTAATCAAAGCAGAGGTTTGCCACAGTAGAAATTGACTCTTTATCTCTAAAAGACAGTAAGTTTTACTATACATTCAGGGCCGAATCAAGGTCCTGTGAGGCCCCCGGGCACATGTCTATTGAAGGCCCCCCCACACCCCCACCCTGGCCTCACGTCCCCACAGCCACTAGTGGCCCACCCAAATTTTTTGAAATTTTTTTTGAAAACAAGTCTTTTGGATATCTTGCCTAGGTGCAAGCTACAAAGCTCGACATTGTATCTGTCTGCCTAAACCCACAAACAAAGGTCTTATACACCTGCCTGCCAAAGAGAAACTTATGCAGCTTGAAATATAAAAGATAACATTTTTTTTCAATTGGCTGAACGACCAACAAACTTTTCTGATTAGTTGGTGAAATAATTTGGTGGGCTGGCCACAATCGACGGGGAGGGGCAAATAAAACCTTTTTTGAGAAGTGTTTACAATAGCCAGGTTTCCATTAAAATGTCTTAAATTTTATTTTAATTTTAAAACATTTAGCAAAAGGAAATGCACATTTGTTTCCATCCACTGCTGTTAAGCAGGAGTTAGTTCACCAAGATAAGCATTTATTTGATAAGCAGCTTATTTGTCAGTTGGCTAGCTTGCTAATTCAACCCACTAGAGCTAGCGATCTCTTTATCTTATTGCCATCCTCTATGACATTGACAACTAACAAAAATCCCAACAGCTGAGAACTGTCTGGACAGTTTGAGGAGTTTGTGATGCTGGCAGGGGTTTCAATGGGCATTGTGACAGTTAAGCTAGGCACACTGTTCGATTTTAGCAGTCTTTTTTTAAGCCCCATCTCTAACTGTATGAGCAAGTTGCATACAGTGACTAAAGATCACCATTTATGTGCTCACACTGCCCATGTGAAATAAACATGTTGGACCATCCAAACCCAGAACTTAAAAAGAAGAAGGCATGTATTTTAAGCTATCACACAATGACAAACAAGGAGAGAAATGTGTTGCCTTTACAAAATGTGTTGCTTCATGTGCCAAAGCATATAGCAAAATGAGACACCGACTTATGTAGACATGCAGCTGCATTGTAAGGCTTCAACAATATGGTTTATCCATTGTAAAATGAGGCCTGGAGGAAATAGCAGTTTGCTCAACCATATTGCAGCTGGAAAAACATACCTGTAGCTAAGCTTGCTCTCACTGAAATAAGATTCTCCCAAAATGAAATTTCATTGGGTGAAATTTGCTAACCATTATGTTGTACGGAAGACAGTGCAGGGTTTTTAAGGGGAAAAACAGCCACTACAATGGCTTGCATGTTTTAGCCACCGTCCCTCACATACTAGGTGCACAGAGGCCCCCTAGGGCTCCTAGTGGTCAGTTCACTCTTTAAATGCCAAGGGGCCCTCAGGGCCTTAACACTAGGGAGGTCTCCATTACTGGTAGTTCTGGAACCTTTTTAACAGGAAATGGGTTGTTTTGCATGTCTACACCAGCAGGAACGGCCCTGTAGGAGTGGTCTTGAGACTTTTTTTCGGGAACGATTTCAGTCCTTGCTTTGGGGCAAGAACCTCAGAGCAGTCCTGGAAAACGTCAGCCTCCCAATTCAAATATGGTGGACTGGTGGATATGCTGGATTTGGGATGCTAGCACTTAAATTTATTTTCAATGCAAGTGGTAGCATGTAAGCCAACTAGCAATTCACTCTCTCCAAATTTTGGTGGGTCCTACTGGGGTCCCACTTTTAATGGAGACAAGATGCATGAAGGGCCAGGGGAAAGGGACGATCTGATAAAAGGCCCTGCCTCATATTTTAGTTCCCCTCCGCCCGCAATGGAAACCCCCCAACTGGAGGGGCCTCTAGGGCCCTAACACTGTAAGTGCTGAAGCACCAGGGGCCTAGGGGTCAGCTCAAGTTCTAAACACCAGGGGTCCAGAGAGCCTCACACTGTAAACAGCAAGGGGCCCAGGGGCCTGACATTGCCAAGACTGTGCATTGGGGCCGCCAGTTGTTAGCTCATGCTATAAGTAGCCATAAGTCAGTAAATGTATGGTGTACTGAGGACCATGGTGTTCAACTTCCCACAGAGGTCTTCAGCCTCACGTCACGTGTTGCCTGAGGCTGGGAGGCCCCTTGGGAGTCCAAGGCCCCGGTGTACTGGCCCACTGGCCTGGTCTATAATCCGGGCTTATATATATTGTTCTCTGTTTTCTTAGTTTCATCTACTGTATATGATCCAGTGTTACATGAAATAAATACTCGAATACTACTTTGTTTCTGATTTATGTGCATTTTGTTTAGTGTATAATCTTCACTGCCCCACTACTATACATGCAGTTAATATACAGGTTTGCAGTTAGAGACCAAAAACAAAATATTGCCACAACTTTACCTTATATTTGTATGTTAAGTTTGTCTTTCATAAAATGGATGCATATGTAAAGCACTGTAGAATGATATACAGTGGGCTCAAAAATTACTGGCACCCCTGACTGGCAATGCACAAACAATTCTTTAAAAAATTCGAAAAAACATATTTATAGAGAGACTCTAAATAACAAGTCAGAAATACTGCACAACATTAATGTTCCACTGGAACCAACCAAAATCATTTACTGATTTAATTAAAAATCAATTTCCTCCAAACCACGGTTTCACAACTAATGGCACCCTTAAAGATGATTGTAAATAACATCTACCAAAATTAAACCAGTTATTGAATTGCATCTATCTAAGTTTTATCTAAGTGTTTAAGAACTATATTGAGCCATTACATCACTTCCTGCTTCACTAGGGTATAAAAAATGAGGTAACAAACATGCACTATCTCTTTGTCATCCAACACCATGAAGAAAACAAGACAACTGTCAGTTCAAAAGAGGCAGATGGTCGTAGGCCTTTATAAATCTGGTAATGGCTGCATAAAGAGTCACAAATAAAATGATTGAATATGCCACTTAGTACTGTCAGGGTAATTATAAAAAATTCCAGAGATGTGGAATTTTGGTTTGAAGATACTGTTTAAAATCTCAAGGGTAGAGGACACAACTGCATTTTGCCTCCAGTATACTGAGGAGGATGGTAAGAGATGCAACAAAATCCCCAAAAATCACTTTGAAGGAATTGCAGGCCTTGGTGGCATCTTGGGGTCTCCTGGCTTCAAAAAGCACCATCGTGGGGCACCCCGGTGGCTCATCGGTCTAAACGCGCGTACCATAAAGGCTGAGTCCTTCCCGCAGCGACCTGGGTTCGATTCCGTCTCAGGTCATTTGCTGCATGTCTTCCCCCATTCTTCTCCCCAACTTTCCTGTCTCTCTACACTGTATAACTGTCAAATAAAGGAAAAATTCCCAAAAAATAATCTTTAAAAAAAAAAAAGCACCATCATGCGCCACTTCCACAGCCACAGGCTGATCGATGTAATTTACTTTGTTTCTCATCTGTTCTTGAATTTCTTGAGATCGCGGCATGATGTGTTGCTTTTTGAAATCTTTAAGCCTGCTTCCAGGCACGCGGGAAGATGTTTGAATTAGGGGGGCTGCCAACCGAACGTAAAAGAGTGACATCATTTAAAAAAAAAATATATATATATATATTTTTTTTTTTTTAATAGCGCTGCATGAGGGCGTTATGACAATGTTGGTCTTTGCAACAGCGGTCATAGCAACTAAGGGTGCAAACGAGTACTGGAATAAAAGAATACTCGCCATATAAATCATAACCGATTACAAAAAATGATAATTTATAATCGTTTTGTTGTCCTGGGGCCTGAATTTTTTTCTACGTTTTATCCCAATAAGTTCCTTTGTTTTGTACGCATGTGTCATTTAAAAAGCTATCATGCTTTTGTTGCCTTATTTGTTTCAACCTCTTCAACCCCAACTCCTGGTAATGCTGCTGGGATTTGCCTGTCTCACACATGATGGCTCACAACCCCTCCCAGTTTGATATTGCCTGATTCACAATCAAACAATTTATTATTTGAATAAACAAGACCAATACATAATCGTATAATGATTATTGAAATTATTAATGAGGAAATGACTGAGAAACCACCGACAGGCTACATTGAAAACGTGCACGTAATTATAGGGATGACAAGTACCCCCCTTCTCACAAATAAAACCCTCCAAAATATAAAAGCGAGCCCCCTTTTAAAATTGTTCTGGTAAATAAAAAGCTGAAAAAGTTGAGGTTGGATACGGAATTATTTCCCTTTCTCTGAATTCCATCTCCCGTTTCAGCATTTTTTACATTTAGAACGGAAACATCTTCCTGTCGCGCTCTATAAAACACTGGCGCAGAAGGACTTCACTTTGTAAGCCTAGCTATTATGCGCCATTTTATAAGCTACAGGAGGTCGTCAGCCCCAAAAATAAACAAATAATCCTCAGACAAAATCCTCCATTTGAATAAAGCTATTCATCGCATTAAATGACGTAATTTTTAATTCAATCAACTATCCTTAATGAATGCAGCTTGTCAGTTTCGCTAACATCCAGGCAGCAGACTAATCCCATAAAAGGCGAAAATAATCGTTCCCTTTAGGATCATAATCAGCATTCTTAAAATTCTCCCAAACTGGCAATTTTTTTTTTTTTTTTTTTACATCTTTTTACAGCGGGCAAGTTAAAGCCATTCTCGAGTTTTCGGTAAAAAGTGCATTCTGTCACACAAGCTGCTGCGGTACGTGTCGCGATGATGGTGCCCTCTGAGCGGTATTCCTTCATGGCCCAGAAATTTAGTAGATCTGAATAAATGTTGCAACACTGTCCTTGAAGAATGTTGATTCCAAGCTGCAAACTCCCAAAACATAGCACTGACTGGAGTTACTTAAAGCATCTCTAACACACGTAATGAATCAGAGTGCAGGTCTGACAACTCATGCTGACCAAGATCTTTCTTTTGCCTTTTCCTAGTTGCTAAATCCCCCTTTAGCAAACAAATTGTCACTGAGGTTGTGCAGATAAAACAAAGAATGAGGTTGATTTCTTTAACACAATGCAATCATCATCATTTTCAAACAAACCTCATTGAAACGATCTGTCAAATCACACCGTGCCGAATTTGCTTCCAGGAAATACGATGTCCTCTTGAAAGGATCCCGAGTGCACGGCAGTGCTAAAGTGAGTGAGCCGCTGCTGATGCTCTCTACCAGAGCGACAAGCTAGCTCGTCCTGGGTGATAGCTATTACGATGATAGTAGTGTTGCTTCCATCATTTGTACTGTTCTTTCATCACTCTCCACGAGTAATGGAAGTGTTTGTATCATATACTTAAGTTTTCTCTGAAATATGAAGCTTAGCGAAAGTTCGATCAGGAAGACTCTCTCTCGTGCACGTCAACTCAGTTTATTTTCTTTTCATTCACTCGCATGCTCGCCCATAAACTTCTGCAGTCAATGTCTGGGGCTGTCAATTGAGCAGTCAGCTGGTGTAGCAGCTGATCTCTTCCATCCAACCGTGGCACACCTCAGTCGCATCGCTAGCCAATCATTATGTTGCTGTCTTTTTTAAAAAATGTCATTTTTCTCTGCTCTAGTTCGTTCATGCTGCTGTTCGCTGACCCTCCTCCTCCCCAACGCCACCCTGCTCCATCAGACCTTCCGTACTGCCGCTCCAGCTCCACCAGCCTTCAGCCACCACTGCCACCAGTGTCTCGACTCTTCGGAGGATTTTTCCAGCTGCTGCTCTGAGCTGTGCTCCTGCTCTACGAGTCTTCCCGAAGAGTCCAAGCGCCATGCTGTCTTCCTGCTGTCCTGATCCTCTCATCCCTAATTTGTCATCAATTTATTATTCAGCCAGCGGAGGATGGGCTTCCCCAGAATAGCCAGGTTCCTCCTGAGATTTCTTCTCAATGGGGAGTTTTTTCTCACTACCGTTCGAGGCTTTTTCTCCCTACGGGGAGTTTTTTGCCTGCTATTCGGGGATTAGGGATTAATCTGGGCTCTGCCCTTTTCTCTATGTAAAGCGCTATATAAATAAAATTGAATTGAATTGAATTTTACTAATGCTCAACGCATAATAAAATTTTTATTGATTTCACTCGAGTCTCTCCTGATTGAAATTGTTTGGAGGAAAAAAATCAGATATCCCTCACTACTTGCTGTTCGCCGTTTTTGCTTGCCAATGTGTTTGTGTCAGGGCCTTCCGCTTCTTTGAGAAAGCCTTTCCTCAATACATAATGAATAATTTAAAAATATTTCAACCCAGATTTTTTAAATACAGGTTTTTGACATAGACTGTACAAAACGGTTTTAAGCCAATTGATGTGTTTATTTTTCTGTTTTAATTTTTACTGTTCAAATTACTATGACATCCAAGATGAGCCTGCAGCCGACATCAGGAGGGGCTGCAAAGGGAGGGGGGGCTGCAGCCCCGGCAGCCCCCCACTTCCCGCACCTATGCCTGCTTCACTTTGTCAGACAGGTTCTATTTACGTGATTTCTTGATTCAACAGGCCTGGCAGTAATCAGGCCTGGGTATGGCGGGTGAAATTGAACTCAAAAAATGTGGTTAATCACAGTTAATTCATGATTTAACAAGGGTGGGAATATACTTTTTCACATAGGGCCAGGTAGGTTTGGATAGCTTTTTTGCCCTTAATAAATGAAATCATCATTTAGGAACTGCATTTTGTATTTACTCAGGTTATCTTTGTCTAATTTTAAAATTTGTTTGATGATCTGAAACATTTAAGTGTGACAAATATGCACTGTATATTCCATTTCTCTATAATTATATTGTTTTTTTACTTATTTTTTGTATTGTTTGTGCATTGCCATTCGGGGTGCCAGTAATTTTGCAGCCCGCTGTAAATTAAATTCCATGGTTCATCCAAGACTAAGTACGAAAATTTACATGAAGGCATAAAGGACTTAGACAAACATACCAAAGGTGGAAGTAATTTTAAATTCATACATTGAATAGCTTTTTCATGATGGGACATGATGATTTTGGGTAACTACAGCTTTTCACCTAGAACTCAAATCTTCTTTGTTGTGCTGTTGCTGGTCCTGTCTTCCAAGGCCCCACTCAGTAAAGGCGCCGCTTGCAGTGCTGTGTGCAGCGCAAGAGTGACCACCACGGCATGGAGACTCCAGCTATGTCTGCACTAACTGTCACCATCAGCAGCATAAGAGCAGTGTATCGCGCTGATCAGGGATATGCGAGGGATACAGTTGGTTTGGGTTACCTTTGATCGTTGCTCATGCATCTCCTTCTGGCCATCCAGGCACTGATCAGTTACATTCTAAGCAAGCCCATGTTTGGGTTTCCTCCATCCTCGCTCTAAACTTGTGAGGTTTGAAGCTGCTTGCAAAAAAAGAGGTGGCTGTGACAAGAATGTGCTCTAGAGGTGAACTGCAAACTTTCTGTGGTCTCCTGAGATGGCATGTGTTGCAAAAGAGAATGCTTGTGCATAGTTTGCTAATTGTACATGCCAAGTTTATAAAAAATAAATAAAATCACTAATTTTATGTGATACTCAAATTACTCAAAGAATGATTAAAAGTGTAAGAGTAGCAAAAGTAATGATTTATGTAATAACTTTGAGCGGTGTTTTCTGGAGCTCCACAAGTGGGATTAAGTTAAGGTTCCTTGTATCAGCAAGTGTCACTGTGAGGTACTGGATGGATCAAACATCATCCAAACCTTTTTACTCTGAGCTTTCGGAGATATGAGCAAAGCAACAATAAGAGTTGGAAGACACTAAAACTTTGCAGTCTATAAATGTCGAGGCCTTTTTCAGGGCGAGAAAAATAAAATCCTAGCCCCATTCAGAACTATGATCATAATTACATCTCTAATTTCAGCACAAATCCCAACTTTAAGATCTCAGGTATTTAAGCTGCCTCCCTTTATATCCTAACCAGCTGCTGAGCCCTGTCTGTCAGGCTCAAAAAGAGCTCAAGAAACGGAAAAAGATTAAACCATTTTGTGATTTAGCGCAGAATCAGTTGCCGGAGGTTGACAGGAGGGATATGATGTGATTGAACTCACCGTCCTAATTCATCCCACATTTGCTCAATGCTTGACAAGTTCGGTGAATATGTGGACCAATCCATGTGCTGAAAGTTATGCTGCTGCAGGAAGTCAGTCACCACCCTGGCATGATGAGGTCTTGTGTTGTCATCCGGGAACCTAGCTCCTCATCCAATCTGCTGCAGAAGTGGGATTACCAGAGCGTGAACAATCTTGCTGAGATAACGCCGACCAGTCAAATTTCAGTTGACAATGTACAGAAGGGTTCTGTGGTTCATGGATGTCCCCGCCCACACCATCTCACTTCCTCCTCTTAATGTTAGACGTTGAGCAACGTTGACATCAGCAAATCTCTCCCCTTGATGACAATAAACATGAACCCGACCATCACTTAATTGGAACAAGAAGCACGACTCATCTGTCAACATTGTCTCTGCCCACTAACAACGGAGCCCTTTTGTAACAGTCAAGTAGAAATGATCAAACTGCAGAATGCCAGCATCACAAACCTCAGTCTTACGGACGATTCCTAATGGTCTGGTCAGACACGTTGGTGCCTCTGGCAGCTCTGAGTTGATCCCGATTAAATTGTGCGGTCACAAAATGCTGTTGTAACGCCATTATCATTTGAAAGCGGTCCTCTCGTGCTGTTGCTGATCGGTGTCTTCCAGAACGGGAGGGATTCTGAACAGCTTTAGTTGTCCTGAGCCTCTGCCAGAGTCTGCCGATAATGCTTTGGCTTACATTTCAATGCTGAGCCACAGTTCTTTGAGTTTGTCCATCTTGTAGCCAGCCAATGGCCCTTCCCCTGTCTTGGATGCTGAGTTGTCGCCAAGCCATTTTCAAATTTGAAGTGATGATGAATGGAAAATACTCAGCCCTTTTCTTGTTAGAATGAGCATGCATGGAAGGACACTCATGCAAAACACTTGCAAATGGTGCATGAGGTGTCACAATGGATGTTTTGAGGCAGTTAGTCAATTTAGTCCTAAAAAGTTTGTGCTTCAATTCCATGAAAAGGAAATCTGGGTTAATTTAAAGAGTTTCTAAAGATTAGTGCAATGATTGCATGCCCCACTATAACATGATGTCTGTAGTCCAAGTGACAATCCCAAGGGGTATATTCAAACCCGATCTGGCTTAAAAAGACATGCAAAAATTATCAAAAAATTTCCTCTGACCCTTTACTTCTTTTGAGTTGTTTATTTCAAAGGCGAATTTTCAGGTTTTTTTGACGATGTAAAACCTTCTTGTTTTCATAAATTCCATCTATAGAATGTCTTGTCTGTTTGTTTTGATGTTACCTCATTACTTGTCTTTCTAACAACCTTACTACACATAATCGATAGCCTATTTTCTTATATTAGCAGAAATAACAAGCATAATAAGTGTTTCTCATTCATGCTCTCCTTTCTCTGCTTCAGTCCTCCCTTACTTATTTTTGCCAGCGTGTGATTACTTCCTGAAAAGTCTTTTGCGTCAATTGAGGGCTCTTTCGTCTGGAAAGTCAGACTGATTCCATGGGAACTATCATGCCGATCTGTACGATTGCACTGTACTGGACCTCCTGTGCCTGGCAGTCCAGTGATCTGGGATGGGGGTTGTCTCAATTGAACTCACTCATGCATGTGAATGTTGGTTTCATAAGCCTGTAGGTTGATAGATGGGGTGGAGGCCACAAAAGAGGAGTCATTTTGAGGAGTAATAAAATCCCAAGATGAGTTCTCATTTACTTTCATTATCTCATTAAGGTTTGATAAAGGAAGTTTCCTGAGAGAGAGAGAGAGAGCGAGCACATTGTTTGCCTACCTGGTTTTTTCATTATTACAACCCTGTATAAATATTTGGGACTGCTAAGCACCTCTGTAGTACTGTACCATGGGCAACCACAGGTTGCATAGAGCAAAGCCAATGCCATGACAAGTAACGCGAGTTATTAATCATTGCAGTTATTTAAAAAGTTAAGTCATTTACACTAGTGATTTCAAGTGTTTCTAGTCCACTGGGGTTTTCTAAAAAAAGATTTTCAGGAAAATTTTATTTGCAATCTATTCAAATTGTGCGTCTTGGCAATATACTGGAGTGAGCTGTGTAATGTCAAGACTCAAACCCTAACTCTAGCACCTTCCATGCCCCCACTGTACTGCCCCCTCTCTAGTTTCCACTCTATAATAAGTACGCTTAGGTTTAAGTTTTATGAAGGCCCCTTAAGCAGTTCATGACATTGCAACCAACATTACTGAAAGGTGTGAAATTCAAAATAGTTCAGTACACTGACATATATTCAATTTAGAAGGAGAGGTGTAGTGGCAATGGTGCGAAGACTGTAAATCTGACAGAACAACATGCACAGTGTCCCTATTGATGGGTCAACCATATGAACCAGTAATAGCCTATGATTATGCCCCTCTCCACCCAACTCTGCATATAAGGGAGTCTGTGTGTAGGGGAGAATTCACAAGTGATCTCATCGCCTAGACAGGCCCATGTGAAGCTGTCAGAAGGGTGAAAATCCCCCCCAGAGAAAGGCAGCTTTGTTTAAGGAGTGTCAAAAAAATAAATTAAACTCATGAGCTCCTGCAAATGTGTTTGGCTTACAGCACTCACCCTCTGAAAACAGAAAAAGAGAAACAGAGGTAAATCTGAGGAGGGAGTCAATTTGTGATTTCTTTCTTTTCTTTTGACAACAGAGCTTTTGTGCTCCATTTATTTGCTCTTGTCTCCCTGGTTTTGCATTTTCTGAGAGTTTAGTCATTTTAATATGATTTCATATTTCAGCATGAGAGGAGACAGAAGCGAGTTTTGAACGTCAGCACATTGCATGACAGGCTGATGCTGGCTCCTGCATGGTATTTTAAAATGCAGGATTTCCAGATCTGAGCCAATTTACACACAAGGAGCATGCTTCTGCATTAACATGCGAACACATCCACACGTGCACAAATCTGTAGTTTAAGTATCCGCTAAGATCACAATTGATATTATATTTCAGCAAAGCTCTCACTCATGAATGCTGTGTGGAGAAATGGTGGTCTGTAGTTAGCAGTAGCAGTCTTTGTATTACAGGATTGGCAGTGATTTGCAACTTGAGTCTATCACAATTCCTTCTGCTGTAAAAAAAAAAAAAAATGCAAAAGACAACAGACTAAAGGATTGGCAAACAGAACAGGCTGTGTGTCAAATAAACATCCATCTATGGCCAAAGGCCAGCAGTTCCTTACCTCTGCCCTCCCATTGACACAGGAATGCACTGAGTGTACCTGCACCAAAATTGCTGATGACCAGGTTGTCACAAAGGAAGGGAATGATGGCCAAGGCGCTCTTGAAGCTAAGTGGGAATGGGATTTCTCAGCAACAAGGATGTGATGTTCTCTCAGTTTGTCAGCTTTTTTGCTCTTCCACATTGCAAGTTTATATCACACATATGCCAGACTTTTCCCCATCATTAATGTGACATTCAAACTAACTAAAATCAAAGGAAAAAAGAAACAGTTCATTGGTCATGTGTCAATAAGGGTGTGGAAACTTTATATGAGCACTGAAAACCATTTATTATTTATGAATTTATTTACTTTCAAATAAAATTTGGTATCTCCTATCCCTCCAGAATCTGGAATGTGCAATCAGCGTACTATGTAAAGCATGCTGATACGCGACTCATGCTGCCGTCTCGGGAGAGCACACACAGTTTGTGGTTCTCCTCTGAAATATGCACCCGGCACCACTTATTTTCACTAGCAGAGTCAAGCCTTGCAAGTTCAGAATGAGTGAGGAGAAAGAATGTGCGTGCTCAGACTGGAACTGACGTACGCTCGGACGGCCAGTGGGAGGTGCTTGAGCAACGAACGATGCTCGCCTAACTGGCTGTATCCCTCTCATTTTTACCAAAGTCAGTAATGCACTGCTCTCATGAGGCTGCTGACTAAAACTGTCACTGGCAAAGCTGTATTTAGTCTGATGCCGTGTTGGTCACTCTTGCACAGCAAGCGACACCTTTACCAAGTGAGCCAGCCCAGCGGCCCCTATAAGCCATTTCTGACTGACAGTCATGTGTTGGTTTCTGAACTCAAGGGTGCCCCCTGCAGGATATAAAAAACAAGGGTCACATCAAACAACAGGGCTGGCTAACCTTCAAAGCCTCAGCACTGTCAGGAAATGTACCAGTAATATTGATTCAGCTACAAAGCAAACGTTCTCCCATACCATGATGATGGAGTAAATGTTCTCTAAAGGCCAGAATCATTACAGGGTCTTTGGACTTAAATAATTGGCTAAAAGTATCCCAAAACAGATGAGTGAGATCAAGGCTACGAGACACAACAGTGAACTGTGACCATCAATCGTGGTATGTGGCGGAATTCATGTTCCAAAATGGAGATAGAGGGGAAGGAATGACTTGTAAGAACTATGAAAGGGGGGGTGTGGAATTCTGCAATTACAGACCGGCACACTCATGAGGTCATGGGCAGAAGTAAAACTGCCCCCAATTGGCTTTCAAATAAGAGACCAGGCTCAGACAAGGAAACAGCCGGTTTGTCATTGAGACGGTATGTCTGGCTTCCATATAAACAATGGTGGTCCAGGTGGGACTTGGCGCGCAACAATGCCAAGGTTTTTTAGTCTTGGCGCTTTTCATACTAGGCCCCGCAGGTCAGGCCGAGAAGATCACGAGAAAGCAATTTTTGACTTACACACTGAAGGACAATATTGAATAATTGAATAATTGAGACAATATTGAAAACATCACTTTGTTACATCTGATTAGTTTATGTTTTTGTCGCTGACTTTTTTTAACAAATAAATTTTTTTTCAAATGCACAGAAACCTAATTTCAATCAGTTAGATTAAATAGAATTATCTCTTCACACAAATAGCAACCCATGATAACCTTTTTCAGTGTACTTTGCATCCACAATATTATAAGGAATGATATTGAACAGGAAAACCCTCAGTATGCTTTCATTCCACAGGGGGTTTAGCAGCCCATTGCCATGCATCTTTTATCACCGTCTGGCTATTTTCTCCCAGTCTTCCTGCTCATAATTCCTAGACTGTTGACCTCACACATTTTCTTCAGAGAGGAATGACCACTGTTTTAATATGCACAGTACCAGTCAAAAGTTTGAACCTTTCAAACAAATATGAAAAAAAGAAATAAATTCTTGTTTTACAGAAAAAATAAATCAAAATCTTAAAATGCATGCAACTAATCACAATTTTGAATAATAGCCGTAAATGCTCTCATTTTTTTTCTATGAGGGCAGTCATATGGTTATGAGAGTTCACACCAGCATGGCTATAGAAGTGTCCGTAAATGAGCAACATTTGCCTTCACCTTTTGCTTTGCCTTCACCTTTTTGCTCAGTAAGTCTCACACTTGATTTTAATTGACTAGCTGGAAAATGTAAATTATTTGTTTATCTGTTTAGTTTGCCAAACATGGTTTCTTCAGGGATTCCAAAGTTTCTGACGCTCATCTGAATGAATCAAATTATTCTTTTTTAACCTCTGACTATTTATCTCTTCTCACATGTGATTCTGCATCATTTACAGAGGTTAAACCACTTGAGTCTCACTAAAACTATGGCACTGTAACATAAGTGTGTTTTGACTTGTTCTACACATATCAGAAACAAGTAATTCACACCACAATACCTGCGAAATATCCCTTTTTTTGTACATTCCTTAATTTTTTCTTTTAATGATATACTGGAGAATGTCAGTAATTGTTCAAGCAAATCTGTCCAACTCTATACCAGCAGTTACCCATATGATTCATGACTTCAGAGTGCAGAAAAGTGTCTTAATACCTTTGATGAGTATGTGTTAAACCCAAAAAAAATGATTCTGCGTGGCAGCAGAAAGAAAAAGATGGGTAGGTGGTACACAGGTTCACCATCAGGGGTTACCTCTGAATTTGTGTTTGAAGAGTAAATTAAAACCACATTACAGCTCTGCAGCAAAAGCGACTCAAATGGAACAGTACTATAATGCCCCCTACTGTTTAGAAATATTGTTCTATTCAAATAATAAATTGCATAATTCACATTAACTATCCAATGAAACAAAGTCAGTTGTTCGGAAACAAAGCCCATGCTTAACTCCACGTATCGAAGTGAGAACTATTAGCAACAGAAGAATTAGCATCTTAGAGGAGAAGGACAAAATTCAGCAGAAACAGTTAAGAGAATAGTGGTTGCATTTCAAAATGCAAGTATTCCCTGAAGGTGAGTGGTCTTGAAGCTTATTTTGGGCGTGACTTGGGGGTCACAGTTTAGCAGTGTTGATAACAGGAAATACTGCATGTAATACAAGTTGCAGCTGAGCTGAGTAGGCAAAAGTGTCATTTTACAGTATGTCAGTGTTTGATTTTGTAGCTGGAGGGAGGATTTGAAAGGCTTTTGGCTTAATATGGCTCAGGGACTCGAGCAAAAGGTCAAGCTTAAGGTCACCAAATGAAAGTTCATGCATGACCTCCTAAATGTCTCTAATACAAACCTACGCTCTATCTATTACGATTTTGGTGATAGAATTCATTGAAATTTCCCCGCAAAGTTCGACCTTCTAAGGCCATCAAAGGTCAACTTCAAGGTCACCAAATGAACCTTGAAATGAACTTCCGAAAGGTGTTCAATAGACATATGTTCTCTATCTTCAGTATTTTTAAGCCTAGAAGCTTTTGAAAAGTAACATTTTGCTTGACCTCAAGTTTGACCTTTCAAGGTCATCTGAGGTCAACTTTAACATAGGCAAAATATAGGTCGTGTATAACTTCCTATATGTCAATAATACAAACTTAATCTCTGTCTGCAGCCATTTAGTTCCCACAGGCCATTTTGCCGATTCCCTATAAGACCTATCTTATAGGGAATATAAGACCTAAGACCTTTCTAAGTCCTATCTTTTACTTTCAAGGGCCAATAAGACGGACAAAAATAATTCCATAAAAAAATCTGAGAAAAAATAAAACTTCTGAAGATATGGTCTAGTAGTATGTTGTGGCAAATTTACACAAAAATTCAGTAGGCCAAAATAAAGATAAAAAATGTTCTGGAGGATGGACAACAGACGACAGTCGACGAACGCCAAACCACAGCAATAGCTTATCGGCCCATAGGGCCGGAAGGCGAAAATCCTGGAATGCACGGGATACATTTTTATTACTCTGTTCAAATACATGTTGAAAGGAAGTTCCGCTTCTTTTTTCAAATGATTAATATGTTTGACAACTTTCTACGTTGAAATAAAAGAGTCTTCAAGAATACAGGACTAGCAGATGTGTGAGAACATTTTGCAGAATTAATGGAGGGTAAGAAGGGCCGCATTACGATTTTCAGGGTGCTGACTCTACTATTGCGGCTCCCTTCAGAGCTGAATTTGGGCTGTTTCACAATCAGGGTATACATTCTGGGCCCACAGTAGTCCAAAAACCAAACTCAAAATTTTTGTGGCTCTTTGGTGCCAAAAAATGCCTTGTGGGACAGGAGATGAATACGCAAAATGTCGGAGCTCTAGGTCAAATACTATATACTGCTCAAAATTTGATAGGGATCATAGGAATTTTTTTCTGAAATGACATGCAAATTTGGTAACTGCCACTGATGAACAATATATTGGATAAATGACATGCAGTCAGACACAAAACACATTTGCAAGTGCATTTAATGACATTAAATGAGCGTGCAGCCTCATACTTTTAGCTTTCACGAACACTTCATGGTTTCACCTCTGACATGTAAAGTGAAAACAGACAGTGTTCATTTGATGTTTCATTAACAGAGTTAATGTCAATAACGGGTATGGCCTCACCTAGCTTGAATGACGGCTTGATAACGTCGGGTCATACTGTCAATCAGAACCCGGATGCTTGCAATTGGAATGTTGTTCCATTCTTCAACAAGGGCATTTCCGAGCTCTTCTAGAGTTGTGGGTTGTGCCTTACGACCGGAAATTGCGACCTACAGCATGTTCCACACATGCTCGATAGGGTTTAGATCCGGCGAACGTGCGGGCCAGTCCATGCGGACAATTGTCTCCTGCTCTAGGAATTGATTCACCATCCTAGCACGATGGGGACGGGCGTTATCATCCATCTAGATGAAATCAGGGCCAACAGCATCAGCGTATGGTCTTACGTACACATTGAGGATTTCATCCCTGTACCGTACCCCTGTCATTGTCCCTCTCCCCATGACATGCAGGTCCGTTCTGTCGTTCCTGCTTATTCCTCCCCAGACCATAATTGATCCGCCACCATAACGGTCGTGTTCGTTGATGTAGGCATCATTAAATCGCTCACGTTGTCTTCGCCACACCCGTTGCTTCCTGTCAGTAAAGTCCAAGCAATATCGGGACTCATCAGTAAAGAGAACTGGAGCCCAATCGTTGTGTGTCCATGTGACATGATCGTGAGCCCAATCCAAACGGTCACGCCTATGACGCACAGTCAGTGGGATTCGAACACATGGCCTTCTTGAGTTGAGGCTGGCAGTATGAAGACGATTCCATATCGTCTGAGTGGATACCTTGACCCCCGAGGCGTTATGAAGGTCATTTTGTAGGGTGGTGGCTGTCCAGAAAGGATGACGTCGTGCCTGAAGTGTGAGAAAGTGGTCTTGTCATTGTGTAGTCGATCTCTGACGACCACCCCCATGACGGTGTGCTGCTGTACCAAACGTTTGATGCTGGTTCCACGCTCTGTTCACAACGCTTTGGCTGACGTTAAGTGCATTAGCAACGTGACGTTGTGAGAAGCCAGAGTCAAGCATTCCGATGCATCTTCCCAATTGCTCTGAAGTCAATCGACGTCTAAGACGTTGAGGAGACATTGTTAGTGCTAAATGTAATGCAAAAAATTTGGGAACTTCCAATTTTTCACCAACAAGCAACACACACGTCTGAGTTGAAATGGTGAAGTGTTAGTCAAAGCCAAAATGTGAGGCTGCACACTCATTTACTGTCATGAAATGCACGTGCAAATGTGTTTTGTGTCTGACTGCATGTCATTTATCCAATATATTGTTCATCAGTGGCAGTTACCAAATTTGCATGTCATTTCAGAAAAAAATTCCTATGATCCCTATCAAATTTTGAGAAGTATGTATAATTGTAGTGTTCCAGAGAGGACACTTTTTGATGGACACGCAATGTAAGCTTATCTGAAATTGAACATAGACTGCGCCTTACACCCAAAAATTCTATTTTGTGTTTTGCAACAGAGGAATACACTGCTTCAAAGAAGCCAATAAATATCTGACTAATGCCCTTCTAACCTCTACATTTGGTGGCTACCTTTTGGAGAGGAGATTTTTTTGACAGACTTACGATACTGATGAAGCGACTTAGTTTACGACAGGATGTCACCTGCACTGAAGTATCTTTCTAGTGTGAGTGAAAGTACACCTCTCAAAGTAAAAACTACTTAAGGTTAATAACTCTGAATTTAATTGATTAAAAAAGAATCAATTTAATTGAATTAAAATGAAATGAAATCTCTGTGGGGTCAAAAATGGGCCAGCATTTGACACATACAAAGATATTTATGAGAACAGATCTCCCTGGTGTAGCTGGGCCTGACCAGAGCCATGTAAAGAGAGAACCGCGTCAACGGAAGTCCAAAATTTTTGATCATCACATGATTTATGGTGACTGCAAGTAGTTCCACGAAATTATTGGCGGGCAATTTAAATACGTACGTCAAATAGGCTACAAAAAGACATACCAGCCATTGTTGATGATTAGTAGTCAGTGAATAGACTTATTTCTGCCTTCTTGACATATCTTAGGCTCGCGTTAACATTAGCCATCTCATTAAAGCGACACCAACATTAAACAACCCCAAAAAAGCTACATTTAGCAGCAGAATGTTGAACATTAATTCAGATTAATCAAGAAATCACGGAAACTAGGTAGCTATATACTTCGGAGATACTGATATTGCAAATTGATCATTTCGCTGGCGTCAAATTATCCACAAGTAATTGGACTAAGATATCTTCACGAGAAGCATCAGACATAATTGCACAACACTTCCTATCAGAAATAAAATACTTCATTGTCATTGACAAAAAGTTAGATTTGTTACTGGAATTGACATTCATATTGTTACTTAACAGTCCGTTAGCTTGATTACTGGCAGCAGGCTACGTTGTAAATTCATGCCAACTGGCTTATTTATATTAACTAGCTACAAGCATGTCGCACACAGATGAAAAAAATAATATAATATTGTTGCTAGCTCGTCATTTTAGCCATGGGTATCTTTCCAATATCTATTAACATTTCCCAGTTAAACTTGCTGCCAAATCAGTATGTGGAGACCTTTGTAATGTGTGTTCAGCGACCTTGCCATGACATAGCTAGCTAACTTGGAATGTGGGTATACCGTTCGGTAATAGTTCTTGCTCATCTTTAGGCACAGTCGAAGTAAGCCGTGTCTCTTACGCCTAAATACTTTGAATTGTCTCCCTCTGCAGCTGCTGGGAATATGTACAAAACCTTGACAGTACAGCGAAGGCAAGATATTTCTCTTAGCTTAAGTACAACGAAGGTCCGTGTAGGCTTCCGGATCCTTACGAGCTGAAAGGTTGGAGGAACGACCCCTCTTTGGGTCTGGGTCAGCTGGATCATCTCTTGATTTTCCTACATCGAACAGAAATTCAACATTTGTTGATCATCATTGATCAGTGAAAGTAATTCACAGTCGTACGTTTACCGGAACGATTTTAAAAAGGGGCGACAATATATTTTGGGGGGTTTTATTCCTGATAAGGGGGTTTAGAATTTATAATTAATATTTAATATCGCAAATCCATATACTGGGCATTCCCTAGCCACCTTGTGTGCCATCAGTAACAAGGCTGCCGCCGTTATAGCTGCAGTAGACATTCAACTTTAAATTTTCTTGACTGGATGTACGATGGACGTTTTTACACACTTGAATACTTCTCTGGGTACCCAAAATTCAAGCCGAAAAAGTACTGATCTTATTTGATACTGATGAAGGTTGAAAATGGAATTCTTTCCAATACTAATATCCGAACTGTCACTTAAATACTTGCTATTGCAGAGTGAGGAACCTATCGAATTACCCAACACAAAAAAGATCATTCCCTTGCCATGACCGAATAATAAAATGCAAAAACTTAGCAAAATGTCATGGTAGAAATGATGGAAAATAACTTGGGACTGACCCGACAGAAAATGAATAGAACAAACACGCGAGTGGGTCGACGGCATCCAGATCTTGCATCGAATTGCATCAATCCAAGCAGATTTTTCAGTTCTCAATCAGGAATACATAAGAAACATATTCCTGAACCCTTCACGAAACGGTTTGTGCCGTTAATAACGCTGCAACTGCAGTGGCGGCTCTAGAACTGGGAATGGGGGGGGCACAAACACGTCCCTTTTAGTCCTGGCAAGTTCTCAATGACTGTGTTTACAAGGTCTTTAGTATCCCGGTTTTGAGGCTTATCCCAGCTTTCAGTATATCCGGGATATGATGTTTACATGGAACACAGAGAAACAGAGAAACCTGGCTATTCATATCCCTGTATACATGATAAATACCAATAACCAGTTTTCTGATCACTGCATCCTATCTGTGCAGGCGTGTTACATCTTTTACATACACGGTGGGCAGCTGTCAGAGACCGGGATAAGGTATATACATGCTCCAGTATCCTGGCTTCTATTGGAGTACTCCAGGTGGCAAAACCGGGTTTCTTGAAACCGGGATAAGGCCATAACCCGGTTTCTGAATTCGGGATATGTTGTTTACATGCACAAACACAAAAACAGGATACTTAAAAAACCCAATCAAAACCGGGATACTGAAGACCTTGTAAACACAGTCAATCATTTTCCTTTATTGCTGCGTTTTCCAATTATCGTAATTGGCAACTGAAGACACGGTTTCTCTCCATATGCGATCTAATAGCGATGAAATCATGGGCTAAATTCAGTACAGAAAAATAATTTACTTATTAATAGGCCAATGCTTCACGTTGATTGAACTGGTCCGCGTTCCAATTAAATATTGCCTTTTAAAAAGTGGCACTCGGCAGTTAAATAGGCTATAAAAAGCCTGCGGCTCAAGCTATTTGCTTGAGAGTCGACAGGTATGCAATTTTGAACAACGTTGATTTAAATACAGCAAATACGCGCCCAGATGAATAATTGTAGTCTTACCTAACTGGGGAGAACAACCAGCACCTGTTAAGTGTGGACTGCTCTCGGAGTGAACCTTTTGTTAATTATGAAAATGACTGAGAACAGGTCAGGACTAATAATTGTTTTAAACGGATATTTTGTGCACCCACTTCTCAGTTCTGGCTTCGCCACTGTAGCCTACTGAATTTAGCCCATGATTTCATTACTGTTAGATCGTAATGGAGAGAAACCGTGTCTTCAGTTGCAAATTACGATAATTGGAAAACACATCAATAAAGGAAAATGATTGAGAACTTGCCAGGACTAAAAGGGACATGTCTGTGCGCCCCCAATACCTATAAAATCAATCGTTATGTTGTGGCTTTTTGCCAACCACGGTAGTCAACAAACCCACATGACCAGGTTCGTGACATCACGAGAAGTATCGCTCCGGTACGTTCGATAAAGTTTCTGGCTAGAACCCTGCTATACACTGTTGCATAAATTCAAAACAACTTAGTCGTTGAAATTTTGCCTGCAGAAGGTATACATTTATATCTTTGGCTTGCATGGACAGAAATGTTTTTAAAAGGGTTCATTAAACACACTACATCCACACAGTACAGGACATTAGGAAATTGAGAGATGAGGTATAGTCTTTGTTTCCCAACTTAAGTCATGGAACTTCAGTAGTGGTGATCATCAACAGCTTTTTCTGTATTGTTAACTTTACCTACCCAGCATGCTAGCCTAATTTGTTGTCCATAAACGTTCAATATATCTTGCATTGTGCAGGGGATGATCAAGTAAAACGCTTTACTGCATGTGTTAATTCACGTGCTGACAGTACACAACCTAATTCTTTAAATGTTTTACCATTTGAAAGTGCACCATGAACGGTCTTTTCCACTTCATGTTAGCTGCACAACTTGTCTTTGTCGCCGACCATCAGGAACTGTTGAGAGACTCCACGATCTGCCATTGCTCTAAGAAAGTGGTCCGTTGGAATGAATGGAGATAACAGGACTGTGTCTAAATGGCTCTGGGCCTGATGTGTTATTTGTGAAACAATGTATAAGGCATGCCACAATGCTTACATGGTAAACTGTTTTCGAGGGTCAGTTGGTCTCATTCAAAAATACAATCCTGATAGTGAAACAGCCAGTTTTCACACTGGCACATTGATCATGAAAGAAAAATTTAAGTGGTGGTTTGCTGATATTAAACTTGATCAATTTTGGAATGACTACAGTGGTAAAATTAAGCTGAACATTGGGAAATGCTATGGAAATTGAGAAGTGATTGAGCAATCTGATTGAGCAAATTTGTTGCAACATCAGAAGAATCTCTTTGGGATGAACTTCAAACCATGTGGAATGGTTTTGCGAGTGAGGAAATTAAAAAAAAGTGAAAACTATGCCTGAAAGTGTTGCATGTAGGAATAGAGGGAGACCCCAAGCGCAAAGCAGCAGGCAAAACAACTGGTTTATTTGTCAGTGTACAAAATTAACAATGAGCACACAAGCACGAAAAACAATGGCAATAGAAAATACAAAGTGGAAAAGCTTACGAACTCCAAAAGGGAGAAAACAGCCAATTCCAATTTGATAATGAAACCTACAAAGACGCGGATACGTGAGCTCTGAAAACAGAGTTAAATTTAGAGAGAGAAATTTAGATATGCTAAAATTGGCAAGCTCTCATAAAAGAGAGAATTTAGTCTCCCTTTTATGTCTCTGATGAGTCAATTCTTTAAGTGATTTATTGATTATTAATCTGACTGCTTTGGACTTTGTCCACTTATTTATAACACTTATTATACTCCTTTACTTATAAACTTCTTATAACACAGAAATCAATAAATTGTATATTTGAATTCTCCTATAACTAATTCAATTATATGTCAAAGAATGTGGCCTTAAAATGGATTCTGCAAAGGGTATGAAAATGTGGCCTTACCTTTTTTTCTTTTAGGTAATATGAAATATTCTTTTTCAGTTGCTCATAGACCATCACTAAGATAATATTTGTCCAGGTGCACTCCATTGTTAGACACTACTATGAGAGAATGCAAAGGAATCTTCTTAGCCTTTTCTCATCACTGGCATGCTTGAGACAAGACGGAAAATATGTCAGAAGTCAGGCTGTTAAAACATTTCAGGAAAATAAATGAAAAAAAAAAAACCCTGGCAATGACTGTAACTGAATTCTTGTAATGTTTCAAGTTATTTTTTTTATCATTATTATTATTATTATGTATTATTATTAAGCCACAATATCTGAACCAACATTCTGTAAATGACAGAGAGTAATATTTTGGAATGACTGGCCAAAATACTTCATCCTTTTAAATAAGATTGGCTTACCTAAATTTAAACTAAAGAATACATTTGGAATCATATTCTTCATAATCTGCACTTCGTCTGCCCAGACCTTGTTTTATTTTCTGACTCGAATACCTATTGCCTGATAGCTTACCAACAAATTGAATTAAAATAAACTCTTAATATCCACATTCTCCTGTGTTACTTATGTCTGCCTGACACTTTCACGAATTTTGATCCCGCTATGTCCCGCAGTATGGCGTGCCATTTTAGTGGCACAAAGCTTTTCATGATGGCAAGGTGAGGCATAGTTTGCGCCATGTCGTGCTACCTGTCACACATAAGATAAGAACTGTTCACAAAATGCGTGACACCCCCAGGTCATGCAAAGGCATGCCATGTTTACGCCAAAGTTAAACGCTGTTCACGCATAATTTCGATGGTGGCACGCAGTTTCCTCTATGTTCATGCTTTATCACTCATTGAAACCACAAAGTTGCACATGCATGTAGTCGTTGTGCCAACTTTTTGGTCACGACTTGGCAAACTTGTTGTGACCATCAGCTAAAATGCTGACCACTAGGCCTAATGGCACACCATGGCATGCATTGGTATGCCTTCTCACACAATAGTTGCTTCAAGTTTGCTCATAGTTTATGAACTGTTCACACAAGTGGCACAAAAATTCAGTTGTGACACCCAGGTAAAATTTTTTGAACATTTTGAAATTCCCAACAAGGCCTGGCATGCACTTTTTCACCTACCCTTCTCCCCCCACGCATTGTCATGAGTACTTCCCTCATTGGCATGCCAAATTGCGCGCCACGGCATCAACCATTTGTCCTGCTAGTGTCAGTGTGGCAATAGAGTGTACATTAAATGACAGGTACAACCATCTTAATTATGCTTTCAATGAAATATGTCTCATAAAGGTCCAATGTATTCAAAATAATTTTGCTCACTTTTACATGTAAATATGTTGACTGATATTTTGTGCATGTTTCGTCTGTGAAATCACTTTTTTGAGAAATAAACAGAAATTTTTGTATACTTTTTTTTTGAACAACCTCAATAGCATGCCTTTTCACAGCCCGAAAAACAATCACAAGAAGCGTGACATGACTCCATCAAAAATGTTTTATTTACAGGATTTGGTATATTAAGTTTGACCAAGTGATGGTGCTGCAGGAAAGGTCCTCGGGTCATGCAAATTAAAGGGAGTTCCCGATAACGTAGGTTAATGAACAGGGCCACTCCCAATGCACCTTCCTATTCGTCCTTACGCCTATATATACCTCCAACATTTCCACAATCCCCGCTCGTCTCGTTTCTACGTCGTTCACTCGCTAACCAGACAGCCAGCGCACAGCAAGAGTTCGCTTACCCGAAGCACGAAATCCAAAATCCTACCGAGTCCCTCAGGCGCAGAATAATTCCAAGGCTCCGATGCCCCAGAGGAATCTTCTCAATCCGTTCCCGCAGCTCCGTTTCTCTTACCTCCACCAAAAAGCATCACCCGCTCGCCCCAACTGGGGTGTCCATATACCGAACCACGCTTGCCTACCACGTCGACTGAAGCTGTTTCCCTGTCTCAGGCTCCCCGCCGCAGGAATTCCAGCTATGCTCCTCGTTAACCGCGGCGCCCAGAAGCGGGAGTCCGAGGCTCCCCAGCAAGGCTTACCACGTCTCGCACTTCAAGCTCATCCAACGCTCCACGGCGGACAGTCGCCAGACTCCATCGGGCACTCAAGCAAAAGAAAATTCCCTTCCACTGCTCCGACAACAAGGCCAGACTACTAAGAAATTATACAACGACTCTTTCAGCAATGTAGCTGATCCTCCCCATGTGCAGACCAGACGTGTACAGACCACATAGCATTTCTGGGTTCCGCGCTTAAAGTCCCCAGCGCCAACGTCATCACGCTCGGAGACGTCCTCCCCGCTCCAGACTCGGCATACCAGCCAGTTTTTCTCCCCGTGCCTGCTCCCTCTGTTTACGACCTCTTCAGTCTCTTTTCGTCCCCTATTTCATCCCTGTGTTCGCAGGCTCCACATTGGCCCGTGCACATGCGTCCCGTCTCCGCCCCAATCTCTTCCGCTGGACGAAACCCGGCTTCTATGCTCCTGCTGCCCAAAACCAAATTCGCCAAGGCTCCAGCAGTTCCGGTGTAAACCCACCTACACCTGAAGAAGCTCCCGCTGTTGCTTCATCCACACGTCTCTTCCCTCCCGCACTATCTTCCCCGCCCCCCCCCTTCCCCCGTTTCCCATGTCACTAATTCTGTGCTTCCTCCTACAGGTCCGCCCCTCCCATCAACTACTTCGGCTCCTCGCATTTTTCCCCTCACGGCAGTTTCAGCACACACTAGCCACCGCCTTACCTCCCATACACCCGTCGTAGCCTATTCCAAACCCTTCGCTATAATCCCCCATACTCGGAGAACAGATTTTATCGGGCATGCGCGTCGACCTGGCTCAGCTCATTCAACTATCCTATTTCCGCATTCATATTTTAGTCGTGAGAAAAAAAAAATCCAAACCATCATTGACCTCGCACAGCTCAAACACCCGACCCCCGCTCGTTGCGGAAAATATTCGCGCATGGAGGTCGTCACTCCCGTTCCACTCAACCGACGCAATCGATCAATCCTTGCCTCATTGGAGACAAGAACCGACCTATTACTATACACTAGTATTCGGTCTCGCTGTTCGTTTCGGCAGTGCAAGAATTTACCATACCTTGTATATTTTGCCCCCATTTCCGAATTCATATTTTCATAGCAAAAAAAAATAAAAAATCTTAGCTGTCATCGACCCTGCACAGCTCAGGCACCCGAACCCCGCTCGTTCCAGGGAGCCCACGCGAACCAAGTTCGCCATTCGCCGTGACGCCGTCCCACTCTACCGAGACACAATCCCCCAGTTCTTCCCTCATCGGAGGCAAGAATGGACGATTACTTAACACTCGTTCTCGATCTCACTTTATGCTTCAGCTGTACGGTAAGCGATTGCCTGTTGGTTGCGTTGATATAATTGATGCGACTCTGCAAGGATGAGAATCTGCAAATCCGAAACTCTCGCTGACTTCGCAGCAGTTATATTCGCCATCGCTCAGCTGTGCATCGTGCCTTGCAACGCCATTTAGCTGACACTTCGCTCAGACCGTAGAACGGATTCTCATGGCTTATTGCTCTATGAGCCTCGCAAACTTATTTACACGGATCTCCGTTGTTTTCACCAACTACACGAGCACAGTAATTACAGAGACTTATTGATATTTTTCATAGTCATCGATGTGTGGAAGAAAATGCCATATAATTTCGTAGTGCAATGTATAACAAGCCTTTAAAAAATAAATAAATTAATTAAATAAATTAGACTTTCGTCGATTCTACCAATTAGTCTGAGCAACTCTTGCTACATACGAATGTCATGTCCTTCGCAAATTAAATGCCACATATTTATGGTGCTGTTGCATGATTGCAATGTTTATTCCACAATTGTAAAATCATGACAAATGGTAATGTTCTTTGCCTCGCGGGCAAACATTCACGGATACTACGCGTATCTACCTCACGGCCGCTCGCAAACATTCACGGATAGGCTGTTGCACGCGTGTCCACCTTACAGCCACTGGCAGTGGCGCAGCTCGCTAGCGCTTCGGTTATTGGTGCTCTTTGCCTTGCTGGCAAACATTAATGGATACTACGTGCATCCACCTCATGGCCACTCACATTGGCGCAGCCCACTAGCACTTTGCTAGCGCTTCAGTTATTGGTGCACTTTGCCTCGTCGGCAAACATCCACGGATACTGCACGAGTATCCACCTTACAGCCACTAGCAGTGGCGCAGCCCGCTAGCGCTTCGGTTATTGGTGCACTTTGCCTCACCGGCGAACATTAACGGATACTACGCGTATCCTCCTCACGACCACTGGCAGTGGGGCAGCCCACTAACGCTTCGCTAGCGCTTTGATCATTGGTGCACTTTGCCTCACCGGCAAACATTTACGGATTCTACGCATATCCTCCTCATGGCCACTCGCAGTGGCAGCCCACTAGCGCTTCGCTAGCGCTTTGGTTGTTGCTCTTCGCCTCGCCGGCAAACATTCGCGAAAACTACGCATCTCCACCTCATAGCCACCCACAGTGGCAAGGTTCACGCTCTCGGCCGACTTTCAGTCCCGCAATCCATCATTCCACATCCCCTGCACACCGTCCATCTACCGTCTCCACGCTCAAGCACTTCACTCCATGCAATCCTACTGGCTGCTTGCCCAACAGTGGTTAACCCTTTACCGACTGTCCCCTGTCTCACCACTCTCATCCGCCTCGCCGGTCGCAGCACCTGGTTGGCTAAGGCCGATTTCGCAAACACTTAGGGCCGCCCCACTCGACCCGCGCTTATTTGGTGGTTCCCTTGGTGTTTCCGGGAAGGAGCGCTATTACTTCGCTGTTCGCCTCACCGTATCCCATCATCGCTTTCTCCCTCATTCAGGGTCAGGAATGGGCCGCCAAATGTATAACCGTACATTATGACAACCGACTACAGCAGACACTGTAAACAAAGGCCGTTCCCGCTCCCTCTCGTTCATGCCGTTCCTCAGGAAACTAACCCTAATTTCTGCAAAACACCAGTCCATGCTCAAAGCCGCGTATATTCCCAATTGTAAAATGCCATCGCTGACACCCCTCCTCGTTTCTCCTGGCAGAGAATCAGACAGTTAGCACCGCACTTGGACATTCACCCTACTCCGGTTCCTCCGTTTTCCGCGACCGTCGACCCCTGACACCACAACCTGAGCCATTCACCGCTTTATCTCGAGATAGCATTCTAAACGGGTTCGCTCCACGCTTACTTTCCCCGTACCTCGCAGGACGGAAGCAATTCAAGAAATTCCATTCAGCCCTCCGACTGCCATTCCCGGCACTCGACGTTGTTTCCCTTACGAGCTTCATTCTGTACATTCACTCCATAAACCACGTTCGACCAGCCCCAATACATGTCTTCCTAAGCGGCATCAACTTCTTTGTCAAATTAGCCACTGGTTATCTGTGCTGGTCTATTTCCCACTCTCACATGTAAACACTGCTGAGAGGTTTACGTAAACAAGAACCTCCCGCTCCGACCAAATGTTTACCCCTAACAGCAGACGACCTCTCTCACTGCTTCCAGGCGCTGCGTTCAGGGTACTATTCTCCTTCCACAGATTCCGCTCATGAAGCAGTGTTTCTATTAGCCTTCTTTGTTTTTTTTTGAGATGTGCCGAGTTCGCTCCGCTCTCCGCTATTACTATCCTTCTCATCACGCCAGCCTAAACGACATCTCATTCTACTCCACCAACTGCTTCATGTTCAAGATAAAGAGTAGTAAACAGATCAGTTCGGCATTTTTCAGCCCATATTCCTATTTCGCCTAGACTCTGCCCTCAGTCCATTCGAGCCAATATCAAACTACGTCCCTCGAGATACAATAACCACGCTTCTCCCCCGGACCCATTATTCACGATCGACACCGTGGCCGTAGCCTCTCACCACTGGTTCCTCTACCATTTCTGTCAAGTTTTAATTAGATCCAACATTCCACCCAAATACTCCTCTGGTCACCCTTTCCGCATCGGTGCCGTCACCACAGCATCCAAGCGAGGAATTCTGGACCACCTAATTAAAATCCTCGGCCGCTGGACATCAAACTCGTATGCAAGCTATATTAGCAATAATGTTGACGATGTACGTAGAGCCCATCTCTCATTGATACATTAACACTTTTTGGGGATTGGGAGCCACACGGACTCCGACAAGAGATGCGAGCCCCACCCTGAGTCTCGCCACCCGGGAGGCACCCAACGTCTGTACAATCACAGACCAAGTCCAACACCACACCCGTCCCGCTCTCCTATCTCCCCGATCTCCTATCCGCAATCCTACCCAATACTCTCCTCTACTTTGGGAGTGGTCCAAAATTCATTAATCGGCAATTAAACGCCAATCGCACCAAAATTGTGCCCGCTATTGCATGGGCAAAATGACAAACAACAAACAGAGTGAAGGAACATACTTCGCAAATCTTTGATCTCATCAAGTAAAAGATAAATGGGACAAAGTAATAATAATCAAGTAATAATCAAGTCAGTATGACCATTTTTGAGGAAATTGTGGCCAAGCAGTTGCCAGTATTACAGCGACCTTCACCTTTTGGCATGGTTGCCAGTTTGCTCGCCATTTCTAGCTATGACCCATGCCAGTTTATCATCCAATCAAAATATCCCCTGAATTGTGGCTTTGATGAATGATAATAGAAATTGGCAAATTTCCCATTGCTGATAATGGGAAAATTTTGTTGTCATAGAAACTGGAAGTGTTAGAATGACTTTCTGCCAAGATATCCATGATAAAATGTCTTGTATTAAAGTTTAAGCCACTTTGATGAATAATGACATTTGAAACCTCTTGCCTGACCCCTCTGCCAAGAGGGGGGTAACTCTTCTGATATTATGTTTCTCATATGACGCAGCATTTAAAGGACAATTGAATGAGATTAGTGTCAAGTCAGCTGTTACGCCCCAAGTCATAGGCCATAACAAAAAAAGGAGATCACACAGGGAAATAGAGGTAAAAAGTAATTTATTAAGCCATGCACATTAAATAACTGAGGGCAAAGCATGAAACCAGAGAGCCTACAGCAACATGGTAACAAACAGATCCCCTCCTTTCTATCTAAATGGGAGAAAGCAGTTCACTAAATAATACATTGCACAGGTGGGGCTAATGAGCTTCAATTGTATCTTCGCAGATCCACTAACGAATGAGAGAGTTCACTGGATTAAATCAACTGATACCAATCATCAAGTTGGGATCCTTGCATGAACACCTATTCAACCCTTGACACAAACTAGCAGACCAGCAGGGCTGTAATAGATTCAGACCACTCTGAGGGCAGTTATTGCAAAATAAAAAAACAGATTATTCAGCTCACTGGCTGATAGGCCATGAGCAATTGGCAAGATACAGCGTCCAGTGTCGTCTTTGTCGATGTTGTTGTTGTTAGTTTGCAATTTCCTCAAATATCTTCTTCTCCAAAACTACAGCTCAGATTCACTTCAAATTTTGTATAAATCTTCCTTGGGACAATTTTACCAAACTTGTTCAAATTTTTTTCTGAATTTGATTTTTGTATTTTTTATGAATTTTCACTTTTTTTTTCTGGAAAAATCTTGAAAAATCTTCTCCAAAACTTCTCGCTCATTCACGTCAAAATGGTTGTGGAGCTTCCGTGAGACAATGTTTACCAAGATTGTTTGCCGTTTTGAAAAATTTCCATTCTTGTATTTTTTAATTAATTTTTCTTTGAGAACTGGAAATGTCCCTCGAAAATATTGGCCAGTTTCAATTCAAATTTGGAATTTTATTATAATTTATTTTATCTAACATTTATTTTGACAGGCAAACCCAATGAATCCTAGGTATTATTTGTGATGGTGCCCTATTTACACAATCACATCATCATAAAAACATGAACAAAATGCAATATTATAAACAGATGATCGATCTACAGCAATACATTTAAAAATTCAAGATTATTTAAAATGTACACAGCCCACGACTTCCAAGTCCTTTATTACTTTTTTTATTTTTTCCAAAGAGATAGAGGCATCCAGTTTAAAAGTCTCGTAAAAGAAGTTCCATGTACTGGGAGCACAGTAGTTAACAGCACTTTTTCCAAGCTCAGTTATGACTCAAGGGACTTCAAGAACTAACCAATCCTGAGGCCTTGCCTGGTGAAAAGAAGCACGCCATATTATCAAAGATGTCAGGTAATTCGGTAAAATTGCTTTATCAACAAATGTCAACCAATGCTGCTTTCTCCCAATAGCTAGGGACAGCCAGCCCACTGCCTGATACAGAGTACTGTGATGTGGTCTAAAATGATCCCCGGCAATAAAACGAAGTGCTGCATGGGAGTCAGTGTCAAGCTGTTTCAAAGTGGTAGGGGCAGCGTGCATATAGATAATATTGCCAAAATCAAGAACTGACAGGAAAGAAGACTGAATTAAAATTACCATTGTCATGCAAAAAACATGACCTATTTCTGTAATGAACCCATTTTGCCTTCTTGTTTGATGGCTCATTGATGTGTTTTGAAAGATAGCTTTTCATCAATTAATAATCCACAGACAATATCAATGACAAGAGATGCTGCTGATATAGTACTGCGACCAGATCTGACATCAGACTGAAAAGGATTTTTTACGTAATTTCTGCTCAAAAACAAACAAAGCTAATGTCTCTGCCCTTATGAAATGGAAGAACAAATTCAGTTGTCCAGATTTTTGGCACAATCCCTTACTAAGTGAAAGATTGAAAATTTGTGCTGAAGAACTAGCTATAACTGAAGCAAACATCAACAGTCCAGGGTCCAGAAGATCAGCGACAGCAGACTTTTTTGGGTCAATCTTCAAGAGCATCATTCACTTCTAATTCAACAAGTGTTTGCCACTAACATGGCAATATCCCCCGCCGTCCGTACGATATGTGTTCGTACGGACGGACGTGACGGACGGACAGACGGAGCCCAATGCTATATCCCCCGCTTCGCGCTAAACGCGCGGCGGGGGATTTAAAAAAAAAACTGACTTCACTTCTCGAATCATGGTAGTACACTTGTCTTGCTGCTGCCTAAACAGAATTCAATCAGAAACAGACTTGGTTTTTCTAGCTTTTACCCATGCTGTGTTCCATTAATAACTCGGATAATTCATGTGAGAACCACGCAGCATATCTATTAGAGACCAACCAGCAAAGGCAGGGGCAAAAGGTTAATTTTGAAAAGGTTAAGGTTTTATTTGCCAAATAATTTCCCAATCAAAAGAACAGGATTTGCAAAAAAAAAAAAAAACTAAAAAAAACACTTAAACAAATGAAAAATTAATTAACCAAACAATACTTAATCTAGCCCCTTTAACTTAAATGAGTTCAACCAAACAATACTACAAAAGAAGTGTGAACTGAAGAAACCTGAACTACTGAATGACACAGAACGAGGTGTGTGTATGTGTGTGTGTGTGTATATATATATATACACACACACACACACACACCCTCAGCACCCAATAGTATCACAGTAGGCTACAAATAAAGAACATAACCTACACATAAAGTACCAAAAAAAAACCCCAAACAAATGTCCACATGCTGCCACTCTGTAGGTTTTTATATCTTAAAGTCCCCCTGCCCAGTACTGGTAGTTGGTTTCTTCCACTTACTGTTCTTCAGGATAAAAGGCTGGCTGTGTTTGAATAGTCAAAAAATCACATCCTATCATATAATTCTAAACTACTTTTCTTTCATCTTGCTGGAAAATGTCATGAGGTAAATGAAAGGTGTAGAGCGGAATTCATCAGGGCTTAGGAAGACAACTGCGCTAATAAGAGAATCCAAATGCACTTACACAAGGCAACTTGATCATGCATCTTTTGCCCATCATGCTCGTTTGTTTTCCTGATTGTCTAGATGGATGGTCATCTCTCAAAATATTGCTGCTGCACGATATGCACAAAAAAAGCATTTGAGCCAGAAATAAACCTTCCTCACGTAGGATTTTGCCTCAGCAGTGACATGATCATTCCAGTCTCCAATAGCCCAGGGTAGACTGCAAGGTTTAATGACTTGTAACAATTTCTGAACATATTTCTAACAGAAAATATTTACATTGCAATCTAGCACAGTTAGGTACGCCACAGTGGCTTATATGAGATTGCAAACTGCTCAGGCCTTTTCACATCACTGTTGTTCAACCATCTTCACACTATTAACAGAGCAGAAAGCACTCTTGAGAGGAGTATACTTCTTCATATTGAGGAATGAAATGTTCTAGTCTGAATATGAATCGGGAGTACGCAGAAATCCTCCAATCACAAACCTCCTTATCCTCAAACCTCCAGGGTGTAACAGGATGGAATGTAGTTGCTGGAAAACAGATATCAGGCAGTCAATCGGCCTAGAAAGCACTCAATTTTCTTTCTCTTCATTCCTTTTGCAATGCCCTAATGTGTTGTACCATTCTATTTACTTATCTTTTCCATTTGCATATGTTTAATACCCACTGAAACTGTACTCCATCCTCTGAATTGTATTTAGCTGCATAGTTGGATAATGTTTCTTCTGCTTAGTGCATTTTTTCTCTCCCACCTCAAATTTCTTCACTGTCGTTACCAAGCTACTGCTTTATCTGTGAGAAAGTCAGCCTCATCAAACTGTTCAGTCATCGTGTCCTTATCTTTCACATGCTAACAAGCAATGAATGAGTTTTTTTTTTTTTTTTTTTTTTTGCCTTTGTCAGTCCTTGCCACGAAGTGGAGCAGGCTATATTGCAATGAAGCATGTCCATCTGTCCACCTGGATAAGTGGGGTTAAGTTTTGCAGGAAACAGCTTTTCCTAAATGAGCTTAATTTCGTTTATGTATGTTACTGCTCATGACCTTCATTGGGTTTGAAAATGGCTCTCCATGGTGGTGGGGGATATTGATTACATTATCTTCTTGTTTTATTCAGGGACTTGGAGTAAATACAAAAGTGCACCAAATGCACATTTCATGGAGAACATACCACTCAAATTTAATAAATGGCTATCAATCATATATATATATATAATGAATATACGATGAGTCAAAAAAAAATTTATTATGGAGGAAATAGTTTTTCAAAAACAATTGTAAAAATTATTGGATTCCATTCATTAAATAATTTGTGCAGCTGTGAAAAGAGAACAGCTCTGAGTCTTCTCCTAAGTGTATAATAAAGTAGGACAAGACATGGCAAGGGATCTGAGACCACTCCTGCATTCAGAATCTCTCCATTTCGTTAAAATTCCTGGTTCCTCATTCATCGGATCTTCTCCTCAGTTCGTCTCTCAATATTTCTGTTGGGTTTTGGTCAGAATGCGCTGGCTACAGCAAATTATTTGGATCATTGTCCAGTTGGCAGATCTAATCATGGCCCAGTTTAAGATTTCTGACAGAGGCAGTCAGGTTTTCATTTGATATCTGCTTTTACTTGATGATTTTCATTTTACCCAGGGCCTTTGGAAGAAAAACAGCACCACAACATCTACAATAACCACCACAATACGTTATAGTGGCGATGTGGTCCACGGGGAATGGCTACTTTTCCTTTTTTGCAAAACACACCTCACGGGAATATTGCCAAGCTTGATTTTGGTCTCATTGTGACCATAGAACTCCATTTCATTGGAAGTTCAAGTTTTTTTATTTTCTATATTTTGATGGAAACCAATGATTTTCTCTGGCCACCCACCCAATCATCTTTTAGTTGTATAGATGCTGTTAGAACGTAGTTTCGTAAACTTTCAAACCCCAAGACATAATTAGTATCTTCAACCCCAGTTCCAAAAAATTAGCACATTATGGAAAATACAATAAAATCAACATGGAGTGATTTTTATTCACTACTCCAAGAAAATTTTTATTCAAAATAATTGATCGTCCCCTGCTGATTGTGATAAGTTCTTGAAATTTGTTTTTGACAAGAAAGCAATCATAAGATCTAGTATCCCTCCTGTCCCTTATTTCAATATATCATGTCTTCACTTAAACTTGTTGAGTTGTTTCGCATGAATTTCTTCGCCAGATCTCACAGATATTGTGTCCTGTATTAAACCCTCTTCCAGTCCCTTAGATGCTGTACCCACTAGGCTCCTATAAGAGGTAATAATGACTACTGGCCCTGACCTGCTTTCCGTGGTGAACAGTTCTCTCTCCACTGGCTGTGTTCCTTTTTATTTTTTGATTGCCTGAATTCAACCGCCGCATCAAAAAACCAAATTTCGATCCAGCAATTCTTAATAACTTCAGACCAATATCAAAACTGCCTTTTCTATCTTAAGTCTTGGAAAAGTGGTAGCTAAACAACTTTTAGAATAGGTGGAAGAAAATAATATTTTTGAGAAATTTCAGTCTGGCTTCCGACTGCAACGGCGGAGAAACAGCCCTTCTTAAGGTCGGAAATGACCTTTTGATGAATGCCGACTCTGGAAAGTCACATCAGAATACATTTTTACTCAAATTATCAGGCCCATATAGTGCCTGCCGGATTCCCGTTGGCATCCGGTGGCCTGTAAACCATGACATAAAGTGAATAATGCAAACTGTGATTTGTTTTTTTACTTTTTCACTGAAGTTCCTCTCAACCCAAAAACTAAGCCCCTCCTTTCTTTTGTTAACATTTACTCAGCAATGGTCTAGTAACATTAATGTATACAGTACCTAAAGGTAAATAGCAGAAATGGTGCATATCAATGAAAGAAAAGTCTAATTATGCAGTAAATACATCCCAAAGTCCATAGATTTCATACTGGTTTTTAAGAAAGGCATTGTGAACAGAAACTTGAAGTTGCTTCCAAATTTTTGACCTGTATTGGCCTTGCTTCCAAACTTCTGGCCTGTAGTGTATATTTCATATGCTACCTCTTACATTTTCTTTAATTTCACAAGCTTATGCTTTGTAAATTTAACAAAACGTGCCAAACCTATTATAAATGCCTCACCCATCCACAAGACAATGCGCGACCCTGTGACAGGTCCGACACATACACATATTATGATCTAACAGTTTTGTAAATTACTTGTACATGTTGGTACAAATCACATCCACATGGAGCAACCTGAGCCGCTGAAAAGTTACTTTTTGTACTTGTTTTCCTCACTGAGGAGTTCTGTGAGGCACATTTATGTGTTCGGTGCTGTCCCCTCCTGTGACCACAGTGTTGGGCACTTCAACAGGGTACTTTCTCTGCACACCTGCCTTTCATTAGCCAACACTGCCCACAGCACCTCCTTCATTGACAATTTTAACCTCTTCTGGGAACATAGACAGTTATCTAGTAATGATGGCATCCATCCAAACATGGGTAGGGGCATAGCTGCTATCAGCAAACATACCATACTGTGTAGCCCTCATTGGTGTTCCTCCCTGCCAAATCATTTCCTCAGAGACAAATTATTCTGAGCACTCCCAACACTACTGACATCACCACAGTGGTAGCCCTGGTCGAATTGGTTCCTTGTGCTTTTTTCTGTTGTTCAAGCAGACCAAGGGCCCTCTAGCAACCCTATGAACTTCCATATTCTTGACACTTATTTTTATAGTACTGAATCAGCAGAATCTCTTGTCTTGAATATTGTCTGTGTTCTTGATCATGGGCGGCACTGCCCTGCTCTATTTGTTGATCTATCCTAGGCCTTTGACAAGGTGGATTGTTCACTTATAGATACAGTCGGCAACAAAGGGAACGCCCACAAAAGTAGAGCCGAGGGGGAAAACAAACCGGTCTCTGCCATTAGCCATAATGCAGAAGAGTTGCTGTGTGCCCTTGTGCACCCCAAATAAACAAAAAAATCACCAATTAAAATTTTACATTTTACCAAATGATAAAATGGAACCACAAAGGAGGACAAAATGGCTTCAAGCTATCAGAAGAGAGGACGAGTTTGGCAGATTATGGCGGGACCCCACAACAGAAAGTGTATGTCTGCAGGCCACTGAGTCGGATCATTCGCCCAGTCTTTTAGAAAGAATGGACAACAATCCAACCCCAATATATTAATTTTTTTAATATATCGATCCTTGTCAGCAGGCAATAGCGACTCAAAGTACGTCATGACAACTTCTTAGCGTTAGCAAGACAAGTTTAAATTCCGCGTTTTTACAGTATAGCGGACGGGGGGGAAGGACTGTTTTCCCCCTCAGCTCTAACCAGATGTGACGTTTGTGGGCGTTCCCGTTGTTGCTGACTGTATCTATAGGTCAACTGCCTTGACCAGAATGCTTGCCAATGGTTGGAAAGTCATCTTTCAAATTGAACCCTATGTATTGTTGCTGACTCTACTCAATCCACTCTTCTAGGGGTCACTAAAGGTGAATCACAGGGCTGGACTTGAGGACCTTCACTTCTTACTTCATAAATTAATGACTTGTCTCTTGGCTTTACGGTTCACTTCTATGCTGATGATACAGTGCTTTATACCTCCGCTTCTTCATCGGATGAAGCATTATCTGTCTTTCAGCATTTGTTTCTAGAGCTTAAACTTGAATTAAATGTATCAAAAACAAAATATATGTAAGTCCCGTTCATTGAGGGAAAGGAAATTAAAAATTTGCACTGGATGGCTCTGAAATCAAGCGAGTGCCATCTCACAAGTACCTTGGGATATTTATTGATGAAAAGTTGTCTTTTAGTACACATGCTGATGAGCTGACTAAACAGTTAAGAGGGATGATTGGGTTCTTTTATGAAAATAGATCATGTTTCTCATGAGATAATAGGAAGCTTTCAGCTCTTTCTACTTTCCTCTCAGTATTTGATTATGGCAGTATTACCTATATGCACGTTGCCCCTACCACCTTGAACCACGTTGATACTGTCTATCATGCAGCACTTCACGTTATTTCCAGGGATCATTTTGGGTTGCATAATTGTACTTTGTATCGGGCAGTGGGCTGGCCGTCCCTTGCCACAAGAGGAATGCAGCATTGTCTGAGATTTGTTTTTAAGCAATCTAACATAAGTTACCTTATTATCTGACAAGCTTCATCGCATGGGGTTTTAGGTACTACCAGGCTAGGTCTCAGGATTGGTTACATCTTGAGGTCCCTCGAGTCTCTCTCGAGCTTGGAAAAACCTCTTTTAGTCATTATGCTCCGAGCGCATGGAATAGGTTTCAAGAGACTTTTAAATTGGAGAAATTCAAAAATGTGATAGTCTATTGGTATTAGGCCAAATATTAATCTGGAACTGCTTTAAACAAAGTTATTTACAGAGCCATGCCTCTTTTAAATGCCATTTAAATTCTACTGGTACAAAAATCAGTTTTATATATTCTTTATATGAAGCATACTATATTTTTGTACATTCATTACCATTGTTCAGGACCAAGCATACTGATGTTTTACCTGAGTGTTGAATATTCTATTTATTTTATGATTTGTCCCTCCATACATGATGTAATTCTGCTTTTGTATGAAGTCATGTTAATCTGATTTGAAATGTTTTTAAATGCAGTTTGAAAATATTTTGCCTCTCACAGTCCAAAAATATAGGGGCTATTTTATTGTTTTCTGAGAAATAACTGGCTCATTCCACTCTGATTGAAAGATGTGTTCCGCATGAAAAGCAGAAGAAAAACCACAGCATGTTTGACAGACAAGCCCTAACCTCAAACCCAGTGCCTAATTTCCATCCTATTCATTCCTGTCCTCTGCCAGCTGCAGGAGGTGGTAAAATAAAAACTGTGCCTAGGCTCAGCTTTGCTTTTGTGGTTGACCTCATGGCTTTCCATTAGCTTAATCTACACTGAAACTGCCCGAGTTGCTGACTGTTTCCTCAGAACTTTGCAGACCAACAACAGTCGTAGTCCCACAGTCTGCCTCTTTAACTAATTACGTCTGGAACCCAGTGCAGTACTCCTAGATCTGGAACACAGAAAATGAACATTAACACACCATCTAGTTTCTTAATTATGTATTAGAAATGATGGTCATTTAGTATCTAGGGAATGCAGAGATCATACCTGGAATTAAAATAAAAGAAATTTGAAACGTGAATTCAGACCATGTAACAAACAAATGGGAACTCCATCAAATGTATTTCATTCAGAATTTAAATTAATTCAGATTTCATATGATTGAAGGAAGGATGAATGGAGAAATGTACCGAGACATTGTTGATAAGAATCCGCTGCCATCTATCAGGATGCTGAAGATAAAACGAGGGAGGACATTTCAGCAAGACAATGATCCCAAACACACAGCCAAGGAAACTCTCAGTTGGTTTCAGAGAAAGAAAATAAAGCTGCTAGAATGGCCCAGTCAATCACCCAACTTGAATCCAATTGAAAATCTATGGAAAGAACTGAAGATCTGCGTTCATAAAAGTGGCCCCCAGAACCTTCAAGATTTGAAGACAATTTGTGTGGAATAATGGGCCAAAATCACACCTGAGCAATGCATGTGACTAGTTTCTCCACACAGGAGGCGTCCTGAAGCTGTCATTACCAACAAAGGCTTTTCTACTAAGTATTAAATAAATTTCAATAAGCGCGTTCAATACTTTTTCCCTGTGTCATTCCACTTTTACACATAATTTAAGGACTTCTTTGTTTCAATTTCTTTGTACATCTGGATTACTTGGGTTGTTACCAACATCTGGTGAAAATTTCATGTCAATAGCCCCACTAGAAATATATTTCCCGAGAAAAACGTTATCGCATTCAATACTTATTTACCCCGCTGTACACTTTAGCACCAGACTGTATTAACCAGTTAAACTCATAAGTCCTTTGAAAGTTAAAAGTAACCTATTGATCGTAATATATGGAAGTTCTCTTCCTTGTTCAGTTAATAGACGGAATTCACATTATCCTGCGCACTTCTGGTTTCAAAATAAGGCTAAGTGTGATCGAAGAAGAAACGTCATTGTTGTTCACTGTTGTTTGTGTGTAGCTAATTGACCCGAAAAAACTCATTATTTGCACTTGATGGAGCAAAATCATTTGGGAAGATTGTGCCATGTGTTTGTCAAAGATGTGCTGATTATTCAGAGGTTAGTTTTTTGCCATTTATAGCAATGTAATCACCAAAAATAGTGTGCATTTGAGGACCGATCTGATCTATGATCGTAGACGATTTCTTGCTCACTGTACTGCTGTGTTGAGTTCGTGGGTAGGATGTGTTTTGCACAGTCCACAGACGCGTTGATGCCGTTAATTTTGGCATATCCCTGAATTGCTAGACATGCCTGAACCAATCAAGCCTGACAACAATGTGTAATGCACGACCAATAACGATACATAGGCTACACATTAGTGTTGGCATGACATCAAGTTGCGAGACAAGTAGCACGGTTTAAGGTACCCCGAGACTAAAACCAAGTTTCAAGACGAAGCTTGTTCTTCGATTTTTGGCCAACGCAATGAAGTCTGAAGTGGCCAGGCAAGCGTCAGCATGTTGAACATGATCACCGAAAAACCGCATAGAAAACCAACATTTCTTTACGCTATAAATCAAAGAACCTATCAAAAACATTTTTACATGTTATATACTTATTTCTGATAGCTACTTTTGGCAACTACTTTCCACAAAAAAACAGCAAATGTACAATTTATAAAACAAAGTTCTCGCATCGCTTCTACATCGGCCATTCACAGTTTGTTGATCGATCACACTGAGCCTCACTTTCAAAATCGGAGGTGCGCAGATCGGCAAAAAATGGTTCAGTTGGATTCTGTGTATTGGAAAAAGCTCCCAAGCCTTTCTCATGGTCCCTCTGCCCAGTTTATTATGTGCTGGGAAATTTCAAGCACTTGTTGGTCATCCAGCTTCTTGGTCTACCCCTGAAATATGAAATTCCAGCTTAACGAGCAGCTGATTGGTTGATTGACTCCACCTGTCTGCACCCTACAAGAGCACCTGCTGAAGTTTGGAAGTGGTAGTGGCTGGAAGAAGACTGTGGCTCATTGTGTGTCGGTTTGAATTTGATACTTTCTATGATTCCTCTGTTTCTTCGTGGTGTTTGAACAGCTTTTTTGTTTTTGTGCACATTTTTAGGTTAGATTTAGGCCAGTGTAGGAAGCTGCGGAAGACTCACCCAAATTTTATTTCTGGTCGGGATAAAGATTGACTTCATATGATCTAGGGTTGTAGTCTTCAGGGCCCCTGCTTTGGCCAGTCCAAACACCAACTGAAGTTTGTGTGTATTTTTTTTTACTATTATTTATTAAATCTTTCTTTGGAGATCTGTTTTTGTATTCTAATATTTGGGCCTTAGGGACTTAAAGCTGCAGTTGGTAACTTTGAGGAGAGAGAGGACTTGGCATTAAAATTTGAAAAAATGCAACTTTGAGATCCCTCCCCCTCCCTCTCCACTGCACTCCTAAGACCCTCCCCCAGAAGGCTGCCGTGCACGCGAAGGCACGCAAGCTGTTATGCATGCGACTGTGGAGAGGTTTTGCAAGTTCACATTATGAAAACAGCCAAGTTGCCGAGGCTAGACATTACTGTTGTGAACAGTCAACATTGCTGGCCAACAAACGAGCAGAAATAAATTATGTCGACATGAAAAGTAATCTACAGCAGTATGTAGTCAGTAAAAACCAAGCACATGCTTATTTCAGTAAGTTACCCATTTTTTTGAGCACAGAAACTGTCGTGAATCCTGCTGAATGGCCAGTAAACCATGTATGACAGCATTTAGCTGTGAGAGCACAGAAACGTTACACATATTTATGAGGACAACAACACAACCGATAAGACTGCCAAGTCACTTCATAAAGATATTTTCTGCTACTTTCTAATAAAACGACGCCAGTAACGTTAGCCCTAGCATCAGAAACAAGCTAACATTAGCTCGACTGCAACATCACAGTAACATCACATGCACTACGGAGTACTGCAACAATTACAAGACACTGGCTATTCGAACAGTGACTGTGCTTGTAAGCGACGTTCACTCGCTTATTTGCAGAGCGAAAATGAATTGATGCCGGTTAGGGCTGGGGTTAGTACCAGCTATGCATGTGAGCGACGCCAACTCGCTTATTTGCAGAGCATTGCGGAGCAAAAATGAACCAACGAATAAAGCAGGGGTTTACCTGTCAAGCAGAAAAGTCGCCAACTCTGCGTCGGTTTTTAATCCTTCCAGATCACTGAGTTCCCTCCACCTCTAAAAAGCCACTCCGATGTTCACTCTGGTTTATCCCGGGCTTTGTCTAATTCTTTCTTTTGTGCTTTTTTTTCTTCTGGCATCCTCTTCTTACTTGTCTTAGCCGTGTGTGCTGTTGTCGGTAACGAAGGTATCGGTATTTCTTTCCTCGCTGATGGCTGTTGTTGCGCCATTAGTTTCTCTAAGCTCCTGAACCCTCTCACGGAGATTTGAGCTTGACTGAGCACTGGTGTGAACTGAGGAGGAAGGGGGAGGAGGCTGTCCACAGCGCGTGCATGTGCACTGTTTGACGGCTGTCAGACACCATCCTGGTTCTAATTGGTACTTTTTGGTCGGTCCGAATGATTCTTTTAAATTGCAATAGGAGCAGCAGGTAGGTTTAAAGGAGCCTTTTTTTAATTACAGAGTACTAGTTTTATGTAATACTGTCTGTACACAGTGACAGTTTTAGCAAAAATGACAAAAAGTTACTTTTATAAGACTTACCAACTGCAGCTTTAAGTGTTGCGTTTCATTAGTCCGGCCCTGCCAATATAATGGGCGGAACTTGGGACGTAACAAGTTTATTAGGAACAAGCTCCTGAGCTTTTTTATGATCATCAAGATTGGGATTGTGTTCCAGCTGTTTCTCCATCCTCCCATCTGACGGTTTGGCTCTGGGGAAGTGTTTTATTTATTTATTCACATTTAACCAGGCAATTAGCCCATTGAGATCACGGATCTCTTTCACAAGGGAGACCTGGCCTAAAAAGGCAGCAGCACATGTCTATATCACAGGATTAAAGAACAGTATACACAACATTAAGAAGCAAGTCAGAACAAAGTACAAGGCAGAAATACAAATGACAATCATTAAAAAAAAAATGCACATTTTGTGATAACACAGATGACAATTAAGTACCGTCCAATAAATTCACGCTCAAAGTCTTGTATGATCAAAGCAAAATCACCTGAAGAAATTAATTCTGGCAATTTTAAATCTTTCTGGAGGGTATTTCATGTAAAAGGACAGAAAATTTGAACAATCTTTTTCTAAACTTACAGCGGATGTGAGCATGTTAACTGCAGAGCATCTTGAGAGCGAAGGCCATATTGGCTTTGGCTTCTGAGGAGATATGTACACAAATAGGACAGGACCAGCCCAAGGACAGTTTTATAAATAAAACTCAACCAGTGCATACAACTGCATATGAACAAATAAGACTCTGCATACAACAGGCAGCAGCCCAGTTCCTGGTACATCCAGAGAGGCGAGTTATGACAAATGCAACCCTGGAACGTTCAGTGGACATTGAAGACAGCTGTAATTTGAAGACCATCGTGATGTGGGCCAGTACCACTACCACTGCAACAGGTGGTGGGATCGCCGTTGTTAGGGTCCAGCACCGCAAGGTTCGGTTCCCCGTGGGCAAATGAGGGCATGTCTGCTGCAGAATAGAGCTGGCTGCTTGAGCAGAGGAGTCCCAACAGACATCAGTCACAGCCTCGAGGTGATTCCATTCCTTTCAGCTGGATTGTATTTTCATGATCCAAACCAGGAATCAAATGCAGGGGGAGAGTACAATCCAATAGTATGGGTTATTAAAAGTAATGCGGTAGACCAGGTGTGGGCAGTCCTGGTCCTGCAGGGCCGGTGTGTATGTGGGTTTTTATTTCTATCAATTACTCTGACTAATTGAGCTAATTGGTTGCAAACGCAAATATAGATTTATGCAAAGATTCGATCAAAGAAAAATTTTTTATGTAGGGAGACAAGAACAGTCTTTGGTCATTCATGATAATTTAAAGAAATGTGCCTGAAATTTCAGATTTCATAAATAGTTTGGCTAATTTAGATAATGAACTAATTAAAGGCCAGAAGTTGGTGCAAAAACCAGGGACAGATATGGCCTTCATTGCCCACCTCTGCTGTAGACTGTGGGATGGAGCCCGGAGGAGAATGGCACAGTTCAGTTCAGAGGTAACAGGCGAGGTTGTGTGGGTGTAGCCAGTGCCCAGCCAGTGGCTTCCCGGGACGACTGAGAGATGGAGTGCACATTTTCCCAGAGCTGGACTGTCAGAATGAAGAGGTTTAGCAGTACCAATGCTGATGACCATTGAAGGCTTGGGAGCTTGTTCCATATAAACTAGGCAGAGGAACAGACTGAGAGCAGATGAACAGGAATGTGCTTCAAATCCTGGTGACCGAGGGTAAGATTTGGGAACTCGTTCCTATTGACTGAACTAGAAGGAACTCATTTGTAAATTACTATCATTAAAGGTTACAAATAACTGTCAAACGACAACAAGTTTTACTAACAAATTCGGACAGGTGCTAAAGTGCATTTAGCAAGTGACAATCCAGCAACCTGCAAACTCAAGGTAAGGGGTATTATAACGTCAACGCACATATGAAGAAGGTTAACCATTAAAGGGACACAGCGAGCGAAAGGGTAGCACACAAGACGCAAACCAATCAAAAGAGATAATACTTCTAACACGCATGCAAGCTGCTGGATGGGAGGAGACTCAAAGGGCGTTCACACCATGGCTGTGAAACAAAACAATCCAAATTCCCTCCCAATTGCTGTCAAAATATCAATTACCCCAGCCTTATATGCCTGTTGTTAATTAAATTATTTTACAATGTGTTATATTTACATTCTGGAATTGCGTTTCGGTGGCAAGTGATAGTGGCCACAGTAGCAACTAGTAGGCTGCGCAGTTTGCAATCAACATGAAATTTACTGGCATGTCAAAGATATCCAAATAATACATTGCAATGGCCAAATTATGCTGCATAATACATAGTCAGCACTATCAATGTAGTGTACTGTGTTATACAATACAATGCTGACACCTTGGTGACCAGACTGGGTGGACTGCATAGAATGCAATTTTGTTCTTTTTCTTTATAATATTTTGTGTAACAAAATAAATAAAATGCTCAATTGAACTAATGTACACAAAATAAAGGCAAGTGCCTTTACCAAACAAAAAAGTAAATTACGCACCAAAATTCTCTTGGGTGAACACCTGAGGCCCGACATAGGGCAGCAGTATTGGTATTGAAGTTTACCTATAACTCATAAGAGGGATCTTCCCTCTTTCAATCATGCTTAATTGCGGCTATCCCATAGCCCGTGCATGAATTTAAATACACACAGAACAATCACTCCCATTTATGGATTGCAGTAGAGGTTAAGATGGTCCTTAGGCCTATCGCATGTGATAGGAAAAATTGGGCCAAAAAAAAAGGTGTGAGATGGTACATGCCATCCTATATAACGGGTTTGTTGCCACAGCGCCAGAGTGGGCAGTGGGGGTGGGGTGGGGTGGGGTGGGGGGCAACTGGAGGATTGATGATGAGCCACTGGGGTGCAGTTATAATGAGAACAAGAAGAAGGCTTGGAAAATCTGCTGTGCCTAATAATTTGCTCACTACTAATTTTTCTCCCTGGAAGAGACACCAGGTAGGAAAACTAGAATTTAGAGTATGATAATAGGGTAACCCTTTCTAGTACGACGCTCCAGCCCCAACTGAGACAAAACCAGTAACCTATATACACAGAAGATTCAGTGGGTACAGCTGATCGCACCAAGAAAATAATGAGACAATCAACCAATTAACCACCAAACTCACGCGGTTCATTGGAACCACAGATGTTTTGAGGACATGTGAGGTTGCGAGGAAATTTTTTTGTGGTCGTCACGGAACATTACAGATGATTACGGCTAAATGGTTAAAGTTAAGGTTCCAGTTACAATTAGGGTTAGGGCTTTGGTAAGGCATAGTTTAGAAATGGTTAGTGTTTGGAAAATGCTGTACAGAATGAATGTTAAGTCAATACAATGTCCTCATGAGTATAGTTAAACAAAAGTGTGTGCGTGTGGCTTCGTGTATGTGTGTGCTAGCCACTGTCAGTCAGAGTAATAAAATATTTGGATGCAATAAAATTGGAATGTGCAATGTGCAAATGTGTGCCGATGTGTTGCAGACAAACTGCTCAAGCGAGTTGAGTGCAAGTCAAACATTCAGCATTTTCTGTATAGGCTGTCATCATTTGGTTTCAGAGGAATTTTGATAAATCAATAAACAGAGGAACGCCCATGGACGGTTTTCTGCATGAATGGCATTCAGCTGTTTGGGCCATACTTTTTAGAGGGCTGTGGTCCACGTCGACAAACTTCGCTCCATCTGAAGGCAAAAAATGATGATCTTTGCAATTTTTTCTGTCCTGATGCATCTAGTACAAAAATCACTCAGGAAGACTGAGAACACACCCCAAGCCATTCTGGAAATAAACAAATCCTGAATTTTACCAATAATGCTGAAATTCTAGATATGAGTGACACAGACAACATTGACATCATGGTCAGTGTTTGAGGACTAGTAGTTATGACCGGTGATGCTGTTTAAAGCATTCGAGAGTCAGATTGCAAGAACCGCAGTGACTGAAGAATAAGATTAGAAACTTGAAGTAGTACTCATGCACATACAGTACCTCTTGAACCGACTGTAATGAGCCACTGTAAGCTTCCTAGATAAAAGCTAAGGTGGTTCTTTTGCAGGAAAGTAGCAGTTTGATGAGGTGTATGAAATTAATTTTAAATATGGAAATTGGAAACAGATGAGGATGTTTCAGAGTAAAAGTGATTGTTAAACCTGAGACTGACCACAGGATTACTGGATTGATAACAACCCCCAAGAAATGTAATTAAATTTTTTTAATCTATCCTTGTCCTGTGTCAACATGACACTTTGTATGCAGTCACACGATTTTGATTTGAGTTACCAGCAGTTCACAGCCACCTGAAGTGTTTACCAGGTAACACTTACGATGAGTAGCTAACCGATTTACCTTTGAAAATATTTTCAAAATGTCTGCCCTTCGGTTTAAGAGTCAGATCTTTGTTCAAAATGCAAATGAATTGAAACAAGCTGAGAAAAAAGGTAAGTAATAGGGTTTTTTTTTTTTTTCAAATTTCAACTGGATTATTATTAAGAATCATACTGATTTACTCATTTTATTACAAAATATGACCTCCTCAGTTTTTAAGACTGAAAGACCGACATCAACTGTACTTCCTATATCCCTGTATGACTTGCTGATGTGTTTGTGCAAAGTCATGATGTCCATGCGCTTTCTCAGGGACACATACCGTACATCACACAGAACGTCAGACCAAAGACTGAAAAAATTGCAGTTTTTTTCAATTCATTTTTACAAGGGTGTACATTTATTTGGATACCTCAGTCAAATAATTTGTGACTAAAATTACCCCATTGTGACAAAATTAAGATCTGTGAATCAGCTTGGCACCTACTCTGAACTTATGCCCATGACGGCATAGTTTACAGAGCTCTGCTTTCTCTTCAGTCTGTCTGAGAGGTGTTTCAGTACCGTGGAATGTGGGTAAGGCTGCCTGTGCACATAAAGCACAATGGTGTGGCACTTGGCGGGACCAGACGCTTAATGGGGCACAGGGCTGTTATTGGCTGCACAGTCCTGGCTCAGCTCTGCACAGATTTATGGGTGGAATAACATTAGGACAACTTCAGGAGGCTGGGCAAATCCCTCATCGCACACCATAAGGGATGGTGGGAAGGGCAGGCAAATGGTCAGAGGTTGCCCCTTCTGGGTATGGCCGACTCAAATTTACAGTCTGTCAAAAATTGGAAATCTGTTCATGCCGGTCACATGCTGTCTAGGAGACTGACTACAAACAGGTATCTCACATGCAGAAATGTGGAGGCTGCTCTTTGCGTCCAGAGACTGAGTTGTGGGGGGTGAGGAATGTCCAAATGACAGGGGAAATGAAAAGCAACTAGGGGGGAGGATCGACCGATAGGTGCATCGCAATACTCTGCATTTATTTGTGAAGTAATTGTTTTTCCTCTCAGTCACTCCCTCTCTCATAGCAAGTTGCCAGGAGATCACAAGCGTATCCATGGGAAAAGTTATTTAAGAGAGGGGGCTGATGTCATAGGCCACACTGAGTCTGTCATCGGGCATCAAAGGCTTTGCTTTTATTCCCTTTATTAGGCAAGTTTTATGAAGCATGCCCTTTGCAGATTAATGTAAAGAAAGACTGTTCCTGGCAAAAGATGACTGACATGCAACTGTAAGTACAGTGTGTATAAATCACTGGCTAAGCACAATATCCAACTTATTCATCATCCTTAAACAGGGGCACGATCACTATAAAAGATGTTGTTGCATATACAGCGGGGCTATGATATACATTCCACAGGTTGTTAGAATTGGAAAAAACTTTTTTGTTGAAGAGGAAATGGCTTTAATCTAAACTTATTTTGCATTGATATTCTTATGGCAGATCAAACAGCAGCAATTTCCCTGTCATGTTATATGCAAATCCCTTATTTTGATTAGATTAATTCAAGTGTTCTTTTTTTTCAAGTGTTTCTAGTACACTCCTCATGAAATATGCTTGAACGCATTCAGCTTTTCAGCACTAGTTTGTCATGGTTTAGGCGTGCATTTGTTGGACCTTTCTTTGTTCTATCGTCCGGGACGATATCAAGTTTCTTTTCCATCGAATTCCTGGCCCAGCTGGCTGATTGAGCTGGGGCGGAGTTTTCCGGACTCTATATATATGGCCGGGGGTTCGCCACGCCTATCGCTAGAGTGTCTGATTGTTTCTAGCACTTCGGCCGGAGAAAATCTCTAGTCTGATTTCCTAGTGATTTGCTATATTCTGTTTATTGTTAGGAATTGCTTCTTTTAGAAATTTTCTCTCTTCTCTCTTGTTGTTTTTTCTCTTGCACTGCTTCCGTGTTGTGGACATTTATTCATTAAATGCCTTTAAATGAGATTTTAACTTGAAGAGACAATAATATCATCCATCTGACTTAAAGGGAATGTTCTTCCTAGAACTGTCTGTTTGCTTTAGCATTATTTTCACACCCTCATCTCAGGTCACTTATCTTCATTGGCCCGGCCCTCCGGTTTCAAGCAAGCATCTTCTTTCATGGGGCAGCTCATAAAGATTTCCTCTGATTGTCTCCACACCCATTGGCAAGTAAGAACAGGATGTGAGGGGCCATACCACGGAGTGCAGCATTTCACCAATAGCAATACTAAATGACACTCTGCTGCATCCTGCATGGGAGATGCCCTCTAGTATTAACAAGGCCCATCCTCTTTGGATTTGCCTCCATCACTGAAGGCATGAATCAGTGCTGGCGATCCTCAAAGACGTGAATTAGTAATCCTCTGGGAAATGTTCAGAGCAGGGGCTGGTCATTGCGGAAGAAGTGCAGTCGATAACTGCTCAAAGCACACACTCCCTGAACGATTTGCCATAACCAAGTAAAATTGCATGATTATTACCTACCAGCTTCACTTGATGGACTTTACACACCACATCACGGGCAATAAATGTAAAAACATGCGAGCAATTTGAAAAAAAAAAAATTATCATGTCTGGACATTGTTTTATAACTAGTGTTAGCTGAGACCAATTCCACAAAAGTTTACTATAGGCTACAGACTACTTTAGCATGACAACCTCTCAGTGGCTCACAAAAGTTAGTTGGGATGCTCCAGGATTGAAATGCTTGTGCGTTTTCCAAATAAATTATTCTGCTATCACTGTTGGCCAAAATGTACCTCACAATGCAGTGTGGTACAGCACATGCACCTAAAATCAGCAACAAACTTAACTACATTGCTCACCTAGGTAAATAATGTTGACAAGCTACTAAACTTAGCCAACCTATAAGCTAGCTAGCTTGCAATGCCTCAATTTGATGATGAAAAATTCTATACTCTTTCAGTGAAGTTGCAGCAAATAAACCAAGGTCTAAACTCAATGTCGCACTTCAAATCACTTGTATACATTAAATATGATTTGGCTAGAAAGCAAAGCTTCTCTTACCGGTCGCAAAATCTGTGTCACTTCTCAGCCTTTGGACGTCCTTCAGCTTACGTATGAGACCAGAAGCTGCATGGGTAGTCCTTGTGGGACCTCTTCTGGTATTTGTCACGTTAGTCATTGTGACTGATAGCGAAGTTTCTTACCGACATTTCTTGTTTGAAGGTGACAGTGAAATAAGGTTCACAGTAAAACCAAATGTTTAAGTTCTGAACATATACTAAACACTTTTTTGTAACACTTTTTAACCATGTCACAGTGTTTAGATTCAGTTTTAGAGTGTATTCAACAAATCTGAAAAACCTTGATCACAACATCCAATTAACATCAGTGTTTTGAATGAGAACACCTATTTACAAAAATAATCACTGGGCATTTAGCTTTTACACACTGGTGTTTAGATTATAAACATGTCGCATGTTCCAGAGTTTTACAGTGTATGTGCATATGCCTGCAATTCACCAGTCCTCACTGACCAGCTAGCGAAATAGCAACCACATATATCCTGCTACAAAGATAACGCAATGTCGCAAAGCTTAGTAATGCTATTGCTGCTGCAGACCAAAATTAACAAAGACTCATTTCGGACCCGGTAAATATTAAAAATTGTTCAAATCCAAGTAAATGTAATTTTTGTGGAAAAATAAATGCTTTTATTCTGCACCTTTCAGAAAGTCCAATTGATTTTTTTTTTATTTCCTTTCCGTAGAAATGTTGCATCTATCACCTTTAAGTATGTGGATTTAATTCTACTTGAAATCCAAGATATTTCATCAGCTTTTAACACATGGAGATTTATAACCCTCAGTAAGTCACAATCTTTCTCTCTGTCTCACAGGCACCCAGCCCGGGCCCTTTCTTTCAATAAAAAAGAAAAATATTCCAGAAGGAGTGAAATTAATTCTGAATGAGCCAAATTGTTTCCTCAGCTAAACATTTGGTGCATTTTGCACAATTTATTTCTGGCCACCAGCACGACGGCTGATATCAGGTGTCACAAACCTACTTTGATGTTACGTTTCACTACAGCCTCCAAGAATAACTGTTTAAGATGAGGAATGGCCAAAATGAATGTTTTTATCTGGCAATGAAGCGCTCCCTCGACCCTGTCATGAATCATGCTGGAATGTTCACTCTTCATTGCTTCAAGAGAGGTTACAACAGCTGAAACCTCGGTAAAACATTACTTTTTGCCTTGCTTGCATTCTGCTATTCAACTTGAGCCCACCAAAGCAATATGCCATAAAAATGAGTCGAAATTCAACTCTCTGCTGCAGCCGTATTATGTGCATGCCATTGGGCATGCTGAGTACAGCTGGGCAAGACTGTATGGAGCTGGCTAATAGATGAAGCGAAAAATGTCAGGTGCTCAGTACAAGCTTGTGTTGCTTGGCTTTCTGCTGCTGTGACCCAAACCATTTTCATAAAGCTGGGCTTGGAGGCACAGGTGTGTGGTTTGTTGGTTTGTGAATAGGGTTTGTGTGTATATTTGTGTGCACGTGGTGTGTGTGTATTGTGTGTACGTAACATAACATAACATAACATGAGAGGCGAGAACAGGCCATTCAGCCCAACTAGGCTCACCAGTTTTTTGTTTTTTTTTTTCTATTTTGAGTATATCACTTCAGATACTCAAAGGACTCAATGGTATCTAGCTTTAAGTCAAGCCTACTCTTGAAAATTCCCAAGGTTTCTGCCTCAATAATATGGTCAGGCAAGTTATTCCACATCGAATTACTCTTTGGGTGAAAAAATATTTCCTAATATCAGTGCTAAATTTACCCCTGGTCAACTTCCATTTGTGACCCCGAGTTCTACCAGCAGAACTTGGCCGAAGTAATCAAACATAATTCACTTTGTTAATCCTTTTAACATATTTAAAGACCTCAATCAGATCACCCCTAAGTCTCCTTTTCCTAAGATTAAAAAGATTAAGTATCTTCAGCCTCTTCTCATAGCTTTCATCATTTATACCTGGAATTAGCTTAGTGGCTCTTCTTTGAACTTTTTCTAGAGCCTCTATATCTTTCTTAAAGGTTGAGTCTGGAGTTTTGTCCGTTGCTGTTTGTAAACACAATATTCAAACTGAGTCCCTCCTCTGGGGCTCAACAATGCACGCCCCCTGCCGCTGCCAGCCTTGCCAATACACACCCAGCCAGCCCAGCACCCGGCTTGCTGTATTGTATTGAATCAGGATCTGTGCACCATGCTACCTGCAGGAATGAGTGACGAGGTATCTTGCAAATATAGAATCAAATGTTTTATCGTGTCCACAACATTCACAGTTACAACCATGAATGTTGACAGTCGACTTACAAGGTCAGATAGGCTTGTCAGATCGTGTAGGCGACTGAGTGGTGATCGGCGCCAGAGCATGTAAGTGAAGCAGAGGAATGGACAGGTCTGTCAGCGTCGATTGGAAATTTTTACCTGTTCCACTCTACTCACATGCTCTGAACAACGCTCAGACGGCAGTTAGCAGCGCAAATGTAAAGGTGTTCGCAATGTTTGATACTCGGGCTTAGTGTGTACATAAACTGCTTATACCTCCACGAAAAGCTACGTAGCACGTCGCTAAATAAGCAGGCTAACATCCTGTGTTTGGCACGTACCTGTCCAACAGTAAGCAGGCCAACTCCGCGTCACTATTCAGCCCCAACCTCTCCTTCAGAGCTCAGAAGCGGGTGAAAGCCAAGCCGATATTCACTCTGGTTTTCGAGCGTACTCTGTCCGCTGCACGTTTCGTCTCCGTGTATTTTCTTTTTTTGGCAGTGTCCGCCATTGCTTTGGCAGTGACTGCTCCAGTCGCTATGCTCTATGCAGGCCCACAGAGACACGCCCTGAGCTCTCTCATTGGCTACAGAGAACACACCGACTCTCCGCCCAGAAAAGTCCACGTCCACAACAAAACAAAGTAAAAGACCAAAATACAGGGAGGGGGAGGGGGCGCTGCAGACACAGTCACCACCACACAGGACTAGAAGCCTATAGGTGATGATTAAGCCGGATTTCATTTGTGTAAGTCTAGTGTTTATTTTTGAACAAAAAACTCCAGACCCCACCTTTAAAGTATGGACCCCAGAACTGTACACAATACTCCAGATGTGCTCACGAGCATGTGTTTGGGTGTGCATGTGCGTGTGTTTATGCATGCACATGGTTTTATCTCTTCTTTATAAAACTCTTGTTTGGATAAGAAGTGAAAGTAATGTCAAAACATCTGTTGAACTAGTAGAGTATGGAGTCTTTTTTTGTAGATATTGCAAATTAAGGAATAAATCACAGTAGGTATTAATTACTTTTTTTTTAGAAAAGTGAATGAGCGCACAGACTATGCCAAGCTCTTGGATCTTGCATGTGACCTCTTTAAGCTGAGTGAGTTTAGCAACCTTGCTTGGGATACTTACCGTACTTTTCCAATGCATGGTATGGCTCTAATCGACTTGACTCTACTCAGTTTTTTATGCATTTCCATTGTGGATAGTATCTGGTACCAGGTACTTTTTTAGTTCCACTACAGCCGAGGTTCCAAGCGAGCCAAGCCGAGCTGATACTAGAATGTGAGGCCAATGCGCTGTAGACCAGAGATTGGTCAGAAGGAATCATAATTTCGTGGGCTGAGAATTAACTGGACCTATCTCCACTTTTTACTAAATGAAAAAAATGGGATGTGAAATTTTGCTGCATCATAATTTCTCACTCCAAGTATACCTTTCAGATATTTATATTCAGGGGAGTTATTCGGACTGAAAGGTATAATATCATGCTGTTATACCTTTAGTAGAATGATTTTAGATAGGGGATCTAGGAAAATGTAAATGGAGATAGACCTTTGTAATTTTCAAAATGTCATAAATTTTGTAGGTATATGGTTCTATCTCCTAGATAGCTCCTTGTATTTCCAGTTCTGTCTTGCTGTTATGATTCTGCTCTGCTCTGTCATGATTCTGCCATGTTTATCATGTTTCTGTCTTCCCTGTTATGTTTATGATCAGTTCTGTTAGGTTTCGCCATGTTCTGTTTAGTTTTTGTATTTTGCCATGTTTTCGTTTTTGCCATTCCCAATCCACTTTTCTGTTATAGTCCGGTCCATGTTTTGCCATGCCCTTCATTGCACTTTGTCTCCCCTGTCTGGTCTCTTGTTAAGTTACAGCTTCTCCCCAGTCCCGCGTGTCACATGCTTAGGTGATTTCATGGTTTCTGGGTTTCAAACATTCCTTCCAATCTCGTTTGCTTCCTTCGCCTCTCTTTTCTATATTACTAACCAATACTAACAGTTTGTTTTATTAAGTTACTAACCCAGACTAACATTGTATATAATACTAACTTACTAACGAGCACTAGGGATTGTATAGCTGCACTTACTAATTGATTAACAAGCTCTCAGCTTTTCGCCCTGTTCTAGTCTCCGCCTCTTGCCTTCACTTAGTCTTTGCTGCAATTCAGCGGATCCTCCGCACCTGCTCCACTCTGTCCTACCTCTCATTATCTGTGCACATTAGAACTCCCTAACCGGAGCTGTATGTCTTGTCATAGGCTGTCTCGTGTTCCCTGTCCGCGTTTTGGCTTTTGCCAATTTCATGTGGTTAGGTTCTTCCTTGTGTTTCCTCCCACGTAATTAGTCTGATCCTCTTCACCTGATCCTAATCATAGCATGTGACTTCCCTTGAGTGTATTTAAGCTGTCTTCTCACTGCAGTTCCCCGTCAGAACGTTTCTCTTGTTTACCCGTGCTGCTATCGTCTTCGCCTTGTACTCATAGTGTTACTCTTCTGACTGGACCGTCCGACTTACGATTTTTGGCTCTGCTTTTTGGTACTATTGTCTGCATCTTTTTACAAACCCTTTTTGCCCGACTACGAGTTTTGTGTTTGCTGCCCTGTTCACGGTTTGGATTACGCCTACTGGATTTTGGCTTTTGCTTCTCTGACAAACCTGTGCCTGTGTACCGAACCTGTTTTTGCCCGACCACGAGTACTGTGATTGCTGCCCTGGTTTTCGACTCTGATTCTGCCCTACTGGATTGTGATTTTTGGATTGTGGACTTTGTACCTTTTGCCTTCTGCCCTGCGGGGGTTTCCCCCCTCGCATAATAAACTCTCATCTACTGCATTGCTTGGTTCTCGCGTCTGGTTCCTGAGCGTATCCTCACACTTGCCTTGTGCTTTTTAAAAAAAGAACACAGCAATGTGACTCCACCCAAATCTGCAAATTACATGTTCATGGTAAAAGGTAATACAGAATTTGAAAGAAAAATAGTATCTGACAATAATAATCACAGAAAATGGGCAGCCACGTCCCATCTGAAAATAAATAGGAAACCAATCCTTTGTAACACTGAAATGAGCTATGGAGTCTCGAGGGTGTTCAGTGTCAATTGCTGCTATCTCTATAGCCAGTACAAGTTCATCTGAGTACATTTAATGCAGACATGATGCACACTACATAGTAAACAAACTCTGGCCTTGGGCTTGGTTTTAACGAGTACTATGTCCATATTGTACTTGTTCATGTGTATACACATGCATCTTGCAATGCATAAAATATAAGATTGAAAATCAAGTAGTACTATCTTAAATGGCCCCCTGGAATAAGACAACCCTTATGAAAAATTACCACAAAATACTACAGTAAAAATATTTTAGTTTTCTATACTATATAGTTACACTATAGTAACTCTGTAGTTTACAATAGTGATGCTAAAGTAAACCACAAAAGTCAAACTCTACTGTAGTAAACTATAGCAATGATATTCAATTACTATAGTATATTTCCGACAAACTAAAGTTTACTGTAGTGAAGTGTAGTTTACTATAGTTTACATCAATTTTACTGCAGTTAACTATAGTAAATTTTTATAAGGAAAATGAAGGGTTTTAAGACACAGACGCTTCATTCAAATGCTGTAGTACCTACCTATCTAAAATATCCCAGATTTCATAATCTTACAACCTTCTATTTGGTATATTAGAGGGATTTTGCTTTGAAATGGTAGAGTGGATAGAACCTTTGCTCAGCGAACTTGTCATCCTGATCAGGTGACCCTATATCCAGCTCCCTGATTGGACAATGTGGACATAGAACTTTTTAAACTGAAGTGGACTGAAAATTCATACAAAGTACTACGCACTTTCTGGATGTTTCTCCCAGCTGCCATCTATCATTGAAAAAATTACAGCAGGATATAGCACCTGTTAATACGAGAATATTTCTATGGTAGAACATAATTTTTGACGAAAAGTGGAGATAGGCCCAGTTAATCCTCAGCCCACAAAAATTTGGTGCGAAACAGGACACACTGAAACAATACAGAACATAATCAAATTTGCGGTGGAGTAGGATGATTTCATAACCCATAGTGATTTGAAAGTACAAAAAAAATTTACGTTACAGATGCCTTTGCTCTGAACATAGCATGTACTATTAGCAGCGATGTTATTATGGAATAGTAAAAATCACTCAGCTACCAAGCTAGCAAGCTAGTTTAGCAAGATACAAAAACAGGTCACAGTACATAAGGTAGCCACAGAAATCGACTAAAAATCTCTCTTCTCAGAACATAGTGTGAGATGTACTTTTAGCAGTAATATACAGAGCAAAGAGCTTTTTACCATCGATTTTTGTAGCTAAGTGACCCATTTCCAAATCTTGCCAGCAAGCTAACAACTGTTAGACTTTGAGACTTTATTAAGATCCCATTGCAGATAACTAAATTACGGGATATGCATTACTAAAACACATGTAAACATTATTAAGTTAAATACTACAGTTATAAAAACATAGAATAGACATTCTTTATATACAATCTCTAATTGTCCACATAATAAGTTCATACAGCAGAATATTTCATTGTAACAAATTGGTTCAATCTGGTATTCGAAGTAATTGAATTACAATTTTTACCCCCGGATCACAAGTTATATCCGTGGTGATTAATATTACGGGGAAGATTGGATCCCCGCCTCGTACCAGCCGGCAGTGGTCGGCAGCTTTTTCAGAGTAGCGCACAATTGGCTATTGCGCTACAGGGTTGCAAATTGGGAAGGGACTGCCGAGAAGGGAAAATAATAGTTGCCTTGTTCGTTGCTCAAGCGCCTCCTGTTGGCCATACGGGCGCTCGTCAGGAAGATACTAAGCCTGTTCATGTCCGGGTATCCTCCACCCTCATTCTGAACTTTGCGAAGGTTCAACCAATGAGTGTATAAGAAGCAGCAGACTGACAGGCGTGTGCTTCGGAGGAGAGCCGTGAACTGTCTTCACTCTCCTGAATTGGCAGCAAGGGTCGCATACGAGCAAGCCTTGTACATAGTTCACCAATTGGGCATTCCAGATTCGGTTGGGATTGGAGATGCCAAATTAAAAAATAAATAAATAAATAAAAGATATATATATCTATATATATTACGGGGAAGATTCAATATGGCCTTCATTGGACTAATATTCTTACTGTTCCACACAAATTCAGTGCAAATGTTCTCTCTCCTCTGATACAGAGGAAGGAGTCCTACTTCTTCAAGGCAGCTAGAGTTGCCTGTGTACTGAGATCTAAATATTATCCTTCGTGCCCTTCATTGCACAGATTCAATTTCATCACTAAGATACAATGGTAATGATGCCCAGACGGGAACAGCATACTCCAAGATTGGTCTAATCAGGCTGCAATACACATCAATTAGGGCTTTAGTACCATAGCCGGCCTTGCGCAGTTGACGTAGAATGTATAGCCGTTTAGAGGCTTTCTTAGTAATGTACTCACAATGTGTCGACCACTTAAGCTCACTACTAAAATAAACACCCAAAAGCTTAAACTATTGGACAATTTCTTACGGGCAGCCCTCAATAAATAGCGGCCACTGTATAGCAAGCCAAGCCGATATTGAAGAGGGTTGAAAAGCATCCCTCTGTATTTCTTTGGATTTAGGCATATACCTCCTATATTGGCGAACTCTGTTGAATGCTGTTGACGATAAAAGGCATGATGCTAGGTGAACATCGAGGGATTACCTCAGCAACTGAAAGGTCACTGACGTTTTTTATCCTAAAGTTCAAGTCATCAGTGAAAGAGTTGACTAGTATCGCGAATAATAGGCCGGAGTTTGGTTCCGTGAGGTATACCACTATTAACCATCTTGAATCCGGACATGGCATTGTTGATGCGGACGCACTGTGTGCAGTTCGTCAGGAAGGATCTAACCCATCTGACCAAAGCTGGGTGAATATCCAGACGAACCATTTCTGAACAGAGGACATTATGGTCAACTAGGTCTAAGCCTTTCTTGAAATCAGAGAAAAAGGCATGCACAGAGCAATTCTCTCTGTTAAGTGATTCTAAGATGTTATAAAGGAAGTACACCAGGGCCTGAGTAGTAAAATGACCTTTAGAGGTAAACTGAAATCGATCAAGTGACTCATCTAGCTGACGAATCATATGCTTAAGGGTGAATCCTTCCATTATCTTTGAGAGATGCTATGTCAGCACAATTGGACGAAGGTCATTTTTGACTAAGGAAGGAGAAAAACATTAAGGTACAGGTATGATAATAGATTGTTATAGTGACGATGGGAAAATACCATCTAACATAGACGAGTTGTATGGGTTGCATATCACAGGAACCAGTTCGTACGCAAACTCCTTTAATATTCTATTCGGGATCATATCTGGTCCAGATGATTAATTGAGGTTAATGGACCGTAGTTCATTATTACAATCATAAACTGAAATCAGGAATTCAGCAGGAATTTCAATGTCCCCGTCATTGTTGTCACGCACGGAGAGCGGCTTGAATCTGGCTGTTAGGTTTACAAAGAAATTGTTCACATTTTTGGTATGAAAGAGTTAGCTAGCTACCCAACTAGTAAATTGTGATTATGTTACAGGTCACCCAGTTAGCTAGCTCCCGAGGTGGTTAGAACTAGTATTAAAATGCTCGATAGAAAGGATTACATTTACTCACGGACTGTATTTACCTTATTTTGAAGACCTGGCACAGATTTTTTTGAATTAGAGTTGAATGAGGCACTTAACCATCATCAGGGTATTAGCTACGTAGCTAGTAGATAACATTCAGCAGGAGTTTTTTTAGAGGCTGGGCGGAGCACCGAACATCAGCATGGGAGCTAAGCAATGTACTGCTAAGGACGAGGAAAAGCAGCAGATATGCTTTAGCCTCATATAATTCTACTTGGAAAAAATCCCAACTTGGTACTGTATCTCTTTAACAAGCTTTCTGTCGTAGTTGAACTGTGCATTCAATAATCCAACATTTGGTTACATTTCCTAACAAGACAATATAGAGCATATTAAGATAATAATAACATTAGCTAGCATTAGATGTTGTTGATCACATCCCCAGTTGCTAGTCTGCACAATATGCGGCAGCAACCACATACAATGAAGCAGCCATCCAGGCTACATAAAAAGGTCACAGATGTGCTTACGACTGAGCAGGGCGGGTGTATGGGCGGGACCACTCCACACCACTCCGCAGACACCAAATGTGCAAGATGTCAACGTCCATATGAATGATATTTTGGGTCCATCTTTGTACACCATTACAAAGAGGAAATGCGTTGTCCTTATTTATATACACAGTCTATGTTTGGGATGCACTTGACAAAAGAAAAATGTTTTCATGTGAGGCAGCAGTTTTGGGAGTTTGAGTCAAGAATGACATAAAGAGGATTTATATTCTGAATAAATTTGTGATTAAAGGCCTAAATAGCAACCCAAGTATTAAAAAGACAATTATTACAACATTGTCCAATAAATAATAATAATATATAAAGCAGTAGGTTAGCAACTTAAGGCATCAGTAAATAAGCAAGCAAGTGGATCACAGTTGCTTAATTTACACTGAGTATATTGCTCAATAACACAAGCTTCAGAGACCTGACATAACTCGCACAAAAGCTTGCAGATTGGTTGTTTTTTTACTCATTTTCTTTGATCCAAATAATTGTCTGAGAAATAACTTTTTTGGCGGTTTGATAGACAAGTATGCTTTCACCAGGAAGCATAATCTTTAAAAAGTTGAGAACCTGTCTATTTGATCTTAAAAGGATCTAGCTACTGTCACAGTATTCCTTAAACACTTCTCTAAGGTAAGAAAAACCATTCTTTAGATACAGGCAAAGGTTTTACTGCAGAGAAAATTATTTACAGTAGAAAGGTCCCTCCATTTCCATGGAGGACATTTTAGCAGTGACATAAACGTTACATTAAGCTAAAATCATAAAATATGGAGGCAAAAAGGGCAAGAAAACAAAATTTGACCGAAGAGAAAATGAGCATTATACTTGAATAATATTAAAAAATGAAATGTATACCAAAAAGCAATAATTTGTGTTGGAGAAAAAATATATGAAAATATATATAACTACAAGCCATAACTACGGGGTCCAGGCAACATGAGGTGATCATTAGTTTTGAAGCAGTGAGGACGCAAATTGCATGTTTTCAAACAATTTTCAGTTCATGGCACAAAACTGAGCATAGTATACTTTGCCCTGCAAATTTCACATCTTAGTCACTGCCATGTTTTTGAAATCGCAGGTGTTCCATGATTGACAAATAGTAGCCAGATATTTAAAGATTTATTTTGCTCATTTAAAAGACTATTTTATCCTCATCCAGAGGTGCAATATGCAAAATTAGAACCACCAATTCAAATATGCAAATATGCAATTTTACATTGTTTTTCTTACTACAGCACCTCAGATTGGCCAATTGGAATCAAATTTGTTGTACCTCTTTATAGCGCCACCATCTGGCCAATCAAAGTAATTTGCATTAAGACTGCCCTTTTACACATCCTAACAATTGTATAAATTTTCACAATTGATGACATTTAAAGGGAGTATACAGGCTATTGAAATTTAATTGGCTGATGTCAGCCATCTTGTTTGAACTATCACTTTGTCCTTCCAGGTTATCATGGCAACCTTCACCATTATGAAGCATGCAAACTGTAAAGTTGCTCGCACAATGGTTTAAGAGTTATGACCCTTTCTTTGCTATAGTGCCACCTACGAATGGATTTAAACCAAATTCGGTGTGAAGTAGTTGCATGGCCTGTAGATTTGTGATCTCAAGTTTGGTAACGATTGGACATTCCATTAAAGGGATAGTTTACCCAAAAATGAAAATCCACTCATCATCTTCTCACCCCAAGGCTAATCAAAGGGTCCATGAATGTCTTTCGTCCTCAAAACACTTTTGGAGTTACAAAGAAAAACAGCATTGAAGACAAATCCAAATCAACTGAAGTCAATGGTGACCACGCTTTCAAGCGTAAAAAACAACATTGAGAAAACACGAAATGCCTCCATACTGCTCATGTGGCGTAATCCAAGTGTCCATAAGCCCCGACATTCAAATTTGACTCGAAAAGACGTCTTTTCACCATGTTTTTAGCCTTAATGTCCAATGTAGCGTCTTAGCTAGGAGCTTTGTTCATCTTTGCGGAAGAAGTTTAAGATTCATTATTTATTTTATTTCATTTGTTTTTTCATTTCGGCATGATTGTACAGTCATTCCATGACAATTTCAACACAACATGTATCATGACCGAAAGGGTCGCGGGAGAAGCGAAATCGCTTGTCAAAGTCCCGCCCCAACTCCCAGAAAAAACAGTTTGATTATGGGTAAGATATCATAAAGATTTATAAATCACAACAGAGCTGAGTGTCTATTTACACTACGATTTAAACGTCACAACATAAAATCATAGAGATTTATGACAGTCATGAAGAGTTTTAATCACAGTATAGCTGAGTGTCTATAAACAACCCCTATTGTTTATGCCCGTTATGGTTCTGTTTAATTTATCCAATGCCATTTTGTTGGATAAGTTCATAGTTATTCAAACATGCACATTTCAGAAGATACTTAAAGTCTTTCAAATTGTCTGCCCTTCCGACCTTGTGTTCAAGTATGTTCCATGCACTGACTCCAGCCACCGATAAGGAGTGCTCACTCGAGTCGATCTGACCCTTCTAGTTTGCAACAACATTCTGCCTCTTAGGTCATGAAGGCATTCACGTTGGAGAAATAGGCATTGTATATTTCTAGGCAATTCTTTGTGGTATCCTAAATATACAATTTGCAAGGAGTTGAATTTTATTATATCCTGCAATTTAAGAAACTTTGCCTTAATAAACAAATCGTTTGTATGAGTTCCATAGGGAACGTTATGAATAATTCTAAGGGCCTTTTTTGGAGTTTAAACAATGATTCTATTGTATTATTATAAGTGTGTCCCCATACTTCAGCGCAGTAGTGTAAGTGGGGTGCTATGAGTGCTGAATAGATTATTTTAAGAGACTTGTATTTTAATAATTTTTGCATTTTCCAAAGAATAGACACGCTTTTAGCTAACTTTCTTTGAACCAAGTTTACATGTGGTTTCCAGCTTAAGAGATTATCTAACATAACTCCCATGACTTTATATTCGTTTACCCTTTCAATGCTGGTACCATTTACCTTTAAGTCTATGTCGTCCTTTAGGCCTTTTTTCCCAAATATCATAAATTTTGTCTTTGTAAGATTTAATGACAATTTGTTTACATTAAACCACGTGTGAAGTTCAGACATTTCTTTATTAACCACTTTTGCCAATTGCTTGAGATCGACACCTGAGCAAAAAATAAATAAATTATCTACCAATGGTGGCCTGAGAGCACTGCAAGACACAAGTAATGACTCTATTTTTGGCTTGTAGAGAATGTATGATATTATATTTAGAGAAAAAGAACACTATACAGATGTTTGCTCATTTCTTTGTCCTTTTAAGTTTAGGTGGATGAACATTCTGACCCAGAAAGCCATCCAAATTGGGCTGATTGCAGCTAATTGTTGGCGCATTTGGCTGTGTTTTGACTCTGTAAAGGTTGCCAAATTTGGCTTGGTTTGGGTTGTGTGGACTTAGGCCAATTTTGGCCAAGAATTGGCACATTTAGCTGCATTTGGACAAAATGGGCATAAAGACCTGGACCAGTTTAAGTTGATTATTGGAGGTGAAGGGGTTGGGGGATGGTTGGGGGCGTAGGGGAAGGTTGATCTGCCCCTTCGAGGAGGGTCAATTATGGACCATACTAAATGAGAATTTAGCATAAAACTTGAGAAGGCGCGCCACACCTTTTAAAATAAGACACACACACACAAAATTAATAATAATTATGGGAAAAGGCTACATTTATTATTAATTATTGATAATTTCTGACCGTGACAAAAAAAGTAAATCATGAAACATTTAACATCATTTTATTAAGTCTGGAATATTTCACTGGAACCCAGACTTTTAAACTGATTAGACTTTTACAGTAATAAATGCATTTGCTTTTTATGCTTTAAATAATTAATTAATATATACATTAATATTTAATTCAATATTTGACATTAATTTAAATTCTATTACACGCTTATTGTGTTCTAATGTGGTTCTACATATGTGGTTATTGTCCTGTTTTATAAAAAAATAAATTGCATTGTTGCATTTTAATTAGCATTCATTTAATTGAGTATTCAATTCACATGCACAGTTTTGTTCTTCATTTTCACTACATTTGCATAATTTTTTGCTTCTAACTGGCTATGAATAAGTATTTGAGCCATGTTAATCTTTGTTTATTACTGCCTTTTTCATTAAGTGTAATTAAACTGAAAATGTAATAATAGCAATGTGGATCTATACTACAGGTACAAAGTAGGACCAAACTAATTTTGTTATTTGTTAAGGACCCACGGAGCACACCCACAGGGAGACTGAAGCACTGTGCCCATGTGGATTTACGGGGTAATCATTAGCACGCCCACAGTAATCCCTCAGTATGCCAGACTGGCTGTACTGTGAGCCCACAACGGCCATAGAGTACACACTCTACCCACAGTGTGCTCACAGTATGCCTGCAATGAGCCCAAACCCACAGTGTGCCCACAGGGAGGAGGACCAGACCTGAGAAAGTGGGCATGGCAAGATAGACTCCAACTGGATCCCTGAAGTCCTTCCATCTTGGGGTCATGTAGCTGAAGCCTCGGCTGACCAAGCACAATGGGAACATATGATGATAAATGAAAGCTTATTTTCTCAGTGGTCACTGGACAGCAGATGCACATGGGCCATCTGGAGCACTATGTAAGCCAACTTTTGTCCATCCAAAGCCTGGGCCTCAGCAAATACCGTAATTCCAAATGCTCTGTGGTATGAGCCATCAAAGTGACAAAAATGAGAGTAAATAGCTCTCACTGGCCCCTGAATCCACAAATGGGCTCAGTCAAGCAGGCGTTAATATCTGGAGTAAAAAATAAAACTAATATCTTTTTCGCCTTTATATTTCTTACATAATAAGATTATATTATTATATTTTAAACATGCCTTGGTTTACCCCCTTTTAAAGAAACCCTCTTTTGATCCATCTGTTTTAAGTAATTTTAGGCCTATCTCTAAACTGCCATTTTTATCAAAGATTTTAGAGAAAGTTGTGTCCACACAGTTGGTCGCCTTCATGAATGACAATGAGATCTTTGAAAAATTTCAGTCAGGGTTCTGCGCCCAGCATAGCACTGAAACAGCTCTGGTCAAGCTGTCCAATGACTTATTACTTACAGCTGATGTTGGGCTGGACTCTATTCTTATTCTTCTTGACCTTAGCTCTGCCTTTGATACAGTAGACCATAAGGTCTTGATCAGCCGCTTGAAATACTCTGTTGGCATCAGTGGTGTGGCACTAGACTGGTTTATCTCCTATTTGTCTAATAGATCTTTCTGTGTTATGCTCGGAGATGGGTCCCCTGCTGTTCACTATTTATATGCTTCCCTTGGGGCAAGTCCTGTGTAGACATGGTGTAGAATTTCATTGTTACGCTGATGACACTCAGCTGTATGCCCCGTTAAAACCTGGCACCACTGATGTTTCCCACATTATGTCCTGTCTGGCTGATATCGAAAAATGGATGTCTGATAATTTTCTTCATCTGAATGACTCCAAAACTGAGGTCATTGTTATTACCCCTGCTGGCACCTCTTCCAAAAATATTAATCACCCCTCTGCCAGTTTTGGTGCCTTGTCAAATAATCTCTGTATAGAGGCCCGCAACCTTCGTGTCATTTTTGACTCAGACCTCTCTTTTGATGCTCAGGTGACCAAAGTTACTCAGTCTTGTTTCGCTCAGCTGAGACAACTAACTAAAATTAGGTCATTTCTCTCTCCCTCTTAGAGAAGGTCATCCATGCTTTTATCTCTACCAGACTTGACTATTGCAATGCACTATATTCTGGTATTAGTAAACGCAATATTCATAGATTACAATTAATTCAAAATGCTGCTGCTAGGCTTTTATCCCATACTAAGAGGAGTGACCATATTACACCTGTGCTTGCTGCCCTTCACTGGTTGCCAGTTAGGTTTAGAATTGATTTTAAAATTTTTCTGCTGGTTTTTAAAGCATTAAATGGACAGGCCCCAGATTATATCCGTGAGCTGCTAACTCCTTATGAGCCAGAGCGCTGCCTGTGATCTGGCAGGGCCCTACTAGTGGTCCCCAAATCTCATCTGGTCTGAAAAGGTGATAGAGTGTTTGCAGTTCGAGCCCCCCGTCTGTGGAACTCCCTGCCAGAAGATGTCTGGCAACCAAACTCTGTTTCCTCTTTTAAATCTTATTAAAACTAATTTTTATCGTTTGGCTTTTTCTTAATCGTTCATTTTTCTATATATTTTTAATTAATTTTTTTTTTTTACCCTGCTCTGAGAATTCTGTGTATTGTTTTATTATTGCCTTGCTAATTTTATTGCCTTATTTTTGTCTCTGCTTGTTTTATTGTTATTGTTTTTGTTTTTAATTGTAAAGCACTTTGTAACTTGTTTTAGAAAAGTGCTATATAAATAAAATTTATTATTATTATCATTATTATTTCTGAAATGCTCTTTTTCTCTAGTTTCTAGAACATATCTTGTTTTTAAACTAGCTATATACGGTTCAAAAATTATTGCAGAGTGAATTTGTGGAAATTTTTAGTCATTTGTGACTTATCAAACTATCCTTCTAGGCACTTAATTTTTAACAAAGTATTAGCATGGGTATTTGTTTCTTTGTGGTTATAAAATCCATATGTGATGATTTAATAACCTGAACAGAGATATAGTCATTGAATTAATAAAATGGTGGTTTTTATGCAAAAAGGAAATCAATGATGATAAAATTTTGTTTCCCAAAATTCCCATTTTTTTTTCTTGTCACAGGAAACCATTTTGGGCAAGAGAGCTGATATTATCCAGAAGAAAGCGTATTGATATCTACTTACACCAGATATATTAAACTTATGAAATTTCAATATTTTTCCATAAAATATGCTAGTACATTTATGAAATTCCGTTACCAGTAACTGAATTTGAATTGTTTTCAACAAAGAATCAAGTACCATTATTGTACCAATACAACTTTAATATAACTGTTACTTGTGCTATATCAGGCAACATTCTTAATATTGTCAAAATGCATTATGAGAGTAATTAAGGCCCCTTACAGTATTAAATTGCAGCTCTATTATATATACAACTTTCATCAATCCACAGCAATTTTAATGATAATTTATATTTACGTAGGTATATGTGTTTTTTGCATCAGTGCAGTGTCACATTAGAGATGACACTCTGTGATTGTAACAATGCAATGTGGAATCCCTTCTCACCCTGCGATGGAAGCAACCCCTAACAGGAGCTGACAGGCAAGTGTGCACAGTTGTGTTACCAATCACAGCTGGCCTGCCTCCGGAAGCCACTTCTACAAGCACACACAGCTGCAGGGTGGTCCACAACTTAAAATGCAAACATGTAAAAGTGGTATCTGGAAAGTGTGAATCACAAGTGCAAAGTGTGAGGGCCTTTGCGGCCCGGGTACAAGCTACAGAGTTTTAGATGCTCTCTGGTGTAATATGAGCCTTATTTTTAGAGCATTTTTAAGCAAAAGGAATGACTAATAATCCAGAAATAATTTAGGAATTGGTTGAGTGAAGACTTCAGGGAGGCATGACGGATGTGACTCATCACTTATGAATCTTCACTCAGCAACAAAACTGCTTAATAATGATGAATGGGTTTAACCATATCTAGACCAGGCTTTTAGGGGCTTCCTGGGGCCAGGGCGGGGGGGCTTTTTATGCCACCCCCCCCCGGTAACTCGTAAATGACATGGCGTATGACCACCAAATTTGCAGGGGATGATGTACACGTAAAACTAAATAACTACAATCATTTTGGTATTATTATGACCTATTATGATGTCATTATGACACCATGTTTTGATTTCATTACCCAGAATGCTTATTTAATCCCATAGTGCACCAGCTCCGAGAGGCCATAAAATACACAAAATTCTATTTATGTTCCATAAAAATATTTTTTCATTTACTCAGAATTTTTTTCGTATAAGTTCAGGTCAGAAAGAAATGAAAGTAAACTTAAAAAGGATTACATGTTTGCGTAAGCAAAACTTGCTCTGTTCTTATCGTCAACTTTTTCGTGTTTAGTATATTGATTTCAATATAGAGCCTTAAGACCACCTTAATAATGGAAAAAAAACATCTACTTGTTGGTAGTAGAAGCTTACATCATAGGAAAATAAAATAAATTCAATGACATCATCAAATTAGCATAAATTAATTCTACTTAACAAAGCTGACATTGAATTATGTAAGATATTGCAAATATAATGGAATAAGTATACATTAAAAAGAAAATCTGGAAATTACATCGAAACCGAAATTGGCGATTTTTTCCTAGACATACCTGTTAGACAATCGTTGCCATGGAAACGGCGAAGATGGTGGACTTGAGTTATTGATATAAAATTATTCCCAGACAAGTTTTAGGAAAAGTCACCAAGTTTGGTGGTCCTAGCTCAAGCCGTTCAGAAATTATACAACGTGAAAATTGAAGCGGGCATAAAAAGCCCCCCTGGTGTAGATAAGGTTAATGGAGTAATTAATTGTGACTGTAGTCAATCACTGATACTGTTGCAAAAAGACCTTACATTTCTTCAAGCATGAAACTTGTAAAAGTTTTAATAAATTTCAAATTTGAATGTTTAAAGTTTCATAAATGCTAAGAATAGATACTGACTCTGATATGACTGAAGTAAAAAATGATCACAGTAATTCTTAAAGGTGACAGAGAATGGTTGAACAGGGTATTTATCCTTTTTCTGTGATGTGACATATAGACAACAAAATTTTGGTTGGGTCTGTAATGCCTCAGAAGCTTCCTAAAAACCTCTCTCAAAAAGCTATCTTAGGGTGGGGGATTTTGAACGCGTTGTTTTGCACCTATTTGACGACCTTTCGGGCTTAACTGGCAACCTCATTATGAAATGCAAGCACTTGACGCTGATTGGCTGGCTTTGCTGCCACTCAAAAGAATGTAACTTTGCCCAGAGCTGTAGGGAAAATGGAAAACACTCGCCAGCTTCGGAACACGGACAGACCAACTTTATGCAGCTATGGCATATTCAGAGATTCAGCCTTATATGTTTGAGCCCGAGTCAGATGAGGACACTGAATTGGAGGAAGAACCAGTCCAGCAAAGGCTGGATTTAAATGTTTCTGAATGGTACATATTTTTGAATGTTTTTTTTTTTCAAACGTCTTGGAGACAGCTAGATAGGCTACTTCAGAGCTGCCAAGGCTTACTCATTCAGAGTGAGTCTCTTGCATTGACGTTCCCGTGCCGTAGTCAGCAAGTATTTAATCAAAGCACACTGAAGAAATTCATTTGCAGAATTTAAGTCCTTGTGCAATAAGTTAAAAGGGACCTATTTTGCTATTTTTCCAAGTTTATATTTTGGTCTTTGACTCCCCTAGAGTACTCCTGATCGCAAGAAAAGTAAAAACAAGGGTATTTATTTCGCTCATACTGCCATCCTCAAAAACTGCATTTGTAGTACATTGTAGTCTCTGCCTGAAACGCCTCACTGGGGTGGCTCTTCCGCTATGGCCCCCACTCCCCTGTGCCCACTTTCTTCTGACTGGCCAGCTCTGTGGAGGGCGGAGTTGGGCGGACGAGGCTGCAGAACGCAGTTTTCCGTGTCCGGCTCCCCAGAGTGAAACCTGAGACACGCCTGCAATCTGATAAGGAAGCGGCGGGCAAATTCCGCAATCTAACGTTATACTTGAATATAGATCTAATGACATGATCTTGTTCTAACAAACGCGAGCGGCGAAAGTGGAGGACGCAGTGCACGAATATCTCTCAGCGCAAGCTCAAATTTGCTATCGGCTACAGTTTGCTACGGCAACAGTTGGTGAGTACCGCGGTTTTTCTAGTCCTAGCTAGGATGCAGGGGAAGCTAGAATCCACCCCATATAGACACATTTGTAGAACGGGTCGACATGCCCAAGTGTAGACCGGAGACCGTGAGAAATCCAGTGGGTCTGAGTTTAGAGGGAAACATGGACAGTGAGGAGCAGCTAAAAGTGGACCAACAGCTTATGGACTGCTTCGGTGTGTATTAGGACCTGCTGGGTCGTGTGCATAGCTGTGGTGTGTTGTTAGCGTGGAGCAACGAACAGCTTCGCGCTGGTATATGACGGAGGGGCTAAAGCTCCAGGCTAAACGGCCTTTTCGAAATTGCCCGTGGTAATGGTTTACTTACTGCGCCGGAATGACAAAGCGTTTTCCTCGCGGAGAATGGGCGCGTTATGGATTGTGCGCGAGAGCAAGCTAGAGCTCCGGTATTGTTATGAGCATAATACAGGTTTTACAGACCGTAAGTTCCATCTGCGTGAACCGTTGCTTATGTGGAGCTAGCGAATAGATCGCTTTTACAGGAAATAATTTGATATTCAGTTGCCGATTTAATATTCAATCGACAGCAATGCAGAGAAATCGTTTGTGATAACCATACACGTTATAGCCTGTGCTTTTCCCTATTGCTTTCACCGGTAGCATCAGAGAGCTTGTTCAGACATTGGGGATGTATCAGGCTGACCCCGGTCATGGATAAGTAAAGCGATCGTTTCACAAGCACCCAAAAACTCACCCCAAGCTTTGAAAAATCTACGTCTGGTCTAACTGCAGCCCAACTCGGCAGACACATACAGCACCTCTCCGGTTAGCTTCAACTGTAGTGGCTACAATCAGGCAACGTTATGATGAAACTGCCACATTGATGTTTACCGAAGTAACACAAGCATACCGATCAGAATCGCTGCATATAAGTTAACCAGGAGCGTTTTTAATTAGCAGAGCAGGGGAACTAACATGCAGTAGCTGATAAGTGGCCATGACTTTGAATGTAATCTGTCGCGCGAAAAATTCGTTTCGCGTCCGGTGTGAAAGCGGCTTGACATGCCCATATTCGCGTCTTTGTATTGACTTTGAATGTAATCTGTCACGCGAAAAATTCGTTTCGTGTCTGATGTGAAAGCAGCTTTATGGATAGTACGCGACAGCTAGAGAGAGCTCGGTTATGTTAGGAACATAATACAGGTTTTGCAAACCGTACGTTCCGTTAGCGCGGACAAGTTGCTTATGTGGAGCTAGCGAATCGATCACTTCTACAGGAAAGAATTACCGATTTAATCTCCGCCTTTTTTGGCTTTTTATTAGCCACAACAATTTCTAAAGGGGGATGAAATTATGTCAAGGTAGTGCAGAGAATTCATTTGTAAACTGGTAGAGCTTCTGCGTTTCGCATTGCTTTCTCGGTAGCACCAGAGAGCTTGCTCAGACATTTGTGAAGTATCCTGCTGATCCCGGTCATGGATAAGTGAAGCGATCACTAACTGTAGAGCCTACAATCGGGCAACGTTATGATGAAACTGCCACATTGATGCTTACCGAAGTAACACAAGCATACCGATCAGAATTACTGCATATAAGTTAACCAGGAGCATTTTTAATTAGCACGACACGCAAACTAACATGCAGTAGCTGGTAACCGAGCGGTCATAACCACAGAGACAAACCCTTGCAATACAGGTTTTACAGACAGCAAGTTCTGTTACTGTGAACAGTTGTACCAAGCATCCAAATTACAAAGTATTAAAAGTTAGCTTCAAATGAGGTTTATGTTCACACACCTTCTGTAGAATTTCCCCTGATATCACTCTTGCATATTTAGGACACAAGCATTAGCAACAGTAACTTGGCTATGTTAGCCGCTGTGCTACAGCCACAATCAACTGGCTATCACGTCAGGTTGGCTTATGCAGTAAAAGCAACTTACAGCTTCTGTGTCTGTGAGTCATGGACAGTCGCGACCGATACAGGCTTTATCTTCAGATATTTTACCAAGCCTGCCTTTGAGGCCAGTTGTTAGTGCTAACTATCGCTAGCGGTACCCACTGATTTCTGGTGGCATCGTCTTTTCGAAGAGAAATATTTGTTTTTCTTTGCGTCCAAAAGTAAACGGACAAGTAGCTTTGGGAGAGATACTAACAAAATTGCAGCTAAAATGATCTGCGGTTCTTCTTTTGTATTTCCAAAAGTGTCAACCCTACTGAGGCACAGTATGATCTGCCGTTGTTAGTGCCTGCTAGAATAGTTTCCGGTGTGGGCAGGTCCAGCGCCATTATTGGCTCTGGCTAGGTCTGTACTAATTGGATGGCACAACCTGACGTCAGGTTTTACCCAGATCTCGTGAAGATCTCGGGAGGAGCTGTTCAGAGCGGAAATCACGCTCACGAAATCACGTTCTTGGATTACGGCAAAACCCCTGTATCTTATGTTTAGAAACTTTTCAGAGGTTGAGCATGGACAACCAACATTATAACATTACTAATATGTATTAAAAGAAGGATCAGCATAATAGGTCCCCTTTAATCCGTTTCACATGCATAATGGTGGATTTCCCCACTAGTGACACGGAAATCGATTATGACTCTGGAATTCTCACGCTTGTCTTTACTGAGGGATTGGAAGCAATGGAATTGCATAAAGACAAGTATGCAAATTAATTTGAAGGGGAGGAAATGGAATGAGAGTGGAGGGCAGTGAGATTCATGTGACATCATATGTATCCGTTGTTCAGATTGGCCCGTTTTCTGGCGGTCATTTTTAAAAGAGGAATTTCCATGAAACGGAGATATTCAGAATGTCTAGCACTTTTTGTGCGTTCTTGAATGCGGGTAGACTACCGTTATTCAACATAGACAAGGTAAAAACGATTTTTGATTCTATGTCACCTTTAAGAGTTTTTAAGTACAATAATATGATGCCACCAGGCAGTCAAAATACAGTCATTTTCATGCCACTTTTTTATGACCATTTTATTCTCCCAAAATAATTAAAATGTTCCCACTGAGAAAAAGTTACCTGGTCTATTTTTGGTTTTTTTACCCCTAAAAGATAAATAGTATTAATATGATTGAAATAAAGTGTGATCGAGCAAGTATTCAGGCCAGAAAGGAACCATGTATGGATATAAAACTCAAATTAACATTTGAAATTACGTTACCATGAAGCATCAAACCTTTTAAATATAGAAGTATGATGGAAACTTTGCCCATATTTTGAGATTATACATTCAAGTAATCCTAAAACAATATAACATTCATCGAAAAAGCATTTCTACAAAAGAACAGCATGTCATGGGACATTTACTACAAACCTGTAAAACTGATATTAACTTTCTGAAAGTCTGTTACCGAGTAGTTTTGTCCGAGATTGCTCAGAAATATAAGCAAAAAAAAAAAAAAAAAATCAATTGCATTATGCAGTTTCATTAAAGTGTTTATTGAGACCTACATGCATATGCATTACGTGCATGTTGAGTCTTTCTGAGCTAGCAGCCATATTTGTAGTGAAACTGAAATTCCATTGTCGAATGACCAAGCCCTAATGCTAATGTCTTAACACTCTAACAGTTACAAGTTTTCTTAGTTTGGAGTTGAGTTCAGGGATGGTTAGAAAGGGCTGAGTTAGCTTGACTCATCAGAATTCCACCCATTATTGAATTCCAGCCATTCCTGGTGATCCTGTGCTCACATTCCTCTGTAGTTCATTTTGCGCCCTCAGACTGCATGGACTCTGCCTCTTTAAACTGGTGACTGCCTGGCCACTCTTGCAATAAGCAGAGGTCCCAGGTTTCCCTGGTTTTGTCCATGGTGTCAGAGTGATTGCGTCGATGGTCAGCTTCAGAGCAGAGGATAACGAGCAAACACGATGGGTAATAGACATACCATCTTATTGGGGTTATTAGAAACACATCTGTCTCAGTTTTAAGTTTATGTACAGTATTCTCCTTACTGAAGAAGCTCTAAATGGTGTGATGAGTGGGGGAAAAGCTCTGGGTTTGGAGGCCAAGAGCCTGTTTTTAAGGGAGGGATGGAGGGTTGGTGGTGAGTTTGGAGCACAGAAACACTGAAACCCTACAATTGATGGTGTCTGATTTCCACTGTAATTAGAATTCCTTTGGCTATTTAAATTTCCAGTCAGGCCTATCCTATATCCATGGCACATTCCAAAAATGGCTGGCTGGCCTACAGCCCAAAGGATTGAGATGGGGTCCTCCAGGATCCAATGTGGATACACAAATACCCACACACACGCACACGCACACACACACACACACACACACACACACACACACACACACACACACATTCTAACACTGATAACTGCCAACTACTAGGCACCAACATACTCCTATGCCTTGTTTCATACCTTCTGTCATGCAAACATACAAAAAACATGCTATGGAAGGTGGGGCCAAATGGCAGTACAGTATAACTTAGGGGACAGCAGGAAAAAGAATAAGTAGGGTTAAATGACTGAGGTTGTTGGTTTGTATGGGCAGTTTGTTGAATCCCTTTTAAGCTACAGGGTACTACGACCAGTGGACGGGGTTAGGCATCATCTATGAAAAGAAAATTGCTCCAGACAGTAATGTACCTGGGTGGAAAGAAAAGGCTGAGGCCATCAAGGGTCCACAGGGCTAGAATGTCCTTTCTTTGAGTTACAGCTTCTGGGCTTTCTGCTACAGATCAGAGGACCCCTGAATCTCACTCATGGAGGTCTGAGGCCCAGTAAGTGTCTCATAATTTCTGAAATCAGCTCCAACTGGTTTCCTCTAAAATGTGTAACTGTAACTTAAAGCTGTCTGCTGCGGAGTGGTCATCAAAACATTTCTCTCAGCATTCCCTGTAAATCAACTACTCATTCTGATTCACATATCCTTTTGCATGTGCAGCATATGCATGAACACACACATAGACCAGAAAGGCAACTTTAGGTGCCTGTGATAAAAACTAATTTATTTAAGCATGGTAAATATCCAGTGACGCCATTTTTCGGGGCACCAGGAGGACCAGAATAAGGGCCTCCAGTTTTGACAGGGCGTTACAAGAACCAGGACAAGGGTCATCAGCTCTGCCTTGCATGTCTAGACACGATGATGCCTTGCTTTCTCGCCGCAAATGCTACTGACTTGATGGAGTATGTGATTGCTGAAGGACATCAACATGAACTGTGACCATCATTCAATTCCCTGACTAAATATTTAGCAGTTGTGACGACATAGAGCATTCCCCATGGATGAATGTCTCCTTTGCTTTCTCCTTTGGGGCCTTACTGGGGTCATATCGAGGGCTGACTGCAATAAACAGTTATGTCCAATATATAACATCTAGATATAACTGTTTATTACAGTCAGCCCTCGATATGTCTTGTACAGCATCATGGCTTATAATCCTATCAGCACAAGAGATACAGTGATGATGTCTTTTTGTAGACCAACTGGCAGTTTCTTCTTTACCATTCTATTGCCAGAATTCCAATTCATTTTTGTGAAGGGCTTTCATTTTAAAGCGGAATATAAGGTTCGTGGTTCACTCGCACACTAGTTGGGCATTTTTGAGTCAGCAATGCAATGTTGTAAGCATGCCATAAGGACAAAAAAAATTTGATGAAATTAAAATAAAAATTTCATTGAAATAGAATACCAAAGAATACCAAAATATATAGCAATATTCACTGTTTATTAATAGTTGTGCATGCCTAGCTTGGCAGTTGGCAGAAAGTATGATCATAACACAAAGAAACATGGCAAGTAGCCTCTTTGGTTCTTCGCTTAGAATCCTCAAAAACGTGATTCCTGAACCTTTAGCAAACCTGTTGGTGCAACCTATAACACAACAACTGACTGGCATCGCTATTTTAGATCTTTTATCAGGTACATATAAAGACAGAGATCAACTCGTAAACTTAGTGTAAGATGAGCCTTTTTGCCAACCGCGTGACAAAACTTGTGACGTCATCGTGAATATCGCTATATTTCCTTCTATCAGACCTAAAGGAAAAAAGCATAGCATGTTCTTGAGCCTTCTCCTTTCGCATCCGTCCATTCCTCCATCCATCCATCCGTTCATCCATATTCAGGTGCTGGGTATTGGGCAAGCAAAATCCGCTTAGAAATCAGGGCATTGCCCTCCCCAACTACTTCCTCCAACTCTTCCTGGGGGACCCCAAGTTGTTCCCAGGCCAGCCGGGAGATAGAATCCCTCCAGCATGTCCTGGGGCTGCCTCGAGGCCTCCTCCCAGTTGGACATGCCCGGAAAACCTCTAACGGGAGACATCCAGGAGGGATTCGGACCAGATGCCTGAACCACCTCAGCTGACTCCTCTCAGCGCGGAGGAGCAGCTGCCCTACTCTGAGCCTCTCCCAGATCTCCGAGCGCCTCACTCTGTCTCTATGAGTGAGCCCAACCATCCTGCAGAGGAAACTCATTTTGGCCACTTGTATTTGCAATCTCATCCTTTCTTTCAAAGATCCTCACATTTGCCCCATTCATCAACTCTACAAAAGAGGCTCGCATGTGAATACTTTTGGAGCAATGTTTCAAGTTGACTCTCTGGCTGAAAAGTTGTGCTGTAACCAGTGGGCTGTGAGTGCAAATCACACAACAAACACTCCAATCATTCCATGCAGCTTCTCAGGTGGGGTCAATAGTCCCCTGTTCTGTTGTTGTTTTCATACTTCTGTACTTGTTTTTCTTTTCTTTTCTGGACCTATTTCAGTTTGTTATTGTCTTTGTGCTCTTGTTTCCACATGTCTGTTAATCTTCCCTATTCCTGTTGTTTTACCTCCCTGTGCTGTTTCGTCATTGCTTCGAATAACCTTGTTTGTTGTCATGCCCCTCTCTGCTCTCTCCTGCTTCCAATTCACCTGTCTCTCATGTCATTAATCACCTACTTCTTTATTTTAGCCCTTTTTCTCCCTTATGTTGTGAGTTTATTTGTGAGTCCTGATCCAGTTCTGCTCCATCCTTGCCATGTCACTTCCTGGAGCTACAGATGCCACTGCTTGTATGTTTTAATGAGTCTTAATTGACTTTAATTGAACTTTAATATTATTTCATTATTATTATTAATTAGGTAGCCTGCAGAGGATGGGCTTGCCCACAACAGCCGGGCTCCTCCTGAGACTTATTCCCACTGGGGAGTTTTCTCACCTCTGTTTGAGGATTTTTCTCCCTACTGGGAGTTTTGTCTCATTCGCTATATTGGGGATTAGGCTGGGCATTGCCCTTCATTTAAAATTTTATTTATTTAATTTTTTTGCACTGTAAAGCATCTTTGGGACAGTCTGTCAGTGAAAAGCGCTATGTAAATAAAATTGAATGGAATCTAATTGAGTTTGACAGCTTCTTTTGTCCCGTTTCATACGAGCCTTTCCTTGAGTAATGATTCCCAGTGCTTTGACTTTGTTTCTCTTACAGTTCACAAGTATTGGACTGGCCCTTGCATCTATTTGCCCTCTGGTTTCAACTGATTGTTTCACTGGTTTTTGGATGCTGCCTTTATTTCTGTAAAGCATTCTGCCCAGCTGGTTTTTGTCTTACTGCCAGTTTACAATGACTTTTTTGTGCGCGTTGATTCTGTACCTTAATTCCAACCCTAGTTTCTTTGACCTAGTTTTCTTGGATTTTAAACTGTTTGTACCATTTTTCTGCAGTCTCCGCTTGCATCCATTCACCTATCTAACAGGTAGCTTAACTCACAAAAGCTCAACGTCCCCCCAGCGGTAAAGCTGGCTGACCCTAAAACGCATAAATGTTTTCAAGCTGTTCCTGTCTGAGATCGCTCGATTAATTATCACATAATTTACAACATATTTACTGAATAATCAATACCAATATATAAGCCTGTAATTATATAAACAAATTATGAAGAAATTACATAGAGCGTGTTGAGGATCATATTTCAATATTTCTCATCATATTCATCAGTAAATCAATAACCATATTGAATAACCATAGTCAGTAATCATAATCAGTAACCATGTTATGTGTGCAGCAGTAACACACACACACACACACACACACACACACGCACAGGCACAAGCAGCACATGTACACATGCACACACACATACACTGACACACACACATACAAACAGTTCACACATAGACACACACACACATACAAGCAATTCAATTCACACATGCATGAGCAGCTCACACACACAAGCAGCAGGCTTCTGTAGCTTTGATTAGTAAGCAGGCTTCTGTTTAGTTGATCCAAAAACATTATCTGGTGATGTATTTGATTTCTGTTGCTTTGATCAATATTGAAACATAATCAGTTGAATCATTTATGTATCCATGTGTATCCCATACCTTTGGCTGTATTTTTGCTCTCTTGACTGTATTTTTCCTCTCCTTTTTAGTGATGTGCATGCTTATCTTTTGGTTGTAGTTCTCAAGGGAAGTTGGCAGTGTTCTGGTTTGCCCGTCCTGTTGTAGCGTGAGAATGAGAAGGCTGAAAGACCATATTTGGAAGATATTTCCTGCGATGAAGGTATAAAAACTGGGTGTGAAAAGAAAAATGTCAGTTCTTCTTGCGCAAAAAGAACTCGGCTTTATATTCATCAACATGCCACAATAAAGCCTAATTGTCTAAAGAATCTGTCTCTCTCCAATTGTTTGAGGATGGGGGAACCTCATAATATGAAATGTCCGAACTACGACAAGCACTGATGGGCTATATTGACAACGTACTTAATAGTGATATTGCAGGGATAGAGAAAAAAAAAAGTTAATCCAATACTTTCCCTGAATTCCTTCTCCTTTTATAGCTTTTTTTTTTCGGCCGTGAAACCTATTTTATTTTATGATTGCATTTAATCTAAATGTTTTCAGTATTCAAAAGAATACGGTACATTTGCGCGGAAGAGCAGTTTCACACTCCTTGCTGATGTGATAATAAATAATTTATCAAATTACTAACACTTCTTTTGTCAAAGCTTTGGTAATTTAATAATTTAGCAAAGTTTGACACATGGCATGCATCTAAAATCATTTAATTTGCATGCAAAGCATCAAGACTTTCATGGTTGCAAAATCATTGATGAGGTCTTAATTGCTCAAAAACTTATCTAAGTACCATCTTCAGCAGCATTTACTTCATAACATTATACTTTAAAGTGGAAGTTTGAGAAATTTCAGTTATTGCCATTCATGCAATCTCATATTGTAGCCTTCCTCTTAGACGCAGAACTGGATATATGAATAATTAATGGCAGCGCAACTTATTGTTCATTAATTGACTCAGTTAATTGACAGATTCTTAATTGGAAACAGGTTGAGATTCATAATGATAACATCACAAGTTGTGGACAGAGTTTTATTTTTATGTAAGCGAACTTAACACGCGGACCTAAGTTGGCAAAACTGCATTTTTTAAACGTTTTCTGAGGCGTAACCAATCGGACATTGACGCAGAAAAAAATATATACCACTTTGTGAGGTAGGGGAAGTCAGTAGCTTTTTGAAGTTGATTCTCTGGCTGAAATGTTATCGCAATGAACAATAATGTAAGCTGAGGGGAAATTGATAGTAATTTTACTGATTGATTCTCGCAACTGAGCGCCTTAATGCTCAGCTTTTAATTAGGAAACATAAATGGAAATGGGTTTGGAGAAGTAATGCTCTTTAAGGCACGGTGAGAGCCAAGCAATAATCCCTCTGATGGCCTGTCTCAAGTGGAACAGATTAAATAACAAAAAAAAAAAGAACAAAGGTGCTTGGTTGAATCCAACCAACCAACCCACTAACACTTTTTCATCTGTAGCCAAATAGTTTTGTTCAAGAGCACTCAAATATGTAAACTTTTTCTAGACAATTGCAAATATTGCTGAGGGTCTTGCCACACAAACACTTGCACATACAGACACAAAGTATGGATAATACATAGGTTATAATGAATATGTCAAACGTGAATGAATACTTTTTTGTATTACTCTCTTTGTCAAACATGGCTGCACCTGTAAAGAACTGAAAGTTCACACATGCATCCAGAGTACTCCTGCTGTAGTTTCCTTCAGTCAATGCTGCTTATAAAGCATTTTTAGCCAGATATATGCAATACTAGCTGAATTCCGGTGAGCAATTCTTTTCACAGCATGTGGCCAGGAAAAATGCATTCAGTGACAGAGGGAGAAAAGCTCCTTATGTCTCCTAATATGACTCCTTTAAGCTGCAATTAGGACTTTGCCAATAATAGAAATTATACTAAAGCTGTGATTTACAATATCACAACATCTGTGATATTTTATTGTTGCCTTATCTGATGCAGACAGGGTATTGTCATCTTTGGGATTTCATTTTTTTTTTTTTTTTTTACTTTGCATCTCACCCAAAGCCCTCTTGTTTCTGATCACCCCTCTCCCCCATTTCTTTTGTTTTGTTTGAAATCAATCATGTTCTCTTAAGTCTTTTCATGATTGTGAAGAATTACAAAAATGAGTCTACTTTTTCCCTTTTAAGGAATGTGAGGGAATTTCCCCTCCCTCTGAGTTCACTTTTTTCTTCTCCTTCTTGCCCATACAAAAGAAATTCCAGTGTGCAGTTAGGGGGTGCACGTCTAGACTTCAGCAAAGGAATAAAAGTTAAATAAATCAGTGTTGCACCACGCTAAATAAACTCAAAAAGTGTCTATGAGAAACTTGGAATAGTTGGCATTGTTAGGAGGCAAGGTCCCTAGAACTTCTGTGCTATTAAATAATGTTCTGGCCCAGTCTGGAACATTTCCTTGTGCAAACACTCTGGACCAAGCCCTACAATTAAACCTCCCAGAGCCCTGATTGCACACCGACAGATTCTTCCCCTCTTGTTTTCGGAGGAAATAGCTGAGGGGAGACATTTGATAATTCGACAACTGAGAATGGACTAATGTCACCAGGAGGTTATTTGCACTAAGGTCAGTACAAAGAAAAGCTTCACCCCGCAGAACCCCAAAACTTTGTCTGGGGTGAAAAAAAGTGTAAAAAAGTGAGAGCCAGTTCAAAAATGGGTTTTGTTTTTTAAGGGAATGTCAAAATAACTTGGACCTCTTAAACAACACAGGTTCTCCATTGGCCAAGACAGAGCTGAGGGGCTCCAGCTTTCCCTGGAAGAGCAATTCCTCAAATATGGATGGTGTTCCGGTTCTGAAAATGCAGTGTTTGGATGCGCTGGTCTGGGTAATTGCAGTCCTCTCCAAATTAGATAGGATATCTTTTGTGGGTCAAAAACTATTTGACAGAATTGAGAATTAAGTGAAAGTTCCAGGGAAAAAAAAGTGATTACTCACCATTTGATCTCTTACAGCATGACCAGGCTAGTATGTGGTACAAAGCTCCAGAGGAGACATGCAATTTTAGGTATTACGAGCCCTATAGCTCAAAAAATAAATTTTTTTTTCTGATATCTCAGACATATTTGAGATAGCCAGAAGTGCGTCGACACTACTGAAACATCATTGACATAAGTAGAAAACTGACATTTATAAATTCAAAATATTTCACATTTTAATATAATTTGTAATAATAAGATCAGTATGAACCAATTTGACAGATTTTCAGCTTTTATTTAGGGTATATTAATAAAATTCTGCACCATAAATTTGAAAATTGTAGCCCTTTCTGTACGAGTCACCCCACCCTTCATAACTCCAATTTGTTTCAATGGAGCCTGCAATAAGGGAAGGGGTGACAGAGCATAGAGTGTAACAAATCCTCCTGGTAAAATAGATTTGAATGGCAGTGCCCTCAAATGGAAGCTGAATTCTTATTCTCTGCGGCCATACTGGCCAACTGATTTCAAATTAAATTAAAATGTAAGATACTGCCTGTGCATGTCAATGAGGTTTGAGAAAAGTGTCCACAACTTTTGACAATGCAGCATAGTTTACAAGGTCATGTTTTTTATCATGCAAACATATCAGTGAGGAAGTTCCAACCAAGATGTCAAGCGTTCATTGTTGTTGTCATTTTTTGTGCAACAAAAGCACATGTTCTATTAAATAGCTTCATAGATGTGCAATTCTTTTTCATTGGAATTGCGAGACAAAATACAAAGCAGAACCACAAAATTTGTGCTGTTATACTTGAGAAATGTCATAAATGTTTTTCATGTTTCTTAATCAAAATAGATTTTAAAACTCATTAAAAGTTCATCTTTTGGCCTTCTCTTAACAACCACTGCAAGGAAAGTAATTACCATTTACTGTCAATGACCTCTAGTTTAGCAAAGCGAAACAAGGGGACTGACCCAGGGGTGACTTTTTCAAAATAAATAGGCAACGGTTCATCAAGATTTACTCAGGTTTCTCCACAGTGAGCTTGTGTGTTCAGGACCGGCTTTACAGTGCAGTAAATAAGCAACTTACTTTACTCACTCTCTTCCCCATTTGCTAAACTATCCATCCTAAAAGTAGAGCAGCAGTAAAAATCACCCAGCCCAGTGGGTCACTCGAAGTTCAGTGAAACAGAAACAGTAGGCCAATTAAGAAAGTACTGATACCCATATTTAATTGTAAGTTACTCCTAAAACTTTTTTTTTTTTTTTTACTGTTTAGCGGCCTCTGGTTTGCAAAACACTGCCATACATGTCTCGTTTACAACTTCATAATAAATAAAAAGCAATTTTAAGTTTTGTCTCTCATATTCCCGCTGTACCGAAAATGAACCGAACCGTGACTTCAAAACATTGGTATGTACCAAACCGTGCTTAAATGTGCCAAAGACGTTATGAATGTATTTGATACTGGGATAGCCAAATTTTTAAAATGTGAAAGTGCCACCCGGTGATCATGTTGGTTATACGTGCAATGACAAGAAATCTGTGTACAACGGGAAAAAATATTTTTACGAATTCAGGCTTATTTTAATTTTTAAACCAGACCAGTGCCAAATTCATCTTACCTGTTTCCTTTCCAGACATTAAAGGTGAGAAAAATTTTGAGATATTTAGTCTGGAGCTTTTTTGGTTTTTTGTGATATTTGCTCCCAAAGTTAGGTGCGGGCTAATTTTTTCCTGTTTGTACAGTAGATAAACATTAATAACCAGACACCTGTGGGGATGGGTAGACCATTATTTTGAACCTTCCTTTGGGCTAAACAAAGGACACCAGAAACATCTTTGGCATTATGCTCCATCTTGGAGCAGTGGCTTCAGACATTTTGACAGGATCTCCAGTTTGCCTATTTGCAGTGATATTCAGGGGCCCATAAAAATGTTAACCAAGGAGATAGAGCCTTGAAATTAGCTTAGTCTCCAGCCCTTTCAGGATATTTCAAAATGCCAAAGGAAGTTTTATGGCACTCTTTGCTAATGTCTGGATATAAGGTGATGAATGTTCAAAAATATATCAGTATGGGGGGTGCTGTTACCACAATGTCAGATCTGACAACGCAGACGTGCCATGGAAAAGTTTCTTGAAATGTCTTATGTACATTGTGAAAACACTGATTTTGTCTTGGCACTATGTCGGTTTAACTAGTAATGCCAATAGGTGGTGCACCACCATACCACCTTATTCCGATCTTGCAAAACCAGACATGCCACAGAGAAATCTCTTGAAATGAAATTTGTGCAATGTATACATAGCGAAAACACTGATTTTGTTTTGGCGGTTGGTTTAACTTGTTACATGGATAGGTGGTGCCCATAGAGGCACTGATGCAAGATAAATTTCAAGGTTTCAAACAGAGGTAAGGAACAAATTATTTCGGTACATTTGGATAGTATATTGGCACAATAACTATGACAGAGAAATTCATGAGAGTTGAGTTTGTTGGTTGTGGTATATGTAAAAAATCTGTCAATTCTTGACACCAGTAAGGGCAACAATTAATATTGTGCAGTAACTTAATACTTCTGAATGCAAGTAAAAAGTTGAAACCTCAGGGGATAGTAGGAAAAAGGCTTGTATTCAGAAGCATTATTGGTCCCCATTAAGCTGTATTTAGTTGTTTAAAATGTGTCCAATTCAGAATTCAGTCACAAAAAAAAAAAAAAACCACACACATCCAGGCCTAGTGAGGCCTCTTCTCTCACCCTGTCTGGCCGGCCTGAAACACGAGCTGTTTTGAGTGGGCGGGGAGGCTATGCTAATGAGGTGCTGCTCTGATTGGCTGCCTGGCCGCTTCGATTCCAGGGGAGGGTGCAGACCCGAAAAACCAGAAAACCAAGATGTCAGGTATTTCAGGACAGCTCGCCGCGGCATCTATTTCTGTAAGATCGTACTTGTTTGATCCCGAATCCGACCCTGAATGGGAGGAGGAAGTAATTGCAGTATTGCAGCAACGTTTACAGCAAGATGTGAATGAGTGGCAAGTTGAAATTTTAGTATTTGCTCGTACTGTCTCACCTTGCATGCATGTGATTGTAGCTGTACTGTTATATAGTCATCTTATGTACCCACTTAGCTATCTGGAGAAAACTTTGCTAAAAGCTTCTGTTAACCATTTCTACCAAAACGAAACATAATTCCGACACCAAGCTATTAAATGAGTTTGTAGCAAAAACACCCATAGCGTTGCTTATGTGAAGCTAGCAAATCGATAACTTCTACCGGAAATCCATATTTGACCTCCAATTCTTTTTCTGCTTTTTATTAGCCAGAACAATTTTCAAATGTGGATGAAATTCCGCCATGACAATGCAGAGAGGTCGTTTGTTATACCAGACACATTATAGTGCGTTTCGCAATTGCTTTCACCGCGGTAGGATCAGAGAGCTAGCACCACGGCAAAGTACCTGGCTGACCCCGGTCATGGATAAGTAAAATGATCGTTTCACAACAGCAGTAAACAAAGCCAAACACGTACCCTAAGCTCCGCAAAGCCTACGTCTGGTCTAACTGCAGCCTTATCGGCCCAACTTTGCATACGCGCACAACACCTGTCAGGTAACGCTATGATGAAACTACCACCTTGATGCTAACCAAAGTAACACAAGCATACCAATCTGAATTACTGCATATAAATTAACCAGGAGCATTTTTTAAGTAGAACAGAACGCGAACTAACATACGGTAGTAATCAAGCATTCATAACAACTACAGAGACAAATGTTACCCCGTTATAAAGGTTTTACAGACAGTAAGTTTCGTTACCATGAACAGTTGTACCAAGCATCCAAATTACAAACAACTATAAAAAGTTAGCTTCAAATGAGGTTTATGTTCACACACCTTCTGTTGAATGTCCCCTGATATTACTCTTACATATTTAGGACACAAACCTTTGCAACAGTAACTTAGCTACATTAGGCACAGAGCTACAGCCATACTCAACAGACTATCACGTTAGGTAATGGTAAAAACTTACTGCTTCCACATTTGTGAGTCACGAACAGTTGGTACCGATCCAGGCTTTATCTTCAGATATTTTACAAAGCCTGCGTTTGAGGCCAGTTGTTAGTGCTAACTATCGTTAGCGGTCCTGCTAGCCACCCGTAACACGTTAGCTTCACTTACATTATTTGCTGTTATATCGTAACTTACAGCTTGTGGCTCTGAGTGCTTGATCGATGCAACTGCTCCAGGTTTGAGAAGCAGCTGAGAAGCATATCCAGCGTCGAATCATCCTTTATTGACAAAGCTGTCTTTGGTGAAATGCCAAGCACAAACAGCTAACATTGCCTTTGGGTGTGGCTGTTTGCCGCCAGCAAACAAAAAAAGCTACCCACTGATTCCTGGTGGCATCGTCTTTTGAAAGAGAAAATAGTTATGCTTTTTTTCGCATCCAAAAAAACACGTACTAACAGCTTTGGGAGACATACTGATAAATCTACATGATACATGATTTGGGCTCATTTGTGTCTGATAGAATAAACTGCGGGGTGGGCAGGTCCAGCGCTGTGATTAGCTCTGGCCAGGTCTGTCCTGATTGGAACAATCTGATGTCAGGTTTTGCCCAGATCTCGTGAACGTCTCGGGACAAGCTGTTCAGCGAGGAAAGCCAGTGCATGCCACGAGACAGGCGCGATCACGCCGGCGCCTGTAAATGGCCATCAAGTCCTCCTCACGGGCGCGATTTAACACACCCGTCAGTCACTTCAGGGGTGCACCACTATTTAATACAAGCGTTAGCCCATTTGACCTACCCCGGTAGACCATGACGATGATGACAATGTCATAATCCAAACTAGTAATCGCAACATTCTCTCAGATCGAGGCAACCAGTGCCAACTGTGAGGAAGCATGCTCATATTCAGTTCGGCACATCCGACCCATCATCATAGCATTAACTAGCAATCTCGGACCTCGGTAAAAATTTCAGAGAGAAAAAAAAATTCTACATCTTTATCATTCAGGTTTTCTTCTAAGTATCGTAAGTGAAACCCGTGTGTACATGCAATGTTACATTTCACCAAAAATCAATTTCGGTTTGCGCATTATTATTCTTTTCCTCTTTTATCTATGCATATATTGTTTTGGAGAGTTTTCTTTAGTTCAGTAGATTTTTTATTTTAATGCTGTTTGATCTTTGACATTTTGGTGATGTAACTTTCTGCAAATTCGCAGTGTTCTCCTCAGCATTGAGCTCTGCTGTGAAGAGGTAAGATGAAACAAGTGCTCTTTTCAATGGTTTTGAAAAACGCAGTAAAATGCTAAACAAAGGCGAAGATACTTCTTTGTAGAGGGCAAAGATATTGTTCATTATTGCTTCGATGGTTACTTCGGTGTTTATACATTTTTATTTTGTCGTGTACGGCACTTTAGTGAAGCATGCTAATTCACCTATCGTAAGTCCAGGCTAATGGAGCATTAGGTGGTTTCTCATGCGGTTTGCCATTTCTTCCATCTCTAGTTTAAAGGTGTGCTTGTACAAAACCCAAAACCAGTGAAGTTGGCACGTTATGTAAATCGTAGATAAAAACAGAATACAATGATTTGCAAATCCTTTTCAACTTATATTCAATTGAATACACTGCAAAGACAAGGGGCTCTAATTTCTTGGCGCAGCGCAGGGTGGCGCAGCGTGGCGTAGCTTGACGCAGCCCACGCAGTGGTAATTTCGTTCGGCGCAGCCCGCGCAGTGGTAATTTCGTGAGGTGCAACACCGCGGCGCAGCCTTTGGTAGACTTAACGTGCGCCGAGATGGGTGTGGCGGCGTAGTAGGGGGAGGTGTCACATATACATCAAGATGCAGTGACAATTTCGTAGAAAAATTCTTCGCTGCAGTTGCGCAGAAAGCTCGCCAGCTCCAACCTGGTTTACTTTCTGTGCAGTGGTAATTTGGCTGACCGATGCACAGTGCGCACACGTCACCGAAACTTCACAGGCAGGTTTCCAGAATGTCAGGCACATTTCAATGCAATAAATAATTACAGCAACCACTATTTAATGTAACTATCTGAATCAGCACATAAATTATATTATCTATATCGATTGTCCTGATGTAAGATCAAAGAGAGAGAGAGATGTGTACATATGGGCGCGTGAGTGCGCGGTAGGCTATGTGGGTATGTGCCCTTTCAGCTGCTTTCACACGACGCTGAACTTAATATCGACGACTGGTTACATTCAAAGTCAATGCAAAGACGCAAATACACGCGTGTATTCGTCTTTGCATTGACTCTGAATGTAATCTGTCGCGCGAAAAAATTCGCTTTCAAGGCCCAGTGTGCAAGCAGCTTAATACTATTATTGTCACTTAGGTTTTATCGTTTTTAGTGGGGGAAAGGAATACAGCCTGATTGCTATGATCTCGTACTGAGTTAAGATCACATATTGAAAATAAATGTGTAACGTATCTTGCATTGTTGTCCATGCATGTTAATCCCAAAATTTTAAGCGGCAACAGGGTGTAATAATAGGAACAGGCTATCCATCGTTTGTCTTCCCAATGACGCAGGCAGAAGAAATAAATGAGCAACCGTCGTATTTCATTCCAACTTCATAAGTTTGAATGATCTGACATAGTTTCGTAGTAATTCCATTCAAGTTCCCTAATGATAATAATTCGCGAATGCCCTAGCTAGCCAGCTAACTCATATTCGTAATGCTTAATATAGACGTAAGCGGTGCAGAAAACATGCCTGAAGCAGCAAAGTAAAATGCAACATTAACGCATCATGCAGATATAGGACAGAGGCTTCTATATTCCAACAAATTAAAGGCGAGGAGAGGAGCTCATTTGATTGGTGAAGATTTGACTCGACTGTGTTATACCCAAAAAACGCCTTCTCTCCTCCCTCTTTGCCACTTGCGCCAGCGGGAGGGACCGAGGCGGGACAGAGGAGTACTTGCGCCAGGCTGCACGGGCACTAAATTGCAACATACGCCTGACACACCCCCTGCTATGCGCGCCCATTCATTCGCCGGCGCGCGCCTGCGCCTGGTCTACGAATTTAGAGCCCAAGATGTTTAATGTTCAAACTGAGAAACTTTTTTTTTTTTTTGCAAATAATCATTAACTTAGAATTTAAAGGCAGCAACACATTGCAAAAAAGTTGGCACAGGGGCCTTTTTACCACTGTGTTACATCACCTTTCCTTTTAACGACACTCAGTAAACGTTTGGGAACTGAGGAGACCAATTTTTGAAGCTTTTCAGGTGGAACTCTTTCCCATTCTTGCTTGATGTACAGCTTAAGTTGTTCAACAGTCCGGGTCTCCGTTGTCGTATTTTACGCTTCATAATGCGGCACACATTTTCAATGGGAGACAGGTCTGGACTACAGGCAGGCCAGTCTAGTACCCGCACTCTTTTACTACGGAGCCATGCTGTTGTAACACGTACAGAATGTGGCTTGGCATTGTCTTGCTGAAATAAGCAGGGGCGTCCATGAAAAAGACGTTGCTTGGATGGCAACATATGTTGCTCCAAAACCTGTATGTACCTTTCAGCATTAATGGTGCCTTCACATATGTGTAAGTTGCCCATGCCTTGGCAATACATCCCCATACCATCACAGATGCTGGCTTTTGAACTTTGAGCCTATAACAGTCCGGATGGTTCTTTTCATCTTTGGTCCGGAGGACACGACGTCCACAGTTTCCAAAAACAATTTGAAATGTGGACTCGTCAGACCACAGAACACTTTTTCCACTTTGCATCAGTCCATCTTAGATGAGCTCGGGCCCAGCGGCCGGGCGGCGCTTTCTGGGTGCTGTTGATAAATGGCTTTCGCTTTGCATTGTAGAGTTTTAACTTGCACTTGCAGATGTAGCGACGAACTGTAGTTACTGACAGTGGTTTTCTGAAGTGTTCCTGAGCCCATGTGGTGATGTCCTTTACACACTGATGTCGGTTTTGATGCAGTACCGCCTGAGGGATCGAAGGTCACGGGCATTCAATGTTGGTTTTCGGCCTTGTCGCTTACGTGCAGTGATTTCTCCAGATTCTCTGAACCTTTGACGATATTACGGACCGTAGATGATGAAATCCCTAAATTTCTTGCAATAGCTCGTTGAGGAATGTTGTTTTTAAACTGTTCGACAATCAGCTCACGCATTTGTTCACTAAGTGGTGACCCTCGCCCCATCCTTGTTTGTGAATGACTGAGCATTTCAGGGAAGCTGCTTTTATACCCAATCATGGCACCCACCTGTTCCCAATTAGCCCGTTTACCTGTGGGATGTTCCAAATAAGTGTTTGATGAGCATTCCTCAACTCTCTCAGTCTTTTTTGCCACTTGTGCCAGCTTTTTTGAAACATGTTGCAGGCATCAAATTCCAAATGACCTAATATTTGCAAAAAATTACAAAGTTTACCTGTTCGAACATTAAGTAACTTGTCTTTGCAGTGTATTCAATTGAATATAGGTTGAAAAGGATTTGCAAATCATTGTATTCTGTTTTTATTTACGATTTACACAACGTGCCAACTTCACTGGTTTTGGGTTTTGTAGAAACGTGACATGTAAAGTTGCTGTCCTGATATTGCGTTGCACGTAGGTACGTGAGCTCCCCATTTCTAAATTACCTCCACCATCTAAGGTAAAAGGAAGTTATGTTTTCTGTCCCGTTAACTGGAAAATATCATGACATGCTGTATACTCAGGTAGTATTAAGCTCTGATGTGGAGAGCTGTGGATGTAGAAACGTGACATGCGAAGTTTCTGTACTGATATTAATGCGTGACATGCAGAATAAAAATCTTTTGGCTGGCAAGAGAGGAGTGGTCTTCACCTTATTATTGATTACACGCAACACAATGCTGAACTATAAGACTGGCTATATAAGGATATCAAATCATGTATCTCTTATAATGAAAGACATTACTTTTCAAGTTCACTATGTTATTAATGTATTTTTCAGTATGTACAAAGTTTTATTACCATAAAAAAAATTCAGGGGTCTCTTTACCTCTCATCTCAATATATCTGAATGAAAATGGTTTTCTAGAGTCCTGACGATGGAAAATCTCTCTCCCTCCTCTCCCTTAAATGAACATTATGGTTATTTTAAACTTACTACATTTTGGGACTGGGTGAGGATGGATGGATGTTGGCTTGGAAGCAGTAGTTAAAGCAAATCTGCCTTTTTAAGCTTGGTACTTGTACTGGTAACCATGGTAACTGATACAGCTGTGAGGTTATCAAAATAAAATACATGTATGGAAAATAGGCTATACTCTTTGCAACATACTAAAGGCAGTCTACAAACCAAGGACAGGACAGGACACCAGGACAGATGAAGAATGGAGTAGGTGGCTTAGTGCAAGCAGATACCATTACATGCACAATATGAGTATACTTATGAAGCAAAGAAGAAATAAAATGGGGTGCATATACATGTACAGTTAAAGCTGAAGTACAGTGGGAGCCAGTAGGTGAAAAACATGCCTGCCAGACATATGGCGGGAGTGAAAAAAATAGTGCCCGCCGGAGAATTGGTGGGAGTGACTGATAGTGCCCATGCAGTTTTTTCCTAGCATGCACTGGAAATCACGTTCAGGAAATCACATTCTTGGATTGCGGCAAAACCCCTGTATCTTATGTTTAGAAACTTTGCAGAGGTTGAGTATGGACATCCAACATTATAACATTACTTGTATGTATTAAAAGAAGGATCAGCACGATAGGACACCTTTAGGTGACTGCACAATGTTAATTGCAACCACTTCTAGGTGGCGCTGTAGCCATATTGATAAACATTGTGAGCTCAAACTCCGGGATTTCCCGTTACACATGTATGGGCACCCTTCTGCCAAATTTCCGCCTCCCTCCAAAGTCCCACCCTCCTCCCCCAGATTCCCAGACTTCCCTTATGAAAAAAATATAGCTAATATATGGTAGTTCGTCAGACTACAGAGGTAACTAAACGTTACGAGGGCATTTTATTTTATACCTCATTTAGAATTGAATATTATGTAATTACTGTTGGTTAGTTTTCAATTACCGGTGCCTCTGAATCTGACTCCATTGACCCATTTCACTCACGCTGCTCACTCCCTCACGCCACACGCTGTATTTTTTTTCGTAGGAGTGTGAAACGGGTCAATGGAGTCAGATTCAGATGCACCGGTAAGTGAAAACTTACCAACAGTAATTAAATAATATTCAATTCTATATGTGGTATAAAATAAAATGCCCTTGTAACATTTAGTTACCTTTGTAGTCTGACAAACCACCATTAACGTTATTATTGTAATTATAGCATTTCAGCGCCCGTTTGTTTACAGTCAAATGCGTCGTTTTTTTTTTTCCTGTCAGAGAGGCGCGCGACTCGCAAGTGGTGACAGCGGCAGGCAACTGTATTGGGCGCGGCGACGGATGACAGACAGGAAGCTCGGCGAATCATTTTATTCGGATGGAAGAAAATGATTGGTCAGACTTTTATTGGAAATACAACCCCAATTCCGAAATAGTTGGGACAAAGTGTAAATTGTGAATAAAAGCAAAACGCAATTACTTTCAAATCACGCCAGCCAGTATTTTATTCACAATAGAACAGAGATAACATGCCAAATGTTGAAACTGAGAAATTGTACCATTTTATCCACAAAATGAGCTCATTTCAAATTTGATGGCTGCTACAGGTGTCAAAAAAGTTGGGACAGGGGCCTGTTTACCATGTTGTATCATCTCCTCTTCTTTTTAACACAGATTGGAGGCATCTGGGCATTGAAGAGACAAGTTTCTTGAGTTTAGCCATTGGAATTTGATCCCACACTTGTTTAATACAGGCTTCCAGCTGCTGGAGAGTTCTGGGTCTCCTTTGACGGACTTTTCATTTAATTATACACCAAAAGTTCTCAATCGGTGAAAGATCAGGACTGCAGGCAGGCCAGTTCAGCACACGGACTCTCCTACTACGAAGTCATGCTGTTGTAATAGCTGCATTATGTGGTTTTGCATTGTCCTGCTGAAATGCATGAGGCCTTCCTTGGAATAGATGTCGTCTGGAGGGGAGCATATGTTGCTCTAAAACCTTTATTTACCTTTCAGCATTCATGGTGCTTTTTAAAACATGCAAGTGTCCTACACCATGTGCACTAATGCATCCCCATACCATCAGAGACGCTGGCTTTTGAACTGAACGCTGATAACAGGAGGGGTGGTCTTTCTCCTCTTTAGCCCGGAGGACACGACGCCCATGATTTCCAACAAGAATGTCAAATTTGGACTCGTCTGACCACAGGACACTTTGCTACAGTCCATTTTAAATGAGCCTTGGTCCAAAGAACACAGCGGTGCTTCTGGATCATGCTCAACAATGGCTTCCTTTTTGCATGATTGAGTTTTAGGTGCTATCTGTGGATGGCATGGCGGACTGTGTTTACAGACAGTGGTTTCTTGAAGTATTCCTGGGCCCATTTAGTAATGTCAATGACAGAACCATGCCGGTAAGTGATGCAGTGGCGTCTGAGGCCCCGAAGATCACGGGCAGCCAGTAAAGGTCTTCCGCCTTATCCCTTAAGCGCAGAAATTTTTCCAGCTTCTCTGAATCTTTGGAGGATGTTATGCACTGTCAATGATGAGACCTTCAAAGCATTTGCAATTTGACGTTGAGGAACATTGTTTTTAAAGTGTACCAAAATTTTTTTACGAAAGCCTTCACAGGCTGGAGACCCTCTGGCCATCTTTACTTCTGAGAGACTCAGCCTCTCTAAGACATCCCTTTTGTAGCCAATCATGTTACACACCTGATGCCAGTTAACTTAATTACTTGCTAAATGTTCTTTCAGCGGATTCTCTTATGCAGTATATTAATAGCTTTTTCTGCCCTTTTTTGCCTGTGTCCCAACTTTTTTGAGACCTGTTGCAGCCAGAAAATTTGAAATAAGCTCATTTTTTGGATAAAAATGTAAAATGTCTCAGTTTCAACATTTGAAATGCTATCTATGTTCTATTGTAAATAGCATATTGGCTCATGTGATCTCAAAGTCATCGCATTTTGATTTTAGTCACAATTTACACTTCGTCCCAACTATTTCGGAATTGGGGTTGTATATGAGAATTGAATATTGAAGAGTTTCAACACCTGGTGGATTTCTTTTACATTTTAGTGTGCCACACGCTTATTAGGAGCATTTTAAGATCACAAAAGAAAAGTGTAAAAATGTCAGAAAGGTAAGAATTGCTTTAATATCATTTAATGACTCAGAGAATCCTAAGAAATCTCTGAACGCAAGGTACTGGGCCAAAAACCAATAATGAATGTCCAGCACGCCATGAAAAACAGACAGAATTTGGCATGGGAAATCACTGCATTGGCTATGGAACACTTATAAAAACCATTGTCAGTGAACACAGCTTTTCGCTGCATCCACAAATGAAAGTTAAGGCTCTACCATGAAAGATATATGTAGCCATACTTAAACAAGATCCCGAAACACTGTCACCTTCTCTGAGCCCAAGCTGATTTGAGGTCAACTGAGGCAAAGTGGGAAACTGTCCTGTGGACTGATCAATCAAAATGTGAAATTCTTTTTTTTTTTTTTTTTTTTAAGATTTTTTTTTGGGGAGTTTTTTCCTTTATTTGACAGTGCAGTGGAGATAGACAGGAAAGGTGGGGAGAAGAACGGGGAAGGCTTGCAGTAAATTGCCTGGGGTGGATTCGAACCCAAGCTGCTGCGGCAAGGACTTCGCCTTAATATGGTACGCACACTTAACCGATGAGCCACTGAGGCGCCCCAAAATGTGAAATTCTTTTTTGAAATTATGGATGCTGCTTCTGGGTGAGAGAGGGGAGGGACCATCCAGCTTGTTATCAGCGCACAATTCAAAAGTCAGCATCCATGATAGTATGGAGGTGCATCAGCCTACACGGCATGGAAACTTGCACATAGCCTATGTGCAGACATCTTTAATGCTGAACGATATACTGGGTGTATCAAAAAAAATGTCCCGCTTTGAAAAACTGCCCTAAAATTAATATTCGATAATTTTTTGAAAATCCTTTTACATAAGTTGATAGACAATGGTTCAGTGCTTTTTTGTGCAATTGCACATATTCAACATGTCACGCATGAGTGAGCACAGGCTAATTACATAAATTGCAATGCATCTGTTTTGTGCGAAAAAGTGCTGGGATGAAAACAGGATCTGAGACCATGGGAAGCAACGTTAGGTATGCCCTTTAGTGTTCTAAAAATTTTCAGGAAATTGCTTTAACCCTTTGCTCTCCAGGTGGCTAACAGTCCTGTTATGTTATGTAATCAATGAATGGATGTCCCCAGAATGGTGAAACACCATTCAAAAATGTACGTTACTCCACCTAGGGACTTGGATGACCTTGAGGAACGCATAGCGGCAGAAGTCAATGTTCTCAGAAGGGACAGAGCTTCGATCCGCCGTGCAGTGTACAATATGCTGAGGAGGGCCCAAATCTGCCAGATAAGAAATGGTGGACATGTTGAGGACGTGTGAAAGGGTTAATTCAAAAGTAATGTTAACTTGAGATAAACAAAGGGCATACCTAACGTTGCTTCCTATGGTCTCAGATCCTGTTTTCATCCCAGCTCATAGAACAAATTGTCATATCATGGTTATTTATTGGCCAAGACAGATGCTGTCTTTATCACTGTACAGCTTAGAAAGCGATCGACAATATAAATTTCTTAAAAGTTGCTTTATATTGTATACAGCAATTATTACGCGTTTTGGCAACAGAGTTGATTTATTACAGTAAGAGTCATTGGGTAAGTTCCATGCATAGAAACTGTGCCATCTGGTTGTATATTGATTGTCCTCAGTGATTTTGGTTAGTATGCACATTACTTTCAGGTAGTCAACACTTTTCTCAGCTAAGTGGTTTTTTCTGGAACAAGGTGTGCTAGGATGCAGTGAAGAAAGAGGAACAGAATAACATCACTTCCTGTGATGTCATCAAAACCAGAAGTGCTCATGTTTTAGTCTCTTGAAGGCCTAAAAGGATATGATTTGGGATGTATGATAGCTTATGATACAAGGAAATAAATGATGTTGGCACCTTGTCAGAAATTATGTCATTTTAAACCAAAAGTGGCTGTATCTTGTTTATTTGCAGTCAGAGAGGGGCAATATTGATTCTTATATGAATTGTCATGCAAATGAAAGCTTTTAGAAAAAGGAACAAAACGACGTCCGTTCTGGCGATGCCATCAAAACCTAAAGTCCTCATATTGGATCTGTTTGGGTGCAGTGATACCTGAAAGATGCTTCACAGTGCATCCAGCAAATGCTATCCATATTATAATAACCATATGATACTGCTTTCATTACTTTTCAAGATTCCGTATATCTTGGTTCTTCAGTAAACACTGGTTGATGCCTCATTTACCAATGTTTCACACTTGGCATGGTGCCATTATATATATTAAATCCATGGCATGTCATGTCTAAAGCAGTGTGTGGATTTTCATTCCATCACATGAAACAAAGACTGTAACAGAACTAATATTTCAAGTGCTGAAAATACGCTTCTGACCTGGATAAGTTGTGCATGAGATGACCGTTAGCTGCAATTATCTGAAAAACCATTTTGAATTCAACCTGATTCATTAATACAGTACCTGCAACTCATCTGTCCTGCGTCTACCATCAAATACAAAACTCCGCATTTCATTTCAAATGTCTTTATTATTTACAGTTTGGCTGACAAACAAAGTGGCTTTAAAAAGTGGCCCATTTTAGTTGCAGCAAACGCAACAGATGACGTTGTCATTGTCTGTCATTAATCAGAATTTCTTGCTTGCTTCCGACTTGACCTTCAATCGTCAGCCAAGCGGAAGCAAGTTCTTTTCACTCCTGTCGGATATTATTCAAGGGGTTAAGGTAGTGAAATCAAAATGGCATTATTTTCATCTCTTTCTCGTTGGCTGTTTTTTTACTTGTTTCAGTTTCTCTCGATTATTTTCCACCAGCGTATAACAATTTTTTTACTCGTGACCTTGAATACTTACCTTTTTTTCTCTTTGTTTGTTTTATTCACAAGTTGCACTGTAATCTTAAGGGGACCTATAGCTAACCAAAACGCCAATTTTGGTTCAAAATTTTAGTTTTGAGGTAAGAACATGAAGTGGTCCTTCAAATAGTCCGTAATATGGAGTCGTGTTCCGAAGGAAACATTCGTCACAAATACTGTCTTCAAGGCTGGAACAGTATGAGTGTGGTGACTTTCAGTGATGGCCAATGAGGAATTGCCTCCATTCTTATGAAACTTGGCATAAAGGCAGGGGCACACTCAATGAAAGGCTATCACGAAATGGACAGAAAACGTGTGAAACAGAGTGAAAAATGTGCTCTAGAACTTGAAAAAAAGAAACAAATAGACGCTCGACAAGCACGTAAAACTAGGGAAGAAACACTGATTGAAGAAGAGGGAGTTACTTATGAGGCTGGTGCCTGTTAAGGAGGTTAAAAAAATCCTAAAAACCACTAAAAACAAAATACTAAATGTATTCCTCCTGAGAACATTACTGTAAAACTTCACCTTTTTTTAAAATAAATATACAGATTTTCAACAAGAAAATACAGATGTCTCAGCAACTGTACATCCAATTAACTTCATATTTGGCAGTTTTTGTGATGATCTATGTCTGTACAGAGCTCTTTTTGCAATATGTACCTATGAATATGAGTAAATCAAAATATGCATATTTAATTAGCTGTTTCCCGCCGAAATTGATTTAGGGGGGTCAAAATCAATACTAGAACATAGAAACCTGGAAAAAAAAGCTCTGTAGTGATATTAGGAATGTTTTTTCCTTCACCTTACAGCTGACTCAACACTGTTTAGTTATCTCAATAACTGTGTATCTCTAAGTATCTATATATTCATTAAACAGCCGTTGCCATGGCAACCACTGATGTGATGCTACAGAAACTTTGTGTTTTAAGTTGCAATTTCTAATAGAATTATTTTGATAATGATTCTTAGCTCAAAAAGTTGAATATCTTGGAAAAATGTTTGCTTAACTATAAGTCCCCTTAAGTTCAAATGCAGCCCAGGGAATTCACCATGATGATTTATTTACATCTGGAGATGAATAAAATTATTTTGAAAAATATTTTAAAAATGTTTCTATTACAGTTTTAGAGATCACTGTGTTTAGGTTTCCATACTTTCAGTAATGGTTTGCTTGCGCTCTTCGTGAAGCCTCTCCTCTACATTTTTTTCCCGCTACTAGACAAATATGCACTTTTAATAGCAATTCGCCAAGGTGCAAGGGCATTTGGTTTTTAAAGAGGATTGGAGACGACACTCTGATTGGTCTGCTTCATGTTAAACACGCCTGTGATTTATCAATAAATTAAGTCCAACCCCTTTGAAGTCCAGTTCTCCGTTTCAGAATTTGCACTCGTGGTAAATAAAGCAACCAATACTCTTCGCTAGCAACGCAACGCCGATTTGGAGTACGATATTCAGCTGCGAAATTTGCTTTGCATTAACATGTAAGCTACAATTGTGCAATAATATATTAAAATCAATATATTTTCCACAAAAAAAACACATTAATAGTCAGCTAGATTAGAAAAAATTATATTAATGGACATTTCCGTTCAGCAAAAACTACAGGTTACCTCACATTTCAAAGGAATATTCGATCTCAAGTCTGGAAAAGGAGATCAAGCTGCAAGCGTATTACCTAGGGTACTACAGTAACACATTCTCAATAGAAAAATCAGGTGAAAGGAGCGAGAATGGGATACACTTCAAATTCCTTCAGTCAATATGTGATTTACTGTTTTGGTGGGCACCATCTGAATGAGATCAAAATCAGGAGACCATTTGTGAAGTGCAAAGGATTTTCCGTGGCCCTGTTAACCTAATTGTCCAGAATCCATATTCTGTGCAGGAAGGTCTGCTCAAAGAAATCAGGAAAAAATACAAGGAACTGAAAAAGAAACTCTACTAGATATCCATGAACATTATCAGCAGGTGGTGAAGAGCGATCCTGTAGTTAGTGATGAAGGGCTACAAGACTATGTATTTGTTGATTAAGGTGGATGGAGGAGGGACCAGCTCAAACCATCTGTATGAATTTGTGTCCATAGCAAATGTAGCACTCAAGAACTCTGACTAAACAAGCATGAAATACTCAAATCCTCCAACGCGGGATGGCTTGTTTCCCTGGAAACAAAATGCAGTGGAGGGAAGGACAGACAGGAGGATGGATGGAAGTAAGAAAAAGCGCTTGTACTCAATAAGATGTATCCATATATTTTGTTGATAAATACTTGAACAATTTAGGAGTTCTGGTCAGGAAAATAAGCATGACGAACCGACAGATGGATAAACATGCGGAAGGACAACACTCATTCCAATATCTCCCATCCACTTTGTGGCAGGGGATAATAATCATTTTTGACACTCTTTAGAACAAAAACTTGATATTCCCATGGTAAGATGAAGTGCACATGAGGTGATCATGGACCTGTAACGTGAGTAACGTGCCTTTTTTAACTTTTGTTTCTCCTCTGACAACAGGTCAGTGACTTATGCCCATTGCTTGATTCTGACATAAAGTAGGGTGATTAAGATACAAATGGTATTGATCGATTTTGCTGTGTCACCTGTTAATCAACGAGAATCAAAGAGAACATTTCGGAAAAATGCCACGAGACCAGGCATGTGGGGGGGCTTGAGCACCTGCCCCTTTCGCCCCTTGCCAGTAAGTGCCCTTTTTGTCAAGGTGTTTTTTTTGGGGTTTTTTTTAGGCCCTCTTTTTTGTCCCTCAATATGATATTTATCAATAAAAAATATGAATAATGGGCCTCATGCAGGAGGCGATATAAAAGCACTTTTTCTCTTATTTTTGTTCGTATCCCTGATTTTTTCTTATTTTGTTCTTACCCATTGATTTCTGGGATGCACCAATGTTTTCTTATTTTTGCTCTTCTCTGAGGTAACAGAAAATTTTACGAGTGGTCGAGAGTACTCTTACCAACATAAGAGAAAACAGAAAACTGTTATCTCTGTCCACAAATTGCTTGTCCAATGCATGGAAACACACGTTTTAAAACCTAAACATTAAAATACATCATATAATTAAATTTTGATTGTTTTATGTTTATGAGAAATTATAATGATTTTATTATTTAATTCTTGGGCTAAAGAGTTCAGCCAGATGATCCTAATTAGGACTAAGCTATAAAAACCCTTAGATACTTGCGTGCGTTCTGCTTCTGAATGGCTTACCTATTGCTGTTGGACGCTTTGGCCATCCAGGCTCTGCGCAGAGAGCGCGTTTTTAGAGATCGCGCTGTTCTGTTTGCTGAGACAGATGAATGGCTACTCATACCAAATGTGAAAGCAACCGTACTTGAGCACGGAGGATTACTGTTATGTGTTACGGCTCTCTTGTTCTAACAAATGCAGCTGCGAAAAGATATCTCCATTCAAACGAAGAAATTCAATGCTTGCTCGAAATGTAGGCGGACAAAAACATACAATCACAACTAGATACTACACACAAAAATTCAGAGATTTATGGAATAATTTTTGAGTAGTTACATTCGCGTGGTTATCACAGAATAATAGATCAGTGCCGGGACAAACTAAAGAAAATGCGACTGCGATATTTCAAAGTGCGGGACACTTTTGCCAGACAAAGTCTGGCAGCTCGAGTTATGAGATAAAGTTTCGTGATATGAGGCAGTGGACAGCATAATCGGCCAAAAACGCAAAGCCGAAAGAATTCTGTATGCAACATCCACCTTGCCAGTGTATTAATGGAATAACATGGGTTTAGATTTAGTCAGTATGACAGGTCGGTCACAGTAAGCTGAGCAGTAGCAGTAAGATTTGAAGCCATCAATAACCTTCTTATCAAAGGAGCAGATCTCAGTTCTGATTGAATTAAAACAGTTTGCTAAAATGAAGCTTAGCGAAAGTTCAGTCAGGAAGACTATCTCTCTCGCGCACATCAATTCTGTTTATTTTCTTTTCATTCACTCGCATGTTCGCCCATAAACCTCTGCAGTCAATGTCTGGGGCTGTCAATTGAGCAGTCAACCGGTGTAGCAGCTGATCTCTTCCATCCAACCGTGGCACACCTCAGTCGCATCGCTAGCTAATCGTTATGTTGCTGTCTTTTTAAAAAATGTAATTTTTTTCTGCTCTAGTTCATTCATGCTGCCGTTCGCTGACCCTCCTCCTCCCCAACGCCACCCTGCTCCATCAGACCTTCCGTACTGCCGCTCCAGCTCCACCAGTCTTCAGCCACCACCGCCACCAGTGTCTGGACTCTTCGGGGGATTTTTCCAGCTGCTGCTCTGAGCCGTGCTCCTGCTCTATGAGTCTTCCCGAAGAGTCCAAGCGCCATGCTGTCTTCCTGCTGTCCTGATCGTCTAATCCCAAATTTACCATCAATTTATTATTCAGCCAGCGGAAGATGGGCTTCCCCAGAATAGCCAGGTTCCTCCTGAGATTTCTTCTCAATGAGGAGTTTTTTCTCACCACCGTTCGAGGCTTTTTTCCCCCTACAGGGAGTTTTTTGCCTGCTATTCGGGGATTAGGGATTAATCTGGACTCTGCCCTCTTCTCTTTGTAAAGTGCTATATAAATAAAAGTGAATTGAATTGAATTCTACTTACGCTCAACGCATATTAAAATTTTTCTTGATTTCACTCGAGTCTCTCCTGATTGAAATTATGTGCTTATGGTGGTTTGTTTTATATATTTTCTTAAATTAGATTAAAATCACTTATCTTCATGCCTACTACTTTGTAATATATAATAACACATTAAACTGTGTCTGATACTGGCCAATATGCCACGGTAGTATGTGCCCTTTTTTCACTTTGAGCACCTGCCCCTTTAGAGGTCTCTGCACGGGCCTGCATGAGACTTTTGCGTCAAGTGAGTAAACCTGACAAACAAAAGTCTAAAAAGACAACTCAGAGAGATTTTTCTCAGGTTCTCTTGCGTAGACCTCTGCATTGATTGAAGATTATCATGATGTAGAAATAAGAATGTTCAGTCCCATCACAAATCCGGGACACAGCTTTATTCAAGTGTAACTTCCAGTACATGCAATGTAACTTTGGAATTTCCCTTCTATCTATTAAAGACGCCAAAGTGGCTTGCCTGTGATCTGTGTTTTGCTCCTGTGTCCTGAATTTGTAACACAGCTAAGGTTTTCAGCAATTCATTATTGGCAATCTTGGGTGGAGATCCGGTCGTTGGTTTTTATTTTTTTCTTTCAGTCTGAAGTGCTTTGCTGGAGAGAAACATACTGAATGGTGGGTGCAGCATTAGGCAACAGTGTCCAATGAGGGGCAGAGGTTTTTTGCTCCCCTTTTTGCCCTGCTGAGAGAGGAGTCAAGTGTGTGCACATCGTCAGAGTCAGAGCAGCCTTACACTGATCACTGGCCTGTCTGTTTTCATTCGACGCAACAGCCGCCGCAAGACAGGAAGTGACAGACAAAAAAGGGTGTGTAGTTCAAAATGAGGAAAAGGTCCCATCTGTGTAAATATTCCATTGATGGATGGAACCATCTATTCCGTGCTCGATTGATACATCTGTCAATGGCCTCCACAAGGCAAGAAGAAAATGCGGTTGCAGTTTTTTATTTAATCAACCGTTCATCCAGGAAGAACTTTAGGCTGCTAATTTTATTGGCCCCTACAGTTGAGAGAGAGACTGAAGACTTTCTTGAAAAATGTCAACAATTCTACCATTTTTGACTGTGAATTCTACATAGTTGTTGATTTTGGTGTGAGATGAAAGGTCCTGCTCCCCCTCTTATCTCTAGATATTAAGTGTGATTTGACTGGCCTCAACCAGATCAGATAGTCGAGGCTGAGTTTGAATATGTCACTACATGCATCATTTGTTTTGGGGGCTTGGTTGGATTATGTTTGTGAGTTTGTGGGAGGTGGGTCAGGGCCACTTGTCCCAAAGAAAAGTGAGAATTCAGCAATGAAGCAAAGCTTAAACTTGGCCTAGATTCTACACGTATTCACGGCTCACTCAAACTAAAGGTCCATTACTGGGTCAGCTTTCAGTTTTGTTCTCTCTCCTGTGCTTTGGGGTTTGGCAGTGAAAGATCATGGCCCCCCGAACACATAACATACCTTCTTTGTGAATTAACTGACTCTTGTGACAATTCATCTTTGGAAAAAAAAGTGTATACATCCTGTAATCACTTCCCCGTTCTTTCTGCAAACTGTTAGTTTTATTTAAAATGATTTTTTTTTTAAACTTCTTGCCACTTATACTTTATGCAGGCACGGAAGTCAGTTGCCACACATATGCCAACCATAATATTGGCTTTAACTGAGATACAATCGTATACAAAAATGAGTGGGGGACAAAAACTAAAATTAAGGATGCTATTGTTCCGGGATTGACCGGAAGCAACCGTCAGCATCCAGTTCAGGAGGAAAATTTAACATTTTCGATTGCCATGTCCGACTTGCAGGTAAGAAAATACTTTGTTGCAGTTAGCTATTGTGAAGTTATTATAACATGTGAATGAACATTTTCCGCTTAGTATAAAATAATGATAGAGACTGTTGAAAAAAGGTGACATTGGCTCTTGTAAGGAACCGTTATCCAGTTGATCCAGCATTGGGAATTTTTCCCTGACCAAATAAAAGCCATTGTTTATTTTCTTGACGAAATTCCCAGGTAAACTTTTAAAACTACGTAGAACAGTTTTATTTGATTAGAACAGTTTTTATTTTATTAGCATTGCTAGCTGACTTAGTTGCACAGCGCAAAATGTAAAGTTGTAACATTAGTTCTTTAAGAGAATGTTCCATGAAGAAACGTACGGGCTTTACTGGCTCGGCTCACGTTGGTGTCTTTTATCTGCAACTAAACACATCATAAAATAAATGAAGCCATGATGATTTGGACATAATGTGGAAGTGTTATTTTACACTTTGTTCCATACAGTATATATTATTGACAGAGCAGCAAAGATTCGGCCGCAAAATATGTCCCGGAGCAGCTGGCTCGAAGTGGACGAGCCAGAAGGAGAGGGCGAGCCAGTGGCTGTGACCGTGGATGTGGCTATGGGATTGGCAGTTTAACCAAACAACAAACAGTGTTAGAGTTTTCTTCATGTTACGTTTAATCACCTTTGTCCGCTCTATGTCATTTCATAATAATGAAATAGCCGTGCGTAATGGTAGCTAACGTTAACATGCTAACTAGCCAACTTACTATCAGATGAAAGGGCTTAACATACAGCAAAAGTACTGTAGCTAACACCATGCGGCAAATTCAATTGAGGGTTGCCCAGCACTGTTATCCATGGTCAAAACAATCACAGTGAAATGACTGTTAATGGCTATAGCTAAGTTAGCTGCACTGCATGAACTTGAATTAGCTGCAAAAGGATAAACTTTTTGCAACATTCAACATGTCCACTTATTGCTTGATTTCAGTGGAAACGTACCTACACAACCAAACAAGCCACTACAACACATACGGGAAAATTAAGTCAGCAGCTTCACCTAATCTTGAGGAGAAGAATGGCAAGCTCTGAATTCAACTTCATGACAGTGCAATCACAAAGTTCTCTCCATATAGAAAGGCTTGGACAATATTAACCTTTGTTTTATTCTGTTTACAGTCAGATTCGCTTTAAGCTTCTCTTTTTGATATGCCCATCTTCCTTTTTTGGGTTGCTTTGTAGTGAAGGCAGTTGTTGCCAGTGCTGGCATGGCAAAGTTTTTTTACAGGAGTCTCTGCCATGGCATCTGCCTTTCACAGTCTACAGAGACAAACATGCGCGAGCATTTGTTATGGTAGAGCAGCCAATAGGAAGGCTCTCTCTCTCCCAAATGACTTGTGACTGGCCAAAGTATCGCGTCTCGAACTGGATTTTACAACCACATTTGCAAAAAAGTTGAGACACTATGTTAAATGTAAATAAAACATAATGCAATGATTTGCAAATCAATTAAAACACTATATATATTATTTAAAAAAGGACAAAGGCGACATATCAATTGTTGAAACTGATCATTTTGAATGTTTTTTGAAAAATATCTGCCCATTTTGAATTTGATGACAGCAACATATTTACAAGTTGGAACGCGGCAATAAAAGACTGGAAAAGTCAGTTCAGTAACATGATTGGGTATAAAAAGTCTTTCATAAGTAAATATGGTAATGACTCAACCACGATATGAAATACTGCTTAGGGAAACAGTTCAACAATCTAAGAATAACATTTTCAACATTAAATTGCAAGGAGTTTAGCGATTTTATCTTCTATGGTACAGTTGTACATAATATCATTAAAAGATTCAGAGAATCCAGAAAAATCTCTGTACGCATGGGACAAGGCCAAAATCCAAATTTGAATGGCTGCGATTTTCAGGTCTTCAGGCAGCACTCCATAAAAAAAGACAGGAAACTGTAGCGGAAATCACTGCCTGGACTCAGGAACACTGTTGTAAACCACTGTCAATAAACACAGTTTGTCACTGCATCCACAATTGCAAGTTATAACTCTGCCATGAAGAGATTAAACCATATATTAACAAGATCGAGAAACACCGCCTTCTTCTCTGGGCCCGAGCTCATTTTAAATGTACTGAGGTGAAGTGAAAAAATCGCCCTGTAGTTTGACTAATCACAATGTGAAATTCTTTTTGGAAATCATGGATGCTACATCCTCGGGGCTAAAGAGGAGAGGGGCCATCCGGCTTGTTATCAGCAAACGATTCAAAAGCCAGCATCCATGATAGTATGGGGGTGCATTAGTACACATGGCATGGGTAACTTGTACATCCGTGAAGACACCATTAATAGTGAATGAAATATACAGGTTTTGGGGCAGCATTTATTGCTATCCAGATACCTTTTTTTATCGAAAGGCATTGCTCATTTCAGCAACACCATACCAAACACCATACTCCGCATGTATTAAAACAACATGGCTCTGTAAAAAAAGAGTCTGGGTGCTAAAGTGGTCTGCCTGTAGCCCAGACCTGTCTCCCACCGACAATATTTGGCGCATTATGAAATGTACAATATGGCAAAGGAGGCTGCAAGTATTGAGCAGCTGAACCCCTCCATAAAACAAGAATTTGAAAACATTTTGCTTTTAAAACTACATCAGTTGGTCTCCTTAGTTCCCAAAAGCTTACAGAGTATTGATTGAAGTAGATGTGATGCAACACTGTGATAAACATGCCCTTGTGGAAATTTTTTTCTTAACCTGTTGCTCACATCAAATTCAAAATGAGCACATATTTTTCAAAAAAACAATAAAATATCTCAGCTTCAACATCTTCTGTATTGTCTTTGGACTATTTTCAAATAAATATAAAGTTCAAATGATTTGAAAATCATTGCATTTTGTTTTTATGGACATTTTACAAAGCGTCCCAACTTTTTTTGGAAATGGGTTTGTATTTTGGCTGAAAGCAGAGCCAGGTGAGGCACAGAAGTCTAGTTTTGTCTCAGATCACCTCAATAACAATATGCTGAAAGATTATTATAGAATTTTTGCCCAATGACGCCAAAAAATGACATCCCCCACCTTCAAGCACTGGAGTCTAAAACATGCTCTGAGACCAGCCTGTGACATTATTTTCTGTATTCTCCCACCCACTGTCACCCAGAATTGAATAAAAATAATGAGTCTGCTGAATAAAATGTTTTATTTTCTACAACCCCATTTCCAGAAAAGTTGGGATGCTGTGTGAAATGTAAATAGAAACAGAATGTAATGACATGCAAATCATTTAAACGCTATATTTTATTGAAAATTGCACAAAGACAACATATTAAATGTTGAAACAGAAATGTTATTGTTTTTTGAAAAATGTTTGCTCATTTTGAATTTTATGACAGCAACATGTTCCAAGCAAGTTGGGACAGGGGCAGTATTAACCACCGTGTTGCATCACCTTTTTTTTTAAACAATACTCTGAAAGCATTTGGGAATTGAGATGACCAACTGCTATAGTTTTAGAAGCGAAATGTTTTCCTATTCTTGCTTGAAATAGGCTTTCAGCTGATCACCACTTGGCAAATTTTTTTTTCTTAGTGCTCCATGCTTTCAGTGGGTGGCAGGTCTGGCCTGAGCACCCAGCCTCTTTCACAACAGAGCCATGTTGTTGTAATGCGTGTAGAATGTTGTGTTTGGCATTGTTTTGCTGAAATAAGCAAGACCTTCCCTGTCAAAGATGTCTGGATGGCAGTATATGAAATTCTCAAACCTGTATGTATTGTTTCGCATTAATGGTGTCTTCACAGATGTGCAAGTTACCCATGCCATGTGCAATAATGAACCCCCATCCTATAATGGATGCTGGCTTTTGAACTGTGCACTGAGAACAAGCTGGATGGTCCCTTTAGCCCCGAGGACGCGGCTTCCATAATTTTGCAAAATAATTTCACATTTTTGATTGGTCAGACCACGGGACAGTTTCCCACTTCACCTCAGTCCATCTTAAATGAACTCGGGACCAACGAAGGCCACAGCATTTCTGGATCTTGGTTCAAAATTTGCATGGCAGAGGTTTAACTGGCATTTGTGGATACAGCAACAAATGGTGTTCACCTACAATGGTTTACAGAAATGTTACTGAGCCAATGCAGTGATCTCCACTTCAAAATCCTGTCAGTTTTTAAGGCAGTGCTGCCTGAGGACCTGAAGATCATGGCCATTCAATATTGGTTTTCGGTCTTGTCCCTTGTGTACAGAGATTTTTCTGGATGCTCTGAATCTTTTGATAATATTATGTACTGTACAATAATGAAATCCCCAAATTCTTTGCAATTTTACATTGAGAAACGTTATTTTAAATTGCTTAACTATTTGCCCATGCAGTCTTTCCCAGGGTGGTGAAGCCATTGCCATCTTTATGTCCACAAGACTTTTTAAATCCAATCATATTACTGACCTGTTGCCAATTAACCTTATTTGCAATGGGATGTTCCACCAGTTGTATTTTTTGGCATCATTCAACGTTTCCAGTCTTTTGTTGCCTCTGTCCGAACTTTTTTTAAATGAGTTGCAGGCATCAAATTAAAAATGAGCAGGTTTCTTTTCTTCAAAAAAACGATAACATTTCTCAGTTTCAACATTTTATACGTTGTCTTTGCAGTATGTTCAATTGAATATAGGGTTTACATGATCTGCAAATCATTGCATTGTGTTTTCATTTACATTTTACACACCATCCCAACTTTTCTGGAAATGGGGTTGTGAAAAAAACGCTGAACTGCCTCAGTTTCAATCATATCTCAAGCCCTTTGGTGCTGAGGATCACCTGGCTATGCTATGGAACTCCTATTTTGGCTCTGAGATGCTCCAGACACCACAGAAACACAGACTGTGCTATCTTTGCATTCAACACTGCCTTGGATTTCTGCTGCAGTATGTGAACCAGCATCTGGTAGTTGCAAAAACCGCCAGGTTCACTCTATGCTGTTATCATTTTCAAACACTCCTGCAGTCGCAGATTGTCCTGAGATTACTTGGATCCCTTACGGAGAGAAAATGAGGGAGGGAAAGAGGGCGAGTGTTAGAGAGAAGCTAAGCTGGTCTATATGTCCTAATTGGTAAGTGAAAAGAGTCCCAGTGATGTGACACTAGGGCTGCTAAATTGGGCTTCAGAGAATCAGCAAAGGACTGGAGAGTGGAGGGAGGAGGGGGTGTGCAGATGAGACCATGTGGTTTTTGGAAGAGCAGGTTAGAGTTAGGCTGGGAACAAAATGTGTGAGAAAATTGTCAATTTTCATGGAAGACATAGTTCCCCTGGCAGCGCTTAAGATCAGTATTTTGCTTTCCCTCTTTAAAATTTGGCCTGAGCATGGCCTCTTGGCAACTGTCTGCTGGGCAAGGCATTGGTCACAATTCTTTTTAAACCTATTATCAGTATTACTCATACCTACAGCTTAAAAATAGGACCAAGGGTCCTGTAGCTTACTGGCAAGCAGTCTTACAGCAATGATACAAGTTATGAAAATTTCATGCGAAGTTTGACATTTGAATCAATGAAAATCAACGTCAAGGTCACTAAATAAATGTTCACATACATTTATAAGACCTTCTGTAATACAATCCTAAGCTCTGAACCAGTTTTGGTGATACAAGTCATTAAAATATGTCAATATGTATTCAATATGTCAATTGTGAACTTTAAAGGTCACAGAATGTCAAGTTGTGGTCAGCAAATGGACTTCATATATGACTGTCTAAATGTCTCTATACAAACCTTAGCTCAATCTGTGACCATTTTGGTGATACAAGTCATTGTAATTTCACTGTCGAGTTTGACCCTCAAAGGTCACTGACCGTCTAGTTGAATGTCACCAAATGAAAGTTCATATATGACTTCCTAGATGTCAGTAACGCAAACTTAGGCTCCATCTGTGGCCGTTTTATTGATACAAGTCATTGAATTTTCACTAGGTCACATTTGACCTTTAAGGGTCAATATGAGGGTCACCAAATGAAAGTTCATACATGACTTCCTATACGTCTCTAATACAAACCTACACTCAATCTGTAATGATTTTGCTGATATAAGTCATTGAAATTTCACTGCATAGTTTGGCCGTTGAAGGTCACTGAAGGTCAAGTTCAAGGTCACCCAATGAAACATCATACATGACTTCCTATATGGCCACAATACAAACCTAAGCTCTATCTGTAATAGTTTTGGTGATAGAAGTCATTGAAATTTCACTATGTGAAGTTTGACCTTCGAAGGTCACTGAGGGTCAAGTTCAAGGCCACCAAATGAAAGTTCATGTATGACTTCCTATACATCTCCAATACAAACCGAAACTATCTGTAACCATTTTGCTGATATAAGTCATTGAAATTTCACTGTGAAGTTTGGGCATTCAAGGTCAGTGAAGGTCAAGTTTAATGTCACCAAATGAAACTTCATACATGACTTCCTATATGCCCACAATACAAACCTAAGCTCTATCTGTAATAGTTTTGGTGATAGAAGTCATTGAAATTTCACTATGTGAAGTTTGACCTTCGAAGGTCGCCGAAGGTCAAGTTCAAGGCCACCAAATGAAAGTTCATACATGACTTCCTATAAGTGTTCAATGCACATATGTTCCCAATCTTCAATATTTTCAAGCCTGGAAACCTTTGAAAATTGTAACATTTTGCTTGACCTAAAGTTTGACCTTTCAAGGTCATCTGAGGTCAACTTTAACACAGCCAAAATATAGGTCATATATTACTTCCTATATGTCAGTTATACAAACTTAATCTCTATCTGCAACCATTTAGCTTCCACAGGCAATTTGGCCCATTCTCCAGAAGACAAAATGTTAAAGTACAGTGCCCCCACTAGACCCACTTCCATCGATTCAATCAAAATGGCACTCACACTGTACATAAAGTGTATCAAGATGAGTTGATTGCCAGATTTAGAAAAAAAGTTATCAGACAGTTTTTGAGAAATTTTTTTTTGAAATTTCAAGTCATATCTTTTAACATTGTTAATATATTCCCTGACCTCGAGTTTGACCTTTCAAAGTCACCTGTGGTCAAATTTAATATTGCCAAAATGTAGGTCATATATGACTTCCTATATGTCGATAATACAAACTTAATCTCTATCTGCAACCATTTGGCCTCCACAGGCCATCTTGCATATTTATAAAGTACAGCGCCCCCAATAGACCCACTTCCGTCGATTCAATCAAAATGGCGCTCGCACTGTACATTGATGGTACCAAGGTAAGCTGATTGCCTGATTTAGAAAAAAATTTATCGCGCAGTTTTTGAGAAATAATTTTTTAAAATTTCTCAGTCCTATCTTTTACATTGGAGCCAAAATTTCAAGGGCCCATAAAACGGACAAAAATGATTCAATCAAAAATCAGAGAAAAACGACTGGAGATATGGTCTAGTAGTATGTTTTTACAAATTTACACGAAAATTCATCCGGCCAAAAAAAAGATAAAAAATGTTCCGGACGATGGACAACGGACGACGGATGACAGACGACAGACGCCGGACGACGGACGCCACACCACAACAATAATTAGTGAAAACCCTAAATTTTACAGCAAACGCCACACTATCCACTCCACCGCTTTATTCTTTCTTTCTCCAGCTATCAAAACAGAGGCATGTAGTTTCCAAAACTTAACAGCATCTGTTATCAACCAATCTAACCATCTCACTACCAATCCAGAAATGGAACGCTGATCTGAACAGTAGCATAGTAGATGATGACTATTGGAAACAAATATGTCACAACACATTCTCATTTACTATAAACGCTGAATTGCAGTTAATAAAATATAAAATTCTACACAGAACACATTACACCCTCTGACGATTATTTATCATGGGACTCTCAGACAGCGAAATCTGTAACCAATGCCCTGGTTCATTTGTTGACTCCTATGTGTACTCCCTCGGGCACTGTTAACCTGTTCAGTCATTTTGGCAGCAGATCACCACTATACTAACCCAAATCCTGGGCATCAGCATCCCACTCTCCCCTGAAATCTGCCTACTTGGTCACCTTCATAACCTAAAGCTCACCCCTGGTCAGTCAAAACTGTTAATCACTGTTCTAGTCATTGCTAAAAAAAATAATCCTACAAAACTGGAAAAGCAAAAACAATATCTCCGTGGCACAATGGTACAACCTAATGATCACTTACATTACTTACGATAGACTTATAATGGCTGACAGAAACTGAAACAGATCCCACCTACACGAAAACACATGGGCCCCTTTCATGCAACATCTTCTATCATAACCTTTGCTTTCTCACATATATCAAATAATTATTCATTATTGTTGTTGTTGTAGTTGCTGTTTAGTCTTATTGTTTATTGTTGTTTTTGTTACCATTTGTATTTATTTTCTTCCACTGTTGTTGTTGTTGCTATTTATCATTATTGATATGGTTCCTATTATTGCTATTATTATTTGATTTACTTTTCTATTATTAAGTTTTTTTTTTCTGTCTGTCCCGAACCCCGTCTTGCTCTGATAAGGTGACAAATTTCACTACAATAGCATGTATGTACTGGCAGTTCTGTTTTACCACTACTTTGAGTCTTTCTTTATGTCCTTCCCCCCCCCATGTTTGTCATGTCTATCTTCCCTCTGGGCATCTCCAAAGGGTTCTTCACATTTGGTGAGAGGGAGGGAGGGAGGGAGGGAACTGTGGGAGACACAAATATAAACACTGTAATTTGATTCATTATGACAAAATGAAGATGTCCCCCATTGGGGGGTGGGGTGGGGGGGGGGGTTGGCGGGCCAAAAAAATAGATAAATAAATAAACAATAAAAAATAAAACCTATTGCAGTCTGGTGCAACACTCATGTGACGTACAGAAGTGTGCAAAAGTCTGAGGCATCCTTGATTTTTCTTTAATGTAAATTTGATGTTAGATATTCATTTTTGTTTCCCATGTTAGTGGTGCTGTAGAAAAGTATATTTGAAGCATCAAGTGTTCATAAAAAAATCTTAAAAAGAACCTTTATATTTCATTAAATATAGCCAATATAAGTAATACCCCATGACAGAGCCCTGATCTCAACATCATCAAGGTTGTCTGGGAATAGCAGGAGAGACTGATACGAGTGAGGCAGTGGGCCTGCAGAAGAACTGTGGCATTCTCTTCAATATGCTTTGAGCAGCCCAACAGCCTAAAATCTTATAAACCTATACAAAACTTCTGGACGGTGTCCTAAATTTTTAGGCAAAGGGTAGTCACACTAAATATTGATTTGAGTTAGTTTTTAACAGTTCACAGCACTTGATAGTATGTTTTTCAATATTTGGAAACCTTTTATTTAATGATTTCTGGAAAGATCTTTGCACTACAGAATTGTGTTAAATGTACGGTTGGGTATTGAAAACTGGTATTTTTTGGTACCGGTATGTGATTGGTCCATACCTAATGTATCGATAAGCATGTGGACAAACAGTTCTCTTGTTGGTATTTAACGTTAACATTCTGTTTTACTTAATGTCGTTTTCATTCAGTCGTTTCATTCAAGTGTAGCTGGCATCAGTCCTGAAGTGCTGACGGGGCCACGGGCCTCAGGCAATGAAGTTCCATTGTTAAGAGTGGGGTTTCTCAACAGGCACTGTACTGCCTCCCAGGGGGTGTTTTAAGACCATCGGGGGGTGCTGGGAGCAAAACAACCGAGAGGGCGCCGTTTGTTGTATCCATAACTTTACTGAAGTGACTTTGGCCAGGACAACTGACTTCAAATGGTGTTTTTTTCTCCGTGGAAGAGGTTATCTATCTTCTGCAGGACATTACTCCCAATTGGCTGTTCATTGAGGCAGGTGGTCAGTTGATGATGGCGAAGTTTTTGCCGCATGGATTCCCTGATATAGCTGTCAAAGGTCACCTGGGTTACGGGCAGCAAGTGTATGGGAGCCCAAGCACAGATAAAGTTAAGGATGTAGCTATCTTTATGTAAATCTGAGAATGTTAGCTAAGCATTGTCTAAACACGGTGAGCTAAATAAGTTGAAATAAGTTGACATAAGTCAAGCCAGTTAGCTAGTGAACTCAGAATTCTTAATCAAATATTCATCAAAACCTAGCGATCGAAGCCTAGCTTTCTAGCTATATAGCAACAATTAAGCAAGAAACGTTATCGTGACTTGAAATCGTGTAGCTAGGCAACTTACGGCACTGTAGGAGGTCATTATCAAGCTTCCAAACACGCAGATCTGGTATCTATACCAGAGTCTTGGGAGGATTTTATTTCTATAATGTGTGGCAGCAGGGGCTGGATATGAAAAATTGACACTGATTCGTGCTGAATAAAGATAGCATTTAGCCATTTGGTGGGCTGTGGGGAACAGAGGCAAGGGAGTCTGCTTTATTAATAAGTAAGTTAAATGTTTAGTACGAATGGTAATGTCTGCTGGCACACTCTGCCAAACAGATTGTCCAAATCGTCAACTAGATAAATCAAGACCTTTGCACTAGCTTCAAGGTTAGCTATTCAGTACTCTTTACTCTGGATGGACATGCATTATTCCCAGCAATAGAGTTGCAAATTCTGATGAGAGGGGATTTCTCTCGGATCGTGTCAATTTAAGGGTGGACTCCTCGTATTTTAGACTGCGCCCTGTATACGAGAAATGTCAATTTATCGTATACCAGAAGGTGCAAATATAGAACTGTCATTTCTTTGTCACCTGGAATTGTATTGTTCTGATATGCATGAATTGATAATACTCATGAAGAATAAACTGTCTTTTTTTATCTGCAGCCGTTGAAGTCATGGAATAGATTCAACTGTTTCTTTTGTTTTTGCTCTTCAAAGTTGGCGTTGCTATTGGACTCAAACTTTGTGCAATTTTATGATAATAATAATAATAATAATATAAACTGACAAACAATAAACTAATTAAAGTGGGAATTTCTTGCATGCTACAATTGTTCATATGAAACTTTTCTTGTAGGTTTGAATTGGGCTTTTCTAGTATCACGTATACGAGGCGTGCGCCCTCAAATTGGCATGATCCAGCATTATTAGATATGGGTTGAGATATGGGTTAAGTAGGGTTGTCATAGCCAAAGTTGCTTGATTAAACCTTTATTTATCATTTGTTTTAAGATTAAGTTTTAGTCATGTGCGTAACTCTTAGGCAACAAACGTGCGTGCTTTAAAAAATGTCACAGCGCAGTGGTTTTGTCTTCTGATCAGTTCACAGATAAATTTTATTCTGTTCAATCAAAGCATTATACCAGCCCAATTACACAAAAATTAACATAGGTAATTAGTTATGAAAAATGGAGAAAAGACCATGTTGTTTGTTAATATTATTATTATTATTATTATTATTACTATTGTAGAATTCTGCAGTCAGAGAAATTGTCATAAAATATCTTCTAACCCTCTATGGTACGCATTATGATCGCAGTGGGTAAAAAATTATTTGTGTTGTTTTTCCATCTTAAAATGGGACATTTTAACAAAATCAATACACTTTTTCAAAAAAAATTTATTTTATTTAATTTTAAAAAAATTGTTGCCTCTAGGCAACATTGTACCATAACGGAAAAAACATAACATTTGATGTTATCAACAGAAAAAAAGAATCATATTTCTTCAAAACTTATTTCTTTCATCAAACACTTAAACTAAGAGATTTATTTGGTTTCTGGAACACAAGAGTATTCATACTTCACAAAAAGGCACATAATATATTCAACCGTTGCTCTCAGGCAACATTGTACCATTGTGGAACATAAATATATTTCAATCATCATGTCATCGTACCATCAAATCATCTTATCTAATCATTATAACTGATTAAAAACTGTCTGATAAAAATATTAAAAAGAGTAAAAAACTACCCTAACGTTCAGAAACGTGTTTATGCACACTCAAATGCACCTGCAAAACCACACAAGCACCAACATGAACATACAAAATCTCCTTCCTCATGCTTTGTGGAAGTTGAGGAAGCAATTCCTCTCATGAATAAAACACAGGTAAGTGGCACATTTTGAGCACTGCACTTTTACAATTTCACAAAAATCGTATTTATGGCAAATACAATTTATAATTGAAACTGTTTTCCTTACAAATGTAATATACTTGTATCCCGACCCATTACCCTGCATAGCCTCAAGTGATTCCATTACGGTACAACGTTGCCTCAGGGCAACATGCAGTTTTTTGCTATTTTCTTAAATATATATGAAGACACATTTTGTAAAATCATTGAAAATACATCTTTACTTACCAAAGAAGGTTGCTCAATTTTTTTGATGATGATTTACGGGCTAAAAATCAGTGAAAATTGCACTTTTAGGAAGAGGAAATGTGGCGTTGCACGGCAGGAGCACATGTGCTGAAAGAGGATTCAAGATAGCTGCCAGTGGGTCATGTGACAAGTAGTTTGCATTTTCATTGGTTAGTATAGGGGTTCCAGGCTCTTAAGGTGGTGTATACCAATGTCAGGGATGCCTCACTTTCTTTATACAAGCTCAAATATTCAATGTTGCCTCAAGGCAACACCGTACCATAGAGGGCTAAGATTAAAAATTCCTTATCTCGAAGAGATTTTCTGACAGAACCTTGAATTGTGGGCTCACACGAAATCATTTATGAATTCATATCAGTTGATTCGATAATTTTGGAGAGCTGTCCAATTCCTCTAAATCTGAAGAGTGCCTGACCACCAAGCGCTGAAATAATTTCACACATGGCGGTGCAAACATAACAAAAAATTGTGAATAATGAAAAGAGAAATTGCTGCCCATGACTGAAGTTTAGATGAAAAAAGAAAAAATTGGCTGCAAATAGGTGAAACTGTCGACACATGGTCACTTCATCTGAACATTAAGATAATTAAGAATTCAAAAACGAAGTAAAGGTTATCTCAAACCTGGCATGTTTCTCTTTTCACAAGAACTTAAAACACCTGCATCCAGAAATCTAATGTAACGAGCAGTTTATTTATTGATCGATGTCTTGAAAAATAATGTCTCCTGTAATGCAGTTGCGCTCCCTAAAATATAATTACATAAATACAATATTATCACTGGGCTTTCACTCTTCTCTGCCTCTCTCTGTGTCTAGGCCTCCTCAACACCAGCTGAAAGGGTCCTTTGTACAGCTGGGGACACTTTCAGTAAAGAACGATCATGGATTCTCCCTGAGAAAGCGTACATGCTAATTTTCTTAATCAAAAATTGGTAAAGGGTGGGCTAAATAATTGAAAATTGTTCCTGTAAATTGTTCTGTTTATCATATTGGCCAAGTTTACCTGACAGATATGTACACTTGACGTATCTTTACTTTTATTTATGAAGATACATTTTTTAATTATTTCTTTTTTGGATGTCTCATACAAGAAAATTTTATGAGCCATAGCTACATGAGAGGTTATACAGGAGAGAGCATAAACCGAATCGATTTCCCAATTTTGTGGCCAGAGCAGCTATAATAAAAAAAAAATGCTATATCTTTTAACATCTTTTCGTGCCATGCTTATATGTTTAGTACCAAATAATGTGGAGTAGCATCAATATACTTATATATTTTTATATATAAGTATTGGTATTGATGAGTAGTATCGGTAGCGATAAAATCCAAACGATACCCATCCCTAGATAAATGTGCCTAAAACTTTTGCACAGTACTGCATGTAGCATAAACTTTAAAAAATGATGATACCCTTCATACCCGAAGGACATTTTAATACTGGACCAATAATGTTGGATGAAACACTGCCTCTTCAATGGACAATATGAAAGGGGAGGAAGACTCAGACTTCCAAACAATAATGTTATTTTTTACAGAGCAAAATTTGAAAAGCAAGTGGTGGCAGGGTTATCGGTAAAATGATCCTAAAAAATGTCTAATTAACTTAGATTAAGCTTCTCGATGCAAGATAGACCTCTGAGACTGCAGTGAGGGGTGGGGATACAATTGTATTCTCACAACTATCTCTCATGACAATGAGGAAAATGAGTTGTAACGTAACAATTCTCTAGACCACACAACACTCTATATTTTTAATTCCTGCCCAAGCCATATGTACTATGAAAGCACTTCAATCCAAGGTCCCCCATCTGGGTTTATCATGGGATCTTGAACACTTCTCATTACATAACAATTTGTCACTGAAACCTTATCAGCTGCTCTCTCTAACAGTCATTGATTCAGCAACACTGTATGACCTTAATCAGCTGTATCAACAGTATCCTTGTTCAAAGAGCTGTTATCTTTAATGGCATATCAATGTCTTACCATCAACTTGAGAAATAACATATTCTATTTTAGTTAAAGTAACCACAGAGCAGAAGTCTTTATCTTTCCCTTTGACATGCCTGGGCACTATTAAGTCTTGGCATTCACATTAGTCTCTAATTTAATCGCAATCCTGCAATAAAAATACACAACTGCAGTATCTGCGAAGCCTTGCATCCTTCCGAAAATCGGTTTCATTGACCATATCTGCCATTTGCTTACATTCCTTAAATATACTTTCTGCACTAGAGCAACAAACTGAACCAAGCCTTTCTCAGCACTCATTCCTCTGGATGGGAAAAACAAATCTGCACCTGCTTCATCTTACAGCAATTTGACTTGCCTGGGAGAATTGTCTGTCAACCCTGGTGTTTATTTAAATTTTTTTTTTTTTTGGTTTCTTTGTCCAATGGTCAGGGTGGTGTCGATCAAATCCCTCTTTCAAAAGTCTGTCCCACTCAGGCTAAAGGTAAATATCCCTAAAGGGAGCATAAACATGGTCCGAAGCCAAAATATTTGGTTGTTTGCTGAAGATGGGCCCTGTCTTTAACAATTGAATCGTATTAAGATTAAAGATTATTTCCTGGCGAGATGCACCCACCCAGGCTATGGTTGGCAAAGAACTCATGAAAGGGCTGGCAAGGTGATATTGACACATGTGCTAGCTGCATCCTGACTGAAGGAAAAATCACTGTCAAAGGATTGGTGGAGAAGAGTCAAGCTGAGACAAACTGAAGTCCAAAGGCAGTTATCATCCTGTTTGCAAATGGAACATGCCAAGACAAAAAAAAAAAACACTAAAGGGTAGACAAGCCTGCTCATTTTCTATGAGTATGTATGTAATTCTTCAATTCAAACTTACAAAATAAGTATACGCATCCATGATTAGGTGTTGTCTTGCACTTGTTGAGCATTTTTGTCTACAACCTACATGCACGTGCAAGGAAAAACTGAAAGACTTAAAAAAATTTGTAAAATGTACAGGCTGATTTCAGTGCTGCATTACAGGAATTGACTGGTGGTTTGAATGTGATGTGGACACCAAGAATGAGCCCGGCTGAGATAGAATAGTTAGTTGCTTATTACCAATGAAGTTAGCAATCATTGGTCAGAACTTGCATGGATAGAATGGCTACTTCAACTTTAACCTGCTGGAACATGGGGAAACTTAACTGATTCCTCATACGGAAAGATGCATTGTTGTACTGTTACCAATTTTATTATGTTTAAATCTGTTTTTCATAGTGTTCATTATATCAACTTAATTCAGTCTTTGCTCATTTATCAATATATTGTGAAATATAAATGTACAAATTTATCTCCTGGAACATCCGAGGGATTTGTTCACAGGCAATGAGAATACAAATTTTAAATCAAATCAGCAAGTTACAGGTAAACATTTGCTTGTTACAAGAAACCCATCTTACTAAGGCCGGGTTCAGACTACAGGATTTTTAAAATCCTAACCGATTTTGAAATCGGGTTGCGTTACACACGTAACGAGAACTTTCACAGATAATCTGCTGTCTAATCTCAAACATGTACACACTACAGGATTTGAAAATTATGGTGCATTTCACACTACAGGATATTATTAAGATTATCTTGCCAGAGGGAGCAGCGCTCCACCTGACGTGATCTCACGCAATTTCATGGGGAAGCCCGGAGATTTAAAAATTTCAAAATGGAGAGTGACATGAAGCACATACTTGCTATTATAATCACTTGCAGTGAGAAGAGAAAACAAAAAATGAAATGGGTCTGAGAGAGAAAATGGTTGGGGAGACGCGGTCAGCACGGATTGTGAGTTCTACGGCAAGAACTGGAGGTGAGTATTTTAATGATCAGTTTATAATTTTTCTTTTTACTAATTGTCAACAGTAGCATGCTAGATTAGTCTCAATGGCTATAAATGTTTACCGTTGCTCGGTCAACTGCCCCGGACCTAAAGTTAGGTTGTAACGCTAACGTTTAGCTAGCTAGTTCAAAAGCGAAATTGTCCACAGTTGAAATGTAGAATTGTGTTGGTGTAATGAAAATAAACCATTGGTGCTATTGTGACAAAAAATGGCAACATGTTACAATGCTGAGGCAGGAAATATAGCGACTGTAAGAAACAGCTGGAAGACACGTTATATAAGCATTCGTGTTTCTGCCACACAAGCCTTTCCTCCATCTCAGCTGTCCAACGCACCTGTACAACAGGTTGTTGCTGTCTTTTCGCCGTCACCATTTCAAACTACCCGCATTCAGCTCCGTCAGCTTGAGTCTTGTCTCTCATCGGCTATTGTGGTTCCGTTCGGAAAATAATGACATAATCATCCAGATTTTCACTCCCAAATATCAAACATGTTTGAAAATTATCGGGGCGACCCCGATCAGTCTATCAGCAAATCGGGATGGTTAAGATTGGATCGGTAAGCCCCGCACATTAATAATCTGGACCGAAGATCGGTACCGACCGAGGTCCCAGACAAGATTTCTCTGCCGATTGTCGGGAAGGGTGAATCGGGGATAAATCGGCCCGAAAATCCTGTAGTCTGAATTTGGCCTAAGTCAGACTGTCAGAGGTCAACAAGTCCTCAATTCGGTAAAGTATTCTCATCAACTTTCAAATCAAATAAAAAAGGAGTATCAATTCTAATTAATTCTAATTAAAATATCAATAATCCATAAAACACAATCACTGACCCCAAAGGACGATACGCCATTATCACTGTTTCATTTGACAGCTTCAATATCACAATTGCAAACATATATGGCCCGAATGTAGATATTCTTAATTTCTTCCATACTTTGTTTCCTCTCTAAATAACTCCACAAACTCAAGAATAATAATTGGAGGTGACTTTAACACAGTCATCAACCCCATCTTGGATAGGTCAAGAACCACTGCCAATTCTAGAAACTGGCACTCCACTGAAATACTAAAGCAGCACATGAATAATTTTGGTCTTCATGGTATCTAGCGATTATAAAAACAAAAGGGAATATACATTTTTCTCTCCAGTTCAAAAATCATTCTCTCACATTGACTTTTTCCTCATCATTAACTCAATCGTCCAATATTTCTGACTGCACCATGCACCTGTGCCCTTCTGTCTTCATAAAATACAAATCAAACAGCCCAATACAAGATGGCAGTTCAATTCATTTTTGCTTAAAGATCCTAATTTAGACTCTTTCTTCAGTGAAGAGTGGGCATCCTTCATGGAAAAAAACAATTCTCCAGAAAACTCACTGTCAGAAGTCACCAAGGCTACACTCAGAGGAAAAATACTATCATATTCATCATTCAAGAAGGAGAAAGAAAATGAGATAGAAAAGAATCTAGAACAAAAAGTAAAAGCACTTTATGACCAGTTCCCCTACACTCCTACAGAGCAAATCCTAAATGAAATGGTAGCCACCAATTCAGTGTCATAAATTTAAAAAAAAAAAACAGTTTCTCATACAAAGACTCAGACATGATAACTTCAAACACAATAACAAATCTGGTAAATATCTAGCAAGTCAACTGAAACAAAATCAAGACAGATCTATTACTGCAGTCATTAAGAACTCAGCAGGGGAGACCATGTATACACCTAAAGAAATAAATAGCCCATTCCAGGAATTTTACGCTAAACTATATGCCTCAAACTATGAACCACAGCAATCTGATATCCACTCCTTTCTTAACTATATAGACCCCCTTCAACTAAACAAAGAATCAAATGAACTAGATGCACCTGTGGCACAGGACGAACTGTATAAAGCACCAGAAGTAATGCCAAATAATAAAGCTCCAGGCCCTGATGGCGTCCTTGCTGAGTTCTAAATGGAACAGAATCTCACCACTCTTTTGCAGAATGACAGCAGACATCAAGCAATTTTCAAAAATCCCCATCCCAAAGGGTCATCCCAGCCACCCTGCGGAGAAAGCTAATTTCGGCCACTTGTATTCGCAATCTTATTCTTTTGATCTCTACCCAAGGCTTGTGACCATAGGTGAGGGTTGGAACTCAGATCAACCAGTAAATTGAGAGCTTTGCTTTTAAGCTCAGCTCCTCCTTCACCACAATGAACCGGTACAACGCCCGCTTCACTGCAGATGCTGGAGTGATCTGTCTTTCAATCTCACGCTCCATTCTACCCTCACTCGTGAACAAGACCCTGAGATACTCCTCCACTTGGGATAACAACTTACCCCCTACTTGAAGTTGACAATCCACCTTTTTCCAGGAGAGGTGCTGATTCCAACCACTTCACACTCAGCTGCAAGCCACTCCAGTGCCAACTAACTGACTCAAATTTTCAGTGGTCATCTTTGCTTTCATGTTGGAATCTAAAATTTTTATTGAAAGGACAAAATTTTGACGTGGACGAGGAAAAGCGAGGAAAAAAATTAAATAGCGTAAACATGAATATTCAGGGTTTCTTGGGTTACTGGAAACAGGATTTTTTAATGCCTAAAACTTTCACGATGACTTCAAGGACACTGGACACTTTAAAATGTTCACAGATTGTTTATCCTCATTCTCGTCTACAACACATTAGTACAGTTCCCAAGCTTTTTGTCCTTACGGCAAACTCGAGTTGTCATTATAGCAACAATCCAGTGATGTATTATGAGAGTGAATATTACACTCAACAATAGCCACCCACATTCATTTCAATGGAAATCTGCTCAACACCCCGACATGGAGCCTTTCTTCCACAGCCCCCCCATAAATGCGCTGCTGTCTGTGGGAACCTAGTAGTAACCAGGCCTCCAGAAAGAGCGATTGGCCACACAGCGATGTGCTCAGCCATCAACCTGAGATGTACCTAAACTGAGTTGTATATTTCCATTACTTTAAATTTCTTACACCGATTTATAGTACAGCTTTTTGCCGCTGTATGTATTATGAGCTAGCCGTGCAGCTAGCCAAAATGTACTAACTGACATTCATATGTGTCCATTTATAGTGCCATATAAAGTCAGTTCAAATACTGCATAGCTTATAATTTACTTACCATTGTATACACATTCTGAATCCTTGACTAACCGTTATTTTGCACGAGTGAAACTTGCATGACAGCACTGAACAAACATACACTATGTAGTTCAGCCTTTATTAGCTAGAAATTTTGGGTAGGGAGGAAACGTTAGACTAGATGAAATGTGTATGAAGCAGCGTTTGTGAGCAGCATCTGAGGTCCACTGGAATGATGCAGGGAGATTGTATGATGCGGCTAAACTCCACCTGCCCGAAGAAAATGCGAGATTCCTAAAAGAGAAAGAAACAGATGAGTGCCAGACGAAAATCCAACTAGGCTGCAGATTATGAGATAACATGAATTTACTAGCCCTTTATAAGGGGGAGGACTCTAACATATGTTAACTTGAACAAAAGGAGGATAAAACAGATATGTGTCGTGGCCCATATTTTCAGTGACTGTAAAAACTGCTGTTTGGCAGAAAACATTGTAAAGTTGTATTCATTCTGTGGTCATGCTTTTAATGAAAAAAGTTCTCATGATTGGTTGAACAATGTGCATTCAATGCCTGCATTTTTAAATTTGGTGTGATGCATCTATGCTTTTTGTATGAGTTTTTCATACTGCTGGGAAAAAAATGTGCTCTATCGCAATCTTTGAAGCTGCAGTCCAGGGTAGGTAAATGAACACCTGTGATGTGGGGACTAACATGGGGTCATTGCTTTCTGTTAAAAAAGCACAAAGTGTGTCCTATTGTGGTGTGCGTTTCCCAACAGCGTAGTTGCTAACTAATTTAGCAACTTACATAGTTCGTCCATTCAAGGTCAATGGTTCCAACTATGTAAGTTAGCATCTGTGATTTTGGGAAACGCACCCCTGGACCGTAACTTCTGAGGATATCTCCCTTTAAAGCAGTTCTTACCTTTCTGGCATTTTTACACTTTTCTTTTGTAATCTTAAAATGCTCCTAATAAGCGTATGGCACACTAAAATGTAAAACAAATCCACCAGGTGTTGAAACTCATCAATATTCAATTCTCATATATTTCTCATAAAAGTCTGACCAATAATTTTATTCGGTCCGAATAAAATGATTTGCCGAGCTTCCTGTCTGTCATCCGTCGCTGCGATCCTTCCAGATGCCTACCGCTGTCACCGCTTGCGAGTCGCACGCTCCTCTGGCAGACAGACGTTATGACAGCAGTTTTGCAAGAAAACGTATGAATTCTGCCAAAAAACAATGCATTTGACTGTAAACAAACGGGCGCTGAAATGCTATAATTACGATAATAACATTAATGGCAGTTCGTCAGACTACAAAGGTAACTAAATGTTACGAGGGAATTTTATTTTATACCACATATAGAATTGAATATTATGTAATTACTGTTGGTGAGGGGAGCATCAGAGGTCAGGCAGGGGGAAGAGGGTAGGACTTTGGAGGGAGGCGGAGTTGTTCATGTTCAAATTTTTACTAAGTGTTGTGCGACATGCCAGAAAGGTAAGAATTGCTTTAATTGAAACTCTTCTAATTTGTCCGGGATTCTTTCTTCATGTGATGACTGCCATCTTGTTTTTTGAAGTTTTCAGAGTAAGTACATCATGTTCATTACAGAGTTCACTCATCATCTACTGTCATCATCTTGCTTTCTCCATTACCCTTTCCTCGTCCCCCAACATTCCTTTCTCTGTCTGCCCAGCCCAACCTATCTCTGAACCCCAATTGCCAAGAAACCCTCGGTATTTAAGTTAGATGTAGCCGTCTGTCTTCGTACACTTGCTCATAACCCTCTCCTCCTCACCTCAAATTCCCAATCCTATCCACCAGTTTATTTTTGTATACATTTACTTCATATATTTAATATACTTGTACTTTTTAAAACCATAATTGTATGCTTGCGACAAGCAACACATTGTTCTTCTGAAGTCCGGTTATTTATTTATTTATTTATTTATTTATTCTTTTTCCATTTCCACACACTTTTTTTGTCCCGTATCAAGTGCCCGAGAGTTCGCGATAGAGACGCAGTTCAAATGCTGAAACGTCCGGCCCAACCGTGTCTCTGGGTCTTGTATAAACGGTCGCATAACCCCTTTTCATTCTTTCGCAATCCCTGTTTTTCATCCCTTTTTATCTCTATTAAAAATGCATGGTAGAGTTTTGCCATATGACATCAAGGAACGCTGGCCCACTCTAGGCTCAGAGGGCAGCCTCAACACCACAACCAGTATATAGACAAATTTCAATAGCGGACATTGTTTTTAACTTTAGCATCAACATTTTTGCAAGCACACTCTCGAGGTTCGTCTTAACAAAATGCAGTTCTAGTTCTTTTTCCATTTCCACACTTTTTTGTCCCATATCAAGTGCCTGAGTGTTCGCGATAGAGACACAGTTCAAATGCTGAAGCGTCCAGCCCAACCGTGTCTCTGGGCCTTGTATAAACGGTTGCATAGTCCCTTTTCATTCTTTCGCAATCCCTGTTTTTCATTCCTTTTTATCTCCATTACAATTGCATGGTGGAGTTCTGCCAATCTGACATCACAGAATGCTACAGGGCAACCTCGACACCACAACCAGTGTATAGAGCAAAGCGCTCTGAAATTTGCACTTTAAACAATGTCAGATGATAACTGTGTGTGTGTGTGTGTGTTTGCGTGTGAGAGAGAGAGAGAGAAAGAGAGAGAGAATCACAGACACACAGACTACCTACCTACACTCTGCCAGACTGCCAATCTACTGTGTGTGTGTGTGTGTGTGTGTGTGTGTGTGTGTGTGTGTGTGTGTGTGTGTGTGTGTGGAGAGAGACTGCATCTTTACCGTCAACATTTTAGCAAGCACACTCTCGAGGTCCGTCCTGATGAAACGCAGTCCTAGTTATTTGTGAGGTTTTTTTTTTTTTTTCAGCTCTGCTGAGCATTTGAAAGATGAACTCAAGTACTCAAATTGAAAAGGGTTACAAACTCAGCCACAAAAATTTAGCAACATTAAAAGCATTGTTGAAAAAAGAAAATGTCATAAAATGGCAAACTACAGTGGGCTCCAATATTATTGGCACCCCTGACTGGCTATACACAATACAAGAAAATATTACCAATATAATTATAGAAAAACAGAATATACCAACATGTGTGCAATACTTTATTAACGGTGCGATGGAAACAACCAAAATCATCAAAATCAGTCAATGCAAAATAAATTTCAACAAAATAAAGGTGTCATGATAATTGGCACCCTTCATTTAGTACTTAACCCCTTGTCACTCCAACGGCCCCGGGCCGTCACGGAAGTTAAAAACAAACTGTCATTTACACAGTTTGTATGTAACATGAGATACTCATGCCACATATATTCGGAAAGCTAAGATTCTTGTGATTCAATTGAGGCCAACCATTTCAAAATATAATCATCACCGCTGCTTTAATCAACGCCTGTGTCAGACCACAAACAAACAAATGAACAGTTACAAAACTGATGTAACTCACCAATGAAGCCTCCTAGTACTCCTCCAGTTGAACATATCCCCTCAAACATGGTCTTGTTACATCCACAAAGTTCCAGTAAATCCAATCCAGTAAAGTATTTAGTCCAAAACACACTATTATACCGGTAAATATCCACAAACAGCTGTTGCATCGTTTGAAATGAGCCAGTGGAAATCCACAAAGTCCGCTGTATTTGTAGTCGTAGCTCCGGAGTAGGCCTGCACGATAAATCGCCAGAAGATCGCGATCTCGATTCACCCCTACGCGCGATCTAATTTCTGAATGCCAACGATTTTCCAGCATTATTTCAGGAGCCGCAGAGCAAACCAACTCGTAGTTTTCAAAGAAAGTGAGTAGTAGGCGGTCTCTTGGGGGCGGCCTCAGCATTGACGTTACATTCGCGCTCATCCTATGGCAAAGCAGCTCTACTTCACTTGAGTTCATGTTGAAGCCAGAGAAGGTAAACAGTAATGGCGGTGGTCTTGCTGTTCGAACGGAGTTGGCTAGCAGTGCAGATTCAGAAGCAGCGAGGGAGGCACGGAGAAATGTTTAAGTGCACAGTGCAGGAAAGTTTGTTGTCAGGAAAAATAAATACAGAATGAACACTGATGAAAATCCACCCGGGGCATTAATAATTACTCCCGCAACGGGGCGAGCGGAGGAGCTCGCTATTTTTGCTTTCCGAATCAGACCTGATGCGGGCATGACCATACAGTTACCTAAATTCAAAGCCATGAACAAAGCAACGTCAAGGTTTGCAGAATTATCATTGTCTAAACAGTAACAGTTCTCACCTTGGTCCATGCTCAATTGACAATCAAGCACTTGATTCGCACAATTACAAATTTGAATCGGAACACGGTCCAATTTATTTTTATAGTTCTTTCGGCAGTCGCATTTTGAGATTAAAATGGCCAGGAAACAGCACAGATTCACCTGCGTGCGTTTGCCTGATTATTTTTATTGGCTTACATTTGACGATTTGATGTGAATACGAAAATAAGTCACACCTCACGGTGGATAGGCTAAATGAAATGTTTTCCACATTGCGTCGGCCTATATTGTTACATTTTTGAAAACCAGGACCGTATTAAAATGGTTTTATTGTAATTGGTTATTGGCACTCTTACGCGGAAGCCTTGTTTGGTATGTCCACTTTTTATTATCGCTTTTTAATCATTATAGGCTACATGCTGGTTGTACTTGTTGGCTAAATAAATTGCTTGATTTTTAAGCTGCTTTTCCACCGAACGCGAAACGAATTATTCGCACGACAGATTAGTGCATTCAAAATCAATGCGAAGATGCGAATACACGCGATGTACTCGCGTCTTTGCATTGACTTGGAATGTTATCTGTCGTGCGAAAAAATAGTTTCACTCTCGGTGGAAAAGCAGCTTTGGTTCGGCAAAGTAGCTGCTCAGGAATAGATTTAGGGTATGCTAATTACGTCAAGGTGATGGTGCTGACTTCGAAGCGCCAGAAGCATTTTAAACAGCCACAGAAGTTTGACTGCCATTTTTTTCAAGACTGTAGTTGGATGATACGTGGTTTGGCTTTAAAGGGTTGCCCCAAAAGTAATCTTTGTTTATGCTGGAATGCAGTCGGCGTGCAGCTTTCTCTCCGTGCAGGCTTTTGTTTGTGTGCAAATGTGCCTCGGATGGACTAGCATCGGTGCCTGCCTGTTTGATATGACATTATAATTGAGCAGTATCATCTTCTGGATTGCGGTTTGTCATTGTTGCATCCCTAGTTCAGGGCCATGTGGAGTCAAAAAGCACTTAAGGTGCACTTATTTTGCTTATTTTGTTTTTTTACCTTTTTTTATTAAACTGCACTTTAATGGCCTGTTGTTGTTGTTTTTTTTTTTTTTTTTTTTTTAATTACTACAATAAACATTTCAGTTTGTGGGAAAAAATCGTGCCAAAGAATCGTGATCTCAATTCTTGACAAAAAAAATCGTGATTCATATTTTTTCCAGAATCGTGCAGCCCTACTCCGGAGCACATGTAAACAGTACGGAGCCATTGGATAGGCATTTTAGGCAAATTTTACCGGTGTGATAAGGGGTTGATGCAACCACCTCTGGGCAAGGATAACAGCATTTTGTCTTTTCCTGTAATTTTTGACAAGGATAAGGCACACATTTCGGGGGATTTTGGTCCATTCCTCTGAGCAGATTCTTTCAGGATCCTTCACATTCTTGGGTTTGCGTTTATCAACTGCCCTCTTCAACTCAGCCCACAGGTTTTCAATTTTATTGAGGTCTGGTGACTGAGATGGCCATTGCAGAATGTTGATTTTGTTGTCACGGGACCATTTCTGTATGGATCTTGAGGTATGCTTTTGTTCATTGTCCTGTTGGAAAGTCCACTTATGGTCAAGTCCCAGCATTCTGGCAGAGGCAGCCAGATTCTCAGTCAAAATATCCTGATTCTTGGTGGAATTCATTATGCTATTAATCTTAACAAGTGTCCCTGGACCTCTTGAATTAAAACAGCCCCAAAACATGACCGACCATCATATTTCACTGTAGGTATGAGGTGTTTCTCCTTCTACGCATCTCTGTTTCGAAGCCAAACATGCCGATGCTGTATCTGACTGAAACGTGCAATTTTCGTCTCATCTGACCAAAGCACCTTGTTCCGGTCATAATTTAAATGAAAGCACCAGAGGTGCTGATGCCTCGGTGTGTATTGCTTAGCCACTACTGATGTACAATAGTTGTACAGTAACATAAAAGCAAGCTTGAATACATAAACAGTCAATAGAGTGCGGTCCTTGTGCCAAAATCATGTGGGTGTGGCTTAACATTATGTACACAAAATGTGTATACTGAAACATGAAGTGCTACAAAAAATGAACTGAATCCTTTTTCAAAATTCTGGCACATTTAAAATCAAGAGAACAGTGTTTGTCAGTCGTTGGCATTGTTACTTTAGCTTGGATGCACACGCTGTCGCAGTTATGATGGTAACAGACAGACAAACAAACAAACAAATACACAGACTGAGTACCGTATGCTCGCTGTGCGCATGCGCACACCGAGGCATAATGATGTTAAGCAAACTCAAAACGCTTGCCTCTGTGTCTTCTGGTCAGAAAAGGCTTTCTTCTGGCAACCCTTCCAAAGAGCCTGTGGCTGTTGAAGTGGTGTCTGATGGTGCTTTTTGAAACCTGGAGACCCCAAGATGCCACCAAGGCCTGCAATTCCTTCACAATGATTCTTGGGGGTTTTGTTGCGTCTCTTACCATCCTCCTCTGTATACTGGAGGCAAAATGCAGTTGCATCCTCTACCCTTGAGATTTTCAACCATAGCATATTTTTGGAATTTTTAAATAATTACCCTGACAGTCCTCATTGCCATAGTCAATTGTTTATGAATCTTCTTGTGGTCATTTTCGGATGCATGAAGGTGTACGACCCTCTGCCTCTTTTGTACTGACAGTTGTTTTATTTTCTTCATGGTGTTGGATGAAAAAAGGATTTTGCATGTGTGTTACCTCATTTTTATACCCCAGTGAAACAAAAAGTGATGTAATGGCTCAATAAAGTTCTTTAACACGTAGATAAAACTTAAATAAGTTGAACTTAATACCTGGTTTATTTTAGTACGTTATTTACAATAATCTTCAGGGGTGTCATTAATTATGAAACCTAGATTTGGAGGAAACTGATTTTAAATTAAATCAGTGATACTTCAGTGAGGTAAACCATACTTCGTCAGGTTTACCTCATATTATTGAAAAATAATGGCTCTGCACATGTCAGTGATAACCTGAATTTGCAAAGTTTGGCGTTGATTATTTTGTGCAAGTAAAATATTGAAGGGTTTGGTTAATTTTATTTAATCATTATTGGCAGGCCCTAAGCCTAGACCCTGGTCTCGTCACCGAGTCACTCTGACAAGTGACAGCCTAATACCGATGACCATCAATGACCCTCGATGGCTATTAAATATTATACAGGGCTCAAAATAATCGATCGCCAAGTTATCATATACAAGTAAATATTTATTTTGGCGACTAGATATTGAGGCAATAGTCGACAGTGGCTCGTAGGTGTCATACCCAAAGTTGTTGATGTAATCCTTTCTGGCTCCTGAGCAAGCAATGCTGAACTCGCCAGAGCACGAATTTGCGGCGGAACTTTTGACAGCTGTGATTGACTGAAATGTAGGTCACTCGCCCTCTTATGATTAGTCACTGTCAATGTGATCACACCCACGCGACCTCCCACCTTGATTAACAGCCTCTCGTTAACTTAACACAGCAAGTGTCCAGTTTGGCTTGAGACGTGTAATTTCATAGGTAGTCCGCATTAGCCACATTACACTGTTGTGTATGCGATCGCGCATTACGTTATTCTTTCGATTATATAGCCATCTAGCTAGCTAGCCTGCTAGCTAATGTTAGTTACGGAAAATCTTTGTAAACAGTAGGTCCCATTTTTTTAAGGGTTGTGATTTGGTTTTTGACCTAACCTCACTAGCAAGCTATAACAGCGATTGCTCTTGAGCTAGCGCACATGCTAGCGAACATCCCCAAAATCTAAAGGTACAGTTGGGATGCACAAAATTGCCACATAACATATCAGATAAGTTCATTCCCATGGCAGCTTGCAGGTAAAATTAGAAAAAAAACAAAATCCTCCAGTTCATACTCTGTCAGACCGTTCATAGTGAGACTTGACGATATATAGAACTAAGTGTATAGCCCTATTCAGACAGAGCGACCACGCCGGCTCTGAAACGCCTCTGCAACTCCTCCACTTTCTGTCTGAATGGTGCAAGGCGTCAAAAAGGGGTAATAAAGTGAGCCGGCCATAAAACACCTCCTGCTGTGTTTCAGCACCGGCAAAAAAGAGTAGCTGATACGCGTCACCTTCTGTCTGAATGGATTAAGCCGCTGCTACTACTCATAGCGCAGCAATTCATATACAATAGGTCAGAGTTCACCGACTTCGCACCGAAAATGTAGCTCACGCTAATTGTGCAGGTGCAGTGGCTTCTTGGTGTGTAAAATTCAATTAATTTTGCAACCTTCTTTATGGTTAACTGTTCAGTTTTCGTGTAAACACAGATTTCATGCTAATGCAAATAATGCGTTATTCTCGCTGATTGTGGTGTTAGTTTTGGAGCAACAATGTTGGAAATAGTACCATATTTAGCCTCCATCAATATCGAATAAAATCAGAACCTATTCAGCTTACCGTAATGATTGGGTACTGAACCATTCGGGTGCGAAAAAATGTCAAGCTTACATCCAGTCAAGAAATTTTAGAGTTTAATTTGTTGTGCTGCTGTACGTGGTAATAGCATATAACGGCGGCAGCTGTGATACTGATGACACTCCTGCAAAATTTTTTTCGTAACCAAGATAATAAGAATATAAACCAGTTGAAAACCAACTGGAACATTTAAGGGTCAGGGTTAAGGTTACGGGTTAGTGTTCTATGAACCTGTCACTGTGCATGTCACAATGTTATATAGTCATTAATATTCATTTTCAACTGGTTTCTGTCCTCGCTTGGTTACGAAAAAAGACGTCCCACCGTCGTTGCTATTTAGGGCATGCGTAGCATGCATTCACTACGGCGTGAGTAAAAAAAAACTATTCACTTTTTAAATGTCCAATTATTATATTCTGTAGCAATGTATACAAAATATTTTTACATGTACGTTTTCAGCAGCTCTTTCTGCTTCTTTTGATACCAGTTTGCACCTTGTTAGATTAAACCCATGACTGCTGTGGAACAATTTAAGGAGTTGAGTGAAATTTCACTTGTGCCACCTGATCAGGCTCTGATACATCGCAAACAAAACAGAAGTTTCAAGTTTCAAGTCAACATAACACATTTATGGCACGTTAGGAAACTGACGCCGAGAACTCCGCAGCACATTTGTAACGTTGCGTGTCCTATGATATTCAGTGGCCAAGAAGGCCCTTTGCCTGGGGGTATACTGTGGACGCACCATGCTTGGCAGTGCCAAGTCATTTCGACCAATCCACAGGCAAGATTCATATGCCTGTTTTTAAGTTCAAATGACGATGCAACCCATTATGACATGCATGGTCAATTTCATATCCAGCCCTGGTCAGTAGGCACAAGTCAGATTTCACTTGAGTCCTTTAATTGTTCTCTGTGCAGTCATGCCTGAAACCTAATCAGGTGTAACTGGTACCATATATTAATAAATGGGTGGTTTCGTATCGGACGAGTAACAGCACGACAAGTCCATATTTGCACGACTCTCTGTCATAATTGCGAGCGGAGTTCCGAAAGTATCCGCCGCTATGGCAACGACTCTGCATTTCTGGTCGCTGTGGCGAAAAGGCGCAACTGCTTCGCCTATTTTTCGCTGTCTGAAAGGGGTCTCCGGAGCGATTCAAGACTGCTCTAAATCGCCTCAGATGCACTTTTTTTTCTATCTGAATACTGCTTATGTTATAATTAAATCCGTGCAGACATCTTATTTCACTCAGCGGGGCTATTGGAGAGTCCCCATATTCTAAACTGCTAAATTTTGTGAACAAGTTCATTTGCATGTGCATGAAATAGTGCTAAAACACATTTGTTTAGTTAGGCAAATAGGGGGCAAGTTGGCTAGCTAGCAAGCTAATTCAAGTGTGATTGCTGTTTCTTCCCCTCAATGGTTTGTCACCATTTAGTGATATATGCTATCCTGAATCATTAGGCTATATACAGGCTATGCTCTGAACAGCTTTAATTTTTTAGTTTTTCACGGGCTAACATTTGTTATAATTGTGTTCTCTCTAGCTCTCTGTATGTCTTTGTGCTTGTGTAAATAGATAGCACTATCCCGTAATTTGAACGTAGCCCCTACTTCTGACTCTGACTAGAGTATCTACAGCAGCAACATAAATCTTATGTTGCATTAAAAAACAATGTATATTTTCAAGCTTTTTTTGCTATTGATTTTTTTGTGCAGAAATGATGAAGACAGAACGTGAACATTCTGATAACGGCTCGATTTAAGCCGACAGTTCTGTGACTGTATGTAGCTCGTCACCGAACGAAAGTTTACTTGCACACCGTAAAGCTAGAGCACACAGTGCAGTCGAGTTTCAGAATGACGTCAGGTGTTCACATATATAATCGTGCTTTTCGGATTTCTGACAACGCATGCGTAGAAACAGTGCCTCAAAAACTGTATTTCTCATCTAAATCTCTCAAGCGGATTTTTTTTATTATTATTTAATCCACAATCCACCACTGAACACAAAATATCGAAACTTCAAACCCCTTTTTGTTGGTTGTTAAAGGAATTGCACATGAAGCATGCAAAATGGTTCAGCAGCACCCCCCAAATAATTTCAACAAAGCAGCCTCCCGGAGCAGATTTAACATACATGGACGAAATTCGGTATGATTATGTATTAACCAAATACATACAATAAAGCCTCTTGGGTCCATACACTAAACCCAACAGGAAATCAGCCATTTGAATTTAACCCTGTCATGCCTGTATACCGACATTTCCATATTATGCTTATTGACTGCTCTGCCTGGATACAGATTTTTTGATTTCCCTGGGGTGTTCATGCAGGCTTTTATTCCACCTCATCAGTTACTCAACGGATTCTACTAATCAAGGTATTCAGCAAAGATTAAAATTCAAACTGATCATGTATCTCAGAATATTTGCTCTCGATATTTAAAATCTGCCACATCTTTCTGAAAATATATTCATTTAATTTGTGCTGAAATGTATAAACAAAATTTTATTTTACTACTTCATACCATGAAATGCTATGGTTAACTCAGAATTTAATGGAAACTTTGAGCATACCTGAATTGGATATGAGTGATCTTAACTTGGGTAGAGCAGTCATGTTTGATTTTGTAAAAGTTGGGTGTCACAGGGTTTTAATGCGCCTTTTTGAGCAAATTTGTCCATTTCCACTTGTCAGACTTCAACAGACTCCTCCTTGGGGATCAATCTGATTACAGGGCGTCAAGTTCCTATTTTTTCCTATTTTTTGGGCAATTCCTATTTACTCCTATTTTCCAAGCAAATTCCTATTTTTTCCTATTTTTCACACTGATCACAGGGAAAACTGTATCCATTGCTGTTTATATCTATGTGTACGTTGAGGATTTTTATGTCTTAGCGGACAGTTTTGAGTTGATAAGGATATTTTTTGCTCAATGTAAGGATTTTGCAACTGTGGTACTATTGTGATCCATAGGTTGTTAGTAAAGATGGACAATGTGTCCCAACTCATTGCACTGTACAAAAATGGGGCCAAAATATCCTTCGTACAGAGGCTGCCATCTTGCACATTTGGAGCCAGAGTCCGCGCAGTAGTGATCAGAAGGGTGAGCCGCAGTATCGAGTCCAGCCCATACACCCGCTTGTCTTTGTGGAAGCAAGCACATCCCCAGTATTTTCTTTTATCCTGGGTGGCTGCTTGTGTGTTAGCGCAAAACGGCCCCTCTTGAGACGGGCTTTACTCCAACTGAAGGTTTATGTTCGGATTTGTATCTAAGGAGAGTTGTATGAGGCTAAAATATGTTCGCTGCTTTCTTTGTCCTTGGCACTTCATTGCTTAGCCCTCATGCCAATGTATGGTACTAACTAGCAACCTAGGCAGCCAAAATTACTAAATTTACCATGGATAGGTAACTAGTTACCTCATACAACCCAATTAAAAAAATTTGAATCAACCATTCAAATAAGATAAATACAGTCAATGAGTCAATAAGCTCACCACTGTCATGTTTTGAAGTTAGTTCTGACAACCTAGCTAGCAGGCTAACAAAGGTGACTCTACTGAATCTCAATTTACTACTTAGCTAGTTGGCTAGCTAGCAGTTTTTAGCTTGCTAGCAAGATTCAGTAATGGGTGACTTTAACTAGCAATGACAATCGATGGTAAAAGGCCCTTTGCTCTAAACATAGCATTGTTGCTAAAGAGACATTATGCTATGTCCAGACTAAAGAGCTTTTTACAACCTACGGTGAATTCTTGATTCTACAGTAGCATCACTACTAACAGGACAATGCGCCATGTTCAGAGTAAAGACCTTTTTGCTGTTCAGATTTTTATCAAAGCAGAGTTGCATGAGGCTAAAATATGTTTCTGTGCAAGCTAGCTGGTACTGGACATTGATATGGGAGCTAAGCAATGAACTGCTAAGGACAAAGACAGCAGCAAACATATATCTTGTATCCCAAATCGATGCCTATGGTTAGTTCGAATTTTTTGAAGTAGGGTTGTATGACTTTTTCAGTCATCTGTATTTAGAGACTTGCCTGCACAGACAAAAAAGCATAGCTTACTTCTTTTGGTTTCACCGTCTAATGTGCAAGCACTTGCCAGAATGGCTGCTGAAAATACTGAGCTGAGAGAAAATGCGCTGAAGGCAATGCCCACTAATGGCAACTGGAACTATGACCAAAAAATCCCATTCATTGTTACATTATGCTTCATCTTGTCATTGAGGGCTCTAATATCTTTGAGAGTGCTGAGGTGACTACTTCACGCTGGTGTAAGAAGTAAAAGTTCCCATTCATTTTACCCATAGACTTTTTTTACACATTTGCTTATGAGGTACTTCCAGTTGTTTTCCAGCCTCTACTGATTTCGAGATTTTACATCATACTCCCGAGTAACTACAAATGTTTTTCTTGACTTGCTAACCCTCTTTATGGTTAAAAAGTCTACACATCCCATCATCATTATCATCCTTTTTCCCAGACAAAAAGAGTTCATAGCTAGCTTTGTGTTAGAAGTTATTCGGCCCCTTGCCGAATTTGATATCTTAGCCTGGTGAAACTGTGCTTATTAGTTAGATGCTCTGTCTAGTTAGCTAGTATTGCTTACCTCACAAAATATCAAGTTTTGCAGCTAGCGCCAGTTTAATAGCCAAGCATCTTTGGCCGATGTTCTTTTGTGTAAAAACTCAGCGAGTGACCGAGCTAACCAGTCTAGTCAATGCATATGACTTGGGTACACAGCTAATTAATGACTACTTGCTTATTAAACACTACTTTAGAAGTGAAATAATCAATATTCATTGTTTTTATTCATTTATATGCGCCAAGTGTAGCTAGCTAGCTAAGCCAGCGAGCTAGTATGTTGGCTTCAGCAGTTAGTTAACGTTATATTTGATGCATATAAATGCTAGCTAGCAAACCATTCACGGTTCAACGCGAGCTAAGTAACATAAATAATGACTTTGTGCTTTCTTCTATTGACTTGCATGCAACAAACATAGCTAAGCCAGTGAACTAGCTATTTTGCTGGCCTTGCTAGCTATATTTGGTGCATATAAATGCTAGCTAGCTAACTAAATAACAGTAACAGTCAACTATTTACTGTTTTATGTCGATTTATATGCACTAACTGTAACTAGTTAAGCCAGCGAACTAAGCAATCTGCAGTGTTAGCTCATGAATTTTGGCGCATATAAATGCAAGCTAGCAAGGTAAATGGAAAAATAATAGGTATTCACTGTTATCCATTGATTTCAATGCATCACATGTAGCTAGCTAATAGTAGCCCTGAATAACTGAATTTTTTTTATTGTCATTGGTGATTAGGTTGCATATTTTCTGTTTATGTGATGGAAAATCATTCCTTTGGTTTTCTTCTTGTGGAGATTTATAGGAAATATGATGATCAATCAGATGTCCACTTCGGTTGTTTTGATTAGCCATAGCTACGTTTTCTCAGCGACTTTACTGAAAATGCAGTAAATTAACAAACGTACAAAAGTGAGACAAAAGGAAAGCAGGTTCATCGTTTTCAGCTCAATAATTTTGCCTTCTTGAGACAGTTAGCAACTGGATTTGAGTACCTATCTACCACCCAGTTATTGTTTGGAGTTAAAGTGGACATTGAAAAGGAGATTTTACATTTACAAGAATGCATTGAATAATGAAACATTTGAGTTTTAATTTGCTGCTATATTGGGAGGGGTCAGGAAATGCCAGCTATTGGTTCTTCAAAGATTCTTAGTGTTAACTTTTATCTGACTGATGTGGGAACTATGGTTGTTGAGTCTGATTTGTTCAGCTGTTAATTGTGTTCCTCACACCAGACTATAATGTTAGCGCGCTAGCTCGCTAGTGATCTAGTTATCTCGCTAGCAAGTAAAAATTACTGTTTAATGATTGTAGCATTTGCTAATAATACACTGAACTATCATTTCATTAAGTTACTTATAAATTGTGAAAAGTTTTATCAGTTGTTCAGTATTGATTAGCTTCATAATAAATGTTCATACCATAAATAACAGTTGTAAACTTGTATTCAAAAGCCAAATCAAAAGTATTTGGATGCAAATTAGAAAGATGAGTCTATGAATATGGTATTTATCTATGAAAATTAGAGGCCCATCGCATAACACCAGAAAAACATCAAAATAACACTTATCAGGATAATCCCTGTAAATGGAAAAGGCAGCATTGGCACTCAAATAATTGCAAAAAATTTTTCTGCTCACGCACTGTGCGTGCTTGCATTGCATATGTCCCTACCAACTCTAAAATTAAATCTGCTCCCTTGGAACTTACCATTCAAAATAAGGTTAATGCATTCCTTGCTATTATGCATGTTAATGCTAGTTCTCATTAAATAGTCAGCTTGATAACAAGGGTGACCCCACTGAATCTCAATTTACTACTTGGCTAGCTGGCAAGATTCAGAAATGGGTCATTTTAGCTAGCTACAAAAATCGATGGTAAAAGACCCTTCACTCTGTACATGGCATCCTTGCAAGGTTTGCTGAAGCTAGCCAAAGGAATAGTCCTTGGTTTTTTGCATGTTTATAGCTCAAATTGAACTTTTTTTTCCATCCTATAAGTATTTCTTTGATTACTTGAAAGTGGGGGTTTGCTTTGGTCATTGAATATTTGTGATTTTATTTTTTTTTAATTTGTGCGTTTAATGTAAAAAAAAATCCTATTTTTGACATATTTTCTGTCTGGTTTTGCTATTTTTTTCCTATTTTTCAGAAGACATATTCCTATTTTCCTATTTTTCTGAGGGCAGTAGGAACTTGACGCCCTGCGATTAACTTCAAATTTGGTCCACACAATCCAAAGAATTAATGATGAAAAGTTATTAAAAGCTTGAGTTTTTGTGGTAGTTTGGCAAATTTTGATGATTCGCCATGAAAAAAAAGATGTAATAACTGGTAACACTTAACAATAAGGGTACATTAAAGGGGCAACAAGCAGAAATGCCTCATTTCTAGATTATAGGAATTAAAAAATCGCTATGTGAAGAACGAGAGGTGTCATTTCATCTGGAGTATAGCATGACGTCACACACCCGCTCTCTGTGTTGATCTCCAGCCCCTTGTTTACAAGCCGGTCCGGCTGCACGTTCATGTACGTTCATGTGAATCGCCGCCTCCTCCCTCCTCTCGGAGCCCTTGGCCCTCCCTCCCTATAAAAGGCTACAGCCAGTGAGCAGTGGCAGCGCGTATTTTCAAAGCGAAATGGCGGAGAGCGGAACAAAATGTTCACCTGAAGACGACCAGGATCCAAGATTACCTCTGAAGAAACAACGGTCTTAGGCGAAGAAGTTGTCGGATAAAGAACGGGACAGAACCCGGATTAATATTACCCTTGCATTTCCAAGGTGGAGAGCACTGCGAGAGCTAAAGGGGCTACAATTTGACTCAGAGCTAGCTCCTCTTCTCCTGGACAAGTAAGTAAACACATAAATTCAAATGTCTGCTTTAATTAGTGTTACAGTAACGTTAGGCACATGTCGCTATGTCGATTCAATTAAATTTAATGTTATAATTATAGCATAGGTTAATGTCCAGAGCTTGAGTTGTTAGCGGCTCGGTCCCAGCAATGGGTCAGGCGTTATGGTTGTGTTGGGTGAGTAGCCTGGCAGCCAATTAACATAGATTGTATTTGCAAGAAAGCTATTTACTGCCATCATATTGTCAATACATTACTAACTAAACTGTCTGCTAACACCATTAGCGGTGAACAGACACGTTTGAGCTAATGGTGACACACTAAATTATTGGCATAATGATTAATTTACGGACAAAACAGCATAGAAAACTTGCCAAAAGGAAGTTCTTTCTTGCAGCATTATAACGTTATAAGTTACTTACTTCGTTATTCGACATGTTCCACAAAATGGTGATGTTGTTTTGCTCGGTGTGTTTGCACTTTGTAGATGGTCGTTTGCAGACGAGGCGAGTGGGGCGGTGGGTGGGGGGTGGAGAGCAGAGGTAGAGGGAGGTATGGCTCATGACACACTTTGTTTTGGTCCACAGGCAGTGCACAACAGCAAACCTAGCGGTGAAACGATTTCACTTTTTGCCCCTTTAATTAACATTAGCTAATGCAGTTAGAACCATTAACAATATGTTAATTAACAATAAACTAATGGGTCTACTAATCATTTACTAATGGTGTTCATGTTAACTAAGGTATTAATTTATACATTATTGAATAGTTTGATAGTTTGAGGTGTTACTTAAGGGATGTTTTCAACTTCATAATAAGGATGTCAAAGAGCATTAATAAATGGTAAATTAAGGTTATCTAATCCTTATTTAGCTCTCTGATGCATTAGTTAACTGTTCAGTAATTGGTCATTAATGCTTATTACTGCATTAACTAATGTACCCTTAATGTAAAGTGTTACCTATTAACTTGCCCTTATATTGTTGAATCGACCCCAAACTTCATATGTTTAATAACAATCTAGGGCTTAACGCATTCATATTGCAATATCCGGTTTTAGTCATAGCATCACCGACTGGAAACAGGAAATGTCATGTTTTATATTTTGATGTACTGCTCCCACTAGTTTTACCAGATCCACCTCCAATTTGGTAAAGAAAGCCCGGAGACCTTGTTGATGATTCTTTGTGAATATTTAGAGTTTTTGTTGTGCGGCACTGCTTTGGCAGTGTAGCAAACTTCAATGTTTTGCCATGACACAGGTTGTAGTAAATGGCCTAGGGGTGATCAAAAACTCATAAAACTTGACATCAGACATGCCAAAAAATTACATATTTTATGGTTCATGCACATGGGCGGGGCAAAATGGCTCGCTAGCGCCCCCTTATACTAAGTCGCACTCGAAGTAGGTTTCATCTTCATGGATAAAATTTGGAGGGCATATATAAAATTCTAGAACAAACAAAAAAGCCTCCCGGGGCCATACCATAAACCCCACACGTAGTCAGCAATTTTGAATTTAATGTTTCATTTTTGTGCAAACTTGGCCATTTACAGTTGTCAGACTTTAAAGGCAAAGAAAACACTTGGAGACGCATTTCAAACAGGTTCAAACACTTGTCGCCATCTTCTAATCCCGACATACAACGGTACGCCAGGGAATTCCCATTAGAAGACCTGGCGACAAGTGTTTGAACCGCGTCGCTTCGGAGGAATTTTTGCTCATATCTCCGCACGGAAGGCATCTACCGGTGTGTACTCGCGGCTGAGTCTAGCTGTCTTAGCTAGGAAGGTATGTACGTTTGACTTGACCTAATAAAGAGTTTAATCAAAGTTACACAGTGCGAAAAAAGTATGCCTGAAGTCAATGGATGAGAATCATTGCCTCAATCTGAAAGTCAGATTTATAAATACCCACCCACAGTGGCAAGCAGGGTCTAGTTTTATGGTAAGGTCAAATACTGAGTTCAAAAATGTAGAACAATCGTAAAAAACAGCTAACTGTTCGTTGACCAAGATTTGATTTTAGGGACAGACCATAAAAAACAAATCAAGTAAAACTGCAGTCAAATGAGAACAATCTGGCTGCAAAAAAAATTAGTAATGAAAACCCACCATCAAAAACAAAAAAATAAAAACAGCAACAACAAAAAAAATCAGTAATGAAAACCCACTCACGATGTATAAAAATACGCTTACTTCCGTAACCCAATCCTTCCCGTCCTTTTTGATAATTTTCACGGTTTTAGGCCTTTCGTTTCCACATCAATGTCATAAAGGTGGAAAGCTGGGTGATATGTGCAGCCTGCTTCGCCATTTTTACTGGTTGGGGCAACACGCAGTTCCATTGGTTGAAGAAGTCTCGCATGGCTGGGAATCCACCAATGAGAAATACTTACTGAATGTGCACACTGTTGATGGATACTTTATTTGCGCAGCTAAAATGCAATTTTAGGCACGCAAAGGCGCATGCGCGAAAATGCGCGCCTTTCATAAAAAGGCCAGGTAACAACGCTTTTACCGGGGTAATTATGGCATTACAAAATCCATTTTGTGGCAACATTATAATATACCGGTGACGGTGATGAAACCGGTTTACCGCCCACCTCTAGGTCCGACTATAACCGGACTTCTAAAATGCATGTAAACATGTTAGTCCAACTGGAATCGCGCTAAATCAAATTTCTCATAGTCCGACAAACACACCCAGATAATGCGGTTAATAGTCGTATTATGCCAGCATATATATGCTTGAATCGAACTGAACTGGACTATGTACTCTGAGCATGCTCCAATTTCTTTGTGCAGGGATTGGACCCGGAAGTCTTGTGGACATGTAAACACCAAACTGCTTACTAGCAAGTTTGCACTGAACAGTAACAATCCTCGTCTGCAAGGGTATTTATGCTTGAACAGTAATGCCTTGGGGTCTCTTAACTTCTACCATTAATCTGCATTATTTATCGAATGACTTGCGCGTCCTCCGAAAATTTTCCTTCCACTCGCCATCGGAAAAACGACACTCTCCCATCAGTCATTACTCCTGACCCGCATCCAACATGCACAGGAAGCCCGGGAATGCATTTCCTGAAAGCACAGATGCTAACTTACATTGGGACGAACTATGTTAGTTGCTACCAACTACGCTTTCAGGAAACGCACTTCGGGGTAGTAGAAAGGGCATGAAGTAGAGCATCGTGGCATTTCAGCCAAGCTTCGGCTAACATGATAACCACATCTAAATTGTATGAAGAGAATAACGAACAGCCTGTATTAAACATACAGAGCTGTAACGTTGTCCATGTTCTCATCACTCGATCTTATACAGTCAATGCTCTCGACATGCTACTAGTTTGCCGCGGTTTACTGCCAGCTAACTTGTTTGTCAAATGTTTGGCCTCAGAGAAAGATGCGACACAAACAAGCTGAAAGGCATATCGCCACCTATTGTAGCAGAGACAGGCATGCTTCGGTCAATAAATCAAATTGCGTCCTACGCATGAATACTGGGACAAGGACAATAGTTCGATTGCATGGCCTAGTCGAGCTATTACCATAGCTCGACTTAGCTGTGCAGGTAAACGTTCTGAGTGTAGGAACAATGATAAATTATAAGTTTACATAAAAGAACTTATCAGTTCAATCTGTGACAGATGCTATCATTTGTCGAAGATGACGTCACCAGGGTGAGACGGGGAGTGACCGAAGTGCTCCGGTCGACCAGCAAACAATGTATTTTTTATAGTTATCTTCTACCGCTTGCTTATTAAATTTTGTGGTTTTGGTGTCCGGAACATCTGTATCGTCTAAACTGACCATTAAAGTGTCAGTCCATCGGACAGAAACGGGACTTTTACCGTGTCACTGTTGGCAGCAAAACTGCCATCATGCCGACAAAGGAAGGCGACACCACTACAAACACTGTGGATGATCAGCTATCCAGAGTTGACATTAAAGGTATAATAAGCAAGCAGATGGACATCCTATTTTTGGACACCAATTTTGTCAACAAAATCAGCTAAATATTGTTGGATTCCCTCATCGAACCAGTTTAGAAGGCCATCGCAGAGTTTATCACGGAGACGGTAACGGAAACCATCCAGTACGAACTAAAAGGCACGGCTGCTAAACTTTGCGAACTGCAACGGAAGTATGATGATTTGATTGACAATCTCGATGAACAAGAACAGTACTCTCGATGGAACTGCCTCTTTGTTTTTGGTGTACCTGAAAAGAGAGATGAGGATACAACCAAAGTCGTTTATAACATTTTTAAGACTAATCTCAAAATAGAGGTGCAGCCTAGGGAGATTGACAGGAGCCACCGCCTTGGTCAAAAGCCTGTAAACCCGAAGGCTAAACCGAGGGGCATTATTGTCAAGTTCACAAAATATTATGTTCGGGATGGCGTTTTCAAGGCGAAAAAAGCACTGAAGGACTCTAAAATGCATATTTTGGAGAACTTAACGACCAAGAGAGCGAAACTGTTCGCTGATCTCCGGGAAAAACACAGGAATAACCTGGCTGCTAGTTGGACTAGAGATGGGCGCATTCACCTGCTGACACACGGGAAGGAACTGCACGTTATCAGCAGACTCTCTGATGCCAGTAGGTTGTGCATTATATGAACTCATGGCACAAATGACTTTGGACTACCTGATCACACATAGACTATTGTATTATGCTGCTGTCGCTGGATTCTAAGCAGTGTTTGGGAGATTTCTCTGGCCCTTGTACTTGTACTGGACATTGAATTGAATTTTAAGCATTTGTTTTTATTTTCTGTAGAAGTCCCGAGGGAATGGAATTTAGATTAGTTGTTAGTAGAGTAAAAGAAAATAATATGAGGTCTTGTATCTTGGTCTTAGTTCTTTTAATCCGTCACCCAACATTGAATTATTGTTTCAAGTTTGCATTGTATGGGATTAAATGACTTGGATTGTATTGAAGATTATGATGAGTTTGAACAGTTTTGCCTCTATAATGATGGGAAGCTAAATTGTTGCCAATTTTTGCCAGATCAGTTGAAACATTTAAATCATAACAATCACTTTTCATTGTTGCACCTTAACATTAGTCTAAACAAGCATCATGATGACCTTGTTTCCCTCCTAACAAATATAGACCTGAGCTTTAATGTCATTGGCTGCAGCGAAACCTGGCTAAATGAAGGATCTTGTATGGATATCCATAATCTGGATGGATATAAATTATACAATAAAAATAGATCTGGTAGATCAGGAGGAGGAGTCTGTTTGTATGCAGCCTCTGAACTCTCAGTTAGCATTTGTGATGAATTCATTATTGCCGATGGTCACTCTGATTCTCTATTCATAGAGATAGATGTAAAAAGTAGTAAAAACATTATAGTTGGAGTAATTAACAGGCCACCAGACTCTGATATTGACATCTTCAAAATTAATTTAGAAAAACTTTTATATCGTATAAATAAAACAAATAAAACTTGTTTCATTGTAGGTGATTTTAACATAGACCTCGTTAAGGATGATACTATGACAAATGACTTTATTAATATTTTACATTCCTTTTCATTTTATCCTATAATCAACACTTTCACTGGAGTTACAGAGTCTAGTAGGACAATAATTGACAACATCCTCACAAATTCTCACAAAGCTCGTATAGATTCTGGTATAATATTCTCAGATCTAACAGATCATTATCCTATTGTTTTATTCACTGATCTTGGTAAGAAAGCTGATGATTCCCCCACTAAAACTAAAGTGAAGGTCTTAAATGAAAAATCTTTACAAAAACTATTTGCAAACCTGCGAAGTAAAACGTGGGATTCTGTCTATAGTTGCAATGATCCGAATACTGCATATAATGTACTAATTAATGAAATCACCAATTCTATGGATTGTACTATACCTGTAAGACTTATAAAGCAAAGTACCATTAGACAGAAATCTTGCCTTACAAAGGGTATTTTAAAATCTATCAATAAAAAGAACAAATTATACAAACGATTTGTTAAAAACCCTAGTGATGCAAATAAAGAATTGTATACAAAGTATAGAAATAAACTTACACAAGTGATTCGCATGCGTAAGCGAAGGTACTATACTGAATGCATTAAAGTTTGTCAGGGTGACCAAAAGAAATCCTGGCAGGTTCTAAATGAAATCCTCTGTCGTAAGCATAAAAATACTACTCTCCCTGACACCAAAATCAAGGGAAACTCCAAAAATGCTGAAAATACCACTGGAAATGCTACCAACAATCTTGAACTCGCCAATAAATTTAATAATCATTTTGTTTCTATTGGAAAAAACCTCTTGCTAAAGATTGATCAACCACACAATGCCTCATTTAGACAATACCTCAAAGGCAATTATCCGAACTCTCTTTTCCTTAGGCCAACTGATAGAGAGGAAGTGTTGGAAATTGTTATGAAAATGAAGAGCTCACACACAGCTGGTGTAGACAACATTTGCAGTAAAATTCTTAAAGCTATAATAAGTGAAATTCTGGAGCCGCTGGTCTACTCTATCAATCTGTCCTTACTCTGTGGAGTTGTGCCTGGTATGTCAAAAATTGCAAGAATTGTACCAGTGTTTAAGTCGGGGGATAAAAATGACTTGCATAATTATAGACCCATATCTATTTTATCTGTCTTCTCCAAGGTATTGGAGAGAGTTGTCTATAGTAGACTGAGTGATTTTTTAGAAAAATTTAAAATCCTATCTCCGCAACAGTATGGCTTTAGGAAAGAGAACTCCACCTCAATGGCGATTTTGAATCTGTTGGAAAAAATTTATGATTGTATTGACAAAGGCGAGTTAGGCATTGGAGTTTTCCTTGATTTGTCAGAGGCTTTTGACACGATAGATTTTGAAATTCTTTTAAATAAGCTTCAATATTATGGTGTCAGAGGTACTGCCCTCAGTTGGTTTCGTAGCTACATGTTTGGGAGGAAACAATGTGTCTCTATATCCAATCACAAATCTGAATGTAGAACAGTAGAATATGGTGTCCCCCAGGGATCTATCCTCAGACCGCTCCTCTTTATTTTATATATAAATGATTTTAAAAATCATAAAATCATATAAAAATACAATCGCGCAGAAAGTGAACAAACATGCATAGTGCACATTTAATTTGTATACACTTTAGATACTGTAAATCAGCTGATTTCCTGGTGTCCATTTGCATTATAACATCAGGGACACTGCCACAAGAAGTAGTTTTTAATCGGCTAAAATATATGGAATGGCAGCATTAATGAACTTTCGCTAGTGAGTTGTATTTCAGTGGTTTGATGAATGATTACTTGGTGCATAAAAATCACGCAAATTTGCAAAAAATACGTATGGAACGAGATAAACATGTACTTTTATGGGGTAAAAGCTGAAACAAATGTTCTCTTTACCTTTAACAAACTCCTCAAAGGGAATTAATCAAAATGACTCAAAATTTGTGCTGCGCAATCTAAAGACACAAACGATGAAAAGTTATTAAAAGTTTGAGATTTCATAAAATGGTATGGCTGTGATGGTGCTGCTAATTTTGACGATTCGCCATGAGGAAGTTGTAACTCAACCATACATTGTCCAAGGTGTACCAGACATGCTATGTAAAAGTCCTATTAAAAAGACATTGACATGCCAATATAGCTTGGGCATGCCCTGGTGGATATAGCGCCCCTGTAAGATGGCTGGTAAGAATTCATTGCATTTTTCATTTTACAAAAGGTAATTCCACCCCTAAACCAGTAAAATTCATCTATGCCTTTGAATTATGTTCTGAACAACACCTCTGCAAGATCTGGAAAGTGGGTTGGAGTTCGGCAAACGCTGATGCGTGGGGGAGCCCAGAGGCTGTAAGTGACAAACGGCTGATAAGCTCGGTCCAGAGCCATGCGAGATAGCAATAAAGACTTCCCCCATTATGAGTGGGCCCAGGATGCTCGCTCAGCCTGCATGTGGAAGGTGTCAATGGTCTTTCTGTTACTCTGAATGGGGGGGTAGTTGCAAAGCCCTGGCTGACACAATGCCCCTGTGGGAATCGTATTACTGTCCTCAGTCTTTTAATATAACTGGACCTTATCTGTTTAAAATAATCTAAACCTCTGAGAACTTCACAATATCCTTATATGTTCAATATCCTGCAAAGAAATCACTTATATACTTAGAACCCAATTTACCTATATAATAATTCAACTTAAGACCTTTTCATGACAACTACATCATATTGGTACATATTCATATTATGTTTGGTCTTATATTTATCATGTTTGTTATTCTCAGGGGAATCCAAGGAGTTGAATGGAGTATGTTTCACTCCCAGTGAAATTATGGTTCATTCCCTTTTGGAAACTCCTGAAAATTGGTCAGAATTCTCTCGGGTAATCATCCTGTTCTTTTCTCTCTGCTGAAGTGTTTTATTACATCCTCCAAATGGTGGAAATCCAAAAACCAGATTCGACCCCCCCTTCCAGGTCGTTTATGGCCATACCGCCTGGATCAAACACGTGATTTGGCTTAAAGCAAAGAGAAACAATCCATTCTGGGAAGATCGTAGCCGACTTCCCACATGTGCATATCTATGCCATGTGTAGTGGCCTCTTTACCATAAAGTCAGGGAAGATGGTATCCGATCTCTCCCCGCGCACGTCAGTGCGTGAGTAGCCCCTGTAATGATGGAAGATCGCAACCGACTTCCCACACGTGCACTTCTATGCCGTGTGTAGCCCCTTTAATTATGGAAGATCGTAGTCGACTTCCCACATGTGCATCTCCATGCTGTGTGTAGCCAATTTATATATAGTCAGGAAGATTGTATCCGATCTCTCCCCGCGCACGTCAGTGCGTGAGTAGCCCTATAATTATGGAAGATCGCAGATGACTTCCCACACGTGAGTCCGTGCGTTATTTCCAGCTGAGTGAAGCTTCGTAATTCGAACTTCCCGCACGCTTGCTCCGTGTGTAGAATTTTTCTCCAGGTATGACTTTACTCTCATTTTCTAAATTGTGTGTAACTTGTAATTGGTTTAACATTGATTTGTTTGATTGAAGCTTTTGCCTACCTGGTGAATAAATTATTGTTATTCCTTTAAGCTTGCGTGGTCTCTGTGACTCCTAATCCTTTTATTCTTTCTAGCCACGTTACGACCGGTACTTAGGAGGCGATTCCTTACCATTCCAGACTAGCTAGCTGATGTTTATAGGTAGTGATAGGTTTTAAGTTGGATTGCAAATTACAGTCTACTTATATGAAGGGTTTATGTAGTACCGGTTCTGGGGATTTGGCCTTTAAGGGCACCCTTGGGCTTATAAGATGGTGTCTGGCCGATCCCCTTAAGGGGCCCTGGGGTGTACATAAATCTGGGTTCATGATATGTTTATGCCAAGATGCTACTATCATGGTGATTTCTTCCATCCTCTAGAACTATCACCGAACTAAGATCCGGCAATTGCGCTATGACCCGGAGGCGTAAATTGAGTACAGTGGTTTTCACGGAAGAGTCTGGTGGCGTAGCTGCCCCGAGATTCACGCATGTTTCGGTCCTTTATCTATTTTAAATTGGAGTCAGATTTTAAACGAGAGTAACATTGTAATCGTTATGCTTAGTTTGCCCTAATCACTGATATGTCTGATGTTTTGTTCAGTTTCCGCGAGTGTTCCAACATGCACCTTATTCGCAGCACGGCATTAGGTTAGATGGTTCCGTGATTTCAGCATAGCCCCGTTTTCAAACGGAGAATTACTGAGAATACTTCAGGTAAGTCTCAGGCCAGGTCCAAGGCGGGACACAGGCATGAAAGATTTAATTGACATGTTCCATTGCCTCATAACAGCTGGAATCCACACGCATAAGCCTTCGCTCCTGTCTCCTCCGTCGTTGGTCGAGCTGCGTGGGTTTTACACCCCCAAATGCAGGGTCATATTGGGATTATGTGGATTGGATGTGCATGATATTTTGTGGGATCATTGGTTTCATCATGCTGGATATTCTGGATATTCTAAATTTATTTTTTTGAAAAACCGCCAAACAGGAAGTCAGAAATTTTCAATTTCCTACATAGCAAAATGACTCCATAGTGCTCCCAAGAAAATTTCAAAACAGCAGCCCTTGCGGCTTGTTTTACCCAGATGTACAAAATTTGGTGACAAGTAACATGCCAGGACTTCAGAAAATCTCTTGGTGACATGACTTGAACCCTACAGGAAGTCTGCTATTTCTAATTGAGTTTGCAACTTTTTTTCTTATTTCCAGGCATTGTACTGTAATAAACTCTTCCTAGAAATGTAATGCAAGCGACTTAAGATTTGTTATGTAACATCTAAAGATCTTGACAGTGATAATCACAAAATTTTCTGCTTTCATCAAACAGCGTGTCCATGGCGGTGCAGCAAATTTTTATGTTACGCCTGAAAGAGTAAGTTAGTGTAACACAACCATACATTGTCAACTTGCCCCAAACTTCACATGACTGATAAGGGTCACACCCTGAAGACAGCCACATGATGATACAGCTTGGCCTGCCCTGGTGGCTCTATTGCGCCCCCAAATACAGGGTCATGTTGGGATTAAAGTGCTTGGATGTTCATGAAATTTGGTGGGATTATTGGTTTCATCTTGCTGGATTTTTTACATTTGAATTTTTTTTTTTTTCTGAACAGGAATTTCATTTTTTAAATGAATTTTATTTTTGTGGGTCTAAACATGCTTGAAAAGTTACTCACTAGTTTACTGCCGTACAGGCTTTGCACTTGGCCATGGGAAAACATCTCCATAGTGCCCCTCCTGAATATTTCAATGAAGCAGCCCCCGCAGCCTGTTTCACCTAGATGTATGAAATTTGGTGAGCTCATGTAGCATGCCAAGACTGTGAAAAAAATTATCTTGCAGCAAATGATGGGAACCCAATGGAACATCCAGCATTTTTAATTGAATTTGCAACTTTTTTTTATTTCCAGGCGTTGTATTTTCACAAACTACTCATTGCGCCACCTCCTGACAACTAGAAATGACAATTTTTATACCTTGATACCTCCATGTTTGCTGACCTCATCAACCTTAAACTAGATCCAGCACAGCATATTCACTTTTAGCCATGAAACAGGAAGTCACTGTTACGCAAATATACATTGTCTATATAATCACATGTATGATAAAAGTCCCAGCCTGAAGACATCTGCATGCCAATATTTAGTCCTAGCGCCATCTTCTGGAAATAGGAAGTAAGACTCTCGTGACAAAGAACAGTTTACTAAGATGAAACTCTCTTTTGGTCTACTCTTAACAGTGCATGAGTGGCAAGAAAGGGTCATTCAGCCCAACTAGGCTCCCCATTTTCTCATCACTAAGGTGAACCTAACAATTCAACACTTATGGACTAGCCTGTGTCCAGCACAGTATCGGGCCTGGACTTGAAAACTCCCAGAGTTTCTGCCTCTACAGTATGAACAGGCAAGCTATTCCACACTGTGATAATTCTTTGCATGAAAAAATATGTCCTGATATCAGTGCCAAATTTATTGTTGGCTAACTTCCATTTGTGACCACGAGCTCTGGAAACAGAACTGAGTAATCCTGCATAGTTATCTTTGTTAATCCCTTTAACATATTTAAAGACCTCAATCAGATCACCCCAAAGTCTCCTTTTACTAAGACCAAAGAGATTAAGGTTCTACAGCCCATCCTCATAGCTTTTATATCTTTTATACCATGGTTTTTTTTTTCATCTTTTGTGCCAGGAATTAATTTTGTGGCTCTTCTTTGAACCTTTTACAAAGCCTCTACATCTTTCTTGTGGTTTGGTCTCCAGAACTGCACTCAATACTCTTAAATGTGGTCTGACAAATTTATTGTACAGAAGAAATATAACCTTCCTAGATTCATGCTCAATACGTTTGGCGAAGTGTCCCAGGATCTATAATCTGCAAGAGTTTGGTCAACAATTACTCCCAGTGGAGCACATTGCAGTTTTAAACTTCCCATTTAGTAATCCTATCAATTGTTTTTCTTTCTAACATGTAGAACTGTACGCTTAGTTATGATGAATTTCATTTGCCATGCTTCTGCCCACTTATGAATTCCATCTAAATTATCCTGAATCACTTTAGCCGGCTGTAAAGTGATAGCCAAACCTCCCAATTTTGAACTAATTTCAATGTTCCTGTCAAGATCATTAATGCAGATAAGGAGGAGCAGGGGTCCCAAATCCAATGCCTGAGGAACTCTACCTTTGTCAATGGCTAACAAACAAAATGCGAACAAACAAAAAAAGCAAAATAGAACTTAGGCCTGGGAGACACTGTCAAAGGGGGATACAGGACTAAAAGTTGAGCTAGTGAATGCTGTCTGAATTCAGCTATCACTTATGCTCAAAGAAGCTCTCTATTTCTCAGCTTTGTCTGATGCTTGCGTCTAATTGGCTCTGCAGTCGGAAAACATTAGAGGCCTACATGTATTTATGCCTTCTTTTCTGTACTTGTTTATTTTTTTCTCTGTACAAATTTCCACGAAAATGTTCGCCTCCAATCACCCAATCCATGTACCAGGTTTGAATCCACAAATAGATGAGAGTGGAGACGGATACTGAATACCACCTTCTGGAAGCAATTTCTTAAGAACAATTCCCACATTCTTTCACCCCACCATCTGATTAAAGTGGTACTGATACATATAGCCAACAGCCCTCCCTCTACTTTACCCCACTTAAAATGTTTTACCAGTAGATTCAGTATTTAAGGAAATACTGTAGTTATAGCCTGGACAATCTGACAAAATCATACCATATTGCATACCAGGCCCACATATTAAGCAGTAGTTTAAGTATGGTCATAAAAGCATAAAAATAATAAATATCAACAAAACTACAATGGCCTCTCAGTATCCTGATAAATTAAGAATTGGCACCTCCTAGCTATCTCCCTGATCAAACATCAGGTGACATTACTGATTATTTAGGTGCATTTGCTGCATGTGATGTTTTGATCATTGATATGTAATTGAGGGTAATGTCTGTTTTCCGTATAATGATTGTCAAAAGCCAAAACTATTCCGACTTGACATTAAAGTGAAGCGAGGTTCAAGAGTCAGTCATCCTTTCTTTTTCTTTTTTCTTTTTTTTTTTGTTTTTGCTTGCCAAACCAGCGACCTGCAAGCACTGAATTCCATTCATAGTTAGAAGCCTGGGATTTTGCAATGTATCCTTTCCTTTCTCCATTTCTCTGGGAGTCCTGGGTCTGTGATGTATCTGAGGCCTTTCACAATCCCCAAAATTTCCCATCAAATTTTTCCAGCAAATCTCCTGTAAGGCTTGCCCCTTTTATTCTTTTCTTCAGTACTTGTTTTTATAAAGTAATTGTTTTCAGTTTTTTCTTCCTGCATTGTTCCTAGGGGAAATGGTGGTGTCTTTTTTAATTCTGACAAATAGAGGTTAAATTTACATTTGCTTTCTTCCCTAAATTAGGCAGTTTTATGCTTGAAGAAATGCTAATTCCTGTGTTATTAATTTGATTTTCCTTTCAATGTAAAATAATTAACTGGAAAATAGGGGCACAAATTCAGTATAGTTCAGAAAGGCAAAGCAAATAGGCCAGAGCTTCACTCTCTCCCACCACAATCATGCCAGTGACACCCTTGGCAAGTCCCTCAAGCTTGCAGAAAGGAATTTGTTCTGCGAAATTTTATATGAATTTCACTGGCTGCCTAGAGTTTTCTGTGCGTCCCCCTCCTCTACATCCCCCGGCTAAACAACACCCCCAGTGCAAATTCCAGACATTCCTGTGTAAGGTTACAACAGACAAAGGTGCACTAGATCACCTGAATAAAGCAGTCTATTGAAGGCCAGCCAGTGAAAGAAAAACTGCAGAGGGAGTCAGGTCCAGTGTGAAACACCTGTCCTCAAATGACCCTTGACCTCAAAGCCCCTGCTCCCACCAGCATCCCAGGACTCCACACACCTGGAGTCTCGTGTAAGGCTCAAACTCAGCTGTGCATTTTTTTTTTTCAAGTATTATTTGATTATTTGCATTTTCATTTAACTGGAAACCTCCAGATAGATTGTGCTGTATCTCTTCGCAATGTGAAGTTGCTTTAACTGCACTGTAAAACTTTTTCTGCTGAACATACTCATCTTCTGGAAAGAAAGAGAGAGAGAGAGAGAGAGAGAGAGAGAGAGAGAGAGAGAGAGGTCAAAGCTCAAAGCTCAGCCACCTGACAGAAAGGGAGACAAAGGTATGCAGGCAAGAAGGTTTGACTGAATTTGTAAATCATATACAAAGGCTATTTTGCTATCTTCATGGACAAAGGGTGCCTCTAGCGGCCTGGCAGAATTTGGGAAGACTTTCTTCCATCCCCAGTCTGTGAGGGAGAAAATCCCCTTTCCATGACCATTTTTGCTGTGTGCCCATAGTAGCCAAAATGCACAGAACACAGAAGGGCTCTTTTTACAGTCTCTGTTGTTGCCATGGGGACAGGGTGGGTTTCACATGCTGCAGGTGTCCCAGCCTAGGTTCAGCATTTTATGTAAAGGAGGAAAAAAGTGACTGAACTCTTTCAGTGGGGAGGTTACGGCTGTTTATGTACATTTTTATGTTGTTGTATGAAGTAGGGGACATGGAATCAGGCATTTTCTAACAGCCTCTCACCTTATTAAAAAGCAGCCTGGAATAAGGGTAGACGTGTGGAAGAGAGAGATGGTGGGGTCAGGAGTGCCCCACCCCTTTGAGGTGAGTGAAATTTTAAGAGACTTGTTAGAACACCCTTCCTGTGCTGACAAGGTACTTCATTACCCCTGAAAACAAGGAAACACCCTGGTTCTGCCCAGAAGTATGATTCATGAGAGACACAGTAGAACCCTTTTGATGACCTAATTAGACTTGGCAACACCCGTTTGCTCATAATTTTGTAAACGCTTGAATGAAGTAGGTACATTCAAAAACCCATTGAAGCTGGAAAATAAATGTCTTGTTTTTATTGACTGAGTAGATTCATTGCATTTTCTAATTAGGAAAATACTAGCTACTGTACACATTACCTTTTGTAGTGCTAAGTTTCCTGACTTGTCTATTGTCAGTGGCTTGTGGATGAAAACCTGGTAACTGTCAAGCTGATAAAAATTATGTCTCCGTTTCATCTTTCTCATCCATTGGACTTGATAGTAGGTGTTGGATTGTGTTCGGAAGGTTTGAGCTCGAAGGCAATCCCTGGTCTTTGTGCCCAGAATTTTTTTTTTTTGAAATTCAGATGTTGCTCACTTCCAGCGGTGATATACACTGATGAGCCTAAACATTAAAACCAGTCACAGATGCAGCAAATGATGTTGATTATCTTTTAACAACGGGACATGTCAAGGTCTGCAGACAGATCTTAGACTTAAGCGAACAGTCAGTTCTCACATTCAACATGTTCGATGTAGGAGAAATGGAAACTGAACGACTGTGACAGGGCCACATTGCTATAGCCTGACCAGTGGATTAGAGCATCTCTGAAGTGGCAAGACTTCTGGGGTGCTTCTTGTCAGCAGATGTGCGTACCTACTGACAATGGTCCAAGGAGGGAAAAACCATGAATCCGCGACACAGTTTTGGCGCAAAAGGCTCATTGATGCACAAGGGCTACAAAGGCTGTCCCACCTGGTTCAAACCAACAGAAGGGTGACTGTGTCTCAAGTCGCTGAGAATTTCAAGAATATATACGTAAGGAATGTGTCACAACACAGTGCATTATACCCTGCCGTGTACTGCAAGTTCTAGCTTGCAGACCTGTCAAAGTGCTCACTCTAACCCTGGTTCACCTCTGAAAGCACCCCCAATGGGCACCTGAGCTTCAGAACTGGACCTTGGGGCAGGTGAAGAAGGTTGCCTGTTCCAGTGGGTCCCATTTTCTTTTACATCATGTGCTTCAGCTGGATACATGCGCACAATTTTAACTGGGAAGAGATGGCATCAGGATGCACTGTGGGAAGAGGATAAGCTAGTGGAGGGAGTGTGATATTTCCCATGTTCTGCTGGAAAACCCTGAGTTTGGGAATTCAGTGACCTCAGTTCAATTTTGTTTTGGTAGCAAAAGGAGGACTGTCACCATATTAGGCTGGTGGTTTTAATCTTGTGGCTGACTGATATATATGGTAGTAGCCACGCTCATACTTGCCACATTGCTACTTTCTGCAACTTTGCAAGCTAGCTTGGACTTTTTAGTAAAACCAAAACAGCTAAGAATGGTTTGTGGTAGCACATGTTTGCCCTTACATTTTGCAAACGAACAAGTAATAATTTTAAAATTCAACCAAATAGAGGCTGCCGGGTTAGCTTACTTAAGGCGCCGCATTTGTGGAGCAGTAGTGACTACTACGGTGCGGGTTCGATCCCCGGTCGCGCCAACCAGCAGTGGTCGGCAGCTTTTTCAGAACAGCACACGATTGGCTAAAGTGCTGTAGGGATGCAAACTGGGAAGGGACTGCTTGGAAGGGAAATTAAAAATGATTTCCTTGCTTGTTGCTCAAGCGCCTCCCCCCAGATAGCAAGCACCTCCGCTCCGGATCTGCCCCGGCTCTGTGCCGACTCCAGCTGATCCGGCTGAGAGCCGGGGCAGATCTGGAGCGGAAGTGCTTGCTATCTGGGCTGTTGGCCAGCCGGGCGCTCCTCAGTGAGATTCTAAGCTTGCTCATGTTCAGGTATCCTCCGCCCTCGTTCTGAACTTGCTATAGTTTCAACCAATGAGTGTAAAGATGCAGGGGCTGACACGCGCGTGCTTCAGAGGAGAGCCGTGAATTGTCTCTCTCTCCTGAGCTGGCCACAGGGCGTTGCATACGAGCAAGCCTTGTACTTAGCTCTCGGATTGGGCATTCCAGATTCAGGTGGGATTGGAGATGCCAAATTTAGAAAAAAAAAAAAAAAATCAACCAAATAGAAAGCTTGATCTGAATAAGGTATAGCGATTTCAGCTAAATGTATCAAAGGATCAGTAAGCCTTTATTTTATATAAATTATATGCTTGGTGTCTCAATAGATAAGCGTGCATGTGGCCATTGAAGAAGAGTAAAACACCCTCTGAAAGGACAGAAAGCACAGGGATCTATTGTTTTTTTGTCGTATCTGTAATGGCCGGTAGAATGCGGAGGCCAAGTGCAACGACCAGAGAGAAAAAGAGTAGCAGGGACACAGTACAAACACAGAGAATAATACAGATCAAACGAAAATACTTGCGCTTCCAAAGGATGTATAATAGTCCGAACCACGGAAGCAAAGTGAGATAGAAAAAGGGAGAAGAAACTCCAATAATTAGAAGATAGAAAGTCATACAAAACCTGACTACAGATATCTTCGGCTATAGTGCTTAGCTACAAACAGACACTCTAGCAAAGAGGTATGGCGAACAGCCGGCTTATATAGAGTCCGGGGAAGCACCGCCCCAGTTCAATCAGCCAGCTGGGTAAAGAATCCGATTGAACAGGAATTTGATATCGTCCCGGAACGAGAGCCACAAAGAAAAGTCCAAAACACATGCACAAACATCCAGAACCATGACACTATCATTTAGCATAAGTTTGGCGTTCATACATAATTTTTTTCTTGAGATGACAAAGCTGAGAAATGATGTAGCTGCGTTGAATTAATTTAGATTACTAGTTATTATTAGGAATAACTCCCAAAGGCTCACAGCTGTCACAATAAATAAAACACCATACTTTTCAATGTACTCTTGCAGGACTTTCTGCCACCACTTATGCTGGGTGCACACTACAGGAGTTTTCAAATCTTTTAAGATCTTAAAATCACGGGGGGGCTGCACACATAACGATTATCCTTGCCTATTTTAATCAACGAGCTGTGTACGAATTCGGTCAAGAGGAGGGACTCTGCACACTACAGCTCCCGATATCCTTATCTTTCAAGATTTCACAAAAACTCGCATGATCAAACGTGAGTCCAGTGCAAGCTTTCTAGCATTAACGCAAAACAAAGCTGTCTCCAGCTGTCCGTCAGGGCTCTTTTAACGTTAGCAGGTTTGTTTCGCCAAAATGCCAGATAGTTATCAAACGTAACAATGTAACCATTAACGGTTGCTTGCCTGCTCTCATTTAAGTGTTAACGTTAACTCACCTGCTACACCGACACCTCTGGCCATCTCGCCCAGAGTGCTCTCTTTCATGACGCGGTTCATGTAGCCTTGCGAGGAATTATTGTACAGGCACTCGTTTCCCTCCCACATCGCCACTAGGCGCTCCACCATCTCTCCTGTCCAACGTACCATCTTTTTTTGGTTACCTTGTTACTTCTGGTTTCCGCTCGATGACGTAACGCCCTGTAGGATCATCCCCGAGCACCCGATAATATCCAACATGTTGGATATTATCGGGGAGGTCCCGTTCAGTTCGCGAGGGGCTGAATTCGGATCTGTAACCTCTGCACACTAACAGATAACTGGGCCGAACATCAAGGCCGAATTTGGATTGTTCGCCGATTCTTGGGAAGGCCAGTTCTGGGCAAAATCTGACCCGAATTTCCTGTAGTGTGCACCCAGCTTTAGGCATTGTTTGTAAAAATTAAGATTGGTCGATGGTTGTTACAGTAAGTGAAAAGGAGTTCTGTGAATCTGCTCTCGGTTGCTCTTCCTCAATGACCGGGGGTATGTTTCCCAAAAGGGCAGATGCAAACTTGCATAGTTGAAACTATTGACTGTACCATTGACATAGTTAGCAACTGAGCTTTAGGGAAATGTACCCCTGGGTGGGTCTCGGTAAACTGAAACTGAATTGCAAGAATTGAATTTGAACTGTGAGAACTGAATTTTTAAGTATGAAGAGTGTTGGATTTTCAGTGCGGATCAAATACCTTTAGAGTCTCTGAGCAACTCAATCTAAATTTTGTAATAGTATCGTCAGCTTCAAGTTTACTGGAATTCAATTCCAAATTAATGAATACAATTTCAAATTATGCTATTCAAATTAAGTTTTTAATGCATTTATTTGGTTAAAGAATACAAATTCAAATCCTGTGATTTAAATTCAGTTTTTAATGTAATTATTCAAGTTGAGGAATTCAAATTTAAATATACAGTAAATGAATGAAATCAACTTTCTAGTGACACATATTTCTGCCCATTTGTATTTTACATCTAAAAAGATTTGAAATAAACAATATAGGAATGTGTGTGTTTGTGGATATTGTGGAAGTGCGTGCTTGCTCGAGCTTATTTCCATCATCAGTACACCAGTATATAAAAAAAATAAAATTTTGAACAATACATCATTATACAAACCCCAATTCCGAAGAAGTTGGGACGTTGTGTAAAACGTGAATAAAAACAGAATGCAATGATTTGCAAATCCTTTTCAACCTATATTCAATTGAGTACACTACAAAGGCAAGATATTCAATATTGAAACGGATAAACTTAAGTGTTTTTTTTGGAAATATTCACTCATTTTGAATTTGATGCCTGCAACATGTTCTTAAAAACTGGGATAGGGGCAACAAAAGACTGGGGAAGTCGAAGAAAGTACAAAAAACACCTGTTTGGAACATTCCACAGGTGAACAGGTTAATCGGAAACAGATGAGTTTCATGATTAGGAATAAAAGGAGCATCCCCGAAAGGCTCTGTCTGTCATAAGCAAGGATGGGGCGAGGTTCACCACTTTGTGAACAACTGCGTGAGCAAATTGTCCATCAGTTTAAGAATGTTTCTCAGCGTGCAATTGCAAGGAATTTAGGAATTTCATCATCTACAGTTCATAATATCATCAAAAGATTTGGAGAATCCAGAGAAATCTCTAGACCTAAGTGGCAAGGCCGAAAACCAACCAATGCTCCTGACCATCAGTCCCTTCGGCGGCACTGCATTAAAAACCGACATCATTCTGTAAAAGATATTACCATGTCGGCTCAGGAGCACTTTGGAAAACCATTATCAGTTAACACAGTTCGTCGCTACATCTACAAGTGCAAGTTAAAACTCTACCATGCAACGCGAAAGCCATATATCAACAACACCCAGCAACACCGCCGGCTTCTCTGGGCCTGTCCATCTGTCCAACTGTCCATCAGTTTAAGAATGTTTCTCAGCGTGCAATTGCAAGGAATTTAGGAATTTCATCATCTACAGTTCATAATATCATCAAAAGATTTGGAGAATCCAGAGAAATCTCTAGACCTAAGTGGCAAGGCCGAAAACCAACCAATGCTCCTGACCATCAGTCCCTTCGGCGGCACTGCATTAAAAACCGACATCATTCTGTAAAAGATATTACCATGTCGGCTCAGGAGCACTTTGGAAAACCATTATCAGTTAACACAGTTCGTCGCTACATCTACAAGTGCAAGTTAAAACTCTACCATGCAACGCGAAAGCCATATATCAACAACACCCAGCAACACCGCCGGCTTCTCTGGGCCTGAGCTCATCTGAGATGGACTGAGGCAAAGTGGAAAAGTGTGCTGTAGTCTGAAGAGTCCACATTTCAAATTGTTTTTGGAAATCATGGACGTCGTGTCCTCCGGGCTAAACAGGAAAAGGACCATCCAGATTATTATCAGCGCAAAGTTCATAAGCCAGCATCTGTGATGGTATGGGGATTTGTTAGCGCCCATGGCATGGGTAACTTGCACATCTGTGAAGGCACCATTAATGCTGAAAGGTAAATACAGGTTTTGGAGCAACATATGTTGCCATCCAAGCGACATCTTTTTCAGGGATGTCCCTGCTTATTTCAGCAAGACACTGCCAAGCCACATTCTGCACGTGTTACAACAGCGTGGCTTCGTAGTAAAAGAGTGCGGGTAATGAACTGGCTTGCCTGTAGTCCAGACCTGTCTCCCATTGAAAATGGGTGGCACATTATGAAACACAAAATACGACAACGGAGGCCCCGGACTGTTGAGTAACTGAAGTTGCACATCAAGCAAAAATGGGAAAGAATTCCACCTACAAAGCTTCTACAGTTAGTGCCCTCAGTTCCCAAACGCTTATTGAGTGTTGTTAAAAGGAAAGGTGATGTAACACAATGGTAAACATGCCCCTGTCCCAGCTTTTTTTGAAAGTATTGCATGCATCAAATTGAAAATGAGTGAATATTTCCAAAAAAACAATAAAGTTTATCAGTTTGAACACTGAATATGTTGTCTTTGTAGTGTACTCAATTGAATATTGGTTGAAAAGGATTCGCAAATCATTGTATTCTGTTTTTATTCACGTTTTACACAACGTCCCAACTGTATTGGAATTGGGGTTTGCATGTTTCACCAATGAGTTATTCAAATCTGCTGGTTTTTCATGTCTCTGACATTTTATTGGTGTTCATATACACTACCCGTCCAAAAAAAAAAGTCACACGTTATATTTTGTTCGGCCACCTTTAGCTTTGATCATGGCGCACATTTGTTATTGTATTGTTTCAAAAATCTTACACAGTGTTACAACATTTATTTCTGACCAGATTTGCGTTCATTTTTGGCCGAGAAATTGTGTTGACGATGGATGAGTCAACCCACTCTGTTAAGCCTCCTCCAGTGCATCCCAAAGACTTTCAATTGTTTAAGTCCTGAACTCTGAGGTGGCTAATTCATGAGTGAAAATGATTCCTCATGCACGATGAACCCCTCTTTCACAATTTGAGCCCAATGAATCTTGCCATTGTCATCCTGGGGTATGTCTGTGCCATCAGGGATCAAAAAGTCCATTTATGGGTTACTGGTCATTCAGTATATTCAGGTACTGTACTGATTTCATTTTTTTGCTGCAGAACAGTGCTGAGCCTAGACCTAACCAATTGAAGCAACCCTAGATTATAACACTGCCTCCAGAGGCTTGTACAGTTGGCTCCATACATGACAGTTGCATTGCTTCATGGGCTTCCTTTCTTACTCTGACGTGCCCATCACTCTAGAATAAGGTCAATCTGGACTCAGTAGACCACATGACATTTTCCATTGCTCCTCATTCCAGTCTTTATGCTCTCTCATAAACTGAACTCATTTTTCCCCCAATTAGCCTCACTGAAAAGTAGCTTCTTGAGGCCAAGCAGTTGTTTAGTCCCAATCCTCTAAGTTCTTTTTGCATGTTGTGTGTGGAAATGCTCTCACCTGCATAATTAAACACAGCCATGAGTTCTACTGTTGATCTTGTTATGATGAGACCTCACCAAGCATTTTCGTGATCTCTGATCAAGATCAGTCGTGATTTTTCTCCAACCCATTTCTGACACAAAGTTAACAGTTCACCACTGTCCTGATAGATTTTAATAAATTGTTGGACAGTTCATGACTCGTTTCTTGTCATTTCAGCAATCTCTTCAGCTGTTTTCTTTGCTAAATGCAGGCCAATAATGTGCCCCTCTTGAAACACAATAACATCTTTTCAGTGACCATGAGATACATCTTTTGACATGGTTGTTTTAGAAATGAGAAGGTATGCACTGAATCAGTTGAAAATAAAATAATTATTCCCGGCTGAAACATATTCATCTCTGCAACAATGATTCAATCACAGGCTCTTGAGTATTTGCTTATTTAAATCGAAATGGCAACTTTTTTTGGATGGGCCATGTAACCTGGCAATCTCTGAGGTGCTGATTTGGAGGAGAAAATTTGCAGATCAGATTAGACAGGCAGACAAAGCAGGCATTTAAAGAAAATCCCAGTCAAACAAATAATGTTTGTTTTTTGTTTCTTTTTTTTTTTTCAAAAATCCAGCCCATTGCAAAATGTCTTCATTGCTGAAATGTGTTTTCATCAAGGGAAAAGTATACTTTGGCATGAGCAAAAAAGGTACAGTTTGATGCTTGCTTCTCAGTAGTTCTGTAATGGGACAACACGCTTTTCATTTTTCAGAATAAACATGACTTTATTTCAAATGCTAAAAATGAGGAGAGATGAGAGGGCTTGCTAAACATGATTATATTTAACTATTTCCTCCTCCTTTTCCAATTTTTGCTCATTAGAAACAAATAATAATTTCAAATAATTGTATTTTCCATTTCCCCTCCCTCTCAAAATATAACTGCAGTCTGTTTCTTCTTAATCAGATCTTTCAGTCTGCCAGACTCTAGTACTAGCATGGCTTTTATTTCTTTTGGCAATCACCAGACCATTTTATCATCTAATGGCTTACCACCAGGGTGTGGTAACATTGCTACAGTCTGGTCCTGTTTGTATTTTTCAGTCACATTGCCTCAGTTGTAAACTAAAATTACTGTATGATAAGACGAAAGTCGCTCAAGTTGGAACTGTGTCGACGAAACTTGAAAGCAGTTTGTACTTTGCCTTCCATAAACAGTGGGCTACTTTGTGTAGTATGAAACCTCTAGACTTATTTGGTTGAATATCTAGTAAATTGTGCGTAAAAGTGGGGGTTGATGACGTTGGCACAGCTCTCAACACGGCCTATTTTTAGGGTTCGTGTTAAGGACAGCATCAGATCTTGAGATTGAGTCCCTCTTCTGCACAGCTCATTACCCAAAGCCATGATGATATTAAATGCCGCAATGGGCTTTTCATTGCCAACATGTGATATGTCTGTTTCTTTGAGTTTCTGAGAAAGATAGCATACAGATGATTCAAGAAGCATCATGGCAGTATTATACACTTGCATCAGCAGGCTACTGATTTGTATCTGTGTCAGGAATCATCAGCAAACATGGGATGTGCACTTCAGTCTTCATTGCTGGGACTGCACAAATCAGTGATAGTCAGTGAATGGGTGCATCATCAGTAGTACAATTAACCTCTTCCACCTGGGATGTTCAGCCACGTGCCATCGGGGCTATAAAAGCCCTTCAGAAACCTCACCCTTAAAATACATAATAGCTCCAAACTGGTTCCCATTTACTTCTCCAAATTAGCAATCAAAATAGGGGAGAGAAGGAATACACACCAGAGCTGGAGAGGGTCTGATCATGGTGAAAATGCAAACGTGAAAAAGGGCAGTCGCACACCTGTAGCCACAATGTAATAATAGGCCCAATTAATTATTTTTATTTCCCAAAAACAGTGTTTTGGTGGGTATTATGTTTTCCCCCCACCGCCGCGTCCACCGTGATAACTATGACAGTTTTCAAAGTTGGTTGTCCATTCTTGGCAGGTAGTTAGATATCACAGAGAGGAAGACCTGAATAAATTTCAGGGGTTCTAATGTAAGCTTGCACATCAAATCGGAACTTTTGTATGGCAGAAAAAACATCCTCACGGACTTTAGCTTCTGCAAAAATCTGTCAGCGAAACTAGAGTTTTAGCCAAGAAAATGCTTTGTTTGTACTCATGTCACAGCATTTGAAATTGAGACTGCAAAGCCACATAAACTAGATACAAATTCAAACTACATAGCATAGCTCAATGACAAACAAAGGAAAGCAACTCATCAATATTGTTCTCCGGCATCCTGTACTCTATGATAAGAGGCGGGATGATTACCTGAACAACTGGGTGGAAGATCAGATCAGCCTCCATAAATATCCTTACAAGTAATCCACACGGAAATTTGCACTTGGTCTGAATGGGCCTTAAGGCGCTGCTTTGCGGTATAGTAGAGAGCACCACGGCCCAGACTGGAGCCCGGGTCGCATCAGTGCCCGGTAGCCTTCTTAGAGGAGCGACCAACTCTCTTCATGCAGCATGGAAACAAACTTGGAGGAATTGCCGGTTTCGGATTATAGCATCGTTCATTGCTCAAGGGCCTCCTGTTAGCCAGCTGGTGACTTGACAGTAATTTTCTGAGCTTGTACATGTTCGGGTTTCCTCTGCCCTCACTCTGGGGTAGGATTCCCTAAAGCATAGATGCTAACTATGATAGCAACTTGCGTAGCTAGATCGACCATATACACCTAATGATACTAAGAAAGTTAGCTACTTAGCTTTTGGGAACGCCCCACGGAACTTCCTTCCCGCCCACTCACCCATGCCTGAGGCTCTGGTTCGTGCTGGTATGCTTGCAGTAGCTGTTGGCGTTCAGCTGCATCCGTATCATTGCCTATTTTCCATTTCTCCTGCCTGTCCATCGTCATCAACACTGCCGCTAGTTGTTGAACTTACACTGGAATTATCCTCTTCAACTTCAATGTCCAAGTCAAGAGAAAATTCAATATTTTTAGTGGGTTTCGACATCTTGCTTGCGATGTAAAATACACATCCCATAGCCTGTGAGTCACAATTGATCCCACGAGTAATGTCAGCGCTCTTGGCCCGATTCTCAATGCTGTTCAAGGGCGATATTTGGGGTTGCTAAAAGCCTGTTTTACATCCATGATTACTCTATTGCACAATCATCTCCGGGTGAAAAGTGTTGATAATTAGAGAGAGTATTCCATGCCGTTTCGGATGATACCAAATACAACAATTTTTTAAATAAAGTTACAAATCAGTACATGTCTACTTTAATGCAAAATTTAAAATGCAGCACGTACATCTATTTTGGGGGAGGTCAAACCCACTTTAGCTAGCTTCACTGAGTCTGTGTAAATCAAAGCACAAGACTCAAAAGGCTTGGACGTAGTGGCTTAAGTAAGTGTATGTTCAGCATTTATGTCATAAACCCATCTTTCATTCCCTCCACAGCCAGAATGTTCATATGGTGGTGGATTCTGCAAGATGGCTGAGAGACAGATTTATCTCTCCTGAACAAGACCTGCTTATGCACAAGTCCATTAACAGTGACTAAATTGTAAAATGTCAAGCACTCCTTTTTATTTCAGATTTTTTTAAAATTTCACTATCTTAATTAGACTGTATCTTTGGATCTCATTTCACTCTGGTGAGGATTAAAAGGTGCAATCTGAGTATTAGAAGCTTTAAATATGGTTACTATTTTAAAAACATTATAAGAAATAAAAATATGAATTTGGGAAGGTATGTTAAATTGAAACCAAATGATTTGTAAATTATCTTTGACCTGTATTCTGGCAAAAAGAATACCAGGGCACATTACTTGATGCTTCACTCCTTGAATTTTATTGATTTTTCAAGGCAAAAACTTCTCAATCTTAATTCTTGCAACATATCTCAAACACGTTTGGAGAGTGAATTATTTACCACTTTGTGGTAGGACTGTGGCCATTCCTTTTCACAGCACTTAATCTCACTAATAATTTAGCTCTCTGGAAGGGACAAGAGAGGAAAACTAGACTTTAGAAGTACAAATTAGAGTTACCCCTCCTAATTAGATAATCCAGGCCAGATGAAAATTAGGAAGCTTCATAAGCTTTATATCAAATCATTCAGATCTTTTACCTCATTACTGGTCCTAAATTGACCCAGTCCCATTTTTTTTCTTTGGATTTCCTCTGTCCAAAATTTTTTTGGAATGTGTTGCAGGCCTGAATGGCAGGAATGGATGCATATTTACAGGTAACATGAAGGAGAGGCAAAGCATTAAATGTGTCGTATTCATAGTGTCTGTAATGAAGTACCACCCAAAGTAAATTTAGAAATCACTGCTTTTTGTTTTTATATGTATTTTCCTTAGGGTCTCACGTTTTTATGAATTGGGGTTGTAGATCTGGTGCTTGAGCTGGACTTTGACTCCATTGTTGTGTTCTTGGAGCCATTCTTTAACATATTCAGCAGTGTGTGTGGGGACATCATGAAGGAACTGTATGTGCCCTATGCGGTGTATATGGCCTTATCAAATGCTTTAATATTGTTTGTCTGTTACATATCCTGGAGCACTATCACTGAACCAGAAAAGTTTCATGAAACTGCTGTCCATTCCATTATGAACCACCATAATTCCCATGAACAAACCTGATTTTAAAAAACCCAGCCTTTGTATAATGCCGAGTCACATAGCTATCACTCTTTTTGTATGTCTGTCCATCTGTCTGTAAACATGGTTTTGTCCAGAGCATATCTTGAAAACCATTTAATATTTTCCCATAAAACTTGGCACATTCTTTTTTTTCAAGATTATTTTTTGGGGATTTTCTCCTTTATTAGATAGTTATAAAGTAGAAAGTGACAGGAAAGTTGGGGAGTAGAATGGGGAAGACATGCGGCAAATGACCCGAGCCAGAATCGAATGCGGTCGCCACGGGAAGGACACAGCCTTTAGGGTGTGCGCGCTTAGACCGATGTGCCACCGGGGCGCCCACTTAGCACATTCTTTAATCATGTGCTGGAGTACTGCCTTTTGCTATTTTTGATTATCTTCATCGATTGACTGCACGATAGTGCAACCAAAACAAACATTTACAATTTGGCCTATAACTTTTAAACTGTAGGTCTCAGAAACATTTTTTTTTTTGCTGGATTCTGTGAGTTCACAGAAGTATACCCACATGAGCCATGGCCTTTTACGCATGGGTAAATTTTAAAATCCTCCCACATTATACAACCAATTCTCATGAAATTAGGAGCAGAGTATCTTCATGCCAAGATCTTTTAAGGTTACCTACACAAAAAAGTTTAAAGAGGGAGGCCTCAGCAAGCCAATGAAATTTGTGGGTGTGACCTTTATTATGAGATCTAACTCCTGAATCCAGTGTCCAATCATCATCAATCTTGAGACACCTCATCTATGGGCCATTAGACTCAAACCTATCGAATTTGATGTAAATTTGTCCATAGATGATGCAATAATAGCAAAAAAGTGCTCATAACTCCAAAACCAATAGCCTAATCCTCTTTAAATTTGCATGCTTCATGTTAGTCAAGGGTCCTTAGGGTATCTTTTCAAGGTAATTGCTCAGACTAGACGACTACCATCAGCCAATCACATTTTAGCATCCCTTACACTCTCTGACCTTTCAAGGGTCATCATGAAATTTTACAAGATTTTCTGGGATGGGTGAAGAATTTTCAATCCGACTTTTGCAGAGGCCAAAAGGATCTCCTGACAGCTCCTTTTATTTTAAGTGGGAATCTGCTGAACCAAAAATGGGTTCCTTCTTTGATACGAGCAAGGACCTCTGCATTTCGGTTAGTATCACCTTGCACCATGCCCAGAACAGAACCATAGTGTCATGACAACATTAGCAAATGCATGGCTAACTAACACACACTTATTGACTGACTGGTGGTGGAGGACAGGACTGCCAGAGCAGCAGAAATGGCTAATGGCTGCAGTTTGCCTGTCCAGTGATGACGTGTCATCTATTTGAACACCAAAATTTTTTGAGCTATGGATGTGGACCAATCCATATTGTGTACTTTCATTGGAATTGTGCTAGCTTCAAGTCAGTGATAAATAGCAGTGATTGGCACCACCTCTAATTATGATGGTCATTAACAAATTTCCCTCCCATATCACCATATCAGTATCATTGCTTTCAACATTGTTATGCCATGTATCAGGTTTTTGAAACTTTTTAAAAGATTTTTTTGGGTGTTTTCTCCTTTATTTGACGGTGCGGTGCAGGGGCGCGGGGGGTTGGGGAGTGGGGACGGCGGGCAGTGATGGGCCTGAGCTGGACTCGATCCCGCACCTCTGCGGGAAGGCATTAGCCTTTTATATGTTGTACATTTTAACCAGTGAGCCACCAGGGCACCCCCAGTCTTTTGACACTTAAGGACAATGTCATCAATGGCATTGTCCAGCATCTCCTCATACTGAGTGGTATCTGTTGTCATGAGCACTGTATCTCATTCAAATGAAATACAAAAAATGTAATAAAAAAGCATGCCTTATATTTCAATTAGTTATTAAAATTTGCAAAATGCAGTTGACCTTAAATAAACCCCCAAATTTATATTACCAAAACATAACCCCTGGCATTTTTTCCAAAAAGTAACAATTAGCATGGAGCATAACTATTAAAGTATCTCTAGCGTGCCTGGACCATAATTGAATATCCTTTCCATTTCTACCTCTCATTTCTTAGATTCAATGTGTGTGTGTGTGGGTGTGTGTGTGCTAGCAAGTGTGTTTGCGTGTGGACTGAACATATTAAAAATGCCAGCAGTGGAATGCCCAGGAAATGTTAAATCTGCAAGATGTTAGTGCTGCCAACAATCTCTAGGCTCCACATTTTTCAGGAAGCAGATTCTTTGGAAAGATCTGCTTCAACAGTTGCTTGTGTGTGTGCGTGTATGCCCATTTATTTTGTTTATGCTAATGTTTATTATATTTTGTGGTCAGGTGGGGGCAATTAGGGGTACAAGCATCTGAAAGTTTCAGTTGCCTCCCTCCTCCCTACCCCATCTACCACACCCCCTCTTACCTAATGCACCACTGCTGGATACACTCGCCTTTTGTATAAAGTGAACCTAAGAAACAATCCTGTTTTGGAACTCATTCAAAAAAGGAGAGCAAATGAGAGAAGGAGCGGGTAAAAGTGGGGGGGATTAGATCTTAGAGGTGTTTGGCCCCCTGTAAAACCCCCTGTAAAAGAGCCTCTCTCCCACTGGATACCACACATTTGCAGCCCGGCCAAGCTCAGCACCCTGTCTCTCTCCCTTTCTCTCCCTCTAGCTCTGTTTCCCTTGCTCTCCCTCTTTCCCTCCTACTTTCTGCCTGAGAGTGAGAGAGCACAGAAATTCAGAAGGTGCTTCTCAAATCTGCTTGTTGTCCGCTTGAAGACCACACTAAAGAATTTATCATCCCTGCTCGGCAAGAACACAAAAAAAGAAAAAGAAAAGCGCATGGACTACATTTTAATCGGAGACAAAACAAACTAATATAAGATAGCCTTAGTAAGTCCTGAAAAAAGAAATAGAACTACACCTTTCCTTTTGCAGCTATTATTTTATTTTGTCTAAATTGCAAGGCATTTTTCAATCTTTGTTTTTGACTTTCTGGGGACGTGGACTTTTGAAGGGAAGAAGTCAGTGTGGAAGAAATCTGCCCGTAAATAATATATATTGACCCATAAATATATATTATTGCATAATTTCAAAATCTGCAGGAGAAGGTAAGAGGCCTGCCAAACTCCTTTTCATTCCTCAAAATGTTATTGTATCTGTATTTATGACATGTATTTTTTTTCCTAATATCATATGTTGCTCTCTGCCAGCAAGTTCAAGCCAAAGGCAATAGAGAAGGGAAAGGAAAAAACAAACGCAGTTATATCTTGGTCATGGGACCTGCATAATTCTCACTGGCATGGTAATTCTAGGCTGGTAATAATTCTTAGGAGATTAAAAACAAAATGCGCCCTATTGCCGTGCTTTTCCTGTCAAACTTTTGTTTTTATTTCTCCGGTTCTCTTTCCCGGTATAATTGTCTCTTGGAGTCAGGAGCGGGGCTTAGCCTCTCGGCTTGTCTCTCCAAGTGGATCATCTGTCAGTGGGAAGATGGTATTGATTATGGAGCGATGGATCTATTGTAGCTCTCTGTGTAGCATTCTGTTTTATTTTTACAAATAAACTGTCATTTTATCAGGTTCTTCATCTTGCAATGTGACAAATTTTGCTTGTTCAGAAGCTAATCAACCATTCCTTTTAGTTTGGATAGCAAATAGAAAGGTGAAAGATTCAGTATTATTATGAAGCATGGGGACAAGTGAATTCCTCAGTATGGTTACATAACTCTAGCTACCGATTAGGAAAGTGGGGGACTGCATCGCTCGAACTTTTGGCAGCAGTCAAAACTCCTGCTTCTCTCCCCTGAGGGAGTTATGATATAAGGATCCAGCAGGTGCAGTCTTCTTCTACAGTTTGTGAAAAACAACTGATTACTTAAAACAGACGTCTCATTTGGACCATGTATCCTCAAGTGTGCTGTCACAGATTGTAGAGGAACAAAAGAATGCTCTTTGCTCATCCCTTCCTCCTTTTTAGCATTTTTTTTTCTTTTTTGCACTTTTCCATCCGAGCGCTGTTGAGCACATCCATGCATTCAAACCTTTGTCCCAAAATGTCATCTCGGAATGTAGCAAGGAGCAAAGAAGTAGTAAGTCTCCATGTCAGTGGCCTCTCACACTTGGATTCATATTTGTTTACTGGGAAAAGGGGAACCACCTGACTTACTGGAAGGACACCCTGAGCTTGTTCACTTTGGCCCCCTTGCCCTCCTTGCTACATGTTAGGTATTTGCATCACACCCCTAGTACTCAAGTAACTACCCCACCACCACACAATCATATATATACACAAAAATATGCATCACTTTCACCAATGTTGCTGTTCCCAACATATTCTAATCCTTAACTTAATGGCACATATTGTGAGTCCAACGGGCGGTCAGACAGCGATTTTTTGTAAACATAATAGAATTCTCCAGAACGAGGGCCGAGGAGTACAATTCAATAATACATTTTTTCTTGTCTTGAGTCAAGCAGCAGCACTCAGCTTCCGCAGTCATGAAACAGAGCTTGCCAGGGAAAGAGCAGGCTTTCAAAACATTTGGCACCTGGACGCAATTGCTTTGCGGGTTGGGTTTGCGCAAGAATGGTCCAGCGTATGGATTTTGGCTATGACCTCTTTATGCAAGTGCCTGAAAATGATTCCGATAATCTAAGATAGGTGCACCCACGGAGGCCAGGGGGAAATGTGGCGAGTGCCAGAAAGATTCGACTCCTCACACGTCTGTGTGGGACACACACAATGTTTGGATGGGTTCCAGGACATGGGGCAGGATTCTCATGTCACCACTTAGCTACTTTCTTTAATATCAGTGGAAGGAAAATTGCTGCTGGGAATGTGAGGCAGTCTGAGTCTCTCAGACGTCTCTCTCTCTCTCTCTCTCTCTCCCTCCCTCTTTCCCAAGCCTCTCTATCACTCTCTCTGCATTGCTACTCAGTTTTTTTCCCCTCAGCCTCACTGTCTCTCTTTCTCTCTCTTCCTAAGCCTCTCACAGTCTGCTTCTCCTTGCCTGTCACACACACACACACACACACACACACACATATATATATATATATATATACAGTGTGTGTGTGTCTGTGTGTATATATATAAGAAGTTGTGTCACCCAGTTATACCTGCTTTAACACACATACCTGCACGTGTTGTACCATTGAGGCTGGGTGCAAAGTTAACTTTTCTGGCAAGTGGAGATGATAATGGCAAGACCATCCCTACTTACCTCTACAATGGACAGTTACTGTGCAGCCTGTTTTTATGGAGCTAGTTGGCCCAGTCAAGGACTGCACCTACTGTATTGTATTTTGTGGACTCCCAGCCACCTGGGACACTTTTAACATCCTGACCTAGATCACAGCAAGCATCCCATGGTAACCGAGAAACCCCAGACTGCTGTTTCTTGTGCATATTTTTAACCACTGCATATCGATTGTGAGCTATGAAATTCTGAAACAGTGAGTATTCCAGGCATATTTCGTAAACATAAGCTTTTAAATTTTTCTTTTGTTGAGGAGAGTAACAGGAAGCAAGTTGAAGTTGGGTTAGGCGGGCAAACGTGCTTGAGTAGCTGTTTACATCAAAGACACCGAGGGGCAAGTGGAATGCATTTTTTACCACAAGGTCTGTTTACAGTGGTTCACTACTAAGAATACAGATGACATCTAAGATTCTTGATCTGGCAGAGACCGGTCAAGTAAGAACTTTCCCACTTTCAAACATATGTAAGAGATATTTGTCAGCTTATCCTGCTGATAAACGATTTCCTCTCCTGCTTTTTTATTGCTGTTGTTGAGGGAACCAGTTAAGTATTTCATAGCATAATACAACTGTTTTACCTGTAACTGTAATCTAAAGGATTATTACCACATCACACCAGGCTCTCTTTCCCATGACTGTGTAGTTGCCACAAGTGAACTTGAACATATGCTCCTTTTGTTTGCCCTAGCAGAAGAGTTCACTTGCTGAGGGGAACAGGCCTTATGCATGTGTGGCTTGATTTATGGTATTGCTTTGAATGTCATTACTTTTCTGGAGTGATGTTAGTAGAGAACATGCAGTCCTTACATCATCATGGTGTGGCTGGACTCAACTGGACTAGTAATCTCCACTTAAGCCCACCAGGGGTCAGAATTACAAATGAGGTCTGGTGGCTTGGTAATGTAATTAGGAAACTCAATTTGAATTGCTTTACATTCAGGGTCTAAGGCTCACTTGAATCGTTTTACAGTCAGGTCTAAGTTTCAGGTAAATTGCTTTACATTCAGGGTCTAAGGTTCATTTGATGATGATATATGGGTTCTGCAAACCAGTGTAGTATGTGTACATGTACTTAAGTGTTATATATTTTACATTCCATCCGTGTGACTTTATACATTGGAGTGTGTGTCCACGGTGCTCTCGCTGACTGTGCCTGTGTGCACGTGTGTGTTTGTGTGTGGTGTGTAAGTGCATGCCTGTACATTCTCTCCAGTAATCCTGCTCAAATAGCAGCTGTTCTCGCAAAATGTGGATCTGCTGTTCCTCTGCCTTTCTGGTAGCCGACAATATTCTTACATTTGCTGTGTGGCTGAAACAGGAAATGAACAAGAATGCCACTCATTCCCGAGGAAAAGCAAACGCCCAAACTGGCTTACCTTCCAGGAACAGACGCCCTGATCCATAACGCTTTGTTCCTGTTCTTTTTCTTGCGGAGGGAAAATAACTCCAGGAACTTGGTGCTATGAGGCAAAAACATTCTGCGCTGTTGTGCCTGGCTGCCCAGCTTGGCTCACAACCGCTGTTTATATCGGTTCTAGCAGTCCTCAGAAAAACACTGCCACAAAATGCATCAGAAGTAACTATTGGAAATTTTGCCGCCATCGCAATTATTGTTGATGTCGGTGATTAAAACTCAGAGTACCACACAGATTGTGCGTGTGCAAAAGTATTATTGAAATGAGGGCTGGTGGACATGGTGCCAGTTCTTAGTGGCAGCCTGCCTTGCCACATTGCATTTTGGCATTTCTTTTTAGTGCCCAGTCAATAACTAAGTACTTAGCTCAGGACGTAAAATGGAATGTCATCTGTGTGGTTTTGTGATTATGTGTGTGTATGTGTGTGTGTTTGTGTGTGTTGGTAGGGGCTGGTTTAGCTCACAGCTTTGTGTCTGCAGTAGCACTGGCAGATGTTTGTAGGGAATATTTTTTGCTGGGTTTGTTTAGAAGCTCCAGTGCTTTAGTTGGTGGATGAAACAAAACAAAGCCAGGCTAACATTACACCACAAAATGACTTCTGTTCTGTAGTGGGAAGGGGGATAAGAAGGGCAGGGAAGAGATGGTTATGCCACTTGGGGCACAAGACAACAAACAATTTTTACAATAAATGGGAGCCATGCCTGCTGAGTTGCGGTTTATTTAGATGAGCACAATGTTGCTGTGTGTGCCTGCTTATATTCCTCATCAACCATTCCCCAGTGTCCCCCCCTGTATAGCAGCATGTCTGAATACTCGTAACAGGGTCTCTATGGGAGGAGACAAATGGCTTTTGGAGGCCAGCACCTAGATATTCTACTGGGATGAAAGGGAGGTGGCCATGTCTGGAAGAGTGGGCAGGTGTGCTGGACTGCACACCGCTGCCTACCGAGACCAATGAGGACCAGGTGTTTTCTCAAGCACACATGAGCTTGTGCACATTTGCAGTCTTATGCTCAGACACATGCACAGACATGTGCGTGCCAGGTCTGGCCCAGAAACGCTCAGTAAAAATAGCCTCCGAATCCGCAAAGTCACATGGCCCCCGTCAGAGCCGATATCAGGAACATCAATCGCCCCCTCCTCTCCAAACAGACATGACCCGGTCGTCTGTGTCTCGTTACGCCACCGCACACATCTGTCTACTGCTTTTTCTCTCTCCCCCTTCCTCATTTTCTTTCTTTTTTAACTGTCTTCCCTCTTCATTGGCAATCTAATTTTGCACATTCTCTTCTTCACACTTTGTCTCTGCTCCCTGTCTCTTTTTCTCTTTCTTCAGTCGGGTGCCAAAATGTTTTTACGTTTCTTAGCAGCAAAGGCAGAGAGGGAAACAGACAAAAAAGAGAGACAGAGAAAATGAGGGAATTTGGCAGGCGACCCTTAGTATTTTGCCTCTCACTCACCATCGAATCTGTCAGCAACCACTCTATCATCACCGCAGTATTTAAATGGTTTGGCCTCGATAATCAAAGCTTATCATCCGTGCATTTCCTCAGGATGGAGATGGTGGGGGCAGGGCTGAGAAATCTATGCACTTAAGATCAGTTTATGTCCTTCAGACAGCAGGTCACAGCGTAGAGGACCTGGTCGAATGAGACTGGCTGAACCATACGGCTCAGCACCTGTTTCATCTCCATACCATTCTGTTGCCACCAGCAACTGTCCCTGACATACTGTTTGAGCATAGCTGCAGCTGAGACCCAATGGAACAGCTCACAGTAACTGTCATGTGAATAACATATGCCTTGTAAACAGTTATAGCCTTGCTCATTTGAAAATGCCTCCTTTTGTCTACAGACAAAAACAAAAAACTGCGCAAACAAGTACTATTTGCCTGAATTTACTTTCTTCATTCAGACCACAAAAGTATACAATGAATGAATAAACGTAAAACCTTGTACTTTTAGATATATACTCAAACACAAAACACGCAATTAGAGTAGCGTGGAGGCATACTACATCCTGATGTTTTTACTGGACATCCCACAGGAATGAACACTTTGTAAGCCACGTTTGACCAAGAATTGAAATTTTGCTCTGGGGTGTATCTTTTTCACTTCATAAAGTTCTTCCTGTAAAAAGTACAAGGACCAGGTTTTTTGTGATGTTGAATTATACTGACCAAAGCAACAGCATGTCACTTTAAATTGTTAGTATCTGACATGCATGCTAGGTACTTCATACCTAAACCCTCCAATATGGAAGAAAAAAGGAAAAGCGCATTTTTGATGATAATCCCAGTTTGGAGTAAAAACCCATAAAATAGAAGATCTCCAGTTACAGTGTCGGTGATCACCTTTTTTAAGGTTACTTACACAATACCTTCATGTTTTTTTCAAATAAATACATTTTTGAGTATCTTTTTTGCTGCACCATGTGTCTTGCAGCCAAATTGGAATCAAAATGGAATGTTCCCCTGTGTTGTTGAAATGTTTTGTTTTGGTTTGGTAAACATTCTATGTGTCAACACAAGGCCATTCTACTGGGTTATGGGCCAATGTGGGCCTTTCATCTGACTCCATACTCTGAACGCCTAAAGAGGAGATGCTATATGCACAGTTTGCAATTTTATGTCAACAAGAGCTAGCCTTTACCAATAAGTGGATGTTCTTTTCAATTCAGCAGGGTATGAATGCAAAACTGATCCAAAATGCAGTGAGGCTGCCCTGTGAATAGGCACAATGCCACTGTAAAGGCAGTGCTGTGAAAAAGTATTTGCCCCCTTCTGAATTTCTTCTATTTTTGCTTATTTATCACATAAAAAAGTGTAGCTCATCCAACTAATTTTAACAGAACACAGAAAGGAGAGTAACTCCAAAATGCAGCTTTTAAACTATCAATTCATTTGTTGAAGGTGGAAACCTGTGACATTCATGTGAAAAAATATTAGCCCCCCTTAACCAAAAACAAGTTGTGCCCAATCAAATGTTTGTGAAAACTGACAATGAATCTGTTACATAACTGTGGAGGAATTTTGGCCCACTCCTCTTAACAGAATTGTTTTAATTGAGCTACATTGGAGGGTTTTCGAGTATGACCTGCTTGTGTAAGGTCATGCCACAGCACCTCAATGATATTTAAGTCTGGACTTTGACTAGGCCAGTCCAAAACCTTCATTTTGTTTCTTTTGAGCCTTTCAGAGGTGGACTAGCTTGCATGCTTCAGATCATTGCCCTGCTGTATAACCTGACTGGGCTTGAGCTTTAGGTCACAAACTGATGGCTGGGCATTCACCTTAGGATTTTCTGGTTGAGAGCAGATTTCGTGTTTCCACCAATTATACCAAGTCATCCAGGATGGTCCCAAAGCAGCAAAGTAGCCTCAAACCATCAAAATACCACCACCATGTTTGACTTACGGTATGATGTTCATATTGCGGAAAGCTGTGTTGAGGGGCTTTCACATACATTGTACGACAGATAAGCAACAGGTCTACGAAAGAAATTTGGGTAATTCATGAGAAACTCATGAGGATGTCCAATGAAATGAATGTATTATATGACGGAAAAGGCTGTAGGCCCGCAGCATAGAATTTTGAACATATTTCGGCATTGTAGATGGATACCACTTATGCCCAGTCTCATTGTTATTGTGGTATTATGAACACTGACCTTACCTGACGCAAGTGAGGCCTGCAGTACTATAAATGTTAGTCTGGGTTCTTTTGTGATTTCAGTCCTCGATGCACCCTTGGAAGAATTTTGGTAGGCCAGCCATGCACCACTGTTCCAAGTTTTCACCATCTTCAAACAATTGGAGAGAGACAGACTCCTCTAAAAATTAGACCTCATTCAGGTATATGAACCAGTACAAAGTCAAGTTCTTGTTGCACAAGAAGAATTGACATTCCACTTTTCACGCCCAATGTTTATACCTTCTTCACAGGAAATTTCTTCCAAATATGGTTTTATCGTCCTCTCACGCTACAATGGTTTGATAACTTAATGTCTGCGTCTTACTTGTTTTTCAGTGGTTCAATAACATAATGTCTGCTTCTTACTTGTTTTTCTATTTTCTCATTGGTTGGCATCATTTGCAAAATAGCTAATTCAAGGCTACTTAATTGTTTAAGAGAAATTTTAAATAGGCCATAGGTGGTCCAGGAGCAGTGGCGGTCCGTCGGCAGTAACAAAGGCTTTCAGAAAACTCGCCCTTCAATGCTTATTAACCCAAACCTCTCACAGTTTACGTTTCCCGATCAGCAACAGTTGCCCAGACTAATTGGTTGGACCGGCAACAGTATAATTTATTGTTGATAGCATTGTTATACATTGCACCAGAAAATTATGATTATTTTCAACTGTACAAAAATGATGATGTAAAAATGTGATTATGTCTTTATAATTTCTGCACTCTTTTAGCTCATGAAACAGCGCAGATTTGCTTAGTTTGTGAGGCTCATTAAGCAAGTAGCCATTAGAATCCATTCCATATTCTGAATGTGGTCGCGCTAAAGGGGGTTGTTAAGCACACTGCACAGCTGAGTGATGGCGAAAATAAATGCCGCGAAGTCCATGGAAGCTTAGGATTTTTTGCGTTTATGTTGCCATTGCCGTCCTTACAATGCCAAATCAATTATATAAATGTAGGAGCTTGTCCTCCAACAAAATACACCCAGAAAGGTCATTTGTCAAGCAGCTTATTACGACCTAAAGTTATGTTTAGGAGTTAAGCGACCTCTAGTGATCATTTAAATAACTACAATCTGGTTTCCATCGTCAGCGTCGCCGTCGGTAAATCCCTAACCTAAACCTAATCCTAATACTAAACCTAACCCTAACTCAAAATAACGGTTTGAGTAAGGATTAAAGTGTAAATATGATTGAAACTGTATCTGGAACTGAAACTGTAACTCTAACAGTACCTTCCTGCTGCCAGTAGGGGCGCGATTTTAGGAAACGCTCCTATGGGTTGTAAATCAGAGTAAATGAGAATAATCAACCTATTTGAGCATATGGTTGGAGGACAGGATGAAATGTAGGCAATAGGCATTCAGTTTTTTCATTATCATTTCTTATTATAGGCCATGGATTGTTCTTGGTTGTTCAGTCGATAAATTGTTTGATTGTTAATAAGGCGAACTTGAACGAGAACGGCTTCAGCACAATCGAGCAGTAAAGGTTGAGGTTACTGAAGGCCTTCTGAACATCTAACGGCACGCCGCTGTCCAGGAACCGGGTAAACCAAAGCACTGCCTACGTGCCCTGAGAACTGCAAACAAAAGATTACACCCCTCTCACAATCTAATATTGGTTATACATATATCTAATGCATATAATATATATAGCTGTGCTACTATAATCAGAACTACTAACATGAAGCAAGCATGCAGAACTATATGATTACTGATTAATAATGCTGAATAATGCTGATGGCTGAACAGATGATGACTGAATCAACTGGACAGATGTTAATCAAAGCTACAGAAATCAACGGAACAAATATTAATCGAATCAGAAATCAACTGAACAAATATTGATTAAATCAACTGAACAGATATTAATCAAAGCTACAGAAATCAACTGCTTTGTGTGTGTGTGTGTGTGTGTGTGTGTGTTACAGCTGCTTACATAATGTGATTACTGATTATGATTATTGATTTACTAGTGACTATGATGAGTAATACTGAAATATGATCCATTACTTAGATCGCGGCTCTCATTTTAGTTCACTAGAGTTTCAGAGTCTTGGAAATCACTTTGTAACCCTTTGTAGACTGATATATGTCAATGACTTTGTTTCTCATATGTTTTTGATTTCCTTTAGGTCGCGGCATCATGTGCCGCTTTTTGCCAAGTTCACATTTCTAGACGCATTATATTTAAGTGATTTAACTTTCAATACGACTGGTAATAATCAGGCCTGGGTGTATCAAGTAAAATTGAATGCAACTATCCCAATTATCATAGGTGACCTATAATGCTATTTTTTTTCAAGTTATATGGGAGTGGGCATCCCCTCTGTGGAATAAGCTTTGTTTTAATTGGCCAGCAAACAGAATCACTGTGTCAAAGGAGAGTGACGATGTCATAATTCACCAGTTACTGGCAATTCTCTAAATACAGAAGACTGAATAAGAAGCTACCTAGCTAGCCACTGGACTACACAATAAGTATAGAAAGATAACATCTGCAGGTTACATAAGCATGGATGCTACATTCACAGAAGTGCAGCATGCACTTCACCATAACAGTATTGCAACACTTGTAGCTAATTTAGTCTCAAACGTTAAGAATGATCCGTAGCTAGCATCTGTACAGTGGGAAACATTGACTGACATTCCATATACTGCACCAGCTTCTCCATTATAAATGGACTGAATTCATTTAAAAAATGGTCACCCATTCTGTCCTATTGACATGTATCATAAATTGCTTTTGGCTTCACATTCAGTGTCGAAGTTGGCTAGCTAGCTAATAAACTACACAATGATTATAGAGAGGTAATCCCTGCATACTAGTCAAGGTAGTTTTCAGCCCAGCACTTAGCTAGCAAGCTAGTTAGTTACAACTACATCGAAAACAAAGCCATACACGTTTACCAAACGCTGCACAAGGAATTTAATTTGAATATTGATTGACACTTGGAACAATTACTCGGCAAGCTAGCAACAGATTCTGCTTGAAAATATATCAAAACCACCGCTTCTTTGTATCTTCCGAAAAGCATAATCGGTCCCCTTAAATAAAAAAATTGTTGCTGGTTCTGCATTGTACTAATCCAGGTTGACAGTATAAAGCAGTCAGACAAAAAGTGGTGCACTCATATAGCCAGCTAGTTTTTGGGTTTTTTCCAATTGAAGCAGGCATGTTGCCATAAAAATAAGAAATAAGCCGTGGGTGAAGATATTGAGATTGGGGGCAGAACAAATCTCACAAGCCTGCATGTGACGTGGGAAGATGATCCAAATCTGAATGCCATGCCGAATTCCATGTTTTATGAAAAAGACAGCCCACAAAAAACAACTGGCTTGTTTTACTTTACAGTTAATCTGTGTAAAGCACTACAGATATCAAAATGCATGTGGAACATAACTGAAAGGCGAATTTTCATATCTTCCCTTTAAATTAGTCTTATTGGTTGATTTATTAACTAAGGGAGCGATTAGTTTTTTCACTTACAGCCAGGTGAATTTGAATGGGTTTTTTTTTTTGCCTTCAATAAGTGAAATCACCATTGAGAAACTGCAAATTGTGTTTACTTCAGTTATCTTAGTCGAATATTAAAATTAGGTTGATGATCTGAAACAATTAAGTACTTGTATGACAAATGTCTGAAAATAGAGGATATTGGAAATGGGGGAAATAGTAATTCACTGCACTGTATTCATCCACAGTGCAATTGTAATTGTAATTGACTGCTGCATTGATGATGCCTGAGGGGAAAGGGGGAATCCAAAACATTAGTCCTGGGATCAGACAGGATTAAGAAAACTCTTTGCTGGATTTTTGAGGTGTGAGATGGGAGGGAGCTGTTTTTGGAAAAAGATAATGATGCTGCCAAATGGTAAAACTTTATGATGGAGCCAAAAGCAGACTGAAACACTAATTTTGTTTTTCTCAACCCATGCATCCGAGCCTAATCAAACAAAAGTCCCTATTTGTTTTGGGGAGGGGGCTCTGTGATTTTCTGATTACATCTGTCTTCCCTGCTCCATTTCTAGGAGGGAAATCAAGGATAAAATCCAAGGGTATATCAAAACAATTTACATCACCAGGTCCTGCTGGGGTTAGGTCCATTCCATACAGAAATTTGTCTCAACAACAGTAATTTTAAAGAAAAGACACACAAAGTACAAAGTCAGATGGTTTTTTAAAATCGTGTATACAGGTAATACATTGATATTGTTATTTATTTACACCTTCAAAATCAGCACTGCATTGCCTTTTAAAATGCTCTTTTTTTCTTTTTGTTATATACCCACAAAAAAAGGAGCAAATCCACTGGGCCAAAAAAAAACAGTATACATAATCTGCTTTGGGGATTCGCACAACTGAATGCATATGGTGCAATGTATGTTTCGCAACATTTGGTTGATGGGCATCATGCAAAAAATGAGGGCCTTGGGGCCATTTCTGTACATTTCCTATAATCAGGAAGGACAAACAGATTGATGGACCTCCCATCTTGCGTTTTACTTTGCCCCTTCCCAGCCAAAATAGGTGTATGTGAATTAGAAATGCCTGTGATCATTGAACAGCACTTCCCAATGTTTGTTTGAAATGTGGGCAGCTCAGTCCATCATTGATTCACATAAGGTATGTTGTGTGAAATGAGAGGCAAGGGGGCCCACTTTCTTCTGGCTCTGCACAGCATTCTTGTGAGTTGGAATTGTGAAAGCAGTGCATTGACATGTTGTTTTAAAATGTGCCATATGTGCCAGAATTACACTGCCACATGGTTCCGACATGTTAAGGAACCGATACAGATCCATGATGCCCGTGTTCATGACAGCTAACAATAAAAGCTTCATTTTTAAACTATGATAAAGAAAGTGTAATAAACTGGCTTCCCCTGACATCACTGCATCCTTTAGCTAATAGATTAATCAAACATGCTGCTCTTGGTTCCAATTTTCTCTATCTGATTTTGAGTGCTCAACTGCGCATGCAGCTCCAATCTGTAGAACGCATTCAAATGACCACATGACAACAAAGCCGCCACTTCTTGTTCAAAATTTTTTAACTGAAAATGCTGTCATTGGTGGAGAAGTATGAAAAGAATGGGTATTGAAGCAATCAAATGGTAACAGATAACACTGAATTTCATTCATATTTAGGCAACTAATATTAAAGTTTAATTACAGACACGTAGTTCGGATCAGTGACTCAGATTTGCGCGACTCAACAAGATTATAGCAAAAAATAATGACAACAGTGGCCCAGGTTTGAATGCAGATGTTTTAGGCTGAATGCTGATTAATATCAGCTTCTCCATCTTCACACGTTTAAGTAGTTACTTATTTCGATAGCCCCTAATTCACTAATGAATGGTTGTCTTTTTGTTCCCTCATTCAGTTAATTCCTTTTCCTGCTGTCATCTCAGTGTTCTGGTTCATCAATGAGAAATACCAAATAAATAACTGGGAATCCAAGCAAAATCTACCTGGTTGTTTTATTTAAAAATATATACTTATTCAGTTTTCAGAAGGAATGAAAAAGAACATACAAATACACTCAATAGTTGACTCACAAACAAAGTCAAATTCATACAGCCAAGAGGCTGAGGATTTACATATTGCACATATGAAATAAATAAAAATAAAGTAAATATGTAAACACAATTAAAAGAAAGTTTCGAATAACAAGTATGTAGCTTTCGGGTATAGCTCTCGGGACAATAACTCCAACAGCCTTATAAGAACAATAGAAATATTCAGACCAATGTATTACATAAAGAGTTTACATGTTCTGTGAAAAAAATTGTCTATCCAATGTAACCCATATGTTAAATAGTTCAAAAAGATATATTCAAGTATGATCCCAAACCATTGTGTTTTAGATAGAACTTTATCTATAATCCAGTTCAAAAGAATCCAATTTCTGGCACAGAAAGTTAGCATTTTATGGAGTTTCACTGTATGTTTGTCAGTGATAAGGGCATTAGATATTCCAAGTAGTAAATATACTATTCAAAAAAAGTAGGGGATATTTTATTTTGAGATCAAAATTTTCACATATACAAAGGGATACGAAACCATGTTGTATAGTTCCTTACTAAGGAAGCATTTCCAAAGAAATTCATCACCCAAACACATCAATGACACTCTCATGATCTGCACGGGATGCTATTGATGATCAAGGGGGTTGTGCCACAAATTTGCATGACTCTGAATTGGAAGGTTAGAGCCACTGTAAAGGAAGATTTTGAAGAGAAAGCATCAGATTATCAGTGGTTGAAGTCGTTAATTAAACAGAGACCATACGCCGTCTAACACAGGAGGAGAGGTTACGTGCCCTTGGCATGCTACAGGTTGGCACAAGACAGGTCGTTGTGGCAAGGGCAATGAATGTTTCCCAGTCTGTCATCAGCAGATTATGGTCCAGACATCGTGCTACAGGGTCTGTTCAGGATAGACCACGATCCCGTCGACCAAGGGCAACAACTCAGGCTCAGGACAGATTCATCCGCACTATTGTCTTGAGAAATCGTATGGTAACAGCAAATCAGATAAGGTCTCAACTTCAAAGGGATACTGGCTTGGTAGTGAGTGGCCAGACCATCAGGAATCGTCTACACAGATTTCACTTACACGCCCGGCGTCCTCGTGTCATTCCCTGTTTGAGGGATCGTCACATTAGGGCCAGACTCCAATGGTGTCGTCATCATCAACGCTGGGATAATCGCCCGATGGAACAACGTAATGTTCTCAGATGAGTCGAGGTTCACTGTGGACTTCCTTGACAGACGCAGGAGGGTTTGGCGCCCGGCGTAACGAACGTTTCCATGGCGTTAACGTCATTAGACATGATCCGTATGGGGTGGATCTGTAATGGTGTGGGGAGGCATCACTGCTGCCGGCAGAACAGACTTGCATGTTGTTGCTGGACGTGTCACAGGGCAGTACTACCGGGACAACATCTTGGCACCCCATGTTGTGCCGTTTGCACGTCGTTATGGCCGCCGTTTCATTTTCCAAGATGACAATGCCAGATGTCATAGGGCCAGGATCGTTACAGATTACCTCCAGCAGCAGAATATCACCACATTACCATGGCCAGCACTCAGTCCGGACCTTTCCCCCATCGAGCATGTCTGGGACATGCTTGAACAGCGGCTACGCCAACGTCAACAACCTCCTGCCAATGTCCAAGAACTTGCTGCAGCATTGCAACAGGAATGGAATAACGTTCCCCAAAATGACCTGGGACGTCTCGTTAGGAGTATGCCACGCCGAATTCGAGCTTGTCTAGCCAACCGAGGGGTTTTACCCGCTACTGACTCTGTTTCACAATGGTGGTAAATTTGCTGTGTGACCCTGTGTTTGTGTCGACCCTTATTCTGGAGAATCTGTCCTTTACTGACTGTACACAGGGTTTCGAATAAATTGACAAATGTTTCCTTAATGTTTTTATGTCATTTGTTTCCTTCCTGACCTCATGATCTGCATTTCATGGTACTTGTAAATCCAATATCCCCTACTTTTTTTGAATAGTATACAAAGGGTCACGATTTGTGCTAATGGACAGAATCTTATTAATTTCCCATGCTATAAGGTGTCAGAACTGCTGTATGCTTCTGCAAAACTGCAGACAATGGGTGAAACTACCTGTTTATATTTTACACTTGGGAAAATTGTGGAAAGTCAGCATTAAGCTAATGATGTTGGAGAGGGGAGATGTGGGCCTTGTGCAGTATCATGAGTTGAACTGCTTTCACTCTGTTACAGACACTCAAGGTTTTTGCACTCTTCCAGCCATCATTCCTAGCATCATGTGAAATCTTAACGTCGAGTTCTCTTTCCCATGTTTCTTTTAGGTGAAAAGTGTTTGTAGCATCAAACCCTTTACCATGTTATAGAAGGTGCTAATATAGCTTCCCTGCTGAGCTTGAAATATTTTGATTGTCAAGGATTGTATTATCCCTCATGGCAAAATCCCTTTATTATAAATATCAGAAAATTCCTGCTTTTGAGTACTGTATTTTCAAATTAGTTGACTAAAAGTCTTCAAGGTGGATCCAATAAGTAACTCATATTAAGTTAGGGATCCATTTATTTGCCCTAAACCAGAAATTACAGTCCATTATTCCAGGTGGAAAATCAGGGTTATCACATACTGGAGAGAAGATGGAGGTGATCTGAGACCTGCCTTCTAACTTTTGGATATTGCATAATGTTTTAACCTCTTCCACCCTGAACCTCTGACTCAGAAAATGCTCGAAAATGACATGCCCAAAATGAAATGAGTATATCTCCGCAAATACTTGGTCTATTTGAATAATCTTGGAATCAAACTAAAGGTAATGCCTAGGGGATTTTTTTTTTTTTTTTTTGTGGTGTAATAATCAGTATATATGTCACTGAGTCAAAGTAACTGATGATGGAACACATCATAAATGAAAGATCTCATTTCCACCTAACAAAATTTTACTTTTCTCCCTTTTGAAATTATTTAGTTGCAGTCTAAAAAAAAAATTGTTTTAATTACTGTACAGAGTCTCATCATTATCTGTGCCAAGGTTTATTCCAAATAAGTAAATAAGAGCAAAATTAGAGAGGTTTTAGTTCAGGAATGTTCAGGTGGCATCTCCAAATTGACAATTTGGGCATCTTTTTGGGTATTGTGTGCCATTTGAGATTGCTCAGGCACCAAACTGTAAAACTCATTCAATTTCACTTATATGTCACCACAGGCATACATTCCATCTAAATACAACCATTTTTTTTTTTTTTTTTTTTTAAGTAACTATGTGTAGGCAGCATCTATAATTTGGCCAGCTGAGCACATTCTGGACATTGTGTGCCATTTGTGGTTTCTCAGCTACCAAACTGTAACTCATTTAATTTCACTTATATGTCACTACAGGCATACATTCCATCTAATTACAACCATTTTTTTTAAACATTTTTTATATTATTCTTTTTCTTGCAACCAGTCTTGTATACATTAACCCATTGAAAGAAAATACATACAAAATAAATAAAGTTTGACTCCACAAGGAGTTTGAGGCCCCCCTCCAAGGATGAAAGACATAAAGAGGCTGTTCTGTGGCATGGGTTCTTCTAAGCCCATATAATGGAGCTAAACCAGCGATTCAGGTGCTTGACTGCTTTGTGGGCAAACATAACCAGGAACATTAGAATCGGATATAATGAATAAAATGAATCCAATATTCATTTTTAAAACAGCAACATGACCTAACCGGGATATGAGGAGGGTAGTCCATCTTTCTAAATCTAGCCTTGTACATTTGGTCTAAAATGGGTGTTTTATGTACAGTATGTGAAAGAAGACAAAGCCCGGTGGTGACCATTTGAAAGGGAAAGGAAATGGAGTTTGAGGTTTTGGACTACCTCAAAGCATTACTTCCAATTTGCTGAAATTTATTCTGTAACCTGAAAAAGTACTGAACACATTGATGGTCTCAATAAGAGCGGGAACAGATACCTCTGGCTTAGTCAGAATGAACAGGACATCATCTGCATAAAGAGTAATCTTATGCTGTCTGTCTGCAATGATAAAACCTTCTTTATCCTGACTGCCTCAGCAAGCAGCTCTATAGCCAGGGAAAACAGCAGAGGCGAGGGAGGACAGCCTTGACCTTTCCAAATATGAAAATTAGGAGAATGCAAGCCGTTTCTAAGTAATGTAGGAAGCAGAATTATTGTACATTAACTCTGTCCAAGTGAAAAAAATTTCACTTAGACCAAATTTATTTATTGTACCAAACCAATAGGGAAATTCTACAGTACATGATCAAATACCTTCTTGGCATGCAGAGAAAACACCAGACCATTCAATGACTGCTGTTGAAAAAACTGGATTATATTTTATAGCCTGGGTACATTATTGTATGACCTTCAGTGTATCCTGTTATTAAAATGGAAACTAAGGGACATCATTAAAGAGAAACTAAGGCCAAAAAATGAACATATTTTTTCTGAAACTACATCAGTTTCAGACAAAACTGCTTAACATGCGCTAAACTGCATTGTCAAAACCAGACTGGTGCTATCACGCTTTTCTGCAGCAAAGCACACACACAGAGGAAAAACTGACCAGCTAGAATTGTGAATCCAATTTTGGTCCTGCTCATCGTTATGTTTGCTGTTGGATGCTTCACGCTCGTCGGTATTGGAGGCTACACTGATCTCTGGCTCAAATTGATAAGGTTGTATACCAAACTCAAAAAAACTCTCGAGAAAAGGCTTCACTCAAGCTGTCAGTCTCCTAAACATGAGCTATTGTCTGACATGATTTTCTGGTAATGTAGTCATAATCCAGTGTGGGAAAATTTTGTGGAACAGAAAAGGCAAAAACTTTGGCAAACTGGATAAAACACTTGCAAAGAGAATGTGCTGGTCTTTTGAGTTGATGTTGTGACGTCACAGACCAACTCTGCTGAGCCTGCAAATGCAATATTGTGTCACCCACAGTGGTTGATTCACGTTTTTAGGATTTTAGAATGTACATTCTCAGATGCGGATGGTCAAACCACTCAAAAAGTTATATATTTTTTGGTCTCAAACTGATGTAGTTTCAGAAAAAAAAGTCCTCATTTCGCTTTAATAAGCAGAGGGATTAAGTCCTCCAGTTGTGTTGCTAGCATTTTGGAAAGGAGTTTCAGGTCCACAGTCAGGAGAAAGGCCTATATGAGGCACAGTCCTCAGGCACATTACCATTTTTAAAAATTAGAGAGATGTTTGCCTTCCTCAAAGACTGATAAAATGCCCTTCATGAAAGTGTTATTAAACATTCAGCAGAGGATCAATTGGTAATTTCCAAAAATCTTCATAGAACTCACTATTGATTCAATCTGATCCAGGTGCTTTACCAGGCTGCTGCCCCTTCACAGCATCAAGTATCTCTTTCTTAGATAAAGGAGCAGGAGTCTCTGATCCTCTGACAAACTAGGCAGATTAAGAACAGACAGAAAGACGTTCATTTTCTCTGGAGCATCTGTATGCTGCTCAGATTTCTATAAATTTTCATAGAGGCTCTTAAATGTATTATTAATGGTTGAGGTGTCAAAAGCTTGCTTACCCTGATTATCTGAAATGGAAGAGATTGTGTGGGAGTCTGCATTTCTGTCTGTTAAATAGGCCAGATATTTCCCTGCTTTATCCCCATGCTCATACATTTAACGTTCGGAAAGTCTGATTTTACTTTTCATTTCTTTTGTCAATGGAGAATCTGAAGCACATCCGTGTGCAGAGATTTCTTTAAGCTTCAGTGCAGATGGATTATTTATGTATTCTCTTTCAGTCCACTGAAGTTAGGATTCTAAGATCTCCCTTTACTCAGCCTGCCTGTGCCTGCTACTGCATATAAAAATCGACCTCTTGAAAAGGCTGTTGATGTTTCCCATGTCAGTGATGGGTCATCTGTAGAGGCTAAACTGATAGACAAAAATGATTGAAATTCCTCTTTGAAGTAAGGTATGAATTTATGATCCATCAGAGTGGAAGGGTTAAGCCTGCAGTGTCAAGTCCGGTTGGTTGGGTTTTTGAGACTACACTGAATGAAGACAGCAGCATGGTCAGACTCAACAATCCTCCCAATAAAGCTGGAGGCATCCAGCTCCTTTTTGCGCCGTCCTTTTTGCAAATCTGCCACTCAATGCGACCAAAAACTTGGTCAGCTAGGAGAAAACTATCTCCACTGATGAGAAACACTTTCTTGATGGTTAAATTAGGGAATCTTTTTTCTGCAGAGCTCGCAGCACAGAAATTACGCATATTTTTGTTTTGCCCAAAACAAAAGTCACTACACAATTCGTCCCTAGACTCCTCGTCCCAGAGGACTTTTCATACCTAGATTTTTCGTCCCCTAATGATAATGAAACGTGCCACCATTGTTGACAGATAGATGGACAGACGGGTGGCAGACAGATTACCATGATATAAGGGTTAGGGTTAGGGATAGGGTAATAATGCAGGGGGCGGGCAAAGCATTATTGGGGGTGAACAATCCAGGGACGAAGAGTCTGTGGAAGAAAAGTTTATGGGGACAAAAAGTCCAGGGATGAAAAGGTCATGGGGACAAAGAGTCCTAGAGCCTATTCAGTCATGCAGTTTTTCACAAAGTGGTGAGCCCTGGTCACTTGTTGCTTGTAAACATCATGACTTTTTGTATATGCTCTGCTCATATCCAAGCATGATAGCGTCACCTGGTCAACACTTGTTAACCCGTTTTCTAGCCTTTTGACACTGGCATCAAATTCAGAATGAGTGTGTTTTTCAGAAAATCGATGACTTCGATTAACCTCTCAAGCCCAGGGCCTCTGGCTTGAAAACAACCTGCCCAAAACGAAATGTGTATATCTCTGCGACTACTCGATCCATTTGAATAATCTTGGTATCACAATAAAGGTAACACCTTGGGGATTTTTGTCATGGGGTAAGAATCAGTGTATATGTCACTGACTCAGAGTAAATGAAGATGGAACACAGCATAAATGAAACATCTCAAGTGCGCCTAACAAAGTTTTACTTCTATCCTTTTTGAAATTATTCAGTTGCAATCTGAAACCTGAAATTACAGCACAGAATCTCGCCATTATCTGTGCCAAAGTTTATTCTAATCAAGTAAATCAGAGCAAAATTAGAGAGGTTTTAGTTCCGAAATGTCCAGGTGGCCTCTCCAAACTGTAGGCGGCCTCTCCAAAATTTCATATTTTTCAGGTACCAAACTGTAAAACTCATTTAATTTCACATGTCACTACAGGCAGACATTCCATCCAAATACAACCACTTTTTTAATTTTTAGAATTTTTTAATATATATATTTTATTATTCTTTCTGCCAGTCCTGAAAACATTTTCCCATTCAAAGATAATACATACAAAGAAAATGAAGTTTGACTCCACTGGAGCAGATTTGCAAATAGAAAAAAAAAAGCAAATAAACAAAATTATGAATACAAAGTAGGTAAAAAAAAAAGTAAAAAGAACAAAAACCCCAGCAATTATTTATGGAAGAAAAATGCTATTACTGCCTAAAGAAGTGCTTCCCGCTCAGGGATTTGAACTCTGGGCATTTCAGGTGAAGCACATCACCCTAACCACTAGGCTACATCAGCTGACCAATTTTCCCATTCTCAAACTGACACCCGCAAAGTCTTACTGACAGCATCACAAACCAATCACAGAGACAAAAATACATTGTGAGCAAGCGGAATGCTCTGGAGCTGACATCCTTTGAAGCAGTGCCCTGAAAAAAAAAAACATGCATGGAAACTGGAAAATCTAGTTTCGATATAACACGGATACATTGGGCTACCAATAGCAAGTGCAGATTTACCCTCGAACACAGTTTACTACAAAATATCAAAGGTAAGAAAAATTTTTGTTCATCTCTGTAGAATGTAAAATGTATGCCCGCTGTTCTTTGAGTGTGATGTCGATTTAAAATATTATGGCTTATATAGCTGGATTTTGTGGACTTTCCTCTGTCATTTGATGTATCGTTTGTATGCCTAGCACAAATTCAGTAGAAACGCTAGTAATTGAGCGCTGATATTATTTTATCCTATGTTTTGCTGCATGCTTATTTCCTTGCTTGGTGCTTGAATTGTGTTTGGTTGATGTAAAAATGTTCAACATGAGCTTTTTGCCGAGTTTCTTCCCATAAAATGGATATACCGTATGATGATGTTGCTGTTAGGAAACATGCTGTATTTATGATGCGTAATGAGGTTAAGCGAACTATTTTGTCTTGTACTATGCTGTCCAAAGGCTTGCTGCAAGAACTATATTTTTGGTTGAAATTGAGTTTTTATTGAGCTTCTTGATATGTGAATATCTTATGACAAAATTTCAGAGTTAAATTTACTTTGTTTCGGAGAAATATTTGCATAAAAATTGCAGTAACAATAAAATCTGACTCAAAACCATGGCAGAACACTAAGTGAAGTTATGGGAGTCTGCTATGGGATTCTGCAGGGAGATTTTGTGCTCTGCTCATTTTGCATGTCTGCTTCGCAATTATACCAGCTGATTCGACTTTATTCTCTACCCATCAAATTTCACACAACAAGTCTATTTGAGATGTCACAATCCAGGGGAAAAAAAGATGGTCGAACTGGCCTTGAAGTAACAGTGTCATTAAGCATTGAGAAACTTGAAACATCATTATAAAATATCTGTCAGTCTCCCTGCATATGTCTACTGACAGATGATATAATAGTTGGCTTGTATTAGCTTACCTACTCCTGGAAAGTGTTGACATTATTCTCTGAAAATTTACATCAATGCCAACAATGTGGGCAGTCATGCGGCAACTCTGTTGGTTCACTTTTTTGACAAAACTGGATTGTAAAAGCACTTCAATTTTTATAGAGGAAAGAACTACAAGCCATTCAGAAAACCTTGCATTATTATTTTTCCCACAATGATACATGATTGGTAAGAAGAAATAGAAATGGCTGCATCTTAGTTTGCCCCATGGTTAAATTTTCCAAAGGCGCAATGCAGTTTTGTCATTCAACCATCAATGATGAAATAAAATTAAATTTATGAAATTTCTTGCATGAGTTTTGATGCAATTCATTTTGAATGGCGTTATACCCTAGCTAGCATGACAAGTTTGTAGCCCTGATTGCAGGGACCAGCAGAATGTGGTAATATTAATCAAATACGGTAATTAGTCAGGCGTACTGTCAATCATCTTTAAAGGACCGCGCAAGGATGCGCACTATTGATTTATAACGGTTAAGCAGTACTTCAAATCCTGGGACTAAAGTTCAGTGGACCAATAACAAATAAAAATTTCACTCATTGAACTCTATATATCAATTAAGCTGTGCCTCACATGTCATTTTTTATTTAGCCAGTGGGGGACACTGTTTGTACAGCTTACTGTACTCTGTCAGTCTGTAGATGCAACATGCAAATAAATCATAAAATGTAACAGACTAGCAGTTTGTTTCCAGCGCGTCGCTTTTTTTTCCGCAGTTGTGAGTTTTGTTTTTATTAAGCACTGCTTTATCTGCTTCAATAGACAAACCACCCCTGGTACAGAAGTGGCAATGGCAATGGCGCAGTTTTTGTCATTTTGCCTCTGAATACCACCACAATGGATTTGAAACAAAACCATCAAGATACAATTAAAGTCTAGACATTCAGCTTTAATTCAAGGGGTTTCACAAAAATCTTGCATCAACCATTGAGGAATTAGCTGCCATTTTTATACATAGTGCTCCATTTTCAGACTCGGAGGTAATTGGACAACTGAATGACCGGCAGCGTTCATGCAATGTGGCCTGTTCCCACATTATTTCATTATGACGCAGATAAAAGGTCTGCAGCTTGTTCCAACTGTTTAACTTGCATTTGGTTGCTGTTCATTGGAACTTGCAGTATGCGGTCCAAAGAGTTGTCAATGCAGGTGAAGGAGGCCATCATTGGACTGAAGAAAACGAAACAAAACTATCGGACAGATTGCAGAAACTTTAGGAGTGGCCAAATCAGCAGTTTGGTACATTTTTAAAAAGAAGGAATGCACTGGAGAGCTCAGCAACACCAAAAGATATGGAAAACCAGGGAAGACATCTAAAGTGGATGATTGCAGAATTCTTTCCTTGGAGAAAAAAAACCCCCACAACATCTAGCTCGGTCAAGAACACCCTTGAGGATGCAGGCGTATCATTGTGAAAGTCTACAATCAAGAGTCGCCTTCAGGATTGTGAATACAGTAGGTTTACCACAAGTTGCAAAGCACTGGTAACACATGAGAACAGAAAGGCCAGATTAGACTTTGCTAGAAAACATGTTTTAAAAAAGCCTGAACAGTTCTGTAATAAGATTCTTTATACAAATAAGACCAAGATTTACCTATACTAGAAAAATCGAAAGAGGAGAGTACAGAGAGGGAAGTATGATCTAAAGCATACTACATCCTCTGACAAACATGGTGGAGGCAGTGTTATGGTATGGCCATGCATGGCTGCCAGTGGAACTGGGTCACTGATGTTTATTGATGAGGTGACTACTAATAGAAGAAGTGAATTCTTAAGTAGTTAGTCACCTGACCTTAACCCAAATGAACATGCTTTTCACTTAGGAAAGATAAAACTGATGGCAAAAAGACCCACAAACAAGGAGCAACTGAAGACCCATGAACTAAAGGCCTGCTAGAGCATTTCAAGGGACAAAACTCAGTGTTTGGTGATGTCCATGGACTCACAACTTCAAGCAGTTGTTGACTGCGAAGTATTCTTTGAAGTTTTGTTACCAAGTATCAAAAATTAACCTTATATTTATAATTGTGTTAGTTCTTCCATTTACTTTTGAGCCTCTGAAAATGGAGGACTGTGCATTAAAAATAGCTGTAATTCCTAAACTGATAATGCAAGATTCTTGTGAAACCCCTTAAATTAAGGCTGAAAGTCCACCCTTTAATCACATCGTAATGGTTTCATTTCAGATCTATTGTGATGGTGTAAGGAGGCAAAATTACAAAAATTGTCATTGTCCAAATACTCCCATACCTAACTATACCTCCCTCTGAGTTCCAGAATGTTATCATACAATACTATTTTATCATAGGTCATGATAGCTGTTACATATTGTGCATAACAAGGACATATTCATTATATATGTTCAGCAGTTCACAGTTGAATTTGCAGAGAATTGAAAAGCTTTGTATATTCGATCAATTGCAACCCCAAATGGGAAAGGGGAAATCATTTTTTCATTTTCCTCATTTCTGATTGGCTGAAAAATGGCAGGAATCCCTATTGTCCGGTACAGTTTGAAAAAAAGAAGAACTGCTTTCTTTGCCAAGGGCCACAGGCATTAATTAGTATGAACAGCAATGCAATTACCAAACTCTGTCATGCGCTTTACAGATGGTAACATACATCCCCCTTTTCCCTGTCTCTCATATAAAGCCATTATTAATCACGTAGATTAGTTAGGCCTAGCTGTGATCATAATGCAAAACAGTGCTGAAGTACGTCTCTGTGTGTTTGCGTTGGAGTGAGTGAGAGAGAGAGAGGGTGAGAGTGATAAAGAGACAGTGTGAAAGAGAGAGTAAGACTGAGCTTGCATGTGTGTGTATGTGTATGTGTGTGAGAGAGAGAGAGAGAGAGAGAGAGAGAGAGAGAGCAATGCTCACATGCATGGTGGTAATTTTCAGCAGTCTTCATCAAGGAGCACTACTGCTGGTGCTCTAATTTGAGCCAGCATGTGGCTGCTTTGATCCAGCCAAGGGTTGAAATGGTGTCAAAACATCCATTCCAAGCAGTACTTGTAACTAATTAAGGAACTTGTTATTTTGCTGTGGGACCACCATCTTGGTACCTTTATTTTATTTTTTATTTTTTTGACCACTATATGTTCTGTTCCAAAAATTTTGCATAGGTCTCATTCTATGCTGAGTTTGAGTCTTGGTTGCAGTCTGGTTTTCACTGTGGCCTCAGGTGAACTTTCTCCTCTTTTACTACTGCTACCCAGTATCTGGGATGTTTATGAGCTAGGGAGCCAATTCTGTCAACTGGTTGTGTTTCAGAAATCATGCGATTATGCCAGAAAGCTCTGATTTCCTAAAATCCTAGGGACTTCATTGAAACAAAATTCAAGCAATCCGCATATCTTCAACTTTTGTAAAGAAATGATGGCTAAGCATAAAAGGCATGGGTCTAATGTGCTAACTGCACAATCAGAGTCAATAGACACTTTACATTTCAGTGAATTACACCTTTCATTTCATCAATCTATCATTTATGCAGAATTTCACTTTGCATGATGTTATTATTTTATTAAACAGTAGAAGGAGTTGTTTCTGAAAAATTGAAGTAATTGATCAAATGCAATATTCCACTGACAAAAAAACACACTGCAGTTAATTCTAATTCCATTTAAAGTTAATTTTTTTCCATCTATTTTTTTCTCTAATTCAGTGCATATACTGTGTAAACTGACAGGCCACCTCTGTTTTAAGGGCAAACAGGCCAAATCTACTCAGCCTTATTGTTTGCCTGGTAGCTTCTTTTTTGAATCCTGAAATGGAAGAGACACAGTCTCTGGCTCCTTGTATCGGCCCAGATTTACTGTTCTCTTTGTGGTACGGCATGAGACACAATGGATCTTATGTAGCGGTGTCCACTTTGCTTTGGGCCTTGTGTTTGATCCTGGGCAGCTAGAATTTCATCCTGCCAATACATTATTTTAATATTGTTAAATTGATGACGAATCCAAACTGAGTATACCTGATGTTCAAAGTGACCTGCAATATGACTCCTTACTGCTCACTGCAAGAGCATAAAGGTGTGATTGTTCTTCCCTCCGGGTCCCCAACCGAAACACTGCCTCTTTCAGCCTGGTGGACTACTTGCCGCCCATGCACCTCCCTCTTTCTGCTTTTTCTTGCTCTCATCCCCTTTATGCCACTATCTCACTTTTTTATTTTATGTTTGTCTTGAAACATTGAATGAAATGTGGGAATTTTGATTTTAAGATTGTCGCAAGTTGATTGTAAAATTTTTCCCGTTTCTTTCTTTGCTGTGTCATAATGCTCTTACAACCTGGACCTGAGTTAACCTGAAGGAAATGAGGGAAACACATGGACTCTCTGTAATTGTGTAAACCCTTTGAAGAGTGGGTTTTTTGGCATGCTTTTCTTAATTCTATGTCTGTGTTGTAGAGCTCCATTGGCCCCTACCTGTAGCTATTTTCCAATTGTCACATTAAAATGCGCTATGATCCAGACCAGGAGCCAAATGTGGAGTCAGCGTACAATGCAATAATGGGGTTTACTGACAGTAATACAGTACTGACAGAGGAATGGAGTCCACAGCAGAATGATACAATTCAGTTCAATTCAGATGGTACAGGCTTGGGTGCAAGGGGTGTGTCTGGCCAGTGGCGAACCAGGATAGCTGCCAGATGGAGTGCTTACTTCATTAGAGCAGAACTGTCAGATGGCAGGGCCAGCAAGTTCAGCAGGAACGCAGTAACCAGTGCTAATGACAATGGAAGGCTTGGGAGGTGTTCCTAATAAACTGGGCAGAGGAACAGACTGAAGGATGATTGATAGGATCGAGGTCCCAACCCTGGAGACAGAGGGTAAGGCTTTGGAGCTTGTTCCCGTCTTGTTTCTATTCATAGAACTAGGAAGGGAACTTCCGTATTAAAATATCATAAAAGATCATGAATAATTTCCAAGGACGATAAACCTTTATTGGGAAATATTGACTCTTTGCTGAAGGGCATATAACAAGCAACAATCCTGCAACTTGCACTCTCAAAGTAAAGTCTATATACACAGATGGGGGGATGGGAAAACATGAATATATAACAGCTGGTTGGGAAGGCAGGCAGGATGTAAACCAATCAAAGGGGACGATATATCTGAAAGGCATGCAAGCTGCTGGATGAGAGTTGTGTTAGTACTCCCCACCCCAAAGGGTTCCACCTGGCGGCCCAGTAGTTGACCCCAGACGCCGATGCAGGAAATCGCAAAGCAGGGGAGGGGTCCAAGGCATGACTCTCAGCGACCGGAGAATGCTCCTCGGGCCCATACCCCTCCAAGTCCACCAAGAACTGCCATCCACATCCCCTGCACCGGACGTCCAGAATATGACACACGGTGTAGGCAGGCCACCATCGATGAGCCTAGGGGAAGGTGGGGATCAGGAGGGAGGACTGTTGGGAGGCAAATACAACGGTTTAATTTGAGACATGGAACACTTGTTGAATATTACTAAGGGAATGGGGAAGAGCCTGACAGTGAATAGAGATAATACTTTTGATATGATGAATGAGCCAATGAACTGGAGGGAACGTTTCTTTGACGTCTCCTTCGTGGTGAGCCACACCTTCTGTTCCACTTTGTGGGCAGGAGCTAGCAGGCGACTACAATTCTCTTGCTTCTGACAGGTGGATACGAGTCGGAGCAGAAAGGCACGGACAATTCTCAAACCCCGGCAGGCACGACTAACCAGGAACTGAGCAGAGTGAACTGCTAATTCTCTCTTCCCAAACTAGACAAAAGGCAGTTGATAACCCAAACAAAATGGAAGTGGCGATACACCCGAACCAGCAGCAGGTGATGCGTTGTGAGCCAGTTCCACCCAAGTTAGAAGACAGGACCACCTGGCGGGGTTAACTTCCATCAGGCAGTGTAGGGTTTTGCCTAATTCCTGGTTCAGTCGCTCCACCTGTTTGTTGGTTGCTGAGTTTTCACTCAGGACAGAGGAGGAGTGGCGCTGAAAACTTTCAAGAAGCGGCTAGCAAATTGGGGATCATGATCGAAGGTCAGTCCCTGGAGTACGCTGTGGAGGCAGACCATGTAATGTAATGGGAGCTCAGCAGCCTCCTTGTCGCTTAGCCAATAGCTGAAGCGGGCTGGCATAAGGAACAGTCTACAATGGAGAGGATGACCATGAACCCATCAAAAAGAGGCATAGATTAGACACTCATATTTTTTGCCCAAAACAAGAGTCACTAAACAATCGGAGCCTGTTGGCAGTGCGGGATTCTCCATTGCTGATTGGCTGTCTGGATATATCATTGTTAGCGGAAAAAACTTGCTTGGTGTTTATTGCTCCTTGGGATGAAAGCAAGCTGAAAACCAGTCTATATAGCTTGTTGCTGAGCGCTGAACTTGGCATGATTACTGGCCCGCCAATGATGATCTTCTTGCAGTGGTGGTTCAATAATTTCAAAATTGGCATTTATTGTATTTTGTGATGAAACTCCTCATATAGTATTTGTAACATGTCTAAATCGTTTTACAGATATCATAAATGATCATTTTAATAGTTAAAATGACATTTTCACACGTAAAAATCTAATTCCCATTTGTGAAAACTAAATTGCTACAAGTCAGTCCCACTGATTAAATGGTAAAAGGGTTTGCCACTCAGATGCATACAAACATGCATATTCTTGCTGAGGTTGCTGGAAAGGAGTGGTTGCTGGAGCCAGCCTCAGTCCAGATACCGTGCAGACTGCAGATTTCTGCCACAGGACCTGCAGTTGAAAGCCAGGTGGCCCCGGTCTCAAAAAGCTTTTGTGGGAAATAAAGTCACAACCCATTACTTAATAGCTGACAGACGTCATCTGTGCTGCCAAGGACCTCAGATACACTCCTGTTCACTGTGTAGAGCCCCCACCCCTTTGAAGCTGCCTGGGAATGTTTATAGAATGTTTCTGTAATTGTTTTCAGTCTGTTTGTCTACTGAAAACTAGCCATATGTCAAAACGCACCATTTTGTTTTCCATCAAATCTGAAGAGGAATTTTCAACAGTGATGGTCATGCATATATATTGCCTTGTTACTCATTTCACGGTCTTCATTCATGGAATGCTTTGTCAATTCAGATCCATTCGTAGCTATGTTCATGAGGTCATCCTGATCAAAAACATGAACTTCAGCAAGCAACGTCCATTCCATATGATTGAACTCAGATACGCTTCAGTGACAGAAACGCAAGTGGAAATGGTGCTGTTCCATACCCGAGAGGGATAACAAATGAGATAATCTGGAAATAAAATGCAAAACACAGTAGTGTGCAGTGATAATTATACACTTAACAAAATGAAGAGAAATCAGAAACCAAGTACTATTCAAGAATTTGTTTAATGTTATATTGGATCATATAATATGTAGTAAAAACAAAATAATAATGTCTTTTTAAGAGAAAAAGTGAATATCTTGTTTGGCCACCCTTTACTGATTACAGCATTTAATCTTTCAGGCTTAGTTTTCACATTTTTTTAATTTCCTCACTAGCTAAACCATTCCATATGGTTTGAAGTTCATTCCAAAGAGATTCTTTCAATCTTACAACAGATTTGCTCAGTCAAATTAAGGTCTGGACTTTGAGCATGCTAAGTAATAACTGTTATGTCACTAGATGTTTTGTTTTGACTGAGATAATTCTTGCATAACTTAGAAGTATGTTTAGGGTCATTATCTTGTTGAAAATAAAATCCCTGACCAATCAGTCTATTTCCAGATGGCGATGCATGCCTTACAAGGATGTGGTGATACTTCTTTTGATCCGTGATTTTTATTAGACCACCAGCTCCTTTCGAGCAGTCTGAACATAAAACCATAGTATTACCACCCCCATATTTTACTGAAGGGGTTAAACAGTCGTTTTTAAAACTTTCTCCAGTTTTATGGTGCACATAAGTTCTACATTTCGGTGAGAAATTTAGAATTTTGATTCATCGGTCCAGAGGACTTGTTCTCAGTCCATTGGTTTTTACACAAGCGTCTGGAAATAGTGGATCTTGATACTTTCATCTCTTCACTTCTGGAGCTATTAATGTCAGCACGGAGTTGTTGTGCTGTCAAATGCTGATTTTTTTACTTTTTTTTTTACGTGTCATACACAGATAGCGAACATCAGGGGCACTTAACTTCTGTTTTGCACCTCTGTCGCCACTAGTTTTCAGCAAACTCTCTTTTGAAGTCTTGATGGTGTTTCTCACAGTGCTATGGCCGCATTTAAACATGCGTTCAGGCTATGCAAGAGTCAAAAAAATAAAATTTGCAACACCTTTCAATTGTTATAAAAATTGATGTGGGTCATTCCATATAAAATCAACAAGTGCCTCCCACCTGACTCCCTCAGAATCAGCTGATTTTTCTAGTACAGTGACTTCAGTATATTTAATGAATCGTTTCCAAATTTCACTTTGATCTTGTGAATATCTTTTGAGTTACAGACTCAAATTTCTGGCGTCATTTTATAAGCATTTTGAGCCCTCATAACTTCATGTGTATTAGAGGTAGCAAAATGAAATTTTCAGAGCTGAGATAAATATTGGAGCGCTGTTGATTGCAATTAAGTCAATTGTCTGCCCATTCTAGGTGTGACAATTTTAAGCCAAAATCTGGATTTTCTTTGATGAGATTTGTTCTGTAACCAACTTCAAACCTCGATATCATGGGAACCGTGGAGGTTTCAATAGCAACACTGCACCATTTTAATAACTATGATATAGTGTAGTAAAAACAAGTACTGGAACCATGGAAGTGTCATGTGTTTTCTTGTAATTCACCACAGAAAACTTTAAAAAGTGCAAATTAGGAAAACTTCACGGGGTCATATCACCATGTGGGATAGGATGATGATCAAATCAAGTTATGGAACATAAAAGATCTCATTTTGATCTACATTTTGATGCCAAGCTCATCTTCCAGTCATGATTCTTTCCGTGCCAAATAATTTTTGCACTCGTCAATGTAGCTCTGTAGTTCCCATGATGCTGAAGCTTGAAATTGGTTACAGAACAAATCTCATTGAAGAAAATTCAGATTTTTACCTCAGTATACTTGTGGGAATGACTTTGTTTGTTCTCATTGCCTACAATATTATTTTTCTGTTCCTTCTCCCAAAAAAATTATAGAGAAGTAATATAATAGGACCCCTTTTAGTTGAAAGTGGTGGTGTTTAATCATCACTGCTCACTACAGTAGGACAGCGACAAAATGAGAGGGTAACAAGAACATTGGCAACCTGTATGGAAACGTGTGAGCACAAGCAGTCACACAAACACACACACTCATGCAGCGACCCACAGTCATTCAGACAGCAGTTTCAAGGCAGTTTATGTAATTCCAATAAAAACCGCAGTCTTCCTATTAGGGAGATTGAGACAGTATAAGCAAGAAGTGGGGGGAGTTGGGCTGGGGGGATTGTAAAAGGAGAGCTCTTTAGAAAGCAGAGGGAAAACTGAAAGGCAGACATTGTTTGTTTTCTTGTCTCTCTTTTGTGTCTCATTTCCTCATTTTTCTTTGGCTTTTGGGCAGATTTTGTATGTGTGGGGAGGGTGATAGGGGCTCATAGTTCCTTAGTTCCTGATGATAATAATTTTGTTCAGTATTCTCTCTGGGGACCATAAGTATGTGTTGATCTGTTCCTAATGGTCCATAAGCTTGTTCCTGTGTTTCAGTTTCAAGGGCAGTAGGAGTTCACTCTTCAGAAAAGTCTACAAATGGAATCCATAACCACAAGTGAAGACTCATTGGGTCCTATTTTAATGATCTAAGCGCATGATCTGAAGCATGTGGCGCAAGTGCATTTAAGGCGTGTCCAAATATATTTTCGCAAATTTAACAGCGGGTTATCGCAGTGCAAAGTAAGGCGCAAGATTCAACGGGGTCGTACTTGACTTCTTAATTAATCATAGGCATGTTTTGGGCGTCACATGAAATAAACCAATCAGAGTGTCATCTCCCATGCCCTTTAAAAGCCAGATGCCCTTGTACTTTGGCAAATTGCAATCGTAGTGGCAGATTTTCCAACAGCAGGAAAAACATCCCTGGGCAGTGACGGGTCAACTTCTGCTCGAAATGAAGGTGCGCAAGCAAGCCACTGCTGAAACCTGATCTCTGTAATGTCCAAATATGTTAGCTAATAAGAAATGTATTTTAAAATATTGTTACCTCCGCCAACGAAGTTGGGGCGGAGGTTATGTTTTTGGCCCTGTTTGTTTGTTTGTTTGTCTGTTTGTGAACAACATAACTTAAAAAGTAATGCACGGATTTGTTGGAAATTTTGCGGTTGGATTGCTATTACATCAAGGATGGACCCTATTGATTTTGACCGCGATCACTGAAACATTAGGGCCGCCACGGCAGCCATGTTGAAATCCTATCACACGCGATAACTCAAAAAGTAATGCACGGATTTGTCTGAAATTTTGTGGGTGGATTGCTATTACATCAAGGATGGACCCTATTGATTTTGACCGCGATCACTGAAACATTAGGGCCGCCACGGCAGCCATGTTGAAATCCTATCACACGCGATAACTCAAAAAGTAATGCACGGATTTGTTGGAAATTTTGCGGTTGGATTGCTATTACATCAAGGATGGACCCTATTGATTTTGACTGCGATCACTGAAACAATATGGCCGCCATGGCAGCCATCTTGAAATCCTATCACACGCGATAACTCAACTTTGCTCCCACTCATGCACATTTGGATTGTGCTGCCTTGGCGGTGGTTTGCACTCTACGAGTGCCTCTCTAGTTTGAAATTGTGTCAATCATATTCCAATGAAAAAAGTCTTCCTACACTTTGAATTCCGGGGTCGCATTGAACGTGTGCATGAAACAAGGAAAGAAAATTTGAAAAAAAACTTTTTATGCAGGCTTGTGGGTAAAAACATAGCTATGTGCAGATGGGGCAACGACCAAGAGAAATTAAAACTAGAATGTGTTTTTACTTGTTAAAACATACGTCTCCCCCCTGCCCCCTTACGCTCCGGAAACGAAGTGGGAACGCGAACGTGAACGGGAACCAAGCCTAAAACAATATATCTCCCCTCTCCCTCCCGGGGGAGACTTAACTATTGATGAATACCAGATTATCTCATCTCATCCTTGAAGGCCACGTTGGATGTGTGGAAGAAATTTGGATTAATTTTAGATGGTGACCACAATTTCATCTGTCGGTTTAATGCTCATAGAATTCCAAATTTTACGGTTGTTTCGTCTGTCAGCCAAACTGTAAATTATAATAAGCACATTTCAAACTAAATGCGGAGTTGTGCATTTAATAACAAAAGCGGGACAGACGGTTGCACGTATTGTTTTCGTGGATCAGTTTGGTTCAAAATTAATTTTGAGATAATTGCAAGTAACAGGTCGATCCATGCTGGACTTACCCAAATGTCTGAAGCGCTCCATACATTCTTTCCATACTGATCAACAAAGGAAACTATACAAGACTGACCAGAAACTAAGAGTGTGTGTAATTATTATAAAAATCTCATTTATTTAAGAAAAGAAGGTTTGAGGTTTGATTACTTGGTACACAAAAGTCGCAAAAATTTGCAAAAAATATTTATGGAATGAGACGAACATGTACTTTTCTTCGGGTAAGAGCCAAAAAAAGGGGTTTTCTTTTCCGTTAAATAAAACAGAGCATTTGCACTCACAATTACGGCATCTATTTTTAAAATATCTTGATTTTCACAATTATAATTTTTCACATTGTAATTTTAACATTTTTAAATAGTTTGCATGTCTGTGTACAGCTGCTCGTCCCTGTGTGTAAAAGTGTTGTGCACTCGCCTACAATGGCACATAATACTATCTTAATAATGTGCCCTTAAAATAGCAGTTAAAACCTGAATATTGACTTTAGACTAGGTTTTTGTTGGTCAATCGAGCAAGGGCTTTATGCTACCTCAAGATAGCAATGCGCCAGCAAAGCGCCTGACCACACCTCCTTTTAAGTCCAACAAGCCAATGGGCACTCAATGCATTCGCTATTCTGCTGGGTGTAAGATAGAGGCCATTGGGTTCTAGTTTTGTGCCTTTGGTAATGGAAATGCATGTGGCGGTAATGTCATTCACAATTTCATCCATTGTAAATGGCAAATTTATTGCTTTAGCCCAGTTTGGTGGTTTTGTAGTGTGCAGTACAGGCATTTGTGTCAAAATGGGTTAAATTGCAAATTGGGGGTGTGTCAATGAATATAGCAGGTGCTGTGCAAGCTTTGTGCATTTTGACTCACCCGCACTACCGCTTAATGCAAACACAGTTGCTCCATGGTAACTTCATACGGATGAATCCCAGCCAGCAGAGCTGTTTGCTGAAAAACACATTTTGTTTTGTTTCCCTTCTTAAATTTCACTTTTGTTATGTAACTCACAAATTATGCTGACAAAATGGTGGTGGCATCTTCAGGGAAGGGCAGGGTGAAGGGGTGTTTTTTTTCTTTTTTTGTGGGAGGAAGTACAAATAATTGACTTCAGTCTTGCCCTTGTTTCACTTCTATGAGAGCCATTTAGTCAATGGTTTAAATGGCCAATATCTCTTCATTAAAAATTCCAGAATGGAGATAGACAAGCCCAAAATAGTTACTACTTGCAACTCACAACTGTGTTTAGGTTGTCAGATTAAGGTCCATAATCAATCTGAGGCATATTAGCCTGACCACTACACTATCTTCCCTGCTTGTTGATTTAGCAGCATTGTGACAGACTGGCATAATTCTGCAGAAAATGTGAATTTGTCTGCAGTGCAGAATCGTTCCCCTGGCACCATTCCCTTGGTGTGCATCTGCAAGCAGGAATTGTTGAAATCAGAATTTTTGAATGCTGTAATACCATCATTATTCGCTATCCATGGAAATCAATTTATCAAATGTTCATGCTTGCATGCTTATTATTGCTACTCGACATAGTTGCATCTAGATAGTGAGCACCATAATTCATTGGACCAGTGACACATTTTCATTATTTTGGTTCTGTTGGTCAAGTCAGTCACTGGATTTGACTCCAACTGAATAGCAGGAATAGAAGTCGGCAGGAGTGCAGGCCTGAAAGAGCATCACTACGAACAATACTTAGCATCATATATCTGGGCATCACTGACTTGAAGCATTCATTACCTGCAAATAACACGTAAACAATTTTTGAAATTTATTACTTTATTATATATTATGTGACCCTGTCCAAAATTCTTTCATACACCTGAAAATGAGAGGGAATATGCACAAAAGGTACGGTCATTTTTAAACTGTTTATCCGATATGGATAAAAACATCCTCAAATTAAAGCTGGCATTCTGCACTTCAACCTCATTTCAATTTCATCATTCCAAAGTCAATGTCGAAAGGTTCAGAACCAAAGAAATGTGCCTCTGCAAAAAAATTATGTTGCTCACTGTATGTCCTAAGGGTTGCAGAATTAGACTTAAGGAAATATGTGTAACTTATGGTTCCAGACAGCATGACATTACACCTGAAGGATTTGCATTTCTAAAATTCGCTGAGTCTGAGCTACAGACCAACTACCTGGACCATAGAGTTTGTTGCCATCTGGGATCAAAGACCTAGCAAGACAAACGGCTAAGATCTATTCCTCAGCTTGAAGGCAGAAGAATGGGCGCGTGCATGCAGTGGGAGCTGGAGCAAGTGGGAGGGCAAATTCACCATCGAACACATTCACCTTCTTCAAAGGAAAGCCAAAGATTGGGGGCTGATCTCAGAATCACCCCTCAAAGTTCCTTTGTGCCCACCCAAATTTCTCTATGTCTGCCTTTGGTAAAGTTTCCCCACGGGGATTTTGAGATTCAGCTGACATCAGGTATTAGCTCTGGCACTTTCATTCACTTTCCCCTGAAACTAGACAGGGGACACAACTGTCACACAGTTTAAGTGGGGATTAAAGTACTTTGTTGTCATGCCATTCAAAAGACACAAAAAGAATGCTGCTGTACTCCATTGCTGGCACATGATAACTGCCCAGGAGTACGTCAAGGTCAAGGTCAAGGTAAACTTTATTATCCCCGCAAGGGGAAATTTGTTTTACAGCCAGCAGAGAATAGGACAACAATATAATACACAACATACACATCACATTAAGACATCACACTATTTATAATACCAATGCTAACAGGGATGAATGAGCTTTTAAATCTAGATGTTTTACATTTTGGTACAATGCACCGGTGACCAGAAGGTAACAGTCTGTACTCATCAGACTAAGGGTGACTACGGTCAGCGAGGATACATTTAGCTTTCCTTGTGACTCTTGCTCTGTAGAGGAGGGAGAGCTCTTCTAGACTGATCCCAGCAATTTTGCTACAAATTTTAACAATAAAATTCAGTCTTTGCCTATTTTTCAAAGTGAGCGACCCAAACCAGCAAATAAAAGGGAAGGTTAAAACAGATTTGATAAAACGAGAGTAAAACATTTTCATTTAAGATTTACAAATGTTAAAACTTCTCAGCTTTCGATAAAAATACATGCGCTCGTGGGCCTTAGCGCAGACCGCATCAGTATTGGCATTGAATGTGAGGCAATTATCAATGATTGTGCCAAGATATTTGTACTGCTGTACAACTTCTACAGCCTGGCCATGAATAAAAACAGGACAACAGTGTGGAGGCTCTATTCTGAAATCAATGATCATTTCTTTAGTTTTGGAGACATTTATGACCAGGGATACGCGCTCACACCAGTCAATAAAATCATTCAACTCTGTACCGTGATTTGTCTCCTTATCGGTCAGTACCGACACAATCACGGAGTCATCGGCAAATTTAATAATGTGTCTGCCTCTGTACTGACTCTGGCAGTCTTTAGCATATAAAATAAATAAAAGAGGTGAAAGAACACACCCCTGTGGGGAGCCAGTGGAAGATAAAAGTACATCAGATAAAACACCATTTACCCTCACCCACTGGGGTTTGTCTGTTAAAAAGTCAACCAGCCAACATACTAAATCTCTGTTTCTCTAAATCTCAACGTTTCTCAAAATAGTTTCATCATATGCAATTCAATGATTCCAACTATGTAAGTTAGCTACTAAGCTTTTGGGAAACGTACCCCAGATGAACTAAGATGTATGGTGTAGGCCTAAATGTCATTGCAGTTGTTTTGCTGAAAAATCTATAATGACTTTTCTCAAGTTTTCACAAGTTATTGCCTCAAATCGGTTTGGTCAATGGAGCTTATACATTGTATCAATCAAGTAAGTTGAATTACCAGTGCCAATCTATTGTGAAATAGCCTAGCTATATCAATTTCAATGAGTTACGTCAAAATGATGCTGGCATGATGCCTGCATGAGGTGTTTATGAAACTTTAATAAAATTACTGGGGAGCACAGCTCTATGAACTCTGGAATGAGAAGTGACAGAATGTGCATCAGTGGAGCTGTGCTGATCAGTTTAAACGAGTCATCTATTGAGAAAGAGAAAATGGGCAAATTATACCTCTACAGAAAGCTAATGTCATGATGATGAGTAAGACAATTTATAGGCACTCACTCAAACAGGAAGAGAGTAAAAGAGGCTTTCTGAACACCCTTTCAACTGCGCATATCCCCAAAAAACCAAGTGGAAATAGCCCCTTTCTGATGGTGCAATTTGTGGGAAACAGGGGCACATGGTATGGAAGTTGAGTGCATTGACCATCATCTGCCTTGGCTAATTTGTTCATTTCTTTGTCTCGTTTTGTTTAATGTTTCTAGTGGATTGGGTTTGTGATTATAAAAAAGTATGTTATTGTTTGGCTACTAGGTTAGTTCACCTGGTTAAGGTGCTGCTTTGTGGAGAAGAGCACCACGACCCAGGTCACGCTAATACCCGGTAGCCTTTTCAGAGCAGCGCACAATTGGCTTCGCGCTGCAGGGATATAAATTGGGAGGGACTGCAGGCTTCTAATTAAAGCTGGAGTTTGCAATTTTTCAAAAAATCACTTTTTGTCATATTTGTTAAAACTGTTACTATGACCTGACAGTGGGATCTGAGTCAGATGACCTTTGAGAAAATCAGAGTCATCTGGCTCTATCTAGTGCTTCTAATTCCTTCTGCAAGATTTCACCGCAACCAGGACAAAACAACCAATCAGAGCCAGGAGGAGTGACTGACGATGACAATCATTTCTCGTGCACACGCAATTCAATCAGCTGTATCGCCTAGTTGTGGGTGTTTCTTTACAGCTGGACAAACGCTAGCCAGGATAAGCACTGCCATTTCTCATGGACTTCCATACTTGTAAGTTCAAACTTCAGAAGTTGAGAACGGGAGTACAAATTTCCAAGAACGCGAGGACACGGTAAGCTGAATCTGCAGTTTGAGACAGTTGCGTTCTTTTCGACTTAACATTTCAGTGCGAGAATTTATTTGTTCACCTTTCTCACAATTTTAATATTGTTAAAAATAAACAGTTATATGCTTTTTCCTCGCCGGACGCTGTTGTCGCTGACTGTCACCAGAGAATGCTGTCACCAGGGGCTCTGCTGTCACATTAGCTGCAAAAGCCATAGGGAAAAAGCAGGTTACACTTGCCGCCGATAGGCGTTGCAAGCTCGGCACATAACAATAACTTCGTCGGTAGTTGGTTGCTAACGCAAGTGGGTGGCTAGTAGATACATCGTATATCACCACAGATGTATTTTCTGGTTACAAAACCTATTTTTTCATATTTAACAGTCAACATTTCTCGTCTCGTTTTACAAAATATCAAGTCATGAACCCCAAACTTATTAATTTAAGACGGACTTTCTCGGCTGGATCTCTTCAGGTCAGTGGGAAGCCGCTCGCGTCCTGCCACCCGGAAGTATCTTGGTGCATATTGTTAACAAACATTCGGAAATGCCATATAGCTTCATACGTAAGACGTCAATGGTTACAGTAACACTCCGTTGAGAATATCTCATGCTACAAACGTTGCGCTCGTGGCTGACGTTAGCTTGTTTCCAGTGCTAAGGCTAGCTCAGTGGCTAGCTGTGTTTTATACGTAATATGCTTTAACTCTATTTCTAATATGCCCAGGTAGTCGTTTTGGTTTGGTCTTTGACCTGAGGCCACATTCATAGGATACTTGTTGATGGTAAAATGTACATATTTCGCTGTGTTTGCACCTAGCGTTCACACAGCTCCGCTGACGATTCAGACATAGGACACTGCATCCAGGTAATGGGATGCGAGACTCGTGCTCGTGCATGGGAATCAGGGAGCATGGCTTTGATCAGAGACTTGAGGGGAGGGGGTGGGTTTAGAGGTGAGGCTACATTCAAATCTTGCTTGCTGTTCCAAGATTGCATACTCCAGCTTTGAAGGATGAGAAAGAACATTACCTGTTGCTTATCCCTTCTGTGCAGATGTCGACGCCAGTGGATATGGAGCTGCTCTATTTATGCACACAGTGACACTATTCTATCAGTAGGAGGCACATCCGGAACAGTTATTGAATATTCTCGAGGAAGCCATGCTGGAACACAAATAAGAATATGGACGAGTTAAGTCCCATACCTGTTTCTCAGGAGTTGAATTATGAATTAAAATGAATTAAACTCCTCAGCCAAGCCCAATGTGCGAACTGCTCAATATACTTGCCCATAGTATCTACCTAGCCATTAAAAAAAAGATCTCTTGCAACAGATAAAATTGTTGTCCTTTGTAGCAACTATTCAGCTATAATGAGCCAATGGTATCCCAATTAAGTAATTCAAAAAAATCAGTTGTCTGAAGCAAAAATTTGACATGGTATTGATACTATGTCATTCTACTAACAATTGAAGAGTTCAAGCGCAAAAGCAGACAACTCCATTTTTGTGGAATTGAGTAAAATAATGTTTTTGTTTGTGGTTTAGTTGTCAATCCTACATTTTCTCGACTAGGGTATTCTGAATTAATGTAAATAAAGCAAATGACATGTTGATTTGAATGAAATATAACTTTTAATGAAAAAAAAGAAATATGAAGTTTTTGATTGTGTTTTGCCGCAAAACCAGACAAGTCAAAAAAAAAAATTTTATATCAAAAACAGACAACTCCAAAATTTTTATGTAACTTCAAAATTGCACTGAAATTTCAAGTATTATGCTTTATGAACACAAATTAATAACAGGTGAAAGCTGTCTCCATCTTGAAGAGGCATGGAAGTGCCCAACAGTCATTAATTTGGCAGTCAACAGAATGTGCGAGCCAATCATCCACAATATCGTAGGTCTCAGGCTTACATTCCTGATAAAACATGGCAAAGAGCCATAGTGGTACTCCAGAATTTAGAAAAATTAACTGGAGCTGTTCAAATTGTCATATGGTTTAGAGCTTTCACTGATACATTGTTATAATAATCGGGACAAATGGCTCTCACATGACCATTCCGTCAGAATACTACACTTCAAAGAAATCCGTCAGAGGAAGACAGAGTACAACACACTAATTAGCGCACAGCAGACAGCATGTTCAGTCATCTTCATCACTGCTCTGTTCAAGATCCTGTGGACCGACATCTTGGCGTCCGACATCAATGAAGACTTCCTCATAGAATGTACCGACCCGATCACTGACACCAATCTCATCTATGAGTTTCAAAATGTCCTCTTTTTTGGCGGGTGTCACACAATTCATCATTGGTGATGCAATGGGCCTGAAGTTTGCCCACTGCTTTCCCCTTTTGAGTACAACATGCTCAGTGAAATCACTACCATAAACCTGTTTGAACCCAACCTTTTCAGAATCAATGCGTAATACCTTCGCATCACTGATTCTGAATGTCCTCTGTGATTTGCAAAATTCAGCTGCAGATGCCTTGTAATCGTAGCACTGGCAATCTGTGCCATACTCGTACACGTTACCATGTTTGTCAAGAATCTGACGGTAGCCCTCAGGAAGTAAAATGGTGTTGATTTTTCTGATGTCTTGTTCTATTTGCCTGAATACACGATCTGCAGGCAAGAAACTGTGGCCTCTAACTGGGAATTTGTTCGATGATGTCACCGCAATCTGGCGCGTGATTGGCTGAAATGGAGTTGTAGCTGTTTGCTGTAATATGTAGGCAGTTGTCGGTTTTTGCTATAAAACTACTATTTTGGATGCAATTTACATGGGACTTGTCGGCTTTTGCAGGAAAACGAATGTGCAACGTCAATAGATGGCACTATGACCTGTCTGCTGGTATGAATGGTTAGATTTTCATCTGAATGGCGTTTGTCTGCTTTTGCGTTAAAACTCTTCAATTATAGTCATTAAATATCAAAAATGTATAATTCCCTACCATGGATTTACACGTAGATTCTTCCATCGAAGGATTCATTGCTCACTTACATCCTCATAAAAACTCTCACCGATATCCACTCACTCTAATGCTTGCTCAGGCTCATCTGCTTAAAGCACAGTTACTGTATAGTTGACACCCACTTGCAACTTTCCCGGTAATTATCTATTGATTGGCACATTTCTTAACCAATTCCAGAGAGCGTAAACTTTCCACAGTAATTGAAATACAATGATTGGACCATCAGAAAAGTATTTAAACCCTTGCATAATAGCAAGTTTGGTCATATTCTCTCAACTATGTGCAGCTGAAAATGATGCGACTGCACAGAGAAAAAGACTTCCAAAACCGGCCTGAAGTGTGGTAAGTTTTTGTACTAAAACATAGAATGACCTAAAACCACCTACAACCACCTAAAAACCACCTACAACTACCTAAAACCACCTACAACCACCTTCAGAAATCTAAAAATCCATTCAGAATTTTGTTTTTATCATTTTGAGGCATTTGTGTCCGTAAAAAAGGCCAGCAAATCAGTTCTACGGTGCCACCTACTGGACTTTCAGGATAGTGGAAGAGTTACTGATCACATGAATTTCTCCTGACCCTACGATGATCAGAGACTTGATTGACTATGTAACCAATCAGAGACTTGGTTGAACTTTGCAGTAGTCAGGTAGTCTGGTTTCATAATTCGTAGCCAGTCTCTCATTGTGAATAGTTGCTTGAAGGAACATAATTAACCAAAGTGCGGTTTACCTTAGTTTCCCTTTGTACTGTGTGTGTGCAACAAATTGTACGTACACATTATCTGCTTGTGTGTTATGCAGGATTAATATGCAAGTTATGAGCCGCAATTATGTTGTATTTGTAATATTAATGTAAATGGAGGCGTTGCACTGAATGCAGAAACTGTAGTGTAAGTCACGTGATCCCCTAAGTAACTCAGGAAGATGGCTTTGATGGGATGGCAATGCATCAATTAATTATTATTTATTTATACCAAAATAATGTATTTCCTGCTCTGAAATGTCGCATGTATAACCGGATATTGAACCTCAGGTCCAAATGCTCCGCCTTATCCACGATACTAGCTCAACAGACTACATATCCACTGGTCGATTTAGCACTTGTATAGCTGTGCTTTGTTTGAACTTGAGCATATTGGCGCAAGGATTCTCAGTCATAAACTGGCTTTGAAAACAACAGTCGAATATTTAGCGGTTAATTATAGCGAAAATACAAAAAACATACCATTTAATTGATTACACTGCTGAGGTTTTCCATTGCATAGCATAATGGCGAGAGGACTCTCAGATAGACTGACTAAAACAATAGCAAGTGCAGATTTACCCACAAACAGCTTTTATGACAAAATATCAAAGGTAAGAAAAATTTTTGCTCATCTCTGTAGCATTTAAAGTGTATGCCTGCTGTTCTTTGAGTGTGGTGTCAATTTAAAATGACAAGGCTTATATCGTTGGAATCTGTGGACTGTCCTTTTTCATTTGAGGTACCCTATCGTTTGTATGCATAGCACAAATTCAGTAGAAATACTTGCGATAGAGCACTGATCTTATTTTATTCAATGTTTTGCTAGATGATTATTTTCTTGCTTGGTACTTGAATTGTGTTTGGTTTAGGTAAAAACGGTCATCACGAACTTTTCGCCGAGTTTCTTCGCTTTAAGAGGATATGCCGCATGACGAGGTTGCTACTAGGAAACACGCTGTATTTATTATGCAAATTCATTGCCCCCGTTATGGGGGCGTTCAGGCTTAAGGTTAATATTTGTACTGAATATATATTTTCCACTAATTTCTTTAAATCTTCACTTTAAAACCAGTCTTCATTGCAACAAAACCGTTGACTTACTTGTGAACTTCTGGTACGCGAAACAGCTTTTCTGGAAGCGCTCTGAGCAAAGAAATGAATGTTTTGTTGGTTTGTAAGGCTTTCCATGGTCAATTCTTCTTAATTAAACAAGCCAATCTTTCAAAAGGCCTTCATTATTTTGTGGAAATTGATGGAAACTTATTTTGCCGTATTTTCCAGACGACTGAATGGCATTATTATTGGTGCAAGCAACAGCAGCACAAGATTTCCCCATTTTCACTATGCTGCGATCAACCTTTGTGTACATTTTGCTTCGGGGATCATGTGACCACCTACGTAACTTGCAATGACCTCATTACAGTGTTCGTTCAGTTCTCTATTGTTGCTCAGCTAATCTGGAATAGCATGTGTTTCTGTACAAAGAACGCGGATAATACAATTCATTGATCTAGCTTGTTTTCGGCATATTTGGCACGATTATGTACGCAGGTCCCTAATTGTAGTATATTTGTCCCGACTGGATTTATTGTATATATTATGAAGCTATATATACTCCTGTTATATCGTGGTTCTATTTATATTTATTAATGACCGCATTGTTTATAGAACCACACCTGGACAACAAAGAGCCAAAAGAAAGTATCGCTTTTCATTAAAGCCTGTTCTGGACATGAACCGTGTGATTCGTTGGTTCTGACTGGACCCTCTATGGTGGCTGCACTCACTTAGATTACTATTCCTAAGGGTTAAAGTTAACACAACAATTTTGGTCCTTCGAGCCGGATTCAAGGCAGCTACTATAGCAACATCATGTCCACAGCAGAACAACAGGCTGAATCTGATCCGACTGTGGTTCGCCCTCGCCGCTCCATTTTTCATCCTAGGCATTTAGAAGATTATGAAGTCAGCTACGTCTCGAGACAGAGACAACATTACCATGAGGAAGAACAACCACTAGAAGGAGCCAGTGGACAACAAATCTCTTTTTTGTAATTCTTTAGATGATTCGCATTCTTTCAATTTAACATTGTAGCGCAGTTACGTCTGTCAGCTCTTCTCTATCACTTTCTGATCATTATTGGCAACAGGCTAAAATGCTTGATTGTCATTTAGGCTCATTATACGGGAGCAGATTTAGGGTTGGCCAGTTGAACCTAAAAGGTGATGGAAGCTGCCCAACCTCGCCGACAATTAGAGGAGTTCTAATCTGAATTATCTTCCCCGTAGCACTTCAAATGATCGTCGTTTATTTCAGACCGCTTGTATGTTTCAAGAAGAAATGGGACGCAACTGTGTACACACACCCCATAGCGGCAAGATGTCTCATTTCGCTTTGCGATCATTGCGATTGGATAACGTCACACCCCTAGCACAACCTTTTTTTTTTTTTTTTTTTTCCCATCAACCAATCTGCGGATCATGTGCGTACCGAACCGTGAAGAGGGATCCGTACGGATTACAGATCAAGGATGATCCGATCATTGTCGCAAGTTGTTGAACTTGACTTGGACATCAAAGTAGAAGAGGATGATTCAAGTGCAAGCAAAAAATTCTAACATTTCCAGTGTTTTTCACGTCTTAATTGCAATGTAATATACACATACTATAGCCAATGTGTCACAGTTGATCCCATGAGCGAATTCCCACCTCTTGGCTCAATTCACTGTGCTGTCCAAGAGTAATATTGGAGGTTGCTAAAAGCCTGTTTTACATCCATGATTACTCTATTCCACTATCATCTCCGTGTGAAAGTGCTAATTGTTTGAGAGAGTATTGCATGCCCTTTCAGATGATACCAAATACAACAATTTTTTATTACATACAAACTAATACATATCTACTTTAAAGATGAGGAAGTGACCATATGGAGTTAATATGATTGGTCATTCCAAATTTGAATGATATAAAGGAAAATTTCAAATGTAATTAAATTTAGTTCATTCCAAACCATAAAAAATCAGTGAATTCCAACTAAAACAGAAAGCTCTTTCATAGCAGTTATAATTGATATGAAAAGCTGGGTAAACAGTATGGCTAAAATGAATTTCAGTGTTTGCAATGCCTCAGATTGATGGCTCCATTTCACAGGAGGATAATTATTATTTTGTGCCATGTCCTGCCGTGTGTCCTTCAGGTTTGAAAGGCTGACAGTACTTATTTTGCATTATGTGGTTTAAAAAGCTACCAAGTGCCAGTCCAGTTGATATTTGTTTTTTCCAGGGTACTGGTTGGATTTTTTCTGGAAGAAGGGAAGTGTGGGGTGAACAAATTTTGGCTTACACGAGAGGTTCCCTGCTTCCCCTCCTTCTAAGTAACCATAGTTTTGTAACTCCAACGAACAACAATTTCACTGTTTGATGTGGCGTTGGTTCAAATCCCATTTTTCTGCGCTTTGCTTATTGGAGCAGTTGACAGAGCGCGGTAGCACAGTCTAATCAATGGGTGTGCTAGTCTGTCAGTCAAGTTGCAGAAAAACCTCCGGCAGCACCACTGGCAGGATGCTTTATTTGCACTGCAACTGTGTTCTACTTAATCTTTCCATGCTCCTGCAGAAAACCTTTAGGTAAAAGTTAGTCTTTGGTAATTATTCTTCTACATTTTTCAGAGCTGGCAGGGAGCCAGAGGCACACACTGAGCCAAAGGAATAGAGGTATCTTTGCTGGAGCTGGGTGGTAGAGGAACAGTCCACTTTGAGGTATTATTCTCTGGGGTATCTTCAGTCTTCTGTAGGAAAGGCCATTATGGATCCTGGCTTGTTCATATGCCTGAATAACCTGAACCCTAATTAGCCAATCAAAGTCTTGTATGAAGAGTGAGACTGGTTGACTTGTTGAATAAGGTATTTTGGTGGCTGGCTGGAACAGCAGCCTGCTGCTTTCCAGATAAATCTATACAGGCCACTGAACTGGACTGTCACTGTTCTGTTGTTTAGTGGTATCAGAGAATATATGTCAAAAGAATGTGTTAACTTTAAATAAAGTTTGATTGAAGCGTGATTAAATATTTACATATCCATTTAAGTTTTAAGTGTCTTGTTCCGATAAAAAAAAAGCTCATTCCGAGGGTATGGTGTATTGTTTGGCGCTGGTCATGAATTCCCAATGAACACAAGATTTTCAGTAACAAGATAATTGCTATTCCAGAACATTTCCCTGGCCGGCTCACCTATGTCTGGCCAGTGGAACACTCCCACCCCCAACACTTCTGTTCCACTACTGTTCAGACGGGACAGATCAGGGGTGATAGGATCTCACATTCATCTCGGTTTTTTTCTTCCCTCTGAAGAAAATATAGACTTTCTGATAGTTTCTGAACTTGTATTGGTTAGACATACTGACCAGGGTTTATTTGTTGATTTATTCATATATTTATTTATTTTACTCTTTGTTTTCCTTGGGGATGGGGTGCAAATGCTTTGTCTGCATGCTATTTTAATCTTGAGGGAAGGCATGACTTCTATATTATTTATTTATTTATTTATTTTACATTAAATCCAACCTGTTTCGGAAATAGGGTGGAGATGCTGTCATTCAGATCTGATTTTAACATGTTAGGATCTAAACACAGCACTGGAAAATACCCTAAATTCCTTTGTCACGGTGAAATGATGCTCACTACAGCATTGGAAATGGGTTTTCAATTTTTTTGTTACCAGTCAGAACAAGTCCCTTAGAAATGTCCTTTTTGGTCGTATACTGAGGATGGAAATCTTCCAAGAAATCATAAAAGTGAAAGACAACATTGGCACAAAATCATTGTCAAATAGAATTACTCATATGGAGTCCAGAAATTTTGACTTGGTTTTTTTGCTATTTTTTCAGTGTGGTGGCGCAGTAGGGGGAGGTGTCACATATTCATCATGACGCAGCGACAATTTCATGGCAAAAGGCTCCGCCGAAAGTGCGCAGAGAGCTCGCCAGCTCCAACCTGGTTTACTTTCTGTGCAGTGGTAATTTGGCTGACCGGCGCACAGTGCGCACACGTCACCGAAACCTCACAGGCAGGTTTCCAGAATGTCAGGCACATTTCAATGCAATAAATAATTACAGCAACCACTATTTAATGTAACTATCTGAATCCGGACATAAATTATAGAATCTATTTCGATTGTCCTGATGTCAGATCAAAGGCGGTTGGCACGCGTAATGGAAACTCGACCTGGCTTAATCAACGCAGCTGAATCTGTGATGCAAACTGACGACTTCTCATCTTTCTCAGCCAACCACAAACTGCCTCGGCATCAGGTAGTGCGTATATATCCGGCTTCTTTCGTCTCAAACAATGCAAATGAAAAGAGAAAAAGAGAGACACTTGGCAATGCGTCCTTGACGCACAGGTGCTTCTGATTTCATCCGCGTCACGCATGGCATTTGTTTATGTTGTGATCTCTGCACACTACTTATCTTTATTACACGGGGTTTAAATATAGGTTACTTAATATGAGTGTCTTTATTAGTGGGAAAATATGTTTGCCTTACCCGTAATGCCAACCTCAATCCCACCAAAGCCCTCGACACTGACGGCTGAGAGGGTGGAGGACGCAATGTCCTCTGCCGAGCTCATGGCCACGCTTATGGAGGGGCCGCCTCCAGTGGCCATTTACCCCTTTTTCCACCAAAAAGAACCTGGTGCTAGTGCCAGTGCTTAGTTGGTTCAACCCACGAACCTCCTAAGAACCTGTCTGCTTTTCCCTCACCGAGGAGCCAAATCAGAGCCACGCGATCACGTCACTGTAGTTTAAGACCAACAGATCAGGAGAAAATAAACTTCATTCGAGACCTGCGTCTCTCTCAGCAGCACTCACGTAACAGCTGGCAATACATACATATGGACTGCGGGAAACCACGAATAAAAGTTTATAACAAAAATAATGCTTGCATTCTATGCTCAGTAAAGCCGCTTGCACACTGGACGCGAAACGAATTTTTCGCACGACTGATTACATTCAAAGTTGATGCAAAGACGCGAATACACGCTTGTATTAGCGTCTTTGCATTGACTTTGAATGTAATCTGTCGTGCGAAAAATTAGTTCCCGTCCAGTGTGCAAGCGGCTTAATACTATTATTGTCACTCAGGTTTTATCGTTTTTAGTGGGGGAAAGGAATACAGCTTGATTGCTATGATGTCGTACTGAGTTAAGATCACATATTGAAAATAAATGTGTGACGTATCTTGCATTGTTGTCCATGCATGTTAATCCCAAAATTTTAAGCAGCAACAGAGTGTAATAATAGGAACACGCTATCCATCGTTTCTCTTTCCACTGGTGCAGACAGAAGAAATAAATGAGCAACTTTCATATTTCATTCCAATTTCATAAGTTTGAATGATCTGACGTAGTTTCGTTTTGAAATTCCCTTCAAGTTCGCTAATGGTAATAATTCGCGAATGCCCTAGCTAGCCAGCTAACTCGTATTCGTACTGGTTAATATAGACGTAAGCAGTGCAGAAAGCATGCCTGAAGCAGCAAAGTAAAATGCAACATTAACGCATCCTGCAGATATAGGACAGAGGCTTTTTCATTCCAACATGAAAATCACTGAATTGCGATGACTTAGCTAGCTCGGTGGCTTTGTAGCTGGCTGGTTTGCTAGTTAGCTAGTTAGATCAGCGACGCGCTTTCAAGTTTAAGTAGTTGGCGACAGGTAACGTGCCATATTTAGTTTCAATGCAAGCCAACAGTGGCCAACAATACTTGGTTATTAATAACGTTATGAACTTGGCCGGAGTGCTTCTGAGGTCAGTCAGTGGGATGTCAGGGTTGCATTCCAAGTTGATACATAGTCCTAGATTCTTTGTTGTCAGCAGGTGGTGGTTAGAGGCATGCGTTGCATGTTGTCTGGGGGTGGCTGGTGGGTTTGTGGGTGGTGTTTTGTGTTGGGGTGTGGCCTGGTGCCTTTTTGGATGTTCACAGTTCATCGTCTTTTTGGTTGCTGATTTGTGCGGCGGCAGTGGGATGACGGGGACCTGTCTGATTCCCTTGGGTGTGCGGCTAGCGACCTGAGTGCAGCAGCACTTTTAGTGGTGGGGTTTGGGCTTCCCGCCCTGAGCCTGGCATGGACAGGGACGTCTCCCATCTGGAAATCATCAATTGCTCTTGTTCCTTTTTTTTTGTTGCGTTGCCTGTTACAGTTGTTATTGGTGCTTCTTCAAATACCTTCAAATTTTTATTTCTTTTTTCTCTTCTATTGTTAAAATCTTTTTTTATTGTATTGTTTTATCTGTCGTTGTTGCCATTGTTCTTTATCCTTTGCTTTTTTTATCTGTTGTCATTGTTGTTTTTGTTGATTTTTTTCCCCTTTCTCATTTCTTTTAATTAACAAGGTAATGGTCAAGATGGGGGGAATATAGAAAAGGGGGGGGGGGTCAAAAGAGATTACGAATAATGGTAAAATAAAGCACTTATTGCGCAGGTGTACGTCACTACCTTGCTCAAGGTTGGAATTTCCATGCACTGAGACTAACACACCTTGCTGGTATGATCTCAGGTAGAAGTCAAGGTTATTTCTCAACTGGCTGGGAGGCACAGGGGGACAAAATATAAGTAAGTAAGTAAGTAAATAAATAAATAAATGATCTCAAGAAGTGTTACTTGATTCATAGCAAAAGTGTTTGAGTCATTACATTTGGAAATGAGAAGTTTGATCTGGTGGTGGCTCACCAGGAAAGGCCAAGGAGGCAAACAAAACAACAGTCTTCAATCTCTATGCACCAAGAATGAACACAAGACGTTTCATATCATTCCCATTAAGTGTGTCAATTTTCTGCAGTTTTTAAAAAAATAAGCAGTTGGACTGGTGTCAAAAAGTCAGAGGGTTGTCGACATCAAAAACAGGGCTTCTTTATGCACTTGAAATGATCACAAGTGTGACATGATTCCCAGAAAAACTGTTTGAGTTCTTGCATTTGGAAATGTGAAGTTTGACCTTGTGCTGGGGCAACAGGAAAGGTCATTGGGTCACACAAAACAATTGAGTTTATCCTGTATTCATGAGAAATTCACAAAAAAAGTTTAATGTGATTCCAATGAAAACTTTCAAGTTATTGCAGGACCTTTGGAAGAAAAAACTTAACGTCAAAGATCCACCAACATCCTTCGCAAGAGAGATGGGGTTATTTATGGATCTGTTTTTCTTTAACACACATCTACCTCTGGTGTTTATTGCCAAAGTGCTTCCAATAGGTTGTAGAAACAAAATTCTTTTTTATTAGATTCTGTGGGTCAAGACGAATCAATCCATGTAAGCCACACCCATTTCTGTATTTGCAAACTTTCTGCCACATTGAATTATTTCTAAAACCTTTCATTTTTATCTCTTCCTTGACAGTGAGATCAATTACACAAAATTTAAGGGCGTGGCCTATAGTAATATAAAGAGCTGTTTCTCCCTAATGCAGTATCCAATCATTACCAAACTTGAGAACACACATCTACAGGTCATGCAGCTTCATTACACTGAATTTGGTTTAAATCTGTGCATAGTTGGCGCAATAGCAAATGAATGGTCTTAACTCAAGAACCAATTGTGCAAGCAACTTTAAATTTTGCATGCTTCATTAAGGTCACAGTTGCCATGAAAACCTATAAGAACAAAGTGATAGTTCAAACAAGACGTTTGACATCAGCCAATTAAATTTCATTAGCCCCTGTGCTCACTTTAATTGTGATCAATCATGAATCTTTATACTATTGTTAAGGGTGTGTAAAAGGGCAGTCTTAATGCAAATTTCTTTGATTGGCCAAATGGTGGCGCTATAGAGAAGTACAACAAATTTGATTCCAATTGGCCAATATGTGGCGCTGTACTAAGAAAAACAATGTAAAATTGCATATTTCTTTTCAACCATTTGACTCAGTGGTTGTAATTTTGCATATTGCATCTCTGCATGAGGATCAAATAGTCTTTTGAATGAGCAAAATAAATATTTACTTATCTGGCTGTTATGTGTCAATCAGGTTGCAGCTGCTATTTCAAAGACATGGCAATGACTTATCAACCTGAAATTCGCTGTGCGAAGTATACCATGCACAGTTTTGAGCCATGAACTGGAAATTGTTTGAAAAACTTACACAATTTGTGTCCTCACTGCTTCAAAACTGATGATTGCCTCATGTTGCTTAGATCCCGTAATTGCCGCTTGCATGTTTTATTTGTTCTTTTTTTCCTACACAAATTACAAAAGGTGGCTTCATTGTCCCAATGTTGGACCCACGCATAAAAAACACTTCCAATTGTGAGCCTACATGACACTAAAGCCTGAAACAAACCAAGTGAGCTACAGTGCCCATGACACTATTTTTTCAGTTTTGTTGCAGTTTAGTTTCGGAAAGTTGGTAGCCATCTTGTGTTTTATGTCTACAGAACAGTCTTTTTAATGAAATGGTCATGTTCAAATGGTAATGCACATAATCTAGGCCTAGGGGAGTATTTTTTTTAATTCTCTCATTCGGCCTTCAACAAAAATGAAGTGATAGATTTATAGTGCTATTCTAACGTGACAAGTCTAGCATTTGGACAATGCTTGAAGTCATGTCAGAACAGCTGAAATTAATTATTTGAAAATATCTTGGGTTGATTCAAGTATCATGCTGGTTATCATATATCGCATACACAAAATCTTTCTGACCAAGAACTGAATATGAGAAAACTCATCAAGAAAAAAACCATGAATATTGAATTGGTTAGTAATTCATTGAACAGCTAAACTGTATTTGTGCCATTATGCAAGCTCTGATTAATTAATTATCATATTTAAAGTATTCTCAAATGTTCCCAAATGCATCTCCTAGCCTTCTAAATTTCAAAATTTTCCATGGAATTTTTGGCTTTTCTGTCAGCACTGGCTATAAGAGGTCAGATCTCCAGTAAACCACAATTTTCAGCAAAGTACTTAATAAAACGGTCACAGCTGGAAAAATAACTTATTTTTTCACCATCTGAAGGAAAAACACACAAGCCAGTATGAGAAATTCAGAAGTTATGTGAGGAGAGTTTTGCTGCAGCAGGTGATGTGCAGCCCAAAAAGCAAGCAAATGATGCATGATAATAAATGTAAATATCATGATATTACAAACCCCAATTCCATTGAAGTTGAGGCGTTGTGTAAAACGTGAATAAAAACAGAATGCAATGATTTGCAAATCTCATAAACCCACTTTTTATTCAGAATAGAACATAGACAACATACGTACCTGATATTTTACTATCTCTTGAAAAATATTAGCTGATTTTGATTTTGATGGCAGCCACATCACATCTCAAAAAATTGGTTTGTATTTTTAGCCCATGTTGCCCACCCCCACTGTGGTTTATAATAAACATTGGCGCGGTTGGATTGAATCAGAGGTTATCATGACTTGAGTCGGGTTTAGAAGAATCTGGTGTCAGCAGAGTGAAGTTGGGTTGGACGGTACTGGGTTGGAGCCCCGAGATGCAAAACTCAGGGTGGGGGTCTTTTCTGGGAGCCATCTAGGCTTCAAATGATCTCTGAGGTTCCTATTGAGGACAGGTCAGAAAAAGGAGAAGAAAGGAAGAAGAAATATGGGGATTAAGGGTGTCGAACATTGGGTAAGGCAGACAAGGAAACGTATTATTGGGCAGTATAAATGGGACTATTTGTTAATAGGTGGGTGAAGAGAGTGGAGCATGGTCTTGTTCCTTAGCTTGCAGTCATGTTAACTACATGTGATAAATATGCCACTTTCGGCAACACTGGAAAAACAATAACTTTCATGACGATCCTGCTCTTTTTCATTGAAAAGGGGTGCCTGGGTCTACCAACAGCCATGGACCTGGCATGCAGTATCGAAGAGAAATTTCAACCGGCCAGTCTTAAATTCACAGGAATGATAAATCAAAGAATTTTGAAATGAGGGAAACACTGGTTCGGGGTGATTCCAGACTTTCAAGGAGTTGGGCCAAGTGCTTAAGTCTGGAGATCAAACAGATTTTTCAGGGCCTCGGCCTGTAATTGTTGAGGAGGTTTCCTGAATGGGTCTGTACAGAATCCTCATTGGTCTTTTGAACTCCCTGTTCTTTCATTCGGAGGTTTAGTGGCGAGAAAGGCCTGTGTGCTGGCAAATGTTGAGTTTTCAGCACAGTTATCCACCATTACTCTGTCAAGAGTCAGTGAAAGAGTAAATCTTTATTACTGGCCTGCTTACCGTCACGGAGCTGTGAAACAACAGTGCCTTGTGCTCATTCACTATAAATGAATGAGAATTCGCGTTTCGAATAGCTCTGCAACAGGTCCCCCCAATTTACCACTGAAATTCAGAGAATTTTGGTTTCTCTGGAATATGTCTCTGGATCGTTTGATCCATCATCTTTTAACTGGAGGGGTCAGTATTCTAATCTCTGTCAGTGATAAGTTGTGAGGAGACTGGAATTTTGAACACAGCCATACAGTATGTCAACAGGACTCAGGGTTGGCTGTCTAACTGGCATTTTGAGGGTCGTGCTGCTGGTTTGGTTGATCAGGTAATACAGTCAAGCTTGTGTTCGGGTCTACTGTGATGGTTATTCAGGGTGTGTGCCGTGCTCGGTGTGACGCAAGGCGTGACAGTCCATGTACTTTCAGGCAGTTTGTTTTCTCCTTTGAAACCAAAAATGAAAAACTGGAAATACCACTGTTGTTAAGTTTTTTTTCATTTTAAAACAGGAATGAAAAAACTGAACAAAAGTGGTTGTTTCGTTATTCTGTTTTAAATCAAACAACGGAAAATAGATTCATTTTTCCTTTTTTTGTTGTCGGAGTCAACAAACGAAAACCACCAAAACTACTTAAAAAAAATGGTCCAATTTTTTTTTTTTTTTCATTCTTTGTCCATTTTTCCCTTTTGATATGAACTGTGAAGAAGGGCAGACAACTGAAAAGGAAGTAAAAGTAAATATATCAAAATAAGAATTTGGATATAATGGTCAGTTTGTAAAAGTCTAATATATGCAAGCACAGGATTTATACCATGCAGGATAATGTTAGAGGATAAATAAATAAATAAACAAACGAACTTTTTGTTCTGTTCTTTTTATTTATACATTTTTTTAAACCAAAAAAGTGTGTGATAAATTATTTAGCTGCGTAGCGTGAATTAAAACCCAAATGAATTAAATGCAGAAGGTAGTCTGTGTGGTCCTTCAAAATCAAATTAAACCCATAGACTAAATTGGACACTGAATAAATCACTCATCTCTGAATTAGGTTTTCAATGGGGTTGAGGTCTGGGGACTGAGATGGCCATGGGAGGAGCTTGATTCTGTGTCTGGTGAACCATTTCTGTGTAGATTTGGCCACATGTTTAGGGTCATTATCTTGCTGAAAGACCCAGTGACGACCCATCTTCAGCTTTCGGGCAGAGGCCACCAGATTTTGATTTAAAATGTCCTGGTATTTCAAAGCGTTCATGATGCCATGCACCCTTACAAGGTTCCCAGGGCCTCTGGAAGAGAAACAGGCCCACAGCATCACCGATCCTCCCCCATACTTCACAGTGGGCATGAGGTGCTTTTCTGCATACTCATCTTTTGTGTTCCGCCAGACCCACTTAGAGTGTTTGTTGCCAAAAAGCTCTCTTGGTCTCATCTGACCAAAGCACACGGTCCCAGTTGAAGTCCCAGTACCGCTTAGCGAACTCCAGACGTTTGCGTATATGATTGTGAGTGAGAAAAGGTTTTTTCCGTGCATGCCTCCCAAACAGCTTGTTGGCATGTAGATAGCGCCTGATGGTTGTTTTGGAGACTTTGTGACCCGAGGATGCTACCATTTGTTGCAATTCTTTAACAGTGAGCTTTGGAGAACTTTTTATTTCTCTTACCATCCTCCTCACTGTGCGTGGTGGCAAAATATTTTTGCGTCCTCGTCCAGGCTTGTTTACCACTGTTCCAATTGTTTTAAACTTCTTAATGATTCGTCTGACAGTAGATATGGGCAGGTGCAGGCGAGTGGCTATTTTCTTGTAGCCATTGCCTGACTTGTGAAGGTCGACACACATCTGCTTTACTTGAATGGTGTGTTCCTTTGTCTTTCCCATGTTGAAGAGTGGATAAGAGAAATGGCCTCTGTGTCACGTCATATTTATACCCCAGGGAAACAGGAAGTGATGAATTACTAATTAAATGTTCCTAAATACTCTGATCAACTTTGTAAACTACTGTAGAAATGACAGAAATACTTCAATTGCATTTATTTCCTAGGAATTGTCAGGGGTGCCAATAATTGTGGAACAGGTGATTTTATGAAAAATAATTAAATCTTAGCCAGGGATTTTTTTTTTTCCCTTAAAATTCACTTGAGTTGAAGGTTACATTTTTCTACAATTTTCATTGCGAGAGTATGCTTCTGCAATAAAAATTGAATTTATTTTAAGGCTTTTAACACATCTTAACCAGGGGTGCCAAAAATTATGGAGGGCGCTGTATGTGGGCAAGCAGTTGAAAGGAGACACTATTCAAATGTTTAGTTTAGATGAATAATTATCTTACCTCCACATGTCCTTCCCACGACGACAACAGGTTATTGTATATCCGGATAATTAGCTTCTTCCCGATACAAAAAAATAATGTCGGCGTAGCAACAGGTTTTTTTCGGGGGGACGTAGTCAAGGCGGAGGGCATTTGTTGTCAAGGCGGCCGCCCTAACTATAAAGCGCTGCGGGAAACCCAGCATTTGCTTGCATGATAATTGTCTTTCTTTACGACGACGTGTCCACAGATTCACAAATTAAGAATCCGATGATTATTTACTTTGGTTAATTTTTTCACGCTGTTGTTTCAAATATTTCACAACGTGGACATGGAATTTTTATTCTTCATGGCTTCATGGTTTTCGAGGATAAATAACTGCGCTCAAAATAAATGCAGCAATTAGACAATTTAACGGCTCGTTAAAGGATCGCACTTGCAGTTGCAAGATAAACCAGCACTTACACTGAAACCACAGTAACTAGTTTGAAGACCCCTGGTTCAAAGTGACCAAGAGAGGACCCCTCATGGACCACAGTCATGACATTACATAGTGGAAAAAATCGATCTGCCATAGTGGCATTGATTTGCAGTAGGCGGGCTTTATAGGCTATTTCATTAACAGTGAAATAATCATAACTAGATATTATATGGGTATTTTTGCACTTTAATAGCTCTACGTTAGAGTCTGGAGAAGGCGTTTCATCAGTCCAATATACAGCAGCACCTGCTAGCTTAGGCGATGAGTACAAAAATGCCCCCGTAGTATTTTACTGCACATTGCAATACACAACAGTTAGTCAAACAAACTCCGTGATATTCCCGATTAAATCAGTTGAATGGTTAAATTTCCTGATTTTTCCATGTCTGCAATGCATGCTTTAAATTTCCTTATTGTTAAAAGCCAAAACACAATGAGTTCATTCACAAAATTTACCCTATTTACAGGGGCAAAAAGTGAAATAGTTTCACCGCTAGGTTTGCTGTTGTGCATTGCCTGTAGACCAAACAAAGCGTGTCTTAAACCACACATCCCTCTACCTCTGCTCTCCACCCCCCCACTCGCCTCGTCTATGAACGACTATCTGCAAAGTGCAAACACATTGTGCAAAACAACATCACCATTTTGTGGAACATGTCGAGTAACGAAGTAACTAACTTATAGCGTTATAATGCCGCAAGAAAGAGAACTTCCTTTTGGCAAGTTTTCTATGCTATTTTGTCCGTAAATTAATCATTATGCCAATAATTTAGTGTGTCACCATTGGCATCAAACGTGTCTGTTCGCCGCAGCAGTGACGTGCGGTCGGAGGTTAATTTGGTGAGGGAGAATCCTTCCCTTTGCTTGATTAGCAATCAGACAATTAACTAGTTTAGTAAGACTGTTCGGCAGAATGACGGGTCAGTTTAAGTTTCCGCGGCGTTATTATCAGTAACTACACACAACCGTAACGCCTGACCCATTGCTGGGACTGAGCCGCTATCAACTCAAGCTCCGGACATTAACCCATACTGCGATTGTAACGTTAAATTTAATTGAATCGACATAGCGACACGTGCCTAACGTTACTGTAACACTAATTAAAGCAGACATTTGACTTTATGTTGTTACTCACCTGTCCAGGAGAAGAAGAGCTAGCTCCGAGTCAAATTGTAGCCCCTTTAGCTCTCGCAGTGCTCTCCATCTTGGAAATGCAAGGCCATTATTAATCCGGGTTCTGTCCCTTTCTTTATCCAACAACTTCTTCGTCAACGACCGTTGTTTCTTTAGAAGTAATTTCGGATCCAGCTCGTCTTCAGGTAAACGTTGCGTTCCATTCTCCGCCATTTCGCTTTTTAAAAAATGCGCACTGCCACCGCTGCCACTGCTCACTGGCTGTAGCCTTTTATAGGAAGGGAGGGCCAAGGGCTCCGAGAGGAGGGAGGAGGCGGCGATTCACACGAATGTAAATGAACGCGCAGCCGGACTGGGCTTTAAACAAGGGGCTGGAGATCAACACAGAGAGCAGGTGTGTGACGTCCTGCTATACTACAGATGAAATAACACCTCTCGTTCTTCACATAGCGATTTTTTTAATTCCTTCAATCTAGAAATGATGCATTTCCACTTATTGCCCCTTTAAGGGTTCAAGCCTGGGTTCACTCAATTTAAGTACTTCTAAACACTAAAAACACATAAAAATTGTGTCAGCTGAAAAAAGCTCAGAATGGAATTTGATTTTAATCAAATTTAATAAGTTTGTTACCGTGAAAACTGTACATTATTGGCGAAAAATGTGAAATCTTGTGGCAACAATATCTCAGAAACTATACCATATTTTCCTGTAATTCTTTTTTTTGTTTTGAAGCTAATATTACCAGCTATACAATGACATACTCATTCTGGGGAATTTCACGGGAAAATATTTTGAAAAATTATTTGGTCATAGAATTTTAGAAATGGGTGGCAGAACCTGCCTGGCAGATGGATCATAAATACACCGTGTTTCTACCTACCCAAAAATGGCTATGTCATTGTATAGAACATAACAAACTGATGCTATGGTGAAAATTTCAGAGCAATACCTTGAAAAATGTGGATTTTATGCCCGCCACAAGCCTGATAAACTATGAAATTTTGCGATGCGAGAAAATCGCGTTTTTGTCGCGAAACGAATGCACTGGAGGCGTTCACATGATAAAAATCCACTTAAAAGATAGTTTTTTGGTCTTAAACCACCTTTCATGAATGTTTTGAAACATTTTTAACAAAATGAAAAAAAAAAAAATTTTCAAGTCTGAACCTAGTCTTGACCCCTTAAGTTTTAAATTAAATTTTTTTTATTATTATTTCTACCAGTCCTGTATACATTTTCTCATTCAAAGAAAATACATACAAATAAAATGAAGTTTTGACTTCATTGGAGCAGATTGATTTAAAAAAGAAATAAGCAAACAAACTGATAAATATAAAAGTATAAATTAAAAATTATAAAAATTAAAAAGAACAAAAACCCCAGTAATTACTTGAACAAGCATAATGCTTTTACTGCCTAAAGAAGAGAATGCCATCACAGGATTTGAACCCTAGATTTCCAAATGCAAGCTCTTCGCCCTAATCACACATCATACACCCTAATTTAGTGTTTGTATTGTTGCCAGTCTTAGTGCTTGTGCTTTATGGCGCAAGGATTCTCAGAAAAGACTTTGTGAATTACTGTCGAATATTTCGCGAATAATCATACTGAAAATACCACAAATAAACCAGTTAAGAGTTTATATTGTCGCGCTCTTTAAGTACATGTAAATGGCCAATGGACTCAGTTTGACGCACCGGGAACGCAAGGCTCTTTCTCAGGCTAGGTTTGTGCGATTAAGGTGGTTTATAGGGCTCGTTGGAAATGTCAGAGCCCAAAGAATCAAATGGCTGCTAAGTCTTACTGACAGCATCACAAGCCGATCACAGAGTGGAAAATACATTGAGTGTGAACTGAATGCTCAGAATCTGACATCCTTTGAAGCAGTGCCCTGGAAAAAAATATGCATGGAGACTGGCAGGTTTCAATATAGCACAGACACATTCGGCTAACAATAGCAAGCGCAGATTTACCCTTGAACACAGTTTTTTATTGCAAAATATCAACGGTAAGAAAGCATTTTTGCTCATTGCTGTAGAATGTAAAGTGTATTCTTGCTGTTATTTGAGTGTGGTGTCAGTTTAAAATGACACGGCTTATATCATTGGATTCTGCAAACTTTCCTCTATCATTTTATGCATGGTTTGTATGCATAGCACAAATTCAGTGGAAGCGCTAGCTATTGAGTACTGATATTATATTGTCCTATGTTTTGCTGCAAGCTTATTTCCTTGCTTGGTGCTTGAATTGTTTGGTTTAGGCAAAAATGGTCATCATGTGCTTTTCGCTGAGTCTCTTCCCTTTAATTGGATATGCCCTATGACGATGTTGCCATTAGGAAACATGCTCTATTTATGACACGTAATGATCGCCCCCGGTACCGGGGGCATTCGCGTTTAAGAGATTAATGGAGGTCGAGATTTTCTGGTGAAATGTGATCCAGAAGGGTTTTTTTTTTTTTCAGTGATTAATGTGTATTGAGTTCCTTGATTTCCAGGCAACAACAATAGTTTTCTTGGTGATAGCAAGTGCCATTAGGAGTGACCAACTGGTTCTCATGTTTATGTTTGCTATTGATACAGTACATCTCCTAGTAGGCAAAGTGAGGGGGATGGTAGGATGGGGCAGCCCAGGAGAGTAGATAATGAGGTAGCAATTTCTGTCTAAAAGTATTTCGCAGGTGTGCAGTGCCATATGGTTTGGAATCAGGAATCATGAGTGTTCTGTACACAGTGTGAGCACATTTCAGATTGTACCAATCCCATTTGGAGCATCCTGTGCCTGGTGAGATGAACTCTGTGAATTATCTTGTACTATTGTATGAGGTGCATATTAGAATTTTTGCTCATGGAGAAAATATTCTTATAAATTTGGTTCCAGAAGTTAGCATTAGGCGTAATGGATTTATCTTCTCCCAGTTTTATTGATGGTGAGGACATTGTTTTGTCTGATTGAGATCATACTGTATTTAATGGAAGGGGTTTTGTTTGAAGTAATGATATATATTAAGTCTAATGTTGTAGAAGGGCAGTTCAGATTAATGGCTGTTAAGTTAAATTTAGATTCAATGGAAGACATGAGCTGTTGATATTAAAGGAAGTGATTAATGCCAATGCTGTACTTCCAGACCAGGTTGGAGAGTATGAGTAAGGTACTATTATTGAAGGTGTGTTTGAAATGTGCGATGCCTTTTCGCTCCATCGGTGTGAGTTGAGTGGGTTTTTTTTTTTTTATTGAGAGGAAGATCGGGGTTGTTCCGAATGTGAGTGCAACATGATGCTGTAAGAATGGTTTTTGTGATGTTATGGTTTTTCCACCTGGTTGTCAGAGTCCTTGCTAAAGTTAATACTTTGAAATAAGAATGGAGTTTGATGGACTGACTTAGAAAAAGTCTGGAATATGAATTTCTTTACAAAGTGTTTTTTTTCTCTATTTCTATCCATGTGCTGTCTGACTGGTTATGATGTATCCACTTAGATATATATTGGAGTTGGTTTGCTAAGAAGTCATGGAAAAAATGTGGGGCCTCTAAGCCCCCTTGTTTTTTGGGTTTCTGTTGGATTGCCAGTTTGATCCTAGGTGTCCAGTAGTATTTTGTGAGGATGGAGTCCAGTGACTTAAACCAGGTGAAAGAATAATTTTATGTGCCAAATCCAGCCTTGAAAAGATTCCACTCCTATATCATCACACACTGCATCTGTTGACTGGAGGAGAGTTCCCAGGATATAAGAGTTTCAGTCATATACTTTCCATCGACATGCAGCGAAACATTCCTCTTTAAGCTTTAGGGTGGGAGAGGTGGAAGGCAAACATTTATAAAATGGTGATTATTTTATATCCATTCACATATTCTTCGAACAGTGAAGGCTCTTATTGTCCCAAATGACAACAAAAAGAGGATGCTCTGACAGCTCATGGCCTCAAATAGACCATTGAGAAATGTTAGATGATGTTCGGTGTTGTACGACCCTAAAGTAACGTGGCTGTGGAGAACCCCATAGATGCTAAAGGCAGCACGTATGGTCACGCTGCAGTTCAACAATGGCATGTCGACCAAATATGTTGCGACCTCTCCCAGAAGATGCATTATTAAGGCCTCTCCATGGAGTCCAATTCAAAAATGCTCTATACACTGTGAATATAGACTAAAATTAGTTTTGTAAATGACACAGCATGACAGGCTTCATATCACTGTAAATAAGTGCTGCTTTACATACAATACAGTATGAATGTTGGCACCGTAGATGTACACTTACTTGCACATATTGATATCGTTGCTCTTTCATTCTTTCTGAGTTTCACTCCAATGATGCGCGATAGGCTTGTTTCATCCTTTTCTGGTTGCATTGCAGGACATGGTCAATTGTGGACAGCTTCACACTGTTAATTCCTTCAAAATTCACAATGTCTTCACTAATCCGCTGTTGTATTTCACACAGTTGAATTTCTTTATTTTGAAGGACCACATCAACAGTTATTCTCCTGTTGTGAGAATTTATGTGACCTTCCTCCCTCGTATGGCTGTCTTTTAACTCTAGAAAATGATCATAGAGTTAGAGTTGTACCTGCTGTAATACTGTATTTACAAGTTTCCCCTAATACTGTGCAGTACAGATATAGTATAGTACTGCTCGTGAGATTTTTTCCCCTGTCCCTTTCTTGAATTTTGGTAGCATTATTTACTGAGACATCCTACTGAATACTTTTGCTGTACTGTAACTTTCTGGGGCCAAAAATCCTGGTAATTTTACCTGTTTTCCTCTCTGAATGTGTTGATTATAGAGGCCACAAAGAACCCACTTAAATTCGGTTGAGACATTGTCCTGCTTCCCTCTGAATCACACCATGAACAAGAACATGATCTATGATCGTTGCTCTAATTTCATTTGAAATTTCAGCTCTTGTTCTTGGTACTACCAAGTCCTCTTCCTCCTCATCCACCACCTCTGACACGCACTCCTCCTTGTGTGTGTGTGTGTGTGTGTGTGTGTGTGTGTGTGTACCAGTTGCAGTTGTGTTGATCTTGCCGTATGTTGGTGTCTGTTTGAATTAAAGACAAAGATTGACATACAGAAACAATAAAAGAAAAGAAAAACAGAACAAAGCAGAATGCAGAGAGCATCAAGGGGCAGGGTGGGACCTATGTGCATTTAGTGGGACAAGTGTCTGCATGTAGGGAAGAGAGGAGGAGAGAGCGAGTGATACCTTTGTATGTGTGTGGGAGAGAAGGAAATTGTGTGGCTTTGCGTGTGTGAAAGAGGGAGACACACACGATGTGCGTGTGTGGGAGAGAGGACAAGAGAGATATATTGCCTGTGAGTATAGGAAAGATATATAACTGTGTCTGTGTGAGGCAAAAAGATACAACATGTGTGTGCAGAAGGAAGGCCATATACATTGTGTGCGTATTGGAGTGAGAGCGACACATTGTGCTCGAGTGAAAGAGAGAAAGAGAAGGAGTAAACTGATTGAAAAAGAGAGAGATCAAGAGAAAGAGGAAGAAAGAGAGTGTTTGAAGACTGGAAGAGCCAAGGGGTTACATTACAGTACAATTGTCCATCGATATGAAGTTTACACACTGCAATGACCAATTTTTTTTTTTTTCCTTCCTTAAGTAGCTGGCTTTTGATCAGGATTAGTTATTTTCAACTGTCCAGAATCTCCCCTGGGTATTGATCACTGAGGTCATAGTCTGTACTTTATGTTGGTTTCCTTTTTTCTGGACAACTTCTTTCAGTTTGAAGTGTTCCAATTGCCAATGATTGGCCTTGGATGCCTATTTTCTGTATGTTTTCCTTCCAGATGGTATACTTGGTGAAGGGTAATACTATTGGAAGTTTCAGATGAAATTTTGAGCTGACTAACCATAAAGTCCTTTATCATCTTTGATTGGTCGACAGGTTTTTTTTTTTTTTTTTTTGGGAATGCCAGAAAAGACTAGATCATCTCTCATGCTGTGCATTTGAAGATGAAGAATATCAGCTTTCAGGGATTTATTTTTGGCGATGATGGAGGTAATTTGGGTGGTCAGCATTATGGTCCACGCCAGGAATCAAGTGTGGAGGCAGAGTACAATCCAATAGGTAGACAGCTTATAGGGTAAGATGGGGACAGACCCCCAGAGGAAGAGGGTGGGATGGAACCCCAGATAAGGATAGCACAGTTCAGTACAGATGTTGTGGACAACGTTGAGCTGTCAATCACCGGCCAGTGACTTCCAAGATGACAGCCAGGCAGAGTGTACACTTCCCCAGCACTGAACTGTCCCACAGGAGAGTGGAGTAGCTTGAGGGGAAATTGGTTCCAATCCTGAGGACCATAGAAGGACTGTGAGCTTTTTGATGCATTTTCTAATGCAATGCTTATTGACCTAACCTAACCAGAAGTATTTACCTTCTCAACGGAGCCTGATATAACAAGGACATTTCAGCCAGAGTCCAGCACATTGTTGGCTGCCACTGTAATTGCTACACTGCTGTAAACTGATAAGGCTGGAAATGATAGCATTAATACATTCTTTGCACCCCCGATAGACCATCAGGCACAAAATATCGACCTCTGTGTTGGTTTGTTTTGCTTATGACCGACCTATAATATTGTTCATGACCACACGATAGAATGCCTCCAACTTGCAGAGCGTTCACTGCTTCTGAAAACCTTGTTTTTTTGAAGTGGAATAAATTTGTTCAGTCAGAATTTTTTTTCTGACCAAGTTTTTTCCTAGTTTTCATGCCAGGATTATCCAGGCCCAAGCCAGGTGCAAAAAATACTGAAGTCAAAAAACAAAATGACCCAAACAAAAAATTGCTAAGGTTTCAAATGCTAGAAACCTATGAGCATGAACTTCAAATACTTTATTAAGCAATGCTCAAAAACATGAAAATTTTATTTGGCAGATTTTATGTATCCATCATATTTTAAGACCTATTTCCTCAGAATAGATATTTTGTGACTGCAGTACCTTTAGCACCAGGGCTTTCATTTCAGATCTAGCATCATGTGGCAACCCTGACAGAATTTACAGCACAGAGGTAGTACTGCCTCTTGGGACAGTTGATGTTTCCACAGTCAGTTTTTGTGAATCTTGCACTTTTGATGACCTGCTCTCGCCTCTCTGTTATTTTATGTTCTAGGGTAGATGTAAAACTATAACTCCTGCTACTAGGTACTCATATGCTGGTGTATCTGAACCCCATGTGTTTGTGGATGTGAGTGTTTTACAAGAGGTCTGAAACGCCCAGGGACACTGGCGTAAGTATACGCAGTTAAGCCAGTGCGGTTGCACTGGGACCTGGAGAGTAAGGGGGCCAATAGTGAAATTGGACCCATCATGAATCCATAGCATCTCCAGCAGTCCTTTTATTCAATTACTCTACTGCTATATTAAAGCTGCTGTAACTGATTTGGTCGTTTTTGTAGCCTCTTGTCCAAAGCCTATGTAAGCAGTCCCCGCCCCCATCCCCAAGCCAGGCACAGGAATGCGCATCGGATTCCGACAGAGGCAGAGGAGAGTAGCGACTCAGTTACAATATAAGTACAATATAAACAGACACTCTCAGTGATTGTTGTGTGAAAGCTACACTGAAAATATGGACGAATGACACATTAAATCCATGCAGAAACTTCGGTATGAATGGCTATTTGAAGGTATTAGCTAAAACTAGCTAGTGTCCTATAGCCCCACATGCTATTCTTGCCAGTGTTGTAGTCGAGTCCACAACTTCCGAGGCCAAGACTGAGTCTGAGTCACCACCCTCCGAGGCTGAGACCGAGTCCGAGTCACCACCCTCCGAGGCCAAGACCGTGTCCGAGTCACCAGCCTCCGAGGCCGAGACCAAGTCCGAGTCACCACCCTCCGAGGCCAAGACCGTGTCCGAGTCACCAGCCTCCGAGGCCGAGTCACCACCTTATGATTTAACCCCTTAGTGCTCGAAGCCATGTTTACTCGTGAACAACTGCTGTGCTCGAGCCCCGGATCCGTCTATGAACGATAGCTCATGCAGGTCGTATAAACAGGTGAGCAGTGAATGCTGCCGTGCACGCTGGCCTGGATTATTTTCACTTATGGTCATTGGTGTAATGGGTGATAAGAACTGTGCTGTTTAGCATCTAAACCATCCAAACACTGACTTGAGTTCATGTGATGTACGATAAGGATGCAATCAATTACGCCATTTTCATTTTTTATTTACATAGAAACAGATTTTGAGATGACAAAATGACGTGACATGAAAAAACTTACATCAGAAATTCTTGACAGTGTGGTAAGTTTGGAAGCACGGTTCAACGCATAATGGAATCTCATAACTCACGCATATGTAGATTGACTCTTTCTTTACACCGTTCTTGGTGCAAACTACACAAGGCTCGCACAGTCTCAACCTTTTCCCAGTCGGCGGGTGCAAATTTGCCAGTTGGTTACTGCAATTAATGATGATCATTCCTTAGTTGTAATCAAGAATATGACGTGGTTTCACCATTCGCTCACCCTGACGATTCCTCTTCACTGTTTCACACGTTGGCCCGGTGTATGGTTGACAGCATCTTCACAAGCTTTTTGTCCTGCCACAGCAGGACCAGCATCAGTTCGTTTGGCTGTCACCATGTGATCACAGTGAAAATGAACGAAACAAAATTGACAAACTGAAAGTAATGGAATGTATGCACAAGACTTCTTACTGTATGCACATGACTTCTTATATCACCCAAGACCAATCATCATGTCACATGAACTCAAACCATTATCTGTGTTTAGATGCAAAGCAAAGAAAACATTCATTACGGTTCCCCATGTTTAGATGCAAAGCGAGAATCGAGATAAGACGGATCCGGGACTCAAGACCGTCAGCGGTAATATGAGTACACACGTTTCCGGGCCAGTGCGATAAGCGTACTGATAAAGAGACCGCGAAGGCATGGTCGTCGCGATGGAAATATACGGGAAACAAAGGGTTAAAGTCCAAATTTAATGTCTGAAATCAATTTTATGTGAACACTGGGAGGGTCATGTTACGTCTAATGTTCCCTCCCATACCCCTTTTCCACCAAGCTGGTTCCAGTGCTGGTTCAGAGCCAGAGCCTGACTTAGCACCAGTTCTTTGCCTTTCCACAGCCTTAGCACCAGCTCCTGGCTCTCAAAACTGGTGCCAAAGCAAGCACCAATTCCTTGCTGGTCCCATAGACTGTATAAAAAGATGGACAAAGCAACCATGACGTCACCCATTAGTTTCAGCATACCATTTAGGAAGCCTCAATTTTAGCAATTTGAAGTGTGCCATTTTGTCATTTTGAAACCGGATGTGATTCCTATTGGACGAGAATTGAATATCCAGGGAGTAGCGTGGGGTGGATCTACGGGTGGATCTGACTGTATCAGACGAGGACCAGAGGATAGTCACGCCCCTAAAGCATATTCTGGCTTTATCCTTTATTCCAGTCTATTTGGGACCATAATTTACAAAAATGAACATCATGATATATTGAAGGAGACTTGAAACTTTCGATAGATACCATAAAATTATGTGGAAAATCATTATTTAAATAATAAATCAGGTGGGAAAGTAGGGTCATTTTCTCATAGACTTCTATAGGATTGAACTTCTTTCTGCAACCACCGAAGTCGCCATCTGCTGACCATTAAATAGAATGCAAATTTTGGAGATTTCCGCATTGGCCTCAATTTCCAGACCCGAGTGCTGCGTCCATCTTTTTATACAGTCTGTAGCTGGTCCAGTGTAAGTACTGATTACGTGGGTTGGAGTTATAGTGCCCAAACAAGACCAGCACAGTCGCGGAAGTATTTTGAGCGTTCTGCTCGCAGTAAATGTTGCAATAAACAAGCATCTGTCGTATATCTGCATGATGCCTTTATATTTTATTTTACTTTTTTTTTCTACGCCGCTAACGTCAATAATAACCATTACGAATATGATTTAGCTGGCTAGCTAGGGCGTTCGCGAATTACTGTAATGGCCATTTGCCAGCTTGAAGTGCATTGCAAAACGAAACATTAGATCATTCAAACATATGAAGCTGAAATTAAATACGGCAGTTGCTCATGTATTTCTTATCTGCATGCATCCTTGGGAAAAGTGTCAATGGATAGTGTGTTCCTATTATTACACCCTATTGCTGCACATGATTTCGGTATTAACATGCATGGACAACAACGCAAGATACGGTACACATTTATTTTCAATATCTGATCTTAACCCAGCACGAGGTCATGGCAATCGAATAAGCTGTACCTTTCCTCCACTAAAGATGATAAAACCTCAGTGACAGTAATAGTATTACTGAGCATGGAAACACAAGCATAATTTCAGTTTTAAAATTTTATTCCTGGTTTCCCGCAGTCCATACTGTATTTCTGTATTGCCAGATGTTACGTGAGTGCTGCTGAGAGACACTAAGAGACTCCCTTTTTGAAATTCTTTAATGATCCAGTGCGTAGGAATTTCTCCCATCTAGCGTTGAGATCATATATCTAAATCAACTCTCTCGCGCCATGCAGTTCAAAGTACATATTACAGCTACGGTAGCCTTCACGCTTCAAAAAGCCAAGATGTCATCCACAACTTCATCCGGCTTTCCCTCTGGCGATCAGGTCCATTCGTTTAATTCTGGCGGTGTATATTTTGCCGTGAGCCGTTTTTTACATTTCTACCACTATTTGTCCGCGACCTCCGGTACACATGCGCAGTTGTATAATTTTTGGACTTGCTCATAGAAATCAATGAATAATAGTGAATAGTTACAACTTCGCCATTTAGGTACCTAGCTCTCATATACACAGCTACATTAAATATAGCTAGGTTGGCATAAAGGCTCTTTTGCTAGCTAGCTAACGTTATATTTCATGCATTTAAATTTCGTCCATTTAAAATGCGTATAGCCATTATTATGCAAACTAATTTGGCTGGAGTTGCACCACGAGCATTTAGCTTGCTAGCTGGCATTAAAATGCGCCGAATAAAAAGGTTGCCAGCTAAAGCCGCTTTCACGCTGGACGCAAAACACGACAGATTGTATTCAAAGTCAATGCAAAGACGCGAATACATGTGAATACACCTAACCTACGCCAAGAGCAAATTGTTTCAATTACGCAGTGGAAAGCATAGACCTACTGTTAGACGATCACGCAATGAAATTAACATTTTGAATTCAAACTGTTATATTATCCTTCCTGTCCAGAGGGAAGCAAGCAAATTCAGCGTCTCTTTCGATCTCCTTTTCCTGCATCAGGTCTTTCCATCTTTGGAAGGCAGCTCCAATGTTCACTCATTTTTTCTGAGGAGGCCGGTCTCTTGCTCTTTTCAATATCTTTTTCTTTTTCTGGGCGAAGAAGAAGACTCCTGTTCCTGATATTTGGATTTTGAATACGTGTGGTCCTCCATCTTTCCTTCTTCAAACTTGTCGGGGCCGGGAAGCGACGATACCAATTAGCAGCACCTGTGAGTTTATCATGTGACAGCGAAAACGCGAAAGGCAGAGCAGTATATCCTGTATGTCCCTTACCTGCTAACGTGTTTCAAGATGGCGCATGCATATGGAGCGTCTACCTCAGTTCATGCATGTGCAAATGTAAAATTTCAAGCCAATAGAAATACTTGGAATTGATGGTGGTGGTAAATATTCATAAAAAGGACAAGTTTGTGAACGCGCAACACAGATTTTGATAATGAACAACTAAAACCGTTACGCACTGGACCTTTAACAATCGGTAACATTAGACAGCGCAAGTCATCATCACCACGCCATTGCCTAATGTCCAGGAAATCATCATTTAATATTCTCCTAAACAAAACAAAACAAGACCTAAGTTACCCACGGTCGATTTCGAGCGGCGGCCGATTTTGATAGACTTATACACCAGCCAGGCACACTTACTTTGTCTTGTGTACACGTTGAAGGTGCCGGGTGGAATTCGAAGTTGTTCCCTTGAACTCGCTGAGTTTCGGGGATTATGGATTACAGAATTTGCATCTTGCCCGATGCTTCTTTCTCCCTCGTTCCTCATAATCTTTGTGGTGGTAGTATGCAAATTTAATTATCCGCAAAGTTGAAGACATGGTTTACAAAGAAAAAACAGTCCATGTTTTGAGCTGAGAGATCGTGGTGATTCCATCAAATGACGTAGGCCTAATGAGAAGTGGACAAGTAAATCCGGAAGGAGGCAGTAGTGCAACATGCAGGTTCAAGCTGCCGTAAAACTCCAAAGAATAGCCTGAATAATGTCGCTGCAGTGTATTGCAAAATGACTGTAATCTTATTAGGCCTACAGGTAAATATTTCGAGAAAAAAAACCCATAAAAATTAAAGATTTTACAAAACCTACAAAATATGTCAATATATAGCGGCTTTGATCCGGCCTCGGCCTGAATCGCCAAGGCCAGATGGCACGAGGCCGAGGACAAGTCCGAGTCATGGCAATCCGAGACCTTGAAAAACCGGCCTCGAGTCCTCCAACACTGATTCTTACACAACTAAGCAAGCTGTAGTCGGCTACAAACAGTGACAGTTCATTTATAAACTGACATCAGCAGGATTAAAAAGCACCAACAGGACTATCCAAGACCGATAAAACTTCATAACTACAACAGAGTAAAACAAAGCTTACCTGTCCAGTGGCAGCAAGGCTAGCTGTGCATCGCTTTTTAAAACCCTTTGATTGTTTTCCCCATTGAAAGCGGCACCGATATAAATACAGCTCTTGGCCATCTCTCGTTTTTCCTCCTTAACTCTATTTGTTCCCCAGTTCTTTGGCGCCTAGGCTGTTAAATTGTGTACACCGTCTCCTGTGGCGCTGGGATCGGAAGCTTCATCTGTTCTGCTATTGCCAACAACACAGATTTTTTTCGTCTTCTTTAAATGATTTTTCTGGCAGATGGCGCACTAACAGCGCAGATTCAGCTCTGCGCGTTCACAAGCAGAGAGAAACGCATCTTTATGGCGTTCTCTCACCTGATTGGATAGAGGCAGTCGGTGGCTCCAGAATTTTATATGCTGCTTTATTGCAGAAGACAGTGACTGAGAGACCTGTGTTATTGACCAGATACTCTAAATAAATTATTTCTGTCAGAATGTGGAGCTATTTAACATTTTTAAAAACAAAAAAATCACAGCAGCTTTAATTGATTTCATACTCTTGCAGACACCCGCAGACAATGCTGTAGCTGCCATTCCTTATATGCACCCTTTTGATGGCAAACTCATCTCTATCACAGGTTATTTATTTATTTAGAAAAATAATTCATAGCATTTTATAACAGTTACGTGCCTCTTTCAAATTTTTTTACATATAGATAGGCAGTTGTGTCAGGGTGATTGCTGGGTAATGTGTTGTCCAATGTCAGGTCTCTATTTGATTTGATCATGTGACCAGACATTAACCAGTAACGTCTGATAGTTCAAGCGCAAAATCTGAAGATCAGACTGACTAGCAAATTTGCGCACTCAGGAGCAGTGATGCAGTCATTCCATTCAAACATAAAAGCAGTAGTCAAAAAAGAAAAGAAAAGAAAGGAGGAGAAGGTAGCAAAGCTTCCAGACCTAAGTTCATTTGGCTTTGTTACAAGCAGTTGGTGGCCCACAGATGACCCCCCCAAGCAGCAATGCAGCCAGTAGGTAACAGATCAAGCTACGTATAGACTAAGCTAACGCTTGTCCTAAATAATGATAACAATCGGCTATTGTTGAATAGAATATATAGGACATTGTCATGGATTTTGCTCAATGCAAAGCTCGCAGAATGCCGTTCAAATAGATGAGTAGGCTTGCAAGTGACTTTTCTTTTAGACCAAAGTCGATTTTTATATGTAGGATATATGGCAGAAGTAAGGCTGTTTGTGTGCAGTAAGTTGATCATATTATGGGGTTCATGCAATGGTGTTTAGCTGGGCAATTTAGAGGACATGGTGGCATTGTTTAATATATAATTAAATATTTAAGTATCCTTAAATATTGCAGCTTTCGTGCATCTCATTTTATGTTACTATAATGTCTTGCTTTTATGCCAAATAATAATGCACTAGTGAGGTAACTGCACAAAAATGCTGTTAAAGTCAGTCGTCATTTCACCACCACAGTGGAACAGACAGCTCCTCTCTCTCTCTCTCTCCTCCTATAATTGCAAGTTTAGAAAATGGACCTTGAACAAATTACTCAAAATACTGTAAAAATTATTCAAAGCAGGGCGTTATAGTATGTACTTGGGCCTGTCATAATCGCTTGCGCTGGGACCCGTCGTGAGGAACTTACGCCTCTGCCCATGGATAGAGTGGATGGTGTACATCCCTCTCAGAGTGCTCCACCAGACTGGAAAGGATGCTAAAAAGGCTACAGTGGAAAGACAGTATTGATTAAAAACATCACCCAACAACCTTACAGTTGGCTGCCTCTTCCTTATTCACTGTACACATGATTATGGACCTGGATGGTTTGGTGTGTGTCTGTCCCAGATGTCCCAGTTTAGCAATCACAGAAGCCCACCTGAAAACCTGAAAATGCCCAAATCTTGTTACCCTTCATCTAATCTCAGTTTCATGGAATTCAACAGGGTGACTCTTTGTGCAACTATGTGCATAAGTTAACTTCATGGATGTATGGTTCTTGCTAAGTCAGAGCAGTGTAGTCCCACTGGACTCAGAGACACAGGCATGTACACTTACACATTTGCAGTCTCACTCTCAGCTTTCCATTCCACTTCATGCCACCACATTGTTGGCTGTTAATCAGCCTAAGCTGCGTCCTGTCAAAGGGCTCCCCTGCACAGTGAAACACCAGGGATCTCAGTGAGCTCAAAGTGGGTAGAAACCCTCCCTCTGATGTTTACATTAGGGCTTTACGGCTTTTTTAGTGCTGGGTGAAGGTGAGGCTATTGGTTTTATCTTACAGGTCTTCGAGTCAGAGTGGCGACAACACGCAGCAGTGTGTGTGCGCCTGATGGGAGTCACTCATGGAAGTTCTTGAGGCGAGTGCAAGAAACTTTGACACAACTCGTGTACTGCAAGCTAACCTTGAAGCGGAGAGTCCAAAATCCCTCTCCCTCTTGGACCACCAAATCTATCTCCTTGACCCGTCAAAATTTTGGAGGACTCTGATTTGCCTTTGACAAATTCAGGCTACCAATAGAGATTGATTTGCACGACCAAGTGATATGCGTCTTAAGTATAGGCTCTAATTTTCTCTTCGACCTTAAATTAATTACCCTAGGTGAGGGGGGTGATGGTGGGGGTATTTGGGCCCCACCACAAGCTGCATGTTTTGATCTCTCTGTGACATTGGAGGTATAATTTGTGAACATGAGTAATTGACTATGAAACAATAAATTAAAAGTTTTGATGCTCTGAAATTTGAATGCTAACACGGAGGATAGATTTGAAAGATTCATGATTTGGAACAGATTTCCCTTTTTGTACTTGACCTAGAAAAAACTACTTAGAAAATTTACTTGGAGGATGAAGCACATTCACTAAGACTCTAACTTGTGATTAATTGCATCTTATTAGAGCGAGGCTCCAAATTTGGGTGGCCTGAAAAGAATTTTGAATGCTAATGCAAACTATTGTACATTGAAAGCAAGAATAAGAGCAAAAGGTGATCCTTTTTCTCAAGCAAACAGTGAAGATCTCCCCCAATGGCAAGTACTTCACATGAAATCCATCACGAGACATCAGAGGCCTTTCAGTGAGGTCTGAGAGCTGGGAAGCGATGGGGGAGCTGAGGCCACTGTAGCAATGCCTCAGCGCACCACCTCTCTGGTGAAAAGTGACCCTCTCAGTTTGGTGCCATAGTTCACAGCATGTTCATCTGAAGGCCTTCGAGGGAGATCTTGCTCCCTCGCGCAGATGATGTGCGAAACCCTGTCCAGGCCCCAGCACAAATCTGCTTGCACAGCATCAAATGCAGAGCACCAGCGAAGGCCTAGCTTGGATTCTTTCAGGTAGATATGCTGGGGGCCCATGGTAGGGCTGAGGTATGGAGGTAGAGATAATTGGATTATGAATGGCTGTGTTTGTGCTGACGTGATGGTTCTTTGATTGATATTCAGAATTTATGGCCACTATCTCATTTGTAGTTTAGCTCCTAGGCTGTTTCTCTTGACCCAGAGTGAATAAGTAATTTACAGAAAGCTGACTGAGATGCACTGAACATGGTTAGATGGCCTGAACTGGTTCTACAACCACAGGCAAACTATTCTTTGATTCCTGTACATTGTAAATCAGTGTTTGACCACATGTGGTTTAACTTTCCATATCACCAGATTCAAGGCTCAGAACAATTTTCTCTCACTCTTTGCTCTTGGCTGAACCAGCCTAGCATCTAAAACCACCGCAGTAAAATGGAGGCTCTACCAACCTCATTGAAAAGGGCAGGATCTCATCACATCTTTTTTTGGGGATTTGACCAAGATTTCCTGGCCCTTATTAAAATATAATCCAGGCTCCCACTCTGTTCTCCACCAGACTTGCAATTGCTGCCAGCTTGACTGTGTAGAGATTGATGGGGGGATTAACACGTACCTTGGCCCATGGCTGCGGAGAAGGTGGTGAACAGCATATCAAAATCAGAAAAGGGCTGCCTCAAGACTCATCATCTCACAATATGTGGCTTGTGAACAGAATTCTCTCAGCGTATAAAACCCTGGATAAATTCAGCGCAGGAATACGACTGCGGAGAGTTACTGTCAGCCACATATGGGTCAGGATTTTCCAGGATTAAGTCTGCTGCTGGCGCCCTTTTTACCCTGAAGGGGCAAAGATTTACCTGACTCCAGAAAGCCCCACTCTGTACAAATCGTGCTTTTCTTACACTAGCAATGCACAAGCTCTTATTGCAGCTCAGTATCATGGATGTGTTTCATCTTATACTTTTTCATAGCTAAGCTCTGAATTCTTGGAAGACTAAGGAAACAATTCAACTACTGTGAACACCTGTGTTTGAATGTTCAAATTGTGTGCAGATATTTGTATAAATTGAATGTTAGTTACTTATCAGACATCAAAGCAAACAAGTTCCACTTTATTGTATTGCATTTTTGTTGTCTGAGAATGGCAAGTGGCTGCATTTGGTAATAACGTGTGCTTTTTCTTGTACATCAGTCACATTCGACACATTCTGGATTTCAGATTCCAAAGCATAATATACGGCATGTACTGTAACTGTACTCAACAAAGAAAGTTAAGGGGCTTGGAATTTTTTCATTATTATTTTCTCTTGTTCTGAGTTTACCAAGACGCTGTCAAGCTGCAATGGGAGCACTTTGTGGTCACACAAGATATTGAAATGAATGGACATTGTTTTTCGTTTGATTTAATGGTCTGGACTTGATATGAACCTGGTCTTTCCTTCCCCTGTGTTTTGGGGTCATAAAGTCATCTGATCAAATGTTTTGATGCATTTTGTGTCTCGGATTAACACCAGTAACGTAAAAAACACTTGGGATTTACATTCCGTTTTTACATTTCACACACTCCAGTCAAAATTGAGTGTTCCATAACTTATTTGTTGAGTATATTTTCAAATGGTGTTAGCAAGAATGGCTGACTTTTGTTGCTGATGCTGTGGCCAGAGTAACAGAGTGCACAGTGTAGTGTAACACAGCACTCAGAATGTGTCTGAGAGGTGACATGACGGTTCACGTTACCGTATGTCAACTCGGCTTTTAAGACAGGGGAAACTACCGTATGGTTATCAACTTACTCTGAACCAAAAATCATCAATCAGGTGACCTGCTTCTCTGCCTGTCAACAGCCTGTCCAAGTTCAGGCACACACCCATCTCTTATGGCAGTACACGCGGACACCCTCCTCCCCACCCGTCCGCCCTTACATCTTGTTATTGTATTGCTTACCTTTTGGTCGAAATTGTGTTTTCTGTAAAATGGGCTAAGCACATCCCACTGAGTTGAGAGAACATGCAGGGAAAGGCCTTGCGACGTCAGGTTCTGGCAGCTCACTATGACAGTATTCACACCAGCGATGTGTTGCATGGAGGAGAGAGAGGGGCAGAGTGGAGAGACAGAGAAAAGGGGAGACGAGGAGGACGTGAGATAGCTGTGGCTATGCAACCAGAGCCTGAGACTTGAGATTAGCGCATGAGTAGAGGAGGTGATAGAAAAAGCAGACATCTGTGACTGAAGCAGCAAGGCGAGACCAGGCTGTGTCTGCAATGAAAATAGGGGTCATAAGAATCATGGTCGGGGTTGGGGGACTCGAGGCATTTTGAGAGGTGACAATGAATTTGGATGAGTGCTGTTTTTAAGTTGTTCATTGCATTTTCCTTTGACATTTTCGGTCATGCCGTACGGGCTGTAGAGCAGGGGTCACCAACCCTGTTCCTGGAGAGCTACCATCCTGTAGGTTTCTGCTCTACCTCCAATTCGGCACACCTGATTCAACTAATTAGTGACTTAATTGCCCAGCTCGTGATCTTGTTAAGTAGCTAATTAGTTGAATCAGGTGTGCTGAATGGGAGGTAGAGCAGAAACCTACAGGATGGTAGCTCTCCAGGAACAGGGTTGGTGACCCCTGCTGTAGAGGATTGTGCTGGTTCTCACAACCAGAGGTTATGAGTGTACAACCCATATGAGAAACTGTTCATTCCCCATGTTAGCCTTGCATCAGCATGGCAAAACTGTCACTTTGGTTTGTGTGAAGTCCTTCAAGCAAGATGAGCAAAATACTGAATGCTCTCAACAAAAATATTCTTTCATTGAAAATCCTGTCTGCTGTATCGTGGTGTAATAAAATATTTGTAGTATTCTGCTGTTTACAAAGGTTATATGAAAGCTGTGGGATGCAGATCTTGGGAGTCACAAAGAGCAATTAAATCATTCCGCACTATCTCTGATTATCATGCATCTCAATTACTTTTGACAGTGAATTTACAAAGACCAGCAGTTTCAGTGCATACTGAATTGTGCTGCCGACTGCCCAATTGTCTGTTATTGGATTCCTAGATATAAAACATTATGGAATGAGTCTATGTCCACACAGAGTCCACCTGGGAAACTAGTTGGATAAAAATGCGTAACATAAGGGCATGGTGGCGGGAAAATTCAGTTAATAATACCAACACAAGTGAACATCATGTAAAAGCTCGGAGAGCAAATTCTTTGACCCAACGATGGCTCTCGGAAGCTGGCAGCACATCAATATTTGACTTTTTGATGATCAGTAATTTTGTGGTATACGGAAACAGAGGCCGACATCTTGCACATCTGTTACTATCCAGTAAACCCCTAACAACGGTCATCCGCCATTTCCCCTTCAGGTTGCTGCTACCTGGAGACATCAGCTGGCACTCATGCTTAAATGTCCCACATCTGGTACTACACTCAGGACAGTACTCCTCTGAGGTCATTCCCTATGTTCCTCTTGGGCCATTAACAAAACACCACATTTTCTACATCTATCAATTCCTAATATTTCTCTTCTTGCTTCTCCTTTGGTGCATTTTATTTCTTGAAAGAAGGTTGTGTGCTCCTTTTACTCTCCAACTCTTGTTGATTTCCATTGCTTAAGTGGCATATGGAGTCATGTTTATGGCTTAAAAAAACACATCTAAATGGAAACTCCATCTATCTCTCTTCTTTTTTTTTATTGTGGACAATAAAATTCAAATTTTAGCCTGTGGTAAATTTAGGAATAGAAAACTCCGGTTTTCCTGTCTCTTGTCTGCCATCTATCGTTGATTCAACGCAATGTTTGGTCTCAGAGTCATTGATATTGAAATAAAATAGTGTGTTGTACAGCTTCAGCCCTTGCCAGCTGCCTTGAGATACAAAGTGCTGACCACCGCACATCCCATCTGGTCTAGCAAACACCATTCTCTGCACATAGCCATGCACATAATTGCTCAGAATAAAAGGCTGGGGTTTGCATTGCTGAAAGATAGATGGAAACAACGTGCACTTTTCCTTCTGGCGTATGCAAGTCAGTCTGGCCTGTATTCCAGTTCCTATTTGTACCCCTGCAGTCAATACCACATGTGTGTATTTTCATAATATTTTCATAAAATCCAGGCAGTGGACTACCCCAACATTCAAATATGAAGGACTGAGGGATATTAGTTATCAGTGGTTATGCTTATCCTGCCAACTAGACAATGAAAGATTCTTTTTAAAATGAGGAACAGTGCCTGAATGTACTTTGGAATAGTCTTGGTGGCCATTTTGACACAAGGGATTCTGAGATACAAGTAACTCAGTCTTCTTTTGAGGGGACGGAGTATTGGAATCTGTGTATCCAAGGAAACGTTAAAGTAAAACTTGACCAGCTAAGGTTGGGCTGCTGTGGTCTGCTCTAGAACTTCACAATGCCTGCAAGACGAACGAGGTCAACTGCTGGCCCTGATGATAAATGGAAGCAAAGTCTCACCTTGCAGTAAATAATACACTACATGTACTGTTCTCACAAAGTCCTTAGGGTATGAGGTCACCCAGACAAACTTCACTTATAAGACATTTCTCGCAATATCTCTTGACATCATGAAGAAGTGCCTTATTCCTCTCACTAGTAAGACCAGTATGCTCTGTATCATTTTCCAGTTAATTTGGAAATCACTTGTTAACACATATACACCTAAACTCAAACACATACACACATGCTCACATGCAGACACACCCTTGGAGCAGATGTTGGAAAATGTAAGGAGACAGGAGCAGTCACTGTGGAAAGTGTAAACAGTTTGCTTCACCACCTTGCAGGCAGCCAGCAGCATTAAATGTATAATTTATTGCTAATGATTCAGTTAAATGTGGGGTCTGAATAGATGAAGAGAATAGGTCACCTTTTTAGTCTTTTGGCGAACAAACATTCTCTTGGAGAGAAGTCGGAGAAGCTTTCATTTGACTCTCCACAGAGAGGCTGTAGTAGCAGGTGATATGTCAGACCCTTCCATTTAAATGCTCACCCAGAGAAGAGTTACACCTCTTTTTTGGAGGTACTTAAGTGGAATGTTGCTTGACCAAACAACCTGCGGTTTTACTGTGTTTATTTACCCAGGGCGACCGGGTTCAAAAATTTTTCAGATGGTACCCAGAATACGAGTTACATGTGTGCAGTGAGGAGAGAGCGTCACGCAGTTGTAAGCTACTTTTTCCTCGAAGAGATTCTGGAAATAAGCCTCAATCACATGTTCAGATCCTTCAGACTCAACTTGTGATATGTCAGCAACAGAAGCGAGTTCTGCAGATTTTAAAAGAACGCTTGAGCTGGACATAGACCTGCACAGGAGTGAACAGATGTAACATTAAATTAAAATACTTTGTCATGATCAATTATGGGGACACAAAACCATACACAGTCAAGGCTTAATAAGAGCGCCCGTACTACAAAAAAAAAAAAAAAAATCTCGCTCTTTTGCACATGCACAATCACACACAGTCAAAAACACTCTCTCATACATTCACACACATACACTTACAGTCATATTCAATGAGGTACAGTTTAAGTTAAATTTCCCATTGCCTCATTTTTTCCTTATGATCATTTTCTTTCAGTTTTTCCTTCACCATGTGCATGTTTGTGGTTGCAGCAGTTGGGGGTAAAATGCCATTTGCCAAGGTTTCACCTCTGAATGGAAATGTCATTCACTACTTGCGTGTTGAAGAGGTCGGAGAGTTAGGAGTGTAAAAAAGTGCCCCTTGTTTCTCATATTGAAATATTTAATAATGTATTAGTCAGCTAGCAATCCTTATTCAGTTTGTAAGTGCACTTCAATGAAAATCCACAGTCTTCCAGTTTGTTTTTTCTTTGCCCCCTCTGTTAATACTACAGTTGATTATGTGAGGGAGCGGGGTGGTCAAAATGAAACTGCACCTCCAGTGTGACAGGCTGAGAAGTCACCCTGTTCAACGTTGAGTCATTTCCTCAGCTCACCGGCAGCAGTGAGGCCAGGCTGTGGTTGCAGCTGGGAGTAAATATTGCTCTTTTTTAACCATCCACCATCCCTACTTATGAGCACATTCCTTACAAGATTCAGAGGTTTGTGGTCTTAATTTAGCACTTGGTTTGCATGGTTTCACAAGACTTTCTCGCTTGGCTGCTTATATTTTCTGTTTTTGGTCTTTTTGAGCCATATTTTTTCTTGAATGTATTAAATAGATAATTAATCTATGCATGATCTAAAACACAAAAAATATTTTTCAGTTCATGCATGTTCAGATGAAGACTACTTGGTTATTCAGTTTCATGAGACCTGAGAGGAGGTGAAATGATAAAAATGTATTCCTAGTTTCTCTCACTAACTAATAGACAACATATCAGATGTAGAAAATTAAAAATATTAGCTCATTTTTTAGCACACACATATATATATATGTGTGTGTGTGTGTGTGTGTGTGTGTGTGTGCGTGTTTCCACTGTAATTTTTATTTTTAAATTTTGATTTGAAGGCCACCAAAATTGGAGAAAGGGCATAATGTTTGCAGTTTTGATGAATAGGACTAATGGATGAAATGTAATCCGTTTTTTTTTTTTTTTAAGCAGGGAGTTTTAATTTATATCGGCATGCATGTCTGAGTGCATTTTTTTATACTAATTTGTGCGTATTTTCATGTGTGCATGTGTGTATTGATTCAAACTCCCCCCAATTTTAGGGGCTTAAAAGTAATTGTAAAAACTAACATAATAATACATTTCTTTGTCTTTTTTAATCTTTGAATGACTTCCTGAAGTCTGGAACCCACAGACATCACAAAATGCTGGACTTCTTCCCTGGTGATTCTGTGCCAGGTCCTCGCTGTGGCTGTCTTCAGTTGCAACTTGTTTTGGGGCCTTTTGCCCTCAGCAAATTAAATGAATGCTCAGTTGGATTTAAGTCAGGTGAATGACTTGGCCATTGTAAAATATTTCACTTCTTTGTATTAAGACACTCTTTGGTTGCTTTCTTGGTATGTCTTGGGTCATTGTCCATCTGCATGGTATTATACCATCCAATGTGTTGAAGCATTTAATCTGTGTGAAAAATACAGCCTGAACAATTCAGAACACATCCTGCTGACACCAGTTCTGACTGTCATACATGCCCTCACTTGACCACACTTCTCGTCCCATGAATAACAAAAGGTTGCAAGTGACATTTCTGATGAAACCTGTTTTTCTGCACCACGAAGTACTACAGCGGCTGTAGTACTTCGTGGTGCAGAGAAACAGGTTTCATCAGGAATGTCACTTGCAACCTTTTGTTATTCATGGGACGTTCTCAGCTGAGGTCGAATGCTTCAGATCATGAGCTTTTCCTTCCCTTTTCCATACTTTTCTCTTCCAATCATTTCAGTGCAAGTTGTTTCATCTGTCCATCAGTTCAAGAACTATTGATTAAGTCTTTGCTTAATTGATGACAATGATGCAGATATGCCTGCCTCCTTGAGAGTTTTCCTGATCTGGACAATTGTCATCCCCCCCAGTTGTTATCAGTGGTCTTCCAGGCTTTTTGGTGTTCCTGAGCCAACCAGAGTATTCTGTCCTTTTAAGAATATACCAAAGGTACCCAATGTTTTTCATTTTCTCCTTTTTCTGGTTCATTTTGTTTTTCCAGCCTAATGATGGCTTGTCTGCATGAGCAGTGACAGCTCTTTGAACTTCATTTTTAAAGTTGACAGCAACAGATTCCACATGCAAATAACATGCCTCCAATCAACTCTAGCCCTTTTATATGCTTCCTTGTAAACGAAATAATGACAGAATAACACATGCTTGGCCATGAAAGATCTGTGTAGCCAACTGTCCAATGACTTTTGGTTCCTTAAAAGGGGGGGGAGAGACCATGTATAAATAATGCTATAAATCCCACACTTTTCTCTTGGTATGGATTTGAATACTCTTAAAGTAAAGCTGAAAGTCTGCACTTTGAGCTCATACACATTATTATTAATTTCACCATCCAAATATTTATGGATCTGACAGTATATGTATGTGGCTGTCTGTCCAATTTCATGCCCTTCTGAGCGTACCAACATGTGATTGCGTGCATGTGCGTATTAATGCTTGCGGGTGGACAAAAATGTTGCATGAGACGATAACTTTGACTTTTAGGCAGAACTGAATAAAAGTCCTTGGTAAACAGATTGTTTTGGGCATGTGGAATGAGAGCAATGTCTGCCTCTAATAACAATGAGTGTCGAGATGCCAGCTCGATGGTGGTTACATGATTCCCCACAAAACCACCACCCCCTTGGGAATGGTTTGAACAGGAGCCAATCAGCACTGAGCTACTGACTGATTGCTTTTTTTTCTCTCTGCTTCCATAGCTGCATGGTTTTTGTCTCACTTTTTGTCGTGGTCTACCCCATGCTTGTGTTATTTCTGGATAAGGGAGGTGGGAGTGGGTGAGGGCTTACATGAGACCCAAACTGAAGAGGAAGTCAGCATTTTATTCAATTGCTCGCTCAGACTTCTGACTGCACACTCTCTCCCACGCTTTCACCATCCAATATCCTTACATGGTAGCGAGAGTGAAAAATTTGGTTTTGGGAATGGAAGTAGGAGGGATGGAGGGAGAGCAAAGTGGTTATTCGGCAAAAAGCTGCGCTGGGCTCCATTCCTGGGCCCGGCTGCACCAATAACACGTACTCCAACAATAACAATGAAAAAGATGAAAATAATTTGAGAGGGGGAAAGCTGGCAAACTGCTGAGAGCCAGAACCAGTGCAGGCAGACAGCTGGACCAAGGACCCACATGAGGGAGGATGGGAGGAGGAGGTAGAGTGGGACCAGTAGCATTTTGTGTACTGTACTACATTGCTGCTGCAAGCCAGTGGTCTGTCAGTGCAGTAACTGTCCTGTTCCACGACAGGCCTGGCTCGGGGCACTGAGCAAGTATCTCGGGGCACTCGATTTGCAGTGCACTTACTGTTCAGCTACACTAGACGACTGGCTCGGGGCACAGAGCCATTGTCTTTGGCCACTGGAATGGAACTGTCCTTACTGGCCTTGTTCCACAAGGAGACTGGCTTGAGACAGTAGCCTATGATCTCAGTAACAGTGACTGTACAACTCGATGCCTGCCCTACTGGACTGCTAAGCATTACCTGTACTAACTCAGTAGAATTGTGGACCAAGTCAGCCATCTAGCTAGCCATTTAATGGTGCCATGTCAAGCTTATATGCTTTTCTGCAAATGCAGACTTGAAATAAATGTGACCCCGGATCACAAAACCAGTCGTAAGTCGCACGAGCCCATTTTGTGCTACAGCCGTCTAAAGCCGCTATCACACCGGATGCGAAACAAATTTTTTGCATGACAGATTACATTCAAAGTCATTGCAAAGACGCGAATACACACTGACTTTGAATGTAATCTGTCGTGCGAAAAATTCGTTTCGCGTCCAGTGTGAAAGCAGCTTAATACATTTTAAATTAAAATTATTGATTTTTCAATTTGTGCATCAAACGTTAGAAAAATAACTTAAGATATCATTCCAAGTGAGTATTTTGCAAAAATCCTACCATAGGTGCCTCCAAACTTGATTTTGGAGAAGTGGGTGGTGAAAATCTTTGTGTAATTAGCCCAAAAACAATGAAAAATGAGCCGACAAAAAACGTTTCCAGTGCGAGGCTAGTTGGGGATTCCCCAACATTGTTGGTATCATTGCAAAGCGGGGAATTCCCTCTATTTGATTATTTATGAGATGACTACGTAGGTTCAAACGTGAACCAATAGGAGACGTCAGAACAAGTTTCCCATCTTCAAAATGCCACATCTCGGTCAATTTTTACCCGATCTTGACAAACTATACATTGTTGGAAAGCATTTTTGGTACTCTTTCAGAATATGCTTGAATCTCCATATAAAAAAATTTACTCATATGACTGGTTTTGTGGTCCAGGGTCACAAATTGTTCTGAATGTAATTGTTCAAAATGCTTCAAGTGGATAAAATGAGCTTGTTATAACCAATGTGATACCGCCAAAGCTCATCACATGTACTATACTATGAGTAAGTTAATGACTTTTAATAAAACTGGATTAACATAAAATAACTGAGTTTGTTAGCTGATGAACCAAAATCACAATGTTCTGAACTGATTTTTTTTTGCTGGCTAATGAATGTTAGAAAAAAAATAGTTGGCAGGTTATGATCAGACAAATAACGTTAATTACTTATAATCACACTTGTTAGTCAGATTAGTTTAGCTCAGTTGGCGCTTTCTCTCTGCAGCACAGAAACATAATTTGAGGCAGAGGGCTAGAACTATACCTTGGCAGTGGAGTGTAATGTAGTCTAATGATTTTATTATTAAAGTCATTGCGTTTTAATTGGACCTACTACTCCATGTAATTCATTAGAAAATGTGGTGTTCTTTGCTGAAAAGCGATGTCACCTTGCAACTTGTCGCTCGAACTGTACATTGACTCTGATCATAGTTTGGATATGTATGACTCGTGTCTGCATTTATTAGTGTGGCTGTTGCTACTGTATTACGTTGTCTTTATTACCCAGCCACCTCCTGTTTTCATGAGTTTGTTTGCAGGTATGGGTATTGCGAATAAAGTTCATTACGATTAATTGTGAATAATTGCACTGTAAAAATTCTGTACAAAATTTCTTTCCGGTCTGTGGCAACTTATTAACAGCATACAGACTTATTTGCATTTTGCACAACTATTTAGTCTGCATTATAGGCCTAACTGCTACGATCCTCGTGTTTTATCAGGATTATCCCTCAGTCTAATATTCATGGTTGTTTCCTCAAACGCCTTTATTAGTTCTTATTAGTCCACACTTGTTGCGTACTGTTTAATGAACTTTACCCCACTTAAACATAAATGTGATCGACCTCAATTTGAATGCAACCAAAAAAATCAACCATTATTCACATTTGCTTATAAAGCCTCTCTCTTAAATATTATTTTGTATTTAATTTTTTTTTAATTAAGTTTTACTTGTGAACAGGTAAGGGCCAAGTATAATCTAGTTTCACCTATTTGTGCATGATGATGTTTGCCCTGTCCCCACTGATTTTTCACCAGCAGCCACTGATATAAATACTGTACATATATGCCTATATGGTCATGTCATACACCTGCTGGTTTAGGTCACAGACACCTTTTTTCCAATTCATGCACTGTAATGTGTTTTGTCTGTTTTAGAGAAATATGGAAAAAACAAAAACTTCCAGTTTTATTGTCATTTTCATCTTCAAACTGTGACTGTAGCTTATTTCTATAAGGCCATAATAATTATTTGTGAGCTATAAACTAACAGAAAAATAGTGTAGATTCACACCTGTGGTCATTGCCATGGTGGGAACTGAACATTTTCCCGTGGAATCCTACATAACTACCCACTGAGCTGACATGCCACTCCATTTAACTCCATGTGGCTTTTGTTTAGAAGAGACATTCATTAAATCAATCTGCTGAAGGAGAAAATGTTGTGTTGAGGAATATGTAGCCTATATATACATGCACACATACACGGGTGCCATGCCATGTATATAAATTAGACCTAAATAAAATGAATTAACCCCTCATGCATACTATATTTTAGCACTTTATCCATCATCTGCACTTCCAATTGCTATAGATTTTGCGAGGGCTTGTAATTGTAAAACAAAACAAATCTCTATTTCCAACCATTTTGAATACTTACACCCAGGGCAATTTACTTCGAGTTGTTATTTGCAGAGAAGCATGCAGACCTGACATGACACCATTATACATGGCATGCTAGATTGGTGACTTGGCCCACAATTCCACTGAAGCAACAGAGTTCACGTTTGGCAGTCCAGTAAGGCAGGCATTGAACTCTACAGTCACTGTTACCGAGATCATAGGCTACTGTCTCAAGCCAGTCTCATCATGGAGCATGGCCAGTAAGGACAGTTCCCTTCGAGTGGCCTGAGACAATGGCTCTGTCCCCTGAGCCAGTCGTCTCGTGGAGCATGACAGTAACTGTAGAATAAATCGAGTGCCCCAAGACACTTGCTTGGTACCCTGAACCAGGCCTCTAGTGGAACAGGACAGTAACTGCACTGGCAAGCCACTGACTCACAGCAGCAGTTCAGTACAGTACACAAAATGTTACAGCCTCCTCTCAGTGGGACCGCTGGCAGAGTGTGTTCCTATCCATCCACATTTTCCCTATTATTACTGTGCAGGATGCACCAGTGGGGCATGTTCACCAGAGCTAGGGGAACAACGCCGATTGGACCTCACCCAAGTCACTACTGGTGCGTCCAGCTGACAGGGAGCAGGGAGTTACGCACCCTGGATTGTCTCATCCTGGTGCCCCACAGACAGCTAGCTTGTCATCTTCATGGCCGTGGTTGCTGAAAACTATACAAGCATTTTTGTGTCATTTAATTAATGGTCTTAAATGATACCGTAGTGTAATAGCTCCGCACTTTGTGCGTCCTTCAGCATATCCTCCCTTTTACAGAAGTTCTGTGTATGGAAAATAATTCTCTTTATGGTCCCCATACTTAAGCTTATATTGCTTTTGGTTCTTGGAGGTTCCTCTCTTGCTTTCTTCTTTAACTGAGCTGAGTCAATCACAATCATCATCCTTTGCAGCATCTTTAATGAAGCTAGTTCATTACTTCAAATTCCAAGGGGACAAAATATTAGGTTTTCAAAAGTTTTGAAATTTAGCTGAGTTTTTAAGCTGCAGCACATTGAATTTCATTATGAGAGTGACAAAAGCAATGTACTTACTACCCTGAAGCTAGACTCCACTTGGACATTTTACTGGAACAAAATGTCAAGTGCCAGAGCTGGCTAAATGGTCAATTGCCTCTGGTTGAAAATGAGTGAGTCAGGGAATATGCTAACCTTAACACTTTCTGCTTCCATCCTCCCTCCTTTCAGTACCTCTTTCCTTTCATTAGGAGATGGAGAGCTCAGTTGCCAGGGAGCTCAATCCAAAACCAGAATTTCAGCCATATACCTGATCAGGACTGTGTAAACATCAAGGTAGAATAACATGAGGATGAAATTATTATTCCTTTTGGGAGTAAATGAAAGCAAACAGGTCACTGAGAATGACAGCTTTTACAAATCTGGGAGCCAAGAACATGCACCCCCACACTGGTTTGGCACCTGCATACTGCCTTGGGTGGGTTTTATAACACAGACAACCATGTTTGCCAGTTATAAATGGCAGCCCCGAAACCACTTGCTTTAGGTGGCTTTGTGCATGTATATGTGTGTATGTGTTGGCTTCAGTAAGCCTAACTGGTAACACTTCAGGTAACAGTGCTTGGATTAAAGTAATGTCTTTGTCAACTTACAAGTAACCACTGCTATGTTCGTACATCTTCAATAAATGTTAAAAATAGTTCAGTCAGGACCACTTAGTCAAAGAAAAACATTTATTTCAATTTACAGTGAGTTTTATTTGGCGATATGGCTCTGTTCTGGGATCTATCTGGCCTTCCACATGCATATGTGGAAAGCCTAGGGCAGAGAGAGCAGCAGCAAAAACCTCCATAGGATACAGAACAGAGCAGGCAATTTATAGTGTATTTCAACTGACAGCGGTGCTGGTTCAGAACCAGTTTGGTTCAAGTTACTCCGAACCCAGTGGCGGCTAGAGAACTGGCAATAGGGGAAGCTCAAACCCATCCCTTAAAAATAATGATTGGTCATGACCTATTTTCAATCATTCATTTAAATTACCATCACAGAAACTCCGAAAACTCTCAACATTATCAGGTGTGGTCAGTTTTCATTAATAACGCATACCTGGCTGTCAACTCTCATGCATTCGGCATGAGTTTTAGTGGCATATTTACGTTCCCCTGCTGTAGTCAGCGATTATTCAATCAAGGCATATGTAAGAGATTCTCACACGGAATTGAAGTCATTGTGCTTGGAGGTTTATCAGTTTCACCTGCGTTGACTCCGGACTTCTCACGCTTTTCTTTACTCAGGGGTTGGAAGCAATGCATGTGTTTCATGATTGTTTAAATTGTTTAAATGAAATAAGATCATTAGAAGTAATGGAATTGCATAAAGATGTTTCAAATGATCTTATTTCATTTAAACAACTGCCTTGCAAAGTAGCCTACAACAACATTATAGCCAGTTTGCGCCATCATTACAGTTCAGACCCTTCCCCCATTATGCAGTGTTTTCATTTCCATCACTGTATGCAGAAACCAGTTCAATCTATTGCTAGTTATATTGCAGAACTGGGGAAAATCTCCATCTATTGTGAGTTTGAGGATCAGCTGGGGAACATGCTGCGTGATTGCATTGTCTGCTGTGTCCTTGATGTTACCCTGCTGTGCTGCCTTTTAGCTGAACCTTATCTTACTTTTACCACGGCTGAGGAGAAGGCGGAAGCGGCAGAGACAGCAACCTGTAATGCATATTTGCTACGTCCAAAGGAGATTCCCATGTTGGATTTTGCACCTGATGTTCATCAGACAGAAGAGTAGCTAGGCCTGGAAAGAAAGCCACAGGAGTTTCAAAGGAAGGCCGGAAACCCTGTTTTTGTTGTGGAGGATTCCACAATTACTTTGAATGTAGTCAGCATGGCAGTTTAAGATGCCGCAATGCTGAGTTGTATATACCTGAACAACATGTGCTGTTTACACATGCAGGGTCCTTTCAGTAAAAGTTGCTAAAAGTTCAATCGGTGGTTTTTGTGGTTCTTACACCAGTCCAAGGACTTAATAGCCTATTTTGATGAAATTCAGAATGAAAGTGGTTTAGTTTGCTTTTATAATATCAGAGGTAAAGCAGTTATATAGGAGTTTATACTCACACCACAGTTCAGGATCATTACTAGTTCTAGTGCGTTTGTGCTTTTGATCCCTGGTATACAACAGTTTGGTAATTGAAGGCGTAAACCATGGCCTACAGCAGTCACGTGTTTCACTGGTGCATGCTTGTAACACAGTTCCAGGAACTTGGACTAAAAAAAACTTGCCTAATCTCAAAGAAATCTTCAAAATCAAGTCAATAAAACACATCTTTTGACATCATTTGCAAAATCACTGATATTAAGAGCCATTCCGTGAGAAAATGGCACTTTTTGAAGAAGTTGAGGAGTCGACCTCCCTTGAATAGAATGAAACTTGGCAGTTAGGTAGATATGGTAGTCTCACAGAAAAAAATCTAATTTTTAGGTTTGTATCTCAAAAAATCTGCCAGTGACACCACCGGAAAGCCACTAAAGTGGCTTAGTTTTGCTTTTGACACCACATTTTACATCAATTATTATGACTTAAGGGTACACAGTACCGGATGTGTTACACTTTTATCATGACCTGTCACACTTCAAGTCTGGATAGACACTAGCACCACATCAGCGTCAAGCTGGGTAACTATGTTATTGAGCCAGAATTATTTGAGGAGAAATGGTAAAAATTGAAAATGGGAATAGGAATGAAATAATATCCCAGACATATACCAAACTAGAATGCTTTATTATGTGTTTACTCACTACAAAACTATCATTTTCAGTTAATATTCCCTCGGTATCTTGCTGGGTTCGTGCAGTGGATGGCTGGTAAGATTGTTGAACTTGATTTTGGTGCATGTTTGCGGTATATTTTCTCAGTAACCCAGATATGTTCCATGGTAATAAATGCTGTTTGTTGTGCTTTTGGAGCTCTGTTTTCAGGAATATTAAGAATTTCTTTGGTAGTATCTACACTTTCAAGCTAGACGGAGCCAAAGTTGGAGGAAAACTCAAAATGGACCATTACACAGCAGATTGTGCCTATGTTTCGGTGGCATTATTTTGTTTACCCAGCAAGACAGAAATCTGAAATTCTCTGGATACATAGTCCTTTGGGATATATTACAGCATTAGTAAAATCTCAATGGTAGTATTTTCAGTGTAGATGATTTTAAACATCAAAACTCGGAAAAATTTGCCTTCAGGGGGCACTGTAGGTTGGATGCAAGTGTTGCCCATCCCCAGCAATGCACCAAAGAAATTTTTTTTGAATTGTGATACACACAGCTAGTTTTCTCAGAAAGTGAAGAGCTTGGTTTGGTACTATGCTGGGTACATAGCTTTCTGACTAAAGGTGGCGCTCTAAAGAGCTAATGTTCTACTGACCTAATATTCCATATTCCCAGGCATATACCACAGTTCTATCTTTTGAAATATATGAAGCACATACACAATTATACATAAAATTTGTAATCCCTTTGGTATAAAGCTTGTTTGGTTGTAAACTGGTGGTGACTGTGAGCGTTACAAATGCACAATACATGGGTTATTACCGAGTACGGGTACAGCGCAGTCAGAAACGTACAGCACGTTATAAAACATGACCAGTCCAAAATTTTTAAATGCCAAAAAAGAACTAATGTAAAAGGCGTACCACCGTAAATACGTATGTAGACATGCGTCAACAGTATAAGTACACTTACATAAAATAACAGTTCATAATTTGAACTCTGAAAAAAAATTCTTTGTCACACAACCGTGTACATGAAGACAGAATGTATAGTACAAAAGTTAAAACTGTTTTTTACTTTTCATGTTATCCAAAGCAAAATTATATCAACACAGCTTGTGACTAGCTCTATCCATCAGTTTGTTTTTGGAATTGGATTGTGGGTTGGCGGCACCTGGTGGTGCGCACCAGAGGTGCTCCTTGGCCTTGGCCTTGAGCAGCCATCCATGGCCTTCTTCATTGGATCCGGGTTGATGTTACCCACGGAGCCAGTCGAGCCCGAGGCAAGCCCTACTACACTGCATCCTGGGTCTCTACAGGGCTGCTTACAGGCCGTTGATAGTGAGCTTGTCTGTCTCTGAATTAAATAGTGGGCTGTAGCCTATATGGAATAATAGTTGCGTCAAGACCCATGGCTTGGTACACACAGAAATGGGAAGTCTGTAAAAGAAACCCCGTCCTCCCACCCAGCGGGCATCCCGTAGGCCAGACATCATGGGCAGGTGTTAGGAGTGAAGGCATGCAAGTTACCACTACAAATGAACTGCCCTTTTCTTGGCAGAGTGCTGCTTGCTTGCTAGGACCTCTGTGCCCTTTATCAGGATAACCACTGTTAGATACGACTGCTGTGCCCTTTTTCATACCCAAGCACCATACCTTAGAGAAATCCTAGAATTAACACTGAAGCCTGCTTTCTGATTCTAATAGTAATGCAAAAATGCAGAGAATTTGTTATTTTCTGAAACTCTCCAACTCTGCAAAACTGTACACTGTACTGACTACTGGTAAAAGCCTTGCATGTTGACACAATGCTACAATCACCACCAATATTCTTTTCCAATATACAACCAACCCAGCTTTATACCAAAGAGATTACAAATTTTATGTTTAACTGTGCACGTACTTTATATATGAGAAAAGACAGTACTTTGGTATATGTCTGGGAATATGGAATATTAGGTCGGTAAAATATTAGGTCTTTAGAGCACCACTTTTGGTCAGATAGCTATCCACCAAGGGGTGCGTTTCCCAAAATCACAGATGCTAACTAACATAGTTGGGCCCATTGACGGTGAATGGATGAACTATGCAAGTTGCTAACCTAGTTAGCAACTACGCTTTTGAGAAATGCGCCCCAGAATAGTACCAAGCTAAACTTTTCATTTTCAGAGAAAACTAGCTGTGTGCATCACAATTCAAAAACAATTTCTTTGGTACTTCGCTGGGGATGGGCAGTACTTGCATCCAGCATACAGTGCCCCATGGAGGCGAATTTTTCCAAGTTTTGATGTTTAAAATCATCTACACTGAAAATACTACCATTGAGATTTTACTAATGCTGTAATGTACCCCAAAGGGACTATGTATCCAGAGAATTTCAGATCTCGATCTTGCTGGGTAAACAAACTAATGCCACCTGAACATAGGCACAATCTGCCATGAAATGGTCCATTTTGAGTTTTCCGCCAACTTAGGCTCCGTCTAATTTGAAAGCGTAGATACTACCAAAGAAATGCTTGGTATTCCTGAAAATAGAGTTCCAAAAGCACAGCAAACAGCATTTACCCTCACAGTACAAATCTGGGTTACAGAGAAAACATACCGCAAACATGCACCAAAAATGAATTTCAACCATCTTTCTCGCCGTCTATGGCACAAACACAGCAAGATATCAAGGTGCTATTCACTGAAAATGATAGTCTTGTTGTGTTTAAACACATAATAAAGCATTCTAGTTTGGTATATGTCCGGGGTATTATTTTATTCCCATTCCCATTTTCAATTTTTATTGTTATTTCTCAAATAATTCTGGTTCGATAGCGTAGTAACCCAGCTTGACGCTGATGTGGTGCTAAAGTCTAACAGGACTTGAAGTGTCACAGGTCATGATAAAAGTATAACATATTTGGTACTGTGTACCTTCAAGTCATGACAGTTGATGTAAAATGTGGTGTCAACAGCAAAACTGAGCCACTTAAGTGGATTCCAGATGGCGCTATCGGCAGGCACAGTGAAATACGGACCTAAAAATTCGGCTTTTTCTGTAAGACACTCATATCTACCCATGTGCCAAGTTTCATTCAATTCCAGGGGGGTCAACTGCGCACGGAATGTCAATCTCTTGTGGAATGGCTCTTAAAGTTTTTGTAATCTCTATGGTGAACAACTTTGGGCCCTATGTTAAAGGTGTTCATGAAAAGACACATGAATTTGATCCCACTATGGGTCTTAAAAATAGTGTAATCACTCATCTATCAGACGATGTAGCCCAAACTTTGTGAAAAATTCTATTTTCAAGTAAATCCAGGGTGAAATTGGGGTAGTTTTTTTTCGCATTGGATAATGCAGGCGCGCGAATTATGCGTCACGTTGCTCACGATTCATCAGCCAATGATATCAGGATCCGTCATACGTCAATCAAATGGCTACCATTGTTGCGATATAAACATCTGAGAAAAACCGGGAAGCTTTGATAGCGAGTAGTGGCTTTTGCTGGAGTAAGTGGTTTCGAGTTTTAGTGAGCGGTTTTGTGGGTTGTAGAGAGTTAGTATCTAGTGTGCAGTTGCAAGAGAGTGAGTGAGGGACACGTTTGGGTGAGTGAGTGTGTGGTGAGATTGTGAGTTAGCGTGTGTGTGAGTGTTAGTGCTGTTAGTAGCGGTAGCTAGGTAGCCTAGCATACGTGAGCTAGCATGGCTGGAGGAGGACGAAGGAGGTGTTCGCTTGGGTGTCCGTCCACCCAAACTACTTTGTTTAGCCTCCCTTCGGATGCAGGGATGCGAGCCGGCTGGCTTGAATTCCTGCACTTCGACGAGAGCGGTCTGTCAGTGAGATCCAGGGTGTGGAAGGCACTTCACACACTGCTTCTCGAACTACGGGCAATACTCGGTTGGGCTGGTGAAGCATCTAATACTGACGGATACAGCGGTCCCGACAGTGTACGCTGTTGGGGCACCTTCTTCGAAAGTACCGGTAAGTTGCTAGCTAGGCTACTAACGTAGAAATCTGCTCTTTTATAAACCAGTATCTTACACATTGTAAGTTGTAGTTTTACCAACGTAGCTAGCCTAATGTTACTCCCGGCTGACAATTGTCTCATTACTTCAGATTTCATGATTCATAACCAGTGGTGTTGTGGTCGTTTGACGCGGAGGTGCGGCGTCCCCCCAGTCTTTTATTTTTACGGGTCACCCAGAGTAAACACTTGTGTCCTGCCCCGAACATTAAATATCCCGCCTGCTCGATAATGCCCAATCAAATTCGTTTTCCTTACTCGTGTAAACTCGTGCGGAAACTCAGGGAAATTCGTAGAAGGAGGCGGGACAAACAGGACAAACGGCCATTTCTGAACATCTTTAATGATTTAAGCACACAGTTTGAAGCACGTGGCGCTAGTTCATTTAGGGTGTGTCCAAAGCCATTACCGCTAGTTTAACGGCAGGTGAGCTGATTGCAAAGTAAGGTGCATGATTCAATGAGGTGTTAGTTAATCTCTTAATTAATCATAGGCGGGATTTGGGTGTAACATGAAAGAAACCAATTATATTGTCATCTCCCATTCCCTTTACAAGCCACCTAGACGTATTGCGATTATAAGGGGGATTTGCCCTCTCGGGGCATCGCAATACGCACGCATGCATACATGGATCCTATTGCGCGCACGCACGCATGCATATACATACACACTTGCACACACAAAAAAAGGGAAAGAAAGCGAGAGAAAACATATGCGTATATACTATTATCTTTCTAATTTATTGATTTATTATTTATTATTATGATTATTATTATTATGATTAGTTTGGGATAAAGAAGGAGGGGACGCAGATAAAACATAAAAAATGTATTCCTGCTTTTCATTCATTATGGTTATTGTTATTATTATTATTGATTATTATAATTATTGGTTATTATTATTATCATTATTATTGTTGTTGTTGTCCTCATCATTGTTACCGGTGTCGTTGTTATCCTTGTTGTCATCGTTGTCGTCACTAATATTATTATTATTATTACTATTATGATTACATAGGCTCTGCCTCGGGTCCCTGATGGGCCTGGGCAGGCCGGGCCCTGCCTGCAATTGAGCGATCCCGGTGGCTGATGGTGGGGTAGTATTTCCTCCCCCTCTCGGCCTCCTCTCAGCTCTGGTTTCTTCCCTGGGCTGGGTCCATGCTGCGCGCTTCACTTTTTTAATGCATCACACACTAGCTTAGGAAAAGAACAAAACAAAACAAAAACAAATCAAAATAAACAAGAAAAAGAAATTAAATTTAAAAAAAAATAAATAAATAAAAATTAATAAAAATAAGAATAGGGCAAGTGGGGCATGCATGTGGCGGCCGGTCGTAGGACGGGCCCCGCAATGGAATGCCCACATTGTTTTTAATGCACCACACGTCCAGTTACAGACAAAGACAGCTATTTGTATATAGGGCAGGTGGGGCGTGCGGCATGGGGCCTGGGGTGCCTGGAGATGGAGGGGTTGGCCGGGAGGGGAAGATGGGTGGGTAACTGCGGGCCAGAGCTGCATGGTGTAGCCTGCTCCCTTTGCGTCCCCATAGCAGACATGGGCGGGATCGGCCTGCTCTATGGCTATATGGGGATCTGAGGCAGATCCTTGTTTCTCCTCATCAAGTTATTTATTATTATTATTATTATTATTATTAGTATTATTATTATCACCTGTTAATTTATTTTTTCTTTTATTTGCTTATCTTATTTATTTGTTTGTCTGTTTTCTCTTTTGTCCCCTTCCTCCAATGCCTATGATGATAATGATGTTATTGATCATTACCACTTTTATGGTTATTATTATTATTATTAATATTATTATTATTACTATTTCTATCTCTATTATTATTATTTATTACTATCACTATTATTATTATTACTATTATTATTATTATTATTATTATTGCTATGTCTGTCGCCACCATTTATATTCTGTTGCTCATTACTTGCAATGCACGCACGCACCCACGCATTCACGCACCCACAATCACTGACTGTTCTTTCATCATGTTCTATGAACCCTTAAGTCATGCTTCCACGTACGTATGTAGCCTCACTGTACATGTCCTTTTATGTATTCTGTTTTGTTTCACAATAAAATTAAAAAAAAAAAAAAAAAAAAAATAAGGGGGATTTGCAAGGACCAGGGAAGAAATACTGCTCTGCAGAGGAAACGGGCTTGCTTGTGCGTGAAGAGTATGCAAGCAAACCATTGCTGAATGTATGGAAACCTGATCACAGTGATCTCCAAAAATGTAATGAAAAATATGATTAAAAATTGTTCAAAATTGGGTTAATCATAGCCAGATGTTAAAAATCATCATAGTGAATCCCTGGGGCCGCATTTAAACTTTACATCACATTACAGTTTGCGCATAAAACAAGCTAATGAAATGAAAAAAATAAAACAAGATTTAAATTCGGAGATGCAGGTAAGAAAAAAAAATGCGCTCGCGGGGGATGGCTGGGAGAATTACAAATGAGTCAGAATAACAGCCAGCGAGAAGTAAATGAAAATAATGTTATTTCAATATTATAGTATTGTAAACCCTTGAATAATATAGTCTACAACAGGAGTAAAAAGAACTTGCTTCCGCTTGGCTTACGATTGAAGGTCAAGTCGGATGTATGGACGAAATTCGGATGAATGACAGGTGGCAACAATGATGGCATTCATTGCTTTGTTGCTTGTTAATAGTGCCACCTTTTACTGCTTCATTTGCCAGTCAAACATGAATATTACTGTAAGAAACACATTTCAGATGAAATGTGGAGTTTTGTATTCGAAAAGAGAAGCAGGACAGATGGGTTGCAGGTACTGTATTAATGGATCAGGTTGGATTCATGATTGATTTTTCAAATAATTGCAGGTAACGGGCCAACCTGCACAGGACTGACCAGATTAATCCAAACATCTGAACCATATTTTCAGCACTTCGAACATTTGTTCTATTACAGTTTGTGTTTCTCGTGATGGAATGAAAATCCACTCACTGTTTTAGACATGATATTCTGTGTATTTAATATAGAGGTAAACCATTGTCCCCGAACAGCCATCCCTCCAGGGGGGGATCCTGTGGAAACTACAGGAATGACAGTGATCGTCAGTATAAAGGGGCCGTGGCTTTATCCATAATAATTTGCGAATACCTACTCAGCGCATGAATTATACCACGGCCTAGCGGCAATTGCTGTGGTTGCCCCCCTGTGTGGCCATCATGCCCGACTACCCAAACGGCCAGTTTCGCTTGCCCTTTTATCAAGTGGCTGCGGTGCCCAAAAATTACCCAAATTGGCGATTTTCAACACAGCAACTGAGCTGCGCGGCTCCCGTCGTCAGGCTGCGCTGGACTTCTGAGCACATCGGGTGCATCTCAAAGCGTGGGCTTCATCCTTCAAAGGCTGCATTTTTAGTGGTTGTCACTTACGTGCATCCACTAAACTGACATTTAGGGTAAGAGACAAGGCTAAATTTACGGCTAGGTTTAGTTCAGGGGTTAGAGATATGGTTAAAGTTAGGGAAACCAGTGACGACTCGCTTAAAACAAAGTTGTTTAACGGAGATAACATGACATTACGTTAGTTTGGTGGATGGAATTAAGTGACGACCCCTAAAAATGCAGCCTTCAAAGGACGCAGCCTACGCTTTGAGATGCACCTATAGTGCGACCAACGACGCGCCCACTCATTCACGAATACGGCAACTTTGTGTGAGGTCGGTATCCTACAGTCATACATCCTTCCAGCTTGAGAAAAATCAGCTCACATTAGGTCTCAAGCGCAAGAAATTAAATATTGTTGGTGTCAAGTATAGATGTGTTTTTGGGCTGGGTGAAAACGGTGGTTGTATTACGTTCCTTGACAGAAACTAAACTTTGAGAGCAAGCTGGAGAGAGCATTCGCTTACAACGTTAGCCTGTGCAGAGCGTCCAGTGTCGTGCCAGACTGCTCAGCAGTAGCGGTCCGTCGGCAGTAACAAAGGCCATCGGAAACCTCATCTTTCAATGCTTGATAACCAAAATCTCTTGCAGTTTACTTTTCCCGGGTAGCAATAGTTGCTAAGACTAATTTGTTGAACGACAGCATTCAAATTTATTTTCAATAGAATTGTTATACATTGCGCCATAAAATTGAAGCGTTTTCTTCCGCACATAAAATATTAAAATATCAATATGTATTTATAATTTCTGCGCTCGTGTAGCTCATGAAACAGCACAGATTTGCCTAAGTTAGTTTGTGAGGCCGCAATAAATGCCGCAAAGTCAGTGAAAGTTTTGGATTTTTGCATTTATATTATCATCCTTAGAATGCCAATTATATAAATGTTGGCAATAGGCATTCACTTTTTCATTATCATTTCTAATTATTGGTCATGTTTTGGTCTTGATTGTTCTGTCGAAAAATTGCTGCAAACTGAATAATAAAAATAACAATTTTAAAAATTAATGAAATATTGGTTTTCAATGCGCTCCTAATTATTGATTTATACTGTCTTACCTACATACAGTGTCATTATCACTTATTTTTCTTGCAAAATTGATTAATTTGGTTTTGGCTTTGGTGCCCTATATTTTGGCCGTGATGCCCCAATTTTAAAAGGCCAAATGGCCTTGCCCTAAAAATAACTTAATTTGAGGCCTGCCTACTGTACATGTGTAACCTCACACAACAAATTGCAAATTACCTGATAGAGTAGGTTCCCTAATGATTCAATTAGCCTACATCAGAGCATTCTTTTGTGAGGGATGTCGATCGCACCAGCCATTATGACATGCATTTTTAAAATGACTTGATTTAAACAAAATAATAACCTTTCACATTGTAATTTTTTTATTTTTAATCATCTTCATGTGTGGGTGCTGCTGCTCATCCCTGTGCGCATAACAAGCAGTGTGTACGCGGGTCGTGCACTTGCATGTAAAGGCATGTAATACCATCTCAATAAAGTGAGACCCAGCTATTCATTTTTGTCCTCTGTAGAGGATGTTAGGTTTGTGCTAATATCTCCTATACTACACATGTCACTTTAATGAATTCTGCTATTCCTGAGAGAGGACAACTGGGGCTAAACAGTGATAACATATTTGGGGGGTGTGGCCATTGCAACTTCTTTTTCCCGCTCTTTTCAAAATGGCGGGAATCCAGTGCAGCACATTTTATGGAAAAAGGAGAGGTAAGCATGATTTTCATAATTCAGATGTTCTTTTATTGTTATAATTTGATTGATTTAGGTAGAAAACATCTCAATTGTGATCTGTATGAATTTGCAGAACAGAGCTTATATATTTTCACATGAAAAACAGCTACTTCATCAACGTCCTCTGTAGGGGACGTCAGGACTCAATACTTGTATTTGTTTCCTATTTCTTATAGTGGTCAGCTCTGTTACTGAAACAGAGAGAACTCTCAACAGAATAATTGAGGGAGACTCAGACCTAGATTTGTCAGATGATGAGAGAGGAGAGAGTGACTATGAGCCAGATGAGGTTGAGATGTTTATTTAATGTTTATTTGTATAGGGACAAGTATGAAGCAAGTGAACCGTCGCCACACACTACAGCATTTATAGCTACAGCTAATTTGCAATGCCGGTCCATGAAGTTGAACTGGTTGAAGATGGAGAGGATGGAGAGGAAGATGCAAGGCCAGCCATCTGGGCCATAAGCAATAAGTAGGGATAACCAGAGTAGAAATGGTTTTGTGTGTGTTAGGGTTAGGGTGTATGTGTGTCCAAGAAGTCACAATGCTTCCTAAATTTTCACAAATAGCATGAAATGTAATGAAATGAAATGAATGAATGGGCACTGGTTTGACATAATTTAAGCCCCGACGTCCTCTTCAGAGGACATTCCGTAAAATTCTAATAAAGTTGAATTTTGAAAAAAAAAAAAGAATCTTTGAAATTTGTTCATTACCATGCCAAACCTAAAAAAAAAAAAAAAAATCAAAATCAAAAAACTTTTTTTTTTCTGGGTCTCAGGAGGTTAAAATAGCACTCAAATCTGCCAATTGACTTTAGACCAGGTCTTTATAATGGTAATTCATGCAATCACTTTCTGCTGCCTCAAGATAGCAATACGCCATCAGTGTGCCTAACTACATCACATTTTAAGACCAACATGGCCATGAGTGCTCAGTTTGGCACACGGACATTTGCTGTTAAAGCAAACTAGGTGTTGGACGGCAAGACATTGACTGCGCCAGTCATAAAGTAGCAAAGACACTTGTGTCGTGCTAGGCACGTCTGTTCACTGGCTGTAAGATTGAGCCCTTTTTGTTTAACCCCTTAAGGGCGGTCGTTATGTATAATTACAGCATGTTTCCTAATCGCAACATTGTCATGCGGCTTATCCACTTTACGCAAAGAAACTCGGCAAAACGCTCATGCTGACCAGTTTTACCTCAACCGAACACAATTCAAGCACCAAGCAAGTAAATAACCATGTAGCAAATCATAGGATAAAATCAGCGCTGAGTCACTAGCATTTCTACTGAATTTGTGCTATGCATACAAACAATACCTCAAATGAAAGAGGAAAGTCCACAGAATCCAACGATAGAAGCCTTGTCATTTCAAAATGACACCACACTCAAAGAACAGCAGGCATACACTTTACAGTCTACAGAGATGAGCAAAAAATTTTTCTTACCTTTGATATTTTTTAAGAAAAAAATTGTTCAAGGGTAAATCTGTGCTTGCTATTATTAGCCCAATGTATCCTTGTTATAAGAAAACTACATTTTTCCAGTCTCCAAGCGTATTTTTTTTTCGGGGCATTGCTTCAAAGATTTCAGCTCCTCAGCATTCGGCTTTCTTGCAATGTATTTTCCTCTCTGTGATCTGCTTGTGATGCGGTCAGTAAGACTTTGCCGGTAACCATTTGATTCTATGGGTTCTGATGTTTCTAACGAGCTCTAAACCATCTTAATCACACAAACCTAGCCTGAGCTAGAGCCTTGCGTTCCCAGTGCGTCAAACTGAGTCCATGGGCCATTCGCATGTACTTAAATAGCGCAACAATATAAACGCTTAACTGGTTTTTTTGTCGTATTTTCGGTATAATTATCCGCTAAACATTCAACAGTCATTTTCAAAGTCGTTTTCTGGCAGGATCTTTGTGCCATTCTGCGTGAATACTGCAAACACAACAGTACAAGCGGTGTGATTTTTTTATATTGCCAATTTGACAGATGAGAAACAGTGAGCTGATGTAGCCTAGTGGAAAGGTTGAAGTGCTGTATCCCAGGCGACCATGGTTCAAGCCCCTGCATAGACATGTAATCTCTTAGGCACTTTATGTGTACAAATAATTGCTGGGGTTTTTGTTCTTTTTACTTTTTTAACCATTTTTTTTTACATAACCTTTGTATTTATCATTTCATTTATTTGCTTTTTTTATTAATCTGCTCCAATTGAGTCAAACTTCATTTTCTTTGTATGTATTATCTTTGAATGGGAAATTGTATAGGCTACAAGACTGGCAGGAAAAAAATAAATTAAATTCTAAAAATTTAAAAGTGCTTGTATTTGGATGGAATGCATGCCTGTAGTGACATATAAGTGAAAGTAAATGAGTTTTACAGTTTGGTTCCAGAAAATATGAAACTGCACAGTGTCAGCTTGGAGAGGCCACCTAGACATTCCCAAACTAAAACCTCTCTAATTTTGCTCTGATTTACTTGGTTAGTATGGGCTTTGGCACAGATAATGGTCAGATTCTGTGCTGTAATTTTTTGGGGTTTCAGACTGCAACTGAATAATTTCAAAAAGGATAGAAGTAAAACTTTGTTAGGCACACTTGAGATGTTTCATTTACGCTGTGTTCCATCTTCATTTACTCTGATTTACTTGGTTAGTATGGACTTTGGCACAGATAATGGTAAGATTCTCTGCTGTAATTTTTTGGGGTTTCAGACTGCAACTGAATAATTTTATGACAAATAAAAGTAAAAATTTGTTTGGTGCAAAAAAAATGTTTCATTTATACAGTGTTCCATCTTAATTTACTCTGACTCAGTGATATATGCACTGATTTTTGCACCATGACAAAAATCCCCAAGGTGTTACCTTTATTATGATACCAAGATTATTCAAATCGACCAATTTATTGCAGAGATATAGTCATTTCATTTTGGGCATGTCATTTTCAAGCCAGAGGCTCAGGGCTTAAGGGGTTAACATGTTAGTCAAATTTTTTTTTACCAACTGAGTTCACCAGAAAATGATCTCTGAATGTAGTAGGAACAACACCAGTTTCTGAATGTTTCTCTGTGATAACTTGACAATATAACACCAATCAAGGTGGAACTTGTTTTTGTGACGTGTGTGCTGTAAAACTAATTGTTGTAACTGAAACCCTGGCTCAATGTACAGAAAAAGATTATTGGCAAGTCAAGAATCAAGTTTATAGTCATAGTTAAAGTCACCCATTAAAATAAAACAATCACAGAAACGCTCATCATCTTTAGTACAATCCAATAATTAATTAAACAGGAGCACTAGGTGGTCCCTACACATTCCAAAAAAATCCTCTCAGATTTTACCATTGATTTCTATGTATATACTCTCAATTTTATTGAATATTATATTATGAATTTGAACAAAATCAGTGGCATCAATTACAAATATTTCTACACTTCGTCTATGTCTGTTCCTGTCTTTACACATGATTGTATACCCAAAAACGTTAAGATAAAAATACTATTGTCCGGCCATGATTCACATATACTTAGGACATCAACATTACAAGATAATTACATCAATTTCATCAATTTTTGGCAGCAAACTCCAAACATTTACACATGGAACAGAAAGACCCAGATGTTTGCATAATATTGTGCTAAAATCAGCAAATAAATTGTCATTTAACTCTTTACTCCCTAGTAGCTATCTTAGACTGCTGCCCTAGCCGCCACTGACCCCTGGTGCCCTAAGACAATATGGCTACTAAAATACCACGACTGTAGTCGGGATTCGCCGGCAGAAGCGATGTGTTTATCACGCCTGTAGTCGGGACTCGCCTGCACAGCGACCTAAATTATCACGACTGTAGGCGGTATCAGGGAGTAAAGGGTTAAAATGGAATGAACCGAATAATCAGTGTTGGGATGGCCACATACAGTCTCATCCAGATCATCGGCATGGTCATCATGGTCACTCTCCTAGTTGGTACGCTGCTTTGACTTATGGCTAAGGTCATCACAGTCATGACAGGTCATTTTCTGGCCATACTTACTATTTTTTTGAAATATGATTTGTCTCACCACAGTACCAACAAGAAGGAGAGTCAGTAAAATTGTAAACCTGAAGTATTTTTGATGTAATGATAATGAGATGGCGTCTGGCACACTGCAATGTAACTCAGTATAAGCTCTTTCCTTCAGTTCTTTTTATATTTGAGAAGCTTTCAAAGTTGTCAGTTACCTTGCAGCAATATTTGTTGGCCATGATATTTTAGCACATCTTCATTGTTTTGTTTTCATTTTTGAGGATTTTCCAGTTTCGGAAGAGCGATTAAAGATTAAAGTTTTTTTCTATTATTATTATTATTATTATTATTATTATTATTATCATCAATCTTGTTAATTTTTTTTTGTGAATGCTTTTAAGGGCTCCAAGACTCATTTTCTGGACAAAAATCATACGAACCAAACATTTTGAAATATGTACTTCCTGGAATCAAATACAAATTAAATACTCAAAGACTAGGAGATAGGAAACATTAAAGTCAAAACCAAAGAAGGGACATTTAATTCCCATAACCAGATAATGTTATATCTAACCAAATATTTTATCAGTGTAATGGAGTTAATCATATACTCCAGTACAAACACATTCCCTGGTTTTGCTGGCTTCTGTCTCTGAGAATTTAGTTATAGTTTTTCAATTATGGAATTTACTGTACCAACTTTTCAATTAAATATTTCCCGTTGGATTGATCCAGCTGCAGGATACTGTGGCATCATCGAAAATATTGTTTTGGCACTCTATCAAGTTTTAAACAAGATGTAATTATTGATGGGGAAAATTACTATATCCTTCAAGGCCAAATTCTTTTTATATTTTTGTAATTCTACTCTAGGCTACTAAGTATGGTCTGCACACTATCGTTCATAATTATAGTATGAACTGTGCAAAGAATATTCTCTGCTCTCCTTGGACAATAAATTCTAATCAATCCAACTTGCACACCTGATTAAAGAAAGGAAGGCATAATTCCATAAGCACGCATTTTAGGCTGAATCTCACATGATATTAATTCATGTGAATCTGATGTACAGACTTTTTTCAGTTCATTCCCCAATACTAATGCCTCTCCCTCCCACCTGGCAGCTCCTGACTGTCTTCTCCCTGACTGACCCAGCATTGCCGGCTGCGACTCCAGGAGGCTAATGACCATGCTACTGCTGGGGGTGTGTGTGCTGCTGCTTCTTGGGGGGCGTGCCCTGGGAGGAGGGTATCCACCCATGCCCCAGATGAAGTACGTTCAGCCAATGATGAAGGGGCCCGTGGGCCCACCCTTCAGGGAGGGCAAAGGCCAATATTTTGGTAAGTGCCATACTACACTATACCATGCTTTGGTGATACAAAAATCACAGTCATCAAAAGTCCAGTAATTTTGTGCTGTTTCAAGTTTCATGTCAAGTCTATGTGATTTTCTCAAGAACAATACAATTTCTCAGCTGAATTTTTTGTTTTGAACAAATCAATGTTTTTAGAAAGCACAGAAAGTTAATGCCATTAGTTTAGATTGAATAGAATTATCTCTTCACATAAATAGCAGCTGATGATCACTTTTTTCAATGTACTGACCTGCTGCTCACTTCACACTTTCTGCAATCTAATAGAGGGGGTTTCCTTTTACCTAATATAACCCATGGGCTTTTTTTGCTCAGGGGCCCAGTGATTTATGACCCATTGCATTTAAGGCCTAGGGCTCTATTTTTCACACTGCCCTACCCGTTGCCACTACCCGCTACCCGTGAATTACGCATTTAGCAGCTTCCACTACCCCTAAACGGTATCTTGCAGCCACACTACCCGCTATACATTATGCCGAATCCTTTATTTGCACCTGGAGGTGTGCTCATGGGCGTGTTTATGCGCTTTCCCTACAATTGCTATCTTGACCACACAGGTTAGGGAAAGCGTATAGTGGGTCCTCAAACCACCTGCTACCCATTTGGCAATTGAAGACACGGCTTCTCTCCCCCTCTGCGATCTAACAGCGACAAATGGGCTACATTCAGTTCAGAAAAATAATTAATTATAATTAGGTCTATGCACTGGTACTCAGCGACGTAACTTTTTTTTCCAGCGAGAGCGGCATTTCAGAACTCTTCAGCAAATGAAGGTAATTCTGGTGACAAGTACGTGGTTTCATCCGTTTACATTTTCCAATGGGACAGCTGTCTATTTTTTTTTACTGCAAGTTGCGTGACCGTGCTGCAAAAACAGGTGTGCGTACTTGTCACCGAAATTACCTTCTTTCGCAAAAGAGTTCTGAAATTCCGCTCTCGCTGGAAAAAAAAATTATTGTTGCTGAGTGCCAGTGCATAGACCTATTTATAATTAGATTTTTTTTTTGTACTGAATGTAGCCCATTATCTTGTCGCTGTTAGATCGCATGGGGGAGAGAAGCCGTGTCTTCAATTGCCACTTGATTATTCTTGAATTGGAAAACGTGTTAATAAGGGAAAACCATCTAGAATTAGCCAGGACTAATTGTACTCAATAAAGGGATGGATATTTTCTCCCAAATTTTCAGGTCTAGCGCCGGCCCTGAGTATTATTTCCCACAGAACGAGAATGCGTGACAAAACTGCGCCTCTCCCGTCAGGCAGTGACGGAATTATGTCACCTGGTTATAGATGATGTATACACCGCTGCCAGCTGTCCGTATGCCTTGCCCGTTGCTGTTAGGGTTACTGTGGCACTATTTTTCTATGCTAGTGGGTCATTCCAACACCCACTCAGCTCAATTAGAGGCATGACCCAATCATGGCAAAATGCATTTTTTTCTTTTTTTTTTTTTTTTTTTGAAGTTTCCATCACAAAAGGGGTAGGCTTGATGTTTTTTTTTTAATTACATAACAAACATTAAACAATATGTCAATGTCAAATAATAATAATAATAATAATAATAATACAATTCATGATTAACTTAACAAAAACAGATCCTCCCCTGTCTGGATTTGACCTCATGCACGAGCAATTTAACTTCGTCTTCGGTGAAACGTGGCGACCTTCCTCTCTCCATCACGGGTTTCGGTTTGAGGATTTGGGATAGCGCAGCCTGCTCCTAAAGGCAATGGCACCTGGCACACTGATTGGTTTAACTGGCATAACGCCCCAACCACGCCTATGCATAATATAACGGGTAGCGCAGGTGTTTTAGGGATATAGGCAGGTGTGCAAGATAGCAACTTTTGTGAGGGAACGCCTCTTACGCAATGCTAAATTCCCAAATAACGGGTTTAGGGACTCTGGCATAAGATAGGGCCCCTAAACTCCTAAATCCCCACAAATTTAACAGAACAACCTGGAGAAATTTACATCTTTACTCAATTTTTTAAAATGAATTGCTGTGTGTCTGCCTGCATGTGGGTGTGTGTGAGTGTGTGTGTGTGTGTGTGTGTGTATTCGTGTAAAAGAGTAAAAGAAAGCAATGGTAGATGGAAAATATACTCCCTTGTGACTCAATTAAACTAGCACTGGATTCTAATTGCTTCAATAAGATGGGCACACCTGTTTTCATGAAACTTGCTGGTCAAACATTGGAGGATGGGAAGGACACTCACTGATTGTTTTCAGATACCAGCTGTACTTCGTATTGGTTGCAGTGGGGTGCGAGAAGCCTGCCTCAGACCGATAATGGGAGAGGATGACAATAATGTTCTAATTGTGATGTCTCCAAGTTGCGGATATTCCCCTCTGCAAGTAAGCCAAAACTATAGCAGGCTTCACAAACATACGGGATAGCAAACCAAGTTGATGTCCTTATTTGCTTGAGTACTTTGGACCTATTATCCTCCTCATTAAGCTTGAAACGGAAATGTTATAGGAGAGAATGTAAGATGCCTGAATTAGACTTGCACTGTCTGCCAAAATCTTTTTGAATAATTCAATTTCTTTGATCTCTCTTCATTTTAGAAAAGTAATTGCATTTTTCTTTTGGATGCACACGGTTTGTCATCAAATATATGCTCGGGTTTTAGGGCTTCATTGCTTTATTTCTAAGCTTGGTTTGGCATATGACAAAATGACTTCGATGGGCTATTATCACTGGAAATAAAAGCAAACACAATATTGGTAAGGCCCCATTTTTATGAGAGAATGACAGTGCAATTTAGATTTTGGCTCCTTGTCCATGTCATCTGCTGTGTGATGAGATTTATAGAAAAATGCTCCTAAGTGTTTATGTTGAGTTTAAATGCTTAAGTTCACGCAGAAATGCTGCTATAGCCCATTTTAACAGCAGAGTTGACAGTCAGGTAAAGAAGATTGAAAACATTGCTCAAGCAACAACCTTAGTGAGATATCAACTTAAATCCAGTGCCAGAGCTCCTGACTGCATTGTATGATGGACCCTAGGGGTATCAGCCGGACAAAGAACAATGCAGGGAGGGAAAAACGGGTTTCCATGCCCACCTCTTGCCTGGGTCAGATTTATACAGAGCATCGTGAATGTGTCAGGTGAAGCAGGAGGAAAAGAATGTGCCAGAAGAGGAAGAAGATGGATTTCTGTAACCCCCACATTGGGGCTCCCCGTTACCACCCCACATATTCTGCAGTTGAAGCTGGCGAGTAAACAACTCTGCTGATTGGCAATGGGACAGATAGAAGCTAAATAGGTGATGAGAAAGCCAGTGACAATGAGACAATGAGAAATCACTCCTGTGCAGAAAAGTTTGTGGGTGGAATACATTCTCTCTGCACGTAAAAGGAATGTAAAGACCCCACCTCAAAAAAAAGGAAAAAGAAAAACACTTAGCCGGGACAGGTTTTTATTATATAAAATTACCTCATATTTGTCTGCTGCAGGCATGATATCTCTGTTGAGCATTTAATTCAGCCATCAACTGGGGCCCTGGTTTATGTGGATCCTGACCGCATTTACAGTATCTAAAATCACCTCATTTATCGTTGGTGAACAAAATGTGCCAGCTTTCTGGAAATAATGGCAATGGTTCAGTGGCAGCTGGTGAACTGGCCATCGGGGAAGCTCAAACCCATCCCTTAAAAATAATGATTGGTCAGGACCTGTTTTCAGTCATTCATTTAAATTACCATTACAGAAACTCAGAAAACTCTCAGCATAATCCGGTGTGGTCAGTTTTCATTAATAACACACACCTGTCAACTCCCACGCATTCGGCGTGAGTTTCAGTGGCATATTTACGTTCCCCTGCTGCAGTCAGATATTATTCAATCAACGCATGTGTAAGAGATTCTCTCGTGGAATTGAAGTCCTTGTGCATGGAGGTTTACCAGTTTCACGTGTGTTACAGTGGATTTCACCACTAGTGATTGGAAACTGATTATGACTCTGGACTTCTCACGCTTTTGTTTACTCAGGGGTTGGAAGCAATGCATGTGTTTCATGATCGTTTAAATTGTTTTAATGAAATAAGATCATTGGAGTTAATGGAATTCCATAAAGACGTTTCCACTTTCTTCTACTTTCCCAGAAGCTGGAGTACGAAGACCTCGTGAATGGCTTTGCTATGGTACCTTGATTGTTCAACGCATGGCATGCATTTTAAATGATTTTAAATGCGTGCCATTTGTCAAACTTTCATGATGCACTAATAACCAATTTACTAAATTATTCAATTACCAACGCTTCATCCAGAGAAGAGTTGGTCATTTAATATATTACTTACTATTGCTTCGCGCAGCAACCTGTGTACACTCTTGCTTCCCCGCAAACGCAACCAAATCAACATTGATTCAAGCAATTTTTGCTATCTGGGAATTCTTTTGAATGCTGAAAACATTTTGATTTTGTGCAATCATAAATAAATCAGGTTGCACAGCTGAAAAAATCGTAGTATGGGAGATGGAATTCAGGAAAATCACTAGGTTAATTCATTATTATAATTTTTTTTTCTATCCATATATCACTATTAAGTGCGTTGCCAATGTTGTCCTTCAGTGATCTGCCATTTCTAAATACTTTCTTAATAATTACAGGCTTATGCATTGGTTTTAATTATTCGGAAAATAAACTGTGTGATTATTAATCGAGCGATCTTAAACAGAAACAGCTGAAAGCAATTATGTGTTTAAAGGTCTGAGGTCATTTGAAAATCCTGTCATGCTGGCATTACCGCTAGGGGGACGCTGGTCTTTAGAAAGTTAAGGTGCCATTATTTTGTGAACATTAATAAAGTTTGTTTCATTATTGCATTATATGGTATATTAAAGATACTCCTTTGGGGCATTTCAGTCATTCAGACAGTATCAATTGCCTGCAGGGTGTTCACTCAGGCAACAATGGCCGAGTTAGAAAACTGTGAAGCCTACTTGTTTACATACTGCAACAGTATATACTGGATACTTCATGCCAATCTATATACTAGTTGCAATACAGTGCATAAGGTAGCATATGACATTGACTATTTCTTGTACCACAGCCACATGACCACCAAGTCATTCTGATCAGCTTGGTGTCTGTGAGATCTTGGCACTGAAAGAGTATGACAGTATAAAAGAACACATTTCATTTACTGTACTATTACTAAATAATTTTTTTAATTATTCATTGTCACAGATGTGACTTATACACTCGTTGTTACTGTACTGGCTGAAAGAAATGTCTGCTTCCATCATCCCAACAGTCACTTCTGACATTTATACTTGACTAGTTTCGATACTGAAAATCTCTTGACGAACATCAGGATTCGTTGAAGTAATAAATAATCTACCACATAATCATGACTATGACTCAAGAAACAATAAACACAACTTTTCATTCAAAAGAAGAGATACAGAAAAAAATGCTGTTAAAGTGAATTTGCCCACTGTGATCCCAAACAGCCTTTTGGGTAAAACAAAATTTTTGCAAACTATGTGCATGACTGTAAAGATTGACCCAAAATAATCCAATGTTTTAAGTGAAATGAGTTCAAATTTTGGTGAAAGAGTACACGTACAGTATCAAGTGGACACTTTACTTCACGGACGTCCAAAAAAGCATTGGGATTGATATGTTCAAGGCATGGAAATGGAGGAATATCTGTAATTCCAATTAAATGTTTCGTATTCTGAAGCGATTGATTTTTTTGTTTGAAGTGACTATGGACTTGCTGTTGTGTAGGCGATGTTGTGTCCAATGTAGCTTGTTTCCAAAAAACATCTCCGGAATTGACAAATAAACATCACTTTGTAATATTAGATTGTGTCTCGCTTGTCGCAACTGACAGGTCATTCTGAATAATATTCATCTCCTTTTATAAACCTGAGGTGTGGTGAAGGTGGCAGTGAGAAATAGCACAACCGCTCCACAGTTAAGCGACATATCATCAATGCCAAAACGGCCTGCCCGCAAGTAATAAAAATTGATAGTACAATTAAACACTATAAAATCATGATACATTATTATTCCCCACCACAAAGTGGGACAGGGGATATTGGATTGGGGTCCATCTGTCTGTCTGTGTGTCGATCTGCCTGGGCCACAATGAGGACAAGATTTCTCTGAAACTGTTATACCTAAAAGCATGAAAGTTTGTATGCTTAATAAGCTACTCATGTTGTACTTTGAGTTCAAAAATGGACGTCGAAGCTTACTTTTTTTTCAGAGTTAGGGCCCTTGATCATAGCGGGGGACAGTGATGACATTGTCATCTTGTTTAAAGGATAAGAAATCCTATGGTGAACTTACATTGTCAAATAAAGTACATAGTCTGTTGTTCAAAATGATAAGCCATTATTTTATTGACATTTTTTTACACCCTGTTATCCGCGTAATAATCAACGAATCAAGCAATGGGAAATATTCTGCCCAGACTGGTGCATGACGTCATGAGGGCTGGATATGTCTTTCGAGTGTGCATAGTCTCAGTATAAGTATTGAAAGTTGCATTGATAATCAAGAGTGTTTTGAGATTGACCAGTTGTTTGAATTACAACTGATTGTTTGCTGGAAATCTATATTTAATCCTCGACAATGCCACAATGCAGGGTTGTTGGGTATTCTAACGAAACAGGCGAACCGAACCTGACTGATGTGACCTTTCACCATTTTACCTTTAAAACAAAAGAGCTACCAGCCCGGGTGACGTAAGCATCTTCTTCCAGCCAAAGTAACATGGCAGCTTTCTTGTGCTGTCTTATACAGTTAACATTTAAATGCAGTTTGCATGATACAAAAAAAGTAAAAATTGCTTATCGTTTTGGATAGCAGAGATTATGTACTTTATTCGGCAATGCAAGTTCACCATAGGTTTTCTTATCCTTTAAATGATTTCCTTTAACTAAGGACAGATTATTACTTCAAAAACTTGATTTGGTTTGTCTGTTTGTCTGTCTGTTAGTTTGCAATTTCTAGCAAAAACAACTGGCTACATATCATTCCAAGTGAGCTCATATTGTTGGCTCTGGCATCTTGTTTAGGCCTATTGAAAATGACTAATCTGTCCTCAAGGGCAAGGTCAAGGTTATCAATTAATGGCACCATGACCTGTGACCTTGAAGATTTTTGCATGTCCTCGCACTAGGAGCGATTTCATATTTGCTTGTTTGTTTGTTTTTCTGTCTGTTTGCACTCTACTGCCCACATTCTTTTACTTATCGTTCTGGTTTAGTTTGGGCGGGTAGATATTTGGTCTCGGAAGAACCCTATTGTTTTACCTGAAAATCAGGTCAAGGGCAAGGTCACAAAAAATTCACAGAAATAAAAAAAATCTCTATCCTTAACATGATTCAAAAATTCATATCTCAAGGTGGCAGAACATAATAAAGAGGAGAAAGTAAAGGGAGCCCAAAAGCACATTAACTTGTGACGGGCCGGCGCTCTCCCCTGGGACTGGGCGCAACCCATATGTAGTGAGCGCATGTCACCTCCCCTTGGGACTGTCCGTGTGTGCGTGAGTGGTGAGCTGGGGGCCCCAGCCCCCTGATCTGTCACTGGTCACTGGGGTGGGTGGGTAAGGACTTCCTGTTTGCCCGGCAATGGCCCAGTTTGCCGTGGCCCCCAATTAATATACAAAATCCTGCTGCTATTGTTATTATTATTATTATTAGGGCAGCATATTATTTATTCCATTACAATAACTATTATCACATAACTGCGGTACTTTCCCCATAGCCCAGCCGATGACATATTTTTTAACTTATCCTAGAGTAGTATCACTTTTGCTGAAATTTTATTGGCTGAGAGCGTGAGAAAAAAAAACCGCTCTGCATTACATCCTGCAGTCAATATTCAGCCAAACTGTATTGCAACTGTAATGTTGGTTAAATCGGTATGGCTCAGCGCTGCTGCGAGCTCGCTAGATGCCACTCGCATAACTAAGTTCACGTTACGTAGCTAGCAAGCTAGCATGTATGCGGTATGTTTTCATTACCATTATGCAACATTAGTTTGTTTGCAAGTGAGCTAATGTTAGCTAGCAACTCAGTTAACTGAATTTACAAACCGTTGCTAGTTCAGCCATGAACGTCCGACTCAGTGACTGACTTTCTAAGCAGAGTGATGGAATCAGTGCTAACAAACAATGGGCGCTAACGACAGTTACATTTGTTTTCTATTAAATTAGGCAATTCAGGTATGTCATAAACAGAATCTTATAATCTTGGTCTTGTCATTAGAAAGTTATGAAACTGGTTGAGTAAGTTTTGGGTTTGTTGCCTGCTAAAACTCGCAACAAACGCAAAATTTACTCAACTTGTTTCAAAACTTTCATAAGAAACCCCCACTTGTGTAAGATCCTCTATTTATGTACTCCTACAATTATACAATATTGTTTATTGATGAATTAATACCATCATTATTGTTAATAAATTTGACCGATTTATTTATTTATATTTTTATGATTAAATTTCTTTTTTTTACTTTGTTTACCCTTTTTTTCTTTTTGTTATTCAGAATGACCTAATATTTTTCATGAAATGGTAAAATGTCTCATTTTCAACATCTCAAATGTTCTGCTGTGAATCAAATGTGGGTTTATGAGATTTGCAAAACATTGCATTCTGTGTTTATTTACAATTTACACAGCATCCCTACTTTTTAGGAATTTTTGTATATTTGTATTTCAAGACTTGATAAATAAAGAGATATAGAGTAAATTGTTTACCATAATAATTCATCTTGTTTCTTTTTCAAGCCCATGGGATTTTGGTTTAGTACCATAGCATTACCCCCACAACTTAAAGGGTTAAAGTTCATGATTCCCAATGTGCAGGAGGCACGCAAAGGTGTGAAATTGCACCTGGTCATTTTGGAATATGTTTGATTAAGGAATCTTCAAGCAGTGTTTCTGTAGTGAAATATGAGAATGACAAATGACGCTGCTGTCAAACTACATGTGGAAGTAATAGATTCAAGAGAGGGTCAAGGCATGTCTTGTGCCTCTCTCCATTTATTCAATATTTTGTTACATGCAGTGACATCCAACTGCAATAATGCCATAAGTGCAGGGACCCAACCACAGCAGTTCTAACTTTGATTGGAAAGAAGAAACTTGCTGCCATCAATATGTACTTGAAGTGGAGACCGATTCCCTCTTTGATCTCAACGACACAATTGTGAAGTTCTGTAAATGCACCTTTTAGTATATCTAGGCAAAAGTGTTCCAGCACAGTAAGCACTTTAGTTTGGGTGGAAATTAGCTCAAAGATTGGGTGATTGTCAAAAGGTTATGGAGATACAGGGCTAATTTTCTGTTTAAATTGACTACATGGTGCTGAATTTAGCAACACACTTGAAAAGTTTTTTGATTGCATCTATCATCTAGGCAAAGGGATTCAAGGACAGCAAGCATGATTGCATAGTTGTGACAATATGACGATGACAAAATCTGTCCACAAACAGACAGACATGTAAACACCTGGCGAAGTACTCAACAAACCACATGTGCACCTCATTCTGAGCACTGTAATGCTGCGACAAGAACAGGCCTTCCCAAACGGCTCGAAGCGTAAAATAATCTGGAATGTGAATGATTGACAAAGCATCGAGATTTTCCTTCAGTGGAATTAAGAGGTCTAGCCGTAATGAAAAAGATGCCCAGACCAAGGAGTCACCACGAACATTTGGCAATATACCGTAAAATGGGGTAATAAGAGACACTTTGGAGATTTTTTTTTTTTGGATTCCTCCCAAAGCATAATAGGTTTGCAGGCCAGGTATGTGTCAAATTGTGACACAGTGCCCAGGCTTTATATTAGCACTAGGCATATTTAACATGTGGGGTCAAGTGACTTAATTTTTATTTGTTAGTCAGTGTCCCTTATAGCCCCATATTAGGGCTATAAGGGACACCTACTAATTTGAGTTGATGGCTCCATTATACATATAATAAGAGTTATAAGGGATAAAGAATATGTTTTAAAAAAACATTTTTTAACTGTTTCTAGCAAAGATACCTTTAGGATAACTGAAAAATGCCAGGAGTCGGTCTTGACTCCTATTTACAAAAAATTTAATATATAGCTGTTTATTGCTGTCAATCATAAAGGAACAATAGAATCATATCCAACTCACCTTGCAATTTTCAAGTACCTGCCAAGGTATCATGAAAATAGTGCATCATCACAGGGAGTGTTGAAACAAAACTTGAATTTGCGTTTGAAAACTTTCAGAGAAAATTGTCCCTTGTTACCCGGCCGTCCCTTATTACCCCATTTTACGGTACTGTACTTCTCCACCATAAGAAAGGAGTGCTGTGGATAGATCCTCATCATTCATTATTTTTGACCGTTAACCATCCGATGTGCTGGGCATGTGGCAAGCAATGAGAAAACAAATAAAGGTAGCATGTATTCTTTTTGAAAGAAGAAACAAAAGGTTTCCATTTTACTGAAACTAACCCCAGCTGGTTACTCATGGTTCTCTGCTGGTGCAGTTGCAGTGAGATGGCTTTCAGCTGTGGCAGGAGATGGCAACTGAATCTTTTGTTTTCCAGTCACTGGGTGCTCATGGAGGGAATTTGGTGTAAAGCGAGGGTTTGCAAATTGGATGTTAAGTAAGTCAGGAGAATATTTTGTTGAATTTTTTTTCTCCCCCCCGTTGGCAGCAATAAGCTGTGGGGGGAAAATGTAAATTTCACCCCCATTGGCAGGAATAAGCTGTGGGAAAAATAAAAATCTAATTTTTTTTCCTCGTTGCCAGCAATAAGCTTCCGTATCAAACAACCACACACAGGAAAAAAAAAATGCCATATGAACTTTGAGGACAACACGGTGGTACAGTGGGCAGCACTGCCGCCTCACAGCAAGAGGGTTGTGGGTTAAAATGTGGCCTGGGGCCTATCTGTGTGGAGTTTGAATGTTCTCCCCGCGTTCAAGTGGGTTTCCTCTGGGTACTTTGGTTTCCTCCCACAGTCCAAAGGCGTGCATATCAGGCAGGCATATATATATATATATATATATATATATATATATATATATATATATATATATCAAGTGGAGTCTCTAAATTGCCTGTAGGTGTGAGTGAATGGTGTGTGCGCCTTGGAATGGATTGGCGAGCTGTCTAGGGTGTGTTCCTGCCTTTGGCCCATAGTCAGCTGGGTTAGGCTCCAGCTCCCCTGTGACCCTAGTTAGGAAGAAGCAGCATAGATAATGCATGGATATAAACTTACAAAATTTTCTTCTAATAAATCTTGGAAGTGGCTTGTTTATATTTTACAACCCCATTCACAGAAAAGGTGGGACGCTGTGTAAAATGTAAATAAAAACAGAGTGCAATGATTTGAAAATCATTTGAACCCCATATTTAATTGAAAATATTGCAAAGACAACAAATCAAATGTTGAAACTGAGAAATTTGTTTTCTTAAAAATATTCACTCGTTTTGAATTTTATGTCAGCAACATGTTTCAAAAAGGTTGGGACAGGGGCAATGTTTATCACTGCATTGCATCACCTTTTCTTTATAAAATACTCTGAAAGCGTTTGGGAACTAAGCTGACTAACTGCTATACTTTTGGAAGCAAAATGTTTTTCTATTCTTGCTTGATATAGGCTTTCAAGTGATCAACACTTTGCTGACTACGTGGTCATATTTTTTCATTACGCGCCAAATATTTTCTGTGGGTGACAGGTCTGGCCTGCAGGCAGGCCGGTTCAGCACCCAGCCTCTTTTACTACAGAGCCATATTGTTGTAATACATGCAGAATGGCAGTTTGGCACCGTTTTCCTGTCAAAGAGGTCTGGATGGCAGTGCATGAATCTCTCAAACCTGTATATATTGTTTAGCAATAATGGTGTCTTCACAGATTTGACCCATGCTATGTGCAATAATGCACCCCCATACTATAATGGATGCTGGCTTTTGAACTGTGCACTGATAACAAGCTGGATAGTCCCTCTCCTCTTTAGCCTGGAGGACGCGGCGTCCATAATTTCCCTTAATAATTTCACATTTTTGATCGGTCAGACCACGGGACAGTTTCCCACTTCGTCTCAGTCCTTCTTAAATGAGCTCCAGCCCAGCGAAGGCCGTAGCATTTCTTGATCTTGGTTTAATATTTGCATGGCAGAGTTTTAACTTGCATTTGTGGATACAGCAACAAATGGTGTTCACTAACAGTGGTTTACAGAAGTGTTGCTGAGCCATTGCAGTGATTTCCACTTCAAAATCCCATCTGTTTTTAAGGTAGTGCTACCTGAGGGCCTGAAGATCATGGCGATTCAATATTGATTTTCGGGTTTGTCCCTTGTATACGGAGATTTTGCGGGATGCTCACAATCTTTTGATAATATTGTGTACTGTGAGGATTAAAATCCCAAAATTCTTTGCAATTTTACATTGAGAAATGTTATTTTAAATTGCTGAATAATTTGCCCATGAGGTTTTTCCCTGAATGGTGAAGCCATTGCCATCTTTATGGGTGAAAGCCTTTTTATACTCAGTCATGTTACTGACCTGCTGCCAATTAACCTTATTTGCAGTGAGATGTTCAGGTGTATTTTTTTTTTTTTTTTGCCACATTCAACTTTTCCAGTCTTTTGTGGCCCCTGTCCCAACTTTTTTGAAATGTGTTCTTGGCGTCAAATTCAAAATGAACAGGTGTTTTTCAAAAACATTCAAATTCCTCAGTTTCAACATTTGATATGTTGTCTTTGCATATTTTCTATCAAATACAGGGTTTAAATGATTTGCAAATCATTGCATTCTGTTTTAATTTACATTTTACACACCGTCCCAACTTTTCCGGAAATGGGGTTGAATAATTTATCCTCCACGGAGTGGCCCAGACACTAAAAACACATAGCATTTGACTTCCTAAATGTTGTTTTGACATAAAAGATTACATTAAAATAAACAGCCTCATTACAACGAATTATAACTTAGTGGTCGGCAGTGCGTGGGCTCCTGGTTTACAAATTACCGGCAAGTGTATAATGAAACCACATTTCCATGTCTTGACCCCCATCTACTGGAAAAAAGTAACATTGCATTTTCTTTTTTTCTTTTTTTTGGATGAAGTTACTTGATTTCTGACAGTTCGCCTCTTGAAACTTTTTAAATTGGATGCCTTTTCAGAGCAATGAATTCAGTGACCATTTACCAGATAACACACGACACTGCCAGGGTGTTTGCAAGTCAGCTCCCAGCATTCTTGTCAAATTAACGTCTGATTCCTACATCATGGTTGCAAAGTACACTCAAAAATGCTCAGGGCCCCCACAGTGATTGATCCTTAACTACCTGGAAAGCTTTGCTGAACCACAGAACAGGAAGCTAGGAGCTGTATTTCAGCAGAATAGGTTGTACTCCAATGAGATTGCATGCTTCAGCACACAAGCCATCCACTCCCTTCTTGGGCCCTTCCTGCATCCAGCAGAGGGAAGAAAGTTCTTTGCTTAAGTGTTGTGGTCATTCTACTAAAACCATTGTTTACTTTGGTGAAATAATCCTCATCCCCTTCTCTCAGCTGCTCTGCAGTTATGGTTTTGGAAAAAAAATGACAGTATGTGCCATTGCCTTTGCCACGTTAATCGTGATGAAATCCTCAGTGAGCAGTGGCAATAACATAGGTTTGTCAGGTGATTAGGGCCAAGCCTTGTAATGGTCAGCTACAGTGTGGCCCTGCTATCAATCTAGGCCTGGGACATCAACCTTAACCTCATCCACAGATACCATCACAGCAACAGCTGCCACTTCACAGTATTTGTTCAAGTCAGGACAAAGGACATGACTGAAATCAAAGAATTTGCCAGTTTATGATCCCAGTAGGAAGTAGAGAGCTGTTCTGTGTGTGCATGAGTGTTTGCATGCCTGTTGAAATCATTGCAAATAGCCATTTTCAGCCAATTTCTTCTATTTTTGCTAATTTGTTATATTTAAATGATTTAGATCAGCCAACTAATTTTAATATAAGACAATGTGAGTCAACAGAAAAAAAGCTTTTAAATGATTATTGAAAGTAAAGAGTTCAACACCTATATCACCCATGTGAAAAAATAATTTCCCCCCAAACCTAATATCAGGTTGTGCCACCCTTGGCGGCAGCAACTGCAATAAAATCGACAGTCATAATTGGCATTTAGTCTTTTACATTGCTTCTGAGGAATTTTGGCCTGCTCATCTTCACAGAATTGTATTAATACAGCCAGACTGATGGGTCTCCAAGTGCAAACTGCCTATTTAAAGGCAAAGAAAACACTTTTTTTCCAGCTCTTACCCAATAAAAGTACACTGCCCCTACTATTCAAATATGTTCTTGGGTAATTTTTGAAATATTTTTTAATGGCTAAATCAGCGTGTGAAGTTCAGATTTATATTTTGTTAGCAGTGCGCCGTGTTTGTTGCGTCACCCGGACACCAGAACTGTTGATCGTGTGGAGGTTATAAATTTAATAAACCCAGTGGCACACCAAGAACTGAAAATTTGGTGGGGCACTCAACATCCCTTTAAAATCATAATTAGTCCTGACTCGTTCTCATTCATTTTCAGAATTAGCAATAAATTTACTCCGAAAACACTCCACTATATCAGGTGTTGTTAGTTCTTCCCATTTAGGTAAGACAACAATCATTCATTTGGATGCGTAATTTGGTGCATTTAAATCAGCGTTATTGAAAATTGCACACCAGTAAATTCTCACACATAAGGCGTGAATCTCATGCTTTTTAATGGCTTATCACATTCTCACCCCGTAGTCAGCAATCTAACACTTAATAACAAAAGTGAAGATTGAAAATTTGAAATCGGAAAACAAATTACATTTAATTGCCGAGTCTCACTTCTCAATCAACCCATGCTGTACCGAGAGTGAAAGGCGAAAATGCGGATTATTCATTATTCAATCAATGCATATTTAAGAAATTCTGATGTGGAATTGAAGTCCTTGTGCATGGAAGTTTTTCAGTTTCACGTGCGTTACGGTAGATTTCATCACTAGAAACAAGGAAACTGATTATGACTCCAGACTTCTCGCGTTTTTCTTTTGATAGGGGTCGGAAGCCATGAAATTGCATAAAGACATTTCAAATGGTCTTTTATTTCATTTAAACAATTTAAAAGATCATTAAGTGCGAGTTAAATCGCCTGGAGTGCGGAAAAGGCAGCACGGAAGTTTCAGAGCAGTTTGACCAATTTTTGAGTAAATTATTTTTCTGTTCTGAATTTAGCCAATTATTTGGTCGCCGATAGATCACATGGAGAGAGAAGCCATGACTTTGATTGCCAATGGATTATTATTATAAATAGAAAACGTGTTAGTAAACGGAAATCATTGAGAACAAGCCAGGACTAATAATTGTTGTAAAGGGATGTTCTGGGCCCTGCCAATTTTCAGTTCTGGCTATGCCATTGAATAGAACATGGCCATGAGTTTGTCCGATTAATTACAGTGTTGTGCGCAAATGAATTGGATAAAGGTGCTTGTCAATTGAATGAGCTGAATGGAGTGCAGATAGCCATGCTAAGTGATGGATGTTTTCTATAACCACCTCAAAGATCACTGCATAGTAAATTTTAGCCACGTTTCATTAATTTCCTTGACTCGTATGATGCAACTAATGTGACTGCATCATCAGCACAGCACTGCAACTTTGTTGAAATGGCCTGGTAATTCACCTGACCTCAATCCCATTGAGAATCTCTAGTCCATCATTAAGTCAAGGCTGCAGCAAAAGGACTGCACCAAAGTCATTCATGCAGTTGTCCAGGTGTGGCATCACGATGAAGAAATCAAGGCAACCTGCAAAAACCTGGTCAGCTCCATGCCAAAACAGGTGGAACAGCTTATCAAGAACTGTGGAGAACACATCTGAATGTAAATGCTAGTAAAGTAATAAAAAGCCTGAAAACCTTTGTTATTTGGTTTTTCCCACTCCAGCCTGCTTTATCCAATTAATTTGCACAAGACTGTGTTTGTGAATCGATATTACTACGTTGTACAATGACAATTTATAAGCTGACATAAGATTTGGAAAGCTTACCTGTTCCATCTGTAACTGATTCAATTGTTTCTCCAGCATAGCTTAAGTTGACAGGCATCATCTTTCAAAATCTTCCAATATTGACTGGGTGATTCAATTCCATACTTTGCATATACGTGCTCCTTGAAACAACTGGGTAAAAAGTGTCCAGAATATAACTGGTGACTCTTTGTTGAATTTGATGTTGTGCAACCACTGTTGTAACAAGTCAGGTTTTGCCAAGGGAAATTGGGGCAAGATTATGCCCATGGGTAGGTCAGTTTCGTGTTTTGTTGGAGCAATCAACAGCCGCATACAGTAGCATTACAACTGATTTTGTTGCTCAGGTTCTCATAATGATTGGTAATATCGGACCTTGATCATTCAGCGTAAAATTAAGCTGCAGCATGAGTGATAATCAAGACTAATTTGTAAACACTTTATATAGATCAGCTGATTTCCTGGTGCCCAAGCGCGTCAAAACATCTGGGACATTGCCATTCAAAGCATTATTGGATTCGCTAAAATATATGAAATGGCGGCATGCATGAACTTGTGCTAATTAGTTGTACTTCACAGGTTTTAGGTTTGATTACTTGGTACATAAAAATCGCTACTGTCAGTTGACAGTGACAGGTTCAGGCATGGATTGATTCAATTCACATTTGATCTTGAAGCTGTGGCTCTGTGTTGGGCTGCAGAGTAACACAGTGCATGGCATTACCGCCTCTCAGCAAGCTGGTCGTGGGTTTGAATCTAGCCTGGAGCCTTTTTATGTGGAGTTTGCTTGTTCTCCCTGTGTTCATGTGGGTTACCTCTGGGTAATCCAGAGTCCTCACACAGTCCAAAGACAAACAGTATTAGCCAAATGACTGCCGAAAAGCCTAATTTTCGACTGGTTCTATACACACAAATAGGAGTGAGTAAGTGAATGATGACTGATTCCTGCGATGGATTGGCGAACTGTCCAGGATGTGTAAGTTAACCATGTAAGTTAACATCTGAGCTTTTGGGAAATGCATTCCAAATTAGCTGGCCAGCCATCCTCTAAAAACAAATGCGAGTTAACTGTTAACTACTGCAAATGATGCTAACATTTATTATGAACTTTGCCAAGGTCATACAGTTGATAAGTCATTGTCAAATTTATAATTTGGGTAAACATAAGTATGTTGTATTATTAGCTAAATTTACTATCATTATTATTTATTCACCAGATAGCCAGCTAGCGAATGATCTTGCCATGGTCTGATGCAACTAAAGCCAGCCGCACAATAACAGCAACACAGACCATGGGCTTCGCTAGCTGGACAGCATGCAGCTAGCAAGGATAAACGTCAGCTTACCAACTGACACAAGCTATTTTTTGTTCATCAGCTGTCCCACTGCTGCACATGGCACACAAAGACAAAAAATAAGAATCCAATTCAGGAAGTTTTACTCGGGCTTCGTACATATTCTCAACTTTCTTTTTCCACTCAAATTCTGGTGTTTTTCTTGCTAGCCTGTGACGGCATGAAAGAACAGACTAGCAAACCAAAATAGCTTACTTGACATTTGATTGATCACCATTTACCCCATAAATCTCCAAAACAGAAAAGCAAGAGGAAAGATATTTTCCATAACATTAAAAAAAATATGCAGCTTCACCGTTAGTTTCAATTACCCGGGTCAAACGAAGGCCCCTTCATATTTGCATGAGTCTCAGGCAAAGACTGAACGAATACTTTAAAATGTCTGTCACCATGAAAGAGATTTGTTTGACTTTGGTGCTGTTTATAATGCAAGAAATGCTATTATGAGATGTAATGCAGATGTTGTCTTCTGATTGTGGTATGTGCATCATTATTATTATGATTATCCTTAATGACTACAGTGATGCTAATTTTGCTACAATCACATCACAAACTTGTCAATGTGCCCCCATCACACGCAGGCCCAAGTCCAACTGCACTCCCGGTATTTCCGCCCCTGTTTGAGGTGCTGCTGGTGGCAGAGGTGAGGGGTACAGGCATCTACATAGAACAACCTGTCCTCCAACCATACGCTCAAATATGTTGATTATTCTCATTTACTCTGATTTACGACCCATTGGAGCATTTCCTAAAATCGCGCCCCTACTGGCAGCAGGAAAGTACTGTTAGAGTTACAGTTTCAGTTCCAGATACAGTTTCAGTCATATTTACACTTAAAATAATGGTTTGGGTAAGGATTAGGGTTGGGGGTTAGAATTAGGATAAGGGTTAGGATTAGGTTTAGGTTAGGGATTTACTGACGGCGACGCTGATGATGCAAACCAGATTGTAGTTATTTAAATGACCGCTAGAGGTCGCTAAACTCCTAAATGTAACTTTAGGTCGTAATAAGCTGCTTGACAAATGACCTTTCCAGGCGTATTTTGTAGGCTCTCATAGAAATGTAATCAACTTTATAACTCCCCCCTTCAGTTAGGGAGAAGGTCAATTTGCCTTGAGGACAAAACTGGACAAGTTCCAAATGTTTGCTCCTCTCAATTCCGAGGGAACTCATGTCCATGTAACTGTTCAGGCAAAAAGCATAACTCAGAATCTACCATGCAAAATGCTGCTGCTTAGACCTCTTTTAATCTGACACATGCTGCTAAATGGCCAGAAGCCATATCACTGCCAGCAGCCTTACCACTACTCAATCTGCTCCAGCTGTGAGGCTGAAGCTAAGCAGGTGTGGCCTTGGTGAATACTTGGATGGGAGACCACCTGGGAAAACAAAATTGCTGCTGGAAGAGGTGTTGGTGGGCCAGTAGGTTGCGATCTTCCCTCTCGTGGAATAATCCCCAATGCCCTGGTGCAATGATGGGGACACTGTACTGAAGGTGATGCCGTCTTTTGAATGAGACGTTATACCGAGGTTCTGACTCACTGTGGTCGTTAAAGATTCTATGACACTCTTCTTTAAGAGTAAGAGGTTCCCCGGTGTCATGGCTAAATTCCCAACCTGGCTCTTTCAACCTGCCACCTAATCATCCCCTGACCTAAATGGCTATGCAACTTGTCCTCTCCCTCCCCACCTCAACCCCCAGGGCTCCCTTGAAAAAGAGATTTTCAATCTCAACAGGACTTCCCTGGTTAAAAAAAAAAAAAAAAAAAATAGCATTCATTTTAATGGGAATGACTTGTGTAGGTGCTTCTGAAATTATGATCAAGAGATTTTAAAGTTAAGGCATTTTTCAGGGGTGTTGTTCGACCACTGTGTGTGGGTCTTTTTTCTTCAGCCCGAGATATTTTTTTCACTGCCAGAAAATTTAATATTAATTTCTAGCTTTTTTTTAATGTTGCCCGCTCTTGGCAGCAACACGACTCAACACAACTAATCAGACCATTTTCTTTCTTTTTTTCAACTTAGTTTATTGGGCAATGTTAAATATTGTTATGGCCCCAATTTGTTATGGCGTCAATTTGTTATGGCGTACCGGACAGCAAGGGATGACAGACAAAATTTTAAAACTTTAACAGATTTAATTAAACACACACTTTGAACTAAACTACAATCTACTCTACTGACCAAGATTGAAATAAAAAAAAAAGAGAGATATTTACAGTCCCTTGGTAATTGAGATGGGGCTGCTATGTTGCGATGTCCTGGGACAGGAAAATGCTCCAACACAGGCAAAAATCCACAAAAAGCTTCACAAGTCTTGAAAAGAGTGACAGGTCTGGTCAAATGTATCCTTCCACAATTTCTCCTTGCAATTTCTCCTACTCCCCCTCACAATCTCTCAATTTTTCTCCTTATATACTCTTTTCCAGCCCCCTCCCACCTTCCAGACTTTTCTCCAATTCTCTGGGACATTCCCCTCTGAGGCATGCCCAGGACATGCCCTAAAACCTAGCTCCAGACTGGGCTTAACAAAAAAAAGTCAATACTGCCATCTAGTGGCTTTTTTTTTCCACATTACAATATACATACATTCCAGTTTTTACAACATTTTTAGGATATTACTTCCCTGTCTCCCTCTATCATCCCTTTCAACTTTATACACACGCGCAAATTTTTCAGCTAACTTCCCCAAATACATCTTCACCTCCACTTTCATCTAATACACTCCGTCCCTTCATTAATTAAGTCGGCTGACAGGAAAACATGATCCAGGGTGTTTCTATGCAACCATTAGTTACCCAGTAAAGGAAGTGAGAGAGAGAAAAAAACAACAAACACAGAAACAACAAGCAAAACAAACAAAAAAATGTACACACCAAATATTCTGTTAAAACCATAGCTCAGACATTAGCGGCCGCATTAGCCCCACACATCACCAGAATACTATTTTAAAAATTACCAGGACATTTCTAGCCCCATTCCTCCCCTATCCCCTTTAGCAGAGGTGACCATCTATCTGTGAACTGTCTATTTTGTAGTCTCAATATGAAAGTTATTTTTTTCCATTGTATCTATTCTTTTGATATCTGACTGCCATGCATCATATATTGGAGGGTCTTTTTTGAGCCAGTTCAGTGTTATTGCTTTCTTGGCTGCTGCTAAAAGAGTATGTATTAAATAAATCTTTTTCCTGCTCATCACTGCTTCTGGTATGAACCTCAGGATGGCCAGTAATGGGCCCCTGGGTGGTTGGAAGCCAAATAGTTTATCCAGTAGATCCAATATCTCTTTCCAGAGAGAAAGAGAAGGAAGGGCACAACATAAATATATCTGCATGATTCGCAGTTTCCTCTCCACACTTTCTCCAGCATGCACTGGTTTGACTGAGATCGATTCTGGAGAGGATGTGAGGGGTCCTAAAGAATCTGTTGACTATTTTCCATTGGAACTTTCTTTTCAAGTTTGCATTAGTGGCTTTATGAGTTTCTAAAGATATATCATCCCAAACCTCCTCACTAGTTACTGATTGAAGCTCCCGCTCCCATTTTTATTTTGAAGGGTACTTTGTTGTTTCATGCTAGATACTACTATATATAAATTGGACATTAATCTACTGGTATGCTTCCCATTTTAAATCTTTATCAAAAATAGTTACATAAGGGAGCCAGATTTCTTAATGCCGTTCCAATTTGGGCATATAAGCAAAATAACTCCTTATCTGAACGTATCTAAAAAAGTCTGACCTTAGCAGGTTAAATGATTTAATTCTGACCATTTTCACTCAGGTGTCTGGAAATAGTAGATCTTGATACTTTCATCTCTTCATTTCTTTTGCTGTTATCATCACAGAGCAGTCGTGCTGTGGACCGCTGATTGTGTTTTTTTACTTGTCACACAAAGATAACGAACATCAGAGGCCCTTAACTTCAAGTTCAAGTTCATTGTCTTATGCATTCCACTGATTCAAGTACGTTGTGCAATGAAAGGCCATATCCAAGCCCGAGATTGAGTCAGACTGAGTCCTTAACTCATAAATTCAAACCTGTGGGCTTTTACCAACACCGTAGTAAAGTATAGAGCAAAGTACCGGTCTTCTATTATTTTCTTATAAATGCCATACTGCTATTCCCACCTGGTGATGTGTTTGTGTTTTAGGTTGCATATCTTGGAATCAGAGTTCATGTATGACTGTTATTAGGCTTGTGTTTTGAAGCAAAAAAAGATGCAATATGACATCACAATGAACTTAGTCATGTAACTATTAAACTTCAGGTGATAAGGAGTTTAGTAACTGTTTGTTCTGGCTGAATGCAATTAATTTTGCATAAACTGAATCGAAGCAATTACTTTCAAATACCTGAAGTATAAGGATCAAGAAAGGAATCAAATGAATATTACTTAAGATTGACATAATATGAGACGTCACTTGTCAAAATGAAGTCAAGCCATCATTTAAGCAGAAACCTACACAAGACTTGTAACTGAAACAAAATTGAAAATGATTCACAAAACTACAGTAGCAATACTTGGCATCTTATGATCTTCACTCTTAATTTCTTTCCTCATCTGCACCATCTCAGGTCTTAAAAATGCAAACTGTGCAAATCATCCACACAAGCCATGTTGGTTTTCATGTGAGCACTGGCTGCTGAATTTGGATACCCAAAGCAAAGATCTCTGATAAGGCGCGTTTCCACTAGGTACTCGTGAGCCGCTATGGGTGTGGCTTGGGAGAGAGGATCCGCCCAAGATCCGCCCACATTCACCGATAAGCGGCTCACGAAGCGGCTCAGAAAGTACCTACCTCAGGTAGGTACTTTCTCAGCCGCTTTCTGAGGCGCTACTCACTAGTCGATGCTGATTGGATACCGTTGAGACGGGATATGACGTGAGTAGAACTCGACACAAACCACAACATAAACATCGCCAAGAAATAAGCAGAGCAACATTTGAGAGAATCGAATTCAAGAATAGAAAAACAATAATGGAAAAAGTTAAAAAGAAAGACGCCCGACAAGGTGGGTTGACTGAGGTCCAGGCCTTGCTCGTCTACTGGGGGTAGACTCAGGAGTATTAACGTCACACTCCAACTCCGTTGGTGAGCCGCTACTAAAGTACCTAATGGGAACGGAGGGCCGAGAGGAACTAAAAAGTGGGCGCAGCCAAAACACTCAGCCGCTTTCCAAAAAGTACCCAGTGGAAACACGCCTATTGATGAACAAAATAAAATGCATAAAAAGACCACATACTCAATGATGAAGATGTAGCTTTCTAATCCCCCTCCGAGGAGAGAGAGAGGCCTTCAAGGCTGTGGAAAGCCGGAACATTGAAAAAAAAAAAAAAAAAAAAATGAATTCAAATAACAAAATGTGAAAGTTATCTAAGCCTGCAACAAGTGAAGCTAATCTAAGATAAAAGTGGGAAAATCTGTGGAAAATCTGAAAGAAAGTGAAATAACCGGGTGAAACTAATGGGAACGAATAGATAATAAATTGATCTACGGGAGGAAATATACAAATCTGGTGAAGCTAAAGCTAACCTAACCAAGCAATGGGAATGACAAGTCAAACGTATACACTGATGGGAAGGAATAACTGGCAAAAAAGTGCAAAAATTAAGATAGCACCAGGCAGAATTCCTTGAAAACCAAAGTAAAAGTGGGTTAAAAGAGTGAATATGAAAGTGGTTCACTTTCAATCACTGATTCAGGGCCAGATCAAGGGGGATGCGCAGCAGGCCATGTCCCAAACCACCCCCCCCAAGAAGCAGGAGATGACTACTGATCTTTAGGCTTCCTAATGCCAATTGTTAAAGGAGGGGACTGCATTTCAGCAAAGTATATTTCAGCAGAAAGTAGAATTCTTGAAGTGTCTAAAACGCATATTTTAATCTGATAATAGTCCAGTGCGACGCATTTTTAAACCAGTGAGTCTTCAAATTGGCTTCAATATCAGGGGGCAGACATTTTTACTTGGGGAATCTTCTGATTTTGAATTTGTTCTTCGGAAACCTCACCTTTAAATGCTAAATAACCTAAACCTCTCGCAGTTTACATTTCCCGTTTAGCAACAGTTGCTCAGACTAATTGGTAAAAACTGATGACAGTCTTATTTACTTTTGATAGCATTGTTCTGCATTGCACCACAAAATTATGAGGCATCTTCTTCTGTATATAAATGACGACATAAAATATCAATATGTCTTTACAATTTCAGCACTTGTGTTGCTCGTTAAGCAGCGCAGATTTGCGTAAATTTGCAAGGCTGCGAGAATCCGTTCTATATTCTGAATGTCGTCACGGCTGTAAGCAAGTTGCGCAGCTGTGTGACAATCCTAAGGACGGCGAAAATAAATGCTGCAAAGTCAGTGAAAGTTTTGGATTTACAATGCCATATCAATTATATAAATTTAGGCAATAGGAATTCACCTTTTCATTATCATTTCTAATTATAGGTCATGTATTAGTCTTGGTCGCTCAGTTGATAAATAGTTTGATTGTTAATCAGGCCAGCTTAAATAAAAACAGCTTGCGGGCAGTCAAACCCTGAAGGGTGAGCTTACTGAAGACCCTCTGAACAACTCCGTGGCCCAGATGAAAGGAAAGAGAACAACTGACATCACGAAAGAGAATAACTGACGCCACAAGCACCACAGCACTGGCGCTTGATATACACTCACCCACTATATAGGGCATTATGTAGTGAATGTTCTACATTGAAAACAATACAAAGAGAGTGAGTGAGCGAGTGGACAAGTATGCATTCCGAACGCAGCCTTAGATTCCCCAAGTAAAAATGTCTGCCCACTGATATTGACGCTGATTTGACTCACCAGTTTTAAAATGCATCACACTGGATCATTACCAAATTAAAATTTATAAAACTACATGTTTTAGACACTTGAAGAATTCTACTTTCCGCTGAAATATACTTTGCTGAGGTCCGGTCTCCTCCTTTAAAGAAAATGATGGCGAAGTCCCGATATATACATGTATGGTTAGGTGTTCTATTTCAACTGTCAAATTTAAATGAAAAATCCTCGGTGGTGCTCTCCCTTGTGCCCCCCAACAAAATCCTGGATCGAAGTCCAAGTTCTCCAACCCTGCAGATCAGTACTTACTATTGTGATCTTCTGCAATCAAAATACCAAGAAAATTCATGTGGGAATCATCAGAAGACATGGTGAAATTCAGTTGTTTCCAACTATAAACATCTTAATTTCATCATGTCTTCTGATGATTCCTGCATGAATTTTTTTTTTTTCCGCATGAAAGATGAAGAAAATGCTGCCGCTGGACCCTCAACGTCCCAGGCTGGCGCACCTGAGGCTACAGCTCTGGTGGGTTCAGCATTCAGCAGTAACAACTACTGATTCTGGTTGCTCTCCTCCTTGGTGATCATCGCCAGGCCAGAGAAGAAAGAAGACAGTCCGTGTGGGTGAAGCCATTGTTGCTGAACCGAGTTTGGCTGGGCTAGTGCGAAACTCTTATGCAGGAGTTACCCTAATGTGAAGTTGCAGGGACACTAGAATTGTCAGCACATGCGCCGTGAGGCGGGCTTGTAGATGATCTTTTATCATATGGGTGCTGCAAGGAAGAAGTACAGTGTCCGCAGGATTGTCCTGTGATACCTTTGTGGCTCAGACACAAGAGCCTCGGGATTGGAGTTGAGATTCTTCAGAGGGTCCCCGCGAAATTTGTGAGCCCTACAGAAAACCCATTTGTTACCCTAAAACGCACAAGCAAAAAATGGGTTTTCTGTGAGTCACTTGTGGCTGCCATTAGCGGGGTCGGACAATGACAGTGCCTTTATTCCATTCTCGGACAGACAGCCGACTGATTTTTGACTGGTGACAGCGCGGATAACGCGCCACCTCTCAGCGACTGAGACCTGCCAGTTACATGAAGATGGCTCTTTTTCTATCTCCTGTGTCGTATGCTGTTCCATTTTCTTAATGCAGTAGCATTTCTCTTTTTTTTTGGTTGGCTTTATGTAGGCTTTTGACCACACTGAAAAGAACAAGTCAAGCACCACTGTACACATCACAAAAACTCAATGTTTGTTATTAATAAAGTGCTTGGCGCGTCCACGTGGCATGCTTCGGGATTACAATACCACACGATTTTCTTTATTTTTACTCATATCTCACTGGAAAAGCTATAAAAACCAATGGATTCTTCAATTTGTAAAAAATTTTGTGCATACTTAACCAGAGCATTTTTAATGGCGCTAAGTATGATTGCCGAAAAATTCCCTTAATCTTATATTACAAAAGAATTTTTTGAAATCTATTAAAGTAACAAAATCCTTGCATTTAGTAGTGGTTCCAAAAGAAAACCCCTTGTTTTGGGATAAAATAAAAGTATCAAAAATTGACCTTCTTGACAGCTTAATTACATTGCATTCTGCAAGATTCCAATTAGGTTCTCTGGGGTTTCTTTCTCTGGCCCCTCCTGCAGTTTCCTCGAGGGTGGAGCAGTGTGCCCTTGTATCGGGGGCCGTCTAAAAAATGGTTGCTGAGTCCAAATCAGTAGAGGAGGTCAAGGTCAGATCCACCACCCGGTGTCTGCGTGGCTGCATGCGTCGTTGAACATTGGTGCTGTATGAACTCCTAGGGCGCAAGTCCCATTCTCTGCTTCTCCACTTGTAGACTTTACTTTTGGCATAATCATTTGCATCCCTCTCAAACTTATTGGTTTTATTGACTTTTAGTTCTTTGTATTGTGTCGAATTTGTGCTGTTCTCAGTCTTTGAAAAGAGAATCTAATCTCTCCTGAGATGTACATGCCACTGTGCATTTTATACAATAGGTCAGTGACCCACAAGAGCCCAGTCTCATCCTGACCCATCATGCAGTGTCGCTACCTGACCAAGCGTCAACATATGAAGAAAAAATAGGCTTTAGGCCTTATTTGATGTCAGAATAAAACAAAACATACCCCTTAACTCTCTACGCAAACCCTAAGCCTTAAAATCAAATAAGGACGCCAAAGCCCTCCTTTTTAGTCGTATATCTACGGTGGCCAACAGGCGCCAACGCGCTGCAATGGCCAAAAACATCTCCAATCGGAGAAACGCGCTGCAAAAACAGAAACGATGCAAATTCAAAAACACGCAAACCGCGAAAGCAAATGCAAAAGTAAAATGCTGCATATCCATGTCAACACATACCCGCTGCAACAGCCCAAAACATCTCCAATTGGAGAAACGCGCTAAAAAAACAGAAACAATGCAAAGCCAAAAACACACTAACCTTTAAAGCAAATGCAAGAGAGAAAAGCGCTGCATTTAGATATCAACACAACGGAAGTGCTCCTAGTCGCTATGGGGAGTGCCAACTAAAACAGCTTTTACTTCTGTCCTGAGCTAGACTGGCCAGCTGAGGCTTTCTGGCTAGCTAGCCAGCTACCTAGCTAACGTTAGTTCGCTTGCTTAGCTACCAAGATCGCTAGCCTAGCTAGCCAACAGTTTGGTGCACAGAAGTCAATAGAAAATAAATGAATAAAAAAATCCATAATTTTGCTATCTCACTGAGCTATCTCACCACGATCATTAATGTTATACCAAATATAACTGCTCTCTAGCCAGCTTGCTAACATTAGTTCGCTTGCTTAGCTAGCTAGTTTGCTAGCCAAGCTATCTGACAGTTATATTTAGTATAATGTAAATGCTCGCAGTTCAACTCTAGCTAAGTGAGATGGCACAGTAACAGATTTTTTTATTCATTTATTTTCTATTGACTTCCCTCAACTACAAAGTTGTCAACTGCATGTCAGTAATCATTGATGATGTGATGGAATGCATTATGATTGAGATATGTATGGAAAGAATGAAAAATGTAATTGTTAGCTGTGTGTACAGAAAACCAGGATCAAGCATTGAAATATTTCCTGATAATATGGAAAAGTTGTTTACCAAAACAAAGCAAAAGGTCAGCTATATCTGTGGGGATTTTAACAGATTTATTAAATCCCAACAAACACAAAATGATAGATGAATTCACAGAAGCAATGTATAGCATGAGTCTATGAGCTCTAATTTCTTGGCGCAGCGCAGGGTGGCGCAGCGTGGCGTAGAGTGGCGCAGCCCACGCAGTGGTAATTTCGTCCGGTGCAGCCCGGCGCGAGGGGTAATTTTTGCGGTGCAACACCGTGCGCAGCCACTTTGGCAATTTGGTAGACGGACGTGCGCCGAGATGGGTGTGGCGGCATAGTAGGGGGAGGTGTCACATATTCATCAAGACGCAGTGACAATTTCGTAGCAAAAGTCTCCGCCGAAACTGCACAGAAAGCTCGCCAGCTCCAACCTGGTTTACTTTTTGTGCAGAGGCAATTTGGCTGACCGGCGCACAGTGCGCACACGTCACCGAAACCTCACAGGCAGGTTTCCAGAATGTCAGGCACATTTCAATGCGACAAATAATTACAGCAACCACTATTTAATGTAACCATCTGAATCAGCACATAAATTATAGTATCTATATCGATTGTCCTGATGTCACATCAAAGGCGGTTGGCACGCGTAATGGAAACTCGACCTGACAGCCCTCAGAGTGTCAGTGCTTTCTCTGTGGCATGTTGCGTGCTACACAACATAGCTGTATGCCATGGATGTCACTTTGACCTCACGCAGGAGACATTACAGGACTTGAGACAGAGAGAGGCGAACTGCATGTGCCGTAGCAGCAGGGGAGAGCAGCAGCGCCGCACGGGAGAGGAGAGACCACCTGGCTGCACAGCTCTGTCCTTAACACTTGAACCACAGCACTGATGTTAGTAATGCATGGTATTTCATGTCAGTAAAAGATATGAGTCCATCCGTCCATGACTTTTTCTAAATATGTGTTTTCTGTGTTATGTCAAAGTTTTCAACTTCTGTTATAAAACGTAAGTGAGCATTGATATTAAATTACTTTGAGCGCCATAGCCGCTTTTTGCGGCAGTGGCTTTGACCGCAAATACCCCTGTCTGTAACATAAGAGAGAGAGAGAGAGAGAAAGATGTGTTGGGCGCGTGAGTGCGTGTGTAGGCTATGTGAGTATGTGTCCTTCAGCTGCTTTCAAACCCTACGCGAAACGAATTTTTCGCATGACTGATTACATTCAAAGTCAATGCAAAGATGTACAAAATTCGCGTCTTTGCATTGACTTTGAATGTAATCAGTCGTGCGAAAAATTTGTTTCGCGTCCAGTGTGCAAGCGGCTTAATACTATTATTGTCACTTAGGTTTTATTGTTTTTTGTGGGGGAAAGGAATACACCCTGATTGCTATGATCTTGTACTGAGTTAAGATCACATATTGAAAATAAATGTGTAACGTATCTTGCATTGTTGTCCATGCATGTTAATCCCAAAATTTTAAGCAGCAACAGGATGTAATAATAGGAACACGCTATCCATCGTTTCTCTTCCCAATGATGCAGGCAGAAGAAATAAATGTGCAACCGTCGTATTTCATTCCATCTTCATAAGTTTGAATGATATGACGTAGTTTCGTTTTGAAATTCCATTCAAGTTCGCTAATGGTAATAATTCGCGAATGCCCTAGCTAGCCAGTTAACTCATATTCGTAATGCTTAATATAGATGTAAGCGGCACAGAAAACATGCCTGAAGCAACAAAGTAAAATGCAACATTAACACATCATGCAGATATAGGACAGAGGCTTCTTCATTTCCAACATCTTAAAGGTCAGGAGAGGAGCTCATTTGATCGGTGAAGATTTGACTCGGCTGTGTTAAACCCACTCAGGCCTTCTCTCCTCCCTCTTTGCCCCTTGCGCCGGCAGGAGAGACAGAGGCGGGACAGAGGAGTACTTGCGCCGGGCTGCACCGCGCACGAAATTGCAAAATACGCCTGGATACACCCCGTTGGCGCGGCACTCCCTCCATTGGCCCCGCCTGCGCCTGGTCTACGAATTTAGAGCCCTATATCTTGCAATCACAAAAACTACCAGAACAACATCTCGCTGTGCCACTCTGATAGACAATATATTCACTGATAATATGGATAGCAACACTGTGAGTGGATTATTAATGAAGGATATTAGCGATCACCTGCCTGTCTTATAATTCATGACTGTAATTATCAAAAGAAGGAGTATAATGAAATCATATACAGGAGAGTGAGAACTGAAGAATCAATATGCATTTAGAAATGATTTACTGAATTATAATTGGAGTGATGTATTTAAAGAAACTGATGTAGACAAAGCACATGATTTATTTTTAGATATATACAAAACTTTATATGACAGGAACTGCCCATCAAAACAATACAGTAACGAGAGTAACTTTTCAGAAAACCCATGGATGTCCAAAGGACTGCAGAATGCTTGTAAAAAAAAAAGAACTGTATATACAGGAAATTTATTAAACATAGAACGAAAGAGGCAGAGCTAAAATATAAGAAATATAAAAAACTAATTAAAACTAACTAATTAATGTAATAAGGATATGTAAGAAGGATTATTATACCAAAATATTAGAGAATAACAGAAACAACATTAAAGGAATATGGAATACATTAAACGGAATTATTAGGAACAAACAAACCAAACCAAATTATCCAGAACTTTTTATTGACAATAGCTATGTTTACATGTGCAAAATTTCTCCAATCCGATCCTAACCTCAGTTGAAATTCCAAATCCAAATTCACATGGATACCAAATGAAATGATCCGATCATGACTTTGTATACAGTACAGTCGCTGTTAAAACCGAAGGGACGGCGTTAGTTAACGCCTGGTTACCTCGGACATTTCGCCCTTCTAACCACGATCAAACGCGTGATAACGCGGTACTTCACACTGCTGACCAATGAGCCGTATCACAGGACAATTTACCGCCAGGAATAACCACATGTGGCTCCGCGCAGAACTGAATGTAGAACCACGTGTAAGTTATAGAATAGAGGGCATTTTTACTGTTAGAATTACGTTTGTGTTTGCCGTTATGTATTTTAACATCTTTTTATTTTCTCTTGCAGTGAAAGTGGAAAGTGAAAGTTTATGTGACCTCTGGAAAGCGTGTGGCTGATCATTTCCTCGGTTTAAAAAGCCTAGCATGAACAAGAAAAAAAAATATTATGATAAATTGGACAGTGTAATATAAGCAATTGTATTCTTGAGGGAAATTGTTTTGGTATTTTAAATATATGTCTCTTTATTGCAGAAACTGTGATTCTGAGAGTTTGCGGGTAGACCTTCAGCGAAGTGTGCCACAATTGATTTATTGGTTTTGAAAAGCCAACCGCAATATAAATAAACAAATTGTGATTATAGATGACGTGACTAAAGATAACTCTGATATAGCTTAGATAGTGTGAACTGTAATTAATCCAAACCAAACCGTCCTGCAATCTCTACCTGGATAGGTATATGTATATACGGGTTTTAAATTCTTTCATATATTTTTAACAAATAACTGACTTACCGATTTCTGAGCATTTTACTTTATAGTGTATAAACACATTTTTATACATGTGCCTAATTATAAAGAGTATAGCCTGTAGCATGTATGACTTCTCACTCCAGGGCGCATCTGAAGACACCAAAAGTCCGGTAGGTGTGAATAATCTGGGATTACGGATCAGCGGGTTTCGTTATTAACTGAGTTAAAAGGATTTACCGGACTCAATATGTAAGCCATGCAGACGGCGAGCTGAATTTTTAATCCATAAGACTAGACGCAACTATTATTTTAATGGCCCCAGACCCAGCCATCTTTTAGCACTCCGATTGAAACAGGACTAAATTTTCAACTATATTAGCCATCAAACCTTATGATTCCCAAGATACTATTTCTGACCCCAAAGCAATTAATGCAGAATTTCGTAAATTCTATTGTAACTTATACTCATCTGAGATCACTTTAGATAAGGATAGATGTAATACATTTTTACAGAACTCAAATCTTCCCTCTTTGGATGAAGATGAAACGGATCTGTTGCAAACTCCAATATCAGTTGGGGAATTGAGAGAGGCTGTGCAGGGGAAGAGAAAGGGTAGAGCGCCGGGCTGGGACGGCGTCCCTCCCGAGCTATATCTTACCTTTTGGGATGTGTTGGGTCAGTTCATGTTAGATATGATTAATACTTCATGTATTCATTAATACTTAATGATTAATGAAGGGTGTTTTCACAAGGATGCCAACTCTGCTATTTTAACAGTCCTTTTAAAACCAAATAAAGATCCAACCCTCTGTGGTAGCTACAGACCATTGTCACTACTTAATGCTGACATAAACATATACGCTAAAGTGCAGGCCTCTAGATTGGATGTGTTTATGACCAAACTCATCCATCAAGACCAATCGGGCTTTATAAAAACACGTCAAGCTGCCGACAATATTCGTAGACTACTCCATGTGCTACACCTCTCACAGAATACGCCCTCACCATGCGCTGTTTTATCGTTAGATGCGGAGAAGGCGTTTGACAGGCTGGAGTGGGACTATCTGTGGGTGGTACTTGACAAATTTGGCCTAGGTCCAACATTCATTAAAATGATCAAACTTCTATATTCAAACCCCTTAGCTATGGTTATGACAGCAAATATAATTTCACCTTCTTTTCAAATTGCAAGGGGCTCTAGACAGGGATGTTCTTTATCGCCATTATTATTTGCTCTGTCGCTGGAGCCACTGGCTCAAACAATAAGGCAACACCCTCTTATTTTCCCCATAGAAATTTGTAACACGTCACACCGTATATCCTTATTTGCCGACGATATTTTATTATATATGGATAGGGCACCAGCATCTATCCCGCAAGTGCTTGATACTTTTGAGGAGTTTAGTACCTTGTCAGGGTACAAAATTAATTGGGCTAAATCCTCATTAATGCCTCTCAATTCATTGCTTGACCCATCTGCCCTGCCTTCCCATATCCCGCTGGTTAACTCTTTTAAATACCTAGGAGTGGATATCTTTCCCTCCTTGCATTCAGTTATTACAAAAAACTTTCAGGAAATTTTGAATAGAGTAGAGGCAGATATGGACAGGTGGTCTCTCCTTCCACACTCCATGCAAGCACGTATCTCCATTGTCAAAATGGATATTCTCCCCAGGGTCAATTTTTACTCTAATATGCTACCAATCTCACCTCCCGATGGTTATTGGGACAAGATTCATGGTCTCAAGATTCATATGGAAGGGAAAACGCCCTCGCTTAAAACTGTCCACTTTGCAACGTGGCAGACGAGAGAGAGGTCTAGCTGTCCCTAATTTCAAATTGTACTTTTGGGCTTATGTGCTGCGACCGTTATCTGTTTGGCTGGATCCCAGTGCCTCGGTCTCTTGGCGTGCTATAGAGGAAAATTTGGCTGCTCCTCATCGCTTGCAAGACTTGGTGTACTCCGGTTTATCTTCGAAACAGTCCAAATCCAAGTTAGGCCCTGTAATGTCCTCTCTCCTATCAGTATGGCTCTCTGTAGAGAAGGTCACTCATTCTCACTTAAAGTGGCACACCCATAGTCCTATTTTCCACAATTTTTTTCTTTTAAGTGGAAAAGTGCCTTTCTCATACCCCCAGTGGAGCGACAAGGGTATACATGTTCTCGCTGACATTTATAGCGAGGAGGGTCTCAGATCATTTGCGGATCTGCGGGTGACTCACAACCTACCAGGATTTTCATTTTTTCTTTACCCTCAACTTAGATCTTCCATGCGCGCCTATGGTGTTCCCTGGGGGCAGTCTCTAGATACCCACAAGCTTCACGCTATAATAAATGTGGGAACTCGGACAAGAGGCTTAGTTTCCAAAATATACGCTCGTTTATTAGAATCATCTTTCAAGCCCCTTGCTGTTCATGAAGTATGGGAGAGGGAACTTGACTTCATTGGTGAGATCATTGATTGGACGACCGTCTGGGATAACTTGGAAGCCACATCCAAGAACCCCAACCATAAACTTATCCATTTCAAATACTTACACAGATTATACCTCACCCCAAGAAAGTGTCACTTAATGAAAATTGTACCATCCCCAATTTGTGATCTATGTTCGCTTGGACAGGTGGGCTCTTTTTTGCACTCCTACTGGGAGTGTCTGGGGGTGGCAGCATTCTGGAATCTAGTGGCATCCATTTTATCTGACCTTATAGGGGAGCATATACCTTGTTGTCCGAGATTGTTGATTTTGAATGACACTTCGTCATTAGACCTGTCAGCCTCCATGTCCCATATTTTATTTGCTGGGCTCACCGCAGCCAAAAAGATGTTGGCATTACGATGGAAGCCTCCACATACTCTTAGCCGATCACAATGGATGCTGTCATTCCTGGACATTCTTTATATGGAACAGTCAATTGCCAGGGTTCATGGAGCAAGCGAAAGAACGGTCCAAACATGGACCTGTGCAATATTGGAATTGAAAGAATTGATGGAGTGAACGGCGGGGTGAACTACACTGTATAAATGCAAACCAACAAAATGTTTCATTTTATTTATTTATTTTTTGTTATTAAATGTTTATGTAAAGCAAAGTGTAATGAAGAACTATTCTGGGGAGGGTGGGATCTTGTCGCCATTGGGGTGGTTGGGTGGGTGGGAAGATTACATGGATACTAATGTGGGGGAAAAAAAAAGAAAAAGATAAATATTAGGGATCACACGTGTTATTTTGTCGATAAATGTAATGTCATGCTCTGACTTGTGTATTATCCCTAAATAAACAGTTGATCAAAAAAAAAAAAAATGTAAGCCATGCATCTTAATTGCAAAACAATAGGCTATCCAACATCCAGCAATTGACACCTGTACTGGTCGTGACCTTGTGTTTTTTTTTGCACATTCAAGAGTCGTTATGGTCGAACTAAATTCATATTGTACACAATTCTTTTCTAGTTGCAAGCTTTGCGAACATTATATTTGAACATCTGAATGGTTATGACAAATCATTAAAACAAATACAGACGACGCAAAATGTTTTGTCATGAAAAATTGGTTAAAAATTGCTTATTAGCAGTTTAAAACGAAACAGTATATAAATCGAAAAACATTCAAGTTCTTTCCGTAAATAAATTTTACTGAGACGGGGTGCGAGTAATCTTCGATATAGGAATGGATATAAGCTACTAAATTACAGGTTTGTAACAGGAAAAATAATATATTTCGGCACTTGAGTGTAAAATAATAGTACATAAAAGCACACATTATCTCCGAACATAAAATATTGCAGAAATGATACCTGACAAACAAAATCCTCACCAAAAATAGCATGATATTTAATAATCCAATTGCGTATTATACCGTACTAAAGTTCTAAATACAAAACCCAAAACCAGTGAAGTTGGCACGTTATGTAAATCGTAGATAAAAACGGAATACAATGATTTGCAAATCCTTTTCAACTTATATTCAATTGAATACACTGCAAAGACAAGATGTTTAATGTTCAAACTGAGAAACTTTATTTTTTTTTGCAAATAATCATTAACTTAGAATTTAAAGGCAGCAACACATTGCAAAAAAGTTGGCACAGGGGCCTTTTTACCACTATGTTACTTCACCTTTCCTTTTAACGAAGTAAACGTTTGGGAACTGAGGAGACCAATTTTTGAAGCTTTTCAGGTGGAACTCTTTCCCATTCTTGCTTGATGTACAGCTTAAGTTGTTCAACAGTCCGGGGTCTCCGTTGTCGATTTTACGCTTCATAATCGCCCACACATTTTCAATGGGAGACAGGTCTGGACTACAGGCAGGCCAGTCTAGTACCCGCACTCTTTTTACGGAGCCATGCTGTTGTAACAATGCAGAATGTGGCTTGGCATTGTCTTGCTGAAATAAGCAGGGGGGTCCATGAAAAAAGACGTCATTTGGATGGCAACATATGTTGCTCCAAAACCTGTATGTACCTTTCAGCATTAATGGTGCCTTCACATATGTGTAAGTTGCCCATGCCTTGGGCACTAATACACCCCCATACCATCACAGATGCTGGCTTTTGAACTTTGCGCCTATAACAGTCCGGATGGTTCTGTTCCTCTTTGGTCCGGAGGACCACGACGTCCACAGTTTCCAAAAACAATTTGAAATGTGGACTGAATCAGACCACAGAACACTTTTTCCACTTTGCATCAGTCCATCTTAGATGAGCTTGGGCCCAGCGAATTCGGCGGAGTTTCTGGGTGCTGTTGATAAATGGCTTTCACTTTGCATTGTAGACTTTTAACTTGCACTTGCAGATGTAGCTTTTAACTGTAGTTACTGACAAAGTGTTCCTGAGCCCATGTGGTGATGTCCTTTACACACTGATGTCGGTTTTGATGCAGTACCGCCTGAGGGATCGAAGGTCACGGGCATTCAATGTTGGTTTTCGCCTTGTAAACTACGTGCAGTGATTTCTCCAGATTCTCTGAACCTTTGGACGATATTACGGACCGTAGATGATGAAATCCCTAAATTTCTTGCAATAGCTCGTTGAGGAATGTTGTTTTTAAACTGTTATTCGACAATCAGCTCACGCATTTGTTCACTAAGTGGTGACCCTCGCCCCATCCTTGTTTGTGAATGACTGAGCATTTCAGGGAAGCTGCTTTTATACCCAATCATGGCACCCACCTGCTCCCAATTAGCCCGTTCACCTGTGGGATGTTCCAAATAAGTGTTTGATGAGCATTCCTCAACTCTCTCAGTCTTTTTTGCCACTTGTGCCAGCTTTTTTGAAACATGTTGCAGGCATCAAATTCCAAATGAGCTAATATTTGCAAAAAATTACAAAGTTTACCTGTTCGAACATTAAGTAACTTGTCTTTGCAATGTATTCAATTGAATATAGGTTGAAAAGGATTTGCAAATCATTGTATTCTGTTTTTATTTACAATTTACACAACGTGCCAACTTCACTGGTTTTGGGTTTTGTAGTAGCACAGGTTGAGCAAACTGTATCATCTAATATAAAATGGTTTGCAGAAATGATTACTGGCAACATCACCCCCGCCAAAGCAAATCAATATTTTATGTAGGCTAACGTTACTCTTGCATTCATATATGGAGACAAATCGCCAAAAAGCTGTGCCATTATCTACATGTACAGACTACTGTCAACACGACCGCCCCAACTGCCCTCGTGGCTCAGTTATGATTAAACAAACGCCCGGCTAACGGGCTATCGCCCAGCTACCGCCTGCGCGGTAGGCGGCGGAAGGTCTTCTTTTGTCTTCGTGCGTGTCAAGACGCCTGTCCTACCGCACAGCTAACGATGAGATTTCCCGGTCCGACCGACAGCCTAACGCCCCCCTACTGCCGGATTAACAACCTTTTCTTTGGTTTTAACGGCGACTGTACTGGGCCATTCCGCGTTACGTAAGTTACAGTTCGGACATGTTTTCTCTACCTAATTTTGATCATAACTTCTTATTTAAAACAGTTTCTCTCTTGTTTTTATGTGCATATTAAACCTAGGTCATTACTCTTTCACAGGACACAAAAATATTTTGTCCACTGTGAACAGAATTTTTGCTACAGATGAGTTTTCAGCATTACGTAAGTTACATTCAGACGGATCTCAAATCAAAATCCTTTTTTGTAATTGCAAAAACTCTGTGAAGTGTTGCATTGAAAGAAGATCTGTTTGACATTGCATCAAAATTCAATATCACACCTTTCCAAAACAGAAAGAGTTGGTACCTTAATATTTTATTAAATACCAATAATCAGAGGATGTCTGTGTTACGTAAGTTACAAAAAATGTTGCATAAAGTTCTGGCGTCTGAATTTGGTTGGTAGAAAATTCAATTTTTGACTATAAAAGACATTTTTATGCCTTTTTCTTAATTTTTTAACATATTTCTAATAAAAGTGTCTGTTGGGAATGGATTTCTTTCATTTCAATTTTAATTTGGCAATGTTTGGAAGCCATTAGAATGCTACGACATGGAACAAGCCATTTGTCAATGAAGACCTTTTTGTTCAGAAACCATTGAGTTTTTTCACGCGCAAGGACGACAGTTTCGCAAGGTCTTTCCAATCTCCTTCATGTATAACATTTATGGAATTAAGCCCATGCAGAAGCTGTACTCATTGCCATAAAGGAAGGAAAGGAAATCTCTGGATCACGTGATTTGAAATTGGTCTACAAGAGAGGTGCAAGAGGTGAGCGTCGCTTTGATGGAGATTATAAACACTTAATCTTCTTGATTGGATGCTTGATGTTTTTACACACCTGAATCTTTCTCTGGGTACCCAAACATCAAGGTAAGCCGAAGAGGAAAGAACTGATTGCTTTTGATATTGGTGGAAGTTGAGTACGGAATTCTTTCGCCCTTGTGTTTTTAGCTGATTATACTGTCCACTGCCTCATACCACGAAAATTCATCTTTCTCATAACTTGAGCTGCAAGACATTTGCACCGCGTCCCGCATGTTGAAATATCGCAGCCGCATTTTCTTTAGTTTGTCACGGCACTGATCTATTGTTCTGTGATAACCACGCCAATGTAACTACTCACAAATTATTCCATGAATCTCCGAGTTTTTGCGTGTAGTTCCCAGTTGTGATTTTATGTTTTCGTCTGCCTAAATTTCGAGGAAGCATTGAATTTCTTCGTTTGAATGGAGATTCTTTCGCTGCTGCATTTGTTAGAACAAGACTGCCATAAAACAGAACAATGATCTTCCAGGCTCAAGTACGGTTGCTTGCACATTTGGTACGAGTACGGATGAACCATGTACGAGTACGGATGAACTGCGCCCGAGTCCACCTCTTCCAACCTCATTTTGCAGATTATGTTTTTCTGCTCATGTAGTACGCATGATAGACGTTGCGTCAGTGTTTTTCACGAGCACCCCAAATCAAGCAGGTGCAGCTTAATGACATCATCAACTAGAATGTTCTCGGAAAGCTGGTGCCACCAATCCCTGCTGGTATGCTTGGAGCAGGTTCTTATGAAAATGTATTGTATGAATTCGACCCTGAAATAAGGCATTAAAGTGTTTCAAATGCTGATTTGAAAATGTATCAAGTGATTTTGTGAGCTTAATACAGGCTCAAGAATGCACCAGTGTTGTGAGGACAAGTTTGAGAGTATTGCCTTGAGGTTTTATACAGCTGTTAGATTTCTGTAACTTACGTAACGTTACGCAAGTTACAGAAATTTAAATGGATTTGTGTAAAAGAAGAAGCAAATAATCTGTGCTATTTTTGCTGCATTTTCTTTGTACCCATATCCTAGTGTGAATCAGAAATGTTAGCTTTCTGGAGCATCAAGTTTTCTCTGTATCAAAAGATATTGATGATTTGTGTTACGTAAGTTACATGAAATCACCCCAGATTTTCATCGAAGTTTCCTCAAAATCTACAAATTCTGGAGGAAAAACTTTTTTTTCAGGACGTATGTGTCTGTTTTAATCAAAAACTGATATAAATGAGTATTTTGTGTTGGAATATTAATAAAGATCTTACAATGGATATTGTGTTGTTTTCTGTTCTTCAGAATCCTAAAAATAGCCCCGACTTTGATGCCCTAGTGCGCACCATCAACTCAATTTCCAAAACTGCTGTTGTGCTTTTCTGATAGATTTGATGTCTAACTTTCAAAAGAGATGGATAAAAGCAAAAAAATCCAATAATTTATCTTTCTGCCCCAGGACCACATTGTGTGGAATGGCCCTACTGTACATCACCACACGTTTAATCAGAATGGATCATTTGGGCATGCGCGGAGTTGTCTAGTTTTCCGGAAATATTAGAAGAAGTAGAGGACGAAAAAGCTGTACTTCCGCCTCTGTTGTAAACAAACGCCACGTTGTCTGCACGTCCTCGTTCGCTCTTTGTAGCACACATGCGCAGTGAAGACAATTTTACCCCAACCACGAAGACAGGATCCGAATGGGTGTGTACATGGACGTTGTTCGGAATGATGAATCGGCATAAACCACCTCTCTCATTCGGAAAGAAAAAGAAAAAAGCATGTGCATATCAGTTTGTGGGGTGATCCTGTGGAATAGCCTTGATGATTACATTAAGCAAAGCAATAATATTACACAGTTTAAGAGCAAATATAAGAAATCAATCATGGACAAATACAGAGATGAGGCGGGCTCAAAAAATAATGATGATTTAATGATGCAAGGAACGTTGCAATTGCTATGTTAAAGATATCTTAGTAAGACTTTCGGGTATAAAAGAACTATCTTTATTTATACTGATACTGTAATGATGGGGTAGGACTTGATAAACATTCTTGCTTCTTCCTGCTCCTTCTCGAACACATTACAAATTTTCAGTTCTTCTGATGAATACCAAGTGATGTATTATATTTTGTTTTTTTTATTTTTATCTTTTTATGTATTGTAGTCTTTTCTGTTGTTGATGTTCAAGACAAATAAACTTAAAAAAAAAAAAAAAACCGTTAGCTAGGTAGCTGGCTAGCTAGCCAGAAAGCCTTAGCTGGCTAGTCTCGCTCAGGACAGAAGTAAAAGCTGTTTTTGTTGGCGCTCCCCATAGCGACTAGGAGCACTTCCGTTGTGTTGATATCTAAATGCAGCGCTTTTCTCTCTTGCATTTGCTTTTTGGATTGTGTGTTTTTGGCTTTGCATCATTTCTGTTTTTGCAGCGCATTTTTCCAAATGGAGATGTTTTGGGCTGTTACAGCACTTATGTGTTGACATGGATATGCAGCATTTTTCTTTTGAATTTGTATTTGCGGATTGCGTGTTTTTGAATTTGCATCATTTCTCTTATTGCAGCGTGTTTCTCCAATTGGAGATGTTTTTGGCCGTTGCAGCGCGTTGGCCCCTATCGGCCACCGTATATATCAACGATTGGTCAGGTAGCATCACTATGTGTTCAGTTGGGATGAGAATGTGATGGTCACTACCTTCAATCCAATATTGGATTGTACTTTGACTCCGCATTTGGTTCCTCGTCTGGATCATAACCAAACACAAATCAAAACCTTCACCTAGCTCATCAGTTAGTGAAGTGTGCCCATTACTACACACCAAGGGGATTGATTGCAGTCTATGTTTATACTTAAAAAAAAATAATATCCCCAATATCTAATATTTTAAATATTAAGTAGTCTTTAAATCTTTCCGGGGATATAGTTAAAATACTGTACTAAATAAAGCATAACAAAATATATTTTGATGTGTGTTTATGTAATTTATGATTATACAAAAGCCATTATTGAATAAAATAACTAGAACTATGTCAATGACAGCTGACTCGAAACTATTGTGTGGCAACAATTATTAACCTACAGCCATGTTATCTTTCTTCCAATTGTTCATCCAGAAATCATGTGAACACAGAATAGTTGGCAAAGTCCCACAATTGAGTAAGCAAACTACCCTGTATCACCCAAAAACAGGAATGGACAAAGAGAAACAGGCAAAGGAGACCAAATTTCCAGCACCAGGAATCTAATAGTATGTAACACTGCTTAGTACCGTGAGCAGCAGACAGTTTACCTGTAATTTAACCTCTTTTTACCACGGAAGACTACAGTATATGGTTGAAAAAAGTGACCTCGATTTTTCCCAATAAATTATTTTGTCAGTTGCATATGCGCATATAGATCGCAAATATTTCAAATGAAGCGGATGTATATGGGGCTCGGTTAATCCACTTGAATACATTTCAGCCCTTTTGGGATGCTGCTCAAATCACAGCAGAACTTGGGTTGCATTCCTGACAAATACCTGCATGCCTGCGAAACACTGCACATGAGCAATATAAACACTTGCACAATCATAAAATTCCCAGCATACTTCAAAGTATGGTTTAGACAGAAATCTAACTCAAGGCAATGACTTAACCCTGAGTCACAATTTGCAAGCCCAAACATGAAGCTCATTTTACATTTTTAAAATGTTTCACTGCATGAATCTCTTTATTTTTTAAATAGCAATAAAAAATTATCTGATTTCACTTCATTTCACAGTTCATATTGTTGTGTGAGAAACCTTTGTAAATGAGTGAGAAATTCTACACTTAACTGACTGAAAATGCTAGTTTCCTCTCATGCAGTCAAATGTCTGTGTTGATTGCTGAGGCTAATTTAAGTTGAGATAAAGAAAAAAACCTGCTGGGTTTTTCATGCAAGAAAAACACAAAAACTGCTGAAACTGTTCTATTGCGCAAATATTTTTGGTTTACAAATATATTATTCAACAGAAAAATACAGTAATTGCATCTCTGATTCCATGGAAGCATAGACACTGTTCAGAAACCTCAATGTGGATGGCAGTGGATTGTATCCACACATTTATGAGCATTTTTATGGCACATCTTCTGTACTTTAGAGGGCATCTAAAAAGATAGAGCTTACAGTAGCTTTGTCAGCTGACATACTGTTTAGTAAGTTCCAAAGCAGATGCCATTGTAGAAATTATTCACATACCACAAAGGCTGAACATTGCCATGCACAGTTTCTAGTTCATCTCCACCTATGAGAAGTAATATGAAACTTTGAAACCAAATGATCTGTTTGGCATCCACACATTGCACAAAAAGTACAATGGTGGGAGGATATATATTAAGAGAAGATATCTCAATCAGCACTTGGAATAGCTTACTTCTTTAAGCTTACCTCTTTACCAGCGCCCTGAAGAAACTATTTCTGTACACAATAGGAAGCAATACCTTCCATTTTAAATCAGAAATCATGATACTATGGGTTTGTGCTATATTTAGAATGTTGAAAAAAGTAATCTCAAAGGAAAATTCAGATTGAAATTCTTCAGGATAGGAAACATATTCTAGGTTGCTCATTCAGACGTGGAGTGAAAATGATATGTGTTGTGCATCTCTCTTGTAGATGTTCCACCAGTGACAGAGGTAAAAGGAGAGCCTGGCCCGCCGGGAAAGCCTGGCCCTAGGGGCCCAGCAGGTCCCCCAGGACTCCCCGGAAAGCCAGGGCTAGGGAAACCAGGACTCAATGGCCAGCCAGGCCCTCAGGGGCCTCCAGGATTTTCGGGCATTGGGAAGCCAGGTCTACCTGGTCTTCCTGGAAAACCAGGGCCAAAGGGTATAGCTGGGCCAATAGGTGAGCAAGGTCAAAGAGGGGAGCCTGGACTAAGGGGCTTGCCAGGTCAACCTGGGCTCCCTGGACCAGCTGGCTTGTCTTTGAATGGTAAGCCAGGGCCTCCTGGAGGAAGGGGCCCCCCAGGGTTTCGTGGGGAGCCAGGACAGAAAGGAGGTCCTGGAGTGCCTGGTGAGCGTGGGCTGAGGGGAGAGAATGGTAATGGCAAACCAGGTCCACCTGGGGTTAGGGGCTCCCCAGGTTCTAGAGGGATTCCAGGGGCCCCTGGCCCACAAGGTGTGGGGAAACCAGGTCTAAATGGACTACCCGGGCCTGCTGGGCTGAAAGGTGATCGAGGGCCTCCAGGATTACAAGGAGAAGCAGGAGAACCCGGGGCCCCAGGACTACAGGGCCAACAAGGGCCAAATGGGTTAGGAAAACCTGGATTAAATGGCTTGCCTGGTGCCCCAGGTCCTGTTGGACCTAAGGGAGAGTCAGGACTGAGGGGTATGCCTGGGTTCCCAGGCAGCCCTGGCTATGGTAAGCCTGGATTGCCGGGCCAGAAAGGAGACCGAGGCCCCTCAGGAATGCAAGGAGCCCCAGGGGACAAGGGTGAACCTGGAATGGAAGGACAACCAGGTGAAGGAGGTTTGGATGGACTTCCAGGGCCGCCGGGTATTCAGGGGCCCATGGGGCTTCCTGGAAAGCATGGTATACCTGGGCTGAAGGGAGAAATAGGTCCTACAGGGCCCCCAGGTCTTCCAGGGATTAGAGGAGATCAGGGTCCAAGTGGACTGCCAGGAAAGCCTGGCAACCTAGGAGAGCGAGGGTTTCCTGGTCCAAATGGGGCTTCAGGAAAGCCAGGCCCTAAGGGGGAACCTGGCCATATTGGCTTGCCAGGGAACCCAGGTCTGATCGGCCCACCAGGAATCAAAGGAGAGGCAGGTTTCTCTGGAGGCCCTGGACCTCGGGGTCAGTCAGGCATTCCTGGCCTCCAAGGGCCCTCAGGTCCAATGGGACCTCAGGGTATTCCTGGCTTGAAGGGAGAGCCTGGCCTGCCGGGGCTACCAGGGTTGGGAAAGAATGGTGAACAAGGCAGCCCAGGGCCACAGGGGCCTCCGGGAAAACCTGGTCCAGCTGGGCTCAATGGCATTGCTGGGCCCCCTGGCCCACCTGGACCCCCAGGCCTTCCTGGCGCAATTATAAATGGGGAGACCCGAGTGTCTGGGCCGCAGGAATCCAACCTTGGCGGGGAATCCATTCCAGATGGGAAGAACGGAAAGCCACAGTTTGGGCGTGAACATCTCTCAGCATCTCTTGCTCCAGCTTTCACTGCCATTCTCACCACACCCTTTCCTCCATCAGGTCTGCCAATCAAGTTTGACAGGACCCTGTACAATGGGCAGAATGCCTACAACCCCTCCACCGGCATTTTTACAAGCCCCATGTCTGGTGTCTACTATTTTGCCTATCATATGCACGTAAAGGGAACCAGCCTGTGGGTGGCGCTGTACAAGAACAATGTGCCTGCCACATACACCTATGATGAGTACAAGAAGGGCTACATGGACCAGGCATCAGGCAGTGCAGTGCTGGAGCTTAAAGAAAATGACAAGGTTTGGGTGCAGATGCCCTCTGACCAAGCTAATGGGCTATATTCCACTGAATATATTCATTCCTCCTTCTCAGGATTCCTGCTCTGCCCCACATAACACTACCACCCACCCCAAGTACCCAAACCAATGCCCCGCTCCACCAGCAGCCATAAAATATGCGTAACAAAAAAGACTTATGAATGAAAGATAGGAAGAGTCAAAAGCAGAAGGATCCTTCATACTGTATTGGCATTTTACTTTCAATCTCTTGTTTTATTTTTTAATTATTGGTTTTAAATTTAACAAATATTATCATTGTTATTATTGATGCTGTTGTTATAATTATCATTTTAAGTGTTGTTTTTGTTTTGCTGTTTTGACATTGATGTTTTTGTTTTGTGGAATCAGACTATCAAGTACCTTACTTTGCAGATGATAATTCTGACATTCACCCCTTACGACTGCACAGGCAACCATATATTTTACACCAAGAAAACTTGTATAATTGGCCACAGTTATGGTACTATTGCCAATCACAAACCACAGCTGTATATTGGTTTTACATGAGTTATTACTTGCTTTAATTGCAGTAACTTCTTGTTTCATATTTTGAATGAGAAAAATTATCTGAATTTGAGTAAAATGGGAGATTTATTTGCTGATAATCATTCCAACAGAATTCACATTTAATATTTTCCCTTCACATACAATGAAGTAAAAGTGAATGTGTCTTTACTGGCTTTTGAAGATATTCCCTTAGGTGCTACTTGCCTGATTCCACAATAACTATGCTGATGGCATTATGATAATGCAGGAAGATTATGGTTCTGATTACTGCCTTCTACTTGATGTTGATGAATTCAACAATTAAACCCTTGCTTTACGACTATGACAGCAAAAACTATATCTTTATCTGTAAAATTTAAACAAACTTTCACAAGAAGTTTTCAGCTGTTTTGAAAATGTCACTGATGAGATTGTATTGTGAGGAATATATAGCTTAGAGGATCAGTAATTTGACTGAAACATTTATGAATGAATAAATAAGGGACAGTTCATGGTTTGAAAGTGTAACCTTTGTATATTTAGATTGAAAGAACCTCATATGAAAGAAGCCATTCTGTCATTATCACTGCGCAATGGCCATCTTGAAGTTATGGTTTTGTTCCCCAAGGCACCTTTAGAGAAACCGTTCAAACAATTGAGGTTTGTGACTGATAGTTTTAAGGCAATCAACCTCAGAATATCTCACTGTAAACATAAAACCTGCTTGTTGGAAGATTAGATAAACTTTATTCTCTGATGCAGGCCTACAGTAATCACTTAAAAGTCTACTTCTTTACCCAAATGACAGAAACAGAAAAACAACATGATTTTTGTCCAGTGAGTATTACATTAAATACTCCTCTGTGTGTCTATGGTAAAATAATGGGCAATGACTCAAATAATAAATGGTCTTTGAGAAACACTGGGGAACCTTAAACTCATAAAGTATTTGTGGTACTAATAAGCACTACTGGTGTTTATGGAGTCGAAAAGCAATCCAGGCTTCGGAAGAAAAGTCTAGTCAAAATCATTTTAAGCATTATATTGTATGTCCGAAGGACAAAATAACTTTGCTTGGAAGTTTGGTACTGTGGTACCTGACCAGTGTTAACATATTTATGACAAATCTGGGAAATCAGAAGCCTGAAGAATGTTCAAGACTCTTTGTGGTAAAAACAAGATTTTTGCATCAAACTTTGTATATTCAGATTTACACTCTTATGGGGAATTATATACTCAGGAAAATGATAACAAAATCATGTTTGTATCAGAAAATATATTTTTTAAAAATCCCCAGCAGGAAGGATGCCTTAAGCTTTCTTAATGTTTCTTATTTTTCATCCACAAGAAAGTAACGTGTTTTCACCGGCATTCATTCGTTCATTCATTTGTTCGATCGTTCGTTCGTTTATTCATCAGTTAATGGTATATCTCAAGAAGTAATCGATGGATGTCACTGAAATTTTATGTATTCATAAATTTGGTGCTAAGGAGGAAGTGATTAAATATTGGTGAATATCTGACTCATATTCTTGATCCACAAGCTGAAACAATTTCTATACACCTTAAGACAGCACTGTCGAGACTCTTATAATACTTGCATTTAATGATAATTCCTCTGTCAACTAATTGCGACACAGGAGAGTCGAAAAAATTTCTGTGCATGCTAAGACGGCACTGTCCAGACTCATTTAACACTCTTGTTCAATGATAATTGATCTGCCGATGAATTGCAACACAGCAAAGTTGATGCATTTTAAGAGTGCCTTCTAGTAAATCATGCAACATGGTATCATCCCAACTCATCATTTAATTATGCTTCTGGCCAAACGTTAATACACGATGAAAATAGAGCCCTTTAGCATCCTTATTTGATGGCATTGTGAAATGGTTATATTTAGCCATTGTAAACAACTTGATTAGATTTAGGCACTAAAACTATGTGTTTATGTTTAGGCTTGGGGTTACAATTAGGGTTAGGGTTAGGTTTAGGCACTGAAAGTACTTGGTTATGTTGAAGATTGTGGTTAGTATTATAGTTAAGGTTAGGTTTATGCATCAAAACTACTTTGTTGGGTTTAGGCACCAAAATTACTAGATTAAGTTTAAGATCAGTGCCGGGGTTGGTGTTAAGGGTTCAATTAAAGTTCAGTTATGGAAATGGTTTGGGATAGACAGAACTTAGATCACATCTTCAATTGCAATTGCGGTAGCGTGCTGGTTAGTGCGACAGTTCTGTAAGCAGATGTATCTGCATTCGATTTTCACCGTATGTATCTTTTTCTCATGTTTACAAATGTCGTCAAATACTGACACCGTTGGTTTTGTACTGAAGTCTATGGGGATACATAAGGTGTTCAAAACTGACATGAGAAGTCTCTTTTTCCATATCTATAGTGACGTCAAGGGAATCTGCCCTAACATTGTTTTATAACGCCTAGGGACTGAGACCAGCCTGCATCATGAATATTTAGATATGTAAGCTACAATTTTGGTTTACAAATTAGAATTGACTGTTTCATCTCTAAAAATGCATCAAAATGAGTTATGAGTTGAATCATATTAAGTTCAAATGAATTAACTTAATATGATTTGGATTTGGAAACACATCCTCAAACATTAAATATAACACAATGCTCAATTTCAATTAACCATGTTGCAAAACAAAGAAAACAAATATCAATGTGAGAAGGTTCCAATGTCAAACAGCCCAGGGATAGCCATGTGATGCTGTATTGGTCGTATAAGACACGCAAGATATTCTGAATGGTGGATCAGGACCTAAAACACAGAGTATACTGAGGAAAATATGCTTCAAAAGAATTTTTAAAATAATGACAGGTATAATCACAACTGTTTTTCTGTTTCTTCAGTCATTCCTGACGTAATCACATGTACACGTCTACCCACTTACACTATATGCCTCTGAAAGCTTAATGATAAATTAATTTGGGGTGATCACTCAAATCACTTCACAAGTAAATATTGTAACTCTCTACAGTTATAAATCTTAAACTTTCCTCTTGCCTGAGTCCATAGGACTGGCCCGGTCAATGTGTCACCAAATTTCATTTGCTTCATCTGTTAATTTCATTTGTTAATTCTGAAAAGTTAAACCCAAATCTGCAGTGGTAAAATGAACTTCTCTTACTAAAACAGCAGTTGCTGTCTCTCCAATTTTTTTTTTTTTTTTTTTGTAAACATGATGCTGGCCCAAATTATTGCTTTCTAAATAAAAGCATGATTACTCATTAATTGCTCAATACTATCCCTGTGTGATTAAGTACTGTACATTTTTTGAAAAAAAATCTAAATAAATGCACAATTGATTTCAAATAAATCCGAAAACAACTTAAAAGGCCCTTAAAAGTTCATAAAACAAACAATGCCTGAAAACAGTATTCCTATATGATTATTGCACTCTCACTGGCTTCTTACCTTCAAACAACATAAACATTTAACGCAAAGGGTTTGTAAATTATAATTGCTGTATGTCTCTTAGACAATGCATGGCTTGTTCTTGTTGTGTATGACAGTTTTTTTTTTTATCTTTTTGCCTCCACTTTACAAATATATTATGGTACATGGAATTTTCATGATGCCATTTTTCGTACTGTTAGTATTTCCATTGAGACCAAACACAGTGAATCTTGAAATTGTAGGGCACTGTGCCATAAGTGTGCAATAGAAAGTAAAAATAATAAAGAAATTATAACAAACCCTGTTTGTCAAATACAGAGTGCTAAGTTTTATTGGTAACTGCTAGTTTCACTTTTCTGGAGGGGAAAAAAAAACATGCTCTGGTTTCTAAGGGATACTAATCATTCGTTGTAGTATCGATACAAAGGAAAGTGGCCATTCTCTTTTGTACATGAAAATTAATGAAGCAATATTTATACATTGATAGTTCTAAGGTAACAGAAATGTCCACACTGACCACCACAGTCTAGAAAGTGTAACCGGTATTTTATAGCAATGAGTGCAATGCATTTTTAAAATGATTAAGTGCTAGTGTTGCTTTTGAAGGATTACCATTGTGTGTATTACTTTCCTATTTTTGTGTAATGTACCATATATCATGCTATTTTTCCTTTGTGAATGGCTATTACATGCATTGAATGTAATAGAATTTGTGTATAAATGCACTCTGATTGAAAATGTTTTGTCTGTTCATGCTAAATCTACAGTTCCTGATTGTATTGATACCACATCAATAAATACTTTCTTGTACGACTGTGTTCTATCTTTGGGGTCTACTGAAAGCAATTAAATCAGTACACAAAATACATAATTTTGTCAGACAGATGAGCCCTGACTTTTGGAATTATTTTTTAAGTCCCATTGCAGTGTACTGGAAAAACAATATGCTTTAATTGTCCTGATGAAATATCAGGACTCAAGGAGACACAAACTTTCATAAAATACCTTTAAAACATTTTTGGAATCACTTAGAAATTTTTATTTTCTATGCATACAAAAATTGATAATGGTACAAGTAAAAATTACGTTTTGAAGCAATTGATTTTTCAATCAATCTTTAATTAAGATTGCAAAGCCCCATTTTCAGCGGATACATCTTCTGTGTTAAAACAAGGCACAATGTCACCTCACCCTTTACTGACCTAAATATGGTAACAGGTAACATGTAGTGGGCTCCAAAGTTACTGGCACCCCTGACTGGCAATGCAAACAATACAAAAAAAAAAAAAAAAAACAATATAATTATTGAGAAATGGAATTTCCCAACATGTGCGACATACTTTATTAATGTTTTGATGGAAATAACCAAAATCATAACAATCATTTAATGCAAAATAAATTTCCACAAAATCCAGGTTTCCTAATAATTGGCACCCATCATTTAGTACTTAGTGCAACCACCCATGGCAAGGATAACAGCATGGGGTCTTTTCCTGTATTTTTGACAAGGTTAAGGCACACATTGAGGGGATTTGGTCCATTCCTCCGAGCAGATCCTTTCAAGATCCTTCACATTCTTGGGTTTACGTTTATCAACTGCCCTCTTCAACTCAGCCCACAGGTTTTCAATTGCATTGAGGTCTGGCGACTGAGCTGGCCATTGCAGAACGTTGATTTTGCTGTCACAGAACCATTTCTGTGTGGATCTTGAGGTCTGTTTTGTTGGAAAGTCCACCTACGGTCATGTCCCAGCCTTTTGGCAGAGGCAACCAGATTGTCAGCCAAAATATTCTGATACTTGGTGGAATTGATTTTGTCATTAATCTTAACCACTGTCCCTGGACCTCTCGAATTAAAACAGTTCCAAAACATGACTGACCCACCATCATACTTCACTGTGGGAGTAATGGCCACATCTGTGGCCACACATTAATCATATTGGTAACCCTCATGCACCTTCACACTTATTTTTGTTTTACATTTATTTTGCTCATGAGTTCTGTCATAGTTTCATTTTTATACAAAATACACATAGTTTAATATTTGTTGAAATACATAATTTCTATCTGTTGTGCGCACATTAAGTTAACTTTTGTATTCTTAACAATCAAGTTATTTTATATTACAGTGTTGCTAATTTGTCTCATTCATTTTCCTTTTATCGGTGCTGAGGGTTCCTCTCCTCCCCTGCTGATGCCTGGGTCTTCTCGGCTGGAGAGAAGATTGGGCCAGGGGCTCAGGGCAGTTGCCGAGTTCATTGGGTCGTACCAAAGTTAATGCTAAAAGGGGACTAGAATTCTTTGATTAAATTATTTTGGCATGTGTTGCACCTTTTGTTTTTGGATTTGGACATTTAAATTTTTCCTTATTATTTTGTTTCTAAATGTACTAACTGGACAGTGTGAGTTTGTTTTTTGTAGGTTATTGTCTTGTTCGGTTTAACCCCTTGTCTGTACTGGTCTGATCAGGCAGAGTGTATATATACCCTCGTGTGTTTGTTCATGAGGTCAGTTTGAATTTTGTGTTCTCTCTCAGTTAGTTTGTAAAGTTCAACTTTTCACTTATTATTGCTTGAGTTCAATTTTTGTTCATTTGACCTCTTTTAGGGGCTCTGAATCATTTCATTTTTGTAATTGTGAATTTTTTGGGGGGTAAAATAAAACCTGTTTTTTTCTATCAAAAATATCCTGTGATTCCCTGCCTTCTGACTCACAGTCCCTCACAGTGGTTATGAGGTGTTTCTCCTTGTATGCATCTCTAAAACATCCCGATGCTGTAACTAACCAAAACGTGCTATTTTGGTCTCATCTGACCAAAGCACCTTGTTCCAGTCATAATTTAAATGTCGTGTGACAAATTCCAAGTGCTTGCATCTGTGTCTTCTGGTCAGAAAAGGCTTTCTTCTGGCAGCCCTTCCAAAGAGCCTGTGGTTGTGGAGGTGGTGCCTGATGTTGCTTGTTGAAACCTGGTGACCACAAGATGCCACCAAGGTCTGCTATTCCTTCACAGTGATTCTTGGGGATTTTGTTGCTTCTCTCACCACCCTCCTCAGTATCCTTGGAGGTAAAATGCCTCCTCTGCCCTTGAGGTTTTCAACAGTTCCATGTCTGTGGAATTTTTAAATAACTGCCCTGACAGTGCTGAGTGGCATATTCAATCGTTTGTGAGTCTTCTTGCGGCCATTACCAGATTTATGAAGGTCTATGACCATCTGTCTCTTTTGAATGGACAGTTGTTTTGTTTTGTATTCTTCATGGTGTTGGATGACAAAGGGATATTGCACGTTTTTTTTTTTTTACTCATTTTTATGCCCTAGTGAAACATGAAGTGATATAATGGCTCAATATAGTTCCTTAAACCTTAAATAAAACTTAAATAAGTGGAATTTAAGACCTGGTTTAATAATCTTCACGGGTGCCATTAATTGTGAAACCTAGATTTGGAGGAAATTGATTTTTAATGAAATCAGAATCATAAATGATTTTGGTTGGTTCCATTGGAGAATCAGTATCGTACAGTATTTTTCACTTTAGTTATTTAGAGTTTCTCTATAAATATACCTTTTAGAAATTTTTAAAGTATTTTTTTGTGCATTGCCAGTCTGGGGAGCCAATAATTTTGGACCCCACAGTGCATACAGGACATAGTAATATTTCAAGGTGGTGGCGGGGGGGTTCCGTGTAAATTAGATGACACCCAGAGAAATGTCATTTAAATGAGGGAAAGAACAGCGATATTTGGTATCTTCCTCATACAGAAGGCCGACCATGTATGACTTGCCAGAACAAAGTCTGAACTGAAGTGCAACAAAGGTTTTGTCACAACCACTGTGTCTCATTGTCTCCTCTTCCTTTTCAGAAACCTGTGTGTCTTTTAGAACTATTGCCTCCCTGACTGGTTAGGAGTCTTGCGTGCTGACCCTGTCCAGTGTAATCTATTTGTATGCCCCATTTACTTGTGTTCCTGTGGTGCCATAGTTCTGTGTAGCACAAATGCTGGATTGTCATGATTCTCTCATGTCTCTTAACCTAGTCGGTGTTTTAGTTTAGAATTGTATTATCGTCTTCGGAAATGATTGTAACTTTCATGGTAGTAAAATACGTAAATACTCTTTGGAACTTTATTAATAGGAACAAACACCCAAGCCTTATTTTCAGAGTCCAGGATTGGGACTGCATTCTTGTTAACCTGCCTCTCCAGTTTGTTCCTCTGCCCAGATTATTAGAAACACCACCCAAACCTTCATCAGTTTCCAAGATTGGGACAGTGTTCCTGAAAATCCCTTTAGCCCTGCCATCTGACGGTCCTGCTTCGGCGAGGGCTAAAACCAACAGGCTTCTGCCCCGTGACACCACTGGCTGGGCGTGAACACGCCCATTACCCTCACCACATGATACCCCCTAAGCTGGGCTGTGTATTTCCACTTCTGGGCTTTGGTTGTTCCATCCTCTGTTGTTACCATATTCCTATCAATTAATGCCCTCATTACACTGTACCCTGAATCTGCATCTGGTTACTTGTACGGATCATTAAAGAACAATGAAGCCAGGCAATGGAACCAGAAGATATGCCAGGCCCGGTTCACGCCCTGAGGTATAAGGGCGCGTAGATAGGTCAGCAAGAGGAAGAGCTCCTTCAGCTACACCAGTCCTTTGGAACTCCCCAGTCAACTTATGGCAATTAGTAATATCGCCCCGGACTCCACCTCCATCGCTCAAGCTGCCAGCTCTATTTTGCAGCAAACTATCCCTCTGGCAATCTTCCACTGGGAACCTTGCCTAGCTAGGTTCAACCCTGACGATGGCAACCCCACCACCTGCTAAGTTTCTTGGTTCAGTGTTATAACTACAATCATCTTCATTCCCTCCCAATTGGTCCAGGGTGGCATTTATCAATAAATCATCTCTCTGGACTTGCCAGTAACTGGGCTGCCACCTATTGGGAGGCAAGAGATCCTGTTGTGCAAACCTTTGCTTCCTTCACTAATGACATGAGGGAGGTGTTTGACTGGTCCCGGTCTAGCCATGCCGCTGCCCGGAAGCTTTTCCAGTCATGCAAATCCAGTCCGTCAGTCTCTGAGTATTCCATCAATTTCCAGACTCTGGCTATCTGTAGGTGCTGGGACTCCAGGGTGCTCAATGACCCCTAGCTATACGACTTTTTTGAAACGAGTCCAAGACAAACTGACCACCTGTGTCCCCCGCCGACTTGGACAGCCTCATCGACTTGGCACTGGGAATGGATGTCCAGCTGCAAGAGAGGCAGCTGTATTGGCGGGCAAGGTTACAGGCACCTGTCCTGCTTTTGTGCCAAGATGCTCTGCCCGGAGCCATACCCCATCTGACTCCCTCTGTTCCCATGGCTGTCAACTAGCCTTGGCTTCACAAGCTACCCCCAGAGGAAAGACTGCATCGTATCTAGCTGAACCCTTGCCTCTATTGTGGAAGTGCCAACCCCATCATTTCTGAATGCCCTGTCATGCGGACTGAAGCTACACCTATGAGAGAGGTGGTGACGGGAGCTGCCCTGTCACCTTTCCAGGCACTCCTTCCCATTTGCCTAACCTGGTAGGGCTGCCCAATTTCCACCAGGGCCTAAGTTGACTCAGGGGTGGATGGGAACTTTATCAATCCTGGCCTCCTTTGCCGCCTGAAGATATTGACTGGGCCTCTGCCTGTACACCTGCAGTCCCAGAGCCTGACCGTGCAACACGTAGCACCTTGTTTGCATTCAGGTGAAGATGACTGGACGACAGCATTTAACACCCTCTCTGGCGACTGCAAATATCTGGTGATACCATTCGGGCTCGCTGATGCCTCCCACTAAGTTCCAAAATTTAATTAATGATGTCCTCTGAGATAGGGTCTCCCAGTTTGCCTGTATCTACTAAGACAATATCTTGGTTTTCTCTCCAACTCGGGAGGAACTTACCCGCAATGGCCACCTGGAAATTCAAAGATTCTTGGCGAATCACCTTTATCTAAAACCTGAGAAGTGAGAGTGTCACATGGGCTATGTGTTTTAGGTTTGTTTTTGTCTGGGTTATATTCCTAGATGCGTTCTGTGTAGATATTGTGTCATATGGGGGAATGTGGACTGCAACAAAAGTTTGCCGTTTTGGGAGGGGGGAAATGGACATGCTAGTCTGTGTTGGGTCTGTGCTCCCTGTTTGTGGTGTTTTTCTTATGTTTAATCATGGCCAGGCACGTTAGCGATTGCTGTTAAGGACCAATAACGAGGCTCAGCTGCAGGCACTCAGTGCGAACGGGTGGCTGGGGCACGGATTGGCTGAGCAATAATCGATGCAGGAATAAGAGGACTTACCGGGGCGAGATGCAGTAGATGGGGGGAAAGGATTTCACTGCTGAGCCACAAACAATGGGGCCATACAAGCTACCGGTCTTTTGCTACGCCTCTGCTGCTCCCTCACCTCCGCTGCTTCACCACTTCTGCTGTGCCTCTGCTGCTCCTCTGTTGTGCCCGGGTCCAGTGTCCAGTGACCATGAGCCAAGGGAAGGGAGGGTGTGTGACGTGACATTGTTCTGTGCTTTCAAATTGACCCAAAGATCCCGAAACAGCATGGCGGATACGAATTCTGGCGCTTCCAGGAACTCTTGCGCTGGGGAGTGCCGTTCTCTGCCACGACCAAACTCTCTGGAGGTCAGCTAAGCTTTGGCCTTTGTGTCAAAATTAAAGTCCCCTGCCACCCATGCGTGAATTTTAAAGTCCGCTCTTCATTAATTTAACGGTCCTGCTATTGCAAGTGAACTGTCTGCAACGGGGTTTTCTCTTTTTTTTGGACATTTTTCTTTTTTGTTCATTTTTGTATCTTTGTTTTTATTATAGTCCATCTATCCCCATTAGGTTAGCTTGGAAGATGGGCTGTATGGGGAGTGGGCAGGGGCTTAGGAGTCCTTTTTGTGCACGTATCAGCCGAGTGTTATGCACTTTTACTGGATTATTGAAGTCATCCTCTTTGCCTGATTCAGGCTGTGTGTATTGGTATGAGAATTAATTTTGCCATTGCTGTTTATTTTTGATTGCACAGTTTTCCTTGTTTATTTTGGTGTGTTGACCTCTACTGCGTTCTGTGGTGCCCATTGGCTGTGGCCCACTGCTGATCTAAGTCAGATGATGAACTATATGAATTGGAATAATAAAGTGTATTTATTCTTTTATTAAAAAACCCTCTCTGCCTCTGTTGTGGTGTGTTCTGGGATTCCGTGTAATTGGGTTTGCTGAGTTGGGCGACATGAGTTCCATTGCACTACTATCTCTATCTAGGGTTCACTGTGACGTAAGGAACCTTGGAGATGGATCATCAGAAGGTACAGGTTGTGCTGGATTAGCCAGACCCCAAAAGACTGTAATGAGCTGCAACGTTTCCTCAGGTTGCTAATTTCTACCGGTGGTTCGATTAAGGGTACTCCATAGTGGCAGCTCCCGTTACAGCACTCATTTCCATGTCATTTAAATTATGACTGGAACAAGGTGCTTTGGTCAGATGAGACCAAAATTGCATGTTTGGTCAGTACTGCATCGGCCTCTTTGGCATTAAAACAGATGCATATAAGCAGAAACACCTCGTATCCACTGTGAAATATGATTACGGGTCATTCATGCGGGGATGCTGTAATTCAAGAGGTTCACAGTACTGGTTAAGATTAATGACATACTGAATTCCACCAAGTATCAGAATATTGTGGATGAGTCTGGTACCCTCCTCCAGAAGGCTGGGACTTGGCTGTAGGTGGACTTTCCAACAAGACAATGACCCAAAGCATACCTCAAGATCCACATAGAAATGGGTCTGTGACAACAAAATCAACATTCTGCAATGGTCAGCTCAGTCGCCAGACCTCAATGCAATTGAAAACCTGTGGGCTGAGTTGAAGAGGGCCGTTAATAAATGCAAACCCAAGAATTTGAAGGATCTTGACATGATCTGCTTGGAGGAATGGTCCAAAATCACCACAAATGTTTGCCTTAACCTTGTCAAAAATGACAGGAAAAGACTCCATGTTGTTATTCTTGCCAGAGGTTGCCAATAAGTACGAAACCTTGATTTTGTTTAAATTTATCTTGCATTAAATGATTGTGATGATTTTGGTTGTTTACATCAAAATATTAATTAAGTATTTCACACCTGTTGCTATTTTTTGTTTCTCTGTAATTACATTGTTTTTTCTTTTTTTGTATTGTTTGTGCATTGCCAGTCAGAGGTGCCAGTAATTTTGGAGCCCACTGTATGTGCAGCATGATAGTACATCCTGTATATAGAGCGCTGAGAATATTTGTGATGTGATGACATCACGGCCTTTTAAAATGCGACTGACGCAGAATTGGAACGAACTCGATGAGAACAAGAAAGTGGTGAAGCCCATCTCCACCTTTAAGAAGATACCAAAGGACAAATTGCTAAGATCATATATCTAACTATCGTGTGGTACCTATTATCTATCTGCTCTGGGAGAGATGTGGTGTTATGTGCTATATGTTGTGTATGTGTCTGTATTTGTCCTGTTATTATTATTATTATTAATGTTTATATTTGTTCTCAGGCTCCCTCCTAAAAGCTTTTGATTGCTTCTTTGGGAGGCCTGATTCGCACATGATCCCGTAACTTCAGTTATGCACTACAAATAATGTGTATGCCTGTGTGAAATAAATAAATAAAATAAACTTGAAATTTGAATCCTGCAGCTATGACCACGACGTTTGAACAGTAAACATTCCAAGGCTGAATATTATTATACTTGTTTGATATCTTGATGTAATTTCAAATCAAACTAAATAAAATTGAAATTAAAGGATATTCACACAAAACACAGAAAGAAAAATAAAAGCTGAAAAAAAAAAATAAAAAGCTTTTCTTGGAGGTGAACCCATGATTTATAGGCAAGGAAAAACTAATCGTCGGCCCTCTATCTATTACACCATGTCAACAGAAACACTTGTCAGGAGTTTTTGAACATTTTGTTCTGCCTTATTTCGGTGAAAGCCAACATCTGTTATGAATCATGAAGTTGCAATTTTAATTATGAAGGACGTCTATGACCAGAACCATTTTCACTATGAGACAGCAGTTGCTAATAATAAGTGCATTACGAAAAAAAATTTTTGGACCTAATCAGTGAAGAATAAATTTGTTTAAGTTGTCATTGCTGGTTCTCTTTGTTGTGATTTTCAAGTCATAACAAATTCTTTTTTCTTTTTTTTGACAACTTAAACAAATTTATTCTTCCATGATTAGGTCCAAAAATTTCTACAAATAGTCCACTGTGCAATCTTATAATAACACTCCAATGCCACTATGTAACTCTGACGCAAAACTCAAAAAACCTCCCTCCACTGACCAAAATCACAGCATTTATATAGATTAGGGACATTCTGGAAAGATCTACCGGAGTCCTGGGTGATCTGGCCCCCTCCAGGCAAGAAGATGCCAGAAACCTCAAGAAAGCACTAGTCTATTTCATCACAAACAAGTGGTCTTGTATCAGATCATGTTTTGCTACAGACATAGCACCAGAGGGTGCTAAATGTTGAACAAAATAAACAAATAGCTGACCAGGAAGGCAGCACAGATAGTTTCCGACAAATCTCCATTTATAAATGATATACAGTGCTGTACATAAAATACTCATACATAACAAAACAAAGAGACAGAACTTTAGAAAATAATCTACATGCTCATTGGGATGCTACCTAGTATGATACATCATGTCTGGGGCAACACAGTTTCAGAACTTGTACACTAGCTGGTCACCAGTGCATCAAATAGAGTTCCATCAGAAATGTTTGCTATACCCCTCAGCACCATACATGGGTTGGTTCATGCCATGTACAACATGATGGACTTCTTTCTAAGTATTACCATACTCCCTAATTTCGGGGATCGTGAAAGCCAATATAGTGGGGGTCTGGAGCTGGCAGGACACTGCATTCTGGAAGGGCGTGGGGGCATAATTAAGAGCCATACATGAATAAAGCCATCTGTAAGGACCACAAGACAGTGAAACAGTAATAGAAAGATTTATTTGTCAAATAAAATGCAGAAATTTCTTGGATGCATTTGTGGGCTGCCCTGGGTCTCTCCATGATTCTGCAGTCCTATGGAACAGCCCCATCTATGTTCAGCACCTGTTATCTCCCCTTGGCAATACACTACCAGGCAACTGAGGGTACCCATCTCTGGAGAATCTGACCGCAGATCACTATCCCCTTCAGAAAGCCTGTCAGGGGGCCGGCTGAGACCCGCTTTAGCTGCCGAATTTCAAAGTTAGATCCATAATCAAGTGAGCCTTTAGTCAGAGGCAATTCAGGTGAAGGAGAATCAAAGGTTTTCGGCAAAGGTGGCCGCAGTCTGTACTGTCCTCCATAACCTATGCCTGGGTCCTGAAGGCAGACAGCTCCTCAAAAGAGAACACCCCAAACTCAGAGGCCATCCTCACGCAGGGGACCATCTGGACAGCACCTTAGGCAGAGAATAGTAGAGCAGGTGTCAGCCCTCAAAACACTTCCTGCAGACTGTAAGACCACATATTATAAATTCAGCACATGGAAAAGTCCTTTTCTGCCTATGTAAGATCATGCCGACGTTTTCGGTTTAGTTCTGCACTTATTGGCAGCCTTCTCATGATCAGTCCCTAGTACTGGATATAAAATCGACCATTCTCGATAAAAAGATACCCCATTTCACGAAAGAGAACTCATGTAAAAAAAAAACCTGAAGACATAACGTCATACTACACAAACTCAAGAATATATGAATGGTAAATAATTAGCAAAAGAACAGCAGTTTCTATTACACGATGAGAAATAGCAAGTGTATATATTCAACACACCAATGCACGGCCCCACAATTGTTAAATAATGAATACGTTTTCCTGAACTTATGACCATCTTATACTCAATCAGAGCTAGACATCATAACAAGAAAGCAAGCCAGCTGCCTGGTTAACCTTCCTGTCGTGTTCGGGTCAAATCTGACCGATTTACAACTTAAAACACTCATATTGTGTTTTACACCTCATTGCCTCAAGGCCTTTTGATATCCTCCACACTGTGCACTTGAACATATAAAAGTGATGATCACCACTTTCATTGAATTTTGAGTGGTTTAGTCAACCTTGTTACACCTGCGGTGTTCCCGGTCAAAAGTGACCGCCATAGGAAATGAATGGCATAGTTCTAGCCAGGCCATTTTAGCGTACCGGGGCGGTACGCTGACGAACGCAAAAGTCGCACGCCGGTACGCTGGAAAAATCCGCCGGTATGCAAAAAATTGCGACCGGTACATTACAGATAGGTCACCAGTACCAGTATCGGCAACAACACGGGTGGCTTCAGACTGTACTGATCGACCTAGTTTTATCGATTATCTGAAGATAGGCCCGTATAGCCGCCGCTGTCGCAAGTAGCTGTCAAGGCATAGCATATTAGTCTCAGTACCAGTTAGCGCGCGAACAGCCGATCATGGACCCTTCGCTGGTTCGTCCACCTCCTGGGACTAGTTCCCAAAATGAAATCAGTGCCGCGAATGTCTCGACATCAGAAAGTTAGGAAGACGATGATGCAATCGTCAGAGTAGAGCCCAGTAGCAAGCGAAAGCCATCAACGACTGCGGATCTTGCTTGAGCGAGTGAATATAGCCAGCTAGAATTAGAATTAGCTCTAGGAAATGTCAATTTAACTGTCCGATGGATCCCGATCTTTTCTGCCACTTTGCAATCTCTTCCGTTTAACCTGCGCAATTGGCACAGTTTAAAATAATCACGGAAACTAGGTAGCTATATACTTCGGAGATACTGATACTGCAAATTGATCATTTCGCTAGCGTCAAATTAGCCATAAGTAATTGGACTAAGATATCTTCACGAGAAGCATCAGACGTTATTGCACAACAATTTCTATCAGATATAAAATACTGCATTGTCTTTGACTATAAAGTTAGATTGGTTACTGGAATTGACATTCATATTGTGAATGGCTACGTCGTAAATTCATGCTAATTGCCTTACTTACGTCGTAAATTCATGCTAATTGCCTTACTTAGATTGACTAGCCGCAAACACGTCGCACACAGATGAAAAAACAGTATAATATTGTTGCCAGCTCGTCATTTTAACCATGGTTATCTTTACAATATCAATTAACATTTCCCAGTTAAACTTGCTGCCGAATCAGTATGTGCAGACCTTTGTAATGTGTGTTTAGCTACCTTGCCATGGCATAGCTAGCGAACGCGGAATGTAGGTATACCGTTCGCTAGTAGTTTTTGCTCGTCTGAATGCATGGTCGAAGTAAGTCGTGTCTCTTACGCCTAAATACTTTGAATGTTCTCCCTCTACAGCTGCTGGAAAGGAAATGCTGCGGGTACACTGTGCATTTACAGAGGGTTCGGCTCCGAGCAATAGTAATTTCAAATGACAGTAAAATTGTCCAATCATATTTCCCTTATGAATGGGAGGGCTTTCTTATCGCTAATATTATGACAGGTTCCGTCCGCTGTCCCCCAGGCGAATCACAGGCTAGCGCAATAAAAAAAAAAAAAAAAAAAAAATCGGCGGTAAACAACCTAGCGAGCTGGCCTGAGTTGCTGGTTAGTGATAGCTGTGAATATCGTTTCGAGTTTATGAAGAACGTTTTCTAGACTAATATTCAATGAGAAGTTTGAGTTGATCAGCATGGGAAAACCTACACCAGACCTTAATTTGATGCAAAAAACCAAGGTTTTTGTGAGGCATTTCAACTCCAGCAATTATGCGCGATACCCATGGATGAAGGAGGAAAATCTGTATTGCTGGGATTGGGTCCTGAGCCAAAGATGGACTCTGTGAGCGGGTGAAAAATACAATTCAATGGTCATGAAACGGTAAGCTATTTATAGGGCTCTGTGCTAAGTGATTTTTGTATTTTTGCCGTCGCTGCCAGTGTTTTGTGTATGTTACAAAATTTATTTGGGGAAAAAAATTATACGGCACTGCTGAGATGGTGAAATAGATTAACCGGTAATACAGCACGATGCTTTTACCCAAATTAACTTTACAGGGGAAACGGAATGAAACTTTTAGCCTCTGAAATAATTTTTGTGACCTCACGGATGCGTATGAACTCAGCGTTAATTACTCATTAATTAGATCCTCCTGACTCCCTGGGTGTGCGATACTTCTTGTTTACAAACATTGACGTCATATTCAGCCATACGCATTAGCGTGGTTGGCAAGAACAAGTGTAAATCAATACAACAAAACGGGAAGTATGGCATCCTGCAGTTGTGGAACCGATTCGGCGGTCTCTGAATAAGTACAAAACCTTGACAGTACCGCGATGGCAAGATATTTCTTTTAGCTTAAGTGCAACGAAGATCTGTGTAGGCTTCCGGATCCTTGCGAGCTGAAAGGTTGGAGGAACGACACCTCTTTGGGTCTGGGTCGGCTGGATCATCCCTTGATTTTCCTACATCGAACAGATATTCAACATTTGTTTATCATCATTGATCAGTGAAAGTAATCCACAGTCGTACGTTTGCCAGAACGATTTTAAAAAGGGGCGCGAATATATTTTGGGGGGTTTTATTCGTGATAAGGGGGTTTAGAATTTATGATTAATATTTAATATCGCGAATGCATATATTGCGCATTCCCTAGCCACCTGGCGTGTAATCAGTAACAAGGCTGCCGCCGTTACAGCTGCAGTAGACATTTAACTCTAAATTTTCTTGACTGGATGTACGATGGACGTTTTTACATACAGTGCGTTGACCGGTTCCGCAAACGGAATTTGTCTGAAGCGTCTGGTATAGATACAGCATTCGGTGGCGGAAAGTTATCTGTTCACGAATTTGCGGAAATTACTCACGCACTCTGTGGATCAATTAGTTTTCTTCAGTCATCAGGAATAAAGCCTTGCACAGTCATTTTTCAGTGGCACGTCTTTTGACCAGTTCCGCAAATAATTTCCAGTTTCGCAAACAGCGCCCTTTGTCAGGCCAAACTTATGATATTCTTTGTTTATTGGCATAATTGCGTGCCCCTGGCCACAAAGGAACAGACACATGTATTTTCCACCAATTTTAGCCAGCATTACTCTGCAGGGTATATCATAATAATTGGTCAAATTTATGAATAATTGTTCCGTGTGTCGACATTGTGTCAGCTGGAATCCACGTGTGCTGGCCTCAGTTCAAGACGATTTTGTACATCCATCGATATTCAACTGCTATCAGCGACTATGGATGGTTCTTTCTACTCTTTCCAATTCAGGTACATACCAAGTGTACATTAAATCAGGATGAGACTACAAATTCAGATTAACACAGGACATGAGTAATGATCAACCCGTTGAGCCACTGAAAAACAGTTATGGCGGGGGAAAAGATGTTTTATTTCACATTGACTACATTAAACTTTAATAAAATTATTTCAGAAAAATAAACAAGAATAAACATATCTCATTAACTACAAGTTTGAAAACCTACAAAATGGCGTTTATGAACTAGTCAAACGACAAGCAGTCACTCTAATGGGTGTTGATGAAAAAGTATCAAGAGTACGAAATTGGGATTTATATGGTCAAATATACGATAATTTCCGATCATAATGACACTAATAACGTGTGATGAATCCCCGGAATACATGCGTTTAACGGCCACACACTGCGCTGTGCGCCTTATCACAGGCGTTGATTTGGTACTGCTGCAACGGCAAGCAGCAGTTAACGGGCATTTATTTCTCTATCAAGCCGAAGATCTCGAAACGATAGTTCAGAGTTAAATCCACAATAATTTACCGTTCCAGCGGTGTCAAACTCAAGGCTGACAGCGAAGTCGTTTTCCCGCAAATAAAGTTTGATTTCTGCAAATTGCGGAACCGGTCAAATTGCGGAACCGGTCAACCCTCTGTACTCGAATGTTTCCCTGGGTACCCAAAATTCAAGCCGAAAAAATACTGATCTTAGTTGATACTGATGAAGGTTGAAAACGGAATGCTTTTCAAAACTAATATCCGAACTGTCACTTACATTCTCGCTATCGGAAAGTAAGGAACCTATCGAATTACCCAACAAAAAAAAAGATCAATCCCTTGCCATGACCGAATAATAAAAAGCGAAAACTTAGCAAAATGTCATGGTAGAAATGGTGGAAAATAACTTGCGACTGACCCGACAGAAAGTGAACAGTAGGAAACACGCCAGTGGGTCGACGGCATCCAGTTCTTGCATCGAATTGCATCAATCCAAGCAGATTTTTTCGGTTCTCGATCAGGAATACGTAGGAAATGCATTCCTGAACCCTTCACGAAATGGTTTATGCAGTTAATAACGCTGCAACTGACTAGCATTATGACAAAAAGTGGAGGACAACTTTACTTCACCTATAAAATCAATTGTCATGTTGTGGCTTTTTGCCACCCACGGTAGTCAACAAACCCACATGACCAGTATTCGTGACATCACAAGAAGTATGGATCCGGTACGTTCAATAAAATTTCTGGCTAGAACCCTGAATGGGTATCCAGATTATATTCACCCATCAGATGAGAAAACATTCCCATACACACCACCCCAAAACACACACATACACAAACACATACACACGCACACGCACACGCACACTCACACACACACACAGACACGACTTCATGTTGAGTAGTTTGGTCTCTGGTTTTCCATTTCTTTTTTAAATTACATGTACATTTTGGAATACATTTTCAGTGCCTATTTGTACAACCCCAATTTCAAAATAGTTGGGACAAAGTGTTAGCCTGGAATCCATACTGATAAAGTGCTGGTCGCTCCCAACGGTCACTGACTTATTAGTCTGGCCTCAGTCATATAGCCAGCGTTTAGCCCTTACGTCACTAATAAAGTGAATACATGAATATTAATGTTTTCTGCTCTTGGCGAGAACCACCAATCGAATATGAGTTAGCTGGCCAGCAACGGCATTCGTGAATGTTATTTGACATGAGCTTAAAAATTAGATTGTGGTTTGCTTGCGTTTACTCTTGGAGTGGTTGTTAGGTTTTGAACAGGATAATGTTTGGCCATATCTGCATTTTGTTTATTTCAGTGGGATTCCCCGGTATAATAAAGGCTAAATTAAATAATACTCAAATTACATAACTTATTTCACGGTAATTGGCATTAGCTATAGCTCGAAGGGCATGATTGCATCAGCTAGATTAAAGTGATACTCCACCCAAAAACTATAATTTGTATATCACTTACTCACCATTAGATGTGTTGAACGGACGAAGTTGTTCTTCACCTGGCGCAACTTTATGGCCACTGGAGAGTTTTGAAAAATTATCCAAATTCCTTTTTTGCTGGAAGCAAATGGGGTCACGCAGTAGCAATGGGAAAACTCCACAAACGTCCATTGACAAACTTTCAAACCATCGTCCAACGCGTCGTCCAGTATAATCCAAGTCAGCTATGTCCACTTGTATCCTCAGAACTCTAGAAACGCAGTTATTTTTCGCTAAAAATAATAAAATACCAGTTATGCTTCAAGTAAGCTCGCGCATTCAACGGAAGTCCCGCCTCCCGGCTTGTTCATTGCCCAGAGACTCTGCTGCCACTCAGATGAATACTCGTATAAACACGAGCCGGGAGGCGGGACTTCCGATGAATGCAGAACTGTGGTATTTTTGTTTATTTTTAAGTCTGTCTAAAGGGGGGAGGGGGGCACCCTGCGACTGTGAGCCAATCACAGATCTCGCATGGATTTTGTGCGAATATTTGAAAGTCAAACGCTGGTCTACCGACTGAGGCCAGACATACAAGCAAGTGACCGTTGGGAGCGACCAAAGCTTGATACGGATGGATTCCAGGCTAACAAAGTGTAAATTGTGAATGAAATCAAAACGTAATGACTTTCAAATCACACCGGCCAGTACTATATTCACAATAGAACAGAGATAACATAGCAAATGTTGAAACTGAGATTTTATCCACAAAATGAGCTCATTTCAAATTTGATGGCTGCTACAGGTCTCAAAAAAGTTGGGATGGGGCCAGTTTATTGACTTTACCCATAACAACAACTTTGACGAAATGTCACATAGCATTAACAAAAAAAGAACAACAAAAGAATCAACAATGACAAGTTTAACAACAAAATCAACAACAAAGATCAACTCCAATCTCAGTACCGAGTGTGACCACCACATGCCTGCAACAAAGCCATCACTCGTCTTGGCATGGACAGCACCATTCTGTTGAGCTGTTGCTGGGGAATGGCCTGCCATTCCTGAAGAAGGGCTTCTTGGAGCTCTGCCCACATCCTGGGCGCTGGAGTGCGTTGCCGAACCCGCCGATCCAACAGGTCCCACACATGCTCGATGCAGTTCATGTCGGGCTGAAAGGTGGCCATTCCCTGACTCGCACACCATTCTGGGCCAGGAGCTGCTGGGTCACACGTGCTGAGTGAGGTCTTGCGTTGTCTTGCATGAACGTGACCTCAGGGTGGTCTGTGGTGTAAGGCACGACGTTCGGTCTGATGACAAGGTCACAGTAGCGGTCTACATTAAGATTTCCATTGATTATGACCAGGTCAGACCTCCAGCCGCACCGAATGGCACCCCAGACCATCACCGAGCCTCCTCCAAAGCGATCTGTCTCAGCAATGCAGGGGGCCGCGTATCTCTCCCCACATTGTCTGTAAACCCTCTGTCTTCCATCATGTCGGTACAGACAAAATCTGGACTCATTACTGAAGACAGCATTCCTCCAGAATTGGTTGGGGACTCGTCTCTGACCATATTCTTCAGCCCAGCAAAGCCTGGCAGCCCTGCGCCATGCATCAAGCTGCATTCCAACACGTGCCCTGAGGGCTCTGACCCCTCGCTCTGCAAGTGGACGACTCACTTTTCTTCTGCTGATCCTTGGTCTGTGGATTCCTGGGGTCTTCTGAGCCGTCCTGGTGCAGGTTCGAAACCGATCTCTCAGGTGGACGAGGCAAATCTGATTGTCCTGGGCTGGGGTAGTGACCCTAGGCTGACCAGGTCGGGGTCGGTCATTGGTGCCTCCAGTCTACTGGTAACGAGCCACAAGGTTAGAGATTGTGGGTTGGCTTACCCCAAAATGCTGGGCGATGCGATTTTGGAATGTTCCAGCCATCCACAGCCCAATGGCTCGATCACGTTGGGGTCTGGAAAGGCGAGGCATGACGCATGTGGTGTCTTTGAACAAATGCTCTCGGGTTATGGCCTTAATGACCTCAAGGATTGTTTTAAGGCATTTGACAGCATTGCAATTGTGATCAGTGAAGCCTGACAAGGTTACATCACTAATTCCTCAAACCCAGCTCCACAGACACAAACAAGGTCATGACCTCACGCACAGTTGTGTCTCGTTACTCAAAGACAACTGCATATCAATTATGTAATCATCTAATTAAAGTTCCCCTAACCCAACTAGACAATTTCTGTCTAGTCAGACTTATCAGTTTTTAAAGTCCATCAGTATACGTTGTAGTAAAAGTGGGTTGAAAAAACGAGTAAGATTAGCGAGCTACCTAGAACAGTACAGCAGCACAAGGGATTCTATTAGCTATGAACATCACAAACGACTTTGCTATAAACATTTATTGAACGCTCAGCAAGCTTGTCAAAATCGATAACTTATTTTCATATTTTGCTGGCTATCTAATTAAATAACAGTCACCGACTACGTACAGCCAAGATAGCTAGGCCTGTCTTCACTAGCTGACTAACTACCTTGTCACACAGAGCGTAAGCTATGGCTGTGAAAACTGCAAATTAATAAATGAAACAGTCTAACCAGCCATATTTAGACATCGATTATTAACTACAATTTATTTTCGAACCAGTCGCAATCTTGTCATGGAGGAGGCCAGAGTTGTGACTAAGTCATCATGTCCAAGTCAAATCAAGTCACTGGTCATTAGCTCAAACTCAAAGCAGACGAGGGAGAGCAATTAGGAGTGAAAGGGGGCAGGGGAACAAATTAGACAATGCGCTAACTAATTAACAAGCAGAGTGGGGAAAACTGAGAGAGCCATGAGCTGCATTTCATGTTGACAGTGGCTGCGTTTACATGGATTGTTTTCCTCAATCTGATTGAAATCAAACTGATTAAATGAATCTGATTCGATCTGTATACATGAACGCGAAGGAAAGCGATCCACGTTCAATCCGCGTATACATGGCCCAGCTGAGACCAATTACAGTTTCTTTGACATGCGCAAAAGGTCCTACTACCTGAACGCGAACGTCATTACGTCATTACATGAGTACTACGTATTAGGGAGCGCATGCGCAGAGCGAATAACCCAATCCATCAACCGAATCTACTCTGTTCAGCCGTTTACATGCGGCATCAAGCTGATTACCAATTGGCGTAGACTACCTCTTTCAATCCGATCGAAAATTTAAACCGATCTGGGTGAATCGGATCAGCTAAGGTGGTTACATGAGACATTTTGAATCTGACTAAGCTGTCAATCCGATTATAAGTAGGATTTTTGGACCCATGTAAACGCAGCCATTGACCCCTTTCTGATCCTAAATGTATCTAAGCTTTTAACTCTCTCTTTTCCCCACTCTGCTTGTTAATTAGTTATGTAAATAGGAAGGCCAAAATACGACGGTGGAATCGTGATGAGCTTGATCCTGATACTGATGATCATGAGGATGATTATGATGATGACATGACGGCCAAGTTGAAAATAAGGATTAGCCTTAGGCCAAAGTTGACAAAGTCGCGATCAGACCTAATGCATATGAGTCACTTTCAGCTAAGGTGTAACAAAGTGTCACACTGAGGTAAAATTAATTATTTCTTAAATCCTTCATTTAAGTTTTTTGAAAGTTGAACTTCCTACAAATGGCAAAATGGCATACACAATATAGTTTCTCAAACATGTTTTGAAAAAAAAATTCGTTTTTCTCTAAAGATTTGAGCAATTTGCGCATTATAGTTTGACAGACTTTTGTTGGTATTTTCTGCTAATATTCTCCAGTTAGCCCCATTATCAGGCAAGGAACAGCTTCCTTTTGGTGCCTTTGTGCTCATCAATTCATAGAAATAGCAAGTACAGCTAACAGTGGATGCAATATTACTCAATCCCATTCAGCCATGGCGGTTCGTCGGCTGTAACTAAGGGAAGCCAAAACCTCGCCCTTCAGAGCTTAATGACTTAAACCTTTCGCAGTTTACTTTTCTTGATGAACAGTTGCTCATACGAATGGGTAGAAGGACAGTCAAATTTATTTTCGATAGCATTGTTAGACATAGCACCACAAAATTATGAGGGGTTTTCTTTTGCACATAAATGACAACGCAAATTATCAATATCTTTAAAAATTAGTTTGTGAGGCTTCTTTCGCAAGAAGCCACGAGAATCCGTTTTCTACAGTCTTAATATAGAAGTAAAGAATGCGATGTTGCACAGCTTATTGCTTAATGAGCCTCACTAATAAATTTGCGAATCAATGCCGTCTCACGAGCTACTTGAGCACGGTATTTATAAAGACGCAGGCCTATTGTAATTTACGTCGTAATTTATGTGTGAAAGAAAATCCCTCATAATTTCGTGGTGCAATGTATAACAATGCTATCGAAAATAAATTTGACTGTCCTTCTACCTATTCGTATGAGCAACTGTTGATCAAGAAAAGTAAACTGCGAAAGGTTTAAGTCATTAAGCTTTGAAGGGCGAGGTTTTGGCTTCCCTTTGTTACAGCCGACGAACCGCCACTGCCATTCAATCTCAGAAGTGTTTGAGGGCCGACTCCTGGATCAGTTCACATCGTCAATTATGAATGTGACTTAATGGTCCAAATTCTTGGTAAGTACAGCTATAGGCAATGCCATAGGCAATGACATAAATCACATCACATTTATGAAGTACAATATATAGGCAGGGACAAACAAACACCTGAAAACCAGCTTCACCATAATTTTGACATTTGTGGGCTCTACAGGTCCCCTTTCTTATATATTGGTATTATATTGCCCTGCTTCCAATCATTTGATATTTCTCCAGTTTTTAAAGACTGTCTGAAGATAGTGGAGAGCGGTTTAAAGATTATCTCACTAACTTCCCTGAGCACTCTAAGCCATCAGGACCTGCCACCTTATCTGCCTTTAGTTTATGCAACTTGTCTAATACTTTATTATCCCTAACCTTAATTTCCGCGAAATAATCTTCAGCATTGGACATGCCCTTTGGCCAAATAAAAACCCGCTCCGAGGTAAAATTGTAATTTATAACATCTAGAAATTCTTCCTCCCCTTTACCCTGTCCTTTCACCATTTCCCAGTCGATACCAGGATAATTGAAGTCTCCCATAATCATAGTCCCTCCTCCTCTACAAGCTTGCCTAATCCTCTTAAAGAGCATTTCATTGACAAAATTGTCGAAAGCTGGCGGTCGATAGCATACTCCTATGTTTAAACCTGTCTCATGTTTGCCAATGAGCCTGACCCAGGTATCTTCACAGGGCAAGGAATGTTCAATTTCAGGAATTTCCCGCACATTTATGTTTTCATTCACATAGAGTGCTACGCCCCCTCCTCGCCTATTACATCTATCCTTCCTAAAGAGCTTATAACCTTCTATATTATATTCATCTCCATCCTCTTCACTAAGCCATGTCTCTCTAATCCCAATTATGTCATGGCCCTCACTAATCATAACGGCCTCAAGTTCTGGAAATTTATTTTTTATGCTTCTTGCATTTAAATAAAAACATTTCGGGTTATTATGAATGCTCTTCCCCTTCGATTTCCCATGTGCCTGCTGCTCCAAGCCCCCCCCCCACTACGCTTTGTTGCTTTAAAAATATATTGACAATGGCGCATGTAACGCTGTCAGCTTCCATCAGGGCAGTCTGCATTTCCCTATGTATAACACTCTCTAACCTCCCTGCCCCTAAAGTCCCTAGTTTAAATAATCCTGTGCTACCCTCAACATACGCTGACTCAGTGCAAAGGTACTCCAGTTCAGGTGTAGCCCGTCTGGCTTGAACAGGTCACCCTTGTCCCAGAAAAAGTTCCACTGCCCCATAAACCTGTACCCCTCTTTCTTACACCAGGTTCATAGCCACGTGTTAAACCTCCAGATAAAATTCTGCTTCCCTCTGCTTGCACGTAGTACCGGTAGAATCCCGGAGAAAACTACCGTGGAGGATCTGCTCCTAAGCTTTTCAGCTAATTCCACAAATTTGTCTTGCAGAACCTCAAACCTACCCTTACCTATGTCATTTGTCCCAACATGGACTATGACCACTGGATCTCTCCCCACTTTGGCCAGGAGCTTGTCCGCACACTCCAGGAGGTCTCCTACCTGGGCGCCAGGCAGGCAACACACTGTACGAGACTCCTTGTCACACAAACAGACTAAGCTGTCTATTCCTCTAATTATTGAGTCCCCCACGATCACTAACTCCCTTTTCTGAGGGGAAGAGGCCAACAGGGTGCCCTGATGCTCATCAATCCCCCCACTCTCAGGGTCAGGGGCCAAGTCGAGTTCCTGCAAGGGCTGGAATCGGTTGGACACCTCAACCACTGGAGGAGCTGTTCGCTGTACAGCGGGCACGCCCTTTCCTGCGCTGATGTCCTACATTCACCCAACTTTCTCTCCCTGCCTGCTCTGGGATATGCCCGCTTCCCTGCTTTGGCGTACACACCATTTCTCTAGATGGCATACTACTCAGTTCTTCTAGGAACTCTACTGATTGCGAACTATTCTGTGCCGCCAACTGGCCCTGAAGATCAAGGATCTTGCTCTCCAAATGCTCAATTAGCTGGCGTCGGTGACAGACAAACCCACCCTGGAAAACTCTTTCCAGAAGTGCGATCATTCTGCAACCGTCACATAGTTTTGGCCACATTTTTAACCCCTTACCTAATGACCTCGTTCACCCTAGATAACAAAGAAAATTATTATTGCCAAGACAGAAGCTCAAGAACCACAATTTATTAACCTGAGAAGCCTTAAGCAGCAGTCACAATAGAAACCGTGGTGAAACTATGTAAAAGGAAATTAAGCCTCTTTTAGCGGGGGCTTAGTTTCAGTTAACAAAAATGAATTTCTAAATTAAGACAAACTCGATATGTAGTAAGCACTCTTAATGAGCCAACTTGATTTTATATTTCCCCAGTACTATTAATATACTAATCTAAAAATATCACAGGGCTTAGCTCAGAATCCAGATAATTACAGACTGGCTACAATGCCCGGAGAAACGGGGGGGAGCACTCCGTTAAACCTTACCGTTTAAAATTCCAACCTGACCGAATGGATGACTCAAGTAACTGTTGCCCTACGTTTAAATCTCAGATCCCAAGTCAAAAATGCAAACAGTAACTAGCTAGCTAGCCACAAATACGACCAAAGGTCACCGAAACAGAGTAAAGCTCTGGTACCCTTTAATTCAAACAGACCGGATAAACAAGTCGTTTACTATGTGAGCTAACTAAACGCGGTATCTCCCCCAACAAGCTGTCTCTAGGCACTCGCAACTAAACTCTAACCGGCTGATCCAGGCACCGCAATTGGTGGAAAATACAAAAGTAACGTAACTTGCAATGTGTTTAATGAGAAGAGCCTTTCGGTAAAAATAAGATACGGAAAAGACTAAAACCTCGGTTAGCGTTAATATTTAATTCAAGCTTGGCAATGCGTTTATGCGGTAATGCCGTAAAAGAAAGACCGAAGAGGACTAAAAACCCCGGTGAACGTCAATATTTATTAGCTAGAAGACTGTATGAAAGGCAAGTGACCAAGTATGAAACCAACCCAGGTTATAGTTAGATATCAGGCAATTTGATAATATTCTTAGCATTGAGAAGCTTGCTGATGTTTGTTAGCTAAATCAGCCACAGAAAAACCAGGCGAGAGTAGCACAGTCCTTGAAAACAAGTCAGTTTTACTTTGTAGCAATATCATACAATTTACGTAGTTAGCTAATTATTTAGCGTTTAAGTTTATTTTACTTTACTTTGCTCCCAGGAGACTGAAAGCCCCCCCCCAAAAAACCCCATCGCCTTTGTTTGACCAGATTAGCGACTTAATTTGGCTATTTGCTAACCGAGTTGTAACAAGGAGGAAAAAAAATAGGGGGAAAGATTCTCCCTGCCCCTAATGTGACAATGGTTATACCTCGGGAGCAAATCGTCTTACCTCTTTTAATGTTTAAGCTTTAACGCACAAATTAGTTTCAGAAAAACCTGTTTAAACAAGAGTAAATCGTCTGCTACAATCCCTGCACGCCTCTCTCTGTCTCAACTCAAGCAGAATGGTCAGCAACAGCAACAGTAACCAGATGTTTTAAGTCATCTGTGGTCATATCCATTCACAAAACATGGTTTTATGACTTGTGAACAAGTATAAGGACATGGAGTCAATCAATGTGCTCTGTATCAAAACTGAAATGAGCGGCAAGAAATTTTATTTATTTGAATGATCAAATGACAATTAGACTTGCTCCTCTGGGAAAACCGTTGCCTAACTCCCTTCTCTGTGGATTGCCACCTTGCCGTGGTGGAGAAGCTTGTGTGTTCCAATGAACCTGAGAGCAATGCCGTCTGGAGCTTTGTTCCTGGTAGGGTCACCCATGGCAGTAAGGTCAAGGGGGAGGTTCCAGACGAAGCGCGATCCAACCAAGACCTCGAAGGTGGAACTGGCGGAGGATGGCAGTAAGTCACAATGGCAGTGATGGCGGATGAAGGCTGCAACGGAGGGTGGTCCCCAATTGTCATAGTCACCATGCCATTGGATCCCGGCCCCTCTCTGCCAAGGACCGTGTGGTGACTGCAGGTGCATCAGTCTCTCCACGTTAAACGATGTCATGCGCAGGCGTCCTCCCAAAAGGAAGCAGTCCATTTAACATCCAGGATCAAAGTCATTTGGCGATCAGGAAGTGGTGATGGGGACAGGACCGTGAAGTCTGGGAGCCCCTAGCCGCAACCTGGCACAAAGGCGGTGGGTGTCAGTCGTTAAGCCCTTGGACCGAGGCAGAAAGAGCTTTTCGGCAGCTGCACCCATGACTGAGCAGCCCTATTTAGGAACCACTCTGCTCACCCCAGTAGGGGAGGGGGCTAGAAAAGGTGCCCTAAACAGAGCCTGTCTCACTTCCCCCATCTGGACTACCGCATCCAGAGGGATCACCACCACACAGTCAGAAACAGAAGCAGGCGTATTTTGGAACCTGGAATGTGCGGACCCTCATGGACAATAAACACAGCGATCGACCCGAACGGTGAACTGCCATCATTGCCAGGGAGCTAGGGAGATTTCGGATCGACATTGCTGCACTCTCCGAAACCCGACTGGCAGATGAAGGGCAGCTGAAGGGGAGAAGGGGGGGATACACTTTCTTCTGGAAAGGAAAACCTGCGGATGAGCCCAGGATCCATGGCGTGGGTTTTGCTATTAAGAACACCTTCATTAGCCACCTCTCCAAACTCCCTGTGGGCATCAATGAACGCCGAATGACCATACGCCTGGTACTTGCAGGCGGCCAAAAGGCCACGGTAGTTAGTGCCTATGCTCCAACTGTTGATGCACAGGATGAAGTGAGGGAGGCTTTCTATGCTGATCTGGATAACATCCTAACCCATGTACCCAAGGAGGACAAGCTAATCCTGCTTGGAGATTGCCATTTCAATGTGGGACGAAACCATAATCTATGGAAAGGCACAATTGGGAAGGAATCAGTTGGCAACACTAACGCCAACGGTGTTCTACTCCTATCAAAGTGTGCAGAACACAACCTGATTATCACCAACACACTTTTCCGCCAGAAGAACAAACTCAAAACATCCTGGATGCATCCTCGCTCCAAGCTTTGGCACTTCATTGACCACATAGTCATACGCACCAAGGACCGCCATGATGTTCTCAACACCAGAGTGATGATCAGTGCAGATGACCGCTGGACAGACCACCGCCTCATCCGCTCCATCATGCCCATCAGTCTTATACGGAAAAGCAGAGTGCAAAGAAGACAGTGCCGGCCAAAGCTCAATATGGAAAGGCTGGACGACACCACCTTTCAGCAGCAGCTCCAGGCCACTCTCAGCACTGCCCTACCCTACCAATATCCAGATGATACTGAAGCACACTGGGACCTGCTGAAGTCAATCACTATCGACTCCTGTAAAAGCACCCTTGGCTATGAGTCGTAAACATCAACACTGGTTCGATGAGAATGACAACAAAATCCATCGGCTTATTGACATCAAGCGGCGGACCTTCACTGCCTGGAAAAATGACTTCACCTGCAAGGCAAAAAGAACAGCCCATGCCAAAGCAAAGGCAGTCGCTCAATCTCGAGTCAGGCAACTGAAGAACGAGTGGTGGACAAGAAAGGCTCTGGAGATCCAGCAGCTTGTCGACTGTGGGGACATTAGAGGTTTCTTTGACGCCACAAGAACTGTATATGGCCTAAGCCACCGTTGCCTAGCTCCCCTTTGCTCCAAGGATGGACTGGTGCTGCTGAAAGACAATGAGTCAATGGCAGCCAGATGGAAAGAGCACTATGAGGAGCTACTAAATCGGGACACCACTCCTGAGATGGAGGCCCTTGACCAACTGCCTCAACAGCCCATCAACAAGGACATGGGAGCACCTCCCACTCTAACAGAGGTGTAGGATGCCATAAGGAAGATGAGGAACAACAAGGCTGCTGGACCTGACGGCATCCCAACAGAGATCTTGAAGGCCGGTGGGCTTGATCTCCACAACCATATCTATGCCTTGCTCCTCAAAGTGTGGGAAAAGGAGGAAATCCCAGCACAACTCAGGGATGCCCTCATAGTCTCCATCTTCAAGAAAGGAAATAAGGCAAAGTGTGGAAACTACCACGGTATCTCCCTTCTGTCCACCACTGAGAAAGCTCTCGCCAGGATCTTGGCAAACAGGCTCCTCCCCCTGTCTGAAAACATCCTTCCTGAATCTCAGAGTGGTTTCCATCCAAGCAGAGGTACCATGGACATGATCTTCATCGCTCGCCAACTGCAAGAAAAATGTCAGGAACAAAATCAGTCACTTTACATAGCCTTCATAGACCTCACCAAAGCCTTCGACTCTGTGAATCGTCAAGCTCTCTGGCTGGTTCTGACAAAGATTGGCTGCCCAGACAAATACATCCGGGTACTGAGACTGCTCCATGACAGCATGTCAGCCACAGTTCTCAGCAGTGATGGAAATGAAACAGAACCCTTTAGGGTTCGCACAGGAGTAAAGCAAGGCTGTGTGATCGCTCCCACCCTCTTCTCCATCTTCATCTCTGCCATCCTGCATTTTACGGGAAAACATCTGCCTGAAGGAGTCAGAATCACGTACAGGACTGATGGTCACCTGTTCAACATCAACAGATTCAGAGCTAAGGGCAGAACCACTTCCACATCCATCACTGAGCTGCAGTATGCTGATGACAATGCCCTTGTGGCCCACTCAGAAGAGGACCTACAGTTGCTTCTGGATGCCTTTGCCAAAGCATACAAACAGCTTGGTCTGCCCCTCAACATCAAGAAGACTCAGATCCTTTACCAGCCACCTCCCAATGCAACTACCCCTGCTTCACCACCAGATATATTCATGGACAAAACCAGACTCGAAAATGTGGACCACTTCACTTACCTCGGGAGCATCTTGTCCTCCAAGGCATACATTGACGAGGAAGTACACCACTGCCTCAGCTCTGCCAGTGGGGCTTTCTCAAGACTGAGGAAAAGGGTCTTTGAAAACTGTGACCTCCAAGCCAGAGCAAAAATTTTGGTCCACAAGGCGGTGGTGCTGCCCACCCTACCGTATGCGTCAGAGCGCTGGACCACATACAGTAGGCACCTGAAGGCCCTAGAGGCATACCACCAAAGATGCCCCAGGAAAATCCTCAAGATCACCTGGGAAGATAAGCGCACAAACACCAGCATCATAGAGGAGGCCAGCATTCCTGCTATCAGTACCATCATCGCCCAGCACTAACTGCGATGGACTGGCCATGTGGTCCGCATGTTCAACTCTCATCTCCCAAAACAAGTCCTTTACTCCCAGCTCATCACAGGAAAACGTGCCCGGGCGGGCAAAAGAAAAGGTTTAAGGACAACATCAAAATCAACATGAAGAAGTGCCACATTGATCCAAAGACTTGGGAGGCCACAGCAACCAATCGGGTGGCCTGGAGAGAATTTGTCCGAGAGGGAGCTGCACAGTACAATGACGATCTCCACAGTGCTGCAGAAGACAAGCGCAGGCGCAAGAAGGATCGCGCTTCCACCAAAATGGTTCCACTCAAACCCACGATCGCCAGTGCCCACCCATGCCCACACTGCCCCAAAGTATGCAGGTCCAGGATCGGCCTCTTCGCCCACCTGAACACCCATAAGGATCAAGAAGGAGGACAGACATACTCGACCTCGAGTGTCCGCCGATGAATGCCTTGCAGTTTGCAACATTTTATATTTTTTATTGAAAGACTAGGATGTCTATGGCAGTTCACCTATATGCAAAGTCTGTCTTTATCATCAAGTATTGTGCCAAAAATTGGCAAAGTTTGTCAATTTCATCAAAATTTGCTTAGGAAAATGCTTTGGAAGGGTTAATTGCCCTTTACTCCTGAACAGAGTAATTATTCACCGAACGGTTTTAACTGCCTTTATTCTAGCCCAAGACCAGTCTATGGTAGGAATTTGAACAAAGTCCGTTGACCTCACAGGTTATCACTTTTTGCGGATTTTGCATGGTCCATCCATGCAATGACACTTAACTTGTTATAACAGTGTTAGTGCACTCACTGCAGAGATAGATTTTTTTTTGCAATTTAAGCAATAAACCCGTTTTTCAAAAACGTAAACAATTAGCTTTTAATTTTATAGACTTGTCTTATTTTCTGTTTTCAATAGTGCAATTGCTCTTAAATAAAACAAAGGTGATTTAATGAAATAATTGTCCAAGCACGCACATAACGCATTGTTATTAGAATACTTGATTAATCATCAGTATAATCAATAGAATACTCGAGGACTAAAATATCCGATTCCTGCAGCCCTATTCAGGACATTTAATCTGTATGAATAAAACCAGAAGTCTATTACTCCTTGAAGTGTGCAGGGACTCATTGAGTGTCATAGACAGCATTTGTCCGTTAATATCAGGTGAGTTTGGCCGCCTCTAGCAGTGAATCCGGAAACTGTTACGGTAGGCGATCACGTTCGGACCAAATTGCCACAGCTCTCTGTAAACCGGGTGATGTAGTGCGGCACGATTTTTCCCCCCACGCCCTCAGCCAATGGAATTTTCTCAAAAGTGATATGTACCTAGGGTAATATCACAAATATTTAATGAGCTGGGCAATGGGAAAAGTAGTACAGTTATACGATAAATAGTTTTATTGCATTAGACATCCAGTGCGTCCACTAACTGTCATAGATAGAACACTAATATCTATGCGGACCACAGAGCTAAAGAAAACACTAGAATGGACAACGTCATTGGCTGAACCAACCGCAAAATGTGAGATGCGTCCGCCATCTTGTGTAAGGAATCGGCGGGGAAATTGCGCAATCAAAGGCTGTACTTGTGTATATGCGACTAGATAAAATGAAATGAAAAACATTTTACTGGTGACACACATTAGCCTACAAGCATGATGATTATTTAATAAATCATTATTTTGTTTACAGGTGTTTGTTGTCAGGAAATTCTTCGTTGTTAGTTAAAATTCAAAATATTAAATTTAAATTAACTGTAAATATTTAGTATAAAAGAGTTGATCCGCTCAGGATCAGTGGGGCACCGGTGGAGTGGGTGGAGACGTTTAAATATTTAGGGGTTCACATCACACAAGACCTTTCCTGATCCTGCCGCATAAAAAGCTTGGTGATGAAGGCCCGGCACCGTCTTTTCCTCCTCAGACGCTTGAGAGATTTTAAACTCCCTTCCACGGTGCTCAAGAACTTTTACACCTGTACTGTTGAGAGCATCCTGACTGGGAACGTCATCTCCTGGATGGGCAGTTGCACCAAAAAAGACTATTTGGCTCTTCGCAGGGTGGTCCGCTCAGCTGTGAGGACCATCAGGACCACTTTCCCCGATCTGCAGGACATCTATAACAGGCGATGCAGATCAAGGGCTGTAAATATCTTAAAGGAGCCCAGCCATCCCAGCAACAGCCTGTTTTCTCTGCTGCCCTCAGGGAGGCGATATCGCTGCCTGAAAGCCAACACAGAGCGGATGAGGAGGAGCTTCTTCCCCCAGGCAGTTCGCTTGCTGAACTCTATTAGATGAATAGAGGACAGAGCCTGGTCCCCCCAATTCATCTCCACATCTGTCTTTTACACAGATAGGATCTGATACATGGTGTACACCCTTTTTAACAATTATAGTTTCTAGACAACCCGTATTTATTTGATCATGTATTCATGTATATTTTTTCTTATTGTAAATAACATATTGTTTTACTGTAAACTTTTTAACTTCTAATTTTAAACTTTTTTTTTTTTTTTTTTTAATTGTATCTATTGCTAGAGCTGGTGCACAAAGCATTTCACTGCACATTGTACCTTGTATGATTGTGTATGTGACAAATAAAATTTGAATTTGAATGTGAATTTATATTTACAGTATGTCTAAGGAATGTTGTTTTCATATTTTGAACACATGTATTTGTACCATGAATTCCTAGAGTGCTCTTTATTCTGGATTATGGCAATTAATTGTTAGCTAAAATTCAAAATATTAAATTTAAATTAACTGTAAATTTTTTTTAAAGAGTTGTATATTTACGTCTAAAGAATGTTGTTTTCATATTCCGAACACATGTATTTGTACCTTGAATTCCTATAGTAATCTTTATTCTCAATTATGGCAATTTTTATTTTAATATTTGAATGTTCATCTTGGTTCATAAACATTTCCAGATTAATTTCTTTCACAGTAAAAATACTATGTATGATAAAAATCATCAACAAAATCTCTGTATTCCACCTCTAAACTATCTTCATCTAAGATTTCTCACTGGTGGTAGAGAATAGATTCCATTCTCCAAAAGAACCTTGGTCGATAGAATTAGGCTTAGGGTTATGGCTAGGGGATCATAATCAGGGAATTATTTTCATAATCTGTTTTAGGCGAGGCGATCCGTCAAATTTCTGATAACGTTGTGCTACCACTTATGATTTATTCAGAAATCTATCTCAGGTTTGTCCTCTTGGTGGATGGAATCAAATGCCGACCCTTACGGTTCCATGGGAGACGCCATCCTTCGGTAAGATGGCGGACGCGAATCTCGCCAAAACTGGTCTCGTGTCCACTCTAGTGTTTCTTTAACTCTGTGACACGGACCATCTTGCATGGCGAAGTTAAGGGCCGCTTCCTATATAAAATACAAAAACAGGTTACAGCAAGAAGACAGGGGAGATGGAACCACAGGGAAGAGGCAGTTATCACACGAATAAGAACAGATCACACAAGCTTGAATCACAACCTGAATCTGATGGGTAAACATCAAACAGGTCAATGCCCCAAATGCAAAAGTAGGGAAACAGTTGAGCATGTATTACTGGAATGCCAAGTATATAATAGGCAGAGATTAATGCTCCTAGAGGATGTCAGTACGCTAGGACAAACCAGTCTGACTCTTGAGGGCTTACTTGCTTTTTCTATTCTAAAGCCAATTGCCTGGATCCATGTAATGGCAAACTTAAAAAGAACAGGATTATTTAATAGAGTATAATTTTTTTTTTTAATTTATGTCCTTGCTCCACTGATGCTCCACACATCTATAGTTGGTGGCGGTAATGCACCATGCGTTTGTAAATATAAATTAAACGTTAAAGAAGAAGAAGAAGAATCTTGCGTGGCACTGACGTTTGCGTGTGCGTTGACGTATGACGCATAGCTCTTGTGAGTCCTCCTTATCCGCTCAAGAATTTACAGTCGAGAGGAACGAAAAGGAGGGTAATCTGCGGTTTATAGTACGATCCACTTTCTCCGGGAGTGTCAAGAGATTTCAATGTACTGCCTGCTTTTCGTAAGTAGTATTGCATACGACTGTCTGCTTTCATAACCTTGTCGAATTATGAAGAAGTGTGCGAACAAAATGTCGTTGAAAGCGAGTTTAAACGGCATCTTTAAGTAGAATTTCGGTTGCTACTGAATTGTTATTAGGCTAGCTAACAAGTCTAGTCAGCGATTGGGGGGAAAGTATTAGCGGCTAGCTAACAAGTCCAGTCAGCGATTGGGGGGAAAGTATTAGCGGCTAGCTAACAAGTCCAGTCAGCGATTGCTGGGAAAGTATTAGCTAGGAAGCTTGCGGTCCCATGTTTTGGTAACATGTAGGGCACAGTAGCCTGCGTAGCTACTTCGTACTCTTATCGAAGAACTTAAGCGTCATGAGGCGGCAGCCATTTGCTGCTTGCTGCCGGCTATGTTCACCATGAGCTGGTCTCCGCTAGCCGGTCACTTTTGCTTTGAGATTAGCTAGCGTTACTAGAACGATTTATCAGAAACATGACGCTGGTTAGCTAAATATTTATATTCGCTAGTTGGCTAATTGGCTAACTGACTGCTTACAGTTGATTGGGTGGCGTTAGTGTATATAAGATTTGCTGGCAGAGTTCTTTTTCCAAGTGGACCATGCTGCTTTGGTAGACATTCCGAGCATAAGGAGAATTGCGAGCTATCACTAGCTATCGTTATCTTGGCAGCATTGGGCTGAGAGTTCGAAGGTGGCTTACGTTGTTGATGGTAGTTAGATGACGTGACAACGTTAGGTTGCTTGTTAAGCCGCTTTCACACTGGACGGGAAACGGTTGCGTGTATTCGCGTCTTCGCATTCACTTTGAATGTAATCTGTCGTGCGAAAAATTCGTTTCGCGTCCGGTGTGAAAGCAGCTTTTGTCTTGTGAAATCAGTTTCTGATGTTCTAAAAATGATCAGCTAGCAATAAACAAACGTGGTTATCTGATGTGAAATTTTTTCTCGGGAACTGGCTATACTTGCTAGCTAACGTAGTTTGCCAGCCTCATTGAGGCACGCTAGCGGCCATGCCGTCATATCCTTAACAACATCTGCCAACTGGGGAAGCACGGATGCTAACTTGCATAGTTGGATCCGTTGACTGCTTATGGTCGAACTATGCTGTTGGGAAACGTAGTCCTGTGCAGATATCAAACTTAAAGTTAATAGTTGACGTATGCTAGCTAGCGAACAAGCTATCTAACTCACTTAAGGTTATCTAGCTAGCTAGATACATTTCTGGCTGGTTAAGAATGGTGGCTAACTTTATGTTGTAGTACGTACATTAGCTGGTGAAATATCGCTTGAATAGCTAGTTAGTTTAGTTAGTTATGTATGTATGGACACAGTATTCGCTCTGGCTAAGTTGCAAGTCAGCTAGTTTAGCGCGAGTACGTTTCGACTTTAGTGATGTTCTTTAACGAACTTTGCTTGCTAGCAAATGTTCCGAACGAGGCTGAGGACAAATTTGTGCGGCTTGGGCAACTATGGCTAGCATTAGGTGCCTAGTTTCTACTAGGATTAGCTACGTTTGCTTTCAAATTGTGTCCATGACTTGTCAGGTTTGCTAGGTAACGTTTCCGTTAAGACTGTTGGCTAGCATGTCTTGGTTGGTGATAGTCGCCCCGCTCGGGTGAGAGCTATCGAACTAGATACTACTATTTGGTTCGCTTATAATTAGTGGGTAGCTCGTATGAGAAGAAATTCGCTATACCACTGACTGTACTACAATTACTACCATCGGAAATGGCCAGGAATTCCCTGAGCAGTGGTGTTTACCTTTTTGTTTTACGCCAACTATGAAGGAAGTTGTGGCAAAATGAAGGTGGGAAGATTAAGCCAATTTTGTCCCATTCTACTTGAATTGCAGTGGACGGCCAGAAAAAGCGTGTGACCACATAACTATGTGTGTGATAAAAATAAATACGCAGTGTCTAGAGATACGGCAGTTTTATGGGTACGGCAGTCGATTTGAAGGGATTAGGATAAGGATTAGGGATTCTGGTTAGGGGTCAGGGTTAAGGTTAGGGTCAGGGCTTGGTTAGGGCAGGGTTTGAAATTGGGACTGCCGAACCTCTCTGCATTGAAATGCATTGGAAAACTGCCGTATCCGTAGCAACTGCCAAATAAATAACCCTCATATTATGTTTGGGGTCAGTTTGACCCAATTCAATGTTCACCTTCTCTTAAAACATGGTTATTATGCTTTTTCAGCTAATTTGTTTTCTCAGCTTTACAGGAAAAACATGAAATTAACTCAAAGTTATTTTATGTCCTATGCGCATTTTGTAAGCATTGATGTGATTTGGGTCATTGTGACCTCTGGATTTATTATATAGAATCATCATTGTATCACTGGACCACAAATCAGCAATCGTCATGGTGCGTCTGCCACCAACGTCCATATAGATTTGCTTGTGAGGATTCTACAGGCCACTAATTTCAACCAATTAGTGTCATTGAGCGTTGTCCTTGCGCCTGGTGAAGTCATGAAGCCTGCCGATTTTGGGAGCGATTGTTTTAAGGATGCACGTCAACCAGCGCATGACTGACTCAAGTTTTGATCAAATTTTTGTAGTGTTGCTTAAAACTGAGGGCAAGGTCACACTAATTTCTCATTTATTTCATATTTAGTCTCATTCATTTCGCTATATTCATGCAAAATCAATACTTGATGTTTAAGGGGAGGATGGGGGAGTCGTTCTCTATTTACTTGGGTCTAAAATGGTCAGAAGAATGGCATAAATGAGCCGAGAAAAGATTGGGTAACACTCAGTTACAAACATTTAACAGCGTTACGAAAAATGAGTTTACATTGCAGTAGTCAAAATGACCTCAAACCAAAAATGGTCCATTCATTTGTGAATAATAAGAGGGTTATCATTTGCTGTGAGCAGGAAAATCGTCATAGCTCTGCCATTACGTATAATTTTTGAATGAAATTTTCACCTTTCAGTATTTTATGTGAACTGTCAGCAAATGATGCTGTTCTAAGTGATATAAACCAGATATAGGTAAGTCAAAATAACAACTCAATTTTCGCTCAAGGGGAATTCCATGAAAACCTCAACCTCAGGGGTCGAATTGGAAATGCTTATCTTGAGTTAAAGGAGCTTTGTCATGATTACTGGACATTCTCACAACTTTGAACTAAGTTGTGAACTAAGTCCGCTCGACTGCAGGTCAAAGTCTACTTCCATCCTTGCAAATCTTTCATTGTTTTGCATTGTACATATTATAGTTACTCAGGCATTATGCTTTTTATATGAAGGAGTTTTCTCTGGAAATTTGAGGATTCAAAGTGCTATTTTAGCGCTTCAACTGAAGGATATGAAGACTTCAAACTCGTTTGCCAACCGCCAATAATCATAAGACAAACGTGTTTTTCTTCCTCTATGATTATCGGTGATGGCAAACCAGCTTACATGTTTGGTAATCTTCAGCTACAAAATAGCACTTTGAATCCTCAAGCTTCCATGGTGTATTGGTGGATATAGACACACTGCCCAGCCACCTGTTACCTCCTGGATTTAACTGAGCAAATAGGTAAGAGCCTTCTATTGGATAATTACTGTGGTGATTGATATGTTTCTGCTGGCAACAAGTTAAGAAATCCGGACTAATGCAGTGAGTAGCATCTCATTTCTATACAGCCCTGCCTGACGACCTGTCCTCTGGTCATGGAAAAGATGTTACTCTGTTTCAGAAGGGTTAAATTATAGGCCTGCATCACATGCTTCTGGGCAATTCCGTGGCGACTAATATTACATTCAGAGAGGGAACAGGCCCTTTGGTATTGCCTGGTAGTAAAACTTGCACTCCTAGGATGTACATATTTTGTGACAAGCATACTAGGGACTAGGTCTACTTGGAGCCAGAAGGAAACTTTGCTGGTGTAATGTATGCGTTAGTAGGGTGTGAAATTGTGAGCGTAACTGACGGTACAAAAAAAACAGGCATTACGAAAATTCATCAACTTTATTTCAAACTCGTCTTCAAACCGTACAGGATTGACAGCTTTTTTCATTTGAAGATATAAGGTGACATGCAACTGAAATTCTAGAAATTATTACCGTGTTTCTAATCAAAAGCATTATCTGAATAATTACATAATTATGCGTGACTGACGTTACATGACCAATGTTGCAGTTTGTCACTTAGAGCTCAAAGCTACAGAGAATGGATTTCTGTTGATAAAACAAGATAATTTGACAAGCAATTTCATATTCTACATATTCATTTACTTAAATACTTTTCTGAATGGTACTAATGGTACTTGAATGTTTTCTAGACCAGTCCAGGTGCAGTGCTGACAATACCTTTTCGCTTTAAGTTAGATGTAAATACGCTGTTACTTTATTGACACAGATTTAATGAGTGGCGCTCACTAGCCTGACAGGCCTGATAGAAAGCTTTGAACAGTAGAAAAAAAAAAAAGGAGAAAAAATTAAAAGCTTCTCAATTGATACTGCAACCAACCACCACTGGCTGGCAGGGTCAAAAAACCACAAAACGATGGTGAAGAACAATAGGTTGAAAAAGAGAGTTATCTGAGTTTGAAAAGCTCAGTACTCCAATATGAAGTCATTCTGCTGCACTCCTAATAAACATTATGCGTGAGGTGAACTGGCATTACAGGGCTCAAATTAGTTGGGTGCACATGGTGCACCCAGTTTTTGAAAATGGGTGCACTCGTGCGTGTTTAGGTGCACAGTCTAAAACTTGCTTAATTCAAAAAAAAAAAAAAGCCGCTTTGCGGCAGTACAAAATGAATAAAGAAATATTCTTAAACTCAGATTCTTTGATATGCCATAGGACTGCTGTAAATTTGCAGTGGTGCAACAGGTTAAGATTATTGGTGGGATTAGATTTTATTAAAATCATGCTGTATATAAGAAAAATAATGGAAAAATACAAAAAAAAACCCCAAAATAAATCGGTAAAACTGAGTGTACTGTTGTTATTTATCACAGTCAGATAATATTCAATCTATAATTTAATTTCGCTTTGTTTGACTTGGCCGAGAAACTAAAGTAATTTTCCACTACTCCATCATAGGACCTCTCTGGCCTCAATAGCAGCAACACTTGCTGCTTTTTGCTGTTTTTATATTTTTATATTCTTCATAACTCCATGATTAAGACCCTCTCCTCCTTGATTATATTTAATCTAAAAGTTTTTTGTAAGATTTTATTAATCACCCAGCAGCCACTTACATAACATCCAACGAGTAAGTGCATACATCAACCAACAAGAGGCTCCTTAGAGCCTGTACTCGGGCCGGGTCTAGGCCTGGGCCAATCCATAGATATATATATTTAGAACACTAGATTGCTGATGATGTCATATTTACACTATCTAAAGTGAAGCACCCGGCCGCCATATTGATATACCCAACTTCATAAAAATTAATGGTTTCCTATGAGGCGAATTTCAAATAAGTCAATATAAGCATTAAAATGCCGAGATGTGCGGTTGCCTTTTGCAGCAATAGTCATTTGAAGGGCTTTAATAAAACGTTTCATGCGTAAGTTAACGTAGAAACGCAAATTTGTCACTTTAATAGAAAAAAATCACGTTCGCTTGCTAGCTAGCTAATTAGCCGTCCCATTAACTTAAATACAGGGCTCTCAAGTCTCACGCATTTCAATAAGTTCACACGCTCTCACGCCACACATGACATTTCTCTCGCTGAGAAGTGATAAAACTCGCTGCACATTAGTAACATAAACTTTAAAAGAGATTAGTAATCTATGAATGGATGAGGAGAAGGCTTGAATCAGCAACCTATCAGCCAATCAGAAAATAGTATTTCTTGTTGCCAGGTGAAATAGCAGCGCCATAATCACGTCTTCCACACGCGCGCGAATGCTATTGTGTGCACACGACAAAGAGCTGGAAGTGGAAGCCCGAAATCAGGTAATCACTTCATCACTTTTTTTTTTTTTCCAATAACTGCTGATTAAAGTCGAGGAACTATGTAGGATATTTGCTTTATGGATCATTTTTTACCTCAGTTTAACATCTTTGAACGGTTATGGTAAGATGAATTGACTTGCAACTTGTTACGGGGAGAGTGGGCTCTGCCCTCCATGTAGTGTTTTTTGGCTGAAAACAAACCCTGCTCCGATCCGGTGTCAGAGGTGGTACCGCAACATCTCCTGTTTGTCACTGACAAAACGATACAAATACACAAAAGAAATATTTATTTTAGCCTTTATCATACTGGGGAGTCCAAATGAAATTAAAAAAGCACAGATATTGGGGGGGAATGAAGAGTCACTTCTTATTTCAGTTTACTGGCCGTTGTGATATTCAATAACTGATCCTGGTGTGCCATCTAGTGATAGAATATTGTAACTGCGTGCATAAATTTGCAGCTCCACATCCACTGGCGGACACATCTGCACAAAGATGAACCATTGTTCTTCTCGAACACGCCAAATCCAGATAATCCGTAAATGATGAATTAAATTAATATTTTCATTTGAAACAATTAACTAAGTTGCCTGTGTCAAAGTAACGAAGTGAAAGTATACAACTTAAATACTGTAACGAAGTACATGTACATCGTTACTATGCACCTTTGAAAATGGGAGTATCATGCACCCCCTGAAGAAAATCTCACTCTAGCCTGCATTCAAAACTTGAGAGCCCTGTAAATAGACCGCTGACTAAAGGAAACGCTAGCGATCGATAACGGTCTCCAGTGAGCTACCTTGGTACCCTTACCGTCACGGGGACTGCATTGACTTAGCCACCTTGTTCATTTTATTAACTGCTAACTAGCTACCTACTTGTAATTGACATTCAAGGACAATATTTCTTACCTGCATAATATTTGGCTAAAACAATGGACAAGTCACTTTGCCTGTTTATACAGAGTTCCAAAAGACAAGGAGGGGAGAAAGGCTTGGCTGTTAGAAAGCAGGAGAAAAAAACCTTTCTCTATCCCCTCGATCTGTGCTGTGTAGTGATCATTTCCGAGAGCAGTGTTTTAACAAGACTGGGGCAAAGATGACTCTTAGTAAAGGAGTAGCCAGAGTTAACTAGCGCTTCCTTTTAACAATGTTGGCATTGGCCATATGATTCAGTATGAACAATTCGGTCAACGGCAGATATGCTCACCCAGGGTACAGTGAAGTGAGGAAACCAGAGAGTAATTTGATAACGTGTACGGACATTCATCGACGTTGCTTATAACGGCGAAAACTTCGAAGCAATTATCTTATCAGAGGGTCATTAAAAGCCTCAGTCACCGTAACTGAACTTTTCTGCTCGCACTTGAACGTTGACACCGAGCAACATTTCGATCTTCCCTTTAGTAAGTGTGCCGCTTTCCATCCTCCAGAAAAGCACATATTTAGGGAGAGAAAATGTTGCACTGAACAGCGATACCAAAATCACCCCGACTCGCACGCAATTGTTTTTGAAAATATAATTTTACTGCAGGCGAAAATGAATGGGAGTGTACGTGCGAATTTAACTTCCTGCTGTATACGCTCCTGGAACAGATGCTTCACTTGAGCGTACCCTATCAGCAATGTAATGTTCTGTATATATATATATATATCTATGGGCCAATCGCGAAACCGTGCGCGCGCATGAGCAGGACAGTCGCGACCCCGAAAAAAAAAACAAAAAACAAAAAGAAGATCCGGAGCCGCGGTCACTGTCTTTTAAGGCGTGCGAAAGCGCGCACGCACCATCGCGCACCTAAAAAAAAATTGAGGTGAGGCAGTGGCTTAGCCAGCGGGGGTGCTAAGACACGTCCCTTTTTGACTGCAGTTAGTAGTTCTCAATCATTTTCCTTTATTTTGACGCGTTTTCCAATTATTGTAATTGGCAACTGAAGACACGGTTTCTCTCCATATGCGATCTAACAGCGATGAAATCATGGGCTAAATTCTGTACAGTTGCGGAAAAAGAACAGAGAATTGGGTTGCACAAAACTTCCGTTTAAAGCAATTATTAGTCCTGACCTGTTCTCAGTCATTTTCATAATTAACAGAAGGTTCACTCCGAGAGCACTCCGCACTGAACAGGTGCTGCTTGTTCTCCCCGATCATTGTCGTCTTACCTAATCGGGGAGAACAAGCAGCACCTGTTAAGAGGCAGCAGCACAGCCTCGGCTGCCTATTTCATCTGCATGTGATCGCTGCGGAGGCCCTTGCACAGCCGTAGAAGGAAATTGCGTTGAGTTATTTCCTCCATCGTGCATCGTTTATAACATCGTTTATAGCACACTTAATAGGTGCTGCTTGTTCTCCCCGATTGCTGAATTTAGCCCATGATTTAATCGCTGTTAGATAGCATATGGAGAGAAACCGTGTCTTCGGTTGCCAATTACGATAATTGGAAAACGCGTCAATAAAGGAAAATGATTGAGAACTACTAATTGCAGTCAAAAAGGGACATGTCTTAGCACCCCCGCTGGCTACGCCACTGTGCACCTTAAAAGACAGTGACTGGAGCCGAAACTTGGACTCGTGGCCTACCGGCCCGAGTAATAATAACGAGAATGGATCTTCAAACATGAATCTCAATTACAATTTCCCAAGTGTCTACCCGAGTATGGGTGGACACTTGAAATTATGCATGCGCAATCGGTGTAAAACATCATTTATTTCTCCCGTTAGGACGCAGTCCCATTGGTGCTGGTCGTGGTCTGTGTTGGCGGTGCCCCCTGGTGCCGCGGAGGGCAGATGTCCCACAAACTCCCTGATCCTGGATCACAGAAAGTCTTTGATGAGAAATATACATTACGCGATCAGCCAATGTTAACACATAAGCGGCCTCAGACCAAACGTGTTCCACAGTCTTGTTGTCCCATCGATTTTGTCATTAATTCTCGTCCCTTAACGATAAAATGTATCATTCCAGGTAAGGGTGAGCGCATTTGTAGAAAAAGGATTTATTTCGGGGGCAGATTTTTACTAGGTGCACGCGGTGCATCCGACTTTAAATTTTGGGCGCACCTGCCGAAAACCGGGTGCATCCGTGCACCTATGCACCCGCTATTTTGAGCCCTGCATAATGCACTGAAGGTAATTTTGGTGACTAGTACATGGTTGCGTCCGTTTACATTTTCCAATCGGACAGCAGTCTGTTTTTTACAGCAAGTTGCGTTACCATGCTGCAAAAACAGGTGTACGTACTTGTCGCCGAAATTACCTTCATTCGCAAAAGAGTTCTGAAATGCTGCTCTCGCTGGAAAAAAAAATTACCGTTGCTGAGTGCCAGTGCATAGACCTAATTATAATTAAATTATTTTTCTGTACTGAATGTAGCCCATTATTTTGTCGCTGTTAGATCGCATGGGGGAGAGAAGCTGTGTCTTCAGAATTAGCCAGGACTAATTGCTGTCAATAAAGGGATGGATATTCGCCCCCGAATTTTCAGGTCTAGCGCCGGCCCTGACCCGCCATTACGAGTTATATCGTAGTTGGCAGTCAACGTGTTAACCTACATCAGCTGTTAACCTGAAAAACTAGCCAGATAATGAAATATACTTATACAGACATCTGTGATAAATTAAAGAGTACTTTACATACCTGCTTATTAATGGAGGTAGATTTGAGATTTTTCTGCATTCTCTTGTTTCTTTTGAAGAAGTCAGGATGAGAAAATACATCATTGGAAAATTATGATGCTGATGTTGATGCTGCTGCCATCTTAATAATAAGCAACACTAATCATTTGTTTTAAAGAGAGCTTGTCGGAATAATAGTTAAGAATATTCAAGATTTTTTTTGACAGCACTGTGTAGATTTTACTTTTTTGACTGACGATACAGCCCTGAAACTAGTTAATTTTAAAGGAACTTTAAACCTAATGCTTTGAAAAAGCCATTTTCTGCTGCTGTCGCCTTGTCAGTGTGGACACTGCTATTACAAAACTAAAGCATTGGAGCACAAATTTACGCACTAGATATAAAGTGAGGTTAATTCATGCATATTTTGATGGTGGAAAAACATGATAAAGCATGTCCTCTTTGATGCACCATTGCTACTTTCACCACATCATCCCAACCAAAACAACTTTTGTCTACAAAGTTGAACATTGTTCTGTTCATTTCAAACACTGTTTTCCCCAATATCTGAGGGAAAAAAATTTGGCCTCTGAGCCTTTGCAAAATGGAATTGCCCTTCTACATATGGTGAGGCCATGTTTGTTATTGATCATTTGCCTGCCCAAAAATGATGAAAACCTCAATACGGAGCTTCAGTGGAACTAACCTCCTTTGTATTTCACATGCGCTTCACAGCCTGGGTATCAAACGTAAAATCAGAAGTGCTTGGAGTGCAAGATTTGTTGGTCAGGACATTACCTGCGTTTTGCTTGTAGGGATGCCCAGATTCATCAGCTGCTGATCATTATTGGCTAATATTCAGTTAAAATGTGCGGTCGGGAAATTGGTTTATGCTTTCTAGTCATTGATCACAAAACCTGATCGATGATGCAAAAAATTTGACCCAGTTCTCACCGGAGTTGATGTCATTGTCGCATGCCAACTAATGTAGAGGAGAATTTTGTCCCCAGAATGATTTGTTTATCATTTACTCACACCCTATTGCCTTGAATTCCAGAAGATTCCATTCCTTGCTGCCACTAACTATGCCTCCACACAACAATAAGAAATTACAAATCTTGAAAACAAATTACAGGTAAAATGACAGAAGTAAAGTCTATGGCAACCACTACAACAGCTACATTAAGGGTAAAACAAGGGTCTGTCTCTGCAGCTTACAAAAATTCAAATTGCCCTGATTTTGCTACATTAGGAAGCTCAGTAACTCCTCATGAACGGTGAGATTCACTTTATAGGTTGACTGCAATTCCCCCCTGATTTTTCTGATGCCTGACTCTGCCAAATCTGGGCGCACTATTGGCAAAAGGCATTTCACTGCAATGTAAACATCCTTTTTTTTATCAATGTAATAGATTGAATCTTGCTGAGGTACAAGCTCAAAATAGTGCCCTCTTATCACCTCACAGCGGCTTCATATCTAGAGCCATAGCTGTCTTTCATGTCACTGGAAAGAATGTGAGGTGCTTTGGTCGCTTTCACCAAGTAGTATGGAGAAAGTTTTTCATCTGCTCTGACCACTGCAATGCTATTGGCTAGGGCTGCACGATATGCGGAATCGCGGTTATCGCAAGCGCAATAAAAGTAACTGCCACTATGAGGCAGACAGACGAGCTTGCTTATTACCTTTTCTATGACACATACCTAATGCGGTCACTTGAAATGCTTCCGGGAAGAAAACTGTGATTTGAAGTCCGCTAATTACCAGCGAGGTTGGACAGCCTCCATCGCCTTAGCCTAATTAGCTTACCTTAAATCAATTCCCGTGTACTTTGCCTAACTTGCAATCAAGCCGTTTATTCAGCCAACTGACTGATCAAAACCAAAATGTGGCCAATAATGATTAAGAAGAGATGATGAGAAGCAGACGGACCTAACCAGGCTGCCGTGTTAGATTGAAAGAATGTTAATAATCTGAATTAATAGCGGACCTCTGAATTCCACCTCTCGTAGAATTTTTACATATCATTAAAAAGATTTCTTAAAAACAGACCATTTCAAGATGGCCTTGGTTTTTAAGCGTTTCAAAACATACACGAAGTGGAAAACATTTTGTGAAGCATCTCGAACGTGAAAGTGAGAGAAATTATATTTTCGCATTGCACGCAAGAGACAAATACAGCGAAGACTTGGCAAACAAGTTCAGACGAATCTGTGCCGCAAATTTGCTGCATTTTTTATTTGATAATTGAACAAGATTAATTTAAAATAAAATAATTCATAGCTCTAGATTTTGGTTACTTTTGACCGTCTAATAGCCAACAGTGAAGGTGGAAAACATTTTGTTTAAGCGTATCGAACTTCACGTAAATTGTTAACGCATTTGCACGCAGCGCTGCAGAATGTAAAACAAGAAATAACCTAACAGATTCAGGCAAATCTGTCATGTTTCATGGTCATTTAAATTTCAAAATGTAATAAACAAAACATATTCAAATAAATCAGTCTGTCAACCAATTAAAATCGTTAATTGAGCGAATCAACTGTTTGATTGCAAATTGAGCAAAGCAAATGGGAAGGGGGTGAGAACAATTGTCGGGTAGAAGATGAAGATTTGCAGACCTTCACTTTGCTTTTTTCAGCACGTAATTTGCCTGAATGTGTTTGCGAGATTATTTCCAGTTTTTCATTTGGTCGCGCTGCGTGCTAATGCAATTGCAATTTCTACACGTCACGTTCGATACGCTTGAGCAAAATGTTTTCCTCCTTCACTTTAGGCTATTTAGACGCTCAAAAGCAACCAAAATAAACAGCCATTAATTACTTTATTTGAAATCTTGTTCAATTATCAAATAAACAATGCTCCAAATTTGCGTTTGCCTGAATGTGTTTGCCAAGTCTTCACTGCATTTGTCTATTGCGTGCAATGCGAAAATAATTTCTCACTTTCACGTTCGATATGCTTTATAAATTTTTTCCGCTTCGTGTATATTTTGAAACGCTTAAAACCAAGGCCATCTTAAAATGGCTTATTTTTTAAGGAATCTTTTTTAATGATAGGGCTGAGTAAAAATTCTACGAGAGGTGGAATTCAGAGGTCTGCTATTTATTCAGATTACTGACACTCCTTCAATCTAACACAGCAGCCTGGTTATGTCTGTCTGCTTCTCATCATCTCTTCTTAATCATTAGTGGCCACATTTTGGTTTTGATCAGTCAGTTGGCTGAATAAACGGCTTGATTGCAAGTTAGGCAAAGTTCACGGGAATTGATTTAAGGTAAGCTAATTAGGCCAAGGCGATGGAGGCTGTCCAACCTCGCTGGTAATTAGCGGACTTCAAATCACAGTTTTCTTCCCGGAAGCATTTCAAATGACCGCATTAGGTATGTGTCATAGAAAAGGCCTGGCTCGTCTGTCTGCCTCATAGTGGCAGTTACTTTTATTGCGCTTGCGATAACCGCGATTCCGTATATCGTGCAGCCCTACTATTGGCTTCAATCATTTCAGTCAGATCTACAGCCTGGCCAGTTGCCTGAAGATCATTGGTGACTTCATCAGAATCTTCTTCGGCAACTTCATTGTCAACTACATGTTCTGTATTGCCAGGTGTTGCTGGGAGACTGCAAGCAAGTAAAGGGTCAACCAAATTTGCATCGGAAAGACAGATTTCGCAGGCACAGCCTCTTTTGCGCACTCCGACCAGATCAGGATTATTGCATGATCAAGCCTCATGGAGACTCTAGGTTCCTTTCAGGGTTCTGTAAGGGTTGATATCCTGTGATCTGTCCACATCTCCAAGATTTACCAAGTAGAATTTGCGTGTCGCAGTTATAGACGCGGTTTGTTGTGAGGCATATGATGCTGAAGGAGCAATTTTGTGCAGCTTTGCCGTACAGTACTCATAGAGCTCTTCAGCACTGCGTTTGAGTTGGTCCTGTTTGATAAAAGCCATGGAGGCAGCAGTTTGTACAACACCACCAACCCCATCTGCTTTGTTCTTTCCATGGCTGGTTTCCCACCAGTACCTTACAGTGATCATCCCATTACAACGGGCTTCACTCTGTGCTCTGTACACCGGTGATCTGATTGACTTGAGTTGAGAGGATGCCCCATCACAAAATTCAATGATTGTAGAGGTTTTGAATGGCAACTGTTTGAGAACTAAGCCCTTGCAGTGTTCAACCATGCGACAATCGTGTGTTTTATCACTGGAAATGAACTTGGGTGGCACTGTCAGACACTGCTGTTCGCAATATAGTCCTAGGCCTATTGATCTTGATTTTTTTTTTTTTTTTATACTCAAGGGTGAAGATGGGTGGCAGCACAGCCTAATCCCCCCAGGTGGGGCCATCTTACCACAAAAGACATAAATAATGTGGTTATTTGCATGAAAGAGCAAAGTAACCTCATCAAACTTGCCTTACCTGACCATTGTCAAAACATGACGTACAGCATGCCGTAAACCCTCCAATATGGCTGAATTAAAATGATTCTGCTAAGAGGGATGGGCCAAAATTCCTGCACATTGATGCAAAAGATAAATTGTGAGTTGTTGCTGATGATTGATTGCAGTTTTTGGTGCCAAGGGTGACACAACCAGTTATTAGGCTCGGGAGCGGGCAATTATTTGCTCACATGGATGATATAAGTCTTGAATAAGTCTTCACCTTCAGTGAATGAAATGATCCTTTCAAAGCTGCATTTTGTGTTCACTCACGATGTCTTTGTCTTATGACAATTGGTTGGATGAACTGAAACATATAAATATGGCAAATTACAAATAAGAAATCAGGAAGTGGACAAATACTTTTTCACAGCGCTTTAGTATACATTTCTTCAAGCAACTTCACTTAAATCAATTTCATTTTTAACTTGGGACATCAGTAAGATATATTAACAGCATTTTCACTTTAATGATGGAGAATTTTGTTTTTGTGCAATTATAATCAAATTTTAGCAATTTTGTTACAGCAGCTTTTTGTGATGACGATCGTTCTGATCGAAACGTCATCTTGAAGAAACTTTTTGGGTAGCATTGTCCTTCAGTGTGCGGACTTTATTTAATCCCTAGGAGGTAACATTTCCCACACTTTTTTGTAATGCACTTTATTTACTGGACAATCTAATTACTAGTAGTAGTACCCAGCCTTTGCCATATATGGCACTCTTTGATGTTCTTTTGACAATTTGTTAATTTAATTTTAATTTAGATTGAAGTTTTTTCTGTGAAAATGAACAAGGCTCCTAGCTAAGTGGCTACATTGGACATTAAGGCTAAAAATATTGTGAAAAGGTATCTTTACGAGTCAAATTTGAATTTCGGGGCTTACGGACACTTGGATTACGCCGCACGAGCAGTATGGAGGCATTTTGTGGTTTTTAAATGTTTTTTTACGCTTGAAAAAGTGGTCTCAAATGACTTCAATTGATTTGGATTTGTCTTCAATGCTGTTTTTCTTTAACTCCAAAAGTGTTTTGAGGAAGAAAGAAATTAATGGACCGTTCGATTAGCCTTGGAGTGAGTAGATGATGAGTGAATTTTCATTTTTGGGTGAACTTTTCCTTTAAGCGATGTAGATGTCAAACGCCAAGGTTTATTGGCACACAGAAGCAGGAATTACTGTATTGTTTTGAGTCAAGTCTGGATCACTGTCCCTGAGTTACAGAGTAGCAGAAATGAAGGTGCCTGGAAAATGCCTTTCATTTGGTATGTTGCATTCTTCTGTTATTTCAGTGCTCATTTTTTGTGCATCTGTTAGGTTGTCATTTGAAGTTTGCATTGTCGGATTGTTATGCTTATAGGTCATTAATCTTTCTGTCAGTACAAATATTTGGCTTCATCCCCGCAATTCATGTTGCCTAAAGATCCCTTACGACATGTTGAAGAAGTAATGTGCTGTTTTACTTGGTTTAGATATGTTTTGTAGTGCTGCCTGTCATGTTATCACTTTGAGTAAGCCATATATGTTCCATTTGTCTGCAAAATGGGCCCCATTAGGTCATGTCAAGAGCCTCATTTTGCGGTAGCCATTGTTCTAACATTGTTGATCTACCTTCCTGCTGCGTTGTTGTTGGTAAACCAGATGACAGTGTCCTGGTAGTAGAAAGCTTCTCACAATTTAAGCTGGAGAAGGTCCTTATTTAATGTGAAGGACAGTCTCACCCTGTGGGCATGATCATACATCAGTGTTTAACTTCTCCACAGAATTTGTCAGGATAGTCTTGGTAATATTATTTCACACTGAGTTTTGTATTGAAAACAGTTTAACTTGCATGGTTGTAGGTTAATAACATGTCACAACATTGATTAAGCATTACTCAGTACTTAGTATGCTGGTCACGTTCTTGGTTGTATAATACGTCATTTCTGGGTATGGTTATAGTAACGCAATAACAAGCGTCTGCTTTCGTGTAAGTATCTTTTCCGGCTTGACGTTTGGTTAGTGATATGAGTGTTTTTATGCAGTTATTGTTGCGGCAATACTTTGTCTTTCCAAGGTAGTCTTCGAGAGTTAAAACAACATTCGCTAAATGAATGATTGAATGGTTAATGATTCATGCAGTACATCATGTGAAGGAGTGCCTCCAAGGGAGCTTGGTGTACTTTTACCTAGTGCAGTGTACTTTGCTTGTTTTTTGGAGCCTATGGGACACTCGTGGCCTTCAGTGGTTGCAGTGCAGTTATTGTGGTGAACAAATCTTATGCCAGCCTCTTGTCATCCAGTGCTGGTTACCTACATTGAGCTATGCGTTTGGGACTTTGCTGCCTTGCTTGTCTGAATATAAGTAGCATACACGCCACCAGAGTGAGGATATTGCGCCTATGCCAAGGACTTCATCAAAACCTGTAAAATCTGGAAGCCTATACCAGATTGTATGCCATCCTGCATCTTTCCCAGCACAGCAGTTTGACCTTTTCTCCTAGATTGACCATTTATAACGAGCTTAGCCAAACACATCTGTAACTACTTTACAGTGCGTTGCTGTTTTGGATTGAACTGTGTTAATGTCACCGCTGACAACGGTTATTCTTTTTCTCTCTGCGCCTGAGGATGGCCTGTAGGCAGCCATGGTTCCACTGCTTGAGGACCACTGGATCGCATGTGTATCCTCCAGCTCTCAGAGTGAGGGAGTGGGCCTCAGGTGGCTCCCTCTTTCTCACTGCCTGGTCGAGAGAAACCTCTTGTTCCTGAGGCTTTGCAAGAAAAAAGGCTCTGTACGAGTCGTTTTAGCCGTCAATGGCATTTTACACAGGTGCCAGGAGGAAAGCGTTTAATGTACGTGTGTCTCTCCATATACCCCCGGCCCGCCCCCCCCATCTATTAGAGAGAGCTGTCTGGGCGCCTTTCCCCCCTCCCTCACCACCCTCAGCCCTGCAGATTCATGTAACGTCAGAGCTGTGCAAGTGAGTCACAGCGCGAGAGCCCGTGTGCGAGCCAGATCAGAGTGCACGCGAGCACCACTGACACATTGGAGAGATGTTTATCAGGTGTAAGCAAGGAAAGTAGAGTCTGCACACTGTAGATATGCTCCCAAATAGTCAATTTATTGACGTTTTGACCTTGCAGTCTTCAACAGAATGAAGCCGGACAGAAAATCACTCTTATAAATAGATGGTAAAACACCGCCAATTGGCGTGGAGGGTACTGGGTCATATGAAGATATCTGGACCAATAAGGCCTACACAAACGAGACCCTCTAAGAAATAAACAATTACTGGTACAAATAAATCCGCTTCAATCAAGTACAAATAATTGACTATAAAAAACTAAACCCAAGTACACACCCAAAAGTGGGTTTCACTTGATTACTGCAGATTGTACATATGTACATATTCTTGCATGTAGCCTGTACTCCTTTGTCTTTTAACTTGTGATGTACTTTCCAATCCCCACATCTATATGTATAGGATATTAACTACCTGATGTATTTCTTTAAGGGGTTATTCTATATTGCCTATGTGCCGCAATAATACTTTGTCTTATGTTTTTTTTTTTTTTTTTTTTTTTCTTTTTTTTTGGGTGAGTACTTGGGTTCAGTTTTTTATAGTCAATTATTTGTACTTGATTGAAGCAGATTTATTTGTACCAGTAATTGTTTATTTCTTAGAGGGTCTCGATTGTGTAGGCCTTATTGGTCCAGTTATCTCCATATGACCCAGTACCCTCCACGCCAGTGCGGTGTTTTAACATCTATTTAAAGGAGTGATTTTCTGTCCGGCTTCATTCTGATGAAGACCGCAAAGTCGAAATGTCAATAAATTGACTATTTGGCAGCATATCTACAGTGTGCAGACTCTACTTTCCTTGCTTATACTGATTCCATTTGGTCCTGCACCTGTATTACGGGCTGGATGTGCGTGCACTTCTTTCTTTTTCATGTTTATCAGGTGTGCCGGAGGCTGTCCTGATGACTCACAAAGCAAAGTAGCTCTGAGAGCGCAAGCATTCCAAAACTGAGAAAGGAAGGGGCGGGCTGTGCTGGGACAGCTGACCTGGCTGCGCAATAACAGTCCAAGGTTAGCATGCCCTTGCATACCAATTATTGTCCAGGTCACTTTCATGTGCTCGCTCCTCTTCATTGCCTCCAAGTTTGCCATTTCTCTACATCAGTGGTGCTCAGTCATGCCACGAAGAGACTAGAGTAGCAATGCACATCTCAAAAATTGTAACCTTTTGTAAAGTATGGAAAGTATGTATTTTTTGAAGAGTGCTCACTAAAAGGAGAGAAGTGCTTTTTAAATTTTTTAAGATCTGTTAAGTGGTGCCGAGTAATCAGGATTTTTCACCTGTTGCCTTGTTGGAATCAACAGTAAAACAATAAGGAACAGTTGGTTAGAATTTTTTGGCACATTTAATAAGTCCAGTTACCCTATTTCATGAATAAAGTAATTTTTCTACACTATTACTGCAGTAAAATTCATGAAAATTCACATATCAGTAGTTTCAAATACTGGGAATAAGATGTGCCCATGTGGCACTGTTTACATCTCTGACATCATCACCAGCCAGTCACTACAGCAGAATTGCCCCACGTGATTAGGAATCACGCTGTTCTGTTTTTAGAACCCATAGCATCTCTCATCAGGAAGACAAAACGGGCTGAATCTGGAGGCATTCCCAACTTCTAACGGCAATCCTCATTGTGTTATAGGATATATTTTAATAACATACGAGAAGATGCAGAAAAACATTATTAAACAACCTGCGTTTGAACAATAGCAGTATCTTGCCTCATTTTCGAAAAATTGGCAGTCAACTTTGACATTTTGGAGTGGTGGTCTCCCATGTTGGATTTTTTTCTTTTCATGCACCAAGGTGAAGGGCAACTCGAGCTCTGATTGGTCAGAAAATCACATGAAAATATTCCATGGGGTTTTTCTGTGGTTTAATTTGGCGCAACCGCTGACGTAAAATTTCTGGATCGCTGCTATGATTGATCTTCTGGGCAGCGCTGTGGTTTCGAAATCGCTGTTGAAAATAACTTAATGGATGATCTCATCACTTTTTACACCAAATTAAAGATAAATTTCTTGGCTATTTAATGGTATAAATCGGAATTTGATACTGCGTTTGGTTGCCAAGTTATAATGATTTTACTGTTGTGAGTAGACATCAAAATGGGTATTTCGACTTCAGTGGGGCCGCGGCGTGCATTGCTACCTAGAGTATGCTGGTTTTCATTCAAACCAGTCATTACACCTGCTGATGACACCAATTGGTCCCATCCTCTTTGCTTTCAGGTTTGCTTATCAGTGAAATCAGCAGGTTGTTGGAATCAGCAGAGCTGGGCTGGAATGAGAACTTGTACTCTTGACTCTCCATGGCACTTGATTAGGGTTGGGTACCAAACTTAGTACTTTTGATGGTACTGACCAAATTATGTCAAATAGAGAGCTGATTCACATTAAATAAAGTGGTGCCAAGTTTTGGTATTGCGAGCACATCTGGGAGGATAATGCTTGTTGAATAAGTTTTTGCTGTAAATAGAGATGTCACGATACCAAAAATTCAGTAGTCGGTGCTAATACCAGTGAAATTACACGATTCTCTATGCCAATTCGATACCACGGTAAAAAAGAAGGATTTTCAAAGATCCCATTTACTTAAACATGAACATCTTAATTAGAAAATTAGCAAAATATTAAAATGTAATTTCTATGAACAGACATGCAGAACATAACAGAATACAGTACAATCCCTTCAGAGAACTTAAGATTCATACCTTCCAGAGGTGTCATTTGTAATGGCTACATTAACCCTGTCTTCAGCAGTTCAAGTTTTTTTTCGAAGAAACGTGTTATTTTGGTGTACATATGCAAGAAGATAATATACAGCATCTAATTGCAACCATATCACATACATGTAGGCGGACTTATCTGTGCAGTGAATAAGCACAACTCGGGAAACTCACAGTATTAAGCTTTTAACATCTTCATTTCTGACATTTCTTTAGGCTTAGAACTAGTGCCGCACGATTAGTCTAATCACAGTTGCAATCGCAATTTCAAACTGTGCAATTGCATAACCGCAAAAAAGGCTGCGATTTGTGATTTAATCTAAATAAACGTGGGCGTGCCAGTGAATATTACTACCTCTCCTTGAATTGTATGGAGTCCGTTGACATTATGCCCACAAGCTATCCTGGGCTTTGTCTGAATTGTCAAAAAATTACGTCCAATACACTAATTCCAAACCACTTTTCTTTAACCTATGTGGAAAAGGTCTGAAGATAAAGGAAAGGTGTAAAAGGGAATTCCCACCGCTTAGGAAGACGACTGCGCTAATTGGAAAATCTGAATGCACTTAAATCAGGCAACGTGATTGAATCCCCTGCCCATCACATACGTTTCTTTACACGATTAGCCAGATGAATGGTCACCGCTTTAAATACTGCTGCTGCGCTGAATTGTGGAATGGCATGATCTCCTTTCTTTTCGAAAAGGATGCTTCGTGTACCCTGTGTTAAAGGATGTAAATTAGGAAGCACTGAGACTCCTTTCCTCAACATTTAAAGAATTCGAAGGCACTTATCATGGTTGCCACATAATATTTTCCGGATAATTTTTTGGGAGTTAGGAACTTTCATTGGCAAAAAAAAACAGACGCAGCTCTGGCCTGTGAGCATGTATGGTCACGTGACTACTTGCTACAGTTCGCAGTGACCAGCATGAACGCCGAAGAAATGTCTACTTTTTCGCGACCTCCTTCTGAATGCAAGTATCAACTGGAACACTCTGAAGCGTATACTGCCCCCATTAGTTCCGGAATAGTCACAGCACCAAAACTTACCGTGCCTCGGTGCTTACGGTGCCTCAAAATAATTGGCATCTTCGGTGTTTTTTCATTTAAGAATTGAATGGTATCGCAAGTATTGGTTCTTGTGACATCCCTAGCTGGAAAACACAGGGCTTTTTGACTGTGGTGGTTGATGTTAATTAATCATTTTTACTGCAACGCATCAACACATGCCATCGGTAACCACGTCATTATTATGCTCCTTCTGCGCTCTCTCCTTGGCATTGGATGAGCTTCACTAGAGCTCCGGGGGCTGACGTCAGGCAATCAGAAATCGCCATATTGGCAGGAAAGTGTGTGGTTAAAAACACTGGCCGGCATACGGCAAGCAGCTAACTTGCTGATTGTATTCATGAAAAGTGAATAATTTTACGTCTTAGGTAATACCTTTAGACATTAATTCAAACTGTGATACCGTGGTGACACAGGCCAGTTAACATACACGTTGAACACAGCGAATAGCTGGTTACATTATTCTGCCCTGTTGCTGATGCAAACCTAACTGATGAAGAGGCACTGAAGACCTGTGTTCACAGGCAGCGCTTTCAGAGCTGGAAGCGCCCATGATCACTTTTACAGAGCACTACTCTCTAGCGCTGATTTCTGCTAAAAGTTGCGAAGACTGTCTGAGCATTTCCTCTCTGCATCATTGTAAAAGCATCGTTAGTCAGTGAAATGAAACCGTGAATAACTGTTGCAACTAAGCTAATGAGTGTTCATTTCCCAAAAGTGCAACTGGAACCGAATAAAGTCAATGGTTCCAACTATGTAGCGAAGTTGCTAATGCAGCTCCCAACCATGCTTTGGGAAACCTAGCAACCCAGATTAAAATAAATGGGAACCTAAGCAATCACAGAGTACCAAGCTAGCTAAAGCTGTCGGAGTCTACAGTTGTCGTAAACATTAATACTGAATAATTTGTCAGCAAACTTCATGTCCCAAAATGGGGAACAGTAAGCAAACCTAAACTGTAGCGAGCTAATTGATTAGAAACACGACTGTGGCAGCAGGAAACGTTTCTCACTATTGATATTGTTGGTCCATCTCAGTTTACGATTATGACTTGTCAGCGAGAGAGAAGTGACATTGATGAGCCCGGCGATGTTCCAAAAGTTGAACTATTTCCAGCCGAGAGCGCCGTGGGAAAAAGCTGTGTGCTGAGGACGTTTTGGTCGTTGAGGACGTTGAGCGCTGTCAATGCTTAACTTCATAGTATTTGCATTAAAAACAGACGCAGCCAGCACAAAAAAGAAGTTTCCTGTGGACACAGGCCCCAATCATCACAAAGCCAAATTACGTCCATTTGTATCCCTCAAGGCTCTTGTACGCTTTGAGAGACTCTCTAAAGGGAAAGTTGATCAGGTATTTGTAGTTGCTGGATACTGCAGGTCTGCAACATTGTCCGATCTGGCTGAGTCAATACTTGTGGAAAGCACACCTGAGGCATTATAAGGGTCAATAATGTTTAACCTATTAAGTTTTGAATTGTATGGCTCAATTTCTTTGCATGTAAAGCAGGCAATGAACTCTGATGGCTTGAAATCAGCACTAGCACCATTCATTTTCGCTCTGGCTTTTCCTGCCAAAATAGTGGCATAAACAAAAGGAGTCACGTGACGTCCGGAGCTCTATATCCGGCATGAGGACCTGATCTACTTGACAATTTGTGATTAGATTTGTGATAGGAGAGGGTGTCTTAAATTATTGCTGTTTGATATTCCTGAAAATATAATGCTCTTATTTATTCATACATGTTATTTCACCAGGTTGAGCTTGAGTTACAGTTTATAATTTTCAGGTTCAAATTGCACATGACATGGATAGTTGTGTGTTTTCTCTTTAATAAAGCCAAACAAAAATATAGAATGGACAAATTCTATTGAGTAGGTGTACATCAAGCAATTTCTCCTTTTTGGCTCTTCCACACTCCTTGTTTGATTGGGCAGTGATTCACCACATTTCAGACTGAATCCTGGCAGCATTCTGTTCCACCTGCTGCACTATCCTCCTCTACTGGGGCCTCCAGGCTTGAAAGTGAGCAAACAAGCCAGCACATGTCCTGGAATATTCGTCAGTCCTCACCCTGTTTTTATGTATAATGAGAGGCCCCCTGGAGCTCATGTAGTTCCTTTGCCCCCTCATGTCCTCCCTGGAGCTCCTTTCCCTCGGCACTGCCCATGTCCTCCTTGGAGCTCACTCTGCTATTCTGCACTGTTCACGTCCCGTCTTAAGTTCATTCAGTCAAACAGTGCTGCTCATGTACTCCCTGGACTTCACTCTGTTACTTCCAGCTGCTCTTGTACTCCCAGAGGACTGCTCTTGTACTCCCTGGAGCTTACACTGTTACACAGCCTTGGTAAGCACTGAAGCTCACTCAGTTATTCAGCACTACTGTCTTCCCTGGAGCTCACTCAATTATCTGGAGCTGCTCATGTGGTTCATGGAGCCGACTATTACACTGCACTGGTCAGCACTAGGGATGTAAACGAGGAATCAAATTTATATGTCTTCAACGCCAACTCTTGGTGATGCAGGCGTCACGGGATTTTCAGTTGAGTGCCATCAGATTGATGCCACTCACCTTTTACGCATAATGGATCTTAACCCGTTGCTGCTTGAGATCACCTGATTAATAATCAATTTATTAATTGATTTACCAAGACCAATACATAAGTATATTATGATAAAGAAATGAAGTAGGAAATGACTAAGAGACCACCAATCGGTTATGTTGATAATGTACATTTAATGCACGCAATACTGTTGGACGACTGCTATGCAAATTAATCCAAAACTTTCTCTGAATTACATTTTTCTACATTTTATTTCAGTAAGTTCCTGTGTTATGTAGGCTGATATGTTATTTAAGAAGCTAGGCTGATATGTTATTTAAGAAGCTATCGTGCTTTTTGCTTGATTTGTTTCAATCTCTTTAACCCCAACTCCTGGTTATGCAGGTGTTACCGGATTGAGTGCCGTCAGGCAGAAACTCTCACCTTCCACACATGAAAAAACTCAAGCTGTTGGCGTTTGAGTTCGCCTAACTAACAATCGGAAACATTTTATTTACTGACTTACCAAGTGCGTGAGCATATTAGGAATAAGAAATTATTAATTAGGAAAAGACCAAGAGACCACTTATTGGCTACATTGAAAAGGTATGCCTAATTACACTGCCTGGCAAATAGTCACCTCCTGGATTTACCTAAGCAAACTGGTAACAGTCTTCCAGTGGATAATTACTGCAATGATCAGTATGTTTCAGCTGGCAAGAAGTTATTTAACCCAAACTGATGCAGTGAGTAGCTTCTCATTTCTTAGACAACTATGTTGGAAGACATCTCCAGTGGTCGTGGAAAAGATTTTTCCCTGTTTCTTAAGGTTCAAATTATTGACCTGCATTAAGCTAAGAAAACAATTTAAGTAGATTGCTGAAACTACTAAAATTGGGTTAAGAACTGTCCAACACGTTATTAAAACCTAGAAGGATAGTGGTGCAACATCATCTTCAAGGAAGAAATATGGTTTGAAAAAATTTTGAACGATCGTGATCGGAGATTACTTCAACGTTTGGTGGAATCAAATCATAAAAAAATCAACAAGAGCACTCGGAGCAATGGAAAAAGGTCATGTGGTTTGATGAGTCCAGATTTACCCTGTTCCAGAGTGATGGGTGCATCAGGGTAAGTAAAGGGGTGGATGAAGTGATGCAATCATCATCCCTAGTGCCTTCCGTACAAGCCTGTGGGGCTAGCGTTGTGATCTAGGGTTGCTTCAATTGGTCAGGTCTAGGTTCTGCAATGATATGTTCCCCAAAAATGAGGCCAGCTGAATTTACTGAATGACTGGTTTTTCCATCGATGGATTTTTTTTTCTTCCTTGACGGCATGGGCATATTCCAAAATGACAGTGCCTGGATTCATCAGGCTTGAATTGTGAAGGAGTGGTTCTGGGAGCATAAGTCAACATTTTCACGCATAGATTGGCCTCCACAGAGTCCAGACCTCGAAGGAGCGGTCACATTTACTGCACATGCTCAGAGCTTTGAACATTATTAGTCGAATAAAGACGCCAAATGAAGTAAATCTGCTGGACTGCCAGTCATAATCTGATTCAATCATTGCCAGTCCGTCTTCGTTTTGCATTGTATTTATATATTTTAGTTACTCGGGCATTATGCTTTTTATATTAAGAAGTTTTCTATTGAAATTTTAGGATTCAGATGGCTATTTTAGCATTTTAGCCAAAGGATATTTAAGGAAACGACTGGCTGTTTTACAAGGGTATCCAGCTTGTTTTCTTCCAGCTTCTGTTGAACAAACGCTAATACTCTGGCCAGAGTTTGGGGAATCATCCTGTGCAAATTGGAAGCAAATAATCTTTACCTCATGTCGCTCAAAGACGTAGCTTACTCATCGAAAGTCAAAATGTTGTTAAACTTCGACTTAGAAAGGCTGTTAAAACACTGTGACCAAAACAAAACGCAGACACTTACTGCTAAAGAGGTGCCTTGTTCTGCTGAAGTGCTCATTTTTGCAGTTTTCCGACGGAAATCCTTAGTGAAGTCCATCGTAAAACTATGATCAGTACGAGCCGGTGATTTTCACTTGCGCTCATGGCCTTGTTCACTCATTTTTTTTCGAACGCGAGCATGTGCAGTGATCGTGACACAGCTTCTTTGACCCCATTGAAAATCTTTGGGATGTGCTGGAGAAGGCTTTGCGCTGCGGTCGGACTCTCCCATCAATGCAAGATCTAGGATTAATTCAACTTTGGACAGAAATAAATGTTGTGACATGGCATCTTTTCAGTAAGCTTATGCAATGGCAATTTTGTGCCTTAATTGAAGCTAAAGACGGTCCAAATGAAATATGTGTGTGTGTGTGTGTGTGTGTGTGTGTGTGTGTGTGTGTGTGACTTTTATTGGCCTCGCAGTGTTTGTTGGGCAGCTTGACTGAGGAGTGTAAGTGATACAATTCCTGAGCAACAGTGGTGGGACTTAAAACATGCATATTCTGTACAGATTACGGGCACCGCTTACTCGTGAGTATTCGTGCATTTCTCGCCAGCTTCATGTTGTTGGGATGCTGCTACTGAATGCATCAATTCAGCAGGTCCATAGACGGTAGCAACCATGATCTACACCTCTGCGCAAACGGATTAATTCAGTTTTGTCTGGAGTAGAGCTAAAATATCCCAATGCCACCAACAGTGGTAACAGCACATTTTCAGTTTTATTCCAATTACTCACAAAATCAGAAAAAAACCTCAATATCCATATGCTGGACGAGATGGAATCGGTTCAAATCAGTTTTCTTTAATTTAATTTTGAACAGTGATCTAAAAACCGTTGGGTTCGTGTCTTATATGGAGGGTTGGTTGGGTCACTGGCAACACTGGATTTTTTTTGTTGCTCCATAGGAGCAACAGTCCAGCTGGTACTACCCCCCCTTCTCTGGTCTTTATCTTCTCGCCTCTGCACATGCTCCTGTTCTCTGCCACTGCCTGGAGGTGCTAAGAGTTTGACTTGTAAATGAGTGGATTCATTTTACCAAGTTGTGGCGGGTATTCTATTTAAATGGCAAACTTTTTTGTATTTAAGAACCTACTTTAGGACCTGTGATTCAAGCACTCCCTGTGCAGAACTAGGTACAGGTAGGTACAGATCTGTAGAAGGCCTCTTACTGTCAGCTTGGTTTGACAACCGGAAAAGGTGTGTATCCTGTTTAAAGGCATGCTGTGATAATTCACGGGTAGATAATATGAACACAGGCAGAAACAATAAAATGGCTTGTATTGAACATTTGGTAAATGGCTTGTCTGCCAATATCCCTTGAAGGCTGCTCCAGATTCCTTTTGAATATCTCTAATTAGCTACAGTTTTGAAGTTGAAATGACTTACCAGATATGGTACTGGGTGTGACTTGATGTCATCCCATCTGTACAGCAAGTTACACAGTTGCTGCCATGAGGTCACTAAAGTGAACTGGCTCAACAGATACCGAATTCGTAACCGATGAAACCATGGTAATGGGGGATGAATGTGCAAAAAGGTTGAGTGAATTGTTTTGCTGTTTATCCTGAAGTCTGACCTTTTGACAGTGCCAGAACTGGGAAGAAAAGCTTTCCCATTTGTTATTAAGTGTTTGATCTCCATGGCTTGTTAATCTGTCACAACACTCAGCACTGATTAAGCATAGAGCAGATACCTTGAAGAGTAAGGAGGGGGTGAGCTGTTTAATGTTACTGTGGCTGAATAGGCTGTTGTGGAGGCATGTAGCCAATAAACTGACAGGGCTTTACTTTGCCAGCACCATTGTCAGAAAATTGGAATAATAAAGTGTCTAAAAGTCCTGTCCTTTTGATTGGTGCGTAAGGCTGGTGGAATGCAGAAGGACGAGCTCTGAATGTGCTGGAGAGTGCGCACAGACAAAACTTAGTGCTATAGTTTAATCTTTCATAATTTTCTGTCTTCTCATTTTAATTTGCAGTAGGATGCAGTGATGATTATATACTTAAGAAAATGAAGATGAATCAGAAACCAAGTACTATTCAAGTATTTCTGTCATGTAAAGTAATATTGGATTATATAAATGAAAATAAGTAAAGAGATAATACTATTGGGTAAAAACAAAAAGAATTTTTTTAGAGAAAACTGTGGCCACCCTTTCCTTTGATTACAGCATTTCATCTTTCGGGCATAGTTTTCCTCACTCGCTAAACCATTCCATTTGATTTGAAGTTCAGATTCCGAAGAGGTTCTTTGGATGTTACAACAGATTTGCTCAGTTGGATTAAGGTCTGGACTAAGCAGGCCAAGGCATAACTTTTATGTTTCTTTCTGACTGAAATAATTCTTGCACAACTTAAAAGTGTGCTTAGGGTCATGATCTTGAAGAAAATAAAATCCCCGATCAATCAGTCTCTTACCTGATGACAATGCTTGCCCCACAAGGATGCTATAATACTTCTTTAGATCCATGATTTTGTTGATTTTTATGAGATCACCAGCTTCTTTCGAACAGACTGAACCCCAAACCATAATATTAACCTCCATGTTTTACTGAAGGGGTTAAACGGTCATTTTTGAAATGTTCTCCTCCTCTGCATTACATTTAAGTTCTTTGTAGGGCTGCACAATAAACGGAATCGCGGTTATCGCAAGCGCAATAAAAGTAACTGCCACTATGAGGCAGACAGACGAGCTTGCTTATTACCTTTTCTATGACGCATACCTAGTGCAGTCATTTGAAATGCTTCCGGGAAGAAAACGGTGATTTGAAGTCCGCTAATTACCAGCGAGGTTGGACAGCCTCCATCACGTTGGCATAGGCTAATTGGCTTACCTTAAATCAATTCCCATGTACCTTGCCTAACTTGCAATCAAGCCGTTTATTCAGCCAACTGACTTATCAAAATCAAAATGTGGCCAATAATGATTAAGAAGAGATAATGAGAAGCAGACAGACCTAACCAGGCTGCCGTGTTAGATTGAAAGATTGTCAATAATATGAATAAATGGCAGACCTCTGAATTCCACCTCTCATAGAATTTTTACATATCATTAAAAAGATTTCTTAAAAATAAACCATTTTAAGATGGCCTTGGTTTTTAAGCGTTTCAAAATATACACGAAGTGGAAAAATTTTGGAAGCATATTGAACGTGAAAGTGAGAGAAATTATTTTCGCATTGCACGCAATAGACAAATGCAGCGAAGACTTGGCAAACACATTCAGGCAAACGCAAATTTGGAGCATGTTTTATTTGATAATTGAACAAGATTTCAAATAAAGTAATTAATGGCTGTTTATTTTGGTTGCTTTTGAGCATCTAAATAGCCTAAAGTGAAGGTGGAAAACATTTTGTTTAAGCGTATCGAACGTGACTTGTAGAAATTGTAATTGCATTAGCACGCAGCGCGACCAAATGTAAAACTAGAAATTATCTCGCAAACACATTCAGGTTAATTACGTGCTGAACAAAGCAAAGTTAAGGTCTGCAAAATCATCATCCTCTACCCGACAATTGCTCTCACCCCCTTCCCATTTGCTTTGCTCAATTTACAATCAAACAGTTGATTCGCTCAATTAACGATTTAAATTGGTAGACAGTCTGATTTATTTGAATGTTTTGTTTATTACATTTTTAAATTTAAATGACCATGAAACATGACAGATTTGCCTGAATCTGTTTGCTAGATCTATTTCTAGTTTTACATTCGACTGCGCTGCGTGCAAATGCGTTAATAATTTACATGTGACGTTCGATACGCTTAAACAAAATGTTTTCCACCTTCACTGTTGGCTATTAGACGGTCAAAAATAACCAAAATCAAGAACTATGAATTTATTTTAAATTAATCTTGTTCAATTATCAAATAAAAAATGCAACAAATTTGCGGCACAGATTCGCCTGAACTTGTTTGCCAAGTCTTCGCTGTATTTGTCTCTTGCGTGCAATGCGAAAATATAATTTCTCTCACTTTCACGCTCGAGATGCTTCACAAAATGTTATCCACTTCGTGTATGTTTTGAAACGCTTAAAAACCAAGGCCATCTTGAAGTGGTTAATTTTTAAGAAATCTTTTTAATGATATGTAAAAATTCTACGAGAGGTGGAATTCAGAGGTCTGCTATTTATTCAGATTATTAATTCTTTCAATCTAACACGGCAGCCTGGTTAGGTCCGTCTGCTTCTCATTATCTCTTAACCAAAATATGGCCAATAATGATTTTGATCAGTCAGTTGGCTGCATAAATGGCTTGATTGCAAGTTAGGCAAAGAACACGGGAATTGATTTAAGGTAAGATAATTATGCCAAGGCGATGGAGGCTGTCGAACCTCGCTGGTAATTAGCGGACTTCAAATCACCGATTTCTTCCCAGAAGCATTTCAAATGACCGCATTAGATATGCATCATATAAAAGGTAATAAGCAAGCTCGTCTGTCTGCCTCATAGTGGCAGTTACTTTTATTGCGCTTGCGATAACCGCGATTCCGTTTATCGTGCAGCCCTAGTTCTTTGAGTGAGTAAATTTCAAATTAATTATTGGTCCAAAGATCTTGTTCCCAGTCCATTGGTGTCCAATCCTTGAATATCTTGGCAAATTCAAGTCTTATTTATTTAGCCCACTTGGCCGAAAGGCCCAAGGGGCTTATGCTATGCTAGGGATCTTTATTGGTGGTCTGTCGTGCGTGCGTGTGTAAACTTTTGGCTTGTCTGCGCTCTTGCATCTTCAGTTTTTGACCGATCCTTTTCATATTTCATATGTGTCTATATGGTCATAAGGTCTAGACCAAGTTACATTTTGAGCCGAATCGGACCGATACTTTGGCCAATAGGGGGCATTCCATTTTGGCCATGTTCGGCCAAGCGGGCGCAGTGGCGTTGCCACTATTTCATTTTTTATTTCTTTTAGTTTTGCCAGCTCTTGGCAGCAACAAAATCAATAATACCATTTTCACTCGGGCATCTGGAAATGGTACATCTTGATACTTTTAGCTCTTCACTTCTGGCGCTATTTATATCATGAGTAGTCGTGGTGTCAACCGCCAAATTTTTCTTTTTTTAAACCTGACATTCACTGATAACGAGCATCAGAAGCACTTAACTTCTGTTTTACACCTCTATGGCCTCTATTTTTCAGTGAACAGGTCTCTTTGAAATGCTTGATGGTGTTTCTTACAGTGCCATGGCAGCATTTAATGTCCTCGGCATCATGTAAGGCCACAATTTGGCTACGAACAATCTCAGAGAGCTCCTTCTGTTGTGCCATCGTGTTTAACACTGTGACACTGCTCAAAGTTCATGTCACCCTATATACTGGAACAACTGACCTTCAGAGGTAATTTTGCAGAATAACATTGCCTCAAAGCAGTTTAAACAAATTTTTTTAGCATCTGTAATCGTGGAATGAGCCTTCAAGCATGCATTCAGGCTATGCCAGAGTCAAAAAAATAAAATTTGTGACTCCTTTCTATTGTTAAAAAATTGAGTTTTTTATTGTTTTTGTTTATTACCCATATTTTTACCTCAATATACTTCAGAAAGATTCTTTTTGTTCTCATTGCCTACAATAGTGTATTTCAATACATTTTCACCAAAAAAAATTGTAGAGAAGTAATAGGCCTATATTCAGACCCCTTTTAGACAGAAGTGGTGGTGTATAATCATCAATGCACACTACTGTAATTCTATCACATTTATGAATATTTGAGTATAGGAAAAACAGACAAGATGACTGTTTCTGCATTTGTTTAAAAAATAAATAAATAAACTTTTGGGCTTTTTTAGGTGTTAAGAAATCCAAAATTGTTTATGCATCCTTCTGAAGTGCTGAACAGGGCCAATAAGGAGATAGAAGTAGATTCGGCAATAATAAGTGAGGCGTTGGGGGAAGAATGAACACGGACCTCTCAGAGGAATACTTATAGGGACTATGTCAGCTGGGGCACAGGCGTAGTAGAGTCCAGTCGATAAACATTATCAGTGCGATATTAAGGGAGCAGAAATACAAACCCCAAGCTTATTAGTACGTGTGTAAAGCGTACCTTCGTCGCTGTTTTAAATACAGAAGATGGCCTGCAAATGTGAAATTTCTAGACTAACCGCATTTATCTTTGCCGAAACCCACGAAGAATAAATTATACTATCCATCCATATTTCCTCGGGCGAAAACACATTGAAAGTGTGAAGTAAGGTAAACCGGTGAATTCGTGGTGGAGTTCCAATCTGTTTGCATCGCGTGCATCCTTGAGAAGTTTGGGGGAATTTTTGTCAAGCAACTGTCTTTAAGGTTTGCAGAACCTGTTTGTCGCAACGTTTTGTCTGACATACAGCTGTCATAGATCCTTTTGCGACCGCTTCCAGTTCGTCGGCCGACATAGGACGACATAATCAACGTAGGATGATTTAAAAGCAAAAATAATGCTACAAAAACCCAAACTATGACAAACTGATGCTACGAATGGGCTCTACGATCAATAAAGATAGTTTTTTGGTAAAAATTTCAATAAACTTCTCAAGGATGAACGCGATATAAACAGATTGAAACGCTTACACCTTACATCTCCTATGAACTTGAAATAGTTAGCCTAACGTTTTCAAGTTTTTCGCTTCGTCACATGCATGCGCCCCGGCTGACATAGTCCCTTTAACTGCGGCTAATATTATCCTGATATTACACTTCTCTGCTAGTACATGGAACAATATGAGAGGTGAAGCGGAACTTCAGCTTTAGGCTTGTTCCAAGACTCATTTCCCTTGTGTTGAACAGGGTGCCCCTGAAAACAGGTTTGTCCTCTCGTAGCTGCTGTGTGGGGGGTGGGGGCTAACTGTATATGCTGGCAGCTTTGCCCCACAGTAAACCAGCCTGCTCCTTGCTGTGAGGCTAAAAATAAGTAAAGTGTATTTAGTAACTCCAATAAAAGTATAAAATTTGGTTCCAGACACATCTGAGGTTTGGAGAGTTGGTGTCAGTCATAGTGCTGTTATTAGAAAGGCCGATCTGTCCCCTGGCTTGGAATGAAGCCCAGATGTGACCAACAGCGCACATGATGGACCACCTACACACTCTGTCCTTAACGAAAAGTTTAAAATGGAACAAACATTATTACGCGTGCTTGGGGTTAAAACTGTTGAGCAGATCTAAGCTCACTGTGAGGTGTGGCCATCTGATTGGGAGAACATTTCTCTGCCAGGAAAACACTGAACGTAAGCCCATGTTCATGTGTTTTTGGGAAGGGGCTTAGAGGTGGTTTCTGTTTAGGGTGAAGGGACTTGCTGCATTATTCAGAGCAGCATGCTGGCAACTAGGCTATGATTGTAACCCAGAGTGGCATTTGGAGTTCTGGTCGCTTGAACTAGTCTGTGTCAAGGCCTGAATTTCAGTGGCCGAACACGTGAACTTGCAAACTACAAGTTGCTCTTCATAAGTCCGGCCAACACCCAAAAGAACAGTGCAGAGACGGTAGCTATGAGCGAATGCTCCAGAATGATAGCCACCAACTGCCTTTTGCGTGAGTATGTGGAAAATAGCCCTTTGCCCTGAGGGCTTGGGTAAAGCCTAGCATGTCCCGTGCTTGGAACCTCTGACGTCTTCCTAAAGCGCTCGCAGCATTACTTGTTTGCAACCAGTTCCTGCTCATTTGCACAAAGCTTGCTGATCTGACCCGGCTCAGGCGGCTTGCCACAGTCAAAATGTGTATGCAAACTGGAGAGAAAGAGCGTCATTGGCTTCCAACTGGCAGATCCTTTTGTGAGAGTGCCAGATAGGAAAGCCTTGTAGCAAAAGGCAGCCTGGCGGACAGGTTTCCGGCCCTCCGTGGTGTTCTGCTCACGTGTCATATTTGCTGTGCGCCAGAGCAGCCTACTCGACAGGGAGTCTGTGCCTGTTTGATCTTGCCTGTTCCAGTGTGTCGGAGTGCGAGGGAGGTGACTAGCTGGCAAAGCCTTTTATCTCTCCCACACTTGTTGTTCCACACACCAAGAACTGCTCTAATCGTGGTGAGGTTATCTCTGCCCACCCAGAGGCAGCATGCTCTGTCACTCAGACACAATAGACTTTCTGTGCTCACCTCTACATAGGCACTTGGCAGACTCTGGCCCCTGCCTGAAAGGACCCCTCTGCACCATGCAGACCTTGAGGATCTCAATCCTCCCATTTACTGAAACGTAATAATGCTGTAGTGGAATGGTTGTCACTGAGGCCTAGTGTTGTATTATTTGTGTATTCGAAATGTAATCTTGGCAAAATGTCGAAGTTTTTTCTCATTAAATGGGCTTGTTTTACCTTGGAAAGTAACATTGTTTTGCGAGCTATAAGCAATATGAATGAAGTTTTTCTCCTCTTTGATTGATCACTTCCTCTTTAGCATTCTGTTGCTGCAGTCCTTATCGCATTTACAGTATTATCATGTTGGAAATGTATTTATATTTGCCAAGCAAATTATTCAGTTGTGAAATCCTTCACTGAATACTTTATGGCCAAATGTGATTGCTACTCTTGCTCTAGTGTGGAGGCGCTGATCACATCATTTCTGAGACTTTAATTTTTTTTTCCTGTGCAACTATGGAATTATTCTATTGAACTTTTTTTTTAACCTCCTTTGCGCAGAAGCCAAAAATGGCTACTTATGCCATCCCCCATTTAAGGCTTTATCATTCAAGATTCTAGCATCACTGTGAGGAGGAAAGTGGCTTAAATGAAACTAGACACTTGTAGCATTTAGAATCCATTGTATCTCAGTTTATTTTCATAATTTTAGTTCACAGTAAGGGCCACAAACACACAAAATCATCAGGAAAGTTCAGCAATGAAATGATTAAAAATACTGAGATTTGAAGAATGGCTGGGCGTTAAAACAATACGTTTCTGGGATCATAAACCCCAAACCACAAGTGTACTTCATCTGACAGTGACTTTCAAAATTATCTACTTTTTATGAGCCAGATAAGATGGCTCTCCAAATGGCTCCCCAGGCTGTCAGAGCCCTCAAAAAATATGCACAGTCAAATCATAAAATAATCATATGTTTAGCACAAATCGACTTTTGACTCCTGAAGTTCAATATGAATGAATGATTTTCTAGTGGAACTTAGCCTGAGTTTATCAATATAGGCGCTGATGGACATCAGTAGTCGCTCATGATTCCACAATAAGAAAGTGTCTGGCCAAAAATGGCATCCATAGGACGGCTGCAAGGTGAAAACCTCTGCAGGCTTAAAATAACACAAATGCTTGTCTCACATTTGCCAAACTATAAGGGACTCTGATAGTGCATAACCATTTTTAAATTTGGTGGTGGCGGAAGTCTAATTCAGATTTGTGCAACCATAAAATATTTTGATGTGGGAGTTATTGACATGTGACACTAGTGCTCAGCAGTGCTGTCTTTACGCAAATGCTTTTGGGTCCTGGATCAAGAGTGAGTCGGATCTTCACCAAAATTTTATCACCCTCTGCTCAGCTCAGCATCTATTAACACAGCAAATTTCATTGACATCTGTCCATCCACAACTTTTTGAGATATCGTGCCAACTGATGAACGAACAAACAAATGATGCTGGTGAAAACGTTGTCTCCTGGCTGAGGTATAAAAACATCTTGATGACCTCAGAGACCTTTGGGATAATATTCTGTAGACTTCTGATTCAAAAATTGAACTTTCTGGAAGATGCGCGTCCTGTAACATCTGACATAAAGCTAACACTGCATTCCACAAGAAGAACGTGCCACCAGTCAAACACATGGTGGAAGCTTGATGGCTTGGGGCTGCTTTCAAAGCTACTGTGAGGTTGTTATGAAGGCAAGATGCTGTGGAATAAGTTAAGGCGAACACTTGCTAAGAAATGTCCTGACAAGATATGCTTTAATTGCTCGAGCATGCTTATGTAGTTGGCAATAGACATGGCCTATAAGGTCCATCAAGTGAAGCCCATTAGTAACTAGAAGACACATGGAGAGTGCACTGCCTCCGCCGATGTGTTATCATTTAACTTGTGTGTTTAATGACAGCACAGTCTTTATGCGCATAGAGATTCTTTTGGATTGTGGATCAACAATATGAGAAGGATTTTCTCCAAAATGTAATCACTTTCTCCTTAAAACAATGTGTATCAACAAGCAAAATTTCATTGACATCCATAATGTTTTGACATATTCCACTAACTGACAAACAAAAGAGAAAAAAAAAAAAAAAAAAAAACGCCGGCGAATACTTATTACCTCCTGGCAGAGGCACAATAATCAAGCGGTATATTCCCTGGTAATGGCACCTGCTGAAGGACTGTGTGCTTTGAGCAATTCTCTACTACAGTTCTCCCCAGACACATTAAATGTGAGTGAAACATTCTGAATCTCAACTATCACCTGTAAAGTGTGGCTGGCATCACACTGGATTTATTTTATGATGAATTACAATAGTATTGAACAAAGGCAAATTTATTGTAAACCTGTTAGGTGAAAAACTAATGCGGTTTGGTTCATTTTAACTTCGGCAAGCAGACTGCACTGCTTGCCCAGATTCTGGCGCCTTGCCTTGATTGATGGAACCATGAATTTTGCTACCTACTAGAAAATACTGAAGGAGAGTGCCCAGTCAGCAGTTTGTGGCCTCAAGCTCAAGGCAAGCACACAAATGCTCTTCTGAATGAAGAGGAGCATCTCCACTGCATCGCAAGCGGTAATATTGCAACTTGCAGGTTTAACGCAAGCACAGCCTGCTAATATCTCCGAAAAAGAGAGCGCGATCACTGATGTCTCCGAAGCCAGTCTGAGAAGCCTAAACCGTGTGAAAACGAACCCAATAAAACTTATTTTTAGCTTATTTCGTTACTTATCAGAATGTATTACACCATAACAAACTTCATGTCGCGGATCATTGACCAGCCATGTATGACAGTAAAAAAAACAGTTTTTACTGAACGCCGTTTCCGTTCACTCAGCATTACATTTTGCAAGTTGCGATTTGAGCCATTATGTGAATTTGCTTTATCCAGTTTAATTCTTCATTAATTTCTTAGATTAGTCATTTAGTTATTAATAATACATACTTACGACTGTTCGACTCAAAGTGAACTTCTACTGGTTTATTTACTATTGCGGTTTCAATGAATGAGGAAAACGAGGTATCCCTTGCGGTAGTCTGCTGGAATGGTCTGTAACGTAGCTGTTCTCCGCAAGCTCGAATTAAAAACCCAACAAATTAACTCTTAAACAATTAATAGCAGAAATGAAAGCAAAACAACTCTTATTCAGCCCAATTCATTATTTAATGTCATTTCCATTTTGTGTCCATTTGCGAGGCATTGGAGTCCATGAGAATTTTCGACTAAATGATTGTTACAGCTAACAATAAAACAATACTGGGACTGAAATTATCATGAGCAGAAACAAGATGAACCACGTTTATTCAATAAAACAACCTACGAAGTTTTATGGTGGGGTCAAATACAGGCATCAGTCTATTGTGCCGTCATCCTTCAACTTCTCAAGCGCAACAGCAGAATCACAAAGGGTAGCGAAAATAGGGGCCTCCAAAGAATTTTCTCATTTCGAACGATTGGGGGGGGAAGGCCGACTATTGGTTAACCAAGATTTGTTTTAGTAGGGGACAGCCCTCGTAATTTATTAATTAAATCACGGCAAAAACTGCAGTCGAGATGTGAATGGAGCTAATCTGGTTTTCGTTTCCCGAAATCACTGATGCTAACTTCCATGGTTGGAACCATTGACTTTGAATGGACGAACTACTTTAGTTGCTAATGTTAGCAACTATGCTTCTGGGAAACGAACCAGGGCTCCATTTATTAGCAGGAATGACCGATTGATCACACCAAGTTTCACCCTGAAAACAACCAAAATTTGTCAATGAAAACTTACGTACGATAGATAAGAGGAAGCTTACTTCCATTATCCACTCCTTCCCTAACGGGTTTTATGCCCTTGGTTTCGACATCCCACGTTCTATGAGTGGAAAGCTGGGCGAAATGTCCAACCCGCTTGGCCATCTTTGGTGGGGTTTTTTTTTTTTTTTCATCTTAAGTAGTTGGTGCAACGCGCAGTTCCACTGGTTGAAGTCTCGCATGTCCACACACTGTTTCTCATGGGCCTTCGCGCGTTATGCGAAAGAGTTTGGAAATGCTGTCTAGATGGCGCTGCAGTTCGGAAAGCTAAGCGCGCAGAAATTGAACGTTTTTTGATGGATAGGCGCGCATTTATTTGCGCACCTAAAATGCAATTTTAGGCGCGCAAAGGCGCGCCTTTCATAAAAAGGCCTGAACATGAAAAACATTTCCCTGAATAATGTATTGCCCCCAGGCTTCTGGAGGGCATGTTAAACTGGTTTCAGTTGTATTTTTGTTCTGAAGAGGCCTCACAGTCAACAGATGACGACAGATTGCGATACAATGTTGCTGTGTTTTTTTTGTTTTTTTTTCTTTGTGGCTTCCGCTCATGGTGAAGACTCAAGCTTCCATTTTCCCAGCATGAAGGCGGCCTTTTAGTCGCTCATGACAGCCAGCCAATCACGGGAATGCCGCGGTGGGTCTTCTGTATGCTCTTTAAAATTGAATCCTTGAGTGCAAAAAGGGCCAAGGGACACGCTTGGTGAACTTAACCACAAGTCTGTCACCTTTGGCCCACTTTGGCAATGCCAGCATGATCTCCTCTTTGCGATATGTGAAAGTAGGCCAGGCTCTGAGTCTGAAGCCCTGACGGATATCGTTGAACACACTCAGTGAGTCACTCAGAAAGTAGAGCAGAAAGTAGTATATTGGTGTGACAACTTGGTTCTCAGATTGCACAAGTGTGACTCAACTTCCACCAATGCAGCTTGTACTTTCCCTGTAAGTGGAGCAGAGCTGTTCACACAGCGACTTTTGATGACTAATATCTTTATATCTGGGCTCAAAACTGACTTTTTTCACCACCATCCCAGAACCATCCTAAAACCTGCTGGCAACTGTAAAGTTTACATTTATGGTCCAAACTGGGCGAATGTGGGGCAAGTTGCTGAGAATTTTGAAAATATTTAAATGAGGACTGTTTCAGAGAATACAGTGCATCATACCCTGCTGTGTATTGCATCTTTTAGTTTGTGAACCAGACAAAATGCTCAGTCTTACCCTGGTCCAGCTCTAATAGCACCCCACAATGGGCACCTGAGCTTCAGAAGTGGACCTTTGCAGCAGTTGAAGATGGTCGCTTGGTCGAGTTGAGTACCGTTTTCTCTTGGACCATGTGCTTTGGCTGGGTACGTGTGCTCCACTCATCTGGGAAGAGATGGCACCAGGATGCACTGTGGGGGAAAAAGAAAAACCGGTGGAGGGAGTGTGCTTCTCTGGGAAATGTTTTGCTGGGAAATCTAGTTTGAGAATTCAAGCCGTTTTGACAGCAGAAGGGGGACCCTCACTATATTAGGCAGGTGGTTTTAATCTTATGGCTGATTGGTGTGTGTCTGTGTCTGCCTGGTCAAAAAAAGTCACCACCTGGATTTATCTTTGCAAATTGGGAACTTCTATCGGACAACAATGATGAATGTTTTGGTTGGCAACAACCCTAACTGATGCAGTGAGCAGCCTCTCGTTTTTTTAAACAGCCATTTTGGAAGACATATTACTCTGTTTCTTCAGGGTCAAATTACTGACCTGCATCAAGCAAAGAAAACAACTCAGGAGATAACTGAAACTGCTAAAATTGGTTTGAGAACTGCTCAACACATTATTAAAAACTGGAAGGATAGTGGTGATCGATCATCTTCGAGGAAGAAATGTGGACAGGGAAAAAAGTCTTGAATGATCGTGATCGGAAATCGCTTAAACATTTGGTGGAATCAAATTGTATAAAAATCAACAGTAGAACTGAAAGTAAGAGCATTTCCACATGCACAATGCAAAGAGAGCTCAAGGGTTTGGGACTAAACAGCTCTGTAGACTTAAAACCACTTATCAGGGAGGCAAATCAGTAGCCTGGTAAAACCAGACTCTACTACTTTGCTGTGCTTTGTACACAGAGTCTGGCCAGTCATCATTGACAAGTGTTTACTTCCTGGTGGGTGGGCGCTTGTCTGAAGTTTAAAATCATTGGTGTACCCGTAAACTAATCACTAATGTTTGGCGATGACGTACGTTATGTGCCGGCTCAGCCGCCTAGTACGTCTGCTGTAAACACAGTCCTTCATACCAGGAATGCAGCGAAAACAAACTGATCAGTACATTAAAGTTAATACTGTACCCATACATTTGCCCATTAGCAAATTTTAGCCTTCACTCATTCACTTTAAAGAACCAAAGGGGCTCTTTCTGTTCTCCTTACAAGAAACAAAATGTTGAGCTATTGTTTTTCCTGCAGATACTGCTGCTGTTAAAAAAAAAACATAAGAGACCCGAAACCAATGGCAGAATTGATGAGAATAAGGCATTATTTACATCAGGACGAAATCTGCGTTGACACGAAAACTGAACCGTTATCCATACTTGCGCTAACATCATACCGAGCTCGGTATCTAACTTTATAGCAACACAGTTTGGCTCTAAGCGGTTGGCTGTCTCAGACAGCCATTTCATTCATGGATAATGACAACGTAACACTGAGACAGCGAATAGGTCTTGTGACACGAACAAAAAACACGGCTTTTAAAAAGTTTGCTGCTAACTCAAATAGTGTGAAATTTGCGGGCAATGAAACACTAGAAGCTACAAGCTAGCTGAGGTGGTTCGGCTCTCTCACAGAGATGAGCAGGGTGCCTATTTCATGATGGCTATTAAGTAGATATGACAATCTGTAGGGAGTAGTGCTACCACATCATTTCCATTTAAAAAAAAAAAAAAAAAAAAAAAAAAGACTAACCAAACATTCATCTTGTTGTGGCTATAAGTCGCTGATGCCCGGGATTTTCTCCACGACAGAGCGAATGGCCTCCCATGTATCTATGTCCGTGGCCATCGTTGATTTCGGAAACTGCAATTTCAAACTCGGCGCAGCTGCTACATCATGGCTCTCGGGCACGCCTTCTGTTCGTTGGTTGGTCCGGTGGACTTTCTGCCGAGGTAAACGAGGCAGAGCTCCGAGTGACCAGACTGAGTACTGAAGCGAAATGAAATTAAGCGGAAGTACGAAGGCTGGCGGAGCCAGGCTTGCAAATTGGGGGAGGCTTCAGTTTGCTAGGCTAATTTTCACTGAGTTTCTCTCGCTGAGTGTTTTGTGCCTTCCTGCTGGGACAAAATAAGCGCATGAAGAATGATGTGTCAGAAACAAGGAAATAAGGAGAGGAGAATTTTGTTAAGTCCCTTTACAGTGGTGCTAGGCTTGTTACATGATTCCGAGATTATCGGAGACAATTCCTCAGTGGGGGGGTCTGTCATTTCAAATACAGAGCAAGAGAGGTTTTGGCTGTGGGGGACAGAATCGGGACCAGTTGCGATATCTATTCTTGCACTTTGTGCTAAGGATCACTCGGCAAGTAATTGGGTCTGTTGTACAATTTGGGCTTTGATGTGCATTTTTCCTCTGCCTTCTCCCTTTGAAAAAGTGCCATGTGTTTGGCTGAGGGCAGAGGGTGCGTTAGGTGAGGTCCGGTCAGCAATCGGGTTGGCTCTTGGCACACGTTGAGAACAGCGTGGGACTGTGAAAGAACTGGTGGCATTGAAGCAGTTTCCCTGAATCCAAGCAGTGCTCCCCTGCGAGCCGTGATCTCGCGGCTAAGAGGCCGTAAGCCCTCCTCACAGCCTATGCCAGCTCAGACTACAGACACTGCTCGCACTTCTCAACCTGCTGGAACCGGAGCTCTTAACCGCTGGAGCCCTCTTTTACTCTGAAGCGCTGCAGATATACTCATCTCTCTGAGGCTTCAAGATGCAGCCTCCCCCCTGCTTCTGTGGCCCCTTGTCTCTATTCAGGGAGGTGGCCTGATGCTGCATGAAAGGGGTCAGCGCGAGCAGGAGCAGCAGAGGCTCTCAACCTTTGGGGTCATGTAACGATTCAAGGCCAGACCCCCCCCCGGGATCAACCATGCTGCCTCTCTGCACTTACTCTCAAAGAAAAAAATGTGGATTAAGTCTTAACAGTGCACGCCATGCATGTCCTGAATTTGAGTGACATTGCAGCAAGTGATTTTATTTTTTCATTTTCCTTGTCCTTAGAATCCTGCGCAGCGGTTTTAATTGATTACTTTTGCATCTGATGGTTGCATGAAGAATGAATGAAAAAAGGCTTGGCTCACTGATATTTGAGGGAGGCATAGTGGTGCAGTGGGTAGCGCTGTTGCCTTATGGCAAGACAGTGGTTTGAATTTGGGCCCAGGCCCTTTCTGCGTGGAGTTGGCAAGTTCTTCCCATCTTCGCATGGGTTTAGTCGGGGTACTCCAGTCTCCACCCAAAGATTTGCATTCTAGGGGAAATGTAGACTGGAGGCCCGTTGGTATGAATGAATGGTACGTGCTTTGATACCCTACATGTTCAGAAGAGTATGGTGAAATTTGAATTTCGTATTTGGGAAAAGGAATACTGCCGTGGAAATGCAGCTGTTCAGATACATGCATTTCTGACCATGAAAGGCTTCACAGGAATAGTGACTGTGATCTGATGATTCTCTCCTCGATATGCATCCTTGATCATGTCCAGCAGACTGCCACTAAGGTTGTTCTCGACTTGCTTTGTTGCTTCCCTGGTAACTCCCTCCATAATCCCAGAATGTTGCTGTGAGGCTGTGTTCCTGTATTTCACAGCTTGTGTACAACTACCGACTTAACTTCAAATCAGGGGAATGGAGTTGGACAGCAGTCACCTGAGTAGTCTGGCAGATAGGTGATACATTGGAACAATGAGTTTCAGGATGACTATCCTATTCTGGAAATCATTATCATTTGTGTGCCTGAATGAATGTCTAACTTGCATTCTTTCTCTGGCTTTTGCAGTGGTTCGGTGTTGAATTGGGTCGCACATTTATGGCGTTTGCGAGCATCAGCGGAGACTTCTGCCAGGCACAGCACCTCGCCTCAGTGGACAAGTGAATTATCGGGACCCCTGTACCCCCCCTGGACTACGCTACCCAGAAGCCTCCTCAAAAACAACACACTGGGACCAAAGCTGCTCTTTCTCCCTGCCCCCTGGGTTAACGCGTGGTCCTTTGCCAAGAACTTTCCCATCCCAGTGCAGGGATATTAAAACCAAACTCTGTCACCTGACTTCCTTCGGTTTCCTAACTCATCAGCCAAACGGAACACCTCTCCTGAATGGGGTAAACTGCTGCAATTACTTGGATGACTGAAGGATAGATCCCTTTTTTCTTTCCTTTTTTTAATCCCCGGAACATTCTGGACTAGATTCCCTCCCCTCCCCCAGCCTTGTATATTTTTTTAACCCTCCTTTAGTCAAGACTTGTTGCCTTTGCTTCCCCCCCTCCTTTTTTTGTTGGAAAATATTTTTTTTTTAATCCCAAACTGTACTAAAACGTCCTTGCTGACATCTGAGCCAAAGTCTCCTTTTTATTTTTATTTTTAAGGAAGTAAGCTTATTTTATTATAATTGTTTTTTAAGACCTCTCGCCAAAATGAACCGCCCAGCCCCTGTGGAGATCGTCCATGAGTGCATGAGGTTTCTCATCACCCACAACCCCACCAATGCCACACTCAACAAGTTTACTGAGGTAGGCCTGAAGCCTTTTCCTTTATTTCTGTCTATAAGCATGCTTGGACATGGCTAAACTGCTCTGTATTTTTGTGATTTTACCGTTTTGTTTTAGTTTTTTATTATTTAAAGATTGTCCAAGACCAAAGTCTGACTTAAAGAAGCTCAAATTAGAGATCTCTGACTCCATATATTATAGGCTGAAACAAGGTTTTTTTTTTTTTAAGCCTCAGCTACCGTAACCAGGTGAATTGTGTCGAGGATTCATCAGAGGAGTTCCAGACTCATTTGTAAAAATGTTTAATTCAGACGCACATTAAAAAACATGGTACCGCCTCACCTCTTCAGTCCAGTGTAAAATGGGAACATTTGAAGGAATTGGCTGCATGTTGTTCCTTGTGTTTTCACCTCAAATGACTGTATCCGATTGTTCTGTTCGGAGTGTAAATGTGATCCAAAATGATTTTACTATGACTGTAGTGGAGTGATGATGGCAGGCTGTGTAGAGACCTAATTCTTAGTTGTGTGCAAATTTCAAAGTACCTAAACTATTGTGGTTACTTTGTGTAAAGCTTTGGCTTTTGTCTGCCCCCTCTCAGGAACTGAAGAAGTTCGAGGTCCACACGCTGGTGCGGGTGTGTGATGCCACCTATGATAAGGCACCAGTGGAGAAGGAAGGGATCGAGGTCCTGGTAAGAGCCCTCGTTCACTCAGAAACCCCGCCCAGCACATTTCGGGTTCAACCCCGGTACCCTGAATCACATGAAGAAAAGTTCAGCATGTCTTTGATACATTTGCATGTATATCTAAGCCTATTATTCAGCTCAACCAAAGGATCTCCACTGACTGGTCTGGAAAGAGCGCTTTAATTTGCATGCCTGTCAGCCTCAGTTTGTGAGAGATGCACACTGCTGCTGCATGAAGCCAGTCCTGACAATGGTGGCCCCTCAGTCCCATTGTTGTGGTGTGCTCTTAAGTCCCTAATAATGTGGCCGGCACTGGGGTCTCTCGGCGCAAACTCTCTGACCAGCGGCTGCGACCTGAGCTGACCCGATCTTCCGGGCACTGCGCCTCGCCAGAGAGTCCTCAGCTGGCTCCCTCCCGGCTCGCGGCTGAGGGAGGGATTCAGGCTCTCGGATAAATAAAACAGCCCCCGCCTGCGCTACACGCCAGTCATTCGCACAGCTGTCTGTCCTCATGGTGACGGGAGCTTAAATGGCTCCCGTCCGAGGAGATGATGTGGGAATTTACAACCCCCTTAACCTCCAGACGCACGCATGTGCGCGCACTGTCACGAATGCAGTCTCTCTCTCACACACGCACACGACTACTCACGCACTCGCGCTCTCTCCCTCACTCTCTCAAGCGTCGTATGCGTATGCGCGTGTGGCTGCTTTCCATACCTTAGCTCCCCCTCCCTCTCCTGCTCTGCTGCATGTCATTGACATTTTCTCTGTATTATTTCTCCCCCCTTGAGCAGTCGGTGTTATATTTCTCCAGGGGTGGGGCTGCTTCAGGGCTGTGAGTGCACTCACTGAAACTGGAGTCTTGCGAAGGAGAAATTGCACTAGTACCTTGAAAATTATCATGTGTTTTTACTGAAAACCCCCACTCAGTTGATAGCCTTACGCAGTGCAGTTGAATATAGTTCCCTTGAATTATTTAGCTGTTTTTTATTTTACCTTTTGTACATGGGTAAGGTAGAGATACAGTGAGGTCTGTATATATTTGGACCATTTTAAAAGAGCCATAATTCCATATGATGTGCAGTTGACTTGGTATTCATGTAAAAGCTCTAAAACTGCAAGTGGAGTAATTACAGCCCTTTGACTTTCAGTCCAATTGTTTCAGGTGGCACTGTATATGTTTGCTCTTTTGAATTCAATACACAGGAAAAGCCGCTTCCCTTTTGTTTGCCTTGTGATTGGGCACATTGGTGGTTAATGAGGAACGGTTTGGTCGGTCTGTGAGTTGTGGCTGTGGAGATCTGGCAGCCTTGTCTGGAGCCTGAGACCTTTGTCCCGTTTGGTCGGTCTGTCTCCGTGGCAGCAGACAGGCAGCCCACATGACGGGTCAAAATTAACATAGACCGCAGCGGGGGGGATGGGGCTGCGGCATGTTGGGCCCCAGAGCAGCGCAGAGTGAATTTGATGCCAGATTTACAAACCTTTTCCCCCACAGTGTACACTTTGACTCTAGAAAGGCGCCTGCAAAACACATCTATAATTACTTCATTCTCAGAATTATATAGAGGACTCAGACATGATAGAAACTCGGGACACAGCGTACTGGTAAACGACAGCTCTATATTTGAAGGGCAAACACTAAGGTGGTGCAATCATTGCAGAATCAAGCTGTCAGTGTCCCCATGACGTATCCACTTTCAGTTCCACGCCCTCAGAGCTGAACCGTTCTACTGCATGTAGCCACTGGAGTTGCCAGGTATTTTTCTTAGACAGTTTTTGTTATGTTTAGTAAATGGTAGAGGTTAATAACTAGATGGGGAATGACTAGGAAGAGTAACGAGGAGAACCCTGGGCCATCCTTAAAAAAACCTGTTGGGCGTAACCAGACTGTCCCATCCAAATCACGGCCGACCTTAAAGTTTTTTTTGTGGGGTTTTAAGGTTGGATTTTTTTCCCCCTCTAACAGGGGAGACAGCTTTAGAGTACTGAGATGACTGTGTCCTGCTGGTGATGGATATGCTTTTTCATTGTACCCATAGACTTCTCTAAGTCATTCTTTTTTGAAGTAAGTGAAGAAATGTTTAAGCCTCCATCAATTTTAAGATACTGCATCATATTTCCAAGATATGATGTACATTGTTATAATTTGTCGTCTACATGCTATAACCCCCTTATTAGTAGGGATGCCCAGGTCACATTTTTTGTCTCCAATAAGACTGCCAAGATGTCTATGAGCCATATCGGCTGGATACCAATCGTTCCCACCCGTTATAGCAGCTGGTATAGCTGTATTTGGCTGTGGGTCGGTTTGACAGCCTTGTAGTTTATTTGGATATCCACCAGGTGGCAGCGTATCCTAGGCCGTCAAATTGCGTAAACTTGGCCCTTGTCAAAGTCAACAGTTTTAAAATTAAGTTTTGAAACTGTTCAGAACTAAATCAAACCAGTATTTGGTGTGACTACACTTTGCCTAAAAGTTTGGGACACTGTCCAGTTGTGCTGTAGTTTTACAAGAAGATTGGCATTTTGCCTCTTCGAAGCAGAGTGGAAAACTTGCCACCATTCTTCTGCAGACTGACCGTCTCACTTGCATCCATCTCTACAAGAAATTGCAGACAGCCATGATGTTGACATCAGGGCTCTGTCAAGACTATAGTATATGTATCAACTTTTTTTGTAATGAAATGCAAACATTAATTTACAAAACTGTTTTTTAGATTAGCATTTGGAATTTCAAGTATACTTTTTATCTGTAGTTACACCAATGTGGAGAACAAAAAGTAAACCTCTAAAGGGAGATTTAAAAAAAAAAAAAAAAATGTAGGTTGCCTATTTTTGCACAGTACTGTATAGTGATTTAAGGTACTACTGCAATTCATATCAGAATATAGCCCCACCCCCATATTAGAAGAGGTCTGTTGGATGTAATTAAAATGCCAGTTTATTTTGGCTTTATATTGGTGTACACATTTTCTTATGTTAGGTTATGATGGTCAATTTGAGAATTTATCGACTGCCAGGTAAAAGTCATTTGAAAATCTGCAAGGAAATCTAGTCAAGGTTGCAGCCATCTGCAGCGACAAGATTGTATCTTTGTCAATAGATGATCCCGAAAAATAAAATCACTTTGGTTTGAAGTTATAATTAGGCTTGAGGTCTCCTGTGTGTTAAATCTTTGGGTGAAGGCGAATAGTAGGTTGAAAATTTTATTGATTTCAATTTTGCTAGCTTATTTACAATGCGACGAGGTGACCAAGAGCAATGCCAGTCGACAAGAGCGCACATCAACCACAGTCTGCAACACCAGATGTAAGGCCACCGCCCTCAGGAGTTTCCAAGGGGAGATGGAGGAGTGGCTTAGTTTATTTACAAACAGAGTTGGTGCTTGAGCGACCATCTAGTAGTCAGAAATAGCTTTGTGTAGCTTTCATATGTCCATGAAGGCAGCCTTAAATTTGGTTTCCGTTTCTTGTCGATTTAAAGGAGGATGAATTATCCAATCAGAGTCATATTTGCTCTTTGTGTTGGGGGTGAGAAAAGTAAGGTTCCTTTCAAAAATGAGTATGCTGAGGTATGTAATCAAACTGAGTGTCTGTCAGCCAGGTACATAAGTATTTTGTCAATGTTTCTACCAATGCCCCCTTGGGAACATAAGCATTCATCCTCTATACAGGTTCTTCAAGTGCAGCGTTGAGGGCATATGCCTCACCTTGCATTGTTCTTGTATAGAGCTCTGCAATGTTTTTTCCAAGGGTTATTCCCCCTCTTAATGTCAACTTTATATCTCCAACTAGTTATGGAGTTCTTTAGGGATTTTCTTTCTTATTAAGGTTAATTTAAATAATAACGAAAGTTCGCTATTCTGACAATAATAGAAGGGGGAGCATATTTGGGGTCGTTTATGTATTGTTTCTAGCGGTTTTATTGGACACTGGATGCGCTTATTTTTACTGATATTTGAAAAAATAGTGCTGGTCGGGAAAAGCTGAGTGGTGGTCGGTGCATTCCGAGTGCTGGTCGGGGCCGACCAGCATCGGCAGAACCCTGAGAGGGGTAGCAATTCAAGCAAAATGATTGCATCGCTTGAGCCACAGAAACCGAGGGGGGTTTATGGCCACGAATTGCTGCGCCACCCACATGGAAACGTCACCGTCCTGGAAGTATAGGGTTCTAATGAAATGAAAGCCAGAGGAACTGGCATTTTGCCTGAAAGCAAGATTAAAACATTGCGTTTACACCTCTTTTTCAATGTAGTTAGGCTGCATAAAAGCTTACATTTGTTTTGTTTTGCAGATCCCTCTAAGCAAAGTGACAGCTGAATCTGTATTTACAGAGGTTGCTAACATATAATGGATATGATATTCACCTGGTGAATTGGGTTGTGCTGGTCAATATGCACTAACAAACTGATGAAAAGAGGCTATTATTAAAGGCTATTATTAAACAGAAGGCTATTATTAAACAGAAATTATAATTTGACTGATTAAATATCATGAGTGTAATAAAATGTTATGAAATGAACGATTAATAAATGTATGATTAGGCCTTTGCGCAGATGTAGACGCCCGCAGACATGGAGCTGCTCTATTTATGCACACAGTTACACTATACTATCAATAGGTGGCACCCCCGAAACGGTAATTGAATATTAATGAGGAATCAGTGCCTGTAAGCTATCTAGAATATGGACGAGTTAAGTCCCATTCTGGTTTCCCAGGAATTGTATGAAATAAACTCTTCAGCGAAGGTTGATGTGCAAACTGCCTGATATACTTGCCCATAGTATCTATCCAGCAGTTGATAAAAATGATCTCTTGCGACAGAAAAAAGAAAAATCTCTGTTCTTGGTTGCAATCACTTCAGCTATAATAGGCCAACGGTGAAAAACATAAGTTTTCTGAAGCAAAAATTCAACATGGTATTGATCTGTACTATGTCTTTCTACTATCAATTGTTGTCATCAGATAATAAAACACGTGATTCCCTACCATTGATTTACGCGTAGATTTGTCTCTTGAAGAATTCAGCTGTCTAATCCTAGTGCGATATATCTCTGAAATCCCGTCACTTTAAAGGGATATTTCAACATTTTGGCAAATTGGCCTATTGCCATAATCTCTATAGTTATATGAGTAGATACATTACCTTTTAGTTATCCGTGCCCGTTGTTTTGAGATTCGGGAGACGCGAGCTGCTCAGCGAACATAACGAAAAGTGAACGGTGCCGTCCCTCCCTCCTTCGAAACTCATCAAATACGCAATCCAGCAGCTCCAAAACGTTCTTGTGGACAAGTTGTGACCTGCACATTCACCACGCTATGAAATAATAATGTATAATTATGAAACATTACGACACATGAAGCAAATACTCGTAACTACTTTCTTGAGTAACCTGCTGGGCGGATTAACAAAGTGTGCAGTGCTCACCTCAGAAGTTGCGTGTAGCTGCAGTAAACATACGCTTTTGAAATCACTCCGTCCAGCCGGTATGTCTGGAATGTAGTTCCGGTTATGCATTTGCCTTGAAAATAACTGTCTCCTAATTATACATTATTATTTCATAGCGTGGTGAATGTGCATGTCACAAGTTGTCCACGAGAGCGTTTTGGAGCTGCTGGATTGCGTACTGGATGTCACGTCGGGGTTCGACGATGACAACTGGTGGGTGGCACGAATATGGGCGGCGAGGCCAGCAGCCGATGCACACGGTCTTGAGCAGGTGGTGAATCTGTAGGGGGCATCAGCAGATTCTGGTGCTTTCCTCCTTAGGCGGGCCTGACGTATCTGGTTGGATCTATTTTCCTCAAAGGTGGAAATTCCCTTCTGAATGGTGGCTCTCCATAGTGGACGGTTTTCTGCTATCAGCTCGAGATTACAAGCAGCAATGCCACACTTTTTGAGAGAGTCTATCACAGAGTCTTTATAGTGCTTCCTGGGCCTTCCAACTCCGCGCTCACCACTGGTGAGTTCGCCATAGAATAGCTGCTTGGGAATTCTATGGTCGTTCAAGCATCTAAATTTCAAATTTTTTTTATTTTATTTGTACCATCTTATTGACAGCTTTTAATGTGAGGGTGTATGGTGGATTTGGGGGAATCGTGTGATTGACAGAGCGTGATCAGTTGCGTGCATAATTGAATTTTTGATTCAGTGATTCAGATGTTTTGCATGTTGTGCTTGTACTCATATTCAAATCAGTTCATTGGAATAGATTTATTACCCAGCCCTAGTTGGTGGCCTAGCAGCGAAGCTGCGAAGGCAACCATTGTGTTTCTAGCTTTTCTTATTATGCTTCCGCTTTCTTCCGCCATTGAAGTCTATGGCAGCCCCTAGACCCATACCCGGGAAAATGAAAATGATTTGGCAAACTTGTTCGGGACAGTCCCCTGATCACTCACACAAATTTTCATGCCCCTTGCTCAGAAGCTCTAGCGCCACCAACAGATCAAAATTTGACATACATTTTCCTTCATAACTTCTGACCCGTTCATCCGATTTTCACAAGTCTGGTACCGTTGGAATATGTGGGCCAAGCAGAGTTCAACGCACCCTATGAGGTCATTTTCCGCCATATTGGATTTTCCGCCATTTTGAATTTTAACAAAAACTTTTCAAAAGTTTCACGGGTCACAAATTTTGTCCGATTTGAGCGAAACGTGGTTCATAGAATCTGCAGACCAAGCCGCACAAATGATACTAAAAGCCGTTTCGATATTCAAAACCATTTGCCCGTAACAGCCAATGAACTTTGGCGGCGAAGCTGCCAAACAGGAAGTGAGGCCAAATCTCAGCAACGTTTTGACCTATCAACCCCAAACTTGGTACATGGTCTCAGTACCTGCCCCTGGCGATGCTCAAAAAAATTCCATGACATTTGACCTCTAGGGGGCGCTATAAATGGCAAAAACATGTTTTAGCTGATATCTCTTGATCTGTTTAGACTAACTCCTTAATTCCAGTGTCTGCTGATGCTGTTGGACATTCCTAGGCAGATCCTAGAAGATTGTGTATGTAAGCGTCAGAATTTGTCAGCCATTTTGAATTTTGTCCAAAATTTGCTTAAATTTACAGAAATTACACAACCGTACATAACTAAATGTTGACATTTGGCATCCTCATTCAGAAAAGTACCATGATCAAGCACACCAAATTTCATGCCCCTAGCTCAAAAGCTCTATCGCCACCAACGGGTCAAAGTTTGACCTGCATTCGCCCTCGTAACTTCTGACCCATTCTTCCGATTTCCAGAAATGAGGTATCGTTGGAATCCTTGGTTCACACAGAGGTCAATGAATCCTGGGACGTCTTTACCGCCCAAATGGATTTTCCGCCATTTTGAATTTTAGCAAAAAGCCTTCAAAAGTTTCACGGGTCACAAATGTTGTCCAATTTGAGGTAAACATGGTTCATAGAATCTGCAGACTGAGCCGCACAAACGATACTAAAAGCCGTTTAGATATTCAAAGCCATCTGCCTGTAATAGCCAATGAAATTTGGTGGCGAAGCCGCCAAACAGGATGTGAGGCCATATCTCAGCAACCCTTAGACCTATCAGCACCAAACTTGGTAAATAGACTAAAGACCTGCCCCTGGCGAGGCTCAAAAAAGACCGCGACCTTTGTCCTCTGGGGGGCGCTATAAATGGCGAAAACATGTTTTAGAGGATATCTCTTGATGGTTTTCGAATAAAGCCTTAATTCCAGTGTGTACTGATGCTGTTGGACATCCTCAAGCAAGTCCTAGAAGTCTGTGTAAAAATGCACTGGAGTTTGGTGGCCATTTTGAATTTTGTCCAAAATGTGCTTAAATTTACAGAAATTACAAAGTTTGTCCGATCATTACGAAACTTGGCAAGCATTATTGGCAGACCAAGCCTGAGAAGTCTCTGGAGCTTGGTATCTCATATTCAAACTGTTTGGCCGTAACAGCCAATCGAAATCAACTGCAAATCCGCCAAACAGGATGTGAGGCCTTATCTCAGCAACGCTTTGACGAATCAAACCCAAACTTAGTTCCTAGTCTCAAGACCTGCCCCTGGGGAGGCACAAAAAATTACGTGTGCTTTGACCTCTGGGGGGCGCTATAATTAGCCAAAAAAAAAATTTTAGCTGATATCTTTTGATATGTTTTGGAGTTAAGCCTTAATTCCAGTGTTGGCTGATGCTGTTGGACATCCCTAGACAGATTCTAGAAGACTGTGTATGTATGCATCAGAATTTGGCGACGATTTTGAATTTTGTCCAAAGTGCGCTTAAATTTACAGAAATGACAAGCTTTATCTGATCATTACAAAGCTTGGTTCACATGATCTCCAGACCAAGCCTGAGAAGTCCGTGGAGTTTGGTGTATCAAATCCAAACCATTTGGCCATAACAGCCAATTGAAATTATCCGAGAAGCCGCCAAACAGGAAGTAGGCCCATATCTCAGCAATGCTTTGTTGTATCAACACAAAACTTGGTATAAGGACATTACAACACGGTCTGGAGAAGACCTATTTAATTTGGTGACCTTTGACCCCTGGCAAATATTCAAGTCACAGGAAGTGAAGTCATATCTTAGCAACACTTTCAAATAACCAAACCAAACTCATCAGTTGAACTCAGGACCTCATCTCTATATTGGCTCATGAAGGTGTTGGTCATTAATCCTCAAAACCAATCAAAATTGATGGTGAATCTGTGAAACAGGAAACGGGCACAAAACTGTCGATTAATGGTGATTTAATCTTAAATTTCTCAACTGTGCAAACAGTGATGTATCTGACAGTTCAACCATGTTACCGTGGTCACCCGGGCTGACCTGCTACGCTGCTAGGCCACCCCATTGCTGCTTGCAGCTATATTCAAACCTGCTTTTTCTTGGCTGCACTCGGCCAACCACAGGAGAACCGCATACTCAGTATACCTCTTCATGACTTTTGGCCCTCTGCAGCCCAAACTTCGAGTCTTGTTTTTAAAAGCAGTAGTGAGACTAAAGTGTAATCATCTGGATGGCGGCATTGGCAGTACTTGAGTTCCATCTCTTTCTCCCTAGGACTGGCCCTTTGATGACGGTGGCCCTCCTCCAACGCAGATTGTAGAAGATTGGCTGAACCTGCTCAAGATGAAGTTTCGGGAGGAGCCAGGCTGCTGCATCGCGGTGCATTGCGTCGCTGGATTGGGCAGGTGAGTGGGTTCATCGTAAAATGCCATCCTCCAGAGCCAGTCTCTGTGTACTTTTACCACCTCTGCCTGACCCCGAGAAACCAAAATTTTTCTTTAAATTTGCCTTAACATAATTGTATTCAAATTTGTATTATTTGTTTTAGTAATACAAGTCAATTGTATTGACTTGTATTGCTAAAACGGTCACAGATGGAGCCTAAGTTTGTGTTACTGACATCTAGAAAGTCAAATGAAAGTGAACTTTCATTTGGTGACATTCAACTTGATTGTCTGTGACCTTTGAGGGTCAAACTCCACAGTGAAATTACAATGACTTGTATCACTAAAATGGTCAGATTCAGCCAAGGTTTGTATAGAGACATTTAGAAAGTCATATATGAAGTCAATTTGCTGACCACCACTTGACATTCTGTGACCTTTAAAGTTCACAATTGACATATTGAATACATATTGACATATTTTAATGACTTGTATCACCAAAACTGCTTCAGAGCTTAGGATTGTATTACAGAAGGTCTTATAAATGTACATGAACTTTTATTTAGTGACCTTGACATTGATTTTCATTGATTCAAATGTCAACTTCACATGAAATTTTCATAACTTGTATCATCGCTGTAAGACTGCTTTCCGGTAAGGTACAGGACCCTTGGTCCTATTTTTTTTTTTTTTTTTTTTTTTTTTTTTGTTTTTGTCCGTTTTATGAGCCTTTGAAATTTTGGCCCCAAAGTTAATAGATAGAACTTAGAAATGGAAATTTAAAAAAATTATTTTTCAGAAACTGTCTGATAAAGTTTTTCTAAATTTAGCAATCAACTCGTCTTTGTACCCTTAATGTACAGTGCCAGTGTCATTTCAATTGAATGGACAGAAGTGGGTCTAGTTGGGGCGCTGTACTTTAACATTGGGTCTTATGGAGAATATACAAAATGGCCTGTGGAGTCCAAATGGTTGCAGACAGAGCTTAAAGCTGGAGTTTGCAATTTTTAAAAAATCACTTTTTGTCAAATTTGTTAAAAATGTTACTATGACCTGACAGTGGGATGTGAGTCAGATGATCTTTGAGAAAATCAGAGTCATCTGGCTCCATTTAGTGCTTCTAATTCCTTCTGCAAGATTTCACCGCGACCGGGACAAAACAACCAGTCAGAGCCAGGAGCAGTGACTGACAATGTCAATCATTTCTCGTGCACACTCAGCGGGCCGCCCCTCCCAGACGTGGCCATGCTCTCTTCATGGGAGCTCTCAATGGTAAAATAACGAAGGAGATACAATGAGTCCTAAACCAAATTCACCTAACATTATGCCACTGTGTCTTTTAAAATGTGTTGCATTGCTAAAAGTTGTTGACATTTTTAGCTTTTACCACAGCGAGCTGTTGCTAAATAAGTGGCTAACGTTACCACTCAAAGAGTACATCCCGATAGCATGCCAACGCTAGCTAATAGCTAGCGTTGTGAGTGCTTACAGTAGTTGCGTTTGCTGTTTATATTCATTGGTAGACATCTGCATACAAATATTCATTTGTATACAGCTGTGAGTGCTAGCAATAGTTGCGTTTGCTGTTTATATTCATTTGTATAATATCAGACGTTTTCTTACCAGTGAATGAGACGTGAGGTAGTCGGATAAAAAACAATGTATTGAAATGCTGGTCTTCTCTGCTCCGCTGACGATTCAGGCATAGGACACTGCATCCAGGTAACAGAATGCGAGACTCGCACTCGTGCATGGGAATCAGGGGGCGTGGCTTTGGTCAGAGACTTGAGGGGAGGGGGTGGGTTTAGAGGTGAGGCTACATTCAAATCTTGCTAGCTGTTCCAAGATTGCATACTCTAGCGTTAAGTCTGTATTATCGGCATATAGGAAGTCATAAATAACCTATATTTGGGTTATATTTTTGGTGATAAAGTTGACCTCAGATGACATTGAAAAGTCAAACTTGAGGTCAAGCAAAATGTTAAAATTTTCTAAGGCTTCTAGGCTTAAAAATATTGAAGACGGAGTATTTATTTGTATTCAACATTAGGAAGTCATATATGAACTCTCATTTGGTGATCTTGAAAACTTGACATGGTGAAATTTCAATGACTTAACACCAAAACTATAACAAATAGAGCTTAGGTTTGTATTAGATTCAAATAGAATGTCATGTATGAAGTTTCATTTGGTGACCTTGAACTCGACCTTCATTGACCTTCGATGGTCAAAGCTGATGTGAAATTTCAAGGACTTGTATCACCAAAACGGTCACAGATGGAGCAAAGGTTTGTTTTAGAGACATATGGGAAGTCATATATAAACTTTCATTTGGTGACCTTCAAATTTCAAACTTGATATATTAAAATTACCATTACTTGCATCACCAAAACGGTCACAGATAGAGCTTGGGTTTGTATTGGGGACATGTCATAAGTCAAAGATGAACTCATTTAGTGACCTTCGAATGTCAAACTTGGCATAGTGAAATTACAATGGCTTTTATCACCGTAAAGATCACAGATACAGCCTAGGTTTATATTAAAGGCACATAGAAAGTTGTATAAGAAGTCCATTTGGTGACCTCAACTTGACCTTCAGTGACCTTTAAAGTTCAAAATTGACATTGTGAATTTTCAATGACTTATGTCCAGAACTTGCTTAAGAGTTTAGGATTGTATCGGAGGTCAAAGATGTGTTTGTGAACTATCATTTAGTGACCTTGCAAGTAGGCCTGGGCGATATGGACTGAAAGTCATATCTCGATATATTTTAGCTGAATGGTGATACTCGATATATATCGATTTTTTTTTTTTTTTTTTTGGCCATGAACCGGGTTTACAGTTCTAAGGCTATTTGACCATGACTTCCAGTACGCATGCGCAGTTGTATCACTTTCGGACTTGGTTATATGTGTGCAGGACGAGAAAAAGGGGTCACTTGGGATTTTTTTTTCCATTCTGAGATTAACGGGGTATCTCAGTGATATCCCAGTGATAGTGATATCCCAGCACTACTGTACTGTCAATTTACAACATTTTGCTGTGCACAAATTCACCCAATTTTTTTTCTCAAATGTTTCTCAAAATTAGAAACTTGGATCACTCCTTGATTTTGTTGGAAAATATCAATTTTCATAAAATGACCCAAGTGACCCCTTTTCCTTGTCCTGCACACATATCGGTAGGCTTGTTACACTCATTTCTAGGTGAACGTTGTTATTTAGCTAACAAGCTTCATTTGGTTATGGAGAGGTACTGAATGAATATTTGTGAATAAAGTTCGTTTGCAAACGAGCCAGAGGTAGTCAACTACTCGGTTTCCTGTGGATTTAAAATCCGCCAAAGTTCGTTCAAACGCTAATGAGTGGCGAAGTCACTGCGTAAGCTTTAATCAATAAGACCGCTGGCTATTTGCGCTTGAGCTTATCAACTATAAACTCTTACGCCAGTTGCAGAATAGACACTTGCTGGGGGGAGGTACGCGGTTCTCAACAGCTTTGTTTACTACCAAACAAATTTAATTTCCGTTTGCACCTCAGTGGTTGCAAATTCCCATTTGTGATATCTGAGCATTGTGCTAATTCCATGACTCTGTCTCTCATTCGCGTTTGAACGAACGTTTACAGATTTTAAATCCATAGAAAACAGAGTAGTTAATTAACGGTAGCTTGTTTATAAACGAACTATATACTGTGTATATTTACTGACCAACCCCTCTTCTGCGGCGCACTCCGTCTCCATGTTGTCGCTGAGTGTAGGTGAGAGTGGAGGGGGAGGGGGAGGGGGGAGGGCTTGTGGTCACAGTGCGAGGGAGGATGCGCAGAAAGGCTGTGTGTGTGAGACAGGGACACGGAACGGGAGAGGAGAAATGGGTACGAACTTGCGGCCCATGCATTGTCATTTTAACGCAAAATGAACCATATCCATACAAGCAATATTGTCCCGTGTTATATCTTGTTTAGAAATATATTGATATAGATTAAAATACCGAGATACCGCCCAGCCCTACTTGCGAGCCTCCAGACTAACTTTTGGACCTAGGAGCGCATGGGCTCCCAACCCGAAAAAGTTGGGCGCGCAGGCCAAAATTTAGGCGCGCAGGCCAAAACTGTGGTCACGCAAAGTACCATGATACTTTTCTGAATATTTACAAGCCCAAATAAAGATACCTGAACAGACTGTCAGTTGTTGCTGCATTTATTTAAGAAACATTGGGCTGGTTTCATAGACATGGATTAAGCTTAGTCCCGGATTTAACTGAGTTTTGTTTAGAGAATCTCCATTGAAAATTGAATTTAGTCTGAGAATAAGCTTAATCTGTGTTTGTGAAACTGGCCCATTATCAGAAAGCACTTTGTGAACTGAAAAGTAGATATTGATGCTCACAAGAATGTTTGAAAAATGTAGCTATAAATGCAGTTATCATACAAGTCTAAATGTATTTACAAGTCTCCATTTCCCCAAGGGACAACTTTTCATCAAACCCTCCCCAGTACATAAACTGAATCATTCATAGAAAATTTATGGCCAAATTTAGATGAGCACCCCCCTAAAACCAACATATGAGGATAAATCAATGAATAACTCCCAATTATCACAGTGCTAGTTCTAAAATTTATAACTGTTATTGTTGCTGCCATCCCAAGGAACAATTTGGCACCAAACATGGCTTAATTGCTTTGAAAATATGAGACCCAGGAGGAATTGAAGCCGTAAAAAGCATAATTTGGCTACATTTTTTCATCAGAAATTGAAAGTTTAACATTAAAATTGATATAGTTCCCAAAGTGATCCACCCTAAATATTTGGTAAAAAGTAGGTGCAGTATGCCAAGTTCGTTTGCACAAGGTTTCAAGCAATTCTTTCATCGGTAACAATGTAGTAGGACGGCTTATTGTAATAATAATTATTATTTTCCAGTTTTTTTTTATTTCGCTATTTAGATTTTGCACATTTCAAAGGGTAATGGAAACGCACACAGAGAGTGAGGACGTTGCCCGACGTTATTAGCCCCAAAAAACGGTCTGCTTCATGACCGTACACTGTTCGTGACACAGACTCATATTTGAGGCATTGCACTGCTAAGCCTATGGTCGTCGCTGAAGTACATTGGGCTGGCGTCACCAGTTACTTTTTTAATCAGTTTTGAACATTTGCTGCAATCAACTAAATACTGTTCCTCTGACAGCTGGCCAATTATCGGACCCCAAAGAAAATGGACTATAAATCTATAAGAACCGCAGCTTTTCTCATCTTTATCGTACTCCAATGAAAATAAATAATCTTGCACCTGGACCAACCAGTCACCAATTTCATACATACAGCATGAATAATCATGTACATGCGGAACTTCAGATCAGAGTGGAAATGCGCATCCAACCTAATCCATCAGTATAGAAGGTTAGCGATTGATATTGAAACGCTAAATAAAACCATTTGCCACTGGACGTAAGCACCCATAGCTGGTATCAACAAGACTCAAAACTGTGTCACGAACAGTCTACGGTCATGAAGCAGACTGTGTTTTTGGGCTAATAACGTCGGACATTGTTCTCATTCTCCAGGTGCGTTTCCATTACCCTTAGAAATGCGCAAAATCTAAATGGCAAAATAAAAAACCGGTAATGAAAACACTTTCTGATATCATGAAATTTGCTGGCCGATCTGCAGTATTAGTCACCAAAGCCAAGGCCTAATACATAGACTATTGGACTTCTGCAGCAGACCAGCTAGTGTACTTGTAATTTCGCGTAGTGTGGAGAATTTACATCGTTATTGTCAGACAAGGTTTTACAAATTTGCCGCGCGCACAACTCAGCTGACAGTGACAAGGTCGAATGCTTAGCCATTCTCATCGATGCATGAGTACAGCCGAGCTGTGATTGGCTGATGTACGTAATGGTACCAACCGACCAGCAGAAAAACAATTTGCGGCCGGCGGCTGATATTTAGGGAGTGAATCGCTGCCCAGAATAGGCGCACAGTGCATGAAGTGTTAGTCGCGCGACCGATGTGAGAATGTAAGTCCCTGAACGTAAATCTTGGTCAGACTGGAGCGCTGCCTTGAACTTGACCTTCAATGATTCTAAGGTCAAACTTCGCATGCAATTTTAATAACTTCTATCATCACAGTAAGATTGCTTGCTGGTAAGCTACAGGACCCTTCGGCCTATTTTTTATTTTGTATAGATTGCATTGTTTTTATCAAACATTCTACACATGAATCTCTGCATGGTTACTGAGGATTGAAAAAGAATCTTCTTCATGTCCGTAGACTGTGTAACAACAGAAAAATGAGGCATTTTTGTAGTAGCTTGGCACAGGCACGTTATGGTATATCCCAGAGCAATTGCATACGAAAACTGCAGCAAGGACTGCAGCCGGATATCGGGAAAATTTTCGGCTGCCGAAGCCACCTCATCGCCAGTGTTCGACAGGTAAACTCAGGGATGCAGTTGCATGTACATCTCTGGGACAAATATTCTTATGTCATGGTTTAGGCGTGCGTTTGTTTGTTGAACCTTTCTTTGTTCTATCGTCCGGGACGATACTGGATTTCTTTTGCATCGAATTCCTGGCCCAGCTGGCTAATTGAGCTGGGGTGGAGTTTTCCGGACTCTATATATATGGCTGGGGGTTCGCCATGCCTATCGCTAGAGTGTCTGTTTGTTTCTAGCACTTCGGCCAAAGATATCTTTAGTCAGTTTTCCAGTGACTTGTTATCTTCCATTTATTGTGAGGAATTGCTTCTTTTAGAAGTTTTCTCTCTTCTCTCTTTGTTTATTCTCTCTCGCATTGCTTCCATTTTGCGGACTTTTAGTCGTCCTTGGAAGCGCGAGCTTTTACTGGAGGTGTGTACCTCCTTTTGTGTTTGTCTCGAATCTGGGCTGCTCTTTGTTCTTTCTCTCACTGGTCGCTGCACCTGGCGTCCTATCACCGCCCATTACAGCACACTCTAGCCAACGTGGAGTTTTTTTTAATCAAGTACAACATTGGCTAAGGTGCCGAAATTGCAAGACTATGAGCCACCATAAAGCCGCTTTCTCACTGGATGCGAAACTAATTTTTCGCACAACAGATTACATTCAAAGTCAATGCGAAGACGCGAATACACGCGACCTTTCGTCAATTGGCTTTCGAATGGGAGCGCTTGGGCACTGCTATGATCACATCAAAATCGCTATTTCTAAACCACCAAGACTCGACACAACATGAAACTTTGCTCGTAGTATCACCAGACTCTCTACACATAAACTCAAGCATTGTGAACATTGTTTGTGTACAAGGAGTTTACTTAAATACCGCTTTTAACACTGGACTCACCTAAGGCAACAACCCGGAAGACAACGCGAGGTAGATCCCGTGCTAACAAAAACGTCTTTTAAGCAAACTCTTTGTATACGAACAATGTTCGAGTTCATGTGTAGGGACCCTGATAATATGACAAGCGAAATGTCATGTTTTGTTGAGTCTTCTTAGTATTTTAAAACTAGCGATTTTGATGCGACCATGGTATCCGGCCCATAGGGTTAAGCCTAGAATCATCTGCCGTTAGTAGCAAACATGGCGCCCATGATTCGAATTAGCCAGACTCTCTCTATTCATGGATTTCAGTCACATGACGTTTTTGTTGTGAGCGCCATCTTGAGTACCTACCAGGGACTGAGGCGCAGCTACGACCACAGACTGTATGGGCTATGATGAAGGATGTCTCAGTCTTTATTTCTCCATAACAACAGACTAACTCTACATTATCCCGCTTATTACACGGCTTATGAGTGAAATTATTAATTTCAGACGTAATGTTGATCAAAATACGACTTTTATCGATTTATAAATTGCGTCATTTCGCGAATCTGCAAGTCCTGTCACTTCTCCGCTGTTTTGCTCGCCCTCCTCGGTTGTGTGTTGGCCTGTGACTAAAAACCGGGTACCCGGGTCCCGCCCGAAAGGTTCGGGTCCCGGGAAGAAAATTGCAATACCCGTTTCCCAAAAATCAGTACCTTGATTGTGCACACGATAAAATGATGGGTAATCATTAATGGCATCACCCAGACATTCGCTTATGTAGGCTGCACTATTTATTCCTGTAGCTCACGACTGTCGTGCGCCAACAATTAGCTTATCAACTTACTTGAATGGGAAACAGATGGAAAATCAATCAGTGTCAATTTGGAGATTTTAATCAAGAATGTATTAAACCCTACCTCCTTGGTCTAGTCAGCTCGCGCTCGCTAGCTGCCTTTCGATTTCATCGGCGTCATTTTTTTTTTTTTTTTTTTTTTTTCAATAGTTATGATGATGAATTTTGATTATATTGATACAAAATACATGATATATTTATTGTCGTTGTGATTGATAGTCCCGGTTGATCGTAATAGTGATGATGAATACGGCAATTCGGTATTCGGTAACGATTGAAGTTGATGGAATAATTATCAAATGATGATGATAATGATGGAAATGGGAAATTCAGGGGTGCAGATATGATTTTGAGTTTTGACGATGGGATTGTTATGATGGAATGATGAAATACTTACTATTAATGATAATAATCACATCAGTCGGACATCCGTACACTTTGATCTAGTAAGTTAATTTGGAAAAAACATTTGGAAAGTAAAATATTGTATTCGTAAAATACCTGATCAGTCCATCCAACGTTCGTGAGTTGACAATGAAATACCACCTCGAACGAGCTTTTTCGATTGTAAGTTATCTTTCTGTTTCTCAGTCTTTCTTTCTTTAGTGTACGTAAACCAGTGGCGTAGCCAGAACTTAAAAATGGGTGGGCACTAAACATCTCTTTAAAACATTTATTCGTTCTGACTCGATCGCAGTCATTTTTTTCTAATTAACTATACATTCAATCCGAAAACACTCCGCACTATCAGGTGTTGCTTATTCACCTCGTTCAGGCAAAAGAAATTCATTCATTTGGATGCGGAATTTTGTGCTTTTCATATCAGTGGCGTAGCCACACCTGAAAATTGAGCGGCCACACAACATCGGTTTATTACAATTATTATACCTAACTTGTTCTCAGCCATTTTCCTTTGTTAAAGCAATTTCCATTTATATGAATAATCAGCTGGCAAAAAAAAGACACTGCTTCTTTCGTGGTGCGATCTAAGGGCGACTAATCAATCGGAATAATTCAGTTCAGCAAAATAAGTTACTCATAAGTTGTGCTTAGTTTTAATAGTACTTTTCGAGAGGTAAACTGTTCTGGAACTTCCGCGCTACCTTTTCGGCTCATCAGGCGATCTAACCTGTGCTTCATGATCGATTGAATTATTCAAACTGAACCAAAGACAGAGATTTGAAATGCACAAAATTGCGCATCCAAATGAATGATTGTCGTTTTGCCTGAACGAGGTGAACAAGCAACACCTGATATTGCGGAGTGTTATCGTATTGAAGGCATAGTTAATCAGAAAAAAATGATTGCGATCGTGGCAGAATTAATTGTTTTAAAGAGATATTTATTGCCCACGCAATTTTAAGTTCTGGCTGGCGCTTACTGACATAAACGTGTTTGAAACTTTGAGGTAAAGAATTAACACGGACATGCATGCCTTGTAGACGAGAGCTGTGACACCGGGTCCGAGGCTCTGGTCGCAGTTTTGGTTTCCAGCCACAACATGGAAGGAGCCTCCACTCTCCCTGTAACAAGTTACAAGTCATTTATCAAACATCAGAATTAGTCCGAAGCTGTTTAATGAAGGTAAAAATGAAACATAAGGTAAATATCCTGCATAGTTCTTCACCTCTGTCTCCTCCGATCAGAGCAGCGTCCCTAGCAACGGCCTGTTTCACTTAGCAACAGTCTGTTATACAGAAATAAAAGACCGTAAAATGTAGAATCAGAGTGTAATTCATTAATCAAAATGCAGCATTCAAAGAGCCGTATCATAAAAAATGTTAATCCACTCTTTCAGTGAGACTTCTTATCACAGCCCACGGGGCGACAGATAGACAGCCTGTTGTAAGTCAGTTCCCAAAATGGCGGCGCCTAGAGTTTGCGAGCGGTCACGTGCGTCTGATGTCAGCTGACATGTATGAATATACGGCTCTGAGTTATTGAATATTCACAAGTAAGCCAAACAAGGTTTAGAATATGCACGAGTTCACTCCAATCCCTGTTTTTCAGGAGTTGCCTGAATAAAACTCCTCAGCTAAGCATGATGTGCAAACTGCTCAATATACTTGCCCATAGTATCTATCCAGCAGTTAAAAAATAAAATAAAATAAAATAAATCTCTTGCTACAGAAATAATCTTTGTCCCCTGCAGCAGGCACTTCAGCTATAGTGAGCCAATGGCATCCCAATCAGTAGTTAAGAAAAATCAGTTTTCTGAAGCAAAAATTAGACATGTTATTGATACTATGTAATTCTACTATTAATTATAGTGGTTTTTAAACTGCCAGTAAACTCAAAGGCGAAGTATATTAAGGAGAGATTGCCTTTGTTTTTTGAATACTGTATCTTTCATTCGCCTGAAAATTGATTAAAGAGCACAAGGAGAAAACAAACAGTGGTTGCTTTTCTTCTTACTATGCGTACTATGAAAAATACTTTGTACTTGTACTTGCACTTTTGATACTTAAGTAAATTTTTTCACAAAATACTTTTGGTACTTGAGTACATTTAATGTGAGCTACTTTAGGCCATTTGCTCGAGTAATTTTCTTATGGGTGACTTCATCATTTACCAAAGTAACTTTCAGTCATGGTACTTCTACTTTTACTTAGTTATTTTTTTCCAGTACTTTATACACCTCTGCCCGTTTTCCACCGTCAGTGAATGAATAGTGCAGCTTTCACAACGTTGTTGTAGCAGGATCACTAAATAATTCCAGGATAACTGTTTTTTTTTTTTTTTTTTTAATTAGTTGTTTCCCCAAATACTACCCAGATACGATAGTGCTATTATCTTATTGGCTATTGGGTAGCCCCTTTCCTTTTTTTGATTGGCTGGCAGGTGGCAAGCTGCCACCGAGAACTCCAGGGGAGACGTGTTTGATTCCTGCCGGTTTCCACAGTTATAGCGGTGCTGCTGCGCATATAGACCAACTGTTGGAAATTGTTTTCATTTTAATCTTTTTTTTTTTGCGTGAGAAATACTATTTGTGGCGTAAGTGCGTGACATCCGACTGAAATGAGTGACGATCACGCTCATTGTGTGAGATTTCAGAGCCCTGAGGAGGTTAGGTGAGAAATGAAAAAGTTATTCAACACATAAGTCCGTTTCTACAGTCCAACTGTTACCACTCAATGTGCTCCTTAAGAGGTTATTGGAAATAAATGTCTGATTAGCAACAGAACAATGTTGTGGTTGGACCTTGGGGGGGGGGTAAGCGCGCATTATTTGACCTCGGTATTTCAAAAATCCTGGTTACGGCCCTGGGTACAGTGCAAAGTGTCCGCCATGGGACCGTCCATCATTCCATCACATTATTTGCCCGATCGATATCTCGAATATTATTCATTGGATTCTTTTCAAATTTGGCACACACATTCTCTACCACAGGGAGAGGTGCAGTGCAAAGTGTCGGCCATCTAAGACCGTCCGTCTGTACGTCATTCCCTCCGAAGACATTATTTGTCTGATCGATACCGCAAATATTATACATTGGATTCTTCTCAAATTTGGCACACATATTCTCTACCACAGGGAGGGGTGCAGTGCAAAGTGTCAGTCATCTGGGATGATTTTTCACTAAAATATCGCCGTTTTCCTGTTCTTGGACTAATAAAATTTTCAAGTGGGTTCAGTGTCAATTTGTCCGATCGATATCGCAAATATTATACATTGGATTCTTTTCGAATCTGCCACACATAGTTTCTAACATATGGAGAGGTGCAGTGCTACGTGTCATAGATGTTTTGTTATTTTTGTCAAAATAGATTTTCGGAATGCGATAATTTCTTTAATCACCAACAGAAAAGGCATGATTGGGGATGTCGGGGGTATTGGTAAGCTCTGCTTACTTTTTCACTTGTTTTTTTATTATCCCCCGCCACGAAGTGGATCAGGGGATATTGGAATGGCGCTCGTATGTCCGTCCGTCTGTCCATCCGGGTTCAATGGAGACAAGTTTTCTCGGAAACCATTGCACCTATGTGAATGAAATTTTGTATGTGGCCAGTACTGATGACCCTACTGAGGAGTTCGACAGTTGATTCAGAGAAATTTATTTTAACAGAGTTATGGCCCTTGACTCTGTTCGTGGACTTAAGTGCATGGGTGTTGCAATGGGGACAAGTTCTCTCGACAACTATTGCACCTACGTGGATGAAATTTTGTGGGTGACCTGAACTAATGATCCTATTGAATGAGTTTGACAATTGATTCCTAGAAATTTATTTTTAGGGAGTTATGGTCCTTGTTTCTGTTCGTTGACTTGGTGTATGGGATTTGCAACGGGGACAAGTTTTCTCGGCAACTATTGCACCTTCGTGGATGAAAATTTGTGTGTGTGGCCAGTTGCTCTGTGTTTTTGGGGGTTTTTTTTTTTTGTATGAATATGGAATCTCCCGTGACCATTCTTACCGCGGCGGGGGATATTGGTGACAGTGTTGCCTTGTTTTAATTTTCTTTACCTCTGCCAAGGAGGTTATGTTTTCACCTGTTTGTTTGTGTGTCTGTGAACAAGATAAATCAAAAAGCTATGAACGGTCTGGCACGAAATTGGGATGATTGGTGGTAGTCCAAGGTTGAGTTGATTTAATTTTGGAAGTGATCTGGAACATACTCTGGATTCTGGATCTGGAAGAATTAAAATATATCTAACGTGGGTCTGTGTGATACTTCTGAACGGATAGCTCTAAAAGTTCTAAACGGCGTGACATGAAATTTGGCAAGATGATAGGTGGTAGTCCAAGGAAGAGTTGATTTAATATTGGATGTGATTCGGAACCTTCTGTAACCGAAAGAACAGATACATGGTGTGGCAGAGGTGTGCGCTCTACCAAGTGCCCTTTGGTTCTTCTTGTTTTCTTTGTCAGTTTACTTTTCTCTCGGGGTGCTGACAACATCCAATTGAGCACAGTGGCAAACTAGGTCATATTCTGGGGTAATATTCTTAAAACGAACTGGGTATTGACTGTTGGCCCTGCTAACTGCCGTTTATGAATATGTTTTGTGTTCTGAAAGTTAGTTCTTTTGCTGTCGGGACTGCAGGGATTATAGCCCAGAGAAGTGATTGTCCCTTCATGAATAGGCACCCAGACTCCCTATATATTTGGGCAGTGACACAATTTTAATTGTGTGGTGGCTAGTGTTGATTTGAAATGAAACAATCAAGTTGTAGATAAAATGAAGACATTCCGCTTTAATGTAAGGATTTGGTCAAAAATATTTTATGAACCCTGTAGGAATTGCAGTCATATGTGTACGTATCCCCCCTAATTTTAGTGGCTCAAGAGCAATCGGACAAACATAATTACAATTTAAATTTACATTTTTACTACTGGATTGGAAACTTTGTTGTCTTTGACAGCCAGAAGTCTGGAATCCATTGACATCATCCGATTTCGTCTCGTCCCCCCCCCCCTCACCTCCCCCCTCGGTAATGCTTTGCCAGGCCTTCACTGCAGATGTCTGCAGTACCTGCTTTGACCATTTTGCCTTCAGTTTAGCCCTCAAGTGAAATGCATGCTTTATTGGATTCAGGGCAGGTGATTGACTTGGTCATCGTTGATCATTTGATCATTTCACTCTCTTTTCTTCAGCTGTTGGATTGCTTTTGAAGTATGCTTTGGGGCATTGCCTGTCTGTACTGTGCTGTGGCGTCCAATGAATTTTCATTAGCTCACTTTAACCAGAGGTCTGGTGGCTTTCTTTCATAGCCTGGTTGTCAGTTGTCTTCATCTGTAAAACCCTCCTTCTCTGAAACTTTGATCAATGCATCAGAATCTTTACAGACCTCTTTCAACCAACAGGGTTGAAAGTTTATATAAATAGTTATAGTCGGTTTTCAAGTATAGCTGCCATGACAGCCACCTTGAAAATATAATTTTGACTCATTTGTTAATTAATGCCGTAATTCAGCACAAATTTGGTATTTGGGCATGAAGCAGCATGACTCAGCACATGTAATCTGGTTTTTTACCCCTCGGCCGACTCAGGCCCGGAGGGGTATTGCCGTCACCTGCGTGTCCGTCTGTCGTCTGACGTCTGACGTCCGTCGTCCGTCCATGATTTTGTCCGGGCCAGTACTCAGCAACTAATGATCGCAGCTTCACCAAATTTGGTATGGTAACTCACTATGACCCATAGATGTGCAACGTCACATTTTTTGCTGGATTTGACCTTTCACCTTGGCGCTGTGACCTTGACCCTGGAAATCTTGCCCGGGTCAGTACTCGGCAACTAATCATCGCAGCTTCACCAAATTTGGTATGATAACTCACTATGACCCATAGATGTGCATCGTCAGGTTTTTTGCTGGATTAGACCTTTGACCTTAGCTCTGTGACCTTGACCCTGGAAATCTTATCCGGGTCAGTACTCGGCAACTAATTCTCGCAGCTTCACCAAATTTGGTATGTTAACTCACTATGACCCATAGATGTGCAACGTCAGGGTTTTTGCTGGATTTGACCTTTGACCTTAGCTCTGTGACCTTGACCCTGGAAATCTTGTCTGGGTGAGTACTCAGCAACTAATTCTCGCAGCTTCACCAAATTTGGTATGGTAACTCACTATGACCCATAGATGTGCAACGCCAGGTTTTTTGCTGGATTTGACCTTTGACCTTAGCTCTGTGCCCTTGACTGTGGAAATCTTGTCCGGGTCAGTACTTGGCAACTAATTTTCGCAGCTTCATCGAATTTGGTATGGTAACTCACTATCACACACATATGTGCAATGTCATGTTTTTTTGCTGGATTTCACCTTTGACCTTTGCGCTGTGACCTTGAGGCAGGAAATCTTATATGGGTCAGTACTCAGCAACTACTGATCGCAGCTTCACCAAATTTGGTATGGTAACTCACTGTGACACAGATGTGCATCGTCACCTTTTTTGCTGGATTTGACCTTTGACCTTAACGCTGTGACGTTGAGGCAGGAAATCGTGTCCGAGCCGAGGGGTATTCAGCAACGCGTTATGTTTTTGTGTGGATTGTTTTTCAACGCCAATAGCAGACAACTGAAATGGAAATAAAATTGTCAGAATCTAAATATTTATGGACCTGACTGCATTTACATTAATGGATGACGGAGAGCAGCTATTACAGAATTTGTTCTTCTAGTGGAGACCATTTTCCAAGGAGGCAATATTGTTTTTTTACCATTTTATGCATTTTCTCTGTTCTCTGGCCCTTTCTCCGTTTCCAAGTGTTTACTGCTAAGTTACTACTACCCCATAGGAGTGGGACATAATGGGACGAAATTATTGGCTGTGCTCTGCGCAAAGCACTTGTCACCAGAAACTATCTGCTGCCAGAGTAGTTGAGCCTTCCAGCTTAGTCTGCCATGTCGGTTCAGGATGTATGTTTATTTTTTCTTTCTTTCCTTTTCTTTTCTCTCTTTTGCCTCTTAGTGAGGACATTTTCTTTCTGTTAATGCAGTTTGATACAGGTCTGTAGACCATTAACGTACATTTCACCCTCACCAGACATCTTATGAAACTTCAGAAATCGATTCTGATGTCTATTTTCTCCTGTAGTTACTGTTAGAAACGGATTGCCTTGTCAACTGTGGCTTACCTGCAATTAGAAGTCTCATTAGTAGTCCCTTTCTCTTCTTCACCGATATTAACATCAGGCTTGCTTTTGGACAATACGCTTCTCTCTCTCTCTCTCTCTCTCTTCTCTTCTCTTCTCTTCTCTTCTCTTCTTGAATGATTTAGCTGGTTTTTTTTTTGTTTGTTTTTTTTTTTTTTGGTTTATTATTTATCAGTAGCATGTTTATAAAATATCTCTCTCTCTCTCTCTCTCTCTCTCCCTCCCTCCCTCCCTCCCCTTTCTGTCTCTAACAGGGCACCTGTTCTGGTGGCCTTAGCCTTAATTGAATGCGGGATGAAGTATGAGGATGCTGTGCAGTACATAAGACAGTAAGTTCTGGCATGTTTATTACCATTTACCATGGCCACCGTTGACATTTTGTTCGAGAACAAGTACCTCATCTTGAACAAAGGCATTTGACCAGTTGCAGATGTAAGCGTAGTCATAAAACTTTTAAACTTTTTTTTTTAAAATGAGTTGTTTTACAATTTAATGTATGCGCCTTGCATTTAATACTGCCCAAAGAACAGCATATGGCCTGCATGCAGCTGTTTGAACTGACATTTGTCACTGTTGGAACACAGGACTGGTTTTCCCTGTGCTGTGCTGCGATTACGGTGGCCAGTATTCATTACGTCATCGATTTGTGTTTTTTCTTTTCTTTTTTTCCTTCTCAGGAAGAGACGTGGAGCCTTCAACTCCAAACAGCTACTTTACCTCGAGAAGTACCGACCTAAGATGCGTCTCCGATTCAAAGACACCAATGGTCACAACTGCTGCATTCAGTAGGATGATAACTCAGCAGCTTGGGGAGGAAAAGAAAGGAAAAAAATGCAATTAATTATGATTATGAAAATGAGCCACAATTATGGAGCGTGAGGGCAGGTCTTTGTGGATTCACCAGCTGAAAAGTGGTCAAAGCGCACAAACAGGCTCACCTCCAGGTTACCAGTGTCCAACCATGAGTGAACATTTTAACGCAAGTCCCTCTTTGTTACTCGTGTCCAATCATGGGATAGATTTTTTTAATGCAGAAACAAATTGAACAATGGTTAAAGAAACTTCTAGAAATGTGTAATATTCTCATTGTTTGTAGTGAACCTTTTTTTTTTCTTTCTGTTTTTATTATTACTGGTCCAGTGTCTTCTGCGCAATGAATTTTATGCCCTTATATGAATGAACCTTGAGGCAAAAAGAAAATTTTGCCAGCATATTTGATGAGGAAACTGTTTGGGAGCATTGTGTGCCTGAGCAGGCATAGGGTTCAGTGTTCAGGGCATCGGGGATACATTTGCATAAAACGCAATCTCTTGAAGGTTTCACTTAAATGCAGTAATATTTTTTTGTCCACCCTGCTTTTGAGTCCCATTAATGGCTGGGCCTGGGCGGGTGTTTGACAGATGTGTACAGTACATGGTATCTGCAGGGAATATGGGTTCATCAGTTTTGGGCCTTTGTTTGTCCGTGGTGTTCTGGTCCTCTTGGGAGTGCAATACAACGTCCTCATTCAAAAGCCCCTCTTTTGTGACCGTCCTACACACTTCCTGTTTCCCACAGGAAGTCACTTGACATTTGTTCGAGGTACTCACTACTTGCAGCCACCCCTCACTTACTGGGTTTATGATGGGACATTCTTGTTGCCATGCTGTTTTATTTCATCTTTTTTTTTATTGAATAACCCTGTCACTAGACTATTGATTTAGTCGTCCTTCTGGGTGGGATGAAGAGAGAAGCTTACAAAAACAAAATGATCATAAATTGTGGTTGGATCTATTTTTTATTTTTACCCCATGAACATCTCTCCTTTCCTTTGCTTTGGAAATAATAAACTATTTCTGCTTTTAAAAAATTTCCTTGGATTCGCAGTGTTGGTTTTTGTTCTGTGTGTTGTCTGTATTTAACAACTCAAGCTTTCTTGAATTTAAATTGTTGGAAGAAAACAAATGAGAGTACTTTAACTTTTTTCGCCATAGTCTCCCCCCTCCCTTTCCCCAAAATGACGAACCTGGCCATATCAATGAAGATGACATTTGACGTCTTGGGGATAACCCCATTTTCAATTGGTGTGGAGGCTAGGGAAAAGGTCCATTGATATACATATAGGTGTCATATGTACTCATGATGAGGAAAAGAGTTGGTCTCTTCCTGTAGAAGTTGAATTGGTGCTTCAGTATCATGCTGAGATCCTTTTGCTCTCTGTGTATTCAAGCCAATACAGTCTTGGCCAAAAGTTTTGGGGGTGGCTCAAATTTTGTTTCGCAAACTTTGCTGCTTCAGTTTTTTGGGAACCCCCCCCCCCCGTTTCTATGGTGTACTGATGAACAATTAGAAGCATTTAATAAGTTTCAAAGACTCTTATGGGCAAATAAATCAAATTTTGCAGAGTCAGTATTTATAGTGTTGACCATTTTTCACGAGTGCTGCAGTTTGCTCTGGGGTGCTGGATATCCGCTTCGGAGCCAAATCCTGTTTGATGATGGCCCATTCTTGCCTGATCAGTGCCCAAAATTGATCACAATTTGTGGACTTCTGCTTGTCCCCCTGCTTTTTGGGGATCGCTCATTGGTTCTTGATCGGATTAAGCACTGCGGAGTTTCCTGGCCCTGGATAGAAAATTTCAGTGTGATCTCGGAACCACTTCGTCATAACTACTGCCTTGTAGTATGGTGCTCCATTATGCTGGAAAATGTACAGATCTTCCTCAAATTTCTCCTGGATTATTGAGAGAAGTTGCGCTTGGAGGACATTTGATACTAATTTTTATTCATGGTAGTGTTTTTGGGCAGAATTGTGAGTAAGTCCACTCCCTTGCATCGGAACCAACCCCACACATGGGTGGTCTCGGGGTGCTTCACTGTTGGTTAGACACAGGTCTCATGGTAGCCTTCACCTTTTCTTCTCTGGAAAGTAAATTTTCCAGATGTCCCAAACAGTCAGCGTCAGGATTCATCAGAAAAAATAGCTTTGCGTCAGTGTCGTGCCGTCCGATCCTTGTACTTCCAGCAGAATTTGCCTGTTTTTGATGGTGTTTCTGGGGAGAATTGACACCTGGCTGTTGTCCTTAAGTCTTCCCTCGCTGCATGCTGATGTGCAAACATCTCCATGCTGTCAATCTTGAGCAAGCTCTGCACTGGTGGCAACAGGATTCTGTCGCTAACGCCTCAGGAGGAGACTGTCATGGTGAATGTTTGACATTCACGGACGTCCTGAAACCTTCTTCACTGCAGTTGACTGTCTTTCCTGGAAGTTCTTCAAGACCTGGTGAATGGCTCTTTTAGGCGCAATTTCCTTGCATTTGAGGCCATTTAAATGCAAAGGGATGACTGCACGAGTTTCTTTGGAGGTAACCCTTGCTTACATAAAAAGACTGATTTCAAGCACTTCTACTTTGATAGCGATCATTTAAGTACAGCTCAGAACAGGTATGACTATCATTTGCTTGCCCAGTAAATTGTTAGTTTAAACGACTGTGTTGATAGTATAAGGCAAATTAACCAGTTTAAAGGTTACAAAATGGGAAAATCTGGGCACAACGGTCTCTTAAACTGACATTTTGTTTAGCAAGTGAATGATGGTCAAACCTGTCCTGCATCATATTTCTGTTAATTTTCAAGAAAATAAACACCTGTGTACAGAAACCTAATTTGGCGCTAGCTGATTTTCCCAGTTTCTAATTTGATTTGTTTAAAAATTGTTACCTGAAATGGCTTGCGATATCGAAATATACAGTAAAAACGCTACGTTAAAGGGTCTTTTACTTTTCATGGCTCAGATGGATATTTCTGACTAAATGTGCCTTAAGATGATCAACAACTGCTTTAAACACGAAATGCCCCTCATTAGGACAAATTAATCGCTTATAAAATCCAAAGATTGCAGTCATGGTTGGAACAAAACCCAGCATACACTGGGGCACCAGGACTAAGTTTGAGAACCACTGTGCTGGACAAATGAGACCGATCCATGGAGACCCCACTTCGCAACTTACAGGACTTAAAGGTTTTGCTGCTAATGACTTGGTGCCAGATACCACAGCACTCCTTCAGAGGTCTAGTGGATTCCATGTCTCGATGAGTCTGGGCTGTTCTGGCAGCAAAAGGGGGACCTACACAATATTAGGCAGGTGGTCATAATGTTATGGCTGATTGGTGTATACTCACTATTCTGTAATATTAGCTTGCTATTGTTGGCCAACTATAAAGTAGGCTAATTTGATGACACATGAAAATGGCATTCTTTCTCAGTCATAATTGTGTGCTGAAATTAAGACAAAATATTTTCTGAGGAAGCATGGGCAAATAGTCGCGCGCACGGACAAACAATGCAGATATTAATGTTAGCTTGCTTAGTTGGCTCAACTGTTGGCAAACTATAAAGGAGGCTAATTTGATGAAGCATGATTAAAGGTACGCTTCCAAAGAACAGTCATGGATGTGTAATACTGTAGTCAAAATATCTCAGTTTGTTGACATCAAATATTTTCTGAGGTAAAAAATTAAGGCAATACATGTATCAGATCTTGCTGAGTAAAATAATCTTCCTAAGGGGTGACACTTCTGATATAGTTTTTGTGGTCCACAGTTGATATATTGGTGACCACTAGAGCTGATTACAATCACCAGTTCCCATGAGTTTCCCTAGGAAATGCATGTGGATCATTTTTGACCACTTAGAAGCTTGGGGTATTAAACTACAAGTTCTTAAAGCATATGAAGGGCAAGTTAAAAATTTTATGGTATCATATAAAAAATATTTTTTGAGGAACAGCTGGAATATAAGATGATAGCTTTTCATTTCAAGGATATTGCAAAAAAAAGGCAATCTCAATGGATCCATTTTGACACACTTAAACCTACGGGCCCGTAAATGGGTCCGTGAAATGCAGCAGCGGTATTAAGACCTATTTTAGATTCTAGCAGAGATCCCAAGGTGTCCAATGATCCCAAATATGTTTTGCTGAGTTACAGGGAAATGTTTATAAAATGATGTACACGATCTACAGATATTTACCATTTTATGTAATGTTGTGGCCATAAAAACGTGGCGTTCTGGGTTTGAATATTTCGCTCGATACAGCAGGTACAGAATATGTGTTACATTGTCCTATAGAATGAAAAAAAATGCTTTTTCTGCCTTTTAACCTACTTTAAGGAAAACTTTAGTGAAAAGTTGAGTTGAAGGGGTTAAGCATCTAAGGGTGAAGGAAAGTGCTATAAGTGTTGTTGAGAAAGTAATTAATGAATTAAGGGTGAGCTGTGTTTGGCTGGGAAGCTGAGGCATGTACTTCATGTGACTGGCCATTATTTCTGGGTGCGTAATGTCAGGCTTCTGCACGGTTGCCGCCCACCAATTCTAGATGTTGCTTTAAAAATATTGAACATCAAACTTTTTAAACTAAACAGGACATACCGGACCATTGCAATTAGATGAGTGCTCCTCAAACCCTTCCAGGAGTACCACTTGTCCTGCATGTTTTAGATCTCTTTGTGCTCTAGCACAGGTGATTCAAATGATCAGGTCATTAGCAATCCATCAGGCTGCATGATAATGAGCAGATCATTGGAATCACCTGTGCTGGTGCGGGGAGAAATCCAAAACATGCAGGACAAGTGGTACTCCAGGACAGGTTTGAGAAGCACTGAGGATGGATCCACAATTTACTGTAATAAATGGCTTTGCAGCTGGCTGCAGGCCTTTTTTTTTTTTTTTCTTATTAGTTTTAAAACAATAATTGCATATTCAATTTCTTTAACAATGCAGAGGATTCAGCCGCAGTGGTGTTATCTTCTTTGCTTCCGAAGATTGGCGGCCTGAACTGAACTTTAAACGCATGCTGTGTGCATCTGTGTGAAAAAGAGGCTGCATCCTCTTGTGGTCAATTTCCCATGACATTCAATTTTTGCCTTACTACATGATACCACGCCACTCCTTTAAGCTATTTAAGTGGCACCTTATTTCTGCAGTTGTGTAATAATGCTTATTGATACATGACTGATGCACCACAGTGCCAGGTTGTTTGTAAATCAGAAAAAACATTTCAAATTTTGTTCACAGTAAAAATCTTGGTGTTAATTCAACTCCAGTAGAGTTTGAGACCAACCCAGCCATCTTAGCCTCAAATAAACTCTATTGGAGTTCACTTAACACTAGGATTTTTACTGTTTCATAGGCATACAGTTGTGTTAAAAAATAGCAGTACGCTAAAAAATCTGAATAAAGTGCAAATATTTTTTTAATAACCTTCAGTTCCAAATTCCAAATGTTGTGCAGACATTACATATTCAATTCCAAATTAAAGCATTAACAAATTTTATCAAGTTTGTGTTATTCCTTTCCAGGCAGCAAAGAAAAGGAATACTAGTCTGTTCAAAAAAACAGCAGTGTCTAACTCAGGCACTAAATTTAACTCAAGATTTACCTTCACTCTTAATTACAGAACTAATATTTAGTTGCATAACCATTGTTTTTTTTTCAAACTACATTCCAAAGTTCCTGTGAATTTTTGGGTTTTGCTTCAGAAATAGCATTTTTAATGTCACCTCGCAAGTTTTCAATGGGGTTGAGGTCAGGGCATTGTGCTGGCAACTCCATTACCTCATCCTGTTTGTCTGGAACCAAGATGTTACTCACTCACTCGTGTGTTTGGGGTCAATGTCTTGTTGAAACACCCATTTTAGGGGCATGTCCTCTTCGGGATATGGCAACATAATCTCTCAAGCATTTTGAGGTATTCAAAGTGATCCATAATCCCTATTATATGATAAATAGGCCCAGCCCCATAGTATGAAAAACATCCCCATACCATGATATTTGCACCACCATGCTTCACTGTCTTCACAGTGTACTGTGGCTTGAATTCAGTACCCGGGGGTCGTCTGACATACTGTTGACAACCACAAGACTGAAAAGAACAATTTTACTCTCATCACTCCAGAATGTTGGGCCATTTCCCTTCGGGCCAATCGATGTGTTCCTCGGCAAATTTTAACCTATTCTGCACGTTCTGTTTTTTCAACAATGGTGCTTTACAGGGGCTTCTTGGTGATGGCTTGGTTTGATCAAACATCCTCTGACTGTAACAGCACTTGCAGGTAATTTTATATCATCTTTGATTTTTTTTGGAGGTGATGATTGGCTGAATTTTTGCTATTCTGACTATTCTTCGGTCTGTTTTAACAGTAGTTGCTTGTTTCCTTGTGGGTGTTTCAGGGTTTTGTTGCCACTTTAAAGTATTTGAGATCATTTTAGCTGAGCATCCTATAATTTGCTGCACTTCTTTATACGTTTTCCCCTCCCCAAACAACTTTTTAATCAAATTACGTTGTTCCTCCAAACAGTGTTTGGAATGGCCGATTTTACTTTGCAATTCAGAAGGAAATATACTTTATAACAATGTGTGAAACATTTGCTTCCCCTCTTCCTTAATGGATGGTGAGTTTTCCATGTTGGGTCCCTGCATTTTGCCTATTGTCAGCTAGGATAGGCGCCAGCTCCCTGCAACCCGATTGAGGAAAAAGCAGTATAGATAATGAATGGATAGATTCATTAGCCATGTGTCTTTATTTTACCTTGGAAAAAGTAAAATGCATTTTCTGTGAGTCAGGAAAAACATATTAATATGGATCTGACTCCTGTCTGGGTCTGTGAGCTGCATGGTAATTTTGCAGGCACACTGTGGCTGGACACTCAACAGGGCATAGATGGCTCCCCTTGCAAAAAATGTGCCACCTGGTGCTGCTTACTGCAGATGAATACTAATGTGAATGAATTGAAAATATTTGTTTGCAGCTTGACTACAAATGGATTGCAGTGTGGACGTGAAGCAGAAGAATTTTGCTTCAAATTTTGTGCTCTTTGCAAAGGCCTCTGGCATCATTCTCTGTATTGATACCTAACAGCAACAGTTGAGAATAGTTGTTTTATCTTATTCACATGCATTTGATCAGTCATGTCAAATTATATGAGATGTTAGGTGGCAATTGGTTGACAGTGCTGCATTTACACTTGTATTTTAGTGTAATGCAAGGTGTGCACAATGTCTTGAGACTCCAAGAGATTCAGAGAAGGACAAGGCTGGTGTCCTCATGTATACCAGAAATTTTTTATTAAAATTTTTTTTTCTGATGGTTCTAAACATCCAGGAAATCTGGACGTCCGCAAAAGACTCAGAGTTGAGCCGCTGCCCCTTGGGGTTGGGAGGGGTCAGTGGAGGTGGATTTTGTCAGGATGTGACTTTGGTTTTCTGGGCATGTCCAACTGGGTGGAGGCCGTAGGACAGACCCAGGAGAGGCTGGGGGCATTATGTCTCCCAACTGACCTAGGAATGGCTCGGGATCCCGCTGGTAGAGTTGGATGAAGTATTTTGATAGGGGATGCCTGGACTACTTTGCTGAGTCCGCTACCCCCGCAGCCTGGCCCTGGATAAGCAGTTGAAAATGAATGGATGCATGGTTCTAAATGTTCAGGGAGTTTGCATGGAGTATGGTTTGTTTTTTGCCGAAAATAAGCAATGTGCAAAGTGTCAGTCTGATTTCCCTGAAAATCTGATAATGGTGTACATGGATATGCAGTCAACTCCTGAATTATTGACATCCTTCATGAAAATGAGAAGACATGATTGCATAAAATAAACGTATATCATGGGCTTTACTATATATTTTTGGCACATGAGGGACCCATTCACTTTTATCTTAACACAACAATTAGAATGAAAACCAAGTTGGATGAGTAATTTCAGTTAATTTTGTCTCCAAAGCTTTGGCTTCAAAATCATTACCTCCGTTTTGGTTAATCTTTGGTGGAACAGAGGTGGATACAAACTCTGTGTCTCCTCCTATTGTCTGACATGATTGGTGAAAACTTAGAGGTATCTTTGACCTTGCCTCCATACTGACCATTTCAAGATCTTTGCAGGATCTAGATGTTTGCTTATTGAATGCCCTTTTACATTTGAATCATAGGTTTTGAATCAGGGTAAGGGCCTCTTTCATGTAACAACCTTTCTACACAACCTGTTGACATGTGGATTGCATCTAAAAGTGGACTGAGAGACTTGATAACCCGAAAAAGTATAACGATCTGTAGCTTTGAACTGGTGATCCTTGGGTTATATTTGCCATCTCAGCGAGTGTCAAATTGTGAACCTGGTTAGGCAGTACATGGGAGGCTGTATGAATTGCTTCCTCTTCCTTCTGGGCAATTTACTTCTGTTAAAAAATGTTTTGATTACAGGTATACAGTGCTGTGAAAACTAATCAGCTCCTTTCCGGATTTATATTTTTGCTTATTTGTTATATTTAAATGTTTTGGATCATCCAACAAATTTTATATGAGACAAAGGCAATGTGAGGAATGCAGTGTTCACTTTACACCAGATGTAACAGGACCCTTGTCTTCCAAAGTGTTATAACTTTTGACTACTCAGCCCACATAATATTATCCCAAAATTCTTAGGGGTCATCAAGATGTTTTCTTTGGCACTTTTGAGATGAGCCCTTTTGCTCTTTTTGGTCAGAGGTGGTTTTTGCCTTGCAACTCTCCCATTGATGCCATTAGAGTCTTAAGATGGAGACCATTGCAATGACTCAAGAATAAGAGCCATTTTATTTCCATTGCATGAAACCAAACAGTTTTGCGCAATGGAAATTGTTAGGTTTTTCCTTCTTTTCTCGAAAATGAAACATCTTAATTTTGGGTGAAAACGATAAACCAGCTAGCAATGTTTATGACAAGTATATGAGGGGAAAATGTTCAGACATTAGAAAAGAGAAAATGAGAAAGAGATGGTGCACCTGGGACGGTTCACCACTGTTCCAAGTTTTCTATATTTGCAGATATAATAATAGCTGTCACCTTGGTCTGCTGGAGTCGCTGCATGTAGAAATGGCTTTGTAACTCTTTCCAGACTGATGTCAACGACTTTGTGTCTCATCTGTTCTTGAATTTCTTTAGATTGCAACATCATGTGCTGCTTTCTGACTACATCAAATTGCCATACAGGTTCTATATAAATGATATTTATATTCATCAGGGCTGGCAGTAATCATGCCTGGGTTTGTCTAGTGAGATTGAACCCATTTACCTATTAGATTTGTTTAATTGGTTGATTGGTAACCAAGGTGGCAATTACTTTCTCTAATTCGGTCAAATGGGGTTGGATAGCTTTTTCCTTCACTAAAAAACAAAATACAGGAAAAGTTGAATGATGGCAAAAAATACACCTGGTGGAACATCTCACTGCAAATTAGATTAATTGGCAACAGGTCAGTGACATGATTGGTTATAAAAAGTCTTTCAGACATAAAGATGCCAATGGCTTTACCACTCAGGGACAGACTGCATGGGAAAATCATTCAACAATTTAAAATAACATTTCTCAATGTAAAGTTGCAAAGAATTTGGGGATTTCATCCTTTACAGTACTCAATATTATCAAAAGATTGTGAGCATCCCGAGAAATCTCTGTACACAAGGGACAAGACCGAAAACCAATATTCAGAGGCCATGATCTTCAGGCCCTCAGGCAGCACTGCCTTAAAAACAGATGGGATTCTGAAGTGGAAATCACTGCATTAGCTCAGTAACACTTCTGTAAACCATATTTTGTGAGCACCATTTGTCACAGTTTCCACAAATGCAAGTTAAAACTCTGCCATGCAAATATTAAACCAAGATCCAGAAATGCTACGGCCTTCACTGGGCTGGAGCTCATTTAAGATGGACTGAGGGGAAGTGGGAAACTGTCCCGTGGTCTGACCGATCAAAAATGTGAAATTATTTTGGGAAATTATGGATGCCGCATCCTCTGGGCTAAAAAGGAGAGGGACCATCCAGCTTGTTGTCAGTGCACAGTTCAAAAGCCAGCATCCCCCATAGTATGGGGGTGCATTATTGCACATAGCATGGGTCACTTGCACATCTGTGAAGACACCATTAGTGCTAAACAATATATACAGGTTTGAGAGTTTCAAGTACTGCCATCCCAACATCTTTGACAGGGAAGGTCTTGCTTATTTCAACAAAACGATGCCAAACACAACATTCTGTACGTATTACAACAACATGGCTCTGTAGTAAAAGAAGCTGGGTGCTAAACTGGCCAGATCTGTCACCCACGGAAACTATTTGGCGAATTTTGAAAAAAATATGACAGAGGAGTCCGCAAAGTGTTGATCAGCTGAAAGCCTACATCAAGCAAGAATAGGAAAACATTTTGCTTCCAAAACTATACCAGTTGGTCACCTCAGTTCTCAAACACTTTCAGAGCATTGTTAAAAGAAAAGGTGATGCAACACAGAGGTAAACACTGCCCCATCCCAACTTTCTTGAAACATTTTGTTGTCATAAAATTCAAAATGAGCAAATATTTTTCAAAAAACAATAAAACTTCTCAGTTTCAACATTTGATATGTTGTTTTTGCACTATTTTCAATGAAGTATAGGGTTTAAATGATTTGCAAATCATTGCATTCTGTTTTTATTTACATTTTACACAGCGTCCCAACTTTTCTGGATATGGGGCTGTACTTTTGTCATCTGTGTCTATGCTAAAATTAGTTTGGTGATCTGAAACATTTAAGTGTGACAGATATGCAAAAATAGAAGAAATCGGGAAGGGGGCGCATACGTTTACTTCTCTGTTTTCATCTGTGTATGTATTCACCAGAAAGCTCTTTAGTTTTTCTTATGTTATGGATGAGAGGGATTTTATGCTTATTTTATTTTTCCGCGGTCGGCGGGTGCGAACTAGCCAGTTGATCACTGCAATCAACACCGCTCATACCGTAGTTGTTCTCAACAATACAACGCGGTTTCACCATTTGCTCACCCTGACGATTCCTCATCGCTGTTTCGCACATGCGGCCCGCGGATTGACAGCATCTTCACCAGCTTTTTGTCCTGCCGCAGCAGATCCAGCATCAGTTCATTTGGCTGTCACCATGTGATCACGGTGAAAATGAACGAAACAAAATTTACAAACTTAAAGTAATGGAATGTATGCACGTTACTTCTTATATCACCCAAGACCAATCATAATGTCACATGAACTCAAACCATTGTCTGTGTTTAGATGCAAAGCAAAAAGCATTCATGATAACAGTTCAGCGTGTTTAGATGCAAAGCAAGCAACGTGATAAGACGCTGCTCCGGGACTCGAGCCAGTCGGCAGTAACACGAGTAGGCTACACACGTTTCAGCTGATAAGAGATCGGGCAGGCGTGAGTTGCGGTAATGTAAATATACAGGAAACAAGTGGTTAAGGTGGGAATTTATGGCCAGTTCATGTTGGAGAACTTTTTTCCTCTGGGAAGTGAAATGATCATTTCAAAACTATTTGAATTTATTCAGGTTTTCTTTGCCATAAGTGTGAAAAGTTTTTAAAACAGAAGTTTTTTAGAAGGGGTAAATACTTTTTCACAGCACTGTACATGCTAGGTCACCTCTCCTACAGATGCTTTACACATTTGGTATGAGGGTCAGATTTTACTGTGCATGCACAAATAAAGTTTAGCCCAGTGTGAATCATTAATTTACTCACTGTGTTTAACTTTGGGTGGTTTTCTGTTAACCTTTCACTTATTTTGGGAAATCTTTCACTTTTACTGAAACTGAACTATGTTTTTTTATGAGATAACTGTTTGCTACAGATCATGCCTTATATCAGCTGGTACATCACTCTTCTGTCAGAAAAAACAAAGCCAACAGTGTCTCCTCCAACATCAAAGGGTATATCGGCAAAATCCCCAAGCAAAAGCTCCCAAAAAGACAGCCTAGCCTCAGTATTTCCCCAGACAGCCTTATGAAATTATTACAAACTGAACCCAATTTTTATCTTATATATGCTCACACTGCCTATATTTACTCAGTAAAATACACGTAATGGCAGATGTGGACATGGCGGCAACGACTTTATAGTATCGACTCGCATGTTTGATAAAAATCAAATGGCATAATTTCAAGGTGATACTACTTGCATACCAGGCAATATGATGGAACTGAGGTGTTCCAGGAAATTAATGAGTTAATATATTATTTTTTATAATGCAAAGCCCAAAATCAATCCAGTTCTCCAACTTGATAAGATCTAAAGGCAAATGAAATTGAAATTAACTTTATAAAATAGTTTTTGAGCTATCATGTTAATACAAAGGATCTGCGGTGGACATGGCAGACCAGGTGGAAAAGATTATTTCATTGTATCGACATGCATGACTGAAAAAATCAGATGGTAAAATTTCAAGCTGATATTGCTATACAAGCTGATCTAATTGAGTTATCGCATGAAAGGCAGGGTAGGTAAGATTCTAAAGCTAGCAGAATTTGAAAGCAGCATCTCCTTAGAGCTCTGCCTAAGCCCACCCCCTGCCCTCAGGACTCCCTCCAAAGCCATACCCCACACACAGTCAGGCACGAGCATTGCAGTGTACACAGGTCGTGTAATCAATCCTTGTTTCAAAGGTGCGGAAGTCGAGCATTCCTTCTCATGACTACATAATAATAAACGGACCCTGTATCAGCACATTGGTGAAAAGCGAGTATGTAAACAACACATGTTCTGACACCGGAAACCATATACCATTACACGAGTTAGCGTTGTGTTATAAAGGTATATGCAAACATACATTAGCTAATGTAACTTATTAGCCTGGATCATAGACTGTATAAAAAGATGGACGAATCTACCGTGACGTCATCCATTGGTTTCAGCATACCTTAAAGGAAGCCTCGATTTTGGCTATTTGAATTGCGCCATGTTGTCATTTTGAAACCGGATGTGATTTCTACTAGACGAGAGCGTGTATAGATCCGGGGAGGACCGTGGCTCTGGATCTGACCGTATCGGACAAGGACCAGAGGATAGCCATGCCCCTAAAGCATATTCTGGCTTTATCTTTTATTCTAGTCTATATGGGACCATAATTTACAAAAATGAACATCATGATATATCGTAGGAGACTTGAAACTTGCTATAGCTACCATAAAATAATGTGAAAAATCATTATTTAAATGAAAAATCAGGTGGGAAAGTAGGGTCATTTTCTCATAGACTTCTATAGCATTGAACTTCTTTCTGCAACCACCGACGTTGCCATCTGCTGGCCATTGAATAGAATGCCATTTTACGGTACTTCCGCATGGACTTCATTTTTCAGACTAGGGTGCTGCGTCCATCTTTTTATATAGTCTATGGCCTGGATAAACAGGTAAGCTAACTTCAGTATTGGTATAATATGACTAACGTAACATAAATAGTTACTTAGGCTAAACTATTCGTGAAAACAATCCTCCACCAAAACAAAACAACAACTTAACTGTCCAGCAGAAAGACGTCAACCATTTCATCACTTTTCAGGCCTTTCAACTCCCTTAGTCGCCTATTGACTTGAGTTTGTCCTCTTTCTATATCTGCAGCCTTTTTTTTTTTCTGCTTCAGACTTTCTTTTCCTGGCCTTTTTGGCGGGGCGAGCGGTCACAAGTAACCATGGCAATGGCAGTTTTGGCAGAGTTCGAATTGCCCCAGAGCACTATAGTTTGGTCAAAAATCACACTGTAAATAATACATGCAGAACTAAAGTCCCTCAGTATGTATTCGCCTCTTCAGCAATGCCCTTTAGTCAATCAAAGGTTTTTGGGCATGCTTTACTTAGGGCACCTGATAGTCGCCTATTTAGTGATGCACTCGAGCCACGACCATTCTCTGGTATGCTTCCAACAACCTCTTCTTATTTTGATTTGATTTCAAAACAACTTTCCTCTAGCAGCGATTACGCGCTTTGAGTGCAAGCTCGTACACTGCAAGTGTAGAATACGCGCAGGGAGGCGAGGAGGCTTGTCATTGGTTCTTTCCAGCCGGACCGCAAGGTAGTGATTGGGTGGTGTTTTTAAAGGATTACACAAGCTACAGATGACAAATCTTTTTCAGTCCTTTTTCAGAATTCGTAAGTTATTTATTGCTGTTGGAGTGCAAAGACCATTTCAAAAAATATAACAAAGACTGTATACTTCATGATTTTACCTACCCTGCCTTGAACACGAAGGATCTGTGGTGCATACAGCCGCGGCAGATGTGCACATAGTGGACGTGGATTTGGTGGCAATGATGATTCCATATTATCGACTTGCATGACTGAAAGGATCAAATTGCTAAAGTTGAAGCTGATTTTTTTTTTTTTTAATTCTTACTCTTTTATTGAATTTTCATATTATTTGGCTGCTCAATCACAACCAAACCCTCTTTGTCTCATTTAACATGATTGTTTCATCTCCTGTCTACATTTCCTCAGTTATCACTTTCAATATTTTTTATTAAGGAAAAATCATGATACAACACAAACAATGAGATAAGCACAAATAAAATATGAAGTAAACATTGAATGTAAATCGCGTCATGAGTGAAAATTGGGACACGATCACGAGCACCCAGCTACCCGCGCACACTAAGGGCTTTAAATTCGTTGACCAGGCGCAGGCGCGGCGAACAGGGGGAGCGCCGTGCCAACGGGGTGTATCCAGGCGTATTTTGCAATTTTGTGCCCGGCGCAAGTACTCCTCTGTCCTGCCTCTGTCCCTCCTGCCAGCGCAAGTGGCAAAGAGGGAGGAGAGAAGGCGTGAGTGGGTTGAACACAGCCGAGTCAAATCTTCACCAATCAAATGAGCTCCTCTATTCACCTTTAAAGTGTTGGAATAAAGAAGCCTCTGTCCTATATCTGCATGATGCGTTAATGTTGCATTTTACTTTGCTGCTTCAGGCATGTTTTCTACACCGCTTACGTCTATATTAACCATTACGAATATGAGTTAGCTGGCTAGCTAGGGCATTCGCAAATTATTACCATTAGCGAACTTGAATGGAATTTCAAAACGAAACGACGTCAGATCATCCAAACTTATGAAGTTGGAATGAAATACGACGGTTGCTCATTTATTTCTTCTGCCTGCATCATTGGGAAGAGAAACGATGGATAGCGTGTTCCTATCATTACACCCTGTTGCTGCTTAAAATTTTGGGATTAATATGCATGGACAACAATGCAAGATACGTTCCACATTTATTTTCAATATGTGATCTTAACTCAGTGCGAGATCATAGCAATCAGGCTGCATTCCTTTCCCCAACTAAAAACGATAAAACCTAAGTGACAATAATAGTATTAAGCCGCTTGCACACTGGACGCGAAACAAATTTTTCGCACGACAGATCACATTCAAAGTCAATGCAAAGACGTGAATACACGCGTGTATTCGCGTCTTTGCATTGACTTTGAATGTAATCAGTCTTGCGAAAAATTTGTTTCGCGTCCGGTGTGAAAGCAGCTGAAGGACACATACCCACATAGCCTACACACGCACTCACGCACCCACATGCACACATCTCTCTCTCTCTCTTTGATCTGACATCAGGACAATCGAGATACTATCATTTATGTGCTGATTCAGATAGTTACATTAAATAGTGGTTGCTGTAATTATTAATTGCTTTGAAATATGCCTGACATTCTGGAAACCTGCCTGTGAGGTTTCGCTGACATGTGCGCACTGTGCGCCAGTCAGCCAAATTACCATTGCACAGAAAGTAAACCAGGTTGAAGCTGGCGAGCTCTCTGCGCACTTTGGTCGGAGCCTTTTGCCACCAAAATTGTCACTGCGTCATGATGAATATGTGACACCTCCCCCTACTACGCCGCCACACCCATCACGTCCGTCTACCAAATTGCCAAAGTGGCTGCGCACGGTGTTGCACCGCACAAAATTACCACTGCGCGGGCCACACCGGACGAAATTACCACTGCGCGGGCTGCACCGGACGAAATTACCACCGCATGGGCTGTGCCACACTGCGACACCCTGCTCTGCGCCAAGAAATTAGAGCCCATAGAGTGAATTTAGGAAGAACAGACTTTAGACATGCATGATTGAAATCTCCACCAATGATATGTGCCCCATCAGGATGAACCAGCTGCAGTTTACTTATGGCCTTATGGAGGTGGCTAAGGGTCAAGCTAACGTTAGCATCCAGGGGAATGTAAACAGGCCTGACAATTACTACTGAAATCTTTCTTGGCAGATAGAAGGGACGGCAGATGACCATCAACGCCTCAGGATGAGGTGAACAGTGGCTATTGATAGCTTTGCTCTGTGAGCACCAGTCATTATTGACATAGAAACACAGACCTCCTCTTCTGCTCTTACCAGAGTTCCGGTTGTGGTCGCACTGGTGGATAGTGCGTCCTGCTAGTTGCACTGCTACATTAGGGATTGCAGGATGGGGATTGCAGTCAAAATCATCACACAGCAGTTACAGGCAAAGTTATTGGTTGCTATTCACAGCTCTATGTTGTTCATTTTGTGTGCGATGGATTGGACATTGGCCAGGAAAAGACTGGGGAGCAGAGGTTTGTGTGGCTGCTTCCATAGCCTGGTTATCTGCAAACTCATTGCGCCGATAAAATTAGTATAAGAAATAATCATGCAAATCATGCAAGTGGATAAGATTGACTAAATTGCGGCAAACTGCTACGAGTAAGTTCATTACTGGGGCTGCCTGTAAAGGAGCCTGAGTCTAGGTCTGCCGTGCCATCTATCCACGGGTGTACTGGGAGTTCAATTCAGCCAAGGCATTTTCCATCTCTGACTGGCCGGGGGGTGGGGTGTGCGGTGGGGAGGAATGTCCGAAAACAAATAATCAAATTTATATTAAAGATCCTATTTATTCTAAAGATGGCTTGAAATAAATTAAATACAATGATGCTGTCCTCAATTAAAAACATAACATGAAATAACATTTTCAACATGTAAACTAACGTATTTCTACTGAAGTATTATTATTATGATTATGATGATTATTATTATTATTACATTTCTGTAAATTAATATGAAAAAGAAATATGACTTTGGGGTCATTTAGACTGCAGAATTTTTCAATGAGTCCATGGCATTATTTGGATTATTATTATTTAAAATAACTTTACATACCTTACTTTCTGACCCTAAATGACATAGCATACCCCACTAGCTTCAGAACCGTAGTACTTGCTGGTTGCTTGTCTAATGATGACAGGTGATTCTGAATGTCAAAACAGGGTTTTGGAATGGAAATTTTGGAAAGTCTTCCTGTATTCCAGTACAAATTTCATTTGACACTGTAAAAGAAACTTGTAAAATGGATCACTATGCATTAAAAAGTAGGGTAATAACAACTTGTCCATCAGTAGGGTCGTTTTGTAAGCTCAAGTTAATTTTAACCAAACACATACAAGCAATGGCCTATTAATTTACCATCAATCTTACCGCTTCCGTGTCCTCCTCCACCTGAAAACTGCTGGCCACATGAGGATCATTATGACCAAACAGCTGGTCAATTTTTTGCATTTGGAAGCCTGAGCCTCCAATGCCTGCTTCCTTTATTCTCTACACTTTCGTGCTCCCCCTTAGCTTTTTGACATTTTAATCTGATTTCCAATACTCATGGATACATGTTTCTGGATTGTTAACGCAACAGGGGACAAGCAAGGCCATTAGTCAAACAAATTTCCCAGCAAGCCAGGCTTCGTAAACTTCGTAAATAAATGCTGGATAGCCTTAGCCTACACGTCGCTTTTTATTTGCGAGCAAACATTTTTTCGGACATTCCTATAGCTTAAGGCATATATCGAGGGCTGACTGCAATAAACAGTTATGTCCAGATGTTATACATTGGATAATGTATAACATCTTGCGTGATACCAAAGCCTGTTTAGAAAAGAAACTCACTTTTTTGCGCGTGTTCGTGTACTTATGCCAGACAGTAACTTTTTGTACTGACAGTCAGCCAGTTTATGGGCTAACACTAACTTGTTCCATATTGCCATTTGACTGTACTGTAGACTCATTTCTTACCTCCGCTAATAAGAGCGACTTCAACGCATTTATGTAGAAACACACACCGGACTCAATTTGTTAAACAGCTCTTACAATGGTCTTTACAGTGCAGGAATGTCACAATTCCTGGTTTGTGGTTTAAAAAGTTCGATGTTGCAGGAGCATCATGTTTAATTCATGCTGAGTGACAGTTCATTTGTATGGCTTCCTTCTGATGGTCAAACCAGGTGTTTCTTCCCAGCATTTGTAACCTCTGCTTCAATGTTGACAGAGAGGATTGAGGCAGAGCACACCTAATACAGCAAAACGAGCTTAGTAGAACTTCTGTAACCTTGTAGCCTTATTCCTTGTATATTTTTTGTCAGAATGTATTTTTCTGATTCTCTCGTTGTATACAGTCGATGGGTTCTCACATGAGGATCAGCATAGTTCTCTATGCTTTCACTATAGCTTAGCACATGCAGATACATTCCAAAATCAAAGTTTTTAGACTAAGTTAAGATGACTACATCAACCACTAAATTAATGTCACTAAAGCGTGAGGATGGAGAGGGCAAGGAGGAGAAAACAGTGGAGGGAAATACAGAGGAAGCAATCAGGTACACCTTATTGCTAACTTTAATATAGGCAGCTGTCCATGATATCAGATTAATGAGGATAGAAGTCTATTGCATAAGGGTCCTTTCAGAGTATGTATTTGAATTGCAGAGCTATCAAGTAATGTTTGTTTATCAATATTACTTAGTGGAGCAGAAAACAGTCAGGAAGAGAGGGAGACAAGCATAATGAATGAGACTGGTGATGACAACAGATAGGCAGTGTCTTTTTGAAGTTTGCTGGTTAATAGCTAAAATCAGACCTTCACTACAGTGTTACAGGAGGTGCTGTTGTAACCCATTAATGGTATGTTCACTTGTAAAAATTAGATCAGAAGGGACAACACTTGCCTCTCAGAAGGGAGTCCTGAAAGAGAAGATGGATGTTTCAGAGGAGAGAGATACAGCAGAGGAAAGATCAAGGGAGAGACCTCAATTTGAAGACCCAGCCACTTGGCCCTCACCACATGAAATCAGTCACTCATTCCGGCAAATTATGGTTGAGAATAGCCCTCTGAAATGTCCTGATGGACCATATCCTAGATCAGACAAAAGTAACAGATGCTTTTCCAAGGCTTACCTCTATCGCTTACTCTTTCATGGTGAGCGTGTGAACAGGGACTGGTTATTGTATTCAAAAACTACATCTAAAGTGTACTGCTTTGCATGTAAACTATTTGGTGGCGTTGAAGTTTGTGATACATGTCTTGTGTTGGGATACAACAACTGGCAGTCTCTTTCACACACTGTGCAACATCATGAAACAAGAGATTGTCATATAAATGCTTACCTTTCATGGAAAGAATTGGCCTCTCGCTTGCACCTTGGAAAAACAATTGATAATGAGTAGCAAAAAGCTACAGCTGCTGAAAAGTCTCACTGGAAAGGTGTTTTGACCCATGTAATTCACTGTATCCTTTTTCTTGCTGAAAGAAATTTACCACTGAGAGGCAAGAATGCAGTATTATTAAGTCCTAAAAATGGAAATTTCCTGGGCTTGATTGAGCTGTTGGCACGTTATGATGTTACAATGGCAGAACATCTTAGAAAAGCCTGTTCCAAAAACAACCCAGCATACCTTTCATGGTGCACTCAGAATGAGTTTTTACAGTCCATATCAGAGTGCATTATTGGCAAAATCTGTGCACAGGTAATTGCCTCTAAATATTTTGCAGTAGAATTTGACTGCACACCTGATATTTAAAACAGGAACAGGCCTCTGTCATAGTTCGGCATGTGCACATAGATGAAAACAAAAAGGTGACTATATGTGAATCTTTTGTTGGTTTCACAGCTGTGAAGGACACAACTGGGCAGGGCCTCTCAGAGACATTGATTAGTGTCATACAGGAAAAACTTGGTCTAGACTTAGTTAATGGCTCCAATATGAGAGGGATTCACAGAGGTGTCCAAGCATTGATTTTGCAAAAGAGCCGAGAAGCACTGTTCATTCCTTGTTGTAGCCACAGCCTTAATCTGCTATTATGTGATGCAGCCTCCTCCAACAGAGAATGTTTGAGCTTCTTTGGTACTTTACAGAGGTTGTACACAATTTTTTCCTCATCTGTTAAGAGATGGGATATTTTGAAAGAGTTTGTGGACATAACACTGAGGCCACTGTGTGACACCAGGTGGGAAGCAAAATTAGACTCAGTTAAAGCTGTACAGTGCCAGTTAGGGGGAATTCTTGATGCTTTGCAGAAGCATGAAAATGTCTCCAAACACTGTAAAATTGCATCAGAAGCAAAAGCATTGTCAGAGGAAATAGTCTGCATGGAATTTCTTGTGTGTCTGATAATTTGGTCTGACCTTTTGACTGAGATCACACATGTAAGCAAGGCACTGCAAGCAGCAGATATCTCACTGGATACAGCCATTGTGATGGTTTGTTCTCTGAAAGACTTCTTGGTTCAGTACAGGGTAGAGGGTTGCTATTGCTCGCCAGATGGCAGGTGAATTGGATTCTGGTGCAGAGTTCCGAAAGAAACGCCCCCACAAACAGAGAAAGTTCCATGACGAAAATTCAGACTACACTGATGATCAAGACCCTGAAACTTATTTTAGATGCATGGAGTTCAATGTAATTATTGACACAGTTACTCAAGAGCTTAATGCAAGATTTAGAAATGTTCAGCACGTCTCAGAAAAGTTCCAGTTCATCACCAAGGTGGGACATATGACAAAGGAGGAATTGGAGGAATCAGTAACTTGCTATGCCCTAGCAACCAGTGATGTGTCAAGGGACATCATAAAAGAAATCTACCTTGCAAGTCGTTTACTTAAAGGGCAACAAAAGGCAATCAATAAATTATATTTTCTTCTGCAAGAAAATCTGGTCTTAGTTTTTCCAAATTTGTCAGTAGCTTTTAGAGTATTTCTGACAATGCCATTGACAGTTGCATCTGCAGAAAGGTCATTGAGTAAACTTAAGCTGATCAAATCTTACCTTCAATCAAGTATAAACCATGACCGATTGACACAGCTGGCGGTGATTTTAGTTGAAAGCCAACTTGCACATTTGACCATATGCTTTCATTTGACCATATGCTTGAAAACTGGGCAAGCATGAAGGGAAGGCGTGTCATAATTTAATTGAAATTGAAATATTGCAATGAAAATGAAATATAGAATGACTGTAATGATCAGAACTGTACAGTAATGCCATGTAATGATTAAATTTTGTCCACACACTTGTACATGATATATGCCATTGACTTTTATGCCAGTAGGATGGGGTAAGGTGTGGGTGTAGGTGTTGGGGGGGCACTGTTGTTGTTGTTGCATACCCCCCAAAAAATGGGTAGCTGTGCCCCTGTTCCAAAGAAAAAGTTTTTTCTCAAGACCCTCAATTTTGTCTGCAACCAAGAACACTGAGCTGTCGCTGCATTGAATTGATATGTTGAGTTGACTTAACAGATCAAATTCATCTGATAAGTAAGCCAGCTTTGCACAAAAGTTTCCATCAGTGTAGTGTTCAACAAGAAGCAAGTACTGCTCTTCCAGATATCTGCAGACCTCATTTCTCAGTTCAGAAAGGTGATACACGTCCTCTTGAAAGCCGCTTTACTTCACTGGGGTACAAAGGTGCAAATGGTCTGAATGAAGTCTTTCACACAGGGTAGCAAAACACCTTCAGTTGAGGGCATTTTTCTCAATATAGTTCACAGTTTTCAAAGGTACATTCATGCTCCATGCAACTCTGGGGACATCGGCTTTGTTGCAAGATTTTCCTTGTGTCAGAAGCAGCGTGTCTACTTGGCGTCTGGTGCCCTCTGTTGCACCAGCATGAAAACACCACAATGTATTCCTGTCATTGATGCAGTGCCATCTATGCGAACGCCTACTCAGTTTTTCCAATCAAGCCCTTTTTTTCAGTGAAAGGCACAGCATTTCACCATCTGCAGTTGTTCTAAGGGAATGTGCTAGGAACTGGAAATTGTTTGAAAAACTTATACAATTTGTGTCCTCACTGCTTCAAAACTGATGATTACCTCATGTTGCTTGGACCCCGTAGTTACCACTTGCAGTTATATTTGTTTTTTTTTTCCTACACAAATTACAAAAGGTGTCTTCATTGTCCCAATGTTGTACCCAAGCATTAAAAATACTACCACTTGTGAGCTTACATAACACTGAAGCCTGACATAAACCAAGTGAGCCACAGTGCCCATGGCACTTATTTTTCCAATTAGCCTCACTAACAAGTGGCTTTCTTGTGGCCATGCAGCTGTTTAATCCCAATCCTCCAAGTTCTTATTGCATCACTCGTTTGGAAGTTCTCTTACCTGCATAATTAAACACAGCCATGAGTTCGACTGTTGATCTTTTTATGATGAGACCTCACAAAGCATTTCTGGATTCAAGATCAGTCGTGATTTTTCTCCAACCCATTTCTTCCGCAAAGTTGACCGTTCACATTATCCTTCCAGGTTTTAATAAATTGTTGGACAGTTCATGACCCAATTCTAATGATTTCAGAAATCTCCTTAGCTGTTTTCTTTGCTCGATGCAAATAAAGACAGAATAAAGTGATTTGTTAATTTGCGTTCACCTAAATTTAGTTTAAAACAGCATAAAGAAAAATATCAAAAGTTTCTCTCTATCAACTACAATGTTGACTTTTTGGAAATATTTGCAAATATTCAGAATTTGATGCCTAGAATGCATTCTGAAACAATTCAGAATGGGGATATGGAAAGCCAGGGAAATTCGTGGAATCTTCCGACACAGAGGTCCTGGCCGGCCGGGGCTCAAATTGGCTTCTCAGGTCAAGAGTTGAAATTAAGTGTGGCCTTTGCATTCAGAATCTATTGCTGCAAACTTTCCGCATGAAGTCTGAAGAGCTGTCACTGGCAGTTAAGCAAGCCATCATTTGGCTGAAGAAAGTGCATTGTACAAGCATATCAATTGCTGTTGGCAAAACCAAAGGGAAAACAATCAGAAACTGAACATTGTTACACTGAAGGCCTGGCAGAGCATCACCAGAGAAGAAACCCAGCATCAGATGGTATCTATGGTTTCCAGTCTTCAGGCAGTCATTGAATACAATTGATTTACCAAAAAGTATTAAATGACAATCTGATTTACCTGTACAATTACATTAGTTTTCCAAATTACACTTCAGTCCCGAAAATTGTGGGACTGTTTATAAAAATGCTGGAGTTCCTGCATGGTTCATTCCATAATTTAGACAAAATCCTTAAATTACAGCTGAAAGTCTGCCCTTCAAGCACATTGTGATTGATTCATTTGAAATCCATTATGGCGATGTGCGGAGAAAAAAATTATGAAAATGTCACCATCCAAGTACTGTACATTGTACTCATATGCTCATCTTATAAATAATGCTACTCTTCATGTTCCCAACTTGTATGGAAAGCAGTCTGACTTGCTTGTGATGGGAAGGCACTTCTTAGTTTTACCACAAGAGGCCAGTCTTGGCTTTATAAAGAAAAAAAATGCTTTTGGCACTACTGTTGCATTCAGTCCATTGTTAATAGAAAAAAAAAACTGCAAAACTCGCATATTCAACATGTCCCAACATAAGCACTCCAGGGTGTAATCTAAGGAATTTTAAAATTACGCAATTTTGTTCCCTAAACAATGAAAAATAAAATGCATTCTCGTGGATGCAAGTGTTTCAGTTGTTCTGGCTCCCCAATCATAAACTAGCAGTTCTGCCCTTCCAATTGTCTCTTCTAACATCGACAGACTCTCTTTTCCAGGAATCTGGGTGTGGGGTAACAGTAATTATTTACTTGCAAGCAGAAATAATCAGGTGAAATAATCAGGTGAGAGGGAAAAATCAATTTGGGATGATTCAGCTTTGTAGACTTTTTTCCTGGGTGTGCATGATGATAATCAAGACTGGACACCTAAGTCTGAGGTGCCTGAATTGCAGCTGGTGCTATTTGTGCTGATTGGACTCTAGATGCAGCACAGTGCCAATGGAGTACGATAAATCAAAGGTATGGAAATCTACCTCAGCAAGACGCACCTTTAAAATATACAGTTCATAACCTATTATGAAATCTGAATCACTCATAAAAAAATTAACACATTCCAGTGCAACTACAGTGAGATAATAGTAACATTTTACTGTCATTAATAATCACTGTAGGTAAGAATATATGTTAAACAGTTATAAGGCTGTTTAGATTAATTATTTCAACTTTAACACAGTCCAAATGTTTCAATACTGACAAGGCAAGGAAAGCATTTTCATTTGTTAGCTTTTTGGAGTTGAACTGTTTCATTTGAAAAGTAGGAATTAATGCGCTTAAAGGCACTTCTCTGGCTGAAATATGATTTTAAATTTTCTATAATGATTGCCACACATTTCAAATGTGTAGATGTGATATTTATCTCTGTTTTCAAAAGTTAAATAAAGCTGGATAGCGTGAAGTAATGGAATCCTCAAACAAAAATGAAAACATGGCCTTAACCTATTGCCTACTGTGTGCATTGCTGTGGAATGCCAAATACCAGCTTGGACTGGGAGCTGAGTAGAAGTAAGTCCTATTTAAAAAACCAGTGGAGGCAGAGGAGAGAATCAAATGAAAAAAAAATCACCCAAGAGAAAGCAATAAAATGAGGTTTAACTACATCTCATAATAAACGTATTTAAAAGCCCAGGTGATAACTTGCAGTAAGGATTTGAAGATATCATTTTTGCTTCTCTAATGAGAAAGCAAAGTGATTATTGGCTAGCATGCTAGCATTTCTAAATGAATGTTTGAGGCAACGAAAGCTGCACAATGAAAAAAATTTTTTTTTTAAATAATTTGCGCCTTTATGCCATAATGACAAATACTTTGTCATTATAGAAGCTGATTCACCGACCAGTCATAGTAAATGAGACTGACAATCATGCATTAGATTCATGGGATATGAAGAATGTGAGAACCATGCCTGTTTGGCCATTGTGTTATTCTGGGACCACGACGAAGCACACTTGACAAATTCACTGTTAAAAGTTTAGAAAGTAGTGGATTTCTTAACTGGCTACATTGTATATCTGAAAGTTGAAATGTGACTGGTTTTGGAGCTAGAGCCGAGCCTTCTTAACTTTGCTTTCAAAACATTAGACAGAGAATCAAATAGTCCACATCTGTCAATCTTCACTGCTCTCCCATTCCCACCAAACACAAGCAAAAAAGAAAATAATATGTATGCTGGTTCTTACTTACATGTGCATTTAGTGTATGTCATGTTTTATGTGATGTGTCTTGTACATACAGTTTTTCATTTTCTTTTTGAATGGATGAATGGTCTCAAAAAGCAAAAGAGTCAAAATAATGTGTTGGATATTTCAATAACAGGACATGTAAGGAGATGTATTGATACAATAAAGTAAATAAACACATATAATGTATACAGAAAAAAAAGAGAATATCTTACGACTTCGAAATACAGCACACAATATCAACTTGTTGGCTATCCGAAATTTCCATGACCATGTAAATGTGAACCCTCACAGCCAGCCTAAGGTCCCACGAGGTCTCACTCATCTTGAGTTATCTTGCCTTATACATTATTTATGTACCTGCTCAGTTTGGCCAAAGGGTGGCAGTAGCAGTATTTAGTAATGGAACTCATTCACTCAGGAAAACTAAAATGCTCTTGGCATAAGGGGAGGGTCAGCTGTTTTTTTTTTCTTTTTTTTTCCTTGTAACATGCTTTCATTTGCATATTTTTATCCTGTTTAACCCTCTATTTTCTGCTGAATTTCTCACAGAAAACGTAGCCTATAGTCAATTAAGATGGAGAAGATGGGCAGATAAATAGACATGCTTATAAAACAGGTTATTATTTTTTTTTACATTGTTTCTTACTGACCTCAACCTTTCAATTATGTGCATTTATTACATATTTATAAATTGTTTAATTAATTTGTATGAACAGGGATATATGCCAATCACAAATATGGCCCTGGAAATGGGGGGGAAGATTAACATTGATTTGGTTGGAACAAATCCAGCTCTATCTACAAAAATATTTATACAGTATACATTAGGGACAAGAAAACCTAGCTCAAAGTAAAAAAAAAAAAAAAAAAAAAAAGAAAAAAACTGCTGTGCACAGTGAATATAATTGTGAACATACAGAAGTTGGCACAAATACTCAGCATGCACAATATAATCTATAAAGGAATGCATGGTCTCTTGCTCTCTCTTTCTATGTTCTTTCAATCTGAAACTGTGTCTCTTTGTTTTACTCAGGGCAAAAGAATATTTCCTTTCTTCTTTGATTGGGACAGTGTATGTCTTTTGGATATTTTTGCTTAACATTTTTTTATCTGTGGTTTTAACTATGTACAGTCTTAGAACAAATGCTAATTATAAAATTTTTTAATTGCATCCGCATAAATGGCAATTTTGTGAGGAGGAGAAACATTATTGAGCAAAGCCCAAGGCAGGATGTAAAGTGCTGTGAAAAAGTATTCGCCCCTACCCAATTTCTCTTAATTTTGCATATTTGCCATATTTAAATGCATCAGATCATCCAACTGATTTTAATATAAGGCAAAGACAATGTGTGTAAGCAGAAATTGCAGCTTTTAGAGATGTTATTTTTATTCAAGAGTTTTTCAAGCCCTATATCACCTATGCGATAAAATAATTGCCCCCCAAAACCCGATGACTGGTTTTGCCACCCTTGGCAGCAACAACTGCAATCAAATATTTGCAATATGTAGCAATGAGTTTTTAGCATCACCATGGGGGAATTTTGGCCCACTCCTCTTTGTAGAATTGTTTTAATTCCGTCACATTGGGGGTTTTCAAGTATGAACCGCCTGTTTAAAGGGATAGTTCACTTTTTTTGAAGTGGGGTTGTGTAAGCTACAAATTGGCACTACTTACATTAGATGCAGTAGAAAGCTCTCTGATCTCCTCCAGGTAGCCGCACCAGGGCATAGTGCTGGGTGGAAATTAGGCGATACACTGTTGTGAACGGAAACACAGAAACAGTGTATTTTCGCGGCCTAAAAGAGGTCCTACCTGAAAATAATACAACATTTCAATTGTACGCTATATTTAAAAAAATTACAGCACTTTAGCTGCTCAGAAAAAAGCACAGTTGCTCTTGAACTAACCAACTGACGTATTCCTGCGCGAGGCGCATCGTAGTTCACTGCGCGCTGTAGCGATCAGCTTTTTGGGTCACAGTAAAGCTGCTTGCACAAACGCGTGTATTCACGTCTTTGCATTGACTTTGAATGTAATCTGAGTGCAAAAAACGTTTCGCGTCCAGTGTGCGAGCGGCTTAACTGCGGTTGCGAAAATGGTCCGTGTGTGTCGATTTCTTGGACGTGCAAGCAAAGATGTATCCTGGTGCACTTACAGCTTCCACCGCATTCCTCTGCGGAACATTGGACTTGTAGCTGTGGCTAGTTGCCTCAACACGGATATTGATACGCCACCCATATCCCTAAAAGAACTCCGTGTTTGCAGCATTCATTTTTCCAAAGAGGATTTTGTTTGGCTACATTCAGGGAAATCTCAACGGTGCACGGTGAAGAGCACTGCTGTACCCAAGCATCACGTAGAAGAGTGAAACACCTGTGAAAAAGTATAATGTAACACTGCAGCCAAATTGATATTGCATAGGGTCTACGCAGCCACATACTGTATATCTGCTGTGCTGGTTATTGTAGGTATTTTTTTTTTTAAGTTGAGACGTGATTCTATGCCATTGAAAATCCGGCTCTGTCGCAAACCGCCCTGAGTCTGACCCAAACAGCTGATCGCTACTGCGCGCAGTGAACTACAATGCGACTTGCGCAGGAATACGTCAGTTGGTCAGTTCAAGAGCAACTGTGCTTTTTTCCGAGCAGCTAAAGTGCTGTAATTTTTTTAAATATAGCGTACAATTGAAATGGTGTATTATTTTCAGGTAGGACCTCTTTTAGGCCGCGAAAATACGCTGTTTCTGTTTTTCCGTTCACAACAGTGTATCGCCGAAATTTCTACCCAGCACTATGCCCTGGTGCGGCTACCTGGAGGAGATCAGAGAGCTTTCTACCGCATCTAATGTAAGTAGTGGCAATTTGTAGCTCATACAACCCCACTTCAAAAAAAGTGAACTATCCCTTTAAGGACATGCCACACCATCTCTTCAAGTCAGGAATTAGACTAAGCCACTCGAAAACCTTCATTTTGTTTCTTTAGAGCCACTCATAGGTGGACTTGTTTGTGTGCTTTGGAACTTTGTCCTGCAGCATAACCCAACTGCCCAGGAGCTTTAGCTCACAAACTGATGGCTGGACATTCTTCTTCATGATTTTCTGCTAGAGAGCAAAATTCATGGTTCCATCAATTCTGGCAAGTCACCCCGGTCCTGAAGCAGCAAATCAGACCCAGACCATCTCACTTCCACCTCAGTGTTCAACCGCTGGTTTGATTTTGTCATTGTGGAATGCCATGCTAGCTTTATGACGGATGTAACAAGACCCACATCTTCCAAAAAGTTCAATTTTTTACTCATCATTCCACAGAATATTATCCCATAAGTTCTGGGGGTCATCAAGATGTTTTTTTGGCAAATGTGAGATGACCCTTTGTGTTCTTTTTGGTTAGTTTTTTTTTTTTTTTTTGCTGTGCAGCACTCCAATGGATGCCATTTTTTCCAAGTCCCTTTCTTACTGTGGAATCGTGAAAACTGACCTAATGTGAGGAAAGAGAGGCTTGCAGTTCTTTAGATGTTAGACCTCCTGCATGAGTCGTCAATGTGCTCTTTGAAGGATTTTGATTGGCCAGCCACTCCTAGGAAGGTTCACCACTCCACTGTTCCAAGCTTTCTCAATTTGTAGATAATGGGTCTCACTATCATTTCCTGGAGTCCTAGGGCCTTAGAAATGGCTTTGTAACCCTTTCCAGACTGGTAGATGTCAACGACTTTGTTTCTCTTCAATTCTTGAATGTCTTTAGATTGCGGTATCATGTGCTGCTATTTGCTCACTATACGTTGCCAGACTGATTCTATTTAAGGTTTAGATTCAACAGGGTTGGAAGTAATTATGACTAGATTATTAAATTTGTTTATCTGGTTGGTTTAAGAAATAAAGGACATTTAATTTTTCCTCACAAGACCAGGGAGGGTTGGATAGTTTTTTTTTTTTGTTTCGTTTTGGGTTTTTCTTTTTTTTTGCTATGAATAAATGGAATCATTGTTTAAATACTGCATTTTGTGATTACTTGGATTTTTTTTTTTGTCTAATATTAAATTTAGTTTGATGGCCTGATACATTTAAGTGTGACAAATATGCAAAAGTAGGAGGAATCAGAAAGGGGGAAAATACTTTTTTTTACAAGACTGAGGTGTGGGTATGGCTGAGGTTGGTCAGAGCGAGGGTTATTATGTATGTGAAGTATTACGCAGCTATGAACAATCTGTCTGTATTTGCTGAAGGATGGTGCTCAAAGAATGTATTGTGTGCAGTGGTGAAAGGAGAACTTTGGTTTGAGGATGGGATTGGGTGAAATAATCAACAAGGTGCAACTTTAGGCTTTTTTTCTTTTTATTTTAGTGAGTGTGGATGAAGGATGTTGAGACCTGAGTTTGAAGTACACTACCGGTCACAAGTTTAAGGACACCCCAATTTTTCCAGTTTTTTGATAGAAAACTATGCAGTTTAATGTCTCATTGTACTCTGGAATGAAAGCATAGACATGATAGAAGTTGTTCACAATTGAAGTTAAAAAAGAAATCATGGAATCAATTTATAAAACAAAATGTATTTTAAACTTTTGACTAAAAGTAGCCAACTTTGGCAGATATAATAGCTGAACACACTCGTGGCATTCTTTCTACAATGGAAATCAAATATTCTTAAGAAAGTTCTTCCCAACTCTGTTGCAGAAGTTCCCATAAATGTGTGGCACTTGTAGGTTGCTTTGCTTTCACTCTTCTGTCCAGTTCATCCCAAACCATCTCGATGGGGTTTAAGTCTGGAGACTGTGCTGGCCACTCCATGTTCTCAAGCTTACCATCTTGTTCTTTTTTCCTAAGGTAGTTCTAGCAGAGTTTGGACTTACGTTTTGGGTCATTATCTTGCTGTAGGATGAACCCCTGACCAACTAGGCGCATACCAGAGGGTACCGCATGGCGCTGCAGAATGCTGTGGTAGCCGTTTTGGTTCAGGTGCCTTTCACTCTATAAGTCACTGACCCTGGATCCAGCAAAACAGCCCCAGACCATCACGCTCCCTCCTCCATGTTTGACAGTTGATGTCACGCACTGAGGAACCATCCTTTCACCTACTCGACGGCGTACAAAAAACCTGGGTAACCTTACCTTTTGTTTAAAACTTCTGACAGTTCACCACTTACCTTTGTACCATTTCAGCAATTCGTTGGACTGGAACTACATAATTTTCAACAAAAAACTGGAAAAATTGAGGTGTCCTAAAACTTTTGACTGGTAGTGTACAATGATGAAAAAAAAGACTCAATAAAGGTGTTGCTAAAATTCAATCCTACATTTCTGTCTCTGTTTATCTCTCAGTCTGTCTCTCAGGAATATTTCCCAAAACCTTTTTCTTGAGAACAAATAATCACAGAAGAGTCTATTCAACAGAATACAGACAGAAGTATATATTCAGCAGAAGTTAATTAAATGAAATACAGAATTTTATTGGCTACCACTCAATAAACCATTATTTTCCCAGAAGAAATTAAATTAGCGGCCCCTCTTAGATATTTCCAATAAGTTTTATTTTTCTTGCCACATTGTTACCAGTGTGTGAAGCACCATACACCTACAGTGCCATTGAAATCCCTTGCATCATTGTGTTATCACATAAAATTTTCAGATTCACGCCTCATTACCTTGGAATTTGCATAAGCAACATGGTACCAAGCAGGGGTACGGTAGCACTCCATTGTAGAGGGAGGACTGCTATTTTATTTTTCAGTTTCAGAGGTGTTTCTTGGCATATAAGAGTTACTTTTTTAATTGCACATTTACAAGAGAATGTAACCAGATCACAGGTAATCTACTTTTACATTCAGGTGTAATAAGCAGCTTAGTTAAGGAACAGTGTTTTTAATTAGCTCATTTCTTCTCAGCCTTTAAACATCTGATGTCATTTAAATGATTTTCTTGCTTGGCCAGTTTTCCATTTCCCTTCCCCCCGCTTCAAAGAAACAGTTTCAGTGCCCCTTCCACCTGGATTCTGCATACAACCTGTACCACTCGCTCCATCTTAGGAGACATGTTGTCACAAAAGCTAAAAAGTAGATCAATAAAAACAAACAAAACAATCATAATAGCTCAGTCAGTTGCGATTCTAGTAGCTTTCTGCTAATAGTGGAAGAGTGTGTATCGACTGGTGAAAGGCGTGTTGTGCAGAGAACCTTGATATGTGCCCTGAGTATCTGAAGAATCCAGATATGATCCCGTCTGCTGACTGGGCAAAAGTGCGGCTGGTGGCTTGATAGTCTCAGGAAATTCCCTTGGTTTCTACACTCAGCTGATTCTCAGCTGTGCCGCAACCAATAGAGTCAAAGCTGCCCCGCTTTGATACCTTCCTTCTGTCCCCATATTGGGGCTGTCATGGCAATACTGAGAGGGTGAGAAAGGCAGAGAGAGAATTCACCGTTCCATCCTGCTGGATTGAAGTATATGCTTTTTACTTTCTGCAAGTCTTTACTGCAGGGAAAGGTGATCTGTATTTAAGCAGACCGTGGCATAAGGATGGCAAAGTATGTGCTCATAGTGCAGTGTTGCATATCTGTTCTTCACTGGATGACCCATGAGCCATAGACTTAAATTTCATGGTGGTCTAATTCAGGATTAGTGAGATAGTGCTTGGCCATCCAATACTTCTTTTGTTTGTATGTGCTAGCCTGCCATTCATCTGACTGCAATAACATTAAAGGGTGTGATAATTGATGGATGCAGTTGGGTGATTTTTTTTTTTTTTTTCTAGTGAGTTATAAAAAAAGCAGTAACCTGAGAGAATTCCACCCCATCGCATGGAATCGAAATGTCTTTAGATTTCAGTATTTTTGAAAGCTTTGTTTCATTCACGTAACCTGCAAAAAATGCAACTGAACCATAACAAGACAAACTAGTTGTGTTTTCTAAGCAAGGTCCTGAACTTCACTTTCATATTTCATTCAAACCTTTTAATCAATATTTTTTTCCCAAAATGAATTGCCTCTGTTTAAGTCTCGCTTCTGCAATCCCACAGTCTCTTCTCAATCCTTGAATCCAGAAAAACATCATATTAAGAGACAGACTGACTTTATAAATAAATGTGTTGTCCCCTAAGAATTGTCTATTTTCTGGTGATATACTGTACTGTCCTCACAAGATCACATTGCCAGCCTCCCCCATCGAAATTTTATCTAAGACATAGCTCAATTTAAAAATGTAAAAACTCAGTAAGCAATCCTCAAATCAGAGGGTTTTGTTTTTTCCCTGAAATACATTTACAATCAGCAGCTTTTATAAGATCCTCTTCAAATATACAGCACATGGCATTTCAGAAAGCTTGTCACTGCCACACTCATAAGATTTGCAAAAATGTCGAGGATTAATAATAGATAAGAAGCGAAAAACCATGGTCTTTAACTGCATAATATCTTCGATAAGACCTTGTAACGTGTCAACATGGTAGCTGTTAAACTCTCGCAAATTCTTTTCTTCCTAGGTTTTGCCAGGATAATAATAAAAAATAAACACTAATACTACAGCTACTACAAGCTCTACAAGAAAACATACCACAACACATAATATAATTGGAAGTCCAAAGTCTAATCTAACACTCCGGGACAGGTATTAAGCAAAAAAAAAAAACAAACAAAATAGAAATCTCAAACATGAATCTGTCATATTTCTGCAAGTCCATGAAGGGTCATTACTGCTTCTAACTTGTTGCGATGTCTTTGACCTTAAGAGCACTCAGGAAAATCAATGACCTCACAGTAAATCACACTCATCTTATGAAAACCTTCCTTCCTTACCTTCCCTCTGAAACACCTATTTTTAACCCCCTCAAAATTACATCATCCGTTCCACTGAACTGAAAATTATGGATGCAGAAAACGTCCCCTAAAAGTGAAGATTTATCTTGACCAGTTCCCTTTCTGTAATTTACTCACTACTATACATTGAGGGTTTGGAGCGCAATGGTTATATGCCTATTTTAGAGGTTTTGAGAGAAATTGATTTTTAGGTTTCCAAGTGTTCTATTAAATCTGGTATTTTATATCATTTTTTTTTTTTTTTTTACCAGTCTCTCTTTTGCTGCATGGTTCAGAGGTATACTGAACATGTAAGTTTTCATAGGAGTGTAACTGCAACATCATGGTCAAAATTGCCAAAAATGGACATGTGACCTCAGTGCTCCAACAATTCTAGTGCATGATGTGACGTAACACAATGGTGATTGGTTGAAGGTAAGTTTGTTTGCAATGGAAGACGGACTATTCTGTATTAAAATTCATGTTTATTCATCAAAATGTCAATGTTTAATTCATTTAAGCAGATTTTGTTGGACATATCACAAAATGAAAATGTGAATTCTGATTAAAAATTAATGCAGATGGACATATGGTTATTGTGCTCCAAGGATTAGCTGATAGAAAGTTGTGAAAGGGGGTAAAAATCTCAAAACCACAAAATTTGGACATGTAACCACTGTGCTCCAAACCCTCAACATGTTGTATGAGATATGGATGAAGACACCTCTATTCATGTCTGAAAGGCAATTGTTGCGTGGTGAAGGATAGCGGCCAGCCCCACATCCTCGGCTATACAGCATGGTCAACAGTGGCATACTCCAGCTCTAACGCTCTAACGCATCACCTCGTGAAGAACACTCTAAAATAGCAGAAAACCAGCAAAACTTTCAATTTACCTAACTGGGTTGGATCAGGGTAGTCTGACAATATCATTATATTAGTGAGTCAGTTTTCCTGAGAGCGCTAACTTTCAAAGTTATAGAACATCAGCTTTTTGCTAATCTCTGTTGGTTGAGCAGTGCTAGTTTAGCCTCAAAAACAGCTGTAGCTACCAAATTTGATTAAGCTGCTCAAGCAATATTTTCCACATATCCTTGCTCATGTAATTAAACCCTACTAAATACTGAAAGGATTAAACAGTTGCATTTATGTTATTGTTCAGTGTAAGATTTGCTTTCAAAAGGGTTGCATAGATCTTGTTCTGCTGTTTTAGCTCTCTGGCTCCATGCACATTTACAAAATGTTTTGAGGCAGCATTAAAACTCCTGCATAGTTGGGGAATACAAATGCTTGCTAAATGATCTGGCCTTAATATCTTTAGCCAGGGAGCAGGCGGAATATCACACAAAAGTAGTGATGTCACATTTGCAGGTGTTGGGTTTTTCCTTCAATCTGAAAGAGTGCATTAACCTCGAATCCAACTTGCGATTGTCCATCTGGATTCCAAAGTATGCAGCTAAACGTTTTACCGTCAGTGGGCGAGTTGCCCCAATTACGCAAATGGATATTTGAGTCTTGTACTGAAAGAACAATGTAATGCCACCCTGACACTTGCATGATATTTGTCCCTGCAATGCCGTGCAATGCGTCGTGGCAAGGCATGCCATTTCGGTGGTACGCAGCGGAGCCTTGTTTGCGCCCTGTTCGCGCGCTGTACATGCATAAGTTATGCACTGTCTACACCAGGGGTGTCCAATCTAATCCAGAAAGGGCCGGTGTGGGTGCTGGTTTTTGTTAAAGCCTAACACTAACACACTTGATTCTACCCACCAGGGTCCTGATTGAATCCCCTGATTGGTTAATTAGTGGAATCAGGTGCTTTAGCACTGCTGGCTAGAACAAAAACCTGCACCCACACCGGCCCTTTATGAACAAGATTAGACACTGGTCTACACAATGTGCCAGGAAAAAATGCCGAAACACTTAGTGAGAAGTTCCTGCCATGCGCGAGTGGTTCGTGACGTGCGCAAACTATGCGTGAGCTGGGCGTGCCAAGATCACATGAACAACTCGTGACAACACCCTCACACGGCACGCACTGACATGCACCATCGGCAGTGTTCGTGCCGAGTTCGCATAATGTTCACGCATGGTTCACGCAAGTGGCATGCACATGGCACGAACATTGTGTACCGAATGCGTGCTGAATTTTTGAACATTTCAAAATTCTCTCTTTGACATGGCACGTATCCCCGCACCCTTCACACACTCCTCATGCTCGTTCCCGAAGACTTTAATCATTGCCACGACGCATTGCATAGCATTGCAGGAACGAAAATTGTGCAAATGTCAGGGTGGCATAAGTATGTGGTACAGTGTCGAAAATCCATACACACACACATACATGCATATGAATGCGTGCACATACACGCACACACACACAGGCTCGCGCATTTGCGTTGTAATGACTTTGACATCATCCGAAATTGTTAAGTGGATTTATATATTTTGAGAGATAACAATGCTTAAGCCTCAACTACGAAGCAAGACTGTACACATCCAGTCAGTCACAGACAAACTTAGTATCTAATCAGACTCAAGAACTCTAGGATGAAGTCAAATCGGACAGATTTCAGCAGTTTTATTTTTGGCCTTCATCATTCGAAAAATTGCTGTTCAGTCACAATACAGTGAAAAAAAAAAATCCCCTCTAACGTCTTTTTATTTTTAGCAGATCATAACTAACTATGCAGTTGTACCACTGTCAGTCTCTTGAAGACTTGAACATAACTTTCATGCTTTTTTTATATCTGCAGATAACACAATCCTCTAATTTAAGCAACTATCCAGATAATAATAATAATAATAATAATAATGACATAATTCCATGTAAGGCTACACCTCCAGCGCCCTCAATCACTGGCCCTGCAAGACCCTGCCCGCATTCCACATTCCACTTAATCAACCGCATCTCATTACCTGTGTCATTGCTATGCCTATATAAAGGCAATCCTTGCACTTAGTCAGTGTGAAGTCTTGTAAGCCTGTTGTTAAGCTCTTGTCTGTATTGACTTAGTATCTGTTTATTCGCATCTAAATATAAAACCTCTACTTTTACTGCTGTCACTATAATATATGTTCAGCGCATTACTACAAGCTTTTTAAAGGAATCTTGCTCGCTTTCTGTTTTGTTTGTAATACTTCAGCACTGATACTACTGTGTAAGTTCAGCGAATAATTATTATAATATATGTAGGACCCTAGATTCCTGTTCTGTTTGTATTCCACCTTGCCTGCCTTTGCTGCACAGCAGGCAAGGCGTAATAAAAACTCCTGTTTCATCTTCGCACCTGAATCCAGTACCACGTTTTTGGTTTTTTCAGTGCACTCAACTCAGTGGTTTTTCAACTCAGTGTTGGGTTTTTCAGTGTACTCAAGACTCCATTGCATCATGACTGCAAAACAGGTGCACACACAGACAGTTTAAAATCAGCCAAACTCAGAGATATACAACCTATAATAAAAATAATAATTTACAGTGACTGCTAAGAACTTGGATTGCAGGATAATCATTATCGCCCCGAGAAAAACTCAATTAGAATATGCAATCCATAGACGACGATTTCAACTTCTTCAAATACATCTTTCAGATATAGCAAGCTACAGCTGAACAAAAGCCATTATTAAAGTATATGTCTTGCTCACTAACGTTAGGTATCACGGGGACGATGACAGCTGACTGCCAAAAGCAGTTTGCCCCATACTACTTAAATAAAGTGTTAACTTTACACCATGTTTTACACTTCGCCTACAAACATAAGAAACTCACGCTCATGAGAATTAATACACGTTGCTCGCACCAAGTTGATGTCATGACGTTATAATATAGGTGGGTTAGAATCGAGATGGGACACAACAATCGCATCTGACAATATCATTCCAAATGTCATGCAGTCGTTCCCAGCCCCCTTGCCCTGATCTACCTAATTTTGGAAATAGTGAAAAGAATCTTGCATACAACCTCCACCAATATTGAATGAAATCAGTACTTTTTTGGCTTATCTTGATGCTTGGGTACCCAGAAAAACATTTGGGTGTGTAAAAACGTTAAGCGTTCATCCCATCAAGAAAATTTAGATTTCAATTTCTTGAGCTGCTATAACGGTGACAGCCATGTTACTGATGACACACCAGGTTACTAGGGCATGCGCAGCATATGCTTTCTGGATATTAAATATAATACTAAATTTTAAACCCCCTTCTCACCAATAAAACCCCCCAAAATTATTGGTGTGCTCTTTTAAAATTGTTCAAGCAAATTAAAAAATGAAAAAAGTGGAGATTGGAAACAGAATTCTTTCCCAAGTTGCCAAGAGAACAGTGGAAATCGTGCTAAGTTAGCAAAATGCTATGTAGCTAACAGACTCAATAGTTATCCCCAAAATGAATCTCACTCATAGCATTAGGGCTTAGGCTACCTCATTAACCCCATTTTTGCAAACCCGTTCAAGTCAGTTCCATTTATCAATTATTAGCAGACCATATGCGAAATATCCCACATCAACTCATTCATACACTTCAGATAAACTTTAGATATTTTCATTAACTTTTAAATCTTCGTTTCCAAGACACGGAGAAAACAAGTCAATTTTCCATGTTCCCTCCGGGAATGACATGCATCCGTGTGTTAACATAGTCGTAATGGAGATGGTTGCGAAATTTTGAAAAAATAGACCTCTTGAAATATACTTTAGGGCAATCAATCCTATTTTAATAGCATTTTTAAAGAGAAATTTTCACTTTTACAAATAATAAGAGTCATATATTTTCATTTTGACAAAATTTGCAATATACTATTTTTATTTTACTTTTTTCAAAAATGATTTTCTTCCGTGAAAAGAGGGGGGTGGGGGATGTTTGTGCAGGCCACCCCAGTGGTAGTACCCAATTACAAAAAATTTGGCAGACTATGTAAAATTCATGTAAGATTAGGGAGGAAGCATCAATTCACCCTCTACTATAATGAAAACACAACAAAAAGTTTAGAGCTGCACTTTGAAGATATTTATTTTGCACTTTTGAGTAGTGACCTGTTCTCTGTTCTACTAACCCATTTTGGAAAGTTAAGCTACTGGTTGTCGCAATTAAGTCAAAGTTGTATGAAGATTGTGAGTGTCAAGGGCATTTCTGTATAGTTTGATGTTGCCACCCCTTATGATCTTTGTGCCTTTCACCGGCCACCCTAAAAATAATTTTCTGGGCCAGAAATGCATGTTCACACATACCTTTCCATTTTGCATTGTACTTTTTTCTCCATTGATCTTTTGAACAATGGTAAATACAATGAAGTTACTATTTAGTTATTGCTCTACTCTGCTGGCTCCTTCATGCAAAATATGTAAGGAGAACATTTTGCGTGACAAAAACAGTTTTTCAGTTGCAAATGACATCATTCAATTCCCACCTGAAAACGTGGGAGTGTGCCGAGTTTGGTGAATCAAAATTAATATAAAAAATTGTGCTTACAGTGAAGAAAGAAAAATTTTTACTTATAGGGCAAATATTGATTAAATCAAGTATTCCACGCACAATGGAAGAAATGGGTGAGACGTATAGGGCATCTTGAAATTTTGCTACACAGTTAATTTAAGGGTACAACACAGTCTTTTGGGCCCTAAGTTGAACTTGATTATTTAGCCATACGTTCAGGATTTTCATCTTTGGCTTTGATCAAAATATGATGGGATAGGGGCCAGATTTAAAATGTTTAGCAGAGAGAGAGTTTTTATGACAGTGGCTGCTCATTCAGTCTTGGAAATTCTTTAAGATGCAAAGGATGCACCCCACTGTCATTGAACAAAAGATACGTTCAAAGGTGAAGGTTCAACCCAACATGAAATATAAATTTAAGGACTTGTTAAATAATTATGGATTCCATGAATATCACCCGATCATTTTCACTCCTGGAATAGCGAAGCTTAGGAAGGAGTGTTGTGGTGAGACTCAAGTGTCACTCACTAATCAATCAATCAGTCAATTTGCTGTTGGCACGACCACAGGCGGCAAGATAAATATGATCTTGGTATGGATGACTGGTCCCTAATTCAAAAACAGCTTATCCAAGAGTGAACAATAGTGTCACTTTGATTTTTTTTTTAATCACAGCTGCCTTGAGAATTGATTCAGGCATTTATCTGTACCAGTCCATATAAATCTCTGTTCCTAATTTAGTCTAGTATTGAGTGACAAGCATCTGAATGATGGTGAATTGTTTTTTTTTTTTTCCATAAGCAGTTATGTAATCAGCCAGCTGAAAAAAGGAGAATATCTACGTACCTCCCGAAAATGAAAAAAAGGAATAAAATGAACTTCAGTTGTTACATTGCTTTCCTAAAAGTTAGGCTGTGAGCGTGCATGGGTTGATTGCTGATCATGATTGCTTTTCATGCCTCAGTACTTGTACCGTTAATGCAGTCAGTCGAAGAGGAAAGATTGGGAGGGGTGCAGACTGCAATCAGAGAAGAATAAAACTCATAGGAATTCAAAATCATTGGTGACTGTTCACCTGGAGCAATTCAGTGGTTTCAGGGGGAGCCTTGAATTTCTGCTCTTTCCACCAGCGGTGGGCCTGCCGCTCCACACTCCACTCCATCAATTTCTCCGAGCAAAATGTTGCACATGCTTTATTTGATTTAATCATTTATCTATTTAAAGTTAAGCTTTCTTCCAGGTGCCATGCTGGATTTCATTACTCAAACATTCACAGCCTGCGGGTTTGGAGCACAAGGGGCGTAATAGAACATACCCCTTGGAGCACAAGGGGCGTAAGTCACATTTTCCAAATTTTACAGGAGAGCAAAAACAAACTTTGCATTGATTGTAACTATTTCATTGAGAGCCATATATTTAAGCATTCTATAATGTTATAGAGATAAAGTTGTTAGGAATTCACATTCTAAATGATAATAAACAAAAAACTCTGACTTACTATTACATTTCAGCCAAGAAGCCCAACAGGCGATAGAAAAGGCACTTACGCCTTTTGTGCACCAACAATTCCTACTATTTTGTGAGTTGTTAAGGGCGTAAGTGTCATTTAAAATACTGATACTACTGAAACAGGGAGATTAAGGCAGAATTATCTTTAAAATCTCTCTGGTTCCTTGCTCCTCTCCCTCATCACTGGTCTCCTCTCGGGGTCCATGCTCCTCTCCCTCATGACTGGTCTCCTCTCTGGTTCCTTGCACCTCTCCCTCATCCCTGGCCTCCTCTCTGATGTTATCACTGGGGTCTGGCTCCTGTCTCTCATCCCTAGCTTCCTTATCTCCAGAATCCTCCATCTCTCTTGTTTCCTCCCTGGTTTCTATGGCCTCAGCGGTATCTACCATCTCCCACTACTGTTCTTCACTGAAGGCTGCCTCACCCTGAGCTTCATCTGACATATAGAGAAATAGCCAATGGATTAGTATTCACAGTACTTAATTATTTATTTATTGAATGTATTCATTCTTGAATGGTGCACCGATGTGAATGTTATGGCCGATGTCGATAACCAATTTTGACATTGCTGTTATGGCCGGTAGCCGATATTTACCGATGTCGATATTTGTATATAATGTTTTTATGATAAACAAATATTTATTTTCGACATACTGAAAGTCACATGCATAATATAATAGATTATGTGAATGACTGAATGAATGAATGAATGAATGGTACCAGCCTAAAGCTTTGTCAGCACTAACTGGGAGCTATAGCAAAAGTGATCTTATAAACCGGGTGCTTCCCATCCTTAAATGTGATTGGCTGAGCCGCGTTCCATGCCGGTATAAAATCAGCGTAACCCACTGCATTCTGAGGCAGACCACAGCACAAAATATCCCTGCGCGCCTGGCCGAGCAACCAACTACTCTGCGCTCAACTGACTCGTTAGGTAACGTTTGTTTCAAGACTTTTTAAACCTAGCTATCAAGCTAAAGTGATATCGAGCTCTATAGCTAGGTTGCTAACTAGCTCACTATTTCAGTGTTGGCGAAGTGTAGCCTTTTAGCCCACTAACCAGTTGGCTATCTACCTAGCTAGCTATAGCATTATAGAGTTCGATAATCACTTTAACTTGCTAGCTACGTTGCTACCTAGCTCGCTATTTCAGTATTAGTGATAAATTGTTGATTTTTTTCTTGTGTGTTTATTTTGTGGGCTATATGTAGGGTAAACACATCCATTGTAGTGAATGCTAGCTAGTTGACAAGCTGGCTAGCAAACTAATACGCAATTCAACATATTTTCCTGGAAACCAGCAAGTGTGGAGGACAAAAGTCAATCTTGTTCCCTACTCTCGCTGCTGGTTGTAATGATATGGCAGATCGGTGCGAGTTGAGAACAAGGAAACTTGAAAACCGAAACCGAAATGAACGTAAAATTATTAAACGGGGCCTTCGGGAGACCGAAGGAGACATTCCAAATAGCCTGCTTTCATGGTATATCTACATTAACGAGCCCAAATAGCCTGATGTGATTTGATAATGGCGCTAGATGAAAAAGCAATCTTAGCGTCTGTGTTGCTTGCAAACCACTGTCCGCTCTGTCTTGCTTGGTGGCATAGTTCTCAATTTTATTGTTGCATTATTACCAATAAATTGTTGATTTTTTCTCTTGTGTGTTTATTTAATGGGCAATATGTAGGGTAACCATTTTATATCACTGTAACCCACTGCTTCTTGGGGCTTATTCCTTTATTAAGCAGTATGGCTTTGCGGCTAGCTAATTAGCATTAGCTTAGTGTGAGGATAGTAGGTTAACATGTTGATCAAAAGGCTAAAACTTTATCAATACTACTTCCATTATACAGCTATTTACTTGCAACCAATGGAATGTAGTTCAACTGGAAGTTCTCCAGTGATGTGTAGTAGCACTTGCTCAGCTTCTGTAAGCTCTTCTCTGGCATTACCATCCATGATAATAGTCAAAATGGGCCAGTGCAGGTTCTGTCAGTGTAAGTGTGGCACTTACGCCTTCTGTGCACCAAACACAGTGCACTTACGCCTTTTGTGCTCAAAACTGAATTTAATGTTTTTACTTGCGCCTTTAGTGTTTTAAGCCTTTAGGTCCCTTGATTGGACAAAGTGATTAAACCAGCATTCTGATTGGATAGAGCTTGTCAAGACCTTTCTAATGATATAAAAATGTCATTTTAACCCAAAATGTCACTTACGCCCCTTGTGCTCCAAAGGGTATGTTCTATTACGCCCCTTGTGCTCCAAACCCTCGTGCATTTGTCATGGCCCTCACGTGAATGCCCTCAGTTTCTCCTCCCATTCAGCAACTTGTTTATCAGAGGCCAGGACTGGCCATCAACTCCCCTTTGTGAACCACATTGATCTGGTGTTGTTATGGTTTTTACTAGTTCTAGCATTGACCTTTTTATTTCACTGTCGAGGTCCTTTAAGTTTGAATGGTACAGCCTTTAAGTTTCTTGTCACAATCCCATTTCCATTAAAGTTGGAGTGCTGAGCATAGACTGTATAAAAAGATGGACGCAGCACCCAGGTCTGAAAAGTGAAGCCAATATGGAAGAGCCTTATAATGGAATTCTATTTAATGGCCAGCAGATGGCGACGTCGGCGGTTGCAGAAAGAAGAAAAATGATATGGAAGTCTAATGACCCCACTTTTCCACCTGATTTATTATCGCAATAATGATTTTCCACATTATTTTATTGTATCTGTTGCAAGCTTCAAGTCTTTTTTTGATATATCATGATGTTCATTCTTGTAAACTATGGTTCCATACACACTAGAATAAAGGATAAAGCCAGATATGCTTTGGGGGTGTGGCTATCCTCTGGTCCTTGTCAGATTCGTTCAGATCCATCCATAGATCCACCCCTCGCTCCTCCCTGGATCTTCAATCCATGCTCCCGTCCAATTGGAATCACATCCGGTTTCAAAATGACAAAATGGCGCTGTTCAAATAGCTAAAATCGAGGCTTCCAAAATGCTATGCTGAAACCAATGGGTGACGTCACGGTTGCTTCGTCCATCTTTTTATACAGTCTATGGTGCTTAGTAAAATGAACAGAATAACAGAATGCAATGATTTGCAAATCATTTAAACTATATTTAATTGAAAGTAGTTTAACCCTTTAAAGTGCAGTCCTTTTTTGAGAAAATTTCCTCTCAAACTAAAATGCTTACTGTTCTTGTACCACTTTGACTACAGGCAAAACCATTGTCTCATTTGAAAGGTGAAACTCAGTAGATTGCTCTTGAATAGCCAGAACTGCTTATAATATTACCCACATTCAATAACAACACTGGAAATATAGGTTTTTGTCAGACAAAAAGAGATTCTCTGTGTTTTTCTGCCTTTGTGGTGCTGTGACATAGCCTAGAAAAAAGCCAGATATGCTTTAGCTGGCTTTATCCTTTAGCCTAGAAAAATGATAAAGCCACAACCAGATGCTTAAACAACAGAGGGTTCAAATGTTATGATTCCGGAACCAAAAAAAATTTTACGTTTTTTTTTTTTTGGTTATGTTTATGAGTGTTTCAACAAAAAAATTTGGAGAGTCCAAATTTCCCCAGCGTTCTTTTCCCAATATCAAGCTAAGTTTTCACTCTAATGTACCTTTCCAATTCCCTGCACTAGTGTGCGATCATATATGCATAATAAAGCCGCTTCCAAAACTCCTTTGATTCATTGACATAATCCCCCCATGTCAGAAACCATTGAAACAATTCCTCTTTGTAAAAATTAATCAATTGGAAACCATAAGCAACCATATTTTGGAAGTATCAGATGATTGGCCATCTGTGTAAAATAAAAAGAATTTGATTTTCCTGTTATTTTTGAGCGAGGGCTGATAGGCTAAAACACAAACTGTTTTTTAAGATCAGGGCACAGCAACCAGGGGAGGCACGTAATTTGTTCCTAAAGCACTAGAGTTCAATCTACAACACTGCATCATAAGTAAAAAACTACTGTAATTATAGTGTAATTCACGAAGAAGCACAGCTTCTACCTCTGTGCCTGTTGGTTTACTTAAGTCTGTCCAAGCTTGTTTGTTTTGACGATATAAAAATGCAATTATAACCAGCGGCCCGCTACTGGCCGATGCTTGCAAAAGGGTTAAAGCCTGCGTCGTTTTGAAAAATATCTGCTTATTCCGAATTTGATGCCAGCAACACATTTCAAAAATGTTGGGATGGGGTAACAAAAGACTAAAAAGGTTGAATGATGCTAGAAAATACATCTGGTGGAAAATCTCACAGCTATTTAGATTAACTGGCAACAAGTCAGTAACATGATTGGGAATAAAAAGCACATCCCAGAATGGCTTAGTATATCAGAAGATAATGAGGGCTTCACCACTCTGTGAAAGACTGCGAATAACAATTTATGAATAACATTTCTCAGTGTAAAGTTGGAAATAATTTTGAGATTTCATCATCTTAGTAAAATAATATCATTAAAAGATTCATCGAATCCTGAGAAATCTCTGTATGCAAGGGAAAAGTTTGAAAACCAATACTAAATGACCCTGATCTTCAGGCCCTTAGACAGGATTCGGTTATGGAATTCATTGCTTGAGCTCAGGAACACTTCTGATAACCATTGTCAGTGAACGCAGTTTGTCACTTTATCCAAACATGCAGGTTACCATGAAAAGAGAAAATCATGTACAGTATAAACAAGATCCAAACAAGCTGTGGCTTTCTCTGGGCCCAAGCTCATTTAAGATCGACCGAGGTGAAGTGGAAAACTGGGCCCGAGCTCATTTAAGATCGACCGAGGTGAAGTGGAAAACCGTCCTGTGGTATGATCGATCAAAATGAGAAATTATTTTCAGAATTTAAGAGCTCCAGCCTAAAGAGGTGCAGGCCCATCTGGCTTGTTATGAGCCTAAAGTTAAAAAGCCAGCATCCATGATAGTATGGGGATGGATAAGTGCACATGGCATGGATAGCTTGCACATCTGTGAAGACGCCATTAATGGTCAAGGATATATACAGGTTTTGGAGGAACAAATACAGCCATCCAGATGTCTTTTTCAGGGAAGACCTTGATTTATTCAGCAAGACAATGCCCAACACCACACTCTACACACTCCATAGTATATGAGTCTGAGTGCAAAACTGGCCCACCTACAGTCCAAACCTGTCACCCACTGAAAATATTTGGCACATTATTAGACAAAAAATATGACAAAGGAAACCATGAGGTGATGAGCAGCTGAAATCATATATCAAACAAGAATGGAAAAACATTTTGTTCTCATAACTATAGCAGTTCTCAAACACTTACAGAGTGTTGCTAAAAGAAGAGGTGACGCAACACAGTGGTTAACATGTCCCCATTCCAACTTTTTTGAAACAGTTTGCTCATCAAATTCAAAATAAGCGCATATTTTTCTAAAAAAAAAAACCAAGAACATTTCTTAGTTTCAACATTTGATATGTTGTCTTTACTATTTTCAATTGAATATTGAGTCTAAATGATTTACATTTTAGGTGTGGCAAACCACGGCGTGGCCACACCCCTCGACCACGTCAGGTCCCCCGCGACAGCCAATTCTCCTCCTCCTTGCTCCCGTCGCAGAGCTGAACTTCAGCACCCTGGACAGCGGCAGGAGAGCCAACGACCCTTCAGCACTCCCTAGACTCACGTGTTGCTGGACAGTTCCCATCAGCTCCAAGTCGTAAGGCTAGGCGGGCCAGGGAAAAGAGCTCACAAGGTGACACAGCTGCGTCCCATGATAATCAGAGCTGACCACAGCTTAACCCTTAAATGCCCCCTGTGACAAATTTGTCACACGATTTTGGGGGTTGTCAAAACCACTGACCCCACATAAATTTTGCAACCTAATGCCCATAGTGACATATTTAGACCATCAGTGCTGCCATCTGATGCATAAAAGTGGAACTGACACTACACTGGCTGCACCAGCTAACCTTTCCAATATGGCCGCCCCCATGGTGGAATCCACATGATAGATCAGCACCCATTCATCACTGGATAAATTAGACAAACGGGTAAGCTAATGAAAAATAAGCTATGCCTAATACTTCAGCAATATGTCAACTATTTTATTATTCAAGTCATTTTAGCAATAAGGTCCTCGAAATGCCCATTGTGACATATACATCACAAAACTAAAATGAGGTCAAAGGTCACCAAAAATTAAAAATTGCTACTGGGTTGTTATTAGCATCTCCCCAGGACATATTGACAGAATTCATTGATTTTTCTTTCAACTTTTACTATAGTTGGGCATTTAAGGGTTAAAAGAGAGAACTGAGCAGTAGTGGGGAGGCGAGCAAAGAGTGCAGACGAACAGCTCGTGATTATGTTTTTTCTCAGATAGTTTTTGACAGGGATTTTGACAGAGATCCATCAAGCCTGAAAGCCACGGTAATGCTATAAGAAAACCCCAGAAAGGCATTGTTCAGTCTGTGCCATAAAGACACGCCGCCTTAGCCTCGAAGTCCTGAATAAGAAGGCTTTGCCAGCTATGTTTAAAAGCTATTTTCCTTGTGTTCATTTAATGTGCATGCTCATTGCACCTTTTTTGTTGAACGTGAATAAAAGTCCTGCCCAGTGGGTCAGTTCTGACCCAGCCTCTCGCCTAGTCTGTGCCTTGCTTTCCGGTGTCTCGCAACATCCTAAATGTTTTGGAAATGGGATTTTACAAAGCCTTTCTGTTCTCCTCCTTCAACATTTTGCCATGATACTCTTTTAGTTATGATCTGTAATTTCCGCCTGTTCTAGTTTATGTTTATTTCCACTTGGTTTGTTTAGTCGATGCTTTCAGTATCATCTACCAGTTTATGCACCAGTGACTCGAGGCCGGCATCGAGGCCGGTTTTTCCCGGTCTTAGCCTCAAGCCTTGGCCTCAGATTGCCATGACTCGGACTCGTCCTCCGCCTCGTGCCATCTGGCCTTGGCGATTCGGGTCGAGGCTGCTAAATATTGACATATTTTGTAGGTTTTGTAAAATCTTAAATTTTTATGGTTTTTTTTTTCAAAATATTTACCTGTAGGCCTAATAAGATTACAGTCGTTTTGCAATACACTGTGGCTACATTATACAGGCTATTTTCTCTTTTACGGCAGCTTGCAACCAGCATGTTGCACTACTGCCTCCCTCCAGATTTACAGTGCCTGACAAAAGTCTTGTCACTTATCCAAGTTGTAGGAATAACAAATAATAACCTGACTTGTAGTTGATCAATTGGAATGAAAAATGGCTTATATGAAAGGCAAAGCCCTCTAGATTATGCGAAATATACCAAAATAGAGTTTTGTGTCATTGATTGAGTTTTATAATTTAATTTGTACAGAAAGGTCAGATTTTGCTTGGACAAAAGTCTTGTCGCAATGAAAAAAAATGTGGAAATTATACATACACTTTATTTTGAATACACAAATATGCCACTATAATATCAGAACATAAAGTCATGGTGCCTTGTAAAAAAGAATTAATATTGCGTATGACTCCCATGAGCTTGGAGGACTGCATCCATACGTCTTGGCAATGACTGAGATAACTTGATGATGAAATCATCTGGAATGGCATAGAAAGCAGTCTTGCAGCAGAGTTCCCAGAGTTCATCAAGATTCTTTGGTTTCATCTTCCAAGCCTCCTCCTTCATCTTACCCCTGAAATGCTCAATAAAGTTCATGTCAGGTGACTGGGTTGGCCAATCCTGGAGTACCTTCACCTTCTTCGCTTTCAGGAACTGTGACATGGAGGCAGAAGAATGAGAAGGAGTAGCAGTATAAGTAGGGCAGCAAGAACTTCTTATTTCAGGCTGTTGATGTTGCCATCCACTCTGCAGATCTTTCTCACACCCCCATGCTGGATGTAACAACAAACCATAATTTTTCCTCCACCAAACATGATTGTTTTCTGGGAGAATCTTGGGTCCATGAGGGTTCCAACAGGTCTTGTATGGCGACTGGCATGCAGTTCAATGGATGATTCACCAGAAAAATACACTTTCAGCCACTTTTCCAGTATCAATCCTTTCTGCGAGCTGTGGGCCTTGGCAAATGCAATGCAGGTTTTTTGTTTTCTGTTTAATGCAGACTTCTGTGTACTAATTTGGCTATGAAAACCACTTTGAGAGAGAATTTGACAAACTCTTCTTGTAGATACTGGGACATTTCCTCATGTAGCTTCGCTGTAGTTGAAGAAGGGCTAGCCTTGTACAGTTGAAGCAACAAACGGTCCTTTCAAGCAGTTGTCATACCGGGGTCTGTCTGACCTGCGCTTGCCATGAACGTCACCAGTTTCTTCAAATCTTTTTCTCATGCCCTCCACTTGACATTTGGATACATTAAAGATGTCTGCCACCTCAGCAGCAGACTCAGTCTTCAGGCTCTTGATGATCAGCACTTTGGTCTGTGGTTGAATCTTTGGTATGTTGTCAGAGGTCTAGTCGCACCTCATATGAAATTCTGGTGTGCTGGGGTTATTTCTATACACATCTGGGAATGTGTTAATTACAGTATTTGTCATAGGTAAAACTCTAATCTGCGATTTGTTGCAGCATCTGAAGAGACGACAAGACTTTTGTCCTAGCAAAAACAGATGTTATGGGCTTAGCCAAGCTGTGAACATCAGAACACTTTTTGATGGTTTCATTTTGCACCAAATTATTAATGTGAAAGCCCTTGACATTAAAATGGACCATTTATTGTAACAATTGATTGGTTAGAAATAAAGTTATATGCTATTTTTAGTTACTATGTCCTTATGCAACAATACTTCTGTCAGGCACTGTATTACTCAGCTGACTCTCCTCTTTTGTACAGTACATCCATTTCCTAGATTGGACTTACCATTTTTCAGTTAGAAGTCGCAATCTGTAAGAAACGCCTGCGCTAAGATCTCCATTGCACTAAATGACTCAAATATCTTAGATACGGATCATTTGCGGTTCGATTCTGTCCTCTGCTGGCCTTTTTCCACACCGCAACACTGTCGTTTATAAGAGACAAAGATAGAGACATTTCTAAAAGATTAATTCTGCGTCAAACTCAGTGAAAGAATTTCCGGTATAGTAGTTGGTACAGTCGCTGAAACCAGCTCCAGGACACAAAATCTTGGTGTACTTCATTGAAAAATGCGGTGGCCATTTCCAATCCTGCCTGTCATTTTTAATGTTTCCAGCTAGGATTGGTTAAAATCATCTGTTCAGAGCATTCATATCTTCTAGAATAAGCTGACGCAATCTCAGTTATTTTTTCATTATTAGTGCAAGGCCAGCGCAGAGAAAAAAATTCACTGTCTTGAGACACTCCCTCAGAAGTCCGGAAGGTCGCCGATTGGCTGTACGCAAATGAGTTTCTGTTGGTGTCCAGAACTCTTGTGGGGAAAAAAACATTTCGCCTCCAGCGAAAGCACTATGGCTGTGTCTGAAATCACTCACTCATTCACTATTCCCTACTCACTATTAGGCATGGGCCAGTTACCGGTTTCAAGGTATACCGTGGTTTGAAAAAGTCACGGTTTCAAAACCACTAAAATTTTCCATCATACCGTTCCTGTGGTATGAGCAGTTTTTTTTTTATGAGTCGTCAAAGGTTTTTGCTCACTTAAAGCTATAGTGCGTAACTTCTGTCACCCCCTAGAGGAATTCTGCGTTATTACAACAATACAGCCGGCACTTTCTTGCAGCGCTCTGCCTCTTGCTTGGAGACTCTCCGCTCTTCCTCCCCCTTCCTTCTTGTTTTGAGGTAAAACGCCTCATTTCCTGCGTGCCAGCGCGGGAATGTCGCCGGTCAACACACAATACAAAACAACAAATACCGAAAAATAACACGAGATGTTAGAGGAGCCAATCGGCTTAATCAGCATTATGTCATCTCCTCTACTAGTGGCTTGGGTGAAACGGACATTTACGGACATGTAGAAGTTATGCACTATAGCTTCAAGACAGAGACTGCATATATTTTAATTTTATTTTGAAGTGGTTTTTTTTTTCACAGAAATAATTCAATTATTTATGTCATGATTACTGTTGAGCTGCAGGTTTAGGCTCCCTTAAGGTACTAAATTTATTTAAATTTTATTTAGAAGAATTAAATTATTTATTTTATTATTATTTTATTATTTATTTTAACACAGTACATGTTTACTAATATACCAAATATTCTATATGTTATTTAAAAATAAGATTGTGTTCAATGGAAAAAAGTAGTTTTTTACCAAGATATTTCAAAGTAATACATTTTAGAGCTGTAATTGCAATACCGCAATACCGTGAAACAGTGATATTTTTGCTAAAGGTTATCATACCGTCAGAATCTCATACCGGCCCATGCCTACTCACTATATAGGGACTCACTATGTAGGTGACTGTATAGTGAGCTCACTGGCAGAGGAAAGAAACGCTTTCGGACACTACCTAGCTCGTTTTGTTGCAGCTGTTAATAGCGTCATTGCTGTCGCTAAATTAAATCGTACCTATTCAACTCCAGTTGAAGGATTTGGGCGTATTTCTGTAATAACCGAACGGAGTATATTTCCCACTGTCTTTGTGTTTACCATCGTTTAAATAATAAATTTGCCATACATTTCTAATATCGTCATCTATTTTTTGTCTTCTAACTCATCATTATTCTTTTTAATCGTTCCTAAATGTCCGTTTATATCCTTTGTAAAAAAACGGGTCTCCTGCGCTGCTTGGTTTCCAAAAAAAAAAAAAAAACAGTTTCGCGCCTGAAGCTAATCAATGTCTCGTGCCTGTTTTCAAACTCCGTTGACTACACACAGCTTTTTCGAGGCTTTTCGGTTTGTGTGCAGTGCATGTTGGGATATATAGCTGGGTTAGTGACCATCGGATGTTCACTACATTTCGCGGTGGATTGTGGAATGTAATGAGTTCACTATATAGGGGATAAAAATTCTTACAAACAATTCGGCAGCCCTACAAAATGGCGAACCTACTATATAGTGCACTATATAGTGAGTAGGGAGTGATTTCGGACACAGCAGTGCGGGAAAGAACGGTTTTTTTTGATGGGTGCGTCCAAGACAACACATTACAGTCAAAATGGCAAAGCAGAAAAAACAATGGCTCGAGGTCCTATTCCAGCATATAGCTACCAGTAACTGTTTTCATTCTTTCTTTGCTCAGCTTTCAGTTTTTTTTTTAATAAACATTCAAGTATACTACATAATTAAAATATTATGGCTGCGTTCCAGTCCGAAATAAGATACTCCCTTCACTTCTTCCCTCCACTCGAGTGAGCCCTCCGAATGACGTAGCAGGCGAGTAAGCCCTTCCCGAGCGAGGGAGGGCAATGGAGGGGACTTTGGGGGAGGGCTGTGGGAAATCGGACTTGAACGGCCCTCGCCGCGTTTCTTCCGTGCTTCGACATTTGTCAACAAGCCAACGGGAAGTTTGTGTTACCATGTAGCCAACTGAGTTAGTTGCCTGTAAGTTTCGCCATTCACAGTTCACGCGGACTCTGTATCGCATGTTTATGGCAATGGCGTGCTCGTTTGATTGCTGCGGCGCTTGTGAGGAAAATAAAGCTGCTTTCACACCGGGTGCGAAACGAATTTTTCGCACGATAGATTACATTCAAAGGCGAAACGCGTGTATTCACGTCTTTGCATTGACTTTGAATGTAATCTGTCTTCTGAAAAATTCGTTTCACGTCCAGTGTGAAAGCGGCTTTAAGATCCGCAACAGTCCTCGCTCATGCTATAGGCTAGCTACAGCAAAAATGAACGTTAAGTTACATGCTTAAAAATAATGCGAAACCGATACCCCTCACCCCCAGAGTGTGCTATTTGCAAATAACTCTGTCATAAATTACATACTACTCGAACACAATTCTTTGATTTGTATGGTAATTTCCCTGCCATAATTCCTCCTTTGCCAGCAGAAAAAAATGGCGGACGTGAAATCTTTACCGAGGGAGAATGAGCAAAGCATTCTGGGCAACATCAAAGCTTGGAGGGATGTTCGTTGTTGGCTTCGTTTGAGGGAGGATAATCGAGGGCTTGAGCAAATGAAAATGCGCCCTTCCCTCCGCAAAACTGGATTGGAACGACCCTACTGGCGGCAGCCATCTTACATCTGGGATTTTTTGGGGATTCCCCCCTCGATTGGAGGGCGAGTGAACACGACGAAGCAAGCATTTTTTCGGATTGGAACGCAACCTATATTTTCATGGCAGCTATTCAGTGTGGCGTCAGCAAACATTCAAATCATTCAAACTTAATTGTATTCAAGACAGCATCACAGTGTGGGTTTAGCGTGCAGCATTCACACTTGCAATTTCTTCAGGAATTGCCTCTCTAGTTGTACATTTACCAACTGACTCTGCAAAGAGCTCATGGCAGAGAGTGCATGCAGATGCAGTTACTGTTCACTCAGACTTTTGATAGCTTTGGAAGCTCTTAGTCTGTAAGGGAGGTTAGAGAGTGTTATACAGAGGGAAATGCAGACTGCCCTGATGAAAGCTGACAGCGTTACATGCACTATTGATGATATATTTTTAAAGCAACAAAGCATAGTGAGGGGCTTGGAGCAGCGGGCACATGGGAAATCGAAGGGGAAGAGCGTTCGTGATAACCTGAAATGTTTTTATCTAAATGCAAGAAGCATAAAAAATAAATTTCCAGAACTTGAGGCTGTTATGATTAGTGAAGGCTATGACATTGTCGGGATTACAGAGACATGGCTTAGTGAAGAGGATGGAGATGAATATAATATAGAAGGTTATAAGCTCTTTAGGAAGGATAGATGCAATAGGCGAAGAGGGGGTGAAGCACTCTATGTGAACAAAAACATAAATGTGCAGGAAATTTCTGAAATTGAACATTCCTTGCCCTGTGAAGATATCCGGGTCAGGCTCATTGGCAAACACGAGACTGGTTTAAACATAGGAGTATGCTATTGACCGCCAGCTTTGGACAGTATTATCAATGAAATGCTCTTTAAGAGGATTACGCAAGCTTGTAAAGGAAGAGGGACTATTATTTATGGGAGACTTAAATTATCCTGGTATTGACTGGGAAATGGTGAAAGGACAGGGTAGGGAGGAGGAAGAATTTCTGGATGTTATAAATGATCATTTTTTGGTGCAGTATGTTAATGAACCTACAAGACAGAAGGCAATTTTAGACTTAGTGCTCTGTAATGACCCAGATAGAATTAGTAATGTTGAGGTACTGGAGCCACTTGGAACAAGTGATCGCTCTACTGTTAATTTTGATGTTTCATGGGAAGTTAAAAAGGTGTCTTCAAAAGCAAATATTTTCAATTTTAGGCGAGCAACCTTTGACAGGATGCGCTCATATCTAAGTGAAATAAAATGGGAGACACTCCTGGACTGTGAGTCTGTAAATGAGATGTGGGAAAGATGTAAGGGGGTTTTACTTGATTCACAATGCAAATTCATTCCAAAAGTGTCAAAAGGAAGGTGAAAAAGCAGAATCCTCAGTGGATGACCACAGCTATTCGTAGGAGTTTGAGGGAAAAGAGGAATCTTTATAAGATGTACATAAAGGATAACAATGAGAACACTAAGGCTCAATACTGTAAAATGCGGGCTGTGGTCAAAAAAAAGAGCTGAGGAATGCTAGAATACTGTATGAAAGACAAATTGCAGGGGGGGCAAAAAACTAACCCTAAGCGCTTCTTTCAGTGCTGTAGCAGAAAAAGAAAAGTCAAAGAGGAGGTTAAGTGCATAAAGAATAAATATGGATCGCTGCTATATGATAACAAGGATATTGCGGATACCTTAAACAGTTACTTTGTTGAGAATTTTACCTCAAAGCGGGTTTTTATTGGGCCAGAGGGCATGTCCAATGCTCAAGATTATTTAGCGGAAATTGAGGTTTGGGATAACAAAGTATTAGACAAGTTGCATAAACTAAAGGCAGATAAGGCGGCGGGTCCTGATGGCTTATATCCTAGAGTACTCAGGGAAGTTAGTGAGATCATCTTTAAGCCACTATCCGCCATCTTCAGACGGTCTTTAGAAACTGGAGAAATACCAAATGATTGGAAACAGGGCAATATAGTACCAATATATGAGAAAGGGGACCGTACTGAGCCAGGAAATTACAGGTCAGTCAGTTTAATTTGCATTGCGTGCAAAATGCTGGAATCCATCATAAAAGATGAGCTGGACTTATTTCTTGAACGTAATAATATCTTGAGGGATAGCCAACATGGTTTCCGTAAGGGAAGGTCATGCCTGACAAACCTTTTGGAATTTTTTGAAGAGGCCACCAAGACTTATGACCAGAGCAGGGCTTATGACATCATATACTTGGATTTTCAGAAAGCACTTGATACAGTACCGCATAAGAGACTAAATTGTAAAATGAGCTCCATTGGAGTTACAGGAGGTATTCTGAAGTGGATTCAAAACTGGCTACAGGACAGAACACAAAGAGTGGTGGTCAGTGGTATCTCATCTGAGTTAGGTATGGTGGGGAGTGGCATCCCCCAGGGATCAGTGTTGGGACCCCTGCTGTTCCTCATCCACATTAATGACCTTGATAGGAATATTGAGAGCAAATTAGTTAAATTTGCAGATGATACTAAATTGGGAGGTTTGGCAAATAGTTCAGAGTCCACTAAAGTGATTCAGGATGATTTGGATAGAATCCAGAATTTGGCAGAAATGTGGCAAATTAAATTTAATGTAGCAAAATTTAAAGTTGTACATGTAGGTAATAAAAGCATTAGACGGGATTACTTCATGGGAGGTTTAAAACTGGAATGTGCTCCACACGAAAAAGATCTGGGAGTGATTGTTGACCAAACCCTCACAGGCTCTAGCCATTGTGCCGTAGCAGTTAAAAAAGCCAATCGGATGCTAGGATACATTGCCAAAAGTATTGAGTACAAATCCAAGGAGGTGATGCTTCTTTTGTACAACACATTCGTCAGACCACATCTGGAGTATTGTGTACAGTTCTGGGGACCATACTTTAAGAAAGATAGAGAGGCTCTAGAAAAAGTTCAGAGAAGAGCCACTAAGCTAATTCCAGGTATGAAAGATGAAAGCTATGAGAAGAGGCTGAAGATCCTTAATCTCTTTAGTCTTAGGAAAAGGAGACTTTGGGGCGATCTGATTGAGGTCTTTAAATATGTTAAAGGGATTAACAAAGTGAATTATGTAGGATTCCTTTGACCAAGTGTTGTTAGTAGAACGCAAGGTCATAAATGGAAGTTGACCAAAGGTAAATTTAGCACTGATTTTTGGAAATATTTCTTCACCCAAAGAGTAATTTCGATGTGGAATAGCTTGCCTGACCATATTGTTGAGGCAGAGACCTTGGGAGTTTTCAAGAGCAGGCTTGACTTAAAGCTAGATACCATTGAATCATTATCTGAAGTGATATATTCACAATAGTATAAAGAAACTGGCGAGCCTAGTTGGGCTGAACGGCCTGTTCTCGCCATTCATGTTATGTTTTGTTATGTTAAGTATTTCTGCATGTAGCATCTAAATGTCCACTTTGATAAATTCTTTGTGTTATTTCCATTTTGGAGTCATCTTAAGTGTAGTAATCTATGCTAACAGCAATTAGCATTTTGCCGTTCATGCCAGTGTTAAAATGAGCTTAAATGATAGCTAGGCCTGTCAGCCTCATAGTAAATGGCTAACCATTGTTTTCTATGTGATGCTTTACGCTATATTTATGTTGCTGATTATGTTCATGTATATGGGCAGTTTTTAATGCCATGCTTTTGTGTTTTTCTCAGTTTTACAAAAAAAGAGGAAATCCTTACAAAAAGTCCTGAATTCAACTCCAGTTTCCTAAATCTTTATTTCAAGGATTTTTTTCATGTTCGCTATCTGCTAAACTAACCTTTACAAAGCAAGAGCAGAATACAGTGACATGAAAATGTTCATAGAGACCTACATGCTCACGCATTACAAGAGCATGTTGAGTCTTTCTTCGCTGAGTAGCAGCGATGTTAGTAGTGAAACTTAAATTCTGTGACCGAGCCCTTCAGCCCTCCAGGGTAGAGTTCAACCAAAAAAGTATTTGTTCAATGTAATAAGGCATTTAGAATTTCATGCTTAATAAAACTGCACTGCAGCCAATTACTTAATTCTTCATGTTCTCGAGATTTTTCAAGCAGTGCCTCTGGGATGTCTATGGGTTCTGATTCCTTCAGAGCATACAGGCCCCAGATGGACAAATCAAAACGAAACTGGGTGAGCGGACTTCCACCCAAAAACGTTTCATTCATTCTCAGTGTTATATAAAGGATGATGAATGCAATTACAAATAAAAAATATCAATTCTGCATCTTGTCTTACTTTTTTGCGGCATAGAATTTGTGGGTGTTTTGCAGGATAAAAGTACACAACTGTGTCTTAGAATTGCTGGGAAGGTATGGGAATATGAGGGCAATGGAAACATCAGAAATATCTTCTCATAGTTAATCTGAGGATTGGTACGTTTTATATATGAGTGATTCTGCACAGAAAGTTATTTAGAAGTAATTTTCTCCTGAATCTTTCAAATTAGGCAACAGGTGCTGAGGTTGCTGTTTTCTGTTAATGACATCAGATGAGCATCAGGAAAGTAATTTCCCAAGAGCAGCTTTCCTCAGATAAGGCACAGAACTAAATGTCATGAGAATGCACTCAAGCACATGCTTGCTGTCTTTCAAAGCTATTTATGTGAAAAAGGTGGATTTTGATTAGTATTATGAGGGTTAAGTTTTGCAATGATTAAAAATAGGAAAAATAATGGAAACCAGTGGTGAATCATCAAGTTTATGTGTCCTTTGACTGGACAAATGCCTTCAGAATACTAATCACCTCCAAACCCCAATTCCAATGAAGTTGGGACGTTGTGTAAAACGTGAATAAAAACAGAATACAATGATTTTGCAAATCCTTCTTGACCTATATGCAGTTTACACTACAAAGACAAGATATTTAATGTTCAAACTGATGAACTTTATTGTTTTTTTGGAAATAATCACTCATTTTGAATTTGATGCCTGCAACACATTCCAAAAAAGCAGGGACAGGGGCAACAAATGACTGGGAAAGTTGAGGAATGCTCAAAAAAACACCTGTTAGGAACATTCTACAGCTAAACAGGTTAATTGGAAACAGGCGAGTTGTTATGATTCTGCCGTGCTTGACCATGTTCTGCCCATGATTCTGCTTTGTCTGACCATGTTTTGATTATGATTCTGATTCCATGCCATGTTTTGTTCTTGCTTTGTCTGTATGTCTGCCATATTCCATTCCCTCAGTTAGATTCCGGTTCTTGTTTTGTTTCTTGCCATGCATTGCACTTTGTCTCCCCTGTCTGGTCTCATGTCATGTGACTGCTCATTGCCCCAGTATTACGTGCCACACTTTCGGGTGATTTCAAAGTTTCTGGGATTTTAATTATTCCTTCTAATCTCATTTGCTTCCTTTGCCTTGCTGTTCTATTATTACTAACAGTACTAACAGTTTGTTATTTTAGTTAAAGATACTAACCAAGACTAACATTGTTCATAGTACTAACTTACTAAGGAGCACTAGGGATTGTATAGCTGCACTTTACGAATTGACTAACGAGCTCTCAGCATTCGCCCTATTTTAGTCTCTGCCCCTTGTCTTTACTCAATCTACTTTGTTGCGCTTCAGCGGATCCTCCGCACCTGTGAGACTCTGTTCTGCCTCTCATTATCTGTGCACGTTAGAACTCCCTAACCAGAGCCGTATGTTTGTCATTAGGATGTCTGTGTGATTCCCGTCCGTGTCTTGGCTTTCGCCAATTTCCGTGGTTAGGGTTTCCCTCATGTGATTCCCCCATTGTAATAAGTCTGATCCAGCTCATCCGTTCCCTATCATAGCATGTGACTTCCCCTACGTGTATTTAAGCAGTCTTTTCACAACCAGCCTCTGTCAGAATGTTTCGCTTGTGCTACGATTGTTTATGCCTTGTACTCTTTGTGATTTTTTTCTGACTGGACCGTCCCCGTTTGTGATTTTGGCTCTGATTTGGATTTGTTTGCATCTGTGTACCGAACCTTTTTTGCCCAACCACGAGTTTTGTGTTTGCTGCCCTGTTTACAACTTGGATTACGTCCCTGGGATTCTTATTTTTGGATTGTGGACTTTGTACCGTTGCTTCCTGCTCTGCGGGGGTTCACCCCCATTCCTAATAAAACAAGTTTTTTGGATTTCTTTTGTAATGTGGGGAAAAAAAAGCCACTAGATGGCAGTATTGACTTTTTTTGTTCAGCCCAGTCTGGAGCTAGGTTGGGCATGTCCTGGGCATGCTTCAGAGGGGGCTGGACAAGAGTATATAAGGAGAAAAATTGAGAGAGTGGGAGTAGTTGGAGAAATTGCAGAGAGAAATTGTGGAAGGAGACATTTGACCAGACCTGTTACTCTTTTCAAGACCTGTGAAGCTTTTTGTGGATTTTTGCCTGTGTTGGAGCATTTTCCTGTCCCAGGACATCGCAACACAGCAGCCCATCTCAATTACCAGGGGACTGTAAATATCTCATTTTTTGTTTTATTCCAATCTTGGTCAGTAGGGTAGATTGTAGATTAGTTCTAAGTGTTTGTTAAACTAAATCTGTTGAAGTTTAAGAATTTTGTCTGTCATCCCTTGCTGTCCGTGACGTCATAACAAATTGACGCCATAACAAATTGGGGCCATAACAAATTGGGGGCTTGGGTCCGGGATAGACCATTGTCCGAGTCATTTATTGAAAATCTAAAATTTCAAATTGTGAAATTGTTTTTTGAATTTTCCTAGATATATATTGGCAGATCAAAAGCAATGGATGATTTCTCGGCATCACCAACCGTAGAGGTTTTGAAGTCTTTTAAAAAGACAGAACTGCTAGAAATATGCGGACAGTTAGAGCTGACAGATGTAAAACCAGCCATGCAAAAAGCAGGACTGGCTAGAGAGATTGTTGAATATTACATTGATGAAAATGTGTTTGCACCAGGAGATCTGGAACAGTTTCCAGTGGAAAATCCAAATGTAGAAATGGAACTTAAATTAAAAATGCTAGAGATAGAAAGGGAGGAAAAAGAAAAACAAAGGCAGTTTGAGTTAAAAAAATTAGCAAGAGAAGAGAAAAAAGAGAAAGAGGAAAGAGCAGAAAGAGAGAGACAGAGACAGAGAGATTTCGAATCAGAAAACTTAGAGAAGAAAGGCTCCAAATGGAGCTACTAAAAATCAAAATGCAAGCTGAAAACAAATTTCGAGCTAGCCAGGAGGTAAAGCTGGTGCCTCCATTCTCAGAGAAGGAGGTTGATAAGTATTTCCAGTGCTTCGAGAAGGTAGCTAAGAGTTGTCAGTGGCCAAAGGAACGCTGGCCTCTGATGTTGCAAACTGTCCTCAAGGGTAAAGCTCAACAAGCCTATTCGGCTTTGTCTGCAGATGATTCCTCTGATTATGAGGTTGTCAAAAAGGTTATTTTGACAGCTTATGAGTTGGTTCTAGAGGCTTACCGACAGAAATTCAGAGGTCTGAAGAAATCTGACAATCAGACTTATGTGGAATTTGCTAATGAGAAGAAGGTTTGCTTTGAGCGCTGGTGTACTTCTATGGAGGTCAAGGATGATTTCAACTCACTAAAAGAGATGGTGTTAGTTGAAGAATTCAGGAACTGTGTCAAGGATGATATTAAGACCTACCTTAATGAGAAGCAAGCACTGAATTTGCAATCAGCTGCCAAGTTTGCAGACGAATATGTTCTCACACATAAGTCCAAATTTCAGTCTAGCAGTAAAAATAGATGGTCCCAATTTCAGAAGAAAGGTAACGGTGATACCCAAGATTCCTCACCCAAAGACAAAGACAAATCTGGTGATGGTGCTCAGAAATCCAGTCAAAGGTCTGATCAAAGTGTGAAAGCTGACAGTGACAAAAGTGGTCTAGTTTGCAATTATTGCAAGAAATCTGGTCATGTTACAACTAACTGTTGGTTCCTTAAAGCTAAGAAAGAAAAAGAAAAGGATACCAAACCCAATGCCTTTGTGAAGACAAGGTTAGAAACCCCAGTAGTAGATGACCGATCTGCTAAATTGCCTGCTCCTTGTGAGGCTAAGAAGCCTGATACTGCTGACTTTGTGAGGGAGAAATTCCTTCCATTTGTGTCAGAGGGATTTGTGACTCTGAATGTGCATTCTCCTCTTGTCCCCATATATATCCTAAGGGATACCGGAGCTTCTCAGTCACTTTTGTTGATGGACTCCTTGGAGTTATGTGATGAGACCGCTTCTGGGGATTTCATACTTGTACGAGGTACTGAAGGGAGGACTGTATCTGTACCCCTGCGCTCTGTATTCTTGAAGTCAGATTTAGTTACAGGACAGGTAAAGGTGGGACTTATGTCAAGTCTACCTATCAAGGGTGTTTCTCTGTTGCTAGGCAATGACCTGGCTGGGGGCAATGTAGTTCCCCCTGTTCACCTTACTTCACAGCCGAGCACTGAAGATGGCGATGAAGACCCATCTCTGTATCCTTCCTGTGCAGTGACTCGTGCTATGGCCAAGAAGGCTCAAGAAGAAGATGATGTGGTGCCGTCCAGCACCTTGAATAGTCATGACTCAGGTGGTTCACCTCATGACTCTGTTCAGCCTACTATGGTTTCTCCGTTTGAGGACTTATCAGACACTTTTATCAGTTCTCTATTCAGCCAGCCAGATGGGTCTGGTGATTCTGATGTGTCTGGAGACTTGTCTCTGTCCAGAAAGCGGTTGATTCAGGAGCAAACCAATGATCCTGAAATTTGTGTACTAAAGAAGAGAGCCCTTCCTAATGAAGAAATAGACGCAGTTCCAGTTGGGTATTATCTCAAGGATGGAGTGTTGATGCGGAGGTGGCGCCCTCCTGATATCCCTGCCAATGCAGATTGGGCAGTGGTCAAGCAAATTGTTGTTCCGAAGGTCTACAGGAATGAAATCTTAACAATGGCTCATAGTTTGCCTTTAGGAGGTCATCTTTGTGTTAACAAGACTGTTGACAAGATCATGAAACACTTCTTCTGGCCTGGACTTCGGAAAGATGTTTCCAACTTTTACAAAACCTGTCACACTTGTCAGGTAGTTGGAAAACACCAGTTAGACCCACCTGTAGCTCCATTGCAGCCTATCCCAGCATTTGGGGAGCCCTTCTCCAAGGTCATCGTTGATTGTGTTGGTCCATTACCCAAGACTAGATCTGGAAATCAGTACTTGTTGACAATCATGTGTGCATCTACCAGATTCCCTGAAGCCATACCTCTACGCAACATCAAGGCAACTGCAATTTCGAAGGCTTTGATAAAGTTCTTCACGTTGTTTGGCCTTCCCAGGGAAATTCAGTCAGATCAAGGTAGCAATTTCACTTCCGGATTGTTTCAGCAGGTTGTGTATGAACTAGGTGCGAAGAAGATTCTTTCCAGTGCCTATCATCCAGAGAGCCAGGGTGCCTTAGAGCGGTTTCATTCCACTCTCAAGACAATGATGAGGACTTATTGTTATGACCATGAGAAAGACTGGGATGAAGGTGTTCATTTGCTGTTGTTTGCAGCTAGAGAAGCAGCGCAGGAGTCTACTGGATTCAGTCCGTTTGAGCTAGTGTTTGGCCATGAAGTGAGAGGACCTTTGCTATTGTTGAGTGAACAATGGCAAGAGAAAGAGCCCATGATATCAGTCTGTTAGACTATGTTAGCAAGTTCAAGGAAAGACTGCGTGTAGCTTGTGACCTAGCCAAAGAGAACTTGAAATCAAGTCAGGGAAAAATGAAAACTTGGTATGATCATAAAGCTAGAAGCCGTGAGTTTAAACCAGGAGACAAGGTCCTTGTGTTGTTTCCCTTGCAGTCCAATCCATTGCAGGCTAGATTTCATGGTCCTTATGAAATTCTGACAAAACTCAATGATCTCAATTACATTGTGAAGACTCCAGATAGGAGAAAGCCAAAACAGTTGTGTCACATTAACATGCTGAAGCCTTATCATGATAGGAATGCTAGGGTTGCAGCTGTCACTTCAGATCCTCCTATGGCCGAGACTTGTGAAGATGTGGGGGAGTTTCAAGATGATGAACCTAGAATTAAAGCTGAAGTTCTTTCATGTAAATTGTCAAATTCTGAAGTGTTGCAAAATCTTGATGTAAAACTCCAGCACTTAGAACCCTCACAGAAAGATCAGTTTGAGAGGTTGATCAAGAAATATAAAGATCTATTTCCTGATGTTCCAAAGAGAGTTTCTATAGCCTCTCATGATGTCGATGTTGGTGATGCCAAACCAATAAAACAGCATCCATACCGGATGAATCCTGAAAAGAGAAAGATTGCTGAGAAAGAGGTTGAGAACATGTTAGAACATGATATTATCAGACCCTCTAACTCAGATTGGAGTTCACCCTGTGTTCTCGTTCCAAAACCTGATGGAAGTACTAGATTCTGTACAGATTATCGCAAGGTCAATGCTGTAACTAGAACTGATGTGTTTCCAATACCTAGGATTGATGATTGTATCGATAGAGTAGGGCAAGCAAAGTTTCTGACCAAGATTGATTTATTGAAGGGTTATTGGTGTGTGCCTTTAACTGAGAGGGCCAAGAGCATCTCTGCTTTTGCCACACCATCTGGGTTATACCAGTATGAAGTCCTACCCTTTGGCATGAAAAATGCCCCAGCCACGTTCCAAAGGATGATACAGTCTACAATCAGCGGATTGCCACACATGGGAGCGTACATCGACGACCTGATCACATGGAGTGACTCCTGGGAAGAACATCTGAAAGATGTAGAGATGTTGTTCCAGCGGTTGACCCTGGCTAACCTGACTGTTAACCTGAACAAGAGTGACTTTGGTTGTGCTACTGTCACGTATCTTGGCTACGTCATAGGCCAGGGTAAGGTGGCACCCATAAATGCTAAAGTCCAAGCCATCATGGACTTTCCAGTTCCTGACAACAAAAAAGCTTTGCGCCGCTTCCTTGGAATGATCGGGTACTGCCGCAAGTTCTGCAAGAACTTTGCTGAGATTGCTCTCAGTCTCACCAACCAACTGAAGAAAGGCGTAAAGTTCACTTGGGATGAAGCATGCCAAAGAGCCTTTGATCGCCTGAAGTCTCTGCTGTGTCACTTCCCCGTGCTCAAATCTCCTGACTTCAACAAACCGTTCTCCATGGCGGTCGATGCTAGCGACCAAGCTTGTGGATCTGTGCTCCTACAGAGAAGTGACTCTGATGACATTGAGCATCCCGTGGCATACTTCTCCAGGAAGTTCAATCGCCACCAAAAGAACTATTCCACAATTGAGAAGGAGCTGTTGGCTCTGGTTCTATCCTTACAACACTTTGAGGTTTATGTTTGTACAGGGCAAAAGCCAATGATTGTATATACTGACCACAATTTGTTAATGTTTTTGAGTAAGATGAAAAACAAGAATCGGAGATTGTTGAATTGGAGTTTGATTTTACAGGAGTTTGACTTGGAAATTAAGCATGAAAAGGGTACTGACAATGTAATTGCCGATTGCTTATCCCGCGTTTGAGTATTTGTATATATATCACGTGTTTATTAGCATATTGTATTATATGTATATATATATACCAGTGTCTACTTAACCATTTTTGTGTTGAAAAGAAAAATTTTGCCTTTATGAGTCAAAATTTTTCCCTGTTGGAATGGAGGTGTAATGTGGAAAAAAAAGGCCACTAGATGGCAGTATTGACATTTTTTTTGTTAAGCCCAGTCTGGAGCTAGGTTGGGCATGTCCTGGGCATGCCTCAGAGGGGCTGGACAAGAGTATATAAGGAAAAAAATTGAGAGAGTGGGAGTAGTTGGAGAAATTGCAGGGAGAAATTGTGGAGGGATACATTTGACCAGACCTGTCACTCTTTTCAAGACCTGTGAAGCTTTTTGTGGATTTTTGCCTGTGTTGGAGCATTTTCCTGTCCCAGGACATCGCAACACAGCAGCCGATCTCAATTACCAGGGGACTGTAAATATCTCATTTTTTGTTTTATTCCAATCTTGGTCAGTAGGGTAGATTGTAGATTAGTACTAAATGTTTGTTTAATTAAATCTGTTGAAGTTTAAGAATTTTGTCTGTCATCCCTTGCTGTCCGTGACGTCATAACAAATTGACGCCATAACAAATTGGGGCCATAACACTTGGTTCTCGCGTCTGGTTCCTGAGCGTAACCTCACACGAGTGTCATGATTAGGTATAAAAGGAGCATCCCCAAAAGGCGCCAAATTGGTGAAGGCTGGGGCACATTTGCAAAAAAAATTGGAAAAAGTGTAAAATGTCTTTTGGTTGTGATTCACCAAACAGTTTTAGCAAAAAACTGCAAAAATTTTCCTATTGGAATTAATGGGAAATCATCATGATATGAACTCAAACCCATCTCTCTCTGAGGCCTTTGTCGGGCTACACACCAAGCATCCAGGCACATTCAAAATCTGAAGTTTTTTTAGTTTCACTTCAGTTATTGAGTTTGCATTGAATGCTCGTGATCGTCGGTCCCTCAGGCAGCACTGCATTAAAAGCCAACATCATTCTGTAAAGGATATTACCATGTGGGCTCAGGAGCACTTTGGAAAACCATTGTCAGTTAACACAGTTTGTGCAAGTTAAAATTCCACCATGCAAAGCGAAAGCCATATATCAACAACACCCAGAAACCCCGCTGGCTTCTCTGGGCCCGAGCTCATCTGAGATGGACTGATGCAAAGTATACTGTGGTCTGACGAGTCCACATTTCAAATTGTTTTAGGAAATCATGGATATCGTGTCCTCCGGGCTATAGAGGAAAAGGACCATCCAGACTGTTATCAGCGCAAAGTTCAAAAGCCAGCATCTGTGATGGTATGGGGATGTGTTAGTTCCCATGGCATGGGTAACTAGCACATCTGTGAAAGGCACCATTAATGCTGAAAGGTAAATACAGGTTTTGGAGCAACATATGCTGCCATCCAAGCAACGTCTTTTTCAGGGACATTCCTGCTTATTTCAGCAAGACAATGCCAAGCCACATTCTGCATGTGTTACAACAGCGTGGCTTCGTAGTAAAAGAGTGCAGGTAATAGACAGGCCTGCCTGCAGTCCAGACCTGTCTTCCAATGAAAACGTGGTGAATTATGAAGCACAAAATACAACAACGGAGGCCCCGGACTGTTGAGGGGCTGAAGTCATACATCGAGCAAGAATGGGAAAGAGTTCCACCTACAAAGCTTCTCCAATAAGTGTCCTCAGTTCCCAAACGCTTATTGAGTGTTGTTAAAAGGAAAGGTGATGTAACACAGTGGTAAACATGCCCCTGTCCCGACTTTTTTGGAACGTGTCGCAGGCATCAAATTCAAAATGAGTGAATATTTCCAAAAAAACAATAAATTTTATCAGTTGGAACATTAATTATCTTGCCTTTGTAGTGTACTCAATTGAATGTATTTTCTTTTTATTCATGTTTTACACAATGTTCCAACTTCATTGGAATTGGGGTTTATATTTAATTTCAGCAAACTCCATAATTGTGATTTCAAGAAATCTGTAAATAAATTAGAAAAGCAGTTTAAGAATTATTTTGGAATTCAAGTTAAAGGTGCGACTCATGGCTTTTTCCCCCTCTATCTCATAGAATCCTGATAGGCGGCCATTTTGCAAATTGCTCGAAGGTATGGATACAAACAGTAGTAAAACATTGAGGAAACAAAATTAAAATCTACTGCTCAGCCACTGAGAGTTTTAATTGGCACCCCTGGAGGATAGTAATCTGTGCTCTTGCAAATTTCTGCTTAACTGGAGGGGAGGTGTCTGGGAGCACCCATTAGGGATGGGACCGGTTATGCTGACATAACATGAAAAGGCCCCTGATGAGCAAACCTTTCCAAGTTTGTTTGCCAGCTTGTGGTGAGACAAAGATTTCCTGTGTGATGGAGAGTGGACATGCTCGTAAGTGTTAATTTTGGTTAATTATATTTTTCTCACCCCCTAATGCCTTGACCAAAATGGCTCAATTTGTCTCTCAGCAGCCCTCCAGAAGTCCATCGTTGCACATTTTCATATTGATGTTTCTGCCTTTCTGAGTTCCTTTCAGCAATGCAGAGGTACTGTGGGGAACGCTGTACTCTACCAAATGGGAACTGCACAGCAAACTCAATAACTGAAATGAAACAAAAAAAAAAAAATTCTCAACAGATTTTGAATGTGCCTGCATGCTTGGTGTGTAGCCTGACAAAGGCCCCAGAGAGAAATGGGTTTGAGTTCATATCATGATGATTTCCCATTTGGAAATATTTTGCTAAAACTGTAAGGTGAATCACAACCAAAAAACACTTCACAATTTTTCCCATTTTTTTTGCATATGTGCCCCGGCCTTCACGAATTTGGCAACATAGGCTTGATTTTTGCAGCAGCCCCTGTATTGCAGCCAATTCCACAATGTGCTCATACTCTTAGACTGAAACTGCATATAGCTTTTTAAACCTTACAGATTTTCTTTATTTTATTATTACAGGCACTCACAAACAGAAATAAAATCCAGAATAATGAAAACAGTAATATAGGAGGAAAAAAACAATAACAGTTTAAAATATATGTGTGTGTTCGTGTGTATCTTTTCACAATATTGGAGAAATATTAGGGATGGTTGTTGTTCATTGTTTGATTATCAGCAGATAATGATTGACGCTTTTAATTCATGTTCATTTTGTTTAGCGCACATAAGAGATATAGTGAGGATTAAACTACCACTTGAACCCAAGTAGGTTTTTTATTAAATTAAGTAAAATGATTTTTGGCTCAAATAAGGACACCAAAATGTGATATCAAAAATAAGTTTTTATCAAAAAGGATGTGGGAAATTAAAATGAATAAGTATCATGTGTATTTGCCCATAAGTTATTTACTCACAGTTCAATGAATAAATTCCACTTTGTTGGAAAACTTTTCTGGTCACAGCATAGGACGGTATCAGACTGAAATTATAAGGTTACCGTCGTTGTCCGAAGTGTCCACAGTGCTAAATGACTGTTACCATGGCAGGCAGGTCTTGAGCTAGCGGCACTGCGCAAATGTACTGCTACTCCACAGAAGAACTGACTTTCGCAATGCCAATTGAACAACTTGTTAACCGCTATATCGTGTTGTGTCCAGTAAATCACCACTGTTACCAAAGACAGAGTTTGATTCTTTGATTATACACATCAATTTAATGATTTTTCTTGTCCTATAGAATGACACTGTGCTCACATTTTATCGACAGTGAAAGTTTTCCTGCGTGCTGTTGTGAGTCGGCTGATATCCACGACCATATCTTTTGTGTCCATAATTTTTTATGAGGCAACGACTGTTAAGTGAAAAGGGAATCATGATAAACATTGTGTGAATCCATCCTTACTCTTGACCTGCGTTCAGCAATGGAGGCGTTGCACTGGATGCAGAAACCATAGTGTAAGTCACGTGATACCCGAAGTAACTCAGGAAGATGGCTTTGGTTGAATGGGAATGCATCGATTAATTATTATTTATTTATACAAAAAAATGTATTTTCTTGCTCTGAAATGTCGCATGTATAACCGGATATTGAACCTCAGGTCCAAATGCTCCGCCTTATCCATGACTAGCTCAACAGACTATATATTCACTGGTCGATTTAGCACTTGTATTGCTGTGCTGTGTTTGAACTTGAGCATATTGGCGCAAGGTTTCTCAGTCATAAACCGGCTTTGAAAACAACAGTTGAATATTTAGCGGTTAATTATGGCGTAAATACAAAAAACAAACCATTTAAGTGATTATACTGCTGAGTTCTTCCAGTGCATAGCATAATAGCGAGAGGACTCTCAGATAAACTGGCTAAAACAATAGCAAGCGCAGATTCACCCACAGGCAGCTTTTATGACAAAATATCAAAGGTAAGAAAATTTTTTGCTCATCTCTGTAGCATTTAAAGTGTATGCCTGCTGTTCTTTGAGTGTGGTGTCAATTTAAAATGACAAGGCTTATATCGTTGGAATCTGTGGACTGTCCTTTTTCATTTGCGGTATCGTTTGTATGCATATCACAAATTCAGTAGAAAAGCTTGCAATAGAGCACTGATTATTTAATCTTATTTTATTTAATGTTTTGCTAGATGCTTATTTACTTGCTTGGTACTTGAATTGTGTTCGGTTTAGGTAAAAATGGTCATCACGAACTTTTCGCCGAGTTTCTTCGCTTTAAGAGGATATGCCGCATGAGGAGGTTGCTATTAGGAAACATGCTGTATTTATTTTGCGAATTCATTGGCCCCGTTACAGGGGCGTTCAGGCTTAAGGTTAATATTTGTATTAAAAATATATTTTCCACTAATTTCTTTACATCTTCACTTTAAAACCAGTTTTCATTGCAGCAAAACCGTTGACTTAACTTGTGAACTTCTGGTACGTGAAACCGCTTTTCTCGAAGTGCTCTGAGCAAAGAACTGAATGTTTTGTTGGTTTGTAAGGCTTTCCACGGTCAATTCTTCTTAATTTAACAAGCCAATCTTTCAAAAGGGCTTCATTATTTTGTGGAAATTTATGGAAACTTATTTTGCCGTATTTTCCAGACGGCTGAATGGCATTATTATTGGTACAAGCAACAGCAGCACAAGATTTCCCCATTTTCTCTATGCTGCGATCAACCTCTGTGTACATTTTGCTTCGGGAATCATGTGACCTCCTAAGTAACTTGCAACGACCTCATTGGCCATCCTCTGGAAAGGTAAGACATTATTGACTGCTATTTTCATGACTTTTCCGTACAATTTTCGTTATTGCTTTAATATTTTAGGATTATTCATTCGTACCCATTTCTTGTCCACTGTAATCCATCATGATGGAAGTTATGCTTCAGAAAACATTGTCCTTTAAAATACTGCATGAATTAATTGCACAGTTGACCTTACCCATAAGCAGTGATGCCAACTTTCGAAATTCAACATGAATCAACATGAATTGTTACCATCGTGAAAAGACACACACACACACACACACACACACACACACACCATAGGGATGAACCATAGGGATACATGAAATTGTAGCAGTGGTAGCGTCACAGTGTGTACAGACCATAATGACTTTGGCAGTCATCTCATCAGTGTTTTTTTGGACCATTGAGTACATGCAATAGCAGCTGTAGTACAACAAGAATACGCGTTACACCAAACAAGAGAAGAAGAGCCTGTTAAAAGCTAGAGAGAGTGTTATGACATCACAAAGGGCTAGCAGATCTGCACTTTCTACCAATCATTTTTCATGGCATATTTTTCACAGCTTTTTGTGATTTTTGCAAAAACAGTCAGGCAAAGCCCCATCAAAAGACACTGTACACGTGTCCTGATCACTCCCCATGTTTCGATGCATTTATAGCATATGTTCTGGTGATGCTATGGGATTAGATGCGCGCCAAAAAACTTACAGAAGAAAAACCAGTTTATAAACTAGAAAATCTCACAAGAAATTTTGCATGTGCCCGATGCTTGTTGTATTTTTTAACAGCAACCCTAAAGTGGGGAGGGTTTGTGTTATGATCCAGACCAGGAATCTGTTGAAGAACATATTTCAGTATTACTCATCATATTCACCAGTAAATCAATTATCATAATCAGTAACCATATAATGCAAGCAGCAGTAACACACACACTCATGCACACACACATAAGCATTTGATTTCTGCTTTGATTATTATCTGTTCAGTTGATTTAATCAACATCCAATTAGTAGATTTCTACTTTGATTAATATCTGTTCAGTTGATTTAATCAATATCCGGGTAGTTGATTTCTGCTTTTATTAATATCTGTTCATTTGATTTAATCAATATCTGTTCAGTAGAATCATAACTTATATTTAATGAACTCTGGACCACTCCCAATGTGGAGTAGAGAATTCGGTGGAAGGATGGATAGGGGATCGGGGCGAAGGCGATGTTATATGGACTTGGTCTGTGATTGTGCGAACATTGGGAGCCCCAGGTGGCGAGACTCAGGGTGGGGCTCGCGTCTCTCGTTGGAGTCCGTGTAGGCTCCTAAGCCCCCCGGGGTCCCAGGTGGTGGCTGTTTCTTGCTTCCTTCTTGGAGAGGGGAAGGGAGGGAGGGACATAGAATCGAGACGAGTGGGGATTGTGGGAATGAAGGTGGTATATATAGGCGTGCGGACGAATAGGAAGGCACATTGGGAGTGGTCTTGTTCATTAACCTTTGTTATCGGGAACACCCTTTAATGAACTCTGGACCACTCCCAATGTGGAGGAGGGAATTCGGTGGAAAGATGGATAGGGGATCGGGGCGAAGGCGATGTTGTATGGACTTGGTCTGTGATTGTGCGAACATTGGGAGCCCCAGGTGGCGAGACTCAGGGTGGGGCTCGCGTCTCTCATCGGACTCCGTGTAGGCTCCTAAGCCCCCAAAAGGTGTTAATGAATCGACAATAGATGGGCTCTATGTACGTCGTCGATATAATCGTGAATATAGCTTGCGTTCGAGTTTGATGTCCGGCGGCCGAGGATTTTGATCAGGTGGTCCGGCTCTCCTCGCTTGGATGCTGTGGCGGCGGCGCTGATGCGAAAGGATGCACGGGGAAGTATTTGGGAGAAATATTGGATATAATTCAATTCAATTCAATTCCGTTTATTTGTGTAGTGCTTTTTGCGGATAGATTGTCACAAAGACACTTTACTAAATAAATGAAAGGGCAGTGCCCAGCCAATTCCCCACAAAGCAAATGAGGCAAAACTCCCAGTAGGAAGAAAAATCCTCGAATGGTGGTGAGAAAAAACTCCCTAGTGGGAAGAAATCTCAGGAGGAACCCGGCTAAGGTGGGGAAGCCCGTCCTCCGCGGGCTAGGCAATTAATAGTAAAATAAAGTAATAATATAATGAATGGCAATAGAGTTCAATTAAAGCCCGTTTAAACAGGGATGTCTGTAGCTCCAGGACGTGGCATGTCGAAGATGGAGCAAATCTAATTCGAACATGTCGTGTTGGCCGTGAATAACGAGTCTTGGGGACAAGCGTGGTTCTTGCATCTTGGGATGACGTAGTTTGATATTGGCTCGGACGGACTGAAGGCAGAGTCTAGGCGGAATAAGAATATGGGCTGAGAAATGCTGATCCATTTAACTACTCTTTATCTTGAACATGAGACAGTCGGTGGAGTAGGATGAGATGTCATTCAGACTGGCATGGCGGGGGTGGATTGTAATTAGCAGAGAGCGGAGCGAACTCGGAGCATCTCAAAAACCGAAGAAGGCTAGTAGGAACATGGCTTCTAGGTGGAATCCGAGGGAGAAGAGTGGTACCCTGAGCCCAGCATCTGTATAATATAGTATAAATAAATGCCTCCGCGCTCTGTTGGGGTGCGTGCACAATCTGCAAACGGAGCCAGGCGAAGGTATAACTGAGACTTAAGGTGGATACGCGTGCAGTATCCGTGGATGTTTGTCGACGAGGCAAAGTGCATCCATAGCCGAAGTGCTAGCTAAGTGCTAGAGAGCTGTGCCACTGCAAGTGGCCGTGAGGTGGATACGCGTAGTATCCGTGAATGTTTGCCGACGAGGCAAAGTGTACCGAAAACTGAAGCGCCAGCGAAGCGTTAGTGAGCTGCGCCACTGCGAGAGGCCGTGGGTTGGATACGCGTAGTATCCGTGAATGTTTGCCAACGAGGCAAAGTGTACCGAGAACTGAGGGGCTAGCGAGGCATTAGTGAGTTGGATACGCGTAGTATTCGTCAATATTTGCCGACGAGGCAAAGAACGTCAGCATTTGTAATGGTTTGACAATTTTAGAATAAACATGGCAATCATTCAACAGCACCATAAATGTATGAGTTTTAATTTGCGAAGAACGCGATGTGCATATATAGCAAGAGTTGCTCAGACTAATAGGTAGAAGCGACGAAAGTCTGCTTTATTTTGAAAGCCTTGTTTAACATTGCACTACTCCGGAATTATATGGCGTTTCCTTCCGCACATCGCTGACCACTAAATTATCGTAATGTCTCTGATTTCTGTGCTCATGTATCTCGAAGAACAACACAGATTTACGAATGGCCGGGAGGTGGATACGCGTGCAGTGTCTGTGAATGTTTGCCGGCGAGGCGAAGAACGTTAGCATTTGTAAAGGTTTGACGATTTTGGGATATACGTTGCAATCGTGGCACCATAAATATATGGCATTTAATTTGCGAAGAACGCGTCGTGCGTGTATAGCAAGAGTTGCTCAGACTAATTGGTAGAACCGGCGAAAGTCTAATTTATTGTAATGGCCGGTAGTATAGGGAGGCCAAGTGCAATGACAGAGAGAAAGAGAGTAGCACGAACACAGTACAAACACAGAGAATAATATAGACCAAACGCAAGTACTCGCGCTTCCAAAGGATGTATAATAGTCTGAACCAAGGAAGCAAAGCGAGATAGAAAAAGGGAGGAGAAACTCCAAAAATAAGAAGATAGAAAGTCATACAAAACCTGACTACAGATATCTTCGGCTATAGAGCAAAGCTAAACACAGACACTGTAGCGAAGGAGGCGTGCCGGACATCCTGCTTATCTAGATTCTGGGGAAGTACCGCCCCAGCTCAATCAACCAGCTGAGCAAAGAATTTGATGGCCCAGGAATTCGATATCGTCCCGGGACGAGAGCCGCAAAGAAAGGTCCAAACAAGACGCACACCTCATAAACCATGACATTTATTTTTTGGAAGCTTGTTATTATACGTTGCACTGCGAAATTATTTGGCGTTTTCTTCGCGCGTCAATGACTACAAGAAATATGAATAAGTCTTGATAATTTCTGTGCTCATGTAGCTCGTGAAACAACGCAGATTTGCGTAGGTTAGCTTGCGAGGCTCATACAGCAACAAGCCACGAGAATCCGCTCTACGGTCTGAATGAAGTGGCAGCTAAATGGCGTTGTTAGGTACGATGCAGCTGAGTGATGGCGAATATACTTGCTGCAAAGTTAGCGAAAGTTTCGGACTTGCAGATTGTCATCCTTGCGGAGTCACGTCAAATATATGGACGTACCCAACAGGCAATCGCTTGCCGTACGGCCAAAGCATAAAGCGTGATCGAGAACGAATATAAAGAAATTGTCCAGTTCTTGCATCCGATGAGGTAAGGACTGGGAAATTCTGTTTCATAAAGTGGGACGGCGAATGGCGAACTCGGTCCGCGTGAACTCCCCGGAATGAGCGGGGTCGGGTGTTTGGGCTGTACGGGGTCGATGATGGTTTGATTTTTTTTTTTTTTTTTACTAAAATGTGACTGAGGAAGTAGGGGCGACAAGTAAGTGCTATGGTAAAAGCCCGTACTGTCGTAGCGTACAGCGAGATGGAGAACGAGTGTATTGTAATCATCAAGTTCTCTCCTCCGATGAGGAAAGTACTGGCGGATTGTTTTTCAGTAGGGTGAGACGGTAAAGAGCGAACTGGGTTCACGTGAGCTTCTCGGCTATGAGGGGCGTATGGGAGGCGGCTAGTGTGAGCTGGAACGGAGGTGAGGGGAATCAGCGAGTGGCCAAAGTAGTTGATGGGAGGGCGGACCTGTAGGTGGAAGCGCAGAATTAGTGACGTGGGAAATGGGGAGGGGGGCGGGGAAAGAGGCTGAAGGAACCCAGAAGCCGGGTTTTGCCCGGCGGAAAGGATGGTGGGGGGAGGGGCAGGACGCATGTGCACGGGGCAAAAGTGCAGCCTGTGAACACAGGGACGGAAAGAAAGGTGAAGGAAAGAGACCGAAGAGGTCGTAAACAGAGGGAGGGGGGGGGCAGGCTGGTTTGTGGAAGGCGTAACTTCTGCCGAATCTGGAGCTGGAGGTCGTCGCCAAGCGTGGTGACGTGGCGCTAGGGACGTTGATGGCAGAACCCGGTAGTGCTGTGTGGTCTGCATACATCTGGTCTGCACGTGGGGAGGATCAGCTGATTTGGCGTGGGAGTCGGTGAATAATTTTTGTGGGCTGGCCTTGTTGTCGGAGTGGTGGAAGGGGATTTTCTTCTGCTTGAGTGCCCGATGGAGTCTGGCGACGGGCGAAGGTGGAGCCTGGGATGAGCTTGAAGTGCGAGCCGTCGTATGCCTTGCTGGGGAGCCGCGGGCTTGCTTCTGAGCGCCACTGTTGAGGAGAGGCGTAGCTATTGCAAGACGGCGGTCTGGAATTGATACGGCGTGGAGCCCTCGGTCGTCATCGCAGGGGGAGCGTAGTTAGGAATGTGACCACCCCGGTTGGGGCGAGCGGGTGACGCTTCGTGGTGGAGGTACGAAGATGGCAGAGCGCGGGCGGGTGCGTGGAAGAGAAGCGGGAGTTGCAGGAATTGATTGGGAAGATTCCTCTGGAGCCTTAGAGTCTTGGAATTATTCTGCATCCGAGGGACTCTGCGGAATTTCGCCTTGCTTCAGGTAAGCGAACTCTTGCTGTGCGCTGGGCAGTCTGGTTTGCGAGTTAACGACATAGAATCGAGACAAGCGGAGATGGTGGGAATGAAGGTGGTATATATTGGCGTGCGGACGAATAGGAAGGCGCATTGGGAGTGGTCTTGTTCATTAACCTTTGTTATTGGGAACACCCTTTATTACGGGAAACAATCAGTTGAGCCATTTACGTATCCATTTTTATCCTTTTTTTAATGTATTTTTCTCTATTTTAAATGAAAAGAGATAAGAGATGACCAGTGCACTGTGATTGGAAGGAGTTTCTAATAAAAAAGGCCATTTGTAAAGTTTAGATTTAGTATTCTTTGCATGCAGAGACTACTCTGGGCTTTAGGTCATGAGCTGAATAAATAAAGGATCTTACAAGAGTGGGCGTGTCATATGAAAGTTATGAAACGAGTTGAGTAAATATTGCATTTGTTGCAAGCTTTAGCAAGCAACAAATGCAAAATTTACTCAACAGGTTTCATAACTTTCACATGACACGACCATGAGTATAAGAGTCCATTTATTACATAACTAAATTGCATGATTTAATTTAAAATAAACGTGATTTCCTTAGCGCCTTAATGGTAAGTTCCATTGTTAGCATTCAGCTAACTCTATCACTCTTCTGCCCAGTCAACTGAGTAGCTAGTTAGCTAACCCAAAATGAACTCAAAGAGTTTAGTAACTTTCAAATGAGATATTGAAGAGTTAAAGATTCTGTTTATTACACAACTGACTTGAAAAATTTAATAGAAAATAAAGTAATATCAAAAATTCACAACAGATACATTAAGTTCAATATGCATCACATGACTGCGAAAAACAATTTAACTGTCTTCTAAATCTCCGCATCCATTGGCCCCTGACAATGTTGCCTAGGCGACAACCTTACACATGCTGATGACAATTCTTAGTGGGCGTGGAAGTGTCAGCCAGATACATTGCTCAAGAAAAGGATGTGAATTCCTCCATGGACATGGATTACAGTCGCTCCTTTTGTACTCTGGATGGTGTTCGTTTGGTGCTGGATCAGAGACACTGACAACTGAGAGTTTCGTTTTTACTGGGGATTTAATTTTCATTGCTATATGTTCTTGGAGAGATTGAGGAGTTTAACGCTTGTGAGATTCTCCTGAGTTGGTCAACAACAACGGCTGTAATTATTGATGGTCAGGACGTTCTTGTGGCCAGAAATTTGCATTATTTGAGTGGGGGGTATATTACATCATTCCGTTTTTGAAGCAGATGCTTTCGGGCACTGTGGTTTCTGAGACGTTTATCCCCGGATATTCCTGCCGCCTCCACAATTTGCTTCATTATCGAGGACAGTTTGTTTTTACCCACGGGCTGCCAGAGGAACCACTGGTCACATTGATCAGGTGAGGGCTCATTCGTGTAATTCATGTAACCATGAATTCTGCTCTCTACTAGAAGATCTTGAAGGAGAATGTCCGACCATCAGTTTGTGACTTCAAGCTCAACAGCACTTAGAATATGCAGCAGGACAATGATTCAAAACACACCAGCAAGTCCACCTGTGAATGGCTTAAAAAAACAAAATGAAGGTTTTGGATTGGCCTAGTCAAAGTCCAGACTTAAATCCGATTGAGATGCTGTGGCATGAGCTTAAACAGGTCGATCATGCTCGAAAACCCCTCAATGTGGCTGAATTAAAACAATTCTGCAAAGAAGAGTGGGCCAAAATTCTTCCACAGCGACATCAAGGACTCATTGCCAGTTATCACAAACGCTTGATTGCCGTTTTAGTCGCTGAGGGTGGCACAACAAATTAGGTTTAGAGGGCAATTACTTTTTCACATAGGGCCAGGTAGGTTTGGACAGCTTTTTCCGTCAATGAATTAAATCATCATTTAATTTTGATTTTTTATTTACTCGGGTTATCTTTGTCTAATATTAAAATTTGTTTGATGATCTGAAACATTTATGTGTGACAAATATGCAAAAAAATAAGAAATCAGGAATCGGACAAATACTAGCACTGTACATATGTGTGTGTGTATATATATTTAAATCACGTTTTATTTTGAATAGTGTTGGTTTTTCATTTTTTGGATTTTTTTGCCTTTTAAGACAGGTGAGGTCCTTTGTATAAACCAGATAGCTTCTTGACCTCTCCTAACACATCTGTTTTTGTAAATATATCTTCAGAATCAGATTTTATGCATTTTTATATGTGTGCAAATTAATAAATGATTGCCAGGGTGTACTGTGTAACTGTTTTGCTGCTTCAGGACCTGGGCAACTTACCATTACTAATGTAACCACAAATACCACTTTCCACCTGAAAATCTGGCAGGAGAATGTCAGGCCATCAGTTTGTCACCTAAAGTTCAAATTCATTTAAATTATGCAGCTGGACAATGATCTGAAGCACAAAAGCAAGTCCACCTCTGAATAGCTCAAAAAAGCAAACTGTCAGCTTTGAAGTGGCCTTGCCAAAGCCCTGAATTGAATTCTATTGAGACTCTGGGGCGCGGCCTTAGACAGGCAGCTTGTGCTTGAAAATTCTCCAATGTGACTGAATTAAAACAATTCTGTAAAGAAGAGTGGGGCTTAGTTCCTCCACAGTGATGTAAAAGCCTCATCGCCAGTTATTGCAAACATTTGATTGCAGTTGTTTCTGCTAAGGGTGGCACAACCAGTCATGAGGATTAGGGGGGATTATTTCACATGGTTGATATAGCATTTGAATAAATCTTTACCATCAGTAAATGAAATCACCGTTTAAAAGCTTCATTTTGTGTCTTTGCATCTTTTTATGCCCCCGGAATCGAAGATTCGGGGGCATATTGTTTTACACCTGTCCGGCCGGCCGTCTGTCTGTCTGTCTGTTTGTCTGCAGCAGCAAAAAAGCTTTAACCTTGGCCATAACTTTTGATTGGTCAGAGATAGGCCTTTGATACTTGACATGTGTATCCCTTGTCACGAGACCTTTCGGATGAGGTCATCATTTTTGACCTTGTGACCTTTACCTTGGCGTAGGACGCATTTTCCAAAAACTTTAACCTTAGCCGTAACTTTTGATTCGTCAGAGATAGGCCTTTGATATTTGACGTGTGTCCCTTGTCTTGAGACCTTTCAGATGAGGTCATCATTTTTGACTTCGTGACCTTGACCTTGGCGTAGGACACATTTTTCTAAAACTTTAACCTTGGCCGTAACTTTTGATTGGTCAGGGATAGGCCTTTGATACTTGACATGTGTATACCTTGTCACGAGACCTTTCGGATGAGGTCATCATTTTTGACCTTGCGACCTTGACCTTGGCGTAAGACATATTTTCCGAAAATGTTAACCTTGCCCATAACTTATCATGGGTCAGAGATAGGCCTTTGATACTTGACATGTGTGTCCCTTGTCACAAGACCTTTTGGATGAGGTCATCATTTTTGACCTTGTGACCTTGACCTTGTTGTAGGATGCATTTTCCGAAAACGTTAACCTTGACTATAACTTATCATTGGTCAGTGATAGACCTTTGATACTTGACATGTGTATCCCTTGACACGAGAACTTTCGGATGAGGTCATAATTTTTCACCTTGTGACCTTCACCTTGGCGTCATTTTGATTTCACAATAGTTTCCTGGAAAAGTTTTAAAAATTTTATTTGTTTATTTAACCCTTTGCAAGTCCAAGTGATTCCATCTGGTCCTTTTCCATATTATAAATCCAAACTATGCTTATATCTGGGAGCATCAGTGTTTCACAAACACATCTTGTATTTTTTATTATTAAAATTAGTTGGACTATCAGCAACAGTCAAATATGACAAATGAGCAAAAATAGAAGAAATTGGGAAGGGGACAAATGCCTTGCCACAACAATGTATAGTAATTTATGAAATTCCAATCTGTTATTAGCTTGTCATTTGATATAAATTGCTATTTCCTGCATGACAAGACAGTTAAAATCTGCTCGGTGATTGAATAATCCCCATGAACCGGGCCAATTACTAACTCATAAATAGTATTTTGATTGATTGGCGTATGAATAAAATTGTAAAACTGTCCTTATTCTGAACAAGGTTGGTCTTCTAACATGGGAATATTCTTGCATTTTGCAGACAAAAAGTTTGAAATATTTTACACTTCAAAACATGCTGAAATGTACAGTAACCTTGGGTCAGGTTTGCAACTGAGCCAACTATCGCGACGCCGATGACAGTGAAAAAGTTGTAATTTCATTGTAATTTTCTATTATTGATGATTTGTACCCAGCATGATGTTACAGCTTGATCCTGTATGTCATTTTTGGCTTATACTTTATGTAACAGCTATGAAACAGAGATTGATGGAACTCCAGAAAAATGAGTTATCGCCTGTCATTGGCACAGGACAGCTGCTGTGCTGCTTGCTGTTAGCGTTTCCCCTATAATTGAAGTGTTTTTCCCCACACAGGTGCCAAGGAAGGTATTCATCTAAATGCGGCTGGCTCCTGGCAGCTGTCATCAACCCCACTAAATTGCGGATCGAGCTACAGGGCATTACATACTGAATTGTAGATATAAAAAAAACTAAGAATATTAACTATATATTCAGTCTGACTGAGTTGATTAGGAACACAAGGTTTATTGCGCTCAGGTCTTCCCATGTCTGTGTGCTTCCAGAGATAATAAAACAGGTAACTCTCCAGGATTTTCAGGGTCATGTAAAAAAGGCTGAGCAGGCCTGGTTGCCTTTGATTACGCCATAGGGAAACGAGACCTCAGTGACTCTCCAAAATGGGCTTCAGGCAGAAAACTCCGTAATAGAGAATGCTCAGATTGAATATGCTGCGGTCATTGAATTACGAGTAGGTACATTTTGGGGTCATGAAGATCATGTTTAGTGTCTGTTGTTGCTGCCTTCAGCATATTTATTTATTTATTTATTTTGCACTCCACTGTGAGCTATGCCAAGCTACGGGTAATGTTGTCCAAAAATCATTCTGAAAGGCTTTAATAGAAAACACAGACCAGGATTCCAGTATGTTGTATGTGGCATAAGTACGTCTCCGAATATGCACCTCCGAGGCAGAATAACTGGGCAAATTTTGCACTATTTTGAGATTACTGGGATCTGTAAGCCCAGATCTGTGTTCTAGGAGAAAAGAAAATGTGATCTCAATGCTTTATGCAAATAGAAAATGAACTAGTTGTGTACCAACTACAGGAATATCACTGACCATGCAGTACCCTTTCATACAGGTTGTGAGAAACACTGGCCCACATCCTAGAATGCCATCCATCCTTACTTAAACCAATACTTTTTAAAGAGGCTGAAACATATTTTAAAATCATGTCTGGTGGAAAGGCATTACGTTCTCCTCAAAATTTGTATTTCTGACAGCACTGTGATTGTGATTTATAACAGTGATAGTGAAACAACGACCTCCATTATTAGTTTGGATCCAGCTTTTTTCTTGATAATGGGACAAAATGGGTTTTGGGTATTCAATGGCCAACAAAGAATATAACTCACAGTCAGGTGACCATGGTAGAACATGAGCAGCATATTGCTTTCGGCACAATGTTCAAATAATGGTGAAAAATGGCTTTTCCTCTTTTTGAAACTTTGTGACCTTGACTTTGGAAACAATGCTGAATGAGGTATTTGAAACACACCATCTTTAAACATCAACATCATGCAGAAATGCATTTTTCCTGTAAGTTATGATAATGTTGCATAATTTCCAAGCAATTAACCTCTAGCCTACCACTGACTGCCAAAATCGGTCGGGAAATAAACCACCAATATACCCTAGGGCAACGTAACATATATATTAGTTTCCATTAGACTCCGGTATGATGGGGCTCGTTGTGTAGTGGTATATTGGTGCCAGACTATGTTCTGCTTACGTTCAGTTCCTCGTTTGGTGTATAGATGGCAACACTGGCGCAACTTTGGCGCTGAACCAGGAAGTGAAAACGGTAACACATGGTCTAATCTGTAAACACAATAGCACTGAATAGGGCAAACGTTTGTTGCTTTTGTTGGGTTTTTTGAGCAAACGAGCAAGAACAAATTAAATTATTATAACCCCAATTCCAAAAAAGTTGGGATGCTGTGTCAATTGCACATGAAAACAGAATGCAAAGATTTACAAATCTCATAAACCCACATTTTATTCACAATAGAGCACGTTTACAGACTGTTGTTAAAAGAAGAGGGGATACTAAACAATGGTAAACATGGCCCTATCCCAACTTTTTGAGATGTGTTGCTGCCATCAAATTCAAAATGAGCGAATATTTTTCATGAAATGGTAAAATGTCTCACTTTCAACATCTGATATGTTGTCTATGTTTTATTGTGAATAAAATGTCACTTTATGAGATTAGCAAATCATGACATTCTGTTTTTATTTACATTTTTCACAGCATCCCAACTTTTCTGGCATTGGGGTTGTTCAAGTTTATCTGTGAAACCTATAAATCTTAAGAAAAGCTCTGGTACAGAGCGTATTTAAAGCTTTGGGAGCCAGGAGATGAAACAGTATCTCATAGCGGTACCGAAAGAAAGAATGTCTGTACAATATCTGATAAGATGGAGTTTCCAGATATATTCATTCATGTCAGTATGTCGATTGCATATAGCTCACCAAATGTTAAATGCATTCATTCATGTAAAAGATCATTGCTTTCTCAGTTTGATTGTAAAAGATACTCCATATGTATTCAATCACCTATGATTTTCTTATTCCTGTCTTGAGACAAGGGAAAATCTTGAAACTTCAACACGCCTGACAAACATATCAATTTTGAAATGCAGAAAGCAGGGCTCTAAACTGGTTCTTCACAATGATGTACTCAGACCTTTGAGAAGTGTTTTCTACCTCCAATATACAGTGCCGTGAAAAAGTATTTGCCCCCTTCCTGATTTCTTACTGTTTTGCATATGTTTCACACTTCAATGTTTCAGATCATGAAAGAAATTTTAATATAAGAAACAGATAACCCAAGTAAATACAAAATGTAGTTTTTAAATGATGACTTCATTTATTAAGGGGAAAAAGCTATCCAAACCTACCTGGCCCTATGTGAAAAAAGTAATTCCCCCATTCTCCCCCCCCCCTTGTTAAATCATGAATTAACTGTGATTAACCACATTTTTTGAGTCTAGTTTCACCAGCCACACTCAGGCCGGATTACTGCCAGACCTGTTGAATCAAGAAATCACTTCAATAGAACCTGTCTGACAAAGTGAAGTAGGCTAAAAGATCTCAAAAAGCAACATGTCATGCCGCGAACTGAAGAAATTCAAGAACAGATGAGAAACAAAGAAATTGACATCTATCAGTCTGGAAAGGGTTGCAAAGCCATTTCTAAGGCTTTGGGACTCCGGCAAATCACGGTGAGAGCCATTATCCACAAATGGAGAAAACTTGGAATAGTGGTGAACCTTCCCAGGAGTGGCCGGCCTACCAAAATTACTCCAAGAGCGCATCAACTACTCATCCAGGAGGTCACAAAAAACCCATAACAACATCTGAAGAACTGCAGGCCTCACTTGCCTCAGTTAAAGTCAGTGTTCATGATTCAACAATAAGATAGAGACTGGGCAGAAAATGGCATCCATGGGAGAGTTCCAAGGCAAAAACCACTGCTGACCAAAAAGAACACAAAGAGTCGTCTCACATTTGCCAAAATACATCTTGATGATCCCCAAGACTTTTGGGAAAATATTCTGTGGAATGACGAGACATAAGTTGAACTTTTTGGAAGGTGTGCGTCCCATTACATCAGGCGTAAAACTAACACGGCATTTCATAAAAAGAACATCATACCAAAAGTCAAACATGGTGGTAGTAGTATGATGGCCCGCGGCTGCTTTGCTGCTTCAGGACCTGGACGACTTGTCATAATTGATGGAACTATGAATTCTGCTCTCTACCGGAAAGTCCTGAAGGAGAATGTCCAACCCTCAGATCGTGACCTCAAGCTCAAGCGCACTTGGGTTATGCAGCAGGACAATGATCTGAAACACACCAGCAAGTCCACCTCTGAATGGCTTAAAAAAAAAAACAAAATGAAGATTTTGGAGTAGCCTTGTCAAAGTCCGGGCTTAAATCTTATTGAGATGCAAACGCATGACCTTAAACAGGCCGATCATGCTCAAAACCCCTCCAATGAGGCTGAATTAAAATAATTCTGCAAAGAAGAGTGAGCTAAAATTCTTCCACAGTGATGTGAAAGACTCATTGCCAGTTATTGCAAACGTTTGATTGCAGTAGTTGTCGCCGAGGGTGGTACAACCAGTTATTAGAATTTAGGGGGCAATTACTTTTTCACATAGGGCCAAGAAGGTTTGTATAGCTTTTTTCCCTTAATAAATTAAATCATTATTTAAAAACTGCATTTTGTATTTACTTGGGTTGTCTTTGTCTAATATTAAAATTTGTTTGATGATCTGAAACATTTAAGCGTGACAAATATGCAAAAAAAGAAGAAATCAGGAAGTGGGCAAATACTTTTTCACGGCACTGTATTATCTGTACTGATCTAGACAAGGAACTAAAGGCAGATTTGGGGAACAATCGACAAGTGGGCATTTATTAACAGGAATACGAATAGAAATAGAAAAGGGAAGGCCACTGCGCAAAGCAAAAGAAGGGCAGTTCAGTTAAGTTGATAATGACTGCAGAGGGTATGGGCGTGTCTGCACTCAGGTGTGTGGCAATCCCCGGGCAGAAGACAGGTGGAGAATCCGCCCCACACAGAAGCGGGACTGCTACCAAAAGGACTGACGGGTTTAATAAGAACGCAATCCTAATCGTAGGGACTGATGAAGGCTTGGGAGGTGTTCCTATTAACCCTATCTAGACTGTGCTTTTTGGGGCTTCCTGGGGCCAGGGGGGCTTTTTGCGCCGCCCCCGCCCCCCCCCGTAACTCGTAAACGACATGGCGTATGACCAAATTTGCAGGGGATGATGTACACATAAAACTAAATCACTACAATCATTCTGGTATTATTATATAGGCATGGGCAATACAAATGAATAAAATGACAACATTTCTGGAGTTGCTGAGAACAAAGTGTTTATTATTTTCTAATGATTTTTTGCAGGTAAGTACAGAAGACACAGACGAAGAGTTTGCCACAAGTCCAACGCCTTTACAGGAAAGGGTCTCAGAGCTATAGGGTCCCAAAAATGGCTGATTTCGGCATTTTTCAACAAAACCCATTGTGAAAATTGGGGGGTGAAGCCTGAGGGCATTTTCGAAAATACAGTCAATTCAGAAATAAACCAGGCCAAATTATCCATTAGGGTACCCTAACAGAAATAATTGATGCTAAAGTCATCTACCCCTTTTCTGAAGTACAGCAGCGCCTCCTAGGCCCTTTTTAATGGAGAATGCATTGAATTTCACCTAATTATGTTCAACATTAGGTTTTGCATTGATATTAAAAAATGGTATGAATGGGTTGCCTATGAAGTTTTTTGGATCAATGGCCTGCAAAAATGTCAAAATTATTGGTGGGAGGGCAAACATTAACGCTACTCGCCCATTACTATATAAAATGCAGTGAAGTCGCTGATGCCGGCAGTTGTTTGCCCTCCCACTGCTACGAAACGTTCCCCCTTCAATAACCCGTGGTGATTTAAAAAAAAAAAAAAACCTTTGCATTGTTTTTTACAATGTCCATATACCCTCCTCCCATGATAGTTTCAATGAGCTACTGTGAATAATTCATAGTAAAGCACAGTGACGTGCAGTCGGAGGTTAGTTTGGCGAGGCAGAAACCTCCCCTTTGCTTGATTAGCAATCAGACGATTAAGTAGTTTAGCAAGACTATTCGGCAGAATGACGGGCCAGTTTAAGTTTCATGGCGTTATTACTCAGTACATCGAACCTGAAATGCTCACTAGACAGCAGATTTATGCGTGCATTTTGCTTCCAGGAAGCCGAAGCAATGTCATCAACAAATATTAAAACAGTTCCACTTATGTAGAGTTCAATGCTTAATCAATATACAATGTATTCTCCTTTAAATACGCGCTTTTACATCCAAACAAAAAGCGGGCGCTTATTTTCAGTCTTCTTTCATAATCCGATTAACAAAATGTTTAAACGATATACAAAATTACCGAGAGCCGAGAATTTTTCCTAATTGATTATTCAGATTTTTCCATCCTTGCAGTCTCGAATTGAAGCGTATACGTGAATTAATCTTGTGACCGGTGGGCTTCAAACGCCTGGCGCCGGTTTATTCCTTGGTATATTTTACTGAAACTTCACAAATAGGGTCACAGGATATTCTGTCAACAAACTATGTAGAGTAAAGTAAAAAATACTCTACCTTTCTTGCTATTGTTGAGCAGAAATCACGGTGAACTCGTGACGAACTTCACCAACTTCTGTCGAACTTATTTCTCATCCCCTGGAGGTCTAGCCTGGACAAACAGACTCGTAATTTCTCAAATTAGATGGCTGTAAGCAAATCAGGGCCGTAGCTGGGATAAGACGTCAACGCGGGCTGTTTGAAATCTACCTCCTAAATGGTTATTTTTGCCACACTGTGCCCTTGAAAATTTGTAAACACGGCACAAATTGAGGTCACGCATTCATCCTACGGGCGAACAATTGCTCTGTTCAAATTGCGTTTTTGGCCGTAATACGCAGAGTTCATGTATGAAATGCGGGTATCCTATTGAAAAGGTTGCTTTTAATCAAACCATGGTGTTCTTTTTGTTTGAAAATGGTATTTACGTCATTTTTTATAAGTTTTCTGAGGCTTGTTTACCGCCCCATTTCAGCTGTTACGCATTCCATTAGAGTTTATGCAGAGCGTTGCCCATGCCTATATTATAACCAATTATGACATCATTATGACATCAGGTTTTGATTTTTTTGCCCAAAACTGTCATAATAGGGTAATCTCTTTTTTAAATTTAAATTACGTAAGATATTGTAAATATAATGGAATAAGTAAAGGTTAAAAAGAAAATCTGGAAACTACATTGATGAAACCGAAATCGGCGGATTTTTTGTCAGACATACCTGTTAGAAAACCGTTTCCATGGAAACGGTGAAGATAGTGGACTTGACTTATTGGTATAAAATTGTTCCCAGACAAGTTTTAGGAAAAGTCACCGAGTTTGGTGGTCCTTGCTCAAGCTGTTCAGAAATTATACGACGTGAAAACTGGTGCGGGCATAAAAAGCCCCCCCGGTCTAGATAGGTTAAACTGATTCAACAGGACACAGGAAGGAACAAAGGATTAACTTAACAAGAACATGATCTCAATCCCTGAGATCGATTTCAGCCTTGGGAGGTTGCTTGAAGAGGAATTACATTTTTCTCTTTCACTAATTACCTAAACACACGGAAGGAGAGCGCTTTGCTCAGCATTAGAGGACAAAAATTGACTTGAGGGTTAAATAGTGAATGACGCATGACAATTCAGCAGCCACACTAACTCCAATGTGAATTTGTATTGACAGAACATTCACAAAAAGCGTGAGGCATAGGAATGATAACAATGGGGAGCAAGGGAGATGACGAGACAATAAATCAATTAAAGGAGACAAACGGCAAAACATGGACTGCTGGAACAGGGAAGGAGCTCATTACTGACTCACGAGGGTTGTGACAGTATTGTAATAAGCCTATTTCACATTTCCGGGTATACAAACCGGAAGGCAGATAAACTGACTTCCGCTAGCTTATGCTAGCTTGATGCTCAGTGAATCAAAAATGGCAGAGTGTTGGTAGTCGGGTGTTTCCGGTCCTGACAGTTCAAACTCCAAGAAGCAAGCCAACCTGTCTTTTCTCGGTTTGCTCACTGAAGACGACGTAAGGAGGAGATGGATTTTGTCCATAAGAAGAGATGATGGAGGACGATTTACGATTATGAGATGTAGCTAGCTAGGTAGTCCCTGAGTGTGCAATGCACACTAAGCTGTCCCATTCAGATCCATGTGAACTGGGGCATGAAAAATACGAGTGACGGCAACGGCGAAGAAAGGGGTCTGCGATGGAGTTGGGTTGAAAAACCGATAAGAAAACAGATTGACCTGGTGCAGAACTTTTGGAGCGTTGATTATGATTGCTATCCTCCAGCAGGTAACTAGCTATCTTGCTGCTTCTTGCACATCATGCAGCTAACTTCAACCATGAGTTTAAAAACTGAGGCAAAAAATAGGATCTGCAAAGCCAGTTAAACCGGAAGTAAATTTTAGAGTTATTGGTCAATTGGCACAATATTATGGCATCAACAATTAACTTAATGGAACATAAAAATACTAGCATTTGCTTGCTACCTATCGTTCATGCTGTAATCCGTGGCTAGTTTGCCAGTCTTCTGTGTTCGCTCGAACTACGTTAGTATCAAGGATATCTTGCACCATTTAGCTGGCGAACATTCGTCTATTAATTTGTTTTCTAGATATCACGTCTCCGAAGTTGCTTATTACTGGTTTAGTAAACGTCAGTAAGCTGTGGTTGAGAACATCTTGTGTGGCTAAGGCATTTGTACCAACCAGTGTTTGATAATTATGCTTAATCAAGTTTTCCAAAGATTAGAATAATCCTTTGGCAGTATAACACTCATCGTTCTTATTTCTGCAATTTTGCAATGTGGAAAATTCAATTAAGAACATTGTGTTAATTTCGTAAATAAAAAAGTGAAATAAAAAATGACACTACTATGAACTTCTGTGCTCACTTTCGGCACATCCTGCAATGCAGGCTATCTAACTGGCGCTTCATATTTTCAGTCTATTAGCCACCGCTTATGTAGATGTAAGGGATCAATTTGTTCAACTTCTTTTGTGACTTCATAAAGACACAGTGACAACCTTTAGCTGCTTAATTATTACTTATTGGTACTACTTGCTTCAATCTTAGCAAATTCACCAGTTTTTTATTAGTGTTTAGTAGTCCTTTGCACTATTAGCTTGTAATAGAGTCCTTCGGATAGTACTCCAACTACTCATTTACTATTGTTCTTTTATCGTCTAATCTCCTTGGATTTTTATGCTGTCTTTGTCCCATATTTCTTATTAATTTAAGATGTTATATTTTTATTGTATGACATGTTCTATATATAATGTGCTGTGCCTTTTTTGTTTTTATTTCATCAGGTGCACTTGCTCACCTTTTGGAAAGGATCTGAGAATTGAAAGACATGGGGTACATCTTAAATCTCTTTGCTCCTCACTTGAACCAGAAGTTGTCATGGATCAGCCATCTTGCAGGTAATATCAAAGCTCTTATTTCTGCTGCGAGGAGAGAGCTGTGAGGAGCCATGAGCGAGTATTCGCAAGGGCAGCCTTCCTGGAAGACTTCAGCTGAAAACCATGCGGTCAGTCCGTAATGACAGACGCTGGCAGCAGATCCAGCTGTGTGCCATCATCAGAAATGGACGTGGATTCATGTGATTCTTCAGAGGAAAGGATTCCTCGTGTCTTCACTCCTCACATAGTTTACTTGCATCTCTCCATGGTGGGAAGGACTGAGATGCTAGGAAAAGACTAGTGAGGGAAACATGGATGCTATTTAAGAGAGTTGAGATGTACCCATGATGTCGCATCTTATCCACTCTGGACCCCTTTTGGAAAGTCAGTTCAGTGCTGACAAGCCATCACTAATCTTTGCTGTAAGCAGCTGTGGTCGAAGGCCGATTATTGATGCTGTTGCAGTCAAGTTGTCCTTGTTAGGCAGTGATCCTGAAACATTTGTGTGTGAAGTTTATAGTTTTGCAAATATGCAGATTTGGGATAGTTACTTCTGTATGCACGGTAGTATTGACTGCTCAGAATTTGTAGCTGAGGCTTTAGAATTGTGCACAACAAGTGCATCAGCTGGCTCTGAAGCAATTCCCTAACAAAGTACATTTTTTCAAATAAAATTAGTTTTATTAAAGTTTTTCATTTTCATTCATCTTTGTCCGGTAATGACTTGAGTTACTCCCTTCTTACCTGAGCACGGGGCCTGTGCCAAACCTGTTGTACGCTCACGTAGGCAGCAGCAGGGACATATTTGGAACCAAGGGTGCTGTAATGGGCTGTGATGTAGACTTTGTTTGACAGCTTAATTTTCCAAATCCTGGAGATTCATTGAGTACACCCGGAGTAAATTTAATAAATAAGGGGGCCAGACTTCTTAAAGGGAGGAGAAATCCAAAAAAATGGTTTTTCACAATTTTTATCAAAATTTTAATTTTGGTCTTAATTAAAAGTTTAATCATTCACAATTAAGAGCAGGTGGATGCGTCGCGCGTTAGGGGGGCAGAAAAGGCCAACCTAGACTCTGAAAAAGCCAAAAGAAAGAGCAAATCACTTCAATCTGCTCAAGAACAGGACAATCGGAGGGAGCAGGAGGGAGAAGTTTATGCTTCAGGGGCATTTTAATGTTAACTGTTACAATGATTTGTTGGTGTACTTTGACTTTAACCTGGATTTTCTCAAAACCTTATTTTTGAGGGCTGCCGGATAGCTCACTCGATCAAGGCACTGCGTTGCAGTGTAGAAGTTACTATCACATCGCGGGTTCGAGCCCCGGTCGTACCAACCAGCAGTGGTCGGCAGCTTTTTCAGAGTAGCGCACAATTGGCCATCGCGCTACAGGGTTTCAAATTGGGAAGGGACTGCCGGGAATAGGGAAATAAAGAAATAGCTTTGTTCGTTGCTCAAGCGCCTCCTGTTGACCAGACGGGCGCTCGTCAGGAAGATTCCAAGTCTGTTCATGTCCGGGTATCCTCTGCCCTCGTTCTGAACTCGCGAAGATTCAACCAATGAGTGTATAAGAAGCAGTGGCTGACAGGCACGTGCTTTGGAGGAGAGCCGTGAACTGTCTTCGCTCTCCTGAGTTTGCAGCAAGGGGTCGCATACGAGCAAGCTTTCTACATAGTTCACCAATCGGGCATTCCAGATTCGGGTGGGATTGGAGATGCCAAATTTAAAAAAAAAAAAAAAAAAACCTGATTTTTGCCCCGATTGCTATCATTTAAGGCACTATATCTCACTTATTTGTGGAGCTTTTCTCATGAAATTTTGACAGAAGTCTGTGTACATATCAGGAAGTCTACTGAACTAAAAGTTTTGGTTTAGCACTTTGGGTCTGTGAGTTATGGTGATTTATATTTCATATTGAGGGGGCGAAAAATGGCAAAATCCTCTTTTACCCCAGTAAATCTCTAGTATTATGTGAAAATGCTTTATTCTAGTTCAGAAGAAGGTGTAAACGTAACTAAATCTAATTTAAAAAAAACCTGATTCAAATATCTTGCTTCAGTCCTGAGATATAAGGCACAGAAATAATGGTGAAATCGGGGTTGCGGCCATCTTGAATCACATGACCTAATTATGAAAATTAGGTCAAATTCATATTTTGTGTATTTCAGGTCATATACTGTCTATACACAAAGTATGAATGATTTCTATCCAAAAATGACAATTTATTTCCAAAAGGTTTCTCCTCCCCTTAAGTCTCAGACTGGGACACCTGGCAGTTTACGCGTGCCACCCAGTTGAGCTTGCTTAGCCTACTCATGGATTTCACCAACAATAATGATATTACAGTTAAAATTTCATTCATTCACTGCTGTTCAAATTCTGGATGTGAAAAACCTGTGGATGTTCAATTTCCTTGATGGGGCATTTATTTCAGTATTTCCCACATATGATAACTGACTTAAAAAAAAAAACAAATCACATGAGCAAAATAAGATTTACTTTTGATCGACATTTCTAATACATAAAGGGTAGTAAAACGTAATTTTGCTTTTCATTTGTGCAGTATCCCTGTAGTCTATATTACATCAATTGCATATTTACCAAGGAAGCAATAAAAAACATTATTACCGTGTTGTTCCGAATATAAGACGATCCTGGATATAAGACGATCCTTTCTCGAGACAGATTTTTGGAAAAAAGGGGGTTTTCATGACATCTTGTTTTAATCACAAAATAATCATCACGAAAAAACAAACAACCCCAATTCTGAAATAGTTGGGACAAAGTGTAAATTGTGAATAAAATCAAAACGCAATGACTTTCAAATCACACTAGCCAGTATTTAATTCACCATAGAACAGAGATAACATGGCAAATGTTGAAACAGAAATTTATTCTATTTTATCCGCAAACTGAGCTCATTTCAAATTTGATGGCTGCTACAGGTCACAAAAAAGTTGGGACAGGTGCCTGTTTACCATGGTGTAGCACTCCCTCTTCTTTTTAACACAGAGTGGAGGCGTCTGGGCATTAAGGAGACAAGTTTCTTGAGGTTAGCCATTGGAATTTGATTCCACTCTTGTTTAATACTGGCTTCCAGCTGCTGGAGAGTTTTGGGTCTCCTTTGACGGACTTTTCGTTTAATTATGCGCCAAATGTTCTCAATCAGTGAAAGATCAGGACTGCAGGCAAGTCAGTTCAGCCTACGGACTCTTCTACTACGAAGCCACGCTGTTGTAATAGCTGGAATGCGTGGTTTTGCATTGTCCTGCTGAAATACACAAGGCCTTCCTTGGAATAGATGTCGTCTGGAGGGGAGCATATGTTGCTCTAAAACCTTTATATACCTTTCAGCATTCATGGTGCTTTTTAAAACATGCAAGTGTCCCACACCATATGCACTAATGCATCCCCATACCATCATAGATGCTGGCTTTTGAACTGAACACTGATAACAGGAGGGGTGGTCTTTTTCCTCTTCAGCCCGGAGGACATGACGCCCGTGATTTCCGACAAGAGTGTCAAATTTGGACTCGTCTGACCACAGGACACTTTGCCACTTGGCTACAGTCCATTTTAAATGAGCCTTGGCCCACAGAACACGGCGGCGCTTCTGGATCATGCTCAACAATGGCTTCCTTTTTGTATGATAGAGTTTTAGGTGGCATCTGTGGATGGCATGGCAGACAGTGTTTACAGACGGCGGTTTCTTTAAGCACAGTGATGATTCTAGGACGCGTAATTTGCGGGCTCCCGCAAGTTTGACAGACTTGGTGCTAAACAAAGATTTCAGTGCGCCAGCAACTACGCATTACATATGATTTGGCGTGAATACTTTGTTCTAGTGCTTAGATTGATATGAAAACATTGTCTATAACAAATTTCCATGCATTTATTCAACAAATTCATAAACCAACTGCAAAGGTTTCAGAATGTCAGCAACACGAGACTTCTGTATATGCCTGTATATGACTTTGGCTCGATGCATGTTTCTATAACCCCCTGTCACGCTCCAGTGCTGCTTTCCAGTTGGTAAAACCACGCGAGGTAAAAACAGCATCCCTCTCACCGGCGGTAACATTTCCTGCAGGGAAAGCAAAAGCATGCATCCCGCTGAACTGAGTACTCCAGCCACGGTCATGTACGATACCAGGCTGGATTGAATGACCGCCATAAAGCACCGAATGCACGCTTTGGGTAGCTAGCTAATATTGGCTGGGATGGAGCATCGCCATTCAAGTTGCTAACCGCGTGAGGTAGGGCTGAGGCAGCACAGAGAGGGAACTGGTTTGGGGCAGTGCTTGTGGAGGGCACTGGAGCCGGAGCCATAGCCATAGCCATAGCTTCTGGTGTGCAAGCTAGGGCATCGCTTGAGGTTGAAGCGGCACAAGGCTTGCTAATAGGTTTTAAAAAACAATACATGGCTCAGAACTCGTTTGAATGAATAAAACGAAATGTAGGTAAAATTGTGAGTCTCTGCGCGCTGCTCAACGTACACCTATGAAGAGAATGGCTTCACTGCCTGGTGAAGTATCTGTACTTACAACTTTAGCAGTAGGACTTCAGTTTGGAGGCGGGCTTTAAGCTATGCTCCAAATCAGGCGTTAAGAACTATTATTTTATGCGCTATTTTGTCATTGACTTTATAATTGTTATGATTCGTACAGACTGTGAAGGTTTTCTATTAAAACTTGAAACTTAAACAGTCATTCATGTCTTAGTTTTGTCAATAAGGTGTAAAAACTGAATGTGTGTACGTATAAATAAGTGAGCCAGTCAAGGTACTGTTTAAAAACTTGATATAAATGGCATTTTACCAAGTATACCCAGTTGGCCCACTTTTTTCCCCATTGGCCCACTTTTTTTAAGTCGGGGGGGAGTTAGCCCACTTTTGAAATTTTCTAGAATCATCACTGAAGTATTCCTGTGCCCATTTAGTAATGTCAATGACAGAATCATGCCGGTGAGTGATGCAGTGGCATCTGAGGGCCCAAAGATCACGGGCATCCAGTAACGGTCTTCGGCCCTGTCCCGTACGCACAGGGATTTTTCCAGTTTCTCTGAATCTTTTGATGATGTTATGCACCATCGATGATGAGACCTTCAAAGCCTTTGCAATTTGACGTTGAGGAACATTGTTTTTAAAGTATTCTACAATTTTTTTTACGCAAGCCTTCGCAGGTTGGAGAGCCTCTGGCCATCTTTACTTCCGAGAGACTCAGCCTCTCTAAGACATCCCTTTTATAGCCAATCATGTTACACTCCTGATGCCAGTTAATGTAATTACTTGCTAAATGTTCTTTCAGCTGATTCTCTTATATATTAATTGCTTTTTCAGCCTTTTTTTGCCTGTGTCCCAACTTTTTTTGAGACCTATTGCAGCCAGTAAATTTGAAATGAGCTCATGTTGTGGATAAAAATGTAAAATGTCTCAGTTTCAACATTTGAAATGTTATCTATGTTCTATTGTAAATAACATTTTGGCTCATGTGATCTGAAAGTCATTGCATCTAGATTTTATTCACAATTTACACTTTGTCCCAACTGTTTCAGAATTGGGGTTGTATATGTTTGAAAATACTGATAAAACATTGATAAAAAAAACAATATAAAACAAGGCAGGCTGTTGTTCGGCGCCATCTATTGTCGTCAACGTATATTGACTATAAATTACACAGAATCACTGATTTTCACTTAAAAGCCTAGTCCCCGAAAATAAGATGAACCCACTTTTTCAAAGGGGATTTCCTGGGAAGAAACATCGTTTTATATTCAGAACAGTACGGGTAATTTTTTTTTTTTGGATCAAGGCGACACCTTAACCAACTTTGCGCAGGTATGGTCTATATTAATTTTGTTGATAATCGGTGCCTTGACGGAAAACTGCATTTTCGCCTTCTTGGGAATACTGCTCCTGGAGGAGAAAGCGTTGAGTTGGCAAAGGTTGCTGGGCTTTCACTGGCTACCCCAGACAGAATGTCGCTGTGACTGTTTAAAACTCAAGTCGCAGCAACTGCAGTCATCAAAAAGAAATGTCAGGTCATTAGCCAGCATGAATTTGCAATATCTTAATTTACAAGCTAGCTAGCTAGCCATCTACTGCGAAGCAAGTTAAATTTAGCCAGGCTTTCTTTGCATAAGCTGGCGGGGCAAACCTCAAGCTCCCTATCAGATACCATAGCGTTCTAGCCTGGATAAAACTGAGCAATGTTCATGACAAAAAATAAAATATGGCTTCAAGCCCAACACAACTCACCTAGCTAGCGAACCCCCCAGTCTCGCCTCGTTGCAGCTACAACCTTGGTACAGTTAGCTAGCTTCTCAAGCTTCCTCAGTGACTGAATGATATAACATCCAACCCTAGTGACAACTTTCCTTGCAATGTCTGAGAGTAGACATAGCTAGGTAAAGTAAAAAATATACAAACAGCGAGTTTTGCAAAAACAGGCATTTATTAAGTCATAAAGTCGTATGCTAGCTAACATTTTTACAGGCATGCTAGCCAAATTAGCTGAAATGCCAGCTATCATAAGCCATAACTATACAATCAAAAACAAATTCAAAGGCTAACCTAATAACCTTAGAGAAATTTATACCTCCTCATGCTCCCCTGTAATTCCAAAATGGGGACCACAACTGTAATCATCTCTTAGGCCAAAGAAAGAGGAGATTGCAAGGAGACAAATTAACAGTACATGCCTCTATGCTTCTGTCGTGCTAGCCACAGGAAGTATTTTTCCCTGGCTTCTGGTGGCCATTGCCATATTGTGAAATCGGCCTATTGAGGTACTTGCACTCACGCAACCCCTTATCCCTGCATATCAAATCTCCATAATCCTTCTCAGCAACTGTCAGCTTCAATTACAGTTAAATTTTTCAACATAGTCGGTAGCACTGAGCATTATTTTTTAATATTTACACTGTCCTTGTTTATCCCAAAAATTGGTTGCAAAGGCTGTGAAAATTAGTACTGATAGGGCAATACTTATCCTCTTTCCAATAGAAGTGATTCCGCCACCCCACACAACTGCACACGTTTTACTAGTCCACCACTCAACCTCCCTGCAGTCACCCTGCAGCCGGGGATGGGGTAGGTAATACACAAGGCAGATGCCTCTCGCTTGAATTAAATCTGTTCCTACATACTGACATTCTAACTGCTTGTTGAAGATTACGCACTGCTTTCAAAAGAACCTGCAGGAAGACTGGGGGCCTTGTGCCCATTGATAGTGTCACCAGAATCAGTCTTACATGGTGCTCCCCCAGTTAGGCCAGGTGGGAAAGCCAGGGCATGGAATCTGCCATTATATCTCAGCCTCTCCTTTATTTCAAAGCTAATCAGCTAGGCTCTCTTTTCAGGTAAATCAGCATATCTGCTCTTCTTCCCAATCCCTGCATATCCTTGGCCTTTGCAGTTGCACTCAAAGAAGAACAATTACTTCCCCATGGATAAGAGCACCATAATATCACAAGGAGAAACATGGTATGAGTCTTTGCTTTTGCGTTTTTTTTTTTTTTTTAAATATAGCAATAAAAGGAAAATGCTGTTTTTGTCCTTGTGTATGTGTATGCTGTATGTTGCACATCTTACTGATACAGCTGTTTTTATGTTGACCTTCCCAGTTTACAAACCCCAATTCCAATGAAGTTGGGACGTTGTGTAAAACATGAATAAAAACAGAATACAATAATTTGCAAATCCTTTTCCACCTATATTCAATTGAGTACACTACAAAGACAAGATATTTAATGTTCAAACTGATAAACTTCATTGTTTTTTGGAAATATTCACTCAATTTGAATTTGATGCCGCAACACGTTCCACAAAAGCTGGAATGGGGGCAACAAAAGACTGAGAAAGTTGAGGAATGCTCAAAAAACACCTGTTTGGAACATTCCATAGGTGAACAGGTTAATTGGAAACAGGTGAGTGTCATGATTAGGTACAAAAGGAGCATCCTTGAAAGGCTCAGTCATTCACAAGCAAGGATGGGGCAAGGTTCACCACTTTGTGAACAACTGCGTGAGCAAATAGGCCAACATTTAAGAACAACTTTTTTCAATGTGCAATTGCAAGGAATTTAGAGATTTCATCATCTACAGCCCATAATATCAACAAAAGACTCAGAAAATCCGAAGAAGTCTTTCCACGTAAGCGCCAAGGCCGAAAACCAGCATTGAATGCCCGTGCCCATCGGTCCCTCAGGCGGCACTGCATTAAAAACCAACATCATTTTGCAAAGGATATTACCATGTTGGCTCAGGAACACTTCGGAAAACCACTGTCAGTTAACACAGTTCGTCGCTACATCTACAAGTACAAGTTAAAACTCTACCATGCAAAGCGAAAGCATCAACAACACCCAGAAACCCCGCCGGCTTCTCAGGGCCCAAGCTCATCTGAGATGGACTGATGCAAAGTGGAAAAGTATGCTGTGGTCTGGTGCAAATTATAAATGCAGAACAATGTGTTTTTAAGTTTTGAAAGATGTCATCTCCCTCTGCCTCACAATGGTTCAGTCCACTGCTTGGCTATTTTTGATGCGACTCCACAAGCTCAGTGAGGGCATAGAGTGCTTCATTAGACATTGCTCAGGAGTTGAAGTGGACCTGCTTTAACTTGTGATCGCTACCTGGCAAACGTCTACTGAAAACAACGGCTCAACGACTCAGACCTGAGTGACCGAAACGTCCACTTTTTATTACTCTTCACGGTTGATGTAATACGGAAATAAATTTTTCTACATCCTATCGGTCTCTCCTTTTTGTACGCAGTGTGCGGGCCATTTTTTTGGCATATTATCCACTCTCCTGAGTTGCCAGAAGGGGGCCGCACATGCGAAAAAGCCTAAATATTTGTACATAGTTCCCTAATTGGATATTCCAGATTCGGGTGGGATTGGAGATGTCAAATAAAAAAAAATTTAATTAATTTAAAAAAAAACTATTACTTCAACACGTTTCGGTGTCCAGCCGTCAGACCGGCGTACTCTGATTACTGAACGCTTTCACCTGCTAATGACTCACCGTCTGCGTAGAAGTTTGTTTCCTGAGGAAGGCTGGACGCCCAAATGTGTTTAAATAACAGTTTATATTATGTTCTGCCTGTGGAACTTGCCATGGAATAAATGTGCCTCGTCTTTTTGTTTTTTTAAGTAAGTATAACTTTCGATGAAGTATCGACCTGAAGTTAGTGAGAGACAGGCTGTCAATAACGTTACTCTGGTAATTTGTTATCACATCGCTAGCTAGCTCAGCACTTCGACACGTTGTTAAAATCGATCAATCAGGTATACTACATACTTTTTAACTGAATTTGCACTCACCTAAGCCTTATATGAAAACACTTTGAGCTGTTTACCTCAGTGAAATCCAACAGTATTGTATCCGCTCCTCTTGTTGACGTCTTTTGAAACATAGCGGAGGGGTGGGGGTGGAGTTTGGAGGTTTGGTCGAAAGTTTCAGGATCCAAGGGAGTTAGGAGGTTTAGTCACAGGCGGTTTTAAATACTTTTCATTAGTTGAATATTTGTAAAACCACAGTCAGACATAAAGGGTGACCAATAGTACCGATTTATGGAAAAAATAAAAATCATGATTTTTGGACATAGGAGGTTTTGCGCCCGACAGCGACGTTTTATTAAATGATATGGGTGAATGTAACAAAAACAAAACTTCAGGATAATGAAAACGGAGTGGACAAAATAAAAAATGGATACTGACTGAGGCTACCTGCCCGTGAAGGGAGAAACTCAGCTTTAAATAGAAAAGGGATCCTAATAAACTAAACAGAAACAGGTGACCACAATTAACTGAAAGGGACTGAGGATAGTTGATTAATCAGGTGGTATCCAGGCATAGGAATGCCAAAGGGGAGGGGCATTACACTTTCTCTATATAAGGGCTGCCCAACCCTGTTCCTGGAGAGCTACCATCCTGAAGGTTATCACTCCAACCAAAGCAAACCACACCTGCTTTCCCAGTTACAGATCTTGATGAGCTGCTAATGAGCTGAATCAGGTGTGTTGAATTAGGGTTGGAGCAGAAACCTACAGGATGGTAGCTCTCCAGGAAAAGGGTTGTAACATGATGTATACACGTTTTATATACACGCACATATATATATATATATATATATACGGTGCCGTGAAAAAGTATTTGCCCCCTTTCTGATTTCTTACTTTTTTGCATATTTGTCACACTTAAATGTTTCAGATCATCAAACAAATTTTAATATTACACAAAGATAACCCGAGTAAATACAAAGCGCAGTTTTTAAATGATGATTCATTTATTAAGGGTAAAAAGCTATCCAAACTTACCTGGCCCTTTGTGAAAAAGTAATTGCCCCCCCTCGCTAAATCATGAATTGACTGTGATTAACCGCATTTTTGAGTCCAATTTCATTAGCCACACCCAGGCCTGATTACTGCCAGACCTGTTGAATCAAGAAATCACTTCAGTAGAACCTGTTTGACAAAGTGAAATAGGCAAAAAGACCGAAAAAAGCAACATGTCATGCCGCAAACGAAAGAAATTCAAGAACAGATGAGAAACAAAGAAATTGACATCTATCAGTCTGGAAAGGGTTGCTGAGCCATTTCTAAGGCTTTGGGACTCCGGAGAATCACTGTGAGAGCCATTATCCACAAATGTAGAAAACTTGGAACAGTGGTGAACCTTCCCAGGAGTGGCCAGCCGACCAAAATTACACCAAGAGCGCATCGATGACTCATCCAGGAGGTCACAAAAGAACCCAGAACAACATCTGAAGAACTGCAGGCCTCACTTGCCTCAGTTAAAGTCAGTGTTCATGATTCAACAATAAGAAAGAGGCAAAAATGGCATCCATGGGAGAGTTCCAAGGCAGAAACTACTGCTGATCAAAAAGAACACAAAGGCTCGTCACACGTTTGCCAAAAAACATCTTGATGATACCCCAAGATTTTTGGGAAAATATTCTGTGGACTGACGAGACAAAAGTTGAATTTTTTGCAAGGTCTACGTCCCGTTACATCAGGCGTAAAACTAACGCAGCATTTCATAAAAAGAACATCATACCAAAAGTCAAACATGATGGTGGTAGTGTGATGGTTTAGGGCTACTTTGCTGCTTCAGGAACTGGACGACTTGTCGTAATTGATAGAGCTATGAATTCTGCTCTCTACCGGAAAATCCTGAAGGAGAATGTCCAACCATCAGTTTGTGATCTCAAGCTCAAGCCCACTTGGGTTACGCAGCAGGACAATGATCCAAAACACACCAGCAAGTCCACCTCTGAATGGCTTGAAAAAAACAAAATGAAGATTTTGGAGTGGCCAAGTCAAAGTCCGGTCTTAAATGCGATTGAGATGCAGTGGCATGACCTTAAACAGGCCGTTCATGCTCAAAAACCCTCCAATGTGGCTGAATTAAAACAATTGTGCAAAGAAGAGTGGGCCAAAATTCTTCCACAGGGATGTGAAAGACTCATTGCCAGTTATCGCAAATGTTTGATTGCAGTTCTTGTCGCCAAGGGTGGTACAACCAGTTATTAGGATTTAAGGGGCAATTACTTTTTCACATAGGGCCAGGTAGGTTTGGATAGCTTTTTACCCTTAATAAATGAAATCATCATTTAAAAACTGCATTTTGTATTTACTCGGGTTGTCTTTGTCTAATATTAAAATTTGTTTGATGATCTGAAACATTTAAGTGTGACAAATATGCAAAAAAATAAGAAATCAAGAAGGGGGCAAATACTTTTTCATTGCATTGTGTATATATATTATATATATACATATATATATATATATATATATATATATATATTTAAAGCATACTGTAGATCACCCTCAAAATTTTGAAAATGATATTTTGAGACAAAGAAAAGTCTCAAAATATAATTTTGGAAATTGATGGAACCTTATGTCAGGGAAAAACTGAAATTGGCAACCATTTTAAAGCCTTTTTTACTCTTGTAGCCTCACCCCTGGTTAAGATGTTACAATCTGCAAAGGGATACTTTAGGTTTTCCTTTGCTATGTTCAAACTTTCATAAAACAAACAATATGTTTGAGGTGGAAATGGTATCTGCAAGAGGCGTTTTTTACTCTGCTTTGCAAAATTGAGATTAATAAAGCAACTGGCCTTAACCATTTGCCACCATAACATCAAGAATTCTGACGCATATTGCGAATCTTTCTATTCACACTGGGAAGTTCCCAAATGATTTGAGGCCAGATAGAGTCATTCTTCTGCATAAAAAAATATAGTAAAAAACAGGTAAGTAATTATAGGTCTGTTTTAATCCTAACCATTCTATCTGAAGTCTGTGAGAGATTGGTGCACAATCAACGGGAAACATGTTCAACTCAAAATACTTTTAAAGTTTCAGTCTGGCTTCAGAACAGCTAACTCTACAAACACTTGTCTGATCCCTGATCCGTTTTTTTTTTTTTTTTTTTTAATAACAATGGAGATCGAGAAAGGGAATTATTGGGAATTATACAGGAATGATCATGTTAGACTTACCGAAGGCCTCCGATACCATCGATCAGGGGTTCCCAAACTCGGTCCTGGGGACCCACTGCGTTTGCTGGTTTTCATTCCAGCCACAATTGCAATCCCAGAGTTTTAATGAGTAGCTATTTTTTCTTAACTGCACTACCCATACTCATATGGATTATATTTACACTTTTTGGCCACATTTTATCAGAAATAGCTGTTTGGGCTATTGCTGAAGAGCTGGAGAGCTGCATATTAAAATTGCACTATATCACAAATTACTTTATTGAAAAAAAGGTAAGAAACTTGTTACTCTTGAAATGGAAGAATCAATTTACTTTTAATTGTGGAAACTTTGAACATGTAGTCACTGAAACTAACCATTTATTAGGCTATTAAGATTTTTAAGACAAAGCAAATTATGGTAAGTCAAACTTGTTTGGTGTTACTTTTGTGATTGGTTTCAGGAAAACCATTTGGAGTGAGCTTGAATACCTGCGTTTAGAAGCCTAATTAGCAGCTTAATGATTCACCACAGTCTTTATTTTGATAATTTAACACGTATTGCCACCTTGGCTTGGCATCCTTGCTAAGAATGTCACAAAATAAGCACAATATAAATGTTGGGCTTTTAAACATCATGGAATGCATAGTTATTTTTGTCAAAGCAGTTTCAGAGGGTAAAATGTTAGCCTGACTCCGCCAGCCTTCATACTTCTGCTTAATTTCATTGCGCTTCAGTACTCAGTCTGATCACTCGGAGCTCTGCCCCGTTTACCTCAGCAGAAAGTACGCCGGACCAACCAACAAACAGAAGGCGTGGCCGAGAGCCATGATGTAGCCGCTGCGCCGAGTTTGAAATTGTAGTCTCCGAAATCAACAATGGCTATAGACATAGATACATTGGAGGCCATTCGCTCTGTCGTGGAGAACATCCCAGGTATCAGCGACTTATAGTCACAACAAGATGAATGTTTGGTTAGTTTTTTGAATGGAAATAATGTTGTAGCACTACTCCCTACAGATTGTCATATCTACTTAATAGCCGTCATGAAATAGGCACCCTGCTCATCTCTGTGAGAGACAGCCGAACCTTATCAGCTAGCTTGTAGCTTCTAGTGTCACATTGCCCGTGAATTTCACACTATTTAAGTTAGCAGCAAACTTTTTAAAAGCCATGTTTTTGCTCATGTCACAAGACCTATTCACTGTCTCAGTGCTATGCTGTCATTATCCATGAATGAAATGGCTGTCTGAGACAGCCAAATGCTTAGAGCCAAATTGTGTTGCTATAAAGTCAGATAGCGAGCTCGGTATGATGTTAGCACAAGTATGGTTAACAGTTCAGTTTTCGTGTCGACGCAGATTTCTTCCTGATGTAAATAATGCGTTATTCTCTCTGATTCTGCCGTTGGTTTCGGGTCTCTTCCGTTTTTTTTAACAGCAGCAGTATCTGCAGGAAAAACGATAGCTCAACAGTTTGTTTCTTGTAAGGAGAACAGAAAGAGCACCTTTGGTTCTTTTAAGCTAATGAGTGAAGGCTAAAATTTGGTAGATGGGCATATGAATGGGTACAGTATTAACTTTAATGCACTGATCAGTTTGTTCTCGCTGCATTCCTGGTATGAAGGACTGTAGTTTCCAGCGGAAGTACTAGGCGGCTGAGCCGGCGCATAACATACATCATCGCCAAACGTTAGTGATTAGTTTACGGGTACACCAATGATTTTAAACTTCTGACAAGCGCCCACCTGCCAGGAAGTAAACACTTGTCAATGACAACTTCCCAGACTCTGTGTACGAAGCAAAGCGAAGTAGCAGAGTCTGGTTTTACTAGGCCTGTGAAATGTCTCTCTGGCCTGAAAAGTAATTAATTAAAAAAAAATATAGCAGCTTGTTAATTCTAGGATTGTGAGTGTGGTTGGAACAAAAAACAGCATGCACTGTGGGTCCTAAGGACTGAGTTTGGGAACCCTTGCCATAGATAATGATATTCTTTAAATGAAATTGAAAAGTTTGGGCCTAAAAGACATAGCTGTAAACTGGTTTAACCCTTTGTTGCATGTTGTCCAATATTTTGGATGTATTTTAAGAGTGGTTTATGCTGTCTAGGCTCATAGATACCCAGAAAACACATAATGTACATTTTATTGGACATTTCCAGTTCAGGATTTCCCCAATAGGTGCCTCTCTGATTAGCACATAGTTTTACATGAACAATCACAATGGCAATGTCCACAAATAAGAGGTAAGCTGACAAAAGTCAGAAATACTCTGATATTTTTCAAGTTTTGATCAAACTTTTCCTGTTGGAGAAATGAAATACAATATATAGTAACACTTAAAGGAGCCATATGTAAGAAATGTATGTAGATTAATCATAAAATGGCCCTGATATATCACCAGACATTAAGGAATGATGTTCATTTCAAATACTTATATCACTGACAACAGTAGTCCAGCCAGAATATTCTCATTACAAAATCGAAGTTGCAGCCAACAACTAATGTTGATGTTGTCATTTTGTGTTTTGGCCTGTTGCGCCACCGTCCACCTATCTCCCAATCACGAAGTCAGTAGCATTTCGGCATCCAGGTTGCCAGTTACCACTGAGCTGCAGCTACCAGCGTTTCGCAGCACAAATGTCTAAATGTTACTAAACCTACTAAAGGCCTCGTTATGATTCCGAAAAACGTTGTGACAAAGTCAGAAACAAAACAAGGATCTGTATAGGACATGCCTTTGAAAGATGGAGATGGCTGAAAGCGGATAAGATTTGAAGACCGACGCCGAAGTTGCTAATTTTCTCCTGGACAGGTAAGATTCAGCTGTTTGCCTAACTTAATTCTATTTAATGTAGGCACGGACATTTCAAATATTTTCTACAGTCGAATAACGTTATGTATGTTCGTTCATGGTACGTAAGTGCGTATGCAGGTGGGTCATCAAATTGACCAGGTAACAAATTGTTTGAGAAATAAAAACCGTGACTCGTCATTGCTAACATTAGCAATGCATTATTAGAGTCCGTTTCTCTGGCACTATGCTGGGACGCTGTGGAAACCGTCCCAACATCAGCACAGCCATTATGGCATTATGAAATGTAATTGAGACAGTACATCATTCAAATGAGTCCTTGTAGTAGACGTTCTTGCTTGATCCGGGAACCTAGCAGGCAACCTCTCGTCTGGGGGAGAGGGGGAGAGGATACTGCGCTCTGCAGTATTTTGAATGTGATTGCAGTACCAGTTTTGGCCACAAACTTACATACAGCTCCTTTAAGCTTTGAAATGCATGTGTATTTGGTGGAATACAGCCTATTTATGCTCTGATAAAAATATTTGATATTATGCATGCCAGGCAAATTGCTAAAATAAGAATAATAAATAAATAAGAATACTGGACATCAGGAATATCAATGACCAGGTTTCTTCGACTTCACATTATTTCTCTCACCCTGCTTGTTTAGTGTCCAAATACCTGTTGGCAGTATGCATCCCACATGCATAAAGTCCAAAACAATGGACAGACTGACCACCCACTAGTACCCCTCCCAAAAATAATTTTGCACCAAATCCCATCAAATAGTCCCAAAAGAACTTTGGATATCCAATTTTATCATATTGGAGGCAGTTGTTCATACAGTATGCAACAAAGGGTTAAATCTTACTTCGCAGATTGGAAACAGGTGTGTAAAGTTGCTGATGCCCTGTCCACAGTCATGGAGGTCAAATGTGGAGTACCAAAGGGCTCCATTTTGGGACTATTGTTGTTTTTCATTCATATCAACGGTATGCCAGCTGCAGTGACGTCCATAACGAATGATTGTCATCTTACCTTCACGAGGAGAACTAGCAACACCTGATAGTGTGGAGTGTTTTCAAAGTGACTGTTTTGTTCATTAGGAAAGATGATTGTGAACAAGTCAGGACTAATAGAAGTTGTAAAGAGATGTTCTGTGCCCACCCAGTGTTCAGTTCTGGCTTCGCCACTGCGCAGAATATTCAAAATATTGTACAATGGAAGTCCTGGGCGTATTCTGTTACTTCAGAATGAATATTTAATACCAATATTAGCCTACTGTTAATTTTTTTTCAATATATATGGACATTCATTTTCTAGTATGACTGTTGTGTTCAATTCAAACAAAAGCATGAGCAACCACACAGACCTGACATGAAAATATAGTTATTTTCAGACTCACGCACTTCAACTTATGTGCATTAATTTTCCACACATACAATCTGAGCGCAAAATGCACACATCAGTGCAATTCCCTTTGCACAGTCATTTGCACATAACCGAAGTTCCTCTGTTCTTACACACGTTCACACTAAATGCAGCCACCCCTCCAATGACAAACACACACAACTCACATAATAAACTCACAATCTAGCTTATCAACGTTTTTCCTGTACAACTCCACAGCCTTAAAATGGCTAAACTCTTCTTTCCCTTTCCACCAAACTCTATTCACCTTGCTTTTACCAACGCAATACCATTGTTATTAAACTGGACTCAATTCCACCATGCGCAATGCAGTTTTAATGCATCCATCAACCAACTTGCACTTGCAACATACTTTCTTACACTTACAGAATACCAACTGCCAAATCCAATCTGATGTCAATGATCAGCTGACACTCTTGCTAGCAGAATCATCATCTTTCTTCTGTAAGAGACAGTACAAAACATTACTGCTTGAATCACCAAATTATTCAGCTGATTTCCACATTGTCAAACTCCAGAGACAAGACACAGAGCACCCAAAAACGCACCATTCAGATTTATGTGCTCATTTACTCTTTATGGCCAGTGTTGCCCGATACACTGGCTCCATTTCTTTACAGACACCCAAGTCAAAGGTGTCTGCCTGTGGCCATTTCATCTACGACGTTCTCATTGTTTTCTTTTCTTTCTTCTATCAATATCTCCTTTCAAGGCAGGGTATTTTCAGTCAAAAATCTCCACTGCTGTCACTTGATTCATTTTAAAGGCTACAGGAGTATGCGCTCTCGATTACTCCTCTACAATTTGCCTCTTAACTCTGTCTTTAGTATTCAGTAAAAGAACCAATGTTGCTTTTACTTGTTTTTTTTTTTAGAACAAAACTGCTGATTCTTCTTTAGACAGCAACCATATTTTCATATCCATTCACCCCTCCCCCTGAGGAATGCCTCACGCCTCTGCCCACAAATAGCATCTCCCTACATGCTCCAAAACTAGTATTACAAAAAATTTTTGCCTATGCTATCCACCAATTCACACAAAGCCTCCCCTATTTATATCTGCAGTTCAATTCCTCTCTTAAAATCCTTCTCTAAATACATACAACCACTCTTCTTGTACTGCACCAAATTTTCTGATGCTTTTCACAGCTCTTAACAACACATCCTTCTCACCTGCTCTTTACCCTCTGAAATCAGTCCTAATCCCAGCACTAAGTCACTGTCTAAAAACATCTGTTTATTCCATTAGTCTCTCCTTAGCGCAAAATCTTGGTCACTATTTGTCAAAAGTGTTTTCCCCAATCGACTTTTTCATTTCACCTCCCACTCGGTTAATAGTTGTAGTTCTGACCCAGGTCCCCAGCAATATAGACCGCTATCTGTCGAAGAGGTAACGGTTGCTGCATTTTCCCAGTCCACAGCACAAAGTAACTGCCCACCAAAACGAACCTCGTTGCGGCCACAAGGGAGATCACAATTCTCCGGATCCAGATAAACCGTCGAGTTACAAGTGCGATCCAGTCTCTGCCTGTGCAGCCTCTGATCTATTTACCCCTGATGCAGAGTGTTTATCCACAGTCTGTTTCCACGCAATATAACCACAACCCTGTTTATCCGCTAAATCTACACTGTTAGTGTGAGTCAGATTACCTTCGGCGCTACATTGGGAACATTATCTTTCTAACTCTAAAACGGTTATTTGCATCTCATATTTGTCTTTGTTTTGGATTTACTGTGCTGAATGTAATAGTTGCTTAAATTACCAAAACTTTGCCGCCAGTGGCACTGCTGCTATCCTCGCTAAATCCTTCCCTGTGATTGACTGACGCTGGAGTTAAAGATGGTTAATTCTCCATGTTGGAATGTGCTCTCCTGTTAAATTCAGCAACCGATACTCTTTGCTAGCAATGCATCACCAGGTCAGAGTAAAATATGATATACAGCCACAATTTGCTTCTCATGAACTTACATTATTATACTTCCAGAAAAATAAATGCAGTAACAGCTCCAAGACAGGAATTTGCTTATGTTGCCAGCAGCATGAACATGCAAAGGCTAACCAGTTTCACACGCTGGAAAGATTGACTGTATATAGTCTACGGCTGGAGCCGAAAGTTTGCGTCATGACTCAAATATTCTTGCTACATACACTCTTGGCAAGGTTTGAGCATTAAATTGCAATCCTTTGAATTCTGTTTCCTACATATGGGCACTTCATCACTCGAGCAAATGGGTGGTGTCTCTGGGACCTGCAAAATGGTGAGCAATGAAATGTTCCTGCTCTGGCCTTGTAGCAGCCAGCTCCAGTTAGCAGCTAACAACTTCTCCAAGGGCCCACTATTGAAAGAGAAATGCATCTAATTAAATTAAATGTTTGGGGTGAGGTAGCTGAGTGATTTGTGGACCACCCTGCAACTCTAGCCAACTATGACCGAGCACAAGAGAGCCAGATACAGGGTGTAAATATACTAGCCTGTTTACCTCCTTTTCCATTTATTTTTATTCTTGTTTTGAGAGAGCCACACAGCATGGCTGTGAACTGTATTCATCTTGTCAACCACCCTCCATCCCCATCCCCGTCCCTCACCAAAATGTAAAAAATTATTTTCTTTCCCCTCCAGTGCTGTCTCTCCTGGGCTCATTTGTGCTTTCCAGTGTCAAAGCGTCTCATGTTCCTGCCCTTAATGGAGGCATTATCATATCTTTGATCCTTTTCTTTCCACCTCTTCTCCATTATGCATTCAGCTTCAATTTCCCCCATTATCTTAGTCATAGTCAGCAATTAGCAAGGTTCGTTTAAGTATTACTCTTGCTAAGATTATAAATATAAGACGCTTTGAAATGCAGATGAAGGTTGATACTATGTTGCTCCATCAGAGGAAGCATTTATTTATTTATTTGTTTGTTTTCAAGGTGACATGCCCAGATGACAGAAGGTAGAGCATAATACTTACTGGGGAAATGGCATACACTGGATAATCAGAGCCACTCACCCCTTCCTATCCAAAACCGGGCTTATTTGCACACATCCATTGTAGCTGCTCAGGGCCTAATTAGCTTCATCTGCTGCTCTTTCCTTTCTACTTCCTATTTGTGTAATGGTATTATTTATCACTCATTAAGTATCAAAGAAAATTGCTCTTGTCAAAGTGTTTATAAATTAATTGTCAGTTCTGTGTGTGTGTGTGTGCTGTCGGGATTAATACAATGAGGAGAACAACTCCAATAGGAATAAATGGCCTGCACAATTATGGCGTGTCCTCATAATGATTGATTGCCTGCAAAGTGATACTGTATAGGCCGTGACATTTACAAAACCAGAACTAAAATATTATGGTACACTTTCTGGGCTCCAGAGCTGAGCATCTAGGGTTTGGAGGGTGGCAGGTTGAGGAAGGGCTGGGAAACTGTGAGTTTGCAAGGTTATTCTGCTGTTGAAGCTGGAATTAGTCTGACAATCAAAATAAGATAAATATCTCCCTCACCATTCATTCTACTTATTGGCTTATTAATTAATCCATCAGCAGCTATATAGTTTTTTTTGTAATATTATTATTATTATTATTATTATTTAACTGGCATAAATCAAGAGCAAAACACATTTAGCTCTCTGCATGAACAATAGCCCGGGTGATCTCTGAGTACTAATTAATTGCCTTGCAAATGAATCACTCCTGGTATTCCCCTTAGAAACTGCTCCTTCCGTAAACTGTCGTTCCTTCCATTCTGGTTTATTAAAGAGCACATAGCTTGTAAAGGAGGACTTTTACAGCCACGCAGGATGTGGGAAACCCCCCAAGACTCTGACTCACTGAATTTGCCAAATAATACATTATATTATGCATGACATAAAATGGAACCGGAGCTCATAAAGGCTTTTATATTGAATTCAGCAGCAAGGACAAAAAGAGCATATGTGACTCCCTCATAGTTATTGTAAGTTTTTTTTGTGCCTATTCCCTGTTGTACTCACTTCTATAATGAGTGAACGATTATGCACATAAAATTTTGTTGCCGTTGCACTGTAGCGTAATTACTTGGCCCCTATTCACAAAGCTTTAAATCATAAAGCTAGGCCCAAAAAACATACAACGTAAATCGTTCGACATCCACAGTAATGATGCCATCTTTACTACCAGTTCCTGAGGCCCATTAATACCTATGCTGTGGCTATGGTGGCTGCTCCTCCTTATCATGTATTCAGACAGCTTTAGCATTTCCCCACCTTTCTAATTACCGCTGCATTGAATACACCTCTATAACTGTAGTGCATTATTCTATGGAAACAGAAAATTATTAGTTTGCAAAATACTCCTGGTGACACCTGGCCCCTTCTCTCAAGGACATCTCAGACATTTCATATGCAAAGTTGAGCTTTATCTGTATCATGTACTTCAATGTTTACATGAACTTTCCAGTCGGTTGCTGAAGGTCCCAGATATGTCTGAGTGGTATCATTGTATTGCATTTTGTCTACAGAAATTATGTAAGGCTTCTGAAAAGTGCGCCAGCAGATCAGAATATTATCCTCTCAGACAATGTAATGAGGGGTCACTACAGAGTTCACCATACATCGGGCGCTTTTTCTTTTGGGGTGGCGGGGTGTGGGGCGGTGGGTGGAGACTGTGATGTGCCAGGTATGCCCAATCACAAGCCAGGTTCACCAACAAAGGGGAGAGAATAACTGTACTGTGTACCAAAATCATTTCTTTTCAAATAGGTACAGTATTAGGAGCTTGAATCAGCTAAGCATTTCAACATCTTAGCTACTTGGAAACAACAACGGGGACAAAGGGGGGCGGTGAGGCCACCTCAAAATGATCATCAAGCCCCCCTGAAAGAGACAAAAAGCAACAATTAGGGGGCCTCTCGAATTAAAATAAATTTACAAAGTAGTATCGAACTATTTCAATGGATGGACTCAGGGTCTAAAATGAACTTTTTGGTCTATCCGCCAATGGCCGGTTAACTGAAAAAATTTATCAGCGAAATATTTTTTTGTCAACCAGAAAATGGTGTCTTTATTACATCATTAAAAAGATTTCAAAAATGGTTACCTGATGTAAAAGTCCATCAAATTTTTACCTGATGTAAAAAGTCCATCTTAACCCTAAACCTAGCCTTAACTTAACCCTAACCTTATCCCAACCCTCACCTTAACCCCTAACCCTAAAATAGCTCAATTACATCATGGGGACCTGAAAATGTCCCCATAAAGATAAAGGAAGATAAAGAAATTTGGAATTCTATGTCTTGCGGGGACATTTTGTCCCCACATGGGTCGGTAAACACACACACACACACAAACTTGTTTTTCTATCCCTGTGCGGACAAAAAAAATTATTTTTGTTCCAGAATCCCATTTCCATGCCCCCCAGCCCTAAACCTAACCCTAATCCCTTACCCCTTTCCAAACCCTAATCCTTTTTTTAAAGCCAATCTCAATCCTGAAAACAAGCCCACACACACATGAACCACCCATAATCAGAGCAGCAGAGACCTAAACTCAAACTGCTGCACCAGGCCAAGCAATAACTGACTCACTCTTCCACTACATAAATGGATATCATTTTAAATCCCCGTTGTTTATTGCCTATAATAATACATCTGGATGTAGGTTTGGATGAGTACTTGTATCGGGTCCAAAAAAGGTTTAGAAAAAAAAATATTTTTTTTTTAAAAACTGCAAATATGTGATTGGTAACCAACTCACTTGAAGTTAACAACTAATTTGAGGGGGTATACACAAAGCGTCATAACATGCTGTTCTTTCCTGAATTTTATTAAAACAAATACACTACAGGCCAAAAGTTTGGAAGCAAGATCAAATTTGTACAAAAAAAATCATAGTTTCATTGGCATACTTTGCAACAAAATAAACATGGTTGTTATATATATGTCACTCAGAGGTCGCGTTAACTGAATATTTTCTGTCATTGACGGATTTTTTTTAATGATGACGGAATATTTTGAAGGCCGTCCGTCATTTTGACAGTGTAATTCACACCCCTGTCCAATTGGTGGTGGGTGTCATATTGTATCGAGCATTGTCTTTGATCTGTATGACAGAGATGCCAAGTCTCACGCATTTTTTAGGCTTATTCACCGTAGTCCGCAATTATTCAATGAAAGCTTATTAATGAGATTCTCACGCGGAATTAAAATCCTTGTGCATTGAAGTTTCAGTTTCACTTGCGTAAAGGTGGACCTCACAATGGAAAGCGATTATGACTCTGGACTTCTCGTGCTTCTCTTTACTCAGGGATTGGAAACAATGCAGGTGTTTCATGATCGTTTAAATTGTTTAAATGAAATAAGACCATTTGAAACGTCTTTATGCAATTCCATTGCTTTCAATCCTTCAGTAAAGACAAGCGTGAGAATTTCCGAGTCATAATCAATGTCCGTGTCGCTAGCGGGGAAATCCACCGTAATGCACGTGAAACTGATAACTTAATGTGGAATGACTTGAATTCCGCGAGTGAATTTCTTCAGTTCGCGTTGATCGAATAATTGCTGACTACGGCACAGGAACGTGAATACCACTAAGAGGCGAGAGACTCAAGCCGAATTCGTCAGACTTGGCATCTCTGGACTATGATCCTGTATTCCTCATATTTTTGTAATCTGATCATTTGCTCTTCATTTGTAAAATATGCTGCTTTGCTGCCGGTAGACGATTGGTCATATGCTACAAACGCCGTCTCTCTTATGTGAACAAGCAGATGTCTGGGTGGGGAAAGCCGCGGTTGATATAACGAGTTGATAAGCAGCTTCGTAGGACCGCTTAGCAAGACTGCGGTTGTTAGGCTTAGTGAAGCCCAGCAATAACTGAAAGCATTGTTCATTTGCGCACTGTTACTGTGTGGGGGGAAGAAAGAATTTGTGATGTTTTGTAAAGTTCATACAGCAGTAAGTTTGAAAATCCACGCAGTGCTGTATTTAACACAGTGCGCAATGTGTGTCTACAGGAATCACTGTCGGCATCAGCTAATGCGTAATCTATAAATTATTCTGTTTATTTTATTAAAAAAATAAACGATTATCACTTTAAAAAATAAAATTACAACGACGGATAATAATTGATTATGACTGCATTTTTATGCCCCTGTCCATCACAATGACGGACAATCAGAAAGTGTAATGCAGTCTCTGGAGTCACTTATCAGAATACACTTTTACTCAAATTATCAGGCCCTTATTACTAGGCCCATGGTCCTAGTGCCTGCCAGATTGCCGTTGGCATCCTGTGAGTGGGCTGTAAACCATGACATAAAGTGAATAACGCAAACTGTGATTTATTTTTTACTTTTTCCCTGAAGTTGCAACTCTTGCAAATTTTCTCAATCCAAAAACTAAGCCCCTCCTTTCTTTTGTTAACATTTATTCAGCAATGGTCTGGTAACCTCAATGTATACAGTATCTTAAGGAAAATAGAGGAAAATGGTGCATATCAATGAAATAAAAGTCTAATCATGCAGTAAAAAATCCTAAAATTCATAGATTTCATACTGGTTTTCAAGAAAGGCATTGTGAACAGAAACTTGAAGTGGCTTCCAAATTTTGACCTGTATTGGCCTTGCTTCCAAACTTCTGGCCTGTAGTGTATATCCCATCATTACACATATATTGAAGTAACACACAACCAAATATGGTGAAATTTGAACTGTAATATCATATGTGATTCTAACTGTGGGAGTGGCAACCGACTCACAAATGTTTGTTCATATTTTTAAATCTACAGGATAATTACATAATTTCTGGTTATTGCTGCCATAATGTCACTCCCTGCTTAATTTCTGAACTATTGCCTCTACAGTCACCTTCTTTTATAGTTTAAGTCAACTTATTGGGATGTGTTGTAACAGCGAATCTGGAGTCCACTGGTGTGGGCAATGAAGAGACTTCAGGGAAGTGGATTTATGGCAGGCAGAAAATACATGCTGCCATAATTTCACTCCCCTCTCCATTTCTGAACTGTTGCCTCCACAGTCAAGTTCTTTTAGTTTTAGTCTACATGTTGGGATGTGTTAGTTCAGTGAATCTGGAGTCCACCAGTGCTTGCATTTTTAAGACCTGGGGCCAGTGCAATTATGGCAAAGCGGAAAAATTCATGCCGCTATAATTCTATAATATCTTTTACTCCGTTACATTTTGTAGCTATTATCTGTACTTTCTACTCCACGACATTTATAAAATGCACCTCTTACATTTTAAGATCACTCGCCAAAATGTTCCCTTCACAAAACAAATTGGTTGTGTTGCTGCCGCGGAGGTTTAAACCAATCAGGTAGTGCTATCCTGGCCTCCAATGACGGCAGAGCATGCCTTTGGAAGCAGCAGTCGCATTCGAACAAAACCAGATTCACCAAACATGGATCCAGAGACTGTGCCCCCTGAATAGGGTATTTGCGAGAACCGCGTTGCCCCTGACAACATCGGTACCTCTGCCAAACATTCAACCGCATGGGTCCACACATATGCGGGAAACAGAACGCATGGAAAACATCACGTTTTTGGAATTAAAATACTGGACTTTACCCATCAAATATTATCAGACCAGGGGTGTGAAAAAAAAAACTATGATATCTCAGGATTGAACACAGTGATTTTCTGCTTTCTGTGTGTACACAGAGTCAGATATTTTGCTCATTTAAATTGTGCTTCGGACACAAATTTGAGCAAGAATTAGAGAAAATACTCAACTGTTGATATTTCTTTTCAATGTTTTTTCTCTGACTCATATTTTATCGGGGTAGAATAAAGCATAAGATATCAAATAAAATTTAATGAGTTCTTGTATCACCCATTCATGTGTCATGTTATTAGTGTTTTGGGTGACACTCCCATTTTTTATGGCTGATTTATAGCAAGCCTAAAATCGTAAAAAAAAAAAAAACCCAATCATCAATGTGTTAAAATTATTCCAATCACCCTTTCATTGGACGCGTTTTCAGTCATAGCGCCATAAAACGGACAGAATTGACAAAAAGGGAAGGTCACAGTTATGTGTTACGCCTCTCTTGTTCTAACAAACGCAGTGGCGAAAAGATACCTCCGTTCAAACAAATAAATTCAATGTCTGCTCAAAATGTAGGCGAACGAAAACATACAATCACAAGTGGATACTACACGCAAAAACTTGGAGATTTATGGAATAATTTGTGAGTAGTTACATTCGCATGGCTATCACAGAATAATAGATCCGTGCCGTGACAAACTAAAGGAAATGCGGCTACGATATTTCAAAGTGCGGGACGCGGTGCGAAAGTCCGGCAGCTCAAGTTATGAGACAGACACATTTTCGTGATATGAGGCCATGGACAGCGTAATCGGCCAAAAATGCAAGGGCAAAAGAATTCCGTATTCAACATCCACCAATGTCGAAAGTAATCAGTACATTTTCAGCTTACCTTGATGTTTGGGTGCCCAGAGAAAGATTCGGAAGTGTAAAATCAAAAAGCAGTCGGTCAAGAAAATTTCAAGTTTAATTTGTCGTGCTGCTATCCGTGTTACAGATGACACACCGGGTTGCTAGGGCAATATGCCTGCGCGATATTAATATTGTAAACCCCTTTCTCAATAATAAAACACCCCAAAATATACTGGCGTCTCCTTTTAAAATCGTTCCCCGTTTAAAACATGGATTATCATTCTGTCATTCATTGCAGCCCTAATGTTAAAGTACTGTTAGCCATTTGAGACATATTTTCATTTCCCCTCCCTGCAAAGGTTTGGCTGCTTGGCAAATGGCTAGATTCTTATTTCAAACTCCTTCATTCTCTGTTTCTCGAGACCTGCCGTATTTTAACTGGCTTAGTTTTTGCCTGGAGTGCAAACTCTGGATACATTGTGTTTTTTTCCTATAACGAAGCCAACAGAGTCTAATGGTTTACATTGAATAGATCAACGATAAAATAAATTATTTGAATATACAATAACCAGTCTTCTTTATTGGTTTTGCTTAATGATATTAAATAATGCAGATGTTGCTACTAGTAATACTTATGCCTCGACAGATGCCATTATTAGTAATTTTACCAGCAACACCTTTTGTTTAATGTAAAGGTTAGCATACAGTACTTATTAGGCTTACCCTCAGTGATACAGTTCACACTTTAATTCTGCAAATTATATGTTACCTGACAGGGATGATCTGAAGAATTAAAAAGGCACAGCCCCATACAATTTTTTGTTGAAATATAGGCCTAGAAATCAAGAGACAACCTATCGTGCGAGTACTTTTACTTTTAGTACTTTAAGTACATTTGAAAGCAAGTACTTTCTTACTTTTACTTAAGTAGGATTGTTAATGCAGTACTTCTACTTTTACTTGAGTGCATATTTTGCTGGTTATCTGTACTTTTACTTAAGTACTAAACTTCAGTGCTTCTCTACCACTGTCTATATGTTAGTGTAATGCCCCACCCCTTAGGCATTCCAATGCCTGGCTACCTGCCCTTACCCAATTATTTAATTATCCTCAGTTCTTATCAGTTAATGATTGTCACCTGTTTCCTTTTAGTTAATTATCATACCCTTTTCTATTTAAAGCTTCATTTTTCCCTTCATGGGCAGGTTGCCATAGTCGTCTCCCCCCTTTGTTTAATGCACTCCCTTTCTGATCCCCTTCTAGTTTTGTATTTGTTTTTGTCGCTCCTCACCATTATTATTTGATAAAATCCACGTCCCTGCGCTTGGGTCCTCGAGCTCCAATCCTTGCTCTGGCACCCATTTAACATCTGTGGGTGCCAGGGTGTGACAGGCTGTGTTACTACAGCGAATCTGGAGTCCACCGGTGCTGGCATTGAAGAGATTTCAGGTGAGCGGATTTATATAAGGGGGATAATTCATGCTGCCATAATTTCACTCCCCTCTCCAATTCTGATGTTACCTCTACAATCAAGTTATTTATTAGTGTTATTTTAAATGTTGCGATGTGTTACTGCAGTGAATCTGGAATCCACAGTGCTTGCATAGGAGAGATTCCAGGGTAGTGTTAGTAGCGAAGGCGGGGAGAGCATGCAGACTCCACACAGAAAGGCTCCAGGTCAGATTCGAACCCACAACCGTCTTGCTGTGAGGCAGCAGTGCTAACCACTGCCACCCCCACGACAACCTTATTGCGAAGTTTAAACACATGCATACTTAAATAAGTAATCATCGCTAATGTTAGATTTTTTTATTCAAAAAAATAATAAAAAATAAAAACACTCTCCCAAGGGTGGGCAGCGCCCTAGCGCCGTCTATTGGCTAGCCGCCACTGGAGAGGCTAATTCCTCTGGGTGATGTTTTGCAACTTAGTGGGGGCGTCTGTCTAGACAGTACTACTGAAAATTTCTTAATGAAGCATTCGCCATCCAAAGTGAACCTGACCGTGAGTGCAGTTGAAATCAGTACTGTTTGTCGGAGGAATTTACAGACCAACAGACAATCCCACATCCTTTTATTGCTCCCATGATGAAAAGTGAGAGCAGTAGTTGACAAAAAATTGGGTAATTTTGTTCCTTAGGCCTGGAACCACAATGAAACCGCAATTCACATTTAGTCCATTGAAGATTACTGAATGACAGTTGCAGAGTTCTAAAAGGAGCATATAGCAAAGTAAATGTGCCTCTGCTTTTGAATTCAAAAAGAACATGACTGGAGTTCAAAAGGCATATCAATCACAGTGTCCACAACTCCAGCCATCTGAATGACTCGGCACACTTGGGTTCATTCACAGCTAAACAAGGCTGGAGTCAGGGCAAAATTTTTACCGCGCTTCAGAGGCATTAATTCAAGCGGGTTTATTTCATATTGGTACACTTGTACTTTTTTCCTTTTTCCAAAAATTTCAGTTTTGGACTCGTCACTCACCATCATCGTCACCTCTCAGAAGCCCAAACTTTTGGGCTTGATTTTACTGTTGTAGCTGCATACAGCATGTTGCTATAGATTGTATTGTTTCAACAGCAAAGTTACTCTATTTTCTGCAGTAGTTTCCAGTAGGTACTGAATACACAGTGTGTTACTGTCATAATGACTGGAAGTTGAGCAGTAATAACCAAAGATGATTAAGCGCCACAAAGTGGCGCAAGGTGGCTAGCTCTTGCACATTACCACGGCACGAGCATGAGTGCGACTTGCAGCCAATCTATACTTAGCGCCATTAAAAACGCAACAGTGAGGTATGTACTGTATTTGTGGCAAATTGAAGAATCAATAGATTTTTATTGCTTTTCCAATGAGGCACAAGTGGAAATAGCAAAGTGCGTGGTATTGTAATCCTGACACGCGCCATGTGAACGCGCCAAGCACTTCAGTAATAACAAACATTGAGCTGTTTGTGATGTGTACAGTGACACTTGAATTTTCTTTTGGGTGTGGTCAATAACCTACATAAAGCCAACAAAAAAAAAAACAAAAAATTCTACTGCATCAAGAAAATGGAATGGCTTGTGACACAGGAGAGAGAAAAAGAACCATGTTACGGGCAGGTCTCAGCCGCCGAGAGGTGGTGCGTCATTTGCACTGTCACCGTTCAACAATCAGTCGGCTGTCTATCAGAGAATGGAACACAGGCACTGTCACTGACCGACCCCAGCGACGAGTGACTATGGTAGCTCAAGAGTGCCACATCTGGTTACACCCTGTACGTGACAGATTCTGGACAACAACCCAAACTGATCATGAAACGAGTGGTCCGAGACATCTGAGGGTGAGCACAAGTTCCGTTCGACGCCGTCTATGTGAGCAACACATGCGTGTACACGGCCTCAGTCCTGCTCGTTGAAGGCCTTCCGCTCTTGGGGTCGTCTTCCACGTCCTCGTGTCCCACTTTGAACCTCTCGTACCGCTCAAAAACACGTGAGCGTGACATCATCTCATCTCTGTACACTTGCTGCAGCATTCCCAGTGCTTCTGACGGAAATTTCCCCAACCAGACCAGAAACTTCAGGTTGGTTCGTTGATCTGTGAGGTTGGTTAGTTCCTCTGTGAATAACGTGAATGAAAACAGAATACAATGATTTACAAATCCTTTTCGACCTATATTCAATTGAGCACACTACAAAAACAAGATATTCAATGTTCAAACTGATAAACTTCATTTTTTTTTTGGAAATATTCACTCATTTTGAATTGGATGCTAACAACACGTTCCAAAAAAGCTGGGACAGGGCAACAAAAGACTGGGAAAGTTGAGAAATGCTCAAAAAACACCTGTTTGGAACATTTCACAGGTGAACAGGTTAATTAGAAACAGGTGAGAGTGATGATTAAGGATCATCCCCGAAAGGCACAGTCGTTTACAAGCAAGGATGGGGCGAGGTTCACCACTTTCTGAACAACTGCGTGAGCAAATAGTCCAACAGTTTAAGAATAATGTTTCTCAACATACAATTGCAAAGAATTTAGGGATTTCATCTTCTACAGTCCATAATATCATCAAAAGATTCAGAGAATCCAGAGAAATCTCAAGACGTAAGCGGCAAGGCCGAAAACCACAATGAATGCCCGTGACTGTCGGTCTCTCAGGCGGCACTGCGTTAAAAACCGAAAATCATCCTGTAAAGGATATTACCATGTGGACTTAGGAACACTCCGGAAAACCATTGTCAGTTAACACAGTTCGTCGCTACATCTACAAGTACAAGTTAAAAAAAGCGAAAGCCATATATCAATAACACCCAGAAATGCCGTCGGCTTCTCTAGGCCCAAGCTCATCTGAGATGGACTGATGCAAAGTGGAAAAGTGTGCTGTGGTCTGAGAAGTCCACATTTCAGATTGTTTTTGGAAATCATGGACATCATGTCCTCCGGGCTAAAGAGGAAAAGGACCATCCAGATTGATATCAGCGAAAAGTTCAAAAGCCAGCATCTGTGATGGTATGGGGATGTGTTAGTGCCCATGGCATGGGTAACTTGCACATCTGTGAAGGCACCATTAATGCTGAAAGGTAAATACAGGTTTTGGAGCAACATATGCTGCCATCCAAGCAACGTCTTTTTCAGGGACATCCCTGCTTATTTCAGCAAGACAATGCCAAGCCACATTCTGCACGTGTTACAACATTGTGGCTTCGTAGTAAAGGAGTGCGGGTAATAGACTGGCCTGCCTACAGTCCAGACCTGTCTCCCATTGAAAATGTGTGGTGCATTATGAAATGCAAAATCCGACAACAGAGACCCCAGACTGTTGAGCAACTGAAGTCGTACATCAAACAAGAATCGGAAAGAATTCCACCTACAAAGCTTCTACAATCAGTGTCCTCAATTCCCAAATGCTTATTGAATGTTGTTAAAAGGAAAGGTTATGTAACACAGTGGTAAGCATGCCCCTGTCCCAGCTTTTTTGGAACGTGTTGCAAGCATCAAATTCAAAATGAGTGCATATTTCCAAAAAAACAATAAAGTTTATCAGTTTGAACATTAATTATCTAGTCTTTGTAGTGTACTCAATTGAATATAGGTTGGAAAGGATTTGCGAATCATTACCTTCGCCTAGGAGTTTGTTTTTGCTTCCATTTGTTTATTACCTCTGCCAAGAAGGTTATGTTTTTGCTTCTGTTTGCTTATTTATTTGTTTGTCTGTCTGCTAGCAGGATATCTGAAAAACGGTTGCATAGATTTGAACCAAACTCAGCAGGATGTTAAAGTAGCACAAGAGGAACAAGTAAATAAATTTTGGCATATTTAGGCCAAAGTACAGCTGAGATATAGGCAAAAGTTCAAATCCAGCTATGCTGGTGGAGGTATAGGCTCTTGCAAGTCTAGCTGTAGTTACCTCCGCAAGGAGGTTATGTTTTTGCTTCGGTTTGTTTATTTATTTGTTTGTCTGTCTTTTAGCAGGATATCTCAAAAATGGCTGCATATATTTTAACCAAACTTGGCAAGATGTTAGAGTAACACAAGAGGAACAAGTGATTAAATTTTGGCATATCTAGTCCAAAGTATAGCTGAGATATTGGCCAAAGTTCAAATCTAGCTATGCTGGCAGAGGTACAGGCTCTCACAAGTCCAGCTCTAGTTGTGTTCTGTTTTTATTCACGTTTTACACAATGTCCCAAATTCATTGAAATTGGGGTTTGTAGTTCTAATTGGCTGAAATAATTCTTATTTTGCTGATCAATACGACCAAAGGTAAATTTGTTTAGATTTGTTGACTGTTCCGCCTAGGTTATGTTCTGCTCCAACATCAGCAAAATAGAAGCATCTGCAGAGGGATTTTTAACTATGTCAGAACACCTTTGTTCCCAGAATAAAATTGTGTTCAGTGACATACAATTATGATGCAAAATGTCAGGATGACCGGAAAAAAACCAGCTATTTGGTCGCCCACAGGTCGAAATGTATCCCCGGACGCCCTGTATCGGTAAATGCCAAAACATTTTACATGTAAAAAAGCAATGTCTCCCAAAATCTTTAGGCATTGTGACCTTTCTACATACAAGGTCCATACCTATGAAATGAATCCATACAGACCTGTAGCGTGCTTACAAAAAATCTCTAAGGACATGGCTGCAGACGTGGCAGTGGCGGCAAACACGGCGTAATGATCGCTGATCCATAGTATCCTTGATTCAGTAGCCAGGGATATACAATTACCGAGGTCCAGACCTCAGCAACCTCATTTCTGAGTTTGCTGGGTTTGACCTCACCTCTGGGTTTCACTGTCATGTCTGGGTGGTCTGTTGTCTGTTCATACACTTTTTAAAAATACTGAAGGATACATTAGAACACAAATCATGGGTTCTGGGGTTTCAGTTCATGTCAGCCAGTGAGATTTGAATTTTTTTTCACTATATGCTTTCCTCTCCAAAGAATTTTTTTAAAAATTAGCTCAAAACTAAAATGAGTAATTCAGTAATGAAAATGATTAGGCACCTTAAAACAGGCAACATTTTTTTTTTTCATGGCCTCTTATTGAATCTGTTTCTGTTCAGACGCCTGCTCTGTTATGGGATACGGGCTTTAAGTGCAGTGCCTGAATGTAAAGTGGAACGTTAGCAGAGAGATTATCTCAGCACGCTCCAGGTAATTCCTGCTGCTTTCAACCTGAAAGAAGATATCACTCAGCGATGTGAAAGAGATGTTGACTACAGCATAAATGAAGAACAAACACATTACATCCTGATAGTCCCTTGATTTCATGCACCATGGCTACACTTGTTTGCACAAGTTTTGCTTGTGCAAACTAACATCCTTTAGGCAAACAACCATAAGGATCAGACGTTCCACCGAAAAAGCAGGATGTCATTAACTGTGAGACTGTTTGGTATTCTGGAGAAGACCCTTCCACCACATTTTCTGAAAAGACAGCCACTCTTCCTCTTCTTTATTTTCTGAAGTGCAATTAGTGAGTTTAGCTGGCATGTCACCTTACATATAATCACATATTTAATGGAGTCTGATTAAGTGTATAGGCTTGAGAGACTAGCAGGATATTGGATCGGAAATTTAATGATTGAGTCCAGTAAAACAAGAACGCAATGTCATCTAGTATGATTTACAGATGAGTATATTAAGAGTATTGAAACCAGTATTTGTCATCCTGCATCTGGTTAGATTTAGGCTGAAAAGCTTTAAAAAATGCTGACAGTTTAATTGAGAATAAATGAGAATTTCATCATGAGAAAGTAATTAGATTTTGAAATTTGCTCCAGCACTCAAAGGATCAATCCCACCTCCCATTTTCATGCTGTTCACATGAATCATGGTAAAGGGTAAATGGTAAATTAAATGTCATTAAAATAGATGAGAGCAAAATGATACAAATTGGTTTGATAACATAATATTTCAACATCATATCAAAATAATTCCAAACTTGATGTGGCTCTGCACAACATTGCTACAAGAACCGGAAAAGTAGAAATTCAATTGAAAGCCTGCGTGCAAAAAGTTATTCAATCCCATTTTGCAAATTGTCTGATACCAATGATTTCTCAGAAGAAGTTGTCAAGTCCTGTGTATTGGTGTATTGCCGTTGTTAAATTCATTAAACTTTTCTGCTAGAAATACCCAAGTCCATAAACATTCATGAACGTCCAATCAAAATCCTAGAACAGGGCTATTCAACAAGGGCTGGTGTGGGTGCTGGCTTTCATTCCTACCAAGCACTTACACACCTGATACTACTAATCAATCTCTTTAGCCAAGACTCTTGGGGTTGATTATTGGTGTCAGGTGTGTAAGTGCTGGGCTGGAATGAAAGCCTGCACCCACATTGGCCCATGTAGGATAATGTTGAATAGCCCTATCCTAGAATGTGTCACATGACTAGCTGTGAAACTACTAAACATGGAGGCTGGAAAGTTGGTTTCATCTGTTAAAAGTACTCAATTCCAGCCATTTAGCAGTATATGTACTTAAGTCCAGGTATTTAGCAGAAAGTCCAAAACAAATTTTCTTATGAACTTTGTAATACATGAGTATTTTTCCACAGAAAAGAAGGGTTTGTCAGCTCTCAACAGCCCCTGCAAACAGAAATGTGCTCCATCGTATGCTACCATTAAAAAAAATTATCTGCAACATGTTTTGAAAACTTTGACCCCCAAAATCTCTAGTGTTATTTTGTGACTTAAGTACTTCTTGCACACACATACATGCCAACTCTACCGCTTTTGGTGGTAGACTACTGCTTTCGGGGCGTTTCATTCTGAAAAAAACACCCCAAAAGCGGTAGAGTTGGCATGTATGCACACAAGTCTTCAATTTGTTCTCCTAATACAGATGAAGGCCTATGTCAATCATCATTTTTCATGCTGGAAATGGCATTTATAGGATAATCATCGAACATCATTACCATAGCAATGCATATTTTAAACACAATTGTGAGATCTTACTTTTTTCTCCTCTCACTATCCCAAAGTTTCAGTTCTACTCTGCAGTCTATGATCCTTATGAATGCGACAGTAGCTCTGCTGCTCCTCTTCAATGCTTATGGGCTCTACCTTTATCACCACCATAAAATGGCAGACAATGCCATGAAAAAAGTATTCTCCTCTTCCTGTTTTCTTCTAGAAGATAGTGAGGGCTTCACCACTCTGTGACGGACTACATGGGAAAATTGTTTGATGATTTAAGAATGAAATTGCAAAGAAACTGGGGATTTAATCAACTATGGTATGCAATATCATAAAATTATTCAGAGCATCCAGAGAAATCTCCATATGCAAGGGACAAGCCCAAAACCAATACTGAATGGCCGTGATCGTCAGGCCCTCAGGTGGCACTGCATTAAAAACAGAGAATTCTGTAGTGTAAATCAAAGCATGGGCTCAGGAACATTTCTGAAAACCATTCTCAACAAAATTTGTTACTGCATCCACAAATGCAAGTTAAAACCTCACTATGTAAAGAAAAAACATAAATAAACAAGGTCCAGAAATGCTGCCGCCTTCTCTGGGCCTAAGCTCATTTATGATGGCCTGAGATGAAGTGGAAAACTATCCTGTGGTTTGAACAATCAAAACAAGGAATTTTTTTTTGGAAATCAACGATGCCACGTCCTCTAGGCTAAGAAGGAGAGGGAACATTCAACATTTTGTTTACCATTATTGTCTCCCCACCCCCACCATGCCAACAAGGGTGAGTGCACATGGATGTATTATGAGAACTGGATACAGAATGCCAAAATGGCTGCGCGTTAATTTCAATGGAAATTGCTTAGTGGTGCAGTGCATCGACATGGGACCATATTTCTGGAGCCATGCAGATATGCGCTGTGTGACTTTTTGCTCACACGTGTAGTGTGGGGCTCATGAACGATCTGGTGTCTTTTGTAACTATGACAATGGTCTGCGCCCACAGCACTCCTACACAGGGCGCATGTGCACGACCAGTGCTCTCCAGCAATGTCATTATGACCACTGCAAAACCTCAGCAAAACCAATGCTACAGCTCTGTACCAAACTGGCAAACATAACACTCGGTGAAGGCTTAACCTCTTAAGCCCTGAGCCTGTGGCTCTAAAATGACATGCCAAAAATGAAATGAGTATATCTCTGCAACTACTTGGTCCATTTGAATAATCTTGGTATCATAATAAAGCTAACAACTTGGGGATTTCTGTCATGGTGTAAAAATTTGTGTATACTGTATGCCACTGAGTCAGAGTAAATGAAGATGGAACACAGCATAAATGAAAGATCTCATTTCTGTTGAACAAAATTTTTACTTTTATCCCAGTATAAATTATTTAGTTGCAGTCTGAAACCTCTAAAAAAATACAGTGCAGAATCTCACCATTATCTATGCCGAAGTTAATTCTAATCAAGTAAATTAGAGCAAAATTTTAGAGAGGTTTTAGGGAGAGGTTTTAGTTCAGGAATGGCTCGGTGGCATTTCCAAATTGGCAATTTGGGCATCTTATTTGACACCATGTTAGTGTTGTGTCGTTCATGAACGATTCGTTCGAAGAGGTGGTCATGCATCCGAATGATAGGTATCCGATATCACACAGTAACACTTATCAAGTACTTTATCGCCTCTATTCGCAACCTGAATCTGTTGCTTATACTTAGGTAATGATGCCCTTAGGTTCACATGGTTAAAATCCCCTAGTATCAGAACCACAGAGTCCAGGTTTGACTTCTCCACCTCAGTTATCAGAGTCAGTAGCTGGTTACACGCAGCTTTAGCCCCAGCCTTTGGCGGAATGTAAACAGCAGCGAGTACTACAGAGGCAAACTGGGAGGTAGAAGGGTCTGCATTTCACAATTAGACATTCCAGCTCCAGGGAGCAGTGTCGTGTGAGAACAGTTGAGTTGGTGGCCCAGTTTTGATTGATATAGAAACAGACGCCCCCACCTGCCCTCCTCCGTGAGTCCTCCTTTGATCGGTCAGCACGGAGCAGATTGAAGCCTGGTAGGTGAAGTCCTTCTTCCGGGGTGCTGCTATCCAGCCATGTCTCGGTCAGGCACATCGCAGAGCAGTTTGTAGCGTCCCTCTTCGACCGCGTTAGAATAGCCAGCTCGTCCTGTTTGTTAACCAGGGAACGGACATTCAACAGGATTAGGCTGAGAAGTGGAGAGCGATGGATCCTCTGTCTCAGGCGAACCAAAATGCCTGCTTGTTTGCCTCTCTTCCTTGGAGGTTGCTTATGCCGATTATTGTTATAGCTTGTACCATTGCTGATAAAAGCTGCATCTCCCCAGTGATCAGGAGTTGGAGAGTTGATCACAGTGTCCCGAATGCATAGTAGCTCTCGTCAATTATATCTGATCAAACCGACAGAGTTCTCGATAAAACAATGTAAAACAAGACATACACAAACACAGAGCCACACCATTTTGCCAGAGGACAGCGCCATCATTCTCTTCTCCAATGGCCTTCCATTGTCTAAGACTTCAGTGCTCCTCAATTACTCACATCCGCAGCTGTACTACTAACCAAAATGCACATAGAGACAAAGTCCCCTTGGTGTTCACATACCCTGAATAAAAATTTTTTGTCCCCGCCAAAGAAAAAGGCACCAATGAGATAATAGAGAAAAATTAACTGATTATATATTGATCATTTGTGGTTGTCAGAAAAAATGTATTAATGGATTTATCAGTGTCTTTTTCAATTGTTCCCCATGGAGAAATTTCCTTTTGGCCCCCATGGCATCACGTGACTTGCCATATGAGCTTGACCGCTAAGCCCTTGTTGGCCTGTGGCCAAGCCCTGGTTCTCGGGGCCTGTGAGTGCAGCGCACCTAGCAAAGGTACTCAGATCTAACTGAAATAAATGGCGTGGGGTTCTTGTTCTTGACTTAGGAGATGAGAGGGGGAAACAGTGATGACACAAGTATCAATTAATTCTGTTCAGAACTCGGAGGAATTGATTTAGTGATCAGATGATGTTTCTGCATATGTATGAAACACCGTTTCTATACAAAACTTTATTAGTCTAAGTTATCTACATTGAATTTGATGAAACTTTTTTTGCAGTGGCTTGCTGTGGTGTCTAGAGTATATTAGCTTGACCTATTGTTATGCCTGGTGCACATTGGATGATTTTCAAAACTTAACGGATTTTTAAAATTTGACAAAGGACATACAGTAATGACAGATTTCACCAGTTTTTAATAAACTGACAGTCAATAAAAATAGGACCAAGGGTCCCGTAGCTTACCGGCAAGCAGTCTTACAGAGATGATGCAAGTTATGCCAGCAGCCATACCACTATTCGATCTGCTCCAGCTGCGTGGCTGATGCTAAGCAGGTGTGGGCTTGGTCAGTACTTGGATGGGCGAACACCTGGGAAAACCAAGTTGCTGCTGGAAGAGGTGTTGGTGGGCCAGTAGGTTGCGATCTTCCCTCTGGTGGAATAATCCCCAATGCCCCAGTGCAGTGACGGGGACACTGTGCTGAAGGAGACGCCGTCTTTCGGATGAGACGTTAAACCGAGGTCCTGACTCACTGTGGTCATTAAAGATCCTATGACACTCTTCGATAAGAGTAGGGGGTTCCCCGGTGTCATGGCAAAAGTCCCAACCTGGCTCTTTCGACCTGCCACCTAATCATCCCCTGATCTAATTGGCTGTGCAAATTGCCCTCTCCCTCCCCACCGCAACCCCCAGGGCTCCCTTGAAAAAGAGATTTCAAATCTCAAAGGGACTTCCCTGGTTAAATAAGGGTTAAATAAATAAATGAAAATTTCATGTGAAGTTTGACATTTGAATCAATGAAAATCAATGTCAAGGTCACTAAATAAAAGTTCACATACATTTATAAAACCTTCTGTAATACAATCCTAAGCTCTGAAGCAGTTTTGGTGATACAAGTCATTATAATAGGTCAATATGTATTCAATATGTCAATTGTGAACTTTAAAGGTCACAGAATGTCAAGTTGTGGTCAGCAAATGGATTTCATATACGACTTTCTAAATCTTTGACCATTTTGGTGATAAAAGTCAGGGTAATTTCACTGCCGAGTTTGACTCTCAAAGGTCACTGACAGTCAAGTTGAATGTCACCAAATGAAAGTTCATATGTGACTTCCTAGATGTCAGTTACACAAACCTAGGCTCCATCTGTGACCGTTTCAATGATACAAGTCACTGAATTTTCACACGGTCACATTTGACCTTTGAAGGTCAATACGAAGGTCACCAAATGAAAGTTCATATATGACTTCCCATATGTCTCTAATACAAAACTAAACTCCATCTGTGACCGTTTTGGCAATACAAGTCATTGTAATTGTATTATGTCAAGTTTGACCTTCAAATGTCATCAACAACCAAGCTGAATGTCACCTAATGAAAGTTCATATGTGACTTCCCACGTCAGTAACACAAACCTAGGCTCCATCTGTGACGTTTTCAGTGACAGAGGTCATTGAATTTTCTCTATTCCTTCGAAGGTCAATATGAAGGTCACCAAATGAAAGTGTCAAAAATAGTTTAATACACTGCCCCTTTAACTGCAATCTCCTGACTCTGTGCAGTGCTACCATCTATTGGTACTACCTATAAAAGATCTGTTCTTTGTTTGAATAAATCAGGGTTTCCGAAATTGCAAATAATTGTAAACACAGCGAAGGAGGCAGGTGAAGGAATCGAATCCAGTCGAACGTTGGCGTGCGGGCGGCGGGGTGTTTGGCTCTTTTCAGTAATAATAAAATAACTTCTGACATTACAAACGACGCTTGAATTTGGTTTTCCGCCTGACCTGCCAAGATGACAGCGATGTCAGCAGGACGTGGATGGGGAAATAATCAACAAGATGCGGGAAATTTAAAATGAGTTGAGGATACTATGTTACAGGCGGTTGAGCATGACTGCTCCGTGAAAGGATCAGAGGTAGGTAGCTGGGCAGGAATGGATTTTGATGAAGAAGGAATTGAAGAAAGTGAAGGAAAAAGGAGGGAACGGAAATGTAAAAGAACAAGAAATGAGGGATATGACAGTGAGGAAGAAGAGTTTGTGCCAGGTCCAGGGGAGAGGCATGGGAATTGTATTGTTGTGCTGAGATTTAATGAAAAGGCTCAGGAAAATATGAAGAAAGTCAACCCGATTATGCTAACAACAATTCTGGCAAAAAAGGTGGGGAAGATTCAATTTGCAAAGGTCCTTAATGATGGTAATCTCTTGGTGAAATGTGCAAATGAGGAACAACTTGAGAAAGCACTCAGTTTAAAAGAGACTGGAAAACTTAAGGTGGTGGACACAGGGAGGGTGGGAGCACAAAATGGTGGTGGATGTAAAGGAGTGATCACAGGAGTGCCACTAAGTGTAAGCATGGAGAAATGAAAGAGGAATTTCAAAGGAGGAAAAATACTGAATGTACAAAGACTGAAAACCACAAAAGAGTAAGGAAAGCTAGTGAAACAGTATTGATTGAGTTTGAAGGAGAGAGTGTGCCCGAGAAAGTATTCCTGGGTTTTATGAGTTACCCAGTGAGAATGTATGTGCTAAAGGTGCTATAACTTTCAAAGGTTTGGACACATAGCCAAGAACTGTAAAGGGCAGAGGAGATGTGCTAGGTGTGGGGGAGACCATGAGTATGGAAAATGTGGAACAGGGGTGCAACCAAAATGCTGTAATTGTGGAGGTACCCATAATGTGGAGTATGGTGGGTGTGAGGCTATGAGGATGGAAAATAATATTCAAAAAATAAGTGGAAAAAAGGATTACCTACGCAGAAGCAGTGAGAATGGCGAGAGAACAGAACAATGCTGCTACTGAGCAAAGAGCAATGGGGGGTCAAGAGCTTCAACAAAGAACAAATGACAGAATTTATGTGAACAAAAGGGATTTAGTAACTTTTATTGCAGGATTGATTAACAGTACGGCTGAAGTGAAGTCGAAGAATGATAAAATTCAGCTGGTTGTTAAAGCAGCTGTGAATCATTTGGGATTAGTTGGACTGACATGGGAAAAAGTGAGGGAGAACCTCACTGTTCAGTCTAGCCAAGAAACACCATGGGTTGGTTAATTCTAGTTATGGTAATTCTATTACAGTGGAATGCCAGGAGCTTACTGGCCAATGGCCGGGAATTCAAGCATTTTATTAAAGACATGGATGTCAAACCGGATGTAGTGTGTGTCCAGGAAACTTGGCTAAAACCAATGTTAGATTTTGTGGTGCATGGATAGGTATTAGGAAAGATAGAAATCATGGGGAGGAGGAGGCTGTGCTACGTTCATCAAACAAGGTATTCCATATAGGGTACTGGAAAAGGGAGATGATCAGGAAATATGGGAAAGAGGGGAACAGGTACACTGTAAAAACTACAAGATCCCTGAAGAACCTCTGGAGGTTCTTCAGTTTGAAACTGTGGAGGAACCTCTTAAGGTGCTTTGAGGAACCTTCAGGAAAAGGTTCTTGGAAGAACCTGTTCTTGGGGTGACTTGAGAAACCTTTTGAAGCTCTGTGAGGAACCTTTATAGGTTTTACTGTGAAAATGAAAAAAATAATAATAATAATAATAATAATAATAATAATAAATGATGAGACAGCAGCTAAGTAAAATTTTATTTATATATTTTCTATTATATACACACACACACACACACACATATATATATATACATACATACACATCAGACTTATGAAAAGTTACACAAGCATTTATCATTTGCAACGATACAAACCTCAAGACAAAATATTACACAATAAATACTATAAATCCATCAATTCAACAATTCAATACACAGGACAGGACTGAACTAGTGTGTGCTTGTGTGAGAGGACTGATGTATATGTGCATTTACCATAACTGACAATATTTGCGATACCTAGAACAAGAAATTTGCCATTTTAATGACCCCTAATGGAATTTCGTCATTTGTTTTGATAGCAACCATGCACTGTTGCATAAAAATCACACTCTAAAAACAAAGGTTAAAGGTTCTGTAGCTTGGTACATATATGGCACCCTCAAAAGGTTCTATATGGAACCATTTCAGAGGGTTCAATTTAAAGAACCCTTGGGGTTCTTACATTTTTATAAAAGGCTTCTACATAGCACCTTAAAAAGGTTTATTCATACCCCACATCTTTTACCTTTATTTTTCAGTTGAAACTTAATCATTGGTATTTCAAAAGATGGTTAGTTATAAATTACAACACTTGGACTATCATTAAAAGAAGTGTCATGATATACAGTTATGATTTAAAGGGATAGTCCACCCAAAAACTATAATTTGTATATCAATTACTCACCATTAGATGTCTCGAACGGACGAGGTTATTTTTCACCTGGCGCAACTTTATGGCCACTGGAGAGTTTTTAAAAATTATCCAAATTCCTATTTTGCTGGAAGCAAATGGGGTCACCCAGTAGCAACGGTAAAAAGTCCACAAAACGTCCGTTGACAAACTTTCAAACCATCATCCAACGCATCGTCCGGTATAATCAAAGTCTGCTTTGTCCACTCGTATCCTCAGATGTCTAGAAACGCGGTTATTTTTTGCTAAAAATAATAAAATACCACAGTTACGCTTCAAGTAAGCTCGCGCATTCAACGGAAGTCCCGCCTCCCGGCTCGTTCCCAGAGACTAGTAAAGTTTTTCAGAGAAGGGAGAAGACATGTTTCAAAAACTTTATTAGTCTCTGTATTGTACTGTATTGTTCATTTGAAAAGTCATTACATACATACACAATGAAAAACAATGAAATACAAAATAAATTTAAATACAAAATACATTAACAATACTACATTGGTTTAGATTAGATTTGTTAGATTAATAGGAACATTACAAACATTAAAAGATCATTCGCTAATTTGACTGTACATTTTAAGAACGGGAATGGGCACCCTTTTTTGATTTTCAATTTTAAACAAGTAGTGCTCAATGAAATGTTATGTGTTTTTCATCTGTTTGGGATATGCCACTCCAAACACAAACTAAACCTCTAGGAGGCTTTGTAGAGACTGGAGGATGTCCATCTCTCCACCTGTGATCATTACTCCATCCATCGTAATGGAGGCTCTGCTGGGAAGGTGGGGATTTTCAGCACCATGAAGGACAATGGGCTAAATGGTTCCTGCAAACGAGAAATGTACAGTGTTTAGGGATCTGCCGATGGATAATATGTGACACAACACAGAAATGTAAATTGCAGTGATAAAAACAACACACACCTCCTCTAAACAATACAGATACTTGGGGTCCTCCTTGAAAAGAGTTGGCAAGATCAGGACGGCTGCACACTTTTAAAGATCTGAAATTTCATAAGAAACAATGTTGTCATGAAGCCATAATTTAAAGCATAACTCAAGTTTAACCCATATTTTCTTGTTCCTTTTCTTATAATCGATAGCTCTCAGTGACCTCACACAACAGGGAAATGGGTTGAATAACATCAGAGTTATGCGTCATGTGGACAATTGCAGGGTGCAGGGGAAAACTAGATAGTGACTTTTTTAATCACAAAAAGACATTATTGTAGCCCCGGACAGAGTGTCCGGGGGTACTATGGATTTGCGGTGGTTGCGCATTTGTGTCCTGGCCCAGAAGAACCTCTGCATGAGGGAAACGATAGGAGATAAATGATAGTGATTGAAGAATAACAGTATGAATATCATGTCAAATTTTTGCTTCAGAAAACCGATTTTTCTGGACTACTTATTTGAATACCACTGGCTCAGTATAGATGAAGTGGTTGCTACAGAGGACAACAAATTTTTTCAGTCACAAGAGAGCATTTTTGGAATTGCTGGATAGATAGTATGGGCAGGTGTATTGAGCAGTTTGCACAGGAGGCTTAGCTGAAGAGTTTCATTTATGCAAGTCTTGAAAAACAGGGTTGGGTCTGAACTCGCCAATATTGTAAACTGTGTTCAAGGTCAGCTTGCTTGTGAATATTCAATAACTGGTCCGGGTGTGCCATCTAGTGAGAGAATAGTGTGACTGCGTGCATAAATAGAGCAGCTCCATGTCTGCTGGCATCAACATCTGCGCTGACGGGTTATGGGTCGGACCGGAACGTACACTCACACTTACGAACTGAACACATATAAACCACCGTTGAAACCAGTGACCACAAAAATGGTCAAATGTTATTTCAAACAGTACAAATGTTATTTCAATTGTATTTCATTGTGATTCCACATTAGTTCTTTGTAAATTTTCTTGATGCAAATGAAATTACTTCAGTTCATTTATTCATGCAGTCATTATTCTTCGTAAATTATGTACGGCACGACAGGCTGAGCCATGAAGTTATGTATGCGAATATTCCTCGGAGGTTTAGCTTATCTTAATGGTAACGCTGGCAAACAGATGCTGATGACCTAGCGAGCCTGTATTGTAATTAGTGAAGATATAACGTTTGCTAATGAACCTTGCATTAGGCAAACGCTAGCTTTGCCAAGCAGTAATTCCATTTAAGGTAGACTGGAAACAGTGGCAACATCGCATTCATGAACATATGTTTCTCTTTTTAACGTTACATTTCTGTCGAATGCTTCTTTATGTTTGATTGTTTGACAAAGAGAGCAACGTTTTAAAATAGTGCCGAATTAGCTTAGACCTGGCAGTTAAAATAAACAGCCAGGAAAATGAGGTAGGTTACCTTTTTAAGATTGGAAATTTGTAGCATCGGGCGAATTTCAATAAGCGCGAAATCGCTGGCTAGTTTAACTTTGTTCTGATGATGACACACGGAATGCACACTTGTCCACTCGCTCACTCACTGTATTTATATTGTTTTCAATGTAGAACATTCACAACATAATGCCGTACATAGTGGATGAGTGTACATTTCAAACGCGCCCTATTCTTACCAAATCATCTCTATGGAAATTCAGCCAAGCTGTTATATATCAAATCAGCCAATCACAGAGGGCCATGGCAGGACTGGTTCCCCACGCACAGAGAATCGCTGAGTCACTTAGTGAAAGAAATCCTTGCTCGCGCACACTTCAAACTCCTGCTTCTCACGCAAAAAATGTTCATCCTGTCACAAATGTAACCACATCATTCAAGGCACGAGACTTTGCTGAGTGTGCGGATGTCTTTTTTTGTTTCTCTGAGTGATATAATGTTGGAATTACAGCGATCTAAAACCTCTGTGTCTGCTGTTCTCCCAAAAATTTTTGGGTGATTTTTGAATGGGAAAGATGGAGAAATTAGACGTGCCTCATGTCCTTTGACTGCTCCCTGAGGCAAAACTATGTACTTCTGTGCTACAAAAACTATAGTACTGTGACAACAACAAATTTTCCTACGTTTTTGGGAAATTTCATGGGGAGGGATTCAAATTTGTGGAAGTTATAGTGCTTTGAAAAGTATTTTTTGCAGCCTCTGTGCTCCCAGCTCCCACTCTAGGTGTGACATCACACACTCTAGCAATGAGAACCCAACTCCCTTTCTTTCCAATGGGAATATTTTTGTTGGTTTTTTGGAAATATTTCGGACACCGCATGACGAAACTCAACCAAAATCGATAGGCTTCATCCTCGAACCACTATCGACGTGCAGGTGAAATATCAAAAGGATCGGAGAAGAATTGCAGTCTGTAGAGCATTCACAATAAAATCTCTACAGACACGGACGCGCAACGACCGCAAATCCATAGAACCCCGGACAATCCGTCCAGGGCTACAATAAGACATGTTAGCAAGTAACATACCATCTGTATTGGCCATGTCACAGAGGCTTGACAGGAACTCCTTTTGACTGCCAGATTTAGCTGCCTTAATTATGTTGGGGGCAATCACTGAGAGTGAGTTGTCAAGGCTCAGCTCCATGTCTTGGCCAAAATGCATTTTCACTTCATGATGCATTGAGAGAGAGAGAGAGAGAGAGAGAGAGAGAGAGAGAGAGTGTGTTGTGGTTACCAATACATAGCATTGTATAACGCTAACAGTACTGAAAACACATTAGAGCATATTACTTTGTACTACCTACCAGCTCTGGCACCTGAAAAAAGGGGAACGTGCCCATCACTTCCTCAGTTGGCTTGTCCATGAGCTCAACCCTTTTGTAAACTGTGTACCTCATCCTGTCTTTTATGTTTGCAATTTCCGGCTGTCGACAGCGTATCTCATTATTGATGGCATTAATATGTTCCCTAAAACTCAGGTCATCCTCCCCAACAGTCTCAATGTCCAATACAATCTGCAGGAAAATAATAAAAAAACAAAGCATACCGAGAAAGCAGAGTATATGAGCGATGATTACATAAATGTTGCAAGGCAGAAATACATAATTATTTTAATCACCAAAATATTGCAAACCTCTTGTGTAAGATCAAAGTTCACAGATTGATGCATTGTTTTTTCAATTCTGCATCTATTTGCTCTCTGAAATTACAAATAAGAAAGCATTTGTACTGCTAAACAGGGTAACAGTGACAATACTGAGCAGATAGACATACAGACAGACACACTGATGGGCTTAAGACAAGCAAGAATCCCAAAAATGGTACCTGACGTCCAGGTGGATCTTCCAGGGGCACATCATCAACTCTTGGCCTTCTTGCACCAAATTTTCTTTTCATTTCCTGGACTGTTGTTAGGTGGACTAAAGGACGGCTTTCCTTTTTGAATTTATTTCTTCAGCATTCCAGTAGGGTTTCCTGGGGGTATTGACATAGATTATGAGCCTCATGTAGTATAGACACTAAGGAATAACGCTTTGCATACACACAGTGGAGGAATAGCATACATATCCGGAGGAGCTGTCATCTTTCAAAAACGGATATTTTGTGATTAGACGCCCCAGAACATCTGAGCATTGTTTATGAGTTGGGTACCTGAAAGATCATGTTAAGAATTAGAAGTGTACAACTCAATTTCATTTTGAGTCTTTCCACCACATTCAAAGGTGCTCCATGCACGGATAGGTCGTTTTTAAACAAATAACACTTTCTATAACATTCAGCTAATACATTACGGAATACAGTACAGAAGGTATGGATAAACTACCTCTCTCGGGTGGTTTGATAAGTCCCTGGGCAAAATATAAAATAGTTGTGTTGGCAAAAGCATCAACTAAGAAATTTAAACATTAAAAAAATCATATAAATGAACACAATTTCCGCCATCCGTGCATTAGAGCACCTTTAAGCCAACTTAAAATAACCCACACACTATTCTCAATAGTAAGCAATGAAGTATGACAGTACCATGTGTAAACTGAAATGTGGTCAAATAGCACTTGTATCAGCAGGGCTCTCAGGTGGGATTTGTCCTTTTTTTTGAAAGAAGGATCTTTTCTATTCAAAGCTTCCTCTAGCTCTGGGGGCAGAATGGGAAGGGTGTACAATGGTGGCCATGACCCCTGGGCTCCTTGACTATGTAAAAATGAAAAGGGAAAGAAAAAGTAAAACACATGTAGTCACTTCCAACACCACATACACTTTGCAAGTTGATGAATTTAAAAACCTGAGAGAGATAACAGTGAACTGTTCAACATTTACTGGCTACTTGGCTCAGCAGGTAATGCATTGCATGATGTTGGTACTGCTTGCCTGTAAGGATCAGAGGCAAGAGCCACATCAATGTAAATCAGAGTAACTTTGATAGCCTACTATATTGCAACATCGGTGAAGAACGCAGAAAAGTGATCATGAAAAACTTCTAAACACTAGAATCTATGACCTGTCTTATCACTTTGCTGACTATTAGCGAGCTAGTTCTAGTTCTAGCTGTTAAGCTGGCGTTAGTTAGACTGAGCTGACTTATTAGGACGGGTTGAACGACATAGTTGACACTGACACAACTAAAAAGCATTAATTTGATACCTGTTACATGCCTACAATAACAAGAAACGGTCAGACAACCTTCTGCAAATGCACTTTGCATTGCTGGCTGACGTTAGCTGGCTATCTAAACTAATGACAACTCCCCAAGCCAGAATTAGCAAGCGGCAGACATCCTTCCTAACATAGTTAGTTAGTGAGAATGACACTGAAAAACTACAACAGATACACACTGAAAATAATGTCAGTGACAGTTGATTTCATTGTCAGCCTAGTATGGAAGTAGAAAACTTTGATGGAGATGCCTGGCAAGGAGCTGTTAGCTAGCCGCGGTCTATCGTCATTCATAAACATAAAGCGAGTCTCAAATCTTCTGTGTCAGCTGATCTAAATTACTATCGACCACGCCCACTCACGTTTACGGGACGTCCCTCATAATTTTTTCAAGGAATATCTTCGCATTGTGAATGGAAAAGGAGAGGAAAGTTCTGTGTGCTTACCATTAAAGCAAGTGTAGGATGAGTGTCTCCTGGAAGGTTCCCTAAACGGTCGTTGTAGTTCAAACAATCCTCTCGTGAAGGAAATAGCACCTTTTTTGAGCTAAAGGTTCCATTTCTTTGGCAAGGAACCCCAATGGTTCTATATAGCACCCCTAAGAACCCCTTTTTTAAGAGTGTGAAGTCTTTCTTATATTTTTTGCATAACGAACAAAAATGAAGTAGTGCCCCAGTAGGGCCCCAACTCCCACAGAGATATAATCTGGCTTCGCAATGTTGACTCCATTCATGTGAAGAGAGATTTCGCATCTGGCACTGAAGGGGTTCCCTCTCACCAGCAGCACAGGTGTAGGAGCCTGAGTCATCTATGACTTCAGTCACTCTAGAAACACACACAAACAGAAAGCTGTAAAAAATTGGAAAGACTTTCTGAATTAAAGCAAATGAGCTTAAATCTATGCGGTCCACAACATCATCTTTACAACAAACATGAACCATGTTTGGAAATGCACAGGAAATTTCTTACTTATTGGACAATTTCCCAGAGAGGAATTCCATTTTTCTGTGGAAACAAGTCAAAAAAGACAAATGAGAAATATGCAGTACAAATGACAGAGCTTTCTGAAGTATTATGTAGCAAGTCAAAGTCCAGTCACATGAGGCAAGTCTTAAATCAAGTCTTCGTTGTGAGTTTATGCAACAAGGCAAGAAACCTCTCCATCTATAACTAAAACCATGAATTCACAAGTAAAAAATGACTTTGTATGCTAGCGGTTGCAGTGCATGCTTAAATTTAAAAACTGAAATTAAGGTCATGGAAATGAATGTAAGCTAGCCAACATTTTCATGTACATATAATATTCTTATTCATTATCTGAACTCACGATGGATGTGCAATATTATGCTTTTTTGTTAACTTTGAGCACTGGCAGGTCAAAGCAAAACGGTATTATGTAGTCATGGTAAAGCTTATCAAATTTATAAAGAATGGCCTAGACCTCTCCACATAAAAAACTGCTAACTGGGCCACAGAACTCACATTTCACTTGAAAAGAGGAACGATAAAAAAAAATCCCAACGATAAAGCGCATCTGCCGGGCAACTTCGAAGCCTTTTCAACTTAAAACGAACTTGGGGAGAAAACTAACGTTAACAGTTAACGTCTGAAGTTAGATAGCTAACGTCAGCAAATCACTTCGTGATTTAGCCAACATTTCGTTTTTATTTGAAGAAGTGGGTTTTTATTTGCGACCAGGCATGTATAGGCTATTGAACTTGAACGTCTTAGGCTAGCTAGCTAGCTAACTGTGGCACTCACCTTTGATACCGTCTCCTGGAAAATGGCACGAGAGCTCCGCTCCGCACATCAAATCAATCATCCCAGGGATCTGTGGCGGCCAAACAGCCTTAAGCTGGATTCCACATTAATGAATCATCATCTCCGTAGTAGCAGGCGGCAGAGGCACTGGAAATGAACTTGATGTAAAATATCAGCTTCCCCTGCTTCTGTTTCTGTCGAAAAGCACTCAGCTTTCGTTCAGCTGCTCCAGTGTCCAGCGATACGCATTTATTTTTTTTTTTTTTATTTTTACATGTGCATGCGTTGATTTATTTTATCGTAACCTTACCTAGGACCTGTCCCAAGTTCACAAACTTTAATAGCGCCCTTTATGGACCAGTTTCTATACTCATTAATCTAACGACATCTGTCACCCACATAAACTTCTCTTTCTCGGAAAATGACGATAATAGGCTTAACAACATTATATCTGCAGTAATTATGAATTCCTTATTTTGCTAGAGGTAGGCCCCCATAAACTATGCAATAATTTTTTTTCTTTTTAATGTTCATGGAAGGAATCTCACTTGTCCAAGTGAAGGCTTAACAATGAAACATAAAGGAGTACACAGTCCTCAATATTTATTTTTAAAAAATCTATTGGTAATCTGGCATACAAAATATTTTAAAGAGTATTCTTCAAAGGGCAGCATTCCCAGCCGGGGCCTCAAATATCCTGTCCAGCCCTGCAAAAAAAAAAAATATACTGTATAACAATGCAGTTGTAGACTGGTCTGCACATTGATGTTAAAAACATGGGAGAAAGAAGCGATTGCAGAGCAGAGGTTTACTTCATTGAGATACAGTCAAGAAGTTCCTTCTATCCAAATACAGCAGTCTGAAGTTCCTCCAGGAACCTTAATTCAAATGGGTTCTTTGAGGAACCGGATTTCATGCTGAAGGATGCCAATAAGTTCTTAAAGGCACCTCTAAGAACATCGAGGAACATCTGAGTTCTTGTAGGAGCCCCTCGGTTCTTGGAGTAACCAAGAGGTTCTTCAAGGAACTTGCCATTTTTTACAGTGTAGTTATAATTAACTACTACAACCCATGTAATACGTTGGATTTGGAGAATTTATTAAGGATACAGGGACAGAACAGACATAAAGAGGTGTGGTGTGCAGACTTCAATGCTCACAGTACATTATGGGGGGGCCTGCACACTGATTCAAATGGAAGAGTAATTGAGGAGTTGATGGAAGAAAGGGATTTGGTCTGTTTGAATGATGGGAGAGGTACAAGAGTAAACATAACAGCAGGTACTGAGTCATCATTAGATATAACATTAGTGTCTGATCATTTATCTGGAATTAGCACCTGGGAAGTGCTAGTTGAAGTTGAAGTAAGCTCAGATGGTGGAAACCCAAAATGGATATTTGGAAAAGCAGATTGGAATAAGTTTCAGAAGTTGAGTGAAGAAACATTGGTAAGGATTGACATGTTTGGAGATATTGATTAAGTTAATACTCAGGTAACTTCATCAATTATTATGCCAGCAGTTGGATCTATTTCTAGGAGTAATAATGGGAAGAACAGAAAACTAGTACCATGGTGGACTGAGGAGTGTCGTGAGGCTGTAAAAGACAAGAATAGAGCATTCAGACTAGTTAAAAGAACCCATAACATGCAGCATCTGATTCAGTATAAGAAGGCACAAGCAGTGGTGAGAAGAACAGTGCGTCAAGCTAAGAGGGCAAGCTGGAGAAGCTTTTGTAATAAAATAGGAAGAACAACACCTGTGGGAGAAGTATGGGGAATGATAAGGAGGATGGGAGGAGACAGAAGCGATTGTAACTATCCAGCTATGATATCTGAGGAGGAAACAGCAGTCTGCAATAGGGACAAGGCGGAGGTCATGGTCAAGACATTTGCAAAAATACACAGTTCTGAAAATTTGTCGGAAGAAGGGAGAATGAGAAGGGAAAGAACAATGAATTGTTATCCAGGTGTACTAGACAGGAGGGAGGATTCAGATGACATAATTGATGAACCATTCACTTTGGCAGAGATGATAAGGGCTATAAATAGATCGAGACCAACTTCTCCAGGGAAAGATCAGATATGCTATGTTATGTTAAAACATCTAGGGCAAGGAGCTTTATCAAAGTTGTAGTGCCTTTATAACAGAGTGTTGGAGGAGGGAAGGTTACCAAGAGCATGGAAAGAAGCAGTAGTAATTCCGATTAGAAAACCTGGCAAGGATCCATCTAAACCCTCTAGTTACAGGGCAATAGCATTAACGTCAAACATATGCAAGGTAATGGAAAGGATGATAACTGAAAGGCTATCATATACGCTTGAGAAGAGAGGATTTCTGGCAAGTAATCAGAGTGGTTTTAGGAAAGGACGGAATACCATGGACTCAGTGATATGATTGGAGACTGAAATAAGAAAGGCCCAGTCAAATAAAGAATCTGTAATTGCAGTGTTTTTTGATATAGAAAAGGCATATGATATGATGTGGAAGGAAGGTCTGTTAATTACACTTCACAAGATGGGCGTTGGTGGGAGAGTTTTTAACTGGAAAAAGGACTTTCTGTTTGGAAGACAAATTCAAGTGCAAATTGGATCAGAACTGTCAAATCAGTACACAGTGGGTAATGGTACACCTCAGGGCAGTGTGATAAGCCCACTACTATTTATCATTATGATTAATGACGTCTTTTCAAGGGTGCCAGAAGATATAGGGAGATCACTGTTTGCGGATGATGGGGCATTGTGGAAAAGGGGAAGAAACCTGGAGCATATGATCAGGAAAGTTCAAGGAGCAATTGATGAGGTGGTAGAGTGGGGATATGACTGGGGGTGCAGGTTCTCGGTGGAAAAGACTCAGACGGTCTTTTTCACCAGGAAAAGGGTTGAGGGTGGGATGAAGTTAAGCATGTATGGGAAAGATTTAGAAAGGGTTAGCTCATTTAAATTCTTGGGAGTAGTTTTCGATTCAAGGTTAACTTGGGCAGATCATATCAAGAGAATAGAGGATAAATGCAAAAAAGTGATTAATGTGATGAGATATTTAACAGGTAGGGAATGGGGAGCAAGTTGCTCAGCATTGAATAGAGTATATGTGGCTTTGATAAGCTCTGTGGTGGATTACGGTTGTGTAGCCTATCGGTCAGCAGCCAGTTCTCTCTTGAGGAAATTGGATGTGATTCAGGCACAAGCATTGAGAGTGCTGTATGAAAGTTCATACATGACTTCCTATAAGTGTTCAGTGCACATATGTTCCCAACATTCAATATTTTCAAGCCTAGAAACCTTTGAAAATTGTAACATTTTGCTTGACCTCAAGTTTGACCTTTCAAGGTCATCTGAGGTCAACTTTAACACAGCCAAAATATAGGCCATATATTACTTCCTATATGTCAGTAATACAAACTAAAGGCGCTACTCCACTTGACAGATTACGTCGACACTTTCTGTCAGCCAACTCTCGACAGAAATATCAAACGCCTATCCACCTCAGATTGAAAAGTCTCTGACAGAAGCTCCGATCGACTGTCAAATATGTTTCTGGAAGCAACTGTCGTCATAGAATTTCCCATGACATTCCACTTGAGAGATCATTACAGTTTGACAGTATCGATCGATGACCATATCATGTGACACGAGGGTCTCTACTCACTCTACTCGACCTAATTTACCATGTTGCTGGTGAGGAGACAACAGGTTGCGGCAGTTGTTGCCGCCTTCATTATAATAAAAAGGAGGAAACCTCTGTAGGGGAGACAGGGTCTAGTTGTTACTCTTTTTCTTTTAACGGCTGTAGAATTGACATTATCAGGTTTTTGTTATCAATATGCACTGTTAAGATAGAAAGTTTATTAGACTACATGACTGATCTGCAGCAACCCCTATATTCTGCACATGCGTAATGCTGGTGAGGAAAAAATAGACCCCCCCCATCACGTGTAACAAACTTCCCCATATATGGGGCTGTTTGTCACAGGATGTGGGGCATTTTGTTACACTGAGAATTTGCTTAAGTGAGACGTGTTTCCCACTTAAGTAGGCAAGATATGGGTATGCCTCACTACTATCATCCCACGAAGCTACAGTAAGGAACCTCTTGAGTCATTCTCTAATGGCATTTGCCACGTTCGGTTATTCATTTGTAATTTCGAGGCATCTTTCTGAAATAAAAAAAGGTAGAAAGCCATTCAGTGAGATCATTTGATCTTGTCCAAGTTGTTACAGGTAATGGGGCAAGTTGTTACTGTAGCAACTTGGGTGTATCAACTAGTCCATCAGCAACCCTTCACCATAGTCCCGACATTTTGAAATGTTCCAGTGCAATCTTTACATGGGTGTGTCATGATACAGTGGCTAATGTCTTGCTCTCTCATAATCCAGAAAATCTCGGGTATGTATCAATTACACTATATGTTAATGAAATCTCCCAAACACAAAGAAAGTTACTTTTTTGAGCATTTTTTCTGGAACACTAACCTGCGACTTTCGACATACGTCCTTCTGTCACGTAAAGACGCGGGCCACCTTCGCGGAGCAACAGGAAAATTAGAGCGCCATCTGTGTTTTATTATCAGAACTATTTAGAATGTAACAACATGGACGTGTAACTACTAGACCCGGTCTCCCCTACCCTTTCCTGATTTGTTTTTAATTTTACATAGCTCGCCATTGAACTGGTTCCGTAAATTATGCATCTTCCGCTGTAGCTCAGCGACGTTCCTGGAACATGCTTTTGCAACATCAGCCCAAGCAGCGATTTTATTTTTTTTTCATCCTGACTTTATATTCTGATGAGCTAACATCCCATAAACTGGGTTGGTTTTGGTAGCTGTTTATCAGCTGAAATGTCTCCGATTTCGTCCATTCTTGGCCACTAGTGCTTGCCATTTTGTCAAGTAGGAAGAAATCCACACAACACGCCCTTTTATACACCACACCATTCATGGACTGTTGCGCTTCCCGAAAGTAGCTTCCCCAAAATAGAACCGGTTCTATTCTCTGAGAGCGCTGTCGCGAGTCATTATGAAATTCTTTCAATAGTCCTTCCACTTGACACCAATAACTTCTGCGAAAAACTTCCGAAAGTTTTTCTGCACTCTTGGAAGTAACAGTCGATTTCGTTATCCACTAGAGATTTTCTCTCCGACAGCAACTTCTAACAGTAAAAACTGTCTAGTGGAGTAGCGCCTTTAATCTCTACCTGCAACCATTTACCTTCCACAGGCGATTTGGCCCATTCTCCATAAGACCCAATGTTAAAGTACAACGCCCCCACTAGACCCACTTCTGTCGATTAAATCAAAATGGCACTCGCACTGTACATAAAATGTATCAAGGTGAGTTGATTGCCAGATTTAGAAAAGTTATCAGACAGTTTTTGAGAAAAAATTTTTTTGAAATTTCAAGTCATATCTTTTAACAATGTTAATATATTCCCTGACCTTGAATTTGATCTTTCAAAGTCATCTGTGGTCAAATTTAATATTGCCAAAATAAAGGTCATATATGACTTCCTATATGTCGATAATACAAACTTAATCTCTATCTGCAACCATTTGGCTCCACAGGCCATCTTGCATATTCATAAAGTACAGCGCCCCCAATAGACCCACTTCTGTCGATTCAATCAAAATAGCGCTCGCACTTTACATTGACGGTACCAAGGTAAGTTGATTGCCTGATTTAGAAAAAAATTTATCACGCAGTTTTTAAGAAATAATTTTTAAAAATTTCTCAGTCATATCTTTAACATTGGTGCCAAAATTTCAATCGGACAAAAATGATTCAATCGAAAAACGTCTGGAGATATGGTCTAGTAGTATGTTATTGTGTCATGGCAGACAGAAGAACCAAACGCGAGTCAGGAAATCCAGAAACCGAAGTCGTTTATTCAGGCAATGGGTCGGGAAGCCAGGGGTAGCACAGAGACGTAGTCAGGCAGGCAAGGTTCGTACACGATAATCAATAAATGAGGCAATCAAAACAAAAGGGCTAGGCAAAAGAGTAATCGGTCAGACACAGGCTAAAGTTGTACACGGGAAGCAAAAACAAGAATACTGGCACTAAGCACAGGCAAGGGAGAAAAAGGAATGAAGATCTGACGGGAATCTGTAGTGAACTGAGACAATATATACACAAGGAAATTACTAAACTAGGCGGGGAATAGGATTGGTGGGAGTTACTAAACAATCAAATCTAATAAGCACACGAGGGAAAGACAAACCATGATCACGCATCACCATTGACAAACCAATCCTAAACATGAAAACAGACTCCAATCAGGGAGTTGCCTAAGTGCATAATAGAATGGGGGAGGCAGCTCGAGGTAAAACCAGGTGCAGGAGATCGCAGTAATTAGCAGAGTCAGGGATAGGAACAGGAGGGCGGAGTTTACAGACTAGAGCGAATGCAAAGAGTATTAGTAAAAAATGAACAACGTGATATTTACACACCATTACATGACAGGTGAATGTTAATACACAAAATTACTCAGGATGAGTATATTAGTCTATGTTAGTAATGACATAACGTAACATGAAGTATTAGTCTTAATTAATATGTTAATACGTGAATAGCGGGAAAAACAGGAAACGAGACGTGAAGGAAGAATTTCGGAAACCACAGAAACCAACGGAAATACCGAATAATAGATGCATGAACGCGGACAGGGAAGTGCATGGCTCAAATCACATGGAAGACGTACATGACGCGACTGGGACAGACGAGGTGCAACCCTAAACACATGAATGATAAATGAAACAATAAATGATAAACATAACCAAGCCAAAAAACACAGATTATGACATATTGCAAATTTACACAAAAATTCATCAGGCCAAAAAAAAGATAAAAAATTTTCCGGACGACGGACGCCACACTGCGACAATAGCTTATCGGCCCATAGGGCGTAAAAAATGTATCACTTCTATTGTAGGTAAAATTCATACCCATGATGAACATGAACAAGTTTATGAGAAAAGATGTATCCACTGTGCCTATTGTCAATGGCCTGACCACTGAAGTGATTGCATTTCACGCTTCAGCAGTTGTACAATCACCAGTTACTTAATCAGCCCATTGATCTGAATCGGATAGTTGGTCAAAACACATGGATTCACCGGGTTGTGACAAACAAGGTCCAACAAAAGCAGAACCAAAAAATGGTTTCACCTGAGACATGAAATTGACTATGCAGCGATTACCACGCTAACAATGTCAATGTCATTGTCACAAAGTTCCAACAGGATAACTCCCGTCCGCATGCTGCACATGTCAGCACTGCGTACCTTGTGGCTGAAAATGTCAATATAATGCCCTAGCTCACATATTCCTCTGATTTCAACGCCATTGAGCATGTGTGGGACATCATGAAATGGTGCCTAGTAATATGCAGGCCACATGCACTCAACAGAAACTAGCTGATCCAGGCACTGCAGGAAGAGTGGGAACTCGTCCTACGACACAGCCTGCGACGACTTGTGGCCAGTTAGAGGCGTAGATGCACCTCCCCCAACAATGCTGCTGGTGGACACACTCAGTATTGAATCTTTCTTCGCCTGATGGGTCAAAACTAATTACGTCATGAACAGTGACCATTTTCTTCTGATTTTGGCTTACGATCATCCGAATTGCTTGTGTAATGTCTATTGCAGCATTTAACCACATGGTATGTCACTACCTGGTGAATGAGAATGAAAACGTTTCTGAAATTAAGTGATGCGTTTTTATTGACTGTTAGTGTCTTTTAATTGCACACCAGACATATCAGTCAGTGACCTCGCACTTGAGGTTTTTATATTGAAGTAGCAAGTAGTGATTCCCGGGACTCCCAGAAAGTGGTGTGATCGAACAGTAATTCGGAACAACTGTCATATTGTATGCGTGCTCCGTTTCTCAGAAGAAAAATGTGATATAAATATTGCCTTGATTACGACTGTTGGGCATTATGGCTGACCCTATAACACTTTGCAGATACATCAAGACATGAAGACATGGCATTATCATACATGGTACTTTAAATTTGATGTTTGTGTAGTACCAGTACTGCATCCAATATTGGCCTACGAATTTTTTTTTTTTTTTTTTTTGTAGGTCCATACAGTGGGTTTGATTTGATCCAGGTGATCTCGTGTTACCATCGGCAAAGTATTTAATTACATGCATGCAGAATCCGCTGAGCTCTTCCTTGCTTTTGGGCTCAGCCGCGGGTGTTTCAAATGTCTGTACATGCCCCTGGCCACCACCAGGGACGGGTTTGCCATGCTGAATCATCAATAATTGATGATTCACTCTCGAATTTCAGCAATTAAACAAGCCCAAAGTTTGCTGTGAGTCAGATTACTACCGCTGATACACACTACACCATGATTGTAGCCTCCTCCAGGAAGTTATCACTTGTGTGTGTGCATGTGTGTATGTGCGTGTGTGTGTGTGTGTATGTGATTGTCAGCAGGATTATTCTACAACTATTCGACAGATTACCATGAATTTTTTGGGAGAAAGTTGAACAGTACGAATGAGAACAGGTGGTTAAATTTACGGATCAATCCAAATACAGATCCGTATTCTACAGCCGAATATAAGTACTAATCGATCAAAACCTGCCAGCAGAGCTATGCTCTGTCTTAGTGCCCTCTAGTTTCTTGTTTGAGATGCATAGACTAAGAAGATTTATATATTGAGACAGGGAGAGAACAGATACGGACAGAGATGGAAATTGAGAAACTTGCAACTTGTGGAGCACATGGATGCCTTTATGACTGAATGGCCAAATCCCACTTTTACAGCAGAAGCTAGCAAACACACCAAATGTTACAATATGTACATGAGCCTGTAGGTTATTTATTCAGCAAAATAACCCAAAAATAGATTTTTTAAAACTTACTCTGAAAACATAAATCTTCTTGTCCTTAACTGAAGAGAATTGACTTGCTGCATCATAAAAACATCAAAACTAGGTGAATGATATTCTAACAGAACAGGCTTCAACAAAAAAAAAAGCCCACAAATTAGTGAGTGAATTACACTTGGTAGCTAGGGCCCAGTTTTCACATCAACGGCTGCAACAATATACCGGAAATAAGGTACTTACAAGCGCCTTTGCTTGACAATATTCACAGCATGAAAAAATAGATTTACGAATGTGTCAAATATGTTGCAAATCTAGGGTGAATACCATATTTGATTGCGTTTGATAAAATTTGCGCTTTTGCAAAGTTAAAGCTAACATTAACTTTGCTCACTATCGCGAATATAGTGAAGACCTTTCTCACTATATTATTTGCTATCAAATGCAAATTCTATGCAAAATCATGGATTTATTCAACTTTCACCCTTAAACAGATTCAATGCAACTGTCATATTAGTGGTGTTTTCACTCTCTGAGCAAAGTGAAGCAAATTCATAATTTTGCACTGATTGCAAACATATACATAACACATAACACATAGTGAATCTGATATGTTACAACAAATATCCTTATTGAGTAGAACCATCCAAATATGATAGTCACTAGGGGGTCTATTCTCCCATTTGCGCGTAAGTCCTTTTTTACGCGATTCGAGTTAAGCGCATTTGAGTTACGTGTATTCTCCCCTACGCGCTTTGATCACGCCCACAGCGCTTCAGAATGTAGGCAGCCTTATGAAAGAGGTGTGACTAATCCAAAAGAGAGGCTGACTCTGTACCAAGCTCATTGATTATGGCTATCAGGAAAACATGGAACAAGGATTTTCTGATTAACCATGAAAATGCAGTTGGAGTCCATGGAAAACGCAAACCAGACTTTAAAGGGATAGTTCACTTTTTTTGAAGTGGGGTTGTATGAGCTACAAATTGCCACTACTTACATTAAATGCAGTAGAAAGCTCTCTGATCTCCTCCAGGTAGCCGCACCAGGGCATAGTGCTGGGTGGAAATTTAGGCGATACACTGTTGTGAACGGAAACACAGAAACAGCGCATTTTCACGGCCTAAAACAGGTCCTACCTGAAAATAATACACCATTTCAATTGTACGCTATATTTAAAAAAATTACAGCACTTTAGCTGCTCGGAAAAAAGCACAGTTGCTCTTGAACTAACCAACTGACGTATTCCTGCGCGAGGCGCATCGTAGCTCACTGCACGCTTTAGAGAGAGCTTTCTACTGCATCTAATGTAGGTAGTGGCAATTTGTAGCTCATACAACCCCACTTCAAAAAAAGTGAACTATCCTTTTAAATTTGAATTTGCCGCTGTAATAGTAGGCCTATGTATGTCTGTGCCAATTACAAGAAGTAATGCAGACATCCCTTTTCTATTTCTTATTCTAGCCACCATGACATTAAAGCTATGCAAACAAATTGCCGCGATAATGAAATAACAAATAAAGAATTTAGCGCTTCTCAACCAGCGCAGTCAGAGCATTGAAAATGTGCCCCTCCTACAGCAGCCTGTTTGTTCCGTGGAAGACAGGGAAGAAGACAAATAAAGAGAACATTCTAGTCACGCAAAAATATCAAAGACAGTTTATATGATCTCATTTAGAAATTGCGCACTTAAAATCTCAAACTACTCCGATGTCAGGTTTGCAACTAACGGACATGGCAACGTTTTAACAAGCAAAGGATTCTTACCCCACACGCAGTCATCCGCCCGCCCCGAAACCGCCTCAACAATCACACGATTCCATATCTGTAGCCTATTATGTCCCATTTGATTTGAGCGACACATTCACTTGAACTTGTGCCTAGTACTTTATTATAATCAATTATCCTTTACTGATAATGATTCTTCCCAGGTCGGCTATTCTTTATTGGCTAAAATTGATCGACAAATGGGTAGTGCTTTGGTATTGGTCAGGGTAGGGCTCAATTTAGAGTATATAATAATATCTTTATTCACACATTAAAATACACAGTATTATCAATGGTAAAAAAAAACCCAAAAACATATTTACATAGACACGGGTTAGTTAATACAGATATCCTCAATTAGAAAATCAATCTCCTCCCTCGTGAGAATATCACAACTTTTTAGATTATCACGAACATATAGGGCAGTCACATTTGTTAATAGAGAATGAAGACAACGATGGCGACGTCGAGCTGAAGCCGAAAACCAAATTTCACAGATACAGATGAAATTTGAGAGAGCAGAGAGCCTGTAAAAGCCAGGCTCACGCAACCATGGGTGCAGATCCCGGGGGGGACGGAGGGGACATAAAAACATGAATTGCCAAAAAAAAAAAAAATACCCTCAATTATCAAAATTGAATAAAATCACTTTTGTGCCCCCCCCAATCTTGACATCGGATCTGCACCCCTGCATGCAACAGGTGGTGGGGAACCATCATACCCTGTGCATTTCACTGCTCTGGAGGAGGAGGTGGCATCCACTGTTTCTGCAGTGGAAGTGCATGGAGGAGAACTTGGAGTGGATACGGATGAAGGAGGGTTACGTAAAATGGTCATTTTTATTTGCCTATACTCAAAGTATCATTGTGATAAATACTGGAAACAAGCTTAATATGGTTTCAAATATTTGTTGTATTTTTTGGCATTTCAAACAGTTACGCGTACATAGGCGTCATGGGCCGAGCCAGGGAATTTGGCGCAGATGCTTAATATGCGCGTATCATGATGGCAAACAACCTGAACATTAATGCTGTGCCGACGTCTACAGTCTCCGTACATATTCTCATTAGTGGAAGGGGTTCTGATTGCAACGTGCGTACAATCAATGGCTCCCATAACACTGGGGAACCCGGCGACCCAGTAGAATCCCCCCCTTAACTCTCCGTCTTTCAGCGGGTGTTTGGGGAACTTTATGAAATGGCTGATGTGGTGCAGCATAGCGTAAACAAACTGTGTCAGACACCTTGACACAGACGCTTGTGATATGTGCATGACATCACCAGCCACTCTCTGGAACGACCCAGATGCCAGGACCGACAGCGCAGTTGTGACCTTGACGACCACGGGTAGGTTTTATGGATGATTGCTGCAGCTGGATAGCTGTTCATCCAGAAGTCGGCAAAGATAGATGATTGCCTCACGGTCCAGACGAAAGCGCTGGATGCACTCGGTGTCTGTTTGTCCCAGGATGTCCAAACGAGGCCGATATATGCGTGGTCGTCTTCGAGCTTGGCGCGCTCCACTTACTCTTTCCCACTCATGCAAGAGTGCAAGCAAATGCTGGACTGGCATTTTGGTTTTAGATTTTGAGGACACGGTAGAATGATGGTCTTATGTATACTCGTATTAATTAATTGCTATGTGTTTGTAATTCAACTAATTGGAGAACAGGCTGTTGCGTAATATAATGTGATGATTTCATTTGATAATTCATTATGGTTATGAGAAATGTAGTTTAGAAATAAGGATGAACAATCGAATATTGAATGTCTCAACCTTTACCATGTTAAATAAAATAAAATGAATGTTAAAATTCGGCCTATAACCGACATCAAACGCAATATTCTATTTCGCCTTCTATTGGCGCTTGACCTTAATACAGCCCTCAAAAGTGCTTAACAGAAAAAGCGCGTAAGCCAGGGGGAGAATACGCGCGAGTGTTATTTGCAGGAGAAAAGCCCAGATTTTGGTTTTGCTCCGCCTGAAGTGCGTAACTGCCTTCGGGGCGCGTAATGCACAGACTTAAGTGAGGGCGAGAATACGCGTCGGCTGAAAAGCGCGTAGCTATGCGCTTTTTTCGACTCGCGCACGGGAGAATAGACCCCTCAATGATTCAATGCGTGCAAATTGATTGTTTCATATTTGGATGACAATGCACGAAAATGGCGTGACTCTATTTGACATAAATCCTCAGTGAGCAAAACTCTTCAAATTTCGTACTTACTAATTAATTGGGCAAATACGTTGTATAAGCAAACAAGGAACAACAATTTTTCCCCTTCAATACGTCGCAGTTTCGGCTTCTTGTCATTTGACTCGTCATTTAATTTGTAATTAACAAACAAGTGGCAATTTTCTCGGAGACGTGTCCATACATTCACCAGTGCGAAGGTAATGTTTCTTTTATTTCATCGCATAAATTTCCCCTTCAGCTTATGCGATAAAAATATTTGCTATATGTTACTCTTCAGGGCATACATATCTATTTCTGCATAAAATGGCTTGTAAGGGTAAATAATCCTAATAAATAAGATTATTGCAATCAAGGAAGATGTAACTCCTTGTTAAAATTCTGGGATTGCAATTGTGGGTGGAACAAAAATCAGCATACGCTGGGGGAAGGGGGGGTGGGAGAGAGAGACAGAGAGAGATATTAGGACAGAACCGCAGCTCTAAGGTCTCATTTACATTTGCCAATACATTTTTTTTTCATTTCTGCCATAAAAATTAAACAGGTTTGACATAATCTTAAAGGTTCACTACAATGAAAATGTTTTTCAATTCTGTTACATTTTTTTACAGAGGGTATGTTGATATGAAATCACCCAAAATGTTACAAGTTGTTGGGAGAATGATGATCACAGCCATTTGATCTCTAGCCCTGCGGATATAAACAAAATCAAGCCATCTCGCAAATCTGATCTACTTCCTCGATGATATGAGTCATGAGAAGACATTACGGAAAGTAGTTAGCTTAACCTCATTGGCACATCAGTCAATCCCTCTGCATGTCATCAGTCGTTTGTCATACATCAGTCTGGTGTACAGAAAAACAAAATCAATATAAACTTCTCTGGTCTGTGTCAAAGCTAATCTGAGGAAGACATTTGTCAGAGTTGTTAAAGTTGAAGCTGTCCAATCATAACAGCTTAATATCTCCAGTATGCATTTTGAGTGAGTGCTTCAACTCCACTGGATATTTGTTTCCTAAAGACAAATCTATTTGCTGGTAAGAAATGGATGACATGAGAGAAAAGCATCAATAACCGTACCCATCAATATAGTTTTTTCTGCCCTGCCCAGTTCAGAGAAGATGACTTCATGAATTGGAACTAAAATCAGTGTGGGAACAGTATGGGTTATGTCAACACACTCTCATCCTGACAGAGGGAGACAATGTTAGCTAACTGTTTCATAGGAAAGCTCCCGGCTGGAGTAAAAATACTGACAAGAGAACTGTAAATTTAAAAATACTGATGAACTGGGACACTGAGGAGGGAGAAAAACCAAATAGTGAGTGCTTATTTGCATGCTGCTTACTTTGGTCTATGACTTTGTTTTATCACTGGTTAATGATTGTGCCTTTGTCCCTGTACTACACTCTGCCCAGCTGGTTCCTGATCTTCTGTCTGTGTTATGACTTTTTATCTACCCAGAGATTCTGTACCAGTACCCTACCTCTGGTTATCGACCCGGACAGTCTGACCTTGATTATTGTCATATAAACAATGGGAATCTCTACCTCCAGTTTGAGCTTGAGTTCTGAGCCTGCTACCTTACAGTATAAACTCGCCAGGATAGACTTCGTAGATGTTAATCAGTTTTGGACCGCTAAGGGGCTCTGTGTTGCGAGACTCAGATGGTCACCAGGCGCGAGACAGCAAGACTTGGTTGAGAAAATGTTTTGAGAAACAAAACAAAACAGGCACGATGGCCAACAAAAAAACTTGGCCCAAAGGGTTGCAAAAATCTAAGAAAAGCTTCACAGAGCTGAAAATGAAAAATACAAAACGAAGACAATAAAAAGCCACTAGAAACTCTGGGGAAGGAAACCAATAAACAAAAATAAATGAACTTTGAAATGGCACAAGGCACACACGAAAATACAAACGAGATCTATTAAAAAAAAAACACTAGGCAAGACTATGAATGAAACGCTATGAAAACGAACTAGAAACAAATGGCAAGAAACGAGACTCTGTCTGCCAGCCAACTCCAACCTCTCCCCAGATATAGCAGAGGGAATCACGAGACAATGATGAGCACCTGTAGAGCGACAGGGAGAAACGAGATTGCATGATTACGAGGCACGAGGACAAGAGAGGAAAAACACCTGTGGCGTGACGAGACAATAAGAGCAGGTATTTGCTCATTAAGAACAATGAGCGTGTTGCAGCACATAAGAACCCAGTAAGATACTATGAACAGTTAAAGTGTTAAACTAGATAATAGTAAAGCACAGGTAAGAATGTAGCGAAAGCAGGAAGCATGCGAGTTAAATCCCTGTCTAAATTAGTAATGGTTAGTACGTGCCTATCTAATGGAAACACCCCCGTGACGGATTAGTAGGTTGTACGTAATAAAGTAAAATAATTAACAAGCATGAAGACTAGGAAGCCCTGAAGGAAGAAACGTAAGAAAGAAGTTTGAAACCGTAAGCCACTCCCGAATGTAGTGCGAGAAGTAAAACATGGAAATGACCACGCAGACACTGGAGAGGCGGATTGGCTGGGCAGACCGGGACCTGGCAAGAAACAAAACATGGAAAAGTAAAAAACATGAACAATAAACATGAGAACTGTGAAATATGAATCCTGATACAAGAAACTGTTAAAACCATGAAATAAGTAATGACTATGAACAATGAAACCAGGCACAAGAAACTGTTAAAACCCCGACCAGTGTCCTGGAAGAACGGCACAGAACACTGGAATCACAACACTCTGATTGGAAGACACCAAGCTTAGCTGGAAGCAATTTCCACCAGCATGGATGCTCTGACCTGCCAGTAACTACAGCTTCGCCCTAAGCCAACCTCCTCAGCTACAGGGAGAACTTCCAGTACCAGCTCTGGTCCCTCTCCCCAAGTCATTCCTGCCCCTTCCGGGATCCTATGAAGGAGATCTAAGTACCTGCAAATCCCTCCTATACAAATGCTCTCTGGCATTCAAGATTCAACCCTCTGCCTTTACCAACAATCGTACAAGGATCACATAAATTGTTGCTCTCCTAAGGTGAGGGGAGGTATGACGTCTGGGAAGTTAGGTCACCTGTCTGAACTCCCCGGAGCACCTTAATGGAGGAGATGAGAGGGGTTTTCAGCTAATACAGGCACAGACATGAAGCTACCCAGGAGCTAGACTGGCAACCTTCCCAAATTGGAACTTGGAGGCACAGTACAATGCGTTTACCAACAGACAGTTGGAAACGATCAAAGACGAGTTCCTAACTTGTGACTAACCTGAGAATTTAGACAACCTCTCTATCCAGGTCAACAATCGCCTGGCATCCAGACTCAAAGAAATGAACCACCACACATGGAAGTGAAGATCACCAGCCACTGTAACTTTCCTGACCTCTGCTCCTTTCACCTAAACTGCACCTCCATCCCTCCATCTCCTGATCCTCCAGAGACCATGCAGATTAATCAAACATTGTCACATGACATCTCGCGGCTGCCTATATCATGGTAATCCTGGATACTTCTTCTCAGCCTGCCCAGTAAAAGGCAATGCTCACCAGAAGATGGGGGATTACTGGTGAGAAAGGCCCACCTCAAACCATTCCTAATCCTCACTCTCTGCTTCCCGTTGTCATCCAGACTCCTGAAAGTCACCTGTCTATCATAGCCCTCTTTGATTTCGAAAACTTCATCAATGCCTAGTAGGCAGGGCCGCATTTAAGAACCATGGGCCCCAGGCTACCACTTTTCAAGGCCCCCCGCATCATCGCCACGCCAAGTACCATCACAATTACACTACTGTCCTGTCCCATCTGCGCAACATCAGCCCTGCTTACTTTCTATGCAATAATGCATCAATAATCACTTGTAACTGCAGTTTCAATTCATGACTATTATAGCACAAAATACTTTTATCATAGAGAGGCTTACATATATTCAATAAAATTATACAGAAATTGCGTCGCCAAAAAGAATAAAGACCGGCTATCAGTAGGACAACATACATCTCTCTGACACATAATTCACACATTTGTGCGCTCAAACACGCAAGCAAACACACACTCTACAACAGCTGAGGATAAGCGCCCTGTAGAATAATTCTGAACAGTCACAATAAAAGGGAGCATAAATTTCCGAAAACTCATACACAACACATACAGCTTGCCTGCATCATTTTATCTACTCACAACTATCGCAAAATGCAAAAAACGCCACTTTCGACATTTTTGAACCACCATTGCAAGAAGATAATTTTTGACAAGCCGGTTGACGTTCCGAATTCAGCCCTTAGCAACACACAATATCCCAGTGTTAAGCATGCTTGGACATCAGCATTAATCAGCTTTTCACCAAGCAAGTTTTTCTGCTAACAGCGATATATCCTGGTCGCCGACCAGCAATGGAGATGGATGCCCGCACTGCCAACAGGCTCCGACTGTTTAGCGCAGTGGTCGTCAAACTTTTTGTGCCCAAGGCACGCCAAAGGGCAAGCCAAAATCTCAAGGCACATCTATATTTATATCAGCGCAAATGAGCCTCTATAACACGTGTTTTCACTCTGATCATGAAGTATAATATTTTTATTTACTAATAGCAAATAAAATTTGCAAACAACCATACTACTCCTTAAATATTAGTAAAAAAAATTCAAGGATTCACTTTCTAAAATTACATCATACAAAATAATTAAAAAAAACAGTCATTTTCCTTCTGAGAGTTGCAGAGCCACCAAATTCCCTTGTTACGTAAGGATTTTTCATCGTAACTTAACAGAACCAGGTATGGATATCTCATCCGCCCAACCCCCCGCCAAATAAATAATATCAAAATTATTAAATTGACACCTATATTGACGTGAATATTGCAGGACTTCACTAAGAAAGCATGATCAGCGCATGAAATCGAACGCTTAGAGTTGGCTTGATTTGTTGTGCACTCGTGATCATGAATAGATGAAGAAACGAACAGAGTATGCATTGTAAAGCATTTATCGCGCACTTTAATAGAAAAACATGATCGTGAAAAGATGTAAGAAATGAGCATGCATAATAAGTATCAATTTCATGGTACAAGCTCTCAAGATGCTCTCTGAAGGCCTTCAGCTTCCAATCTTTTTGCAGAAAAATGAAGAAGCATCAGAACGTTCTAGGGGCTTTAGGTGCCCATCTTATAATTCTGTTCAGAACTAAATGACAAACTTCTGTGCAGTGATACCACAAAACTAGTGAGCAGTCTTTCGTACTTACACGGAAAATAGTTTTCTGTCATGCTACTGTTAAACTGTAGCGGATCAAATTTAGTATCACATCGGATTACTCCATCTGACGGTAAATTCCATCACGACGCAACTCGCCGAGGAAGGGCCGTGTAAAAATAACAAACACATTTCCAATTTCCGAAATGATTATTCATACGAACAATAATTGTTTGCACCGTTTATACAACCAAAATTTGAATGATAATACTGAGCAGCAAAAGCAGATGAAAATCACTAAATCGCGAACTATACAGTTTGCGGTGAAACTCTTCAGTTACAGTTGACTGGAACAGGCAAACTGAAACTAGAGCCTACATTTTCTAATTTTGTTGTTGAACTAAGCTAACCTACCTACCAAACACCTAGCTTGCTATCTATCCTGTGTCAGCACCAGCTGCATGCGGTTCGCTACCATCTCCAGCGGCCAGTGCGCTCAACAACCTTGCTGTGGTGGTTAGTTAGCATCGCCCGGATAGCTGCTATGCTGGAGGGTTTTCTGTCTCGTTGAGGCTCGTAGTTTTGAAATATCCAGTCAGCTTGGTTATTTTTCTTTTCTTAAAAGCTGGGACTCCCGCAGCAATTTCCCAGGTTGATTTGTGCATAATTGAGCCCCGCCGTCACATTTCTTTCTACGTTTTCGTGTCTTTTGTCTTAAATTTCCACTCCAGGAGCAAGGTAACAGCTGTATTTGTATAGTTTAAATTCAACGACTCATTCATGAGACAGTAACAATAGGCACGCACGTCGTCCATTAACCAATCGCAGTGTCTTTTATTTATGCAAAATTTTAATGCATCTCGTCCCGTTCCAGGGCAGGCCCAAAACAAACAACAATCAGAGCACTGTATAAGCGTTATTTTGCATTTCTGCCGATGATTGTTTTCATCCCGATCCTCGCGATGGGCCCTTTCACGCGTCGGGCCCTGGGTCTTCAGCCTCGGTAAGCCCGTGCATTAATGCGGCCCTGCTAGTAGGCCAAAAAGCTGCAGCTACCACTGCACTCTCTTTGCCAACCCAATCAAACCTTTGATATCACTGCCCCCCCGGGCCATATCTGAATTCACTAATTCAATTCTAATATGAGTACAAAAAAGGCATCTCATGGGCTGAGAATTAACTGGACTAAATGAAGAAAATGGGATGTGAAATTTTGCTGCATCATAATTTTTCACTCCAAGTATACTTTTCAGATATTTATATTCAGGTGAGTTATTGGGACTGAAAGGTATAAAATCATGCCGTTATACCTTTAGTAGAATGATTTTAGATTGGGGATCTAGGAAAATGTAAATGGAGATAGACCTTTGTAATTTTCAAAATGTCATTAATTTTTCAGCTATATGGTTCTATCTCCTAGATAGCTCCTTGAATTTCCAGAAATGTTTAGCCACAAAGTTCTGTCTTGCCTTGTGTTTTTTTAAAAAAAGAACACAACAATGTGATTCCACCCAAATCTGGAAATTACATGTTCATGGTAAAAGGCAATACAGAATTTGAAAGAAAAACAGAGTATCTGACAATAATAATCGCAGAAAATGGGCAGCTGCGTCCTATCTGAAAATAAATAGGAAACAAACCCTGTAACACTGAAATGAGCTACGGACTCTCGAGGCTGTTCAGTGTTAACTGCTGCTATCTCTATAGCCAGTACAAGTTAATCTGAGTACATTTAATGCAAACATGATGCACACTACATAGTAAACAAACTCTGGCCTTGGGCTTGGTTTTAATGAGTACTATGTCCATATTGTACTTGTGCATGTACATATACATGCAATTGCTATGCATAAAATATAAGATTGAAAATCAAGTAGTACTATCTTAAATGGCCCCCTGGAATAAGATGAATGAAGGGCTTTAAGATATAGACGCTTCATTCAAGTGCTGTAGTACCTACCTATCTAAAATATCCCAGATTTCATCATCTTACAACCTTCAGTTTGGTATATTAGAGGGATTTTGCTTCGAAATGGTAGAGTGGATAGAAACTTTGCCCAGCGATCTTGTCATACTGATCAGGTGACCCTATATCCAGCTCCCTGATTGGACAATGTGGACATAGAACTTTTTAAACTGAAGTGGACTGAAAATTCATACAAAGTACTATGCACTTTCTAGATGCTTCTCCCAGCTGCCATCTGTCATTGAAAAAATTAAATCAGGACATAGTACCTGTTAATACTGAGATTATTTCTATGGTAGAACATAATTTTTGATGAAAAGTGGAGATAGGCCCAGTTAATCCTCAGCCCACGATTTATCAATCGAAAGAAATCATGAATTCTGTTATACTGGAATTCAGGTAAATCTTCTTTCAATACCTATTAGCTGTCCCAAGATGTGCATTTCCATTTTGACAGTCCTTTACGTTTCGGTTCAGAAAATGTTACGCCGAGAGATACGATGATATCAATATAATTTTACGTTTGTAAATAACATTTTCAGTTACATCTGCTTTCTTACCTCTAAAACTTAAATTCAAGTTGTAAAGCTGTCTTTCAGTCTAAATATTGCCGGCCTCACCATGTCAACTTCATATGTAAAAATATACCTGGCACAAAATACATATGTCTGATTATATGTGATTTGAAAGTTTGTTTTTCAAATTTTCAGGACAATAGTGCATAGATGTCACAAAACAACGTACAAGTAAAACATCCATTGTATTCTGACATTTCAACAGTGTTATTGACACTATAATATAGGTCAGCTTTTTAATAATGAAATTTTAACAAATTTGCGCAGACATTGAATAATGACCTAATGACCACTAAATTTTCATGTTTTTTGAACGTTTCAGAAATGTCATAGGAAATGCCTCGCAGAGGATGTTAAACCTAAGTTTTAAAGAACCATAGAATACCTGTTGTGGTGTAACATTTCTGATGTAGCAGCAGCGTACTAATAGTAATGTTGTAACTGTAATGTTATAGTAAAATAGTAACAATGTCACAAATGAAACCTCATAAAACACAATTACAGTATGCAGGAACATACTGTGTTTATAGGGAGGTACTTTCTAGTGGATGCAAAAAGTGGTGGATAAATGTTCATAGATTCCCAATAACTCAGAAATAAAGCTTGATATGAAAATCAGATTTTGAAGGTGCAGACTACTACGTATGCAATTGAGTTATGAAGCATCCTAATTATAGTTTTAGCCAAACACAATATATGGAATGATCAACATGATATTGCAGGATTCATTAACACAAAGCTCTATGTTCGAAGACAATAATGTGTTAAACAAATTATCTCCCATTTTGGATTCAGTGTGTTGCTCTTTGTAAAGCAACATATGCCGTGTGCGTGTAATAAGTTAGATGACTATTTGGTTTTATTCCGATTAGTAATTAAGTGGTGTGATTCATGAATGCATTGTTTTGGATTTTTAAAATAAATTTTATAATCGATACATGGCTACTTTACGGTATTTATCACCAGCAGCTTAAAGCTGACCTTATTCAGTTTCCATGGCAGACATTAAAACCTCAGAGCCTTATTTCTTTCAAAGGCATGACACTCCTCCCACCAGCCCAACTTTTCCATTAAGGACCCACAGTGCCTCTCTCTATCACCACAAATAAGTACTGAAGTACTCTCAGCGACAGAGTTCACAGCTGCTAATAACTCTGCCCGCCCCCAAAAGTCGCCCACCGACCAATTCCTCATCTGCAGTTAGCCACCAGACGCCCAACTGTCATCTCTTTGGATGACTTTATTATCGCACCCTGTGAGCAGTGTGATATATCCCACAGTCTCCCTCAAACCAGCCCCTGTGTTACTGCATGACCAGGCTCCAATCTCACCCACCTGCATCAATGCACACAGCACCTTGCCATCGTCTTCACCTCTGTCAATCTTGAGGTAACGCATGGACTGCCATCTGTAATCTACATCAAGCTCCATTCTCTCAACTCAATCAAAAATCAATTCTCAATGGAGAGGATGTGAGCCTGAAAGCCCCCCTTTTTATTTTTCTTCCAGAAAACATTATCTCAATTTCTAGACACAGATAAAGGTTTAGCGCTCATGAACACGAGTATTACACATGACTGAGGCTTCAGCCGAAAAAAAAAAAAAAAAAAAAATTAAAATACCTAAAAAAGGAGTAAAATCCAGGTCGGGTAGCGATGTGGTTGTCAAGTACAGAAATGTACCCACCACTATCGACTCCATCAGAATTTGCGGACTATTTGAAGAATTGAAAGCTGCAACAAATCTTGGAGGTATTAATGTAATTGTTCAAAAACTATTTTATTGGCAGATATTAAACCCCTCAAAGCTATTAAACCCAAGTTATATGCATTCATTTTTTGGTTGGTTCACCCTCTCTCAAGTGGATACTTTCAACATGATCATGCACTGCGTCACAAAGCTCACATCATGTCATCTTGGTTCCAAGGACATGACAGTACTTCCCGTTGGAAATAATAGACTTTATGTCTTTGGAGTCAAAGAGGGGATTGCCCATCCTGACTATTATTTGCGACATATTCAAAAGCTAGTGTCAGGGTTGCATAAGAGCACTCCACTGGGGCAACTTGCACATCTGCGAAGGCAAAGTTGATGCAGACAGGAACAGGCACATTTTGGAACAACATATAGTGCTGCGAAAAAGTATTTGCCCTCTTCTCGGTTCCCTTTATTTTTGCATATTGAGTGCAGTTAAATGTTTCAGATCATCACACTAATTTTAATATGAGACAAAGATAACCAGAGTAAACATAAAATGTAGTTTCTAAATGATCATTTCATACATTGAAGTCAAAAAAAGCTAGCCAACTCTGCCTAGCCCTATGTGAAAAAGCAATTGTCTTCTCAGTTAATAAATCAATCAATGAAACAAATATGATTGGTGATTGGATACAATTTCATCAGACACACCCGGGTATGACTGCTGTTGAATCAGGCCTGTTGCTTCTAAACATCGCATAAATAAAACCTGTATGGCAATTTGAGGCGAAAACTATCACATGATGGTGCAATAAAAAGATATTCAAGAACAGATTAGTGTTATGAATTGAAAATCATAACAAAGAAAACCAGCAATGACAACTTAAACAAATTTATTCTTCACTGATTAGGTCCAAAAATTTCTCTAAATAATCCACTGTGTAATCTTATAATAACACTCTAATGCCACTATGTAACTCTGATGCCAAAACAAAAACCCCTCCTAACTAAGCAAAATTGCAGCATTTATAAAGACTAGGATTATTCTGGGAAGATCTACAGGAGTCAGGATGATAACCCAACTGCACAAAGCACTCCCTATGCTTTGTGAACTGATAAGTTTGAAAGCTAATGACATTAATTAAAGTATTTGGCCAATTCTAACCAGCAAAATTACCTTTAGCTTATGCTCAAAGCTCATTTAATCCATTCATAAAAAGTTTTTTTGTCGAACATATGACCACAGAATTGATACAATTTTAATTGCTTTCTGCCTAACAGTAGTTTTTACCGTCTCTAAAATATTCGCCTTAGGACACATAACATACGCTGGAGTCCTTCCCCTTATACGGGTTAGTATATTCGCAAGTTCAGCCGCATCATCAAATCTCTATAGCATTACTCCCATGGAAAGATGCTGCTCACAAACACTGTTTCGTCTAGTCTAACGTTTCCCACCAACTCTAAACTTCTAGCCAATACAGGCTGAACTACAAATACTGTGTATGTTTCTTCAGCGCTGTCTTACAAGTTTGGCAAATGAATAAAATAATATTAGCTTAATATTTTGGATCTTATCTGACAATTTGCTTAAAAGTTATGATATCTAGAATGCACATCTGTTATTGGGTTAAGAATTAAGAATGTGCATGCAATGGTAAATAAATGATTAGCTATGCAGTTTTTGGGCTAAATTTATACCGTGCTGAAAGTGCATACATGTGGACGCAGTCAATGCAACTTTGCTAGCTACATGGCTAGCACATAATAGATGAAGCAGCAAAGCACAGTGCTGTGAATTGGTGTAAGACATTCAAAGAAATGGAAACATACAACTCAGTTTAGGTAATCTTGAACATTTTATAATATAAAATTGAAGTGTTAGCTGCGTGTAAGGTTATAGGAAGTCATGTTTAATAGTTAACTGACGTGTATTTGTTTACTAACATTAGTTAACTAACGACAGCCTTAGCTAGCTTACTGTATATTCTGCAATGTTACATGGAGGCTTGGTGTAGCAATCGAGTTGCTAGATAACAAAGCCATTCATCAAATATAATAAATGAAAACATTTGTATTGTTACGTCTGCTCACTTCACCGACTTGGCAACACTGACATGGGCCTAACAATGATGTTAGTCGACAGCTTCGAATCTCCTTTAGACTCTGATGCACCACACTTTGCCACTAACACCTGCAGCTGTGCTACTTACGAGAACTAGCTTGAAGAAATTGTCCCCTTAATGTTCACATAGCCTGAATAACTTTAAAACTTTTGTCCCTGCCAGGGGACAAAGAGAAAAATTAATGGATTATATATTGATCATTTGTGTTTGTCAGAAAAATGTATTCATGGATTTATCAGGGTATCTGTGTTCCATATGGAGAAATTTCTTTTTGCCCCCCATGACATCACAGGACTTGCAATATCAGCTTTAATCGCGAAGCACATGTCGGCGTGCGTCTCGGCCCTGGTTCGAAAATCACTCCAAGAGTGCATCAAGTCATCCAGGAGGTCACAAAAGAACCCAGATGAACATCCGGGTCATTTCATCTCAAATGAGCTCATGGCAGAATAATTTTCCACTGCTGTGTTTCATATTTTGCTGATTTTTTAAATATATTGTTGGTACATGTGTGAGAACAACAACCCCCAATTTTGGGGGGGTTAATTCTCTCTCCCCTCCAAGTGGAGGCCAACTTGAAATTAGACCTTGGTGCTTGCAGGGCCGTGCCTCGCCCCCTTTGAAAAAAATCCTTTTTCTTAAAAAACTTGGCCCAGAAACATGCTATTAAGATGAAAATCAGTGTATTCAAGTCATTTTTCATGTAGAATCAGAATCTGCAATCAAATGTGTGATATGTACAACACTTAAGCAGATAAAAAACAAGATTCATTTTTGGGGTACCAAATTTTGACCACCTCCACCCAAATCTTGACATATTTCATGAAGTTTCAAGTTTGACAGGTTATTTCCCATCCCTTTATCGAACGAATAAGTGAAAATGGGGATAGTAATATGTCCCATGAACTCCAGTAAAATGGTACCAACTAATGCAATTTTAATAAACACGTTCGCATATCCCTCTTGTCCTGGGTCTAATCATGATGGATCCAAATTAAAACAAAGCAAACAAAATGTTGAAGCAAACAAGTGTATCACAGCTCTATGCCTCCTGCTTCTTTGAGGATTCAGGGAAACACCATTTACGTTTGTACACAAACATTTATTTGAAGAAACAAGAATATTAATGTTTAATTAATATTGAAAGAATTTATTTGCTATGCAAGCAATTAATGAATTGAACTGAATCAACTTATTAGCATACAGTGATGCACCACTTCAACATTAAATATTCATCACGGATCTGAAATACTTAGCATTCAGAATAATAATCAAAATCATTCCACAGACAAATTACTATAATGGAATCTGAATAATAAATTATTGCAGCGCACAATTTATTTCATTCGCAAATGGTTCCCATGCGAAATTCAGTTTGGCACTGATGACCTTGGAAGTATTGAAGAAACCAGTACCAAAAACATATTTTACGTGGTTGTTTTTGAGGGTTGAACAAGAATGATTTGGTTCTTCTGGAGCTATTGGAGCTTTTCAGTGATAGAGGATGTAGAGATTTAGAGGACTCAAATAATAAAGTACCAGGTGTTAGGGGATTTGTAGATGGTACTAATAAAGGCTAAATTGTATATATGCAGGGGAGATTTATCTGAGTTTAATCCTTTAGCATGTTTCCTTGGTGTAAATAGAGATTGATTCTTTCTATACAGTTGATGAAACGCAGTATGCAGTGTCATTTATTTTGTCTACTAAATAAACACTGGGACAATATACACTGGTAGTAGCTAAAATTGAAACCAATTTCATATTACCATGCATTTATTCAACTACATATAAGCATGTGCTTCTCTCTAAAAGTAACTACAGAAGGTATAACAATACAATTCAGTATATGATAACATAATACAATTTATGTACTGCAATGTGTTATTAGCTGTATGATATAAAGGTCATATAACATAAAACTATAAGTGAAATATAATAATGACATAATTTATCAGACATTGATATGGATATATCATACTTTCTTTGCATGATGAATTATTTTTGTGTCTTTACCATGATAAGAAAAGCTCATTTAATAGTGTAAAACACCTGACATATGCAGGTGAAAGACATAGTAAATTGCTTATATAATGGCGAAAAACACATCATCTCTCAGTAAATGACTCCCAGATTAAATGGATACTTTGCCGATTTTCAACGGCTTTGTATAATTATATTGTGGTTAGTATATCTTTCAGCTCATAGGATAATTGCCAATCTAATTTTTTAAGGATTTTTAAAAATTATTTTTTATTCTTTTCATTATTTGAAGCAATTCTTACCTTCTGGCATTTTTACACTTTTCTTTTGTAATCTTAAAATGCTCCTAATAAGCGTATGGCACACTAAAATGTAAAAGAAATCCACCAGGTGTTGAAACTCTTCATTATTCAATTCTCATATATTTCTGATAAAAGTCTGAACAATCATTTTATTCGGTCTGAATAAAATGATTTGCTGAGCTTCCTGTCTGTCATCCATCGCTGCGCCCCTTCCAGTTGCCTACCGCTGTCACTGCCTCAATGGTCACCGCTTGCGAGTCACGCGCCTCTCTGGCAGAAAAAAAAAAAGACGCATTTGACTGTAAACAAACGGGCGCTGAAATGCTAGAATTATGATAATAACGTTAATGGTAGTTCGTCAGACTGCAAAGGTAACTAAACGTTACAAGGGCATTTTATTTTATACCACATATAGAATTGAATATTATGTAATTACTGTTGGCTAGTTTTCACTTACCGGTGCCTCTGAATCTGACTCCATTGACCCGTTTCACTCTCCTACGAAAAAAAAATATAGCGTGCGACGCGAGGAAGTGAGCAGCGCGAGCAGCGCAATTTCAAGATATTGGCTTCTCAATCATGAAACTTTATCTGCAGAAATCAAAAATTCAGTTTGCAAGGGCCCCCTATGAGGCCAGGAACCCTTACAGAGGCTACATTGTGCTGGATTCCTTCTATTTGAGGACAGGTCCGTCTGTACAAGGAAGACTGACTGCACCCAAGGCATAATAGTGGAGTTAGGAGACCCTGAAAAGAGTCCCAGCTGAAAAAGTCACTTTTTTTTTTGCCAAGTTTTTATTGGCAAGTTCACCATGTGGGTAGTTACTCATGTTAATGAAACTTGTTTTACACAAATGAATATGTACTCAGAGGCAATGAAAACGCAACGCTCTAAATTTTGGTTTATTTTTGCTCAGGACCTGAGTAGTCCAATTTGAGTTCTTAAGTGACCATTGGGGTCACAATGTGTACCTCGTGACACATGAGTGATCATCATGTAACTCAACAGTGTGAGTTGGACTCTCATCAATCCATACTGAATACAGCATATGGGATTAGGAGTTGTGCAAGTACAGTGGTTGAAATGAAGGAGGGGTTGTCCTCCCTATATAAAGGCATGATAAAAGCCACACAAAAAACATGTTTAAGTGTCATAATGCCACGTCTGTCGACTGAACAATGGAACAGGGCCCTGGGTAAGCTAGAGGCGGGAGTAAGTGGTGTAGTACGTCCAGCATCAGTACGTTTTGGGTGTAGTACGTCCAACTGGGACGAGCTCTTTCATCAAGAGTACCCAGACCTCAAACCAGGCAGCAACTCAAGAATGCACTACAGGCAGAGTGGCGAAAACTTCCCCAAGACAACCTAAGACGCTTAGTCAGGTCCATGAGGAGACGTTGTACTGCCTGTGTGGATGTTCGTGGGGGTCACAACCGATACTGACTGTTCTTTAGAGTTCATTTTTAAATGTGTGTTCCGTTCAGTCTTGTTGTGATTTTTTATTTTCAACTTGTGCTCGTTATGTTTAATGCATCTGTTTATTTTTGTCCAAATCGGCCCATTAACACATTTAATTAATCAAAGTCAACCCACCCAACATATTTGAATTGTTAAAATAAGAAAATAAATTTGAGTCACAAAATTATTTGAATCCAAACTGGTGTTGCGTTTTCATTGCCTCTGAGTATATCTTGACTTTATTTTTTTTTTTCAAAATTAAAACTTGTTTGTTTTCATCTCTTTCATTATTTAATCATGTTATCAAATATAGGAGTTTTGGGGTAAAAACACCCATTATTATCCTTTTTGTTCTGCAACTAGAAATTTTAAATGGACAGTGCTTACTCATAAACTCAAGTTACATCATTTCCCTAGATAATCTGACATCTGACATGATGTTGCATTCCCTCCCTAGGATCTCCCAGGTATTGCATCATCTTCCATGCATACTGCATCAGATCTCCGTGCATATTGCGTCATCTCCAATGGGTATTGCATCATCTCTGGTCAAAACAATAGGGCATCTAATTAATGAATTCAATGAAGCTTCAGCATGGCTCCTGACAGGTGCAAAATTTCCTTAAATGAGGAATGCGACAAACATACATACTGCAGAAAAACAGGACAAATTTCATTTGGTGACCTTAAACCAGCTGACAGACAACATTTGACTTGGCAGTGCAATGCCATATTCAGTATTATGTTTTCAAGTTCATCGCCAGTTTAATCTGTCTTCTTTTTAAGAGGGAGAACTGCAGTCCAATTTAGGAATAAATTAGCACCGCTGTATTTCAGCACTGAGTGCAATCAATGGTTAAGAAACTAGAAATATTTCCACATCATATGTCCATGATATATCTAGTGGCGCTAAGTGAGCGCAGACCTTAGCCATGACCTATAGTCCACTCTTCTATGATACGCGAAGCTGCAGGGGAAAGAATTGTATTTCTAAAATTGGCTAAGTTTAGCTGCATTGAACTCGACTACCATTAGTGGATTTTACGTTGTATGGCATTTATTCCGTCAAATGCCCTATCGAGCAATCCTGCAATGGTGAAGAATCCTCAAAAAAATTCTGGGATCAGGATATTGATCCTGGTCACCGCCAAAATCTGGTGAATTCTTCCTTGGGCCATACCCAATACCTCAAAATCTGTTTTTCATCAAAAAATCTGTTCTTAACTTTCTGAATAAAGTTGCTAGCAGACAGATAAACAGACAAACATGACTGATCACAAAATCTCCTTAGTGGAGCTAATGTCCCAAAACTGCCAGAGGATCAACTGAACGTGTCTTCTCGCCTACACCTGCATTCATTTGACAACCTTGACAACACATAAAATTTCCTCTAAGACCTGTACAAGGGAAAAAAGGAAACAACATGTTCTCTTATATACATAAATATTGGTTCACACTTGAGACTACCCTGTTAGACATGAGCTTCTATGGCATACGTTTGGATACATTACCATTTATGCATACCATAAAAGTGTATGAATGTGAGATTATTAAACTTTTCAGGCCCTGCAAGATATTTTGAGGTACATAACTCAATTGCCTGGGCTGATGTGAATGGTTATCAAAGTGTAAATTATTGCTAGGGGAATACTTATTTGGGCCTTAAGTAAAGTTCCAAAAAGTTTTGGAAAAATCGGACTGCAAAAATCTCTATCTCACATCATGGCGCATGTTATTATTAGGTGAAATCTTTGATTTCAGCCAAACTGCCAAACTACCTCAATGAATGCAATGCGAGTATCATCAAGTGGTTGGTCTGTTAAATGACTGATCTGACAAAAGGTCAGATGTTCAGACTGAAATGAACAAACTATTAGGCACCATCGGAAATAATCGTTGACGATTTGAGTATCCTCAGTCTTGTCTCATGTTTTCCTGCTTTCACAAGTGTCGCTCTATCATTTTTTAATTAATTAATTTACTTATTTGACAACTTGTGTCCCCAAGTAGCTATCATTGACACAGGAGAGTGGATGGTCTTGTGAAGAGACTGTGCCATTCTCTCGCACAGTATCTTCATGGTGACAACACAGAGAAATCTAACTGCCAAGGGTGTAAAAAAAGATTGTTTTCCGCCCCTTTGGATATGAGATTGTGGCGTGCAGTTCAAATGTACAAGTTACTCTGGATGAGTGTAGTTCAGTGGTCAGAGACCTAAGTTAATGTTACTAAATTCCCTGTTGGACCACTTTCATTGTGCCCTTGAGCAAGGCACTGGACGCTAAGTGCTTTGGTGAACACCCAGCTGCACTTTGATGCTCAGCTAAGGATATTTGCACATGGGGAACCCCAGGTGATGTCACTAATTGGATAATATTAGTGGCAGGTGGGTACCCACAGACACAATGCCATTGCATTTGCTGCCAGTACAAGCAGAGCAGAGCAACTGTTCATCTACTGAGGCTAATGAGCAAGACCCTTGCTGATTTATGCTGTTTATCACCCACCTTCAATTGTTTTTTTCTTGGGAGTCAAATTATTTCTTTACTGTTTTTTGAACTGGTATGTAGCAGTCCCACTCCCTAAACTCCCGCCCGTTCCTTTCCACACTCCCTGTTTCACAAGATTTTGGACATTGAACAGCTTGATTAAGGCTTTCTGGGAGACAATGACAGTGTAATTATATGGATTGATTACACAAGGGGAATGGGGACACTATGAGTATACATCACACTGCAAGTGTTCATGAGACATTTGCAATTATGTTGTTAAATGTTGCAAGTACCTCTGTGAGTGGAATGGATTGAATGAGAAGATTGTGCCACTCTGGGGCCCCCACATTCAACAGTTTACCACACACAGACATTCTGTGCAATCTATGTCCAGACTCGCATCCTCTCTAAGTATTGTGTGACCCCTTGACATCAAATTGCATATAAGAGGACTGTCATTTGAGTTTGGTTCGAAGTTGATTGGCCGATATTGTACATAGTTATTGTTGGAAAATTATTTTTGAACTTTGAACTATTTCTCTCTCGAACTTTGACCTGCATTCACCCAAAATAATTGTTGTCAACTGGGTTTGACATGAAATTTCTTTGTGAAGTTTGACAATGTCTGGTCTTGAATTGTGGAGGTGAAGCTGTCCACAGACAGACAGACAAACAAATGAAATCGCTCAAACAGCAACGTTTGCAAAAACTGGAAAACAGCAGACTGAGGATACTCAAATCATCAACTGTCATTTCCGATGGCGTACAATAGTTAATGTCAAATGGAACTTCCTAAGGCTCGTAGAACCATTCATTTGAGAGATCAACCATTGGATGATACTTCACAGTTCATTCATTGAGGAAATCGAAGAGAACACTTTGTAATAAAATGGCCCATTATAGGAGACAGGGATTCTCTTTTCTATGAAAACAGTCGTAATGTCAACATGAGTCATCAGATTTTTCCAAAATTTTAGTTATTTTCTAAGGGCCGTAATATCTATCATCTCTGAAAATCGGAGCAAAATTGGTTATCAAACAAAAGTCAAAATTTGGCCTTGACCTTTAAATTTTGATGTCAATTTTCTGTCAGAAGTTGTCGTCTTCAGTGAAAATGACCTGTTCCTGCTAGAAAGGACCAACCCTCCAGAACGTTTAGACGCTGGTCCCAGCACTCTAGGTTGTCTTGAGATAACACTAAGAATGTGATGGATGACCTTAACTTTTATCTTTGACCTAATTACACAAAAATGCTGAGGTCGGCAGATAAATCCATGCCCAATGAAGCGTTGTTCAGGACAACTCATTGTTCTGGATATTTATTGATATATTTGATCATGAAGAGAGGCAATATATGACCTAGTTTAAAACAGGGATTAAATTTCCATGGAAATGGCCATTGCCTCAGAACGGCTTGTCCGATTTTCATCAAATTTGGCAGGATCCCTTTAGCGGCTATTTTTTTCACCTTGACCTTCTGAACTCTGACCCCCCCACAGTTCTGGAATTTGATGTCGAATGTCAATTTTGATGTCTGATAGGCTAACCATAAACAAACTTTTTGGTGTTGGTTGTGTGTCTCTATCATTTTTCTGGAGCGAGATATTAGCCAATTGTGTTTCTGACCTTTTGGATGACCTTGACCTTAACCTTTGGCCTTGACCTTCCAAAATTGAGCCCCTTTTGCCTTGGATTTTGGGCTGCTGGTGGCATAAATTTCAAGTCGATTTCTCAAGAATTGTGGATGTTAGAGTGAGCACTGACAGATGGACAAACATTACAATTGGCTTGCTTGTGAAAACTACAAGTAATAATAAATAAATGAATAAAATATACAGTTAGCACCTTTGGTAAGCACAGTGGAAAAATCTCTGTTGAAGTGTTTTGAGCTCTGGGTCTATTCATATTTTTTAAATTTTATTTTATTAAACCTTTATTTAACCAGTGAAGTCCCATTGAGATTGAGATGTCTTTTTCAAGGGAGCCCTGGGGGCTAAGGTGGGGAGGGAGAGGACAAGTTGCATAGCCAATTAGATCAGGGGATGATTAGGTGGCAGGTTGAAAGAGCCAAGTTGGGATTTTGCCATGACACCGGGGAACCCCCTACTCTTATCGAAAAGTTTCATAGGATCTTTAATGACCACAGTGAGTCAGGACCTTAATTTAACGTCTCATCCGAAAGATGGCGTCTCCTTCAGGACAGTGTCCCCATTACTCCACTGGGGAATTAGGGATTATTCCACCAGAGGGAAGATCATAACCTACTGGCCCACCAACACGTCTTCCAGCAGCAATTTCATTTTCCCAGGTAGTCTCCCATCCAAGTAACCTTCTTAATTTGCTTGTCATAAATGAAATACATAGAATGTAAATGTTTGTGGGTTGCGTCTGACCAAGCTGACCTGATGCAATGATTTATTGAAATTGAAAGTGCTGTCCATCTGTCCTTCTGGCCAGTTGCTGTATCCTTTGCTGGGCCTGCTGAAGCAAAGCCAGCATGGGCTTGCCCAGCTTTTTGGATCAGATTCCCCTGAGAAATATTGGAGTGTGTCCGAATTAAAGGCTGACGTTTGTCAGACTCCCACAGGATGGGAGTCATTTTCAAGATTCATTGTGTAATTGGGACAGGACAGGAAAAAAAATTCAGCAGGACCGTGTGAGACTGGGAACTACTGAGCAGCTAAATGTAGCATTACTTTTTGTCTTTAAAAAAAAAAAGGGGGGGGGTCACACATAAAAAGTGCTCCAAAAGTAATTCCCACAGTTTTGGAAGCCCTCAAAATATAGCTTAAAGGCCCAATATGTAATTCTCTGCCGCTAGAGGGCGCTTAACCAAACAATAACAAAAGGCCGAGTTTGTTGACGCAATGGGATCGCGTTGAATCATGGGAGTTGTTGTCTTCATCAATTTACCTGCACCGCTGACAGCTAAATTCTCCGACGTGACTCAAACAGGAGCGGCGAAACCATGTACATGGACGAGGTAAGGTTATATCTCTTTACTTTTATATAACTTCATCTCATTTCATTCAAATGAAAAAATGTAAGGGATAATGATAAGTCGGCCGTTTACAGCGCTTATGATGTGCTGCAGGTCAGAGGCTGAGATAAGGGGGTGGGGCTGGCTCATGTTGCCCCTCATTGTAGAGAATATTAACAGATGTGAACACTCTGTTGCTGAATGCAAATGCTAAAGGTAACAGATATCGAGGAAATGCCACTGTCAGCTGGCAATGTATGCTTTCAGTTGCTCCTGCCACTATTGCTATAGCTTTCTTAGCAATGATGTGCTCAACAGACCAGCTGGCCAGCGGTTTTCTGTCGAGACACGCTGATAGACCTGTTATGGCCCCAACTTGTTATGGCGTCACGGACAGCAAGGGATGACAGACAAAATTCTTAAACTTCAACAGATTTAATTAAACACACACTTAGAACTAAACTACACTCTACCCTACTGACCAAGATTGAAATAATAATAAAAAAATAGTTACAGTCCCTTGGTAATTGAGATGGGCTGCTATGTTGCGATGTCCTGGGACAGGAAAATGCTCCAACACAGGCTAAAATCCACAAAAAGCTTCACAGGTCTTGAAAAGAGTGACAGGTCTGGTCAAATGTATCCTTCCACAATTTCTCCTTGCAATTTCTCCAACTACTCTACACTATCTCGATTTTTCTCCTTATATACTCTTTTCCAGCCCCCTCTGAGGCATGCCCGGGACATGCCCAAACCTAGCTTTAGATTGCTTAACAAAAAAAAGTCAATACTGCTATCTAGTGGCTTTTTACCACATTACAGACCAAACTGAATCGAGTATTCAAGGGAGCCGTGTTCTAACTGCAAGTAATGTAGCTAACGTAGCACTGACTTCTCATAACGCGCAAACGATGTGCCGTACACATCAGCTTTCTGTTTGTCATGCGGCATCACAAGAAAAATGTTTTGAAGTGGAGTAACATTACCTTAATGTTACCATCTTGGCTTGAAACGCTTTGGCAACGGCGAAGCACGCGTGCGTGGAGGGTCTCGTGCACTCTTTGTGTTGGGAGTGACGTCAAATATGCAACGAAAAGAAATGGCCCGTGTCCCTACATTGATAATACAGATATCTCTGTTTTTGATAATCATTGAGTACATCGTGGATAATGTAAGTACACAACACCAAAACATATGTAACATATCTGTATATTTTATAGATATTTGATTAGGGAAATTTTACATATTGGGCCTTTAAAGTCTGCACGGTGATTGTTGATTCATTATTGGATTTCATCTCAAATGGTGGAGTAGAGGTAGTAGAGATAGACTGCTAAAATAATTACTATGTCAGTGTCCAGATATTTGAGGACCAGATTGTGCTGCGGTTAAATTATTTCATCAATATTTTCTATGGGTGCCAACGATTGTGATGCATGGTATTTATTTTCTTTTTCAGTTGAAAATTGGTAGGATAAGCAGCAACCAGATTTTTCAGTCTATTTAGCTTTCACATACCAGTATTACTGCCAGTATTACTGGTGGACACTTTCTAAAAATACATTTACTCAATACAGTCCACAGATTCCCTCCAGGTAGTTTTCAGTTTACAATGTTTCAATGGATCTGCCCAGTAGCTGATAGTCTTATGCGTAGACTTTGGTTCTTCTGCACGTTTTATTCTGCAGTCCCAAAATTGAGCAAAACCATTTACTGAATGGTTTAACTGTGATACATGTAAATATCTAGCTGTGGTACAGGAATACAGCTTTTTCTTCAATTACGTGTTGTACTCCTGGTATTCAAAAATTTGAGAATGGAAATAACAGGTTAATTTTGATATGTGCTTGCCATAATTTTTTCTGCCTAATTTTTTTTTTTCTGAACCCTTTTTTGAGGCATGTGAATAAGAAAAAAATTGTTTTGAAAGACCCATGGGAGTACCAAAGTTTAGTTTAAGGAAAGCAGTATGGAAATAAAGACATTTTCTAAATAAATAAATAAATAAATAATCAAAAAAGATGCACATTTTGGTTTTGGTTTCAAGTCAATACAATGAATTTCAAGTAATCTACGGACCATTGCCCACCTACTGTTAAAGTTTGAAGTCAATCAGGGCAACGGTTTAGATGCTACATTTTTAACACATGGACGAACAAACCACACTGATTGACTCTGTCACGGGTGAGGTAATAACTGTCAGTGTTTGAATCTGTTTGGTCATGTTTATTGTGTATTTTTTAATGTCTTTATTATTTTCCATGTTTCATTGTTTATCTTTGCAGTTTCCGTGTATTAGAAAAGCCATTTCCAGAATTTGTCACCTGCCACAGGTTTTCTGTTTTCACTCCCGCATTTGAACCTTCCCATTTTCATTGTTACTCAGTTACCATGTTCCTTGTTTTTAATCACACATCACTGCATGTCTCCTCAGCTCACCGCACCTGAAACTAATGTAATTAGTCACTCACTTTCCCTTTATATTCCCCCTTCAGTGTGCAGTTCTTTGCGAGCTTGTCAGTTAGAATTCCCTGTGTCTTCTCATGAGCATTCTTTGATTCGTACATTTCCTGTTTTCGTTTTTTTTTCTTGATTTATGATTTCAATCCCACCCTTCGAGTATGAATTCCCTCCTGAGTATAACCATTGATTGTTTCCTGGCTCCCCTATTCTCGTGTTTCAGCTTTGGCATTCTGATTTCCTAATTATTGATTCTTGGACTGTCAGACCATGATTTTGCCCTTAATAAACCTGCCACTGTATTCCAGTCTGTGTTTGGGTCCATTTCTTTGCCTGGCAGAGATAATACAACCCCAATTCCAAAAAAGTTGGGATGCTGTGTAAAATGTAAATAAAAACAGAGTGCAATGATTTGCAAATCTCATAAACTGGCATTTTATTCACATTAGAACATGAACAACATATCAGATGTCGAAAGTGAGACAGTTTACCATTTCATGAAAAATAGTAGCTCATTTTGAATTTGATAGCAGCAACACATCTCAAAAAAGTTGGGAGAGGGTCAACAAAAGGCTGGAAAAGGAAGTGGCACTAATAGGAAAAAAAAATGGTTGGAGGAGCATTTTGCAACTAATTAGGTTAATCAGCAACAGGTCAGTAACATGATTGGGTGTAAAAAGAGCATTTATAAAAGAACATCAGTTTCACCTGCATTATGACTCAGGACTTCTCACACTTTTGTTTACTCAGAGGTTGGAAGCAATGCATGTGTTTCATGATAATTTAAATGAAATAAGATCATTGGAAGCAATGGAATTGCATAAAGATGTTTCCAATTACCTTATTTCATTTCAAACTGATAAACCTCAATGCACAAGGACTTCAATTCCGCGCGAGAATCTCTTACATATTCGTTGATTGAATAATTGCTGACTACAGCAGGGGAACGTAAATATGCCATTTAAACTCACGCCAAATGTGTGAGAGTTGACAGGTATGCGCACAGAGCTAAAGAAAAAAAAGAAGAGTGGACACGATACTAGTTTTGGCGAGATTCGCGTCCGGCATCTTACCGAAGGACAGCATTTTGCAAGGAACTGTAAGAAACCTAAGACGAAGGTGTTCAGAGGTGGAATACAGAGATTTTGTTGATGATTTTTGCTGTGAAAGAAATTAATACTAATTATTATGAACCAAGATGAAATAATGGTCGTGCTTGTAGGCTGATGTGTGTCACCAGTCCAGTGTTTTTCATTTCATTTTATCTAGTCGCATATACACTTGCGCAGCATTTGATTCCGCCGATTCCTTACACGAGATGGCGGACGCGTCTCACGTTCTGCGGTTGGTTCAGCCAATGACGTTGTCCACTGTAGTGTTTTCTTTAGCTCTGTGGGTATGTGTTATTAATGAAAACTGACCACAATTGATAATGTTGAGAGTTTTCGGAGTTTCTGTAATGGTTATTTAAATGAATGATTGAAAACAGGTCATGACCAATCATTATTTTTAAGGGATGGGTTTGAGCTTCCCCTATCGCCAGTTCACCAGCCGCCACTGGGTTCTAGCACTTTCTGTTAAGACCTCTTAAAATCAGAAAAAACACACAACAGGGTTCCAGCACATATATATTCGGTTTTCTGACCTTCATGGTTGTGGATGGACCCAAGTGCAGACAGTAATATTGATGAACATGAGTTTTCTTATGGGATAAAGGCAGGTAAGACAGTCTGCGTCTAAAATCAGAGGTCGTGTTACAGTACACAAAACTGTGAGCAAGGGCGCGATCCAAAAATGAGCAGAGAGTCAAAAACCCAATGGACAAAATGAAGTACCAGAATCACAATCTAAAAATACAAAAAAAAAAAACAGAGCTAGGCAGAGTTGCAAGCAGGAAAGAAATAAGACAAGACAAGTGGACGGGAGTAGGTCTGCCCAAGAGTCACCGTCCCCACGGCAGGGGCTGGCAATACCTGGTCGACTGGGAGAGGTGCCTGCCAGAGGAGCGATGCTGGGTCCTGGCTCGGGACATCCTGGACCCCCAGCTCATCGCTGATTTCCACCAACACCAGCAAGCCCAACAGCGATCGCCAGGAGGCGCTCCTACCGGAGGATTATTGAATTATTGATTAGTTTCTCTCATTGGTTTAGTTCTCACCTCACTTCAGTATTTAGTTCCTGCTTTGTTCACTTTTCGTTTGTTGGTCAGACCATCTACTTCCCTTACTCTATGCTGGTTCGGCTTTCTCCCTTTCAGGAGACTAAATTCTCTTTTTTTTATGAGAGCTTGCGTATTTTCGTGTATCTAAATTTGTCTTCCTAAATTTAACTCTATTTTCAGAGCTTGCGTATCTGCATCTCTGTATGTTTCATTATCAAATTGGAATTGGCTGTTTTCTCCCTATTGGAGTTTATAAGCTTTTCCACATTGTATTTTCTATTGCCTTTGTTTCCTGTGCTTGTGTGTTCATTTTTTATTTTGTACAATGACAAATAAACCAGTCGTTTTGCCTGCTACTTTGCGCTTGGGGTCTCCCTCTATTCCTACACGTAACACAGATAAGTCAACTGAGATGCACATCGCTTTGTACCCCCCATGGACGATGAAAAAGGAAGTTTCATGATAATGGAGTCCTGGTTATGAGTTGCTATATCGTCGCGATCTTGGTAGACAAAGGCGAACACTCCATGCTTGTGTTGATCTGCTCTTCCAAGGAATTTTATTTGAAAGAAATAGAAATGAAAAATGGAATAAAGAAGGCATATTGTAAATAGGAATTGGTACTAATAATAGTTTAATTGAATTAAATTTAATTGGGGGAAGTTGAAACACCCTGGGGCTAGTTGGAACATGTTCCAATCTTCCCCAGTACATATGTTTAAACTAACCCCAAGACAGTGTTTTGGGCATTCCGGATAAATTTTGCTTCAAGATGAAGTTTTTAGCTGTAAGGGTTTTGCCCTGCAGTCCCTCCCCTGTGGCTTGCTCTCACCTCCACCCTAATGAGCCCCATCTGTTGCTCGTTAGGGTGGAGGTTATTAGTTCTGTATAAAAGGCTGCTTGTTGCTAGTGCTGGTTGTGACTGCATTTTTTTGCTGCTTTTATGTTGGGATCATGTTGTACTGCTCCCCATTTGTAACTTTGTTATTTTTTTGTATTATTTATTAAAAGTTTCATTTTGTATCCAGCCTGAGCATTTGGATCCTTTTTATCCTTTTCTTTTTAGGCCCATGGTCCTAGCTCTCGTCGGATTAATGTTTGTATCCGGCGGGAGCGAAACCATGACACAAGCAGAAAGCAGAGACAGTTATATATAGATATAACCCATATGATTATTATTTAGTGCTCAAACAATAACTGAACCATCAGTTCAATAAATCAATATTACAGTCAGGTAAAATATTTACTTGGAGGGATCAAAAATCAGAAAACTGTACCTGTTTAGTGCATGTGCAGCCAACCGCTATGAAAACAATATGGCTATGTCCTCCTCATAAGTCTGCAATTTACCACCACAGTAATGAAGTCATAAATTCAATACTTGATTGGCTAAGCTCGGTGTTCCAACTTCCCCGTGTTCCAACTATCCCTGGTCACCCCTACTATTTAAAATAATAATCTTACCGTGTAGCCGGTATTGGACTTTAAAACCAATAGATCCAATAAGTAAAAAGAAAGTGCACCAATGGGATTAAATAAAACGTCATCTACTTTTGTTTTTCTAGACTTCTTTTTTGTGAGACATGAATGCTCTGTTGATGTGTCGAAAATGGGGCAAAGTTTTCATCATGTTCAAAAAATGCACTTGACAAGGATACAAGTTCTTCATGATGCCAGTCGCAAAGTAATAGCGATTTGTCCTGTTGCTTTGTCTCTGCTGTGCTATTACTGAATGCACCCACGTGACAGTGGGCAGTTCAAATTGAGATATTTCTCATGCCAAAACAACTTGCGTTACTCTACATTGTGGGCTATAATGGGTCTACTTCGGTGAAGAAGACTTGCATAGTTTAGAAAAGATAAATCATTGCTAACTTTATCAAAATTACATAACAGCATTGGGCAATTAATCTAATTTAATATGATGACAAATGAAATGTTTTACTTCTCAAATAATGCTTAGAAACCTTGGCATCTGTCTGGTCCGGTAATTGAGCTGAAAGGTACGGTGACTGATGACGGCAAACGCGCTGCAATGGCCCGAAACATCTCCAAGTGGAGAAACGCGCTGCAAAGTCAAAAACACATGAGCCTCAAAAACAAATGCAACAGAAAAATGCTGCATATCCACGTCAACACAAAAGTGCTGCAAAGGCCCAAAACATCTCCAATTCGAGAAACACGAAGCAAAGTCAAAAACACACAAACCACAAAAGCAAATGCAAAAGAAAAATGCTGCATATCCACATCAACACAATGAAAGTGCTCTAAACCGCTAAGGGGAGTGCGAAACAAGGAAATGAAGGATATGAAAATTAAACAATTGCAATCAGCCCATAGTCACTTCGACCAGGTGAAGCATTTCTTCCCTGGCTGAAATTTTTGGCAATTTATATTTCTGACAGCTTGCACAGCTCTTTTTTGGATCTCCTGGTCCTCTATCAATAATTTAGATCATTGGTTGAGAGAGTACCGAATGAGTAGTCCACTGCAGTTTCTGAAATATGCACAAACACACGTTAGTTTTATGTGATGAAAATTCAGCTACTGTATTGGTGAGAGCTCACAATTAAGCTTCCTTGAGTTCTCAGCTCTTATTTATTTTAGTCTTTCTGAAAAACTCCCACAAACATCAAGACATATAAACACTCATAAATGTTTCATCAATGAATTAATGTACTACTGGTGTATTCCCCTATGAGCTGCATGCTTACAACTTTGATGAAAGGGCTGTTGAAAGAAAATTGTGCATTTTATACCCAGCTGCCAATGAGCTGAGCTGCAGGGTCGCTATGCTGCGCAGTACTTGTCATGAAGCTGGCACAGATGGACTGCTAGAGCCCCCTTTTGGAACAGCAGGAGTAAAAACCTGGAGTTGTGGTGAGTGGATGCTCTTCATGTAGCTGTCTGGCCCTGTATTTAGTACTGTCCGTTTCATCACTGTGAATGAGACCTTTATCTGTTTGGTTTAAAAACTGAAATGAACTGGATAAAGCGAATTAATTCCTACAGATCAGGGTACGGAATGACATGCCACCTGAAACCCAACGTACCCAGGCAAAACTGGGGAATTGCATGCAGTCACACAGTCCTCTGGAGGTATTGTTAACCTCTTAAGCCCTGAGCTTCTGGCTCGAAAATAACATGCCCAAAATGAAATGAGTCATCTCATCTCAGCAACTACTTTGTCCATTTAAATAATCTTGGTATCATAATAAAGGTATCACCGTGGGGATTTCTGTGTAAATATCAGTATATATGTCACTGAGTCAGAGTCAATGAAGATGGAGCACAGCATAAATGAAAGGTCTCATTTCTGCCTAACAAAAATGTACTTTTATCCCTTTTGAAATTATTTAGTTGCAGTCTGAAACCTCCAAAAAAATTCCAGCACAGAGTCTCATCTTCATCTGTGCCAAAGTTTATTCTCATCAAGTAAAATTAGAGGGGACTGTGTAGGTGGCTTCTCCAAATTGGCAGTTCGGGCACCTTTTCATGCACTGTGTGCCATTTCAGATTTCTCAGGTACCAAACTGTAAAACTTACTCACTTATATGTCATTACAGGGATACATTCAATCCAAATACAACCATGTTTTAATTTTTGTCATTTTTCAATTTTGTTTTGTTATTTTTCTTGTTTTTTAATTTCTGCCAGTCCTGTATACAGTTTCCCAGTCAAAGAAAATAAAAACTTAGGAAATGAAGTTTCACTCCACTGGAGCAGATCAATTAAAAAAAAAAAAAAAAAAAAAACAAGCAAATAAACAAAAGTATAAATATAAAGATAAGGTGAAATGGTAAAAAGTAAAAAGGACAAACACCCCAGAAATTATTTATGCAAGAATAATGCTTCTAACTGCCTAAAATGGGTGCATGCTGACCTGGGGTTTGAACCTGGATTTCCCACAGCGGAGAGAACCGCCCTAACCACTACACTACATCAATGAAGAATGAGTCAAGAAAACACATCATGCATCCCAATTTAGCGTTTGTAGTGCTATGTGTCCTAGTGCTTGTGCATAATGGTGTAAGGATTCTTAGTCAGAATAGGACTTTAAAAACAACTGTTGAATATTTAGAGGATAATTATACCCAAAAAAATACAAACAAACCAGTTTAGCCTTTATATTGCTGCCTCTTTGAGTACATGTGCGTAATGCACACCAGTTCGACGCACCAGGAATGCAAGGCTCTATCTCGAGCTGGGTTTGTGCGATTAAGGTGGTTTTGGGCATGTTACAACTCATAATCTAATCATGGACCAATGATGTAATGACTGACCGATAATGTAATAGCTGCCTGCTCGAAAATGTAATAACATTTTGACCAATAATGTAATAAAAACTGTCTGCCCGATAATGTGAAAACACTCAACCGTTAATGTAACAACTTAGTGCCAAAGGAATGTATTAACTGCTTGATAATGTTATAAAATTAACCAATAAGGTAATAATTGCCCAATAATGTAATAAAATTAACCGATAATGTGATAAATGCCCTTACCATTTGACTGGTGCAAGATAGTAGACATATTTTGGAAGGAAAGGTCAAGCGTGAGCAGGAGGGATTGAAAGAGTTTAGATAGTGCATCATTTGTCCTCAGGAACTAGGAAATATGGATTTTCCATGTGATTCAAGGGCTGTCACCATCCATATGGGCCTAGGTCCATAACTGTGTTTAGTTTTAATGTTGGTATAGTTTCATGTTGGTGTAGAGCGCAACCTCATAAGGGGGACTGCCACAGTGAATTCCACACTGTACAGTTTCAGAGATCCTAATTCGGAATGACTATGAAACTGAACAATGTGGAATTACCTACTATGAAGCTGTACAGAGTGGAATTACTAATTTGACACTGTACAGCTTCATAGTGGGTAATTCCACATTGTTCAGTTTCATAGTCATTACTCATTGTTCAGTTTCATAGTAATTTTTCAGTTATGAGAGTCATTACACATATCAATTGTTCAGTTTCAGAAATTTTACACTGTGTAGTTTTTATAGTCATTGGAATCATTATCAGTTTGTGGACCAATGTTTCACCAAAAAACAAACTACCTCCTGTGGTGCTATTGCAATCATTATTAGAGACTGATGTAAGAGGTGCAGACAAAATAGTCACATTTTTTGTCTATGCTATGTAATCGTTGAATTTAAAACTCACAAATTTTGTTATTGTAAAAGTACATTTGAAATCATGTTGCAGATTATGCAACATGATGCATTATTTTTTGTTTACACTTCGCTGATTATTCACATCATGCTGATCCCCCCAATTCGGACAAGACGTTGACATTTCAATAAAGAGCTTGGCCACAAACTACAGGCTGCGAGGAACCAAACTTGGAAAGGAAGTTTACATGAATACGCCAATGCCTCCCGCATCAGATTACCCAATTACCCACCAAGAGGCGCGCCGGAAATTTAAAATTGTTCGGCCTGACTTTCCTGAGAACAAAATGGCCGTTACAGACTGGCCCAAACCCAAACCAGCAGTTCCAAATGAAACCGTTCATTCAAATCCGGATTGTCATCAGCATTTTCCGATACCGACTCTGTCCACTCCATCCAGTCCGACGTCTGACTCTGAACACCCACTAAATCCGTCCGGATTCTTAATAGGTCACGTGGTACCCTCACACGCCCTAAGTCCTGAGTAATTGTGACGTCAACAGTTCATCAGCCGTTGCCTGAGCAATGACGGGTGACCTGTTGACTTTACAGCCACTAGGAGTTAGGTCACGTGCACAAACATAGAATAATAGCATGGAACCCTCACCAGCGACCCTGGTCGCTGCACTTACACACCCTATTGGACCATTACTCTTATCGCTGGCCGTATTCTATTGCCAGATGACTATGGATAGATGGATTTTCGAAATACGCATCTGGCAACACTCCGCCCGCTCACTTCTGGATAAATTTGGCCCGACACGTCTGGCAACACTGCCGCACCCTCACACACGAATGAATTTGACTCGATAATCTGGCAACACTGTCACCCACTCACCCCCACATTAATTTGGCTCGATGATCTGGCAACACTGCTACCCACTCACGCCCACATGAATTTGGCTTGATGATCTGGCAACACTGTCACCCACTCACGCCCAGAATGAACTAAGTTATTACATTATCAGTTGAGTGTTATAACATTATCGGACACTTTTCATTACATTATATGTCAAAATGTTATTATGTACATTATCGGGCAGGCAGGACATTATCGGTTGAAGTTATTTCATGATCTGCCGGTTATTTCATTACCGGTTAATTTTATGACTTTATTGGGCAGTTATTACATTATAGGTCCGCTGATACATTATCTGTTGTAACAGGGCTCGTTGGAAACGTCAGAGCCGATAGAATCAAATGGGCACCCGTAAACGTCAAACTGACAGCATTGCAAGCAGATCATAGAGAAGTAAATAGATTGCGTAAAAGTGCTCAGGACCTGATCTCATTGGAAGCAGTGCCCAGGAAAAAAAAAAACATTCATGGGGACTCACAGATCTATTTTCAATATAACACGAACGCGTTGAGCTAACAATTAAATAACCAGCACAGATTTATCCCCAAACACAGTTTTTATTACAAAATATCAAAGGTATGGAAAAATGCTTGCTCATCGCTGTAGAATGTAAAGTATAGACCTGCTGTTCTTTGTGATGTGGTGGTGGTTTAAAATGACATGGTTCATATTGCTGGATTTTGTGGACTTTCCTCTTTCATTTGATGTATTGTTTGTATGCATAGCACAAATTCAGTAGAAACGGTAGCGATCGCGCACTGAAATTATTTTATCCTATGTTTTGCTACATGCTTAATTACTTGCTTGCTACTTGAATTGTGTTCAGTTGAGGTAAAAACGGTCATCACGATCTTTTCGCCAAGTTTCTTCCCCTGTAAGTGGATATGCCACATGATGATGTTGCTATTCTGAAACATGCTGTAGTTATGATGTTTATTGATTGCCCCCGGTACCAGGGGCGGTCAGGTTTAAGAGGTAAATTCCAAGCAATGAGCCCCATCCTGTGGCTACTGTGTCATGGTTCATATTTGGTTGAAACGCAAACTATTTCTTCAAAAACTTAAAAAGTAATAACACTGCAATGATTCACATTCACTGATGTAATTCATTGTTGATCACAATGTTGTGCACCATGAAATCATAATTAATTTCTATTTTAGTTTTACAGCAAAAGTATATCATTTAACAGGTAATTTATTTTATACTGACAAATATTTAAGCAATCAGAGTTGAGTTTCAGTATTTGTGACTTTAGTCCTACTTAAGGTTCAGTCAGGCTAATTAATTCCAGTATTTTAATATTCTGTATGAAATAAGCTCTTCAACCTCATTTCCCCCTGCAGGTCATGGCAATGTTGTCAGATTTGTTCTCTCTGTCAGAGAAACCCTAAGATAATGTCTCAACCTGATTCTGTGTGACCCCATGAAATCTGTGAACCCTATTTGAGTCTATCAAATACAGCAGCTCTATTCAAACCTGTGGAAATTTAGGCTTATTTTCTATTCTTATGGAGATCCCAAGGTTTCCAATGATCCCAAGTATGTCCAGCTGAACTACAGAGAAATGTGTATAAACTTACATACGAGATCTAGATATTGTCCATTTGATGTAATGCTGTTGTCATAAAAATAAAGCATCCTAGGTTTAATAATTCTCTCAATATACTGTATGTGTGATGTAGTTTCAGTGAAGCTCTGCAACCAGCAAATATAGGTCAATGTCACAAACATATTCTGTGTATGAAAAAGTACTTTTCTGACTTTTAACTTACTTAAGGGAATAATTAAGTGAAATATTACAGTTTAAGGGGTCAAGATCACTTGATTAATAATGAAACAACTCATTTTCTGAATAATCCAGAGCAATACATAAGCCCACAGTGTTATGATTCTGCCATGTACTGTTCTGTTTCTGCTCATGTTCTGCTTAGTCTAGTTTATTGCCATGTTTTCGTTGTTGCCATGTTTTGTATTCCCTGCCATATCCATATTTCTGTTATCATTCCGGTCCATGTTTTTGCTCATGCCCTGCATTGCGCTTTGTCTCCCCTGTCTGGTCTTGTGTTGAGCTACAGCTTATTCCCCTAGTACTGCGTGTCACATGTTTAGGTGATTTCATGGTGTCTGGGTTTCCAACCATTCCTTCTAGTCTCGTTTGCTTCCTTCGCCTTGCTTTTCTATTTTACTAACAAGTACTAACAGTTTGTTATTTTGTTAATGATACTAACCAGAACTAACATTGTATATAATACTAACTCACTAACAAGCACCAGGGATTATATAGCTGCACCTTACTAATTGATTAACAAGCTCTCAGCACTCGCCCTGTTCTAGTCTCCGCCTCTTGCCTTCACTTAATCTTTGCTGCGTTTCAGCGGATCCTCCGCACCTGCTCAACTCTGTTCTGTCTCTCATTATCTGTGCACGTTAGAACTCCCTAACCGGAGCTGTATGTTTTGTCAATAGGCTGTCTCGTGATCCCTGCCCGTGTTTTGGCTTTTGCCAATTTCATGTGGTTAGGTTCTCCCTCGTGTTTGCTCCCACGTAATTAGTCTGATCCCATTCACCTGTCCCTGATCATAGCATGTGACTTCCCTTGAGTGTACTTAAGCAGTCTTTTCACAGCAGTTCCCCGTCAGAACGTTTCCCTTGAGCTGCTCTTGTTTTCGCCTTGTACTCTTAGTGATTCTATTCTGACTGGACCGTCCTCGACTTACGATTTTTGGCTCTGTTTTGGTATTTTGTCTGCATCTGTTTATCTAACCCTTTTTCTGCCTGACCACGAATACTGTGATTGCTGCCCTGGTTTTTCTACTCGGATTCTGCCCATTGGATTGTGATTTTTGGATTGTGGACTTTGTACTGTTGCCTTCAGCCCTGCGGGCGTTTACCCCCTCGCTTAATAAAATCACATTTATTGTATTGCTTGGTTCTCGCGACTGGTTCCTGAACGCTACCGCACACACAGTGGTTAAAAAAATAATAATTAAGAAATGACAAGAGATTACCGATAGGCTACATTTACAACATTCATATAATACAACCCCAATTCCGAAATAGCTGGGACAAAGTGTAAATTGTGAATAAAATCAGGGGCCTGTTTACCATGGTGTAGCATCCCCTCTTCTTTTCAACACAGAGTGGAGGCGTCTGGGCATTGAGACAAGTTTCCTGAGTTTAGCCATTGGAATTTGATCCCACTCTTGTTTAATACAGGCTTCCAGCTGCTGGAGAGTTTTGGGTCTCCATTGACAGACTTTTCCTTTAATTATGCGCCAAATATTCTCAATCGGTGAAAGATCAGGGCTGCAGGCAGGCCAGTTCAGCACACGGACTCTTCTACTACGAAGCCATGCTGTTGTAATAGCTGCAGTATGAGGTTTTGCATTGTCCTGCTGAAATACACAAGGCCTTCCCTGGAATAGATGTTGTCTGGAGGGGAGCATATGTTGCTCTAAAACCTTTATATACCTTTCAGCATTCATGGTGCTTTTTAAAACATGCAAGTGTCCCACACCATATACACGAATCATCCCCATACCATCAGAGATGCTGGCTTTTGAACTGAACGCTGATAACAGGAGGGGTGCTCTTTCTCTTCTTTAGCCTGGAGAACACGACGCCCATGATTTCAACAAGAAAGTCAAATTTGGACTCGTCTGACCACAGGACACTTTGCCACTTTGCTGGGAGTCAGGTGAGATGACAATCTGGCCAATCAGCAGCATTAATTGCTCACTAAAGAGTGAATGCACACAAAAATCGAGCAAGAGGTGGCCACAGTTGAAAATTCAACCTACCCTAATTTTGAGTGTATGAGAAGCGATTGGTGAGTTTTAAAGGGTTCTGGAGTTTATTTTTAAATTCTAGTTGACTTTTGTGAGAAAAACAGGATTTTAGAATTTCGCCAGTCCATGACTAGAAATTTGGGTCAAATACACTGGCCTGAAAAACTCGCATTTTCCTCACTTAAAAATACCTAATTTGCACAAAACACATCAAACAATTAACCTATGACAGATTTCTGGTTTTAGAGGATTTTCGTGACCGCTAATTAGTGCATTCTCGTGGAGTCAAATAACAACAAGGTGGTATACCGTGAAAACTAGAATGTCTCTAGCAGTGGGGGCAGTGATTTTCATTGCTTCAAAATCAGGATGTACAACCTTGAAACATGATATTTTAAATATGTCAAATCATTTTTTTGGCATCTTAAGCGAGCGCCTTAGAAATTACCCACGAACCCGGCCCAATTCTGTCAAATTTCCTTGGTGAGTACCGTTTACTTGACCCTTTTGTTTTTAAGCGAAGCGCGAAATCCCCAATAAAACACAATAACAATACTATGAAATACAATGTTAATAGTTTGGTTTGACTTATTTTCCGAGAGTGGTCACTCGCCGGCAATTCTGGACAGACTCATGCTCTGCTCAGACATTCTTTGGCGTTCAAAATACCAGGACGAAGGGTTCGTTATGCATTATTCATATGTCCAGCAGCGGTATTTCATAACACAGGAAATCTCAAAAACCATCACCAGACACAAACGATCCACTGCTATTTTCATAGTTAGAACCTCTGGAATCTAGTTTCTAATTGAACTCCTGAAAGTGCTCTGCGATGAATCCCGAAATTATCGAGTCTCCATTTGAACCGAACAGCCGAGCTCGATTGTATGGCAGGCTGTCAAATAAGCCTGTCAATTTTCAACCCTTGCGTGACATGTATCGCACAATCGTTTCATTCGCTAGAAATGGTGTACGCTCCGAAATAGACTGGACAAAGTGTAAATTGTGAATAAAATCAAAACGCAATGACTTTCAAATCACACCAGCCAGTATTTTATTCACAATAGAACAGAGATAACATTGCAAATGTTGAAACTGAGAGAGTTTACAATTTTATCCACAAAATGAGCTCATTTCAAATTTGATGGCTGCGACAGGTCTCAAAAAAGTTGGAACAGGGGCCTGTTTACCATGGTGTAGCATCCTCTCTTCTTTTTATCACAGAGTGGAGGCGTCTGGGCATTGAGAAGACAAGTTTCTTGAGTTTAGCCATTGGAATGTGATCCCACTCTTGTTACTCGGGCCAGTAGGCCATGAGTCCAAGTTTTGGCTCCGTTCTTCCTTTTTTTTTTTTTTTCCCGGGGTCGCGATTTTCCTGCTCATGCACGCGTGCGCGGTTTCGCGATTGGCCCAGGCCTAGACCCGGCCCGAGTACAGGCTCTGAGAAGCCTCTTGTTTAATACAGGCTTCCAGCTGCTGGAGAGTTTTGGGTCTCCTTTGACGGACTTTTCCTTTAATTATGCGCCAAATGTTCTCAATCGGTGAAAGATCAAGACTGCAGGCAGGCCAGTTCAGCACGCGGAGTCTTTTACTACGAAGCCATGCTGTTGTAACAGCTGCAGTATGTGGTTTTGCATTGTCCTGCTGAAATACACAAGGCCTTCCCTGGAATAGACGTTGTCTGGAGGGGAGCATATGTTGCTCTAAAACCTTTACATACCTTTCAGTATTCATGGTGCTTTAAAAACATGCAAGTGTCTTACACCATATGCAATAATGCATCCCCATACCATCTGAGATGTTGGCTTTTGAACTGAACGCTGATAACGGGAGGGGTGGTCCTTCTCCTCTTTAGCCCGGAGGACAGGACGCCCATGATTTCCAACAAGAATGTCAAATTTGGACTCGTCTGACCACAGGACACTTTGCCACTTATCTACAGTCCATTTTAAATGAGCCTTGGCCCACAGAACATGGCGGCGCTTCTGGATCATGCTCAACAATGGCTTCCTTTTTGCATGATAGAGTTTTAGGTGGCATCTGTGGATGGCACGGCAGACTGTGTTTACAGACAGTGGTTTCTTGAAGTATTCCTGGGCCCATTTAGTAATGTCAATGACAGAATCATGCCTGTGAGTGATGCAGTGGCATCTGAGGGCCCGAAGATCACGGGCATCCAGTAAAGGTCTTCAGCCTTGTCCCTCACACTCAGAGATTTTTCCAGTTTCTCTGAATCTTTTGATGATCTTATGCACTGTCGATGATGAGACCTTCAAAGCCTTTGCAATTTGACGTTGATGAACATTGTTTTCAAAGTATTCCACAATTTTTTTACGCAAGCCTTCACAGGTTGGAGAGCCTCTAGCCATCTTTACTTCTGAGAGACTCAGCCTCTCCAAGACATCCCTTTTATAGCCAATCATGTTACTCACCTAATGCCAGTTAACTTAATTACTTGCTAAATGTACTTTCAGCTGATTCTCTGATGTGTTATTTGCTTTTTCAGCCCTTTTTTGCCTGTGTCCCAACTTTTTTGGGACCTGTTGCAGCTAGAAAATTTGAAATTAGCTCATTTTGTGGATAAAAATGTAAAATGTCTCACTTTCAACATTTGAGATGTTATCTATGTTCTATTGTAAATAACATATTGGCTCATGTGATCTGAAAGTCATTGCATTTTGATTTCATTCACAATTGACATTTCGTCCCAACTATTTTGGAATTGGGGTTGTATAACTCAAAACACAGTAATAGCTGTTCACATTTTAAACAAGGGAAAATTCAAGGCATTCTATTTTGTTGAATGCGGTATAAATTCTAAAACAGATTGCCGCATTAAGCAAAATGCCCGCACATTGCTGCATCCACTACTCTTGTTAACCAGTGTGACAAACTAGCTCTGTGATTACGGTGGCAAACCGAAAATAAGAAATAACTGGCTAGTTAGCTAGCTGGCTTGAAGTAAGATAGAGCTACTACCAAGACAGTTCGAGTCACACTTCAAGAAAAACTCTCCATCATTGAATTTCTCCTCAAAATGCTGTCAGCCCTCCAGTCTGTTCTATTCAGAATAACTGCCATTTCCCATCTCAGAATCACATTTCCATCCCGCAAGTATTAGCTCAACACTCCAGGGTCGGTTCTAGAAGTCTTTTTTTTCCATGCAATCATGCGTCTTTCTCCATTGCGCAAAGTTGAGAGAATACAACTTAACTGATTACGCAAGTGTTCAAATAGCTTTCTGAATCAATGTTTTTTAGTTACTGTGGAAAGTTTATCCTCTCGCATTGGATAAGCAATGTGTCAATCAATACATCATTACGGAGGAAGTGTCACGTGGTTGTGAACTATAACTGTGCGTTACGCAGATGAGCCTAAGTATACAATTGAGTGACTGGCTTATCAACTAGAGTATGTGGAGTGGACCAAAAGGAGACTCAAAGACAGGCTTGGAGAACACAAAACTGCCGTTCGAACCAACAATCCAAATTATCCCATGGCTGTTCATTACAACCAAGCAGGTCATAGTAACCCTTCCTCTTTGAAAGCAGTCGCCCTGGAGGTTATGCCTTCCCAAATAAGAGGCAGTAACCGTTTAAAAAAAACTTCTTCAACGGGAAACTTTTTTATTTTATTTTATTTATGTGCTTGCATTAATTGTTTACAAGAAACGAAGAGATGGGCACACCAGATTTAGCAGAAAGCTAATTTCCATCTGCAGTCCAACATAAAACATAAAACACACTATACAATAAGTCATACAAAACATCCAGCATGACACCACATTTCCTACAGTGGCCTAACGAGCTGCTCCTGATGTGTTGACCACATAATATATCTGAGGTCTCTTTTCTAATATACAGTAATTAAAAATGTGAGAATTAGAGGATATAAATATAATTAACGAAATATAGAAGTACAGGGAACACAATTATAAATTACTAAAGTGCTTATGGAAGTGCAAATGAGCTCCATAAAATGAGCAATAATGACACTGTTGAATACCAACAAAGTTACAGAAAAAATACCAGCAATGGTAATTCAAAGTTACATGAAAATATACCAGCAATGGTAATACAGAGTTCTGCAAGCAGCAGTAAAGTGGCAGTGCATGTTCTGCTGTAACAACCTTAAAATATAGACTAAATGCATGTAAAATACTCAGAATAACAACAGCAGTTTATTTACGCCGTCCCATATATACCCAGGACAGAAATCCCAGACAGCATCTCTTAATAGTACCTCAGTGCTGGCAGCACTGATTACTTAGAAGCCATCTTGCCGTTGCAAAACGGAAATTATTATAGTTTGAGTTATTTTTTACGATACCAGGGAGCCTGTTCCATTCTTTGATGGCCTTATAGGAAAAGGCTGATTGAGCAAAGGCAGAGCTTCGTAATGGGATTTTGCAGTCCCCTCTCGACACAGATCTTAAAGCCCTTGTTCTCACCTCAGAGCAAGGTTGTACATAATTTTTCAATGAGGGGGGAGCAGCATTGTGAATTATTTTGTGAGCAAGACTAAGGTATGAAAATTTTATTAGATTATCAAAACTTAATAGATTGTATTTTGAAAAGATATTACAATGGTGGTACTGTCTTGGTTTCCTGTCCAGTATTTTCAAGGCTTGTCCATATAATGATCTAATCAGATTTAGAGTGGTTTGACTTGTCTGAGTCCAACCTGGCATACAGTTTCTCATATAGGAAAGAATCATGGCATTCAAATACATCTTAGCAGCCTCCGTTGTTAACGAAGTCCTAATATGACGAAAGTTAAATAAGTTGAACTTCAGTACACCGGACATTTTTTTAATGTGTTTTTTAAAACTCAAGTTAGTATCCAAAATAACACCTAGGTATTTAGTCTCCTCAACAAGTTTTATGCTTTGCCCTTTAACAAGAATGTTGGGGTACACCCTTTTCTTACTTTGTTTGTTAAAATACATAGCCACTGTTTTATCAGTGTTCAACGTAAGGCAAGCTTGATTGAGCCACTCTGCAACTCCATTGCCTCTGAGAATTTGGCTGCAACCTCGTCGGGACTTTGGCCATGAGAGAATAAAACTGTGTCGTCTGCATATATTATTGTTTCCACATCTTTTCATGCCGTGGGAAGATCATTAATGTAGGTGGAAAACAGAAGAGGGCCGAGGACCGATCCTTGGGGCACCCCCATACTACAGGTCTGGAAGGGAGATAATTTGTTCTTGATCCTAACGCACTGGGAACGATCAACCAAATAGGAATGCAGCCATTTAAGTACGTTATCAGAGAGTTTAAAATTGGCAAATTTAGACAGGAGAACAGAGTGGTTCACAGTGTCAAATGCCTTACGTAGATCTTAAAACACACCCCCTACCACCCCCCCTTTGTCAAGTCTATCCTTTGTGACCTCGAGGAAGTAACAACAGGCCATTTCTATAGAGTGATTTGAGCGGAAACCAAATTGCATGGGATGTAATAATTTTTCTTTATCAAAATGACACTTTAAGTGTTCAACGACCACTTTTTCGAGTACTTTAGAAATGGCAGGGAGTATACTGATAGGCCTATAATTGGTTACTTCCTGTCGGTCACCAGACTTAAAAATAGGAGTCACGATAGCTGATGATGATATGCATTACAGACAAGGCTAATTTGTCACAATGCTTTTTAAGGAAGACTGGGTTGAGTCCCCAGGTATCTTTTGCTTCGGAATTGGATAAAGAAGCAAGGATTTTCATGATACTTGATTCACTTATATGAGAAAATTGTGATACAGAGTCAACAAGTGTTTGAACTTTCGGGGCCGTACAAGGCTGAGAGTCTAAAAACAATCTGCCTAGTTCAGAAACAGAGTTAATAAAATAAGTATTAAAATTTTTTGCCACCTCAAAGCTATCACTCACTGTTTTCCCGGCAGAATTCACTCTGAGCTGTAGGTGGCCGCTTTCATTTTGCCCCCTGCCAGATAACTTGTCCATGCAGTTCCATGTTATCTTGTTGTTGCCCTTGGCTTGTTGTGTTATATCTAAAAAAAAATTTGCTTGGATTTTCTGAGTTGTTTCGTTACTTTGTTTCGGAGACCTTGAAATACCAATCTGTCAATTTCTAATCCTGATTTTTTTAGAGTTGCATCTCTACTTTTTATCAAATGCAGCAATTCCACCATGAACTAGGGTAGCGACTCTCTGCGTTTACGTCTAAAAGATTTGTTTTTAGTAAATTTGTGCAGGAGCTCAGAGAGTATTATCTCTAACTCCTTACATGCGTGCTCACAGCTTGCCGTTTTAGTTACTCTATCCCAGTTTAATAATTTAAGATCATTTTCCAGATGTTCCAGATCTTTCTTTGGGATAAAAGATGTCGAAGTGTCATCTTTTGTACCATTCTGTGCTGTATATCTTAGCTTATTTAACTGTTGTGACACTAGAGTCAAATTGTGATCAGAAATACCCGTGATAAGATTATAGCTTTTAGAAATACGATCAGGTCTATTAGTTAAAATTAAGTCCAGCAGAGTTTTAGAAGATTTAGCTATTCTTGTGGGATTTTTAATTATCTGAGTCAGTTGGAACTGGTCGGCCAGGTCCTTTAGTTTTTTACGCTGGGATTTGTCAAGCCAGTTATAATTTAAATCTCCCATTAAAACAAGTTCTTTCCTGTTGCAATTTTTCAAAATGACTGACAGGTTATCAAAAAATGTATCATTTTCTTTGGATGGTCTATACACAACAATAACATTAAAACACATTTCTGTGGACAGCATAGTTGTTACCCCAACACACTCTAAAGCAGTTTTTGGGAGATCAAGCTGTTTACATAGCAAATTGTTTTTGACATATAGCAACACCCCACCACCATTACCATGGGTACGATCTCTCCTAAAAGTGTTATAACCTGCAATATTAACAATGCCTGGAGGAATAGACGGTGTTAACCAAGTAGACCTAAAAAATCAAGATTTGAATCAACAACCAATCTTTCAAGTTGTTCAGTTTTAGATATCGTGCTTCTAATGTTAATGTGGCCTCCAAATACCCCTTTAGGTTTAACTTTGGGGTCCCAGAGGACCTTAGGATGGTTTACAGACTGAAAAAACTTGGTATGTCGTTGTTTTAATGTTACCTTGGTAGCTGGGCAGTGAGCTTTGGGTCTAGAGCAACTTGATATTGAATCGCGGGACTCCCGGTGACACTGCTTTGATACATTTGCTGTTGGAAGGAATTACCTAATGCTGAGCTCCGTGCTCTATTCGCAACCATGCTGGGAGAGCCGCTGTTGTTGCTGCTACTGCCGCTGTGTTATGGCCTGGCAGTACGATGTTGGAGGGGATCACCAGCTGCTGAGCTTCGTGCTCTAGGCGCGACCCCGCTGAGAAAGCCGCTGTTGTAGCCACCACTGCCATCGCCGCGTTACAGCCCAGCAGTGAGAAGTTGGAGGGAGTCACCAGCTGCTGAGCGCCGTGCTCAAGGCGTGACCCCATTGGGAGAGCCGCTTTTGTAGCCGCCACTGCCACTGCCGCATCATAGCTCGGCAGCGAGAAATTGGAGGGGGTCACCAGCTGCTGAGCGCCGTGCTCTAGGCGCGACCCCGCTGGGAGAGCCGCTGTTATAGCCGCCGCTGCCACCGGCGCTACGCTGTCACCCAGTAATGAGGAGTTAGAAGGAATCACCAGCTGCTGAGGTCCATACTCTAGGCGGGACCAAGCTGGAAAAGCCGCAGCTGGCCATGCTAACTGTCTTCCAAGCTGAGGTGGTAGCCATGCTAACTGTCCTGTTAGCTGTGGTTGTAGCCATCCTAACTGTCCCGTTAGCTGTGGTGGTAGACAGGGCAACGTTAGCTCTGTTAGCAGGCTTAGCCTAACCATCAGTAAAAGGTCCAGGCTTGTTATGTTCAGTGGCGAGGGACCCAGGTTCGTTTCCACGTCTCCAGCAAGAAGCATAATAACTGCAAGATATGCAAGTCCTCGAAAGCGGCTTACCAGCAGCTCATGTTTCGTTGCCTCTGGCGGTGTTCTGGCTCGACCATTGTCCGTGAAGCCCAAATACAAAAGATGCTGGCTTCCTTTAGCTTGACGGTGCAGTTAATTGCCGGTTTTTGTGAGGAGATTTGGACGTATCACACAAAAAAGCAAATAAAAAATCAAAACAGCCGTAAAAAAGTAGTTTCGCTGTAGAAATAGACGCTTTTTAAAATTGAAACTTGGTTTTGGTAGTTTAAACGTATAATCCAATGGACCTGATCTATAGCGTGTTCGCCCAACAGCAGCCATGTTTATCCAAATGTGGAAGTTGGCCTATGGGCTGTTTTGGATTGTGAAATTAAAGGCCACTCAATCCCCAGGGTTAAATGATGAAATTGATTTTCTCCCGTTTCTGTGATATTCTTTTGAAATCTTATACCAGCTTTTATCCTTGACAATGATTGATTTTTTCTGCATCTGTAACCATTTTTGTCTTACATAATTGTATAACTATTGTTCCCAGTGGGGTCTTGAGCTTAATATCTTTAACATTTTCTATTTTACTTCCATTGTTGAAGTTTGATAATATTTATAGCTTTTGGAAAAAATTGTATATACTTTTTGGCTGCGGCTGTATAAATCTATTTATCTAGTAAATGTTAACTTTTTTGATGTTGAAGTCTTTTGTTTCTATTGTATGTATATTGGCTTACTGTAATTGGCACCTTTAAATTTGTTTGGAGCTTACGTGGCAGCTCCTGTGCACTGTGAAGATCATGTGCTAGGCCTGGTAGCCACCCACGGCCAGCCTATTTCAACCTGTCAGGTCGAGTGTGTGTTAGACCTTGATGAAGACCTAGTGTCGAAACGCGTTGGTCTGTCTTGTTGCCTTGTTCATGAACTAAAATATCACCTAATCTTCATCCTTGACGGAGTGCCTGTATTTTTTCCTTGGGTATCTACCTTATTTCATATTGGGCTTTACTCCCTGGAATCTTTTTCTTCCGTAATCAACTAGAGTACTCAGGAGGATTTTTGATATGTGATGACTATGACTATAATTCATAGTAGAATGACGTAGCATGAATACCATGTGGAATTTTTGCTTCAGAAAACTGTTTTTTCTTAACTACTAATTGGGATACCATTGGCTCACTTTAGCTGAAGTGGTCACTACAAAGGATAAAGATTTTTTCTATGGCAAGAGATCATTTTTTTTTTAATTGCTGGATAGATACTATGGACAAGTATATTGAGCAGTTTGCACATCTGGCTTAGCTGAGGAGTTTAATTCATGCAACTCCAGAAAAACAGGGATGGAACTGAACTTGTCCATATTCTAAACCACGTTCGAGCTTGGCTTGCCAGTGAATATTCAATAACTGATCCGAGTGTGCCATCTAATGATAGAATAATGTAACTGCGTGCATAAATAGAGCAGCTCCATGTCCACTGGCGTCTACATCTGCACAAAGGGGTTAAGACACCCATGAGTTCATTTCGGGTAGCTGGCGGGCAGGAGGATGCATGGAGGGAATTGCGAGCAATGAGAGGCAATCATGCTGGTAAACCTGCAAGAGATCAACATGACGACATTTGCAAACACCTCAACAGCCCTACAAGTGCAATACCATGGCAAGGCAACAATGCGAAGAGTTTGGAGACAGTTGACAACTGAGATAATTTCGAGAGATGAAATGACAACTGTTCTTTGTTGTCTATTTTCGTATTGTGATGCTGGTTGTTGCATTTCATGAATGAATGCCAGCATTTCCTTACTGCATTTGGAATTAGTATGGTATATCCGTGTTTTTTGTAATGTTCAGCTATTTCTAGGCTGTTATAGGCTCACTGGTTTGTTATCACATGTACAAGCACTTGACTATACACAGACTGTTAAAGGAATAGATAACGGCACGTACATACACATTGAGAGCCCATAAAGAAAATTTTCAGGCATACTTGACCATTTATGAAAAAGTTGTGAGCGTTTTTGTGTGGCAGTCCTAAGGCCACTACTGAGCTGCCATGCAGCCTCCCGGAGGGGCGATGCGTGACGTCATATGGGCGCAAGGGTGAATCTCCACTCTTCTGCACAGAAGGCAACGAGATGTATAAACTAGAGGTGCTACGTTGTTCGTTCCAGATCAGCCAATGTGTGCAGAGCTGACCGCTGGAACCCATGTAAACAAATATGCTCTGGTTAATATTTCAGTAAATATCAGTAATAATCTTTCAGCGGCATTTTGATTTCCGGCCTTTTCTGACCAATAACTAGAGAAGAGTTAGCTTGAAGCGCCATTTCTTTCTATTACCGACCATTGCGTTTACCAAAAACGTAGTTGCTAACTAAGTAAGCAGCTTACACAGTTCGTCCATTCATTGTCAATGGTTCGTACGACGCAAGTTAACATCTGTGATTTCGGGAAACGCACCCCTGAGCGATTGATATTTTTCCATTAGGACTGTTTGGAAACAGTGGTACACATCCAGTCTAATTTAAAATCTTTTAGGTATGGTAATATTATGTTGACCGATCACGTTCGGTCAGATTGGGTTTATTTTCTCTAGCAGTACGATCTAGGACAGGGCACTTGTTAATCAATTATCGCAAGTGCCGGGAACCTTGATAAAAAGTGTCTTATTGTGACCGCTGCCAAGTGGGGAAACTCGTTTGCAAGGAAACTTTCGCTGAACAAATGCCTATTTTTTAAAAAGGAAAAAAAAAACTGGTCTGTTATTATACATCAGACATGTATCTATGACTATTTTTTGTTTGATAGAAATACCACTGCATAGTGCAGACCCAGACACTGACATTACGAAGGACGAGCAACTAAACCTATTCGCATCCCCTGACAGTGAAGCAGCTGCTGATTTCAACGGGTTTTCGGACGTGCTTGACGCTGAAGTCGGGAGTGATTCAAAGTACTGTGGTATTTTCGCTCATTAAGACTGCAAGTATAGCACTCAGTGGAAATCAATAAAACTGAATGTTTTGTGAGTAATTTAACCATCCCAATGCTTGTGCAGTCTCACTCGCCATGTATAGCTTCTACGTGCTGCGCCCATGTGACGTCAGAGCATCTCCGCGAGAATTTCTCTGATTGGTTGAAATATTTTCAATGGCGGCATTGATGATGGGGTAATTCTGCTTTCAGGACCGACTTTCGGAGATGGATAGCTTAGTTGTATGAGCTCTATATGTTCAAACATTCGCATGAATCATTAGTTTATGACATGATCTATCTTCCAAACTGTATTTTGAAATTCCGTTGTCTATTCCTTTAAATCTACCCTGCTCTCTACGGTGACCTCATGTACAAACGTAAAAGCAGAGAAGCCAATTATACATATGTGAATGTATGTACAGGAAAAGATAGACACAGTATTTGATTATACAGGCAATATTTATCATTTGAAGAATAAAAGTTTTAACCATATGATTTAATAAAATACTTCCACTTCCAAATTCACTCTATGCAGTTTTATTATAAGCTATTTTTTTTTCTGGTCCAAACTGTACTTGTTTATTGTAAATGATTGTCTCCACTAATGTCGATCTTCATTTATTTCTTGTTTTTCACACATATGTGCACGTATCAATTAAGCTCTAAATATATGTAATCATAAATACATTATTGGAATTCAAATATAGAAATACTTCAGATTTATAAAAATGGGAAAACTATGCAATTGGCCAATGATTCTTTTAAATTCTGCAAAAGGTTTGATGAATCACACTCAGTACTTACTGCATTTGATTTTGAGGCCCTCGGCATGATGAATCGCCGCAAAAAATCACGATGGGTCAGAACTCACTTCTTTTTTGTGGTCAACGGATTTGCTGCGTCTGTTCTTTTCTGCTTCACATAATTTTCCAAAAGCTGTAGGCAAGGACAACATCCCGTTCGAAAGCTTATGCCCTTCAAAAGGTAATCAAAAAAACATTGATAATTGTCTGAAATCAACAAGACTTTTGACATCATATCACACAGTGCCTGGTAAATATGTATTTGTGCTACATGCACAGAACTGTGGGATGATGGTGGGGGAGGGGGGCTGGGGGTGATTTTGTTACCCTAACCATGGTGGAACCTGTTGAAAATTGTCCCTTTGTCTGAGCAAAGTTAGACTTGCATTGAAAGGGTTCACATGAGTATTTTTCATCAATGCAAACTTGATACATTTGATTAATGATATTTATTTCTGGGAATTGAAGTTGGTCAGCTCTCATTAAATGCATGCACCATAAAAAAGAGCCATATTTTGGAAAAAGTATCAAAAGTCAGAGGATGAAATTCATGTTAGTGCTTTTTGGTGAACACTTCATAAACAAGCAATAAATAAGGAAATCAAATCATGACAAATCATCCATTAGGTTAGCATGTCTGTGCATGCATGTCTATTGCATTAGTGACTGTTCAGGAGTTGCTTGAGATTGGTGGTATACAATGTAGACACTTTCCCATTCTCCAAAAATAAAGCATGGTACAATTTATTCATTAGTTTTAATTTAATTTAAAAATTATCAAATAAAAAATTTGTCCCTGCTTAGTTACTTAGGAATGAGCAAGAATGCACATGCTGAGAACCGCACATGCATTCTTGCACACACACACTCACAGGTACAAACAACACGTGTATGCCTTTAAATTCTTGAAGACTTTTGCTACAAGTTCCAAAATTAACTAAGGCCGGAAGGAAATAAATTATGACTACAAAATTCACTTTATCTACCTGCTTTGTTTTTTTTTGGGGGACAGAATGTAAAAAGGAATATTCAACAATACGTCAGTGTGCTTATGCATGAATTTTTGTGTGTGTGTGTGTGTGTGTGTGTGGGTGTGGGTGTGGGTGTGAGCGTGCTTTTGTGTTGCCTTGTTTTCAAATATAATGTAGTTTTTTGTATTTAATTTCTACTGAGTGAGTGAGTGTAATTTTTACACAGAATTACTGTTAAAACATGAAAGGACAATGCACTTGCATGCATTAAAGTTATTTAGGCATTCTGAATGTAATTGATGGCCATGCATCGGTGATAAACATCTGGAACCACTAAATCAACAGCAGCATCCGGAGAGATCCCTGTGGAACGCATAAGTAATGGGCAGCAACATATGTGGAGACATCTGAAGAGTGCACAGAACATATGCCATTGTTAAAAAATAATTAATTTCAGGGTATGAACATGAAGAAAATTAGAACCATGAGATCTAATCATCAAATGTGATATCTTTGGGATGGAGCAAAATCTCATTAGGGAGTGACTGAGTTGATCATAGAGCATCCTGACTTCTCCCACTGAAAGTTCTCATCATTATTAATCCTTCTCTTCTCACCAATCTAAGATGACTTTTGAAGCACAATCTCATGCTGTGTTGACGCAACAGCATTCTTTGTGCACTGAGGCTTAAAAAGCATTGGCTTTTTCCAAACAGCTATTCTACAGGTTTATCTCCACTGTGCTAAAAATAAATCAGCCTTTCCAAAATAAAATCTGAATTTCTAAAAATATGTAAATACTTGTTTGTAAAAAATATTCTTTTTTTACCATGTTAAATACATAAAAATATGTGCAGGTTCAGTTTAAACAACACAGTGCTAAATTAGCACAGGTTCAGTGTGAACTTAAACGCAGAATTAAAATGAAGACCACGGTGGCAAAAGCACTTTAGTCACAAAGTCACAAAATGTCCATTTTGAGAAAATTGAGGCAGTGGACTTAGGGGTTATGAGCCAGAGCAGGAGCCAAATGAGGAGTTGGAGTACAATCCTATAGTGGGGTTTATTGATAGTAATACAGTATTGACAGAGGGACAGAGCCCAGAGCAATACACCGTTCAGTTCAGATGGTACAGGCTTTGGTGAAAAAGGCATATCCATGCCTGGCCAGTGGCAATCTAGGACAGCTGCTTGATGAAGAGCACACTTCAGCAGAGCCAAACTGTCTCCAAGGAGCCAAGGACTGTGGAGTTTAGCCAGAACACAGACCCAACTCCAGTGACAGTAGAAGGCTTGGGAGGTGTTCCTAATAAACTAGGCAGAGGAACAGATAGAGGTTTGATTCGCAGGATCACGGCCCCTATCCTGGAGACTGAGAGTAAGGGCTAGGTGCTTGTTCCCATTAATAGAACTAGAAAGAGAACTTCATATCTTACTATCATTAAACATTACAATAATATCTGAAGACTACACTGTAATGGCTGGTAAAATAGAGAGGCCAGGTGCAGCGGCCAGGGAGAGAACGAGCAGCACAGAAACAATACAAACACAGAGAATCACACAGACCACCAGAAAGTACTCGCGCTTCCAAAGGACGTATAATAGTCCGAAAAAACCGAAGCAACGGGAGAGAGAGAAAAAGTAGAAAAGGGAAAATTCCTAAAGAGGAAGGAACTCCAAAAATAACTGGAAGATATAAAGTCACACAAATACTGACTCGAGATATTTTCGGCATAGTGCTTAGCTACAAACAGACACTCTAGCAAAGGAGGCATGGCGGACTTCCGGCTTATATAGAGTCCGGGGAAGCGCCGCCCCAGTTCAATCAGCCAGCTGGTTAAAGAATCCGATAGAAAAGGAATTCGATCTTGTCCCAGGACGAGAGCACCAAAGAAAAGCCCAAAACACACGCACGCCTCACAAACCATGACATACACTTTTACTAGCTAATGCTGACTGGTTGGTTAAAGGGCATATAGCAAGTGACAATCCAGCAATCTTCGCGTTCAAAGTAATTACTCCTGTTGTATTTCCATGCAGTTACAGATCTTTGCTTTGGGTGTGGTTATCTTGAAATGATTCTGCCATATTCTTAATTGAATGTTTCCACTTCCGGGTGCAGTCCAACAACAAAGGTTGCAAGGTTGCAAAACTTGCAATTTCCAGATGGAGAGTAGCTCTTTGATCTTCCGCGCATTATTTGTGGTTTGAGAGTATTTTTTTGTCTTTGTTTTAGGACTGGTTTTCCTTTGACAGGACTGTTGCCTTGCCCTTTTCTGAGTTTGATTGGATTTTTGTGGTTGACCTTGGCTTGTCCAAGTTTGATTTTTTACATTTTCCCTTGAATCTAGTTACTGGGTGACTTCTCTGTTTCTGACCTCGGTTTGTGAATCTGACGTCCTTTCTCCTTGTGCATCTGTGCATGCTGGTTGGTTCTTCTGGTTAGCTGGAGTGTTCCCTGGTGGTTCACCAGGGCACACTATGATATTTTGAAGGAGTTGATTTTACTTCAGGAATTTAAGAACTGCATTCCTGATAAAATCGCTGTATATTTAAAGGAGTAGAAAGCTTCTGCAATTGAGGAGGTGGCTGTTTGTGTTGACGAGTTTGTTCCTACGCACAGGACTGTCTTTTCATTTCCAAAAAGAGTTGACCAGAATCACACTTCTCAGAGTGAATTTGTACCTAGTTTGGAAAAAGTAATTAAATCCCCAAGTAATTCTAGTGAGCTCCCATAGTGTTTTTATTGCCAGGAACCCGGGCCCTTTATTCAATCTGTCCAGCGCTGAAATGCAAAAAACAGAATCAATCACAATAATCTCCTAAAAAGGTTGTACTTATTAATTCTGTCTTTCCCAGATGATGGGAAACACTCCAGAGAGTCTTTTGAATTTTCTTTTTGACTATTTATTGTAGATGGAATAGTTTCCTTATATGATACCAAATAAAATGTGCCTGTTAAAATATTGCACGATACAGGAGCTGCTCAGTCCCTCATAATGGAGTGTGTGTTAACATTTTCTGAACCCTTAGATTGTGGTACTGACATATTAATTTAAGGCATTGAGCTGGGTATAATGAAAGCTCATTTGCACAATATTTTATGCAGGCTGACTCAGTTTCTTGCATGGTGAAAGTTGCAATCTGTTCTAAATTACCAGTAAAAGGAGTTTCATTCTGTTGTGATTCCAGTGTCCTGTGCCGTTTGCCAGGACACTGAGGTGGTTTTAACAGTTTCTTGTATCAGGATTCTTCATTTCATAGTTCACATGTTTATGGTTCATGTTTTTACTTTTCCATGTTTTGTTTCTCGCCAGGTCCCAGTCTGCCCAGCCATTCCGCCTCTCCAGTGTCTGCTTGGTCATTTCCATGTTTTACTTCTGGCACTACATTTGGGAGTGGCTTATGATTTCAAACTTCTTTCTTATGTTTCTTCCTTCCGGGCTACCTAGTCTTCATGCTTGTTAATTATTTTAATTTATTACTAACAACCTACTAATCAGTCACGGGGGGTGTTTCCATTAGATAGGCACGTACTAACCATTACTAATTTAGATAGGGATTTAACTCGCATGCTTCCTGCTTTCGCTACATTCTTACCTGTGCTTTACTATTATCTAGTTTAACACCTTTACTGTTCATAGTATCTTATTAGGTTCTTATATGCTGCAACACGCTCATTGTTCTTAATGAGCAAATACCTGCTTTTGTTGTCTCATTTTTATTGCGCTGGTTTTCCTCTCTTGTCTTGCGTGCCATGTAATTAAGCAATCTCGTTTCTCCCTGTCGGTCTACAGGTGATCCTCGTTGTCTCGTGATTTTCTCTGCTATATCTGGGGAGAGGCTGGAGTTGGCTGGCAAGCAGAGTCTCGTTTTCATGCCTGTCTCTAGCCATAGTATTCTCATTGTGTTTTCTAGTGTGCTCCTTTGTTTTCATAGTCTTTGCCATAGTTCTTGCTTTGTATTTTCGCATGTGCCATTGCTGCATACCTGTCTACCCTCCTGTTTTTCCAGGGATTCTCCCGTATTTTACCCTTCTTTCCTGCTGTCTTCCCATTCCAATATTTTCCCATAAATCTCCGTATTTTTAACCTTTAAAAAAAAGGCTGTTGACTTGGAAGGCGGTAGGCGTAAGACCGCCGATGTAATGCTTTTGATACATTCCCCTTCGGTAAAGCAGGTGGCAGTATGCAGCCTAACATCTAGGTACAGAAGTCATTCAATAAAGAGGACGAAGAAGAAACGCAGTGGAGTGGCGAAATTTTTTTTCCCACTTGAGTTCCGGACACCAACAGAAACTCATTTGCGTACAGCCAATCAGCATTCTTGTTCTGGACCAAGGTGTGTCTTGAGACAGTAAAATTTTTCTGTCTTTACGAGCCTGCACCGACGCACGGTCTCGGAACCACTGACTGCACAGTCCATACCCATAATACTGCAGTTACATCGTAGATGCCTGCCTTGCTCTCAGCAAAACTGTTGGCCAAATCATTTGTCTAGCCTGCCATTTAAATAAATGAATTGTTATGAATGTATTTTTTCAAATATCTGAAGCTGGTAAAATGAGCAGGTTACAATCAATGTAGTCTAGCAATACCCAACTCGCCGCTTTTTTTTATCCTGCACTGATCATATTAATAATAAACTAGTTAGTGACACTGAACAAAATCCAATGAATATAAAGTAGAAATAACCGAGATTGCGTCATCTTATTCTCGAAAATATGAATGCTCTGTAGGCATACAGATTATTTTTTACGCAGTGTCTAGAGATACGGCAGTTTTATGGCTACGGCAGCCGATTTGAAGGGATTAGGATAAGGATCAGGGATTAGGGTTAGGGGTCAGGGTTAGGTTAGGGCAGGGTTTGAAATTGGGACTGCCGTACCTCTCTACATTGAAATGCATTGGAAAACTGCCGTACCCGTAGCAACTGCCTATTTTTTATCTTGCCTCGCTACTGAACGTTATAAACATATCGGCAGGTTTGGCAAGTGCTGCTAATGAATTATATTTGCACTTTGCTGTCGGCTGTTAATATAGGTTTTCGCGATTAAGGTACTTTCTTTCTGCATCATAGAAACAAAATCTTAAGTAGACGGCCATAGCTATGCTCAGGCAGAGGGGTGTGATACAGCCTAATGATTTTATACTTTGAAAGAGGTTTTGAATAAATCTTCGTGTCCTTTGAAAATGCGGTGGCCGTTTCCACTGCCAACCATTTTTAATGTTTCCAGCTAGGATTGCTAAAAATCATCTGTTCAGAGCATTCATATTTTCTAGAATAAGCTGACGTGATCTTGCTTATTTTTACATTATTAGTGCAAGGCCAGTGCAGAGAGGAAAAAATCTAACTGTCTCGAGACACTCCTTCAGAGGTCCAGCACACGTTTGTTGATTGGCTGTACGCAAATGAGTTTCTGTTGGTGTCCGGAACTCTAGTGGGAAAAAAATTTTGCGGGCGGGCCCATATAATAGACTGTATAAAAAGATGGACGCAGCACCCGGGTCTGAAAAGTGAAGCCAATGCGGAGATCTTAAAAATTACATTCTATTTAATGGCCAGCAGATGACAATGTTTGTAGTTTCAGAAAGAAGTTCAATGCTATAGAAGTCTATGAGAAAACGACACAACTTTCCCACCTGATTTATTATTTCAATAATGATTTCCCACATTATGGCATCTATTGCAAGTTTCAAGTCTCCTTCATCATATCATGATGTTAATATGGTCCCAACTAAACTTGAATAAAGGAAAAAGCCAGATATGCGTTGGGGGCGTGGCTATCTTCTGGTCCTCATCAGATCCACCCATAGACAAGTTCAAAATGTATTTTAATGAATTGGCTTAATATTTTCTAATACTTGAGAACCCAGTATTATGATTTTAATAAACCTGATAAGGGGGTGGGGGGGGGAGTGTATGTGAACAGTGGTTGGGATAGTGGGACAGCCTGGAGCGGGGTGCTGGAAATTTTCCCTTATTTTCAAATCCCAGTGTTGACAGGTATGCATTGCTGTCTTTGTTTATTTTTGTTTATTGGTATTCCTCCCTAGAGTTTTTTGTGGCTTTTGTTTTCTCATTTTGTATTTTTTGTTTGTAGCTCTGTGAAGCATTCCTTGGTTAGATTTTTGCTACCCTTTGGGGCAAGTTTTTTGTTGGCCATCGTGCCTGTTTTGTGTTCTGTTTTAAATAAAACTCCTGAGCCTACTCCTGCGTCTCGCGCCTGGTGTCCACCCGTCCCCTGCAACACATTCATTCTTGGCAATGATTTAGCAGGGGGAAATGTGTTCTCTCTGCCCGAGGTCACTCATAAACCTAACATGTACAGAAGAGCTGATCACGCTGCTTTAGTATTTCCTTCAGTTTTCCCTGGATTTGTGGTCACACACGGTCAAGCTTGCAAATGTGGAGATATAATCGATCAATCTAAGACCTTACAGAGTCTGACTTCTCTGAGAATACCGTAACCAGAAGGGATTCTGATATTATCTGTATTATTGATGTGATTCCTGAGAACACACACACACTCAGACTTACTTAACTGCTCAAGCCATTTGGGAGATTGCAACTGGCTGCTGCCCAGCGTGCAGATGGTTCTTTGAATAAATACATTAAGAGGCATAAAAAAAATGCAACAAGCAACAGTGTACAAAAATTTGTACAAATAATGTTATAAGGAACAAATAAATACAAGGATTATTTAAAGTAGAGTATTAGCGCACAAATAGTGAATTCCAACGGTTTGCTGAGTTGGCAGGCCGCGTGCCGACAACAACAGTTCCAATACATGCTGCACTCCCCAACTGATCCACTAAAAGGAAAGTGAGCGACAAAATGTTGTATGCATAGCTCAACATTAACTCTGGCTACAAAAAGCCAGGCTTAAAAACTTTACATTTGTAAAAAGCCACAATGCCACAACTGACATGACAAAACAGGGGTCAGGCGATTGGAATACTGCTGGCTGGACTGAGTGGAGCCAGAGTTGCGGCACACATTGGAGTGCATCACCTGACTTTTTCATGTCTGCAGACGTTCTATAGACAGACAGGAAGCACCCGAGATCGACCGCGGCCTGGGCAGCCACGTTTGACTACACGTGTGCAGGGCCATCGCATTTGTGGAATGCATCTCAGAGACTGCTTTCGTCCAGCAAAGTTGACCACTGCCAAAGTTCCTGGAAGACGCCGTAACCATATCAGCTCCCATACGGTGTGAAGACGGCTCCAGGATGAAGGCATCTCCTCATTTAGATCACATGTTAGGATGGTTCTGATGGATCGCAGGCATGCTACTCGTCGTCACTAGGGACAGGCGCATTCCAACAGAAATTGGCCAAATATTCAATGGTGTCACATCATTTTTAGTGGCAAGTTGTGCTACTTATCGCAATGATGAGAGGCAAGGTGTGTATTGAAGACAAGGTGAACGATACACTGACCTTTGTGCTGTGTAAGTGGCGGTGATTTGGTAGCGGTAGTGTGATGATGTGGGCAGCAGTAAGTATGGCTGTATTTTCTCCACTGGTATTTATTGATGGAACACTGACAGCACAATGCTATATGGATGAGATCTTGGAACCATATACAGTATTGTGCCACACATCCGCCAAAACCGTCATGTCATCTTCTTGCATGACAATGCTTGTCCTCACACAGGAAGGATAACCCAGCACTGCCTGGACACTAACAACGTGAGGGCGTTCGATTGGCCTCCTTATTTGCCAGACGTGAACCCCATTGAACATCTTTGGGACATTCTGGATCAGGGAGTTTGCAATTGGGATCACCCTCCCACTGCTCAAAATGAAATTCTTGGGGCTGTATTGGCAGCGTGCCATCAGATCCCTCAGAGACAGATTGATAATTTGGTGACCTCTATGCCACGTAGGATTCAGGCACTGCTTGCAGCAAACAGTGGACACACACATTATAAGTGCCGTTTGCCGTATGATCCCAGAGGATGTCTGATATTGTAAAATTGTCGAGTCTACATTGAAAAAAATGTGTCAATAAAGCAGATAAAATTTGCTGCTTAAACATTTCGTTTTTAAAAATTCCCATCATTTTTTTGTTATTTTCCCATTATTATTTTGGAAAGTTCCAAACAGGTGTTTTTTGAGTATTTCTGTACTTTTCCAGTCTTTTGTTGCCCCTGTCCCAGCTTTTTTGGAACGTGTTGCAGGCATCAAATTGAAAATGAGTGAATATTTCCAAAAAAAACAATAAAGTTTATCAGTTTGAACATTAAATATCTTGTCTTAGTTATATATGAAAAAGATTTGCAAGTCATTGTATTCTGTTTTTATTCACGTTTTACACAACGTCCCAACTTCATTGGACTTGGGGTTTATACTTTTCAGACAGTCTAGCCTATTGCTAGAAGTCCACATTAGACGTACTTTCCAACGTACTTTTGTGTCTTATTTGTCTAATTTGATATTTCCAAAAATTCATTCATCCATTGTAAAACTTTTTTGCTCAGATATCATGCATATATCAATGAACTTGCACTGGAGTATGACTCTTGCATGCTTAAAATATTCAAGGAGTTTTTGCTTCCTCACAGTTTTTCAATTTCAGGATCTTACCGCAGGAGGACCTGAGAATGAGGCCCTTTTGATCTGAATGAGTCACATGAGCCCCGGGGCAAAAGAGTCCACATTGGTAGCTTGGTTGCGGATTTGTTAAGAGGGCCACCAAAGCCCTGTGGTTAGGACCCACAAAACTTGAACATGGAGTGCAGATGGCTTACAGAAGCCACAGGGGCTCTTCCCCATTAACCCAGGGGTTGTGTTTACTGTTGTACAGGGGAAGGGCAGAGAGGAATTACCTGTCCAAGGATTAAAGCCAGCTGGACATCCCTCTGTGGACCCAAACACACCATGAGGTGTGAATTAACCCTTTGATGGAAATGATTTTGCTTTGGAAATGATACTCTGTTCATTACCACTGAGTACCTCATGATATTTTCAGTCTAGTATCAACCCCATCTAAATCTCAGCCCAAACCGGGTCATTGACGGAATTAAATGGACACTTTGCTGATTTTCTCCCTTATCTTTATCTCTATCTATTCAAGTTAGGGATAAAGCGTGAAAAACACATGCAGTTTTTGCCAATGTTGTTAGTGTCTCTGAGAATCAGCTTGAAAATTTGTTGTACTTCCTCTTCCAGTGCCACCATTTGACATGTAATGTGGTGAAGTTGGAGGTAAGGAAGAACTAAAAGCTTCATCGGCTTGAATTTTTAGACAATGCCACTCGGTAACTAGGGCACATGCTCTAGATGTCGCTCAAAAACAAAACTGCCCCATTGTCTGTGCTTGTACTGCAAACTAGCTATGTTTACAATAGTGGAAATTGCACCCCAAAATACGAGTGCAAAGGATGTTATGGATGAAGAAACATTTAATAGAAAGCTAGCTAAATAATGTGCCTTTGAGAACACTACTTTTCAAGCAGCTAGTGAAGGTTTTTTTAAGCTTGCGGTGGTAGCAGACTGGAGCAAGATAGCAAGCAAAAAAATTTGCATGCCATTTCAGCAATATAATTTCATGGTTTTGACGCTGTCAGCTTAATTCCTAATGTGGAATTGTGAACACTGACCTAAACTGAGGCAAGTAAGGCATGCTGTTCTTCTGATGTTAGTCACGGTTCTTTTGCGATCTTCTGGATGAATCGATGCTTTCTGGAGGAATGTTGGTACTTTTTTGGCAACACTCCTCGCTTAAATTGTCATTTGCATTTTTAATTGTTACATCAGAAATCCTTTGCTGTAATTTACTGCCTGAAACAGAGCGAACAAGGCAACATTGTCACCAATATCCCCCGCCACGGTAAGGTCACGGGAGATTCCATATTCCCATAGCAACGCCCTTATACCAAGTTCAGAGTCAAGGGCTATAATTTCGTAAAAATAAATGTCTCAGAATCACTTGTCGAACACATTCAATGGGGTCATTAGTACTGGCCAAACACAAAATTTCACCCATGAAGGTGCAAGAGTTTCCGAGAAAACTTGTCCCCATTGAACCCGGACGGATGGAATGACGGACGGAAGGACAAGCTCCATTCCAATATCCTCCGATCCACTTCGTGGCGGGGGATAATAATCAACTTCAAAAGGCGAAACAGTGGAAAGTTAGTAAATGTACTGAGGAGAGAGAATGTTGGGTGCGCAGAAGTGTTTCATATATCCCCTCAAATCCAGGAAAAAAACACTTCCACGTAAAAGGTGAAGAACATGATTTGCAGTGAAACAATTGATGTGAATTTTGCAACAAAATACCATTTCACGGGAAACACTTTTAGGTTCAAATCCAAAAGTCAGTGGAACTTTCTATACACCCATGCAGAGAAAACTTGTCCCAGTACACCTAAGTCAACGAACAGAGTCAAGGTCCATAAGTCCATGAAAATAAACTTCTCTGAATCAGTTTTCAAACTCATTTAATAGGGTCATTGCACTACTGGCCACACACACAAAATTGCATCCATGTAGATGCAATAGTTGCCGAGAAAACTTGTCCCCATTGCAACATCCATACACCAAGTTCAGAGTCAAGGGCCATAACTCAGTAAAAATAAATTTCTCGGAATCAATTGTCGAACTCATTCAATAGGGTCATCTGTACTGGTCACTCACAAAATTCCATCAGGTTGCCGAGAAAACTTGTCCTCTTTAAACACCCATACACCAAGTTCAGAGTGAAGGGCCATAACTCCGTAAAAATAAACGTCTCGGAATCAGTTGTCAAACTCATTCAATAGGGTCATTAGTACTGGCCACACACAAAATTTCACCCATGAAGGTGCAATAGTTGCCGAGAAAACTTGTCCCCATTGCAAATCCTATACACCAAGTCAACAAACAGATACAAGGACCATAACTCTGTAAAAATAAATTTCTCAGAATCAACTGTCGTACTCACTCAATAGGATCATTAGTACTGGTCACCCACAAAATTTCATCCACGTAGGTGCAATAGTTGCCGCGAGAACTTGTCCCCATTGCAACACCCATACATTTAAGTCCACGGACATAGTCAAGGGCCATAACTCTGTAAAAAAAATTTCTCGGAATCAACTGTCAAACTCATTCAGTAGGGGCATCAGTACTAGCCACATACAAAATTTCATTCACGTAGATGCAATGGTTTCCGAGAAAACTTGTCCCCATTGAACCCGACGGACGGATGGACGCCATTCCAATATCCCCCGATCCACTTCGTGGCGGGGGATAATAATAGGGTGGACACAAAACATCCCTGTAAACCAATTATAAGTGGTTGGGATATGTCCTGACCAACTTTCAGAGATCGCAAAAATATCCCGACCAACTTTTGATCTGTAGGGAAAATGAAAGGATTGCGGAATCGTAAATCTAACGAGATCTAGTCCAATGTAGAGGGGTGGTCAAACATACATTAAATAACGTAGTTCAGCATAGTGGGAGCCTCCGTAGCTTAACATAGCCTCACGTGGCGTGCCATAGCGATCCGTAGCCATCAGTGGCTATCTGTAGAAATAACTTAGCCATTAACATGAGAAAACCATGCGCAGAGGTTTAGCTGTTGGGCATGTTCAAAAGATAGCTACGGTAGCGGACATTTTTATTAACGTAGCAGTAACTTAGTTTAATGTAGTTACATGTAGTTTACCATAGTAACAACCGTAGCCTACCGTAACCAAATGTAGCATACCCCGTAATCAACAAATTTGGTGTGAAACCACGGGCAACTAAGGGCTAATACGTTACGCTTCGGCTGTCAGTACGTCTAACTACAGTGTACTAGGCTACCCTGTGCTTCATTGAAGTACTTAACTTACTTTAACCTTGTTGAACATATTTTAACGTACTTCTATGTAGACTGGGCTATGGTAATCCCCCCCTACGGATAGCTATGGAGGCCAACGTATGTGTGACCACCCCATAATGCTTGGTTTATTTAGTCGCGATAAATCTGCATGCTGTGTATTGTTCTGTTATGTATGTTTACGCTTTGGCAATATGATACATACACTTTCTTCATGTCAATAAAGCCTAATTGTGAGGCTCTGCCTCCAGCCCTCTCCCTAGCCACATTCCTCCTGCACCTTCCTCTTCACCATTAATTGGCAACACCAGTGCTGAGCCGCAGGCAGCAGCATTTAAGGTTGGGCGCCTTGCATTGTACTCTCTACTGCTGGTCAGTAGCCTTTATCTGCCACCTTGTGTCTCTCCTTGGTTTCTCTTCAAATTGGTATTTCTTTGTATTAATTGAATATTCTGTCAGGACCTCGCTCCCATTTTGTTTAGTGTTTTCACTCTTTGTCTATTAAACCCTTTCATCACTCCCCAGCCTCGCGTTTAAGTCCTAACTCCAGCTCCCGGTTTTACCGTTACACCAATTAAATTTTAATTCTATAAGTGTGAGCCCAGCCGCTTGCTGTCTTCCAGGCGTCAGCTAAGCCAAGCCAATGATGTAGAATAAAAAATTAAAAAAAAAACTAGACTGCGCACCTGTATTCTTGGTGCATTCTGCCATGGTTAATAGGTGCCAGCCTCTGGTCAAGGCAAAAGGCATAGTAAATATGAGCCCCTCAGAACAATAGTGGTCTAACTCCGATTTTCTAATTTTCCGAGTCTATTCATGCAATAATGGGCCAGAAGATTGTTAGTTCCACCTCTGAAATATAGATAGTAGTGCAAGAGTGGTCTAACTCCGAAATTCTTAGTTTTTAAGCGAAACATGCAAAAATAACAAAAATCATCAACATTGGCAAAAAAATACTTTCTGACCATGAAAGCGAAGATTCAAAGGATGTCACTTCAAAACAGGTCTAAATACTTACTGGCATGCTGAATTAGACAAAGTCGAAACTTTGGAAGCTGTTTTCTCAAAATGATAAAAAATGGAGTTAGACCACTATTGTTCTGAGGGGATCACATAATAAACACCTTTTTTCAGAAATAATTATTCTAAAAAAAAAAAGGTTGCTACAGGGCACTTTTAAGTGAAAGCTTTCGGGATAAAACCAATATGATCAAAATCAGGTGAACAGATTGTTTGGCTTGTGACATCAGAGTGTGACTCACCTTATAGCGCATTTTTAGGCTTGCGATTAGCTTACAAGGTCTCACATTAAATTATGTAATTACTGCCTGTTGATTTTGGCATGTGTTTGATAGTGCTTTAATTGTGTTTTTACATGTTCAAGTGGATGGGGATTTTTTTTGAAAAACAAAGGAGGAAAACCCCTTTTTTAAAAAATACACATATAAATGTGGACCAGCCCTAATTTTGCTTATCAATCCTTGGAGTCTTTGCTGAAGACCTTGATTAATGGACTCAGCTCTATAACTGCTTGATAGACATGAAAGCCCAAACCTTCGTGGCTGTTTCTACAACGTAGATAATATTGAGAACTCCTTAATTAGAAGAAGTGACTTCTAGAAGAAGAATATTGCATTTGAGGTAGTAATTAGTCTGTGCACATATCTTCTGACCTAGTCCAGCCAGGTAATTCAGGCTCTATGTATTTTCCCTCAGTGATTTTGAAATGTGAAGACTGAAAATTTCCACCCTCTCATCATTCTAAATATGATGTACATGCATTGTGCATTACACACAAACACAGACTCAGAGCTTGCCAGAATTACATGAGAATTACTTGAGCTTTTAATTGCTCTCCTGTGTAAAATGCTTTCATACGTATACATTCTTTTAGACTTTCGAGACCATGCCAAGTCATTGCACACAAGTTGATTTTGTGAGCAGTCATATTGGAATATATTTTCTTTGTTTTTCCTGCAGGTTCTGTGACTCAAGAACAGTTACGTAGTCCCCAAGGAAATTTTATATGGAGCATTTTGATGCAATGTGGGGCAATTTTGATGCAAAGATGAATATTCTGTGTTTTGACAGATGTGGCTTTCTTTGAATATTTTGGGTTTGTTTTCATCTTTGGTTATTGCTTTGTATTTAAGATCCCACTGACTAAATGTTACTCTGCTTTATGCTTTCCCTTAGTGGTTTTGAAAAACCTGTGTCAGGTCACTGGCATCTCGTGGGCTGAGAATTAACTGGACCTATCTCCACTTTTTACTAAATGAAGAAAATGGGATGTGAAATTTTGCTGCATTATAGTTTCTCACTCCAAGTATACTTTTCAGATATTTATATTCAGGTGAGTTATTGGGACTGAAAGGTATAATATCATGCCGTTATACCTTTAGTAGAATGATTTTAGATAGGGGATCTAGGAAAATGTAAATGGAGATAGACCTTTGTAATTTTCAAAATGTCATAAATTTTGTAGGTATATGGTTCTATCTCCTAGATAGCTCCTTATATTTCCAGAAATGTTTAGCCACAAAGTTCTGTCTTGCCTTGTGTTTCTTAAAAAAAGAACACAACAATGTGACTCCACCCAAATTTGCAAATTACATGTTCATGGTAAAAGGTAATACAGAATTTGTAAGAAAAACAGTATCTGACAATAATAATCACAGAATATGGGCAGCCGCGTCCTGTCGGAAAATAAATAGGACACAAACCTTGTAACACTCAAATGAGCTATGGAGTCTCGAGGCTGTTCAGTGTCAATTGCTGCTATCTCTATAGCCAGTGCAAATTCATCTGAGTACATTTAATGCAGACATGATGCACACTACATAGTAAACAAACTCTGGCCTTGGGCTTGGTTTCAACGAGTACTATGTCCATATTGTACTTGTTCATGTGCATACACATGCATCTTGCAATGCATGAAATATAAGATTGAAAATCAAGTAGTACTATCTTAAATGGCCCCCTGGAATAAGACAACCATTATGAAAAATTACCACAAAATACTACAGTAAAAATACTACAGTTTTCTTGAGAAACTTTGGTATTTTTTTGCAGAATTACTATAGATATACATACTATAGTAAATCTGTAGTTTACTATAGTGATGCTAAAGTAAACCACAAAAGTAAAACTCTACTATAGTAAACTATAGCAATGATATTCAATTACTATAGTATATTTGCAACAAACTATAGTTTACTGTAGTAAAGTGTAGTTTACTATAGTTTACATCAATTTTACTGTAGTAAACTATAGTAAATTTTAATAAGGGAAATGAAGGGTTTTGAGTCATAGATGCTTCATTCAAGTGCTGTAGTACCTACCTATCTAAAATATCCCAGATTTCATCATCTTACAACCTTCTATTTGGTATATTAGTGGGATTTTGCTTTGAAATGGCAGGGTGGATAGAACCTTTGCTCAGCGATCTTGTCATCCTGATCAGGTGACCCTATATTCAGCTCCCTGATTGGACAATGTGGACATAGAACTTTTTAAACTGAAGTGGACTGAAAATTCATACAAAGTACAATGCACTTTCTGGATGTTTCTCCCAGCTGCAATCTATCATTGAAAAAATTACATCAGGATATAGTACCTGTTAATACTGAGATCATTTCTATGGTAGAACATAATTTTTGATGAAAAGTGGAGATAGGCCCAGTTAATCCTCAGCCCACGATCTGCAGTATTCTCTTTCAATGACCTCTCTGACCACATTGCACATGTGTGGCCCCATAACATGAATTCATACATTTAGAGATAACATGATTCTTCTTGCATATCTGGACAGTGTTTTTCTCACAACCATCGTGTGCTTCCCTTTCATGTCTTCGCCCATCTAGCAGCTTGCGTGTCTAATAGAAGTATTGTCTCTTCAAAACCGCATAAAGGAAACTCCAAGGCACTCTCTAAAACAATAAAATGCCTTTATTGTCATGGCATGGTCATGGAGAACTTTACAAACAAATTCCAACGTGTTTGGGCATCAAGCTTTCATCAGAGAGTCTTGAAGTTGGGATTTCATGGGCCAATCTCACAATCTTCTCTCTATAACAGAGAGTGAGACCAGTCTGATAATAAACTCTCGATTCCTCTGCAGCAGAACACCCAGGATCCCTCCATTTCCTCATTAGAATATTATCCAACTTTTAAAACACTACAGCTTCTCCTGCTAGGTCGTCCAGAGTCCCAGTGTAGCTCAAGATGTCATTAATGACAGGATCTGTGTCCTGTTCTCTTATTAGATGTTCATGACAGAATTTCTGATCACCCGTGGTGTTCTCCGCAGAGTGTCCACAGTATTACCCCCGACTCAGCCTGATCTCCCTCTAACGCCGGGATCAGACTACACAATGTTTTTGTCTGTTCTAAAGTTTGCTATGTCAGATTGAGCGATTACAGAGTTATAAACTCTTTCCGCAACGTGGCTGACAGACGTGGCATACTACCCGAAGCTCCACAATCAACTGTCATTTGCAGTCTGTCACGACGTGCCCTGTATTTTTCAAGGAATGACGTGTAATCTTTCCCATAATACCTTTAAAACTAAGTACTTTCAGAGCGTGTATAGACAGTAGTAACCGGGGTAAGACGTGTCAAAATATTCCTGTTCTTATTGGCGCAACCCAGCTATATTACTACGGTTTCTCTTAACCAGAAAAAGGGCTCAATCGGTTAATGTTGGTTACATGCGTCACTGCATTACCAGAGTACTTCAATACCCCGGTCAGAAACTGGAATATTATGGGCACGAACCTAGACATTATCACTGAGTTGCCAGCTTAATGCTACCGGCAGTGCTCGCCGGTTCGCTGAAGTGTCTTGGGTATTTCCCACCAGAAATCAGCTTTAATCCCTCAGTCATGATGTAGTCCCTTAAAAGCTGCAGTTGGTAACTCTGAGGAGAGAGAGGACTTGGCATAAAAATGTGAAAAAATGCAACTTTCAGATCCTCCCTTCCCTCTCCGCTGCACTCCTGTCCTAAGACCCTCCCCAAGAGGAGGCTGCCGTGCACGCCAAGGCACGCGAGCTGTTATGCATGCGACTGTGGAGAGATTTTTAGACATTACTGTTGTGACCAGTCAACATTGCTGGCCAACAAGCGAAAGCAGAAATAAATTCGACATGAAAAGTAATCTATAGCAGTATGTAGTCAGTAAAAACCATGCACACGCTTAGTTCAGTAAGTTACCGTTTTTTTGAGTACAGAAACTGCCGTGAATCCTGCTGAATGGCCAGTAAACCATGTATGACGGCATTTAGCTGTGAGAGCACAGAAACGTTACACATATTTATGAGGACAACAACACAACTGATAAGACTGCCAGGTCACTTCATAAAAATATTTTCTGCTACTTTCTAATAAAACGACGCCAGTAACATTAGCCCTAGCATCGGAAACAAGCTAACGTTAGCTCGACTGCAACATCACAGTAACATCACATGCACTATGGAGTACTGTAACAATTACAAGACGCTGGCTATTCTAACAGCAACTGTGCTTGTTAGAGACGTTCACTCGCTTATTTGCAGAGCGTAAATGAATTGATGTCGGTTAGGGCTGGGGTTAGTACCAGCTGTGCATGTGAGCGATGCCAACTTGCTTATTTGCAGAGCATTGCGGAGCAAAAATGAACCAACGAATAAAGCAGGGGTTTACCTGTCAAGCAGAAAAGTCGCCAACTCTGTGTCAGTTTTTAATCCTTCCAGATCACGGAGTTCCTCCACCTCTGAAAAAGCCATCCGATGTTCACTCTGGTTTTATCCCAGCTTTGTCTAATTCTTTGTTTTGTGCTTTTTTTTCTTCTGGCTTCCTCTTCTTACTTGTCTTAGCCGTGTGTGCTGCTGTTGTCGGTATCGGAGGTATATGTTTTTTTTTTCCTCGCTGATGGCTGTTGTTGCCCATTAGTTTCTCTAAGCTCCTGAACCCTCTATCGGAGATTTGAGCATGACTGAGCACTGGCGTGAACTGAGGAGGAAGGGGAGGAGGCTGTCCGCAGCGCGTGCATGTGCACTGTTTAAAGCGATTTTTTTTAAATTGCAGTAGCAGCAGTAGGTGGATTTAAAGGCCTTTTTTTTTTAATTACAGAGTGCTAATTTTATGTAATACTGTCTGTACACTGACAGTTTTAGCAAAAATGACAAAAAGTTACTTTATAAGACTTACCAACTGCAGCTTTAAGAATATCAAGTAAGAGCGGGTATAGTTGCCATATGCCGGCAAACCTTTCCTCCGTTTCACTGCTCCACCATGCTGTAACAGTATCACTCTTCTCTCTCTAGGCTATGTTTAAAAATGTGCGTGCTGCGGCTTCATCTCTTCCTGGAGAGCGCTGTCAGCTACACTCCTATTGGTCTCAACATCACAGAGGGGACATAACCTGTCGTGGGAGACCAAGAAAAAAATTAAACATTTTCTGACCAGACTTTACATTTGATGAGAGTTCCTGCCTGAGGACATCTACATGCCAATATTGAGTTATAGTCATCGCACCACTTGAGTGTTATGGAAAAACCTAGTAAGTCATAAAAAGCAGATTCCGAGAAAAAGACAGAAAACTGTACCCCTCTGGGGTTAAGCTCTTGTCCGACAATAAAACTGACTTGGCAATTATTTGTTCATTACATAATAAGCGATATTTATGGAGGATTTTTTTCTTTTTTATCAGTATCCATGGCAATATGAATTACAAAGTTTTTCCATCTGAAAATGTAAAATGTCATTTCTCAAAAAGATGGACAAAAACCTAACGATTATGTAGTTGCAGTGGCATTTGACAGTTCAGTGTTAACTGCACCATCTGCTTCCCTCTTGAAGCCATTTTTCAGTCGTTATGAGTGTGTGAATTGTGTGAATTATGAATTCTAACCATTAATCTCCTGCGCATCCAATGCTCTGCATGGGGACTAACTTGACAGATCATGTAATAGGCATGCTGCTTCAACATTGGGTAATTCAACTTGCCAGGTTTTGTCATAACAAAAAAATAGAAAATTTTATGTGGAAGAACCAAGGAAGATCAACTTGCTAGGTTTTTACTTCACTACTGATTAAATACCAATGAGTTGTTAGGTTTTTCCATTGTAAAACATGGGATATCAATGATTATTTTTCATGTATCTTATTGTATATGATGAGGCAAAGCCTAGTGAGTACAAAAATGGTCCTAACTCAGTTTCAACCAAAATTAGACTTACTAGGTTTTTTTTATAACACTCAAGACAACCTTCTGGCAAGAGGAAGCAAGCCTTGAATGACAAACATCATTCGACTGAATTTGTGTTGTGTAATCACTTCATACAGGGCGACATAATGCATGTTTGGTGCATGTTCTCTAGTGCCACATAATGGGCACAGCACAGGAAGTAATAGAAAATTAACAATCATGTTCTAGCTGGGGACTCCTTGCAGGAAAGACCCTCTTATTTGTTTGCTCGGTGTGTAATGGTCGAGAAAGAGCACAACAGCATCAATCAACATCCTAGCAGCAAATGAATTTTCACAAAGGTGAAAGGTTTCACCGCTTGTGGCTATATCCTCTATTTTGATTCTTGCAATATATTTCAAAGAAGTTGGCACAGTGAAATATTTTCCACGTGGGAATGTTGCTATACATTTCACAACACTAAATAAATGTTTAGCGACTGACGGCACCAAGTGATAAGTGATTTAGGACTAATTTTAGTCCCATTCTTCCTGCAAACAAGTCTTATGGTGCGCAACAGCATGCAGTCTTCATTGAGGACTATTCAGTACAAGTCAGGACTGCTGGCAGGCCAGTCCGGCACCCACACCCTCTTCTCACACAGCCATGCCTTCGTAATCAGGCTTTCTGTTTTCTTGTTGAAATATGTCTGGGCATCCCTGGAAAAGATGTGCCCTTGGAGGCAGCATGTGTTGCTCCAAATTCTCAGTGTAATTTTTAGCATTAATGGTGCCTTCACAGAATTACAAGTAACTGCCGAGTGCACTCACTTATTCCCAGACCATGACGGATGAAGGCTTTAGGACTTTAGCTGGTAACTGTCTAGATGGTCCTTTTCCACATTGGTCTAGAGCACAAAGCATCCATTTATCTCACAAAAAACCTAAAATATTGATCTGTCTGAGTACGTTGTACAATACACATTTCCAGGGTGTGATGGTCCATTGTCAATGCCTCGGAGCCATGAGAAATCAATGGAACTTCTGGACACTTAACATAATTGTGCAAAAAAAGAAACCTTAAGTTTTAACTGGCATTTTCGGATGTAAGCAGATTGTCTGTGGTGGTTTTGTCCCAACCGGATGCCAAAGGCAATGCGGTGGGCTCTAGGACCAAGGGCCTAATAAAAAACAGACTCAGATGCCAAGGCTGGGGGAGAGGGAAAAGGTTTAATAATAAAACATGAATGACAAAAAACAAAAAAAAAAGGAAATCAAGGTTCCAAATAGAACAAACACAAGGAAGCAGTGACTGCTGGCATTGTCGCAGACCTGCTGTGGGGAGTGAATGCAGAGCATTTAGGGCTGGCAGGTGCCAGTGACATTTGCATGACATTTGCTTATATATGATTTATGAAGACATTATTTCTCATTTATGAAGGCATTATACATGCTGTTTAAAGCCTTTATGAGCACCACTTCATCTAAAGTGTGACCAATAAATCTAATAAATTCAAATTAGTTGTCAATTTCAGAGTGCTATTTACAACCCCAATTCCGAAATAGTTGGGACGAAGTGTAAATTGTGAATAAAATCAAAATGCAATGACTTGCAGATCACATGAGCCAGTATGTTATTTACAAAAGAACATAGATAACATTTCAAATTTTGAAATTGAGACATTTTACATTTTTATCCACAAATGTTGTAAACAAACAATTTCGAGGAGATTACTGTTTTTCATCCAAATATTAGTAAATTTCAACATTAGAGGCTTGGGGGAATGTGCTAGCACATCAGTCTGGAAAAGTTAAATCCTTTCCCTCTTGTTTACTGTATTCCAGGGGTAGTCGACCCTGGTCCTGGCGTCCCAGTATCATCTCGTGTTTTTGTTCCATCCAAACTGAATTGATTTTAATCACTTTAGTTTTCATGAACACAGCTGACCATATGTTGAAAAGCTCTGAGTTTCATCACTCAGAATATTTTGCAATACATAGTCAGACTTGTATTCGCCCAACAATTTCAGCAGGTCAGGCTTGGAAGCAGCAAAAACCATAAACAGCACTGACGCTCAAGAACCAAGGTTACCTACCCCTGCTGTGCACAATCATGGGGCAGATGGTGATATGTAATCTCTTTACTCAAGAGAAAGAGACCTCCAAAGCTGAAACTGGACACAAACATCCTGTCATTTTAAAAGACAATTTTGAGTCATCTGTGCCAGCATTTCAGATAATCTTGCAATTGTTAACTGTACCAGCTCGGGAAAACCCCAGTTTGCATTTGACAGCTTCATGAAGACTTAAATCCCATGCAATTATCTTCATTTCTGCCATGGGATGTCGAGTAAAATAATCCAAATGAGGACCTAGTTTCTAAAACTGTTGATGAAAGCATATATCTGTACAATTTGCTTGATGGCTCTTCAATATGCTAATAATTTGTTTGTGCTTATAAAATATTAAGTGCGCAAATCTCTTCAAGGATGGAAATCTGCCTGGCCCCAATTAATTAGAACTTCCATATTAAAATATGAAGAGTTGTCCATGGGTTTATCTTTGAATTCAACACCTTAAAAGTATTAGCAGTGTACTGATTTTCCTGTTTGAACCCTCCCCCAAAAAATGAAAGATACATGTTGCAGACCGTCTTGGGTTGTTGTATAAATATTTGCAATTGAAGCCTTTGACTTTTAGTATGATCTCACTATTTTGATTCACATTTTAACACAAAGTGAAAGCAAGCAAATGGCTAATGTTGTTTTTTTTTCTTTCTTCCGGTGTTTCTTTTCAAAAAGCATTATTTTGGGCTAAATTCAAAACATATAAATAATTGAGAGTGTCCATGAAACATTTATCTCTATCCTAGCCCAAATAAATGTTCAAGATAAATGAATGGCATTACAACGTAAATTGCATGGTTTTCAATTTGGTGAAGGTCTGTGTGTGTGTGTGTGTGTGTGTGTGTGTGTGTGTGTGTGCACACGCGTGTGTATGCATGTGTGTCTGCATGTGTGTGCATGCATGCGTATAGATGTGTCGTCCACAGTATGCAGCACAATCCAGATCGCATTAAATTAGTTATGATTAACCTAGAGCAAACTGCTATTTTGTGTATTGTTGGTGTTCATACTCTTTTCTTAAAGCATTGTTTGCTTTAATGACAATGTGTGTATATTTTATGGAAAACTCAGTGTCTGTTTTAAAGCTCAAGACACTGTGTGTTTTTCATTTCACAGGTGGATGCCCACATAAATTCTGTGACCAATCTATCGCGTTGTGCACTGCCAGGGGTTTTGAGATACCCAGCTCTAACATCTCTAGGAATGAGATTTCATGATTGAGAATCCCTTGGAATCCATGCTTCCCCTCCCATCTAAACTCAACCACAGCCAAAATTGCTGACTTACTGGCGTTTACAAGATGGGAGAGGGATCTACAACTCAAGGGCAGACTGTGTGTGAAGGAGCCATTTTCCTGGATAGGGGTGTGATTTCCAAAAAAAAGAACTTATATCTCCTTTGAGAGAACACCCATGAAATGCAACATATTTACTCTGAGTACTGAAAACACTCAACCAGTAACTGAAACCAAGGATCAATTCAAATAAAACTATACCACTACTGCAATCAGTCTCATTTTTGCCTTTCAGACCTCCCAGATGATATTTTAATCGTCTAGTTGCCTGGTTAGCTACACAAATGGAACACAAATTCATTGGAGAAATAAACTAATGTTGATTAGAAGCCTTTTTAAAGGACAATTAAGTAGATAATTATATTCAGTTGCTTGTTGGCTTTACAAATTTTGGAGATGTTCATAAGGGATCAGAATGTCCGGTACGCAAGAAGAGATGATTGAAGAAGTGGGCTAGACCTGTACCTGGGACTTCTCTTCAGGCCTGTTCTCCATCAGCTATTAATCATATAAAACTTAAAATGTACATTATTTCAGGGGGCTAAAGAACATTTTAGAATGGCTAAAGCACATCAAAAATAGGCCTAGGTATGCCACTGAAGAATTTTATGAGTGTGACGAGCGCCAGCTGAAGCTCGTCAGCCCTGCCTGCCAGCATAGTTTCCTACCACTCTCACCCATTATTCCATTATTAGTTATTTTTTCTCATTGGTTTAGTTCTCACCTCACTTCAGTATTTAGTTCCTGCTTTGTTCACTTTCCGTTTGTCGATCAGACCATCTACTTCCCTTAATCTATGCTGGTTTGGCTTTCTCCCTTTCGGGAGACTAAATTCTCTCTATTATGAGAGCTTGTGTATTTCACGTATCTACATTTCTCTTTCTAAATTGAACTCTATTTTCAGAGCTCGCGTATCCGCGTCTCTGTAGGTTTCATTACCAAATTGGAATTGGCTGTTTTCTCCCTATTGGAGTTTGTAAGCTTTTCCACTTTGTATTTTCTATTGCCATTGTTTCTTGTGTTTGTGTGTTCATTGTTATTTTGTACAATAACAAATAAACCAGTTTTTTTTTTTTTTGCCTGCTACTTTCCGCTTCGGGTCTCCCTCTATTCCTACACGTAACAATGAGTGGGCCCAGTTTTTTGTCTTCAACACAATGTCATCCCCACTCATCAACGAGTGACACTATCTGACCAAGAGTCGATATGTGGCGTTGAAAGAGTCTTTTGGCATTGTTATCTGACATTTAGGGTTAGGGTATGGGTTTGGGTTTGGGTTTGGGGTTAGGGGGTAGGGTTTGTTTTAACACTGGCATCAAATACAGAGACCAAAAGCCGCTGTTTTGCGCTTGGTCTGATAGCGTCACATAAAGACGACTCCGGATGAGAATGGGCTCGTCTTCCTCTAAGTATGGCTGCAGATTAGCATTATTAGATTGCCCTGGAGAGGTATCCAAGGCCTGCAACATTAACATACAGTTGCATTCTGAATGGCGCCTTTCTTAAAAAAAAAGAAAGGTGCCAGAAGGGGAAACGTAACCAAGCAAAGAAAATCTCTCTTAAAGCAAATAAATGGTGTGGAAGTGGAACACTCCAATGTTCCCACAGGCTGTTCAGAACAAATCTTAGATCCAGTTTACAGTGGAGAAAATAAGTATTGAACATTTCAACACTTTTCTCAGTAAATATATTTCTAATGGGGCTATTGACATGAAATTTTTACCAGATAACATAACATAACATGAATGGCGAGAACAGGCCGTTCAGCCCAACTAGGCTTGCCAGTTTCTTTATACTATTGTGAATATATCACTTCAGATACTCAATAACTCAATGGTATCTAGCTTTAAGTCAAACCTGCTGTTGAAAACTCCCAAGGTCTCTGCCTCAACAATATGGTCAGGCAAGCTATTCCACATCGAAATTACTTTTTGGGTGAAGAAATATTTCTGAATTTCAGTGCAAAATTTACCCTTGGTCAACTTCCATTTGTGACCCCAAGTTCTACTAACAACACTTGGTCGAAGGAATCCTACATAATTCACTTTGTTAATCCCTTTAACATATTCAAAGACCTCAATCAGATCACCCCTAAGTCTCCTTTTCCTGAGACTAAAGAGATTAAGGATCTTCAGCCTCTTCTCATAGCTTTCATCTTTTATACCCGGAATTGGCTTAGTGGCTCTTCTCTGAACTTTTTTTACAGCCTCTATATCTTTCTTAAAGTATGGTCCCCAGAACTGTACACAATACTCCAGATGTGGTCTGACGAATGTGTTGTACAAAAGAAGCATCACCACCTTGGATTTGTACTCAATACTTTTGGCAATGTATCCCAGCATCCAGCTGGCTTTTTTAACTGCTACGGCCCCATCGCTAGAACCTGTGAGGGTTTGGTCAACAATCACTCCCAGATCTTTTTCGTGTGGGGCACATTCCAGTTTTAAATCTCCCATGAAGTAATCCTGTCTAATGTTTTTATTACCTACATGGACAACTTTACATTTCGCTACATTAAACTCATTTGCCACATTTCTGCCTAATTCTGGATTCTATCCAAATCAACCTTAGTCACTTTAGTGGACTCTAAACTATTTGCCAAGCCACCCAATTTAGTATCATCTGCAAATTTAACTCATTTGCTCTCAATATTCCTATCAAGGTCGTTAATGTAGATGAGGAACAGCAGGGGTCCCAACACTGATCCCTGAGGGACGCCACTCCCCACCATACCTAGGTCAGATGAGATACCACTGACTACCACTCTTTGTGTTCTGTCCTGTAACCAGTTTTGAATACACTCCAGAATACCTCCTGTAACTCCAATGGAGCTCATTTTAAAAATTAGTTTCTTATGCGGTACTGTATCAAATGCTTTCTGAAAATCCAAGTATATGATATCATAAGCCCTGCTCTGGTCATAAGCCTTGGTGGCCACTTCAAAAAATTCCAGAAGGTTTGTCAGGCATGACCTTCCCTTACGGAAACCATGTTGGCTATCCCTCAAGATATTATTACGTTCAAGAAATAAGTCCAGCTCATCTTTTACAATAGATTCCAGTATTTTGCATGCAATGCAAGTTAAACTGACTGGCCTGTAATTTTCTGGCTCAGTACGGTCCCCTTTCTTATATTTTGGTATTATATTGCCCTGTTTCCAATCATTTAGTATTTCTCCAGTTTCTAAAGACCGTCTGAAGATGGCGGATAGCGGCTTAAAGATGATGTCACTAACTTCCCTGAGCACTCTAGGATATAAGCCATCAGGACCCGTCGCCTTATCTGCCTTTAGTTTATGCAACTTGTCTAATACTTCGTTATCCCTAACCTCAATTTCCACTAAATAATCTTGAGCGTTGGACATGCCCTCTGGCTGAATAAAAACCTGCTCTGAGGTAAAATTCTCAACAAAGTAACTGTTTAAGGTATCTGCAATATCCTTGTTATCATATAGCAGCGATTCATATTTATTCTTTATGCACTTAACCTACTCTTTGACTTTCCTTTTTCTGCTACAGCACTGAAAGAAGCGCTTAGGGTCAGTTTTTGCCCCTTCTGCAATTTGTCTTTCATACAGTCTTCTAGCATTCCTCAGCTCTTTTTTGACCACAGCCTGCATTTTACAGTATTCAGCCTTAGTGTTCTCATTGTTATCCTTTATGTACATCTTATAAAGATTCCTCTTTTCCCTCAAAATCCTACGAATACTTTTGGTCATCCACTGAGGATTCTGCTTTTTCAGCTTGCTTTTGGACACCTTTGGAATGAATTTGCAAGCTGAATCAAGTAAGACCCCCTTACATCTTTCCCACATCTCATTTACAGACTCACAGTCCAGGAGTGTCTCCCATTTTATTTCGCTTAGATATGAGCGCATCCTGTCAAAGTTTGCTCGCACTAAAATTGAAAATTTTTGTTTTTGAAGACACCTTTTTAACTTCCCATGAAACATCAAAATTAACAGTAGAGTGATCACTTGTCCCAAGTGGCTCCAGTACCTCAACATTGCTAATTCTATCTGGGTCATTACAGAGCACTAAGTCTAAAATTGCCTTCTATCTTGTAGATTTATTAACATACTGTACCAAAAAATTATCATTTATAACATCCAGAAATTCTTCCTCCCCCCTACCCTGTCCTTTCACCATTTCCCTATCGATACCAGGATAATTTAAGTCTCCCATAATAATAGTCCCTCCTCCTCTACAAGCTTGCATCATCCTCTTAAAGAGCATTTCATTGACAATACTATCCAAAGCTGGCAGTCGATAGCATACTCCTATGTTTAAACCAGTCTCGTGCTTGCCAATGAGCCTGACTCAGATATCTTCACAGGGCAAGGAATGTTCAATTTCAGGAATTTCCTGCACATTCATGTTTTCGTTCACATAGAGTGCTTCACCCCCTCTTTGCCTATTGCATCTATCCTTCCTAAAGAGCTTATAACCTTCTATATTCATCTCCATCCTCTTCACTAAGCCATGTCTCTGTAATCCCAACTATGTCATAGCCCTCACTAATCATAACAGCCTCAAGTTCTGGAAATTTATTTTTTATGCTTCTTGCATTTAGATAAAAACATTTCAGGTTATCACGAATGCTCTTCCCCTTCGATTTCCCATGTGCCCGCTGCTCCAAGCCCCTCACAACGCTTTGTTGCTTTAAAAATATATCACCAATAGTGCATGTAATGCTGTCAGCTTCCATCAGGGCAGTCTGCATTTCCCTCTGTACAACACTCTCTAACCTCCCTGCCCCCCAAGTCCCTAGTTTAAATAACTCTGTGCTACCCTCAACATACGCTGACCCAGTGCAAAGGTACCCCTCCAGTTCAGGTGTAGCCCGTCCGGCTTGAACAGGTCACCCCTGTCCCAGAAAACGTTCCAGTGCCCCATAAACCTATACCCCTCTTTCCTACACCAGGTTCATAGCCACGTGTTAAACCTCCAGATAAAATTCTGCTTCCCTCTGCTTGCACGTGGTACTGGTAGAATCCCGGAGAAAACTACTGTAGAGGATCTGCTCCTAAGCTTTCCAGCTAATTCCACAAATTTGCCTTGCAGAACTGTAAACCTACCCTTACCTATGTCATTGTGCCAACATGGACTATGACCACTGGATCCCTCCCCGCTCTGGCCAGGAGCTTGTCTGCACGCTCCAGGAGGTCTCCTACCTGGGCACCAGGCAGGCAACACACTGTACGAGACTCCTTGTCGTGCAAACAGACTAAGCTGTCTATTTCTCTAAGTATTGAGTCCCCCACTATCACTAACTCCCTTTTCTAAGGGGTAGAGGCCAACAGGGTGCCCTGATGCTCGTCATTCCCCCCACTCTCAGGGTCAGGGGCCAAGTCGAGTTCCTGCAAGGGCCGGAATGGTTGGACACCTCAACCACTGGAGGAGCTGTCGCTGTACGGTGTGCACGCCCTTTCCTACGCTGACGTCCTACAGTCACCCAACTTTCTCTCCCTGCCTGCTCTAGGTTCCCCACACCACCCTGCTTTGGTGTACACACCATTTCTCTAAACGACATACTACTTAGTTCGTCTAGAAAAAGAGTAAAGCCCCGGTTCCCTTTAATTAAAACGGACCGAATAAACAAGTCGTTTCCTATGTGAGCGAACTAAACACGGTATCTCCCCCTACAAGCTTGTCACTAAGCACTCAAACAAGCAGCTGAACTTTAATCAGCTGATCAAGGCACCGCAACCGGAGGAAAATACAAAGATAACGTAATTTGCAATGTGTTTAATCAGAAGAGCCCTTCGGTAATAATGAAAAGCGAAAAAGACAAAAACCCCAGTTCGCGTTAATATTCAAGCTTGGCAATGCGTTTATGTGGTAATGCGGTCAGGAGAAAGAACGAAGGTGACTAAAAAACCCCGGTAAACGTCAATATTTATTGGCTAGAAGACTGTCTGAAAGGCAAGCCACCAAATATGAAACCAAGCCAGGTTATAGTTAGATATCCAGGTAATTCGATAAAAGTTTTGGCGTTGAGAGCTTGCTGAAGTTTGTTAGTTTGTTTGTTAAATCAGCTACAGAAAAACCAGGCGACAGTAGCTCAGTCCTTGCAAACAACTCTGTTTTACTTTGTATGTCATACAATTCACTTAGTTAGCCGATAATTTAGCTTTTAAATTTATTTTACTTTACCTTACTTTGCTCCTGGGAGACTGAACCCCCCCCAAAAAACCCCCATCACCTTTGTTTGACCAGATTAGCGACTTAATTTGGCTGTTTGCTCACCGAGTTGTTTCAAGGGGGAAAAAGAAAGGGGGAAGATTCTCCCTGCCCCTAATGCTACAAAGGTTACACCTCGGGAGCAAATCGTCTAACCTCTTTTAATGTTTGAGCTTTAACACGCAAATTATTTTCAGAAAAACCCGTTTGCACAAGAGTAAATCTTCAGCTTCAATCTCTGCTCATGTCTTTCTCTGTCTCAACCCAAGCAGAATGATCACCAACAAACAGCGCTACAGCACAGCCAAGAGGTCAATCATAGCACAACACAACCGCAGCTCACAGATGTCTCTAACAACCCAAGTAATCCACACGTACAAAGAAATCAAAACAAATAAGCCCATAAATTATGTGTAATAAAGTGGAATGACGCAGGGAATAAGTATTGAACACATGAAGAAAAGGAGGTACAAAAAGGCATAGAAAGCCAAGAAACCAGCTGAATTCTTTCAGTTTTAGAAAGAAATCTTGCCCCCTGTCAGTGCAAATTAATATCAGCTGGTTTATTCCTAATTGATGGCCTATAAAAAGGTTTCTCATTACCAAGGTGTCACACAAGAAGCATCTCATGATGGGTGAAAGCAAAGAGCTCACTTAAGACCTTTGCAACTTTATTGTTGCAAAACATACTGATGGCATTGGTTACAAACGTATTTCTAAACTTCTGAATGTTCCACTGAGCACCATTGGGGCCATTATCCGGAAGTGGAAAGAACATCATTTCACCATAAACCGATTATCACTAGGTGCTCCTTGCAAGATTTTTGACAGTAGAGTCAAAAGAATAATCAGAAGAGTTGTCCAAGAGCCAAGGACCACTCGCGGAGAGCTTCAGAAAGACCTGAAATTAGCAGGTCCAGTTGTTTCAAAGAAAAAAATTAGTAATGCACTCAACCGTCATGACCTCTATGTACACTCACCGCGAAAGACTCCATTGCTGAAGAAAAAGCATGTTGAAGCTCGTTTAAACAACATTTGGAAAAGCCTTTGAAATTCTGGGATAATATAGTCTGGTCAGATGAGACCAAAATATAACTCTTGGATGTCATGGCACACACTGTTTGGAGGACAAACGGCACTGCACATCACCCCCAAAACACCATACCAAAAGTGAAGTTTGGAGATGGGAACATCATGGTGTGGGGCTGTTTTTCAGCATATGGTACTGGCAGACTTCATATAATTGAAGGAAGGATGAATGGAGAAATACACTGACATTCTTGATAAGAGTCTGCTGCCACCTACCAGGATGCTAAAGATGAAATAAGGGTGGAAATTTCAGCAAGACAATGATCCCAAACACACAGCCAAGGAAACTCAATTGTTTTCTCGAAAGAAAATAGAGCTGCTAGAATGGCCCAGTCAATCACCCGACTTGTATCCAAATGAAAATCTATGGAAATAAATAATAAATAAGAAACACTTTATTGAACCCTGTGGGGTAATTTGTCCTCTGCATTTAACCCATTCTATAGTTAGGAGCAGTGCCTGGGTACCAACTCCAGTTCTACAGCCAGTTCCTTCGTCAGGGGTACCGGTAGGAGCGTCCTATAACAATGCATGTTTTTTATGGGTTGGGCACCCCTGGGTACCTGGAGGAAACCCCTGCAAACATGGGGAGAACATGCAAACTCCACCCAGAAAGGCCCCAGGCAGGATTGAACCCATGGCCTTCTTGCTGTTAGGCGGCAGTGCTAACCACTGTGCCACCAGGCTCCCCCCGAAGACCTGAAGATCAGATAAAAATTATTTTAACAAGCTATTAATTTTTCAAACTAGTTTGACTTGCTTTTCATGCAAAATTTCTAAAAATCAGAAATGGTGTTGTATGATATGTTCAGTCACATTTCTTTGGACATGTAGTGCTTATTGTGATATACTGCAAACATATACTTACATAAAAGGAGGCAAAGAATCTGATCAAATTGAGATTGATCTGAATCAGTGGGCTGCAAATTAGTAGAAGTCCAGACACCAGGCCACCAATGAAAGCCATCTGATTAATAATGAACAATTCAAAGGCAAAGTAAATGATCTTGAGGCAAATGCATTGTATTGATGTTTCAGAAAGAAATGAAAATCATGCCAACCAAGTTAAGAGCCAGTTACCTCAGTGGTTAATGTCACCTCTTTTATTCAATCGTTTGCCATTTTGTAAGAAGCACAATATGAACTTTGGGATTCCATATATTCCTTGTGGTTTTGCATTTTTCTGGCATAATGTTGATCTATAAGATAAGTAATCCATTAGAGAATCAAAAGCACGTACTCAAGGAAAATTAGCCGCTTGTTAAAATTCTTTTATCGCAGTTGTGGTTGGAAGAAGAACCAGCATTCACAGGGGGTCCCCAGAACCGAGTTTGGGAATCACTGCAAATAGTAATGTAGGGAAAAGCAGCTTTATCGTGTCCAATTCATATTTTCTTGTGTATCTTATAGATGTCCATGAATCATTAGATTACTAGTACAAAATAATAAATATAGCAGATTTTGATTTAAAAAACTGCCCAAAATTCACTATTCTCCGCAGCTGCCCTGTCTCTGCATGGCTGAACTCCACACCCACACCACATCCGCAAAATACTTTCAAAATCACTCCGCAGCCACACAGCATCCGCAAAATATTCACTACAGCTGCCCACCACTGCACCGTGGATTTAGCCACCACGGACTCCGCCACGGTCCACTGCTCCCCACAGACCTCTGGTGTGCATGTATGGCTTATGTGAGCCTGGATGCATAGTGTAAGCCTGTGAATGCGTGGTAGTGTGCTTAGATGTGTCTGGTTGTGTGTGCAAGCATCATTACGTCTGAGTGCTCGCAAATGAGGGGTGAGGGTGCAGCTTGGCCCTCTCTGTTCCCACCAGAATTGCTACAGTGCCTTAGAGAGGCAGGATTCAATGGCTCCCCACCGTGATTCCAAAACCAATCCCAGGGCATGGACAGCTTTCTCTCAGAGCCATGTCTCTTAATTGCTGCAGGCTGCAAGTTCCCCAGTCAATTCCCAGAGCTGAGGCATAGGTGAAGCTGCTTAATTTCCGTATTAATTCATTGTTCTGTTCCCCGTGCCGCTCTGTTTGCTATTCAGCATGTGAACTGTAATCTGGTCTGACATATTTCATCTTCTGCGGATTGCCCAATGGTGAAAAATAAGCATGCTTTTAAACTCTTATTTTCAGTTATTTTGACTCTTTAGTCAAACCCCTTGCATTAAGCTGTGCCAGCAGAGAGCTCTATCTGCTACTTTTCCCTTGAAACAGATTGCTGAGTTTTTTTCCCCCCTTCTCCTTTCATTAAATAAGGATTCCCTCCATATCAGGAACTTTAATTATCACTGCTTAACCTGTGCTCCTTGGTGCCTGAGCATATGACACAGGGTGTCATTGAACACCATGACCTGGTGTTCAATTACTGACCTGGTGTTCTAATATTTCTGTAGCAGCAATACCTCTGATCAGTAACACTGAAGAGGTGCACATCATAGGTTGTTCTCTAGCTGTGTAGAGGAGGCAGACCTCCAGTCAACAGGTTTTTTCCATCTTAGACTCACGTATACCTCCTTTGATTGATCCGGCGCTTGCAATCTCTTTTTTGCCAATACAGTAAAAACAGAGCCTTCACGCTCAATGCCTGCACTTCTTAATTGTGCGCAAGCAAATTTATGATACTTTCGTATGTGACTGCATTGACAGTACACACAACTGAACAGGACTTCGCCTTGGACAAGTTTACTGGCCATCTGGAGAATGAAGGAGCAAGTTTTCATTAATCAGTGTAAACACATGAAGCAAATTTACTGAGTAACTCGATCACACTCAGCTTGCGCTCTCCTGAAAAGGTAGGTTTCAAAGCTTTCATACTGCATTCATTGTGTGATGGCCCATTTGAGTTTTGTATTTCATGTACTATTTTAGATGCTATGCTACTGATCATGAATTGAATTTATAGACTATTCATGGAGTGCTCCTCATATCTTTTTATACCTGGAGTGTTTCTTCAATGAGTAATTAATCCTTTTTTCTTTCTTTCCTTCTTTCTTTCTTTTTGCATGCATGCATCGTCACCAGGTCTTTATCCAGCCACCCGTCTTTTGGATGGGCAATTTCAAATCTGGTCAAATAAGAGCAGGTAAGAAATTTTCATTGACAGGGAAAATAAACTAAATAATCTTCACGTTATCAGAATTTCCAAAAAATTTTACCAAGCATTTAAATCTTGTATTTAGATTTAAACCCTTATTTCTATTACCTTTTTTTCTTAAAAAGAAATTCTGCCACTGATTTCAGGTCATTTTTACTCCTTTCTAGATTCTTACCCCATGGACAAATTTAGATATGAGTCAAAGTTGCTTTAAATCAGTGGCAGAATTTCTTTTTCTTTTGAAAAAAAAAAATTGCTTGTAAAAGAGCTTGTCTACAACAGTAACCGCATTTCGCTTTTCCAAGATTATAGTGCCGACCTAATGTAGAGATGCCGGTCCTTTGATTGGGTTAAGTGAAGACTGCGAGAACTTCATCAAAAGTTCTTGCTCTGCAACCAATGCACACTGAGAGTGTTGGTTAATGGCTAAGAGCAGTGACCACAAAGCAGCTGAATCTGTCTTCATCCTCTCTGCCAAGGAGGTCATGTTTTTGCCGGTGTTGGTGTGTCTGTCTGTCTGTTTATGTACAAGGTAACTCAAAAAGTCATGAACGGATATCCCTGCAATTTTGTGGGAGGGTTAGTATTACATCAGGGATGGACCCTATTGATTTTGACCGTGATCAGTCAAAAACAATATTGCCGTGACAGCAGCCAGCTTGAAATCCTATGACACGCGATAACTGAACTTCGCTCCCAGTGATATCACTCAAATTTTGTGGGTTGATTGGCCTCACATCAGGGACGGAACCTTATCCTTAAATTTCTTATGACCCATATTCACTCAGCAAGATTTTGACTGTGCCGCCTTGGCGAAGGTTTGCATTCTCAGAGTGCCTCTAGTATTGTAAAACCCCAATTCCGAAATAGTTGGGACAAAGTGTAAATTGTGAATAAATCAAAACGCAATGACTTTCAAAACACACCAGCTAGTATTTTATTCACAATAGAACAGAGATAAGTAAAGTAAAGTAAAGTACACTTTTATTGTCCCCAAGGGGGAAATTTAGCTTGGGCTACAGTCACTGCATCAAGGACTTACAGTTGCACGCACATTGCATTAAAACAACATGTTCCACCAGACCCATCATTCACATTACAGGTAACACAGCAGACAGCTCAGCCAAATAAATAAATAAATAAAATAAACAATAATAATAATAAAGCACTACGCCGTACATTATGGCTACACCGTACACCATACACAGGGGTTGGAAGTAAACACCAGCAGAGTAAGGCTACAAGACCAATAAATACATATAATAAATAAATAAGTAAAAAATCTCTCCTATCTGCTGTTTAGCATCTTCATTGCGGCTGGTATGAAGGAGTTCTTGTATCTATTTAACCTACAACTAGGCATCCTCAGGCGTCTGCCTGAGGGCAGTAGAGCAAATTCATGATTCAGTATGTGCGTGGGGTCCTCCAGAATCTTCAGTGCCTCCCTGAGCACTGACTTTTCGTAAAGAGACTGCAAGTAACTCTGGTCTGAATGTCCAACAATCCTTAAAGCTGTTTTAACCAGATGCCCCAGTTTTGACGTGACATGAACTGAGAGATTGCCATACCAGGTTTGCATACCATACCGTATCACACTCTCAAGAATTGATTGAAAAAATAAAAGAAGGAGTTTACTGTTGACACCATACAGTCTAAGTCTTCTTAAGAGGTACATCCTCTGTTGGAGCCTCGCACAAAGAATATCAACATGAATGTGCCAAGTGAGTGAGCTGTCAATAAAAACACCAAGGTACTTGTATGAAGTGACCTGGCGTATGGGCGTGTTATGGATGCACAATGGACTGGAGTCAGAGATTGCTCTTGGGTCAAATATCATCTCCTCCGTTTTCTTGACGTTAACAACCAGATGGTGGGCATCACACCAGTTTACAAACTGCTCAATTTCTGAATGATATGAGGCTGCGTCCTGAAGCCTAGGATGGCAGTATCATATGAGAATTTAATAAAGTAATTTTGATGGTGTTTACTCACACATTTCGTTGGTGTAAATAGTGAAAAGGACAGGGGAGTTCTTACATCCCTGTGGGGCCCCTGTGCTAATGGATTTAGGGTGTGAGATGGCTTTGTTAACTTTTACATATTGCATCCTATCAGTTAAAAAGGAATTATACCATTTAATAATGAAAGGGTTTACGCCCATCTTCTTCAGTGTCTCCAGTAGTAAAAAGGGCTGGACTGTGTTAAACGCTGAACTAAAATCTATAAAAAGTAAACGTGCATAGGCCTTAGCATCCTCCAGGTGTTTCAAGACAAGGTGGGTGACGCTACTAATGGCATCATCCGTACTCCTGCCCTGTTTGTAGGCAAACTGCCAGGGGTCTAAGTTCTTGTCTACTTCAGTTTTTAAAATAGATACCATGTATTTCTCAAAACATTTCATAACGATGGATGTCAAGGCCACTGGCCTAAAATCATTATTCTCTTTGGGACAGGGCTTTTTGGGGACTGGAGTGATAAGTTTTTTTCCATTGGGCTGGAACAGTGTGTGAGTGTAGTGATCGCTGAAAGAGAGGGCACCAGGCCGGGACAAGCTCCTCCGCACACGTTTTGAGGAGGCAGGCAGGATTCCATCTGGACCCATAGCTTTCCTGGTGCACACCTGCTGGAAAAGCGACTGTATCCTTAACCAGTCCACTTCATGCCCTACTCCCACATCCGCACTTAGTGAGTCCAAGACCGAGATACACTCATTTGAGAAGTCCTGGGTTTGAAACCTAAGATAAAAGTCATTTAGTTCATTAGCCTTCAGGTGGTCATCTGAAGCAACTATATGCCCTTTGCTTGGTACCATATTCGCAATGGCCTTCATTGAATCCCAAAGTTTTTTAGAGTTCATGGTTGTAAAATGGTTCTCAATTAAGTCCTTTCGGCTTCTCCTAGCCTTTTTGAGCAACTGATTTAGTTCCTTTTGTACCACTTTTAATCCAGCCCTATCTTTATTTCTAAATGCTGCCTATTTTCTATTAATGCAGTCCTTTATATCCTTGGTCACATAGGGCTTGTTATTTGGGTAGACTACAATTTCTCTTTTGGTGAGAACACTATCTACGCAGTAGTTAACGTAGTCTGTGATTGTGTCCGTGGTCACATCAATGTCTATGTCATAAAAGACGTCCCAGTCTGTACACAAAAGGCAGCCTTTAAGTGTTTCTATTCCATCGTCAAGACCACACAGTAACAGTTTTCACTTCAGGCTTGCTGCGTTTCAGCATGGTTTTGTATGCTGGAATTAAGTGGACAGTACTGTGGTCCGAGTTAGCTAGAGGGGCTTTGGGTTTGGCGATGTAGGCATTTCTGATGTTACCGTAACACTTGTCAAGAGTCCTGTTATCATGTGTACTGCACTCAAAGTATTGTTCGAAACCAAGGAGTGCTAGTTCGAGTTTGCAATGGTTGAAATCCCCCGTAACAAACACAGGTGCGCCTGGTAAACGCTGTAGTTCCTGATGTACACGATCTGCAATGTGAGTTGCGGCTCTAGCTGCATTCCCGCTGGGGGGAACATAAATGACGCACACAGACACACTTCCGAACTCCCTTGGGAGATAGAACGGTCTTAGAAACAAGTGCAAAATCTCAACATCATGAAAGCAGAGCATTCCCCTAACTGTGTACTGTTTGCACCAGTTTTTACTCACATACACAGCCAAGCCGCCACCTCTGGTTTTCCCAGTTTGTTCCGTCCTATCTGCTTGGATCAGTGAAAATCCTTCAATGTCAACCGGAGAGTTTTGTATATCCTAGTGGAGCCACGTCTCTGTGATTGCGATCAGGCTTGAGGTGCGGTACTCAAGCATGTCCTGGTGTTAATTCGAAGTTCGTCCATCTTGGCCCGAAGTGATAACAAAGCAAATGTCGAAATTGAGAAATTTTACAATTTTATCCACAAAATGAGCTCATTTTCAAATTTGATGGCTGCTACAGGTCTCAAAGAAGTTGGGAGAGGGGCCTGTTTACCATGGTGTAGCACTCCCTCTTCTTTTTAACACAGAGTGGAGGCGTCTGGGCATTCAGGAGACAAGTTTATTGAGTTTAGCCATTGGAATTTGATGCCACTCTTGTATAATACAGGCTTTTAGCTGCTGGAGAGTTTTGGGTCTCCTTTGACGGACTTTTCCTTTAATTATGCGCCAAAAGTCATTGCATTTTGATTTTATTCACAATTTACACTTTGTCCCAACTATTTCAGAATTGGGGTTGTATATTGACTCCTCTGTGATCTGTGAATTCGTCAGTATACTCTCCCACACCAGCTCCCTCCGATCTTAAGCCAGCTGTCCATCAATATGTTTATTTAGGTATCCCACTATGATCTATGACAACACTCTAGTTATGGTTTGTGTCTTTCAAATTTAACCACTGACCTTAATCCTGTTCTGTTGTGTTAGCTGCTGTTTCTGGGATGTTTGCAACATGTACTGGTATTTTCTGTCGTGAAAAGATTTGTTCTTTGTTTATGTAATATATTGCTGCCATTAAGAGGAAATGAGTGTCTTAAAAAGTTATATTGGTGATACTATGATGCATTACACCCTTTATTCTCTTTCTCAACTCCTTTCTGAGATAGATTATCCTTCTCTCCATAGGTGAATTCTTTCTTTTACCTATGTACTATTAATTAAAACCATAAGTTATTGCAGCAACTTCTGCAATCGATATTATCATTATTCACCTCCGCCAAGGAGGTGTATGTTTTTGCCGGCGTTTATCTGTTTGTCTGTCTGTCTGTTAGCAGGATATCTCAAAAACGGCCGCATAGATTTTAACCAAACATTGCAGGATCTTAGAGTAGCACAAGAGGAACAAGTGATTTAATTTTGGCATATCTAGGCCAAAGTTCAAATCCAGCTATGCTGGCAGAGATCTGAAGTCTTTCCAATGGGCCGGATTTCCAATCAGCATGCTTTTGGATTTGCTGCCACCTGGCGGTGGAATGCAACAACACCCTACATCAGCCAACGAAAATAACTAATGCGCAGAGTTGCCTTGGCGTGGCGGAAGTGCTGCGCTCTCTGAGTGCTCTTTTTGTTATATACAGCAGCAGTATAATTTTCTCAATAATTTCCCATCTAAGGAACTCTCTTCTTGTTTTTTTAATTAGCTTTCTAAGCTATTCTTTCTCTCTTTCTCAGCTTCACATACGTTTTTCACTTTGGAAACAGACACAGCTAAATCCTTGGGCCTATGGGGTTAAGGGTAAATGGACTGGTCTTGGCTTTTCTTTTCATGTTTTCTGTGTCGTGCACTGGCAGATTTAGATATGGGCGACATGGACAGTCACCCAGGGCGGCATCTTGACAGGGGGCGCTGGCGGGAGCGCAAAAAAAAAAAAAAAAAAACCACTAATTTGCTGCCATCACTTCATAACTCCACTCAGTGGATTTAAAATATGCGCCTGGGCGCCTTCTATCCAACACGGCAGGCTGCTGGCTGCCTGTGTTCTGGCAAAGATGCACCTTTCCGAAGAGAGAAGGGAAGGGTCAGCATTGGCAGCTTTGGCCCGTTGCACTGATACAGAGCGTAAGCCATCTCAGGGAGGACAGGGTCTGTATGTGCGCAAATGTAACTAAACGGGAGAGATGTGGATTTCCTAAATCTATAACGGTTACACTTCTCGACTGATTTCAACAAGCTGTATGTATAGGGTTTATGATCTATGATGGAGTACGAAGAAAACGTTTTTATCTTCAGTAACTTTGAATACGTTAGTTAAGCCATGATTGCTGTTTGATGCTCAAGAGAGGATTATGGTATCAATGTTGGAATCGTTAAATGAAATTAATTTGTTGCTTAATGGAAAATAATTCACCAAGAATTTTAAAATGTTGTTCAAGTATAGATCTAGCTTCTGTCTTCTGAAGGCGAGACAGCGCGAAAAAAATAATTACATTACCCCAAGACCAATGCCTGCAAATGGCCATTTTTAATGCCTTTAAAAGCCTTAGTTTTCACTTTAATTATTTATCAATGTTTAATACTTTCTGAACCCTGTTAAAAGTCTCAGCATTCATTGCTAGCTGACGTTACCTTTATCAATGATATTAGCTTAGCTATGATTATTGTTGTTTTAATTAATTATTATCATTTTTTATTTTTATTTATTTTAACATTTTGTATTACAAATTTCCTTGTAAACTATGTTATTTTAGTTGTTTGTAGTGCAGTGCCCTGCTGAAAAGGAGACATGGTCACAGTCATCCCCCCTGCTTAAATTAATTTTTAAATAAAGTAAATAACTGGGAAAGAATTCCGTATCCAACCTCCACTTTTTTGGCTCTTTATTAGCCGAACGATTTGAAAAGGGGGCGCCTATATATATATATTTTTTCTTGGGGGGGGGGGAGGAGTTTAATCAGTGGAAAGGGTGTTTAAAATTTAATATTAACATTTAATATCTCAAATGTATATGCTGTGCATGCCCTAGCAACCCGGTGTGTCATCAGTATGGCTGCCGCTGTTATATGCAAGTACGCTTGGCGTTTTTTCACACTCAAATGTTTCTCTTGGCACCCAAACCTCCACGTAAGCCGAAAAAGTACTGATTTTATTTGCTTTTGAAAGAGGTTGAATATGGAATTCTTTCCATGTGAGTTAGCCTATGTTGCTGTTCTCACGTATAAAATAGACAAAAATAATCAATTGTCACTTTCAATTCGACTAGTACGTAACGTTGGATTGATATAATTTTTAATAAGGAAGGATGCTAATGTGTACTTTGGGCTTGGCTGGAAAAAAAAAAAAACTAGAACCAATTTAATCTGACCTAACACTTTTTTTATCATTTGGTTAACCTTTATTAGCAGACATTGTAAAGCTTATTAACTGTACTGACTAGGTCTGAAGTTCAGAAAATTACATTTTCAATGCTGTAGACTTAATTAAAAGATGCATCTAATGTCTAATATACTGATAGTGGTATTTCTGTGAAATGTCTACTGCCTGTTGGAGGAAGTTGTATGGTTCTGGTTCCTATTCTGAACACATAATAGGCCAATAATATGAAAGATAAAATGTAAGTTATAATTAATTAATCGGTACATATGGTGCCAAACACTTATTCATTATATTTCACTGCAAATAAAGGGGCGCTTCTGAAATATTTGGCAACACCCTCTCGCACTGTTTATTTAATGTATTTTTATGAATTCATTATTTCTACTTTGAATGCACATATTGGATGCATATTGCCTTATTTGCGTATTCATTAATGTTACGAAGTTCCGAACGCATGTGCAATAAATTTTTTCGTGCATATTGTTTTGTTCTGTTTTTCCAAAGTCGGAATGCGGGGGGTGTGGCAAAGGGGAGGTTCGCCCAGGGCACCATGGTAGCTAGAACCACCACTGCGTGTATGTACTTATTTATCGTGTGTTTTGTCTTTGTGCTTTATTTGTTTGTGTGTCCAGCTGTAAATGTGTTTGTGCAAAGTATCTCTGTGTTTTACATCACTCTGGCTCTGCTTTGCTTTGTCTGTTCAATGATAGTTCAATCACAGAGACTTCAGAATTAAAGTAGAATTGTTTATTGACAATAAAATAAATTCAATAATATCTTTGGCAATGACTTCTTCCTGTAGGACCCTTCAGCAAGGTGGAGTGCAGATCTGCCTGCATTGAAAAGCCATCCAGAATTTGGAAAGAAGGGTCATAAGATTGGCAGAGGAATGATGGGTGCGATGCTGAGGTGAGCCTGATTTAGAAGCTGGTGGTGGTGGGTGATGTGAAATCTCTGCAAACAGGTAACGGAAACAAATCTTGGGCATTTTTATAGAAGACTGATGGTTATGCTCGGGTGATTGTGATTGCTTGGGCATCCAAGATCTCATGATTGAACGTTTTTTTACACTCCCATTACTTACAAGTGTCAAACTGTTAAGTGTTAAAGGACATCCATCCATCCAGTATTTATACCACTTCTTCCTCACCAGAGTTACGGGGCAGATGGAGCCTATCCCAGCCAACTATGAAAGGAAGGCAGGGACACATCCTGGACAGCTTGCCAATCCATTGCAGGGCGCACACAGAATTCATGAACCATTAATGCACACACTCACACCTACAGGCAATTTGGAGTCTCCAATTGGCCTGATATAAATGTCTTTGGACTGTGGGAGGAAACCAAAGTACTCTGCAGAAACCCATGTGAACATGAGGAGAACTCCACACAGAAAGGCCCCACGCCAGATTTGAACCCACAACCTTCTAGCTGTGAGGCGCCAACAGGCCGCCCACATCGGAAACCTTCTACCACAGAAGCCTCATGTTATTACATTATCAGAGACCTGGCTCACTGGCCGAATATTGGTAAAGAAATCAGAATTACAAATTATACCTTATACAGAGTAGACAGAGGTAATAAAGGTGATGGTGGGCAATTTATGTCTTCTCATCTGATATCTGAGTTAATTACCCCTGATGTTGATCGTTTACACTACAAGGGCATGTTTTAACTGCATAAGAATAAGTACTGTATATGATTATTGGAAACATCTATAGACTTCCCTCTGCACCTGTAGAATCCTTTAATAGTAGGACTTCAACTATATATTCTTCGGCCTGGAGAAATTAAATAGTTGTATTGGGTGATTTAAAAAAGAACTGGACTGAAAAGTTTTCTAACAAAGAAAAAAAATATTTGGTTCATCTGATCCTAGCTTCAATGGAACTGCTCAACTGATGCATTCAGTTGCACTAACCTGTTAATATCGGGAAGATGTCGGGTAGATGAAAAATGTATATTGAATATTCACGAGGAAGCAGCAAACTATTTAGAGTATGGACACATTATGCCCCACCACTGTAGCCCATAAATTGTATTAATGAACCTCCTTAACCAAGCCTGATCTGCAAACAACACAAGGTATTTGGTGATCGCATCCATCCAGAGCTTGATAAAAATGATTCCTCACCACAAAAAATCTGTTGCAGCAGCATGCTAATACCACAATAGCCCAAAGGTATGGCAAATTAGTACTGAAAAAAAATCAGCTTTCTGAAGCAAAGATTAAACATGGTATTGATACTACTTCATTCTATTGCCCATTATAGAGATCAGATATTTAAAAAAAAAAATGTTACCCCACCATTAATTTACCTGTAGATATGTCCCCCTCAAAAGTTGGAGTTCATTTATTGCGTCAAACAATTTCTCCCAGAAATACAGACTCATTACTGTTTCCTGAACTTAATCAGTGTAAAGCACAGCATAGTTCGTGATTACATTAGGCTTTCATGGTAATTATCTGTTGATTGATTGGTATTTTATCTAACACTTGGACAATATGAAATTTCCACGGATATTGAAGGATATTGACTAGGCTTTCAGAACAGTATATAAACCCTTGTGTGACAATACTTTTGGTCAAATCTTCTCAACTTTGCGCACTTTGTGCATTATGCAAATGCATTGAAAAAAAGCATACCATATGCAACCCAGGGGTGTTCACCTTAGTTTTATGAGATGGAAAACCAATATGGATGTGGACGCTGGAGTTAGTCTGAATGAGACAGGACTGGAAGCTTCCCTGACCCAACACCATCAATTCTCTGGAGTAGGAAGTCTATCATGAGGAATCGTTTTCCTCAATGTGTAAGCAGGCCTTTTGTTGCTTTCAGTACATAGCTAGTGAGCTATCATTAGTTTTCCTGCTTACCACTGATGCCATAATTATCATACTGTTACTTTGAGTTAATCAAATTGGTCATTATCATTAACCTAATTTCTACCACATTAAGCAAAATTCCTTTCAATTGTTTGACATTCTTTTATTTCACAACCAGCTCAAGGACATGTTTGGCTGTTATACACTGATGAGCCAAAACATGAAAACCACTCACTGATGATGCTAATAATGTTGATTATCTCATAACTGTGGCACTGGTCCAAGTCTGCTCTTAGATGGTAAGCCAGTAGTCTGTTCTTGTATTCGATGTATTAAATGTGGGAACAATGGGAACTGAATGACTTTGACAAGGGCAAAATGGTTTCGGCCTGAAAAGTAGGTTGGAGCATCTTGAAATCACAAAAAAAATCAACTTCTGGGGTGCTCCATGTCAACAGACGTGAGTGCCTACTGACAGTGGTCCAAGGCAGGACAAACCATGAAGCGGCGACAGGGCTTTGGGCGCCCAAGGCTCATTGATGCTCGAGGGCTATGAAGGCTATCCCAATAAAAGGGCGTCTATGGCACAAGTCATTGAGAATTTCGATAATATTTACAAAGGAAATGTGTCACCTGCTGTGAATTGCACTTATTAGCTTGCAGACCGGTCAAAGTACCCACTCTAACCTTGGTCCACCTTTAAGTATACCCCCTGGGGGGCATGGCTGGACATCCTGTACATTATGGCTCCTAAACCTGCAATGAAGCAAAAAAAAAAAAAAAAAAAAAACTGAAAAACCTATAATGAAGGACACATTGCCAGACTTGTCCCTGAATGTAGGAAAATGTGGCGAGCGAGCTAATGTCTACATTACATACAGGCAGAGAGATAAGACATGGGCCACATATCAAAAGTCTAAAGATCAAATGTTCACTCCAAAAACTGATTTCTCAGCTGGCACTATTTATTCATATCACAACATAATAAAGTATTTGCCGCGTCTTTTGCGAGGAGGTTTAAAATTGAGAACACTATCCCCCTAAAACAGTGACATAGGTCTTTACAGTCATATGATTTTCTGGCAACATTGCTACATGATTAAGAATGGTTTAGGTGGCCAGGACATGACATTTCTGTTGATTTTTGCTGGCCTTTAAAACTTTGCTATGCTTGCTGAAGCTGCACATGAAGCGGTCTTTCTCAAATTTTACTTGAGGGTTGTGTTGTGGAAAAAAATAGCTACTGACTTTATATCATTTAAAAGGTACACCAGTCTTGACCACTAACAAATCAGCTGCAGCTCTTGCAAAAAAGTGCGGCTCTACATTAGATGCATTCCAATTGTGCTGTGGGCAAATTCTCTCTCTAGTTCACAACTAAAACAAAAAATCCTCTCAAGAAAACTTATTGCCAATGGTGTAATTTAGAAGTACAGAGTGGGTAAACAAAGTTCAGATGGAGTCAGGGCATAAGTAATGGTTTTAGGCATCCTCAAAGTTACCACTGCAAGTGTCATGTGCGTGTGTCAGGTGTCTCTATGTTTGCGTGTGTCTGCGCGTGTGATTCTGTCTGTATGTGCGTAATATGTGTTGAGCAGGGAGGGGTGCTAGGTGCTCAGTAGAGTGCTTTCAACCTGCTGTAATGGCTGTAGGGAGGCATTGCATGACAGTTTTCATTTACTGTTGAATTCAGGACAAATTTCATTATTTACACCTTCCATATTATGTTCCCTTAAGATTGAAAGTACTGGGCAGGAAAGGATGGAAGTTTTTTGGTCCCTTTTTTCAAATGGCAATGCATTTTGCACATGGCAAATCAATATATAATTTGGTCAATTGGGAAGTCAATATGCAAAGTGGCAATGCACTCCTCAATTCAGTTTGGATTATTTTGATTATAAATTATAAAGAAAGCGAATTCAATTGCATTTTGTGTTGCTGTGGTTTTTTGTCTCTTTATTAAAATGGCAATGCATTTTTCAGTTGTAAATTCAATGTGCAATTTGGTCACGCAATTTAAATATGTATCTTGCAATTGGCAATTAAATATGTCAAGTGGCTTTGCAATCCTCAATTCAGTTTGTATTATTTTGATAAAGAATTAGAATAAAAGCTCATTCAATTGCATTTTGTATTACTGTGGTTTTTTGGTCTCTTTATTCAAATGGCAATGCCTTTAGCAATCGGCAAGTCATTGGGCAATTAGGTTGTGCAACTTAAATATGCATTTAGCAGTTGGCAATTCAATATGCAAGGTAGCAATGCAGTCCTCAATTTAATTTGGATTATTTTGATTTAAAATTAGAAAGAAAGCTCATTCAATTGCATTTCATATTGCGGCGATTTATCGGTCTCTTTATTTAAATGGCAAGGCATTAGCAGCGCCCCACACGCTTTTGGTCTCAAAATTCAAAGAAGAAGTAAATTTTTTAAACTTTAGGAAAAAAAATTCAACTTTATTTGTACCTGTTTCACAACAACTGTGTAAAATCCATTGCAAAAGTCTGAAGTACCTATGTTAGCTAGCCCCCTTTAGAAAACCCTAAAGGAATATGCTACAAATAAAAAACGCACCCCCCCAGATCTTGCTCACTCACTGTAAGGACGCTGTGCCAGAGACCGAACAAGTGAGATTGCCGATGACCAGCAGAAGGTAGGGAACTCTGAAGAACCACCTAACTTACATTGCATTTGTCAGTAAAGGCTGTAGATGATTTATCGGATATAGCTGCCTCGCTTGCGAGCAATGAAACTGGAGCGTTTAAGTAAATCTGTTCTGGCGCCGTATTTCAGCAGAGAGCATACTGGATTTTGGTGAGTCCCCGTACTCTTAACTGCACAATTTCGTGTACAATTTAATTTGCATGTGCGTGAAATGCCACTCCAAAAAATACAATATTTTGTTAGCAAGTTAAATAAGGGGTGAGTTGTTTTGCTAGTTTGCTCATCATTACTGTTTCTTCCCCTCAAGGGTGTGTCACCATTTAGTGACTCCTGCATTTCTGAACCGTTAGACCATGTGAAGTTGAAACTGAAATTTGAACAGCTCAATCTAATTATTTAGCTTCTGACAGGCTAACATTGTTAGGACTGTGTTAATTTTTCTCCCAATCTGTATGTATTTGTATTTTGAATCCGTTTTGCGGAGGAAACCATGCGACCAATCTGGCAACTCTGCTTAAGAAATGATGGCAGCAGAATTCGTTTGATCAGTTATACTGTAGGGTTAGACGATTCAACGAAGATCATGCAGAATTTTTACTTGCCGGCTGGGTGAGGAGTCTGAGCCTATCTGGTCGCCCGAAAAAATTTTCAGTCGCCCTGGATCCCGCGCGAGTGCAAAGATTGAGCCCTGCAGAAGGTAATGTTTTCCATATTGTTTTATTGCAGATGGCTCTGATTGATGAGCTTATTTTGAATTGATAAATCAATGATAAATAACTTTATCAAGGTATTGTTTTTACCATGTGCAGGTAAATCCATAAATCCAGCGACCACTTAATTGTAAAACATTGTTACTAATCAGGAAGTTGAATGTCCTATAGCAGTGTTTCTCAATTTGGGACACCTGGTTCAAAGAACCAAGAAATTGATGATTAGCATTAGCTGAATTACTGAATCATGCCATTGCTGAGCCGGAACACAAATGCGTAGGGCTGTGGATGGCGAGGACTGGAGTTGAGAAACACTGATCCTGACTGCTTCTTCCTCATTTGGGTCATGGTGGAGCTGGAGCCTATTCCAGCTGACTATGGGTGAAAGGCCTGAGCACAGGCACTGCTCACACACAATTTACTAACACATTTGCACCTATGTGCAAATCAGAGCCTTCAATTAACCAAGCGTGCGTGCTTTTAGGCTGTGGGAAGAAACCAGAGTGCCCACAAAGAAAGGTTCCAGGCCGGATTCAAACCGAGACCTTCTTGCTGTGAAGCAATAGCGCTTCCCTCTGCGCTGCCCACCATCTAAAATTCACTGTTTAAACCTGTTTTAGCCCTTCCTGGGAATGGCAAAAGTGTAAAACATCTGGAAAGTTGCCTGTTAACCATTTCATACAGTGGGAATATTAATTTGGTTAATTGGTGGAATATGTTTTCTGGATGTGTTAATTATGGCCAACAGTCAAAGAAAAATTGCCATTACTGAATTGCCCTTAAACCTGCACTTGGCTATGCTGCTAGTGGGGATACCAGCAGGTGAGTTGATGTATTGTAATGCCGGTTAGAATGGTACAGTAACCATCAACCAAAAGCCAACATAATCACGGTACGTACAGCAATAAAGCCCTGTCAACCCATAGCTATTTGAATAAAGAGACCAAAAAACTACAGCAATACAAAATTCAATTGAGTGAGCTTTCATTCTAATTTTTAATCAAAATAATTCACGCTGAATTGAAGATTGCATACCCACTTTTCATACTGAACTGCCAATAGCAAAATGCATATTTGAACTGCATGACCAAATTGCATATTGAATTGTCAATTGAAAAATACATTGCCATTTGAATAAAGAGACCAAAAAAAAAAAAACAGCATTATGAAATGCAATTGATTGAGCTTTCATTCTCATTCTGAATTGCGGATTGCGTTGCCATTTAGCATATTGAAGTGCCAACTGCAAAATGCATTTTCAAATTGAACTACCAAATTGCATATTGAATTGCCATTGGAAAAATGCATAGTCATTTGAAATAAGAGACAAAGAAACTTACATAGCAAGGTGCTTGAAGATAGAACATCAATGAAATTTTCTATAATGAAAATGTGTATGTGTGATTCTGCTTTTTGAGAACACTACGTGTAGTTTTTGTCAGGGTGGCGAGGAAGGACCGATGCACAGACAGCAGCAAATGACAAAGAAACCAAAGTTTGATTTATAATGATAATCAGAGTTGGGCAGGCAGGATTGAAAACCTGGCAACAAAATATGGTACAGAAACACAATGATACGATTAGAAGGGAAGAAGTGACACGTGAAAATGAAAAGTAACAGAAAATGAGGACAAACATGGAAACCAAGCAACAAGAAAGACCTAATAACAAATGCAATAAGAAAGAACAAGCTGACAAGGAGGATGGAGGGGTGAACACAAGGCAAAGGAACAGAAGCACACAGGTAATAACTACAGTAATTAACAGAACAAACTGGAGCAGTGCACAGAATGGCAAAGGTAAAATAGAAATCCAAATGCATAACCATGACAGGACAGATGTAAATGCTGTCGGTGGTTTGGATTCAAAGTACCTTTTCCTCTCAGTCATCAGAAAAAAAGGTACTGGGAAAGTATAACCTAGAATTAAATGCGTCTAATTTATTCATATTGTATTTTAAGAATAAAGGTAAGTTTAAATAATGCTTTCTAAATCAGCTTATCAAATGAGTCTGTTGATTTGCAGCAGCATAGCAGCCTCTTCACAGTTATTTTTGGCCCACTGGCAGAAGTCCGGGGGCACAGTTTATACAGCTATTGGGTAACGTGAAGTGAATCGGCTTGAATGTTCAACACAGCTGAGCAGAAATCAGTCATCCAGACAGGGATCAATCCTTTGTTGGTCACATGCTGGCAGGGTGCATAGATCTTGTGAAAGCTTGTAGGCTTCATCAATTCTGTAAAATAAGAGGATGACAGCACTCAAGGAGGTCTTTTTTTTGTTTTGAAACTACTGAAACTTAGATGTATTGGAAAACCTTTGGCAGCAATCAAGCACCTGGATGTATGCCAAGAACAAGGGATCTAAAACTGGTAACTTGGTGGCCAGCTGCCAGACTCATAACACTGTTTGTCATGCTCATTGACTGTATATAAATATGGACAACCAAACAGCTCATAAAATGTGAGGCCATCTAGTGGCTGGCTGCAGTATGAATTACAAACATTCAATTTTCAATTTATTTGTATAGCGCTTTTCACAGAGACTGTCACAAAGAAGCTTTACAGTGAGAGATTAAATAAATGTAAGGGCAGTGCCCAGCCTATTCTCCACTGCAGCAAATGAGGCAAAAAACTCCCAGTAGGGAGAAAAATCCTCAAACAGTGGTGAGAAAAAAACTCCCCAGTGGGAAGAAATCTCAGGAGGAACCCAACTATAGTGGGGAAGCCCATCCTCGGCGGGCTAGCTAAATTAATAACAAGATAAAGCAAAATAGAATAAAATGGCAAAAGAGTTCCATTAAAGTCCATGTAAACAGTGGCATCGGTAGCTCCAGGGAGAGGCAAGTCGAGGATGGTGCAGAACTAGACCAGGACCGGATCAGGACAGCAGGACAGCAGCAGCCAGCGCTCATGGTAAGGGACAGGGCTCGGACGGTCCAGGACTCAGGGTAGTGGATGGAAAAATCCTCGGAAAGAGACACAGAAAAAAAGGGGGGTGAGGCACTGGATAAAACTACTGCATGTTAATAAAAAACCGCCCTCTGTCATGTACCAAGTGAGAAATTATTAGCAGACCGGTCAGGAAACAGTCAACACCCCTCCATCCACTTCCTGCAGCACAGAGGCCCTACACTTACACCAGGCTGTAAGAACCCTTTTGATTTTCTAAACACTAGTACCATATGGACCTCCCTGGTGACTAAGGCTGTAGCAAGCCCCACTGGCACCGTTAATGCATGCTCAGAGCCACCGGTTCCACATGGATTTGCTAAACACTACTACCAGCACTATGTGGACCTCCCCAGTGACTAAGGCTGTAACAAGCCCCGCTGGCACTGTTAATGCATGCTCAGTGCCACTGGTTCCACATGGATTTACTTAACTCTGGCTCCCAATATCTTATGAACCCATCATAAAACTAGGTTGTAATCAGTCCAACCAGAGCCAAATAAATGTTTATACATAACTAATAATGAATTAATCAAAGGCTTGACTAAAAAGGTAAGTTTTTAGCCTACTCTTGAAGACAGAGTGTGTCTGAGGCCCGAATGTTTGTTGGGAGATTGTTCCACAAGATTGGGGCTTTGTAAGAGAATGCTCTGCCTCCAAATGTAACTCTGGATATATTTGGAATTTTCAATTATCCAGCACCTTGTGAACGAAGTAATCTTGGAGGGGAGTAAGGAACAAGAAGTGCACTAAGATATTCTGGGGCCAAATCATTTAAGGCTTTGTAGGTAAGCAGTAGAATTTTATATTCAATTCTAAATTTGTCAGGCAGCCAGTGAAGATTTTTGAGTACTAGGCTACTGTGGTCATATTTCTTCGTCCTAGTCAGAACCCTAGCAATAGCATTCTGTACTATTTGAAGGCGATTCAGGGTAGAACAGTGGTGCAGCCCGACAGTAAAATGTTACAGTAATCCAGCCGAGAGGACACAAATGCATGAACCATTTTTCGGCATCCTGAAGAGACAACATTTTTCTCAGTTTAGATATGTTTCTAAGATGGAAGAAAGCCACTTTTATAATGTTATTAATATGAAAGTGGAGAAAGAGTTCTGAATTGAGGGTGACACCAAGGTTTTTGACAACTGCTTTGGCAGAAACCTGGAGTCTATCAACGTTGAGGGAAAACTTGAGGAATGTGTCTCTGAGCAATTTGGGACCAATTACCAATATTTCAGTCTTATCTGGATTTAAAGAGAGAAATTCTGTGTCATCCATACTTTAACAGCTAAAATACACATCTCTAATCTAGTTAGTGGATCAATTTCACCTGGCTTAAAAGATATATGAAACTGTGTGTCATCTGCATAACAGTGGTACTTCACATCAGCGGCATAGCCAGCGGGTGTGCCAAGACACGTCCCTTTATGACAGCAATTAGTCCTGGCTAGTTCTCAATCATTTTCCTTTATTGACGCATTTTCCAATTATCATAATTTGCAACTGAAGACACAGTTTCTCTCCATATGCGATCTAACAGCAATTAAATCATGGGCAAAATTCAGTACAGTTGCGGAACAAGAACAGAGAATTGGGTTGTACAAAACATCCGTTGAAAACAATTATTAGTCCTGACCTATTCTCAGTCATTTTCATAACAGAAGGTTCACTCCGAGAGCACTCCACACTTAACAGGTGCTGCTTGTTCTCCCCGATTTGGTAAGACGACAATAATTCATCTGTACGCGTCTTTGCTGTATTTAAATCAAAGTTATTCAAAATTGCATACCTGTCGACTCTCACGCAAATAGCTGGAGCCGCACACTTTTTATAGCCTATTGAACTGCCGAGTGCCACTTTTTTTTTAATCAACCCACACAATACCGAGAGTGAAAGTCTGCGTTTCATTGGAACACGGACCAGTTCAATCAACGCGAAGCATTGGCCTATTAATAAGTAAATTATTTTGCTGTACTGAATTTAGCCCATGATTTCATCACTGTTAGATCGCATATGGAGAGAAACCGTGTCTTCAGTTGCCAATTACGATAATTGGAAAATGCATCAATAAAGGAAAATGATTGAGAACTAGCCAGGACTAACTGCTGTCATAAAGGGACGTGTCTTGGCACACCCGCTGGCTACGCCACTGCTTCACATCATATCTACTTATGATGTTTCCAAGGGGAAGCATGCCCCCTCCACGTTAGTGGATGGAACTTGAGTAATTTAGTAGAGGTTTTGTGTCTTAGTGTAAGGAATGTGGACAGTGGCAGGTTAATCAAAGCAATGGCAAAGTCAAATGTTGTCTGCCTACGTTGTTTTTAATTGCTGCTTACCTTGTGGACAAAAATAAATACGTCAATATTTGACACAGTCTCCCATCAATATTAAAACATATTTTGAAGTGTGGATTTAAAATCTATTGATGTGCGAATATTAGGGTTGGGCGATATGACCTAAAATTTTTATCACGGTATTTGCTTTTTTCCATTTTTGCGGTGACGGTATTATATCATGGTATTAAAAAAAATAAAAAGGATTCGGTACTCAAAATATGATCCAACCTCTACTGGCAATGTAGTAGAACATATCCTAAGAAAGAGCCAATAAACAGTTTTTAGTGGCTAATTTGTCTCTAAATAAAACATATTAAATTATAGGCCTAAATATGTTTTAAGAGGAGTAGTCTGCCTAATAATGTAAGGTAATTAGTAAAATTCGTGTGATTCATTCAGTCAAAGTACCAGCCATGCTTTTCCATCCATCCGCAGTCATTTCATTTCTGGAGCAGAACTCAAATACCATTCAATATTTTTTAACAAAACTTGCTTTGCATATTAATCAGGTCCAAGTCTGGTGTCTTTTGATATTTTGATCTTTCTGAAATTATATTGCAGAGGCTGGGGGATATGTCATCTTCTGATGACTTTTGTTTGTACCAGTCTTCTTACCTACCAGTACATATCAATGTTATATGGGGGAGATTCGGTACAAAAGTGACATTTTTCACAAATAAACATTATTTTAAAGGATAAAGTCATGGAACGAAACTAATTTGGGTTGTTATCAACAACACACATGTGCGTTCCAGTAATACCAGGGGGTATTGTGTACAAATGTGAAAGACATCCGTATTATTTGACTTTGAAAGGCAGTTGTGTTTTGTTACTTTCGACTCTGAAAGACGGGATGAAATTAGCACATGGATGGGTCAAACAAAACACTATGGTATAAACTGTTATTGTTTAAATTCTTGTTTTTTTTCACCACTCTGCGCAGATGTGACGCCAGTGGACATGGAGCTGCTCTATTTATGCACACAGTAACATTATTCTATCATGAGATGGCACACCCGGATCAGTTTTTGAATATTTAGTAGCAAGCCAAGCTCAGAATATGGACAAGTTCAGTCCCATCCCTTTTTCCCAGGAGTTGCATGAATTAAACTCCTCAGCTAAACCTGATGTGCAAACTGCTCAATATACTTGCTTAGAGTATCTATCCAGCAGTTAAAAAATGATCTCTTGTGACAGAAAAAGTCATTGTCCTTTGTAGCAACCACTTCAGCTATAGTGAGGCAGTGGCATCCCAATTAAGTGGTTAAGAAAAATCAGTTTTCTGAAGCAAAAATTTAACATGGTATTGATACTATGTCATTCTACTATCAATTATAGTGATCACATATCAAAAATGTGTAATTCCCTACCATGGATTGACATGTAGATTCCTCCATCGACGAATTCAGCACTCAGTTATATCCTCTTAAGTACTTTCATTGATAGCCACTCACTCTAATGACTGCTTAGGCTCATTGCATAAAGCAAAGTTATAGTTCACGCCCACGTGAAACGTCGCTGGTAATGATCTATTTGTTGAAACATTTCTTATCCAATTCTGGAGAGTATAAACTTTCCACAGTTACTGCAAGACATTGATTGGACCATCCTAAAATAATTTAAATATTTTTGTAACAGCTAGTCAGCTCGTATTCTCTTAATGTTGCGCAGTTGAAAATGACGAGATTGCACAGAAAAAAAGACTTCCAAAACTGCCTGAAGTGCTCACTTACATCTACGGGATTAAAATGAGATACGGGCCTGGTCAATGGGAATTATTCCAAATGAAAAAGGACTGGAGGGTTCTGTTTTTGGAGGAGGAATTCAATAAAGAAAGTTTTTTCTGAATTTTATGAGTGAGTGCAATTGTTTACTTTTTTTTTTTTTTTTTTTACTTATAGCTAGCTGGATAGCTATTTTTCATTCTCAGTTTACCATAGCCATGATGATCACTGAGCTTATTTACCACATTGGTTAGTAAGAGTAACTGTTATTCTTTGCTAATAATACTGCATTGTGGTGGCATTTTGCTCAACGTGGCTCTTTGTTTTAGAATTTATGCCATATTCAACAAAATCGAATGCTGAGGTTTTTGCTCGTTTAAAATGTGAACAGCTCAAGCACTTCGGTAGACCCCCCCCCTTCTACTTTAGTTGCGCCATTTTCTTCAACCTTGGGTGGCATATTGCCGGCTTTTACCTGATAGTTGAATGTCTGTTCTGTTAAAATAAGGTATATTTCAGATATTACTGTGTTAGTGAGTTATAACTGTTCCTTATAAGGTGTGTAAAGTGTTTATATAAGATTGCAAGCTTAGATGTGGGAACTGCTAGCTTTTCATTGCAGGGTGAATGTTCTGACCCTGACCGTTAAATAAGCACTTCCTTTAATGAGTATGTGTGCCGGCTTGTGGGACTCTGAAGAAAAATGGACAAAATTGTTAACTTTATCTTGGAGAAAAGGCATGTTTTGGGTTTGGAGAGGTTGCTGGTGACCATTGATGTCCAACTGCGCCTATATTGATAAACTCATGCTAAATTGAACCAAAAACCATTCATTCATATTGAATTCCATGTGACAAAAGTTGATTTGTGTTAAATATATGATATGATTATTTTATGATTTGACTGTGTGCCATATTGAGGAATCTGAGAGTTTGGGGAGCCACCTGGAGAGCTGTCTTTTTTGACTCCTAAAAAGTAAATAATTTAGAATTTCATGCTCAGATGAAGTATACTTGTGGTCAAGGAGTTTATGATCCCAGAAATGTGTAGTTTTAACCCCCAGCCATTATAATGAAAATAAACTGAAATATGATGGAATTGTAAATGCTACAAGTGTCTTGTATCAGTTGAGCCATTCTTTCCCAGCAAGTGGACAAATACGGATGTCAAAAAATGGGGCAAGTGAAATGGGGTCAACTTGCCCAAAGAAAGAGCCACCCCGCAGGGCAACCAATGTGATTAAGATGCAACCAGGGCCAAAAAGCATGGCAGTTACTCGTACAAGACATCAAGTCTTCTTTTGAGCATTTCAGCACGGATGACATCCAGAAAATCATCCTGGATTGCACAAATTTAGAGGGAAGTCGTGTTTTTGGAGAGGTGAGGAAAGAGACGGACCAAACCCATTTACGTCCGTACTTTGTACTTGCTGGAGTATTCAGATACAAAGGGGAGTCCACAGAATCCCTGTGGTATGCAGAAACTGGAAGAGAACTTTCCAGCGTGACAGTGTCTCTGGAAAACTTTCACATTATTTCCAGGATTATCTGCTTCATTAACCGAGACAAGAGACTAGCTCAGAGGCTGAGAGACAAGCCAGCTGCCATCAGGACAGTGTGGGACAAGTGGATGCACCACCTCCCCCTGTTTTACAACCCTGGCCCTAATGTCACTGTTGATGAGCAGCTGATGCCATTTAGGGGCCGCTGCCCCTTCAGGCAGTACATATACTCAAAGGCAATGAAAACGCAACACTCTAAATTTTGGTTTATTTTTGCTCAGGACCTAAGTAATCCAATTTGAGTTCTTAAGTGACCATTGGGGTCACAATGTGTACTTCGTGACACATGAATGATCATCATGTAACTCAACAGTGTGAGTTGGACTCTCATCAATCCATATTGAGTACAACATATGGGATTAGGAGTTGTGTAAGTACAGTGGTTGAAATGAAGGAGGGGTTGTCTTCCCTATATAATGGCATGATAAAAGCCACACAAAAAACATTTTTAAGTGTCATAATGCCATGTCTGTTGACTGAACAACGGAACAGGGCCCTGGGTATGCTAGAGGCGGGAGTAAGTGCCCGGCAAGTGGCTCACCGTTTTGGGTGTAGTACGTTCAGCATCAGTACGTTTTTGGTGTAGTACGTCCAACTGGAATGAGCTCTTTCATCAAGAGTACCCAGACCTCAAACCAGGCAGCAACTCCAGAATGCACTACAGGCAGAGTGGCGACAACTTCCCCAAGACAACCTAAGACGCTTAGTCAGGTCCATGAGGAGACGTTGTACTGCCTGTGTGGATGTTCGTGGGGGTCACACCCGATACTGACTGTTCTTTTGAGTTCATTTTTAAATGTGTGTTCCGTTCAGTCTTGTTGTGATTTTTCATTTTCAACTTGTGCTCATTATGTTCAATGCATCTGTTTATTATTGTCCAAATCGGCCCATTAACACATTTAATTCATCAAAGTCAACCCACCCAACATATCTGAATTGTTAAAATAAGAAAATAAATTTGAGTCACAAAATTATTTGAATCCAAACTGGTGTTGCTTTTTCATTGCCTCTGAGTATACCATCTAAACCTGTTAAATACAGAGTCAAAATCTGGGCTGCCTGTGATGCTGCGTCATCATATCCATGGAACATGCAAGTTTTTTACAGGGAAGCCAGATGGAGGAGCCCCTGCAAAGAACCAAGGAATGAGAGGTGTCCTCGACATGACACAGGGACTCAGTGGACATAATGTCACATGCAAGAAACTTTTTTACTTCACACAAGCTGAGACAGGAGCCCCTAAAGAAGAAGTTGACAATGATAGGTGCAGTGCGGAAAAAAACCAAAGCTTCCACCTCAGCTGTTGACTACAAAGAACAGGCCTGTCAACTCTTCCAAGCTTGTGTTCACAGCTGACTCGTTCTTGGTGTCCTACATGCTAAAAAAAAAAAAAGTAAAAAATGTGGTACTCATGAGCATGCTGGATAGGGATGGGAGACTGTGTGGCCAGGTGCATCAAAAACCAGATCAAGGATTATAATGCCACAAAAGGAGGGGTGGACAACATGGACACCAGTAGCGGAGCTAGCGGGGGGCAGACAGAGCAGCCGCTCCGGGCCCACGGCTAAGGGGGGCCCGCGGCATAGCTACCATATATGCGTGAAATGCATAAGAAGACCTTGCCAGTAGACAATTACCAATTGCATATTGTTCCTTTATTTTGAAACGGAGTAACCCATCATCGCCATTTGCCCTATAGTAAGAACGTTGACTGGGGGCGGGGCTGTTACGTTTCGTTTGTTTTTAGCTAAAATAACCGCATTACTACTGAGCATACGCGTGGACAAAGAAGACTTGGATTATACTGGATGGTGTTTTGGAAGATGTATTTGAGAGTTTGTAAACGGACGTTTTGTGGATTTTTGCCATTGCTACTATCTGTAACATAAGCTTCCAGCAAAAATGGCATTCGGATAATTTTTTTAAACTCCAGTGGCCATAAAGTTGCGCCAGGTGAAAAACAACTTTGTCAGTTCGGAACCTCTAGTGGTGAGTTATTGATATACATCACCCACTGTGTTGTAATCTGTGACAAGGTGCTGTCACCGATTAGCATGTTTTCTTGTGTTATGCTGCTTCGATTGCTATTTTGTACCGCATTTACCAAACGCTCCCAGTCAGCAGCATAAACGCAGAGCGCAGCTTCAGCTGCCTGAGGCTGATCAAAAACTATCCCGGGCATATATGAAAGAAGCCCGGCTGTCAAATCTCACCCTTCTGTCCATTGAAAGGGACATTGACATTGATAAAGAAAAGGTGGCAGATAGATTTGTGCGAATGAAGGAGAGACGAATGAATTTTTGAGAGCTGCGTGTCCAAGCAAGTGTCTGTGTGTTCAAATGAGGAAGAGGGGAAAAATGGCCTAATGGATATTTGAAGTCACTGCGTGCGCAGGACATTTTTTTGTTCTATGTGTTGTCTGGATGTGGATTTTGTGACTTGGACCTATACGAGCACATTCTGTTTTTAAGCAATTTAGGCCCTGTTTCCTTTATATTGGAACGCCATGCTCATTCATTTAGGTTCTCATGGCTGGCGTATCCCATTGGTGACAGTTCATTAACAGTAAATCCCTTGGCTTTCACGATTGCTTTGATATTGAGTTGGGTGATGTTTACTGTTTTTTTGACATATGATAAGTATTCACAACAGAATAATCAATTCAACGTTGCCCGTTTGTTTGTCTTCTTTGCACTTTTTCTTCTTTGGTCATCAAATGACCGGGTGATATTCTAGATGTGGATAGTTCTAAAAATCAGCTCATTGTTAAGCCTACTGATTCCTTTCTTACACTTTGTTCAGATCGGATATCACTGCCTTCCCCCCAGTTTTCATGCATGGGCAAAAGCGACGGGTGAACGCCAAGAGATCATAGCAGGCTATTCCACCGTGGACAGTTTGATAATAACTTTAAAAAAATAATAACTAGGCCTTGCATCCAATAGCCTGCTTCCCAGGTTAGGGCGCTCAGACAGTTATAGCCTAAAATTGCTTTGACCTCGTCTCCTGATGGTTTATGCGCAGCACAGCCATGCCAGAAATAAGGCTATTGCAATAATACTACAGCCTAGCCTAATATATGCTCAAAAGAGTCTCATGTTTGCAACATTTAGTAAAATCATCTGATTAATTCCGTATATCACAAGGTCGCATAGTGGGGGGGGGCACTTTGAGTTTTCGCTCCCCCTGCGACAAGTCACTAGCTCCGCCCCTGATGGACACGCTAATGACTGGCTACAGCTGCAAAAGGAGAACCCTACACTGGCCACTTGTGATCTTTTTCAGCATCGTGGACATCTCGGCATACAATGCTTTTGTCATCTGGATGGTGCTAAACCTAGACTGGAACACAGGAAAGCTCCAGAGTAGATGACCTTTTCTTGAGGCGCTGGGCAAGACACTGGTGAGCCTGCAAATGCAGAGAAGACAACAGATCCTAAGAACCCCAGCTTCTGCAGCCATTGTGAGGGCGATTCTGGTGGAGGTTGCTGATGCCCCCTCATCCCCACCCACAGAACAACCATCTGCAGAACCTGAAGTAAGTGTAAGATGCTGTTGCATATGTTATATGTCTGTCGTTTGTGTGCGAGCAAGAGAAGGAGGGAGACAGAGAGAGAGAGTTGTAAGAAAAATTCCTGATTTAAGTATGTTCATCATTCGAGCTAACAGAGCTAAATGGTATATGTAAGGGATAATCAACTCGTAGGTGTGCATCATACGGTTTAAAGGCACGACGCGGAGGCGAATAACCTCCCAACGTGAAGCGGAGGGTGGTTGCCTCCGCGAAGTGCCTTAAAACTGTGTGATGCACACCTACAAGTTGATCATCCCGCTTATACCATGGTCATTTGCCAGCAATATCAAATAAAAGCATTAAAATGTTTGGTGAAAGTTTTGCCCTTAAAATCTAAAGTTTATGAAGCAAGAGCTTACCGTTGTCATGACGAGGAATAATTCTAGTCCCTTTTACAACCACGTCAGTTAACCACAGTTGGACACCGTGAGGAAAGTGATGGTCATTTTTTTTAAATTTCAAATAAAGAATAGCAGATAACAAAACGTTCATTTATTCACATTAAAAGAAATGTTAAAATCATCCATTTGTGTTTTGTTGTGCTTTGCTCTCGACAGTTTGCCAACGACACTCTCGAACATTGCTATGGTTACAGGTTGGCTAGCGGATGAATTTCGAATGGTGAAACTACCGTAGCCGAACTACCTGTGCGGTTCCACAGTTTTAACGCATACCTGCCAGCCAATCAGAAAAGAGTATTCACTCAGACCATGGTATAAATTTAATATATATGCAGTCTTTATTGCTTGTAATTGGGATAAATTAAATACTTGGTAAGTATCTTTAAACAAATTGTCATGGCTGTATTCATTTATAAACCCAATGATACGATGGGTCCACCAGACCCGCAAACATTGGCTGAATAACAAAAATATGGACACCGCACAGGGGTTAAAGAAGTGAAAAAAATATTTATATACAGACTCAATCTGGGGATGTTGGTGGCTGGACTGAGTTAGATAGCTATATGTAGGCTATGCAATTGAGTCTCATATAAAGTTATCCTTTAGATTATATTGCCAAGGTAGCAATATAATATCAATATCAATTTATTATCAATATTGTATTATCTTTGGAAATAGTTGTCATATCTAAGCTTTATGATCTTTTTAGCTCGCTCGCTGAAGGTAATAGCCATTATCTGATACACTGTATTAAAAAAATTTGGTTAAAAAAATGGATAGATCTAATGTTTACGCGCAATTCTCTCAACTAACAAATGAAAGAAAATTCTGTAAATTTGAGTGTCTTCAGAATGATTTTACGGATACCTCCGCTGATCATAAAATAAACTGATCATTTGCAAAAAAGAGAATCACCATAGGCATATTAATTACAGATACTTACTTCAATCTGAGACGGAAGGTTCTGTAGGCTATAGTTGCAGTACATACTCTGTACCATTCATGGATTCCTATGACCACCCAAAATGGAAAATGTAGTATATGTAAACCAACAGTTCTGTAGCATTAATGAATTCCTCTGTTCATCGAATATGGATAACTCCGCACATAGTGGGCTTTGTTCGCCTTACATTTAAGCCACTGCCTCATCCAGTTAGATTCATTTGTCCGAACCAATTTCTTCTCAGCTAACAGCTCACATATCTACATGCACCATACAGTTCTTACGTCTACGAAATGTAAATAAATCAATTAGGTATCTAGCTCACTAAATAATCAATTAAGCCATACAGTCAACTTGAACATGTTCCAAGGCAAGTTTCTCTATGTCTGAAAGAAACTGGAAGTAAACTTAACTTACCAGTATAAGAAGGAAATTAAATCAAAGAATTGTGTAAACATTTAATAATGAAAAACACCTTAAAAGTCAATTTTATAATTACCTTCCATAACTGCAGAAGCTAATGCAGCCAACAGAGATAATGATTTTAAGGTTATTGGGTAACACTTTCCTTGTAAGCCACTTATAAGACCTTAAAAGACACTGTTTCACTTTAGATCCAATAGCTGCAAAGGAGCATTGTTAGTTGTTAAGTGCATAACAAAAGGTTTATTAATCTTAAGACACCATTTCCATTTTGGAACCAGTAGCAGTGAAGGAGAATTGTTCACTGTTAAAAAATCCATTGGAAATGATCTATTAGCATTTCTAAGGCATTATTATCGTATGACGTGAGGATTCGCTCTCTCCTGATTGGTGGAAGTGAGCTTCGCCAGTCACTGTAAAAAGTGATATTCACCGCACAAAAATGCGCGAGAGGTGAATATAACAATCTGATTACCTCGACCTGAAAATACAGTCGCGCCCAAAATTATTCACACCCCAACCAATTTTTGGTTTTTTTCGAGATATTTTTTGACAAATCAAATTTATTCTTGCACAAATGGCACAGTAAGTTGACATAAGGCTGTAAGAATTACAGTATACAATTTTTTGAGAAATACAATACTTTTTGATATTTTATTTGACAGATTAACAAAAAAATGCCATGTCCAGAATTATTCATACCCTTTTCTCAGTAATTGATGGCAAAGTCTTTATTCACGATTACAGCCTCCAAACACTTCCTGTGGTTGATCACAAGGTTTCTACACATTTCCACGGAGATTTTGGCCCACTCCTCTTTGGCAAACTTCTCCAGATCCATATGGTTTAAGGGTTTCCTTGCCATGACCTTGGTCTTCAGTTCCCTCCACAGATTCTCGATAGGATTGAGGTCGGTGCTCTGGCTTGGCCACTCCAAAACGTTCACTTTGTTGTCCACTAACCATTTCTTGACGGATTTGGCCGTGTGTTTAGGATCATTATCCTGTTGGAAGATCCATTCCTGTCCAAGACCAAGTTTTTCGGCGGATTGCTTGATGTTTTCACTGAGGATCTGGATATACTGGTCCTGTTTCATAATGCCATTCACTTTAACAAGGTTTCCGGGCCCATTCACTGAAAAGCAACCCCAGAGCATTATACTCCCGCCACTGTGTTTGACCGTTGGGACAGTTTTTCTCGGGTTTAACACTTCACCTTTCTTATGCCACTTAGACTTCTCCAATCCAGACACACAAGAGCTTGTCTAGCCTTTGCAAAAGCTCACCTGGATGAAGATACAAGCTTCTGGCTGTCAATGTTATGAACGGATGAAACAAAGATGGAGCTGTTTAGGCACAGAGATGGGGCTTTTGTTTGGCGTAAGAAATGTGAAGCATACAACCTGAAAAACACGGTCCCAACGGTCAAACAAGGTGGCGGGAGTATAATGCCCTGGGGTTGCTTTTCAGCGAATGGGCCTGGAAACCTTGTTAAAGTGAATGGCATTATGAAACAGGACCAGTATATCCAAATCCTCAGTGAAAACATCAAGCAATCCGGCGAATAACTTGGTCTTGGGCAGGAATGGATCTTCCAACAGGATAATGATCCTAAACTCACGGCCAAATCTGTCAAGACATGATTAGTGGACAACAAAGTGAACGTTTTGGTGTGGCCAAGCCAGAGCACCGACCTCAATCCTATCGAGAATCTGTGGAGGGAACTGAAGACCAAGGTCATGGCAAGGAAACCCTTAAACTTCAAGGACCTGGAGAAGTTTGCCAAAGAGGATTGGGCCAAAATCCCTGTGGAAACGTGTAGAAACCTTGTGATCAACCACAGGAAGCGTTTGGAGGCTGTAATCGTGAATAAAGGCTTTGCCATCAATTACTGAGAAAAGGGTATGAATAATTCTGGACATGGCATTTTTTGTAAATTTGTTAAATAAAATACCAAAAAGTATTGTATTTCTCAAAAAATTGTTTACTGTAATTCTTACAGCCTTATGTAAACTTACTGTGTCATTTGTGCAAGAATAAATTTGATTTGTCAAAAAATATCTTGAAAAAAAACCAAAAATTGGTAGGGGTATGAATAATTTTGGGCGCGACTGTAGATTAGGCTTCCCCACAGGAGCATCTGACAGAGTCTATATTTCGTGGAGCTTCGTCCCTGTGAGGAGCTGTACATTAGAGAGTTTCGACCTCCTCATAGTTTATATTTTTAAGTAAGGTCATATTATAAAACGGTTATTGACTTCAGTTATTGGTGAATCCAATTACTTAACCACCCTGGACAAGTGGTGCAGCCTCCATGAATATCACTTGTCCAAGGTGGATAAATCATTGAATTCACCTAAACGTTAATGAACTATAAACATTAAGTAACTTGCTACAACTGTCAGATAAACTAATAATAAATGTGTTAATTGCTCTCTAATTATCCCCTATAAAGTTTTATTAGTGATAATAAACACATTAATGTTTGTGACAGGTATTTAAGCTGTTAAGAAGTGTCTAATTAGAACCTATAAGTTCTTATAAGCAATAATAAATGTGTCAATTATGCTTTCATTGACATTTATATAGAATTATTTATGTTTATACATACCTTATAAATGGCTTATTAATTATTAGTTATTTATTACAAGGACCTGAATAAAAAGTGTTACCTAATCTACACTACATACATTACATCACAAAACACCAAATGGGTAAAGACACACTGCAGCACTGACAGGTAGGGCTGGGCGATTAATTGAAATTCAATTTCAATTTTGATTTTGGCTTCCCACGATCATGAAAACAAGATAATCAACATAAAATGATCATTGTGCCATAGGCCGTGCTCGCTTGTTGCTCTCACTCTGTCCTGTGATGTAAATGTTGCAGCACACACTACTTTTTACAGTGGTGCACTCCGCCCCTCCCCCCAAGCACAAATGGTTGTTTCTCTAACTTTCATCTCGTGTTGTGAGAGAGGAGGGAGCAGCTCATTAACCTGTGAGGGATGGCAGGAGAAAGGCAGCCTTTGATTGAGAAGAAATGTAAAAAAAAAAAAAAAAAGTCTGTCATCTGGAACAACTTCGGTTTTGAAGAAGCAGACTTGGAACAAGCTCAAATAAGTTCCAAGATTTGTTACAGGGTCATGGCTGCACCACAAGGCAACAGGACTAATTTGTTTATTCATTTCAGGGCAAATCACAAAAAGGTTTATGACCAAGCAATAAAGGACCAAAAAAAGCCACAAGTGTCCTTGTCTCCTGCCACCGCTGCTCAGGCATCCATTTAGGGCACTCTTTATAATGCAACAGCCTATCAAACCAGTTCCCGGACACATCAAGAAATCACAGAGGCTATCACATTCATGCTAACCAAAGACGTGCCCAATTAACACCGATGGCAACCCAGGGTTTAAGAAATTGGTGACCACTTTGGAGTAGCGTTACATGTTGCCATCGCATCAAGATTTCAGCAGAGTTGCACTGCCTGCACTATTTGAGGGATGTCAGGAGAAAGTTGCAAGAGATGTTTGTACAGTGGAACATTTCCCGACTACAAAGGACCTATGCTCCAGCCGCACCATGGAGCCTTATGTAAGCCTCACGCTCTATTATATCGACAATGACTTCACCCTGACGACAAATTGTCTTCAGAGTTCTTTTTTCCCCGAGGACCACATAGGACAAAACATTGCAGATGGCCTGAGGCAAGTGATGCCTGCGTAGGATTCAAAGGAGGAGAACCTTGTCTGTGTTACTACAGACAATGCCTTAAATGTAAGACTGGCGGCTGAAATCAATGGCTGGACGAGGCTGCAGTGCTTCAGGCACAGGCACCATTTGGCCATAGGTGAGTAGGTTCCCTTTCTCCTGATTGTGTGATGTAAATTATTAATATTAATAACAAAAAATGTAATTAAGATATTTCATGTGAGCTCTGTCATCCCTCTCCTCACACATACACAGCCAAATGATAATGAAATCTTTATAATTTCTACTTAACAGCTAAATGATACGATACATTGATAATCATCATCATGATAATGTGTAAATACACATTTTTGTAATCTTAAAGAATGTAAAACAGGATCCCAGGACCGCCCGGTGCAATGGGCCTCTGCAAGAAACTGGTCAGGAAAAAAAAGAGGGAGCTGAGAGAGGCACAGAAGAAGCTGAATCTACCTGAACATTCTCTCAAGACAGAATGTCCAACCAGGTGGGGGTCTTAGCAGGCCATGATTGGCAGGATCCTCAAGCAGCAGAAGACCATTGCCCGGGTCCTCTCCAACGATCGAAAAACAAGATACCTGACCCCCTCCTGGCAGGACATTGAGGTACTGGAGGCTGTCAATAAGTCACTCAGCCCTCTGGTTGAATTTACAGATGCACTCGCTGGGGAGAAATATGTGAGTTTGTCTTTTGTCAAGCTAACTCCCCAGCTCTTCAACAACTGCATATTCGCACTGCAGGAGGACGACACAGATCTCACCAGAAGCAATAAAAAAGAAGATAAAGGACTATCTAAATGAAAAATATGCTGATGCCCCCACACAAAAGCTGCTTGACACGGTCTCTGCCCTGGACTCAAGGTTCAAGCTCAAATATGTGAGTGAAGACAACTGAGGGTCAATTGAAGCCAGACTGACAGCTGAGATGATGACTGTAATACTAATAATAATAGTAAAGAAAGATACACATTTGACAGTATATAAAATGTTAAGTCATCATAATGTAATGTAAACAATGGGGATACTTTTCACAACGTTAACAGAAAGTATGCAGCAGAATCACGGTCAAGATTTGTTTTGTTTTTTTTAGTAAATAATCACTACCAGGTCTCAGCTGTGGTTGTTCTGGCAGATGGAATTTGTTCTTAATAAGTAGTTGATCTTGAAAGAAGCGAAAGAAAGAATTAACCTCGGCAGCTTAATGGACGTAACGAAACCATCAAAAGCCTAAAAATCATGATACAACAAACAAACAAACAAACAAATGCGCATTGGCCTATTATCTTTCTGCTGCATTACTTTACTGATTCTCCCCATCGTTATCGGATCCAGCGCGCTCAAACATGCATGGGATGAGAAAGAAATCACCTTGAAGAATCAAAGTTACTCATTTGCTATGGATAAGCAATTTCTGCAATATTTTGGTCATGAATGTTATGCTATTTAGTCAACCGTACTAAAATTCAGACATGCACGCACACAAAGCGCAGTCCAAAGACAAAAAAACAACAAAAAATACAGAACATATGAATCGGCAGTCATTTTACTTTTTCTGATTCTATTGGCTGGCGACATACAGCTAAATCCAGGCCTTAAACATTAATTTCACCTGGGGAGCGGCATTGGAGTCAGGTCACTAGTTCCTCGGGAACTGTGGGACCGGGAGCCGTGGGTGCTTTTAACGAGCGGCACGCCTGCCTGGGTTGGGGACGGCCTGCAACCTCCAGCGGTGGACCGAGTGTTGTGCTCGCTGAATGTCGTGGGGTTGCCACCTGCCTGTGCCCAGCTCGACACCTCCCCCGAACATCGGACAGCAGAGAGTACTACAGTGGCGTCGGATGACCATTCCGGATCTGCAGATAGGCCTACAGGGGCAGCAGGGAACCATGCCGTAGGGTCGCCTCTAACGAGCGGCGCCCCCGTCTGTGCTGGAGGTAGCATTGGCCTGTTGCCGCTAGCGGCAGACCAGGCGCTGTGTTCACTGAACTCCACGGAGATGCCACACGCAAATCCCCACCTGGATTCCTATCCCGAGTATCGGACTTTGACCGAGGCCACCGCGGCCTCAGATGTCAACAGCAAACGGGGAAAGACCAGAGCCCGTCATATCGCGCAGACTCAAGCAACTAATTCACAAGGTAAAAACTCGTCTAATACGAGAATCAAGGCTATCAATAATAATTTAAAACTGGATACGAACCAAAAACAAGGCCATTTCTTCCAGACTGTAAATCATGCTAGAATTATTGGGGTCGGTCCTTGAAACCTAAAGGTGTTTTGGGGGGACATCTGAATATTAGAAGCCTGTTACCCAAACGTGATCAAATACATACTATCCTGACTCATTCAAACCTCAACTTTTTGGCACTTTCTGAAACATGGATTAACTCAAACATTGTAACAGGATTAATAGAAATACCTGGTTATCATTGTTACCACAAAGATAGATGTTCAGGGAAAGGTGGAGGTGTATTAATGTATGTAAAGGACACCATTAAAAGCTGTGAAATAGAAATTGAATCCCAACTGGAATGTTTAGCTGTGCAAATTACCCTGTCACCACAAATGTCTTTTAATGTGCTGGTTCAGTATAATCCTCCGTCACATGATGCTTCTTTCTATAGTGATTTTGAAGCACTCCTGAAGAAAATGGATCATCATAAAGAAATTTATGTTCTATGCGATTTCAATATTAACTGGTTGGACAAAAAAAAAAAAGGGAAAACTCAAAAACATAATTTCAAAGTTCAATCTGAAACAAATGGTTTCAACTCCAACAAGAATAATCAGAAATTCTCAGACCTTGATTGACATGATTTTTGCAAACAATCCTAGCCGTGTAACTAAAAAATATATAATTTAATTACAGGCCTACCTGATCATAATCTGACGTTATTTGCTCGCAAATTAACCAAGAAAAGATTTTCAGTGTATGCCAGCAGCTCAGTAACAATAAAAGGAATTCCACAATGCAACTGGGCCCAATTTCAATCTGAGCTTCAGCAAATTAATTGGGAGGACATATTACAATATGATGATCTGAATAACACTTGCTATAACTTCATGGGTGCAGTCAAAGACACAATGGAGAAGCATATTCAGATTTGGAAAACAAAACCCAGGAAAAATGAACTGCCTTGGCTGACAAAGGAAATCTGGGATTTGATGAAAAAGAGAGATCAGGCCTTAAAACTCTCTCAAATAAAAAAGCAATACTGAAATCTTGGCTTTTAAATCCCTAAGAAATAAGGTAGTCAAAGAGATGCGTGTTGCAAAAGCACAGTACTTCACCAGGTTGATTGAAAATGCCAAAGGGAAGGGCTCTAATGTCTGGAAACAAATATACAAATTGGTCAATCCTAAAAGTCAGAAACAACATTCTGTCAAAGAGCTTAAAATTGAGAATGTCATAACTACAGATCCTACAGAGATTGATAATGGCTTTAATAATTTTTTTATCGACTCAGTAGATGAACTTGCAAAAAATTTTCAGCCATTTCAAATAGTGAAGGATGTTGCAATAGACTCTGACAATTTTTTTTTTATATTAAAGGGACCAATCAAGCTGCTGTACATAAAATCATTACCAATCTCAACACTTCACACGCTAAAGATGTTTTCAATTTGGACACTGCTTTCCTGAAGCGACACTCATCTATTTTTGTGGAACCTTTAACCAAACTCATTAATTTGTCCATAGCTGCAAACAGACTCCCAGATCCCCGGAAAACAGCTGTGATTACACCCATCTTCAAGTCAGGTGCAGCTTATATAGCTTCAAATTATAGGCCAATTTCTATTCTCCCAATTTTCTCTAAAATTCTAGAAAAAGTGGTAGCGCAAGAATTAATAACATACTTTGAGGATAATAATCTTTTTCACCCAAATCCATTTTGTTGTGTTCCAGGGTCCTGGGCCTTTGGCCAGGATAGTATTTTTGGGTTTTAACAGTTTCTTGTCTCAGGATTTCACTTTTCATAGTTCATGTTTATTGTTCATGTTTTTACTTTTCCATGTTGTGTTTTGCCAGGTCTGCCCAGCCACTCCACCGCTTGTCTGCGTTCCGCCCCCATGTCTTCGTTTCGCACACTTCTGAGCTCTGGTTGGCTTTTTGGTATTTCCCCCTTCCTTCTGTGCTATGCTGGATTCAGGGCTGCCTAAGCTTAATTGGCAATTAACTGTTTTTAAGTTACTAACATTTACTAACAGTCACGGGAGGTGTAATTCTTAGACAGGCACATTACTAATACTACTAATTTAGATAGGGAGTTTATTATCATGATTCCTGCTTTGCTATTTCAAGATCTTGCTGTGCTTTTCTGTTTTAACATTCATGCTTCCTTCCAATCTGCATGCTTCATTGGTACTTAAGCTGAGCACGCTCATTTTCTTAATGAGCAAGTCATGTCAGCCTATCATTGTCCTTGTCTCATGATCTTGCCTTGCCCCTTATTTCTTCTCCAGGTGTTGCCCCTCATGTGTGCTGATTTTCCTCCCTTTATCTGGAGTTGGTGGAAGTTGGCTGGCAGACAGAGTCTCGAGTTTCACCGTGTTTTCATGCCCTTGTGTTTTGTGGTTCACTGCATTATTTACGTCTTCTTCATAGTCAAGTTCTTGTAGTTTGTATTCTAGCCTGATTATTCTTTTCTGTTCATGGTTTTCTCCCTGGAGGTTCCAGTGGTTTTTGTTTTTTGTCATTTGGACTTTTTAGTTTTCAGCTCTGTGAAGCTTACCTTAGTTGGATTTTTGCAACCCTTTGGGCCAAGTTTTCTGTTGGCCTTCGTGCCTGTTTTGTTTTAATAAACTCCCTGTTCCCCTGCATCTCGCGGTTGGTGTCTCACTGATCTTGCATCACATTTGGCTTCAGGCCCAAGTATTGAACTGAATTAGCTAACTGCTATCTGTTGGAAAACATCAAGAGCTCCTTAGATAGAGGGAATGTTGTTGGCACAGTTTTTTCTAGATCTTAAGAAAGCATTCAATACTGTCAATCATGACATTTTATTATCTAAATAAACCAAATTTAATTTTTCTGATCAAGCAAAATCATGGTTCTTCTCTTATCTATGCAACAGAAGCCAACAGGTTATTATTGGTCAGTCTAAATCTAATTGCTGTGACAGTAAATTGGGTATACCACAAGGGTCAGTTCTTGGACCTCTGCTGTTCAGCTTGTATATAAATGAAATCTCTGAATGCTGCACAGCAGTTGGCCTACAAATGTATGCCGACGACACAATTTTATTTGTGGTGGCAAAAACACCTGCTATTGCTGCAGCCAAACTAACAGCCTGCTTAGATAAGGTGGCATGCTGGCTTGATACTTCCTGCTTAACATTAAACATCAAAAAAACTGTCTGTGTTTCTCAATCAGGAAGCTTCCTACCTTAGACTGTTTCAAAGTAAAAATCAAAGATAATGAATTAGAGATGGTTCAGGATTTCAAATATCTTGGAATTGTTCTGAACTCGCAGCTCCCCTTTGACAAACATATAAAAAAGCAGAGTAGAACTTGTAGGGCTAATCTCCAAACTTTCAGACAAATCAGACACTGTTTACCGTTTAACACAGCTCTCACATTTATGCATGCAATGATCTTTTTTCATCTTTCATACAGTATCACCTCCTGGTCTCAGGCATTAGCCTGTGCCATTAGACCGCTCACATCCATTTACAATCAAACAATCAAAGTTTTTTTTTTAATGCTTTATTGAACCAAGTAACAAGTATACATGAAAAGAACCAATGATTCAGATACAAATAGGGATATATGGAAATAGAGATATAAAAACATAAAAAGACAGAAAAAGGAGAAGAAAAAGAAAAAAAGGCTACAAATGGAAAGAGGCAACTCATTCATTTTGTTGAGGAGTTGATAAAACAGTATTACAATGTTTCATCAATACTAATGCTTTTTAGGTTGCCGGCCGTAGGCCAGTAACTGATTGTCGTCACTTTGCGTCCGTCGGCGTCGGTGTTGGCGTCGTCCGTTTAAAGCCATATCTCAAAAACGGTCTGATTAATTTTTTTTTGGGGATGTGATCAAATGGGTCATCAAGTTAATACCAGAGCAAAAATTTTTTTGATTGAATCGTTCATTTAGACTTGGCGGCCATTTTTATGTCGAAAATGGCCATTTTTGGCACTTAGGTACAATTTTCTAAAAACCTGTTGGATGAATTTTTTTTTTCCGCAGCAATGGAATCAGTATCATGACCTGCTTCAACAGTGTAAACGGCGTTTTGATTGAATCGCTCCTTCATAGCGCCACCTAGGCAACGTGTCTGGACTTCATCATTTTTCAGGGTGTTTTGCGACAAAATGTGCAGTAACTTGCTTATTATTGCATTTATTGTATAGGTATGACTTCAGCATGCACAGCATATCATGCTTGCCGAGCGTTGTTGGTTGGTCAAATTTGACCTTGAGCCGAAAAGCAAAAATGTGCTATAACTGTCTTAATATAGCATTTAGAGCTTAGGTATGTATGAGGCACCTATAGGGAATCAGGTATGCCGAACATTGTGAGTCAGTCACATTTGACCTTGGGCCTCAAGGTCAAGGCCAAATGGCAAAAATGTGCTATAACTTGCTCAATGGAGCTTAGATATGTATGAGGCACCAATAGGGAATCATGTATGCCAAACATTCTTAGTTTTTAGAATTTGACCTTGAGCCTCAAGGTGAAGGTCAGATGGCAAAAATGTGTTATAACAGCTTAATGTGGCATTTAGAGCTTAGGCATGTGTGAGGCACCTATGGGGAATCATGTAAGCCAAACATTCTTGGCAAGTTGAATATGACATTGGGCATCCAGATCAAATGGCAAAAATGCGCTATAACTCGCTGAATATGGCAATTAGAGCTCAGGTATGTTTGGGGCACCTATAGGAAACCATGTATGCTGAACATTCTTAGGCAGTCAGTCAAATTTGAAGTTGGGCCTCAAGGTCAAGGTTATATGACAAAAATGGCCCATATTTTTTTAATATTGTTTTTAGAGCTTAGGTGTGTATTGGGCACTAATAGCAAATCATGTATGCTGGTTGTTTTCGACATATTGGATTTGACCTTGGGCAACAAGGTCCAGGTAATGACAAAAACAGCCTAAAAGTCCTTTCATGTTGGCTTTAGATCTTGAATGAATGAATGAATGAATGAATGAATGAATGAAAATTTATTTTTCTGAACATTTCGACATCAGAATACAACAGAAAACATAACCAATGAAAAAATAAATAAATTAAATGATAATTTTAAAAAAATTAATAAATAACAAGCATCAAGCTCTGTCTTATGTTCAGAAAAAAGGAGTAGAGGGAAGCAAAGGCTTATGAATCCCTACCCCTTCGATCTTCGGTATGTATTGGATGCTAATGACAAATCATTTATGCTGATCAAACACTTTGACTTTGGTCTTCAAGGTCAAGGTCATGTGACAAAATCAATCTATTTATTTCCCCGTTTAATAATGTCTTTAGACATTACTATGTATTAGGCACTAACCCATATATAATTGAAATTTTAATGGGCATTGTAACCGCCTGGTCAACCTTTTTTCGCGATCAATTGCGGCAATGAAAACTGGTCAAAATCCATTTTTGGATGTTTGTTCCTATTAGCATCATGGGATAGAAAGAATAATACTAATTAGACCCACTCGGTGGCAGTGTTGTGTAAAAAAAAATCATTGTCTGAAAGCAGAGCAAGAACCAGAAGTGAATAGAGAAGATGGCGCACTTCACAAATTGACAGCAGATGACAGTGAAAGTTCAGGTTAGAAAAAAATCTAATTGGATTTCATGATGTAGACTTCTTAAAGATTATATTTTTGCTAAATGGCAGAAAAGTGACATAAAAATGTTGCTGTCTGTCACTCATGAAAAAGTGTGACTGCTCAGTTGAGTTGCCCGATAATGGTAACTAAAACCCCTTTCTCACTGAGCTGCGTGGGCCCGCGGAAGTGTGCGGATGAAACGGTTCTCTTCTTTCGCAGAGAAGAATTGATTCGAAGAACCGTGAATCGATTCGCAGTGGTACGGGACCATTCGCCATCACCGCCGAAATTCGCAAAAAAATTAAACAGGTTTAATTTTTTCGCAGATGTCCGAGCTGGAGCTTTTTAACGCCAGTATTGTGTAGACAACGTGTTGTTTTCGCAAGAATTCGTGTTGGCTTCCTGTTGAATCTGCGGACTGATGCTAGTCACTTTTCTCCAAGAGTTTCCCACACGTAGACCATACGGGGCGCCACAGAATTAATTCGGACCGCCACAAATTGATTCCCGCTAATTCTGAGTAAATGCGCAATTGCTGCCTGTTGGTAATGTATGCGCATGTTTGAAAAGAGAAAAAAAAACGGAAAAATATAAAAGGTAATGGAAGACGTGGAATTTGCGCAATCCTCAAATTCCCCCCACCCCGCTCAACAAAATGAAAATGATCTCCCCCCCTTCAACAAAATGAAAATCATCTCTGTCTGAAAGCATCGGTCTGCCATCACACGTTGCTTCCTGATCTGTGGGAAACACTGTCTCCTGTTGCGGCTGTAACTGCCGGCAACCTTCAGAGCCTGTGGCACTCTAGTTTATTTTCCAAATGTTTAGAAGTCTCAATGAAAAGCTCAAACTCTGCTCTGTATTGCTGGATAGAAGGGGTGGCTGCAGAGAATTTTACTTTATGTATATAGAACTTGCCCATCAATATAACGGCATTACATATATATTCCAGACTGGGGTCTTTATTATTACTGTAGCCCACAATAACATCTCTCAATGAGATTGTAGGTCAGGGAATTTCTCAGAAAAAAGATACTGTTATGATTCTGCCTTGCTTGACCATGTTCTGCCCATGATTCTGCTTTGTCTGACCATGTTTTGATTATGATTCTGATTCCATGCCATGTTTTGTTCTTGCTTTGTCTGTATGTCTGCCATATTCCATTCCCTCAGTTAGATTCCGGTTCTTGTTTTGTTTCTTGCCATGCATTGCACTTTGTCTCCCCTGTCTGGTCTCATGTCATGTGACTGCTCATTGCCCCAGTATTACGTGCCACACTTTCGGGTGATTTCATGGTTTCTGGGATTTCAATTATTCCTTCTAATCTCATTTGCTTCCTTCGCCTTGCTGTTCTATCATTACTAACAGTACTAACAGTTTGTTATTTTAGTTAAAGATACTAACCAAGACTAACATTGTTTATAGTACTAACTTACTAACGAGCACTAGGGATTGTATAGCTGCACTTTACTAATTGACTAATGAGCTCTCAGCATTCGCCCTATTCTAGTCTCCGCCCCTTGTCTTTACTCAATCTACTTTGCTGCACTTCAGCGGATCCTCCGCACCTGTGAGACTCTGTTCTGCCTCACATTATCTGTGTACGTTAGAACTCCCTAACCGGAGCCGTATGTTTGTCGATAGGCTGTCTGTGTGATTCCCGTCCGTGTCTTGGCTTTCGCCAATTTCCATGGTTAGGGTTTCCCTCATGTGATTCCCCCATTGTAATTAGTCTGATCCAGCTCACCTGTTCCCTATCATAGCATGTGACTTCCCCTATGTGTATTTAAGCAGTCTTTTCACAACCAGCCTCTGTCAGAACGTTTCCCTTGGTTTGCCTGCGTTACGATTGTTTATGCCTTGTACTCTTTGTGATTCTTTTCTGACTGGACCGTCCCCGTTTGTTATTTTGGCTCTGATTTGGATTTGTTTGCATCTGTGTACCGAACCCTTTTTGCCCGACCACAAGTTTTGTGTTTGCTGCCCTGTTTACAACTTGGATTACGTCCCTAGGATTCTGATTTTTGGATTGTGGACTTTGTACTGTTGCTTCCTGCTCTGCGGGGGTTCACCCCCATTCATAATAAAACATAAAAGTTTTTTGGATTGCTTGGTTCTCGAGTCTGGTTCCTGAGCGTAACCTCACAGATACCTCACAATATCCGCCCACAACCCAAAGGTCAAAGGGCAATTGTAAAAGAGATGTGTCAAGGTTTCACTATCACTCTTACAAAATGTACATAAGTCTACAGTGTCTGAATATTTAGAGACCAAAAAATTAACCGGGTAAATTGTGTGCAAGATTTTAAAGTGCACTTTCTTGACTTTGTTACTGATACAGTACTTGAAGGGAATTAACCAAGCTCTACGCCACTTATTAGATCCTATAATGGTATCCCAAAAGAACTTCCCTTTAGAGGTGATCTTAGTCTTCTCTTGTAGCATGATTTGTATATGTTTATTACATCTTTTATCATTTGATGGAATACCGTTCAGTGACAAAGTAGGCGGTGCCTTATTACCCACGTTAAAACAAAGATGATTTTTATGCAGTTGTAGCAAACCAGAAGGAATGGCATTAGTAACTGACTTAAATTCTTTGAACTGTAAAGGGAAAGTGTCTATTCATAAACTGCTCATATGACAATAAGTCACCTTTACTGTCCAATATGTCCAACATTCGACTAATACCCCGGTTGTGCCACTTTTGAAGGAATATAGACTTATTTTTCCTGAGAATACAGCAGTTATTCCAAAGAAAGGAACTATGTGGGGAGAAATTGTGGAGGTAACATATTTTCCACGACAGAAGAGCCTGTTGATGAAATTTAGACAGCTTAATTGGGATCTTGGTTATGAAGTAGTCACAAAGTAAAAAAACTCTATGCCTCCCACTTGTTGGAATATCTTGTATGGAATGAAATTCCAAATAGTTTGAGGATTACTTAATAATCTTTTTGTCCGATTAACCTTGAAGGTATGGTTAAGGTCAATAAAATTCACCGCCTCAAGTCAGCTTTAGCGTTTGAAACAACCCCTTTCTTGAGTTTGGCAGGCCTGTTCTTCCAAATAAAATTAAAGAAAAGCTTGTGAATCTCTTAATAAACAGAGTCATTAATAAAAAGACATAAAACAGGGTATACAAAGCGGGACAACCCTTCCGCTTTAGATAACAAAACTCGTCCAAAAATGGACACATCTCTGAGAAGCCAACTATTCAGTTTAATTTTAGTAGTTTTTAATCTAGAGGAGAAGTAAAGGTCTTGTCTCTCTTTGACATCTTTAGAAATGTGAATGCCCAAGTACTTTACTAAAGAGAGCACAGGAATATTACAGATGGACGACTCTGCCAATTGAGAGATTTTAATTTGTCATTCAAACATTTCCATCCCAGCAATATTGGTGTCCTCCCTAATGCTCATAGAAAGTAATTCAACCACCAATTAAAAGGTGAGAATGGACACCCTTGACGAACTCCATGGTTAACATTGAATCTTCGAGAGGTATTATTCCCAAGGATCACAGAGCTATTGATATTTTTATAAAACATTTTAACAGCATAAATAAAGGGGTCACCAAAACCAAAAGCTTTGAGGGTTTCAAGGATAAAGCCGTGCTCAACCGTATCAAATGCTTTATAAAAGTCGAGGAAAAGTATAAGACTCTCTTTTCCGGCTAGATCTGCATAATCTAATAAATCAAGTATTAGCCTGATATTGTAACTAATATGCCGGGTCTTCATGAACCCTGTTTGAGTCTCATGAATAATATGCTCAAGGCACTGTTTTAGCCTATTTGCATAGGCACTAGCAATGATCTTATACTCAATAGTAAGAAGGCTGATTGGTCTCCAATTGTCAATTAATGAGCAATCTTTCCCAGGTTTGGGTATTAAGGTTTTAACACCTTGTTTCATAGTGTCAGTCATCTCTCCATCAGAAAAGCATTTATTTATCAAAGCACAAAGAGGTTTTTCCAAAAATTCCCAGAAGTGAATATAAAATTCTGTGGTAAGCCTATCTATTCCAGGTGACTTCCCTTTTTTCATAGCCATATCTGCTTTCTTAATTTCACAAAAAGATAATGGGGAGTCACATACATCCTTAAATGAATCTTCTATTTGAGGTATTTTTCCATGAAGTAATTGAATGAAACCATTAAAATTTGTTTGCCTTGACTGGTATAAGTTAAAGTAGAACTGGGTAACATGTTCTGATATTTGCTTTGGATTGGTACAGCAAGTTCCCTTAATGTTCAAGGCAGTAATTGAGTTTCTTTTAGCATTTCTTTTTTCAAGTGAGAAAAAGTAGCTAGAATTTTTCTCACCTTCCTCCATTCATTTAACCCTTGATCTGATGTAAGCACCCTTGTCTAAATCCAAATAATGCTTCACAACTTCTGCCTGAATATTAGTTAAATCTCTCAGCTCTTCCTCAGTTAATGTGACTTTTGAAGGAGAGAGTTAAGCTTACCAATTAGGTTGTTTTCAGTTTGTGTTTTATATTTCTTCATCTCTTTGCTTCGTTGTATAGCAACAGTTCTCACATTATATTTAAATAATTCCCATTGAGGTTTAATAACTGTGTCAGAAATGTCAGATAAATGTTCCTCCCCCAGTTTGGGAACCTAGGAAACAAAAAGTGCATCTCTAAGAAGTAAATTGTTGAATTTCCAGTAACCTCTCTGTTTGGCAAGCTTGGCATGTTCCAATGTCGAATATATAAGCTGATGGTCTGACAAAGGTGGTGGTTTATGTGATACTTCTTTAAGATGAAGTAAAACAGAAGAAGAAATTAAAAACATATCAATTCTAGAACGTAAAGTCGTTGCCTTATTTGACCAAGTAACCACTATTTTGACCACTTTTCCTGGATAAAGAAAACGCCAGGCATCAGTAACTGACAGATTATTGCAAAGATCTGTTAAGTAATTATTACAGTTAAGGCCTAACCGAGAACGGAAAGGATACCAGTCAACTGAATCATCAATGCATTCGTTGAAATCACCTGAGATAATGAGAAAGGGATCAATGCGCTTTGAGGCAGCCTCTTGTACCATTTTGGTTATAACCAAGAATAAATTGCTGTTTTGAGAAACAGAGTTAAACCCATACATATTGCAAACAATAAAGAAAACACTGTCCACTTTCAAAGTCAAGATGATCCACCGACCATCTTCTGAGGAAACTGAGTCCAAAACCTCTCCCCTGAATTTGTGCAGTAAAATCATTACTCCAGCAGAGTGAGAAGTTCCATGACTGAAGTAAACAGAGCCCCCCCACTGGGACTTCCAAAACTTAACATCGATGTCACTGGAGTGAGTTTCTTGGAAAAATATCAGATCTGCATCAGAATGTTTACAATAAAGAAAAAGTGCTTTCCTTTTAAGATTGTCACGAATTCCCCTGACATTTAAGGATGGTATACCTACAGAATTAAACTTTATAACCATGAAAAAAGAAGAGGAGAAAGAAAAAATAAATAGACAAAAATAAAAGGTTAGGAAGATCTAAACAGGCTAAGCCTAAAGTGGTCTACAGATGGCAGCAGTGTGTCATTTTACAATCATCATGACTGCTGATCCAGGGTACCATCATTGTTAATTTTTTTTACCTTCCACAAACACGAAAGGACCTCGGAAAGAGGCTTTCTTTCCCTCCATCCTTGCTTTTTTGACAAATGGCCAGACAATCTCCCTAGCTGCCTGATCCTCAGGAGAGAGGGCCTCTGAGAAGCGCAGCCTGTTACTTTGCAGGTATCCGTTGTCCTTGGCTGATTTCCAAAAGAGGTCGCAGTAGCGGCACATAGAGAAGAGGATTATTGTTGAGCGTGGGGACTTCATCTTAGAATCCTTTCTTCCCACCCGATGAACGATATCAATCATTTTGTCTAGTTTGGATTGGGTGTGTGGGGCAATCTTACTCAAAACATCGGATACAAGTGCCCTAATAACTTCACGATCCTCCTCTTGTAAACCATGAAGTTTTAGTGACCACTTCCTGGTATAGCATTGGGAATCAGCTACATTGACTTTAAGTGTCAGATTTTCATCCCTCAGTTTGGCAACTTTGCGTTCCATGGAATTTATTTTAGCATCATGCTCGGTAACATTCAACACTAAATTCTGAACAGTCGAAGCAAGATCAGTCAGCATTGAGGATGTAATCTCTGAGGTCCTCTCTATGGCTGCTACCTTAGCAAACATGAGGTCAATCTTATCGCTAAGTTTCTTAATTGCCCCGAGAATATCACTCGTATCAGAGCAGGACTTAGGAGTTTTGTTAGTGCTGCTGGTCTCTACGTTTACCTCAGCTTTTGCTCATTTAGATGGAGGACACTTGTCTGGAGACTCTGGCAATGGCATGGCAAGTCGATCAGTTTCAGGTTGAAATCCAGCCTCTGCGGAGTCCGCATCAAATCATTGTACCTCCACCTCGTGAGAGACCTCCATGCTGCCATTTTCCTTTGACATAGTTACAGACTGAGTCTTTTTCTTTCTTCCCATCAATAAAATAAACATTTCAGTTATCAAGTATATTTTATGTCTCTCACGAACTTCAGAAAGTGTACACCATTTGACAAACACTGCTAAGAACTCCCTACATCTGAAGAGCGCATGAAAACACACCCGACTGGCAAGACGGCATCTTGGCCTCCTGATCAAACAATCAAAGTCCTAGATAAAAAAACCACTAAGATTTCATCACTGCATTATTATAAAAAAATACAATTTATTCAGTTTTGAAAATTTCATTAATTACACCAACCTCATACTTGCATTTAAATGTCTTCACCATTTAGCTCCACCCATCTTCAACACTTTCATAACTAGACTTCATTACACTGCCACCAACACCCGAAGCACATCAGAGGGAAACTGCAGAATCAGACACTGTGAAACCTCCTTTGCACAAACCGCCTTCTCAATTAAAGGTACAACTCTGTGGAATTCCTTACCTGTAAATCTAAGACAAATCCAGGATATTAAAACATTTTCTTCTGCAGTCAAGTCCTGGTTTAAACTCGGCCAGAACTGTAATCATGACATCAATTAACTTAACAAGTGAAGTTTGAATGTGGCTGCATTTTTAATTTGTTTGTTTGTTGTCATAATGGGTTACCACTAGTATTGCTGTTATTCTTTTTAACCATTATATTGTGTTAAAATACTGAATTGATTTTTAGATTTTAAAATAATGTCAATTTTTATTATGTTTGGAATATCAATGTCCATCAAGGGACTGGTGTTGGAAATTAGCTTTGGCTATATACACTTGTACATTACATTGGACACTGCGTCTGCAGCTGTCAATGTTTTTTTGTACGTGTCCCTTACAAATAAACTAATAAATCGATCAAATCAATCAATCAAAAGTTATGATGTATTTCTAGTAATGAGAACCCATAACTAGTTAGATTCAAATGTTATTCGCATTTTCTTCACCATAGTTTTCCCATCCAAGGAGAAGGTGCCTGTTGAGACAGCAGTGACACTTGCTAATTATGCCGAGAATGCTGCTGCTGGTGCAAGAAAGAAGAAGGCGGCCCTGGGAAGCTTCTTCAAGGTCAGCGAAGCCACAGCGCCAGGACCTGCTCTGCAACCGGACCAGGCCATAGCTTTTGAGCTACAGTCCTACCTCCAGCCAGGGACTCTGGACACTGAGGAGGACTTGAGAGACGGAAGGTATCCCAGAAACTTAACCCACGGCTCTCTAACCTGGCAAAGAAATATCTTTGCATCCCAGCCACAAGTGCCTCTTCAGAGAGGGTTTTCAGTACAGACATAAATATTGTCACCTGCCTGCGCTCATCTCTGAAGCCAGACCATGTAAACAGACTAGTGTTTCTGGCTAAAAACCTTTAAGAGGTTTCAGGAGGAAGAATGCACAGATCCTGGGGGTTGGCTCTTACTTTTAGTCTTTTAAAAAGTTTTGTTTTTTTCAAAGGAAAAACTTTGGCATTTTATTTTTAATCAGGCAAGCTTTTGTTTCAAAGTGTTTGTTGTTACTCCTGTCAGCCACAAGACAGCACTTCCTCAAAAATAGTTTAACTTGTTAAAGTTTAACATTAATATACTGATCATACTATGTATGTTTGTTTAGATTGCACTGCAGTTTGTTGTGGCGTTGAGTGCACTACAACTCAGTTTTTGATATTGATTTTGATTTAGTGTTTACATATAATTTTTACATTTTTCGCTTTAATTTGATTTGTCATTGTATTAGAAAAGAAAAACCTGTAAAAGTTCAATAAATGCAAATTCTCATATCAATGAATAATAGTTTTGAATAATCCTGATTTCAATATGAATCAAAATAATTGTGATTATGATTATTGCCACAATCGAGCAGGCCAATTGACAGGGTAAAGATACACTACATCCTGAACACCAACTGGGTAAAGATACTACATCACAGAACTCAAAAATGGTAAAAATAAACTGCATCACAAAACACCAACAGGGAACAGATGCACTACATCACAGAAAACAAACAGGGTAGGGATACACCAGAATACAGAAAATCAGCAGAGGGAAGGTACACTATGTGATAGACCACTAACTGCAGAAAGAAAAATGAAATCACAGAAGATGAACAAGGTAAAAATAAACTACATCTCAAAACACCTACAGAGTAAGGATACAATACATCACAGAACACAAACAGGGTAAAGAAACACTCAGTCATAGAGCACCAACACGGTAAATAAAATCCACATCACCAACAATAAAAATGACACAAAATCACATAGTGCAAACAGACTAAATATACATGATATCACAAAAAACAAGAGGGTTAAGCTTTACAATATCAGAGCAAAGCTACAGGAAAAAGATACACTACAACCCAGAAAACTGACAGGCTGCAGATACACTACATTACAGCTCACCAATAGGGACAAGACACATTACTTCTCAGAACACCAACTGGGTAAAGGTACAGTACATCACAGAACACAAACAGGGTAAATATACAGTACCTCACAGAAAAACAACAGGGTAAAGAAAAACATCACAGAACACCAACAGGGAAAAGAGATACATCACAGAACACCAACAGGGTAAAGATACTACATCACAGCACTCCAACAGGGTAAAAAAAAACACTGCATCTCAAAACAACAGCATACACTAAAAGATACACAACATCAGAGAAATGGTACAGGGAAAAGATACACAATATCATGAAATACCAACAGGGTAAAGATACATTCCATCACTGAACGCCAAAAGAGGAAATACAATACGTAATACGTAATAGACCACTAATAGGCTTAAGAAACAGGACATCACAGAACACCAACAGGTTAGAAATGAACTACATCACAAAACCAGCATTGAAAAAATACACTGCATCGCAGACCACCAACAAGGTAAAGAAACAATACATAATAGAACACCAAAAGGTTAAAAACACTGCACATCACAAAACACCAACAGTGTAAAGATACACCACATCAAAGAACACAAACAGGGTAAAGAAACACTACATAACAAAACAGCAAGAGAGTAAAGTTACAGTACATCCCAGACCACCAACTGGGTAAAGACACACCACATCACAGAAATCAGACAGAGTAAAGATACACTCCATTACAGAACACAAACAGGGTAGAGAAACGCTCAGTCAAAGAACACCAACGCGGTAAAGAAAACCTACATCACCAATAGAGTAAAATTACACAAAATCACAGAATGCAAACAGGGTAAACATACATTATATCACAAAAAACAAGAGGGTAAAGATACACAACATCAGAGCAAAGCAACAGTACACTACATTACATCACAGAACACTGACAGGCACAGCAGACACTACAGCACAGCAGACCAGCAGGGACAAGACACACTTCTTCACAGAACATCAATAGGGTAAAGATACACTACATCGCAGAACACCATGGGCCGAAATTAGACCCGGTCTTGGACTTCAATATAATTTTAAGTCAGACTTACTACAGACACTTAAATAAGCTTGCTGCATAAAGCCTATCTTTGAATGATTTATTTAAGACTGACTTAGATATCCCGCCGTGTTATGCATCCTGGGTAAAATAGGACACTTAACAGGGGAGAAAAACATGGTGGACGCAACAGCAACACTCGGTGGCAGCGGGTGATCGCAGCACTTTAGTGCAACAGGAAATCTTTGTTGGAGGAATATAATGCAGAACAGTCTTTTATTCAGCAGTTTTAATCAAGTGAGCGCTCATCTGGGACATCATCAAGTTTGGGGAAAATAATACAGAAAAGGTGAACAGTATCAATCCCACGGCTGATGTTCAAAAACGTTTTTAAAATATGGTGCAAGAATCTAAGAAGGAAATATGGAAGAGAAAAAAATCCAGCAGCTGGAGGAGAACCCCCTCCAAGACAACTGAGCTGATAATCCTATTGCCAAGGTAAAATATTTTTTGTCCTTTTTTGTTGGAAAAACAGTAAATATTGCTGTGTCTGTCTGTCTCCTAACTGGTGTTCTGACAATTTGTTCCATGGCAACGAAGCTCTCATCCCAGGATTAGCCAGGGGGAGAGGTGGCTGATTTTCTGTCTCAAATTCAGTCAGTTTCAAGTTTTATGCAACTGATGGTCTTAACCAGACTAGTCTAACTTGACAGTTGAAGACCGGCCTACAACTAAGACCAGTCTTAAACTAAGTTTATGTAACCGGCCTCAAGAGGGTAAATATACACTAAATCACAAAACAGAAACAGGGAAAAGATATACTTCATCACAGAGCACCAACAGGGAAAAGATACACCACATCAAGGAACTCCGATCACCAACAGGCTAAAGGTACACTAAATCGCAGAACACCTACAGGCACACCACATAACAGCACACCTACAGGGAAAAGACAAACTACATCATATAACACCAACAGGATGAAGATACACTACATCACAGAACACCAAAAGGGTAAAGATAAATGGGTGATTCCGAGGTATTTTAACAAAATGTCTCTCCATGATGAGGCACTAAAATGTCCCCCAAACAAAATTCTGTTGATGTATTAAAATTTTATTTATTTATTTACAATTTATGGGTATAAGAGTCCAATACTATATTCGGGAGGAAAAAGCTCCATTTTCCCCTCGATTTCCATTGGGGATCATTTAAGCGTCTGTCACGGAGGGGACATTTGGTTGACAATACCTCAGAATTGCCCAAATACATCACAGAACAACAACAGGCCAAAGATACACAATGTTATAGACCACCAACAGGGTAAAAATAAACTACACCACGAAACAACAACAGGGTAAAGATACATTACATAAAAGAACACCAAAAGAGTAAAGACAGTACCTCACAGAACACCAACTGGGTGAAGACATGCTACATCATAGAACACCAACAGGGATAGGACACACTACATCACAGAACACCAACAGGGTAAAGATACACTACATCACAGAACAACGACAGGGTAGAGATACACTACATCACAGACCACCAACAGGGTGAAGATTAATTACATCCCAGAACAACAACGCCATAAAGAAACATACATCACAGAACACAAGCAGGGAAAAGGATACATTACATTACAAAATACAAACAGTGAAAAGAGAAACTGCATCCCAGAACACAAACAGGGAAAAGGCACTACATCACAAAACACAAACAGGGAAAAGAAACACTGCATCACAGAACACCAACAGGCTAAACATACAGTACATCGCAGAACACTGACAGTCTATAAAGATACAAGACATCATAGAACACTGACAGTCTGTAAAGATACTTGACATCACAGAACACTAACAGACTATAAAGATACACAACATCACAGAACACTGATAGGTTAAAGATAAACTACATCACAGAACACTGACAGAGGAAAGATACACAACCTTATATGGTAACACTTTATATTAAGGTGCTTGTAATAAGCAGTAGTTAATAATTAATAAGCCACTTATAAGACCTTATAAGGTAGTGTAAACAAATAAAATTCTCTTCAAGTGTCAACAAAAGCATAATCAACACATTTATTACTGCTTACAAGAACTTATAGACTCTAATTAGAAGCTTCTTAATAGCTTATATACCTGCCGCAAACATTATGTTTACTATCATTAATTAAACTATATAAGGGATAATTAGAGAGTTATTAACACAATTTTTAATGGTTTATAAGACACTTGTACCAAGTTACTTAACGTTTATATATAGCTAATAAAGATTAATAAGATTTTTATTAATTTCAATGAGCTATGTGTTAATTAAAATCATAGCCAACATACTTATTATTGCTGATTTGCAATCCCATAAGCCCTTACTATAAACTTGTTTACAAGTTATATAATACCCTAAGAACCTTAATAAGATATTTAATAACATTAATAAGACTTAATAATTACTGTAAATAATAGGAAAAAAGCATATTTGTGAGATCATTCTGAGCAATTATTTGGAACTTGTTAATAGTTTAGAGACCATTTAACAATATTAAGAAGATGTTAAATGACAGTAATAAGACTATAAGAGGTTAATATTATACAATTATTGACTTCAGTTGAGGTGAATCCAATGATTTATCCTCCTTGGACCTTGGCTGAGCCTCGGTAAATATCACTTGTCCAAGGTAGATAAATCATTTCATTCACTGATAACTGAAGTCAATTATTGTTTTACTACATGACCCTCCTTGGAAATATAAAACTAGAGGCACTCGAAGAGTGCAGACCTTCGCCAAGGCAGCACAGTTGAAATCTTGCTGAGTGAGCATGGCTCATGAGAAATTTAAAGATAGGTTCCGTCCCTGATGCAAGACCAATCAACCCATTAAATTCGAGTGATATCACTGGGAGCAAAGTTCAGTTATCGCGTCATAGGATTTCAAGATGGCCGCCATGGTGGCCATATTGTTTGACCGATCAGGGTCAAAATCAATAGGGTTCATCCCTATAAATATGTATAATATATATACAAATCTGCACAAATCTTTTAAAAATCTGCACTTAATCGAGATTCAAGCTCCCAAGGAGCTGTATTACTGATTCATAGGGCCCTGTTTTAATGATCAAAACACATGGTCTGAAGCGTGTGGTGCAAGTGCATTTAGGGTGTGTCCAAATCCAATCCATTTTCGATTATTTAATGGTGGGTAAACTGAGTGCTAAGTAAGGTGCATGGCTCAAAGGGGTCGTACTTGACTCTAAATTAGTCATAGGCGTGTTTTGAGCAAAACATGAAATAACCCACTCAGAGTCTAATCTCCCACTCCCTTTAAAAGCCAGGTGTGCCTGCACCTTGGCGAATAGCTATTATAGCAGGGGAAAAAACTCAACCCTACAAAGGAAATGAGTTTGCTCGTGCACAAAGTGAAAGCACGTGCGTAAACCATTGCTGAAAGTAGGAATACTGATCACTGTGATCTCCAAAAATTGTAATAAGAGATATTTTCAAAATATTGTTAAAAATTGTTTTAAGCAAATTTAGATGTTATAAATCATCGTAGTGAATCCCTGGGCCACATTAGAACTTTACATTACATTACAAGTTGTGCATTGTAAGGGTTTTGCTCAAAGCTGGACTGCTAATCTGGCACACCAGGCAGTGCCCGGTGGGCCAATGCAGATTTTGCAATCATAGTTTACAAAATAACACCGTACATTGTAATAACATCGATCATTTTGAACGACCGCGCCGGCCTTCAAAACACGGAAAGCGGCCCATTGGTTTATTTTCTACACTGACACAGGGCTGGTCCAATGAAATCTCAGCCCTCCCTCTTCAGGGAAAAAAAAATGCAATTGCATACGACCCCTTGGTAGCCAGTGGCCCCACATTAAGGCGAGCAAACAGTAGGATGATTTTAGCTAATTCAAAGTGGAATTTCATACAGAGAAAATCAATATATAGTTAACGTATACCTCTCCTTACACTATGTTACATAGAGAGCTCTCCCTGGGATTTTCTACATCCAATTAATAGGTGACACATGCTTTATATACCACTTTATATTCTTCTACATCACAATTCCGGTTATCTTGCATCTTGGCCATTTTTCAGTATCTATTTATATATATGTTTTATGATATAGGAATTACCGAAAAACTGTATTCTTGCAGATAAAAAAACGATGCATAGGCTTAGGCCATGTACCATTTATTTAATGTTGTTGTTTTCGTCCTAAAAGTTTAAGAAGGTAGGCTTGAGGGGAAATTAGTTTGACTAATGGCTTTGCTTGTCCCCAGTTGCGTTAACAGTCTAAAAACGCATTTCAATGACTACGAGATCAGACAAAAATGTCAGAAAGCAGTGGAGAGGCGGAAAAGCTTCGAGAATAAAATAAACAGACATTGGAGCCTCAGGCTTTCAAACGCTAAAAAAATTGACCAGCTGTTTGGCCACGATGATTCTCATGGAGCAAGCAATTTTCATTTGGAGAGGGACACGGAAAGCGGTAAGACTGACGTTAAATTAATAAGCTATTGCAAGTATGTATTCGGTTAAAATTTGCTTGAGCTTACAAAAGGCCCCCACTGATGGACCAGCTGTTAATAACCTACTATTTGATGCATATTGATTCGTTGTTTTACGGTGGCAAATAAAATTTGTCCTGGAATATAGAAAGGAAGACTTTCAAATTTTCCTATTTAAAACCTTGTCTTGATGTTCAGAATCACCTGCCAGTAAACTTGCAACCAGGGAGTACGGCGGTTCTGAAGCTAGTGAGCTATTCTATGCCTTGTTGAGTCTGTAAGATACGTAACGTTATTTAAAAAGGTTATGTATGAATCAATCCAAATAGTGCAATGGTCTTGTTGAAAAATTATAAATGGCCTCAAAGTCACATTTCTTTTTCACATTCATTCATGTAAATATATTAATAATAATAATAATAATAATGACAACTTCTTTGTCATGATGGTGCAGTGATTAGCACTGCCACCACGCAGCAAGAAGGTGGTGGCTTCAATTCCGGCCTGGGGCCTTTCTGTGTGGCGTTCCAGGGCATGTAGGCTACGACTGAGCTTAATTCTAACTTTTGGTAACAGCAAAGTGTGCGCGTATGGTGGGCCGTCACGTCGCGATCAGGTTGGGCCACCATGGCTGAAAATGCCAGGGCCGTTTTTTTGTCCCAGTCCAGCCCTGGTTGTGCTTCGTACACAGTTTAGGTGCATGGAGGACAGGAAGTTGAGGACTGGACTCAGGTGCAAGGATGGACTGGGTAGTATTTATTATGCCTACTGCTCAGCAGAAGGCATGAACGAAGCAATACAAAACAAAACAGGAATCTTGGTTCCTTAGAAACACTATAAGTAATACGGACTGTAGGCATTAGCTACAGTAACAATGTATTACAAATAGAAAACAAAAACAGAAATCAAGGTTCCTGGGTAAAGTGCTGAATTAAGCATTAACAGCGCTAAGTTTAAGAATATTGAATAATACACGTGATATGCGGGTAATGCGTCTATTCAAAGACTATGAACGCAACACAGGTATGCGTTTATGAGACTTCACAAAGACCAAGTGTGAGACTCGGTCTTATATAGCACATTGCTACCACCCAGTGGAAATGACAAACAGATGCAAACAATGATTAATGGAGTGAGGAATGCAGTCCGGACCTTAATAGACCGGTGAGCTGGACTGCTGGCGGCGTAGTCTTACATGCATGAAGCATATACACGAAAAAAAAAAAGGTTTTAATTCAGGGTCATGGGTAAAAAATAATTACATGGTGGAGGGGGAAGACCAAGAGAAATTAAAATGACTGAGAAAAACAGCCAGTTAGAAAGAAATAAAAATAACGTTATTTTGATTATGCTACTGTCACCAGCAGGGGCTGTAACATTTTGTGTACTGTACTGTCCCGTAACACGGACCACTACAGCAACTGTCCTGCTCCACTAGGGGGCTGGTCCAGACCACTGTCCTGTGTAGCATGGACCACTGCAGTAACTGTCCTGCTCCACTAGAGGGCTATTCCAGACCACTGTCCTGTGTAGCACGGACCACTGCAGTGACTGTCCTGCTCCACTAGGGGGCTGGTCCGGACCACTGGTCTGGAGTGTCTCGAGACAGTGAAATTTTGCGGTCTTCACTGGCCTTGCACCAAGGTACAGTCTCGGAACCAATGACTGTGCAGTCCATGCTCGGAATACTGCAATTACATCGTAAATGCCTGCTTTACCCTTAGCATTACTGTTGGCCAAATCATTAATCTAGCCTGCCATTTTCATAAATAAATTGTTATGAATGTGATTGTTCAAAATGTTTGAAGCCAGTAGTCTAGCAATTAGCTCGCCGCTTTTTCTACTGCACTAATCTGGCATATTAATTAAGCAGCTAGTGACACCACCTAACAAAACCCGATGAATACAAAGTGAAATAACCGATATTGCGTCATCTTATTCTCGAAAATATGAATGCTCTGAACAGATTATTTTTATCTAGCCTAGCTGGAGAACATTAAGGCGAGACACTACAGGTGAATTGGGTAAAATTTTTAAATAATAGATATCATCATGAAACTTCCTCAGTTGATTACTTGCAGTAGTATGAAAAAAATATTTACTACAAGTTTTTGAAATTTTTATGTTTAAATATGCAAATTAGGCATTATCTCATTAAATATGCGCTAATTTGCATATATTTTAGGAAGATAAATCTAAACATCTGATAAAGCCAGGTGCAAAATTCTTTTTTCATTTTGTTTACACATAAAATGAAAAAACAATTACAGAGGGATTTAAGGATATCTGCTTTTATTACTGAGAAAATCAAAATATGCTGTCCATGGCCTTAAAAAATCAATTTTTGCCATATTTTTGGGAATAAAATGTCTCATATATCAGGCTAGGGATGATATATTAACAAATCCCTCTGTAAATATCTTCAGAATATAGCTAAGTGTATAACTGCAAAGTTTGGTTTACATAGGTACTACAGAGGCGGAGAAGTTTGACTTGGAGTATGACAAAAACCTCATTTTGAGAAAACGGCATCCAAAGATTTACATAGGGGAATTTAATGCATTTCTGTAAAAACAATTGCTCACAAACAGAATAAATGTTCAGGCCCTTATTAATAGTAATGTGGTATATTTTAAGCTCATGAAAATTGATCATTTAATAACATGACAGGCATCTAAGGCCTACAACTGTAGTTATTCAACTAATAAACATATTGGCCTACACTGCACAAACTTGCAGACAAAACTCACGTCAAAACGCGACATCACTTCTACTCTCACTCTGCAATCGTGTAGATCAGTGGTCCTCAACACGTATGCTGATTTTTGTTTCAACCACAATTGTTATCACAGAATTTTAACAAGTTGTTAATGTCTTAGTTAGTTGTTTTTCATATTTAGCATTGTTACTTACTGTTTTTAGCCAAATGTTACATAGAAACATCCATACATGCTATGAAGAATAAAATATTCTTGAAGATTGTGGTTTTATTTATATACTGCAAGAAATTTCAAGCATTGTAACATTTGAAACAGATCAAATTAGACACTGAGGAACTCAGTAAATCCCAAATTGGGCTGAGGGACACAACTGTTTCAAGTTCTTTCAAAAAACATAAGGTGAACTTAATTAGATTAACACAAAGCTGGTTTGACTCTTTACCATTTGCTTGTCGAATAAATTTGTCATGATGTGCCAATTAGTTTTCACCAAGTAGGAGCCAAGTACATCTTTATTTTGATTGGTTACATTGTTTTCTCTCATTTTATGCTGTTATTTCCAATGCATAGCAATGTGGGTATGGCATTTTTTAAATTCTGGGTGGCAAACATAGATATTTCTGTTATCTTGTGAATTAAGAGGCCAAATAACTGCTCTAAACATTAAATACACTTAATTAAGACTAATGAACAGCTCGTTAAAATCCTGCGATTACAACTGTGGTTAGAACAAAAGCCAGCATACACAGTGGGTCCCCAGGAACAACGTTGAAGACCACTGGTGTAGATGTAAAGACGCTTCGTCTGCACTAGTGTCCCTTTTGCAATTACTGCACTCGAGCAATAAACTGCTGCAGAACCGATGATTTTCTGGATCAATGTTTATTGTCAGACCCGGCACAGCACAATTAGGACAAAAGGCTGTCAACTTTAACGCATTCGGCCGTTTAAATGTCATATTCACGTTCCCATGCCGTATGTCCGCAACCATTCAACCAGCGCGTTTGTAAGAGATTCACAGGCGGAATTGAAGTCCTTGTGCATGGAGGTTTATCAGTTTCACATGCATTTCGGTGGATTTCACCACTTGTAACATGTAAATAATTATGCCTCGAGACTTTTCACGCTTTTCTTTACTCAGGGTTTGAGAGCAATGGAATTGCATAAAAACGTTTCAAATGATCCTATTTGATTGAAACAATTTGAACGATCGTGGAAGACATGCATTGCGTTGATTGACTAATTGCTGACCACGGCACGGGAATGCGAACATGCCACCAAATCTCAAACAAACAAACATGACGGACAGGAGGCGGGTGATCACTGTGCTGAGTGTAAGTGCGTTCGGATTCTCTTATTCGCACGGTTCTCTCCCTAAGCTGTAAAAGAGTCCTCTTTACACCTTTCCTTTACCTCATGATGTTTTACACAGAGGTTAAAGAAAAGTGGTTCAGAATTAGACGAAAGGACGTGATTATTTAACTATTCGGACGCAGCCAAGGTTCCGCAGCAAGCTAAAGACGGAAGTGTCAGAGCGCATCACGTGATGCATCTGAGCGAATCACGTTAGCAGAAACCGGCAGTGGCCAATGAGATTTTGTCATTAGCTTTAAATCCCCCTATGAACTTTCATGATTGGTTACTCACAGAAAGAAAACGCCCTTATTTGGATTACACGGCGTTGTGCAGGAGAATCAGAGCTTTACAACAGTACCGGTCATGACAGATTGCAGTAAAGAGGCGAAGTACTGTTCGTTGCGTTGGAATGCTAACTTTTTAGTAAATTCGGAAGAAACTTACTGCCGCAAGTAGACAAAATGTCATAAAATAAACGTCTAAATGTATAATTTTAATGTTTTCTTTATAGCAGTTTGAAAGAATACATATTCAAGGAGTAAACTAGCCCAAAATCTCAAATTTGACCACTGCATGAAAAATCCATGTTTTTGCCTGCTGTGTCTCGCCTTAAAAAAAAAAAAAGGTTATTCGCCTCTGCGTCGTGCCTTAAAACCGTGTAATGCACACCTATGAGTTGATCATCCCTTACATATTCGCTTGCAAGCAGTCCTCACTATTTCTTCTATGCACTAATGTTACATCCTCCTTTTCATCCAATGAATGTAACAAGTGGGGGCTCATCCGGGAAAATCACGCCACCCTGTTGGGGAAACTGGAAACTACAGGGCTGCTATTCCATTGTCCTGAGGTACAAGGCTTATGTTTGTGCTTTTTCCATAATAATGGCATTTAATTTGCGGCAGTTCTTGGCCGCTCCTTCCTGCTGGGATTTGAAACTCTGTCATAAGGCAGACTTGTTGGAGGTTGCAGGTCATTTTGGTTTAACTATATCAAGGACCGTAGTTAAAAAGGAGATCAAATTAGTACTGCTAACTTCATTGGTGTAGATGGGTGTTGGAACCTGAGCCAGATTGGGCTGGTGGTGTATTTGGCGAGACGCAGGACTCTGGCAGTGGTGCGACTGAAGATCCGCCAGGGACACAGCAGGCTGCCTACCACTCCTGCGTCATCTTCTTCTGCTCCATGGTTAAATCCGCCTTGCACAACTGGAGTCGGAAACAGAAGAGAAGGCTAAGGCACAAGAGTATGAATGTAAACTGGCCGTGCATAAACTTGGGCTGGAGGCGGAGACTGCCGACAGGTTGAGGCAGCTGGAGTTGGAGAACGGCAGTGCCAAAGCCAGTCCAGTACTGCTCTCAGGGATTTCAGAACCAACCCTTCACCTTAAAATGGGAAAAACTGAGAGCATTTCCTCACTATCTCCGTACGTTATCTCGTGGCCACATGGTTTGCTTATTGTAAGTAACTGGTACTCCGGCAAAATTTTAAAATAAGGGAAGAGCAAAAAAAATCTTCAATGTTCTCCATACTAGTGTAGGTGCAACAGTTTAAAAGGGCATTACAATGGCTATTAAATGTAATTAATTACTAAGAAATTAGTTATTAATTTATTCGGGGCACCATTCTCCTTGTAAAGGGAAAATTAATAGCAATTGAATGACTAAGTCTAATTAATGTTTCACCATAAATGCCAAATTACTAAAATCACAATTTATGTTGTAAATGAATGATTACAATATTCAACAAAAATGGGAAAACTAGGCTTAATTATCAATGTCAAAACTACCATTAATATTCGGCATCAACAAAATAACCACACGCTGAAGGAAAGGGGAGTTCTTGACCTGGCAGAGCTTAGATTCAAGGTAATATTCAGGCAAAGACAACCAGAAGTACTTGTTGAAAATATATAAAAAGCTTTATTGTGTCTCAGTAGCAATGAACATGCAATCAATACCACTTGAATAAAACAATAAACTCACAGGAAGGATTAAATAGCGGTTATATCATGAAACAGCTTATACAAATAGACTAAAGGTAGGATGTGTGTGTGGTGTGTGCGGGTGAGTAAGTCTGAGTACCAAAAGGGAGGAATAAAAATGGCAGGCTTGGACTCAAATCTAAAATGGCGGACTCGGATCTAAGAGGGCGGACTCAGATCTAAGAGGGTGGACTCAGATCTAAAATGGCGGACTGATGATGTGGCAATCTGAGAGCCACGTGTGAGAGGGAGAACAAAGAACTGGATGGCACAGGTGGGAGAATTAGAAAAGACTCCTGCACAAGTTAGGCCAGAGGCCGTGTTTCCCACTCAGTAAGCTAAGTGTAGTGTACAGAAACTAGCTGAAAAGAGAATGCGTGAATGGAGAGAGAGCGAGAGAGGATGAGAAAGAGAAAGAGAGCAGAAAAGAAGGCGCAGGCGAAGTCTAATAGGACAGAGTAGCTAGCCGCAGCGGGCTGAACAATCAGTCAGACAAGCCAAAATGTCCCAATTCAGTTCAAACTCTCTCAATAATTATAATGATTTACAAAGAGCAAAGCAACAATGTAAAACAAAAAATCCGCAGTTTTAAATGAACTCACTCAAAGATCGGATATTTACAGGTCAGCAATGCAGCAATATAGAGTAAAAATCTGTGATTTCCAGACAAATTCTCTTACATATCGAAGTTTTCACCCAGTACAACAGTAAGATCCAGTACATTAAAACCAGCAAGCAAAGAAAAACACAGCTCAAAGTATACAGTAATAATTACATTCAAAAATCAACAATTAGCATAGAATCGCGCGTTTCATATTCTAGCTAAATCTGCCCAGACGCAAATTTCCTTACTTAGGATCACTACCGAGTGAGTGACCCAATTCTCCAGTGTCAGTGACTGTGTCCGAGTGAAGGCTTTGGGTGGCGGTTCTTTCTTTCCTTAGCGCTCATCAGCGGACAGGAAACAGTATCTGCTTTTCCAGGCGCAATGATGCACAAAAAAAATGCAGAAAGTTTGTCGACGTGTTGATTGGAAAATAGCAAAAAGGGAGGCTGGTGCCTTTCCAAAAAGTTTCTTCCAAAAAGTTAAAGAAGTTGAAACAAAAGAAATTCCACTGTCGTCTCGCAGTGGGAATTCTTTTTAACCGGTTCTTGAATAGATGCGCCTATAGGCAACTAGAGTAATTATGGATCAGAACATAGTTAATCTTTAACTCTACCGTGGCCAACTGGAGAGGTCCGAAAAACTTTGTTCTTTGTTCTGTTTGAAGGAGACTTCTCAGTCAGATGGATGCGCACCCTTGATCTCTTATTAACTCAGCCGTAGCAGAATCCAGAGAGGAAGGACAATGGGTTGCTTGACTTCTTAAAGGGGTTTGACGTCATTAGTTTTATTGCATTAGAGATAATGCTTTTGGAATTCTGGGAAATGTAGTTAAAATGGCTGTTCTTTGTGGTTTTCAGCCATTTTGGCGGGCCTTGGCCCTACACTAGGCTAAGGTTCACTGCGGGCACGCCAAAGATAAAGAATGTGCTTTTTTTTGCCAACACAGCCATTCTCAAGCTTAGCTCAAGTGACAATATTCGTCTTGTCAGCGTAAGTTCTGTCTATGTATGTAGGGAGAGAGAATCTCTGTTGCAGCAGAGACAGAATTGAGAACTTGTTGAAATGAATGCTTTTAATTAAAAAAAAAAGTTAATGCTTTTCCTGATTTATTTTACAGGATAGTACAGAGGAAAGGATAAATGCAAAAAAACAATGGGAGTGAGAGACAGAAATCACCAGTGTCATGGATCATGATGAGTATGGGAATAGTGCTGTACCAGCTATGCCAGATACCCAGAACTGTGGCTGTTGTGTGGGCAGTGCTTCCTGATCCCTTGGGGAGGGGCATTTAGTGCCTGAATTTGAATGAGACCCGCTGACCGGACAAGGATTGATGAAAGCTGACGAGAAGGGTGACAGCCTGGACAATTCGTTATTATCTATTGACCCTGTAACGGCATTAATGGAAAGTAGCTTATATCTCTCAATTCTCTTTTCACACAGTGGGATGAGTTTCGTCTTACAAACCACTGACGTGAGTCGTTTGGTCTGATTATACACCCAGTAAGAGGATTAAAGATAGAGAAAGGCAGAAGGAGAGAGAGAATTGTATCCCATTCACAGTATGAATTGAAGTGTACTGACCTGCAGCTGCAGGTACACCTCCATCAACCTTTTCTCTCAGGTGCAGTATCTCATGCTAAAACCCAGACTATTTGTGCAAGAAGGATACAGACATGAGCTGTGTAGAGGAAAAGATCTATCAGCCTCCCTTTCCACCTCATGCATAAGTACTGTAAAACACAGATACTCATCATCCGTCAGCAGGGTCGACGAACAGTGTTTATCAGTAAAAAACAATTTTGCCAGAGGGCAAATTCTTCTGAGCGCAGAGCAATCAATAAGCAGCCTCTACCACCGAGATAACAGGGCCAGGCCTGAGCCCTCAGGGAGGGGACATGGAGCAGGGGCCTCTTAATTAATTCCTCAGAGCTATAACTGAAAGCTGAGTTGTAAAATTGGCCTGCAGGCCAATGGCATTGGAGATTCGCCTATATTGGAAAAAAGGCAATTGAGTTTCTTGCACTGTGGCTTTTAGCCATTCAAACTCAGTCACAGACCCAGCTAGTGCCAACACCAGGTCCACATTAAAATCTTGCCACTGACGCCATGCATAAATATACAATTACCAAAATATGTAGATATTTAATTCTTTTAACATGAAAGGGAGAGTAAAAGGGAAGAAATGTCTCTTGCTGTAGTGACTGATAATAGGCAGCTCATTCTCCATGATTGGTGGTCACCAGCTGAACAAGGCGGGGAGTGACGGGAGGAGAGAGTTTGGATGGGCTTTGGGAGGGAAGTGGAAATGAAAGAATAAGCAGGCCTAGTTGGGGAATCAGCATGAGTTTTTAGAAAAATGTAACAACAGTGTTCATTCGAGTCAAAAACAGGATTCTTTGCTTAAAGCTTATCGGAAGAGAACTCTGCAGTCCACTTTCGCAGACAGTTACTTTGACAATTTGCCATCCGATAAATTTACTTTCAAGTAGGTCTGAACATCAGGCAGGTGATAATCAACAACATAATCAACAAGAACTCCGTATATTGTTGCTGAATTGTTCCTTAATTGTTTCTCCCCCGCAGTCTAGCCGTCTATGTTAGTTTCAGTATCGTTTTATTAATTTGTCCCCGTTATTCGATCATTGTCTTATTCATTACCTCCCCACCCCCCCAAGTTTCCACCCCATGTTTTGCACACTTGTTCTTACTTTGTCAACAGTCATCTGTGTCTATTTGAGTTCCCGGTCTTCTGTCTTTTGCTAGACTGTTGTCTTCCGTCTTCAGTGTTTAAACTGTGGCTGCAAAGTATCAATTTATTAGGGATTCTATTCCCAGTCCCTGCAGTCCTGGCGAGTGATGCTTCTCCCATTATCTTCTCTGTCTCAGCACGATGATGCGAGAATGTGTACCTCTGCGAGCACTGATTCATTTGGCTTGACACCCTGGCTACTGACCTTGGACCAGTCCCGTCTACTGCGCCTAGCTTTACCTGCAGAGCACCTGTTCACTCCTGCCTGACCTTGAACCATATTCTGACCATCCTTTTCCTTTGTGTACATTAAAGTTTGAATCTTCTGCTCTGCCCTTACGGCTTTTTCTGTGATGTGCATATGGCTCATGTGTCCTGCATTTGTGACTTGTGGGAGCCTATTTTAAAGATCTACATGCGGGTTGTCTGGGTGCTTAGTCAGGCACATTGTGCAAAGGGTTTGGATTTAATCTCATAATTAATCAAAGGTGTGTTTTGGGCAAAACATAAAATGAACAATCAAATTGTCATCTCCCATGCCCTTTAAAAGCCAGGTGAGCTTGTACCTTGGTGAATTTCCATTCTAAGGGTGGATTTTTTGCGTAGCAGGTCTGCTCGTGTGAGAGGTAAAAGTGTGTGAGCAAACTATTGCTTTAAGAAGGAATTCTTTTTGATCTCCAAAAATGTATACCAATATTTTTGAAATACTGTTCAAAATAATTTTCATCATATCCAGATGTTGAAAATCATAACACTGAATCCTCAGGGCTGCATTTCATCTCTAAACTACAACTTGTGCATAAAACAAGCAATCGAAAAGAAAGGTTTTCAATCTGGGTCCCGTGTAAAGAAACAATAATTACGTACTGATGGGGAACAACAAACAGAAATTAAAATGAGTGAGAAAAACAGCCAGCAAGAAAGAAACAAAACTAATATTATTTTGATTATGTGACCATAACCCCTTGAATAATATCCAACGGGAGTGAAAAAAAACTTCCTTCTGCTAAAATGATGATTGAAGGTCGAGTCAGTTATATGGAAGAAATCCAGATTAATTATAGACGGTGATGACAATGTCATTTGTTGCTTTTGCTGCTACTTACACTTGCCACTTTTTTGGGTTATTTTATTTGTCTGCCACACTGCAAATAATAATATAACCATTTCAAATTTAATGCAGAGAAGCGGGACAGCAGGCACTGTATTAGATCAGGTGGGATTCAAAATGGTTTTTTCAGATAATTGCAGGAAACAGGCCAACCATGCAAGACCTATCCAAACATCTGAAGCACATGTTGAGCATTTCAAACATTCGTTCATCTACAGTTTGTGTTTCGTGCAATAGAACAAAAATCCATGCACTGTTTCAGACATATGCCAAGTATATGGGCCAGGCTCATGAAATGTCGCCCCGGGGACTGAAAAATAAGGAAAGTACCCATAGAGCTTAGCTGTGAGTGGTTTTTTAATCTATAGGTGTTGTGGGATCATATTCTAAAGCCGTGCGACGGCAACGTTTTTCATTTTTTCATGGTATCTGGTCAAATTTGGGTCCCTCAACTCATCTTTTGGGCTGGGTTTCTGCCTTAGTTTCAAGACATGCATATATTCTAAAGCCTCATACATGCATAGATATAGCTATATCTTCTCGAAATGCCCTGATATGTATAGAAGGATAGTATAGCTGATGGAAAAATGGTATATAGGTAATATGCTGTTGGGATTGTCAACCCTGCCATGGCCCTGAAGTCGGGCACGCTTTTTGCGTGCGTTTTGCAAAATTGCAAAATTGCTGCGCAAGTGCAAACTGCTCTCTAACACAATGTGTAAAATTAATTCAGGCAACCCTATGCTCTCAGTGGTAATTGTATGTGATAAAGATATATGTCTTTCTCTGAATACCAAATATCATGGTCATTGGTGGAATATTTGGTGAGTTATACGCATTTCCCTCTACCCTTGCTCGACTAAGTCAGAAACACGAAAACCTACTGTTTGCCTATAATCCATCCAGAGGCCTATAACAAGTGATAACAAAGTTATTTTAGCCTCCAATCAGTGTTATAATTGTATATAAGTGATGTCCAGAGGTATATCACCTGAAATTAGAAACCCTACAGTGATTTTTTTCCCTCGGGATCCTGTTGCTGCTGAAAAAAAGAAATTCTGGTCTGCAAATACCTGAAAAATGTTATAAAAACCTACGTCAAAACTCAAAAATCTCCTACAAACACTCCTTATGGCTTAAAAGTATGCAGCCTAGGCAATACCAAGCCAGAACAGGCGTCTATTAGTTAAAAATATCGCTATATCGGTCAGAAACCGAATCTAAGTCAGAAACCGCGACTAAGTCAGAAACCCGTCAAAGTGTACCAAACTCAACCCGGCTGACTTGATATTGCCATAATACTTAACTAATAGATAGAATAAGAGTCTCAAGTAGTTAATTGATCACTTACCAATGGAAGATGCCACTTGTAGGCTGGTGGACAGGCTGCTTGACAGTTCTTTTTTTTTTTATTTTGGGTCCTAGGTTCCCTTAGCCTGAGCCCCAGGAGTTTTTTATGATGATTGCATGTTTCTGTCTTTTAGTTATTGTTATTTTGTTGTAGGTGTTGTCTGGTGTCCCCGACCACCTATGCATGTTATTTGAACAAGTCTATGACTGATTGGCCACCGATTGCGGCCACAGCGGCCGCCATGCCCCGCGTCAGTTTCTGCCTGAGATCCCGGTTTCCGACTGAGAGCGTGGGCCGACGCCACTGATATTTTTCGAATAAATCTTCAAAAATACAAGTCGACATGTTTAGAAAACACTATATCCCCGCCTCATACCAGCCGGCAGTGGTCGGCAGCTTTTTCAGAGTAGTGCACAATTGGCTATTGCGCTACAGGGTTGCAAGTTGGGAAAGGACTGCCGGGAAGGGAAAATACAAGTTGCCTTGTTCGTTGCTCAAGCACCTCCTGTTGGCCAGACGGGCAATCAGGAAGATTCTAAGCCTGTTCATGTCCGGGTATCCTCCGCCCTCGTTCTGAACTTGCGAAGATTCAACCAATGAGTGTATAAGAAGCAGCAGGCTGACAGGCGCGTGCTTTGGAGGAGAGCCGTGAACTGTCTTCACTCTCCTGAATTGGCAGCAAGGGGTCGCATACGAGCAAGCCTTGTACATAGTTCACCGATTGGGCATTCCAGATTCGGGTAGGATTGGAGATGCCAAAAAAAAAAAAAAAAAAAAAAAAGAAAACACAATATATCATGTCCCCGACCACCCATGCATGTTATTTGACCAAGTTTATGACTGATTGGCCACCCATTGCGGCCACAGCGGCCGCCCACGCCCCGCGTCAGTTTCTGCCTGAGATCCCGGTTTCTGACTGAGAGTGTGGGCCGATCGGTCCAATGTCGGGCCTCCGACCGACGCCATCGTTATACAACCCCAATTCCGAAATAGTTGGGACGAAGTGTAAATTGTGAATAAAATCAAAATGCAATGACTTTTAGATCACATGAGCCAATATGTTATTTACAATAGAACATAGATAACATTTCACTAACATTTCACTAACTATTTCACTTTTTACATGGACATCAAAAAAGTGCTATTTTTGGCCACTTTTCCAACTTTAAGGGCAAAAAAGACAGGGAAATATTTTAAAGATTTTTTTGGGGGGAATTTTTCCTTTATTTGACAGTTGTACAGTGTAGAGAGACAGGAAAGCTGGGAAGAAGAATGGGGGAACACATGCAGCAAATGACCTGAGCTGGGGGAAGGACACAGCCGTTATGGTACGCGCGCTTAGACCGATGAGCCACCAGAGCGCCCCAAAAGACAGGGAAATATTTATTGCAGACCGATAAAAGTGGGGTGTTCCAAGTTGCTCTTGGTGAGCTCTATCCATTCATGATGGTTCTGGAATGATCTAAGCAAAATATAAGATTTGCTAGCCTGTGGACACATTTAGGGGAGGGTGGCTCACATTTCATGAGCCTGGCCCCTATAATATTTTGGCCATCCATTATCGCTGAACAGCCACCCCTCCAGGGGGTATCCTCTGGAAGACAGCATGAATGAAAGAGTTCACTAGTATTAAAGGGACTATGTCACACCCAGGCGCATGCACGTGACGAAGCAAAACTTCTTGAAAGCGTCAGGAAAACTACTTGTATTTCAAGATTGTAGGAGATTTTGTGTAAGCGTTTCAATCTGTTTATATCGCCTTCATCCTTGAGAAGTTTGATGAAATTTTTACCAAAAAACTATCTTTATTGATCGTAAAGCCTGTTCATAGCATAAGTTTGTCATAGTTTGGGTTTTTGTAGCATTATTATTGCTTTTTAGTTAGCCTACATTGATTGTTATGTCGTCCCATGGCGGCCGTCGAACTGGAAGACAAACTGGTCAGACAAAACGTTGCGACAAACAGGTTCTACGAACATTAAAAACAGTGGCAAAGCCACTGCGCCCACTTGGCCAAACGTGGCCAAAATGGAACGCCCCCTATTGGCGAAAGTATCGGTGCCATTGGGCTCAAAATCGAACTTGGTCTAGACCTTATGACGCTATATACACATATGAAATATGAAAAGGATCTGTGAAAAACTGAAGACGCTAGAGCGCAGACAAGCCAAAAGTTTATGCACGCACGCATAGACGCACGACAGACCACCACTAAAGACCCCAAGCATAGCATAAGCCCCTTGGGCCTTTTGGCCAAGCGGGCAAAAAATTTGAGCATCTAAGCTCATAGAATAAGGGAGCTAGAGCTGTTTGAAGTTTTGCAGAAGTTTTGGCCAAACCTAGAATCGCAGCATGCCCAAAATCGAACTGGGGCTAGATCTTGAGCCCATATACATGCTTATTAAATATGAAAAGGATCTGTTGAAAACTGAAGGCACTATTGCACTGAAACAAAATCTGTGCATTTTATGACCTTTGACCTACATAACCTTTTAATTTGGGTCAAATCAAAAACCCATTACATATATGATGAGCCCTTAGCAGAACAACCCACAGTAAAAATTTCAGCATCTTGGCTCATAGAATAAGGGAGCTAGAGTCGTTTGAAGTTTTGAAGAAAAAGCCCCCTGGTGGTCAAACAGAGAATTGCAGCATGCCCAAAATGAAACTCGGGCTAGATCTTGGGCCAAATACATGCATATACAATATGAAAAGGATCTGTTGAAAACTGAAGGCACTACTGCACTGAAAGAAAATCTGCGCATTTTATGACCTTTGACCTACATAACCTTAAAATTTAGGTCAAATCAAAAACCCACTATATATATGATGAACCCTTGGCAGAACAACCTATAGTAAAAATTTGAGCATCTTAACTCATAGAATAAGGGAGCTAGAGTTGTTTAAAGTTTTGCAGAAAAAGCTGCCTGGTGGCCAAACCAAGAACCACAGTATGACCAAAATCCAACTTGGGCTAGATCTTGGGCTCTTATATATATATATAAAATATGAAAAGGATTTGTTCAAAACTGAAGGCACTATTGCACTGAAAGAAAATCTGTGCATTTTACGATCTTTGAGCTACATAACCTTGAATTTTATGTCAAATAAAAAACCCATTATATGTATGATGAACCCTTGGCAGAACAACCTACTGTTAAAATTTGAGCATCTTAGCTCTTAGAATAAGGGAGCTAGAGCTGTTTGAAGTTTTGCAGAAAAAGCCGCCTGGTGGCCAAACTAAGAATCGCATCATGACCACAATTGAACTTGAGCTAAATCTTGGGCCCATGTACATGCATATAAAATAGGAAAAGGATCTGTCGAGAACTGAGGGCGCTATGGCGCTGAAACAAAATAGGTCAAAGGTCATAAAATGTGCCAATTTAACCTTTAAAATTTGGTCAAATCAAAAACCCATTATGTATATGATGAACCCTTGGCAGAAAAACCCATAGTAAAAATTTGAGCATCGTAGCTCAAAGAATAAGGGAGCTAGAGCCGTTTGATGTTTTCCAGTAAAAGCCCCCTGGTTGCCAAATCGAGAATCGCAGCAAGCCCAAAATCAAAATTGGGCTAGGTCTTGGGCCTATATACATGCACATAAAATATGAAAAGGATCCGTGGAAAACTGAAAGCTGTATCGCGCTGAAACGACAATTGTGGACGCACGCATCGACGCACGACTGACCACCACTAATGACCCTAAGCACAGCATATGCCCGACAACTGGCCTGTCGGCCAAGCGGGCTAAAAACCGTTAATGCTTGATAAGAATTTCCCCAAACTTCTTAAGGATGCGCGCGAACAGACAAACACATTGAAACAGCAACACGAATTCATCGACGGCATTGAAATAGTTTAACTGACACTTTCAATGTGTTTTCATCCAAAGAAATATGGATGGATAGTCTAATATATTCTTGGCTGGTTAACCGGCAAAAATAAATGCAGCCACTCTGGCAACTCTGCGTTTGCAGGCCATCTTCTGTACTTAAAACAGCGACGAAGGTACGCTTTACACACATACTAATAAGCTTGGGCTTTGTATTTCTGCTCCCTTGATATCGCACTCTACTACGCATGTGCCCCAGCTTGCTTGTGTGGGTGCTGCTGTTCATCCTTGTGTAGAATGTAACAAGCAGAGGGTACGCACATTGTGCACAGCCGACAAAAGCGTATGATAATATCTTAATAATGTGCCCATAAAATAGCAGTTAAAATCTGACTACTGATTTTAGACAAGGTTTTTGTTAGTCAGTCGCGATATCTATTTCAGATGCCTCAAGATAGCGAAGCGTCATCAGTGCAACTGACCACACCTCATTTTAAGACCAACACACTCATGGGCGCTCTGTTTGGTGCTATCACATTTGCTTCTAATGCAAACTAGGCGCTGGATGGGATAACGACAACTTCGCCGGTACATAAACAAGGAAAAACATTTGTGTCATGCTTTGTGCCGCTATGCGCTGGGTGTAAAATAGAGTCCGTGGACCCAGCAGATCTCCCACATCCTGTTAAAACCATCCACTTTCAAGAGATTCTCCTGGGGCAGCATGAGGTAGAATTGACCGATCCCAAGCCCCGCCCACTTTCGGCTACATCACAATGGGGCAAGCAGGGGTCTGTCCGAACCTCGGCTCCGACAACTTTCACCTCAGGCAGCCGTCAAACCAGGCATTTTGGGTTTCTGACAATGGTAAAAAGCTGTAACACTCGATATGCTGACCGAGTTAAAGGCTTGTTTTTAAATTCCATTTCCAAAACCATAATAAGCTTTTTAATGTATTCCTAAACTAATTTAAAAAAAGATCTGAAACAGGAGAGAAATTATTGTCTTTTTCATTAGTGATAAATCTCACAAAATAATTACAATTTACGACAAGAATATTACAGAAGACACTTTTATCAAACAAACCTACGCAGTTGTATTCTCATGCCTTTTGCAGCAATATTCATTTAAAGGGCTGTAATAAAACGTTTCATGCTAGCTAGCTAATTAGCCATCCCATTGACTTGAATAGACTGCTGACTAACAACAAACACTAGCGATTGATTACGGTCACCAGCGAGCTACCTTGGTACCCTTACCGTCGCGGGGACTGCATTAACTGAGCAGTTAATAAAATTAACAAGGTGGCTAACAAGCTAGCTGCTTTTAACTGACATTCAATGACAATACTTCTTACCTGTATAATATTTAAAACAGTGGACAAATCGCTTTGTCTGTTTATACAGAGTTCCAAAAGACAAGGAGGGGAGAAAGGCTTGGCTGTTAGCTAGAAATCAGGTCAAAAAAAGTTTCCTCTGTCCCCTCGATCTGTACTGTGCAGTGATCATTTCAGAGAGCAGTGTTTTAACGGGACAGGGGCTAAGATGACGCTTAGTAAAGGAGTAGCCAGAGTTAACTAGCGCTTCCTTTTAACAACGCTGGCATTAGCCATATGATTCAATATGAACAATTCAGTTGACGGCAAATATGCTCAACCAGGGTACAACGAAGCGAGGAAACCAGAGAGTAATTTGATAACATACATGGATATTCATCGACGTTCCTTCTAACGGGGAAAAATTTCAAGCAAATATCTTATTAGAGGGTCATTAAAGCCCCGGTCACGTTAACTTAACTTTTCTGCTCGCACTTTAACGTTGACACCGAGTCACATTTCGATCTTCCCATTAGTAAGTGTGCCGCTTTTCAACCTCCAAAAAGCACATATTTAGAGAGACAAAATGTCGATGCCAAAATAACATCGACTTGCATGCAACACATCAGTGAACAAAACCGGTGCCGCTCTGCTTGTTGTTTCGAACTCAGGCAAGGCTGAAGTTTCCTGGTTAGTTGTCCGACCTAGCAACAGTAACAATGGGAGGCGGGCTTGGGATCGGTCAATTGCATCAGCTGCAACAACCTGTGCGGGCAATCTACATCCAGCTCACTCCCACTGCCGAGTTAATCCGGGATACCACCGCTGCTGCACAGGATATCAGTTACCTCCATCTCCAAGGCCAAGCCCAGTCTTCCCGACTTCTGGACCTACAGAATCCAGCAAAAAAAAAAAGAGAGAGAATTTTGTCGCTACCACCTACGGTTCAGAAGTTATAGCCCAAAAAGTGTAGAATGTAGGGAGGGGGGCCCTTGAGAAGCCTGGAATGAAAAGTGTAATTTTTTTAATATATAATTTTTTCTTAGTAATTAATGTTATTATTGAACCAAAAGCAACTAAATGGATTGGTAAAAAGATTAAAATTGGTCTCAAATAGAGTAAAATAAAATACTAGGGGTCTCTGCTCCCCCCTTCTAAAATGTACAAATGGTATAGTCCACCCCTTGCGCTGCGCGGGAGAGCAAGCCTAGAGGAGAGGAGAAAGGTGACTAAACAGGAAGACTTTCAACCTCTTCAAGCCTGGAGGTCGCTGGAGCAGTGTGCGAAATACGGGGGGATCCGAACCCCCCGATTATCCCATGAGACCCCCTGAAAGCCTCAAAAGCAAAATTTGAAGAGGTCTCAAATTTTGTCTTAAGAAATAAAAAATAAAATATTTTATTGTCACTAAAATGTTTTTAAGCTCACCATGTCCAGTGTACAGAATTCAAAACATTTATTCACAAATATGTTCTATTTTTTTGCCAGGCGGAGCCAGCCAGTCCTGTGCACGTATGCAAATTAGCCATGCGCGCCAAACAGAAGAAAGACATAACGTTGAGAACTAAAAATGGCGAGCAAGCGAAAACTAAACCAGAGTGTATCACTCGTACACTTTGGGTTCACATCCAGAAATGTGGCACTCAGAGATGAAGAGGCACCGAAAGACGATGCTGGGGCAGCTAGCACAGTGGGCCCACTCTCGCTACCAAAACGGAGGATCCTCTGATCAGTGACCCCCCAGAAGAACAATGTGAAGTTGAGGCCGAGTGCTACTCTGATGCAGCAGGTGCTGAGGTATCGTTAGCTACTGCACCTGCAAGCACAAGCGACTTGCCGGCTGGTTGGACAGTGAAGCAAGTGGGCAAATGGACGGATAGATGAGTGTGTGCGATTGTGTGTGTGTGTCCTTTCCGGCTTCAGCATACTGCATGGTTATGTAGGCGTTGTGGTTGGTTGCGGTCTCAGTGAGGTAGCCTAGCTTTGGAGTTGGAGAAGTTGGGGTGATTGCATGCGTGTGTGTATCTGTGTGTGAGAGAGCACCCGCTGTGGTGATGTTTGGCTTGTTGTTAGTAGGCTGTCTTGTTAGCATCCGCCGTGGTTCTTTTTTCAATTTGAGATATTGCCTTTTTGCACAGTTAGGCGAATGTGCTTTGTGTATGTGTTCAATGATGTATCTGTCTGATCGTATTTGTTGTAGATGGATGGTTAAGTAATGTCATACGATCGGTCATACTGCAGGCTGTCATTTGCAAGTGCACTGATTGCGTGCCAGTCTCCGATAAGCTATACCTGGCATTTATTCAGGTGATTGCTCATTGTAAGTGCGCCAGATTGGTGCCAATTATTGTTGCGTCTGCATTCTATTGCACAACTTTGCCTCTCCTTGTTAATAAAACAAAGTGCATCCAAACAACTTTAGCCAATGCAACCTCCTATGTCAGTGTTGCTTTACGAATACTAAAGCATATCGCCGGATTATCAAAAATTAAGTGTGTGTGTGTGTGTTGAATACTTTTTACTTTCACTTGAATAGATTTATAGACCAGTACTTTTAGTTTTGCTTGAGTTAATTTTAACCAGAGTAACTGTACTTCTACTTATGTACAATAGCTGTGAACTTTTTTTCACCTCTAAATAAAACCCAGCAGTTGGAATCTTGTTCAAACTTGAAAGAACCTGGTGTGTTGTGGTTTTATAAAGTGCAACCGTGTAAGGTACATAAAGAACCACAAGTGGTAAAGTCAAGAAATATATATGCAGTGTTATAAGAATTGTCTTAATGTGGTGGGTTAGATGCTTTAAACCAGGGGTCTCCAACCCTGTTCCTGGAGAGCTACCATCCTGTAGGTTTCTACTCCAACACTAATTCAACACACCTGATTCAGCTCATTAGCAGCTCGTCAAGATCTCTAACTGGGAAAGCAGGTGTGGTTTGCTTTGGTTGGAGTGATAGCCTTCAGGGTGGTACCTCTCCAGGAACAGGGTTGGAGATCCCTGCTTTAAATGGTAGATATAATATCCTACTTTGGGAATATGCTAATAAACGCAAAGTAATGTGTTGGAAATAAACTATTGCTTTTAATACAAGGAAATTAAGAGTAAAAAAAAAAAAAAACATAAAAATGGATAGATATTTGTAAAAATAAATAAATTAATAAATAAAAGTCACACTTTTCTTGTTTGGCTGGCCAGCTGGGGGGGGCGGCTGTGTAATTTTCTTTCTGGGGACCCAAAATCCCTTGCTACGCCCCTGCCTCTACATCATCACCACAATTATGGCCAACCGGTATTTTTTTTACCCCTGAGCACTGGGTGACCATAGGAACCAAGTGTACAAATTTGGTACTTCTGGTTTCTATAATTTTAGCTATGGAAACACTTTTGGGAAGACAAAATAAAAAATAAAATAATAAGCATCTTGACCAGTCTGGCCCAAACCCTTGTAACCCCTTTATTTTTGTCAAAAATTAAAATGGAAAGTGGAGTGATGTCCTACTGTATGATGACAGGTAAGATATTCGGTCATCGCCCTGCAAACTGATTGCTGATTGGCCCCACAGAACCATACACTTCATGGCCCTGATAAAATACTTCTCTTAAAGGGTCTCATGGAACCGACACCTGATGTGCACTGCTGAACCGCAGACTTGACTTTCTTTTCATATTCTATGAAAACACTTTCACAAATATGAATGGTCCATATATGTGTCAAAATTCTTCATTCGTACATAAAATTTGAAGGCAATGAGACAAACAAAAGATACAGTTTTCAACTGTCACCTTATGTAACTTCTGACAAATTATATCTGGGAAAACGGAAGAAAGATGCATTATCCTACTTTTTCATGCTTGATACTTTGGCACTAGTTGCTTTTTTGTATCTGCGATAACAAGGAAGTTATGCCTCGAATGTGAAGTGCGCAAATTCGACTGAAAATGTGGCAATATCTCATCATGTCTCACAAACTGGGATTTAAAAAAAAAAAACAGTTTTTTTATAAACTGTGTATTCTCATACTTTTGTCGGCAAATTACTGTGGTACCAGAATTTTCTGTCTCAAATAGTCTAGACGCTATGACAGGAAAGCGATTTTTTGACAATTTTTCGTCGTAAAGTCGTCATATACTCATCAGCATTGAAAAGGCGCCACCTTAAATTCATAGCCAAGATAGAAATTATACCCCTTAAATCGATTTATGGTAAGGGGCGTGACATTTCCCGGCACTCGCGCGAACGGTGGACCAATCACAAGTGAGTGATTAAGTTGACCGATCACAGCACTTCTATTGTCCTAAATTCATTAATCCCACTGACCGCTTTTTTTTTCAGAGCACGGCGCTATACAGGATAGCTTACAGTAAGTGAAAACACAAATTCATCTTTGCTTGTTTGGTGTACTTGTCAGGTAGACATGAAAATCTCCAAACTCCACATCAGGCCATTCTGTAGATTAATTTAGCCAGCTGTTTGCTGGTGGTCGACATGGGCACTTTTTTATCCCTATAACAGATCATTTCAGTTGATACGTGGTTCTGGCCTCACTTGGCAAACTGTATATGTAGCTGTACAGCATTTACTTTGATTAAGATGTGCTGTGATCGATGATTTTCAGCAATCGGAAACTCTTGATTGATTCAAACAAGCGTCCTCTATCCGTTTTCACCGCCTTCAATTTTGCTTCCACATCTGCAAGTGGAAGTGACGTAAGCATGCATGCGCCCATTCCAAACAATATGATGTGGAAATTTATGGGTTAAAAACTATCTAATACTCATGAGCCCAAGAAATGAAATAGTGATGCAAATTGAGAGGTAATTTTCATTTATTCCTCGCTGAAGACTTGCTCCATAAATTTGATATCTCTGGCTCACTCATTAGAGATCCTCTATTTAGCCTCTTCATTTATATTTTTATGTGGCTTTTAATACCAACAGGTGTCTGACAGGTGCTTGAAGTTCCACAACAATAGACTAGATGCAACAAAGTGGCGTAACTGCAGTAGGCATAGGTCAGAATATTAACGTATTAAAGTATATTAAAGGATAAATCCTTTTGCAGTTTAGAGAGACAAACATAGCGCATACATATTGGCTATATGTACACCAAGATCCTTGTGCAGCTAATTTCACTTATTTCTTCCGGGGTCCTTGCTTTCTCAAATTTGTTATGAAATCTTTTACAGTATATGTCATGCAGCTGTGGCCTTTTGCACAGCAACTCCACCAACATGTCCTCTTTCGCTTCGGTCCTATTTAAAACCATTGTTGGTGATGTCGATCATTTGTTGACATGAAGTTGTTGCGTGAGGAGTGCATACACACACCTCACAATTTTTCATGTAAACCTGCAAATACCCACGAATATCTACGTTCACCCCTCACAAACTACAATTTTCTACGATTTCCCACGTAACGACAAGATTTCCTGCAGCACAACCAAAAAATTCTGAACATGTCCAAAACTCTACGACACTCTGCGTCAACCTATGCCACGGCCAAATCAGAGGAAATCGTAGCCATTCACACCCTCACAGAGAAGCCCCACTGCACACGTGAAAATCTTCAAACTCCGCATTCCATTCATTTTCTATGGCATGCATGCGATTTTGTGCGCAAGCCATTCTGGGATACCATCTGATGTGAGCTGGGCTTTGGTGCAGGAAAGTGGGAGGGACGAAGCTGAAAAAGTTTAACCATATTGAAATGAATACGGTGTCCATTATGCGGGAACCAGGCTCCTTTGCCAGAAAAGCTTGAGCGAGTGAAAAAACTTTTATAACGGGGACCAAAAACAAGCAGAAATTGTAAGTGACAAGCCAGTTGTCTATCTATATCAGTTTTGAACGGTTTAAAGAGAATTGTGTGCAAAAGTTTATCTGTAGTGAAGTACATTGAAATCGCTATTTAACTTATGTCCTAATTGTACACTAATATAACGTTAGAATTTCATATAGGGAGTGATGTCAACTTAGTGGCTAGTTATCATAAACAAGGATTTACAACTGTATGTACATGTCTTTTCAGGGTATCTGACATAATTACGTTTATGTTATACTGTTAAACCCATTAGCTGTGAATTTATAACAACAGCATGAAAATCAAAATCCAGCAGGAATGGATTCTATTTGATGACATAACGCCCGATAAGCCCACAAGCCAGCAAGTCAGACACACCCATAATCGAGTAACTCAGCTGGGCAGTGTGGATGACATCCGGATTTTTCGTGTGTAGTGGGCCTTCACCGTCATATGGTATAACGCCGTATGAAATTGTGCCTTAACGTCAGTTATTGTGTGATGTTGTGGCCAAACCGCACCGTGCGAGGCTGGCTTAAGGGCGTCGAACAGATAGAGGATTGATACCTGAAACATTTAAAACAAGGTTTGATCCAATTTCATTATACTCAACATTTCTGACTGAAGACACTGAATCTGAATCTAATGAGGTCTTTCAAGAGGCAGCAGTTGGCCCATGAGTACATTGCTTTCAATCATCAGCACACCCCACCCACTAACCTACACACACACGCGCACGCACGCACACACGCACGCATGCACATGCATGCATACATACACACACACACACACGCATAATTCAAGTACAACCAAGATAAATTACTTTTTTGTTCAGGCTAAGAAGGCATTTCTGAGCTGTAGGTCAGGCAACACTTTGTAAACAAACAGGAACATCCGGGAGAGATACAAAGTTTATTTATACATGACCTTCTCCCAGACACCATCTGACAGGCAGTTTCTCATTCACTCTGGATGAACTTCCACAATGGCATAATCTGGCATGATGTCACAGCCAGTGCAGCATGATGATGGACAATTTCTAGCCAAAGAATAGCAAGGTCTGGGTGCTAGATCTCCCCCCTCCTATGAATAATTACTCCACTTACTATGTTAAGCCAAAAAAGCCATCCATTTGCCCATTCAATGCCTTTCACCGCTGAACTAAGGCCTGTTTTTGATTTTCCTGACTTCTCCTGTAAAAGTAACTTCGGCTGCAGCTGAGTTCTTAGAGGAAATGTGTGACTGAGGTGGATGTACATGATTCAAAAGAATCATGACCTTATCGTAAAAGCAACATCAAAATGATTGAGATAGGCTGATATAGACAGGGGCTTCAAGAAAGTTCTGGAAAAAGTCTACTCAATAAAGCATGGGGGCCAGGAGTATTCATTCTATTTTCTGCTTCAACTTATCTCATACTCATCCTAATCTCTAGCCTCCTCAATAACTTTAAATCAGCCTTACTAATGTGCCACTGCCACTTTGCTACAGTGTGTCACTCTGCGAAATCCATTTTTTTTAATCATTTTCCCCCCTTTTGAAAGTTGTTCTCTTCAAGCCTTTCTGAGTCCTTTTTTGGAAGAACCAGTGATGACAGCTTTATTGAATACTCTCTCTCTCTTTTTTTTTTTTTTTTTGCTTTATTTCCCCCTAAGTTGAGGGAATGAGACGGATGAGAATCTGCTGCCCCAAAGACAGCACCACACGTCTAGCCTGAGTTTTATTACCCTTTATTGTCGCTTTTGATTAGACAGAATTTTGGACTAAAAAAAAAAAAAAAGAACTGCTCCCCCAAATTTTCTCCATAAAAATGTGTTCCAGAATTCTACATAATTTTGTAGCACAACCCATTGGATGGTTTTTACAAGTGAAAGATGTGGCAGGGACCCAGTTTGGATAAGCTCTGAGACTGGATCGCCAATCCATTGTTTTCAGCATTCAAAATTCCTTAACCCCTTTGGCAGATGTGTCCACCAGCGGACATGGAGCTGCAAATATATACATGCAGTTACAATATTCTATCACTAAATCACAAATTTGTAACTCCATTACTGACCTGTTTTTTGTCGTTTTCACCCAAAATAAATCAAATGAACAACATTAGTTATTTTGTTGTTTGAAGTACTTGGGAAGACCTACACAAAGCTATTTAAATTGTAACTCTATCTTACTTAGTTTTGGAGCTATGATACAAAATACACCAATTTTGTAACTCCGTTACCTCATGACCTGGCCCCCCAGTCACATCAGACCACAGACACATGTTAGAAAGGGCTACGGTGACAATAAATCAAACAATCAATTTCATCTTCATCGCATCGGTATGTAGGTGTAGATGTAGAAGACTGTATGCCACCGCGCAGCTGCAGCGGGCACCGTGGACATGGAGCGGTGCACCATCAGCCACCTACCCCACCTGCGCCCGGCCAGCGAGTGGGCAACAGCCGGTGTGTGCTACAAACTGCACAAAGCAATCAACTCACCCTGATCTTTTTCCTTTCCTCAGCTGCCCTGCGTACTTGAGGCTTCTCGGAACTTGATCCAGCAAAATCCCTTTCGTGCATTTGCGTGACTCTGCTCCTGGTTTAAGCTTGGGGTTGATTTCATTGGATATTGGTAGAGGTTGAATCTGTAATTCTTTCCCCAATAAATTGTAAATACATTCGCGCTCGCATTGCGGACAAAGGTCAAGTTCTGAAGAGATAATATAATACATGGCCTAATTTGAAATCACTTTGTCATCGTATACTTATGTTTCCAACATTTGTTTCTGCTATCACGCAACCACCAAGCTAGGTGTCCACTAACACAGGTAATAAATATAAAAACAACGACGACAACAAGGATTTTCAGAAGTGCTAATTGCACAAAACAACAGGAAATTATTGTGGCCGAGGTCCGGACCGTCCCGCGTTGGATTTCGGAGATTGACCGAGGTCGGACTACACGGTCAGAACATTGCTTACATTTTCAGAATCTAAAAAATGAACGATTTGGCATATATTAGAAAATGGTCTCAACTTTTAAGCAATGCATGGACTCAAACCCATTATTATGAAGGGATTTTTAGCACTTTGTTTTATAGTTGTATCGCTGTAGTGTACTGTTTTGCTAATATTGGGCAGTGAGCACTGACAACATGAGCACTGACAGCATTGATTCTAACCCAACAAATTGACAAACCAGCATTTAAGATAATGTTAATACTTAGCTTGGGATTTCTCTTTGTCCAAGATACTGAGGGGCTTTGAAGTTTGAAGCTTTTATCATTAACTTTTAATTATGAAGAAAAAGTTGCATTCCATTTTACTGGAGGGCTTGTGTCATTTGTCTCTTACATTTATTGGCATGACTGATTATAAATTAGGATTAGAACATAATTGGAGTTAAATTAGCATAGGTGTGAGTTTCAGTTGTAAAGAGAGTCGGAGCTGAGTTGGATTTTTGGTGAATAAAGTGATTGTGACTGGGCAAATGAGACAGTTGTACAACCCAGACAGTCCTCACTCATGTTCCTGCGTGCCGCTATTCAACTCCCCTAGACCTCGTCACCTGTATTTTAAGCAGTACTTCAACTGCAGGTAGAAAGCAAAATGAATTTACGTATGAGAATGATTGATAAGATAATTCATGAATAATGTGTATTACTGCACGCTTTGTAGCTCGTGGAAGGCGGATTGTCAGGTTAGGAGACAGCAGAAATTTTCCGTCCAGCACTCCTAGCATCCTGGGCAGAACCCTCGACTGTGAATAATTTAAACCGATGAAGTATAAGATCACGTGACGCAATGTACCCTTTCTCTAGGGGCGAGGCATTGTGGCTCAAAAAATGATCAATTAAAAATGGAAAAGAATTAATAATTACAAAACAAAGCTAATAAGGGATAAATCATTAACCATATCACAACGAGAAAACATTTGTCTACATAACTAAACAGGTAAAAAGTTGGATAAAAGTCCTTTAACCCCTTTGCGCAAAGAAGCCAAATCTGGCAAGTTATGCATCACCCTATTAAACCTATCTGCGCAGATGTAGACACCAGCAGACTTGACACGGCTCTATTAATGCGCGCAGTTACACTATTTGATCACTAGATGACATTCCCAGATCAGCCATTGAATATTCACAAGCAAGCCAAGCTCGACAAGGTTTATAGTATGGACGAGTTCAGTCCCATCCCTGTTTCCCAGGAGTTGCATGAAATAAACTCCTCAGCTAAGCCTGATGTGCAAACTGCTCAACATACTTGCCCATAGTATTTATCCAGCAGTTCAAAGAAATGATCTCTTGCAACAGAAAAAATTGTTGTCCTCAGTAGCAACCACTTCACCATCTGAAAAGTATTTTGCATGACAGCAAGTGAGGCTGTATTCTCAGAACATTGTGCACGGTTGCGCAGCTGAAAATGATGCAATTTCAAAGGAAAAAATACTTCCAAAACCGGCGTGAAGTGCTGAGTTATATTTACAGGATTTAATTGAGTTACGGACACGGTCAATGATTCCGAATGAAACAGGACTGGAGGGTTCCCTCTACCGAGTTGATTTGTGTCTCTCTCTGGAGGAGGGATTCAAAGAGGAAATGTTTTTCTTCAATGAATGAGTTATGTATATATATACACACAATTTATTTATTTTTAACTTACAGCTAGCTGGCTCGCTGTTTTCTATTATAGCCATGATGATCACAGAGCTTGTTTACCACATTGGTTAGTAAGAGTAACCATTAGTCTTTGCTAATAATACTGCATGTGGTGGCATTTTGCTCAATGTGGCTGTTTGTTTTAGAATTTATACTGCATTCAACGAAATTGAATGCCAAGGTTTTGCCTTGTTTAAAATGCAAATTGCCTGCTTTTTCCTGATAGTGGAATGTCTGTTCTGTTGTATTAGGTATATTTCAGATATTACCGAGTTAGTGAGTTATACTTGTTCCTCATAAGGTGCGGAAAGTGTTTATATAAGGTTGCGAGCTCAGAAGTGAGAACTGCTAGCTTTTCATTGCAGGGTGAATGTTCTGACCGTTAAATAAGCAGTTCCTTTAATGAGTATGTGTGCTAGCTTGTGGGAAAAATGGACAAAATTCTAAACTTTGTCATGGAGAAAAGGCATCTTTTGGGTTTGGAAAGGTTACTAGTGACCATTGATGTCCAACTGCTCCTATATTGATATATATATATATATATAGCTGAATCTACAAGTAATTCAATGGCAGGGAATCACAAGTTTTTAATATCTAAATATTTTTAATATCTTTTAATCTCTAATTTTCACTTCTCAGTTGAGATACCTTTAGCCTATTATTGCTGAACTGGTTGCAACAAAAGTCAACAATTTATTCTGTCACAAAAGATAATTTTTTTTAAACTGCTGGATAGAAATTATGGGCAAGTGTATTAGGCAATTTGCACATCAGGCTTGGCTGAGGAGTTCCATTCATACAGTTCCTGGGAAACAGGGATGGGACTTAAATCGTCCATATTCCAAATCAGTAACAGACTGGGCTTTCTCACAAATATTCAATGACCGTATTGGGTGTGCCAACAATTGATAGATTAGTGTAACTGCGTGCATAAATACAGCACCCCCATGTCCGCTGGCATCCTTCTCTCCACAGAGGGGTTAAGAGCTGAACAGGTATAATTGTGGGAATAAAAAAAAAATTTAAAATGAAATAAATAAACATTGTCAAGAATTTCAGAACAGAGCCAAGTGCACATCCAAGGAGGTTATGTGATAGGTCTCGCTTGTCGAGTGTAAAGAACGAGTGGATTTTCAACCGAAACACACCCATTTTGTTTTTGAAAAAAAGAGATAAGCAATGATGTCATTACCTCTGCCAAGGAGGTTATGTGATAGGTCTTGTTTGTTTAGTTCTTGGTTAGTAAGCAGGATTATGCAAGAACCAATTGACAGAGGTGGTTCTTGGCCTGTCTTAGAAGTGATTAGCTTTTAGGAGTGATCTGGATTCTCAATTTTTTGAAAGATTCTTCACCATTGTGAAATAGGGTTCAGCCCTAGCGGAGGATTGCAATCTCGGATTGCAATCTCGGATTGCTTCTGTTGATTGAATTTATCTGATAAGATCACAAACACAGCTCACTGACTGACCAGCAGGGGGTGCTGCAGCACACTCAGCACCCCATTTACTGAGCCTCTGCTCAGCTGACCGGCCCATTTTGGGGGGGGACCCTTTGCACATGGCTATTACCCTTAACAAAAAAGGGAACAATACACTACATTATGCATGATTCTACTCCAGAAAATTCATGTTAAGGCCCATTCACACCAAGCGCGAATTTCCGTGCGGATTATTCGCGCGAATATTTATAGAAGCTGATTTCATGGGCTCTAATGTAAGCTTGCACACCAAGGCAGAACTTTCTTGCGGCAGAAAAAACATCCGCATGGACTTTAGCTTCTGTGAAAATCCCTCAGCGAAACAAGACTTTTAGCCAATAAAATGCTTTGTTTGTATCACGTCACAGCTTTTGAACCTCAGACTGTAAAGCCACATAAACTAGATAAGAACTCAACCTACATAGCACAGTACGGTAACATACAAAGTAGACATACAAACTCATCAATATTGTTCTCCAGGGGGCTGTTTCAATAAACATGACAGACCATCCGACCCAGCGACGGACTACGTCCTATTGGATCGAACGGTCCGTCTTTTTCTGGGTTTTTCAATAAACGACCCGGTCGGAATGTGTGACTTTCTGGGACCACTCGAGCATTGTCCTAAAACCCAGTCAGACAAAAAAAATGGCGTTCTGCTTGAAACTGCCTGAAGGCAAAGACAGCCCAAATATTTTGAGAGAGGACAGACAATATACTCAATGCCCGTGAAACCGATATACACCTAGAAATGGGTCTCTGTTAAATACGTGAATGAATTTTTCTAACAACTACACATTCATGAATATTTCACTTAAAAATCATTGGTGGCATTTTCCTCAATAGAGACAAAAAGTTGTATTTTTATTCAGGCTATGTGAACAGCAATGGGATATTGCCTTAAGAGCGATCCCGGCATGGTTATTAGAGGTTGTTATAAATCAGCATATTCGTGCTGCCTACGTGAGACCGAGAGTGGAGCTCTGTTTACCGCCCGTCTTTGACTTTACTGAAGTCTGTAAAATGAGCTGTAGTCACTCGTAGCTTATGGTACAGAATGCACAGCGAAGGCTGCTTTTAGATTAGCTAGATAGCTTGTATTCAGTTAATACTGAAATTTAACGTGACATCTTATAGCTATGAGCGCAGTTAAATTATTTTTTCTTAGTAGTTAGAGATCAAGCTAATCAGAGTTGTCTTTTCAATTAACGTTTATGTATTTTGAATATTTGTGCACCAAATCACGAAGCTGCGCGTTGCTGAGGTGTAAATTATGACGCAGCTTCGAATGGACAGTCTGTCCGCATCGGACTATGGTCGACATCCTACTTTTGTTTTATTGAAACACCAGACGGACGTGGTCTGTCGTAGGTCAGACGTTTCACGGTACTTACGGTCTTGATTGGACAAGTTAAGTTAATTGAAACACCCCCCAGGTCCGCACATCAATAAGGAAAACGTTCAGTGACTATGGAGATGACCATCAATGCAAAAGTAGACCGTGAGGCTAGCGTTATCGTTCAGATACATACAGACAATGTCATCAGCGCTACTGCTGCTGCTGGTATTATGGTTAATTTTGATTAAATTATAGTCCGCAGATTTGGTTATCTGTTGTGGGAAATAGGAACATAAGAACACGAAATTTCGCACCGAGTTCGGCGTGAATGGTTTCACGTGGAATTTTCATGCAGCGAATATTCCGCAAATCCGTGCCGCTTTTTCGCTTCGCCCCGGTCTGAATAGGCCTTTAGATTGTACCATAGTGTGGTCTTAATCATTCATCTGATTTATGGTGAAATGATTGCAATTTGTTCAAGAAATTTTAACAATAGCAAAATGATACTATGACCCAAGATCTTTTTGGCCAGGACAGTAGCGATATAAAATTTGTATATTGTCCCATTCCAAGATTGACTCCATCACTTAGTCTACTTGTTTTCATTTTTTGGTCATTTTTCTGTTCTCATTGCTGGTCAATACTGGCCTACTCGCAGGTTGTGAAATGTCCTTGCAGTATGATCAAATTCTCTGTCATTTTAACTACATTACCATGATACACATTTCCATGAGGCATTTCCTCTCGTGCATCATAGACAGTTAATGTGCTAAAAATATGCTCATTATTCAACTGGATTTCTTTTTTTAAATTAAAAATGGTTTTAGTGATACCTTCCATTCAAAAGAATTAGTACAAGTTTGCCTGTTTATGATTTGATCTTTATCTTCTGATTTGCCCTTTTGTACCGTGAAATACTTGTCTTCAGTTCAATATTATACAGTATACCAGTCTTTGGCAAATGCTGTCTTCAGCATTCCTATAAAGAACAAAGGAAAATGTGATCATATGCATCATATTTGTTTTGCCATGGAAATTCTATGCAGATATTGCCCTCTGGTTAAGTATTTAACCTTTCTTAACAATTGCAATGTATTTATCCAGAGCCATGCATACACACTTTGAATGTCTAATAAGTCATTCTCTTTAGATATCATTTAGATCAGCCACCTCTCGTAGAATTTTCATTACATCTGTCACTCCACACTATCTGCCCCATTCTTGGAGCCATGTTCGAAGCTCTTGTAATTTATTGAGCTATGTGAAAAACCCATGCTTGAAAGCTTGTGGGAATGGGGCACAATTTCCATGTTACAGCATTGTGAACGCTTGGATCTTTCCCGAAGGGAGACCTGAGCATAAGTCTGTCCTTGAAATGTCCTCGAACCTGACACCAAAGAGAAAGATACCATTGGAATGGATGTTTTAATTGTGAAGATGATCTTGCCTGTAGCATTACAACAGTTTCGGGGAAAATTTTGATCAAAAATGAAAAATTCCATTGCTGGATTTCATCATGAAGTATCGGTGAGGGGCATTTGGTGGTAGCATTCATGCACAGACTGCATGATCTTCAAGATTACTACATACTGAATATGGAACAACAGGTGTACCAAAATCTGTCAACAGCACAGAACCATGTGTCCAATTTGAAGGGAAAAATCAAAGGAAACAGATCAATATGCCATAACCAATAATTCTATTTTATTTTCACCTGAGAGTTGTGTAGCTGCTGAAGCTTGATAATGAATATTATACCATAATAAATACAGATCCAAAAACAAGAACTGTTCTAACCTATTAGACATGATGCCATGTTTTAAGCAGATTTATTGTGTGGCCAAACACTGGTTGCTCACCAGTGGTGGAAAATTAATTTCCAGATCTGATTTTTATTGGAATAGGTTATGGAGTGGCAGCCTGCATTGGAAAGGAAAAGGATTTCCCATAAAGCTTTTGTTGTTTTATGAACTCATTGTTTTGTTACTACAACTAATAATGAGAAGATGTGAAACCAGAAAGAATTGAACATCTTCGCCATCCCGTACAATGATAGTCAGATATGTGCATACTACCTACCCCTCTGGAGCTGGCCCCAGCCCTGAATTCATATCTGGGAACCCGCCTGACCTGGGGGGGTCTTGGATAGGACACCAAAGAATCCAAATCTCACCACAGTCCAGAGCCACAATCTATTAGCTGCCCAGAACCATGTTTTCTCAGCTGTCCAGGGTGCCAGTTTTGGCCACTGCAGGCTGTGAAGGTCAAATTTGTGGGAATGTCACCTGCTGTCCCAAAGCCGACCTTTACACCGAACCCATATCTGGGAACACGCCTGGCCTGGAGGGGCCCTTGGACAAGATCCCAAGGAGCCGCGACCTCACAGCTACCCAGAGCCATGACCTCAGCTGTCCAAAGAGCCAGAACCTCTCAGCTGCCCAAAGCCACGACCTCTCAGCTGCTCAGTGTCAAAGCCTGAGCTGTACAGAGCGTCATCGTCCAAGCTGCCCAGTGCCCCGGAGCTTGAGCTACCTAGGGCACCAAAGACCAGGCTGCCCCTGTTGCTTGGTGCTCTAAAGCCGCCACGGCCCAAGACACCAAAGCCTTCTAGTCCCATGCCCATGCTCAGTGAGGCCTCTTGTTCCAGTTCATGGCCTGATGGGGCCTTCTCTTCTGGTCCCCAGCCCAGTTGGGCCTCCAGCTCTGGTGCCCAGCCTGATGGGGCCTCCAGCCTCAGTTCCTGGCTCGGTGGGGCCACCTATTCCCAGTTCACTGCCCAGTCCTGATCCTGAGGTCGCTCTGTCTGTGTCCCACCCACAACATTTTCCCTGATTAGTGCATAAGTGGCCCTCATTTTTAGTTCACATTGCAAGCTTATTCAGTTACTCACGCATTTTCAAGTTTAGGATTGCCCTTAGTTGCGTATTACTTCTGTTTACGAGTCTATTTTGACTTCCCAGTGTATGATTCACTGATTGGTTTTTGGATTTCTGCCTGGATAACAACTTCGATTCTGCCTGTTAGACTTATGCTGCTTTCTGCTGGCCTGTTGCCAGCCTGAACTGTCTTACCCTCATTTTCTGATTAAAGTTCTGTTTTTTCCCATTTCATTCCTGTCTGTGCCTGCATCCATTCACAGACTGACAGGTTGCCAATGCACATAAGAGCTTGAAACTGCCATTTTGTGGACCAAACCTTATTTGGTTTTCCTTCCCACAAGCCTGTAAATGATTTAGCCTACTAGGGAGGCCGTATCAGGGCCCTATAACTAAAGCCGAGATCAGGAGCGCCATCACCAGCATGAAAGCAGGCAAAGCATCTGACATAGACTGTATAACAGTGGAACTGCTCAAGGCTGACATTAAAACGACAGTCGATGTGCTTCACAACCTTTTCTGTGAGATATGGGTCAGTGAGATTGTTCCTGCTGATTGGAGGAAAGGTCTCATTGTCAAGATTGCCAAAAAAGGGGATCTCACCAAGTGTGGAAACTGGCAGGGGATTACTCTGATGTCCGTTGCTGCAAAAGTGATGGGCAAGGTACTGATCAGAAGAATATCAGGCGGTGTTGATGCAAAGCTACGGAAGGAGCAAGCTGGTTTCAGCAAAGGAAGGAGTACGTTAGAGCAGATATTCGTTCTCAGGAACATCGTAGAGCAAGCAGTGGAATGGAACTCCAGCTTATATATATGTTTTGTCGACAACGAAAAGGCTTTTGACAGCGTTCACAGGAAAGCCTTGTGGAAGATCATGGAGAGTTATGGGATACCGTCGAAGCTTGTCAGAATAGTCAACGCAATGTATGAAGATAACCAATGTGCGGTTGTTGACAGTACAGGTCAAACTGACTAGTTCGATGTGAAGTCCGGCGTAAAGCAGGGGTGTAACATGTCAGGGTTTCTGTTCTTACTCGTGATTGACTGGATCATGAGAAGAACAGTGACGGGTGCCAACACTGGCATTAGATGGAAATTGTGGTCCAAGTTAGACGACTTAGATTTTGCTGACGACATTGCACTTACATCCAGTACGAAATGTCAAATCCAACAGAAAGTGAAAAATCTTAACATTATCAGCAAGACAACTGGCTTGAAGATCAACTCTGAGAAGACAAAACTCCTCAGACTGAAAACGACCAGCAATGAGAATGTTCAGGTTGACAAATATGATATTGAAGATGTAGATAGTTTTGTGTACTTGAGTGCATACATAAGCAAATCAGGTGGCACAGAAGAAGACATCAAAGCAAGGCTTGGGAAAGCAAGGGCTGCATATAGTAAGTTGGATAAGATCTGGAAGAACAGTCATTTTACCTACAAGACTAAGATCAAAATCTTCAAATCAAATGTCATCTCGGTGCTGTTGTATGGTTGTGAATGCTGGCGAATGATCAAAACAGACGAGAAAAAACTGGATGTGTTCTTACACAAGAGCCTTCGTCGGATATTAAAGATCTACTAGCCAATGCGGATAACAAATGAGGAGATTAGAGCAAGAGCAGGACTGGAGATAATAAGCAAGCAAGTGGCAAGGAGGAGATGGACGTGGTTGGGTCACGTCCTCAGAATGGATCACCATTCACATCCACGAATCGCTCTCACATGGGTACCTGAAGGCAAACGGAAACGGGGTTGACCGCGCGAGACTTGGAGAAGGACTGTCGAAAGGGAGCTGGAAGAGAAAGGTTTAAGAACATGGGCAGCAGCAGCATCGGCTGCGGAGGACAGAATAGCCTGGAGGCAGAGAGCATACGGCCCAATTCTCCACTTGGAGAATGGATAAATGATGACTAGGGAGGAATTCCATAATCGTCCGCAGTGAAATACTGCTTTGTTGTTTCAGCGGTATGTTGTTTCAGCATTGTCTTTCTGTAGGAGTACAGCTATCTTAATACAACAACTAAATGAGACAATAATTAACAAGTTACTGAAAGTCATTCATTTTTAAAGGATAGTCAAGTTGTGTGTGCAAGGAAAATCTACTCTCCTGCTAAGGCTAAGGATGCAACGTCACTGTTTCAAAATGCTCATATAACTTGCTGGACAGAAATGCTCACTATAACCTAGATGTCAATGGAAACACTCCAGAAACTGAGTATTCCCTACGCCAAACTTCTGGATTAAATACTGAAAATTAACAAAGGTACCATTTTGAATGATATGGTTCAGATGGGTAATTCCATTTCATCAAAGTTCCACTGTATGAGTTGTTAAATTATGAAACATACCATTAAAACTTTGTATTTCTCATTTCTAATTTCATAATGATAATTGTAAAATCTAATTATCATTATTTGCACTGTGGTAGTAGATAAAGTTCCTCAGTAGTTCATTGTGGAGCTCAGAGACTTGCAGAAGCTCACATTGACCGCACATTTCCAGTGGCTTCCAGCGTGCCTTCACAATTCCTTAGAAACTTCACTTTTCTAACTACCATTATTCTTCTTAATTTTATTTTCTTCTTCTTCTTCTAATTATGAGCTTGCACACGCATGTTTTTCCCACTCTTTGTTTCTTTCTTTCTTTTTTTATTCTCCGGTTTTTGTGCTGACTAACTACTCCTACATACTTTCACTTAGAAACTTCATTCAAACTTAAAAAAAATCAGCTGGTTCTGAATTATGTTGCACATATTCATCTTCTTGATACCTTTCATACTTTTTGAGTTATTAATTTTTATTTCAATATTTTTGTCCCATAGGAAACAATGAAACAGATTTTTCAAAATGTAGCTATTTTCAGCTATTTTTTACTCTGTAATACTTTTAGCTAGAAATGTCATTCAAACTGGAAAATGTTATGCTAAACTTGGATAATTTCTTTCCTCTTCAACTTTTTCGTAACTTCTATAATTTTTGCATTATAATTTTTAAATTTTTTTTTTTAAATAATAAATTCTGGGAATCTAGAGTGTGGTGACATCAATGTTAGAGTGGCAAACAGCTGCAAAACCATCAAGAAGTCTTCTCTTAAACTTGCTCTAACTCCCACAGTCACTCCACATAAATATTTTTATATCGAAGCAAAAGTTGTGCTGGTCATGAAAATGTAACGATGGAAGCAATTAGATAAACGGTTTTGGCTGTATGAGCCGAAAAGCGACGGGACCGCTCACCGAAAATCCATTAACTCTAATGTTAAATGGACAAGAAAATTCCGGTTGCGAAGGCAACCGTTTTTTCTAACTTGCTCGTGTTCGCACATTTTTGACACTACACAGACAATTTTGACATATTTTACTCAGCAGACTTTCCTCTTTCGTATGTTACCTCCATTTCGTAGATTGGATTTACCATCTTTGAGTTAGAAGTCCCAATATGTAAGAAACCCATTAGCTAAAATCTCCATGGGCTAAATGATGCAGCCATTAACTCAAATGGCTCTGCGTGACTCAGCGGAATTGTAGCATAGCAGTAGGGAGCATAATAGATATGGATCATACGTGGCTTGACTCTGCCCTCTGCTAGCCTTTTTCCAGGCCTCAACATTATCATTGTTCGTATTAAGATTGATTTGACTGTAAACGAACACGATACAGTAAAAATTGCAAAGCAGAAAAAAAATGCTCGAGATCTTATACCAGTATATAACAGGAACTGTTTGCATTAGCTAAATACATTTATGATCGTGTATAAAATAGGCAAAACATTGGTATCAGAATAGAGCTAGTTGAGGACATGAAAATAAAAGTGATGTCCCCAGTCGCAATTTGTTCATCGCTTTTTATGACTTATTCCTGAGTTTGAAAATAGCCGGGTTTAAGGCTGGAGTAAGCAGACTGTTATAAACTCGCACATTTTTTGCCAGTTATTTTAACTGGCACCTTTTTGTCAGTTATTTTAACTGTAATTTTACAATCAGTTCATAACAGAGGTTCTGTGAATGTTAACTGTAAACCACAGTTAAATGCGTGAAGGACTCTGTGTGCAGTTAAAATAACAAGGAGACAGTGCGTTAATTTAACTGATAAATGCAGTCCATGGATCAATGTTGTCATCAAACGTTACTTGCTCAATTATTATTATTATTTCTATTATTATTATTATGAGGCCTACTTTTTACATTATCGCTCGACTCTTGCTGGAACATGAGATCAATCACTTTACGGAAGTTTCTATTGGTAAAAAAATGACACCCCAATTTAGTGTGCTGCTCGTTGTTCTGGTCATCTTGCCTATCTTGGCAAAAACGTTATCTAAAATAAATTGATTTTATCACTTATAAGCCAGTTAATGACATTGTTCAAAATATTTATTGGGCTTGATGATTCTGAAGCTATAAACCTTTATTCAATTTAAAATGTGCTGTTGATTTTAAAAATAATTCTGCTTTTTACTGAATGGAAAATAAATGAACTCCTTGGAAAAGTTCAACAACGTATAGCCTTTTATTTAGCGTGGTTTTTTTTTTCTTTAGGAAGAGGCTATTCGCCCCGCAGCGCTTCCGCGTGAAACTTCAAAGAGTGGGGTGGATTGTAAAATGAAATGTCTTATTGGCCCAGCTGCAGGGCAAATAGCAGAAGTGCTTCTGTTATCCACCATGCCGTGGTGCCAGTAGCAGAACTGCTTTTCTTATTGGCCCCGCTGCGGGGCAGATAGCTGATGTATTTCCCTCAACTCACCCCGCTGGGGGGCAAATAGCCACTTCCTTTTTGTATGTTGCACATAGTTTTTCTTAAGTAGCCCACATATTTTTATGGCAATGTTTCAGTGGGCAATGCCATCAATTTACCTCGAATAAATATATGAAGTAGGTTTGATGTGTGGTCATGTTGCATCTTGTGGAGGTCTTCCTAAATAAGTGCTTTCCTACAACTTCATGTCAAAAAATGCGAACTGTTCCTTTAAACGATACAATATCCCGCTATCACAAATAATTTTAATTTTCAGAGGCTATAAACTCATTTTCAGCAGTTTTAACCTCACATTGTCAGCAATTTGAACTTCACAGTATCGGCAGCTTCCAGCTTGCCCACGCAGTTTCCCCAGGAACTGCACTTTTATAATTATTTTGTTTCTTATCCCAAAATTTCGCCCTCAAACTTCCTCCACACTATTAAGCTGCTGGCACTGTTCTAACTTTAAAATGTTCAGCATGTTCTGCATTAAGCTGCATTGCAACAAATTTTAAATATTATTTTATTTTTTATTAATTTAAAAAATCTTAAATTTCAGCCAATTTTCTCCTGATTTCAATGATTCTTCAACATTTTCAAGTCTTTCATTTTTTTTGTAGAAACTTTTAACTTTTTTAACTTTTAAAATGAGCAGCTTGTTTTCCTTTTTAAAGACTTTTCTACTTTTTAATATTTTATATAAAGTATTTAATGAATGGCAGTCAATGAAAAGGTACTGAAACCCAGCCCTTTCTGAAGTTTCACCACTCCATACTTTCAGCAAGAAACTTCATTCAAACTTTATACTAGTGTGCACAAGTGGTAGTTTATTGCTGTGAAACTTTTTGATGCCTTTTATAATTTTTGCAAAATTGCTGTTTCATGTAGCTTTCAAAAGATATAATTGGAGTCTATGAGAGCCGTTAGGGTGGATTATGGCATCACATTGTCTGATCAACATATTAACTCTCACAGACTCAGCTTTCAACAAAGAGAACTTGTTAAAGTCCTTTTTTGCAGGGCAAAAAAAGTTACCTGAAGTGGGTGCATTTATCCTGTGACTCTTCACTGAGGTGAAACTAACAAGGTGGATCCACAACTAGACTTTGGTATAAACACATCCCTGAAGTATGATGCCCTTGTGTCAAACAGTTGCTGAGATTTCATCCACACAAAATAAACCACATTTTCATGTCCAGTGACCTCCACCTTTGACCCAGCTGAACCTAACATGGTGGATGCACAACTATACATTAGTATGTACACATGCAGAAAGCATCTAGCAATTGTGCCAAGCTGTTACTTTCATGTCTTCCACACAGAGAAAGTGTGAAGTTAATGCCGAACCACATGGGAAACCAGGCTAAACCATATAAGGACGCCCTTTGAGCAACCTAGTAACAATTCTTTTCTTCTGTTTAGACCCTCAAAATGCCAACAAACCAGAGGCGTAGCCAGTTGGGGGGCACAGACACGTCACTTTATGACAATAATTAGTCCTGGCTAGTTCTCAATCATTTTCCTTTATTGACGCATTTTCCAATTATCTTAATTTGCAACTGAAGACACAGTTTCTCTCCATATGCGATATAACAGCGATTAAATCATGGGCAAAATTCAGTACAGTTGCGGAACAAGAACAGAGAATTGGGTTGCACAAAACATCCGTTTAAAACAATTATTAGTCCTGACCTGTTCTCAGTAATTTTCATAACAGAAGGTTCACTCTGAGAGCACTCCACACTAAACAGGTGCTGCTTGTTCTCCCCGATTAGGTAAGATGACAATCATTCATCTGGACGCGTATTTGCTGTATTTAAATTAACGTTATTCAAAATTGCATACCTGTCGACTCTCACGCAAATAGCTGGAGCCGCACGCTTTTTATAGCCTATTGAACTGCCGAGTGCCACTTTTTTTATTCAACCCACACAATACCGAGGGTGAAAGTCCGCGTTTCATTTGGAACACGGACCAGTTCAATCAACGCGAAGCATTGGCCTATTAATAGGTAAATTATTTTGCTGTACTGAATTTAGCCCAGGATTTCATCGTTGTTAGATCACATATGGAGAGAAACCGTGTCTTCAGTTGCCAATTACGATAATTGGAAAACGCGTCAGTAAAGGAAAATGATTGAGGACTAGCCAGGACTAATTACTGTCATAAAGGGACGTGTCTTTGCCCCCCACTGGCTACGCCACTGCAACAAACATAGATACATTGTATTTTTTATTCAAATGTGGGGGTTTTTCCCCTCTCTCTAGCCATGCAATTTTTAAAGTGATATGTTTTACAGCTGCGATATTTTGATTGTTAGAGCTCGCAAATCATTTTAAAATGGAATTGTTGCACAGTTTTGAACTACCCCTAGACTCCAGCCAGCTGATGGCATCGCCAGTGACTTTGAGAAACAGCCAAGACTGTACACAAGCCTTAAAATATATACATCGACAATATCCACATTCAAATTTTAAGACACCACAAATTATCCACCAACCGACTAACTGAAAAGCCAGCCGTGAGAGACATGCAAATTTTTGAGGCCAGTATACACCAAAGATTCCCAACAAAAGGAAAACATTTCAGAATGTTGCAGGGAAAAGTTGCAGTAGTGTTGCAGTAGCTGGTTTTAGTGTGGTGGGCAAAACAATTCAAAAGCCTGGCCAAGGTAGACACCGCCAGTCCAGCTACCCTTCGCAATCCAGTCAACCTGCGCTATCCAGTCGGGTCGCTCGTGCTGTCTAATTGCATAGCTAGCTATCCAGTTGGATCGCTCATGCTGTCTAATTGCACAGCTAGCGATCCAGTCGGGTTGCTTGCGCTCTCCAGTTGCACAGCTGTGCTATCCATTTGCATTGCTACTCTACCTTTTAGGGTCACTCGCACTTTCTATTCACACAGCTGCTCTATCCAGTAGGGTCGCTCGCCCTGTTCATTTTCACAACTGGCTATCCAGTTGGGTAGCTTGTGCTGTCCAGTTACACAGCAGCGGTATGCCGTCAGGGCACTCGAGCTGTCCAGTTGCGCAGCTGCAATATCCAGTTGGGTCAATTCCCTGTCCAGTTCCCCAGCTGCACTATCCACTCAGGTTGCGTGCGCTGTCCCATTGCACTACTGTATAGTAAAGCCAGGTTGTGCACTTACAAGGCTTTTTATAGGAAAGGATTTGAGAAGAAATCGTTTCTAACCAAACTAGAGGGTACTCGGTAGAGGGCATACCTCTGCCGCACCATATGACGACTGCAATGGAAAAATGATCAGAGTTAAAATTTCACGTTGTGGAGAAATGATGAATTAAAAATTCAAAACGATCTTTGAAATAGCGCTGAAAAAATATGCAAAAAATATAAAATATATAAAATATTATAATAATACATAATATTATATATTATAAAAATAATTAACATATAAAATGTATAAAAATGCAAAATTTGGACTTGGATTGTTTTTCCTTTGTGGTCTCCATATATTTTCTGAAGTATAGATGGCGAGGGGTTCACCACTGTAGAAAACTGCTTGGGCAAATAGTTCAACAATTTAAGAATAACATTTCTAAATGCAAAACTGCAAAGAATTTGGGTATTTTATCATCTATGGCACATAGGGCCCTATCTTACGCCAGAGTCCCTAAACCCGTTATTTGGGGATTTAGCATTGCGTAAGAGGCGTTCCCCTGCAAAAGTTGCTGTTTTGCACACCTGCCTTTATCCCTAAAACACCTGCGCTACCCGTTATATTGTGCATAGGCAGGGTTTGGGCGTTACGCCAGTTAAACCAATCAGTGTGCCAGGTGCCATTGTCTTTAAGAGCAGGCTGCGCTATCCCAAATCCTCAAACTAAAACCCGTGATGGAGAGAGGAAGGTCGCCACGTTTCTCCGAAGACGAAGTTAAATTGCTCGTGCATGAGGTCAAATCCAGACAGGGGAGGATCAAAATCCCATTTTAGAAAATACCCACAGCCAAATAAATGCCTACATTGACTGCAACCATTTACACTTTTTTCTTTATAAAGCGACTTTGAGTATTTAATAAAATGCTATTTGAATTACATGTATTATTACATTATTAGTAGCCTACTGATTGCACAAATTACTTACCAGGCAGGCTGCAGATGACATGACTAGCGGTGTCGCAGCTCCGCTGCCAGCTAGTCCCTCATTGCCCCTGCTACTGCTGGCACTATATCAGCATTTGGAGTTGGCACCTGCACTTCAGCTTGCCGCCTTCTATAGTCCGGTAATAATCTATCCTCAAACTCCAGCATCATTCCATGGTGTAGGGCAATGTTGCGCAGCACACAACATGCCACAAAGAAAGATGCTACTTTCTGAGAACCATACTGTAAGACCCCACCTGACCTGTCCAAGCAGCGGAACCGCATTTTGAGCACGCCAAATGTTCGCTCAATGACAACTCGTGTGCGTGAGTGTTTTCTATTGAATGCGAACTCACGCACACTTGTTGGCGTAATGTATGGCACCATGCACCACGTCTTTAATGGATAGCCATTGTCACCCAACAGCCACCCATCCAGAGGAAGGTCCCTCTGGAAGACTGCAGGAATGACCAACTGTTCCATTATAAAAGCGTCGTGGCTACCTCCAGGATGATTTGCGTATACATTCAAGATGTAACCCCATGCATTGCAAATCACCTGGACGTTGATGGAATGGGTTCCCTTACCATTCACATAGGTGCCACTGAATTCGGAGCCCAAATCAGAATGTGTGTGCAGTCGACGGCACCCAGAACCCTAGAGAACCCATATCTTGCCAAAAAATCCCGCTTTACCCTGCGTCATCTCTCGGGTGTCACAGGGATGCCAGTGATGTACCTACTGGCATGTCGGACTATGCTGGCAGTGACTTCAGTTATAGCCGAGCTTACGGCAGACTGGGTCATGCCTCCAGTTGAGCTGAGAGGGTGTTGGAATGACCCACTAGCATAGAAAAATAGTGCCACAGTAACCCTAACAGCAACGGGCAAGGCATACGGACAGCTGGCAGCGGTGTCTACATCATCTGCAACCAGGTGACATAATTCCGTCACTGCCTGACAGGAGAGGTGCAGTTTTGTCACGCATTCTCGTTCTATGGGAAATAATACTTGTATTGTATTATTATAATTTTAGAATGTTATATATAATATATGTCATTAATATATATTATATATAATAATTATATATTATTATAAAAGCAGAAAAAATGATTGATACAAAATACAAACAATATAGACTTACCTGAAAGGCCCAGTTAGCTGGTGCGCTGGCGGTACACGCGTTCTGGGCGTCTTCTATTATTGAACTGGCGATCAAGGCGATTTAGTACTATCTCTGCCATTTTCTCAGGGGTTCAACTGAGGCTAAAGCAAGGTGGCTTTTTATAGGCGAGTTAATTCGGGAGGTGAAGCCGCATGTGCACGTCCACGTGTCCAAGTGGTCGCGCATTGAAGCCGCCTGGGCTCGCTCTTGTAAAAGCCCAAATGGGTAGCGGGTGGTTTGAGGACCTGCTATACACTTTCCCTAACGTGTGTGGTCAAGATAGCAATTGTAGGGAAAGCGCATAAACACGCCCACGGGCACACCTCCAGGCACAAATAAGGGAGTCGGCATAATGTATAGCAGGTAGTGTGGCCGCAAGATACCGTTTAGGAATAGTGGAAGCTGCTGAATGCGTAATTCACGGGTAGCGGGTAGTGGCAACGGGTAGGGCACTGTGAAAGATAGAGCCCATAGTATCATTAAAATATTAAGAGAATACGGGGAAATCTCTGTATGCAAGCCGGGACAAAGCTGAAAACCAGTATTGAATGGCCATGATCTTCAGGCCCGCAGGTGCCACTGCATAAAAATTAGACAGGATTTGTTATTGGAAATCACTGCATGAGCAGTTAGTTGCTGTTTCCACAAATGCATGCTAAAACTTTTGTACAGAAAGATAACACCATTTATTTAAAAAAAAAATGATCCAGAAACACTACTGCTTTCTTTGGGCTCTTTTCAGATTGAATGAGGCGAAACAAAAAACTTTCCTGCTCTGACTGATCAAAACGTAAAATTCTTTTCGGAAATCATGGACACCACGTCCTTCAGGCTAAAGAGGGGAGGGACCATCTGGCTTGATATGAGGGCAGAGTTCAAAAGCCAACATGCCTGATAGGATGGGGGTGCATTGGTGCACATGACATGGCATCTTGAACATTCATGAAGACACCATTAATTCTGAACGATATTTACAGGAAGGCCTTGCTTATTTCAGCAAGATCATGCCGAAAACTTCACTCTACACATATTTCAACATCGTCGCTCCATAGTAAAGGAGTCTGGGTGCTAAACTTGCTTTTCAGTCTAGACCTGTCTCCCAATGAAAGTATTTTCTGCAGCAAGCAGTGGAGAATGGTAAACATGCCCCTGTTCCAACTTTGTTGATGCATGTTGCTGACATCAAATTCAAGATTAGCAGATATTTAAGAATAAATTAAATAAATAAATAAATATTCTCAGTTTTGACATTTGATATTTTGTCTTTGAACTATTTTCACTTACATGTAGATTTTAAATGATTTTAGCTGCTCGTCTGGTCTTCAACCTCCCAAAAGTTCTCCCATGTGACTCCCCTGCTGAGGTTCCTGCACTTGCTGCCAGTTGCAGCCAGAGTAAGATTCAAAGTCCTAACTCTAGCCTGTGCTGCAGCAAACAAGACAGCCCCTTCTATGGTTGCCACCCGTTCCGTATTTCAAGGAATCATTCCGTCATTGGAAATAATTTGTTGCATTCCTTGACAAATTAATACGGAACGCCATTTGTTCCATATTTTGTAACTGAGTAATGAAATCAGTAATGGGAAAAAAAAAATCCTCGAACAAACTTTCTCAATGAAGAACTTAACAAGAGTGGCCGTAAGTTAAACAAATTAAATTTAAGGCAAAATGGTCTTTTTTTTCCGCTTTGCTTCGGTGTGCTTGTCCAGAGCTGAATCTGAAGGAAAGGTAAATCAAAGACACAAGCTTTAAAGAGGCTCCCGAGGGATGATCAATTAAGTCGGCAGCAATATCAAGTCTCTAATGCAGACCTCCTCAACACCCCCAATTGACAAAGTACCATTTCATGTCTCGTGTTCGAGGAGTGAACATAGATATGCGAAAGTTTATCAAAGTGGATTTCCGTCATAGATATATATATATATATATATATATATATATATATATATACTAATACCGCTAGAGGGTGGACTATGCTAAATTTCTGTGATTACATGGATCGCTGTCCGCCATTATTGAGTGGACTCATCCTTAGTATCGGTGCCAAGATGCCGAAATATTGCTTAGCATACGGCTGTTCTAACCACTACAGCAAAGCAAGTGGCATAGTCTTTCACAATTAAGTACTTGTAATATTATAATGACAGTGTCTGGAGCTAAAATAAAAAACTGCAGCAGCTTCGGTGAACAAACGAAACCTTGATGAGGGGAGCTGGACTCTACCAACTGATTCTCACATCGGAACGAATTAACACCAAGTTGCTAATTAGGAAACGTAAATGGGAACAAGTTTGGAGAAGTGCGCTTGGATGGCAAGTCCATGGTGCAAGAGTTATGTCTGTCAGCTGTTCTCTATCACTTCATAATAATTATCAGCAACAGGCTAAATTGCTTGATTGTCATTTAGGCTCAGTGTACGGGAGCAGATTTAGGGTTGGCCAATTGAGCCTTAAAAGGTAGTGGAAGCTGCCCAACCTTGCTGACAATTAGTGGAGTTCTAATCTGAGTTATCTTCCTGGATGCATTTTAAATGACTGTCTTTTATTTCAGACCGCTTGTATGTGTCAAGAAAACATGGGACGAGACAGTATACACACCCCATAGCGGCAAGTTGGCTCATTTCGCTTTACGATCATTGCGATTCATATCGTTACACCCCTACTTATCATAGCAAGAAAAAAATTATTTGCACTAAGTCTGACATTTATCTAAATTTTAGTTTTTACGAATAATACAATTGAATAATAATCTATACCATTTCCATTAAGAACTTGATGAAAAATGGAAAAGTTCTGCTTCACAGCCTAGAAACTGCACAGCGCTGAACGGTACATCTGGAGACGTCACCTGCTTAGTAATGGCAAACCTCGCTCCATGCGCTCACAGAGCAATTGCACGGGGCGTATTGGGAGTCCGCACTCAAGTTGTTATATATATCTCTATGATTTCCATACACTTTTGGCAGTTTGCTGAGGAAGACATATCCACCCGAGGAAAAAATCATTGAGAGGTCAGGAAAAGAAAACATGACAGTGGTTAGTGGGATAGAAAAAGACCAATTAATTTAGCATGATTAGCCCAATACTACGTGGCTCAGCCCCTTACTGGACAGCTCAGCTGTATATGGCAGACAGCTGGCTAGCTTACTTAAGTAATTGGCGAACGGTTGACTTTGTACAAAAAGAAAAATTTATTCTTTAACCCTTCTTATCTTTCTGTAGAATTTGTTATTTTGCTAGCAAAAATCCAGATTGCCCCAGCTTTTGAAGTATATGCTGATTATTGTTGCTGAAAGATAAAATTATCAGGCTAAACTAATTTTTGGAAGCTCTTATCCTTGCTAGTTGGCTGGTCAGCTTACAGTTTTTCTCAGGCACTTTGGTGCATTTCTCACATCACTATTAACATTTGCACAACAGTTAGTGCATTTCTCAAAAAATTAGTGCAAACTGCAAAACCTAGTTGATAACCTGCAAAAGTGTGTCACTTGCTCAAAATGCATAGTTTATTCCTCAAAAGCAAGTAATCATGTCAATGAAACTGTCAGTGTCATCAAAATGATAAGTCCTGACACCATTGTTTATGAACAAGATAGTCAAATGGCTTTGTCATGTTTTCATTATGACAGTTTACTCTGTAAGTGTTTACAGTGCAAAAAAGTCAGATCTTGGTGACACTACCTGAAAATGCTCAAGACAGCACTATACACTATTTGTATAGCCATTTGAAAACTACAGTGAAGTTACACATTACTGTATTTAGTGGGGTAATTGAGTACAAGACACTGAATACATATGTGTCATATTTTTACTGCATATGCTCTTTGCCATTTTAATTTGTTCGCAGCATTATGCAAAAGAAAAATAACTACAGTCACGTTTTACAACAAATTTAAGAAACATCCTTTGGGTCGAGCTGTGCACAGCTGTAAACAATATTGCAGTACATATTGTAACTGGACATACAGAGTACTGTAAATCATTCCTGCACATCCAGACGCTCCTGTCTGTCTGGCCACACATTTTCATCTACATCACAGTGAATATCATCCCTTGCAATACAATTCATGACAAATTTTGACAACTAGTTCAACATTTTTGTATGTAATGACTCAAGCAATGAAATGAGGACTATTAGTTACATGGGGAATGACTATTCAGCATTCATAAGTATAGTTCATTTTGACTGACATGACATTGGCAAATGATAATGTTATAAAACAGCAGAGAATTGTATGAAAACAATCGATGCATGTCCAAAAGCATTCGCAATTTGTTCAAAGGAATTAGAAATTGCTACTATGGTGTGCACAAGTGACTAAATGTTATGGAGGTAGAACTAATAGTTATGAGAATTTTAATTCTGATCAGAGAAATGCACCAAAGCAACTGAGAAAAACTGTAACTCTTTATAATGAATATATTTTGTTGAATGCAACAAGAATGTAATGTACTGGCTATTTTTCTAGACAGTTGACTAACAATGAATCTTTCCATTCTTTACGCAATTTTTAAAACTGAAAATACATTTTGCCATTCTATAAAAATGTTTTTTGATTGATTTTGTGACTGTTTGCCCTTTGATTTTGTGATTGTTTGCCCTGAGGGCAACCAGGCCTTTCTTGCCTTATATATTTTCATACCAAAACCTGAAGGCCTACCAGCAAGGTGCACCTAATGAAGTAGCCAGTGAGCAGTGAGAGTGTGTGTGTGTGTGTGTGTGTGTACTGTATATGGCAAGCCGTTTAGGAAATTATTATGTATTTGTGGAATGAAACTTGAATATATGGTATGAAAGTCTGAATATATTGAATGAAACTTGAATATATTGAATGGAAGTCTGAATATATGGAATGAAACTCTGAATGTATTGAATGGAAGTCTGAATATATGGAATGTAACGTGAATATATGGAATGAACGTCTGAATATATAGTATTAAATTTGAATATATGGAATGAAACTGAATATATTGAATGAAAGTCTGAATATATGGAATGAAACTTGAATATATGGAATGCAGCTTTGAATAAATGGAATTACACTCTGAATATATTAAAAGTGTTGATTATATCGTCATTACTTGGAATTGCTGAGACCAGATTTCGTGCTGACTCACTCATAACGTCGCACTCACTTCTGCAGCAACAACGATAACTAATCACCTCAAAACAATAGATGGCGCTGGCGCCTTGATGACGCCAGTGTCCATTCCATATTCTCACATTTCATTCCATATATTCAAACTTTCATTCCATATATTCAGAGTTTCATTTTATATATTCAGTGTAATTCCATATATTCAAACTTGCATTCCATATATTCAAAGTTCCATTCTATATATTCAGACTTTCGTTCCATTTATTCAAGTTTCATTCCATAAATTCAGACTTTCAATCCATATATTCAAAGTTCCATTCCATACATTCAAGCTTTCATTCCATTTATTCAGATTTCATTCCATAAATTCAAACTTTCATTCCATATATTCAAGTTTCTTTCCATATATTCAGACTTTCATTCCATATATTCAAGTTTCCTTCCATATATTCAGACTTTCATTCCATATATTCAAGTTTCCTTCCATATATTCAGACTGTCATTCCATATCAGAGGTCGCATTACACTTTCTGATTGTCCGTCATTGTGACGGACAGGGGCATAAAAATTCTGTCATAATCAATTATTATCCATCACAGTAATTTCATTTTTTCAAATGATAATTGTTTATTTTTTTAATAAAATAAACAGAATAATTTATAGATTACGCATTAGCTGATGCCGACAGTGATTCATGTAGACACACATTGCGCACTGTGTTAAATAGAGCACTGTGTGGATTTTCGAACTTACTGCTGTATGAACTTTATAAAACATCACAAATTATTTCTTCCCCCCACACAGTAACAGTGCGCAAATGAACAATGCTTTCAGTTATTGCTGGGCTTCACTAAGCCCAATAACTGCAGTCTTGCTAAGCGGTCCTACGAAGCTGCTTATCAACTCGGTATGTCAACCGCGGCTTTCCCCACCTAGATATCTCCGTGTTCACATAACAGAGACGGCGTTTGTAACATATGACCAATCATGTGCCGGCAGCAGAGCAGCATATTTTACAAATGAAGAGCAAATGATCATCTTACAAAAATACGAGGATTACAGGATCATACCAGAGATGCCAAGTCTGACGCATTCAGCTTGAGTCTCTCGCCTCTTAGTGGCATTCACGTTCCTGTGCTTTAGTCATCAATTATTCTATCAACGCGGACTGGAGAAATTCACTCGCAGAATTCAAGTCATTGTGCATTCAGTTAATCAGTTTCACGTGCATTACAGTGGATTTCCCCACCAGAGACAAGGAAATCGATCATGACGCGGGAATTCTCACGCTTGCTAATTCCTAGCAAACTCTCTAGCTAAAGAACCTACAGGCTACAGTGCAAACGTAACACTGACACTCTAGCAAAGGTGGCGAGGTGGAACCTGGGCTTAAGTAGAGCCCAGGCGCCGCCCACAATTAATGCCAGCTGGCAAAAGAATCCCATGTGGGCAAAACGATATCGTCCCGGACGAGAGTAACAAAGAAAGCTCCCAAACAAACGCCAACCTCCAAAACCATGACACTCATCATTTTGCAGAAAATTATCTCAAAAGTCTTGGGGATCATCGAGATGTTTTTTTTTTTTTTGGCAAATGTGAGACAAGCCTTTGTGTTTTTTTTGGTCAGCAGTGGTTTTCTCCTTGCTGCTCTCCCATGGATACCATTTTTGCCCAGTCTCTTTCTTATAGTGGAATTTCAAAGACTCACTTTAAAGGACCAGTGTGTAATATTTGGCATGGTTTATTGGCAAAATCTGAATATACTACCCATTAATATGTTTATATAAGTGAATAATCGCAATAAAATAAAATTCGTTTGGTTTTCGTGGACTTATAATTATGCGTTTATATATACATATAGCAAGGGCCTTGCTTTAGAGATGTCGCCATCTAGCACCGCCATGTTGGTACGGCAGCCCGACCAGATAATCCAGCCAGCTAGAGAACGCGTTTCGCGTGTATAAATCTCAGTCGTGGAAGACGCCATTTCTGCAAAAGTGTTTTGGGCCTCGGAGGCCACCGTCTTTTTGCTGACGGGAGGGGTGAGCGTGAGTGAGTGAGTGAGTGCTGCAGTCTGGAATCTGAACGCTGGATGTCACTGTTTCCTCCCCATTTTACACACTGGTCCTTTAACTGAGTCAAGTGCGGCCTGCGGTTTAGATGTCTGGGATCTTATGTGACCTGCTGGATGAGTAATCGATATGCTCTCGGAGGAATTTTTCAAGGCCGTGCACTCTGTTGGAAGGCTGTCATAGCCGTCAAAATTTTCTCCATTTATAGATAAAGACTCTTATTATGGTTTGCAGGAGTCCCAGAGCCTTAGAAATGGCTTTGTAACCCATTCCAGACTGATAGATGTCAACAACTTTGTTTCTCATCGGTTCTTGAATTTCTTTTGATTGCGATCTCATGTGCTGATCTTGCTGACTTCACATTGCCAGACAGGTTCCATTTAAATGATTTCTGGATTTAACGGGGCTGCAGTAATCAAGGCTGGGTGTGTCTAGTGAAATTGATTTATCGATTAAATTTGTTTAATTGGTTGATTTAGTTGCTGCGGGGGCAATTCCTTTTTGACATAGGGCCAGGTAGAGTTGGATAGATTTCCTTCCTTCAATTTATGAAATCATTATTTATAAACTGCATGTTTTTTTGGTTTTTTTTTTCAACAATAGAAGAAATCAAGAATGGGGCAAATAATTTTTCACTGCACTGTATTAGAGAGGAAATCTATAATAAAAAACTTTTGTTTTGCTTACAAAAGTAGTTTCCATTAAAAGTCTTTGATTAAATTTGCAGTATCGGCGGCCTCGAGGGAAATCAGTAAGTAATAGGTGGAGTGCTTATTTTTGTTTGTGATGAGTCCTCTAGGCCTACAGAGCTGTATGGCATGTTTGGAAGGTTGAATGCAATGTTACTCCATGATTTTTAACATAAAATATTGTGTCTTTTACTGAGGGACCTGGAATCTTTGAACCAAATCAAAGTTAGGCTAAGTGATGATAATTTGAGTGATCTGGTTTAATTAGATTTTCTCTGTCTTAAGCAGTACCTAAATTGAAAGTGGTTTTGAAAGGTGAAGTGCAGTCAGCTGCTCAGCAGAAAATAGATGAGGCACAAAAACCATTTTGTCTGACCATAGTCTCAACCTGTTTTCAGTCATTATCCTCGATTAACAATACATGAACTCAAGAAACACCCAACACTATTGGATGTTACCAGTTTTCCTCATTATGGTAGGAGGAAAAATCTAAGTCCTTATCAGCAAGCAAAACTGGGCGTAGTATGATCAGTGTTGTACAAAATTGTGGATGCATGAAGCTTTTCTGTAATTTAAAGGAGCCATACACTGACAGTACATATTCAAAATGGGTGCTACAGTCCAAATTTGAAATATTGGAGGGCATTGTTTCCCTCCCTCATTTTGAGCTGTTTTGTTACCTTAAATTGGTGACTGATTAACGAATGAGCTAGTGCTTGTACTGTCTTTGTGTGTGGGATATCAAGCAATGGGAGATTTGTTTCTGTTATTTTTTTTCTCTCATTGTTACTTTATTTTTTACAAAGTTTGCGTTACTGAAACTTTTTTTTTTTGATCATTTTATTTTTGAATTTTTTTTCATAAATTAAAACAGACAAGGACAATAGCAAAACACATCGAGTACAAGGTCTTGTCTTTTACACTGGTGTAATAAGGTAGGTTAACCCTACACATTAGACAGTCATTTAGTAGTGACCTTAGAAGGAAGGAAAAAAAAAAAAAAAAAAGCTAACATGTTTGCTACACAAGCGTACAGACATAATGACAAACATTCAACAGGGACAAAAACAAATAATATAACAGTTCTTTAAATGGGGAATTTCCAGCCGGTCTAGTTTACACCATCGTTGTATTATATTCTTAGCAGCACAAAATGGACAAACTGCGAAAAAAAAAAAAAAAAAAAGGGAGTACCTCTATTCTTTCCTTAACAGACACAGGAAAGGCTTCCATGTTCGAAGAAAGGCCTCTTGAGATTTTCCCTCGCTAGAACGAATCTGCTCCATTTTAGCAATGAACAGCATCTCATTCAGCCATCTGTTAAAACATGGGGGCAGAGGGGACTTCCAATTCAATAAGATTAACTTTTTTGCTGCAACCATGCCTGCTTTGAGAATTTGCCTTTGATGGGAGGGATGGCTGCTAAATTATCAGAGCATCCAAACACTGCCAGCATGCAATCAGGGGGGATGTTCCTTTCCAGCTGTTTGGAAAACCAATTAAATATATCACTCCAGAAACTCTCCAGCTTTGGGCAATGCCAGAAAAGATGAGAGAGTGAACCTTCAGCCGTACAGCACCTATTGCACATAGGAGATATTGATGGGTACATCTTATGCAGTTTGACTTTAGAATAATGTAGTCTGTGCAGGACTTTGAATTGAATTTATCTGTATCTTGAATTAATAGAACAGCTCTGTATTGCAGCCAAACACTCCTCCCAGAGTTCTTTAGATATTGAAACATCTAGCTCCGCTGCCCAGACCTCCCTAAGATGACTGGTATCAACTGAGACTGAAAAAATATCAACAATTTTAGAGACAAGGTTTTTAGAATTTGGCACATTAAGTAGAAGGTCATAGAAAGGATGACTCTTAGGTTTGGTCATAAAGAGAGGGATGCACTCTCGTATGAAATGTCTAACCTGAAGATAGCGGAAAAAGTGTGATTGGGGAAGATTATATTTAATTTGAAGTTGAAAAAATGAAGCAAATTTATTATCTAAATAAAAATCGCCAATACAGCGTAGTCCCTTCTCTCTCCAGTCCAAAAACGCTCCATCAGACAATGCTGGTTTAAACAAATAGTTATAGGTTATCGGTAAGTGCACAGAGACCTCTGAAAGTCTGAGATATTGCTTAATTTGGTTGAGAATTTTCAGTGAGTCCTTAATTATACAATTGTGACCGATAACCTTAGAAAGCTTTACTTTACCAAAAAGCAACACTGAGGGAGAGGTCTTCAGGATTGTGGATTCAATCTTTGCCCAAAGAGGGAAAGATGTGAACCAGTCATTACTGGGTGTGGCCGTTTGCCAAAAGCATAGAGCCCTCACATTTGCAGCCCAATAATAATGCCTAAATACCGGGAGTCCAAGACCTCCCTCCCTCACATCTTTCTGTAAATGAGCTTTGGAAATGTGCGAGGATTTATTTGCCCAAACAAATGAAAGAGTGATTGAGTCTAATTGTTTGAAAAAAGACACAGGTAAAAAAATTGGAATATTTTGGAAGAGATACAGAAATCTTGGGAGTATAACCATTTTTATTGCATTGATGCGCCCAATCATAGAGAGTGGAAGTAAATTCCATTTCCTAATAATAGCTTTTAGATTATCTAACATATCAAAAAAATTCAATTTTAGAAGTTTGGGATCTCTGAAAATCTTAAGACCTAAATAAGTAAAATGGGTAGTAGTTAGTTTAAATGGAAGAGACTTCAAAAATACTGGATTCAAGTCATCTTTCAGAGGCATAAGTTCACTTTTATCCCAATTGATGGTGTAACCTGACAATCTACTGAATGATTTAATGTATGTTAAGAGATGAGGAATTGATGTTTCTGGCTTGGATACAGAAATCAAAAGGTCATCAGCATAAAGATTTATAAGGGTTTCAGAATCACCAAACTTTATCCCATAGATATGAGGGTGGCCCCTAATTCCTATCGCAAGAGGTTCTAGAGCGATATTAAAAAGGAGGGGAGAAAGGGGATCTCCTTGTCTAACACCCCGTTGTAAATCAAAAGGTTGAGACCTATCTGCATTGGAAAGAATACAGGACACTGGATTTAAGTAAATCAGTTTAATCCATTCAATAAATTTTGTCCCAAACCCAATTTTTTCCAATGTTGTAAACATATAGGCCCATTCAATCTGATCAAAAGCTTTTTGGGCATCAAGCGATAAAATAACAGCTTGAGTGTCCTTGTCGTATGCAGAATATAATGTGTTGAGAAGCAATCGAACATTACTGAAAGAGAATCTACCTGAAATAAAACCAGTTTGATCCGGGTGAATTATTTTTAACGATGTGATTGCCCAATCTTGTGGCCAGAATCTTAGTGATTACCTTATGATCACAATTAAGAAGTGCTATGGGTCTATAGCTTGCGGGATCAGTCTCTTCTTTACCCTTTTTAAGAAGCAAGCAGATGTTTGCCTCATAAAGTGAGTTGGGTAACGCATAACGCATAAAGTGCGTTACTGAAACTTGTTTTGTCTTTCATACTCATTATATTGAGCAAATATTTACATTAGCACAGGTATTACAAGTACTATAATGAGGATGTTGCTCCCTTTATATCCCTTTCAGGGATCTGGTAAGTTCACTGCAGATTTGATTACTACACACTGCTTGGATGTTTGACAAATTAATTTACGTTTCAACTTATGTCGTTATCCTAGCTGGCAACATTGTCAGATTACTTGCATGTGCAATAGTTTACTTATACGTTTATGCTTTCTCATTTCTTTCTTTTGGAAAACCATACATTCTTACCTGTCTACATCCATTCATATATATGACCATACACAAATCAGCCATAAGATTAAAACCACCTGCCTCGTATAGTCAAGGTCCCCCTCATGCTGCCAAAGCAGCTCTATCAAACTAACATCAATTGAATTCCCAAACTAAGGGTTTCCCTGTAGAACATTTCCCCAGAGTATCACACCACCTTCCTCCCACCCACCAGCTTTTATTTTCCCCAAAGTGCATCTTGGTGCTTTCATTCCCTCAGGTACATAGTGTACAAGTGCCCAGCCAATGCACATGATGTAAAACTCAATGGGACTCATTGGACCAGGCAAACTTCTTCAACCGCTCCAAGGTCCAGTTCTGAAGCTCACTTGCCCATTGGAGTACTCTTAGTGATGGATCAAAGTTAGAGTGGGTGTTTTGACTGGTCTGCAAGCTAGAAAGTGCAGTACACAGCTGGGTGTGATGCACTGTGTGTTGTGGCACATTCCTTATGTAAGTAGAATTGAAATCCTCAGTGACTTGTGCCACAGTTGCTCTTTTATTGGTTTGGACCAGATGGGATAACCTTCATTACCCTCGTGCATCGCTGATCCTTGGGCACCCAAAACCCTGTCACCGGTTCAAGGTGTGTCCCTCCTTGGACCACTTTCAGTAGGTACTCACTACTGCTGACTGGGAGCACCCCAGAATTTGGTATTTCAGAGATGCTATGACACGTTATATTACATTAGATTATTGTCATTTGGCAGACGTCCTTATCCAGAGCAACGTATAGCAAAGTGATTTGACTGGAAAAGGAGTGCCGAGAATCCCATGAGGACGTACCATTTAAATACCAGAGGTGACAATACATAGAAAGGACATCGCTCAGTGAAGTACCTGTGGAGGAAAATAAACCAGTAAACAATTCATTTAGTCATATGCCATACGGTAAATAACGACACTACAGGCCAGAAGTTTGGAAGCAAGGCCAGTACAGGTGAAAAATTAAGAAGCAACTTCAAGTTTCTGTTCACAATGCCTTTCTTAAAAACCAGTAAGAAATGTATGGATTTTGGGATGTATTTACTGCATGATTAGACTTTGCTTTCATTGATATGCACCACTTTCCTCTATTTACCTTTAGGTACTGTATATATTGATGTTACCAGACCATTGCTGAATAAATGTTAACAAAAGAAAGGGGGGGCTTAGTTTTTGGGTTTAGAAGATTTGCGAGAGTCACAACTTCAGTGAAAAAGTAAAAAACACAGTTTGCATTATTCACTTTATATCATGGTTTACAGCCCACTGGATGCCAACAGAAATCCGGCAGGCACTAGGACCATGGGCCTAGTAATATGGGCCTGATAATTTGAATAAAAATGTAATCTGATAAGTCACTCTTTATATAATAATCATGTTTATTTTGTTGCAAAGTATTCCAATGAAACTATGATCTTTTTTTTTTTTTTTTTTTTTTACAAATTTCATCTTGCTTGCGAACTTTTGGTCTGTAGTGTTAGTCTAGAACCAAATAAAGCATTAAGTTGATGGAGAAAGGTAGATTCTGAATAGTTGAGTCTTCAGAAAGCTTGCTGTTTACAATTCTGATCATCCAAGCGAAACGCAAGCTTGTAACAACGCTTTTCACACCCTATAAGGAGCAACTATAACTCACACAGTAAAATCTGAAATATTTCGTTTCATTGGAAAAACATTCAGTTTTCTGTGTGTTTCCATGATGCTGGCGGGTGGCGATATAGTGGTGCTTTGACTATGCAAACGATTCCCCCCCTTTTCCATGTGTTAGTGCGTCATGGTAATAACATGAAATAGAAATATTTGGAGCATATTGTCCGGTCACCACCTAAAACTGAAAGGTTCATTTGCAAAAACAGTTATGCGCATTTTAATTTATTTTCTTAAATCATGTTTTTTAACTGTGTACTCCAGGGAATATCAATCAAAATTGTGTTGGGTTATATCAGTGAGATATCTCAAAATTTTTTACTTTTACTAAATTATGTTTTTTGATTGTGTAGTCAAAGGAATATTTATCAAACTGCTGTTTGTTTATTCATTTTAATAATGGCCTTTATCTGTTTTCGTAAATGGAGCTTGATGTAAATTCTGATAGGCTACGGGGTTAAGCTGCTTATGCAGAGGAGCCGCTTCTCCCGCCAGAGAATCACCTGAGTGCACATGACTGTCATCTGACAACTGTCAGATGATTGCTTGACCGATAATATGCTGGTTTACTTCAGCGCATCATTCTGAGAAGCGGCTCCTCAGAGCGCTCGCTTAACAAGCTTGCAAAGCAACGTCCAGTTTGCTCCCGTGTACCGAACCGCATTTATTATTTTTTTCTTCTTCATTGATTTAACCCGTACAGTCTGGCATGAGAAAAAAAACCAGCTCTTGTCTTCCGCTTACTCAACATATTACAGATCCTGCTAAAAATGTCAGCTTCCGATGAAGATCCTTGGACTTCTGAGAACATCCCGCCGGCAACATAACATCAAGATGACCCAGAAGTGGAAGATGGAGCGAGTGTCCTTTCAACGGGCACCAGGCGAAGCTCCAGGCTCGCAGCTAAGTCCATTAACAAGTCAGACTGGCCAGTTCCAAAAATCCTTGACGCCCTGTTCATCAGAGGTATTGTGGCACCAACAGGAGTAGACCACGACCAGTTATTTCTCTTTTTCACCGATAAAATCTCAAGCAGCTGCCCAGAGAATTCTCATTCCGTCAACCCTGTCCACTCTCCAGTCCCGAGGAAGGCTTCCGCTAAACAGAAAAACTGCTCCCAATCCACGCAGCCTCGGAAATCCAAAAGACCAAGGTCCCAACTGCCCCCTGCACCCCCTTCAAGAGAAGAGGATCCCGTCCTGACCACACTCACCAACATCCAGATCCCATCGCCGACATGGACGCCTGCATGCAGTCTTTAGAAACCCGCCCCGGGAATTTCGTTTCATCAGACCTGCCTGGACCTTCATCCGGATTCATCCAACCCCCTGCGTTGTTGTCTGGACCCGAGGTCACAGCGTCGCTTCCTGGTGACATCATTACCCCCAGGAGAACTCTGGGGACTGCTGTCCCAGCCCCGGCTGGCGCTGGAGTTCCGTTCTTCCCTCCTGCTGCCGCTATTTCTCCTAAGCTCCGTGCTCAAATAATCGCAGGTAACGATGTCAATTTAGTAAAAATATTACTGAACTCTGAATTTCATGAGAAAAGACTTGTTGATTATGGGAAGTCTCACTCCGCCTTAAGGATAAAGATCCGCGGTTATCAAAAACTGAAACAATGGCAGAATTCAATGTAGCTTTTGGCATATTTAGAGATACCATTTGTGAAGTGAATCTAGAACGTAGGGTTGAACTGAACACTTACTTGGCTATTATCTCTGACCTCGCTGTTACTTATGGTGCCTCGCTGTTTTACGAGTATCACAAGCCTTTTTCCGCTAAAGCGGCAGCTTTCATTCAAAAGTATAATCAGAGACTGGATTAGTCCATGGTGGATTTGGTCCTAATCAGCAGGCATTTTACCGAGCAGCGTGCCCTTTCCTGCTGCGTATGCGGCTCCTTCTCGCACTCATCCAGCTTCTGCCCCAAAACCGTTAACTCTGCAAATTTCTCCAGCAGTCCTGAACCTCCTGAGAGCAAGGTGAAACCTGCTATCGTTACACCTGTTTGCATTAATTTCAATGATAATTTTCGTAAATATTATAATTGTAAGTATGTTCACGCTTGAGGCTACTGCAGAGGTGCGCACCCAAAGTCTGAATGCCCCACACGAACGCACCTGGTGGAAAAGAGAAAGAAGTAAAGCCGTCCACTCCCGTCCATGTTCAGGAGCTGGGACAAGCATTGAAGCATCATCAGAATCGTTACTTTGTCAATTACCTAATCACCGGCTTAGTCCATGGCTCTTTGCCGGTCTGTCCTGTTTACCCAAAACTTCTTTCATATGCAATAATCTCCAGTCTGCCTTAAGAGAACCAGAGGTGGTTGATAAGTTGTTACCCAAAGAAGTTGAGAAAGGATAATGATCGGCCCTTATGACAGCTGTCCTTTCCCAGTCTTCCGTATTAATCCGATTGGGATCACAACTAGGAAGTATTCGGGGAAAAAACGTTTCATTATAGATTTATCTGCTCCCCACAATCACAGTTGCATTCCGAGGATCAATAGCCTTATACCCTTGCAATTATTTTCTCTGTTTTATGCTACTATTGACAACGCTATTAAGTTTATCAAGCGAGCCGGGAGAGGCGCTTGGCTAGGCAAAACCAATATCAGTGATGCTTTTAAAGTAATGCCTCTTCATCCCTCTCAGTGGCATCTTTTTGGAATCAAATGGCGCAATGAAATGCATTTTTCAACTAAACTCACATTCGGCTGCTGGAGCAGTCCTAAAATTTTTGACACCTTCTCCGAGGCTCTGTATTGGATCCTGTTAAATAATTGAAGGCTGCCGTTCGCCCTTCATTTGTTAGATGACTTTCTGATGATCGATTTTCCCCATTCTCAACCATCACGCTGCATAGATATTCTTAAAGCTACATTTCTCGAATTAGGCATTCCTCTATCCGAGGAAAAACTCAAGGTCCCCTTCAAATTATCAAATTTTTGGGAATTAACTTGGACAGTAATCTCATGCAAGCCTCTCTACCTCAAGAGAAGCTTGCACGCATTAGAGAATCTATCAAGATCTTCCTAAATTTAGAGTCGCTAACAAAAAAAGACGTTTTGTCTCTTTTAGGTAATTTCAATTTCGCTATGCGCATCATCCCTCACGGTTGCTCTTTTATTTCCAGGCTTTTAGACATCTGTAAGACTGTTCCCAATCTGCATGACAAGGTGAAACTTGATGCGGGCTGTAAATCTTCAATTCTGGTTAAGGCTATGCGATAACTGGACTGGTATTTCTTTCTTTTATAACGATTGGGTGGAATCTTCAGCAGTTAAATTTTTTCACTGATGCAGCACCTTCCGTTGGTTTTGGGGGATATTTCAAGGGCGTATGGTTTACCGAAAAATGGCCTAGAGAATTGTCTTCACTGTCATCGTCTTCTTTTTCCACAGCAATGCTAGAGCTATATCCCATTGTAGTTGCTAGCCTTATTTGGGGAAAACAATGGTATAAAAAAAACAGGTACTGGTGTACTGTGATAACGAAACTACTGTCAATATAATTAACAAGGGCCGCTCATCAATTCCTTTTATAAACAGGTTTATTAGACGTCTGACATGGACTTGTGTTCTGGGAAACTTCATTCTAAACGCCGCTCATATTCCTGGCCTTGAAAATAAAATAGCTGACTCACTTTCCCGGTTTAAATTTCAGGAGTTCAAACGCCTATGCCCAGCTGCTGCCCCAACTCCTCAGAAATGCCCGGCTTTCCATCAAACCATCTTAGACTAAAAGGCCCACTACAAGTGTACATGTCAACTGCATCTAAGTTCATGAGGTCCGGTCTAGCAGAGTCAACATTAAAAATGTATGACTCAGCATGGGTGTATTTTGTGTCATTTTGTGATTCTTATTCTGTTCCAGTCTTGCCTGTCAATATTCAAATGGTGTGTGCCTTCATAGTCCACTGTTATGTCTCTCAAAAAATTCAGGCTTCTTCCATCCAAGGCCTTGTTGCAGGTATACAGTTCCATTTTAGATGTTTAAATCCTGTTCCCAGCTTACTGGGAAACCCCTCGGTATGTCTTCTATTCAATGGTTTTAAGAAAGAAAGACCACCAGGCAAAGATAAAAGTTTTCCATTGACCCTATCCTTAATTCACATTTTAGTGTCACAGCTAAGGAATGGGTGTTTTGGTCCTTTCACAGATTCACTGCTCGAAGCAGCATTCCTCACGGCTTTCTATGGGTTTTTAAGGTGCGGCGAGTTCACTATTGGTTCTGGGCACTTCGATTCAAAACGTCTAACCACTTCATCCTTCACCTTAAACACAAAAAATCTGACACAGATAATAAAGGTACTAACATAGTAATCTCCAGTACGAACACCACTTTCTGTCCTTTGTCCTCTATGGTTTGGTATTTGGCATGGCGCAAACAAGCAAGTCCTGAAGATCCTTTGTTCATCACAGAGGCCAGGAAACCCATCACTCGCTCCTGGTTTGCTGCCCGACTCCGCATCATCTGCCAGTACTGCGGCCTCCCTCCTCAGCTCTACACTCTCCACTCTTTTCGTATTGGAGCCGCGACAACCACCGCCTCTGTGGTCTCCGTCACAACACTGAAAGCTATGGGATGTTGGACCTCTTCAGCTTACGAGCGATACCTCCGCCCAGGAATAAAGGACAATTTGGAAGCCCAGAGATTACTGAGTAAGATTGTTTACATTGTGTTGGATGTATCAACTGTAACCATGTTTTACATGTTTAATCTAGCTCATTTATACTTGCCTCACTTACTTTGCTTCACGCGTCGTTTAGATGCACATAGACAGGGCACAAAGCGTCACTCCACAGCACCATGCAAACTCAATCACAACCACAAACACTTTTCTTTATTATTTATAAATTTTAAAAAAAAGGGGCCATCAAGGCGTCTCCTTATGATACTCATCAATCATAGCATATTTCTCTTGAATCGGCTTCAAGCGAAATGGTGACAGCTGTAAGCTGTCTCTATCTGGATCACTTTGTACAGTATATTTCTCTTGTATCAGCATCAAGAGAGATCGTGCCAGCCACTGGGCTGTCACTACACATAATATGCTTCACATTGAATATTTCTCTTGTATCAGCTTCAAGAGAAATTGTGTCAGCTCTTGGGCTGCCACTTCACATAGTACCCTTCACGCAGGATATTTCTCTTGTATCGGCTTCAAGAGAAATTGTGCCAGCCGCCGGGCTGCCACTAAACATTTGAAAGCTTCATATTTTATTCTGCTAGCCTATGCCCAGCATGGTTCTGTTTGGGGGGTTAATTGCAGCTCCCGCCTTCGGTTCCATGCTTGGACGGGCAGGAATCTCTCAGAACAGAGCCATGTCGCCAAATCCAATGTATGGTTGTATGCTTATATGCTTGTATGTCTTTATGCTTTTAATAAATGTAATCTTTTTGACAAAGTGGTCCTATCAGATATGAAGCTTGACGTAAATTCTGATAGGCCACGGAGTCAAGCTGCTTATGCGGAAGAGCCGCGTCTCCCGCCAGAGAATAACCTGAGTGCACATGACTGTCATCTGACTGCTGTCAGTTGATTGTTTGACCGATAATATGCTGGTTTACCTAAGGGCATCATTCTGAGAAGCGGCTCCTCAGAGCGCTCGCTTAACAACCCTCCTCCTCCCCAACTCCACCCATCTATTTTGCATTCCTTAAATACTATTCTTTTATGACTAAAGTGCTGTTCATTCACAATGTCTCTTCCTTTGAGGTCATTGTTGCTGTAGGCTCTGTTCTGTGGAGGGGGGATTAATTGCAGCTCCCTGCCTTCGGTTTCATGCTTGTACGGGCAGGGATCTCTCAGAACAGAGCCATGTCGCCAAATCCAATGTATGCTTGTATGCTTATATGCTTGTATGTCTGTATGCTTCCAATAAATGTTATCTTTTTTGACAAAGTGGGCCTATCAGAAATGAAATCTTCAATAGTTCTGGTCATAGGTTTGCTTAAATTAATTAATTCAACCGTGGAAAAGGATCAGAAAGACTTAAAAACAACAACTACTATTTCAAAATCAAATAATACATTTTTTTCGCAACACTGATGAAGCCAGTATTAAACCTGAGTCTCCTCGCACTGTTTAGGAAATCTGAGCACTTGGAACGGAGGCCTACAAGATGCAAAATAACTGAATTTATGAACGATTCTAACCACCAAGAGATGACTGCTGAAAACAACAAAATAACTACCTATAGCGTCATAGGTGCACCTGGGCTGGCTCCTCTGTCCCAAGATCGACAGGAGCGGTCGGAGCTAGGGTGGGCGGTAAGGCTGTGCTTATTGTCATCCGCCAGGGGGTCATCTGCAGCTGGTGGAGCAAGCTGATTCGGTTTGGACTTGGCAATATCCTTGCTGCTGCTGGCATTGGCTGAGGTGTTTTGTTTTTTTTAAAAAAACCATGTTCTGATATTCAACTTCTAACCTTCTTTCTTGGCTAACATTAAGGAAGCTACTTAACAAAAAGGTGAAGTTTGTAATTTTATAGCAAGCTAGCTCGCTTGGATGTTAATGGTTTTAACTGTTTGATTTTTTATTTATTTATTTTTTAAATCGCATCACATACAGTGTGCCGCAAGGTTCAAATCTATTTGACAACGCACAACAAGCAGCGCTGTCCAGGGAACTGAAATAGCAGCGCTGTGTTTCAGAGCCATGGGAAGCCTTGTCTCAACCAATATTGTTCTTTTTTCCTATAGGGTACATAAAACTTAAACTAGGGGGCAGAAAATACAACTGAGGGGTGGGGCAGGAAAACACTTGTGGACCAAGTGTTCCCCTAACCCTTGTAAATCTACCTTCAAGGAATGGACACATTCTCTAGAGTGGGATGCGGTCGGGTTTATTGTAAGCGGCTCGAAGTGAAATACCAAAACCAGGCTGGTCTGCGCAAACCACATAGCATTCATTCTTCATCAATCACCCGACACAGACTGACAACCAACTGTCCGGGCCTTTCGACACGTTCCTTTAGGTGGGATTAAACGTGACTCTTCCTACCTTATCCAACATTATTAATTCTGATTGGTACATTGCCATATAGCAACCCTCCACCCTTAGTAACAAGTTTGCCATTATATCATAGTGTAAATTCATTTTAGGCCTACAGGGACGTTCGAAGACCACATATGAGCCTCCCAAACCTTGGGCTCAATTGAAGGTCAGTGCGGACGCTCAAGTTGGCTGGATTCCTGGATATTTCCAGAATAAACTGGAGTGAGCCGGCTCATATAATGAAGCTGCTTATTGGTTGACTACCAATATGGTCATTCCGGAAGATTAGCTCATCTAGCCAGCCTTAGTCGGCCTGCTAGGGGCTTTGCTATTTTGGTTTTATGGCAGATTTATGAGTTTTCGTTTCTTCTCAGCTCCACATTCTTACAGCAGTTTTAAGGGGCCACAAGAACCTGGCTGAGGTCTCTCTGTTGAACTGTGATTATAGTAATACTCTGAATTTAGAACATTTTGAGATATTTTTCCCACCACAGGGGGCAAAGCCTGCTTTAGCACCCCCATGGCGCTGGGCCTGTCTTTGAGGTCTATAGCCAGCCATCGAAACTAGCGGTATATTCGGTGTATGTGCTTTTTAAATACCGGCAGTGTCGGTGGTTAAGAAGCAACGGGTTTTTTAATGCATCGGTGGGCCGCAAACCAAAAGAGAACAAATTATAGACATGCAAGGTAAAAAGTTAACACTCTCATAAAATGAATTACGATAAAATGCAGATTGCTTTCCTAAGCATAGTAGTACAACCCCTATTCCGAAATAGTTGGGACAAAGTGTAAATTGTGAATAAAATCAAAATGCAATGACTTTCAAATCACACCAGCCAGTATTTTATTCACAATAGAACAGAGATAACATAGCAAATGTGAAAACTGAGAAATTTTACAATTTTATCCACAAAATGAGCTCATTTCAAATTTGATGGCTGCCACAGGTCTCAAAAAAGTTGGGATAGGGCCCTGTTTACCATGGTGTAGCATCCCCTCTTCTTTTTAACACAGAGTGGAGGCGTCTGGGCATTGAGGAGACAAGTTTATTGAGTTTAGCCATTGGAATTTGATCCCACTCTTGTTTAATATAGGCTTCCAGCTGCTGGAGAGTTTTGGGTCTCCTTTGACGGACTTTTCATGTAATTACGCGCCATGTGTTCTCAATCGGTGAAAGAATAGGACTGTAGGCAGGCCAGTTCAGCACACGGACTCTTCTACTACGAAGCCATGCTGTTGTAATAGCTGCAGTATGTGGTATTGCATTGTCCTGCTGAAATACACAAGGCCTTCCCTGGAATAGATGTCGTCTGGAGGGGAGCATATGTTGCTTTAAAACCTTTATATACCTTTCAGCATTCATGGTGCTTTTTAAAACATGCAAGTGTCCCACATCATATGCATAAATGCATCCCCATACCATCAGAGATGCTGCCTTTTGAACTGAATGCTAATAACAGGAGGGGTGGTCTTTCTCCTCTTTAGCCCGGAGGACATGACGCCCATGATTTCAAACAAGAATGTCAAATTTGGACTCGTCTGACCATAAGACGCTTTGCCACTTTGCTACAGTCCATTTTAAATGAGCCTTGGCCCACAGAACACGGCAGTGCTTCTGGATCATGCTCAACAATGGCTTCCTTTTTGCATGATAGAGTTTTAGGTGGCATCTATAGATGGCACAGCGGATTGTGTTTACAGACAGTGGTTTCTTGAAGTATTCCTGGGCCCATATAGTAATGTCAATGACAGAATCATGCCGGTGAGTGATGCAGTGGCGTCTGAGGGCCCGAAGATCACGGGCATCCAGTAAGGTCTTCGGCCTTGTCCCTTACACACAGAGATTTTTCCAGTTTCTCTGAATCTTTTGATGATGTTGTGCACTGTCGATGATGAGACCTTCAAAGCCTTTGCAATTTGATGTTGAGGAACATTGTTTTTAAAGTATTCCACAATTTTTTTACGCAAGCCTTCACAGGTTGGAGAGTCTCTGGCCATCTTTACTTCTTAGAGACTCAGCCTCTCTAAGACATCCCTTTTATAGCCAATCATGTTACACACCTGATGCCAGTTAACTTAATTACTCGCCAAATGTTCTTTCAGCTGATTCTCTAATATATTAATTGCATTTTCAGCCCTTTTTTTTTTTTGCCTGTGTCCCAACTTTTTTGAGACCTGTTGTAGCCAGAAAATTTGGAATAAGCTCGTTTTGTGGATAAAAAAGTAAAATGTCTCAGTTTCAACATTTGAAATGTTATCCATGTTCTATTGTAAATAACATATTGGCTCATGTGATCTGAAAGTCATTGCATTTTGATTTTATTCGCAATTTACACTACCTCCCAACTATTTTGGAATTGGAGTTGTACATTGTTCTGCAGCTGCCTGAACAAAATCCAGTTCCAAAGTTTTTCTTTTTAAACTCCAGGATTAGCGAAGCTCAGAAAAGAGTGTTGTGATGAGACTTGTGTGTCACTAACTAATCAATCAATGTGCCGTTAGCTTGACCGCAGGCAGTGAGATTCACAAACAGCTTATCCAGGTGTTAATGGTAGTGTCACTTTGATTTAGCTTTAGCCCATGGTGAATTCCCATCGATCAGTATTTCTGATAATTCATGGAAAGACATATGTTGCATCTATCTTTAATCCATAATCTCCTGAAGGGAGCACGCTTGTCAGCAACAGCATAAAAATATGAGCTAGAACTGGATTGAATGAGGGACACCCTGTCTACGTCATTCATCTTTGAATCATGCAGGAACCCCTAATTGTCAAAGTTCCACAGATTTCTTTTAAAAAGAATACACAGCTTGACCATGGTCATTTCACATTTCTAATACAAACAGTGGGGCAATGAACACTAAAATCTTGAGGAAAAACACCACTGTATGAGTTTCTGAGGCATTATCAGACTGATGTCAGCCAGAGAAGATTTGGAGCTATTTTTGCTTTAGGTCATGTAGGTTTAGTAATTAATTATGCCAGGTTTAGATTTGATTAAGGCACAGGAGATTCCAGTGGATACAAGCTGCACAGTGCCAATTAATGAAAGTTCTACAATGCGACTACGATTTGGAGCAGTTATTCAAACCATTGCCACGTCTTGACACATTAAGCCTAATGAAGCGGCAGACATCCGAATTACGGCATAATCACTAATGTGTCATAATCTGTGTTTTTTGGCTTGGTTATGTTTATCATTTATTGTTTCATTTATCATTTATGTGTTTAGGGTTGCACCTCGTCTGCCCCAGTCGCGTCATGTACGTCTTCCATGTGATTTGAGCCATGCACTTCCCTGTCCGCGTTCATGCATCTATTCGGGTATTTCCGTTGGTTTCTGTGGTTTCCGAAATTCTTCCTTCACGTCTCGTTTCCTGTTTTTCCCGCTATTCACGTATTAACATATTAATTAAGACTAATACTTCATGTTACGTTATGTCATTACTAACATAGACTAATATACTCATCCTAAGTAATTTTGTGTATTAACATTCACCTGTCATGTAATGGTGTGTAAATATCACGTTGTTCATTTTTTACTAATACTCTTTGCATTCGCTCTAGTCTGTAAACTCCGCCCTCCTGTTCCTATCCCTGACTCTGCTGATTACTGCGATCTCCGGCCCCTGTTTACAAGATTGGACAAAAGGTCTGGCTTTCCACCAAGGACATTCCCATTCGCGGGGGCACTCGTAAGTTGGCACCCCGCTATATTGGACCTTTTTCCATGGTCAAGATCATCAGTCCCACAGCTGTGCGCCTTCGGCTTCCACCCACCATGAGACGTCTTCATCCGACCTTCCACGTCTCTAGAATCAAGCCTGCTGTCAACCATCCCCTGCACGAGGATCCGGATCCGGCTCCTCCCCTCCACCCGTGTCATTGACGGCGGTGAAACCTTTACCGTCCGACCCATCATGGACTGCCGTCGTCGGGGCCGTGGGCTCCAATATCTCATTGACTGGGAGGGCTACGGCCCTGAAAGAGATCCTGGGTCCCAGCCCGCTTTATTATTGACAAATCTTTGATCACTGAGTTTCATAAGAACCATCCTGTGCCACCAGCTAAGAACGCCCAGAGGCGTTCGTAGGGGGGGTACTGTCATAATCTGTGTTTTTGGCTTGGTTATGTTTATCATTTATTGTTTCATTTATCATTCATGTGTTTAGGGTTGCACCTCGTCTGCCCCAGTCGCGTCATGTCGTCTTCCATGTGATTTGAGCCGTGCACTTCACTGTCGCGTTCATGCATCTATTCGGGTATTTCCGTTGGTTTCTGTGGTTTCGAAATTCTTCCTTCACGTCTCGTTTCCTGTTTTTCCCGCTATTCACGTATTAACATATTAATTAAGACTAATACTTCATGTTACGTTATGTCATTACTAACATAGACTAATATACTCATCCTAAGTAATTTTGTGTATTAACATTCACCTGTCATGTAATGGTGTGTAAATATCACGTTGTTCATTTTTACTAATACTCTTTGCATTCGCTCTAGTCTGTAAACTCCGCCCTCCTGTTCCTATCCCTGACTCTGCTGATTACTGCGATCTCCTGCACCTGTTTTACCTCGAGCTGCCTCCCATTCTGTTATGCACTTAGGCAACTCCCTGATTGGAGTCTGTTTTCATGTTTAGGATTGGTTTGTCAATTGTGATGCGTGATCATGGTTTGTCTTTCCCTCGTGTGCTTATTAGATTTGATTGTTTAGTAACTCCCACCAATCCTATTCCCCGCCTAGTTTAGTAATTTCCTTGTGTATATATTGTCTCAGTTCACACAGATTTCCGTCAGATCTTCATTCCTTTTTCTCCCTTGCCTGTGCTTAGTGCCAGTATTCTTGTTTTTGCTTCCCGTGTACAACTATAGCCTGTGTCTGACCGATTACTCTTTTGCCTAGCCCTTTTGTTTTGATTGCCTCATTTATTGATTCTCGTGTACGAACCTTGCTTGCCTGACTACGTCTCTGTGCTACCCCTGGCTTCCCGACCCATTGCCTGAATAAACGACTTCGGTTTTTGGATTCCTGACTCGCGTTTGGTTCTTCTGTCTGCCATGACATAATGACCGTAAGCAATTCCCATGGCTAACCATAACGCTGCCTCAAAGATCTGCAACTTCAATAACCAGTCAGTTTCCCTTTTCATTCGTGCAAAAGCACACTCCTCAACAAAGCCAATATCAATGAAACGCACTTGTTTTCATTTAGAATAAAAGAGGCAACAACTTCAGAAACATCAAGTGTAATTTAATTATTGTATTGGAAATGTTTGAATCCCATTACCGGCCAGTGCAAAGCAGAGACCAGAGTACCAGCGAACCTCAGATGAAATAACTCACGCCAACCAATTTCAGTGTTGCCAACTCTCCCGAATTTTTCGGGAGTTTTAGTGGCATATTCACGTTCCTGTTGCGTACTCAGCAATTATTCAAATAACGCGTATTAAAGACTTTAATACGCGTTAATTGAATAATTGCTGAGTACGCAACAGGAACGTGAATATGCCACTAAAACTCCCGAAAAATTCGGGAGAGTTGGCAACACTGCAATTTCTGTAGAGAACGTAAGTCATACAGGTGCAATAAACTGATCGTTTAAATTGTTGTGCCGTATAAAGTGATTTTTTTCTTTCTTCTACCTGCTTTAAAATGCTTTGAGACCGAGCGCAAAAACACAATAAGCCATTTTAATTGCAGTTCAGCCCAATCGTGCATATACATAGCACGCCACCCAATTCACGTGGGCAGCAGTTTGAACCTCAATGCAATAAAATGCAAGCATGCATCCTTAAAGTCTCTGGGCAGCATTTATTTGTTTGACACCAGCAAATTCCAGCCTCCTGGAGGGTAGCTTTAGGATAGAAAATGCAGATCATAGCATTTCTTCGCGAAGACAGAATGTTGCCGTGCTAAGCGTGATAGACAGGAAGCTAGCAACAAAAAAACGACTGCACCAGTTACAGCAGCATTAAATATTCAACCAGATTCTTGTTGCTACATTCCTTAGTTCTTGAAGTGTGACTACAAATCTCACGCATACGCCTCTTACCACAGCATTTGATTAGGCTATGTGCAGGCAGCGATTCCATTTTAAATGGCCCTGTTTAAAAAAAAAAAAAAAAAAATTTTTTTCAAAACCAAAGCTTCAACAAAGTTTGAAAACTCAGAATAAACTATATGGTGTAAATACGGCCTGTATGCAAGTCCATATGAAAATTAATTGAATGCACGAGAGGTTACTCAAAGGAGCGCATTACTTCTGATTAGAAGGAGACCCTAACAGTGAGTACGTTTACATGCACAGCATAATCCGATAAACGGGAATAATCCGTTAATGGCAATGATCTGATTTGAGGCATTTACATGCACTTTGATAAACTGATATCTGGAAAAACCTGGTTTACATAGTTCATTCAAGTAGTCGGATTTCTCTCGAAGCAGTAGCGTCATCAGAACTGAAAATCTGGGGGCTACAGAGCATCCCTTTATTAGTCCTGGGTAATTCTCAATCATTTTCATAATTAACAATAGATTCGCTCCGAGAGCACTGCACACTATTAGGTGCTGCTAATTCTCCCCCTTTAGGTATGACGTCAACAATCATTCATTTGGACGCGTAATTTGGTGCATTTAAATCAGCGTTATTCAAAATTGCATACCGGTCAACTCTCACGCATAAGGAGTTTAATGCCTAAAGTGGCATATCGCATACTCTCACCATAGTCTGCAATCTTATACTTAGTTGACAACAAAAGTGAAGATTGATAATTTTTAATTCGGCAAACAATATTATGTTTAATTGCCGAGTCCCACTTTTTAATCAACCAACGAGAGTGAAAGGCGATATTTCATTGGAATGCGGATCAGTTATGATTCAATCAGCGCATATTTAAGAAATTATCATGCGGAAATGAAGTCTTCTCTTGCTTTTCTTTCCTCAGGGGTTGGAAGCTAAGAAATTGTATAAAGACCTTACAAATGGTATTTTACTGTGTACTTCATTTAAACAATTTAAATGATCATGGAGCGCAAGTTAAATCACCAGATGCGCGGAAAAGGTAGCGCGGAAGTTTCAGAGCAGTTTGTCTTTGGTAAAGCATGGGCCTATTTATAAGTAAGTTATTTTTCTGTACTTAATTTAGCCCATTATTTTGTTGCTGTTAGATGGCATGGGGAGAGAAGCAGTGTCCTCAATTGCCAATGGATTATTCCTATGAATGGAAAATGTGTCAATAAAGGAAATGATTGAGAACTAGCCTGGACTAATTCCTGCCCTCCACAGGTTGCACATGCGCAGATTAAAAAAAAAAAAAACGAAAGAAATCAGCTTTTGCTGTATACATGCACAGAATAAACGGATTTTTGGACAAAAATGCAGGTTTCCAGAATGTCAGGCACATTTCAATGCATTAAATAATTATAGCAACCACTATTTAATGTAACTATCTGAATCAGTACATAAATTATAGTATCTATATTGATTGTCCTGATGTCAGATCAAACAGAGAGAGAGAGAGAGATGTGTGCATGTGGGCGCATGAGTGCGTGTGTAGGCTATGTGGGTATGTGTCCTTCAGCTGCTTTCACACCGGACTCGAAACAAATTTTTTGCACGACTGATTACATTCAAAGTCAATGCAAAGATGCGAATACACGCGTGTATTCGCGTCTTTGCATTGACTTTGAATGGAATCTGTCATCTGAAAAAAAATTTTTCAGCGTCCAGTGTGCAAGCGCTTAATACTACTATTATTGTCACTTAGGTTTTATCGTTTTTAGTGGGGGAAAGGAATACAGCCTGATTGCTATGATCTCGAACTGAGTTAAGATCACATATTGAACATAAATGTGTAACGTATCTTGCATTGTTGTCCATGCATATTAATCCCAAAATTTTAAGCAGCAACAGGGTGTAATGATAGGAATACTTCCCAATGATGCAGGCAGAAGAAATAAATGAGCAACCGTCATATTTCATTCCAACTTCATAAGTTTGAATGATCTGACGTAGTTTCGTTTTGAAATTCCATACAAGTTCGCTAATGGTAATAATTCGCGAATGCCTTAGCTAGCCAGCTAACTAATATTCGTAATGCTTAATATAGATGTAAGTGGTGCAGAAAACATGGCTGAAGCAGCAAAGTAAAATGCAACATTAACACATCATGCAGATATAGGGCAGAGGCTTCTATATTCCAACACTTTAAAGGTGAGGAGAGGAGCTCATTTGATTGGTGAGGATTTGAATCGGCTGTGTTAAACCCACTCACGCCTTTTCTCCTCCCTCTTTGCCGCTTGCGCAGGCAGGAGGGACAGAGGCGGGACAGAGGAGTACTTGCTCCGGGCACAAAATTGCAAAATACGCCTGGATACACCCCGTTGGCGCGGCGCTCCCCCCATTGGCAAAATTGATGGCATTAGCCGCTATGGCCGAGTGCTCTTGCTGTGAGGCACTGAACCAGAAAATCGCTGAACTGGAAAGGAGAATAAAAACGCTACATCAGATCAGAGAAGACGAGGACTTACTGGACTCTCTCTTGGTCTCCCAATACTCTGGTGTTGTGGCAGAGAACTCCCACATGGGCCTTCAGTGCAGCGAGTTGGGAGTCGGACCAAAATCCATGACATGCTCCACTCCAGTTGTTACTGAGCCATGGATGCCTGTTGCAGGGCGCAGGGGACGACGTTCATCCTGTCATCCAGGACGAGTGCCCCTGCTGAGGTTGGAGAACAAATTCAGCGTCCTGGAGGAAATTTCCTTTCCAGTGGCAATGGATGCCACTGCAGAGAGTCCGGAGGGTTCAACGCTGGCGTTTACAGCAGGAAGGCGCTCTGCTCCAGTGACGGGGCCTGACGCGGCCTGCTCGCCGCGTTGGATTGCCAGACTCGTGCCGGGGCAGGATCTCCCGGCTGGCACACCAGCTGCCATACCCTCTGGGAGCAGAACCCCGTCTCGGGCTTCTCTGTCTTCCTGTGGTGGGCCGCGGCTTGCCTCCTCCCTGAGCCGGCCGCTACCTAGGTCTCCCGGCGCTGGTCCGCGGCTTCGGATTGCCCGTGAGATGCCTCGCCGTTCCTCCCGTGAGGAGGACCCGTCCATGCTGGTCATCGGCTCGTTGATGATTCGGCATCTTCGCCTTCCTGGAGCTGAAACCTTCTGCTATCCCGGAGCTCGGGTCTCTGATATTAGGGCAATATTGCCCTCCGTCGTCCACTCCCATCCGTCAGCGAAAACAATTATAGTCCATATCGGATCCAATGACATTTCCTTGGAAAGCTCCGTCGGCATGGAGTCAGACTTTAAAGACCTGATCAACACTTGCATGGAAACTGGCAAACAGTGTGTGGTCTCCGGTACCATTCCGTCTGTTTGTTTTGGGGACGTTAACTTTAGCCGGATCCGGCAGCTGCATACCTGGCTTAAAGGTTATTGCAGCATGCTGAGTATCCCCTTGGCTGATAACTTTGCAAGCTTTTGGAAGAGGAAATATCTCTTCGGACGTGATGGCCGTCATCTGAACAGGGCTGGCTCTTGTCTTTTATCATGTAACATTGAATTAGCCACGCAATCGCTCATCACTCAACATAAGTGACTACCGGTGAGTCAGATGCAGAATCATTGCAATCACAGCTGTCGTTATTTTACTCGTTATTTTACTCCTGTTTCTTATGATTTTAATATGTCTCTGTCTTCGCATAATGCAGCTATTGGTGAGCTCAAGGCTAAAGAATCTAGCCCTTTCTGTGATAATTTAATTACTGCTAAGCCCCATAGCTTGTGCTTGGAGTCCCAGGATGATTTTATCAAGCAGAAAGGCATCGGGATTATTCATATAAATGTTCGTAGTCTCCCCTCAAAGCTAGACTTTATCAAGGTTTGGGCTCTTCAAACGAAGGCGGATATTTTTGTGTTTACTGAGTCTTGGCTGTCCAACAAGGTTAATGATGATGTGATTTCCCTTGAGGGATATAATGTCTTTAGGTCTGACAGACTCAGACCTTCAAGGGGCGGTGGTGTGGCCATTTATGTGAAAGAATGTTTTACCGTTTCTGTTTTAAACTCTGTATCGTTGTTCAGGTGCTTTGAGTTTTTAGCTTTGAGTGTAAACTGCAGCCGACTGACAGTTATTGGGGTTTATCGTCCACCATCAGCTCAATCCGACGCATTCATAATTTAGCGAACTTGTTGTCTGCGCATGAAAACTCTGAAATCATTTTACTTTGTGATTTGAATATCGACTGGCTCTCGGATGCTTCAAATAGCTTGAAAGATGCGTGCATTAATTTGAATATGACTCAACTGATCTCGCGTCCTACACGGCCTGACCCTGATCCTAATAGAGCTACGCTCTTGGATCTTATTTTAACTAATAGGCCTCATAATTTTAAAGCTAATGGTGTTTTCCCTTTGGATTTTAGTGACCATTGTCCTGTAGCTTGTGTCAGGAATAATAGTAACCCAAAATCAGAATCCAGGGTCATAGTCAAAAGAAATTTTAAACACTTCACGGAACAAGCCTTTTTGCATGACTTCTATCTGAGTGACATGCATTACTCTGCTGTTATTCCTGACCCTCATTTAGCGTTAATCCATTTTATCACGTCTTTTAATACTGTAGTGGATAAGCATGCCCCCTTTAAAAAGTTGAGAGTTAAGAACAGGGCGAATCCCTGGTTTTCCCCTGATAGCTGTTAAAAGCTCGGGATTTCGCTTGGAAAAAAGCACGTGTTTCTGGGTTGCGTTCTGACTGGCAAGATTTTCATTACCTTCGCAACAGAACCCTTACAGCGATTCGGAAAGCCAAGTCATCTTATTATCTCTCCAACTCATCTGACTCCGGCGGCAATTCTGCGAAATTTTGGAGAACTTTTAAATCCTTGTCTCAGCTCCCCTCCTCGGCTTTACCAAGTAGGATTACTAAGGATTCTGTCATTATTTCAGATAAAGGGGAACTTTGTGATATTTTCAATGAGCATTTTATTAATGCAGGCCACCTCTTTGAAAATTTAGGGTTATTGCCGGCTATTCCTACCTGTGATAGCAGGCCTTTTGTACCTGTACCGAATAACTCCGTTTGTTTTTCCTTGCATCCTTTTTCTGAAGAGGAAGTGCTTGAAGAACTTTTAGCATTGACCCTAAGCAATCCACTGGGGCGGATAAATTGGACCCAAGCCTCTTATTGCTGGCTTCACCTATGATTGCTATTATCCTGACACACATTTTTAACTTAACCCTGTTGACCGGCTCGATTCCTGTCTTGTGGAAAACGGCTTTTGTTCTTCCCTTACAGAAAGGTGGTTCTTCAGATGTTCTGAATAACTATCGACCAATTTCAAAGCTGCCGTGCTTGGCTAAGGTTTTAGAGAGACTCGTCAATAATCAAGTTAGAGCATTTTTATCAGACCATGCTATCTTGAATGTATTTCAGTCAGGCTTCAGACCAGGTCATAGTACTGTATTAGCTGCAGCCAGGGTATTAAATTATATAGTTTCTGCCTTGGACAATAAGCAAGACTGCGCTGCCCTTTTCATTGACCTATCAAAGGCGTTTGACACAGTTGACCATTTTAAACTCATAGAGCGGCTAAGTGCAATTGGGTTTGATATTAAATCTCTGAATTGGTTTAAAGATGATCTATCTGGTAGGTGTCAAGCTGTTGTGGCCGATGGCTATCAATCCAACTTTATTTATCTTAGCAAGGGGGTTCCACAGGGTTCAATTTTGGGGCCCTTGCTGTTCGCACTTTTTATTAATGAGTTCGGTGCTAATTTTCTTAATAGTAAAATCCACCTCTATGCAGATGATACAGTCATCTACTCAGCTGCCCCTTCTGCTGATTTGGCTCTTAAAAATTTGCAGTCAGATTTCCAAATCTTCCAGAAGGATCTTTTAGACCTTAAACTAATTTTAAACTCTGAAAAAACTAAATTCATGCTATTCTCTCATAAACCAGCTGCTAGGTTCCATAATGGTAGCATCACGACAGTAAATGGAATCCAAATCGAAAGAGTTCCTTACTACAAATACCTTGGCATTTGGGTGGATGACAATCTTAATTTTAAGAAGCATACTGATGAGCTGGTCAAGAATTTGAAGCCAAAATTGGCTATGCTGTACAGGAATAAAGCCTGCTTTCCGAGGAGTTGCAGAAAACAGATTGCTCAAGCAACTATTCTCGCTAGAATAGATTATGGTGATGTAATTTATATGCACGCTGCACCCTCCTTGCTGAAGTCACTTGACGCAGTGTACCACGCTGCATTAAGGTTCATAACTGGAGATGGCTTCGAACACATCACCGTACTTTTTATTTTAACGCTGGTTGGTCTTCGCTGGCCGTGAGAAGGAGAACAACATTGTTGCTTTTTTATACACAAGGCATTGTTGGGTAAACTGCCTGGATATCTGACCAGTTTGCTTAACGTGAGGAAGGGGGAATACGGTCTGCACACTCTTGACTTTTTGGTTTTAGATGTCCCAAGGGTGCGTACTGAACTGGGTAAAACTGCTTTTATGTATTATGCTCCACAGAATTGGAATAGGATTCAACAGTTTTTAAAGTTGGAAAGTCTTATTTCAATTGATTGTTTTAAATGTCTTTTATTGGCTGCCACAAAGCAGGAATGTACATGTGTAATATAGTCATTGTTTTTATTTATTGTACTTGGTGTTTTCTGTTTTTTGCTACTGGGCTCCGTTGCAAAAGAGAGCTTGTTCTCAATCGGACTCCCAGTATAAATAAATAAAAATAAATAAATAAATTTGCCGCGCCTGCGCCTGGTCAACGAATTTAGAGCCCTCAGTCTCAGCCTTTCAATTACAAATAAATATGAGAATATATGAATATGCCAGCCATGGCAAATTCGTTTCACTTGAAGGCTCTATCAGTTTTGATCATTTTGCAAGTGCACCTAACTTATCAGCCCTGTCCTCTGGGTAAACTAATGATTTTCATGGGATGACCAGGCCTGGCCGTTTTCTGTGGGTTGTATAATTTTTTTTTTTCAGTCGCAAGAAGATATGTTTGAGAACTTACTCTCATCTTCTGGCAAAAACAAAGTACACTGGAGGAAAATGTGGCCAGCAGGTGGCACATGGGAACAGCACAGCTGGATTCAGGAGGGTCAGCTGCAGGTAAGATCAAACGGAGGAGAAAAGCTTCAGAGTACAAAAATAAAATCAAATACCCTAGAAAAGCAGAAAAAATGACATAAATTACTTTAATGTTAAGTAATTTATGTTCTCACTAATATACAGTGAGATCCTAAAATATTTGGAAAAGTGAGGCCATTTTCATGGTTTTTTAAAAAAGGATGGCCAGCTGTAACTGGAGCCCTTTAAAATTGTATAACCATCCGAGTACTCATTGACCTCCGTGTATGGACAAGCAATGTTCTTCTTTTTTCTCTTCTTCCCTTCTGATTATTATCCATCCATTATCAATACCGCTTCTTCCTCACCAAAGCCACGGAAGAGCTGGAGCTTTTATCCCAGCTGACTATGGGCGAAAGACAGCGACCCACCCTGGACAGCTCCCCAATCCATTGCAGGGCGGACACAGCACTTACACACCATCACTCATGCACTCATATGCAAACTCCACTTAGAAATGCCTCAAGTCGGATTTGAACTCATTATTATTATTATTACAAAGGTTAAACTTTAGTTTCAGAAGTGGGGGGCACAAGTATGAAATATGAAAATAGATCATGTCCATTCCTTCCTCTCCTCATCAACAAACCAAAATCACCTAACCATTTATACAACACATTAACCTACCCGCAACGCAGTGGTGGTGGTGCTGCTGCTGCTTCTCCCTTCCTCTCCCTGCACCACTGGTTCAACCTCATCTGATCTCTGATATGAAAGCAGTTCAGGGGCAGATCCAGGAATTTTGGAAAGGGGGGGGCGCAGCCCCCATACGAGCACCGAAGGTGCGAAGACTGGAGGGGGGCTGGGGTCCCTCCCCCAGAAAAATTTGAAAATTAAAGTGCCGAATACACGTTTTCCTAGCATCTGGGAACAAAATTCAAGGTCTTATAGTAAGCTGAAAAAAGTATTTTTTTCTATTTAAGGTATAAGTTTGCCCTTGACTCTGCAAAGACAATCAAAACAAAGAGACTTGGGTCCTATTCCGATACAAACGGACGAACAGTGAAAATGATCAAAGCATCCATCAGGATACATCATGGATTAAACATTTAAAACACAACCCTAAAGTTGTTTTCTTTCATGGAAATGGTATTTAATTCACTTTGAAGTGAATTTCCTACAATATAGGATCAAACGTTATAGCTCGGCTTATAGTTAATCCATATAGGACTGCATACAACAGACAGTGCACAGTTGTCAGAGTTGAATAGTCACTTGCTATTTTACACATTCAGCTATAGAAATCATTAGTATTGAAGAGGCCTAGTTGTCCCGTGTTAAAATATAGCATTTAAACTGTATTGCAATAAATACTCAGAGGATTAACTTAACTAAAAGTGTCAATATCACAATGTAAATGCTTTAATAGAAATAGAAATCCTGCATTTAAATTAGGAGTGAACTCATCCATAAAACCATGTTTCAGCGTGGCTTGCTTGTGAATATTCAATAACTGATCCTGGTGTGCCATCTAGTGATAGAATATTGTAACTGCGTGCATAAATTTGCAGCTTCATGTCCGCTGGCATCAACATCTGTACAAAGATACTCTTCCGAGCACTGTTGTTCTCGAACACGCCAAATCCAGATAATCCTTATGATGAATTACATTCATATTTTAATTTGTAACGAGTAATGAAGTGGCCAGTGTCAACATAACGAAGTGAAAGTATACTTTTTATCTGTTAAATGTAGTAGAGTAAAAGTAAAAGTCAAAATTCAAGTAAAGTACAAATCCTCAAAAAAAAAACTACTTTAAGTAGGCTACTGTAACGAAGTACATGTACACATGTACTTCATTACTATACACCTCTGACCATCACAAAGTGTGTTAGGACGCAAATTTCATTTTTCCGGCATGGCAATTTTTCGAGCTTTAAGCCCTGTGTGTTATGTGCGAAAAAGGCTGTCTTCGAAAAGTCAGTCTGCAGAAATGGAGGGGTGCTCGCGGCGTCCCCCCCCCCCCAAATCCGCCTCTGCAGTTGACATGAACAAGGTAACATTTATACAACAGTGCTAAGCAGATGTAGTTACTATGCTAACTAAATGTTGCTAACATATTAGTTGGCTAGCTACAATAGCGTATAGAGTAACGCTAGAAATACCAGTAATGACTAATCAACCCACATTTGCTTCCTTTCTTTTTAGTCCCATTCCAAATAACGACTTTAAATTGAGCTGTCGTCTCCTCATCTTTTTGCTGCTGCGCCGCGCCCCGTCTGTACCTGTGATTGAGCACGTAGCGTAGCTCTGAGTGGGGGGGGGCAGACGCTTCCGCGTGGTGCTAGTGTGCGCACGGTTTCTTGTTGTTTTGCAATTACAGCCTACTGTTAGTTTTCAAACTGTAAAAAGTGGGGGGGACAAAAACATGATTTTGAAAAGGGGGGGGGACATGTCCTCCATGTCCCCAGTGGAAATTGCACCCTTGTATTATTATTATTGTTATTGTTATTAAAGGTCCACGCAGCAAAGCTGCTGGAACCTTATTGTTTTCCCTGAATATTTTATTGCAGGTCCAAGCAGAGTTGGGTCAAGTACTTCTAAAAGTACTTAAAAGTACGGTCCAAGTACAAGTACTTTTGGCATTTTTCAAAATGTACTTGAGTCCAAGTACATGTATTTTCTCAAGTACTCAAGTACAAGTACTTTTTATGTTTTCACCAGAGTAGTTAAACTTCTCAGTTGAACAACTACTCAGTTGAACATTTTAACTTCTCAGTGACCCACTGTAATTAACTCACTAACTCATTGACCACCTCAATTACTATTGCTCAAGGCAAGCTATTTAAAGATAGTCCTCATCAATCAATTGTACATCAATTAACAGACATGAAAAAGAACAAAATTCAAACTACCACTCAAACAATTGCTAATTATGATGGATGAATCAAAATAACAATAGTTGATTGATAAACAATATCATTTTACTCATGTTTAAATTGTTTATTGGATATAAAAACATTTGATATAAATTTTACAACCCCAATTCCGAAATAGTTGGGACAAAATGTAAATTGTGAATAAAATCAAAACGCAAAGACTTTCAAATCACACCAGCCAGTATTTTATTCACAATAGAACAGAGATAACATAGCAAATGTTGAAACTGAGAAATTTCACAATTTTATCCACAAAATGAGCTCATTTCAAATTTGATGGCTGCTACATGTCTCAAAAAAGTTGGGACAGGGGCCTGTTTACCACGGTGTAGCATCCCCTCTTCTTTTTAACATAGAGTGGAGGCGTTTGGGCATTGAGGAGACAAGTTTCTTGAGTTTAGCCACTGGAATTTGATCCTACTATTGTCTAATACAGGCTTCCAGCTGCTGGAGAGTTTTGGGTCTCCTTTGACGGACTTTTTGTTTAATTATGCGCCAAATGTTCTCAATCGGTGAAAGATCAGAACTGCAGGCAGGCCAGTTCAGCACGCAAACTCTTCTACTACGAAGCCATGCTGTTGTAATAGCTGCAGTATGTGGTTTTGCATTGTCCTGCTGAAATACAAAAGGCCTTCCCTGGAATAGAAGTCGTCTGGAGGGGAGCATATGTTGCTCTAAAACCTTAATATACCTTTCAGCATTCATGGTGCTTTTTAAAACATGCAAGTGTCCCACACCATATGCACTAATGCATCCCCATACCATCAGAGATGCTGGCTTTTGAACTGAACGCTGATAACAGGAGGGGTGGTCTTTCTCCTCTTTAGCCCGGAGGACACGACGCCCATGATTTCCAACAAGAATGTCAAATTTGGACTCGTCTGACCACAGGACACTTTTCCACTTTGCTACAATCCATTTTAAATGAGCCTTGGCCCATAGAACATGGCGGCGCTTCTGGATCATGCTCAACAATGGCTTCCTTTTTGCATGATAGAGTTTTAGGTGGCATCTGTGGATGGCACGGCGGACTGTGTTTACAGACAGTGGTTTCTTGAAGTATTCCTGGGCCCATTTAGTAATGTCAATGACAGAATCATGCCGGTGAGTGATGCAGTGGCGTCTGAGGGCCCGAAGATCACAGGCATCCAGTAAAGGTCTTCGGCTTTGTCCCTTATGCACAGATTTTTCCAGTTTCTCTGAATCTTTTGATGATGGTATGCACTGTTGATGATGAGACCTTCAAAGCCTTTGCAATTTCACGTTGAGGAACATTGTTTTAAAGTATTCCACAATTTTTTTACGCAAGCCTTCACAGGTTGGAGAGCCTTTGGCCATCTTTACTTCTGAGAGACTCAGCCTCTCTAAGACATCCCTTTTATAGCCAATCATGTTACACACCTGATGCCAGTTAACTTAATTACTTGCTAAATGTTCTTTCAGCTGATTTTCTTATATATTAATTGCATTTTCAGCCCTTTTTTTGCCTGTGTCCCAACTTTTTTGAGATGTATTTGAAAATTCAAATACTTTTCAAATGTACTTAGTCCAAGTCCAAGTACTTTTACCGTTTTTGAAAAAGTACTTGAGTCCCAGTCCAAGTACTTGAAAAAGTACTTGCAAGTCCAAGTACAAGTACCGACCCAACTCTGGGTCCAAGGAACACATCTTTTAACAATGGGCTATGAATGTGAAAAGGTTTGATTGGCTCTCTCTCAGAATTCATGAAGCAGATTATTCATTATTATGGGATGTTTGTTCCTGCACTTTCAATAAACACCTAACAGCAGTTTGCTGTGTGAAAGAGTAAATAAGGGAGAACTAGCCTTATATAAAGGCTACATTTTTATCTGCATAATTTCAGTGGCCATTTTGCTGTTTAGTATCATCATTTTAATTTTCGTGGTATAAACATTGCCAAACAAGATGTGCGCATATGTTTCCATCTATTATCATTTCAATCAGGAAAGACTAGAAAACAATGAGATATGAAATTTAACAAAGTATTTATTTATGAACATGAACATGAACTTTGGCGGTTAGACCCCGGCAATGAACAAACAAAGCGTTTAGAGAATCTGAGGATTAGATGCTTCATAGAGATGAATTTCCTCTGGGGTCTAAACACTGGTGGTGGTGGTGAGAGGCTGCTGCAGAGATGAGTCCTGGGAACAGAGTGGTAGGAGAGCTGAAGAGGAGTCTTGGCGGACCTCAGAGGATGGTGGTGGGGAGGAAGAGGGTTGCAGAGCATATCAAAGCGTTTGACAACTGGTTAACTGCAGGGGGAGAGAGTACTTTTAAAATTTGACAGCTAGCGAATGATTGGTCCAGAGACTCGGAGTAGGATTCCAATTGGTTTATAAATTAGACAGTGTAATTTTTAAAGGGCAAGCAGAAACTATACAAAGGCATAGTGGGCAAGCGCAAAGAGAAAGTCTTCCTGCTTGAATTTCCGCTAAGCTTCATTTCAATCAGGAAAGACTAGAAAACAATGATATATGAAATTTCACAAAGTATTTATTTATGAACATGAGCATGAACTTTGGCGGTTAGACCCCTACATTGAACAAATAAAGCATTTAGAGAATCTGAGGATTAGATGCTTCGTAGAGATGAATTTCCCCCCAAAAAAGAAGAATTACCATACCTTAATGGACAGCTGCACCTATCCAAGAAACAAAAATAGCAAATTTAGCTAAATACATGAGCAGACAGATGTAACATACACTGGGGGAATTAGCCTATGGGATAAGTCCTCAAGAGCCCAAAGTGAATGAGAAGGAAAAGTGATGTCAAAGAGGAAACTAATTGACAAAGCAATATACAAAGAAAGGTAAAATTCGATTCAGAGTTGGGCGATGACTAATCAATGAGCAGTTGCAATGCGGGAAACTGCAGGGCAAAGGCGGCTAACAATACAGGATGATGCTGGGCAATTAGTTGCTTGCAATGCGGGGATGCTGGGCAATGAGTTGCTTGCGATGCGGGAATGCTGGGCAATGAGTTGCTTGCAATGCGAGGATGCTGGGCAATGAGCTGAATGCTGGGCAATGAGTTGCTTGCGATGCGGGAATGCTGGGCAATGAGTTGCTTGCAATGCGAGGATGCTGGGCAATGAGCTGCTTTTAATGCGGGGATGCTGGGCAATGAGTTGCTTGCGATGCAGGAATGCTGGGCAATGAGCTGCTTGCAATGCGGGGATGCTGGGCAATGAGCTGCTTGCAATGCGGGGATGCTGGGCAATGAGTTGCTTGCAATGCGGGGATGCTGGGCAATGAGTTGCTTGCAATGCGGGGATGCTGGGCAATGAGTTGCTTGCGATGCGGGGATGCTGGGCAATGAGTTGCTTGCGATGCGGGGATGCTGGGCAATGAGTTGCTTGCAATGCGGGGATGCTGGGCAATGAGTTGCTTGCAATGCAGGGATGCTGGGCAACGAAGCTGCTTGCAATGCAGGGATGCAGGGCAATGAATGGCTTGCAATGCGATTTGATGAACAGCAGTATTAATATGCGATGCAGTCAAAATAGATTAATACATAAATTGGTGAGTAACAACATGAAGCATGGAGAAGAGCAGGAAAGTGCAGATAAACCACCACCAGTTATATGCATAACTTACCCGGAATCAAGATTTTAGAGACCTTTGAGCATCAAGGATAGAGGCAGCATCCGGCCTTATATATGTAGAATAGGCAGATGATGACCAGCGCCCCAGTTGCTGAAGGGAAGCTGTAGCGATCCCTTGGGATGCAGCTGTAGTTGCAGCACCTATTCTAAATGAATGCCCGGAATAGTACTGAGGGGAGATATTGCATTTCCTGAGAATTTTATTTCAGTGATAATTGAACCAGGATTTTGACATAGAATGACCATCAGGGGTCAAGAAGAGAGGAGACATGGAGTCTGGATTGGTTTTCCTGCGAAGGTATTTTAGCATAGCCTTGTAAGGACAAAAGGGGGAACTAATACGAGCAATAATTACGGAGCAAGCACCCCTCGCCTTAGAATGTTTAAGATATAAATTAAAATATTTTGGATGAAATGATAATTCTGAGAATGTTATGTCTCTACCCGGATTGAATTCATTTGAAATGGTAGTAAATTCGCCGATTCTTAAAAAACCATGGAAAGCCAAAAGAAATACGCTTTCTAGAAGATTATCGACATACGGAGAAATAAAACCATTCCGTAAGGCCGATATAATTTCGTGCAAAATAGCGAGAGTTATGGGATGTCTGTGATCGGGAATAGACGATAAACACTTAGAAATTCCTTTCAACAACAATTTTATTGTGTGGTTACTAAAAAGACTTGGAAAGGAGGGGTCATAGCATCTAGCGTGAAACTGAATCCCTGCAATCAAGCTGTGAGTGTATGGAGGCTTGAAATGCCGTACGTCTGTGCAAAAACAGATAAAGGCGCACACAGTATTAATCAGAACGGGTTTTAAGGGAATGCTAACGGACATACAAAATAAAGCGAAAGTAGACCAAGCGAAATCTTAAGATTTAAGGTTAGAATCAGCTAAACCTTTCCTCATGTAATGCCCGGCTGAGACTAAGTATTTTTGAATGGGTTCCTCGTTTAGTACAGAGCTAATTCGTTGAGAGGAAGAACCGGCGTGGGAAACTGGCTGGCGCCCGGACAGAGACTCTGGAAGGTCTGGAAATTTATACGAGACAGAGAATCAGCTATTAGATTACACCGACCGGGCACGTGACGAGCAGTAATTATGAAATTGTACTTGACGGATAACCTGGTAATGCGTCTCATGAATGGCATGATATCATTTGCTGAAGAACGGCCTTTATTGATTATGCCCACTACCGCCTCATTATCAAATAGAACCGTTATGCGTTTGTGAAGCCATAAATATCCCCAAACATGACAAGCGACAGCGATGGGGTAAATCTTGTAGAGAGCGGAGGAAGAATTGCAATCTGATAACTGCCTTGGCCAAACACTGGCGAACCACCGGCCTTGGTAGAACCCCCCAAAACCTACAGAAGGAGCAGCATCCGTAAAAAAATTCATCGAGTCAGAGGACTGCACGATGTCCTCATAAAAAAAAGAGATTCCATTCCACTCATTAAGTAATCGCGACCAAAATTTCAAATCGGAAACGCAGCCTTCGTCCCATACAATGAGGTTGTGCAAATTTGGAACTGAAGACGCCAAATCGAGCAGCCTGGAAATGAAAGAAGGGCCTTGGGGAATGACGCGCATAGCAAATTCACGTGCCCCAAAAGAGAGAAAACTTGCTGTTTGGTGATCGTCTTAGCCAAAGTAAAGGAGTGCGCGATTTGGCGAATGCACTGCAATTTATCTGCCGGGAGAGAAGCCTTCATCTCGACCGTGTCAAGAGGAATGCCCAGGAACTCCAATTTAGTCGCGAGGCCGAAAGTTTTCTCGTCTGCGAGCGGAACACCGAGGTAACCGAACAAGCTTCTCAATGTGGCTAACGAAGAGCCAGAACTATCGCTTGGCGAATCAACTAACAGAAAATCATCCAGCAAATGAAGCACGCATGGAACACGCACTTTATTCAACAAAATCCAACAGAGGGCTTCAGATACGAAATTGAAAATGCAAGGATTACTCCTGCAACCGAACGGGAGTCTAACCGCAAAGTAGAACTTAGGATGTAGGGAATGTAGGGAATGATGAGGTGAAAAAAAATGAAATCAATTGTAGAATACAAGTATTTAAAAAAATATTAATGAACTTTATTCAGCACTTCTCAAACAAAGTTTCGCAGTGCTTTACAGCACAATAAAATACAACAAGATGTAAGACGTAAAGTCGTTATGCTTCACTATTGTCAAACTTTCACAAAATACTAATTTTGCAATTAATTCCTGAGTTAACACCGCCACTTTTGAGCATGGGCCTTTCTTTCAGGGATTATTCATGTTTCATGTTTGGGGACAGCCCCCCAAGAGAAAAATTTGGAAAATAACCTTACAAAGGTTGCCTCTGGTTACCTTTGAGAGATTACATTGAAAAAGTTCACCATTTTGATGTGAACAATTCATTAGGAATCTAGCAAGCGCCTAAAATTGACAGTGTTGGGTAGTTTATATCATTTATGTTATTGTATTAGTTTTTCTATAGCTCTGTTCATTATTTTCTTTTTCTGTTTCCTCTTGTTTCCTTGCATCCATGTCTTTCTTGCACCCAGACTCTGTGATACAACTGTTAGTTGTAATTTCGTTTGTCGTCACGCCCCTCTGTGTGGTGCCTCTTTGTGCACACCTGTCCTGCATTCCTGTATTTACTCCATAAGTATTTAAACCCTGCTTTCCCTATCCCATTGCGATTTTTTTCCCATCACATACAAGCCTTGTTTCTAAGAATTGGTTTCCTGTGCATCAACCTTCTTTGTTTCCTGTTTCACAAGTTTGGATTGCCCCTAAGTCTGTGTACATCTGGCCTTGACTACGGGTTGATTATTTGGCTTTGCTTCTGCCTATGTCCCTGTGCTTCATACAGCCTGACTGGTTTTCGAACCTCTGCCTGTCCCACAGCTTTTTCCTCTGCATTATGAATTGGCGCTGAAATCCCACTTGGAATGTCTGACCTTGCTCATTGCGATAATAAATGGTGTCATACTTCTTGAAACCGTACATACTTAAAAAGGACAAAGATATGGAGTTACATCTAAGGCATTATAAGGCACAAATGGTTTTTTTTTTCAATGGAAACTTCAATGGAAAAAAAATTTAAATTAGGTATTCCTGATGAAAAAAGGTGAGTATTTAGGGGTTTAAAAATGCCTGGAAGGGGTCTTTCATGATGCTTGATTAAAGATTTGAACTGTATTATCTCTATCTAGTGTATCTGGGGAGAACTGCAATTAAGAACTGCTTAAATAACATGACCCCTCAGTGGGTCAGCATGAACATCACTTGATTATTGCCAGTGGGCTTCATACTATGTTGTGAGCAACAAATACATGGAGCATCACTTAAGTATCACGCCTGTACTTGTTTTATTACTGGTGTTAGCCTGGACTTACCCAGGATTTACACCAGATGCATATTCAGTCCTCCTCCACCCTGCTGCATGTTTGCTGCATGCATTGCCGTCCATCAACTCCCACCAGCTGCATTTTTACTGCGTACCAGGGCCGGAAATCTTGAGTAGCGAGACCAATGAGCGAGCCTGACGAGATCATGTGTTAATTACAAAATCACACGCGATCGCCCAAGATAAATGAGACTTGCTGTGTTAAGTGCAACTACAAACTGGCAACAGCCTTTGTTCTTTACTGAAAGGGTTGAGGAACTGTTGACTTGCTTTGAATTGATTATGTTTCGAGATTATGTGCTTCTACCATGGATGAGTAGCCTATTTATGAATAAATGTTCTTCCCGTTTGTGTTGGGTTCGTCATTTGTTTCGAAAGTGTTCTGTCAATTATGTTTAGCCTACATATTTTCTTACTTTGGTTGCTGCCCTAGCCTACAATACGAACAGGCGCCAACACGGATTTTGAAAATTAATTATCTTTTTTGATGTTGTATTTGTGTACCTATCGATCTGCTGTGTTGAAGTGTTCGTGCTGCGGCATTTGGCAAAAATAGAAGTCTTGGGCATCTGCTGCGCTTGGCTGCAGTGTTCCGGAGCTGGGACGGACGAGAAATGCCTTGGTGTTCGCACACTCATTGACTAATGTGAAACTGATCAGCCGTGCTGCCATGGTGGAAGGCAGACGGACCGAACATGCATCTGGTGTAAATTGGGGGTTATACCACTGTAACATCTGTTAGGCTACATTCTACTGACTAAAATGACACCCTCTCAGAAGCTTATTTCCTGTAGAAAAGTTTGCTAGGGTTTACCACGATTAAATGCTTACTTGTGTTCCACAGAACTCTGATTTTTGCTGTTGGCACAAGAGTAGGTACAAGCCAGCAGCAAACTTAATTTGTTTGCGTTACTTGTTAACATTGGCAACCTACTAAACATATCCATATGCTAGCTAGCTTGATGTGATGATATAATCACAAATTCTATGCTCTTTCGGTAAAGTTGAGATGAGCTAAAGTTTAAACTCTATCTGCATATATAATCACTTGTGTAGATGAAAGCTAACAAAGATAGCTAGCAAAACTCAACTTACTGGTCATCATCATAGCTTCTTATTCCTTTTTTTGTCCTTCAGCATACGCTAAGGACAAATGGCAGCACTGATATTGGCTCGGGACCTGCTTCTGTTGTGGTTGCTGAGCTGTTGTGATCAATGGCTTCGTTTCTCAACAAATATTTTGTGTTTGAAGGCTCAGAGGGTGGTCCTGAAACCATTTGCATAGGTCTGTACTCTGCAGTTTCTCAGCAGCTAGCGAAAAGGCCACCCCAGGGATACTGCCATAGAAAAAAACATGATTTCTACGTTGTAACACTTGAGCTAGAGTGGCTCTGGTGCTTTGGCTGATCAAAATAAACAATGGATACAATCAAACCTCAAAAAATTCAAAAATTTGTCAACATCCTTATAAACATAATTTTTCAGGGAAAACAAATACTTTTATTCTGCTCCTTTCAGGACACCCTATTGATGCATTATTTTTCTGGGACTCCAACTTCTAAAGTTAGCAGGGTCAGGGCTAACTAACGTTAACCATAATTCACAGCACAGTCCAACAGTATATACTTAGTAAAACTGTAATTACGTGCAGCCAATCCATCAAGCATGTACAGTACAATCCAATAAATATTAAACAGAACATCCAATCTAATTATGTGGCTTTCAGTGGTGGATCCAGAGATCACCAGACAGGGGGGGCAGGATTTGTTAAGTCATGTGTCTTTTCACCAATTACATCATCTCTTACGTCATAAGCACCATCTTCAGTCACTTGTGAGGATCAGACTCTACTTGTACATACCATTAGCTGCATATCCACAGCTGGAAAGAATGATAAATATGACCACTTTGCCATTGTTGACAATTTACAAACGCATGAAGCTGCAGTGCAAAAGCCATATTAATAAATTCAATGCAATCAATAATAGTAGTTCATTACCGAGACTCTATTTGTATTTGCCATAGCTGCTTATCCACAACTTAAAGCAATTTGTCAGTGTCAAAAATGTCTAATTATTATGCAAAGATATAGTGCAAGAGTGATGTGCCACTCGTATGTCCAGGCATTTGACAATAGAAGCTATCACCTGTCGGTTTCGCAATAGATTGATGAGGATTCTTCCAGCTGGCCAGAAATCCGAAAAGTCTTGCTGCAGCTTGCTGGTGATAGAATAATTTACTATGGCTGCTAAGATCCGTAATGGCGTCTTTTCAAGTCTGCAATGGCTTTGTTATCAGTATATTGGCTCGCTTAGCACCATCATGTGCAGTAGATGACGGGAAGAGAACACATGCCGAGCAAAACAATCCCTGTGCTGTTTCAGAGAATGTGATGAAGTCAAACCTTTTAAACAAAGAGCGCTGACACGAGCGAGTAATGAATCCTGATAGAGATTTGTTATTCTTTCACTGTTTACATGGCAATACAACTCCATTTTGGGGATATTATCCCTGGATGATCCCCAAACAGTACTGTGGGGCAATTGCTCACAGCTAGGGAGAAAGTTCACCTCATCCACAGGTGGAAAGTTGTTCTCAACAGCTGAAGAAACATCTGCTGGTGCTACTGCATAATCAGACACCAAATCTAACTCGGTTTAATTCTCCGAAAGGAATCGCAATAGGTGATGAAGGCGTAACAAGAACATTTCCCCAGTGTACTTTTTTTTTTTGTCAATGCCTGCCACCAAAGCCCCCAAAAAGTTCATATCATGAAAACAGTTGCCCAGTTGCTTGTTTATCTTATCTAAGATTAGTCAAGGAAGTTAGACAAATGAGAACTGCTTTCCTCAAAAATACTCATCAGGGCCCATATTCATGAGGTGCATATGGCATGAAATTTAAGATACGCATTCCATGAGTGGCTCCTGTATACCATAATTATTTCAAAAACTGTTCAGATTGCTGATCAATGTAAGACTGTGTTTAAGTACCAGTCTATTGACAGATTTTCTTTAAATGTCATGTTTTTGTTTCGGGGCAAAACTTAGGGGCAGGGCTGACAGGAGCCTAACCCCAGCCACCGATGCTGTTGCCAGTCCACAGATGCCGAAAGCTACCCTGAATCGTGCAGTGAAACGGGCTCAATCATCTTTACCCACCAGTGCCCGGAAAAGGAAAAAGGTTGTACAGAAGCTTGCATTGCAGTTTTCCCCAGAGTCATTCCTACTGCCAGCAAAAAAGAAGAGAGGCTAATCAACTCAGCAGTGAAACAGTAGCGAACGTTGTGAATTTCTACCAGAAAGATGATATTTCCTGCCAGGCACCAGGAAAAAAAGGACTTTGTCATAGTACGGGAAAATGGTGAGAAAACAAAGGTTCAAAAGAGATTTCTAACACAGACAGTGGGTGAAGCTTATGAGCAATTCAAGCAAGATTTCCCTGAAACAAAGATAGGAAAATCAAAATTTGCTGATCTTCGCCCAAAGCATGTTTACCTTCGAAGTGAAACCCCAGCTAACATTTGTCTCTGTTTCTATCATGAAAATATAAGGCTCATTCTCGAGTCGATTCCAGGTCTACCAACTTCTACAGGTAATTTTGTACAAAAAGTTTTTGTAAAATGCATGTTTCAGAATGGTTGCAGCCTTTGTGATAATCTCCAAATGTATGACACATTGGTTGGAACCTTTGCTGATGATGAAACAAAAGTTTGCTACAAGAAGTGGGTTAAATCTGAAGATGATCGCCTCATGCAAAAGTCATTTTGTGACAGAATTCAATATGTTGTTGCCAATCTGAAATCTAAACTTTAAGACTTTTTGCAACATGTGTATATCAAAAGAGTGCAGTCAGCCTATTTTCAAAATTTGACACAAAATCTGCCTCTTGGAACAGTATTGATGCATACAGATTTCAGTGAAAACTATGTTTATAAGGTTCAAGATGATATTCAGTCTGCTTATTGGGAAACACAATCATCTACAGTTTATACAGCCATGGTCTACTGCAGCAAAGTTCATGAACAAAGTGAGGAAATTCATTCAGAGCCATATGTTGTTATATCCAACTCAAGAATCATGATAAATATGCAGTTGCAGTTTTCAATGACATGATACTGGAGCATTTCAAAGCAAACCACAAGGATGTTGAAGTTTCTGAAATAGAGTTTCAGTCTGATGGCACTGCTCAACATTTTAAGCAGAAATTTACTCTGTGCTCCTTGACTCTAATAGCTGTTCCATCTAGATGGAATTTTTCAGCCACCTCACATGGAAAAGGTTCTATTGATGGAATAGGGGGCACTGTAAAGCGTTGGGTCTCCGAAAAAGTTAGGGCTGAATGTTTAGATGTCCCGACAGCTTCTAAATTTGCAAACCTAGCAGAAACTGCATGCCCGAGCATCCGTGTCCTCTATGCTGATAAGGAGGCAGTTGAGAAAAAGAGACCACAATTAGATGAAATTTGGAGCCCGTATGGGCAGAAAATCAAGACTCTCCCGGGTACATGCGCAGCCCATTTTTTTTGAAGCAGTTGAACCATACATGATCAAATATTCTGTTCACTCCTCTACTGATGTTTCAGAAATAGAATGTTTTTCTTTCATAACTGGGAAAAATGTCCCAACTTCAGGTTTGCTGGACAGTGAAGATTCAGGTGATGTAGGCCCAGGAGTCGCAAACAATCTTGGCACTGTTGAGGAGGAGACAGCTCCCACAGAGTATTCCAGCAGTTAGTGGGTAAGAGTAGAGTATCAGTCAGAAGTTTATAATGGCTTGATTCTAGATGTTAAAGAAGATAAGAATAAAATAAGTTGTCTTAGGCTCTGTAGATCAGGGAAATCATATGTGTTTGAGTCAGATGACCATATAATTTGGTACAATAAGGAAAAAATTAGAGGCCTTTTGATAAATGAACTAAGATTAGTGAATGCAAGAGGCATTTAAGTGATTTAATTTGCCTAAATACCTTTCTTTGCATTCCCAGTGACTTTACAGTTGGTTGCAGCTAGTTCAGGAGCCAGAGTGTCACTATTTACATTAGATTACACGAAGTGGACATCTGTCCCAACCAAGTCATGCATAGCTATTTACCTTAAACATTTCAAATATTGTCTTTTTATGGCTTTTGATGTTTTACGGTTTGATCATGTTGTTCTTTTGATCCTATAGTGTCATTATAATTGACGAGATGCTGATGTTGTGTCCAGTTTAAATTGTTCAAAACATTTTGTGTTGCATTTAATGTTGTTAATGTTCAACAAATGTTTTGTCTTATTTGTAAAATGATGATTTAAGTTCATTTTTAAATGTAAAAGTGGCATTATAGGACATTTACGGACTGAAAAATCACTACATAAGTAGACCATGGTATAGTGTCCCATAAGTCACGTTTCTATGTCCCATAAGTCACGCAATTCTTTCGAACATCAGGAAAAAATGAATTTAGCCTCTTTCCTAAACATGGCCACTGTAACAAGGTACACCAAGTAGCCAAGCATTGGGCATCAAACTCATTACAAATCTTCAAAACTGAGATAGAGTTTCAACTTTCTTTCAACCACAAAGAAAACCGTGGTCCTTAAATGTCCCATATGTCACAGAACAACATTTTGTTACCTCCAGTAATGACACATTAAACTGAAATAAAGTTTTTGTGTGTTTCTTGGGGAGTTAATTCTTGAACTTTTTTATGTACAATGACAAGGCTTTCCCATGAACCATTGCAGTTTTTTATCAAATGTCCCATAAGTCACGATGGAATTGACCTTTGGTGATTGGCAAAGTGTCTATGAACTACAAATAGTTTGTGAACTATTTTCTTTGGGAGGTGGCTCATTAGGCGAGTGCTTAATCCCGGTTTCTGTAGCGTGAAGCAACTAGGAGTATTGCTACTCCCCCTGGATGGGATGCTAGTCCATTGCAGGTAATACCCCACAGGTCTTTGTCAGGTGTCCCTAACCATTTGCTGGTACTGAATTATAAACCTAGAGTGGAGTGGGGCACTGTGGGAGTAAAGTGTTTTTGCCCAAGAACACGCCATGAAAGCCATGGAAAGGACTCCAATTCAGGACATTTCGATCCTAAGTCAAGCACACTTAACCCACTTCGCTATCGCGTAACTTACTCCTGAACTATTCATGTACAGTTCATTAGCAATCATGAATAGTTCATGAACAGATACATACATGAAAATAAGTTCATGAACTTTTTGAGAACATTGTTCAAGTTCATGAACACTTGAAGAACATGAGAGGAACTTTGTAGTAATTGATGAACAGTTCATGAAGTATTCATGAACTACAATTAGTTTGTGGACTATCCATCCAGCAGATTATTTCTGATGAATAAACAGAAAATTCAACATTGCTCATTTGCATATACTAACCACAATGCAACTATACAAAGCCGGATGAAAATCTGCAAAGTATCCCTTTAAGCTCAAGACAAAAGGGCTGAGGGAGGAAAAGCTTCCTTAAAAATATATGAAGTCAGAATATCAAAAGGACAGGCAGTCGGCCTCAGGTGAGAGGCAGTCTCAGATAGCTGGGGGAAAGATACGGCTGAAAACAGTCAAAGCAGCTAGGTGGCAGACAGTGGCGCTGTGCCTATACATTTAGGGCGGGCATGTGCCCGCCTTGAATCGTGGAGGTTTTTTTCCCCCCTTTCCCCACAGCGCAAAATCAGCTTTAGCTATGATGAATTAGCAGCACTTGTCCATAAGTGCAACGTTCTGCAGCTCATGTGTCATCCACTCGTCTCAGGGTAGTCTGTTGATTTATCTTTGGTCAAGAGGCGGGTCTTAGTGAATCCCATCTCGGGAACTTAGCGTAGCGCACTGTCGGTTGAGACGAGCCCATAACAGATGAAAGTGGTATTTGCTGTTCCCCAGCAGGTTGCTCGGACAAGCTTACATGTGATGCTGATGAGTGGACAGGCAGCCTAACACTAAGCTTAGCTACTCAGGCTTGAAAATCAGTGGCGTAGCCAGAGGGTGGGCCAAGACACGTCCCTTTATGACAGCAATTAGTCCTGGCTAGTTCTCAATCATTTTCCTTTATTGACGCTTTTTCCAATTATCGTAATTGGCAACTGAAGACACGGTTTCTCTCCATATGCAATCTGACAAAGATGAAATCGTGGGCTAAATTCAGTACAGCAAAATAATTTACTTATTAATAGGCCAATGCTTCGCGTTGATTAAACTGGTCCGTGTTCCAATGAAACGCTGACTTTCACCCTCGGTATTGTGTGATATGATAAAAAAAGTGGCATTCGGCAGTTCAATAGGCTATAAAAAGCGTGCGGCTCCAGCTATTTACGTGAGAGTCGACAGCTATGCAATTTTGAATGACGTTGATTTAAATACAGCAAATACGCGTCCAGATGAATGATTGTCATCTTACCTAATCAGGGAGAACAAGCAGCACCTGTTAAGTGTGGAGTGCTCTCTGAGTGAACCTCCGGTTATGAAAATGACTGAGAACAGGTCAGGACTAACAATTGTTTTAAACGGATGTTTTGTGCAACCCAATTCTCTGTTCTTGTTCCGCAACTGTGCTGAATTTTGCCAAAGATTTAATTGCTGTTAGATCGCATATGGAGAGAAACCGTGTTTTCAGTTGCAAATTACGATAATTGGAAAACGCGTCAAGAAAGGAAAATGATTGAGAACTAGCCAGGACTAATTATTGTCATAAAGTGACGTGTCTTGGCCCGCCCTCTGGCTACTGGTGATGTCACGTCAAATACACGCGCCAAGACTCGATGGAGTGGACAAAAATGTATGGAGGGTTATTCCAGGCAATTCTTGAAGGCCGCGACTTCAGCAGCAAATTTCCTTCAGAATAGTGAAGTATTATTGTTGTTGTTGTTATTGCTTCTTGAAATGAAAATGATCAAAACTTATTCTGTACTTAGGTGAAAAGACACAGAGCTATTTTCAGATAATGCCTCACAATTAGCTTGGGTTTTATACCTTAGACTAACTGGGATTCAGCCGTATGGAGGATTTTTCTTAAGCTCTGCCTTTCGCTGATATCCCACCGAATGCGCAGGATGACCTCGGTGGTCACTTTATCAGGTACAGTCGTACACCTTCTCATGAATGCAAATATTTCAGTCAATCACGCGGCTAAAACTCATGCAATGCATGGGAACGTTTTCCCACCAAGCATCAGGATGGGGAAGGAATGTGGTGTAAGTGGTTTGACTCTGAACTGACTGCTGGGTATAGGACATGTTGACTCTTTTTTGAATATTATTTTTTATTTATGTAGCCTATAACGGAAAACTGTGGGGGAAAAGATTTATTGAATTGTAAACTACAAAGTTCAATTAAATGAAAAAAAGCTTATTTGCATGGGTAATCCAATTTATGTAAAGGAGACATATCAAAATTGTACAGTACAGCTAAGCTGTGCCCACCCAAAAATTTGGCTTGCATAGCGACCCTGGTGGCAGACCTTAAGTCCTGAATTTTGCCAATAATTTTTTTTTAAATTGCTCACAGGTTTCAGTGGAAGTAATAGGAAAGGTATTGGCCCTAGGATTTAAGACAGTGTTTATGGTATTAAAAAGTACCTCAGGCCTATTTGGACTTTTGGCAATAATGTCCAAAAAAATTTAACTCTGATAGCTTTGACAGAGAGTCAATATTTTGCCAAACAGTCCCTAAGAATTTTGTATGACATCCGGAGTTTGGCCGTCTCAACTATCGCTTGGACTGCCTTGACTCGTGCCTTGGAGTGTGAGTAGTCTCAATAAGCCAGGGCTTTGCACCAGCTTTAGCACTGGGTCACCTGAGCTAAATAAGAGCAGAGTCCAGAATATCAGAACAAGTGGTGTTAAAACGTGTAACAAGCTCCTCAGTATCAGAGCAGCGTGAGAGAATATCATTAACAACTGGAGTGAAGAAAGGATAAAAAGGCATTGGAGAAATGTTTGGCAGTGGATGCATTTATGGCATGAGAAAACCGGGGAGGGAGGGTAGAGGTGGAAGACAGAGTACAGAGGATTAAAAAAAATAAATAAACTGACTTTGATCTGATTGACCAGCATCATTAACCCCCAAATTAAGTACAGCAAAACCTAGTGTTAAAACTAAATCCAGTGTGGCCTCTCTGATGAGCAGGGCTTGTCACAGACCATGTAAAATCAAAAGATTCCACTAGACGCATGAGCTCTTTCATCAAGGGCCTAGATGGAAAACAAACATGAATGTACACATCACGTAGTATTAAAAGCTTATCAGAGTGGGGTACAATAAAGGATAAAAACTCAAAGAATTCCGGAATGACATCCTTTTTCAATTTAGGAGGTCTACACACCGAAGCACAAAGCACTGGGCAGGTATGACCAATCTTAAGTCACTGCACCTCAAAACTTGAAGATGCATCGACAAGCAGCAGTTTGAATTTTAAACGATTATGAAAATAGCGACTAATCTACTGACAAGACCAGTGCACCAGGGGGGGATAAAATAGTGACGATCATTGGGAAAAAGTTTGCAGAGAGGGGTGAGATTGTCCGCATTTAGCCATTTCTCAGTCACAAATAGAATGCCTAATCCCAAAGAAATAAAAATGTCATTTAATAATAAAGGATTTATTTGCCAGAGACTGGGCATTACCTAATGTGATCTTCACAGGCAGGAGATCTGTGATTGATGCTGCAGTGACTTGAGATGATGTGCTGAAAGATGAATATTACAGTGAGCAAAGATGATCATAATTAATTCCACCAGTCTGGATGAGTGATTTAGAAGAGCCACAGTGAAAGGCAGACCAAATGGTCGGAGCATGGTCATCGAGAAGGGTGCCAGTGGACAGTGACCCACACAGTTTGAAAAAAAACTCACGGTGTACATACCGAGGGCAATGTGCAAAGTTTGAAGGACTGGAAGAGCAGATGGAATGATGAATTCAACTGCAGCAGTTTAGGAGAGGAGTAGATGTAAACTGCAGCGTATCAAATGCAATCCCATAACATTACAGTAGCATTTAAAGTGTAAAACGTACTCCAAATTAAGACAAAATATGGGTTCGGTTACACACCGAAGAGTAGGGGCGTCACGTAAAATCTTATCCCCCCATGTGACTTCCGTCGCAAAATGCACGTCAAATGACGTGCGTTGCAAGATTTTCATATCGCTGACAGTCGAAATGGCATAGAATAATTGAATTGTGGCTGCATGCATGTGGTACACTGCCACAAGCTAGAAATCTTGTCAAGTGGACAATTTGCCTGAATTGAAGCGCTCGCTGTAAAATAAAGTCATCGGTTATACCATAGGCTAGCTAGCAAGATTGCTGTGCTAAGTAAGACATTAAAGAGTGAGTTACAATACTTGCTGGCAAGCAAAATATATTGACGAGGTAGCTATAGCATTAAGGAGTGAGTCATCACATTCGTTCACTACACTGGTTTGCTAGCTATAACATTAAAGAGTTTGTCACCATTCCAGCTAGCTAACTAGCGGTTATTTCAGTAGAAGCGAACTGTACCCTTATAAGCAAGCTGGCGAGCTAGTTATTTCAGTACAAGTGAACGACTGTATAACGCCTGCTAACGTGACTTCTTTACTGATCATTGAGTTTAAAAGCTATGAGTCAGCTTATTTATTTCTGTAAATATTTCACCGCTGCAAAAATCACGTGGATGACTGAAATAACTCTATTTGATGCAAATTGACGTACAAGATACGATAAACGTCACTTGGGGGACCAGGTTTTATGGGGAGACCAGATTTTACATGACAGTGGCACACAGATGAGACAGGGTTCACTCGACCGGGACCCAGAACCCAGAAATCCGAGGGATCTGAAAGTAGATCTTAGTTTATCTCAGTGGTCGGCAGACACTGCTGAGTGCTTTATGGCGTTTTGTAGCTTCATTTTGTGTTAGTTGTAGTGCTGCTCAACACAGATCCAGCATTCTAAGCAAGAGTGGGACCTCCCCTGGATTTTATTATTCAGTTTTGACAGGCAAAGATGCTATTTCCTGGAATCTGAAAATAATAACAGATCTGGAAATGAGAAGCTGGCTGCTGGGGCACTGGAATTATTTCAAGTGGGGTGGCCAAAGTGAACATATTAAGTCTAATTTATGATACCAGCAGAAAAACCTCAAACTCTTTCTACTTGGCTAATCCTTCCCAATAGATTACTTGCCCCATGTAGTGGCAGTATAACTCCAAAAATTAACAGCTAGCTAGAGCAAGACGGAAAGCCATCTTTGTTCAGTTAGCCTAAACCAACATTATGGGCTCTAATTTCTTGGCGCAGTGCAGGGTGGCACAGCGTGGCACAGACCACGCAGTGGTAATTTCATCCAGTGCAGCCCGCGCAGTGGTAATTTCGTGCGGTGCAACACTGTGCGCAGCCGCTTTGGCAATTTGGTAGACGGACGTGCGCCGAGATGGGTGTGGCGGCGTAGTAGGGGGTGTCACATATTCATCATGACGCAGCGACAATTTTGTGGCAAAAGGCTCCGCCGAAAGTGCGCAGAGAGCTCGCCAGCTCCAACCTGGTTTACTTTCTGTGCAGTGGTAATTTGGCAGACCAGCGCACAGTGCGCACATGTCACCGAAACCTCACAGGCAGGTTTCCAGAATGTCAGGCACATTTCAATGCAATGAATAATTACAGCAACCATTATTTAATGTAACTATCTGAATCAGCATATAAATTATAGTGTCTACATCGATTGTCCTGATGTCAGATCAAAGGCGGTTGGCACGCGTAATGGAAACTCGACCTGACAGCCCTCAGAGTATCAGTGCATTCTCTGTGGCATGTTGCGTGCTACACAACATAGTTGTACGCCATGGATGTCACTTTGACCTCATGCAGGAGACATTACAGGACTTGAGACAGAGAGAAGCCGAGCTGCATGTGCCCTATCAGCAGGAAGAGCAGCAGCGCGCACGAGAGAGGAGAGACCACCTGACTGCACAGCTCTGTCCTTAACACTAGAACCGCGGCACTGATGTTAGTAATGCATGGTATTTCATGTCAGTAAAAGATATGAGTCCATCCGTCCATGACTTTTTCTAAATATGTGTTCTCTATGTTATATCAAAGTTTTGAACTTCTGTAATAAAATGTGAGTATTGATATTAAATTACTTTGAGTGCCGTAGCCACTTTTTTGCGGCAGTGGCTTGACCGCAAATACTCCTGTCTGCAACATACGAGAGAGAGAGAGAGAGAGATATGTGTGTGCATGTGGGCGTGTGAGTGCGTGTGTGGGTATGTGTCCTTCAGCTGCTTTCACACCGGACGCGAAACGAGCACGACTGATTACATTCAAAGTCAATGCAAAGACGCGAATACACGTCTTTGCATTGACTTTGAAGGTAATTTGTCGTGCAAAAAATTTAGTGTGCAAGCGGCTTAATACTATTATTGTCACTTAGGTTATATCGTTTTAGTGGGGGAAAGGAATACAGCCTGATTGCTATGATCTCACACTGAGTTAAGATCACATATTGAAAATAAATGTGTAACGTATCTTGCGTTGTTGTCCATGCATGTTAATCCCAAAATTTTAAGAAGCAACAGGGTGTAATAATAGGAAAACGCTATCCATCGTTTCTCTTCCCAGTGATGCAGGCAGAAGAAATAAATGAGCAACTGTCTTATTTCATTCCAACTTCATAAGTTTGAATGATCTGACGTAGTTTCGTTTTGAAATTCCATTCAAGTTTGCTAATGGTAATAATTCGCGAATGCCCTAGCTAGCCAGTTAACTCATATTCGTAATGCTTAATATAGAAGTAAGCGGTACAGAAAAACATGCCTGAAGCAGCAAAGTAAAATGCAACATTAACGCATCATGCAGGTATAGGACAGAGGCTTCTTTATTCCAACATTTTAAAGGTGAGGAGAGAAGCTCATTTGATTGGTGAAGATTTGACTCAGCTGTGCTAAACCCACTCATGCCTTCCCTCCTCCCTCTTTGCCACTTGCGCGGGCAGGAGAGACAGAAGCGGGACAGAGGAGTATTTGCGCCGGGCAAGAAATTGCAAAATACGCCTGGTTACACCCCGTTGGCACGGCGCTCCCCCCATTCGCCCTGCGCCTGGTCAAGGAATTTAGAGCCCTATGTGTCTAGAGTACATTAGCTAGTGACTGCCGATTTTCAGTATGCAATGACAACTGTAACCCTAGTAAGCTACTTTATTCGATCAGCCACGCACATTGTCCATCCGAAAGCCGCATCCAACAATCAATTAGTAAAGCAGTGGCCTTCTTCTCCATTGTTGTCAAACTATTCACCAAATAGGCCAATTTAGACACAACTGGGAGACTGGTCATGAAGTAGTACCCTCAGTAATTGGTGAGCAATGCATCGTGATTACATTTAGCTAGCTAGATTAATGTAGCATACTTAACAAACTATAAAATTTGGTCGCCCACGGCTGCAGGTGTATCCCCATACTAGGACAAAATTCCTCCTTCACATTAGCTGATCCTAACCAAATCGATGGGTGGTGTGACCTAACCGCCACTAATAATCGATCCAAATATGTGAACAATCCAATTTAATTTGTAGCCCAAAGTGTGATTATCAGAATTACAGTATATAGGCCTACAGACATGGAGGGGAGTGTGATCCACAATATTCCTCAGTACTTTCATACAGTAGATACAACTGAGAGCCTTTGGAGCACTCAACTGATGTTATAGCTCTAGCCAAACCTAATTGAAAGGATGACATACAGATTTTATAGATTTTACAGCCCATTTATTATGGAATTCGTGCAACTGACTGTGCAACATCCTCTTACAGGTCTAGGCAACCACAGTTTTTTTCTGTTCGTAAAACTTGGCTATTTTGTTCAATCGTTCGGTCAGTCATTGCATGATGAAGCTGCTGCTTTGAGTTTCTTCTGCTGCGCTAGTTCTAGGGTTAGAAGGGCATGCTCCGACAGGGTAGTGGAAATCAGGGAGGTGCAACATTTTTAGCTTACCGGCCCTATAGGCTGATAAGCTATTGTCGTGGTGTGGCGTCCGTCGTCCGTCTTTCGAATGTTAGATTTGTGAAACGGCATTTCGACATTATGGAATATTTACACATTAATTACCAGATATTTTCACATTTGTTGTCTGTCGCTTAAAGCCAGTTCATCACTCATCAGTGACAACAGCTGGAAATGTGATGCTTGTTAAAAACCCTCTCGTTTCTTGGTGGAGTAGCTGATGTCTCATTTAGCAACGAACAAACATCAGTCACGGGTAATCGAGACAAATCTTGCGAACATCATTCGTGGTTAATTAAGCCAAATCCTGGGAATATCAGCGATAGCTAAAATCACATATCCAGGATGATATACCTGTCATCTGCTCAGCATCTGATAGAGACTGATAAGTGACAGAAGCAAACCGTTAATGTTGAAGCAACCCTGCATATTTCAGAAAGTATTTAACACCATCTCGTGCAACTAGCCAATGGGCCATATTGAATGATCTTTTGTCATAAAATAATGGACTGGGACAATCACACTATCCAACACAATAACAGTGCATACCTCTGGGCGAAGGGAGACGGTTCATCATTCTCGAGCGACGTTACGTCATTATCACGTGACCGTTGAAGCAGACGACAACTAATTAGGGGGAATGAAACCTCATTTATCTCGTCTTTGAAAACAAAAATTCCACATTTTTGTATTTTACAATATTTATTTACTGATTATATTTGTATAAAAGAGCATTATGATTTAGCCCGAGTTCCCCTTTAAGTTTGTATTATCGACATATAGGAAGTCATATATGACCTATATTTTGGCAATGTTAAATTTGACCATAGATGACTTTGAAAGGTCAGACTCGAAGTCAGGGAAAATATCAACCATGTTAAAAGATAGAACTTGAAATTTCAAAAAATTATTTCTCAAAACCTGTTTGATAAATTTTTTTCTAAATCTGGCAATCAACTCACCTTGATACACTTTATGTGCAGTGCAAGTGTCATTTTGATTGAATCGACGCAAGTGGGTCTAGTGGGGGTGCTGTACTTTAACAGTGGGTCTTCTGGAGAATGGGCAAAATTGCCTGTGGAAGCTGAATGGTCGCAGACAGAGATTAAGTTTGTATTATCAACATACAGGAAGTCATATATGACCTATATTTTGGATGTGTTAAAGCTGACCTCAGATGACCTTGAAAGGTCAAACTTGTGGTGAAGCAAAATGTTACAATTTTCAAAGGCTTCTAGGCTTGAGAATATTGAAGATTGGGAACATATGTGTATTGAACCCTTATAGGACGTCATATATCGTGGGCTGACTGCAATTAACAGTTATGTCCAGATGTTGCATATTGGACATAATTGTTTATTGCAGTCAGCCCTCGATATGAACTTTCATTTGGTGGCCTTGAACTTGTAGTGCAATTTCAATGACCTCTATCACCAAAACAATTACAGATAGAGTGTAGGTTTGTATTGTGGGCATATAGGAAACCATGTATGAAGTTTCATTTGGTGACATTGAACTTGACCTTCAGTGACCTTCAATGTCAAACTTCATAATGAAATTTCAATGACTTATATCGGCAAAATCGTTACAAATAAAGTGTAGGTTTGTATTGGAGACGTATAAGATGTCATATATGAACTTTCATTTGGTGGCCTTGAACTTGACCTTCGGTCACCTTCGAAGGTCAAACTTCACATTGTAAAATTTCATTGACTTCTATCACCAAAACTATTACAGATAGAGGTTAGGTTTGTATTGTTGGTATATAGGAAGTCATGTATGAAGTTTCATTGGGTGACCTTGAACTTGACCTTCAGTGACCCAAACTATACCGTGAAATTTCAAACTATATCGCAAAATTTGCAGACAATGACTTTATATCAGCAAAATCATTGCAGACAGAGTGTCGAAGGTTTATATTGACTTCTGTCTTTAAAAAAGACGATGGATAGGTTTGGACATCATATCACATATGAACTTTCATTTGGTGACATTCAATTAGACTGTTGATGACCTTCAAAGGTCAAAATGTGACCAATAGTGAAAATGGTTAATGACTTGTTTGTATTTGAGACATATAGGAAGTCAAAATGGACCGCAGATGGTCAAAGCCTAAGTTTGTGTTACTGACATCTAGGTCACATATGAACTTTCATTTGGTGACATTCAACTTGACTGTCAGTGACCAGAGAGTCAAACTCGACAGTGAACGTACATTGACTTGTATCACCAAAATGGTCACAGATTGAGCCAGGGTTTGTATAGAGACATTTAGAAAGTCATATATGAAGTCCATTTGCTGACCTGAACTTGTCCTTGTGTGACCTTAAAGTTCACAATTGACATCACCAAAACTGCTTCGGGGCTTAGGATTGTGTTTGTATTACAGGAGGTCTTACAAATGTATTAGAACTTTTATTTAGTGACCTTGACATTGATTTTCATTGATTCAAATGTCAAACTTAACGTGAAATTTTCATAACTTGTATCATCACTATAAGATTGCTTGCCGGTAAGCTACAGGACCCTTGGTCCTATTTTTAACGTATTAGTTCAGTTTTCTTTGACCATTTTACTTTCTTAAACATTTTCTCTTTTGATTTGTTTGCAGAGGCATGCACTCTTTTGCAATAATTTAGAGCTGCAGTTCAGCTAGCAAAGTAACAACAACTTTATTGTTGGTAATATGCACTGTATGCAGCTGATTGCTGTGACAGTGTTCTCCTTTATTGGACTAAAATGTAAATATTCTCCTCATTTAATTGAAACGTTTTATTACCGTCCGTGTTGCAGTAGCAAACTGCGTCACAAATTAACTGACACAACAAGTGTCCAGGTCCCTCTGCACACATGATCCTGCAGGCCTCCTCCAAAGAAAAATTGTTTCCCAGGAATGAGATGAGGGTGAAGGTATCAGTTTTGTTTACTGCAATTCGGTATGTCAGCACCAAGTGACCCTCAGAATGGTTTATGCAACAGTGGTCATCTCAAAGAACTTGAAGGGGCCATATTAACCCCTTTGCGCAGAATACAACATTATGCCAATTTCCCCTATTGTCCATGAGCTAATGTTAGCTTTACAACTCAGTATTTGTGTCACAGAGACTCTGGAAAATTATCACAGTGAAGCTAGACATTTGGAAATTCAATTACAGAATTGTTTAGGAATTACATTTCAAGATTGACGGATGCTGGCGTCTATATCTGCGCAAAGGGGTTTTAAGTGAAAGGTACCGGTTTAATGACTACCTGCTCATTTTGTTCATATGATAATGTTGAGGCTGGAAAGAGAAATGGTCTCTGATAATATTAGGTTGACTCCGTGGAGACATTTAAATTTTCAGTTCATTTATTCTCATTTCATGCCACCACACATCAGCATTATTTTCAAGCAATTATGACACTCAATACCATAGTGACTAACCCTCAAATGTCCCAAATCACCATTTAATGCTGTACAAGCCAAATTAGTGAGACAACTAGAAGGGCACTTGGTAGAGCGCATACCTCCACCACACCATATGTCAGTATTATTAGTCACATGAGGGACAATCATTCTATTCTGGTATATTTTAACTTCTTCTGGATCAAGAACCCAGAATATGTTCCAGATGACTTCCAAAATTGAATAAATTCATCCTTGGACTACCACCTACCATGCTACCAAATTTTGTGCCAATCCATTCATGACTTTTTGAGTTATTCAGTTAACAGACAAACATGTGAAAACACAACCTCCTTGGCAGAGGTAATAAATGGAGGAACCAGTTCAAGCCTATTATGTGTAATTGCTTCAAATATTCCACATTCCTTCGCTGAAATATTTGATGTTAAAAAATCGCATCAAACCTCCCGAACGTATCACACAGCATTGTATAATACTCATGAACAAAGAATATTGAACATGTTGATTTTTACAATGGAAAAACATCAAAGTTGTTGAACACTTCAGTTGCAGCTTGCCAGAAGCTCATCCCTTGGATCCTGGTGGAAATGGAAGTTAGCAACTAAACTTTAGTGAATAATTTAGTTACCACAACATTTCCTTGGGAAAGCATGAGCATGAAGGGACATGGTTTTCTGTTTATTTTTAAATTATTTTCTGAAGCTAACCGGCAAACATAAGGAAAATTGCACCGAAGATTACGTATCATCTTTACACATTCAGTTAACCGACTTTCCCTAATCCTAGAGCTTCATTGGTTTATGATTTGTCAATTGAAAGGTCACTGATCATATATGGTGATTTGCTCTATCTGCCATGGCTTATTTGCTGCGCTTGCTTGACTCATGGGGACTCTAGCCAATCCCATTATATTCATGATAGTGTAGGTGTTTTCATTTGCATCATCGCATGATAATGTGCACGTCAGTCCTTTTAATCACTTGTCACATAGCCAGATCACAGATTGATCACTCCGAAAACAATGTTTGCATGTGGGTTTGTTTTTCCAGAAATCTTGGTGCATTTTTACGTAGTGTCATGGAACCGAGTAATCAAAGCCAATAGTATTTTATCAATTGTATTACACTGGTGAAATTATGAGCGAGTAATTGAACAACCGATACAAACAAAATCCAACTGCTAAAGTCTGTACAGTAGTCCCCCAGCACCAGGAAAAGAGACCCTAAATGGGCTTTTACAGATTTATAGAAGAACAATGGTGGTTGTTCTTTACAATTAAGTTCACATTGATTGAGCACTGGGAAATACATGGAGGGGAAAACCAATGAATGAGCTAGAGGGAGTTTTGGAGGGACATTCAAATGATAATAAAAGGGAGTTGCAGGGTGAACAAACTCAATTGCAGTTTGTCAATGTGAAAATATACTTTTTCCTTGTATGGATCCGGTCAAGATTGCAAAAGTTTTCGAAGGTCAAGTGGCTGCCTGCGTTGATGCATATATCTGCTGGATTATTATTGTCCTATCAGGAATGTCTGTCCACTTGAGTAACCTTTTTGAGCAAGAAGTAATTCAGAACTTGTCATAGATTATTGCAATCGCAGCAGTGTTTATCTATATCTATCTACAGCGTATACATTTATTTATTTATTTCATGTGGCTCAAATGATAGCACATACATATTCCTACAACTTTTGTTTTAATTTGTATGGTAAAATTTTTTCATGTATATGGCTCAGGCTCACAAAGTGGGTACCACCCCCTTGAAATCATGTTTAATGGCCAGCAAAATCCTCACGTTTGCTTAAATATGCTGCTCAAAAAAAATTAAGGGAACTCTTCAATCACAAATATCAGATCTTGATGAACAAATTATTTAAATTGAAAACCTTTACTGATGAACATTGTATGACTTGTTCAGAGCAAAATGACACAACAACAGTCAATGGAAACCAAAATCATCAACCCATTGAGGGCTGATTTCAAGATCACCCCAAAAATGAAAGTAAAAAATTTAAATCACAGGCTTATCCAACTTTTAAAATTTTATCACAGCAGCTCATCATGTGGCTCAGCAGTGTGTATGGCCCCCGCGTGCCTCTATGCACTCCTGGCAACGTCTGGGAACGCTCCTGATGAGTCGGCAGATGGTGTCCTGGGGGATTTTTTGGTGGTACTTGGCGGTGTCGGATGCACTGATCCCATAAGTGCTCAATTCGATTTAGGTCAGGGGAGCGAGAGGGCCAGTCAATGACATTAATGCCTTCATTGTCCAGGAACTGCCAACCAGGGTTGGGTTCAATTATTTTTTCAATTACAATTACAGTAATTGTAATCAATTACTTTCATAATTGTAATTTAATTTTAATTGAATTTTTTATCAAAAAGTAATTGTAATTGAACATTCTGTTCAGAAAGTAACTGTAATTATAATTCTAATTACAATGACAATCAATTGTTATTGAAAAAATTTATTGAACCCAACCCTGCTGCCAACACACTGTGGCCACATGAGGCCAGGCATTGTCCTGCACCTGGAGGCACCCCAGACCCACTGTACCAATATAAGGTCTGACAATCGCTCTAAGGAGTTCATTATGGTACCTAACAGCAGTCAGGGTATTGTTGGCTATGACATGGAGGTCTGTGCGACCCTCCAAGGATAGGCTCCTCCAGACCATCACTGACCAACCGCCAAATTGGTCATGCTGTATGATGTCACAAGCAGACTGACATTCACCACAGTGTCTTAAGACTGTTTCACGCCTGTCACAAGCTCAGTGTGAACCTGCTCCGATCTATGAAGAGAACGGGGCGCCAAAGGCAGACCTGCCAATACTGGTGTTCTCTGAAGAATGCCAATCGAGCTTCAAGGTGCTGGGCCATGAGCACAGGTCCCACTAGAGGACATCAAGCCCTCATCCCACCCTCATGGAGTCTGTTTCTGTTAGTTTGGTCAGAAACATGCACACCAGTAGCCTGCTGGAGGTCATTCTGTAAGGCTCTGGCAGTGCTCCTCTTATTCCTTCTCATCCAAAGGAGCAGATACTGGTCCTGCTGCTGGGTGAACACCCTTATACGGCCCTTTTCAGCTCTCCTCGTGTAACCGCCAGTTTCCTAGTATCTCCTCCATGCTCTTTATCGGGCTGGATGACATAGTTAAAGTTTGACAATATTAAAAAAATCTTTGATACTCTGAAGTTTACCTACTTTCCTGGCACACACCAACAGTCTTCCAGCCTCACACATTTTAGTTCTGATGTATTCATGCTTGGTTTTGTCGCCACCCATTTTATTGCACAGGTGTTCTCCGAATTTGATGGCACATGTATCACTTTTAACTTCCAGCGATACTTCATCTTGCTTAATGTCACTGATTAGTTTCCATAATTTCTTACTTACTCCTTCAGGAACAGGCTGTGCATAAGCACAGAGTGCTTGGACTCTGAATCTGCCTGGTTTTGTGACCTCGCACTTTCTGGCCTGGCTACATCTTGTCATTTGCCTTCAAAGTGCCTTTTGTTTGAATAACCCTTGGCAATTCCCGCAGTGCATTTACTCCTTAGTATCCACTTGCTTGAACTGGATTGTTGATGTGGCACCAATACTCCTTTACCAGCTTTCAGGACATCAGTGTTACATGCACGATTCCCTTTATTCTCAGAAGATCAAGATAAATCCTTCTTTCTTTAGACCCCTTTGGAAAAGATAGAGCCTTTGCAACATCCATCTCATTCTTATGAACTTAAGTGTCAAGCCATTTTCCAGAATAGTCTGCAGTAGTAAAAGCAATACTGCCTTTTTTGTACATCCTTTGACTTTTAGCTGCCTTTTCCAGTTCCATTATTGACCCCTCATTGCTGCTGTCTGTGTGACTCCTAGGCTAGTTCTTCATTCCCATTTATGACAGATGAGTCAGAATCAACTTTGTTGTTTACCACAATCAAGGTTGATGATGAAAGACTGGACAAAGCTTGTTTTTTTTGTGTTTTTTGGTGGGGGGGTTCTCTTTAGATTCTTCGGAATCGCTATCTGTTAAAGGGACATAATGATCTTTGCTGTCGTCAATGCTGGTAGCTATTTCATCTGAAGTTGGAATCTGTAAAGATTTTCAGGTAGAATTTAAATACGTACATAACCTTGCATCAGTTTATAATCAAACTCAAAATAGATATCTGTATTTAGGGTCTATCATGGGCTCCCTGCCACGTATCTAAGTTTTAAATAAAAGAAAGCTACACCAAAACATTTTGCTTGGCTTTTTCTAAAACTAAGCTCACTATGAACTTGATGAAATGTCCATGAATCATAAAAGGAATTTTGTTCAGAAAGACATGGGTCATTCTGTGTCCAAATCACCCAGTGGTTCCAAGATGACCCCCTAAGACTCCCCTGAAAAAAAATTCACAGGCATACCTACACCAGACTTGGAAAATCCCAAATGTAAAGCCCCTGTCACACTTATTCAAAATCAACAAGAATCAAGCAGAACCAGCCGGAATGGAGAATTTGCGCAACATTCCAGTGGGAATTTCAAATTAACCAAAATTCTTACAGCTCTGAAAGAATGCCGTTCGAATACTTAGAATGCGCTTCGAACCCCCCTCAAATGATTCTTGCACATTCTGGGAGTATTAGCTCTTGAATGCAGCTTGAATGTAGTTGGAACACAGAAGGAATATTTAGAATGCTGTCAGAATGCAGTCAGAATATTTAGAATACACTTCGAATGCCGTACGAGTGCGGTTCAATTGCTGCCTGAACTCCACCCGAAGTCTGGTTGGAAGGTGCCTCGAATGCTGTACGAATTCACCTCGAATGCAGTCAGAACGCTCCTGGAATGGCCGCCGAATATGGTTGGAACATCCAAGAATTCAAACAGAATGCAGCTCGAATACTCAGAATGTACTTAGAATGTAATGCGAGTGTCCCATATGCGTAGATTGAGTAATTGCTGATTCCAGCAGGGGAACGTAAATATGCCACTAAAACTGACGCCGAATGCGTAAGAGTTAACAGGTATGCGTAATTAATGAAAACTGGCCACACCTGATAATGTTGAGAGTTTTCGGAGTTTCTGTAATGGTAATTTAAATGAATGATTGAAAACAGGTTATAACTAATCATTATTTTTAAGCCAGTTCACCAGCCGCCACTGATTCCAGCGGCAATCGAAAGATTCCAACGGCATTCGAAGCACATTCCAGCTGAATTGTTTAAATATCGAAATAGATTCCTGCAGCAATCGAAATACATTTGAGGTGCATTCTGGCTCATTAGAGGCGCATTCTGGCAGGATTTGACGTGGCTTGCCGTTTCGAATCTCCCTCGAATGCAGTCAGAATGTTTTGAATGCTGTTGGAATGCCGTGAGAATATTTATAATGCAGTCAGAGTGCAGTTAGAATACACTTTGGATGCCGTTCGATATTTCTCCACTTCGAATGCACCTGGAAAGTTTTGAGCATGAGCAAAACATTCGGGCCAGCCACAAGAACGGGCCTGAATATTTGGAATGCACTCAAAATGCAGTCAGAATTTTTAGAACGCACTTTGAATATCCAGGAATATACAAAGAATTTTTATTCCGACGGCATTACGGCTCATTCCGCCTCTAGTGTGACAAGGGTTTTAGATTTGCATCTCTGATGGATTTTAAAATACAGCATTTTGAAAATCGATTTATGACATTCTGTCCTACTACAGACATTCATGGCTCCTCTTGTATTCCATGTGCAACTGTAAAACCTGGAAAAGAGAGCTATCTTTTGCTGTAGAATTCAAAAATGCCATCAAATACGGTGTAGCTCATTATTTTCTCAGAGATAAAGACCTAATATTTGAGATTTTGTTGTAAATAAGTCTGATGTGGGTACACTTGTGATTTTTTTCAGGGGAATCTGAGAGGGTGACCGGGGAAATTTCCCAAAAATTGGCTGATTTGATATGGAATGATCAACATGTGTGTTTAGAAGTACAAACCATGATGAATACCTTAGCAATGCAACTGCTGTCAGACAAAAATGTTGTTAATGACAGCACATGCCACAGAGTAAATAATATACACTAAAACAAATATACAGTCGGTCCTCTCTAACTTTAGACATTCATACGGCCTTGGTGACAGAGAAGAACTGGGCAATTCAGTAATCACAGTGTCGACATCACTTTCCGAGTCCTAGCAGAAGAGATAAATATGTAAGGGATAATGGACAACAGGGTATTGGGTATCAGACATTAATGAGCGTTGCGGTAGAAATGCAGCCACAATACAAAGTATGCATTAATTTCTGAAAACTAAATGCCATGATGTCCTTAGTGCAGCAACCATGGTATAAGCTGAATAATCATTATGTTAATTTTAAAGTATAATTTGCAAGTCTAAGTTGTTTCTAGAGCTAGTTTCCTTCCATACATTGTCTTTTCTTAAATTACTGGGCAAACTTTTGTTACTAATGCTAAATGTCTTCTTGCTATGGCGTAGAAAGAGCTATTAGGATCATCCCTCTGAACTTACACATCACAGTGATCTGTTAAGTCTTAGCTAGGTAAAATCACTCTGCTCTTCCTCCAAAATGTAGTGCAATGGTAATAAATGCTATTTCAAACATATGTAATATGTAACAAAAAGATGTACTTTAATCTGTTTACTAATGTGAAACTCCTGTCACAAAATCTCATATCTCACTGGGCGAATTAATATGCGCATCAAAATGCTGTATGTAGAATTTGATAATGAACTAGAACTGCATGCCAGATAGAATAGAATAATTGCAATGAGAGGAATAACTGTATATTTAATAAGATGTCCTCATGACATAAATACTTACCGTTGCTTTCTTTGTAAATGATGAATCATTCTTTGGGGGCTTGGGAACATCTGAGGGCACAGGACTCTCCTTATTTGCCGTAGAAATCTCCTGTTCAAGCTGGCAGAAGTAGTCCATTGTCATTTTTTCGCCTTGCCTTTGAGGTTTCTGAACGTACCAACAGACACTTTTAACTAACCAAGGATTGTTCAGCACACATCTGCGGTAAGGCAAGAATGTCCTCTTTGAGAGATGATGTGGTATCATCTGGTACCCGATGAACCCAACGCATTTTTTTTTGCCTAAAATGAGTTGTATTAATCTGCTAGTCTCCCAAAACGGCACAAATATTCAAGCTTTAATAACTTGATTTGTGTAAACTCCATCAAAGTCACTAAAAAGTTTTTTTTTTTATTTTAAATCAATCCAACAAGACTGTAAATTCCTGTACAATCTAATAATGGTATTCAGTAATGAAGCTATGTTATAAAATGCATTATATTCAGTACATTTTTGATCAGATTTTTCAGTCTTCTGAAATATTCCGTTCATAAATGTATTCATTTCTACCTTGATTTTTTATATTAAGCATATAAAATAAATGTTTAAAACAAAAGACTTCATTGCTTGTACATTAGCTGCTATTTTAACACATCAGCAGAATACATTGAACACAGAATAATAAATTTCTTTGAAAATGAATGAAACCATCATCTGATGGTGTTGACTAACTGCTGATAGTGTTGACGGACTACTGATGGGGATGAAAACTAATGAAGTATATTAGCATTTTTTTTCCTCAAATGACTAATTGAGGTCACAACTGATGAAGAAAAATAACAGCAGTGTTAAAAAGTATTTTATTATAATTATTATTATTTAGGTCACAGATTCATCTTATGGAGTTGACAAAATGGAATGTGTTTTCCTCAGTTGTGAGCTACCCCTAACACTCCGACGGCCCGCCCACGGGCCTGTCAGGGAAGTTAAAAACAAGAACAGATTTCAATTTACCTTGAGTAGGTCCTTTATAGGCATTTTAAGAGAATGTTACCGGATGTCAAATTTTTTTCACAATTATGAACTAAGATCATAATAATGTCAAGACGGTGTTGACGTGTAAGATGTAAACTTTCTGGGCCATACTTACGAAAGGTGTTTAAGCCGTTACACGCGTGTTAGCACTGAGCCAATGACTAAAATTCTTAGACGCACACTACGATGCATGTTTAAAGTTAGACGCTGGCAAAATTACACTGACATTTAGGCAGCGCTTATCTCAAACAATAGAAATACTTAAACATAGACAGGGGGTTGTTTAGCGAGCATTCTAGTGACAAAGTCAGAAATAACACACCTCCGAGGAGAATGGACACGTTACAGGTATTTGTAACAGCTCAAGCTGAAGCAAATGAACTTGAAGAACATGGTTGTATTAGGGCTCCAAGAGTTTTCAGAGACAGGATGAATCCTTTGGAGGATTTTAAAGAAACTGAATTCATAAGATGTTTCAGGGTATCAAAAGAGACATTTAACAATTTACTTGGGATTCTTAGATTGGACTTGGATCACCCAACACGACGAAGCAATCCTCTTCCAGCTGCATTACAGTTGGCTTGTGCATTGCGATTTTTCGCTTGTGGAACATTTCAAATTGTTGCAGGTGACACATCTGGGATCTCTCAACAAGCTTATGGAAAAGCTGTGCATAGGGTTGCTGCTGCAATCTGTGCCAACAAGCCACAGTTTCTGTCATTCCTAGGAGCTTTAGATGTAAAGCGACATGTCATGGATGGTTTTCGGCATATAGCTGGTTTCCCTGGAATTATTGGTGCTATAGACGGAACGCATATTCCTGTTCGCAATCCAGCAGCCAATCAAATCCCATTTAACAGATTGAACTGAGGTCATCAAGATTAGACGGGCATTGGTAGACACGGATAAATAATCAGCTGTTTAGAGTGTTTCGTAGGATGTGATTAAAACACACGTTTAGCTAGAAGCGTCTAAGTCATATTTATACACGTCTAAACGCTACACATGGATAATTGATAGACACCTTTTATAGTTACGGCCCTCTTTGTTTAAATTATCCAAAAATGCAGAAATTTCCAAACCACCTGCCCCAACAATGCATCTACCATGAACAGGAAGAGTAAAAGGAGTCCACAGGGTAATAGCTGACCACAATATCTCCTGATTTATTCAAGACTTTAAAATCTGATGGAGTTGACAGACAGTGAGGACACCCTTTTGAAAACAAAACTTTAAAGGTCAAATGTACAGGTTCCAAATTTTTTAAAGATTAATTTTGAAGCTATTTTAGTGATGCATCCTTCGGGAAACGATGGTAGAAAAGCTCCTCGTTGTAGCAAGAATAGGCAATACACATTGGAACACAACAATGAAGATGGGAAGATGATGTTGCTTTACTCATGCTTGGAGTCAGTTGTTGTTCCAATGAAAATGTCATTTCAGCAAACGTTGAGAGATTGGCCAAGTCGACTACAAGTAATAAATATCAAGGAAAGGTCAACTTGAGAGTAGGATTTGAGCATAAAGACAGCTTAGCGCGTTGAAATAATCTTCGTACTGAAGCCGGTGAACATATCACACGTGAAGATTTCGGGCTTAAAATGGCTTCAAATGTGAATAATACGGCCACAAAACACATCAACAGATTATCCGAGTTTCGTTTTATGAATCTTTTTTAACGATCATTGAATGTTTAAGGCTAAGACGAAGTTAAATAAGACATAAACATACCTCAGAATTCCACCGTTTCACATGTGAGTTTTGGTTGGCAGCAACCAACTTGAAGTCAAAAAAACTCACTTTCACGGCCAGTAAATGGCAAAAATCTTACACCAAACGATAAAATATATCTTCTTTGAAGTACACAGTAAAAATCGGCTAAAAAAAGACCGAACAAAAGGTCAGAGCAGTCACTAAAGTATTGGAATGTCATGCACCGCCAGTCAAACTCTTTTAGTTATCAAGGAATGTAGAGTTCGCTTGCACACCACGGTCTTGTTGCTATGGAGTGATTTGTCACGTGATCAATTGCTGCAAATGGCCTAATGATTAGTTTAATCTCCAATATAATTCTTTAAAAACACACACGGTAGTTCCAGTATTGACCTACACAGGGCGCACTCTGAAATATGTTATGCACACTTTATACATACGCTCAAGTTTGCACAGCTATCCTTATTAGGACACTGCATTGACTTCTATTCTTTATGGACAGCCTAACCCTACCCCTAACCCTAACCATAACCAAATCATGCCTAACATGAACCTTAACCTAATCTCTATTCATCTCTATTCACACCTGACCCCTAACCTTAACCAGGACCTCTGGTTCTGACAAAGCCAGTGTGTATGCTGGGAAAAGTCTCCGATAGGTAACAAAAATGAGCCCACACCAGGGATGAGCCGTCAGGGTAGGCAGGGTAGGCACTGCTTACCCCAGGCTATCATCAAAAATAAAGTTGTTAACAATTATTGATCATTTTAATACCTGATCTAATTTTGAAGCCATTTGATATATAGTTTGTCTTTATGCTGTTGCTTTAAGTCACTGAGTTATAATTACACTACAGCGCCGACTTCTGGCCAGGCAGAGGCTTTCAAATCAGTCTTATCTTTGCAGGGCAGGCACAGCTCTGAGATGCCTTTGAATGACGTGGTATCAAAGACGTTGTTTTCGCGCATGCGCAGTGTTTTTTCATATGCTTTATTATGTACGCAAAAAGGCAGGACGCTACGCTGCCTTTATGCGTAAGTGTCACAGGCTAGTCATTCAATCTGGATGTTCGGTGTCTTCGTGGATTCACACGAGAGGCCGCCGCTTCCTTCTACGAGCGCAGTTGAAGAAACCAACATGGCGTAAAGTGCACCGCACTTCTCAATTTCCCATAGACTATAATGGAGAAATTCCTGCTATTTTCCGCCGAACTAAGGGGTCTTCCAAAAAGATTTCAACATATTTGTGATTGAAAAACAAGAATAAAAATTAATGCGCAATTTTACATGGCACTGTTCGAGACGTCGAAAATATAAAAACGTCTTTATGGGAAGCACAGCACTAACTAGCCACTTGTCTAGCTGGCGTGTAGGTAATCGAGTTGCTGTAGACAGCAGTGATGGCAAACTTTATCTGTAATTTAGCTTGCTAGATAAACTTACTTGGCACAATAAACTCATGTTGCTTACAAAGGGTGATGGCCAGTTAGCTCTCATGTCCATGTAATGTTAGCCAAGTTGCATATCTACATATAACATTAGCCATAGCGAATGACCTCGCAAATGTTCGTGTAACGTTAGTGGTGTTCATTCCGGATGAATTGTACAAATAAAGGCATCCTTAGCAGGCATCGGCCTATCTAGGGACTATTTAGCGAGCAAGCTGTGATTTTTTTTTTTTTAATTACCATAACGCAATCCTAGCTGGGGCTATATAGTACACTCATTGATTCACACCTACGTCAATCAAATTTAAGGCTTAACTAGCTAGCTAGCGTTAGTGATGTCATCTTGTTTGATTTTCCCGCTTATTTTAAGCGGGAAAAAAAAACAAGATGACATCGCTAACGCAGCAAATATTTGGATTTTGTCAGGCTAAAGGCCGACCTCATCGGATTATACAGCTCTGTTATGGTCAAGGAAAAATCTCCCCTTCAACTGCTGGCTTTCTTGGTGGAGAATGACCTTGAACAAACTATCCAGAGGCCACAAAACTGCTGAAATTGGTGCTGACAATTCCAGCTACCACAGCGTCAGTGGAGCGGTCTTTTTCTGCCTTAAAACGCGTCAAGACCTACAACCGCAACAGAACGGAGCAAGGGAGATTTTCATGTTTGGCTCTCATGTCAATTGAGAAAGAGAGACTTGTTAAGCTGACGGCCAAAACAGATGAGTTTTACAACGCTGTCATCAACATCTTTGTCAAAAAGGACAGACGCATGGACTTCATCTTCAAATAAAGTAAGTGCGCTTTAACCACTTCTCTCCCCCTCCGCTCTCTTTTACGCACACACAAACTATCCAGACTGTCATATCTGTCGTTATGCATCTAATAACAACCTTGTGCCTAAAGTTTTCTCATTTTTGTTTGTTTGATAGAATGCCGTGGGTTTTTAAGTTTTGTAGTTTGTGTGTGTTGACATTGTTATGATGCGGTGAAGAGAGATGTGGTCAAAGATGGAATGCGTTTGAAGTGTACTTCGCTTGTCTGGTTAATATGGTTTAGCAATAGATAGATTAATTGCATTAAGTATAGGGAAGAGATCCCTTAAGCATGGATCGGTGCAGGCAAGCCGTTATGTTGTTTTGCGAGCTTTCTCCACCTTTCTCTCTCGCTAGGGCCTTCAACTTTTATTCAGACATAAAAGCGAAATAAAAAATATTGAACCTTCAAGATTATTTGAAAACAAAGTACACATTAATTCTGAATGAATACAATAAATCAAATTCGCTAGAAAACGTCATAAGCTTCAAACATTTCGCATTTAATTGGTTTCAAACCTCCCTCCTATGCGCACATAGTGCGACAAGTTAAATAATACATTGATAACAACTCAAACACAGATTTGATTTCACTCTTAAGAGTTTCAAAATAAACTAAAAGTCAAAATCTAACGAAAAACGCAACTTTGTGCGTGTCCGGTGTCTTTCAAGTGTCTTTTAAGTCCCTTTAAATCCGTTAATCCCCGCAAATGCATGATGTCATTAATCCAGATTTGCAGTGTTATTATTTACAGCATTCAACAGTTTTTGGAGTAATTATGTTTGATTTTGCCTGTGTTTTTACCGCTGACTTCATACATAAAATATTAATTAGTTTTTACGTTTCGGTCTGCCACTGCCTACCTCGACCCTAACCTCACGGTTCGTTACTGGCCCACACACAGCATCAGTTCACTCCCCCTTCTCCCATTCATTTGCACTGATAAAGAACCAAGGTCATCATATTCTTAAACACGTTCATGTTTAGTTCAGTTCTGCAGGACTCAGTTAAGCTTCAAGATACCATTTTAATTACGCAGACACATGACTAAACATTAATGATAAACTCAAACAACTTTGTTTTTTTCCAGCTACAAAGCCCCTTAAAATGGCTAATCTCATTTTTCAACTACTCTACCAAGTCTAGTCAACCTTCTTTTTACAATTTAACAAAATTTGTGATTCTCAGAATCACCCATGAGTCCAACTCACAATTGCGTTTTCTTTTTCAACCTTTTACTAAAACAGGCTCGTTTCTAAATTTTTTCCCAAAAACTCGTTTTTTCCACCAAAAACACAAGGGTAGGTCACACTGCGGCCGTGCACCCACACAGTACACTTCCATAGACAGTGACACAATGAACATTTAACATATACCCCCAAGTTTTCTTTTATATGTCATGGAGAAAAAAACTTGCTGCTATCTCTTCCTTTCCCAAAATAGTGCTAAATTGACTTAACTTAGCTTAAGCCGAGCACTGCCTGGACTTATCTTTCTATAAGCTAAAAGGCTATACAAACTTAACTTACTATAAGTCGGGAGACTATACAAACTTATCTTACTTTAAGCCGATGGACTCCAAACCCTGACAGATCTCACAGCTTTGACAGACACTGCGGTGGTACTTAATTATCATTTACCGCACTACTTACTTAGTACTTAAGCACTGACTCATGAGTTCCTTTTTAATAGGAAGCTTGGCAGCAATTTTTTTCATCCAGTACACATAAAACACAGAGTCAGCAGTGGTATATGTATTTTACCATCAGGACTTCAACTCCTCTGCCATAGAGAAACATAGGTAAAGGAAAAGTTCTTTACTTTATTTGCTTTATTGCGCTGACAGACCTAGTTCTCTGTAGCTGGGAGATGAAGGCCTTCCCAGCTCTGCTCGCTACCTGATTATGCCAGTAATTGTTGTGGAGCAGAGGGATTGAAGCCGATCATCTTTTATCAATTTTATTATGCTGATGAAATTATGAGAAAGCAGTTGAACAACTTATACAAACAAAAAACAACTGCTGATGTCAGTGGCCCCCTGGCTCCAGGAACCGAGACCCCTGAATGAATATAGCAGAATAAAGTGGGTTGTTCTTTACAGTAAAGTTCCCACTGATTGGGCACAGAGAAATACATGCAGGGGAAAACCAATGAATGAGCTATAGTGGGTTTTGAAGGGACACTCAAATAGTAGCATTGAAAAGGGGTTGTGGACTGAAGACAGGTATAAGAAGGAGGGGGTGAAGAGGGAAGGTAAGAAATGCTTCCTTCCTCCACAACAGCAAGGAGTCACCATTTTTGCATCAGAATTGGACGTTTTTAACATGCAATTGCGCCTTTATTTTGGAAAGTTTTTTTTTTTCTATTTTATGAGCCGGCTGCATTTGCCTTTACTTCTCTTTGGATAATGTTGTGTTTTAGTCCTTATTTTTTGCTTCACATCTATTTTTTGGATGCATTTCTGGAATCCTCCAGGGAATATATCCCTGGGTGTTCAGTCTCAGTTAAATAAATGCCGGTAAAGGTGATGGATTTCCCTTTTGACATGTGTGTTAGCTACTGTATAGTATGATTTATCTATGCCTATCTGATTGCGCAGTATCAAGAGGGATGTAATGGGGGAAAAAAAGCCACTAGATGGCAGTATTGACAATTTTTTTGTTAAGCCCAGTCTGGAGCTAGGTTGGGCATGTCCTGGGCATGCCTCAGAGGGGGCTGGACAAGAGTATATAAGGAGAAAAATTGAGAGAGTGGAAGAGTAGTTGGAGAAATTGCAAGGAGAAATTGTGGAAGGATACATTTGACCAGACCTGTCACTCTTTTCAAGACCTGTGAAGCTTTTTGTGGATTTTTGCCTGTGTTGGAGCATTTTCCTGTCCCAGGACATTGCAACAAAGCAGCCCATCTCAATTACCAAGGGACTGTAACTATCTTTTTTTATTTCAATCTTGGTCAGTAGGGTAGAGTGTAGATTAGTTCTAAGTGTTTGTTTAATTAAATCTGTTGAAGTTTAAGAATTTTGTCTGTCATCCCTTGCTGTCCGTGACGGCATAACAAATTGACGCCATAACAAATTGGGGCCATAACAAATGGGGGCTCGTCCGGGATAGACTATTGTGCGAGTCATTTATTGAAAATCTAAAATTTCAAATTGTGAAATTGTTTTTTGAATTTTCCTAGATATATATTGGCAGATCAACAGCAATGGATGATTTCTTGGCATCACCAACCGTAGAGGTTTTGAAGTCTTTTAAAAAGACAGAACTGCTAGAAATATGCAGACAGTTAGAGCTGACAGATGTAAAACCAGCCATGCGAAAAGCAAGACTGGCTAGAGAGATTGTTGAATATTACATTGATGAAAATGTGTTTGCACCAGGAGATCTGGAACAGTTTCCAGTGGAAAATCCAAATGAAGAAATGGAACTTAAATTAAAAATGCTAGAGATAGAAAGGGAGGAAAAAGAAAAACAAAGGCAGTTTGAGTTTGAAAAATTAGCAAGAGAAGAGAAAAGAGAGAGAGAAAGAGGAAAGAGCAGAAAGAGAGAGACAGAGACAGAGAGATTTCGATTTAGAAAAATTAGAGAAGAAAGCCTCCAAATGGAGCTGCTAAAAATCAAAATGCAAGCTGAAAACAAATTTTGGGCTAGCCAGGAGGTAAAGCTGGTGCCTCCATTCTCAGAGAAGGAGGTTGATAAGTATTTCCAGTGCTTCGAGAAGGTAGCTAAGAGTTGTCAGTGGCCAAAGGAACACTGGCCTCTGATGTTGCAAACTGTCCTCAAGGGTAAAGCTCAACAAGCCTATTCGGCTTTGTCTGCAGATGATTCCTCTGATTATGAGGTTGTCAAAAAGGTTATTTTGACAGCTTATGAGTTGGTTCCAGAGGCTTACCGACAGAAATTCAGAGGTCTGAAGAAATCTGGCAATCAGACTTATGTGGAATTTGCTAACGAGAAGAAGGTTTGCTTTGAGCGCTGGTGTACTTCTATGGAGGTCAATGATGATTTCAGCTCACTAAAAGAGATGGTGTTAGTTGAAGAATTCAAGAACTGTGTCAAGGATGATATTAAGACCTACCTTAATGAGAAGCAAGCACTGAATTTGCAATCAGCTGCCAAGTTTGCAGACGAATATGTTCTCACACATAAGTCCAAATTTCAGTCTAGCAGTAAAAATAGATGGTCCCAATTTCAGAAGAAAGGTAACGGTGATACCCAAGATTCCTCACCCAAAGACAAATCTGGTGATTGTGCTCAGAAATCCAGTCAAAGGTCTGATCAAAGTGTGAAAGCTGACAGTGACAAAAGTGGTCTAGTTTGCAATTATTGCAAGAAATCTAGTCATGTTACAACTAACTGTTGGTTCCTTAAAGCTAAGAAAGCAAAAAAAAAGGATACCAAACCCAATGCCTTTGTGAAGACAAGGTTAGAAACCCCTGTAGTAGATGATCGATCTTCTAAATTGCCTGCTCCTTGTGAGGCTAAGAAGCCTGATACTGCTGACTTTGTGAGGGAGGAATTTCTTCCATTTGTGTCAGAGGGATTTGTGGCTCTGAATGAGCATTCTCCTCCTGTCCCCATATATATCCTAAGGGATACCGGAGCTTCTCAGTCACTTTTGTTGATGGACTCCTTGGAGTTACGTGATGAGACCGCTTCTGGGGATTTCATACTTGTACAAGGTATTGAAGGGAGAACTGTATCTGTACCCCTGCGCTCTGTATACTTGAAGTCAGATTTAGTTACAGGACAGGTAAAGGTGGGACTTATGTCAAGTCTACCTATCAAGGGTGTTTCTCTGTTGCTAGGCAATGACCTGGCTGGGGGCAATGTAGTTCCCCTGTTCATCTTACTTGCAGCCGAGCACTGAAGATGGCGATGAAGACCCATCTCTGTATCCTTCCTGTGCAGTGACTCGTGCTATGGCCAAGAAGGCTCAAGAAGAAGATGATGTGGTGCCGTCTAGCACCTTGAATAGTCATGACTCAGGTGGTTCGCCTCATGACTCTGTTCAGCCTACTATGGTTTCTCCATTTGAGGACTTATCAGACACTTTTATCAGTTCTCTATTCAGCCAGCCAGATGGGTCTGGTGATTCTGATGTGTCTGGAGACTTGTCTCTGTCCAGAAAGCGGTTGATTCAGGAGCAAACCAATGATCCTGAAATTTGTGTACTAAAGAAGAGAGCCCTTCCTGATGAAGAAATAGACGCAGTTCCAGTTGGGTATTATCTCAAGGATGGAGTGTTGATGCGGAAGTGGCGCCCTCCTGATATCCCTGCCAATGCAGATTGGGCAGTGGTCAAGCAAATTGTTGTTCGAAGGTCTACAGGAATGAGATCTTAACAATGGCTCATAGTTTGCCTTTAGGAGGTCATCTTGGTGTTAACAAGACTGTTGACAAGATCATGAAACACTTCTTCTGGCCTGGACTTCGGAAAGATGTTTCCAACTTTTGCAAAACCTGTCACACTTGTCAGGTAGTTGGAAAACACCAGTTAGACCCACCTGTAGCTCCATTGCAGCCTGTCCCAGCATTTGGGGAGCCCTTCTCCAAGGTCATTGTTGATTGTGTTGGTCCATTACCCAAGACTAGATCTGGAAATCAGTACTTGTTGACAATCATGTGTGCATCTACCAGATTCCCTGAAGCCATACCTCTACGCAACATCAAGGCAACTGCAATCTCGAAGGCTTTGATAAAGTTCTTCACATTGTTTGGCCTTCCCAGGGAAATTCAGTCAGATCAAGGTAGCAATTTCACTTCCGGATTGTTTCAGCAGGTTGTGTATGAACTAGGTGCAAAGCAGATTCTTTCCAGTGCCTATCATCCAGAGAGTCAGGGTGCCTTAGAGCAGTTTCATTCCACTCTCAAGACAATGATGAGGACTTATTGTTATGACCATGAGAAAGACTGGGATGAAGGTGTTCATTTGCTGTTGTAGCAGTGCAGGAGTCTACTGGATTCAGTCCGTTTGAGCTAGTGTTTGGCCATGAAGTGAGAGGACCTTTGCTATTGTTGAGTGAACAATGGCAAGAGAAAGAGCCGCATATCAGTCTGTTAGACTATGTTAGCAAGTTCAAGGAAAGACTGCGTGCAGCTTGTGACCTAGCCAAAGAGAACTTGAAATCAAGTCAGGGAAAAATGAAAACTTGGTATGATCATAAGGCTAGAAGCCGTGAGTTTAAACCAGGGGACAAAGTCCTTGTGTTGTTTCCCTTGCAGTCCAATCCATTGCAGGCTAGATTTCATGGTCCTTATAAAATTCTGACAAAACTCAATGATCTCAATTACATTGTGAAGACAGATAGGAGAAAGCCAAAACAGTTGTGTCACATTAACATGCTGAAGCCTTATCATGATAGGAATGCTAGGGTTGCAGCTGTCGCTTCGGATCCTCCTATGGCCGAGACTTGTGAAGATGAGGGGGAGTTTCAAGATGATGAACCTAGAATTAAAGCTGAAGTTCTTTCATGTAAATCGTCAAATTCTGAAGTGTTGCAAAATCTTGATATAAAACTCCAGCACTTAGAACCCTCACAGAAAGATCAGTTTGAGAGGTTGATCAAGAAATATAAAGATCTATTTCCTGATGTTCCAAAGAGAGTTTCTATAGCCTCTCATGATGTAGATGTTGGTGATGCCAAACCAACAAAACAGCATCCGTGCGGATGAATCCTGAAAAAGAAAGATTGCTGAGAAAGAGGTTGAGTACATGTTAGAACATGATATTATCAGACCCTCTAACTCAGATTGGAGTTCACCCTGTGTTCTACTTCCAAAACCTGATGGAAGTACTAGATTCTGTACAGATTATCGCAAAGTCAATGCTGTAACTAGAACTGATGTGTTTCCAATACCTAGGATTGATGATTGGATCGATAGAGTAAGGCAAGCAAAGTTTCTGACCAAGATTGATTTATTGAAGGGTTATTAGTGTGTGCCTTTAACTGAGAGGGCCAAAAGCATCTCTGCTTTTGCCACACCATCTGGGTTATACCAGTATGAAGTCCTACCCTTTGGCATGAAAAATGCCCCAGCCACGTTCCAAAGGATGATACAGTCTACAATCGCCGGATTGCCCACACGGATGCGTACATCGATGACCTGATCACATGGGTGACTCCTGGGAAGAACATCTGAAAGATGTAGAGACGCTGTTCCAGCGCTTGACCCGGGCTAACCTGACTGATAACCTGAACAAGAGTGACTTTGGTTGTGCTACTGTCACGTATCTTGGTTACGTCATAGGCCAGGGTAAGGTGGCACCCATAAATGCTAAAGTCCAAGCCATCATGGACTTTCCAGTTCCTGACAACAAAAAAGTTTGCGCCACTTCCTTGGAATGATCGGGTACTACCGCAAGTTCTGCAAGAACTTTGCTGAGATTGCTCTCAGTCTCACCAACCAACTGAAGAAAGGCGTAAAAAGTTCACTTGGGATGAAGCATGCCAAAGAGAGCCCGATCGCCTGAAGTCTCTGCTGTGTCACTTCCCGTGCTCAAATCTCCTGACTTCAACAAACCGTTCTCCATGGCGGTCGATGTTAGCGACCAAGCTTGTGGATCTGTGCTCCTACAGAGAAGTGACTCTGATGATATTGAGCATCCCGTGGCATACTTCTCCAGGAAGTTCAATCGCCACCAAAAGAACTATTCCACAATTGCGAAAAAGCTGTTGGCTCTGGTTCTATCCTTACAACACTTTGAGGTTTATGTTTGTACAGGGCAAAAGCCAATGATTGTATATACTGACCACAATCTGTTAATGTTTTTGAGTAAGATGAAAAACAAGAATCGGAGATTGTTGAATTGGAGTTTGATTTTACAGGAGTTTGACTTGGAAATTAAGCATGTAAAGAGTACTGACAATGCAATTGCTGATTTCTTATCCCGTGTTTGAGTATGTGTATATATATCACGTGTTTATTAGCATATTGTATTATATGTATATATACACAAGTGTCTACTTAACCATTTTTGTATTGAAAAGAAAAATTTTACCTATATGAGTCAAAATTTTTCCCTTTTTGAATGGAGGTGTAAAAAAAAAAAAAAAAAAAAAGCCACTAGATGGCAGTATTGACAATTTTTTTTTGTTAAGCCCACTCTGGAGCTAGGTTGGGCATGTCCTGGGCATGCCTCAGAGGGGGCTGGACAAGAGTATATAAGGAGAAAAATTGAGAGAGTGGAAGAGTAGTTGGAGAAATTGCAAGGAGAAATTGTGGAAGGATACATTTGACTAGACCTGTCACTCTTTTCAAGACCTGTGAAGCTTTTTGTGGATTTTTGCCTGTGTTGGAGCATTTTCCTGTCCCAGGACATCGCAACATAGCAGCCCATCTCAATTACCAAGGGATGGTAACTATTTTTTTTTTATTTCAATCTTGGTCAGTAGGGTAGAGTGTAGATTAGTTCTAAGTGTTTGTTTAATTAAATCTGTTGAAGTTTAAGAATTTTGTCTGTCATCCCTTGCTGTCCGTGACGTCATAACAAATTGACGCCATAACAAATTGGGGCCATAACAGGGATCACTTGGAATCAAGCATAGCGCTGAATAGAACAAGGACATTTAAAATGGCTTCAAGAGGCTCTACCTGTGAATATAAGAGGGATCTGCAAAGATTTGTTTATTTAGCCAAGGAAGTACATTCTATCATATGGGCCAATGAAATATAGTATGTTTTCAAAATAAAAATTATAATTAAAGGAGCTGTGTCACAATTACTGTACATGTTCACAACTTTGAACAAAGTGAATCTGCTCAACTGCAAGTCAAAATCTACTTCCATCCCTGCTATTTCCTCATCGTTTTGCATTGTATTTAAATATTTTAGTTGCTTAAGCATTATGCTTTTTATACTAAGGAGTTTTCTATAGAAATTGGAGGATTCAAAGTGCTATTTTAGAGCTTTAGCCGAAGGATATGAAGAGTGTAAGCTCCTGTGAGTCGCTTTTGATGTGTACAGTGATGCTTGACTTGTTCTTTTGGGTGTGTTCAATAGCTTACATAAAGCAAACAAAAACAAAAAAAAAAAAAACGAGACCCCTCATCTCACGACCAGCTTGGGCTGCTGTCACATGCAAGCTGTAGCTGAATGTGGCGCTCTTGAGCTACAGTAGTCATTCATGGCTGCCATAAGGGGGATTGGTCAGCAACAGGGCCTGTTCCCTGTTCTTGGACAGACAGATTGCTGACTGGTGACAGTCCAAATGACGCGCCTCTTCTTGGCGGCTGAGACCTGCCAGTAACATGCCAATGGCTCTTTTTCTCTCTCGTGCCATAAGCCATGCCATTTTCTTGATGCCATAGCATTTTTCTTTTTTTTTTTTTTTGTTCTTTCTCCAGACACATGGCACTGCTATGGGAGCAAGTTTTGCCCCTGATTATGCCAATCGTTTTATGGGTCAATTTGAACACCAATTTGTGTATAATAATAATCCATATCCATTGTATTCTGGAGAAGGTATATTGGTGACATATTTTTGATTTGGAAGGGTTCAAAATGTGATATCCAGGCCTTCTCACAGTACCTCAATAACTGAATTGATTCTATTAAATTCAATATGGAATGTGATGGTCATCAGGTAAGTTTTTTGGATACATGGGTAGTTTACAATGGGAGAGACATTTACACTGCGCTTTTTACCAAACCTCGGACAGAAATAGTTTTCTGCATTATTCAAGTTACCATTTTATCCCTCTCAAAAAAGGTCTGCCTTATAGTCAGTTTCATGGAGCAAGACATGTCTGCACAACAGATGGAGATTGCCAAATAGAAGCTCAGAAACTGTTTGTGCAGTTTTCAATGAGAGGTTATCGGCAAGATGTTTTGAAAAAGGCATTTGCAAAGGCTTTTGAGAAAAAACAAAATGAATTGCTTATGAATCAAAAACCAAAAAAATTTTTGTGTTCTTAATACTACTTGTTCACCATTTGGATGTGATATATTTAACGTTCTGAAAAAATATTGGCACATTCTATCTGCTGATGACATTGGTAAAGAGATTTTTAACTCTCCTCCGCTTTTCTCTTTTTCCAGAGCAAAGAATGTTCAGGATATATTTGTTCATGCAGATAGACAAAAGAAATCCACCCATCAGGTGTATCTAGACAATGCCACAGGTTTCTATCCCTGTCGAAATTGTGCTGCATGTTTCCCATTGCAAAAAAAGTCAACACTTTTTTCAGTTTTCTACCAAAAAAAGAGCTTAAAATTATAAAATTGATCACATGCAGCTCTAGAAATGTTATATACTTCCTTGCATGTACCAAATGCGGCACCGAAGGCGACAACTTAGCTTTAGGATCAATAGGCACGAAAGTGCTATTCGCCGTGCTGATTCTAAATCAGCTGTTGCAAGACACCTTTCAGATTTGGCATTGACATGATGGCTTTGAATCAGCATGGTGGAAATGTGGATCAGATTTTACTCCAATGTGAATGCAGATATATATATTTTTTACCTTAAAAAAAATACATTTTAATGGTCTAAATTAAGAACTGGACATCTGTTTTTTGTGACTTCTTTCATACTAGTGGGTATCATTGTCAGTATTTATAAACATTCGCTTGTATATCAGTATTAGCTTTAGCATTTGGTCTGTATTTTATAATTATACTTCTCTGTGCCTGGTGTCTTGACCTGCTACTAATTGGCTTCATGTGTGGTTAATCAAGCCCTAGATCATTGACTAGGTGCACCTGTAGAGAAACTCTCAGATAAAGTGGCTCACTATACATGCTTCATTTTGCACTGAGGAAAGTCCAAATTGGAATGAAATGTTTGCACCTTTGCATTTTTTGCACTTTTGCACATTTTTTGATTTTACAGCCCCTTGATGAATTTAAAAAGAAATATATAAAGTCAAGGCTTAAGTCTGACACTTCCTTTTCTGTGTGCAAGTCCTTCTTTGCTGCATTTATGAATATTTAATGACAGTCATATGCGAGACAGAACGTGTTTACTTAACAAGAACTGGAACATGCAAGTGAAAGCTTTGAAATGTTCAAAATCGTGAAAGAAACTAGATAACTTGGTCGCCACAGGGACCGAGTCGTGTATCTCCTTGATCCCCAAATTTCGGACAAAATGGCCGCCGCCAGCCATTTGGAAATCCGAAATTCGCGAAAATCAGTCTTGAGCATTGTCCAGTCAATATCTTCGCCTGTGTGAAATTTGGAGAAATTCCTGTAATAATTGTGGCTTCCAGAGCCCGGAACAGAAAATCTCTGCGGCACCAGCCCCGGAACTAAACCAAACTATCTCCTGACTATCGTCGTCGGGGAGATACAGAAATGAAAAAATGTGATAAAACATTTGTTGGACATTTTGTTTAAGTACTTTTGAACTTCTCAAATCTTGCTCTGTTGGGCAAATTTTAAAGACACAGGCACACACACTGTCTGAGTGACATTTGCTGCAAAGCCAAAGGGAAAATAGCTCACCACCAACATTTTATGGGTTCTTATTAACAATTGTAGCCCCTGTTGCTAAAAGTACTTGAGTTACAAAATGCCTATCTTGAGCAAGAAGGGTAAGAAGATATAATATATCCATAAAATTTGCTGATTGAAGACTCCAGTGCGAAAAGTACTTCAATCACAAAATGTCTATTTTGAGAAAATTGACTTAGGTTACAGATGTTTTGCCATCCTTATCTCAAGATGTGTGAAAATTAGACTTAAGTACTTTAAGCAATAGGCTCTTCAATTATAAATAATAATTAATGAATCCTAAACTTCTCCTGTGATCTGGAAAAATCTAGTGAATCAACAAAACAAAAATTTTGGATTCTTGACATTTCCTAACCGAAAAAATAACAGAAACTTCATTTTGACGGTTCAAATAACACTAATAGCTAGCGTTTTAAGATTTTCACTGCTTACTGCAAATGAGGGTCAAACTCAGTTTCTCCCAAAAGTGACATATTTACAAGGTTTTTCCAGATCACAGAAGACTTCTAGGCATGATCCTTATATGTGCACATTGGTTTCAGAGGGGATAATAATACCACTTCTCAGAATTGTGCAGACCAGGCACTGAATAAATATTTTTTGGACCAATGTAAATTAAGCATGGGAAGCTGCCATGAAGCCAGTTGTTATGTCCCTCTGCTCCAATGGTGGTCCACTGCCCCAGTTGTCATTTTGTTTCTAACTGCCTATGGTGGCGAATTCGTATTCTTTTTTTGTTTCCAGATGTGCAAATGCACCTGCGCCACCTCACCACCTGATGGCTCCTGGTCCTTTATGAGAGCCCCTGCCCAGAATTAAGATGGAGAGGGTTCACTGACGCGGCAACATCAGCTTTTGTTCTGGCCGACAGCTTTGTGCATCCAAGATGCGCTGTTTTACTTGGATACCCTAATTTGAAACAACAAAAAAAAACCCTCAAGAAACTAGAGCCTGTGTCGCCTCTCCCATTTTTATGTTGCGGTTTGCTTTTGTTTTGTGCTGGTCGTAACACCAGTGGTGTGCATATCACAATAAAAGTGTCGCTCCACAAACCAATCAATAGTGAAAACAAGCCTTAGGTGAAAACCCACATCAGTCAACTGAGGTTCTAACATCAGGATGAATCGGGATGAAGATTCAAAATTCAAGATGGACTGTGAACTAAAGGATGAGGAACAAAGCTCGAATTAGACATGATGAAATATCTAACTCTTGATGACTCCAATCCATGTTTCTGACCATTTCTTTGTTTCCTTTTCTCTACTGTCCCCAGCCTCTCATACCTCCTCCAGCTCCCCATCCCCTGTTACATTCAGGAGAAATCTAAGTTCCCTTTCTTACTCCTCCCTAACCTCTCTAGTGCTTTCTAAACTTCCTATTCCTGCCATATTTGCCAACCTCTCCGTTGATGCTGCTTCCTCTGTGTATAATTAATCTCTCTTCCAGTTGTTATGTATGAGTGTTGTATGTAAAGCACTGGATATCATTTGTAAATGGAGGTTTGTTGGATACTGTTTGTGCTGCCTTACTGGTCAGCTATTTGTTTATTTTGTTCATCATTTAGCACCCTCGGTTGGTATGTCTGTATAACAGTCTGTTTGTAGCAACATATGATCTGATGCAATACTACTTGTTTGTGATGAAATAGGCTAGTGCTTTCTAAAAGTTTCTGGCATCTTCTTACCTGCAGAGGGTCGAATCACCCAGGAATCCTTTCCAGAATGTTCCTAGTCTTTTGAAATGCTGTGATTTTGGTCAGAGAGTTTTTTGTTTTTGCATCAGAGGTACATAGAGGCATTAGAGTGTTATTATAAGATTACACTGTGGATTATTTATAGAAATTTTTGGACCTAATCAGTGAAGAATAAATTTGTTTAAGTTGTCATTGCTGGTTCTCTTTGTTGTGATTTTCAAGTCATAACAGTCTATTGACTCACTCTGACCTCTTGTCTCCAAACCAGTGCGCTCATCCCCCCCTGCCCATGGCTGACTGACTCACTCTGCTCGAGTCATCTATCATTGCAAGCTGCTGAGCGGAAGTGGAGAAACTCCAGATCCTCCGCTGAGTTCGCTGCATATCAGAAGCAGCTGGCAGCCTTAACCTCTGCCACCACACTGGCTAAGTCCTCATTTTATCAATCTAAAATCAATGCATGCATGTCCAACCCATGTAAACTCTTCACCACTTTCTCTTCTGTGCTTACCCCCCCTGCCCCCCCTCCTAACTCATCTCTGTCTGCAGATGACTTCTTAGCCCACTTTGATGGGCTGGTGACTGCCATAGGGGACTCCTTCACCCATCCAGTAACGCTTCCAGATCCACCCAGCAATCCCATTCTTGTCCTGTCTTCCTTCAAGACATTGAAGGCCCCAAACATACTCCATCTGGTAACATCCCACCATGCTACAACCTGTGCACTTGACCCCATCCCATCTCCTGTTCTGCAGTCAATATCCGGTGAGCTTGTTACTTTTGTGTCTCCCCTTATCAACTGTTCCCTCGCCAGTGGTCATGTTCCTTCTGTATTTAAGGTGACACATATTACACTGATCCTCAAAAAACCCTCCCTTGACCCTTCTGATGTGAAAAATTACCGTCCTGTTTCATTATTACCACTCCTGTCTAAAACTCTGGAGTGTGCCATATTCAATTAATTATCATCTTTTTTCCAACAGAATCACCTCCTCAATCCCCAACAGTCTAGCTTCCGAGCTGGCTACTCAACGGATACTGCTCTTCTATCTGTGATGGATGCACTCGCCATTGCTTATGCTTTGTCACTCTCCTCTGTCCTGATTCCTCTTGACCTGTCTGCTGCTTTCAACACCATTGACCACCAACTGCTGATCTCCACACTGGCAGAGATGGGGGTTTCTGAGACTGCTCTCTCCTGGTTTGTTTTGTATCTGGCTGGCATGATATACTAAGTGTCCTGGATGAGATTTGTCTCTTCCTCCCAGCCCCTTACTACCGAGGTCTCTCAGGGTACTTTCCTCGGGCCCCTTGCGTTCTCTATTTACATGAGGTCTCTTGACTCTGTTATGACATCCCTGTTATGCTGATGACACTTAACTTTTCCACTCTTTTCCTCCCAACAGGGGAGGGAAGAATATCAGCATGACTGGCTGACATCTCTGCTTTGATGGCCAGACATCATCTGAAGTTCATCCCTGAGAAGACGGAGCTCTTCATCCCGCACCGAACATCCCCTCCACAACAGCTTGCCATCACTGTTGATGGCACTGCAGTAGCTGCTACCTGCTCTGCGATAAACCTGGGGGTTGTCCTTGACAACCAACTAGACTTCAAGAAGTACATCACAGGTCCTGCAGATTTCTTCTGTACAACATCAGAAGGATTTGACCTTACCCCAGCCCAGCTCCTTATCCAAGCCACAGTGATTTAGACTAGTCTAGACTACTGCAACTCCTTGCTTGCTGGGCTACCATTCAGTGCCCTCCAACCTCTGAAGCTCATCCAGAATGCAGCTGCTCGTCTGGTCTTCAACCTCCCCAAGTTCTCCCACATGACTCCCCAGGCTGAGATCCCTGCACTGGCTGCCAGTTGCGGCCAGAGTCAGATTCAAAGTCCTGACTCTGGCCTATGCTGCAGCAAACAAGACAGCCCCTTCCTATCTGCAAGAGATAATCATCCCATACACACCTGCTCGGCCACTGCGTTCTGCAGCAGCAGGGTGACTTTGTCCCCCTGCCCTGGGTCAGCAAGTCACTCTACCAGATCACTCAGCTTCTCCCATTGTGCTCCCCAGTGGTGGAATGACTTTCCCACCTCCCTAAAAACTGCTCAATCCCTGCCACTCTTCCGTCGTAACCTAAAGACTCGCTTGTTTAGACAGTATCTGACCTAATCCCCCCTCCCCTGCTTTATTTAAAAGTCCCCTATTATGCTGTATTTAGTTGTTTCAAATATGTTCAATGGGTTTTTAAAATAATATTAAGAATTCAGTTACAAAAAAAAACCCACACACATCCAGGCCTAGTGAGACCTCTTCTCTCACCCCGTCTGTGCCGGCCTGAAACTCCGAGCCATTTTGAAATGGGCGGGGAAGCTATGCTAATGAGGCACTGCTCTGATTGGCTGCCTGGCCGCTTCGATTCCAGGGTTGGGTGCACACCCAAAAAACCAGGCAATTAAGATGGCAGATATTTCAGGGCAGCTCTCCGCGGCATGTATTTCTGTGAGACCGTACTTGTTTGATCCCAAATCTGACGCCAAACGGGAGGAGGAAGCAATTGAAGTATTGCAGCAATGTTTACAGAAGGATTTCAATGAGAGGCAAGTTGAAATTTTAGTGTTTTGCTCGTACTGTCTCGCCTTGCATGTGATTGTAGCTGTACTGTTATATAGTCATGTTATATACCCACTTAGCTATCCAGAGGAAACTTTGCTAAAAGCTCCTGTTAACCATTTCCACCAAACGAAGTGCAATTCCGACACCACGCTACTAAATGAGTTTGTATCAAAAACACACAAACGGTGTAAGCGTTGCTTATGTGAAGCAAGCAAATCAATAACTTCTACCGAAAAAAAAATCTGTATCCGATCTCCACTTTTTTTTCGCTTTTTATTCGCCTGAACAATCTTCAATGGTGGATAAAATTCCGCCACGGCAATGCAGAGAAATCGTTTATTATACCAGACACGTTATAGTGCGCTTTGCAATTGCTTTCATCACGGTAGGATCAGAGAGCTAAACCCACAACCTGGGCAAAGTACTCGGCTGACCCTGGTCATGGATAAGTATAACGATCGTTTCACAGCAGCAGTAAACAAACCCAAACACGTATCCTGAGCTCTGCAAAGCCTATGTCTGGTCTAACTGCAGCCTTATCAGCCCAACTTTGCAGATATGCACAACATCTCTCAAGTTAGCTTCAACTGTAGCAGCTACGGTCAGGTAACGTTATGATGATACTACCACCTTGATGCTAACCAAAGTAACACAAGCATAACAATCTGAATTACTGCATATAAATTAACCAGGAGCATTTTTAAGTAGCACAGAATGCGAATTAACATACGGTAGTACCCGAGCGGTCATCATAACGCCAAAGACAAACTTAACCCTGCAATACAGGTTTTACAGACAGGAAGTTCCGTTACCATAGACAGTTGTACCAAGCATCCGAATTACAAACAAGTATAAAAAGTTTGCTTCAAATGAGGTTTATGTTCACACACCTTCTGTTGAATGTCCCCTGATATTACTTTTGCATATTTAGGACAAAAACATTGGCAACAGTAACTTAACTATGTTACCCGCAGTGCTACAGCCACATTCAACAGGCTCTCACGTTAGGTAGGCTTATGCAACACAAAATGGTAAAACTTACTGCTTCCGCGTCTGTGAGTCACGGACAGTCGCTACCGATCCAGGCTTTATTTTCAGATATTTTACAAAGCCTGCATTTGAGGCCAGTTGTTAGTGCTAACCATCGTTAGCAGTCCTGCGAGCCACCCGTAACACGTTAGCTTCACTTACATTATTTGCGGTTAAATCGCTACTTACAGCTTGTGGCTCCGAGCGCTTGATCGATGCAACTGCGCCAGGTTTGAGAACCAACTGGGATGCATATTCAGCGTCGAATTATCCTTTATTGACAAAGCTGTCTCGACAAAATGCCGAGCACAAACAGTTAACGTTCCCTTTGAGTGCGGCTGTTTGCTGCCTGCAAACAAAAAAGCTACACGCTGATTTCTGGTGGCATCGTCTTTTGGAAGAGAAAATAGTTGTGCTTTTTTTTTTTTGCATCCAAAAAAAAACATGGACAAACAGCTTTGGGAGACACACTGACGAAACTGCACCTCAAATGAGCCGCGGTTCTTCTCCTTCTTCATCTTCTTCTTTTGTATTTCCAGAAGTGTAGATGCTACTAAAGCGTAATGTGATCCACAGTTGTTTGTGCCTGCTTGAATAGTTTCCGGGGCGGGCAGGTCCAGCGCCGTGATTGGCTCTGGCTCGGTCTGTACTAATTGGACGGCACAACCTGACATCAGGTTTTGCCCAGATCTTGTGAAGATCTCAGGACGAGCTGTTCAGAGAGGAAATCACATTCAGGAAATCACTTTCTTGGATTACGGCAAAACCCCTGTATCTTATGTTTAGAAACAGAGGTTGAGTATGGACATCCAACATTATAACATTACTTGTATGTATTTGTATGTATTAAAAGGAGGATCAGCATAATAGGTCCCCTAAAAAAAAAAAAAACATCCTGCTCTAATGCTCCTTTCCATTTGCTGTTTTTTTTTCTTTTCTCCGCGTGCTATTGCTTTCTGTATAGTCTGTTCTCTACATGTGCATTACTTGAAGTGACTAATGCTCAATATGAATTGTGCTTTGTCCAGTCTGTTGGGCTACAGTGTCAGTGACCTGTATGCACTTGCTGTAAGTCGCTTTGATGAAAGCATCTGCTAAATAAATGTAAGGTAATGTAATGAAGTACATTTTGTAATGCTTACAACTATTGTCTTGAGCAAATTATTAATGAGGGCAAAAGTAGACCAAAAATGGCATTCACTTGGTGTACCTTCGATTTGAATCCACCCAGCTGTAATGTGCCTTCCTAGTATAAACTGTATATGTAATAGTATTATCTTACTTTACTGATAAGCTGTTTAGTTTCAGTGTGCAGGTTTCAACACATACATTTACTTCAGAATAGTTAATCCTAGTTTGTTAATAAATGAACCATTTAAAAATCATTTCAACAGAGGGATTTAAAACTGTATGGTGTGATAAGTGCCCTCCATACACTGTCTTATCTAGTGACACATTCTCAATCAATGCTTTAGTACTTTCAAATGCTTTAGTACTACTTGGGACAAGATCAGTCATTCCAAGATGTATAAAGAATACATTAAAAAATTAATGAAAGTGATTACAACTATGTTTTGGCCTGGCATAGACCACCCCACTTCAACATGAACATGCCATATTTCCCAGTTCAAACAAAAACTGGTGCGGATATAAATTATCATACGATGGTTGTCAGTACTTAACTGCTGCACACTGTGTGTATAACTATGAGTGTGTATTTCTTCTCATTAAATCTCAAGCTCATAGGATTTTTTGCAGATGGAGAATGGAACAACGCAGGTCTGTTCAATAAGATACAGGGTCAGCACTGCCGGCATTCCCAATAATGTTATCTCTCCCTGACAGTTTCAATTTGATGCACAATCCTTCTTACTTAGTTCCAAGCATGCTGACCTCAATCAAAATACGAGAGACTTACTCCTTCCACATGCAAGGCTTCCAGAAAAGGAACAGAAATACATTGTAGAATACTGTGAATCTGGATTAATGTTCTGTAAAGAACTGAATGCTAGTAACAGAATACGCACACTGTCATTTATATCAAACATCGAATATATATGATCAAATACATATTAATCACAAAATACTGTTTTATGTGAAAAGTTCACATTTGCAAAAGACTCAAAAGACAGGAAATTATGTCAATCAGCCAGTGCCAAGAGTTGCATCATATATCTCGTAATGTACTGCAAAACCACGAGTGTTAAATTGACATCCACATTGTCAATTTCAACACCAGCATAGTGTCTTTACGCATCCACGCTGTCCTGTGTTAAAGTTACACTTTTGAAAATTTTAAAAAGTTTATTTGATTGATTTGAGATGAATTAACACTCAGAGGAAAGTGCATGAGTGTGGGCATAGCCTAATTGTAGACTGTTCACTGTAATGTTAGGATAATTAACTTACCTGATGGATGTGAGTGCCAGACCTAATATTAACATCAAAATAGAATCAGCTGCTTGGTTTTGTTCAATTACATATCTATTAGGTTCAAGACAAAACAGATGGTTACATTCTAAATAAGAACAAATTATGAAAGAAATGTAAATTATCATAAAATATCAAGCATGTGATTAAAAGGAACTGGTTTTACCTTGAGAAAAATGTACCTGAAATCTTCTTCACGTGAAAGAAAATGGTGCGGGTGGAAGATTGGAAAAGTTCCAGAACCGTTATGTGAGGGCGTGCTTTTGATCTCAATCAGTGTTTTGTTTAACACCAATTGAGAACACACTCAAATTTGACAATGTTAATAAGTCAAAGGAAACACTAGCAGTGCGATTTTATAAATGTGTGGTGTTATAACAAAACCACCACTCTCTATTCAACACTGTCCCAACAAATTCATCACTCATGTATTTGCGGTGTGAGTTGAAATATGAGTCAAAAATTACACTTATCTTAAAAAGATCATTGCAAAATACTGTCATGTTCTATCACAGTGGATAAGACATGCTTAAGAAGTGAATGTGGTCCCAAACACTCACAGGCATTTTGAAAATGCTGTCCTAAATAGTCATGTCTGCCAGAAAAATACATCAATGCATATTCCATGAATTTCTGTTCATTACCATTTATGTCTTAATTTTCTGTGCTATGTGGACAATTTGGAAAGTAATTCCAGTTGAAAGAGATATCATTTTGAATCAATTCATTTATTACTTAAAATTATATTTCTGTAAAAACCATAATTTAATGACAGCAAACTGCCACTTAGACATTTTTGTTTGTGTGAGAAAGTGACATGAGGTAATACCAGTAATCATGCCAGCCTTGTTGATGATGTTATCTGATGAAAAATTTTCAAATAACCAAAATTAATATGGATCCTCTGCATATCACCATTGACCCACAGAACTATAATAAAAAGAAATAAACAAAATTGTGGTCTTGTAAGGGTTCACCTACCGGGTGCAAAACGGCTGTCCGGTGGACTATAAAATAAGGGAAGGACTCAGGTGCAAGGCTGGAGCACGCTGAGTTTAACAACTTTTCAGTTAAAGAAAATTCTACTGGGGATTTTTCAGTGAAAATGTTTAGTCTTTACTTAGCTGATCAACATGGTGAAAAAAAAAATCTACTGGGTATGTTTTGAGAAAATTTGATTTTTTTAATTTTGCCATTTTGACATATTGCGAGGTAACTGATGGTCAAAAAGTTTGCCAGAACATTCTTCTTCAGCACCACAATGCTCTTTCATGCCAATAAAAAGCAATTTGTGTCTTATTTGCCAAAGTATTGCCAACATAATGGTTGCCATGGCAACGAATTACCTTTTTTCAAATTTAAGCAAATACGAGCTTATTGCAATGACAACAAAATAAAAAATTAATTCAGTTTTAAATTGAAAGAGGCAAAATGTTTACTCTCTAAGATTGCCATGAACTTAAACTGACACCGGATTCTTGTACAATAACTAGCTGATTTCCAAAATATCTTATTCACTCATGGCGTTGAATAAAACATTCACAAATGCGAGGCATTGTACTCTTTTACAGTTTGTCTTAGTCATTGACCTAAGAGTTTGTTTGGTTTGTCCTTAACATAGTGACGGCCCCAAAACCTGGCAAAGTCAGCATGTATCGCTTCGAAAGCTTATTCACAGAACTGGGCTAGACCACAGTTGTGCTGATGACAGAAGGCTCTAAGGTGGTCTCTGATTATGTGAAATTTTGAGGTCATACTGATTGACAGCTGCACGTAAGCAACGCAGAACATAAGGACATGATCCTCCCAGCCGGGGAGTAAGTATAAGTGAATGAGACATTTTGGAGACCACCTTTTTTGACACACATAACTGGTAAATACATGTACAATAATAAGAGGCACATAAGGACCTCGTACAATGGGTTGAATGGAAATACATGGTGCTGAGAAGGGGAAAACAAAAAGGTGGTTGATGTGACACTGCCAAAGAAAAGAAATGAACAAGACCAAAAACACCACTAAAAATAACAAATACTAATTACTATGTCATAGAAAAGAAAATCTCTATCTACACTAACAGACTCAAAACATAACAGTGGGTAGCAGCTGCCTCTAAACTACTGTAACTAAGATATTCTGTGTGTGTGTGTGTGTGTGTGTGTGTGTGTGTGTGAGAATGTGCAAGGGCCCCAATCTAACCTAGACCTGATTGTATCTCACATCCCAAAGTAATACACGGAAAAATAATAATAATAAGAAGAAGAATTATTGTGATAATGATGAAATGGAAGCAGATAATAGCACAGCACAGAGATACAAAATGAAATGAACGAGCGCTGCTGATGACAGAGGGAGGATGCTCTATATAGACCAGGCTCAGATGGGGCAACAAGAGATTGGATGTCATGGGAGAAGGTGGATTCTCAGGGTAGAGGAAGACGAAGGTATCGGAGGAATGACGAGCAAAGACGACTGACAGTTGGATTGATGAATCATGAGACGCAAAAACTGGGAAAGTTCACCAGCAGGAGAAAACGGAACACACGGCACACACAAAGCAAAACACACACGGGAATACAGGATTCCGGTAACACCAACCAAGGTAACTTACTGTTAGCAGCTGAACTGCGATATGCTCAAAACTCATTTGATTTTAATACATGTCTGCCATCTGTGATACTTAGCACGTGAAAATTCATTAGGATATCATTTGTCACGTTAATTTTCTTTGCATTTCTCTGATCTGATCAATTTCCTGACAGCATGTGCTCTCTCATTTGGTTTCCATTGCCTCCACAGGAACACCTTACAGTAGAAAACATACAGTGAATGTAACATGTACAGATACATGTCAATTGGAAATCTACTCACATACTTTATAGAGTGCACTGGGCATATATCAAGTTTCACAAACAGTATAATGATGTAGTAGTGACACTTTAAAACATCCAACAAATAGATACACAAAAAAGTATGTAAAGTGTACAGACAACAAGCCATTCGAAAAGGGTATTCCTAACCACCATTGGGCCATCATCATGTGAGGGAAAACGCTGAAGTAACGCCTCTGTACGTCCTGAGCAAGGAGCAAAAATACAGCCATGAATCTACAATCAGCGCACCAAATACAGTACATAAATCTAAAGAAACATGAATTAAAAAAAAACATCAAATTGCTGTTTTGAAAAAAGGACAAATGTCCATTTCCTCACTAAGGCCCTTGGTGCATCATATCCAGAGAATAGATCCAAAAAAGTTCCCGTTTCAAAAGTAGAGTATTAATATCACCCCAGTGAGACTGAGAGAGGCAAGTGTGGTTCATGAGTTTAAAGTCATTGCCACATGGCTTTTATAGTCATGATTTGTAGTAGAACTTCTGTGCCCAGAAATTCTGTGTGTTAGAGGTCTAAAAGTCTTACCAATGTATGCCAGTCCACGAGGGCATTTAAGCATGTATATAACATCATTTTTTTTACATGAAATGATGGCTTTTATTGCAAAAAACATTCCCTGGGAACGGGTGATACATAAAATCTTAGTTTTATGGGCAAAGTTACACTGTTGACAGTTACCACTTTTATAATTGCCTGGTCCTACAGGACTCCGAAATGTATGGGAAGTAGTGGGGCAGGTTAGGTGGACGATCTGCCCTCACCAACAAGTTTCTGACATTAGGCGCTCTTTTGAAAACAATCCGCAGTGGGCTGACCAAAAGTCCTTTTCAGGCAGGATAAGTAGCTGGAATGTGGCAGTGTTTTCTAATGATAGCAGACATTCCTTTAGTCAATGAGTAATACTGAATAGCCTGAGTGATCGTGTTATCAATGGTTTTAATCCTGGTGGTGTTCAAGCTCTACAGTTGTGTTTTGTCAGGAAAGCATTTTGAGGCTTAAGTAACCCACTTTCTTTCATATCCTCTTTGTCAAAATCTATGTTCTAAATCTGTTATTTATATCCCCGAAATATGAGTTTCGGGGATATCATGGTTTCGCCCCACCCGCTGCCACCGCGTCCACAGATTTTAGCCGTTAGTGCAATAACTCATAAAATACTTCACATTGGCTTCTCATTTTTAGCATATGGGTAGATATGGTAGAGAGGATGAACTGATTAGATTTTGGGCAAGTATGCACTCCTAGGTTTGCCACCAGGTGGTGCTATATATTAAAAAAATCAGTTTTTTAACCATATCTCTGGAACAATTACTTACACAGACCTCAACTTTGCCTCATATTGTAGGTCTAGTAAAGGGGAATCTAATAAAGGGGGCTTCGAAGATTGGGAAATTTCAGGGATATACCCCTTGCTGTCAGCCGCCGACAGCGTAGGCCTAGTTGTTGTTTAAAATCAATGTCTGACCTGAAACTGCCTCATACTCGATTGAACTGAGCAATAGGAAAGCTTCTTATTATCCCCACGGCATATGATGCGGGGGGATATAGTCATGGGTGCAGTTGTCCGTCTATCTGTCCGTCTGTGAACATTTTGTTTCCAGAGCATAACTTGAAAACCATTCAATATTTTTTAACAACACTTGGTGAGCACATTAATCATGACCTGAAGTCATGCCTTTTGCTAATCCGAAGGTGATGAATTTTGTATTTTTTCTGGTTTCCATGGAAACATTTTGAACTTAGAATTTGAGGGGGTATGGTTTGTTTCCGGAGCAGGAGGCATTTTCATTCTTTCGATATGTGGGGCCGAGGGGATATGCCATCTCCTGATGGCTCTTGTTTTAAAGTTGTAGGATGACATGACTGTCCATGTAACAATGAATTTCTGTCAGTCGGCTTTCTGTACAACCTAATACTTGGATTCTCGTTGTTATTGATGTCCAGTATATCCAACAAATCAGTTGGCACTGCACCTCTGGTCCATAAGAAAAAAAGCATTGTCTATATACTGTCTGTATGTTGAAATGTTATAATTTCCTCCTGGTCCAGATGAAGGGTACTTGTGTTATTGGGTAAGTTTAACTACAAACGGCATCATGAGCCCACGTCTAAGCTCCAAGTTGGATACACCGCAATTACAGAGTCAGTTAATGGCTGCATGCATGTTTTAGAAACCCACCTGTGATTTGAAATGAGGCTATTTGGAATAAAAAAAATCTCCAGAATGGCAATAATAAATGTTAAGATACAACACCACCCAAAACTATTTGCTGGTCAAACTGCAAGCACAAAAATGAAAAACGGTGGACGCATCTTTGATTTATTTATTAACTGAATGACTTATAAAAAAGGCTACGGTGTTGCCTACTTAAAAAAATGAATAAAATATTTTGTAAAAAATAAGACAATGAGGATGACAATGAAGTTGTAGCTTACTTTCCGCTGAGGGCTAGCATTATCAAACACTTGTGCAATGAAGACAGAATTACAGTTCCACTGTGTATTTAATGAAGAAAAAAATCGATGAAATGTTAATTTTATCAAAGTAGCCCATAATATAACTAATTTCATATCAATATTTGCGAGGATCTGAAGTGCAACGAATTATCAATGAAGTTATAGGGCCATGTGGTATTCCTTTAAATTGCTGGTGTTGATCGTATTTCCAGTGTCCAGGCAGCTCAGGGTTTCCAGAGAGTTTAGTAGTGGATCTGCGGAATCCATGCTTGCTTTTACAGAGCAGCCACATTGAACTTAACATGCAGCTGCATCTTAAGCTCATGAAAATATCATTTTAAGAAGGACCCAAACTGTAACTAAGCAAGCCCAGTGCTAACTGACAGTGTAATCAGGCATACATAACTTTGATGGGGTTTAAACATATTATCACCTCCTTTGTCAATGTTTCCATTTTTGTTTATGCAGCATAGACTATGATACTATATCATGATGCACTGCCTGAGTTATTTCATATAGGAGATTCTGCAGGAGCAGAATATAACATAAACTCTAAAGGCTCAATCATACACCTGGCGCATAGTGGCACGTTGAGTGACGCAAGTGTCTTTGCTAGTTTATGTATCGGTGCAGTTGTCACTATCCTATCCAGTGCGCAGTTAGCATTAAAAGTAAGTGCAATTGCTCCAAACTGAGCACCCATGGTTGGTCTTAAACTCATTGAGCAGATGTAGACAACAGTGGACATGGAGCTGCTCTATTTATGCACACAGTTACAGTATACTATCAATAAGTCGTTCACCCGAAATGGTTATTGACTATTCAAGAGGAAGTCTGCCCTACAAAGTAAAAAGGCAGTACCTGCATTTTTGGTTGAAAATGAGTTATTATCATTTTCATGACATTCAAGGCATCCTTCGTCATGTGACAAAATATCTTATCTCAAATGTGTGTCGTTTTGGAGAAAAATGGTAGTCATTTGTACAGTAACTGCAAAAAGCCCCAGTGAAACAAAGCAAAAGTACAGTAACATCCATTATCGTATTCTTGCTTTGTTTCATGTCAGTTACTGTACTTTTGCTTTGTTTCACTTCACGTAAAAACAACCGTGCTGCCGCACAGTGAAGTTACTGTTTCTATGGTTAACACAGACATCTTCGGCCGATTTCGCAGGCTACCCATCCTCACGCGACTGTTTTGACATTCTACCAGCCTATTTCACTCTCTACCCATCTAAATCTATTTGAGAGGGCACAGTCCAGGGGAAAGATGATGGCGGAACTGGCGTTGAAAATACCCAGAGTATGGTAAGCAACAGTGACATTAAGCATTTAGAAACTAGCAATCACAATATAAACAGCTGTCAGCTGTATGCTAACTGACAGGTGATGTTTTAGCTAGCGTTTGCTTACCTGCTCCCAGGCCTCCCTGCTCCTAGCTGTAATCCTCTGCAACTTCACATCATCGCTGATGCCATGTCATCGTTTTGTCGTTCACATCACAAAGTTATAATCCAACCAGCCGTGGAAAAATATTTAATAACAATTCGAAAGGCATCATGTATAAAGTTATCCCACAACATTCAAGCAGCCATGAGCGTGATCTCTCTCTTCGTCTAATTACATGAACGGCATCTTCATTTTCTTCATAATCATTCACGGCGTTGTCTGGCCGGCAGGAATATATTTTCCATAAACACAGCTGTTGGTGTAACAGTTATTCTTTAACGTGACACATTTCCGCTTCAACTTAAAACACACTCTTTGTTTAGCCGCTGTTTGAAGAATATGTCCGCTGTTTAGAGAAGTTAGCGAGTTTGGAGCAAAGCTGACTTCTTTCTCTTTATGCATCCATGCTTTCGCCTGCTCTTCAAAACTAAAACAAATTTCTGAGCAGGTGAGCCGACAGGTATTTACGTCTCCCTTTAGCTCTTAGGCTCAAACAGATTGGTTCCTGTTCCTAAGCATTTATTTAGTGCATGGTTTTTTTTTCTGAATATGAAAATATACTTATGATTTCCCTTTATTATAATTCCTCATTAAAATGTTATCCCTGTGCATTTTTGCAAGCTTCTATATTTTTTATCATGTTATTGTAAAGTAACTTTTGAAGCCAGGCTGTGTGTTTGTGTGTTTACAGAGTCTCAAAGTACCATCCAGTGGTCAGCAATGTCGTGTATCCCAATACAGCTGTTATTGGATGGTTTAGGGTAGACTAAGCTTTCTTGGAGCAGCTAGACAACAACACCACTGATATATTGATATATGATATATTTAATATATAATACTGCTCAGTTTGCAGCTTACTCATAAACAGTGGCCTCCATAATTATGGAATGACGATAAAGATGAACATAAATTATTTGCAAATAAGGAATTTGATTACTTCAATTATATTAACAGTTCAATTTTCTTCTTGTTTGGGAATTAAACATGTCTCAGAAATTTGCTTTTTTTCTTCATTTTTATTAAGGGTGCAAATTTATTTATTTATTACTGTTAGTGTTAGCGTAATTCACACATTATTTTGGCCATGGGGTTAATTGATATTAGTCCCTATAAAATGAAATATTATATATAATGATACATAGATATTGAACAGAGTGAGATTATTGTATGCAGTGTTACATTCATTTATTTGAGCACTACTGTGGTTTTACATTTACCACTGATTGTCTCTCTTTTTCATTTAAGCTGTACGTGAAGATATTCCATCAAAGAGGCAGCAAGACCTGCCCCCTGCTGAAGAAATGGAGCGGACCATCCTGGACACTTTACTGGATTCCAGCGTGGACAGCCTAGGCCTGTATGACAACGACAGTACTGACCCAGACTATGTCCCAACCCCAACCCCAACCCCGACGATGACTTTGACACACACTGAAGTGGAACTTGGAGACCCAATGGAAGAAGTTTGAGAGCCAGGGCCACAGCCTGAGGTGGAAGGGAGGAAAGGAGAATCACGTCCACCAATGAAGGAGCCATGTGGTGCCAAGTGTCAAAGAAGGTGTACAGACCATATTTTAGAGAAAAGACGGAGGGAGGTATGGAGTCAATACAGGGAGATGACATACACAGAAAGAAGATCGTGGATGTTTCACTCGGTAACCCCACTGCCGACCAAAAGAACAACAACCGGCCCAGAAAGTCGCCGTGGCCGCTCATTCATCTACCGGCTAAAAGACCACAAAAGAGAGCCAAGACAAGTCTGCAAGATATTTTTCCTTTCAACATTGGGCTACCACCCAAAAAATGACAGTCTAGTCATTTCCATGACGGGGAAATCGAACACCAAGCAAATGGCTCCACCCAAGGACCAGAGAGGAAGGTAGGCTGCAGTCAACAAGCTGGACGTGAAGACCCTTGATGAGCACATTGAGTCCTTCCATCCTTGCGTGAGCCACTACAGATGGGAGCATGCCCCCCATTGGTGGTACCTTCCAAGTGACATCACAATAAAGATGATGCATTCAGTCTACCTGGATAAAGGAAACACCTGCTCATATGAAACGTACAGGAAGGTTGTAAGAGATAAGAAAATCAGCTTCGCCAAACTTGGGGAGGAGGAGTGTGAGGACTGTTTGGAACATGCTGAACATGAGAAAAGCCACACAGGAGAGAATGCAAACACAGATTGACCGGAGTGCCAAAGGTGGCAAAAACACAAGAAGTCTACCCTAAAGAGCCGCCTCAGCTACCAGGCAGATGCAGAGAGGGACTGGCCGGACGACACGTCAGTTAGGAGTGTGGACCTCCAGAAGGTCATAATGCTGCCACGCATGCCAGGAGTCAAGTCCTATGTATTTACCCACCACATCATGGCATACCATGAGACATTTGCCTCAGTGGGAAAGAGAAAAAACAAGAAGAACACCATCTCTGTCTTGTGGCACGAGGGAACCGCAGGGCGAAGTGCAGCAGAAATAACATTGGCATACGTCACAGCATTGGAGAAGGAGAGGGATGTACGACACAGCATATTCTGGGTGGACAATTGCAGTGCGCAAAATAAAAACTGGTGCCTGCTATCCTTACTTGTCCCCACTCTTGTCAACAGTGACACCACTTCACAGGAGGACATCACCCTGAAGTTCTTTGAGCGGGGACACACTTTTATGAGCGCCGACAGTTTCCACCATGGTGTCGAGCAGCAGATGAGGAAGGTGGTGTGGTGTATGACTTTGAGGACTTTGTAAGTGTTGTGGCAAGCTCCAACTCCAAGAAAGTGGATGTTGTCCAACTGAAGAATGCCAATGTACTGGATTGGAGGGATGGCCATTCCACTACTAAGGTCAAGAAGGCACAGACACCAAAGCTTGGGGAGATGGCGGAGATCCAGGTGCAGCATGGCTCCAAGAGTCTGTTTTTCAAGCTATCCCATATGGAGACCGACTTCACAGTATTGGACTTCCTCTTGAAGAGATTTGAGCTGGAGGCGCACACTCTTTTGCAACCACAGGATAGAGGGGTTGAGGAGGCCAAGAAGAGAGACATTATCCACAATCTTTGTCCTCTCATGTCACCAAACAGGAGGGTGTTCTGGTCTTCCCTGCCTGTGAGCAATGTTGTGGAGGATGAGGAGTAATAACCGTATGTCACATCTTATGAAGCAGTATTCTACACCATCAATCAATCATTCATTCATTCATTCATTTTCTATACCTGCTTATTCCTCACTAGGGTCGCGGGGGAACTGGAGCCTATCCCAGCTGACTACGGGCGAAGGCAGGAACCCACCCTGAACAGCTCGCCAATCCATTGCAGGGCGCACACACCATTCACACACTATTCGCTCTCACACTCATACCTATGGGCAATTTAGTGTCTCCAATTAACCTAACATGCATGTCTTTGGACTGTGGGAGGAAACCGGAGTACTCGGAGAAAACCCACGCAAACACGGGGAGAACATGCAAACTCCACACAGAAAGGCCCCAGGCCAGAATCGAACCCACGACCTTCTTGCTGTGAGGCGACAGTGCTAACCACTATGCCACCGTGCCACCCTCATCAATCAATCAATCAATAATCAAATGTTCATGATGAAGAAGAATCAGTTAAGGTGTTCATCAATTTATTTTTCAAATTATAATTAAATGTTTACTAATTTGAAATGTGTCCCATTTATTCATTTCATTCAGTACTTGGTGTTTATTAGCCTACTGAAACAGATACTGCACCACATAAAATAATCAACTTGTTCATCTTAGTTATCATCACAAGAGTTTGCAAAGCCTTAGAAAAACTATGGCAAAATTATTTTGTTTTGCTCTGTTGAATTGGAGTTAGCCTAACTTGCCTATATATTGCTTCAAAGTGAAGTTGTTTTGCAGTGCTTTAACGTTAATGTGATTTGTTGTAGGTACAGCAGATACATTACAGATACAGAAACACACCCAGATACACATTAATCTAATACTCACACATAATAATGTGGTCCTATTCAAAATAAATTGTCCCCATTTGGGCCCTGATACAGCTTAGCAATGTGAGACACTTTAAGCAGCAATTTCAGTACCAGAACAGCTTCCGGGTGGAAAATATTGGCCTAAAATGGTCAAATTACTTTGGGTTTGGTATATCCATGTTCAGGAATACAAATGATTCTAATTAGTCCAAATGCAGTGTATCTAACACACCTAGAGCCCAAGTTGTGACAAAATAGTTTTTGAAGAATCAGCAGTTACTGCCTTTTTCCTTAGTATGATGCCACATTTTTGGTAAGTAATACAAAGCAAGAATACAGTAACTGCAACATAGGGGTCAAACATCAAATCAAATATGAGGATTAATATGTACAAAGAATAAGCTAATATAAAGTAAGAAAACTGCCACATTGCCATTAATCTACCTACAACTACTTAGGCTGGACGACAGGATAACTTCAAGGTCATTTTTCTCAGTGCTGCACTCTACGTAGTTACTGCCTTTTTGCTTTGTAGGGAAGAAGTGGTGGCTGTAAATAATTTAGAATATGGACAAACTAAGTCCCATCGCAATTTCTAAGTAATTGCATTAATTAAATTCCTCAGCCAAGCCTGATATGCAAACTTTCAAATATACTTGCCCATAGTATCTATCCAGATCTCTAGCGACAGAAAAAAAATTGATGTCCTTTGTTGCAACCATTTCAGCTGTAATAGGGCAAAGGTATCCCAATTAAGTAAAAATCAGTTTTATGAAGCAAAAATTCAACATGGTATTGATAGAGTGTCTTTCTACTATCAGTTATAGTCATCAAATATTAAAAACGCATGATTACCATTGATTTCGTGTAGATTCGTCCCTCGAAGAATTCAGTAGTCACTTAAGTCCTCATACAATCTGAAATCCAGCATCCTTGTATGAAAGGCAAATTGCAGAAGGGGCAAAAACTAATCGTAAGCGCTTCTTTCAGTACTGTAGCAGAAAAAGAAAAGTCAAAGAGGAGGTTAAGTGCATAAAGAATAAAGATGGATCGCTGCTATATGATAAAAAGGATATTGCGGATACCTTAAACAGTTACTTTGTTGAGGATATTACCTCGGAGTGGGTTTTTATTCGGCCAGAGGGCATGTCCAATGTTCAAGATTATTTAGTGGAAATTGAGGTTTGGGATAATGAAGTATTAGACAAGTTGCATAAACTAAAGGCAGATAAGGCGGCGGGTCCTGATGGCTTATATCCTATAGTGCTCAGGGAAATTAGTGAGATCATCTTTAAACCGCTCTCAGCTATCTTCAGACGGTCTTTAGAAACTGGAAAAATACCAAATGATTGGAAGCAGGGCAATATAATACCAATATAATAAGAAAGGGGACCGTACTGAGCCAGGAAATTACAGGCCAGTAAGTTTAACTTGCATTGCATGCAAAATACTGGAATCCATCATAATAGACGAGCTGGAATTATTTCTTGAACGTAATAATATCTTGAGGGATGGCCAACATGGTTTCCGTAAGGGAAGGTCATGCCTGACAAACCCTCTGGACTTTTTTGAAGAGGCCACCAAGACTTATGATCAGAGCAGGGCTTATGACATCATATAGTTGGATTTTCAGAGAGCATTTGATACAGCATAAGATAATGAGCTCCATTGGAGTTAGAGGAGGTATTCTGCAGTGGATTCAAAACTAGTTACAGGACAGAACACAAAGAGTGGTGGTCAGAGGAATCTCATCTTAACTAGGTATGGTGGGGAGTGGCGTCCCTCAGGGATCGGTGTTGGGACCCATGCTGTTCCTCATCTACATTAATGACCTTGATAGGAATATTGAGAGCAAATTAGTTAAATTTGCAGATGATACTAAATTGGGAGGTTTGGCAAATAGTTTAGAGTCCACTAAAGTGATTCAGGATGATTTGGATAGAATCCAGAATTGGACAGAAATGTGGTGAATGAAATTTAATGTTGCAAAATGTAAAGTTGTACATGTAGGTAATAAAAACATTAGACAGGATTACTTCATGGGAGGTTTAAAACTGGAATGTGCTCCACATGAAAAAGATCTGGGAGTGATTGTTCACCAAACCTTCATAGGTTCTAGCCATCGTGCCGTAGCAGTTAAAAAAGCCAATCGGATGCTGGGATACATTGCCAAAATTATTGAGTACAAATCCAAGGAGGTCATACTTCTCTTGTACAACACATTTGTCAGACCACATCTGGAGTACTGTGTACAGTTCTGGGGACCATACTTTAAGAAAGATATAGAGGCTCCAGAAAAAGTTCAGAGAAGAGCCACTAAGCTAATTCCAGGTATAAAAGATGAAAGCTTTGAGAAGAGACTGAAGATCCTTAATCTCTTTAGTCTTGGGAAAAGGAGACTTAGGGATGATCTGATTGAGGTCTTTAAATATGTTAAGGGGATTAAAAAAGTGAATTATGTAGGATTTCTTTGGCAAAGTTTTGTTAGTAGAACTTGGGGTCACAAATGGAAGTTGACCAAGGGTAAATTTAGCACTGACATTAGGAAATATTTTTTCACCCAAAGAGTAGTTTCGATGTGGAATAGCCTGCCTGACCATATTATTGAGGCAGAAACCTTGGGAATTTTCAAGAGCAGGCTTGACTTAAAGCTAGATACCATTGAGTCATTGAGTATCTGAAGTGATATATTCACAATAGTAAAAAGAAACTGGCGAGCCTAGTTAGGCTGAACGCCCTGTTCTTGCCACTCATGTTAACTTAAAAGCTTGCTCAGAATTATCTGCGTAATGCAAAGTTATAGTTCACGCCCACATTAAAATTTCCCAGTAATTATCTATTGATTGAAATTTTTTTTTTAGTCCAATTCCAGTATGAACTTTCCTCAGTAATTGAAAGACATTGATTGGACCCTCAAAAAGGTATTTAATCCCTTGCGTAACATCAAGTTAGGCCATATTCTCTCAACTGAGTGCAGCTGAATGACGTGAATACATACCAAAAGAAACTCACAAAACCAACCCAGCAGTGCTTAGGTTACATTTACCAATGTGATACCAACATAGTCAATGGGAGTTTTTCCAAATGCAACAGTACTGGAGGGTTCCTTGGACTGGACTGCTGTGTTTGTCTGGAGGAAGATTTCAATGATGGAGAGTTTCTTTGTTATTTGTATGTAAAATGGTATATATTACTTTTGTCAAGCTGGCTAGCTGTTTTTTTTATTTCCAGTTTACCATAGCCATGATGATCACAGAGCTTGTTCATCACATTGGTTAGTATGAGTTACCATTACCATTTGCTAATAATACTGTATATGGTGGCATTTCACTCAATGTGGTGATGTTTTAGAATTTATACTACAGTCAACAAAATCGAATGCCTAGGTTCTTGTTTTGTTTAAAATGAGAACAACTTCAGGGGCCTATTGCACAAAAGTCGGATCCTGAGATCCTGGATCAACGCCAAAGCGAAGATTGCCATATCCCAAACAGCGCGTCGCTGGCTTAATTGATTGCACAAAGCCAACAGCGGGTGAAGGAGGATAGGCTAAGTGAAACCCAGTGCCGCTGATCCTGCTGAGTGCGTGCGCACACGGCTACCTCAAATAGACCCCGAGATCGATCACAGAATCGCTGATCATCACCATGGACACTAAGTAGCTGCAGCAAACGCATGCGCCAGCAACACTCAAAGACTACGTTCAAACAGAGGGACGATGGGATCGCTGAAATGCCTCTGCTTGCTATTCCTTTAGTTTCTGTCTGAATGGTGCGAGACGTTTGAGAGGAGTATTAAAGTGAGCTAAACTCAAGTGAGAGTAAACTCGGGAGATGTTTCAACGCCATTAAAAAGGAGTAGCTGATGCACTTCGGCGTTACCGTGAACGAGATAAGCCGTCGCTGTCAGACTTAAAGTTTCGCGAATCTGTAATTGCACGAGTTTGTGTGTGACAAGGTCACGACAACTGTGAATTACAATTATGTTGCTAAATTCATGGAAGCATAAGTGTGTCATATAGGCCTCGCCATTTTGGTGTAAATTTCATTTTGTCCTGTACAAACTGAATTGGTAGTCCACTGTAGGAGACGTTTGCAGATTAATTGAGTTTACTTTCTGCTTTTAATCTCCTCTGATGGAGGCATACTCAAATTAAAAAGTAGAATGTTAGCATCAGAAAATTACGTCAAGGAGCCTCCTGAAAATGTTTGATTCCAGTGTCGCGAAGCGAGCGACGTTGCACTCGTGTCCAGCTCTAAGGCAACGACTCTACCTTACCCGTCGCAGTCTGAATTAAGACGGAAAAAAGTACCAGCAGTGCTGTAGGTAGGGGGTTACCGCAGCGATTTAAGACCGCGCTGAAACACGGTAACCTCCTTCATACAGCACTGCTCATTTTGTGCTCTGATGGAAGTCTCAACTTGGGGAATAAGGACAAATCTGATAATGACAGATTCTAAATATGGTTAAAATGTGACGTGGAAAGGGGTCTGATTGAACTGTGATTGTCACTGGATACATGGATACTTGAATATAATGATCGAATATTGGCTATTTTACTGACATCAATGGTCACCAGTTTCTAAAATAATTACTCTGGGCCTATTATAATTGAGATACAATGTGTAGTGGACAATTCAGAATGACTGTTAAGGACATTGATTTTCAATTTGAGCGACTGTTGAATGAGGTGAGGTGAAATTGGCTGAAGACAGGAGCTTAGCTAGCTCATAAGCTTGCTCTGGAGCTGGCTAGCTCCACAGACTTTGTTTCCATAGTAACTAGTGCCATGGCTTAGCTCACACGCTCTGTGCAACCAAAATGGGGCTTGAGATCAGGCTAATCCCGTGCCGATCCTGAGCTAATCCCTTATCCTGCCTTTGTGCAATAGGTCCCAGGACTTTGGTTAATCCCCAGCTACGTTTGTTGCACCGATTCTGTTCAATCTAGAGTAGTATATTGCGTGCTTTTTCCTGATAGTGGAATGTCCGTTATGTTAAAACAACGTATATTTCAGATTAGTGAGTTAAACTTGCTCCTTATAGGGTGTGAAAAGTGTTTATATAAGCTTGTGTTTCGCTTGGATGATCAAAATTGTAAATAGCAAGCTCTCCGTTGCAGGGTGAATGTTCTGACCATACAATAGGCAGTTCCTTTAATGAGTCTGTGGGCTGGCTGATGCGGCTTTGTTGAGAAGTGGATAAAACTTTGAGTGCTCACATACCACCCTTAGAGCACACTCACACTTTTGGTATCGCTGCTTCGCCCCTGCTCACCAGAGAGTCTCCAATACCCTTTCCCTCGATGACGTCACCCTGATTACACAATTGCCCAACATTTCCAGTGAAATTTAAGGGATATTCCTAAATCAACTGTCTAGTTTTAGGTGAAACCAATGTCATTTACAGATTGAGGAATCTAGAACTTCAGATATATAATCACACACAAAAACCAGGTAGAAGTAGGACTTTTAATATATAAGGAGAGAACGGTGTTCATTTCCAGCAACAAACACTCAATGTATCTGTAATGATACGCTCAGAGGACCCAGTCGCAACTCATGGATAATCCAAAAATCGTAAGCCTTTATTGCAAAAAGGGTCAGGACCAGAAGACACAAGGATATCCAAGCCAAAAACTTTGTCCAAAAAGCGAAGTCGACAGGACAGGCAGGAGTCAAAACCAGTAAAGCAGATATGCAACGGTACATAGACAGGAAGCCAAAACTCGTGGTCGAAATCCAGAAAGGTAGGTCATACACCGGGCATCCAAAACAGAAATCGTGGTCGTACAAAAACAGGTCAAAATCCAAAAAGGCAAAACAGGAACAGAAGGGCAATGGCAAACTCGAGGTCGGGCAGACCAGTCGCGAAGAAGCATACGAGGAGCTCTGCACAGGTGTAAATTGATCAACGTTCTGACCAGGAATGAACTGCAGTGAAGACTTTAAATAGACAAGAGGGAAGTCACATGCTATGCAGGGAACAGGTGAATTGGATAAGACTAATTACAGAGGTAAGCACACATGGGGAAGTCCTAAACCACAAACAATTGGCAAAAACCAAAACACGGACAGGATCAACGCAGACAACCTATGCGAGACAAACAGCTCCGGTCAAGGAGTTCTAAGTGCACAGTTAAGATTCCAGGACAGAGAGAGAAGCACACCTGAGGTGCATAAGCTGTAATCAAAGCAGAGTGCAGGGAAAGCAAAAGGGGCGGAGTTACAGAACAGAGCAGAGCGGGGCAGAGTTAGTTATATTAGTAAACAGTGATATCTACACACCTAATCAAAATACGTGAATGTTAGTTGGTTAATTTATGTGCAAACAAAGGGATTAGTATACAGTAAAATTACCAGTACCAACTAAGCAGTCTAGTGGTTAATTAGTATGGTAATTTCAGAACAGCGGGAAAAAAGGTAAAATGAGACTTGAAGGAAGTTCGTGAAATACCGAAAAACTTCCAAAATCACCCATGCGTGTCTGCACGTAGACAGGAGAGTGCACTGGCATGATAACACAGATCACATCAGACATTACAGGGGAGACAATGTGCAATGCAATAAAGGAATGAATAAATAAACATGAAAAATAATAAATATAAAACCAGACGGATACAGATCATAACAGTATCAAGAAATAAGAATAGGGATGCTAGCGAGTTAGTTTGCGTTTAAATGATTTCATTTTCTGCACAAAACAAAAAGAGATTTTCGAGAACAGCTGACTATAAATTGAGTTCTTATACTCACATGCTGCGATTTTGGCAATTGTTTGAACAGCATCGCTGACTTGGTTAAAAAAAAAAAGGGGGGGGCTAGATATTGTGAAATGTTTTTAAGCTTAAAATATCAGGAAGATGTTTTTTTTTTTTACCTTGTTTAATGAGAAATCTCACTCATGTCCTCCCATCATTGATTTATTTTATTTAATAACTTTAGAGAAAGTGTCAGTAGTTGCCCGCAAGTCCCTACCCCATACTGCCCAAGAGTAACTGATATTTTTCATGTTGTATGACCACAGGCATATTTTGAATTGCCAATGAATGGATGGAAACATTTAAAAAAATCAGACATGAGTAGCATCTGCAAAAACTTACTTCTGCAATTTTTCTGTAGTGTTTATTTTGAACTATATGGAATACCTCCAGATTAATGGATACATATTTGAACTAATTTTAGTCCACATCTGACAGGGGGCCTATTGTTTGACTTTGATTTCCCTTTAAGTAAGGTTTTACCACAGTATAAGGGGGCATCCAACTCTCCTGAGGTTACCCAATCAACCTTTTTGCAGGGCTTGACTGGGGTGAGGGAAGCAGAGTGCAGGATGTGGGTAGTTTCATCTTGAAGCTATTCTTGAAGTGGGAAGTCTGTGATGTCATGGGGCTGCAGCTATCATTTTCTTCTTTTTTCTTGCCAGAGGCCACCCTTTGTGTGGACTGGATATGGAAATGCGTGATTAATTAAAGATTTGTGTCAGGGAGAATGGGGAAGACACTCTTTCAAGGTGGATTAAAAGGTCACTTTTTGCGCAGCTGTGTCAAGGGACCACCACACCCCAGTGACAGATCCCCATAGCTCTGATTGTTCAAATGAATATTTAATTACCAATCCCTTAATTATCAGCGCAGCCGTGGGCGGTCTACTCAAGTGAGGATTTTGAAAACTAATTGGAATATTCCAGAAATGTAAAAATAGCAGGCCCCTTTTTAAAACATTAACATGAAATATAAAGTAAAAGGTCTTGATGACTTTGGAAAGGCATGCAAGGGGATGCGTTTTCGAAATTCTTAAAATATAGTTTATTTTTTAACTGTTTTATCTTTCTTTTTATTTCTTTATTGGGAGAAAAACTTATATGATTAAGCCCTGATTTCCTGAGGAATTCCTGAGAGTCCCATAAATGTAATTGACTCTGAGTAAACATACCCATGTGATATGCTCAATTTCCCCTCAGAAGAATGAATTCAGTCATCTCAGATGAAATGTGACCCCAGTCAATGAAATAACTCACAGTAGCCAAAAAGGGACTACGGCTGAATAATAGGTTAAGTAGTTTGAGAATGATATTGAAATTGAAACTGTATTTTAAAGCAGCTCAGTCATAGGTAACAAAAGCAGGCCAGGAACAGTTACAATACTTGGGATGTTAAAACCCTCAGGTCCCTGAATATTCCCTTTGAATGTGAGCTGACAACTCCCAACAGGGGGTGGGGGTTTTCCGCAAAATGTTTTCCTGCTAACAATATATTTTTTTACAATGCATTTTACATGCCTGATCATAAAAAGAAACTTACTTAACATCCTTACCAGCACACCCTCGCTTAAAACTGAATATATTCTTTGAGCAACTAGTGACGGGAAAACAAAGGATTCAGTTGTCATCTCCCACCAGAGCTGAAAGCAATCTCACAGCTCAGTGCAACAGCATTTGCAAAGAATCAAGAGTACTCGATTGGGGATATTTTCAGTAAAATGAAAAGCTTTTACTTATTTAGTCAAATGGAATACATGCTACCTATATCTGTTTTCTCATAGCTTGCCCAATGCCCAACTTTTAGGCAGGTTAGGGTTACGGTTTCAAGTTGACGGCCTTGGGCCTGAAAGAGGCCCACATTTTTGTTCTAACCTAGTGCTAACACTCAAGAGGTGCTGATCACCTAATCACAAAGCCCCTGCTTACTTAAATCCGGTGGCTCAACGATAGTATCGGAGAAAATTGTTCATCCCTTGGGTGCCGACATTGAATACCTCTGTTCTAGATCAACTCCCAACACTGGATATAAAACGTCTGCACAACCCTGTTAAAATGGCAGGATTTTTAATGCAAAAAAAACTAAACCAAGATTATTAATTTACAAACTTTTTTTTTACTTTTAATGTGACCTATAACCTATAAAATACCATTGAAGAACAAACTGAAACAGTTTAGGAAAAAATATAAATAACAGAAAGCTTTAAATAACCTGGTTACATAGATGTGCACACCCTTAAATTAATAATTAATTAAAAAGTTCCCGATTTGATAAATTGCAAGAGCATCTCCTGTGCACAGCCCTCCTCAGGTCACCACAGATTTTCAATTGGATTCAGATCTGGGTTCTGGCTGGGCCACTCCGAAACTTTAATCTTCTTCAGGTTAGGGATGAGTATCAAGAACAGGTATTTTTTGGTACTGGTACGTGATTGGTAGTATCGATAAGCATGCAGACAAACATTTCTCCTATCAGTATTTAACGTTAACATTCTGTGATACTTAACTTCTTTTCATTCAATCGTTTCATTCAAGCGTAGCTGGCATCCGTCCCCTAGTAATGACGGGGCCGCAGGTGTCAGGTAATGACGTTACATTGTTAAGAGTAGGGTTTCTCAATGGGGGAGGTACTGCCTCCCAGGGGGTGTTTTGAGAGTTCCTCGGGGCGCTGGGAGCAAGACAGTAGAGAGGGCGGTGTTTGTTCATTATACAAATACCTCTGAGTCTATCTCTAAACTGTATCCACAACCTTGTTGAAATGACTTTGGCCAGGACGACTGATTTCAAATCATTTCTCTTTGTTTTTTCTCCATGGAAGAGGTTATCTCTCCTCGCAGGGCATTACCCCCGATTGGCACTGCTCAATGTGGCAGGTGGTCAGTTGATGATGGCAATGTTTTGGCCTCACGGATTCCCTGATGTTGCAGTCAAAGGCCCCGAACACTATCGCCAGGGTTACGGGCAGCGAGTGGAAGGGGACCAAACATAAACAACATTAGGGATGTAGCTATCTGTATGTAAAATCTTAGAATGTTTGCTAAGCATGTTTGAACACGGCCGGTTAAATAAGCTGAAGTAAGTTAAGCCAGTTAGCTAGCAAACACAGAACTCTCAATCAAATATTCATTAAAATGTAGCGATCAAAACTTAACAAAAAGCTTTCTAGCTATATAGCTACAATTAATCAAGAAATGTTACCATGACTTGAATTCATCCAGGTAGGTAACTTACGGCACTGTAGGACCTCATAATCAAGCCTCCACACACACAGATCCGTTGCCTATACTGGAGTCGTTGGAGGGTTTTATTTCTAGCATGTGTTGCCGCAGGGGCTAGAAATGAAAAATTTACTCTGATTAGCGCTGAATAAAGATGACATTTAGCCACTTGGTGGGCTGTTGGAAATGCAGGGAAGAGAATCTGCTTTATTAATAGTAAGTTCAACATTTGGTACGAATGGTAATGTCAGCTGGCACAGTACTACACTCCACTGTGGAACAGATAGTCCAAATGGTCAACTATATAAATCAAAACATTTGCACTAGCTTCAACATAAGCTATTCAGTACTCTACATTAGAAGGACATGCATCATTCCCAGCAATAGAGTGGAAAGAGGCGATTTCTCTTGGATTGTGTCAATTTGAAGGAGCACGTCTCGTGTTTTAGACTGTCCCCTCATATACAGGAGAAACGTCAGTTTATAGTATACCAGAAGGTGCAAATATAAAAATGTGATTTCTTTGTCACCTAGAATGGTGTAGTTCTGGTACACATGAATTGATAATACTCATGAAGAATAAACTGTCTTTTTCCCGACAGCCTTTTAAGTTATGGAATAGATTCACTTGTTCCTTCTGTTCTTGCTCCTCAAAGTTGCAGTTGCACTGGACTCATCCTTTGTACAATTTTTTAATAATAATATAAATAAACAATAAACTGAACAAAGCGGGAATTTTTTGTTTGCTGGAATTGTTTGTGCGAAACTTTTCTTGTAGGTTTCAATTTGGGGTTTTCTTGTATTGTATTATATATACGAGGCGTGAGCCTTGAAATTGACATGATCCAGTGTTCTTAGATATGAAGTAGGGCTGTCATCACCCAAGTTGCAAGACAAAACCTTTATTTATCATTTGTTATAATATTCAATTTTAGTCACGTGCATAACTCTTATTAAAGCACCCACATTTGTTGCCTAAATGTCATGGCACAGTGGTTGTTTTATTTTGATCAGATCACAAATAAATTTTATTTTGTTCAATCAATGCATTTTACCTGCCCAATTACTCACAAATTAACAAATGAAATTAGTTAGAAAAAGCAGAGAATAGACCAGAGGCCATGTTGTTTGTATTTATTTATTTATTTATTTTTTAGAATTCAGCAGTCTGTGTGAAATTGTCATAAAATATTCTCATAGCTGAAAAATTTCTTACCTTGAAGAGATCTGCCGACAAAACCTTGACCTGTGGGCCACACACATAATCATTTATGAATTCATATCAGCTGATTCGACCATTTTAGAGCACTGTCCAATTCCTGACCACCAAGCGCTGAAATAAATTCACACATGGCGGCGCAAACATAACGAAAAATTGTGAATTATGAAAAGAGAAATTGCAGGCCAAGACTGCTGTTTAAATGAAAAAAGAAAAAGTTGGCTTCAAATTGGTGAAACTGTTGACACATGGTCACTTCATCTGAACATTGTAAGATAATTAGGCATTCAAAAATAAAGTAAACTGTATCTCAAACCTGGCAGGTGTCCCATTTTGCAAGAACTTAAAACTTCTGTGTGCAGAAATCTAATGTAACAAGGAGCTTATTTATTCATGTCTTAGAAAATTCAGTGTCCTGTAATGCAGTTGCGCCCCCTAAAATAAAATGACATAAATACAGTATTATCACTGAGTTTTTTTCTTCTCTGTCAGCTTTTTGCTGCCTCACTCTTAGTGCATTTTGACTGACAGTGGTTCTGGTTCGGAACCAGTTTGGTTCAAGATACACCGAACCTTGGTTCATAGTAGCGAACCGGCTCATGTTTCCACTAGTTTTGAGCAGAACCGCTGTAAATAAGACCACTTCAACTGGGTGCCTGATTTGGTACTGCACGCGAAGGTGAATTGTCAGTCTATATCAAGCAACACAAGAAGATGGAGCGCTTGGATTATTGGCGAGTGCTTGTTCTGTAACTACAGGTCTTTCTGCTTATCCAGACAAGAAGCATGGCCCTGTTACTCACAATAAGAAGACTTAGGCAACTTTTGCGTGCAAGAAGACTGGTACGTAAAATGTTTTCAAGTGTAAATTAGGTTAAATGTATAGTAGAAATAACTAACCGTCTTAAGGCTAGCTTATGGTGAAACTTTCACGCAACTGCAAATTGGTTGAAAAACTTAGAGAACTGTCAAACTTCCAACTTGCCTGAATACCAGCGGCAAACGTTTCATAACCAACTTTGTGAAACTAGTTTTATCACAACAACCATAAAAAACGTAGACAAACAATTGATCCATACCAACCACCAAACTTTGACGTTATGCAAGCTAACAGCAAAAAGCTACTGTTATACCGAGTTAAACAATACAACACAATATGGTGTTTTGGAGGCTACACACATTCAAACGTAAGGGAAAGAATTCCGCATTTAACGTTCGCCAATATCGCATGAAATCAGTACTTTTTCAGCTTACCTGGATGTATTGGTACCCAGAGAAACATTCGGGTGTTCAAAAATGCTAAGCGTACATCCAGTCAAGAAAAATTGGAGTTTAATTTTTCGCGCTGCTACAGGTGGTAACAGCCAAAAACGGTGACAGCCATGTTACTGATTACACACAGGGTTGCCAGGGCATGCGCAGCATATGCATTCGCTAGTGCTGGGTATCGTATGGATGATACGATACGATATATCGTATACGATACACGATATTTATCGCGATACATCAACATACACAAACCTTTTTAGAACATAGTCTTTATTCAGATAATACACATAAATCCGTAGAAGTTAATTTCTTGTTTCATTCTTTATTGTTTTATTCAGTAAGATAAATCCAGAAAACCATTAGTTGAACAACAGAAATGCTTCATTTTTCTTGTATATTCATATGACCTTGAGTTAAGCATTACAAATAGTCCATATTTCACTTTTATTATCATGACCAATTGTCTCTTGCAGCCATGTTGCTTCATATTTTTTCATGTTGCTTCAAATATTTGTTTGTACCTTTCAATTTTGAAGGTTCAAAAATGAATGATTCATAACATTTGCTTTTAATTCTTGCTGAAAATTCGTCCCCATAAGTTAAAAAATAACACATTTATTTCTTTTTTATGAGGCACTAGCCCAGCTGTATTATTGCCAGCATCCCCTGGAGACATAAGTGCTTAAATATTACTTACGTTCTCGAGTCACATTTCGACAAGCTAACACAGTTCACTTCAATTCAGAGTGCGTCATAGTAGTCTGATCCACGGCCCAAATATTCTTTGCTCAGATTAGCGTTAGACTACTGATAGAGGTCTTGATTATAGTACCGTGTAACAGTCTGATATTTCCCGGAATACTCGTTTCTGACAATATGCACAAGGAGAACTCACGATAGAAATTTTATGAAGCCGATTGTCAGAAAGAAAGTTGATAAAACTCATCGTTATTGCCATGGGGAGTCCCTGGTATCAAAGGGTTAGACAAAACACTTTTCGTCGAACTTTTATTACATTTGAACCGGTTTTGTTATGAATGGTCACGACGGAATGGCGAGGCTTACCGACTATGGACGGATGTGGCTGCACTTCAATTTTGTGTGAACGGCGCAGGTGGCTTACGAGGCGACTTGTGTTTCCTCTCTTGCTTGAGACATCTTTGTCACAGTGGTTGCATTTACCACCGAGAGGAGTTTTTGCAAAGTGATTCCACACCTTGCTTTTGACGGTAGGCGGCATATTTGCGATCTTTGCGATTTGTATGATAAAGAATGACACAGCCAGGCGACGACGTGCAGTCTCGCCTTGTGGGAATGAATGGTAGCGGACCCTGCTTGCAACCACATGAATGCCAGGCATCCCGGGATTAGTTACACCAAGGTTTTCGTCGGGGTATAGGAATTTCCTCCTGAAATGTTTCAAATTAAAAATTCTTTTGTCCATTATGTGGACTGGTGACACTATAGATGCAAGTATCGCTCCCATTCTCGAGCGGGTGAGCGAACAACATGCACACCATATTCGATTAAGGTCCATATTCGGGTTAAGGTAATATTCTGAATAAGATGTTTATATGCGCTGAGCGATGGGAATATTCCGTTTACATGTTGATTATCATTTCCACCACTTGGACATCGACTCACGCTCTTGGCCATTGCCATCGCCAGTGGTCTCTGTCCCAGAATTTCATTCATGACCGCTTGAAATAAATGAAACTGGCTGGATTAGGCCGCTGGTATTTTGTTTTTTGGATATTTTTTCGCCAGTCGTGAGCTTACTGTAATTTGCTATTCTTACGAACTCCCGTATCCGCATGCACAATAGGAAATTCGGCCTCGGAAAAAAAATTGCTACTCAACTGGGTTGAAACATCCCGCTTTCGCTGCGTGCCTTGTGATTATCATTACTAGACCGGCTGGCCGGCTTACACTTTAAGTTACAGTCAGGATGTCCTCTACTCAAGTTAGGTAGGTAGGGTTAGTTATTAGCCTGCTAACTTTGCCAGCTTTCCATCTAACTCATTAGCCAACTTGTAGGCCTACTCAAAATTTTCTTGCGAGGACAAACTTTGTGCAGCTATCAGCTCTTCTACACGACACAAATCACTACTGACTATTGATAGTGGAGAGTGACGACCTGACAGTTCCCCAAATATTAGCGAGCAAACGTTGAACCTAAAACTACACTCCCTTAACCACCTAACCCGTTAGCTAATTAAGCAACTAGCAAGAAAACATAAGTAATGTTTCAGCCATCCCACTAGCTAACATCAGCTGATATATTATAGCTAATGCCGTGGTATAAGCATAGACTGTATAAATCAGTCTATGGGTCCAAGTCCAGATTTCCTACATTTTGCATGAACATACGGAAGCTCGTAAGAATAGCTAATTGGAGTAACATTACGACTGGCGTAAAAATAGCCACTGCATTTATTTTTTTCGCTTGGGAATATGCCGCCTTCAGAGTTTTCCAGCGATGCTTAACTTGGTTGGCAGTTCACACAAAACCAGCCTCTCTCCACTTCTCGCACACCTTAAAGACATCGTTGTTACGGTGCTTTCGCCCATCGATACATTCCATTATATCCATGTCATTCATTATCTGAATGCACAGTCGTCTCCTCTTCGCTCTAAAAATGCCAATTCCTTGCGAATTGAACAAGCGCAGACGTAATCGAATATTCTGTTCGGGGGCATTTTCCGGTTATTGCACGCGTTTACATGAAAGGTACGCAATCGGAATATTCTCATATTCCGATTAATACAGGAATATGGGGTGCATGTAAACGCAGTCAATGTAAAATTATTTCGATGATGCCTCTGGAATAAGTTGTTTGTTGCGTTTTTTGCGTAATGACTCATGTGTCGGCAGGCATAAATTATGCGCGGCAGGGTCGGCTTTCACTCGGCTGTTTCCGGATCGGAGTTTCATTCATAGTTTTACTACATGGGAATTTATAGTAAACAGGCGAACCAATCGTAGTGCAGAGAGCGCGCACCTCATTTGCATTTCTCCGGCCCCAGATTGGTAACCATGGTAGCGCATGACGAGGCTGATTTTAACTTCCAAATATGGTCGGGGACCCCTTAACAGCTTCAGCTTGGATATGTCGCTTCTTTCGCAACAAAAGTATCGTTTCTGGCGAGATTCACCGAGAGAAAAACAATGTATATGACAGCAAGAATGTTTCAGATCGTAGTTAGATTGAACGATGTTAAGTTTGTTAGTGTCATTGTGCACAGTTCAGTCACCAGTGTGGCCTGCAGTTTTCGGAAACTAGCGAACGGTAGGTGAGAAATGATTCGATACGTGTATCGTTTCCACACGAATTTGACAACCGGTTATCTTATCGCAACGTTGGTACCGGTGATACGGTATACCGCGTACCGGTACCCAGCACTAGCATTCGCAATATTAAAGAGCTTAGGACATGAAATTCAGCTGTTTTTTATGTGATAAAATGCTACAAAGTACCTATCTTGAACAATTAGTGATGGTTTTAATATCGTGTACTTTACGCAATGTTTAAAAAAACCGCATTTTATCTGCTAAGTTATACACTTGAGGGAACGCCCCCTTTGCCTCAATCGAGAACATTTGCGCTGGGTCAGCTCAGCCACGTGACATCATAAGTTGTACACAGATTGTGTCTAAGTGGTTAGCCGTAGTTCACGACTCTGGTCTGGACGGAGAATATCTTGAAGAATGGACCAACAAAAATCACCGAGAGTGAACGGAAAGTGATGTGTAGTGTGGGGATGCAGTGGAACGCATGCATATGGCCATGGAATGTTTCTGTGGCCGAAAGATGCAGAGATATCGAGAATATGGACAAAGCAAGTGCAATGTACTAGTGCCTACTTTGCTGGCCCAGGCAAGCCCGGGTCACTGAAACCTATGATATGCGGCCAAAATTTTGAGTATTCATGTTTTTACATATCATTATTTTATTATTATTATTATTATTATCATTTGCAGAACCCAAATCGTTTCTCTGCACTGCCTGTTCAATAGCCAGCCTACTCGCTGTTCAGTGTGATCTAGCCAGCTAAGTAGGGAAATGATACTATTCACGGCGCTCTATTTATTTCTGTGCACTGTGTGCTTGCTAGCATACTACCTAATAATAGCAAGCTGCAAGATATGGTTTACACATGTTGTGATATCGTTCACGACTCTATATTTCTGCGCACTGCGTGTTCGCTCGCTAACTAGCTAATAATAGCAAGCTGCGAGGTTCGGCTTACACGCATTGTTTCGAGAGCTCATGAAACACAGTGCACAGAAATGAATAGAGACGCGAACATTATCATTTCACTACTGCCTAGATCAGGCGTGAGTTCAACCACCACTAACGCTATTCTTAACCTAATATATTATATATGGTCTTGCTAGGTTAGGTAACCAAACGTCAGGTCCATTGAACTCACTTAAGGTTGAAAAGTGAGTCGGCTGGTTAACACGCCATGCACAGAAACAATTGTAGAACCGGAATAATAATCATTCCGCTACTTGGCTTGTAAGTGTTGTACAGTTCGGGACAGGCGGAGACACTGACAATTAGCTGTCTTCATTGCTCGAGTACTCAGGCTGGAATCTGTATGGTTCTGAATCCCGTGTTAAGCTGCTTTCACACCGGATGCAAAACGAATTTTTTCGCACTACAGATTACATTCAAAGTCAATGCAAAGACGCAAATACAAGTGAAACGTATTCGCGACTTTGCATTGACTTTGAATGTAATCTGTTGTGCAAAAAAATTTGTTTCGCGTCCGGTGTGAAAGCAGCTTTATGTTGAGATTCCTCATCTTCCATAAGAAAGTACTCTTCTTCATCAAAATGGACAGATTCAATTGAAAATTCTGAGGAACTATCAGTATCTGACTCGGATACCATCGTTGTTGGACGCACAATCGCCCACGGTGTGCTACTTATGACGTGACCACACAGCGGACTGCCAGAATCGCTTTTCTGTTTTGCTCAGAATGTTTGTTAATGAGGGGGGCGGGGCAAGTAACAAAAAATAGCGATATTTGTAAAAATTATTTTCTACATTTTTTTTAAGGCAGACGATGGGAATTCTTTTAATTGTACCCTTTTATATTCATAAACTTGCTCAGTGCATGTCCTAAGCTCTTTACAGTTTTTTACAGTCGCTAACAAGCATTTGTCCAAACAATTGCCACGTTTTCAAAACTCTAAATACAATTAGCACAGCATCGGCCTGATGTGGCCATACCAGTCACACAATGCATGTTGTTCACACAATATGCAGTCAGTGAACACATTCTACAATGCTTACATTTTCTTAACAGACAAGCTATACCCACCACCAAAATTATGTATCGTTTTTGTCTTTTTTGCAAATGTTAACACACAACATACCACAATAAAAAAGACAATATTCAAAACCTTAGATACAGTATAAAACCTCTACTTCTGCAATGATATCAGCTCAAAAACAATATAACACAGCTAATAATAAACAAACAATCAAATAATTGACACACAGCTGATTCATGATGGGTTAATTGGGCCAAACACAGCTGATTCCAATATGCATTTGACTCAGAGGCAGGTGTTGAAGTTTTTTAAATTACTTTGGCACATATAAAAGGAGGACTTTGAGGAGTGATGTTTTTGGGAGCAGAAAAAGGAAAAGACAAATACTTCTGTCACTGAAATGTCTGGACGAGGAAGAGGAAGAGTAAGGGGCCCAGTGAGGGGAGCAGGCCCAGTGAGAGGAGCAGGCCCAGTGAGAGGAGCAGGCCCAAGAAGAGGACAAGGGAGAGGTGTAAGAATGCGTGGTGGTGGCATTCCAAGGGCTGCAAGAGCAGTGGTCATTGATGAAATATGTGCCACTATCATTGATCAACCACAGCCTTTCACTAAGAGAGGCTGGTGAAAGAGTGCAGCCCAATCTAAGGTGGTCAATGATTGCCTCCATTATACGCATCTTTCAAGAAACCAACAGGTAAGTCCTGCATTTTACATGGATTGTTTCTATTCTTACTTGACATGTCAAGAAGGCCATACAGTAATGCATCTGTTTTCTTTTGTCCCTCTACAGGATGCAACGTCTTCCTCCCTCTGGGGGAAGAGGAAAGCTCCTGAATAATGACCAAGAGCTTGCTATTGTACATAGGGTCATTGCTAACAATGCAATAAAATTGCATGAGATTAAAACAGGAATTGTGGAGGACCATGGAATATTTATGAATTTAAATAACATCAGCCTCACAACTATCGCTCGCACATTGTCCAAACACAGAGTGCGGATGAAGCAGCTCTACACTGTTCCCTTTGAAAGGAACAATGAAAGGGTCAAGGAGCTCCGGCGACAATATGTCCAGGTATATTGTACTGTATAATCAATGTCCAGTTGTATTAGCTTTACACTTTGCAAGTATACATATAGGTAACCTATTATAAGTTACAGTGTGGTATTGTCTAATGACATGAATTTACATAAACTTTGTTTCAGAGAGTTATGGAGTTGGAGGCCAACCAGGCCCCTCATGAATTCATCTATGTAGATGAGGCAGGGTTCAATCTTGCCAAAAGGCGTCGGCGAGGACGGAACATAATAGGAGAAAGGGCCACAGTTGAAGTGCCAGGACAGAGGGGGGCAAACATTACAATGTGTGCTACAATTGCAAATACTGGATTGGTCCTTCATAGATGTCAGGTTGGACCCTACAATACCGAGCGCCTCCTGGCCTTTTTGAATGATCTGCACCAACGCCTGGTTCCAGAGCAGGGAGGTGAAAACATGAGGACCTTTGTCATCACCTGGGACAACGTGGCTTTCCATCACTCGCAAGCTATCACAACGTGGTTTGAAGTCCATCCAAGGCTGTTGCGTCTCTTCCTTCCACCCTATTCACCTTTCCTCAATGCCATAGAGGAGTTCTTTTCTGCATGGAGGTGGAAGGTTTATGACCATCAGCCACATGACCAGATGACCCTCCTTGATGCCATGGATGCCGGCTGCAGGGACATCGCAGTTGAACACTGCCAAGGGTAGATCCGACATGCTAAGCGGTTTTATCCTAGGTGCATCGCCTTAGATGACATCAGATGCGACATTGATGAAAACGTGGCCTAACCCTGAAGACTGCGGAGATTAGATAATTTTCTGTTTTTTTTTGTTTCCCCCCCCTTTCATCTGAGCCTTTTTGTTGCTGTTTTTTGTGTGTACATTCAGAATGTTCTTGTGTGTTTCATGGATAATTTGTTCACTGTAAGAAAACTTTTTCTGTTCTATCACAACACAAAAAATCTGATTTGCTTTTTTATTGGAATGCTTTAGAATGTGAACATTACATGTAGACATGCAGTTCCCAACCAAGAAATGTAGTGTAAAAACGGTGGATTGCATGCTTTGCATGCAAATACCTGTAAAGCTGAAACATGAAAGTCTATGCAGTTTTTGTAATGCCAGCAATTGACAGTATTTTGAAACCTGGTGCACTTTGATTGACTGCATGCACCTTGTGAACTGAAAACATGTTATTCGCTGACAGAATTATTTCATTTTGAGTCAGATTTCCAGTGTTTTGGTGAAGTTAGTGTGTGCAGAAAAAGATGTACTGTATTTTGAAATGAAGAGTATATATTTAACAAAATGTGCTTTTGAGAAGAAAATTAACCCTTTGGCTAATTGTGTTTTATGGTTGTGTCTCTGTGTTAAGAGTTTAGAAAAAGTATCTGAAGTATGGGTAAGCGTGTGTTAGCGATAAAAAAAAACTGTAAATATTAATACTAATTTCTGACCCCCTTCTCATCAATAAAACCCCCAATACATATTGGTGCCACCTTTTCGTACTGGCAAATAAAAAGCCGAAAAAGTGGAGGCTCTTCGAGTCTCCCACAGCTTGGTTTGTTTAGAGTGGGTCCAAAGAACCTTCAGTGGATGACTTCCTTTTGACGGCTGATGAAGCAAGCTGTGTGTACCTCTCTTGACGAGTGGGGTGTTTCTTCTGTGGAGAAAATGAATGTACAGACACAGATTGAGATTCAGATTATTTCTCTCAATAGCACACAAAAATATCGAATTTCAGATCCGGCTGGACGAATGTGGAAAGTTAGACGCATTTTCACAATTGAGAAAGGGGCGAAATTGGCCTTTGAAATGTCGGAATAATAATAATAATAATAATAAACAGCGCGATTTCAATAGGGCCCTCTGCAGACGACTTGCAGTCGGCTCGGGCCCTAATTAGTACATGCTCTATCAACCAGCTGTAGACTACAGCTTTGCACAATTAACTTATATTAATGCTATATGCAATATTTGTAAGTTCAGATAACCTTTGGCTTAAGTCGAATTTCAAATGTCACACAGAGCCCAACAAACGAACTTGCAACGTTGAATCACAGCCTATTGCTAGCAAGCAAACCATGGCATGTCTTGGCAATCGCATGTACCTAGTCATAGCAAACATTGCAAATTCACCATTAGCGCTAGTACGTTACTAGGTCACTACAAATTTTTTCAATAATCGACTATCATAACGAAAACTAGAGTTTTTTTCACAATTAACATACAGATGCTGCATATAGCAATAATATAAGCTCAGATAACATTTGGCTAAAGTCAAATATCAAATCTCACACATAGCCCACCAAACGAACTTGCAACGTTGAATCATAGCCTAGCTTCCAGAAAGCAAACCATGGAATGTCTTTGGCATGTACCTAGCCATAGCAAACATTACAAATTTACCATTAGCGCTAGTACGTTACTAGGTTACTACAATATTTTGTCAATAATCGACTGATAATAACAAACTTTCAGCTTACCTCAATATGCTTTTTCAAATTAGACGGCGAGTTTTTGAAAGCCATTAGCTCATGGTACTTGGGTGCGCAGAGCTTTCAGCGCATTCGAAAGGAGTTGTTTTTGCACCCAACCATTTCGAAAAATTTTTCCAGGTACGGCCAGGGATGTACAAGGGTTGGCTGGTCTTCCCGGCTATCAACCTCCTCGCTGGCACTTGGTTGGGACATTTCGCTCACCACGGACATCTTCGTACTAGGCTGTAGTCTGCTATGTCCTTGCTGGAGTTTGACGTGATTTGTCACACTTGATTTGTGTCATGTGCAGGTGCATCGCGTACAAACCAATAGGGTGTGGGAATGGTATATGTTTGTACTTCTCATCCAACCACAATCAAATGCACTCTATCCAGATGGCGCGATTTATCTGGATAGGTTTTTTTGTGTGTGTTTTTTTGAACGATGACAAGCCATAATGACAACAAGCCAAAATGAAATAGGAGTAACGAGGCTATTTTTAAAATGTAAGGAGTAGAAAGTACAGATATTAGCGTGAAAATGTAAGGAGTAGAAGTAAAAAGTCAGCTGAAAAATAAATATTCCAGTAAAGTATAGATACCCAAAATTTCTACTTAAGTAAGGTAACGAAGTATTTGTACTTTGTTACTTGACACCTCTGGTGAACAGCAATCATGGATTCTCCCTGAGAAAGCAAACATGCTCATTTTCTTGAACAAAAATTCGTACAGAGAGGGCCAAAGAATTTAAACTTGTTCCTTTAAATTGTTCTGTTTATCATATTGGCCAAGTTTACCTAACAGGTGGGTACATTTGCCATATCTTTACTTTTATTTATGAGGATAAAGTTTTAAGTTATTTCTTTGTTGTGTCACCAATGTGAGGTTCTAAATACCAGCAACTGCTTATCTCCACTGTTAGAAAATGGAGGACACTGCTTAATATAAAATCAGATTTATTAAAAATGACAGCAATAAGTAAGTAAATAGATAAAATTAACTAAAAGGCCATGGTCAGCCCAACTTTACACAACCGGATCAGACTCCAATCGTACAGCTCATTCACACGTCCATAGATAAGCATGTCAAAATGCAGTCAATAAAATTCGTGCGGCCAGGGGGCAGAAAAGAGTTTGTGGGGGAAGGGCTCACTAACAATCACAATCCCAATAAAACACTTAAATAGTTCAAACCGCAAACCGCAAAAGCTAAGTCAGTGCATGCAGCCAGGGGGGAGATTTCAGGTCACTGATCCCAAATCAGCTGGTCCACGGTCAGCACGTCGCGTCGCCACAGCCCCAAGACAATGTTAACTTTTCAGCAAGCGTCGAATCATTTCGGGTCACTGCACGGTCTGTTCCACTTGTCACGGGGCTTCACTTATTCTTCCAACCGACGTTGTAGCACTCCGGGGTCAATCCACAACTTTATCCACTCCCACAGCACTGCGGAAAAGCACAGGGCGGACTTCAAGCATATACACACACACCAGGCAGGGACCGCACGCTCACAGCCGAGAGTAGTAATTACGTTCCTTTACTTATCTTGTATCAGACGTTGATCAGTCCGAATCCCTTACGGCTCCATCCGGGCAGCAGTCACTCTTCGGGTAATCCAACAGCAAACAAATCCTGGTTTCCTGGCTAACTGCTCGGTCCTCCGCGAGTGCAAGTTCTAGCTTTCGCTCACCCTCCTTCACTCCAATACACTAGCCTGTCCTCCCTTTCCACTGCCGCTCAGCGTCTTTATCTGCTCGCGCTACACCTGCCTTCCAATTAGCAATCAAATACATACAACGCAGCTTCACACCGAAAACGGACTAAACGGGGTGGGATTCAGGCATTAACAGCTGTTCAATGATTATATCAACCCATTGTTACCAGTATGAAAATATCACAGCAAATCCAGTGCAATCAGTGTCCAAATACACGCAATAAGGGACAAGGCAATATTCACACGAAATCAATCTCAAGTGAATCATTTCAAAATCTAAAGTGCTACTAAGCATAATTCAGGCACACAATAGGATTCAATCATGACAGTAATATAAAAGATGTTCCCCACTTGACATTTCCCCCCCTTTTTAATCCGGGTCGTCCCGACCAATTACTCATTACGGTATCTAGCTGGGGGCACCCCCATGTTTGATCGCCCAGAGCGACGTACAGTAGGCGGGCTTGCCTCGCTATGCGGGGCTGCGGGTTCCGCTGGAGGTTCAGGTGGTTGGGCCAGCGTCATGTCTTGGTCCTCTGCCAGCAGCTGGCTGGAGGTTGCTGACAGCCTAGGAAGCCACCAGATTGGGGGGGGCAGCAGCTCTAGCTGGCTAATCACCGGAGGGGATGGTCCTGTCGGTTCTGGGCAGTTCTGCAATACATTCAAGGGGCATAGCCGAAGGTTATTGTGATGTACTGTACGAGTGGGTGCTTCCTTACTCTCTGGCCGAATTACATAGACAGGGTGATTCTCTTGCAGCTGCTTGACCACTACAAATGGTTCAGGCACCGACCTCCAGTTCAGCTTCCCTCGGGCCCACCTGCGGAAGTTACAGACCAGCACCCTTTCCCCTGGAAGTAAGGGCGCTAGTCTGGCTCTCTGGTTATATCGGGCTTGGTCCAATCCTTGACTGTGTTGGGTCTGTCTCTGCACAGTCTGATAGGCATAACTCAGGGCCTCCTGGTGCTTTTTCACCCATTTGGACAGGGTGTGGGACTTAGATGCAGGCCGTAGGCCAGTAGCTCAGTCAACAGGCAACCTCGCGTGTCTTCCAAACACTACATAATGAGGCGTCATCCCAGTCGTGCAGTGGGGGGTCTTGTTGTATGCCTGGACAAGTGCTGGCAGCTGGCTAGGCCACCGCCCCTGGTCGGCCTCCGTCAGGGATCTTAACAATCCCAACAGGGACTGGTTGAATCTCTCACACGTCCCATTCCCTTGAGGGTGGTAAGCAGTGGTGCGGCTCTTCTGACATCCGTAGAGTTGGCAGAGTTCCTTAATGAGTGAAGACTCAAATGAAGCTCCCGGTCCGTCAGGATCTGTTCAGGGCAGCTGAAGGTCTGGATGAGGTTATCGTACAAGGCATGAGCTGTTACGGTCGCAGACTGGTCCCTGTTGGGCACTGCGAAGGCAACCTTTGAAAACAAATCAGTCATAACTAGGATATAAGGGTAACTGTCCTCTGGTCGCCCCAAGGAGAGGTAGTCTAACCCCACTACCTCAAATGGGTAAGAAGTGAGGATGGATACAAGAGGAACCCTTACCTCGGGGCCAGCCTTAGCCAGGACACATTGAGGACAGGTTGCCGTCCACTCCTTCACCTCTGTAGTCATTCAGGGCCACTAACAACGCTGTCGGAGGATGGCCAGAGTTTGTTCACTGCTGGGGTGCCCCATACTGCTGTGGTACCTCTGTCACACGTCCTTAGATTCTCCAGCAGGGATCACCACCTGAAAAACTTCCTTGCCAGAGTTCACCTCCTGGTACAACCTGCCCACAAGTCCATCTCGCACCACTAGTCGTTCCCATTCCCGTCGCAGCTGTCTCATATATGAGGACAGCGGGCCACCCACCTCAGGCAGTGGCAATTGCTGCTCCTTCAATCACCGTACTTCCTTCAGCTCTGGGTCCTTAGCCTGTCGGTTTGCCCAGGTTTCCTCTCCTTCAACCGTAACTTGACAGCATGATGGCATTGACTCAGATGAGTCTGGTAGCCTTGACAGGGCATCAGCATTCTTGTTTTGGATTCCTGGTCTGTATTTAACAGTGTACCTGAAGTTGGCCAACTGCGCAATCCACCGCTGCTCCACGGCACCAAGGCGGGCAGTCTCCAAATGCACCAATGGGTTGTTGTCTGTAAACACCGTAAATTCTGCACCATAGAGATAATCTCTGAATTTTTCGGTAACTGCCCATTTTAAAGCCAATAGTTCTAATTTAAAAGAACTGTAATTTTGGTCATTTCGTTCTGTGGGTTGAAGGCTACGGCTGGCATATGCAATCACTCTCTCCTTGCCATCTTGCACTTGTGCTAGGACTGCTCCCAGACCCTCCAAACTAGCATTCCGTATACAGGTGGAAGGGTTGGGAGAAATCTGCATAGACCAGTATAGGTGCACTGAGCAAAGCCTCTTTCAACTGATCAAATGCTTGCTGACATTCAGATGACCAATTAATGGCAGCATTCTTTCAATGGGTAGCAGAAGCATAGGTCAAGGCATTAAAAGGCATGGCTATTTTAGAAAAAGCATGTATAAAATGCCGGTAATACCCAGCAAATCCAACAAAGGATTTTACCTGCTTTACTGTCTGGGGAACTGGCCATTACCTTACCGCCTCTGTTTTAGCCGGGTCTGTTGCCACACCCTGCTTGCTGATGATGTGTCCCAAGGTAGGTTACTTCACGCTGAAAAAGGCAGCACTTTTTTGGCTGCAGTTTCAATCCATGACTGTAGAAGCACTGGAACACTTCCTCCAGGTGGCGCAAATGGCTACTGAAATCAGGAGAAAACACCACCACATCATCCAGATAGATCAATAATGAATTATTAACCAAGTTACCTAGGCAACGCTGCATTCATCTTTGAAAAGTTGCTGGGGCATTACATAATCCAAATGGCATTCTATTGAACTGATATAACCCAAATGGCGTAGTAAACGCGGATTTTCTCCCCATCCAGTGGGTGCATCTCTACTTGCCAACAGCCACTTGCAAGATCTAACGTGGAATACCATCTGGCGGATCTGAGACCAGTCAAAGCTTCTACAATACGAGGAAAAGGATAAGCATCTTTGTGGGTGAGTGCACTGTTTCCTGTAATCAACACAGAATCACCAGCTTGCATCCTTTTTCTTCACCAATATAATGGGCACTGCCCATGGGCTGGCACTTTCCCTTACCACACCACTTTCCAACATATTCTGCAGCAAACTCAACTCAGTGTATAAACTTGGAGGGATGGGCCAATATCTCTCACGATTAGGGGGCGCCGACTCCTCCCGTGAAGCCAAAATCTTCATCATGGCTGGCAAACACTTTAGTCCATTTGTGCAGCAGGTTGGTCATCTCCCCCTGCTGGTCTGGAGTTAACCCATACCCCTGCATGGACAACACGGGATGTGGCTCAGTCATGACAGCGCTGTCCAAGGCCCCTATTCGCCTCACCTCCACCTCCATCACATCCATTGCTACACTGCTGAGGACAAGTTCTCTTTCTCCTTGGATATCTGTCATCATCACTTCAGTCACCTGAGCCAAGGGTTGACGCTGGAGAACTTCCACCGAGTACGGGTTAGGATTACACAACCGGCATGGCATTCATCCCACGTTCAGCGTTGCCAGGGTACGACCCACACACCAGTCTCGTTCACTATCGGGAAGAGGTTCTATAATCACGTTGCAAGATTAGTTAGGAGCACCTTCAGATACCTGCGTCCACACAATCATCTCAGACTGCGGGGGAATGATGACTGGTTGTTGGCGGGGCAGCTTGGCTATGCCTTGGTAAAGGGGAAGTGGCCCTCTGGTGGTAATCCGGAGGCACTCCGTAAAAGCTCGAGCCCAGGCCTGCCCTTCTACTCGTGGCATGGTGGTTTTGTACGCCTGTAGCCCTGGGTGGTTCCCCTGAGTGAGAGCAGACTAAACTGGTTTAATGATGTCCATACCAAGTATGCCCTTATCTGGCCCTAAGCATTCATCATTCACAATAATAACCCCTTTTTCTCGCACTTGGATGCTTCCTACCATACAATCGACTATGACACAGCCGACATAGGGAATCTTCAGGCCGTTGGCTGCCCGTAACATCAGCCAAGGAGCCTCATCAACACTGGTCAGGCAGGTCCCTTGTAAATATTTTTAAACAAACTTTCACTTAATAATGTCACTTGTGACCCCGTGTCAAGTACAAAAGGCATAGAAATTCCATTCATCTTTCCAGAAACATCAAGGCACTCACCGATCAAAGCAGACTTATGTTGTAACACGGGCACCGGATCCGGAATGACAGCCCCCACTACTTCGCCCACAGCTGTAAGGGGATTCAAAAATCCCACTGCCCAGATGGTCTACGATGACACCGGCGCAGTATGTGACCAGCTTCACCACAGCCCCTACAGATGGGTCGGCCCTGTGCATCCCACTGGTAGGCGGGTGCTACACGCCTGACTGTTGCCTCATCTGGAGGGCAGTGCGCTCTGAGACTGCCGTACCGTCTGAGGGTCGAGTGCTGGGGCCTGGCTGCAGTTCTCTTGCTGCCAGATGTGCTTTAACCTCCTCCATAAGGCTGGCTGACTGGGCTTTCATTTGCTCCTTAACCTCCCTCATCAGGCCTTGCTGTTCTTCTGTCCTAAGCTGGTTCTTCAGCTGCTCTAGGTCAGCAGGGCCATTCCTTGTGGCTGGCACCATGACCCGCTGTGAGAGCACGCCATCATCTCCCTCCTGTAACTCCAACTCCAGAGCCCGCGCCTCCTTGCAGACAGCATCAAAAGTCATCCGTTCTTCCCGCCTGATTTGGCGGCTTAACTCCTGTTTTATTGGACCAGTGCGAAAGCCCACTATCAGCTGGTCAAGCATAAGGTCATTTCCCTCCTCTGTTCCATCTGCATCTCACTCTCGCCATCTGAAAAAGAATTCTTGCAGTCTCAGTATAAAAGCACCCACAGTTTCTTCTGCCCTGTCTGCAATTAAAAAAACTTGCTCTTAACTGCGCCTTAGTAACAGGTTTGCATACAATATTTCCAATGCCTCTAATACTTTCTTCTCAGTGTCCTTGTTGTTAGCATCAATAAGATGTAATTCAAGCTTCGCACCCCCTTCTAAAGCACCCAGAACAAAATCTGCTTGTTGCTGTTCGTTTAGTCCTTGGGCCCTCAGCATGGCCTCCACCTGAACCTTCCATTCTCCAAATTTATTTTTGTTACTGTTAAATTTAGGAATCCACGCAGCCCCCATGAACCATGGCATAACAAACTGGGCCATAATGGCTGGACTACTGCTACCCTGCGCTGGCGGGTAACTACTGCAGCTGTGGCCCAAATCCATTTCCTATTAGTGGAGGTGGTATCCTGCTGATTACGCCACTTTTAATGTCACCAATGAGAGGTTCTAAATACCAGCAATTGCTTATCTCCACTGTTAGAAAATGGAGGACACTGCTTTATATAAAATCATATTTATAAAAAATGACAGCAATAAGTAAGCAAATCGATAAAATTAACTAAAAGGCCATGGTCAGCCCAACTTTACACAAGCGGATCAGACTCCAATCGTACAGCTCATTCACATGTCCATAGATAAGCATGTCGAAATGCAGTCAATAAAATTCGTAAGACCAGGGGGCAGAAAAGAGTTTGTGGGGGAAGGGCTCGCTAACAATCGAAATCCCAATAAAACACTTAAATAGTTCAAACCGCAAACCGCAAAAGCCAAGTCAGTGCATGCAGCCAGGGGGGAGATTTCAGGCCACTGATCCCGAATCAGCTAGTCCGCGGTCGGCACATCGCGTCGCCGCAGCTCCAAGGCAATATTAACTTTTCAGCAAGCGTCGAATCATTTCGGGATCACTGCGCGGTCTGTTCCACTTGTCACGGGGCTTCACTTATTCTTCCAACTGACGTTGTAGCACTCCGGGGTCAATCCACAACTTTATCCACTCCCACAGCACTACGGGAAAAGCACAGGGCGGACTTCAAGCATATACACACACACTAGGCAGGGACCGCATGCTCACAGCCGAGAGTAGTAATTACGTTCCTTTACGTATCTTGTATTAGACGTTGATTAGTCCGAATCCCTTACGGCTCCGTCCGGGCAGCAGTCACTCTTCGGGTAATCCAACAGCAAACAAATCCTGATTTCCTGGCCAACTGCTCGGTCCTCCGCGAGTGCAAGTTCTAGCTTTCGCTCACCCTCCTTTGCTCCAATACACTGGCCCGTCCTCCCTTTCCACTGCTGCTTGGCATCTTTATCTGCTTGCGCTACACCTGCCTTCCAATTAGCAATCAAATACATACAAAGCAGCTTCACACCGAAGACGGACTAAACGGGGTGGGATTCAGGCATTAACAGCTGTTCAATGATTATATCAACCCATTGTTACCAGTATGAAAATATCACAGCAAATCCAGTGCAATCAGGGTCCAAATACACGCAATAAGAAATCATCTCAAGTGAATCATTTCAAAATCTAAAGTGCTACTAATCATAATTCAGGCACACAATAGGATTCAATCATGACAGTAATATAAAAGATATTCCCCATTTGACATAAGTTCCATGGAAGGAAATTTGTGACCCTGCCCATGAAAACCCAGCTAAACTCGCCTGATCTAATTTTGAGATAAAGACCGTCAAGTAGTAAATGTGATAAAAAAAATTGTGATAAAGCCACTGCGCCCGCTCGGCCAAACATGGCCAAAATAGAACGCCCCCTATTGGCCAAAGTATCGGTCCGATTCGGCTCAAAATCGAACTTGGTCTAGACCTTATGAGCATATATTCACATTTGAAATATGAGAAGGATTGGTCAAAAACTGAGGACGCTAGAGCACAGACAAGCCAAAAGTTTACGCACGCACGCACGCACACACGACAGACTACCACTAAAGACCCCGAGCACAGCATAAGCCCCTTGGGCCTTTTGGCCAAGCGGGCTAATAAAAATGACAAAAATATGAGATGTGAGTTTATTGCTGTAAATGATAGGTAAATGATGGGTTACATATTGGGGTTTTGAAATATAGGGTTCAAAAATTAATTTCTAACATCACACATATTAAAATAAATGAATTTAGTGACACTTCATTTACTAATTTTTACGGACAAATCTGAGAAGTTGGTTTCCACAAGCCTGGTTTTCAATCGGCTGTTAGTTTACCTTCGGCGGATAAACACCTGATAGTTTGGGTGTCATTTGGTTTAGGAACTTCTTCTACCATTGAAAATGAATGTAGACCATAATGCGCACCATTGTGACGCAGGTCAATTGAAGGTATGGCAGAAGAGTTGCGACTTAAGCCAGGTGCGGATTAATCCATGGATTGCGTTGTATCACTACGGAAATTTCAGAAATGAAGCATTTGCATTTATAGATTAACGTCTTGTGAAGCTACCTAGCCTAGTTGGAAGACATGTCATGCCTGCCAAAACTTTGAAATGACCTTAGTCGGTCAATATTAGAGATATCAGTTCAATTTCTTCACAAAATATTCCTTACGTGATGTAGAATGACTTTGTGTAAAAAAACTGTATATCACCAGAAAATGACTTTAGCTCAGTTATCGCAGGCAGGGTCACATTTGATTAGCCATAGCCACATGAGAGGTCATATAGGAGCGAGCCCAAACCATGTTGATTTCCCAATTTTACAGCCAAAAAAAATGCCCAATCTTTTAACGTGTTCTCATGTCATGCTTTTATTTTTTGTACCAAAATATACCTGATGGTTTTGAGCCAAATTGACTGGTTTTGGAGCTATTCATAATTCCCTCCACCTTAACTAAAGCCCCAGTTCCGACTGAAGAAAAGCAGCCCCAAAGCACCACCATACTTCACCAGGTTATAGTGTTCTATCAGTGATGTGCTGTGTTGTTTCTGTGCCAAACATACCATTTGGAATTATGGCCAAAAAGTTCAACCATGGTCTTATCAAACCGTAACACATTTTTCACATGGTTTTGGGAGACTGGCAGTATGTTTTAGCAAAATTGATGTTTTTTTTTTTCTTCTTCTCGTGAGCAATGGCTTCCGTCTAGCCGCCCTACCCCATAGCCCAGACATATGAGGAATACGGGAGTTTTTTATCTCGTAGAAAATCAGTATCACTTGCCAGAAACTTCTGCTGTTCCTTTAATGTTGCCATAGGCCTTTTGGCAGCCTCTATCACCAGTTTTCTCTTTGCCTTTTCATTAATTTTGGAGCAATGTTCCATTCTTGGTGATGCCACTGTTGTGCCATATTTTCTGCACTTACTTATAATTGTCTTCAATGTGTTCCATGGTATATTTATTGCATTGGAAATTCTTTGTACCCCTCTCCTGATCTGTACCTTTGAAAAATGAGATCGCGTTCATGTTTTGGAGGCTCTTTGTGGACCATGGCTTTTGCTGTAGGATGCAACTAAGATGATGTCAGGAAAATGCTACATGAACAGCTGAACTTTATTTGTGGTTAAGTATTTCATGGCATGCATATACTTAAATGTAATTGAGTGATTCTGAATACAATCACATCCCCAGTTATAAAAGAGTGTGCACACTTATGCAACCAGATTAGCATAACTTTTTCTTTTTTTGACATGATTTTACTTGGTTGATTTTTTTTTTTACATCACAAAAATCTGTTATTTAACTGGGGTGTGTAGACTTTTTATATCCACTGTCCTTTCCAAAGTACTACGATCAATGGAGATCATTAATCGTTTAGACCTGCACAATGACAGAGATCACTACATAGCAGCAGAAATATCAAAAACAATGAGAAAACAAATAAAGGTACCATGCATTTCATTGTTTGAAAGACATGAAATTTAAAACTGAATTTTTTATTGTCCATTCCCTGGGTGCTCAAGGAATGAATTCAGTTGTAAGTAAGGGTGTGCTAGTAAGGATGTTAAGTAAGTTTCTTGATCGGATCAGTCATGTAACATACATTGTGGAAAAAATATCTTGTTGGCAGGAAAATATTTGGTGGAAAAAATGTTTTTCAAAAAAACATTATTTTTTCCCCCATTGGCACTAATAAACTTCTGCACCAGCTGGACGGCTGGAGGCGTGGCCTTACAATTTACTAGAAATCAGCTGTCGTTACTTTTTTTTCGTAAAATGAAAACCTGCTATTGATGACATGCAAATAAATGGTGAGTGCAATCAGAAATGAACTGCACATCAATGTTCTGTTGATGCTTGTTATCTATGATCAGTTTTAATCTGTAAATGCATAATCACTGTACCTCTTCCTTAAAAACTGTCAGAAATTGCATAGTACAATTTTCCCCTGTGAATCTGCATGATAAAAAACAATAATACTGTTCTTCAATTATTCAAGTTCACTGTATCATCAGTACAAGCTTGACATTGCTGACCTGTCCAAAGCCAAGAATATTGGAGTTTGATTAGTGGCATTCCCTTAACAATTCTAATGGCTTCTTATCTGCTTTAATGTAGATTTACTTTTAGCCTTGAGTGAAGTCATATCACTTTTATTACAAAATGGAAACTGCAAAATATGCAAATCCACTATACATTGTCCTGTATGAAGGATGTGCTCATGACAAAGGTGATCTGTGATATACATTATAAAGCCCATGCTGACCTTGAAATTCCATTGGACCACATGATTTACCAGCCAGTCTACCACGCATTAATGACGCTTCCCGCTTGTATTTTATTTACCATGACTTCTTTAATTACAGAATTGTGCTTGGACCATGGCATAATTTGGCCTCTTAAATCATCAGGAGTGTGTTTTAACTTGTTTCTTTGTCACTTGGGATAGCTGCTCTGCAAAGCCCTGGCTTCATTGTCAGGTATAATCAATGCTCTTAGGGCTGTTTGAATATTGATAAACCCCCTAGTCCTGTCCAGACTCCAGGACCGTGTACTGGTGTCCACAACTTGCAGATAGGAGGCCTCAGAACCTCCACAGGGACCCGGCTATATTAATCTGCCATTGATTGATGAGTTTCATTTGTGGCGGTTCAGTTGCGCTCCACGATCCCTATGGGTCTTTCCAGGTTGTAGTAAGCTCTGATGTTCTGGCTCAGTAATGAAGGCTGATATTGAGCGAGGGAGCAGTGAAGCAAGGCAGAATGGGACTACCTCACGCACATGCACACCTGCAAAAATGGATACGTGCATATGCAAATTCTCGTACACATTCATGCAAAGGCATTCATACAAACACACACAGATACACTCATTCACATCCACGCACAGATTATTATGCTGGCCTTTACACACACACACACACAGTTACAAACAAATGCCCCATCATAAGTCCAGAAATGCATGCACTCGCTTGCACACTTGAATAAAAAGACACAAGCATTGTACCTGGACACCTACAAAACAACTGAGCATGTACTTGTATTATTCAGTTAAATTCCATGAGTTAGAATGTGAATGTTATATATCCTCTACTGTGTGTTTGCCAACATTGCAAACATGGTCATACTTTCTAAAATAACTATTAATATTTTGCAAGTCCACAATGCAAACCAATCCAAATGGAATCATTTCTTCCTCTGGCTACAGCTTAGTGAGAAAACAGATCCCGATGCAGCATTATTGAGGCTTTTCGGGCTTGTCACAAGTCCCAGTCCCTGTGCTCAGTATTATACACACAACCTATTTGCATCAAAGGCACACTTTGATATACATTTTTAATATTGCAAAGGACAAAAAATGTGCCTCTGCAGACCATTTGAGATCAATAGCACCACGAGATGTAATTACTATTGTTATGGCAAATATCTCTCAAACTGATCTTTTGTGAGGGTTCTAAGTGCTGGAGTTTTACATCAAGATTTTGCAACACTTCAGAATTTGACAATTTATATGAAAGAACTTCAGCTTTAATTCTAGGTTCATCATCTTGAAACTCCCCCTCATCTTCACAAGTCTCGGCCATAGGAGGATCTGAAGTGACAGCTGCAACCCTAGCATTTCTATCATGATAAGGCTTCAGCATGTTAATGTGACACAACTGTGTTGGCTTTCTCCTATCTGGAGTCTTCACAATGTAATTGAGATCATTGAGTTTTGTCAGAATTTCATAAGGACCATGAAATCTAGCCTGCAATGGATTGGACTGCAAGGGAAACAACACAAGGACCTTGTCTCCTGGTTTAAACTCACGGCTTCTAGCCTTATGATCATACCAAGTTTTCATTTTTCCCTGACTTGATTTCAAGTTCTCTTTGGCTAGGTCACAAGCTGCACGCAGTCTTTCTTTGAACTTGCTAACATAGTCTAACAGACTGATATGCGGCTCTTTCTCTTGCCATTGTTCACTCAACAATAGCAAAGGTCCTCTCACTTCATGGCCAAACACTAACTCAAACGGACTGAATCCAGTAGACTCCTGCACTGCTTCCCTAGCTGCAAACAACAGCAAATGAACACCTTCATCCCAGTCTTTCTCATGGTCATAACAATAAGTCCTCATCATTGTCTTGAGAGTGGAATGAAACCGCTCTAAGGCACCCTGACTCTCTGGATGATAGGCACTGGAAAGAATCTGCTTCGCACCTAGTTCATACACAACCTGCTGAAACAATCCGGACGTGAAATTGCTACCTTGATCTGACTGAATTTCCCTGGGAAGGCCAAACAACGTGAAGAACTTTATCAAAGCCTTCAAAATTGCAGTTGCCTTGATGTTGCGTAGAGGGATGGCTTCAGGGAATCTGGTAGATGCACACACGATTGTCAACAAGTACTGATTTCCAGATCTAGTCTTGGGTAATGGACCAACACAATCAACAATGACCTTGGAGAAGGGCTCCCCAAATGCTGGGATAGGAGCTACAGGTGGGTCTAACTGGTGTTTTCCAACTACCTGACAAGTGTGACAGGTTTTGCAAAAGTTGGAAACATCTTTCCGAAGTCCAGGCCAGAAGAAGTGTTTCATGATCTTATCAACAGTCTTGTTAACACCAAGATGACCTCCTAGGGGCAAACTATGAGCCATTGTTAAGATCTCATTCCTGTAGACCTTCGGAACAACAATTTGCTTGACCACTGCCCAATCTGCATTAGCAGGGATATCAGGAGGGCGCCACTTCCGCATCAACACTCCATCCTTGAGATAATACCCAACTGGAACTGTGTCTATTTCTTCATTAGGAAGGGCTCTCTTCTTTAGTACACAAATTTCAGGATCATTGTTTTGCTCCTGAATCAACCGCTTTCTGGACAGAGACAAGTCTCCAGACACATCAGAATCACCCGACCCATCTGACTGGCTGAATAGAGAACTGATAAAAGTGTCTGATAAGTCCTCAAACGGAGAAACCATAGTAGGCTGAACAGAGTCATGAGGCGAACCACCAGAGTCATGACTATTCAAGGTGCTGGACGGCACCACATCATCTTCTTCTTGAGCCTTCTTGGCCATAGCACGAGTCACTGCACAGGAAGGATACAGAGATGGGTCTTCATCGCCATCTTCAGTGCTCGGCTGCGAAGTAAGATGAACAGGGGGAACTACATTGCCCCCAGCCAGGTCATTGCCTAGCAACAGAGAAACACCCTTGATAGGTAGACTTGACATAAGTCCCACCTTTACCTGTCCTGTAACTAAATCTGACCTCAAGAATACAGAGCACAGGGGTACAGATACAGTCCTCCCTTCAATACCTTGTACAAGTATGAAATCCCCAGAAGCGGTCTCATCACGTAACTCCAAGGAGTCCATCAACAAAAGTGACTGAGAAGCTCCGGTATCCCTTAGGATATACATGGGGACAGGAGGAGAATGCTCATTCAGAGCCACAAATCCCTCTGACACAAATGGAAGAAATTCCTCCCTCACAAAGTCAGCAGCATCAGGCTTCTTAGCCTCACAAGGAGCAGGCAATTTAGCAGATCGGTCATCTACTATAGGGGTTTCTAACCTTGTCTTCACAAAGGCATTGGGTTTGGTATCCTTTTCTTTTTCTTTCTTAGCTTTAAGGAACCAACAGTTAGTTGTAACATGACCAGATTTCTTGCAATAATTGCAAACTAGACCACTTTTTGTCACTGTCAGCTTTCACACTTTGTTCAGACCTTTTACTGGATTTCTGAGCACCATCACCAGATTTGTCTTTGTCTTTGGGTGAGGAATCTTGGGTATCACCGTTACCTTTCTTCTGAAATTGGGACCATCTATTGTTACTGCTAGACTGAAATTTGGACTTATGTGTGAGAACATATTCGTCTGCAAACTTGGCAGCTGATTGCAAATTCAGTGCTTGCTTCTCATTAAGGTAGGTCTTAATATCATCCTTGACACAGTTCTTGAATTCTTCAACTAACACCATCTCTTTTAGTGAGTTGAAATCATCCTTGACCTCCATAGAAGTACACCAGCGCTCAAAGCAAACCTTCTTCCCGTTAGCAAATTCAACATAAGTCTGATTGTCAGATTTCTTCAGACCTCTGAATTTCTGTCGGTAAGCCTCTGGAACCAACTCATAAGCTGTCAAAATAACCTTTTTGACAACCTCATAATCAGAGGAATCATCTGCAGACAAAGCCGAATAGGCTTGTTGAGCTTTACCCTTGAGGATAGTTTGCAACATCAGAGGCCAGTGTTCCTTTGGCCACTGACAACTCTTAGCTACCTTCTCGAAGCACTGAAAATACTTATCAACCTCCTTCTCTGAGAATGGAGGCACCAGCTTTACCTCCTGGCTAGCCCGAAATTTGTTTTCGGCTTCTATTTTAATTTTTAGTTGCTCCATTTGGAACCTTTCTTCTCTGTATAATTTTTCTAAATCGAAATCTCTCTGTCTCTGTCTCTCTCTTTCTGCTCTTTCCTCTTCTCTTGCTAATTTTTCTAACTCAAACTGCCTTTCTTTCTCTCTTTCTGCTCTCTCGAACTCTCTTTGTTTTTTTTTTTTTTTAATTTCTAGCATTTTTAATTTAAGTTCCAATTCTACATTTGGATTTTCCACTGGAAACTGTTCCAGATCTCCTGGTGCAAACACATTTTCATCAATGTAATATTCAACAATCTCCCTCGCCAGTCTTGCTTTTCGCATGGCTGGTTTTACATCTGTCAGCTCTAACTGTCTGCATATTTCTAGCAGTTCTGTCTTTTTAAAAGACTTCAAAACCTCTACGGTTGGTGATGCCAAGAAATCATCCATTGCTGTTGATCTGCCAATATATATCTAGGAAAATTCAAAAAACAATTTCACTATTTGAAATTTTAGATTTTCAATAAAGGACTCGCACAATGGTCTATCCCGGACGAGCCCCCAATTTGTTACGGCCCCAATTTGTTATGGCGTCACGGACAGCAAGGGATGACAGACAAAATCCTTTAAGTTCAACAGATTTAATTAAACACACACATAGAACTAATCTACACCCTACACTACTGACCAAGATTGAAAAGAAAATAAAAGAAAAGATATTTACAATTCCCTGTAATGGAGATGGGCTGCTATGTTGTGATGTCCTGGGACAGGAAATTGTTCCAACACAGGCAAAAATCCACAAAAAGCTTAACAGGTCTCAAAAAGAGTGACAGGTCTGGTCAAATGTATCCTTCTTGCAATTTCTCCTACTACTACACACTCCCAATTTTTCTCCTTATATACTCTTGTCCAGCCCCCTCCCATTTCTGGGACTTTCCCCTCTGGGCATGCCCTGGACATGCCCAACCTAGCTTCAGACTGGGCTTCACAAAAAAAAAAGTCAATACTGCCATCTAGTGGCTATTTACCACATTACACCTCCATTCCAAAAGGGGAAAATTTTGACTTATAAAGGCAAAATTTTTCTTTTCAATACAAAAATGGTTAAGTAGACACTTGTGTATATATATACATATAATAAAATATGCTAATAAACACAGGTGATATATATATACACATACTCAAACACGGGATAAGCAATCAGCAATTACATTGTCAGTACCCTTTACATGCTTAATTTCAAAAAAAAAAATTCAATACTGCCATCTAGTGGCTATTTACCACATTACACTATGAAAGGAAAATTCAGGCTGGAGAGATGAAGATTAGACCAGTGGTATTTAACGTCGTTCTTGGGGACCCATGGTGTATCCTGGTTTTTGTTCCAACCACAATTGTAATCATGGGATTTTAACAAGCTGTGAATGTCTTAATTAGGTGTTTTTCATGTTTAGAGTTGTTAATTACTCTCTTTTGCCAAATGTTACACAGAAACATCCACACATGCTATGAAGAATAAAATACCCTAGAACAGTGGTTCCCAAAGTCGGTCCTGGGGACCCACTGCGTATGTCGGTTTTTGCTCCAACCACAATTACGATCCCAGAGTTTTAACAAGCTGTTCATTTTTAATTAGCAGTTGCTTGTCAGATGGAGGACATTTTACCCCTTAAACCACATTATGACAGAAATGGCTACGCATTCCATGAAATTTTAAACCACGACAATCAAAGGTGGCAGTATGTTTCATGTGATCAAATGCAAGACTGCAATCAGTCAGTAATCTGGTGATTAGGGTTCTGAATGCAGGTGCTCAGGTTCTTTCCTGAAACCAATCAAGTGACATTTAACAGGTTTGACTCATCGTTTGCTTTTGTCTTTGAATTCTTAATTGCCTAATAATTGTTAGCTTTAATGACCTTGGGTCCACAATTTTATCTACTAGAAGCCCATTTATAGATTCATGTCAAAGTTGCAAATTTCCATTTTTTATGTTAGAGAAGTAAACAATTTAGCACACTATGAAATGATTTTCATCATGCCATTTTTGAATGTGGTTTAAAAGGATAAATAATCAGCGTGAACAAGAATAGTGCAATCAAGAGCAATGAGCAACTCATTAGCATTCTAAGATTGGAGCTGTGGTTGACACAAAACCTGCGTACACAGTGGGTCCCCCGAGTTTGGGAACCACTGCCCTAGAAGATAGCGTGTTTATTTCCATACTGCAAGAAATTTCAAGTAATAACATTTCAAAAAGATCAAATTACCCTAAGGAAATCAGTAAACCCCAAATTAGGCTGCTGGACACAACAGTTTCAAGTTCTTTCAGAAACCTTCAGGTGAACTTAATTAGATTAACATAACCCAAACTGGTTTGACTCTTTACCATTTGCTTGTTGAACAAATTTGTCATGATGTGCCAATTAGTTTTCACCAATCAGGAACCAAGTACATCTTTAATTTGATTGGTTTCCTCTCATTTTATGCTGTTATTTCCAATACATCGCAAAGTGGCTATGGTAATTTTTTATTCTTGATGGCAAACATAGATATCTATGTTAACTTATGAGTTAAGAGCTCAAATAACTGCTCTAAACATTAAATGCACTGAAGTCAAATTAACAGCTTGTTAAAATCGTGCGATTACAATTGTGGCTGGAACAAAAGCCAGCATACACAGTGGGTCCCAAGGAACGACGTTGAAGACCACTGGATTAGACAAACTTGGCCTGCTAGTATAAAATCCATCTATCCATTATTGGTACGGCTTCTTCCTCGCTTAGGAGAAGTGATTTTGGGCAAAAGGCAGGGCCATACCCTAAACAGCTCGCCAATCCACTGTAGGGAGCTCACACTATTCACTCGCACACTCATATATATTGACAATTTACCCTGATATGCGTGTCTTTGCACCGTGGGAGGAAATTAGAGTGCCTGGTGGTAACCCATATGAACACAGGGAGATCATGCAAACTCAACACAGAAAGGCTGCAGGCCAGATTTGAACCCACTACCTTCTTGCTGTGAGGTAGCAGTGTTACCCACTGTGCCACAGTGCCAACCCTTGAACAAAAGTTCACTGAATACACATACGTATCACTATGTCAGGCCATTTAGTCCACTTCTATGTTCTCCCTGCTCTTGTAAGTGAAACTGTAACAACGTGTTGATTGGAGCCTCAACTGCTATTGCTTTGACTCTGATCAAAGATCATCGCATGCACAATTGATTGTGTGTGGATTGCGCTCATATTTCTTTTGCTAAATCAAAGAACCTCATGTCTTGGAAATTGTTCTGCTCTTGATCCCCATGGGTACTAGTCCCAAGATGGCCATGCAATCATCTAGGAGGAGAGGTCTTTCAAAATGAGCCACTGCCTGTCTGCCGTACAGACCACCAATGTGCAAGTAACTGGTCAGCATCAGTGCATTAATGCACTTCTGGAACTTTGATCTGTATTCTAATAATCAATTGTAGTGGCAAATTTAGCAGAGGCTCGTAATGTGTACAAAAACTGCATTCCTTTAGACTATCAGAGTGAAAACAAAAGTTCAGTCATAGGATGTAGGATGCCTAAGCAATTGCATTCAGCATATTGTAACCATCAGTCTTCTGCAAAAATGCCCATGATGTGTCACTTTTTGCTATTTTAAGAGATTACACATCATTCACCACCTCCCCACCATCGCCAGCTTTTCATCGGCATTGCACCAATCATTCCTCTGCCGATCTTGCTTCCAAATGGCGGATGGCTTTGCTACAGGCAGATCTGCATCTCATTTCGCTACAGGGGCTTTAAGGATGGAGCCATCGCCAAAGATTTCATTAAATTTATTTCATTGTTAAAAAATGTTTTCAACTTTATTTCCGGAGCCTTCAAGACTGCTATAGACTCTGTCAGGGAGATGAATATTTAGTCAAAAAATGCTGCTGCAGTGATCTTTTCATATCAATCCAATTCATCTCATCAATATATGAATTACATTGCAATTTGCATATTCCAAGGGATATTTGCCTGCTGGTTAACCATGCATGCATATTTCCGTGTTTTTCCCCAAAAAAATAATCTTTGCACTGCCTTGTGTAATTGTTTCCAAATCATGTTAACATCAGCGGGCAATGTACACTGTAAAAAATGGCAAATTCCTTGAAGAACCTTTCGGTAACTCCGAGAGAACCGAGGGGCTCCTACAAGAACTCAGACGTTCCTCGATGTTCTTAGAGGTGCCTGTAAGAGCTTCTGGCATTCTTCAGCATGAAATCTGGTTTCTCAAAAAACCATTTGAATCAAGGTTCCTGGAGGAACTTCAGACAGCTGTATTTGGATAGAAGGAACTTCTTGACTGTATCTTACTGAAGTAAACCTCTACTCTGCAATTGCTTCCTTCTCCCATGTTTTTAACATCAATGTGCAGACCAGTCTACAACTGCATGGTCATACAGTATATTTTTTGCAGGGCTGGACAGGATATTTGAGGTCCTGGCTGGGAATGCTGCCCTTTTAAGAATACTCTTTAAAATATTTTGTATGCCAGATTACCTATAATTAAAAAATAAATAAATATTGAGGACTGTGTACTCCTTTATGTTTTATTGCTAAGCCTTCACTTGGACAAGTGAGATTCCTTACATGAACATTAAAAAAAAACCATTGCCTAGTTTATGGGGGCCTACCTCTAGCAAAAATAAGGGAATTCCATAATTATTGCAGATATAATATTGTTAAGCCTATTATCGTCATTTTCCGAGAAAGAGAAGTTTATGTGGGTGACAGATGTCGTTAGATTAATGAGTATAGAAACTGGTTGATAAAAGGTGCTATTAAAGTTTGTGAACTTGGGACCGGTCCTAGGTAAGGTCACGTTAAAATAAATCAACGCAAACACATGTAACAATAAAAAATAAATAAATGAATGTGTACTGCTGGGCTCTGGAGCAGCTGAACGAAAGCTGAGTGCTTTCACACAGAAACAGAAGCTGGGGAAGCTGATATTTTACATCAAGTTCATTTCCAGTGCCTCTGCCGCCTGCTACAACGAAGATGGTGATTCATTAATATGGAATCCAGCTTCAGACTGTTTGGCCGCGTGCATCCCTCGGATGATTGATTTGATGTGCGGAGCGGAGCTCTCGTGCCATTTTCCAGGGAGACAGAAACAAAGGTGAGTGCCACAGTTAGCTAGCTAGCCTAAGACATTCGGGTTCAATTTGGTTTTTACTCTGTCCAAAACAATAACGTTATGGTCCTAGGAATGAAAATATAGCCTATACATGCCTAGTCGCAAATCAAAACCCACTTCTTCAAATAAAAATGAAATGTTGGCTAAATCACGAAGTGATTTGCTGACGTTAGCTATCTAACTTAAGACGTTAACGGTTAACGTTAGCTTGCCAAAGTTTGTTTTCAGTTGAAAAGGCTTCGAAGTTGCCAGGCAGATGTGCTTTATCATTGGGATATTTTTTATCATTCCTCTTTTCAAGTGAAATGTGAGTTCTGTGGCCCATTTAGCAATCTTTTTATGTGGAGAGTTCTAGGCCATTCTTTGTAAATTTGATAAGCTTTACCATGACTACATAATACCGTTTTGCTTTGACCTGCCAGTGCTCAAAGTTAACAAAAAAAGCATAATATTGCACATCCATCATGACTGAGTTCAGATAATGAATAAGAATATTATATATACATGAAAATGTTGGCTAGCTTACATTCATTTCCATGACCTTAATGTCAGTTTTTAAATTTAAGCATGCACTGCAACCACTAGCATACAAAGTCATTTTTTTTATGGGAATTCATGGTTTTAGTTACAGATGGAGAGGTTTCTTGTTTTGTCGCATAAACTTGCAATTATGGAGAAACAAGACTTGATTTAAGACTTGCCTCGTGTGACTGGACTTTGACTTGCACCATAAAACTTAAAAAAGCTCTGTCATTTGTACTGCATATTTCTCATTTGTCTTTCTTGACTTGTTTCCAAAAAAAAAAAAAAGGAATTCCACCCTGGGAAATTGTCCAATAAGTAAAAAATGTCCTGTGCATTTCCAAACATGGTTCATGTTTGTTGTAAAGATGATGTTGTGGACCGCATAGATTGAAGCTCTTTTGCTTTAATTCAGAAAGTCTTTCCAATTTTTTACAGTTTTCTGTTTGTGTTTGTTTTTAGAGTGACTGAAGTCATAGATGATTCAGGCTCTTACACCTGTCACCTGTGCTGCTGGTGAGAGGGAACCCCTTCGGTGCCGGATGCGAAATCTCTCTTCACATGGATGGAGTCAACATTGCGAAGCCAGATTATATCTCAGTGGGAGTTGGGGCCCTAAAGGGGAACTACTTCATTTTTGTTTGTTATGCAAAAAATATAAGAAAGACCTTTATGCGCGCCCTGGTGGCTCATTGGTCTGGGTGCGCACGCCGTGGGGACTGTGTCCTTCCCGCAGTGACCTGGGTTCGGTTCCGGCTCGGGTCATTTGCTGCATGTCTTCCCCCAGTCTTCTCCTTAGCTTTCCTGTCTCTCTGCACTGTGTAGCTATCAAGTGGGGGAAAAATTCCCTAAAAAATTATCTTTAAAAAATAAAAATAAAAAAAGAAAGACCTTTATGCAACAGTGCATGGTTGGTATCAAAACAAATGACAAAATTCCATTAGGGGTCATTAAAATGGCAAATTTCTTGTTCTAGATATCGCAAATATTGTCAGTCATGGTACATGCACATATACATGAGTCCTCTCACACAAGTGCACACTAGTTCAGTCATGTCCTGTGTAGTGAACTGTTGAATTGATGGATTTATCATATAGTTTTTATTGTGTAATATTTTGTATTGAGGTTTGTATCGTTGCAAATGACAATTGCTTGTGTAACTTTTCATAAGTCTGATGTGAATATGTATGTATGTATATATGTGTGTGTGTGTGTGTGTGTGTGTGTGTGTGTGTGTGTGTGTGCGTGCGTGTGTTTACAATTGAAAATATATAAATAAAATTTTACTTAGACAGCTACTGTCTCATCATTTATTATTATTATTATTATTATTATTTTCATTTTCACAGTAAAACCTATAAAGGTTCCTCACAGAGCTTCAAAAGGTTTCTCAAGTCACCCCTAGAACAGGTTCTTCCAAGAACCTTTTCCTGAAGGTTCCTCAAAGCACCTTAAGAGGTTCCTCCACAGTTTCAAACTGAAGAACCTCCAGAGGTTCTTCAGGGATCTTGTAGTTTTAACAATGTACCTGCCATGATTATGGACCAAAGGGTAAGGGTTAGCTGAAGCTCAGCAGGCCACAGGGCGTGTCAGGGTCAGAGCCTATGCCATTTGTGCACGCTGGAATAAACATGATAGTTGGCCAACTGAAATGATGTCACATCTGCCTGCATATTACTGTGTTCTAATTTTTCATCACTAATCTAGTATTTGCCATTGATAATGCCATGCCATATTAATTATGTCTTCTCCTCAGAGGGGGGGGGACATTTTTTCTGGCTTGGTTCTCATCAGCATTGGCTTCTGTGTCTGTATCGGCATTGCTGAAGTGTTCCCAGACCATAACTCAGAAACCACTCAATATTTCTATACCAAATTTTGCAGGGGCATTCATCGGCAACAAACTGGTGCATTTTGCTATTTAGGGCTTTCAGGGGGGGATGAACACACTGTAGTTGGCTTTGTTCTGATTTTACTTCCTTTGCTTGCTTTTGCTTGATGCCACTGGTCATCAGGGATGAAAGCAAAATAATAATAGTAATAAATAAATAAATAAATAATACTGATTCCAAAAAAAAATTTTCAGGCCAAGGTCTATTCCCCATCTATAATTTGTGAAACCAGTAACAGATGATGTCCCTACATCAGAATGTGTAGCCAACAGACTGTCTGGGATTTCTTTTTTCAGTTGCACTGCTTTTTTTGGAGTGGCCGCTTTTATTCCACTGTGCGGTTGCTTTCCACAGGCTCTCATGTTCAGAAAAAAACACAGCTTAACTGCTATCAGATTTGACTGAGGTGCTGGAGCCATAAATAGAAAATGCAAAGAAAAAAAGCATCTGCACATGCAAATATGTGCAAAAAATGTTTTAATGAGCAAGCTTTAGGTCAGAGACCCTCTTCAAGGCAAAATTTTCATATGAAAGAGCTGGAGGCAGCTGAGGAAAAGGCAGACAGTGTGTACACACCCTCAGCCCTCCACACCTGCTTAACAAGTAAAATCACAAGATTTCAGCACCATCCCACACATAACCAGTGCTCCTGTTCCTTAATGAAGCCAATAAGTCGTAAGAAGGCTTTAATGTGCACTTTATTTAAATGAAGCTCTAGTGGAAGTTCAGTCTGGAGGACCCTCCTTTGCATTCTCTTGCTAGTTTATTTTAATTCAGTCTGCTTTCACTCCTTTAACGCATGCTCTCAATTCCAGCTACGATCATGTGGGGCTGTCAATTGAGTTCTCAGCTGATCTCATTCATCCAATACCACTGCGATACACCTTATTGGCCCATCCTCTCGGTGCCATCTTTTTAAACATGACTCTATATGCCTCTAATACATGCAGGCTGCCATCACGAGCACCCTCCACCTCCACCTCCCCATCACTGCCCAGCCTCAGCAGCATCATCTGCTTCATCTTCATCTGCCACCATCACCACCAGTATCTGGACCCCACGGGGAGATTTATCTGGCTCTGCCTCAGACCAGAGGCTCCTCAAATGCAAAATCTCCCTGTCGAGTCCAAGCACCAAAGACTATCACAGCTGTTAATCTGTTCATACTGTAATCTGTAATAAATGATTACCTTTACACAATTCACTGGTCTGTCCTGATTGAAATAGCATTTGAGACTAATAAGGGAAGAAGATGCTTTTAGAAAGCTTCTCTTTTGTCAGTTTGCTTGTACATAATTTCAATGCTGAGTTTAATCTATGAAACACTGTACAACTGATACTTTTGCAGGGCTGAAGTCTGTTTTAGTCATAGAAATAATCAATCAGTGCATATGTTTTCATTTATCTTATTCTACCACACAAAACTATCAACCTATCAAGAGACCATATTGCTTTGGGATTGCCCCAGCCAAACTTTCTTCCCCCCTACTTCCGGTGCCCTTGCTCAGACCACATGCACCTTCGCACCTGGCCTTCAGTTCAATCTCAACTACATGCATGTAAGTGTTCGTGGCTGCATCTTGCAACCTTGTGATGTTATCGTGATGACAAAATCTGTCCACAGACAGACGTAAAAACCTGGCAAAGTACTCAAAACCGCGTCTGTTGTTGTTTCTGCTACAATAGATGTCTCCGGAACCACACTTTGACATGCTGATATGCACAAAAAAACACACATATGCAGAAAAAAATCCCAGCTAATGCTGCCACAGCAGGTAACCTTTTTTTTTTTCTTTTACATGAGCCTTTTATATGGGGTCAATCTGAGGCTGGTCTTTAGAATCATAGCACATTGCACAAAAGCACAGAACACAAACTTAGCGCTTTTTATGGTATAATAATGTGTTCTCAAATTATTTTTCATGACAGTGCCATAGAGCCTTGTTTCAAAATAGATAAATTACTGCCAGTAAATCTGAGGTGTAACTTAATCAGAAAGACTAACTACTCGGGTTTCTGCATGTTATCCAATCTTTGCTGTCCTGATTGATTAGTCTTTGCTGAAGCATGGAAATATTGTTGTCTGGGACACTGAGAGCCCGGAGGCTGTATAGCCAAAGGTACAGAGAGAGTTTGTGCTACTATCTGGTGCGCACCCATTCTCTCTTGCTCTCTCACACAAACACACACACGACACACACACACAAAACAATAGCCTCACCTCCTAAAGTGACAAAAACCTTCAAAACTCCAATGTCCCAGGACAAAGGCGACCCAATTTAACCCTAACACGAACTTCGGCCCAAGATTGGGCCGCTTGGCATAATTGCTTTTTTATACTGTTAAATATTGTGCTGCGTTGTAGAACAATACACTATTCGGAAGTTTAAGGACTCAGCATTCTAACTGAGTAAGCCATTTTATGTTACAAATAGGACAGCAAAAATAGTATTTATAATTGTGTCATCACATGCCTCAGCCTGTGTTGAAGATTATATTTCAATATTTCTCATCATATTCATCAGTAGATTAATTGCCATGTTTAATAACCATAATCAATAATCATAATAACCATATTATGTAAGCAGCAGTAACACCCACACACATAACATAACACTCACACACATACAAGTAGTTCACATACGCATAGGGAGGGGATGAGCAGTGCAAACACACAGAAACATACACATACACATACACATAAAACACACACACACACACATACAAGCAGTTTGCACACACATGAGCAGTGCAAACACACATGTACATACACACACACACACACACACATACAAGCAGTTCACACACAGACACACACACATACAAGCAATTCAATTCACACGTGCATGAGCAGCTCACACACACATAAGCAGCGGGGCTTCTGTAGCTTTGATTAGTAAGCAGGCTTCTGTTTAGTTGATTCAAAAACATAATCAGATGATGCATTTGATTTCTGTAGCTTTGATCAATATTTGTTCAGTAAAATCATTAGTTGTTACTGAAAAAAACATAATCAATTGAATCATTTAAGTATCTACTTGTATCCTATTCCTTTGGCTGTGTTTTTCCACTCTTGAACTGTAATTTTCCAGTCCATTTTAGTGTATATTCTTTTTCTTTTTTTAAAAACCTATACTTCAATTTTCCACCATGGTTTAACAAAACAAAGTTGGAGAGTAAAAAAAAGTTAAAGATAAGATGGTTACAACCCATGAAATGTGATTGGAGCAAAGTTTGTTAGAGATAAGATGGTTACAACCCATGTATTTTGATTGGAGCAAAGTTGGTTGAGTTTTTCCTATAAATATTGCTCTGTAAAGAATGCCGAGCTAGCACTGCCTGGCCAGGGACTGCTCACCGTGGGAATAAAGATGGCTTCTGAAGATTTTGTCTCCCTCCAATTATTCACGAACAAGGCAACCTCAAAAATATGTAAACATCTAGTCGGGAAAACCACAACACCTGACTTTGCAGTCCCTTAAATGAATGGAATGATAGGGAATATGGATAAGAGATTGGCAATTTTGGTCAAGATGTTCTTAGACTGGAGCGCAATTGAGGATCCCTGATTTGCTTCTGTGCAACATCGGCATGAATATGTAAATTTTCACTATCCTGGATGAGGCTTTGAGGTTGTTTTATTTTCATACTTCAATAGAAAGCTTATTAAGCATGTAAAAATATTTCAATGAAATGTTCACACTCCATGAATAATTTCATTCATGAAAAAAATAGTTTCTGTATATTCAAAAAATACCTTGAAAAATTAAAAACTTTTTTTTTTGTAAAGGATTTTACATTAACGGGAGATAATACAGGTGGGAACCCGAAGAGGTTGACATATATGGATATATTTATGACTGATTTGTTTTTGGTTTTTTTGTTTTGTTCAGAGTGTATGATCTTTATTGACAATAAAGAAAGGCATAATATAGGCACAGCGTGTGTCCTCCACTTCGCGCCCCCCACCTGCATTTTTACCATTCCCCACTACTGGGGTGGGCCCCACACTTTTATGAGGTTGATTACCTCTAGAAGAACAGGACGGGTCGGTGTGTATTGCCAAAGTAGCTCTACATCATTGTAAAAGTGTAATGGATGCAGGCGATCTCTGAAAATGCATTCCCTTCGAAGAGCTCGTCTGTTTTTATCCTCTCCTATCCTCCTATCCTATCCTCACCGCCATCTTCGAATCCACTGAATCATGTGATCTAATTTTTCAGACAAACTCAGCTGAACGCTCTCTTAAACTAAGTCAACCTTAAGAGTGCTCCAGACCTCCCGTAAGTTACGATCATGTTAAGCACACTCTTGAAATCTACAAGTAGATTGTGAATACCATGTAACATACTAAGAGGGAGTGACCAGCAGTTTACGAGCTCGTAAACCCTAAGAGAGCTTTCGGACCATTTTTCTGACATGAATCAGTTTGCACACAACAGGTTTTTGAGGAAAATATTGATCGTGTGCATGACATAGAGGTCACAGAAAGTTGTGCATTAATGACACAAATGGCGTTACAGGATGAAGCACAATCCAGCAACTTGCAGAGTTAAAGGGCATGTAAACCATACGGCAAGACCAACATTTTAAAAAGTTGGAACATATCAGAGGAAACAAATACACATTTCTTCCTGCTGAAATCTATTCCCCATGAAAGATAATCAATTTTATTGACAGCCTGGAGCAGGAACTGCTGACCACATCCAAGTAAGCTATTACAGCAAAGATGGAACTCCCTGTCATGGTTTGTGAGGTGTGCGTGTTGTTTGGACCTTTCTTTGCGGCTCTCATCCCGGGACAATATCGAATTCCTGGGCCATAAAATTCTTTACCCAGCTGGTTGATTGAGCTGGGGCGACGTTTCCCCAGAATCTATATAAGCAGGATGTCCGGCACGCCCTTTGCTAGAGTGTCTGCGTTTAGCTTCACACTATAGCCGAAGATATTTCTAGTCAGGTTTTGTATGACTTTCTATCTTCTTATTGTTGGAGTTTCTTCTCCCTTTTTCTATCTCGCTTTGCTTCCATGGTTCGGACTATTATACGTACTTTGGAAGCGCGAGTACTTGCGTTTGGTCTATATTATTCTCTGTGTTTGTACTGTATTCGTGCTACTCTCTTTCTCTCTGTCGTTGTGCTTGGCCTCCATATACTTCCGGTCATTACACTCACGGAACTCACTTGTGCCAGTACATCAAGCATGGCAAACTGGATTTAAGAGCAAGAGTTAGTATTCCAATTCAGAAGACGGGAGCGACGTCTGATCGGATTATAGTCATGGAAGCGAAGACTAGGTTTTTAGTGAGGTGGCAGAATACGTTGAGCTATCGACCTATAAATATGAGCGTTTAAGAGGCAAAAGGTAGTGTGGGCGCAGCGGGATTCACATAAGTCAATACATTTCATAATTTATTGATATATAATTAGCAAAACAATAATATTTTGAGATATCCCTTCTTGATAACCAAGTCCTTGTTTCGGTCAAAATATAAAGTTATAGGCTTTATCAAAACGTTTCAATCGTGGTGTTCACACACTGCAGCATTCGCTGTATATCCTGAATACACGCCCTGGATAAGCGCTCCAGGATCATAATAATCTCCAATCCTTGGTTTTGAAAAATCATTACGCAATTGGGCTTCAAGAAAAACTGTCAGAATTTTTTATTTAATCGTCAATCATTCTGATGTGATTTCATGAAGGTAAAGGAGCCAGTAAAGAAATCCCAGCCATTTCTGGAGAGGAGAAAGGAGAAAAATTGAAAGTGCTTTGACAAGGCTGTGGCACTATATCAATGAAATGTGTATCACCAACATTACTTTGGGAGACCATTTAATTGATCCATGGGGGGGTTAAGTACACATCACAGATACAAGGGGTGAGAACTAGAAAATGAGAGACAGCCGGGGATGAGGCAACATGCTAAACAAAAAACAATCAAAAAAGACATTACTTTTGATAAAAATGCAAATTCTTGAATGGGAGGAGACACAGAAGGCGTTCACACAAGGGTTGTGACACTTTCATCCACCATAGTTGCAATCTGTGGTCTTCCAGGCCGTCTGGCGTTCCTGAGCACACTGGAGCATTCTACTATACATCTTTAAGAATGAACCTTATTGGCAATTACTCTGAAGCCTTTGTTTTCATTTTTCAGCCAACAATGGCTTGCTTTATCAGCAGTGGCAGCATTTCAGAATTCATATTTAGAAAAAAGCAAAAGTTTTCATCAGGCCTATAAATTTTATCTGCTTACTTGTACATGAAATAATGAGGGAATAAGAAATATCTGTCCATTGAAAAGCTGCGCTGCCAAATGTCCAATTACTTTTGGTCCCTTAAAAAGGGGGGATTCTCAAATTAAAGCTAAAAGTCTGCATTTTGAGGTCATGTTCACTATTTTGTTACATTTCCATAATGGTGTTATTGACAGATAGAATAACAACGTCATGTTCAGATCGGGCTTTCCGGTGGACACGCCCCCTCCGGGCTCCAGACTCTACTCCACGTTTTCCATATTTCTCTCCAAATTGTTAATCCTTAGCACCTGTACCCAATTATCTTGCTCCTATTTAAGTCACCTCTCTTCCCATACTCGTTCCCTTGCTTTGTGTGTCTATGTTTGCTTTTGTGGTATGCCTTATTGAGAAATATTTCCTTGGTTAACTCTGTTTAGTATTTCTCTTGCCTTGGTTGTTGTTTTAGTTGCATTCTGTTATTAAACTCATTTGGATTTCCAGCTCAGCCCTGATCCCTAATACCACCCGTGACAAACGATAATGCTAAAACTTTGTCGGTGTCCAAATATCTGTGGACCTAACTGTATACACAGGGTGTCTTTTGGGCCTATGAGTAAGGTGAATAATGACAGATTGCTCCAAGGAGTTGGCCCCTGGTTTGCCCAGTCAACTCAGTTGGGACTAAAGCCTTTGAGAGGTTTTTCGTTGGATTGGGCTTTCTTTCTTATCATTACCTCATGAAATTGGGTAAGGACAGTGGAAAAATCATGGAAAAGAATCTACATTACGCGATAATAGACCATAGAAAGGCATATTAATCCACTCCTTACATCGGTACCATTTTAAGAACATATTTTAGGTTGGTAATCAGCAGGCCATTATACCTTTATGAAGTCCTTAAACTAGGATTCTATTTCATCACGATGAAGAGATGTAAATCTTTAGGTTTAAGTCATTCTCAGGTCATCAGTATTCCATTCACTTGCCTAGTGATTTGAGCTCCCATTCTTTTTTTTTTTGATCCTCTGAATAAAGCACAACATGTAAGTTTAATAAATCACAGATTATTGATAGAGCATGCTTCAATCAAAATAGTTTTCCATTATTGCAATAAGAAGCTGTTTTGGCACACATCAGTGATTTTGCAGGCCAAATTTATAAAGAGCAGCTTAGCGAATGGGGTCTGTCAGAAAGATGCATACTCAAAACAACTACAGATTGAGTTGCTATCTTTATCCCTTGTAATAAGTATTCTGGCACCTTATTGAGCCTTAAATGATGCAATGCAATCTGGAATGAGCTGAGACTAAGTGATCTCCTGTCCCAACGCAGATGTGCACCGATGCATACAGGCACAGGACTCACACAAATGCATGCACATACGTATGCACGTGTGCACACACACACACACACACACACACACACACGCACACAAAGACAAATTAATTACCTGTGTATGTGATGGGGATTTGGCTCCATTAAAGGCCAATCAGATCAGCCCTTGAAATTAGTGTGTTCACCGATTGCAACTAGCAATTTTGTAACCCTTGTTTCTGGATTTGGCGACATTCTCCAGTTCTCTGGGCTGTGGGTAATGAGCGGCTATGGTTGGTGGTTCAAAAAAGTAGCTACTAATATTCTCCCTAAGCAGATGGACATAAAATAGAACTTAAAATGTAGCTCATGTCAATAGACAGATTAATTATATAAACAATAATTAAAGTTCAATGATTTTTGCTAACTGTTTTGTATCATTTCTTATTGTATGCAACTTAGTACGCACAAAATCAGTACAGCTACTAAGGTAATTAGATATTCCAAAGAAAATATAATGCATACAGTTACTACAAGAGGTCTGCGTGGGCCGAAGAACTGAACCCGCACCCGCCCCTCACCCACACACATGAACCCACACCCGCACCGCATCCGCACATTTTCTGAAACCTGAACCCGCACCCAACCCGCACCCGCATGAATTTTCAAACTTCAACCCGCGCCCACCCCGCACCCACAAAGTCAGGACCCGCACCCGCCCCACACCCGCATGTACACCCGTATGAAAATATGGCTCCAGTACACATTCTGTTGTTCTTATCTGCATAAAATGTACTACTTTCCTGGTTAATGATATATAAAATCATTTACTGTACCAGGCATTTTTATTTTAGAGACTATTTTGGCACTTAACATGAAAGCCTACCCTAAAATTTTACTCATTGCTAAAAGTTCAGATGTTAGGGCTGTTAAGTGTACATAGTTTTTTTAGGCAAACATTAAGATATGACAAAAACAAAAAGATGGATTTTAAACTCCGGTTTATTGATAAATACAAAGTTCTATCAAACTACACAATATATGTAGTAACATTCATTGGTTATGCATACCCAGGGCTTTCATATTATTGTCATTATTGGCAAATTACTAATATTCCCACAAGTATTGCATTGTACATGCTAGTGAGTTCCTATCAGACACTTTGACATATTTACGCAATTTTATGGCATCAGAACACTGGATGATATCCCTGTGTCTCTGTTCTGGAACTACTGTCACTACTTGGCACAAGACTTCAGCGCTGAATTCATGAACAGAATGTTATCCACATTGTCAGGTTTCAAACACGAGCGTCTGGCTGATACAACGTGGCCTGCAAGGCTGAAATTCCGCTCACTCGGGGCACTGGTGGCCATGATGCACAGGATATTCCTAGCAACCGTAGAGAGGGCTGGGAACTGATCAGAGTGGATCTTCCACCATTGCAGGATGGGAAGTGAGGCATCCTTTGCCACGTACTGTTGATACTGCTCCATCTCACTTGCCTCCACTGCTTGTACTGGCTCATCATCAAAGGCGTTGATGTTGTGACGGCGGCGTTTTGCAGGGGGAGAGGCGGGAGGGGTGTCAGGTGCTGGGGTTGTATGGGGCTGATGAGCACTGAGGGGCAGGCTCTCTACCTGGTCAGTGATGTAGTCTAGAACTGCAGCCTTGTCGCTTGCAGTGAGGGCGCGCATGCTTTTCTGTGCTGGGTTGAAGAAGATGGCGGCTTTGTGCAGGATGTGTGGGCTGAACTTTAGGTCTAGGAACTCTAGCAGCTTCTGTTTGAGCCCCACACTGCTGTCACTGTCTTCATCTGTTATCTGCAAGTACATAAAAATATAAATAATTGCAATGTTCATTGTTTCAGTGATAAAGAATTACTATAAAGGTATTTCTGCAAGTCTGCCAGCCTGACTATTGATTACATTAGCTTGGCATAAAAAATCTTTTTTCAGAATCTATAACAAGAATAAAAGTATGAATAACATTGAGAACAGGAATGCACTAAAATGCTAGGCTATTTTTCTCACAGGCTTGCTTCAGTGTCACGATCCATGGGTACACTAGGTGCAGGGTGGGTTCCTTTTCTCCCTCGCAGTCTTTGGTAGCTGTCAGGAACGGCTCCAGGAGGTCTTTCAGCTCTGTGAGGTCTTGGTCGATGGCTGTAAGGCGATGGAGCTCCATAGGTTTGTGCTGTCTGAAGACATCCCTGATGTGATCAAATTGATACTGAACAGATTCTAGCATGGCAAATACACTGTTCCAGCATGTTTCACAGCATTGCTTCACAGATTTGTTGAGGATGCTGTGCACTGAGCTCTTCTTGATGTATCCTACAGTGGATTTGACAGCAAAAATCAAGTTGGTGATGGTTTCTGGGCAATGTTTATCCTCAAGGGCTTGTTGCACAACCCGGTTCAGTACATGATTTACACAGTCTAGTCTTTCTTCGTTTCTGAATGCAAGCACGATGTTGGACCCCTTACCCTTGGTAAATATAGCACGACGCAGATGGGAAGACTCAATGCCAAACTTGGAGAGTGAGGCGAGCAAAGGAGCCTTGACGTTGATGCCAGTCTTCTTTTGTATTGGGTCGAAGTCATCCGTGCACACAACTCTGCTCTTCACTTCTCAGTCTTCTGTTATCCAGTGTGCTGTGAATGCAGAGTTGGCTCTTTGCTTGTGGTTGTCAGTCCACATATCAGTTGTGAAGCTGACTGCTCCTTGGTTGAAGGCTGCTTGAAGCTCACTGGCCAGGGACTCACGGTTGCTATCAGACTTGGGGCCGAGGTTGTGACTGAGTGTGGTAGAGTGTGGAAGCAGGTCTCGGGCGTTGAGTAGGGTAGAGCTCTTGTGCTGGGCGTTAAGAATCTGTAAGAGAAATCACAGTAATAATAGACATGCCTGTTTGTAAAAGAAATGAGCAAGTATTGATCAGGTCCACAATCTGATTGAATGAATTAATCAGCATAGTTTGTAGTCACCATTATGTGATTCATGTCCAACTAAATTACATGCATTTGATAATCAACAAAACAAATCTAACTATAGAATCTACCTATAGATAGTCATACATAAAAATGACCACCTTAAGAAATCAGCTCTATCATCCTATGATATAGTTTGGAAACACTCGTATCAGTCCTAAAGCCTGTAAATACTGCTCCTGAATTATAGGAACACTATCATTCCAAGTCTTGTCTACACACTGCAATCAACCCTACTTACAGGTTTCTTCAATAACAATCTTTCAACTTCACTTCCTTATCCACCCTATCCATTGTCCACACTCTAATCCCCTAAGCATAAATAATAACATCACAGAGATGATTATGTAACAAGCTGGCTGCAGTAAGGTATTTTAAGTGTAGAAATGTTTGCCTTTGAATGAAGCTGCAGATCAAGCATGGATGTAGTAATGTTTCGCCATGAAGCAAGCAGGGTGCAGCAAGATACTGTAGCTGCAGAAATGTTTGCCTTTGAATCTGCTTTGAATGAGGATGTTGTGTTTGGGAATTTGGGCGCACTCTTTTGGTTGTCTACTTTAAATTTGGGTGCCGTTTTTTAAATCATAGCAGGTAGTGGATAATATTTTTAACTCCGGGTTTATACGTATTTGCAGTGCAATATTTTATTACAAAGACCCATAAGGCCACTGAAAGTACATGTGATGCTCTCAATAAATCACTAATCAAACAGTCAAAACTTTGACACCTGTTTAAAGGCAAACATTATGAAAGCTGAGTATGAATGATGTATGTAACCTGCCTCTTGAGCAAGGTCAAGGAATCCCTCTCCATCAACCGTATCAAACGGTCTCAGGTCACGACACACAAAGTCTACGGCTGCAGACGTGACTGACTCCTTGGTGGTTTTGGATATCCCAGCATTTTTCAGAGGTTTAAATCCAACATTCAACAGTGTTTGTCCCTGTACAACGCGACACTTATGCCTATTGAGAGCTGCTGTACCAGTTTTCCTGCCCTGGTATAAATACACTTGATGACAAGATTTACATGCAGCATAATCCAAATCACTGTTCCCATGAACTACAACACCAAATTTATCCCAAACATCAGACCTAGCATCACTTTCACAGCGTAGGCCTATTTTGTACTCTCCAGATTTCAACTTTTTGGCAATAGAATCAGTATTGACTTCCATGATTGCAACAAGGTGTGTGTTATGGGCATTTTAATGGCCATATTTATATTGCTCTGCATTGCAATTAACCCAAGCAAAAATCACAGATACCAGCTGGTCGGGGTGACACTTTGCACAAGGGAAGCCACAATCGTTAGCTAATTGCAATACAGAAGGCAAACTGAATACAGTGCATTGGGGATTTCAGCCCCGGAAGCCACAAAGGTTGGCTAATTGCAGTAAGTTGTAGGGGAGAGTGTACTTTCTGCAGATCTGGTGAGGTCGATGTATTGGCTAATTGCAATGTAAATTTGAAACAGCTGTTTGGGCAGGTGACTGTTGTCAGACATATGTTTGTTGAGCATGAGGTGTGAGATGAATGGCTCCTCCCACTACTCGGAATGTTTATTTCAACACATATGATTTTGGAAAGATGTGCGGGTAGCAATTTTTTTGCCGAACCCGCACCCGCCCCACACCTGCAACACCTGAACCCGCACCCGCCCCACACCCGCACCTTTTTTTCATATTGGACCCGCACCCGCCTCGCATACATGATACATTTGTTGCAGGCACCCGCAATTGCCCGCACCCGCAGGCTGCCCACACCCGTGCGGGCTGCCCGCACCCACGCAGACCTCTGGTAACTACTATTTCATCATTTCAAGTGAAGAACAAGCACCTCACTTTGATAGGCTCCGGCATGAACACTTTTCTCGAGGAAACAGATCTACTTGTCCATGAGGTGCAAGTTGGCCGCACGGAATTAATGGCAGATCAAACAGGCCTCTTAGGACAAGTGATGTGAAGACCACTTGGGAGAAGGTGGAAGCGAACGTATTTTGTTGTCTAGACCGGCAGCATCTCTAATCATTAGAGTAAATCAGCAATGAAAACACTCGTACATCAATGAAACACAAAATATATTTAAAAAGGCAATATACCTTAGAGGTGGAGTGAGATGTCCATATGGGTATGAGTCTCAAAATTGGAGAGAATAATAATTGCGGGTGGGTGGCGGGTGGATGATTTAAGCGTATATGCGGATTTGGATGACGTGAGAGACGATCTGCGCATCTCTAGTGTACAGTGCCAAGAATTTGCAATTTTGCAGGCTACATCTGTGTTTCTCAAAGTTTGTCGAGTCAGGGCCCAGTAATGCATGGCTCTCTGCCTCCGGGGACCACTTATGTCAAATTTAAAAATATAGACAAATAATAAATAAACAAGAGCACCCAGAGAGCATTTTCCTCCACCAAAGCCCAAAAGTACTCCACATGTCTGGGACATACAGTATACAAGTAGCGTTATTACGCTCCATAACACAAATGAATTCCTGGATGCAGAATTTTACCCAGGACAATCCAAAAATGAAATCACCTCGAAGTTGGGCCATGATGCACCTTTGGCAAAAATTTCATAAAGATCTATTCATAACTTTTCCCTTAATGTTGATGTCAAACAAAGGAACATATCTACAATTTCAATGTAAAACATAACCTCTTTGGCAGAGATAATAAATAAATAAGGGATAATAAGAGAGGAACTCTGTATCCTGGTTTCCCAAAACCCATACGAAATATATTATGATCAAAATTTATCAGCAGTTTAAGTAGACAGGAGAAATCCAAAAATGGGCAATCTATACCCCTACGGAAGCTAATGTTGTGGAGATGATGAATAAAAGACCTTCTGGACACTCATTCAAAGAAATAGAATGAAAGAGGCATTTTGAACACTCTTTCAACTCGCGCACATCCTGAAAAAGACCAAATGAAAATAGCCCCTTTATGATGGCGTAATACGTGAGAAACAGAAACAAATGGTAAAGAAGTTGAGTGCATCGACACTCGTCTGCCTATTGTAGTTTGTTCATTTCTTGGTCTCATTTCGTTTTATATTTCGAGCGGATTATATTTATGCCGTCAAAAAGTATGTTATTGTTGGGCTACTGGATTAAGGCACCGCTTTGCGAAGCAGTAGTGAGCACCACGGCCCGGGTTTGAGCCAGTCAAGGCAATGGCCAGTAGCCTTTACAGAACAGCGCACAATTGGCTTGGCGCTGCAGGGAAATAAATTGGGACGGTTGGGATTACAAGATTATAGTGTCTTTTGTTGCTTAAGTGCCTCCATTTGGCCGGCTGGGCACTCATAAGTAAAATTCTAAGCTTGCACATGTTCAAGTACCCTCTGCCCTCGTTCTAAGCTTGCGAAGCTTTCAGCTATGTGTGTAAAAAGAAGCAGCGGCTGACAGTCACATGCTTCGGAGGAGAGCCGCACATTTTGGCTATGATTAACACTTCACCTTTTCAACTCAGACGTGTGTGTTGCTTGTTGGTGAAAATTTGGAAGTTCCCAAATTTTTTGCATTACATTTAGCAATAACAATGTCTCCTCAACGTCTTAGACGTTGATTGACTTCAGAGCAATTGGGAAGATGCATCGGAATGCTTGACTCTGGCTTCTCACAACGTCACGTTGCTAATGCACTTAATGTCAGCCAAAGCGTTGTGAACAGAGCGTGGAACCGGCATCAAACGTTTGGTACAGCAGCACACCGTCATGGGGGTGGTCGTCAGAGATCGACTACACAACGACAAGACCACTTTCTCACACTTCAGGCACGACGTCATCCTTTCTGGACAGCCACCACCCTACGAAATGACCTTCATAACGCCTCAGGGGTCAGGGTATCCACTCAGACGATACGGAATCGTCTTCATACGGCCGGCCTCAACTCAAGAAGGCCATGTGTTCGAATCCCACTGACCGAGGGTCATAGGCGTGACCGTTTGGATTGGGCTCACGATCATGTCACATGGACACACAACGATTGGGTTCCAGTTCTCTTTACTGATGAGTCCCGATATTGCTTGGACTTCACTGACAGGAGGCAATGGGTGTGGCGAAGACAACGTGAGCGATTTAATGATGCCTACATCAACGAAAACGACCGTTATGGTGGCGGATCAATTATGGTCTGAGGTGGAATAAGCAGGAACGGCAGAACGGACCTGCATGTCATGGGGAGAGGGACGATGACAGGGGTACGGTACAGGGATGAGATCCTCAATGTGTACGTAAGACCATACGCTGGTGCTGTTGGCCCTGATTTCATCTTGATGGATGATAACGCCCGTCCCCATCGTGCTAGGGTGGTGAATCAATTCCTAGAGCAGGAGACAATTGTCCGCATGGACTGGCCTGCGCGTTCGCCAGACCTAAACCCTATCGAGCATGTGTGGAACATGCTGCAGGTCGCAATTTCCGGTCGTAGGGCACAACCCACAACTCTAGAAGAGCTCGGAAATGCCCTTGTTGAAGAATGGAACAACATTCCAATTGCAAGCATCCGGGTTCTGATTAACAGTATGACCCGACGTTGTCAAGCCGTCATTCAAGCTAGGGGAGGCCATACCTGTTATTGACATTAACTGTGGTAATGAAACATCAAACGAACACTGTCTGTTTTCACTTTACATGTCAGAGGTGAAACCATGAAGTGTTCGTGAAAGCCAAAAGTGTGAGGCTGCACGCTCATTTAATGTCATTAAATGCACTTGCAAATGTGTTTTGTGTCTGACTGCATGTCATTTATCCAATATATTGTTCATCAGTGGCAGTTACCACATTTGCATGTCATTTCACAAAAAAATTCCTATGATCCCTATCAAATTTTATATTATTGTTTTTAATTTCTTAGAATCTACAGAATCTTTTAGATATTAAACGTGAATGTTTTGATAAGAGGGCTCAGTTCTTCAAGCTGAGTACCGAGAATTTCAATCAATGTTTCTGTTTAAGCTCTGCTCAATAAAGTGAAGCGACATTGGCGCGGGACTTTGCGCATTTATGAAGACTTAGCGACTGTCGGACAGAGATCCTAAAATACTCTGCGTCTGAAAGTCATAAAAGTTCTAATTTTTCGAGTATTCCAGCAATTATTAGACGTACAAACCATGGCCATGTTTTTGTTCGACCTTCACAAAATGCAAATTGATAGCTATCGACTTTTCTTGGTCTTTTATTCGTCTGTTTTCTTCCGTTGAAGATAGACAACAGTCTTTATTCGGTCTCTCTTGAAAATTAGTCAGATGGATCGAACAGATTCACGCTTTATTTCCACACCAGAGATAAAATAGTGCTTGTAGTCTGTCAGCAAATCAATTCCATGACCATTGACACTGTGAATTAAACATCGCATGGACGACCAAGACTGTCTAACGCGAAATGCAAAATACTCCATGCCTGGCAGCCAGCAGAAAGTAAAAGTATTGATATGAGAGCAGATTTATAACGAAATAAAGAATAAAATATTTCACCAACAATCAGAACATCCAATGGGCACTGCAATCAATTTATTTGGGCCATTTTTATAAATACAACAAAGTCCGTACAATGCCGGTCGGACATTAAATGCTCCGTGTCCGACAGCCAAAAAAAAAAAAAAAAAAAAAGGACGATTAGAACAGATTTATAACAACATAAAGAATTAAAAAAAAACATTTTAACAACCAAACAGAACATCCAATGAACACAGTGATTTATTTATTTGCAGGCCATCTTTTTTGGATGTTCTGTTTGTGCCCCCCTTGTGCACCCCCAGAATAAAAAGTCTGGTAACGCCACTGGCCCAAGCTTAAGTTTTTCTCCTCCACACAAATTACTTCATTGAGAGGTACCCCTACCTTTATCTTCCCAGCCTCCATATATTATTTTCCAACCTTAAATCTAAGAAATCAAAGAAAAAACAGCTTGCATTTCATGATAAGCAACACCTAATTTATTTATAAGCAGTAAATCCCCCCAGAATTATCACAAATACCTGAAAAGAAGTGAAAATCAGTGAAAATAAATCTTTAGTTTAAGTTAAATAATGGAAAAAACAGAGCGGATAACGTGCACAACATCGATAACGTACACAACGCATGCCGCATAAAACAACACAAAATGGAGATTTCAAGTAATAATTTCAAAAAGGGTTCATATAATTATGTCTTTCACACTTTTTTCAAACTAGTTTGGATGTATTTTTAAGGATTTTACAAACTAGAAGTGTGTGATTCATTGAGTCTCGCCATGATACCGATAACGGACACAACGAGCTTAAACCATACGGCAAGGAAGTTGATGTTTGTGTGAGTGTGAAGGTCAGGGAGCCAACAATACATGAAAAATGGTTTCATTTTGTCAAAATATGAATATTTTCGGGAGGTGTGGACCCTTAATAGTTCCCTAGATGCTAATTAATTATTTATTTATGACTGGTCGTAATCGGATCACGTACACAACAGTTTTTTTGGGACAAGTTGTTGATGCCTGTATGACATGGATCAAGTGAGATGCACACAATGACTTGGCTCCCAAATAATAGTTCAGTGTGTGTTTTATACATTTAAAAGTAGTTTAGACTTTTAGATTTTAATTTATTCAATGAAACATAATTCAAAATTCATATATCTGATTTGGACATACCAAAATGTAGGAAATTTTACGGTTTGCAAGATTTTAGGTGCCCATAATGTGGTCAAAAAATGGTAAGAGACCCATAAAAGTATACATTCCTGTGTAGCTCTCATCATGCTCTTTATGATGAGACTGTAATAATAAAAAAACTCCCAATATTAAAAATATTATAGGCATTGGACAAACAAAAAGGGGGTGGAGTCATTTTCGTGAGCCTTGCCCCATATTCTATGTCCAAGACAAGCAGGGCTTGTAAAAAATCTGACAATTTTAGTGGATTCTGACCTCTTGCTTGCACTGTAAAATACACATATGATAGCCTATGTGTCACAATTGATCCCAAGAATGACATAACTGCTCTTGGCCCAATTCGAATTCTGTTCAAAGATGAAATTGGAGGTTGCTAAAAGCCTGTTTTACATCCATGATTACTCCATTCCATTATCATCTCTGGGTGGGAAATATTGATAGAGTATTGCGTGCCCTTTTGGATAATACCAAACAACAATTTTTTATAAAGCTTCAAATCAATACACGTCTACTTTAAACAATGTATCGAGGGCTGACCGCAATAAACAGTTATGTCCAGATGTTTTACATTGGACATAACTGTTCATTGCAGTCAGCCCTCGATATATTGGTTAGTTTAACTGACCTCATTTTAACAATCAGGGATGGGTCATGTTCACCACTGTGTTGCATCACATCTTCTTCAATCAACACTCTGTTAACCTTGGGAACTAAGGAGACCAACTGCTGTAGTTTTGAAAGCATTATGTTTTCCCATTTTTGCTCTTTGTAGGATTTCAGCTGCACAATACTTTGCAGCCTCCTTTGTCATATTTTTCATGTCATAATGTGCCAAATATTGTTATTGGGTGACAGGTCTGGACTGCAGGCAGACCAGTTTAGCACTCAGACTCTTATAACAGAGACATGTTGTTGTAATACATGCAGAGTATGGTGTTTGGCAAGGTTTTGCTGAAAGGAACAAGGCCTTCCCTTAAAAAGGCATCTGGATGGCGGTAAATCTTGCACCAAAACCTGTATCTATTGTTCAACATTATTTGCTGATAACAAGCCGGATGACCCCCTCCTCTTGATGTGGCATCCATGATTTCCAAAAAGAATTTCATGTTTTGATTAGTGAAACCACAGGGCAGTTTTCCACTTCCCCTCAGTACATTTTAAATGAGCTCAGCCAACTGAGCTCTCACTGCCGCAAGAAGGACTCAGCCTTTCGTGGTGTGCGCGCTTAGACCAATGTGCCGCCGGGGGCACCCAATTCTTTGCAATTTTAAGTTCAAAATGTTATTCTTAAATTGTTGAACTATTTCCCCATGCATTGTTTCACAGAGAGGTTAAACCCTCACCATATTTACTAATGAAAGACTTTCTATAACCAATCTTGTTACTGATCTGTTGCTAAATAATCTAATTATCCATGAGATCTTGTTCCAGTTGTCTTTTTTTTAGCATCATGCAACTTCTCCAGTCTTTTATTGTCCCGTCTCAACTTTTTTAAAACATTGTTGCCATCATCAAACTCAAAATGAGCCCATATTTTACAAAAAACAATAAAATTTATCAGTTTCAGCATCTGATGTATTGTATTTGGGGAATTTTCAAATACATATGAAATTCAAATGATTTGAAAATCATTACATTCTGTTTTTATTTACATTTTACACAGTGTCCCAACTTTTTTGGAAATGGGGTTGTATATTTTGATATCATTTTTGTTTGTTGCATATTGGATTGTAAATGACAATGACAAATGAAAGATCTGCCTTGATGTGTTTGCAAGATTATTTCTAGTTACAGCGCCCTCCATAATTATTGGCACCCCTGGTTAAGATGTGTTCTTTAGCTTCTAATAAATTCAGTTTTTTTCTAAATAATATAGTACCACAATGAAAAAAAGAGGAAAATCCAACCTTTAATTCAAGTGCATTTATTCAGTGGGAAAAAAATCCCACATAAAGAAATAATTCTTTTACATCAAATCATGTGTGCCACAATTATTAGCACCCCTGATGTTAATACTTTGTACAATCCCCTTTTGCCAACAAAACAGCGCCTAATCTTCTCCTATAATGTTTCACAAGATGGGAGAATACAGAAAGAGGGATCTTCGACCATTCCTCTTTGCACAATCTCTCTAAATCATCCAGTGACCTGGGTCCTCTCCTCTGCACTCTCCTCTTCAGCTCACTCCACAGGTTTTCAATGGGGTTGAGGTCTGGGGACTGAGATGGCCATGGGAGGAGCTTGATTCTGTGTCTGGTGAACCATTTCTGTGTAGATTTGGCCACATGTTTAGGGTCATTATCTTGCTGAAAGACCCAGTGACGACCTTCAGCTTTCGGGCAGAGGCCACCAGATTTTGATTTAAAATGTCCTGGTATTTCAAAGCGTTCATGATGCCATGCACCCTAACAAGGTTCCCAGGGCCTCTGGAAGAGAAACAGGCCCACAGCATCACCGATTCTCCCCCATACTTCACAGTGGGCATGAGGTGCTTTTCTGCATACTCATCTTTTGTGTTCCGCCAGACCCACTTAGAGTGTTTGTTGCCAAAAAGCTCTATCTTGGTCTCATCTGACCAAAGCACACGGTCCCAGTTGAAGTCCCAGTACTGCTTAGCGAACTCCAGGCGTTTGCGTTTATGATTGTGAGTGAGAAAAGGTTTTTTCCGTGCATGCCTCCCAAACAGCTTGTTGGCATGTAGATAGCGCCTGATGGTTGTTTTGGAGACTTTGTGACCCCAAGATGCTACCATTTGTTGCAATTCTTTAACAGTGAGTTTTGGAGAACTTTTTATTTCTCTTACCCTCCTCCTCACTGTGCGTGGTGGCAAAATAATCTTGCGTCCTCGTCCAGGCTTGTTTACCACTGTTCCAGTTGTTTTAAACTTCTTAATGATTCCACTGACAGTAGATATGGGCAGGTGCAGGCGAGTGGCTATTTTCTTGTAGCCATTGCCTGACATTTGAAGGTCAACACACATCTGCCTTACTTGAATGGTGTGTTCCTTTGTCTGTCCCATGTTGAAGAGTGGATAAGAGAAATGGCCTCTGTGTCACGTCATATTTATACCCCAGGGAAACAGGAAGTGATGAATTACTAATTAAATGTTCCTAGATACTCTGATCAACTTTGTAAACTACTGTAGAAATGACAGAAATACTTCAATTACATTTATTTCCTAGGAATTGTTAGGGGTGCCAATAATTGTGGAACAGGTGATTTTATGAAAAATAATTATTTCTTAGTCAGGGATTTTTTTTTTCCCTTAAAATTCACTTGAGTTGAAGGTTACATTTTTCTACAATTTTCAGTGTGAGAGTATGCTTCTGCAATAAAAATTGAATTTATTGGGGCGCCCCGGTGGCTCATCGGTCTAAGCGCGCGTACCATAAAGGCAGTGTCCTTCCCGCAGCGACCTGGGTTCGATTCCGGCTCAGGTCATTTGCTGCATGTCTTCCCCCATTCTTCTCCCCAACCTTCCTATCTCTCTACACTGTGTAACTGTCAAATAAAGGAAAAATTCCAAAAAAAAAAAAAAAATTGAATTTATTTTAAGGCTTTTAACACATCTTAACCAGGGGTGCCAATAATTATGGAGGGCGCTGTATACATTTGGTCGCTACGTGCGAATGGGATAACAGATTATTCAGTGGCGGTGCCAGAGCTGGAAAGTTGGGGGCTACAGAACATCCCTTTATACAGGGCTCTCAAGTTTTGAATGCAGGCTAGAGTGAGATTTTCTTCTGGGGGGGGGGGTTGGTGTATGATACTCCCGTTTTCAATGGTGCACAGTAACGAAGTTCATGTCCTTCGTTACAGTACTTAAGTCGTTTTTTTTTTGAGGATTTGTACTAAAGATTTTTTTTTTTTACCAGGACTTTTACTTTTACTGTACTACATTTAAAAGACAAAAAGTCTACTTTCACTTCGTTACTTTGACACTGGCGACTTAGTTACTCGTTTCAAATTAAAATATTAATTTAATTCATCATTTACGGATTATCTGGATTTGGCGTGTTCGAGAAGAACAACGGTGTATCTTTGTGGAGTTGTGGACGCGGAGCTGCAAATTTATCAGTTATTGAATATCACAACTGCCAGTAAACTCAAAGAAGAAGAAGTGAGTCTTCATCCATCCATCCAATCCATCTCCACCCTCCCCATCTTTTATCTATCTTATATCGCGTGTTGCATGTATATTTCCTTTTACTTTGCTACACCAAGTATTTTACAACACAGCTAACAGCTGTACTCAGCATCACGAATATGAGTTAGCTGGCCAGCTACGGCATTCGCGAATGTTATTTGACATGAGCTTAAAAATTTGATTTCAACTTGCTAGCATTTACTCTTGGAGTAGTTGTTAGGTTTTGAACAAGATAATGTTTAGCCATATCTGTACTTTTTTAATTTCAGTGGGACTCCCAAATTTAATAAAGGCTAAATTAAATAATTATTTTGTGTATTTGTATCGTTTTGTCTGTCACAAACAAGAGACGTTGCGGTACCACCTGTGACACCGGATCGGAGCAGGGTTTGTTTTCAGCCAAAATACACTACATGGAGGGCAAAGAGGCGGGCCCCCACTCTCTCCGTAACAAGTTACAAGTCAATTCATCTAACCGTAACCGTCCAAAGCTGTTAAATTGAGGTATAAAATAATCCATAAAGCAAATATCATGCATAGTTCCCCGACTTTAATAAGCAGCTATTGTAAAAAAAATTAAGTGATGAAGTGATTACCTGATTTTGGGCTTCCACTTCCAGCTCTTCTTTGACGTGGCACACAATAGCTGAATTCGCGCGAGTGTGGAAGACGTGATTACGGCACTGCTATTTCACCTGGCCACAAGAAATACTATTTTCTGATTGGCTGATAGGTTGCTGATTCAAGCAGAGCAATCTGCCCTCGCCTCATCCATTCATAGGTTGCTAATCTCTTTTATATACAGTCTATGTTACTAATGTGCGGCGAGTTTTATCACTTTTTCAGCATGAGAAATGTCATGTGTGGCGTGTGAGCGTGTGAACTTATTGAAATGCGTGTCTCACGCTCAATGCGTGAGACTTCAGAGCCCTGCTTTATAACATCAATTAGTCCTGCTTAGTTCTCAGTCATTTTCCTTTATTGACGCGTTTTCCAATCCATTGGCAGTTGAAGACACGGCTTCTCTCCCAATGCGATCAAGTAGCGACAAAATAATGGGCTAAATTCAGAACAGAACAAATAGGCTAATGCTTTACGAAAGATAAACTGCTCTGAAACTTCCGCGCTACCTTTTTCGCTCATCAGGCGATTTAATTTGCACGTCATGATCATTTAAATTCATCGTTTAAAAACCGAAAAACTTCCATGCATGAAGACTTCAAATCCTTGTGAGAATCTCTTAAATACGCATTGATTGAAAAATGACTGATCTTCGTTTTAATGAAATATGGCCTTTCATTCTCAGTACAGCATGGGTTTATTAAAAAGTGGGACTCAGCAATTAAATAAAATATTGTTTGCCAAATTAATATTTTTTAATTTTCACTGTTGTTATTAAGTGTAAGATTGCAGACTACAGTGTGAGAATGTTATATGCCACTAAAAACCGTCAGACTCATGCCATATGTGTTAGGTAAGGAAGGGAATTTTTTATTTCACGTGTCATACACAAAAAAAAAGGTGCCCAGCCCGCAAGGGCTTACAAGACACACCAAGATAATACAGTAACAAAAGCAATAATATTAAGCAAGAGAGAACACCTCCGTTTATGTCACTCACTATCAATCCAAATATTGGCAGTCATTTAACTCGGGCAGTACGACTAAAATAACAACTTAAATTTAAGTCAAAAGACTGTGCCTTTAACACATCAAACATAAAAGTGCCCTAAATGACGCTGTTGATAAGCATTTAGAACAAACTGAGCTAAGTGAAATACTTTGTCACTAAACAAGTATTTAAGTCTACATTCATCAGACATATTAAACAAATCAGGACATTCCACAGACATTTTCAAGAAAAGCTTGTATCTGAGATTATGATAAAATGGACAATAAAACAAAAAGTACATTTCATTTTCAACCTCATTCAGGTCACACAGATGACATTTTCTACTCTCTTCTGGAATTGAATGGAAACGTCCGGTTTCAACTGCCAAAGGCAGGATACCACATCTCAACTGGGCACAGACAGACCTCTGTGCTCTGGTCAGGTTAAGGGTGACATAGTGCTCTGGTTGGTAAATACACTTTATTAGACTATACCTTCTCAGTTTAGGTTTATAGAGGATTTCATTGGACCATTTCAGTTTATAATTTTGAAATAATTTTGATTTAATTTGACTAACTCTACAGGATAATTTATTTCTATATATGCATTGCAGACCTGCCTCATCAAATATTTTGGCGAGTACTCTGGTCCAAGAACAGATATTTGAAAGATCCCAAAGGAAAATTTGTTTAGTAAGTCTATTATCAGGCATGTTAATTAATCTATTCCACAGTCGCACCATGTCACCCTTGTGCCGCACTTCGCATGGCTCCCAACCCATATCACCACATACAGCAAGTTTGGGGACCATTTTATGTACACCAAGAAAACAACGTATAGCTCTGCTCTGAAGTGCATTACATTTTGTTTGCTTTCAGTAACCCCAAACCCCTGCACTGTAGTCTAAAATAGGACAGACACCGGATTTGAATAGCTGTGTATAGGTTTTATAACCAAGATTTCTACAAAACTTGACCTTATTCGGGACAGCACCCAGAGCCCTACCTGCAGAGTTTGATAAAATTTTTATTCCTCTTTCAAACGTAAGATGATCATCTTGAGTAAGTCCTAAATATTTATAATACTCAGTAAATGACAAGAATGTTAGCCCAAAATGAAACTTAAACTTAGTAACTCACCCTTTTTCCTGAAATGCATAATCTGAGTTTTATCTTTATTTATCTTTAGTCTTCATTTACTACACCAACAGCACACAATATCCAACAAATTTTGGAGATCAGTTTCAGTCTCTGCAAGAAGGACTGTATCATCTGCGTATAAAAAAGTGCCAATCGTACCATCACCCAGTCTAATGCGACCAGCTGCTCGCTTAATCTCCAATACCAAATAATTTATATAGATGGCGAACAGAGTAGGAGAGAGCACGTCCCCCTGTTTAAAGGGATAGTTCACTTTTTTTTTAGTGGGGTTGTATGAGCTACGAATTGCCACTACTTACATTAGATGCAGCAGAAAGCTCTCTGATCTCCTCCAGGTAGCCGCACCCGGGGCATCGTGCTGGGTGGAAATTTAGGCGATACACTGTTGTGAACGGAAACACAGAAACAGTATTTTCGCGGCCTAAAAGAGATCCTACCTGAAAATAATACAGCATTTCAATTGTACGCAGGCTTAGCACGATGATGACAACGCTGCGAAAGTGCAAAACAACTGAGATGGCTGTGGCAAAGGAACACCGGTGTTACGGATCAGCTGGTTTCCCAGTTAACCAATTTTATAGTTAACCAACCCCCCCCCCCAAAAAAAAACACACGCACAACGTCCTAATTTATATATGAGTTTATTTTGGAATAAAGTAATTGTTTTAATGGCTTTTCGCATCCCCTCCCATCTCCGCCAGCTGTAAAGGGAATCGTAAACCTAAAATGTTCAACTTCAGAGGTGCAACAAACTCAGGTTCAACTACTATCTCTGCGGTAACAATGGTCACAAGTTAATCCAGCCGAGGTGTTTTCAACCAAGAAATTTATGTCCAGTGTTTCAGTTTGACAGATGGAGTGACTTGGACCGAGTGTCAATTGTGATATTTCGATGGCCTAGCGGGTTCACCCATCTTAACGTGTGTATTTTTTACATCATATATTGCTATCGAATCCCGGCTGAGGTTTCACTTCCTTTTTTAAACATTTTTATTTTAGAAGATTAAACTTGATTTTTAAATCGTCATCACAACTGTCAACAATCAATGAAATACTTGAATCGGATGGATAAATAACAAGTAAAATTGGATTGTAATTGTTAAGGCATTTGCTCAGACAACTAAGGCCAGCGGAAAATCTTCTGCTGCTGTGAGAAAGACCCGACTTTTCTAAACAATAGTCACCAGTTAACAGGGAAACCGGTTGATCCATGACGCCGGTTGTTTGAATTGACTTTGGCATTGACTTTGGAAGAGTTAGACTTGGGCTTTTCTTTGAAAGATGAGCAGAAAAGGCACTCAAGTCATTCGTTTCAAAGACTGATGTATTTGCTGTTTTGCCGACGGGATACGGCAAAAGTTTAATTTACCAGCAGGCTACGCTGGTAGCGAAACGAATGGGAGTCAGTGAAAACCCACTGGTGGTTGTAGTCTTGCCGTTGATCGCCCTTATGGTCACAGAGGCAATCAAATTTGGACTCACGGCCATGCAACTTGGTGTACCTAAATTGAAGGAAATTCGAAATGGCCATGGTCAGTTGGTCTTCGGTAGTCCTGAAGCCTGGCTCATGCAGAGGAAGAGGCGCGACATGTTGGCTACCAAGGTCTTCCGAGATAACCTCCTAGGAATTGTGGTGGATGAGGTACATCTCATTTACAAAAGGTAAGAGGCATCAAGTAAACTATGTAATAGCGATAAAGTTTCTACTGAATATTTACAAGTAATGTGAACTGAATGTACCGCCAGTTGTGCTACATACGGCCCCATTGTGATATTATAATCACAGCAGACTGAAAGTCATAATGCTCCTCTTTTATCCTCCTCTGCTGTCGGTGTTAAACTTTGTTAAGTAGCTTATATATTAGGACCATGGGGATGGACGCAAATGTAGATGGATAGTTTGATCAGACCTAATTGCTGAATGTTGAATGTATTGTGATGTAATGTATTGAATGTATTTTAATGTATAGCGCAGTGGTCAAGTAGGCTTGACTTGAGAGCGTAAGATCCTGAGTTCAAGCCCCGGCCACGGCCTTCGCGGTGTGTTCTTGGGCAAAACACTTCACTCCCACACTCCACGGCTCACTCCACCCAGGTGTGTAAATGGGTACCACCAAATAGTCAGGGAAACCTGACTAAGAGCTGGGGGAAGTACCTGCGATGGACTGGCATCCCGTCCAGGGGGAGTAGTAATACTCCTAGACACTTCATGCCACAGAAACCGGGGTTAAGCAGCGGGCCGATGGGCCACTGGCTCGAAACAGGTTTACTTCTTCTACTTCATTAATGTCGTCACAGTAGTTTACTCCCCGGTTGACTTGTTTCCATCACTTGGAATATGTCACCTTGTTCGTTGCTCTGATTGGTCGTAGCGCTATCCTTTCGCATGCAGAGGCAGTTTTGAAAGACAACCGCTGATTCCGCCCCTATGATTGAGCCCGGTCTATCAGTCTTGGCCTGACTATACATTTTGATGTTATAGTCTGGCTTGTCAGGCTAACGCGGTTATACATTCATTGACAAATTTCAACTTTGAGTACTAACCAGAGAGAAAACGTTATTACACGAACACAAACTCTGGTTTGATCAGACAGAATTAGCAAACTCACTAGCTTGCCAACCGAGAGTTAGCAAAGGTTGCTAACTCGTTCCAAAGAGGAATATCGATCTCTCTACTGTTTGATTAATTCTGACCAGCATGATGTATGTAAGGTAGCCTTACTAAAACAATACACGAGCTTCCATTAATTTTGCTTGTAATGACAATTTACAATTCACATCCAACCGAGTTAGCACCAGCTCTACTCACCTCAAGTAGAAACAAGACGACCTGGGCATCAGAATTAAAGCCATTCAACTCTCAGAATTCTATCCAACGTTGGTATCCTTTCTCTATGTTTATTCGGGACTTTGCATAGCTGCAATCACGTTCCTTTTTCCTCAACAGGCACTCGTTCGAGAATCTCCTTTTCGGTTTAGCTTCCACCATGCTTCACTCTGCCGCATCGGTAGTGCCACTGCCAGTTCATTTTGTTGCCCAGTCCCACCCACTTGTCGTGCATGAGCACGGAACTGGCGCAGAAGACCCACCCCTGCCCTCCGATTTGTTGGAACACTTTTGTTGATGTTTGGGGACGCGGGTAGGTCCCCACGAGTTTTAGTATCTTTCTCAGTGTCTATCTGGCTGTAGGTGGCCCACAGAGACCGGAGTTTTTCACTGCCCATTCATAAGAGGAGCTGCAAACAGTTTGTGAGGAAAAATCTCCTGTGCGTGACAAATTATGTTTTGGCTCAGAATCGCTGATACAACCTTTAAAATAATCACGATCGATTAATTGCCAGCCCTACTTGATTGTCAGGGAAAACTCTAATAGAGAAACGTAAGGCTAAATGCACAGACCAGACACTTCACTATCAGGTGGATGAGCATCAAATGAAAGAACTGAGCAGTAACAAGAAGCAGACCAGGTACAAGTTAAAAAAAAAAGGATTTGGATGAAATAATGAACCCACAAATTCAAAATAAAAGTACAAACGCTCAGAAGTTATGCAATCAGAAAGCAAATCAAGATAGGCCTAGCACAACTCAAATAATTACCAGAGCGCTCAAAAGTTTAGATGAAATTAACATAAAAATACTTAATTAACAGAAAATCCCCAAAGAAGACAACCAGGACCTGGAGTAATAAAGCAAAAGTACAACTTAAAGACTTTGCAACAAAACCGTTTTCATCTTAATTGCGAAAACACTAGTATGTATTGCAATAGAAATGTTTCTGGACGATGAAGCGTTCCTTTGCTTGTGACTGATGTGTAGAACAGGACTCAAGCTGTTTGGCGTTGTTAAAATAGCAGTTGAAATTAAGGTTCATTCTTTCACTGCGCGTTGGAGATGAATGATGGTCCATTGATAGGGACCAGGAAGGTGAGCCAGGTTGAGTCATTGGATGGCTGAGGACACAGGCAGGAAGCTGCAGTTTGACTTCTAACTAATGATGTGGAGAAAAACCTAGACCGCGTGCTCTCTATGCTTGGTATATTCTATCATAGTCATCTAGGCGCCAGCTTCCGGTCATGGCAAAAAGCATAGTTAACACCCCCGCTCAGAAATAAATAATCTAAAAAAATAAGGTTGCTATAGGGCACTTTTTCAAATAAGGTCAAACTTACTGGTTTTATCCTGAAAACTTTCACTTATATGATCAAAATCAAGTAAACTGATATACAAGAGGCCTATTGGCCTTGAGAGCTCCGCTGAGGATGAGTGAAATGTCCATGTCCGGAGCTCTCTAGGCCGACAGGCCTCTTGTTGAGATATTAATGAAAGACTGAAAAAATGAGCACAAACACTGATTTTCTAAGTTCAAAATGCTGAATTTCTCAAAAACCGAGATGCAGAATTTTCTAATTTTCACAGTGAATATTCACAATATCATAAGAGAAAAAGTTACCAGTTTTTGAGATATTCAAATTTGAAGTAAAGAGTTGACGCCGGCCGGCCGGACGGACGGACAGACGTACGTACGCCGGATGACTCGGCATTAATAAAGCTCCGCTGACTGCTGACTATCGTCACAGTGGAGCTAATGACTGCTGACTATCATCACTGCGGAGCTAATGACTGCTGACTATCATCACTGCGGAGCTAAAAAACTCAAATATTTATCCATCAATATCAGTAAAACTGTGGTTTTAGAAAGAATAAAAATAACGTTTCTGCCCGGTCCGCACGGTTTTCACAGTCAACAATGCAACAGGAACTAACCATTTTGACACTTAAATCATACACATCCAAATTCGTTAAAGCACTGCATGGTTTGATTTGCCATGAACGGATGTTAAAGTCAACTTATCACGAGAATGGGAGCTTAGCGCAGTCTAGATCTTTCTCTGCGTCATTGCTTCTAACACTTGAGAGAAGCTCAGTAGAGGCAATGGCTAGGGAAATCATGGATATTGAGGGCTGCGTCTATTCCTGGCTTTCAAGGAAATTTCTGGCTTTTAATTATTTATTAACCTTAATTTACAAAACCATAAATGAAATATCACAATTAAGTTGCCTTTATTATTATTATTATTATTTATAAGCAACCTTGCGAATGACCACCGAAGACCTTTCTTGTGTCCGTAAATTAAACATTTTACTGTGACCTTCTTTGAGTAAACTAATGTTTGCTCGTAGAGCCAGTTGGCTAATTTCGACAGGATAATGGGTGGAAATGACAACTGACATAGACATAGGTCTTATGGAATGGGAATTGCCCATCCAAGAGAAAGGCAGAGCCATTTATTGATCTGTTGCTCTGGAACGTAGACTATAACTAGTAACTGGGGAAGTGACTAGGTCTGCTCTAGCCCACAAGTTGTGGACCATTATCGCTTTAAGAAATCGCTGAATGGCGTGATCGTAGTGACGCTATTGGCTCACCAGCATGTGGAGAACCCGGAAGTGTTGTTTGTCTTGGTATTGCCAAAGATCTTCCTTACTAACAAGGGCTGTGGCCGTGTTCGAAACCGCGCACTAACGTACTACTCGCACTATTCGCACTACACACTACGAACGAACCCTTCCTTCTTCTTCTTCTTTTGATATTTATGTATATAGACACTAATTTGTGTATTACCGCCACCTTCTGTGTGGTATAAAATAGTGATTTACGAACGAACCCTTTTGAGAAATGAATATTTCCGAATGTCTTCTACAAAATAAAACCCCCGTAACCAAACAATACGAAGAGGATCAAAAAGGGAAAAATTGTGCATTTGCTTTGAAGGAATTTAAACAGGATATTAACCTATAACCTCACTTTAGCCAACCTGAAATAGCCGTTTTTGACCCCCCAACCGGCATTTCGCCGTTATGCCTTACCTGGTGAAGATGCGGTCAGCGAGGAGACGACGGAGGCAATCGGCCCGCCGTCCGCGTTTCATCTGTGCGCTTATGAATTTTGAATTTTCCTCAGAGGTGAAATACCATTTTAAACAAGTTTCTGCTTTCACTCAGCTTACGTACTCCCAGTGGATGGTGTGAACAGATGAGTGAAATGTTAGCTTGGCTTCAACCAAAGAACAATTGTAAGCATCAGAATACTGAATGACCATGAAGAAAGTGTTCTTTAAATTATCATCTAATGTTAATTCTCATGCATAATGTTTTTATTATCGTATTTCTATTTGAAACATAACTTAAACCCAAACAGCTACGGGTATGCAGCAGAACTCGCCAAATGCTCTACAGATGAAATTGGAGGGAAAAAGTAGCCTACATTCACAATTCACATGAACCCTTTTGCGCAGGTATAGACACCTGCATCCATGAATATCGAAATGTAATGGCTAAATTAATTCTGTAATTGAATTTTCGAATGTTTTACTTCAATTGAACAAGTTTGGCCAGTATCTGCGATACAAATACTGAGTGAAGCATTTAATAAGCTCTTGCACAACAGGAAAAAATTCCTTTATTTGTATTATGCATAAAGGGAAACATTTGAGCTCATAGATATATTGAAATAATAATAATAATAATAATAATAATAATATGGCAAATGTGAATTTAATCTTTAAAAAACAGTCAATATGCAATAATTTCATAGAAATATTCCAATGAGAAATTTAATAAATTACTTCAGCCACTTTAAAGAAAAGTTCAATAAATAATTATCATATAATTTAAGAAAATGGTTCTTTAAAAAATTGCATGAAATAGTTAATAGTGTATATGAAATTATTTAACAACAGTTAAAACATTCAATACATAGTTCAATTAATAATTTAAAATATTGTCCTTTACAGGTGGGTTTGAGAGGGCCATACTGCATGGTGAATCCCCATGGTCCCCTGTTGCGCCTCTATTTTGAGGGAGGTGACCTGCAGAAGGACTTCCGCCTATCAAGGTCATCGCTGGAGAGCCTTATCTGTCTCTTGGGAGAGAACGACCATGGATGGGGGAAGTCGATAGAGGTGCTGGTGTTTGTGTACTGGCTGGCCTGTGGAACGTCCTACCGGGTCGTGTCAGAGGCCTTTGACATTCTCCGCACCACATGCCATGACATGATCCACCGGGTCAGTAAGGGTATCCAGGGGGTTTTCAGGCAGCTCATCCGCTTCCCCACCCCCGAAGAGCTGGAGGAGATTGGAGCCGGGTTCCAGCAGCTGTCTGGTTCCCCAGCCTTTAGGCGGGTGGCAGGGAAGCATTGATGGCTGCCATGTCCGCATTGTTCCACCTGGGCGGTTTGCAGCAGACTATTACAACAGGAAGCTGTTCTACTCAGTCCAGTTCCAGGCCATCTGTGACCACAAGGGTCGCTTTCTGGATGTGGTGGTGGGCTTCCTGGCTGCGTCCATGATGCCGGGTCCTGAGGTGCAGCCCCTTCTATGTCCACCGGCTGTACCCACCTCCTGGATGGTGTCTGCTGGGCGATGGCGGATACCCGTGCTTAGCAGAGCCCATCTGCCTGATGACACCATTCCGGGAGCCTGTCCGGAATCCTGTGGAGGGCAGGTACAACACCAGGCTGTCCAGGGCACGATGCGTGGTGGAGAGGGCATTTGGGGTCCTCAAGACCAGGTGGAGCTCCATTTTCCTGAAGGCACTGGAGGTGAGGGTGGAGTTTGTGCCTAAGGTCATCTGTGCCTGCCTTTTCCTGCACAACGTCTGCCTTGGGACCGGGGACGTCTTGGAGCCTGAGGTCGAAGACGAAGATGACGGGGATGATGGTGAGGACGGGGATGATGTTGAAGCCCACGAGCCACTTCAGCGGTCCGGGGACACCCTCAGGGACAGACTTGCAGCATCGGTGTCTGCTCCTGATATTCCCATTGCAGTGCTGCAAGAACATGATTATTGTTAGTTTTTTGGGTTTTTTTGGTTTGTGTTTCTCTGCCCAGGGAGTTCTTTGTTCCTGATTTATCTCAAATGTTAAGTGTTATTCACCCCGGTGTACATAGTTGTATTCTAGTTCTTTTATTATTGCCTCTTAAAAATCCAACCCCTCGTCCAAGTCGTAAGAGGTGGAAACAGGTAAAGTACAGGATTGCCAGGCAGGGTGAAGTATGGTGGGTGGTTTAACCACCCGGGCCGATACGGTAACCATGAAGGCCTGTCTGGATCTACCTGGAAATGCGCTGGCTAACGGGGCTCTGGTAAAACTATGTGGACCAATGACCTGCTTAGCGGTTAAGTTATGATTATAGAAACATTCCTGGAAAAACCTTTAGCTAAGTGTGGAGGCCGAAGGCCTCTCCCTCAAACATGGTGCTGGACAATGAAAGCTAAAATGAAGCTGCTCAATTCATGTATGATTGTTGCCACCTGAAATAGAGGGGTTTTTAGTGAAGTTAGTCAACTGGCTGATATTTGACATTTTCATGTTCCCTTGCAATATTTAGTACATTTCTGCAGAGCAAAAATCAGATGCAACACCTTCTATTATTGTTTAGGTTCTCTCAGGCAATGCAATTTGTGTGCGTATTCCATGGTACTTGACAGTTTTTTCTCTCACGCAAGGTTGTTATGCATCATCAGACCAGAACAATGTAAAAGTATATGAAAACCCACAATGCAATAAACCAGCTGCTCACAACTCTAATATCACTTGTCTCTTACTTTTTCATAATCTCTTGCAAATCAACAACCCTGCCTTTTTCCCTCAACTTTAACTTTTTTCCAATTCAGAGTAGAATTATACTATTGAGGATTCTATTTTAATATTTCTCATCATATTCATCAGTAAATCAATAACCATAGTCAATAATCAGTAACCATATTATGTCAGCAGCAATTATACACACACACACACACACACACACACACAAGCAGTGGGCTTCTGTAGCTTTGATTAGTATCTATTCTGTTCAGTTGATTTGACGATCAGGTGAGACATTTAAATGTATTTGGTTTCTGTAGCTTTGATCAATATTTGTTCAGTATAATCATTAGTTACTGAAAATACAATCAGTTCAATCATTCATGTATCTATTTGTATCCTATTCCTTTGTATTTTTCCTCTCCTTTTTAATGAATTTCCTTTATTTTTTTATGAGACCAATACTTCTGTGCGCCACCAATATTTTCCAGAGAACCCCATAGAGAGCTGCCAACCAATAGGGGAAAGAAAAAACTTGAGATAACCCATGTATTGTGATTGGAACAAAGTTTGATGGTTTTTTCCCATAAATGTGGCTATGTGGGAACACGAGGGAGTTCTGTTGTAAGGACTACTCACCAGATTTGGATTATTGTCCGATTCAAGGCTGGAATGAAATGTGATAACTTCTGAGATTTTGTGTCTCTCCAATTATTTACAGACAAGGGGACCTCGAAAGTATGAAAGCTTTGGATTCAGGAAGACACAACACAAAAAGCTTTAATTTTTGCTTAAAAATGGTGTTGTGGGGTCAAAATGACCCGATGTCTGTGTTTAACAGCAGTGAAAAATCCCCTAAATGACATTTTTTCAACTTGAAATTTGATGACTTTTCCTAGATTGACCCCAACCTTAGAAAAAATGAAATGTTGCCATTATTCACATTTCCATGTAAGCTGTACAAAAAAAGTTACTCATATTGTCTTCGGGTCAAAATGACCCGGCAGTAAAATTAAGTGGAAATCACAGTCTCAGAGTCAGATACACACCCCAAAAACGTGAGAATGCTTTAGTTTTGTCAAATTTCAAAGATCAATGTCTTCTCCAGCAGAGTATATTGCCTGTGACCAGATCTTACCCTAGGGGATGGGACTATAAATCAGAGTGTCTACACATGCAGGAACAGACAGACTCTCTTGATTGAAATGTAACTATATTGACACATTGTCTTTATGTGTGCAGTTTCAAACCCTACACAGGTTAAAAAGTGTAGGAAAGCACGTGCGGGAACCATTGACAGTAAAAGAAGTGGACGGCGGGATGATGCTGTTCTCAACAGGAGAGCGATGAAGCTCAATTGAACGTGTTTTCAGTTGAGCACCACGCCTACTGCGCAGGCTCGAAGTCAGCTCGCTGACGTAAACGAATGTCCTGAGTAGGAAAACTTGTCTGGTAGATGTACCCTACACATAATTCCCAGCGAGCAAAAAGCGATTGAATCTGTCTGTCAGTATAGTCTGATTCCGTTCGATGTTATTATTTTTTTGCACAATTATTACTTCATAGATACGTGTGTTTACGTTAGCGATGTGGCTCAATAAATCTACTGTCTATGATTCGTCTATGGGCTTCTGGTATAAACAGTACGGTTATTTACCTCGGGTCCGACAGAAAGTCGCCGGCATTTTGACGTCACTTTTAGCCTAGCCTGGTGCCATCGCCTAAAAAATGCTTATTATTAGACCATAACGCTACTGAAACTTAAGTAAAGACGTCTGCTACAAAATGTAGTTTTCTCTATCTAGAAAATATTGTCTGTTGACATGAAGGCTCATAATGTTTTTAGTGAAAAAGTTATTTGATGTCAAAAGTCAGACAAAATGAATGGGGGTGAATGGGGAAGCTACTGCTAGGTAAACATCTGCTATCTTCCAGAGCGTTCAATTGAGCTTCAACTTCCGGGTGTATTCCTACGCCCTTGGCGGGAACAGACAGGCTCTCACAATCAAATGAAAACAATATTGCCACTATGTCTGTGTGGCCTCTCAGAGGCTATAAAGGTACTGCAGATGACAGTACCCCAAATTCTCTCTGTGCTGAAGCCAAGAGTGCATGTCATACTGCCGAACAGGCTCGAGATCTAATTTTTTCAGATGTCCAGCAAGACAACTGATTTAGAAGAGGAAGTGGAGGAGGTATCAGAAGAGGAAGATGGGGAAGAATACAACCCAGAGCACAATTCATCATCTTCAGAAGAAGAAGAAATCCCTCAAGCTGACATAGTGAGACTTTCCTGTCAAAAACAGCAAAATAGCATGGTCCTCAGCAGCATATGACAAACAGGGCAGGATGGCAGCACAAAATGTCTTGAGGATGACCCCAGGACCCAGAAGGCATGCTGTTTCCCACGCTCATGACATTACCTCAACATTTTTCCTGTTCATCACACCAGCAATGCAAATAATAATGCTGGAGATGAGAAATCTGGAGGGTTTTTCCAGAAATATGGAGACAGCTGCCAAAAAGGATGGATATGACTGACCTGCATGCCTACATAGGGCTGCTAATCTTAGAGGAAAAGAGGGAAAACTCAGGTATTCACACAATTTGCGGGGCATGACATGTTTCTTAAGGAAAAAGAATAGATTTGGTGTTTAAAATTCAATTAAGCTGCTTTATTTTGGGAGTTTAGTGAAGGCGGGTCATTTTGACCCGGAGGACAAGGAGTGTATACAGAATATGAGGACAACACAAGGGTTAATAGCTCTATTAAGCTCAGGAGCCTCTCCTCCCTCGCTCGGCTTTCCCGCTCCCGCTCCTCTCTCTCTCGTTGCTCCTCCCTCGCTCTACAATCCATCCATTCTCTCCATTCCTTTCTCTCCTCCTCTCTTCCTCTCTTCTTTCTCGCTCCCTCCTCTCTTCTCTCTCTTGTGCCTCTCTCTCTCTTCTCTCCTCTCTCTCTTCAGCGCGCTGCTCTCTCTCCTCCTCTTTCTCCTGGTTCTCCCGGAGGAAAGACAGCCAGTCGCGCTCACGTTTCCTCCGGGAGCTGCTTGCGGCGGCAGGAGCACTTTCTGTTGGAGGAGAGGCCACTGCTGCAGATGTTGGTGCCACGGATGAGGTGATGAGGACTGGAGGTGTTATAGATGGCCTCTGCCCCATCACCTCATCCATGGCATTGAACCACTTCCAATTGGCAGCAGTGGTCTCTCCTCCCTCTGTGCTGACACCCGTCCGAGGTGCCTTCAGGTCCTAGAAAACATGTACAACATACGCAAAAAAGTCTGATGATCTTTATATAGCAAGTCTTTTCAACACTAATCATATACCCTGACTACATTAGGGAAAGCAGGAGAAAAAACTGGAAAAATTAAATTGATCATTACAAATTCTATTGTTTAAACAAAAATTTCATGTTATCCTTTACTAACATGCCTGATTATTTTAAAGAAAGTGAACATCACCATCCCCATCATCATCTTGTTTCTTTTGTGTTGACTGTAGTGCATATGATTTCTCAACTCACTTTATATTTCTGTTTGAGGTTCTCCCATTTTTTTTTTTTTTTATCCATATTGGCTCCACCTTGCCCTCCAGGTTGCGCTCCTTTATGAACATTCTACTAAAACATAACATCGACGACATTGACATAACTGAATATAAGCACTTACTAACGTTGCAATATTCCGAGAAAATTATTTACATACTCAAATCCTCTGACGGCCGCATTGCGCCGTCCTGTAAAGAGCGCCTCGTTCCGGCCTCTCCAGGCAATGAGGCGCCCGGTATCTTCATCTGTCCCTATAAGAAACGAACAAACGAGCAAGATGTGCGTCGTTAGATCCAACATTTTACACGGATGAATTAACAGAATTACTCACTTACACGCCAGTAACAACTGCGGTGTTATAAGCCTATTTTGGTCGGATTTATATATGCTGATGCCAACAGTATATAACCTGGCGGTAACGTTCTTTACAACTTTGAAATAATAAGTTCAATAGGCTACACCTTCAGCTGAATATCATTTTACCATATATAGTATTACAAGATCGGTTTACAACATTTCAACATTTTACTCACTTTTTTATTGATGATGCTGCTGGCTGGTGCCGGCCTCGCCTCCACATTCCGCCATGTTGAAGTTTAAATAGCTTCTTCTTATTACTCCTCAGCGAGTTTTTTTTTATTGGCGGAGTACGTCGCGTTGCATCTTGGGCAATTTGTGTATGAATAGTGTGCTGACGATGCACCCACAAAATATCTGCCCGATCTAGTATACATCCGGGAACTATAGTAGACACAAAATCCCTCCCCACGCATAAGTGAACACCCTACCCCAGAGGTGGGCAACGGGCCGCAGACGGTTGTCACACCAACTTCTGACCTTTAATTAGTTGATGGTCTAATTTAGCCAAACCATTTGTGAAATCTGACATTTCAGGCGCATTTCTTTACATTATAATGAATGACCACCAAAGACTGTTCCTGTCTCCCTTCATAAAACATTTTTCTTTGATCTAATCATTGGACAAAATTTATATTTGTGAATGCAATCAATTAAGTCAATTAGACAGGGTAATTGATTAATTAAAATCCTGCATATACGCCGATCCTCCAGGACCGGAATTGCCAACTCCTGCCCTACCCCCTAAATCTGACGTCATCGGTAGTGCGAGCAGTGCGAGTAGTACGTTAGTGCGCGGTTTCGAACACGGCCTGTGCCTCAAGTTTCTTAAATTGCATCCTCGTTCCCTTCACTTGCGTCCTGTCCTTGCGTCTTAGTCCCTCCCACTGAGGATGCATGGAGGAAACAGGAGGGAGGACAGCGACTTCTCTCCTTCTCTCAGTTCTGTTACATAAAGCGACGTTTGACTCGGAGGATGGCTGCACAGCTGGGTCTGTGATGTAAAGCGGCGTGTACCGGTATATTCTTACGGACACAAACCCCTACTCCCCGCTATCTCTTCTCCATTTAGGCACATTCGCTTACAGTATATTTGCATTTTGCCGTTTTCAGTATATTTGAAAACAGCAAAAAACAGTTTTTTGTTGTTTTCAGCCAAAATGAAGTCAAATGAACAAAATTGGCTATTTTGTTGTTTGAAGTACTAGGGGAGACCTACACAAAGCCATTTAAATTGTAACTCTATCTTCCTTAGTTCTGGAGCTATGATACTAAATTCACCAATTTTGTAACTCCGTTACCGCATGACCTGGCCCTTCTGGCATGTTGTAGACCCGTTTGAGATATCTATTCTTTAAGGCTCTGGAGGTCAATCACACCGTTGTCCCCTCAGTCATCACTGCCTGGGCAGTGCTGCACAACATCTGTCTCACAGTGGGGGACATCCTTCAGCCCGTCCAGGATGTCGGGGACATTTGTGTGGTTCCACCATGTCCAGTGTGGGGGGAATGAAGTGGATGTGGCCTGTGAGACCAACTGGCAGGGCTGCTCTCTGCTCCACGAGGACCCTGCTGAGTTGCAGGAGCATGATTATTCATAGACTTTGGGGACATGAAGGCCTGGGACATGGGGCTTCGCACTTTATGATACACCATGTGCCTTGAAGCCCTTTTTGTTTCAGTTCTGTAAATTCCTTAGTTTTCTCGAAGTTGGAGTTATATCACTCTCTTTTCCTTTCACCAGTACTCTGGAAAGAAAACAGATGTTTAATTGCATGGCACTGTGATTGCAAGAAAATGTCCTGTACACATCATTGAAAAGACAACCAGATAAGCTGCTCTATACTACATGTAGAGGGCCTCAAAGGTTAAAATACAGTGTAACCAGAGTAAATGCTACAGAACACTCTACAGTATGCTCTTTAAATGCATGAGTAAATGCATGAGGTCTTTCTTGCAAGGGTCAAGGGTCGAGGAAGCAAGATGGCAGCTTGAGCTGAGAACTCCACATTTCCTCAGTGCTTAATCTGAAGTTTATTGCTAACACCCAGTAATTTATTGAGTTTACTTGTCCGGCTTTGCGAGTATACGCAACAAGAATCATGCCTGACGAAGGAAAAAGCAGAAGAGATAGAACCAAGGAGTCAAAAAGTGCTAAATCAAAGGACCAAGAAGAGGGGGTGAACAAAGATGGTGAGTGGGGATACGATCTGACGGATATTATGGCCGAATTAAAATCCCAACGTCTTGATATAGTGACCCGTCTAGATTGGATTGACAGTCGTTTGGAAAATGTTACCGTTGAGATATGAACAATGAAAAACGCACTGATCAAGACAAATGAAGCACTCAACAAACAACAGCAGCGTTTGGACGCAGCAGAACAAAGGGTCTCAGACCTTAAGGACACCTTACATACCACCAAATGGCACCTACACAGAGCTCAAAAGCTGCTAAAAACCCTCAAAGCTAAGACTGTTGATTTGGAAAACAGAGGGAGGAGGAAAAACTTGGTTTTGATGGGACTGCCCGAGAACTGTGAAGGCCAACAATTACTCAAGTACATCCAACGGAAGCTACCTGAATGGCTCGATCTAACAACAGATCAACCACTCGAGGTAGAGCGAGCACATCGCTCCCTACAACCTGTTCCAGAGCCAGGTAAACTACCTAGACTAATTCTGATCCGTTTTTAATGGTTCAGAGACAGAGAGACGATACTCCAAGCCACTAAGAAGAAACCTGTTCCAATACGCGAAGGTGAGGCAAAACGCCAAGATCTTTCTGCAGAGGTTCGTCGCAAACACAGGGAATTTGCTGGAGAGATTGAATTTCTTAGGGAAGGGTATGTTCAGAGGCTTTGCATACCCACACCGGCTCCGGGTTCTCCATCAAGGTACTATCAAACTCCTTGATAATCCTACTGAAACGAAAGCTCTCATCAATAAGTTGGAGAGGCGACAGGATGACACAGCTTCTGTGGAGTCTGATCAATAAAAGTTCATTAACTGACCTGTGGTAAGATTACGCTCTCTTCCCCATTTGTGGTGACAGTAAGCTATGGTCAATCCTTCTTCTAAATACGTTGAGTGGTAAACCCCCTATTTTTGTTTACAACTGCATAAAACTACAAACACGGCGCCCATGCCAGCTACTTGGGGATTTCCGGAAATAAAACGTGACGACGCGGCGGGCGAAACCATCTGTGTTAAAGGGGACCTATTATGGACATTTCCAAATTTATATTTTGATCCTGGGCTCCTCTAGAGCACTCCTGATCGTTTAAAGTCCAAAAAAGGGTCCTTATTTAGCTCATACTGCCATCCTCAAAAACCCCATTTGTAGTCCATTGTAGTCTCTGCCTGAAACGCCTCGTTTGGGTGGCTCTTCCACTATGGCCCCTCCTCCCCGTGAGCCCACTGTCTTCTGATTGGCCAGCTCTGTGGAGGGCGGAGCTGGGCGGGACTCGGAAGAATGCAGTTTTTCGGGTCTGCCTCCCTAGTGTGAAATGTGAGACGCGTCTGCCATCTGAACCATCTGCAATCAAACACAGTACATGTGTATAGATCTAATGAAATGAACTTGTTCTAAGAAACGCAGCTGCGAAAGTGGAGGATGCAGTGCGAAAGTCTGGCAGCTCAAGTTCGAATTTGCTATCTACCTACGGCTACTATGGTGAGTACACCGGTGTTTCTACTCTATAGCTAAGATTGAGGGAAAGCTAGAATCCACCCCATACAGACACATTTGTAGAACGGGTCGACATACCCAGGTGTAGACCGGAGACCGTAGAAATCCGGTTGGTCTGAGTTTAGAGGGAAATGGACAGTGAGGAGCAGCAAAAAGTGGACCAACAACTTATGGACTGATTAGGTGTGTATTATAAGGATCTGCTCGTGTTCGTGTGCATAACTGTGGTGTGTCGTTAGCGTGGAGTAACGAACAGCTTCTGCGCTGGTATATGACGGGGGGCGAAAGCTCCAGGCTAAACGGCCTTTTCGGAAATTGCCCATGGTAATAGTTTACTTACTGCGTTGGAATGACCAGCGTTTGCTCGCGGAAAATGGGCGCGATAAGCCGCTTTCACACCAGACGCGAAACAAATTCTTTGCGCGACAGATTACATTCAAAGTTAATGCATTGTTGTTGCATTGACTTTGAATGTAATCTGTCGCGTGAAAAATTTGTTTTGCGTCCGGTGTGAAAGCGGCTTAATGCTCCCATAGTGCGTGTATTCGCGTCTTTGTATTGACTTTGAATGTAATCTCTCACGCGAAAAATTTGTTTCGCGTCCGGTTTGAAAGCGGCTTAACGCGCCCATAACGAATGTATTCACATCTTTGCACTGACTGTAAATGTAATCTGTCGCGCGAAAAATTTGTTGCGAGTCCGATGTGAAAGCAGCTTTATGGATAGTACGCGACAGCTAGAGCGAGCTCCGGTTATGTTATGAACATAATGCACGTTTTACAGACCGTAAGTTCCGTTAGCGTGGACAGTTGCTTATGTGGAACTAGCGAATCGATAACTTCTACAGGAAAGAATTTCCTATTCAATCTCCGCCTTTTTCGGCTTTTTATTAGCAGGAACAATGTCTAAAGGGGGATGAAATTACAACGGCAGTGCAGAGAAATCGTTTGTTATACCAGACACGTTAGAGCTTGCGCGTTTCGCAATGGCTTTCACCGCAGTAGCATCAGAGAGTTAGCCCAGATATTGGTGAAATATCCAGCTGACCTCGGTCATGGATAAGTGAAGCGATCACAAGCAGCCGTAAACAAACCCAAATACGTATCCCAAGCTCTGCAAAACCTACGTCTGGTCTAACTGCAGCCTTCTCAGCCCAACTGTGCAGACACATACAGCACCTCTCCGGTTAGCTTCAACTGTAGTGGCTACAATCGGGCAACGTAATGATGAAACTGCCACATTGATGCTTACCGAAGTAACATAAGCATACCGATCAGAATTACTGCATATAAGTTAACCAGGAACATTTTTAATTAGCACGGCGGCACGCAAACTAATATGCAGTAGCTGGTAACCGAGCATTCATAACACCCACAGAGACAAACCTTTGCAATACAGGTTTTACAGACAGCAAGTTCCGTTACCGTGGGCAGTTGTACCAAGCATCCAAATTACAAACAAGTATAAAAAGTTAGCTTCAAATGAGGTTTTAGGACACATAGGACACATGGACATATTTAGGACACAAACATTAGTAACAGTAACTTGGCTACGTTAGCCGCAGTGCTACAGCCACAATCAACAGGCCATCACATTAGGTAGGCTTATGCCGTGAAAGCAACTTACAGCTTCCGCGTCTGTGAGTCATGGACAGTCGCTACCAGTGCAGGCTTTATCTTCAGATATTTTACAAAGCCTGCGTTTGACGGCAGTTGTTAGTGCTAACTATCGTTAGTGGTCCTGCTAGCCACCTGTAACTCGTTAACTTCACTTTCATTACTTGCTGTTATATCATTACTTTCAGCTTGTGGCTCCGAGCGTTGATCGATGCAACTGCTTCAGGTTTGAGAAGCAGCTGAAACGCTTATCCACCGTTGAATTATCCTTTATTGACAAAGCTGTCTTTGGTGAAATGCTGAGCACAAACAGCTAACGTTCCCTTTGGTCGTGGCTGTTTGCTGCCAGCAAACAAAAAAGCTACTCATTGATTTCTGGTGGCATCGTCTTTTGGAAGAGAAATAGGTGCTTTTCTTTGCGTCCAAAAATAAACGGACAAGCAGCTTTGGGAGAGATACTGACAAAACTGCACCTCAAATGATCTGCGGTTCTTCTTTTGTATTTCCAAAAGTGCAGACGCTACTAAGGCGTAGTATGATCCGCGGTTGTTTGTGCCTGCTAGAATAGTTTCTGGGGTGGGCAGGTCCAGCGCCGTGATTGGCTCTGGCTAGGTCTGTATTAATTGGACTGCACTACCTGACAACAGGTTTTGCCCAGATCTCGTGAAGATCTCGGGACCAGCTGTTCAGAGAGGAAATCACGTTCACGAAATCACATTCTTGGATTATGGCAAAACCCCTGTATCTTATGTTTGTAAACTTTTCAGAGGTTGAGTATTGACATCCAACACTATAACATTACTTACATGTATTAAAAGAAGGATCAGCATTATAGGTCCCCTTTAACTGGAGAGGGGATCACCATGGGAGCGATATAACAGACTTACATGGAAATAACTCCCTATAACTCATCTAGCTCCTTTTGTCTTTTAACAATAAGGTCGATCATTACTTACTTAAAAGTAAGAACAGTTAAGTTGTATGGGGAATATTGTGTTTGCTTTTTCTTCCTATTAATTTTTTTGCCCTAATGGATGGAATAAAAACAGAAGGACCAAACCACGAATAGACATGAGGGGGAATGTAACGGGAAGGAGTATTTTCATTTTTCGTTCTTTCTCTTCTTTTTTGGACTCTAAAAGAACCTGTGTTATTTTGATTTTCTCCTCCTCTCAGTATTATATCTGAAGCATTGAAAAACATCATTTTGGTTCTTTATTTACTGGGTAGCACTGAGGAAGGGCACTTCAAGTTGCCAGAGCTATAAGGAGGCTTTATGTATCTTTTTTCTTTTTTGTTTAGTTTTTATGGTTATGTTTTTTTGTGATCTTCGTTTTCTCTGGCCTATTATGAAAGAGGTGTTGTGGTTTTCACAACTTGGGTGGGATGGGATATTCTATATATGGGTTTCTTTTCTCCCTTGTTTATTTTACGTTTGTGTCTTTAGAGTAACATCCCTTAAAGCCCCACTAGGTAGGAATCTCAGTTTCGTGCGCTCTAGCGGCCACTAAAGGCCACTAGAGCAAGTTGAAGCGCAACACAGCTGTCGTAAAACACACAGGGCGCTGTTGCCGGCTGACGCCCCCCGTGAGAACGTGCATTTTTTTTACACCCTGAGACTTGTGGAGCTGGAATCAATAAAATTATTAGTTACTAGCACTCTGCCCGTGGGGATCCACGGGTTCTATTTTATGTAATTTCATCTTTATATTATAGTGAACAATGCACCATTATGATGTCATCACATGCACCTCTATGATCTCATCACGTTGCTGTGTTGTTTCCATAAACACTAAGGTGGCTGTCATGCAACCAATGTTTTTATAGTAACTAAAACTAAGTAACCATCAAGGGGAATACGCTGCGCTGACATTCCACGCTCAGTGGAACACAAAGTCGCCTGCAAGACGGAGCAAAATAGCGTCGCTCACATTATGCTGCAGATTACGCGTTACTTTCTCTTGCGGTCTGGCATCTGTTTTTTGGGATTCGGGACTCCTGTGGATGAATTAACTTGGGTTCAAAAGGGGGAATCCCCAGGAGAGCACAAAGGGGGAATCCCCCCTGTACGTCTATATTATAAAAGCGTCGCTCACGTTATGCTGCAGATACGCGCCCTGTGGAGTCTAGCACTGATTGGTCGGACACAGTTGCCTGTAAGACGGAGCCAAATAGTGTCGCTCCCGCTATGCTGCAGGTACACGCCTGGTGGAATCTAGCACTGATACGTGCCCGGCGGAGTCTAGCACTGATTGGCCGGACACAGTCGCTTGTAAGACGGAGCCAAATAACGGCGCTCACGCTATGCTGCAGATACGCGCCCGGTGGAATCTAGCACTGAGTGGCCTGACACACACGCACACACACACACACACGTACACACGCATACATGCACACAGAGGCCACTCGGCTATTTTAATATAGATGATTGTGTTTACATAGAAGTCTTCAACAGCGTTGGATTAAAACTATTGCTCTACAACAAAGTATGCGCAAGCACCGCTCCGAAGAGTAACGTTAGCAGACGTAGTAGCTATTGTAACCTCAAAACGGGACAATATCAATATAATGACGGTACAACGCCAGCCTACAAAGCTGATATGGCCTGTCTTTGCTTTCAAACAATAGTTGCTAATAAGTCAACTACTTTTCTCACCGTGAAGCATAAAGTTCGCTATAGAAAACACTCCAAAAAGGGGCTAACTCTGCCGGTGAAATGCTAATGCTACCTCGACTAACCTTGATTACATTATTTGAATGGGCTTACAATCAGTTACGTTTTGATAACCCAAATAGTGACAGTGACTACACACGATAACACAGCCAACAAAAACAATGTGTGATAAATACAATGCATGAACACGAGCAGATTACTCACTTCTCAATCAGCAACACTGCCAGCTCGGCGTCCGACTTGCAGCCCTCTTTTGCCATGAGCTCTCTCCACTGTGAAAAAGCCGGTCCAATATTAACTCTGGTTTTGTGCCGTGCACGATCACTCTCCCTTTTTTTTATCCTGGCTTCCACCGACACCGTCCTTTTTTGCTTCTTTGCCTCAGCCATCTTTCGAGACACGATACCGGGCTAGCGGGCTAGCCTAGCTGCCTTCTCCTTATGCTCCTTATCCAAAAGCTTGTGTGTGCCGTAAAAGCAGAGCGTCGTCTCGAGATCACGGGACCCAAGAGTCGAAAGTTACATAGTCCCAGATGCAGGCCACCAAGTCCCTCTGTGGTAATGGGAGAGATGCCATTCTCACTGTAATAATCCAGGCCACCAATAGACAGACTTTGAAACTAATATTTCAAGGTGAAATTCCTACCTAGTGGGGCTTTAATAGAAGCAGTAACTCAGTCATTTTTGCTCAGGGGTATACATCAAAATGTACACATTTGCCAAACGGTAGCAACCATGCATGATATGAATATCATTTCTTGGAATGTTAAAGGTCCAGGTCATTCTGTTAAAAGGAAGAAGATACTATCTGTTCTTAAGAAAGACAAAGCAGATGGTGTCTTCCTACAAGAAACCTATTTTTCAGACAGTGAACACGTTAAGTTAAAAACAGACTGGGTAAGTTAAGTTTATTTTTCATCATATAAATCACACAGTAGAGGGACAAGTATTCTGCTAAACAGAAATCTACCCTTTATTTTAGAGAAAACAGTTACCGACCCAATTGGTAGGTTCGTTATGATTTCAGGCACTATCAATGGCACTCCAATTACCTTTTTAAATGTATATGCCCCTAATGTAGATTAACCGTCCTTCATATCAGATATGGTACTAATGTTCAATGAAAATTATAAAGGGCTGGGTGTCTTTGGGGGAGACTTCAATTTAACGTGTTCAAGAGATAAATCTAACCAAGCAAAGAACTCCGGTCCTAAATCCGCTAAGGTTCTTAATGGGTTATGTACTGACTATGGTCTGACTGATGTTTGGAGGGAGCTAAATCCAGATGTTAGGGATTATACCTTTTTCTCAAATGTTCACAATTCTTATTCTCGATTTGATTATCTTTTTGTCCCCTCTAAATATATGCATTTGATAAGCAACTGTATAATAAATCCAGTTATCATCGCGGATCATTCTAGAATCCATTTAATGATCCACTTCGATCATGAAAACTTAATTAACAAGTGACGGTAATTCAACTCCTCTCTACTTAAAGATAAGGAATTTAAATCCAAAATGCATGTGTGGATAAGAAACTACATCAAAGAAAACAATGATCCCTCCTTAGATCCCAACATTATTTGGGAAGCAGCAAAAGCTACGTTAAGAGGACTTATTATTTCATATGTCTCATTAAAAAATCATGAGAAACTTTTCAAAAGAAAAGAATGAGAGAGAAGTAATAAAATGTGAAAAACCTCATAAGAGTGCACCCACAGAGGATAATTGGAGACAATTAACTGTTGTCAGAGCAAAATTAAGCCTTTATATTTCAGATGAGATCATACAAAAAATGAATTATGTCTGACAAAAGGAATTTGAATTCGGAAATAAACCAGGTACATTATTAGCTCATCAATTAAAGAGGGAGCAGGCTGAAAGGTTCATTAAAGTTATTCATCTGAAGGAAAATAAGATAACCTATCAACCAAAAGAGATAAACCAAACTTTTTTTGGATTCTATAATAATCTTTATAAGTCACAAGGTGGACATTCACAGGAGGCTTTAGATGATTATTTCAAAAATATTAATCTACCTGAAGTATCTGTACAGGATCAACATTGCTTAAACTCCCATTTACAGAAACAGAAATTTTGGACACAATTAACTCAATGCCTATAAATGAAAGTCCAGGGCCAGATGGTTTCTCAGTTGTATTTTATAAGGAATTCTGGCCGAAGATTCAAACTATTTTTATGGCAATGATGAATAATTTCTGTTATAAAAAATTACTTCCTCAATCAATTAACTTGGCACATGTTAGTGCTTTATATAAAAGTGGTAAAGACTCCCTACAGTGCTCATCATATAGACCTATAAGTCTCTTGTATCATGATTATAAGATTACCACTAAATTATTAGCAAGAAGACTGGATTTGGTTTTGCCTAAATTGATCAACCCAGACCAGTTGGGTTTCATAAAGGGGAGATATGCGGCTGACAACATAAGGAGAGTTTTGAATATAATAAATTGTCTCAATAAACCAGCATGAGCCTTCCATTCTTCTATCTTTAGATGCCGAGAAGGCTTTTGATAGGATTGATTGGAGCTTCCTTTTTTCCATTTTACATAAATTTAAGTTGGGTGTTAACTTTATTGAATGGATTAAAGCGATTTATTGTTGTCCAAAGCTGCAGTTATAACTAACGGCATTTGCTCTGACTTCTTTTCCCTAACCAGAGGGACAAGGCAGGGCTGTCCGTTGTCACCATTGCTTTTTGCTATGGTGATCGAACCACTGGCAGCAAGTGTAACATAAGCATTCAAGGTTTAAAGATGAATAATAATGAACATAAAATTTCCTTATATGCAGATGATATTCTTCTGTAAATTACTGACCCAGAGAAATCAATATTGCATTTACAAAATACTATTTAACAATTCGGAAATTACTCAGGATTTAAGATCAATTATAGTAAATCTAATGCTGTTCTCTTACACATGGCGCTAACAGAAAAAATGCTTACATCCTGTCACTTTCAGTGGACACCAGAAGGCTTTGAATTTTTGGGTATAAGTATTACTCCTAACCTAGATAATCTCTTTAAGGAAAATTACACCCCCCTTCCATACAAGATTAAATCAGACTTGTTAAAATGGTCCTCCCTACCACTATCATTATTAGGACGAATAAATGTTATCAGAATGAATGTTCTCCCAAGACTTAACTTTCTCTTCCAGATGTTACCATGCTTTCTATCTCTGGAATTGTTTAAATTATTAAATAGCTGCATCTCAAAATTTATCTGGAGCAATAAAAAACCTAGGATCATTCTAATGACCCTTATGAAGCTGGAATCCATGGGAGGGTCTTGGTCTCCCTAATCTGCAATATTATTTTTGGGCAGCCCAGCTAAGGAATTTGGTGTCATGGATATTGGGGTGACAGGAGTCCCTGTAGGTTCAGATGGAAGCAGAGATGTTCAAACCTCTGCCTCTGGTTTTATTTGTAAATCACTTTGAAAAAATAAAAAATATGCACAAATGTTTCTCTGTCCTTAATACCCTGTTAACATGAAAAGAATGTAGGAAAAAATATGCATTACTTCTTGCACCTCTATTCATTCCCCTATTAATCAAAACCCAGATCTGAACATCCAAACAACATTGATCAATATAGGTGAATGGACAAATGCTGGTTTAATACAATTTAAAGACATTTAACCTTAACATGCAATTGAAATCATTTATTGACTTAAGATCAGAATACAACATTCCTAACAAAGACTTTTTTAAAATATTTACAAATTCGGAGTGTTGCTCATTCACGCATTAAAGTGAACAAATTGCGTTTTGGTTTATCAGAGATAGAAGATATATACTGAAAGGCATTAAAAACGCATTAGATAATATACTGTTTTAAGTAGCGGTAAATGGTTTCTTTCGTAGTTGCAAAACACGGTCTCGGGAAACTGCGCTTTTGGTAGTGAGACTTTCCCTCACTGTTATCGTTACACTGGCAGTCAATTCAGCAGTTCTTATGCATTATCTGACATGGTAGAAGAAGTTTTATGGAATGTGTTTTAGTGGCGTCACAGATGACGCACTTTGTTGGGGAGACACATCTGGTTATTCTGTCATCTCTGCAGTCTGGATACAGTCATTTAATGGACATTAATGCGTCCAGAATCATTTCTTTTAGACAGACAGACCATCATTCAACATTCAAAATGTTTGATTCTTCCGAGATTCATTTGTTTGTACCATTTGAAGTGGGAATGATGTGACTTTGTTTATGTGATTTTTTTAATTGGCCCTGATCTTCAACTTTTCATGTGCAAAATGATTTCTCCCAATGTGATGACCATGATCCAGGGGACTGTGCTGCATTTAGATAATCATAATAAGGTGTTAAACCAAGAAAGGATTCGAACCCAGACACTTGACATTTTGCAATGCTTACCACACCTGATGGTCATCATGTCAATCAGCAAAAGGAAAATCTATCAGTTTTCAAATTAGACGATAAAAACCACTTTGCATTTTTAATGCCTCTCAGTATATTAATGTCCTCAAATACAATAAAGGGGAAGAATTTTATGATACCCTCTCAAAAGGAACTCAGTCATCTTTCCAAATATTAACCCTTTGAGCCCTAGGTTATTTTCAGGGTATTTTTACTGCCTTTACTTTGAAGCTAATAAATCAGTCATTATAAAGGCTACAGACTTAAACTAAATGTTATTTTTTTCAGGAGACTCTGGGCTATCTGAATCTGGTGTCATTTGGTGTGCTTGTATGTTCATTTAATTTATATTAATTTGTTTATCAACAACAAAATATATTGTGTATAAAATATTATACACAATATTTTTACATGTTTCTCACCACAGAAAGCTGTTACTAAAGATATCTTTACATATCAGTATAGAGGAGACTGTCTAAAATCTGGCAATATAAGAACCATGGTAGTGGGATGTTCTGTGACTTAGCAGTGTACAAAAACATGTGGCGTGTGCCTGACGGAAATAAGTGCCATTTTTTCCTTTTTACTGAAAAAATTATATGGTTTTACTCAGTGATAAAAAAAAATCTGTTTTATTTGAAAACTGGATTACAAGTCCTTTTTGCAATGAAGACATCCTCTCCAGATAAGGATCGGTAAGTTTTGCCGTTCACATTATAAAGCGTCTGATGACTAAAAGTGTAAAGTCGGTTCGGCAGAAATTTATCAAGTCATAATTTTCCATATATTTCTTCTGCATGTATATCCTGATTGCTTTGTAGCACAGAGTGCTTGGCATCATTAGAAAGCTCTGTTTCTGCTCTTTCATTTGGTATGCGTATCACATCTGTGCAATCGCGGGTTCGTGAGTAATTTAACTTAAAGAGCAATGTGGTGACAGCACTGTTCACCAAGTACACTGACAAATTTGAGGTAAATTCATTAATTCTTTTCTCAAGATCACACCCATGCACAGACAAGTGCTGGTTCTGCTCTTTCCAATGATATGCGTATCATCTCGCTGTGACGTACTGTTCCCAAGAAATTAAACAGAGAAGGAGGTATGTGATTTTAACCGCAAAGTGTGTCTCTCGGTCTCATAGGGTTAAAGGGGACCTCGGATGCTGTATTTCCAAGGTTAAATTTTGATCTTGGACTCCCCTAGAGTACTCCTGATCGTTCAAAGCCCAAACAGGGTCCTTATTTAGCTCATACTGCCATCCTCAAAAAACCCCATTTGTAGTCCATTGTAGTCTTTGCCTGAAACGCCTCATTGGGGTGGCTCTTCCACTATGGCCCCCACTCCCCGTGTGCCCACTTTCTTCTGACTGGCCAGCTCTGTGGAGGGCGGATCTAGGCGGGACGAGGCAGCTGAACGCAGTTTCCGGGTCTCAGAGTGAAACGTGAGACGCGTCTGCCATCTGAGCTAAGGAATCAGCGGGGAAGCTCTGCAATCAAACGCAGTACATGTGTATAGATCTAATGAAATTAACTTGTTCTAATAAACGCAACGGCGAAAGTGGAGGACGCAGAGCGAAAGTCTGGCAGCTCAAGCACTAATTTGCTATCGGCTACAGTTTGCTACGGCAACAGTTGGTGAGTACCGCGGTTTTTCTACTCCTAGCTAGGATGCAGGGGAAGCTAGAATGCACCTCATATAGACACATTTGTAGAACGGGTCGACATGCCCAAGTGTAGACCGGAGACCGTAGAAATCCGGTGGGTCTGAGTTAAGAGGGAAACATGGACAGTGACGAGCAGCTAAAAGTGGACCAACAGCTTATGGACTTCTTCGGTGTGTATTAGGACCTGCTGGTTCATGTGCATAGCTGTGGTGTGTTGTTAGCGTGGAGAAACGAACAGCTTCCGCGCTGGTATATGACGGAGGGGCGAAAGCTCCAAGCTAAACGGCCTTTTCGGAAATTGCCTGTGGTAATGGTTTACTTATTGCCTTCGAATGACCAGCTTTTCCTCGCGGAAAATGGGCGCATTATGTATAGCGTCGCGAGAGCTAGAGCTCGGTTATGTCATGAACATAATACAGGTTTTACAGACCGTAGGTTCGTCTCGTGAACCGTTGCTTATGTGGAGCTAACCGTCGATCACTTTTACAGGAAAGAATTTAATATTCAATCGATGGGAATGCAGAGAAATCGTTTTTTATACCGGACACATTATAGGCTGTGCGCTTCCCTATTGCTTTCACCGGTAGTATCAGAGAACTTGCCCAGACATTGGAGATGTATCAGGCTGACCCCGGTCATGGATAAGTAAAGCGATCGTTTCATAAGCACCCAAAAGCGCACCCCAAGCTCTGCAAAATCTACGTCTGGTCTAACTGCAGCCCAACTCGGCAGACACATACAGCACCTCTCCGGTTAGCTTCAACTGTAGTGGCTACAATCAGCCAACGTTATGATGAAACTGCCACATTGATGCTTACCGAAGTAACACAAGCATACCGATCATAATTGCTGCATATAAGTTAACCAGGAGCATTTTTAATTAGCAGAGCACGGGAACTAACATGCAGTAGCTGATAAACGGTCATGACTTTGAATGTAATCTGTCGCGCGAAAGATTCGTTTCGCGTCCGGTGTGAAAGCTGCTTAACGCATCCATAAGGCCTGTATTTGTGTCTTTGCATTGACTTTGAATGCAGCTAATCTGTCGCCTTGAAAAAATTTTTTGGCGTCCGTGTGAAAGGACAGCGTGCCCAAAATATGTCGCGTCTTTGCATTGACTTTGAATGTAGGCTAATCTGTCCCTGCGAAAAAATCTGTTTCGTGTCTGATGTGAAAGCAGCTTTATGGATAGTACGCGACAGCTAGAGAGAGCTCGGTTATGTTATGAACATAATACAGGTTTTGCAGACCGTAAGTTCCGTTACCGCCGACAAGTTGCTTATGTGGAGCTAGCGAATTGATCACTTCTACAGGAAAGAATTACCCATTTAATCTCCGCCTTTTTCGCTTTTTTATTAGCCACAACAATTTCTAAAGGGGATGAAATTATGTCAAGGTAGTGCAGAGAAATCATTTGTAAACCGGTAGAGCTTCTGCATTTTACTTTTCTTTCACGGTAGCACCAGAGAGCTTGCTCAGACATTTGTAAAGCATCTGGCTGATCCCGGTTATGGATAAATGCAGCGATCAGTAACTGTAGTGGCTACAATCGGCAACGCGTTATGATGAAACTGCCACATTGATGCTTACAAGTAACACAAGCATACCGATCAGAATTACTGCATATAAGTTAACCAGGAGCATTTTTAATTAGCAGAGCACGCAAACTAACATGCAGAAGCTGGTAACCGGCGGTCATAACCACAGAGACAAACCCTTGCAATACAGGTTTTACAGACAGCAAGTTCTGTTACTGTGAACAGTTGTACCAAGCATCAAATTACAAACAAGTATGAAAAGTTAGCTTCAAATGAGGTTTATGTTCACACACCTTCTGTAGAATTTCCCCTGATATCACTCTTGCATATTTAGGGGCGCAAACATTAGCAACAGTAACTTGGCTACGTTAGTCGCTGTGCTACAGCCACAATCAACTGGCTATCACGTCAGGTTGGCTTATGCAGTAATAGCAACTTACAGCTTCTGTGTCTGTGAGTCAAGGACAGTTGCGACCGATACAGGCTTTATCTTCAGATATTTTAGAAAGCCTGCACTTGAGGCCAGTTGTTAGTGCTAACTATCGCTAGCGGTCCTGCTAGCCACCCGTAACACGTTAGCTTCACTTACATTATTTGCTGTTATATGGTTACTTACAGCTTGTGGCTCCGAGCGCTTGATCGATGCAGCTGCTTCAGGTTTGAGAAGCAGCTGAAACGCTTATCCTGTGTCGAATTATCCTTTATTGACAAAGCTGTCTTTGGTGAAATGCTGAGCACAAACAGCTAACGTTCACTTTGGCCGTGGCTGTTTGCTGCCAGCAAACAAAGAAAGCTACCCACTGATTTCTGGTGGCATCATCTTTTTGAAGAGAAATATTTGTTTTTCTTTGCGTCCAAAAGTAAACGGACAAGTAGCTTTGGGAGAGATACTAACAAAATTGCACCTCAAATGATCTGCGGTTCTTCTTTTGTATTTCCAAAAGTGTCGACGGTACTAAGGCATAGTATGATTTGCCGTTGTTAGTGCCTGCTGGAATAGTTTCCGGTGTGGGCAGGTCCAGCGCAGTGGTTGGCTCTAGCTAGGTCTGTACTAATTGGACAGCACAACCTGACATCAGGTTTTTCCCAGATCTCGTGAAGATCTGGGGAGGAGCTGTTCAGAGAGGAAATCACACTCACGAAATCACGTTCTTGGATTACAGCAAAACCCCTGTATCTTATGTTTAGAAACTTTTCAGAGGTTGAGCATGGACAACCAACATTATAACATTACTAATATGTATTAAAAGAAGGATCAGCATAATAGGTCCCCTTTAACGAAGATATGGGAGAAGGATCTAGGGATGGTCTTTGAAGAAAATACCTGGTTAAATATTTGTGAAAGAACACATTTCCCATTCACTAGTAATAAAATTAAGGAAACTCATTTTAAATTCATCCATAAACTACGTTGAATATCTGACACCAACAAAAATTCACAAAATTTCGAAGAATATCTCGGCAAAATGCCCTAGATGTAAAAGGATGGATGGGACATTGGTGCACGTTTTGGGAATGTGATTTTTTTAAAAGGCTTCTGGAATTCAATTGATTCCTTCACACACAATCAGTCTTGAAAACAAAATTTGATTTAAGCCCCAGTTTGTATTTGTTGAATGATACATTGAAACTTCAGTTAGATCGGATAAACTGCAGGATACTAATTACGATTACATATTTTGCTAAGAAATGTATACTCCTATTTTGGAAAAGATGCCTCCATCCTTTAATGTTTTCATTAATCAAATTTCAATATTTTTACCATTAGAAAGATTAACTTTGGAAAAATATAACTGTGGGCATATTTTTCAAGAATTTTGGCTTCCATTAGTGTCAAGTTTGGGGGAAATTTCACAGAGGGAATTAGTGATTAGATTAGTTTAACCGTAAATCTGTGCCTTATGTAACTTGAGTAGACCTTAACATAAAATGTAAAATATGCGTTGGTATGAATATGTAGGCATGTACGTATGTGGCCTGTGTGTATATATGGGGACGTGTATGTATATGGGTGTGGCTCACGAAAACGACCCCACCCCTTTTTATTTTGTCCACTGCCTGTAAAATCCCTAAAAATCGGAATTCATTTAAGATTATAGGGTTAATGGAAAGAGCATGAGTGGAGCTCCAAGGACATATTACTTTCATGGGTCTATGACCATTATTTCCCCCTCTAATAGCTACTTAAAGTCATCTCAAAACCTCAAATACCAGAATTTAAGCATGTCCACTGGCAATGTATACATGATTACACGTTTTTTTAGCATGTAGACCATTTATTATTGATTAAAACTAAGTTTCCCTCTAAAGTATAGAGTTTTAGCCATAGTGACATACCAAATTACAATTCCTGCTCTTGAACCTGTGTCCATAGCATTCCTAGGTAAAATGTCCATGAAACAATGTCATTTACGTTATCCCTGAACAGCTATCAGTAACATAATCTAGAATAAGCATGAAACACTCCACTTATACTCCATATTATGGCCAAATAAGCAGTTATTAAGGAAATAAAGCAAAAGTAACCCTACAGGTTCTGGGTTCGAGGTGGTGACTGATCGTATCATGACTTCGACGGCGTACGGTTTAAGAATGTCACTTACGTTATCGACGTGGTGCCAAACCTGCTTGTTCCTTAGTACTTCCAGCCTTTTAAACCCATCCAGTCGGTCTAAAACACGACGAAACATAATTATGATTTGCTTTGACATGTATAATAGCTTCTCCATAGCCCAAAATATTAAATTTATGTCATTTACGTTATCTGACATTTACGTTATCCAAAGCAACATGGGAGGATTTCAGCCCAAACACCGTTGTAACCCCTCTGAATCTTATTGTGCTGTATTTTGCCTTTTCCACGGACCTTCCTCTTCTGGTCAGAAGCATGCCCACGCTGTTTTGGGTCAGAGGACCTGAGCTCCATCGAAAAAAAGAAAGTTTTTGCCATTTGTACACTCTGATTGGTGTAAATGACTGTGTGTTAGTGTAAAACAAGTGTCAGAGATTCACCATGCCGAAGATCCGAACTCTCTATGATGTTTTCGATGGTTAGACCGAAAGAAAGTTTTGTTGATATGTCTGAGTTTCGAAACATTGCGCCGAATACAACGCTGTTGACTTGATAACGTAAATGACCATCTACGTTGTTAATGACAAACTTTCGTGAGAAAACATGTCGGGAAAGTTGTTTGAATGTAAATTCTTTTCATGATATCATCGAAAGGGATGTCTAAATTCTGTTCAGAAGTATTTTGGTGTTGTTTTGGCTTTAGATTATGTACCCAGGATCAATTTCGGGATAACGTAAATGACATTTTTGTTCGTAATTTCGAACCCCCAGTTTTCAATGCTTGTAGGTCTCTGAAATGACTTGCCATCTATGTTCTTGCATTTGAGTCAGATTATATAAGTTTTATCCTCATATTTACTGCTTATTTGTGGTGTTCGGAGTGAGTGTAGTACGAGGAGATTGAAAACAAAGTATGCATATCGGGATAACGTAAATGACATCTTTTATGATTACAGAGATGCCAAGTCTGACGCATTCGGCGTAGGTCTCACGCATTTTTAGGATTATTCACCGTAGTCCACAATTATTCAATGAAAGCTTATTAATGAGATTCTCACACCGAATTAAAATCCTTGTGCATTGAAATTTAAGTTTCACTTGCGTAAAGGTGGACCTCACCACAAAAAACATGGAAAGCGATTATGACTCCGGACTTCTCGTGCTTCTCTTTACTCAGGGATTGGAAACAATGCATGTGTTTCATGATCGTTTAAATTGTTTAAATGAAATAAGACCATTTGAAACGTCTTTATGCAATTCCATTGCTTTCAATCCCTCAGAAAAGACAAGCGTGAGAATTCCCGAGTCATAATCGATTTCCGTGTCACTAGTGGGGAAAACCACCGTAATGCACATGAAACTGATTAACTTAATGCACAATGACTGAAATTCCTCGAATGAATTTCTTCAGTGCGCGTTGATTGAATAATTGCTGACTATGGCACAGGAACAGGAATGCCACTAAGAGGCCAGAGACTCACGCAGAATGCGTAAGACTTGGCATTTCTGTGATTATTGTGATTTTTTTATGACATCAGATACCGTCAATGTCATTTGTCATAATGGTTTTAATGTCCAGGTGGTTCTTCTAACTATATTTAATCAGTTTAATGTAAAGAATGCCATTTTTAGCTCCAAACCGGGGTGCTGTAGTGATTTTCTGAAGATTTTCATAAAGTGTGTCATTTACGTTATCCATGTCATTTACGTTATTTGCCCTGCTTTCTGGTGCAGTGATACCTTCTGTAGGCTGCAAAACTAATGTAACTTGTTTTAGCAAAGTATTATGATTGATTGGGGGGGGTAAAGTGGGCAAATTAAGACTTGAGGGATTGTTTTGATGCAAATTTCAGACGTTTTGTGTTCATTAACTTGTCAAAGTCAGCGTGCAGGTGAACTGCACCAGGGGATGGCATTTGGGGTACCCAACCAAAGATTTATGGATATATAATACTAAAATGAGGTTTGATTGCATATAACAGCTCGATAACATGATATAAAGGTATTTTCAGAACACATAGTTGAGACTCATAATCATGTCATTTACATTATCGTTTGGTACCATTCTCAAATCAACCTCGTGCGCCAAAGCATTTAGTAGTACATTTAAGGACACATATGATTAATCAAAAAGACCTACACTTTAATGTAAAATAGCTAAAAATGAATAAGCAGGCAGTTGCACAGAACTAGAAGTAATGGAACAGTCCAGTTTTTCAAGTTATGCGGCGGAACTAACATGCACATTTTCAGGCCAAATTTCAAACAGGTGACACATTACTAAAATGAGGTGCAGGCAGCTTCTCTGTTTGTCAATTTCATTGTTGGAATGTCAGATTAGTATAAAACAGGTTTCCACATGGCTAGGAATTGATTAACTGTACATTGAGCTTCATTAAAGACAGGTTAGTCAGCCGATAACGTAAATGACAGGGCCATATTTGACTTCTGAGAGGGCCTTCTTCAAGGACACGCCCCGGACAAACTATTGCTCGTTTGATTACATGGTTTTTTGCACATAAACCCATAACACTTGTACTTTCTAAATACTTATTTGTAAGATCCAGCCAAGAAAAAAATATTTTTCAAAGTCACGACCTGGCTGGGGTAGTTTTCATGAGCCACACCCGTATGTACATGTAGGGCCTATGGGTATATATTTGTGTATTTATGAGCATGTATGTACGTATATGTACATTTCTATGTATGTGCACATGTATATATGTATGTATTCCATATCAAATTCAATATTAAGGTATGGGATTGATTGCAGTCGATAATTGTTGCTGCTTTTTATTTATTTCTGTGTTTTCATTTTCTCCCAATGTGTTTGTGTTCTGTTATCCCCCTCCCCCTTTTTTTTGGGAAATATGGTGGGGGGGGGGGGGATGTGGGTACACACACAAAAAAAATCTGTACAGTCTTCCTGTCGTGAATATTATATCAGGATGGATGTTGTTTTTGGCTGTATTTTGCTGTATCATTGTGAAATAAAAAGTTATTTAAAAAAAATGCATGAGTATGTTTAATGTAGTACTGATGTAGTACTGTCCGAGTGTGACCGAAACGTTTGGTTTTGTATTTCACATTTTTTCCTTTTTTCTTCTTGTGCACCTTGGCACTTTTTGTGCACTTTTGTACTGTGATTTGATGCTTTCTTACGGGTCAGACTGATGTTTTTTGTCATAAAGTGTGCGGTCAGCGTTTCTTTTTCCAATGCACAATGTAGTAAATGGAATTCCAGAAATTGCTCTCAACAGTTTAACTTCTAGGTGCCTACATCTAATTCCTGATAATTTCTGCTGTTTTCGACCAAAACATTCAAGAACACAGATTCAAGATTGTTTTCCACAAATAAAATTTTAATTTCTTTGGCTGTTTAACAAATGAACAAAAATAAATAATACAATACACAGATTTTGAACTCATTGTTTTTTTTGACAAATTCTTCAAATAAATCTAAAAAATGCTTTGTGTTGGCCTGCATGGCCTAAGTTCGCCTGTCCTCCTCTTCAGCCTCCTCCTTCAGCAGATCCACTACCATCCTCATGGAGGCCCAGGGTCTTTTTCTGGGTGGGGTACAGGCGGAGGTGGATGGCTCATCATCTGCCCGTGTGGTGGTGCCGCTACCCGTGCCGGGCTGTGCAGTGTCACGATCCTGGCCACAAGTACCAGCTCCAGCTCCAGGAGATGAGCCATTACCACCGGAGGCCACCGCAGCCACAGCCTCATAGCTTTCCCCGAAATATGAGTCCATCAGGACTGGGGGCTCAATAGTGGGCCCGGATGGCCTCATGCATCAGGGAAAACCATGGCCAAGTGGCAGCCATGGCCTCCCCCCGATCTGCCCCCACGCGCGTGGGTGGATTTCTCAGCTCCTAGAAGATATTCGCAAAAGGAATTTACCACTGAGATATGAACACATTGAAACCAATAGAATTTGATGCAGTATATGAAACAAAAAACTGCACAAAGACTTAAGGAGGTGCACTGACCTCATAATAAATAAGTAGTCTCGCCTTTTATTTTCTCTTCAAATTGTCCAATTTTTTAGCCACTTGGGACACAGTTACTGTATTTTCCCATCCAGCCCCAAAATCCCAATTTCTCAGTGAAGTACCAAATGTGTCAACTTATTGAATCCCTTGCATGATCCCAGACACAAGACAGTTATGTTTAATATTCGTAAAGGTGTGTCTTCTTCGTACTACCACAGAGAGGTGACAATGCCAGCACATATTTCACTGTGGAACTGTATTATTCAGTCAATACATCAGTTGCAAGTTTATGCTCACATATGGCATTTGACTCGAGAGAGTCTCGCAAGCAAAGTAATGGGAAGAGCCTTAGTGTGTGATCATTTACAAAAAGTGAGATACATTATTACAGCAAACTGTATATTTACTAAGTATATATGTGGGCATTGGTGATAAGTGAGCAAAATAGCATTAAGTAAATGCACATAAATGCAGTTCACTCACCCCCAGGCCTTTTTGGCAGTATGCCGCTTCCCTGTAAAAAGGTGATCAAATTCACCTCTCATTTTGATCAATTTTGCTGTGTTTTCCTCCTCCCCTGTTAAATGAGACACATTTCAGACTGGTCAGTAAAAGCCAGTCAACAAGAATGAAACACATTTCACTTACACGATAGGCCCAAACAATTCATGACAGGCCAACATGTATGGTTTATGAGTGATACTTTAGTTCTTGAACTGAGCAGGTTAACTCCATTTGGCAGCCACGCGAATGCTTGTGATGTTACCATGAACCATTTTTAATATGTGAGATCCATTAAATAACAGAATGTTGAATAATAGTATGATCAAACACGAAAAACACATGCTACAGTTCGATTTCTGACATCAAAACAGGTTGTGGATGAAATTAACTTCAATGAAACATGAAAGATACCAAAATTCTTGCATTGGATATCACTGAATGATCAAGTCAAATATAGTCATGGGAATAAATGCTACATCAGTTCATAGAGGAAAAAAAAGTTCATAAAGGAAAAAAGATACCAGGAACTTACACTTAAACTGCCTTTCCGCCATAGTGTTCAAATGAGCCAGATGAAGGGGTGGAGTTTTTACAACAATCAACCTGAATTCTGTTGAAAGTGTTCCAGGAAGGCTGCTTTCATGCATCCTCACTGAGCGGCTTGTCAGAGCTCCATCCTCCCTCCTCTCTCCTCTCTCTCCCACCACAAATAAGCCCTTTGAGACGAGCAGCTAGGAGGGAGACACGAAACGACTTCTGGGTCAGTAGAAGGTAGAGGACACAACAAAGAAGCGAATTGAGATGCACCCAAGATGTGCAAAAGAGCCTTCTTCCTAGTTGGAGAATTAACAACCTCTGGTGGCGACAAAAATACATTTAGGAGCACAAGCAGCTGTTTCAATGTATTGAGGTCAATGGTAGACTGAGAAGATGGAGCAAAATATTTCATTTATATTTTTCTCCCACATCATATGGCACCCAATCTATACAATTTTCAGTTAGCCAAAGGTCTTCCGATTATTTTTATGCCACACTTGAAGTGACCGTGACTAACATTTTTTATAAAAATAACCTTTATTGAGGTTTCTGCAGGTTATCCTTATGGCATTGCAAAGTAACAACAGGAGGACAATCACGACTGCTCTCTGTCCCAAGAGACCCATCACTAGCGTGCTGGCAAGCTCTACGAAAAAACTGAGGATACTACAGTATAAATAAAAAATAAAACAAGTGTTTTCTAATTTAACAGTTCTGTGTTTGTGTTCAGATTTTGTTAGCAGAGTGACTCTTGTTCCTTTCTGTGCCCCAATAACCAATTTGCAGCTATTTAGCTAGCAGGCTAAGCTAGCCACACTGCTAATATTATAAAAAGAGCAGCAACTAAGCAAGCGACTTGATTAACTACGAATTAAGATATTGTTGCTTTTACAAACAGAATGAGTGTGCCTAAATGATTGAGTCGCAGAGTGACTGAGTTATCGCAATGCTAGCTCATAATGGGAATTGCCATTCAGGGGCTTACAGAAATAAAAAGGCTAACACAAAGTGGGAATTGCCATTAAGGTGCTTTCGGAACTTACCATCGCGATTGCGATCATGTTAACAAACCATGTGCCAGCTTGATTTTGACCAACCTGGCTAACCTTGTTTAGCCAGAGGTAATGAAGGAGACGTGTTGACAGGAACAAATTGATGGGGTGAATTCAGTTTGGGAGAATAGCGTCGCCATTCCAATAAACTGAATGTTTGCAAGCTAACTGTTGCTGCCATGCATTTGCTAGCCACAGCTCAATTTTCATGTTAGAGACTGAATGCCAAATGTGTGGATGCCTGTCAAATTTCTTTAAGAATGTAATCGCCATCCTTGCTTAGCCAGCAGATGAAACTTTTCCATACTCATTGAGTAGTTTAATAGCTAGCTAGCTACTTCTTCAGTCATTCGTATTTGCAAACTTGACATCAAAGAAGGAAAAATGTTGCCTCCATCCATTGGTCACACCATCAAACCACCAGCCAGTATGGCTCCTGAAAATACTGAGCTCAGACAACATGCGCTAAGGAGACTAGAACAACGACAAAAAAATCCTGTGATTTTTCAGTTTTGCTCAATCTTGTTAGGTTGGAAAATCTTTGGAATTGCTTCAGATGTAGCATTAGAAAACTAACTAGTGTAGTTTGCTTTGTTAAAAACTTGGCAAATGAAAAGTCCTTTAATTCTGAGCGAATTGTTTACGGCTGACTAGCCAGAGTAAATTGATTTGTTAAAGCCTTGGCAGATGAAAAGTCCTTGAATTTAGAACGTGTTGGATATGGCTGCAAATTCAAGATGGCAGCCGGGGCAGCCATATTAGACTTCGGAGCGCAACGAAAATGGATAGGCTCCAGTAGCTACCCACTTTCAAAACCCACACCAAAAATGGCGTTAATTGGCAATGGTGTTTTGGACTTAATGCGTGGAATGCAAATTCAAGATGGCAGCCGCGGCAGCCATGTTAGATATTGGAGCGCAACGAAATCAATAGGCTTGTGTAGCTACCTACCCCCAACACCAACACCAAAAATGGAGTTAATCAGCAGTGGCGTTTTTGACTTAATGTGCGGAATACAATTGTGGACGGACGGACGGATGGACGGACGCCACGGGTGATGACAATACCCCACAGCCTGAATTATTCAGGGCTGAGGGGTAAAAAGCCCCAGCAGGGCACTGCACCTTACCACAGAGATTGGCAGACTCCAGGGGCCTCACTTATAAACAGTGCGTAGGCACAAAAAAGATTCGTACGTCACTTTCTTTGCAGATTTCTGATATATAAAAACAAACTTGACATTAAAAAAAGGGAAATTATTAAGATTATGTCAAAAAATTCCAAGTCCATCCTGATTAAGTAAATGAAAATTCCACGCAGTTTATTTTCCCCATTGGTTTATAAATTTGGCTATTTTCCAGAAATTTTTTTTTTTTTTTTTTGAGTACATATTATTTTGGTATGAAATCCACGCAAATTTGTATAAGTAAGGCCCCAGATCTCTCATTCTCACACCAGTTCAGTATATTAAGCCAATTAATTATCCTACACATATCAGGTAGGAAGTGTCAGCCTCTAGCCTCCACAAAAGAAATGTGGGGGAGGTTATGCTGGTTTTCCGATATATTAAAGGGAGCACAGCCATCTGTCATTGGAAGTCTCCATGGTCAGTGTCTCAGTGGTCACACCTGAAGCACAGCCAGTCCTTACGCATTTTAGAGCAAGCATCTGTTTGCTGTTGCTGCCGTCTGCCAGAATTATCTTGGCTTCCTCTTCTGTTTAGATCAGTTCAGAATCCTAATGTTTATCAATCCTATGCATAAATATGGTCATCTTTTTCATCAATGTATAACAGCCTTATCATCGTAAAATGCTCAGTCCTTTTAAAACACTACACAATTCAGAATGATTCAACTGCAATCAATCAACTGAGACACTGCAGAAATGATATTTTTGACTGCTGGTGAGATGAAATGGGGTTACTATTTCAAGTAATGCTGCTGAAGATAATCTAAATGTGTGATTATTACAGCATGCAATTGTTATGCCAGGATTGAAGAATTTCTGTTCCGTACTGAATCAGCCATGGTATAATTTTCAGTCCGCTGACATTTTAGCCCCATTAATGTGAGGCTTAGAAGTGTGAAATTAGTTTAACATACTTTGCTGGATTTATTTTATTTTCAAAAATGAAAGCGACAAATTGGAATGAAAGAAATGAGGAAAATGATTCCTTCATTTGTCAAGATCATTGTCCTGTCATAATCAAAGCCCTGACCTCAACCCTAAAAAAGTTCGGATCAACTGGAAAGCTGACTTCATGCCAGGTCTAATTGGCTGTCATCTCTTGTCTTATGCTTTCCTGGCTGAAACAGAAGAGAATTCCTGCAGCACGTGCTGTAAAGATGTATTATTGAACAATCTGCGAATTTACTACTCACAATAAGTTAGGAATGTTGCAGAGTGTACAAAGATATGTTATTGAGAGTATACATTCTGCTTGAATGACTTAGTATATGGTTAGACAATTGTATCTGCATGCCAGACACTCCTTGTTTTGTCATGTCCGAGAGGCGTGCACGGTCCGTCTGCCATGCTGGGGTCACTACTCCAAAAACGAAATAATGGATAGTCATGTCAATTGGCCCTTCCCTTATTTTTCAAGGCTATAAATATGGGACATGAGTAAGATAGCTACACCAATTTATTATATCCTCAGCTCACCAATGAATGCACATCGACAACTGACAGAGGAAGGGTGGAAGGCACACAGTCTGATTTTGCCACTGAACTTGGCGTGTCCCAGAGTGTCATCAGTAGACTGTATCAACATCATTGAGCCACTTGTGGCATGCATGATCGGCCCAGAAGTGGAGCACCAAGTGTAACTGATTGGGGTGAGAGCACCTCAGGACCTACGCTCTCAGATGCAAGTGTCTTGATGCAAGTGTCGCTGAACTTCAAGCATGTCTACGAGGTGTGAGAAGTACCAGGGTGTCCCGATAGACCATCCGCAACCGACTTCATCACTTTGGCTTGAATGCTAGACGACTGTTGCAGGTGACACCTTTGACAGCACAGCAACGACATGATCGTCTCAAGTGGGCACATGACCATCTTACCTAGAACATGCAGCAGTGGTCCGCAGTGCTGTTCACCGATGAATCTAGGGTCAGCTTGACAGAAATGATAGCCATCAATGCTGGTGGAGACGTTGGGGTAAGTGTAATATGGAGGTCAACATGGTCCCGAGACAGCGGTTTGGCAGAGAGGGTGTATCAGTCTGGGCAGGTATCAGCTGCACAGGCAAAACGCCAACTGGTCATCACTGATGGAACTGTTACTGGACAGTCTTATCTGCAAGACATCATAAACCCCATCATCATTCCTCAATACCAGGAACACACCCCAGACTTCATCTTCATAGATGACAATGCGCCCCCACATTGTGCAAGAATTGTCAGAGATCGTTTGAATGAAGTTGGTGTGCCTCATATGCAGTGTCCAACCATGTCTCCTGATCTGAACCCAATTGAGCACGTCTGGGATCAATTGAAGCATTAGTACGCACATTGTTGTTGGTAACAAATGTTTAAATGAATAGCTCAAGTATTTTGGCATTCATAATTAGTCATACAAGTAGGTGAAAACAGTCATTTGAAAATATTTAATTCCCAAATTGATCCACATCTAACAATATACTGTACCAATATCCCTAACTTATTGCAAGTAGTGTATTTGGGTATGCAACAGACTGACTTACTGCTGCGTGATGTAGTACATAGGGCTGTATCGAACACTTGAAAGTATCGAACCATCGATTGTGATGTTCACAATCGAATTCTAAGTTTAGATTGAATGCGGCATGAGTCACGCAACTTTTTTTCCCGCATCAACAATTCATTCCATTTAAGCCAGTTATTTTTTCCCAAACAATTGGAGATGAAGATTTAACTACATAGTAATCCTAATAATACCAGTCTAATTTCATTAGCCTATTATAATCAGTGTCGGCGCCAGAACTGGGATTTGGGGGGTGGGGGTGCGCACTGACACATCCCTTTTTAACAACTAGTCCTGACTCCTGGCTAGTTGTGTTATGATTCTGTTATTCCTGACCATGTTTTCGCTATGACTCTGCTTCCAAGCCATGTTTTTTTATTTAGTCCATGCCATGTTTTGTATTTTGCCTGTCTTTGCCATGTCTTTTGCTTGCCATTACTCATATTCAGTTTAGTTATTATTCTGGTTTTTGTATTTCTCATGCCCTGCATTGCACATTGTCTCCCCTGTCTGGTCATATGTGATGTGACAGTTTTATTCCCCAGTATTGCGTGCCCCGTTTTCAGGTGATTTCATGGTTTCTGGGTTTTCAATTATTCCTTCCAATCTCGTTTGCTTCCTTCGCCTTGCTGTTCTGTCTTTACTAAGAAATACTAACAGTTTGTTATTTTGGATAAATTACTAACAATAACTAACATTATTTATAGTACTAACTTACTAACGAGCACTAGGGATTGTATAGCTGCACATTACTAATTGACTAACGAGCTCTCAGCACTTGCTCTGCTCTAGTCTCCGCCCCTTGCCCTCACTCAATTTACTTTGCTGTGCTTCAGCGGATTCTCCGCACCTTGTTAAACACTGTTCTGCCTCTCACTCTCTGTGCACTTTAGAACTCCCTAACCGGAGCCATTTGTTTGTCATAGGCTGTCGGTGTAATCCCTGTCCGCGTTTTGGTTTTTCCCAATTTCATGTGGTTAGGAACTTCCTCTTGTTCATTCCTTTGTTAATTTGTCTGATCCAGCTCACCTGTTCCCTATTATAGCATGTGACTTCCCGTACGTGTATTTAAGCAGTCAGTTCACAGCCAGCCCTTGTCAGAACGTTTTCTCTTGTCTGCTTGTGCTACTCTATTCATGCCCTGTATTCATAGCATTACACTTCTGACTGGAACGTCCTGGATTTTGATTCTGCCTCTGCCTATGATTATACTTTGCCTGTGTACCGAACCTACTTTGCCTGACTTCGAGATTTGTGATTGCTGCCCTGGTGACGAACCGTTTGTCTCTCTGGATTGTGTTTTTTGGATTCTGGACTTTGTACCGCAATACCTTGCCTGTGTACCGAACCTGCTTTGCCTGACTTTGAGATTTGTGATTGCTGCCCTGGTAACGAACCGTTTCTGGCCATCTGGATTTTGTTTTTGGATTCTGGACTTTGTACTGTTGCCTTCAATCCTGCCGGGGTTTTTACCCCTAAATTCAATAAAACCAATTTTGCTGCACTTCCTGGTACTCGCGTGTGGTTCCAGAACGCACCCTCACAATTAATATCTTATCTTTAAATGATAAACTGCACTGCTTGTGCTTGGTTTTCGAGATGTAACAGATGCTTTTACTGTGCTACAAGTTTTTGTCTTGTGCTACAAGACTATGAAGCTCTGTAGCACCAGTGCTATGAGGCGAAAAAGTTAACGTACAGCCCTGGCACTGACCCTTAGAAGTTGTTACTCTCATGCTACTGTAGAGCTTCGACAAAAGTGTTTGCCGCTCAGTCACATCCCTGAATGTTGCATTAATTGTGTTCCCTGCAGTCTTGCCGTGTTTTAGTTTTGTTTTGTTAGTTTCCTGAAATGTAACTGTATTTAAGCATTCAAATTAACCAGAGTTCGGTGGCTTTCCACTTCTAGGCCTTTTAGTTTCTTATTACACAACTTATATGAAGCATGTGCACCACGCGCATGCCTGAACTTTAACCCTTCTGCCCAGATGTAGACACCAGCAGACATGGGGGTGCTCTATTTATGCAAGCAGTTATGCTGTTCTATTAATAGCATACCTGAACCGTTTATTGAATATTCATGGGGAAGCCCAGCTAGTTGCCGATTTTGAATATGGATGAGTTAAGTCCCATCCCTGTTTCCCAGGAATTGTATGAATTAAACTCCTCAACCAAGCCTGATGTGCAAACTGCCTAATATGCTTGCCCATAGTATCTATCCAGCAATTAATAAAAATGATCTCTTGTGACAGAAGAAATTTTTGACCTTTGTTGCAACCAGTTCAGCAATAATAAGGCAAAGTTATCTCAGTTGAGTAGTGGGGAAAAAAAAAAAAATCAGTTTTCTGAAGTAAAAAATTCAACATGATATTGATACTATGTGATTCTACAATCAATTATAGTCATCAGATATCAGAAATGCGTGATTGCTTACCATTGAATTACGCATAGATTCACTCTGCGACTAATTCAGTTGTTCATATAAGCTCATACTATGCCTCATTGACATCCAGTCTCTCGAATGTTTGCTTAGGCTTGTCCGCGTAAAGCGCAGTTATAGTTCACGCACACGTGAAACTTACCCGGTAATTGCCTATTGATTGACACGTTTTTATCCAATTCAAGACAGTATAAGCTTTCCTCAGTAATCGAAAGACATTGATTGGACCCTCAGAAAAGTATTTAAACACTTGCGTAATAGCAGTTAGGTTGTATTCTCTAAACTTCTGTAGCTGAGAATGACATGATCGCATGGAAAAAAAGACTTCCAGCACTAACTCTGGAGTGCTGTGGTTATATTTGCGGGATGGAAATGTGATTTGGAGATGGAAAATAGCAGTTATTCTGAATGTAACAGATTGAGGGGCTGACAACATTGATTATTTGGAGGAGAAATTCAATGACGGAGAGTTTTTCCTCTTGCATGGTTAGTAGAACTGACTTTCTTTGGCATGACTCTTTTTGCCGGCAAGCTAACTAGCTAGCTATTTCTTATTTTCGGTTTACCACGGTGATTACAGAGCTAGTTTGCCACATTACCTATTAAAAGTAGCCATTAACCATTGAAATAATACTGCATGTTCTGGCATTTTGTTTAATGTGGCGATCTGTTTTAAAAATTTATACCGCATTCAACAAAACAGAATACTTTGGATTTTCACTCATTTAAAATGTGAACAGCTCAAAGCAGAGATGGGGACTCGAGTAACTGTGACTTGGACTCGAGTCACTGTTTTGATGACTTGTGACTTGACAAAAAATAAAAGACTTGAGACTCGACTCGGACTTGGAAGTTAAAGACTTGGGACTTGACTTGAGACACGATGACTTGATTGACTTGAGTGTTATTCAGTTCATGTTTTCAGTTTGAATATAAAATTAATAAATTAATTAATATTGATTACCCGGTAGTAGCGAGAATGAGAATGGTGTTGTCATGATTGGATCACTACCCTGTCAATCAGTCATGCTCTCTCTACGTCCCTTACTTGTTTATTGGAGAAACACGCCCTCTTATATCAGATATAGGTATCAACATGTCAGCGGGAGGGGTACCGCTTTTTTTTTTTTACCAGAATTACCATTTTGACGGCAAAAGATGAACAGCACAGTGCAAGACCTGCGGCATAAACATCTCGGACAGCCAGACGACAACTTCAAACTTTGTTCGTCATTTGAAGAGCCATTCTGCCCAGTAAGTGCTTGTCAATTAGCTAATATTATCCTGTTAGCCTAGCTTGCAGGTAACGCAAATTTCAACCGCCGGTGTCTCCAAAAAAAAAAAAAAAAGCGAGAACAATAGCTGATGCTCTTGCTACCGAAGCCAGCCTGACTAGCCTAATCCATGTGAAAATAAATAAATAAATAATAATATATATATATACAGCCAACAAACCCAATAAAACATCATTTTTACTCATCTCATTTATAAGCGGAATGGGATTACATAATAGGCAATTAAACTTCACACTGCGGGTCATTCACTGGGCATGTTTGGCATTTTTTGCACAATTTTAATTGTTTTAGTGCTGGCGCATGGTCAGCAGCTTTTTCAGAGTAGCGCATAATTGGCTATAGTGCTACAGGGTTGCAAATTGGGAAGGGACTGCCGGGAAGGGATTACAATAGTTGCCTTGTTCGTTGCTCAAGCGCCTCCTCTTGGCCAGACAGGCGCTCGTCAGGAAGATTCTAAGCCTTGTCATGTCCGTACGGTGGCCCTGAAGGGTCACAACACCTGCAAACTCAGAAAACATCTGTAAATTCAGAAAACACTTTCATCGATTTCACAACACATGAACTGCAAATGCCAAAACACCTGCATATTCAGAAAACATCTGCAAATTCAGAAAACACTTTCATCGATTTCACAACACATGAACTGCAAATGCCAAAACACCTGCATATTCAGAAAACATCTGCAAATTCAGAAAACACTTTCATCAATTTCACAACACATGAATTGCAAATGCCAAAACACCTGCATATTCAGAAAACACATGCAGACTCTGTAATGACAACGGAAATGTTTCCCGGGGGGACCATATTCAGAGTTACGTGTTCTTTTAACGAACTTAGCGATGTCGGATACCTCAGTGGTTTTGTTTAATTTAAACATATTAAGGCAGTGTCCCCAAAACGTATTGGTCCACTTAGATAACTGTTAAACGTTCTGCAAACTTTGTTAGCTGTAAACTAGCTGGCTAGCGTTTCTACATTGCTGTCCCAAGACGAGCGCACCGCACCACTATTTTTGAAAGTTATCACTGTCACATATTATGTATGTCAATTCTGATTTCACAGTGCAATTTCGTGCAGATACGAACACTTTGCCCATTCTTTAGCACTATTCCCTCTCCTGCTACGGACTCTACTACCATTTTTTTTTAAATTGCTCATGTATCAGCTTAGCGCCATGACCACAGAGAGACCTGTGGTGATGGCGCTAATGCTGCGTTAGGTTTGGATCTGAAGTTGGGGTTGGATACAACGTCATACCCAAGCAGGCTGCGTTCCATTAAGTAAGTCGGAAAAATGACTTGGGGTCAGTGGTGTCTCATCTGACAAGGATAGCCTTTATTAGCTATTGTTAGCTATACTAGTTGATAACAGAGCATTACTCTGTATTTTTAGCGTGCAAACACCGGAGCAACAAGTCCGCCGATAAACTTTTTTCAGTACTGCGTGTACGAATGATTTAATGAAACACAAATGACACTGAATTGCAAATGCAGTTTATTAACACAAGTTTCGCTTACTGTTGATATATGGTGCAGCCATCTTCAACTCGGAAGTCGGAATTCGGGGTAGGTGAAGAATCTCCGACTTTCGGAGTTGAAAATCCGACCTTATGGGGGCGTTCGAATTGAAATTTCCGACTGGGAGCTCGGAGATCCCGACTTCCCAATACAAATGGAATGCAGCATGAGCTGATACATGAGCGATTAAAAAAATGGTAGTAGGGTCCGTAGCAGGAGAGGGAATAGTTATAAAAAAATGGGCAAAGTGTTCTTATCTGCAGGAAATTGCACTATGAAAGGTGCGGTGCGCTCGTCTTAGGACAACAATGTAGAAACGCTAGTTTACAGCTAACAAAGTTTGCAGAACGTTTAACAATTATCTAAGTGGACTAATACGTTATGTGGACACTGCCTTAATATGTTGAAATTAAACAAAACGATGGTGTTATCAGACATTGCTAAGCCCGTTAAAAGAACACGTACCTCTTCGGAAACAATTTTCTTTGCCTGGATCTTTTTGGACCGGCAACCGGATGTGGGTCCGTCACTGATTATGGTCCCCCGCGAAACATTTCCGTTGTCATTACAGAGTTTGCATGTGTTTTGTGAGTTTGCATGATGTTTTCTGAATATGCAGGTGTTTTGGCATTTGCAGTTCATGTGTTGTGAAATCGATGAAAGTGTTCCCTGAATTTGCAGATGTTTTCTGAATATGCAGGTGTTTTGGCATTTGCAGTTCATAGGTTGTGAAATCGATGCAAGTGTTTTCTGAATTTGCAGATGTTTTCTGAATATGCAGGTGTTTTGGCATTTGCAGTTCATGTGTTGTGAAATCGATGAAAGTGTTCCCTGAATTTGCAGATGTTTTCTGAATATGCAGGTGTTTTGGCATTTGCAGTTCATGTGTTGTGAAATCGATGAAAGCATTTGTTCCCTGAATTTGCAGATGTTTTCTGAATATGCAGGTGTTTTGGCATTTGCAGTTCATGTGTTGTGAAATCGATGAAAGTGTTTCCTGAATTTGCAGATGTTTTCTGAATATGCAGGTGTTTTGGCATTTGCAGTTCATGCAGATGTTTTGAATATGAAAGTTCGAAATGAAAGTGTTCCCTGAATTTGCATATGTTCTCTGAATATGCAGGTGTTTTGGCATTTGCAGTTCATGTGTTGTGAAATCGATGAAAGTGTTCCCTGAATTTGCAGATGTTTTCTGAATATGCAGGTGTTTTGGCATTTGCAGTTCATGTGTTGTGAAATCGATGAAAGTGTTCCCTGAATTTGCAGATGTTTTCTGAATATGCAGGTGTTTTGGCATTTGCAGTTCATGTGTTGTGAAATCGATGAAAGTGTTTTCTGAATTTACAGATGTTTTCTGAGTTTGCAGGTGTTGTGACCCTTCAGGGCCACCGTATGTCCGGGTATCCTCTGCCCTCGTTCTGAACTTGCGAAGATTCAACCAGTGAGTGTATAAGAAGCGGTAGTTGTCAGGCGCGTGCTTCGGAGGAGAGCCGCGAACTGTCTACACTCTCCTGAATTGGCAGCAAGGGGTCGCATACGAGCAAGCCTTGTACATATTTCACCAATTGGGCATTCCAGATTCGGGTGGGATTGGAGATGCCAAATTAAAAAAAAAAACAAAAACCGTAAGCTAAGTGGCTGAGTTGAGTGAATGCCGTTTATGTTCACGCAGCTTTGAAATTAGTAAATTGCAATTTGAGACATTATATGTGAATTCACTTTATCCAATTTATTTCTTCAGTAATTTAGTTATTTTTTTGTTTAGAATAGGCTATATACTTAACAGTGTTCGAATCAAGTGAACTGGTTTATTCTGTATTGCGGTTTCAAAGGAAAAACAAAGCATCCCTTACGGTAGTCTGCTGGAATGGACTGTATCGTCAGCGGTTTTCTTTAAGTACGAAGTAAAAACCCAACAAATTAAATCAGTTGATGGCAACAATGAAAACGAAAATTACTCTAATCGCACCCAATTCTTTATTGAATGTTATTTCCACTTTGTGTCTATTTGAGAGACACGATCAGAGTCCATAAGAATTTTCGACTTACTGATTGTAATAGTTTACAGTAAAACGATATTGGGACTTAACTTATCTTGTTCACAAATGGGATGAACCAGGTTTATTAAATAAATCATAACCTACGAAGTGGAAAGCGTTATGATACGGTCAAATACAAGCATCAGCCTATTGTGCAGTCAAACTTTAACCTGGCAAGTGAAACAGGAGAATCGGTAAGCGGAGCACAAGTAGAAGGCTCTGAACAGAGTTTAAAATTGTTGAATCCTTGCTGGGAATCTTTTTCTAAGAACAATAAGCTGTTACTTGTTTTTTTATGGACTGAATGTTAAAAATTGAAGTGTTTAGAGCGCTTAGTGTCTCAAGATGATACAGATGAAATACATACAGTTGTTTCTGATGCTCTATAATATGTTTATTCTTTAAAATTTTTATATGTTTGCCTTTTTTCTTGTTATTTGCAAGGCAACTAAAATATTTCAAATACTGTTGGCAGAAGTGAGGCAGAAGGGATCTTGTTTAGATTGAAAGATAATTTTAAAAGATCTCATCAATTTTAAAGATAATTTTATGAATTTATTTCTGTTTTGTTTGATTCCATGATGTATTTTACTGAATATCAGTAATTAGAATACAAATCCAAATTACTGTCATATTTTTTAAACAGGTTGGACACATTGGCCAATGATTTTAGATTACTGACAGTTACTTATACCTTGTCTTTTCACTTTATTAAGATCAGATTCTGCAGGTAAAATTGCAATAATAAGGTGACTTGACTTGGACTTGACTTGACCTATTACAGGACTTGACATGACTTGCCATAACCTGTGACTTGACTTGACTTGACTTGGCCAAGAAAAAATGACTTGGGACTTACTTGAGACTTGAAGGTCAAGACTTGAGACTTGCACATGTGACTTGGTCCCATCTCTGGCTCAAAGACTTCGGTAAATCCCCTGCTTCATTCGTTGCACTGATGACTCTGTTCAATCTATGCTGGCATATTGCCTCCTTTTTCCTGATGATGAAATGATGTTTTTGTTAAAATGAGGTACATTTCATATATTCTTGTGTTAGTGAGTTATACTTGCCCCTTATAGGATGTGAAAAGCGTCTATACAAGCTTGCGTTTTGCTTGTATGATCAGTATTGTAAACAGCAAGCTTTCTGTCTCAGAGTGAACGTTCTGACCATAAAATAAGCAGTTCCTTTAATGAGTATGTGTGCTTGGTGATTCGGCTTTGTGGAAAAATGGACAAAACTCTGACCTTTATCATAGAGAAAAAGCATTTTTTCGGTTTGGGGAGGTTACTGGTGACTATTGATGTCCATCCATGCCTATATTGATAGATTCAGGCAAAATTCTGCCAGAAAATCATTGATTTATATTGAACTTCATGAGTAGAAAGTTGATTTATTAAACATATGATTATTATATGATATGACAGTGCACAGTATTTTGAGGGTTCTGACAGCCTGTGAATCAGTAAAAGAGCTGTTAAAGAGCTTAAATATGCAAAAGTGGATTAATTTGCACCCAAACTTTTAGATTTTGCCATCAGATTCAATAACTAGTGCTTAGGTTTGTACTCATGGCTTCTTGAAAATGGCTTGTTGGCCTTTCGATTGTAAAATGAAACTTCCAAGAGCCCAACAACATGGATAGGATAAACTAAAGAGTTAACTTTTTTAATATAGTCTTTTAAAGACATCCCTCTATTCAAAAAATCAATAGTGCATGAATAATTGTGCTAAAAGCACTTAAGTCACATTTTGGATAAGTGAAGTTCAGCATGAATACATGTTGTGTTTGTCTGGCCAAGGTTGTAAATGAAGACCCTAGCACTAAGGCCCCGTTTACACGTACACGTTTATTTTGACAAACGGAGACATTTTCCTGCGTTTGTGCCCTTCGTTTACACGCAAACGGAGAATTCGCCTCTGAAAACGATTCTTTCTAAAAACTCCGGCCAGAGTGGAGATTTTGGAAAACTTCGGTTGCAAGTTTGCATGTAAACTGAGAAAAACAGAGTTTTAGGCAGCCAACGTCACAGTATGCGCCAGAAATTGCACCTACGTCAAAAGTGCGACCTGTGTTTACATTTTCATTTGGCTGTGGTGATTATGGATGCATTCGGAGTAGCAGTCGCATTTATGCTGGTGCAAATCTTTTTCGTCTGTTTGCATTTGCAAATACAGCTGCTTTATTATGTCGAGGAGCAGAGACGAATGACTGCTTGAAGGTCAGCAATTTACAACAACTTCTCCCTCCAACACGAAGAGCCAGACTGCGTCGCCGCCAGCGCCGCCGGTTTTGGGTCCGACCTGGGCGAACGGCTGGCTGGTGGGAAAACTTAGAAAATGAAGTAGTTGTCCCGGAGGAGTGGTGTTAAAATTTTAGGATGTCGCGGTCATCGCTGCTGTCACTCTCTGAATTGCTGTGTCCCTATATCGAGGCTAAGATGACTGTCATGCGGTCCCGTCAGTGTCATAAAAAAAGTTGCCTGCACCCTGTATTACCTGTCAGACGAGGGTAGACTGCGTAAGACAGCCAACGCTTTCAGTATTTCTTGATCGACCGTGTCATTAATGGTAATGGAAGTGTGTGAGACAATAGCTGTCCACTTAGGTCCTATGTACATACAACTGCCCACATCCGAAGATTCTGTGCAGCAACTAGTGCAGAAATTTGAAGAAGTGCACGGCCTCCCTCAATGCATAGGTGCTGTGGATGGCACACATGTGGAAATAAAGCAGCCATCTGTGAATTTTCACAGATTATCTCAATAGAAAAGGGAGGTTCAATTTGAATGTCCAGGCTACCTGTGACTATAAATATTCTTTCATTGATGTGTTAGTTAAATGGCCTGGGAGCGTTCATGACGCCCGCATTTTTGCAAGTTCCACACACAATGGCCATCTGAGAGATAGAAAAATCCCACCGTGTCCCAAGCAAATAGTTGAGAATGAAGAGGCCATACCAGTGTACTTACTTGGAGATCCTGCATACCCTCTGCTCCCATACCTAATGAAAGAGTATGCGAATGGGGGGACCAATGTTCAGGAGCAGTACTAAGGACTGTCTTTGTGCGGTGCAAGGATGGTTATTGAGTGCGCGTTTGGGAGGCTGAAAGACCAGTTTGGAGCCCTGAGAAGAGCAATGGACATTAACCTTAAAGACCTTCCCTTCGTCATATATGCATGCTTCATCCTGCAATAATTACTGTGAGGCTGCTATGGACACTGTGGATGACACCAGGGTTACCGAGGCTATTCAATATGACTGGGACAATCAACCTGATAATCCACCAACTGTCAGAGAGGGAATGTCAGCTGAAGGGAAGAGGGTCAGGAGAGTCATGACACAGTTTCTTGACCCATAAAGGGACCCCAAGTAGCCTACTCTGTTTAAATTTATACATTTTAGTACAGGCTAATGTTTATGTTTAAGCATTCTTGTTTACATTTTTGTTCTTTGTATTCAATACTCAGCAGTTTTGTGGGCCAGGTTTACAGTAAAATATGGTCAGTGGTTTTATAGTTGCCCCAGCATACTTCACCGTGCGAGTCTTACACAATTACAGACACAAATTTGAATGCTTTTCAACCACTTCTGTTCTGATCAGACTCAAGAATTGTTTGTCATTAAGGCATTAAAGAAAACAAACACTGTACAAATAAAATGCCTCTGCACTACTTACTGCTTATAACTTAGAAGTGTTACAAACCAATAAATGAAACAGCATTCAAGTAACATTTCCAGGAGGCTTCAAGAGGTAACATTACAATAAACAAATTGTATAGCTGTTCAAAAATAGGGCATACAGTGTTCAAATGAACTCACTTCAAACAGCTTGGAATTCAACTGACCGCAATGGTATAGAAAACATTGCCATGGTAACTTTAACACTAAACAACCAAAAAGTGCAATTTCTGTGAACTCTTATTGCAGCTGCCAAGACATCAGACAAGCCTTTATACTTGCCTTTAAAAGTGCAATTTGTGTAAACTGTCGTTGCAACTGCTGAAACATTAGACAAGCTGTTATATTCAAAAAGTAGCCATAGCTGCAGAAACAACCATAAGGAGGACAGAGTCAAATTTTGACTTATCTTTCTTGAAAAGTGCTTGGGTGTACGGGATCTGCCCTACGCCCTCAACAGGTCTGAAGGACAAATCTGCGGTGTTAATGGTGCTAAGTGGCATTACATTGTATGTGTGTGTATGTTCTAATGCCTGAGGAGTTTTGTAGGAATACCTGATGCATTGGATTTGGCAGATATGAGTGCTGTGATGGCATATGGGAGTGCTGTGATGGCATATGGGAGTTCTGTGATGGTGTATGGGAGTGTTGTGATGGCATATGGGAGTGTTGTGATGGCTGTGAGATATGGGAGTGCTGTGATGGCATATGGGAGTGTTGTGATGGCATATGGGAGTTCTGTGATGGTGTATGGGAGTGTTGTGATGGCATATGGGAGTGCTTGTGATGGCGTATGGGAGTGTTGTGATGGCATATGGGAGTGTTGCGATGGCAGATATGAGTGCTGTGATGGCATATGGGAGTGTTGTGATGGCATATGGGAGTGTTGTGATGGCATATGGGAGTGTTGTGATGGCATATGGGAGTGTTGTGATGGCATATGGGAGTGTTGTGATGGCATATGGGAGTGTTGTGATGGCATATGGGAGTGTTGTGATGGCGTATGGGAGTGTTGTGATGCATATGGGGGTTGTGATGGCGTATGGGAGTGTTGTGATGGCATATGGGAGTGTTGTGATGGCGTATGGGAGTGTTGTGATGGCTGTGATGGCGTATGGGAGTGCTGTGATGGCATATGGGAGTGTTGTGATGGCATGATGGGAGTGTTGTGATGGCATATGGGAGTGTTGTGTTTGCATATGGGAGTGTTGTGATGGCATGGGAGTGTTGTGATGGCGTATGGGAGTGTTGTGATGGCATATGGGAGTGTTGTGATGGCAGATATGTGATGGCATATGGGAGTGTTGTGATGGCATATGGGAGTGTTGTGATGGCGTATGGGAGTGTTGTGATGGCATATGGGAGTGTTGTGATGGCGTATGGGAGTGCTGTGATGGCATATGGGAGTGTTGTGATGGCGTATGGGAGTGTTGTGATGGCATATGGGAGTGTTGTGATGGCATATGGGAGTGTTGTGATGGCGCATGGGGATGGCATATGGGAGTGTTGTGATGGCATATGGGAGTGCTGTGATGGCATATGGGAGTGCTGTGATGGCGTATGGGAGTGTTGTGATGGCGTATGGGAGTGTTGTGATGGCATATGGGAGTGTTGTGATGGCATATGGGAGTGTTGTGATGGCATATGGGAGTGCTGTGATGGCATATGGGAGTGTTGTGATGGGCGATATGGGAGTGTTGTGATGGCATATGGGAGTGTTGTGATGGCATATGGGAGATGGGCATATGGGATGATGGCATATGGGAGTGTTGTGATGGATATGGGAGTGTTGTGATGGCATATGGGAGTGTTGTGATGGCATATGGGAGTGTTGTGATGGCGTATGGGAGTGTTGTGATGGCATATGGGAGTGTTGTGATGGCGTATGGGAGTGTTGTGATGGCATATGGGAGTGTTGTGATGGCGCATGGGAGTGTTGTGATGGCATATGGGAGTGTTGTGATGGCGTATGGGAGTGTTGTGATGGCATATGGGAGTGTTGTGATGGCATATGGGAGTGTTGTGATGGCATATGGGAGTGTTGTGATGGCATATGGGAGTGTTGTGATATGGGAGTGTTGTGATGGCATATGGGAGTGTTGTGATGGCATATGGGGAGTGTTGTGATGGCATATGGGAGTGTTGTGATGGGCATATGGGAGTGTTGTGATGGCATATGGGAGTGTTGTGATGGCGTATGGGAGTGTTGTGATGGCATATGGGAGTGTTGTGATGGCGTATGGGAGTGTTGTGATGGCATATGGGAGTGTTGTGATGGCATATGGGAGTGCTGTGATGGTGTATGGGAGTGTTGTGATGGCGCATGGGAGTGTTGTGATGGCATATGGGAGTGTTGTGATGGCATATGGGAGTGTTGTGATGGCATATGGGAGTGTTGTGATGGCGCATGGGAGTGTTGTGATGGCATATGGGAGTGTTGTGATGGCGTATGGGAGGTTGTGGATGGCATATGCATATGGGAGTGTTGTGATGGGCATATGGGAGTGTTGTGATGGCATATGGGGTGTTGTGATGTGATGGCATATGGGAGTGTTGTGATGGCATATGGGAGTGTTGTGATGGCATATGGGAGTGTTGTGATGGCATATGGGAGTGTTGTGATGGCATATGGGAGTGTTGTGATGGCGTATGGGAGTGTTGTGATGGCATATGGGAGTGTTGTGATGGCATATGGGAGTGTTGTGATGGCGTATGGGAGTGTTGTGATGGCATAGGGGAGTGTTGTGATGGCATATGGGGAGTTGTGGATGTGATGGTTGTGATGGGAGTGTTGTGATGGCATATGGGGTGTTGTGATATGGGAGTGCATATGGGTGTTGTGATGGCGTATGGGGAGTGTTGTGATGGGGAGTGTTGTGATGGGGAGTGTTGTGATGGCATATGGGAGTGTTGTGATGGCATATGGGAGTGTTGTGATGGCGTATGGGAGTGTTGTGATGGCGTATGGGAGTGCTGTGATGGCATATGGGAGTTGATGGATGGTGTTGTGGGAGCATATGGGAGTGTTGTGATGGCATATGGGAGTGTTGTGATGGCGAATGGGGGCGTATGATGGCATATGGGAGTGTTGTGATGTGGGATGTGATGGCGTATGGGAGTGTTGTGATGGCGTATGGGAGTGTTGTGATGGCATATGGGAGTGTTGTGATGGCATATGGGAGTGTTGTGATGGCGTATGGGGTGTTGTGATGGGGAGTGTTGTGATGGCGGTTGTTGTGATGTGATGGCATATGGAGTGCTGTGATGGGAGTGTTGTGATGTTGTGATGGGTATGGGGTGTTGTGATGGCATATGGGAGTGTTGTGATGGCGTATGGGAGTGTTGTGATGGCATATGGGAGTGTTGTGATGGCGTATGGGAGTGTTGTGATGGCGTATGGGAGTGTTGTGATGGCATATGGGAGTGTTGTGATGGCATATGGGAGTGTTGTGATGGCATATGGGAGGTTGTGTTGTGATGGGAGTGTTGTGATGGTTGTGATGTATGGGAGTGTTGTGATGGCGTATGGGAGTGTTGTGATGATGTGTTGTGATGGCATATGGGATGTGATGGCAGATGGGGAGTGTTGTGATGGCGTATGGGTGTTGTGATGGCATATGGGAGTGCTGTGATGGCGTATGGGAGTGTTGTGATGGCGATGGGAGTGTTGTGATGGCATATGGGAGTGTTGTGATGGCGTATGGGAGTGTTGTGATGGCGTATGGGAGTGTTGTGATGTATGGGAGTGTTGTGATGTATGGGAGTGTTGTGATGGCGTATGGGAGTTGTGATGTGGGATGGCGTGATGGCATATGGGAGTGTTGTGATGGCGTATGGGAGTGTTGTGATGGGTATGGGAGTGTTGTGATGGCATATGGGAGTGTTGTGATGGCATATGGCCTTGCTGGGCTGGTGTTGTGGGGTAGTGTGGCAGTGGCGCCTGTGCTGGTTGGGGTGTATGGATTGTTTCCCGCAGGAAAGAAAATCCATCAACAATTGAGGATGTAAGCCTATCCAGTGTATTGGAAACTTTAGAAAAGTTGTCATGGCATATGGGAGTGTTGTGATGGGCTGTTTTTGAGGCCTCAATGATGTTAAATGGGAGTTGTTTTTGATACGCTGGTCTTCTTCAACAGCATTTTGCAGCTGAGCCTCTGCTGAAAGCCGTTTCTTCATACGCTCCTGGCGGTGTCCTCTTAGTTTGGCCTTTACAAAGAAGGTCAGAACAAAATTAATTACAACAGCATAATTAGCAAAAAAATCCAGTGTTACAAACACTAGTCTTCTATATTCCATTGTTCACTTTGATTCCATGTACTGGTTGGAGAGAGGCTTTTTAAATGGAATTAGGAAACTAGTTTTGTGCTTAGTAGATACAAACGGAATGAGTGTAAAACCAGTGTCAGCCATTGCCATAAGAGTAGCAGCTCTCAGTAGTAGTAGGAGCTGAAGAATTTTTCTAGAATGTTTCATGTGTTGCTATGGCAATGCTTAAAGTGGTAATCCATAAGATTTGAATTGGTTTGTTTATATTGACATCTTTGGCAGTAAGCTGTGATTGCAGGTGCGCTTCTGGACCTCATTTCCCATAACTCTTGTCAAGACCCAACAGTGTCGCCTGTATGACGTCGGTAAATTGACGGCTCTTACCAGTTCCACGCCTCCTCAACTCTGATGCAGACGGGAAAGATGCTCTTTGACACGGCAGTTGAACTCAATAAAAGTAAAAATTATGTGATGTTAGTCATCCATTAGCGTCATCTCATTCCAGTAACATGTTAGGCTATTATGATAAATCGATTAACAAAAAGGGGGCTGCCAACTCTCACGCATTCGCCGTGACAATTTGTGCTTCATTCACATTCCCGTGCTGTAGTCAGTAATTATTCAATCAACGAAATGCGTGTGTTTCACGATCATTCAAATTTTTTTCATGAAATAAGACCATTTGAAACATTTTTATGCAATTCCACTGCGTCCAAGAAATGGAAATGCGTGAGAATTCTGGAATCATAATTGTTCTCATATTACTAATGGCGAAATCCACCGTAACACATGTGAAACTGATAAACTTCAATGCACAAGGACTTAAATTCAACCTGAGAATCTCTACAAACGGTCTGATATAATAATTTCTGACTAAAGCACGGGAACGTGAATATGTCTTTTAAACTCAAGCCGAATATGTGAAAGTTGAGAGCCCTGTGTAAATAATGAAAACAGTAGTTGGTTAACAGGTAACGTTATAACTTTTTTTTAAAATAAAAATGATTTGTCGAGGCAGTTAACGTAGCTTTTTTTTCCGTTTGCTTCCTGAAATTACGTAATAATTTTAGTATAATTTTATAATAGAGCCAAGGTTCAGGTTAGGGAAAGTACCGCTACTGGATCCCTTCTGACGTCTACCTTGCCATTGCTTCTCCCGAGGTTCCTTACTTCCTTCAAGCTAGCTTGCAGCTCCTCCTACCTTCTGGACAGACCAAACACTGCTTACTGACGTAAAAAGTGTCACTGGATGCGCGCCTGTATTTGAATATAGCGCGGGAATGTCGCCACAGGCACACTGATTGCTTTACCTGGTAAAGAATGAAATACAAGTGCTTTCATCAGTGGGTCATAGACTCAGTCATCGTTGTTTTATCCCCCCTCTCTGATAGACACTGACTTAACAGACAGTAACGAGACGGAAATCTTATGGATTACCACTTTAAGTTCCAAATTCTAGCTTTCATTCACATTTCCCTCTGCCTAGGGGCATGCCAAGATAAACTAGAAGATACTCTCACTCTCACTCTCTCTCACTGTCTCACGCTCACACACACACACACACACACACACACACACACACACACACACAGGGATTTTGATAATGCTTGCTAGGATTGTTACCTTGGTTGGTAGGTTTGCATAATCAACCATGGGCTAACAACAAAACATCAACAAACAACGAGCCTATACAACAAATTAATGTAGGATTAAGTGCAGGCCACAATGACACAAATTTATCACACCACATCACACCAGGGACGTGCGGTCAGGGCAGGCAGTGACTTCTTTTTTTATTGCTAGATTTTGTCAACCTGTTTCCATGTACTATGCCTGATTGTCAATCAATCAATTTGACCTTTTTTCTGCTCAATTAAGCCTGTAATGATTAAGAGGTGACAAAAAGATTGATTTACCTTTATGCTTTGATTCGAGACTGCAAGGAAGTAAATCTAAATAATTAATTAGGAAAAAATCTCAACTCTCTCGGTAATTCCGTCTATTGTTTTGATCTTTTGTTTATCGGATTATGAAAGAAGATTGAAAATAAACACCCTATTTTTTAAAAAAAATGGCATTAAAAAGTATGTGTTTAAGGGGGGAAATATTATCGTAAACATATTGACTACACATTGAACGCCGCATAAGAAAGGTCTTAATATTTGTTCATGGCATTGCGTTGGCTTCCTCTAAGCAAATATGAACAAACTTGCTGTCTCGTGAGCATTTTAAGTTCGATGCACTCAGCAATAATGTTGTGGATGGAACTGGCACGCTATTCTGCCGTTTAGTCTTGTAAATTAGTTAATCAATCCTCAGATTGCTAATCAAGCAAAGTAATAGAGTTATCGTTCGTTTAACGGTGAGGATTCTGCCTACCCTAACTGACCTCCGATGGCATGTCACTGCATCACACACATCCGTCTCATGAGGTCAGATATACAGGTGACTAGGCTTAGGCTACTAACGACAATTGTATACATACGTTTAGAAGATCTCTCCTTCACTGGAGTTGCTACACTGCCATCATCAGGATCTCCTTCAACGTCTACTTCAGACACGACCCTGTCATCAATGTCGTCCAATGTTGACAAGGTTTGAGGCGAGGCTCCGGGCGCAGGCTCCAGGTCATTAGTTTCGACACCGGTGGGCAAAGTGGTGGTGGCCGGCGAACCACCCCATACCTGCTCGCACATTTCAAAATACAGGAGGACTACTCCTCCATGCCCAGACCTACGGCCTGTGTCCACAGCACCTCTGTATTTTCCCCGAACTGCCTTAAGCTTGGTTGTGAGGACGGCAGGAGCAATGTCCTCCTTTTGATGCGGAAAATCGGTAGATGCGCTGGGGTAGTGCTCTCAAAAGAGGGTCAGTATGTCGGCATATTTACAAAAGTACTTTGGCACGTCTCCCAGTCGACGTTCTCCTGTAATTTTGTGGTTTTGTAATCTAAAGTTACATTTAACAGGAGCTCTACCTCCTGGTCAATCCATACGAATGATGATCCTGGCGCCATTTTTTCTTCAAAAGAGGGAGAGGAAGTGATTCGTTTCTGTTGTTGCTATTTTCAGGATTCTGATTGGCTAACGTGGGCTTGAGCTTCTCGTTATATTGCCACCTACAGGTTTGGCATGCTCTTGACGGCATATATACACGGATTCGTGCAAACGAAAATTTTTTTGAAAACTGATACGTGTGCATGATATTATTTTTGAAAACGGAGATAGTGAAATGTTTGTTTTTGAAAATAGCCGGCCACGAGTAAACGTAGTCTAAAAGTACTGAAGTCACTACATGTTCATTTTGAGAAAATCGAGGCAGTGGGCTTAGGTAACTATAAAAGACGTGTTCCAAGCCTTACCTCCCAGTGCATGAAAATGTGACCTAAGTACTTTTAGCACTAGGCTCTTCAGTTTTCAGGCTGGATTTTTTAAAATAAAAGTTTTAATACAGGCATTGCCATGGGACAGATCCAAGATGTGACTATGTCAGGTCAGATTTGAATATGTGGGCCACGATGTCAAAACTTTAAACTTTTTTTTTTTTGAGAATACAGCAGCTCTATATAATGTCTTTTGATCTATAAATTTCTCTTTTATGTAATGCAAATGGGTTCATGCGTAAATATTTTTTAAGTCCATACTTACATATTCAGAGCTGTCCATATCAAGGATATATATATCAATGAAATTTTAAAAATCGAAATTATTTTACAAATAATTTTTTTTTGTATTACAGTGAGTGTCTGGTGCAGCTCCAAAAATAGGTAATCATTTCATGTACATGAATTGTGTATACTGACATATGTAGGTTATGTAAATAAAAAAAAAATGGCGTCAGCAGTTATAAATCCACTCCCCTCTCAGACTATGTCAGGCCATCCTATGATATTTCAATAAAACAATAATGTACCAGTAATATAAAAAGCCCAAATTTATTTAGTTATTTATTTAACTTTTATTTAGCTAGGAAGGTCCCATTGAGATAGAAGATCACTTCTTCCAGGGAGACCTGGGGCCTGTCTCACGAAGCTGGATTTTGGCTTAGCGAGGTAACTTCTGGATTAACCCTGGGTTTTCCGTAGCACAAAGGTGGTTTGCTTTTTATCGGGGTACGTTGCCGTGGCAACATATGCTGAACACCTAACCTGCTCCGGAGCAGGTTAAGTTCATGATAAGAGCTCAGCAGGTATAAAAGCCCCACCTACTGACCAATCAATTCTCTTGGAAAATGGCCTGCCCATTTGATAAGAACCCAGTGGGTCTAGGTGCACAACTTGTGCGAAGAGCGCTCAGGCGCGAAAGAGTGTTTTGCGAACGCTGTAATCCTTTTGATTTGCCTGAACAATGTCTTTATGAGAGGTACAGGTTTTCCGCAGAAGGACTACATATATCTGTCAGCTGCTGGAGCCGTTCATTACTAATTCCACAATTCCATTGTGATCATCCTGCAAGAGAGACAGTGTGAAGAAGTAAAGCCATGTACATGTACATATACATATACATATACATATGCTACATGTATAAGGTATAGTAAGCGTACTGACCACTTTGCAGTATGTTTTTATACTTATTTTTTTATTTGCTGCCATGCTCTTTTTGCTCCACTGGGGTCGCATCTGAAATGATAAGGCCAGAATCACATGCCATAATGACAAATTTCATAAACACATAAATTTAGGGAACACACAAATGTTACTATAGTCAGATCTACTCGTGCCGTCATGCTGGGGAAGTAATATTATAATCCCACTAATTTCCGCATGGACACAGTCGGCGATTTTTTTTGCCAGCATTCCTTGCGGCTTTTGGCAGCTGCAACTACGTTGCTTTTTGCCTGGATGATGGATTTATATTCCTCGTATTTATTTAAGATTAGGCAGTTGCTACGGGTACGGCAGTTTTCCAATGCATTTCAATGCAGAGACGTACGGCAGTCCCAACTTCAAACCCTGCCCTAACCTAACCCTCACCCTAACACTAACCCTAACCGTGAACCCTAACCCTAACCATAATCCCTAATCCTTATCCCAATCCCTTCAAATCGACAGCTCCACCCATAAAACTGCCGTATCTCTAGACACTTTGTTAAGATTATTGTCTGCTCCTCTGTCGTGAAGTATGCGGCTCAGGAGGATTTTTCCATGTCTGCAATTGGTCGTATGCAGCAAACACCGCCCTTTTTATGTGAGCGCGCACAGATCTAGATTGGAAACTCCTGGGTTCACTTAACGAGTTGATAACCGGCTTCGTGAGACCGATAATCAAGACCGCGGATGTCTGGTTAAGTGCAGCTGGGTAACTGAGGGAAACCCCGGGTATGTTAATCCAGCTCCGTGAGACAGGCCCCCGGTCAATGCAAGAACTTGTGTGTGTGTGTGTGTGTGTGTGTGTGTGGGGGGGGGTTAATGCAGTATAAGCATGCAAACTCAGACAAAGGTACAAAGCTGCCTGGAACTCCAAGGAAACCATGATAGTAAGTAGGAGATGTGGGGTGGCGGGGGGTGGTTGTGAAGCGAAGAATAACATTTCACTGTCATCTTATCAGTGCCACCTAACCTAGCTCCAGGAAGCAAATTTATTAAAAAAATAAATATGCTATCGCTGGCAGCAGCTCTTTTGTATCTGTCAAGAAGAGACAAAGCACAGCCCAGATTGATGTATGAGGCTCAGAAAATGAAACTTTCATAGTCTGAGCGATTGCCCCCAAGCGTACTATCAACTTCACAAATCTTAAATAAACACCAGCAAGAAAGTGCGATTGAGAGTAGAGGCTGAGTGCAACAGGGGCAAATGAGGAATGGGACAGACATTGGGAGAGCAAAACATGAAAAGGGTTTAAGCAGAATGCGCAAGCTACAACTGTAACAAGAAGGGAAAATAAATGAAAATCCCTCTCCCAGTTGTATCACAAAACAAGTCAAATTGAATCAACTTTTTGAAGCAACGCAAAATGAGATAGAAAAATTGTACTTAAGTAAAATGTCTTGTGGTGGTATTTACACCTGTCCTTATTGATGGAGTTTAGCATCATTTCAGGCAGGCATGGAAATCAGTCCAGTCACAAGCCCCTTCCTGATTTTTTTTTTCAGGTGACTCTGCTTGTCTGCTCCCTTGGGGAGTTTAAGTTCGGGGGTTTGTGATTTCAGGGAATGTCTCTGTCATGTGTATATATAGTCCCTCACTTCTGCTTAGCTCTTGTCAGACTGTTGATCAACTTTTCTCTGTGCTGAGCTCCCTGCACGCCAGTGACTTGTTTGTGATTCTGTGACGCCCATCTGTCTGATACCGAATTCTGTCTTTGCCTGTCTGGATTTGTTTGCTCCTGATTACGACCTATTTTCTGCCCGACCACGATTACTGTGTAGGCCTATTGCTGCCCTGGCTTTTGGAATTCGGATTAGGGATACTGTATTTTCCCACTGCCTCACAATTTGGTATTGTTACCTGTGCTTTTTGGCTTTCGAACCCCTGCCTGTTATTGATCACCAATTTACAGATATTCATTTGAAACCATTATTGATCGATAGCCCAGACAATACCCTTTCCAAAAATGTATAGTTTATGGGGTCTATCACCAGAAATAAAATTATTACAAATTTATCTGTGAAACCCACAAAATCTCAAGAAAAGCTCTGGGACAGAGCGTATTGAAAGCTCTGGGAGCCAAGAGGTTAAGCCCCCGTCACACTTATTCAAGATCAGCAAGAATCAAGCAGAACCAGCTGGAATGAAGAATTCGCGCAACATTCCAGCAGGAATTTCAAATTGACCAAAATTCTTACAGTTTTGAAAGAATTCCGTTTGAATACTTAGAATGCACTTCGAACCCGCCTCAAATGATTCTTGCACATTCTGGGTGTATTAGCTCTCGAATGCAGCTTGAATGTAGTTGGAACACAGTAGGAATATTTATAATGCTGTCAGAATGCAGTCAGAATATTTAGAATACACTTCGAATGCCGAACGAGTGCGGTTCAATTGCTGCCTGAACTCCACCCGAAGTATGGTTGGAAGGTTCCTCGAATGCTGTACGAATTCACCTAGAATGCAGTCAGAACGCTCCCAGAATGGCCGCTGAATATGGTTGGAACATCCAAGAATTCAAAAAGAATGCAGCTTGAATACTCAGAATGTACTTAGAATTGAGTAATTGCTGACTACAGCAGGGGAACGTAAATATGCCACTAAAACAGACGCTGAATGTGTGAGAGTTAACAGATATGCGTTATTAATGAAAACTGGCCACACCTGATAATGTTGAGAGTTTTCGGAGTTTCTGTAATGGTAATTTAAGGCGAGACACTACAGGTGAATTAGGTAAAATTTTTAAATAATAGATATCATCATGAAACTTCCTCAGTTGATTATTGCAATAGTATGAAAAAAATATGTATTACAAGTTTTTGAAATTTTTATGTTTAAATATGCAAATTATGCATTCTTATTAAATATGCGCTAATTTGCATATATTTTAGGAAGATAAATCTAAACATCTGATAAAGCCAGGTGCGAAATTCTTTTTTCATTTTGTTTACATATAAGATGAAAAAACAATTACAGAGGGATTTAAGGATATCTGCTTTTATTACTGAGAAAATCAAAATATGCTGTCCATGGCCTTAAAAAATCAATTTTCGCCATATTTTTGGGATAAAATGTCTCATAAATCAGGCTAGGGATGATATATTAACAAATCCCTTGGTAATATCTTCAGAATATAGCTAAGTGTATAACTGCAAAGTTTGGTATACATAGGTACTACAGAGGCGGAGAAGTTTGACTTGGAGTATGACAAAAAACTTGTTTTGAGAAAACGGCATTCAAAGATAGGGGAATTTAAGGCATTTCTGTTGAAAACAATTGCTCACAAACAGAATAAACGTTCAGGCCCTTATTAATAGTAATGTTGTATATTTTATGCTCATGAAAATTGATCACTTAATAACAACATGACAGGCATCTAAGGCCTACAACTGTAGTTATTCAACTAATAAACATATTGGCCTACACTGCACAAACTTGCAGACAAAACTCACGTCAAACGCGACATCACTTCTACTCTCACTCTGCAATCGTGTAGATCAGTGGTCTTCAACGTCGTTTCTGGGGACCCACTGTGTATGCTGATTTTTGTTTCAACCACAATTGTTATCACAGGATTTTAACAAGTTGTTAATGTCTTAATTAGTTTTTCATATTTAGCATTGTTACTTACTTTTTTTTAGCCAAATGTTACATAGAAGCATCCATACATGCTATGAAGAATAAAATATCCTCGAAGATTGTGGTTTCATTTCAATACTGCAAGAAATTTCCAGCATTGTAACATTCGAAACTGATCAAATTAGACACTGAGGAACTCCGTAAACCCCAAATTGGGCTGAGGGACACAACTGTTTCAAGTTCTTTCAAAACACCTCAGGTGAATTAATTAGATTAACACAAAGCTGATTTGACTCTTTACCATTTGCTTGTCGAATAAATTTGTCATGATGTGCCAATTAGTTTTCGCCAAGTACATCTTTAATTTGATTAGTTACATTTTTTTCTCTCATTTTATGTTGTTATTTCCAATGCATGGCAATGTGGGTATGGCATTTTTTTTATTCTGGATGGCAAACATGGATATTTCTGTTATCTTGTGAATTAAGAGGGCAAATAACTGCTCTAAACATTAAATACACTTAATTAAGACTAATGAACAGCTTGTTAAAATCCTGCGATTACAACTGTGGTTAGAACAAAAGCCAGCTTACTCAGTGGGTCCCCAGGAACAACGTTGAAGACCACTGGTGTAGATGTAAAGACGCTTCGTCTGCACTAGTGTCCCTTTTGCAATTACTGCACTCGAGCAATGAACTGCTGCAGAACCCATGATTTTCTGGGTCAATGTTTATTGACCCGGCGCAGCACAATTAGGACAAAAGGCTGTCAACTTTCACGCATTCGGCCGTTTAAGTGTCATATTCACGTTCCCGTGCCGTATGTCAGCAACCATTCAACCAGCGCGTTTGTAAGAGATTCTCAGGCGGAATTGAAGTGCTTGCGCATGGAGGTTTATCAGTTTCACATGCGTTTTGGTGGATTTCACCACTAGTAACATGGAAATAATTATGACTCCAGACTTTTCACGCTTTTCTTTACTCAGGGTTTGAGAGCAATGGAATTGCATAAAAACGTGTCAAATGGTCCTATTTGATTTAAACAACTTGAACGATCGGGGAACACATGCATTGCGTTGATTGACTAATTGCTGACCACGGCATGGGAACGCGAACATGCCACCAAATCTCAAACAAACATACATGACGGGCAGGAGGCGGGTGATCACTGTGCCTAGTGTTAGTGCATTCGGATTCTCTTATTAGCGCGGTTCTCTCCCTAAGCTGTAAACACCTTTCCTTTACCTCATGACGTTTTACACAGAGGTTAAAAGAAAAGTGGTTCGGAATTAGACGATAGGACGTGATTATTTAACTATTCGGACGCAGCAAGCTGAAGACGGAAGTGTCAGAGCGCACCACTTGATGCATCAGAGCGAATCACGTTAGCAGAAACCAGCAGTAGCCAATGAGATTTTGTCATTAGCTTTAAATCCCCATATGAACTTTCATGATTGGTTACTGACAGAAAGGAAATGCCCTTATTTGGATTACACAGCGTTGTGCAGGAGAATCAGAGCTTTACAACGGTGCTGGACATGACAGACTTCGGTCAAGAGGCGAAGTACTGTTCGTTGCGTTGGAGTGCTAACTTTTTGGTAAATTCGGAAGAAACTTACTGCCGCAAGTAGACAAAATGTAATAAAATAAACGTCTAAATGTATAATTTTAATGTTTTCTTTATAGCAGCTGGAAAGAATACTTATTATTCAAGGAGTAAACTAGCCCAAAATCTGAAATTTGACCACTGCATGAAAAATCCATGTTTTTGCCTGCCGTGTCTCGCCGTAAATGAATGATTGAAAACAGGTCATAACCAATCATTATTTTTAAGCCAGTTCATCAGCCGCCACTGATTCCAGCGGCAATCGAAAGATTCCAACGGCATTTGAAGCACATTCCAGCTGAATTGTTTTAATATCGAAATAGATTCCTGCAGCAATCGAAATGCATTTGTGGTGCATTCTGGCTCATTAGAGGCGCATTCTGGCAGGATTTGACGTGGCTTGCCGTTTCGATTCTCCCTCGAACGCAATCAGAATGTTTTGAATGCTGTTGGAATGCCGTAAGAATATTTATAATGCAGTCAGAGTGCAGTTAGAATACACTTCGAATGCCGTTCGATATTTATCCACTTCGAATGCACCTGGAAAGTTTTGGGCATGAGCAAAACATTCGGGCCAGCCACAAGAACGGGACCAATATTTGGAATGCACTCAAAATGCAGTCAGAATTTTTAGAACGTACTTTGAATATCTAGGAATGTACAAAGAATTTTAATTCCGACGGCATTCCGGCTCATTCCGCCTCTAGTGTGACTAAGGTTTTAATCCGAAACAGGTTGAGCGTTAACCTGTGGAATGTCCCTGCTTGGTTGTCATATTTTTGCAAAAGCAAACTTAACACGCAGACCTGACTCGGCAAAACCGCTTTTTTAAAAACGTTTTCTAAGGCAAATCATGCTGAACGGACACTGACGCAGAAAAGAAATATATACCATTTTGTGAGCCACAGGAATTGTAATGGTTGTGCTGCATGCACAGTGCAGATGCACGGGGGACAGGAAGATAAGGAGTGGACTCAGGTGTGAGGATGGACCTGTATTGTTGTATTTATTATGCCTACTGCACAACAGCAGGCACAAATGTTGCAATATAAAACAAAAGAGGAAGCAAGGTTTCTTTAACACCATAAGTGTTAGAGGACTCTGGGCTTTAGCTGCAGTAACAATGTATAAAAAACAGGAAAATACTACAAGAAAACAAGATTCCTTAATAATGCAGTGCTGCAAAAATATAAGCAGCCCTAAGCTTATAGAGTTAAGAGTTTTGATACGCGAATATGGAGAAAAAAATCTTTTTTAGCTTTATTTAACCAGGTAATTAGCCCATTCAGATCAAGGATATCTTTCACAAGGCAGACCTGGCCAAGAAAGGCAGCAACATACGTCTATAACACAAAATTAAAAACAATATACACAACACTGAAAAGCAAAATGGAGTGAAGTAATGGGCAGAAATACTAATAATAAATAGCAATCAAATAAAATGCCAATTTTTTTTTATCACATTGATGACAATTAAGTGCAGCAACACTGTCCAATGGATTTCTGCTCAAGGTCCTTTGAAATCAAAGCGAAGGCATCATAAGAAATTAATTCTGGTCTTTTTAAATCTTTTTTGGAGTGTGTTTCATGTAAAAGCGGCCGCAAATTTGAACAAGTCTAAACAAGACTAAACAATGCCGCACAGACGTGGATTATACAAGACCTCACAATGAGACCGAGAGAAGCTCGGTCCTTAAATACACACTGCTACCATCCAGTGGTAATGGAGTAATGAATGAAGTGCGGTTTGCAATTTAGTAGACCGGTGAGTTTGACGGCTGGAGGCGTGTCCTTACAGGAATTCAGAAGCTTCGAAAGACATTGTCATGTTATGTCACAATTAACGTGGATAGGAAAATGCTCGATAACTATTTCAATGAACAATAATGCAAGCTAATGTGAGATAGACATTAACAACTACATTAGCTAATGTGAGATTGACATAGACATTAATTCTACTGACTAATTCTTGAAACTGAACAAATTAATACTCAGCTGTTAATAAGAAAACGTAAATCAGAACGGGTTTGGAGAAGTAATGCGCTTTAAGCCGAGGTGAGAGCAGGGCTCTAATCCCTCCGATGGCAAATCCAGAGTGGAAGAGGTTAATTAAGCATCGTGAATATCAGGCTGTGCTGAGGAGCTGGTGATCTCAAAGACTGTCTGTTTCATTCAGATTGTTCCAGAGCATCATTCGAGCAGGGTCACTACCAAACACAAATGCATGTTGTTTTGTAATAAATAGTTAAATATGACATAATTGCCCTCCCTGAACTATTACTTATGTTATCACCATGTCCATCCCTAGAAAGGATAACTGTGGTTCAATACTTTCTGTCCTGTATATGCTATAGAAAGTGACTTTCAAGAGCTGTATATATCACCTCCATTCTCTTCTCATTACCATTAGTACAGTGTAGTCTTGACTCTTCAAACAAAATTGCAATTGACAGTAGAAAACGAGATTATGTTGGTGTCTATACTTTCCAAATCTTAATCTTATCTATGATAAAATCTCTAAAAGCCTCTGAAGTCTCCTAGTACATGTTCTATTTATTGCACGGCATGCAGTAGTAAGCACTCTTGCCTCACAATGGAGAGGTTTCAGGTTTGAATCCCTGCTAGCCAGCCCCACTCTGCTTGGAGTTTGCATGTTCTCCCCTTGTATGCATAAATTTCCTGGGGGAACTCCAGTTTCCCCCACCCCGAAAGACATGCTGTGTCTGGTCCCCCAGCACGTTTGTCCCCGCATGCTGTAGTGTAGCTGCTCATTTCTGAGCAACTAAGAGCAAAATTCCTTAAGATTACAAAATGTCTACTTGGGTCGCCCAACAGGAATCCACTTCAAGCTGAATTAAAATCATTTAGAAATCATGGCATCCTCATTAAAATAAACTTGATCAGAAACACTGCAGTAGATCATAAAAACTAGAACTGCGTTTCGTCAGGACGAACCTTGAGACTGTGCTTGCTAAAATGTTGACGCTAAAGTTAAAAGCAAAGTCTCTCTCACACACACACACACACACTAGAGTGGCAGTCTGCAAGAGTGAATAATATTGTACTGCCAATAAGCCAAGTCACCAAACTTTGCTTCATGCACAAATATAGACAGTCAGTAAGGAAGGGATTATAGAGGAGCCGGGCCACACCAACTTGCTAATTCTTTTTTATTTTTTTGGGAAGCTTGATCAATATTTGATCTAACTTTATTCAGCAGATGCGAGTGACCTTGTTTGGCTCGCTGAGCTTCCAGCACGAAAACCAACCAAGAACGATCTGTTTTATATGACAGAGGCACATCGTCAATGATTTTTCAAACTAACATTTTCACTTTCCTTTAAAAATAGTGCACATGAACATGGACAATGTGGTATTTATTCTGAGAGTCCCTCAGAGCAGTAGAATGTTTTATGTCTCTCATTCCTCATTTTTTAAAGCGGTGGCTCATCTCGAGATTTGCTAGTATTTTTATCGAGTGTTGCTATACAAAGGTGGTAGTGGAACTTTCATGTTAATTTGGCCCTCCTGGATAGAAGAATGGCAATCTCCCTGTGGCCTGCTCCATTCAGTCGGGCTTGCCTCTCATCAGCTGCCCAAATGGGCATCCTTATCTGAAACAGTTGAGAAATACAAGCATATGAGCCAGCCAGGCGTCCCTCATGACACTCCTTGGGTAGTCAGATATGGAAATGGAGGTGAGCTGATGAAAGATTTTCACTTCTTTTCAAATCCCTCTCTTTTTCTCTGGAAGATACTTAAAACTGCATGAAAACAAAACAGTCCCAGAACATTATACATGATGTGTGTTTTAAAATTAATATTTATAATTGTAATTTGTGCTGTATGTGATCTTACCATAGGTGAGCTTGAATCCAGAGCAATCTACTCTGAAGCCAGAAAAAAAGCTTTTGAATATTATCTTACTCTCAAGTGCCTCCAAGCACAGCATCTATGAAATGTTCATAGATTAGAATTAATTTTTAGTAGCTATGCTTATTTTAATTTTTTCATTTAAAAATTTGTTTATTTTGTCAGATACAATGCAGAGCAGTTGCATGTTATCATCAATTTCACCAGTTTGCATAATTTTTGCTGAATAAAATCCAGTACTTGTTTCGTGCTGATTTTGGGGTGCTGATTCCAAAAATAGTGTCTGTGCTGCTCTTGAATGAAATATTTTCTTTTTTTTTTAAAGATTAATTTTTTGGGAATTTTTCCTTTATTTGATGGTTATACAGTGTAGAGAGACAGGAAGGTTGGGGAGAAGAATGGGGGAGGACATGCAGCAAATGACCCAAGCCAGATTCGAACCCAGGTCGCTGCGGGAAGGACACAGCCTTTATGGTACGCGCACTTAGACCGATGAGCCACCGGGGCGCCCTGAAATATTTTCTTACAATGTATGATATGCATTTCATAGCTGTGTCATTTTTACCCCTCAGCCGACGAAAGTCGTGGAGGGGTATTTCGTGGCGAGCAGCGTCCGTCCGTCTGTCTGTCTGTTAACTTCTCATTTTCGGATGGTAGCAAAAGAACGCCTAGCCAAATGCGCTCATTTTCTGGTGGTATGTTGGGGGTGGTTAGAGGAAGCTCCCTATAGATTTCTGTCCCGCTGCGATAATAATATGGCCACCATGGCAGGGCAAGCGCAAGGCTGAGGGGTCCTGCTCGCGACAGCGCGCTATTTTTGACAACCATTTGTAAGGTTAAGAAGTCTTGTATCATCCGTTAATCGTCAGAAAAACTACCACAAAGACTTGATTTCCATCTGCCTTTGAGCCAGGTGAGAACTATTTGTTCAAATCTTGGCTGATTTTCACATGTATGAATGATTGTAAAGACATTGGGCCTCATGCAGCAACATTCTCTTAATTTCCATTATCAGGCATGAGAATTTTCCGCGGATTCGCGGATTTCCGGGTTTTTCATATCGATCTGGGTCATTTTTGAGATCAGCCTAAATCTGCAATAAAAATTTTAGGGGGGGGGTGAGGTGTGTTTTTGTTGTCATTTGACTTCGGACCGGAATATTTCACAGCGAGTGGCGAGTCTAAACTCTTCTCACTGCTTTACAACACTGCTCGTAATCATAAGCGAAGCCAAATCATCCGTGCACGGAGTTTTCCCCAGTCAGTGAGGTACGGAATGTTACTGTTATAGATAAAACTACTGTGACTGGTGTCCGTATAGTGTGGAACAAGGTAATCTTTCCCAGTCAGTGAGGTACGGAAATGTAACTGTTATAGAAAACTACTGTGACTGATCTCCGGACAGTATAGAACGGGTAAACTTCCGTCTCTCGGGAAAATGGCGAAGATCATTGAGCGAGAGATGAGTCGAACGAGCGTTTGAAAGAAATTGACAAGACAGTTAAGAATAAGTTTCGATGGAATTGGCTAGAAAGATCAGTGAAAATTACTCATCGAAACAGCAAAGGTGCAATAGAAACCACACCATATTTGCTTGGACAGTTCATCCGAAAAGTCGACAAACCCGGTGTTGCTTTATGCATCACATGTGACAAGACAATAAACTATGGCTCCAAAGGTGCAGCAGCGCTTGATGAGCATTGTGTTAACTCGCTCAAACACTCGGAGAAGATGTCAATTAATTTGAACAATGCGTCCCTCGACAGTTTGGTGTCTGTGAGTGGGAGTTCAAAACTCGATCGCAGTGGTTCCACTTCCTATGGAATTCACCCAGAACTGGCGAAACAAGCCACACAGCCGCCAGATCGACCATCTTTGGTGCCGATGTGTGATCGAATTTCTAATGCTGAGGTACGTTTTTACTAATACATGAATATCTACTCATATAATAAATTGATTTTCTCCAATTTGCCATATTTTTTTTTTTCTCCTATTTTCCAATATTTTTTTAAAGATTTAATTTTATGGTAGATCTACCTTGTCTACAGTACAATGACGTGCCATAAATTATGTCATATATCTCTCATTTCAATAGACTTACATGATAATTTATCTTTGCTTAAAATTCTATAAATTACAATTTTCGAAGTATCATCATCAAATTTGGTCAGTAGTTGGGAAATCATCCTGGCTGTACACACATAATTTCCATTATTTTTTTCGATGCTTAGAAAAAAAGTTTTGAATATTTCTTTGAAACATATACGTTATTGACGTCACTTTTAACATGGCGGTCTATGGGGAACTGTTGAAAATTACTGTATATGTGTTGCTTAATTTACTTGATAGAGTTGCAACGGAAAAATTATTGGAAATTATCTACTTACAGCTAGGATGATTCTGAATTTATGTCCAAAATTTCATGTATGAGCAACAAAAACTGAAATGACATGTAAGTCAATGGGAAATGAAAGAAATATGACATAATTATGGCACGTCACTGTACATGTCATGTTATGTAACATGATATGAGCGACTTGATAATAGTTATTTCAATTTGTGAAAAACACTACTTTTGAATTCACAGAACTGTAATAAGTTTAAGGTAAGTAGACGCTTAACAATAAAATTGTGTGGTGGTGGAAGTCATTATTGTGTACCTTAGGAGTGTAGTCTTGTTCCTCATCTTTCCAAGTAAACCCTTATATTTATTTGCATACATTTTGCTCAATTTCGTGATCATAATTAGGGTTTCACATGTGATATTGATTTAATAGATAAAGTCAAGTGATCATTCCTCTGTTTATGATTTGTCTACAGTTAACATAATTTTATTTTTTTGAATAATATCAGAAATAAGAAAATGACTATATTAAATCGAGTGTCAAACACACATTTACTGTTTAAAAATACTAAAACCTGTTGATTGAAAATTGACATTGATGTATAATTAAAAAATTGATGTATACTTAAATAATTGATGAGAAACAAGACCTTATTTCGGGAAGAATTCTGCATGTAACCCCTGCTTGTTGTTTTCATACACTTTGACAGAATGAACCACATTAGGCGAGGGTTACGGATGGAACTCTTGCCCTTTTTTCAATGTAGTGTAAAACACATATTTACTAATTCTAATCTATTATAGTAACTTAACCAGCAAGTCCGTGAATAGTTCTCCAGTTAAAGGGACAGTTCGAGCGGGGGTATTTTTGTGGAGCAAAATTCATGGGACGGTATCCCGTTTGAGCATATATGTAATTGATACAGCATCAAAACAAACTTTAATTGAAAATATATTGTTAGCATGATATTTTGACGGTGTTAAATTTTCATTAATCAGTTAGAATCATTAATGATCATGCACCGTCATAATAATTTTGCTCCTCAAAATTACCCCGCTCGAACTGTCCCTTTAACTTCTCAAACCATAAGTCTGCCTAGTATATCTGGCTTCATTTCTGGTGATGGTTACTTTCTGATAATATGTAATTTCCTACTTTAACTGATCAGTGTATTTTATTTGAATGTTACTGTGCACCTCATCAGGTTCAAATAATTTTTTTTTCAACTATTTGTAACAGTGATTTGTATTAATTGCTCTAACCATTTCCCATGTTGAGTGAATGATAAAGTATTACATTGTAACAATAACAATAAATGTAATGTAGATTTCATAAATATTAACTGAAAAGTCAGTGAAGTATTTTCATATTGCAATTTTGTCATGTGAATTGTTTTTGCATAAGCCACTAGTGTCCACTCTAGAGTGTGTGTGTCTGACTCTGTATATATAAATATTTTTATCATTTCAGGGCATGGTCCTTGGAGTTGTCGCTGAGCATTCCCTCCCGCTCAGCATTGCCCCTGTCCTGGTGGATCTCGCAAAATCTCTGGCTCAAGACAAAGCTGCCCTGAATACTTTGTCAATGGGACGTCATTCTGCATCCTATAAGATGACTTATGGACTGGCAAGGACATTCAAGGAAGAAACTGTTGAAAACCTAAGGAGGTATCCATTTTCTATTAACATTGACGAGAGTACTTCGAACAACAACAAGAGGATTTTGGCTGTGTTAGTGTCATACTATGTACCAGATGAGGGTGTAACAAGAGTTGAGCATTTGACCTCTGTGGAGGTTATCCGTGTTGATGCTCAGTCTTTGTTCAGTGCTCTTGATGATGTGTTTAGAGAACTTGACATCCCTTGGTCTAACTTGGTGTCTGCACTGATGGATTCATGTAATGTTATGCGAGGTAGTTCCAGAGGTGTTGAAGTCAAGCTGAGAGCGAAGGCAGACCAGCTCCTAGATATTGATGGGGATAGTTGCCACCATATACACAACTCTTGCAGAAAATTCTTGGACCCATTTGATGGATGGATGGAAAACCTGTTGAACGACCTGTTCAATGACTTCAGATGGTCAAGTGATCTAAAAGAATGGTTGGCAGAGATCTGTGAAATCCTTCACATTAAGTTTACCGTTCCAGAGAGATATGTCAGTCATAGATGGCTTTCTGTATATGATGTGTCTTTGTCTACGAGGATGTTGCTGGATAGCTACATCGCTCTCTATTTTGGCTTTCTGTCAGATTCTGACAAGTGTGTCTATCAAGATACACTGGATGCAGTGCTCAAGGAGAGATCCATCAGCAAGGAAGGCAGAACAAGAATTGCAGAAATTCACAGATCTCTGACCAAAAAGTGGAAAACCCTCACAGCAGATGGAAAAAAAAGAAAATCAAGAATAATTGAGAAGTTATTCTCTGAAGCCAAGAAGACCAAGTTGATTCTGAACTTTTACATCTCTGCTTTGCCCCTTCTTCAGCGATATGTGAAACTGTTTCAGTCAAGAGACACTGTCATCCACCAACTCCATGATAGGCAGCTTGAAGTCTTCAAAAACTTCTTGGTATGTTTTGTGAAGCCGGAAGCTATTGTTGGCCTATCTGGAAAGAGACTTAAACGCCTTCAACTGAGTGAAGATGAGGGACAGTTCTTGACTCTCAAAGAAATGTTTGTTGGGCCAGAGGTTGACAAGATCATAAAGGAGAGTCGAAAGGATGATCCAGTCGTGGAAGACTTCTTGAAAACAGCAGCCACTGCCTACATTCAGTGTGCAGTGTACATGCAGGAGAAACTGCCACTGAATCAAGACGTCCTCAAATGCTTGTCAGCAATTGACCCACAGGCTCGTGGTCATTCCGTCACTGCTTCTGAATTGAAGAAGTTGGGTGAACACATGAGGCACTTCTTGACAGAAGAACAATGTTCATCTCTCCATCATGAAGTTTTGAGATACCAGATAGATTCCAAATTGCCAGTGTACACTGAAGGAGGCATTGCTACATGGTGGGGAGAAGTACACAAGTCAGGAAGATACCCAGCCCTCTCAAAACTGGCTGCAGTCTCCATGTCCATATTTCATGGACCCCAAGTGGAGTCCTCCTTCAATCTGATGGGAGACATACTGGATCCAAAGTCTTCAAGAATGAATGTGGAAACTTTCAGTTCTATCCAGACTGTAAAATACACCTTCATGTCAAGGAAAACCACCAGTCTCCAATACTTCCAGAGAAAGGATGCCAAGTTCTCTCCAGTCAACAAAAGACTTTGTCTTAATATGAGATCTGCTGCAGCACTGCACAAGAAAACTCTAACACAGAATGCAGAAACAAAGAGGGCATTCCAGGAAAGGTTGAAACTGAACCGAGAAAAGAAACAGAGCAAAGTTCAAGCTAGGTTGAGAGTGGAAAAAGAAGTTGAGGAAAGCAAGGAACAACACATGGCTCAGCAAACGAAAGCTGCAAGAAAGAGAATCTTACAATCCATGGCTGAAAAGTGTCAGAAGAAGAAGAAACTTTCTCATTGTTAGGATTCTGCTGCAGCCTGCAGGCAGTTGACTTGTCTGTGTACATATGTTTTTCTTGATAACAGTGTAGATTTGATTATTTCATTAAATTTTGTTTTGTGGGAGACTTTGGTTCAATGCTTGAATTTATGTGTGCAGACAGTTTATGATCATGTGCATATGAGAACAGAAATGCAATTTCACTAATAGAAAATACATGATGTACATTGTATTTTCAACAGCAAACAGAAGTGGACACACTGAAATGATGCAATAATTCTAGTCAAATTCTGCTGGTCTTGAACATTTCCAAGTGTTGTATTGTTCTGATGGCAAGAGGTTATCATGCAGTTTGACAGTGCTACAAAGTGTATGAAAACCAATGAATGGTATTGGTAAGTGATGTTTCAATAATACATTGTATTTGTTAAGCAATGATGTTATCTTGCAGATCAATGCATGTTAGTATCTTATAGGATGCCAATTAATTACAACTGAATGTTTTATTATCTCTTGGATATGAATATTTACAGTAGTAAATTGCTGAAAATGCCATTAACTTTGAGTGTGTTTTTCCATCTCAGAATGCAGGAAAATGCACCAAATGCAATGTAGAAATTGCAAAATTTTCTGGGGGGGCATGCCCCCAGACCCCCTATGTGGGCGATGTGCTATGCACATCGCATGACGTGCCTTCGGCACTCAATCAGTTTTCCTCCAAAAATTTTTTTTCTTGTTCTCATGCCTGTATTATATTTTCTCGTTTTTTTTTGTTTAGAGAAAAAATAAGACAAATAAACTCTGCATGCACCAGACGCTCTTACCGTCCAAATCTGCTCTTACCCAGGGGTGCTGATTGTTGAATCCCACTTAATTGTAAATTGGAAGTGTGTGGCTGGTTGTTTTAAATTAGCATATATGACACCCAATAAACACTATTTAAGGGCAGGTGACGTGCCATGTGTAAAGGGCCGACTGCTTGCGTACGATTCATCCGTACTAGGGCACAGTTCATCCGTACTCATACCAAATGCGAAAGCAACCGTACTTGAGCACGGAAGATTACTGTTATGTGTTATGGCTCTCTTGTTCTAACAAATGCAGCGGTGAAAAGATATCTCCATTTAAATGAAAAAATTCAATGCTATCTCGAAATGTAGGCAGACAAAAACATACAATCACAACTGGATACGACACGCGAAAACTCGGAGATTTATGGAATAATTTGTGAGTAGTTACATTCGCGTGGTTATCACAGAATCACAGACCAGTGCTGTGACAAACTAAAGAAAATGCGGCTGCGATATTTCAAAGTGCCGGAAGCAGTGCGAAAGTCTGGCAGCTCAAGTTATGAGATAGATAAATTTTCGTGGTATGAGGCAGTGGACAGCATAATCAGCCAAAAACGCGAGGGCGATTGAATTCCGTTTGCAACATCCATCAATATCGAATGTAATCAGTAGATTTTCGGCTTACCTTAATGTTTGGGTACCCAGAGAAAGATTCGGATGTGTAAAAACATCAAGCAGTCAGTCAAGAAAATTTCAAATTTAATTTTTCGTGCTGCTATACGTGGTAATCCATGTTACAGATGACACACCGGGTTGCTTGGGAACGCGCAGCATATGCATTCGCGATAATAATATTCAATATTAATATTCTAAACCCCCTTCTAATTAATAAAACCCCCAAAATATATTGACGCCTCCTTTTAAAATAGTTCCCCATTTAAAACCACCTAGGTGCATATTGCAACGCGCTGTATCGGAATTTTGACTTGTATGCAAGTGTACTCGGGTACGGTACGATATTACTAGTGTGAAAGCTGATCAGTGGGAGGAGAGGGGAGAGTGGAGGGGGAACAGTCGTACTGTGGCACGGTACGGAACAATCGTACCTAGCGTGAAAGCGCCCTAAATCGGCTCAGCAGCCATTCATCTGTCTCAGCAAACAGATCCGCGTGATCTTTAAAAAACGTGCTCTCTGCACAAGGCCTCGATGGCCAAAGTGTCCAACAGCAATAGGTAAACCATTCAGAAGCAGAACGCACACAAGTATCTATGGGTTTTTATCAGGGATGGGCGGATCGATACAGAGGTATCGATACTTTGATACTCACGTGTTACTCATTCGGGATCGATACCTTTTTTTGAAATATCGATACTTAAAGAATATAAATTCTGAACGTGGATGGATGAATAACCTCTAAACTTTCTTTCATATCTCTGCCAATCAACGTCCTGACATCTTCAGTTGTTCCGTTCCACATGACTACACACTTCCTAGAAGTTGGGCGGAGGCTTTCAAACAGTCTTATTTGCAAAGGCAAGCTCCCAACTCTTTGAAAATGACCTGAAATTTTTTTGCAGCAGCCATGGTAAATGCGTTCGATTTTTCTAAATATGAGCCATTGGAAACGAGCTTCAGTGCTACCTGTCCTTTAACAAAGGGTACCCATCCCTTTCCAGTCGAAAAAAGATAACGCCAATTACGCTATCCCATTTCCCACGTGGCAGCAATGTGTCAACCATCCACCCGGCTAATCACTAAAACAAATGGACATGATGGGTGAGAGAAACTTGATTATGTCGCCTATAGTGCATTCGGACTGTCTTAGATGCACGATTTTCTTATGTTAAGCCGTAACGCATTCCCCATTACACCTCTCCTACCCTCATCATGTTTTCCACTAAGAGTAAAATTAATGGTAAGGAATTTGTTGATAGGACGCAATTTTTTGGAGCTGATGTTTGGGTTTTTCCAGTAGCTATACAGGAAAGGAAACAAATGCATAACATACGGTAGGAGGCGGTAATATGGTTTATCAACTGCCATTAAACTAAAAAACCACGCATTTCCGCCTCAAAATCCATAGAAATGGCAGAAAGGAAACGTAGCATTGTGTGGTGCTACTTTTCACCCGTAGATAATGCGGCAATATGCACCATTTGCGACAAGAAAGTGCCACACTGTGGTAACACAAGTAACCTTTTCAAACATTTAAAAACTACACACCCAGAAAGTTTCAAAGAAGCTGAACAAAAACAAGAAGTTGCCCATGCATCCGTGTCTCCTTCACCAGCCTCGGTTCGACAAAAGACGTTGCAGGAGAGTTTTCAGGGAGGCAGAAAATATCCAGGTAGTACTATTATCATTAATTAAGAGTTATGTGTAAATTATTATTTTGTCAATACTTTTGTGAGAGTTTTACGTATCACGTAATATCAGGGTTGCTAACTTTCACGCACTCAGCCTGAGTCTGAGTGGCAGATTCAGGTTCCCGTGCTGTTTGTCAGCAATTATTCAATTAACGCGTTTGTAAGAGATCCTTAGCTGGAATTGAAGTCCTTGTGCATGGAGGTTTATCAGTTTCACATGCGTTACAATGGATTTCACCACTAGTAACATGGAAATCAATTATGACTCCGGAGTTCTCACGCTTTTCTTTACTCTGGGGTTGAAAGCATAAAAAACATTTCAAATGGTCTTATTTCATTTAAACAATTTGAACGATTGTGAAACACATGCATTGCGTTGATTGAATAATTACTGACTACGGCACGGGAACGTGAATACGCCATTAAATCTCACGCCAAATGCGTGAGAGTTGGCAGCCCTGCGATAGGGATATTAATGCAATGGACTAATCTATTAAAATAGCAGGGTATTCATTATTTGATCAACATTGTTTTAGTTTAATTTTAGCATTAAAGGCTGACATGCCCCCGCTCATATATGTATGATAAAAAAGTAGAATACAATAAAGTGAAATGAATGTGTTTATCTTGCACCCACTGTAGCTACTCTTAATTTGTAAATATCATTACAGCCTCATTTTAAAATTTTTTTGTCTCTTGAGTGTCATTGGAATACAGCAGCATTTTGACAAAATCAAATTCAGCTTCCCATTTGTAATTGGAAACCATAATCCTTTTCAGATAATTCACCAAGGGCCAAAAACATCACAATGAGCCTAGCCAAGATGATCATCATGGATTTGCAGCCCATTTCAATGGTTGAGGATGCAGGTTTTCGTCATTTTATGAAGGTCGTTAACCGACAATACAAGATCCCCATTCGGAAATCCTTGATGTCTTGTGAAATTCAAAAGCTTTTTGAGCAAGTCAAAACAGCACTGAAAGATTCCATAGAATCGGCAAGCGCTGTGGTTTTAACAAGTGACATGTGGACAGCAAGAACCACAGAAGCTTGCTTGACTGTGTCAGGACATTTTATTGACCAGGATTGGCAGATGCAGGCTTGCATTCTTCAGACTGTCAATGTAGCAGTTCAGCCCACAGCTGACAATATATCAGAGCTCCTTACAAACATATGTGATGACTGGGGCATTAATAACAAAGTCCATGCTGTAATTACGGACAATGGAGCAAACATGGTTTCAGCTGTGCGGAAAACCCACTGGAAACACATTCCGTGTTTTTCTCACACCCTCAACTTAGTTGTGAAGGACTCCATTAAGGCTGATACGACTTTAGAGTCCATCCTGGAGAAGAGTGGTGCTATAGTTCGATTCTTTCACCACAGCACCAAGGCATCTGACAAGCTGAAAGAAATACAAAGTCAGTTGAAATTGCCAGAGCACTGACTAATCCAAGCAGTAGACACACGATGGAATTCTGTCATGTACAACCCAAAACCAGTGGAGAGTAAACGTAAATAAAAACAGAATACAATGATTTGCAAAAACCTATATTCAATTGAATTGCAAAGACAAGTTACTTAATGTTCGAACAGGTAAACTTTGAAATTTTTTGCAATATTAGCTCATTTGGAATTTGATGCCTGCAACATGTTTCAAAAAAGCTGGCACAAGTGGCAAAAAGACTGAGAGAGTTGAGGAATGCTCATCAAACACTTATTTGGAACATCCCACAGGTGAACGGGCTAATTGGGAACAGGTGGGTGCCATGATTGGGTATAAAAGCAGCTTCCCTGAAATGCTCAGTCATTCACAAACAAGGAAGGGTCAACTTAGTGAACTAATGCGTGAATCGAACAGTTTAAGAACAACATTCCTCAACGGGGAAATTTGGATTTTCATCTACGGTCCAGCAAAAGGTGCAGAGAATCTGGAGAAATCAAGACAACTCGAAAACCAACCTTTGAAGATCCCTCAAAGGAGGTTTCAAAACCGACATCAGTATGTAAAGGACATCACCACAAACTTCAGAAAACCACTGTCAGTAACTACAGTTCGTCGCTACATCTGCAAGTGCAAGTTAAAACTCTACAATGCAAAGCGAAAAGCCATTTATCTGGCCGCCGCTCGCTGGGCCCAAGCTCATCTAAGATGGACTGATGCTCTGGCCAAATTGTTTTTGGAAACTGTGGAGTGTCCTCCGGACCAAAGAGGAAAAGAACCATCCGGACTGTTATAGGCGCAAAGTTCAAAAGCCAGAATCTGTGATGGCAACATTAATGCCCAAGGCATGGGCAACTTACACATATGTGAAGGCACCATTAATGCTGAAAGGTACATACAGGTTTTGGAGCAACATATGTTGCCATCCAAGCAACGTCTTTTTTCATGGACGCCCCTGCTTATTTCAGCAAGACAATGCCAAGCCCATTCTTCTGCACGTGTTACAACAGCATGGCTCCGTAGTAAAAGACGGGTACTAGACTGGCCTGCCTGTAGTCCAGACCTGTCTCCCATTGAAAATGTGTGACGATTATGAAGCGTAAATCGACAACGGAGACCCCGGACTGTTGAACAACTTAAGCTGTACATCAAGCAAGAATGGGAAAGAGTTCCACCTGCTTCAAAAATTGGTTCCTCAGTTCCCCAAACGAATGTCGTTAAAAGGAAAGGTGATGTAACACAGTGGTAAAAATCACAACTTTTTTTGCAATGTGTTGCTGCCTTTAAATTCTAAGTTAATGATTATTTGCAAAAAAAAAAATAAAGAGTTTGAACATTAAACATCCTTTGGTGTATTCAATTGAATATAAGTTGAAAAGGATTTGGAAATCATTGTATTCTGTTTTTATCTACGATTTACATAACGTGCCAACTTCACTGGTTTTGGGTTTTGTACATGCTGGAGAGACTATATGAGCAAAAACAAGCAGTTACAACTGCACTTTGTCTTCTTGGGAGGAACAACTTGTGTGTGAATGAGGGGGAATGGTTTCTTATCAGCCAAGCCATTGAAGCACTCAGACCCTTTGAAGAGGCTACAAAGGAGGTTTCAGCGGAGCAGTATGTAACCATTTCCAAAATCATACCACTGGTCTCTCTTCTCCAAAGAGCAACCTCGTCTGCTGGGCAGAGGGGTGGCACAGACCAACACAATCAGGATCAAAATATTGAGCACAACTACACCCTTGCAGCTAGCACCTTCTTGGAGGATTATCTTTTGGATTCTCGGAAGAAGTTTAAACACTAATTGGTGAGATGGCAGTTTTCACGGGCAACAACCAGGAAGCCTCTGTTACAGCTTCATAAGCCTCTGTCAGAACAGAATTACCAGTGCTGCAAGGGTCACCCGCTTCATACGCTCAAAGGAGTGGCACAGACCAATCAGGATCTAAGGGAGGATTATGGCAGGAGTTTGACACACGTGTGATGGCTTTTCAGGGGAATCGCACGGTAAACATGAATGCATACATTGAAATGCACAGATACATGGAAGAAAAAGTTATCCCCAGGAGTGAGGACCCTTTGCTTTGGTGGAAAAAAAATGAGAGTGCATTTCCAGTGCTCAGCAAAGTGGCAAAAAATACCTGGGAACTGTTGCAACCTCTGTACCATCTGAGAGGTTGTTTTCAAAGGCAGGAGAGACAATAAGTCAGAGGGGAAATCGTCTCAAAGCTAAAAATGTCAACATGTTACTGTTCTTAAATAGCAATCTAAAGCTTCAGTGAGAATGCCAAGTTATAGCTCTTCTGAGCGCTGAGAATGTAAGTTTTGATTCTCAAAAAGTTTAAAAAGGTCTTTAGAAAGTCTGTAGAAAATTGAAGTTACTTTTGGAAAAATTATATACTAAATTAAAGAAATTCTTAAAGTGTAAATGTGCACATGCTTAATGTTTTGGGTATTTTAATTTTATTCATCCTGTATTTTTGTTTTAAGTTTTTTATTTATTATTTGTTCATAACTGTCAGTAAAATACTGCACTTTTTTTACTCTAATTGGCAGAACTTTTTTTTTTACTTAGATGTACTCGTATTTGCTTTTGTAATAAATTTGTTATGAATGGCCAGTGTGCATCACTTGATTTGCCTTTAATTTGAAAATCATATACCCATTTTGTTGGTATCGGTATCGGTATCATTAAAATTGTTGTAAAAAGTATCGGTATCGTATTGAATTGAAAAAGTGCAGTATCGCCCATCCCTAGTTTTTATAGTTCAAATTAGGATCAGCTGGCCAAACTCTTTATCCCAAGAATTAAATAATAAAATGATAATTTCTAAAAAACATAAAACAATCAAAATTTGATTGTATCATGCATTTTTAATGTTTAGGTTTTAAAACTTGTGTTTCCGTGCATTGGACAAGTAATTTGTGGACAGAGATAACAGTTTTCTGTTTTCTCTTATCTCGGTAAGAGTGCTCTTGACCCCTCGTAAAATTTTCTCTTACCTCAGAGAAGAGCAGAAATAAGAAAACACTGGTGCATCCCAGAGATCAATGGGTAAGAACAAAATAAGAAAAAATCGGGGATACCAACAAAAATAATAGAAAATTTGTTCTTATATCGCTTTTTGCATGAGGCCCATTATTTTTAGCCTAATCCTGATTTCAGGCTTAGTAATGGCCTGTGACAAAAGGAAATGCAAACATGATTCAGATGTTTTCTGCTACATCTTTGGGTGTTTCGCTACACCCAAACAGCATTTGTTGCTGTTTTTATCAGTGCATAACAGCCAATGTAAATGATGTAATAAGAAATTTTTTCATTATTTTGTAACAAAAAAAAAACCTGTATGTGATTAAAAAAAAAAGGCAAATAAAAAGTTTCTAACTCTGCATCTTCAAATCAGGTAATATGACACCTTTTTGGGAAATCAGCAGCAATTTTTTTCAACATGCAGGGTGGTGAAATGATCGATTGTGTGGTATACGATATTCCTCAAACCACAAAGGTGCAAATCAAGAGGTTTCAATTGTCATGCTATGATGAAAATAAAAACAAGTCAGAGATAAGTAACATAAGTGTCACACCAGACACACAAATACTGGAATTCACGGCGGGAAAAAAAAAATTCTCTTCAACTCACTTCAGCTTTACACACAAAGTCTTGGTCTTGTTTTTGCAGATCCCTCCACTGAACCTCTCACTTGGAGGCTTCCTGCTCATATGAAAGACATAAGCTACAGGCTTTCTACTATAAAGGCCCTTGAACCTGTCCCTGTCCTCTCTCTGAACATCTAATCGTACTGCTTAGCCATTATGTGGTAACTTAAATGGGCTTGTTCAATGGTTTTCTTTTCAGTGCAAATGTCTGGTTCTTAAAATAGATTTGTTGTAGAATGTAATTTGTTAATGATATAAAATGTAGTCTCTCAAGCTAGACGGTTTCTTCCACAATCTTCAAAAGCTATGTGAAAACAATGGGCTCAAAAATTACTGGTACCCCTGACTGGCAATGCACAAGCAAGACTTCAAAAAAATTTCTTTAAAAAATATATGTATAGAGAAACTCTAAATACCAACATATGAGAACTACTGTATGATATTAATGTTCTAATGGAACCAACCAAAATTATCCACTATTTAATAAAAAAATTTGTTTCCTCCAAATCAAGGTTTCACAATTAATGGTATCCTTCAAGATTATTGCAGATCACATTTACCAAAATTAAACTGGGTATTAAATTCCACTTATTTACGATTATCTTAGTGTTAAGAAACTATATTGAGCCATTACATCACTTCCTGTTTCACTAGGGTATAAAAATGAAGTAACACATGTGCAGTGTCCCTTTGTCATCCAACACCATGAAGAAAACAAAATAACTGTCAGTTCAAAAGAGGCAGATGGTCATAAATCTTCACAAATATGGTAATGACTACAACAAGATTCACAAACGATTGAATATGCCCCTATGCACTGTCAAAACAATTATTAGAAAATTCCAAAGATATGGCACTGTTGAAAACCTCAAGGGTAGAGGACGCAAATGCATTTTGCTCCCCAGGATACTGAGGAGGATGGTGAGAGAAGCAACAAAATCCCCAAGAATCACTGTGGAGGAATTGCAGGCCATGATGGCATCTTGGGGTCACCAGGTTTCAAAAAGCACCATCAAGGGCCACCTCCACGACCACAAGCTCTTTGGAAGGGTTGCCATAAGAAAGCCTTTTTGACCAGAAGACAAAGAAACAAGTGCGTGGAGCTTGCCAAATGTCATTTAAATTATGATTGGAACAAGGTCCTTTGGTCGGATGAGACCGAAATTGCACTTTTCAGTCAGATACAGCATCGGCATGTTTGGCGTTGAAAGAGAGATGCATACAAAGTGAAGCACCTCATATCCACAGTGAAATATGATGGTGGGTCAGCCATGTTTTGGGGCAGTTTTATTTCAAGAGGTCCAGGGGCAATGGTTCAGATTGATGTCATAATGAATGGCACCAAGTATCTGGATATTTGGGCTGACAATCTGTTTGCCTCTGCCAGAAGGCCGGGCATTGGTCATAGGTGGACTTTCCAACAAGACAATGACCCAAAGCATACCTCAAGATCCACACACATATGGTTCTGTGACAACGAAATCAATCTTCTGTGATGGCCATCTCAGTCGCCAGACCTTAATCCAATTGAAAACCTGTGGGCTGAGTTGAAGAGGACAGTTGATAAACGCAAACCTAAGAATGTGAAGGATCTTGAAAAATTCTGCTTAGAGGAATGGTCCAAAATCCCCCAAATGTGTGCCTTAACCTTGTCAAAAAAATTACAGGAAAAGACTCCATGTTGTTATCCTTACCACAGGTGGTTGCACTAAGTATTAAATGAAGGGTGCCAATAATTCTGAAACTTTGATTTTGTTGGTGTGAATTTGATCTGAATTTAGACAGCCTGACCAGTCAGCATTTCCTAAAGTGCTGAATTATTGAACAAATATGCATTGTCAGAGTTGAATGAAATATTTCCAAATGGCTTATTTAATTTTTTCTTTGTTAAATGGCTTTTGCAGCAGGGAGCAAAGTCTCAATGCAATAGTTCTGCTCTTTTATTTACATTTTTGGGGTCTGTTGTTGGTCTGCAATAAAGAGGACACCCTCAACCGTCTCTTAGACTGTGTTACGCCACAGTACCGTCACTGCTCTGAATTGAGAAATTGACTAAAACAAGATGAACATTATCAGGCTTTGTCCAACCTGAATGGTAGAATTACTGCTCTCTTCTCAGCCTGTGCAGCAACGCCTCTATCAATCTTTATGATGGGCTTGTATGCTTGTTCCTTGGCAAAAGTTGGGAATATAGATGAACATGAACTGAAAATCTGAATAGCAGAATGAGGAGCTCATACTATATACTATAGTAACTCTGTAGTTTACTATAGTGATGCTAAAGTAAATCACAAAAGTCAAACTCTACTATAGTAAACTATAGCAATGATATTCAATTACTATAATATATTTGCAACGAACTATAGTTTACTGTAGTAAAATGGATTTTACTATAGTTTACATCGATTTTACTGTAGTAAACTATAGTAACTACAGTGAATTTTTATAAGGGTTCTCATGCCAACAAACATATATTGGGGAAAAAGCAAAAACTAATGCATGCATCCTGTGAACTCCATGCTCAAGAGCTCCCTGACTACAAATATTTTAGTGCTCTTTTCCATTCATACGCTCCATGTGCATCTGCCACATTCTGCATTGTCTTTATCAAAGCAAGCCGCTCTGCTCGGATCTGATCTCACAACCGTCTGGGTTCACATTCATGCTCAGGATCTGTCTGAGACCACATTGATCCTAAGATTTGCATCCAGGAAATCAACCTCATGTTGCCTGCTGCGAATGCTCAGTTTGCAAATGCTTTTTTGTCTGTCCACCCAATTTCTTACCTATGCTTCCTGGGACCTTGAAAAAAGGGTGAGTTGGAGAGAGGAGTCTGCCTGCACAAAAAAAAAAAAAAAAAAGTCCAATCCCCTTATGTACCTTTCAATTTATTCCACACATCTGAGGTTTTGTTACAAGTCGGAAATACTGATGGGTGAGGAAAGCTGAGGTGTCGCTTAGTAAAAGTCATGATTTTTGCAAGGCTAAGCCACTTGCTAGCTCAGTAGTGATGAGCATATGCAAAAACAAACCAGAAAAAGATGAGGGATTGCAGATTTTTACTGCACCCCTGCTCCAGCCAAGATCCTCCAATCAGTGAGGAAGAAGCTATAGTTTCACTTTCCATTTAAAGGCTATTGATTGATGTCTGAAACGGCAGGGCCCATTCACTCTGTTTGGCATGCGTTGAGTCTGTTTAAGCAGAGCCGATAAAACATGTCACCACACTGTGACACCTAATCCCCAAGGACGCTCTGTGTGTCCAGACGGGGTGTCAGCCTGTGAGATCAAATTAATTTTTTTCTTCCTTCCCCCGAGTAAAGATGCTCGCCATGTTAAGGACGTGATGACATGATGGACAAGTTGCCTGACGTCTGGCCGGGGATGATTTGTCCTGTGAGCCAGAGAGCATGAGTACGGTATGGTGGAATGGTAGATACAGCGGTGGGGGGGATGGGCGGGGAAAGTGGCTGGTTGGTTGTGTGGTAGCACACAAACAGAGAGCAAGAAAAAGATGTCGGGATATGCATTTACTGCAGTTTTAATCCCATTTACTCACAAGTCACAGCCTATTTACAGGGTGAGGGGAGAGGGGAAAGTGCAGGGTGGGGGGTGGTGGGGAGTTTTGTGACAGATTTCATTTAAACGTCACATTTGAAAGGGTGGGGTGAGGAGGTTGAGGAGGTCAGATGTGACCAAGCACTAGCGGTCATGGTAATTCTATCTGTTAAAAAGAGACCTCACCCCTTGCATTACAGGCCAGCTCCCAATCAGGCTCCATCCTCATCAGATAGAATCAAGCCAGTATTTGAGACCTCCCCATCTTATATTTTGTACATAGCAACTGAAACAGGGTGCTGTCAAGGCATTAAGCATCTTCCATGTTAATAGGAGGAAAATGACCTTCAATGAGATAGAGTGTGCTGTAATGCTGAACAACAATTATATTGCTGAAGGCGGAAAAATTCTTCTGCAGTCTCAATTAGATCTGGCAACAAGTATACTAATTAACAGCCAAAGTCCTGGTATAGAATGTTTTAAGAAGCCAACAACTTAGAGGATATTTTCTTAAAGTTTGTAAACTTTATGCTTTAATTAGTCTTGTTAATTTATGAGGGTGGCATCATCAAACCCTTAGAACAACTTTCTAAGGCAGAAAACATTTCCAATGGGGTTTCTCCCCCCCCTTTCGCCACCCTGAACACAGCCAAACTTTTATGTCCACCGCAGCAACCTGCTATTGTCAACTCATGAGGAAAATGCCATGCCACGTGATTCTGCTGAAGACTAGCCCTCGCTTCTTTAACACTATGTAGTTACACCACCTCTCGCACACTGCCAATGTTGTTGGAGCACAACTCAGTCAGCGTACAGTTTGTGTGTACAGCTGCATGTGCCTGGCCACCCAAGAGTGGTCACTAAAAAGGGATGAGACTAAAATATTTGAACTGGCTAAACCCCTCTGATCCCCAAGCCAATTGTTGCTTTGGTGGGGTTCGAACACCCAACCACCAGGCTCCTGTTGTGAATTACAAAGAAAAAACCAGGCACAGATCCACAGATAGTCACTTGGATCTTTTAATCACAATATTTCTGGCCACACCTGGCACAAACATGAAAACTCACAAGGGGCTCAGGTGAAGAGTGGTCTTTGGACAGTCAAAGTCAGGTGAGGGGCTCACAGCATCAAGGCTATGAGGCAAGCCATAGTTTAAAGCTGGTCTGAGGTCTTTACTGGGAAGGCTTTACATGCGTAACAGGGCACTTAAATAGAGCATACTCTTGAACTCTGTAACTTGAAGAAACAGCTAAATTAGCCACTTTGTGATCCGCAAATACAGGGAGAACGATTCCTAATAAATAGCTATTGGTTTCAAGACTATTATATTACCGGAGATGGAAGATTACTGAGCACTAGAACAGAACTGGCTTAAAGCACAATAAAGAGCACTAGACAATGCAGAAAAGGGGAAACACAACACAGCAACTAAAATACACAGTGCACCAACTAATAATGATGGGAAGGGGAGCCTGTAAGCATGCAGCGACATACGGAGCGACGAGGCAGAAACAAGACAATAATTAATCAATTAAGGAAGACAGCACTGGAACCAACATAGACAGCAGGACTGTGGGGAAAACAATTAAAGAAACATTTGGGACATGACACCTAGATGAGCACCTTAGCTGTGAGTGCCATTTTTATTTTTTCATGTCGTAGAATGTGTAACATTTTGTGCTCTGGTAATAGTGTTGGTCACAGCCACAGCATCAAAGTGTTCTTTTCATTAAAAAAATTTAAAAAACATAACCAATTAATTGGAATCTTTTTACTGTGTAGCTTTAAAGTTGTAGTATGTTCAATTAAGCTTTTTCATCAAACATAGTATTACTGCCACATTTTTCAAGATCATACCTCCAAGCACCCATCTCCTGCTAAATGCCTATTCAAAGAAATGTTGCAAATTTTAAAAAATATTCAGGGGGCAACTTTTGCCCCCATAGTCTAAAAAATGGGACATTCACAAAATTTGGGGGGCACTTTAAAAAAATAGTAATCAGTGCATAAAGTTGCTGTTTTTAATGTAGCATGAGCCCAAATTAAATGTAATCACTGTGATCATAACCTTGTACAAACATGAGCAAATAAAAAGCAAACTATTGCAGTTCTTAAATAAAGGTATGCAGTCATCTGTCTGCTTGAAAGCAGGAGGCTGTTCCAACTATCCATTCATCCATTATCTATACTGCTTCTTCCTCACTAGGGTTGCAGGGGAGCTGAAGCCTATCTCAGCTGACTGTGGGCAAAAGGCAGGGTCACATCTTGGGTCCTGTCCCAATATCCGCACTTCCGCCCTAAGGTCTTCCTGCAAGTGCGCATATGTTGACGGCGCACTTAGGGGCGTAAGTGCATAAGGGACCAAAGAGTAGAATTGGGACACTTCGCGGGTTCACGTCGCGCACATTACGTCACTTCAGTTTTGGCTCAGGACTCAGGAGAAAACAGCCCTACATTCTCGAGGCATGCCAATTCAGGCAATACACATTCAGTAACACATCCATTGTCAATGAGCGCCGCCTTGAAGTGTTCCAGCGGCACTGGTATCTCTTTGGTGCCAAAAGTTGCTTATCAGACTCAGGCCAGAGATTTGTGTTAAATTTCTACATTGTTTGAAGGACTTTGTCAGAGTTTGACTGAAACCTGTGATACAGTCTCATTGTGTTTTCCTGTAATCCTGTAAATTTCCTGCCCCTGTAATCGCATTCCTTGCATGTTATCTTAATGGTTTATTATATCCTTCCACTGGTCACTTCATATAGGTAACTACAGTTGTGATATTGGCCTCCAATGACTTATTTGCTCATCTATGATGGTCCAACCATCTAACCCCATTGAGTAGGTCAGCCATATGGTCCATCTCCCCAAGTCGTTTCCCTGATCCTCAGTAAAAGCTGTGTAGAAGAACTAGAAACCATCAACCACCTCCCTGAAGTAAGTGCCCTGGAAAGCATTTTCGCATGCAAGTCCTAAACGATGAGTCACGCAGTGAATGTCCATCAGCCACAGCATCTCACTCTGTAGCTTAACGTGGATCCCCTGTTGACACTCAAAGTTTACACTGATTCCATCTGCTCCAAATCTCATTCTTCCTGCAATCAAGGCTTCAGGGATGCAACAGTACAGTGCCTTCATTCATAGTTTGCTTTTCAAAATGTGGCGCACAGTCTGTATTGGGGACAATTCGGGACTGCTGCCAAACCAGTCCAGCACCCCCGCCCCTTCCTGTTTGTTTCTATTCTTAGAGCAATTCATTGCTATTCCAAGACAATTAACTGGAAATGCTTGAGGTTATGGGTAGCCCACTTTGGCTCAACCTGTCAACTTGAAGTTTCGCATTCTCCTGAACAAGATGTGGACAGGTGTAACAGTCATGTACCCTCGGTTCTGAAATGTTTTCTTAGCAATCGTGGGGCCACAACCTCAAGATGAGGTATTTTTCACTTGGATTACTTTGTAATTTATTTGATAGCTCTGATAGCTTTTTCACTTTTTCTGGAGTGGAAGAAGCAAGTTTCTAACCACAGCTTGCTTCTTGCGCTATGACCCTTTTCATCACTCGCCTGACTCTTGACTGTTACTCACCAATCAAATGCCCAAAGACTTTGAGTTTTTATTTTCTGTGCCAATTGCAGCCTCAAATTCATTAGTAAACCTAGTTCCTACTCTGCTACTCATAATGGCCCTCATTTATCAAACTTGCGTAGGATCTGGTGTAGATTCTGGTGTAAATATCAGCATTCGCCAGGTGTCACGTCTTATTTACTAAAAGTGTGTACGTCACTGATTTTGGTGTAGAACTGGCGTGGCGTTGGTAAATCTGGCGGCTGAAACCATCGTAATTTACATGACACGCCCCTATAAATTCATGCTCTGGGAGGCATAGTCCTGCGCTCTTTACGACATGGACTCTCGAAAGACGGCAAAGAAGAAGAACTTCGCTGAGGAGGAAATTAAATTATCACATCGGAGGTGGAAAAAACAAAACAATTTTATTTGGAAGCCTTAAGAGTGGCATCAATGGAGCCCAGAAGGCTGCAGTTTGGAAAACTATTGCTGCTGCGGTAAACACCGTTGGGGTGGAAAACTGGAGTGCAGCAGACGTTTTATTTAATTGATTAATAAATCGGAAGTGACTATTCGCACTTATTTAACTGCGTACAAGCACAAAAATTGATCATAATTCGCGTTAGACGCACTTAAAGTGTGGCCAAGATGCACATTTCTCCATTGCCCACACTTATTTTAAGTGTGTCCAGAGCTAGATTTTTCTTGGCCAAACTTATTTTAAGCGGTACTTTTTCTATGGAATGGTCATCAACTGGAATGGTCATCAACTGGCGCACTTATAAGTGTGGCCAAGAAAAAAATTCAGCATTGTTATATAGCCTACATAATCGACAATCCAAATACTTTACATGTAGGTTAAAAAAATGTGGTCCGATTTTAAGATGGCCACCAAAACATGGGTTGCGGCACTCAGGCGCAGCAGCGCACGGACCGGTGGAGGCCAGCCAGACTCAAACCTCCAGCTGTCACCGTTCAAGGAGTGCATGGCAGCAGGGCTCCCCCTCCATCGTGGGAATATGAGGCGGTGGGGACTCCGTGTCTGCAGTCTGCAGAGATCACTCTTCATTGTACTTTTATTAGTATTAGGCTACTCCATGACATTTTATTGGGTGCCACACAAAACGAGCAGCCACTCGTCACTTTCCCAGAGGAGATCTTCTCTGTGCCAAAAGTTCCTCTCACGTCGGACAAAAGCTTACTCCTCTAAGAATAGAAGATCTGCCATCGTCAAAATGTGATCACGGTCAAAGTGTCCGTAGGCCTATATATACTGAGCAACAAAAGAAACGCAAGTTACGTAGTTAGTTAATGCACTCTTATGGTTACTCAGTCAAAGTGACCGCAAAATAAAGAAAGGTTTGATGAAAAGAATGTAAATGTGCACGCGCTAGTAATAAATTTGATTTTCTAAAATAATTACGCGCAAACTTATTTTCCAGTCTGCCTTTAATTAACTTGCGTTTCTTTTGTTGTTCAGTATATATCTGACTGGATGAGCATCTGACATACCACACTGCATATCTGTCAAGCCACGCATTGCGCTTAATCAAATTGATTGTGATTGTTAGCTGTCTGGCCTGACAAGCAGGTTGTCTCAAAATATAAGTTTAATTAATTTCTCAACACAGGTGTCTTATTTATTTATTTATTTATTTATTCATTCATTTATTAATTTAGCCTATTTATTCATTTTACTTATAAGAGCAACAACAGCATGACGTAAGCATTGCTGCACATGGTTTATTAATCATTTTGACAGCTGCACTCGTTCCTGCATGTTGTTCACTGGTTTCAAATCTGCGTACGCCTGGTCAGACCTGACCCGTGAGATTTTTGCGGATCGTTTGTTCACGTTCAGATTGATTAATGCCGATCCTTGCGGGAGATTTGGCGTACACCCATTTTTTTGGTGTAGGCATGTTTGATAAATGAGGGCCAATATGTCCAGTCTCAAATTTTCATTAAGTGCCTCAAATTTGAAGCAACCATTAACTACTATAATGCTTAATCCATTTTTGAAACATAATTGTGTGTGTGTGTAATATTATATTAACTCAATAATTCATCAGTTATATCCTAACATTAACCACAGTATAATAGGCAACTTCTTGTCAAGCATTATCTACCTAGCTTTATTGCCTATTACAACCGCACTTCCAGAGAACTTGGGACTGAGTAAAATGTAAATATAAACAGTGCAATTATTTGCAAATCATTTAAACCTTATATTTAATTGAAAATAGTGCATAGACAACATCAAATGTTGAAACTGATAAATGTTATTGTTTTTTGAAAAATATATGCTTATTTTGACTTTTATGACAATAACGTGTCAAGAAAGCTGGGTCAGGAGCAATATTTACCACTGTGTTGCATCACCTTTTCTTTTAACAATACTCTGAAAGCATTTGGGAACTGAGTTGACCAACTACTTTAGTTCTGGAAGCAAAATGTTTTCGACTTCTTACTTGATGTAGGCTTTCAGCTGATCAACACTTCACAGACTCCTTTGTCACTTTTTTTCATAGTGTGCCAAATATTTTCAGTGGGTGACAGATCTGGCCTGTAGTCAAGCCAGTTTAGCACCCAGCCTCTTTTACTACAGAGCCATGTTGTCTCAATACATGCAGAATGTTGTGTTTGGCATTGTTTTGTCGAAATAAGCAAGGCTTTCTCTATCAAAGATGTCTGGATGGCAGTATATGAAACTCCTAAATCTATATATATTGTTTAGCATTAATGGTGTCTTCACAGATGTGCAAGTTACCCATGCTATGTGCAATAATGCATCCCCCATACTATAATGGATGCTGGCTTTTGAACTGTTGACTGACAATAAGCTGGAGGGTCCCTCTCCTCTCTAGCCCGGAGGACACAGTGTCCATAATTCCCCAAAATAATTTCACGTTTTTGATTAGACAGACCACAGGACTATTTTCCACTTTGCCTCAGTCCATCTTAAATGAGCTCAGGCCCAGCGAAAGCTGTAGCATTTCTGGATCTTGGTGTAGTATTTGCATTTATGGATGCAGCGACAAATGGTGTTCAATAACAATGGTTTACAGGAGTGTTCCTGAGCCAATGCAATGATTTCCACTTCAGAATCTCATCTGTTGTTAAGGCAGTGCTGCCTGAGGGCCTGAGGATCATGGTCATTCAATATTGGTTTTCAGTCTTGTCCCTTGTGTACAGAGATTTCTCTGGATGCTCTTTTGATAATATTATGAACTGTAGAGGATGAAATCCCCAAATTCTTTGCAATTTTACATTGAGAAACGTTATTTTGAATTTTTGAATTATTTGCCAATGCAGTCTTTCCCTGAGTGGTGAAGTCATTGCCATCTTTATGACTGAAAGACTTTTTATACCCAATCATGTCACTGACCTGTTGCCAATTAAGCTTATTTGCAGTGAGATGTTCCACTAGGTGTATTGGCATCAATCAAATTTTCCAGTCTTTTGTAGCCCCTGTCCCAACTTTTTTGAAATGTTTTGCTGGCATCAAATTCAAAATGGGCAGATGCTTTTCAAAAAACAATAAAATCTCTCAGCTTCAACATTTGATGTTGTCTTTGCACTATTTTCAATTAAATATAGGGTTTAAATGATTTGCAAATCATTGCATTCTGTTTTCATTTACATTTTACACACCCATCCCAACTATTCTGGAAATGAGGTTTTATATTATTCAATTGCTGAAAGTAGATGAGCCCATGAAAGCAAAACATTGCTTTCTTCTAGCCAGTCTTTCCTCCCTTGTTACCAATTCTGTTAATTTTTATTCTGTGCTGTGCCGCCCTGTCCTTTTTAGAAAAAGGATTAGGTTGTGATTGTGATTTGTTTTTGCCCTAGCTTCACAAGCTAGCCAGCTGGCTAGCTCTTGTGCTTGCCGAGTTGCAAGTTCGCCATTCCTGAAACATGCACAATGTATGCATCATGCAGAACGGTCCGATAAACGGCCAGCAGTCAGGCTGCCGCTGTTCCTGGTTTAATTGCGATTCCCAAGCCACGTAGCAATGGGAGAATTTTGATGACTCTGAGTGGCTGAAAACGATGTTCCTCACTTGCTAACTTAGCCTGCTGTAATATGAACATCTTTGATATGTTTGCCAGCACTTTTGTACATCCCAACAGTATTATCAGATTTCTGGGAGATTTAAATGGATAGCTCATTACCTGGCTAACTCAAGAACAATCGGCAAGCCCAAGAGCAATCGCTGTCAGCTAGCTAGCTTGTGAAGCTAGGGCAAAAACCGAATCACAGCGATTAAGTATAAAAATGATGACAAACATTTCCCCTAACTAGCGTCAGCAGGGTGGGAAGACGGATAGCGTTTTATACAGAGTAATGTAATATGGTATAGTACGCATGGAAGGATAATGCTGCTTTAACTAGCTATGAGATAACATGTCTCAGGCTGAACTGCCAGTTTGTTCTTTAGGTAAAAGAAGCTGCTAATCAATGCTGAAAGAGGTTGTGTGTGTGAGATGGCGTTGAAAGTGACCAATCAGAGCTGTAAGAGCTTCTCCAGTAGGCATCATAGCTAGCTAGCTGTACCTAAGCGATTGCTTTTAGACTTAGTAGCAAGCTAGCTAACGTCTCTGAAATCTGCAAGCAAACTTGGGTTGCAGTTGCACAACACTGCTGGAGATTGCTCAGGTGTTTCTAAATGGTTTTATGATGTTCTTAGGTGGTTGGTAGGGTGTACAGGTTGAATAATCAATGATCAAAATGCGGACGTAAAAGGGAAAAAATATTCAACATTATAATTTACTGTTACAAAAGGGACTAGGTACTGGCTTCCTAAATGTCTTAGAGGAACATTTGCCGCTTTTCTGCTTATAATCGTTGAACATCAGCTGAATGCTCATGTCACTTGGCAGGTACCTCCTATGTGGGGCATGTTCACATCTGTAATAGCTGGAAGTGGGATAAAATTATTCAATATGTTCAAATATTGGCGCCATTTCAATTTTATTGCTGGGAGTATGTCTTCCTCGTCGGTTCAGTGGTGGTTTTAGACTTGATGAGTCTGTGTGTCCAATCACAGTGACTATTAGTCTATCATTTTTTGGATAATAGCCCAAAGTTGTTTAAAATGATATCTTACAGACTTCCTGTTGCTGGCCATGGTCGTCATTTAGATGATAGCTGAGTGACCTGGCTCGCCCACTAACAACAGGTGAGGTGTGGCGCATGGTCTCCCATTGTGAAACCATTTGGAAAATAAAACTTTTTTCCTCACTTTAGCACATGTTCCAATATGCTTCATGCTTTTTTTTCCTTTGAACTTTTATTTTCTTCATGCATTTCTTCATACACTTTGGGCCACAAGGCTTCCCCATCTGTAGAATCTTAATTTGTTGGCTTACAGCTGCAGACTGCTCTTGAAAATGAATTTTGGTACTGTCGACATCATCGACACCAACTTCATCACTATCATGCTCATCCTCATCCTCTGGCACGTACATATGGTCTCTCACATCATCATCTCTTTCATCACCTTCATCCTCTTTGCCTTCATCATCATCCAAATCACTGTCACCACTCATCACCCTGCCCTCATCCTGTTCCTTCCTTTGAGCTTCAGAGTCCTGAGGAGAAAAGCTGTTACCTGCTCACTCCTCAGTGTAACTGCCTGCCACAAAATTGGCCTCCAGTGAGGCAAACAACTCCTCAAGACACAGCATTCCCCTCCTCTCCTCTTTACTAACTGCTTCTGGTGCTGTTTTAGGAATTTTTGGAGTGTTCTCATATACTGCAATAAATAATGAAAGATGAATGTAATTTTTTATCATTAGTGGCCTAATCAAGTAACCTATTTTATGTTTGAATATTTTCATATGAACTTAAATAATTCCCTAAGTAATGGCCAAAAATCTTAAAGGAAAAATATTTTATAAGTAGCTTATCATATTTGTAGCTTAAGATGGGCTGTGCTCAAACATGTAAATTTCCTATTTGTGCTGTTTGCTCCCATAAAGCTTTAATTAAATAAAGCTTTATCTAAACCTCATTGAAATAGGGAAATCTTTTGTCATTATTGTAGCTATCTGTGATATCTTAAAAAAAAAAAAAAAAACTGATTGGGAAGATGGACTTGAATAGCTGAAAAGCAGATCAATATTCTTGACATAATGACACCACGCTGACAAAAATGCCCAGTTTTGTTACATTTACTGATAATGTAACTAAATGCTCATTATACAAGCAGTCCATTTTGTCTTAGGGTTGCTAACTTCAGGCTGAATTGGCATGAGGTTGACCAAAACAGGAGTTGTGTATGTTTCTTGGCGTGAGATGCATTCAAGTAAATGGATATTTTTTCATGTTAACGATGTGTTTGACATGTGTTTGATGTTTGACTAGCATCATATGACATTCACTGATCTGTCAAAGTTACATCTATAATGGGCAACTCTTGAAATTACTTGGCGATCAATCACACTAATGCCATAAATCATGTGATCTGATGCGGCTTGCGATTTGAGGATAACAGGCGTATTTGACAGCAGGCTACTTCATCAAAACTGCTCCTCCTGTTGCTGGGGGCTGTTATCAACTTTCCTGAGGAGACGCAGCAAACTTTAACTCACAATGTAACGGAACCAGATAATTTTTGTAGGAATATAACTTTTTTTATTACAACTGGGTGAACTGCCTGGAACAAGATGGTGTCCAAAAAGAAACTTCAACATGATTACAAGTTGGTCTGTCTTTAAGTTTTCAGAGAGGACATTCGGGGTAGCTTTCCGAAGGAGATGCCAACTAACTTCACCGCGGTGCTAACTTTAACTTACAACGCACCAGAACCAGCTAATTTTTGAAGGAATAACCTTTTTTATTACAATTGGATGAGCTGCCTGAAATGTGAACAAATGTCCGAATTTTGAGATGTCAGAGTGGATGTTGCCTTTAAGGAGCAGGTTATCGAAGATGTCTGTCTTTGCCAGCGCCTATCTAGCCAGTTACTTAGTTATTGATGGCTATGATGACTGATTATAAAGCTGTCATTTGGCAAGGTGTTCATATTTTTCTGTCTTTCTTACCCATCTCTGGATATTTGCATTTTAACGCAAGTTCAACCATCATTTTGGCAGGGGATTGTGCCGTGGTGTTTCTCTGGTTAGTTGTGCTGGCATTGTGTGATGACCGTGCCAAAGTGTTATACGTTGTAACAATTTTGCGTGATCATCTCCTTCGGGATGAGGCTACCAGGCAGACCGCAGTAGCTACAGTATCAAGCTGAAAATACAAAGCCAGAATGCAGTAACATCACTTAATGTGGTTTGCCTTGGTAATAGCTTGGATTTTGTAGTTACTGCAAATTTGACATTCTTCTTTCTACAAAACGTGACAGAATTGAACCAAGAGACTATGAAACAACACAGAACAGATGTCACAAAGTCCCTTTCCAGTCATAACTCAATTTTGACCAAATGTGTAGTTACTGTGCTTTGCCATTGTAGGGCAGCATAGACACGACAATGTATGACTTGAATCCAATTCAGTAAGCATTTCACTTGCTGAAGGCAAAGCAACCCAACAACAAGGCAGGAAATGAAGACTACTTCAGTGGAGCTTAGGCAGAGCATCACCAGAAAAGAAACCCAGTGTCTGGTGATGTCAATGGGCTCCAGACATCGAACAGCCGGTGACTGCATAAAGTTTGCCACCAAATATTGAAAATGCCGATTTAATTATTGATTATGTCAGTCTGTCCAATTACTTTTGAGCCCAAAAAATATGGGGCTGCGCATAAAATGGGTGTAATTCATGCATGATTTAGACCAGCTGCATGCCGTCAGATGTTCAGAGAGCCTTCAGTAACCTCACCTTGTACTGCTCGATTGCCCTCAAGCTGTTCTTGTGTAAGTTCGCCTGATTAACAATCCAACAATTTATCGACTGAACAACCGAGACCAATACATGACTTATAATAAGAAATGATAATGAAAAAGTGAATGCCAATTGCCTACATTTATATAATTGATATGGCATTGTAGGTATAGCAATTTAAATGCAAAAAATCCAAAACTTTCGCTGACTTCGCGGAACGTACCTAACACCGCCCTTTAGCCATGAGTAGATTCAGCATACAGAATGGATTTTCGTGGCTTATTGCTTAACGAGCCTCGCAAAATAATTTATGCAAATCTGAGCCATTTCACAAGCTACATGAGCGCAGAATTTATAAAAACATGTTGATATTCTAAGTTGCCATTTATGTGCTTAAGAAAATGCCTAATAATTTTGTGGTGCCATGTATAACAGTGCTATCGTAAATAAATTTTACTGTTGCTCAAGCAATTATTCCGAGCAACTGTTGCTAATCGGGAAAAGTAAACCATGAGAGGCTTGGGTTATTAGGAATTGAAAGATGTGGTTTCCTCAGGCCTTTGTTACTGCCGATGGAATACTACTGGTTCAGACATTATTTCTGAAAAAAACTCTTAAATTGTAGTTGAAAGTCTGTACTTCGAGCATATCTTGATTGTTCTTTTTTCATACAAAACCATCGTGGTGGTGTACAAAGCTGAAACAATGAAAATTGTGTCTCTCTCCAAATGTTTATTTGACCCAATTGAAAACACATACAGTAAATTACCTGATCGAGATCCATGTCTTTTTGAAATAATTGTTAATTTTGTGATGGCCTCATATAGTATCCAAGAAAATCATCTCCCAAAATGCACAATGAAATACAATTCTTTTTCTCAGTAAGCAGAAAACACTGAAACGATTTCTCCAACTTCCAAGCCATGGGACAGTAACCATTTTTAGAACACTTTCAAATTGCACTTTGAAAGTAATACTTTAGTTTGATGTTCAAGACTGATGTGGAGATATTATGACGTCAATTTATAAGGTGAACCTGAAAAGGATACAACATTAATAATAAAAAGACAGGATGGGGAAAATACTGAAAAATAAACTATGTTTCTCTATTTGTTATAAATCAGTGATTTTTTTATTTATGCTGTTCTAGTGGCAGAATAATCACTAAAATTAGTGGAGATCGGTCTTTCTCCCAGAGACCCAGTTTTAGCCCTCCACTAGGGAGGAAGAGAGGGTTACAAATGAGAGAGGGAGAGAAGATTTGGGCATAAACAGAGTTATTTTCCCACACATTCTGCCAGGGACAATTTACGGTAATCTTGCTAACCCTGGCAGTAAGAGGCACACACAGGCCCTGTGTCAGCAGAACAAGAGGAAGGTCATTTGGAGGAAAGCCTTGGCTTGGAAACTATTGAGACAGGATTAATCAAGAGGGGGCCAGTCCAGCAGCATTAGCAGATGCAGGTAAATGTTTGACCATACAAAGCAAGAGTTCAGTATCCTCGACAACACCCTAGCTTCAAAATTCTTTGCAGGGTGATGGGGGAAGTTTAATGGGCAAGTCTTTTTGTGTGGTAGGGGAGGGATAACTTAAAGGGTTGTTCTGCCGGACAATCCAATTCATTTCCCTTATGTTATGGGAGGAATGCAATGCACCTAGTCTGCTAATATGGGCCAAGTTGAAACATTTTTTTTTCCCTTGAGAGCACCTCAGCAGCCATCTCCTCTCTCACCAATACCAGAAGGTTCCTTCTACAGTCTCATAGGACAGACACTGCACCTTGAGACTCCACTTTATTACACAGGTCATTGTTCTTCCCTTTTTTTTTGGAGAAATTGTTCACGATCAAGGCAAGCTGTCAATGATGAATGCTCTCAATCAGATCCTCAAGTAAATGATATAAGCCAAGTATATACATTTTCCAAACAGCAATGTTATTATCTCCCATGGAATACTGAGCACACCCAGGGTCCTTTATATTACCTGGGTGCCTCTGCATCATATTTTCTGAGCTCCTGACTCCCAAGGTCCTCACACCACTAGATTAATCGCTATTTCTTTTTCTGGGAGCAAAATGCCCAAACACTGATCTATAAATTCCAACTATTAGATTGCATAATTTCTCCCAAACCTGTCATCGGATACCCAACTATATTCCCCACAACATAAAAAGGTATTCGCAAATATCTTTTCAAAACTAGATAACACTAACCCAACCAGCAGTTTAGTTTATAGCGATGGGAACATAATGCTGCATACGCTCACTGGCTCTGTGAACATTTTGCAGATGAATAACAATAATAATAATACATTTATTCATAAAGAACCTTTCACGCAATACAGCACAAAGTGCTTCACAAACAGGTAAAAATAAATGTATATAAAAAGTAAGAGTATAAAGTAGGAAAATTGAGGGAATTAAACATCAAAATGTCAAAGAATTTGGATTTTAAAAGCAGTCTTACACAAAATTACATCAGAAAAAGAATTTTGACAGTAAAACCAAGCCCATAAAAGTTAGTCTTCAAAAGAGATTTAAAAGTGGATAAAGACTCAGCATTCCTAATATTAATGGGGAGGCCACTGAAAAGGCTCAATCACCCTTTGTTTTTTTAACTTAGACTCTGGAACAGCCAGTAATGCTAGCTTTGAGGAACTGAGCTCTTTGATTTGTTTTAGTGAGCAATCTTGCAGCTAAATTTTGAACTACTTGTAGTTTAGCCAGAGATTTCCTAGTCAGGCAGGTTACAGTAGTCTAACTTTGATGAAATTAAAGCATGAATAATTTTTTCAGTATCTTCAAAAGACAAAACAGATCTAATTTTAGCTATGTTTCGGAGTTGCAAATAGCATGACTGTACACGCTTCTTAATATGGAGCTCAAATTTGAGTTTGGTATCAAAAATAATGCCAAGATTTCAAGAAAAGGGCCAAATATTTGAAGCAAGAGGTCCTGGAGATAATTGAATTTAGTCCGAGACTAACTTTGGAACAAGTATTATGACTTCTGTTTTATTTGAATTTAACTGTAAAAAATGATTTTCCATCCAATTTTGAACATCAGCAAAACAGTCATGCAACACCGACAAATTACTGAAATTACTGGGTTTCACCGAAAGTTATAACTGTGTGTTGTCAGCATAACGATGAGAAGATATATTACGCATATAAATAGAAGAAAATATAGGCCCACGTATGGAGCCTTGAGGTTAACCTGAAACAAGTAGTGCAGATGATAATATACAATCACCAAGAAAGACCAAAAATTTTATATTCGCGAGATATGAGGAAAACCATTTCAATACAGTCCCGGAGAGCCCAACCCAATTTCTCGGCCTTTCAATCATGACTACATGATCAATTGTTTCGAGAGTGCGCATATCCAACCGTACCAATAAAGCAAAGTCTCCAGAGTCAGCATTAATCAAAAGATCATTTGTGAAGGGCCGTTTTTGTGCTGTGTTGCTGTCTGAGGCCAGACTGAAATTTCTCAAAAAGAATGTTCTCCACCATTCAAAAATTTGCTTAGCTACCACTTTTCCCAAAACTTTCATAAAAAAGGCAGTTTTGATATTGGTCTAAAGTTATAAAGAATTGCTGGATGAAGAGTTGTTTTTTTTTTTTGATTGCTGTCTTGCCAATAAAATATTTCATGAACTTATCGCAATCAGCGGGGGATGAAGCTGATGCAACAGCTATTTGAGGGTCCGCAAGACAGTCAATAGTATTGAATAAAAATCTCGCGTTCTGCTGATTTGCGGCTATTAATTCAGAAAAGAATTTATTTGGAGCCTTTTTTTTTATTGATTATCAGTTTAAAAGAATTTATTTCTTTTGGACTTCTGTTCCATTTTTCTGCATTTCCTATTAATGCTGCGTATTCAATCATTCATTTTTGTTGCACTGGTTGTTCTAATTTTATAAGGCATGACAAAATTTACAGTTTAACAGACTTTTCATATGTATGTAATGGGCATTTCTTCAGTGGCCTTCCACTTCTGTTCCATTTTTCTGCATTTCCTATTAATGCTGCGTATTCAATCATTCATCCAAGGCGAATTCTGTTGCACTGGTGCTGTTCTAATTTTGTAAGGCATGACAAAATTTACAGTCGACACGTTAAAAGAAACAAATCCAGATTAAGAGATACAATAAAATCATTTAAAGTGAAGGTTTATCATTTAAAGAGCTAGCATTCAAGAGAGTGATTTTTACCGATGAGTACTTCAGCAAGTTCAAAGGACACAGAGGCTTGATAAACATTAAATTACCAGCAACTGATCCGCCGCTTTTATGAATGGGCCCACGCTTTGCTCTAGCCTGAGTAACTATGGTCTGAATGGTAAAAGCATTTGATAAAACCAATGTTAAGGGGGCTTTAAAATCACAAGGGATCCTGGAGTTCACAGTACTAGACAGACGGCCAGCGCTTGCATATCCCACATGTAGTCACAAATCACAGTGCCTCAGAATATTTTTTGCCAGCATGTATAAAAGTACTATAACGACTGGGATGCAGTCCATTTCCGTTGAAAAGAATTGGTCTTCCCTATAAAGAATCCCAGTTAGTTTTAAAGTCAAGGTTTACTAGGGCATACCATTTTTAAACCAGTCATTGAAAGCATTAAGCTGACTGAATTTCTCACTGCCACTGTTCAACAGCTTACAAACCGAATTTACGTTTAAAACTTCTGATTCTCTAAGTTTAGTGTCATTCGTTCCTGCATGTAGGATGACAGTTTTTGCTGAATGCCTTTCAATAATCTTAGGGGCTTGACGTCTCAAGTCATCAGCTCTCACTCCAGGGACCCAATACATTTTAAAATCCTTAAAACCACTGACAGTAATCAGGTAGATTATGATAGAGTCCACAATAACTACTGTGTTTGCAGGGCAAGGCAGTATAGCTGTCAAAGTGTAGTTTGTAGAGGGAGAAGAGGTTTGAGAGCAAAGGGCTTCAAAATGTTTTTTGGTTTTGAAGACCGGAGGAGGAGGTGGGGAAGTCGGGTGCCGGGTTTTGCGCCGTGGACGTTCCCATCTTCCATGGCAGCGGGGAGCTGGGGTAATATAAGACTCCCCTGGCCTCAGCTGCAATGTTGGGCGATTGCTTGGGGAGGATTGTGGTATTGAGGTAGCCATGGCCCTGGGGTGAGGACCGTCTTGCGGCTCTTGTCCACTGAAACCAGCCTCGGGTCCGGAGAGACGGGCCAGCGGAGTTCATGGCTTCCAGGGCCTCATCCAGAATGGCTTTCCTCGAGTTCAGCTGTGTTTAACGCTCTGCGAGCTCAGGAATCAACCCCTGAACTGAACGCAGCTCCTCCATGATGGTGTTCAACTCCACGCATTGGATCTCCTGTAAACGCTCATCTGCTTCCAACCTTATTATGAGATTTAAAATTAAACGGGAGCTGGTAAAACATGAAAATATTAAAATAAACAAAATTTTTAAAAAGGCTTAAAGAACTTAAACACTTCAAAGACTGAGAAAGTAAATAAATAGAGAACTAGAGTACATAAATTTTAAAAACAAAATATAATAAAAAAATAAACATTTAAAAAGTAATGAAAAGCCAAAAATAAAAATGGGCTAAAATATCAAGTCAATGAATAAAACAAGAAATAAAAAAGAAACAAGAAATAAAATGGGGAAATAAAATAAAGTAAGACCAAGTAAAATAAATAAATTGACAAATAAAAATTGTTAAAAATAATAATGTTCTTTTTTCCGAAATCGATTTGCTCTGCATCCACATACACATTGCAAAAACTAAGCCTTTTCTTTCTTGGCTGTAAGAAATGGGGAAAGTTCAACTTTTTATTCTTTTAAAGAATATAAAGTATCATTGTGTCACCAATTCTGAATGGCATCAGACGCCATTAGGCCTTATGCCTACAGCCCTTGGGTGGTCACACTTTAGATGAAGTATTGCTCATAAAGGCTTTATACAGCATGTATAATGCCTTCATAAATGGGACATAATGTCTTCATAAATCATACATAAGCAAATTTCATGCTTTGTAAAGGGTGAAATAACGCATCCTTTTTCAGCACGTGATGCCAGATATGATATAACTGACAATGTCACTTAGCTAGTGGCTAAATGCTATAAAGGGTGACATTGGCTGCTAAGTGACATTGTCATTGTCACATCTGGCATCACATGCTGAATAACTGTGTTATTTCACCCTTTACAAAGGATGACATTGGCTGATGTATGATTTATGAAGACATTATGTCCCATTTATGAAGGCATTATACATGCTGTATAAACCATTTATGAGCAATACTTCATCTAAAGTGTGACACCTTGGATTTCATGCAATTTGTTTAAGGCAGAATCATGGCTCAGACCTTTCCCCAAAGCTCTCCAGAAACCCAGTGCCAGTGCTTGAGTGACCAATAAGAGTCTCACTGCAGCCGAGGGCAATATGCAATATGCAATGTGTATTGCCAGCATTTAGAGATAATCCTGTGTTCCAAAAAAAGAAGCTGTTCATACAGAATACCAGCCACTAAAACTAAACAGCTACGCATATGAAATTGATGATTAATCTTTGTTTTTACGAACCAAATATATCTGTCTACTATTCTAGTGCATCTCAATATTCATCATATTTAAATTAACTCTAATATTCATGGACTGATTTAATTTTTAGATGGAGACTTCAGAGTTTTGCGTTAGTGAAATTTTTAGATTGTCCTCTTTGCATTCTGTGTTTGAACTAATGTTAGTGAAAATTAAGCCCATCAAACTTGGAGGTGGGATTTGTAAGAGCCAAAGCTATTTATGTTCACATTTAATGAAATACTCTTCATTAACATCCTGAATATGCAATTAAAATTAAAAATATTATGCAGGACATGGTCCAGATGCAAAGCCTCTGTGTTACAAATGTATATTTCCACTCTCATTCATAATCCCTCCTTCCCTTCCCACAAACTCACACACACGTATGCCATTCTTACCTTATATAGGGTGCCCTGCCAGACGTGGTTGCACATAATAATAAATGTGGGTGCCAATAATTATGGAACCTTGATTTTGTTGGAATTTATTTTTTATTAAATAATTGTTATGATTTTTGTTGTTTCCATCAAAACATTAATGTATATCATGCATGTTGGTATATTCCATTCCTCTGTAAATATAGTGTTTATATTTTTTCTATTGTTTGTGCATTGCCAGTCAGGGGTGTTAGTAATTTTAGAGTCCACTGTACGCACACACATACACACACACACGCACACACACACACACACACACATACTATATATATATAGCTTTGGTAATCTTTTGAGTTTGTGACCTTTGCGAATCTTTGCATAAACGGTTATACATGCCTGCATTGTGACATTGCCCCTTTAATTTGGAAAAGTACTGCAGGTTTATTAACCTCTTAAACCTGAACGCCCCCGATACCGGGGGCAATCATTATGCATAATAAATACAGCTTGTTTCCTAATTATCCTAATGCGGCATATCCTCTTAAAGGGAAGAAACTCGGTGAAAAGTTTATGATGACCATTTTTACAACTAACTTAAACCAAACACAATTTAAGCACCAAGAAAGTAAATAAGCATGTAGCAAAAAATAGGATAAAATAATATCAGTGCTCCATCGCTAGTGTTTCTACTGAATTTGTGCTATGCATATGAATGATACATCAAATGAAAGAGGAAAGTCCACAGAATCAAATGAGCCTTGCCATTTTAAACTGACTCCACACTCAAAGAACAGCAGGCATACACTTTACATTCTTCAGAGATGAGCAAAAATGTTTCCTTACATTTACTATTTTGCGGAAAAAAAAAAAAAAAACTCAGTTCGAGGGTAAATCTGCATAGTCTATTGTCAGTCCAATGCAACCACATTATATTGAAACTACATCTCCCAGTCTCCATGCGTGTTTTTTTTTTCCCCCGGGGCACTGCTTCCATAGAAGACAAGCTCTAATAGTGCATTCCATTTGTACTCGGAAGTCGGGATTTCCGAGTTCCGAGTCGGAAGTTTCAACTGGAATGCCCCTCGAGGTCGGATTTCCAACTCTGAAAGTCGGAGAATCTTCACTACCCCTGAGTTAACATTCGAAGATGGCTGTCCCAGGTGTAAACAGTAAGTAAGATGCCAAAAAGCGATCAATACTTTTTGTAAACAATAAAATACGCCGAAAAACAAAATTATTATAGGCTACCTTCTGCGCCTTTGTGTTTCCTCTTCATCCACCGTGTTTGAAGGTTGCAGAAGGACTGCATATTTGTCCAGAAGTTGCTTATATTCGGACAAGGCAAGCGCGAGAATAACTTTCGTAGACGTGGCCATCTTGTTTTACGACTCTTCTTCCCGTTTTAAGGCGGTTGGCAACTTTTTTCCGACTTTGTAACTGGAACGCTGATAACTCGGCTGTGACGTCATTCCCAGCTCCGACTTCCGACTTCCAAGGTAAATGGAACGCGCCATAATCATTCTCATTGCACCAAGGTATTTTCTCCTCTGCGATTGGCTTGTGATGCAGTCAATTTGATTTTTGGTGGGGGGGGGGGCATTTGATTATATGGACTCTGTTTCCAACAAGCCCTCAATGACCGTGATCGCTCAAACCTAGTCTGACATGGAGCCTTGTGTTGCTGGTGCGTGAAACTCAAAGTCCATGTGCCATTATGCACATGTACTTATTGTGCACTGCAATATAAACATTACACTGCTTTGTTTTTGGTACTTTGGCTATAATTATCCACTAAACATTCAGCAGACATCATCAAAGTAGTTTCTATGGCTTGCCAGCAATGAAGCATAACAAGATGGCACATTGGAAATAGCTTAGTGGGTAATTCATTGAGATATTGCGTAGGTTACGGCAGAATATATACTTGAATTTTGCGCACAAACAGTTGAGCATACACCATTGCAAACACAGTTTTTGTGTATGTAGTAGCTGAGGTGTGCGTTGTGATTGCTGGTTTTTCTTTTTTTGCATTCCGGCTGTCAGACCACATTAGGCACAAAGACTCAAAAGCACAGCAATGAGCGCATACAGTTGCTAAACCGGTTTGTTTTTAATATTTTCGCGATGATTGTCCACTAAACATTCAACAGTCGTTTTCGAAGTCGCCTTTCAAAAGATTGTTACGCGCACTTACTGAGAGAACTGAAATAGAAGCGTTGGATCAGCATGTGTGATGTGTTTTGCTAACTCACTCTTAAAGTCTACAATGTGGCATTGATAGGACTGTCATTCAGTAAGCTTTGTGGCTAAGGCATTGCATTCACATGCCAGAGGACTGAAGTTCAAATCTTGGTTCAGGGTGAGGATCTTTTCTGAGCAGCAGGGGCATAGTTCTTGTGTAAATGATTGATATGTGTTTGTTGTTTTTACTTTTTACCATTTTTAGCTTATCTCTGTTGATAGTTTTGTTTCTTTGCTTGTTTTATTGAAAACTTACAACTTGCATGTGAATATCTTGCCATGCCTGCTTCCTTTGCACCTGTTGAGAGAATCTTTAGTGTTGCAGGAAAGATATTTAGATCAGAACGGTGCAGACTCAGTGATAAAATGTTTGAGGATCGATTGCGAATTAGATTCAACAGTGTAGCTCAGTGAGTTTTGTATCGGAATAAATGACATCTGCATTTACCATGACTTTGTGTCATTTAATTACTTTGAAATGAAAATAATATTGGAACAAAATTAATTTAACAACATGGAGGGGATAATTTTTTTTCTCAGGAATTTGACATCATTATCTACATTTTGGAACAAAATGTATGCAGGGTCGGGGAGTGACTCATTACATGTAATGCATTAATATTGTTATTAAATTACAAAATAAATGTTATTATAATTAGTCACATTGCTGAGGCAAAATGAGTAATTAAATTTGTTTCTAATGAAAATAAAAAATTAATCAAATGTTAGGTTACAACGTACATTCAGTGGCGGATGGTGGACAGAGAACAAGGAGGGCGATAAACATGTCATTAAACTGCTTATTAGTCTTGATCTGTTTTCAGTCAATTTCCCTGGTAAAAGACACTTGAACTCTCCCCTCTCAGGTGTAGCTAATTGTCTTCATTAAGACGAGAAATCAAACGCACCAGTTGAACGAAAAAAAAGAGCACATTTCAATCTTTTTCAATTAAACAATCATTACGCACAGGTTTGACGACTTGCTTAGGATGTGACAAATTTTAACACGGAAAATCCACAGTGGTTTTTTCGTGAAGAGTTGCCTATTAAGGCATGTGAATTAAACATTTTATGGACTTTATTATTCACTTGCCTAAACATTTCATAAAAAGGGATGTTATGTATGAGTGTTTTATGTAAAGCACTGTATATCATTTGTAAATGGAGATTTGTTACATACTATTTTTGCTGCTTTACTGGTCCGCTATTTGTTTATTTTGTTCATCATTTAGCACCCTCTGGTGGTATGTCTGTAGCAAAACATGATCTGATGCAATACCACTTGTTTGTGATGAAATAGACTAGTGCTTTCTCGAAGTTTCTGGCTTCTTCTTGCCTGGAGGGGGCCGGATCACCCAGGACTCCTGTAGATCTTTCTAGAATGTTCCTAGTCTATATAAATGCTGTGATTTTGGTCAGTTGGGGAGAGTTTTGTTTTGGCACCAGAGTTAATTAGTGGCATTAGAGTGTTATTATTAGATTGCACAGTGGATTATTTGTAGAAATTTTTGGACCTAATCAGTGAAAAATAAATTTGTTTCAGTTGTCATTGCTGGTTTTCTTTGTTGTGATTTTCAAGTCATAACAAATTGGAGGTTTCACCAAGATAAACCATTCATTGGATCAACCATTGGATTCGCCAAAGATTAAAACTGAAATATCATTTTAAATCTTGTGACTATTTGAAAAACCAGCAATCATGACTTTTGATGTTGAAAATTTTCTGAAAACTCCAACCCAGGAATCAATTGTCCTGGCAAAGAAGAAGGACTTGCTGCAAATAGCCTCAACCTTTGGATTATCTGATGTGAAATCATCAATGAAGAAACAAGAAATATTCAACATTTTGGTGCAACATTTCATCGATGAAGATATCTTTGGGGAAGAAGCCGCAGAATTTATTAAAGATGTGGAAGTGCCTGCAACAGAGCTGCAAAGACTTGAGATACAGCTATGCCAGAAACAACTAAAACTGGAAGAAAGAAGGTTGGAGAAAGAACTAGAAGAAAGAGCTTGGAGAAAGAGAAAGAACTAGAAGAAAGAAGGTTGGAGAAGGAAGAAAGAAGGTTGGAGAAAGAGAAACAACTAGAACTAGAAGAAAGAAGGATGGACTTGCAGCATGAACTGGAAATGAAGAAAAAAGAAGCAGGTACTGTGACAAAATCTTTTGGACTTTCTGATCATTTTGATGTGGTTAAACACATCTGAGAAAATTGCTGAAAATTTGAAATGGCCAAAAGAGCATTGGACAATGATGTTACAAAGTGTTCTTACTGGTAAAGCTAGGAAAATCTATAACCAGTTATCTGTCCAACAGTGTTCTAATTATGATTTTGTCAAATCTGCCATTCTGAAGGGTTATGAATTGGTCCCCGAGGCATACAGGCACAAATTTAGGAATTCTCGCAAGGAAGCCAGTCAAACTCATGTTGAATTTGGCAGGTTGAAGGAACAGTTGTTTGAACAGTGGTGTAATTCCATGAAAGTTGAGAAAGATTTTGACAGAATGAGGCAACTTATTCTGGTTGAGGAATTCAAAAGGTGTATCCAGCCTGATATCAAAACTTTCCTTGATGAGAAACAAGCTAATACTTTGCAAGATGTTTCCACACTGGCTGATAGTTGTGCATTGACTCATAAGTCTCCTTTTGTCCAAAAATCCACTTTTTCTAAATTTCAAGGCAAGTCTCAGTCCAAGACTTCTTCTAAACACTTCTGATGATTCCAAGGCCACTTCTGAGAGGAAACCTTCCAGTGAGAGGCAATCCTCTGATTCTTTACCTTCTGTGTCTTGCTAATAAAAAAAAAAAAAAAGCAAGGTCACCTTATTTCTGAGTGTTATGCTCTCAAGAAAAAACAACAACGAGAAGAAACCAAGCCAACTGCTTTCACTAGGAGAGAATCTCTTTTATCAAAGGTCAGTTCGCCTGATCTTCTACCTTCTGTGTCTGATTCTGTTATGGAGGGTTTTGAGCTATTCATGACCGATGGTTTTGTCTCACTTTCACATGATTTTTCCTCATCTGCTCCTGTTCGAATTCTAAGGGATACTGGGCCTTCCCAATTTCTTATTCTTGCAGATATTCTGCCTTTTTTGGACAAAACGTCTACTCAGGCTAATGTCCTTATTCAAGAAGTAGAATGTGGTTTTACAAGTGTATCTCTCCATCATGTTCATCTCAAATCAGACTTGGTCTCTCGGCTTGTTACTGTTGGCGTTAGGTCTTCTCTTCCTTTCAAAATTGTTCACTTACTTCTTGGTAATGATCTTGCTGGGGATAAGGTTGTGCCTACCTTGTTGTAACTGACACTCCTTTGATTGATCAAGAATCTGGCTCTATAGAGGGGGACATTCCAGACCTCTACCCTTTATGTGCAGTTACTCGTTCTATGGCCAAAAAGTCTATTCAAGATGATGCTGACCTGGACTTCAACCTGGCTGACACCTTCATTAGGCAGTCTTTTCATCAGGAACCTTCCAGTCCTGAGATGTCTGGGAAATCTTCAGACTTGTCCTTGTCAGGTCACTCTGATGACATTCTGTCTTGGAAAGAACTTATTCAGGAGGAACAACAAGCTTGTGATCTAGCGCATCTTCTACCACAGGCTGCAAGTGAACAAGAGGCTACTCAAGTTCCTGTCTGTTTTTACTGCAAAAATGGTGTGCTTATGAGAAAGTGGCGTCCACCTGATGTTTCTGCACATGAAGAGTGGATGATCACCCATCAAATTGTTCTTCCAAAGTCTTATCGTCAAGAAACTTTTAGTCTGTCCCATGACAATCCTATGTCAGGTCATTTGGGTATCAAGAAGACCCTTCAACGTGTCAGGAATCATTTCTTCTGGCCTTCCATGAGGTCCGATGTACAGGAGTACTGCAAATCCTGTTATACTTGTCAAATGGTTAGGAAGCCGAACCAGAATATTCCAGAGGCTCGACTTAAGCCCATTCCCGCTTTTGAAGAACCTTTCAGTCGGATCATCATTGGCTGTGTTGGACCATTGCTGAAGACTAGATCTGGTTGTGAGTACCTACTGACTATCATGTGTGCTTCCACCGGTTTCCTGGGGCAATTCCACTTCGTAATATCAAGGCGAAGACTATCATCAAGGCTCTTAGCAAGTTTTTCTGCTTTGTTGGTCTTCCTAAGTCTATTCAGTCTGATTAAGGGTCAAATTTCATGTCTGGCATATTTCAACAAGTTATGCATGAGCTTGGTATTAAACAATACAGGTCATCAGCTCACCATCCTGAGAGTCAAGGTGCTTTGGAGAGGTTCCATCAAACCCTGAAGAACGTGATAAGGACCTACTGCCTTGAAACAGAGAAAGACTGGGATGAAGGTGTCCATCTTCTTTTGTTTGCTGCCCGTGAAGCTGTTCATGAGTCTCTTGGGTTCAGTCCTTTTGAGCTTGTTTTTGGGCATGCAGTCCGTGGACCTCTGAAGCTTCTGAAGGAAAAGTTGCTGGCCGAAGATGATGTCCCAATGAACTTGCTTCAGTATGTCTCTGACTTCCGTAATCATCTCTCTAAGGCTTGTGACTTTGCTAAGTCTACTCTCAAAGAGGCTCAGGGCAAAATGAAAACCAGATATGACCTTCATTCCCAAGATAGAAGTTTTAAAGCTGGTGACAAAGTCCTTGCGCTTTTGCCAGTTCCTGGAAACCCTCTAAGAGCCTGATATTTCGGCCCTTACACTGTCCTCAAAAAGGTCAGTGATCTAAATTACGTCATTTTAACCCCTGGAAGGAAGAAACAAAAACAAATGTGTCACATTAACATGCTGAAAGAGTACATTGACAGAGACACTCAGCAAAAGCCAGTCAATGTGGTAAATACGATTGAACTGGAAAATTCTGAAGAAGATTGTGACTGCCCCTTGGAAAATGAACCTGGTCCAGCCAAACTTAAAAATTCAGACATTCTTCAAAATATTGACTGCAAGTTGTCCCACCTGGACCCTTTTCAACCACAACAGCTAAAGCAGCTCATATTTGAATAAAGTCACATATTCCCTGACGTTCCATCGAGGACTGACATGGTTTACCATGATGTCATCCTACAAGATAATGCCAGGCCTGTAAAACAGCATCCTTACAGAATGAATCCAGAGAAAGAGAAATACCTTAAACAAGAAGTCACAAACCTTGTTAAAAGGACTTTTGTAAAGCTACAGTTGTTTACTTAGGTCATATTGCAGGACAGGGTCAAGACAAAGCAATTGATGCAAAAGTAAAAGTTATGACGGAATTTCCTGAGCCTACAACTAAAAGACAACTAATGAGAGTTCTAGGGATGGCTGGCTACTACAGAAAATTTTGTAAAAATTTCTACATCATTTCTGAACCTTTGACAAATTTACTGATGAAAAAATGCAAAATTTGTGTGGGATGAAAAATGCCAAAATTCATTTGACCAACTGAAAGCTATCCTCAAAAACGCAACAGTTCTCTTATCTCCTAATTTCAAAAAGGAGTTCAAGTTGGCTGTTGATGCCAGTGATATTGGTGCAGGCACAGTTTTACTGCAAGAAGACACTGATGGAGTAGATCTTCCTGTTTGTTACTTTTCCAAGAATGTTTGGCACTTGTTTTGGCTTTACGACATTTTGAAGTCTATTTGGCTTGCTCAGCTACTTCCATCAAGGTCTTCAGTCATCATAATCCCCTCACATTCTTGCATAAGATCAAAAACAAGAATCAAAGATGACTGAGATGGAGTTTACTTTTGCAAGAGTATGATTTAGATATTTCTCACATCAGGGGAAAAGACAATGTTATTCCAGATGCACTTTCACGCATGTAAATGTTACTTCTCTATTTGATTGTGAAAATTGCACTGGTTGTTAGGTATATGATTGTTATGATGATCAATGATACTTTATTTGTAAAGTTTCAAGATTATACTGATTATAAAACTGTGTTAATTTTAACAAAAGAAAGCTTTTAGCAAACCTTTCTTAAAGAGGGGAGGTGTTATGTCTGAGTGTTTATGTAAAGCACTGTATTTCGTTTGTAAATGGAGATTTGTTACATACTATTTTTGCTGCTTTACCAGTCAGCTATCTGTTTATTTTGTTCATCATTTAGCACCCTCTGGTGGTATGTCTGTAGCAAAACATGATCTGATGCAATACCACTTGTTTGTGATGAAATAGACTAGTGCTTTCTAGAGGTTTCTGGCTTCTTCTTGCCTAGAGGGGGCCGGATCACCCAGGACTCCTGTAGATCTTTCCAGATTGTTCCTAGTCTATATAAATGCTGTGATTTTGGTCAGTTGGGGAGAGTTTTTGTTTTGACATCAGAGTTAATTAGTGGTATTAGTGTTATTATAAGATATCACAGTGGATTATTTGTAGAAATTTTTGGACCTAATCAGTGAAGAATAAATTTGTTTAAGTTCTCATTGCTGGTTTTCTTTGTTGTGATTTTCAAGTCATAACAGGGAGACTACCATGTTGACCAAGAACAATGATTGAAATCGGGTCACTAATCTTACCCGTTTTAAGGGATGTTTTCCCCCCCCAGTTTTCCGTCCACCGCCCGCCACTGCGTACATTGCATTAATAAAGTAATCCAAATACAGTAATCCAAACCAAATTTATAATGGCTAATTTATTGCAATCAATTACATTTCCAAAGTGACTTTCCCAACACTGAATATATGTAAGGTTCAACACATTATTTATATTGTGTGACTGTGTGGAATTTCTTTGAATTTCCATGAATTTAATTCCACTTCCTGTCAGTCCAATTCCAATTCAAATTCGACTTCCTGTGGGGTGGAGCCAATTCAATTTAAATTCCAATTCATGAATTTAAAGGAGGCCAATTCTAAAATTCTGAATTTTGCACAAGCCTGCTATTGACCAAACACTGAAACACATCCCCACATTATGATGCTCCCTATGCCATGTTTTACTGTAAGGTTGATTGTAATGAGGTGATGCTTAGTGCTCATTTTGCCTCTACATACACTGCTGGGAGTTGTGACCAAATTGTCCAATCTTCAGTTTCTCAGACCAGAAGATCTTGCTTCTCACTATCTTAGAGTCATTCCGGTGCTTTTTTAGCACATTCCCAAAGGGCAGTCGAGTCGTTTCATGTGGGCTTCCGTCTAGCCACTCTACTGTTGTTTTGACTTAAAAATCACAACAAAGAAAACCAGCAATGACAACTTAAACAAATTTATTCTTCACTGATTAAAAAAAAACTTATACAAATAATCCACTGTTCAATCCTATAATAACACTCTAACGCCACTATGTAACTCTGTTGCCAAAACAAAAACTCTGCCCCTACTGACCAAAATCACAGCATTTATATAGACTAGCAACATTCTAGAAAGATCTACAGGATTCCTGGGTAATCCCGCCCCCTCCAGGCAGGAAGATGCCAGAAGCTTCTAGAAAGCACTAGTCTATTACAGAGAAGTGATATTACATCAGATCATGTTTTGCTACAGACACACCACCAGAGGGTGCTGATGAACAAAATAAATAGCTGACCAGCAAGGCAGCAAAAACAGCATGCAACAAATCTCCATTTACAAATAATATACAGTGCTTTACATAAAATGCTCATACATAACACTGTTAAGGCCTGATTGAAACATCAGAGCTCAATTGAGAGTTTAAAGAAAAAATATTTAGAATGCTTTTGTAAATGGGGTATTTCAGCTTTTTCATTTTTTTATTAAATGTTCAAAACATTCCAAAGACTTGTTTTGGGTTTGACATTGTGCAGTATTGTGAGTCAATTGATGAGGTAAAATGAATTAAATCCATTTAAAAATGAGCTTGAAATATGACAAAACCTGGACAACTCGAAATGGTCTGAAAACTTTCCATATGCACAGTAAATTGGTAGAGGATTCTATTTGATTACTGAAGAAGTCATTGTGGTTACATAGCTTTAATTTTCCTAAAATACATTACCTTCTTTTAGCTGTCATCTGCTAAACAGGAGAAATAAGACCTCACTCCCTCAGGACAAAATTATGTTTGATTGTTCACAGTATTAGAACAATTACTATGAAAAACATCCAGAATAGACAGATTGAGCAAAACTGTTTATTTTCAGTCAATTTTTAATCTTAACTGCACTTAGACTCACTCAGATCACTGTCATCTACAAAGCCAATTATTACTGAAGAAGTGAAATCTTCAGCCTGCTGGTCTGTTGGAAAAAAAATTTCCAAAGCATTTTAGAAAACCATGTGCCCTGTTATCTAAAAACACCCTTAACATATCACTTTTCTTATAGGCTCATGCCAGCAAAACTCAGAGAAAATATTAAAATACTTGGCTCATTTGCAAGCTTGTTTGTAAGTTATTTTGTCAGATAGACAATACGATAATAGTAGAAACCAAAGAAACAAACAAGTTGATTAATTAATTATCAATTGATTCAGTTAAAATTTTATACACAGGACTTGTTGAATTTTTTTTTCTGCCAGATAGCAACTTTTTACATGGATTTAAGGCAAGTGTTTGCAGTTGCAGTAAGTTTTTTTTTTATTTTTAAAACTGCATTATTTAAGTGTTGACGTGATTGCAGTCTTTAAATATAGAAAATCAGAATAGCTCATCCCATGTTTTAAAACAGAAAAAGCGGAACAATTATAGCAGTAAAAACTGGGCACATACTAGTCCCCTTGGGAAATTAGGATCATGTTGCACTGATTATATGCACGAAGATACATGCCATTTGCAAGCAGATGAAATTATCTGAAAGTTGAATCTACATATCATCCCTTTGAACAATAGGTTGCAATGCACAAGCATGATTGTCTCTCTCAGATTAGCTTTCAAGCCACTTACACCCAATAGTAACATGTGGAAAAATATTTTCTAATGTTTTTCCGGCGTGCCCCCTATGACCGAATATTGAAGTGAGTAAAAAAGGGGAATATTTTAGCAAATTGGCTTATATAGGACTTTATATATTTTAGTTCTGGAAATCATTTTTGGAACTCATTAAAAATTTTTGGCTTTACAGCCGTGACCTTCCAGGGTATGGATGTACCCAGCAGTGAAATATGTGCTCAGAGTATTTTTAATTAGGGTGATGTAACCTCAGAATGACTTACAAAGCAGAAACATCTTGTTGTAATATCATCAACAATCTATTTTTTTATTTTTAAAGCAAAACTAGTACAGATTAAAGGTCTGTCACTGCAAGAAACATACAGTATGTTATACCAATAGGCCTAATGTTAAATACAAGCATCACAATGCCCAGAATGGTCAGTAAATTTTAGTATAACTTAGCAAAACATGATGCGAAAAATGTTTCTACTGTTTATCCTCATGATCTTTCATTCAAAATGTTAGCAGAAATTTAATCTTTAATTGAAGTAAAATAATTGAAAAAAGTATTAAGTTCTTGTCATGAAACAAATATTTTTCCCAAAAATATCTGTATCACAATTATTGGCACCCCTTCATTTCATATTTTGCTCAGCCTACCTTTGCCAAAAATAATATCCCTGAGTCTTCTCCTGTAATGTGTGACAAGGCTGGTAAACACATGGTATGGGATCTGATATCCCGTAGCTCTGTAACGGCAAGAGGTAAAACAAAAGCTCTCACTGAAGACCTGAAGTGCCTGCTTTCCAGAGAGTGCTCTGGCGACCCACAGCTAAACACAGTGGCTAAATAAAGATCTGCAAGGAATTGTTTCCACCAACACAACTAATGCTCTCCTGGCACAATTAATGCTCTCCCTGGCAAAAATGATGGAATCACCACTCAGAGGATGTTCATCCAGCTTTTTTACGTAAATAAACGAATCACAGATCAGGCCTCATGAAACACACCTCAAATCAGATTTAATTATTTTCATTAATTGCATTTTTTTTCATCATCAAGTTGAGGAAAAAGATATGGAATCACCTTGTGCAACGTAATTGGCATTTCTAAGCGAAATAGTAGCCCAAATATGAATATACAAATTAGTCTGATGTTACAAGAGAGTGCTTGCAGACCTTAAAGTGTTTTACTCGGCTGAAACATGGCACCAGCAAGACAGCTTGCAACTGAAACATTTGAAAGGATTATGAAACTGCTCAAAGTAGGAAATTCCACATGGCAAGTGGAAAATGATTAAAGTATAAACAAAATGCAAAGGTTACAAAGGGAATACATAAGAGTAGACCACGGAAGATATCGAAACCTCAGGACAGAAAACTCAAACCAATATGTCTCAAAAATAGAAAATGCACAAGAAAACAAATGGAGGAGTCAGTGTGTGTGTGATAAAACTGTAAGTGAAATGGGATTTACATACAGAAAAGCCAAACAAAAACCAGCAGTGACACCTTAACAAAAGGAAGCAAGATTACAGTGGGCTAAAGCAAGGAAATAATGGACTATGGATGACTGGATGAAAGTAATATTCAGTGTTGAATCATGACTCTGCATTGGCCAAGGTGATGATGCTGGGAGTTTTGTCTGGTGTCGTTCCAATGGAACATATAACATAAAATAACATAACATAATATGAGTGGTGAGAACACACTATTCAGCCTAACTAGGCTTACCAGTTTCCCATCACTAAAGTGAACCTAACGCTTCAGGACTAGATGGTATCTTGTTTATATCAAGCCTAGACTTGAAGGGCTCTATCTTTCACACTGCCCTACCCGTTGCCACTACCCGCAACCCGTGAATTACGCATTTAGCAGCTTCCACTATCCCTAAACGGTATCTTGCGGGCACACTACCCGCTATGCATTATGCCGACTCCCTTATTTGTGCCTGGAGGTGTGCCCGTGGGCGTGTTTATGCGCTTTCCCTACAATTGCTATCTTGACCACACACGTTCGGGAAAGCGTATAGCGGGTCCTCAAACCACCCGCGACCCATTTGGGCTTTTACAAGAGAACGCCCAGGTGGCTTGAATGCGCGTCCACTTGGACACATGTGGATGTGCACGTGCGGCTCCACTTCCCGAATTAACTGGCCTATAAAAAGCCACCTTGCTTTAGCCTCAGTTGAACCCCTGAGAAAATGGCAGAGATGGTACTAAATCGCCTGTTAAATATTAGAAGACGCCCAGAATACGTGTACCGCCAGCGCACCAGCTACCTGGGCCTTTCAGGTAAGTCTATAATGTTTGTATTTTGTATCAATCATTTTTTCCGCTTTTATAATAGTATATAATTACAAGTATTATATATAATTTATATTAATGATATATATTATATATAATATCAGGGCCGGCGCTAGACCTGAAAATTTGGGGGAAAACATCCATCCCTTTATTGACTACAGTTAGTCCTGGCTAATTCTAGATGGTTTTCCTTTATTAACACGTTTTCCAATTCAAGAATAATCAAGTGGCAATTGAAGACACGGCTTCTCTCCCCCATGCGATCAAACAGCGACAAAATAATGGGCTACATTCAGTACAGAAAAATAATTTAATTATAAATAGGTCTATGCACTGGCACTCAGCAACTGTAATTTTTTTTCCAGCGAGAACGGCATTTCAGAATTCTCTTGCAAATGAAGCTAATTTCAGCGACAAGTAGGCACACCTGTTTTTGCAGCACGGTCATGCAACTTGCTGTAAAAAATAGACAGCTGTCCGATTGGAAAATGTAAACGGACGAAACCACGTACTGTCACCAGAATTACCTTCATTCGCTGAAGAGTTCTGAAATGCCACTCTCGCTGGAAAAAAGTTATGTCGCTGAGTGCCAGTGCATAGACCTAATTTTATTTTTCTAAAAATGGATTTTGTTCTATGCTTCATTTCAGACGGGAGAGGGAGTTGGAAGTGCACGGCGAAACGCATTTTTTTCTTTTTATTTTTTTTTGAAGTGTCCATCACAAAAGGGTAGGCTTGATGTTTTTTTTTTTTTTATTACATACCAAACATTAAACAATTTGTCAATGTCAAATAATAATAATAATAATAATAATAATAATAATAATACAATTCATAATTAACTTAACAAAAACAGATTCTCCCCTGTCTGGATTTGACCTCATGCTTGAGCAATTTAACTTCGGAGAAACATGGCGACCTTCCTCTCTCCATCACTGGTTTCGGTTTGAGGATTTGGGATAGCGCAGCCTGCTCCTAAAAGCAATGGCACCTGGAACACTGATTGGTTTAACTGGCATAATGCCCAAACCACGCCAATGCATAATATAACGGGTAGTGCAGGTGTTTTAGGGATATAGGCAGGTGTGCAAGATAGCAACTTTGGCGGGGGAACGCCTCTTACACAATGCTAAATCCCCAAATAAGGGGTTTAGGGACTCTGGCGTAAGATAGGGCCCGAAATCTCCCAGAGTTTCTGCCTCTTTGATAAGGCCAGGCAAGCTATTCACACTATGTTTACTCTCTGTGTGAAAAAATATGTCCAAATATCTGTACTAAATGTACCCTCAACTAACTTTCACTTGTACCACTGAGTTCTGCTAATATAATTTAGCCCAGGTAATCCGGCTCAGTTAACTTTGTTGATCCCTTTAACATATTTAAAGACCTCAATCAGATCACCCCAAAGTCTCCTTTTACTAAGAATGAAGATAATACTCTTCAGCCTCTCCTCATAGCTATTATCTTTTATACCAAGTTCTTTGAACTTTTTCTAAAGCCTCTATGTCTTTCTTGAAGTACAGTCCCCAGAACTGTACTTCAGTTCTGTGAGCACACAATACTCTAATTGTGGTCTGATGAATGTATTGTACAAGAGACGCACAACCTCCTTAGATCTATACTCTACTTTTGGCTATATATCACAGCATCCTATTGGCTTTTTTAACTGCTACAGCTCAGTGACTAGAACCTGTAGGGGTTTGGTCAAAAATCACTTTTAGATCCTTTTGAGGTAGAGCACATTCCAATTTTAAACCTGCCATAAAGTAATCCTGTCTCATGTTTTTATTTCTGACATGTGGAACTTTACATTCGACCATGTAGAATTTCATTTGCCACATTTCTGCCCACTTCTGAATTCTATCTAACTCATTTTAAATTACTTTTGTAGACCCTAATCTGTTTGCCAAACCTGCCAATTTAGTATCATAACTAATTTGCTGGCAATGTCCCTGTCAAGGTCATTAACCCCTTGGCGCAGATATAGATGCCGGCATCCGTAAATTCCAAAATTTAATTCTTAAGTAATTCAGTAATTGAATTTCCAAATGTCTTGCTTCCTGGAATAATTTTCCAGAGTCTCTTTGGTACAAATACCGAGTTATAAAACTGGAATCGGCTCATGCATAACAGGAAAAAATTGCATTATTTATATCCTGTGCAAAGGGGTCAATATAGTCAAGAAAGAGCATGGGTTCCAACACCGATCCCTGAGGGACCGCTGCCCACAATACCTAGCCTGGTTGAGATCCCTCTGACCACAACTCCTTGTGGAATTTTTTTTCTGTACCTAGTTCCAGATCCATTCCAAATTACCTCCTAAAATTCCCACAACCCATTATTTAAAATTTAGTCTTTCATGTGGCACTGTATCAAATTTTCTCTGAAAATCCAAGCCTATGATATTATAGGTCCTGCTCTGATCATAAGTCTCTGTGGCCTCTTCAAGAAATTCCAAAAGTTCGTCCAGCATGACCTTTCATTACCGAAACCATGTTGGGTATCCTTCAGGATGTTATTTCATTAAAGAAATGATTTCAGCTTATCTTTAATAAAAGCAGCGACATCCTTATGACAGCATGTAATTGTAATTCCCGCACTGAAGTAAATTTCCACTCAATATAGTGAATAAAAAAGACAACTCAAGTTTCACTCACGTATACTTTGTAGGGAAGAAACAGACAATCAGAGAAAAAAAATGGAACATAAATGAATTTCCCTCTGCTGGACAATCAACACAGAAAGGGAGGGGGAGCACTAGGTAGTGCATCAATCAATTCAAGCAAACAAAACAACGCCAAACGAGTGGAAATTTAGCTCAAAATTAGTAAAGCTCATACAGACTTTGGCTAAGCTATTGTCGTTCTCCGTTGCTGTCACGACTGCCAAAGCATTCTTTGGCCTCATAGGCTAAACCTATTTGAGGGATGGAAAGATAGCGACCTTCAGTTTTTTCATTATTTTAGCATTATTGTTATTTTAAGGATTGTGCAACTTCACAAAAAAATTGTCATAATATCTGGAGTCAAACAAGGCCCTTGAATTTTAGCTGTCAGTTGGCTCGGCTTACCCCATTAATGGGGCAAGTTGATCCAGCCAGTAGGGTTATTTGAGCCATTGCACTAAATAGGGAATTTCAATGACAAATTTTGTTGAAAACAATATTAGACCCGGGTTGATGAGTAACAATTATGTTTAGAGGAATAATGTGATACTGAATTGAAATTGCAATTGTGTTTGGTGTCCCGATCTTTCAAGATATTCATTACTTGAAAATGAGGAAACGCAAGGTAACATAAAGATAGTACTTTCTCTAAAAAACACAGAACAATTACTTAATTAATACACCAGCAAAAAAAAAAAAAAATATACAGTAAAATAACTACACAAATGTATCGGAAAATTTAAAAAAGAAATGAATGTTTAAATATGTATACACAAGATAAACACATCGGCACAAAAATGACCAGGGCCTGTATTAAGCCATATTCATAGAGGGAGAATAACAGCCTAATCGACTGCTCCATTTCTCGAGCCCACGGCGCATGCATTGTGAACTTTCGCCACACTTCAACGTTGTAATGGAGCAAAAAAAAACAAGCCAGAAAAGCAAACTTTTCAAAGGAAGAGATTCATGTATTACTACAGGAAATATAGGTGCGGAAAGATGTGATGCTTTCTCCTCTGACAAACAAAGCAATGAATAAATGTAAAACCCAAATATGGAGAGACATAGCTCTTAAAGTTACGGCATGTGGGATGGCCACTCGCACAGTGGACTAAGTACGAGATAAGTGGAAGAACCTAAAAACTGACACACTTCGAAGAGTTATGGATGAAAAAAAAACGGGAGGTGGTCTTCCAAAACTGCCAGAACCTTTTGAGGATGCAGGGCTTGGAATACAAGGCCTCAGTGATCCCATGGTGAAGGGCTTGAATGGTAAAAGAGCTTGAATGGTAGAATTGATTAATTGTTGGAAATACCAATTTTTGTGTATTTGGTGCATTGTCCAGTGCATGATGACGATAGGAAACTGACTACTGTCCCAGTCAGAAAAAGAAATTGATTGTTCAATTTCTTGACTCATTTATTGATTGACTGATCGACTCATTGATTGACTGAGGAAAATAATTTGGTGCAGTGGTGCATGATGACAGTAGACTGTTTTGAATTTTACAGGTCCCATTCAGAGTTTTTATGCGCCATCATAATTGCAAACATTTAACTTTTTTTTTTTTAATTTACCCATGTCTTCTATTAGAAAGCTAAGGAAGAACATGTTCAGAATGAACTGACAAACTCCATTTAGCACTGTTCTTTCCACTTTATATGAATGCTTGTATTTACTTTTCAGTAACTTTTCCTGATGTGTTTGGCACTGCATCAGCAGGTACATAGCCACTGGGCGAGCCTGACGGCGAGCCACTTTTCATTTTCATATTTCTTTTCTTCACAGCATATGCATATGTAGTGTATCTATGAACCCTATTAAACTTAGGCCAAAATGTGATTTTATTGTACATATTTTACTATATATTTCATAGTATTGGAGGTCGCTAAACTTCTTCTGCAAATATAAGGGGCTTTTTTGGGAAATGAAGATGCATTTGCTTCTAATGTCAGTGCACTCAGAATATGTTTTAATTATCTCTGTACTTTGTAGGTTTTTAACATAATTGCTATAGAGGAACCAATATTTTATACTTTCCTTGAGTAAATGTGCTTATTTTTGCAACTTAGTGTCATACACAGAATATAAATTAATTGCATGGTATGTCATCATAAAATTTAGTGAAGTTTCTTTTAAATTTATAACCAGTTTATAGTTCAGTACATGGATTTGTTTTCCTTTTTTTCCTGATGTGATGTTCCTGCCGTATTTCCTACTGACACGCTGAAGAGGTGAGTAACCATCATTTGTTAAATATGTTCTGATTTACTGCTCTTTTTCACATTCTGTTCGGAAGTCTGTGTTTTTATTCTGACAATTTTGCTCTCACCAGTCATCATCCCTATAAAAAAATGTCATCAATATCATGAATGACAATCTTCCTACCCGCTCACCCACCCCTACTGCATCGGTCTTGATGAAGTCCAAGGCTGTGCTCGTAGGAAACACCCTGACCTAAACTTTCCAGTTTTTCTCCGCTGCTTTCCAAATGAAATCGTAATTATATTTAATTATACTTTGAAAGAAGAGGTATTAAGCCAAGCATTGCAAGCTTTCACTGTTCAAGTGCTTGCCTTATGTGGAATTGTTCACATTCACTTGCAGTAAGCTTCTAGTGCCTGGAGAAATGGTTGACCTACCTGGAGATGAGGATACAACAGATCTAAAGCCATGACACTGAGGCCCTGATCGGCAGTCATGTCTCACAGCTCCAGCCACAACCTCACAACCCAGTAGCTCTGGCCGACTGCCTTGATCAACACGCACCCCACGAGTGCTACCAATATCAAATGCTCCAGTTACATTATCATGGTCATGGTCAAATACTTCTACCATGGACAATGAACCACAGCCCAGCACCTCTGGTGGGCAACAGCATAAAAGACAAGAAAAAGTTGGAAAAGTAGGCGTGAAGCAGAAATGTGCAGACCAGGCACGACTATCCAAAGGGGTGTCTGAATTGAAAGAAGAAGAGCAAAAATATCTCCAAAGCCAAATTGAAGTGAACGAGGCACTGTTGAAAATTATGCCTTCTGTAGAAAGAGTGCTGACGGCCCAAGAACGGCTGCTTAATTTGAAAATAAAGGAACTGGAAATAAAGTAGAAAAATAAATACTACTGCTAATGCATTTCTAATAAATGAAATGACAAATTTGGTATTGTTATAATTTTTTGAAAGGTTTTGCCATACTCAAATTGTCATTCATTGTCATTCACATAAAAACATTTTGGTAAAATATTATTTGATAACTTCTGGGGTTCTATAAATTGAGAGGTTAATGGGCACTGTTATGGCCCCCGTCTAGGGAAAAGCTGTAACAGCTTTAAGTGAGCATCCCCTTTCCCGTCCCCAGAACACGAAAACACACCATAAGTGTGAAAAAGATAACAGAATTTATTGTAATGCTTACACATGTCGGCCCCGGAGAGCTACAGGCTCCAAAGTGGGGAACTGCTTACACGTCAGCCCCAGAGAGCTACAAGCTCCAGAGTGTGCAATGCCAAAACAATGAACAAAAGAATCTGAATTCAAAAACTAACTACTTTTCCTAACTGAAAAACAAAGGACAAATCAACTTACCTAACTTCCTAACATAACCAGGAGAAAAAGGAATAAACTAAACGGCACCCACTCCTTACAGCTCTTTACAACACACAGGGCTAAACGACGTATAGACTATACACAACAACTGCAACCAGTCAGATATAGATTATCGTTTCGTAACAAGTTCAACAAATATACGTTTGTATTTTCAAGAATCAACACTACGCGCAACAACAAAAGCAACAGATGCATTTCTGGGGGTGAGGAAGGGAAGACTGCCGGCACACTGCTTCCGCAAATTCTTATGGCGTCGAGGTTCTGGTCAGGTCCAATCGTATGCAGCTTCATTAGTAGGATCACCTGTAAGATAGCAATTAGGCACACATACGTCCTGGGACATAACAGCACTGAATGAGCAAAGAAAAAATAATAGTGGAAGACATTTAATTTTGATCCTCAAGTGACACATTTTAGCCATTACTGGTGAAAATGCCCATGTATTGATGATATAAGTTGTGCCATATTTTCACACTAGTATTAGTCTGTCTAGTGCACACATTTTGTGTTTAAACATCTCAAAGGCTGTTGGATTGTGGGACAAGTGAAATTGTAGTTTTATGCAAAAAAAAAACCCTTCAATCAGTTACTGTAATTCAGTGCTTCTCAAACTTTCTGTCATTCCCAACTTTGGAGAGGGGGGATTTTCAAGCCCCACCTGTCTCTCATCGACCCAACTAAATGGTAATGAAATAGGTTAAGTTTTAAATGTATTTAAATGACTACAAGTCATGAATCAAGGAACAACATCAAATAACGGATAAATTCAATAATTAAATAAACTCTGATTACACTACAGCCATGGTCTGGCGAGAAGTCTATTTCGTAATATAAATCTTGTCATTTATTGTTCCTAACGGAAAAATTCACTGATGGAATGATGTTCCTATTTCCCAACTTTGCCACCTGCGCAAGTCTTCTTTTACAAGTTGGCATGATGATCTGATGATTGTTATGCTAATAACAGGAATAATACGGCCGAATACGAGAGACGACAGAAGCGCCACCCCAATGTGCGGCGGCTTATCGAACTGAAATCAATCTGAATGCCTGGGAATACACAACACATCCGCAGCACTAAGTTTCTGTACATTATCAGTTTTTGTGAGCGAGGTTGAATAGGGAGATTAGCTACGGCGATTGTCAAGCACAGCAAGTGGCGAATTCAGGCGTGGCGCAGTTACAGTACTTGGAGTTGGGGAGGAGGCATGGCTGACCTTCCTTGGGAAGAAAAGGGGCACTGTGGCGGATTTTACTCTGAAAAAAGGCAGCTATGATGGGATTTAATGAAAAAAGGGGCAGCTATGTCGGGAGTGAATAGGGCATGGCACAGTGCCATGGCTAAACGCTGTACATATAACACTGCTGTATTCAAACACAGTGGAAACATTCCATGTTTTACACAGCACGTGTCAATAAATCACTTCCAGTCATAGTGATTTTAGTGATAGCTTGGTTCCTGTGATAGTAATGCCACTGTTTAGAAGTATTGTTGTGCAACATTGTCCCTTGCTGCCTTTCCCCTAACGAGGCAAGTTCAATCAGGAGAGACTCAGGTGAAATCAAGAAAATTAATTATGCGTTGAGCATAAGTAGAATTCAATTCAATTTTATTTATAGCGCTTTACAGAGAGTAAAGGGCAGACCACAGACTAATCCCTAATCCCAGAATAGCAGGCAAAAAAACTCCCTGTAGGGAGAAAAAGCCTCGAACGGTGGTGAGAAAAAACTCCTCAGTGAGAAGAAATCTCAGGAGGAACCTGGCTATTCTGGGGAAGCCCATCCTCCGCTGGCTGAATAATAAATTGATTGGTAAATTAGGAATGAGAGGATCAGGACAGCAGGAAGACAGCAGTCAGAATTAACATGCTTAAAATCAGACAAGTCTTTGGCGCTTGGACTCTTCGGAAGACTCAGTAGAGCAGGAGCACGGCTCAGAGCAGCAGCTGGAAAATCCCCCCAAAAATTAGGGGGCGGAAGCCCCCCAAAAATGCGGCCTGATGAATCCCCCAAAGAATGGAAGGAATACTCACCAAGCTGGAACATCATAAAGACAGAGAAGCACGGGCTGCTGAGAGAGGAAAACATGGTGAGCATGACATGGGACACGAATGAGGTCTAAAGAACTATATAATCTAGATATTCAAGCAAAGCCCTGCATTTTTTTTTTTTTTTTTTTGATGATGATGAAGATGGGCTGCAAAGCCCTGCATTTTTTTTTTTTTTTTTTTTGATGATGATGATGGGCTGCAAAGCCCTGCATTTTTTTTTGATGATGATGATGATGATGATGGGCTGCAAAGCCCTGCATTTTTTTTTTTTTTTTGATGATGATGATGATGGTGATGATGATAGGCTGCAAAAGCCTTTTTTTTTTTTTTTTTTTTTTTGATGATGATGATGATGATAGGCTGCAAAGCCTTGCTTTTTTTTGATGATGATGATGGGCTGCAAAGCCCTGCATTTTTTTTTTTTTTTTTTGGATGATGATGATGGTGATGATGATAGGCTGCAAAGCCTTGCGATTTTTTTTTTTTTTTTTTTTGATGATGATGATGATGATAGGCTGCAAAGCCTTGCGTTTTTTTTTTTTTTTTAAATGATGATGATGTTAGCCAGCCATGGCTCAGGCTGCGAAGGTCTGCTTGCGAAAACACAATAGCCATCATTGGCTATGAGGCTGCTGGCCCCACATGCATTTAGCGTATGACAATGAAGCCAAAATGCCAACCACCAACCACCAGTTATTTGCAAGCTTACCATGAACTGAAGAGGCTTCTGGGGATCTTTAGGCTTTGATGTTTGCAGATGTTTGGGCATACGTGGGATGCGATTGCTGAAGATGACCAGTGCCTTCTTTGATAGAGAGTGTACATATACCTTGCATGGACACTGAAGAGCGGCACTTATACTGAACAAATGATCCGGTTATTGCTTGGGGCTATTGCAATAGGCTTGGAAAAAAGGGACAGAACATCTAGCTCCAAACTGATCCCCAGCTAAAGACCTCATGTAAGGTAGAGTTTGAAGTGACAGCAACAACCAATGACGAGAAAATCAAAAGATTGCAGACCCTCGCCCCTTAAAGCATTAGCAGAGTGACAATGAGTAAAATTTTCCAATTAAAACGATTTTTTTTTTTTTTTTTTTAAGGCCAAGGCTCCTGAAAACCTGGAAATTAAAGTGTGACAAGGAAAGCGTGACCTGGCGATAAAGTATTTATTTATTTTGGCGTGATGTTAGCCAGCAATGGCTAAGGGCTGCAAAGCCCTGCATGCAATTAGCAAGTGACAGCGGAAATACAGATAAAAGCCAACCACCAGTTATTTGCAAGCTTACCCTGGACTGAAAAAGGCTTCAGGGATCTTTTGGGCTTAGATGATTGCAGATGCTTCGGAAGCGAGCGTGGGATCGTATGCTGAAGATGACCGGGCCTAGTTGTTAGAGAGGCCGAGCGTTACCTTGCATAGCTGCTGAAAGCGACGCTTATTCTGAACAAATGATCCTGGTATTGCTTGGGAGCTCTTAGAAATAGGCTTGGAAAAGATGGGTCAGAACATCATGCACCAAACTGAACCCCAGCTATTAGAACTCTGATATAGTGGAGTTTAAAGTGACATACATCAACCAATGACAAACAAGACATTCAGAGGTTGCAGACTCTCGCCCTTTAAGGAATTAGCAGTGGTGACAATGAGCAAAACTTTCATGTTAAACCGATGCCTTTTTTTTAATTTTTATTTTTTTTAGCAATACGGGCTGACGAATAGACATGGAGAAAAATTAAGAAAACAGTTCCCAGATCCCGATCCCGATCCGGATCATCTCAGGAGGACCTATAAACGATAGACACTCATGACCTGAGAAAAATCCAAGATGATCTGATCAGCGGTTGTTGAGTTAAGCGGGCAGACAGGCAGACATTACGATTAGTAATATTCTAAAACTGCAATAGATGCATCGGCGACAGTGACTGAAATGAGTTTTAGTGGCAAAAGCAGAGAATCGCATAACGTCCTCCGGCAAAATCATGAAGTTTTGGAGCAGATTGGAGCAAGACCCTTCTCATGTAGAATTTGGCGAACTCTAAAAAGCAGAAGGGAAGCTGAACCTAGAGAGGGGACTGGAGTACCTAGAAGAAACCAAGCAAACACGAGGGGAACAAGCAAGCTCCACGTGGAAAGGCCCCGGTCGGATCTTAATCCATGACCATCGCTGAGAGGCAGCAGTACTAACCACTGAGCCGCCCTGAGTTTTGATAATTATGCTTCCCTTGGTGGCTTTATAACAGAACAATAATGCGTTTGCGATGCCAAGACATGCTCCAAATGCAACAGGCTACGGCAATGGTGAAATTTCGTGCAGTGCTAAGGATTAGAGCTTAGGCAAAGACCGAGGCCATTTTCATGCAAACCACTGACCTTGAAAAAAAACCACCGAACCCGACGGAAGGGCAGCATCGGTAAAACTGAGAATCACTGGATGAACAAATCACATTATAGAAAACGTCATGCCAATCCAAAGAGTCAATAGTCTTGACCAAACTTTCAAATCGGGCGGCGGCCCTGGACAGGGATAGACGTCATGCAGTTTAGGCACGCACGAGGCCGAACGCAGTAGATGGGAATTGGAGGCGTGACTTTGGGGAAATACACGAATCAGTTGAGAAACACGTCAAACAATACCAACCTTATGACCACGCCCCCAGACCAAGGGCAATTAATATGCGTAATAAATGCAGCACGCTAATCCTAATAGCAACATCTTTGTTCGGCATATGCTCAAGGGAGGTATTCTGATAAAACTCATTATGACAGTTTCCTAAACCGAACACAATTCAAGCACCAATCAAGTACATAAGCATCTAGCAAAACATGGGATAACGTAATATTAGAGCTCTAACGCCGGCATTTCCGCTGGATCTGAGCCATGTATACCAACGATACGATTTTTAAACCGACAGCGCACTGAATGAACACAAGGCCTGCAATTTACATGCTACAACGATGAACAATTTTTTTTTTTTTTAAATGTGTCCGCGATATTTTGAGACTTGACCCGTCAGCCTCCATACGGGTTATATTCCGGTGTTATACCGGTGCATCTCGGCAAACCAGAACATCATCAAAAGACGATTAATCCCAGTAACTTTCGATTCCAAAGGAAACTAAACTATATCACGGATTCACAAACGCGAGACCAACCATTCCAAGAACCACCTCTTTCAACTACGATGATCACGACCGACAGTCAATGAAAAACGTAAAATTCAGCATCTCAGAAAACGGAACATCACTTTTTAACACTGGAATAATCGACTACTGAAAGAATGAACATGTACAGCACTCGAGACATGGACGGGGCTCCATTTGCATGAATTACCGCAGCAAAGCAGCGAGGCATGGAGGCGAACTGCCTGTGGCAAAGGGCTTACGCTGAAGCGAAGGCTGGGAAGCTGGCAAAATTAATGCGCGTAGGGTCGAGGCGGACGGCGTGGTTTGGATGATGCCAGTCTGAATCGAAATGGAGGCGAGCGTAGATTACGAGAACGGAGCTAATCTCAGCGAACGCAGCACGAGCGAACCAGAGCAGAGAAAAAGATACTTTTTAAAAAAGACAGCAATATAACGATTGGCTAGCGATGCGACTGAGGTGTGCCACGGTTGGATGAAAGAGATCAGCTGCTACACCAGCTGACTGCTCAATTGACAGCCCCAGACATTGACTGCAGAGGTTTATGGGCGAGCATACGAGTGAATGAAGAGATAAACAGCTGGCGTGTGAGAGAGTCTTCCTGACTGAACTTTCGAAGCTTCATTTCTTTCTGTGAGAGGTACATTGACTGCTGTTGGTATGTCTGCTTCATCCTCCTCATCAGTGCCTTCTTCCTCATCAGAATCTTCTGCCTCTGGAAGCCTTAGTTTACAGGGATGGTTGAGAAGTAACAAATAAACTGTGATCATGTTGATGCCTTTTCTTGTTCAGCACGAAGATGTCTCAAGCAGTGAAATCTTCAATTCGCACAGGCCAGGGACCTCTCCACAGCTACTCTGGTATGGCTGTGGCTGTTGCTGTAGTTCTGCTAATGCTGGTCTTGTGGATTAGGAAATTGTGTTAATAGCCAGTCGTGTTGCACGAATCCACTGTTTCCAAGGAAAAACCCAGAGACTGGCTCACAGTCTTTTTTTCTCAAATGCTTCAAAGAGTGCAGACTGTCGTAAAATTCTTGCATCATGAATGCTGCCAGGCCATCTTGCAATAACATCAATGAAGACAAGCTTGGCATAGCAGACCACCTACAAACAAACCAACGATCAAAAAAGTAGGTCTACTACCAATGGCAAGTTACCTGGCTGTCTTTTTCTCAACAAAGAATGCAAAAGCTGTCTCTTTAATGTCTCCTGCAATTAGCACAAGTTTTCTAGGTTATCTTCAAAATTTCAATACACGTACATGAAACAGGAACCACCGCACAGGCATAACCATGGGCGTTTGCTATTAATGATATCAGAATCAATATTCTTTATATTATTCGCATTCACATCCATTTTTTTTTTGGTGGTCGGGGGCAATAATCAATACGATCACAATTTAGTTTTTAAATTTAATTGATTGAATGGTGATCCCCCCCCCGTTCACAAACTGGTACTCGTTGACTTTTGGTTGACTTCTGGGACTTTGGGATCCATCTATGCAGCCAATTACATTGGGAAATCTGCTTATGCTTGCAAACCAGGGGCAGCGTTAGACTTGAAAATTCCGGGGCTAATATCCCTCCCTTTATTGACAACAATTAGTCCTGGCTAATTCTAGATGGTTTTCCTTAATTAACATGTTTTCCAATTCAAGAATAATCAAGTGGTAATTGAAGACACGGCTTCTCTCCCCCATGCGATCTAAAAGCGACAAAATAATGGGCTATATTCAGTACAGAAAAATAGTGTATGTGGTTTCGTCCATTTACATTTTCCAATCAGACAGCTGTCTATTTTTTACAGCGAGTTGCGTGACTGTGCTGCAAAAACAGGTGTATGTACTTGTCGCCGAAATTAACTTCATTCGCTGAAGAGTACTGAAATGCCCTCACCGAGTGCCAGTGCATAGGCCTAATTATAATTAAATTATTTTTCTGTACTGAATGTAGCCCATTATTTTGTCACTTTTAGATCGCATGGGGGAGAGAAGCTGTGTCTTCAATTGCCATTTGATTATTCTTCAATTGGAAAATGTCAATAAAGGAAAACCATCTAGAATTAGCCAGGACTAATTGTTGTCAAAAAAGGGAGGGATATTAGCCCTGAATTTTCAAGTCTAAAGCCGCCCCTGTTGCAAACGTCCTTTTTTCTTGGCCTCTACGCCAATTATACTGTGGTTAGATGCCTTCATGGTGGTCTTTCGTGCGTCCCCGCATCCGTAAACCTTTTTGCCTTGTCAGCGCTTTAGCACCTTCAGTTTTTCATGGATCTTTTTCATAATTTAAATGTGTATTTATGGGCTGAAAATCTAGGCCAAGTTCGATTTTGGCCATGTTTGGCCAAGCGGGTGCAGTGGCTTTGCCACTATTTTTGTAACATAGCCTCATGCTGGTCAGGAAAGACAATCCAATCCTTATGCCTGTTCAGCAGAGCGACTGTAACTGTTGCGAGTATGCAACTTGAAGTTGCTTGTTACATGCTAATTAATTCGCCATAAACATCCTGATACAAACCACTTGCATAAAAGGGCTAGAAACACTTGGAGAATTGGAGGAAGGATTCCAAGGTGATTTGGGAGCTGTAAATATTCAGAAATTTCATCTGTGATGTCAGTTCTGTGCTGCCTTCTGAAGCAAAACTTTTCAAACAGTTCCTGATCATCGCACTTATCAAATGGATGAGAATGATCATGGAAAATATGATTTCTTCTCGACAGATTTCGTCTTCTATGTCGCCTGATTACGGCTGCCATATTGGATAATAGCATTTTAATCCTACCTCTGCAAGATCTTAGTTTATTCTCAGAATACCTGGTGCTTTGACGTAATGATGTGTCCATGACAACCAAAGAGCAAGGTTTAAGAAGAGGCTAGATTTAAGATGGTCAGAACTGCACTATTATGCCGACATGAATACAGGCCTAGGCCTGCAGACCCTTAATGCATGAATACAAATGACCAGCTGTGATAAAAACATGTACGTGCATCCATGTTCAGCATATGTTTCATGTGCTCAGATCTATGTTTTGAAAGCTAGTTTGCAGCTCTGTTTAGCTGAACCTCTAACAGCTCTTGGCTGCAGAAGTCCTTGGAGAATATCCTCCTTGATGAATAAGGCTGTGTCTTCAGGCTTTAATATGAAAATGGAACTCTGGCTTTCAAATTTGCTTGCCATCCTCTTGAGGAAGACTCCTTCATACTCTTTTCAGGTAAGGGGTCTCTAGGGTAAAAATTAAATTTTTTTGAAAATTTTTTCAATGTTCAATATTTTTGATTTTCACATAAAATAAATAAAATAAATAAAGGAATGCAGTGATATGCCAGTAAACACCAAGAACCAATGTTTTTCCTCTGCCTCAATTGTTACTTGTGACTTTAAATGCAAATTACCGAAAATCACAATTTTGACTGATTTTCAACCTTGTGGCATTCATAAAATCATAAATAATCATCTGATTGACTTGAAATTTGGACTGAAGTTGTGTCTGTTGGAGATCTATGAAATGACATAGGATTTTCTAGATAGGTGCACCCCTGGGGGGTTAATTTTGAAAATGAAGCAAGTTGATGATTGTGATTTTCGTTATGGTTACATAACAGAGCTCATTAAATATTCATAAATCTTCCAAACAAAAAAATCCTATGTCATTTCATAGAACTATCTTAAACCTTTCATATGGGACTAATTTGAGTAAAGTTTGACCATGGGTTATTGAAATATCAGTGCCACAAAATATTTTCAGATTTTGAAATTAGCGTGCCGTTTCCATGGCAACCATGTAAATTTTTATGAAAATACTACATTGTATGAGGTTAAAATCATGTTGAGTATGTTTTTTCCTTAGTTTTACATTATTATGATTATTTTACCCTTTACCCTGAGGACCTCTTAATAATGTCTATACGTACAATGTCATGCAAAGCCCTTGATTTTCCACTGACCTTGACGACTGCAAAATCCCCTGCAATGAATTCTTCATCATCACTTCAGTCATCAGAGTCATCACCCAGTATGACATTGGGTTTGGATTCTAAAGTGCTTGCATCCCTGTCTTCTTTGGAGGGAAAGACATTCTTTTTTGTCGTGCGCTCATCACACATCTTCATCTTGTTCTTGACCCTCTGTCAGCTCAGCCTGGGTGTGCTCATGAGGATCTTGCTGCTGTCCTCCTGTCTCCCACTCTTTGTTGGCTTCCATGGGCTGGCCTTTGGAATTGATTATACAACAGCAGGAAAAACATACTGAGTAGCGTGTGTACTAAAGGTCAGCTGACAGTTCACATATACAGTAACAGTGACACGATGACATCACCTGCGTAATAAATGCATCGCTGTAACATGGCAAAGGTGTGATGATTCCCTGTCAGGTTATAATAAAAGGGGAGCATCCACTGACTCGCTTTCTCTTTGCCCACTCTTTCCTCCTCTAATGGCCAAAACAAACCAAGCTTAAGGATGGCGCTCGTGTCTGGAATTTGCACTAACGGTGCAGTTCCATGCAGCCTACCTGCTCACAACTTTAAATTCAAGACTGCAAATCTCCCATTTAAATAGCTTGCGTCGGGCTTGCTGCTAGGTAATCACAAAACTTGCTAACCTCTTAGGCCCTGAGCCTCTGGTTCGAAAATGGCATGCCCAAAATGAAATGAGTATATCTCTGCAACTACTAGGTCCATTTGAATTATCTTGGAATCATAATAAAGGTAACACCATTCAGGATTTCTGTCGTGGTGTAAATATCAGTATATATGTCACTGAGTCAGAGTAAATGGAGATGGAAAACAGCATAAATGAATGATCTCATTTTGCGCCTAACAAAGTTATACTTCTACGCCTTGTGAACTTATTTGGTTGCAGTCTGAAACCTTAAAAAAAGTTACAACCAAGAATCTCATCATTATCTGTGCCAAAGTTTATTCTAATCAATTAAATCAGAGCAAAATTAGAGAGGAATGTCAAGGTGGCTTCTCCAGATAGGAAGTTCGGGTACCTTGTGTGCCATTTCAGATTTCGTTGGTACCAGACTGTAAAACCGATTTTATTTTACTTATATGTCACTACAGGCAGACATTCCCTCCAAATACAACCACTTTTTTCATTTAAAAAAATTTTAAAATATTTTTATTATTATTATTTCTGCGAGTCCTATATACATTTTCCCATTCAAAGAAAATATATACAAAGAAAATGAAGTTTGACTCCACTGGGGCAGATTTATAAAAATAAATAGATAAATAAATATTAATTTTTTAAAAAGAAGCGAATAAACAAAATTATAAACACAAAGAACAAAAACCTCAGCAATTATTTATACAAGAATAATGCTATGACTGTCAAAATAGGTGCATGCTATTGCGGGGCATGAACTCTAGTTTTCCAAACTGTAGCGCTTCAGTTTAATCACCAGGTTACATCAGCTGACTCATTTCCTGCTGTCAAACTGCTGATATAGAGTGAGTCAAGAAATCATGTGTTTTGTACTGCTGCCTGTCTTAGTGCTTGTGCTTAAAGGTACAAGGATTTTCTGTCAGAAAAGACTTTGAAAAGAACTGTTGCATATTTAGTGGATAATCATACCGAGAATACTACAAACAAGGCAGTTAAGCATTTATATTGTCATGCTCTTTAGGTACATGTAAATGGCCCATGGACTCAGTTTGACGCACTGGGAACACAAGGCTCTATCTCAGGCTCGGTTTGTACGATTAAGGTGGTTTAGGGCTTGTTGGAAACATCAGAGCCTGTACAATCAAATGCCCACCCACACAGTCGTACTGACAGCATCACAAGCCAGTCACAGAGAAGAAAATACATTGCAAGCAAGCGGAATGCGCACGAGCTGAAATCCTTTGACGAGGTGGTTTTTTGAGTATGGTGTCGATTTAAAATGACAAGGCTTATATTGCTGGATTCTGTGGACTTTCTTCTTTTATATGATGTATCATTTGTATGCCTAGCACAAATTCAGTAGAAAAGCTAGCAATTGACCACTGATATAATTTTATCCTATTTTTTGCTACATGCTTATTTACAACCCCAATTCTGAAATAGTTGGGACAAAGTGTAAATTGTGAATAAAATCAAAACGCAATGACTTTCAAATCACACCAGCCAGTATTTTATTCACAACAGAACAGAGATAACATAGCAAATGTTGAAACTGAGAAATTTTACAATTTCATCCACAAAATGAGCTCATTTCAAATTTGATGGCTGCTACAGGTCTCAAAAAAGTTGGGACAGGGGCCTGTTTACCATGGTGTAGCATCCCCTCTACTTTTAAACACAGAGTGGAGGCGCCTGGGCATTGAGGAGACAAGTTTCTTGAGTTTAGCCATTGGAATTTGATCCCACTCTTGTTTAATACAGGCCACCAGCTGCTGGAGAGTTTTGGGTCTCCTTTGAAGGACTTTTCGTTTAATTATGCGCGAAATGTTTTCAATCGGTGAAAGATCAGGACTGCAGGCAGGCCAGTTCAGCACACAGACTATGTACCATGCTACAGTACTATGAAGCCATGCTGTTGTAATAGCTGCAGTATGTGGTTTTGCATTGTTCTGCTGAAATACACAAGGCCTTCCCTGGAATAGATGTTGTCTGGAGGGGAGCATATGTTGCTCTAAAACCTTTATATCCCTTTAAGCATTCATGGTTCTTTTTAAAACATGCAAGTGTCCCACAGCATATGGATTAAACAATTCTGCCTCAGTTAACCGACCCATTTTTGTGGCATAGGTGAATAAAATGATTGCATCACAAATAAGGTTTTGCACAGAATTTAATGTAAATCTGCCCTGCTTCATTCAAAGGCTTGTAACGTAACTGACACTAGGTTTTAGAAAGGTGTCATCACAGATGGACATGTCCCAGTTAGATGCGTGTGGACCTGCCAGATAGCTCACTCGGTTAAAGCATCGCATTGCGAAGCAGAAGTGACTATCACGGCGCAGGTCCAAGCCCCGGTCATACCATTCGGCAGTGGGCGGCACCTTTTTCAGAAGTGGCACGCAATTGGCCAATGCGCTACAGGGATGCAAATTGGGAAGGGTCTGCCGGGAAGGGTAATATAAGTTGCTTTGTTCGTTCCTTAGGCGCCTCCTGTTGGCCAGACGGGCGATCGTCAGGAAGATTCTAAGCTTGTTCATGTTCGGGCAGGGGTGTAGTGGGCGGGGGACGCGGGGGGACGCCGTCCGCCCACCTCTCCGTCAGGAAAAAATAGAAAAATTTAAACTAGAAATAAAAAAATATGAAGCCTAACAGAGGAAAATCAGGCCGAATTAAATGTTCAAAATATGGTTATAGCCTATTTGGGGTAAATTGCAAAAACAGAAAGAAAAGGAAACAGAGTAGATAGTTTAAGTTAAAGTTCGTTGTGTTGTTATTTATAAAACCTGCGGGGCTCTGAGACGCATTCTGATGAGGATGCGGAGGCTGCAGATGCGGGTGAATTCTTACTGGAAAAGCCAACTTATTACCAGTGTTGTTTTGTACCCAGACTCCAAACCCGTAATTCCCCATTTATGTTATCCAGTGGCTATATTTCTCCAAGCAATATTTCTATTCCACCTTATTCCTAAAAAAAAAAAAAAAAAAAAAAAAAGAGGCGACAATGGGAAAGGCGAGAAAGTTTGAACACAAAATCGGTGCGTTGAACTGGTGTTCGACACCATGTATTGCAAGACGAACATTAATCCAGTGGTTATACCAGCATCTCAAATTGTCATTATGGATGACATGTCATACGACCTCCACGAGCTCTACCTATTGCACTCGCCAACGTTTGCTTACCACACTGGCGCCGGAAAGGGGGGGGGGCAGGGGGCCATTGGCCCCCCCACTTTTACCCTCCTTCCACTTTCTTTTTAAGCATAAACAGCTTAGGGGGTTTGCGCATGCATAGTCTGTTGTCACGCTGTCTTCAATGGGCATCATTTAGGCACAGCACTTCTCTGCCCAGTGGCGTAACAATAGGGGGCGCTAGTGTTGTGTCGTTCGCGAACGATTCGTTCAACGAACGAATCTTTTGAGTGAACGTACTGAATGGAATCACTTCATGAACTGATTCGTGCCTTTCTCAGTTCAGTTGAGCTCAGCCACGAGCGTGCCGGCCGGGAGTGGAACTGCTGCGTTCTGTCACTGTGACTTACTCGTGAATCTTCGGCAAACGACGCAGTCAGCGTGATTCACGTTCGCGCTGCCACTCACTCATGATTCGCGAACCTACTGTACACACAGAGAACAGTGACTGGCTGAGGATGTGATTCACGTTCGCGCTGACACTCACTCACTCATGACTCGCGAACCTACTGCACACAGAGAACTGTTGCTGATTCACGTTCACGTACTGTGCTGAAAGTGGTGCTGTGTCACTCGCGTACTGCACAGAGAGAACATGCCACTCAAACAGTGATGTGCCGTCGGAGGTCAGTCAGGGGCGGCAGAATCCTCACCATTTTCAAATGATAACTTGTTATTAATTCGCTTGCTTAGCAATCTGAAAATTGATTAATTAATTTACAAGACTAGACGGCAGAATGGCATGCCAGTTTCATCCACAACACTATTGCTCAGTGCATCGAACTTAAAATGCCCATGCAAATTTGTTCATATTTGCTGACAGGAAGCTAACGCAAAGCCATTAACAAGGTATTAAAATCTTTCTTATGCGGTGTTGAATGTGTGGTTAATATGTTTGCGATAATTTTTTCCCCCTTAAATACGTACTTATTAATGCCATTCAAAAAAAAAAAGGGAGTTTATTTCCAGTCTTCTTTCATAAACCGATAAACAAAAGGTCAAAAAGTTACACGGAATTACCGAGGGAGTTGATTAATTAATTATTAAGATTTACAGATCTTAATTAATTATTAAGATTTACATACTTGCGGTCTCGAATCAAAGCGTAAACGGAAATGCACCTTTTTGTCGCTATCACCTCTTAATCATTACAGCCTACATATAGCCTAAGTTAGATCTTAATTGTTTTGTTTTAAAAAAAAAAAGTTAAAATTGATTGATTGTCAATCAGGCATAATAGGTGGAAACAGGTTGACAAAATCTAGCGATAAAAAGGAGAAGCCGCCGCCTTCCCTGACCACACCTCTCTGCACTCAAAGTAAAGCTGCGTCTCCCGCGAATGACTGCGTACTATGGTCGGAGAACGAACGCACCGTCCCTCAGTAAGTGAACGTGTCAACAGAGTGAATGTGAACCTCAGGCCAGGGCTGAATCATGACCTGAATGACGGATCGTTTGGCTGTTTATCAGTTCAGGGAGTCGGAGAACAATGCATTATGCAGTCAGGGCTCCTGCTATGCACTGAACGATTCGGTGAACGAATCTTTTGAACGAATCATTTTAATGAACTGATTCTAGTGATTCAGTACAGTCAAAAGAACTGCCGTTCCCATCACTAGGGGACACAGCGAGTGCAACGGCACTAAGACCCAGTGGCGGAGAGGGCCATGATAGGGAAACTCGTGACAGTGCCAGGCCCTGACCGTTGTCAGCATAGTTATCTTTCAAAACTGAGCTACTCATGTTAACCAAGACCTGCAATTGAAACTATAAAACTTGTTTGTGATACTGGATATTTATACCACTGAAACTGCATTCATTTCTCAGTCATGGTGCTGGCAAGTTGATGTCATCATGGTACATTATTCATCATTTTATTTGAACATAAGCCGTTATAGCATTAAATAATTTAGATTTCTTTTTGGAAAATGCTTAATAAAACAAACAATGATAATTTTATTTTGCTGTTGATATCGTCATTGAGACAGCAAGTGTTTCTGGGTAATGGCCATGAGCGTGAGCGCAGATCAACTGTTTTTACGATGTCCACTTGCTCGTAGATTAAGATTATTTTTCCCATAATTCCTTGCTGTTCACAAAATTTCAGATCATCCCAATAAAGTTATGTTAATGTGTTGTGCATTTGCTCATTGTGCCTTATTGTTCTTGATGATGACCATTATTAAGATAATAATTTTAAGATGATAATGTTAAGAAAGAAATAGGAAACTTTATATTATAAAATGAAATAGTGTAGTAACCCTTAGTGTGTTTTACGTAGGTCTATAACACTTTGAGGAGCGTGCAGAAGTTGCGTCTTGTCGGATTGAAATTGAAATATCCCTTATTTTGTGTGGATATAACACATGCGTAGGTGTGTACAATCACAATTTGCAAGTAATAGTGTGTGCGCTTTAATCAGCTGATGTCAAAAGCTTGATTGATTTTGCAGTGGTTTAATAATGGGTTCTGATGAATATATATTTTTGCATGCATGTACTATACGACATAAGCTCTGGCTGATCCTGCCTACCCAGCCACGGACCTCACTACGCGTTAATTCATGATTTACATTGAAACGAAAGGTCCAAAGCATTAGTTTTAAAGAGGTGATGGATATGGGGCATGTGTGTCTGGGTTAATGGGAATGAGCCAAACGTCTTTTTATTTTTTATACCATAAGTGTTGCAATATAGGGGCACAGATGAGGTGCACGGAATAGAGGCACTGTGAATGAGCTGAACACACAACACAGCACTTTTTGGTCCCCCCACTTCTTAGGAGAATCTGGCGCCCCTGGCTTATTAGCTTGCCATCCTACTTCATTCTCATCAAATTTCATAAATAAAATGGCAAGGTCGCCAAGAAGCGAGTACAGTTAGCCATTACAGCTGATGACCTGTACACAAATTAGCTGCCTACATGAGACCAACAAGATGATCCCAACACGCAGAGGGCAGGTAATATTATTCACGTGGCGAGCTGGCCTCGGTTAATTACTCCTTTCTCGCTCTTTGGCCATCAAGCTGGCCATCTAATAATAGCATAGTGACGTTTCAATAAAATAACATAGCGGCTCCGAATATACCGAGCATTGCAACAAAAGAAACTCAAGTTAGCTAGTTAGTTAAATGTACTCTTATGGTTACTCAGTCAAAGTGACTGCAAAACAAAGAAAAGTTGAATGAAACAAGTGTAAATGTGCGTGCGCTAGTAATAAATTTGATTTTCTATAATAATTTTGCGCTAACTTATTTTCCGGTCTGTCTTCCATTAACTTGCGTTTCTTTTATTGCTTAGTATATATTAGCAAGATAAGAGCTAACCGACATACGGGTCATGATATCAGATAAGCCAGCTCGCCAGATATTTGAAGTCAGTTTCTATTCGTAATATTTCAATCAAAACGCATGAATATACCGTATTCTTAGTATTTTAATATGACGTTGAATGAGGTTCTGGTTTTGTAGACACTGCCTGACAGATTTTGGTGTCAGTAGACGTTGCGTGTGTGATAGCCTTTGGATATGATTTTTGTATGTGTAGTTGGAGAAGGAACACTGTTTTTGATTAAGCTGGTTTTACATAACTAACTTTAGCCTAAATGTAACATTTTTCAATTAAAGTGAGAATGTGTTGTGAATTTGCAGACCTGTATGTCTAAGGCCTAGAGTGATGCTCAATAAACATCACTTGTTGTGGACAGTAGCGCCGTGTGACTTTCATGTTGTTTCTGCGCCTGCAGTGTTCATCAAAGATAGTAAATGCGGAGCTTTTTCACATAAGGATCTTTGGTTCTAGTGTATGTCTCGGTTTGGGCGCATTTGCGCGCGCGTTTGGTAATCTTTTTTAATGACGTCATAAACCCGGCGTACCGTGTAAAAGTGCGCCCCCCCAATTAAAAAATCCCCACTACACCACTGTGTTCGGATATCCTCCGCCTTCATTCTGAACTTGCGACAATTCAAACAATGAGTGTATAAGAAGCGGTGGCTGCTAGGCGCGTGCTTCGGAGGAGAGCCGCGAACTGTCTTCACTCTCCTGAGTTGGCAACACGGGGTCGCAATTGCAAAAGCCTTGTACATAGTTCCCCAATTGGACATTCCAGATTCGGGTGAGATTGGAGATGCCAAATTTATAAAAAAAGATGCGTGTGTATTTAAGGCCAACACTTGGTACAACAAAGAATCAGGCCTATGGGAGGGGTTATGGTCTAGGCCAGTGCTTCCCAAACCTCTCCTGGAGGTCCACCTGTCCTGCATGTTTTAGATTTCTCCCTGCTCCAGCACAGGTGATTCAAATGATCAGCTCGTTCATCACCCCCTAAAGCTGTTTGATAACAACCTGATAATTTGAATTACCTGTGCTGGTGCAGGGAGAGATCTAAAACATGCAAGACAGGTGGGCCTCCTGGAGAGGTTTGGTTAAGTGCTGGTCTAGGCTATGGGACCAATAGGTCATGTCTAACTGGGATGTGTCTATCTGGGCGCCTCTATCTCAGACGCGTCTATCTTGTATGAGACCTTTGTATATGCATAGTTTCAAGATGACAGAACTCTTGAAAAAAATATATTTGATATTTTTATGACTTGAAAATCACAACAAAGAGAACCAGCAATGACAACTTAAACAAATTTATTCTTCACTGATTAGGTCCAAAAATTTCCACAAATAATCCAGTGTAATCTTATAATAACACTCTAATGCCACTATGTAACTCTGATGCAAAAACAAAAACTCAACCATCTGACCAAAATCACAGCATGTATGAAGACTAGGAACATTCAGGAAAGATCTTCAGGATTCCTGTGTGATCTGGCCTTCTCCAGATAAGAAGATGCCAGAAACTTCTAGAAAGCACTATTCTTTTTCATTACAAAAAGTAGTATTGCATCAGATCATGTGTTGCTACAAATACACCACCAGAGGGTGCTAAATGATGAACAAAATAAACAAATAGCTGACCAGTAAGGTGGCACAAATAGTTTCCAACAAATCTCCATTTATAAATAATATACAGTGCTGTACATAAAATACTCATACATAACAATATTCAACCTTGCATTATATTAGTAATCCCATAATACTGCAGTAAATCATATTGCACACTTTGTAATAAATTAGTTCAAATACCACATTTAGTCAAAGAAAGGATTTAAGCTTGTGAGTAATCCAGGATATTGCAGTGGGAAAACCAATTTTAGAGCTGTAGGTTTTAGAATCAGTTTGAAGTTGTCAGTTCTGTTTCAAAGATTTTGACAGTTCACCAAATTAATATAATGTGAGATGATATGTACTTTCTGTTGTTTGCTTGCAGTTCATATTATACACAGAGTATTCACGCAAAGAGTACTTATATTTTACACTTCCACTACAGCTTATGCTGCCAAGCATCCCAAGAAATGTATTTTGGTGAAGGTTTTTTGTGTTTCCTCTGGGAAAGAGAAAAAAGTTGAAGTAAGCGTGAGAAATGACACTGTGAACTCTTGTTTTTTTTTCTTTTTTTGAAATAATATTTTTAGAGCTTTTAAAGCTTTATTTGGTAAGACAGTATGGAATAACATGAAGAATAGTGAACATGAGAAAGTGAGATATGCATCATGGGAAGCCTAATTCTAAACACTGGCAACACACCCTAGAATGGGAACATGGGTAGTGCACTAAACGCTGCGTCACCATGATGCAACGACAGATCATTTTGAATGTTGTTGTTGAATGCTTAACGCGTCTTGGCATGTGTGAGCTAAAGGACACTTGGATTACTTTAGACGAGCAGTATGGAGATATTTTATTGATAATGGATGTATTTTTGGACGTTTGAAGCTAGGATACCGAACAAAACTTCACCAATCCTCTTATCAACAAAGGGATAACAAAAATTTCATCTTAGGGTGAAATATACCTTGTTGTTAAATATACTTAATATCCGCAGGTAAAGTTTACTTGATGATTGCCCTTGTAGAATTTACTTTCAATTTCTAAGTGCAAGAACTTTCCTAGGTTTTCCCAAGAAAATACCACTCCAAATTTTTTTCAGTGTGAAAGGTGAAATTGTAAAAATGAATTTGAGAATGGCAATGGAAATAGGAAAAGGGAGACATCAAATATGAAACTGAAAATGGTAAATAGAAAAGCTGAAAATTGAAATCCAATAAAATTTTAAATAGATTGCAATTGCATTTAACATTTATCATTTGACCATTGGGATTATAAATTTTATGTTTGCCATTTTCCATTAGGCATTTGCCAGTTTCATCTTTCGTACCCTCTATTTGGAATTTACCATTTGGCTTTTAAAGCTGTATGTAAATTAAGAGGTGTGACCCAAAAGCTGGAAGGAGGGCTTGAAATGGCTGGGGCGCAGGGGCATTTTACAGACAGCTGGAGAGCTGATCATTACACAATTTATCAGTGAATATGGCAAAATACAGTTTTCACTAAAGATAGGGTAAGACTTTGGATCAGGTTCAAACGTAGACTTCCCACAAATATAATTTAATTTTGCAAGTGCAGACTTGGTTTTGCCGCACAAAATTACTTGTATTGCTACACCTAATGGCAATGATCTGCATTGTAAAAATTACTCACTCAACGTGACACCATAATCCCTCTGCCTTGCCAGTGAATTAGGAAGGTGGTAACTGATAGTTATAGTGACTACAAACATCTCTACATTTTAATGTTTGTTCGCCATTTTAATTTTTTTAGACAGTCATGAAGTCAAGTGAAGAACAGAGAACAGTTTCTCACCAAACATTGATTTAGCTACAGTTGCAATCAAAATTATTCAACCCCCATTGCAAATTGGGTTTAATAGCAAAATTTACAAACTTTCAGCTGTTTGTGATAAACAGATTAAAAATGAATATTTAAAATAGTTCAAAACAACTAATATTACAAGTGGTTTCTCCAAATTTAACACAGAATACCATTTCTAATGATTACTACAGTCTCAAAATTATTCAACCCCCCGAATAGAATCCGTCATAAGAGCATATTTGCAAATCAGGTGTTGTCTCAAGCACACCTAATGCAGCTAATCAAGAGCTTAATTAGTTGCATCAGGTTTGCTTGAGATAGAACACATCAAATACTTGCACTAGCTAGGGGTTTGTTGACAGTGACAATTGATTGCATATTAGAAACATGGCTGTCAAAAAAATTGTCCAACAAGCTAATAGAGGAGATCAATGCCTGGCAGAAACTAGGAAAAGGATAGAAAAAGGTAGCACAGACACTGAATTTTCGTAGAGGTACAGCTGGAAGCATAGTTCGCAAGTTCAGAGTTAAAGGAAAAGCGGCTACAGTACCAGGATGTGGCGGAAAGAGGAAGCTATCAATGGCTGTCACCAGATTCCTGAGGAGACGGGTGGTCAAAAACCCTTGAGTGACTGCAGGAGACCTGCAGCAAGACTTGGAGACAAGAGGCATTGAAGTTTCAGTTTGCACAGCAGGGCGCATACTTAACGTTGAAGAACTCCAAGACATACATCACAACTGATCCAAAAGCACAAGCTCCGATATGATCAAAACCATATAAATAAGCCTCAGAAGTTTGGGGATATTGTTCTGTGGATTGATGAAACAAAACTGGAATATTTTGGGCTTATGAATCAGTGGTATGTCCGCAGGAGGAATAAAGAAGCATATGCTGAAAAGTACACCCTGCCTACAGTGAAGAATTGTGGGGGCTTTTTGATGCTCTGCGGCTGCCTTGCTTCCTCTGGCACTGGAAATCTGCAAAGTCTGGAGGGCAAGATGGATTCAGTCAAGTACCAGGATATCAAAGGAGAAAATGTCATGCCGTCTGTAGGGAAACTGATGCTTGGGCATCATTGGACCTTCCAAAAGGGCAATGATCCTAAACATACCTCAACGTCCACCAAGGCTTGGTTTCAGAAGAAGTCTGGGAAGATTCTAGAGCGCCCATCACAGTCGCCTCACTTGAACCCCATAAAAAATCTCTGGTAGGATTTGAAGAAGACAGTTGCAGCATGCAAACCCTAGAATATTAGTGAACTGGAGGCCATTGTCCATGAGGACTGGGCAAATATTCCTTGGGAATGCTGCCAGAAGCTGTTGTCTGCTTATGCATCACATTTCCAGCAGGTCATAGCAGCAAAAGGGTGCTGTACTAGGTATTAAAGATGTTTGTCATGAAGGGGTTGAATAATTTTGAGCCTGCAGTAGTCATTAAAAGTGGCATTTTGTGTTGAATTTGGAGAAGCCACCTGTAATATTTGTTGTGTTGAGCCATTTAAATTGTTCTTGTTTGATTTGTTCATTGCAAACAGCTGAAAGTTAGTAAATTTCACCTGTAAACCTAATTTGCAATGGGGGTTGAATAATTTTTATTGCAACTGTATGTTAAAAAACAACAGAGTACATATATGCCCTGAGTAGTCTGGGTCATATCTAGCTAATGTGACTTCAGTGAAGTAATCACGAGTGTCGGTGTCACCGTCTGTACAGTATGATGAACCCCACTCTTCTTAGCTGGCTCAGCATTCATGCAACTATGTCTGACATAAATCAGAGCTCTCCATTTTGCTTTTTAGCTAACACAACCACACATTAATCATATGTTAGCTAACTTAAACTGTGTAGTTGTGCTCCTGACCAGAACAGTGTGACATAAATATGAAAGTCATGTGGTGGGGGAAATGCTGAAGGCATGATTGATTGACGGCAAGTTTTATGTTGATCTGTCGCCATTAAATTGAAAATATTTTATTCAAGAAACATATCTTGGACAACCAACTACACTTCAAGAGGCACGTGGCAGCAACAACACGGTCCTGCTGATTTTTTCTGGACAAAATCAGAAGGATTTGACCACACCAAACCACCTGCTCGGCACAGCTCCTGATCCAAGCCACAGTAATCTCCTGCCTAGACTACTGCAACTCCTTGCGTGCTGTCCTACCATCCTGTGCCTGTCATCCCCTGCAGCTCATCCAGATTATTGCTAGTAGTATTATGAAATAGCGATCTTTTTATTATTTATTTATTTCGTAAACAAAGTACATAAATGTTAAAAACAAGTAAACAAATATCAACAAAAAGACAGCATATGATACACGGAAAACCTATCTACAACAAATAAGATATAGATTATATACAAGCTACAGAATCTAACATACAATTGACCATGTCATCACTAAAACCATCGATATCACAGTCTCCATGTTTGACATCAGGTAAATTTTGCACATTGGAAATTACTGCCTGTTGATATGGAGTACAATTGTGGGCATTTAAAATACGTTTTATATTCACAGTTAATTTGTCATTGAAGTCAATGTTATATTTATATTTGAGGTAGGACAGGTTTCTGCCTAAGTAGCGCAGTGTTTAGCACAAATACCAAAATAAGATACAATATTATTGCAACTGGTGAACAAACTATAAATAAAACGTAAAGTTTTAATAGCAAATTGAAATTTAAATGTATCTCTTTTAATTTTATATGTGGACTTTTGATTTTGATTATGACCAAATATATCCTTTATATCCTACACATGCTCTGAGAAAAGTAAAGCGAAAAGCAACCAAAATCACAGACGGGCATTTTACCACTTTGTGCAATTCAACTCAACCGAATTGACACTTGGTGCGTGGGAACAGTATTCTTTTTAGCGTAACAATGAATAATATTCCTTGTCAACTGGCCTGATTTTATTGGCAGTCTTTGGGTTTCAGTGTTTGTCTATCACTGGCTCCATATATATTTACTGGGAATGAGTCAGCAGACTAAGAACAGGTAAATGAGCCTGCTGGTCTATAATTATCAATTCAGGACAAAACAAGAGTCATCAGAAGATGACATACCCCACCGGTCCCCACATAATTCGTGAGTTACTGATTGCAGGAGAGTTGTATACTTTCTCATCCCTTTAGTAATTTAATACTTATATATAGTTGAATAGGCAAAGGAAAGGGGATTTGAGCAATGATGATATTTGATGAAAGCACACCGAACACCAAGTGCAGGGAAGACGACAACATCAATCAGAAGTGTAATCACCTTTAGCATCTTGCTGTTCATGTTACCAGCACTTACTGCGAGGAGGTAGACTACCTGGAGTGCCGCTGTTGTATTGTTGTTAAAACATTTGAAAGAAAAATGCAAATTATGGAATTTATAGTCTCAGAGAATGAACAATGCAACCCTGCAATGGTAAGATGCTTACCAAATATGGAGTTTGTAAGTGGTATAGTATGTAAGTTCTGCTCCGGAAACAAAACAAAAAAGGAAATTTGGGCCGTTTTTGGTGAAAATTTCCAAAATTTTGGGCCCAATGGAATTTAAACCCGCAAAAGGCACAATGGCACCCTAAGGGGAAATTGCATACCACATATGAAGTTTGTAAGTGGTATAGTTTTTGAGTTGTGCTCGAAACGAAACAAAGTTGGAAATTTAATTTTTTTTGGTGAAAATTTCAAAATTTTGGGCCCAATGGAATTGAAACCCGCAAAAGGCACAATGGTACCCTAAGGGGAAATTGCATACCAAATATGAAGTTTGTAAGTGGTATAGTTTTTGAGTTGTGCTCCGGAAACGAAACAAAGTTGGAAATTTGGGCCGTTTTTGGTGAAAATTTCCAAAATTTTGGGCCCAATGGAATTGAAACCCGCAAAAGGCACAATGGCACCCTAAGGGGAAATTGCATACCAAATATGAAGTTTGTAAGTGGTATAGTTTTTGAGTTGTGCTCCGAAACTAAACAAAGTTGGAAATTTGGGGCGTTTTTGGTGAAAATTTCCAAAATTTTAGGCCCAATGGAATTGAAACCCGCAAAAGGCACAATGGTACCCTAAGGGAAATTGCATACCAAATATGAAGTTTGTAAGTGGTGTAGTTTTTGAGTTGTGCTCGGAAAGCGAAACAAAGTTGGAAATTTGGGCGTTTTTGGTGAAAATTTCCAAAATTTTGGGCCCAATGGAATTGAAACCCATAAAAGGCACAATGGCACCCTAAGGGGAAATTGCATACCAAATATGAAGTTTGTAAGTGGTATAGTTTTTGAGTTTTGCTCTGGTAACGAAACAAAAAGGAAATTTGGGCCATTTTTGGTGAAAATTTCCAAAATTTTGGGGCCAGTGGAATTTAAACCCGCAAAAGGCACAATGGCACCCTAAGGGGAAGTTGCATACCAAATATGAAGTTTGTAAGTGGTATAGTTTTTGAGTTCTGCTCCACAAACGAAAATGATTACGGACAGACGGACGGACGGACGAACGGACGGACCGGGTGATGACTATATCCCACGGTATTCATACCGGTGGGATAAAAAGAGATAAATGTCGGGCTCGATCATAGCCATGTGTTCATTTCTATGGCCGGACCTTGAGGAAGTAAGCATGGCAATTTATTATTTAAGACATAATTATAAGCAAGGTAGAGGCATCAGCCTGTCAATCAGAATGAGATTTTTCACGAGGGCCTTGTTAACACCACAAGACAAGACATGTACAGTGAAACTTTACATGCCCTGTAGCATTGCAAGTCCCTAAGTTCTCATGAAAAAAAGAAAGAAGGGAACTCACACTGTTGTCACCTCCCCCATTATGATCAGAGATCTTTCTGAGATGCATTTTTAAAAGTCAGATCAATCTGATTAGATTTCAGTCATAGAATTCTGTATTGTAATGAGGGGAACTTAAATCTATGGGAGGAGAGCTGAAAGGGGGAGGGAAAAATAAATTAATTTATAAGTAACCAGAGAATTAGACATGCAATGACCCCGCAGAGGCCATGTTCATTACATGATATACAGGCTTTGGTTCTATTTTTTCGGGGACATTATTTATCAATCTTGGAATGTCTGAGTGCCATTAATCCAGGGCCTTGACTGTTCATCATTTCCATGATTTAACCTGCATTACTAAGCATAAAAATAATTAAAATTGAGGAGTTTGATTTTTTACATTGATGTCTACTGCAATTACTGTGCCCTTTCAGAGGATTTAAATTGTGCAAATCCACGAGCACGGGAACTGATTTAGTTTTACCATTCCGTGACTCCCTTTGATCATTTAAATTCCAGCCAGAGGTCTCTAACAGACACAGTGTAGTGAGACAAAATATGAAAAACAAAGAGCTAAAAAATAAATGCACCAAAAAGTGCACTGCACAATGCTAGCATCCAGTTTATGTTTACTGTTAGCTTGTCTATTCTCATTTGGTTGCAACATGCATTATTTGCAATGTCATGCACGCATCCAAATTAAAATTGCAAAACATGAAAAAAGAACCATAAAACTGAGACTTGTGTACCAGCATTTCCGTTTGTTTTATCACTCATCGTAACAGATTTGGCTCCTGAATTGTTTGGGGACTTAATGTGTTTACTCTCTTGTAGTTAAACTCATATGCAAATAGAAGCTTATTGTTATACAAATGCACAACAGAGTCGTCCTTTGTGCTGTTTAAAATAATGAATTCAGCCTTGTACTGGCTTTTTTTCCTCAAGCAAACAACAAAAAAGTAATGTCCCTTGCCTGGAGATCTTCTGTTGCACCATTAAGGGACCTGTTCCAGAGATGGTGAGCCTCTTTCGCTCACTGGTTAACAATACAGTCTTCATAGATCAGAATCAATATGGATGAGAACTGGTACTACAATTACTTTTAGATGAGTAATTGAATCACAGAGAAGGTGCACCCAAATGTGTTCCCAAAATGATAGAATCTATTTAATCTTCAAGGGGCACTGCCATGGCCAAGCAGGCATAGTAATTTTATTAATTAGGTATCCTGGTAAAAAGCCAGTGAGATTTAAAAAAAAAAATCTCCAATACATTAGAAAAAAACACTAAAGTCGACACTTCGAGAAAAGGGTTGCGAATACACAGAACATACGCAGCACATACAAACAAAATCTATCCAGAGTAGTTTGCAATAAAGCAAGAGCAGTTTGTGGTACAGACTTTGGTTGACTAAAAAAAAAAAAAAAAAACTAAGGGAGATGAGGGAGCCTAGATCAAGGGTAGCCTGTAGGTCATTGCAAGACCAAGTGTCGAAATTAAATGAACTCCTTTTTCCAGTCTCAGTCAGCATAGGTGGCACCTTTAAACATAGCTGATTATTGGATCTTACGTTTCTAGATTGTAGGTATTTTAACAAAGTAAAACTTAGAAGATTTATAACTGGATAACCTTCCCAAAATTGCCTAGTACATTAAAATGTGCCAGTGTTGCAACCTGCATACGGAATGAGAAGGCCATCCTTCCTGGTTATATACACTGTTATAAACTGGCACCTTTTTTTGCCAGTTATTTCAACTGTAGTTTTACAGTCAGTTTATTACAGAGGTTCTGTGTATGTTAACTGTAAACCACAGTTAAAAACGTGCAGGACTCTACTTACAGTTAAAATGACAAGGAGACAATGCGTTAATTAAACTGTTCAGTTCAGTCAATTTATTACAGTGTAGTGTACAGTGATGAGTCTGGTGGACTGCATTTGAACTGTATCTCAAAGTTGCATGATAAAGTGGGTAAAGTTTTGATAAGACTGTGGGACAGGCAAATCTGTAAATGGTATCACCATAGTCTTGCTGAGACATAAACAGGGCAGTAACCAGCCGTTTACGCGCAGCTAAAGAGAAACATGACTTTAATAGGTACAAGAAACCCAGTGTAAGCTTGAGTTTCCTACATAATGTTACAATGTGGTGTTTGAAGTTTTTTTTTTTCCCAATAAATGCCCAGATATTTATAGGTGTCAACAAACTGAATACTAACACCATCAAGGGTGTGAATAGAGAGGGAAGGAGCCTCAGTATTGCTGAGGGCAAATAACATTGCCTTAGTTTTTTTTGCATTTAAAAATAATTTTAATTGAATGAGAGCATGCTGCAATGAGTTAAAATCAGACTGCAACTTGGCATCCGCAGTCAAGGGAGAAGGAGCAGAGGCATACAAGACTGTATCATCAGCATACATATGGTACATTGAGTGTTTCAACTGGTCGTAACTCTTATTAATGCGTAATAAATAGAGAAGAAGTGCCAGATGCTGGATGCTGACTGTGTTCGGTCAGTTAAATAACTGGAAATAACTGGACACTTTACAACCAATGCCAGCTTTCACAAGGGCACTACCATGTTGAATGCCTTGTCTAAATATATAAAAATGGTAACTACAAATTTTTTTTTTTTTTTTTTTAATCAATTGCAGCCTTAATGTCATTGAAGACCTTCAGACCAGCCATCACGGTACTATGCCCAGCCCTGACCCCGGATAGAATGGGACTGAGGACATTGTCTCAGTTTAAGAATAGTTTCAGCTGATCAGACACTAAGCATTCCAAGATCTTGGCCAAAGCGGAGAGATTTGAAATTGGTCCATAATTATTCAATTCAGCGGGGTCACCAGCCTTCAATAGCGGTGTGACAGAGGCTAGTTTCCATAATACAGGCCATTTGCAAGTAAAAATTGAAAGATTAAAAAATTCTAGTCACTGGTTTAGCTTTAATTGGAGCTGCAATTTTTAAAAAGAAAGAATCGAGCCCATCAGGCCCAGCGGCCTTCTTTGGGTCTATTGTTTGGAGGGCATGCAAGACTCCAGAAACCGAAAACGGTGTAAAATCTAAAATAGGGGCAGGCTGGGAAGCATTTTCTGTCACATGATTGTAGGCTGTGTTCTGACCTTGATGCAAGTCATGACTTGCAGCCATGTTTATCAAACAAGTTCACAACATTTTTTAAATGAAGATTGAAAGTATTAAACATATCCCTTTATCATAAATGGATGTGCTATTGACATTCAGTTTATTGGGAAAGCTGGAAACTTTATTATTCTGTAGGGCTTTAATTGTTTTTCAGAACTAAGAATGATCATTGAGGCAATCTGTGGTTAATGACAAATAGTATTCCGCTTTAGATTTTTTTAATGAGTGATGTGCATTTGTTTCTAAGGGATCGAAAAAGCAGCCAGTCGTCTACAGAATGTGACTTTCTGGCTAAGAACCACTGCTTATTACGAGCATGAATCATATCTACAATTTCTTTGGAGACGCAAGCACTGTCCTTATTTTTAATTATAAATTTTCGAAAGGGAACGTGCTTGTTTACCATCATTAAAAGTGTTGTTGAAAAAGGGCACTGCCTCTTCAACAGTAGCTATCAAAATTATTTGGTGCCAGTTCAGTCCAGTCATGCAAATCTGTTCTGTGAAGTGTTTAAAACAACATCTGATTGCAATCAAACTCTTGGTTTTGGGCAGTTTGGCGTTTCTAACACATGCTATCTTGCAATGATCGCTGATTTCATGAGGGAAGACTCCAACTACCAGTGGCAGATTTAGATATGGGTGACATGGGCAGTCGCCCAGGGTGGCATCTTAGCAGGGGTTGCCAGCGGGAGCACAAAAAAATAAAAAATCAAACACTCATTTGCTGCCTTCACTTGATTAGATAACTCCTCTAGTCAACTCGGCAGGCTGCTGGCTGCCTACGTTCAGGCAAAGACACGCCTCTTCGGAGAGAGAAGGGAAGGATCAAGCCATAGACATATATGCGTAGACGCCGCAGTAGCACCTTTGGCCCGTTGCTGCGATATGTCAGAGCATCAGCCATATCAGGGAAGGCAGGGTCTGCATGTAAACAAATGCAAGTAAATGGGGGAGATGTGGATTTTCTGAAGGAAGTGGCTATTCACCCTGCAGCAGAATGAATTGGGGGAAAGAAATCAGCAATCTGCCCCGCAGCGGAGCGGATAAGAGAAGCACTTCTGCTATTTGCCCAGAAGCCGGACCAATTAGAGATTTCACTTTATAATCCGCCCCACTCTTTTAACTTTGGAGCAAAATCTATAACGTTTACACTTCTCAGCGATTTCAACGAGCCATATTTATAGGGTTTATGATCTACATGGAGTATGAAGAAAACGTATTTGTCTTCAGTAACTTTGAATCTCGGTAAGTTAGTTACGCTATGATTGCTGTTAGATGCTCAAGAGAGGATTATGGTATCAACGTTAGACTCGTTAAATGAACTGAATTCGTTGCGTGATGGAAAATAATTCACTGTTGCAAGGAATTGGAAAAACTCGTCCAAGCATGAATCAAGCTTCTGTCTTCTGAAGGCAGGAGAACACAAAAAAAATGATAACATTGACGTTACCCGGGACCAATACCCACAAATGGCGGTTTTATTGCTTTTAAGAGCCTTAGTTTTCACTATAATTATTGATCAACGTTAAGTACTTTCTAGACCCTGTTCAAAGTCTCGGCTTTCATTGCTAGCTGACGTAACCGTTATTGATGACCTTTGCTATTAACTGGGAAAGAATTCCATATCCAACCTCCACTTTCTCGGCTTTTTATTTGGCAGAATGATTTGAAAAGGGGCCCGGAAAGAATTCCACACGTCAGAACCAATTTAATCTGACCTTAAACTTTATTTTTAATTTGGTTACCCTTCATTAGCAGACAACGTAAAGCTTATTAATTGTACTGACTAGGTTCTAAGTTTAGAAAATGACATTTTCAATGCAGTAGACTTAATTAAAAGATGCATCTAATGTCTAAAATAGTGATAGTTGTATTTTTGTAGGTTGTCTACTGCCTATTGGTGGAAGTGATTTGGTTCTGGTTCCTATTCTAAAAGCGTAATAAGCCTCTGATATACAAGATAAAATGTAAGTTATAATTAATTAACAGGTACTTATGGTGTCAGAGACCTATTTATTGTATTTCGCTGCAAATTAAGAGGCACTTCTGAAATATTTGGCAACACCCTCTAGCGCTGTCTATTTAATGTCTTTTTATTAATTCATTATTTTTGTTCCGAGTGTGTGTGCATATGGGGGGGCACCAAAGGGGAGTTTCTCCCAGGACGCCATGGTAGCTAGAACTGCCACTGCCAACTGCCACATACTTATATACTGCATTAGTTAAAATGATTTTAATTTAGGTATTTTTCTCAGGTTTCCCAAAGTTTATTCTGGTGGGGCTGTCAACAAGCTGAGAAAAGATTCAGGGAATCACAAACCTGCTTGAAATGATCAGATTTGTCGCTCAACTACTCGCAATTTAAATCAACCGTCAAAATTAGTTCAGATTTGACTGAACTGAATAGTACTTCAGTCAAACTTGTAAATGATTTGATGCTAGCTGATAGAGGCCTGCAACAACTAACAACTGAAAGAGGGGCTTACCTGCACAGCTAAGTGCTCAAATTGTTTCAGAATTGATATGGAATGAAGAGCATGAACCCTAAAATTTTTCAGAAATGTATATTGCAACACCACTAGCTCTGCCTTTGTGATCAGTTCTAAAAACATTATAGCCAGCAATATTAATAACTTTGTCAGGGGTAGATGGTTTCAGCCAAGTTTCAGAAACTACAGCAACATCTGGCTTTGCAATCACAAACCAGGTCTTGAAGATATCCAACTTGGGTAAAAGACTCTGAAAATAATAAAACACTGATGCAGAGGATGAATATATTTTGGTAGATGGGGACAACAACATACCACAGTTGATTGCATTTGGTTGTATTTTCTTCTTCTGAACTCTCCTTGAAACCACTAAGCACATAAAAATGAATACAAATCACTGTCTTGGTTATTTAATTGTACTCCGAGTCTGCATCAATGGAATTGTGTTTATATCTTCCTTTGATGTGTATACACGAGGACAAAATTCCATTTTGACATTCAAAACATAAACAAGTGGGGTTTTCTGGGGATTGAGCAAATGCCAGTTGCCAGCAGTTTTCACCAGTGCCAGACTTTTCACCCACCGGCATAAGTAACATGATTGTATTCTCACAATCAGAAACTGGGTCAAATGGTTGTTTTGAGAGTGTGCATATATACAGTTAGGTCCATAAATATTTGGACAAAGACACTATTTTAATTCTTTGAGTTTTGAACGCCACCACAATGGATTTGAATAGAAACAATTAAGATGTACTTGAATTGCAAAAATGGCTTTGTCATCCAGGAACTGCCTACACACTCCGGCCACATGAGGCCAGGCATTGTCCTGCACCAGGAGGAACTCAGGACCCACTGCAGCAGCATAAGGTGTGAAAATCGCGCCAAAGATTTCATCCCAGTACCTTACAGCAGTCAGGGTACCGTTGGCTATGACATGGAGGTCTGTGTGACCCTCCGAGGATATGCCTCCCCAGACCATCACTGACCAACCACTAATTTGGTCATGCTGGATGATGTTACAGGCAGCAAACATCCAGCATGGCGTCTCCAGACTCTTTCATGCCTGTCACATATGCTCAGCGTGAATCTGCTCTTATCTGTGAAGAGAACGGGGCTCCAATGGCAGACCTGCCAATTCTGGTGTTCTCTGGTGAATGCCAGTCGAGCTGCACAGTGCTGGGCTGTGAGCACAGGTCCCACTGAAGGATGTGGGGCCCTTGTGCCATCCTCATGGAGTCTGTTTCGGACAGTTTGGTTATAAACATGCATACAAGTAGCCTGCTGGAAGTCATTTTGTAGGGCTCTGGCAGTGCTCAACCTATTCCTTCTCGCACAAAGAAGCAGATACCAGTCCTGTTGCTGGGTCAATGCCCTTCTACGGCTCTGTCCAGCTCTCCTCGTGTGACAGCTGGTCTCTGGGTATCTCCTCCATGCTCTTGAGACTGTGCTGGGAGACATAGCAAACCTTCTTGCAACTGCATGTATGGATGTGCCATTCTGGAGGAGCTGGACTACCTGTGCAACCTGATTGGGCAGCAGGTTCCACCTCATGCTACCAGTTGAGACAAGGACACTAAAAGAACACAAAACTTGAGAATAATCTGTCTGGAAGGATTAGGAAAGGAATTGTCTGTGGCCACCACATGCACAAGAATTCCCTGTTTGGGGGTTGTCTTGCACCTGTTGTCAATTTCATTTGCAGGTGAAACTGATTTACAGTCACTTGAGATTCCTCAATGGACAGACTGATATTCCTTAAGTTTAACTGACTTGGTGTTATTCGATGATGAATATGTGTTCCGTACATTTTTTTGAGCAGTATATTTTCTACAGGTTTCTACAATGAAAGTGTGATGAAGTTTAAGCAAAAATTATGGGGAAAGATGTATTTTTGCTAATCCAGGGCCCGTTTCATGTCTAGTTAAGAAAATACATTCATCAACGCACATTAGTTAATTTACTAGCGCCAAATGTAACGCATTTACCATCAAAGTGTTCCATAACTATTAAAATGCGTTCGCGTTAAAAGATGTAAGACAAGCTGGTTAGTTTACATGGCCACAAAGGACGTGTTAATTAATGAAGATTTTGAGTCAGGTGGTAGTAAATTAATGCTTAACTGGCCACATGCAATGCAAATAATTATATACAGTGGGACTCTGCCAGGCAGTGCTCACAAAACTTCACTGCCATTACCTGTTTATTTTTTTTTTTTGCACGGATCCAAATGCTGACAGCATCAAAAGTGAGCATCGACAGTTTATGTGCATTTTTGTTGAAGGTTATAATTATATATATTTTTTTACACAAGTTGCTGTAAAAAATAGACAGCTGTCCAATTGGAAAATGTAAACGGACGAAACCACGTACTTGTCACCAAAATTACCTTCATTCACTGAAGAGTTCTGAAATGCCCCGCCGAGTGGCAGTGCATGGACCTAATTCTAATTAATTATAATTAGGTCTATGCACTGGCACTTGGCGAGTTGCGTGACCGTGCTGCAAAAACAGGTGTATATTCTTGTCGCCGAAATTACCTTCATTTGCAAAAGAGTTCTGAAATGCCGGTCTCGCTGGAAAAAAAAATTACCGTTGCTGAGTGCCAGTGCATAGACCTATTTATAATTAAATTATTTTTCTGTACTGAATGTAGCCCATTATTTTGTCACTGTTTGATCGCCTGGGGAGACAGGCCGTGTCTTCATTTGCCACTTGATTATTCTTGAATTGGAAAACATGTTGATAAAGGAAAACCATCTAGAATTAGCCAGGACTAATTGTTGTCAATAAAGGGATGGATATTTGCACCCGAATTTTCATGTCTTGCGTGGGCCCTGACCCGCCATTACAAGTTATCTCGTAGTCGGCAGTAAACGTGTTAACCTAACCACAAGGCTACATCAGCTGACTATTTCTTCATCGTCAAATTGCCAATATAAAGAATGAGTCAAGAAAACACATCACTTACCCCGCTTGCACTGTTGTGCTTGCAGTATTCACGCGGAATGGCACAAAGATTTAGCCTAGAATCCATCTGTATCAAGCTTCGGTCGCTCCCAACGGTCACTTGCTTGTACGTCTGGCCTCAGTCAGTAGGCCAGCGTTTGACTTTCAAATATTCGCACAAAATCCATGCGAGATCTGTGATTGGCTCACAGTCGCAAGAGTGCCCCCCTTCCCCCTTTAGACAGACTTAAAAATAAATAAAAATACCACAGTTCTGCATTCAACGGAAGTCCCGCCTCCCGGCTCATGTTTATACGAGTATTCATCTGAGTGGCAGCAGAGTCTCTAGGCAATGAATGAGCTGGGAGGCAGGACTTCCGTTGAATGCGCGAGCTTACTTGAAGCAGAACTGTGGTATTTTATTATTTTTAGTGAAAAATAACAGCGTTTCTAGAGTTCTGAGGATACGAGTGGACAAAGCTGACTTGGATTATACTGGACGATGCGTTGGACAATGGTTTGAAAGTTTGTCAACGGATGTTTTGTGGAGTTTTCCCATTGCTACTGCGTGACCCCATTTGCTTCCAGCAAAAAAGGAATTTGGATAATTTTTCAAAACTCTCCAGTGGTCATAAAGTTGCGCCAGGTGAAGAACAACTTTGTCCGTTCAAGTTATCTAATGGTGAGTAATTGATATACAAATTATAGTTTTTGGGTGGAGTGCACTTTAATCTAGCTGATGCAATCATGCCCTTCGAGCTATAGCTAATGTCAATTACAGTGAAATATGTTTTGTAATTTGAGTATTATCCCAGTGAAATAAACAAAATGCAGATGTGGCCAAACATTATCCTGTTCAAAACCTAACAACCACTCCAAGAGTAAACGCAAGCAAGCCACAATCTAATTTTTAAGCTCATGTCAAATAACATTCACGAATGCCGTTGCTGGCCAGCTAACTCATATTCGATTGGTGGTTCTCGCCAAGAGCAGAAAACATGAATATTCATGTATTCACTTAATTAGTTACGTAAGGGCTAAACGCTGGCTATATGACTGAGGCCAGACTGATAAGTCAGTGACCGTTGGGAGCGACCAGCACTTTATCAGTATGGATTCCAGGCTAACAAAGATTCTGTCAGAAAAGACTTTGAAAACGACTGTTGAATATTTAGCGGATAATTATACTGAAAATTCCACGAACAAACCAGTAAAGCGTTTATATTTTCGTGCTATTTAAGTACTTGCGAAATGACCCATGGACTCAGTTTGATGCACTGGGAATGCAAAGCTTTATCTCAGGCTAGGTTTGCGCGATTAAGGTGGTTTAGGGCTCGTTGGAAACGTCAGAGCCTGTAGAATCAAATAGCAAAGTCTTACTGACAGCATCGCAAGCAGATCACAGAGGGGAAAATACATTGCAAGCAAGCTAAATGCTGAGGAGCTGAGATCTTTGAAGCAATGCCCCAGAAAAAAACATGCTTGTAGACTGGAAGATCTAGTTTCGTTATAACACGGACACATTGGGCTAACGATATCAAGCACAGATTTACCCTCAAACAGTTTTTTATTACAAAATATCAAAGGTAAGAAAAATTTTTTGCTCATCTGTGTGAACTGTAAAGTGTATGCCTGCTGTTCTTTGAGTGTGGTGTCAGTTTAAAATGACAAGGCTTGGATTCTGTGGACTTTCCTCTTTCATTTGAGGTATCGTTTGTATGCATAGCACAAATTCAGTAGAAATGCTGGTGACTCAGCGCTGATATGATTTTATCCTATGTTTTGCTCCATGCTTATTTACTTGTTTGGTGCTTGAATTCTGTTCCGTTGAGGTGAAAATGGTCAACATGAGCTTTTTGCCGAGTTTCTTCATGTAAAGTGGATAAGCCGCATGACGATGTTGTGATTAGGAACTTGCTGTATTTATTATGCGTAATGACTGGGGTACCAGGGGCGTTCGGGTTTAAGGGGTTAAATTGTGTTTCTGGATGCATGTTTTAGTTTGTTTTTAATTCATGTATCGACTCCAATCAATCAATCAATCAATCAATCAATTATTGCCTTGTTACCTTCCAGATCCTTATATTCATTCCTTGCACCTTTACCACACCTGTTTTCAGTGGTTAATTGTTATCTCTGTGTATTTTAGTTTTAGTCTGTCTTTATGATAGAGTGTGTGTGTTTATGAATTTCACCCCGATTTTGTGTCTGTCTCATCCTGACCCAGGATTCCCTCCTCTCCGTTCCCACTGCCTCCTCTTATTTCGACCCCTGGTTGGAATCCTGACCTCGATCTGCTCACCCCCCCAGGATCCTGATTTCCGTCCAATGTCTTCCTTCCCCTCGACAATGCACTGCCTGTCTTGGATAACCTTGACTGCCTGTTTTTGACCCTGGACTGCTAATGATATCGACGTTCTGTTTTCCCCTATCTCTGGTTTAGCATTTGACTCTTTCAGCTGTGACATTTGAGACAGTAAAACTTTCCAATATGTCGCTAGCATCAAAAATTAAGATATGTTTATTTTGAAACGTCCTAAAATAATCATATGATGTGCTGCTGTATTGCTTTCAATGTAATACAGGTCATAAATAATTTACACACCACTGCTTTCAGTTTTAATTTTAAATTAACACAACATACCATCTTTTGTCTGATTTTCAGTATTACATTTAGTATGACGATCTGAAACAATTTTGTGCGACAGATAGGTGAATACAGAGGAAATCAGGTGGGTGCGGGTGCAAAAACTTTTTCCAGGCACTGTCTATACTGACTCGAGACCTACTCCAAACCCAAAATTCTGCAGTGAATGTTTAAATGTCAGTCAGGAGCCTCATTTGCAACTCTTTGAAGCTCAATATCTCTGACCACTGAAAAAACAGACAGTACTATTTATGGTCAACTTAATTAGTAGATGGACTAGTGTGCAAATCAGGATTCAGGCCAGATAGAACTGACTTCCATTCATTTATGAAGTAACCACTGACACAATTCTTTAAAATTTGCATTTCAAACATACTGGATATTGTGGAATTATTCCTCATGAAAAGTCAAATTATGCAACAAATTAAAAATACAAATTGCCTAATTACCACGCCAATCACCCCCTTCACTGAGCATGACCTTTTAATTTTTCTGGAAATGACTTTATGAGGGGAGCAAACCTGCGAGGACCTTATTAAGTCCACTGATTGGACTTCTGACCTCCTCTAGTTCTGACCTGAATTAAAAATTGTCCAATTACGGCCTTTAATCATGAGTTATATACAACCAAACAAAGGAGAGATTATATGTAAACTAATTAATCTGGTCTAACAGCTTCACTAATGCATCTGGTCTAATTGGCTCTGGATTTATAGAGTGCTGTGAAAAAGTATTTGCCCCCTTTCCCATTTCTTGTACTTGTACTTCTTTGTCAAATTTTAATATTTCCGATCATCCAACTTATTTTACAATCCCATTTCCAAAAAAGTTGGGACACTGTGTTAACTAAGACAGAATGCAATGATTTGCAAATCAACTAAAACCCTATATTTAATTGAAAATAGGACAAAGACTACGCATCAAATGTTGAAATTGATCACTTTTTTATTTTTTTTTTGAAAAATATGTGCTCATTTTGAATTTGATGACAGCAATATATTTTTAAAAAGTTGTAAGGGAAAACAAAAGACTGGAAAAGTTGCATTATGCAAAAAAGAACTGGTGGAACATCTCACCGCTAATTAGATTACTTAGCAACAGGTCAGCAATGTGATTAGATATAAAACATCTTTCGTAAGTAAATGAGGGCTTAACCACTCTATGAAAGACTGCATGGGCAAATAGTTAAACAATTCAAGAATAATGTTTTCAACTTAAAATGGCAAAGAATTTAAAGATTTTATCCCGTATGGTGGATAATATCAGTATAAGATTCTGAGAATCCACAAAAATCTCTGTAACGCATGGGACAAGGCAAAAATGCAATCTTGAATGGCTGTGATTTTCAGGTCCTCGGGTGGTACTCCATTAAAAACAGACAGGATTCTGTAGTAGAAATCACTGCATGGACTCAGAAACGCCTCTGTGAACCATTGTCAGTAAACTCAGTTTGTCACAGCATGCACAGATGCAAGTTAGAACTCTGCCATGTAGAGATTAAACCATATATAAACAAGATCCAGAAACACTGCCTTCTTCTATTGGCCTGAGCTCATTTAAAAAGTACTGAGGCGAAGAAAACTGCCCTGTGGTTTGACTAATCAAAATGTGAATTATTTTTTTTGAAATCATGGATGCCACATCCTCTGGGCTCAAGAGGAGAGTGGCCATCCGGCTTGTTATCAGCAAATAATACAAACCCAAATTCCAATGAAGTTGGGATGTTGTGTAAAATGTGAACAAAAACAGAATACAATGATTTGCAAATCCTTTTCGACCTATATTCAGTTGAGTACACCATAAAGACAAGATATTAAATGTTGAAAATGATAAACTTCATTGTTTTTTTGAAAACATTCACTCATTTTGAATTTGATGCCTGCGACGCGTTCCAAAAAAGCAGGGACAGGGGAAACAAAAGACTGGGAAAGCTGAGGAATGCTCAAAAAACACCTGTTTGGAACATTCTGCAGGTGAACAGGTGAATTCGAAACAGGTGAGTGTCATGATTAGGTATAAAAGGAATATCCCTGAAAGGCTCAGTCATTCACAAGCAAGGATGGGGCAAGGTTCATCACTTTGTGAACAACTGCATGAGCAAATAGTCCAACAGTTTAAGAACAATGTTTCTCAATGTGCAATTCAGAATCCAGAGAAATATCTTCACGTAAGCAGCAAGGCCATAAACCAACATTGAATGCCCGAAACCGTCAGTCCCTCATGTGGCACTGCATTAAAAACCGACACCACTCTGTAAAGGATATTACCACGTGGGCTCAGGAACACTTCGGAAAACCACTGTCAGTTAACACAGTTTGTCGCTACATCTACAAGTGCAAGTTAAAACTCTACCACGCAAAACGAAAGCCATCTATGAACAACACCCAGAAATGCTGCCGGCTTCTCTGGGACCTGTCACCTCGTCGTGGTCTTGAGGCTCCTTCAGTTTGAAGGTCTAAGAATAGGGAATAATTTTAAGCACATCATAAGTGTCATAGTTAATAATTATATTACTAAAAATACTTTAAAATAGAAGAATTAAGTGAGAGCCATGCTCATACAATCCATTTCATATCAACACACCCCATTTTAGGGTTTACAACGGTTGGTTGATGCAAGTGTTCGGAGGAAGATGTTACCAGTGTTGACACTTCCTGGTTTTTTCACTGAATGTTGGCCATACCCTTGGGCAAATTTCAGCAAATTCCCTTGTCCCTTGTTGGGAACTTTGTCAAATGTACCGTCGTTTACACACGTGGCCGTTGGAAATCTCTATTTCAGAACATATTTTTTGAACAAATATCCTCCTATCTCGGCAGTATGACATCAACTTCAACGAATTCTTTTTTTATTCATTAGGAAAATATATAAGCTACAATGCGCATTGATAAGCACATGATTATAATCATTGGTGACACTTTGTGGGGCCCCAGAATGGGTGGCCCCTCCAAAAAACTAAAAAATTTTTAAAATATCATTTTTTTGTCATAAAGAAAATTGATATCACAGGTTTCTCTGGTGGATTTATGAACCCCATGGGGTGGTTTATCAATGCTGAAAATTATTTTGACTTTGGTGGTTTGGGCCAGAAAATGCCTTTGATGGGACTCCACCTTTATTGTGTATAAAATGATTGCTAGGATTCTGGCTGTTTCCAGCGAAACATGAATAAAGTAATTCATACATGTTGGTATGTTCCATTTCTCTGCAATTATATATTTTACATATATATTTTTTTGTATTGTTTGTGCATCGCTTGTCAGGGGTGCCAGTTATTTTGGAGCCCACTGTATCTTAAATAATGAAAAGGACACAGTTTCTATTCAAATGTTAATGTTAATAAAATTGTTTTTATGGAAAGTGGTGCTTCCTGTATAGGCTCTGTGCAGCTGTCCTTGGCGTTTTCAGTCCAAAATGTCGACAGTGCTAATGCGCTGCCATCTTGTGGAGGTTGTTACAAAAGCGCCAAAGTTTCGTCAGTTAGCTTTGACACTCTTGTTTACAGTTTTTCAACCTATCAGATTAATGAAAACGTCCTTTTCTAAAACTGAGATTTGATTATAGGGTGTGTGAGCGGTCAACTGCACAAAAGCCCAGTTGGACAGGTATTGCCCAATGCCTCTCCTACCTTCGGGATCATCAGTATGTGAGAGGCCTCTATACCTATATAGGCCTCTATAGGCCTCAGATGGCTGGCCAAAGAAAATTTGTCATAAAATTTAGGGGCGTGCAGGTTGAAGAGGCTTATGTATTTAGTTTTTGAGTGTCTTTACTGATTATGTTTTTGGTGTAATCATTCTGTGAATGCTTTCCCAAAATGGAAGGTTTTGTAGACCACATTAAAACGTTTCTGTCACACAATATGCTTATAATTGTGTTCAGTGTGTAATTAAGAGATATTATGTGTACTATGCAAATTTTACGACTTAAAAATGTTTCTAATTCCAACTTGAATAATATATCAGCTTTACTTTAACTCAATCTAGTATTGAAATGTCCTTATAATAATGCAGGCTGTATACTTGGTGTTCTCGGCTATGCACAGCAAAATGTTTAGAGTTCATACAACACTTATAGTGTCAAATTAATTCTTACAGAATCTATATGAGTCCACTTTTGCTAAAGTGGCACCAAATGGATGCTTAAAATGTTGATTTAACACTTAGCATTTTGCTGTATACTTACAATTTTTTCAAAGTATAATAATGTGATATCATTTGTGATATGAAATTCCTACTGGTGAATTTTGTTTCTAGTTCCAAATCGTGAACACACTTTCATGCTGGCATAATGCTTTATCTCTACTTAATCAGCTTGCAAGATCAGAAGTATAAATTCAAGAAACAGAGGTATTTTAATATTTTGTATTGACTGTCTTGCATGAGATCATAATCCTGACTCTGATGTAACGAAGGTGCAGTGAACACCTCCTGGCTTTTGCCTTTTAACATGCTTTGTAACAGAAGTGGCCATGCCTCAACAGGCCATTCAAGACTGGTGGCAATTCTCTCAAAATTGACAAAATATTTGTCCACTGCATTTTCATTAAATGGTGGTACCAGTTTGACATGTTTGCCAAAATCAAATTTGCGTTGGGCCCCCTCCATGCTGGCTTGATGTTTAAGACGAGTTTCTATTTCCATTCTTTTCATTTCAACCTCAGTGTCTATTCAGTGCCTTTCAGTTTCCACCTCTATTCGTCGTTGTTCAAGTTCTAATTCCTTGAGCTGAAGCTCTCTATCAGCCACCATAAAGGGTTCTTGGGGATCACTGCAAGGCTTCTTTTACCAACAGGTCTCCATCAACCAAAACTTCCACAATCAATTTCTTGATGTCATGTTTCCGCATAGATCTTTTCACGTCAATCTCGTGGATTTTAGCGATCTCCAATAACTGTTCTTTCATTGAAAATTTAAATGACATAAATATTGCCAGTGAGGTGACATATTCTAAATTCCTTCAAGAAACATCAAAAATACCATTTCAGCTTGCGCATACTGGTGGACTAACCATTACAGAATCATAAAAATGACTGGTAATTACCAACGCTGCTCATTTAAGGCAGCTGTGGCATAAACCTAGACCAGATGATGCAATTAGATAAGAGACAGACATCAAGTTACTAAAGCAAATACATGGTTATCTGGATCCATCCCATCAATTCAAACTGACATAGAAAACAAGAGACTGAGATTCATGTTTACTGTGCTAAATAATGGCCATCCCTTAAATTAAAGCCTCATATATATTTGCCATTGTAAAATTTTATATTTATAGTTAGCTACTTATCTAGATAGCTGTAACTATGACTATTCCATGCATAGTAGTGTTCAATATGGCTCAGCTACGATGGTTATGACAGAATAAATGAGCACTAGCTTGTAATTAGCATCAGCTTATTATTTCTCTTATTATGTAAAAATCTCATTATCATTATTATTTTATTATGTAAAAAGTAAATGGCTTTATAGATATGCCGATCTGAAGGTAAAATACAAACAATGCAGTCTAGCAAGGAAATTGATGATTACATTTTTTATCTCTGTGTTCATACGCTTCGTCAGCGTCAGCATCAGTTTACTCTGAACGGGCAACTCAACCGAGCGGTCAAACACTTCTTCCAGGGTACCGCAGCGATTCATTTTATTGTCACATTTCTGCCATTCAACAAGAACATAATCATTACGGTGTCAGGAACATAAAATGCGATGATTTTTTTTTCTTACTTAAATTTTCACCGTTGCCTGAAGCGAAAATGTGGGGTGACCGTCGTCTCTGATGAACTTCCGATTTTCACAGTACTTTCAGACAAGGATGTCTTTTTACAACACTGCCACCCAATGGATGTAGTTAGCATTACACACTCTAGTGAACTAGGGGGATGAGGGAAAACGGCCAAAGCGGGATTTTGTCAAGGTTTTATTATGGAAATTTGATCGCGAACATAGCTCGACCGTGCGGTTACAGTGCCCGTTAAAGGGTTAAGTGAAACTGCACTGTGGTACTTGCTTTTGAAAATACTTTAGTAACAAGTAGACATGGTCAACAACATCCCCCGCCAAAATGTCTTCTTTAATGATACTATGAACAGAGGCTCCCAGAAGTGCCACAAGGGCAATAACTGTGGGAAAAATAATAGTGTGCTTCTTATTTTCGAACTCCATCAGGGTCTTTATGGTCTTAAGCTACACACCAAATTTGGTTATCCTATCTGGAAGATTTCCCGTGAAAAGTTGTTCCCCTTTACATATACCGTGAACAGAGTTGGAAAAAGTGAATCAAGGGCAATAACTCCGGGAAAAATAATCACGCGTCTCATTTTCGAACTCGATCAAGGTCTTTATGGTCTTAAGCTACACACCAAATTTGGTTATCCTATCTGGAATATTTCCCGTGAAAAGTTGTTCCCCTTTACATATACCGTGAACAGAGTTTAAAAAAGTGAATCAAGGGCAATAACTCCGGGAAAAATAATCACGCGTGTCATTTTCGAACTCGATCAAGGTCTTTATGGTCTTAAGCTACACACAGAATTTGGTTATCCAATCGCAAATTTTTCTTGTGAAAAGTTGTTCCCCTTTATCCCGGATGGACGCACGGACGGACGGACGCACGGACGGACGGGCGGACGGAGGTCAAATCAATATCCCCCATCCACTTCGTGTGGCGGGGGATAATAAAGTACATTTTCATTTTATTGTCAATTAGGGCTGTCAGAATGAGCCTATAATGCCGTTCGAATATTTGCGACAATTAAACACATGATATCGATATAATATTGAGTATTTTACTTTCCGGATTTCCCACACAAAATAACGACATGCCATACTAACATAAGATACATCAACATAAACATATATTTCATGGATAATAAGCACAGATTAAGACTTAGAGTTTCCTATGTCTGTAATAAGCCCCGACACAGTGAGTCTGAACTCAGGATCCTGACGCATTGCAGAGCTTATGAAATAACAACACACCAGGCTCATCCCAGTTCAAACGAGATGCCAGCCGTTCAGCTTTATTCCGCGAGACAGTAATTACTGTAATTAATTACAGTACAATACTCAACATCATTAGCTCCCTCACCCCAGTAAAATCCAAAACTATTGTCTGCAAATGAAACTGCAGTTCAGAAAGCACATTTTCTCTTCTCAGGTTTTTAACATAACACAATAAAAACCAACACCCGCTGCAGGAATGGTAGGCTAAATCGAACTTGCATATAGTTTGCGAACAACTTTCGCTTGGTCCTCAGTTTTACGGTCGTCGACTGACCCAAACCCAAAGTATTTCCAAACAGTGCTTTTTAGATTCTTCTGGATGTAAACTGGTTATTTTCTGAACAGTTGCAGATCGTGAACTGGCGATAGGGGAAGCTCAAACCCATCCCTTAAAAATAATGATTGGTCATGACTTGTTTTCAATCATTCATTTAAATTACTATTACAGAAACTGCGAAAGCTCTAAACATTATCAGGTGTGGCCAGTTTTCATTGATAACGCATACCTGTCAACTCTCACGCATTCAACGTCAGTTTTGAGTGGCATATTTACATTCCCCTGCTGTAGTCAGCAATTATTCAGTCAACGCATATGTAAGAGATTCTCGCGCGGAATTGAAGTCTTTGTGCATGGAGGTTTATCAGTTACACATGCGTTACGGTGATTATGACTTCTTACGCTTTTCTTTAGTCAGGGGTTGGAAGAAATGGAATTGCATAAAAACGTTTCAAATGGTCTTATTTCATTTAAACAATTTGAACGGTCGTGAAACACGTGCATTGCGTTGATTAATTGCTGACTACAGTGCCTGATAAAAGTCTTGTTGCATAAGGACATAGTAACTAAAAATAGCATATAACTTTATTTCTAACCAATCAATTGTTACAATAAATGGTCCATTTTAATGTCAAGGGCTTTCACATTAATAATTTGGTGCAAAATGAAACCATCAAAAAGTGTTCTGATGTTCACAGCTTAGCTAAGCCCATAACATCTGTTTTTGCTGGGACAAAAGTCTTGTCGTCTCTTCAGATGATGCAACAAATCACAGATTAGAGTTTAACCTATGACAAATACTGTAATTAACACATTCCCAGATGTGTATAGAAATAACCCCAGCACACCAGACTTTCATATGAGGTGCGACTAGACCTCTGACAACATAGCAAAGATTCAACCACAGACCAAAGTGCTGATCATCAAGAGCCTGAAGACTGAGTCTGCTGCTGAGGTGGCAGACATCTTTAATGTATCCAAATGTCAAGTGGAGGGATGAGAAAAAGATCTGAAGAAACTGGTAGCGTTCATGGCAAGTGCCGGTCAGACAGACCCGGTATGACAACTGTTTGAAAGGACCGTTTGTTGCTTCAACTGTACAAGGCCAGCCCTTCTTCAACTACAGCGAAGCTACATGAGGAAATGTCACCAAAAATCCCTTTATCTACAAGAAGACTTTGTCAAATTCTCTCTCAAAGTGGTTTTCATAGCGAATTAGTACACTTAAGCCTGCATTAAACAGAAAACATAAAACCTGCATTGCATTTGCCAAGGCCCACACAGCGCAGAAAAGGATTGATACTGGAAAAGTGGCTGAAAGTTTATTTTTCTGGTGAATCATCCATTGAACTGCATCCCAGTCGCCGTACAAGACCTGTTGGAACCCTCATGGACCCAAGATTCTCCCATAAAACAATCATGTTTGGTGGAGGGAAAATCATGGTTTGTTGTTACATCCAGTATGGGGGTGTGAGAAAGATCTGCAGAGTGGATGGCAACATCAACAGGTGACTGGGTTGGCCAATCCTGGAGTACCTTCACCTTCTTTGCTTTCAGGAACTGTGACATGGAGGCAGAATTATGAGAAGGAGCAGCAGTATAAGTAGGGCAGCAAGAACTTCTTGATATTTCAGGCTGTTGATGTTGCCATCCACTCTGCAGATCTTTCTCACACCCCCATACTGGATGTAACAACAAACCATGATTTTTCCTCCACCAAACATGATTGTTTTCTGGGAGAATCTTGGGTCCATGAGGGTTCCAACAGGTCTTGACCAGTGACTGGCATGCAATTCAATGGATGATTCACCAGAGAAATAAACTTTCAGCCACTTTTCCAGTATCAATCCTTTCTGCGAGCTGTGGGCCTTGGCAAATGCAATGCAGGTTTTTTGTTTTCTGTTTAATGCAGACTTCTGTGTACTAATTTGGCTATGAAAACCACTTTGAGAGAGAATTTGACAAACTCTTCTTGTAGATAAAGGGATTTTTGGTGACATTTCCTCATGTAGCTTCGCTGTAGTTGAAGAAGGGCTAGCCTTGTACAGTTGAAGCAACAAACGGTCCTTTCAAACAGTTGTCATACCGGGGTCTGTCTGACCTGCGCTTGCCATGAACATCACCAGTTTCTTCAAATCTTTTTCTCATCCCCTCCACTTGACATTTGGATACATTAAAGATGTCTGCCACCTCAGCAGCAGACTCAGTCTTCAGGCTCTTGATGATCAGCACTTTGGTCTGTGGTTGAATCTTTGCTATGTTGTCAGAGGTCTAGTCGCACTGTAGCAGGCCGAAGGAGGGCCCAGGCGGGGACTTGAACCTCCAGACTCCCGGGTAATAGTCTGCTGAAGTCGCCAAAGAGCCAGGCTGCCTTATTGGAGGCATTCTCGTGACAGGACCCTTCAACTGTCACACTTTTAGGGAGCGTGTCCTCACGCTCCATGCCTTAGGCATGCTGCCATCCATTCGGATCCCCAGATGCCGACACGCCAGAATGTAGCAGGCGAAGGAGGGCCCAGGCGGGGACTTGAACCTCCAGACTCCCGGTAATAGTTTGACCACGCCGCCAAAGAGCCAGGCTCATTGGCAAAGCCACGCGGCCTTATTAGGGAGGCATTCTCGTGACAGGACCCTTCAACTGTTGAAAGTCTGGTGTGCTGGGGTTATTTCTATACACATCTGGGAATGTGTTAATTACAGTATTTGTCATAGGTTAAACTCTAATCTGTGATTTGTTGCATCATCTGAAGAGACGACAAGACTTTTGTCCTAGTAAAAACAGATGTTGTGGGCTTAGCCAAGCTGTGAACATCAGAACACTTTTTGACGGTTTCATTTTGCACCAAATTATTAAAGTGAAAGCCCTTGACATTAAAATGGACCATTTATTGTAACAATTGATTGGTTAGAAATAAAGTTATATGCTATTTTTAGTTACTATGTCCTTATGCAACAAGACTTTTGTCAGGCACTGTATATTATATATTTGTGTATTCAAAATAAAGTGTATGTATAATTTCCACATTTTTTTTCAATGCGACAAGACTTTTGTCCAAGCAAAATCTGACCGTTCTGTACAAATTAAATTATAAAACTCAATGAATGACACAAAACTCTATTTTGGTATATTTCGCATAATCTAGAGGGCTTTGCCTTTCATATAAGCCATTTTTGATTCCAGTTGATCAACTACAAGTCAGGTTATTATTTGTTGTTCCTACAACTTGGATAAGTGACAAGACTTTTGCCTGGCACTGTACAGCATGGGAATGTGAATATGCCACTGAATCTCACGCATGTCTTGTGCCAAATTTAAAATGAATTTTTCGCTGGTAAAAAAATAACTCGCCAGAGTGGCAAGTAGTCTTAAAAATTTACCAGCCAGAGACAAAATCTACCCGTAACTGGCGAGTGGCGAGTGTTAGTGCATAAGCAGGGTCCAAAACTATGTCCATCCACAGTGATTGTCTGATGGGGGGGCTGATCTGAATCCGTTGCTGACAACTTGCTTTCGAACTCATTTAATTCATCATGAGGAAATGTCCTCAGTAGTGCGCAGGTGAATGATGTCTCCCATTAAAATAAAGACTTTTCTCCTAACGTTTTGCTTGTTTCAAAGAACAGAGACAATTGTTCTGCAAACATGTACCAAACATATGTAAAAGAAGCAAAAGGGATGCAGGAATAACTTTTGTTGCTGGAAGAATTTGTCAATGGAAGGAAAATGATAAAAAGGAAATTTGGATCAGACATTACATTGCTGGTAAAAAGAGTTTTATGGAAAGGCACGTTTCCGCTCAAATACCTCCTTTCCACTGCTTATACAGTCCGGTGATGAGTGTGAGAAATGGTGTTATTCCCTGCAGTTGCAGTCAAAGACTAAGATTGCTGAATAACATTAGGCAAACATCTGCCACAGGAACTAGGTTTCAAGACCGCTATGAATTAACCTTTATCATCATAAAAAATTGTTTAGCGATTCATACTAAACATAAATGTAATCACTGATGAAAGTAGGCAACATGTCCTGTCTTTTTTTTCTTTTTAACGAATTGATTTCTCAAAGAAAGGCTCAGCGCTGTAGCCTTTCACCAATCGCCTGTGTTGGACCGTAAACTACCACAGTTACTACACCCAGTAGTCCAGCAATGGCCATGAAATTGCCTTTTTTTCCCACTGAAGCGGCCGATTTATTAAAGAAAACTTGATTAATAAGGTGAAGTCTGGTCAGTGCATCAACAGGTGAATGATCCTACTCACAAATGCCTGAAATATGCCCCGTTGGTCTGTGATACATTGTACCATTTCACTAGTGGCCAAATAGCGAAGAGCGGTCCAAACTTGAGGTCCTGAGTTTATGGCATTTGTTCTGCCATTTTTATTTATTTTGTTTCACATCTTTTTATGAGACTTTTATTTTGAAAATATCGCTCCTCTCACAGGGTAGGAAGTTGTTGTTGAATCAGAACTCAGGAAGTAGGAAGTATGTATCTTCTGTAGGCAACATGCACATGCCAGCATTGTTTGAAAGAAAATAATTTTTCATTCTTGTTTAATCTTCTCCCATCCTTGTGTTTGCTTTAGAAAGCAATGTCTATAAGTGCGCATTTCATTCTTATAGTTTATTATTGATAGTAGAGATGGCAATTTCGAACCTTTGAAACAGTTTTGAAACCTCTGAAACAACGACTGTTTCGAAATGTTCCGAATTGTTTTGAAACCAGATTTATTTCAGTAGTGCACAGCCTAGTGGCAAAAACTTTTACTATAGCTATTAAAATGTTTCGAAGTGAAACAAAACACATGGATCATTGCCGGGGAGGAGCAGGAAAAACGTCACTAGTCACGTGACCAAAGTTTTGAATCAGAGTCGTAAACCCGTGTCAAACCCGGAAGTTTCGAACATGTTCGAAACAGTTTGAATCTGCGTGTTGAACTTGCCATCTCTAATTGATAGAAATTTATAGCGGATACACTTTAGTAAATGTTGATTTATATGAGTGAAATTGAGCCCCTAAGAGCCATACTGGGCCAACCCATGCTGGGGAACTTCTGAGAAAATGGGACTTAAAGTTGCCAGCCTCCTGTGTCATCTAGAGTATCTGGGAACTAGAAACACTGCTTATGTTATAAACCCAAGATATGTAAAATTACGTTATGCACTTTTTATGTCGGTTTTGGATGCCCTTCTGTTTCATTTAAAGTGAAAGGTACCTCCTTCTGAAGCAGAACCATCATCTTCTGATTCATTTGGGACAAACTCTGGGTCTCCATTATCTTCCACTTCACCATCATCATCAATCATAGCAAGCAGTTCCTCATTAGTGAGATACCGAGCCGCCATGTTCACATTGAATAATGGAAAAGTTGTGGGATGGTCCACTATGGCTAAGGCAGTGCAGTGCATATGTACAGTGGCAGAGAGGACGTTTGCTTGTTTGAACAATCCATGTGGGTAGATTGGGTTGGCTCATTTAGGAAACGTAGATCTCAGTTTTCTGCACATGCTGACTACCTCAACTAAATTTCGCTAAAAGTGCGGGATGGCCCGGTATGGTTCTTAGGGGCTCAATTGTTGCATAGCCTACTGTGCACAATCAGTTCTGTGATGTTATAGCATATTATTACAGACTCGTAATGCAACTGCTATGTTTATTATCTGCTGTTTAATTTGACAAAGTACTGATTTAATTCCAAAGTTATTATTTCTAATGCAAGTAATTTGTGAATAAGTTTGTTGGCTTAAAGCAACATGTTCAGTAAGGACTAAGTTACTGAGGCAGTGAATGATTGCCGTTCCTTTTGTTTTGTATTTCTTGTAGTCTCACTCTGTTTCATATGACATGAGGCAATAAACAAAGAGCCAGTATGCTCATATCCTGACCCATTTCATGTCTAATGAAAGGAGTTTGGCTGACTGTCAATCTGCGTTCTGCACAAACACATAGGGAGGACTGTTACAGTGAAAAGACATTGAAGCAATAAGTGAACTACATGGCTGAAGAATTGAAAAGCAAAATGGAGGAAGGAAAAGACGATAAAACATCTGTAGCCAGTTCAAGACACACACGGTCTTCTAGATCATCAGCAAGTAGCGCAGCAGCAAAAGTGCATGCATCGGCTGAAGCTGCGCTTGCTCGCGCATCATATGCCGAACAAAAACTAGCCGTAAAAAAGGAGAAGGCAAGGCTTGATGCGGAAAGAGTGAATCTGGAAGCCACATTAGAAGCTTTTAAATATAAAGAAAGAGGCCGCAGCTGCTCTTGCCAAAGCGGAAGCACTAGAAGCAGCGGAAGGTGGCAGAAATAATGAATGCCGTAGATCAGAATGCTCACTTGCGATGACTAGAACAGAGAATTATGTAAGGAAACAAAACAAATGGCTTGTAATCGACACTTTTCCCAACTCACCAGTTGATAACAGGGAACCGCTGCATCTAACAAAACGCGATGTCACCCAGGTGAATCATCCATGCAACGATGGCGAAAATCCCCCCCCCCGCCGCTGATGGGCCAAGATCCCAAGCGGGAGTCCCAAGAGCATTAGAGCTTGACGTACTCCAATCCAACAGTGGTGGTGTCAGACTCAATGCCTCCCATAGTAATAGGAAGCCTCTATCTGTTTGTGAGAGTTGTAATAAGTGCGCCTTACATTCAAGACAGCTTGACGGAACGGAAAGCCAGTTAAACAGCATAATTGATTTTGCCAAGTACTTAGCACGGAGAGAACTTGTGACTACGGGGCTCACAAAATTCGATGACTGGCCTGAGAGCTTCAGAGCATGGAACGCGTCCTTCCTGAATGCCACCAATGGCCTAGAACTTACGGTGAGCAAAGAACTATGTCTTTTAGAAAAATGGTTAGGCAAAGACTCTTCGGAACATGTCAGAAGAATCTGCTCCGCTTATGCAAATGATGCATTAGCTGCACTTCAGCTGGTGCGGCACAGGCTCCTAGAGTGTTACGCAGCTCTAGAAGTGATAGAAAATGCTTTATTCAAAAAGCTAGACAACTTCTCCGGTGTCACTGGTAAGGACCGTGTCAAGCTCAGAGAGCTTGGAGATCTCCTCACAGAACTGCTATCTGCTAAAGATGATGGATAGCTGCCTGGTTTAGCTTACCTGGATACGGCCCGGGGGATCAACCCTATCGTCGAAAGCTGCCCCACAATCTCCAGGAAAAATGGATCTCTTTGGATGCAAATTACAAAGAGGATAATAGGGCATGTTTCCCACCATTCTCATTTTTTACACAATTTATTTGTAGAGAAGCTAGGATTAGGAACGACCCCAGTTTTTCCTTGCCAAGCAGCAGCACTGGGAGCCAAGTTGGACATGATAAACAAGCACCAAAAAATACTTTCTTAGGAGCCCCCGAATCTGCCCACAAAACTGTGGCATCAACGGACATTGACGCAGGAAAGCCAATGCACGAAGATGATGCACTCAAAACCTGCCCCATCCACAACAAACCGCATCCCCTAGATAAATGTAGAGGTTTTAGAGCTAAGCCACTAGAAGAGCACAAAACATACCTAAAAGAGAATGGATTATCCTTTAGGTGCAGCACCGTTTCCCATCTAGCCCGAGACTGCAAGAAAATCATCAGTTGTAGTGAATGTGACAGCAAGCAGCACACTTCAGTAATGCATCCAGGCCCTGCACCCTGGGCATTAAAGCCCCCCTCACAAGAGCCAGTGCACGTCACTCCAGAGGAGGAAGTTAATGATTCACAGCACTTCGCACTGCACTAAGGTATGTAGCTGGGAGCTTCTGGCAGTTCCTGCTCCAAAATATGCCTAGTAAAGGTGTATCCATGAAGAAGGCCTGAAAGCGCCGTCAAGATGTATGCCGCCCTTGATGATCAGAGCAACCGCTTATTAGCGAGGTCAGCATTCTTTGATCAGTTTGGAATCGAAAGTGACCAATTACCTTACTAAGAACTTGCACGGGAGTTATCGAAACTTGAGGGAGAAAAGCAAATGGCTTTCAAGTAGAGTCTGTGAACGGAGGAGCAACTATTGACCTACCCCCATTAATTGAGCGCAACGAAATCCCAGATGACCGATCTGAGATACTGACACCAGGGGCAGCGCATCACCACACTCACCTCAAGTCAGTCGCTGCTCACATTCCAGAACTAAACCCAAATGCCCAGATTCTTCTCCTGCTCAGAAGAGATGTGCTTAGAGTGCACAAAGTGTGGCAACAAATTAATGGCTTAGACTCTGCTCCCTTTGCCCAGAAGCGTGATCTAGGTTGGGTCCTCATTGGTGAGGTGTGCCTCGGAAATGCACACAAGCCGGACATCAAAGCCTTTAAGACAAACATCCCTCAAAAAGGACGACCATCATTTCTCACCCCTTGTCAGAACTACATCCAACTTAAAGAGAGAGCGGGCTACGGTGGGGAGACAAAACAACACCACGTTTCCTCCTCCAAGCATGCATACTGTTAAAACAGACGCAGAAAAGCTTGGTGATTCAGTTTTCGAATGAACCAAAGATGACAACAATCTTGGACCATCCTTTGAAAATGAAGCCTTTCTGAAGGAAATGTACCATGGGTTCTATATAGACGAAACAAACAGCTGGGTGGCTCCATTGCCATTCAAACCAGCCAGACCGCTTCTGCTCAACAACCGTGCCCAAGTGTTCTCTCGCCTCAGCACTTTGTGGCGCTCTATGAGTAAAACAAAAGAAATGAGGGTTTGTTGCCTTCATGGAGAAGATGTTTAAGAACAAACATGCTGAACTGGCACCTCCCACGAAAGATGGAGAAGAAGTATGGTATCTTCCATTCTTTGGGGTTCACCACCCACACAAACCAGATGAAATCAGGGTGGTCTTCGACTCCAGTGTGCAATTTGGTGGCTTGTCTCTCAACAATGTCCTGCTTACCGAGCCAGATATGAATAACTCCCTCCTCGGCGTTTTAATCCGCTTCCGCAAAGAGCCTGTAGCAGTGATGGTCGACATCGAACAGATGTTTTATTGTTTTGTAGTGAGGGAAGATCATAGAAATTACCTCCGATTCCTGTGGCATAGAGACCATGACATATCAAAGGACGCTGTTGAGTGTCGGATGCGTGTGCACATTTTCGGCAACAGCCTCTCCCCTGCTATCGCAATCTACGGACTCAGACGTGTGGCACAGGAAGGAAAAAAAGGAATTTGGGTCTGACACGTCACTTTGTAGAAAGACACTTCTACGTGGACGACGGACTCATCTCTTTGCCCTCAGAAAAGGAGGCCATTTTTTGCTGAAACGAACCCAAAATTCTCTTGCGCAGTCCCACCTGATGCTTCACAAAATAGCCTCAAACAGTGCAGCAGTCATGAAAGCTTTCCCTTCTGATGATCTCGCTAAAGGTCTTAAAGAGCTCAGTTTGAATGATGGAGACTTATCAACGAAAAGGAGTCTGGGACTATGTTGGGAAATTCACCTTCAGTGTCTCTATAGGATAAAAACCTTTCACATGGCGTGGAGTCTAAGCCACAGTAAATTGCCTCTTTGACCCTCTTGGTTTAGTTGCACCAGTGAGCATTAAGGGAAGATCGCTCCTGTGAGAACTCTCTGTCAACAGTTCTGACTGGGACACACCACTCCCAATGGACAAATTTGAAGACTGGGAAGCATGGAAGTATTCATTTCAAAGTCTAGAGGACCTCCACATTCCACGCACGTACGCTCCAGGGGACGGTCAAGAACTTGTTAACATCAGGGGTGAAATTTTAAAATGGCCCAATCTATACTAAACTTATATTTTTAGATAGCTTAATATCTCTAGTTTTATGTTCAAATGGATTTTTAAGAAAAGATATTGTTGAGAAAAAGTTATGGGGGTTTAAGCAAGGAGTTCTTTTTGAAGAGCACCAATTTTTTGTCTCAGGTTTTTGATGCCATATAATAATGCTCTGAACTGGATAATAAATTAATACAATTTTCTTTACAAATTTTTTTTTTATCAAGTTAAAACATTGTTTTAAACGTGATATTTGAAATTAGGTTTAAAATAAATATTTTTGTGCTATTGAGCTACTTGAATATAGACAATTTGAGAAAAACTGTGGTCCATCCGAGACGCTGGAAAACATGTTTTTTTAAGATTTAAAATACTTAAAATCCAGATAAAATCTTCAAACTTTCTCAAAGCAAGCTTAAATAAACATTTTTTTTGGCAGTTTAACAATTTTTGTGTTTTGGACCCATTATCATGTAAATATATTGGAGTGAAATCTGTGCATCCGAGATGCTGAGTAGCAGTCAGCTGGAAGGACAGTTAAGATACAGTGTCTTCAAAAGCCTATGAAAGTTAAATCTGTATTTAAATTTGATATAAATTCTTGTATAATTGCAATTTTATTAACTGTATTTTCAGGATTCATATCTCATGTTCTATAATGAGAGGCATAAAAAACGCATAATAAAATATACTGTTTTAAGTAGTGGTAAATAGTTTCTTTTGTAGTTGCAAAACACGATCTCGGGAAACTGTGCTTTTGGTAGTGAGACTTGCCCTCACTGTTATCATTACATTGGCAGTCAATTCAGCAGTTCTTATGCATTATCTGACATGGCAGAAGATGTTTTATGGAATGTGTTTTTGTGGCGTCACAGATGACGCACTTTGTTGGGGATGACAGCTGACACATCTGGTCATTCTGTGTCATCCCTGCAGTCTAGATACAGTCATTTAATCGAAATTAATGCATCCAGAATCTTTTCTTTGAGACTGGCCATAATTCAACATTCAAAATGTTTGATTCTTCTGAGATTCATTTGTTTGTGGCATTTGAAGCGGGAATGATGTGAATCTGTTTGTGTTTTTTATTGGCCCTGATCTTCCACTTTTCATTTGCAAATATATTTCTCCCTATGTGATTCATGACCATGATCCAGGGAACTGTGCTGCATTTAGATAATCATAATGAGGTGTTAAACCAAGACAGGATTCAAACCCAGACACTTGACGTTTTGCAATGCTTACCATACCTTATGGTCATCATGTCAATCAGCAAAAGGAAAAACTATCAGTTTTCAAATTAGTCGATAAAAACCACTTTGCGTTTTTAATGCCTCTCAGTATATTTTACTGAATATCAAACAATTAAATTTGATTATCAATCAAATAATGTGATGATAAAAATTGCACTTTTGTCCCTGGACCTCCTTGATGTTTTACACCAGGGTAAATGGGTGTGAATAAGAACAAGGTGTTACCTACAAAATGCAACAATCCCCTCAATCAAAGGTAAATGTAGGTAACACCCATCCTGATCTGCTCAACTGACTAACAGGTGACGAGCATACTTTAACGACTGATTTCTCACCTAGATGAGTGATTAGCTCAACATCAGAGGGCCTATCTCTAGCACCCCAGGTGTTAGCATTTTCACAGTCAGTATTAGTTGAGTATAAAAGACATCTCCTTGTCACTCAAATCATTATAAGTCAAGTGACACTTCATATAACAACATCTCAATCTTTTTCCAATGCCTTTATCTTCATCTGAAAGAAAGCCAAGGCTTCCCTTTCTTATAAGGGAGCAAGACATCTTTTCTGATGGTGGTGCAATGCATTTCAAACATAAATGCATGTTTGCCTTCATTACCAGCCTGCTTGAATCAATGAACATTCGTATAAACTGGCACTTTTTTGGCACATCTCACGGCAAAGGTGCTATAGATGGCATTGGCCGCACAGTAAAGAGGACAGTCTACAGTGCCATCAAGTCTCGTACAGCCCATATTGAGAATGTCAAGGCCTATGCAGAGTGTGCTGCCAAGGTTAACTCAACCATCAACATCAGATATGTATCCGCTGAGGAGGTAAACCAGAAGTCACCTGCCCTCCACAACCTGTGGGATTCAGCTGTTCCAGTACCAACCACCCAGAAGGTTCACTGTGTCAGTACTGTTGCTCCCGACAGAATCTCCACATCTCCCTACTCCCAGAAGGATGGTGTTGAGTTTGCTTTCCTCCCCCAGGCTTCTGCATCCACTACCACCATTTCACCTTCTAAATGGTATGCCGGCTGCAGACCAAACAGCTCCAAGTGGTCCATTGGACAAGCTCAAGAACCAGCTGCCGTCGATGCCTGGAGGCTCAACTTCTTGAGGCAAGCCGGACGTTCTAACTGCTTCCATGTGGAAGATGACCAGGATACCATCTCTGCAGACTGCATCCTCTGTGAGATTGAGCCACCAGCACCAACCTCCTCTACCAGAACATCCATCCTTAAGCTTGATGCTAAGGACTGGAAAGTGATCCCAGGCCTTTTCAGAGAATGCCACTGAATATCTGACTTCATCTGAGCAATTCAGACTTAAAACAATGTGCAAATATGGTACAAAATGCAATAAAACTTTTACATATCGCGTGCATGTAAAAAAAAAAAATTGTATTACATAGAGCTAAATCTTAGAAAACTAACTCAATCTTGTCTTGTGCATCCGAGACTATTTATTTTAGCTCAGTCCCTCCGAGACACTGACATTTTCAAAAACTCTTGCTATCTATCTAAGCATCAAAAACCCTTTTTTTGCATAAAACTTATATTGGACATTTAAACAAACACCCTAATTATCATAATGCCTTAGTTTTATTTTATAATTATTTTGGGAACAGCACTTTCAAGAACCTTGAAAAAACGTAAAATTTAGACGTTAATTTTCCGTCCATCCGGGACAGTGCACTTAAAAGGTTATATCATAAAAACTATCAAATCATTTATGTTCAAATTTTAATATGTTAAAGTGAGTAATTAGACCTTTCTCTTGACAAATTAAATAAGTTTATAGACCCACTGGTTGAAAAAATACACCCTCTTAAACAGTAAGCGGTCCATCCGAGACGCATTTGGCCGTCCTGCAATCGCTGCAGTGGCCTACCTTGAGTGCCATGTAAGATTCGTTTTGGGGAAGGCTAAGTTTGTGCAGCAGTCCTAGCTGTAGAAATGGCGGACCTTATTCGGAGTGAAATTGACATCAAGTTAGATGCAGTCAGGTTTTACTGTGACAGCAAGGTAGTCCTTGGCTACATTTCGAACGACAGTAAGCGTTTCTTCATGTATGTGAGTCCAACAAATCCGAGAGACTACATGTCCTGCACAATGATTCTATGTGCCTACCGACCAAAACCTGGCTGATCTCGCAACAAGATCAGTAGCAGCATCCCAGCTTGCCAGAACCTCATGGTTTTCTGGACCTGCATTTCTGCCCAAGCTTCCACCCAACCATGAGACACCAAAGCCGTTTGAGTTAATTGACCCAGAGCTGGACCCCGACAGTTACAGGACAGTTACAGCATTGTTTCAATTTGTTGGTGAAATGATCGCATCCCCAGCTAAATCCACCATTATCATTATACCCTCTCAACAGAATTGACACCAATGATGATGTCATCGCTAGGGCTGCAGTAAACGATTATTTTAGTAATCGAGTATTCTATCGAATATTCTCACGATTAATCGAGTAATCTGGTAAGTAATAGTGCGTCCTTGGTCAGTTATTTTATTGAATCATCTTTGTTTTAATCAAGCGCAATAGTAATATTTAAGAGAAAATAAGACAGGTCTCTTAAATGGAAAGCCAATTGTTTAATTTTTTCGCGATGATTTTATTTATACTGTTGTTTTATGTTTTCTCTTGCTTAGATAGTGCTTATTGTTATCGCTTTATTATTGTTGCTTATCTCACTTTTAAAATAAGCTAAAGCCATGGTGTTTCAGGTGGAAAACATTTATGATTTTTCTTTTATCAAAGATCTAAAATGGGTCAATCGACCCCTAAAAACAGCAATATGAAAAAGTTCATATTTAATGATAGTCCACTCCTTTTGCTTAAAGTTGGATGTATCACACTTTTTTTCCCCTCTGATAACCTGCAGCGTCTGACACATTGCAGGTCATTAGAAGCAAAGGGCTGAAACAGGAGTGCGTGCGACTAACCTAATTACTACACGAATGAAACACATACTTGAACAAATTCACTGCAGGGTTTTATTTTCTGTGGCTTGTTAATTTCTTGAACAAAACTTCGCTTATGTAGGGACACATAGCCACCAAACTGATTTACGTTGTGACGATCTGGTACAGGAACCAATTGCGAACCAAGACGTGATCCAAAAATCGTAGTTAAATTCAGTCCAAGTTCAAAGCCAGGAAGACAGAGTTTGCAACAGTACAGATACGTGAGCCAAAAATCAAAATTCAAAAACGAAAGCAGGGGTCGATGTCCAATAAATCACAGAACACAGTACAGAATCACAATCGAGGAATTGGTAGTCAGAGTACGAAAGCCAATGGTCATACACAGGGCGGCAGGCAGGTAGAATGGTCGTACAGAAAAATGGGTGGAAAACAAAAACAGGCAAACCAATCCAAAAGGGCTCAGGCAAACTCGAAGTCAGGCAAAGGGTGTAGAAGGAGAATTAGTGATGTGACGTTCTGTGCCGATGCTTCGAGGCGTGTGCCGAGTAATTCAGGAATTATTTTGTGAAGCGCGTATCGAGGCGTGTATTGATGACGTATGCGCTCACATCGGAAGCCTCGCCAGCCGGCCGTACCTCGTGACTGGTTCATGAAGTGGTTCGCAATTTGGCACGCGATTCCTCACGTGGGTGGTCTATGGAATGTTGGACATTACCCAGAAACACTTGCTGCCTCAATGATGATATCAACAGCAAAATAAAATTATCATTGTTTGTTTTATGAAGCATTTTACAAAAAGAAATCAAAGTTATTTCATGTTATAATGACTTAAGTTCAATTAAAATGATCAATAATGTACCATGATGACATCGACTTGCCAGCACCATGACTGAGAAATAAATGCAGTTGCAGTGGTATATATATCCAGTAGCCTGTACTTAGAATTGTGTAAATATGTAGGGTGTAGGCATTGCTAGTACCAAGAGAGATCTCTAGTGCCCCTCACAGGTTTCTGATATAGTTGTATTTATTCCACTCTCTTTTGATACGCCACTGTGGTAATATGATCCGCGATATTTTTGCCTGTTTACACTTTTTGTCCAGTAGATGGCATAGTGAGCAGATAAAGGCTAAAGAAGCGTCACCCATTAGCGAACCACTTTGGGAGAAAGCTTCAATGCTTTATGAGGCTTCATCTTGCCATCACTAAGGAGAATCAATCAGACAGGCGTACAAGGAACTCGGCACTGAAAGAAAGGATCAACGTACTGACAAGAATGCACTGCAGTGAAAGACCTTAAGTAGACAAGAGGGAAGTCACATGCTATGCATGGAACAGGTGAATTGGATAAGGACTAATTACAAAGGTAAGCACACATGGGGAGGTCCTTAACCACAAACATTGGCAAAAGCCAAGACACGGACAGGATCTACGCGACAACCTATGACAGATAAACAGCTCCGGTCAAGGAGTTCTAAATGCGCAGACAAAGAGTGCAGGATAGCAATTAAGCAGGTGCGAGAGATCTCGCGGAAATGCGGAACGAGGTAGAGAAAGCAAAGCAAGAGGCAGAGACTAGAACAGGGCGATAGCTGAGATTGAATTAGTAATAACAAGTGTTTGCCACTAACATGGCAATATCCCCCGCCGTCCGTACGATATGTGTTCGTACGGACGGACGTGACGGACGTGACGGACGGACGGATGGAGCCCAATGCTATATCCCCCGCTTCGCGCTAAACGCGCGGCGGGGGATAATTAGTAGAGGTGCAGCTTTACAAATTAACCCGAGTGCTTGTTCGTCAGTTAGTAGTATCTACAATATTAGTTTGGTTAGTCAGTATAATACAAAATATAAATGTTAGTATTATTAGTAATCAAGAAAAGCAGAGTGAAGGAAGTAAATGAGAATTGAAGTAATTATGTGAAAAACCAGAAACCAATTAAATCACCCGAAGCAAGTAGGCACGCAGACTGGGGAGACGGAATGTACCATACTGATCACAAGACAGGGGGAACAAAAATGCAATGAATACAGAAATGGCATGAAAAGAAAAACCAGGATGTATAATAAGCAAAATGAATAAAGAAAAGACATGGCAAAAACACAGAAAACAAGACAAGACCAGAATCACAACATACGTCTTCGGCCAGTCGTTGAATATTGCCTTAACTAACTCGTGGTCTTTAATAGCCTTAATCATGACCAGACAAAACATTAACTTATGTAAAATGCAACTGCTAACATCTGTTACCTTGTTGTGTCGTTCCACTCAATGATCTGAATGCACAGACTGAATGTTTTTGGTTTCTAGTGCTGCAACATTGACGCAGTGCTTTTGAGGCAAGCTGATTCCGTTTTACAGTAGAGGCACTGCACTATATTTTTTCAACGTGTAAAGATCCCATACTTTGGACATTTTCTGTCTTTTTAGCTGGGGTGTCTGTTGTTTTGGCTCGCAATTTCCTTTTTTATCATCCTCCGTGATCTTTGTAGTTCGCGCTCGTGCTTCATTCCCTTCACGTTACGGCTACCGTATTATTGTGCATATAAGCACGCCTTTTAGTGTTTTTTTGCGCCTATAGTTGAGTGCAGGCGCACAAGCCTATACTTGAGACCAACTACATTTTTTCCCTGCTCAAAACCATTTTCACATACAGCCACTTCCCAGACAATTTTGAATTATGATTGAACAAAATGGACTTAAATTTAAATCAGGTATCAGTTGCTGTGCTCCACAGCGCCTTAAGTGGAGTGCATTTCTATTGGAGGATGCCGTCCCCATAAGCACAAATGCTGTTGGCAGCCGACAAAACGTTAAAATACAAAATATTGTACACACGGGGATCACATGATCTTTAGCTGTACGAACTTACCTGGGATACATCCACTCAAGATTTACAATTTTTATTTGCTCAACAGCTACAGGTCTCTATCGGACTCTCGGACTTATAAAACAATACATAACTGTGAAAAATGTACAAAGCTGCTATTAATATTTGCGTGCGCCTTTTAGTTAACACTGAGGCTTGCCTATATTCGAACATAGGGGCATGCGCCGCTGTGTGAGACAACTTTTTTTTTTTTTTCCAATGATACAAAAATATGCATTATTTAACTTATTATGTTTTGTGCTTACATGTGCATCAATATGGTACAGCGGAAACAAAGATACTGTGCCATAGAATTAAGCGTCCGTCTTAAAAAGTGTTTTATTCTGGATTTAAATGAAGCCTCGAAGCATAAAATTTGCCTCGAAGCATTTTAGTAATCGAATTACTCGAGTTATTCGAGGAATCGTTTCAGCCCTAGTCATCACATTGCTATGGAGTTTCCATGGAAACATCACGTGCCCAAGCCAATTCGTCTACAAGAGTCCTGAATCCCAAGCCAATTCATCCACAAGTCCTGAATCCCAAAAAACAGATGCCAGGTCGCAAGAGAAAGTAGCGCGTAAGGTCTACACGCCAGGCCGCTAGTATCATTATGTTTTCCATAAATGTTCTCTCAATGCTGAAGCTGATTCTTGGCAGCAGCCATAAGGAGCTTTGGTGAGTTGCTCTTAGCGACTCAGGTGTCATCGTAACTACTGTTTGCGAATGAAACTTTTGAACTACTTTTAGATCTAAAAGTCTTTGGGAATTGATATTTTGAAAAAAAAAAAAAGAAAGAAAAGTGTCAAAGTTGGGGGTTAACTGCCCATGTTAGGAGTTGGGGTTTTTTTTTTTGTTATTTTTTTTTTAATCTGCCAGTTAGAAGCTCTTTTGAGACTTAAGACACTTTGTGAATATGATCCAAGCCATTTTTAGTTGAAATCAACTGACTGAGTAACTGGTACGATTAATGTGAATACTCTGATCAATTTGTGTGAAAGTTCTATTCTGTCCAGTTCCAGCCAACGCTGTCCCGTAAAAACCATATTTTTCACACTGCATCAGTATTTCAGCAGTTATTTTTCCACAAAAATAAATGGGCATTTTGATCCGAGTGTGATGCTGCCTCCTCTTCATCCTGTGAACAGAGGAATTCTCTTTTAAGATTGGATTTTGCTATAATGATCTATCCTTCGTTTCAACCTCGATAACTGGCGGGTAAAAAGTCATTTCTTACAGGGATGGAGATGCAGAGTGCTGCCAATAATTTTTCTCCAGAGCTTAGCTGTCAGATGAAAAATAATTCCTTTCTCATCTTTTCATTTAACAGAATGAGTCTCAGCGTGACCAGTCTTTCTGTTTCTGTTTTCTCTTTTATTTTCTAGTCAGTGTAATTCAGTTCACTTTCTTATTAAGTCAAAATGAGAATGAAATGGATAATATATTACCTTCACTAAATTGGCATATTGCCTGCTGAATGTAATGCCACTGTACAGTTATGAGGTATTTATTTTCCAGATCTATTACTGCTGTCAAAAAAGCAGTATTTTTTGAATATATCCAAACATATGTGCTCGCTGTATTAATGGCACTTCAGTCAACAATGAACAGTGGTCAGCCTTGCTATGTTGTGTTTTGTCTGTGATAGCAGAGACCAGTTCTAATAATAATAATAATAATAATAATAATTATTAACCACATTTTTTTCTAGGTAACCATGTAGAACCCCAACTTGGCTGAAACATACAGTAGCATTGAAAGTGCAAAGAAAATGCACAAGACTGATTTGAGGAGTCTATTCTTTCTCTACTATAATGAAAGTACTACAATACATCAATTTATGGGATTAAACAGGGGTAGGGAGCCCTGCTCCTGTAGGGCCATAAGCCTAAATGTTCTGTATGTCCCTGTGCTCTACTATACCTGGTTCAACAACCAGCTTCTTAGCTGTAGGTTTGAATGAGAAGCTTTTCATTGCAACAATCACAATTTCCAAATGCTTTCTGTTATGATCCAGACAAGGAACCAGATACAGATTCTGGGTACAATCCAAATGGAGTATTTATTCATAGGAATACAGTAACAGGACAGGGAAAAGCCATAGCTCAGAACAGAGGAGGGAGCAGTCAAGCTAAGCTGGTAATGACTGGAGAGGGTTGGGGCTTGTTCACGCGCAGACCAGTGGCCATCCTGGGGCAGTAGTCAGGTGGCGAATCCCCCAGGCAGAAGCAGGACTGCTTGACAGTAGAACCAAAGGACTTAGCAGGATGGAAGTACCAATCCTAGAGTGGCTTTGGAGATGTTCCTTATGAACTGATTCAGAGGAACAGACCAGAACAATGGATGAACAAAAAAATGGTTCCAATCCTGGATTCCAATATAAAGTCTTGGGAGCTTGTTCCCATTAATAAGACACAGAATGATAACTATGTTTTTATTAATCATTAATGTACCAAAAGCACACAGAATGAGAACTAAACCTCAATACTATATGACACATCCTGACTGGTAGGCTTTGTGGGGCACAGAGTATAACAATCCAGCAACTATACTGAATCCACTACACCTGAAATTTGCAAGAGGAGCATGGCATAAAAATGACAAACTGGGAGTTGAATAAAACACAACAAAACATCTGGGAGGAGGCAAAACACATGCAGGCTGCTGCAAAAGTGGTTGAATCAATTAAGGACACACAAGGGTTTTGACAGTTTTATACTTTCTCTATGTTATCTTTTATTTTAGCAAATAAAACCAATATTTTAACTCTGTTTAACTTAGAATACTTGCTGCTGCAGTGGTATCACGTAAAATTTTGATGTTGTTAGTGGAAACGCACTTCTATCACATTTGCCTGAAATAATTTTTGGAGTATAGTGAGTATTTCTGAGCCATTAGTAAACTTTTGGAGAGCCAGTAATTACTCGGGCCGGTAGGCCACGAGTCGGCTCCGTTCCTTTTTTTTTTTTTTTTTCGGGGTCGCGATTGTCCTGCTCATGCATGCGCGCGGTTCCGTGATTGGCCCAGGCCTAGCCCCGACCCGAGTACAGGCTCTAAGGAGCCTCTTGTTATGATTTTATAACAATTAGTCACAGTCAAATTGCAACGCACTGAAAGGAAATGCAAATGCACAATATGTAGTCAATGCTTTAAAATACATTCCCTGTCCTAAAAAAAATTGCTGAGAGCTTGTTGATTCTAACAATGACAACATTTAATATGAATAATTGGAAGGTTCATTTTTGAGAAAAAAAAATCGCAAGCACTGTGCAGATCTTCATACAGATCCTCCTGGGGGTTTCTTCGAAGAATACTTTTGGGAGACCCATGGATATGTTAAACATTTCCTGTGGTTTATTTACTGTACTCAAGGATATGTAAAATAATATCCAGTTTCTGGATGTGCTACCATAAGTGAATAATTTTAAAGTGATCGCACATGGTTCATGTACAAATTGTGAAGAAGTAAATTCTGCTTGCTTGTGGAAAGGTCACTATTTGTACGATGCTAATTTAGCTTTTGGAATCTCACTCCAAGTTGGTAGGCCACAGTGTCACTATGTGCATTATTATACCATTAGCTTGCAATTTGTAGTAATTCACCAGGTAAATCAAAGAAATTGAACGTGCTAGCTGCTGCTGATACGATGGAGTTGGTTCGGGCCGTCATTTGGACCTCTCTAGCAAGCAAGCTACTCTCGATCGCTAGCACTGACCATTGAGCCCCCCTTCCCCCCCAGTTATTTATTAGACCTTGAAATGTCTCAGTTCCTCTTGTGGGGTTTCAGTAGGCCTTGCGGGCTACCTGGACCCTTCTCCCAAAGTACTCAGATCTTTCTTGCATAAAAATGATTTGTTTTTTGTTGCTTGTTTTGACCCGACTTTTGTCCACAATGGTGCCTCCTATGTCATGAAATTAAAAGACTGAAGGAATCTGGTTGAGTCTTGATATATAAAGGCTATACCAAAAACAACTTCTGAATCTCTGATCCCTAATACACACTGCACGATGCGTTAACACCTGCTGACGTTTCACTCTCCTTGGTTTGGCCACTTTAAGGCAGTCCAGTTTTCCTAGTGACGTCACTGGAAGCAAAATACTTCTGTCAATAGTTGTTGGCTGAAGAATGCTTATCCCAATAATGATATTTATCCACTCAATTGTTATTTTTCTTGCCCAAATTTTGAATTTTGGAGGGATTGCAGTTGCGTATAAAAGCTTACGCATATTGTTGAGTCTTACTATTTTCGAATGATATATAGTCTTCCTTCACAACACATAACTCACTGTATATAATCGCAATGATGCGGCCCTCCCCAGGTATTGAGCAGCTAATTAGAGGAAGTTTTTTTTTTTTTTTAATATCCCGCCACCACCCCCCCGCTTTGGAGGACAACTTTATTAATTCAGTCAGTTATATAATTGTGTAGGAGTCCTCCTACATCACCCGACAAAACAAAACACACACACACAAAAAATTAAATAAATGAATGAATAAGAATAGAAATACAATACAATAACAATTACATTCACAATGCTGTACTACCATTTGCATTAGTCGTTATTAGCTCACCAATTCCATCCCTCATTATTCCCAACCTTCAGTCTCCCTTACTTTATCCCATCTTTTGGCATAAATTTCAAGTCCTGTCTCATGGGCCATCACACACTCAATTCTACTGTAATACTTGACAAAATTTTTGAATTTCTCAATTCTTAATGCCTCCACAGATGTCAACCTGAAAATAAATATTTTTGCTAAATATATAATTATATTACAGATTACATGTGTTCCTTTTGTTACATCACCCAGTAACACTTTAAATAAATCTAATTGTATACTATTGAACCGAGATATCCAGCCTTGTGCCTTTATCCAAAATAAGGCTATTATAGGACAGTACCAAAATAAATGGTCTACTGACTCCACTTCTTCCTGACAGAATCGACAAAGGGGTGCTGACTCTATTCCCCATATATTTAGCATCTTTTAGTTGCTGAAAACTTATATATTAACTTAGTATTGAAAATATCTAATCTTTGGATCAAGTGATGTACTGTAAAGGATTTTGAAAACTTGGTTCCATGGGACTGGTGTATCTATCATATTTTCCCAACTGTCTAGAATCCTGTATGGTACAATGACTAAGTTCTTTATTCTTAAAAAAAATGTGTATATATGTTTATTGATCTTTATTCTATTTAACCAATTTGCCATTTTCATATGAGGACTACAGACTAAATGCCCTCCTGTTCCTTTAATAATTTTTGATTTCCAAGCACTTGGTAAAGCTCAAATAAGTTGATTATATTGTTGCAATGTACAGACTGTTCCATAAAAACTAGTTAATTGTTTGTAGGACATGAGTTTATTATCCTCATTCACTATATCCCTTATAAAAATAATACCTATATCAAACATGCGTTTCCAAAAAATCATCATTCTATCAACAATTATATTAGAATTTAACCATATTATTTGCTGTAGAACTTGTTCATTTTCTGGTGGGTGAAAGTGAAATTGTAACCAACTTTGTAGAACTTCTTCTAAAAAAGTGGAGACACCAGAAAACATGTCATTAATTAATGCAAAATGCATAGGTTTAATTTGCAAAAATGGAGAGAAGCCTTTATCAAGCATAGGATGGACACTTTTAAGTAATTTGCTAGAAAACCAGTTTGGATTGAAGTAGAATTTTGGAATCAGGGAAGCCTTCAGTAAAAAATTTAAAGCTTTTATGTTTATGAGTTTTAGCCCACCAGATACATAATCATTATAGAGATATGTACGTTTAACTTCATCAAGTTTATCATTCCATATAAATTTGAATATCTTCTGTTCATATATTTTGACGAATGGTTCTTTAGGAGTTGGTAATGCCATAAGTAAGTATGTAAACTGGGATACAACTAATGAGTTAATTAAAGTTATTTTGCCACATATGGTCAGATGTTTCCCTTTTCAGGGCAGCAGAATTTTTTCGATTTTACTCAATTTCTTATTAAAATTAATCATTGAAATTTCGCTCATATTTTCTGGGATGTGTATACCAAGTACATTGACCGATCCATCTGTCCAATGAATTGGTAAATTACATGGAAGAGTGAAATTTCTATTTTTCAGGGAACCAAGCCTCAATATTTGGCATTTCTCATAATTTGGCTTCAGCCCAGATAGAGGAAGTTTAGAGGAAGTTTGTTCATTTTCAGCCAAAATGGTAAACCTGCCGAGGACACCAACAATCTCTGCCACCTTCCTTCTTGCAAGTTTTCTTTTGACATTGTCCCTGTAGGCAGAGAACCATCGAATAAGATCAGAAAAGACAAAATGACAATAATTAGCTTCTCCTCCATATTTTTACGGGGAACTTGCGATAAACCTAACCAATATTTCATCAGCAATGTGGCCTAGAAGACAATGTACACACCACCTGCCATCACTAGATTGGATATTCAACTCGCATATGCCAAATTCATTTCCATAAACCAGAGCTCTCCCAGCTTTTTCAGCGCACCGCAAGCTCAAAATTTGATGTGCCGGTACCATCACTCATTGTTCCGCTGCTTCAGACGCTCTCGTCGTTCTCCATAAAAAATGAATGGGAGGCATAGGCATCACCTGACGCACCGTGCCAGTGTAAAAGTACCATAGGATGTACCTGTCTTAAGGACTGCCATGGAATCAGTCAGTCTCGCAGGCTAGCTGGACCCCTCTCACCAAGTGCCATGATCTGTCTCGTGAAAATGTTTAGTTTCCGCTTGCTTGTTTCGACCTACTTTTGTCCACACCGGAGCCTCATAATTATGCGCTGTAGTGGGTGAAACACTGTCAATGTCCCAATCAATTTGGCATTGTGGAACTTTATTCTGTTAGTTGTGGATTTGAACTATAAGCATCTGTTAGTTAAATGGTGTGCCTGAACCAATCTTTGCTCTTGAGGGACTCTGCCTTATTTGGAGGCTCCTTTTATACAATAACATGATTAGCTTACCTGTTTCCTGTTTCATAACCTGTCTGATCTTATTGCTGCAAACTGTTAGATTAGTATTTGTCTTAAATGCCGCTATGCCAAAGTTTTTGAAGTGTGTTGCAGTCATCAGATGTGAAATGTGTATATCTTCAATAAAAAATTGTACGCATTAGTTAAAGCATCAATAATATGTAGTTAAAGTGCTTTAAATGTAGTTGAGGATGAATGGACTTTTCAAATCACTCCACTTTGATTTTATTTCCATTTTCCATCATGTTCCTATACTTGAGTTTGTGACATAATGCAAGCTTCCAAGGAAACAAAATATGGTTTGAGTGAATCTTTTCGAAATGCAACCAGTAATAAGCCTTTGCAGATTAAATCTCACCCTAAGGAAAATACAACTAAATAAATGTTGATAGGCTTTGTAATTTTAAGGGGATATAATAGTAGTTCGTGCAGCCATTCTGGACATCTGGTGAGGGTCTTTTAAGTTGTCATGATTTTCGTCCAAACTTTCAGCTCTTTGAGAGGACTCCCTCTCAACCCCCATCCCCCTGCCCTTAACGATGATGGATTTCATGACCCAAGGCAATGTCCATAAAATTAATAATAGGCAGTTTTTGGACTAACTCAACTGACAATGATCCAAACATTTTTCAACCTACTTTTCCCTTTTGCAACCAGATGGCATCGGGTCTGGTAAAATAAAGGATGCTATAGTCAAATACCCTTGCTCTGATACAAAAAAAGGATACAAAAGTCGAGTACCCCTCACTCCCCTCTAGTCACTGCTGCAGTCATGGCACTGTGAGCCTGAGGTGGCCTGTGTGTTGACTCAGCTGTTCAACGAGAGATAGGAGGGTCGTTATTTCTGATGCCAGTGAATACTTCGAGGGTTTGGAGCGCAATGGTTGTAAGTCCATTTTAGAGGTTCTGAGAAATTGATTTTTAGGTTTGCAAATGTTCTATTGAATCAGGTACATCATTCACATCATTTTTATGTCAGTCACTCTTTTACTACATGGTTCAGAAGTATACTGAACATGTAAGTTTTCATAAGTGTGGTTCTGCGACATCATGGCCAAAATTGCCAAAATAAATAAGTCACCTCCGTGCTCCAACAATTCTAGCACTTGATGTGACATAACACAATGGTGATAGATTAAAGTTAAGTTTGTTTGCAATGGAAGACAGATGCAATACTATTCATGTTTATTCATCAAAATATCAATGCTTAATTCATATAAGCAAATTTTGTTGGACATACCACAAAATGAAAATGTGAATTCTGTTTAAAACTGAGGCGCATGGACATATAATTATTGTGCTCCAAGAATTAGCCGAGAGTAATGTGCTCCAAAGCCTCGACTTTGTACTTACTACTCTGATTGGGTCAGGGAGGGGGTTATTTTGAACCACGGATGGGCAGTAAGTGGTAAAACCTCATTTCCGTAAAAGTTGGGACACTGTGTTTAAGGTAAATAAAAACTGAATGCAATGATTTGCACATCATTTAAAGGAGACCTATTATGTTACATTTTCAAATTTATATTTTGATCTTGGACTCCCCAAGAGTACTCCTGATCATTCAAAGTCCAAAAAAGGGTCCTTATTTAGCTCATACTGCCATCCTCAAAAAATCAATTTTTAGTCCATTGCAGTCTCTGCCTGAAATCCCGTTGGGGCGGCTCTTCCGCTACGGCCCCCACTCCCCGTGTGCCCACTTTCTTCTGACTGGCCAGCTCTGTGGAGGGCGGATCTGGGCAGGACGAGGCAGCAGAACGCAGTTTTACGGGGCTCCGCTCCCCAGAGTGAAACGTGAGACGCGTCTGCCATCTGAGAAGGAATCGACGGGCAAATATCGCAATCAAACGCAGTACTTGTGTATAGATCTAGTGAAATGAAATTGTTCTAATAAACGCAACGGCAAAAGTGGAGGACGCAGTGCGAAAGTCTGGCACCTCAAGCTCTAATTTGCTATCTAACTACAGCTACTACGGTGAGTACACTGGTGTTTCTACTCTTTAGCTAGGATTGAGGGAAAGCTAGAATCCACCCCATACTGACACATTTGTAGAACGGGTCGACATACCCAAGTGTAGACCGGAGACTGTAGAAATCCCGTGGGTCTGAGTTTAGAGGGAAACATGGACAGTGAGGAGCAGCAAAAAGTGAACAAACAACTTATGGACTGCTGCGGTGTGTATTATAAGGACCTGCTGGTTCGTGTGCATAACTGTGGTGTGTCGTTAGCGTGGAGTAACAAACAGCTTCTGCAGTGCTGGTATATGACGAAGGGGCTAAAGATCCAAGCTAAATGGCCTTTTCAGAAATTGCCCGTGGTAATGGTTTACTTATTGCGTTGGAATGACCAGCGTTTGCTTGTGGAAAATGGGCGCGATAAGCCGCTTTCACGCCGGACGCGAAACAAATTATTCGCGCGACAGATTACATTCAAAGTCAATGCATTGTCTTTGCTTTGACTTTGAATGTAATCTGTTGCGCGAAAAATTCGTTTCGCGTCCAGTGTGAAAGCGGCTTGACGCGCTGATAAAGCATGTATTCGCGTCTTTGCATTGACTTTGAATGTAATCTGTTGCGCAAAAATTTTGTTTCGCGTCTGGTGTGAAAGCTGCTTAACGCGCCCACAACGCGTGTATTTGCATCTTTGCATTGACTTTGAATGTAATCTGTCCCGCGAAAAATTTCTTTAGAGTCCGATGTGAAAGCAGCTCTATGGATGGCACGCGACAGCTAGAGAGACCTCCGGTTATGTTCTGAACATAATACAGATTTTACACACCGTAAGTTCTGTGAGCCTGGATAAGTTGCTTATGTGGAGCTAGCGAATCGATCACATCTACAGGAAAGAATTTCCTATTTAATCTCTGCCTTTTTCGGCTTTTTATTAGCCACAACAATTGCTAAAGGGGGATGAAGTTATGTAACGGTAGTGCAAAGAAATCGTTTGTTATACCAGACATGTTAGAGATGCTGCGTTTTGCGATTGCTTTCACGGTAGCATCAGAAAGCCAGCCCAGATATTTTTGAAGTATACCGCTGATCCCGGTCATGGGTAAGTGAAGCGATCACAAACAGCCGTAAACAAACCCAAATGCGTATCCCGAGCTCTGCAAAACCTACGTCTGGTCTAACTGCAGCCTTTTCAGCCCAACTTTGCAGACACATACAGCACCTCTCCGGTTAGCTTCAACTGTAGTGGCTACAATCGGGCAACGTTATGATGAAACTGCCACATTGATACTTACCAAAGCAACACAAGCATACCGATCAGAATTACTTAATTATTACTTAATATTAATTAAGTCAACCAGGAGCGTTTTTAATTGGCACGGCACACAAACTAACATGCAGTAGCTGGTAACCGAGTGGTCATAACAACCACAGAGACAAACCCTTGCAATACAGGTTTTACAGACAGCAAGTTCCGTTACCGTGGACAGTTGTACCAAGCATCCAAATGACAAAGAAGTATAAAAAGTTAGCTTCAAATGAGGTTTATGTTCACTTACCTTCGGTTGAATGTCTCCTGACATTACTCTTGCATATTTAGGACACAAACATTAGCAACAGTAACTTGGCTACGTTAGCCGCAGTGCTACAGCCACAATCAACTGACTATCACGTCAGGTTGGCTTATGCAGTAAAAGCAACTTACAGCTTCAGCGTCTGTTAGTCACGGACAGTCGCTACAGATGCAGGCTTCAGATATCTTCAGATATTTTTCAAAGCCTGCGTTTGAGGTCAGTTGTTAGTGCTAACTATCATTAGCGGTCCTGCTAGCCACCCGTAACACGTTAGCTTCACTTAAATTATTTGCTATTATATCGTTACTTACAGCTTGTGGCTCCGAGCGCTTGATTGATGCAACTACTTCAGGTTTGAGAAGCACCTGAAACGCTTATCCTGTGTCGAATTATCCTTTATTGACAAAGCTGTCTTTGGTGAAATGCTGAGCACAAACAGCTAACGTTCCCTTTGGCCTTTGCTGCTTGCTGCCAGCAAACAAAAAAAGCTACCCACTGATTTCTGGTGGCATCGTCTTTTGGAAGAGAAATAGGTGCTTTTCTTCGAGTCCAAAAGTAAACAGACAAGCAGCATTGGGAGAGATACTGACAAAACTGCACCTCAAATGATCTGCGGTTCTTCCTTTGTAATTCCAAAAGTGTAGAAGCTACTCAGGCATAGTATGATTTGCGGTTGTTAGTGCCTGCTAGAATAGTTTCCGGTGTGGGCAGGTCCAGCGCCGTGATTGGCTCTGGCTAGGTCTGTATTAATTGGACAGCACAACCTGACGTCAGGTTTTGCCCAGATTTCGTGAAGATCTCGGGAGGAGCGGTTCAGAGAGGAAATCACGTTCACGAAATCACGATCTTGGATTACGGCAAAACCCCTGTATCTTATGTTCAGAAACTTTTCAGAGGTAAAGTATGGACATCCAACATTATAACATTACCTATATGTATTAAAAGAAAGATCAGCATAATAGGTCCCCTTTAAACTTTTTATCTAATTGAAAATAGTACAAAGACAACATATCAGATGTTGAAACAGTGAAGTTTTTTGTTTTTTGAAAAATATCTGCTCATTTCGAATGCTCACAAAATGCTTCTAAAAAGTTGCAACAGGGGCATGTTTACCACTTTGTTATGTCACCTCTTGCATTAACAACGCTGTTAGAATTTGGGTACTGAAGAGACCAACTGCAGTAATTTTGAAAGCAATTTGTTTACGCATTCTTGCTTGATGCAGGATTTCAGCTGCTGAACACTTCAAAGCCTCCTTTGTCGTATTTTTTGTTTCATAATGCGCCAAATATTTTTAAGAGGTGACAGGTTTGGACTGCAGGCAGGCCAGTTTGGCACCCAGGCTCTTTTACTACGGAGGCTTGTTGTTGTATTATGTGCCGAGTGTGGTGTTTGGCATGATCTTGCTGAGACAAGAATGGCCTTTCCAGAAAAAGATGTCTAGATGGCGCCATATGTTGCTGCAAAACCTGCATACAGTATATAGTTCAGAATTTATGGTATCTTCATAGAAATGTAAGTTACCCATTACACGTGCTCTAATGTACCTCCATATCATCATAGATGCTGCAGACTGAGTCAAGATCCCCGTCCGACCACCAGAGATGTGTTGATTACGGCACGGGGCGAGTTGATTTTCATTCTACAAGTTTTTTCAGTCAGGCAGGTATTTGCACTCACCCATGTACATCATTTCCTACTTCTGAAGTAAAGAGGTGATATAACATGGTGTAATCTTTTTTTTTTTAATTAAAATGTTTATTGTCTTCAAGGGTTGAAAACCAATGTTAAATGCACATTGAATCATTTTCAACCTATAAATTAAAGTTTATCACGCATCACATTGCCATCAAAAACACAGAATAAACATTGATTTGTGGATTTATGGCTGACTAGGTGATAATATTTGCTAGTAGATCATTGTATGCATGTATATTTATCCTGCACACTGCTGTCACCACTCCACAGCAATTGTCTTAATTCAAGATATGCCGGTGTAGATAGTGGTAAGAAAGCTAACGTAGTAATGAACTGAAACAGTCATATTGTATCAATCATAACTTTCTTTACGGTGCAAAAATGTATTTCCTGATAAATAAGATCCTAGCTATACCCGTTATTGTTCCTCACTAATGATATCCCGAGGCCTTTTATTATTTTCAGTTTGTGAAAAGAAAGACTTACATAGCATTAACGGTGAACTTTGCTCAAGTTAGCTCGCTACTTGATGGAGAGGGGCAGCAATTCTCGCAAAAAAATTTCATCACTTCAGCCACAGAGACTGAGGGGGATTTATTGCCGCAAGTCACAGAGCCACCACCATGGAATCGTCACCATCCTATAAGCACCCACGAAGAAGCATCTCCAAGGGATATAAAGATATGAAAGCCAGAGGAACTGACATTGTGCATGAAAACAAGGTTAAAACATCACGTGTACATCTGTTTTGTTTTTATATGGACTACATAAAAGCTTACATCTGGTTTTTTTTTGTTCTTTTGCAGATGCCTCAAAACAATTCATAACTGAATCTGCATTTACAGAGGTTGCTGACTTCTAATGGATTGGATATGCACCTGATGGATTGGGTTGAGCTGGTCAACATGCACTCACAGACAGAGGAAAAGAGGACCATATAAAATAGGCTACTATTAAGAATAAATTATAATTTAACTGATTAAATATCACAAATGTGATAAAATGTAATGAAATGAACAACTAACTAGAGGCACTCCGAGAGTGTTAATCTCTGCCAAGGCAGCGCAGTCGAAATCTTGCTGAGTGAACATGGCTCATAAGAAACTTAAAGGTGCACTATGCAAGTTTGTTTACTTTCTGCACGATTATATTTTTGTCTCAATTCGCCGACATCTCTCCACTATCTGCTAGCTGCCTGCCCCTAAGTTTACTGTGAAAAAACCTGGGCTCTGGAGACCTCACAGGCGTCGCAAACTGCAAATAAACACAAGGGGCACAGGCTGTGCCCCCAAACCAAAACAAACCGTCCTGGCCAATCACTGGCAAGAGGTGACAGTTATGGAAACATGGGAGGGAGGAAACCATGGGAGGGAGGGGCGGGCTACCTCTGTTTTGTTTGAGTTCGAATGTCAACAGAAGTGAAAGTAAACAAACTTGCATAGTACACCTTTAAGGTATCTGAAACATAGGATTTCAAGATGGCTCCCATGGCGAACATATTGTTTGATGCAGCGTGTTCCAAACATAGAGATATATAACAACCGGAGCGAACGAGGAAGTACCTTTGCTTCAGCCAATTAGCATGTTAGCTTCCTGCTTCCGCGTTTCCCAAGGATGCAATTTTGTGGCCAAAGCCGCGCGAGCTCTATAGACACCAATTGAAAAGTGCACATTTTTTTCTTGCCAAATAAAGCGAGAACAAAAGAAAATGTATTTGGTAATCCTTCATTATTTTGCTCTTTGTCTGACGCAACTGTTCAATGTTTTCAAGAGGGCCTGTAAAATAAGAACTGCTACTTAGAGCTTGATGACAGCTCGTGCACGAGTTTGGTTGTCCAGCTGTTGCTCTGTCTGCAGCAGTTCAGCCAATGAGTGTATAGTGCGTGCGCGTCCCAGATGAACAGCGTTGCTCGTCATTTCCCCTCGAACACATTCGCCAATCCGCACAGACGACACATTTTCTTGGCCATTTGTGCTGTGTAATCAGATTGGCAATCTTATGAAATGGTGCCGGAAATAAGCACCCATGGAACGCCATTTTTATAGATGGCGTCGGTCAATTCCATACTTCCTGGGCTGAAGTAGCTAGCCTAGCATCTCCCATTGAAAGTAATAGGGGTGGGACTTCCTCGCTCTCTCCAGTTCCATTATATTACCTCCAGGGTTCCAAACTGATAGGTTCCGTCCCTGATGCAAGAGCAATTGACCCACAAAATTTGAGTGATATCACTGGGAGTGAAGTTCAGTTATCGCGTGTCATAGGATTTCAAGATGGCTGCCGTGGCGGTCAATATTAGTAGGTCCATCCATGATGTAATAGAAACCCACCCATAAAATTTCAGAGATATCCGTTCATAATTTTTGAGTTATCTTGCACACAGACAGACAGACAGACAAGCCAACGCCAGCAGAAACTTAACTTCCTTGGTGGAGGTAATAAATGTATGATTTGACTGATTAAATTAGCCCTAAAGTAAATTACTGTTAATGTAATGTGATGTAATATAACATGTAAGGAAATAAATAAAATCCAATTAAAAAGAATAATGATGAGTTGAAAATCATTAAGACTTACTGGATGTTAGGCATAATGTAGGCCAAGTAAGGCAACCTAGCACAAGCCGTGTAAAGAGGAAATGAGCTGAGCTCATCTGATCCAGGATCTGATTCTGAATGTTTGCAAGTTTCATTGAAAATACAGTTTAAATAAACCTTTTTCTGCTAAAAGAAAAAATGTTTCATTGAAAATACTGCAAATTTGGTGAAATGAGATCTGCAGCCTAGACTATATTTCATATTTCTGTGCTTGTTGGTGATTAGTTTGCTGAACGGAGGCCTACAGCCTTAGACTGCATTCATACTTTTGTACGTACCCAAGAGAATAAATAACTGGAGATCAATTTGTTGAACTGAGGGCTGCGTATGCTATGTTAGCAATTGAGATCACAGTACTGAAGAAAGTTATTATTCAACAGATTTATTATTCAGCAACGTGGATAACATCTACAGAATCTGGGATATCATACAGTGGCTTTGAGCCACTGTAATTTTCTGGCTGAAGGGTTTCGAAAAGGCTGGGTGGGTGAAATTTTAAGGTGGACAGGTAGGTTTGAAATCTACCTGTCCATGGGCAGGTTGATAATTTGGATCTTGTTGCACTCTGTGCTGGCTTTTGAACTCTGCGCTTATTACACGCTGGATGGTCCCTCTCCGTGATTTCTAAAAAGAATTTCAGATTTTGATTGGTCAGACCACAGGACAGTTGTCCAGTTTGCCTCACTCTGCCTCACTTCTTGAGCCCAACCAGTGATTTCCACAACAGAATTTGGTCTTTTTTAAATGCAGTGCCGCCTGAGGGCCTGAAGTTCACAGGCAATCAATAATGGTCTTTGGCCTTGTTCCTTGCAGATATTTCTCCAAATTCTCTGAACCTTCTAATGATATAATGTACAACAAAGGATAAAATCTCCAAAATCTTTGCAATTCTACCTTAAGAAATGTTATTCTTGAATTGTTGAACTATTTCTCCATGCTGTCTTTCACACAGTGGTGAAGCCCTCGCCATTTTTGCTTCGGAAAGACTTTTCATACCCAATCATGTTACAGCCCTGTTGCCGGATAACCTAATTAGCTGTCAGTTGTTCCCCCAGGGGCCTGTACCATAAAGCTGGATTAACATACCCGGGGTTTCTCTTAGTTATCTGGCTGCACTTAACCAGACTTCCGCATTCCTGATAAGCGGTACCACAAAGCCAGTTATCAACTCGGTAAATGAACCCAGGGTTTACCAATCTAGGTATGTGCGCATTCACATAAGAGGGGCGGTGTTTGAAGCAAATGACCAATTGCAAATATGGACAAACCGACTGGAAGTAAAGCTGCATACTTTTCAAATGCGGAGCAAGAGCTCTTAATAAAAATATGAAGAGAATAAACATATCATCCTGGCAAAAATTAACACCGTTGCACCTGCCAAATACAGAAAGGACAGTTGGCAAAAAAATCACCTACCGTGTAAAAGCGTGAGTTAATTATAATGATAATATCACTGCAAATAACTCCCGTATTCATGATTGTATGTGGGCTATTGCTGCAATAGTGATGATTTAATTTTACTCCTGCTGCAGTACATCATGACAACAGGCGCTATGTAGGCTACTGAGCGCATCTCTCTCCTTTTCTGCTTTACAGGATATGATCCAGTACGAAGCCTATTGGGTATAGGGATGTGCGTATTTATCGTTTATAATGTCACTGCCTCATCAGTAAAATTACAGTTGCGTATTTCATTAAATTGACGTGATGCGAGGATGTATTCTTATGGTGTGTTTGGATTTTTTTTCCCAGCTGCAACCCCGGCGGTGTCAAAAAGCCGGAGAACAAATAATTAATTGCTAAAAAAACATAATTCAAAGCGGTCAGTAGGCTTACTTTCATAAGTGCAACAATTACAAGACTTTAGTGCTTTTGCCTGTGGAAAAATGCAGCATACACTCAAGATGTGAAACAATATGCGCACAACTCCGCTGCGGTCGCCACATGTCAAACCCTTAGATGAGAACCTGTATCGTACTTGGTATTCATCCGCGCACCGTACTCCGCTGAAACCTCTATGGACGGTGATTCCATTTTCTCAGAGTACTGATTGGTCGGTAGGCGGTGCTTCTGCACGCTGCGATCTGAATCTAGAACTAAACCCGCTCCAGCCGTTCAGCTTGTGTTGCCGCACGTTGTGATATACCTCGGTAAGAAGTGAGCTGCCCTCATGGTACAGAAAACCCAGGGTTAAACCTGAAGATACCACGATAAGCCCAAATCCAGCTTTATGTTACAGGCCCCAGGTGTACTTTTTAGCAACATGTAACTTTTCCAGTCTTTTGTTGCCCCTGTCACAGCTTTTTTGAAATGCATTGCTGGCATAAAATTCAAAATGAGCAGATATTTTTGAAAAAAAAAAGAAGAAATTTCTCAGTTTCAAAGTTAAAGGCTCGGTAGGCAGCTTATTTTTGGCAATATTGGGCAAAAACTTTAATTTAACCTTTGAGCATAATGTAAATGAAGTGATCTGAGAGAAGAGCAGACCTCTGCATGCCCTCTGGGCTCTGTTTTCAGCCTGCAAAGAATCTGCCCCGTGACGGAAGAATTTGACCAATCACAGAACAGCTGAGAGAGCGAGCCCTGTGATTGGCTGTTCTGCTGAAGCAGATGCGCGTGCACGTCTCTTCGGTGTTTCCCAAACTCTGTGCCAGAGCTCTCTAGGTGCGCCGCGAGAAAACCCACTTACTATTTTTTTCTGATAGCCTAATAATATAAAACAGCTGAACTTACAGGATATAAAAATAACAATTCATGTCATTATCAATTCAGTTTATTAAAATGCCTATTTAAAATTCCTTCTCGATCTTTCCGCATCATGTATTCTACAGTACAATTCCTTCTCGTGATTGGCCAATCACACATCGTCTAACGCGAAAAATTAAAAATTCCCCGGTATAACTCAGCTAAAACAGCAGTGTAGGCTAGTTGAAACGAAACAACGAAAATGGATCAATTCCTGACCAAAACCTCGAAAAGGCCATCCGACTAAGACCCTGAACCACCTCACTCTTGCTGCGCTGGCCAGAAAAAGAAAATCAAAGTGGTGAGCAGACTTTACAGTGAGGAATATCTGACTTATGGGTTTACATTCACCAGAGATCCCACTACCCCAATACCACTGTGTCTTGCTTGCGGTGAAAAGCTGGCGAACGAAGCTATGGTGCCAAATAAATTAAAAAGACACCTTTCAACCAAACACCCTTCTCTCGCAAAAAAAAAAAAAAAAGACCGTGAATATTTAATGCGGTCGAGAAGCCAGACGAACAAACAAGCTAGTTTCACGACGAAAACCGCTAGTGTCAGAAAAAGCATTAGAGGCTAGCTATCTGGTCGCAGAACTAGTAGCAAAATCAAAGACGTCTCACAATTGCCGAATCTCTTATCCTGCCAGAATGCAAAGCTATCGTCGGGACCATGTTGGGTCAAAATGCTGCCAATGAAATATCGAAGGTTCCTCTCTCAAACAATACAATTGGCAGACGAATAGGAGAAATGTTGGCAGATATAGCGTACGTTGTAATGGAGAAAATAAAAGGGAGTGGGAAATTTGCGCTGCAGGTGGATGAAACAACCGATGTCAGTGGACATGCACAATTGCTGGCCAATGTCAGATATGTCGATGGGGAGACAATTAAAGAAAATTACTTTTTTTAAAAAATCTAATTTTGCCGGAGAAAACTACAGGTGAGGAAGTGTTTTGAGTGACATCTGAGTATCTGGAGAAGTGGGGGCTGAACTGGAAAGACTGATTTTTTTTATGAGTGCTTAAAAGCCTGAAACCTGGTTGGAAAGCTCGAGTGGTTGTCTCATCACTCGGTCGCGCTGCGGGGTAGGTAGCGCGAGCGGAACGCTATAATATCATAGCAGTGTGCCGTGAGATATTTTCATAGTAAACAGTGTGCCGCGAGAGAGAAAAGTTTGGGAAACACTGCTATAGTTTGAATAAAATGTGCTACACTGCTTCAAAACATAAGCTTGTCATTAGTCTTAAAAATAAAGAACGGCTTTTATTTGCTCAAAGTTATAACTGAATAATTCCCGATGTCAAAACTGCCGGATAACGTTACTTTAGCCTTTGTAGTCGTCTGTCTTTCGTATTATTTTACACTAAATATACAGTTGTGTTCAAAATTATTCAACCCCATTGCGGTAAGGGGTTTTAGGAAAGGTAACTTTTTTTTATCTTGTTTATAATGAAATCTTACAAGGACTTGTAAATTTGCTAAATGCAACTAAAATTACAACAATACTTTTTCTAATACACTAACAAATGTCCTTTTTGTGATTTCCTCACTGAAAAAATTATTCAACCCCTTAAAGATTACCACTCTTAAGAACAGAGGTTTCAATCAGGTGTTTCCAATCAGGTGTTAAAAACACCTGTAGATGTGAACAGAACCATAACGAGCAAAAATTAAGCAGATTTAAAAGGACTGCGATACTCGCTCCTTCTAGACAGTTAATGGTGTCTTTGCAACATAGTGAAGTCCAGGGAATGGTCAAAGAAGTCAAGAGAGGAGGTAATTTCTCTTCATAAGCAAGGATATGGATATAAAAAGATAGCAAAGACATTAAACATTTCAAGATACACAATTGGAAGCATAATTTGCAAGTTTTAAGCTGAAGGCACAGTGGAAACGCTACCTGGGCGCGGCAGAAAGAGGATGCTGTCGGCGACTGCTGTCCGGAAGCGGAAGGTGGAGAAAAATCCCCGGGTGACAGCTGAGAAACTGCGACAGGACTTGTCAGAGGGAGGTACTCAGGTTTCGGCCCAGACAATAAGGCGCACACTGCGAGATGAAGGCCTCCGTGCCAGAACTCCCAGGCGCACCCCCCTGCTGGCTCCACAGCACAAGAAGAGTTGACTCCAGTATGCCAAAAACCATGTGGACAAACGACAAAGGTTTTGGGATACTGTTCTCTGGAGCGATGAGACAAAATTGGAACTCTTTGGGCCTATGGATCAACGTTATGTCTGGAGGAGGAAGAACGAGGCCTATAAAGAACACCTTGCCTACTGTGAAGCATGGCGGGGGGTCAGTCAAGCTCAGGGGCTGTTTTGCTTCTTCAGTTACAGGGAATCTCCAGCATGTGCAAGGTACCATGAATTCAATTAACTACCAGGAGATCTTGGGTGCAAATGTCATGCAGTCAGTGACAAAACTGAAGCTTGGGAGATGTTGGACCTTCCAACAGGACAACGATCCTAAGCATACCTCCAAATCTACCATGGCTTGGTTGCAGATGAAGGGCTGGAAGATTCTGGAGTGGCCATCGCAATCACCTGACTTAAATTCCATAGAAAATCTCTGGTGGGACTTGAAGAAGGCAGTTGCAGCACGCAAGCCCAAGAATGTCCATGAACTGGAGGCCTTTGCCCATGAGGAATGGGCTAAGATACCTGCAAATCTCTGCAAGAAACTTGTGTCAAGCTATGTTTCACGTCTGAAGGATGTTATTACTGCCAAAGGGTGTTGTACTAAGTACTAAGGACGTATGTGACTAAGGGGTTGAATAATTTTGTCAATGAGGTAATCACAGAAACACAGGACATTTGTTGGTATATTTAAAAAAATACTGTTGTAATTTAAATTGCATTTGTCTATTTTACAAGTCCTTATTTGTTCTGATTATAAACAAGATAAAAAATGTCAAACTTGCTAAAACACTTTTCTGCAGTGGGGGTTGAATAATTTTGAACACAACTGTAAATACTATTTACTGTCGCTCATGTTCAAAAACAGTATTTTCTTACCTGTGACTCGGACATTATTATATGGTGGATAACGTACATAAAAGGTTTGTCTAATTTGCGATTGCCTCGGGCAGGGACTGTCGGGTACGTGTATGAAGCGCGTGCATCAGATGCCCTGCTTGTCTGGTGGGAGGAGCTCAGGTCAGAGATGAGACCCGTGTAGACCCAATGATCACTATTTTTCTAGGATTCCTGCCTACCGAGCCTTTAAATGTGTTGTCTGTTTTGATTTGCAAATCATTGCATTCTGTTTTTTATTTACATTTTACACATATTTCCAGTTCTTTTTTTTTAAACAGGCAAGCACAACAGGAAGTGGTACATCAGGATTTGCTGTAAAGTCAAGTACTGTTGGATATCATACTTGGACTAATTTTTCACCTGAGGCTGCAGTGTATCAATCTAACTTAATGTGCCTGTTGACCTCACCGAACCCAAAGAACAACATGATGTAGCAGAGCCCTATGTGTAATGCTGTTTTAGAGGACAGCAAGCTCCCTCCCAGTAGCAGTGTTAACTCAAATCAAACATCAAGTGGCGCCAGGCACAACATACCCCGCGCAGTTTTTTGGTGACCTTGGCCCAACTAGGTCCGAAATTTAATCAGGTAATCTCTGCACTATTGCACATTTTCCCTGATAATTTTGTTTAATTTGATCAAACCAATTTTGCACTACGCTGCGGACAGACACACAAACAAACACATGAAATTGTTCGGCCGGCAATACCTTAGCAAAATCTCAACATTTGTTCTCAAATTATTACAAATTACTCAACTCAACTCAGCTTTATTTATAGAGCACTTTAAAAACAACCACAGCCGAAACAAAGCGCTGTACATAAATAAGAACATAAAATATAAAACAATTAAAAAGAATAAAACAATAAAACAGAAAATAGCAAAAACAATGAAAACAATGAGAGGCACTAAAACAAGAGCAGAGTCTCATGCTGGGTCGAAGGCCAAGGAATACTAATGGGTTTTAAGATGAGTTTTAAAACAAGGGACAAGTGGATGAAAGACAGCACAGAAAACAACTGTTTTCTAATGGAGATTCCCATTGTAAATATGTGCAACCGACAAAACCACAATCCGCAACAGAAGCACGTAATATTTGGTCAGGACATAGAGCATATCTATGAACATGTGTCTGTCAATGACATTAGTTTTAACAAAGTAATGAAATTTTCAAAATTCGCCAAAGTTAAAAGATAGGCATCTCTGAGATTTTAGGTTTTTTTTGGTCACCTGAGACGAAGTCTCAAAGTGACCTATTCTAATCGCCTTTTATCCGTCGTTGTGCGTCGTCCGTTGTGCGTCGTCCGTCCGTAAACAATTTACATTTCCGACTTCTTCTCAGAAACCGCCGATCCGATTTCAATAAAATTTGCAGGAACCTTCCTTGGTCAAATATGCACCAAAATTGTGAATTTTATGGTGCCCACCCCCAGGGGCTCTGAGGGGCGGGGCTAAAACTGCTCAATACATTTTCGACTTCTTCTCAGAAACCGCTGATCCGATTTCAATAAAATTTCACAGAAACCTTCCTTGGTCAAATATCCACCAAAATTGTGAATTATATGGTGCCCACCCCCAGGGGCTCTGAGGGGTGGGGCTAAAACTGGCCAATACATTTTCGACCTCTTCTCAGAAACCACTGGTCTGATTTTGATACAATTTTGCAGGAACCTTCCTTGGTCAAATATGCACCAAAATTGTGAATTATATGGTGCCCACCCCCAGGGGCTCTTAGGGGCGTGGCTACAACTGGTCAATATATTTTCCACTTCTCAGAAACCACTGATCCGATTTCAATAAAATTTTGCAGGAACCTTCCTTGGTCAAATATGCACCAAAATTGTGAATTATATGGTGCCCACCCCCAGGTTCTCTGAGGGGCGGGGCTAAAAGTGGTCAAATTGGCTGAAATTTTAAAAATCTTCTTCTCCAGACCCGGATATGCTGGAAACCAATACTCTTCATTGATGGAAGGGTCTTGAGGGGCTTTATCAAAATTGTTCATTTCATGGCCCCCAGGCTCCATGTTTGCCCCTGGAGAGGGGGTGACTTTTACTATACTTTATAGAGGAAAATTATGCTTTTGGGTATATTTGGTTTATTGACATCAATAACATCAGTTTTTATGCAACTCAGGTGACTGTTAAGGCCCATGGGCCTCTTGTTTTTCATCATTATCCCAATGACCAATTCTTCCCAATATTGAGTGCAGCCCCCAGTTCTCAGCGGAAGTCTTTTTTTTTTTTGAGGCGATTGGACCTAATTGCGGCCACTATTGCATGTACAGATGGACCTAATTGCGGCTACTATTGCATGTACAGATTCAAAAACAAACGGAACAAAGCAACAGTCTGGGATTTTGCCTAGTAACAAACAAAAAAAAGCAACACCCTTAGCGATTTTGCCGAGTAAAACTAACAAATGCAACCCAAAAGAATACTCCTCACCCTTCTATGGCCGAGGTAGTAATTATTATGTCTCCCCCCTGGAGGGGGAGGGTAGACATATTGTTTTCGGCTCGGTTCCCGTTCACGTTCACGTTCGCATTTGCGTTCGTGTTCGTGTTGGCGTTCCCACTTTGTTTCCGGAGGGCAACTCCAAAACCGTTTGCATGATCTTAACGAAACTTTGCAAACTTACTACTCAGGTCCTGAAGTGGTGCCTTTTGGTATGTACCTGTCTGTCCGTCCCTCTGGATGTGATCAATTTTTGTACGGAGCATAACTCCTGAACCGTTTGCATGATCTTAACACAACTTTGCATACTTACCAATCCGGTCCTGCAGTGGTGCCTTTCGCTATATGCCTGTCTATCTGTCAGTCTGTCTGTCATCCGGTGGGTTAGGCAGGGAAGGGGGCCAAGGGGGAGATGTCTGCTTTTACGAGTAGCAATACAGTCTAGTTTTAAGATGGTATTCTGCAATTCTGTTTGAGTCAGGTAATTCAGGCTTACAAAAATATTCTACATTGCATATCTGATGAAGTTTAAATACGCTTATTTTTTTCTTCCTATTGTTGAAAGTGTCTCAGGCCCCATGACCTTAGAGCGATTGCATAAATTTCAGCTAAGCGAAATTCTAGCTGATTTCTTTTTTTTTTGCATCATATTTGACATCAGTGGATTCAGAATTGCCTACATAAAGACTTGCATTAAAACCCTCTTCTAGCCCTGCCAGTGCTGGTTGTCCTAGCAGTCTTGCAGAATTGTGGCTGGCTATAAGGAGGAATGGATTCTATATCCTTACTGTGTCAAAGTAAGTTTCTGTTGAAAAAGGTAGAAGGGGTAGAATGTTGTGACTTTCTCTTTTTGATGCTTATGAAGCAGATTGGTAGCCTCAGCTATTCCCAGACCTCCACAACAATAAGTCAACTTGGGCCCAATAGGCAGTCGTGCCCATAAACATGTTATTTTGTCATTGAGCTCACCAAATTCCCTAGAACATCCACTCTCTGCATCTAGTAATAATTCACCCCAATGACCTCAGGATAACAAGAACAAATTTGCCTCAGTGCATATCTCGGCATTGAATACTAATGTTGGAAAAACATCTGACAAAACAAATAATGTTTCAGATTAATGCTCTGATGTCATGACAGCATTTGGCGAAGTGGAAATAAATAAATGAATTAATTATTCTATGTTGTTATTAAGTTGGTTTATTAACAACTACACTGCGACTATGCTTCAGCTGCTCATTGGTTTCTGTTCGGAATCTTTTTAGATTACACTTTCTGTCTTGTTAATAGATGAGATGGCTTTATTACTGTGAACCATTTCCGCAATGGTAATGTAAACTGCTGGGTTCATGTAATTTTGGGGTTTTAATATTTATGTATCTTTTTATTAATAACTTGTTATACAACGTGGATGCACATTTTATGTTCAATATCTCTGCAATATTTATGCGCCTATTTATAGTTTTACAATTCCAGCCAATTACTATTAACTGAATTGGTTTCTTTATTCAATAATATATAAATAAAAACACTAATGTTACTCACTTCTTATTTGTTCAGTATGTAGCACAAAATTGCTCTCAAACATGTTTTACGATACTTTATTAGTTAAAAATGCCAGCTTTAAAAATTGCTCTGCACATGAACTTCAGCTAAATCCCTTGATGTTTGCAGTGTTGTATAACTTTCCTTTGGCTTTACAGAAGCACATACTGCTGGTCATTTTCAAATTTCACAGGACAAATTAAAAATAATAGTCAGGTACTGTTATGAAAGGAGTTGTCTTTATTATTTTTCCAGCAATCCAGCCACCCTTGCCAGGTTATTCCTCCTGTTCCCCCTTATTAGTTCTCATTATTCAACTATTTTATTGTGCGTCACCTTCCGTTTCATGCTCCTGACCAAATCTGTTTCCTATTTTTAATTGCTGTGCATTATAGGAACAGTCCTGCTGGTACCGCTGACCAAGGAACTGGCTTTAGAACTAGAGTTGGTCCCCGGGCGCTGCTCTGTGGCTGCCCACTGCTCCTAACTATAGGATGGGTTAAATGCAGAGGACAAATTATCCCACAGGGTTCAATAAAGTATTTCTTATATATTTCAATTTCTGGTCAGCATTCCTTCACTACTGGAATGTTTCTCTTCATTGTCTTCTAAGCCAGTTTTGCCTGGAGGTGTTACCCTCAGTCTTTGGATACTAAAGATCCATTATCCTCTTTCTTAAGAATGTTTTTGCTGTGGCTTCAGCTCCAATTTGGAAAGTTGGCTTGTCCCTCTTTCCCCAAAGTTTGAGAGTGCCCCTGGATTTCCTTCCCGGTAATGACCTCAGACCTGTCCCAATCTACTGGTTGCTCCTTCCTCAGTGATCCTGTTCACCTGTCCTCTGACTTTGACTGTTCCTAACTGAGCTTTCAGCCCAGTGCATCTTTGAGTTTTCCTTTGTTTGTGTGGCTTGGAGCTTTCATCATTATTAAATACACTCATGGGGCTTTTTTGGGGATCTGCGCCTGGTTCCTTAACTGCTGCCCGTAACAGGTACAGTGCTGCAGCTGTGTGATTAATCTTATTCCACAACAACCATTATTTAAGTGTGATTAATTGCACTTTGCTAATATGCAAATTATACTACAACTGCAGTACAGGGGCTAACAAACACTCAGCGCTAACAAGGCCATTTACCCAATCTAAACCCCATTCAAAGCAATGGGTTGAATGACAGCAACACAATGCATTCAATTGGTAAAGGCATTTTACTCGAAGCTCACCTGTTTTTTTGTTTGTTTGTTTGTTTGTTTTGTTTTGATGCAACTAGCTTTAAAGAAAGTAAATACATATTTTTACACTTATTTGAAGCAAATGACTCCCCTGCCTGAACTTAGGTCTGGATTTTTGTACCGGTTTGGTATATTTCCAGGGTATTTAGTCATGATGGTGGAGATTATTGTGTTTTAATAATCTTCAAATAACCTGGACTCTTTTCATTGTTGTTGATTAAAGGCACCTTTTGATGAATATCTGGCGAAGGTCATTCCACAAAAAATAGGCGCTATTCAGGGCTTGCAAATGAGTGATAAAATTTGAGGTGGAATGTTACCCTCTGTTTATATTTGGTCCTCTGTGGCCATTATCATCTATGGTAATTAAATATCATTAAATTTTCAGTCATATGTGCTTTGGGCTTAAAAGCAGAAAATGCTGCAGATGGCTCAAATATCAGAGGTATGTACCATCAGAAACACAATTACCTTTTTTTTTCCATAAGACTAGTTTCATATGAAATGTGTGACTAAGATCTGCAGGCTCCAATTAGCTCTTTAACTTAAGGCTGAATAAATTTTGGTATTATTTGAATCATTAAAATGCTGAAATTATTTAAAAATGTGGATATCCATGTTTTAAATGGTGAATAACCACTTGCCTTTTGTGTTTTCCAGTTAATTTGAAGAGTGTTTTCTGTTTAACTGTCCAGGAGACCCTGCACTTCGACTGGAAGGGTTTCGTGATGGTTTGCCGTTGCGTTTTGTGTAGCCAGTAGTTTGTATTCTGTGGTGATCTCCCAGCTCCATCTCCTGGTCCCAATGCAGGAGTCAAGCCTCTTTTGTTAAAAGAATTACATAAGGAGGGGTGGCAATGGAGGTGGCTCAGGGTGGGGGTTTGGGGGTGAAGGCTGGTATTCAGGGAAAAGCAAAGAACACCAAGAACTGGGAAAAAGCAACACAACGTGTATATATTACATCACTAATCCCCACTAAACCACTTATTATGCAGTTTTGTATGGCAGAGATAAAATGATTAGGCAGCAATTGAGGAGTCTGAGATCTGTTCTTCCAGCCATCCAACATGATTGCCAAGTAATACTTTGAATTGCAAATGACTAGAATGTGCGCTATAGGGCGAGGAAGGGGGAGGCCAGGGGGTAGGGGGGGTGGTGGCATGGAGAGGAGAGACAGAAGAGAAAAGGATGTGAGGGATGCTTAGTATTTATGAAGGCAAATTCATTCTGTGAGAGCTGTTTGATAGAGTGTGAATCCTGTCCTCCAAGGACAAGCAAAACGCCTGTAATGGGATAAGTAGCCTGTTCCATTTGCTACTTGCGATAACAGTTCCCATATCCAACACGTGTTGCCCTCTGCTTTGCGTGGACAATGCTTTATCCAGTCTACCTGCCTGCATAATGCACTGCACACTGTCCATGAGGGGAAAGCACGTTTTGCATCAGGATGTCTTGAAGAGGCCCCAACTTTTTCTTGAGTCTCTATCTTAAAATGATCTGTGTCATATCGTTGTCATCACTGCCCTGTATATCGATCAGCGTTCCTGCTCAAGGTTTAGTGCAGTATTTCAGGTTCAATGGATTGTGTGGCTTACAGCCTGGATCTGCTGCATTATGCGTTCATGACCAAAATCAGTACGATGGGTATATAAGGGACCTTAGTCTGCTTGAAAAAGTTGTTGAGCGTGTGCGCATGTATGAAAGCATCTCCACAATTTGTTCCTGAAAGAGGCCTGGGGATCATCAGCACAGTGTTTACTCACTTCTTTCATTTTTAATGATAAACATATTCTTTCTAGTCCCTCTCACCCTGCTGTCAAGTGTAATGTGTTTTGCTGGAGTGTGACAAGTGTACAGGAGTGCAAACGTGCCTGGCAAGCTGCCGGCTCAAACCAGTTTCTCAATCCAAAATCCTGCGAGTCGCCCATAAATTCATTTTGCCTGAATCCCCAGACGGAGAGGCTTGAAAACTGACAAGTGAGTCCATTACCTCCGCCCGCTCCCACCTCCCAAGAAAAATACATTTTAAAAATGATTCTTTCTGACCTGTCTCTGAGCGCCAGCAGGCCCTGGTGTTGCCGAATAGCTTTTCCTGATTTTCTTCAGCAAATTCCTGCTGTTGACCAGTGCCTCCTCTTCTCTGTCTGGCATGTTCCCACCAGTGGCGGCTGGTGAACTGGCGATAGGGGAGGCTCAAACCCATCCCTTGAAAATAATGATTGGTCATGACCTGTTTTCAATCATCCATTTAAATTACCATTACAAAAGTGTGGTCAGTTTTCATTAATAACGCACACCTGTCAACTCTCACACATTCCGTGTGAGTTTTAGGGCCCTAATTTCTTGGCGCAGCGCAGGGTGGCGTAGCGTGGCGCAGCCCATGCAGTGTTAATTTCGTCCGGTGCAGCCCGCGCAGTGGTAATTTCGTGCGGTGCAACACCGTGCGCAGCCACTTTGGCAATTTGGTAGACGGACATGCGTTTAGATGGGTGTGGTGGCGTGGTAGGGGGATGCGTCACATATTCATCATGATGCAGTGACAATTTCGTGGAAAAAGGTTCCGCCGAAAGTGCGCAGAGAGCTCGCCAGCTCCAACCTGGTTTACTTTCTGTGCAGTGGTAATTTGGCTGACCGGCGCACAGTGAGCACACGTCACCGAAACCTCACAGGCAGGTTTCCAGAATGTCAGGCACATTTCATTGCAATAAATAATTACAGCAACCACTATTTAATGTAACTATCTGAATCAGCACATGAATTATAGTATCTATATTGATTGTCCTGATGTCAGATCGAAGAGAGAGAGAGAGAGAGAGAGAGATGTGTGCATGTGGGCCAGTGGCGTAACGTGATCCACGTGGGCCCGAGTGCAGACCTGACAACCACCCCCCCCCGCGCATCATACGCAGCTGCACGTGTGAGTTTTTCTACATGAATGAAGGCGTTTAATGTTGCAGTATTACGCTTCTGCACGCTCCTCTAATTTTTATAGGGCCTACATACAACACATACTAAGGGTTTCCTATTTATTTCTTAACATTATTATCTTAAAATTAGAATCTTAATAATGGTCATCATCAAGAACAATAAGGCATAATGAGCAAATGAACGACACATTAACATAACTTTATTGGGATGATCTGAAATTTTGTGAACAGCAAGGAATTGTGGGAACAATAATCAGCGAGCGAGTGGACATCGTAAAAACAGTTGATCTGTGCTCACGCTCATGCAGAAAAGGGAAGATCGGCTTTTAAGACTCTTTTAGCTATGAAACCAAATGTGCTTAATTTCAGCACCTTGGCCAACCTTTCCTCCTGCTCCTTACGCTCTTGCCGCTTCCTGCATAAATACTTCGTTTGTAGCCTATCTTGCATGCAAGATGAAACCATAGACTGTCCTTGGATTAAACGATCGGACCGTGACATCGTCACGTGGGTGGTCTATGGAATGTTGTACATTACCCAGAAACACTTGCTGTCTCAATGACGATATCAACAGCAGAATAAACTTATCATTGTTTGTTTTATAAAGCATTTTCCAAAAAGAAATCTAAATTATTTCATGTTATAATGACTTTTGTTCAGTTAAAATGATGAATAACGTACCATGATGACATCAACTTGCCAGCACCATGACTGAGAAATGAATGCAGTTGCAGTGGTATAAATATCCAGTAGCATACTGTGTTATACTATTACTTGTTAGTATGAGAGTTATAACAGTTGAAGACATCTATGCTGATGTCTTACGGGGCCCAGGGGTGCCCATCAACAGGCCTCCTTGCCACCGGGCCCCAGTGCCGTTGCACTCCCTGCACCCCCTATTGTTATGCCACTGATGTGGGCGCGTGAGTGCGTGTGTAGGGTATGTGTCCTTCAGCTGCTTTCACACTGGACGCGAAATGAATTTTTTGCACGTCTGATTACATTCAAAGTCAATGCAAAGACGCAAATACACGCTTGTATTTGCATCTTTGCATTGACTTTGAATGTAATCTGTCGTGCGAAAAATTTGTTTCGCGTCCAGTGTGCAAGCGGCTTAATCCTATTGTCACTTAGGTTTTATTGTTTTTAGTGGGGGAAAGGAATACAGCCTGATTGCTATGATCTCGTACTGAGTTAAGATCACATATTGAAAATAAATGTGTAACGTATCTTGCATTGTTGTCCATGCATGTTAATCCCAAAATTTTAAGCAGCAACAGGGTGTAATAATAGGAACACACTATCCATTGTTTCTCTTCCCAATAACGCAGGTAGAGAAATAAATGAGCAACCGTTGTATTTCATTCCAACTTCATTAGTTTGAATCATCTGACGTAGTTTTGTTTTGAAATTCCATTCAAGTTCGTTAATGTTAATAATTCGCATTGCCCTAGCTAGCCAGCTAACCCATATTCGTAATGCTTAATATAGACGTAAGCGGTGCAGAAAACATGCCTGAAGCAGCAAAGTAAAATGCAATATTGATGCATCATGCAGATATAGGACAGAGGCTTCTTTATTCCAACACTTTAAAGGTGAGGAGAGGAGCTCATTTGATTGGTGAAGATTTGACTCGGCTGTGTTAAACCCACTCATGCCTTCTCTCCTCCCTCTTTGCCACTTGCGCCAGCAGGAGGGACAGAGGCAGGACAGAGGAGTACTTGCGTCCGGCCAACGCCAAGCACGAAATTGCAAAATTCGCCTGGATACACTCCGTTGGCGCGGCGCTCCCCCCATTCGCCGCGCCTGCGCCTGGTCAACGAATTTAGAGCCCTTAGTGGTATACTTACGTTCCCCTGCTGTGGTCAGCAATTATTCAATCAACGCATGTGTAAGAGATTCTCGCACGGAATTGAAGTCCTTGTGCATGGAGGCTACAAAACCAAAAAAAGTCCCCGCACACTGATCACCATTAGTAGAGCTTTATTAGAAGCGAATAATAAAGCTCTACTAATGGTGATCAGTGTGCAGGGACTTTTTTTGGTTTTGTAGCCTACATATTTTTGTTCTGCCTGCTGTCGCCAGCACCTGATTGACTTGGACAGGCTTTTGCACGGGACTTTGTGGACTTTAAGGATTCCTTGTGCATGGAGGTTTATCAGTTTCACCTGTGTTATGACTCCGGACTTCTCACGCTTTTATGTACTCAGAGGTTGGAAGCAATGCATGTGTTTCATTATCGTTTAAATAGTTTAAATGAAATAAGATCAATTGAAACGGCTTTATGCAATTCCATTGCTTCCAATGATCTTATTTATGGCATATCCATACTCGGCGAAAAGCTCATGTTGACCATTTTTACTGCAACTGAACACAATTCAAGCACCAAGCAAGTAAATAAGCATCTAGCAAAACATAGGTTAAAATCATATCAGCGCTGAGTCGCTAGAATTTTTACTGAATTTGTGCTATGCATGCAAACGATACCTCAAATTTACGAGGAAAGTCCACAGAATCCAACGATATACGCCCTGTCATTTTAAACCGACACCACACTCAAAGAACAGCAGACATACACTTTACAGTCTACAGAGATGAGCAAAAAATTTCTTACCTTTGATATTTTGTAAAAAAAAAATTGTTTGAGGGTAAATCCATGTTTGCTTTTGTAAGCTAAATGTGTCCGTGTTATAACGAAACTAGATCTTTCAGTTTCCACGCATATTTTTCTTATCGAGCATTGCTTCAAAGATCTCAGTTCCTCAGCATTCAGCTTCCTTGCAATGTATTTTCCTCTCTGTGATCGGCTTGAGATGTTGTCAGTAAGACTTTGCCGGTAGCCATTTTATTCTATGGGCTCTGACGTTTCCAACGAGCCCTAAACCACCTTAATCGCACAAATCAAGCCTGAGTTAGAGCCTTGCGTTCCCAGTGCGTCAAACCGAGTCCATGGGCCATTCGAATATCCTTTAATTGCGCGACAATATAAATGCTTAACAGGTTTGTTTGTGGTTTTTTTGGTATATTTATCCGCTAAATATTCAACTGTCGTTTTCAAATTCGTTTTCTGACAAAATACTGAGTGAATACTGAGGGCATAACAGTACAAACAAAGTGAGTGACTTGTTTTCTTGACTCATTCTTTATATGGGCCATTTGAAAGCAGTTTCTTCAGTCAACTGATGTAGCCTAATGGTTAGGGTGTAGTATTGCAACGCAGACAACCGGGGTTTGAGTCCCTAGTCAGGCGAGCTTTTAGTAAGATAATGGTAGCTTTTTTCTTGTATAAATAATTGCTGGGGTTTTTATTCTTTTTACTTTTATTTCCCCATTTTTAAACCTTTTTATTATATAGCTTTATTTTTAGTCATGGTACAGTTACAGCTAGGAAAAAACAAACAAATTCTATGCACAGTACATGACTATTCATCCCATTCCGAGGTACATAAGTAATCTAAAATAAATTGCAATTCATAGTGAATATCATTCGGCATATGGATATAGATAGATAGATAGATAAATACTTTATTGATCCCGAAGGAAATTCAGTCTCTCAGCTGCTCGATTACACAGCAACTCTCAATTGACATTCATACACTATACAAAAAACATAAAAACAGGATCAGGAATAAAAAGTTAACAAGATGACAGAAAATAGATAAATAATATTAAAATAGCAGCATTAAAAGCAGACAGTGCTTTTTACACCCCCCCATTTCCCTCCACACACAGCTCATCTCCCTCCCCTCCCCATAGTTGAGTTAAAAAGTCTATTGGCTCTGGGCAGGAAGGACCGCCGGAGTCTGTCTGTGGAGCAGTTCATAGAGAGCAGCCTCCCACTGCAGCCTCTGCCCCAGCACAACTCCATGCAGCGGGTGGCTGCTATTGTCAATGATGCTATTGTCGATATCGAAACAGCTGTCCCGAAAACCAGCAAAATCCCTAATGCAGCCCGCTTCCTGGCTGGACTCCAAGCGATATGCAACGCTAGATATTTTGAGAATGGCATTATTCAAACTTGAAACATGAAAATTTGTTATGTGATACATGTCGCATGTAACTTAAATTTTGACTAAATGCACTTCCTTCAACAGCTAAATTGTAACACATTCTCAGCACATTATTTTCACTATTTGCTATACACCCTGCAAGTTATATAAATCTTTTATGCAGCTGACAATGAATTGGCATTATATTTAAAATCTCATGAAGTAAATCACATTGAGTTCTATAGTTTAACCTTAAAATTCTTCGGACTGCTTTACGCCATGCTATATAGAAAAGTTCACGTGTCCCCAGATGATTTCCATAAACGGCTTCCACAGAGAGACATACAGTACAAGTCAAAAAAGTAACACAACACAAACGATGAAGTATGGTTAAAATACGCTATTGACATGTTTACTCTACTATTAAAATCGTATACGCCAAGCTCAATTGCTTTCATTTTTGCACCAGGCCCAATGATATTGCCTTCATGCTTTGAAAAAGGTTTGGCCTGAAATACCACACCGTCAAACGTAATTAGTCTGGCAAGAATGTACAGAACTTTGTGGATCAAAAACAAGTAGCTCACTTTTAGATAAATTAAACTGAATATAAAATTCAACCGAAAATTCTTTGGCCACACGAAGCATCACGTAGGGCATTTATAGAGTGAGCAAGACCAATTATGTCATCAGCGAATGCAAAAGCGCCCATATAATTATTTCCAATAAAACACCCACAAGCTTTTCTACTAAGTTTATGTAGCAATGCATCAATATATACCCCAAGCAGAAATGGAGACAAAACTCCCCCTTGCTTGACGCCATTAGTCACGGTAAAACAATTGCTAATATGATCTTTCCATTTTATGCGACACAACTGATTACAATAAATATAGGCCAGTAGTCTACCTTCAACAGGACATATTCCTTTACACATCAGCAAACAAAATAATTTTACATACTGTACACGATAAAATGCTTTAGTAGCATCCAAAAGCATAGCATATACTCAGCTTCCATTTTTGTTGTAATAATTTATTACCTCTTCAACAGCAAAGGTGCATTGGAGGGTAGAATGGTGCGTTTGGAATCCCAATTGCAGATCAGCCATTTCAAATACATCATAACTGTTATTCAAAATGACTTTATCAAGAACCTTACCGAAAATACTGCTTAAGGCTATGCCACGGTAGTTTTCCGTTGTACAGATTTATTTTTATTCTTTGGAATAGATGTAACAGTACTCAGTAACATGGAATCTGGCGCAAACCCGTGCCTCAGCATGCAAGTGAACATCAGAGCCATGTTAAGATACAAGTGATCAGTGCCATAAATTACATTATCGCTAGTGCAGTCAGTGCTATCATCGTTTTTACCAGATTTTAGTGATTTGACCGCGTCCTTAACCTGTTGCATAGTAATAAAATAAGTTTTGAACATGAATTTATATTGCAGCCCAATAATTTATTGTTTTCCATTTCCTGTATAATGGATTGCATATCTTCCAAATAATAAGAAACGCAACAGGGGAACTGCAAGTCTCACTGCGCACACACGGCAGTGTAGAACGCGCAATGCATCATGGGAAGAGTTGTATGTCTCTATCGTGGCTTTGGTAAATACAACCATCGCGGAACCCGATTATTCTCGGCTTATTTTGAACCCAGAAGATATACCTGGCGCGGTTTCCGCTCGCCGTTCGAGGCAGCCACTGTAACAGAATTGAAGAGTTTGCTGTAGCCTAACGTCGAAACGCAAATTTAAGTGACGAAGAAGGACCTGGTAGAGAGGTAAAGTAGCTATGTGGTAATAACAAGTAACGGAGGCAGCCTTGTTATTGATGACACACCGGGTTGCTAGGACATGCTCTGCATATGCATTTGCGATATTAAACATCACCCTCCCCAAATACATTTGTGAACACTTCTAAAATCATAATGGCAAATAAAAAGCCGAGACATGAAGAGGTTGGATATGGAGCTCTTCTGCTCAGATCCTTGGGGATATAATCAATGCCGAACATTATTATTTGACAGAATTTGGATCTACTGAGTTATTTATCGATTCGCGTCAGCGTATTTTCCCTCTCCCCTCCCCAGTCATTGTCACGGTTGATATTCCCGATCTGACAACAATTATTCAAGCGGACGTAAAAGGGTATTTCATTCATGTAAAATGATGTATGGTTTACCCAGTCAGTGTTTTCCCTACGATGTGAAGTTTTGAAAAGCCCTTGCGATGACGGCAAGTGAAAAGGCTCTTGATCAGCTGTCATATAATCCATTTATGAAGTTATATCCTCGAAAAATGCATTCTATAGGTACTTTAACCGCAACATACATCATTTCATAAAATATGGAACGCCATTAGTCGTTTTCTCAAAGCCTAAAGCCCAACGCCCACGAGAAGCGTGAGACGCGCGTCAAAAAATAGGTTCCATTCATTTCAATGGAGCAAAGCCCATTGGCAGCGTGTGACGCGCATCAGATTTTTACTTTTCGCAACTGCTCAATTTCTGAAGCGTCAACACAATAAAAATGCATTTGTCTTTTAGATTATTTAACTATTTCGCCTTGTCATGGGTAGTGGCACACATTTAGCGGCAACCTCACATGCAGTTGTCAACCTGCTTTTTAACCAAGTCGCAGTTTTGAGAGGAAATCCGTTATTTTGCAGACATTTAAGTTATCAAGCGATCTACAGTTAGATGGTCCCTAACTCAAGGTACACTGATAAGAACTTAACACTGCTAAGTTAGCTAGCTAGCTAATTCGCTGCTGGGTAAAGTGGATCATAATCTAAATTTACTAGACGGCTAAATTTAGGAGGAAAATTATGCCTGTAGATAACGTATAGTGCATATTAACCTGAACGTCGCAGTTTGCCATCACTTAAAATAAGCTTTATAGGTAGGTGTTTTCAAAATTAAACGTTGTCTTGTTGAATATTTTGAGAGTGACACCCATGGCTTGCTTCTCGGTCCTGTTGTCATCCGTTAATATTGATGCAACTGACGCTTCTGGTGGGCGTTTAAAAGCGTTTGGAGTTCGACGCTTCACGGCCAGTGGGCGTTGGGCTCAAGAAATCCCTCTGCTAACTAGTGACGGAATAGCCATATGCATTGTAAGGGATTGCCCTGAATCGCTACTGTCAACTCGTTGTGTTCGCACGGGTAGCTGCACTGACATTGTATGAATCGGCGACATATGATGCTGTCATTTGGCATTCTTCTCTTAGGATTTTTCGCCTTGATAGTTTTGAAGAACTGGGTTTGAGTGGAAAAATCGTTGGTGCGTTTACCATGTATGTTTTCCTCCCCCCTCAAAACGGCTGTTGCAGACTCAGTGTTGAAGTGGGCTTAAATTAGCTGAATTCTTCGTTATTTCCAGCCCGACTAAAATTGTTTATCCACTTATTTCTAAGCTTAGGGTCTTAGGGAAAAACGAACCTGCAACGTCGATCCCTGACATGACAGTTGTAGCCTCCAAGCACGCAGCAAGTAATGACAGAGGCTTTCTTTAGTACTGAAGCGTGTCTTTAAGTCACTACCTGACATATACTTCCCACAATGCATTGCGCGCACAAAAATCCAATATGGCTGCTTTGCAGTTCCCCTATTATATAGCTCACCAAATTTAAATGCAAACACATCTGCAACATCAGGTGGGTTAAGAGCCCCGTCCACAATATCAGGATATGATTTTGTTATACTCCTGACTTTTTTTTTTTTTTTTTTTACCTCTGACCACAGATCTCGACTTTTATCACCAGCAATGGCATCAGCAATTTTGTTAGCCTGTATGTGATTCTTATTTCTTTCAATATATTGTATTGCATAATGATAACGAGCCCTTGTTTGGCGTCTGATATTGGCTACCACTCCGTGTCTAGGGGAGCCCATTTCGTGCCACAAGTTATGCCAAAACATGGCCCGCTGTCTGTGTTCAGATAATCATTGCACCCAGCTCTATTCATGCATTCACGGGATCCCTTACTTGGGCTAGGTAAATTGCAAGCTCGAATGCAGGCCATTGTTATATTTTCCTAAAACACATTTAGCTCCAAAGCATGCTTTGTACAAAACCAATCTGAACATCTTAATGCCTCGTATGGAACCGACATGTTGGCTAGCAGTGAATTGAGACAGCCTTTGTAAGCAACAATATTTACCTCAGTAGAAGCTCTCCAATCAGGCTTTCTCTTCCCAGTAGCATTTGGCCCAGTATATTCATCAGCACAATTTTGATCTACAGCTATATAAAGGCCAATAACAATAGGACAATGGTCCGATGTATTATCAACTGAATGAATACTTTGGTATAACATAATCTTATCAAAAAGGTTTTCGCCGACCAGGAAATTATCAAGGACGGACTTGATTCCAGAACTCTTACTTTCAAACGTATATAAAACATCACTGAAAACGTGAGATAAGCCACACTTCAAAGTGTTGTCTTCTGTATTCTGACTGAGTATTCTAGTATGGATTCTAGTATGGATAGTAATTTTGTATTCATAATCTTATTAATTTGCTTTTTTTTAAAAAATAAATCTGCTCCAGTGGAGCCAAACTTCATTTTCTTTGTATTTCTTGTCTTTGAATGATAAATTGTATAGGTATAGGACTGGCAGAGATAATAATTTTAAAAAAAAATTATAAATTCTAATAATAAAAATTGGTTGTATTTGGGTGGAATGTATGCCTGTAGTGACATATAAGTGAAATTAGATGAGTTTTACAGTTTAATATCTGAGAAATCTGATTTGGGACACAAGTTACCTGAATTGCCAATTTGGAGAACCCCTCTAGACATTCCTCTCTAATTTTGTTCTGATTTACTTGATTAGAATATACTTTGGCACAGATAATAGTGAGATTCTGTACTGTAAATTTTAAGAGGTTTCTGACTGCAACTAAATAAGTTCACAAGGGATGGAAGTAAAACTTTGTTTGGTGCAAAATAAGATCTTTGATTTAAACTGTGCTCCATCTTCATTTAATCTGACTCAGTGACATATATACTAATTTTTACACCACAATAAAAATCCCAAATGGTTTTAGCTTTATTATGATACCAAGATTATTCAAATGGACCAAATAGTTGCAGAGATATACTCATTTCATTTTGGGCTTATCATTTTCTATAAAGAGGCTCAGGGCTTAAGAGGTTAATCAGATTTGCTACTGGGAAAATGATTCTGGGCCTTACATTTTTAAATGTGTGAGCCTGCGTTTTACTGTGTATCGAAAGCTCCAATATGAATGTAGTGTTGTCTGCATTGCTGAATACTTGGCTCAAACAAAAAAATGTTTAAGTCATCATCTGCTTTACTCAGGGCTAAAAGAGGGTTTGGTTAGTTTTAACTAACAACTGATTCTTTTTCTGCTAACTAACCATATTTAAATATTTCAGATAATTCGACTAATTTTAACCTAAGACAAGGACAATGCAAAATTCAGCTGATCATTTCATTCATTGACGGTAAAGAGTTATTCATACGCTGTATCACCCATTTGAAAAAATAATAACCCCATGAAAAATAATGACTAGCTGTACCACTCTGGGCGCCAACAACTGCAATGGAACGTTTGAGATAACGGCAGTGAGTCTTTTAAATCATTGTAGAGGAATTTGGGCCTGCTCCTCTTTCCAGAAATGATTTATTTCAACCACATCAGAGGGTTTTAAGTTTGAACTGCCTGTTTAAGGTCATGCTACAGCGCCTCAAATGGATTCAAGTCAGAACTTTGACTAGGACACTCCAAAACATTCATTTTGTTTCTTTGAGCCATTCAGAGGTGGACTTGCTTGTGTGGTTTGGATCATTGTCTGGCTACTTAAACTAGCTGCATTTGAGCTTTATATCAGAAACCAATGATGTAACCAATGCCCATTCTCCTTCACGATTTTGCGGTAGGGAGTAGAATTCATGGTCACATCAATCATGGCAAAATCCTGATGCAACAATGCAGCCTAAGGCCATCACACTACCACCACTGTTCAACTGTTGGTTTTATGTTGTTATTGTGGAATGCAGTGCTTGCCTTACAACAGGTGTAACGGCACCCATGTCTAACCAAAAAGTTCCATTGTTGACTCATCAGTCCAAAGAACATTATCCCAAAAGTCTTTGGGATTAATCAAAATTTTGTTTTGCAACTGTAAGGCAAGTGTTTTTTGGGCAGCAGTGGTTTTTGTCTCGCAGCTGTCCCATGGGTGCCTGATCTATTTCTTATTGTGGAATTGTGAACACTGACCTCAACTGAGGCAAACGTGGCCTGCATTTCATTTGATGTTTGTTTAGGTCCTTTTTTTCTTACCACCTGGATCAGTCATCAATGAGCTCTTGGAGTCCTGGAGGAATTATATTAGGCCAGCCACTTCTGGGAAGGTTCACTCCTGTTCAAAATTTTCTCCATTAGTACACCGTCAGTAAACACAGTTCATTGCTGCATCTACAATTGCAAGTTAAAACAATACCATGTGATGATGAAACCATATATATAACCAAATATATATACAAAATCCAGAAATACTGCTACCTTCTCTGCACCAGAGCTCATTTAAAATAGACTGAGGCAAAGTGAAAAACTGTCCTGTGGTCTGACCAATCAAAATGTTGAATTCTTTTTGGATATTAGGAATTAACGAGGAGAGGGACCACCCAGCTTGTTATCAATACACAGTTTAAAAGCTTGCACCTGTGATGGCATCGGGGTGCATTTATGCATATAGCATGGGTAACTTGCACATCTGTGAAGACATCATTAATGCTGAATGATATATACAGGTTTTGGAGCATCACATGCTGCCATACAGACATCTTTGTCAGGGAAGACCTTGCTTATTTCAGCAAGATGAAGCCAAATGCAGTCTGCTTGTATAACAACAAAATGGCCCCGAAATAAAAGTGTTTGGGGGCTTAACTGGGCTGCCAGCAGTCCATACATCTCACCCAGTGAAAATGTGGTGCATTATGAAATTGAAAATATGACAAAGGAGGCAAAAAATTGCCAAGCAGCTGAATTCCCACATTAAAGGGGACCTATTTTGCTATTTTTCCAAGTTTATATTTTGGTCTTTGACTCCCCTAGAGTACTCCTGATCGCATAAAAAGTAAAAAAAAAGGGTATTTATTTCGCTCATACTGCCATCCTCAAAAAACTGCATTTGTAGTACATTGTAGTCTCTGCCTGAAACGCCTCACTGGGGTGGCTCTTCCGCTATGGCCCCCGCTCCCGTGTGCCCACTTTCTTCTGACTGGCCAGCTCTGTGGAGGGCGGAGCTGGGCGGGACGAGGCTGCAGAACGCAGTTTTCCGTGTCCGGCTCCCCAGAGTGAAACCTGAGACACGTCTGCAATCTGATAAGGAAGTGGCGGGCAAATTCCGCAATCTAACGTTACACTTGAATATAGATCTAATGACATGATCTTGTTCTAACAAACGCAGCGGCGAAAGTGGAGGACGCAGTGCAAATATCTCTCAGCGCAAGCTCAAATTTGCTATCGGCTACAGTTTGCTACGGCAACAGCTGGTGAGTACCGCGGTTTTTCTAGTCCTAGCTAGGATGCAGGGGAAGCTAGAATCCACCCCATATAGACACATTTGTAGAACGGGTCGACATGCCCAAGTGTAGACCGGAGACCGTAGAAATCCGGTGGGTCTGAGTTTAGAGGGAAACATGGACAGTGAGGAGCAGCTAAAAGTGGACCAACAGCTAATGGACTGCTTCGGTGTGTATTAGGACCTGCTGGGTCGTGTGCATAGCTGTGGTGTGTTGTTAGCGTGGAGCAACGAACAGCTTCCGCGCTGGTATATGACGGAGGGCCGAAAGCTCCAGGCTAAACGGTCTTTTCGGAAATTGCCCGCGGTAATGATTTACTTACTGCGTCGGAATGACAAGCATTTCCTCGCGGAGAATGGGCGCGTTATGGATTGTGCGCGAGAGCAAGCTAGAGCTCCGGTTATGTTATGAGCATAATACAGGTTTTACAGACCGTAAGTTCCGTCTGCGTGAACCGTTGCTTACGTGGAGCTAGCGAATCGATCACTTTTACAGGAAATAATTTAATATTCAGTCGTCGATTTAATATTCAATCGACAGCAATGCAGAGAAATCGTTTGTTATACCATACACGTTATAGCCTGTGCTTTTCCCTATTGCTTTTACCGGTAGCATCAGAGAGCTTGCTCAGACATTGGGGATGTATCAGGCTGACCCCGGTCATGGATAAGTAAAGCGATCGTTTCACAAGCACCCAAAAACTCATCCCCAAGCTTTGCAAAACCTATGTCTGGTCTAACTGCAGCCCAACTCGGCAGACACATACAGCACCTCTCCGGTTAGCTTCAACTGTAGTGGCTACAATCAGGCAACGTTATGATGAAACTGCCACATTGATGTTTACCGAAGTAACTCAAGCATACCGATCAGAATCGCTGCATATAAGTTAACCAGGAGCGTTTTTAATTAGCAGAGCAGGGGAACTAACATGCAGTAGCTGATAAGTGGCCATGACTTTGAATGTCATCTGTCGCGCGAAAAATTCGTTTCGCGTCCGGTGTGAAAGTGGCTTGACATGCCCGTATTCGCGTCTTTGCATTAACTTTGAATGTAATCTGTCGTGCGAAAAATTTGTTTCGTGTCCGATGTGAAAGCAGCTTTATGGATAGTACGCGACAGCTAGAGAGAGCTCGGTTATGTTAGGAACATAATACAGGTTTTGCAAACCGTGCGTTCCGTTAGGGTGGACAAGTTGCTTATGTGGAGCTAGCGAATCGATCACTTCTACAGGAAAGAATTACCTATTTAATCTCCGCCTTTTTCGGCTTTTTATTAGCCACAACAATTTCTAAAGGGGGATGACATTATGTCAAGGTAGTGCAGAGAATTCATTTGTAAACCGGTAGAGCTTCTGCGTTTCGCATTGCTTTCATGGTAGCACCAGAGAGCTTGCTCAGACATTTGTGAAGTATCCTGCTGATCCCGGTCATGGATAAGTGAAGCGATCACTAACTGTAGAGCCTACAATCGGGCAACATTATGATGAAACTGTCACATTGATGCTTACCGAAGTAACACAAGCATACCGATCAGAATTACTGCATATAAGTTAACCAGGAGCATTTTTAATTAGCACGATAGGCAAACTAACATGCAGTAGCTGGTAACCGAGCGGTCATAACCACAGAGACAAACCCTTGCAATACAGGTTTTACAGACAGCAAGTTCTGTTACTGTGAGCAGTTGTACCAAGCATCCAAATTACAAACAAGTATTAAAAGTTAGCTTCAAATGAGGTTTATGTTCACACACCTTCTGTAGAATTTCCCTGATATCACTCTTGCATATTTAGGACACAAGCATTAGCAACGGTAACAGCTCTACGTTAGCCGCCGTGCTACAGCCACAATCAACTGGCTATCACGTCAGGTTGGCTTATGCAGTAAAAGCAACTTACAGCTTCTGTGTCTGTGAGTCATGGACAGTCGCGACCGATACAGGCTTTATCTTCAGATATTTTACCAAGCCTGCCTTTGAGGCCAGTTGTTAGTGCTAACTATCGCTAGCGGTCCTGCTAGCCACCCGTAACATGTTAGCTTCACTTACATTATTTGCTGTTATATGGTTACTTACAGCTTGTGGCTCCGATCGCTTGATCGATGCAGCTGCTTCAGGTTTGAGAAGCAGCTGAAACGCTTATCCTGTGTGGAATTATCCTTTATTGGCAAAGCTGTCTTTGGTGAAATGCTGAGCACAAACAGCTTACGCTCCATTTGGCCGTGGCTGTTTGCTGCCAGCAAACAAAAAAAGCTACCCACTGATTTCTGGTGGCATCGTCTTTTCGAAGAGAAATATTTGTTTTTCTTCGCGTCCAAAAGTAAACGGACAAGTAGCTTTGGGAGAGATACTAACAAAATTGCAGCTCAAATGATCTGTGGTTCTTCTTTTGTATTTCCAAAAGTGTCAACGCTACTGAGGCATAGTATGATTTGCCGTTGTTAGTGCCTGCTAGAATAGTTTCCGGTGTGGGCAGGTCCAGCGCCATGATTGGCTCTGGCTAGGTCTGTACTAATTGGATGGCACAACCTGACGTCAGGTTTTACCCAGATCTCGTGAAGATCTCGGGAGGAGCTGTTCAGAGAGGAAATCACACTCACGAAATCACGTTCTTGGATTACGGCAAAACCCCTGTATCTTATGTTTAGAAACTTTTCAGAGGTTGAGCATGGACAACCAACATTATGACATTACTAATATGTATTAAAAGAAGGATCAGCATAATAGGTCCCCTTTAAGCAAGAATAAGAAAACATTTTGCTTTCAAAACTACAGTAATTGTTCTCTCAGTTCTCAAACACTTACAAAGTGTTGTTAAAAAAAAAGTGATACAACACAGAGGTAAACTTGCCCCTGTCCGAAGTTTTTTGAAAAATGCTACTGGCATCAAATTCAAAATGAGCGTATATTTAAAAAAAAACAAAAAACAAAACACAATTTCTCAGTTTCAACATCAGATATGTTGACTTTGTACTTTTTTCAATTAAATGTAGAGCTTAAATGATTGAATTGTTTTAATTTACATTTTATGCAGCGTTCCAACTTTTTTGGAAATGGGGTTGTACAACATGCCTTGTATGTGTACGTCAGAGTAAATCATTTTTTGCTGGTAAATGAACTAAATGTGCTGTAATGTTACTTTTGTTACAAGTTGCGTCAGTGTGGACTGTCAGATAAAACAATGGCGATGAATGGAATGATAGAACCCAGAAAAGATTCATGCAAGCCAATAAATGTGTACATGAAGTCATGCAATTCTCATCCACATGCAAGGAATTTAATTATGCCAAGCTAACACAGTATTGAATGAACAGTACAATAACCTCACCAGCAGCAGTACTGATTGTGATATGCTCCAGAAATATGTAAAAACTGTGCCATAAATAATGTCAAATGCTGATGAGAGCCATTATTTTATGGAGCAAAAATAAAGAAAAGAACAGCCGTGTAGACGCTAACTTTTTGCTTTATTAGAAGACTAAAAAGATGGCCACATTTAAGCACAAGGCCTTCTTCAGTTTTTCTAAACTCAAGGCCAGAAATTTGTTTATTTGGAGTTTATCTATTCCTATTCATATATTTATCACACCAAAATGTTTCAGATCAAACAAATTATAATAGACAAAGATAACCTGAGTAAACGCAAAATTTAGTTTTTAAATGATAATTACATTCATTGAAGGAAAAAAGCTATCCAACCCTACCTGGCCGTATGTGATAAAGTAATTGCCTCTTAAATGACTAAATCAGAAGTGTTCCTGAGTCCATGCAGTTATTTTGTCCAGAGAATCCTGTCTCTTTTTAATGCAGTGCTGAGTGAGGGCCTGACAGGTATTTGGCCTTGTCCGATGTGTACAGAGTTTTCTAAGGATTTTCTGCATCTTTCAATGCCATTGTGTACCATAGATGATGAAATTCCCAAATTCTTTTCTGTTGACAAATGTTATTCTTAAATTGCTGAGCTATTTGCCCATGCAGTTTTTCACAGAGTGGGGAAGCTCTCGTTATCTTTTCTTCTGAAAGACTCAGCCTCTCTTTTTATACCCAATCATGTTACTGACTTGCTGCCATTTAACATAAGTAGCTGTAAGACGTTTCATCAAGTGTATTTTTTAGCATCATGCAACCTTTAGTCTTTTTTATGGCTATGTCCAAACTTTTTTGGAACATGTTGCTGGCATCAAATTCAAAATGACCAGATATTTCTCAAAAAACAATAAAATTTCTCCATTTCAACATTTGATATGTTATCTTTGTACAATTTTAATTATTAATATAGGGTTTAAATGATTTGAAAATCATTGCATTTTGTTTTTATTTACATTTCATACAGCAGCCCAACTTTTTAGGTCACCTGAGACGAAGTCTCAAAGTGACCTATTCTAATCGCCTTTGGTCCGTTGTCGTCCGTCGTGCGTCCGTAAACAATTAACATTTTCGACTTCTTCTCAGAAACTGCTGATCCGATTTCAATAAAATTTTGCAAGAACCTTCCTTGGTCAAATATGCACCAAAATTGTGAATTATATGGCGCTCACCCCCAGGGGCTTTGAGGGGCGGGGCTAAAACTGCTCAATACATTTTCGACTTCTTCTCAGAAACCACTGATCCGATTTCAGTAAAATTTGCAGGAACCTTCCTTGGTCAATTATGCACCAAAATTGTGAATTATATGGTGCCCACCCCCAGGGACTTTGAGGGGCGGGGCTAAAACTGGTCAATACATTTTCCACTTCTTCTCAGAAATCGCTGATCCGATTTCAATTAAATTTTGCAGGAGCCTTCCTTGGTCAAATATGCACCAAATTTATGAATTATATGGTTCCCACCCCCAGGGACTTTGAGGGGCGGGGCTAAAACTGGTCAATACATTTTCCACTTCTTCTCAGAAATCGCTGATCCGATTTCAATTAAATTTTGCAGGAGCCTTCCTTGGTCAAATATGCACCAAATTTATGAATTATATGGTGCCCACCCCCAGGGACTCTGAGGGGTGGGGCTAAAACTGGTCAATACATTTTCCACTTCTTCTCGGAAACCGCTGATCCGATTTCAATAAAATTTTGCAGGAACCTTCCTTGGTCAAATATGCACCAAAATTGTGAGTTACATGGTGCCCACCCCCAGGTGCTCTGAGGGGCGGGGCTAAAAGTTGTCAAATTGCCTGAAATTTTCAAACTTCTTCTTCTCCAGACCCAGATATGCTGGAAAACAATACTCTTAATAGATGGAAGGGTCTTCAGGTGCTTTATCAAAATTGTTCATTTCCTGGCCCCCAGGCTCCATGTTTGCCCATGGGGAGGGGGTGAAGTTTACTATACTTTATATAGGAAAATGATGGCTATATTTGGTTCATTCACATTAATAAGATCAGTTTTTATACAACTCAGGTGACCGTTAAGGCCCATGGGCCTCTTGTTGGGAGATGAAGTTATAAGCAAGCACAAAGTATGTGAAGTATGTATGTAAGTATATAAACTTGCATAATGCCATAATGCTGCAAGTTTGGCTGGAAGACGCAAATAATTTTGTTTTCCTAATGGAATAAAAAAAATCAACTGAAAAAAGAGGGGGTGGACCTTGCCTGCTGGTATCGTTCCAGTTCTGTGTCCCTCTGGCCGCGGAGTGGCCAGTGCCGCATTTTGGCCGGGTGTGCGGCTGGCTTGGGTTGCTTGGGGTGCACTGTCTGGTCAGTGGGGGCAGTCTGTGCTGGGCTGTGGGGGATGCGTGCCCAGGGCTTGTGGTCTGTTTGCACTCCCTTACGGCCCTGGTGTTACATGCCTTGGCTTTGGGGAGGGTGCGGGGTTTGCTTGGGTTTGCTTCCCGCTATCTCCCTGGGGGCTGCTGGTTGGGTGCTGACCTCTCAACCGTGCGGGGTTTCTGCATGGGGGTTGTGCTGGGGGTTTGTGTGCCAGGCATCTGTGCGGAGGCCTCTCACTCCTGTGGCTGTGGGGTGGCAGCTTATGTCCGGGCCAGGTTTGCCTGTGTCCTTTCCGCTCTAAGGACCTCTCCCTGCCTCTCTTGGTGCGGTGCTCTTCTTGGGGCCTCTCATGTCCTTCTGTTTGGGAAGCCACCACACAGCGGCATGGTGGCAGGTTTGTGGTGTGCCTCAGGGCTATGGGATGGTGGCAGGTTTGTGGTGTGCCTCAGGGCTATGGGATGATGGCAGGCTTGTGTTGTGCCTCAGGGCTATGGGATGGTGGCTGGCTTGTGGTGTGCCTCAGCGCTATGGGATGGTGGCAGGTTTTTGGTGTGCCTCAGGGCTATGGGATGGTGGCAAGTTTTGTAGTGTGCCTCAGGGCTATGGGATAGTGGCAGGTTTGTGGTGTGCCTCAGGGCTATGGGGTGGTGGCAGGTTTGTGGTGTGCCTCAGGGCTATGGGGTGGTGGCAGGTTTGTGGTGTGCCTCAGGGCTATGGAGTGGTGGCAGGTTTGTGGTGTGCCTCAGGGCTATGGGATGATGGCTGGCTTGAGGTGTGCCTCAGGGCTATGGGATGATGGCTGGCTTGAGGTGTGCCTCAGGGCTATGGGGTGGTGGTAGGTTTGTGGTCTGCCTCAGGTCTATGGGATGGTGGCAGGTTTGTGGTGTGCCTGAGGGCTATGGAGTGGTGGCAGGTTTGTGGTGTGCCTCAGGCTATGGGATGGTGGCAGGTTTGTGGTGTGCCTCAGGGCTATGGGATGGTGGCAGGTTTGTGGTGTGCCTCAGGGCTATGGGATAGTGGCAGGTTTGTGGTGTGCCTGAGGGCTATGGGATGGTGGTAGGTTTGTGGTGTGCCTGAGGGCAATGGGATGGTGGTAGGTTTGTGGTGTGCCTCAGGTCTATGGGATGGTGGCAGGTTTGTGGTCTGCCTCAGGGCTATGGGATGGTGGCAGGTTTGTGGTGTGCCTCAGGGCTATGGGTGGTGGCAGGTTTGTGGTGTGCCTCAGGGCTATGGGATGGTGGCAGGTTTGTGGTGTGCCTCAGGGCTATGGGATGGTGGCAGGTTTGTGGTGTGCCTCAGGGCTATGGGCTGGTGGTAGGTTTGTGGTGTGCCTCAGGGCTATGGGATGGTGGCAGGTTTGTGGTGTGCCTGAGGGCTATGGGATGGTGGTAGGTTTGTGGTGTGCCTGAGGGCTATGGGATGGTGGTAGGTTTGTGGTCTGCCTCAGGTCTATGGGATGGTGGTAGGTTTGTGGTCTGCCTCAGGTCTATGGGATGGTGGTAGGTTTGTGGTGTGCCTCAGGGCTATGGGATGGTGGCAGGTTTGTGGTGTGCCTGAGGGCTATGGGATGGTGGTAGGTTTGTGCTGTGCCTCAGGGCTATGGGGTGGTGGCAGGTTTGTGGTCTGCCTCAGGGCTATGGGGTGGTGGCAGGTTTGTGGTGTGCCTCAGGGCTATGGGATGGTGGCAGGTTTGTGGTGTGCCTGAGGGCTATGGGATGGTGGTAGGTTTGTGGTGTGCCTCAGGGCTATGGGGTGGTGGCAGGTTTGTGGTGTGCCTCAGGGCTATGGGGTGGTGGCAGGTTTGTGGTGTGCCTCAGGGCTATGGGGTGGTGGCAGGTTTGTGGTGTGCCTCAGGGCTATGGGATGGTGGCAGGTTTGTGGTGTGCCTGAGGGCTATGGGATGATGGTAGGTTTGTGGTGTGCCTGAGGGCTATGGGATGGTGGTAGGTTTGTGGTGTGCCTCAGGTCTATGGGATGGTTGCAGGTTTGTGGTCTGCCTCTGGGCTATGGGATGGTGGCAGGTTTGTGGTCTGCCTCAGGGCTATGGGCTACCTCTGGGGCTGGGGGGCTCCTCTGCTGTTCTGAGTGCTTGAAACTTATGCGACCGCTCCACATTAATTCCAACAAACTTCCCAACACGAGCCGCACACGCGCGCAGGCACACACACACGCACACACACAACTGCGCGTACTCTCCCACACACACACACACACACACAAACACACTACATCCCAAACCTTTTTCTTTCTTTTCTTCTCCATCCTTCCCTCTTACTAGGGGGAAATGCACTGGCCTGAAAGTATGTATTCAAAAGTGTGACTAGTTGTAGAGACATATGCTATGCTCAATGACGAAAGTTTAGCAACACCTGATATAAATGCACAATTACCAAGTGAAATGTGTATTTAATTGTCTTAACCATTACAGGGAACAGTTAGACATCCATGAATGCCCGACACTGTTGCGACTCAAATCGGTGAGGTGAATAAATCTCACTCAGAATGCATGGGGGTGGGTTGACCACAAAACTATCCTATCCCTCAGTACCTAGTGTGATGCCCACTGGCTTGTTGGACCGCATGTCATTCGGTTACATTGTGATGATGTCAAGATGAAACGATCTTCACGTGCTGTCATTTTATGTGGTCTACCGCAGCAAGGTCGGCATTTGACAGTCCCACTCTGAACTATACTTGTCTGAGGACGTGAAATGGTGCTGTGGTGGATGTTAAAGTGTTGACCAACTTGTCGCAAGCTCATTCCTGCCCTTAACATGCCAATGGCTTCATGTCAGGCATTTGCAGACATTCCGCTGTAATTTTAATGTGGTCACTTTTCAGTCTTTTTCATTCAACAAAGTGCACCCCTAAGGTGTCAACCAGATACGAGAAACAGGATCCACGTGGGGCATGAATTGTACAAAACCTTGTGCAAAGCACACGTAAATATACATGTGACCTGGGGCCTGTCTCACGAAGCTGGATTAACATGCCCGGGGTTTCCCTCGCTTACCCAGCTGCACTTGACCAGACATCCGCGGTCTTGATTATCGGTCTCACGAAGCCGGTTATCAACTCGTTAAGTGAACCCAGGAGTTTCCAATCTAGATCTGCGCTCGTGCACATTAAAAGGGCGGTGTTTGCTGCATACGACCAATCGCAGACATGGAAAAATCCTCTGAGCAGCATACTTCACGACAGAGGAGCCGACAATAATCTTAAAGAAATACGAGGAATATAAATCCATCATCCAGGCAAAAAGCAACATAGTTGCAGCTGCCAAAAGCTGCAAGGAATGCTGGCAAAAAAATCGCCGACTGTGTCAATGCGTAAATTATAGGGACTATAATATTACTTCCCCAGCATGACGGCACGAGTAGATCTGACTATAGTAACATTTGTGTGTTCCATAAATTTATGTGTTTATGAAATTTGTCGTTATGGCATGTGATTTTGGCCTTATCTTTTCAGATGCGACCCCTGTGAAGCAAAAAGAACATGGGAGCAAATAAAAAATATGTATAAAAACATACTGCAAAGTGGTCACTACGCTTACTATATCTTATACGTGTAGCATATGTATATGTACATGTACATGGCTTTACTTCTTCACACTGTCTCTCTTGCAGGATGATCACAATGGAATTGTGGAATTAGTAATGAACGGCTCCAGCAGCTGACAGATATATGTAGTCCTTCTGCGGAAAACCTGTACTTCTCGTAAAGACATTGTTCAGGCAAATCAAAAGGATTACAGCGATCTTGAAACACTCTTTTGCGCCTGAGCGCTCTTCGCACAAGTTGTGCACTAAGACCCACTGGGTTCTCATCAAATGGGCAGGCCATTTTCCAAGATAATTGATTAGTCAGTAGGTGGGGCTTTTATACCTGCTGAGCTCTTATCCTGAACTTAATCAGCGTATGTTGCCAAGGCAATGTACCCCGATAAAAAGCAAACCACCTTCGTGATACGGAAAACCCAGGGTTAATCCAGAAGTTACCTCGCTAAGCCGAAATCCAGCTTTGTGAGACAGGCCCCAGGATTCAGTGTAACTTGGTGTATTGGTGTGATGCATTCTGTTTAGGATGACTATATAGTTTGCCATTTCATTATATTTTCTTTTTTTCAACAATGGGCTTTGCTAAATTTTCACTGCTGAGAATATATCGTCATTTTTGTTGTCTTTGCGCGGCGTTCGCTTTCCTCTGGTGTCACGTTTGGGGTGGGAGGCTCATGCGCTGTTATCATAAGGATAAAATCATGTTGCTGTTTTTTTTTTTAAAGATTTTTTTTTGGGGGATTTTCACCTTTATTTGACAGTTACAGTGCAGAGAGAGACAGGAAAGTTGGGGAGAAGAATGGGGATGACATGCGGCAAATGACCTGAGCCGGAATCGAACCCAGGTTGTCGCGAGAAGGACACGGCCTTTATGGTCGGCACGCTTACACCAATTTGCCACTGGGGCGCCCCATCATATTGCTGTTTTCATGGGTTATTGGTCACCTTGGGGGTCTGCTGTGTTACTGTTGCGCAGCTGAAAATGACGCAAAGGAAAAAAAAACTCCAGAAACCGGCCTGAAGTGTTCAGTTGCATTTACGGGATTTAAATGAGATAAGGACTTAGTCAATGGGAATTATTCCGAATGAAACAGGATGGGAGTGTTCCTTCTACCCCATACATCTGTGTCTTAGGAGGAAGGATTCAATGAAGATTTTTGATCATTTTATGAGTCAGTGCAGTTCTGTATATTTTTACCTATGGCTAGCTGGCTAGCTGTTTATTATTCTTGGTTTATCATAGTCAGGTTTTTTTTTGGATAGTGGAATGTCTGTTCTGTTATAATAAGGTATACTTCAGATATTACTGAGTTAGTGAGTTATACTTGTTTCTTATAAGGTGTGGAAAGTGTTTATATAAGGTTGCGAGCTCAGAAGTGGGAACTGCTGGTTTGTCATTGCAGGGTGAATGTTCTGACCATTAAATAAGCAGTTCCGTTAAGATGTATGCGTGCTGGCTCGTGGGACTCTGAAGAAAAATGGACAAAATTGTAAATTTTATCATGGAGAAAAGGCATGTTTTGTGTTTGGAGAGGTTACTGGTGACCACTGATGTCCAACTGCACCTATATTGATAAACTCATGCTAAATTCAACCAGAAAATCATTGATTCATATTGAATTTCACGTATCAAAAGTTGATTTGTGTTAAACATATGATTATTTTATGATTTGACAGCACACCATTTTGAAGGATCTTAGAGTTTGGGGAGCCACCTGGGGAGCTCTCTTATTTGGCTCCAAGAGAGTAGGTAATTTAGAATTAAATGCTCAGATGAATTATACTTGAGTTTATGATCCCAGAAGTGTATAGTTTTAACCCCCAGCCATTTTTCAATTCTCAGTATTTTTTTTTTAATACAACCTCAAATTTTCATTTAATTATGTGCCAAATGTTCTCAATCCACCCCGCGGCCTGGTGAAAGATAAGGACTGCAGGCAGGCCAATTCAGCACACGGACTCTTCTACTACGAAGCCATGCTGTTGTAATAGCTGCAGTATGTGGTTTTGCCTTGTCCTTCTGAAATACACAAGGCCTTCCCTGGAATAGATGTCGTCTGGAGGGGAGCATATGTTGCTCTGAAACCTTTATATACCTTTCAGCATTCATGGTGCTTTTTAAAACATGCAAGTGTCCCACACCATATGCATTATGCATCCCCATACCATCAGAAATGCTGGCTTTTGAACTGAACGCTGATAACAGGAGAGGAGGTCTTTCTCCTCTTTAGCCCGGAGGACACAACGCCTTTCTCGTTTAAGAATTACGTCTCGCCACCACGATTATTCAGCATATGAAATGGGTCGCCACATGTTTAATTACAACCCCAATTCTGAAATAGTTGTGACAAATTGTAAATTGTGAATAAAATCAAAACGCAATGACTTTCAAATCACACCAGCCAGTATTTTATTCACAATAGAACAGAGATAACATAGCAAATGTTGAAACTGAGAAATTTTACAATTTTATCCATAAAATGAGGTCATTTCAAATTTGATGGCTGCTACAGGTCTCAAAAAAGTTGGGACAGGGGCCTGTTTACCATGGTGTAGCATCCCCTCTTCTTTTTAAAGGGGAATGTAACCGCCAAACCTATGTAAACGTTAAAATATGCCTTGATACTGTAAAAAATCGCCAATATATTTTTTCCCTCAATTTCCGAACTCTAAATTGGTAAATTTGGCAATTTAAATGCCTTCACAGCGCAGCCTGTCAGAGCGATGACGTTTGACCCGTGACGTCACACAGTGAGAACGTTCACAAACTTAACATTGGTAGTACATGCAACAACTGGAATCTGCTCCAGTATTTTCCTATTTTCAGCGGTTTTCCCGAACTTTGGAGGCACCATGCCTCGTACCTGTGTTGTTGGAGGGTGTAACAACACGAACGCAGATACTCTTTCTTGGGCATTTTCTTTTTCATATCAGGAAATGAAAAGATTAGAGTGAACTACCTCTCTCACTTTGTCTCTTTTTAGTCCCAGCTAGCCACACAGCCAGCATGCACTGTGAATACTGCTATGTAAAGTGATCGCGATGGACCGTGTGTGACACGCATGCTACATGTAGGTTGTTGATGCTACACTGGGCCGAAATTTTATTACTCCCAAACCGAACTCATCTGCCTCCCTTATGCTTCTCTCGTATGGATAGCTCAGTTATAATGGCAACCTCATTCCCATATAAAATTTAAAATTTGCGAATATTTGAATAATAAATTCATCAATAGTAATTGCTTCAGGTAGTGTTTCAACGCAAATAACTTCAGCACCCCAGACAAAGCCTGAAAGCCCAGATGGGGCTGTCCTCAAATTTTCCTCAAGACAAGTGAATCATGATTAATGCACAGATTAAATATCAGTGGCCCTGTGAACTGCCCACCAGCATGTTTCTCAATCTGTATCACAATCAGATAAAGTCAGCAAATAATGCAGCTTTAAAACAACCAGCAACAGCAAAATACATGACACATAAATTGTGACAGCGTGCCGACATAATGAGAACAATATTCATGTCTGGCACAAGCCATACAAACATGTCAAGTGTTCAAGGATTTTCCTCAAACAAGATAAATTTTACCTATATCATGCACTCTCCGGGATTTAATGCACAGTTTATTAAATATTTTTCAGTGGCCCGATAATGAACTGCCCAGCGTTTCCAGCATGTTTCTCAATCGGAATAACTGTACTGCTCTCAATATCACAATCAGATAAACATTATATAGCCATTCAGCGAGTCAGCTAGTTGTCGTTAGCTAAGGAGATCTTGGTAATTAATGGTTAATCATATTAAAGTGATATGGTCTTGGTTTTGCCCTAACTCAATTGTCTATCTGTACTATACATTAACTTATCTGATATGATGGGTTCAAGTTACACCAGTGGCCAATAGAGCGCAAAATACATGTAATGTTCTGGCCAACGTTTACTGAAATTGAAAATGAAAACAAAAGTCGGGTTCGCTGTTAGGCTCTCTTGTGGGGTCTGCATGAACAGTGGGATGTCCTAATTAAAGCCAGCTCAGAATTTAAATATTCATGTTGTCAAAATATTTTGAATGGAAAAACAGTATAACCAATGCCCATGAAACCAATATAAACAGCGGGGCTCTGTTAAAAATGAATTTTTCTAACAACACATATAATTTATTTCAGGATTTCACTTTTAAATCGTGAATTGGTACCGTTATCCTCCAGTGTGACAAAAAGTTGTTTTTATGCATGCTATGTGAACACTAATGGGACATTGCCTTGGGAGCGGTCTCGGCATGGTTCTGGTTATAAAACAACGTATTAATGGTGCTTGTGTGACCAGTGGAGCTCTGCTTATCGCCCATCTGCTTTCAATTAAAAAGATAGAATGTTTTAATGTCCTTTGTGTGATGAATAGCTTTGTTATGTTGCAGTTTTTAGCACAGTGCACAGTGAGCAAAGACTGCTTAATTATAACTGTATTCAGTTAATAGCCCTACTGAAATTTGACATCCTACAGCGATTTAATTTTTCTGAATCAATTAATGATGTACCTAATGGAATTGTTTTTTTCTTTTTTCCGTTAACATTATTTGGCGCCAAAAGAATACTGTTAATCATCCAAAGCGGACAGTGACAAACCGTCCCTCCGTGCATCGGACCATGATCAGACATCCTACTTTTTGTTTTATTGAAACACCTGGCGAACATAGTCTGTAGGTCCGCTCGACAGATGGTCTGATTGGTGGGACAAGTAAAGTTTATTGAAACGGCCCTCTGCTTTGCTAATCCCACGGCGGGTGACCGGTTGCATCTCAGAAAAAAGATGAGTCCAGCGTTCAGAAATTTCTTTGACCAGTTTTATCCATAGTTTCAATATTCAGCTAATTTCGTTGAAATCTGTCAGCTGCCGCTATGCCTTTCTGTATTGTCTGCAATGTATTTTTTTGTCTTGTGTCTCACTAAGGAGGAATGGGCGGGCTTCTACAGATGGTGAAAATCAGGCACTTTGAAATGGTTAATGCATTTGAAAAAAATTAAAGTAGGAGGTGACTGGTTTATATATTTTATAACCCTATAAAAAATATGATCATATTCCCCTTTAACACACAGTGGAGCGCCGTCTTGGCATTGAGGAGACAAGTTTCTTGAGTTTAGCCATTGGAATTTGATCCCCTCTTGTTTAATACAGGCTTCCAGCTGCTGGAGAGTTTTCGGTCTCCTTTGACGGACTTTTTGTTTAATATGCGCCAAATGTTTTCAATCGGTGAAAGATCAGGACTGCACCAGTTGGACTGTTCAATAAGCCATGTTGTTCTAATAGCTGCAGTATGTGGTTTTGCATTGTCCTGCTGAAATACACAAGGCCTTCCCTGGAATAGATGTTGTCTGGAGGGGAGCATATTTTGCTCTAAAACCTTTATGTACCTTTCAGCATTCATGGTGCTTTTTAAAACATGCAAGTGTTCCACACCATATGCATTAATGCATCCCCATACCATCAAAGATGCTGGCTTTTGAACTGAACGCTGATAACAGGAGGGGTGGTCTTTCTCCTTTTTAGCCCGGAGGACACGAAGCCCATGATTTCTAACAAGAACATTAAAATTTGGACTCGTCTGACCACAGGACACTTTGCCACTTTGCTACAGTCCATTTTAAATGAACCTTGGCCCACCGAACACGGCGGCGCTTCTGGATCATGCTCAACAATGGCTTCCTTTTTGCATGATAGAGTTTTAGGTGGCATCGGTGGATGGCACGGCGGACTGTGTTTACCGACAGTGGTTTCTTGAAGTATTCCTGGGCCCATTTAGTAATGTCAATGACAGAATCATGCCGGTGAATGATGCAGTGGCGTCTGAGGGCCTGAAGATCACAGGCATCCAGTAAAGGTCTTCGGCCTTGTCCCTTATGCACAGAGATTTTTCCAGTTTCTCTGAATCTTTTGATGATGTCATGCACTGTCGATGATGAGACCTTCAAAGCCTTTGTAATTTGATGTTGCGGAACATTGTTTTTACAGTATTCCACAATTTTTTTACGCAAGCCTTCACCTGTTGGAGAGCCTCTGGCCATCTATACTTCTGCGAGACTCTGGCTCTCTAAGACATCTCTTTTATAGCCAATCATGTTACACACCTGATGCCAGTTAACTTAATTACTTGCTAAATGTTCTTTCAGTTGATTCTCTTATATATGAATTGCTTTTTTTTTTTCAGCCCTTTTTTGCCTGTGTCCCAACTTTTTTGAGACCTGTTGCAGCCAGAAAATTTGAAATAAGCTCATTTGTGGAAAAAATGTAAAATGACTCAGTTTCAACATTTGAAATGTTATCTATGTTCTTTGTAAATAACATATTGGCTCATGTGATCTGAAAGTCATTGCATTTTGATTTTATTCACAATTTACACTTCGTCTCAACTATTTCGGAATTGGGTTGTAAACTGTTCAATGTGTAGACACAGCTGACAATGTCTCTTGATGCCAGTACAAGAAATAGAATTTATGAAATATTCTATGAGTAGTGACAGCTTGGCAGCTGGTACAATTTATCTTGAGCCAATATGAAAGAAATACGGTATATGAAGTGTTCTATGTACAGTGACACCCTGGAAGCTGGCACGATTTCTCTTGAAGCCATTACAAGAGTTACATGCTACAACCCCATTTCCAAAAAAGTCAGGATGCTGTGTAATTTGTAAGAACGGAATGCAATGATTTGCAAATCATTTGAACTATATTTAATTCAAAATAGTACAAAGACAATATATCAGATGTTGACACTGAGAGATTTTCGATATTTTTTAATATCTTCTCATTTTGAATTTGATGCTATCAACAAATTTCAAAAAAGCTGGGATGGGGCCAACAAAAGATTGGAAAAGGTGCATAATGCAAAAAAAAAAAAAACCCCAGTGGAACATCTAACAGCTATTTAAGTTAATTGGCAACAGGTCAAGTCACATGACTGGGTATAAAAAGAGCATCTAAGAGAAGGCAGAGGGGCAGATGGTGACAATGGCAGAGGCCAGGCAGCAGCATGTTCAACTAGCTGGCCAGTACCTGGCTGAACATATGAAAGACTTAAAAAATGAAATTTTTTTTTTTTTTTTTTGGAATTTTTCCTTTATTTGATAGGCTATACAGTATAGAGAGACAGGAAGGTTGGGGAGAAGAATGGGGAATGACATGCAGCAAATGACCCAAGCCGGATTCGAACCCAGGTCACTGCGGGAAGGATACAGCCTTTATGGTACGCGCACTTAGACCGATGAGCCACCGGGGCGCCCGAGAGACTTAAAGTTTGATTTGTCATTCACTCGAACTCCTCGTCTGGTCTCATTCAACCTTAACTTGGGTGGTAAATGGATCATCACCAGGGAATCCTTTATGGAACTGAGTTGACCCTGAAGGTCCAGAGTCTACTTGTGGGTTCACTGGAGAATAGGGATGGGACGATATTCAACCTCGATTGTTTTTAAGTGTAGTGAGACCACCTTTTGCCTTGGGGTGAACATCCAAGCTTGCCCTATTCCTTTATTCAACCCGCTGCTGTCTTGAAAGAATGACTGCTGAAGGTGCTGAACATCAGAGGGCATGTGAAATGCTTCCAGGGAGAACTTGACTGACATTAGTATGAATTATTACATTTTCGGTGACGTGCTGAACGGGGCTAAGGACTACAGCACCGTCTCTTATTAACCAATTAGGCTGCTCTAATCCTGTCCCTGTTTGTTTGGCTCAATTAGCAATCAACCGGTGGATTTGCTAATTTACAAAGAATGAGTAGATCGTCCTATTTATTAACATAGCATGTTTGATTGTTGCATTTAAAATTTAAATGGCCATAGAACAGCTCAGATTTGCATGAATGCGATTGCATGATTTTTTGCAGGCTTACATTATCGCAATCGCACAAAATGTCCTAATGTATCTCACATTCGCGTTTCATTCACTTTATCGAATATTTTCTGCCTTGTGTATTTTTAGGCGTTTAAAAAGGGCGATCTTAAAACAAATCTTTATTTATTTATTTTTTCTCCTCCCTTTTTTTTTTTTATTTGGCATCTCCAATCCCACCCGAATCTGGAATGCCCAATTGGTGAACTATGTACAAGGCTTGCTCGTATGCGACCCCTTGCTGCCAATTCAGGAGAGTGTAGACAGTTCGCGGCTCTCCTCCGAAGCACGCACCTGTCAGCCACCGCTTCTTATACACTCATTGGTTGAATCTTCGCAAGTTCAGAAAGAGGGCGGAGGATACCCGGACATGAACAGGCTTAGAATCTTCCTGACGAGCGCTCGTCTAGCCAACAGGAGGTGCTTGAGCAACGAACAAGGCAACTATTATTTTCCCTCCCCGGCAGTCCCTTCCCAATTTGCAATCCTGTAGCGCAATAGCCAATTGTGTGCTACTCTGAAAAAGCTGCCGACCACTGCCGGTTGGTACGAGGCGGGGATCGAACCCGCGACGTGATAGTCACTTCTGCTTTGCAACGCGATGCTTCACTGAGTGAGCTATCCGGCAGTCCTCCTCCGCACAAAATGGCCTCATGCAGGGATACTCACTCTTTACCAGAATGGGCCGGTGTGGGTGCAGGCTCTCATTCTAACCACCAGTCACACACCTGATTCTACTAATCAACCCTTTTAAAGCTTTTGCCATAGACCCTTGATTAATAGAATCAGGTGTGAAACTGCATGGCTAGAATGAAAGCCTGCACCCACACCAGCTCATTCTAGAAAAGCGTGAGTATCCCTGACCTAAAGTAAGCCTGCAAAACATTGTGCAGACTGACTTTAGGCCAAAAATAGCCATTTATATCCAAAAAATAAAACAAGCTAAATAGTTCTTATGGGAATCAGGTGAACTTTGCTTGAGCCTGGACTAGTTCCCTCTTTGATTTTCAAGATCCAGTACCAATGGTGTCATTACTATGGCAAACAATGAATTTTGCTTGTGGGGACAATGCTATCGTTTTGGGCATAGAGCCTGCTGTCTTCCTCCCACAGCATTTGTCTAGTTTTGACAGCTGTAAATAGATGTTCCAGTCGGTGTGTATAGTAAACCTGCAACCTGCCTGGCCACAGCTGTGTAGTTCTCTGACACAATTACTGTACAATGCAGCTGCTAGCTGTAGTAGCTGGCTGTATGTTCTTTACTGTGCACTCCTGTTGTGGAAGTCTGATCATGCATTTGACACTCATGAAACAGGTTTTTGATTATGACTGTGCATTTAAATTTTGTGAGGGAGCAACTTTGTTATACTGTATACTGCTTATTGTTCACAGAGAGTGAGATGCAAAAGGAAGATATCAGTTGCGGTGTTAAAAATAGGCACTGAGGAATTTAAATACATGAGTTTCGGAAAAGCAGTGCTAATTTTTTTGCTCTTTTTTGGAATTTTTAATTATTTATTTTCTGTTTCGGCTTTGATGTAAAAATATTTTGTGTTCTTATATGCAATTTTTTTTTTTTTTTTTTTACTGTTATGACAGTTTTAAAATTTTATATTCAGTTGAGAAATAATGTGTCTCGGCTTCTTTCTGAAGGCCCGTATGAAGGCCCCACAATCTCAAAATAAAATAATTATAAACATCTGGTCTGTTTGTGATTGACTGAGCAAATAAGATGATGTTGCCAAATGTGTAAAATTGAATTATAAGGAGTGCAGTTGCAGTTAATGGCAATGTTTGAATCCATGTCTGGGGTAATATCTGAACAAAAAACATGTTGGTTTTTAATTCCTATAATTTTCTCTGTCTGCCTGTATAACTGCCACCAATTCAATGCTTTTCTGTGCCTGTTTTTAAGTGTAACTGCTTTTGTGTCAATTATGTTGTTCTTGATGTGTGCAGAAGTGGTGGTATTTTAATTTTATTATTTTATACTGCATGTGTGAAAAACGCTATCACAGCGCTGCTCAAAGTCTAACTCTTATTATGCTGTAGGGCACACATGATCATTCTAATGTTCATGAGTGCCCAGCTGCCCAGCTGCAGACATGAGTGTACAAGGGTGTGTGTATGTGGGAAGCTGCCAGTGTGTCCCAAACATGATTCATGGCACACTCATCAATAGGTTGTTGATGAGGCAGAGTGTATTTACTCAGGTAGACATAACAATGACTCGGGCTGGCTTCGATAAACACGGGCAGAATGTGCGGGAGAGAGGGGGAAAAAAAGAGTAGAAATGATGAGAACTGTCACATTTGATCAGCGCCACGCACCCGCTCAGTTCATGGCTCATTGGCGCAGGCTCCAAATGTCTCGCCTGCTGAACAATGCAGCAACAGGGCAGTGTGCAGCCAGTGGAGATGGCAGGGAGGAGGGGGTGGGGCGGACTGGTGCTTCCAATGAAATTATTTCTTTTTTATATGCATCCTCTTGTCATACTCAAAGCTAACATCTTCTATTTTCAGATCACTCCGATCAGCTTTTCCTTTCTCCTTATGGAGTCCCATAAGGCTGTGGGCAGGTATTGCAAGGGGGTTGTGACTGATTTGTTGGGTTGAAAGCGACAAAGAGGCAGCGAGGAAGTGAGTCAGAAAGCTGAAGGGTCATTTTACAATTTTGTACAAAGCATTTAGCAGAACCTAATATCCATTTTTTTCAGCTAAATATTATTGCATATGTGCAGTGGTTAAAGTGGGATTTGACAGGTGGGGGTATCCTAAAATTCAGTGTCGCGGCGCAGTGGGGGAAAATGACACAAATGATTGCAAATAAATCCCCTGTCACACTGTGGCGACTTAGGAGGGCGAATCCCCGCGAACTAGAAAAAGTGAAAAAATCTTGGCAATTCGTATTGGGCTTGCGGTGGATTCTCCCTCATTCGCCGGCATTCTTGGCCAGTCTCAGAGGGGCTACAACTGTTTTGAAATGTTCAAAACATTCGCAGTCCAAGCGCGATTTGTTTTTCATCGTACTGCATTCCTACTGCATTCTTGGAGACAGTCGCGGCGATTCGCATATATTCTTGAACATTCGTAGGGGGCCGTAGTGAGGCGGGGGAGCAAGAATGACCACGACCAATCACGACAATTTGACGGTTGGATTTTGAATTTTGTGCATGTAGTAGGTATACCTACGAAGAGGGAAGAATAGGCACGTATGTTGTACGCCTGCCCTACGTATTCACTACATATGCACCACGAATGCGCTGAGAACCTAGTACGCATTGACGTGAATGCAGTAGGAATCGAGGCGAATGGAGGCGATTGACCGTGAACCCAATACGCATACGCCACGAACCACCACGAATTAGTACGATTGAGCATGACTTCACTACTAATGAGTGCGAACCGTGGGAAGACCCCCCGCGAATGGTGGCGAGTGTATAAATATTCGCGTTCAAATTGTGAGACTTCAGTTGCCGTTGAGCGATGTGTGGCTTGTCTTGAAGTCTTGAAAATGCAGCCGCTTTATATACCCTGGATCTCTCCAGAAATTGACCCCTGTGACGTCATGATCCCATAAAAAAAGTTGTACATTTCGGCACGTCCACATTCCCTTCATTCGTACTCAATCCTACTGCGTTCGTACTGCATTCTCGGTCAATCGTACTGCGTTCGTACTCAAGCGTAGTGAGTTCGTACTGCGATCGTATACATTCGTGGTGATTCTTCATGATTCCTACTCCAGTCTTCTAGCTTCGTACAAAGTTTATACGTGATTTGTACTACATGCGTAATGATTCTTGTTCATTCTCACTGCAATCTTACTCCCATCGCCGACATACCTACGGCAATCTTACAAAATGCCTACAGCATGCGTACCACAATCTTAGGGCATTCGTGTGTAGGTCCAGACAGGGCCCCAGACAGGCAAATGACGACGACAAAAATAATCCCCCCAGTTTGCGGGGATTCACCACAATAGTCGCCACAGTGTGACAGGGGCTTAACTGTATTCGCTTTATTTTTGGCCCATTGGGACTATGATATTGAATTTTCGTACTCACATAATCAGGAAATGGGTATGACAAGAGAAAAGCAGTGATGGATTTGGCTAAAAACTTGCAGAATAATGGGAAGTATGACAGTGAAGCTATTCTACTGTTACAGAATTTTTCATTTCCTAAAACAGTAAATAAAAACTATTACATAATTACTAAAATGAACAAGTAACAGAAATCTATTAATCATTTTGTGATTTCAAGACACTGTCCTTACACTGCACACATAAACCATATTCTACTTCCAAAATGTTCTGATTTCCAATGCAAAATTATGGCTAGATGTATCAAGATGGATCTCTAATAATTTTATGCTGTAATGCAGTTTGTGTCTATGCTATTGGGAAACGCATCCTGGATAGTATAGGACGCTGCGATGCTGCCAGCATAATATAGCTTGCTTGCCAGCTACATAAAAAACGTGTTGCTCAGCGCAGTGATTTTCAAGTAGCTCTGCCGTTAACTAACTGGCGACTGTAGATGTCAAAGAAAGATATGCACAAGTAACGTTACTGCTGAGCCAGAAACACAAACCAACATTGCTCGCATAACTATCGGTGCAATTGAGCCTTGGTCAACCATTGACTGAATAGCTAATAGTTTTATTAATGCGCTAGCTAGCTGGTAAGCAGCCTGGTTAGCGTTTTGCACATAGCCTAAAGCAGCTAACTTTAACCCTTTTTAAATTTAAATTCTTTTAGTTGGCGGGTTTGAATTATTGAATATTACAAAACTTCACCATCGACTTCAACTTCAGTTAATCCACTTACTTTGGCTATAAACGCCATTTCAACCATTGACAATTCCTCGCTGGCTGGTACGTGACCGATGCACTCATTCAAATGAAATACAGCATACGATACAGCTGCGTTTTAGTGAAGGTGGGGCTAGCAGAGACTGATGTTGCGCTCTGATTTGTTGAGTATCTTCTTGCTTTTGAGAGAGTGGCAGGCAGGCTGTAATTGAAAGCAGCATGCGAAAATGATCTGTAGTCCGCGGCGCTACTGTTAAGGCGCTTTCACACTGGACGCGAAACAAATTTTTCGCACGACAGATTACATTCAAAGTGAACGCAAAGACGCGAATATACGCGTTTCGCGTGTATTCGCGTCTTTGCGTTGACTTTGAATGTAATCAGTCCTGCGAAAAAAAATTCGTTTCGCGTCCTGTGTTAAAGCAGCTTTAGTCAAATAAATATTTCAATTCAAACTAAGGTGGCGGAACGCAGTTCCGGCCCACTTTAACCCCTGCATATGTGTTTTTCACAATACTGGAGAGATTTCAGGGATAGTTGATTTTCATTGTTTTATCATCAGCAGATAATGCTTAATGCCTTCAATTCATGTTCATTTTGTTAAGCATAAGAGATATAGTAAGGACAAAATTACGACTTCAACCCAAGTAGGGGTTTTTTTTTTTTTAAATTAACTTTATTTTATTTTTTTTTATTTAAGTAGCTGGGACAGTGCATCTTGATGAACATTTACATGTAAAGATGCCAGATTATAGGCAATGGCTAATTTACATCTGTAGTCCCTAGGCAGGTTCATGGTAAAAGAAAGCTAGGTAAATAGATAGTACAGTACAAGACAATAAGTTACAATACGGTGCATTATAATACGAGATAATGAAAAAAAAAAACATTCGCAATACAAAAATAGTGCAATTAAAATATCTTTTCATACATACATCCAGTTTCCAGGCACAACCGATTAATAGACAGATGGTGGAAAGAAAACTGTTATGGGGTGTGAAGATGGAGTGTGAGGCTGCAGCAATGCAAAATCCAGTACATTATTGTTGTTGAGATGGTGACAAATGACAGATATCCATGAGCGGATCAGGATATAAAGTGCTATAGTGCTCATATTAAAGTGGTGTCAGTTACATAAATATAAATTACATGAAAAGTTGAAACATGAAGGATTGGGGACTGTTTGGAGTGTGTAGATGGAGTGTGAGACGGCAGCAATGCAATCCAGTACATTATTCTTGTTGAGATTGTGAAAAATGACAGATATTTATGGAGGTTAAGGATACAAAGTGCTACAGTGCTCATTGAAACGATGTAAGTTACATGAAAAATATAAATAAAAAGTTGAAACATGAAGAATTGGGAACTGTTTGGGGTGTGTAGATGTATTGTGGGACTGCAGCAATGCAAAATCCAGTACCTTGTTCTTATTAAATTGTGATGAATGACAGTGGAGGGTATTTATGAGGGACTACGGGTATAAAGTGCTGTAGTGCTCATATTAAAGTGGCATCAATTACATGATAAATACATAAATACAGAAAAATTTGGTGCATTGCATGCTCACACATACGTGAGAACATGCATTGCACCTTAACAGTGAGTGCAAGTTTGGCTACTTTTAAGCCATTTCTTTAAATGCGTTTTGAATGTGACATATGTATTACAGTCCCGTATCACAGCTGGTATACTATTCCAAATGTGGCTGCCTTTAACTGAAAGAATTGACTGACCACAAGTGGTGTACCTAAGTGGAATTATGCAGTCCCCTCTTGTGGTGGCTCTGGTCACATGGTTATTGTTTACATTTTGTTTGACATAGTCCGTCAATGGGGGTGGTGCTAGTCCTTTAAGTATGCCTGCTCAATATACAAAATACTAAAACTTTCTGAAGTTGTCAAAACTGAGGAGGTTATGTTTCTGGAGTATATGACAGTGATGATATGAAAGTTGTTTCTTATCAAATATTTTAAGTGCCCTTTTGAATAGTGATTCAATCTGACCAAGTACAGTTGTGCTAGTGAATGACCAGTTTGTAAACCCATATTCTATGTGAGGAAGAATCATTGCATGCAGAAATACCCTCGCCGCAGCTGATGTTAATGATGACCTTATTTGTCTAAAATTACAGAGATTGAATTTAATTATTTTAGAGATTTTTTTAACGTGGCTCTTGAAATTGAGGGTGGAATCTAAAGTAACCCCTAGGTACTTGAATTCATTTACCAATTCAAGCTCCTATCCTCCCAGAAAAACATTAGAATGTGTGAAATTTATTGGGTTTTTTTTAGAAGAACATGCAGACAGTCTTTTTGTTATTTAACAACAAACATGATTTCTTGAGCCATTCATGAATTAAAGTCAGCTCCATTGTAAGTATATGAGCAGCTTCTTGGGTGGTTTTTGTTGATGTAAATATTACGGCATCATCCGCATATATTTGTACATGGGTATTTTTGCATGCAAATAGAAGATCATTAATGTAGAGTGAAAAAAGTATTGGTCCGAGAATCGAACCTTGCGGTACCCCTGTCGAACAAGTGAGATATGGGGATTTAGCCCCCTCAATAACCACACACTGTTTTCTCTTAGTCAAGTATGAGCTTATCCAATTGATGGCCTGCTCTGGAAAATTGCAAAACGAAAGTTTATTCAATAGAACCCTATGATCAACTGTATCAAATGCCCTTTTCAAATCCAGAAATACTGCACCAACACACGCCGTTTTATCAAGCTATTGTTTAGTTTTTTTCTAAAAAAAAGATTAATGGCTGACTCGGTAGAATAGTGTTTCCGGAAGCCAAATTGCATGGGGTGTATCGGAGTATGGCCAAGATTCAGGTGCTCACTTAGTTGTGTCAGTACCCATTTTTCAATTATTTTAGAGGTAACTGGAAGAATGTTAATTGGTCTGTAGTTATTCATGTCCAACCTGCACCCGGACTTGAAGATTGGATTAATTATGACCACCTTCCAAGATGACAGAACAACTGCATGTCTGATGGATAGGTTAACCAGGTCTGTAATCAGGCCAACAAGGGAATCTTTGTGCGCTTTTAAAAACATGGTATCAAGTCCGTAGATATCTTTAGCCTTGGAATTGTTTACAGAATTAATGATATTGGCAGCTTAAATTTCGGAAATCTCATCTATATAAAATGCAGGCTGTGCATGATTGATAGGATGGTAATCACAGTCTGGAGGAGCAAAAAGCATTGATATCTCCTCTACTGATTTTAAAAAGAAGGTGTTTAATTCCCTGGCAAGGATATCTGGACAACTCACCAGCTTCTTGTTAATATTAAGTTTGAATTCTACATTGTTTTGTTTTTTCTGTTTACCTGTTAATTTATTGATGTTTTGCCAAATTTTTTTCCCATCACCTCTGGCACTCTCAATGACACAAATAAAAAAATTTGGCTTGGCCTGCCGCAATGTTTGAGTTACTTTATTTCTTACAGAGGTGAAGTTTAATCTATCCACTGTTAAACCAGATTTCAGAAATTTTTTGAGTAAGTTATATCGCTCTTTCATCAGTTTTAAGCAGTCGGGGTTCAGCCATGTTAAAGTGCTTTTCTTCTTCCTTTGGCTCACTCTCCTGGAAAAGCATGCCATGGTGTCTTTAGTGTGTTTTAAAAAGGAATCTGCGCTGACATTGATGTCTTCACTGGAGGTAATCCTATTCCAGTCCACATTTTGCAGGGCCAATTTAAAATTTTCTTGTTTGCTCTTTGGTATAATACTAAAGGTAGCTTTGTTGCTGAAGGAATATCTTGACAAGTTTGTGAACCGCAATTTGGTAAGCTTTCTGGAAATGAAAATGGCATTATGGTCTGATAATCCAGTCAGGAAATTATGCATCTTGACAATTTGCCCAGGTTTGTTAGAAAAAAGCAGATCAATTCTGGTTCTAGATCGACTAGTAATTCTAGTTGGTTTCTCTACAAGTTGAGACAAACTGAAGTGTTCTGTCAACTGTTTCAGATTTTTTATTTAGAATTAATTTAAATGATTTTTGGTTCAAATAAGGACACCAAAATGTGACATCAAAAATAAGTTTTTTATCAAAAAGGATGTGTGAAATTAAAATTAGTAAGTATCATGTGCCTTTGCCCATAAGTTATTTACTCACAGTTCGGTGAATAAATTCCACTTTGTTACAAAACTTTTCTGGTCTGTAAATAGGACAATATTGGACTGAAATTATTGGGTTATGGTCGTTGGCCTACGTGTCCGCTGTACTCACGACTGTTTCCGCAGCAGGCAGGTCTTGAGTTAGTGGCAATGTACTGCTACTCCATAGAACAGCGTTTCCCAAACCTCTCCTGGCGTACCCCTTGTCCTGCATGCTTTAGATCGCTTATGATTTGCTTATTATCAAGCAGCTTCTGGGGTTAATTATGACCTGATCATTTGAATCACCTGTGCTGGAGCAGGGAGAGATCTCAGAGGTGTATAGTAACAAAGTACATGTACTTCATTGCAGTACTTAAAGAGCATGAAAACCCTAGGGGATAGGCAATCATTATATGATAGAGAATTACTCAAAGATCGCAAAACTTATTTATTTTTTACAAAAGTCGATCGCAGATCACTGCAAATTAAATTTATTGATCACCTCCGGCGGAATATTGCCGACCACGGCGCGAGCGCACCCGAAGTATGCATGGCATCAGCGCTAGAACACAAACAGGCAAGGTCAACATGGCGTCACACAGTTTCAGTGAATCTAGTGGGAATTCCGGTGAGAGTTTTCACGACTGGAGCGATGAGGAATCAGGAAACAGAGAATTAGTTCTTACTTTGGCAGATATGGAGGTATACAATGGTCCTCAACCCTACCTGTATGGGCCACCAGCAAGGCAAGAGATGGAGGACCAAGCGGGACATGCAGCTGATGCCGTTCCTGAGGTTGCCTTATTATTACAAGATCGCGTTGGCAATATGACTTGGTATGTTATCTTTCCTATAGTTTGAATTGTGGTAACGTTTATTTGAAAACAATAGTAAATTAATCAAGTGTATAAGGAGTGACTTGACGCAGTTTAACATCCCCGATCTCCGCAAATATATTGGACTATTAGCTAGCTGCAGTGGTGTGCCATCAGATGTCAGGAAGGCCTTCAGTAACATCACCCTTTCCCGCATAAATTGTTTTAAACTGTTTGCGATCAAAGTTTGCCTGATTAACAATCAAACAATTTATTAACTGAACAACCACCGCTAATGAATGACATGATAAAGATTAAGAAATGCTAATGACAAAGCGATTGCCTGTTGGCTATGTTGATATAATTGATGTGACTCTGCAAGGATGACGATCTGAAAAAAATCCGAAACTTTGGCTGACTTTGCAACAATTGTATTCGCCATCACTCAGCTGTGCATCGTACCTAACAACGCCATTTAGCTGTCACTTCATTCAGACTGTAGAACGGATTCTCATGGCTTATTGCTTAATGAGCCTCGCAAACTAATTTATGCAAATATGTGCTGTTTCACCAGCAACTTGAGTGCAGAAATTATAATATATATATATTTTTCGTAGTCATTGATGTGCGGAAGAAAACGCCGTATAATTTCGTAGTGCAATGTATAACGAGGCTTTCAAAAATAAAAGACTTGCGTCGGTTCTGCCAATTAGTCTGAGCAACTGTTGCTAATCAGGAGAGGTAAACTGCGAGAGGGGTAGGTTGGAAATTTGTGAATACTATGTCCGGTTTTATCAAAATTTTTACAGAATTTGACAACACTACGCTGAGCCATCATTCAAAAAGCTAGATAAACAATCAAAACAATGCAAGTCAATGGCTGAATGCAAATTATGGCTGTTCATGCGCGCCTGGCACTGCCTGCACGTTGATTTGTGTTCTGGAGCTGACGTCAGATGCCTCTAACAAGAGCGCTGTCTTATTTTTAGCCAGGCAGCCAGACAGCGCGAAATGGTGACTTTCAAACCTTGGTGACACGGCAACAAAGGACCACCGGGTGGAACCGGTGTCTCCAAAATGGTTTTGGGTGTGTACTCAAACAGAACACGAAAGCAGAGCGAAAGTGAAGGAAGGGTTTTCAGGATTTGCACTTCACTTGAGTTTTTTTTTTTTTTGAACCGGAACTTTTACTCTTCTACATTTAAACGATAAAATGTATACTTTTACTTTGTTACTTTGACACTGGCCACTTCGTTACTTGTTACTAATTAAAATATGAATGTAATTCATCACTTATGGATTATCTGGATTTGGCGTGTTCGAGAAGAACAATGGTGCTCGGCAGGGTATCTTAACCCCTTTGTACAGATGTGTCCGCCAGCAGACATAAAGCTGCAAATTTATGCACGCAGTTACAATATTCTAACACTAGATGTCACTCCGGATCAGTTATTGAATATTCACAAGCAAGCCGAGCTCGAACACGGTTTAGAATAAGGACGAGTTCACTCCAATCCCTGTTTTCAGGAGTTGCCTGAATTAAACTCCTAAGCTAAGCCTGATGTGGAAACTGCTCAATATACTTGCCCATAGTATCTAACCAGCAGTTCAGAAAAATAATCTCAAGCTACAGAAAAAATCGTTGTCCTCCATAGCAACCACTTCAGCTACAGTGAGCCAATGGTATCCCAATTCGTAGTTAAGAAAAATCAGTTTTCTGTAGCAAAGATTCGACATGGTATTGATACTATGTCATTCTGAGGTCAATTACAGTGATTTTTTAAACAGCCAGTAAACTCAAAGAAGAAGAAGTATATAAAGCAGAGACCACCTGTTTGTTTTTTGAATACTGTATCTTTCATTCAGCCGAAAATTGATTAAAAGGGAACAAGGAGAGAACAATGTGTGTGGGGTCTTTTTTTTTTTTGCTTCTTTCGATGCGTACTGTGAAAAATACTTTGTACTTGTACGTGCACTTTTGATACTTAAGTATGTTTTTTCACAAGATACTTTTGGTACTTAAGCACATTTAATGTGAGCTACTTTAAGACTTTTACTCAAGTAAATTTCTTATGGGTAACTTCAACTTTTACCTAAGTAACTTTTCGTTATGGTACTTATACTTTTATTTAGTTATTTTTTTCGAGTACTTTATGCACCTCTGAGAGATCTAATGCATGCAGGACAAGGGGTACGCCATGAGAGGTTTGGGAAACATCGCCATAGAGGAACTGACTTTCCTTACAGTGATAAACTAACTTCTTGACCCCTAATTTCCATCGATTTTGAAAAACATTAACTCAAGTATTAAAAATAATTTTGTGGCCAGTAAATCGCGACTGTTACCACAGACAAAGGATTTTTATTATTTGATTATACGCATCAATATATTGATTTTTCATGTCCTATGGAATAACTCTGCATGCATTTTATTGGTAACAAAAGTTTTCCTGTGTGTTGCTGTGAGGTGGCTGATTTCCGCGACCATACCTTTCATGTCCACAATTAGGTATGCAGCAATGAATGTTAAGTGAAAAGGGAATTATAGTAAACATCATCTGAAACCATCCTAACTCCAGATCATCGTTCAGCAATTGGCCATCCTCCCGTAAGGTAAAATGTTACAGACTGCTATTGTCAAGACTCTTCCGTGTAATTTGCGTTATTGACCTCATATTTTAGGATTATAATGCAATTTTTATCATGCAGTGATGGATCCATTCGTACCCATTTCTTATCCACCGTAATCTGTCATGATGAAGGTTTTGCTTCAGAATAACGTTGTCCTATAAAATATCGCACAAATTAATTGTACAGTTTACGTTACCCGTAAGCAGTGGTGATAACTTTCAAAATTTAATGTGAATCAACGTTTTCTTGCCTGTTTCACGGTCACCCACGGTTACCCAGTATCGTGAAAAGACACATATACGGTAATATTGTATGTACACTCTATTACGCCAGTGATTTACCAAGATAATTCTGATTTAGTACCTCACTCAGGGTGAGCTGCAACGGTATCTGGAATGCTACACAACAACCTCAGACTTGCATGTACATCAACCATTATGCTATACTGCCTCCTCTGTTTAAAAAGCAGACACACAGTTCACACATACGGGCCTTCAGAAAGTCAAGTATTTTTACATAGCATCTGAAACTGATAAATATGGGAGATGCAGCACGTAATATACCCTGCTGATAAAAATGAATTATCAGTAATTGTTCAAAGACATGATTAAACCTTTATTTTAAATGAAAATTGCTGCGCATTGAAACTGCATTGCAACAATGATAATTATTCCCAAGAAACAATATTGGGAAAGAGAAAAAAAAGCTTCAAATATATTTTGTAATTGGAGCTGGAAAAAAAAAAAAAAACTTTATTTGCATTTGTACATTAAAGTAGGGCTGGGCGATAAAATGATAACGATGTCTTTCGCGAAATAACTTTTACTTGATAGAAATATGAGATGTAGTTGATAGAATGTTGGAAAAACTCATTCCAGCCATGTTTTGACAGACAACATGAACAGCCAATAATAATGAGAATAGCGCCACATCGAACCAATCAAAATCAAGTGGCTGGAATAGAGTGAAGTAATGTTGTCATTTTCTGTCAATGCATACAACACAGATAGATGCGTTGGAGTTGCAGCACACATGCTAATGTTTTGGCTATGGTAGCTGTGCACACCAGTTCATGAGTCAAATGAGTACCCAGTCTACAGAAAATGTTGACAGACATTTGAGCAGCAGTGTTAACAAAGAGGACAAGCCCACAGGCACGGCCTAAGGCTCAAAGGAGGAGGACATTGTTGAAGAGAAGGGCTCGAGGAATTTAGTAGTGTGGCGACATTTTGGCTATTTAGAGTCCCACAAGAAGCAGCGCAGTGTGCACTGCATATTTTGTCAAAAGCAGGTGCCCACAAAGCCAGGTAATACCAACAATGTTTTTGACCACCTGAAGCAGTGCATTCCTTAAGAGTGCGCAGAATGCGAGACTTTCCAATCTCAGACCCAAGAAGGATCTGGTGCCCCCTCTAAAACAACCGGTGGGATACTTGCACAACAAAAATAGACCATAATGTTGCTTTTTCCAGCGCCATGCCTAATGGAAAAAAAATGAACAGGCACACAGATAATACCACAAATGCAATAGCCTACTGTATTGCAAAAGACATGATGCCAAAAAGCATGGTTGATAATGAGGGATTCAAGCGGCTGATTAAAGTAATTGACCCACGTTATCAACTCCCTGGCCGTAAACATTTCTTTCAGACATTACTTCCCCAGTTGTACATGGAGTGTAGAGAGATCGTTGAAAGGATCGGCAAAGTAAGTCATACTTTGCTACCATATCGGATTGGTGGTCAAGTTGCACAACCAAGCCATACATGAGCCTTACCACCCACTTCATTGACTAAGATTGGAATCTGAAAAACAAGTGTCTGCAAACTTCCTACTTTCCCGAAGACCATATAGGTAAGGTCATGGCATTAGGACTGACAGGAGCACATCCTGGGGACTCAGTGAAGACAGACAAACCTGCATCACAACAGGAAGTTGGACGAATATAGCTAAGGGCCATCTCACCAAACAACAAGACATGACTGCAGTGCTTTGGGCATGGACTTCACTCAGCTACTGGCAAGTAGGGGAGCAGAATTATATAGAATGTATCTATCAAAATTATATTGGCAACCTTAGTTTCATTTAAGATTGAGACTGAAATCCCACATTAACTTCAAGCACATTATTAAGTGTGACCAGTGGTGGAAGGAGTACTGAGTACTGTAACTGAAACATTGAGAACAAGTAAAAGTACTGGTGTTAGAAAAATACTAAAGTAAAAGTAAAAAGTATTCTTCTCAAAACTCAGCATAACTTATTTTTAACAGTTTAAATTTGAGATTTTTGGACTTTCTTCATAAAATTACTCAAAATGATTAACTAAGTAATTAGTCCTGGCACATTCTTGTCAGGTGAAAAATAGATGCAAAATGCTTGCTATTTTCATGAATCTATTTGTAATATTTCATTTCATGATTTAGGTTTGGCAGTGTGTCAATTTTAGCTTAATTTCTGTACAAAATTAACTTGATTTAATTTATCTATTTACCTTTTATTCCTCAGAGAGAGCAGGAAAAGACAATAGGGTAGAAACAGCTGTGGGTACGTGTAAGAAAGTGGTGGCTGCCTTCACTTTCTCTTGGTAGTGAAGGAGCGCCTTGGCTGTTGCCCAGGAGGAGCTTCACTTACCCCAACACAAGCTGGTGACAGATTCACCCACCAGATGGGGTTCGCGGCAAAGAATGATTGGAAGAGTGTTGTAGCAGCACAAAGCCATCTCTCAGGTACTTATTGCAGATAAGAAGACCAGGTACTTGGTTCCCACCTGGCAGGACCTGGATGTACTGGAGTTTGTGCATGAGACCTTGAATCCATTACTGAAATTCACTGATTCACTCATGAGTGAATTATTTGTGAGGGTGTCCTACCTCCTGCTGAAACACAGCTTACAAAGGACATAAAGATGGCTGCCATAGCATACCTTGATGAGAAGTATGCTGACTAGAAAACAGATTACTTGCTCGATGTGTCAACCTTGGTGGATTTACGCTTAAAGCTACAATACATCGAGCCAGAAAAGATTGATGCCATCAAAATGAGAGTAGTGTCTGAGATGCTGGTGGGAAACCAAGACCTGTCCACTTCAACCAGAACAGAGGAAGCAGGAGGGGACGAGGGAGGAGCTGCTGCAATGCAACCCAGCCAGAGGGAACAGAGAAAGTCACTGGGAAGTTTTTTTCAGGAAATCATACCCCAACAGCACAGGACTCTCTAATAAAGGGACAATGGAAAAGGAGCTTGTCAATTACTTTCTGGGACCAGATGCAGACAGTGAAATGGACCCCTTGCAGTGGCAGAAGATCCATGAAAAAAAACTTCCGAAGACTCAGCTGCCTGGCAAAGCATTACTTGTGCCTCCCTGCAGGCATCACCCCCTCTGAGAGGGTTTTCAGCACAGGGGGTAATATTGTGACCTGCCACAGGGCAGCTTTAAAACCTGAGACAGTGGACAGACTGGTCTTCCTTGCCCAAAACCTGTAGGGTAAAGTCTGGTCCAAAACATTGACAGCACTGAGTGGAATTTCTTGTGCATTTCTTTTTTTACCTTAATAATTAAGCTGTTCACAGTTGAGTAAATATGTGTATTTTGCTGTTGCTCTCTTTTGTTAACATCTGAAAGCTGCTTGAATTTTACTAAGAATAATATACAGACTTCTTTTTGTTTTTGTGTGTATATTTGTTCTTTTTTCCAACAATATAAAACGGGTTGAATCTAAACAAAGTAAAAGATACAGTGTAAAGTTTTTTTTTTTGAGATTTTATTTTATTTATTCGGGATTGACCAAAGAATTAAAGTGTTTATCTTGATTCTGTTCTCCTGTTAAACTTGAAAACTCTTGAAAACAAAGATTTTAGTTTTTGAATTAAGATTTTAGGTATATTTATTAGAATTCTACAATTAAGATATTATTTTATTTAACTGGAACTAACCAAAGAATTAATTTGTTACCCCGCCCCACCCGAAGGGTGAGGAAAGGAGTATTGTTTTCGGTTCGCTTTGTTTGTGTGTTTGTGTGATTGTTAACACTCTAGCAGCAAAACTAACGGCCAGATTCACCCCAAATTCGGTATAGGGATTGCCACTGACCCAGAATAGATCCCTATTGAATTTCGTACAAGTAGGTGAAAGTATGTGCGAGGGGCGGGGTTTGTTATGCCTGGCACCACTTGTTCATTTTGTTTTTGTTCTCACATAAACCTTGAAAGCTTTAGTTTTTTCCTTTACTATTATTTTGTATTGTCTATTTTATTTTTTGTTGTGATTCCAGTGTTCTGTGCCGTTCTGCCAGAACACTGGTTGGGGTTTTAACAGTTTTTTGTGCCAGGTTTCTTCATTCATAGTCATTACTCATGCCATGGTTTTAACAGTTCTTGTATCAGGATTCATGATTCACAGTTTTCACGTTTATTAGTGTGAATGCTGACAGCATTCACACTATTGTTTTTCATGTCAGCCATTTTCTTTATACTTATTATTATTATTATTATTATTCTTACTTCTTCTGCTGTTCTACCCTATTAAACTAGTCCAACATACTTTGTGCTATTTCAACAATTCATGTATCAGAACATGCAGCCTTTTCTGGACATTATTGCTATTATTTGTCTCTTTCAAACTATTTGTACCGTTTAAAATATTTCACTTTTTCTTATTTTTTTGTCCCATAGGAAACAATGAAACAGATTTTTAAAAATGTAGCTATTTTCAGCTATTTTTTACTCTGTCATACTTTTAGCTAGAAACGTCATTCAAACTGTAAAATGTTAATTTTAATTTACCGTTCAACTTTTTTGTAACTTCTATCATTTTCTAATTATAATTTTTTAAATATTTTTTTTACAATTAATTCTGGGATCTTACAGTGTGAAGACATCACGACTAGAGTGGCGACCAGCTGCAAAACCGTCAAGCAGCCCTCTCTTAAACTTGCTCTAATTCCCACAGTTTTCACTCTGCATAAATATTTTTATATCCAAGTTGTAGCAAAAGTTGTGCTGGTCACGAAAATGTAACTATGGAAGCAACTGGACAAACTTATTTGGCTGTACGAGCCGAAAAGTGACGGGACCGCTCACCGAAGCTCCATTAACTCCAATGTTAAATGCGGCAAGAAAATGCAGGTTGCAAAGGCTAAACGCACAGTTTTCTAACTTGCTCTTGTTTTCATATTTTTGGCACCACGAACACAATTTTTACATATATTACTCAACTGACTCTCCTCTTTCGTATGGTACATCCATTTCCTAGATTGGACTTACCATTTTTCAGTTAGAAGTCGCAATCTGTAAGAAACATCTGCACTAAAATCTCCATTGGACTAAATGACTCAGCCAAACTCAAATATCTTAGTTATGGATCATTTGCGGTTCGATTCTGCCCTCTGCCGGCCTTTTTCCACACCTCAACACTGTCGTTTTTAAGAGACAAAGATAGAGACGACTCTAAAAGAATAATTCTGCGTCAAACTCAGTGAAAGAATTTCTGGTATAGTAGTTGGTACAGTCGCTGAAAACAGCTCCAGGACACGAAATCTTCGTGTACTTCATTTGTAAATGCGGTGGCCATTTCCAATCCTGCCTATCATTTTTAATGTTTCCAGCTAGGATTGGTTAAAATCATCTGTTCAGAGCATTCATATCTTCTAGAATAAGCTTACGCAATCTCGGTGTTTTTTACATTATTAGTGCAAGGCCAGTGAAGAGAAAAAAATTAACTGTCTCGAGATGCACCTTCAGAAGTCCGGCACAAGGTCGCCGATTGGCTGTACGCAAGGGTTTCTGTTGGTGTCCGGAACTCTAGTGGGGAAAAAAACATTTCGCCTCCAGCGAAAGCACCGTGCGGGAAAGAACGGTCTTTTTGCTGGGTGCGTCCAAGACAACACGTAACAGTAAAAATGGCAAAGCAGAAAAAACAATAGCTCGAGATCGTATTCCAGCATATAGCTACCAGCAACTGTTTTCATTCCTTCTTTGCTCAGCTTTCAGTTTTTTTTATAAACATTCAAGTATTCTACATAATTCAAATATTATATTTTCATGACAGCTATTCAGTGTGGCATCAGCAAACATTCAAACATTCAAATCATTCAAACTCTATTGTATTCAAGACAGCATCGCAGTGTGGGTTCAGCGTGCAGCATTCACACTTGCAATTTCTTCAGGAATTGCCTCTAGTTGTTCATGTTTTTTAAATTTTCCATGTTTTGTGTCTCGCCAGGTCCTGATCTGCCCAGCCAATCCGCCTCTCCAGTGTCTGCTTGGTCATTTTCATGTTTTACTTCTCGCACTACGTTCGGGAGTGGCTTACGGTTTCAAACTTCTTTCTGACATTTCTTCCTTCAGGGCTTCCTAGTCTTCATGCTTGTTAATTATTTTAATTTATTACTAACAACTTAATAATCAGTCACGGGGGGTGTTTCCATTAGATAGGCACGTACTAACCATTACTAATTTAGATAGGGATTTAACTCACATGCTTCCTGCTTTCGCTACATTCTTACCTGTGCTTTACTATTATCTAGTTTCACACTTTAAATGTTCATAGTATCTTATTAGGTTCTTATATGCAGCAACACGCTCATTGTTCTTAATGAGCAAATACCTGCTCTTATTGTCTCGTCACGCCACAGCTGTTTTCCTCTCTTGTCTTGTGTGCCATGTAATTAAACAATCTCGTTACTCCCTGTCGGTCTACAGGTGATCCTCATAGTCTCGTGATTGTTCCTGCTATATCTGGGGAGAGGTTGGAGTTGGCTGGTAGACAGTCTCGGTTTACCATACCCAGTTTGTTTTCATAGTGTTTCCTTGCCATAGTGTTGCCTAGTGTTTTGTTTATCTCGTTTTGTATGTGCCTTTTCATAGTTAGTTTATTTTTATTTATTGGTTATCTTCCCTAGAGTTTCTAGTGGCTTTTTATTTTTCCTGTTTTGTATTTTTCTTTCTTAGCTCTGTGAAGCTTTCTTTAGTTAGTTTTTTTGCAACCCTTTGGACCAAGTTTTTCGTTGGCAGTTGCTACGGGTACGGCAGTTTTCCAATGCATTTCAATGTAGAGAGGTACGGCAGTCCCAATTCCTGACCCTGACCCTGACCCCTAACCCTAAACCCTGACCCCTAACCATAACCCCTAATCTTTATCCTAATCCCTTCAAATCGACTGCCGTACCAATAAAAACTGCCGTATCTCTAGACACTTCTTTTTTTCGTTGGCCATCACGCCTGTTTTGTTTTCTCAATAAATCTTCAAACCAAGCCTTGCTGTCTCGTGCCTGGTGTCCATCTGAGACTCGCAACATTTATTTGGAATTCAACTGACCAAAGAATGTAGTTGTCTATATTTTCTGTTTACCTGTAACACGTCAAGCTTTCTACTGGTTGGAAATAAGATTCTAGTTCCTATATATATATAAAACCCCATTTCCAGAAAAGTTGGGGCGGCATGTAAAATATAAATAAAAATAGAATGCAATGATTTGCAAATTATTTTAACCCTATTGTATTTAATTGAAAATAGTGCAAAGACAACATAGCAAATGTTGAAACTGAGAAATTTTGTTTTTTGAAAAACATCTCATTTTTCATTTGATGCCAGCAACACATTTCAAAAAATTTGGGACAGGGACTACAAAAGACTGGAAAAGTTGAATGAAGCAAAAAAAAAAACTGGTGGAAGGTGCAAATAAGGTTAAATGTCAACAGGTCAGTAACATGATTGGGTATAAAAAGTCTTTCAGATATAAAGATGGCAATGGCTTCACCACTCAGGGAAAGACTGCATAGGCAAAAAGTTCAACAATTCAAAATATCGTTTCTCAATGTAAAATTGCAAAGAATTTTGGGATTTCATTCTCTCCAGTACATAATGTTATCAAAACATTCAGAGCATCCAGTGAAAACTCTCTACGCAAGGGATGGGACTGAAAACCAACATTAAATGGCCATGATCTTCAGGCCCTCAGGCAGCACTGCATGCAAATATTACACCAAGATCCAGAAATGCTACCGCCTTTGCTGGGCCTGAGCTCATTTAAGGTGGACTGAGGTAAAGTGGGAAACTGTCCTGTGGTCTGTCCAATCAAAAATGTGAAATTATTTTGGGAAATTATGGACGCCCTGTCCTCGGGGCTAAAGAGGAGAGGGACCATCCAGCTTGTTGCTGTTAATGGGGTTGCACACACACACACACACACACACACACACACACACACACACACACACACACACACATCTATGTATTTGAAATTGAAATACAGTTGTATAATGCTCTAAATTGTATTTGTCATGTTCATTGTCTGAAAGAAAATAAATATTTAAACCAAAATTAACCTTATGGTGTCTTCATGTCTCACGAGTGAAACAGAACCTTTAAGCTTGACAGAAATAGTGATTTGATGTATATTGTGATGTATATTGATATTGACTGATATTTAAAAAAATTATCATGATCAGGTTTTTTTCCGTATTGCCCTGCCCTACACTGAAGGTCCCACATGCATATTTATTGTTCTGTGTTGCACATATGGACTCATGTCTAAAAACTGAGTCAAAGTGAATAGTAGATACTATATTCCTTTGTCTAAAGTTAGGTCTACATTATTTGATCATGGATTTCATGAACAGTGCAATATTTTGAATGAATAATTTACGTGGTACGCAGCCAATCAATGACCACCTCGCCTGACATCGGTATTCACCTCTACCTTTGCTGTAAATATATTCAGATGAAATCATGAGATGACAGTATCACCCTTTTAAGATAGGTCCATCAATATTAGGCCCATGACATCTTTTTCACCATTTTGGCTGCGTGCGCCGCCACAGTTTGAATTGATGTAAACCTTGCAGGAAGTACAACCACTTTTACATAGCCCCCCAGTTTTAGGGGCTCAAAAGGAGAAGGACAAACTAATATAATCATAATTGTAATTTTTAATATGTGGTTGAAAACATGTTTTAGGTCACTGACAGTCTCATGTCTGTGTGACTGTCGGTGTGTAATATCGTCTAATATTGAAGGTCTCACTGGTGCCGAGGAAGTTCTTGTAAGGGTTTTCCCTTGCAGTCCCTCCCCTGCTGCATTCCTCACCTCCACTTTAACGAGCAACAGGTGTGGCTCGTTGAAGTGGAGGTGAGGGCAGGGTATAAAGGGCTGGCTATTGCCAGTCCCCAGTGCCTCTGCATTTTGTTGTAACACGTTTGTTGCTGCTCGTTGTTTTAGTAGCTTTGTTTAAGATTTTTTTTTATTAAATCTTTTGTCTTTTTGCCAGCCTGGCATTTGAGATTTGTTTCTATCTTTAGGCCCATGGTCCTAGATCCCGCCGGATTGCCGTTTGGCATCCAGCGGGTAGATAAATCCATGACAGAATGCAGAGGCCATTCGAAGGCTCAGCCAGGCTGGCTGAGAGCAGCTGTGTTCCGGGTCCGGCGGCGCCATGTGTTCCGGGTCCGGCGGGTGCCGGTGTGTTCCGGGTCTGGCGGGTGCCGGTGTGCCTTTCCTGGCACGCCAGGAGGCGTTCCTTGGTAGGAGGGTACTGTAAGAGTATTACGCACTGTCGGTGTGTAATATCATCTAATATTGAAGGTCTCACTGGTGCCAAGGAAGTTCTTGTAAGGGTTTTCCCTTGCAGTCCCTCCCCTGCTGCATTCCTCACCTCCACTTTAACGAGCAACAGGTGAGGCTCATTGAAGTGGAGGTGAGGGCAGGGTATAAAGGGCTGGCTATTGCCAGTGCCTCTGCATTTTGTTGTAACTCGTTTGTTGCTACTCGTTGTTTTAGTAGCTTTGTTTAGGAGTTTATATTAAATCTTTTGTCTTACCAGCCTGGCATTTGAGATTTGTTTATCTTTAGGCTCATGGTCCTTGCTCCCGCCGGATTGCCGTTTGGCATCCAGCAGGTAGATAAATCCATGACAGTTCTGTTGGCGAATCTGTGCATTCAACACAGCTGTGACAATCTGTCTCCAAGACACGCACCACAGGCCTTCCTGATTTTTGTCGCCGCATCTCTTGCATGACCCTAATTACTGAGGCCACACGACCAGTATGGAAGTGTAATCTTCATTCGCAATGGGCTACCTGTTGACAGGACGTGTTATTGACAAGGATGATATTGTCCTCTACATTAACATCAAGGGAATTTCTGTTTGCTCAGTTTATAAACCTCCATCTGTAACCTTTGATATCCCTCCCAATGTAACTAGTGGCAATAAGTAACTTCAATATCCATAGTGTCATTTGGGGTTATGCTGAAACAAACAAAGATGGTGAGCTTTTTGAGAGATGGGCAGACTCGAACCAGCTTTCCCTCATCCATGATGCAAAGCTTTCCACTTCCTTCAGTAGCTCAAGGTGGAGATGGGGGATACAACCCAGACCTTGTTTTTTGCATCGACTACCATCGCCAGTCAACGTGAGAAGCTTGTACTGGACCCAATCCCACACACACAGCACCTGTCAATAGTTCTCAAGATCAATGCAGTTGTTTCCGCTCGTGCCATTCCCTTAGGACGATGTTTCACCCTAAAGAAAACTGACTGGAAGGGGTTTATTGATGACCTGGACTCTGTAATAGATCTTCCTGCTTCTCAAAGTAATGATGCTTTTGGGGAATCGATCAAATTATCATTGAAACACAACATCCATCGTGGCTGCCGCTCAAGCTACATCCAGTGCTTAACTGATGACTAATAGGCATTATATAAGGACTACATGGAACGTTCAAGGATGATCCCTTTAACACTAACACCATTTCATGTGGTGAAACCCTGACTATTTCCATCATGGAAGGCAGGCAGAAGAAATGGCACAAGCTCATCGAAAACACAGATATGACTCATATCATAGGAAAGCATGGAAGACCATATGCCTCCTGGGAAATGACTACACAAACTCGCAACTAAGGCCACAAGTCACCGCTGACCAGGTTGCTCATCAACTCCTTCTGAACAGTCTGGGAAATCCAAACCACCATCCTCAGAGAGCAAAGCTTCACAAGAAGTATCTTCACAAGAGCCCACAGGGTTCACAAGACCATTTACAATGAATTGGAAACTGCAACCAAAGCCATGAAAGACAACCAAGCTGCTGGTCTTGATGAAATCCTTGTGGAGCAGACCAGACATTTTGGACCTGGCGCACTCAGATGGCTGCATTACATAGGCAGGTTTCAGACCTAGAAATTCATGCACTGGTCAACTCTTGAACCTCACACACTTCATTGAAGATGGCTTTGAGAATGGAAAAAATCTCAGGGGCTGCGTTTGTTGATCTTTCAGCAGCGTACGACACAGTGAATCACAGAAGTCTTCCAAGAGACTGTCTGAGATGACCTCAGATGTGAGACTGACCAAACTGATCCACAACATGCTGTCAAATAGGTCTTTGTGGACTTCAGTGGCAGACTGAGTCGATGGTGGACACAGAAGAACGGGCTTTGTGACAGAGGCTCAATATTTGCTGATTACTCTCAGGTATAATCACAGAGTGCGCATCTGTTAGAATGTACTTATGTTCCCCCAGGACTTGATGCAAGAAATCTGGAGGCAGTTGATCAGTTTACTGCATTTGAATGCAACAGTACCAATGGGCATATTAGAGTGAGTGTGTGTGTGTGTGTGTGTGTGTGGTTCTATTATACAAAACAATACAATGTAGCGATCAATGACAAGTCACTCGTAAGAAAACCAATATCAATAGCCATAAATATCCACTACCTAACAGCATCACAAATATTACTGCACACATGCTATCAAAAAGACATAAACTAACAGCCATCTAATCCTTATAGGCTGATTACAATATTAACCCATGGTCTTAATGTTGTGGTAGTTTGCCATATAGCATGTAGAAACTGCCATTTTGCTAGATGTGTTCAAGTTACCAAGCACGACATCTGACTGCTTTCGAGTACGATATGTATGATAATTGCACTTATTCATTACTGCAGGATGGGCTTTTATCACAAACTTTTATATAATTACTGTAAGCAAAGTTAGCTAAAACACTTACCTTTTTTCAACAAACTTCCATTCTAATACTAACCAAGTTATGAACGTTAGCTACCCAAGTCAACTGTGCAATACGATCGCTAGCAAACAAAAACACTCCTCCAACAATATATTCATGAATAGTAGATGATAGAAAAGAATGAGATGTGCTAACATAAACATTTCAATTAAACACAGTACTAACTTATCTATGGGAGCACACAAAGGACTACAAATACTGGATCAACTGTGATCAAAATTGCACTGCACATACACTTAAACAGACAATGAAAAAGTCATTAATGCTGAAACTGCAGCTGCTCTACTCACATACTGTACTCAACTGAACCCACGGCCGTGCTTCTAGTGGCTGAGCCTGATGATGATTGTGTCCTGTTATATATTCAAAACAGGCTTCCAAAAGGGAGTGTTCTTGCTCCTCTGTTGTTTAATATCTACTCAAATGACCAACCATCCACTCAGGCTCTAGAAGCTTCCTCTATACAGATGACTTGTACATTGCATTTCAAAAGCATACATGTGAAGATTCCCTCAGCAATGCTCTGGATGGTCACATCCCTTACTATGCCATAAATTATGTATGAGCTAACCCAGAAAAAACCCAAATATACACTTTTCATCTGAAGAACAGGGAAGCCAACCGCCTTCTACAGATTGGGTAGTATGGGAAATGGCTGCAGCACGCCATCAAGCCTGTCTACTTAGGGGTCACACTTGACTGGTCCCTAACATACAAGACCATATCACCAAGACTAGGTGAAGGTGGGATCAAGGAATAGTATCCTCAGGAAGCTGACCAGTATGAAGTGGGGTGCTGATGCTCAGACAATTTGTACTGCAGCCCTGGCTTTGTGCTTCTCTACAGCAGAGTAAGCTTTACCGGTCTGGAGTAGATCAGCTTATGCCACCTAGATTGACCCAGCTTTGAATGCTGCCTGCTGAGCTGTCACCGCCTGCCTGAAACATAGGAAAGATAGAGGAGCTTTGCTTGCTCCATGGCATTGCACCCCTTAGCATCAGAAGGATTGTGGCATCCCAGAAAGAGAAACTGAAGCAGGAAAATGACCCACACTACCCTCTCTTCAACAATGTACTAATGGGAAAGAGGCTCAAATCATGGCGCAGCTTCATACATTCTTTTGAGTCACTGAACAACAGCCCTCACAACCCACGACTGTCCCTGTGGACCAACCATCTTTTTGAAACACAGCATAGCGTAAAATCAACGAAACCCTTCCCCCTGGCTCCAGTGAGGTATGGCCCTTCTGCTCATGTGTCAACCATCTGAGAGCTGCAGTAGGCCACTGCAAAGCTAAACTACTGAAGTGGGGGTATAGCAAGAATGATGAAATTTGCTGCCTGTGTGGAGAGAAACAGACTGTGCAACATCTGCTAGTCTTCCCACATTTATGAGGCCCTTGCACTCAAGAAGACCTGGAAGCATTGTCCACTTGCGCAAAGCAATGCGTCCAGCACTGCATCCGGACAGTTTAATTTGAAGTTTTTGCGTTGTGACTCGAGAAGAAGAAGAGCTCCCTCCTATCTGTCCAGTGGCCGGCACGGGTCAAATCACTCCATTAAGCCTTCTGCTGCACATCCCAAAGACTTTCAATTGGTTAAGGTCCAGACTCGGTGGTGGCCAATTCACATGTGGAAGTGATTCCTCATGCACGCTGAAGTACTCATTCACTACTTGAGCATGATAAATTTTGGAATTGTCAAACTTGAATTTATTTGTGTCGTCAGGGCTTAAAAAGTACATTGATGGCTTACTGGGCATTCAGTATATTCAGGTGGACAGCTGAATTAATTTTATTGTTGCATAACATTGCTAGGCCTGGACCTGCCCAACTGAAGCAACCCCAGATCATAGCACTGCCGCCAGAGGCTAGTACAGTGGGCACTATGCATTATAGGTGCATAGCTTTGTGGGAGCCCTTCCTTGCCCCAAAAGTGCCCATCACTCTGGAACAGAGTAAATCTGGACTCATCAGACCACATGACCTTTTTCCATTGCTCAACAGTCCAATCTTTACGCTCCCTTGCGAATTGAAGACATTTTTTTTAGGATTAGCCTCACTAACACAGTCATTAGTTTTTGAATAACCCTGGTGAGTGATGTACAACTCCCTGCCTGTGGCCCAGGTTAGTAAAATTTACAACTCCTGAGCAGCAGGTTTAGGCAAGCGACTTGGAATTTTACATACATGTAGCCCAATGCTTTAATTTCTGGGTAACAAGGCCCTAGTAATGGGTGCTTCACTTTCATTGCATGCTTGCTACATGCCCTGTAGCAACCATTCAGTATTTCCTAATAAAAGTTTATCATCTTCAGAAATAACTTGTAACCTTTAATGACAGTGACATACAGAAGCTCTCTTCTTAGTTTCACACTCTACTTGAAACCTGCTGTTCTTTAATTTTCCTTTTTTCGTGTCATCATATCTAGGGAAGTCAGCCACATGGCGCTTTCCCATCCCACCTCGCACGTTTTAATTTAATTTGATCAGTTTATAACCTTTGGCTGGAAAATTGTATTCGCATATTATTAATTTCACGCACAAATCATGTACATGCATGTGTACTAAGTTTATTAACTTTCCTGTGCTAACCTTCTTCCTTTGTCGCATACATGAATTTTTCGGCTTCTTGGCCATAAGTGTTGTTTGTAGTGAAGATGGTTTGTGATTGATTACTTAGCTAGTCCAGAAAATGAGAGTAAAGAACCAGACTAAACAGCGTATTTATGTTGTTTTAGAAACACCGAGTTAGAGCAAACCACAAGAAAAGCTTTATTCATTTGCACATTAGGCTATATAACAATTAACTGTGGAGCTCATTTATTAAATTGAAGCACGTTGAAAATACTATTATATATACACCCCACACAGTTGATCAGAAATGCATATAGAAATGAGGCCATAGATGTATTAACCTAGAATAGTCAACCAATGTCCTGCAATGGAACTTCTCTGTCTGTTCCCCTTCGTGCATGACAACGGCACATTTCAACGCAATAGTAACGTCAGATGTAAAACGCATTCTGATTAGTCAGCATCAAGGTGGCAGGCCATGCTCATCCAATGGTTATGGTTAGCCAATGGAAATTGTCACAGGAATAACCTTAGAATAACCACATGGCTGTTGGCTATTTGAAGTGTTTAGTTTGTTTACATTGTACAAATGGTTGGCCGTGTGTGGTTCAGTAAATAGGTGGTGTGCTATTTTCACTCAGACTCAAGCAGGTTTCAGGTCTGCCAGGTGCGTGGTCTACAGCTCTTTCCCTCGGCTGATTAGATGCGTAATGGCGCATGGGAACCAAGATGCCTTATTTCAGCATTATTAATCGCCTATTAAAGCATGTTCAATAACCTATAGCTGCTTTATTTTTGGCTGGTGTTGGTCTTTACCTTTCTCTGTCATATCTGCTTGCAGAACTTGTGAAGGCCCTGTGTCTGATTAAAACTGCCTTGCTTTCAAGCGTCACAATGAGAGTTCAGTACTTTTGTCAAATTCTTGCACATTCCTGTATGGAAACCTTATTTTTAATTCATTTTGAACCGCTGAGAGCAGAGACAGTTCATTCAAAATTTACTGTATTACAGGTGTTGCGGCAGAAGTATGTTGATTCAGTGGACTCAACCTTACACCCGTCGCACAGTGACACAAAGAGTGATGCAAGTGTCTTTGCTAGTTTATGTACTGGCACAGTTGTCATTATCCCATCCATCACCCAGTTTGCATTCACAGCAGATGTAACTGCACCAAACTGAGTGCTCATGGGTGTGTTGGTCCTAAAATGAGGTGTGGTCAGGCACATTTATGGCGCATTGCTATTGTGAGACTGTAAAAAGCGATTGCGCTATTGACAACAGAAACCTGGCATAAAGTCAATGGTCAGTTTTTGACTGCTAATTTCAGGGTGCATATTCAGATAGTATTATGCATCTTTGTTGGCGATGGCAGAATGCACATATTCTCTGCTGGCTACATACCACACATGCAGGGATGAGCAGCAGCGCCCATTCATGCAAATGATTAAAAATAAAAAAGATTACAATGTGAAAGATCATTGTCAATATGTTTAAACAACGCATGTCAGAATGGTCAGTGCGATCGACATCCGCACATCAAAGCATGCTGTGATGCAGGCTATTTAATTCGTAACTGAATCTGCTCCAATGGTTAATTTGCAATTGAACATGTGAGGTTACGTTTGTAGGTATTTGCAAATTATTCTGGATAAAGCCGCAACTCCTTGATACTGGCGAGCTCTGTCATTCTTGCTGTTTTCCAGAACATCCCTCCTGGAGGGGTGGCTGTTCGGGACAATGGTGAGCCTATGTATTAACTACACGGCAAAACAAACATTTGAAGTGCTGAAAAGGGGCTTCAGATCTTCCGCATTTATCTGAAAAAACAATTTTGAATCTGACGTGATTTACCTGGCTGCAACCCATCTGTCCCCCTGTTATTATCAAATGCAAAACTCTGCATTTCATTTGAAATTTCTTTATTAATATTTACAGTTTGGGTGACAAACGAAATAGTCTTACAAACTGTCCCTATTCGTGGCGGCAAAAGCAACACATAACATTGTTGTCATTGTCTATAATTAATCCAAATTTCTTTCATATATCTCACTTGACCAATTGTCAGCCAAGCGGAAACAAGTTCCTTTCACTCCTGTCAGATAGTATTCAAGGGGGTTATGGTAGCATAATCAAAATAACATTATTTTTGTCTTTTTCTCATCGTCTGTTTTCTTCACTTGTTTTAATTTCTTTTGGTCTTTCCCCACCAGAGCATAATTATATACATTTTTATCTGTGACGCTGAATTAGCATCTTTTTTTTGTTTGCTTGTTTAATGCCCAAGTTGTTATGCAATGTAAAGTTCGAATGCAGCCCCGGGAATTCATGATGATGATTTTTAACATCTGGATTTGAATAAAACAACTCTGAACAATATTTAAAAAATATATATTACATTGTTGGAGATCACTGTGTTCAGGTTTCCATACTTTCAGTAATGGTTTGCTCGTGCATTTCGCGGACCCTTTCATCTGCAGAGTACAGTTTCTTTTTCTGCTACTCGGCAAATATCCCCTGATAATAGCAATTTGTCAAGATGCAAGGGCGTCTGGTTTTTAAATGGAATGGGAGATGCCAGTGATTGCTTTATTTCACGTTATGCCCAAAACATGCCTGTGATTAATTTACAGATTAAGTCCAACCCCTTTGAACCAAGCACCACTCTTTGCACCCAAATAAACAAGCCACCGTTAAACAAGCAAAAATGGATTTGGATTTGCCCTTAATACACTTGCACCACACACTTCAGACCTTACACTTAGGTCGTTAGAATAGGGCTGAGTGAGTAAGATGTCCACTAAATGTTATCGGGACGTGTCCTGTGAATAATTGATTGCCGTTGGTCTTCGTTGCTAAGTTTAATGTGCTATGCTTGAAATTTGTTGATCAGGAAGCAAATAAAGCATAATCTCATTTGAAAGCACTGTGCTTTGGTGGAAGAAAATGAATGAACTAATATGATAGTGTGGAAATTTCAACTGTAACAGAAAATTTCCCAAATGGTGGTCAATTAATAACATCAATGTGCATCGGACAATGTCTTTAAAAAACTCAAACCTGTGGTTACTATAGGAGGCCCTGATTTTTCACATTAGTTATGATTCTGAATACCACAAAAAGTACCCCTAAGGTGCAGCATCTGCGCAGTTACAGATATAGAAACAGTACCAGGCAGGGTTTTGCAAATGTGACTCATTGTATTGCACAAATGATAAAGTCATTTATGAAGCAACACAGAAAAGATTCCAGGGCTCAGTCATTTTGATATTTGATATTTCATTCAAAGTAATAACAAAATGAAACCTAGAGTTGAAATTAAATTATTGAAAGAAAAATAATTATCATCATGAAACAAACATTACGAGATTGGAGAATATATTGCCTGGTTGTCTGAGACTATTTCCTGATTCAGACTCACCCCAGATCCTTAAAATTCCTAGGTCCATGTTTATGGACTCTCTTATTCAGCGCATCCCTAAGGTTTTTAATCTGATTTTGGACTGGAACTGGAAAGGCCATGATAAAACCCTCTTTCTGTGGTTGCTTAACCATTTTTTATGCTGATTTTAATGCATGCATTTCCCTGTTGTAAAATCCAATGGCCAAATGGACCCTCATGATGTTCATGTTTGTACCCACCTGGGCGACCAAATTTAACGCGTTCCCTGTTATAAATACTTGGGCATCTGGCTGGATGACATGCTGACTTTTTATTTGCTTCTTGAAAATTTGACTATAAAAATAAGGAGTAAAAGAGGTTTCTTATCCAGAAATGGGGCTTGTTTAAGTTTTGAAAGTAAGAAGAAGGTTGTGAACTCAATAATACATTACATGCTTGATTAAGGCGATGCAATTTACAGAAATGCATCTATTTCTGTTTTAAAACTTTGAGATAATATTTATCACTCTGCTACAAGGTTTAACACTGGTCTTGACTTCTGCGCCAACCGTTGTGCCTGATACAATTCTAGTCAGGTGAATGGGGGTCATGGAAATCTAGATGAGACTACCCTAGGTTTTTATTTGTTTATGAATGTGTTTTATTTCAATTCTCACCATATCTTGCCTCTCTCCTTACACGGCGAGCGGGTTGCCATGGGACACGGTCACAGGACTTATTATGTCAAGATGTTCCTCGTTCTCGAACAAAGCTGGGTAAGGCTGCTTTTTTATTATAACACTCCTCACACCTGGAGTCAGCTGCCAGGGGAGCTGAAACTGAATGAACTGGCTCCTTTTGGACATTTTAAAACATTTATCGACAGAACTGCAATTGTTTTAAGTAATTTTTATTTTAATTTTATGATGGAAATTCTATTTATTGTACAACGTATTACTATTTTAATTTTCCTTGTAACATGATATTTTCATTGTTTGCAATGCAGGGCCCTGCTATAAACGATACCTCAGTGTAAGTCAGGCCCCCTGCTTAAATAAATCTCAAAAGAAAATAAATAAAAAATGACCCAGTTTATGCTTTCTGGCAAAGGCAGTAAGGCTTTCATTAACTGCTCAACCTGCACCCCATTTTTTAGAAAATTTCCATCCGAAGAAAAGTCTTTTGTATTCTTCACCACAGGCATAATCACAGGCATGATGGTGTTTTCTGAAAGTTGACACTCTAGAGATTGATGGTAACAATTGCTCAAAATATCATTCAAATTGAGTAACAAAACTGGAGATGTAAGTTATTGTCTGGCAAAAAAAGATTTTGTCTCATTAGCCTTGAAAAAATAAAGCCTTTGCCAGAAGCTTTACCAACTGCAGGTTGAATCATTAAATAATATTTTCCAAATGCTTCTTTGGAAATATTAGTGTGCTTTTCAAAATGCAATTCTGGAGACTAAAAATTTCCGTATTCCTTATCACTGTCATATTGTTTCATGGTGGTTTTACTGTTTCCTTCTATCTGTCTTTTCCTTCATCTGTGGCTGAATTTTCACTCGAATTTACTCTTCCGATTCTGAACACAAATTGTGAAGTTGCATCCAAAATGTTCTTGCTCCCTTGGGAAAACTTCAACCTGTCCTCCAACCATATACTCAAATAGGTCGATTATTCTCATTTACTCTGATTTACGACCCGTAGGAGTGCCTCCTAAAATTGCGCCCCAACTGGCAGCAGAAAGGTACTGTTAGAGTTACAGTTTCAGTTCCAGAAAAAGTTTCAGTCATATTTACACTTAAAATAATGGTTTGGGGTTAGGGTTAGGGTTAGTATTAGGATTAGTTTTAGATAAGGGATTTACTGACAGCAACGCTGACGATGGAAACCAGATTGTAGTTATTTAAATGACTGCTAGAGGTCACTTAACTCCTAAAGTTAACTTTAGGTCATAATAAACTGCTTGACAAACGACCTTTACGGACGTATTTTGTTGGAAGACAGGCTCAAAAACTTCCCCTTATTTAAAACTATTTGAAAAATCATTTGCCATAAAAGTTTTTTTTCTTGGCTGCTTTTTACATCTGCCTTTTTGAAGTTTAAAGCCTCGTATTTTTTTGGTCATTTCTAAAAAATCCCCCGTCTACACGACTTTGTTTCTAAAAAATATCTGCATCCACATGGAGACGCCTAAAACGACCCAAAACACTGTAGTAAATATTCCAGGCCTGTGTGTGGCGCTGTATAGTACTGTAGCATTTCTACCGAATACTCCAAAAATGGAGAAGAAGGCGCATGTTTACCGCCTTCTTCTCTGTTTTTGGTCTATTTCCGCAGAAATGCTACAGTGCCATACAACGTCACTCACAGGCCTGGGGGCTATCACGTCATTGTTTTCAAAAAAACCCGTTTTGGTTGTCCACAAGAAAATGCTGGGTTGGCGTTTTCAGATTTTCTCTATTGAGTATGAATGACTCACTGACTCTCTCACTTCCATGATAGCCATATTAGCCTACTACCGGGCTATTCTTTTTTTATAATTCTTTGTCTCAGCTGTGACAGATTCGCTTGTTGTTACTGACAAAGAAGAAACATCTGTTACTATTTTCACAATAATGACTCATGACAGTAAAAACTGACTTGCTTCAAATATGAAAGAACTTTGATATGGCATGCCGACATGGTGAAAATCAGGATAAATGAAAGTACTGAACAATCACGATTATGACATAGCCAGTATTGGGCCTAGGTGGCAGTGACCCACCCACATTGTGCACTGGTCCATCCACCCATAAAAATATTTTTTATTTAAAAATAAATGATCAATCTATTTTACGTTGTACATAATTTGGGGAAGTATGCGGAATGTAATTGGTTCCAACTACAGTGGCTGCAGAGTCAAAACTGGAGAAAGCACAAAGCATCCCTATTAAGTAATGGGGTGCTGCAGTGACTACATCACAGCCACTTAACTTTTGGTGTCCAAAATAAAATCCCTGTGGAAATTTATAATGGGGTATGGAAACTTTCCAGCTGGGGTGACCAGATTTCCTGAAACTAAAACTGGGACACTTTGCGTGTAACCGTAGTGCGCGTGCACGTGAGGTCATAGACGCAGATATTAGGCTCAATTTCAGCACGTAGGACTACTGCTCACAACATAGTCTAATGGGGAAAAATCATGTGTGTTTTTGGTAGGCCTATTTACACATTTAAGAGAAAATATGAAAAGACATTGAATGAGTTTCTTGTGGGACTATCTTTATTTTTATGAATTAGCCTGAAGCTGAAGAAAGTTTTGGAAAATACACCAACTGAACGTTTTTTTTGGTGTTTTTTTTTTTAACAAAGCATTGTAACACATTATATCTCTTAGATCTCTAGTAGGCTATGTCAGTGTGTGTGTGATTGTGAATGAGATGTCAACCTCATAGAGCTCTGAAAACATGACCTCAACACCGAGAGAAACGCTCCAAGGAAATGGTGAGCGAAACTCACGTTTAATTCATGTGAACAAGCCACAATGCTCAGTAAAATGCAGTGTGTAACGGTACGTCTTGCTACTCGACAGTCCATGCTGGCCCAAGTGAAGATTTCTGGTTTGGCTGAAATGAGACCAATTTGCTGCTGACGGACAGTGAGCAAAATGATTGCAAATTACCAGAGACATGATTGTATGATGTATGATTAAAATGTTTGGTTTGATATTAATAATTTACTCGTGCCTGTTTGTCTAAACAGACTAGGCTCTTTAAGCTGGAAAACTGAACTGGATGGCGAGCCAAAGAAAGAGAACTGTGTACTGTGCCAATTAAAGATTTTTTTTTTTTCCTGTTCGATGCCCAATGAGTGTGACTTACCTATAACATTTTCGTTTAAAACTTCAAATGCATGAGGTTTAATGAGGCATGAATGCCACTCTAAAGGTTAGATGGTGCACTACAACACTGTGGATTTAAAGGCCTTATTATGTGTAAAGTATTACTTTGTGTTATTTGTACAATGTAACGTTGCTGGTGTAGCCTACATCTGTAGCCTAGCCTACGCTACGCAGACACACACACACACACACAGTTAAAATCATATCGTTGGCCTGCTGATAAAACCTCGTATCTCCAAATTGATAAGAAACAAAAACTCGTATGTCCACTATTCTTACATGCAAAATTAAACATTTTTTATTTATTTATATTTTAAATTATATTTATATATTTATATTATTTTATTATTTTTATTTTATTTTATATTTATTTCTTATTTTCCTGTAAAGTTTATCATTTAGGATACAAGGTTTTATCAGCGGGCCGACGATATGCTGGATGCTTTATTCTTTCTATGTGTTTTTTAGTTAATGATCGGGCTATCCTCGCCGCACACAGCCGAACTTCACTCCGGCTCCACGGGGCACTACTTCTGCCCCCACCATTGCATGCCCTCCTTCAGCGGCTCACGGTCCACAAAGCCAGCCTACACAGCCAAATGCCTGCTTCTCCAACAAACCTCTTGATCGGCGACTCAATAGTGAGGCGTGTCCGGTGGGGAACAGCGGAGACGTACTGTTTTCCGGGCCCTAAGGTACTTGACTTATTCGGAAAGATCCCAAGTCTACTAGAGAGACATCCTGGCGCGCGTAATGTAATTTTACATGTTGGCTGCAATGATGTTTCCAACCGCGCTTCGGAACTGTTGAAAAAGGACTTTAGCAGGCTTTTGGATTTGCTTATTGACTGCGGTAAGCGCATTTTTATCCCCGGCCCCATTCCATCACTGGGCCAAGGCACTGCTCGCTTTAGCTGGCTTCTTAGCCTTCATACATGGCTCCAGTCCGCCTGTGTAGCGTGCGGCATGGTTTTTATCGATAATTTTAACCTTTTCTGGAATCGCCCATCCTTTTATATGAGGGATGGTATTCATCCTAGCAGACTGGGTGCACATATTTTAACAAATAACATGTTTTACACAGTTTCTAATGCTTCTGTACTCTGACTAAGCCATGCAGCACAATTGGGTAACCACAGGTTTACCACCCCGGTCATTTCCGGTCCTGAATTGCAGGCCGACTCCAACCTTCCAGAGCAACCCACATTTAACCGCATTATAAATGTACTAGCTCGCTTTTAGTGTAGGGAAGCTTTCTGTTTCTCACTTGGGGCCTGATTTCACTAGGAATTCTGATGTTCCCAATACTGTTTTTGGTTTTATTCCGGTTTTAAACCATATGTCTCGTCAAAAATTATTTAGATCTTGTTGCAGGCCTAATGGGATTTCGGTTTATAATCTTATTTATGTGCCCTTGGTTAAATGTAATTCTGTAGTATCTGTTGATACTGAACCTGCCATTTTAGATGATCCACCCGTTTTCAAAGCTAGAGATGGACTTGGGTTGTTCCATCTAAATGTGAGAAGTTTGGCTGCTAAAATGGTCCATGTCAATATTTTAATCCAACAGACAATTCCTGATATTTTTGTTATCACTGAGTCATGGTTAAAAAAATTGATTAATGATTCTGATGTTCATTTTAATGGCTTTTCAGAGCCGATAGAAGAGGGAAAGGAGGTGGTGTAGCCATCTATGTTAAAACTTGTTTTCCAGTATCTGTGCTAATTTCATCCTCCATCCCAGAACAGTTTGAATATCTGGCTCTGTCTGTTAATCTTGGAGAAAACACTCAGGTAACAGTTTTTGGGGCATATAGACCCCCTTCAGCCCTCCCCTGTGCTGTTGACAATTTGGCTGACATGTTTTCCTCTTATACGGCAGCAGAATTGTTAATTATGGGAGATTTTAACCTAGATTGGGAAAAACCAGTGTCTGACAGCTTCAAAGACCTATGTGCTAATCTAAGCCTGACTCAGTTAATCACTAAACCTACATGACCAAATGCAAAAAACATCAGAGTGCTAGTAATCCTGCTAAGTTCTGGAAAACAATAAAATTAATGAAGAATAATAGCGCCCCAGCGCTTCCTTCACAGATATGGTCTGACTCTGGTCCCATAAGTGATAAGGAGGAAATTGGTAATGTTCTCAATGAACATTTTATTAGTGCAGGCCATCAGTTTGATAGAATGCACCCTAATTGGATGGGTGCCACAAATAGGATAGGGCACCATATGCAAACTGTTACATGCCAATCAAAACCCTCGCTCCCAAATGATGAGTCATTGTAGTTTTTCCAATAGCTTAATTTCTGAATCAGAAGTCTTTGATGCTCTTTTGAAAATTGGCCCATAAAAGTATACTGGTGCTGATCTTTTGGACCCCAGACTGTTGAAGTTGGCTGCTCCCGTTATAGCCCTGCCTTTAACACACATTTTTAACCTGTCACTTAGCTTGGGCATTGTGCCAAAGATTTGGAAAACTGCACTTGTGCTTCCTTTGCATAAGGTTGGTGACGCTAAAGACTTTAATAATTATCATCCAATTTCCAAGCTACCTTGTCTGGCCAAGACTCTTGAATCCTTTGTTAATCGTCAGCTTCGTTTATTTCTAAATAGAACTTGCATTTTTAGTACATTTCAGTGTGATTTTAGAGCTGGACACAGCACTATATCTGCGGCATCTCTATTATAAATGATATTGTATGTGCCCTTGATGGTGGGCAACATTGTGCCGCCCTGTTTGTTGACCTATCCAAGGCCTTTGACACTGTCGATCATTCACTCTTACTTGATAGACTTGGCTCATTAGGCCTAGATCAGAATGCTTTCAAATGGTTTTCAAGTTATCTTTCAAATAGAATACAATGTGTTGTAGCAGACTCTGCTCAATCAACTTTTTTGGAGGTCACAAAAGGGGTACCACAGGGCTCGATTTTAGGACCCTTACTTTTTACTCTGTATATTAATAATATGGTCTCATTTGATAATGGCTGTAAGGTGCATTTCTATGATGATGATACAATGCTTTATATTTCTGCTTCTTCATTGAATGAGGCATTATCTGCATTACAAAGAGCCTTTGTTTCATTTCAGCACTCACCTCTAGAGCTCAAATTAGTTTTAAATGTGGCAAAAACAAAATGTATGCATTTCTCTAGATCTCCTTCTTTGAGGGACTGTTCATTTTTAATTCGCTCTTTGGATGGCTCTGAAATCGAGTGAGTGTCTTGTTGCAAATACCTTGGAATATTTATCGATGAAAAACTGTCTTTTAAAGTACACCTTGATGAACTTACAAAAAAGGAAGACATAAAATTGGGTTCTTTTGACAGAAATGGCTCTTGTTTCTCTCGAGATAATAGGAAGCTATTAATTCAATCAACCTTCTTGTCAGTGTTAGATTATGGTGACATCATCTATATGCATGCTGCATTACCATCTTGAAAAATCTTGATACGGTCTATCACGCTGCACTTCATTTTATAACTAGAGATCCTTTTAGAATGCATCATTGTTCTCTGTATAAAGCTGTGGGTTGGCCATCTTTGGCTACCAGGAGAAGGCAGCACTGGTTGACCTTCATTTATAAAGCAGTCTTACACAGATTACCATGTTATCTTACAACTTTTAGCTCAAGGCGCAGTAGCAATTACCAGGCGAGATCTCAGGACTGGTTGGTCCTAGAAGTCCCAAGAGTTAAAACAGAACTTGGTAAAACTGCTTTTAGTTACTGTGCTCCTAGGACGTGGAACAATTTTCAAGAAACATTTAAACTGGGTAAATTGATACCATTAGAGAATTTCAAAAAAGTGATAAAGGATTTAGAAGTTGGGGCTGTGTTTGTTTTGAGTAATATTACTGCATTTTCCTCAGCCACATGTATTGTATGCACTCCTGTATGATAATTTTATTGTTTATTGTTCACTTTTTTTTTTAAGGGACCTATTATGCTACATTTCCAAATTAATATTTTGATCTCGGACTCCCCTAGAGTACTTCTGATCAAAGTCCAAAAAAGGGTCCTTATTTAGCTCATACTGCCATCCTGAAAAAAACCCATTTGTAGTCCATTGTGGTCTCTGCCTGAAACGCCTCATTTGGGTGGCTCTTCCGCTACACCCCCCCAGATTGGCCAGCTCTGTGGAGGGCGGAGCTGGGCGGGACTCAGCAGAACACAGTTTTCCGGGTCCGCCTCCCTAGTGTGAAACGTGAGACGTGTCTGCCATCGGCGGGGAAATTCCGCAATCAAACAAAGTACATGTGTATAGATGTAATGAAATGAACTTGTTCTAATAAACGCAGCGGCGAAAGTGGAGGATGCAGTGCGAAAGTCTGCCAGCTCAAGCTCGAATTTGCTATCTACCTACGGCTACTATGGTGACTGCACCTTTGTTTCTACTCTATAGCTGGGATTTAGGGAAAGCTAGAATCCACCCCATACAGACACACTTGTAGAATGGGTCGACATACCCAAGTGTAGACCAGTGACCGTAGAAATCTGGTGGGTCTGAGTTTAGAGGGAAACATGGACAGTGAGGAGCAGCAAAAAGTGGACCAACAACTTATGGACTGCTTAGGTGTGTATTATAAGGACCTGCTGGTTCGAGTGCATAACTGTGGTGTGTCGTTAGCGTGGAGTAACGAACAGCTTCTGCGCTGGTATGTGACGGAGGGGCAAAAGCTCCAGGCTAAACGGCTTTTTCGGAAACTGCCCATGGTACTATTTTACTTATTGTGTCGGAATGACCAGTGTTTGCTCGCAGAAAATGAGCGCGATAAGCTGCTTTCACACCGGACGCGTAACGAATTGTCTTTGCATTGACTTTGAGTGTAATCTGTTGTGCGAAAAATTTGTTTCGCGTCCGGTGTGAAAGCAGCGTAACTCGGGCATAACGCGTGTATTCGTGTCTTTGCATGACTTTGAATGTTATCTGTTGTGCGAAAAATTTGTTTTCGCGTCGGGTGTGAAAGCGGCTTAATGCGCCCATAACGCTTGTATTCGCGTCTTTGCATTGACTTTGAATGTAATCTGTCGCGCGAAAAATTTGTTTGCATCCGGTGTGAAAGCGGCTTAAGGCGCCCATAATGCATGTATTCGCATCTTTGCATTGACTTTGAATGTAATCTGTAGCGAGAAAAATTTGTTTTACGTCCGGTGTGAAAGCGGCTTAACACGTCCATAACGCTTGTATTCGCGTCTTTGCATTGACTTTGAATGTGATCTGTCGCACGAAAAATTTGTTTTGCGTCCGATGTGAAAGCAGCTTTATGGATAGTACGCAACAGCTAGAGAGAGCTCCGATTATGTTATAAACATAAGAAAGGTTTTACAGACCGTAAGTTCCGTTAGCGTGGACAGTTGCTTATGTGGAGCTAGCGAACCGATCACTTCTACAGGAAAGAATTTCCTATTCAATTTCCGCCTTTTTCGGCTTTTTATTAGCCAGAACAATTTCTAAAGGGGGATGAAAATATGGCATTGCAGAGAAATCGTTTGTTATACCAGACATGTTAGAGCTTGTGCGTTTCGCGATTGCTTTCACGGTAGCCATCGGAGAGCTAGCCCAGATAATGGTGAAGTATCCAGCTGACCTTGGTCATGGATAAGTGAAGCGATCACAAGCAGCCGTAAACAAACCCAAACACGTATCCCAAGCTCTGCAAAACCTAGGTCTGGTCTAACTGCAGCCCAACTTTGCAGACACATACAGCACCTCTCCGGTTAGCTTCAACTGTAGCGGCTACAATTGGCCAACGTTATTATAAAACTGCCACATTGATGCTTACCGAAGTAAAACAAGCATACCGATCAGAATTACTGCATATATGTTAACCAGGAGCATTTTTAATTAGCACGGCAGCACGCAAACTAACATGCAGTAGCTGGTAACTGAGCATTCATAACAACCACAGAGCCAAACCCTTGCAATACAGGTCTTACAGACAGCAAGCTCCGTTACCGTGGCAGTTGTACCAAGCATCCAAATTACAAACAGGTATAAAAAGTTAGCTTCAAATGAGGTTTATGTTCACATACCTTTTGTTGAATTTCCCCTGATATTACTCTTGCGTATTTAGGACACAAATATTAGCAACAGTAACTTGGCTATGTTAGCTGCAGTGCTGCAGCCACAATCAACAGGCTATCACATCAGGTAGGCTTATGCCGTAAAAGCAACTTATCTGCGTCTGTGAGTCACGGACAGTCGCGACCGATCCAGGCTTTATCTTCAGATATTTTACAAAGCCTGCGTTTGAGGCCAGTTGTTAGTGCTAACTATCGTTAGCGGTCCTGCTAACCACCCGTAACACGTTAGCTTCACTTACATTATTTGCTGTTATATCGTTACTTACTGCTTGTGGCTCCGAGCGCTTGATCGATGCAACTGCTCCAGGTTTGAGAAGCAGCTGAAATGCTTATCCAGTGTTGAATTATCCTTTATTGACAAAACTGTCTTTGGTGAAATGCTGAGCACGACCAGCTAACGTTCCCTTTGGCCGTGGCTGTTTGCTGCCAGCAAACAAAAAAAAGCTACCCACTGATTTCTGGTGGCATCATCTTTTGGAAGAAAAATATGTGCTTTTCTTAACGTCCAAAAGTAAATGGACAAGCAGCTTTTGTCAGAGATACTGACGAAACTGCGCCTCAAATGATCTGCAGTTCCTTTTTTGTATTTCCAAAAGTGTAGACGCTACTAATGCATAGTATTATCCCGGGTTGTTTGTGCCTGCTAGAATAGTTACCGTGTGGGCAGGTCCAGCGCCGTGATTGGCTCTGGCTAGGTCTGTATTAATTGGACGGCACAACCTGACGTCAGGTTTTGCCCAGATCTCATGAAGATCTCGGGACGAGCTGTTCAGAGAGGCAATCACATTCACAAAATCAAGTTCTTGGATTACGGCAAAACCCCTGTGGTTGAGTATGGACATCCAACATTATAACATTACTTATATGTATTAAAAGAAGGATCAGCATAATAGGTCCCCTTTAATGATAATGTGTTGCATTGTATTCTGTTTTGTGTTTTATGTTGTTAACAGGGCACCATCGCACATGAGACTGAGGTCTCAATGGGTTCCCTTGTATAAATAAAATAAAATAAAATAAAATAGGACCACATTGGCTATGTAACCGCTGACAATAGGGGACATTTCATAGTGGTTGGTGGAAACCGGGACATTTTAGCGTCTGGACAGGCTTTTGTCGGGACTCAGGACACGCAACTCAAAATTGGGATTGTCCCGGCAAAACCGGGACATCTGGTCACCTTTTTTCCAGCATTACTCAAACTCAAATTAATTTAATGAGCTGGCTTGCTGTGAGATTAGTCTATGGGGTACACCTATGCATATGATCACATCAATTTCGTAGTTTATTGCTAAAAATTTTATGCTTTTGCATTAGTAGTCCAGTTTGTAGTCCACTTTTGCAAACTGCATATCCACTACAGAAATACACGAGTAACCCGTAATTTTGCTGAAACCTCAGTTTTAGCAAATGTTCACAACATAAGTTGACAGAAGCCGATCAGGGGAATAAATTGCTGTTGGCCATTGCCCGGGAAACCAATAAACCTGCAACCAAAGTTATTACATGGCGGGCTACTATTAGCTAGCTACATGTGATGCCTAGAAATTGATGGATAACAGTGGATAGCTATTATTCTGCCATATACATAGCTAGCATTATATATGCACCAAATATGACTAGCTAAGCTAGTGAACTACCTAGCTAGTAAACTCTTTAGCTAGTTATGTCTGATAAATTAAAAGTTACATTTGATACATCTACATAAATCAATAAAAAGTTTTCTGCTACTTTACTGCTACCTATGGTTATTTATTCATCTAGCTATCATTTATATGCACCTAATATGACTAGCTAAGCTAGCTAGCTGGGTAGTTCACTGGTCATATTTTGGTTCTTACACTGGTTTATATTGTGGTTCTTATTCTGGTTCTTATGGCTGTTCTCATTCTGGTTATTATTCTGGAACTGTCATTGATCTTCTTAGTCTAAGAGTTTATAATCTTCAAATATTAGGGCAGTGAAAAATAGAAGTACTCTTTGTTGTCATAGTTCCAGTCATTAAATTCCTCATCTTGTACAGTGATTTGGCACTTGCTGCCATTATCTGCTGTTTGCTTTACCCTGTGAACAAACACACTTTTTGGCTTTCACTGATGAGTCTGCAATTGACCAATCCCAAGCCCCGCCTCCCATTGTTACTGTTGCTAGGGTCGGACAACTAACCAGGAAACTTAAGCCTTGCCTCAGTTCAAAACAACAAGCATAGCGGCGCCGGTTCCGTTCACTGATGTGTTGCATGCGAGTCGGTGTTATTTTGGCATCAACATTTTGTCTCCCTAAATATGTGCTTTTTGGAGGATGAAAAGTAGCACACTTACTAATGGGAAGATCGAAATGTGACTCGGTGTCAACGTTTAAGTGCAAGCAGAAAAGTTAAGTTAACGTGACCGAGGCTTTTAATGACACACTAGTAAGATATGTGCTTGGAAGTTTTCCCTGTTATAAGGAACGTCGATGAATGTCCATGTATGTTATCAAATTAGTCTCTGGTTTCCTCACTTCATTGTACCCTGGTTGAGCATATTTGCCGTCGACCGAATTGTTCATATTAAATCATATGGCTAATGCCAACGTTGTTAAAAGGAAGCGCTAGTTAACTCTGGCTACTCCTTTCCTAAGCTTCATCTTTGTCTCTCTCCCGTTAAAACACTGCTCTCAAAAAATAATCACTGCACAGCACGGATCGAAGGGATAGAGAAAACTTTTTTCTCCTGAATTCTAGCTAACAGCCAAGCCTTTCTCCCCTCCTTGTGTTTTGGAACTCTGTATAAAAAGACAAAGCAACTTGTCCACTGTTTTAAATATTATGCAGGTAAGAAGTGTTGTCCTTGAATGTCAGTTACAAGCAGCTAGCTTGTTTGCCACCTTGTTAATTTTATTAACTGCTCAGTTAATGCAGTCCCCGCGACAGTAAGGGTACCAAGGTAGCTCACTGGTGACTGTTATCAATCGCTAGTGTTTGTTGTTAGTCAGAGGTCTATTCAAGTCAGTGGGATGGCTAATTAGCTTGCTAGCATGAAATGTTTTAATACAGCCCTTCAAATGAATATTGCTGCAAAGGGCATGAGAATACAACTGCGTAGGTTTGTTTGATAAAAATGCCTTCTGTAATATTCTTGTGTCGTAAATTGTAATTATCTTGTGAGATTTATCACCAATGGAAAAGACAATAATTCCACAACTGTTTCAGATCTTTTTTTAAATTAGTTTAGGAATACATTAAAAAGCTTATTATGGTTTTGGAAATGGAATAAAAAAACACGCCTTTAACATGGTCGGCATATCGAGTGTCTGTTAATGTTGCATTGTTTTACCATCGTCAGAGACCCAAAATGCCTGGTTTGACGGCTGCCTGAGGTGAAAGTTGTCTGAGGTTCGGTCAGACCCCTGCTTGCCCCATTGTGACGTAGCCGAAAGTGGGCGGGGCTTGGGATCGGTCAATTGATTCCTGTCTGGATTCAACAGCCACATGCCTTAAGCTTCTCAATTACTGCCCCAGCAAACAAAATGTCAATTTTGAATCTTTTAGCTATGTTCTTATAGCCATTTCCAGTTTTGTGAAGCTCACAATTTTCTGTCAGACATCATTGCTTTAATCTTCTGTCTTAACTAAGGGGATGGATGATCATAGGAAATAGGCCTCATTTTTATATCCCAGGGAAACAGGAATTCATGGGTGACCATTTACATTTTGTTACTTATTATGGTGGACTTAAAAAGTAATTTATAATTAGGAATATACTTCAATTAGATTTTTCTTATCAGATTTTCTAGGCCTGCTTATAATTGCCGCACAAATTTTTGTGAAAAAATGCTTTTAATGAAGATTAATACAGAATATTTTTTCTCTCTAATCATTTTCTTAAATTCAAGGTTATATTAATCACTGTGTTGAATGAGAGAGCGGGACTTTTAAATAGAACCATATTTTCCTGCATAACCTGTGGCTCATATTTACCGAGGCTGCCCCTGTTCGTGGAAGGCACTGTAAGTTTCACCCAGTGGTGCATCATCCATTCAAAACCATCTAATTGTTCTCTACAATATTTTTTTAAGAATTAGAGAAGAAATCAAGTGGGTATAGAAGAAATTGAATATTTTTTCCTGCAAAAAGTGGCAAAAACCCCAATCCCATCAAAGTTTAATTTCTGCCTGTGTTGTCATTGTCTAGTGCAGTGGTTCCCGAACATGGTCCTGCGGACTCACTGTCTGCTGGTTTTTGTTTCAACCACAAATACAATCCCTGAATTTCAATGAGTTGCTAATTCTTCTTAATTGCACAACTCATATTAGTTTATTTAATAGTTTATTTACCCTAAGCCATGTTATGTCAGAATGAGCTCCATATTCAAATTGTACTTTAATGAAATTGACTTTTTATTGCTTAAAAAAGGGAAAGATTGTGACTCTTGAAATTGAAAAATCATTTGGCTTCTAATTGTTGTAATTGTGACACAAGGTCACCAATAACCATTCATTACGTAATTAAGAATTCTAATACAAAGCAAACTATAAAGAGTGCGACCTTGGTGTTATGTTTGTGATTGGATTGAGGATAAGCATTTTGAAAGAGCTTTAAACACCTGAATTCAGATCAGTGTTCAGTTTGATCGGTTAAAACATCTTTCCCGCTTCCCTTGGCTTGCTTACGTGGAATATTACAAAAATAAATACATGAACTTTTGGCTTTTACGCATCATGAAATGCATCGCCATTTCTGTCTGTCTGTCTGTTTTAAGAGGGTGTAACATCTCTTGCTGAGAAGAAACTAATTTAGAAAAATAATAGGTCTGGGATTTTAAGGCTGGTTGGAACAAAAAGCAGCACTGAAAGCCAGTAGTGCACAGATGCTGTATGCAAAGAACTGTCACACCATCTTCAGGTCAGGTTGCACACTCTTGCCAAAAAATAAAATAAAATCACTAATTAACAACAACAGCAACAATAAAAACAACAACAATAATAATAAAATAGTAATAATGATTCCCATTCAATATATTTTAACTATGTAATATGTAACTGTTTTTTATGCTGTGAAAATAAACCAATTGGGGCTAATTAATAATGCATGGGAAGTCTTTTTTTTTGCTCTATTTGATATTTTCTGGCACTTTGTAATTTTTTTAACGTGTTGGTGCCATTTTTGGAAATTGCTGGATACAAGGAGCGTGCAGAAACATGGTGAGATAGTGCTTCCCACTCCAATGCTGACTGTGCACTATCACTTCACAGCACTGAGATCCTGGATTTCCCACCCAAAATTCCCAGGTTGTATCCCTGCTTCTGAATCTATGCATGCTTGGATGGACGTGCATTCAAAGAAGCAAATATCCATGCTTTTAACTGAAAAACATCAAGCCACTGCATGTCTTGTTACATGTTGTTGGATAAATTTGAAGGCCTGTCTTACTGAGTCTAAAAGAATACAGGAATAAATATCCAAATGATAAATTCAAATGCTCCTTATATCAAACTGTTGCACAATGTAACTGAAATAGCTGATTTTTAAAAATGAAAATTATCAAGACAACCAGAAATAAGAGCAATCTTAATCTGATACTTTTCAGTCGTTAATGTGAGCTGCCAAATGAATTAAACCAAGAGAATAAAACAAATATGAAAAAATTAAAATGAAAAAGCCACTTCATAGTCTGCGGAGTCACCTTTTGAATTTTTTACAGCAGCAAGGCTTTGTGCGTAAGTTTCTATTAACACAGCCAGACTTGGTTATTTTATTCCACTCTAAATTTTAAACTTCAACTCCCATTAAATTTACTGGGGGATCTCTGTATGTACTGCTGTCTTTAGATTATTCCTCTGGTTTTATGTTAGATTGAGGCCTAGGTTCTGACCAGGCCATGACCAGGCAGATTTTCCATTTCTGAAGACATACCTTGGTTGAATTACATGTGTACTCAGGATCATTGTTGTTTTGAAGGTTGATATTCCTGATTGAGGCCAGGAGGTTTTGAACCAAAATACCTTGATGTTTGAAACTATTCAGTATCCTACCTGCTTTGACAATTACCCTAATCCTAGTTGAAGAAATGTTGCTCCACAGCATATTGCGAACACCACAAAATTGTGCAAGTCTTTCTTCCTTTTATTATTCATCTTCTTCTGGCTTGGTTGTCTCCTGGAACCAAAAGGTAAAAAAATTCAGAACTTACCTGATTCTTTTCACCAAGTTTCATGTTTCCAACTCAAGCACAGTGGAACCACTCAAGGTTCAAATTTGGAGGTGCATTTATGCATATAACTTTTGAATTAGTGTATGCCCGATTTTTAAAAAATAAGATATCATTGGATTCCTTGAATCAAGCTGAGTTGAATGGACCCTGTGACATACATTTTTGCTGGATAAGATTTTCCACTATATTGGATTTTTTGAAAAAGTAAAAAAAAAAAAAAAAGGTAATAAGATCACAAATTATGTCCAATTGGAAATTACCTAGCAGCGTTTGGGCATCGCTTCATGAAAACAAGGCTATGCACGAGGTCGATACCCGTTTCCATCTAGGTCAGGGGTAGCCTGAGTGTATGCCTACTTGGTCTCCAGCTTTATTTAGTTGGAAGCTCACATGAAAGATTTATGACATTTATGTTCTTATTTTTCATTGGAATTCACAATTCTGCTATTACAATAGGGTTGTGAGAAATGTTTATATATGTTGTGTACTCCAATTGAAATGTTGGCAGATATATTTGTTCAAATATCCATGAAGAAAGAGTTTTTCATGCCGCAACAAATTCCAGAAAGTGCTTTTGGAATATCTGGAATATTACTTTTATTTATTCAAGTAGGCCCTACATGTAAAATGATGATGAATATGTCTAATCATTCAATGTTTATGAAAGGATCACCATGAAAAGTTCACAATCCTTTATCACAATTGATCTACAATTCCGAACAGACTTGTATTGCACATAATGCTGTTATTGTAATATGCATACTGAAATGCTCTGGAAAACAAAACACTTAATAAAATGATGGGCACATTTACAAATTTCTTGCATATTTCTATTTAATAAGGCTTTATTAAGTATTACTACCTCTTGTAGTAAATATTGTATTCTATTTGCCATCATGTTATTGAGCTTATATTTTTGTGTGAAAAAGCACTTTAAAGGACTTGGGGATTCTGCTGTAATGACTGTGATACATCATGGGTATCACTGAACCAGCCACTGGCACGCCATTTAAAGCATAGTAATACCATGAGCTGTCTCAGAGACTGTTTTTACTTTTGTCCCTCTCTGGTAAGGCTTTGATCTACTCTGCAAAAATGTTTTGCTTTCAGTGGAAGAGCTGACACTTGATTAATGCTCCTTCAGTACCCCCTGAACATAATGCAATTTGAGTTGTAAATATTTCAGAACCAGAATGACAATGTCTCTCTAACATTTTTCACGTCACATATTTCCCCCAGTCTTTTCTAAAATCAAATTCCAAACAAATCAGTCCACATTTCACATCATATTCTTGATCCTGTGAGGTTTGCGGAACCATGCATACCCACCACATAAAAATCCTTAACATAATGTAAATCAACTTTAAATATTACTTTATTTATTTTAATTTGACATTTTATTGTCAACATACAGCCCTAGAGTAAACAAAGCACAATGTGATGGAAAAATTCTTTAAATACTTTTTTAACCTACAAAAGTACACATCATATTACACCGAATGCCTATATAACAAAACACAGTAACCATGGATAATGTGTCTCCTTGGGCTCATAAATTGTGAATGCCCATTTTACATTTACTCTTTGGAAATTAAGCAGATGCTCTTATTTACAATTCTTACATAATTTACCATATGACCCTTTTATCTCCCTAGCCCCCAAGAACCCAATCTGCAGTTTGGTAGCAATTAAACTACATTGTTCCCCTAAGTATGTCCCAAGCAAGCATGGTCTGATTGGAAGGAATTTGACTTTATGCTCATCCTCAGTTCTGGCTGTGTACTGGCTTCCTCTGTAAAGAATTTGCACATATGAATCAGCCGGCAGCAAAAGTTGCTCTAGCAGTGTTATGCTGCTTTTAAAACTGGAGATAGATTGAATTGCCTGCTTTGAACATTTCCATGCACTTGTTTGAATATCATAGTACCTGCATGATTTCATGGCCTTCAGACATAAAGGATTATAAATGTCAAGGTGCAACAGAGTGTGATGTAGTCGCACAACTTCCACACTGTTATAAAAAAAGCCACATAATTTTTTTAGTTATTCAGTTGTGTTGAAATATTGATTTGCCCGAAATTATAACATCATTTTTCCAAATCTTCAAAAAATATGTTAACTTTCCATTTTTAGAGAATTTTTAAGAGATAAGAAACATATACTTTAATTTGCTGCCTGAGGTAAGTAGTCATTTGCAATAGAGTTATCTTTGTTATTTCAGGAACAGTGGGCAGCCAAAGTGCAGTGCCCATGGACCAACTCCAGTTCTCAAACCAGAGCCTTGGTCAGGGGCACTGGTAGGAGTGTTCATGTGAAGCATGTCTTTCGAAGTGGGGTAAACAAGAGTACCTGGAGGAAACATACATATACGCGGGCAGAACATGTGAACATGTTAGGTCCTGGCTGGACTGGACACAGAGAACCTTGTTTTACAAGGCAACAGTGCTACCTACTACACCACTGTGCGACCCTTGATCCGGTGGTAAGTTGTTATTCACCTCAAGGTTTAGCCTTTGCTGTTCATTTCAACAAGACTTTTGGTGTTTTCACATCCATGGGAATATCAGCATCTTAAAACAACATTGGTATTCATGTACATAGTAGTCTGAAAATAACACTGTTTTGCTTCCAGCTTTTGCTTCCTCAGTAAAAGAAACAAAATCCCACAGACACTGTACATTAAGCTTGGCACATTAAAGATACTAAGTTCATAAAACCAATATCATGTTGTCCTTACAACTCAAAAAATACAGTTGTCCCTGCTGCCCTAGTGAACTTAAAATAAGAAAAACCCAAGAAAAGATGTTGTGTATGCCAACTTAAAAAGTTTATTTGCTATAAATCACATTTTCACCTATCAGCCACATTAAAACTACCTGCCAAACATTGACGCCCTCATGCCGCCAACACTGCTCTGTCAAATTGACGCTCACTTGAACTATGAGGCATGGGGTTTCCAAACAACATTTCCCAGAACATCACACTCCCTCCACCAGCTTGTCTTTTTCCTGCAGTGCATCCTGGTGGCATCTCTTCCCCAGGTAAATGGTGCTCACATACCAGGCTGATACACGCGATGTAAAAGAAAACAAGACTTACCAAACCAGGTGACCTTTTTCTGTTGCTCCAAGGTCCACTTCCGACACTCACATGGCCAGTGTAGGCACTTTTGGCGATGGATCAGGGTTTCAGTGGGCACTCCGACTGGTCTACAGCTACAAAATGCTGCATTAAGCGGGGTGAGATGCACTGCGTGTTGTGACATGTTCCTTATCTAAGTATCATTAAAATTCTTTGCGACTTGTGCTACAGTAGCCAATTTGGGACAGACAGGATAGCCTTTTTTGCCCTTAGTCCATGAGCCTCAGTCACCCGACACCCAGTTGTCAGCACATAGTCTGTCCCTCCCGTCACTAGGCACTCACCACTGCTGGCTTGATTGGAGCACGCCAGAAGCTTCGCCGCTTCAGAATTGGTTGGACTAATTTGTCTGTTCATAAAGATTTGGCCCTTGTGAAGTCACTCAGGTTTCGTCTCTCCCATATCCAACAAACTACTACAAGAACCGACTGCTTGCTTACTTTCTACAGTGCTGTGCAAAAGTATTTGTCCCCTTCCCAATTTCATCTCTTATGTTTATTTGTCAAATTTAAATGTTTCAGATCATCAGACTAATTTTAATATAAGACAAAGACAACATCAGTAAAAAAGAGCAGCTTTTAAATGATCATTTCCTTTATTGAAAGTAAAGAATCATTCAAGACCTAAATCACCCATGTGAAAAAATAATAGACCCATTTACAGTTTGCAAACAAAGATGGAGTAGACAGGTTGCGCGCGCACCTTGGCAATGGAAGTATGGCGGACCACAACAGCTTGTCAAGCTATGCGAGGGCATTAGCCATCAAAAATCGTGAATGCTACCTAAAAAAATTGACTTTGACAAATGGCAACCAACTTCCAGATCCGTATGGTATCAGTGAGTGGGTAGATGATGTTAGTTAGTGGCCCAATATTCCGTGGCCTGATATATATACCTATTTGATCGAGAAACGTAACATGTACACTAGGGAGAAACTACAAGCATACAAGTCACTGGATGCTTATGACTACCTTATCTGCGGACATAAGCAGAATGTTAAATACCACGACATAGACTTTAAGTTTTGTGTCTCGAAATCAGAGGTCCTTCCTAGTCAAAGACAAGGGCATAAAACCGCCGTGTATGACGTGTGGGTTACAATCAAAAAACCAGAAAACTATGTCCTGACAGCTAATTGTACCTGCATGGCAGGTAAGTATTATTTTGTATTGCTGGCTTGCTAGCTAGCAAGTTTGACTACGTAGTTGTCATGCAAACATGAAATCTGCTTCGGTTTACCATTATTCTCACATATTCATTTAATGTCTGTAACCGTGAGACAAGCTAATGCTAATTATCAAACTTTAGCTGCATTAAATTAGTGGTCTACATCTTACAAACAATTGTTCATGTAAACCAGCCTTTCCAGTGAAATCAGTGAGTAAATAGATAACATACCTGATATAAAATGGGCACTGCAAACACGAGCATTTTTGATCGTGTCCTTAGTCCAGTCAACGCGTTTGATAGCTTGCAACCATAGACGTCGTCGATTGCTCTGATACGGATGTGATCCTCTCGGAATCCTGTAAAACTTGAGTCCACCAATGGAATATCGATTCTGACAGCTGTACACGCAACAACCAGACATTTCGGTGCTGGTGAAATATCTAATTCAATGTTTGCAGATTCATAACTCGTCTGACTGACTTGGGGAGACTGCTACTTCCGCTGCCAAGATGCGCGCGCATCTTTTTGATGACGTTGGCTGTGAATGGGTCTATTGCCCCCCCAAACCTAATAGCTGATTTTGCCCCTCTTTGCAGCAACAACTGCCATTAAACCTTTGTGATGACTGGCAATAATTTTTTACATCGCTGTGGACGAATTTTGACCCCCTCATCTTTATAGGATTGTTTTAATGCAGCCACAGTGGACAGTTTTCGAGCATGAACTGCCTGTTTCAGGTCATACCACAGCATTTCAATTGGATCCAAGTCAGGACTTTGACTAGCCACTCTAGAACCCTCATTTTTTTTTTTTTTTGGTTTTTTTTGAGTCATTCAGAGTTGGACTTGCCTTTGTGCTTTAGATAATTATCCTGCTGTATAACCCAAGTACACCTAAGCTTCTGGTCACAAACTGATGGTGGGGCATTCTCCTTCAGCATTTTCTGGTAGAGAGCAGAATTCATGATTCTGTTAGTTATGGCCAATCGCCCAGGTTCTGAAGCAACAAAGCAGCCCCAGGCTATCACACTACCAACCCCATGTTCGACTTTTAGTCTGATGGTATGCTGTGTTTACTTTATGCCAGATTCAATGGGACCCATGTCTTCTGAGGTGTAGGACATGTGGTTTCACCACCTGCCATCAAGAGGGGGTAGACATTCACCCGGACACTGGGATATACTATATTAGGTCATTTCCTGTTAATGTCTTGTTCTTTTATGCTTTGTTCCCAACCATGTGATAATGTGTATTTGTTCCTGGCAACCTGAGTAAACCATTAACTGAAGATCTGGACTGTGTTTCTTCATTTTGTCAGAATACATCACATTATGGCAACGCAGATGGGATCTATGGATTTAAAGAAGATTCAAGAAGGCTCACATTGAGGCATTTACTGAATAAGAAAGAGGCTTGTTTGTCATATTCCTGAAGTGGAGGTGCCTTGAGCTCAATATGAGCAAGGTAGGAAATGTAACCCCCTTTGATTGTCAAACCCAAACGTGGGAAGAATATTGTGAGACTTCGGAATTTTTTTTTTTCGCTGCTAATGATATTGAGTATGCTGCTAAGAAGAGAGCTATTTTGTTGGATGGGGTTGGGGCAACTACACATAGTTTATTGGTTAATAGTTTAAACAAGTTCTATTTTTTGACTCATAAGTCCACAAAATATTTTTCCAAAAGTCTTGGGGGGTCATAAAATATGAGATGAGGCTTTGTGTTGTCAGCAGTGGTTTTTGCCTTGCAGCTGTCCCATGGATGCAATGTTTACCCAGTCTGTTTCATATTGTGACATTGTGAACTCTGACCTTATCGAAGGCAAGGCCTGCAGTACTTAAGATGTTAGTCTGCGCTCTTTTGTGACCTCCTAGACGAGTCGTCAGTGTGCCCTTGGAGGAATTTTTACAGAACAGCCACTCCTGGGAAGGTTCATCGCTGTTCCAAGTTTTCTCCATTTGGAGATAATGGCACTCACCATGGATTGCTGGAGTCCCAGAGCCTGAGATGTGGCTTTGTAACCCTTTCCAGACTAAAAAATGTCAATGGTTGTCATCTATTCTTGAATTTCTTCATATCGTGGCATCATATGCTGCTTTTTGATGACTTCACATCGCCAGACAGGTTCCTTTTAAGCGATGTTTAGATTCAACTGGGCTGGCAGTATTCATGTTTGGGAGTATATAGTGAAATTGAGCCCAATTATCAATTAAATTGGTTTAATAGGTTGAGTTAGTTACTAAGGAAGCAATTACTTTTCACACAAGGCCAGGTTTTCCATAGCCAGGTCGCAGAATGCCAGGGTCTCCACCCCTGTCCGCCACCTGATCCCCTACTCCTCTCCTCGTGGGTGGTGGGTCCATGCTGAGGCAGCTCCATGCAACCTCCTCGGGCTGAGCCTAGCCAGGTCTTGGGAAAAACCCAGCCAACAAGCGCTTGCCAGTGAGCTCCCCTCCTAGGCCAGACTCCAGGAGGGGGTCCCAGTGTCCCTATTCCAGGCAGGGTTCTCACAATTTTTGGGAATTCATCCATAGGGGTTGAATGAATTAAATTTTGTCTCGCCCCTAAACTGAGACCAATTTGCCATGGGAGACCCCAACAAGAGCTAATGCTCCAGGCAACATAGCTCCCAAGATCCCAGAGGCACGCAAACTTCTCCAGCACGATAAGGTTGGGATTTTCGGAGGAAGGTACATTGTCCCTTCCGAGTGGGGGGTGAGTTTTTACCCCAAGTGGAGGAGTTTAAGTATCTCAGGGTTTGTTCATAAGTGAAGGAAGGATGGAGCGGGGGATCGACAGGCGGATCAGTGCAGCATCTGCAGTAAAGCGAGCACTGTACCGGTCCATTGTGGTGAAGAAGGGGCTGAGCTTGAAGACGTAGCTCTCAATTTATTGATCGATCTATGTTCCAACCCTCACTTATGGTCACAAGCTCTGGGTAGTGACCAAAGGAACAAAATTGCGAATACAAGCAGCCTAAATGAGCTTTCTTTGCAGGTGGCTGGGCTGACCCTTTGGAATAGGGTGAGGAGCTCAGAGATTGAGGAGAGACTCAGTGAAGAAACACTGATTCCCTGCGTTTAGAGAAGTCAGATGAGGTGGTTCAGGCATCTGGTTCGGATGCCTCCTGAATGCCTCCCTTTAGAGGTTTTACAGACATGTCAAACTGGGAGGAGGGCCCGAAGCAGTCCCAGGACATACTAAAGGGACTATGGGCTCTATCTTTCACACTGCCCTACCCGTTGCCACTACCCGCTACCCGTGAATTACGCATTTAGCAGCTTCCACTATCCCTAAACGGTATCTTGCGGCCACACTACCTGCTATACATTATGCCGACTCCTTTATTTGCACCTGGAGGTGTGCCCCGGACGTGTTTATGCGCTTTCCCTACAATTGCTCTCTTGACCACACACGTTAGGGAAAGCGTATACCAGGTCCTCAAACCACCCGCTACCCATTTGGGCTTTTACAAGAGTGCGCCCAGGCGGCTTCAATGCGCGTCCACTTGGACACATGTGGACATGCACATGCGGCTCCACCTCCCAAATTAACTCGCCTATAAAAAGCCACCTTGCTTTAGCCTCAGTTGAACCCCTGAGAAAATGGCAGAGATAGTACTAAATCGCCTTGATCGCCAGTTAAATAATAGAAGACGCCCAGAACGTGTTTACCGCCAGCGCACCAGCTACCTAGGCCTTTCAGGTAAGTCTATATTGTTTGTATTTTGTATCAATCATTTTTTCCGCTTTTATAATAATATATAATTATTATATATAATATATATTAATGATCTATATTATATATAATATTCAAAAACTATAATAATTTAAAGTATTATTTCCCACAGAACAAGAATGCATGACAAAACTGCGCCCCTCCCGTCAGGCAGTGACGGAATTATGTCACCTGGTTGCAGATGATGTGTACACCGCTGCCAGCTGTCCGTATGCCTTGCCCGTTGCTGTTAGGGTTACTGTGGCACTATTTTGCTATGCTAGTGGGTCATTCCAACACCCACTCAGCTCAATTGGAGGCATGACCCAATCTGCCGTAAGCTCGGCTATAACTGCAGTCACTGCCAGCATAGTCCGACATGCCAGTAGGTACATCACTGGCATCCCTGTGACACTCGAGAGACAACACAGGGTAAAGCGGGATTTTTTGGCAAGATAGGGGTTCCCTAGGGTTCTGGGTGCCATCGACTGCACGCAAGTTCTGATTCCGGCTCTGGCTCTGAACAGTGGCGCCTATGTGAATTGTAAGGTAACCCATTCCATCAACATCCAGGTGATTTGCGATGCATGGGGATACATCTTGAATGTATACGCAAATCATCCTGGAGGTAGCCACGACGCTTTTATAATGGAACAGTCGGTCATTCCTGCAGTCTTCCAGAGGGACCCCCCTCTGGATGGGTGCCTGTTGGGTGACAATGGCTATCCATTAAAGACGTGGTGCATGGTGCCATACATTATGCCAACAAATGTGCGTGAGTTCGCTTTCAATAGAAAACACTCAAGCGCACGAGTTTTCATTGAGCGAACATTTGGCGTGCTCAAAATGCGGTTCCGCTGCTTGGACAGGTCAGGTGGGGTCTTAAAATATGGTCCTCAGAAAGTAGCATCTTTCTTTGTGGTATGTTGTGTGCTGCGCAACATTGCCCTACGCCATGGAATGATGCTGGAGTTTGAGGATAGATTATTACCGGACTATAGAAGGCGGCAAGCTGAAGTGCAGGTGCCGACTCCAAATGCTGATATAGTGCCAGCAGTAGCAGGGGCAATGAGGGACCAGCTGGCAGCAGAGCTGCGACACCGCTAGTCATGTCATCTGCAGCCTGCCTGGTGAGTAATTTGTGCAATCAGTAGGCTAATAATAATGTAATAATACATGTAATTCATATAGCGTTTTACTAAATACTCAAAGTCGCTTTATAAAGAAAAAAGTGTAAGTGGTTGCAGTCAATGTAGGCATTTATTTGGCTGTGGGTATTTTCAAAAATGGGATTTTGTTCTATTCTTCATTTCAGACGGGAGAGGGAGTTGGAAGTGCAGGGAGAAACGCATTTTTTTCTTTTTTCTTTTTTTTTTTGAAGTTTCCATCACAAAAGGGGTAGCCTTGATGTTTTTTTTTATTACAATCCAAACATTAAACAATATGTCAATGTCAAATAATAATAATAATAATAATAATAATAATAAAATAATACAATTCATGATTAACTTAACAAAAACAGGGTCTCAAATGTTTTGGGAAAAAAAAACCTAAGATGCTTGTGCATGAGGTCTTGGCATATTTCTTCCTCCCCTCACTCGCAGGCGTGGTCCACGACGAGACGGCTGGCCACGGGAGGGACGACGAGAAGTGGGAGGCTGGCGGCTCGCTCTGGTGTTGGGAGGAGAGCGAGATGGTGCAGCCTGAGGCGCAGCGGTTCCCGGCGGCTGGGCCACTTGAGCCCCTTGCTCCACTGGGGCCATCGGAGCTGGAGGCCCCAGGTGAGCCAGGCGCTCAAGTGCTGCAGCACTTCTCTGAAGCGCCGCGACACCTTGGCCCAGGAGTCGCTCCTGTCGCTCGCCTCGTAGCAGCTAGGCTTCACCTCATGGCTTGGTTGATGCTGCAGAGACACCGCCGTAGGCCACCCAATTCCCGCTCCAGCATGCGGAACCCCGCCTGCTGGATGTCGAGAATTGGGTGGTCTTCAGGTCGGACCACGTTCCTGAATCGGCGGGGTCTCTGTGTAGCTGCTGCTGCTGCTACACCCGACGGCCCTTCACCAGGATCCTCCTCCTCGCCTCGCTCTCCCCCCATTCCTTCCTGGTCTACTGTCTCCTCCTCATCGCCAGGAAAAGCTGTGGTGGCTAGGTCGAGTGGTTCATCTGCGGGAATGATGGACAATCATCATTAATCATTAATAAGTCTATTCATCTGTTTATTTTGAATAAATTATAATTTTATTTTGTACATGGGCTTCATTCTTTTCCCCTTTGTAATTGATACTATAGCATACTTGCCACTTGCTTTCACATGTTTGAAATATAATTTTGAAAGAGGCTTATGCCTTATTGTTTAATCTAGTCATGTTGATCTGATGGGATTTCATATGGTGATTTTTTTCCATGTTGGCATTAATTAGTTAACTTGGATCACACATTATTTTCAGAGTTAACTTAGTGCAGGTGTAGCTTGTGACTGACTTGGTTGGATGCCCATTTTGACCATATTTAATTAATGAACAATCATTTGTGGAGTTTTTGCGTGTGATTATTATCTTGAACAATTCTTTGATATGTTTTCGTTTGGATTACAAATGTGCTGCCTTAGTTATTTTGCTTCTCGTTGGAATTGTGTGTCTACACACCTGGCCCTCACGGTATTAATGTTTAGAATACCTCCACATCTACACATGGCGGTAATAATTAGGCCTATCTCTGATTAATGTATTATGAGAAATGACAGAGATTGCACATAGTAATGTCCAATGATTGTGCAAAATGAACGCAAGCATGGCCTTACTCCCAAGAAATAGACCTAAACAAAACCAGGGGCAATTGGCAAAATTATTTAATTACCTCCTTCGCCTCCGCCAACCTCCACTGGTCCCCCGATTCCATAGATACTCTCTGGGAAGAGAGTGGAGGTGGCGAGGTCCTCGGCTGGAGTGAGAACCTGCACCGTAGCTTGTCCTCCTCCTGTGGCCAGCCGTTCGCGTCTGTTAGCAGCGGCCTTGGGAGTGATTGAAGGAATATTTTATTGACAATTTCAAGGTACAGCAGTATGATAACATAAAGGGAAAATCCCAATGGATTAATCCCCAGGACAAATTAAGGCTTTAGCCTATTTCCATTACTTTCAAAATGATATATATATATATATATATATATATATATAGACCAGCCTATCTTTTGTTTCCCCGTTCTCTTCGTTGTATCAAATCGTTTTTTGCATTGATCAACAGTATAATGGATGCCAGAGAACGTGGAAACGGCCACCGCTATCTCGACCCACGCCTGCCTTGCATCATCCCTCCTGGGAGGCCTTGAGGAGGACCCGTAGATCCTCCCCTGTCTGGATTTGACCTCATGCACGAGCAATTTAACTTCGTCTTCCGAGAAATGTGGCGACCTTCCTCTCTTCATCACGGGTTTCGGTTTGAGGATTTGGGATAGCGCAGCCTGCTCTTGAAGGCAATGGCACCTAGCACACTGATTGGTTTAACTGGCGTAACGCCCAAACCACATTTATGCATAATATAACGGGTAGCGCAGGTGTTTGAGGGATATAGGCAGGTGTGCAAGATAGCAACTTTTGCAGGGGAACACCTCTTACGCAATGCTAAATCCCCAAATAATGGGTTTAGGGACTCTGACGTAAGATACGGCCCTAAATCTCCTGGCTGGCCAGAGAACGGCTTGGGGTTCCCAGGAGCTGGGGGATGTGGCTGGGGAGGGGGAGGTGCCTGGGCCTCTCTACTTATTCTGCTATCCCTTCAAACCAGCTATGGGTAAGTGGCAAAAAATACATAGATGGAAGGACAAGGCCAGGTTGGGTTGTTTAGCTTTTTTCCTTGACTAAATGAGATCACCGTTTAAAACTGCATTTTTGTTTTTACTCAGGTTATTTTTTGTCTAATATTAAAATTTACCTGATAACCTGAATCATTTAAGTTTGAGAATGATGTAACAATAGAGGAAATCAAGAACGGGGCAAATACTTCTTCACAGCACTCTAAGGTCTGGCTGCAGACCTTGACATGCATCATTTTTACAAGATGATCTACATTATTTGCCTCATCTTTGAATGGTTGCATTGTTTTGGTTCATATACTGATAACTATCTGTCATTTCTTAGTGTAGAACGTATATTACACAGCCACTAATCCTCAAAAGCCAAAGTTGACATTCTAAATGTCACAACAGATGTCTTTTATTACAAGCCAGTTTTTGCCAGTTTATGCAATACATGGTCATATTCGCCTGATTTAAAGTGACTGGCAAATAGCACAATACGCTCGAAGACCAGCAAAAATGTGACCATTAGTGGCTAACATATGTTTGATAGGCATTGAGAAAATAAAGGACACCAGTTAGTTACATGCTGCTTCACAAAAAAAAGGCGCTACGGGAGAATTTAGCAAATATAATGCAATGAGGGAGCATTTCTGTTTGTTTTTTTTTGTTTGCCAGCATCAAAGTAGCATGATGAAATTATAATATTTATATAATGGGCGATGAGTCGCTAAATCACTTTTCTTTACAGTACGCTGGCACACAATACGTTGTACTTCAATTGTAGCTAAAAAGCTAAAACTATCATCCACGGCAAATTACAATTCGAGCATGAGTGTAGCCATCTAGGGTCTGAGTAGCCAGGGTTTACTGATCTTGATGTAAATGTGATGTTGCACCAGTACTTTATATTGATCCAACTCAAAATATTAACTTGCTCCTGCATTAGCCCATTTAGCACTCATTGTTTCCCATATCAAGTCATTGATTAAAGCCAGTGTTTTTGTCACATCACAAGAAGTCTGATTTGACAGTCTCCTGCGTCCCCCTCTGACTCTGGCCACTACTGTGCTAAATCTTTGAAATTAAAACACTATCCCACACCTGAGCACTTGCCAGGAATTCTCAGAAACGCCTTATTGCTTGTTTATAGCTTAGGTTTGGGAAACCAGAAAAATCAGCTTTGTCAGTCCCTGCCTATGCCAATACAAAATTCCCATGTACAGTTTCAGATTGAGTGCTCAACTGACTGAGGAAAAAAAATGGACCCCAACAGACAGACAGAAGATTTTTATCCTGTTTTGTAAAAGTCCAAAAAAAAAAAAAAAAATTGGCTGTATACACTGATTCTGGTCAGACATGAAAGAATGTAGTCTGTACAAGGCACTTTGGAAAACTTCCTATTGTAAAATGAGGGAAAATTTGTCTGTTTTCCCTAATTTTACGGTAGAATGTTTTCCAAAACACCTTGTACAGACAACATTCTTTCATGCTTGACAATAATCCGTGTATATTGCTGATTGATTTGTTTGTTTTTTTTTACTTTGACAAAACAGGTTAAAACCATTGTGCAATAGAACTGCACCATTATTTCACTTCAGAATTAAACCAATGACTTTCCAGTTCCACTCCCAGCTGCCTAAAAATCATGATTTTACTCAATGACACAAAGCCACACACTTTTAAAAGCAGATCAGAGTTGTCTTCATTTGCAAACTGAATTTCTGGCCAGCTCCATTCATTCAGTTTCTTTGGTTGCAAGGCTACCTGTATGCATGGGCACACTGAAGATACAATGTAGATACTAAAAACCCCATATCCATCTGCTGGTCGAAAGGTCTCAAATGCCTAAAAAAAAACCAAAAAAAACCCCAGTTTGTGTTTTGAAGTTCATGTTACTTTTAGATGTTGGATGAAATATTTCCACATATCACTGCATTGAGAAGAGAGGATCTATCTTTACTGATCATTCATTGAGCATGTTACACAAACTTCTTCCCATTTCAAGCTCATCAAAAAGAAGGCAGTTCCAAATCAACTGCTGAATTTTTATGATTGCATTTATAGCAGGCCAACTCATTTCTCTGACTGTGATGATTATATAAAAAGCTCAGTCATTTTCATGCATTTGCTATGTATTTGTTTATCTCGGAACATTTATCGGACTGAAATAACTAGCAAGGAAAGCCGTAGGCCTACGTTTTTTCGCGACAAAAACAAGTTTTACATTGCTCAGCCCAGTACAAAATAGAACAACACATTTACAATAGAAAACAAGGAAATGCTTTGGAGGAGGACAAAGCGACAGTGAGCATCTGTATTATTTCAGACTTCACGTAGATAAGGCGCGATCTCGCTCCCCAATCTCATTGAACTTGCAGCTCGCTCCGTCTGAATCCTGCGCGTGCTGACGTCAGGTAAACGGTGCACGCGCTTCCGTGCGCGGATCAGGGAGCGCGTTCCTCCTTCTCAATGCATAAGCGAATGCAGGCTGCTATATTCCCGACTGTGTGCGGTTGCCTGTGGATGTCTCGAATGCCAGAGTAGGAGAGTCTTGAGTGTGATGTGACATAAAGGGAAAGGTGTAAGAGACGGAGTCACGACTACTATGTGCAGCCTGACCATCTAGCCTGAAGCGCCGGGAAATGAACAGACTCGGAATAAGCGGACAACCGAGGGGCACCTTGTCATGTTCACAATGTTGCAGAGTTTGAGAATGAGCGCATTCTTAAACACATTTGGAATACAGTGTACCAGATGATGGAGACGCATCGTGGAATTATCCATCCTGACTCCAGTTCCTGAACAAAACTGCTCGCCTTTCCGTAGAGCGCTTCTGTATTATTTATTTTATCAACTTGCGTGTATTTCTTTATTTCGTTTCCATTAACTTTAATTTCATGCTTTATTTATCTCCCTCTTATTTAGATGTTTATTTTCATGCGTTTTTCGGAGGAAACCAGGGGCACTTCAGCGGTTCCGAGATCGTATGTAGCGCTGCACCAGTAAATCATATTGTTAAACTGAAACACGCCAGGGATGGGAAACTTCATGTGGATCTACGGAACAGATCGGGAAATATATAATCACTACTGCTAACAGTGATCAGGTACGGTATGTTTATTTCCCGTTGCAGTGCTTGGATGAAAATGCTTTAGTGTGATTATCTCATGGTCGGAGGCTGAATTGTGCCGACACTTTGATCACTGAGGTGGAAATACGCAAAGGAGATTTGGCTGACTGCTGCTGCTAAGTACCTAGTCGATTCTATCATAAAAGCAAACCTCCTCGACAAATTTACAGAGAGGGTTTCAAGTGACAGTTTTAATGTCAAACGAATGAAGATGCGAACATTATACCTTATAGAAGCTTGTCTGTATCTGAGTTGGGTATTTGCTGCGCTCCAAATCAGTCACGCAGTGAAAAGTAAAGTCTGCATTTACATTCTGCACAACTGCGCATTTCTTGCCGTGAGTGGACCACGAGTCGGGCTTCTTTTCATCCTTTATTTGGCAGTGAACGTCTTGACGCTCGCCGAATCCCGCTTAACCCCTATCCTCCCCCGAGCTGCACTCTGCTGTGCGCAGTGAATAGCATTCTGTCGGAATCACTGTCTTATACGGAAGGACTGTGACTTGTATGTGTATAAACCAGACTAGTATCTCCTACTATGCTCATCATTGAAACCGTGGGCTCTGATTTTGTTGGTTACTATTAGGCTATTTTATTTTTTTAGGGAGGGAGAGAGAGGGAGAGAGAGAGCGAGCGAGAAAATTATTTTTGCCATCATTGCAGGTGAGATGAAGATTTTACGGAACGCAACGATTTTAATCTGAAGACTGCGATGACATGCGATTGCGGTTCTTAAAAAATTACAATGCATTCAGGAATGAATGTTTTGCCAATCAATCGCTCCTTTTCAAGAGCATATCTTCGGAAGAATGTTTAAAAACAAGCTTGTTTTGGCGCCCGCCGTAGTCATTCTGATCAAAGTTGGAGATTTGAGAATGATTAGCTAAAATATTATTTATTTATTTATTTATTTCAGCCGCAATGCATTTCTTGCTCTGAAATCCAAAATAAGTGCGGCTCCCATGTGTTCGAACCGCAAGCAGGTGGCATTAGTCATACACAAAATTCTTACACAATAGGGCACTATAAAATTTTGAACTCATCTGTTGAGTCTCTTAACTACCCACGATGTTTGCAAGTATTCGCCATTACCTGCATGCAATCCTATACTTGTTCGTTGAAAAATACAAAAACGTGGCCAATATACATTATGTATTACTAATTCGGCACGGAAATTTTTTTGATGAAATTGAAGTTGCATAGTCTATTGCATTATCGATGAAATATATTGAATAACACGATACCGTACTCTGTCCTGGAGCGCGTGCTATTACCCCTTTCGCCATATTACGCCATGGAATGATGAGTTCATAGCGTAGTAATGAGAATGAGGAAGCAGACCGCAAGTATGGGCACTGTGAGTCAATTTGCGACGTCGCACATGTGTAAAATCTGAGGTGGATGCTATGTCACGAAGTCCAGTCTAGGAGGGAGAGAATACTGAATAAGCAGGCCGATGCAAGACTCGTTTGGCACATTATGAACTTATGAACACCACAGCGCATTAAACAACGAATAACGAAGGCCTGAATCTTGAAGGTTATTTGAACCGGCCGCTGCTCATTGTTTTTATTGTTTATTTATTTATTTATTTATTTATTTTGGAACCTCTGTACCAGACGGGTTCGTGTCCGTTCCTGACCCCAGGCATATCCTCGGAACACTGAATGTTGTAGAGAGCTGCAAGAAGGAACGTCCCCTTACTCTGACATTCATGTGGTTAACACTGGAGAGACATATGGACTAAGAGCAAGACAACAGCTTGTAATGTTGTGGTTGAGCAGGCCACAGTGATTTTATTATCTGAAATAATAAAGAACTCGGCAGTCTGCTTAAAATGCATTTTGCCATTCATATTAGGAGTCTGTAGTAAAATTGTTTTCTACTTGTTTTCTACAGTATGGAAAAATAGCTGACAAACTAGCATTAGACCCTCAACTTGGAACTCTGCACTGTTCTGTCAGCAGCGTTCTTATCGAATCACTCTTCTGATGTTGAATTTCTGTTATTCTTCCCAGCATGGAATCCATCTGTAGCTTCTTCAGTCTGATATTAGTAGGCTGTAGCCAGTGATTCAGACTGTTTGTCTCAGGATCTTGGAAACGGTGTGTGATGTTTGACACAATATTTGTATGTTTTGGCTTCCGGCGGAGGGTGTGGTTGGTGGGTAATTGATTTTTCCTTAGTGTATAGCTGTCTGGGGTATGGAAAGAGGATTATGCAAAATACCTGAATAATCGAGCAGCTGGCCCAGATCACTAAACTTGATATCTCCACAAATCAATTAAATATTTTGGCAGGAAGTGTGCAAAATGTACAACCATTGGGAATTGGGGGGAGAACGATGGGCGAAGGTAAATTATCCTGCATTGCTCAGATAATTCACAATTTGAATAAAATTGATTGCAAGACACTACAATAAAAATTCTCTCAACCAAATTTCCTTCAAAATGCATTTTGTATTGATGACCACATTTTTTTGTCCCCATCCTAGATTCAGGCTGCAGGCTTCTCTTGGGTTCGCGTCATAGCACCTGTCCACAAGGGACGTGAACTGTCAACAATACCTCTATAGTTACCCGCTGTCAAGTTTTGAAATGTTGACATATATTAGTTTTAGCAATGCATTTCATATGCTGTTACTGTACCTGACTGTAAACTAAACTGATACTTTTGGTCATATGGTTGAGTGTCCAGTTTTCCAATGAGTGACGATATTCATGGTAAAATGTGGCACTATAGAGTGCTTTTTACAAAATGTAAATATCATGAAGCCTATTTGATTGGCATCAATAGCTCATTAATCAGCACAACCGGACAGTAAGATGATAAATAGTCTTATTACACGGCATTGTCAAATGCTCGATCCTGATTGGTCAATTACAACATTCTAAGGTCTGTTATCTCTGTATAGCAGGCCGTTGCTATAAATAGCAGAGCGTTGCTATTGACGCTTCGGAGTTACCGTTGCTTATAGTTATGGTTCCAACCGTAGAAACGAAAGGACTTTTTCAAGCAGCGGGCTATTTTTTCAAGCAGAAGCAATGAAAATTTTTGTAAATTAATAAAATCATATTTAGATCAACATTTTATGTCAAACTTTTGATTTCTTCAGTGAGTAGCCGTATAATGAGCGGGATAATGTAGAGTGAGCCGGTCACTATAGAGAAATAAACCCCTTCAGGGTGATGTAGGACCCCTCCGCTTTGCGGTCCTACATCACCCTGTGGGGGTTTATTTCTCTATAGTGACTGGCGCTCTACATTATCCCTTACTTACCATGTCACTGATAGTTCCAGACTCAATATCCAAATATGAATGACTAGGATGTGCTCAGAACTCATGCGCAGACGGTTGTATAAAGTTCACGCAGTTTACTGGAGCCAAAATCAGGGTTAAACAGTCCAAGTTGCAAGCCAGAGTTAGGACTGGGGTACAGAATCACTGGATGAAAATCAAAGTCAATAAAAGGCAGATGTCCAACAACCAGCCAGGTACATGAAGTACAGAAAAGGAGACAATATCCAAAACCAGCGATCAGCCTGAAAAATAACCAGAAGACAAGAAGATACTAAGGGTAGTCTAAACTCCTTAACTGTAAAACAAAGGAAGTCAAAACACTGGAAATCAAACTTGATGGAAATAAGATTCGTATGAAATGGAGCAAAAGCAGCTGAGACAAGCTCACAAAGAGCTGAGAGAAGCGGAGGGAGTAAATAGAGGGAGAGGTGATGAGGGCAATGGGGGACAGGCAGGGGGGAAGTAGAAGAGAGCATAGAGGGGCGTGGCAACAAACAAGGTTATCAGACAACGAGGGACACAAAGCGGTGCGGGCAAGACAAGTGGAAGAGAAAAGGTAAACACAGATATGTGGAAACACAAGGAGAAGGATAAACAAAGGAACAGAATGAAGCTGCTTTCACACCGGATGCGAAACGAATTTTTCGCACGAGAGATTACATTCAAAGTCAATGCAAAGATGCAAATATTCGCGTCTTTGCGTTGACTTTGAAAGTAATCTGTCGTGCGAAAAATTCGCTTCGAGTCCGGTGTGAAAGCAGCTTAAACCACAAAGTACTTAAACTAAAACATTCAAATATAATAACCTAAAACAGATGCTGACAATGTATATGGAATATGAGTAGAATATAGTCATTAGCGTCACAGAAAAAAACAAAAAACAAAAAAAACAAAGTGCAATAGAGAAGGATTTGGGTGCATGTAGCTAACATGACAAAATGACTGTCATTGTTTAGACCAATTAATCTCACTCTGTAGATGGGGCAACCTTATTGTACTTGTACTTATCAGAACAATGTCCTCAGTATGGTTTGGCTCATGGTGACCTGACAGTATGTCTACATGTAAATTTTTACTTGTGGTTGATTGTATAGATGAATATGTTGTTCATAGATGGTGCTAGTGCACATGAAGAAATCTCATATGTTGCATAAATAACATAGGAACGTCTGAGAATGCCATATACCTGTACTGCATGTCCCTATTGAATTCCACCCACTTATGGTTTGTACATGGAACCTTTAAAGTGCGTGTTCATCCAAAAATAAGATTTGGACGACGGAATCTTAATATAAATATAGTATAGATATATCCTTTGTGCACTGGTCATTTCAAATATAAATACATCGTCTGTGCACTGGTCATTTCAAATTATAATCAGCCGTTACAAATTTATTCGCATTTTCATCACTGCAAATCAGGATCATTTTGGAAACAATTTATCTTCAGCTATCTTTGGCGATGATGTCATGGAAGATACCTAGCCAGCGGCAGACAAGACGTTGTCAATGTCATTGGACACAGTGCTTCGTAATTGTGGATTATTCTTTGGGGAAAATGCCAAATATCTGCCTTGTTTACGGCTGCAACAATAAGGCCGATGCAAGCAGAGGCATCATTGTCCACACATTTCCAGAAAAACCCCACAAGACAGAAGGCATGGGTGGATTCTGGAAAAGGAAATAAGCAGATTTCACGGAGCCCATATTAGAATCGGTGATCTGCTCTAAACTCTACCCAGGTGAATGCTTTTATCAGCCAGATCCCGGGTCACTGGTAAAGTCTGGATATCACTGTGAGTTCGTAATTACTGAAATCACTGCTTAATAAGCCATCGGTTAATAAGCCAAGCCCAAACTGCTCTGGTCTGGAATTTTCCCCATCTATTCTGTACTCAGAAAAGCCAGTTAATAAGCTGAGGGAGCCGCTTCATAAGACCATCCTAAAATGAGTGTAGAAACTATTTTATGCAAAAAAATTAATCAAATAGAAATTAAATCTACCACAAAACCTCGAGTAAAGTCAAAATTTTGGTCATGATGGTAAAAATGGAACAGGACCAAGAGCTGCAATTGGAGAATAAAAAAAGCATAAGCTTCTGGTTTGTTCAAGTTAATGGGATGAATAAGTCGCTTGCTAGCATTCTAACTCTTTTTGCCATTAAATTAATAAATTCAAGTTTCTACAACATCTGTTACATGTGTAACTTAATACTTAAATTGCGAAAGCCTTTGCATACTAGCCAGCCAGTTGTGCAAACAGGGCCTCATTTCACCTGCATGGGCCGTGTTGTTTGTCGAGTGTGCACGGTGGAATGAAGGTTGCGTGTTGTCATCATGTACGTAGGTTACCTATTTTCAGATATCTCGTCATGGCCTAAGCTGCATCTAGTTTCGGTGCACCATGTCTACAGGCTGATTGTCACGTTGGCTCGTTTTTGAGAAAAAGCGGCAAATTTGGGGCATTTTTAATTAGCAGGATACTGTTCATAAGCTGTTTAGTCAAACGTAAATGTAAATTTCAGAAAATTTGATGAATTTGCTCTTTAACGCGTTTTTGAATATGGGCATATACCTGAGTAATATTGCAGAGATATATGTGTGAGAAAATATATCTACAGTATGTGTGAGAAATTAGCCGTTCGAAATCTGTAACTGTATATCTACATTTTGTTCATTTATACTGCGTTCAGGTTGTTTGCATGATGTATGTGAAATCATACATAGATAATAATAAGGATTTTTTTTATATTATATTATAATGATTATAATTCACAGGATAAACAGTGAGGGGACATCTTTGTTTGGTTCACACATAATATTTAGATATAGCGTATGAAAATGAAATTTTAAAATATGATAAAAGTTTTTTTATCATCTAATGCATAAAAATTATTTGGTGGTTGTAAAAAACAGGGGAAAAAGGTATCATATAATTAAACAACAATCATTTGAAAAGTCTATTCCCCTTCTGCTATGTTGCAAACAGAACAAAAACACATTATTTTATGATCTAAACAACAGAGTGCAAAAAAGCTGGCACAGTCGACTGTTTACCACTTGAACATCACCATGTCTTTTAATCACTCTAAATAAATGTTTGGGCACTCATTTGGGCACTCAAGGCACCAGCTGGTTAATGCTAGAAAGTGGAATTTTTTTTTTCTATTCTTCAATTAAGCTAGTCTTCAGTCGTGCAATTGTGCAGAGCCTTCATTGCCATAGGTTTTGCTTCAAGATGTGCCACATATTCCTAATTGTAGACAACTCAGAACTGCTGGCAGGCTAATCTTGCACCTTCAATTTCTGCTTGCACAACCATTCACTTGTAATCCCTGCTCAGTGTATTCTGGTTTCACTTTGCTGGCTAATTCAGGTACGTTCTTAAAGCAGTGGACATCTAGATGGCAGTGTTGGTAGATAATTTGTACATATCTTTCTACATTAATGGTGCATTCACAAATGTGCAAGTCTCCCATTTCATGTGCATTGACACACCTTATACCATGATAGATGCTGGCTTTTAGACCTGATGAGAACAATTTGGGTGTTCCTATTTTCTTTTGGTCCATAAAACACAGTTTTTAATTCCAAAAGCACTTGCAATGTTGACATGTCAGACCCAAAAAGTGCTTCATCTTCTACTGTCTATCTGAGATGATACCAAGCTTTTTTTGTTTTGGCTTTGCATAGTAAGGCTTTTACTTACATCTGTGGATGCTCCAAGAGTGATGTTGACATTCAAAGATTTACTCAAGTATTTCCAAGTGTATGTTGTGATATCAGTTCTTAAAGTGACATCCAAGGGATCAGAGATAATGCACATTTCAAGTGCATTACGCACTTCTTGGTTGTCCTGTACACACTATGATTCAACAAGATTCCCTCCATCTTTTCATCACATTACATACTGTAGAGCAGAGATGGGAAATTCTGGTCCAGGAGGGCCAGCATGTATACACATTTTTGTGTCCAAAAATTACTTGGACTAAATGAGCAAATTGGCAGTCCAAACAAACCTGGGTTTAGTCATGGATTATATCAAAGTAAAATGTTCCATTTTGGGACGCAACAGCAGTGTTGAGGGTCAAGAGCTTTTCAATAAATGCCGCTAAAATGCCAGATTTCATGAATGATTCAGCTAATTAAGTAATTAACAGCCAGTAATTTGCATGAAAGCCAGAAACAGAAACGGCCCTCATTGGCCACCTCTGCCGTAGAGGGTGAAATGCCAAAAATCCAACTGATTTGTCCATGGGGAATGTTATTCTCAAAGTGATGGATTATAAGATTACATATCTGCTGGCAAATTGACGAGCCTTGATCGATCTTTGCTCATCGGTACAAGGCCTTTTTTGGAGGCTGGTTTTACACTATAACATGATTTGCTTACCTGTTTTACATCACTTGTTTGACATCACCTTATTACAGCAATTTACCACATCAGTATAAGTCCTACAATGCTCCTGTTCCAACTATTTAGGTGTCTCTTGCAGTTATTAAATTTAAAATGAGCGCATATTTTCAATAAATGATTTAATTTAAGCTGAAGTATCTATTAATGTGTTGCTTTGGTGTTTTTCAAAGGGTGCTTGAGCTTTTCATATACAACGTATTTTTCCCACACACACACACAACACACACACGCACACACACATATTTTTTTTTTCAAAATTTCATTTGCATTGATTTGCATTTTCCAAAATGTTGCGACTTTTGTGGAATGGGGGTTGTAAACAACACAGCCAATAATCTGTATATTTAGTTCAAGCATATAGAGGGATTATTTGTTTATCAACATGGCGGATGCGCGCGCAACTTGACTGCAGAAAGAGGAGCCCCTTTAAACTGTTTGACAGGTTGGCATGGTTATCTTGCAGTTGCGATGTTAGCTAGCTAGCGATGTTGTCAGCGTACAACAGTTTATCAACGAGTGATAAAACAAGTTATGCTGCTAAATTAACATTAGTGAATGGGATACGTCTTAATGACCCATACGCTTTAGGTGCAGGTGAGTGGTTAAATGACGAGAAAAAATGGCCCAGACTACAGTGGCCGGACATTCATTCTTACCTGATCGAGACACCGAAGTCTCTATTCCCGGGAGAGCCTGAAATCCTACATGACACTGGATGCCTACAGCTATGCAACAGACAATCATGTTCAGGACATACTATTACACGATTACAACATTGAAAACTTCGTGGCTCTGAAGACTGAGGTGCTGCCGAGTCAAAGACAAGGGAAGGGGACGGAGATGAAGTGGCATAGCTAGTGGGGGAGGCAAAGACACGTCCCTTCATGACAACAATTAGTCATGGCTAGTTCCCAATCATTTTCCTTTATTGATGCGTTTCCAATGATCCTAATTGGCAACTGAAGACATCTCCATATGCGATCTAACAGCGATTAAATCATGGGCTAAATTCACTACAGAAAAATTATTTATTTATTAATAGGCCAATGCTTCGCTTGATTGAACTGGTCCGTGTTCCAATGAAACGCAGACTTTCACTCTCGGTATTGCGTGGGTTGATAAAAAAAAGTGGATCTCGGCTGTTCATAGGCTATAAAAAGCGTGCGGCTCCAGCTATTTGCGTGAGAGTTGACAGGTATGCCATTTTGAATAACGTTGATTTAAATACAGCAAATACGCATCTAGGTGAATGATTGTCATCTTACCAAATCGGGGAGAACAAGCAGCACCTGTTAAGTGTGGAGTGCTCTCGGAGTAAACCTTCTGTTAATTATGAAAATGTCTGAGAACAGGTCAGGACTAATAATTGTTTTAAACGGATGTTTTGTGCAAACCAATTCTCTGTTCTTGTTCCGCCACTGTACTGAATTTAGCCCATGATTTAATCGCTGTTAGATGCATATGGAGAGAAACAGTGTCTTCAGTTGCAAATTACGATAATTGGAAAAAGCATCAATAAAGGAAAATGATTGGGAACTAGCCAGGACTAATTGTCATAAAGTGAGGCGTCTGTGCCCCCCTACTAGCTACGCCCCGGCAGAGATGTATAAAGTCTGGGTCATTGTGAACAAGAAAAATAACTGCATCCTGACCGCGAACTGCACCTGCATGGCTGGTTATGTAATTTAGGTCACAAATGAATCTTAGCTTGCTTTTTACTTGTTGTGTACATTTGCTTTTTTCCCTCCTCGTATCACTATCTTTTTGAGCTGCTGTAACGTTGAAATTTCCCCACTGTGGGATCAATAAAAGTTCATCTTATCTTTCCATTGCTACGTAACCTCGTCTTCAGTCACTATCGTTATTGTAGTAAACATTTCACAACTCAGTTGCTGCGATTATACAGCTGTGCCTGCAGGCATATCCAGCTTCATCACCATTCAAACCAATGAGTCTAACATCCTATATTGCTTGAAATTAATACCAATGTTCTTTTTTTCTCTAAGCTTGGGGTCACACTGTAGGCACGTCTGTTTGCCTTGAAAGGGGTACGATTTGATGGTATTCTGTAAAACTTGCGCGTTTTTTGTTATTCTTATCAAAACTGTTTGTGCAACCAACAGCACAACAAGACATTATCGCGGCTCTTCCTGCTCTTTCTGCAGTCGACATGCGCAGTAGAGCGGGGTGACATTTGTAGTGACATAGACTGATAATCCCTCTATAGGAAAACTACAATCTGAAGTTTCTAATTAAGCATAATCAATTCTAAGGAAAACCATGAGTGACAATGTAATTGGCACCCCTGGTTTTGCACTTTGTACCAACACCTTTGGCAAAGATGAAAGTGCATCTTTTCTTTTAATTTGTGGTCTGTTTGAGAGAGGAGTTTTGTCCAGGGGTCCATGCAAAGATGTTCAAGATCATTGTTATTATAGGGTTAGACACCTCTGTGTTGTGAAAAGAAAATGAAATTACTTCAAAAAAGCGCTGAAGCTAGGGAATAAATAATTTAAACTGAAATGAAACTACATAGCTTTCGATTATGCTTGCAGTCACTACTGATAATTAACCATGCTGTTTATCACATGCGGCCATTTTTCTTCGTTGAAATTTAGGGTGCAAAGAATTCTGTGCCTGACTACATGTTACAAATTTGATGGTATTTTCGCTGTGCTATTCTATATTGTTAGACAGTATCATATTTAAGCACTTTTCAATGTACCACAGTCTGTTGACAGTTCAATTGTGCGTTCAACTGAGAAACAGAGGCCCGTTATTCAACCCTTGAAAAACAGAGAAACTGAACCTTATGTGCAAATTGGACACCTTATGGGAACATTTATGATTTTGGCTAATAAATATTTAATTGTGGTAACTGCTAAGCAGTACAGAACAATGATTCCCTTCAGGAGAATCAGGTTTTAATGAATCACAATTAATTTCCTACTGTGTTCTTCATCACTGTGCAGGAAACAACCTCAGGTCCAAGCATTCCCATTTTACCAAGGTTTTTGTGTGATGCATTTTTCCCTTGCCTTTAGTGTACTCCTGAGTTAAGTGCACCACCACTAATCTTGCATTTTGTGTACATGCCGGGGAAGTCAATGCAATTGCTCTCACCTTGTTCTGAATTCATTTCAAGCATTGCTAAGCAGGTAGAAACAGAGGCTGTTGATTGTACATGAATGTTATCTCTGTGCAGATGTGAGCATAAATGTATCACAGGCCAGGGGGCACTTTTGATTTACCACTCTTGCCACCTTTTAAATACAGGTGAATGAAATCAAGCTTTTAAATGAACAAGTTCCAAATTAAGCCTGGAAGAGTAGAATTGAAGCATTGTCTTTGTCATTGAATTGGCGTCAACAGTGATATCTTTTATTGTAGCCCCCGGACAAAGCCCCCGGCTGCTATGGATTCATGCTTGTCTTCTCTGCCATTGCGTCCACGTCCGCGGACACTTCCTTGTGGACGCTGTACAGGCTGCAATTTTTGACCGGTTACTCTCATATTTGGTATGGACATGTGTTGTACTTCACATATAACACCTATCGATTTTGGTTGCCATGGCGATTGTATTGGTCGAATAATGCACAAATTTGTGCTGAAATGTAGAGATTTGGATATAATGCATGAAATACCCCTGATTGCTGATTGCTGTGTTATATAATTTTCATAATTATTCATATTATAATTATTATGCCCCCGACCTCGAAAGAGTCGGTCGGGGGCATTATGTTTTCACCCCTTTCATCCGTCTGTCCGTCCGGGCGTCCTGTCGTAAACTTTTCGATTGTCGCGCTCTAACCTGAACAACGCTCGACGGAGGTTTATGATTTTTGGTGGGGTGAATGATCATACATAGGGGATGATGCATATTGATTTTCAGCTCGCTCTGCCAACCAATATGGCCGCCACGGCAGGCATCTTGAAATCCTTTGTCGTGCTCTAACGTGAATACCGCTCGACAAAGGTTTATGATTTTTGGTGTGGTGAATGGTCATACATAGAGGATGCTGCCATTTGATTTTCAGCTCGCTCCACCAACCCATATGGCCGCCACGGCAGCCATCTTTAAATCCTTTGTTGCGCTCTAATGTGAACACCGTTCGATGGAGGTTTATGATTTTTGTTGGGGTGAATGTTCGTACATAGGGGATGATACCTATCAATTTTGAGCTCGCTCTGCCAACCAGTATGGCTGCCACAGCAGCCATCTTGAAATCCTTTAGCGCACTCGCCGGAGGTTTTTGCTTTTTCGTGACCTGAATGGTCATACATAGCAGATGATGCCTAACACTCGCTTTCTGTACATGTTCTTCAACTGTTTCAGTCGGGGGCATATGCCACGCACTGCGTTGCTCTTGTTTTAATCTTATAATATGGTTCAAGGCCTGAAATATCTAGTCACAAAAACAGGTGGCTGACATCACACTGAATGCTAAGATTAGCATTTAGTTGGAGGATGCCGCAACACATGCTTAACATCAATTAAAATCACCACTGGTACTACGGCCGGGGTTCGATCCCGGTCATACCAAAGAGCAGTGGTCGGCAGCTTTTTCAGAACAGCCCACGACTGGCTAGAGCACTATGGGGATGCAAATTGGTAAGGGACTGCTGGGAAGGGAAATTAAAAATGATTTCCTTGTTCGTTGCTCAAGCGCCTCCTGTTAGCCAGCCAGGCGCTCATCAGTGAGATTCTAAGCTTGCTCATGTTTGGGTATCCTCCGCCCTCGTTCTGAACTTGCGATAGTTTCAACCAATGAGTGTAAAGATGCAGGGGCTGACAGGTGCATGCTTCGGAGGAGAACCGCGAACTGTCTCTCTCTCCTGAACTGGCAACAAGGGGTCGCATACAAGCAAGCCTTGTACGCAGTTCTCACATTGGGCATTCCAGATTCGGGTGGGATTGGAGATGCCAAATTAAAAAAAAAAAAAGACCACTGTTGTGGTCCAGACCAGGAATCAAGTACGGAGACAGACTTGCAATTCAACTGTTATTTTTTGGCAGCAGTATGGTAATGACGGGGACCAAACCCCTGGGAGAATAGGTAGTGAGAGAACCCCTGGAGAGGAAGAGGAACAGTTCACCACAGTTGTAGAGGGTAATTTTTGGCTGCTGTCTCTGGCCCGTGACCTCCGGTGTGCTGCCAGATGTTGAAGCGCTTGCCAGCACTGGACTGCCCATGAAGAGGAGGGTTGATGCTTGAGAGGAATTTGGTCCCAGCCCTGGTTCCGGCCTAGCTTTGGAAGCTTGTTCCTGACTAACATGATAAAGAGAGTAGACTTGCAAGGGTTAACAAGAATGCGGGCTCAGTCCTGGAGCCCAATTAGGCTTGGAGGCTTGTTCTTGAAAACTGGAGTTGATAAACAGGATTGAATTAAGATAACTTGAACTTGGTCCCAATTTTGGACCCTGATTAGGATTCGAAGCTTGTTCAAATTAACTAATGACAATAATGGTTTCAAATAAACTTTAGCTGACACTAAATAACTGGTTAAAATAAAATCAAAGAAGTTTACTAAGAAACATGTGAGTTGGTTCTCAGTACGAATGCGACTTTACAATCCAGCAAGAAGCACAGCAAGCACGTTAATAATGATTTTCTAATATCATCAGAAAACGAGCAAATAACGAGATTCAGTCGAGAGGGAAGACACACACAAGAATGTGATGCAGGGAATGTTAGAATGGTAAATATCTGCTAACAATTTGTGTTCAGTGCAACAAAAACACTTGTGATCTTTTTTTTTTTGCCATACACACTTTCTACATTTACTCCTAACATTGGTTGCTTGTTTGTCTCTATTTTTGTGAGTGAGTGTTTGTACCAGCTACCTTGTGATATCAGAATCATCAAAATCTCTGCTTTCTCCATCCAAACATGCTAAATGTGGATATTCTCTTTTCAGCGGTTCATACAAATAACCAGGCAGTGTTTTGGAATAAGTTTCTCCATCCATACCGCAGTCTTGTTGTTAAAAATGTGGGCACTCCCCCAGCTTTATTGTGGTTGTTTACATTGGTTTTATCAGTTTCCAGTTTCGGGTCACAGTAACCTGACGTCACAGTATCGATAACATTTTCAAAGTTCTGCCATGCAAAGCTTGACCAGACATAAGGACTTAAAGCATTTATAAAACCCCAACGTCCCCATAGTGGTACTGCTGGCGCTACGGGATTTTCAGTAGCATGCCGTCTGCCTCTGACCCTTAAACGCATAATTGCTTTCAACCTGTTCCTGTTTAAGATTGCCTGATTAATAATCAAACAATTAATTTACTGAATAATAAATGCCAATATATTGTATAAGCCTATAATGATTATGAAATTATAATGAAATGACAATTAGATCACCAATGGGCTACATTGACAAAGTACTTACTAGTGATATTGAAAGAATGGCAATTATACAAATCATTAATTTATTCAAAACTTTCTTTGAATTCCATCTCCTGTTTTAGCTTTTTTTCATTAGTGTAGCCCAGTTTATTTTAAGATTGCACTTCATCAAAGTGTTTTTAGTGTTCAAAAGAATAAACCACATTTTCGGGAAGCGAACTCGCACACTTGATGCCGCGATGCAATGATAATTAATTTATCAAATTACCAACGGTTCTTCCATCAAAGCGTTAGTTATTGAATAATTTAGTAAATTGGTTATTATTGCAATGTGGCTATGAGTGAGAGACTGCCCTTCTTCACATTTGTAATTTAACCTTGGTCAATAACTCTCCTGCTCTGGTGTGCATTCCTTCTCTCTACTATCTTGTGAAAAAGAATGCATTTAAAATGGGAAAACATCATCTTTGGCTTATTAAACCCTAGGTCTATCAAAAATTGGCACAAAAAGAATTAATAATCTTCAGAAGGCATATCTCTGTTTTTATGTCATCATTAATATGGCTAGGAAAATGCCTGATAACTAGCCAATGCCCCTTAAATCAAATTAGGGCAATTACTGTTAATTCTACCAAGAAGACTTTGTAAGTGAGCACATAAATGTCTGGTAGATAATTAGGAAAATGAAATGAGCACCAGTTCAGAGTGATCGTTCATTCTAGGGGGAGGTCACAAAGGGGGGGGGGCAGTTTATAGGCTACCTCTGATGGCAAATCATTGAAGATTTGGGATATAAGAGTTTATAGCTCTGTATGGTATGCAATTAGCTAGTTGGGAATGGTCATCCATGACTCTTCAGGCATTGAAAATGCCCTTGTCCAACAATAACTAAAGGTACCCTTTAAATGGTAATGCAATGCATCATTTGATCTTTGGACATTTCAAACTAAACATTCTTGAGACCAAAGGCTTTGTCAGCGTTTGTATGCTAAAGAAGGCTTGGACGTCCCAAATAGCAGTCTGGAAGGCAAACATAAACTTACACTATACAGAAAAAATGGTTTCCTTAACTCTTTCCCAACTGGCCTACATGAGAACAAAATGGCTAAGGAAATACACTGCCAAACAAAAAAATGAATTGAAATAATTTATTTTTCGATGTCGTAGGCTATTCCTCTTCCAATGAAGTATCACTCCATTCCAGAGAATTTCTACCAGAAAACTGTTGTAAACTACTATATATTGAAGGTCAAACGCATCCTTAAAATCCATAACTGATACTATTTCTGAAACACTTTCCATCATTTTGATCAATATCCATTGAGTGATGATGATGAAAACAAAGCGGGTTGCACTGCATACACTATGGTGGTCATGTGCGATTGAATGTGAACACAGGATTATTCTAGAAAATGATGTAATGTGCTTCAAGGAGCTGATTATTCGATATTAGGATATCACTAGAAAGAGCAGATTATCAGCTTTTTGATGTATAACACAAAGTAATCCAAATAAATAAGAAATACAATCACAGAAACTTTCATAACATTTCTCGCCGCACATTTCTGACCAGGATTTGGCAGTGCCATTATGGAAAGAGTTAAGCACGCCGGGGTTTTGTGAAAGGTGGAAAGACTGCTTTTCCAAAATTTTGTCGAACTCTGTGTTTATGTCAACTCCCTGTGGTGCAGATCAATTGAATCATTGAATTTCAATCCAATAAATTGGTCTGCATATCTTATAACAAAAAGGGAACTTTAGAATTTGCCAAAAGTATTTGGCACTCTTGTAAAGAACTAGAATGTGTTTTTACTTGAAAAACCATACGCCTCCCCCCCCGGTCCCCTTCCCTGCTGAACCCATTGGACAGACAGACGGACAGACAGACAGGCATGTACCGAGAGGCACCACTGCAGGACCTGAGTAGTAAGTATGCAAAGTTTCGTGAAGATCATGCGAACAGTTTAGGACTTATGCTGCGGACAAAAATTGATCACATCCGGAAGGACAGACAGACTGACAGACAGGCTGGCACATACCAAAAGACACCACTTCAGGACCTGAGTAATAAGTATGCAAAGTATTGTTAAGATCATGCCAACATTTCTGGAGTTACGCTCCGGAAACGAAGTGGGAACGCGAACTCAAACGCAAACGGGAACGGGAACTGAGCCTAAAACAATATGTCTCCCCTCTCCCTCCGGAGGGGAGACATAAATATACTAACAAGAGTTATCAGAAGATGACATATCCCCCTGGCGCCTGATTATTTGCAAAAGTCATGTCAATCCTACACCTTCAAAGAAATTCAAACAAGAATGTTGAGGTGATTTTCCTCTGGAATTATCTGGAAGTATGTATTGGCAACATCTACCAAAGACTATGAACCACATGTTGACAAAGGCAATAATAAAACAAGAGTCATTAATGAACAGTGTTTTAGTTCTGCTCTGAAAAAAACCCAGCCCTGCGACTGAGTCCAAATCCATGTCGCTTCCATGGAAAGGAAAAAAAAATAATTTCATAAATTTGAAAATATGAAAAGGGACCACTTCAGTACTTGGGTAATGCACACACAAGGTTTCAGAAAGATATAATGAACGGTTTTTGAGTTCTGCTCCGGAAACTAACCCATCTCCGTATAGAGTCCAAATCCAACTTGTTTCCATGGTAACGAAAATTTTTTTTTTCAGAAATCTGAAAATATCAAAAGGCACCACTTCAGTATGTGGGTAATACACATGCAAAGTTTCAGAAAGATATAATGAACGGTTTTGGTGCTCCGGAAACGAACCTATCTCTGTACAGAGTCCAAATCCAACACGTTTCCATGGAAATGAAATTTTTATTTTTTTTTCAGAAATCTGAAAATATCAAAATGCACCACTTCAGTATGTGGGTAATACACTTGCAAAATTTCAGAACGATATAATGAACGGTTTTTGAGTTGTGCTCCAGAAACGAACCTATCTCTGTACAGAGTCCAAATGCAACTGGTTTCCATGGAAACAAAAAAAAAAGATTTTCAGAAATCTGAAAATATCAAAAGGCACCACTTCAGTATGTGGGTAATACATATGCCAAGTTTCAGTAAGATATATAGAACGATTTTTGAGTTGTGCTCCGGAAACAATCCTATCTCTGTACAGAGTCCAAATCCAACTCGTTTCCATTGAAACGGAGAAAAAAAAAATCAGAAATTCCTAATTATCAAAAGGCACATCCAGACATCATGCTCAACATATCTGTCAAGTTTTGTGAAGGTCGGGTGTATAGTTTCTGAGATGTGGCCCGGACAAGCTAAGTTCCATTTCACACAAGTTTCCATGGAAACCACAAAAATGAAAAATGCCAGAAATTCCTAAGTATCAAAAGGCACATTAAGACATCATGCTCAACAAATCTGTCCTTGAAAGTCAGATGTACAGTTTCTGAGATATGGCCCGGACAAGCTAAGTTCCATTTCACACAAGTTTCCATGGAAACCACAAAAATGAAAAATGCCAGAAATTCCTAAGTATCAAAAGGCACATTAAGACATCATGCTCAACAAATCTGTCAAGTTTCGTGAAAGTCAGATGTACAGTTTCTGAGATATGGCCCGGACAAGCTAAGTTCCATTTCACACAAGTTTCCATGGAAACCGCAAAAATGAAAAATTCCAGAAATTCCTAAGTATCAAAAGGCACATCCAGACATCATGCTCAACATATCTGTGAATTTACGTACAGATCGGATGTATAGTTTCCAAGATATGGCCCGGACAAGATATGACTACAGACGGACGCCCGGACAGACAGACGGACATACTGATGACTATATCCCCCCTGCATTAATGCTGCCGGAGGGATAAAAATACATGGATCATAACATATGGGCAAAAAAAAAATATCAATTTTTCCCTTTCTTGAAAAAGAGTGTTCTTTGGAGTTGAGCCCTTTGGAAACTCAAGGATTCAATTTACTAAACCACAATCTTCCGTCTTAAGATCTTATTTGGAGGCCCAACAGTGTCTTTCATGCATGTGAATGTGGGGGACTGAAGTGTTGGTCAATCTCACATAAAAGCCCCGATATTTTCCCCCAGACAGTCCGTTATTTCATTGTTGAAGAATCATATCATCAGTAAATAGAATACATTTCTCTCGCCAAAATGTGGACCGCATTCCTGGATTATTTTTGTTGCATAAGAGGTATTTAAATATTGATTCAAGTCAGCAATATTTGTGCTCTCGGACTAGTTAAGATATACTAGCCAAATAATGAAATAATCTGCTGCCACTTTGGAGCACAGTTGAGAGGTTCTGTGGTTGCAACCTAAACTCTCATCACCCATTACAGTGGTGATGGGATTGCTGTGTTAATTGAGCTGATTTCAGAGAGTGGCATTCCCATTGCCTGTTCTCACTCTCCTCATCATGTCAGGGCAAAGCCTGGGTCAGAGTCATTTGCATATCAGCAGGGATGCTTGCTGTGGTTGCATAAGTGCTGCCTTTGTTGGCAGACAGAATTTTATTGGCTCAGTGCAGCATACATAATGAACAGCATTCATGCTGAAACTGCACCAGTGTGACACTGGAAGTGTGCATTAGTAGTAAGGTCAGCAGTGCGTTGCAGCAGTCAGATCGGCAGTTTTATTTTTAAAGGTAATTTTGAATGTGTGAGATTCAAACATTCTATTTTTCTATAATTTTTTTGGCAAATGATGTGCCATGGCAAATCCGTCGGCCATATCATTTCACCAATATGGCTGCTGTAGAAAAGGAAAAACGTGAAATGTACATACAGCACGGCAGTAATCCAGCGATGTATACTCCATCGGAGCAGACTTCCCCCAACTTTTGAATGATAACATTTGTGTACAAAGCTAATTGGCAGTTTAGAATTTGGACCATGTGATGGAAAATATGCTTCAAATCCTCCTATCTTCCTTTCGTCCTCCAACAATTCTCTCAATATGGTCCTGAAGTGGCACAGTTGACAGACTGTTCTAACACTGCAAAGCAGCCATCTATGTGTGTAATGGATGCTGCCATGCTCTCTCGCGCTTCTGTATTCAAAAAATGATTGGATGATTTTCTCTGCCAAATGAGGCCAATCCATCAAGCTCAAGAGATGGAACATTTAGCTGGAGAAGAGGCAATCAGGCGAGTGGTGGATCTATCTGCTTGGGTAGTTTTAGCACATATGCCACTATCGGGGGTTCAGTCCTCACAAACGTCCCACAGCTATTCTGTCTATGGCTGTAAAGTGGTAATCGAGCCTTAAGTAAAAGGGATGAGACATGGGAAGCTTGATCTCTGATGTTAAACAACAAGAAACTATTCTAATGAACATTGTGAGGTGTACTTTGCAGCTGTGAGTGTATGCATGTGCATTTATATCTAAGTATACATAATTCATCAAGATAAAATTTTTTCCTTTAGAATATAATGGCATTCATATCCCTAGTATCTATACTAAGGATCATAAATGGACGTGATTTTATCTGATATCCTGTCTGGTGAAAACATTGAGAAATGAAATATCAATTACTTTGCAAACAAAGCAGTTGTTGCTGCCTTCATCCATTTTTAAATCCAATTTACAATAAAACTGAGGAAAATTGGGAAAGACATAACTGAAATAAGTCCTATCAGATGCTGCTTTGAAGAGGTAAAATATTGAAAAAGGATTTAAATAAAACTCTTGCTTCTTACAGAAAGGTGGAAGATTGAATTAGTCGTGGTCACTATGGCACAGTCTGCAGGTTTGAGTGCTGTTTAAACTTAATTTATAAAAAGAAAATGGTTGTTATGTACAGACGGACACTATTCCAATCCTGAAACCAGTGCGGGGCAACATGAATGAAACCTTGACTACTGCCCCCACAAAAAAAACAAAAAAAATACAAAAAGTAGAAATTAAAGTAATTTGTATTGTGACATACTTGACAGCCAAGCATATGGTGGTACTTTGAGACATAATAAAAGATATAGTGAGCAACATAATTCGTTGGACAGTGGTACAATTTTTGTTATATCGGTTCTGTTGGCTAAGTCAATCACCAGATTTTATCCATTTGAACATATATTTTACATGCTGAAGAGGAGACTCAAGTACAACCCCTGCAGCTCAGGCCGCGCAGATCATTAGGAGGGAACATTCCGGCATCTGATGATGTCTACGCACCACAGACTTCAAGCAGTCAGTGCATACAAAGCATATGTGAACAATGTTTACAAGACATGGTCAAAACCTAGTATATGGCTGGACCTTTATGGTTTATAGGCAAAATTGGCCGACCAATGGTGTAACTGCATCACTCACTCACTCAGACACGGACATCTGCGGAAGTAGTCTGGCCGTAAATGATGATTTAATCATTCATAATGTTAAGACAGGTTACCATTGGTACTGAAGTGCCAGTCCCAAAATAGAAAATATGTCACTGTCCAATAAGTAGTGGAAGTCACTGTATGTCATGCAGCCCCTCCTCTACTGGAAAAAAGAAGTATGTCAGCTCCATAACAAGTCAGCTCTGGGACCGTAGGCAAATCTTTTAGACCAGGCCCATTCAATTGAGCACCAAGATGTTTTTTGTCAACCAATCGGGCATCTTCAAATAATTGTTCCCTCACCAGATTTAAAAGGTATGTGGTCAACATAAGCTTGCTAGTGTCATGATTTGTTCTACTTGTTCACTTGCATTTCTTAATACCTCAACAGTGAATTTTAAAGCACTTGTATGACTAAAAAAGGGCAAATGGATAACAAGTTGCCTCAATTGATCTACAATAACGGTCTTATTCTGCCAACTACCACTAAAGTGTCACACTAGCCAAGGTTCACATGACATTAGCATTGTTGTTCTAAAAAACCAACTTCCTGAAAAGGACATAAATTTAATGAACCAAATTTAGTGGTTCAGATATTAAGCAATGTACAGTTATTTAATTTGTAGAACTAAATGTTGAACATTCTTCCGCACATTAACCACAGACCTTATGTTCCACAAAAAAAAAAAAAAAAAAAAAAAACTCAGTGCAAAAGCCTTTGGACATCTGTCAAAAGAACCCATGACTGAAAAATGCTGTGTTGTGTCTGTGTTTTAAGTCTACAAACTGGAACAAAATCCATAAACAAACAAGTGTAACACGTTTGGGAGATTCTGTGCTGCATTGATAGTAGGGCTCTGCCATACTTATCGAGCAGAATGACTCTCTTTAAACTGCCTTTAAAGCCTAACCAAAGGCAGGCAGCTGCCTTCTCCTGTTGCTTCCTGACTAACAAATCTCTGATCTTTAATCAAGCCACTAAAGCAACTCATCCCCCTGCCTCCAGGGATGGAAGCAGCCTCGTTCAGCGCGAATCGTCAACATAAATTGTCAAATCAAGTCAAATCCTTCTGTGCCCTGGTGGAGAGGAACAATCATCAGCGTTAATAAATAATAGTGTGCATGGTGTTGATCTGTGAGATCAGCCAGCGGGGTAGGTTGGTGGGATGAGGAGTGGAGTCATTTGGGGCGCGACTAGGGGGTTAGATCACACAGGTTCTGTCCTTCTCTCCATTCAGTATTATGTATTATTGTAAATAAATGATAAGGGGTTCCACCCACTGCACACAGCAGCGAGTATTCAGTTTTGCTTGTGTGGAATATTTCACTGTAAGCTCCATGTGAAATTCAGTTATTTACGAATCTGAAATACGCTTGCTGATCTGAAAGAAACGCTGATCTTCTCTGCTTCTGTTTATTACTCTGGATAGAGCATCTGCTCGACAGTTTTAATCTCATTTAATGAAAGGATAAACACCAGACAAATTGCAGCAAGGTTGTCAGGAGTTTCTTAATGGCCCAAATTCCTTCAGTGAAGGGACCAAAAGCTGTTATTGTCAAAACAGCACTGACTCTGAAGAAATGGGTGCAGCTTGAGGACCACAAATTCAAACCGCAGTGCGAATGTATATTGTTTCACAAAGTATCCAGTACTATGAACAGCCAATTTCCTGACTAATGCGCCATCGCAGGATTTTGACCTTACCAAAATGAACATAAACTTGAAACTACTCGTATGGCAATAGAAACATTATCTGCATTGTCGCTTTGAAAATTTTAATGGGCTACCCCTCCCATTTGCCGGTATGTGTGAGTCTTGCTCAAAGAACAAGTCTTAGAAATTGATGCTGTGGTTTCTTACTTTGTTGATTTCTTTAAAAAAAAAACTCAAAATTTTGTAGGCAGGCTGGGACCTGTGCAGAGCACCTTAGCCTTCTGGTTTTCTTCCCAAATATTTCTGTTAAAGCGGTCAATTCAGTTTGTGCCACGTGAACATGCCACGTTTAATAACAATAAAATATATTGCGTCTCCTCTTTCTATCTCTCTCTCATACACACACATATATATATATCTACTCAAAATTTGATAGGGATCATAGGAATTTTTTTGTGAAATGACATGCAAATTTGGTAACTGCCACTGATGAACAATATATTGGATAAATGACATGCAGTCAGACACAAAACACATTTGCACATGCATTTCATGACATTAAATGGCGTCGCCTCACATTTTGGCTTTGACTAACACTTCACCATTTCAACTCAGACGTGTGTGTTGCTTGTTGGTGAAAATTTGGAAGTTCCCAAATTTTTTGCATTACATTTAGCAATAACAATGTCTCCTCAACGTCTTAGACGTCGATTGACTTCAGAGCAATTGGGAAGATGCATCGGAATGCTTGACTCTGGCTTCTCACAACGTCACGTTGCTAATGCACTTAACGTCAGCCAAAGCGTTGTGAACAGAGCGTGGAACCGGCATCAAACGTTTGGTACAGCAGCACACCGTCACGGGGGTGGTCGTCAGAGATCGACTACACAACGACAAGACCAGTTTCTCACACTTCAGGCACGACGTCATCCTTTCTGGACAGCCACCACCCTATTTAAATGACCTTCATAACGCCTCGGGGTCAGGGTATCCACTCAGACGATACGAAATCGTCTTCATACTGCCGCCCTCAACTCAAGAAGGCCATGTGTTCGAATCCCACTGACCGTGCGTCATAGGCGTGACCGTTTGGATTGGGCTCACAATCATGTCACATGGACACACAACGATTGGGCTCCAGTTCTCTTTACTGATGAGTCCCGATATTGCTTGGACTTTACTGACAGGAGGCAACAGGTGTGGCGAAGACAACGTGAGCGATTTAATGATGCCTACATCAACGAACACGACCGTTATGGTGGCGGATCAATTATGATCTGGGGAGGAATAAGCAGGAACGGCAGAACGGACCTGCATGTCATGGGGGAGAGGGACGATGACAGGGTGCGGTACAGGGATGAGATCCTCAATGCGTCACGTAAGACCATACGCTGGTGCTGTTGGCCCTGATTTCATCTTGATGGATGATAACGCCCGTGCCCATCGTGCTAGGGTGGTGAATCAATTCCTAGAGCAGGAGACAATTGTCCCCATGGACTGGCCCGCGCGTTCGCCGGACCTAAACCCTATCGCGCATGTGTGGAACATGCTGCAGGTCGCCATTTTCGGTCGTGGGGCACAACCCACAACTCTAGAAGAGCTCAGAAATGCCCTTGTTGAAGAATGGAACAACATTCCATTTGCAAGCATCCGGGTTCTGATTGACAGTATGATCTGCGTTGTCAAGCGTCATTCAAGCTAGGGGAGGCCATACCCGTTATTGACATTAACTGTGGTAATGAAACATCAAACGAACACTGTCTGTTTTCACTTTACATGTCAGAGGTGAAACCATGAAGTGTGAAGGAAAAAAAAAAGTGTGAGGCTGCACGCTCATTTAATGTCATTAAATGCACTTGCAAATGTGTTTTGTGTCTGACTGCATGTCATTTTATCAATATATTGTTCATCAGTGGCAGTTAGCAAATTTGCATGTCATTTCAAAAAAAAATTTTAGTATATATATATATATCAAATTTTTCATAGGAATTTTTTGTGAAATATATATATTTGGTAACTCACTGATGAACAATATTTGATAAAATGACATGCATCAGACACAAAACACATTTGCACGTGCATTTCATGACATTAATGAGCGTGCAGCCTCACATTTTGGCTTTGACTAACACTTCACCATTTCAACTCAGACGTGTGTGTTGCTTGTTGGTGAAAATTTGGAAGTTCCCAAATTTTTTGCATTACATTTAGCAATAACAATGTCTCCTCAACGTCTTAGGCGTCGATTGACTTCAGAGCAATTGGGAAGATGCATCGGAATGCTTGACTCTGGCTTCTCACAACGCCACGTTGCTAATGCACTTAACGTCAGCCAAAGCGTTGTGAACAGAGCGTGGAACCGGCATCAAACGTTTGGTACAGCAGCACGCCGTCATGGGGGTGGTTGTCAGAGATCGACTACACAACGACAAGACCACTTTCTCACACTTCAGGCACGATGTCAGCCTTTCTGGACAGCCACCACCCTACGAAATGACCTTCATAACGCCTCGGGGGTCAGGGTATCCACTCAGACGATACGGACATGTCTTCATACTGCTGGCCTCAACTCAAAAAGGCCATGTGTTGAATCCCACTGACCGTGCGTCATAGGCGTGACCGTTTGGATTGGGCTCACGATCATGTCACATGGACACACAACGATTGGGCTCCAGTTCTCTTCACTGATGAGTCCCGATATTGCTTGGACTTTACTGGCAGGAGGCAACAGGTGTGGCGAAGACAACGTGAGCGATTTAATGATGCCTACTTCAACGAACACGACCGTTATGGTGGCGGATCAATTATGGTCTGGGGAGGAATAAGCAGGAACGGCAGAACGGACCTGCATGTCATGGGGAGAGGGACGATGACAGGGGTACGGTGCAGGGATGAGATCCTCAATGTGTATGCGTAAGACCATACGCTGGTGCTGTTGGCCCTGATTTCATCTTGATGGATGGTAACGCCCGTCCCCATCGTGCTAGGGTGGTGAATCAATTCCTAGAGCAGGAGACAATTGTCCGCATGGACTGGCCCGCGCGTTCGCCGGACCCAAACCCTATCGAGCATGTGTGGAACATGCTACAGGTCGCCATTTCCGGTCGTAGGGCACAACCCACAACTCTAGAAGAGCTCGGAAATGCCCTTGTTGAAGAATGGAACAACATTCCAATTGCAAGCATCCGGGTTCTGATTGACAGTATGACCTGACGTTGTCAAGCCGTCATTCAAGCTAGGGGAGGCCATACCCGTTATTGACATTAACTGTGGTAATGAAACATCAAACGAACACTGTCTGTTTTCACTTTACATGTCAGAGGTGAAACCATGAAGTGTTCGTGAAAATAAAAGTGTGAGGCTGCACGCTCATTTAATGTCATTAAATGCACTTGCAAATGTGTTTTGTTTCTGACTGCATGTCATTTATCCAATATATTGTTCATCAGTGGCAGTTACCAAATTTGCATGTCATTTCACAAAAAAATTCCTATGATCCCTATCAAATTTTGAGTAGTATATAGATATACGCACACACACACACACACGAGCCAAAACATTCAAACCACTCATAGGTGAACCAAATAATGATGATCATCTTGTGACAATGGCAATTGTTGACATCTCATCCTCAAAGCCCAAGTCAGATGTATAGAAGAAATTTGGATTAATTTTAGACGGTGACCACAATTATCCGTCACTTTAATGCTCTTAGAGTTTTGCATTTTACGTTTGCTTCGTCTGTCAGCCTAACTGTAAATTATAATAAGCACATTTCAAGCGAAATGCGGAGTTGTGTATTTGAGAACAAAAGTGGGACAGGTATTGCAGGTTTTGTTTTTGTGGGTCAGTTTCGTTCAAAATTTATTTTGAGATAATTGCAGCTAACGAGTTGATCCACGCCGGACTTACCCAAACGTCTGAAGTGCTCTAAACATTTTTTCTATACTGAGCAAGAAAGGAAACTAAAATTAATATAAGACTGGCCAGAAACTAATAATCTGTGTGATTATTATAAAAATCTCATTTACTATTAGAACATGCTCATTTACGCTAATTTCCTAAAACAATTTTGCTGCCACTTCTATGTAGTAACCATGTGAGTATATTAACTAATTTGCATTTCCTATTTTTGATTGAACGGAAGTTCATGCAGTTACAGGCATGATATGCCATGGTCTCCTAACAGCTATCCCATCGGGGGGGATCATCGAGAACACTGCAAGAGTGGCACAGTTCGCATGTATGAAGGAGTCATGGCTTTATCCTGAATAATTTGCGAATACCTAAACGTGTAATCTGTGCCCACAGAATCACTAATCACCAGGATGTCGATGAACTAGGTTCCCTCACGATGTAAATAAATCAGAGCATTCAATGATCAGGCACACAGCTGCACAGGTGTGCAGGCGATCGAACTCACCATTATGACGGCTATTTTTTATATATTTTGATTTACATGTTTCATGGTGTAAACGTTTTATTTTTAATTGTTTGCATGTCTGCACCCTGCTGCTCATCCCTTTGTGTGTAACAAGCCGAGGGTAAGTTGTGCACTCGGCTACGAAGGCTCATAATTCTATCGTAATAATGCGCCCTTAAGATGGCAGTTAAAAACTGACTATTAACTTCAGACCAGGTTTTTGTTGGTCAATCGCTTAAGTGCTTTATGCTACCTCATTTTAAGACTTACATGCCCATGGTCACTCAATTTGGTGCAAATGCATTAGGAATTTATGCAGTGTGGACGCTGGATGGGAAAATGGTATCTGCGTCAGTCGTAAAGTAGTGAAGACATTTGCATTATGCTTTGCATTGGTGTGAGATTGAGGCCCTAGAATTTAGTGCAAACCAGCCTTCAGGAAAAAAGAGGGCTCGAGAAGCCTTTTAGGAAATAGAGAAAAGAAATAATGTTACCACCTCTAGGTGGATGATGTGCATAGCATGAGACATTGAAGCCCCCGGATAAAAAAGCAAAAAAGCATTGAAGAAAATAGTGACCCTTGGAAATCAATCAATTGCATTTATTCTACATAAAGAGCCATAGTTTAATACCAGTACTTGATACTTCGCCTGTTTTATGCATGATTGTGAGGGCGTTTTTGTTTCGATGTTTATTAAAACGAATCCGGTCCACAGTAAGTACTCGAAAACAGACTATAGCCATTTACTGGCCAGATCAAGGCTAATGACATGGCTAGTGAATGTTCTCCTCACCCATTATCTGACTAGTTTAATTCATAAAGGTTATTACTTGGGATGTACAGTAAGTTATATAACCGTTGAAGTGGCTTTAAGTGATTTTATATAACAAATGGGAATCAGGTTTATAGCCTACCTCTTCATGACGCCACTACTCAGCTTTCTTGTCATGTGAGCAACTGATTTATTTCGCCAAGTTTACTTAATGTTGTCTTTTGCTGAAACCCGTTTGCCTCTAGGGCAGCTATTCAGAGATGAACTGTAAACTCAACACAAGACATCCTTAGGGACTAGCATACCTTTTTCACAATTGCATGTCACATTCCTTGTTTCAAAAATTAAGACAGTGGTTGATATGTCGCTTGTTTTATTTAAAAAAAATATTTAGCCATGTTTTTGAAGGGATGTAATCCTCCTGAACGAAAGAACTTTGGCTTCCACGTAATGTTCTGCATGATTATTGTTGGCCATACCAATGTGGCAGCATGGATTCTTCAACATTATGGCGTCATCAGCTATCCAGTAATTCTATACAGATCAGTGGTGAGTACCTATCGACAGTGGTCAAGGAAGAACAAGCCATGAACCAGCGACAGGGTGTTGGGCAGCCAAGGCTTATACAATCCCAATTCCGAAATAGTTGGGACGAAGTGTAAATTGTGAATAAAATCAAAATGCAATGACTTTTAGATCACGTGAGGCAATACATCATTTACAATAGAACATTTCAAATGTTGAAACTGAGACATTTTACATTTTTATCCGCAAAATTAGCTTATTTCAAATTTTCTGGCTGCAACAGGTCTCAAACAAGTTGGGACACAGGCAAAAAAAAGGCTGAAAAAGAAATTAATATACAAGAGAATCAGCTTAAAGAACATTTAGCAAGTAATTAAGTTAACTGGCATCAGGTATGTAACATGATTGGCTATAAAGGGATGTCTTAGAGAGGCTGAGTCTCTCAGAAGTAAAAGATGGCCAGAGGCTCGCCAACCTGTGAAGGCTTGCATAAAAAAATTGTGGAATACTTCAAAAACAATGTTCCTCAACATCAAATTGCAAAGGCTTTGAAGATCTCATCATCGACAGTGCATAACATCATCAAAGATTCAGAGACACTGGCTGTGTGATTATTATAAAAATCTCATTTACTATTAGAACATGCTCATTTACGCTAATTTCCTAAAGCAATTTTGCTGCCACTTCTATGTAGTAACCATGTGAGTATATTAACTAATTTGCATTTCCTATTTTTGATTGAACGGAAGTTCATGCAGTTACAGGCATGATATGCCATGGTCTCCTAACAGCTATCCCATCGGGGGGGATCATCGAGAACACTGCAAGAGTGGCACAGTTCGCATGTATGAAGGAGTCATGGCTTTATCCTGAATAATTTGCGAATACCTAAACGTGTAATCTGTGCCCACAGAATCACTAATCACCAGGATGTCGATGAACTAGGTTCCCTCACGATGTAAATAAATCAGAGCATTCAATGATCAGGCACACAGCTGCACAGGTGTGCAGGCGATCGAACTCACCATTATGACGGCTATTTTTATATATTTTGATTTACATGTTTCATGGTGTAAACGTTTTATTTTTAATTGTTTGCATGTCTGCACCCTGCTGCTCATCCCTTGTGTGTAACAAGCCGAGGGTAAGTTGTGCACTCGGCTCGAAGGCTCATAATTCTATCGTAATAATGCGCCCTTAAGATGGCAGTTAAAAAACTGACTATTAACTTCAGACCAGGTTTTTGTTGGTCAATCGCTTAAGTGCTTTATGCTACCTCATTTTAAGACTTACATGCCCATGGTCACTCAATTTGGTGCAAATGCATTAGGAATTTATGCAGTGTGGACGCTGGATGGGAAAATGGTATCTGCGTCAGTCGTAAAGTAGTGAAGACATTTGCATTATGCTTTGCATTGGTGTGAGATTGAGGCCCTAGAATTTAGTGCAAACCAGCCTTCAGGAAAAAAAGAGGGCTCGAGAAGCCTTTTAGGAAATAGAGAAAAGAAATAATGTTACCACCTCTAGGTGGATGATGTGCATAGCATGAGACATTGAAGCCCCGGATAAAAAAGCAAAAAAGCATTAAAGAAAATAGTGACCCTTGAAATCAATCAATTGCATTTATTCTACATAAAGAGCCATAGTTTAATACCAGTACTTGATACTTCGCCTGTTTTATGCATGATTGTGAGGGCGTTTTTGTTTCGATGTTTATTAAAACGAATCCGGTCCACAGTAAGTACTCGAAAACAGACTATAGCCATTTACTGGCCAGATCAAGGCTAATGACATGGCTAGTGAATGTTCTCCTCACCCATTATCTGACTAGTTTAATTCATAAAGGTTATTACTTGGGATGTACAGTAAGTTATATAACCGTTGAAGTGGCTTTAAGTGATTTTATATAACAAATGGGAATCAGGTTTATAGCCTACCTCTTCATGACGCACTACTCAGCTTTCTTGTCATGTGAGCAACTGATTTATTTTGCCAAGTTTACTTAATGTTGTCTTTGCGAAACCCGTTTGCCTCTAGGGCAGCTATTCAGAGATGAACTGTAAACTCAACACAAGACATCCTTAGGGACTAGCATACCTTTTTCACAATTGCATGTCACATTCCTTGTTTCAAAAATTAAGACAGTGGTTGATATGTCGCTTGTTTTATTTAAAAAAAATATTTAGCCATGTTTTTGAAGGGATGTAATCCTCCTTAACGAAAGAACTTTGGCTTCCACGTAATGTTCTGCATGATTATTGTTGGCCATACCAATGTGGCAGCATGGATTCTTCAACATTATGGCGTCATCAGCTATCCAGTAATTCTATACAGATCAGTGGTGAGTACCTATCGACAGTGGTCCAAGGAAGAACAAGCCATGAACCAGCGACAGGGTGTTGGGCAGCCAAGGCTTATACAATCCCAATTCCGAAATAGTTGGGACGAAGTGTAAATTGTGAATAAAATCAAAATGCAATGACTTTTAGATCACGTGAGGCAATACATCATTTACAATAGAACATTTCAAATGTTGAAACTGAGACATTTTACATTTTTATCCGCAAAATTAGCTTATTTCAAATTTTCTGGCTGCAACAGGTCCCAAACAAGTTGGGACACAGGCAAAAAAAAAGGCTGAAAAAGAAATTAATATACAAGAGAATCAGCTGCAAGAACATTTAGCAAGTAATTAAGTTAACTGGCATCAGGTATGTAACATGATTGGCTATAAAAGGGATGTCTTAGAGAGGCTGAGTCTCTCAGAAGTAAAGATGGCCAGAGGCTCGCCAACCTGTGAAGGCTTGCATAAAAAAATTGTGGAATACTTCAAAAACAATGTTCCTCAACATCAAATTGCAAAGGCTTTGAAGATCTCATCATCGACAGTGCATAACATCATCAAAAGATTCAGAGACACTGGAAAAATCTCCGTGCATAAGGGACAAGGCCGAAGACCTTTACTGGATGCCCGTGATCTTCGGGCCCTCAGACGCCACTGCATCACTCACCGGCATGATTCTGTCATTGACATTACTAAATGGGCCCAGGAATATTTCAAGAAACCACTGTCTGTAAACACAGTCTGCCATGCCATCCACAGATGCCACCTAAAACTCTATCATGCAACAATGAAGCCATTGTTGAGTGTGATCCAGAAGCGCCGCCGTGTTCTGTCGGCCAAGGCTCATTTAAAATGGACCGTCGCAAAGTGGCAAAGTGTCCTGTGGTCAGACGAGTCCAAATTTGACATTCTTGTTGGAAATCATGGGCGTTGTGTCCTTCGGGCTAAAGAGGAGAAAGACCACCCCTCCTTTTATCAGCGTTCAGTTCAAAAGCCAGCATCTCTGATGGTATGGTGATGCATTAGTGCATATGGTGTGGGACACTTGCATGTTTTAAAAAGCACCCATGAATGCTGAAAAGTATATAAAGGTTTTAAAGCAACATATGCTCCCCTCCAGACGACATCTATTCCAGGGAAGGCCTTGTGTATTTCAGCAGGATAATGCAAAGCCACATACTGCAACTATTACAACAGCATGGCTTCGGAGTAGAAGAGTCCGTGTGCTGAACTGGCCTGCCTGCAGTCCTGATCTTTCACCGATTGAGAACATTTGGCGCATAATTAAATGAAAAGTCCGTCAAAGGAGACCCAAAACTCTCCAGCAGCTGGAAGCCTGTATTAAACAAAAGTAGGATCAAATTCCAATTGCTAAACTCAAGAAACTTGTCTCCTCAATGCCCAGATGCCTCTACTCTGTGTTAAAAAGAAGAGGGGATGCTGCACCATGGTAAACAGGCCGCTGTCCCAACTTTTTTGAGACCTGTAGCAGCCATCAAATTTGAAATGAGCTCATTTTGTGGATAAAATTGTAAAATTTCTCAGCTTCAACATTTGCTATGTTATCTCTTTTCTATTGTGAATAAAATACTGGCTGGTGTGATTTGAAAGTCATTGCATTTTGATTTTATTCACATTTTACACTTTGTCCCAACTATTTCGGAATTGGGGTTGCAGATGCAGAAGGTCAATCTCACCATGTCTGAATTTACAGAAGTGCTACTGTGGCACAACTCACAACAAATTTTATTATTACTTCCATGAGGAATGTGTCAAGACACAGTTGCATTGCACCCTGCTGCATACTGAGGGTTGTAGCTGCAGAGAGGTCAGAGCGCCTATTCTATCCCAGATCTATGGCGCAAAGCTCCTACGTGTGAACATCAAAACTTTTTACATCGTGTGCATTAGCATTTTTCCTGGGGAAGAGATGGACTGACATTGTGAGCAATGGGAAGGGCTGCTTCTTTAACAAGCCTGTCACACAGGAGATTTCATTCCTTCTCTCCAACATTGAAAATGTAGCGTGGTAGTTTCACAACCTCGGTGAGAAATTCATTTTTACCTTCTAGAATAAAAGTCAAATCACATTGTGTAAATCCCTTGACACTCATGGGGACAGGAAGAAAGAACAAGAGAGTGTAATGGTATGGTAAAAAAATATGGAAAGAAATGAGGGAGTGAAAGAGAGATTGAGAGAGTGAGATTAGTGCCAAAGCCTGCTGTCAGAGCAGCTCTGCCCACACAAACTGCTGAAATGTGAATTTCTGTTCAATATTTCATTTATTTTCAGTTCAATTAATTTTTTGCTAATCTCTTTGAGGACTTCCATGGAAAGAACCTGCACCACTTCACAAAATGAGCAAAATTTATGTTTAAAAAAAAAGGAAATTTGAGTCTACCATGGCATTTGCAAGGACATTTCCGCAGCTCAGACTCACAGAATATGGGTTTTTCCTTTGGCATTTTACTGCAGTCAAAATGACTGATTGAATGAATGAATGAAATGAGACTGGCATTTGCATTAGCTTCAGTGGGAAGCAAAGTAATTTCCGATTGAAGTTAGAAGGGAAATTGTGCTCTCTTTGGGAGGGGAGGTAATACTGATGACGTGATAAAAGCCAAGGCAGGAGAGAAAGAAAATAATATTTTCACCTTGTTTGAGAGAAGTCCTTTATTGTTCCATCTGTCTACTATAAGATGCATGGAGAATAGTAAAGATTGTTCAGCCTTGTCATGCGTATTTCAGGTAATTCCATTCAGCAAAGAACTACTGTCCTTTGCTTGATTTTGAAACTGCGGCATCTTCAGAATTGGCATTTACAGAGAAATTGAGTCCAGAGAGGAGACTGATTTACACTGCAACACAAAGGACATTAAATCATGAGGAGTTCTGCTCTTAGATATGATTATTGAATAACAAAATTACCTTTGATGGGGATACACAGCTGTTGCTCCTTTAAGTTTCCCATCTGGATGCAACCCCTAACTGATTGTGCAGTGCTTCCTGCTCCTTGGCACTGGAACGCCCGTTCAGGCTTGGCCCCAGACATGATCAATTTGTCCAATAATATCTTTTGTGGCACGGGCCCAGGATTTCCTTCTTCTTTTGGGGGGAAAAACAAACTAATAAGCTTTGTAATATAATAATGGACTGGATGTGCTCCAAGTTTTCTTTCTCTGTTAGAGCTCCAGTTTGTTCAGTTGCTTGTTGGGAAAGCAGCATTGCCTATGCAGGAACCTGGGCTTGGAGAAGAAATTAAATAACACAGATGTTTTTTTTTTTTTGTTTCCTTAATTGACATCGTAGAGATAAGCAGTTCCTTTTTTTCTCTCAACATATTTTGATACATGCAGTGAAAATAGTTGTGTATATCTGACATATCAAATACCTTGGACTTAATTTTGCTAACAAAGGAAAAATAGCTCTCTCGCCATTATGTGTTTTTTCCTTGTATCTCCAAGACATATATTTCTATTTCAAAAATCTCTTCTATGTTTGCATTTGCATGGTCAAATGATGGCTGAAAGTAAAGGAGAGTCCACTGGCCTAAGGCTGCTATGAAAGTGGCTCAGGCTAGTAGATGACAGGTCCAATTTGCCATGCTTTAATATTTTAAATCCTGTTGAGATTAAATGCAAAAAAAAGAAACATGATACTGTATCATTGAATATGACCACAAACCCTGATGAAGCCAGCTTGTCTGATGAAACGTTGGTAATATTAAACTGCTTGGTATTTGTGTCACCTCAGATTTTTTGCGTGACATTTATTACCCAGAAACACTGTGAATGCGAAAGAAACAGGCAGTCATAGTGAAACACCATGGTTGACCACTTTAGAGTTCCAAATCAAACTGGTAAACTTAAAGATGTAAAGCATGACTGGAAATATACTTCAGTAACTTCACAAAGGATTTTCTGGGGCTGCCAATAATTGCGGCACACAGGTCTTGGAGAAAAATATTTATTATATTTGCTGTTATTATGGAATCACCATCCTCACTGCGTCCGTGTCTGCGTCCAACGCTGCTCCTTTGTGTTAACGGGATAACTCAAAAATCGTTGAATAGATCATTTTCAAATTTCATGTGCCTTCAGATTTTATCGTAATGGAAAACTGGATTGATTTGGGGGTTTGTATTATTAGTAATAATAAATTATTGAACCAATTAATTTCCTTGAACACCTGAGTTCCATCATATTGCCTGATATATAAGCAATATCAGCTTTAAATTTTGCCCTTTGATTCTTTCAGTCGTACAAGTTGATATTATGGAATCATCGTGTCTGGCGCAGGTCCTTCGTGATAACGCAATAACTCCAAAACTACTGAAGGGACCCCTTTCAAATTTTTATATGCCTTTAGATCTTATCAAGACAGAGTTCTTGTTTGATTTTGGGCTGTGTATTAGTTATGATGATTTAATTTATTAACTAATTAATTTCCTGGAACACCCGAGTTCTGTCAAATTGCCTAATATGTAACCAATATCTCCTTGATATTTTGTTATTTGATTCTCTCAATCACGATAAATTTTTGCGAATACTACACCAAAAATGTCAATATATTAAAAATAAGTGGATAAATTTGATACTGACCACATGAAAAATGGTTGAGTATTTTTCATTATTAAAGAGTAAATATTGGCAGTCTGAAAACACACACACACTCACACACACGTATATACGATAAAATTGGGTTCAATTTGTTATTAAAAAGTCAATACTGTAGCTGGGCTTTCTTTTTGGGTAGCTTTCACTTGGGGGTTTTGCCAGTATACCCTTTGCTGCTGGGGGCAACAGTGGAGGCATTTTTCATGTCAACATTTATTTCTTTCAATAATTTTATGTCAATGAAAAGGTAGGATTTGAGTGAATATTTTGAGTGAAAGACCAAGATGTTAGGGTTTTCACCCTGCAGTCCCTCACCTATGGCTTGTTCTCACCTCCACCTTAACCAGCTGCATCTGTTGCTCGTTAAGGTGGAGGTGATTGGTTAGGTATATAGGGCTGGCTGTTGCCAGTCCTCATTGTGGCTGCATTCCCTTGTTTTTATCCTGTGCTATGGCACCCCTGGTTTAATCTTTGTTTTATGTTATTTATTAAAGTTTTTAAGTGTTTCCAGCCTGTGCATGTGAGTCCTTCTCCTTTTAGGCCCATGGTCCTGGCTCCCGCCGGATTGCAGCATTCATCCGGCGGGAGCAAAACCATGACACAAGACAATAAACAGTGGAGACAGTTTTTTTCATTTTTTCCAAGAGTGCCAATAATTCTGGAGGTCAGTGTAAATTGACCTTGCTATAATCTTGATATGTTATCTTAAAAATCTGTTATGAAAATGTTTTTGTTTCGATGGAATATGGCTTTCAACCTGAAGCTTGACCATATATGTTTCAAGTTGGCTTGGGATCCACATAATTATGCTCCATTTCAACAAAAAGCTTTCCTCCAAAAAGGATTTGAGAAAGACCGAGGACAGTGGATTACTAGGTAAAGTGATATATGGACATGACAGTTTTTTATGAGTGAATTTCCCAATTTTGCAGTTTCCTGTTCAGAGTATGGAGCTGACTAGGCTGTTGTGGTGGCAAAAAAAAACACCGACCACTGAAACCGAAAAAAAAATACACCGGTACAACCGGATACACCAGTTATTATATGGCGCTTTTTCCATGACTTAAGTTGAAGTAGTTTTCTTATTTTTTTCTTATTTATTGTTTACATTTGGAAAGCCTTGTTACATTTGTGAATGCATCCAGAGGGGCATCACGAGAAAAGTTGACATTATGTGTTAATTCCATGACAGGAGATATGTCATCCAATATGCCTAAAATTAGTTTGGGGGAAATATAGCCCGCATATATAGGTATCGGTGGATATCAGAATCGGAAATTAAGAGTCGACCAATATCGGCATATCGGATATCGACAAAAAAGCCAATATCGGACATCCCTAATTTATTATTTTCTAATAGTAACTGATTTTGGCACTGTTTTCACAGTTTTCTGTGTGTTTCCATGCTGCCTGCAGGTGGCGATATAGGGGCAATTTGACCAGGTGAACGATTCCCCACCTTTTTCATGTGTTAGCGCGTCATGGCAGTAACATGAAATAGAAATATTTGGGGCATATTGTCCAGTCACCACACCACCTAAAATTGTTCTGATCATAGGTTTGGTTAAATTTATTGATTCAACCATGGAAAAGCATCTGAAAGACTTAAAAACAACAACTATTGTTTCAAAACAGTGATGAAGCCAGTATTAAACCTGAGTCTCCTCGCACTATTTAGGGAATCGGAGCACTTGGAACGTAGGCCTACAAGATGCAAAATAATAGAATTTAGGAACGATTCTAACCACCAAGAGATGACTGCTAAAAACAACAAAAATAACAAAATAAAGCCAAACTGCGTAAGCAAATAGTCCAACAGTTTAAGAACAACGTTTATCAACATGCAATTGCAAGGAATTTAGGGATTTTATCATCCACAGTCCATAATATCATCAAAAGATTCAGAGAATCCAGAGAAATTTCTACATGTAAGTGGCAAGGCCGAAAACCAACATTGAATGCCCGTGGCCGTCGGTCCCTCAATGTGAATAACACTCGAAGGGAAGCAAGTGAAATATTTTGCCATTTTGCCTTCACTAGTTAGGCTAGTTACAAACAATCGATGCATATGTTTTCGCTGAGAAGACAGAATTACACCAATGGCGACACTGATGCATATGTTAACATAGTACTTTTTTCCACAGTGGGCTTCTGTATGCAATTCTAGATGTAGCTACAAACCAGTAGCTATGCTGCTTAGAACATGATTCCTTCATGCCACCCAGCACAGGCATTTATAACATTAGATAATATAAAGGAAGTGGCTATTCGCCCCGTAGCGGGGTGAATTAGGGGAAAGATATCAGCTATCTATCCCACAGCGAGGCGGATGAGAGATTTCATTTTATGATCCGCCCCACTCTTAACTTTCGCTCTGAAGCGCTGCAGGGCAAATAGCCTCTTCCCTGATATAAAATATGTAGCCAGATGGTGACAGATTTTGTAATGGCATGATGTAATCTGCTTAGAAACTTTAATGTGAAAAAAGCTGGCTAGGTAGCTGGCCAGCTAAATAGCCAACAATCGGATTCCAAATATCATTCGCTTAGCCGAAAGAAGTACAGTTAGCTTGTCATTGAAGTTGGTTTGGAGGAAAACGCCGATATAACAAATGTTATATAAATAACTTGATTATGTCTAATTTTGCAAGTTTAAGGGTTTGCTGCATTGCGTAATATGATTTATTTCAAAGTCTAGCTAAAGTATTGTCTGACTCATGGCCAAGTGACGTTAGACAGCATGCTGGATCCAGTGTTATTTTTAGCTCAGTAACGATATGAACGATTCTACCCACTGAGAGATGACTGCTAAAACAACAAAATAACTACCTACAGCGTCATAGGTGCACCTGGGCTGGCTCCTCTGTCCCAAGATCAACAGGAGCAGTCGGAGCTAGGGCAGGCGGTAAGCCCATTCCGGCTGTGCTTGTTGTGACCTGCTGGGGTAACATCAACTGTGGCGGAGCAAGCCGATTCGGTTCGGACTCGGCAACATCTTTGCTGCAGCTGGGGCTACTGGCATCGGTTGAGGTGTTCTGCTTTTTCTTAAAAAGCCAAAAAGCCATCTTCTGATATCCATTTTCTGACCTGCTTTTTTGGCTAATGTTAAGGAAGCTATTTAAGGCAATGGTGAAATTATAAACTTTTTAGCAAGCTGGCTCACTTGGGTGTTACCGGTTTTCACTGATTGATTTTTTTTTTTCGCATCACATACAGCGTGCCGCGAGGAATCTATTGACAACGCACAACAAGCAGCGCTGTCCAGGGAACTGAAATAGCAGCGCTGTGTTTCAGAGCCATGGGAAGCCTTGTCCTGTGCGTTGTCTCGGCCAATAGTTTGCTCTTTTCTTATAGGATACATAAAACTTAAACTAGAAGGGCAGAAAATACAACTGAGGGGGCAAAACTCCCTTTAGCACCCGCAGTGTTTTCGGTGTATGAGCTTTTTAAACCGGCAGTGTCGGTGGTTAAGAAGCACCGGTTTTTTTCGATGCACCGGTGGACCACAACAGCCTAGAGCTGACTTCGATGAAAGCTGGGCTGGACAAAGATTTGAATGTGGAAGATGAGCTTTGAGATTTTACAAAGCGAAATGCACAACAAAAGACCTGTTTCATTGGCAGACCTGAAGTGTATGAGTGGAGAACATACTGTCGGTCAATCAGGAGAGACCAATGAAATGCACAAACATGATAATTTATTACAGATTACAGAGTGAACAGATTAATGGTTGTGATGATAGCTTTAACAAAGTCTTTGGAGCTTGGACTCAACAGTGAGATTTTGTAATTGAGGAGCATCTTGCCTGAGCTGCAGCAGTATAAATCCCCCATGGAATCCAGATACTGGTGGTAGCAGTGGCTGATGTGGCTGTCTGATAGGCTGATAAGGATGATGAATGATGGTGACCCTTCGAAGACAGGCCGGTCACAAAGAGGTGGAAGGTATGCACAACAGCAGCCTGAATGTACAAAAGGAAGAGAGAGAATCATTTAAGAAGACAGCAGCAAGATGATAGGCTACCAGCGTAGGTGTCACAGGGGTATTGGATAGATGTGATGAGCTGATTGGACAGCTGATGTCTCTCTTGGCAGCCCCACATGACCACAGCTGGAATTATGAGAGAATCTGTGAGAATAGTGAAAGCAAATTGAATGAAATTACACTACTGGCAGAAACATGCAAAAGGAGAGTCTTCCTGACTGAAATTTTGCTAGTGCTTCCTCAGACTCATGGCCAAGAGTAAAGCAAGTTTGAATCCCCTAAATGAAAATGAGTAATTTTACTAAACAGTAAATCAATTTAATCATTTTATTCAAGCAATAAATACAGCATTGACAGGTTTTTTTCCTCGACTTGGCGAAAAGCTATAAAGCTTGTGCTATTCTCAATATTACTTGTATTTTTAGTGATTTTCTGCATTGATTACATTCTTGCATTTTTAAAAAAAAAAATTTTATCTAGCCCTGCGTCAGTGTATTGTGTTCCATTGCTGCTAATGTTCTGAGATTGTATAGCAAACAGCTGGTTAGCACAGTGATAATGTAAAAGAGAACAAAATAATTCAAATATAACTTGTATATCAAGTATGAAATATTGTATTTGTTCTCATTCTTATTATTGATTCTCATTCTATTGGATGTTTGTCTCCTTTAATTGGTTTACTTGCGTGTTCGTTACTCCCCTGGCTGCATCTTCTTTCATGGTTATTCTCTAATGACCATGGGATGGGTATTTAAGCCCTCTGCTTTGTGTTGCAAGTTGCTGGATTGTAATTTGCCTTTTTATGTTATGATCTGTATCTGTCTGGTTTTGTATTTATTATTTTTCATGTTTATTTATTCATTCCTTTATTGCATTGCACATTGTCTCCCCTGTAATGTCTGATGTGATTTGAGTTATCATGCCTCTGCACTCCCCTGTCTGCGTGCAGACACGCTTCGGGTGATTTCGGAAGTTTTCCGGTATTTCACGAACTTCCTTCAAGTCTCGTTTTACCTTTTTTCCCGCTGTTCTGAAATTACCATATTAATTAACCGCTAGGCTGCTTAGTTGGTACTGGTAATTTTACTGTATACTAATCCCTTTGTCTGTACATAAATTAACCAACTAACATTCACGTATTTTGATTAGGTGTGTAGATATCACTGTTTACTAATATAACTAACTCTGCCCCGCTCTGCTCTGTTCTGTAACTCAGCCCCTTTTGCTTTCCCTGCACTCTGCTTTGATTACAGCTTACGCACCTCAGGTGCGCTTCTCTCTCTGTCCTGGAATCTTAACTGTGCACTTAGAACTCCTTGACCGGAGCTCTTTGTCTGTCATAGGTTGTCTGCGTTGATCCTGTCCGCGTTTTGGTTTTTGCCAATTGTTTGTGGTTTAGGACTTCCCCATGTGTGCTTACCTCTGTAATTAGTCTTATCCAAGTCACCTGTTCCCTGCATAGCATGTGACTTCCCTCTTGTCTATTTAAAGTCTTCACTGCAGTTCATTCCTTGTCAGAACGTTGATCAATTTACATCTGTGCAGAGCTCCTCGTATGCCTTTTGTTTATTACTTCTTCACGACTGTTTTGCCCGACCTCGAGTTTGCCATTGCCCTTCTGTTCCTGTTTTGCCTTTTTGGATTTTGACCTGTTTTTGTACGACCACGATTTCTGTTTTGGATGCCCTGTGTATGACCTACCTTTCTGGATTTCGACCACGAGTTTTGGCTTACTGTCTATGTACCGTTGCACATCTGCCTTACTGGTTTTGACTCCTGCCTGTCCTGTCGACTATGCTTTTTGGACATAGTTTTTGGCTTGGCAATCCTTGTGTCTTCTGGTCCTGACCCTTCTTGCAATAAAGGCTTACGATTTTTGAATTATTCCTGAGTTGCGACTGGTTCCTCTGAGCCTATCATTACAGTTTGCGCTTAGAACCAGTTAGTATTCCTGGTAGAAACCTCTGAGCCTTTGTTAAGTGCAACGTGTACTTTAATGACAGCAATTTCCAGAGGCTTTCTTCTTTACTTAGTTAACTTGAACAAACTTCCAAGCCTATTTAGAGTCCGGGATTAGGACCGCATTCAAGTAAATCCAGCTCAAGTTAGTTTGTCAGTCCAGTTAAGTAGGAACATGCTCTCAAGTCGAATCAGGGTCCAGGATTGGGGCTGCGTTCTTGTAAACCCTTCCAAGTATGTTCCTCTATCCGCTTTATTAGGAATAAGCTCCCAATCCTTCTGTGGTCATCCGGATTGGAACCAAGTTCCTCTCAAGCTACTCCATCTATCTGTGGGACAGTTTGATGCTGGCAAAGTGGCTGCAGTCACAGAAGCCACCAGCAGGCGATTGACAGCTCGGCTTTGCCCACAACATCTGTACTGAACTCTGCTATCCTATTCCAGGGTGCTATCTGCACTCTTTCTTCTGGGGTTTTGTCCCCAGATTACCATATAAGTTTCAATAAACTTCCTATTGGATTGTATTCTGTCTGGTCTGGACCATAACAGAATAACTGACAACTAATTTGTCACTTTGGCAGATTGAGTGTTCAGCTTCCCTTATTTTGTGAAAATTAGTTGGCATTCTTACTTGTCTATGCAATGGTATCCTCTACAATTGAGGCAAACAGTCGTCTACCTGAATAATCGTTGACAGAATGATATTGCACGATCCAAGGACAATGAATTTGTTTGCAAGGTTTTAATAGCAAATGCTAATAAGTGTGCTTGTTGTTAGAACCCATAATTTGTCTCTCATGATCGTGGTGCGAAAAGATTACCTGTTCACACTCTCAGATATATATATATATATAAACTTTTTTTTTTTTTTTTGCCACAGGGTTCGCATTTTAATAATTTGTCAACCAGAGCACTCAGAGAGCTCATACCTTTACCAAGGCACAATAGTCCCCTACATGTCTGGGACACATACAAGTAGTGTTATTATGTACCACCACCTGAGTCAAAAAAAAGTTCCCGGATCTAGAATTTGATCCGGATTACTCCCAAACTGAAATCATGAAATTTTACCAACAAAAAAAACAAACATACTTACAAACAAACTAAAGGTAAAACATAACCTCCTTGGTGGAGGTAATAACTGAATATAAAGGGTTTTGCGAGGGTATATACAGGGACAATGCTAGTACAGGTGATAGACCGCATTAAGTGATTTGGTGCAGAATTGTAAGCCATCTGTGTTGTTTGAACTGAGATAGGAAAACCACAGATATGAAAAAATATAAAACCTAAGTTCCTGTCCTTAACAGTCATCCTCATGATTGGGGCTCTTTGCGGTGCAAAGCTCTCCAAGCTTAGCAGAAGTAAATTCTCTCCCTGTGATTTCCCGCAAACACCTGTCAGGCTAAGCTTAGCTATTTGGTTTGATTTAACACAATTTTTGAACGTTTCAGTGGGGAAAGCTTTGCCCTCGGAATTAAAGAGTACATAATGTGCTTCCCCGGGTAATTTTCCTTGTGTCACTACTAATGACAATGTTATTAAGATTCAATCAGGGTCCTCTTTCTAGGTTTGTCACCTTGCTCTGTGATCTACCACACTGTTACAGTGCAGGCAGAATACTTGCTCTTCCCCTTTCTGACAGGAAGCAGTAAACTCAAAAAAGTGATCATGAATTGCTATTTATATGAAGAAAGAATTCAATTTAATGTAACTTGATGTAATTAGGTCTCTGTGCTATCAAAAAAAAAAAAAGTGGATTTGTTCAAAACAAAAAAATTCAGTTGAAAAATCTTGAAACAATTAAATGTGACAAATTGACGCAATGTCATCACGTTGATCCAAAGTCTCAGTTTTTTCATTGTACTCCCTATCCATACTTCTACTCCAAACTACAACCCCAAGTTGGGGAGAGTCGGGACAGTAAAGAAAATGCACATAAAAACAGAACTCAGTTATTTATAAGTATACGTTAACTTGAATTTCATTGCAGACAGTATTAAGACAAGATATTAAATTTTTTGTCAGGTGAACTTCATTTTATTCGGAAATATACCCTAACTGCCACTCAGGTCTGTAATGCATTCCAAAAACAGTTTAGAGGGGACAACTTAGCTTGTTATGGTTCTGTGTTTTAATGCCATGCTTATGTGTTTGTTGCCATGTCTTTTCTTTTTTCTTTTTGCTTATTATACATCCAGGTTTTCTGTTCATGCCATTTCAGGTTTCATTGCACTTGTCACCCCTGTCTTGTGATCAGTTTGGTTCAGTCTGTTCTCCCAGTCTGTATGCTTACATGCTTCGGGTGATTTCAATGGTTTCTGGTGTTTCATATTATTACTTCAATTCTCGTTTACTTCCTTCACCTTGCTTTCCTGGATTACTAATAATACTAACATTTATATTTTGTATCATAGTTTACTAACCTAACTAATCCATGTATATATTACTAACTACTAATGAACACTTGGGTTAATTTGTAAAGCTGCACCGCTACTAATTACCACTAATTCAATCTCAGCTATTGCCCTATTCTAGTCTCCGCCACTTGCTTTACTTTCTCCGCATCTTTCTGCGTTTCCGCAAAATCTCTCACACGTGCTTAATTGCTATCCTGCACTCTTTGTCTGTGCACTTAGAACTCCTTGACTGGAGCTGTCTATCTGTCATAGGATGTCTGCGTGGATCCTGTCCGTGTCTTGGCTTTTGCCAATTGTTGTGGTTAAGGACCTCCCCATGTGTGCTTCCCTTTGTAATTAGTTCTTATCCAATTCACCTGTTCCTGCATGGCATGTGACTTCCCTCTTGTCTATTTAGAGTCTTCACTGCAGTTTGTTCCCCGTCAGAACGTTGATCAATATTCACTTGTGCAGAGCTCCTCTTATGCCTTTTGTTTATTGCTTCTTCCATGACTATTTTTGTCCGACCTTGAGATTGCCTTGCCCTTGCTATTCTTGTTTTGTCTGTTTGGATTTCGACCCATTTTTGTACGACCACGATTTCTGTTTTTGATGCCCTGTGTATGACCTACCCTTCTGGATTCTGACTATGATTTTTGGCTTACTGTTTATGTACCGTTGCACATCTGCCTCTCTGGTTCTGACCCCTGCCTTTTATTTCGACTTCGCTTTTTGGATACTGTTTTTGGCTTGGCAATTCTTGTGTCTTCTGGTCCCGACCCATTTGGTAATAAAGGCTTTCGATTTTTGGAATTTTTATTCTCGCGAGTGGTTCCTGAACACACCGCCACAGAACTACAAGGTAAAAATTTCCAATGATGATATTGGAAACAACTGATGTCTGCAGGTGACTGTAGTCATAATTTGTTTCAAAAGCAGCATCTTGGAAAAACCTTGTCCTACGGGAGTGAAGATGAGCAGAGGATCGACAATTTGCTTGCGAATGCAAGAGACAATAATTAAAAGGTTAAAGAACAATGTTCCTTAGAGAAATATAAGTCAGGGTTTAGGATATTTCACCCTCTCTGGTGCATAATATAATTAAAAGATTCAAAGACTTTGATGGAATTTCTGTGCGTTAAGGGCAAGGATGTAAGCCTAACGTAAATAAGCGTGCACTCCAATCACTCAAGTGGAGCTGCATAAAGCACTGTCTTTTCTCCATAACTGCTGGAACAACATGGACTCAGGATTACTTTTGCAAACCGTCGAGTGCTACAACTCATGGTCAAATCCACAAATGCCAGTTAAGATTGAAGAGTTTCATCACAAAAAGCAATGTATTCATTTGAAGCAATTTAGAAACATGCAATTTTTTTGTTGCTGGAAAAGTACAGAACAGTTTTCTTATTTGTTCAACTGGGTATGTCTTGCTATGCGAGTTAAAACACAATACCATGATGCAATGAAATCTAAGAATGATACATTTTGCGAAAAAGTGTCTTGTGATTTTTTTTTTTTGGCAGAAGGCAGTATTTCCACAGAGGTGCGATTTGAAGTAAAATGCCTGCCGGTCAATTATCTGCCAGTCAGTTTATCCGTTGAGAATTTCCCATCAGTGGACATATTTTCCTCCCCTGATGGCACTGAGCAGCACATTCACATTTTTGGCAGCAGTGAGCTGCACATTCAAAAAAAAAAAAACTGTATACAAAATATAGAGGAGTGTTACAAATTATTATTGTAACATGAAAATGTTTACGTCTACAACCACAATTCCAAAAAAGTTGGGATGGTGAGTAAAATGTAAATAAAAACAGAATGCAATGATGTACAAATCTCATAATTCCGTGTTTTATTCTCAATAGAACATGAACAACATATCAGATGTTGAAAGTGAGACATTTTACCATTTCATGAAAAGTATTAGTTCATTTTGAATTTGATGGCAGCAACACATCTTAAAAAAGTTGGGACAGGGCCGTGTTTACCATTGTGGAGCATCCCCTCTTTTTTTAACAAGTCTGTAAATGTCTGGGAAATGAGGAGACCAGTTACTGAAGTTTTGGAAGCGGAATATTGTCCCACTCTTGTCAGATGTAGGATTCCAGCTGCTCAACAGTCCTGGGTTTTCTTTGCTGGATTTTTCGTTTTATGATGCACCAAATGTTTTCTATTGGTGAAAAGTCTAGACTGCAGGCAGGCTGTTTCAGCACCCGGACTTTTCTACTGCGAAGCCATGCTGTTGTGATGGATGCAGTATGTGGTTTAGCATTGTTTTGTTGAAATATGCAAGACCTTCCCTAAAAGAGATGGTGTCTGGATGGGACAATATGTTGTTGTAAATCCTTTGTATACTTTTCAGCATTGATGGTGCCTTTCCAGACCTGTAAGCTGCCCACGCCATAGGCACTAATGCAACCCCAGACCATCAGAGATGCAAGCTTTTGAACTGAGCACAGACAACAAGCTGCATGGTCCCTCTCCTCTTTAGTCCACGCGACATGGCGTCCATGTTTTCCAAGAAGAATTTCAAATTTTGATTCATCTGACCACAGAACAGTTTTCCATTTTGCCTCAGTCCATTTTAAATGAGCTTTGGCCCAGAGAAGACGGTGGCGTTTCTGGATCGTGTTCACATATGGCTTCTTCTTTGCATGATACAGATTTAACTTGCATTTGTGGATTGCACGGTGAACTGTGTTCACTGACAATGATTTCTGAAAGTGTTTCTGAGCCCATGCAGTGAACTCCAGTGCAGAATCATGCCTGTTTTTAAGGCAGTGCCATCTGAGGGCCCGAAAATCAAGAGCATCCAATAGTGACCTTCGGTCTTGTTCCTTGCGCACAGAGATTTCTCCAGATTTTCTGAATCTTTTGATGATATTATGTACTGTAGATGGTGGGACATTCAAAGTCTTCCCAATTTTACATTGAGGAACATTTTTCTGAAATTGTTCTACAAATTTTAGATGCAGGTTTTCACAGGTTGGTGAATCTCAGTCCATTTTTAGTTCAGCGATACTCTACCTCTCTAAAATGCTCTTTTTTTACCCAGTCATATCACTGACCTGTTGCCAATTAACCTCATTATTTGCAAAATGCTCCTTCAGCTGTTTTCTGTTAGTACCACTTACTTTTCCAGCCTTCTGTTGCCCCTATCCCAACTTTATGAAGATGTGTTGCTGCCATCAAATTCAAAATGAGCTAATATTTTTCATGAAATGGTACACCCCAATTCCGAAATAGTTGGGATGAAGTGTAAATTGTGAATAAAATCAAAATGCAATGACTTTCAGATCACATGAGCCAATGTTTTATTTACAATAGAACATAGATAATATTTCAAATGTTGAAACTGAGACATTTTACATTTTTATCCACAAAATGAGCTTATTTTAAATTTTCTGGCAGCAACACATCTTCATAAAGTTGGGATAGGGGCAACAGAAGGGCTGAAAAAGCAGTTAATATACAAGAGAATCAGCTGAAAGAACATTTCGCAAGTAATTAAGTTAACTGGCATCAGGTGTGTAACATGATTGGCTATAAAAGGGATGTCTTAGAGAGGCTGAGTCTCTCAGAAGTAAAGATGGCCAAAAACAATGTTCCTCAAAGTCAAATTGCAAAGGCTTTGAAGTTTTCATCATCGACAGTGCATATCATCAAAAGATTCAAAGAAACTGGAAAAATCTATGTGCCTAAGGGACAAGCCCGAAGACCTTTACTGGATGCCTGTGATCTTCAGGCCCTCAGACGCCACTGCATCACTCACCAGCATGATTCTGTCATTGACATTACTAAATGGGCCCAGGAATACTTCAAGAAACCACTGTCTGTAAAAACAGTCCGTCGCGCCATCCACAGATGCCACCTAAAACTCTATCATGCAAAAAGGAAGCCATTGTTGAGCATGATCCAGAAGCGCTGCCATGTTCTGTAGGCCAAGCCTCATTTAAAATGGACTGCAGCAAACTGGCAAAGTGTCCTGTGGTCAGACGAGTCCAAATTTGACATTCTTGTTGGAAATCATGGGCATTGTGTCCTCCGGGCTAAAGAGGAGAAAGACCACCCCTCCTGTTATCAGCGTTCAGTTCAAAAGCCAGCATCTCTGATGGTATGGGGATGCATATGGTGTGGGACACTTACATGTTTTAAAAAGCACCATGAACGCTGAAAGGCATATAAAGGTTTTAGAGCAACATATGCTCCCCTCTAGATGACATCTATTCCAGGGAAGGCCTTGTGTATTTCAGCAGGACAATGCAAAACCGCATACTGCAGCTATTACAACAGCATGGCTTCATAGTAGAAGAGTCTGTGTGCTGAACTGGCTTGCCTGCAGTCCTGATCTTTCACCGATTGAGAACATTTGGCGCATAATTAAACGAAAAGTCCGTCAAAGGAGACCCAAAACTCTCCAGCAGCTGGAAGCCTGTATTAAGGGGAGGAGAAACCCAAAAAATTATGGTTTTTCACAATTTCTATCAAAATTTTAAGTTTGGTCTTAATTAAAAGTTTAATCATTCATAATTAAGAGCAGGTGGATGCGTCGCGCGTTAGGGGGGCAGAGAAGGCCAACCTAGACTCTGAAAAAGCCAAAAGAAAGAGCAAATCACTTCAATCTGCTCAAGAACAGGACAATCAGAGGGAGTAGGAGGGAGAAGTTTTTGCTTCATGGGCATTATAATGTTCTAAGTTGACTGTTACAATGATTTGGAGGTGTACTTTGACTTTAACCTGGATTTTCTCAAAACCTGATTTTTGCCCCGATTGCTATCATTTAAGGCACTATATCTCACTTATTTGTGGAGCTTTTCTCATGAAATTTTGACAGAAGTCTGTGTACATATCAGGAAGTCTACTGAACTAAAAGTTTTGGTTTAGCACTTTGGGTCTGTGAGTTATGATGATTTATATTTCATATCAAGGGGGCGAAAAATGGCAAAATCCTCTTTTACCCCACTAAATCTCCAGTATTAGGTGTAAATGCTTTATTCTAGTTCAGTAGAAGGTGTAAACAAAACTAAATCTAATAAAAAAAACCTGATTCAAATATCTTGCTTCAGTCCTGAGATATAAGGCAAAGAAATAATGGTGCAATCTGGGTGGCGGCCATCTTGAATCACATGACCTAATTATGCAAATTAGGTCAAATTCATATTTTGTGTATTTCAGGTCATATACTTTCAATACACCAAGTATGAATGATTTCTATCCAAAAAATTTTTTCCAAAAGGTTTCTCCTCCCCTTAAACAAGAGTGGGATCAAATTCCAATGGCTAAACTCAAGAAACTTGTCTCCCCAATGCCCAGACGCCTCCACTCTGTGTTATAAAGAGGAGGGGATCGTACACCATGGTAAACAGGCCCCTGTCCCAACTTTTTTGAGACCTCTAGCAGCCATCAAATTTGAAATGAACTCATTTTGTGAATAAAATTCTAAAATTTCTCAGTTTCAACATTTGCTATGTTATCTCTGTTCTATTGTGAATAAAATACTGGCTGGTGTGATTTGAAAGTCATTGCATTTTGATTTTATTCACAATTTACACTTTGTCCTAACTATTTCAGAATATATATAAATGGTATATAAATGGTACAAAATATCTCACTTTTAACATCTGATATGTTGTCTTTGTTCTATTTTGAATAAAATTTGGGTTTATGAGATTTGCAAATCATTGCATTGTTTTTATTTACATTTTTCACACCATCCCAACTTTTTTAGAATTCAGGTTGTAGACGTAAACATTTCCATGTTACATTAATAATTTGTAACACTCTTCCATATTTTGTACACTGTCTTTTTTTGGGAATGTGCAGCTCAATGCTGCCAAAAATGTGAATGTGCTGCTCAGTGCCATCAGTGGGGAAAATATGTTCACTGATGGGAAACACATTCTCAACGGATAAACTGGGGAATCTCTTTTATCTGCGGAGCACTCTGCATAGGCAGAACACTCATATTTTTGTTTTGCCTGAAACAAGAGTCACTAAACTATTGGGGCCAGTTAGCAGCGCGGGATTCTCCATCGCTAATCGGCGGCGTGGATATATCGCAGTTAGCGGAAAAACTGGCCTGGTGTTTATTGCGCTTTGGAATGAAAGCTGATATTCAAGCATGCTACACACTGGGACATATATCGCATGTCACTAAGGGTTGAACTTGGCATGACTACCAGCCCGCCAATGATGATCTTATTGGAGTGGTGGTTCAAAAATTCCAAAAATGCTGTTTATTGCATTTTATGATGAAACTCTTTCACTGTGCTTTCACTGTACGAAAAGGACATTTAATGATAACCGTTTCCAGAAGCACTGTTGACTTTTCTTGGCTTGAAGGCATCTGCAGTGGACCATATCACAGAGGAAATGAGTATTGTGGTCAGATAATGAAATAATTCTGGACTGTTTTGGAACAAATGAATGCCATGTGCCCTGGACCATAGAAGAAACGGACAATCTGGACTTTTACGAGGGAGAAGTCCAAGAGCTGTTTTCTTTAGTTGTTTGGGGTTGTGTGAGTGCCATTGACAAGCGTTACTTGCACTTCTGTGAAGGCATCATTAATGCTGACAAGTACACTTAGATTTAGGATCAACAAATGCTGCATTCAAAATGGCATTGTTTCCAGGGACATCCCTAAATATTTCAACAAACAATGCAAAACCGCATTTTGTGCACATTACCAATGCATTGCTCCATTACAAGAGGGTCTGGTTGCTGGACTAGCCTCCCAGTATTCCCAATTTATCCCCAATAGAGAACATAAAATGTAACCATGAGGATCCCATACAGTTGCACACTTTAATACTTGTTCATAGGTTCAAGGGGACAAAATTACACCTGAAACAGGAAATCACCGTGGAATCTTCAGTCCCTAAACTTTTATGAAGTGTCATAAAAAAAAGGAAAGGTAACATTAAAAAGTTGTAAATACTTTACTGCCCCCACTTTAAAATATGTTGCATGAATCAAAATTGAAAACTGATAAGTTTAAAAAATCTATAAAATTCACGTGCTGAAACATGAAATAATGTGCTGTTGTATTGCTTTCAACGTTATGAAACGTCAAAGTTAATTTACAAACCATTGCTTTCTGTTACCCTTTAATGTCCCAGGCCCGATTTGATGCCACCTGACTCAGATGAGAAGCTAGGTGCCTTTTGGTACTTTGGCAACTCAAAAGGTTAAAGGGTGGTAGTACTACTACTACTATCTCTGCTGATGCCCCTTAATAATTGGAGTTTTATCTGAAATAAATACTAGAATGATAGCTGCTTCACTTTTCTGCCTTTTTTAATTTATTAAAGTTTCCCTGATCATCATAAAGATTCCTTCATTGTCATTGCACCCATGACATTATATTTTTTCGGGATTGAATTTGTCCCTTTACTTAGCGTTCGAGTACCCTTGAGTTACGATCTGCAAGGGGACCTGCGCATTAAATGTAAGGAAGACCTACCAATTTCATATTTAGGCTCTTCAAGGTAACGGGCCACCATGACCTAGGGAAGGGAGAGTTCCGAAAAAATACTTAAAATAAACGGCCTTCAAGAATTAAGTCAACATCTTGTTATATTAACATTTCATGTTTAAGAATATTATTGAGCAGCTACAGTCCATTTACAACATGGGTGGAACTTGTTAACCGTGGCAATTAAATCTTCAAAAGCAATGGTTTCCAACCTAACTTTTGAAATGGCAGTTTTGTTTTGTATGCTCGGTGGGCTATATGCTTTAGTTACAAACACACATTTTCCTTGATGAGACTGTGAACATGTGAACATTTTTAAAGTAGAGAGCGCTGTTCTTGCCATAAAGTGAATCTGGAATGTGCTTGGAGGACGAGTCATAGAAATTTTATCTAATTATTTGTGACGTTTGTGATTTTATTGATTACTCAATCTTTCTGATTGAAGCAAAGAAGGTACTATAGAATGAGAGTTTTTCAAGTGGGATATGGCGTACATATTTCCCAGCAAGGGGAAAAAAATTCCAAAGCAGGCTACCTGGCTACAGAAAAAAAAAATCACTTGAAGATATCAGTGACATTTTTTATACTACATAGCGATACAGGATTTCACCTGTTTCACCTATTTTGCCTGCTCATATTATGACCTATGGTTGCAAATATGTTTTTGCTTTTCTGTTTATCACCCAAAAACCAGCTCAAACCCTACAGTTAATGGAGTAAACATGCAATGAATGTTACTATTGGGCAGAAGTGTATGTGCATCTTTCTGGAGTTATATATTGACGGTACAATTGAGCTTAGTTTTGCAAAACACTTTATCAAGTTTAGCGATGCAAGCTTCTTATTACCCGCTTTGAATTTTAAAGCAAAAGTTTTTTTCACTGTCAGCTTCAATGCTTCTGATCCCATCCAGCTTAATCTCCCTGGTTGCAACCATTTCGAAGCAGAGATTTGTAAATAGATGTGCTAGTGATATAGCCATATGGAGCTAGAGAGCCTGCGAGAAAGTGTTATGATGCAGACCAGGAATCAAGTGTGGAAGCAGAATAGAACCCATTTGTAAGGTTTATTCATAGTAATATGGTAACAGAGGGACAAAACCCAGGAAGAAGGCACAGTTAAACTCAAATGCTGTAGGCAAAGCAGGGCAAAGCCTAATCTCAGGCCAGTGACTCTCCGGGTTGACTACCAGGTGTAGTGTACATTTTGCCTGGGCAGAGCTGTCTACAAGGAAGATGTAGTAGCTTGAGGGGAACTTGGTTCCAATCCTGATGACCATAGAAGGATTGGAAGCTTGTTCCTGACAAACTGGATGGAGGAACAGACTTGGACGAAGTTAACAGGAACGCGGTCCCAATCCTGGATTCTGAATTAGGTTTGGGAGCTCGTTCCTATTAAACTGGACAAAGCAGCAGACTTGAACTGGGTTAACTCGAACGCGGCCCCAATCCTGGACCCTGAATAGGCTTCAGAGCTTGTTTGAATAAACTAATTAAAGAGGAAGACTTCCCCAAACTACTGTCATTAAAGGTTATGTTTAACTTTCAGAAGACAAAGAGTTTATACTAGGAAATACTGACTGGTTCTGAGCACGAATGCAAATTACCATCCAGCAACTTGCAACTCAAAGCGTGGGCTTCAAATACACATCACAGGTACATCAGGAAGTATCAATGAAACAAGACGCTGCCAGGGGTGAGAGCACACATGAGACATAAACCAATCAAAGGAGACATGCTTCTAATAGACATAGATTGGGAGGAGAAACGGAAGGCATTCACGCAAGGGTTGAGACAGGGAAGCATGGTAAGATCATATGACTAACAAGGATAGTTATTCCATCACTTTTCCCAGAAAAAAAAAATATCAGAAGTTATTAGGAATTTTAAATGGTTTACGTCTGGCCCCAAAGGTTGCAGCATTTTTTGTTGGTTTTTTGGTGTTGCTGTCTTAAATATCGTAGGAGTAACATACAAAAATTATTGATAAGAAAAATGGTTAAATATTTGTCGGAAATGTTTCATATTTATACAATAAGAAAATAACATAAGTCTAAGTCAAAAAGAAATGTTTGAGGAGGCAAGCAGAGTCAGCAGTCTATTAGGTGACAGACAACTTGGGACAATATGGCACCCCTCAGTGCTGAATGTACAATGTTCAATTTGTTAAGATTTCAAGCCAGACAGGTGAATGATCCAGGAGCTATGGAAAATGACAGATTTTTCAAAGTTTCCAAAATGGCGACCTTATAGAGCAAGATGGGTCAATTAAATCTTCATAATTACTTGTCATACCATGAAGTCAGCTAAAAAAGATTCATGTCAATCGGCTTGTTGAGATATTGCCAATTTTACATTTTTTGTTAATTACAGCACAGCTCAGCTATCAATTGACACTAAACTTTAGGGGAGCCACAAAATGTGGTCAAACAATTTTAAACAATTGAGGATGCTAGTGCTAAAAGGGGGTCAAGTGCCATCAGTGACATTTTGAGAAAATGAGCAAAAACACTTTTTTTCGCCTATGTGGGTAAACTGCTCAATGCATGGTCATTTTCATTAGAGTTGTCCATTCTAAGCATAAAGAGCATGAGTTCTGGTGAAAAATCATAAAAATTCATACTTTTTGGGCACTTTTTCTAATTTTATTATTCAAGAAGGGGGTCAAGTCCACTTTGGACTTGACCCCCTTCTTGCTTTCACAAATTTCTATACATGTACAGGAATAGATTTTCAGGCTTATTTTGCCAAAATCCCTGATTAATTTGAGTCTTTTTCAAAACTTATGGATTTCTTGTTCAGGAAACATTTTCTGGTCCACCCAGTAGCTATGGCTTTGTTAAAGACCTGCCTGCCTATCTACCCAATAGGCACAGGCTACAGCTTGATAAGGAAATGGGTCGGTGTGTCAGAAATATAAAATGCACAATATAGGCATATTATTATAGACTCAGAATCCAAACCTTGAAAAAGAAATCTCTTTCATGCACCATCTTTGTGGGTGTTGGAGGTCTGTGTACATACTGTGTACATTTGTGATACTTGCAAGAAGGGGGCCAAGTCCAGAGGGTTGAAAAAGAGGGGCCCTTTTTAAAATCATGTTTCAACAATAGTTTAGACTATTCATTTTACAACTTACCATCAGAAAAATCAAAATACTTACTTTTCCTCCTCCTCAAGATGGGCCAAATTTGGACATTTGTTGCACACTTCACATGTTTTTCATGGAGGCCGCCATCTTGGATTTAAATGTTTTTCAATGCAACAACGAGGCTAAGTCCAGGCATGGAGTTCACTACCCTCTGGCACAAGTGAAATCCCTCTAAAATAACCAGGTAGACATGCTGCTAGCTCAATGAGACTTACGGGGAAGATGCAGAGAGACATCTAGGGCCCTATCTTACGCCAGAGTCCCTAAACCCGTTATTTGGGGATTTCACATTGCGTAAGAGGCGTTCCCCCGCGTAAGTTGCTATCTTGCACACCTGCCTATATCCCTAGAACACCAGCGCTACCCGTTATATTATGCATAGGCGTGGTTTGGGCGTTGCGCCAGTTAAACCAATCAGTGTGCCAGGTGCCACTGCCTTTTGGAGCAGGCTGCGCTATCCCAAATCCTCAAACCGAAAAAATGATGGAGAGAGGAAGGTCGCCACGTTTCTCTGTTGACAAAGTTAAATTGCCCGTGCATGAGGTCAAATCCAGTCAGGGGAGGATCTGTTTTTGTTAAGTTAATCATGAATTGTATTATTATTATTATTATTACTTTACATTGACAAATTGTTTAATGTCTGGTATGTAGTAAAAAAAAAAAAAATCAAGCCTACCCCTTTTGTGATGGAAACTTCAAAAAAAAAAAAAAAAAAAAAGCGTTTCGCCATGCACTTCCAACTCTCTCCCCCGTCTGAAATGAAGCATAGAACAAAATCCCATTTTAGAAAACTAAAATTAGGTATATGCACTGGCACTCAGCGACGTAACTTTTTTTTTTTTTTCCCCAGCGAAGCGGCATTTCAGAACTCTTTTTAATGAAGGTAATTCTCGTGACAAGTACGTGGTTTCGTCTGTTTACATTTTCCAATCGGACAGTTGTCTATTTTTTTTTACAGCAAGTTGCGTGACCGTGCTGCAAAAACAGGTGTACATACTTGTCGCCGAAATTACCTTCATTCGCAAGAGAGTTCTGAAATGCCGCTCTCGCTGGAAAAAAATTTCCGTTGCTGAGTGCTAATGCATAGGGCTCTTGTGAAAGCCCAAATGCGGGTAGCGCGTGGTTTTAGGACCCGCTGCATGCTTTCCCTAAAGTGTGTGGTCAAGATAGCAATTTTAGGGAAAGCGCATAAACACGCCCACGGGCACACCTACAGGCGCAAACAAAGGATTAGACATAATGCATAGCGGGTAGTGTGGCCGCAAGATATCGTTTAGGGATAGTGGAAGCTGCTAAATGCGTAATTCACGGGTTGCGGGTAGTGGCAACGGGTAAGGCAGTGTGAAAGATAGAGCCCCTAGTGTTAAAAAATGGCACTAACTCAAATTGCATCAAAATGGCACTTGACCCCCTTTTAGCACTAGCATCCTCAATTTCATTAATAAGATAAAGGGTTCTCACCCTGTTGCCTAATTATCTACTGCTCTCACAGTTTACGTTACCTGATTAGCAACAGTTGCGAAGACTAATTGGTAGAATGTCTGTCAAATCTATTTTTATACCATCATTCCACATTGTACCACAAAGTTATGAGGCATTTTCTTCTGCACATAGATGACAACATAAAATGTCAAGAGCCTATGTCTTTACAAATTCTGAACTCATCTTGCTCAAGAAATAGCACAGATTTGCGCAAATTAGCTTCCAAAGCTCCTTAAGCCATAAAGCACAAGAATGCTTTCTATATTCTAAATATACAGTAGTTACTGCTAAAGGGCATCTTTTGGCATGATGCGCAACAAATTGTCATTGTAAGGATGGCAAAAATCTGAATAAGTGCAAAAAATCCAAGAGAAATGGTAGTCAGGGAAAGTTTAGGATTTTTTGCATTTATATTTCCATCATTACAATTTCACATCAATTATATAAATGTTGCCAATGCATCACTTTAGTAACATTATCATTTCTTTATTATTACTAGCCATGTAGCTCATTAGTCTTGGTTGTTCAAATTTTTTGACTGTTAATCTGGCGAATTTAAAAGGGAACAGCTTGAGAGCTTCGTTTCAGTTTCAGTTTGACAGTTTTGAAATCAATACCTTGAGTGGCAATAATTTAAAGCACTGATTTCAAAGCACTGATTTGTTTCTCAAAGAATTTGTTTGGTTAATTTGCCTTCAAGGTGCGTACCTTCAAGGCAACTAAACCCAGGTGTAACAAGCACCACGTTGCATCTTTTGTATCTTTTTTTGTATGCAAGGTAAATACAAGATGTTTACATTGATCCTGATGTAGAATTTTTTAAAGACCTTTTTCCAGGACCAGCTGAGATGCTTGTTCATTATTCATCTATCATTGTGAAGGGTGGCAGCACATTCCATGTATCAGTGTGGTCTATTTTAGATTGGCTGAAGGTATAATCACAGGTTTTCTTTGTTTTCAAAAATCAAATTGTCCTAAGTAATCTGCTGTTTTCTGTTTTGTTTTAAATTACCAAGTTGCCCCAGCCCAAGGATCCTATTAATGGTTCTTGTTCCCATTATATTTGAACATGGGTCTGCAGTGTACTCCTAAGAAACTCATGTTGGCGCACAAGAGCCAGTGCTGCTGAAATCCTCCGGGAAATGGTTACTGAACCAGGCGCCTTCACAATGTGACAAAGTGGTACTCTCATACTCAAGATACCTATTTGTGATATATACCAATGAGCAAGAAACATTAAAATCACTCAGAGACATACCTTAGAAAAGGGGTCTTAAACTAGGCTTCATTTCCCCTCAAGCACAGATGCTAACTTAACTCATAGTTGGAACCATTGATTGTGTGTGGTCAAACTACGTATGTAAGAACCTTACATAGTTAGCTACTATGCTTTTGGGAAACATACCCTTGGTCTGTAAAAAGGCCAAGGGGTTGCAGGTTCTCAATCCAACCAAGTAGAGTCACACCTGATACAACAAATTCAATCAACTGATCTCAGTCTACACAGTTGAGTTGTTGTATCAGGTGTGCTTCTACAACGTACTTTGCTGGATTAAAAATCTGCCGCCCCCTAGGCTTTTAAAGGATCAGTTTGAGACCCCTGCCTTGGACAGTAAGGGAACAGTTGGTTCTCATAGTCAACGTGTTGGATGTGGGAAAAATGTGACCCAAGCAACTTTGACAAGGGCCAAATCATTATGGCCAAATGAGTGGGTCTGAGCATCTCCAAAGTGGCAAGGTTTTTGGGGTGCTGTCAGTTTGTAGTGGTAAGTACCAACTGGCACTGGTCCGAGGAGGGAGAAATCGTAAACCTGTGTCCTATCTGGTCCGACCCCACAGAAGGAATACTGTGGCAAAAGTTGCAGGGAATTTTAAAGTAAGTAAGGAATGTGTCACAACATCTAGTGGATCTTGGTGCAATTGCAGTTGAAGAGGGTCACCTGGTCAACTGAGTCCCATTTTGTTTGACATCCTATTCATCAGCTGGGTACATGGACAATTTACTTGGGGAAGATGTGGCACCAGGATGCCACATCTGTGAACAAGCTGGTGGAGGGAGTGTGATGCAATGGGGAATGTTCTGCTGGGAAACTTTAGCTGTGTTTGAATAGTCAAAAAAAAATATTCTATCGTCTACTTCCTAATCACTTTACTTCAACCTCTTTGTAAAACATCATGAGGTAAAGGAAAGGTGTAAAAGGAAATTCATAGTGGCTGAGGAGAACAACCGTGCGGCGAAGAAAATCTGAATGCATTTACACCAGGTGACATGATCATGCGTCTCTTGCTCGTCATGTTTGTGTGTTTTCATGATTGGCCAAACAGATGGTTTTTGCTTTAGATATTGCTGCTGCACAGAATTGCGGGATGATGTTATCTCTTTTTTCGTAAAGGATGGTTAAGAGTACCTTATGCTAAAAGTGATGTTAGGAATCTCTGAAGCACCTTTCTTTAACTTTAAGAGAACTCGAATACACTTACATATCATAGCTGCCACGGAAATACTTGAGGGTCATTTTCTTGGAGTTTGGAGGATTTTTGGTGGCATAGGGGGCCCACACAGTATGAGCTGGTTTTAATGCTGTGGCCAATCAGTATATATGCATAAATATGAAGTGTCCATTTGTAAAAACAGATAAAAGCCATTCTTAAAATGAATTAACCTACACCAGTTTGATGAATGTTCCTTTGACTGCAGAATAAAAACAGACAATCAAGGAAAAGTAAAAAAAATTGATATCCCACTGAAATAACTCAAAAAGCAGATAGATAACTGTCTAAATGACCTCTTCGTACATACAGTACTGTGCAAAAAATCTGAGGCGCATTTAAAGCAATTTAAAAGAGCAAATATGCTTGCAAAAATGATGAAATTATAAGTTTCTAATAACTGAAAAATGTACTAAACAGTGCTGTAAACTGCTAAAAACTAAGCCAAACCAATATTTGGTGTGACTACACTTTGCCTAAAAATTTGGGACACTGTCCTGTTGTGATATAGTTTTAGAAGATGATTGACTTTTTGCTTGTCCCGAACAGAGTGGAGAACTTGCCACCATTCTTCTTCAGACTGACTGTCTCACTTGCATCTACCCCTCCAAGAAATTACAAACAGCCATGAATATGTTGACATCAAGGCTCTGTCAAGACTATAATATCTGTATCGACTATTTTAATGAAATACAAACATTTATTATGAAACTTTCCTTTAAATTAGCATTTAGAATTTCAAATTTACTTTTCATCTTCAGGAACTCTAATATGGAATCAAAAAGTGAAGGTATAATACAGATTTAAAAGATTTCAATTAAAAAAGTGCAGGGTGCCTTAGACTTTTGCACAGTACTGTATGTATATATACACACACACACACATACATATATATATATATATATAGCATACACACACATGCAAACACAGTATATATGCAGTATAGTGGCGAACCACCAGAAAAGCAGGCATAGACAAGGCAACAGATTGGCGAGAATCCAGCCCACAGGTTGGTAAATTTTTTTCCAATAATAAACCAAGAGACATTAGACTTTGTGAGCCTTAATATCCTTAGGGGAATTAGCCACATGGTAGAGTAGCGTCTGAGCTAGGCTCTCTGAAGGGAGCATAAATTCAGTATAGAGAAATAGCAAGAGAACAGCGGTCAGTAATGCACTTGCAAAACGCACTCTCGGACAACCTGTCCTTGTCTGCGGTTTTGCCAGCTTTATATTGCCCCTTTGATGGACGCAGACGAGGATCAGGTGTGGGGCCTCCTTAGAATGCGCTGGAGAGTCTCTCTCGCACGCCTGGCCGCAGCTAGCTGGAGCTGTCCCTTGCACAGCGGCGGCCAGGGGTGCTGAACGGATTCCCGGCCGACTGTCGCTGTCCACGGTGCTGCAACGGGGAGACCCAAACTAGAGGCAAACTGCCGGTTCCGGGTGGCGTGACATGGACGGTGGGCATGTCCATTGCTCCGGTCGCTGCAATGTATTAATACAACCTTGCATTGAGTGAGGAATTTGCTCTGGAAGATCAATTAAGGCTGATGATCTGTCCATTCTCATATCATTTTGAATCAGCCATACAAAAATGAAATCTTCTCTATTAGGTATGTGCTGAAAATAGCATCTGTATTTTTCATAAAAGAGGTGGTATATAGACAGTTTCTATGCACATTTTTATCCTCCAATTAAAGTGTTAATCATTTAAAACTGAATAGTCTAAAGGAACTAATTTTAGTTTTTGTATGGTTATTAATTTTCCTCAGTCCAATTGGTCTATAATCTGGTTCAGATTGTAAAATTCAAGCCTAGTACTTTTCCTACCACCAAGATTCGCCAATTAGCTTGGACAAATTGGTGAGAGCCACTGATTAGTTAATTGGATAAACTGGTGAGAGCTAGCAGAGTTCATGGGAGAAACAAATGAATGGCTTCAGTTTAACTCAGTGATCCCTGGACTATAGTCAGCTGCATTAACACCTTCTGGACTTTCTCCACTTGGACTGTACCCTTCTACCTTCAAGCATATTTCATAACATAACAGTCAAATTTGAACTGTAATCTGAGCTAATCAGTTGCTCAAACCTATTGGAGATCTGTTTATTTGTTTAAATAGGTCTAATTAAAAAGCTGTCCATCAATAATACCAGTCTATGAATGTCAGAGACCATGGGTTTATTGATTACTGTAATTTTGCACGATGATTGCCCACAAGGTATCTAAAGCTGCTGGATTCATGCATCAGGTGTCTCTGACTTTTAAAGAAAGTGAGTCAAAGAATTGATCTCTTCCACTGGCTTTTTTTCAAATGTGAATTTATTGTACAGCAGTTGGAAAAAAATATTTCTCTGATGGAAAAGCCCCTGATAAAAAATGTTATATGTTGATTTTTCAAGATAAATCTGATTGTTTTCCCTTGTATTTAACATTTTCTATCCTTCACAATGAAGTCCCAGTGTTTTATGCTCCAGTTTTTTGCCCTCAACTGAGGAAGCGTGATTTGGTTACTTTAAGATAATCTTTTCAACCAGTATGATTTGTATGGGGCGGACATGTGAGCCAGCAACACTCCCACACGAAGGGCAAAGATTAGCATTTGTGGGGGCGCAGTTCCCTGTTGCCGGCCTGCAACCAGAGACAGACCAACTGCCTCATGTTTCACAGTTATCCCTTGAGTTGCATTATGTGCATAACGGTGAGGGAGTGCCACACAATGCTGTTCTCATTAGCATTTCCTCGTCCCACCATAGACAACATTGTATGATTGGTTCAGGTCTGCAGGTGTTGGTGCAGCTTTATTTAGCCCCAGCAGATCTTCAGTGCTTCAGACGCAATGCCCTGTTAAACCTGTGGAACTCTGGGAAAACTGAACTTTCCGCACCCCTGTGGTTCAGAGAGCCCGTTGCAGCATCGATATCATCTTACGGGAACCGTGGCAACCGTATGTCAGAAGGAGAGGCTTATAGCAGGGACAGCCGACGTAATGTCTTTACTTCGGCATACGCAGCATCGGCCTGCAGAAAAAAGTCTCTCTCACCGTATACGGTATGACGTCCACCTTTCCGGCTCAGTGATGCTGTGAGGAAGATTGATGCCCGAGTCTCGGTTGGCAAGCGATCACTCTCAAGGTTCCAGTTGTCTCTGGCAGCCAGAACTAGGGATGCCAATCAGAGATGATGGACTGTTGTGTTCAGGTCTGGATTTGAATGCCAAAAAGATATTACAGTGGCTCGAAATCTTTGTTTATTTGCCTGAATTAAATTTTTAATCTCATGGCCAAAATTTCAAGTGCAAACGTGCAGCTTCTTTGAATTGTCCCCCCATGAAGCATCCGCTTAGTGGCCGCTTTATTAGGTACACCTTCACACCTGCCTGTTAATGCAAATGCCTTATCAGTCGATCTTGTAGCAGCGAAATAATGCACAAATGCTCGAGGAAATGGCCTTGAATATCAGTTGTTCAGACCCAATGTCAGAGTGGGGAGGAAATATAATTTACATGACAATGACTGTGAAATGATTGTTTGTGCCAGAGAGTGTTTTTAGTATCCGAGAGACTGATCTCTTGGGATTTCCATGCACAATTGTGTTTAGCATTTACAGAGAGTGATGTAAAAAACACAACAAAAAATCCCAGAACAGAAAACACCTTATTAATGTTAGAGGTTAGATAAGAATGGCCAGACTGGCTCAAGCTGACTTGAAAGTCACTGAAACTAAAGTTGCCATTTGTTACAACACTGGTATGCAGAAGAGCATCTCTGAATGCAGAATAAGTCGGACCTAGGAGTGGATGGGTAACAGCAGAAGAAGATCATACTAGGCTCCACCCCTGTCAGCTGAGATCAGGACACTTAGGCTGCAGTGCACTAAGGGTCATCAAAATGGACAGGCGAAGATTAGGAAAACACCGTCTTGTCTGAAGAATCTCGATTCCTGAGGCAGCATGCTGATGGTTGGGTCAGAATTTGGCAAAACAGCATGAATCAATGAATCAATTCGGCCATTTGCCAATGCTGCACGCTGGCAGTGTTGGTGAAATGCTCTGGGAATATTTTGTTTATCTGTTTATGCACATTAGGTGTTTTAATACCAGTCAAGCAGTATACCTGAGAATGTTGCTGACCATGTGAATCCCTCTATGTCCTCCTCATCTAATCATGGCTACTTCTACCAGGATAACACGCCATGTCACAAAGCATGCCATCTATGCTGGTTTTGCAAGCAAGAAAATGAATTCCGTGTACTGAAATAGCCTCTACCGTCACCAGATCTCAATCCATGTGTGCGTGTTTGCTTTTGTGTGAGTGTGCACACACGTAAGTATTTGTGCACATGGCCAATGCTGTTCTGCAAGTAAAATGGGTGGAGGTGGAATTCCTGTCATGCATCCAGGGCAGGGCAGGAGGGGCTAGTTTGGCAGATCGAACACTAAAAGCTAACATTTCTAGTGTTGCCAAATAAGATATCCTTCTTTTTGTCTGTGGGATAGGAAATGGATTTAAGGAATATATGGTCGCGAATATGCTGGGTGTTGATATTTGTGCAGTACATCACAAAAAAAAAAAAATACAGGGTGCCCAGCTTGTTTAGTGTGTGCTAGGAGCAGGATAAGTAGATGAGCATGGGACCATCTATAAAGCAGAAATATATAATGTTCTCCTTCTTGAAGCCCTGTGCTTTAATCTAGCTTGTCTCTGATGCACTCGCCCTGAGGGTTCCTTTCAAATCCGATTACAGGCAGCGTGTATGAAAGGGTGCACGGTGCAGGCACTCATGCACGGGCCAGGCGAGAGGTTCTTGTGCCGCTTCCAACCACTTTTCTCCCTTCCGCTGACACAGTGAGCACGCGGCCCCCAGCCGAGGCAGCCAGCTGTTCCTGCCAGAGTCCCGGGGAGGTTTAGCTCATGCTCAGGAGAAACCAGGTCTGATGATCGCCAGTTAGCAGCGGCTCGACTGACGCATCTCTCGTGTGTCCATCCCTCCCTCAAGCATGCTGCTGCGTGATGTGAGATGTTGGCTGATATGGTGAATAGTTTAAAAGGAGCAGTTTTGGTGCCCTGGAAATGGCAGCGCGCACAGTGACATTGGGGACCGCATTTGCATTATCTCCGATTTTGATTGCTTTTCATGCTTGGATGGACAGCTGGAGCAGCCTTTCATAATTAACGGGCTAGGTTCCTGTTTATGTGGGCGGCTTCCAATACCTCCTCGAGCTGAGGTTGTGTAGACCTTGGCAGCCTGTGAGGAAGCATCCTTCACCCTCAGCCCCACCCGCATGCTACGTCATTATCAGGGGGATTCGGTGTTATCGCACTGGGGCAGGCTGCAATCACATGATCAAAACCCACAGACCTCACCCCAGCTGACATGGCTTTGTGTTGTTTGAGCTGAAGAACAGACATGCAGTGCATATATGGGATCACGGTTATAATCTTATCTTTCCTGTGACCCCTTTTATCTTAAATGCAACATACTTGAGCAGTGGTTCTCAAATTCAGTCCTGGGGTCCCCCTGGTTTTTGTTCCAACCACAATAGAACAATTTTAGGAATTGAAAAAGCTTTTAATTTGTCCTAATTAGCTGCATTTCATGTTTGAAGCAATTATTTACAGTCTCAGGCCACATTTTGTCAGAAATATCCATGTGTGCCATGAAGAATAAAAGACCCGTGAAAATATTTTTTGAATTTTTCTACATTGTGAACAATTTCAGGTGACAGCATTTTTTAAACTGATGAAGTTAGACACTGTGAAAATCAGTTAGCTCCAAGTCAGGTTGCTGGACACAAATATTTGCAGTTCTTTTAATACAATTTGCCTGAACTTAATATCATGAACACACTGTTATAAATTGGCTGAATTTAACAGTTAAATTAACGCATTTGTCTCCTTGTTATTTTAACTGTAATGTAAAGTCCTGCGCGCAGTTAAATGTGATTTACAGTTAACATGGAACCTCTGTTATGCACGGATTGTAACATCACAGTTGAAATAACTGGCAAAAAAAGTGCCAGTTAAAATAACTGGCAAAAAAGCTGCATGTTTATTACAGTGCATGCAGTGTGAGAAATTAATTTTTTCTTCCACCAGCCCCTGTGGCTGGTGGATTCTAAATTCTACCAGCCACTCAATTTTTTTACCAGCCACCATTTTGCAACTGTACTTTCAAAGAATTTGTTTGTAATTTGTATCGCCGTTTAAAAAAAAAACTCTAATACCATCACATGAAAAATGTTTATTGAAAAATCTTCATGTTTATCCATTTTTAATTGACAACCAAATTCATGCAGCATTCCTCTTTTTTTTCAATAATTTTAGGAGATAAAGTATTTATCTGTCTATCTAATTCTCTGTATCACATTTTTTTTTCTTTTTACAAAGGTTTAATTTTACTCAATGCATGTGCAAACTTGCTCACCTCTTCCCAATCAACAGTGCTCTACTGTATACAATACATCAACCTTTAACAAAAAGAAATACAACAAAATATTAATGTGTGCACCAGTACAGACTCTTTTGAGGTAGAACACCACAATACAAACACCCCAACAGTGATGCACCGTGGAGTCATAACTCTTAACATCTGACTTTAACTATCTACCCCACCTGCACAAAGTCTATTGCACTGTCTGGCTGGAATATTCCTCATCTGTATCTGAATCTGATTCAGATTCTGATGTTTTTGTTTCATCTAATCAACGATGAAACGCACACATGAAAAAAAAAACATTTCATTAAATAGCGTCATTTGATCCACACAAAACAGTCATTACAAACCAATTATATGAGCTAAGTTACTGAAAGTGTGCACACATTTGGCTAATTTACATTGCCTGTACAATACGTCATCAATGCTACACTGCGCGACTTTTCAGGAAACGTTAAGTGAGCTCAGATATACTAATCGATAAATGGTAAACCCCGCACTTGCTTGCAAAGCCACTTGAAGTCCCTTCTCCACTTTTAATTAAAAAAAAAAAAAAATGCCTTTTCACTGAAGGTTTGTCCGGTGTTCTGACAATTTGTGCTGCCTTGTCAAAAAATGCTACTGTAATGCAAAGCGATCGTAAAGTCTTTGTTTTCGCCGTAATATTGTAATATGAATCAGTGTACAGTAGTAACTTTTTCATTTGTTAGCTTATTATAACATAAGCAGATGTTATAACGAGTTGGATAAGTTTGTTCAAAGATATATGCCGCATGCCATTATCATCCCAACTCTGCATTTTCAGGAAAACCCAGCATGTACACGCAAAATATATATATGCTTACAGGTCGAAAGGCATACTGAAAAAAAAGTATATTTATGATATTTGAAGATACTTGAGATGTGAGCGAAGAAATACAGCCCAAGATTTTAGGTTTGCCCAAGTGCAAAACCGTGAGGTAGCATATTTTGATGGGTCGCAAAATTTGACAGAACACTGGCGTTGCCTCCCTCTGAGAAGGCGTGCTGACATCTGCCACCCGTCTCAGGCCGGGAATGAAACGCCACATTTTCCCCTCAACTCAATTCGCAATGGTATCTTCGACAGAGTAGCGGCAGCACAAGCGCATTGCTGCCCCCGTAGGTCAGTTGTATAACTCAACTGAGTGCTCTCTGACTTCAAATCTCCTATCCAAATTTTAACCTGCCGCAGTGGCTTATGGGCTGATCAAATTCACCTGCCACTTCATAAATTTACCCCCATTTGGCAAGTGGCAGGTGCTAATTTCTCACCCTAAGTGCATGACATTAAACAAGTGTGACTCTATTTTTGGTTTGCCTAGTATATTGTTAGTTTTCACAACCATCTTTCCATGGTTTCACCAATAAGAAACCTATTGATTATTTACTCTGATTAAATTTTTGGGTGATTTTTTCCCCTCTGTAGTTGTTTCTGGCTGTTTTTAATGTATCTCAAAGTATACTCTTACCCATAAAGTTGGAATAATTTTGTATTCAGATGGTTTATCAAGAATAAATCACATTTTCACAATCATTTCATGAAAAGAGATTAAAAAAATACTTTATTCCAACTTAATGTGTAACAGAATAGTCAAGAAGTTTTCATTCTTCATGGCATGTATAGATGCAGCAAAATGAGGCATAAAAGGATGAATAACTGCTTGAAACATGAATGCAGCTAATTAAGACAAATAACCAGTTTGTCAAAATCCCACAATTGCAATTGTGGTTGGAACAAAAACCAGCATAAACAGGGGGCGCCAGGACCGGGTTTGAGAACCGCTGTACTTGAGTATCCCAATTCACAGCGCTGTCCCAAACTGCAGTCGTACAATATTGCAATATTTCTACAGCATGATTAACTGCATAGCGTTCATGCTCATAGTTCAATATGGCATATGTGCCTATACTGTATGCAAAGGCACACGCGCAAACTTGTAGCTTTTAAAGATGGAACAATGCCACCCTTGTTGCAAGTCATGTTCATCATAGCTTCCTTGTTGGTCTTCTCTGCGATCTTGAGATAGTTCTGCCACCCACTGAGCTTGCTGTGGGAACAGGAGGAGGCCCTTAACTATGCATTACAATACAAGGGAAGTCTCCTTTTGATACATCACAGGGCCTGCATGGATTAGCGTGAGCGATTCGCCCTTGCTCTAATTTACTGCCACGTGTTTGTTCTGCTTCCACAGCATTATGTCTCAGTAACTGAATCACTTAATGAAAACAATGACTGAACATCTATGCATGTTCACTGTGATGTCGGGCTTTTTGTTTCAGTTCAAATACTCTTATCTAGGCATTGGAATGACTGTGTTTTGATCTTTCAAAGTGTTTCTTTCTGTGTAACTGGTATGGCAATAGGTTATTATACAACTGTATAAAAACATGCGTGGAGTCTGTAGTCAGTAATTGAAACAAAGAAGTTCTCACACTCATTAATATAGTATTTTCGATTAACTTCTTTCATAATTGTGTGACTGACAGCTATATTATTATACAGCTACATCATTGTATCTGCTGCATCATTGTGACATTAACATTTACAGCATGTGTGTGTGTGTGCATGTAGTTTTGTGCACAGTTTGGTTAATTTACATCGCTGAAATATTCTTCCACATTTCAGTCTGAGCATGTGACCTACCATGTTTCCCGGCAGTGGTTTGGCACACAAATTTGAGGTCTTGCAGTGCACTAATAGCCGTGCAGGTTTAAAGAGGGCAGCTACAGATCTACTGTGTTTAAGAAAATGAGTGCACGTTTTCCGCGTCTGCACATTAATCAAAGCTGGGCGTGAGTAATTGCTCTCCCCATTGAAAGGCAGGCTGCTCCAGCAAAGGCATGTGGATAAGGTGGGCGAGTGTCGACCTCATACATCACCAGATGTGGCCCAGCCTGGAGGGATGGGGAGGGCACCATTGCATGGCAAAGCGCTGAGCATCGCATAGTGTGCCCAGACCATCTATGCCCACTTTCCTCACTTGTGTCTGCAGTAGATGCAAAGCTTGTTAACTATTTCATGCCAGCCCAGCGTGAATTTGGGCTTTGGAAAAGCAGGGTATCCTCATAGCCTGGGAACTAACGTGACTTTTAGGAAAGTTCTGCTATTTCTGTTCAAACAATATTATATATATATATATATATATATATATATATATATATATATATATATATATATATATTTTTTTTTTTTTGGTGCCTGTAATTTAGTCCTATAAGCTGTAACGCCATGCATATGGCAAAGGAGGAAAAGGCAAGAGATGGATTCCTTTTTGGATGGACCTTTAAAATTCTAAAATGCCTTTGAACTGAACACTCTAAGGACTGAGAATTCAGATTCAGTTTTCATTCCTATTCCTCGCTCCCTTGCTCTGGTGCCAATTCAAAAAAAAAAGAAAGAAAAACATGAATGCATGTGCTCTGGTGCCAAATAGCCCCATAGTAAACATGGCTGCTATTATGATTTGGCATCTTGCACCACATTGCCCCCCAAAGGAGTCTATAGAACCATAAAGCCAAAGCTTTTTCCTGCTGTTTATATACAGTATCTTACTGGTTACCCTGCCGGACAAAGGGGGAGTGGTATTATTTTTGGTGGTATTTGTTTGTTTGTTTGTGTGTCTGTCAGCAGCATAGAGGAGAAATAATTTGATCAAATTGCATTAAATTTACAGGAAAGGTGTGAATGGTACAAGAATTACATTTTGGACCTGACTGGATCAAGGTCAAGGTGAATGCCATCAAAAAACTAGGCAGGGCATGTTGAGCCTGGCACCACTTGTTATACCTGAAATTGGAGTCAACAACCAGATAACAAATAAGGAGCAAGATCATGCTGCTTCCATGTGTTCGTGTGATGCTTTTTGATGTGTCAATCACACAGAAGTTGTACAACCTTAAAAGGACTGTTCGGGTTTTTTGAAGTGGGGTTGCATGAGGTACCTCTCCCTAGTTGAGTGTATTGCCTGCAGTAGATAGCGGTCAGCAAGCTCTCAGTTTATTGGAGCAGTGCATAGTGAGACCATTACACTGCTGTGGACATATATTTTTAATACTTTCAGCGCTTTACATTGCCGTCAGACAGTCCTTCCCTTTGGCTCTTAGGTCACATCTTTTCAACTGTAGAACTTCTGTACTCCGATCACTTACAGTTTAGAACATTGCCAAACTCAAGGGCTATCTGATGGCAAGGTAAAGCAGTGAGAATATTCTAAATATAGTGTATATGTAAATGGAAATACATTTTTTTTTAAAAATGCGGTCCTTATTTTTTGTGGCTAATATACATTTTTCTTCTGTCCCCGTCCAAAGCAGTGTATTGCTCTGCTTCCATGCCAACACAACAGTATGCTTTTACAAAACGGGATCTTGCTGACCGCTATCTACTGTGGGTAATACACCGATGAGGGATAAGTTCCTCATACAACCCCACTTCAAGAAACCCAGACTATCCCTTTAATTCTGATTGACTGTCAGTACCCAGTAGATAACAGAGGTGTTGGTATTTTCCCCAGTGGCATTTAACAAAGGCTCTTAAGATCTTGATTGCTGCAGCAAGTATAATAAAACTAGGCAGTCGATTGCCCGCTGGTCGACGTGCATCTCTGGACCTTCTGAAGCAATTATTCCCGAAATCAATAGGCTTCGTGACCTCACCACACATAAGAGCCACGCCAAATATGAAATGAATCAGTTGAAATTTGTGGCCTGTGAGTTCTCACAAGCAAATCTCCACGAACGCGGCGGCGGCGGACGCAGCGCGATGATTGCTGATTTATAGTATCCCAGACTCGTCATCCGGGGATACAATAACAATCAAAAAATCTTGAAACAAGGTTCCAGTGAAAGTTTTTGCATTCAATAGTTATTGTTGTAAGACATCCATGATACTGCATGATAAAATGGACTCTAATGCAGTCTTGGTTGTGCAAAAAAAAAAAAAAAAACATTGTATTTTTCCCCCTTATATAAAGCTGAAATAGCCATGGTTAATTGTAATGTGTTATATTAAGAGGTATGTGTGAAGTTGCTGTTCTGCTTCTGGGATGGCTGTGGAGGCTGGGAGAGCCAGTATGGGGATTATCTGGAATTTAAAATTTAAAAAAAAAATCACTAAAAGGATTGGCACAGTTGTGCCTTTGCTAGTAATTTTGGAGGGCAGTGTATGTCATATTAGGAAATTGTGACTTATAAGTTTGTTCTCCAGGGTTTCTTGCAGGAAATTGACAATGAATCAATGTACAGCTCTGCATCAGTCAGTTGCCTCTCTCAAGGACATTGAAATGACAGTTATGCCATTTTCCATTTTGGCAGAGCACCCCAAGCTCTCAGTAACCCTGTGCATTCTGGCAACATTCATTTGTTATTTACTCGGGCAGATAGGCACAGAGTGTAAAAATGGGCTCTGTTTTTTATTTTTTTTATTTTCGGTGTCACAATCTTCCTTCGGCTCGGTTATCAATGCAGTGCATGCGCAAATTTTAGTTAAGAGCACAAGGTGAAAAGCTCTTTGGCCCAAGTAAAGCCTATCAGTAGCCTCTTCCTGTTTTTAAAATGCACAAGAATGTGAAAGAAAGTAAAAGAACTTCATTGTTGCCATTCATGAATTCATTTAGGCTTCATTTTGAAGCAGGAATTTTTAAATGACAGTGTCCAGGTTCACTTATGCCGCGTTTCCATCAAGCGGAACAGTTCGGTTCGGTACAGGTCACGTCACATTTCAGAGCGTTTCCATTACAAAAGTTGTGGATAGTACCTTTGGAACCGTTCCCAACCGTTCCCATTTTTCATCACCCCTCCGGTTGGGGTACCAAGGGTTACCATCTGATACTAATGAGGCGGAGCTAAAACACGCCTTCTGTATTGGTCGGGAATCGTCATCACTGCTGTCTGTTGATTGGCCAACAGAATCGTCACTCTAGCGACTTCCATAAGGAGACGGCAGGAAAACACCGGTCTCGCCTACCGTTTTGAGAAAAACATTTTTGGAAATGTCTGTTCGCAACAACGCGCCATGGAGCAATGAGGAGGTGCAGATGTATGTTTCATGCATTTAAATTTAGTCAATTTAAAATGTGTATAGCCATTATTATGCAAACTTATTTGGCTGGAGTTGCACAGCGAGCATTTAGCTCACTAGCTGGCATTAAAATGCGCGGAATAAAAGGTTGCCTGCTAAAGCCGCTTTCACATCGGACGCAAAATGAATTTTTTGCACGACAGATTACATTCAAAGTCAATGCGTTTCGCATGTATTTCAGGTTTGCATTGCATTTTACCATTTGGTAAAAAAACCCCGCCTACATTTAAGGGTACTGTCTGCAGTTGAAACGCAAACCAGATCTAGGGGTTTGGTACCAAAAGTACGGTTCCAAGGGTACTATACCGAAAGTACCCCAATGGAAACGTGACTTTAGTGTTAATCCTCCTAAAAAGATACAGTTTCTGATTTTCTAATGGCTGAATTTGAATAGCGCACATTAAGAGGACTGCTTGATGTACTCTTCAGGCCAAAAGTTTGGAAGCAAGATCAAATTTGTACAAAAAAGATCATAATTTCATTGGCATACTTTGCAACAAATAAACATAATTATTATATAAAGAGTCACTTATCGGAATACATTTTTACTCAAATTATCAGGCCCATATTACTAGGCCCATGGTCCTAGTGCACGCCAGATTGCCGTTGCCATCTGGCGGGCTGTAAACCATGACATAAAGTGAATAATGCAAACTGTGATTTGTTTTTACTTTTTTGCTGAAGTTGTGACTCTTGTAAATCTTCTCAACCCAAAAACTAAGCCCCTCCTTTCTTTTATTAACATTTATTCAGCAATGGTCTGGTAACATCAATGTATACAGTACCTAAAGTTAAATAGAGGAAAATGGTGCATATAAATGAAAGAAAAGTCTAATCATGTAGTTAATACATCCAAAAATCCATAGATTTCATACTGGTTTTTAAGAAAGGCATTGTAAACAGAAACTTGAAGTTGCTTCCAAATTTTTGACCTGTATTGGCCTTGCTTCCAAACTTCTGGCCTGTAGTATATTAGCCCTGACTATCTGTTCACTGGTGTTAACGCACCACATGCATATCACTAACTTAAATTTACAGTTATTTTTGTGTAATGATCAACATGGAGTTGTTCATTGCACTCATACCACAGTTACCACAAATATGCTCCAGTCAGATGGTCTTTACAGCCGTAATGGCCAGTGGAATACGGAGGCCAGGTGCAATGACTAAAGAGAAAGAGAGTAGCACAGACAAACACAGAGAATAATATAGACCAAACAAAAGTACTCGCGCTTCCAAAGGACGAATAATAGTCCGAACCACGGAAGCAAAGTGAGATAGAAAAAGGGAGAAGAAACTTCAATAATTAGAAGATAGAAAGTCAAACAAAACCTGACTACAGATATCTTTGGCTATAGTGCTTAGCTACAAAAAGTCACTCTAGCAAAGAGGCGTGGCGAACATCCGGCTTAAATAGAATCCGGGGAAGCACCGCCCCAGTTCAATCAGCCAGCTGGGTAAAGAATTCGATTGAACAGGAATAGGATATTGTCCCAGGATGAGAGCCACAAAGAAAAACTCAAAACACACGCACAAACATCCAGAACCATGACAACAGCATTGAACTTTTTCCCTATTGAGAAAATCACAATGCTCACCAAAATATTTATAGTTGTATCGGAAAACTCAAAAATTTGTCTATTTTAAGACTATGTTAAGACTTTTCTGTGGTTTTGTGACATGAATTGTTGAAAAGTACCAAATTCAATGAAAGTGTAAAAAGGTTACATCATACTGTAGCTGAGCGGTTTTAGGAAAATAGTGTATCCCCTTAGAAACCCATTTTTCAAATTTATGGTCCTCAAGGGCTGAGAGCTGCCGCTGCTCCAACCTCCCTTCACTTAAAAGTCAGGTGTAAGGCCAGTTTGGTCAATCAGCTGTGCTAACTGTTTTGCTCTTCTCCAGCAAGGAAAGAAAACAAGGCACAGATTGGGGTCTATGGGCCTGATTTAAGGATCCCTGCCTTACAACATCCTTCTACCAATCAGACTTGAGTTTTCAACAGAGATGTGGTCTAAAAGTGAATAATGAAATTCATACTTCCAGCCTAAATAGAGGGAGTGCATTGCATGGATGTCTGAGCAACCTACATTTGATGAGCCATTTAAACAGGACAGTTAATTGGGGGGAGAGAAATTTGAGATACTGATTCTATTCCTCTGTATTTTACACTGTCACCCCCTTGGACCTCTGTGTGAAACCTTAAAACAGATGGCATTAATTTTCATTTCATAAGCCACAATGTGCTGTTTGAAATTATATAGCAGTGGAGTCACCATGAGGGGGCAAGGTTAGTGGTTAAGTTCTATAGGCTCTGTGTGTGTGTGTGTGTGTGTGTGTGTGTGTGTGTGTGTGTGTGTGGCGTGTGTGTGTGCGTGTGTGTGTGTGCATGTGTGTGTGTTTGAGACTTTCCATTTTCTTTTTCTAAAGAACTGTCTTCCTTTAGTTTTAAATCTGACCTTGAGCATGAGCGCTTTCTTGCTTTTCCTGAGTATGTTCTCTCTATTCTGACTTTTTTAGCAGAAGAAGAATCCTTTGAATTCTCTGGGGAGTTGGGTGGAGCACACCTGTCAGTCCCCTGTCCTTACCTTCAGAATATCCCCATGAATAATGAATATGGCGTCTCATTCCTTTCCTTCTCTCCCCCTGCCCAGGGGAACATTTGTCTTTTATCAATCCTCCCCTTTACCTCTATTTCAAACAGATCTCCCTCCTTTCAAATCTATTTTACCTTTTGGTTATTCATACAATATGTGCCCGCGTGATCTATATCCTATTTGCTATTCCTTTGTTCTCTAAATACCCCAAAAAACCTGGCTGCAGCCAGTTTTGGACTCAGGATCAATACGAGTCTCACTGTAGCTCAAGTCAGACCAAGAAAGCAGCCACATTAGATCCTGCATTTTGATCACACTGGGGAGGTCTAAGATTAGCCAAGAGTTTCAGATGTGCCTCTAGCATTGGCAGTGGAAACGCATGAGCTGCAGGTTGCTGGCTAGCGTTTTCCAGGATTAGTGAATTCTGTCCAACTGCAGTCAGGGGTGGTGCACTACCTGTGGTGTTCAAACTGAATGTCTCAAAGGTAGGGTAGCAAGCCTTTTTCACCAAGACTCACTGGACCCAGTTGAAAGAATGAGAGTGCAATAGAGAGGAAAGTGCTAATTTTGACTGGCAGACAAGGCCCTGCAGACACCACGGTAACAGGTGCAGGTAACAACATTCAGCATCGTGAAGAAAGGAGTTTCAGTGTACAACAACAGTCTCTGTACCTGCTCAATAGATTTTATTTTAATATGGCTTTTTGCAGGAGTGTCTGGTATAAAAAAACCATTAATCTCAGGTTTGCGTGTATGTCTGTTTTTGCCTATAGTGAGAAAATGCAGTTGAGCTTGTCAAAGCCCTCCTTCAAGTAAATCAGTAAATCATTTGGGCTCAGTGTCTCAGGTCACAGTTTTTGGTCCGTTGTATTGTTTACATACTGCTATACCCTGTTGTGAAGACTTAAGATGGATAATCCATGCCCCTCTACCCCATTTGTTTACTTCAGAATGATCTCGTTTGTTGTGGGATGGAGAAATGAAAATTGATTGTACGCAGTTTTGCCCACAACCCCATTTGTAATTTCACAAATAAGTTCCCAATTATCAGAAACTGTTAACGGCCGGCCGCCGGGATCTGAGAATGTTTGATGAGCAGCCATCGCAATCAGCCGGGTGTTGTTGCTTCGACTTGATGGGGGGAGGAAGCGTGCCCCTGTGCAGTGCGCTTGATCACGCACCTAATTAGATTTTATTCTGTGTTCACCGGTTTCCTCACATTAATCACCCATGCAGCTCTTGAACTAATTTTAACACGAGGCAAAAATGGAGTTGAAACGTCGCGGGAGAGCATGCATATTTATGAACGCTCGCAAGCGACTTGCAAATGCTGTACAGAGAGCGTTTTGGATTGTGCGTTCATGCTCGAATTCATTACGAATGGGCGCTTGTGAATACGGGGTACAGTTCGGCTCCTGTTCACCTGCCAGTGGGAGAATGCTGCACAATTCCCTCCATCTGTCGCCACATCACGGCATCGCTGGCATTGGAAAGATGCTCAGAAGTGATTCTCTCGAAATTTTGTGCAGGTCACTTAGGGCCACTTCTGCTGCTTCTCTTTGGATCATTAAGGATGACCCAGTACAGGGAGCGTTCCATTGATTGTGACATGGAGGAGTTCTCTGATCTAACCGGTCGGTTAGTTTGTTTGATAATGAAATAGAGTGTGGGAGTCCTTTACAACATTTATGCTGAGAGGAGAGAGTGTTCTGCATTGGGATGGAATAAGGAATTAGAGAAAAAAGTTGTGGCCAGTACACAGGATGAGGGGTCACTGTGGGTCAATGCATTACTCGGCAGCAGATGGAATTGGACCATCTAGGACTAGAAGTGTCATGTCAAGAAGAGTTCATTTCTCTCCAAAAATGGTTATTTCCTCACTCGCATTGCCAAGAAGTGAGTACAAATAGACCATAATGCATCTAAACCAACTCGGTCAGAAAATTGCTTGTGTAGCGATACATCTTGAATGCGGGATGTTCTTTCCAGGAAGGACTTGAATAAATAACCTGCAGTTGGATTTTGGGCTCATTTTTTCATGGAGGGGGGGAAAAAACTGTAAAATTGCCCTTAATTTATTTTGGCAAACACAAGACGGCTCAATACTATATTTTAAACTTTGTTCACTGAGGAATACTGCACACATTAATAACATCAGTTTCAAAGAAGCATAAACCATTCAGTAAGCATGCAAAACCACATTCGGGAGAACAAAGATAAGTTAATCTATGATAAGAAATTTTATTATTCTCTAAACCTCGAGGACTTAAAAGGGATTTTCTGAAATATGGGCAATTCTGGCATTTTAGATTTGGAGAATGAATTTAGAATTAGAATAGCACACGTTTGTGAATCATCCCATGCTTTGTGCCGCTTATTTATTTTGCTCATGTTGTGGGTTTGTGTGCTCAGTCAGTGCGCTCAATAGTTCTGTCGATGTCTTTGTGTTGTTTTCGCTTGTTTTGTTTTGATCATTTTGTGGAGAAATTTCATGTGTCAATCATTTTCCTATCAGTAAAAATATTTCAGGAAACAGAACTCTGTTTGAAAGATGAAAATACATCAAAGAGCAATTTTCTTATTTTATTTTTATTTTTCTTTGCTTCTCATGACAAATGTGAATCTTCACAACAAAAGGTAGAGACTTTGGGGCAGGAGAGGGAAGGATAAATAAGAATATTCAAATAAACAGAATAAAAATAAAAATGAAAGAAAATATATTTTAGAATACAGTGCTGCACAGCAGCAGACTGACAAAAATATAAGCCCTACATAACATTGACCTCTCCAAAATAAGCAACAAAAATCCGAGCCCATCCCTTCCAGTCCTCAAGGACTGCAACTGCCATTATTAATTGACAATATGCAAATAAATAGACCATGCAAACATATTTTTACATTTGACATCACTGTTGCTCTAAACGATGAGATGGAACAGAGTGCTCTCAAATCACATGGATTGAGGCATCCAATCTCCAAACCACAACACTTACACATTTAACATTTGTATAAAGGTCCATTAGGTGATTTTTTTCCCAAATCTCCTCTTCGCATTAAGAAGCAACCCATTCTTGATTTTATATCAACATCCACTGGCGCAAATGGCACTGGAGTGGACATTGCAATCATTTCATGCAAAAAGTTGAAATCATTCAATTACGATTCTTATTCTCACCCAGGTGATTTCAGATTCAGTGGTAAGTTTTTTGTTGCCTTATTGTCTTTTGTGCCGCAGCATCTTCATAATCAACCTGTATGGATACCGTCATCATTTTAGATACCCTTTCTTCTTAATTTACCTGATGACATCGATAAGCATTTATTATTTTATGTTATTGTTATTTACAATGGATCCATGTTCAATATTTTGCCTCAGGGCTTTGCTGTTTACGATCTTTATTTTTATGACGATCAGAAATAATGGCAAAAATAATGAGCAATAAAGTCAAGATTAGTGTGCCATAAAAAGGAAATGTTGGGATTGCATTCAGTGCAATACCAACAGTCCAGTGGAGCCCTATTCGGGTGGGATTAAGTTTTCAGGACTATCGTAGGACCGCAGTTATACATTTGCAAATCAAGTAAATAACACAATATTTTACGACGATTTGAATTGCACTGGTTTACTATTACCTGGGGTTATTTTTACAGTGTGTTTCACAGCACGTAAAAAACACGGGAAGTTTTACTGACACAGCAGTGTTCAGTCTGTAAAAGTTATTTTGATGGCGAAATTCAGATGGGAATAAAATTGTTCTAGTCCCTATTATGTTACTGCTCAGTAAAACTAATCCCATCTGAATAGGGCAGAGGTCATAAAAATGATTAGACATGTTACTTACCTACCCAGCGGAAAGCAACTGACTGGCTATTGCTTTGAATAAGACTGTTTTTCTGACTTTGTAAAACCAAACTGATGTTGATCCTTGTCCTCTAACTGCTCTGGTCTCTTAAGTTTCCCTGCATCCTTCTTATACCTTTTTGGCCAGACAGCTTCAAACCATAATTTCTTGAAGAGAATATGGAACTACTATGGACATGGGATAAAACGACAACAACTTTGTGTTCAAGAAATAAGGACCCTTAATAAAAGGAATAAAGAGTATTGAGGAATTTGCCATCTCAGCGAAAGTAAATGAGAATTTTTGTCAATTTAACATGACTGATCAGTTTCTTCATTAAATTATAAGCATTTGGTAGAATTCTGTTTTTAACCCTAGAACACTCTCACTGGGTGATTTTCACCCGAGCAAACGTGTTTACGTGATTTTCATTGTGTTGCGTTTGTCTGAGTATCATGGGTCCCTGGGGAGCTTCAGCATCGTCTTTGACATCTTTGAAGGGATGGGTGTTCAGTTTACCTCATGGTACTTTTTTTCATTTTGTTAGACATGGCACAGTTGAAAATAAAAGAACACTACTCTAATTTGTCATGTATCGTCATATTTTGATATATTTGATGACAAGTACTTTTTATATTGGGTATATTTTATCGCGTAAAAATCACCCGGCGTTAGAGATGGTGTTACTAATTTTAGCGATAGTGTTCTAGGGTTAATTGGTGTTAATGATTAGGGACAATCTCTCACTGGTTTGCTTTCTAGTCTAGCTGCTCTGTGATGGCTCACCCCTGGGACCTGGAACATGGGATCGAGGAATATCACTACTACTATTTGAGTGATGTGTCTGTCTCCCTCTGTCAGCAGTGCGTAGCGCATAACGTACGTCACTCATCGTACGTCATGACGCTACTGTGAGATGAACGCTGGCCTTATCATTTCTCTTTGCTTCACACAGGCTCGATTCAGCCTCGCTTCGTTTCACACAGCCGGACCCCAAGTTTGCAGTGCTGGCTTCAGTCAGTCTGGAGCAAACTCAAAAAAAGTCAAAAGAGCACATTATCAGATTCTTTTGCTACAAATCCGAGCTACAAATCCACATTATCAGATTAACTATGAACACCCCGGCGAAGTTCACCGATTCGCTAGCTTAAATGCTTGCATTCTACACTCAAATTATATAATGCCATTCAATATCATAGAAGTAAAGCCAAGGTGATCTGATCTTTTGCTACAAATCCGAGCACATTATCAGATTAACTATAAACACCCCGGCTAAATTCACCGCATTCGCTAGCGAAATGCTTCCATCAGCTACACTCAAATTATATAACGCCACTGTTCATCTGTATATAACAATACGAATATGTACACATGAAGTATCATAGAATATGTACATCTTTGCCCAGCACATTATGAGATTTACTATGGACACCCCAAAGCCATTTGGATCATAGAGCTAAAGCCAAATCTTTAGCTACAAATCCCAGCACATTATGAGATTTACTATGGACACCCCAGCTAACTTCACCGCATTTGGTATCATAGAAGTAAAGCCAAGGTGATCTTTCGCTAAAATTCCAGCACATTATGAGATTTACTATGGACACCCCGGCTAACTTCACCGCATTTGTTATCATAGAAGTAAAGCCAAGGAGATCTTTCGCTACAAATCCAAGCACATTATGAGATTTACTATGAACACGCTGGCTAAGTTCACCGCATTCTCTAGTATAGTATATTGTGACACTGTTTCTTGCCATATGGGGAAATTACCAGTTACATACATGGATGCTATGTAAAAATCAACAAAACAATGCAATGGTGATGAGTTCAGCTTCACACAAAAAAATGAAATGTTAGATTTACTTAATAATGTTATGTCACTGGTTCCACGCAATTGCTTTGCGTAACCTTTATTTGACTTCTAACATTTTTGGCCACTTTAATTAATTGCATTGAGTTAAATGTACTTAACTCAGTTTTGTAGAACCTGTTGACATAACATTATTAAGTAAATCTAACATTTCTGACATTTCATTTTTTTGAGTGTTGGTGATACAAGTGGACACTAGAAATAGTTGGTTTGGAAGGCTAGAGCCTTGATTGCATGATTTCCTTTTTAATTTGCTTGCAATGTAGTTCTTGCAAACAAAAGGCTGAGACTCCAGACTCAGTGAGTGATTTTAATTATTATTATTTTATATGGGGTTTTTGCCACATTAGCTCTGGGATATCAGGAGCATTTAGGGGAAAGTGGTACAAAACGGCCCCCACGGGTCATATGGCCCACCCTTGAAATATGTACTTTGCAGCTGCTGCTATCTATCGGTTTCATTGTAGGAATGAACAAGTGCGCATGAGAAGCAAATAACACTAGGGCGACAGTGAGAAATGCCGTTGCGCTTCAAGATCTAAGCCGATAAAATTTTCTGCACCAGATAATCTTGCGGTCAGCCTGTCCGAAAATAAGCGTCAGTGTTGACAGCGCGTGGCAATTGTTTTACTCCTATGGTTTTCGCATGGTCTGTTCCAAGGGTCGGTGGAGGACAGATCAAAAAGTCCGCCACAGAAACGTCATTGACTAATGAGGTCAAGATATTTTGTAGTCGGTTGTGGGGCAAAACGACCCATGCGTTGAGGGGCAAAATGACCCCTGGTCCATTTTACCCCAATCTTGGGCCGTTTTACCCCACATTCAAATTTAGTCACCACATGCATAAAGTTACCTTTAGTGATCTGAATGTATCTGTCTGCGTAATTTTTTTATATATATATGTGTATATGTTAGGTTTCAAATTTAGAAAAAAAAAAACTCTTTGTTCTCGTTCTCGTTCGCCATACGTTCTGTTAGTTGTGGGCCATTTTGCCCCATAAGTGGGGGCCATTTTGCCCATACCCTTGTACAAAATGGCCCCCCTCAAGTTATTTTTTTAACTGAGACTTTCTCCAGTAAATATCCGTTTGGGGCTATTTTGATTATGTGCGTTCTCATGGGAGTTAAATAAAGATTCGTAAACACTATGAGTCGCATTGAATTTCTACTGCAGCTTTGATCAGGTGAGGCCTAAACGTTAAGGAGCCCGTTTTGCTCCACCTTCCCCTGATCAAGTGGGAACTAGGCGGTAATTTCTGGATATCACGCTATGCCCTCAACTCTAAGATGCACTTACTATACCTGAAACCACACTTTTGTCTTTCATTTTGTGCAAAGTTGAAGATATAGATTTTTTTTAAATTTATTTTTGATTTACCTATGTGCACTTTTATATTCCAGCCTGGATAAGTATCTGTTAAGCACCAAAATGAACACTGTAAAAAGGCTGCAAAAAATTATATCACTGATACACAGATTTAGTGCAGTGGATGCAGACATGGTGAAAATATAATGGTTTTTTTTCCCAGGGCAGGGGGCTAAATGACAGGAATGGCAAAAGGCATGACTGGGGGCGTCAATAAATTGCAGTGCGGAAGAATTGTGATGGGTTACAGACAAGGGTCAGCAGAATCAGCAGATTTGGTCTGGACATTTACATAGTGGTTGTATAACATGAGTTACAAGCAGGACAAATTGCTGTTGTTTGTTAAGCTTGTTGTCATAGTGATGTAGTCATAGTTACATTAGGTCCGACGCTGCTATTATCATGGTAACGGGATGCAATGGGAAATGGGCGGTGGGAGATGATGGTGAAATTTTGGCGAGACACTGGCTGAGTTAAGATGAGACCAGTCTCATTTGGATAGCTTGTGTCATGCCAACAAATCTGGCCTTAGTTCAGTCACTGAAAAAACTGGCTACTACCCTCTTTAAGGCAGAGGCTGTCAATACATTTTTTTTATTCTCAATATGTCTCTTTCTCACTGATCATGCTGTTTTCCATGATGCACCATTGTGGGCGTAAATTGTTCAAAGATATGAGAGGAAGAAGCGAGTTTCGCTCAGGTTTGATACAGTCACTTGTTGAGCCAACCTATGAGGATATAGAAACCTACCAAGAGGAGCAAAAATTAAAAAGGTGGTTTGATAAACATTAAACAGCATCAAGTGGATGGCAGGTGCAATCAAGAGTGCCTGGCATGAGAGAGCCAATCAACCATGGGTACACACTACACAAGTTATCATTGTCATCAATTACTTCCTCCACAAAAGATCTAATTAGGGTAAAATTAGAAATTTCTGTGACACATTCCAAAAATAACTTAAATGTGATCAGTTTGTTGCATTGCTTTTTATTAATTAACTTTAGCAGATATTATTACCATGGGGCGACACGGTGGCGCAGTGGGTGGTACTGCCGCCTCACAGCAAGATGGTCATGGGTATGAATCCAGCCTGGGGCCTTTCTATATGGAATTTGAATGTTCTCCCAGTGTTTGCGCTGGTTTCCTCTAGGTACTTTGGAGGAAAGAACATTCATTATAGGCTAATTGGAGACTGTAAATTGCCCATAGGTATGAGTGTGTGAGTGAATAGTGTGTGATGGAGTACTGAGCTGTCCTGGATGGGTCCCTGCCTTTCGCCTGTAGTCAGCAGAGCTCCAGCCCCCTCGTGATGCGGTAAAGATAGTGGATGGATAGATATATTATCAGCAACTTTGTTCTCAACATGATGATCATGATTATATTAGCTTGCTAATTCACCTGGGATATCAGCAGGGATTAAATAGCTGGCTAGACCGCAAGCGAATGCTCCAGATAAGATATAGCAAAGTTTTGGACATCCACTGGGCTAATAATACTGTCCATTGGAGCCCTGTCTCAAGCATGGGACTTTCAATCGCATGAGCTGCCCATTTGGCCTCCCCTGAAAAAATCACTTTTTATCGCATGTCCAATCCGCTGGACTTGCCAGCTTCAAGTTCTTCACCCATGGTTTCAGTTTCTCTCAGGGGCCCTTCTTGCATAGTAACTGGACCTCTCAGGAGGAATGTTTTTTCCTGTCACAATTTTCAAATGCCTTTTGTCCACAATTCTGCCTCATACCACTCCATTATCAGGACAGGTGTGTGTGTGTCTTCTCCAGAGGCACAGTCGAGGAGTCTGTCTCATAGACCCAGTGGTGTAGTCTACGTGATACGCAGGTATATGCCGTACACCCTCCAGAAAATGTCAATGATTTGCGTATACCCTCTTAAAAATGTGCGAGGATGCATAACAACATCATTTTGTAACAGAGCTTTAACGCGTTTATTCATTAAATTTACCCCGGACCCCGTCTGTGTTAGGATTGAAGCACTGACTTTTGGACCTCTGGGGCTCCGTCACCTGTGAGTCCGTGACCTGTTGCTAGGCAACCACAACAAACTTGCTTGGTGAGCATTCTCTGCTCAAAAGCGACTGCATAACCTAAAGAGATAAAGTATGAAACAGAAACAACAGCAGACTACACTCTTTAAGTCTTTTTAGAAAGTTGCCCAACTTGCCCCTGGAACTGCTGCCGGTTTTCTGTCAATTTTTGCTACCTATCAAAATATGCTACCTCGCGGTTCTGCGCTTGCACAGACCGAAAATCTTGGGCTCTGTTTCTTCGCTCACATCGTATCTTCGAAAAATAATGAAAAAACTTTTTTTTTTCAGTGCGCCTTTCGACTAGTAAGCGTATATATTTGCACACACTGGGTTTTCCTGAAAATGCAGAAATTTGATGATAAGGGCGTGCGGCATGTATCTTTTTGAACAAACTTGTCCAACACATTGTAACATCTGCTTATGTTATAAGAAGCTAGCAAATAACAAAGTTACTACTGTAGACTGATTCATATTGCAATATTAAGGCGAAAACAAATACTTTACGATCGCTTTGCATTACGGTAGCACTTTTGACAAGGCAGCACAAATTGTCAGAACACCAGTTCAAGTGACACTGCAGCTCCAGAAGATTACAGAGAGGCTGAGAAACTAAAGTCGCAGAAAAAGGGGCAGAGGCTGTCCTACACAATACAAAGTAGGAGCCCGATGCTAACGTTGCTGTAATGTTACCCTGTAAGTGAAATTAGAATATACGTTATCATTAACTCTAATAGCATTGGATTGTTAATATATTTAAATGTACCGAGAACTAGCTAACTTGACTAACATTTGTGTGGTGGTTCAATGAATGGGGGGGGGCGCGTGTGCAGTGACAGTCATAAACAGTATACAATTTTTATATTTAAAATATATATAATGTTTTATATTAAAAGTGTCTTGTGTTCCCATTGTTATTGGTGGCTTAGTGTTAATTACAAAAAGTTAATTTAAAAAAAGAGACATCTGACACAAAATGTTGTTTAATGTATTGAATTTAAGCAGGGTCCAGCCTATGTTCCCAAAGTCCTATGGTCTCTCAGGGCAATTTTTTCAAGCTCGTTCACTCATTATCTTTTCATAAAAAAATTAATAATTTCCATGCCTCTGTTTTTAGAGGTAGGCTTATTTACACACACACACACACACACACACACACACATATTTATAATTTATTTATTTATTTTTACTTTTGCTCTGAGACGGGTGAGTGCCAGTTTCACAGTATACCCACTTCAAAAAAATAGACTACACCACTGCATAGACCTGCATACACTGAACGTGTGCCACGAACCCTGTGTGTTACTCTATTCTATTGACGAGATTTAATTGCACCTAAGAACAGATTTAATCACGGCAAATGGCTTCTTATGCCGCTCATTTCATTGCTAATTGCCATGCTGTGCTTTATGTGCCCTGCGGTGGCCATGACAGCAAACACGACAAATCCCCCTTTCTGGTGAAGCACTGGAGTCTACAGTCCCAACCTGCGTCTCTAAAACTTGGAGGTTCTCTTGATACCTGCGTGATACCCAGCAGCTCAAAATCTGTAAGCTTCCCATTGTTTGACAAGAAGACTCATTAAAAATAAAAGATAACGCACTTGCCCAATTTGAAATGCACAGAATAAAAGAGATTGGAAGAAGAGAGAGAGAGGGTGAAAAAGAAATATAAGGGTTCTATCCTCTGGTGGTCGGATTTAAAGATCTTTTTTTTTTAGATAAGCTGAGTTCTGTTCGATCTTTTCCCTTTTATTTTCCTTTTTATTTAGGCCCTGAATAACAGCACTATCATTCCTCAGATGGTGGCAGATCTGGCAACCCCATCACTGACATCAAGACATCAATCGTTGTCAGTCTAAGTAAGGGGCATGCAAGTGAAAGGATTTCTTCGCCAGAATATCGACACAATCCTGGCGACCTGCAGGCTTCGAGAAATACAGCATTGCACTCTGCCATTGCTTGTAGGGTATGCATGACTGTACTTATGGATCGGAACAGGGTGTAAATTCAAGCTGGGGTCACCTATATATAGCACTTTTTGGCAATAGGAGGGTGTGATGTTTGAGATACTGGCGGAAGTGAAGGGGAATATTTTTGGATAGTGAATGCAGGCTCAAGTCTTCAATGGTACTCTAAATTTGTGTGGGTACTCATTAGTGCTTTTTGTGTTTCCAGTTCTCCTGTTGGCTTGTCTTTTCATGATAGGATTCCCTCATAACAGTTAATTGCTTCTGATCTCGCTGGGAAGGGTTGACACTGGCCTGATGATTAGTTTATTTTACACTCTATGCTTTTAAAAACCTTGTTTCTTTTGACTCCTTGCTTTTTTTATGATGGACGCTATCCAAAACTTCATGTGTAGTTCACCCACTGTTGGACCAATACTCTTGTAATGACTTTGAATAGGGCATTGCACAAGAGCGCTTTAACAGAATTCAATTGAACTCAGTTTGTGCAAGGAGAACAGCACAGTCGGGATCCTTGGTTGGAGTTAGACAGAGCTAACGATGTGCAACAAGATGGTTTGATTTCAGTTAAGGTAAATTACCTTTGTCGATGGTGGTGAGAGTCCAACCAAGAATGTACATGAATAGGTAAGAGTCTGTTTGAATTGACTTTCTGTTCCTGTGGAATACAAAGCAAGAAAGGTTAAGAGGTGCTGGATACAGATTGTGGCAATTTGTAACTTGTCTGCCTGAGTATATGCTGATTTTCACTGTACTGAATGCTTCCACAGACTGACTGTGCTCTGTGCATTAATGGTACTGACTCACTGCCAAAAATGTAGTGAATATGGGAAGTAGGCCAATAAGAATTGATGAGCTGTTTTGAAAGTCAAAGATTTTATGATTTTTAGAGCTGGGATGTCCATGTTAAAATTGATAAGCACCCTCTCCCTGGAATTGTTCAGCAGCTGAAAGGACCCAGAGAAGAGATTTCAAAGGCTACAAAAGTAAGTCCAAATCCAGAAATGCAAACTTTTGTCACTGCAAAGGGTGTGTATGAGTCTGATGGACTATAAATAATTATTATATTCCAGGAATGGAAAGTTAATTTAAGTTTCAGTCTCACTATGTGCCTAATGTAAGGGATGTCTCCTGAGTGGAGGACAGTAACACTCAGTACTTACTGATACTGATCTGATAGCAATAATTTTGTTATTTGTCTTTTGGTATGTGACAATAAGCCAGTACTGAGAACTTTCCCAAAATGCAATATGCCTGAGAATGTCTTGTTACCTGTCCATCAGCCAGTGGAGGAAGCTGAGTGAAACAAAAAGCCTTGACTTGGATGGATTGGGTGGAGTCATTATTTCAAGATGTCACTTTAAAGATGTTTGCTGGTTTATGTACATAAAATTTTAGTTGTATGTTTATATTTGATAAGGTTTGAATGTCTTTACAAAAAAAAAAAAAATTCTGGTAACACTTTACTTGACGCCCATCTCTATAACGCATTATAACCATACTTATAATGAGTTATTATGCAGTTAAAGCACTGTATAACTATAGTTAAAAACACTAATAAATGATCACAATGCTTTATAACAGTAATCATAACACAGTATAAAATGTCTATACAAATTGTTAAAAATGACAATTTAATGCATTATAAATATAGTTATAATGTGTTATAATTGGCTTATAAACGTGTATAACTATCATTATAAACACTCATAAATTATCATAAGGCTTTATGACAATAAGCACAACACATCATAGAGCATTTTATAATGGCTTATAAGGTCAAGTATTATAATACTTCATGATTGCAGTCCCTTGCTTATGCAAGGATGTATTATAATTATCATAGTTGTAATACATTAAAACTCTTTATAATGCATCATAATCACTGGTATAATACATTATAATGTGATTGTAACTTACTCTCAGTGGTCACTTCAAGTGATGAAATTGCTCAGGTATAGGCTGATATAATAATTACAAGCTGGTCATAAACTATAAGTGGTTTGCTTTAAGAAATGTGAAAGAATACACATCATTTAATTAATGCAAGAACAACACAAAACATTGCAAAACTTATTTTTATTAACAGACTCCTTAAAAAACTTAAGTTTCAATTATCACATTCACAGTGGACTTGGCATAGGTTGATAACCAAAAGTGACTGCTTCAAAAAAATAAAAAAAAAAAAACTCTACATCTCAACACTCATGTATGTTGTACTTCCTTATGTCATGAATTAGGTGGCCAAGAATGCCAGTACATCCACTCGATCACTCTCATCGCAACAAAAAACGGTAAGCAAGGGACCAGCAATCATGAAGTATTATAAAACCTTATAAGCCATTATAAAATGCTCTATGATGTGTTATACTTATTGTTATAAAGCCTTATAATAATTTATGAGTGTTTATAATGATAGTTATAATCTTTATAAGCCAATTATAAACATTATAACTATATCTATAATGCATTATCATGGGCAAGGTTACTTTATAACGTATTATAATACCTGACCTTATAAGTCATGACAAAACTTTATAGATGATTATTTTATAATGATCATTTAAGTGTTTATTCTATAGTTATACGGTGCTATTACTGCATGATAACTCATTATAAGTATGGTTATAATGTGTTATAGAGATGGGCGTCAAGTAAAGTGTTAACAAAATTCTCACTCATTAGTTAAAGTGGTGTCGATAGGGTGATCTGGACATTCCAAAAGCAGATTAGTATAGCTTGAACATATCATAAGTGTTCAATGGATCTGGATCTGTTGAAGTTCTGCAATTTGAATGCTATCCCAATATCTAATGTTTTATGCTAGGTTCCCACTATCACGATTCGCGGCACGATTGAAATCGTGGTCTTAATCGTGGAGTTATCGTGGTGATCCGATAAGATCTTATCAGATCTTGAGGTCAGTCGTGGCAATCGTGTTGATCATAGAAAAGTTTTGGACGGTTCAAAAATTTCCTACGATCAACACGCTTAATTGTCAATCGTGATCATCACATCACCTCGTATCCAAACCTGAAATTTTAAGCCGCTTTCACACTGGACGCAAAACTAATTTTTTGCATGATAGATTACATTCAAAGTCAAATATATTTCATGTATATTCGCGTCTTTGCATTGGCTTTGAATGTAATCTGTCGCGTGAAAAATTTGTTTCGCATCCGGTGTGAAAGCAGCTTCCGAGAAGTTCCACGATCAGCTACGAATGGCCAATCATGGCGTTCGTAACGGAGCGCACGACAGTGAGAACTAAGCATTATCTATTACAGTGTCAAGATGTGGAAGATTGGTTGGCTACGTGATCCATTGGTCAGAATGATTTTTTTTTTTACAGCTCCTATGGCTTTCTCAATCATTTTGCAGGGTAACGGGAGACAAAAAATGAATGAGAGAGGTGGAAGATCACTTGATGTTGAGCTAAAAAGATCCTTACACAACAATTGATGTTGCTTCACTTCTGATTTTCAGTTTTCAATAGACAATTTTAGCTGAGCCTGGTATATAACATCTTCATATCTTGTTTTAGAAAAAGCAGTGTTTGGAGTGATTTCCTAAAGAAATATAGGATTTGCATTATTTTTAATGAGTTATCTTAATGACGATTTAATATCAATATACAAGAGAAAACCTCAGTTTTAAAGACAGAAAAGATGAAGAAGTGAAGATCTGGTATTGTAAGATGGTGTCACATCTCTTGTGTCTCCTTAATTTTCTCCTCCGCCTTTCCAGCAACCTGTGTATCTTTTAGAGGTATTATCTCCTTACTTGGTTTGATTTCTTGCATCCCTTCCCTTATCCAGGTGTAAGCCATTGGTATGCCTCGTCCCCTTATGTTCATGTGGTGTATATCAGCCTTATTTTTTGTCCAGCAGAGGAGATGGATTGTCTTGCTATATGCCCTTAAGCAACCAGTCAGTTTATGTCTTCAAGTTCAGAAGTTTATTGCTGTCTTTGAAAATTATTGCAACTTTTATAATAGTGAAACACGTAATTGCTCCTCGAAGCTTAACCCTCAAAGTGCTAATCACTGCTATAGTCACACAAGGCGCAAAGTACAAGAAGCAATATTTCAAATTTCAGCCTTTAAAAGGTCAACAACTTTGTCAATTTTTAGCAGACAAATTAGTTGGCAATGACCTTCAGAGGGGTTCATGGGTACCTATGAGTCCTTCTGAAGGTCATTGCCAACTAAATAATAAATGATTAACTTTTGGAAGGATAGTAAAAAATTATGCACTTTAAAGGTTGATAGGAAATGGGAACAGACTCCTAAGCCTTATAATTGGTCTCCAGAATTGGGACTGCGTTCCTGTAAACCTGCCTTTCCAGTTTGGTCCTCTGATTAGTTTAACAGGAACACCTCCCAAGCCTTCATCAGTCTCCTGGATAGGGACAGCATTCCTGCTAAACCCTTCAGACCTGCAGTCTACCTCAGCGAGGGTTAATACCACCAGGTTTCTGCCATAGACTGTATAAAAAAATGGATGAAGCAACCGTGATGTCACCCACCGGTTTCAGCATACCATTTAGGAAGCCTTGATTTTGACAATTTGAACAGTGCCGTTTTGTCATTTTGAAACCAGATGTGATTCTTATTGGATGAGAGCTTGAATTGAAGATCATGGGAGGAGCGAAAGGAGGATCAATGGGTGGATTTGACCGTATCTGACGAGGACCAGGGGATAGCCATGGCGCCAAAAGCATAATTGGCTTTATCCATTGTTCTACTCTATTTGGGACCATAATTTACAAAAATGAGCATCATGATATATCGAAGAGGACTTGAAACTTGTGATAGATACCATAAAATAATGTGGATAATTGTTATTGAAATAATAAATCAGGTGGGAAAGCAGGGTCATTTTCTCATAGACTTCTATAGCATTGAACTTCTTTCTCCAACCACCGACGTCACCATCTGCTGGCCATTAAATGGAATGCAATTTTAAGAGATTTCCGCATTGGCCTCACTTTCAGACCTGGGCGCTACGTCCATCTTTTTATACAGTCTATGGTTTCTGCCCTGGGATGCCACCGGCTGGCCGGGGACATGCCCATTACCCTGAACAGTCTATACCATTTAAGTTTTACTGCCGACTTCCAGGCTTCTGCCTTTCTCCAGTTATACCGTATTCCTATCAATAAATACCATCATTGGATGATACCCTGAATCTACATCTGGTTGCTTGTCTGGATCATAACAGGACAATCCAGCCGAGGAATGGAACCAGCAGATATGCCTTGCCAGGTTGATGCCTTGATGTACCAGGGTGCGTGGATTAGTCAGTAGGAGGAACAGCTCCACCAGCTTCATCGGTCTATTGGAGCCCTCTCTAGTCAACTTGTGGCTATTACTAACATCTCCCGGGCTCTACTGCCGCAGCTGAAACAGCCAACTCTATTCTGCAGCAAATTCCCCCAAGGTGATCGCCCATCGGGAACCTAACCTAGTTGTGTCGGACCCTTATGGCGGTAATCCATCAACCTGCCAAAGTTTTCTAGCCTAATGTTTGATGATCTTTAAGCTACAACTGTCTTCATTGCCCACCAAAAGGTTCAGGGTGGCAGTTGCTATTATTCACCTCTCTAGATCTGCTAGGTACTGGGCTGCCACCTGTTGGGAGGCAGGAGATCTTGCAGTTCAAATGTTTGCTGCCTTCGCTGAAGAGATGAGGACTGTTTGACTGGTCCCACTACAGTTGTGCTGCTGCCTAGAAGCTTCTCCAGCTGCAATAAGGTAGCGTGTCAGTCTTAGAGTATTCTATCAATTTAAAGGTGTCTCTAAGCACTGGCAATGTAGGAGTACATAGATCAATCCCTGGCATTTGGAATCATTGGAGTTTCTATGTCGCTAGCCAGAGCTGGCTTCTTCTTCATACCTAAGAAAGGTGAGCCTCTGCTCATCTGAATAGATTATGGAGGGCTCAACTCCATTATTATCAAGAATTGTTGCCCTCTTCCCCCTCTCAGGTTGTCATTACATTACCAAGCTGGGTCTGTGCAATGCTTACCACCCTCTGCACGAGCCGGACAGGGATGAGTGGAAGACACCTTTTAACAACACCTCCAGCGTCTACAAATATCTGGCGATGCCGTTGGGGTTTGCTAATGCCCCCGCTGTGTTCCAGAATCTCAGTAATGATGCCCTCCGAGACATGATCTCCAGGTTCGTCTGTGTTTACTTTGACAATATCCTGGTTTTCTCTTCAACCCTGGAGGACCATACTCACTATGTCCACCCAGTAATTTAAACATTGCTTGAGAATCATCTTTAGCTAAAACCTGAAAAATGTATGCTGGGGCCATCCTCTCTCAGCATACAGCTGACTGCAAGATCCATACCCTCAGCAGTCTAAACCTCCTAAGCTCGACTCCCTACTTTTTGTTCTGGGCTTCTGGCTTTATCCAGTTCTGCTGTATTTCTATCAATAAATATCTTCATTGGATTGTACCCTGAATCTGCGTCTGGTTCCTTGTGTGGATCAGACCAGATGGCGCTTATAAGGAGCAGGTGAGAACATCAGAGTCAGGCAGCCGAGGGTGCAGTTGGGAGTATTAAGGATTCCAGGAAAGTGGGTGGAAGGTTGCTAAAATAGGAGCATGATGGGTTGAGAAATCTGTGACCTCATGTCATATCTGAACTGTGAGGTCATAAGGAGCAACAGGGAAATTGTGGGGAAGATGTGAATGTCCTGTGGTGTCTTTGGGGTCCTGTCACTCCTCGTCAATTGTGCTCCTGGCAGGAATTACAGATTTTTACGCATCACAAGCATGTCAGTTCATCAGCAAACAAGAAGAAACATGAGACCTTGACCCAATCTGCGCCTCCTGAGGGAAAGATCCTTGTGGTTTGATGATCAAAACTGACGTGAAGGTCACATACCAGCATGCATACTCACCAGCTGTCACAGTCATGTACTTTTATGCATGTGTACATGTGTGCACACACACAGGCTGGCACGCACATGCACGCACACACACACACACACACACACATATACACACACATACTGGCCTGTAAGCATAAACTAGCTCCTGAAAATAGTGGTGGCGAGGTTCTCTCCTGGCTAATGGTGGACTGATCACTGGTCCCCAGTAGCAGATCAAACACCTGTACTAGCCTGCTCTCCAGTCTCTCCATTATGCTACTTCAAGAGCTGACAAAGAAATTGAGAGGAAAGTTATAGAAAAAAGGGCATAGGACACCAAAAAAATGGCAATAAGCTAATGATGAACCAAAACTTTTGGCAGCAGATCAAAGCTTGTTCTAATCACAGTGCTGGAGCCAGAGGAAGGAGTTGAAAGAGAGGCAAAGTACAGATTGGGGAGGTGAAATTAGGCTGTAAAGGGATGGAGATGTGGAGGAATGAACAGGGTGTTCTAGCAGCTTAGTTCTACAAACACATCTCTCTTTTCACCATTCCCCCTCCCTGGTGACTGATGCTGTCTTCCCTCAGGGGCCATATCGGCCCAGGTCAGACAGTTACTCACAGGAAAAGGACACAGGCGGGAAGCGGTGAAGCGCTGTAGGTGACAGGCGACACGTTTTTACTCTGCTCTGATCTTTCGCTCCATTTGCGCGGTTAACGAGTCACTTCACCTCAGATCGTAATCTGACAGAGCATGTGTGTAACGTTTTTCAATCTCTCCAGTGAAAGTACTGTTCTTTTTCATGGACTGCATATGATCTGCCAGTTTGCATTGTACAGCTTTCACCATATAAACATACAATAAATTCCTGATAATTACACAGTGGATAATTGCATATTTTCTGAACCGTGCATTCAGTAATTCTGGAGACAAAAACAACATTTATAACATAAAAATGAATATATAGTCCTTCAATTTTTATTGAATTACAGAGGTCTACTCAAACGGTTTGAAGATTCATTTTGTTTCCCTCATTTATAAAACGGAATAATGATAATTCCTGATTTATGACCAATTTTTTATTCTTTTTAAAACTCTAGCTAAATGATCATGCTTCCTAAGATGCCTCAGTAAGACTCGGTTATCACAAGGTTCTAATGTTATTATTTTCCATCTAGATCATATTCTGATATATTAAAGTGCTATCTATTTTCCTGACCTTATACAACAAGTTGCCTTCCAAACCATAGTTATTTCTACATAGGCTGCAAATTGCCTGGGTTGGGAAGGCTACTCAAAGTTAATTGGCCTAGGTTACTTTGACACAAGACTTCTGGATTATGTAATCATGCACTGAACAGTGCTTTTCACAAAATAAATATAACATGGCCAACCTGCCTCCAAATTGGTGTCTGACGTTTTTATATTTTAAAATTTTGGCATCTCCAATCCCACCCGAATCTGGAATACCTAACTGGTGAACTATGTACGAGCCTTGCTCGTATGCGACCCCTTGTTGCCAATTCAGGAGAGAGGGACGGTTCACGGCTCTCCTCCGAAGCACGTGCCCATCAATACTGCTTCTTTACACTCATTGGTTGAATCCTTGCAAGTTCAGAACGAGGGCAGAGGATACCCGAACATGAAAAAGCTTAGAATCTTCCTGACGAGCGCCTGTCTGGCCAACAGGAGGCACTTGAGCAATGAACAAAGCAACCATTATATTTTCCTTCCTGGCAGTCCCTTTCCAATTTGCAACCCTGTAGCGCAATAGCCAATTGTGCGCTACTCTGAAAAAGCTGCCGACCACTGCTGATTGGTACGACTGGGGCTCGAACCCGCGCCGTGATAGTCACTTCTGCTAGCGGAGTGAGCTATCCAGCAGCTCGTTTTTTTTTTTTTTTGGAATCTGTGTCATAGGCTACTTCTTGTAACAACCTGAGTGTTTCTTTAATTTTTTTTTCTCTGCAATCCAGCTGATCCAGCTGTCCTTAACTGTTTGGGTCTCATTTCATTTATTGTCTCATATTTTTTTGTCTCATTCGATTCCCCTTCCTCCTTGTTTCCCTCTCTGTGCTTGTACAAGCATTTTCCACTTCATTGATTGTTGTCTTGTGTAATAAAGTTCCTGGTCTTCATTGTCCCTTTGCTGGATAGTTGCCCTCCGTCATTGTATCTAACAAAATTATATCTAACAACAACCAAGAATCTATTTATCAGGGAAACTCTGTCCGGAGTCTGCTTTTCTCATCACTGGTTTCTTCCAGTGCCTCCTTCACTCCCGTCAGAAAGTGTGCATTACCCTGCGCGCTCTGCATCATTTGGCTTGCCATACTGACCTTGATCTGGTACTTTTGATCTCGCTTAAGCCTACTCTTCATGTTCCAGATTGCTCGCGCCACACACTGTCTATAAAGAGCATTCCCGCTTTGAAAGTTCTTTGAGCTCTTATTCTGTTTAGTCAATAAAGGCAAGTTTCAGTGGTAATCAGTGATCTGCACGTGGTTTTGTTCTGACCATGACAACTTCTTTTGTCTTCTGTCTACATGCAGCAAAATTCAGGTACTTTCTTGGGTTGCCACAAGGAAAGCGTTGACTGCTCCTGCACTGTGGGAGGCTGCAGCGAGTGCATTTCTGCATCCAGGCTGAATACATTAGCCATTCCAGCTTTTGTGCAACGCATAGAAATTTGCAGAGAACTTCTACATGCTCCTTCAAACTGTGTTTTGTGGTTTTGTGTGCTCTCATCATGTGAAAAAGATGGTCGCTAAAGGAATGTTATTTACAACAACAATTCCAAAAAAAGTTTGGGTGAAAAGGAAAATGCAAATAAAACAGAAAATGTCACTACCGGATCTCCTTCTGATTCGCCGGCCGCTGTCCGCGGTCCTGAAGACAGCACTGCAGCAGCGCCTGCCGCAATTCCAGCCACTGTCCACCGTACTGAAATACAAAGTCAGCATTGCAGGACCGTAGACTGTGGAAGAAATGCAGAGAGAACCATGTGAGGAACCACTCCACCCCCACCTACACTCCTTTGCTATTTAAGCAGTGTGGGCTTACCTTCGGTGCTGGTTCTTCAATCTGCCTAATCAAGAGTTTCTATCATTCCCCTGTTTCTCTTGGACATAGTTCTTTTACTGGATCATTTAATTAGTTTATCCTTTGGCTTGTAGAAGCTTGGCTCCTAGTGTTTTTTGTTCTTGTACTGTGATTCTAATTACCTTCTCAGGCATGGGTGTCAGTTTTTTATGGGTCCTATGTTTTACAATTTTTTTTACATAGAGCCTGTGAAAGCTTAAATGAGCTGTGTTACGATTACTGCACATGCTCAGAACTTTGAAAACTTGATGCTCGCAGCTGCTGGCTGCTTATGGGTGTTTTCACATCAAAATGACTACCGAACTGGAAGTATGCAGCTAACAAGGTGAAAAAGTTGAAAACTGCTGCCAAATATAAATTTTAAGTGGCAGACAATCACAGATCTCCACAATAACCTTTCATTTCACAAACAAATTTTGTAAGCTAAGTAGCTAGCTACTTAACTCGCTTCATTTAAATAGCATCATCAGACAGTTAGATGAATTACTGGCTAATGTTCCTTATGTGGCTATAGTGGCCATGCTATATAGCTAGCTACACAGATATATACGACAATTTTTGATCTCATATGCAAATTTTGTTGGTTAAATATTTACTTGGCTAGTCACTTCATTTACAACTTCTTCAGACAACTAACCAAATTGCTAGATAATGTTCGTTACTTAGCTATTGTAGCTATGCTATGGAGCTAGCTATGCAGATATCCATGAAGAAGAGATGTTCCTCTTCTATGATGTTTATTGGAGGTTAACAAACGGTAAACATTTTTCGTTTATTTTGGCTATAGTGCAAACATATCGCTTTGAATCCCTGAAGAGGGTATATAACTGCTTTAAACACCTAATTAAGACAAATGTACCTAAATAAGACAAATGAAGGGATTGTTAAAATCTTATGATTGTAAGTGTGGTTGGAACGAAAACCAGCAATATACAATGGGTTCCCAGGACTGACGTTGAGAACCACTGATCTAGCTTAAAGAGATCAGCTGGTCATAAAGATAATTTCATGCATTGTGGTTTGCCAATAAAACCAAAATAAGGTCAAATGTGATTTTGATTACATTTTTAAATTTATTTTTACAATGATGATAATGCTACTGGATCTTTTTTTCATCCCAAATCAAATTTAAGGGTGTTCACTCGGAAAACAGGCGAGGATGCACAGTAAATCTGACCTATCTGCTGAGCATTTTCATATGGTTTATTGTTAGTATGCTTGTGTAAAAACTTAAAAAAATGCCTGAAATAGTTTCCTCATGATTTGCCTCATTTTGCAGTGTTACTGTGTCTCCCCCACACACAGAGGGCAGGAGTAAAACTGATTATTTTAGTTGTCGGTCTGTGCGTGCGTCACAAATATCTTTCTGCACTATATCTACCAAAGGAGTGGAAGGACTTCCACTGATTTTGGACCTGATTTTGGAGATCATCGGCCAAGGTCATATAAGGTCAGTTCTTTGTGGAGCTAAAGATGAACTTTTAGAACATATGAAGGGAGGCGGAGGCATAGCAATCAAAGCTTTGTGTTAAATTGTTGCTTGTCATTTTTTCAATATCCGCTTTATCTAATGTGGATCTGATCAGCTGTCTTCAAAAGCCAATATTCAGTATGAGCCCATAGTATTAGTTTTGTTCAGTCTTCATTTAATCTCCAGATTTTTGGGTAGTTTGTTGCAATGGTGACAATCTCTCTTATGACAAATGTTTTGATTATTTGAGTCAATTTGCATTTAAGCTTTGAAAGCGCAATTGGAAAATGTGTGCTGTCCATACTTTAGTCATTTATCAACTATTTAGTCATCAAATCAATTAGATAGTCAATAAATTGATAAATAAAATAATTATAAGCCATGACCCCAGTTGAAGACACAATGAAATCTTTAAAATAACTGGTCTGAATTCTAGTTCATATTTGAACTAGACTTCATCATAAATATGCAGACCGGAGCTTCGAGACCTGATTAATGTAGACAATGGAAAATTCAATGGTTTCATGGCGCCATCTGGATCCTACTAATAATTTCATTGATGCAATTAAGATCAAACTCGAGTTTTTCAGTCACAAAAAAACCCCAAAATTTTTGTTAGCACTGCTTGTTGTCTGTTTGAGTGTGGGAAGAAAACTTGGCCTTGATACCATTAAAATAGGACAAATAACATTTTGTTTCCTAAATCATGCACAACTTGGTACCACTGTATTAGTATTGCTGTACATAGCTCAGCATAGCAGTTTTAGGTGTAATTATATGGAGTTGACTGTATTCGGAGTGAAAATCCCATTAGCAGACCATACCCAGCAGGATTTTACCAAGGGCTGGTGGACTCACCAAGTGGAGTGAAGGTCATTAGTGGGTTTTTTCCCACTGTCACACAAGCAGAATGGAGACTTACTGTGAAAAGCCCTTAATAACTTCACGAAGAAGGTCCTTTTTCATTTGATTTAATTTTTCTTTTCTCCTAGATGCCTGGGCACTCTTAATTTGGTGTTTTAATTTAGCTCTTAATGCAAGCGGCTAAACAGTGCCTTGCGGTCCTATTTCTCCAGCTGCTCTGAGTGTGCCCTCTGGGTAATTTATCTGGAGGAAAATGTGTGGTGGGATGGAGGGCGAGAGAGAAGGGCAGAGGATGTGAGGCAGAAGTGCTCCGTTCCTGGAAATGGCTGGTAATTAAGAACTCAGACTGGTAGTGTGACACCACATAATTGAAATGGTTGGTGATGGGGTGAAGATGGCCACAGTTCCCTGGAGAAACCTTTATGTTTGTCCTCCATGGAGTTTGGCTCTGGCAGTCTATGTATCTTATTGCATGTGATCTTTCATTGTCATGCTGATCTCCTTTTACATGCACTTCCTAGAACCACACCCTGCCCCACTGCATTGCACTGCGCTCACAAACATAATTTACGGCACAACCAGGTTCATTTTGTCCGAGTGAAAATATGTGATCCAATATAAGGCAACTGGCAGGCGGTTATTTTATTTGGTGAAATAAAATGGACACCCATAATCTTCCATTCACTGCTCAGGAGATAACAACTATAGCAGTCTAGGCCAGATGAGTGAAGAAATCATATTGAATCACTGGCTGAAATATTCGTAGTGCCCTCAGAAGGTTAGGATTATGATTGCTAGAAAATTGATTGGGGTGGAGTTCTTAGTCGAGTGAAATGAATTTTCCAAGTTATGGAAGTCTGATTTGCATTAAATTGACATGCAGAGTCTTTATTAGGGTTGGGGGCGACTGGTCACATTTCTGCAAAGCATTTTTTGCGTTTTCCTCGTTAATGTATTGGACCCGTGTGATGCCATTTTTTTTTTTAGACTAACAGATGCTGATAAATAATGCTATCACTCACTTGTCATTACATGGTCATCAGCCATGCTTAAATCTGCATCCTTTGTAGAGCACATAGGTCACTGTATTTAATGGAAAGATGTGTTGAACTTAACTCAACCAGACTGAGACATCTCTGACACTTGAGTGAGGAAAGTAATGCCGAAAAAATCCAAACAGTTAAGTTCAACACATCTTTCAATGTGATACAGTGACGTAAAATGCGCTCCATGAAAAGATTAAGCACACAGTTAAAGGGTCAATGGCAGGTTCTTAAAATAAATGTAAATTTTCAGATATTGTAAAACAATTCAAAATACTGACACAATTATTGGAATCAATGGCGGATTAGATTAATTTTTATTGATTTTTATGATGGACTTCTATTTAAAACAAACAAGGGTGAATTATATTGTGTAAACATTCATTTTTTGACAACCCCGTGTCAATGTGAAGTCCAGCAATTGTTTTGTTTTTCAAGTGAAAGGCCCATAAGATGCCTGCTTTAAAGGTCCCATATTTACTCTGCCTCAATGTACAGGGCCTTGTCAATGTACAAGACCACTGGGATGTCATTGTTATGGACTTAGAGATGCTGATAAACAACAATTTATTTGCTTGTCACAAAATGATTATCTGCAACATCTATATCTGCCTCCACTGTAGTATCCTTCTGGCCTCCAATACATTGAGGAACATAATGCCAGCCACATGAAGGATAAATGAGTCTTGTTCAGTGTATTGCGGGAAGACACCCAATTTCATCATTATAGATTTTAATGACTGGTTATTAAAAAATTAGTAAACATTCAGAAAAAAAAGAAACATTCTGCATTACTGACACAAAAATTGGAATCAAAGGAGGATAATATAGATTTCAATCAGGGAGACCAGTGAATGACATAAAGATAATTACTGTATCTATTACAGATTACAGAGTGCACAGATTAACTGGTAATGTGATGATAGCCTTCAGAAAGTCTTTGGCTCTTGGACTCAACGGAGAGATTTTGTAATTGAGGGGCATCTGCCCTAAGCTGCAGCAGGATAAATCCCTCCCATGGAGTCCAGATACTGTTGATGGTGGCGGCTGATTATTCTACTGACTGATATGCTTCATCATTCATAAACCTCATCAGCCTATCAATTAGCATAGACTGGGCAGTGATGGGGAGGAGGAGGGTGCGCACAAAAGCAGCATGGGCGTACTAAAGGCAGAGAATCATATTTAGTAAGACAGCAGCAAGATGACATGCTGAGGACATAGGGGTTTTGCTGTGCTATTGCATAGATGTGATCAGCTGATAGGAGAGCCGATGCCTCACCTGACAGCCCCAGACAATGACAGCAGGAATAATGAGTGAGGAGGTGTGAGTGGTGTGAAAGGATTGAATGAGAATCAAACTACAGGCTGAGACATGCAAAAGAGAAGTATTTGTGACTGAAATTTCACCAGAGATTCTGTTCATTGATTTTTATGGTGGTCATTTTGTGAAACCAAACAAGGGTGATCTTACCGTAAAAAACATTTTTTCTCAGATAAAGGTTCATGTTTGATATAAAAGTATCATATTGTACTAATTTTCAACAATTTAAGACAATTCCCAGGTGCCTTTAAAACCTGGTTTTGAAGCTTGTTGCACCCTCCCCCCTCCCCCTGACCATACATTTAGCATTCTAAGCCAGTCACCAGCCTCTCCGTCAACTCAAATCTATCACCTCTGGGACATTAATAGGGGCACAGAATCAAACTATGTTGTGAAATGTTTGGTGGTTTTGTCACATGTTAGGTTGAGGGAGGACCAAGGTAAATGCACAAGTGCAAGAAAAACATTCTTTTCATAATATGTGAACTTTAATGTGCGCAGTCCAGCGCCACGTTACTTCATCCTTAAATTCCAGGCACGTCTGGGACTTAATGGTGTAATCAGAGACATCAAAGTGTGTCTTGCCTCCAATGCTCTAGCATCCACTACTACTTGAACTATGCAAGTAATCTTTGCCTTCTTGTGTCTGCAGATGTTCTTATGGATTGCACCCTGAGTGACAATTTTCATTTTCTTTGATGAGTTTTCTGTTGAATCTGATATTTCAGGGCACCCTGTAGTCAGATTTTATGGTCTGTTTTTCGCATCTGCTCTCAAATGAGATGGCATAGCATTTTTATCCAGAATCAAAAAGCTCCCTTGTGCAGTTTGGAAGCAATTTATTTTATTCTTCAGTCAGAATGGATTTTAATTAAGTGTTTGGCTGGATTGGCGCTATTTAGGAATGACCTAGCCAGTGGTAAACAAACAGCTGGGTTCTCTGTTTTTCTGTGTTACCTTTGGTGAGAAAAATGACCATTGACACCAGTGGATAACTGAAGGATGTGATTAAGGACAAGTTTGAACCAACAGTGCACTGGTTGAGCACTTAACATCCTGAGGCATTAAATAGCTCCCAATGCTAAATCCATCTCTCTTGGTACATGGACAATTTTGAAGAATTAAATGGTGATTGCAAAATAATGGCAACAAACTGATTAGGCTATTCACCACCTGACACTGCAAGGTAACATTTTTTTGGAAGAGGACATGCAGACTGAGAACTTGTAACAATTGCCCAGAGAAGCACAGTTTTTACTATATATGTAATTAAAAATAACATAAAATATGCCAGTATGATAATTATACAGGCTTTGTTAAAGGGTAATAGACACCATTTATTTCTGCTTTTGAATTAACTTTGCATTTGAGATGAGCTTGTCCCTTCCACCCACATATGAGTATTGCCTAAACAGATGGTGACATTTGGGGCCGCGTCTGCCCGGATGACAGTTTGGGGGCATTGGGCTTGCGTCTGTGGAAGGGCAGAATTCGGGTGGCCTTGAGGACTGTGGCATTCGTGGAATGAATGCTGACGAGTGAGCATTTTTCTTGATGGCTCATAAGTTTAAAGTGGGATACAATGGATTTTCCCAGGGATATGCCTGTATCAACATTTTTAATTAATTGGTGCAAAAAATAAAACAGTGCACCACTACTTATGTTTTCTATGAACGCAGCTGCTACTATAACAAATATAAAAAAATATATATATATAAAATTATATATTATTATGTATTAAAAAGATATTATTATTATTTGTTGTTATTATTATTAATGCAGGGATTGAATACAATAAAGACATGCTCATCAGGTTAATTGGAGATACTAAATTGCCCATACGTATGAGTGTGTGTGTGAATGGGGCATGCGCCCTGTGATGGATTGGCACGCTGTCCAGAGTGGGTCCCTGCTTTTCGCCCATAGTCAGCTGGAGTAGGCTCCAACTCCCCCACAACCCTAGTGAGGAAGAAGTGGTATCGATAATGAATGGACAGACGTATTGAATGCAAACAAAATGTGTAAATGAGCATTAAATGTTTGCCAAACACAAAGCAGCCAAAAATGTATACACAAGTATATGCCAGTTGGAAATTAGAAAGCACACAGAGAGGACATGCCTCTGCCAACACATTTGTAACTTTACTATGGTCTTGTGGATTTTAACACTTTTGCGCCCGCATATGGAAATTTCCAAATTATGCTAATTGACTTCTCTGCCCAAACACAAATTTTTCTGTGTTTTTCGATTCTCTTGGGGTCCTCAATCTTATCCAGAAAAGGCACGTTCGGGTGTAGGCTTTCATTACAAGTAAGCAGTAACACACCAGCTTCTATGTTGTACCGATCAAGGAATTCAGCAAAGATTCAAATTCAAACAGATCATGTACAGCGCCCTCCATAATTATTGGCACCCCTGGTTAAGATGTGTTCTTTAGCTTCTAATAAATTCAGTTTTTTTCTAAATAATATAGGACCACAATGAAAAAAAGAGGAAAATCCAACCTTTAATTCAAGTGCATTTATTCAGTGGGAAAAAAATCCCACATTAAGAAATAATTCTTTTACATCAAATCATGTGTGCCACAATTATTAGCACCCCTGATGTTAATACTTCGTACAACCCCCTTTTGCCAACAAAACAGCACCCAATCTTCTCCTATAATGTTTCACAAGATGGGAGAATACAGAAAGAGGGATCTTCGACCATTCCTCTTGCACAATCTCTAAATCATCCAGCGACCTGGGTCCTCTCCTCTGCACTCTCCTCTTCAGCTCCTCCACAGGTTTTCAATGGGGTTGAGGTCTGGGGACTGAGATGGCCATGGGAGGAGCTTGATTCTGTGTCTGGTGAACCATTTCTGTGTAGATTTGGCCACATGTTTAGGGTCATTATCTTGCTGAAAGACCCAGAGACGACCCATCTTCAGCTTTCGGGCAGAGGCCACCAGATTTTGATTTAAAATGTCCTGGTATTTCAAAGCGTTCATGATGCCATGCACCCTAACAAGGTTCCCATGGCCTCTGGAAGAGAAACAGGCCCACAGCATCACCGATCCTCCCCCATACTTCACAGTGGGCATGAGGTGCTTTTCTGCATACTCATCTTTTGTGTTCCGCCAGACCCACTTAGAGTGTTTGTTGCCAAAAAGCTCTATCTTGGTCTCATCTGACCAAAGCACACGGTCCCAGTTGAAGTCCCAGTACCGCTTAGCGAACTCCAGACGTTTGCGTTTATGATTGTGAGTGAGAAATGGTTTTTTCCGTGCATGCCTCCAAAACAGCTTCTTGGCATGTAATAGCGCCTGATGGTTGTTTTGGAGACTTTGTGAACCCAAGATGCTACTATTTGTTGCAATTCTTTAACAGTGAGCTTTGGAGAACTTTTTATTTCTCTTACCATCCTCCTCACTGTGCGTGGTGGCAAAATAACCTTGCGTCCTCATCCAGGCTTGTTTACCACTGTTCCAGTTGTTTTAAACTTCTTAATGATTCCTCTGACAGTAGATATGGGCAGGTGCAGGCGAGTGGCTATTTTCTTGTAGCCATTGCCTGACTTGTGAAGGTCGACACACATCTGCCTTACTTGAATGGTGTGTTCCTTTGTCTTTCCCATGTTGAAGAGTGGATAAGAGAAATGGCCTCTGCGTCACGTCATATTCATACCCCAGGAAAACAGAAAGTGATGAATTACTAATTAAATGTTCCTAGATACTTTGATCAACTTTGTAAACTACTGTAGAAATGACAGAAATACTTCAATTACATTTATTTCCTAGGAATTGTTAGGGGTGCCAATAATTGTGGAACAGGTGATTTTATGAAAAATAATTATATCTTAGTCAGGGATTTTTTTTCCCCTTAAAATTCGCTTGAGTTGAAGGTTACATTTTTCTACAATTTTCAGTGTGAGAGTATGCTTCTGCAATAAAAATTGAATTTATTTTAAGGCTTTTAACACATCTTAACCAGGGGTGCCAATAATTATTGAGGGCGCTGTATCACTGAATTTTTGCCCTCGATTTGTAAAATCTGCTACATTTTGCTGTGAATAAAGGCTTTGAGCTTGTGGCGAAGTGTATAAGACTTTAATTTTACTATTTCATACCATGACATGATATGGTTAACTCAGAATTTCATAAAAACTTTGAGCATATCTGATATCTGGCCTTAATTAAATTGGGTGGAGCAGTCAGGTTTGGTTCTGTAAAAGCTGGCTGTCAAAGGGTTAAGATGCTCTTACACAATGATGAAGGTAACCAAGTTGGTCATGTCTACATTGAAACTACAGATTTGCAAAAGTGATAAGATTTCTTTAATTACTTTTCACAATGGACATTGTCATGGAGCCCTGCGAAATGTCCCGTCTGGTCACTACTTGGTTCATCAATGCCACAGCACATCATTAGAGAACCATAGCAAAAATATGCGTTTTAACGTTGTAGACAGGCAAGCCTTTGTTTCTGACATTGTCCACATACGTATCCACCAGAGTAATCCGCTAGACTCAGATTCACTCTCGAAAATAATGAATGGAGCCATGTGCAATCATTTGCAAGGCAAATACGGCATGGATCTGTATAGATTGAAGTGCACATGTGCTAGACTTTCTGCGACTCTGGGGTTACCATCTAGACATGTCCACTAAACGTCAGTATTCAAGTGGGTGATATAGAACTAATCACTGTGTTTCAATGACCGCAGTAGTAAACACATAACCTGAACAGAAGGGGTCAGCCTCCTTTTGTTTCATGTTGTTGAGCGTGCTAGCTAATGCTTGCACTACAGCACTCGCTTGGATTGCGGGATGATTTTAAGGCAACACTCCAGAATGCAACAAAACATGAAATCTTGTATAGCTGGAAGTGCCCGTATTTGCGTACGTGGACCACGTTTCTGTCCTCAACTAGGGTTTCATGGTCTCTTTCACAACCTTTAGAGTACAAGTGCAGTCCAAATCAATTATACTGCTTCCTCCCTTGTTCCTCCCCCTCAGTTTGAGTGCCTACTCGAGTATTTTTGGTTCTGCGTCACATCATCCCGAGTGACAGAGGTAAAGGCAGTACATTTTTGAATTGGACCGCAGCCCTGGTTTGTTGTGGACTAAAAGGCAGATTGCATTTGGAATGCATTGCAGTCTTGCATTTTTTGCTTGTTCAATCAAATGGCTGCTCCCCTTGTCGCTCTTCTGCATCGTCCCCTGGTGAAAAACACCCCCTCAAAATCTGTGTAGTGCTTCCCCACTGCTTAAAGGCTCACCTTTGCAAGCCATAACAGATTGTATCCAGATCTGCCGTATGCAGCATTATGGTTATGAATCATCACATTATGGTTTTGAATCATCATACTTTACTTACTCAACCATTTTCACCATGAACTAGCCTTGATAGGAAGTTTGGCCTATGCAAAATTTGTTATTAAAGATGTTCCTGGTTTGTCCTTGCTCTTCTTTATGAGTGTATCCTTGCCTTTATGGACAAATATATGTGTGAAAGAATGTGCATGTTCATTCATGTCTGCGTGTAGATGTGAGTGCATGCATTAATGTACTTTAATTTCCAAGTCAATTTTAAGGAAGGTGGATTATGTATGCACTTGTTTGAGCCTGCCTACCTGTTAATGCATTTCAAAGCTTATACTTGAAATAACGCAGTTTCATCGCATTTCAGCTTAATGTGGCCCTTTAACAGATTTTGTTTGAGATCTACTAGCGGCTCTCAAAGTACTGAGAGCAAAAGGCAACATCCATGCATAAAAGAGAGGGCAGCGAATGAAAGCTGCAGGCTGGGGCCACGGCTTGATCTAGAAGTGAGCATAGATGGGCACTGCCCAACAAAATTTTTAATCGCCCACCAAAGTAGTTGATTGTGTACAGCGCATTTTGAATTCAGCGATCACATTCATTTTCACACTGGTTTGTTTGGCATCAACAGTTTCAAATGTTCCACATTTCTGATTTTTTGGCTGGACTGTATAAAACCCGGACACAAGCAAGTCTGTTCTCACAACTTCTGTGACTTTGTCATGGCTTGTTATACCAGGCCGGAGATATAATCTTGTAGTGAAGATCTAAAGTCTGGGGCACATTACCAGTGTTTGTTGTGCTTTGAATCAGCAGCCATGTTAACCAGTGCAGCCTTTCACACTGCAAGCAAAAGCACTGGGACAAAGCTAACTTCTCAGTTTCAAGTCTATTTTTGTGCTTGTTAGCATGGTTTCGCAAATAATTTCTCAATTAAAACATAAATAAATTAAAAAAAAAGATAAATCACATTGACTACTTTGGAACAACCTTCAGATCAATACCCTCCATAAAATCTGGCTTTATTACCTCCGCTAAGAGGGTAATGTGATTGGTTGCCTACAGCTTTAATTACCCCTCGGCTATTATTATAGCCGATGGGGTATTTTCATCATGATGGTGTCTAAATGTCTGTCTGTGTCCGTCTGGTTTTTCTACATTTTGTGCAGGCAGGTATTCCGTGGCCATTAATATTTAACACCTCATATGGGTGACATCTAAAGACCTGGGGCTGTAAATGTGTGACAATCTACTTTTATTGGGAATTTACCCATGACCTAGGTGCAGTGACCGTGACCTTGAAAATTTTGTGCAGGCAAACTGACCACATACGAATAAAGCACAATGGATAGACTTGTGCATTGTCTGGTTGTATTCCACATTTGATCGTTGACCTATACACAACGACCTGGAATACTTTTACACTCTTGCGCAAGAAAAATTTCAGAGTAATGGCATGATTGTGTAAAAGTAGTAATCATGCAAAAAAAATAAAAATGTGTAGGTCAATTTCAGTCACTGAGCTATTTATGCTGAGTAATCAAAAAATATATTTTGTTCAGTATTAATAAGCACCGTCGTGATGATTCCGATCCTAATTGTTAGGATGGTAGATATCATGGTCCGAAGGGAGCCAGCCAAATTTGATCAAAATCGGCAAAGCCGTTTTGATGCCATGGCCATTTGTATGGCGACAAAAATCCCTATCTCTTATTATAGGCATATTTTGCATATTTTCATGATCGAATATCTCAAGAAATCTGGAGCAATTACTTCCCCTGAACTCTGTTTCATTCTGCATGGATTTGTTCACCAATTCCAACTCATTTGTTTAGATGGTTCAAAGGTCCGGGTCATCCAAAAGGTGAAAATCTCATTTGTTTAATATTGCATGAATGAGATGCAATGCCTAAGTGTTGAGGCAAGCTGGCCTTTTCAAGCAGTAATGGGTCGTATTCATCTATGGTGACAACTTCCACAAGTGAATTGATGTTGGAATTTGACATTTTAGGGACAAATTTCAACTTTTTTTTGAAATTACAAATTTTGTTCTGATTTTATTCTTCTTCTTCTTCTTCTGTGGAGATTATGGTTATTATGGTCCCAAGTAAATTCGCATAAATTTCATAAAAATTGGACAAGCTGTTTGGACGCTAAAACATTTCCTTGGCAATGAAAATCTCTATCTCCCTTTATTCTTCTTTTTTCCTTTTTCATTTTTTTTCTTTACTTTTTGACTTTTGTTTTTTTCTTTTTTTGAAGAAAGAAAATGAAAAGGGAGAAAAAAGAAAAAAAGGGAATCCCTATCTCAAATTATGGCGCATGTTATTACTTGGTGAAATCTACCATTTCAACCAAACCTCCTCAATTAATCCGCTGCAAGTATCATCCAATTGTTGATTTATCAAATGACTGGTTGATGATGACTGAGTATCCTCAGTCCGGTCTCGTGTTTCCCAGTTTTTGTAGGTGTCGCTCCATGAGCAATTTCATTACTTGCACAAACTTGTTTTCACAAATTTGTTGATCATCATGTTTGTTTGTTCATCTATTTGTTTGTGCTCACTCTGTTGGCCACAGATCCCGAGGTATTGACTTGAAGCTTATACCAAGAGTAGCCATATGTCCAAAGAAGAACAAGTTGAATTTTAAGAGGTCACGATCAAAGGTCAAGATCGTCAAAGAGGTCAAAAACACATTATGACCAGTATATCACTTTGGAAAAACGACAGAGACATTAAACCGATGCCAAATTGTTCGGACTTGTCTCATGTTTTTGAATTTTTACAAGTGTCACTCTATGAATCATTTCATTTGTTTGTTTGTTGGTCACTTAGGATGATCATGCAAAAATAATGAACAGATTTGCATGGTAATTTTACCAGAGGTGGATCTTGACCCAATGTAGAGGTGATTACATTTTGGAAGTTATCTGAATCAGGATGCTGGATTTTTTTGAAGGATTATTCACCATTGTGTGATTTCAAAATTTCACATTTTGAATCACGTCTTCACAAATGCAGAACAATTTGAAATTAGAAAAATTGGGGTGCATTATCTCAACGTTGTCAAGAAAATATCACAAACTGTGCTGGATCTGGATATCTTTCTGGATCCAGGGACTCAACTTACCCAAAGTTGAGGTGTGTACGCATGAAACGCTGCAGCGCCACACACAGGCCTGGAATATTTACTACAGCGTTTTGGGTCATTTTAGGCGTCTGAGTGTGGATGCAGATATTTTAGAAACGATGCCATGAAGACAGTATTTTTTAGAAACGTCAAAAAAAGACAGTTTTCGAAAATCTTCGTCTCCGTGTGGACGAGGCCTTAGATGGCACTTACCATTTACTGATGAAGAAATGTTTGTTAAAGAAGTAATATTATGTACATACTCATTTGTTGTCCTACATTCTGCTAATTATTCTGATCCTTGTAATACATTTGTGAACTTGTTGGAAATGTAAATGACATTGTAACATTATGAGTAGCATTCTCATAACAAGTGGTGAATTTAAAAGAGAGATTTACAAGGTCTATAGCATTATGTACATTCTTTCTCATTGTTAACCACTAGTCAACACTGGATTAGGTTAGTTTCATAAGCTGTCTTGCACACGTAATGTTACTTGATATGAAAGATGACTCCTGTGCGCAATGTTGGCTGTGTCTCAAAATGTAGCGTGCAGCTGTGCTGTCAACTGGCAGCTGCCCTGGTAGGCAGTGTTTCAACCAAAATGAAACCTTAAAGGACTGAGTTATTGAGATGATGTAGGTAGATAGCAATTGCGAGAGTAATTGTACCTGCCCCAATGCGACCGGAGTTAACTCAACTTGACAGGAACATTATAATGTTTGTGAACACTTCTTACTCTGAGCGGACATAGCAAAGTTTCTATTCAGTCTGCTTGAGAGCATTCACAAACGCTTCCAACGCAGCTTCAGTCCTTGTAAATACGTACAGCCCTCCATGTGACAACAGTGAACTAGCTACGCAGATCACCATCATAGATGAATTATAATTCCAAGTAATAACCTCGGTGTTCAAGTTTAATGTTACACATTGCGGTGGAAGCCGTTTGCCTTTGTGGAACCTAGCTAGCACAATCTAGCTTGGCTAACTAGCTTAGATTAGTAGTTACAGTAATTTGACTTTTGAAACAATGCTCTGCATTGAAGCACTTGCTCGTTGTCTAACATAACTGCAAGAAATTACATTTTTGTTATCTAATGTTGCCTCCCTTGACATGGTCGGTCACAAGCAGTAGCAGTGCAGATATTTCTATAAGGCAAATTATAGTGCTTTGGAGTATCCAAGAATAAAATTCCCCCATTAAGTGGAGCCAGGGGACTGGGACAACCAGGTGGCCAGCTAGTCTGATAGGGTCTACATTTTCAGTATTTTCTGGGGTAATTTGATCATAGCTAACTAACATGATCTAGCTGAGTTAACTAGCTTCAATTAGTGGTTACAGTTTCTGGCCAGTTGATGCAATAATCTATGTTGACAGAGCTTACTAGCATGCCAATCTATGAATGCCTTAGTTTTATGAAAACTGTAAAATGGCGACTAAAATAACTGAGATAAATTACATTTTTGTTGCCTCAACTAATGTTGCCCTTTTGGATATGGTTGGTAGCCAGCCTTAGCTGTGCAAATATTAAAATAATTGAAATTTTGGGGCTGCCGGATAGCTAACTCAGTAAAGCATCGCGTTGCGAAGCAGAAGTGACTATCACGTCGCGGGTTTGATCCCCGCTTCGTACCAGCCGGCAGTGGTCAGCAGCTTTTTCAGAGTAGCGCACAATTGGCTATTGCGCTACAGGGTTACAAATCGGGAAGGGACTGCCGGGAAGGGAAAATAATAGTTGCCTTGTTCGTTGCTCAAGCGCCTCCTTTTGGCCAGATGGGCGCTCGTCAGGAAGATTCTAAGTCTGCTCATGTCCGGGTGTCCTCCGCCCTCGTTCTGAACTTGCGAAGATTCAACCAATGAGTGTATAAGAAGCGGTGGCTGACAGGCGCGTGCTTCGGAGGAGAGCCGTGAACTGTCTACACTCTCCTGAATTGGCAGCATGGGGTCGCGTACGAGCAAGCCTTGTACATAGTTCACCAATTGGGCATTCCAGATTCTGGTGGGATTGGAGATGCCAAATTTATAAAAATAAATAAATAAATAAATAAATAAAAAATAATGGAAATTTCACAAAATTCCCCCATGAAACACCAGAGAAAGAATAGCAATATGACTGAGACAACCAGATAATCAAGTAATCGAATAGTGTCTGACTATAGGTTCTAACTATATTTTTAATGTAATTTGATCGTAGCAAGCTCGCAAACAGAAGACATAAATTAGCCCCAAAATAGTTGAGTTTGTTACTTTTAAACCCAATCATGAACAAACTGGCAATTTGCAATGCCACCTGAGGAATACCCCATAACAACGGTCCACAATTTGGGTAGATATTTATAAATGTTAGCACTACCGACCAGTTGAAAAGGAAAGTGCACGTTCGTATCGTCCCTCAGGCCTTTTTCCTCCATCAGTTCTCTCCACAAAGAATCATTAACAGTAACACAGTCACTTTCCTGTTTTGACTGTTTTCTTTCTTCTAAATAATGAATTGATGATTCTTTTTCTTTGGATGAGGACTTTTTTTTGAAGTTTCCTCATCTAAGGGCAATGTCATTTTCCTTGTTTGTTCAGCCACTGATTATTCACAATGCTAACAGATACCAAAAAAAGAAGAGCAAGTTTGTTGCATTAGCTCAGCCTACCCTCTCTTGCAGACTAACTGCTGCTTGGGGATGGAAAACTTAAACCATAAACTGAGCACTGCTTGTGATTTTTCCTTGGAATGTCACCACAGTCACCGAGTTGTTTACACTGATAAATAATGCAAATGCAAAGGTTTTCAATAGAGGGCAATAGGCTGAATTATCATTGTCTTACCTGCTTCAGCGATAAATAGCAACATAACAGATATTTAATTTTATTAAAATCTTTGAGATTATTACATTACAATTACTTTTTCACCATCTAATTACTTTCTTCCCCCATACCTATCTTTTGATATAGATAGTGAAAGTACAAGTAAATAATCAATTAAATTTCTTTGACTGTTTGATTTAGTAACTAAGGGGGTTAATTGGCAATAGGTCAGTAACATGATTGAGTAAAAAAAGTTTTTTAGACATGAAGATGGCAATGACTTCACCACTCAGGGAAAGGCTGCATGGGCAAACAGTTTAACGATTTAAAATAACGTTTCTCAATGTAAAATTGCTAAGAATTTGGGGATACCATCCTACAGTACATAATATCATCAAAAGATTTAGAGCACCCAGAGAAATCTCTGAATGCAAGGGACAAGACTGAAAACCAAAACTGAATGGCCATGATCCTCAGGCCCTCAGGCAACACTGCCTTAAAAATAGATGGGATTCTGAAGTGGAAATCACTGCATTAGCTCAGGAACACTTCTGTAAACCAGTGTTAGTGAACACCATTTGTCGCTGCATCCACAAATGCAATTTAAAACTCTGCCATGAAAATATTAAACCAAGATCCAGAAATGCTATGGCCTCCACTGGGCCTGAGCTCATTTCAGATGGACTGAAGCAAATTGGGGAGCTGTCCTGTGGTCTGCCCAATCAAAAATGGGAAATTATGGACGCCGCATCCTACAGGCGAAAGAGGAGCAGGACCATTCAGCTTTTTATCAGTGCACTGTTCAAAACGCATCCATTATAGTATGGGGGTGCATTATTGCACATGGCAAGGGTAGCTTTCACATTTGTGAAGACACCATTAATGCTAAGCAATGTATACAGTTTTTGGAGTTTCATATACTGCCATCAAGACATCTTTGACAGGGAAGGCCTTGCTAATTTCAGCAAAACAATGCCAAACACAACATTCTGCATTTATTACAACATGGCTCAGTAGCAAAAGAGTTTGGGTGCTAAACTGGCCTGCCTGCAGGCCAGACCTCTTACCCACTGAAAATATTTGATGTAATGTGAAAAAATATGACAAAAGAGTTCAAAGTGTTGAGCAGAAAGCCAATATCAAGCAGGGATAGGAAAACATTTTGCTTTCAAAACTATAGCAGTGATCACCATAGTTCCGAAATGCTTAAAGAGTATTGTGAAAAGAAAAGGTGATACAACACAGTGGTGAACATCGCCCACGTCCCAACTTTCTTGAAACATGTTGCAGTCATGAAATTCAAAATGAGCAAATATTTTTCAAAAAACATCAAAATTTCTCAGTTTCAGCATTTGATATGTTGTCTTTGCACTATTTTCAATTAAACATGGGGTTTAAATGATTTTCAAATCATTGAATTATTTTTATTTAAATTTGACACAGCGTCCCAACTTTTAGTGAAATGGGGTAGTAGAATACATTGGGAAGGGGGCGAATACTTCCTGTGTGCGAGTTTGAAAAAACATGGGGACGTGTACAACAGAGCGACAGAGACAACTTTGTTGTTAAATGTTTTAAAATAATTCAAAATAGTCTTTTGACTTACTGGGGCTTAATGAGTTTGAGAGAAATGAAATGAAGTGGAGGCAAACAGATCAAACGTTGATATGGTATTCTAATAGTTATTGGTTATGTGGAAGTAAACAAAAAATATTTCAAGCCTTTAACCCAAATAAATTGTGTCATCTTAATTATCATCTCTGTGTCATTATTTTTCCCAAGAGGACAGACTGAGTTGAGTCATTTCCCAGTGAGCAGTGAGAGTTTAGAGGCGGGTCGGGACTATAGCAAGAATGACAATTGGGGAAGACATTTCAATCCAGTCATTATTTGTGGCATTACATGTATAAAATGATCAAAAATTTCAGCAAATTCAATGCAATGTATCTGAGTTCATTTGGACTGAATATGTATTTTTTTGTTTAAATTATGTTGAAAAGAATGCTTCTCAATTTTCACTGAAATTCAGAAACTCCATTGAACTGAATTCTATCCTCAAAGGTGGTTTTATGAACAGTTATTATCATACCATTTTCCCTTGCCAAACAGTTCTCACTGCAACCTCGCTGCTAATGTTATCATGAGGCAAGTAAATAATGTTTTTTTTTCATTCAGCCCCAATCAACTTTAATGCCGGATCATGCGCATATCTGTGGATCTATTCCAGTTGTATCCTACTGAAACATGTAAACGCACACATTTATTTGATCACTTTATTTAACACTCATGTAAACTGTTCATTCGGAATCATCAATTGGAATGATTTTCATCCTGCCTGAAAAATGTGTGCATGTAAACATTGCTACTGTTATGAACTGATGCTTGCAAAGTAGTGCTGCAAAAGCTTAAAAAAAATTTGGCCAGTTTTTTTACAAGTTTGTCGCTAGTGGAAATGACTTGTTTATATAGCTGTTTATCATAACCAACTCCACGCTGCTCTTTATAAAATAAATTACTTAAGGCAGGACTTAAAGTATATTTTAGATCAGTTTTCTGAACATAGTTTAAAATATCATCTTTGCTTACGCCAGCTTTGAGAAGTTTGTTTCCATGCTGCTATGTCTGGCCATGGTGGCCATCGTCGTGGAAGTGGACGAAGGCGAATATATACTGCATGGAATGCTAAAAGGTTCATGATACTGCTTCGTTTTAATGCTTGTCTTGTGGCTTTTCTAGTCTTGATGCTCATATGGTGGCATTTATGCGCCCGGTGGCATTTCTTAAGAGCCCAGTCTCATCCTGACACGTTTTATAGTGACGCTGCCTGACCAAGCATCAATATACAACGAAAAGGTGGCTTTTCTTGCTTTTATTTGATGCCAGAGTTAGAACGAACCCTACTCTCTAACCCCTAAGAACATGACGAGTCGGGATGAGACTGTGTTGCTATTAAGTGCCTAAGCGCCTGGTGGCGCCAGGCTTTTATGAACCACCTGGCGATTAATAAATGCTTCCAAACATTTTGTTGCCTGGCTTATTTCGATAGCAGGGTGCTCCCCTGAAATTTTTGAAAGTAGGGTGCTGGATATGTTTGTGATGCTAGAGTGCGCGTGGGGGGGAGGGTGTGGGAGGAGGTGTCCCCTTCACACAGAGGGGGGTTTTGGGAGCCTCCCTCAAGAAAATTTTGGTTTTTAAACATGCATTTTGTGCATTCTGGTGGCATTTGATGGAAGATTATAGCAGGCTAACATCCGTTTACAAATATTGAATCATATGATTTTTACAATCGTTCGCTGAATTTGTGTGTGTGCCTGTGCGTGTACATAGGTCAAACATGTAGCTACTGATGGTCTGGTGCCAAAGGGCACTAGGCTTTGGCACCAGGCCATCTGTAGCTGCACGTTGACGAATATATTATTGATTTTATTTTGGCTTGTATTGGAAGCTTTACCCCAATTGCTTTCTCTTTTTACAACAGTTCATAGATTTTTTTAGATCCCTTTGCAACCCAAAAAAATTTTGTCTTCTTTTACATTTCTAAGTGCAAAAAAAAAAATTACACTTGAAGCAATATGATCCAAAAAAAAAAACAGGCACTGGCACACTCCCATTTTACATGCCGGTTTAAATCTAAATCTAAACAAGTGGTACCAAATTAACACAAAAACACCCAAATAATTAATTTTGGGTTTTTACTAAAAAATTGTTTTCATTAAAAGAAACCCTAATTAACTGATGTTTTTATGTTTTAATCCTTCCAGAAAAAAACAGGCACTGTTCAAACTCATCGTCAGAGTCATTCAATAAAGCAAAAACTTCATCCCATTAAAGTAATAATGTTTCATGGCATGCGGTTTAATAGTTCTTTATTAAATAAAGATTTCCTCATGTTTTGCTGCATCACATCATATTAGGCCCATACCAAATTAAAAGGGTAGAGAACGGTTATTGTTGTGAACTTGAAGTACAGCAAATTCCCTGTGAAGTGTGTCATCTGAAGAACAGTGATGTTCACTGGAATTTCAGTTTAAAGGAGGAGACCGCACCTAGGCAAAGTATATTTCAGCAGAAAGTAGAATTCTTGAAGTGTCTAAAACGCATAGTTTTATACATTTAAATTTGGTAATGATCCATTGCGACACATTTTGAAACCAGCGAGTCTTCAAATCGGCATCAATATCAGGGGCAGACATTTTTACTTGGGGAATCTAAGGCTGCGTTCGGAATGCACACTTGTCCACTCGCTCACTCACTCTCTATATTGTTTTCAATGATGAACATTCACTACATAGTGCCCTATATAGTGGGTGAGTGTACATTTCGAACGCATTATCCAATCAAACGCCAGTGCCACGGTGCTTGTGGCATCAGTTATTCTCTTTCGTGACGTCAGCTGTTCTCTTTCCTTTCAATCGGGCCATAGAGTTGTTCAGAGGGCCTTCAGTAAGCTCTCCCTTTATGGCTTGACTGCCCGCAAGCTGTTTTTACATAAGCTGGCCTGATTAACAATCAAACAATTTATCGACTGAGCGACTAGGACCAATACATGACCTATATTGAGAAATGATAATGAAAAGGTGAATTCCCATTGCCTACATTTATAAAATTGATATGGCATTGTAAATCCAAAACTTTCGCTGACTTTGCAGCATTTATTTTTGCCGTCCTTAGGATTGTCACACAGCTGTGCAACTTGCCTTACAGCGCTCATTAGCTGTGACAACATTCAGAATATAGAACGGATTCTCACAGCCTCGCAAACTAATTTACGCAAATCTGTGCTGCTTAACGAGCAACACAAGCGCGGAAATTATAAAGACATATTGATATTTTACGTCGTCATTTATGCGCAGAAGACGACGCCTCATAATTTTGTGGTGCAATGCATAACAATGCTATCAAAAGTAAATTAGACTGTCATTGGTTTTGACCAATTAGTCTGAGCAACTGTGGCTAATCGGGAGATGAAATCTGCGAGAGGTTTAGGTTATAAAGCATTTTTAAAGGTGAGATTTCCGAAGATCGAATTCAAAATCATAAGATTCCCTAAGAAAAAATGTCTGCCCCCTGATATTGAGGCCAATTTGAAGACTCGCTGGTTTAAAAATGCATCGCACTGGATTATTATCAAATTAAAATATGCGTTTTAGACACTTCAAGAATTCTACTTTCCGCTGAAATATACTTTGCCGAAGCGCGGTCTCCTCCTTTAACTGTTGTACTATGAGTACTATAGGCACTAAGTGAACTGGCACTGCAAGTAACAAGTCCACGGAAACTGCTTCAGCACGGTGTTATGCTGCTAAACCCACGCTGTCCAGCTGCCCTTATCATTCATAATAATCGTTTACATACCTTCGCAGGATCCCCTTTGTATTCTCCACTTGTCCGTACTGTCTACCACTTCAGACTGCCCTGCATGTGGCAATAAACTTGTCCAACTGAGTCGGACCATCCGTCGCGTGAAAAGTCGGACCTTCACCTGACCGTCAGGTGACCGTCTGTTTCAATAAAATAAAAGTAGGATGTCCGACCGAAGTTGCATGATAATTTACACCTCAGCGATGCACAGCTTTGTGATTTGGTGTTCAAATATTCAAAATACGTTAACGTTGATTGAAAAGACATCACTGATTGAGCAGATCTCTAACTAGAATGAAAAAAGTAAACTAAATGCACACATAGCTATAGGATGTCACGTTCAATTTCAGTATTAACTGAATAGAAGCTATGTTGCAAATCAAAAGCAGTCTTAACTTACTGTGCATTTTGTACTCTGAGTACCTATTGATTTGCAACATAACAAAGCTATTCATCATATTAAAGACATTAAAACATTCATATTGTGATGATTGATCATTTTACAGACTTGAGTTAAGTAAAAGACGGGCAGTAAACAGAGCTCCATTCGCAGTCACACAATTGCACCATGAATATGATGATTAATAACAACCACTAAGAAACAAGCCAAGGACACGCTTAAGGCAATGTCCCATTGGTGTTCACATAGCCTGAATAAACGGCACCAATGATTCTAAAGAGATGTATTATTATTATTATTATTATGCATTATTTGTCCCCTTGGGGAAATTGATTTGCAGCAGAGAACTCACATGGCATTTCATTACATAGAACAACAATTGAACACATCCACAGCCATACAAGCTCACCAGCTATACATTACATTAGAAAAATGAAATAAATAATATTTATAAACACTTGTATCCTGGAAAAAACAAAACAAAAAAAAAAACACTTGGGCCAGACCAGCTGGATACCCTGTTACCTGGTTGTGTTTAAGAATTTGATGGCTTGTGGAATAAACAAGTGTTTGGACCTGTTTTTCGTAAACAGGGGGGTGCAGTAGTGTCGTGCAGATGGCAGAAGTTTAAAACAGTAAGTGGATGTCTGTCATCACTCATAATTGAATTTGCCTTACTCAAAACGCGGTCGTTATAAGTGCCATCAAGGCTTGGGAGAGAAGTACCTAAAAGTTTACTGGCTATTGTTACAATCTTCCTTGTTGCATTTTTCTGAGCCTCAGAAGCATTTCCAAACCAGCAGATAATACAAAAGCACAAGACACTTTTAATAAAAGCACAATAAAACATGTAGAGTATTCTAGGTGTTATGGCCCCAATTTGTTATGGCGTCACGGACAGCAAGGGATGACAGACAAAATTTTAAAACTTTAACAGATTTAAGTAAACACACACTTTGAACTAATCTACAATCTACATCTACTGACCAAGATTGAAATGAAAAAAAAGAGATATTTACAGTCCCTTGGTAATTGAGATGGGCTGCTATGTTGCGATGTCCTGGGACAGGAAAATGCTCCAATACAGGCAAAAATCCTCAAAAAGCTTCACAGGTCTTGAAACAGAGTGAAAGGTCTGGTCAAATGTATCCTTCCACAATTTCTCCTTGCAATTTCTCCTACTCTCTCAATTTTTCTCCTTATATACTCTTTGCCAGCCCCCTCCCATTCTCTGGGACATTCCCCTCTGAGGCATGCCCAGGACATGCCTCAAAACTAGCTCCAGACTGGGCTTAACAAAAAAATGTCAATACTGCCATCTAGTGGCTTTTTTTTTTTTTTTTTCCACATTACACCTCCATTCCAAAAGGGAAAAATTTTGACTCATAAAGGCAAAATTTTTCTTTTCAATCCAAAAATGGTTAAGTAGACTCTTGTATATATATACATATAATACAATAAGCTAATAAACACGTGATATATATACACATGCCCAAACATGGGATAAGCAATCAGCAATTACATTGTCAGTACCCTTTACATGCTTAATTTCCAAGTCAAACTCCTGTGAAATCAAACTCCAATTCAACAATCTCCGATTCTTGTTTTTCATCTTACTCAAAAACATTAACGGATTGTGGTCAGTATATACAATCATTGACTTTTGCCCTGTACAAAAATAAACCTCAAAGTGTTGTAAGGATAGAACCAGAGCCAACAGCTCCATCTCAATTGTGCAATAGTTCTTTTGGTGGCGATTGAACTTCCTGGAGAAGTATGCCACGGGATGCTCAATGTCATCAGAGTCACTTCTCTGTAGGAGCACAGATCCACAAGCTTGGTCGCTAGCATCGACCGCCATGGAGAACAGTTTGTTGAAGTCAGGAGATTTGAGCATGGGGAAGTGACACAGCAGAGACTTCAGGCGATCGAAGGCTCTTTGGCATGCTTCATCCCAAGTGAACTTTACGCCTTTCTTCAGTTGGTTGGTGAGACTGAGAGCAATCTCAGCAAAGTTCTTGCAGAACTTGCGGTAGTACCCGATCATTCCAAGGAAGCGGCGCAAAGCCTTTTTGTTGTCAGGAACTGGAAAGTCCATGATGGCTTAGACTTCAGCATTTATGAGTGCCACCTTACCCTGGCCAATGACGTAGCCAAGATACGTGACAGTAGCACAACCAAAGTCACTCTTCTTCAGGTTAACAGTCAGGTTAGCCTGGGTCAAGCGCTGGAACAACGTCTCTACATCTTTCAGATGTTCTTCCCAGGAGTCACTCCATGCGATCAGGTCGTCGATGTACGCACCCGTGTGTGGCAATCCGGCGATTGTAGACTATCATCCTTTGGAACGTGGCTGGGGCATTTTTCATGCCAAAGGGTAAGACTTCATACTGGTATAACCCAGATGGTGTGGCAAAAGCAGAGATGTTCTTAGCCCTCTCAGTTAAAGGCACACACCAATAACCCTTCAATAAATCAATCTTGGTCAGAAACTTTGCTTGCCCTACTCTATCGATACAATCATCAATCCTAGGTATTGGAAACACATCAGTTCTAGTTACAGCATTGACTTTGCGATAATCTGTACAGAATCTAGTACTTCCATCAGGTTTTGGAACTAGAACACAGGGTGAACTCCAATCTGAGTTAGAGGGTCTGATAATATCATGTTCTAACATGTACTCAACCTCTTTCTCAGCAATCTTTCTCTTTTCAGGATTCATCCGCACGGATGCTGTTTTATTGGTTTGGCATCACCAACATCTACATCATGAGAGGCTATAGAAACTCTCTTTGGAACATCAGGAAATAGATCTTTATATTTCTTGATCAACCTCTCAAACTGATCTTTCTGTGAGGGTTCTAAGTGCTGGAGTTTTACATCAAGATTTTGCAACACTTCAGAATTGGACAATTTACATGAAAGAACTTCAGCTTTAATTCCAGGTTCATCATCTTGAAACTCCCCCTCATCTTCACAGGTCTCGGCCATAGGAGGATCTGACGTGACAGCTGCAACCCTAGCATTACTATCATGATAAGGCTTCAGCATGTTAATGTGACACAACTGTTTTGGCTTTCTCCTATCTGTAGTCTTCATAATGTAATTGAGATCATTGAGTTTTGTCAGAATTTCATAAGGACCATGAAATCTAGCTTGCAATGGATTGGACTGCAAGGGAAACAACACAAGGACCCTGTCTCCTGGTTTAAACTCACGGCTTCTAGCCTTATGATCATACCAAGTTTTCATTTTTCCCTGACTTGATTTCAAGTTCTCTTTGGCTAGGTCACAAGCTGCATGGTCTTTCCTTGAACTTGCTAACATGGTCTAACAGACTGATATGCGGCTCTTTCTCTTGCCATTGTTCACTCAACAATAGCAAAGGTCCTCTCACTTCATGGCCAAACACTAGCTCAAACAGACTGAATCCAGTAGACTCCTGCACTGCTTCTCTAGCTGCAAACAACAGCAAATAAACACCTTCATCCCACTCTTTCTCATGGTCATAACAATGAGTCCTCATCATTGTCTTGAGAGTGGAATGAAACCGGTATAAGGCATCCTGACTGTCTGGATGATAGGCACTGGAAAGAACCTGCCTCGCACCTAGTTCATACACAACCTGCTGAAACAATCCGGAAGTGAAATTGCTACCTTAATCTGACTGAATTTCCCTGGGAAGGCCAAACAACGTGAAGAACTTTATCAAAGCCTTCGAGACTGCAGTTGCCTTGATGTTGCGTAGAGGTGTGGCTTCAGGGAATCTGGTTGATGCACACATGATTGTCAACAAGTACTGATTTCCAGATCTAGTCTTGGGTAATGGACCAACACAATCAACGATGACCTTGGAGAAGGGCTCCCCAAATGCTGGGATAGGCTGCAATGGAGCTACAGGCGGGTCTAACTGGTGTTTTCCAACTACCTGACAAGTGTGTCAGGTTTTGCAAAAGTTGGAAACATCTTTCCGAAGTCCAGGCCAGAAGAAGTGTTTCATGATCTTGTCAACAGTCTTGTTAACACCAAGATGACCTCCTAAAGGCAAACTATGAGCCATTGTTAAGATCTCATTCCTGTAGACCTTCGGAACAACAATTTGCTTGACCACTGCCCAATCTGCATTGGCAGGGATATCAGCAGGACGCCACTTCCGCATCAACACTCCATCCTTGAGATAATACCCGACTGGAACTGCGTCTATTTCTTCATCAGGAAGGGCTCTCTTCTTTAGTACACAAATTTCAGGATCATTGGTTTGCTCCTGAATCAACCGCTTTCTGGACAGAGACAAGTCTCCAGACACATCAAAATCACCAGACCCATCTGGCTGGCTGAACAGAGAACTGATAAAAGTGTCTGATAAGTCCTCAAATGGAGAAACCATAGTAGGCTGAACAGAGTCATGAGGCGAACCACCTGAGTCATGACTATTCAATGTGCTGGACGGCACCACATCATCTTCTTCTTGAGCCTTCTTAGCCATAGCACGGGTCACTGCACAGGAAGGATACAGAGATGGGTCTTCATCGCCATCTTCAGTGCTCGGCTGTGAAGTAAGATGAACAGGGGGAACTACATTGCCCCCAGTCAGGTCATTGCCTAGCAACAGAGAAACACCCTTGATAGGTAGACTTGACATAAGTCCCACCTTCACCTGTCCTGTAACTAAATCTGACTTCAAGAATACAGAGCGCAGGGGTACAGATACAGTCCTCCCTTCAATACCTTGTACAAGTATGAAATCCCCAGAAGCGGTCTCATCACGTAACTCCAAGGAGTCCATCAACAAAAGTGACTGAGAAGCTCCGGTTTCCCTTAGGATATATATGGGTACAGGAGGAGAATGCTCATTCAGAGCCACAAATCCCTCTGACACAAATGGAAGAAATTCCTCCCTCACAAAGTCAGCAGTATCAGGCTTCTTAGCCTCACAAGGAGCAGACAATCTAGCAGATCGGTCATCTACTACAGGGGTTCCTAACCTTGTCTTCACAAAGGCATTGGGTTTGGTATCCTTTTCTTTTTCTTTCTTAGCTTTAAGGAACCAACAGTTAGTTGTAACATGACCAGATTTCTTGCAATAATTGCAAACTAGACCACTTTTGTCACTGTCAGCTTTCACACTTTGATCAGACCTTTGACTGGATTTCTGAGCACCATCACCAGATTTGTCTTTGTCTTTGGGTGAGGAATCTTGGGTATCACCGTTACCTTTCTTCTGAAATTGGGACCATCTATTGTTTCTGCTGGACTGAAATTTGGACTTATGTGTGAGAACATATTCGTCTGCAAACTTGGCAGCTGATTGCAAATTCAGTGCTTGCTTCTCATTAAGGTAGGTCCTAATATCATCCTTGATACAGTTCTTGAATTCTTCAACTAACACCATCTCTTTTAGTGGTTGAAATCATCCTTGACCTCCATAGAAGTACACCAGCGCTCAAAGCAAACCTTCTTCTCGTTAGCGAATTCCACATAAGTCTGATTGTCAGATTTCTTCAGACCTCTGAATTTCTGTCGGTAAGCCTCTGGAACCAACTCATAAGCTGTCAAAATAACCTTTTTGACAACCTCATAATCAGAGGAATCATCTGCAGACAAAGCCGAATAGGCTTGTTGAGCTTTACCCTTGAGCACAGTTTGCAACATCAGAGGCCAGTGTTCCTTTGGCCACTGACAACTCTTAGCTACCTTCTCGAAGCACTGGAAATACTTATCAACCTCCTTCTCCGAGAATGGAGGCACCAGCTTTACCTCCTGGCTAGCATGAAATTTGTTTTCAGCTTCCATTTTGATTTTTAGTTGCTCCATTTGGAGCCTTTATTCCCTGTCTAACTTCTGTAACTCGAAATCTCTGTCTCTGTCTCTCTTTCTGCTCTTTCCTCTTTCTCTCTCTCTCAAATTCTCTTTGTTTTTCTTTTTCCTCCCTTTCTTTTCTCTCTTTCTCTCTCTCAAATTCTCGTTGTTTTTCTTTTTCATCCCTTTCAATCTCTAGTATTTTTTAATTTAAGTTCCATTTCTACATTTGGATTTTCCACTGGAAACTGTTCCAGATCTCCTGGTGCAAACACATTTTCATCAATGTAATATTCAACAATCTCTCTAGCCAGTCTTGCTTTTCGCATGGCTGGTTTTACATCTGTCAGCTCTAACTGTCTGCATATTTCTAGCAGTTCTGTCTTTTTAAAAGACTTCAAAACCTCTACGGTTGGTGATGCCAAGAAATCATCCATTGCTGTTGATCTGTTAGTACAAAGTATATATCTAGGAAAATTCAAAAAACAATTTCACAATTTGAAATTTTAGATTTTCAATAAATGCCTCGCACAGTGGTCTATCCCGGACCTGAGCCCCCAATTTGTTATGGCCCCAATTTGTTATGGTGTCAATTTGTTATGGCCCCAATTTGTTATGGCGTCACGGACAGCAAGGGATGACAGACAAAATTTTAAAACTTTAACAGATTTAATTAAACACACACTTTGAAATAATCTACAATCTACATCTACTAACCAAGATTGAAATTTAAAAAAAAAAAAGAGATATTTACAGTCCCTTGGTAATTGAGATGGGCTGCTATGTTGCGATGTCCTGGGACAGGAAAATGCTCCAACACAGGCAAAAATCCACAAAAAGCTTCACAGGTCTTGAAACAGAGTGACAGGTCTGGTCAAATGTATCCTTCCACAATTTCTCCTTGCAATTCCTCCTACTCTCTCAATTTTTATCCTTATATACTCTTTGCCAGCCCCCTCCCATTCTCTGGGACATTCCCCTCTGAGGCATGCCCAGGACATGCCCCAAAACTAGCTCCAGACTGGGCTTAAAAAAAATGTCAATACTGCCAGCTAGTGGCTTTTTTTTCCACATTACATAGGATTAACACTGAATGATAAAAGTTTCTTTAAGAAGTACGTTCTTTGTTGCACCTTAGTACACAGGCAGTCAGACCAGCAGTCCCACTTAAGTTTGTGGTCAAGCACAACCCCAAGGTATTTGTACTCCGTCACGGACTGAATTGGTTCTCCATTTATGAGGGTGGGCTGAGATGAGCTGCACTTCCTGAAATCGACAGCCATCTCCTTCGTTTTTAAGGTGTTGAGGATGAGGTTCGCTCCCTCACACCATTTAAAGAAATAGTCCAAGACGGGGCCATGCTCCTCCTCTCCATCATGGAGGAGGCTCACCAATGCTGTATCATCAGCATACTTTATAAAGTGCCTATTTGGGAAAGTGCTTGTGCATGAGTTTGTGTACAAAATAAATAACAGTGGAGATAAAACACAACCCTGTGGGGAGCCTGTGGAAGTGATAAGTTTATGTGAAAGTGATGTTCCCACTCTGACCTGCTGTGTTCTGCTGCTAAGAAAATCAACAATCCATAAAATCAGGTTAGATGGGAGTGAAAATTCTGTTTCCAATTTATCTGCTAAAATACTGGGTAGAATTGTGTTAAACTCAGAAGAAAAATCAACAAACAGAATCTTTGCATGTGCCTTTGGCTTCTCAAGGTGTGAGTGTAACGTGCAACAAGATCAGTACAGCATCTTCCACCCCCCTAGAGGCTTGATAGGCAAATTGCAGGGGGTCAATAAGATGCTGTGTTTGTGTGTATATATATATATATATATATATATATATTTTATATTAATTATATGTGGCTGTTAGAAAAATTCATTAATAAATTCAGTGAGTGTCTTTTCCAATGGTTTGCTCTGGAATAATTTCATCTTGCCCCCCAGGGTTTACCGTTGAACCAGGCCCCCAGAACGGGGGCTGAGATGCACACCAACATGGACTTAGCATCAAAGCTTATATTGCACATCACGTGATGCCATGGGGGGCAAAAAGAAATTTCTCTATTGGGAACAATTGAAAAAGACACTCTGATAAATCCGAGAATAAATTTTTCTGACAATCACAAACGATCAATTTATAATCTGTTAATTTTTCTCTATTAAATCATTGGTGCCTTTTTCCTTGGCTGGGACAAAAAAAAAGAATTTTATTTAGGGTACGTGAACACCAAGGAACCTTGTCTCTAAGCGCATTCTCCTAAGTAGCACAGCTGCGGATGTGAGTAATGAGTTGATAGGTGTGGTGCATTGGAGTTGTAGGAGATTCCGTGCTGTCGACTAACATCATTGCCAAGTCGGTAAAGTGAGCAGATGTAACGATACAAATGTTTTTATTAGTTGTATTTGATAAATGGCTTTGTTATGTAGCAACTTGATTGCTACACCTAGCCTGTATGTAATGTTATAGAATATACAGAAAGCTAGCTAAGGCTGTTGTTGATTAACTAACGTAAGCGAACTGGCCTATACTCAATTACTGTTGAATGTGACATCCTATAACCGAGCAAGTAGCTAACACTTAAACTTCTTTTTTTTTTCCAAATTAAAATGTTCAAGATGTACCTAAACTGAGTTGTGTATTTCCATTACTTTGAATATTTTACACTGATTCACAATACTGTGTTTTGCTGCTTCATGTATTATGTGCTAGGTATGTAGCTAGCTAAGTAGCATTGACTACATCCATATGTATGCACTTTCAGCACAGAATAAATTCAGCCCAAAAACTGCATACCCAAGCATTTATTTACCATTGCATGCACATTCTTAAATCCTAAACCAATAGCAGATGTGCATTCTTGATGTCATAACTTAACTCCAAAATATTAAGTAAATTTTTAATTTTTTGCATGAGCCGAACTTGCATGACAGCACTGAACAAACATACACTGTATTCTCGTAATTTGGGACAAAAGGGGGGCACTAACATTTTTTGCAGGGCGAACGTGTGAAAGCAGGGCGGACCTAAATTAAGTCAGGGCGGGCCACCCTCCTTGCGTTATGAGGGGAGTACTCTGCATAGTCCCTCCCCGTCATTTTCTCTTTCTCTGAAGTGATATTGCAGAATGTCACAGTATCATGCAGCTTTTGGGTGTGTGTATAAGTGCACAGTGGAGACGAGAGCACGGGATGTTATATTTATGTGTTTTTTCTGTCAAAGTCAGCATATCAAAAAAGTGCTTCTAGACCTAGATTTCAGTCATTTTTGTTGAATATAAAAGGTAGCTTTTTCATGAGCATAGAGTGTGGCCTGAAACTTCTTACTCATTGCTGCATGCTGAACTGAAACAAGTTTGTTCTATGTGTAAGTAAAGTCAGACGCTATTTAAATACATTACTGTGCAGTGAGAGGTAGCAGGTGTGTAGTTTACATGTAATTACTATTGTTGATTCAATTTTGAAGTAAAATATGCACCATTAGATGTCAGTCAGCAGGAATAAACAATGTCTCATGTTAAACAATGCATCCTTGTAAATTCAACCAAGCTGCAGCTGGCTATGCCACAGACAAGGCCATGGTAATAGGACTGCTGTATACAAGTGACGAATGATGAAATGAAAATGGGTGAAGCGTATCATATCCCTCGAAAATGATGACTGGCCTTAAACTGTTTTCAATCATTCATTTAAATTAAAATTAAAAACACAACGTACTCAATATTATCAGGTGTGGCCAGTTGTCCTCAGTAAGGTAACATGAGAAAGTAAGCATGGCATTTCGACACGAAATTGCATTGCAATCAATGTTATTCATATGCAGATATGTGTTGCAATATCTTGCTTTCTATGTCGTTTTATTTATTTTTATTTAACCAGGTTGGTAGCCTGACTCCGCCAGCCTTCGTACTTCCGCTTAATTTCATTTTGCTTCATTACTCAGTCTGGTCACTCGGAGCTCTGCCTCGTTTACCACGGCAGAAAACACGCCGGACCAACCAACGAACAGAAGGTGTGGCCGAGAGCCATGATGTAGCAGCTGCGCGGAGTTTGAAATTGTAGTCTCCGAAATCAACAATGGCTACGGACATAGATACACTCTGTCGCTCTGTCGTGGAGAAAATCCCCGGTATCAGCGACTTATGGCCACATCAAGATGAATGTTTGGTTAGTTTTTTGAATGGAAATGATGTTGTAGTGCTACTGCCTACAGGTTTCGAGAAAAGTTGTCATATCTACTTAATATCCATCATGAAACATGAAATAGGCACACTGTTCATCTCTGTGAGAGAGCCGAACCGCCTCAGCTAGCTTGTAGCTTCTAGTGTTATATTGCTCGCGAATTTCACACTATTTAAATTAGCAGTGAACTTTTTAAAAGCAGTGTTTTTGTTCATGTCAGACCTCTTCGCAGTCTCAGTGTTATTTTGTCATGATCCATGAATGAAATGGCTGTCTGAGTCAGCCAAATGCTTAGAGTCAAACTGTGTCACTATAAAGTTAAATAGCGAGCTCGGTATGATGTTAGCGCAAGTATGGTTAACGGTTCAGTTTTTGTGTCAACGCAGATTTCGTCCTAATGTAATAATGCGTTATTCTCGCCGATTCTGCTGTTTGTTTCGGGTCTCTTACGTTTTTTTTTTTTTAAATAGCAGCAGTATCGGCAGGAAAAACGATATCTGAACAGTTTGTTTCATGCAAGGAGAACAGAAAGAGCACCTTTGGTTCTTTTAAGTGAATGAGTGAAGGCTAAAATTTGGTAGATGGGCATATGTATGAGTACAGTATTAACTTTAATGTACTGATAAGTTTGTTTTCGCTGCATTCCTGGTATTAAGGACTGTGTTTACAGTGGAAGTACTAGGCGGCCGAGCTGGCGCATAACATACGTCATCGCCAAACGTTAGTGATTAGTTTACGGATACACCAATGATTTTAAACTTCAGACAAGCGCCCACCCACCAGGAAGTAAACGCTTGTCAATGACGACTGGCCAGACTCTGTGTACGAAGCAACGCGAAGTAGCAGAGTCTGGTTTTACCAGGCTACCAGGTTGGTCCCATTGAGATTAAAATCTCTTTAACAAGAGAGACCTGGCCAAGACTAGCAGCAGCACATATTATACATCAACAAACTCAGAGCAAGAGAAAAACAAACCCAGCAATACCATATACAATACATTAAAAAGTGCAGCAGTTACAACACAATTAGAATGAACATTTACAGGTTTTGATAGACTCTGCTTCCATACATTTTATAACAACTTTAAATTCACAGAGTGTTACTAAATCTCTAAACTAATTATTATTGCAATTAAACAATCATGAAGCTAAGATATGACTGAGCAGGATGTGCTTAAATCAAACATGAAAGTTTTTGTAAAGTGAATTAAACATTTTTTCTTTAATCATTGCAACATGGCATTAAGAAGCTGTGTTTAACAGCCAAGGGCTTATTCTTATCATTGAAGAATTTGTTTATCAAGGAAAATCATTGAAAACAAATCAAGCCTTATCAGCATTTGTCTAATCCTAAGGAGTTGAGCTGGCTACACCTGATGGTACTAACTGTTTTTGAAGCTCAAAAGTCAATTTAATTAAACAATTGGAAAAAGGTCAAAGCCAAAAATAATTTTCAAGGGATGTTCTATGCTTTGCAAATTTTCAGTTCATGAGGCGCTGCTGCTGTAGACACCCCCATATCATGCTACAAATCTGCGACATCATTTCTACAGATGCATGCTCCATATGATGGAACTTTCAATACTTGCATTAATTAATATATTCAATAAACAGCAGGACTTCCATGGATTGACAGCATCTTCAGATGATAAATTTTTCTCATCTAGCCTAAAAAAATGCAATCATTATAACAAACACTACCAGGGGCTTAATAAACATCAGTAGGCATTTAATAAGTGCCACCAGGTGAGTGTCAAAACCAGGCAGGATTACGGGCCGTTCACATTGAACATGATGTATCAGCGTCAAAAAGAAAGGTGTGTCTGTCCTGATTTTTTTGAAGCCGACATTGAAGCGTCTTTTCCGCGGTTTCTGAGTCATGCTCCTGTCACTCACTTTGCAAACATTCTGAACAATGTTAACGACTGTGGCAAACTAATTCCACCACAAAGTCAGGTGTTTTGTCCGTTTTTTGAAATAACAGATCAGCAGTTGGCACTCACTTTTGTTCTAAAGGAGAGTGAGAAATAAAATAAGTAGGAAAACTAAACAACTTTTGTGAAATTGCTGTTTCAGGGCCAAGACGGTGTTAATGGTAACAACAGATTTCTCTGCCATCTTTGTTTACAATGTAACTTAATGTAAAATAAAACTCTACCCCTCCTTTCACGTGATTGGACAGTGTACAAAGACTGACAATCACATCAGTCGTTTTTTAACTAGACACCTCAAAGGAGGATTTTTTTCAGCTGGAAGCGCACCTAAAAACAGTAAGAAGCATGGAGCACAAAACGCGTGGCCCCCAGCACTCAAAAGCAGTGTGAAAAACACTTAAAATCATTGAAAATATGAGCCAACAAGGCGCTCCACACCTTAACCAGTCACATCTCAAAACAAGGTGGAATTACGACCCTTTTAGCTTTTAATAAATGCAGGGGCGTCTCTAGGAATGACATTTGGTGGGGCCCAGAGCTCCCCTTTAAAACAATTACTAACCCTGACTTGCACGCAATCATTCGCATAATTGACAAACAATCCTTCCAGGATTTTCCCGGCTTTTTTATTGTTTTATTGATTTTTTGCGGTAACTTTTTCAAAAAGTGGCAATGAGAGTTGCAATGTCTTGGCGTTTTATTTTTTTTTCCGCGAGAAATTTGCGTGGATTGGTTGAATTTGCTTTAATAGTTGCAATTGCGACATGCTACTTCCTTGAGGGACTGAGCAATACATTCACTCCGAGAACACACCGGTACGGTGCGTTACATTTCGGTACGGCGACAATCATTAATCTGGACGCGTAATTTTGTGTATTTAAATCAGCGTTGCTCAGAATTGCACACAGACGTTTCAAATGGTCTTTTATTTTATTTAAACAAAATGATCATGAAGCGCCAGTTAAATCACTTGATGTATGGAAAAGGTAGCGCAGACGTTTGAGAGCAGTTTGTCTTTTACAAAGCATTGAACAATTTTTGAGTGGCCTAAATAATTTTTCTGATCTGAATTTATCCCATTATTTGGTCGTCAATAGATCGCATGGAGAGAGAAACCGTAACTTCGATTGTCAGAGGATTATTGTCATAATTGGAAAACGTGTTAATAACGGAAAATAACTGAGTACAAGCCAGGAACAATCATTGACGCAAAGGCATGGTCCGGGCCCCACCAATTATCACTTCCAGAGACATAAATGTATGTCTTGAAAAGGTAATGCAGTAATGTTTGACATAGATAACACCATTGAATACCACTCAACACTGTCCTTTTCATGAGTTGCTGCTATGGTTAAGTGTGGCAACACAACTTGGACAGCAGATTCTCTTTTAACCAATGAGAATCCACCTTGCATGCTGACCGTGACACAGTTGGATTAAAGCAAGAGATTTTAGTCAGCTGAGCCTGCAAAACAGGGTTTTCTCATTATTCAGAGATTATAAATTCTTAAGCAACATGATTAATTGAAAATTCTCAAGGATCCATTTTATGTTTGAAAATCACCAATGTCTAAAAAGTTCATGGATTTTGAAGAGGAATTTCACTCAGGCCTGAGAAAACAGATAACTAATTACACTGGGATATTAAAAATACAGTCAATTGAAACAAAAGAAAATCTGATAATAACAAGTTCACCCTTGAGAATGATCATTTCAGAAATGTAGTGTGTAACATGAAGTGCCAAGGTCACAGAGAAATTAAAGGTCCCCTATTATGCTGTATTAAGTTGTTTAAAATATGTCCAATGGGTCTTTAAAATAATGTGAAAAATTCAGATACAAACGAAAACCACACACATCCAGGCTTAGTGAGACCTCTTCTCTCACCCTGTGCCAGCCTGAAACACGAGGCATTTTAAAATGGGCGGGGAGGCTATGCTAATGAGGCACTACTCTGATTGGCTGCCTGGCCGCTTCGATTTCAGGGGAGGGTGCAGAACCGAAAAACCAGGAAACCAAGATGGCAGATATTTCAGGACAGCTCTCAACAGTATGTACTGCAATGAGACTGTACTTGTTTGATCCCGAATCCGACGCCAAACGGGAGGAGGAAGCAATTGAAGTATTGCAGCAACGTTTACAGCAGGATTTCAATGAGTGGCAAGTTGAAATTTTAGTGTTTTGCTCGTACTGTCTCGCCTTGCATGCATGTGATTGTAGCTGTACTGTTGTATAGTCATGTTATATACCCACTTAGCTATCCGGAGGAAACTTTTCTAAAAGCTCCTCTTAACCATTTCCACCAAAAAAAAATGCAATTCTGACACCAAGCTACTAAATGAGTTTGTAGCAAAAACACAAACAGTGTAAGCATTACTTATGTGGAGCAAGCGAATCGATAACTTCTAGCGAAATAAAGAACGTATCCAATCTCCGCTTTATCATAATTCTGGCTTTTTATTCGCTAGAACAATTTTCAAAGGTGGATAAAATTCCGCCAGGGCAAGGCAGAGAAATCTTTGTATAAAATGACAAACAAGTTTAAAAAGTTAGCTTCAAATGAGGTTTATGTTCACACACATTCTGTTGAATGTCCCCTGATATTACTCTTGCATATTTAGGCCAAAAACATTAGCAACAGTAACTTAGCTACGTTAGCCGCAGTGCTATGGCCACATTCAAAAGGCTATCATGTTAGGTAGGCTTATGCAGTAGAGCAACACAAAATGGTAAAACTTACTGCTTCCGCGTCTGTGAGTCATGGACAGTTGCTACCGATCCAGGCTTCATCTTTAGATATTTTACAAAGCCTGCATTTGAGGCCAGTTGTTAGTGCTAACTATCGTTAGCAGTCCTGCTAGCCACCCGTAACATGTTAGTTTCACTTACATTATTTGCTGTTATATCGTTACTTGCAGCTTGTAGCTCCGATTGCTTGATCGATGCAACTGCTCCAGGTTTGCAAAGCTGTTTATTGACCAAGCTGTCTTCGGTGAAATGCTGAGCACAAACAGCTAACGTTCCCTTTGAGTGTGGCAGTTTGCCGCCAGCAAACAAAAAAGCTACCCATTGATTTCTGGTGGCATTGTCTTTTGGAAGAGAAAATAGTTGTGCTTTTTTTTACACAACCAAAAAAACACGGACTAGCAGCTTTGGGAGACATACTGACAAAACTGCGCCTCAAATGATCCGTGGTTCTTCTTCTTCTCCTTCTTTTGTATTTCAGGAAGTGTAGCCGCTACTAAGGCAATATATGGTAAGATAAGATAAGATACACTTTATTGAACCCCGTGAGGTAATTTGTCCTCTGCATTTGACTCATTCTATAGTTAGGAGCAGTGGGCAGCCATAGAGCAGCGCCCGGGGACCAACTCCAGTTCTAAAGCTAGTGCCTTGGTCAGGGGTAAGGGCAGGATTGTTCCTATGATGCATGTTTTTGTGGGTGGGGGAGATCAGAGTACTCGGAGGAAACCCACGCGAACACGGGGAGAACATGCAAACTATGATCCGCGGTTGTCTGTGCCTGCTAGAATACTTTTTGGGGTGGGCAGGTCCAGTGCCGTGATTGGCTATGGCAAGGTCTGTACTAATTGGACGGCACAACCTGAAGTCAGGTTTTGCCCAGATCTCGTGAACATCTCGAGACGAGCTGTTCAAAGAGGACATCGCGTTCAGGAAATCACGTTCTTGGATTACGGCAAAACTCCTGTATCTTATGTTTAGAAAATTTACAGAGGTTGAGTATGGACATCCAACATTATAACATTACTTGTATGTATTAAAAGAAGGATCAGCGTAATAGGTCCCCTTCAAAAGTAAAAAAAAAAACAAAAAAACATGAGGTTCGCCTAATAACAAAACCAGTCAAAACATTGAAATATGAGTCCTAAATTTACCATATTTATTAACTAGTCATTCAAGCACATAATTCCAGAGAGAACACCATAGTTTTGGGGAGAACAACAAACTATTCAATCAGGAAAATTATTTGTCTCAAATTTCAGTAGATCAGCTGATATCAGTTCTGATTAGGTTTGAATTACATTTGATAGCATGAATTTTCACAGCTCAATGTACTACTACCAAGACATCAGTCAATGAAAAAGCTCCAGCATCTGAACCACAGTCACTGTTTCTCAAAAAAATGCTCGGTACCCATTTCTACAAGCATATTGCATGCATTTTACATTCTCCCATTCACCATTTGTGAAAGTGCCTTTTGTTCTTGGACCGGCAGTAATTTATTGGCAGTGTTCTTGGGTGCATCTATGTGTAAATGGTTTATATGGAGTTTGGAAGAACAATGCGCGAACACACCATTTGATTTCCTCGACATGCTACAGCAATCTCCAGAGGACGCAAGCACCAGTCTCTGTGGTCTGGGGGAGCCCCACTCAGGCTCAATCCTAGACTGCTGTAGACTGATCAGTTAAACATGGAATTTATTGGACGGCCTGGGTCCCATTACATTATGTAATGTTAACGCTGCATTCCATTATAAGAACATCATACCAACAGTCAAACACAGTGGAGACAGTGTGATGTTCTGGGGCTGCTTAGCTAATTCAGGACCAGGGCAACTTTCCATACTTGATGGAACTATGAATTCTGTTTTCTACCAGAAAATCTTGGAGGAGAATGTCCTGCCGTTGACCTAAAGCCCAAGCGCAGTTGGGTTATGCAGCAGGAAAATGATCCAAAACACACTAGTGAGTCTGCCTCTGAATGCCTCAAAACAAACAAAATAAAGGTTTTGGCTCAGCCTAGTCATAGTCCTTAATAGAATCCGATTGAAATTCTGTGCCATGAATGTAGACAAGCAGTTCATGCTGGAAAACTCTCTAATGTGGGGAATTAAAACCATTCTGTAAGAAGAGTGAGCCAGCATTCCTCCACAACTATGTAAACAACTCATTTCCAGTTTTTGTAAACTTTTGATTGCAATTGTTGCCACCTAAGGGGGCACAACCAGTTATTACATTTAGAGGGACAATTATGATTTTCACCTGGGTGATATAGGTTTTGAATAACTTCACCTTCAATAAATGGATTGATCATTTTAAAGCTGCTTGTTGTGTTTACTTATGCTGTCTTGGTCTTGTACAAAAATAACTTTGATGATCTGAAACATTTAAACATGACATATAAGTAAAAATGGAAGAAATGGGAAAGGGGGCAAATATTTTTTTACGGCACTGTAATCTGTCATGACAGCAGGACAGCTTGTAATAAACACGCACAGAAAGTCCCAAATGCTGGAGACAATCTAGTCAATTGTATTCATGACTATCGAACCCACCACCTCGTTTAATTGGTTTAGATTTCCCTTCAGACTAGGGGGTCTCAATCAGATCAAGCTGTTTACATGAGGACATTTCATTCTAATTGAGCTTCAATCTGATTATAAGTGCTCCATGTAAACATGACAACTATTCCTTTAACTGTCAGCCCATATACATGCATATGTGCTTCTTCTGGATTTCTTTATCTTTGTCAAGTTAGAAGGCATATTTTATGAAGCATTCTTTAAAATTTCTGGAATCACTGAGTGCATGCCTTTTCTATTTTTATTCACCATTATCTTCGGAATGAAGACGTCTCTACTTTTCTGTGGTTGCAAAATGATACTGAGCTGGGGTGCGTTTCCCGAAATCACAGATGCTAACTTACATAGTTGGACCCATTGACTGTGAACGGACGAACTATGTAAGTTGCTAACTTTGTTAGCAACTACGCTTTTGGGAAACGCACCCCTGGAATCTTGCTCTGGTAGCCATTTTATGCCAGCCATTAAAAAAAAAAAAGTTAGGGCTGGCTTTATAGCTAGTATTGCCTCTCATGGATGGAAACAGAGATTTAGTGGTCTTAGTCCAGAAGTCAATTCATCCCATAGTTTTTCCAATGAAAACAATGCAGTGAACGCTGTTCTCCGTGCAGAGAATTCGATCTGCTTTTTCTGCCACAGAGCACGACAAATGTTCGAGATTTTAGCATTCATATGAAGAGGAGAAATAGACTGGACTGAATAGCCCGTTAAGGTGCTTCTTATTCTTGACCTTGTTGTTCTACCATTGCAGCATGAAGGGATCCATAGCTTTCTGAAAAAAAAGAAAACAAAATTCTCTTCTTTTCTAAATGCTATTGCAGGCTTCAGATTAATGTCCATGGAGTCTATCTAGTTCAGGCATCATAGGTACCAGAACTTCATACATGCCAACTCTACTGCTTTTTTCATTGAAAAAAAAAAAAAAACGCCCCAAAAGTGGTAGTCTACCTCCAAAAGTGGTAGAGTTGGCATGTATGGAACTTGGTTCAGCCTGCAGTCTTGCATTAATTGCCCAGCGTGTCTTTATCCTCAGCATAGCTAAACTAAGCTTGTGTCCTGGGGTGGGTATTGGCATTTGAAACCCTGTTTGTTTTGGAATTCATTTATTAATCTGCGAATGGTATCAGAAGTTTCACACCTGGATTAAATCAAATCCAGTGTATTGGCCTTATACATAGCATTTCATTAAAAAAGAGTAATGCAATAAAAAAAAAAGAATATATATGAGCGTTTTCAGAATACTGGAGAGATTTCAGGGATAGTTGTGGTCCATTGTTTTATTATCAGTAGATAGTGATTGATCCATTTAATTCATGTTCATTTTGTTAAGCACATATAGAAGATATGATGAGGATAAAACTAGCACTTGAACCTAGATATTTATTTATTTATTTAATCAATTAAAATGATTTTTGGCTCAGAAAAGGACACCAAGATGTGACATCAAAAATAAGTTCTTAACTGAAAGAATGTAGAAAATTACAATTAGTAAGTATACTGCTTATTTGCCCTTAAGTTATTTACGCACAGTTAATGAATAAATTTCAGTTTGTTATAAAACTTTCCTGGTCAGCATATGGGAAGAAATCAGACTGAAATTATAGTATAACGGTCGTTGCTAGTTGTGTCCGCTGTGTTTATGACTGTTACCATAGCAGGCAGGTCATGAATGAGAGGCACTGCTAAAATGTAGCTGCTACTCAACAGATGAATTGACTTTTCTTGCACCGATTTACCAATCTCTGCTGCGCTAATTTCTGTAGATTTTGAAGATTACAAACTCAAATACTAACAAGCATTAAGAGAATTCATAGTCTCGCCCCACAGCCTGGAATTTATGTTATGCCGTGAGGTCCACCCAAGGTGTTTACATGTGAAAGATGATTGAAATCGGTTAAGTGGTTGTGGAGATATCTGCCCGGAAACACACATACACAGACAGACAGACAGACAGACTCACAAGGTGATTACAATAGTCTCAAAAACCCCTCCGGGGGCTCGACTAAAAATCACTTTGTGTCCAGTAAATCATGATTGTCACCAAAGACAAATTTTGATTTTTATTCTATGATTATGAGCATCAATTTTTTTATTTTTCATGTTTGATGGAATGACTCCATGCACACATTTGATCTGCAACAAAAGTTTTTTAGTGTGTTGCTGTGAGTCGGCTGATTTCTGCTACTATAAATATAGCGCCCACAATTTTGTGTGCCACAACGACTGTTATGTGAAAAGGGAATTATGATAAACATCGTCTGAATCCATCCTTACTCTTGATCATCATTCTGCAATAGGCCATCCTCCTGCAAGGCAAGATGTTACTGACTGCTATTTTCTTGACTTTTCCATATAATTTATGTTATTGATTTCATGTTATAGGATTACAAATGCAATTTCTTATCATGCAGTGACGGACTCATTCGTTCCCATTTCTTGTCTACCATAATCCATTGTGATGAAAGTTATGCTTCAGAATTACGTTGTCCTCTTGAATGTCGCACTAATTAATTGGACAGTTGTCATTACTTCTGAAATTCAATATGAATTGGCATTTTCTTTCTTGTTACACATTCACACTTTTGTTACCCAGTATCGTGAAAAGACACTCCTATATATAATATTGTATACATTCTGACTGAAGCATCAAATTAAAAATAGCATGATGATGCCAGGATATTGATGACATGATAGTTCATATACATATTAAATATTCAGGCTGTTAAGAAAGACACAAGCTGAAAATTAAAAGGTCAGGGGCTGCAGACCAATAGCCAGGCCCTAAACACAGCCCTGATTGTGCGTATGCTTAGCCTGTATTACCTCATTTGAATTCTTATTTGATGAATTAAAAAATAATTTAAATCTTTATTATTATTTAGTTAACCTTCTCTTTGCAATGAACTACAAATTGAAGAGCCTTAAGAGTAGTAAAAGTACTTAAGTCGCATTTTGGACAATTGAAGTTCACCATAAAAAACATGATGTATTTGTCTAGCCAAGGTTATGCATAAAGGCCCCAGTGCTAAACATACTCATGTCACTAAATGTTAATTTTGAGAACATCAAGGTAGTGGGCACAGGTGACTATAAAAGATGTTTTCCAAGCTTTACCTCCCGGTGCTTGAAAATGAGACTTAAGTACTTTTACCTCTAGGCTCTTCAATTATTCTTCACTTAAAAGAATAACAGAGGATATATTAGCTCTGCAGCAATGGAATTACATGCCGGAGTTTGGGGAGCCAGGTGCTGTATGGATTTCAATGGCCATGAACTTGCAGTTCAGTTTCCACTCCGATTGAAGCCCATAGTACTGACACATGAAGCAACACATGATGAAAGTGGAAGTACTAGTTTTTAATGCAGGCTTTTTTTATTGACTGCAAAGCCTATTTTCAGAAGCCATTCAGTAGCCGCCCTCCTCTTGAGGCAATAATTGTTAATTTGAATCAAGATAAACCCCTCCAATTGTGTTTATAAAGGTAAAAAGAACCTTAGTAATTACATTTTTTTCATTAAGTAAATAGAGGATCTCTAATGAGTGAGCCTGAGATATGAAATTTATGAAACGAGAGTAGTAATTTTCATTTATTCTGAGTCTTTGGTGAGGAATCAATGAAAATTACTACGTGAGTTTGATAATTGATCCCTGGGGCTTACAAATTTGAGATCCTATTTATCCCATATATGTCATTGTCATTATTTGGAAAATACAAAAAAAGCATTAGCTTCCAGTTGGCGGGCTATTCAAGTCAATGGGATGAATAATTTGCAACCTAGCATGTTAGCACTTTACGCCATTAAGTTAATAAATTCAGAGTCGTAGCCAGGACAAAATTACAACTGAGGTCCAGGCGCAAGTACAGGAAGTTTATTTTATAACTGTACATTTGTACTTTTTTAGTGTTCTGGTGATGTCGCTTCCATCTCTCCCTTCAAGTTGACTGTCTGACAATACAGGTCTCTTGGTATAAAAGGTGATTTTGTTCTGGCTGTACCTCTATGATATATTTTGACTCCCTATGCTGTTTCAACAAAAATGGAGATCAACTTTTTACAGGTATGTGTGTACCTGTAAAATTGTGCAAGTTACCGCAAATTAGTAATTCATTACCACTGCTTGTTACTTATCTTAAAAGTAATTGAATTATGTTACAGATTACATTATAGACCATAATTAGGTACAAGGAAAAATAACTTTGGCATGACTATTATATTTTGCTGCAATTGTTATTAATCCACACGTCTATTATTTGTGTTTTGTCACAATGTGAGACAAGACAATTGTCTCATTGTAGCCTACTCATTATCATTATGATGAAATGGAGGTGAAACACAATTGATTAACCGGTTTTAAATTTTTAGGATTTTTAGTTAGTGAAACCTCCATGGACTTAGTCAATGAAAACTGTCTAATGCATCATTTTCACATTTTCCAGAATTTCCACTTAATTTTCTGTACACAGATTACATTAAATCCTCTTTACATATTTTGTTATTTGTTCCATTTTTCTCATTTTTTATTTTCCTTTTTTTCCAAATTTAATCAAGTTTTTGTTTTCTCCCATTAGGGGAGAAATAAGTAATCAATCACCCATACTGCTTCTAGGCCGCTCTGATGATTCGAGGTCAGGTTGTATGACCTCCTCTAATTGTAATCAGCTGTTGCCATGACACCTCGGTTACAGTGTGCATGTCAAAAAGAGTTGGCTGAAACCATGACAATCACTTGGATTACTTTGGATATGACAAACTGCCCACAGGAGATGAAACTAACAAGAAGAAAGGATTTTATCTGGTGAGATCTTAAAATTACATGGACTGATATTTTCATCATGTTCCAAAAGGATTTTATAATGGACAATTTTACTTTGACAAGCGGTGATTATTTTTCACTCAGCTGTTTTGAGTGTCTGTATGTGTGTGTTTGGATGTTAAAGGGGAACTCAAGGATAATGCATAATGCTCTTTAATACAAGCATAATTAGTAAATAAATGTTGTAAAATACAAAAATGTGGAATTTTTGTTTTCGAAGACTAGATAAATGAGGTTTTTATTCCCTCTAATTAGCTGTCGTCTGCTACAACGGTCGCGTGATAATGACAAAACGTCGTCCTTCGCCCAGAGGTATGCTCTGTTATTGAGTTGGATAGGGTGATTGTCCCAGTCCATTATTTTATGACAAAAGATCGTTCAATATGGCCCATTGGCTAGTTGCACAAGATGGTAATGAGTACTTTCTGAAATACGCAGGGTGGCTTCAATATTAACGGTTTGCTTCTGTTACTTATCAGCCTATATCAGATGCTCAGCAGATGACAGGTATATCATCCGAGAAATGTGATTTTAGCTCTCGCCGATATTCCAGGGCCAGATTTTCTGTTTCGGTTTCATATTGAATTTTCTTTGACATTTTCTGATGCAACTACCTAGCTAGTACTGCTACATTGTTATGGTTTTCTTAGATGTGCTCAGCTAACCATAGCGACAGAAGTGATGGTCATGAGAGTGCAACTGACGCCGAGTGGGAAGGTAAACGAAGTATCGGCAATATTAACATATGCGTCGATCGCATGTTAGATTTATGAAACGGCATTTCGCCGTTATGGAATATTTACTCATTAATTACCAGATATTTTCACATTTGTTATCTGTCGCTTAAAGCCAGTTCATCACTCATCAGTGAGAATGGCTGGAAAGGTGATGCTAGTTGAAAACCCTCTCGTTTCTCGGTGGAGCAGCTGATGTCTCATTAAGAGTGCCAACGAATAAACATCAGTCAAGGTTAATCCAGACAAATCTTGCGAACATCATTCGCGGTTAATTAAGCCAAATCTTGGGAATATCGTCCATAGCTAAAATCACATTTCCGGGATGATATACCTGTCATCTGCTCAGCATCTGATATAGACTGATAAGTAACAGAAGCACACCGTTAATATTGAAGCAACCCTGCGTATTTCAGTAAGTACTCAACACCATCTTGTGCAACTAGCCAATGGGCCATATTGAACGATCACTTGTCATCAAATAATGGGCTGGGACAATCACACTATCCATCATAATGACCATTTCTCAAAGCATAGGCTGCGTCCTTTGAAGGCTACATTTTTAGGGGGCGTCACTTACTTCCATCTGCCAAACTGACATTTAGGTTAAGGAACGAGGTTAAATTTAGGGTTAGGATTTGGGTTAATGGTCAGAGTTAAGGTTAAGGTTAGGGAAACCAGTGACAACTCACTTAAATCAAAGCTGTTTAACGGAGATGAAATGACATTACGTCAGTTCGGCAGATGGAATTAAGTGACAACCCCTAAAAATGCAGCCTTCAAAGGATGCAGCCTAGTCTTTGAGATGCACCCAATAACAGCGCATACCTCTGGGCGAAGGGCGCCGTTTCGTCATTATCACGCGACCGTTGTAGCAGACGACAGCTAATTAGAGGGAACAAAACCTCATTTATCTAGTCTTTGAAAACAAAAATTCCAGATTTTTGTATTTTACAACATTTATTCACTAATTATGTTTGTATAACACAGCATTATGCATTATCCTTGAGTTCCCCTTTAAGTAGCCTGTATTGTCGTGCCTGCCCACATTTTGGATTATTTATGGGACTGAAGATGATGCGCGATTTTTTCAGATGGTCAGACTTTTTCAAGAATTTAGGCTAATTAATTGGGATCTCCCCCAAACTGGTCCTGGCATTATCGTCTCATTTTAGGTTTCAATCCATGTTGTCATTGTGGCGATCATGGTTGGGTGACATAAGAACAAGGAGTTTGCTTTCCAATGCAGTTGTTTAATAGACTAACGTAAATGTTATTAGCCCAAGCCTACTATTTTTACATAATAGGGAAGTATCCACATGTATTAATATTACCTCCAAGACTTAAAATCACTCAGCAACTTATATTCCCCAAGAATGGGTTGCTAGCAAGCCTAAAATAACATTTAGGAACTGTTTCCCCTCAGGTAGCGAACAGACGATCACAGACCAGTTCAACTTAATCATTGTAGGATCCTAGCTAATGTCAAATTCAGACTAGGTGGCCGTCCAAATTTATTGACAGTAGGGAGAGTTTGACAAAACACTTTCACTCTGAAACTCACGTCCTCTCTCTCACACAAACACGCACACACAAAATGCAAACAGGAACATGAGAGGCGAAAAAATTTCTGAGGTCCGGACCTCAGGGACCTCATAGCTGGCTGCGGCGGTGAATAAATTCAAGTTTCTACGATAACAGTTAAAAATGTAACTTTAATTTTAATGGCAAAAAGTGTTAGCTTTCTTGCTAGCAAATTCATTCATCCCAATGAATTGAATAGATCACCACCTAGAAGCTAATGCTAGCTACCAGCAGGATTGGTAACGTTACCATTGCAAAGATAATAATTGAAGTTTGTCAATGAGCAGAATCTGACCAATCGCAATGCAAGAGAACTGTATTACTTGTGTGTAGTATCAGATGTATTACACCAATTTTTAATCACTTATGGGATTATAATATTAAATGACCACGCAATATGAATGTGCGGTAATGGAAATGCCTTGATTTTATTATTTTACCAACGCAATGCTGCACTTCTAATGAACGTATTGATTTGTTTTAGTAACCTTTCAGTGATTCCAAATTCAATGTTATGGCAATGTTAATTTTTACAGCATTGTATAATTTATTTGTCCCCGCCTGATTGCTTCTATTTTTACTTATTTGTCGCATTTAACTGTTTTAGATCATCAAATTAATTTTAAAATAAAACAAAGTCAGTGTAAGTATTCACAAAATGCAGCTTTTAATTGATTATTGAAATTTCTTTAAAGGGGCAATAAGTGGAAATGCATCATTTCTAGATTGAAGGAATTAAAAATCGCTATGTGAAGAACGAGAGGTGTAATTTCATCTGGAGTATAGCAGGACGTCACACACCCGACTCTATGTGTTGATCTCCAGCCCCTTGTTTACAAGCCTGGTCCGGCTGCGCGTTCATGAACAGTAAGGTGAATGGCTGCCTCCTCCTTCCCGAGAATGCATTCATACAGCCAGTGAGCAGAATCGCCGCCTCCTCCTTCCCCAGAATGCATTCATACAGTCAGTGAGCAGTGGCAGCGCGTATTTTTTAAAAAGCGAAATGGCGGAGAGCGGAACGAAACGTTCACCTGAAGATGAGCAGGATCCGAAATTACATTGAAAGAAACAACGGTCGTAGGGGAAGAAGTTGTCGGATAAAGAAAGGGACAGAGCCCGGATTAATATTGGCCTTGCATTTCCACGGTGGAGAGCACTGTGAGAGCTAAAGGGGCTACAATTTGACTCGGAGCTAGCTCTTCTTCTCCTGGAGAGGTAAGTAACAACATAAAGTCAAATGTCTGCTTTAATTAATGTTACAGTAACATGGCACATGTTGCTATGTCGATTTAATTAAATTTAATGTTACAATCGTAGCATGGGTTATTGTCTGGAGCTTGAGTTGTTAGCGGCTCGGTCCCAGCAATGGGCCAGGCGTTACGGTTGTGTTAGGTGAGTAGCCCGGCAGCCAGCTAACATTTGCAATTGGCGCAAATCTGCAGTTTTGTGAGCATTCCAGGTTCGATGTACTGAGTAATAACGCTGCGGAAACTTAAACTGGCCCATCATACTGCCGAATAGCAGAGGTAGAGGGAGGTGTGGCTCATGACACACTTTGTTTTGGTCTAGAGCAGTGCACAACAGCAAACCTAGTGGTGAAACGATTTCACTTATTGCCCCTTTAAGGTGTCAGGGAATTTTTTCTCCAAAAATCACATCATAATTTGTTATTAGACTGAAGGTTTTATTTTGCCAAATCTAATCATTATTACAAATAGATAATTCTGATAGGACACTTTGTCAAATAGAATATTTATTGAAAGCATACAAGCATACATTGAGTTTGGTGGCATGGCTTTGTTCAAGAGATCCCTGCCCGTCCAGCGTGGAACCGAAGGCAGGGAGCTGCAATTAACCCCCCCCACCTCCATAGAACAGAGCCTACAGCAACAATGACCTCAAAAGAAGAGACATTGTTATTGAATGGCAGTTTAGTCATGAAAGAACAGGATTACAAAATGCTAAAAATAGATGGGAGGAGCTGGGGAGGAGGAGGGTTGTTAAGTGTATGTGCTGAGGAGCCGCTTCTCAGGATGAGAGCTTAAGTAAAGCAGCATATTATCGATCAAGCAATCATGTGACAGCAAATCAGGTGACATTCCTGAGCACGCATGTGATTCTCCAGTGCGAGAAGCGGCTCCTATAGGTTAGGAAGCTTAACTCCGTGCCTATCAGAATTTACGTCAAGCTCCATTTCTGATAGGACACTTTGTCAAAGAGAATATTTATTGAAAGCATAAAAGCATACATTGAGTTTGGCGGCACGGCTCTGTTCGAGAGATCCCTGCCCGTCCAGCGTGGAACCGAAGGCAGGGAGCTGCAATTAACCCCCCGAAAACAGAATCATGCTGGCCTATGCCAAAAGATGAAATATGAAGCTTCCATAGGTTTAGAGGCACCCCGGTGGCTGGTACAATTTCTCTTGAAGCCAAATATGAGAGAAATACTCCATGTGAAGTGTACTATGTGTAGTGACAGCCCGGCGGCTGGCACAATTTCTCTTGAAGCCAAACACAAGAAAGAAATTTTTATTCTATGTGAACTGTACTTTGAAGCCAAACACAAGAGAAATATTCTATATAAAGTGTACTATGTGTTGTGACAGCCCAGCAGCAGGCACAATTTCTCTTGAAGCCAAACACAAGAGAAATATTCTATATAAAGTGTACTATGTGTCGTGACAGCCCGGCGGCTGGCACAATTTCTCTTGAAGCCAAACACAAGAGAAATATTATTTTTGAGTGCACTATGTGTCATGACAGCCCTGCGGCTGGCACAATTTCTTTTGAAGCCAAACACAAGAGAAATATTCTATGTTAAGTGTACTATGTGTCATGACAACCCGGTGGCTGGCGCAATTTCTTGCAGCCAAATGCAAGGGAAACATTCTATGTGAGACTGTGCTGTGATAGCCCAGCAGCTGGCACGATTCTCTTGAAGCCGTATACAATGAAATAATCTATGTGAAGTGTTGTATGTGTAATGACAATCTGGCGGCTGGCACTATTCTCTTGAAGCCAAATACAAGAGAAATATTCTATGTGAAGTGTAGTATGTGTAGTGACAGCTCGGCGGCTGGCACAATTTCTCTTGAAGCAAAATACAAAAGAAATTTTCTATGTGAGGTGTATTATGTGTAGTGACAGCCCGGCGAGGGGCACAATTTCTCTTGAAGCCAAATACAAGAGAAATATTCTAAATGTAGTGACAGTCCTCTCAAAGCAGATTCATGAGAATTATATTATGATGATTTGAGGAGTATAACATGAAGGCTGTTACCTTTAATGATTGAAGTGTATGTTGTAGTGAATGACATGGCATGGGTGCTGAGCAGTGAAGATTCGTGCCCTGTCTATGTGTATAGAAGTATTCTGAACGACGCATGAAACAGATACAAGTACAAGAGGATTTTATTTAACATACTAGACATGGTAACAATTTACACAATCTTACTCATTCGTTTTTTTTTTTTTTTAATTTGGCATCTCCAGTCCCACCCGAATCTGGAATGCCCAATTGGTGAACTCTGTACAAGGCTTGCTCGTATGCGACCCCTTGCTGCCAACTCAAGAGAGTGAAGACAGTTCACAGCACTCCACCGAAGCACGCACCTGTCAGCCTACTGCTTCTTATACTCTCATTGGTTGAATCTTCGCAAGTACAGAACGAGGGCGGAAGATACCCGGACATGAACAGGCTTAGAATCTTCCTGACGAGGGCCCATCTGGCCAACAGGAGGCGCTTGAGCAACGAACAAGGCAACTATTACTTTCCCCTACCCGGCAGTCCCTTCCCAATTTGCAACCCTGTAGCGGAATAGCCAATTGTGCGCTACTCTGAAAAAGCTGCCGACCACTGCTGGCTGGTACGAGGCGGGGATCGAACCCGCGGCATGATAGTCACTTCTGCTTCGCAACATGATGCTTTTACCGAGTGAGCTATCAGGCAGCTTTTTACTCACTCGTTTTGAGCTTCCACAATGTCCTTAATTCCTGGGTGAAGGTAAAGTTCTTGGCTGAAGATATCCAATGTCCTGAGGCCTTAAATATCATCATTAGGCCACGAAGGCGGAGTGTTGCTGCTCAAAAATGGAGTGAGAGAGGAGTGTAGAGCTGAGGGAGAGGCCATAATACTGAAAAATGAGGCAGAGCTGAGCAGCAAACAGGAATAGTTTTCTGAGCCTCTGATGTACAAGGCAACTCAATTGAACACAATACGCTTCATAGTAAACCCTGGTCTGAACCCCCTTGAAAGCAAGCCAGTGGTGACAGTGGCAAGGAAAAACTCCCTATGTGGCTCAAATATAGGAAGAAACCTTGGGAGGAACCAGGCTTAAGAGGGGAGGTCCATCCTCCTCTGACCGCCCCAGGGTATGAGTTCATGGTTGCCGAAATGCGAATGGGACTGTTGAAAAGCAGCCCAGGATTTGTAGTTTGCCGAATAGATGCCATGACCAAGACCATTTCAATGGTGGAGCAGCACTTGAGCAGAGGCCAGGTGGCGTTGATGGCAAAGACCAGCAGCAGCATGCTCAGGGCAGGGCCCGCCGTGGACATGGAGAGAACAAAAACCAGGCAATTAATGGAGCACACAGGGGGAAAGCAGTGCTCGGAATGTACCAAGAAATAATATTGCCTTCTCCATAAAGTTGATATAAAAGAAAATACACACACACACATATATATAAATACATACACGCACACAAACACATGTCATGAATGAAAACTATAAAGAGCCTTCTTGAATCTGAAAGCTGAGAGAACTACTAGAATCCCCCCAAAACCAATAGTATTGCAAACCCGAACACCCGAGGCTAATGACAGTGAGCCTTGGAGCCATGACTTTTGGGTCAACCCAGCAACTGGCACAGTTAGAGGCTATAGGGCATACTGAGTAGGCAGAGGCAAAGCAATTTGAATGAAATAAGTAGCAGACCACAACCACTAGCTAGTTGCTGACATGGGATAAATATTAGCGAAGCATCGGCAACGTGCCGCATCATGGCATTGCTGAGTGTGCCAAAATAAGCCACAGCTTGAGTATGTGAGCTTGATGTTGGTAAGCACTCCAAGGTTTTCTTGCAAAGCAAAATACAGCAATCAAAATTTTAACAAAACTTGGGAGCTAGTGTATGATTATACAAGAACACTAGAGGCATTCCTAGAGTGCAAACGTTCGCCAAAGCAGCACGGTCCAAATCTTGCTGAGTGGGAGCAAAGTTCAGTTATTGAGTGTCATAGGATTTCAAGGTGGCTGCCGTGGTTGCCATATTGTGTTACTGATCGTGGTCAAAATCAGTTGGGTCCATCCCTGATGCAATAGTGACCTACCCACAAAATTTCAGAAATATCTGTTTATCACATTTTGAGTTCAGTTGTTCGCAAGCAAAACAGACAAACAAATGGCGCCGATCACATGACCTCCAGCCAACTTCGTTTGGTGGAGGTAGATTCCGCCAATGATACAGCAGAAATGGCTAATTTGGAAAATAAACAAAAATACAATATTAGTCAATTACTGACAAGGTGGAGCAATACCAGATTGATGCCCACTGGAATGGCTGGTCCAACTCTGATTCTGCAGCATTTAGAAGACTTTTTTTTTTTTTAAGATTCACTGAGCATACCAGAGCTAGCATTTGCTTTCAGTTTACTGGCGCAAGGTGAATGCAGTGCGATTTGCAAACAGTTATCATAACTTGATACTGTTACTAATGGCAGCACCTGCTAGGAATAAATGAATAAAACCAACAGGGAAGTAGTTGCAGCATGACTATTGGATCCAAGCAGCATATCGGCAATAGATTTTAACATGAATGTGGATTATGATTTGGTCCAGTCATTTGAACGGCATTTGAGCAAACATCATCTGCATAACACTTTGTTTGATTTTGGCCACGAATATATGAATTACAGTTGAATTAACAAACAATTCCTCAGCCAAACATACTGTTATTGAAGCATTTATGAAGAGCCAATTGCTGTAAATGAACATGATTGAGATAATGCATTAAAGATTTATTTATTTTTTAAATAAAGAGTCGAAGACAAATCTCCATAGGACATTTCTCGATAGACACTCCACTTATATGACCATCATGAGCGCTGAGACAATGGGAATAATTGGCAAATTGTAGTATTTCTGCCCGTAAATTGTAATTACCAAGCCTGATACAAGGCAAAAGAAGTTTAGTCGCAATCCACAAGACCTCAGAACCAGTTCGAGTGAAACTCGGATTACAGATGCCCGGTCAATCCGTGTACTGTCATATCTGAGAACCCAGGTGAAAGTAGAGTTAATAAATTGAACTAAACCGAGAAGTTTAAGACTTAAATCACTGGACCAAGTAGCATCCGACCCGGAGGTTGCTACAAAGAATGAATTTGTCATCTCCAAATACTTGATTATAGCCGAGTGAATTGGGTGCAGCTAGAAAGCCGAGGTCATTGTTTGTAGAATTTATAAGGCATAAAACGTGAACGCGATTCAAAAAACCGTGAGCGCGTTCATTGCTGCGGTGAGATAACGTTCAACATGTGCTTACAAGGGCTTCCCAATCATATCCCGACCATACAAAGGAACTAGCGAGCGTCCGGTATATGAAGGAAATCTAACAGCTCGGGTAACTTCACGAAATGAGACATAACAGCGTCTTCCTGTGCTGCGAGTACAAACACTGCCAAGACTCAAGTATTAGCATTCCAGCACGCTTGTCTGAAAGACATGCAGGTCTATGCACCACACTCCGGCTTAAGACAAGACTGCAGTGCGTTACTGCACTTACATAAAGCATCCAAATGCTTTTTCGACACGGAAAAGACCAGCTTCTGACAAAGAGTACTGCCTCGCTAAGCGAAAACTGGAATGGAGGCGTTGCACTGGATGCAGAAACCGTAGTGTAAGTCACGTGATCCCTGAAGTAACTCAGGAAGGTGGTTTTGATGGGATGGGAATGCATCTATTAATTATTATTTATTTATACAAAAAAATGTATTTCCTTGCTCTGAAATGTCACATGTACAACCGGATATTGAACCTCAGGTCCAAATGCGCCGCCTTATCCACGACACTAGCTCAACAGACTATATGTTCACTGGTCGATTTAGTACTTGTATAGCTGTGCTGTGTTTGAACTTGAGCATATTGGCGCAAGGATTCTCAGTCATAAACCGGCTTTTAAAACAACAGTCGAATATTTAGCGGTTAATTATAGCGAAAATTCAAAAATAAACCATTTAAGTTTAAGATTATTCTGCTGAGGTCTTCCAGTGCATAGCATAATGGCGAGAGGACTCAAAGATAGACTGGCTAAAACAATAGCAAGGGCAGACAGCTTTTATGACAAAATATCAAAGGTAAGAAAATTTTTTGCTCATCTCTGTAGCATTTAAAATGTATGCCTGCTGTTCTTTGAGTGTGGTGTCAATTTAAAATGACAAGGCCTATATCGTTGGAATCTGTGGACTGTCCTTTTTCATATGAGGTATCGTTTGTATGCATATCACAAATTCAGTAGAAATGCTTGCGATAGAGCACTGCTTATTTAATCTTATTTTATTTAATGTTCTGCTAGATGCTTATTTACTTGCGTGGTAGCCTACTTGAATTGTGTTCGATTTAGGTAAAAACGGTCATCACTAACTTTTCGCCGAGTTTCTTCGCTTTAAGAGGATATGCCGCATGACGAGGTTGCTATTAGGAAACATGCTTAATATGCAAATTCATTGCCCCCGTTACAGGGGCGTTCAGGCTTAAGGTTAATATTTGTATTGAATTTATATTTTCCACTAATTTCTTTGAATCTTCACTTTAAAACCAGTTTTCATTGCAACAAAACCGTTGACTTACTTGTGAACTTCTGGTACGTGAAGCAGCTTTTCTCGAAGTGCTCTGAGCAAAGAACTGAATGTTTTGTTGGTTTGTAAGGCTTTCCACGGTCAATTCTTTTTAATTTAACAAGCTAATCTTTCAAAAGGGCTTCATTATTTTGTGGAAATTGATGGAAACTTATTTTGCCGTATTTTCCAGACGACTGAATGGCATTATTATTGGTGCAAGCAACAGCAGCACAAGATTTCCCCATTTTCACTATGCTGCGATCAACCTCTGTGTACATTTTGCTTCGGGGATCATGTGACCACCTACGTAACTTGCACCGACCTCATTGAGCGTTCATGGCTGCATTCGGATTACCATGCGCTGCTTTAAATTTACGGTTGAACAATGACTCACCAATAACGAAAGGTTCCTTCAGCAAAGACAAAGGCACTGTTTTCTGAACGAGCCACATTTGTAAGACAAGTTAGTTTTTTGCGCTGGTTATCCTGCATAACCGAGCGCTTCCAGCATGGCATCATGCGAGCATGACATCAAACCACATCAAATCCACCGAAGTACAGTAATCAAAATAAACATGTTATGGAAGTAGCAGCAATAACGAAACCACGAACCTTGTCGCCGGTGGCTCTGTTTCCTGTGCCAGCGTTTGTTTAGCGTATGTGCTGTGGAGCTACTTCTCAGAATGGCCCTCATTTATCAAACGTGTGGCCAAGGATCGGTATTTATCAATCTTTGGTCCGCAAAAATCTCATGCCAGGTCTGACCAGGTGTATGAGATTTGAAACCAAAAAAAAACGAGGGCAGCTGTCAAAATTATTAATAATATGCAGCGATTTGGATGTCATGCTGTTGTTGCTTTTATTAGTAAAATGAATAAATAGGCTAAATAAATAAATAAGACACCTGTGTTGAGAAATTAATTAAACTTATATTTTGAGACAACAACCTGCTTGTCAGGCCAGACGGCTGACAATTACAATCAATTTCATTAAGCGCAATGCGTGGCTTGACAGATATGCAGTGTGGTATGTCAGATGCTCATCCAGTCAGATATATACTGAACAACAAAAGAAACGTAACTTAATTAAAGGCAGACTGGAAAATAAGTTTGCGCGTAATTATTTTAGAAAATCAAATTTATTATTAGCGAGTGCATATTTGCCAGTGGCGAATCCGGGGTTTGGATGTCCTCGGATGTGCTTTTTTTGGCAGAGTAGTGGAAATGTTAGGTCTCACTGTTCTCTGTGTAAGCCAAAAGCTCAAACTCTATGGCAAGCCGTTTTAAACTATCCGGGATTAACATTAATATCAAAATCATTTTGACACGTAATTACATTGTGACTAGTCAGAATTTTAATTCAAGATATCTATAATGTCATTTTACTAGTTTTGAGATATCTGTAATTCAGTTTTGACTAGTCACAACTGAATTACAGATATCAGCAGAAAGTCACTGAAAGACACTTTCGACGCGTCACGCATCCCAACTGACAAATGTAGATATCTGTAATCAACTAGGCAGAATGAACATTAAAGATATCTCAAACGTCATTATGACTAGTCAGAATTGTTGTGACAGATATGGCGGTTGCTGTTGTGGATAACATTGTTAGAAAATGCCATAAAATAGAAAGAGCTTATCACCAAGGAATTTTGTCAGATATAGCTTTGTTCACTAGAGACTTGTGGTAGAAATTTACACGTATTGAATAAGTCTCCAGACACACTTGAGAACCTCATTTACGAATTGGGGGTGCATTTCCTGAAATCACAGATGCTAGTTTACATAGTTGGGCCCATTGACTGTGAAAGGATGAACTATGTAAATTGCTAACTTAGTTAGCAACTACGCTTTATGGGAAAGCGCCCCTGGATGGTGTCAGAACACTGATCCCCCGTTCGAGATCGTTTCCGAAATCACTGATGCTAACTTACATAGTTGGACCCATTGACTGTGAATCGCTTTTGGGGAAACGCACCCCTGGAGTAACAGCTGAAAGAGTCGTCTTGTTGCAGAATGTAACGTTAAACCCTGTGCATTTGACAGCTCATGTCGTGCACCGGCTAGCATTAAAAAATCAAAAACACATTCGGCCTCTGCTTGCTCTGACATGGCGTTTGAATGCAGCTTTGAATCAACACGCGGCGCCGCTCCCGCTTGCCGTAACTTTCTGGCATACAGATATCTGAGACGTCATTTCGCCTAGTCAGAACTCTAATTCAAGATATCTTCAATTACATTTCGACTAGGCAGAATGGAAGTGAATATAATATGGCAAGCCGTTTTAACATTTAATAGCGAGACCGGATATGTGTTGCAGATATCCGCAATTCAATTCTTCCTAGTCAAAACGAGCATTTAAGATATCTACAATGACACTCCTCCTATCCACAACTGTCATTTAAGATATCTACAACGTCATTCTTCCTAGGATGAATGACGTCACTTTTTCCATTCATGTGAATGGGGTTTCTCATTACAGATATCTACATTTCAGTTGCAGATATCTGCAAAGTGAATTACGGATATCTGCCACTGAATTACGACTAGTAGTAATCCAGTTTGAGATATCTACAATTAAAGTTTGACTAGTCAAAATTCCAGTTCAAGATATCTTGAATTGCCCTCAATTCAAGATATCTACATTGTCCAATGTAGATATCTTAAATTAAGCTTTGCCTAGTTGTCATTGTAGATATCTTTAACTGGATATGTCTAGTCAAAATTAATTAGTAGATATCTCAAACTGGAATTTGGATACTTAATTTAATTGTAGATATCTGCTATCAAGTTACAGATATCTCGGAGAGAAATCTGATAAGAGATATTCAAATTGGAGATATTTTTCACTTCCATTGTGCCTAGTCGAAATGTAATTGAAGATATCTTGAATTAGAGTTTTGACTAGGCGAAATGACGTCGCAGATATCTGTATGCCAGAAAGTTACGGCAAGCGGGAGCGGCGCCGCGTGTTGATTCAAAGCTGCATTCAAAGCGCCATGTCAGAGCAAGCAGAGGCGAATGTGTTTTTGATCGTGTTTTTAACAGCCGTCGCGACATGAGCTGTCAAATGCACAGGGTTTAACGTTACATTCTGCAACAAGGCGACTCTTTCAGCTGTTACTCCAGGGTGCGTTTCCCAAAAGCGATTCACAGTCAATGGGTCCAACTATGTAAGTCAGCATCAGTGATTTGAAACGATCTCGGAACGGGGATCAGTGTTCTGACACCATCCAGGGGCGCGTTCCCAAAAGCGTATTGCTAACTAAGTTAAACATAGTTAGATCCATTCACAGTCAATGGGCCCAACTATAAGGTAGCATCTGTGATTTCAGGAAATGCACCCCAGAATTCGTCGTAGGTCCTCAAGTGTGTCCGGAGACGCTGTAAATTTCTACCACCAGTCTCTAGTGAACAAAGCTCTCGTTAAGCCACAAAATTCCTTGGTGATAAGCTCTTTCTATTTTATGGCATTTTTCAAATGCAACAAATGCCACCTGCAACAATTTGACTAGTCATAATGACGTTTGAGATATCTTTAATGTTCATTCTGCCTAGTCAAAAGAATTACAGATATCTACATTTGTCAGTTGGGACACGAGTCGAAAGTGTCGCTTTCAAGACTTTCTGTTGATATCTGTAATTCAGTTGTGACTAGTCTGAATTACAGATATCTCTAACTGTAGTTTTCACTAGTCAAAATGACGTTATAGATATCTTGAATTAAAATTCTGACTAGTCACAATGTAATTACGACGAGTCAAAATGACGTTGTTGATATCTGCAATGTTAATCCCGGATAGTCAAACAAAGCTATTAAATGTTCTTGCCATAAGTGTAAGATATCTCCAATTTGAGATATCTCTTATCAAATTCTCTCCGAGATATCTGTAACTTGATAGCAGATATCTACAATTAAATTACGATATCCCAAATTCCAGTTTGAGATATCTACTAATTAATTTTGACTAGACATACATCCAGTTAAAGATATCTACAATGACCTCTCACTAGGCAAAGCTTAATTTAAGATATCTACATAGGACAATGTAGAGATATCTTGAATTGAGGGCAATTCAAGATATCTTGAACTGGAATTTTGACTAGTCAAAATTTAATTGTAGATATCTCAAACTGGGGTTACTACTAGTCGTAATTCAGTGGCAGATATCCGTAATTCACTTTGCGGATATCTGCAACTGAAATGTAGATATCTGTAATGAGAAACCCCATTCACATGAATGGAAAAAGTGACGTCATTCATCCTAGGAAGAATAGATATCTTAAATGACAATTGTGGATAGGAGGAGTGTCATTGTAGATATCTTAAATGCTCGTTTTGACTAGGAAGAATTGAATTGCGGATATCTGCAACACATATCCAGTCTAGCTATTAAATGTTAAAACGGCTTGCCATACAAACTCACATTTCAGGGCAGTATTACTAGTGATAATCTCCTTCGCTACACAATCATGTATAATGTTAATACTCACGGTTTATATGGCATTTTTAATGATTCAACTTCACTATTCCGGTTGTCTTGCATGATGACAAATTTATTTGGATCCAATTGTATATATTTGCTTTATGCGATAGGAATGACCGAGAAACTCTTTTCTTGCAAATAAAAAACGATACATGGACTTAGGCTATGTACAGTTCATTTGATTTTTTTTGTTTTCGTCCTAAGGTTTAAGAAGGTAGGCTTGCTGGGAAATTTGTTCGACTAATGGCCTTGCTTGTCCCCTGTTGTGGTAACAGTCTAAAAACGCGTTTCAACGACTGCTTCAGACGAAAATGTCAGAAATCAATGGAAAGGCGGAAAAGCTTAGAGAATAAAGTAAACCGACATTTGAGGCTCAGCCTTTCAAATGCAAAAAAATGACCTGCTGTTTAGCCATGATGATCCTTGTTGCAAGCAGTTTTTATTTGCAGCTATTCGGAAGCGGTAAGACTGACGTTAAATTAATAGGTCTGCAAGTATAAAAGCTGCTTTACGCGAAAACAAATTTTTTGCACGACAGATTACATTCAAAGTCAATGCAAAGACTCGAATACACGCGTTTAATGTAATCTGTCGTGCGAAAAATTCGTTTCGCGTCTAGTGTGAAAGCGGCTTTAAAATTTGCTTGAGCTTACAAAAGGCCCCCACTGATGGACAAGTTGTTCATAGCCTACTATTTGATGTATGTTGATTCGTTGTTTTACGATGCCAAATAAAATTTGTCCTGGAATACCGGAAGACTTTCCAAATTTTCCATTCCAAAACCACGTCCTGACGTTCAGAATCACCTGTCATCAAACTTGTAGCCAGCGAGTACTGCGGTTCTGAAGCTAGTGAGCTATTCTATGCCCTTTAGAGTCTGTAAGTAAAATATGTAACATTATTTTAAATAGGTTATATATGAGTCAATCCAAATAGTTCAATGGTCTTACTGAAAAAATTCTAAATGGCCCTAAAGTCACATTTCTTTTTCACATTCATTCATGTAAATATAATAATAATAATAATAATAATAATAATAATATAGGACAGCATCATTGTATTAAATTTATATCAGACATCTTTAGGATAAATAGGATCTTCAATACAAATAAGTGTTTGTTTTTGGACATTACTGACCCAACCACTGCCTCCAGATTAGTAAATTCACTCACATGTGCAGAAATTAAATTTAATGGTGACTCGGATTATATGTATGACAACACTTCCTACTCTCACAACACTTGGGAGCATTTTGGAAGCATTAAAGCTTCATCTTTTAGAACCATTTTGAAAAAAGGCAATCACAGCATTGTAATAACTTTTTACAAGCTGTTGAGAGTGGTATCTTTTACTAAACCTGGTTTAGGGACTTGGGGGGGGGGGTTTGGTGATCTGTTAACATCTGCTAAAATCACAGATGCATATAGCCACTTGGTTTGCATGTTAGATATACACTACATTTATTTTGTTAGAGGCTATTTGGTGTTATATAAACTCAAAAACTAATAATATCAATGTTTTGTGGGAAATATGGTCAAACTCTTTCACTGCTAGTTGGTGATTTTGTCAACATTTCTGAAACATCAAAACCTTTGAAAATCGCTCGAACCATAGCACATCGGTATTCACTGGATAGCTCCCATCAAGCACTTTCCAATGAATGGCAACACTGTAGGGTTTGGACGATTTTGAAAGATTTTCTCCTCTTTGAAATTTTTACCAAGTCACCAACAGCAGTGAAAGGGTTAAGGTCACAAACTTTGAGAGTAAAGTCAAAGTCTTAGGTAAAGGTTCAAGTTGTCAGTTAATGTAAAACTGCATTATAATGGCGCTTTGAAAGTTTTTTTAGCTTAATTTTTGGAACCTTGGGAGGAAAATCATTGAACAGATAGGCCAGATTTTTCTCCCAAGATACCAGGAAAATGTGTTTTCAGCACATTAATTTTTCACATTTTTCTGGGGGAGGCCCCAGACCCCCTCCTTGCTGCGCCCCCCCTTTTAGCAATTCCTGGATCCGCCCCTGTTTGCATTCATTTCATCAAACTTTTCTTTATTTTGCCGTCACTTTGACTGAGTAACCATAAGAGTACATTAACTAACTAGCTAACTACCGTGATCACATTTTGTCAATGGCAGATCTATTGTTAGAGGAATAAGCTTCTGTCCGACGTGAGAGGAACTTTCGGTGCAGAGAAGATCTCCTCCGGGAAAGTGACGAGTGGCTGCTCGTTTTATGTGGCACACAATAAAATGTCATGGAGTAATAGTAATAAAAGTACAATGAAGAGTGATCTCTGCAGACTGTATTTTAACAATTACCCTCATTCAGCTCCAATCGGGGCGGCGGGGACTCATCCGTGTCCCCACCGCCACGTATTCCCACGATGGAGGGGGAGCCTATCAGTGCTGCCACGTGCTCCTCGAATGGTGACAGCTGGAGGTTTGAGTCTGGTTGGCCTCCACCGGTCCGTGCGCTGCTGCGCCTGAGCGCAGCAACCCGTTTTTTTGGTGGCGATCTTAAAATCGGACCACTTTTTCTTACCTACATGTAAATTCACGTTCCTGTTGCGTAGTCAGCAATTATTCTATTAACGCGCACTGAAGAAATTCACTCGCGGAATTTAAGTCATTGTGCATGAAGTTGATCAGTTTCACGTGCATTACGATCAATTTCCCCCACTTGTGCATGGAATCGATTATGACTCGAATTCTCACGCTTTTTCTTTACTGAGGGATTGAAAGCAATGGAATTGCAAAAAGATGTTTCAAATGGTCTTATTTCATTTAAACAATTTAAACGATCATGAAACACATGCATTGTTTCCAATCCCTGAGCAAAGCGAAGCACGAGAAGTCCGGAGTCATAATCGCTTTCCATGTTACTTGCGGTGAGGTCCACCTTTACACAAGTGACACTGAAACTTCAATGCACAAGGTCCGCATATAAAAAGTAATTCTCAGTAACAACTGTGCATAGGCCTAATTCGGACTACATTACGTCGCGCATTTGGCAGACTCAAGGCATACGTGTGTAGGTTCAGCGGCCCGGCTACTGCGAAGCTTGTCTCGGCAGAGTATGAGGTTGATAATAGCACGCGACATAAAGAGGAGATTATCGCGAGAAAGCCACGAGAGATACACAAGACATCTCGTGGGTATTAGGCAGTATCTGCTGGCCTGCACGGAACTTTAGATCATTGTCACTTAAGCTTCAGGTCATGAACTGATGGCCGGACATTCTCCTTCAGAATTTACTGGTGGACAGCAGAATTCATGGTTCCATCTATCATGGCATGTCGCCTGGGTCTTGAAGTAGCAATGCAGCCCCTGACCATCACACTATCACCACCATGTTTGACTGATGGTATAATGTTCTTTTTGTTGAATGCCGGTGTTGAATGCCGGGTTAGGTTTATGGCAGATGTAACGAGCCCCGTGTTTTCCAAAAGGTTCCACTTTTAACTCATCAGTCCACAGAATATTATCCCAAAAGTCTCAGGGATCATCAATGTTATTTTTTTTTGCTAAATGTGAGACATGGTCTTGTGTTTCTTTTGATAAGCAGTGGTTTTTGCCTTGCAGCTCTTCCATGGATGCCTTTTTTTTGCCCAGTCTCTTTCATAATGTGGCATCATGAACACTGACATTAACTGAGACAAGTGGGGCCTTCTTTAGGTGTCTGTCTGTGTTCTTTTGTGATCTCTTGAATGAGTCATTGATACGCTCTTGGAGGAAATTTGGTTGGCTGACCACTCCTGAGAAGATTCACCACTGTTCCAGGTTTTCTCTATTCGTAGTTAATGGCTCTCACCATGGGTGCTGGAGTTCCATAGTCACAGAAATTGCTGTGTAACCCTCTCTGGACTGATGGATGTCAATGACTTTGTTTCTCATCTTTTTTGAATTTCTTTAGACTGCAGCATCATGTGTTGCTTTTTTGCCTAATTCACGTTGCCTAACAGGTTCAACAGGGCTGCCGGGAATTATGTCTGGGTGTTCCCCATTAAATTGAACCCAGTTAGCATTTAAATTAGTTGAACTGGTTGACTGAGTAAACGAGGGTGCAGTTACTATTCCACATAGGGCCAGGTCAGGTTGGTCAGGTTTTTTTCTTCAATAAATTTAACCATCACTTTAAAAAGCAGCACTTTATAATTACTTGAGTTATTGTTGTCTAATATTAAAATCATTTCAGAAGAAATCAAAAAGGTTATAAATACTTTTTTGCACCACTGCAATTGTCTCATCTCTTGGGTACATCAGGACCTGTATTTCCATTACTTTCGCAAATGCTTCTATCAATAGCCATTCATGGTGGAAGTAAAGTCTGAACGTAGCCCATCTATATATATATTAATTTTTTTTTTTGATACTCAGGAATTAAAGTATTTTCCATCTGACTACTTCATCAAACTACTGAAAGTAAAGATTGTAAGGAGCAAATACCCCCTCAAGCTAATGAATGGATAGCATATATGCTCTGTTGCTTTGTATAGCGGTGTGCCACAAATGCTTAGAACACAGTATGTTGTGACTGGTCTAGGCCAGCTGAGTGACCTTTTGTGGGGGAGGACAAGGTAGGAAATACCATCAGACATCTTGTCTCTTTACTTCTTTGCTGTGCTTCTCAGACTAATGTCTATACCTCTAAGTCAGGAGGACATTGTCTTTCAACGTTGGACCCAACAACCAAGATATACTACTGTACTCAAATCTCAGAGATCTATTCTCTGAGAATGATGTCGAGAGTGTGAATAGAATAGCTGGCAGTTTGAAGGACATCTTTTTAAATGACTGTCTTAGGCTTACAGGATATTTTCTATTGGCAGGAAAAACTACAGGGGATGTACAGGATCCTCTAGATATTTTTGTACTTCCCCTTGTGTAAACACAGATATACCATGCCATACACCACAGATACACCATGCGCTGCAAAGAGTAATTTCACTCAGCCAAAACCCAGTTTTTGGCAACAGCAGACAAATTTCAGTGGAGAATGGCTCATTTAAAGAAAGCAAGGGGTCACCATGTTAACAATTTGTCAATACTGCTGTCTAAATTAGGGGTAAAAAGTCCCATCTTTAACCTTCATTGTAATATACACTTCATGTAGCATGAAAGTCTTTCCTCCCCTTCTCAAACCTTGCTCTTCCTGTGGTTCTAAATCCAGCTCCTAATTTATCCTCCTTCATTTTGGCACCATCATTACTGCTGTATTTCATGAAGGACTGGATTACTGAGTGCAAGAAAGAACCTTTTGAACCTAAATGGAGAGCACTTGATTTGAGAGTGCATTCATTCATGCCGTTATTTTTTTCTTTTTAAACATTTAATAAGGAACATCAGCTTATGTGGAAGTGAATGCTTCAATGCGGCTGTGCATTTGAACGGCATGCTTGTTGCGTTTGTGCATGTGCGTGTCCATGTGTGTGCACGCGTGTGTGTGCATGACTAGATGTTAGTCCCATGGCAGAGCTGCCACTTTCAGGAGGATTGGTGGAACTTCTGAAAATGACTGAGTTAAATCCTGATTTACAGCATTAGAGCATATTTGACTGTAAGTGTGAAGTACTTCCCCTTGTGTGCATTTCCTCTTTGTCAGCTAACATTCTAATATTGCGTATGACCACTAATCTTAATTTTGGTTTCGTCTATTGCACTCTTTCTCAGTCTCATAGTTCCAATGATGTTTGTCAAACTCGCCGAGGGTCTTGTGTTTAGTGAAGGCTTTCAAAATAACCTGTCCAAAAAATTTATGGCACTAGCAATATTATGGTTTTTATTTATTTATTTATTTTTGACTTGGTGACTAACATTCAGCGAATCGCTGAAATGGTTGGACCATGTTTTTTTGATTCTTTATTGCCTCCTCATCCTCAACACCCATGGAGACGGCTGGGGGGTATTTCATCAAGCAGGATAAAGGAAAATCCAGACTTAAATGGCCAAGTCTGGCTTATGATAGTGAGAGTTCAGTTAGGTCAAAGTGGCTGAGATTAGCCCCATGGAAACTATGGTTCTGGCTGAGCCTGATACTTCCAGCTAAACCATGGAAACTATGGTTCTGGCCTAATAACCATGGTGATTTAGCCTGATAGGCAAATTTTCCATGCTAAACTCAGGGTTTTCTAAAATATGATTGTTCCAAAAAAATCAAATCTCATAATAAGCCACATGTTTTTATGTTCCATCTAAAAGGAGGTTCAAAATGTGAATCCCAGCCTAATAACCATGGTGATTTAAGCTGCAGGGCAATCCTGCCCTGTAGCAGGTTTAAGGTGAGGATTAGCTTCATCTATGTTCAAAGAATGTCAATAGACTGGAACAGACACCCAAAAGACTGGAACAGACACCCAAAAGACAGTTCTGCCAGTGCATTTACACACACTCACCAACTGCCAATGGTAATGATAATAATAATATGTGAAACATAAATATCATTCATTAAGAAACATTAACTATTCAAAAATAAATAAGATCATTCCAATGAAGGCAAAATAAAACTAAAAAAAATAAATAAATAAAATTCCAATATGCTAGCAAATCATCTAAAATTTTCACAGCAATCAGTTGATAAATGTGGTATCACTTTCGAAAATAAATTAATAAATTTGATGAATTTCAGTAAGCCTATCTACATTCATTTTGTCCCTTTCATGCGGGATATTTTATTATAAAATACAACCTACTGAATGATCTCTGTGTCACTTATGCATTTAGCCGGTCGACGATATTCTGCCAGGCCACCTCCCTCGCCCTGTTGATGGCAGCAGTGTTCCCTCTCCTTGTGATAATTTCGCGATAATCCTCATAAACCCCCATAAACAGGGTTTGCTCCGCTGAAGAGAGTGCAGAGACGGGGTGCTCTGGTAGAGTGAAAGGCGTGAATTTCGAAAGTATAACGTTAGATAGTTGTCTTTTGCTTGAAATTTCGAACAAGTGGAGAGTGATGAGGTGGAAGGGGGTAAAAAGAAAAGGAATAAAGGAAGTGGCAATGAAACTGATGAAGGGCCGTTTGTTGTAGGGATGAAGGTGGTAGGAAATAGATGGGAAAACAATTGTGTATTCAGTGATAATCATTTTGTCGGGAAGTTTGTCAAAAATGGAACTGAGGGCATAAAGGATGGCAGGGTATGTAGAAGTGGAATTGTGATCATTGAATGTAGGATGACGAAACAAGGCAAAAGCAGTTAAAATAATTTGATCTTGTTCAAATTTCATGTCTTATGTATCAGCGACCAACTAAAAAGTGTGTTATTGGAGATTTCCGTATTCTGTTAAAGTTGGTTCTTTTTTGGAAGTAGAGGGAGTTTGTGCAGCTCAGCGCATATCGAGATGGGAAGGAGCAAGACAGCACGGTGGTATTGCTTCAATTCGAAAAAGTTACCGGACAGAATATTTTTGAACTACGTGAGTTATATGGTGAGGGCTTATGAGAGGGTGAAAAAAGAAAGAAGTGCACGCACATCCAGCCCATAATACAGGTGCAGGACCAAATGGAATCAGTATAAGCAAGGAAAGTAGAGTCCGCACACTGTAGATATGCTCCCAAATAGTCAATTTATTATAAATTATATAAATTATATATAAATTGACTATTTGGGAGCTTATGAGAGGGTACCACTACGTTGCTTCTGGTGCGAAGAATGTTGCCGCAGTTTGAAGGGCGAAGACATTTAGGTACATTTTTGGCTTTCATTGCAATGGTCATTAATTGCGCAAAAGAAATGGAATCTAAGATGGAAAGAATTAGGATGGTGGTCCATGCAGGGAGGGAATTTCTTGGAATTATGGAAGTGAATGGAGAAATCCAAGAAATTTTAGAAATAGGTTTTGGCAAGAGCCAAATGCAAATTAATTACTTGTGTAGGCTACAGTCACGCTTCGAGGAAGTTAGGCGCTAGGGAAATAGAAAAAAAATAGTTGAAAAAGAAATGTGGATTCTTTTTTTTTTTTTGTATATTGAGATAGTCACTCTAGACGGCTCTGTCTAGACCTTACGTCACCACAGTGCGTGGCGGTAATGCACCCTAACGTTGGTTTACCAACCCTGAAAAAACCAAAAAGAAGAAGAGCACACGTCCGCTCGTTCCTTTCCCATGCTTTGAGTCATTTTGCGACATTTTCGGCACTCGGCTGGTGTGGGCTTTTTATTTTCTCGGGGCACGTGCACGAAGTGCGGCTTAGCAGATGAGGCCCTAATTAGCGTCAGTTGGAGCTAGTTTATTTCACTTGATGGAACGGGTCGAGGCTCGATAGGGAGTTGGTGCTAATTCAAGCCTCAAGATTACGCCTTAGTCTGGATGTTCTTAGCTACGTTGATTGAATACCCCCCTGGTCCTTGCATCCTTTTCATCTCTATTTACTTCCATGGTACAAACTGAACATTTGTTTTAAATTATTGCCTACACAGTGCTGAGTGGTATATTCAACCTTTCATATTCTTTCTGTATTTGGAACCCATTACCTCACTTTGAAGTTCAAATGCCATCTTTTCTCTTTTAAACTGAAAGTTATTTAGCTTTTTCTAATGGAATGGTTGAGAAAGGGAAGCTGAAAGCATTTTATCTAATTGCAGCCTCCATGCTAAAATATCAGGGAATATGGATCAGCTAGCACCAAGATTTTCTTGCAATGGCTCTAGAGCCGGTCTGTCTCTTCTCAATACAAAATTTAGCACAAACCTGGCTGATACTGGACAAAATCAAATGGTTTTGGAAAAAACGTTTTTTTCATAATTTTCATAATTATGAAATATATGAAAAAAGATGGATTAATAATTTATTGATTGATAGGGCCCAATTCTCATATTGGTGCTAATTTTGAGTAATCTCACGCTGTTTTGACAGAGCGTAGTAATTTTTTATGTTTTTCTGAACAGAAATACTGTAATTCTGGGCCAGTAAAAAAGTTCCTGGGACTGGGCTTACGGTGCTATGTTATGCCGCCACTTCTGCAAGTGCGTACAACATGAGTTTGTCATCAATAATGGAACTGACTGCTGTTCTACAGTCTGTCCAATAACCTTATGAATTGGTTACACGATTATATTTCACAGATGTGAGTACCTAGAAGTAAAGCTCCCGATGTACAGGAGGTACACCTGCCATTCTGTGAAACCAACTTCATGTTATTTACAGCCCTGTGGAACAGGACGTGATGACAAGGCAATGCATAGTGCCTTTGCCCAAGTTGATCTTAATTACGTAAAAAAATTGAAACTTCAAATGTTAACATTGTTTGATTTTATTTGCAGTAATAGTCAGGGGTACCAAGTACAAACATTTTCTCGCTGAAAAATAGATTATTCTTCTTAAGAAAAATTTAAATGTGAGAATAAAATAAATTGGAAGTATATTGTTTGCCCATATTTATCTTTATTTCTGTCAAGGGTGCCAATAATTTTTGACTTGACTGTGTATGCAAAGGAGTGAAATTTAGGCTTTGTGCCTTTAAATTACCATCCTAACATTGACATGGTTGGTTCTGATGGCCAGTTTACATTTCCTGAGGTAAATCTCCAGAGAAAAATTAGCTTAAGCAACAAAATTGATTGCCGTTTATCACATTCAATCTGGTAGACAAAAACTGTTCAGCTTCATTTTATTCAAAGACCCCTGCTGCCATGCTTGTGTGATGTTCAAAATTTTGCCAGAGGTAATTCATGATGGAGCGTCACGGGTTTCCACAATTTTGCAAATCACTCGATTTAATGTCTGCTGTTTAAGATGAAAAATTTTAATTATCCCAAGAACATTAAGGATTAATGAATTGACTTAAGGTGGCAGTCTGCTGTTTTGTTGCATTATTTATGTTGGAATGCAAAAAAATACTCAAAAATATTATCCCTCCTGCTAAGAATCAGTGAGGAGAGCTCCTCATACTTTATCAGCTCTGCCACTGAATTTGATTGAAATAACATAACAGTGGCACAGACACACTCAAGGTTGTCATCTGATTATATGAACCCTTTTGTTCTTGGACTAGGGGCGACTGACCCTGACCAGCAGAGGTTCGGCAGTGCTTGAACCCTGCTTGTTTTCACGGTCCGCCGCTCCTGACATTTGGCAAGATGCTGTAATGTAACTGAACCATTAGTGATGACTGCTGCCACACTCAGCCCACTTGCAGCCTACTCACCTGTGACTGCATCTGCTCAGATTGACTCAGTAAAGAAAAGGAAATCGCACAAAAACATTAGTACCTTCAATAACGCACAGCATTGCAGACTGTTTTGTTCAGTGCACCTGTATTTATGATTATCCTGACAGATAAATCAAAACTGCTGTGCTTTAGTTATTAAAGCCACAATTTTATATATCACAAATACTTTCGTAGGCAGAGTGTAATTGGATTTTTGAGAGATACTGGAATGAGGCAATACGGCTGATATCGGCAGCATTTACAATTTTATATCCCAGCAAGTGGGGTTTTGTTATTGTTGGGGATAAAATGCTATAGGAAATCTTTACTGAAATGGCGCTTTTGAGTTATTTGGGTTTGCCAAGGCAATCCATTTTTGTGATGCTTAGAACATCGAAAAAAAAAAATGCACTGAAGAGATAAGCTGAAGTGAATGTGGATATCAATCATCCATGTGCGCTTATTGCTTATGTGCTTTTGTGTTTTGATGCCATTTGAAATTTGGACAACAGTTTGTGACTCTACTCACTTGTGGAGCTGTAAGAAATTGAATTGAGCTTGAGACATAAATTGCTCCAGAATTATTGGTGCATTGATGCCCAAGGCTGCAAACAGAAAGATGAAAAACAAGAGAGTGGTACCAGGATAAGTCTGAAAAGGGCAGAGTGCGTTGGGGCCCATTGTTCCTCTCTTCTTCTTTTCAAAAACTGCTCCTTATGAGCTTGTATTTGTTGTCTATTAATTTTCATCAGCCCTGGGGAACAAACAAACTTAGGTGTGCAACCTTTAATTTGTGGATGGAAACTGCTTCCTAGGATGCAATGAATCCCATGGTGTCCCTTCTTAAAAGCTCAGTTGGCTACATGAAAATTTTCTGCAGCCCTCCCACCTCTCCCACATTGATTTATTGTCTCCTCATCTCTAAAGTCCTCCATGCAGAGGCAGATCAGTATCAGCTTGACGTCCCCTAAAACTATATTTACTGTGCATGTTTGTGTATGTCTGTTCATAAAGGCATAGGGATAGTGATTTGATTGTCTGTGTGTGCATGACAATTAGTGTGGCAGCTAACTGGCTGTCCATTGATGTTAGAGGACCTGATATTTGCCCAGTCGGAGCGCTGATGGATTAAGTTGCTTCTCCAGTCTTGACATGTAGCTTGTTTCCCTCTTCTATTTACCAAGCTACCAAGCTCTGTCAGAACAGACTTTAACTTCCCTGTTTACCACCAACTCTTTTTTATATTGGGCAAAAACCAACTGCTCTATGAACACGCCTGTCCTACTTCTGTACAGATTTTCCTTTTATGGTTCCCTGGTCAGTTTTGTGTTCTTTGGAATGAGTACATTCAGTTGTTTCAACTGATCAGAGCCTGACTCTCAAATCACTTGCACTGCTCACAGGGTCGGAAATGAACTCTGTACCCCACTGGCCACAAAGGCTGGTGGTTTTCAAATCCTACCAGCCTCTCACATTTTTTGCAAGCCAAAGACTTGCTTGACCTGGCAGCGTGTAATTTGTGCTGTCTTCGATTCCACAATTTGAAAGAAAAAAAAGAAAAAACATTCATGATATTCAAATGTGTTGTTCATTAAAGTAAATCCTTATTTTGTCTCTCTCTTTGATGCTGACTCTCATCACTCACTTACAGTCTTCACTTTGTATGCTGGCTATATGCCACACCATCATATCACAGTCTAAACTAAATATTGTCAATTAATTCTACAGGCCTGATATAACCATTACATTTTATTCAATCCACACTTGCTGATGCTTTTATCGAAGGGTGCTTGAGCACATAGCCTAACTACCTCAGTTACTCATTGATAGGCATTTGGTCATCATTTTATAATTATTATGTTTATGCAACACTGATAATATGAAAAGAAAGTCAGGAAAGCCAAGCATGCTTTTAAAGAGACAGTTTCTATTTATTACTGTCGAGAGCTCCTGATTAATTAATTCAGCAGAACATTGTAAACATTGAAAAAATATTTGGGCAAAGTATAACACCATGCCAGCTGAATCTTAAAGCAATACAATCATCAACGTAAGTCAATTTGGAGATTGTGAAAAAAAATGCCATTGTCAACATAGCAAAATTAATTCTCCGACTGAAGACTGTACTCCCTCGTCACCTTTTTACAAGTGTGGCTAGCTTGCGTTACCTCATATCCTGTCTGACTTTCACCACTCGCTTCACTTTCACCCTCCCCTACCTCAAACTGTGGATGTTAACCTCATTTTCCCTCAGTTAACCAATTGCTATTGTGCCTGTTGAAGAACTTTCTTACATTAAGGTGGTGTCACATTATTCACTAGGTAACGATTGCTGGGCTTTGTACGGGAGACAGATAACAGATGCGATCAATGACAGTAACTTTATTTGTGCACAATCGCTGCTTGGGCAGGGAAAAGAACCCGCGCCCCCCCCAAATTGAAATTGAAATGATAAAACTAGACGTTATTCAGGCAACATCTGCCAGGTTATTTTGCAAAATAAGGGAATCTGATCGAAGCTTGCACAATAGACGCTGGATACACTCATGTTGATGATTGTCTGAATGTTGATTGAGTTGCGTCAGACATTGACCAAACACACACTATGTTCTTTGTCTGCCATACTAATTACGATTGAATGCCCACATGAGATCTTAAACTGGATTCCAGTCCAGTTTTGCTGATGGAAGGGTGAATTTTCATTTGCTCAAGCCCTCAATTTTCCTCCCCTAAATGGAACTAACAAAAGTCATTCCTCCAAGCTTTGATATTACACTTTGCTTTGCTCATTCTCCCTCGGTAAAATTTTCCCCTCCTCCATTTTAGTTACACTGGCAAAAGGAAGAATTAGACAAGGAAAACGGTAGTAATGGCAAATTCAACACTTAACTATCGATACGTTTCAAACGTGTTTGACACTTCCAGTATTGACACAGGTTTACAACACTGCTTCTAAACTTAAGTCATATGATTGAAATGTGTTATATGCATTGCTGGAAGGTTTGAGTGCTTGTGGAGATTGAGATTGGTGATATAATTTACGAGACCCAGCAACTGTTAAACTAGTAATTTAAATGGATATTTTGCTTAGGATATGCAGATAATTATGAATAGATCACCTATATTTGTCATGGTTTGTGACGTGCGCGTGTTGTTTGGACTTTTCTTTGCGGCTCTCGTCCAGGGACGATATTGAATTCCTCAGCTATCGGATTCTTTACCCAGCTGGCTGATTGAGCTGGGGCGGCGCCTTCCCGGACTCTATATAAACAGAAAGTCCGGCACGCCCCCTTCGCTAGAGTGTCTGTTTTTAGCTTCGCACTATAGCCGAAGATATCTGTGGTCAGGTTTTGTATGACTTTCTATCTTCTGATTATTGGAGTTTCTTCTCCCTTTTTTCTATCTCGCTTTGCTTCCGTGTTTTGGACTATTATACGTCCTTTGGAAGCGCGAGTACTTTCGTTTGGTCTGTATTATTCTCTGTGTTTGTACTGTGTCCGTGCTGCTCACTTTCTCTCTGGTTGTTGCGTTTGGCCTCCTAATTCTTCCATTACAATATTACATTGATGTAGGCCAGGCTATATATATTACATATTAGCTTTATTAAATTGCTTATATCTATTGTTGTACTGGTTCAAAAGTTTTCCTTTTCTATTCAAAATACAAGCGCAGCAATAAACGTTTCTGCCTGTATGCTGTGCACTTCTTGTAGAAATGTGGTTTTAAAACATTTTGAAACATTTCAAAATGATGCTGCCAAAGTTAGAAGCTGTTTCAAAGGTTTGAAACTGTCATCTGTTGAAAACTGCAAACAAATGTAATAATTGTGTCCGAGCAGCGTGTGGCTGTGATATATATGACAGGTGCATATTCAAATAGCAGCGTGTGGGAATGGGAGGCATATATTATGCATTTCTCTGAAGTACGCAACTTTACATTTCATTTTTGTTTTTGCCTGTAGTACCCATGAGGGCTGTTGTAGTCTTTAATTTACAAGATAACATTAACTAGTTGCTGATATAAGTAACAAACTTGATGGAAGTTCAACTGCTGGCTAATACACCAATGTGACAGTGCTGCAGCAATTAGATGAGCATGCCTTCTTCTTCTTGCTGAAAACATGCGATACAGAGTCCATGTAAACTGAAAAAGACGTAGTCTACAGGCAACTAACACAGTTGGTTCCACGGTAACGAAAGCTTTCCGTTGGCTTGTTGACACATGTTGAAGTGGGAGGAAACTGGAGGGTCATTCCAATTCGAACAGCCACAACCCCTCCCCTCCATTGCTTTCCCTCGCTTGAAAAGGGTTTTCTCAGCTGCCGGATAGCTCACTCGGTTAAAGCATTGCATTGTGAGGCAGAAGTGACTATCACAGTGCGGGTTCAAGCCCCGGTCGTACCAACCGGCAGTGGTCGGCAGCTTTTTCAGAAGTATTGGCCAATGCGTTACAGGGATGCTAATTGGGAAGGGTCTGCCTGGAAGGGCAATATAACTTGCTTTGTTCATTCCTTAAGCACCTCCTGTTGGCCAGACGGGCACTCATCAGGAAGATTCTAAGCTTGCTCATGTCCGGGTATCCTCCGCACTCGTTCTGAACTTACGAGGATTCGACCAATAAGTGTATAAGAAGCGGTGGCTGACAGGCGAGTGCTTCGGAGGAGAGCCGCGAGCTGTCTTCACTCTCCTGAGTTGGCAACAGGGGGTCGCATATACAAAAGCCTTGTACATAGTTCCCCAATTGGACATACCAGATTCGGGTGGGATTGGAGATGCAAAATTTAAACAAAAAGAAAAGGGCTCCCTCGCTTACTACGTCACTCAAAGGGCTTCCTTGATTGGAGGGAAGCAGTGAAGGGAGCATTTTATTTTGAATTGGAATGCAGTCTGGGACTCAGAAACAGAAAAGCTGCCCTCAGTTTGACCTGTCAAAATGAGGGAGAGCCATCAATGAGTTTCAAATTTGGTGGGCAAAATGCCAGACGATTTTCAGTTATACTACACTTACTTACTACATGCTACTTGTTTCTATCTAGTGAATTTTTGAAAATAGCCAGACTCTTACTTAGCTGAAATGCAGAACACTAGATGCAATCTGCATAGTGGAATAGCACTAACAATTAAATTTGTTATGTGTGTCCAATTTTGTATACCTGTCACTGTGGCGAGAAGACCAAATTCGTGACCAAATTTACCCGTCAATTCACAAAATCACTTGCATTTGAATGGTGGTGGGTTATGATGCTGAGGACCACCAGGTTTTCAGGCTGTCATAGTTAAGTTACTGGGGAGACATTGCAGTTGCTATGTGCATCCCATAATGATTTGTTGCAAGTGCTGTTAAATTGGATCATGACAGTGCCTTGGTATTCCACTGCTGTAATGTCATAATATCCCATAACTTTTTTTTTTTTTTTTTTTTTAGATTTTATTATTTAGAAGAAGCTGATATTTAAGCAGAATTTTCAGACTTAACCTGATTCTCTGTTTACAATCAAAGGAGGTTCATCTTTACATCTTCCCCCGTCGTCTCTGTTTTTAAGTTTTACCCATTTGATGGCTCTAACTCTGGATACAGGGAAAGCACAATGCCCAAGGATATCTTTTTTTTTTTTTAAAGAGCAAATGAGCGTTAACTTGGCAAAGGTGCACTAAGAGGGAGACTGCCAGTACATTGCATCTGTATTATAGCATAGCATAGTTGATTTATATTTTGAAGGTGAAATCAAGAATAGTGTGTCTTAATACATGAATTCTGCGTTTGGCATTTGTATTTTGAGGGCAATAAGAAATCCTTATTCGAAATAATTTGGACAAACTGTAAAAGACTGGATTTTGCTCGTGACACACATAGGATGGCATCTGTTCTTCAAAAAAAAAAAAAAGGCTATACATGAATATTGCTGAAGAGGAATTGTATCTAAGTTCTTTAAGTGGAATAAAATCTCAAACATTTGTAGAATGTGTTTTTTTTTTGTAATTTTATATGTATTTGATCATGCAAACAGAGATAATGAATGGAATAGGGAATTTGTCTGCAGGTAAACATAACATATTGACTTCAGTAAAAACTAATTGTTGTGCACATGTTCAGATAGAGCTTATGAATGCAATATTGCATTTGTTTACTGGTAAACTGCGCATTAACAATTCCAGCTCAGAAGACCACACCAGAGGTTCCTGAAGCGCTCGCTGTGCATCACTAATTTAAACATTCTGCAGTCATCTGTGAGGCTGTGGATGAGTAAATTGTGGGATAGAGACAAATAAGTGTGAGCAAGCGAGTTGAAGGGAGGCAGGGTGGAGTACAGAAATGAGGTCGGACATGCCGGGGGGGATGAAAGTGAGGGGTCACAGTGAAGTTCAGGGAGAAATCGTATGTTTTCTTCGGTCTTGTCAATTCCCTGCTCTCTGTGGCATGCAGTCTTAATTAAAACTTTTTAGTGCAAAGTAAAAAGCTGTTTGAAGTAATGATTTTAGAGTAATTAGAGCCTGAATATTCAGACATTTCAGCTGGTAATTTCAGTCTGGATTCTCTGTGTTGTATTTTATATTCCATTTAGGCCGACATGTGGACAATAACTGCAAAACCTCAAAAGACAAGGCCACTGCACCCAATTACTTCTGAATGCTGAGAATAAAAAAAAAAAATGTATCGCGCTTTTTTTCGCAAAAATGTTCTCCTGAATGGTACGGTTTTGGCTGTTATTTCTTCTGTCCATGATGAAATTCCATAATCCAAAATATGACGCCATCTGTTAAGTGACACAGGACCACTGTCCAACTGTATGAGGAACACTATGCAGTGATTTTGTGACCCTCTTTTGTACAGTGATTTTGTGATCCTCCATTGAACAATGAATTGCCACTGTTTTCCTTGCCTTTCATGAATTCTATTTGTTGGAAACACTGGTAAATAAGTTGCATGCTTTGCTGGTTCTTTTAATTAGTAAAGTGCTACTGCTGTTGCTAATGGCATCACAGCATGAAGGCTCACAGAGAACTTTGGTACCTCACTTTAAAGATCATAAAATCTGGACCTCAGATCCAAAACTAGCCTTGCTTTTTTTCTGCCTGGATAATTAATTGAAAAATTTATAATATTACCTGGCCAGACTGAGCATTTACATGGCATTCGAATATAGGGGACCACCTGTGTATGCTGATTATTGTTCCAACCGTAACTGCCATCGCAGTTTTAAACAGCTGTTATTTTTTTTAATGAATTCTTATTGCTTTTAAAGAGATTATTTACCCACAAGCCACAGTGGCATAAGTAGCTGCAGCTATATGAAATATAAATTTTAAATTGTGCTTAACTTGAAACATTTGTGCCCAGTCATAGCGAAATGAGTCTTAATGACCAAAAATTCAAAATTGAGTTCTCTCCAGCATCGTATAGATCAGGGATTCCCAAACGCTGTGTATGTTTGTTTTTGTCACAATCACACTTACAATCCCAGAATTAACTAGCTGTTAATTTTTTTTTTAGTGAATTACGTTTCAGGCCAGAGAGATGTTTTTCCTTCTTACACCACTTTGACAAAAATGGCAATGCATTCCATGGTGTTTAATAGCCCAACATTTACGCTGTGCTTATTTTGAGAAGATCCTAGTAAGAAAGCTAAGCCAAGGTGGGAATAAGTTTTCAATGATCAAAGTCAAGACCATGGTGAATCTAAATAAGATGCTAATTTGGCTTCTGAACACAGGTGTTCCAAGTACATTTGAAATGGTTTTCCTAAAACCAATCACAAACATAACATTGAACAGGTTTGACTCATCATAATTTGCTTTGCCTTTGAAATCTTAATTGGCATATAAATGGTTAGTTAGAGTGACCAAATGTCCACAGTTTTAACCATTAAAAGTCAATTGATTCTACAGTTTCAAGGGTCTCAGTTTCCCTCTCTTTTTATGAAATAAAGTAATTTGTAATGCAGTACAATTTTAATATGCTTCAGCAATGCCTGAATAGCTATTCCAGACATAATGTGGCTTAAAAGTGTAAATAATCCATATGAGTATGGGCAGCGCAGTTAAGAAAAGTTAGTAGCTCATCAAAATTCTGGGATTGCAATTGTGACTGGAACAAAAACCAGCCGACAGTTGGTCCCCAGGACCGAATTTGGGAACCCCGGTATAAATGACATTTTAGGCTTTTCAGTGGTGCTTAGATCACTGCTCTATCTTAACCCATCACCGAGATATTCAATTTTGAAGTTGGGAATTCCTGAACCTAATTTGTTTACAACTTTAAAGGGCTGTTATTGGCTGCTTGTGACGTGTAATATTATAGTAAATACCATACTGTATATAGAAAGCCGGAATTCTACACTTTATTATGGTATATAGATGAAGGGGATACCCCAACAAAAACTTGGATGAATTTATCAATGAAATTGGTTCATTTAGGACTTTGTTTTTGGTAATTTTTCCATCATGAAGTGAACTACTGTTTACAAATAGCCCATTTTCTACCCCTTATTGATGTTTTCTCACCAGGAAAGTGTACCAGGCGGAATTTTAACATTATGAAGTAGCTGAAAATGGACAAAACAATTTTTTTGAAAATGTATGCCCTCGGGCACATATTTGGCATTTACTGGAAATGCATAGGTGTGACTTAAGACTTATTTTGGTATCAGGGGTCACATTTGCCGAAAGCGTGCGCATTTTGACGAACCATATTAAATACCAATGCTGGGCACACATCAAAGGATAATTCACCCAATTTTTGGGATGCTCTCCCACTTCTGACAATCTGAAGCAAAGCCTCATTGTTTTTAATGAAGGTCCTGCAAAATTTCAGTCAGAAAGACTTATTTTGCATGCTTAGCCCATAGTTAATTTTCACTCCACCCGTCTTCACTCCTCTCCTACTTGGTGTCAGCACCTGCAGCTGTCAATTGAGACATTAGATGCTATATCAGCCGATCGCATTTACCCAATAACTCACCGACACATCCACATTGCTAACCTATCATTTTACCACCATCTTCCTAAATATGCTTTCTCTCTGCTTTACTACGTACTAGTTGCAGCTATGCATGCCCTCTACCTCCCCTTCACCACCAGTCTTAGCACATTTATCAGTCTCATCAATCTCATCTGCCTGTAAGTCTCAGCAGAGCTATCAGCCACTACCACTACCAGTATCTAGACCCCATGGAGGGAATTATCAGCTGCTGCTCAAGACAGATGCTCTGCAAAAATTCTCCCTGTAGAGTACAAACACCAAAGACTCTCTATCATCCATTTATTTGTCTTATGACTTCTGCTCCTTGGACAATTTGTAATCTGTATAAATTTACATCATTCACTTGTTTCCCCTGATTGGCTCTCCAGATTACATTACCCAATTCCACTGTGGTGTGAGGTGTGATACGAGTATGTTTGATGTCAATAGGTTCACTTGGAAGGCCATCGGGGCTGCATAAATATCAAGTCGAAAATAATAAACATTCAGCATTTACGATCTAGTATTGGGTAGTGCAGGGTCCAAATTGTGAAGTGAGTGTACTCCCCACGCACCAGAGGTCCAAAAAATGATTAAATGTGTGATTTTATGTTGTTACATGTGGTGTGTCTCACATCAAAACGTCAGTTTAGATTTCAAAAATCTGTTGAGGTGGACCAGGCTGAAGATAAATTGAATAGGATAATTAAATTGCTGACCGTGTGACTCTTTTCTTTTACAAAATGCAGGTTTGACTTGTTATCATTTGCCCTGTCATTAAATGTGTCATTATCAGCCAAATTGCTGGTTTTTTAGTGGCCGGTACCCACACTGGCAGTAAAATACAGTATGTTTGATTCTTTAAAGGGAGGTCTTGGGAATAAATTACAATGTAAACCTGGGAGGTTTTTTTTTTTTCATTTCAGACATAATGTGGTTTGAGGGTAAATAATCCCTATGAGTATTAAAGCAGCTAATTTCAGGAATATGAACAGCTTTTCAAAGTTCCGAGATTGTAACTGTGGCTGGATAAAAACCAGCATAAAGAGGGCACCCCTGGGACCAAGGTTTAGAACCACTGATGTAATGAGAAACCTGTTGTAGAAGTTGATATTTATCAGGATGTATTTTTTGGACTTGGATTGAGACTGAACCAGCTGCTCTTGTCATGGACCCACTGCTGTGGATCTGCATTTCCTGTAGAACCACACAGGCAGACATATTCCCAACCCTAACAGCATCAGCTGCTCCAACGCAAATTCTCTCCCTGAGGCAAAAGTACAAGTTGGGAAATCCTCTCTATCACTTACCACACTTCTGAACCATACAGTAAACTAATGAGATTTTTAAAAAAAGTTATGTACAGAAGAGTAAAGTATCTAGCTGCTGTGCATTGTGAACGATGGAACTGCTGACTGGTTGTCATGACAAAGCACTGACTCTCTCTCACTCTCTCTGCATCTCTGCCTGTGGATGTTCTTTGGTATGTTTTTGCTGCTGGTTTAGTTTTCTTATCTCATACCCCATATGGCACAGTAGGTTTGAAATTTCTCCCTTTCTCTCCCCCCCCCCTTCGTTCGTGACTGCAGGACAAATGACATAGGATGAACACTGCTGGTCAGCTCTGTCTGTCTGTGCTGTCATCCCTTCTCACTCTGGTCTGGGGTGTGGAGTTGCTGGGCCAGGGTCACCCCTGCTCCTCGTTGGTGGCGGGGGTGCTGTACGGCTCCTTCTCGCTGCGGGACATCTTCCCAACGCTGGCCTCCGGCTGCTCCTGGACTGTGGAAAACCCGGACCCAACCAAGTACTCCCTCTACTTCCGCTTCAACCGCCACGCCACGGCCTGCCGGGCCTTCTCTCCCATGGTCCAGCCCCTGGACCACTACCTCGCCAACCGCACCTGCACTGTCTCCGAGCCGCGCAACCCGGAGGCCTCCGACCTCTGCTCTTCGAACGGTCCGTACACCTTCCTGCAGTTTGACAAGAACTTTGTGCAGCTGTGCCTAACCTCCCAGCCCTTGGAGGAGGGGGAGGAGTCAGTCACCGCGGAGACCCTCGATTTCCAGCTGGTGGAGACGCTGCTCATCAACAACGAGAACTCCAGCCAGTTCACCTGCAGGGAGCTGTGTCGCTGGTTTGAGGAGTGCCTGTACGTCGGCCGCAGCGGCGGCGAGCACTGCCGCATCACCCAGACCGGCTGCATCTGTCCTGATGCCACCCCCGCCATTACGCTGTTCCCTGCCACACCCCACAATGATTCATTCCCCTACTCTATTTCCAACGTCATCCTCTCCCCAGCCGAGGACTGCTGCGTCACCCAGTCGCACTCCAAGCACGCTGTCGCTATAGCGCCCAGGGACGTCAGGCAAGGTAAGCCTTTTTTTTCTCTTCTCTGGCGCTGACTGGCAGCCCGCAGCATCCATGATGGATTTTCCCCTGATCAGTAATATAAGCCTTAACTGAAGATGAACTTACTAAGGCAATACATTTTGGCTCTAACAATAGTCTCCGTAGTCCTGTGAATGCCAACAATAGAAAGTACGAAAATAAAAACATACACAGTATTGCTATACAAATAAAGACTTTTGTTCTAAGTCACCATTCCTCAATGGAAAGAGCCTTTCTGAGCTGCAGTCTGGCAGGTTCAACAGCTACCAGCCTCCCAAGAGCTGAAAAGGAAAACAATTTTTTTTCAGGCAAAACCAAGGCCTTTAGCTGAAAGTGATTTTTTTGGCTTGCTGCAGAAAAGCCTGCCTTCCAATCTACCCTCAGGTTGGGGTATCTTTGTTGTTGGCTGTGTCTGGAGAAGTGACAGAAAGGTTGTTGCAATGATAAGGGACAAACAGCCCTTGTGCTGACAGGGATCAAAGCCCCCACTCCTGATGCCTCGTCTGTCTGCTTATCCTACCAGTGCCTCTTCTGTCCAGAATCAGGCATTCAAATCAAATGTTCAAATCCCTCGACACCACCTGTCAGCTTCCTGGCATTATCTTTCTTGCATCTGGCTAGCACTCTCTACCAAGCTGATGAGAAGGTTATCATGAGTTGCAGGAGATTGCAGGGATTGATAAGGCTCGTTGTCTAATCTGAGCACTGATACATATTTAAACACGTGCACATGCAAGAAACAACAGGGTCAGCATATGGGTACGATGGTGGAGTAACCACTGCCTGGCTAAAGCATGAACACCCTGTAATCCTGCAGAAACTAAACACACTGAGCCCAAGAGCAAATAGTAATATCATGTTAGCTGCAAAATGCACTATATAAGGGGTAATGCCCGACAAGGCGTCCATTATCTGGAATGGTTGCCTCCACAGAGTCCATTAATTCCTCTTAATGGACAAACCGAAGGGCATTATCACGCTTATACCATGGTCAGAAAGAACAAAGAAATTAAGACCATTAATTTACATTATCATGCATTTTGCATTCGAAATCCAAAGTTTTTTCTTTTTCTCAAGCTATTGTTCTCTTTCCCTGGTAATCCATTAATTTAAAACGGTGAACAGACAGCTTCACTGGAGCGATTTAAAAGCTAAACTGAAAATCCAGGGTTCAGAAAGTAAAAGCCGTGTCATGTTTTTCTCCCATTCTTGAAAGCGGCGTGCTGATCTCACAAAGTAGTTCAACCCTCTGGCCGAAGAATTGTGCAGCAAAAGAACATCCAGTTCATTTGAACGAATTCTCTGGAGGACTTTTACTTTCTGAATCTGGATTTTCCATACAAGTGAAATGTTTGCACTTGCTCAATGCCCCCTTTTATTTACTAACACTAGCCTGCTCTCCATTAAGGCGTATGATGTGGTGATGCAATTTAATCTTTTAAGAGACGATTTGAATTTTAAGCAGCGTGTCGTGTTGTTTGAAGTACAGCAGATGCAGTGGCAGTAAAGATCTGGACAAATAACATTGAGGAAGGAGTCGCACTGCTCATTGCCGCTAATTCTATTTATTGGCTGTCTTTAGGGGCTTTTGACAAACACAAATAGTTGCTAAATAGTCCCCTATTATGCAGTTTTTTTTTCAAGTTATAATATTCTTGGATGTTCAACAGGGAGACTCATAGAATTTTTGGCTAAAAAAAAAACAACATAAAATTCCATGATTTCTGGGCCATTTGACTCCTGTCATTTGTAACCAGTCTGTTTTGAGTGGGCATTCCCTCTATGAAATGAGCTTTGCTCTGATTCGCCAGCCAACAGAGCCACAGGCCTCGTGTGGCAACGGATAGCTACCCTAACACAATCCACAGGTAATTAGCAACAGTCTCTAAATACACATGACAGATTTAGTGGCAAGTTATTAAACAGCACAATAAGTATGGAATGGTAACGTCTGTAGGCTAAACAACTATGAGGATGGTAGCAAAATGCATAATCAAGTGCGACATGCAGAAAAATGTTACTATACTTGGAATTCAGTTGCTGATGTTAAGAGTGGTCTGTTGCTGCCATTTGTATGGCAGCGACCGTTAGCTAACATTCCATTTAATGGCTGTGCAATTCTTCAACAACTGAATTTCATTAAACAGCTACACATTCTATTTGTTCCTTTCAGTGTGTCTCATGCTTTGCCTCTGGCAAATCTAGCCACGATTTTCAAATACACATTCGATTTCATTCTTAGCTAATAAACTTCACAATGATTATGGAAAGGTAATGCGTGTAAGCAAAGCAATATCAAGAGTGGCACTTGAGGATCTATACACAGACAATCAAGCCATACAAGTTAAACTGACTTTACGCTTGGAATTCAGTTTAACATTGCAGAAATCAGAAATACAGACTAAGCTATAGATTCTCACGAAAATATATCTAAGCCATTGCCTCTTCGTATCTTCAGATGCTGGCAGAAAAATAAGACATTTATTATGTTGGTGATCGCAGTCACTGACAGAGCAATTGGTCTCATAGCCTTAATAAAAGTCGGGTTTTTTCGGTGATTTTACCCTCAGTATGCCCTTTTGTCCTGATAACTTATGTGGACAAATGCTTGTACAAGAGAAGGGTGGGAACTGAGCCACTGAAATGGGTTAACAAACAATAAATGTCAGCATGGTATTAGGTATTAGACCATTGTTGGTCTAATTGTCCACCTTGCATTAGTTTTGGTCTATGTTAGTCATTTTTGAATACTTTTTATTTTGCCTTTATATACGACATTAAATAATGTCTACTAAAACACAAAACACATTAAACTGAATTTGGAATGTAATGCATTTTTTTTTTCTATCAAAAACACAAACATTAAGTGATCATTTTAAAGGTTGCAGGATGTAAGAGTAGGTTGCAAGTGTAAACACATTAAGGTAAAATTTAAATAAAAATCAACCACTTATACAAAGAAGCAGGTGTACTCACAGATTTTTTTTTTGTTTTTAGCTACGCCACTCTTCAACATACCGTCGGCCTGCTGATACAACCTTGGATCTCCAAATTGATAAGAAACAAAAACTCGTATGTCCACTATTCTTTCATACAAAATTAAACATTTTTTATTTTATTTATATTTTAAATTATATTTATATCTTTATATTATTTTATAATTTTATATTTATTTTTTATTTTCCTGTAAAGTTTATCATTTTGAAGATACAAGGTTTTATCAGCAGGCTGACGATACGATAGTTAATGTGCACAATGAGACAGAGAGCTACATTACAGGCTGTTCATTCCCAGAGTGTGAAGGACGGTTCCCAAATAGTTCAAATATAAAAGGTAAAACAGAGATAAAATCTAAAATTATACATAACTATTCACAGCGAAAAAGATTTGTGGCCATAGACATTTTTATTTGTGCAGCTCTTAAAAACAGTTTTTGTACACAATTATACAGAGAACTACATTATGTGCTTTGAGTTCCCTTGCATTCACTCCATTTTCCCCCACAAAAATTCAAAATCTTCTGAAAACTAGAACAATATGTCTCTCCTGTCTCTTTCTCTCTCTCTCTTCCTTCTCTCGCTTTGCTCAGTTGGTCTCCTCCTTACCTCCCTGAAATGTTCGGCCAATGGTAAAGCCATAACCCACCCAACTGTGCCTCTTATTGGCTAATATGCATTGCCTTTATTTGTTGGGTTGGTTAAGTTATAAGGATGAGGAATGGGACTGGTTTGGGTATGAATATCAGGGGAAGCCAATCAGAGGCAGAGTAGGGCAGATCATGCCTTCGCCATGCTTGGAAGAAAAAATTGCAGCCTGTGGAGCAGAGTCAGCAGATTCATGCATTTTTCCCATTTTGGTCATATGATATTAAAATCAGGATAGATATTAAAATAAATCCCATGTCTGCCCCACTCCATTTTGCATCCTTTTATGCACACGTGCCCACATATGATTTTTATATCAAATTTATATCGTCCTATCTCCATGTTTTTCAAGATCTGTCAACATCTAACCAAAACTAGCATGTATACTGAGAGGCATTAAAAACGCAAAGTGGTTTTTATTGTCTAATTTGAAAACTGATAGATTTTCCTTTTGCTGATTGACCTGATGTCCATCAGGTATGGTAAGCATTGCAAAATGTCAAGTGTCTGGGTTCGAAACCTTTCTTGGTTTAACACCTGATTGCGATTATCTAACTGCAGCACAGTTCCCTGGATCATGGTCGTGAATCACATTGGGAGAAATCATTTTGCACAAGAAAAGTTGAAGATCAGGGCCAATAAAAACACACATAAACAAAGTCACATCATTCCCACTTCAAATGCCACAAACAAATGAATCTCAGAAGAATCAAACATTTTGAATGTTGAATGATGGCCAGTCTCAAAGAAAAGATTCTGGGCGCATTAATGTCCATTAAATGACTGTATCCAGACTGCAGGGATGACACAGAGTGACCAGATGTGTTATGCATTTTTAATGCCTCTCAGTATAGTTTCAAGCCCCTACTATTGACAGAAGTTGAGTGCAGTGCTCAATGTAACTTTGTGTTTATGCTGCAACATCTTGAAGCTATTGCCTGATATGATCACTACATACGTAATTTTAAGTTATGCTCAATGGGCCTGTTGAGCACTGGTTGGTATACTTGGGACAGTAGGCTGGGCTGATGGAGTGCTTATGCAAATGAGCATATAGTTGTGACCTCACATAGTTACAGAAGTCCAAACAGCTTGTTATGGGGCAGGGTTTCTGAATGCGGGCTGTGTGCATTTCTCTGTGGACTTAATGTTTTGATACCTTGACAATACCTTGACAGTATTTACATAGCACCCTGACCTGATTTATAATCAAAAAAGAAATGGACATCTCACTTTCCACAATATTGAAAAAACACCACCTTAGTTTTTTTGCACCAGAAGTTTTATTTTTAATTAATTAATTAATTTTTTATATTTGGTATTATGATGCTTGTAACCAGGGTGTAAATTATGCGAACGGGGGAGTTAAAAACCGAGATTCATAAGCACACGGTCTCGGTTACCACAACTGAGGGCATGTGCACTGATATGGTGTCTGAACATGGCTCTCTCATTTTAAGACATTTTCATTTAAAAACTTGTTGTTAAGCGACAAATAGCTATGTCATCTCATTGCAATTGAAATTAGGTTAGATTTTGTATCAGGACACCTGTAATTTTCAAAATCATACAAAAATGTGAAAATTGATGGATCAACAAATAAATAGCACAGCCTGCTATTAGTGAGTACTTGACTCAAATTAAATAGCGCATAGCAAAGAGATTCCAAAAAGCAAAGAGCTATGATAACGTTGGGGTTTCTGTGCCATTTATACTGGTGTTCTTGTACTCATATAATTTTTAATTAGGCTATGGATGTTAAAACATTACATTGACCAAGCTAACAGAGACAGTTGGATTTGATGTAGAAAAAAAAAAAAAAAAAAAATTACAGCAGCGATATTTGCAGCATACGATAAACTAAAAATTATTCTCCTGCTGACTCAACAACAGAAATTTAGCAACACCCAAATTAAAGCATTATTGAAAAAAGAGAATATACTGTTGCCCATAAAGTTGGAATAACTTTGTATTCAGACACTTTGTCTATCAAGAAAAATCATATTGTCGCAATCATTTTGTGAAAAGACTTAATAAAAATTTATTCTAACTTTAGGAGCAACAGTGTATAATAAAATGGTGAACTATGTAGTCTTCCTAAACAAAACATATCACGCCAACACACCAAGTTACGCTGAACTCTGGTCACATGTTCTTTTACGCATGCTTTGCACATGATTTTGTACCATTCGTGGCCCACGTGAAGCCATTGGCTTGTCAAGCGCAGGAATGAGCTTATGACAAGCTGAGTAGCACTTTAAGATCTACCACAGGACCATTTTGTGTCTTCAGACATGTATGACTCAGACTGGGACCATCAAAGACCAACCTCGCAGAGGCAGACAATGTAAAACGACAGCAAGTGAAGATTGCTTCATCGTGACGTCATCATGACGTAATCAAATGACATGTGGTTCAACAGGCCGGTGAGCGTCACACTCACTACTACTAGGGACAGGAACAGTCTTGTGGGAAACTGGTCAACCCACCCCTATGCATTCTGAGTGATGTTTGTTCATCTCAACGATTTATTGTTTTTTTTCCTCATTGCTTTGAGTCGCAACTGAGTCAGGCATTCATGAATGTCAAATTGTTCCCTGTAATGGTCAAGACAATTAAATACACATTTCGCTGTGGTTAACTCATTTATTGTGCATTTATATCAGGTGTTGCTAAACTTCCGTTGCTGAGTATACTTTCAAAAATGTATTCGTCGAGTAAAATCAGGAAGCCGTGGTATTACGCTGTATAATGTAGGCCACATTTTGCAAAAGGGGATAGGAGCTCTCTGATGAGTTAAGTTCCGTTTCTGATTAAAAAAAAAAAAAAAATTTGTGAAATTAATTTACTGAATAATAAATACTAATACCTTGCCAAAAATGATTGAATCATAATGACAAAGAGGTAACAAGGCTAAAATATGAGATCGCCTGGATGAAAATGAATAAAAAATGACATCTAAACTTTCTCTGAATTCCATCCATCATGTCATCATTGTTTTTATATGCTACTTTTTGGATAGCTTTGTAAACATAAATCTGTGTTTTTTCTTGAGCATTTCATGAATGCAGTGATGCTGGCTAAACAAATTGCCCAGTCATGCTATTGATTACTCTAAGCCATTGAGCAAATCAAATGTTAAGCAAAGTTCAATGGAACAGTGATTGCACGATGTTTGAACTGCTGAAGTAAAACTAAAGTTGTTTGGCTACAGATGGCTTGCACCAGCAGCCTCTGGACACTAGTTCTGACTATGGGAGCAATCTACTGAGTGTCACCTTTCAGAGGAGACTATGTTTATGCCTGTGGTCAAAGTGGTTCAAGAACAGTAAGCACTTCAGTTAGGGTGGGAAATAGGCTGGAAAAAAAAAATGAAGGAACGCTCAGGGCTTCAGTGGCTTTGCAATACTTGTTTTAGTCACCCAACCAGCTGTAATAATACACTCTTGTATTTAATTATTTTAAAGCTGTTGTATGTATTTTTGGTGTCATTGAGAAAAAATCCATAACATTTCAGTATTTTTCAATTCAAGAAGTCCGTGAGAGAGAATTCGACTTCTGCACCTCCTCTCGGCTCTGTTATCATGCTTTAGAAAATTTAGCCAGTGATGATAGGCTTTGGTTGATCATCAGACATGTCAGAGAGAGGGTGTTGCTATTCACCACAAATCCAGAGGCGTGTGCCCGTCACTTCAGTGAAAGCCTGATTGAATGCAAGGAACTATAAATGTTAAAAATTCCCCTGAATCAATGATGGAAAATCCTGCAGAAAAACATCCAACTCCAGTACTGGCAACAACTGCCAACACTGCAAACCATCCCTCGAAAAAAAGAGGACAGACTTATCAAAAAGAGTCTAAAACGTAGTCTGACATTAAAGGTAATAAAATATGAACGACGTTAATATCAGCGAAGCATTTCAAAGATGTAGAGGACTGTGCAGTTGACCCATTCACAAATACTGCGCGCATTCATGCCAGGTGGCATCGTGGTAGTTTTTCCAATGCATGCCAAGACAGATTATGGACACCCCATGCTGGCCGACATTCTGACAAATTATGCTGCCTCTGGTCTTTCTGTCGCCCAGTGGGTGTAACCACAGGTACTTCTGTGTACTGTAACGTCACGTGTATAACCTTCATTACACTTACTAGAACATCAGTCCCCATTCCAGTTGGATCTTCGACTATGTCTGATGGAGGGAAAAAGGGAGGTCTAATTCCATATTTACACCCATATATTAACTGTGAAGGAAAATACTTCTTTATAAACATGAATTTCAACATAGATATTTTGATATTTGTTATTAAATTTTTGCCTCCTCAGGGCCCAGTTTTCCATCTGATATTTTCCGGAGGGGCAGCCTTCCCCCCCGCTATGCCACTATTCCCATCAGTGGCAGCTCGTGAACTGGCAACTGGGGAGGCTCAAAACAATCCCTTAAAATTAATGATTGGTCATGACCTGTTTTCAATCATTCGTTTAAATTACCATTACAGATACTCCAAAAACTCTCAACATTATCAAGTGTAGCCAGTTTTCATTTATAACACATACCGATTACGACTCCTGACTTCTTGCGCTTTTCTTTACTCAGCGGTTGGACGCAATGCATGTGTTTCGTGGTTGTTTAAATGAAATTAGATCATTTGAAACGTCTTTATGTAATTACATTGCTTCCAACCCCTCCATGCACAAAGACTTCAATACCGTGCGAGAATCTCTTACACATGCGTTGATTGAATAATTGCTGACTACAGCAGAAGAACATAAATACGCCACTTAAACTCACACCGAATGCGTGAGAGTTGATAGGTTTGCGTTATAAATGAAAACTGGCCACACCTGATAATGCAGAGAATTTTCGGAGTTTCTGTAATAGTAATTTAAATGAATGATTGAAAACAGGTCATGACCAATCATTAATTTTAAGGGATTGTTTGGAGCCTCCCCAGTTGCCGGTTCATGAGCTGCCGCTGAATCCCATCTACAGCAGTGTATCGCTATGCTTCTGTACTGGCATTACACTCTGCTTCCGCATACTGAGCGGTTGCTGACCACTATTGACCGCTGATAATGCACTGACTAAGGACAAGTATCTCATGCAACAGCACTTGAAAGAACCTGCACCATCCATTTTACTCTCAAATAGAAATGCCAGCTAGTTAGGGGTCCAAGCATGAAGTGCTGGAACCCTGGTACTGGAAGTGCTGGAATCATGGTACTCTGTCAAAAAAAAAGCGCATTGATTGACCACAAGGTGGCGCTATAATAATGAACTATACAGTTTGGCATGTAACTTTTGAACTGTAGGACCTAGAAACAGAGCTTTTTCTTAGCGTATTCTGTGTGTCAGGAAAAATCTATCCATATGCCATACTCATTTGTGTAAATTTCTGCCATTTTGAATTTTATTCAAAACAGTTTTTTTCCCTTTCTCCCATATTATATGATCTATAATTGTATGCCATGAGCTGAAATTGTTTAGACAATTCAGACAATTTGTTCCATTTCTGCTTCAAAATAGATAACTGCCTCATGTTGCATGGACCCTGTAATTGCTTGCAGTTATATTTACAAGGATTTGTTCTTGCTTTTCTACATCCAAATACATGATCCAACACTGACAGAGTCACAGTGGGAGTGAAAAGCAGCTGCCTCAGGCACTGGACATGACGGTCACCTGCTGTTTTACATTTGTTACTTTAGAAATTGGAACAATTCAGACTTATAGATTTTGTCCAAATTTATTAGGTAGTATTTAATTTCACTATGCAGTTTATGGGAAATTAATGGTCAAAATGTCCTATATATGTCTTAAGTAAAGGGCTTTGAAAGTAAAAAGCGACACATCTTACCATGAACAACAGAATGGGGGGTTTTACATTGGGATTCATGGAATCTGATTGGGGGAGATACTTTTGCACAAAATATTACAATTTTTATTCATTTTAGGGGTATCTCACTGTAATGCTTTACCAAAATCATTATAAGCTGAACCAGTGATGATTGTAGTCCACATATGAAATGGCATTTTGGTTCAAAAAGGGCAGAGATATCAAGGTTCAGAATTTGCAATTTTACTCTGGATATCTGACTAATGCAAACCTATAACAAAGGACTACAATATGTAAGGTCAGTTTGAGACACCCAGTCGGGTAATCAATATTGGAATCATTTTTCAGTGAAAGCTAGCATACTGTCCTTTATCCTGAGTATTGCAAGTTCTTTTTGGAGAATTACTTTTTAGGTCTTCAAATAGGAATGGAATGGTTCCAGTTTTATTGTGGACCTCATTTGTAAAAACATACAGTTGTCAGACCTTCACCATTTTTTATTCATGGCATTGCAAATAGCATATAGAAAGTTTCAATTTTTGTTCAGAATTTTTCGTAGATGAAGCTTCCATTGTAAATCATTTCAATGAAGGAAGAGTCTGATACATTCAGACAGCATGCAATTGAACTAGACTCTAAATTGTGATGTCCTCTGCATTCAATCAACTTTTACTTCTCTTAAAAGGCCACACGCATGAATGGCCTGTCCTTGAGCAATGTCGGAACCTCCATTGCCCCCAAATAAGTGCCTGATGTCCGCAGTGTCTGATTGCTGTGGATATATAAAGGACCCAAGGGGCATCATTAATGATGATGGTTTTTCAATATGCAAATTGTGTCAAAAAATGAGGAATACGCTGAGATGATTATAAGTAAAAATACGCAAGGCTATTTTTTCTAAATTATAGACTCCCTGTTTGTTCATTAACACAACCAGATACAATACATTTTTGCAGGCTTTGTAATAACACATTAGAGGCTAACATTTCATTTATGCTGTCTGTCACATTCATGCCAGGGGTGTGTGAGTGTTCCATTTTGAAGAGCTAATTGAAGCACCAAATTACTTAAATAAAGCCAAATTTTCATCGCTCTTCGACAATGTTTTAAAGAGACTGCAACAATTAATCCAAACTTACATTGCAACAAAGTTTCAAGAACAATGGCAGACATCAATAAGCATGGGAGAGAACTTAATGCGTAGTAATGGGCTGATACATGGGCATGCAACGAGCACCATAGTTTATAAGATGGTAGGGCAATTTTTATTTTGGATTTAAAGTTGAAAGGATGCAATGTTAAAGAGGTTAGATTAGAAATGACAGCACCTTTTGTACAGCCCCCGCACCTATCTATTACCAAGTAGGAAAATGGTCTTTTCTGCTACTTATTTCCAGCAGTGCTGGAAAAAAGCATTTATGGATTTTTGTCTGTGCTGAGTTTACAGTACTACACAGACTGATTTTTTTCTACACATTAATGCTGTATTAGACTAGATATGGACATTGCCATTGAAATAAACTGAAGTCACTTTCGTGTCAGCTGGACTTGCTTGATATGATGTTTGCTTTATTGTATGACCCATTGTCCTGCTGGGAGTGTATGCATTTGAAAAAGCATGGACTGTGGCCACAATGAAAGAATGCACTTGGTCTGAAACTTTGATACCCCTCAGCAAAACACTTCAATGAGCTTTCCCTTTATCCTCTGACCTCTTGTCTTTTTCAGCCACAGAGCTGCTACTCGATGGCCATATTTTGTTTTTTTTTCCACATCCTTCTCTATGAACACTGTTGTGCATGAAAATTCCACGAGATCAGCCGTTTCTGAGGTTCTGGTGGCATCTCGTCTGACATCAACAGTCATACCACTGTAATAGTCACCAAGATCGCACATCTTTCCCAGCGTAATGTTTGGTTGGGAAATAAATAAATGAATAAATAAAACTCAACCTGTTATCATGTCTACATGATCTATGGCATATTCAGCTGCAGCCACAGTATTAGCATTATAGAGCTGATATGGCCTATTGGTAGAGTGACCAGATAATCACAAAGCAAATGTGGGACAAATGGCGTTTGTGTGCGACAATGTAGGACATGTTGCAAATGCTAAAAAGCCAGTCCAAAAATGCTTATAAATGAACATTGAGATTCTGTCCCTTGGTTTGTTAAGTCTCCATGCTTTACCTTGTAGCTGATTCAGTATCGCACAATATGCTAGTATTAGGACTGAAACATGTTTAATATGGCCATTTTGAGTTGCACATATGGGCCACTTTGAAAAGAAACAACTTAAAAATTCGACAGTATCTGAACAAAAATGTCATTGCCTCATCTGTTAGTCCCATGACACGATCATGAAGGCAGCAGGCATCACTTACTTTAACTTTGTCATCCCTCTGACTCATGCCAAACTATGGCCATTTTAATTTAAAAGGTACACAATAAAAATAAAATGCATAACAATAAAAGTGAAAGTTCTATTTTCTATCACTGTGATAAAAGACAATAACTGCACCAGCAAAAATAACTGTCCTTAACTAAAGCTGGAACGGTTTTATGCCAAGTAAAGGCTGATTAGGGGATGGTGTGATGAGAGTGAGCTTAAGTGCTGCATTGAACACATACAAGACTGTCAATACAGAATCAGTTATGCAAGTAACTCTGGTGAAATGTTCGAAGTCATTGTGTTTAAAAATTTAACGTGTTCAATTTACAATGTCAATTAAAGCATCCAACCACAGCCGAGACACAGAATCCGCCTGAAAGGGGCATTTTCACGGCCGCGCTGGCATAGTAAACTTGAAAACTTGGCCAATATACAAAATATGCAATATGGTGAAAATAAGGTATTCACACTCATACACTATATTGTATATTTGAGCTAAATATATAAAAATGTTTGGTATATTTAGACAGCCAGTAAGACACAAAACTTCTTTCAACATATTGAATCAAACTGCCTTGTAATTCAGTCAGTCTATGGGTCAAACATGACCCGAGAGTGCCAAGTGGCACTCATGCCTAATTTGGGTGGGGTAACATTAGACTGCGCTTGGGATTTAAAAGGTTAAATATGGAAGAGCGATAAATACACCTACTCTCAAATTTTGAGAAAGGTTAAACAACATTTACTTCCATCAATCAAAAATAGGTTTTTGGGAGAATTCACGGTGCTCAAGAGTTTTTCACATGGCTTAATTTGACATTTGAAAAGAAGCACAGCCAAGTCAAAAAAGACTCACATATGCATCGGAGGGTTACGAAACAAATCAGCTTTTTAGATTTGAGGGGGTACATTGAGAAGGAATGTAGCTGATACATGTTCATTAAGAGGAGCTGAGCTGCATGACAGATATCTAGAATAAAACCATGCAAAAAAAAAGTGTTTGTTAGCGATCGTTTGATTGTCACAAGAAAATTGTGCATTAATAATTCACTTATTAGATCAAGAAATAATAAGAAAATACAAATAAACATCAACAACTGCTTGAGTCAAGTGGTAATTTAGCGGAAATTCCCTGATGTACACTTGCTAACCTCTGAATGTACAACAAATTATTAATGATTGACCCCATTTCCAGAAAGGTACATTTTGTATTCTCAAATAGACAGTCAGATGATGAAAAATAATTGGGTATACTGTGGTTTCTTCTGTTGAACACCAAGCAAGCTGAGAAGTCAGATCTAATCATGATCACATGCGCAGAAAAATGTTGAGTGTTAATGCAGCTGGAACAAAGCACACAGCCAAGATCCAATAGGGACCATATGCACTGTGTAATCATTGACATATCACTGAAGTTTATTTTTCTGTGACACCTTTGAATGGAGTAGAATAAGCCAGAAATGGGCAAATATAGACCTCCTAAAGACCATATCAGTTTTTTGAATTAAATGTTTATTTCTTGGTTTGAAGGTTTCTTGTGGTTTATTAACATATAGACATAGACAGTGTTGGACATCTCTGCATAGTTTTCTCTTTTGCCACTTGTGACGGGGATGTTTTTTGTCAGGAACAATGTAAGAAACTCATTGCACAACAGTGACCAGCACTCATTGTTTTCAAGTTTGTCTGTCAAAGCATTTCCATGAGCCCAACTTGCTAACTTCAGTGTCATAAGAAGTAGAAAGTGACATCACATACTTCTCTGAAGAACAGTTGTTTGTCTGCGCTCTTGCACTTTGACTACAGAGGCTGTGAATAATACACAGCAAGGTATGCCCCTCTCTGAAAAACAATGCGGTTTTTATGATCTTTAGCGAGTAAAATATACTGTATGTAAATATAATGAGTCTGTACAGTGCTGTGCAGCTTATTATACTTCACAGATTCAGTCATACTACTCTTATTCTAAGTAATCTGTATATTTATACTGCTCACATTGAGCATGGTCAAAGATGTCCATTCAGCTGCCCGCTGCAGTTCAGCTTGCGAGAGATTAGTCAATTAGGTGGACACACTGATGCATGCTGAGGTACTGTATGCATTAGTCAATGTTGTCATTATCAATGTTTGATTAATTCAATTTTCATTCTTGGGTAGCTCTTTGGTGTATTTTCAGGGTCCATTTGTCAATTCCAGAGAGGACATGAAAGGGAATGAAAATGGGCCAGGATGTCGTGGGGGGAATGAAATATCTCATTACGGTTTGCCCTCAAGTCCCCCATGCATTAGCTGGTAAATTCAGTCGGCACATGGGTAAAGGAAGTGGGTGCATTTGTAAGCATATACATCATTTCAGCAGGAGAGAGGATTTGCATTTGGAAACAGCACGCCTTGTGGTTCCGCCATTTTTCAGGATAATCATCCGGCTTCATTAAAATGCATCTGGTTTGAGAGAGTGGGCTCCCTGGCCTAACTTTGGTGGCACTTTTTTTCCCCTTTAGTCTTCAGTGTATTTATTGTGCTTCAGAGCCCTCCTGCCAACTTGGACTTCGTAGTTTGTTCCCCCTATGACAGAAAAACCTCTCCTTCACCGTTGGCAGCACACAGCACTCGAGCAGATCCATCTCTCTGCCACTTCAAATCCCCTTAACCTGGAAACTCTCATTAATTTGGGACCTGTCAGACTGAAGGTTGATTATGTGTACCTGTTTCTGCCTTAATGGCTCCTGTACCCCCTTCTCTCCCATAAGTGCCAGGTAAGAATCACAGTAGCAGATATACAGGGATCAGTCTGGCTTGATAGCATTGTTATTGCTCTAAGAGAGGATGGAGACCAGAAATACAGGATTGCGGTTTATTCACTGTCCTTATTTATTTTTTATATCCCTCGTGGAATTTAGAGACAACTGAGCTGGCGCCAACCCATTTAGTTTATATTTCTTAGGGAGCGATGCACATGGGTTCAGACATGAAAGATTCCTACTGAACCCAGCTCTTACACAGAAGCAAACAATTATTTTGATCAGGAAGTCAAACCTCAGTCTTAAGTCCTCCACAATCGTAAACAAATACTGAGACCGAAATATCTATGATATCCGAAACACATATGCAGACACAGAATATTTCAAGCTTTTTATCCCCTGGCATATAATGCAGGGGGATATAGTCTTGGGTGGGGTTGTCCGTTCGTCTGTCTGTCAGTGAACATTCGTTTCCGGAGCATAACTTGAAAACCGTTCAATATTTTTTAACAAAACTTGGTGTGCACATTAATCATGACCTGGCGTGGTGCCTTTTGCTAATCCGAAGGTGATGACGTGGGGCCGGGGGGGTATGCCATCTTCTGATGGCTCTTGTTTTGTATTTGCTGGGATAGGGTATTGCATTTCATACTAAATAATTGCTTACCATTGCTTAAAGGTAAAAGTGTTTTTATTTTGGCAGAATTAATGGTCTTAATAAAAAATGCATGCACAATCTTGGCCAGTTTAAATAATTTCAGACTTTGGTTGTCGAAACCATCCATGGGTCGTAAATAAAAAGAAATGGGTAATGTAGAAGTGTACATAAACTATGTCATTACCGGCAGCTCTCGTGAGCAGACACAAATTATTATTTTTTAAGAAAAAATTGGCACCAGTCCCCCCTGAATCTGGGATGTCCAATCTGCAAACTGTGTATTAGCATGCTTTTATGTGATTTATCTTTGGAGAGCAAAGACAATTTGTGGTTCTCCTCCAAAACTCGCATCTGTCAGCCACAGCTTCTTTTTGCTAGTGTTAAAGCCCTAACATAAACAGTGGAGGGATGGAAGAAGCCTGAACATGGGGCAATAGATGGGAGAGCCAAGATAGCCAGTCGGAGGCACCCAGGCAATGAAAAATAGTAACCTCAAACAACTGTATCCTTCTCGCATATCCCTGAGCAGTGCAAAGCCAAAGTGAAAGCAGTGCTCTCACGAGGCTGCTGGCCACAAACAGCATTTTCAGAGCTGGATTTAATCCGGGACTGTGATGGTTCTTCTGTCTTTGCAAGCAGCATCTTCTTTTGAGTGAGCCAGAGCATACCTAATATTCATTCAAATTTTTCTGGGTTTTTGGCTGAAAGAAATGAAGAGTCCTGGTCTTTAGTCTTTCTTTCATTTTCAGGAGAGGTGTATATTGGAAAGGCTGTCTGTTTCCTAAGTATTTAATGAGCCCTCCTTGAGGAGACACTGATTACCCATTAAAACTGAGTTGGTGACATTAAGGCCCAATGTGACATTTGGGCTAACATTCTCAACCACACTCCTCCTCACCTGGAGGATTTCATTATGTAACCATTACAATTCTCAGGACTGCAATAAGGAATTCAACAATCTCTGCAACTGTGTCAGTCTTTCTCTTTTCTCAGGGCACAGGAGGGATTCTTTCTTCTGAATGGAGCATTAGAATAATCATCGCCTCATCAGTGTCTTTTTCTTGTATTTATTTTATTCATAATATGCACATTTTTGTACAGTTTTGTATAATGTATTTGATTTTAGTAAATATAAATTTGCCCTCAAGCTCAGAGGTGAGCATGCTCAGTTCCTCTCCCAAATAGAAATGGCCCAATGGCCAGCAATGGCAGGCGCATTCGAGTGCCAAACCCTCCACCAATTCAGGAGCCCTCCTGTCGTCCACACCACAGAGTTCAGGAGGGTTTGCATAGCTTGAAGCTGGCAGACAGCACTTCTGTATGTTGATTTAACATGTATTCCTCAGGAGCCAGATTGAAGGAGGGGTTGCTAGAGAGTGATGCCAAGCAGGTTATGATTAAACTCTTCTCTCTCATTCGCTGGGAGATGCAATCATCAGTTGTATATTACCCAGCACCAGTATCTCCCGAAATTGGCACTGACACAGTCCAGATTCAATTGGAGGCTACTTCCTTCTATTACAGTCAACAAGTCAAGCAGAACAGTTTATATACTGTTGTGCATGATACATAATTGGAGCGTCATGGATTGCGCTTCTCAGAAACACTGTGAGTTATAGTCAATTTTGCTCAAAAGAAAGGGCAATATTGCTATTCTAGCAGAGATGCCAGCTCCTGGGAGCTACGGTATTGGTAGCAGTGAGTTGCGCTTATACTTAAGTCTGTCCTGCTGTATAGTGAGATCTCTTAATGGTATGCCATTAGGTACATATACAATAGTACACTACTTGTGCCTTCTGATTGATCACAGGTGCATAAATGGAGCAAGAAAAGTATTTTATATTTCATGATCCAGACAATTTTGATGTTAAACACAGCCTCCTTGGAAAGCAGGAATATGTATTTTTTCATGATTTCCCCCCCCCATTTATTTTTCTTTTCTATGCTTCTTCTGTCAGTTTTTTTAGGCTTTCTAGCAAGGGTAACAGCAGTGTCATGTTTTCACATTAACTTTTCAGTGCAAATGTGGCCATTCGAAATGGTCTCTAAAATTTTCTCATCATGACTCAAACACTCAAACCTTCTAACCTTTCAGGCCAAGCTCTGCCAATTACATCTTAGGGTACAGGTGGAAATTACCCTGAATTTAATTTCACGCGGTGACTGAAGAACCTTGCCTCCAACAGAGTGAATCACGCATGTGATAACTTTCCTGGATTTATAGTGGAGTGAGAGGTTATTTTAACCTTAAACTCCAAGCAAAGTAAGATGATCACTGTGCACAGCTCGTCAACGATCAGCCGAGCTTGTCTGTCTAGCCGTCTTTGATCTCAATACTTTGACACACACTTGCATGCTCCTGCATACTGCATGCTATTGCGCAGCTGGCTCTGTCACTAGGGCAGATGTAGGTCGCCTTTGGAGCTCTGCAAAACCTGTAACAAGTAGGTTATGACTGACAGTGCTCCACCTATGTTTTAGCGTGAGTCTGAAGAAGAGAAACAGCCCACAGAGAGAATGAATTTCTGTTGTTTGTACTGCAAGGGGCAAAGCACATGTCATGGTGATGGATAGCGGAAGACTCCCATGTTGGTTGTGTTGGTGGTCTAGGTTCAGAGCCATGAACTCAGCCAGCCAGCTGGGTTTTCTGAGCTCTCTCAGGTGTATCATCTCAAAGCTCCACTGGGGTCAGTGGTTCTGCGTGTCTGGGCCTGACTTCCTCTCTCAATGAGTAATATAGTTCTCCTATGCCAAGTCAATCAGAGGTGGCAGCACACAAAACAAACATCTCCTCTAAAGATGACAGCTAAATTTCTACTCACATGCATGCAGGCACGCGTGCACGCACACACACACTCACGTCTGTATAGCTATACTTATGAGGGCACTGTATTTACTTGCGTTGATTCTGTACAGCCATTCCAAAACTGAACCTCTAACTCAATTTTGCCGTAACCAACCTTAACCCCAACCCTAATTACCTCCCTAACTTTAAGAAATTTGCAGTAATCCTCCGCAGTTCTCAGTGAGGACCACACAAAATATCCGCACAAAGTTGTGGGGTCTCGAGAGTTGATTCTCCAAAGTGTTGCTATACAAGGGGCACACTCACATACAAAGTCACTTGTGCTTATGTTACAATATAATACAACAGCATTTATAACGTTGATGTTTCATGTTCCTTGCAGCACAGTGTTGTTGGGACTCCCTATAGGGTTTCCGCAATTTCTTCCCCAAAAGTGAATTTGCTGTTCCTTCAGCTACTGGTAATACAGTCAGACCCTGATATGAAGTGGGAGGCCCCAGTGAATTAGAGCAAGGGGAAAATTACCATAATATGCTGAGGTAACATGAATGTGGTTTTGCTTGTTTCATGAGATTGACTCTGGCTTGTGTCTGTTCAATTTAAAGGTCCCCATCAGCAGCTGTTATCCAGTTTATACCCATTTCAAGCTGGCAAACTTCCATTGAAGCTAGTGCTGTAGTTTAAAGTGCTGCTGGAGGTGCATTTCCCTGGGGCTTATTGGCTGCCATATGAAAGACGGTTATAGAGTGACAGTCTGTCAAAGTGAACAACCGTTGCCTCAAAATATCCTCCGTAGACAATTGAAGCAGCCAAAAAATGATGGCTGTGGATCTGCAAAAAAAAAAGAAAAAAAATGCAGACACCCCGACAACAACCAGCAGAGGGATTAAAGCCTGCTTCATGGGTGTACTCTACCTTGAGTTCTGGGGACTGAATCTTATGTTTAGTTGAAGTTTATTTTTCCCCCTCTGGGATTGTAATTGATTGTCATGAATGGTGCCACGGAGGGAAGTTTAATAACAAGTTTGACCTGCTTATTTGCAGTGGTATTATGGCAGGTGACAGCCGCACTGCTGTATGTGAAGATTGTTCCCTTGGGGAATGAAAGCCTATGTGCTTTCCTTGAGGTGCCATTGTGTGTGTGTGTGTGTGTGTGTGTGTACGTGTGTGGGTGTGTGTGTGTGTTTTCTGGGACAACATGTGCAACGGTTTATGCACCCGTGGGAATCACTCCGTATCGCTCCCTCTCTCTTATCATCCATCGTGTAAGGGTAATGAGCCAGAGAATAACGCTCTTTCCACACTCCGCGAGCTGATGCAGTGAGCGGCAGACAACAACTCACTACATTTCCAAGACCACTTGAGTTTCCACTATTTCTTTTGCAGATGTTTATTTGGAAGAGAAACACATGGGAGCTGTGCGTGAAGGGTGTCCTCAACACCTGCAAAACCAAACTAACATGGCTATATATCACCAACAGAGAAGTGCGTCGGCGGGGAGTACCACATTCTTTGGCAAAATGCAGGAAAATATACCTACTCCAAGATGTAGAAATAGCAGTGGTTGCCAAGTTTAGCAAGCTGGCTGGCATGATATGTACTCCGTTTTCAGATTGTTGAGGGACGAATAAGATTGCAGACCGATTTGCAAGCGAAATTGTTGACTGGGGACGGGGTTTTTTTCTTTTTGGCCTCAGATTCATTTATGGTGTGAGACTGTGAGACGAAGCCTGAAAGTGTGCGTCTCACACACAAAGCATGAGAGTTGGCAATCCTGCTTGGAATAGAATTTTTCAGCTTCTCCCTGTTGAGATCTTTTTTTTTTTCTGAAAGAGGTGGTCAAACATTATTCAATTATATTTCTTTTTTTCTATTTGCAGCAATAGGGTATGACAAGGAAGTAGATTTATTCTGTTGTATAATGTGTAGGCTCTTGTACAGAATTCCCTTTCCATTTGCAAAATGGAATGAAAAGTGAAACCCCTGTTAGCAGGCAGGAATAAAATATAACCCTAAGATTGTGCGCGCTTGAGTTGGATTTTCTTTTCTTCACCTGATTCTCCAGCTACTGACTCAGTCAAAGATTGTTTGAGATTGAAGCTTGCAGTCTTTTTTCACCACAAATCTTGTCTTCTTTTTAGAGGGTTTTTGATGGTTTGACTGCACCAGAGAGGCCATTGCTGCCACTAATGGTTGACATATACAGTACCAGTCAACAGTTTGGATACACTTTTCTTGTGTTAGAGCATACACACAGTTTTTAGTAAAATTTAAGTGGTTTAACTTCTGTAAATAACCTCAGATGGCAGACAGCATGAGGTAAAAAAAAAGTAGTAAGTAAAAAAATCATTCATGAAAGAGGGAACAAAATTTTGAAGCTATGTTAAATGACAAAATAAACAGATGAATGCATTTTTGCTTTTTATTAAATTTTCCATTGAGGGAATTAAAATTGCACTGGTTTGGGACTTTTGGGACTGGAATAAAAGATAAAAGCAAACCAGGGGTGCGTTCCCCAAAAGCAACTTATATTGTTCGTCCATTGACAGTCAATGGTTTCAACTATATAAGTTATCATCTGTGTTTTTGGGAAACACACCCCAGATCAGTGTGTCAATGGTAACTTCTACAGCTGTGAAAGTGCACACTGGCAGGACCATGCGGCTGTCATTGTTGAAAAAAAAAATTCTATGATTTTGCTCAAAATATTATTCCAAATGGTCATTTTTTTTGCGGAATTCAAGATTGGATTTTGTTTTCTTGTGTAAAATAGGACTTTTTAATTTTTTGATTACCAAAAAATGTGGCTTTGACGAGTACTATGAATAAGATGTGTCACAAACTGTTGCATGACGATTGACGGGCACCTTTCTGAAGATATTCCCATAACTTGGTTTTACTCTGAGGTCTGGCTCATGACCTGGTGTTATTCTGTTATATTTTTTAAGAGTTAAAATCAGCTATATACTGTATGGCTCTCTTTGTCCCTGCATTTTCTGTTTGAGTTAGATACCAAGTCCCCCAGGTCTCCTGGAGCACTGGAGGATGATCGGGACAGCTCTTCTCAGATATTCTCGAGGGTCTTCCCTGGGATTCCCTGCCTGCGGGCTGCAGCTCACTGTTCTTGGCGAGAGAAGAAACTACCCAGGAAAAAAGGGGGCAATTGTCCCAGTACTCTTCTGTGACCTTCACAGCACTGCCTCTAATGGCGGGATTAACTTTTATCTGTGGCAACACATGGACGTACTCAAACGCTCTTGTGCATGCTTACACACTCTTTCATTCCCCAGTGTTCAAGTGCACTTGAGTGAGCACTAACACAAGTGTGCACACACATGCATGTGGTTTAGCGTGAGAACCCTTGAAGGACCACTCACGGACACAAATACAGATTCAAAGTTTGACAAACTCAAGTGTGTGTCTGAAAGCACCAGCCTCTTTCCCTTTCATGTTTGACATGATCGGGGGTTGGGCTGGCCGTCCCCAGGTTCAGGTTGATGCTCGGCAGCTGGCGGCTATGAGTCTGGCAATGCGGTGAACACCATGTCCCAGATGTGCTGATTACCGCAGGACTGTGATTCAGTTCAGGGAATTCTCATTAGTGTGTGAAATCGGCTGAGGCTCCTGGGACTTCCTGGCCTCCAAGTTTACTCTGTTTCACTCGACACAGACTGCTGCTCGGAATAATTATGCAAAAAGGCTGTTAGGCATGACCCCACCAATGGTTCTGGTGCCACTGCGGATCACAGTGCAGCTGAAGGAGTCTTATGACAGTGATATTAACCTCAATGGTACATTCCTGGTAACAATAAAAATCAAAATACAATAGCAGGGGTGTCCTGGACTTTGAACAAACTTAGACATTCCAAACACTTCTTTATGGTTTACTATTTTCATTCTGCTTTCCCCAATATTTCTCCCTAGTTTTGCCCATCTCCCTCTCTCTCTCTTGCACTCCCTCACTCACTGCATCACTTTGTGTGTGTGTGTGTGTGTGTGTGTGTGTGTGTGTATGCATGTATGTGTGTGTGTGACATTCTGGTCTGTTACTACTTTTCCTGTTTTTCATGTTGATAAAATAATGTAACAGATGCTGTGTGTGTAACTTATCCCCTCCCTTCACCCCACACTGACTTAAGTTGAGTCTCCGTCAGAAGGGATGTACACAAGGTGACAAGAATGCAATTTTCTGGGTCACTATCAGGTGCCAATTTTTGAAAACTGGGGCTGTGGCTACCTAATAATACAACAGACGGAGGAAATGAGGAAAGGATGGCTAATCAGAGAGAAAGAGAGAGAGACAGCAGAAATGTAATCTCCAGTGCCTGTTTCTGAATCAATTTGTAACCCGTTCTTTCATTTGACAGTCCATTCTACTTACTTCCTTGCAGAGTCATTATTATTTCGTCCAGCACAACTTGTTTGCTTTTATTTTATATGCGATTAATTTAAGTGGCAAATAACCACCTGCTGAAACCCATTGAGGAAAGCACTTTGTTTGAGGCCTCGCCCTGGTGATTTGGACTTCTGAAAATCTTATTACCAATCGAACACTCACATCACTGTGCCGCAGTGCCATTGGTCACCGTAATTTCCCAAATGCCAGAACATATTTGTGACTCTGTGTGTATCATAGACACTTATTGCAGTGGCTGTGCAGAGGGCTGGAGGGGAGAAATTACTGGCAATATATTTTTCCATTTAATACTGCTGACAGGTATGAATTTAGCAGAAGGTTCAGTAGTTATAATATACTGAGCTGCTATTGAGGTTGGACTTGATGCAGAGCGCATATTATATGGTGTCAGTCTTCAGGTCAGTGCATTTTGAAATGAGACAGTTGGAGTTGAGTGGTTTGGGGCAAAATAAAAAAAAATCCTCCCTGTTACCAGGTTTAATCCATTTCTTAAGGGATTTGGGGGTCAGGGTTAAAGTCCACTACCTGCATGCAAATCATTTGGGATGGCTGGTGAGGTTGAAAGAAGGATGTGCAACATAGAGATGTGCCGATGTTTAATTGTGTAATAAGACCAACTGCCATCATGGGGTGTGTAGGCAATAGTGCGCCATCTCATGTTCTTCAAACATTGCTCCATATCTGAAACAGTATTAAATGAACAGCAACCAAATGCCAGTGGCCAAGTGAAATACTTCTTTGAAAAACTGAGTTGAGAAGTCAACTAATCACCAGTGAGGTTTTACATCTCACCCATTAACACTTTCGCAAGCTTCAGCCTGAGGGCGGGCCACTAGGCATAATTGCATTTTTGTACCGTAAAATATTGTGCTTTGTTGTCGAACTATGCATTATTCAAAAGTTTGAGGTTTCAGTATTCTAACTGCCATTATGATCCAAATATGCTAGTATGATGCAAATATGCTAGTGAAAATAGTATTTAAAACTGTCGTAATAACCCTCAGGCTGACTATGCAGTCCCATCGGTTCAATTGTGCAGTATTATTCAGATTTGTCAAAATATGTTGCAATTGATGTGCCTACCTTGATTGCAGTCCAGAGATAAAAACCTGTTATATTTTTTGATCTGCATAACAAGCAAGCTTGGACAAGGCCACTAATTTGACTATGACATAGTGGTAGTGTTTGTGAATTTCATTATCATAAACTTTTTCACTTGTGATGCATTGCTGCAGATTGTAAAGTCCTTAGGAATCAAAATCAGTGCACTCACTGGCTACTAGGTGCTGACACATATAATAAAGGAAAAATAAGTGTTTTAAGCCTATCAGCCCTCACACCAATATAGCACCCCACATACTTTTCCTGATAACAATAAAGCGAAACATTTAATGAGAAGTCAAAACAATTGTGAAAACTACGCTGGGTCACAACTAAGACGCGATACTGAGAACCAGACACAATGCTGTGAAAAAGCATTTGCCCCCTTCCCGATTTCTTCTTTCTTTTCTTATATGTCATATTAGAGTGTTTCAGATCATCCAACAGATTTTAATATTAGACAAAGACAATGTATGTGGACACAAATTGCAGCTTTTAAATTATCACATTATTTTTTGATTGTAAAAAGTTATTCAAAAGCTGACATCTCCCGTATGAAAAACTAATTGCCGCCCTAAACCTCATAACTCGTTGTGCCACCTTTGGTGACAACCACGGCAATCAAACAGTTGAGATAACTAGTGATTAGTCTTCTACATTGCTATTGAAGTATTTTGGCATTTTTGGAATTGTTATAATTTAGCTGCATTGGAGGATTTTTAATCATGAACTGCGTGTTTAAGGTCATGCCACACACTGTAAACCCTCATAGTGCAGTGAACTCAAATGTTTTGTGGAAACCGATCACCTCAAAAAAATTGTGTCGGCCAACTTAATTGCATTGTGCGGACGGAATTTTAAAAAATACGGTAAAGTTATTTTTTTTTTACATGTTTTTAAGTGCTGTGAACACAAGATCATTAAGTTGGCATACACAATTTTTTTTAGAGGTAATCGATTTCCACAAAACATTTGAATTCATCGCACTTACCGGGGTTTACAGTGCAGCATCTCAATCAGATGCTATTCAGGACTTTGACTTGGCCACTCCAAAACCTTCATTCTGTTATTTATTTTTGTTTTCTGAGCCATTAAGGGATGGACTAGCTCGTGTGATTAGCATCATTGTCTTTCTGCATGACCCAACTGTGCTTGAGTTTTAAGTCACAAACTGATGCCCTGATATTCTCCTTCAGGATTCTCTGGTAGACATCAGAATTTATGGTTCCATCAATTATGGCAAGTTGCCAGGTACTGAAGCAGCAAAGCATTCCCAGAACATCATTCAACTGCCACCATATTTGACAGTTAGTTTAATGTTCTTATTGTGCAATGCTGTCTTAACTTTATGCTAGATATAACATGACCCATGTCTTCAAAAAAGTTCCACTTTTGACTCATCAGTTGACAGAATTGACAGACAGGAGGCCCAGGATTTAGGAACAGACAGGCCAATTTCATAGGCTTTATTGAGAGCAAAGGCAACGTTGAACAGTCCAGTTCTTTAACAATCAGGCTAAAAGCAGCATAGAGAGAAATATCACAATCCGGGTCAGTAGACAGGTTGGGGGATGTAAGCTAAATGGTAGGATTGCCAAACCAGAGAATAGACAGAATAATAAATTGGGAACCAGCCTATGTACATCGTAACCAGAAATCAAATCTCATGCAAACAACCAGACAGACTTGACAACCATGGACAAAAGAAATCAGAACCAAGGAAAACTCTGAGAACAAAAGGCAACACAGGAAAGAAACAGACTTGCAAACTGAATGGGTAAAATGGGAACTTAAATAGCAAACAAATCATGTGTAAGGAGAAAAAAGAAGTGTGACTAGGGTTGTGGTTACAAATGGGAAATGAATGAACTGATGAAGAAACAGAACGGGGAGGGCTTGTGCAGGAGTGAATGAAATCAAAGACACATGGAGCTGAACATAAGGACTGGGATAATAACAAAGACGGCATAAAAATACAATTCAGAAATAACAAGAGAATGAATAAATACAGAAAACAAAAAAAAAGAGATTGAAAAACACTGACAAGAATATAATTCCAAAAGTCTTGGTAGTCATCATGATGTATTTTGGCAAATACAAGAAGAGCCTTTGTATTCTGTTTGGTCAGCTGTGGTTTTTGCCTTAAAGTTCTCCCATAGATGCCATTCTTGTCCTGTTCTTTTTGTGGAATCGTGAACATTGGCTATAACTGAGGCAAGTGAACCCTGCAGTTCTTTGGCAGTTAGTCTGTTGTTTTTGCGACCTCCCAGATGAGTCGTTGTGCTCTTGGAGGAATTTTGGTGGGCCAGCCACTTCTAGTAAGGTTCAACACTGCTCCAAGTTTTCTCCATTTGTAGACAATTGCTCTCATCATGGTTTGCCAGAGTCCCAGATAATTAAAATGCCTTTGTAACTCTTTCTGGACTGATGGCTGTCAACAGCTTTGTTTCTTTTCTGTTCTTGAATTTCTTTAGATCACTTTTAATGTGCGGCTGTTTCCCTACATCAGATTGCCAGCCAAGTTCTGTTTAAGTGATGTTTAGATTCAACAGGGCTGGCTATAATCATGTCTGGATGTGTCTAGTGAAATTGAACTCAATTATCAATTAAATTTGGTTAAATTCGTGATGTAGCAACTGAGAGGACAACTTCTTTTTCACTTAGGACTTGGTAGGGTTGGGCTTTATTTCCTTCAATAAATTAAATTATTTAAGCATGACATTTTTTGTTTACTTGGATTATCTTTGTCAAATATTAAAATTAGTTTGATGATCTAAAACATTGTCGCAAATATGCCCTATTAGAATAAAACAGGAAGGAAGTAAATACTTTTTCGCAGCATTCTGTAGCTAACAAGGTTATAATGTGAGATTGGACGTGTGGCTATGATGTGAATAATTAGGGAAAAAAGCTTTCTACATCTCTTGTTGTGGGATTTGTTCATGAAAAAAAAAAAAATAAAACATTATAATCTAAAATTATGATCCGAGTTTATTCTGGTTTGTTAGGATTGATTGGACGTGGAATAAGGGTGGAGATCAGGAGACTGGATAGTATATATGAGTTACCAAACTGATGGGCATTTATGTTTCATTCAATTAATTATATGGCATCACTGATGGGACATGTGGTGCTGCTCTGTGATATTTCTAAAGTTGAAAACCAAGGAAATAAATAGCTCACCGGCAAAGAAAAGATACGTTGTACATGGGTGTCTTCAAGATTGCTGAAAGTTGCATTGACATGAACTGTAGTTAACCCATTATATCGATTATCAATCCTGGGCAATTTTAACCTTTTAAATGCAGTATCAAGCTGGCTACGTATATGCAGTTTCATGCATCTTGACTTTGACAGTGACCTTTCTGTATATTCAATATTAAGCAAGATAAATAGAGAAGATTTGTAAAGGTTTCTAATGAAACAAAAGAATATTTTTTGAAATTACAAAGTGAAATATGATAAAAGATGACGAACACAAAGGCAACGGAGACAATGCCGGACGCCACGTCTTCCTATGGCTTATTAGCCGGTGAGCTTTACAGAGCTTACATTGATATTTCAGCCTGTCCTGATTTCACACTGAATAACTTCCGAAATAGTTGGGACAAAGTGTAAATTGTGAACAAAATCAAAACGCAATGACTTTCAAATCACACCAGCCAGTATTTTATTCACAATAGAACAGAGGTAACATGGCAAATGTTGAAACTGAAAAATTTTACAATTTTATCCACAAAATGAGCTCATTTCAAATTTGGTGGCTGCTACAGGTCTCAAAAAAGTTGGGACAGGGGCCTGTTTACCATGGTGTAGCATCCCGTCTTCTTTTTAACACGGAGTGGAGGCATCTGGGCATTGAGAAGACAATTTTCTTGAGTTTAGCCATTGGAATTTGATCCCACTCTTGTTTAAAACAGGCTTCCAGCTGCTGGAGAGTTTTGGGCCTCCTATGACGGACTTTTCGTTAAATTATGCGCCAAATGTTCTCAATCGGTGAAAGATCAGGACTGCAGGCAGGCCAGTTCAGCACATGGACTCCTCTACTACGAAGCCATGCTGTTGTAATAGCTGCAGTATGTGGTTTTGCATTGTCCTGCTGAAATACACAAGGCCTTCCTTGGAATAGATGTTGTCTGCTGGGGAGCATATGTTGCTCTAAAACCTTTATATACCTTTCATCATTCATGGTGCTTTTTAAAACATGCAAGTGTCCCACACCATATTCACTAATGCATCCCCATACCATCAGAGATGCTGGCTTATAAGCTGAACGCTGATAGCAGGAGGGGTGGTCTTTCTCGTCTTTAGCCTGGAGGACACAATGCCCATGATTTCCAACAAGAATGTTAAATTTGGACTCGTCTGACCACAGGACACTTTGCCACTTTGCTACAGTCCATTTTAAAGGAGCCTTGGCCCACAGAACACGGTGGCGCTTCTGGATCATGCTCAACAATGGCTTCCTTTTTGCATGATAGAGTTTTAGGTGGCATCTGTGGATGGCACGGCGGACTATGTTTACAGACGGTGGTTTCTTTAAGTATTCCTGGGCCTATTTAGTAATGTCAATGACAGAATCATGCCGGTGAGTGATGCAGTGGCGTCTGAGGGCCCGAAGATCACGGGCATCCAGTAAAGGTCTTCGGCCTTGTCCCTTACGCAGAGATTTTTCCAGTTTCTCTGAATCTTTTGATGATGGTTATGCACTGTCAATGATGAGACCTTCAAAGCCTTTGCAATTTGACGTTGAGAAACATAATTTTTAAAGTATTCTGCAATTTTTTTACGCAAGCCTTCAGGGGTTGGTGAGCCTCTAGCCATCTTTACTTCTGAGAGACTCAGCCTCTCTAAGACATCTCTTTTATAGCCAATCATGTTACACACCTGATGCCAGTTAACTTAATTACTTGCTAAATGTCCTTTCAGCTGATTCTCTTTTCTATTAATTTCTTATTCAGCCCTTTTTCACCTGTGTCCCAACTTTTTTGAGATCTGTTGCAGCCAGAAAATTTGAAATGAGCTCATTTTGTGGATAAAAATGTAAAATGTCTCAGTTTCAACATTTGAAATGTTATCAATGTTCTACTGTAAATAACATATTAGCTTATGTGATCTGAAAGTCATTGCATTTAGATTCACAATTTACACTTCATCCCAAATATTTCGGAATTAGGGTTGTAAATGGGTTATAATTTGACTTAATCTACTACAACGCAATGCTCACATTTCGAGCCTCACTGTTCAAATTCTGATTCTTTTCTTAGGTTAGATTTGCCAGTCTTGATGGTTCTCATTCATAGTTACAGGTGACCTGTATCTGTAATGCGAACACATCTGCCCTGGGAAACAATAGGCATGCGCACATTGTTACTAGTCACCTGCGTCACCAACAACAAAATTTTTGTGAGAGGACTGATGGTATAAAACTCTGATTCAAACTGAGAAAATTTACGCACTTGCAGCGAATGTATGGATGGGATTTTGCTCTGGAGGACAGCAAACAGTTTGTCAACTGTATGTGATAAGGTCGAGAAAGAAAAAAAAAAACCCAGAAGGTTAGCTTTTTAGGTTTTGAACAGTGCTCAAGACATGCATACAGGAAAAAAAGCAACACGGACACTGATCTCATTCATGTCGCATGGCCGCATATCAAATTTGTATCTGATCTTGATCTAATTATGAAAGTGGCTCAATTTTGATTTGGAGATCAAATAAAAGATTGGAATTCTATGTCCACATTGCCCTGAAACATCAGTTTTGTGTCACATTAAGGCATAAAAAAAAAATCTGATTTGAGTCACTTCAGCGTGGTAATGTGGATATAGCACAAGTGCCATTGTCACTCTAACTACGACTTTTTCCAGTCACAATTATAAGCAGTAGTCTAAGTAATCACTGTGATGAGTAGATAACGACAGATGTCTGAGTGGTGTTATGGTAGAAGAGAATGTCATGACAGAAAATGTCACTCATAAGAGCGATAATTTCAGCTGCGACATTTTCCTTTTGTCCTGTATGTCCCATTATGACTGTGCCTGGGTGGTTACTGCAAACTTAATGACAGAGCATGGAGACGTCAGTCGTTGAACACTTCTTATTTGATTTCTTTTTCTGAACAAAACACATTGGAGAGAAGTTACTTTGTGTTTATATGCTATATTTACCGTTAAACTGCAAGTATGTCATATTTCGATCTTCTTGTGCTCGTTACCTGTGAAGCACTGAGATTTCTGATCTTAGAGAAGAACCTGCTGATGAAAGGAATGAACTACTTTTTCCTCCTTCTCACACTGTCCCTCTTGATTTGTTTATGCATGCATAACCATCTCTCCAGAGTGTGTGTGTGTGTGTGTGTGTGTGTGTGTGTGTGCGCGTTTATGTGATTGTGTGTCTATGTGTATGTGTTCATTAGTGTGTTTGTTTGCTGGGGTTTATATCATGACCATCAGGGGTTATGGGGTTTTAATTTGATACAGGAGAGAAGAGTGGAGTCCAGAGGTAAGTAAAGCTGTTTTTGATTGCCGTGGTAACAGGATTAGTATTCCGGGACCATCGGATCCATCCTTCCATCCTCTTTTTCCCCTGCTAAGCACTGAAAGCTTTTATATGCTGCTTTAGTTTTTACTAGCGCTTGCTTTCGCTAAAATCCACTCCCCATTCGTGTGGACCGGGCCAGCTTAAAGGCTCAGTGTATAAAGGCCGCATGGCAACTTGCCACAATCACATTGGCCCTTGCCCTAGATTTCAAAGGCATGGCTTGTCTATCCCATCATGCACTGCGGAAATCAGAGTGTAAAGAGCAATTGGTGCGGTGTTGGGGATATTCCCCTCGTAAATTTAGACGTAAGGTCAAATTATCGTGAAATCCGAAAGGTTGAAGTTTAAGTAGTACCAGACCCTGCTGGCAAGGTGCAAGATGGAAGCCATCTTACTGAATTGTTTAATTGAAGACTTAGATTAACCCAAAGTACTGTATATTACTATTGCCGTGAAATAATGTATTGCTATCTCTAACAGTGATCATACTACCAGTTGTGCTCATAGAGCTGAATTATGTGTCCCTTCGATAAAATATTCCTGCCACTCTAATAATGGTTGACCTTCTGTAATGGACATGCTGCTACCTCGTCAAGGTGCTGAAACCACTGAATGAAGCAATGAAGTGCACGAATTACAATAATAAGCAAATATTTTTCTGCCAGTTACTCAGGTGTTTTGCATTATGTTCTCCTTGCATGGTGATTTCTAACTTTAATGGCAGGCTTTGTAAAATGCTGCCCTCTCTCCACTCCCAGTAGATTTCTGCAACGCTACAGTATCAGTGCAGGTCGACGTCAAACTCCAGGTGGGAAACAGGTGGTCAGCAGGCTTGTTACTACACATTTGCTGCGGAGGCCTGCTGGGCCTGATCGATAATTATGACTTCATGTTGTCTATTCAGAGACCGGCGGGGAATCATAAGCACATTGATCGCCCTGCAGGGATCAGGTCAACTAGACCAAGGAAAAAACAAATGCAGTACTATGGAGAGGAAACCAAGCTGAGCCAAACAGCAGTCCCAGGTGTAGTCTTAAATGCAAGAATTTCCTGTTTTATTCCCCTGAGTGCAGCGGGACAGAACGTATTAATGAGGTGAATGGGATTCTGGGAATAGGAAAAGACATACGGACGATATCACTGTTCATATGGTCCCGCAAATCCCCCAGGACTCCGCCTCAAATCCCATCTTCCACCGGAGGCAGGCTTGGCCCCTCTGAAGCGAACACGGTAATGATTTACAGGCGGACGATGAAGTGCGTGATGAAGAGTGGACAGCTCTTCTCTGTATGTTCCTGCGTTTTCACTCGTGTGATCCATTGCACCACTGGGATTTGCCCCAACAGAGTTGTGATGCATATCTTATTCTGTATTCCTGTCTCTGTCTGGGCTTACTGCTAGCAGCAGTGTGGAACATTGTGGTGATTCCAGCTCAGTTCTTGATTTGGGGGTCAGGAGTTCAAATTGCCCATATCTCCACCCATATAAAAACCTGGTTTATAAGAATAATGACAAAATTGTAGTAATATTTTTTTACTGATTGTCTCCTTGCATTAATATCTGATAACAAATATACTGTATGTTAGATAAACAACTGGAATGATTAAGGATTCCATGATGGTGGAATGAGTATTGATGTGTCCGTTGGAAATGATGATTTAATATAATGTAAACTTTTCTAATTTCACTGAGGTGCTTTTACGTTGTATTGCTTTGTGCTGGAGTTGCAACTACTGTGGAAGAAATATATGTAGTTTTGGTTTCAAAGTTAGAATTTTGAAACTGACGACATGTTCAGCTAATTCTTTATTGAAATGTGCTAGCTACTTTCCAATGATAGTGATTTCATGCTTTATGAGATAAATCATATTCATGATGGAGTGAAAAGGGTGTGCAAATTCTCAAGTCTTCTGCACTTGAGTTTTTTTTATTGAACTGAGTCGCAGTTCTTCAGATATCATTCCCTGTGAAAGCTTTTTTTTTGGCTCATTTTACTTCTGAGTGTAATGAATGAATTATGTAGTCTCTTCAGATTTGTTAAGCTTGCTTGCTGTATAAGGGATGATCTCACATTGCACAGTCACATGACAATATAACCAAAATGTAGGTCAAACCGTTGAGTTTTACAGATCCTGATAGGGGAATTTAAATGGAAAATTTGTGACATATAATGAAACAAATTTTGTTTCCCTGTAACCAGAGTAAGGTGGCAGTCATTTTTGTGCAATATTTGAGATGCACTGATGCCGATACTGATATCAGATACTGGTCTGATACTGACTCAAATAGTTGGATAAGGTATTGGTGATATAATCCCTACACTATCCCAATGGCGTAAATTAGTTGAGGGGGAAAGTATCTGCGTGTGTTTCCCCTTGGCACTGTTGGAAAAAAGATCTTTTTATAAAAGTTAGTAAAACATCATTTTTGACCTTGTATAATGTATTTGACTCCATTTTAATATAATTTTTAACTTAAGAAAATAATTTTGGATCGGAGCATTATCATTTACAATTTAGACTTGATCGCAAGCAGAATCCAGTATTTTCGTAACTCCTCTCAGAACATTGTATGCTGGTACTACCGCATGTCACACTGGCCGAAATGTGCACATCTCACAAGCTGACTGGATGTCTGCGGTAACACAGAGGTTGCGTAAGATGCCACTTTTTTAGGTATATCCAATAGCGGCTCAGTGACCCAAGAAGGTTAACATTGGCTATGCCCGTTCTCAAAATGGAAACCCACTAAGCAGAAGAGACTGATTTAGCAACAGAGGTCAAGGGGTGCAATACTCCGTGATACCATAAGCATAAATATGGATCCTCCCTCGACCAGCTTGAGGGGGTATTAACTAAGTCAGAGAATCCCACATCATGTATTAGCAGAGGGAGTTGGACAATTACCAGCGAAACCACAAAGATCAAGTTTTAACCATCTATTTGCCACATAAGTCACTTAAAGAAGCTGTGTGACAATTACTGTGCATGCTCACAACTTTAAATCCATTCAACTGCGTCAAAATGTAGAAGATTTTTTTCTTCTTCTATGATTATTGTTGATGGCAAACCAGCTTACTTTCGTCGTACCTCTTGGCTACGGCTTAAAATAGCGCTCAGATCCTTGAATTTCCATCGAAAGCTCCTTCATATAAACAAAAATAATGCCGGAGTAACTAAAACATATAAATACAATGCAAAATGAAGATGGATTGGCAAGGATGGAATCAGATTATGCCTTGCAGTCAGATTTACTTTCTCAGGATATACCTTCTGAGTACATGCAGCAATCGTTACACAGCTCTTCTAAAGCCAGTTACAATCCCAATTAAACATATGTCAAAACACTTAATGTATTTATAAAATTAGTAAATATCACAAGAGCCAATCACAGTCCAAATTAAAAATCAATCGGAATACTTAGAATGTATTCATAAAATTTGAAAATATTACATCAAATTACAGTCAAAATTGAACACATTCATACCTGGCAACAAGCAGCGCATGACAGCAGTCATGCGAGAGCCTGACTACAGGACTCAGCTCATGACACATCATATGAGGCTCTGGCAGCAGGACTTGACGAAGACTTTGTTTCATTGCTTTGAGTACACAAACCTCTAACCAGAAAAATTTATATTAACAATTAACAATTTAGAATTTTGGATCCGAGGCCCACAGGAAGTGGGTGCTGATCAAAGGTCAGGCAGGTTTCCACACTGGTCTGCTTTTCTCCTAGGTTCTCAGATGTACATTGAGACCTACGAAAACTGCTGTGGAAATTAGGTAATTGCACCAGTCACACTGAGATAATCAAAATGATACCAAACATGACTATACTCAGAATTGTCATGAAACATCCTATGCCATGTGCAACATTACAAAGACCCCAACCTGAAAGAGAAGAGAGTTAAGGGGGGTCAGGACAACAGATGTTCAGAGAGACTGAGGAAGAGGTTATTTCATACATTCCTGAACCAAACTGCCCACCAGTGAGGGCTAGGAAATGAAAATATGGGCCGTTGTAAAAAGTGGAATGAGTTCTACAACCACCTTGACATAAACTGTGTCAGGTCACCAGATACTGCAACAGCTTGTTGTGGCAGAATAACTATGACAGTAGAATTTTAGGAATTCAGTTTGCCTTGTACTGTTGCAGTGTGTGGGAATTAAAGGCAATATTATCCAATGAAATGTTCCTTCTGCCTTACAGTGACAATGGGCTGATCTCGTATCAGATACCATTTTTTGAATAACTAACATTTTAGTACTTTTATATCTATAAATGTATTGTCTTTACAAAGTAAGAAAAGCTTTGCTTGAGTCAAGCCTGATGTTGTCTTGCATGAAAAAGAGTGATTCCAGTCTCTTTCACGCAGTGAGGCTCACAGCTTATTTACTAAACACTGATATTGGATCAGTAGACAGTGTCATGGTATTGGTATCAGTATTGGGACTGAAAAGTCAGATCAGTTCACCCCAACAATATAGTACACTTTTGGATCATTTGCAACTTTTGGAATTAAAGCTTGACTGCTCTCAAGCTGTATAAATATAAAGTGGAATATATGCAAAAATATGAGCGTTAAAATTCCATTTTTAGGCACTACAAGTCAACATCGAAGTCACTGTAGTGCAAGAGTCCATGCAACATGGCAGAGTGTTTTTTTTTTTTCCTAGGAATGGGGATTTTACTTCATTTATATTAGTAGAGTTGGAGGCATAGCTGACCTTAACGACTACCTCTAATTGTATTGTCTTAAAGGGAGGCTAGTAGAACACATTTGAAAAAAAAAAAAAAACACAATCAATCCAAGAATTTTTAATTAAACAGCACATTTCAAATTGACATGAAGCTCAAAGTCCTTTCCACCAGAGATTGCCATCTAATGTAGAAAATAGACAGACCACAGACTGTGTGAGGAAAAGGGAGATAACAAGAGCAAAATAAAAAGAATTTAAAATAGTGTTAAAATGGGGAACATAGGAGGTAAAATCATACTAAGATGGAAAAAAGTACGAGTCATCTTTTGTGAAAGTAATTATAATCTAACCTTTATAGCACATCTTTACTTTTTACAAGATAGATTGAAATAATGAATGTAAATTGGCATAAATTTTGGTGACATAATATAGTTGATAATTAAGAGTAGACTTGATTGGATTGAGTGCTGTATCATCTTTTGGGCTATAAAGCCCAGCATTTCAAAATTCAAAAATTTGTGACGGTGCATGTTTTTGGATATTTTATTTATTTATTTATTTATTTTCCCCTGAGAACCAACAAAATGCTTTCACAAAGAGTAAACATGTACAACATCCTCCTACACAGCGACCTATGATCCACTCGGAGAATGTGGAAATTTACCACGGCTTAAGTGGAAGCAATCTATCAAATCCGAACAAGGTGTTGATATGATATTATCCTCATGTTGCTGAGCGGCCTCTTTTGGGTGATTTCATCTGGAGTCACCACAGGAGCATATTCAATCCCATTTATATACCTTTCTTCCTCTCGTACCCTCTCTCTACCTCTCCCTGTTGGATCATGTTAAACACTTTGCAGAGCATTAAGCGATGGTGAGGATTTCACAGCGAGACGTGGCTTACAGCTCAATTGGTGTTACTTTGCGAAGCGGGCATGAAGTGTGGGAGTTTAGCGTGATAAGCTGATGAGGAAAAGTTTGTTGGTTCATAGCCACTGCTGATGATATGGCAAAATTATTCAAGAACTGTTCAGGTGTTTTAAAGGTACAAAACCAATAATTTAGTAATTTAATCTGCTAACTGTGGCAGAATTGTGAATGATTTTTCATCCAAGGTATACATATTGTTTTCTATATATTGAACATATTGCTTAAGAGCTACTTCAAAGAAAGACATCAAAAGTTATCGAGCTTTGTATTAGTATTGACTGTAGTATTGATTCTGAGGGCTTGCATTGCTGGAAGCCTCATCGCCTTACTAAAAGTAAGCAGTGATGATATTGCAGTCTTTGACCCCACGCCGTGCATTAATAAAGCCATATTATCCTGGATCATCAATCATCCTGGACTGTCGAATGCCTAGCATCATATTCTTCAAAATCTCACCCCCCTCCCCCAATGCCTTGTGCCAGTCTCTCCCGGTAATCGATCATGTTTGGCGCCTCTGTCTCTGGCATCGCTCGGGTGACCTGGCAGGGCAGGCGATGTCCTTCATTGCATCTGCCTCAGTTCCTCATTTGTGTTCATTTAGCCTGACATTAAGTGGATTTTTCCCCAATCTGTTTGCTACCTACAGCCCCCCGCTGACTGGCAGTGCTATTTATCATAATACTGACGGCGGTGCTCGCAAAGTCAAGGAATCGCCTTTGCGGCATCGCAGGGCAGGATTTGAGCCTCAACGCCAGATAGGCCTGCTGGGAAATAATGAGTGTGGAGGGGGGAGGATGGCAGCTGCTTGTATTTGAGATTTCCAGGAAATGTTCAGTTAAATTTCTTGCATTTTTTATATTGGGATCTGATTCATTTTCCCTTTGAGAGTGTCTGTGTGTATGTGTGAGTGTGCGGGTTCGGCAACAAAAACTGGTCCGCATGCATTTAGGGAAAGTGTTTTGGAAAGCAAGACAATCTGAACCAGGCTCAGTAGCTGTATGCTAAGGACTTAAATGGTAAACTCCTGCCAGAAAAATGAATGCGATCCTAACAGCTATGGAACGTTGAGCACATCTGGCAAGGGCACCTTTTATGTTCCCATTGCAAAGGGATCATCTCAGACTTCACCCACACTTCCTACATCCGCACTTATCTCATATAACCCTAAGCTCCTCAGGCGCATTCCAACTTATTTTTCAGTAAACTTTGCAACATCTGTTCGACGGCCGAGTCGAGGAAAAGTGCAATCCTCATTTCCGTGGTGCTCCACATCGATCAGAGGGAAAATGCTGGCACAGCTCTGGCCCTCAGCATGGCAAAAAATAAATAAATAAATAAATAAAGATGATTCAATCTTATCATGTACTTTAGTGTTGTATTAAGATTTAAAACATTTATTTCTATATATTGTTTTCTCAGAAAGACAAAAATCCTTCCAATGTGGTAAAATAATTGGACTCATTTATAGATTTGCCCAGGGCATTAGAAAATTTTTGCTTGTCAAGCACATGATGACCTAAAATAAGCTAAGATTTTGTACAGCTTTGTTTTCTACAACTGCAACATGACATACAATAAGAAGTTAAGTCTCTCAATAGGATTAAAAGACTTTTTAAGAAGGACACTTTTTACAGAGAGTGTATGTAGAGTCAGAGGAGGAGAAATTCTGCTGCGCCCACCATGAGCTGATATTGAGGGAGGCTGGGGCCGAACCCTGCTCTGCCCTTCATTGGTAAATACAGGAAAACACTGCTGCTCCTTGTCCGAAATGAGCAGAGTGAAAGAGCAGCCTTTGATGAACAGTGGGCGGCTCTGAGCTCACTTCCTCTGTGATTTCATTAATAAGCATGCGAAGGGACTCCCAAATGCCACTGCTTCAAAGTGGGAATATTTCATATCTAAGAGGGTGAGGAGCTTCTGGTGCAAAGAAAATTGTAACTCATTTATTTCTGACAATCTGAGCGCGACAAAGCACATTAATAAAAGCAAGCCCCCTTCTCAGGGGGAGAGACACAAGAGATTGTCCACAAACGATATTGAGGTAAACGCTGGCATGTGGGAACCTGAGTCAACCTGGCCTGTAGTGACTCAATGCCAAGAGCATTTTAATTGCATTTTGATATGTTAATGAAGAGTTGTGATACTGTATGTATTTGGAAGTGTACCTTAATGTTTGATTGGTGAAGCCCATGATTGCCCATGCTCAGACTTTAAGCCTTGGTTCACATTACCTGCCTCATTGTTCAACTCTGATTTTCTGCTCAGATCAGACTTGCCTATCTTGACGGTTCGCATTCATAAATTGCGAGTGACCTGTACCTTAGTGCAATGAGAATGTGCCTGTCTTCCAGCATGCATGTACACATTGATGCATAATTGCATGAGTCATCTGTGCCACTAACAACAAAAAATGTCATGCGTGAGAACAGTCATGATATTCAAACCTGATTTAAACCAAGAATAAGGACGCATTTAAGAAAAGGTATGGATGGCATTTTCCTGTGGAGAATGGCAGAGAGATTGTTAGGTGAACATGTCAGATGACTGGCATTTGCAGATTTACCGTTACCATGTTCAGCGGATGCGTACAGGAAAAAAACCTTGTAGATTTTGATATGACCATTTTTTTTCTTGTTACATGGCCAAATGTCAGATCTGTTTCGGATCTTGGACCACATATGAAAGTGACTCAATTCTAATTTGAAGATTGGAGTTAAAGATCGGATTTCTGTGTCCACACTGCCTTGAAAACATCAGATCAGCCATCATTATATCCAAAAATGTGAACACAACCTCAGGTCTTCTTTACGTAATCAATTGATTTGCAGTTGTAGTACTGTGAAATCATTGTTTCAGAAAAAACGTGAGCTCCACTTATTCACCCACATTGCCCTGAATTTAAGACGGGCTGGATAATTTCTGAGCATGAATAATATTGTGGAGGAAGTAAGTCTGGTTGTTATTTGATTTTGATGAAATATCCTGAAACATTTTGAAATGCTTCCAAATGTTGGCTCTGGTTCAGGTTCTGGTGCAATAGCTATATTTCCATACGGGCCAAAGAAGTTTGGCCTAAAGCAGTTTTTTTTTTTTTTTAAACTCATTTGTGTGTGTGTGTGTGTGTGTGTGTGTGAACAACTTCCTTCAAACTGATCACTGGTGTTGAAATGTGCTCATTCATTCAGTTGGCTTTGTCACAGATTATAATCTTCACACTTGGTCAAGATACTGTTTGCCCCATCTGGCTCTGATGTAATCAGACTATGATGAGAAATATAATGCTAAATTTAATAAATTGAATCTTAGTATAAATAAAAGGTAACATATGCTTCATTGTATTGTGGAAATGCAAGAAAGATGTGAACATGCTGTCCAGAAGACTCATTTGTTCATCTCAGTGATGACATCCGACAGTGTTTGCAGTGATGAGACCATGCACAAAAATGTTCTTTCATCAGTAAAGTCAGGGAGGACTTATTCAAAGGGTTGGGACCTGGTTGAAGCAGCTAGCCAGTCACGCTAAGCTTGATCTTGGTTGACGTCATATCTTGAGGGGTAGACTCCAGTGCAACATGCCACCTATACTGGAAGTTTGGGTTTGGTGTCGTTGACATAGAACAGGCAGGGTAGAGGTGAGGTGCCAAGCCCTGGCGCGCACGAGCACCAGCTGAAGGGGTGCATTTTTAGGGCAGCAGATGGCCATGGGATTCAGGAGGGAGATGGCAGGGCATTCTCTGGCACTGCGGGTGCAGACAGACATTGTTGACGTACCGACGTCGTCGAAAGACGTGCGGCGGGAAGGTGATGTACGTTTCTGGCGCTCCTAGCAGACGGGTATGCCGTGAAATGGCAGGCGCTATGTGTTGTGGTACGGTTTACAGCAGTGAGAGCCAGCCGCGAGATCAAGTGTAGGCCGGCGCGGCTGGCACCGCAGCGTTCTGGCATGGCCACAGGGACCTGCCCGTCTGACGGGCAGAGACGGCGGCCGATACCATCGCCATTTGAGCGAGGCGGAGCGACATTTCTCACTTTAATGGCCGTCTGTTATCGCTCAGCCTTGCCACAGAGACCAGCAAAGGGAACGCTCTCCGATTACAGCACAGAGGGTGTTGTGCTGCTCTGGACTGTCAGTCATGGCCAGGACAGCCTCCAGACTTGACAATAGAGGGTGTGGTAGATGGTTTTTGCACCCCGTGCTGATGTACAGCCTGTTTTTGACAGAGTGCGGCCCTGTTTTATGGGGAGGGGAGGGCACCGCATACTTATGGAGGAAAGGGCAGCGAAGCAGACCAGCGCTGCCCATCAGAGAACGCCCTAAAAGCACGACATTGATGATGAGATACTGGGGCATGGTCCACGTGACAGACAAGACAGGAGCATACTGGCCGTCTGCAGTAAAGGAGGCATCGAGACCTTGTAGCTGCCGGCTACGCAGGCTGTTTAAAATGGGCAGCCTTTTAGACAGCGGATCGGAATTTGTGTCCATCAGTGTGAACAATGAGAAGTGACAGCCAAATCCATCCATCTGTTATCTAACCCTCTTACTGATGGTCAGGGTTACGGCGGGGCTGGGGCCTATCCCAGCATGCAGTGGGGGAGAAGCAAAAACACCAATGTTCAGTATTCTGAACTATTCTCTAATTCATCAAAGGGATTCCACGCCATTCACCATATCTTGTGGCAATTTAGAACCCACAATTAGCACAATTAGCCTCACATGCATGTCTTTCATTTGTGGGAGGAAATACCCACTGTGCCACTGTAATATTATTATTATTATTATTATTATTATTATTATTATTAATAATTATTGTTGTTGTTACTAAATTATTATTATTATTATTATCATCATCAATAATAATAATACTAATAATGACACATTGGCAGTTGCAGTATCCCTCCAGTGCCATGTAGTGTATACTGCATTAAATGTAAATTCTTCAAAGCACTTTTATATATGTTTATAATCAATGTTGTTTTACTATTTTTACCAAAGCAATCTCCATCTAAGTCTCTGTTATTGGGCCGGGGAAGGGCTTATTTTCCTTCATTAATCTAATTCCATGAAAAATTAATAAGACCATTTAGTAGATGCATCTGGAAAAAAAAAATGTACACACTATATTTACATTTCATTTTCTGTATATCACCAATTTGTATTTATGTATGCCCCAGTATCTAAAAAAGTGAAGCAACTGTTTTGAACCGAGTTCGGTTTTGCATTGCTTTCAGAAAATTGTCATGTGGTTTATATTCTCATATGGCTTTACAAATTACGTAGTATTTTTTTCACGTGCTAGTAATAATGGAACATGTATTTCATAATCTTATGCCTGAGAAGGTGCAGGAATGCAGTTTACTTCAGGTTGTTAATGGTATTTGGATTTGGTGCAGTGTTTTACATTCAGTGATTGATATTTCTATCATATGTGACTTGACATAATGTGATACATAATGTCGGTGGACAAGTAATCATGCAATGCAGCCCCATGGGTTTTATACTGCTGACATGCTTCTGTGCATGCTCGCGCGCGCATGTGTGTGTGTGTGCGTGTGTGTGAACTCTCAAATGTGCGTTTTAAAGCCAGAGTCCATCAACATCATTTGGCAATGCACAGAGTTAACTATAGCTGTGGGCAATGGGACTTTTTCGGAATTAATTATGAGGCAGAGAAACAATCCCTCAGGGTTACTGGTGCTACGAGGGGACTGAGTAAAATGTGTGTGTGGGTGAATCTTAGTCTTTCCTTCCTCCAAACTGTTTTTACTTCTGGACTAATTTGCACCCTGCTTTTCTGAGCTGTGTGTTGCACCCGCATCTGTGTGTGCATCCTTGTGTTTGTGCGTGTGTGTATATGTGTGTGTCTATGCGCATTATTTGTGTTTGTGGGTTTTATGTGTAGAGAGAGAGCGTATGTTTAGTGTGTGAGGGCTTTCACGCGTATGTCTGTTCCTCACTCTCAGGTAGGAGTATGGCGTGTGCGGCCAGATGTTGGGTGTTTGTGAGAGACGGTGAACGTGAGCAGACTGCCTGAGGACCGGATGCTACCAGTAGGGAGGGATGAGAGTGGTGCTTTGGCTCAGGGCCATGGCAGTTTAGTGTGACGGAAGGCCGATTGCCTCCATGCATTTCCGACACTGATTAGTGGAGCCACAGGCACATGTCTCTGGGATGGCACTCATATAGTCGCAGGCCGAGCACAGCACAGCCTCCACAGCTGGGACAGGAGTAGATTGGACAGGCGCGCATGAGAATTTATGAATTTTAAGAGTGCGCTGTTCCACAGCTCATAGTTAAAAATGGCAACAAGATCACTGTAATTGAGAAACAAAGGAAACATCAGCGCAAAGCCTGTTATCCATTTATCTAGCAGTCTCCTTCTGGAACCTTTCAAAAGAGTAATGAAATAAATTCACTAGTGTATAATAACTGTTAAGAAAGATGACCACAGTGGTCCAAGGAGTAAGTGAGAATAAGGTAATTTTTTTTTTTAGTTTGTCCCAGGTCTTGGTGTTCTTGACAGGACTGCGCTGAGGAGTCCTTGGGTGACAATAAGGACTGCAGGGTCTGCCACTGTTTCAGAGTCACATGACTTCACTCTGGCTGTAATTTCTTTTGACATGTTGCTCTGAACCTCAGGCTCCAAACATGTGACAGCAAATGCATTTATATTACCCAGGGACAATTAGATTTCACTCTCGCATGCAATTAGTATGGCTCCGGTAATATATGATGAGAGTGGGGGGTGAGAGTGTTTCGTGCATGTGTCTATGTATGTGAGTGTGTGTGTGTGTGTGTGTGTGTGTGTGGGTACGTATGCATGTAAGCTCACATGAGTAAAATAGAAAGCTAGACTGGAGGGAAAAATGGGAATTAAAAAGACTAGAGATCACATGAAAGGAATAATTTGACACCATGAAGGAGAAAGAAAGATGATGTGAGAGAGCGACTGTAGAAATGGAAAAGAGGGTATTCTCATTGAAAAAATGAGGAAGTGAGGGGGGGGAAGATTGGCGGTGATGTGCATACACATCCAGACCCTTCTGTCCGAAGGCTATGGCGAGGGACGGCAATAAAAGTTTGTGAGGCGAGCTGGAATGGGTAAATTAAAAAAAGCCTGGTTCTCCCCTGACCGGACCAGGAGAGGCCTGACTTCCGTACCCCAGAGGAAATAAAGAGTGAGAGGATTTATTGGCATCCCGGAAATTATAAAAGGACTGTCACACTTGATCAGTTCGTCACTGTGTGATTTGTGGATTTGGCAATGGTAAGGTTGCATTATCTCCAGGCCCCCTCTGGGACTTCCAGCCTGCTATTGTGCCTATTCAATTTGCACAGTTCATACAATGGTAAGGAATTCACTGAGAATCGTGGCATTGGCAATTCCCATATAATCCCCTCATAAACTTCAAGTATCTCAATTTCATCACTCGTCATTTTTATCACAGGCTGAGCAATTGTGAGGACTTGGGTTGTACAGTGTTCAACAAGCCCCTTTACTAATGCTAAATAAAATAATAATGAATTTAATATGAACCCATTGCTCTCGGGTACGCATGCAGATTTTTTTGCAAAGCAGGGTTCATCGCTCTGTGTTTCTAGTGGGTGTGTAACTGCCGTGTCGGCGCGCCAGGGGCCATGAATCATGCGCTTCCAACTCAAAGGCATTAGTGACCTGCTGCATGTTGTTCCACCATGGATATCGACTCCAGATAAAAGATACAGCCCCTCTCTGAGCTGAAAATGGTAGTAAAAAAGTAAAAAATAAAAAAGAGCACAATTCCCACAGTCAGCATGCCCATTGAATTCTGGAGCCATAACCAGGGCCCATATTGATTCCTCCTCTTTTCAAAGTCGACGAATCTTTTGTATCTGGGTCTAGTGCACCGTGGCTGAATAAAACATATCCACTGACGGACACTCTTTCGTAGAATGACCTGCCGAGCACTCACTGAAATGGACCTCAGGTGCTGCTCAGCTACCAGCTGAGAGTGTGTCAGCATGCGTGTTCGTGAAATGTGTTTGCGTGCGTTTGAGTATGTATGAGTCATTTGTAAGGCTGTATTTTATTCATACTTGTATTCAGTTTCCCAATGCATTTCTCCATCTGTCTCTCTTTTCTCTGTCCTTTCCGCCTATTCAGATAATCTCTGCTTTCCACTGTTTGAGACTCTGTTACGCAGTTCTTTGGATTGACTTGGCTGATCATTTAACCTTTGCACAGCCTGTCATACCTGGCTGGTGCCTACTTAATTTTGTCTTAGAGAAGTGAAGAATTCAAGTTGGAAAACATGCTTATGTTCTTGTCCCAGTATCCATATTCTAAACCTTAACGTTCAATGTCTGGGCTATGCACTTCCATACCTATTGTCCCAGTCCTAGTCTACCAAACCCAGTTTTCTAAGATCAAAATCTACATCTTTGTTTCCCTCAACATACCTAGGGGTGGGAATCGAAAACCGGTTCCGACTTAGAACCGGTTCCAATTGATCGATTCCATCGGAATTGTGCACCTCCAATGTTATCGATTCTTCCTAACGATTCTTTCATTTTCCAGCACGACGTCACGTCGCATCCAAGCGGCAACCTGCGGGGCTGACTGTGAAGCAAATACGGAAGTGCCAAAAGCTGCAGCTATTCGAATGGCCACTTGAGGCTGACTGCAGAAAGGAGTCAATCCCCATTGACCTCCATGTTTAAAAGCCCAATTTTACAGCAAAAATAAACATGTTTACAGCTTGGCTCAAAATACGGTTTTGGTCTCTATGGATAATTTTCCCTTCCGTGAAAACTGTGGAGGGAATGCATTTTTTGTCACTCTACTGTTTACATTACATAAAGGCTTAAATTTCTGCATAATTAAGGCTGTCTTCTCATCCGGTTATGTTGTGGCTAAGATAGAGCACAGGCCTACACGGCCCCGTGCTGTAGAGTAGGAATGCCAAGCCCTGCCGCGAACCACGGGCCTAGCCTGGCTTTCTGCGGGAGGGGGGTTACTACAGCTCGGCTAGCCTAGCCACTAACCCTTGGCCTTTTCTAGTCGTCTGTGAGCCGTTATCCTACCTAGGCTCATTCAAGTCACGGAACTTGATCCATTGGCAGCGTTTCTGACTGGAGATTTTTTATCGAAAAATCAGGATGATAATGTCTTGCTGTGTGGTTAGGAGTCTGTGGTCTATTTTCTAAGGTGATGGAATTCTAATATTATTTCATATAACATAATATGTCAACACAAAGTAGCATTAGTTTGTTCACTAGCCAGCTAGCCAGAGAATGAATACAGTAATTCCCCACTTACTTTTTTGCCCAAGATGTCTAGCTGTGCCAGCGGGAGTGTGCGCCTGCCACAGTTATTATACTGGCATGAAGCGAAATAATTGCATAACAGAAAATTGTCTGAATTTAGGGTTAACATACTTTTGAACAAAAGGTTTCAGACAGGGGTAGGAAACCCATCACGGCTTCCCTAACAGGTTGCCAACGTCGCATGCTAGTCAGCTATAATATTAGAACCACGATAGCACGCTACCAAATGACGGGGCTCCTTAGCTGATTCCCCGGAGTATTTGGAGGGCTTGACCGGAGATTGCTGTGGTTATACACTCAGTAGATTCACACAGCAATATCTTATATAACTGTATTCGCCACCAATGGATTCGTTCCATTTTCAGTGTGATGACTGATGCGGTATCACTGTAAATAGAAAGGCTAGCTAGCAAGCTATAAAGCTAATTTAACATGTCCCACGTTATCTCACAAGCTAGCTAGCTGTCACTAAATATGTTTCTACATTTAAGTCCATCATCCACAAGCTAGCTAACAGCATTAACCTAACTAATAAGCCAGACGGCAACTGAAAAGTGTCACTAACTAGCCACGTTCGGATATATTTGCTGTTGCTAAGAGTAAAGGCTTTTTTCCCGAAAGTTACATCAATTTTACGACGCCATAAAAAAAAAGTTGCACGTCGCAGTGGTATCGTTAGCTAATATAAAGGTCAGAGATTAGCTGAGCAGCTGATATAATAACCATGGAGCCTAGGAGCCAGACACCCAGCTGTGTTAGCACTGATGAGCCCACGTATGCTGCCTACAGTAACCAATTAATTCAGCAATTACCGAAGTCAAAAAATTTGGGTGATAATACTTGTGATCAGAATGAGCGAGAGTGAGGTAGGAAAATAAAGGTCCATCAGGTTTGTTGGTAAGCTTACGTAATGCAATGTTATCGTTTGGCTGGCCATACTACCGTTAATGGGACCTGGCTAAGGTGCGTACAACTCAAGAGCTAAGCCGAGCACCCGGGGGATACTGATATTCAGTGAGCCAACCACTGCAACTTCCCAGCGGTGTACAGCGTTCTTTGTGCTGCTGCCTCATGGATATGAACAACGCTCGTTTCGCAACCGCTTCACGAATATAAACGGCGGAAGACTGTGTAGAACTACTTTTTTCCCCTCAAAAAACTACTCAGGAATCGTTGGGAGAATTGATAAGGAATTAGATTGATAAGCGGAATCGACAATGGCATTGATTTTTGATAAAATCTTATCAATTCCCACCCTTAAACATACCAACAACATAATACGGAATTTCTCGGCGCATTGCCTGATTATTTATTCCACATCCCTAATCCACACTCTAATGCTCGGCTGCAGCACCACAGTGTATGTTCTCTGCCATTTCAGCCTGCATCAGCCGCACCATCACTCTCTGTCACTCACCTTTTTCCCCTGTTGGGTGATTGATCACAGCCAAGCTCGGCACCACCAGTAGTGCTTCCACTGTGTTTAGAGCCAGCCTGTGGCAAGAGCTGCTTTCAAGTCCAGCAGTATGGATTTTCCTTTGACAGTTAGGTTTTATCAGTTTAAACGAGAATATTATGTCAGAAACTACCTGTTTGAGTCAGATTATAAAGAGTTTTTGCTGATTTTGGTATTCAGAAAACATAAAATTTCATGCTTGTTTTCATTCGTCTAAAATCCTGGAAAACATGGTTAGTAAAGATCCATCGATCAAAATTTCTTTCATTGACTAATGTCGATGTAAACTAGACTCTAGAATTTACTATGAGTCAAACAATAAATTCATTTCTTTATGGGCTTGTTGGCTATTCAAAAGCATGGTGGCTGTTGAGAGGCGTGAAATACACATTGTTATCCAACAAAAATCTTGCTCAAACTGAATAAATTGGATCAGTTGGAATAACTGACGTGCGAAGCAGGTTCGCAGAAGAGTCTTATCCATGACGATAATGAGGGAAAGACCACATTGTTGCATGTTTCTTCCAAAATGTGAACTGAAGCTTGCGCCCTAGACTGCCTTGGGTTTAGGGGCTCTGTGTGTGTGTAGTGTATAGGGCTGAGGCTTATCCCCGGGCAGCGCGAGCGTCATTAGCCCCATATCGGCACCGTAACGACCACAGCGGCTCAGCATCACTGGGGATGCGCTGTCCAGGCAACCGCTACGGCCCCAGGCCCTCAGGTTCGCTGATCAGAGCAAAGGTGCAGGTTCCAGGAGCTTGTGGCAGCATAATGAGGACCGCTGGGTATCGTTTAGCCAGGCCTCACTAGCAAGGAGGCCAGCCAGAGCCGAGCCCCGCAGGCAGGCGAAGCACGAACAGCCCAGTCTCCTCTCAGAGACAGCAGCCAGAATTCTGAGCAGCAGCTGGCTGCAACACATCCACATCTATGTGCATTAGTACAACCGCGATTGTGTTATTTTTTTGTTGCCGTAATTCTCGCGTCCAGTCTCTGTCTTGAGCTGCAGGTGATGTTCTTCCCCAAAGGGCGAGGGATTTGTCAGCCTATTTATTGCTCTTTGTGGAGACAAATCACAACATCACCTCATGGTGTCCTTGTCTTCTTTTCTCCAAGTGCTCTGTAAGTGGCAGGAGGTCCTGGAGGTCAGTTTTTACATTCAGAGAAAGAGAATGGCAGGTGTATGCGCATCTATGTATGTGTAAACTAATTAAATATGTACACCTGTTCTTTTGTAATATATGTATATTTTTGTGCACTTGAGCCTGTATGTGTTTGCTTGTGCATACATTAGGCGTGGGCATGTTGTATTTGTGTGAGTGCCAGTTTGATTAAGTCATGAAGGAGGCTGAAACTGTCCTTCCATATATAAAAATGTGAAGAGGCTAAACGGGCTGGCAAGCTCTCGTAGAAGTGACAGACTCTTGAGCTTTCTCAAATTAATTGGCGCACTGTAGCGGTCAATAAAGGTTTGCGGAAGACCTGCGAGACGAGTTGCCAAGCCCACGCCACCCCGGAATTGAAGTTTTAAAGCCTTCTTGGTCAGCTTGCAGAAACAAAGCTTGCCCTGCCATGGAAATCAATGAGCTGCGCCTGCCTTAAACATTGGACAGTGTCTTTGCAGGGATTCACCCTGGTGCATCTTGCTGTAAGGAGCCAACTTCGATAGGAGCACAGAGCACGTTAATTATGTTCTCCATACACAATGGACTGTGCCATGCGGTACTCAGTTGCCCCACTTTGCAAGCAAGATGGAACCAAATGGAAGGCTGGGGCAGGTTGTATTAATGGGCATGGGATTATGTTTTTTCATGCCCTCTCCACATATGGCTGGGGGCATATAGGGTTACCCTCGTCCGTCCATGCGGCCGTATTGGGTTGATCATGTTGATAGTGTTGATAGGGGGTATTGTTTATTCACTTCTCAACATAATTCATTGAACTTATACATCTGCCTTGAAGGGACAATAAAGATATGCATCTCATATCTTGTCTCTGAATTTTTGAAATTTTGATGATTTTTTCAGGTGTTTGAACTTAGGTAAAATTATTATTATTATTTTTTTTTAATTTGGCATCTCCAATCCCAGCCGAATCTGGAATGCCCAATTGGTGAACTATGTACAAGGCTTGCTCGTATGCGACCCCTTGCTGCCAATATAGGAGAGTGTAGACAGTTCGCGGCTCTCTTCCGAAGCACGCACCTGTCAGCCACCGCTTCTTATACACTCATTGGTTGAATCTTCACAAGTTCAGAACGAGGGCGGAGGATACCCCGACATGAACAGACTTAGAATCCTCCTGACGAGCGCCCGTCTGGTCAACAGGAGGCGCTTGAGCAACGAACAAGGCAACTATTATTTTCCCTTCCGGCAGTCCTTCCCAATTTGCAACCCTGTAGCGCAATAGCCAATTGTGCGCTACTCTGAAAAAGCTGCCGACCACTGCCGGCTGGTACGAAGCGGGGATCGAACCCGCGACGTGATAGTCACTTCTGCTTCGCTACGCGATGCTTTACCGAGTGAGCTATTCGGCAGCCCAGGTAAAAAATTTTAAACTTTTCCTCTCCCTTTGCTGTAATACGAGATAAAATTTATCCACTTCTCCTCAAAAACTGCTCAACAGAATTCATTGAGCTTATACAGTACATGTGCTTTTATAGGGACCCAAAAGGTCTGCATCTCCGACACATTCTCACTCCGACTCATCATATAGTGATACTATCTGACCAAGCGTCGATATACGACGCGAAAGGAGGCTTTTAGCAGTCTTATTTGACGGTTACGGTTAGGGTTCAGGTTAAGGGTTGGGGGTTCGAGGGTGGGATTTGTTTCAAACTGGCATCAAATAAGGATACCAAAAGCCTTCTTTTGTGTCCTGTATTGACACTTGGTCAGGTAACGTCACTATATGATGCATTGGGATAAGACTGGGCTAGCATCTCATTCTTTGTTTCTGAATTTTTCCAAATTTTGAGGATTTTTTGGGTGTTTGAAAGTAGGCAAATTCTTACGGACACAAATTTTCTAGTTTTGTACAGAATGTCGAGTATTTATCCTCCGTTGTTATCCAAGAGCACAGGGTGTCACTCAGTCAAACCAAGTTTTCAAACCAACATTTTTAGAGACAGATAAAGTTTAGGTCATCACTCAGGCAATGAGACAAACAGAGAGCAATTTTATTCTTCAGTAGTGCTTACCTGGTACTTTTTTTCCTGCATACATTTCAGAGTTTTTAGGGTCGCATATAAACCAGTAAGCTGTGAATGAATATGATTCTGTTAGTTCTAATGACAGCTGAATTTGGAGCGATGCTCTGATGTAAGCGTTTGCTTGCTCGCGGGGGTCTACAGACCCTAAAGCACAACACAAAAAAAATCATTTGTTTTCCTTTTTTGTCATCATTTACTGAGTATAAACACCACACATTTTTCATGAAGTTAATTTGATGCATTACCTGACACATAAAAATTGCATACAATGAAAACAAGGGGACCTCTCTCAAATAATCAGTGTGGGGGGCAGGTGCTCCATCATCATAAAAAAATTGGAAATGACACTTAATTTGCTTATATTTTAAAAAATTTTGTTGAACATTCTATACTTCCCTCCATCCAGGGTTATCGCATGCAGTTCTCATATCCCTGTCCATACTCCATAGAATAGTTCCAGGGGAACATAGGTGCCGAGAGTATTAATTCCCCTCTCTCTCCACCCCACAACCAATGAAATACTAAATATAATCTTTTCCACATGGAAATCTCACAAATATGAGGTAGGAAACAGAATTGCACGTTAACCATTGGACCAGAGCCTGTCTGACAGATGGAATCTGAGTATATTCCCACAATGACTACAGCCATTTACTGGCATTAGAAACACATTTGCAATGGTGTCAGAGGCAGTTCAGCTGAGCTCACCAGAGCGTTCTCATGGGGATTTACAACATGCCGAAAATGAAACCTCAATGTGCCCTGTTAATTTACTCAGGTTTTATGGAAGTAATTTTTGTATCCCATTGAAAATGAAAAATGGGTGTCCCACAAAATAAAAATGAGATGAAGGAAAAATAAATAACCAAACTGCTGAAGGGATTACCACGTCATTGGGTCTCTGAATCTGTGCAGTCAGTGACCGGAGTGGCTGATTTTCTCACACAATTACAGCCTGTTGTATAATTAACTGTCCTGCTCCATGTGGCTGTTTGCTTTTGCTGCATTACATTTTAATTTTTTAGCATAAATAGAGTTAATAAATAATCAGCTTTTTGCTCTGTGTTTCACTCATTTTGTCAGTGATATACATCAATCAGATGCTGCTTCAAATAAACAAAAAAAAAGAATAAATAAATGCATGTGTGATCCTGCTCCTGTTATGGAGTCAAAAAATTAAATGATCTATTTTAATGATAGAATACCATGTATTTGAATACCTGTATTGCTTTGAGACTTCATGTTGGACTCAAAGATTTTGGGTTCTCCCTCCAGTCGGTTAATAGAAGCAATCATGTCGTCAAGGATTGGGGAGGATATTGTTGTACATTAACATGTATGCCTGAGCCACTTCAGCTTAAGAGTTATGGTGCAAACATGTTTAAGCATGTAATGATACAGCAGTCAGTGGAATACTCATTGTTTTTTGGCCTGGGTAGAGAACTTCCATTTCTTTTGGGTGAAGAATTAATTATTCATTTTGATACATTCAAAATAATGATCCAAGGAGGTACACAAATTCAATCTCCATTAAGCTCCAAAGTTGAAGCTGTGCTTTATTGGGAAAGCTAGGTGAAGGACATTTCCATGATGAATGACTGTGTTTCCATGGATACCTGTTTCCCTTGAATTATCAGTGCTTTGATGATGTAGTTGACTGTACAAGCTCGATGAGGCTCGATTGTAGACATGTTATGGCGAGTACCAGCCTCCACTGTTCATTAATCCTGCATGACTTGAAAAGCTCTCTGACAGAATTGTTGTTTGGTTGGTTTTTTACAATAATTTGCCGCGATAAAGACATTTTACTACTGAATGAAACATTTTACTTATCAGAATCTCACATTTTTTTTTTTTTTTTTTTGGTGATGATTCAAGTCTAAGATTAAATTGAATTTGTATGAACAATTAGGCACCTGCTATCATATTTCATCTCAAATAAATTCTCATGCTAGCATTACTGGAGCTTTAGCATTCTACTTAAAATGCCTGCCGGTAAGTAGGTTTCAAACGCTGGCACAGCCAGGTAGGGAGAGGGTGTTCATTGCTGAGCAGAGTCTGACTGAGGGTAATGAAGAGGTGAAAGATGAGCAATACATTTTGCTAATGACTCTTATTTTGAGAATGAATGATTGCTCAACCTGTAATGATTTGTTACTCTTATCTCTGAGACTAATACCTCCATGCCTTCTTCTATTATTGTGGGAAGAATCTTTTAAGCTGTGGGAATATGAACATATTCAAAGAATGGCATGGGAATATCAAGTGACAGCAGTTAGATTTATGAGCATTTGAAGAGTGAAACAATTTTCATCATTTTGGCTCATTACACCTACGAATTTTTAATGAATCAATAAAGATCAATGAATCTTCATCAATGAATTGGATAAGCAGCTTGCCAACACTAATAATTTTCAAAACAGTATGGTAATGGCATAGCTGCGAGTTTGCCTGGCTAAAAGCAATAAGTTAAAATCAGCAGCTTACTAAATGTCATCACCTTAATACTATAGTTTGACAGTACAGGTTAGGCTAACTCGTTTAATGAACACAAATAACCATAGTATAAAATAAGGCACAGGTTAGGCTAACTCGTTTAATGAACACAAATAACCATAGTTCAAAATAAGGCACAAGTCAGGGTCACCCTTCAGATGAAGTGTTGCTCATAAAGGCTTTATACAGCATGTATAATGCCTTCATAAATGAGACATAATGTCCTCATAAATCATACAAAAGTAAATGTCATGCTTTGTAAAGGGTGAAATAACACATCCTTATTCAGCATGTGATGCCAGATGTGACAATGACAATGTCACTTAGCTGACAATGTCACCCTTTATTGCATTTAGCCACTAGCTAAGTGACATTGTCAGTTATATGACATCTGACATGCTGAAAAAGGATGTGTAATTTCACCCTTTATAAAGCATGTAATTTGCTTATGTATGTATGTACAGAGGAGACCAGTGATCAAAATATATATATATATATATAAATTGGTTATGTATGTTATTGCCCGCATACAGTAAAAACAGCCTCCCAATATATCTTCTCTTGGCCGACCTGTATTGGCCGAATTCAGCACGTGCACAAATCACCATTGGCAACTGTGGCATTTGCTCTCTTCAGAGAAGCAGACGACAGTCGCAGACCTAGCATTTAAGCTCTTTAATGACTCTTGAAGTTACGTACTTCAGAGGCCATAGTCATAATATTGCCATGATAGCACAATATACTTCACCAATTAATAAAATTATTATAAATTGCTTATTTTCGCATTGCCTTGGTATTGGCCTTTCAGTTGCGGTAACTGTGGCATTTGCTCTCTTCAAAGAAGCAGACGACAGTCGCGGACCTAGCATTTGGCTCTCTAATGAATCTTGAAGTCGCGTACTTCAGAAGTCATAGTCATAATATTGTCATAATAGCACAACATACTTCACCAATTAATAAAGATATTATAAATTGCTTATTTTCGCATTGCCTTGGTATTGGCCTTTGGGTCACGGTATTAGCAAATACGGTGACCCTCAGGCCAATAACAAGGCAATACGGAAAAAAGCAATTAATAAGATATATATATATATATATATATATGTATGTATGTATGTATGTGTGTGTGTGTGTGTATCTATATATATATATATATATATATATATATATGTCTGTATGTGTGTTTGTGTGTGTGTGTGTGTGTGTGTGTGCTATATATATGGGGGAGCCCAAGGGGGGGGAATCGATTTCCAGTCATAGGGCCCAAAATTGCCAGCGGCGCCCCTGGACTGAATCAAAACAATTCAACAAAGAAGTGGGCCAAAATTCCATCACAGTGAAGCAAAATGTTTGTTGGCAGTACTACTGTTTCCAGCAAGCGAAGCATAAACAGTTATTAGTTTCAGAGGGGCTATTATTTTTTGCATGGTTGATATTGATTTTGAGTTACTGTTTTCATCTAATGAATGAAATGCTCATTGAAAAGCCACATTTTGCATTAACTAACACTGTATTAGTCTTATATTAAAAGGAGTTGGATGATCTGAGCCATTTAAATATGACAAATAAGAAAGAAATACAACATTGTAGAAGAAATTAGGAGGGAGGCAAATATTTTTTCACGGCATTGTAGATGTGTAATTTTTCTCAGTTTCAAAATGTATTTGAATAAAGAAAGGAAAACATTTTAATGTGTCATTTGAGAGTTGCTCAACTTACAGAGGTTTTAAGTAGCTACCAAAAATGCACTAGACAAAGGGAAACTAAAAAGCATCCAAAAGCCACATGACTTAGTTATCTGGATAGTCAAAAAAAAAAAAAAAAAAATCAAAAATCAGTATATTGTGATACATATTGATATCATGCAGTGCTGTTGCTTGGTACGCGTCCTGCGTCCCTGACGCATTAAAATCTGGAAGGACGCAGTAAACTCACTATCCATGCGTCCCAGGGACGCACCTCATTTTTCCCATGAAAAACGATACATTGGGCCGATTTCACAAAAGCCTTTTAAGGTTTACACGCGGATAATTTTCTTAATCGCGCGTTTAGCATGAGTTTAATTTTAATCACCGTTTCACGAGGAGCAACTGTTCGCGTGCGTCTAAATATTTTAAACGCCTGCGGTAAAATAACAAAAGAAAACTTAAACGCTCCTGAAGGTTTGTTTAACTCGCGAAAACTACTACCACAGACTGATTTGCACTTAAATAAGTGACGCCAACATGCCTTCATCTGGTTTCCTGGTGGATTTTGAGCAAGACTTGCACCTTTTCTGGAAAAGAAATGCATAAATAAAATAAATGAAATGAATGCATAAATTAGTTGCTTTCTTCAGTTTCCGAATCACTGAATAGAGGGGTTTTGCAAGGCCACGTTTTTTGTTTGCATCTACGTTTACATTTTCTAAAAAGGCTACCGTGAGTGAAGTCAGAACTGCATTTTTACTCTTCACCGATAATGGAAGCACAAATGAATGTGTGAAATCATCACGAATGCCGAGGATGAAACAGTGTTGGTGAAGGATGCGTCTGACGTCAGCATCTTGCTCAAGTCCACAGGACACGCAAAGCAAGTTTGACATTCTTTGAAGCTTAGTGAAATTCTCGTTACGTTTTCTTTGCTGACATCTCTTTGCAAAATGCGTGTCCACAACGCAACTACCCTTACATACGGGATTATTAACCGTTAACGACAATTGGAAATGTCCATTATGCAGTGGCAGGTTGTCATAATTTGACCGCACCCGTTTAGTCTGGGGGCTAAATGCAAGGTTATATGCGTGGAGTTAAACGTGCGATGATCCCATCTTGTGAAATGGTGTTTAAACGCCCGTTAAGCTGTCCGCGTACAACGGCATTTTAACATGCGTTTAAAATTTAAACGCATGTTGGTTATACGCATACTAAAATGCTTTTGTGAAATCGGCCCATAGTGAACAACAACTCGTTTTTAAAATGACAGTAACTAGCAAAGGAAACCTTGCTGTCTGCAAACCAGACAAGTGCTGTTTCAACCCTCTCGCCACAAACATATCTGCATCATTTAATTTTTCTCAACAGACTTTCCACTGTGGTAGTTAAGTTTAATTTTTGTGATAAAAGTTTCACAGTGATTGACTCAGTTCATTTGATTTAGTTAATGTTCAGACATGAAGATTTTGGTGTTATTTTGGTGACAATTAATTTGTTGACTCCCTCATGGTGATGAGAATGTTTTGTTTATGTGTTAAAATCAGCACTTTTATTGATAATTTATTTTGGTACTACAGACACCATTTTGTTTTCATTTGAATTTTAGTAATTTATTTTGGTGCTATTTATGTTGCTACAAAAATGCTATTTTATTTAAATTTTGTATGTCATGCCACTGTGACAGTTGTTTTGCAATAAACTTTTCAGATTTGGAATTTTATTTGTTTATTTTCAGATACATTTTGAACATACATGAATATATCCGTTAATTATAACCATATCATACCATACCACCAAAGGAGTTTCACACTACAATTTAAGAGATAAAAGAATATAAGAAATAGAAAGAAATAATTTTTTCATTGGGGACCCATTGAATTTCCCAGGGACCCACTCAAATCACCACCTGTGGGTCCCGGGGACTCACTAAATTGAAAACCTATCAACATCACTGTCATGGTAAAAAAGTACTATATTGTGAAACAAGCTTTTGGCCATATCGCCCAACCTTACTTCAGGCAGTGATGCAGAAGGCCATTTTGGACCATTTACCCAGCTCAAGTTTTTCTTCAGCGGCAGCACGATTACTTATCAAGAATCCTGCGCTCCCATGCTTGACCGCTTGCATCTCAGCTCTCCCTATGAAAAACCACTCAAAAAAGTACTGAGTCATTTAATATGAATTATTGAATCAGATTTCAAAACCTAGAGGCTCCTGTTGAGGACAGGAATGGTAGCCTGCTGTGCTTGTTATTGTCCATAAAAAAGTAATGCCCTTCTCTCCTCAGAGAGAGTAAATGAGGAATTGCCATGAAATTTACACTTTTAAAAAAAGTTCAAAATAAAACAAATGGAAAAAAAACATGACATCAATGATGGCTTTGTCCCGTGAGATTGGAGAGGAGGGGTACTGGGCCTGCAAGTTCAAAACCGCGCTATACGCAGGGTGATGCAGGCCGCCCCATTTCAAGACGAGTGCTAATGTGTTTCAGAAATCGTGGACGAATATCAAACGATGATGCAAGTTTCATGGAGATGGAAATTCAAAGGGGCCTGGCTGCTTTTAACTTGGTCGTCTCTTTCCCTCTGGTTTGCGGCAGTTAAAGAGCCTGTGATGTCTACATTCTCCTGCGGAGTGAAGCCTGCCGAGCAGGGAATGGGCTTTATTCTGATCGCTGCAAATGTTGGCTTGCCACGGCTCGGGTTCAAAGAGGCCTCGCTTTAATGAGGTTAACTGCAGCTCTGATTAAGAATGGGATGCACAAACAAGCATTTCGTCAAAGCCAGAAAGGACCAAAATGGCCCCTCACCCCACTCGCACCCCTCGTCTCTGCTCATCGATAAGTGAAAGCTTGAATCAAAGTGCTTTGAATCAAAGTGAATTAACAATTTGTATGTTATTATATTTTTTCTTTCCAAAATGCACTTTCTTCACCACATCTACAGCTGTAGTTCAGCTGTAGTGAAAAGGGAAGGCTTGTGGATTGCTTCTCCAGTTGACGCGATTGTTCTCAGTGCGGTGATGTACTCTTTGGTCTAGAAGCCAATCACCGTCATCCTTAACAGACTGGCTGTAAGAACTGAGGGATGATGTCTAATTGGCTATAGGGTGGGCTTTAGTCAGAATATTCTTCTCTTCTTTCAGGCATTGTAACTGTGGCCAGCAATGTGTTTGGCTCAGCTACACGTGTGTCCCCTGGGTTTCATATAACAGTAAAAATTTTTCACATGCGCGAAGATAGGAATCTACAAATCAGCCAAGCCAAAATCGCTCTGCAGTACTTATCAGAGGCAGATTCAAAACAAAGAGAAAAATTATGCAACAGGGAAAATTTTCAGAGCTTAAAAGCTTAAAAAAAAAAAACTCTGGCCCTGACGGAGGCGCATGTAAGCAAGAACAGAAGCAGAAACCATTGTAACATTTTTTCCAGCCCCCAAGCATGTGGTCTTCACCTCGTACCTTCTCCCCCGCAATCTCACTGCCCCTCTCTTCTCTCTGTGCTTTTAACTCACTCCTCATCTTCTTACCTCCTGTTCATATGGAGCAGTCGTCTGCATGGTCAATTTATTGCGAGGAAAGAAAGATGGAGAGAGAACATTGGCAAACTAGTCTTCATACTCCAGTACTTTGAGCTTTTATCAGTAGAATTGTACAGTGTCAGACATATTTTAACATTTTTTTTTTTTCTTGACAACAAATTACTTTTTTTCGCAATAACTGTAGAAATTGAGGTTTTGCAGTCATTTTATACGGCTGCAGGATTTTCTTTGATAAAGAAATATAAGCCTTTAGGTTTTTTATGTGAGTTTTAGTAATTTTCAAAACATTTTCAAATGGTCTGATTTTGTATCCGTCAACAGTTGAGTTGTTCTTATTACAATTCATATCAAATGTCGTTAAGTCATTATCAAAGTAAACCTGCAGCCTGCAAAAAGAATGTCAGTCAGCATATAAAGGATCAATGTGTCTGCAGACTTTACCATGTTTATATGACCACATCATCCTGACGGTATTGCCTGGCAACCGATCAATGCTGGAAGGCCCAGTTTTAAAGTGTTCACATTCATATTATAATTTAAATAAACTGCAAGGCAATAGGCAGTTTCGTCATAATTCCTTTTACCAGTGCTCTAACAGAGCAATATGCAACCCAAAAGCAGCTTTCTCTGTTCTTCTTTGAGTTGAAAACAACATACTCTCTTTTAACTTTTTTCATCTGCAGAGCCAAGAATACTAAATTAACACCTCACTGCACTGTAGTTATGTAACTTGCTACATAAATTGGTCAATTGCTACAGTGCAGGTTATGTATTTTGCGTAGTTGTTTGAGTGGGAACTTGGACTGCACAATCCTGAAATCAGTGGATCTGCAAAGGATGACCATTGTGAATGAACAGAAATTTATAAGTTTGCTCATTTGGAATATAATAAACCCAGGTCAGAAGCCTTTAAAACTGAGATTTGCTGTAGGAATCTAGGTTGTTGTATCTCTATATGGACAGTACAATGATTTATGAATGCATGTTTGTTTTTGAGTCATTTGCTCCACCCGCTTTAAAATCTACTTTCTTTAACTTTGTGAGAGTCAAAAAAAACCTGACCATTTTACATATGTAGCCTGCACTTGGCATATGAGCATTTGAGGGAATGCCAGAGGAAGAGCACATTTCAAAAGTTTTTGAACAGGGAATCATACATTTTAGCCGAAGGCGAACATTTTTTTTTTGTCACCTAAAGTACATTTGTACTTACTCGTTAAGTGTGGCTGTAACAGAAATATGACATCATAATGGTGACTGGCCTCAAATTTGGTGTCAACCATTTCAAATCACAGATCTGCAGTTTTTTGCTTGCCACCAAGGCTGCAAAGAGCAGCCATCAAGTCTGCTCTGTACAAGTTATTTTATAAAAAAAAAAAAAAAACAGTGCACAAATTCTTGAGTGGGGAAAAAAGACATTCACACAGTATTTTTATATTGAAATTATCATTAACTTGGATTTTAAGTGGTGGCTGATCCACCTATACTGGAGCCAACCACAGTGACACTAGTGAATGTTTTCTTTCCATCTGACCTGGAGGTAGGTGCAGAAACTGAGGTCTGTATTGGCGGCTGGCACTTCTGGCACATTGAGATGTGCGCCTGCACTGGCCCTTATCAGTTACGAGTTAAACCTGCCTGAATGTGTAGAGACTGAAGAACTGGCATTATCTTATCCTGCTTACTGAAATTTCTGGCAGTTCACAACATTGAAATTCCTGCCACAGCATTCAAATAGGCTGTTCCCTTGCTTTGATGCACTTGTGAAATGGTTTTATCAAGCTTCATTGTGACAGATGCAGAAAAAAGCAAATTCATCAGAATTATGTCCACATTTCTACATCTATAAAGCATTATAGCATTTAGTCTATGGCAGAGCTACTCATGCTGTCAGAAATTCATTTTAATGAGTTTCATTTTGTATTCATTTTAATATGGAAACAGCGCAACTGTTCCATGGATAATCTGTAAATCTATTGCTTCCGGGAATTACTGGTATCGCAATGTCATGCATTGTTAATTTCTTACAATTATTTATATTCATCCAATATTTATTCCAACCAAGGGATGTATAGGGCTGTCTCAGCAAACGTAGAAAAATAAAATGATAACACTGCTCTTGATGACACCAGTCTGCATTCTCTTGATTCATACCTTGCACTGCAGTGTCATGCCTGTGTTTTTTGTCCTTTCTATGCCAAAGCATTTTAAAATATCTTTGTGTGCTATCTTGAGAATTTGGTTGGTTTAACTGATTATAGTGGGCTTACTTTGCTGGTGTAATCAGGTGATCATGGCCAATCAGATTAGCAGACAAAATCAAAGAGTGGCTTCTGGCTTCATTCCCTTTTTTGTCTCACATCTCAAGGTTTTCTCTGAGTCCTCACATTTGTCTGCATGAGTCCAAAGTTATTTGCCTTGAACTTGAAGGGTCATGGTTGACTTCCTTTAAAAGGGAATACTAAAGGAGTCAAAGTTTGAAAGAATTAAAAAAAATGCAATTGGATGTAATGGGGTGTAAGAATTCTAAGAAACTGAAAATTAAATTATTTCAGAGTATTTCATACATTTCACACAATATTACACAATATTTTTTTCTTTAGGGATAGAGCAAAGCCACATGAGAATGTTTACCGGACATTTAGTCTCTGTCTGATGCACTGCTCAGTTTTAAAGAGTGGTTATACCCTGAAATCACAGTGCTCTGATTCTTCAGGAAGACATCATTCGTCCCCAGTGGTGACTTGGCAAAGCTCTAAACATATAAATGCAAGAAACAGAAAACAGAACACAGATACAGTTCACATAACTCACAGGAATATTGCCGTATAAGCAGCTATTGTGTCCTTGCCCCTTCACATAAACATTATACTGAAACTAAACAAGGCCATTCACCTTGAACTGAAAAGGACCTTATATAGTAAGCCATGCGCTAACCAAGCTGATGGATGTCCACCAATATAAGGTAGTAATTAACCTTGTTTGGTCGTTGATCTTTTATGTATTTAAGCCAGGGTAAACAACTTCTTCTCATGTTATTTGGCCAAAATGTAACTTGACAGTCTGGTCACCTGTGACTGCATGGGTGTAAACCTGGAGTGCCCGTTTGTTCCCTTTTCACATTTAGCTGAAAATTCCACAATTTTCTTCATGAAATAGTGTTTTATTCAGCCAATTCTGTTGCCATGGCAACCAAAATTGATAGGCGTAGTGATCTAGCCATAACCTATGCCCACACCAAGTATCAAAGGAATCAGTTGAAATTTGTGGCCAAAAGAGCATCCACAAGAAATTTCTATGAATGCGGCGGTGGCGGACACAACAGCCATGAATCCATAATAGCCGCCCGATTTTGTCTGGGAGCTACAATAATAAACCTCCAGAAATCTTTAATACTATTGCCCTCTGAAAAAATCAGGCCTGTGTGGTTCCTATGCACACTGACAATACCTCTTTGAGTTTTACAGCTTTTTTGTTCCAGTAGGCTAAAGTCTGTAGGCTCCCTAACAGCATTGAATAATCAGCAGAGTTTTTCTGGGGCGCGTTGCGACAGCCCGTCGTGTGTTCCTAGAAGGAGTGCCAAATTCATTTCAGAAGTGGCCAAAGCAAATGTCAAAAGTCATATCTATGATACCAGCTGAAAAACAGTGTATCTTTTTGCTTTGCTAATCCTTTGCAATCGATCACTTGATCCATGTGGTGGCAGTAAGCATATTACTCCAAAAATTACCAGCTAGCTAGTGCAAGAGGGAAAGCAGGCTTAGTTTAGTTAGACTAAACCAACATTGTGGGTCTAGAGTAGATGAGCTAGTGACTGCTGAGAGGCTGCAAGCAATGACAACCATAAAGTAAGTTAGCAAGCTAAATTATGTGGGCAGTCAGCTGGGCACATTATCCATACAAAAGCTGTATCCAATAAACAATCAGAGAAGCAGTGGCCTTTCCTCTTCATCATTGAACGATTCACCAATTAGGCTGATTTACGAAATGCAACTTGAAACTAATGATGTCATACTTTCAGTAACTGGCGAGCAATGCATCCTGATTGCATTTTTGGTATTGTTAATTAACATACTTAAAGAAATGGCTGGACACTTCTCCTGCCCACGACCACAGGTGCATCCCCAAACTGGGACCAAATTCCTCCTTTCCATTAGCTGATCCTCACCAAAATCGATGAATGGGTGACATGACCTTACCAACACCAATAATCCCACCAAATATGAGAACAATCCAATTTAATTTGTAGCCCATACCGCGATTGCGAGAAACCTATACGGACGCAGGCGGGAGTGCGATCCACAGTAATACTTTTGTATGGTGGATACGAGTTAGAGCCTTTGGAACACATGTGATGTTATAGATCTAGCAGAACCTATATGGAAAAGACAACAAACTGATATCACGGGTTTTACTTCCCATTTACTATGAATATCTTGCGGCCTTCTGTGCCAAATCCACTTAGGTAGACCGGGACAGTTTTTTTTTTGTTGTTAAGAAAATAGCTATTTTACCTGCCTTCCAGTTAGCTATTGCATTACACAGCTGCTGCTTAAGGGTTCTTCAGGTTGCGCTGAACCTAGGGTTGAAGGGGTAGCCTCCAGCAGAGTAGTGGAGGTCAGGGGGAAGCAACATTGTTAAAGTATAAGTTCAGTTACGTTTGACTGTTTTGCTTTTTTTAAGCTCTGGTTCATTGGATATGTTTGCGGAAGTGGCCCCTTAGACTCAGTGCCACCAGTGCCGCTGGTTCCCAGTCTGGATTTTAAAGCTGCTGAGGCCACAACAGTTATTTAGCAATAGACTGGAGCACAGCAATGGTGGAGGGATCCACAAGATTGAAACTTTGATTCTGACAATGCTGAAATTCAAAATCAACTATGAAAATAAACTTAAGCTGTGTAATATTGCTAATTTTGTGGGGTTTTTTTTTAGTTCTGCCAGAAATCTAATGTTTCTGTAGATGGTTAGCTTACCACAGACAGGTGTAAAACTCTTTTTTTTTTTTGATCAAATTGGCAAATACTTTCAATGCTATTCTTGAGTCTGCGAGTGTTAACTGAGGCCATGTCAATTGTTGATGCTCAACATAATGTTACTTGTTTTCTGGTCTGTGAATGAGACATCAAGTAATCTGAAATGGATTCAGATCACCACCAATGATACTGTGCTCTCCTCTCTCCAGCACTCTTGTGTCCCCCATGTTTCTTCCATCAGCAGGCTTTACACGCTCATGTCTTTCAGGGGAATGGCTTTGAAAGGTGGGCTCTGATGAGGGGTCGGGTTGGTTAATTTCAAAATCTACAGTGCTGTGAAAAAGTATTTGTTCTCTTCCTGGTTTCCACTATTTTTGCTGATTTGTCACATTGAAATACAACCCCAATTCCAAAATAGTTGGGACAAAGTGTAAATTGTGAGTAAAATCAAAATGCAATGACTTTCAGATCACATGAGCCAATATGTTATTTACAATAGAACATAGATAACATTTCAAATGTTGAAACTAAGACATTTTACAATTCGGTCCACAAAATGGGCTTATTTCAAATTTTCTGGCTGCAACAGGTCTCAAAAAAGTTGGGACACAGGCAAAAAAGGGCTGAAATGCAAATAACATAAAAGAGTATCAGCTGAAAGAACATTTAGCAAGTACTTAGGTTAACTGGCTTCAGGCATGTAACATGATTGGATATCTTAGAGAGGCTGAGTCTCTCAGAAGTAAAGATGGCCAGAGGCTCTCCAACCTGTGAAGGCTTGCGTAAAGAAATTGTGGAATACTTTAAAGACAATGTTCCTTAACTTCAAATTGCAAAGGATTTGAAGGTCTCATCATCGACAGTGCATAACATCATCAAAAGATTCAGAGAAACTGGAAAAATCTCTGTGCATGAGGGACAAGGCCGAAGACCTCTACTGGATGCCCGTGATCTTCGCGCCCTCAGACGCCACTGCATCACTCACCGGCATGATTCTGCCATTGACATTACTAAATGGGCCCAGGAATATTTCAAGAAACCACTGTCTGTAAACACAGTCCGCCGTGCCATCCACAGATGCCACCTAAAACTCTATCATGCAAAAAGGAAGCCATTGTTGAGAATGATGCAGAAGAGCCACCGTGTTCTGTGGGCCAAGGCTCATTCAAAATGGACTGTAGCAAAGTGGCAAAGTGTCCTGTGGTCAGACAAGTCCAAATTTGAGATTCTTGTTGGAAATCATGGGCGTTGTGTCCTCCAGGCTAAAGAGGAGAAAGACCACCCCTCCTGTTATCAGCGTTCAGTTCAAAAGCCACTACCTCTGATGGTATGAGGATGCATTAGTGCATACGGTGTGGGACACTTGCATGTTTAAAAAAGCACCATGAATGCTGAAAGGTATATAAAGGTTTTAGAACAACATATGCTGCCCTCCAGACGACATCTATTCCAGGGAAGGCCTTGTGTATTTCAGCAGGACAATGCAAAACCACATACTGCAGCTATTACAACAGCATGGCTTTGTAGTAGAAGAGTCCATGTGCTGAACTGGCCTGTCTGCAGTCCTGATCTTTCACCGATGGAAAACATTTGGCTCATAATTAAACTAAAAGTCCATCAAAGGAGACCCAAAACTCTCCAACAGCTGGAAGCCTGTTTTAAACAAGAGTAGGATCAAATTCCAATGGCTAAACTCAGGAAACTTGCCTCCTCAATGCCCAGACGCCTTCACTCTGTGTTAGAAAGAAGAAGGGATGGTCCCCATGGTAAACAGGCCCCTGTCCCAACTTTTTTGAGACCTGCAGCAGCCATCAAATTTGAAATGAGCTCATTTTGTGGATAAAATTGTAAAATTTCTCAGTTTCAACATTTGCTATGTTTTCTCTGTTCTGTTGTGAATAAAATACTGGCTGGTGTGAATTGAAAGTCATTGCATTTTGATTTTATTCACAATTTACACTTTGTCCCAACTATTACGGAATTGGGGTTGTAGTTCAAATCTAACTCATTTTAATATACGACAAAGACAACATGAGTAAACACAATTTCAGCTTTTAAATCATCATGTCATTTCTTGAAGGTAAAAACTTATTCAAAACCTGAATTACCCATGTAGAAAAATAATTTCCCCCCTAAACCAAATAACTGGTTGTGCCACAGTTGGCGGCAAAAACTGCAATCAAACGTTTGCAATAAGTGGCAATGAGTCATTTACATTGCAGGATTTTTGAGCATAAAATGCCTGGTTAAGGTCGTGCCACAGTATCACATGTCAGAACTTTGGCTAGGCTACTCCAAAACCTTCATTTTATTTCTTTTGAGCCATTCAACGGTGGACTTGCTTGTGTGCTTCGAATCATTGTCTTATTGCATAACCGAACCAGGCTTGAGCTTTAGGTTCCTCCTTCAGGAATTTCTGGAAGTGAGCAGAATTCATGATTCCATAAATAATGGCAAGTCGCCCAGGTCCAGAAGCAGCAAAGCAGCCCTGGACCACCACACCTCCACCAGCAAGTTTGACTATTTGTATGATGTTCTTATTATGCATTGCTGTGTTAGCTTTATGCAAAATATAATGGCACCTATATCCTCCAAAAAGTCCCACTTTTGACTCGTCAGTCCACAGAATATTATCCCAATAGTCTTGGGGGTCATTGAGTTTTTTGGCAAATATGAGATGAGCCTTTGTGTTCTATTTGGTCAGCAGTAGTTTTTGGCTTGCAGCACTCCCATGGATTCTATTTTCCCAGGCTCTTTCTGATTGGGAATCATGAACACTGTCCTTAACTGAGACAAGAGAGTCCTGCAATACTTTTATTATCCGTCTTGGTTCTTATGTGATCAGTCTTTGATGCGCTCTTGGAGGAATTTTGGTAGGCCGACCACTCTTGGGCAGGTTCACCACCGTTGGCTTTTCGTGGCTCTCACCGTGGAGTTCCAGAGCCTTAGAAATGATTTTGAATCGCTTTCTCGACCGATAGATGTCAACGACTTTGTTTCTTATCTGTTTTTGAATTTCTTTGTAGTGTAGCATCACGTGTTGCATATTGCCTCCTTCATATCATCAGACAGGTTCTTTTTAACGCTTTCCGCGCAATTGACAAGATTTTCCGTCAATCATGTCACAGCATCTAAATCACTGTTATATGGTAGGGGGTGCTGATATGGATATTCTGACAAAAATAGGTCAAATGAAGAAGAAAATAGTGCGTTCTGGTGCACCTCACAAATGCGGAAACTTGGAGAAAAGCAGCAGGCCAATGTTAAAGTGCACCTATTATGTGACTTTTCACTGATCATTCTTGCATTCTTGAACTCTACGAAGGTTTAATTCCATCGTTGTTGAAAAAAACACTTGAGCTTTTCTCATGCTTGCCAGTTCTGTAGTACCTGTCTGTGAAACGCTCCATTGAAAGTCCTGCCCCCGTCCTCCCGAAAACCCCAGTGTGCTGGGATTGGTCAACTTGATCACTCACTTGTGATTGGTCCACCATTCGCACCCCTTGTCATGCCCCTTACCATAAATGAATTTCCGTTGTAGAAACAAATGCTGGTTAAGCCTTGTGGGCGAAACCCACTTGATTCAAAGGCGTGCCAAACTATCTGCTTGGTGCGAAAATTCAAATGGTGACATCACCAATTGATTAAAAAAATGGCCAGAAGTGATTGGGGCGTTTCAGTCAGCTCTAGAGCAGCGAGTTTTGCGGCAGAGAGCGCTTCTTCTGGGGGTGACTTCGAGTTGTTTTACAACACAGGCCTTTAAAATGCGCATAAAAACGATATGATTCATGCTACGACATTAAAATAATGAAAACCATAATAGGTGCACTTTAAATAAGATTCATATGCTTTTCTTGGCTTTTTGTCAGAAATTTGGGATTTTTTGATTAATCGCCATTCAAGTGTTTGTAAAAAATAATGAATAAAGCTGGAATTGAATGGTTTTTTGTGTCTCAAACTACGATCTCCATTCTTTCTGTTTACATATCAATAGCACTGAATATTCTGGGGGTGTTGAAAGATCAGTGAATACTCTCAAAAATGCAGGAGGTGTTTAACTTTAAAAAAATACTCTGGCAGGGAAAGTGTTAAGTGATGTTCAGATTCAGCAGGATTTGCAATAATCATGACTAGGTTGTCTAATGAAATTCAACCCAATTGTCAATTAACTTATTTCATTTGGTTGACTCAGTAACTTAGGGGGGAATTACTTTTTCGTGAAGGATTTTTTTCCTTCAATAAATGAAATCGTCTTATGAAACATTGTATTTTTGCGTTTATTCAGGATATCTTTGTCTAATTCTTTAATTAGTTTCATGAGCTGAAACATTTAAGTGTGTCAAATACGCAAAAATAGAAGAAATAGAGAAGGGGGTAAATATTTTTTCACCGCACTGCACCTTGCTCTTGCTATTTTCTTAAAAGTTTATATACAATTTTGATATAATGTAATAATAATTTGCCAATAATACTTGCCAGTATGAAAGAAATAAGCAAATTAATGCCACTGTGACCTGTAAATGTCCTCCTATTTCAAATGATTCAATTAAGTAAATTATGCTACTTGTTTCACAGAGCAAGCTGACACCATTTAAAAGAGAGCCAGTGAGATAACCAGTATATCAGAGTCTGGCTGTGAACTTCATGAGGGAAAAGCCAAGAAACTGGAGATTTAACTGAAAAATAAAAAGATGAGGAATAAATCATGAGTCATAGTCGCAACATGAGACACACCACTTATACATAGGCCTTTGACCCTGTTGTAATCTACACACTTGTTTTTAAGAAACCCATATTTTTTAAACAGTAGAAGTGCAGTGTGTATTCATCGAAGCCAAATAAAGCCAAAGGCAACAGTTAATAGTGAAAAAAGGCCTGTATGTGAGTCAGCCTTGAAAAACAGCATAATGAGTTTCTGTTAAAATTACTCTTGTCATTACGAGCGGAATTCGAAAAAGAATGAACATTTAATTTTGAGGAACTAATGGAGTGGCGTGCTCCTGAATTCATTGGTGGAAAGTCTGTGGATACAGCGTTTCAATGCTACAGGGAAACGAGAGGAAGGCAATATCAGTATTCTTGGTACAGCATTCATTTGAAACACGCCATCACCACTGTCAGTCTCAAAGTTAACAGGCTGCAGCACCTGGCTGCCACCAAAGTCAGTGTGCTGCATTTCCTTAATAAAGGGAAGGTACTGTTGCTTCGGATGAAAATATATATTTTTTACCTGCAGAAGTTTAAAGAACAAGCTGAAGGGCTGAAAGGCCTCAGAAGAAAGCTAGTTTGTGGCTTCTCCTGCATAAATAATAGCATACTGTGCCTTATCTTCAGGCAGTCGAGGTATTATTTGTTAAGGATGTTTACAAAACATATTTTATGGGTCAGTTGTCACTATCATGCTTCAGTGTACAACAGGTATGACACCTCCTGCCGCTAGCAAGCTAGCCATGCAAAACATCTTTAATATAATGATTTTATGAGGTCAAACAGTACACAGTACATTGAGAAAATATTCCCCTCCCCCTCCTGATTTCCTTCATGTATGCATATCTGTCACACAAAATAGACTCAGATCGTTCAAGCTCATTCAATATTAGACAAAGCCAACCAACCCTGTTGACCGAGTCATATCTAGGCTTGATTACTGCCAGCCCCATTGAATCACAGTCCAACTTAATCCTTGAAAGCCCACTGTTTTTTGTTTTTTTTTTTTAATTTAGTCTTTTTGATGTTCCCAAATGAAAAGTTTATACCAGATAAATTGTATGGCCATAAATGTATGTACTGTATAAGGCCTCATTTGAAAGGAAACATTTTTTAGTTTTTGGAAATGTGCTTGGCAAAAACACTGGTAACAGTTCATCAACTCGAACATGAAGGAATTTATGTATGTATGTATGTATGTATGTATTTATTTATTTATTATTCAATTTAATTTAACTTTTTTTCAGCTGAGTCTGCCAGCAGTCCGGAGGGTTCTATTGGGTGAAATAAAACCTTTCAATCAATGTGAAGTTGGCTATAAGTTCTCACCGAGCAAAGATTAAAAAGAAATTCAGAAGGGGGTGACACAGAAAGCAACTGATAATTAAAGTATTTTAGTCTGGAAAGGTTACAAAGTAATTAGGAGGCTGTAGAACCCCAGTGAAAAGCCATGCAAACGGAGAAGACAGAACAATCTTGAATCCTCCCTTGAGTGGCCTCCTACCAAAATTCCTCCAAGACAGCATTAAGGACATATCCAAGAAGTCACTAAAGAACCCAAATGTACATCAAATGAACCACAAGATACCTTTGACTCAGAAAAGGTCAGCATTCTTTATTTCTCCATTAGAAATAAACTGGGCAAACTGGTATCTGTGGGAGAGTTGCAAGTCAAAAACCAACCAAAAAGAATATAAAGGCTCAACTTGCATCTGCCAAAAAAAAGAAAAAAAAATGGCTTTGAAAATTGTGTTAGTTCTGGTGTATCTGGCTTACTTTTCCTCACACAAAGCTCTGTAAATGGCTGAAAATGCAAAATGTAACAAGGTGTAACCCCTTTTGAGTACTTCTAAAGTGTATGTTAGATAAAGTACTCAGCTTTTTTCCCCTGTCATTTATGACATATTAGGTCATGTTCATCAAGTCACCACATTTATTCCTGTTTTTGGAGGCGACATCTGCTTAATTTTTCAGTTTCCTAAAAAATAGTCTATTTTCATGTTCCCAAATGGTCAGGTGAGCACTTAAGAATCATTTTAATATTTTTACCATATATTGTTCTATGTCTGAAGACGATGTAAAAAAAATGTTGTGTTGTTTTTGAGCTTCCCTCTGAAGTTATGAATTCTTGATGTATATGAAATACACACATTCCAATAATTGTCATACAGTTACCAATACAGTGTGAAATACTGTTTGTTTTGCTTTAAGACTATTTCCAAGCTTCGGTGTTTTCCATGTGTTCATCAGTTTCTGCTTGGTACAGATCACCTGTGAGGTGATTCCAGCAGTTTGAACACTATTTTTGTCCAGGTACTAGGCTTTCAAGTTCCGCAATGTCTTCATTTACAGACCGCAAGCATCCAGCAAAATCCATAAAATAGGCCTGTTATTCAAAATATTGATTGCTAATTTTTTTGGTAGTGGCATTATGTTCAAAAAGGTTCTGATGAAGTTTAATGTATGGCAAAGTATCAACTTGTGTAACACAATAAAGAAAATACACCAGATACCAATTGGAGCCCTAAAAATGACATAACAAATTATTTTCAGACAATTGACCTGACTCGGACGAACAATCAACATTTTAGAACAGGCGCTAATGGCTGGTATCATGGTCGAGATATTTTTCAGGATGCTATCGATGATTTTTGGCGATAGAGGGCTCAAATATCATCAAGAAGTCAGGAAATAGGGTTACACTATACATTGGAGGGATACATTAATGAATTTAGAGTGGAGAAGACCAACGAAAAGTTTAAATAGAAGCTAAAATTTTCAGGTGTCAGTGCAAACGCGATCAACCGCATCTCGTTTCCGTCACCCTCTCATACAACAAGATAGAGGATCAGAATTGTTCATGTACCGCAGGGTAATAAATTTAATTCACGTATTATTATTGCTATCTACCGAATTTAAGAAATCTAACCTGACGTGACTGAACTCCTTTTAACCCTTTAACGCCGAACATGTCGTCGCCAACACAGATTTGCGCATAATTTTGATAGTACCGTAATTACTGTAAATTTTGCGCAATGGAAAAAAATTCCAACTGTTCCTGAAAGCTGAGAAGCTGTGCTTCAGCCCAAATACAGGTTACTATGGTAAACACGGCAGCATGATTCTCTGCTGGGATTTTTGCATTAGGCCTTAAAGGGCTAAGTAAACAAGGTGACTTGGTGAACAGCGCAGCCAGGAGCACACGTTAAGCCAACGTCCGTCAGCACTGAAGTTAGCCATAGAGTTTACTAACTTTAGCTAACGTTAGCTAACTTAGCGATGTAAAAGATAACTTTACATTAATCTCCAGTGAAGGGACAAGATGTCGCCTTAAACACAATGTTGACTTGGAAAAATTGTAGACATCCTTGTTGACCTTTGTTAGCTACGTTAAGCTGATAGTGGGGTCCTCCACAAAGCTTTAAGCTGCTTTCACACCGGACGCGAAACGAATTTTTTGCTCGACAGATTACATTCAAAGTCAATGCAAACATGCAAATACGCGCGAGATTCGCATCTTTGCATTGACTTTGAATGTAATCTGTCATGCGAAAAATTCGTTTCGCGTCCGGTGTGAAAGCAGCTTTAGCCAGAGGAGACACTTCTCATGGTTATGATGTGGCTTTGGGAAGGGTATAAAATACACCCCATCGCCCAGCCACTTGGGATACCTCGTATCGGAGTTAAATATACCCCAAGCACAGCGTTTGACCTTTTGTTTTAAACTTAGAAACATTTTAAAACCCTAAAGAAGTGTACAATTCGGAGTTTCCGTAATGCATTTCAATGGAAATTCAGACTCAGAATGTCCGAGTATATGGGGAGAGAATACGCGCTGTGATTGGCTCATCGCATTTGAGGGCGGGGCTTAGTCATGGGTCAATTAGGTATTAAGATGGCACTCAAGAGTTATCTGCTTCTTATAGATTTTTCTTGGATCCACATAAGAACCTTGAAAGCTTTCATGGCGCGTTAGAAATACTTTCTCATTATATAAACACAAACTGTCATCCTCATCCAATGAAATTCCTGATCTCCATTTAATCAACGCCTCATCCGCATCAGAGAGGGAACTGAACTTCAAAAATCCTTGTTTCCTTGAATGGGTAAATTTATGATACTCCTCACATCTTTCATTTCCTAGCTAACTCTTAGACAAAGCAGTTGTCTCCCTGTTGTGTGACCTGAGTGATTATAGGAGCACATGTGAATTTTTCTGGGGGAATGCGAGAGGGTGACCTGGGACCCATTAGGTGATATGAGATGGAATGATCTATGGGTTTCGTTACTGTAGTGTAAAGCTTTCACATGGCTTAAATCATTCCAAAATGACAACGTAAGTAAGTATAATTAATTGTATCACAATTCCAGTGGGTTTAAAGTTTACATACACTAAGTTGGCTTTGTCTTAAAACAAGTTTTAAAATTATATCATGGCTTTAGAAACTCCTGATAGGTTTAATGACATCATTTAAGTCAATTGCAAGTGTACCTGTAGATGTATTTTAAGGTCTACCTTCAAATCAAATTTCTCTTTACTTGACATCATGGGAAAATCAAAAGAAATCAGCTAAGACCTCAGAAAAAAATTGTGGGCCTCCACAAGCCTGGTTCATGTTTGGGAGTAATTTACAATGCCTGAGGGTACCTTGTTCATCTCTACAAACAATATTTTGTGAGTATAAAACCGTAAGACCATACTGTCGTAATACTGCTCAGGAAGGAGTCTTGTTAAGTCTCCTGGAGATGAATGCACTTTCACACGTAAAGCGCAAATCAATCCTAGAACTACAGAAAATAACCTTGGGAAGATGCTGGAGGAAACTGGTGCAAAAGTATCTGTGCATAGTAAGTGAGTCTGAATTAGTGTAGAAGCCACTATAGAATCACCTTAAAAAAGTAATATTATGGTTTTCAACTGCATACACTGTAAGTACAAAGAGCATACTTTTTGGAGAAAAATCCTCCAGTCTGATAAAACATAAATTGAACTGCTTGGCCATAATGACCAAAGTTTGAAGGAAAAAGAGGGAGGCTCACAAGTCAAAGGACATACCAAAACAGAAGCATGGGCGTCGCAGCATCATGTTCTGGGGGTGCTTTGTTGCAGAAGGGACTGGTGCACTTAACAAAATAGATGGCATCATGATGAAGGTAAATTTATGGAAATATTGAGGCAACATTTCAAGACATCGGCCAGGAAGTTAATGCCTGGTCATAAATGAGTCTTCCGAATGGACACTTACCCCAAGCTTTCTTCCAAAGTTGCAGTGAAATGGCTTTTTGAGTAAAAAGTCAAGGTACAAACTGTATCGTAATGACCATCACAAAGTTCTGACCACAATCCAGTAGAAAAATTGCAGACAAAACTGAAAAAAACATGTGCGAGTGACCTGACTCAGTTAACACTAATTCTGTCAAGAGGAATGGGTCAAAATTACAGCAATTTATTGTGAGAAACTCTTGGAAAACAACCTGAAATGTTCCACCAAAGTTAATCTCTTCAACTCGAATGTCCCCAGATTTTCTGATGGATTTTCTGCAGCATGCTCTTGAAGGTACAAAAGCCTCTCACCTTTCAATGCATAATCACTCTCAACCTGTTCCCGTTTAAGATCACCTGGGCCCGTATTCACAAAGCATCTTAGCGCTAAAAGTAGGTCCTAACTGCCAGATTTAGGATAAACTCCTAAAAAATAAATGGACGTGCCAGTCATAAATTTAGGACTCCTAACTATTTTTACGAAGTGTTATTCACAAAGCATTTTAGGCCTAAAAGTAGCTCCTAAGTCTGGGAGAGCTTAAAAGTACTCAAGAGGACTCCTAACTCACTAAAACCTATTCACAAAGAATCGGAAAATGGCTGCTACTGTTGAAAGACAGAATGACTTGAAATTCTGAATGATGCGCAGTTGTTGAAAAGATATCGGAATGACTATGAAGGGATTTTATTTGTTGTTGACTTGGTGAGGGAGAGAATTACGTCTCCAACCATGAGAAACAACCCAATAAGCCCCAAAATAAAATGTTTGACAACACTTCGTTACTTGGCCACCGGAAAAATGCAACTTTGCAATGCGGACAATTTAGGGATTTCACAATCATCTGTCAGTCGCTCAATTCAACAAACAATCAATGCGCTCTGTGAACCCCATATCATCCGACAGTTTATTCGGTTTCCAATGGACATTCGCCAACAACACAGAATCAAACTTGAATTCATGCACATCTGAGGTATGCCCGGTATCATCGGTGCTATTGACGGGGCCCATATTCGAATTATTTCTCCGACCCAAGATGAAGAGGTATTTGTAAATAGAAAAAAAGTTAATTCCATCAACACCCAGATAGTATTTGATATATTTACAATATTTTGGACATTGTTGCGAAATGGCCGGGATCCACGCACGACTCGCATTTTAATGGAAAGCAGCTTATGCCAATTATTTGACAGGCATTATGTGCCTGTGGGATGCCACTTGCTCGGGGACAGTGGCTTTGGTGCTGTACCTCCTCCTGCTATGCATGAATTATTTCATTAGGCTATTGAGCGAGGGTTACATTTAATAGATCATCATAATAATACCAGCCTATGTCATATTTTGTACGCATATTTAAATTGTAGGCTGTAAATTACAAACCAAGCTTAGTATGCTTTCCTGTTTAAACGATAGCCCGTTTGTAAGATGCAATCTCTGACCTCCCCTGCGATTGCAGCCCATACCACCGCTTCTCGCAGTCGTCTGCCGTCCAAGACACCGAGGGGAACGCAGAATTGATCTGTAGGCTGATATTATCCCACGCATCCTGCTTGGATTTGCTGTTCACCCCCAAGCCAAATTTCCCTTTGATTACATGCTTTCGCTCCAGCACCAACTGGGCCAGCAGCAGTAACTGGTCGTGGCTCCAGTTGGGCTTTCGCGTCCTTTTTGAACTTTCATCCATGACAGTTTAGGGCAAACAAACTTGAACAGCCCGACATTTAAATGATCGCAACATATTCTCATTGGTAATAAGTTGCTAATTACTGGGGCAAATGAGGCGTTTTATAATTGACTCGTTTTATGCTATTAGCGATTTTTACAACTATCTCTTTCCTATGTATATTTATTTGCCTAGAGCGTGATATGTGAGGACTGCTCATAGTGCATTTTCAGGAGTGCTGAACATGTTATTATTTTATGGGACAAACCAGCTGCTTGGATTATTTCCTCATTTTTTCCTCCATGGGTTGTATGTGGGATATTTTTTCAATGGGCCGCCCTGTCACCAAACAACCAATCACCGTGCTCATTGTCCCAAGACTCGTGCGTAAGAATTGACGTCATCCATAGCAACGGAGATTTACTCCCACCTGCCTCAGAGCTACTCCTAGTCTAGGAGTTACCAGTTTTCTTAACTAAAAGTTACTCTCAGCAGCTTTGTGAATAACTTTTAAGATTTTACTCCTACATAAAATGTTTTACCGCGACTTAGGAGTACTCCTAGCGGTAAGATAAGATGTTTTGTGAATACGGGCCCTGATTAACAATAAAACAATATATTTACTGGATAATCAAGACTGATACAAAAGCTAAAAATGATGTGGAAATTCTTACTTGATAAAGATCACCAGTAGGCTACTCTGACAATGTACGTACACTACCGCTCAAATGTTTGGGATCACTTGCAAATTTCTTTGTTTTCCATAGAAAAATACATTTTCATGCATTTCACAAACATTTTTTTTTCCATTTCACAAACATTTTTATCCATTTCACAAACGATTAAAATTAATCAGATGATTTTCAAAGAATGATCTACATTTTTGCATAGAGGCCTATTATCAGCAACTGTCAGTCCTCTGCATCAATCTCCTGGTATGGCTGCTAATCCAAATTAAGCATTTTATAAGGCTAATTGATTATTAGAAAACCCTTCTGCAAATGTGTTGCACAGCTGAAAACCGTTGAACTAATTAGGGAGCGCAAAAGGGAGCATGGCATTCTTGAGGTTGGTTTAGTACCTGAAGCATCAGCAGTTGTTTGTTTATTTACAGACTCAAAATGGCCAGAAAGAAAGAACTTCCTTTAGAGACCTGTCAGTCTATTGTTGTGCTTAGAAAAGAAGGCTATTCAATGCGAGAAATTGAAAACTTAAAATCTCTTACCATGCTGTCGACTACTCCCTTCAGAGAGCAGCACAAACTGGCAATAACAAGGACAGAAAAAAGGAGTGGGAGGCCCCGATGCACAACTGTGCAAGAAGACAAATATCTGAGAGTGTGTAGTTTAGACAAAGACGTCTCACAGGTTGTCAACTAGCAGCTGCGCTATATAGTTCCCGTCAAACACCAGTTTCAGTATCAACAGTGAAGGTGGTTTTTTTTTTTTTTGATGAAGGCAAAGTTTGAAGTACATATTCATCATTTTCCATTAAAATCAGTATTTCTAACTCAGACAATGTCAGCATGTTCTGTTCATTTGCTATATTTCCTATTCAGACTAATTTCATGTGTGTTTCCATGGAAAACAAGAAAATTTCCGAGTGATCCCAAACTTTTGAGCGGTAGTGTATATTCAGTACTATGATGGCGATAATACAAATGAATAATTAATCCAACACTAACTAAGAATTCAATCTCCCATTTTAGTATTTTTCAGGAGTGTAATTTATTTTAAGATGACACTTATTCTACTTGTTAAAAACATTTTAAATGGGAATCATCTACTCACGTGCATCGAATTGTGCGCACTATTGCAAAACAGCGTGACTTATAAGGTAACAAATCTGTGCCACTTAGAGCTAGTATCTCACTGAGCGGCGAGTGCTTACAAATGTAGCGAATTTTGGATTCGCCAACTTTTCTGACGAAAGTTGGCGAAAATCAGGATAGACCTAGGTGTCATTAGCGACATTTAGCAACGGTTAGCGTCAGTTAGCAATATTCGCGTAACTGTTTGCAAAAGAATAGGAAGTGGCTTTCTAGAATATGAAAATGAACTCTTTGCGACCCTAAAAACCGTTTGCAAACTCTGTTGCAATCTTGACGAAACCTTGATGGTATCCTCACAAAACTCAATATTCGTCTACATTCATCAGCATTCATAGCTCTGTTGTATAGTGGTCACTACTTCGCGAACCAAAAAGAACTTTAGCGATACGTGTTACAACCGTTTGCAAATGCTTACAACTCTTTTACAAATGTCTGCAACTGTTTGTGAGAAAATGAATTCGCAAAGAAATTTTGAACATGCTCAAAATTTCTTTGCGACAAGAAAAACTGTTTGCGATCCTAAAAACTTTTAGCGAACTGCTTTGTGCCCTTTTACGAACTCTGATGAATCTCAAAATTCGCTACATTCGTAAGCATTCGCCACTCAGTGAGATACTAGCTTAATGAGCTACAGGAATCCAGAATCTTCAAGAGACATATTGGCATGTTCTGTCATCACTAAACTGGATAGGAAATTACCTGATAACTTTGTGACGCAATGAACAATAATTTTAGCTAAAAAAAGAAAAATTGGCCGGTCATTCTACTGATGAGGCTGTGCAAATGAACGGAATTAATGTTTGGTTGCCAATTAGATGCTAAGAAGGGCCTTTGCACTCTCTTAGCCATGGTGCGAAAATAATTAATTTATAAAATTACCAATGTTTTTACATAAATCTTCCACAGGGCATTGAGTGATGATTCAATACCTGGAAGAAGACTTAGGTCGAAACCCATGGTAATTTAATGAATTATTTAGTACTATTATTACATCATGGCTTTGCATGTGTGACAGCCTTTCTTCACTTTTGTATTTTCAGTGGCCAGCTCCTCTCCAACAGTGCTGTGTTCCTTTCTTCCTTTCTTCTCCTGTCATAATTTCTAATCATGAAATGCAAATGGGAACTGGTTTGGGGTTATCATGCGCTTTAAGGTTAGGTTATGGAAGAAATTTTATAATTCTGAAGGCTCGTCACTGAAAATCTAGGTGGAAGAGGTTAAACAATTTAAAGGCAATGCCAGCAAACTCTGAGTGCTTTCTTCTGACCCACTGAGAATGAAATGAAAGAAATAAAAGCTCAAATAAATAATTCACTCAACTATTATTCTGGCATTTCACATTCTTAAAATACGTAAAGTAGTGTTTGTGACTGGGTTACAAAGAAAATGTTACACCCATTTAATGTCAAGAATTGTGAAAAACTGAGTTTAAATGTACTGTATTCGGCTTAGGTGTATGTAAACTTCTAACTTTAAAAAGACTAAACTTTGAAAAGTAAAGAAGCTAGCTGCAAAGCATTTGAAGTTTGCTTCATTTCAAGTCCCAGCTGTTGCACAAACTCATTTTTGAAAGAGCTTGGAATTTGATGTTGAGCAAACTCAAATATGTTTTGCAGCTGGGTGCCTTACTTTTTGAAGTTTAGGCAGCCTTTTATTTTTACTTTGTGTAAGTTTAGGAGGCAATTATTGTTTAACTTTGTTATAGGTAATCTATAATCTATTCTTTCAATAAATGAAATGATAATTAACAGCATTCCATGTATCCTCATGTTCTCATTGTCTTGTATTACATTTTTATGAAGATCCGAAAACTTTTGATGTGACAAATACGCAAGAGGAGGAAAATACTTTTTAATGGCGCTGTATTTACTATTTCATTGTCTTATTACTCCCTTTGTAACACGTAGTTGATATTTAGCGTAGTTATTTATTCCACATTATTCCTTTTTCAACCTTGTCTGTGAAATAAGCACTCTAGCACCAGTAGCACTATTCCTGACAGAATCATTGCAGTTCATAAAGTAATCTATGGTAACTGTTCCATATTAGCTTATACTGGCGAAAAATATGTTCAGTTTATGTCAACTTTGATTATTTTGTTTATAGTTATTATTAAATAACATTAACAATGTATATTCCTTTTTAAATTTATAAACTAATTACATTCTCAGTCTCTATTTGCATCCCTTGTTATTTTAGCAAATGCAGTTCACATTCCCTGTGGCTTGATTTTAATGTAAGTGGTGATTATCCCCTGCTTGCTTGCTCTTTGCAAGTTCTCAGATGGGGTTTCTGAGTGAATTCAATGGCCGCATGTTATTTTTACACATGTCAGAGAGTGCATTCTGGCAGGTATGCGGTGGAGTGTGTGACCATGGAGACAATGTCATTGAATCTAGGACAGCATCAGTGAGCCTTTGATCAAACTCCTTCTCTCCTTCTCCATCAGCTCCAACCTACTCTGAGCCTGGCAAGTCTTTTTGATCATTCTATCTCAACCCTTATACCATTCTTCTGTCTCAACCCTCTTTTTGTCGCTGTTCAACTGTCTAGAACTTTCTGGCGAGCATATGTTCATACAAGAGGGAATTTTTTTAGTAATTAGCATGCTGACCATCAGATAAGCCTTGGAATTCTTCAAAAAGTGATCTTTTTAAGTCTTTCTTTTGGTATTGTACAATTGGGTTGCATCTGTTGATTCACCTACAACATATTTTGGTTCAAAACTACTACTTGCAGTAGCAAATGGTTATTAAAACAATTGGTCATCATGTTTTCACTCATTTCTACATTTCATAGGGTTAAATTATAAGTCACATGCATTGTATGATACATGATTGTTTTTTTGTTATTCTTGCTGTCATTTAAATCTTAATGAAAACAAACAAATACTTTACATTAATGTTTTACCTTCAGGCAAATTTTAAAAGATTGGCTGTAATGGTTGGATCTGATATGGTATGTTGGTAATGTTTAAAGCATAGATAAGGCACAATGATAAATATTGACAAAAGCTAATCAACATATTGATCAGCAGATCTTAATTATAAGAAAAATTATTTTTCCCCCCTTTTTTGGCCACCCCCTTTCGAGAGGACAACTTTATTCCTAATTATAAATGTTATGCAAAAACAAAATGGTGAAATCTCTCTGAGGGAGGGCTATAACAAAGCAAAGCAAATTACCAAAAAGAGTAAGTAAAGTAATAATAATAAAGAGTAGAAAACAATAGACAAATAATTCAATCAAATGGGGGGGGGTTGCGATATAGATGTGGAGAGATAAAGACAGTGTAAAACATACAGGTACAGACAGAAAGGACTAAACAGACCGACAGACAGACAGCAATAGACTAGACATAGACCTAAGAAGCAATTGGACTAGCACAACCAGACATGGACAGGATACGATGTACAGGCATACACAGGAGATGAACGAAACAATCACAGATAGGTGAAAATAGTATGTATAATTACAGGGAAAATTTATTCAAATGGAAACAAGTGAAGTTCAAGTGATGTTATTTCCATGGTTATGTATTCTTTGAGGAGGTTCAGCCATTGTGTGATGCTAATTTTGTCTATGGATTTCCAATTAAGGAGGATGGTTTTCTTGGCGATCGTTAAGGCAATGAGGATGGTTTTAGTGTTGTGGATGGATGGGTTGATTGTAGAGAGGTCGCCAAGTAAACAGTGACGGGGATGGAGGAATACTACAACTCATAATGAGTTATAGTCTGTGAGTACTTTCTTTCCAGAAACGGTGAACTGGGGGACAAAGCCAGGTGGAGTGTAGATAGTTATCTTGGCTGTTTAGCGTACATTGTGAACAAGTGTCCGAGTCTATGAATCCCATTTTAAACATTTTGTGCTGAGTAATGTGTGCCCTGTGGATTATTTTATTTTGTATGAGTTGTAGATTAGTATTGCTAGTCAATGAGAAGGTTTTTTTGCAGATTTGAGACCAGAAGTCAGTATCAGGTGAGATTAATAAATCATTTTCCCATTGGTTTATTGGGAGAGATATTGTTGTGTCTTTGGTGGAAATTAGTTTGTACAACTTAAAAAATATTTTCTTGAAATTTGTTAGTTTATAAATTTCTTCCATCTGAGGAGAAGGAAGAAGGTTGTTATCAACAATGTTAATTTTAGAACCTAGTACAGATTTCATTTGGAGGTATTGAATGTATTGTGTGTTGTAATGTATTTTGTTGATTTTCCACCAGGCTGTCAGAGTCATTGAGATCATGATGTTTCTAAAGCAGTCATGTTTTTTATGGAGATATTAAGAAATGGGAGATTGGATAATGAGATATTGGTACATGCTGACTGTTCTACTTCTAACCATGGTGTATTCTGTAGATTTGGATGAATCCAATTTGTGATGTACTGTAGTTGACTAGCAAGATAATAGTTGTAAAAATTAGGTGCTTCTAATCCTCCATGATTCCTGCATTTTTGTAGGGTAACCAGTTTGATGCATGCCATTTTATTTTTCCAGTAGAATTTTGTGGTTATTGGGTCAAGTGATTGGAACCAGTTGGAGGTGGGTTGAGTGGGGATCATCTTGAAAAGGTAGTTTACTTTAGGAAGTTTGAACTTTTTAATAGTTGCTATTCTGCAACTATCTCTATCAATGAGAGAGGGAGATTTATCCATCAGTTTAGATCATCATCTAATGCATTCAGAAGTGGAACGAAATTCAAATGGAACAATTCCAACAGCCTGGGAGAAATATTTATCCCCCGATATTTAATATTACCAGTGGTGAGGGGGAGTGGTGGATTATGAGTTGCAGTATTCCAACTACTGCTAGTTATGGGTAAAATTGTTGATTTTATCCAATTTATGGCATAGTCTGATATGTTTGAGAAGGAGTTTATAAGGTGAATTGTTTCTTTTGGAGAATTTGATGGATCTTGTAGGAAGAGCAATACATCATCTGCATAAAGGTTGATCTTATGGTGTGTGTGATTGGTCTGGATTCCTTTGATGTAAATGTATTGCCGAATCACAGCTGCAAGAGGTTAAAAAAAAGAAAAGAAAAAATTTATTCAAAATATGGAGTGAATCCTTTTAAGCGAGTTTAAAAGAAGACCGATTGCTACATTTGAAAATCTTACCACGTGGTCTGAAGCGCATGGCGCGCATGCCTTTACAGCATGTCCGAACCTTCTTTTGCTTGTTTAACGGCAGAAAATCTGAGTGCAGAATGAGGCACAAGATTCAAAAGGATTGTATTTAGTCTCTTAATTAGTCATAGGCGTGTTTTGGCATAACATGAAATAAACCACAGTGCCATCTCCCATTCCCTTTAAAAGCCAGGTGGGCTTGTCCCTTCACAGATTGCTATTCTTGAAGCAGATGGGCCAAGTATTGGGAAAGATTGCCTCACTGCAGAGGAAAAAGATCTGCTTGTGCTAAAGTGGCATCCATATATCCTCCCCCCAAAGTTGTGACCAACTCGTTTGATAGCAGGATATTAAAAATACACAATGCAGAATTTTGTTTTTCCATTTTTTGAGTGAATGAAAAAAATAATAGACATCCACTTCCTTTTTTGATTTTAGTCATCAGATTGGCCACGAGAATAGAAATGAAACCAAAACTAGAAAACAATTTTTTTTTTTGCTTTTTTAGATATACATTATCTGCCCTTGCTCTATCTGTCTTTGTCTAACTATCTATCTATCTATCTATCTATCTATCTCTGTCTGTCTGTCTGTCTACCTACCTGTCTCTCTAGCATAGTCGTGACAATGCTTTGAGAGTGCATTATGTTACGTTCAAGACCAGGAATTAAATGCGGGGTCAGAAGCACATTCCAACTGGTGATTTATTGACAGCAATATGGTCGAGACTAGGGGCAGAGCCCCAGAATAGGTCAGCGCGGGTAGCACCTCCACAGCACAGGCAGAGATTTAGCTTTATGCAGCGCTGCCGTTCCTCTGGAGGCAGCTTGTAAAGCCGAGTCCCAACCACAGCCTTGGGTTCTGGTGCAGCCAGAAGGTCAGAAGCTTCAAGCTTAGCACCTTGAGATGCAGGCAGGGATGTGCCTGTAAGCTCACCTGCCAGTCCATCCGCCTCTCTTGCAGACGGTTGTCAGTTCTCATCGCCAGGTCGATCAATTGGTCCACATCTGCGAGTAGGACACAGGTGGTTAACTTGTATTTGCTCTGCCAAGTGGAACAGGTAGACATAGTTTAGGGCCTGGGCATTCCAGTGTGTGGAGACAGCCACGGTGCAGAAGTTGATGTCCGACACCGCTGAGTTGCATTGACGCAACTGGAGCAGCTGGCGGGCAGTGGCATGACTGGAGTGAGAACGGTCAAACACCTACTTCATTTTTGCTGCAAAAGCAGCAGAAGATGATACTGCAGGGTAGTCTGTCTCCCAGCAGGCAGCGGCTCTGTCTCAGGCTCGTGCAGAGTGACAAGTGATGACAAAAACTACTCTGGATCGCTCAGTGGGGAATGAGGAAGGCTGAAGCTCAAACACCATTCCACACTTGACCAGGAAACTGCAACAGGTGGTAGGATCGCCACCCTGCTAGGTTGGGCTCCCGAAGGGCTCGTGTCCGAGGAATAGCTTGCTGCAGAAGGGCACTGGCTGCTTGTGTGGCGGTGGTGAAGTCATGTGATTTATCTGTCACAGCCTCTAGTTGACTCAGGGGGGTCCCCAGGTTCTGGTGTATCTGGTGAACCATCTCTTCATGCAGACCAAGGAGCTCCCCATGGTGCCTCAGAGCTTCAACCGGGCTTGAAATCTCCGCTGATTCCTTCAGTGGCTGAATTGTATTGTTACGATCCAGACCAAGAATCAAGCGTGGAGTCAGAAGCACAATCCCAACTGGTAGTTTATTGACAGCAATACAGTAGAGATTGGGGGCGAAACCTCAAGATAGGATAGATGGAACCCCGCGGAGGATGGTCAGTTCAGCACAGCTTTTATAGGCTAAGCTTAAGCTGCAATCCCCAGCCAGGCTTTTGGGCTGCTGCCAGGTGTAACACAGGCTCCGCCAGAACTGAAATGCTTCACAGGATGGAGAGGTTGCTTAAGGTGAACGCGTTCCCAGACCTGGCTCCAGTTCAGGATTGGAAGCTTGTTCTCGACAAACTGGACAAGGAGAGCAAACTGGATGGGTTAACAAGAACACAGTTTCAGTCTTGGGCCCTGATTAAGACTAGAAACTTGTTCTTGATGACTTGAGTAGAACAGGAACAGACTTGAATTGAGTTAATTTGAACTTGATCTCAATCCTAGGATTGCAAGCTTGTTCAGCTCAACTAAATGATTAGAATGACTTCTTGGGAAAAGGTTTTTCAAAAGTACTAGATGCATTAGATGACAAGAGTTTTAGAGCTAAACATTGCCTACGATAACTTGGATGAAAGCAAGTTTACAATTCAGCAACTTGCATACAAACAAGAGGGCTTAAATACTCCTTATGCCACTGTTAAGTGCACAACCGCATAATGCAATTCAGTCAGGGGGGAGAGATGCACAGGACGTTAACCAATCACAGCACACATGCACTTAATAGACATGTAAGCTGCTGAATTCGGAAGAGACACACGAGATTCACATGAGTGTTGTGCCACATTATGTATTTGCTTGCCTAGGTATAAAACAAGTTGAAGCTTTAGATCAGGGGTGGGCAATCCCGGTCCTGGAGGGCCAGTGTGTATGCAGGTTTTTATTTCTATCAATTACCCTGACTAATTGAGGTAATAGATTGCATGCACAAACAGATTTTCGCAATGATTCGATCAAAGAAAAATGTTTTATGTAGGGAGACAAGAACAGTCTTTGGTGGTCATGCATGATAATTTAAAGAAATGCGCCTGAAACGTCAGATTTCATTAATAGTTTGGCTAATTTAGATAATCAACTAATTGAAGGCCAGAAGTTGGTGTGAAAACCAGGGACAGATACGGCCCTCGCTGCCCACCTCTGCTTTAGATGGAGGGTTGTCAAAATGGACCCAAAGTGAAAGCAAAGTGAATTTTTTTTGTTGGTTGAAAAGGTTTATTTTTCTCAATTACAGGTTTGCCTCTCTTTAAAATCTTTTTGCTCAGTTGCTCAGGTCAAAGCAGCAGGGTTTTAATTGCTGAAAGTATGGGATCCTGATCACTGTAATCTCCTAAAATTTGAATAAAGAATAGTGGAGACATGCTGTGCACTTAGCTGTGTAGGTCCATAATAATATTGTAATAATGTGCCCAAAAAATAGCTGTAATATTCCCACCATTGACTTTAGACCAGGTTTCTGTTCGTCAATGGCGAAATAGCTTTCTGCTGCTGCATCAGACCACACCCCATTTTAACCCTCTCAAGCCTGAACCATGAAGTAACTGTTAGAAATTGCTGAATTTTTGAAATTGAAGTATTTATTTGACCTTTCGATAAAATGTTTGAAACAATTGAAAAAATAATTTGCCTACAGTATATGAAATTAATTTAGCATCATATTTGATATTTTTATGCATTGAGGTCAGGTTTCAAAAACTGGTCTCACCTCAATGAAATAATGGCTGCTTTGGGGAGGACAGGAACATCATCACACACAAGTAAAATTGAGATTACGTCAATTTTAAGGCGCATTGCTTGTATTTACAAGAAATGTCTATTTCTTGTATACTAGTGTAGCCCAATTCTCACCTATGAGAGATGTTTTGTATAACCCCAACCCTAACCCCAACCCTAACCCCGATCAAGAACAAAAGGAACAGTTAAATCTATCCCATGCCGTCAATGGCTGTAGGAAAAAAAAATTTGACAATGTATTCTCCATGAGTATTATGAATTCATGCATTCCAGAACTATACAATTCTAGGTTCAGGAGTATTATCAGTTCATGCATAGCACAACTACAAAATTCTAGGAGACAAAGAAATGACAGTTTTATATTGCCACCTTCTGGTATACGAGAAACGGACTTTTCTCATATATACGAGCAGTGCACCTTCAAATTGACTTGATCCTAAAATTGGGCTCATTAAATCCACAGAGTCCCAGTTTTCCAGTCATAGCCAATTTATGAAATTCCAAGACTGTTTAGGGACCCCAGTATGCAGAAATATTTAAGTACAATAAAATAACACAATGACACTGCATGCAAAAAGAAAACTGCTTTTCTGCTCAAAACTGGGATGGAATTATCATAAAAAGCATATGTCTGCAAGAGGTAGACTTACAGGTATAGGTGACCCATTTTCAATTAAGTTTCTTGAGGTCAGATGTCAAAGAGCCCCGGTGAAAATGGCCATTACGGCTTTTCCTTTGTCAAAATTTAACCTAAATTTCGAACACTACTGGGCCCCCTTCCCTTGAAGCTTGAATGACATGGCTGCCACCTATGGATGTCTTAGGTCTTCTAGTTTCACAGGACACCAATAACTTTGTGCTAGCTTAAAAAATGAGCCTCAAAAATACAGCAATATCGGCAGAGATCGACAGCCCTCCTGCTGGGGTTAAATTCCTGAAGTACCACGTTTGATACATTCATTTTCAACTTATATTTTACTATATAAGAAGCAACAAAATGTTGTGCATTTATAAGTTGCTTCAATTCAGTAAATATTTATTTTGAAGTATTACTAACAATAAAAAAGTTATTCTTACTGTAACTTTGTCAAAATTAGCAAAGATTTCTGTGGAAAAAAAAATACCTGCAGGTTGGTGAATGGCGGCAGCCATCTTTGATTTTGTTCCCTATGGACCTCTTCCGCCTGCTGTGCATGAATTGTCCACCAGGGGTCCACCAGATTACATGTAGTATCAGATTATACACAACAGGTTTTTTAGGGAAGTATTGATCATGTGGATAACATGGAGGTCACAGAAAGTCATGTATGAAATATGATACAAGTGACATTGCAGGGTTAATTAAGACCAAGACATCCATAGGTGTTGGTTTGGCACAGGCTGGATGGGAAGATGACATCTGTGTAGATCTTAAACTAGCAAAGTCACTTGCGTTGTGTTTAGCACTGCTTTTCTCTGGGTGTATGGCAAAGCCCTAAAAGATGATGCTATACGTGCAGAACAAATGTGGGAGGAGTGAGAGCAAAGGCATTGATAGAAAGGGTAGAGTTTCCAGAATTTCAATTGTAAATCTGTATTTGTCAGGTAGCTTATGAACAAGCGAAGCACTTAAGTGTAAATAAAAATACTGTTCTGGTAGACCGACTGCAACCAAAGAATCAGATAATAATTAATCTAAAATTAGTGAGATTTTGTCTGTGAAATTGTGAAAACAGAGTCGAGTAAATGTACATATCAGAGAGCTTGTAAGGATAAAACCAGAAAATTATGCCCCTACTCCAGAAATAGTGAATGGCCCTGTGAAGCAATGGCAAAGACAAACAATGGAGCTGAATTAAATGTGGGATTCTAATGATGATATGTGGAACATGTCCAAGCTCACATAAATCAGAACACAGGTATAATAACAAATTCATTGGTCTATCCAACCTCAGCAAACCTTATCAAAGGCACACAAAGAAGAGTGTTAGTGGATAACAATCAGCTAACCGTAAATGCATTATTAGATAAATAGTCCCCACAGTTACCTTGCTTTTACCTGAGAACAACATCCTCATTGTTTTCTCTGCTGTGCTTGCAAATTTAGAAAATGTATGCATCCATTTATTTAGTTTGTATCAGAATACCGACCCATTGATGCGGCCTCCTCTACAGCAAACAGCACCCTGCATTTATCATATGCTTAGCCGGTTTTATACAGATTAAATTTCACAGTTTACATTTCTGTTTGTGTACAGCTGGATTTATTGTTGAATAAATAATTGCCTTCCTCATAAGCATATTGACAGTTGTCCACCCGAGATTTTCAGCCTGTGAGTAAAACACCTAGTTCCGCTACACTGCACCCTATTTTGCCTGGCCATCATCAAAATGCTAATATCCCTGAAGCATCAACCTTTGCTGTGTAAAATGTCATGCTTACACATTTCTGTGGTATGAAATATGGACCTGTTATAGCTTGCTGGACAGATGCCAGCGTGAGCAGTATGATGCCACCAATATTGCACGGTCTAGGCGGCTTGGAATCTCACAAATCATAAAATGTAATTGACTTTTTGGATGCGTATGATACCAGTGATAACCGCACAGCTGATAATGGGTAGTCCCAACCGTGCAGGATATGTGGGTGACACAGGAAGCACAGGTGATATGTGGATTTTGGTGTCAGCGATTTAGGAAGGGTATCAGCAGATCGACCAAATGGATCAAGCTAGGATGGTATTTGTGAAGGGAAGGCAACAAAAGGCTAACAGGCTGAAGGAGAGTGGCTTATGTTACAACAGATTTAAAAAGTCTGTGTGATTGTATTTTTCTAATCCGGTCCACAGTCATCGTTGACCAATACAAATGCTTCAACACTGCTTCATTCCCCAGTCTATTGATTGTGGACCATGGTATTTACAGCCTAAAAGCAAGTGCCTGCACACCTCATCACAGTCTACTGAAAGAAAACCCACTCCAAACACGTGTGCTGACAAACAAACACACACACACACACACACCTTGGATAAGCAGCAGGGCCAGCAGGCACCTAAGCGCAATGTCAGATTACTCCTCTCACCTCCCCACCTGCACAACGCCTGCTAACCGGGCGCAAAAGATTGTTAACTACTTTGACGCCGCAGAGGTCCTTATGATTTATTACCCTCGTCTAGGTGCGATTGCCTTTTTCCTCTACTATCTCTAAGGCAGTGTCTCTCTGACCCCATTGCCATGGCAGCGCCCTAACACCAAGTTGTCCAGGCTCATCCTTCCGATTGGTGGAATCACAACCGTGAATGCTCTGCCCAATTTCCCGCCCCTACCCGCTTCTCAACAGCACCCCTCAGAGTGACAGCACCCTGTCTATGCCCCGAACATGCCGGGACAGAGGAGGAAGTTAATTGGATCTCAGATCGATCGATAAGCCCAAGCACTAGCCGGATAACCTCTGTGCTCTCTCTGGGAACGAGCCCTCAGGCAAGGCAGGCAACAACAAAAAAAAAAAAAAAAAAAGCAAAAAAACAAAACACTTTTCTATGACACTTTCCCTGACAAGACCCAATTGATCCCCAGATAGCATAATTGCATAACGGCGCATCGGCGAAAGCACTAGACGGTTTGGGCCTGTCATAGATTGTACCAGAAAGAAGAGGTCAACAGAAACCTATGTCCAAGTTCTGCAGGCTCGTTTTTCCTGATGCAGCTGTTTACTAACAAGATTTGGGAACTCCCGTAATTCTTGGTCTGCAACTTCATTCATTGACTGCGGTACAATGACAGCATACACACTATTATAAAAGCAATACAGTGCATAACAAATTGTTATAAATACGTTAGTGTAAATCAGTCCTGTAATGAGTTAGCCTTAGTTTGTTTGGAATAATTTCTAATCTCGCAATTCTGATATCTAATGATGCTATTGGCATGTGTAGTTCCTCTTTTGTTTGTTTCAGATTTATTATACCAACGGTGTTCATTAGATGGTGAAAGTATTAACTTATCAGGTGCAGAGTAATACATCCTGCATACTTGTCTTGTAGATTTTTGTAAAACTCCCCGCCAAGCAAATCCTGCACAATGCAGTCCTGCTCGTTAGAGCTGTTCTATTGTCTCAGTCCCTTACATGACTTGATGTTTCCATTTTGGATGTACACCCACAATGCCCCTGAGGGTGGGTTCCAGTAGACAGATGGATGTCATTGCTGCAGAGCCTGGGCCCTGACCTTGCCAGTGCTGGACAGGCATATGGAAAAGATGAGGGCTTCTTCCTTACCTCTTCAGCCAAATCTCCCAGGGTCCTATTACACAGCCTGGCAGTGCGCTCCAGACTACTCCTTATACATTTATTAAGTGAAGTATGACGCGAATTGGGGGAAGATATTTCTGTCCAGTTGTGCTGTTGGCTAGTGGTGATGACCTCAAGAGACATATCCCCAGTGCTTCGTTACAGGCACACATGCCCGTGTACATATTCTCTCTCCCTATTTTTGTGTCTATGTATTTATCTTCTCTCTCTCTCTCTCTCTCTCTCTCTCTCTCTCATACTCACGCACACACACACATACACACACATACTCACACTCTACTATTCATTACTAGCGAAAGTCACTAGGACTGGGTCTCATGCTATTGTCTCACTGATGCATGAAGTGGCTCTTTCCTCTACAGCAAGCACTCACACATTCATAGTATCACCGCAGTGGTCCCTCTGCTTTGCGCTGCCACTTAGAGCAAATGGGTGTTGACGCAAAAACATACCTGCTCTTCCTCAGCCACACAGGCAAACACATTTGGCACGTTTTGCCAGCTGAAATGACTAGAAATACTAACAGAACCAGGCCCACTATGTCTAGGCTGGGGATCAGCAGCAAACACTGATACAGTGTGTGCACTCATACACATTTTAAAGTATTGGCACATACAGTGTCGTGAAAAAGTATTTTCCCCCTTCCCAATTTCTCCTATTTTTGCTAATTTGTCATATTTAAATGTTTCAGATCATCCAGCCAAATTAAAATCAGACTAAGACAATGTGAATAAACACAAAATGCAGCTTTTAAATGATTACTTCTTTTATTTAGGTAAGGAGTTATTCAAAACCGATATTACCCATGTGAAAAAATACAAATGTTTCCAATTGCCTCCCCCTTGAGCTAATAAGGGGTTGTGCCACCCTTGGCGGAAACAACTGCAATCAAATGTTTGTGATAATTGCCAATGAGTCTTTACATTGCTTTGGAGAAATTTTGACCTACTCTTCTTTGCAGAATTGTTTTAATTCAGACCCAATTGAGGGTTTTCAAGCCTGAACTGCCTGTTTAAGGTCATACCATGGCATCTCAATCAGATTAAAGTCAGGACTTGGCTTGACTACTCCAAAATCTTCATTTTATTTCTTTCAGGCCATTCAGAGGTGGACTTGCTTGCATCCTTTGGATCATTGTCGTGCTGATACATAACCCTACTGTGCTTGAGCTTCCAGTCACAAACTGATAGCCAAACATTCTCCTTCCATATTTTCTGGTAGAACACAGAGTTTATAGTCCCATATCATAACAAGTTGCCTAGGTTCATTGCACTATCACCAGTGTGTTTGACTGTTGGTATGGTGATCTTTTTGCGGAATGCGGTGTTAGCTTTACGACATATGTAGCCGGATCCAAATCTTCCAAAAAGTTCCATTTTTGCCTCACCAGTCCACAGAATATTATCCCAGAAGTCTTGGGGTCATCAAGATATTTTTCTGTTTGATCAGCAGTGGTTTTCGCCTTGTAGCTCTCCCACGGATGCAATTTTTGCCCGGTCTTTTCTTATAATGGAATCATTAACTGAGAAAATTGATGCCTGTAGCTCTTTGGATGTTTGGTTCTTCTCTTACCTCAAGGATGAGTCCAAGATGCACTCTTGGAAGAATTCTGGTAGGCCGGCCATTGCTAGGAAGGTTCATCTCTGTTCAAGTTTCCTCCATTTGCAGATAATGGCTCTCACCATGATTTGCTGTTGTCTAAGAGCCCGAAAAAAGGCTTTGTAACCCTTTCCAGACTGACAGATGTCAATGACTTTGTTTCTTATCTGTTCTTGAATTTCTTTAAATTGCAGCACCATGAGCTGCTTTTTGCCTATTTCACAGGGCCAGGCCTGTTGTTTTAAATGGATATTTACTTGCACTGTACCATGCAAAAATCCCCAGCAGCTGTGTAATTATATGACTGAAAGTGATTTTAAAGGGTCATATTGATTTTGACACAAGCAAAATTAACATGAGCCGATTTTTCAATTCAGTAAAATACTATGCCACTGTTTGTCTCTTTAACAATTTGGATATGTGAAATATTTTTATGATCCAAAATTCACCTGAGTAGAAGTTAACTGAGTTAATAATGCTTGTTTTGATCTTTGATGCATGCTCCTTTGTGTGCTTCCGTTGTGATTCAATTTTTTTAAGCTCTCACATTAAAAAATCTGCAAGTCTGTTCCGGTTTGCAGAGACCAGTTTCCTTGAAATGAAAACATTTATTTATTGAAAACCATCCCACATTACTTTTTTGAGAATGTTTGGTGTGAAGAGCTCAAATACTCCTAAAGCCTTCTCTAAGCTCCTGGTATATTATGATGCCTGAAAGTTGTAGAGAACAGGCAGTGGAGTTTTGTTTGTCTCCTTTATAACTAGTTGGCTAGCTACAGTATTCAAATTATGGCTGAATTACTAATTAAATTTAACACACCTTTTTCGCTATTAATCCCCTTCCACAAAGTGGAACAAAAGATATTGCAATACAGTCCATCAGTCTGTCCGTTCATCTGTCCTTCCGTCCGTCCATCCGGATAAGTAGAGAAGGTTTTTTTTCTGAAGCTAGTTTATCAAGATGAAATTTTGATGGTGTATTTTACTTGTCATGACCTTGATTGGGTTCAAAAATGGGATTCCATGGTGACGGAGGCTATTGATGACCATGTCTTTTCGCTTTTGGTGCATTGTACTTGTCTTCTGAATCACTGAGATTGATTCTATAAAATGTCATTGTGATGCTCAAAGACAGTGCTACAGATTTGAAAATATGAAAATAAAAATCAAAGGGACATGAACAGTCTTCTATTGTTCAACCTCAAATGATTGTTTATACATATATAATTCATTCCGATGACACAATATATATTTATCTTTCATCCATCATCTATGAATTGTGATGTGTGCTGGTGAAATGCATTATGACTAGCTGAAGGCCTGTTATTATTTAGCTGCTGGTATTAATTTGTCATTTTCCAGAGTCTGTCAATTGAATGTGTGTTTTTATGTCGGTATGCCTGTTTATGAATTGTTTGACATATGGATCAAGAAGGAAATAATTGAGGAAGAGAATAAATCAAGCACTTAGACATTATCTGTAAAAAGGTCAGAATAAATTTATTTATTTTTTTTTTTTTTAGCTTTATTTGAAAGGACTCGTCATGTCAACTTGCACAATTCTACATGCGTGCAATGATTCACTGACACTTGTCAAATTGCATCACATCTTAGTCACTAGCCCATCCAATCACATTAAAACCTATAATTTCAGTATGCAAGCAGGCAACACAAATTTACCTTTGAAAATTCATAAATTTCAGCATGTTTCTAAAATTATGTTCCGCCTATTTTCTGTATTAGTTTTTAGATATCAGAGCTCTAGGAAGGAAGCTACACACACCAATGATTATGACCTTGTCCCAAGACTTCATTTTCTCAGTCTATCTTCTTGGAAAAGGGGGCATAACTCTTGAACTCTACCCACTGATCTAAAACTAGACTGATGGAACTGTTTTTTTTTTTTTTTTTTAATAGAGGACTCAAATTATGAATTTGACAACCACAATGCTCGCATGAATGGGTTATGACTTTTTATTGGTTTAATCTTGTTACCTTTGCATTATAGCTCACTTATGTATTTAATTCTGATTATAATGACTTTCCCTCCAGTATTTTAATGGTACACTTTAATCTATTGTTTTCATTTTGCAAGACTGTTGATCGTCATGTTTGTCTATCTGTCTGCTTGTTTGTGCTCACTCTACCATCCACAGTTCTTGAGATATTTACTTATTGAAGCCATATGTCCAAAGACGAAGGGGCTCAGTTTTGGAAAGTCAAGGTCAAATGTCAAGGTTAAATTCATCAAAAAGGTCAAAAACACATTTTGGCCAATATTTTGCTTCAGAAGAATGATACAGTCGTGGGACTAATGCAAAAATGTTCAGTCTTGTATCGTGTTTCGAGGGTTTTGCAAGTATCGCTCTATTAGCCATTTTAATTTTTTTTTTCAGTGCAATTCTTGTGGACAAGTGTTTAGATTGAGCAAGTATGCTTCAACACTCAAGCAATGCATATGGTATATCCAATGTAATTTTGATGTCACATAAGCTTAATTGTCTTTTCCTTCAATTCTCAGTTTGTGGGACCAAATTATTTATGCTCATTTAGCATGCATACAATATCCTTTTCCATTAGGTATGAAGAGGAATTATCTGATGTGAAATTCTTATAATCCCTATGATCCGAGCCAGTTCCTATTTCCCTGCAACTTTGCACAGCTAAATCCAGGCTTTGCCCAACAAAGAAAGAATTTAGCCTAACTGAAAACCCACCAAATCCTCTTTCTCCATCTCTTTCTCTTGGAGCCATAAAGGTTTTACTTTTCTGTTGCCTTCTTAAAGATCTATTCCATATTCACTCAGAATTACAGCTGCTCCCTAGTCAGAAGTGTGGTTCCCATAATGAATTTGCATGGTGATTTCATGGTGTGTTCCTGCTATCTGGCACCATTTGAAGGTGTTTACCGTGCCTCCCAGCCCTTCTGATTGCAGTGGCATGTACTGGAAGGGCATTCAGCCTGCGAATGAAAATTCAGATAAAACGGGCCCCAGAGACTGCTACATTTTGCTAGTGCTGAAACAGAAACACAAATCCCCTGGGAGAGGTTGATTTCTCTCCGACAGAGGTTGCAGATCAGCGCATCGTTGGGGGACAGCAGGGTGATGGTAGCTCTCAGTATGAATTCTGATTAGTGAGAATCTGCAAGCATCCATAGAATAACATGCACAAAAAGCCTCCAGCATGCTGATAAGACTTCAGGTGCAAAAACTGTCCTGCAGAGATAAAACATAGATAGCATACCCCAACGGTTTTGTGTCGTTAGGCCCTTTTGAATAGTGCCAATTCCCCACCCCTTTCAGATTATTGCTAGAAGACAAAGCCTCCTCCCTAAAAATAACAGCAGTGCTATTGATCAGAGTAGATGGATTGTAATGGCCGGTAGAGTACGGAGGCCAGGTGCAACGACCAGAGAGAAAGTGAGCAGCACGGACACAGAACAAACACAGAGAATAATACTGACCAAACGAAAGTACTTGCGCTTCCAAAGGACGTATAATAGTCCTAACCACGGAAGCAAAGCGAGATAGGAAAAAGGGAGAAGAAACTCCAATAATTAGAAGATAGAAAGTCATACAAAACCTGACTACAGATATCTTCGGCTATAGTGCTTAGCTACAAACAGACACTCTAGCAAAGAGGCGTGGCGAACATCCGGCTTATATAGAGTCCGGGGGAGCGCCGCCCCAGTTCAACCAGCCAGCTGGGTAAAGAATCTGATTGAACAGGAATTCGATATCGTCCCGGGGCGAGAGCCACAAAGAAAAGTCGGAAACACACGCACAAACATGCAGAACCATGACATGGATGGAATAGATGCCCAGACGTGCTCTTGGTTGAGGTCCAGTGAATAATGAAGATCCTGCCAAGCCAGGTCAATTAGATCTCTTGAATATTAGCAAGCAGCTTAAATTAATTTCTGTAAATGACTTGAGGGGGAGAAACAAAAGGGGGGAAAGCAGATTGCTCACCCTTTCAATTACTGCAGTTCACTGCATGTGAACCACTCCTGGTGCTCTTGGGGATTCTTACTGAGGATGAAAGTGGTGCCCTTTTGAACTGCCTGACCAGTTTAAAATGCAACATGGCTATGCGGTCATGTTTTATTCCAAACCAGTTTGTAAGGGTTGTAAAGTTATGGTACATGCATTTACAGCTTTATTTGGAATTACTGTTTGATATTTATGTAGGCGGCATTCATGTTTTTTGGAGGATGAGAAGAATATTATTTATTCATTCATTTGTTTACATATTGAGGCTATTTTAGGAAGGCTGTGGTGATGGATATCATGGCCTTTTTCGCCCTAGCCTGCCACAAAGCTGAAAACGTTTTATAATTTGCCCCATTCCGTTTGAAATGTCCCAGGACATTTTTAGCTTTGAAAATTCTTTATTTCACACTCTGATTACAGGCTTAATAATATCTAGCACAGCGAGAATGCTCACAGAATTGTTTGTTGTCATCAGAGCAGCACCTACTTAGTAAAAGAGGCGCGTTCGTTCGCCTGCTTTATGAGTGTCGAGGGAGTGATGCCGTCAGTCTGCGGTGACACGATTCCTGAAATTACCATGAAACGCACACCGCGGCACGGCCCCTCCGCTCTAAACAAGGTGGGAGTGAAAGTGTCCAGGGGCGAGGTTTGCGGTGTCAGGAGGATGGGAGAAGCAACATACCACTATTGTCTTTACCGTGACAGCGCATATTAGCGAAAATCATTTCAACTTGTATTTCAGCTAGCATAATCGTTTTACTGAGGGCCTTAGGAGAGCTGGCGTAATCAGGCCTCTTTTGAAAAAGCTAGCGCAAAGACTCTCAGGAGTTCGATTGGTTGCACTGTTCAGAGCAAAGCCATAGATTTCTTTGTTTTGTTTTTTTTTCTGCAGTTCTTCTTTATTCTGTCTTCATTTGTTGTTTTTCTTGGGGAATTCATTGTGCAGTATGCAATCACTCTGTGCATTCAAACAGCCCTTGTTAAATTGTTTTGGGTTTAAGGGTAGAAGTTGCATCAGTAATCCCTGTTAACTGCGCCTTAGCCTGAGGGTAATATATTATTAGAAGCCACTTGTTATTGTCATTACTTCTCCTAGCTTCTGCGCCAGATTTGCCGCCCACACTTTCAAGAAACCGATATACAACCCCAACTCTGAAAAAAAAAAAAAAAAAACGGATAGAAAATGTGCATTAAAACAAAACCCTGATTTATAAATTGACACATAATTTTTGTTTTTATTTCGCCACAGACAGTGCAAAGATAAGATATTTAATGTTTGCACGGTTAACTTCATTTTAATTGTAAATACAAGGCCACTCCTGTCATTTAGATCCACAACGCATTCCAAAAACAGTTGGGACGGGGGCAATTTAGGAGTTGTAATGAGGTAAAAAATTGGGATGTGATTTGAAACAGCCAACATCAGCAGGTAATTGTAATTATTATTTGGTACAATAGCAGAATCCAGGAAAGGCTTAGTCCATCAGGAGTAAAGATGGGCTTAGGATCATCAATATTTTCACAAATGCATGAGAAGGTCATCGATGTTCCAAAAAAAAATGATAGGGAGGGATTGGGATATTTCACAGCTTGTAACATAATTAAAAGATTCAATGACATTGATGGAGTTTCTGTGCGTAAAGGGCAAGAGTGAAAGCCTGATCTGAGCACTTGTGATCACTCATATAGCACTGCATCAGGAACTGTTATTTTTCTATGAGTATAACCTTGTGTGCTCAGGACTACATTAACAAAGCTTTGTCAACTGTGACAAAACGTAGTAACATCCTGTTTAAAACTTCATCGTGCAAAAAGGAAGCCTTATATTAACAGTGTCCAGAAATGCCATCGACTTCACTGGGCTAAAACTTTCACGATGGACTATCACACAGGGGAAATGTTTATTGCGGTCAAGTAAATCTATATATATATACAGGCTTGGGGAGTAACGGAATACACGTAACGGCGATACATGATTAGGATACAAAAAAAAAATGTAACTGTATTCCTTTAGGGTTACACACAAAAAAGATGTAATTAAATTACAGTTACATTCTGTAGAACAGGGGGATTACTGGATTACAATTTGTATATTAGTCTGTAATCAAGAATAACAAGAAGAAGAACAAGAAGAAAAGGAGGTCTAGAGGCAAAAGCGGGCATATATCACAGCACTTTGCGAGAGTCTCAGCACTCCTCCAGAACCCGACTGTAATTGTCAGTTGTTAACTTGTCAATCATGACATCCAGCTTCGTGGGTAAAAATGTGTTCAAGGGGTGGAAATTTCAGAATCATTTTGTATTAAAGGATAATAAGGGAAACTGTACAGTGCAAGTTTTGCCTTCCTGTTGTAAAATCCTGTTGGCCTTAAGGACTCAACGTCCAATTTGGAGAAATATTTACAGGTAAGACAGACAATCCTGCTAGCTCAGCTAACTTACCCAATTTACCCGACCTGTAACCATTTCTTCCTAATGAAAATAGTTCTGGTTGTAAGTGTGATGCTGGTGAATGGGATGGTGTTTGAGCAAAAACAAGCTCCAGCCTGCTATAAATATCTGAAGTTGACTTGAAGTTTGATTATGAAGTGTTTGTACCATTAGCTACGTAGTGTTAGCCTCATGAGCATCAATACTTCTACCAGGGAGTGCCCTCTTTTCCGACAGCCCAGTAGTCCGTGATATGCACTCTGTCAGCGCCCAAGTAGAAAATAATGAAATGAAATAAAGATGCAACAAGCCAAGTTATAGTTATGTTATAGTTGTAGTTTAGTTATGTTCTGAAGTAAAGCAGTTTATTTGCTTCATCTTTCCAGAACCTTTTATAAGTAATTGTTAGCAGTAAATTGCACTTCTGTGAAGGCACCACTAATGCTGAAAAATGCACCAACATGCTTGAGCAATATATGCTGCTTTTGAGACAACATCTTTTCTGGGGACACCCATGCATATTTGAATAAGACAATGTAACACCACATTCTGCACTCATTATAAAGGCATAGCTGTGTAAGAAGAGGGTGCAGGTGCTGGACTGGTCTGCCTGCAGTCCCAGCTTGTTCCCAATAGAGAGCGTGTGGCATACTTTTAAACGGAAAATGTGGCACTGAAGACCACATATTATTGTGCACTTTAAGACTCGTATGCAGGAGGAATGGGACAAATTAAGTGTTGTGAAAAGGAATAGAAACATTACAAAGGTTGTAAATACTTTACTGTCCAAACTTTTTTGAAACATATTGCAAGAATCAAAATTAAAATTAAGCTTAAGCAAAAATGAAGGTTAAATTAAATTAAGCACTGATTTCCTATTGTCCTTTTGAACACTGAGAGCCCTTTTCTGTCCTCAGCTGATCACATTTTGAGGAAATAAGCATTAACTAATCATGTGCTGCTGGCAAACTTTTAAAGTTCTCTTTCTGCTCTCATTCAGCTGTCAAATCAGCACAGCTGTGTTAGGTGACCCTCCTCCTCCCCTCCACCACCTCATGAGGAAAGCCTGGCCCTTTTCCAGCCAGGTCCTCGACCTATAAGTTATATATTATTCACCACCACCGCTGTCTGGGCCCCAGGGAGATTCCTACATTCCGTATAATTCATGGGATCATCTACGAAGAAACACATATATTTTCTGCCAGGGTCTCAGCGTACCAAAGACGATATTCATTGTTCGTGATAAACATCAGCCTGTTTAACTTCCATCATTCTCCCTTGTATTTTTTTTGTCTTCAGATAGAAATGTGTGTATTTTGAATACTCTATAAAATGCACGTTGTGAAATGTCAAATAATGTGCCAAAGATAATTTGCATATCACTGCTATCAGTTTTAATTTCTGTTTAACATACCGTCCCAACTTTTTCTGATTTGAGGCTATACAAATATTATTTGTAATGAAACCATTCTACCCCAACGAGGCTACTGTCTTCTTTTAAAAATTAAAATGCAAGACCCAGGGGTTCATAATGAATTTCATCCACCAATAGCTTCAAATATGAATGTTGATCATGCAGGCAAATTCGTTTAATAACTCCGAAGCCTCCACGGTAACAAAGTATTAATATATCAGTCTGGTGGCTCAAGCAAAAAATGGTGTTTGTGATTGTAACTGTTCGGTAGTTGTAACCAAATGTGAAAATTACAAACCCAGTGCCACACCAAAGGATGTATGCCGAATGACTCAATGGAGCAATTACTTTTAATAACTATATGTTTCCATGGTTTTTGAGCTTTAGGTTTCATTGATCATTTTGTTACCTCCAAAAAAGAAAGTGTTAATGTAACTTAATGTTGCCCTATAAAAGGTATGAAACTGTAATAAGTTCTTTTGTGGTCAAATGAGTGATCCATGAAGTACAGCAGTAATGTCTGCTTAGCAAGCTACTGACCATATAAGGTCTCAAGGTTCATAAGCCTTGCTCTTTGGACCAGTTAACGGCCATACTGCTCTCATTTCCCAGTGCATGGGAACTAATCTTCCCATTTTTCCTCTGTATTGTGAAGGTTAGTTGTTAGTACACTGTAAACCCTGATAGTGTGGTGAACTCAAATGTTTTGAGGAAATCGATTACCTCAAAAAAAATTGTGCAGGCCAACTTAATTGCATTGTGTGGAAGGACCCTTAAAGAAAATAAGGTAAAGTTATTTTTTTTACATGTTTTAAGTGCTGTGAACACAATATCATTAAGTTGGCACACTCAGTTTTTTTGAGGTAATCCGTTTCCACGAAACATTTGAGTTCACCATGCTATCAGGGTTTACAGTGTAGAAGGTGAAGTAATCATGAAACCAGCTTAATACCTGTGTTTTAGAGGGTGACTCACAAAACCAGTTGTTTTTCCCAACATTCATTAACAGTGAGAAGCATTAGAATTTTCAACACTTTTGTGCGCCTGAAGGTGTTTCATCTATTGTTGGTATTTCCTTGCTGTTTTTCATAGTACTTATTTCTTTGTTTGACCATAGACTTAACATTTTCGGCACTTGGGCCTGCATTCAAAATGAATGACTTAAGCTAAACTGGCTACAGCTGGCCATTCATGAAAATGAGAACAATTTGTTTATACTCACTGTAATGACATCTCACCCTATGCCAGGCAACTCTGCTACCTGTTTTTATCCTTGGCTTAACAGGAGAAGGCAGTTCTTGATAAGTGTCATATTATTTACACTGGACCAATCTCTCAACGCAGCAACCTGTGCTCCTGGGATTCAGTACAGCAGGCATGACCAGGGTCTGAAAACATTAAGCAGGGAAGAGTAGCAATGTGTTCTTACAACCCGTGTGTCTGCATAATTCGAGCGATCGTCAGTACAAAAAAATACTTGGATATTGCAATCAAGCCCCATTTCCGATGCTTTATAGGGTAGTTTCGTGGCCAAGTCACTTCCGGTCTTACACAGCTGCGGGGGAAAAGTTGCGTTAGCATGCATGGTTACGGATACTCGGCCGTGCGATACTGAGTGTAGAAGCCGTATTCATTCTTACATCCAGTACGTTTCCATGGCTTGATTTTAGTAGTTATATTGTTTACAGTTGCTCAAGTATAGCTGAATTGTTGTTGTCATGCTGCTAAGCAAGCTGCGCGCCAGAGGTGTGGCAGTCCCGGAATGTAAGAAATTTCTGCGAAAAAGCCATTTTGGGTATTTTTTTGTATAGGAAATCACTCGAATTGGTTCTTTTTCTGTTCCAGTAGCCTTGTGCGTTGTTGCTGTTAATTGGTTAATTGTCTTGTTTACTCCCTTAGGGTGAACCAGCAGTAACTCCTCCCCTATGTCTGATTATCCTGTGTATACAAGTTGCTAATTTTGTCTCAGTCGTGGCTGAATCTTCTTCGGCTAAAGGGTTAATCTAATGCAGGGGTGTAAAACTGGTCTGTAAAAGGGCCGATGGGCTGTAGGTTTTCATTCCAGCTGAGCAGAAGCACACCTGATACAACTATTCAACTGTGCTGTCTGAGATCAGTTGATTAGATTAGTTGTATCAGGTGTGCTTCTGCTTGGTTGGATTGAAAACCTGCAGCTCCTCAGCCCTTTTACAGACCAGTTTGACAGCCCTGCTGTCAGTTTACTCTAAATTCTAGTGCTCAGCCTCGAAATCTTTTCTGGGGAGATAATTATTTGCGAGAAAATTATTAGGTACAGCAGGTTCTCCAAGTCTTCTTCCAGTTCTCACCATCCTCCTTATTATAAGCGCACCGTAGTAGCTCATCGTCAGTCTTGGGATTGGCTTCCCCTCTGCCTAGATCATAAAAGCTGTTGGTGGCATTTGCAATTGTTTCCTCTGGCCAATCGTAGCCTCTTCCTTCATGAGCTAAAATGCAGAACTGATTGATACTTTATCATGGATACAGGACTTGAGACAGAAATAGATCCTTATCCACGCCAGGCATGCACCTTTGTCCATCCTATGTCATGGGAGAAAAGGCTGGCTGTGGTGCTTTAGCCCTGTAGCAATTTTCATACCTGCAAACTCAAGATGGATGAAAAAGGTGACAAACTAAAACCCTGTAGGGGGCTCTGGGTAACCCCCAGAAAAAAAATGTGATTTTAACACACAAATTAAGCATTCTGGCATACTCTGAGAGGAAAATTAAGAGAAAAGACAGCAACTGCTTCAAGTAAAAAAAAAAAACATTTATTAATACCACTAAAGCTGTGGCTTGTAAGCAATTGAAGTGTTAAAACTGCTTGGACTTAACAAATGGGTCCCACTTACAGCTAACACGTAGTAACTCGGCAACTGAATAGGAGTTACTAAGTTTTAGTTGGTTCTACCTAAGCCACTCACCTGGCTCAGGCTGTGAGTGAGTGAATATTCAGGACTAATTTTTATCATACATAATATTTTTACTGTGAAAGAAATTAATACTGGCAATTATTATGATCCAAGATGAACATTTAAATATTAAAATACAAATTGCGATAATCTGGAATATAGAGCACTACAGGAAATCAAGGTACAAATACATGTTCAAAATATGAAAACAACATTCCTAGACATAAATATACAACTCTTTTTTTTGTCTATATATTTACAAGTTATTTAAATTTAATGTTTTTGAATTTTAACTAACGATTAAGAATTTCCTTGACATTAAACACCTGTAAACAAAATAATAATTCATTAAATAATGGTCGTGCTTGTAGGCTGATGCGTGTCACCAGTCCAGTGTTTTTCATTTCATTTTATCTAGTCGCATTTACACATGTACAGCGTTTGATTGCGCAATTCCCCCGCAGATGGCAGACGCGTCTCACGTTTTGCGGTTGGTTCAGCCAATGATGTTGCCCCCTCTAGTGTTTTCTTTTGCTCTGTGGGCGGGACTGGCGCGCAGGCAGGAAAATGGAGTCATTCCACTTGCTACCATGGTTTCAGAGTCGCGCCATTAGGTTATCCATCGTGCGGTGGCAAAGGCCAATCAGGACGATATTAAGGGACTGTAGGAGCCTGTTTTTGTTCAAAACTGGACTAAAACTTCTTTTCACATTATCCGAAGACTGTATTGCAAAATATGCGATGGGGATTTCAAAAGCCCGTCGCACATTGGGGCATTTAAAAAAAAAAGTGATCGCATTTTGCGATGCGATACCGCTTATCGCCAGCCCCGCATTGTATGCTAACCCAACTGCATCGTCCACGTTAACGTCACATAATTCGCCAGACTGGAACAGGTGTTTGGGTTAAATCACTAAATAATTCTAGCCTACAGTAGAAATGGGTGTATTTTGATTCCTTACCGGTTCATTTTCATTTCCGTGATCTCACGACAACGGCATCAGCCGCATAACAATTTGGATGCAGTGGGGATAGTCTTTTGATAATCACTACCATTGCATCTATCTAGGTGGCTAACGTTAACACAATTCAGACGAGCTATTCACAATTATGTTAAACATGAGAAACGGATCACAACACACTTTAGGAACTCCTTACTTTAACAAGTAGATGTCTAGATACATAACCCCAATTTCAACAGTATATTATATCGCTGACAGATAACGAGACTTACCTCAGATCTAACGCAGGTTAGAGACCACTAAAGTACTGAAGTACGCTATGGTAACGTAGTAGACCTTCGTCAAAAAGTTGCAACTTGCCGCCATCGAAGCGAAATCCTTATCTTGATTGGACAAAAAAACTTGCACGATGCGTTCTATCCAATGAGTATATATTGGTTCCATCAAGGCTACTGAAGATTCTGATACTCAGATCGCGTGGCGCTCTATGAGCTTTCATTCTATGGGTCCAGCGCCAGGTACACAGAGATATAAAAAAACTAGAGTGGACAATCGCCTCGTTTCTGTGGCAGCACACGGCTGCCATCTTGTGTATGTATGTCGGGGCAGACGTTCAATGGAAAATATAGTAGAACTCGCCTCAACCCTCCTCGTATAAAATGGAAAATCGCTCATACCGGACAACAGCTCAAGTCCCAATTTTTCTGTAATGTTTTTCGATTAAATAAACATCGAATGCGGATTTTATATAACGGATTTTCGCTTACATAGGACAAAATGTCCAGTCCCGTCACGATGCATTTCCATTCAAAAGCACTCGTGTATACCGGACAAGCTGGTTTGCACCATGCACATAAGCAGTCGCAACAAAGCAACAAAATCAAGTTCGGCTTTCCTACACTGTTATAAACTGACTGAATTTAACCGTTAAATTAACGCATTGTCTCCTTGTCATTTTAACTGTAAGTGGAGTCCTGCGCGCATTAAACCGTGGTTTACACTGAACATGCACTGAACTATGTGGTGAACTTATTGTAAAATTAGCCTACAGTTAAAATAACTGGCAAAAGGTGCCAGTTAAATTACCTGTCAAAAAAGGCTTCAGTTTATTTGTTTATTATGAGCAGTGTATTCGTGGAAACCAGGCGCGTCGCTAGAACAGGGAATTGGGGGGCACAGACACATCCTTTATGACAAGAATTAGTCCTGGCAAGTTCTCAATCATTTTCCTTTATTGGCGCTTTTCCAATTATCGTAACTGGTAACTGAAGACACGGTTTTCTCCATATGCGATCTAACAGCAATGAAATCATGGGCTGAATTCAGTACAGAAAAATAATTTATGTACTAATAGGCCAATGCTTCGTTGATTGAACTGGTCTTTGTTCCAATGAAATATCGCCTTTCACTCTCGGTATTGCGTGGGTTGATAAAACAAAAATGTGGCACTCGGCGGTTAAATAGGCTATAAAAAGCATGCGGCTCAAGCTATTTGCGCAGGTATGCAATTTTGAATAACATTGATTTAAATGAGCAAATACGGCGTCCAGATGAATGATTGTCGCCTTACCTAATCGGGAGAACAAGCAGCACCTGTTAAGTGTGGAGTGCTCTCGGAGTGAACCTTTTGTTAATCATGAAAATGACTGAGAACAGGTCAGGACTAATGACTGTTTTAAACGGATGTTTTGTGCAACCCAATTCTCTGTTCTTGTTCAAGAACTGTACTGAATTTAGCCCATCATCTAATCGCTGTTAGATCGCATATGGAGAGAAACTGTGTTTTCAGTTGCCAGTTACGATAATTGGAAAACGCGTCAGTAAAGGAAAATGATTGAGAACTACCCAGGACTAATTCTTTTCATAAAGGGAAGTGTCTGTGCCCCCCACTTCCCTGTTCTAGCGACGCGCCTGGTGGAAACTGAAACAGGCGCGGTTTCATTTACATACTTTAGTTTTGAGACTTCTACATTGATCCCAGTTGGGGCAACACGCAGTATCATCCTGTTATCCATTGTGTCAGGGCAAAGACGGACTAAACGAAGACAAGTAGGTATGAACACTTCAGAATGAAGTTGTTCCGATCTTAATACTCAAAGCACACATATAAATTCATATATGCATATAACGACTAGTTTCTTCCATGTATAGACCTGAGTCAGACTCACAGGCACAGGTGAATGCGAACGCTTTTTCTTTGAACGAAACGAAAATGTTGTTAACTGAGCGATAATATAAAAAGGAAAGGCAATCGTAGAGCTTATTCTTTAGCTTTGCCAAATAATGGAGCATAAATATTGTTGATTTACAATTCCTTATTCAGGTCCTTTTATAACTATGAAGAGATAAAAAAGAACACGGAAAACAGTCCCCCCCGCCAAAAAAGAACAAAAAATAACATTTGTCGTCACCTACGTTTACTGTTTACATGTGCCTCATTAGACATTTATACATACACAAGATGGCGGTGCTATTCTGCCGTGTGCGCTTTGTTCCAGCCGATGACGTTTCCACTCTAGTTTTTTGATATCTCTGTGGCCAGGCAGATGTTCCCTTCTTCGCCTATAGGTCATATAGGCCCGGAGTGAACTCTCCCGTCTCCCCTGACGCCAACACCCCCCAAAAAAACTCCTCAAATCTACACGATTTGCATACATGACCTTTTTGAATTAAAAACGGCAATTCTCGCCGAAAAGCGACAAGTTTGCCGGTATGAATTTTTTGGTGGTTACTGGTAAGTTTGTTTCTGATCCTCAGTGGATCTTCTTCCTCTGTCATTAGCAGGACCAGAAGATAATGAACAGAAGGTGAAAACGCAGAGACCGAGGTCCGCGGACCTGCCAGGAATCTTCCAGGCCCAAACAGGTGAGTTTCTGATCTCTAAGGTTGTTGCTATGGTACTTATAATAAATCTGGAACCTTCTCCAGAGCTGGATCAGATCCATTGTGCTGCCCCTTTCTGTGTATGTTGAAGATTAAGGTCCCTGTTTTTTAGGATTGCATAGCACCAAAGACAAATATTGAAGCTTGGATGCCTGCTGCCAAAATCCAAGGCTTCTACCCAGAATCCCATTCTCTTTGGGAGTCTCCTTCGTTCGCCCTTGTGCGAGCTCGCATACCTCAGTAAGCTGATAAGCCATTTTGAGAGCTCTGTGGATGACCCGTGCAAAAACAACCATGGTTCTTGCCAAGGGCAGACGTCAAAAAAGCACACACATTTAGTGGCAGCTGTCATCTCTGGTTGAAATCCCATCCACCACATTCACCCCCCATGAAAAAAAGGCTTTGCTTTGCATGTCTCTCATGTTACTTACAGTAAACCTTTTCTCCAGAATAAGTAAATGAGGCGCTCACAATGACCACTCATCCAAATGACATGCTGGACAGATTACAACCTGGTGCTAACCCCTTTTTCTCATTAACTAATATATACTTAGATACGTAGATGAGAGTGAACAGAGATGCTTTTTCCATTTATTAATTGTATAGCGATACAGGTGAGCGTTGCTGCCTAAAACCAGGATGGTACGCAAAAGCTTCAATTCTGTAGGTAGTACCATGGAAAGATTTGTTTAAACCACAGGTCCATAAATTTAGTTTACACACACGCGATACATTTGTGCCTACCTGTGCAGTACATTTGACTGGCGCCAGGATGCATAGTTTGAACCCAGCAGATATTTGGTGAGTCTATTTATCCTTGCTGCCGACTCCATCCCCTACTTTTGAGAACTTTCATTTATCTGTCATATTTTATTCATTGTCTGTATTCGGTTGTCATTTGCCCTTCACCATGACCCACTTTTAATGTTAATTGTTGTAGCAATCATAATGAACCTGCCAAACTTTCGCACTTTGTAAGTCACAATTAAGGACAAATGTTAATTGAATCATGGCTCGCACCAGTGTTATTACACAAACTTACTATTCATTTGCGGTGCCTGAGCCCCTCATTGTCGTAAATGTCTTTGAGCATGTTATTACTTATGCCCCTCGGCAGTCTACCCACCTTAGTCTGTCTATCAAAACTTTTCTTGTACATCGTCCTCCCTCTTCCCCACCCCAAACTTTCCAAATCGCCTTCATCTTCTCCACCGGCTCAGTCATTCTGCTAGCCTCCCCAGTCCGGCCATCCGTCCCCCGATCTCACTCTCGCTCCGTCCTGCACCAGGTGACCCGGCGGCGGAGGAGTGGTCTCAGTGGAGCGTGTGCTCGCTGACCTGTGGTCAGGGCTTACAGGTGCGCACGCGCTCCTGCGTCTCCTCCCCCTACGGCACCCTGTGCAGCGGCCCGCTGAGGGAGACGCGAGCCTGCAACAACACCGCTGCCTGCCCAGGTGAGCTCAACTCAGAGCAGGTACGGAGAGAGAGCCAGCGCAGCCGCGATGAGGGCGCACGCCACACACATGTCACACGCATACAGCACCCAGCCTGTGCATGCAGCACAGAGCTACAGCTCACTCACTCAGCTTGTATGCAGCACAGATGCGGGACATGCGTGTGGCAGCACAGATTTACAGCACATTCATACAGCACATTCATAACATTCAGCTAGAGTACGAAGGTATCACACCGATGCAGCGCAGAGCTGCAGCACACTCACCCAGCTTATATGCAGCACAAACACAGGACATGCATGCAGCACAGATCTACAGCACATTCATACAGCACAGATACAGCACATTCATAACAAGCAGCAACATTATAAAAGTATCACGTAGATACACTTCAGAGCTACAGCTCATTCACACAGCACTAATGCAGCACAGAATTACAGCACATTCACACAGCCCTAATGCAGCACAGATCTACAGCACATTCACACAGCGCTAATGCAGCACAGGTGTACAGCACATTCACACAGCACTAATGCAGCACAGATCTACAGCACATTCACACAGCACAAATGCAGCACAGATCTACAGCACATTCACACAGCACAAATGCAGCACAGGTGTACAGCACATTCACGCAGGACAAATGCAGCACAGATCTACAGCACATTCACAGAGCATAAATGTAGCACAGGTCTGCAGCACATTCACACAGCACAAATGCTGCACAGATCTACAGCACATTCACACAGCATATTCATGCAGCGCAGATCTACAGCACATTCACAGAGCATAAATGTAGCACAGGTCTGCAGCACATTCACACAGCACAAATGCTGCACAGATCTACAGCACATTCACACAGCATATTCATGCAGCGCAGATCTACAGCACATTCACAGAGCACAAATGTAGCACAGGTCTACAGCACATTCACACAGCACAAATGCAGCACAGATCTACAAAACATTCACACAGCACAAATGCAGCACAGGTCTACAGCACATTCACACAGCACTAATGCAGCACAGATCTACAGCACATTCACACAACACAAATGCAGCACAGGTGTACAGCACATTCACACAGCACAAATGCAGCACAGGTGTACAGCACATTCACACAGCACAAATGCAGCACAGATCTACAGCACATTCACAGAGCACAAATGCAGCACAGGTCTACAGCACATTCACACAGCACAAATGCAGCACAGGTCTACAGCACATTCACACAACACAAATGCAGCACAGACCTACAGCACATTCACACAGCACAAATGCAGCACAGGTCGACAGCACATTCACACAGCACAAATGCAGCACAGGTGTACAGCACATTCACACAGCACAAATGCAGCACAGGTCTACAGCACATTCACACAGCACAAATGCAGCACAGGTCTACAGCACATTCACACAGCACAAATGCAGCACAGGTCTACAGCACATTCACACAGCACAAATGCAGCACAGATCTACAGCACATTCACACAGCACAAATGCAGCACAGGTCTACAGCACATTCAGGCAGCACAAATGCAGCACAGGTCTACAGCACATTCACACAGCACAAATGCAGCACAGGTCTACAGCACATTCACACAGCACAAATGCAGCACAGATCTACAGCACATTCACACAGCACAAATGCAGCACAGGTCTACAGCACATTCACACAGCACAAATGCAGCACAGATCTACAGCACATTCAGGCAGCACAAATGCAGCACAGGTCTACAGCACATTCAGGCAGCACAAATGCAGCACAGATCTACAGCACATTCACACAGCACAAATGCAGCACTGGTCTACAGCACATTCACACAGCACAAATGCAGCACAGATCTACAGCACATTCACACAGCACAAATGCAGCACAGATCTACAGCACATTCACACAGCACAAATGCAGCACAGAATCTACAGCACATTCACACAGCACAAATGCAGCACAGGTGTGCAGCACATTCAGGCAGCACAAATGCAGCACAGGTCTACAGCACATTCACACAGCACAAATGCAGCACAGATCTACAGCACATTCACACAGCACAAATGCAGCACAGATCTACAGCGCATTCACACAGCACAAATGTAGCACAGATCTACAGCATATTCACACAGCACAAATGCAGCACAGGTGTGCAGCACATTCACACAGCACAAATGCAGCACAGATCTAAAGCACATTCATGCAGCTCAAATACTGCACGTTGTCAGGCACCTACTGCAGGTAGACACAGGCAATGCTGCAGTATCACACTGTTCCACCCTAATGCTTCATCCACAGCAGCTCCCTTTGCACTGCGGCCACGGTTAGTTACTCTCACACCACTAATATGAAACCAGGGTAAACAGCAGCATGTTTTTGTTTTGAATGTCGTGTCCCCCTCACAGCTTCCTGATCCACTGTGCTCAGTGGAGAGTGCCTGGCCTAACCCTGGTTGTTGTTGTTGTTTACAGTCTCAAATTAACAGAGGCTTTGCCAGCATACGCAGCTGCACTGGCTGAATTTCGGTTTGCGATGAGGAGTTGCTTGCACACTGACTGAGTCTGGTGTTTTGAGGCTTTCAACAGTTTCAAGCAATCTGGGTCTGGCATTCTGTTGCTAGTCAGTGACCAGGATGATAAATATGTCCTCAAATCAAGATGTAGAGGGGTACTCCTCTCCCAGCAGCGATGTAAACAAAAGCCCTTGTGCTTGCAGTACTGCCGTTATTGCTGAAAATATTTGAATGGAAATGGTTTGTGCCCTGTATTGCAACAGTGGAATATTTGAAATATTGGAGGATTGAGAGCAGTCCACAAACAGACAAGCATCCCTGATGGAAATGCTCTCTGGCAATTTGGGCATAAACACCCTTATTACTTTTAACAATTTGGCCATAAACACCCTTATTATGCACACTGGACATGTTGGAACTACTCTCATCTCACCTCCTAAAGGAGGATCTGTGGACCAGCTAGCCCAAGGTTAGAGATGGGTGGAGTTTTCTCTAGTTAGTACACAACTAACTGGCTAGATGCATTATTAAACTGCTTTCACTCATTTGATTTGCTGGACTGGCATTCATAAATGGTTTCAGTCGAACAGAGACTGCTTCCTTATTTATCTTTTGGTGCTTATGCAGATGTTGTATTTATGCAAGTCGTTTACTTCGGTTTGTTTGTGCAAGTGTCTCATTTCCCCTTCAGTGTCATTGTTAATTTCCTGCATCGTTTCTCTGATGGAATATTGTGGCTGCCCAGTTTTCTCTTTCTCTCTCCCTTTTGCTCTCCCTTCCTCTCTCCTTCCCCTCTCTCTCTCCCTCTCTTCTCTCTCTCTCGTTCTTCCATTTGTATTGGCTTCAGGGCTAAAGCAGTTGTTCTGTACTGTGTGTGTGATGGTTGGAAAATCAAAGTGAACTGTTTCCATGGGCATCTTAACCACTCATCCACTCAATTTCCATGGACTGCTTTACTGCAGTCCACTCCAGGGAGAAATAAAAAAAAACTTGCTGTGGTTCATATGATTTATTAATCTCTTTACGTGCATGGACTTGTTTGTATTTGAGGGGAGGGTTCTGTTCTCCATGTCTGTCAGGTAATACTGGACTGAGCAAACACACCATAGCTGGCTGGTTGCTCAAGACTGCTTGCAAGCGCTTTGTTTCTCTCAAAACTGTCAAAATAAAAGTGCAAGCCATTGCTGTGTTAATTAAATATCACAGCAACTTCAGATCTTGTCTGAACTTTTGGAGCATGTGTTTTGTGGAGAGTTTATGAAGAACAGACTCACTGTTTGCACTTTGCAGTGTCTTTCCTTGTGATATATGCCGATTTGCTCATTGTAGCTGCCCAATTTTTGCAGTCAGGGTACTGTGTGCTACTATGATTAAAAATAGCCTGGTGTTGTTTATTGATTGAGATAAAGCCTTTGTTCTGGGTCTATTGAGCAGACCATGTAAAAAGTCCAGTATGTACATATCCCTGTTCTTTTAATATGTATGAACATGCTCGTGAGCAATTTACACTGACATCCTCTGGTTATTCATAATTCAACAGCAACCTTTAAGCTACTTTATAGTGTGACACCTAATAGCTGCTGTGACCTCTCTCCGGAGGGACGCTGTTGCAGAGGAGTGGGTAGCCGAGGGTACAGCTGCTAAGTGGTCCCTTCTCTCTTGATTTCTGCTCTGTAATTTGGCTCAGGTTCAAGTAGAATTGATTAGTGAAAGCAATTATGCCCAAGTTTATTTTGCAAGGAGTTGGCTTATTATTCAAAATTGATCATCTGTGCCGGATGAATTAAAGAGCTGCGGCACTTGAAAAAAATCCAGTTACAGTCCATTGGTTTTCTGTCCTAAATGACCCCTCCCTTTAACCCGCTCGGCGCCACCCCATCCCCATCCTCAGCCAACTGGTTCATCAATAGCTATTTTCCTGGAAATTAACTCCACAAATGAACGGTTTGTAAACTTTATCTGGCGTAAATGAGGGTTGTACAGCTAGCCATCTGCCACATTTTTTTTCTTTTTTTTTGGGCGCAAGATGGCGGGGAAATGTCATTCTCGTGCTGTGAATATGGATCCTCTGAGACCTTGGTACCAAATGTTCACCAGGAAGTTTCTACACCGAAACTTTGTATCCTTACAATGAGTGTGGGCGTTTGAACAGGACCCACTAACAGCTGACGGTGGCCAAAAAGAAAACAGCAAATGAATGGAACAAGACTTAATCTAATTACCAATAAAGATGCCCCGTGAAAGGTCAACGTCATTTTAAAATCACATTTTGACATGTTACAGAATGCACAGTGGGATGATTTCATTAATTAAATTAGAGAGTCTGGAGAGGAGCGCGGGGAATAAAAAGAGCTGTAATTGTTACTGAGGATACTTGTCTTGGCAGGCCATGTTTAAATTGACTGTTAATAAAATTTGCATGCATGGTCAGCATTTTCATAAGTTTTTTTTTCTCCCCCTGAATTCTTCCCAGATATTTGCTGCCATGGGTAGGATAGCTATAGGGCCATGCAAACATTGGCATTTCAGGTTATTCTGAAGTAATTACATTCTTCAGTTTTTCTTTAGATTTCAAGATATTTTTTTTTTTAAAACTCTGAGATTGATCCTCTGCAGCTGATGCATCCGAGTTTCGTAGAGAGCAGCCACAGTGTAGCACTCATGTTCGGACTCCAGTTCTCAGGGCAGAGCCTTAGTCAGTGGCAATGGCTGTGGTATTCAAATAGGGCTTGTCTTTTGGAGAGAGAATCAGAGTGCATAGAAGAAACCCACTTGAACAGTGGGAGAACATGCAATTTCTGCACAAAGAGGACTCTGGGACTTAAACCTGGAATCTGCTTAGTTTGAGTCAACAATGCCAATCTCTGTACCTCCGTGCTTTCATGCTTTATCCATCATTTAATATGCATGCACTACTGCTCAAAGTTTGCAGTCACTTACCATTTAAGTAGGTATTTCTTTTTTATTCAATAAAACATTTGTAATATTATAAATATGGAACATATTATGTTTAATTTAGTATTTAATAGCGTATTTCAGGGCAAATAAGTTGTCTGTTTTAGTGCTTTCTCATCAAAGTATCCCTTGTGAGATTTAGTCACAGCTTCAGCATGTAGGACATTCATTTACAAAGGCATAATTACCGATGGATTTCCATGTGGAATGCTATATTTTCGATAGGTGCATCTTTGAAGATACACCTTCGCAAAATTTGCAATGCAGGTGATCTCCCTCAAGATTCATGACTATTAATTCTGGTTATTGAGTTGGCCACTTGATATTTAGATATTTATCCAATGATTTATCAGATACTTATCAAATAATCGCTTGTGATTCCAAACTTTTTTGTGCTATTGTAAATATCCTTCTCATTTTCATTTTTTCGCAGTATTGTAAATAGCCTTCTCCCATGTTCTCCTGTACACCATTTCTCACTTGCTGCATCCCTGTTATTTATGCAATGGTCAGTGTTGCTCTCCTATGAAATTGCTAGGCATCTCCTTTCTTGTATTACTTGATCACCCTCATATGAGGTATCTACCTCTCAAGAGAGGTTTTAGCTATTGGTAAACTGTAAGGAGGCGCTGAATTTTAGCTCAATCCCCACAGTGAATACCGGTGAGATTCATAAAACATTTGATAACATCAATGAGAGCCTTTACTCCTTGAAAAGAAGTTTCTGCCAGGTATATTAGTTTATCTCCATTTTAATTGAATGCACTTTTCCCTCTTTTACTGAACCAGCTTGGTTTTTATCTGAAATAAGATTGCTTGTGTCTCTCAGGTTTGTTGGGCACTGCACAGAGCATGGTAACCGACAGTGTGTGGAAGTGCACCTTCCACAAGATTCTGACATTTCTTGACATCAGTATTATTCAGCAGCCCAGGAAATTTGTGTCTCATTTGTTCCTCTCTTTTTGGAAATCCCATTTATGAGTGAAGGCTTGTAGCCCTGGCTGGGAGTGTTCTCAGCCTCGGGCATGGTAAAGAGAAAGGGCCCCATCTGATTAAGATACTGGCAGCCCATCAGAAACTGGCATTTTCCTCTCTTTCTTCTATCTTTGAACATGTTTATCTGATACGACTGTCTCAGGATAGACCCTGTCAGTCATACTGACAGGCTCCTCAAGTGGCCACGCCTCTCCTCTGTATGTATGCCAGTTGTCAAAATGCACAGACTGCTCTTTTAGGTCTCGAGACTGATGATAGTAAGAGTTTCTCCACACTCTTGTTCTCAATTAACTACAGAGTACTGAATGTCTCCATATTGTTACAATTGGGCATAATTATGACTACCTCTCAATTCTTCACCACATTGCTTGAAAGGATTAGCAGGACAACTTCTTGTCCCTTAACCAAACAAATATTAATCATTTCGTAAATAGTTTTGTTTGTGCAGTGTGGCACATGCCATCATATGCATGCTATTTAGCGTGCAGTACTCTAACAAGCAATAAACAGAACATTTACTTGGTACATTTTGCACACCAAATATGTAATCCTGTTGTTTAGAAAAGGCTTAAAGATTATTTTTTTCAATACCCCGCTATAATTCAGCATAATGCCTTTGAAGTAAATATGTAATGGTTACGGAATCCTGGCTAATGTTATTACAAGGTTATCTCAGGGTAGACTTGGAGCTCAGGGATTGCTCTTTTTTTCTTCTTATCACAGACTACCTCAAACCACAAAATGTTGGCTTGGCGTTACTATGTCCATCTGAAACTCAAAGGGTTGCAGATCAAAGGGTAAACTTATATCTGGCTCAATTGATTTTTACCATCTTCTAGAAATGAAGTTTCCGTGGAGCAATGTTTGCATGGTCACGTTATAAAATTTGCCTTGAAATGTGGCGTTAAAACTCCTGCTTTAGTGAATTGGAGAGAGATGATTGTTTCCGTTTGTTAAGAAAATTAAATCAATGATGCTTGAATGTTTGTTTCCTTTCAAACAAACAAAAATATATGTTTGCTCTTTTCCCTTTTAATTGAGATGTGAAACAAAGAGGTTTTTTGAAAGTCTGCCTTTTTCATTTTTTTTCTCTCCTCTTAATTCTCTCCCACCCCCTTTCTCCTGAAGTCTTTCAGGAATCTCACATTGCCTGTTGTTGAGCAGAGCCCTGTTCAAATCAATTATTTATCAACATGCATTATGCAGACTACAGCCTTGCTGTACATGGCAAGGTCCAGATTTCTCTCTCTCTCTCTCTCTCTCTATCACTCTCTATATCTTAATCCCCTATGCCTATATTGTAAAAAACAAAACCTTTTCATCTATCTGAAGCGGTGACAAATCAAGCCAGCGTGTTTGCTCTCAAATCCTCTCACTGATCCCCACGGTTCTGATGTTCTGAGAGGAGCCGAGGAGAACGATGGGCTTCTTTTCTCTTTTTAGATGGATGGCAGCTACAGGGGCACCTGCGCCTTTTGTTTACTCTATTATCTGCCGTCGCACTGGCTACCTCGCGTCAATGTCGAGCTCAGAGGTGGCCTTTCGGGCTGCATGAAAACTCCTCTCTGAACGGCTCTTCATCTCCAATGGCCATAGCACACTGCAGCCAACCAATACTCTCATCACAGCCAGCCTGAAGAGGGAAAGAGAAAAGAAGGAGTGAGAAGCACACTGCTCCACTGGCTCCATTTCTGCACTATCTCCATATCATTCACTGAGTCAGACCATAGAAACCCAGAGACTATCGGGGATCGCACCAGTCGCGACAGCAATGCAAATATTGTTTTCAGTATAGCAGTCCTCATTAATATGTATTCAGCTAGTGCATACGCAGACTACACCCATCTTTGAACTCAACCTCCTTTTTCTAACCCTATTTCTGACTGGTAATGTTGTTTGACTTTGCCTTAAAAGGTTGCGCTAACCTGTTTACAAGAATTGTGCACAAGCAGACACAACCTCATACATATAAATGCTGATCAACTGAAAATAGTACTAGCATCGCTTTGGAGGGTGGTCACAAGCTTTGCCATAGAAAGCATTAACGGTCTTGCAATACAACGTATTTACGGTCTCTAAAAACATGATTCAATTACTTTTTCAGGCAGCCTTTTTCCTAATTCCATGACCAAAACATGACATTAACTCAAAAAATGTGTATATACACTTCCTGGCCTAAAAAAAAGACACCACCTGGATTTAATTAAGCAAATAGCTCAGAGCCTTCCATTGGATAATTACTGCAGTGATTAATATGTTTCAGTTGGCAACAACTTATTTAACCCTAACTGATGCAGTGAGTAGCTTTTCATTTCTTAATCAACCATGTTGGAGGACATATCCTGTGATTATGGGAAAGATGTTACTGTATTTCAGTGGGGTCAAACTATTGGCCTACATCAAGCAAACAAAACAACTGAGAAGATTGCTGAAACTGCAAAAATTGGGTTAAGAACTGTACAACTCATTATGAAAACCTGAAGGATAGTGGTGAACTATCATCCTTGAGGAAGAAATCTGGTGAGAAAAAAATCCTGAATGATTGTGATCGGGGATCACTTAGACATTTAGTGAAATCAAAATGTTAAAAATCAATAGCAGAACTCACAGCTAAGTTTAAAAGTGGAAGTAAGGGCATTTGCACACGCACAATGCAAAGATAACTCAAGGGATTGGGGCTAAACAGCTGTCTAGCCTTAAGAAATCCACTTATCAGTGAGGCTAATCAGAAAAAAGGCTCCAATTTACTATGGAGCATAAAGATTGGACTCTGGAGCAATGGAAAAAGGTCATGTGGTTTGATAAGTCCAGATTCACCCTGTTCCAGAGTGATGGGCGCATCAGGTGAAGAAGATAGACGGATGAAGTTATGCACCCATCATGCCTCATGCTGACTGTACAAGCCCGTGGGGACAGTGTTATGATCTTGGGTTGCTTCAGTTGGTCAGGTTTAGGTTCAGCAACAACATGTGCTGCAAAATGAGGTCAGCTGACTACCTGAATGTACTGAATGACCAGGCTTTTCCATAAATGGATTTTTTTCTTCCTCAATGGCACAGGCACATTCTGAGTTGACAACTCCAGGATCCATCAGGCTGAAATTGTGAATGAGTGGTTCTGGGAGCATGAGACATCATTTTAATACATAGATTGGCCACCACAGAGTCCAGACCTTAAACCCATCGAAAATCTTTCGGATGTGCTGGAGCAGCCTTCATGCAGCTGTCTGACTCTCCCGACATCAATCTTGGCAAAAAATTAATGCAACTCTGAACAGAAAAACATTAGCCCGTTGAAATGATGCCACAGCAAATATGTGCCTTAATCAAAGCTAAAGGCGGTCCAACAAAATATTAGATCTTGTGACTTTTTTTTTTTTTTTTTTTTTGGCCGGGCAATGTACACATGTTGTGTGCATCATTTTTGTTGGGGTCATTTTAACCCTATGCTCTATTGTTGTACAAAACCATGATTTTGATCTTGTTTTGTTGTTTTGGTTAAAACTGAGGGCACTTTCTTATTCATCTCAATCATTCTCATTCATTTTGCAATAGTCATGTAGAAGAAATACTTGATTTATAAGGGGAGGATGGGAAAGTGATGTTTTATTTACTGGGCTGTAAAAATGATCATTGGAAATGCCTGAGATAGCAGGAAGAGAAACTTGGGTAACAATTTAATTTACAATAATTTGAAGTAGGTTTTTTATAAAGGTCAAACTGACTCCAAACCAAAAATGTTATTTAATTGGAAGATGGTAGGAGGGTTAAAAGCCCATGCCTTTTTAAAGCTGTGGCTTTTGTGCCGAGAAGTTTTTTTTGGGGGGCAGGACATGCTAAGTGGACATGTTTGTAGAAAGGTTATAGTTGAAAGGGGTAAGTATCCTGAAAGGCATGTAACATGCGTGAGAATATTTGCCCTTGTCTTGAAGTTCATGCTTTTTTTTTGTTCAACATTCTTGCTGAAAAAAGTTGATTTTTCTGAGGAGAGACCAATGAATGATGTGAAGGTAACTATTCCTTATGGACTAGACAGTGTACAGATTAACTGTTGATGTGATGATGGCCTTGACAAAGTCTTTTGCTATTGGACGCAACTGGGAGATTTTGTAATTGAGGAGCATGTGCCCTGAGTCACAGCAGGATAAATCCCCCTGTGGAGTCCAGATACTGGATATGGTGGTGGCTGATGACTCTTCTGACTGATAGGCTGATGAGGTTCTTGAAAGATGAAGCTTTTCAGTCTGCAAAGACTGGACAGTAATGGAGAGGTGGAGAAGGCGCACTACAGCAGCATGAACGTACTAAAGGCAGATAGAATCACATTTAAATAGACAGCAACAAGATGATTGGCTAATGATGTAGGTGTGTCACTGTATTGGATAGATATAGTCAGCTGATTGGACAACTGATGTTTCATTTGACAGCCCCAGACAATGACAGCAGGCATAATGAATGAGTATGCATGAGAGCAGTGAAAGGGAGATTGAATGAGAAATAAACTACAGGCTAAAGCATTCAAAAGAAGAGTCTTCCTGACTGAACTTTTGCAAGACATGTAATATTTACCTGGTGAACAGAACAGTGTACTAATAAACAATATGAAAAAGCAGAAAATGATTGTTTTTAACCATTGACTCAGAGATGATTATTCAGTGTTATTCACATTTAAGATCATTATATCGAGGGCTGACTGCAATAACCATTTATGTCCAGATGTTTTACATTGGACAAAACTGTTTATTGCAGTCAGCCCTCGATATATATTCTGCAGTTTTGTTGCGTTTACTGCTGTGCAATAATATGACCGTTCTCATTGACATTCATTGACTTTTATTGAGCAGCGTCTGGTTGAAACAATGACAATTTCTTTCATTTGGGGCTGTGTATTTAATTCAAATTTTATGTAATTTTGTTAATAGGCTTATATGCTTACATGAACAGCTTTCTTTGTATTCTACATTGCCATTAATCATGCATTATTTCTTCCAAATCCAATCAAAATAGAAACCATGCCATTCACATTTCAAGTAAGGGCTTTGGGACCAAATGAGAAGGTGGTGGGGCTGCTCACATTTTGGGGCAGACAAAATCAGTCTCTGCCCATTTACTGCAACGCTGTAGTGCATGATTGGAAATGGAGGCTGTATGACAATATATAGCAGTACCAAAAACATTTTAATTTGCAGCAGCCCCACTTTTCTACTGCAAACAGCCCCACCCTGGCCATGCACTACCTCTATTCACTAATGAGACAGTAAAGTGACAGTACGAGCAACATGAGTGAATGGGGGTAATGTACTGTATGTATGTCCTTAGCCCCAGCCCTTTCCCCACCTCATCACACCTCATCCCCATTGGCTCTTTGTACTGTGATATTGTTGCAGTGCATGGGCTGTGGGAAGAGTGGTCTCCATGGAGCCTGTGTTCGGTCACATGTGGGCGGGGCTCCCGATCCCGGACCAGGAGCTGTGTGTCCCCTCTGCATGGAGGCGAGGCCTGCGGTGGCCCAGAGGTGCAGTCCAAAATCTGCAATATTGCAGTCTGCCCTGGTTAGTATCATCCCTCATTTTTCCATGGCTGTGTTCATTTCCATCTTCTACTTTTTTTCTTCTCTGCCAGTCTGCCTTTTCTCTTGCAACCCACGTTCTGCTAGGCCTCCTCTGTTGTTGTTGTTTTTTTTTTTTTTTTTGCTCAATTGCGGCATTTTTTCCATTCCATGGTATTTCAGTATTTATTGTAACCTCACTAGGATGCACAATAAGTCATGTAAGTGCCCCATTTCAATGCTGATCGATTGAGACTGTCTTCCTCTTGAAACCTGTTAACAGGCTGTCATTCTGTAGAAGACAGGTTTGAGATTCCAGTTATTTGTACTTGAGGTGCAGATTAACAGCTAAGAAAAAGTGGAAAAGCAGGCTTGATGCACAGTGATTACATCCTATCAAAGTGTAGCCCGTCCATTCAGTTAGGAAATGATTCAAGAATATCCTTCTTCAATTATTGAAATCTGACATTTCAGCCAGAAAATGCCTCGATTTGAACGATTAAAACTAACAAGAATGAACTATAATTCAACCACATTGGAATCACATAGATGATGAATGATGATAAGGAATCTTATTCATGTTTGTGGTGCCCTCTGAATGTATATCAGCCACATTAAACTGAAGCTTTTATTTGAGCTAAGTGTTGGATCAGCTGCCTTATAGGAAAATGAATATATATATATAAAAAAAAAAGTAATCATATACTTTGTTCTACAATGACATGTAAATGTTAGTCTGTCCTATTTTTTGCCTTTGAAGTGTTGTCTTTCACCGCGAAATTGTCAATTCTACGTCAATCAGCTCAGATGTAACCTCTCAAATAATCATTTTGTGGTAATAACTGACACTCTCACCATTACTTTCTAAATAGATGGTCGGGAGATCAAATTTTCTGATACAGTGGAAATCCGGGGAACCTTGAAGCCTTGTTAAAGTTTGTTTTGCATTGATTGGATGTATTGATTTTGTAAATGCTAGATTCTGGCAAAGGAAGCCTTGTCACTTGACATTGTCTGTGCAGCAGGAGTGCTAGTAGACTGGCCTGTACAGAAACTGCATTTGCACGGTGCTGAAAAATGAGGTTCTTCTGCACCTCTGTATTTACGGTGCTCAACTGACTTCAATGTAGGCTCGGCTGTTTGGTTCGCTTGCTGTGGGGGTGTCTTTCTGTTGTTATTGATTGTATCTATGGCTTTCAAATAGCTTGTAATTTAAGGCTGTTCTGAGCTTATCTCCTTCACTCTTGTACGTGTCATTCGTAATTTATTACAAAGCCACACCAGTGACTCATCATCTTGGGTCCAGAAATAATGATTTTTTAATTAATATTTTGTGATGAAGGAGTGAAAGTAAGATGGGTGGGGGGAAGGGTAGGGTGCTTAATATGTATCATGCCTGCCAGTGTTTAGATGGGTTGAACCTCATCAAACATGAAAATCTCGAAATCTTGCCACGTCATATTACTTCTTATCTTATTGAGTAACATGAGACCCCAGAGAAAGTGTCCAGCCCATGTGGGCTCGGCCTCCGTTGTTTGCCGTTTGGTTTTCAGAGTCAAAAGAGGTATTTTTTGCCAGAAAGAAGAACTGAGGATAAAGGGAAGGACAGAAAGCAATACAATGAGAGAAGTGTGTAGGGACATGCACTTATTTTGTTGGTACAAGGCAGCATATCTTTATTATGACTCCTGGCAGGGGGAATATTTGCAAATAAAAAGTCTTTTTTCTTTTCCTGCTCTGCTGTTTTGCCGTCATTATATGCATTGCATGCTCAATATTGGCAGTATAGAATGAAAGCATTTGGCAAAGATACCAGAGAATCTGATGCAGTGCTTCGAAAAAGTATTTGCCCCCTCCCGATTTCTTCTATTTTTGCTGAATTTAAAGAAGTACCGTTTTTACAATATTGACATTATTTGTGGCATAAAATACGATCATTTACTCACCCATATAACTTTCGTTTTACTTAAGGTGACCAGACGTCCCGGTTTTGCCGGGACAGTCCCAGTTTTGAGTTGCGTGTTTCAAGTCCCGACAAAAGCCTGTCGGGACGCTAAAATGTCCCGGTTTCCACCAACCACTATGAAATGTCCCCTGTTGTCAGCGATTACATAGCCAACGTGGTCTTATTATAGCCCGATCATTAACTAAAAAAACACATTGAAAGAATAAAGCATCCAGTATATGATTTCAACAATGTGTGTATGTGTGTGTGTGTGTGTGCGCGCGCGTGTAGCGTGGGCTAGGCTACAAACGTAGGCTCCACTAGCAACGTTACATTGTACAAATAACACAAAGTAATAATACTTAACCAGTGACGTGCCGTCGGAGGTCAGTTAGGGGAGGCAGAATCCTCACCATTAAACAAACGATAACTCTATTACTTTGCTTGATTAGCAATCTGAGGATTGATTAACTAATTTACAAGACTGAACGGCAGAATGGCGTGCCAGTTCCATCCACGACATTATTGTCGAGTGCATCGAACTTAAAATGCTCTATTTGCTGAGAGTAAGCTAACGCAATGCCATTAACAAATGTTAAACGCAGTGTCTAGGTGTCTGAAAGTCGGCCAGGGTTTTAATATAACTCCGTGTCCGACAGTCGATTATTATTTTTAATTTCTTCAAATCTACTGAATCTTTTAGATATTAAACGGGAATGTTTTGATAAGACGGCTCAGTTCTTCAAGATGAGTACCGATAATTTCAACCAATGTTTCTGTTTAAGCTCAACTCAATATAAGTCGACATCGGAGCGGGACTTAGTGCATTTATGACAACTTTAGTGACTGTCGGACAGAGATCCCAAAATACTCTGTGTCCGACAGTCATAAAAATTCTAATTTTTCGAGTATTCCAGCAATTATTAGATGTATAAACGTAGCAATGTTTGTGTTCGACCTTTATAAAATTCAAATTGATAGCTATCGACTTGGTCTTGGTCTTTTTATTCGTCTGTTTTCTTCCGTTGAAGATAGACAACAGTCTTTATTCGGTCTCTCTTTTGAAAATTAGTCAGATGGATCGAACAGATTCATGCTTTATTTCCACTCCAGAGATAAAACAGTGCTTGTCAGCCTAGTCAGTGAGCAAAATAAATATATATATATATATATATATATATATATATATATATATGAAATAAAATATTCATTTATTTTTCTTTATTTTATTTATTGTTGTCAATGAGGAGACGTCGAGTGAATATCCATTTTAATGTGTTTCATGCTGGTGAGTCGGCTGATCCGTTGACACTGGGTAGAATAATTTGAGCAGAACAAACCATTGTTTGTGGCTGAGTTGGGTAAAGGTTAGGGTTAGGGACAGGGATAGGGATAGCATTCTCTGTGAGTTTGGTTAAGGTTAGGCACAGGGATAGGGATAGCATTCCCTATGAACTGGGTTGAGGTTAGGCACAGGGATAGGGATAGCATTCTTTATGAGTTGGGTTAAGGTTAGGCGCAGGGATAGGGATAGCATTCTTTATGAGTTGGGTTAAGGTTAGGCACAGGGATAGGGATAGCGTTCCCTATGAGTTGGGTTAAGGTTAGGCACAGGGGTAGGGATAGCATTCTTTTTGAGTTGGTAAACGGTTAGGCACAGGGATAGGGATAGCATTCCTTATGAGTTGGGTTAAGGTTAGGCACAGGGATAGGGATAGCATTCCCTGTGAGTTGGGTTAAGGTTAGGGTTAGGGATAGGGATAGCATTCCTTATGAGTTGGGTTAAGGTTAGAGACAGGGATAGGGATAGCATTCCCTATGAATTAGGTTAAGGTTAGGGTTAGGGTTAGGGTTAGGGATAGGGATAGAGATAGTTTAGTTCGTTTGGTAAGTGTGAGCACGAGCGTGTCGTGCTCGGGCACGGTACGCGAGTATGGTTGGAAGAGGTGGATTCGGGCACGATCCATCTGTACTAGTATCAAATGTGAAAGCAACCGTACTTCAGCACGGCAGATTACAGTTATGTATCACAGTTGTATTGTTCTAACAAATGCAGCGGCGAATGGATCTCTCCATTCAAATGAAGAAATTCAATACTTGCTCGAAATGTAGGCGCACGAAAACACAATCCACCACTGGGTATACTACACACAAAAACTCTGAGGTTTTCGGAATAATTTGTGCGCAGTTACATTCGCGTGCTTATGACAGAACAATAGATCAGTGTCGTGACAAATTAAAGAAAATGTCGCTCCAATAGTTATATCAAAGTGCGCGACGCGGTGCCAAAGTCTTGCAGCTCAAGTTATGAGGCAGATAAATTTTTGTGCTATGAGGCATGGATAACATAATCAGCTAAATACACAAGGGCGAAATTATATATAAGGTTCTTTTCCTTCTTAATTATTTATTGTTAACGAGGAGACGTCATGTAAATGGGCAGCCTTAAATGCACTCGCGTGTGTTTTCTATTTAGAATGGGAATAAAAGGCGTGATGAAATTGGTCATACGTGCACAGAATTCGTTTCAAGACTATAAAGGGTCGTGTCGTAATCAGCAACAAACAAGAAGAAAAATGAGTGATTGCACGGTGCAAGATGTGTGGAATTTATTGATTGAGTGCCAGTGGTGGCAGATCAAGAAGTCCTTGCCATCCACGCATACGAGCAGCAGCGACGGCTTAAGTTTTTATCTGGCCGAGTAAACACAGCGGCGTCGACCACTTTACTCAAATTTTAGCAGACATCCTGCTACTGTACGCGCCACCTAAGAGTATGTAACATCTTGCTGCCACTCTCCAGACTTTTGCTTCGGCAGAGGTCTCCTGTGAGGTCCAAAGAAAGAAAAATTAAACTTTTCACCTGGAAACGTATTGTTTACGGTTCCGGGCACCACCACACTACCCCCCCACTCACTCCCAAACGTAGCTGCTACCTTATGACCCCCAACCCAGGGAAACAGCATTATTTGCACACTGAGACGACATCAATAGAATAATATCATAAAGCCAACTTCGATGTAAGTTCCAAACTTAATGTTGTTAGGTGCTAGGCAAGCTTATGTATGCAAATTATTACTCAAACAGAGGTCCAGATGTGAATAACAAAACCCCACAATGACGCAAACGGCTGGGTGTTGAACACATTAGCGCACGGAAACTGAGCGCTCGCCCTTGCTGCATGCGCGTGCCTATGTGATATCGCGAACAATGCATACGTTGCACATGCCCCAGTATTGTCAACAGTGTCATGGCTGCCACCTTTATAAGCTAGTAGCACGTACAGCCGCTCTAGAAATTAAAGTGTAAATTATCTTTACTGGATGTGCGCTCGACGTTTTTACGCACCCGAATATTTCACTTGGTATCTAAACATTAAGGTAAGCCGAAAAAGTTGTGATTTTTTTCGATTTTGCTGGAGGTTGTGTGTGGTACTCTTATCAAAGAGGGTCCCACACGAAACTCATTCAATGTCTTTTCACATTTTATCTTAAATGTGTAAATAGGCCTACCAAAAACATGCATAATTTTTCCCCATTAGGCTATGTTGTCAGCAGTAGTCCTACATGCTGAAATTGACCCTAATATCTGCGTCTATGACCTCACGTGCCTGCGCACTACGGTCACACGCAAAGTGTCCCGGTTTTAGTTTCAGGAAATCTGGTCAGCCTAGTGTTACTAGAAGTCCTTCAGAAGATATTTAGATCCAAAGAGAGCCGCGTATATCCGTATAATGGGAGTGAACGGGGCACCGAGAGCGCAGCCTCTTATGCCGCATTATCTGTCGTGAAACTCATTCATTTCACCAATATTTTGTTATGATTCGCTAGTGTTATTCCCCTTTTGAGTCCGGGGTTGCCTGTTATTGTCATCTGGCGTCTGTAGCTTGACTTACTAACCGCTGAACTGGACGTTGTCATCTCAGGTGCCTCAAGAGTTGTGAGACAGTCATTTCTGGACATATCCAGACGTGTTTCTCCTGGCCTCAAATCCCACTTGGAGCAGCAAAGGCATTCCTCCTCTGTAGGCATAGTCGAACACTGTCCACAAGAACACCACCATTTAGGGCCATTCTCAGTCACGTGTGTGACCAAAAATGTAACAAATAGTAGAAAAAATCTCCTCCAATTACAAAAGCATTGGAGGTTCATGATTGTGGACCTTGTATAAGAGTACTACTTATCCAAGTCTATCAAGTAAAAATGTTATTTGTTACATTAACTTTAACTACTTAAGGTCAGAGGTCAAATACGACTGGTCACGTGTGTGACTTCACACGGAAACAGGTTTTTCATAACTCTATTTGACTTCAAAAACTCTGTGAAGTTGAAAAATCTAGAATTTTCATAGTTTTGGGGTATGGAGAATAGCAAGGAATAAATTTGATACCTTTCATTAATTTTCAAAGTATTTCTTTATTTGATGACATCTGGTCATGTGTGTGACATTTTGGTTCACTTCTCAAAGAATGGCCCTTTACCATCTATTTGCGAACCTGCAGCAGTTTGTTGTTCTCTGGCCAGCTGTTCCTCTCTTTGCCTCCGCATCCTCCTTTCAATGAGCTCCTCATCTGTATACTCTGGCTCAAAATGGTAAGGACACCCATCATATTCAAAGTTGTCGTCCACAACCTCGTTATCCGAAAAATATTCAGCCATGTTGCACAAAACTAGCGGTAGCAAAATCCACGTAAAGCGGCCGACCGTCGCTGAGCTAATGAACCGTACTGCGCCTGCGCGCAGCACCTGAGATGATAGCGTCCAGTTCAGCGGTTAGTAAGTCAAGCTACGGACGCCAGATGACGATAACAGGCAACCCCGGACTCAAAAGGGGAACAACACTAGCGAATCATAACAAAATATTGGTGAAATGAATGAGTTTCGCGACAGATAATGCGGCATTAGAGGCTGCGCTCTCGGTGCCCCGTTCACTCCCATTATACGGATATATGCGGCTCTCTTTGAGAGATCTAAATCTCTTCCGAAGGACTTCTAGTGACACGATAGTTCCATGGGTGAGTAAATGATTGTATTTTATGCCACAAATAATGTCAAAACTGTAAAAACAGCACTTCTCCTTGAAAGGTTTCAGATCATCGAACTAATTTTAATAGAAGACTAAAATAATGCGAGTAAAAACAGTGTGCAGCTTTTAATTTCAATTATTAAAAGTAAAAAGTTATTCAATGACTATTTTACTAATGAAAAACTAATTGCCCTCCTAAACCTAATAACTGGTTGTGCCACCCTTGGTGTCAACAACTGCAATCAAATATTCACTATAGCTGGCAATGAGTGTTACATCACCGTGAATGAATTTTGGCTCACTCCCTGTCGGAATTATTTTGCCACATTGGAGGAATTTTGAGCATGAACTGCTAGTTTAAGGTCATGCCACAGCATCAAAAATATTATGTTGTTTCTTTCGAGCTATTCAGAGATGGACTTGGTTGAGTGCTTCGGATTATTGGCTGCATAACCAAACTGCTTGAGCTTTAGGTCACGCTGATGGCCGGACGTCCTCCTTCAGCATTTTATGGTAAAAAGCAGAATTCATGTTTCCATCAATTATAAGAAGTCGTCCAGGTCCTGAAGCAGCAAAGTCACCCCAAACTATCACTCTACTACCACTGTGTTTTACTATTAACATGCTGTTCTTATCGTAAAATGCTGTGTTAGCTTGACACAAGGCGTATCGAGACCCATGTTTCTCAAAAGGGTCCACTTTGAACTCCTCAATCCGCAGAATATTATCCCAAAAGTCTTGGGGGTCATTATGATGTTTTTTTGGCAAATGTGAGACAAGCCTTTGTATTCTTTTTGGTTTGCGGTGATTTTCACTTTGCAGCTACCCCATGGAGGCCATTTTGCCCGGTCTCTTTCACATTATGGAATCACGACCACTGACCTGTACTGTGAAAACTGAGGCCTGCAGTTCTTCAGATGTGAGTCTGGGTTCTTTTGAGACCTCCTGGATGAGAGGTTGATGCACCTTTTGAGGAATTTTGGTAGGCCGGTTACTCCTGGGTAGAATCGTTAGGCGATCGGGCTTCAAAAAAAGCATTTTGAATTTTTTTATTATGTATTGTTTAGTAATTTTTCTGAAGGTAACTGATGGACGCAAGGCAGATGGAACTTGGGTTTACACAATAAGTATCCACATCTTTTAAACCCACTTTACCTTGTCCTAGAGCTTCATTTGTTTACACTTTGTTGCAAAAAGGTTACCAAGCATTACTGGAGATTTTCATTGCTTTCTTGACTGATAGAGACTTAGGCCAATCTTATTATACCAATGGTAGTGGAAGTTTATTCCCTTTTGTGTAGCTGTGGGGGTACCTATGTGTCAATCCATTTATTCAAAAGTCATACTGGCTATCACACTTTCAGTTGCACCCAGTGTAATCAATGCACTTTTTCCTAAAAGCATATGATGTGTTTATATGGCTGGAAGTGTCCATATGCACACAGGAATTTACTATTTTTATGTGTGGTTGTGTACTTATTTTGAGGGATTTTCAGTTTGTTTGCCTGATTTATTTGCTGTTACTTGGGTACAGAGTAAAATCCCATGTTATATCCTTCGTTGTGTTTTGGTTGTTTATTGGATGCATTGGGGAATCCATCTGGAAATATAATGAGGTTCAGTAAAGTTATTCTTCCCAAGTTTTTAGAAAAGCATTGAACCATATTCCTGGCCTTTATAGCGTTTGCGATACTTTGCTTTGGATGATACAAAAATGGGGCAAAAATGGGCTCTAGTCTATGTATCAGAAAAACTGCTCTAAAATTTGAATTGTTAGTATTTGAAGATCTCAATAGGTTCTCTCTGAAATATTTTGAGAGCATGCATGTACTCCAGATTTGTAATGGCCGGTAGTGTAGGAGGCCAGATGCAGCGAAAAGAGAGAACGGGAGCAGCGAGTAAACAGTACAAACACAGAGAACAACACAGACCAAATGCAAGAACTCGCGCCTCCAAAGGACGTCTAATAGTCCGAACACCGGAGGCAACGCGAGAAAGAAAAAGGGAGAAGAAACTCCAATATTAGAGAATAGAAAGTCTTACAAAACCTGACTAAAGATTTCTTCAGCTATAGTGCGTAGCTAAACACTGACACTCTAGCGAAGGAGGCGTGCCGGACATCCTACTTATATAGATTCTGGGGAAGCGCCGCCCCAGCTCAATCAGCCAGCTGGGTAAAGAATTCGATAGCCCAGGAAACGATATCGTCCTGGGAGGAGAGCCACAAACCAAAGTCCAAAACACACGCACAAACATCCGGAACCATGACAGGACCCCCACCCTAAGGGATGGCCCCAGACGTACCCAAAAAACTGAGCAGGGACCTAGCACTGCTCCTCAGGACACCAAACCCTCTGGCCACCCTGATAAGTCGGTGCAAAACGGTGCCTCCTATCAGCTGCAGCCTTCCGTTTATGCACCGCCATGGGGACAAACAAACAGCCAGAAGGCTCCCCACCAGAGCCAGGGTCGGGCCTCAAGGCCTCCCACACAACAGACTCAGTATCCCCCTGTATGGGAGCCACAATCTGAGCCGCCGCAACAACCGGCCCAGAAACGGGATCACGGCCCATGGGGTCATAAATCCGTGACAAGGCGCCAGGCTTGATGCTTTTGGAGCCGGGGCAATAAGCCAACGCAAAGTCAAAGCGATTGAAAAACAATGCCCACCGCGCCTGCCGGGAATCATGTGGTCTAGTCTGCTGGGCACACTGGGGATTCCTGTAATTCTTCCAAGCCACAAACGGATGTTCAACCCCCTCCAACCAATGGCGCCACTCTTCTAACGCCAATTTAACAGCTAACAACTCCCGGTCACCAATACTGTAATTCCGTTCAACCGGTGACAACGACTGGGAGAATTAGGCACATGGATGCAACTTATTGTCCCGAAGGAGGCGCTGGGACAAAATGGCACCCACCCCGACCTCCGAAGCGTCAACCTCCACCACCAATGGGAGGGAGGGGTCGGGCAAAACGACAATAGGTCCAGAACTATGTCGTTTCTTCAACTCCTGAAAAGCAGCCTCCGCTGCTGGAGACCAAGCAAACGACAAGGAGGAATTCCTCTTAGAAAGCGCAATGATGGGGGCAGCCACAGCACTAAAATAGCGAATAAACCTCCTATAAAAATGAGCAAAGTCCAAAAATCGTTTAACCTCCTTAACATTCTGAGGGGCAGGCCAATTTCTAACCGCTGCCACCTTGTCAGGGAATAGTTTGATCTCACTATCGTAAACACGATGTGGAGGCAAAGACAAAGCCCGTTGTTTGCCAAAATCCTCCGCGAGATCAACATAATCATCTGACACGTTGGGAGGTAAACCAAGGTTCAGCGCGGCTCTTACACACCAATCTTGTTCAGAACCCGACGCCTCCCCCATGGGTTGAAATTAAGGGCGACTTGCCAGAATCTCACTACAGTGAGACCAACAGTCAGAGCCCCACTGGACGATTGGGTCACTTTAGCTGCCCCAAAAGATCTGTGGCCTATGCTTGAGCAACCAGGAATGACCCGAAACCAAAGGACAAACTGGAGAATCGATTAAGAAAAAATGAATTTTCTCTGAATGACCACCAAAAGGGATAAAAATAGTCAAAAAATCAGAGACCTCGGTTATAAGCCCATCTCCCAACGGTCAACCATCCAAAGCTTTGATCGAGTGCGAATGTGAGAGAGAGCGGATGGGAATGGAATGTTTTCTAGCCTACTCCGCATCCATAAAACAATCAACAGCCCCCAAATCCAAAAAGGCTTTAACCCATATTTTCTTTTTCCCCATAGTCAACTTTACTGAAATAAGAGTACGAACGGGTCCCTCTAGCGCCCCTCCTATCGCCAGAGGGGCTTCCCGTCTCCCTTTAAGCTCGGGGCAACTTGGACGGATATGTCCCGGTTCGCTACAATGATGACAAATTATTTGTCTGTGAACAGGCTTACGAGCCCGGCTCTCATATGAGCCATCAACTTGCATGGGCTCACTAGAATTGGAAATTTCAATGGGCGGAGTTGTGGCTGATTGCCTGCTCCAAGGAACATTAACCTCGCTGCTATCAAGATCCAATGCAGTACGTTTCTCCTTGTTTCGTTTGCGGATGCGATTATCAACTCGCACCGCAGTACAAACTAACGAATCAAAAGAAACACAAGGCTTTAATGTAGCCAGAGCGTCCTTCACCTCCTCAGCTAAAGCGTGAACAAACACTGTCATAAAAGGTGCTTCTGGCCACCCTGTCTCTTTGGCTAAGGAGCAAAACGAGATGGAGAAATCAGCAACGCTATTAGAACCCTGCTTCAAATTCATTAGACGCGTAGCTGCATCCTGACCATATACATCCTGATCAAAAACATTAATCATTTCTCTCAGGAGTGTTTCCACTGAATTTACTACCGGCGACGTAGCTCGAATTAGCGGTCCCACCCAAGTGAGGGCTGTGCCGGTCAACAGTGATAAAATAAACAAAACCTGTGATTCTTCATTCGAGAACCGTGAGGGTTGCGCTTTAAAAAATATTTCACATTGAGCAATGAAATCGTTACATTTTCCTGCCTTGCCTCCATATCTTGGGGGTAACTTGAGTGTAGGCTCTTGTGGAAGGTGTACTGATTGTGCTTGTGAAACATTTAGTGTAACCTGAGCAGACAATGCTCTAATACACTCGGAGAGATTTATTACAAGACTTTCCTGTGCCTGCATAGCCTGCTCCTGACGGCGAATTCTCTCGGTCAGCTCCGCCTGCCCACTGTCTAAGCTAGAAAGACCCTGGCCATACGCAGTAAGGACAGACTGCTGGTCAGCGACAATGCTCTGTAGCGTATCCGCTGCTGGAGACTCCATGTCTGGCTAGAGTGTTCTGTAATGGCCGGTAGTGTAGGAGGCCAGATGCAGCGAAAAGAGAGAACGTTAGCAGTGAGTAAACGGTACAAACACAGAGAACAACACAGACCAAACGCAAGAACTAGCGCCTCCAAAGGACGTCTAATAGTCCGAACACCGGAGGCAACGCAAGAAAGAAAAAGGGAGAAGAAACTCCAAAAATCAGAGAATAGAAAGTCTTTCAAAACCTGACTAAAGATTTCTTCAGCTATAGTGCGTAGCTAAACACAGACACTCCAGCGAAGGAGGCATGCCGGACTTCCTGCTTGTATAGATTCTGGGGAAGCGCCGCCCCAGCTCAATCAGCCAGCTGTGTAAAGAATTCGATAGCCCAGGAAACGATATCGTCCCGGGACGAGAGCCACAAAGAAAAGTCCAAAACACACGCATAAACATCCTGAACCATGAAAAGATTGGTGTAATTTCCTCCATACGTGCTGTTGCTCATCAACAAAAAATGTCCAAAATTTGAATTAATTATGCATTCTTTATGCATAAGTTGATAAGAATAAGTATTAGAAACTGGACTTATCTCAAAAATGACTGTTAGGTCATGAAGGTGAAGTTCACTGGTTTGAAAAAAAAAGTTTTGAACCATATTTCTGGCATTTATTCTTTTTGAGTTACAGAGTTTTTTGTAATAGTGGCCAGCGGCATTTCATGCATTTGCCCTTCGGGTGGACGAGGTTAAATTATGTTAGGTTAATTGGTTGATTTTGTAACTAATGGGTCATTTTCTTTTTCTCATGGAGCGTGGTAGGATTGGGTAGCTTTGTTCCTACAATAAAAGAAATCATTGTTTAAAAACTGTATTTTGTGTTTATTTGGGTTATCTTTGTCTAATATTAAAATTAGTTTCATCTGGGACATTTACTTGAGACAGATATGCAAAAATAGAAGAAACCAGCAACAGGGCAAATACTTTCTCACAACACTGTATGGGAAAAATAGGAAATCTTGCCTCATATGATCTCCACCTTTGACTCCATGTCACACACTCCAGGTGTTTCCTGATTAGCTGGAATTGCTCTATTGCATTTGCTGGGACCTGGAATTTATCTAATAGAGGAACCACTGGCTCTGAAAAGTCAGGTCTGTGGTAAGAAACAAGCAGCAGAGCACATTAGATTATTGGATAAATACCTAAACAGCAGAACCACAGACTCCTTATGGGCTGAAAACAGGCTTGTGTGAAATGAGGGAGAGACAAGAACCCATACTGCTTGGAATTCATAAAAACTGAACATACCTTCAGTTTTGTTGATTTGTTCTGCCAGAAAAAAATGGCTTTTGTTGTTCTTCCAATGCAAATGGGGAAAAGGGAAAACAAAAAGCAATAAAACAAAATGGCTTCTGAATGCATTGCTGTAATAATAATAATAAAAAAAACCCAATGAGGACAGTTCAGGCCTACCAAAGAAAATGGCCAAGCTGTAACAAAAGTTTGTCATGTTTACCTTTTTCAAATAACCAGCCACACAAAATCAAAAACATGCCACAGTCCTGCAAAACTTCGCATCACATTACTTTGAAGTCAATACATTTTCACTAGAACCAAACTCATAAATTCACACGGCCTGTAACAAACCCAGAGACGAACCAACTGTGCATGCGCACTCTCCTGCAGTAGTTTTGGCAGAGAAAAAAATACCTGAGGAAGATGGAACATGGTAAGGATGTTTTATGTTCAGGAGTAATTCTAGCGAATAAATGCAGCTGAAATACCATTCCATTCATGTTAAAACATAAATTCATCTCAAACTAAAAATATGTGGCATTCAAATTACCAACTGAAGCACTGACACCATCCGCAGTCATTTTGAAGATTTGCTCCTGTGGCATCACGCATGTGCAGTTGGTTCGTCTCTAGGTTTGTTACAGGCCGTGCGATTTTATGAGTTTGGTTCTGGTGAAAATGTATTGACTTCAAAGTAATGTGATGCGAAGTTTTGCAGGAATGTGACATGTTATTGACTACTGCAGTTGCCACTACAAAATATCGTAAATGTTCTGTTATACTACTACTTTAACCTCTTAACTGTCACCTGCATTTTCTCACATTTGGCCCGGATTAGTATACCACATTTCAAATCCTCACTGCTCCCACATACAATGGTTCTATTACACAAAATACAGCGTGTCTGTTGTTGCTGTTATGAGTATTTACATAAAATATACGGCTTAATCTTCAATTTTGGGACAAACAACGTAGATATCTTGATTGCACAGGTTCTTAGCTTTTGAACGAGACCAAATGGAACGGATAATACATGGATTGACCGTCACAACACAACTTTGATGATGAGGACTGACAAGTTTCATTGCACTCAAGTATGTGGTGTCTATGCTGAGAAATTGATTTATTGCATTTGTTATGACTGACGTAGGGCAAAAACGTGGGTAGAAATGAAATCCTGAGCATCTAAGCTTTCAAATGGTATATCGTTTGGCTGGATTGGTTGAGGATTTAAGTCATAGTTTACGAATGAAGGATTCAAAATTTGTTTGAAAATTCCGTTGGGCCCTAATTAGGGCCCAGTGACAGTTAACAGGTTAAAGTAGTAATATTTGTAAAAGAACATTAAAAAAATGGAAATTTGCACTGTACATCTTATGCTTGCTGCCTTCATTGAAGCTTGTTCTGCTATTTTGGTAGTATGATTGTCAAAACTATATAAATATGAATGGAAATCATTATAATTGTCATCCTTTGATGATCTGTTAGGTAATTCACCATGCCAGTTGTAGACCTCTGTGCATTGAAGGATTAAAGAAAATCAACAGCTGAAATTGCTGGAAGCTTGAAAAACTGCACTGATTTGAGGTGGACTCATAAAAAATAGTATTGTATTTGTACTGCACAAATTAAGCGCTTTTCATCAGTGGCATCAGTGCACTGGGTCTTAAGATGTCATTGGCTCTCCGTCCTCTGGCTGAATTCAAGCCTATCTGCCTGCTATCTGCTGCCTGTTCCGCGGGGGCGTCAGTCAGCCGTTGAATGAGCACCAGCCCACCTGCCAGAACCGATAGCGCACTGGATTTGCAGCCAAACTGTCACACTTGGGAGAGCTTTTGAGGTGCAGATTATGATTGACTATCAAGCCTAAAGGGATAGAATCAGAAGGAAAAATGCAGTATACAATGAAATTGGGGATTTTCCTGAGAGGGCAATCAATAGAACATCGATAAGGAATCTCTCACTCTGTGTGTGTGTGTCTCTCTCTCTCTCTCTATTATGTTTTGCATTTCTAATCAAGTTAAGGTAATCAGCCAAGATGTTTTCTCTTCTTAAAGCCAGATAGTTATTCAGTTTACAGTGTATTTGGATTTGAGTGATGTAATTTTCATTATGATATGCCATAATTTCTTGTGTTTTGGTGATGTTGTCCTGAGAGTGAGTTGCATTTGTTGGTGTTGGCATTTGTTTTGCAGTAAACCTTAGGAGCTGCTGACTGAAGGGACTGCTGTTTATGTTGAACTCTCGGCATTTCTGGGCTTTTTAATGGTATAGTTTGGGGTCACTGCTCTTTAAATGTAGCTTAAACTTAATTGTCCTTTTTACAAATGTCAGTTTTGAGCGAACCTATTTCAGCCCTGTTTGTTTCTAGAAAGTGTTATTAAGTGCACATGAATATCATTTTACAGAATTTTGCTTTGGGTTTTGGTTGGGTGTTTTTCCCATTTTTAAAGTGAACCATACACTCACCTGTCAAATAGTGCAATAGGTTTTATTACTGATTTAAAGACAAATATGCCAAGCTGTGTTAAGTCCTAAATTCCTCTGTATTTATTACAACCAAGGGGAAACTTCCTGATTAACTAATTGTGTGGCAAAAATAAATAAAAATTTTGCCATGTTCTACTGTGATTGATCCTTAATAAATTAACTGAAATGAATTGGCTTAATCTCATGCTGACAACAGGAGAAAAATCCAACCTTTGATTGACACAAATTTATTCTGAGAAAAAAAAAACATCTCTCATCAAAAAAAAGATCATTTTTATCAAAACCACAAGTGCTGCAATAATTAAAAACTCAGTACAATCTTCCTTTGCTGGTAATTTTGTTATGAATTTGAGCCCATGCCTTTACACAGAATATCTGCATATCATCCAGGGTCCTGGGTTATCTCCAGTGCACTCTCCCCTTTCGCTCACCCACAGGTTTTCAATGGAGTTTAGGTCAGTGGACTGAGATGGCCATGGCAGAGGTTTATTTTGTGTTCAGTAAACCATATTCATGTGAATCTGGACACAGGTTTTAGATCATTGTCCTGCCAGAAAATCCACCGAAGATCCAGATTTAGTTTCTATGCAGCAGCCGCTAGATTTACTTTTAAAATAGTTTTAAAACATTCTGGTATTTAACGGAGTCAATGATGAAATGTACCCTGACGAGGTTCCCCGGGCCTTTGGAAGAAAAACAGCCCCACAATATCACAGAACCTTCTAGTCATCCTTTTTATACCAAACCCATCATGACTGCTTGTCGCCAAAAATCTCATTTTTCATTTCATCTGACCACAGAACTTGGTCCCAGTAGCATTTAGCAAACTCTTGGTACTTCTTTTTGTGGTTAGGTAACAGTAAAGACTTTTTTTCTGCCTTGCCTTCAAATTATGGAGGCATATAGCTAACAGTATTAAAATGAAAATGCATTTCCAGAATTACGTTTTTGTTTTCAAGATACCAATGCATTATTTGTTTTATAATGGAAACAAAAACGTAATGGAAATGGGGAATGTATTTTAATTTTCACTTTTGGACATGAAAATGAAAATGCAAAGTGGAGGATTACATTTTTGTTTTCATTATGATACAAATAATGGGTTTGCCTCTTGAAAACAAAAACACATTTTTTGAGATGCATTTTCTTTTCAATATTGTTTGCAAGATGCTTCCATGTCAAATAATCTGGGGCATGGAGGTGGCATTTGATGGTTGTTTTGGAGACCATCAGTGAGCCTTGGGAATGTATTCTGCCTCTGTTACCATTCTCCTCACTGTATGTGGGGGGGAAATAAACTTGGGTCCTCAACTAGGCAAGTTTGTAACAGTTCTGATTGATTTGAATCTTATAATTATTACCCTGATGGCAAATGGGGACTTTCGTTTGAGTAGCGTTTTTAAAGCCATTCCCTGCCTTCAGAAGTTAAACACAGTTTTCCTTTATTTGATTTGTGTTCTCTTATCTTTCCCATGTTAATGAATGAGGGAAATAGGCTTCTGTGTCATATCATATTTACGCCTAGGTGATACAGGAAATCATGAATAACTTCTTGAATGTTCCTATACACTGGCTGATTCAAAAAAGTAAAGTGACATCCTGTGCATAAGATTTTTGCAGGGTGCCAATAATTCTGGCACATGTGAGTTTGTAAATAAGGGATTTTTCCTCAGAATTAATTTATTGTAATTACAGGTTGAAGGTAGATTTTTTCCTTATTTTTTCAGTGTAAGATTAAGGCAATTCACTTAAGAATTAATTCCTCATAGCCCTTGTCACTCATCTTTACCAGGGGTGCCAATAATTAATTAGGGCACTGTTGCTGTGAGGGAACAAAAGAACAGTGGCTCTGCAACAGTGGCTCATTCCAATCTTTAATTTTATTATTCTTTATCTTTTTGTTCCTGCCTGACCCAGAAATCAATTGAAATCCGCTATCGTAAATGAAGTTCTAGTCAATTCAATTTCCCTTTAAGGAATTTGTGGCCAAGTGTTAGGAGTTTCCCAAAGATCTCTTGTGCATGGAAATCTGAATCCTGTGCAAAAGCACATTTTCTGAATGCCTCTGTATAATGTATGAATGATGGAGATGAGGATCCACCCATACTCATCAGTCATGCCTGTTACTGACTTGGCTTCAGATTGTTGTTGTTTGAAGGAGCATGGACATTCAATTTCCCCGCCTGACGGCTTCTCTTTCTCTCCCGTCTTCACATCTTTTTCTCCTTTCCTTGCCTCTCCCGATGGGTGGAGCCAGGATCAAGAATAAGGCACAAGGAAAGAAAGAGGGTGGTGACGAGTGGAACGAGCCCCCGATTGTGCGAGATTGTGTGTGCGCGTGTGTCCGGTGTGCGTGTGTCTGGTGCGTGTGTCTGGTGCGCGTGTGTCCGGTGCGCTTCTGTGCTGTTTCCTCTGATAGCTGCAACACTGTTATTTTGGCTTGTATTGTGCTTCAATTATGCCAAGTTTTCCTGAAGTGCACATCACATCACCAGGTTTTTCAAATATGAATATCCTTTCGAGTGGTTGACACATTGTGCAGCATTATATGCGAGTCCACATATTTCACTGAATGACTTCATTAAAGGAGGGTTGTAATATGAAAATTATTTCAGCATTTCCATTCTGCACCGATTTTCTGTTAGAGTCTCTTTCCCATAAAAACTGAAAGCAAGACAGTTACGCATGTAAATTTAATGTATGCATTAGTTCAAAAGTAGTTACATCATCTATATTTTTGAGTTATGCAAGTACAGGGTATATACAGTTCATTGGTATGAAGAACAGAGGTTGTAGCAATTAATCCGTAATACATATTCTGACATATCTGTCACTTTGCCACTTGAGGTTAGGGGCTATTTGTGTACATAACTTAGACTTGGGGTGATTTTGTTTTAACACAGTGGCACGCAGCTTAACATATTTGACAGATGTTATTAAATGACTGCCCACTGAATGTTAAGTGTGCTGAAATGCTACATTGTACAAAAAGTATACATGTATGAGATAAATGGTCCTGAATCATGGAAGTATTTTGGCTGTATGTTTGTTTAATCATGAAAGCGATACACACACAAACACACACACACACACACACACACACAGGCAAAGAGATGGGCTCACAACATACCTGACATATATCTTTTTTAAAAAATGTGACAGTAAATTAATATATGTTTTAAAATACGTTAATAAAATCCATCTGAAATGCTCAGGACTGTACAGGTGGGGTCTGAATTCGCTACCCTTTGCCTCCTTAATAACCTCAGCTTGAATTGCCCGTTCATGGACATTCATCCAAAGGAATCGGGATCATTCGGCCTGACTTGCGTGCGAGATAGTTTATCTTGCTAAATATCTTAATGACAAGATTATCTTTCTCTGGGAAAATACACCTTGGTTCATATAAAGTGAGATATGGATTGTTATATTCTGACATCTTTACTTCATAAAGGTGTTAGTAGTACAGCGTAGTTGCTTGCTAAAGGAGTAAGAACACACTCTTACATTCTCCACCAGGCGCATGTCTGTTGGCACCACTGCTGCTCACACGCAACAGATGTTGCCTTTATGCTCCGTAATAATGAAAACTGGTGAGGCTAACATCAGCACTACAGGTCTGAGGAATGGTCAAAGTCAAAAACAAGACTGGGAGAGAGATATAGTAAGGATAACATTAGAGTTGGTATAAAGAACAATTGACTGTCTGTGTACAAGATGACTCAAAAGGTAATGAACAGATATCTGAAATTTTGTGAGTGGGTTGGTATTACACCAGGGATGGACCCTATTGATTTTGACCGCGATCAGTCAGAATATGGCCACCACAGCAACCATCTCAAAATACTATGTTGCAGATATAGGGATCTTACTCGAGTGGGCTTTTCATATGAAAACAAGCATTCAGAGAATTCATGGTCTCGCCCAACAGCCAGAAATTTATGTCATGACGTGAGGTCAGCCCAAGGTGTTTACATGTGAAAGATGATCGAAATCGGTCAAGTGGTTGTGGAGACATCTGCCCGGAAACACACATACACACGCAGACAGACAGACAGACAGACAGACTCACAAGGTGATTACAGTAGTCTTGCAAACCCCTACGGGGGCTCGACTAATTATAACTGTCTCATGACACAACCAAGAGTATAAGATTCTGTTTATCATATAAACTGAATTGCATAATTTAATGGAAAGCAAATGTCATTTCTGTTAGCGCCTATTGTATGTTAGCCCTGCGCTAACTACATCGCTCTGCTTAGTCAGTGTCTGAGTCACAGACATTTGCAGTTGAACGAGCAACGGCTTGTAAATTCAGTCAACTGAGTAGAAACTAATGTTATATAATGATTTTGAAAAAGTATTGCGTGCACGCTACCGAGCTAAGTAACATGAACTTAGTTATGTGAGTGGCATTTAACTAGCCTGCTACAGCTCTTAGCCATAGCAGTTTAACCAACGTTACACTCGGTATTCAGTTTGGCTGAGTATAAACAGTGAGACGTAAAGCAGAGCAATTTTTTTCCCCAGCCAACAGATTTTCGCAAAAGTGATATTACCCTAGGGTAAAATCAAAAATATGTAATGAGCTGCTCTATAGGAAAATTACTGCAGTTATGTGATACGCCTTAAATTTCTTGTGAGCCGTGTTCACTCAGCAAGATTCTGACTGTGCTGCCTTGGCGGAGGTTTTCACTCTCGGAGTGCCTCTAGTTTATTTATTTAATCACAATGAAATGACTTCTTAGTAAATCCCATTCAGATGAAAAAGTGGTTAACTTGCTATGAAACCCATATGTGATTTTAAGAAATGTCAAGTGCCATCAGGATTCTACCTCAAAAAGGCAACTGCAGAGTATCACACTGATGTGCTGACAAACGTGCACAGTCAACCTGTCCACAAACCTTTTGCTTTCAAAGTCAGAGCAGACTCAAAGTATAATCCACGAACCTCAAAACAGTGTTTCACACAGTCACAGCTGCATTTTCCATGATTATGACAACATTTTGGTCTCATACAATATTTGCGTGCCTAACCTCCTGCACCACTTTTTCCTCAAAAGAATCAATTGTTGTTGCAGATGTCCTGATGCACATACATTTTGAGTCATATACAGACAGGCTATGCTGACGTCTGTATCTTTCTGCTTTAAGTCTACTTTGAGTCTGCACAGGTATGGCAAACTTTCTAATATGGAGACCATGAAATGGCCTAAAGCTGGGGCTTACAGCCCTCCTTCCCATCAAATACGTTTGTCCAGTATGACAAACATGGTGAAGGTCAGAGAGGACACACGCGAAGAAAAAGTCTGCAAAATATACACTGTAAACCCTGAAAGTGTGGCTAACTCAAATGTTTGTGGCAACCCATTAGCTCAAAAAAATTATGAAAGCCAATTAATTGCATTGTGTGGACAGCGTATGAAAAACATAAGATAAAAGGGCTTAAAGGGCTGTGAACACAAGATCATTAAGTTGGTGTAGGCCCTATTTTTTTTTTTTTTTGAGGTAATCTGTTTCCCCCAAAAATGGAGTGTACCACACTAACAGGGTTCACTGTCGAGATTCTTCCATTAAAAACCATTATCTCATCTCCATAAAAATCTGAAACTTTAATTAGTATCTAATTAAATTATATTTCCCTATGTGCCGTAAATGTGCCGCATGTTTCAAATGGTTCCCAGGGCTAAGATTCTGGACTAGTAAATTTTTTCTTCCTTTGGCTCTTTACTGCACAATGTAAACTTTTTGTTGAACAATGCAAACTGTTTCAGCCGTGGTTGTACTTTTTCTTCTTGGATATTGTTGGCATTTGACACAATTTGGTTACTTCATTTAGAAAAGACAGCTTTTTATACACAGCCCACAAATAGCTTCAAATGTGCATTGGAATAGTCACTGTGTGTTCAATTTCTTCTGTACTGTGGGTTTAAGTGCTTCCTGTATCCAATCTTGAGTTCACATTTATGATCACCATTAAAGTCTGTTATTGGGTTCTGTCTACATGAGAACTCTATTTAAGTGTCAGGGAAGCCATTATGAGACTATGACATAAGCAAAGCTTATCAGAAGCATTGGCAGAACTGAAAGCTTAAAAACAGTTGGATCTTTATCTGGAAGAAATAGCTCTAGTGGGCTTTGTATTTACAAAAAGCCTGGTAAATCAAGGAAGATCTCCAGAGTTGATGACCAAATAGTTTTAGCCGCATTGAAGAAACACCAAAATCCTTTTTTGACTGCTATGAAACACTACTCAAGAGATAGGCAAGAATGTATCTGTTTCTGCAAAAGGGCCAGTAGATTTCAACCAGAGAGGTTTTGTGGTTAGATGAGATCAAGCTTGCCTTTCAAAGAGATAGCAAGAGTAACTGTGGGTCAGACGATGCAGCTCAAGCTCTGAAACACAACTGTTGTCTGTGAAACATGTTGGAAATGTTCTGAATTGGACATGGGTGGCAGGGACGAGTGGCGGCTCGCTCTTCTTCATTAATTCTGCAGAGAAGTGAGACACCCGTGGGAGCTTTATTGACCAATGGATCCGCAAGCCACTGACTTCCTGATTGGCTATAATCCCTCCCAATGACATAGAGAAAAACCTAGACTGCGCAAAGCCCCTATTCTCATGGTAAGTTGGGTTTAACATCCGGTCATTGTAAAAGAAAAGCATGTAGTGCTTTAACCAATTTGAATGTGTATGATTTATGTGCCAAAATGGTTCGCTCCTGTTGCGCTGTTGGCTGTGAAAACCGTGCAGACCGTGCAGAAATAGGTTTTTTTATTCTCTCTAAAACTGAAGTTTTATTGATATTAAGGGATAAATATTTGGGTTTTTTGATTATCTGTTTACCTGATTTTGATCATATTGGTTATATCCTGAAAGCTTTCACTTGTAAATATGTCCTTATTTGAACAAAGTTCCCTGTGGCAACCTCATTTTTTTTAGATAATTTATTTCTGAACAGGGGTGTTCACTATGTTTACTATGCATTTTGCCCATTGGTTTTTCCATTACCGGAAGCTGGCGCCTATATGACCGTGGCGAAATACACCAAGAATAGAGAGCCTGCAGTTTAGTTTTTTCTCTACGTCATTGATCCCTCTTGTCTTGAGCAACATTGCTGCCAATTCTCTGCATCCTGCAGCCTGTTGAATATCCTGATTGCAGATTTGAATCCAGGCTTTGAACCCATCCCTACATCCATTTGAAAAAAAGTGCTTACAAAAACCCAAAGAAAAATATTTTTTGATGGAAATTCTCTCTTCTGGAGTTTTCTGCTTTGATTTTATGAATGCCAGAAAAGAACCCAAATTAAAATCAATGTGACACTATCGTTAAGTCCGAGATAAGCTGTTTGTGAATCTTACCCCTTGTGGTTGTGGTAATGGCAAATTAATCGATTGATTGATTGATTGATTAGCGAGTGACGCTTGAGTCTCATCTCAACACTGCTTCCTAAGCTTTGCTTATCCAGGAGTAAAAAGTTGGGACAGTATGTAAATTGAAAACTGAAAGCAGTGAACTGTAAATTTCCTTTGACCTGTATTAATTTGAAAACAATACAACAGCACATTTGATGTTTTAGCACATGAATTATATTTTTCAAGATAAACACTTCAATCAGTTTTGATTCTTGCAACAAATTAAAAAATTAGGACATTAAAGTGTTTACCACTTTGTAATATTTTCATTACTTAACATTCAGGGACTGAATACACTAAATGACTGAGGCCTCTATCTTACACCCAACGCAGTGGGACGCAAAACGTAATATCCCGTCCAGCGTCCTCGCTGCATAAATAGCCAATATATTTGCACCAAATTGTGCGCCCGTGTTGGTCTTAAAATGAGGTGTGGTCAGGCGCAATGCTGGCCTGATGCTATCTTGAGGTAGCGCAAAGCACTTGCGCCTTTGACGAACAAAAACCTGGTCCACATTCAATAGTCAATTTTTAAGTGCAATTTAAGGGTGCATTATTATAAGTATTATGCGCTTTTGTCAGCGAGTGCATAACGCGCGTACCCTCCACTTGCTACATGTTACACAAGGACAAACTGCAGTGCCCACACAAGCAAACAATAAAAAATAAAAAATTACGATGTGAAAGAATATTTTCAAGGTAGTTTAAAAAATGTGTCGGAATGGTGAGTGCGATCACTCCACATACCCACATCAGATCATGCTGTGATGCAGGCTAGTTTAATGTAAGGGAACCCATTCCATTGGATTTGCGATTCAAAATGTGAGTCTTTGCACATAGGTAAACGCTGATAATACTTGATAGAGCAACAACTCTTTAATACTGGCAAACTCTGTAATTTATGTTGTTTTCCAGAGGATGCACCCTGGAAGGGTGGCTGTTCAGCGACAATAGTTGGCCAAAATATCACATAGCCTACATAGCATATAATGTTTCAATAGTGCGTGGATTTTCAGTCTGTCACACGAAATACAAACTGTAACTGAACGAATGTTTGAAGTGATGAAATGTGCATCAGAAGTTTGGATAAGTCCTGCATTGCTAGACCCGTTATCTGCAATTATGTGAAAAGACAATTGAATCCGACCTGATCCATTAATACGGTGTCTGCTGTCCCGTTTCCATTACCAAATGCGAAATTCCGCATTCCATTTAGAAATGAATTTATTATTTACAGTCTGGCTGACAAACTAAGTAGCCTTAAAAACTGGCGGTTTTAGAAGAGGACGAGGATATTCGCCCTGCAGTGCTTCGGCGCGAAAGTTAAAAGAGATAAAATTAAATCTCTTATTGGCCCAGTTGCGGGGCAAATAGCAGCTGCGCTTCTCTTGTCCGCCCCGCTGCGGGACAGATAGTTGATACCTTTCCCCCAATTCACCCCGCTGTGGGGAAACTAGCCACTTCTGTTAGAAAAAGCAATGGATGACATTTTCATCACCGTCTGTAATTAATCAGAATTTCTTCTATATATTCGACTTGACCTTCAATCGTTAGACAAGCAGAAACAAGTTCTTGTCACTCCTGTTGGACATTATTCAAGGGGTTACGGTACGTGATGAAATAAAACATTAGTTTCGTTTCTTACTCGCTATTTTTCTCACTCATTTTGATGTCTCTTATTAGTTCCCCACCAGCGCATATTTATTTATTTATTTTTTACTGGCGACCCTGAAGTAAAACCTTTTTTTTGTTTGCTTGTTTTATGCGCAAGTTGTAATGTAATATTAAGTTCTACTGCGGCCCTGGAGATTCATTGTTATGATTTTTTAACACCTGAATATATTAAAATAATTTTGAGCAATATTTTAAAAATATAACATAACATAACATAACATAACATGAATGGCGAGAACAGGCCGTTCAGCCCAACTAGGCTCGCCAGTTTCTTTGTACTATCGTGAATATATCACTTCAGATACTCAATGACTCAATGGTATCTAACTTTAAGTCAAGCCTGCTCTTGAAAACTCCCAAGGTCTCTGCCTCAACAATATGGTCAGGCAAGCTGTTCCACACCGAAATTACTCTTTGGGTGAAGAAATATTTCCGAATATCAGTGCTAAATTTACCTTTGGTCAGCTTCCATTTGTGACCCCGAGTTCTACTAACAACACTTGGTTGAAGGAATCCTACATAATTCACTTTGTTAATCCCTTTAACATATTTAAAGACCTCAATCAGATCACCCCTTAGTCTCCTTTTCCTAAGACTAAAGAGATTAAGGATCTTCAGCCTCTTCTCATAGCTTTCATCTTTAATACCCGGAATTAGCCCGTGGCTCTTCTCTGAACTTTCTCTAGAGCCTCTATGTCTTTCTTAAAGTATGGTCCCCAGAACTGTACACAATACTCTAGATGTGGTCTGACGAATGTGTTGTACAAAAGAAGCATCACCTCCTTGGATTTGAACTCAATACTTTTGGCAATGTATCCCAGCATCCGATTGGCTTTTTTTTTAACTGCTACGGCACAATGGCTAGAGCCTGTGAGGGTTTGGTCAACAATCACTCCCAGATCCTTCTCTTGTGGAGCACATTCCAGTTTAAAACCTCCCATGAAGTAATCCCGTCTAATGTTTTTATTACCTACATGTACTACTTTACATTTCGCTACATTAAATTTCATTTGCCACATTTCTGCCCAATTCTGGATTCTATCCAAATCATCCTGAATCACTTTAGTGGACTCTAAACTATTTGCCAAACCTCCCAATTTAGTATCATCTGCAAATTTCACTAATCTGCTCTCAATATTCCTATCAAGGTCATTAATGTAGATGAGGAACAGCAGGGGTCCCAACACCGATCCCTGGGGGACGCCACTCCCCACCATACCTAGCTCAGATGAGATACCACTGACCACCACTCTTTGTGTTCTGTCCTGCAACCAGTTTTGAATCCACTTCAGAATACCTCCTGTAACTCCAATGGAGCTCATTTTAAAAATTAGTCTCTTATGCGGAACTGTGTCAAATGCTTTCTGAAAATCCAAATATATGAAAAAATATATGAAAAATATATATTTTTTATTACATTTTTTTAAGATCGCTGAGATCAGGTTTCCAAACTTTAAACAATGGGTAGCTCGCGCGCTTTCACTTTGGGCACGAACAGCACTCATTCTGATGCAGTAAAGGGTTTTTTTAATTATTATTATTATTATTATTAAGGGCAGTGAAGTCCGCCCTTATAATAGCTATTTGCCAAGGTGCAAGTCCCCCTGGCTTTTAAAGGGAATAGGAGATGACACTCTGATTGGTTTATTCCATGTTTTGCCCAAAACACGCCTATGATTAATTAAGAGATTAAATCCAACCCCTTTGAACCTTGTGCCTTAATTTGCACAACTCAGGATTGTAAGCAGGCCAGTCCCGCACCCACACCCTCTTCTTATGCAGCAATGCCTTTGTAATGTGTGCAGAATGTGATTTTGCATTGTCTTGTTAGGATATGCATGGGCATCTGTGGTAAAGATTGCTTTGAAGGCAGCATATTTTGCTCAAAGTCTCAGATGGAGCATGGCTTTTGGACTTGTTGCTGGTAACAGTCTAGATTGTCCTTTTCCTCTTTGGTCCAGAGGACAAGGCATCCATTTTTTCCAACAACAACAACAACAACAAAAAAAAAACGGAAATATTGACTTATCTGTCCACAACACAAGTTTCCACTGTGTGATGGTCCAGCACAGAGGCTTCAAGTCAAGAGGAGTCAACCCGGCTTCTGGACACTATTGTCATGAGGATTCCTTATTGCACAGTAAAGTTTTAACTGGGATGTGTGCGTATAATTACGCATTGTGGTACTTACCAGCGGTTTACCACAGCAATTCTTACCTCATATATTGCTTATAGATAAATGAGGGTTCTTGATGCAGTGGATACTCAGTTTTCAACCTTGCCCTTTATGCACAGAAATTCTTCCAGAGTCCTTGCCTCGTTTCATTGTGTTATGTACTTTAGAGGATGAAAAATACAAATTCTTTGCTATATTTCTTTGAGGAACATTGTTTTTAAACCTTTCTATGATTTTCCAGTGCAATTGTGGGCAGATTGGTGATCATTGGCGCATCTTCGCTGCTGAAGGATTAGGCTTTTGCTGGATCACCTGCTGACATCAGCTGTTTCAAATTCCATTATTATTCAAATTTTTAACCTCATTACTGGGCCTGAATTGCCCATGTCTCAACTTTTTATTTTTCTTTTTGAAATACACAGCAAGCCTGAATGTACATTTGCAAATAAAATAAAGTTGACCAGTCAAAACATGAAATACCTTTTCTTAGTACTATCTGCAATGAAATGAAAGTCAAATTAAATGGAAAAATCACTGCTTTCTGTTTTTAACTGCATTTTCCTTGTCGTTTCAACTTTTTCTGAGTTGGGGTTGTAAAATAAGAAAAACGTTCTCTGCACTAAATATTTTAATGTACTACAGTACTCACTGATAGTTATGTCTTATAAACATCATGTCAAAGATGATATCAATGAGACCCCGATGAAGCTTCCTCAACAATGAACTCCTTGTAATCGCAGCCCCTCGGGTTTTGTAATAGCAATCAATTCTATCTTTTGCAGAAGCTCTGCACAGCAGACATACTGAGGGCACAATACAATCAATAAGACAGACATATCTTATTACGCATGGTGGCACTATGGAGAGGTTTCTGTTCTGTTGATTCACATTTGGAATATCGGCTAGATTCTGCAAATGTTGCGAGTGCTGTATCTGAAATGTGGTTGCTCTTGCATCACTTTATTGGTGAGTTAAGATGAACCATGGGCATTCTCGAAGTTTCTATTTCATATTTTCCTTCTAAAATTAAATGTCAAATTCGATTCATTTCTCTTGTGTGCATTTTGAGATGGCCATCTCTTTATAGAGAATACCACAGACATTACCAGTGAAACATCAAAACAATGCAAGCCAAAAAGTGCTAGCTAAGTTTTCATGGGCCTCATAGCTTGAACTCTTTCTGTCTGGATCCTACACCACCTCACACAGGGTACTAGAACTTGTACTTCCTCTTTGCAAGCAACAGAAAGCAAAAAGTATTTTATTGAGAGTTAGAAAAGCAGGTCAGGAATGTTTGATGGATGTATGGTGGATCACGGTTCTGCTGATCTGGCAGAATACTGATTTGGCCTGTTATGAACCTCTGCAAAGCTCTAATGGATACCCCGTTCTATCAACACCAGCTGATAAGGGCCCAGGAGGCTGATACTCCAGTTTGAAGGGAAGAGAAAGAGTGAGCGAGAGGAAAAAGCATTAGCTAGTGCCTGCAAGTACTGCTTCAGCTCTGGAGGTTACAATAATACAAAATGGTCTCTACTGGATTCTTGCAGAAATTCTTTCAGGCTCCTAGAATGTGGCCAGTTACACTTGGGCTGCATCCACACTATATACAAGTCTCCATCCACAACACAATCCTAGAGGTTTAAAAGTAAAACAGGTTCAGCAGCATTTGTTATGCTCTCCGATTTAGGGGTTTGAAAGTGCCAGAGTAGTGTGGACTACTGGCCAAAATGCAGCAGAGGTCATGCGTTTAAAAAGAAAATGTACAATGTATTACTTTGACTGTAGCTTTAAATCAAGAATAAAACAATGTATGTTTCTTACATTTGAAGAGTCTTGTGCTGAAAGTACTTCAGTCACATTTTTACACCCCTTGAGGTGGGGACAGGAAAATGTTTTTAATTGGTACCAAAGTCAATTTTCTCAGTTCTTTCAAGGTGGATGTTTTGTGGCTTCAGTACTTTTAGCATGGGGTGTTCAATTAGCAGATTTTATGCATCTATTATATATTCAGATTGTTTTTTTTTTCTAAAAATAAACATTTTGTCACTTAAGTACTTTTAGCTCCAGGGTCTTCACTTATTCTTGCTTTCCTCCTGGTGTGCTGTTTTGCTAATGGACTAGAATCTGCCCTTTTTTTAATCCCCCACCACAACATGCCATGGGGGATATTGCAATAAAGCTCGTCCTTCTATCTGTCTGTCCATCCATCCGGAGACTTGGGGACAAGTTTTTTTAGACACTAGTTTACCAAGATGAATGACGTTTTGTGTGTTTATGTTGTAAGTCATGACCTTGATTTGATTTAAACACAGGATTCCATAATGGCGAGGGATATTGATGATGATGATGTATTCTTGTTGGCATATTACTATGAGCTTTCAGGTAGCTGCAAGCTTTTCATTATTCTTCTACAGCCACTGTGAGGTGGTGAAACCCAGATGAATCGATGATGTGTAATGGGGGCTCAGACACATCAGGTATCACTCTGCCTACACACTTCTGTATCTAAAACCAGACACAGTCCTTTAGAAGTTCTGTGCACAGTAGCCTGTGGCAATTGAAAAAGAAACAAAAAGAATCTTGAGGCCTGCACCACTGTGCTAACTCAGTCTGTATTCTCTGAACTTGCAAATCAACTTGCTCTTTGATGTCATGGGAATATTCAACCAAGAAATGAGGGAATATAATCAAAATAGTGCTGCTCGCTCACCTACAGTTTTTTTTTTCCAGTAGCCATAAGGCTATTGAGTAGATCCATTTAAACCAGCTAAAGTTTCTTGCCATATGTAAAGATTGGGCCATGCCACCAAGATATCACAAGCCTATGCAACACCGACTCTTACAGTCTTGGTTTAATACTCACAGGCTAAATGCAGATCTCTAACCAAATAAAAATATCACATATAAACAATGACATCATCTGTGTAAGCAAATTATACACTAGATGATACAGAGGACTACTTCATTTTTATTTCTGACTGGCAAATGGAGGTCGGGTCAGAAACATCATCGCCTCACAGCAAAAAGGTTGTGGGTTTGAATCCGGCCTGGGGCCTCTCTGTGTGGAGTTTGCATGTTATCCTCGTGTTCGCGTGGGTTTCCTCCGGGTACTCTGGTTTCTCCCGCCCACAAAAACATGCATCATGGGAACACTCCTACCAGTACCCCTGACTAAGGTACTGGCTTTAGAACTGGAGGTGATCCCCAGGCACTGCTCTGTGGCTGCCCACTGCTCCTAGGATGGGTCAAATGCAGAGGACAAATTACCCCATGGGGTTCAATAAAGTGTATCTTATCTTTATCTTGAAACACTTATAGGCTTGTACAAACATAGCAGCCCAAATTCATTTCTTCCTGAATTGCGAAAAGTCACAACAGTCGACTACTAGAAAGGTTGTGGGAGAGGGAAGAATGTTGGTGATGTCACCAAGACCTTTTGGACAGATATTCTGCCAAAGCCCGCTCCTGGTCCAGAATTGCAGTCTGCCTCCAGCAGCTGAATAAACTCTGCAACCCTTTGTTGGCCAGCTAACACAATCAACATCTTAACAGGTATTGAAAATTAATTGTACGTTGTATATTGTCTGTGGTTTCTCTGGATTTCTTTTTCCCAAAATTAGCTTTATCCAGTAATTCATATAATCGACAGGCTGTCAGTTGTCACCGAGTGACAATCACAGCTGGTGGTGCTGAAATTCTCTTTTGTTTTCAGAAAGGAGATATTCTGGAATGAGTCCATCTGATTGGAGGTATCAGCTGCGGCTCTCTCTGTGTGGGCTTCAGGGGACTCGAGAGGCACGATCAGTGCTTTCAAATCAGGAAAAAAGGAATTAGAGATGAATTACAATGAAAATGCCCATGTACTTTTTTTTTCAACATGGAGCTGATGTGTTGGGGTATGTGTGTGAAGTTTTTGGCTTGCTGCCTGTAGTTCATGGGGTCTTTATTAACTCCCTGAATGTGTTTTTGATGCATGATATCACCACGGCAAAAAAGCAAGTCTTTGTAATCTCCCCCAGTTTATCAAACTCTGCTAGGTGCTAGTTAGCGACTGCATTCTGGCAAAAGATCTGTCTGTGTGGAATTCAATACTGGGATAAAGTGTCTCTCAACACTGACTGGAGATTATTGTAGAATAGACTAAACCATCCATTAGCAGCTGTCCTACCTCATATGATACATCTTGGACTTGAAGAATAATTACATCGTCACTCGGCTCTTCATCCTGAATGATTGTGCAGGGTTGTTATTTTGACAAGAGGGAAGGGCGGAATGAGGACAGCGCAGTTCCTTCAGAAGCGCCCTCTCCAGCTAGTTCCCAGGATTTGTCCCATTTATCTCCCTCAATCAATCACTCCCGCGTTCTCATTAGGCCTCCGGCAACGAGGACGCCAGCGAGCACCTAACATGCCACTCTACTGTCAGAGTAAATGCAACCTTTTATAAAGACGATCCTGCTGATTACTAGCACTGACAAGTTTCTGCAAATGCGACCCAATGCTAATAGCTGGTGAAGGTGTGCGTGTGCTTATGCATGCAATCTTGGGCCAATGAAATGGGCCAATCCCAAAATGAAAGTAAAATGAAGCTTTTAACTGTCTTTACATCAATTAATTGGTCAGGAAATAAGCGAGAGTTGAGCAAATTAAAAGTAAATTACTGTAGGATACCTTTTCCCTTTGATTTTTAAAGAATGTTTAAGCCTTGTGATTAAATTTGCAGATCGCTTTTTACTGAAAGAGGAACTGAAAAATAACTTCAGAAAACAGCTTTTCAATTGTGGGAAACAAGCTATTCTGCAATATTCTGCGATTCTCCACAGCAGTAATTGATTTTTTTTTTTTTCCACAGTGAAGCAGCTCAGCTTCACAGTGATGAAGTTTGCACATTTTTCCCAAGCAGCTCTCTGCGGTGAAAGAGACAGAAGGTCTCTGGAGAGCATTTGTTTAATCCTTGCTCATTTTCTGACCAATGATTTGTAGTTAAGACCATTAAAAGCTTAATGTTTTGCTATTTTGGGCCTGGCCCATTTTTTTTACCCCCAGGAGTGTAGTGTATGTGTGCGTGGGTGTGTGTAGGAGTGCAGTGTATGTGTGTGTGGGCGTGTGAAGGAGTGCAGTGTATGTGTGTGTGGATGTGTGTAGGATTGTAGTGTATGTGTGCGTGGGTGTGTGTAGGAGTGCAGTGTATGTGTGTGTGGGTGTGTGTGGGTGTGTGTAGTGTAGTGTGTGTGTGTGGGTGTGTGTAGGATTGTAGTGTATGCGTGTGGGTGTGTGTAGGAGTGTAGTGTATGTGTGCGTGGGTGTGTGTAGGTGTGTAGTGTATGTGTGCGTGGGTGTGTGTAGGTGTGTAGTGTATGTGTGCGTGGGTGTGTGTAGGGTGTGTGTGTATGTGTGCGTGGGTGTGTGTGGGTGTGTAGTGTATGTGTGCGTGGGTGTGTGTGGGTGTGTGTAGTGTATGTGTGCGTGGGTGTGTGTGGGTGTGTAGTGTATGTGTGCGTGGGTGTGTGTAGGTGTGTAGGTGTGTATGTGTGTGTGGGTGTGTGTAGGTGTGTGTGTGTGTGTGGGTGTGTGTAGGTGTGTAGTGTATGTGTGCGTGGGTGTGTGTAGGTGTGTAGTGTATGTGTGCGTGGGTGTGTGTGTAGGTAGTGTATGTGTATGTGTGTGGGTGTGTGTAGGTGTGTAGTGTATGTGTGTGTGGGTGTGTGTGGGTGTGTAGTGTATGTGTGCGTGGGTGTGTGTGGGTGTGTAGTGTATGTGTGCGTGGGTGTGTGTAGGTGTGTAGTGTATGTGTGCGTGGGTGTGTGTAGGTGTGTAGTGTATGTGTGCGTGGGTGTGTGTAGGTGTGTAGTGTATGTGTGCGTGGGTGTGTGTAGGAGTGTAGTGTGTGTGTGCGTGGGTGTGTGTGTGGGTGTGTAGTGTATGTGTGCGTGGGTGTGTGTAGGTGTGTAGTGTGTGTGTGTGCGTGGGTGTGTGGGTGTGTGGGTGTGTGTGTGCGTGGTGTGTGTGTGGGTGTGTAGTGTGTGTGTGCGTGGGTGTGTGTGGGTGTGTAGTGTATGTGTGCGTGGGTGTGTGTAGGTGTGTAGTGTATGTGTGCGTGGGTGTGTGTAGGTGTGTAGTGTATGTGTGCGTGGGTGTGTGTAGGTGTGTAGTGTATGTGTGCGTGGGTGTGTGTAGGTGTGTAGTGTATGTGTGCGTGGGTGTGTGTAGGTGTGTAGTGTATGTGTGTGTGGGTGTGTGTAGGTGTGTAGTGTATGTGTGCGTGGGTGTGTGTAGGTGTGTGTGTGTGTGTGGGTGTGTGTAGGTGTGTAGTGTGTGTGTGCGTGGGTGTGTGTAGGTGTGTAGTGTATGTGTGTGGGTGTGTGTGTAGGTGTGTAGTGTATGTGTGCGTGGGTGTGTGTAGGTGTGTAGTGTATGTGTGTGGGTGTGTGTAGGTGTGTGTGTGTGTGTGCGTGGGTGTGTGTGTAGGTGTGTAGTGTAGTGTATGTGTGGGTGGGTGTGTGGGTGTGTAGTGTATGTGTGCGTGGGTGTGTGTAGGTGTGTAGTGTGTGTGTGCGTGGGTGTGTGTAGGTGTGTAGTGTATGTGTGCGTGGGTGTGTAGGTGTGTAGTGTATGTGTGCGTGGGTGTGTGTAGGTGTGTAGTGTGTGTGTGTGTGGGTGTGTGTAGGAGTGCAGTGTATGTGTGCGTGGGTGTATGTAGGTGTGTAGTCCCTATCTCAACATACTCTACCTGTGTGTGTGGGATTTTCTGACTAATGTATCATTGGTGTGTCAAGGAGTGTAGTGTATGTTCCGTGGGTGTGTCCAGGTGTGTATGTGTGTATGTGTGTGGAGGGGCAGTGGTGAGTGGTCCCCTGGGTATGTGTGCACAGTGTAGGTGTGTAGTGTGTGTGCGTGGGTGTGTTGGTGTGTAGTGTATGTGTGTGTGGGTGTGTGTAGGTGTTAGAACAAGGGGGTCTCTTTCAGAGACTTCCCTATCTGTGGAACCTCCAGACTGCAGTGACTAATTATCATTGTTTCTCAACTTGACTCTCTTTCCCTTCCTGAGTCTTGTATGTCCCAGACAGATTAATGGTCTCAGTGCACAGTCACATGCTTTTTGGGGTGTACAATTTCTGAAACATGCATGTGAAGCCACAGTGAAACATTATTGTGGAACTCAACTGCAGTGATAATTAGACTGCAGTGGTAATGCCCAGCCCTTCTACACTCCTGAGTCTTGCCTGCTCTCAGACAGATTAATCCTACAGCGTTTTATGGACTTTTTTTAAGGGTGTACAATTTCTGAATGTGCATGCTGAAGCCACAGTGAAACATTATTCAGAAACACTTTACAATAAGGATACATTAGTTAATGCAGTAATAAGCATTAACTACCAATTAATTAACAGTTAACTAATGCATCAGAGAGCTAAATAAGCATTAGGTTACCTTTACTTACCATTTATTAATGCTCTTTGACATTCTTATTATGAAGTTCAAAACATCCCTGAAGTATCCCATAAGTAACACCTCAAACTATCAAAGTATTCAATAATGTATAAATAAATACTTTAGTTAACATGAACACCGTTGGTAAACGATTAGTAGACTCGTTAGTTTACTGTTAATTAACTGATAGTTAATGCTGCTTACTGCATTAGCTAATGTTAATTAATGTACGCTTATTGTCAAGTGTTACCCATTATTCTAATTATTCGATGATGTGTATAAATAATAACTGTTGATTGTATGTGAATGGAGTGTGCACTTTGAGAATTTTAGTCCTTCAATACATGCAAACACGAAAACATGCGCTCATAAAAACATGTATGTGCAGCCAACAATGGTGTGTTTGGTATGTTCATTGCATATTTTACAGTTTTTATCTGCTATTTGATATGACTCACTGTGGTGAGGTGAGCTTATTGAAGGGAGCCTGTTTTGTATATCCTGACATTTCAACACAAACTTAGGTCACGGTGCACTTCTCGTCCGGGCTTAATTGGACCTGTGACTGTTCATTCCTGACAGCTGGTCTCCGAAGCGTAACCCATTAAAACACATTCGCCGTGCTGAGCCCTTAGATACCAGCTCATTTACTCTTCAGCTCATAGGGATTTGGATGCGGAGAAACAGACACTTATCATACTCTTCATACTAAAGGATCAATTTATACCCTTGAGAAAGAGTCATTGCAGCCAAACCAAGACAGTGCAGTCATTTTTGTCATTTTCAGTCAATCAGAATATGCTCTTGAATTAACGATATGTCTGCAACGGATTGCTTGCTAATTTAATTTGAAACTCTGAAGTCATAATGTGGATTACTTGACTCTTGTTTGGGAACATTTTGTTACTGCAGGGTGGCAGCGTGAAATTGAGATTGTTTTGTGTGTAAATGTAAATGGCGTGTGTGTGTGTGTGTGAGTGTGTGTGCGTGGGTGTGCGCGCATGTGGGTGTATGTTTGTGTGTGGGCGCATGTGTGTGTGTGTGTATGTGCACGTGTGGGTGTTTGTTTGTGTGTGCGCGTGTGTGGATGTGTGTGGTGCATGTGTGGGCTTGTTTAGCTATATTTGTGAGTATAAACTCAGGAGAAATGATGCTTTGAAGACTTAAGGTTGAGAGGACATTTTGCATGATCCTCGCTGGATTACAGAGTATTACAGCTGATTGGTTGACCTTTGGGTTATGGTTACAGTTGCGGTTAGGATATGGTTAGGGTGAGGTTTAAGTGTTATTTGGTTATGGTTAGGGTTAGGGAAGGCTATCCCAAATGAGTGTAGGTCAATAGAATGTCCTCACAAGTGATGCAACACAAAGATGCGTGTGTGTATGTGCGTGCGTGTGTGTGTTTGCGTGTGTGCATATGTCTGTATGTGTGTTTGTGAGAGACAGTCCTTTATATGGAATGGATAAGTTCCCACATAGATTCAATTCATGAGCTGTAGCTTTTTTTTTCTCCATAGTTCCAAAGTATTGACTCAGATCTCAAATGTTGACAGAGCTATGAGGAATAGCCTTCTCTGCTTTATTTATTTATTTATTTATTTATTTATTTTTCACTTGTTTAAGGACACTTCACCACTCTTTTTTGGCTATATTGTGTCACTGTTCTTGCTCTTTCCTCAGCAAGTGAAGGGCTCATTCACTCACACCTTTGGGGAATTTGGGGTCTCCGATTAGCCTAGCATGCATGCATTTGGACTGTGGTACGAAACACTGTCCATGGTGGAGTACACCGAGAAAAACAATGTGAACATGGAAAGAACATGCTAACATGCACTGAAAGGCCCCAGGCCGAATTCAAACCACGACCTTCTTGCTGTGCGGCTACAATGCTACCCAGAGTGCCATAGTGCCGCCTGGTAGCCTTATGGGAAATCATGCAATATGGTTTTTTTCCTGCTTTTGAACACTGTTTGGGTCAAATGTTGACTGTTTTTTTTTTTCTTTCAACTTATACCAATTCTATCTTGTCATCCTCATTTTCTTACACTTGCTAGCCCTGTTTCCCCAGTGCTGTTGTGCTCATTCGGTCTCTCATCCCGCTTGCCTGTGGTTTAATCAATACCCATCACCCGTCCCCCTCGCCGTGAATCATGTTCACTTATATCCCTCCTCGCGCTTCTAATCTGTTTGTTTGTCTTGCTCTCCAGGCGATGGGAAATGGGGCCCCTGGAGCCAGTGGAGTCTGTGCTCTAAGAGCTGCGACTCGGGGTGGCAACGCAGGGCCCGAATGTGCCAGGCGACCGGCGTGCAGGGCTATCCCTGCAACGGGTCCGGAGAGGAGGTGCGATCCTGCAATGACAAAAAGTGTCCCGGTGAGTGCTTGTTAGTGCTTGTGTGTGTGTGTGTGTGTGTGTGTGTGTGAGAGAGAGAGAGCATTTTCTAGTAAGTCTACACAATGAGGCCTTGCAGGTTTATCTGTGAACATAACCGAGGGAGAGATTGCTTGCTTGGATGAACCACAATCGTTCATAGTTATGTAGTTTAGCACAGTGTAAATTAATATCATGCATACATGTCAAATTAATTGCAGCGCATGCTTGCGCTGTGCATTAGAAGCCTCCACGCTCTTCACCTCCTACACTTAACCTGATCTATCTATAGCCTCTCCCACCTCTCCCCATACATCATTTACCAATCTCCCTCAAGCCTGAATCAGCTATCAGTTCTGCAATCATCTCCTCTCACCTGTTACCTGTCTGTCTGCAGGTGTATTCACATCCCTAACTCAGCTTTCATCCAGGCTTGGGCTTTTTTTCTCTCTCTCTCTCCTTTGCTCCCTTCTTCATGGGAAGATTCTCACTGGCAAAGGGGAATTTTTCAAAGTGCTGCTCCCTGCGATTTGTCAGGGTGTCAGGCACTGCAGTAGGCAGCAGATTTTAATAAGCGTGCTTTTGACTGTTGCTTTGGGAGGCAATAGATTAAATAAATGTCAGCCACTGCAGCAAAGCTGGTATACAGCAGTATTCTTTGATAGCATTATGCTCTGATATTAAAGACAAAGATCTGTCTCATAATTCGGTTGGGAACACGTATTCAGATGAAAAAAGGAAGCTGCTTTGCAGATCACTTCTTTCACTTTTTTTTCCTACCCCTCTTCTTTCTCTCTATCTGTGCCGTGCATCTCTCCAACTTTCAGATAGAATGAGAGAAAGCAAAAGAGAATGAGAAAATAAGACGTAGTGGAGAATAGAGGATGAATGAGAGATGGGGGACTGTACTGACGGGGTGTGGGGGAGCTGTGAATATCTCTGAGTTGGAAGAAGAGAGAAGATAACTGAAGTGTTTATTTGGATAGTGAGTGAAAAGGATGTGGGAGTACACTGGTGAATGGCGAGGATGTCTTTTAGTTTTCTTTCTGCTGATCACATGACAAACTTCATGATGGAAATAATTTGTATTTTACTTTGTATTTCCATGTAAGTGTGTGTGTGTGATAAAGATGCAAACCAAAACCGAGCGAGGGAGGAAGACTCAAAGGGGGGGCATGAATGAGTATTTTAGGAATGTTGTAGAGTGATTACATGTGTTTTTGACTGAGAATCCCTTCCCAGAAATTTAAGGGCAGTACATAGTACACCCCTGGGTGAAAAAAAAAATTAGCCAAGCCCCAGTAGCAAAATATTAAGCTTTTAATAGTCTTAACAACAAATCATAGGTCAGAAAGTTAGCATGGATTAAACAAATGCGCTCCTGAGACCTGCTGTGCCACACTTTGCTCATTAACTTTTGCTGCTGTGTACTGTTTGGGAAAAGCAGGAAATTGAACCTCTGTGAAGCTGAGTTGCTTCACTTTGAAAAGTCAATTCATGCTTTGGCGTACAGGATAATATTGCAGGAAGGCTTGCTTACTACAGTTGACAATTTGTTTTCAAAAGAGAACATTCAGATGTTGTTTTCTCCCCAAATTACTTTTGGAGATATTACTGACTCACCTTGACCGTCACCACGTCCACCACTGCCACTGCCGATCCTCCATGTCAACTCAGTAACATGCAATTTTAATTGTATCCTTTTCAAAGTATGAGGTAGACATTTATAACCATTACAGGAGGCATGCTATCAATTTTAATCAATGTATCATTAATTTCTGTACTGTCAACTGGTCTTAAAAACACCTCTTGATGCAACTTAGACACATCATTAATGATGTAACCTGGGGTCATTGAGTGTTTCCGGTCTTTCAACATCATACACTCTCGCTCAGGTGACCCAGCCGATTAATTTCTGTACTGTCAAATAACTAATTTGTGTGAATGCATTTTTGTCCAAAGTTTCAGTAATTGTGCATTGTATTGTCTCAGTTGACTTTATGGGGCATTGAGGATTGGGGAATTTGGGAATGTACCTTGCTGTGGGGACAAACAGCATTCTCATATATTTTCTCATCTCTTCTTTCTGTTAAAAGCTGTTTGCAACTTCACCGACAAGGCTTAAACATTTACAGAAATCAAAGGGAAATGCGATCGCATACTAAGCTACTCTATCCATTGGTTTAAAGCAATTCTTACCTTTCTGGCATGTCGCACAGCACTTAGTAAAAATTTGAACATGAACAGCGCCTCCCTCCAAAGTTCCACCCTCTTCCCCCCGATTTCCAGACTTCTCCTACTACGAAAAAAAATATAACTGGTAGTTCGTCAGACTACAAAGGTAACTAAATGTTACGAGGGCATTCTATTTTATACCACATATAGAATTGAATATTATGTAATTACTGTTGGCTAGTTTTCACATACCGGTGCCTCTGAATCTGACTCCATTGACCCGTTTCACTCGCGCTGCTCACTTCCTCGCACCGCACACAATATTTTTTTTCGTAGGTTAGTGAAGCGGGTCAATGGAGTCAGATTCAGAGGCACCGGTAAGTGAAAACTAACCAACAGTAATGAAATAATATTACATTTTATTTGTGGAATAAAATAAAATGCCCTCATAACGTTTAGTTACCTTTGTAGTCTGATGAACTATCATTAACGTTATTATCGTAATTATAGCATTTCAGCACCCGTTTGTTTACAGTCAAATGCATCGTTTTTTTTCTGTCAGAGAGGTGCGTGACTCGCAAGCGGTGACAGCGGTAGGCAACTGGAAGGGGCACTGCGACGGATGACAGACAGGAAGCTCGGCAAATCATTTTATTCGGACCGAAGAAAATGATTGGTCAGACTTTTATCAGAAATGTATGAGAATTGAATATTGAAGTTTTTCAATACCTGGTGGATTTCTTTTACATTTTAGTGTGCCATACCCTGATTAGGAGCATTTTAAGATTACAAAAGAAAAGTGTAAAAATGCCAGAAAGGTAAGAATTGCTTTAATTCTTGCTAGTTTCCTGTCCAATGATTTGTTGATAAGACCATTATACACTTCACATTTTGCCATTTTCGGCTTGGCCCATTTTTTTTTTTTTTTTTTTTGCTGTGGAGTTTACGTGCAATGTTTGTAAAATGTTCAGTATATGAAGTGCATACATGAAATTCATTCATTTTGACAGGCGATATTCACGTACACAAAGTACATGCAGTTTACACACAAACACACACACATACAGACGCACACACATATGCGTACTATACTGTAAATAAAGTATTAAAAATGTAAAACATAAAACTTCTCTGTATAGAACAAGTGGTTAAATATGTGTATTTATAGCTTTTTGATGTGCATTTTTATTTTGGGCAGTGGCAGTTTTTAAAGATGATATAATGTATGCACTGCTCCCTACAGGACCTAATGAACTTTGTCGCGATGAATACCTCGTATCTATGACCTGGAAAAGAGCCTCAGCAGGAGAAACCGTCTACAACAAGTGTCCATCAAATGCAACTGGTTAGCACCCGAGACTCTACAAATCCCTACATCGCTACTTGATAATTAAACATGCTGTGCAATTTAATGTCTCCTCTCATTCAACTAATGCCCAAAGTTTATTAAAATTAGCTTTATTTTCCACTTTGCTTATAAATCATCCAAAAAATGCAAGTGATCCTTTATTGTTCAAATAAATCAGAAGATTTATGTGGAATTTTTTTTAGTTTATTTCTCAGAAATGCCATGGCCATATATCTTGAAATGATTGCATGAACACACCCAGGGCAGGCGCTGATTTATATGTAATAAAAACAGAAACGCCTAATAAATGCTTCCTTTGAAGTAAACTACAGAACTACATATTGAATAAGGTCAACTTCTGACAGTAATATATGTTCTTAACCTAAAGTCTTGTAGAATTTGTTTTTTTTTCTGTGGCTTTTTGCTAGGAGGATCAAGTACAGTATTTTTGTGGTGTTTGGCCTGTTAACTGCATATTCATTTCTTTGCTGAACATTGTGTGCAAGTACAGCATGTCAGCCCAACTGCTTTTTTTCTGAGAATCTGCTGAATTCACCATTTTGCCTGCCAGGGGTTCATTGTTTTCTTTGTGTGATGCTGTCTGTGCTAGTTTCTCTCTGTGACCCTATGTATATATGTCTTTATTCACACACAGGATCTGCTAGTCGTCGTTGTATGCTGGACTCAAACGGAGTTGCTTACTGGGGTCCTCCGAGCTTCGCCCGATGCATCTCACTTGACTTCAGAAGTTTACATCTAGCAGTAAGTGCAAATTCTCTTTCTGCTCTCAACAACAGTAATGCACAGTGATGCTCTGATGCTCTCATTGGCGGTTTCAATGCTTGCGCTGCTTTTTGGGCAAAAAAAAAACCATGCCCCTCTACAGCCTAAAATTGCATAAAGTTTGGACAGTATGTTTAACTAGAAATAAAACTGAACACAGTAATTCATAGATTATCTTTGACCGGTATTACCTCATAAACTATACAACAGAATATTATTTGATGTTTTACGACGGATATTTTATTAACTTTTCAAAAGTAACTCCGATTTGAATTTTGATTCTTGCATGTTATTTCAAAAAAGTTCGGACAGTAAAGTATTTTTCACATTCTAATGTTGCCATACCCTATTGCAATACTAAACATTCAGGGATTGAAGACTCCAAGTGATTAAATGATTCAGGTGTAATTTTGTCCCATTCATGTGCAGCAGTACGCGGTCTTTGTTGTCGCATATCGCGTTTTAAAATGCACCATACTTTCTCTATTGGGGACAAGTCGGGACTGCAGACAGGCCAGTCAAGCACCTGCATTGTCTTCTTATGCAGACATGCCTTTGTAATGCACGGTGAAAGTGTTGTTTGTGTTGTCTTATTGAAATATGCATGGACGTTCCCGGATAAGATATTGTCTTGAATGCTGAATAAGTTGCTTTAAAATCTCAGTGTACTTGTCGGCATTAATGTTGCCTTATCAGAAGTTCAAGTTACCCTTGCCAAGGGCACTGACACAATCTCATATCGTGAAAGACCATGGCTTTTGGACTTATCACTGGTAAGTCGGAATAGTCCTTTTCATCTTGGTCCAGAGCACATGACATCCATTTTTTCCAAATAAGACCTGAAATATTGAATTGTCCGACCATAGTAAACATTCCCACTGCGCTATGCTCCATTGCTGATGCCTCTGAGCCCAGAGAAGTTGACTGCACTTTTTTTTTTTTTTTTGCGCAGTAAAATTTTGGCATTGGTGGATCCAGCTACTTACTTTAGCACTTTACAAAGATTTGCCGTAGTAATCACACTAATACTGTGCCCATGTGGTTATATTACTTATAAATAAATGAAGGCTCTTGATGCAGTGCCATCTGATGGCTGGCGATCACGGGCATTCAGCTTATGCTTGTGCTCATGCCCATTATGCACAGAATTTCCCCCAGATTCCTTCAACTTTTTTCTTAGGTTATGCATCGTAGAGGACGAAATATCTCTTTTTAGCTTTCTTTGCGGAGCGTAGTTTTTAAACCTTTAAATGACTCTCACGCATTTGTGGGCACATTGTCGATCCTTGGTCCATCTTTGCTCCAGAAGGACTATGCCTCACCTGGATGCTGCTTTTATACCAAATCATGAGTACAGTCACCTGCTGACGGCAGCTGTTTCAAATCACATCATTTTCAATTTTTCACCCTTTTTATTCCTCCATAATTGCCCCCATCCCAACTTTTTTTGGAATGTGTTGCAGGCCTGAGTTGCAGCAATGAACATGTTTTTACTCATTAAATGAAGTTGGTTTGACAAAACATTAAATATCCTCTCTTCATACTGTCTGCAATAAAATGAAGTCAAAGGAAGTTTAGAAATCGCTGCTTCCTGTTTTTAATGCGCAGCTTCCAAACCATCCCAACTTTCTGTAAATGGGGTATTCACTGTAAAAATGATAGGCCCATTAAGTTATGTGCATTTTTTTCATTTACTCCATTTATCATGACAAGTTTTAAAACTGTACTCAAGTTTATCTGTTTCAAAAGTCGAACTTGAAGTTATTCATTGTCTTCGGGCCTGGTCAAGGGGAAGTGAACATTTGTCCGTCCGTTACCAAGTTTATTTTGCACATTATGTATATTGTACACTATAGCAGATTAGGGAAATTATTAAGCTAGGCCAACTTACTGAATTGAAACAAAAAGATTCATCATCCTGCATACCATAAATGAAGTACATTCTTAAGTAACAGTGTCCGTCCGTTACTGCCCCTTGAACAGCCCCCTTCACTAATTGCGAGTTAAACAAAGCTTGTCTTCTAGTTGAGTTCACTCAAATTTAATTGAATTTACTCACATTTTAAAGGCAGCTGTTGAACTTTCCTCTCCAAGTTTAATCAGCTTAAAATTTATTACAGTGTTTGGGTGGACACTTCAAAAGCTCGTTGCAGTGAAAACCACTGTGTTACAATGTGAAAACCATGTACCCTACAGCATGCTGAAATTGGCTCAGAGTAAGGCTATTGAGCCAAGGGACCTTCAGCATCACACATTCTCCACCAGGATTGAGTTACTCATCCCTCAGTTTTGCCGTCAGACCTTTCCTCCCTTTGCACTCCTCAGGAATGACTTGTCTTCTTGTTTGCCTTGCATAAAATACATTAAACAAATTTAAACATGGACTTACAGTGCGTTCTCTCAGTGTTGTCATATGAAGAATTTAATTTGAATCATTTTCATCTGAAGAACAGCACCCACAGGGTGGGCGGGCAAGCTGACGCTTGCTGTGACTTGTCAAAGGGAGCGCACAGATAGTCTGAACTCTCGACATGCGGGAAATATCCTTACCGCTGAGCTAGGCTGTTTAGGAAGCTGAAAAAACCTTTAACAACCTCAGGCAATCTACAGGGAGACTGCCTCGCTGACAGAGAACACTGCAAACTTGCTCCAAAGATAGAGGCCTACCCTAAAAATAGTCATGATATGGAGGACAAGATATGTTTCAAAATGTTCAGAGTGCGGGCTAGATATCAGTAATGCCATCAAACAATGGCTTTAACATTGTTTGTACCTAAAACACAGATACAAAAGCATCTACTCAGGTGATTCCTATTGAATTGAATGGTAATTGGCAGCATGTCTCTGCTTGAAAGAAGCCTGACCAGCTGCAGTGTGCTGAGGAAATTTCCAAGGCATAATGAAGATACTAACAGATCTCCAAAGGGCCAAATAGTTGGTGCCCGAGTTGCAGGTGCAGCAAGAAAACAGCAAAATCGTTGGAGGCAGCGAGGGAAACTGTCAAAACTTATGACAGTATATACCATATATGAAAAGAGGAACATTAAAAAAGAAGTATAGCTGCAAGCTAGGGCTCTCTTTCGAAACTGTAGCTCTAAAAATCACCATAGAATTCTCTCAATCCATATATGAGCCAATCCCAACAAAAGCGGTATATTGTGAGCTTCACAAAGCTGGCAATTAATGACAGTTTTTCATATGATTTCTCCACTTCCTGTATCTCTCTGTCTTTGTGGAATGTAAATCCAAGCACTGTCTGCAATATCCTTGGTTTGAAATGATCCCCGCTCAATCACTAGTGTCACGAGGATGTAATGTGGCTCTTGAGATATAAAACATCAGGAAAAGTCATTGCTATCACTGCAAAGCATGAATAGGGTAGTTATGTGTAATATGCTCTTATACTGGAGTTTGCAATTGTCATTGTGTTGTTTTTACTGGAAGTAAAAAATATTTGATCAAACCTATGGAAGTTATTTTCATGAACCAGTCACAAACAAATAAAAGGCTATTACTGGTCTAGTTTACACATATTTGTAGATCTTTTGATGTTTCAGCGCGACTTGATTTATAATTCAAAATGTGTCTTATACTGCAGATATCTCCCCGTATTTAGCTAGCCTAACCCAGGCAGTTCCTGGTGTTCCTGGGTATCTGACCTTGCAGCTTTCTCTGGGTTGGTCTCTCCCTGTGGTTGTGTCACCCTGCTGGTCTCTCTCAGTGTAACTGGGGTTGTGCTCTGCTCTGCTCTGCTCACTCCCTTCTGCAGCTTCGAGAGCATCTTGCGAAGGGTCAGAGGACCCTAGCAGGGGAGGGCATGTCTCAGATCGTGAGGAGTCTTCACGAGTTAATGTCCCGGAAAAGCTATTACAGCGGCGACCTCTTATTCTCTGTGGAGATTCTCCGAAATGTGACGGACACCTTCAAACGAGCAACCTACATTCCAGCTCCCGACGACGTGCAGGTCAGTGGACATGCGAAAGCATACGCATCATGCCTGTTAATGCATACAAATACACAAGCTTTTACACACATACACGGACATACACTCCCCCACAAACACACGCAGACACTTACACTTACAGTACTTGACATTGTACCTGGCACTCGTAAACACACATGCACACCTGTATGCAAGCACACAAATGCTATACACACACGCACATGCAGACACACATACACGCACACACAGACATAAACAAACACACACACACGCACACACACTGAAACACACATTTAAGCAAACCAAACTAGGCTCCTTGTCCCTGTGGCTTTGGTAGGATCAAACCCATTCTGCAATGTGATTCCCCTATTATGCAGTTTTTTTGACAAGTTATGATATTTATCAGTTATAATAAATAGTTCCAAAAGGGAGGTTTATAAATAGCAAAAATAGCACAAAAATCCATAATTTCAAGGCCATTCATGCATGTTATTCTCCCTCCTCTGAAGAGCAGTTTGTTTTGTGTCAGTGTCCACTCTCTGATAATGAGCTCTGATTGTCTCCCAAAAAGAGCTCCCAGCCCCAAACACCAAATACAAAAGATAGTGACTAATACCAGACAGGAAGACAGAGACGAGAGATGGAACTTATGAGCTGAAAAATGTGCTACCCTATGGGTACTCACAAAATGAATTGCAGTCAATCGAGTTTTGACAGAAAAGTTTTAATTGAGACATTTTTTAAAATGGGGACACAAAAAGTATTTCTCTTTCTCACTGATAGAACGTGTCAGTTGTCAGGACCCTGTGCAATTGAATACATTCATTGAAAATTTGACAAAAAATTGACTTTTAATCTTAGTGGTGGTGGTGAAATGGGTTATAGGACTCTTCGTCCCTGGATTTTTTTCTCCCTGGACTTTTCATCCCCAGTCTTTTCGTCCCCATGGACTTTTCGTCCTTGGAATCTTCGTCCCAAAGGACTTCATCCCCGGATTTTTCGTCCCCTAAGGAAGGAAACATGCTACCATTGTTGACAGATGGATGGACGGGCAGACGATGGACAGATCACCATGATATAAGGGTTAACGTTAGGTTTAGGGTTGGGGTTATTATGCAGGAAGAGGACAAAGCAGTATTGGGGACAAAAAATCCAGGGATGAAAAATTCATGGGGACGATAATTTGTAGGGGACGAAAAGTCTGGGGACAAAAAATTCGGGGACAGAAATTCCGGGGATGAAGAGTCCTAGAGATGGTAAAATGTGCACTCTGACTATAAGATTATGTAATGTTATCGGGGAAGCTAATGTTGGGCATTAATATCAGTTAAGCAAGATCCAGTAATCTGTCACCTCAGCTTATAAGGTAGTTATGACTAACATCAAAATATTTTAAAACCAAAATGCCACCCTGACAGTTGCACGATTTTCGTTCCCGCAATGCCACGCAATGCGTCGTGGCAATGATTAAAGTCTTTGGGAACGAGCGTGAGGAGTGTGTGAAGGGTGCGGGGGTTCGTGCCATGTCGTAGAGAGAATTTTGAAATGTTCGGAAATTCAGCACGCAATGTTTGTGCCGTGTGTGCCACTTGCGTGAACCATGCGTGAACTTTACGCTAACTCGGTGTGAACACTGCCGACGGAGCGTGTCAGTGCGTGCCATGTTAGGGTATTGTCACGAGTTGTTCACGTGATCATGGCACGCCCAGCTCACGCATAGTTCGCACGTCACTAACCATTTACGTATGGCAGGAACTTCTCACTAAGTGTTCACGTATTGTTCGCGCATAGTTCAAATTTTTGGCCGCACATTGCGTAGACAGTGCGTAACTTATGCCTGTACAGTGCCTGACCAGGGCGCAAACAAGGCTCCGCTGCGTACCACCGAAATGGCACGCCTTGCCACGACGCATTGCGCGGCATTGCGGGGACAAAAATTGTGCAATTGTCAGGGTGGCATAATTAACAATTGTCAAGTACATTAAATTCAGCCAATGTTTGAGAATTATTGACTTGTTGCTTCTGTCACTGACTGATGCAAAACATCGCCATGAACAGCAGCCTAATTCCCATCATGTGGGCATAAAAATGGGGAAAAGAGCTTGTTCCAAATGTATTCTTCTAAGAATCTTTGCTGCTACATGAAATCCCCAGGCTAAACTAGCAACAGTCTCTAAATACTCATAAAATGGTTTAGAAATAAGCCGTGAGTATTGAAAGGTGATGTATTCAGGCTAAGCAACTCTGAGGGTAGTAGTTGCATTTGTAGGCAAGTGCAACATGCAGTTCATACAAGCTTAGCGACACTTGAAATTCTGTTTAAATATAAACTTCTTCCACACCAGTGCCAAATGGGTGAAATTCTGTCTGTTTTTGACTAGTGCAACACCAACAAAAAAACCCTGTGGCTCAAAAGCTGTTTATTTGATAACTGGAGATCTGTACCTTTATGAACAGTCATTTTTAAAGTCCAATATCTAACAAAAATTTTTAACAACTTCTGTGTACACCAGAATGGAAATGAAAAAAATTGAATGTTGGAGATAGATGTTCTTCATTGATGAGCACCAGCTGGTATGGAGTAAATAACACTTATTTGGAGTACACGCACATTTTCAGAATGTTTTATAAAAGTATGTTAAAATCTCAAACCACTCAAATTCTTGAGAATTTTTTCAGAAACAGAAAGGACCCCATTTTGCCTTTTTTCAAATCTGGTATCATAGAAAGCCCTGTATTTCGATCTCTTTAAAGGTCAGGGATATGATTCACTGCTTTTTAGAACTAGGGAAGGGCATTTATGTAAATCCCATAATGCCGATGTTACTGCTAGGGGCCAAGTGTCACAGACACTTGGAGTGAAACTGTCCTTCAGTAATAACGTCTTGGCAAATCAGCCATTGCACTGGCCCCTGTTCAAAAAGCGGTCTAATGTAAAACGAGGAGTGCACACTAACAATCGTGACTAGCCACCAGGCAGATTGTTAGGGCTGTGATGGTGTGAGAGGTGGGGAGGTTGAGCGAGGCCATGGGAGGGAGCGGGGTACACAGGCAAGCTGGTGTAAACTATGCTTAGCAGGTCTTTGTGACGTAGGCAACAGCAGAAAGTTCTTATGATTAAATGGGGGACCTTTTCAAGGTTGGCCTTTTCTGGGTTGGTCAATATAGTAGAGACCACTGTACAGGTTAACTTTACTCAGAAAAAAGTATTTTCCATAATGTAGGTCCTTTAAAAGAAGGTTAATACTGTTTCTAAACTCAGTAAGGGAAATTGTTTATGCCTTCAAGCAGGTATGAGACATGAGGTTCGTACAAACACTGACTTTGCTTAGATACATACTATTCTACTTTTGATGTAGTGGATACATAGTATATGCATCAACACTGTATGCTGGAAATTGGAACTACTATATGGCCACCATCTCCTAAATCGATTGTTTACCCATAACATAGCATAAACTTTCCTGCCTAAAATTTAAAGACTCAACTTAACCTCAGAATTACTTGTAGTAACATCTCAAAAGAAATTTTAATAATGCAGGCTGATAAAGCATTCCTGTTGATTTTATATACTAATTTGTGTGTTGTTTCCTTCTTACATTTGCAGAGAACTGACGCTTCCTCTGTGATCTTAAAAAATCGTTTGTCATCTCAGTGCCAGTTGCCTTATGGGAGAGTGTAGTGTCCATGTCTCACATACAGTAGAATTCAATCGAATGTTGTTGGGCATTTCAAGCATCATTCGCCTACAGTTTGGTTGATGCAGAGGATCGAGACATATTACAAATTTCACGTCCAAATTTTTCACTTTCTATATGGTAAACATGCCTGGGTTTTTGGATGTGCCCATTGTGTATGTGTAGCCCGTGGTAACAAGGCCTGTGACGCTGAGCCGGGCTCAGTTATGCCTGACTCATTGGCTTTAATAATGGGATGAACCCATGCACCAGAGGCTAATTAAGAACCTCTTCTCCTATTGTTTTACCTTATGATGGTGCAGTTGTGCTCAAAGTGAAGACTGTTGAATTTGTGTGTTCACAATACGTGTTTATTTCCCACCCCCATTTCCACACCCATTTCATCTCCCTGTTGTCTCTTTTACCTTAAACTGCTGCTCTGCTTCTGCCTTAGCGCTTTCTCTCCTCCCATTGTCGTTTAATCTTCCTTGAAACATTATATTCATTGACTTTGTTCCCTCTCTCCTACCCTCACAGAAATTCTTCCAGGTAGTTAGCTTTATGTTGGACATGGAAAATCGTGAGAAGTGGGACGACGCTCACCAGGTTTGGAAGTCTTTCTGCCTAGTGTATGTTTGTGTATGTTTTCGCGAGCGTGTCCTTGCGTGCGTGTGTCTCTAAGTGCATGCACGTGTACAAGAAAGACATCACGTTATTGCAGAAAATGGAGTCCAGGGAAAAAACGCTAGGAAAAGAGCTGGGCTGTGCGAAAACAGACCTCCCAAATAACCTTTAACTGTCATTACTTCCTGTGAAAAGCAGTTACAGTTCGGAAGAGGGATCAGACATGCTCAGATATTACATTTAAACCAGGATCATTCACGGCCCAAAACACCTGCAGCTTTTTTGGTGTTGTTGCCATGGCAACACAGCAGTGTGTTGAAACCTCCTATGATTCCTCCGACTGTGTCCATAAATGGGGCGATGTGTTAAAAAAAAAAGGGCATTAGCCTGTTCACGGATGATTTCTTACCAAATATATGGCCTGGACAGGACCCAGAGCACCAACTGGCTCGCCAATGTGGCATCTTTTCTCTATAAGCAGGATTTGATTGCTTCCATTCTGCATTCAGAGCATCAGAGTCTGTTGCTGCTTAAAAACCAACAGTGGATTTGTGATGACCCTTGTAATTAGGAGCTTAACCTTCCAGCTGAGCCCACAATCACATGATTTAGGTTACAACCTTATCAGGGAAAATTCAGCCTCTCTGGCCTTTGGTGAGAATTTCTGTTTGAAGGGCAGTGGGAGAGCATGCTGACCTGAGTGCCAGTGCTCTGTTGGGTTCCTGTCTCTGCTGTGTTCTTTTCTCTTCCCTAGTCTTCCAGTGCCCACCAATCGAGATTTAGCATGAGCAGTCCACTCCGTTTCAGATTTGATTAATTGTTCTCATTACCTGAATAATTACCTTTTTCAATTTTTTTAACTAAAAAAGAGGAGAGAACAAAAATATCTTTTATTGAGAAATTTGTTTTAGGGCATGTCTACATGTAAATGTGCTTTAAGGAAAGATTTTGTGTGCTAGTCAGACTGCGAGATGTGTGTGTGTGTATGTGTCTGCGTGTGCAGGAGCGTGCCGATGTTTGTATGTGTGCATGGCCAAGATGCTGTATGTTCATGTGTGACCACAAACGTGGGAGCACAGAGTAGGTGTGTGAATGCATGCTTGCTTTTGCATTTGTGCATCTTCGTGTGTGTTTTTCTGTGAGCGTGTGCATGTTTTCTGTATGATGAGCATGCATATGTGTGTGTGTGTGTGTGTGTGCATGATTTGTGTATGTGTGGTGCATTCATGTATGTGTGTGCATATTTACCCTCTAAACTGTGAAAATCTGGCAGTATAACAGTTAGACCTCCGATTACTTACTGGTTTAACAATCAAATCTGAACTATAGTGAACAGGAGTAATATTGGCACAGTTTGTGAAACTCAGGTGTTATGCTAAGAAAAAGAGGTTAGCAATATACAGGGAGGCAATCTGTTCTTTTTGCATTGCTTCCGCAGAGCAGCATTCAAAATTGCAGATACAGATGGAGTATTGTTTTGTCAGTGTTCTAGCCTGTCTATGAGTCTGCCAAGGTGATTAGCTACTCATTTATACTGTTGATTGAAAGTGTAGAGATGTCTGGCATAAATGACAAGTGATAATTGTTATAATTATGATAATCATGATTGTGATAAAGGTGTTTCGATGGAAAAAGGAAAATGGAAATTGCAAATGAATTGATGCTGTTTATCAAATATTTATGTACTTTCTATTAAACACTGGTCTATTATGCTGTAAAATTTTGTTTCTTCTATTTATTTGAGCGTGTGTTTCTGACCAGCAACTGCTGGTCTTCTCATTGTTTTGTATCTTGCCAGACCAGCACCTCTTGATATTACGCTGTGAAAAAGGCTCTCCCTCTTTTTTGATGCTGATTACGTTGAAGACTGATTACACAGAGAATATATTAACACAGAATTAGTCTAGAATTAGGCTAAATTTGTATATATAAGGCTATGGTGATTAATGACAATGAATAATAGCAAAATATTTGAGGCACATTGTGGAATAACAGGATTGCATAACCATTAGAAACGCAACATTGTTTTCCTATGGAAATTCTTCAGTAAAAGTGCATGAGAATGTAAATGTGTGGAAAATTTGTGAAAAATGAAACACTTGGCCCTGTAAATCATGCTAAGAATGGACATGGGCATGCAAGATTGTACATTTCCATTTGCGTGTATGTGTGTGTATGTATATTTATCCCACCTCAGACAGAATACTTGGATGACATTGGTCAAAAAAAGCCAGGTGGAAACCCCGTATATTCCCATATTACGTCTCCGAGCCCATACACAGCATGCAAGTTGATTATCTCCCTTAGAGTCTCTGGAGCAGCCAAAATGGCATGCATGTGAAAAAAGGTCTTCAGTGGGATAAATTCGTTACACAGTTTGTTAGATGGCCAATACAGAAATATATGGGGTCAGTAAATGGCATACAGGGCGAGAATATGCCATTTACAGACCCCATATATTTCTGTATTGGCCGTCTAACAAACTGTGAAACTTACAGCATCTATTTGTGTGTAACTCTACCCATGTTGCCATAATGAAGTCGTGATGACAGTGGAAGTCAGACAAAATCCCTCTGTCTGTGTCAGGTTTCTCCTGGGTCTATACTGCTGATGCGAGTGGTGGAAGACTTCATCCATCTCATCGGAGAGGCTCAGAAAGCCTTCCAGAACTCTCTGTTCTTCACCAACAACCTTAGTGAGTATCAAACCCCCACACGCCCTCCACCTGTCAACATCCACCTAACACTGGCATTCGACCTGTCATTTTCCTCACTATCACTCCTGTTCGTCGCTGTGATACAGCTGTTGTCAGGCATTTTACTGAGCCCCGCGGCTAAAACAAAGGCCGCGTATCTTTTGTGAATCGCGCGCTTGTGCATGCGCGCACATGGGTGGGGGTGACGGTGTGCGGACGTGTGTGAGATTTTCTGTGTGTGGCGAGCACCTGACCTGAAGCGATTTCAAATGATTACATTAATTGTGCTCGTGTGTCATCTGAGTTCTGAATTGCTGGCGGTAATGTGAGTGTGGGAGGCCTTCTGTCCATGAGAGCGAGTGCATGCTGTTCTCAACTTTCATTTGAATGCCACCACATTTCTCTCTCCACTTCAATGCAATTTAATGAGATCTCTCTCTCTCTCTCTCTCTCTCTCTCTCTCTCTCTTTCACTCCTCCTCCCCCTCCCTTCTCCAGTTGTCACAATTCAGCGTGAGCCCGTTTCGGCGGTTTCCAGTGACATCAACTTCCCCATGAAGGGGAGGAGGGGCATGAAGGACTGGGCGCGGTCGTCTGAGGACAAGCTCTACATCCCTAAGGAGGTCTTCACCCTGTCCTCTGACGGTCAGTCTGCCTTTTCTCCACATCCGTGAGCTACGATCAGCTGTCATGTACTGCAGTCTGTATCACAGTGTATTCAGGGCTTTCTGGCCCTTTTGCAATAGTTTCAGCTAAGGGTTGACTGGTTGAATTTTTTTGGCATGAGTTCAGTCAACGTTCAGCCTTAACTTTGGCTATTTGGCAGTTAAAAGCAAGATGTTTTTCTCTCCATGGAGAAAATATGATGTGTTCTGGGATCTGACTCCTCTTCTGCCTTTGGAAAGAGCCGATTCACTTTTTTACTGGAGCCCGATGTTATGTTGATGTGCCACCTTAATACACACCTTATTTTTTTTTGCCCTATTTGGAGGTCACATTGCTCAGAAAGCTGTGACTGATCCTGATATGGTAATTGTAATATTGAGTTGAAGACATCACAGCTGAATGTGTAAGCCTGGCCTAATTGTTATGAGTTTGGATGGGACTGTGGGCCCATGTCCATTTGCTTCAAGATCTCCAATCCAGTTTTAGCTTCCATTTTTAAAAAGCTCGCTCCAAATTGTGGCTCATTCAGTGCAGCGTAGACATCTTTTTAGTCTCCATTTCCGCAGATTGGCTCATAAACCGTCTCAGCAGCACGACGCATTAAGTGTAACTTCAGCTGAAAGACCTTTACGACGAATATTTGCGGCAACTGACAGTGAAATTTCTCGAGCTGTTATTGTCTTTGTGAAATGCACTACATCACTGTCAGCCTCAGACCAACACGGCTGTGCACTTAATGTCAGCGTGACCACTGTCTCTATCATTTTCCTTTCCTATTGCAGAGAGCTCACCTCCTACTCCACATAATGGAGTGCCGGGCTGGAGTGGCCACGCTCCTCTGATGTTGCTGAGGCTGGCATATAGAGCCGAGAGCCTGTGTCTATATGCTCAGACTGTTCAATTGAACATTGATCTGTCTCCGCTGATGCTTAGTCACAGAGCAAATGAAGGGCTTTTTTATTGTAATGGATATGATGATTATTGTCATGATTATTTCCTTCTTTGCAGATATCTTATTGCTGTTGATGATAGTTCATCATAGCATTGTTACCAGCAGGGTGTTGTGAACATTTGCCTTTATTTATTAATTTTCTTTTATTTTGCTTTCTGGTCCTTTCGATTTCTCCTTTGGTGCACATTTTGCATATGCTAAACGATGGCATTTAAGAGTAGTTCCACATGAAAGAGCTTATCCTGGCTTTGCGGCTGGCTTTTACTTTGCGGCTAACTAATGAGCGTGGTCACTTTTATGGGCCTGCAACCTTTTTTTAAGATCAGCTGGTGGACACAGTATCACCCAGGAATGTGGAGTAATAGCATCCTGATGGAATGTTTTAAGCCCACTTGCAAGCATATCACAGTCATTGGAACTACTCTAAATGACTGCTTTCTCGTGCTCATAGGTATCTCCTTGGAAAGAGATCATAAACACTGCCAAACCTCTCCAATATTGCAGATAAAATCTCATATCAGAAAAAAATGGAACTGAAAGCAGTAATTTGAATATTATCATTGACATGTATTTCACTGAAAACAACACAACAAAACAACGCAACAAGCATTTCATGATGCTTCACCAAATTCATTTTATTGAATTTTCAAAAAAAATAAGAAAAAAAAAAAACGCGCACACATTTCGATTTTGATTCTTGCATTATATTTCAAAATCGTCAGGACACTAAAGTACTTACCACTTCGGAATATTACCATTTCTTTTCACAAAAAATAACGTTTGGGCTCTGAAGGCACCAAGGGTTTCAGACAAGTTGGGACAGCAGGCAGTCCAGTCCAGCACCCACACGCTCTTCTTAAGCAGCCATACTTTTGTAAAGCATACAGAATCCGGTTTTAAGTTGCCTTGTTGAAATATGGTGGGGCGTCCCGGGAAAAAAATGTTGTCTTGAAGGCAGCATATGTCGCTCCAAAATCACAGGGCTCCTCTCAGCATTAAAGGTGCAATTACCCCTGTCCAAGCTGCAGCTAGCTATGCCACAGACATGGCTGTGGTCATATGAGTACTGTACACTAGTGAAGCATGGTGAAATGAATATTGGTGATGCGCATAGCATCCCTTGAAAATAATGATTGGCCTTAAACTGTTTTTAATCATCCATTTAAATTAAAATCATATAAACTGCAAATAGACTCAGCATTATCAGGTGTAGCCAGTTTTCCTCAAAAGGGTAACGTGAAAAAGAAAACGCGTCATTTCGACACAAAGTTGTATTTCAATCAGCATTGTTCATTCATGGATATTGCTAATTTTCACTTGCTTTGGTGTAGTTAAACAATCATGAAGCAAAGATTTTATGGAGCAGGATGTGCTTTCGTCAAACATGAAAGTGAACATCGCAGTTTTTCATTTTTGTAAAGTGAATAAAGCATTTTCTCTTGAATTGTTGCAACACTGCATTTAGAGGAAATCTGCATTCAACTGCTGATAGCTTATCATTGGAAAACTTGTTAATCAAGAAAAATAAATAAAAATAGATCAAGGCTTATAGTGCTTGTCTAATCCTAAAGAGCAGAAATGGTTACACCCGGTGGTACCTGTTTTTGAACTGCACATTAAGTCTATTTAATTTAACGATTGAACACTGGTCAAGGTCAATAATTATTTCCAAGGGATGGTCTGTGTTTTGTAAATTTTCAGTTCAGCAGGTGCTGCTCGCTGTACATGCCTCATATTATGCCATTGATCTGCTACATTATATGTACAGATGCATGCTCCATATGTTGGAACTTTCAATATGTGCATTAATTTATTCAATAAATAGCAGGACTTCCATGCATTAACAGCATCTTCAGAAGATAAAATATTTTTCCTCTGGCCTGAAAAATGTAATAAAGCTCTTGCATTTGAAATACATTAAATAAAACAACAGCAGCTGCAATAGTTGGCCCAAGTTCAATTATCGTGTAGGTAGGCCCAAGCAGTCCTGTTGGTTTGATTTATGATAACTCGGATTTGCAAAGATTTCTCATTGGAAACATTCAAATATTTTGGAAAAAGCAAAATAAATATTATTTCTCTCTGGGCTACCGCATGCCCTTCACTTGTTGAGACAATGTCGCGAGTTTGCTCATTTCCAACAGAAAAACATATCTTCTCTGCATTCTTTATATGTATTTCCATAGCCGTCGGCACAGAAAAGTACTGCTCCAATATTTCAGCCGTACACACGTCCATCACAAGGTTCGAGATAGGGCGAGCGTCATCTCTTGTTTTATATCGAAGGGTACATGATAGAGTTCAGGAGGGTTGTTACTTAGCAGCTGGCAAGAGTGATGCAGCTGCGGGCAATATTAACTAGCAGCAACAGAGAGTGCAGCATAGCAGCAGGCAAAGGTATTTTTTCAGCAAAGGCAGAGCAAGAGAGCACCGTAAATGGCCTGTATTACAGAGGGGTGGAGCAATGGCAGATATGCATGGGAGTCTTTATGAAAATGAGGGCACATCTCGAGTTGTTTGCCTGAACTGACTCCACAAGCTAAGCGCCATGTATATGCACATTATATTTCATAAGTAGAATGTGCTGAATGGTGTCTCAAATCTACTACTGACAATATTTTTTGGATATGGTAAACTGCAAGTAGTTTGTTTTGCTTCCAGTTCTGTCTTCTGGTTGTCATTAACTGGAGAAAATGAGAGCCATTCTCGGTCACAATGTCCAAATAGCTATTCTCTGTCACAGCTCTCTGGATACAAAGCCATGCCTGGCATTTGCCGAGCTGTGTGTTTGAAGAAACTCTCCGTTTCCTGTTTTCAGTAAATGGATATTCATTGTGCTCCACCAGACTGGGAAATAAAAAGTAAAAGAGAGGAGTGACTAGGGACGAGGTGAAGGCTATCCTCGGGTTGTAATTGTAATTTGCAGTCCGCACGGAGGGTTTCCTTCCCCCTGTCCAAGAACAGGGAGAGCATAGATCGATTTCTTCATCAGGCAACCATTTGATGGAGGTAATGACAACTTCTAGTGACTCCCAGAACCAGGGAGCAAGAAAGCGTTAGAGAGGGAAACAGACTTATACCGATTTGATTAACTTCTTATTGATCTTTGACAAATTATGTACTACACTATAGTAACAGTATTCAATACTGCTCCGTTTGAATCAAGATTCGGAGAGAGAGGGAGAGGTTGATTCATTGACTGATCTGTGGTAAAGAGCGGAGGGAAAGCAGGAAACATCTGAATCAGTTGGATCCAAAAATGAAAAAGAGCAGAAAATGAAATGGGTGGCATTTTAATTGTTCTGTGGCTTTTCGCAGAAGTGTCCATGACTTGGAAACGTCTGTGTCTGCAAAAGATGTGTATTTGACACAAAAAATGACTGCACTCCAAAATCTCTTACTAAGGAGAACAGAGATGAATCAACGCTTCAAAACCTTTGTTTGAAAAGGAGGGAAAGGACGTGGGATGGAGACAGAGATAGAGCCGAAACCAGAACCTATAAATCTTTGTGTTAAACAAATCATCAGATTCTGAGGCCATTTGTTTTAGAATTTATTCATGTGAGTCATCTCGCATTATGAATCGTGCAGTGTCCCCATTATTATACTGTATTATGCTGGTTTCTGCTCCACATACATCACAGACTTTAGAGCCTTAGAGATAGAATGATCAATGTGAGAGGGAGAGAGAATGTATTGACTTGTCAGTCAGTAGCAGATCTAGCTCCATAAGCAGTATTCAGCCATTAATTGGCTGCCAGTCTAGCTCACAGGAAATTAAAAACCTGACTTCCTGTGCGTCTGTGACTCTATGCTGCGTAATAGGAGATGACAGTGTCCTCCTGTTTTCGGCCAGACGACTGAGAGAGGGTTATGCCATCTAGCTTTCTCTCTCAATCACCCTGTCTCTCTCTCCCTTTCTCTATCTCGCTCTACCCACCCTTCTCCATCCTCCCTGCCCTTTGTGAGACTGACAGATAGAGAATTAGAAAGAGAGGAGGTCAGGTTCTATTCAGAAGTTAGTTGGTCTTGGCAATGTGAGGTGATTTTTGTTATCGGTTTGTCTGGTGCATTTTTTACACATTCTGAACCTGACTGATGGTTGCCTGATTGGCTCATCACTTGGTTCTGTGAAGAAGGGTGTATTTTTCAACTCCTTTCAGAAAAGTACTTTTGCCCAACTATAATGCCATAAGAGGGCCTCCAAAGTGTAAAAGGATAGTGTATTAGGATGCCATAGCAACAGAAATGCGTAGTGACTATTTTCAGTGAAATGCCAAACCTTTCTTTCTGCCAGTGTCTTGGCTTTGAAACAAACCATGATTTGATAAAGTTTGTCTTTACATTTGGTTTGCTATCAGTAAATAGCATGTTAATTACCACCATTTTACTTTTTTATTCATTTATTTTTTTGAGAAAAAAAAATTTGGCAGCTCCAGTCTCACCCGAATCTGGAATGTTCAGTCAGCGAACTTTGTACACAAGTATGCTCGTGCACGACTCATGCTGCCATCTCGGGAGAAAGAATACAGTTTGTAGCTCTCCTCCAAAGCATACGCCTATCAGCCGCTGCTTTTTTACACTTAATGCGTGAAATTTCGCAAGCTGAGAACAAGGGCGGAGGAGACCTGAATATGTGCTTGCTTAGATTTTTACAAATGAGCCTGGCTGGCCAACAGTAGGCACTTTAGCTACGAACAATGCTACGACCTAGACCAGCTGTGTCCCTGCAGTTTCCCGGCTGCGCAGAGTAAATTGTGTGCTGCTCTGAAAAGGCTACCGGCCACAGCTGGCGCTGACACGGCTTAGATTCGAACCTGAGCCGTGGTGGTCACCACTGCTCTTCAAGGCAGTGTCTTATCCGAGTGAGCCAATTCGGTAGTCGCCCACTGTTTTACAATTTAGATGCAATTGAACTCATTTTTGTTGGATCCAGCCCACCCTCAAGCGTTAGAGCAGTTTTTTTTCTTCACAATTTAAACACTTTAATATTAGTAGTATGTCTGTAAAAGTTTAATCACAAACCTATATAGACACCCTCCAGTCCGTTGAATGCACTGTGACACAAGTACATGCAGACAAAATGTCAAAATTGCTATGATAAATATTATGATAGAATTTTACATCAAAAATAAATTCAATACAAAGAACACAAAAACACACAAACCTGACTACACTTTCTCATGCTTTGTGTGTGATGGTGAGATTTGATGTTAATTGCTGAACTGAAATTTTGGCAAAATTGCTTCTTCATTTATTGCCCAGTAAGAGGAATCAGCTATTTGACTGAATAAAGCCCAAAGATCTCCCCAGCCAATACTGCTTCATATAGACATTTTGATAATTGATAATGCATTAAAAAAGTAAGGCATAAAAAAGTCACTATTGGTCCCAAGGATGTGCTGTGCATGAGTGCACACACACACAAAAAGTATAGCATACTCTTGTTAAACTATATTTAGACATCTGAATAGCTCCCCTATGGTTGCCAAGGTAAAAGCAGTTTATTGAGCTTATGGGTATTTACTAGCATATGGGTGGCAGCTATGTTTGTTGACATTTTTTACGGGGAAAAAAATATAGCTGCATTTATGACACTTCTAGTCAGCAGATAATCTCTCCAATCTCCAATACTTTGTTCTGACATCTTCCCGAAGTGTAGGTCATCCATTAGTTTCATTTACAGCTGGATACAACAAGACTACATCAATTTTTATTACTGCGAAGTACAACATCAAACATGAGGCAAATGAAGCTGTTACCCATAAGTACTGACGCTCCATTTTTGAAGCTGAGACAAAAAAGCACTCTATGCATTTGTTCAACTACTGGCTAACTACTTCTGACCCCAGTTTGTTTGTTTATATTTTACTGAAAAAGTAATTACAGCTGTGCCTGTGGCAAAAAAGCCTCAAACAAGTGCCATGCTAAATGATTTCTGGCCATTACATGGTCCCAAAGGCGCCTACTTCATTTGTAAATAAACAAAACCACTCCTTGATCCCTCCCCCTCACCCTTTTGGACTCCTGGGGCTGTTACCTTACGTACTGCATCACATGAGGGCAGTGTAGCTGGAGCATGCTCTCATCAGCTCGCATCTATTTTGGGATGTCTGGTTGCATTTTGGGTAAATTAGCAAAACTGTAAACTAAATGTAGTTTATTATCGTAATTTTTGCCTTTATTCCAATATTAAACCAACAGGAGACCTCACATCCAACTGTAACTTCAAACTGAGATGATTCTTTTATTTCCTGTGATCATCAATTGAAAAAGATACACTAAGATTTTTGCTTTTTGTAGCTGCTGGCGGCTGCAACTGTGACTGGAATTCCCTGCAGATTTTCAAATGATGTTGACAAATGCCATCTTAGCATAATACAGAAAATTTTTTACAACTAAATAGTGCTACAATGTATTGACATTAAGGCAAACTAATTTATGTCCATCAAAAATCTTCTGAGATGGGGTTTGTATTCTGATATAAATGTAGTTTGTACCTTGCATCAATAGATGCCCAGCCCAAATGGGACTGTCAATTTCCACGCAACATGAACGTTACATAGGTTTGAGACCAAATAAACAAATGATAGGAAAACATGAATAGTACATTGTATGCCTTTATAATTGACATGCATCCAATAAATAGATCTCACATTCAATTATTGTAGGTGTGTATTGTCTAGTTTGCCTAATTTTTCTAATTTTTTAAAACTAGGCCATACTTTGCCGCTCAGTCCAACTCCTCATTTTCGGATTTTGTTATTGGTACCTTCATTTAAACTATACACAAAGCTAATTAGCTGGCCACATGCAGCCATAATTCATGCTTATTTAGCCAGAATGGGCTGATGTTGCATGGGAACATTTGCTTACTAGCAGCAGTATGTTAGCATCCGTGTCCAGTGGCATTGATAGCTAAAGAATTGAACAAAATGTGAATACTAATGCTGCTGCAGGAGTTAACATTCAAACAGGAGTCCAAGTTCTATGCCTTTAACCATGGCAAAAATTAAAAAAAAAAAAAAAATTAGTGTCTTTGCAGGAAAGTAATATTAGCACTTTGAGAAGAAGAAGCCGCAATAGCTAGCAGTCATAAGCTAGCTAAGTTACAATTCAAGCAATCAGTAGTCTAACACAAACATTACCATCAGTTAAGTTTTACTTGCACACCGATCACTAATTCTGTTACATTTGTGGATAGTTTGACTTAGTTTATGTGCTAACCAGAGAATGCTTCGAAAAATGTGCTAAACAATGCAAAGTCACTTAGGAATGCGCACTTGGAGTCCGGGCTAAGGGAGTAGTGGTGAGTCATTGTGAAGGAACAAATCCTTTCAGTGAAAGAGAACAACTGACTCACCTCCTGGTAAAGATTGGTTTCTTTGATTCTGTAAATGTAGTCGTTAACTTTCCATTTGTGGGAACTGCTGTGTTTTCTTGGTTTTATCCATTTAGTTTGGCCCAATCTTGTTAGCCCAATGTTACAGAGGCCAAGGACGGAGCAGGGATTTTAAGAGTGTGGGTGTTCTTGGGCTGGGATGTGAGCACCGTGAACCCCACTTTTGGCCCCTATTCCACTGTCCACTACAGTAAAATGAATGCCATGCATCCCAACATTTTCTTCACCACCTTATGCAAACAATATTGAGTACATTGAAGCATCGCTCCCTTCACCTCCAAGTTTATTCTCCAGCCATAGTACCACAGTATTAAGCAATGTCTTCATTCTTTTTATTGTCTGTTAAAACTTAAAAAAATATATGTAAACGAGAGGCACTCGTAGAGTGCAAACCTCCGCCAAGGCAGCACAATCCAAATCTTCATGAGTGGGAGCAAAGTTGAGTTATCGCGTGTCATACGATTTCAAGATGGCTGCTGTGGCGGCCATATTGTTTCCACTGATCACTGTGAAAATCAATAGAGTCCATCATTGATGTAATAGCAGCGCACCCACAAAATTTCAGACAAATCTGTTCATTACTTTTTGAGTTATGTTGTTCACAAACAGACAGACAGAAAGATAAACAAACAGGGGCGAAAACATAACCTCCGCCCCAACCTCGTTGGTGGAGGTAAAAATAAGACTTGAATTCTCTTCTTTTAAATTTCACCCACAGTGCACAACAAGATGAAAACTGAGCTACAATGTTCACCTCAACCATATCTATAACTCAAAACCGGTGCAAACTAGCTTTCTGTTTCATTCCTAAGCAATAACCCAGTTACATTACTACTTGACTTGAAAAAAGAGTCAATCTTCTTCTACCTTTTCCTTTTGTGAATTTCCTCGTATCTTGCATAGCAGACAGAGCAATATGCATTTCAAACAATGTGTGTAATTACATGCACACAAATTTTCCATTGTTTTTATGAATATGACAATATCCAAACTTTGATAGGAGTCATGTAAACTGCGTATTCCTAAATGTCTAAATTAGACCTTATTCCAAATGTAGCATTCCAAATGTCATCCATCACTATGAGAAAGACCAGAAAAAAACAGTGACAGCATGCTATGAAAAGATGGAAATCACGAAATAGAGGGGTGTCAATAATTGTGGCACATAAATCTTTAAGAAAAATATTTGTCCAAAGATAAGAATTTAATGTCTCTTTCAATTATATGACGGGGATTGAAGGTCACATTTTTGTGCATATTTTGAATGAAAGATCATAGGTATAAACAATAAAGATATTTTTCACTTCTCATGTTACTCATTTTTATTAAAAGGTGCCAATGATACAGGACATTACTGCATACAGGGCATCCAGAATATGCATCTCAATTGGCCTTTTTGCCGCAGTTTGTTTTAGTTTATTTTAGTTTATTTTGATCATGTGCACAGTATAATACAATTAGACATACAGTAGAATGAATTTGCTGGTTATTTTGGTAGGTCAAAAAAGGAATAGGCTGAAGCTATTAAGCTTATAAATGCTTACCCTTAAGCCTTCCCATTAATTATCTGCGCATAGATGCAATTAATAATTAACAGTATTAAATAAAAATAAATAAATAAAAACAAAGCATAAATATATGAAACAACAAAGAACAAAGAAACTATAATCATCAAATGAAACAATGTGATAATAATCAACAAATATTGCACACATAATGAAATCAAGACGAGAACAAAAACGGATCAAAATGACGTCAAAATCGACAAAAGATCAAAGCATAGAAAACAAACATACCAAAACAGAAAACCAAATCTCCAAAGTAATAGTTACAATAAATAAAAAATAAATGAATAAATAGCAAATTTCCAGCTATAGGTTGCCATTCAAACAATGCAGCAAAATCACTTATACAACATATCATTCAAGCTTGTTTATACTATTCAATCATAATCTGTTTTAACTTATTTTTTAACTGTATGATGTTTTTGCCTTGTTTAAGATCATGCAGCAAGCTGTTCCACAACTTCACCCCAGCGACAATAATACACATGCTTTTAAGTGTGGTAGCAACGCTTGGTTGTTTTAAATTAAATTCCCCTCTTAATTCATATCACCCATCTCTATCCTTGAAAATTTTTTTGTATATTCCTAGGGAGTAAATTATTTCTTGCTTTGTAGAATATCTATGCCATTTTAAGTTCCACTAGGTCAGTAAACTTTAATGACCTTAATTTAAAAAACAGGCAATTGGTGTGATGGTAGAATCCTACAATTCTTATTACCCTTTTTTCCATTATGTACTGTGAATAGGTTTTAGGTTGTTTTTGTACGTATTTCCCCAAATCTCCATACAATATGTCAGGTAGGGTAAAATGAGCATACTGTAAAGAGTATATATTGTTTTAAGGTTTAATATGCGTCTTGTTTTACCTATACTCATAGCCAGCTTTGACCTAGCATAATTTTTATGGGGTTTCCAGTTGAGATTATGGTCTATAATTGCCCCCTGGAATTAATTATCATAGACTCTTTCAAGCCAAATGTTATCAATACTTACTTCATCCTGTGTATTCGGATGTAACTGTTTCTTTCCAAACAAAATAAATTTGGTTTTACTGATATTAAGGAAAAGTTTGTTATTGTCAAACCACGATTTCAGCTTCCCCAATTCAGCTGAGACAACCTCCAATAGCTGTTATAGATTCTCCCCAGAACAAAATACGTTCCGGTCGTCAGCAAAAATAACAAATTTTAAAATACTCAAAACTTTACATATGTCAGTTTGCTTCATGTTGTGGTTAGCAAAGCCCACCATTCTGGTCTGAAGGAAAATTGCACCAACTTTTAAATATGGAAGACTTGAATATAAACAGGTGTTTGGAAAAGCAAAAATATCACAGTGCTGACCTTTTCAAGTAGGTGGTTGAATGAATGAAAGAGGGAGGCTGAGTTCTGCCGCTGGTGGAAAACTTTTATTATTTCAATTATTATTATTTAATTTTTAACTTGAAGATGGTAAAACCGGAGTATGCTCTGTCAACATAGCCGATGTCAAACTCACTGAATGTTTCCAGCAAAGTATCGCCTGTACACATAATATCAAGCTAGCAAACACTGGGCTGCTACCAACTGACAGCTTACTCATTTCTGAGACGAGATGTAAATCGAGGGTGCAAGAGATTTCTGCAAAACTTGTTATTGCGCTGTGCAATTTCTTGTTAAACAATGCCAGCTACAATTAAGGTAGCATGTATTAAGTGTGTTTGCAACCTGGCTTGCATGTGGAGTGATTGAGGCAAATTTTATTTTATGTTCAATAGCAAATGTTTACTGACACATCAGACAAGACAAATTTATTTCAAAAAATGATCACTACATCACCAATAACGTAATTAGTGTTTCTTTTTTTTTTTTTTTTTTACCTCTGATCTGTTATGCCCTGATGTGCCATCTCAGCCAGTGAGTGAAGCCCCACTTCTGAATGCATGCACGCAATGGCATAGTTTAACTGTTTACCCTTCCCTGGCCTGGTGGGTTGAACTAATGTCTGTGATTGGCTGAAAGCCCATTCAATCAAAATTGACCACCAGGTTTCCATGGACAGATTAAGGAATTTGAAGGTGCAGGTTTACAAGCTGAATGGATATTGGAACTAAGATTCATGTCCAGAAAATTGCAAGCAAGTAAGCTATAGGCCTTTTCATTGCTTGAATATCATAATACTTGCAGTTTAACAACAGTGTATGTGCTTGGTTACTGCTCGAATGCAACAACTAAAGGTTAAATATTTTCTATTGAAATGATTTTTTTTTTTTTCAAAGAGCTAGGTAAAGAAATATAATTGTGTCACATGTCATGCATGTAATTTTAAGGAGACATAAAAGTTAATTATGTTAATCACTGTATTTTATATTTTACTAAATTTAATCCCGGCTTCTGTAAGTGACAATTCCTCTCCAACATGTATCCAACTGGACTATGAAAATGAGGTCCAGATCTACAAGATGTAAAATTCTTAAGGTGAATTCTGTTTGTCCTTCCATAGAAACAAATGCCAAATTTGGGGACTGCATATTATTTATTTATTCATGAACACACAAACTCACTTACAGTAACAGTTCAGTTCAGTAGATTGCAGCACAGTAGCCTACATCCAGCTACTTTTGCACTGTGAACGACATCTGTGCTTGATACTACTGCAGGTGCTCATACAACTGTAGCAAATGAAAGTATGTTATTTATCATCATTTATCATTTATCATGTACCAATCAGAGCTACTCAATGACATCCTTAATGAGCATGCTAATATTATCATCTTTCCTGGTCACATTTGCTAGTAACTGGAGTCTCAAGTTGGACTTGTGGCTGGATTCTGTGGTTGTTATGTTATGATTCTGCCATGTCTGCCTTGTTTCTGCCATGTTTATTATGATTCTGCCATGCTTGTTATGTTTTCTCCATTCCCTGTTATGTTTATGATTATGTCTGTTAGGTTTTGCCATGTTCTGTTTAGTTTTTGTACCATGTCATGTTTTCGTTTTTGCCATTCCCAATCCACTTTTCTGTTATAGTCCGGTCCATGTTTTGCCATGCCCTTCTTTGCACTTTGTCTCCCGTGTCTGGTCTTTTGTAAGCTACAGCTTCTCCCCAGTCCTGCGTGTCACATGTTTAGGTGATTTCATGGTTTCTGGGTTTCAAACATTCCTTCCAATCTCGTTTGCTTCCTTCGCCTCTCTTTTCTATATTACTACCAATACTAACAGTTTGTTGTTTTGTTAAGTTACTAACCCAGACTAACATTGTATATAACACTAACTTACTAACGAGCACCAGGGATTGTATAGCTGCACTTACTAATTGATTAACAAGCTCTCAGGACTCGCCCTGTTCTAGTCTCCGCCTCTTGCCTTCACTTAGTCTTTGCTGCAATTCAGCGGATCCTCCGTACCTGCTCCACTCTGTCCTGCCTCTCATTGTCTGTGCACATTAGAACTCCCTAACCGGAGCTGTATGTTTTGTCATAGGTTGTCTCGTGTTCCCTGTCCACATTTTGGCTTTCGCCAATTTCATGTGGTTAGGTTCTTCCTCATGTTTTGCTCCCACGTAATTAGTCTGATCCAGTTCACCTTTCCCTAATCATAGCATGTGACTTCCCTTGAGTGTACTTTAGCTGTCTTCTCACTGCAGTTCCCCGTCAGAACGTTTCCCGTGTTTACCTGCGCTGCTCTTGTTTCTCGCCTCGTACTCATTGTGTTACCTTTCTGACTGGACCGCCCGACTACCCCTTTTTGGCTCTGATTTGGCTTTATTATCTGCTCCTGTGTATCGAACCCTTTTTTGTCTGACCACCATTTCTGTATTGCTGCCCTGGTTTTTCGACTCTGGATTCTGCCCCTAGGATTGTGATTTTGGATTGTGGACTTTGTACTTTTGCCTTCGGTCCTGCGGGGGTTTACCCCCTCGCTAATAAAATCACATCTTTTGCTATTCCTGGTTATCGCGACTGGTTCCTGAACGATACCTCACGTTATCATTTATTAGATGACTTCAGTTCTTGTTCACTGGAGTCAGACCGATGGGACTAGTGAACAAATCCATGAATGAATCCTCTCAGGGAATGAGTGAAAGGATCCGCGTCCCTGAAATTAATCATAGCACCCACTGCTATTAGGGAGCTTGCTGAGGAATGCACTGCTACTTTCTGCAAACCAAGTCGATCTGGGTGAAATACTAAGTTTTTAAAGAGTCCAGTGCAACAGAGGGGGGAAGAGGAGCTTATTGTTGGGCCGGCACAGATATTTAATGAACACAAACCAGGCAACAACAGCAGGCTGGCTATAAATTGAATTGTAGAAAGAGACCTTCAAATGATGACTTTCATATTGCAAAGGGTCATTTGAGTGGAAAACAAAATTCACATAATATTGCCTGGAGTAGCTTTTGGCACCACCAAATTCAAAATAAATTTTTCCCAAAAATTGACAGATCCTAAACTCCATGGCTTTGCATGAAGGTTTTAGTATCCATTCGACGTGTATTGCATGCACGTGAGGCATTGTCTTTAGCCGTGCTTAAATGAACGTGCTGAATAAATGTGTTGAAAACATACCCTTTCTTTCAAAGCTAATGAAGTGTGACATAACAAACATTTTTTTTTTCAAACTGATTTTGTGTGCCAGGAACTGTATGTCCCAGCCATATTTTCAAGAATTGTGCAATGTTTGTTGTTATGAATTTAGTCTCTGGGTGAAGTGGAACTTGTTTTTAGAATTAGGTGGTGCTAAACCTTTGTCCAGGTGTCTACCTCTAAACTTTGAGTCGCAAACTTCCGAAGATTGCAATGTATATAGTTGTATCTCTGACAAGGCATTCAAACCGCACTGCATATACTGTATGGTCACCACAGTAAAGTATAAAAGCTGTTATCAAAATATGTTTGCTTTTGCAAACTATACAAATAGCATGAGCACATTCACTGGAAATGATGGCAACATCAATGCAAACTTGGTACCTCAGTGCCACAACACTACTGCAGAATTCTCAAGTGATGCAGGAAAAAAACTCACTTTTCAAAGCATAGTATTGTTTTATAGAGCTTTGTCGTGCAAGGATTAGAAAAACAGAACTCATTCAAATCATATGATTTTAGCTGGTTTTGCCCCTATCGTAGGTCTTCTGGTGTTTATAATTTCCAGTGACTTGTTATTCAATAACTAAACAAAGCTTTTTTGACAAAAAAAGCACTTGAAGAATGAGCCATTTTATGAAATGTGAAACAACACTGAACATGCACTACATTACTCAATGCAGACCATTTTAATGGACTCGCGCTCAAGCAGTCCATTAAAACAGTTTGAATTTTAATGGCACCTCTCTTTTTCCATTAGGGGTAAATCTGTCCCTTTGATGTCATGCAAAAACTGCAGTCATATTGGCAGCTTACCAGCAGGCTAACACAGTTGAATTAAAGGGATTGTACTGACTGCATGTGATGAAATTCTGCTATCATAAACATAACTTTTTAAACCTTTATATATATATATATATATATATATATATATATATATATATATATAAATAGATGCTTTTTTACTCTGATTTGTATTTATTTTATTTGTATTTTTTTCATTTTTGCATTTATATCATTACTGTGGTGCATATTTTTTATTCCCTTGCCTCGAATGAGCAGGGGGCGTTATGTCAACGCCCCTTCCGGGCGTCCAGCCGTAAACTTCTCATTTCCGCGCAATAACTAAAGAACGCCTCGTCCGACCCATCTCATTTCTAGGTGGTGTATGGGGGGTGGGTAGAGGAAGGTTCCTTTCGAAAACAAGCGCCGTGCAATATCCAGTATAGCCGCCACGGCAGCCATCTTCGTTTCAGTTTCCACGCAATAACTAAAGAACGCCTCGTCCGACCCATCTCATTTCTAGGTGGTGTATGGGGGGTGGGTAGAGGAAGGTTCCTTTCGAAAAAAAGCGCCGTGCAATATCCAGTATAGCCGCCACGGCAGCCATCTTCGTTTCAGTTTCCACGCAATAACTAAAGAACGCCTCGTCCGATCCATCTCAATTCTTGGCGGTGTATGCGGGGTGGGTAGAGGAAGGTTCCTTTCGAAAACCAGCACCGTGCGATATCCAATATGGCCGCTACGGCAGCCATCTTGATTTCAGTTTCCACGCAATATCTAAAGAACTCCTCATCTTCATTCGAAAACCAGTTTTCTTTTAAAATGTTTAACTTTCAGTATTATTCACTCTCACTATTCACCATGCTAAACTAGCAACCTATTCAGTCTTAAGCCCAATTAAACATAAGGGCGGAGGCATATGCCACGCTCCGCGTTGCTCTTGTCTAAAATTGGAGGGGAAATGCCAAACAAGTCTGGAACAATTATTATTGTGTATTGCAAACAAAACTAGCTATATTTGGGTTTCCTGCTTTTTGCGTCAGCCAAGCATGATGTTAAAATTAAACGCTGGTATTTAATCAGTGACTTTACTGGGCTGTGATTGGCTTTGACTGGATTGATTAGCTTTTCTGCCCATTGTTTTATTCAGTTGACTTCCACTAACCTTCACCTTTTCATGATGAATATACAAAACTCTTGTCACAACCTTTTAGACATACATCAGTCCTTTCCATTCCATTAGATTGGAACAGACAGGCCATACATTATGCAATTTAGTAAGCCAGCAATCTCTTAAATTGTTTAAAGGCTGTTTGAGACAAAGCCGCGCCGAGAGTATTAATTTTTGCCCACCCGGCACATTCAATGCAGGTCCCCTAATGAGCAGGTCATGAGGACAGCCGCTAGAATTCTACATCCCAGCCATTATTTCTCCAGGTCGGATTTAAACTTTTCAGTGGCCTTATCCATAATGCAACTGCGCTGGCATTTACATGGCAGCTGTGAAGAATGCCTCCTCATCAGGGTCTGTCGGGGAGCCGCATCTGTCTGCCGCCCCTCCTCCCTCCTTCCCTCCCTCTTTATGAGTAACTGCACGACTGGCATGTCACATTGCTAGCTCATTGCCAGCCATAATGGTGTTGGGGAGGCAGTTGAGTCATCACTGGCATGTGGGCTGGGGTGTATCCCAGTTCCTGGTCCTGAGGGCGAGGGTCTTGCTCGTCTTGGGGCTGTGCAGAGTGGGGCCCCTGAGAGACGGGCTGACATTTATGCGAGGACTTGTTTCCCCATGGGGACTATGGGAGTGGAGGAGAGAGGACGGAGGGAGGAAGGGAGGAGCGAGGGGCATACTGGCGCAGGAGGAAAAAGAGAGTCAGACTGAGATTGCATGTGTGCTTATGTGTGAAATAGGGAGGGAAAGAGTGAGAGAAATCATGAGGGGAAAAGGCATCGGCATTCTGGTGGTGGGGAGAAAGAGAGAAATAGGGATTGTGTGCGAGAGATGGAGAGAAAGAGAGAGCGAGAATGATAGAGGGATTAAAGGGATGGCGTGTGGTATACTAGCAAAAAGACAGAAACAAATAGTGTACTTGTGCAAGTGTGAGAGGAACAGAGGCAGAGAGAGATAGAGGTGAAAAATGGAGAGAAAAGAGCTGCTTGAGAACACTTAAAGATGGGACAACGAGGAATGAAAAAGGGACCCACCACCAATCTAAGTCTTTAAAGAGAGTGATAGCAAAACAAGAGGAGCTGCTGCTGCTGCTGTGGGGCCATAGTGGCAGTGCTGGCCAGTGCTCCCGAGCCAGGGAGTCCGACTGGCTAAATTTCTGCCAACAGCCTCCTCCGTAGGGACTGTCCCTCGCACCCTGCCTATCTCTCCCTCCAAATGGTGCCTGCCGTTCCCCCTGCTCTCCAATCTCTTTCATAACTTCCATCCCTTAAGACTGCTCTCTCTCTCTCTCTCTCTCTCTCTCTCCAGGCTTGCTAGCTATATCACGCCCAAACATACACAAACATAAATGCACCCATACAAATATTCCCATGCACCCCCCCTGTTTTCAGGTCAATTTATTGTGATTTACTGGCATGACATACACATTGTAAATATTTCCAAAGCAAAGAGGAAACGTTTAACAAGTATTTTGTGACTAAAACCCAAAAAGTACTAAAATGAATGATTTTTAATGAAATTAGTGCATCTGAAATGAGTGCTTTTAATGAAATAACATAACGCTCGTATTTTAATGGTCATTAAAAAAGCTAATTTTCATAAATAGACAGATAAGTGAATAAATAAATAAATGCTCTTAAATCTCTCCCCATCACAGTCTCCTGTCTCTCTCCCTCCATCACAGTCTCCTGTCTCTCTCCCTACATCACAGTCTCCTGTCTCACTCACTCCATCACAGTCTCCTGTCTCTCTCCCTCTGTCACAGTCTCCTGTCTCTCTCCCTCCATCACAGTCTCTTATCTCTCTCCCTCATCACAGTCTCCTGTCTCTCTCCCTCCATCACAGTCTCCTGTCTCTCTCCCTACATCACAGTCTCCTGTCTCTCTCCCTCATCACAGTCTCCTGTCTCTCTCCCTCATCACAGTCTCCTGTCTCTCTCCCTCCGTCACAGTCTCCTGTCTCTCTCCCTCCATCACAGTCTCTTATCTCTCTCCCTCATCACAGTCTCCTGTCTCTCTCCCTCCATCACAGTCTCCTGTCTCTCTCCCTCATCACAGTCTCCTGTCTCACTCACTCCATCACAGTCTCCTGTCTCTCTCCCTCCATCACAGTCTCCTGTCTCTCTCCCTCCATCACAGTCTCCTGTCTCTCTCCCTCCATCACAGTCTCTTATCTCTCTCCCTCATCACAGTCTCCTGTCTCTCTCCCTCCATTGAAGTTTACTGTCTCTCTCCCTTCATCACAGTCTCCTGTCTCTCTCTCCCCTCATCACGGTCTCCTGTCTCTCTCCCTCCATCACAGTCTCCTGTCTCTCTCCCTCCGTCACAGTCTTCTGTCTCTCTCCCTCCATCACAGTTTTCTGTCTCTCTCTCCCCATCTGTCTCCTGTCTATCTCCCTCATCACGGTCTCCTGTCTCTCTCCCTCCGTCACAGTCTCCTGTCTCTCTCCCTCCATCACAGTCTCCTTTCTCTCTCCCTCATCACAGTCTCCTGTCTCTCTCCCTCATCACAGTCTCCTGTCTCTCTCCCTACATCACGGTCTCCTGTCTCTCTCCCTCATCACAGTCTCCTGTCTCTCTCCCTCCATCACAGTCTCCTGTCTCTCTCCCTACATCACAGTCTCCTGTCTCTCTCCCTCCATCACAGTCTCCTGTCTCTCTCCCTCCGTCACAGTCTCCTGTCTCTCTTCCTCATCACAGTTCTTCCTGTATCTCTCTCCTCATCTGTCTCCTGTCTCTCTCCCTCCATCACAGTCTCCTGTCTCTCTCCATCCATCACAGTCCCCTGTCTCTCTCTCCCCATCACAGTCTCCTGTCTCTCTCCCTCCATCACAGTCTCCTGTCTCTCTCTCTCCATCACAGTCTCCTGTCTCTCTCCAGACTCAAAATGGAAATGTTCCTTATTGACTTTATTGGATTTACATTACTGCCAAAAACAGAGCTGCAAATGAAACGGGAAATGTGTTATCATAAAACACATTCTGACTAAAATGTGCAAACTGAATAAGCAAGACTCAATCCATATTCCATCCCTCAGAGCAGAAATCTTTATCCTGCCGATTTGGGATATCTGCCATAAATTTCACTACAACTTTAATTACTTGTCCGTAACTTTGATTTATAAGGCAGTGCAAGAGTTCTACTTTTTCTTTGCAAACTCAATTTGGCAAGTTCCTTTTAGTGATGAATTAACCTGTTTGTAAAGAAAAGAGATGATAATTCTCAATACTAATAGTCATTAATTATGGACAAAGGTTGATTGAATGCATGGCTCTGCCTTATCTGGACTCTGCTCATATTAGACCAGGCTAAATTAAGAGGAATATGCATATGCAGTACACACACACACACACACACACACACACACACACACACGTTCTTACCCCTCCCTCATTTTAAACTAGAATGTGCTCTACACTCTTCTGTGAGCTCTGGGTATGCTGCTCATAGGCAGGGAAGCTCATACTTGAGCTGCATTTCTACACACATCCGTCTAAGAGCCTGTGAAGAGTTTTCGCAATGCACGCTCTGCCGTACAGACTTAAGTCGCTGTAGCGGCTATGACGACGACAACCAGTAACTCGCAAGAGCCTGTAGCTTGGTAGGGGGCGCCAGTGCACAACAAGATCATATCACGGGAAGTGATTACTTTTGACTTTGCAGTTTGCATTGCTATAAGCTCTTGATATTGGTTCATAATTTTTTTTTTCAACTGCTGCTGATTTTCAGGGTAATCTTTCCTAGACTACTTTGATCAATGCTACTTGTTTGAGGCTTCTGACTTTAGGCTGTGTGTAGTGCCTCCTTCTGCATACACTCCACCAGTGCATCTCCAGTTTCTCTATTCCCATTTACACCTGCTACTTGATCAACGATATTCTGTTGTTCATTAAGTCCTTCACACCTGAGACTGGGCAAGTGGAGTTGCAGCTTTGGAGTTCACTGTCATTGTTCCGGTCTTTTCTGTTGTTAGTGTTCCCCTTTATTTTCCTGTCCCTTTTGTGTTTATTATTTGCGGTCCCATCTGCATTAATCCTTCTTCTGTTTGGCAGGACTGTTTGTTTCAAGTGTTCACCACGCTGCAAATTCCACTTTTGCTTTTCTCCCTTTTTTAAGTAAAAACCACTCAGCACTCGCACCTGTCTGTCCGTGGACTCATTATTAAACTATTATTCATCAGGTGATTTTCCTTCACGTATCCACCTACTTCAGCTGCATAAACCAGTCGCTTACTGTCTTAAAATAAGTCAATAGGAAATGGTTTATTAATTAACTGTATTATAAGTGGTGTATACCCATGGAACTGCTGGAGTTACGCACCACTTAGGTGTTGAACTCTGCCTTGAAAAGAATTCACATATTCCACGAGATTACCTTGCATTAATTCGGCTTGTTCTTTTGTTCAAGCGACGTAAAACAAGTGCATTCTAAAGGACAGTGGAACAACAACAGACCATATATCAAGTTACATACGTACTCTGTACACATAAATGAGCCCATAAAGCTATGGCGTTTCTTAATCTAAAAGTTGGGCATGATGATAAAAACTGCCGCAAACAACAGCATCAAAATGGAGTTAAAAGTGTAACTTTGAGGCACTAAGCAAAAATACAGCTATAAAGGCAGCTGTCAGAACTGGGGTTTGAACCATTGCCTCCAGCTGGAGACCTGAACACTCCCAGACAAGGAACACTGATTACACTATAAGTCTAACAGCTTTGATCTCTTGGCCGTTCTCATGTTTCTAACCATCCTCAAGTGCAGTGGTTTTCGAACTTGGTCCTGGGGACCTACTGTGTCTGCTAGTTTTTGTTCGCAGCTCAATTGCAATCCCAGAATTTTAATGAGTTGCTTTCTTTTATTTATTTTTTTTTTGAATTGTGCTACTCGTGATTGGGATTATTTACTCTTATAAACTGCATTATGTCAGAAACAGCTATACATGCCCTGAACAGTTCCACAGTCAAATTGTCATAATGATGAATGACTTTTTAGTGCATAAAAAGTAAAAGGAGGGAAAAATTTTGACTTGAAATTGAAGAATCACTTGGCTTTTAACAATTGATATTGTTGAGACTTGGTCACTAAAACTAATCATTTGTTATATCATAAAGAATTCAGAGACTAAGTTCATTATGAGTCAAAGCAGTTTTGTGCAATTTTTTTGTTTGGTTTTAGGAAAAACATTGGGAAAGAACCAATGACAGCACCAGAACTGGACATTTGGGTGCAGGGAACATCCTTTTAAAACAATTATTAGTCCTAACTTGATCTCAATCATTTTCTAAATTAACCATACAGTCACTCCACACTATCAGGTGTCGATTAGGCAGACAATGTTATATTTAATTGCAGAGTCTCACTTTTTAATCAACCCACGCTGTACCGAGAGTGAATGGCGATATTGGAACGCGGACCAGTTATTATTCAATCAAAGCGTATTTGAGAGATTCGCATGCGGAATTAAAGTCCTTGTGCATGGAAGTTTTTCAGTTTCACGTGTGTTACGGAAGATTTCACCACTAGTAATATGGAAACCGATTATGACTCCAGACTTTTCTTTCCCCAGGGGTTGGAAGCTATGAAATAACAATAAGATGTTTCAATTGGTCTTTTATTTCATTTCCACAATTTAAATGATCATGAAGTGCAGGTTAAATCGCCTGATGTGCTGAAAAGGTTGCGTGGAAGTTCCAGAGCAGTTTCCTAAAGCATAGGCCTATTTGTAAGTAAATTATTTTTCTGTAGTAAATTTAGCCCATTCTTTTGTCACTGTTCGATCGCATGGGGGAGAGAAGCCATGTCTTCAATTGCCAATTGATAATTACTATAATTGGAAAGGTGTTAATAAATTGTTGTTATGTAGGGATAATCTGTGGCCCCCAGTTTCCCGTTCTGGCACCGCCACTGGAAAGAACTAAAACACCTATGTTCAGAAGGCTAATTAGCTGTTCATTGATTCACTGCAGTCTTGAATTTGATCAGTTTTAACATTGCCACCTTGGCTTGTCTTGCTCTGTTAGAATAACACAAAATAAATGCAATATGAAAATGGGAATTTGAACATCATGGAATGAACAGCAATTTCTGTCAACATAGTTTAAGAGGGTGAAATGTCTCACTAGTCTGAAAAGGGACTACTTCTAAAAAATTAACAGCTTTTTATATCTGGGATTGTGGTTGTAACAAGAACTAATATACAGTGCTGTGAAAAAGTATTTGCTGCCTTTTGCATATTTTTCAAATCATCAAACTAATTTAATACTAGGTAAAGATAACCCGAGTAAACACAAGAATGAGGTTTTTCAAGGATGATTTCATTTATTGACGGAAAAAACCTATTCAACTCTATCTTGCCTGAAGTGAAAAAGTAATTACTCACTAAATTACTAAATCGACCAAATAAACTAATTTAATTGATAATTTGTTTCAATTTCACTAGACACACCCAAGCTTGATTACTGCCAGCTTTTTGAATCTAAACATCACTTAAATAGATTCTGTAGGGCAATGTGAAGTAGGCAAAAAGCTGCACATGATGCAGCAATTTAATGAAATGAACAGATGAGAAACAAAGTTGCTGACATCCATCTATCTGGAAAAGGTTACAAAGCCATTACTAAGGCTCTGGGACTCCTGTGAACCACAGTTAGAGCCATTATCTACACATGGAGAAAACTCAGAACAATGGTGAACCTTCCAAGGAGTGGCCGGCCAACCAAAATTCCTCTAAGAGCGCATCGATGACTCATCCTGGATGTCACAAAAGAAACCAGACTAACAGCTGAAGAACTGCATGCCTCAGTGTTTCAAGTTAAGGTCACTTGCCCCAGTTAAGTTCATTGTTAGAGATTACACAATAAGAAAGAGACTGGGCAATATGGGTTCAATGGAAGACCTGCAAGGTGAAAACCACTGCTGACCAAAAAGAACGCAAGGCCTCATTTCACATTTTACCAAAAAATATCTTAATGATCCCCGACACTTTTGGGAGAATATTTTGTGGATTTACAAGTCAAAAATGGAACGGTTTTAAAGACATGGTCCCATTATATCCAGCACAAAACTGACACAGCATTCCACAACAAGAACATCACACCAAAAGTCAAACGGTGGTGGTAGTGTGATGGTCTGGGGTTGCATTCCTGCTCTAGGAGTTGGGCGACTTTCCATAATTGATGGAACCATGAATTCTGCTTGTTACCAGAAAATCCTGCAGGAGTATGTCTAGCCATCAGTTAGTGACCTAAAGCTTAATGCAGCTAACTTATGCTGCAGGACAATAATCCAAAGCACCTCTGAATGGCTCAAAAGAAACAAAAGGAAGGTTTTGAAGTGGCATAGTGTCAGTCATGACTTAAATCAGATTGAAATGCTGTGGCATGACCTCAAACAAGCAGTTCAAGCTTGATAGCCCTCCGAGGAAGCAGAATTAAAACAATTCTGAAAAGAAGAGTGGGCCAAAATTCTTGCACAGCAATCTAAAAGACTCATTGCCAGTTATCACAAACGTTTGAATGCAGTTGTTGCCGCCAAGGGTGGCACAACCAGTTATTAGGTTTTAGATGGGCAATTATGTTTTTCACATGGGTAATGTTGGGTTTTAAATAACTTTTTACCCTCAATTAATAAAATAATCATTTAAAAGCTGCATTTTGTGTTTACTCACATTATCTTTATCCCATGCAAAAAATTTTTGGAAGATCTGAAACATTTGAATATGAAAAATAAGCAAAAATAAAAGAAATCCAGAAGGAGACAAAAACTTTTTCACAGCACTGTCCCATACTTGGTTGCATGGAACAGGTTTTTGCTCATGGCAGTGTCATGAGCTTTTGCTACCATCATGTAAAGACATCAACTTATGACATGGTCAGAGTATATTTCACAAAGTATTCTGGGTTATTTGGCCATTTGTGATACTGTTTTAGCCACACGCCTACTTTTGACATCCTTCTTCATTTCCTTAACTGCTTTTCTTTCCCGTAGCTCTGCCCATCAGGGGAGTCAAGGAACGTAAGTTAGAAAAGGAGGCAGTGATGAGGAATTTAGGAAATATGAATTGGGGAAATAAAAAGTGCCTGCCCCCCCCAAACACAGGTTTGAAGTGATAGTTATAGGGATGGCAGATGAATGGCAGATGGGGAGAGCTGGATCTTCAGGTCGATCATCACTCACACGATGGATAAACGCATCTTTCCTTGCGCAAGATAACATTAGGAATGCGTGAAGGCGCACTTTGAGGATTGGCATGCCCTTAAAGATCGTGGCTCATTATCGATTTCCACGTCAAGCAAGGAAAAGAGAAGTTGCAAAATAAGCAGTTGCATTTAGCCTGTTGGATTTTTCCAGCTGACTGCAAACCAAATGCTGAAATGTTCTGGGCTGGGCCAATTCCATGCCATTTGCAACCATCACCTGCTCCTCCTGTGGTGGCCAGTGCGCCTGTTTGATGACTGCCATCAGACTGCAAGCAATGCCCAGGCTGTTTGTGATGCTATTTTAACCACATGTAGTGTTTTCTTTATGTGTTGGCACTTCGTTGTCTTTTTGTTGCCTCAGCTGTTGATATTTGTACTTCAAGTGTACAGTTTGGGGATTTTGTGGACCGAGGGTTTGCTGAAAGTTCCATAGTTTGCTTTATTTAGAAGATGAGAACACTCAAAAATGAATTAAACATTAGATTGGGGGGAAAAAAATAAATGAAGAGACTGCTGCAGTGCAGGATCTAAAGAATTACTTTATCATTCAATCATATATCATGCCTTTGTCCTATATGGCCATAGTCTGACCTCAAGGACTAATCATGCTATCAATATTTACATTAGCTGTTGTCAAAATGCAAGTATCCTATTAAAAGCTTAAAGACTGGGGATAATGATACAAACTGCATCTGATACAAAGTTTGCTTTTGCCTACAGATAAAATCTATGAAAGATTTTTGTTTGTGTAAACTATTGAAAGTTGTTTACTTTGTCGCAATGGTCTTGTCTTTGTCATTTCCGTCTCTTTTTTTTCCAAGTTGTACTAAGCACAAATTTGGTTTGAATACCTCTAACAATGATCTACTGTCTGGATGACTAAAATAAAATATCCTTGAATGTCTGGTGAACTGACTACATTTGACATAAAAATAAGTGACAAAAAATCAGTAGTTTGAATATAACTTGAATTTCAGCCTTTGTGCATCTTCTCCAATGTGTAATCACTTTGTTTGAGCTGCTATTTTCCCTTCTGTTGTTCACCCAGTAATAGAGCCCAATCCTTCCCCAATTGGCACTTCAGACAAGAGCTGATAAATTGGCAAACACAACAAGAGTCAGCCCTGTGCCATTCCAGGTCACATTCAAGGGCAGAGACACACCGTTCTGGTTTTCGGAGGGGCCATCTTCAAAAGAAGGAAAAAAAAGTCATAAGTTTGCAAAGTCAGAGCTGCCCTGATCTTGTTTACAACCTCGTCTGAGAGCTGATTCAGCCAGAAGGGGAAATGGTTTTGGGGTCATCTGAGTGGAAGAACAGACATGACCAATCACGTCGGGAGCAGACAGTGGCTGGAGAGACTAGGGAGGCCTGTAGGTATGGCGCAGCTGAGCAGTAGGGTCTGCATTGTGAGCCAGTCTGTGTGCCAATCTGCATAGAAATGGAATAGCTAAGAAGAGGGGTAGCACGAGTGTGGGCTGGCAGGGAATAGACCAATCTGGATCGTTTAGAGGGAAAGGGGGTGAATGGCTTTGGCAGTGAGGTCTGCCAGGAGGAAGTTGCTGTCATCCGAGCCAGAGAGTGAAATGAATGAGTCATGCAGAACACAATAAACTGGGCAGTAAGGGTCACCTCCTCCGGTGCGGCCAATGTTATGTCAAACGTTACTCCAACTTCTCTGGCTTTCCAAGGGTGTACCAGCAGGACACTTTGTATCTCTATCTGCTTTGAAACTGTGAACCATGCTCTGTGATACAGCTGGTGAGCAAAACCTTCCTGGGAGACAGGAGTAATTACAGTGATTTTGTTTTAATGCCCTATTTGCAGAATCGGATGACACAACGTACTTCGTGATTGGAACGATCCTGTACCGAACCCTGGGGTTCATTCTGCCTGCACCTGAGTAAGTGTAGCATACTGTGTGCGTGTGTGTGTGTGTGTGTGTGTGTGCGCGCGTGTCTGTGCTCGTGTTATCTGTGTATATGCTCATGTCTGTCTGTCAGTCATTCAGTACAGGCTTTCACGGAAGTGGTGCTTGAAATTCCTCTGCTCAGATTGAAAAAAAAACAGGCTCATTTACTGGCTGCCATAAAATTACACAAGACTGGCTACTTTGAATTTCATGGTAATCTCGGATCCATTAAATATGCATTCTTATTCGGCTTCAATTTGAAAATGCCTTGAAGTAATTGTACAGACATACCTCACCTGGGGGCTGTAACCCCAACTAAGGGTAGGAAATTGGATTTGAAATAGAAGTGTATGCCTTCAGCTACACATGTATCTTTTAAGGACACAATAATATAACCACTTTGTTAATTTTAGAGCATGGCTAGAAGCAATGCATCACACTTGTTCTTTTCATACATTGTAGTATGAAGCTGTAAACACTGCTTCCTCATGAAACAATGCAGAGACACAAGCCTTTATGCCCTCAGATGTGTATTGATCATTTTAGTGTGCTTGCGACATTAAATCATCATCTAGATTTACTACACAATGAGGCTATGTAATGTACAGAGTATGCAAATAATATTCATGATATATTCCACAATTGTGTCTCTTTCATTGTCCTTCTGCAAGATTGCGCTGGGTAGCGGGCCACCTACTGTTCTAGGTAATGTCAGGTAAAAATATGGGCTCCTGTCACACAGAATGCATTAATATATCAACTGTTGGAACCAATGTGTACAGCGCTAAAGGTAGCAAGCTGCTGTAATTTAACAATGTCATTTTAGTGTGATGCTCAAATGAATTATTGAAATGTCAACATCATAGAATCCTAGCTTGCTTGAGGACGATGATCCATTAGCATGGACACTTCTCCAAATACACTTTAGCGAGCCCATTAATTAGATACACCTGCCTAATTCCTGCAAGGACCTCAGTTTGCCACCATTCGCTTGCATTCTAAATTCAACAAGGTGCAGATATTACTGGGGGATTTTTGTTTTGTGCTGATAACGCAGTTATCTTCCGTTATGCGCTATACATTTCTTCTCTCTGATTGGTTAGCACCATTCTTATTAAATTCTGGAGACTTTAGTCAATAAAACTATGATGTTGCAATCATCATATATGGTAACAACTATCGTGGCATGGTCAAAGTGCTTTAGATCATGTGCATTGGCTATTACAGCATTTAGTCAGACAAATATAAATTAATTAATTTAAAAACCCACTTTACCAAGGTAGCAAGTTTTATATATTGATCTGCAGCTGCACAATTAGCCGATTAGCAAGATTAGACTTTTCCCATTACTGTGTCAGTGAACATAATGCAGTGGCTAATGAGTACCTAAGACTGCATCTACATATTTTATAATGTTAAAAAATGGAAAATTCATAATTGGTGAACATTTTCCCAGGGATACTTGTAAATCCAATCAATAAATACTAAGTATAAATTCAATATTATGGCATAATGATGTGCTGTTTGTCAAAGATTGGCGTGTGCTTGCAGTTTTTGACAGTTGTATTTTCATATATTTTCAGGGGAACTGAATGTTCTTTTACCCATCTGACAATGCTTACTGCTTGGAAAGCCCAAGTAATTGGTGAAAATAGAGGGCAAAATAAAATGCATACACTTTGATTGGAGAATGATTGAAATGTCTTCTTTGACAGTTAGCTAGCACATATTTCTGGCGCATGAAAAGCGCTGTCAAGTTACACCTCTGGGGTAGAGGAGTGGGGGTTGTTCTTTGCAGCTTTTTTATTTATTCATCTTTGCAAATGTGATGCTTTGAATAAGCAGCAGCACATAATTTCTCAATCCTCTCTCACTGAACATATACTCAGCTCCATAACTCGTACTCATTTTAATTTGGCTCTGCTGTCCATAATTTTTTTTGTTTCGTAATCAAGGAGGTTATGTGGGGTTAAATCGCAAATTTTCGGCTTCAGTATGACGGTTTCTATACATTTTGGTTTTACCATGTAGAAAGTACAATGCTTTGTATATTTATCCTGCACCAAATTCAGGGAACCATAATTTATGGGACAGTTGGCTACATAGATGTTTTCCGATTTGTTGGGTTCTCTCATTTGCCTCTGTATTTTGGCTATGAGAGAGCATTCAGAATCAATAGTCCCATGGTTAGCCAGGCAAATGGAGTCAATTCAGTGTACTTTGCTGTGCCTGTTGCACAATTATTACTTCACTCTGTCAATTTGCATGTCATAATGCCATCAAATCAGAATCCACTGCATTTAGTTTAACACTGCGAAGTATTTGGTCATCACGTTCAGTGAATACACACCCAGCAAATAGTCTTGCCTTCAAACTTTGCACACATAACTCAATTTTGGCACACTTAATCTCCTGAGATATTTACAATGTATGGCACACAGCATAATGCTTGATCCTTTTGAACCACCCCTACCTTTTCTTTCCTTCCCATAATTCCTTGCATTGTCTTCCAACTGATGTAATGGTTAATGTACCAAAGAAATGCTTGAGAATAGTTTAAAGCAAGTCATTTCTGATCATTTCTAGTTTATCTTTGTTCATGGGCCCTCAGTCTCTTATGATGAACAGTGAGTTGAGTAGTTGCAAATATTTTATGAAACAGAGAAAGCATACTGTTTCAGAGATTGTTCATTGCCTTTGTTCTCTGGAACAACAGGTCCTGGGGGCTTTTTAACTCGCATATAAAAGCAGCCAGTTAGCTGCTCAGCCTGTGAGCATGTGATGGTCTTGTTTGTAGACCAATCTGAATAAACGTGTCAGTCTAATCAGCGCTCAAGCTGAAATAAAAGACCATTTTGCCAGCTTCCATGCCATCTCTTGGTCTCCATATGCTGTTTCCACCTGGGGTCTCATATTCAGGTCACTGCACTTGAACAACCTTGATTGCAGCCCTTGTTGTTGAATATTTATGCGATGTCCATATTTCTGTGTTGAGTTATATTAGTTTGCTGTGCAGCTTGGAATTTTGTCATGTTAATTATGAGAGAACAGTAAATGAAGCACTCCACATCTGGGGAGAAGTTTGTGTTGTCACTTACCCAACATCATGTGCCCAAGCACCACCTGCCCCCCAGCTAGGCAACGAATGTGTGCAGGGAACTGATTGGCTCCTTGTTGTCTTTTTTTACCTTCTCAGAAGCCCATTGGTCATCAATTCGAAGATCCTGACGGTGACTGTGCGGCCCCAACCCAAGCTCTCAGAGCCCATGGTGGTGGTGGAGCTGTACCCGCTGCTGAATGTTAGTCACTGTCTGTTCCTGTCTCTCTGTCACACCCAAACACACACAAAAACAGACACACACACACACTATGGGGGGCATTTTATGCCAGTGAACTATACTAAAACGCGTGTACAGCGCCTATGCGATGACATCAAACCTCTAACGTGCGCGTGTAAATTCCATTCACTTTCAATGGACAGGCGAAGCGTCACGTGGGCGTCGCCGCGCAGGCGCTGCACACGCGTTGTTGCGCATACGCCTACGTGACGGGTGCGTGACTGGGGAATTACACCTCAAATGCGTGACATGAAGACCATGCGTGACTGTTAAGTACAATTCTACATGAGCGTACAGGCACACGCTGTGTAGTGTTTGTGGAAATCATATAGCGAGGGGTCATTCGTGCCGTGCCACGCGCAAACGCAGCGGACGCCTGTGCTCACGCTCGTCTCAATGTACAAATAATTATTTACTTTATGATGAAGAATTTTGAGTTTAACAGCTGCTTCGCTTCACAGTTCAAGCAGTCCATGTATTACCAAGCGAGACCGATGACACAGTTTAGGCTATTTCAGTCTACACGTGCACACGTTAAGGCGTCTGAAGCGCTCGCTTTAGTACAACAGTGACATACACGTTAACGCCTATAATGTGTGCACGCCTATAACGGGATTTTGAGGTATATCAGGGACTGTACCATTGCTCAAGCGCGAAACTGAGGAAGAGGCTGTGCGTACAGCCGTAACCACCATTGAGGACACCGAGGTCCGGACCTCGGTTAATTGTCCCTGAATTTTCGTTTCCCCCCCCACCTTTTTTTCCCCTCACTGTGCCCGTTTATTCAGTAAATTGCGCGCACGCATGCGCGTGTGTGTGTGTGTGTGGTGAGAGAGAGAGAGAGATCGATATCGATCCCGCATCCTCATAGTGCAGTGTAGGTTATCACGTCACCGTTTTCAAAGGTGCATAGTAATGAAGTACATGTACTTCATTGCAGTACTTAAGTAGTTTTTTTGAGAATTTGTACTTCACTCAAGATTTTTTTTTTTTTTACCCTGTTACGCCCGGGTACGTGGACTCAATAGGCAGAGACAGAGGCAGAGGCAGTTGACTGGGTTACAGAGAGTTTATTGTAGCAGACTAGGCAGAGAGACTGAAGAGGTCAGATGGAGCAGGGCAGGTAGGCGAATGGGTCCAAAGAGGAGTAAGCTGGCTGGAGTCAGGGCGGAGAGTGAAGCTGGTAATCCTGGACAGGAGACACAAAAGGATCAGGAACTGACTAGAAATGGCAACTGAACAGAACAAACAGGAAAGCTAGTCAAATGCAAGGAAAGCTGGAGCAGAAACTAGCTGAGTCTATAATCCAGCGCTGACTGACTGTGGACCAGGAGCTTAAGTGGGCAGGGGCTGATGATCTGATGAGTGGCAGCTGTGTAGCTGAGGCCCCAACTCCAGCACAGCAGTTCCTCATTAGACAATCAGTGCACTCACTCACACAAAAACACAGAAAGAGAAAGACTTGGAAGCAGAGGGCATGACAAACCGAGACTTTTACTTTCACTCTACTACATTTAAAAGATAAAAAGTATACTTTCACTTCGTTACTTTGACACTGGCAACTTAGTTACTCGTTTCAAATTAAAATATGAATTTAATTCATTTTCGGATTATCTGGATCTGGCGTGTTCGAGAAGAACAGCGGTGTATCTTTGTGCAGATGTGTCTGCCAGAGGACATGGAGCTGCAAATTTATGCACGCAGTTACAATATTCTATCACTAGATGACACAACAGGATCAGTTATTGAAAATTTACAACAGGTAGAGACTGCCTGAGTGTTTTTTGAATACTGTATCTTTCAGTCACCTGAAAATTGATAAAAGAGCACAAGGAGAGAACAAACAGTGGTTGCTTTGCTTCTTTCCATGCGTACTATGAAAAATACTTTATACTTGTACTTGCTCTTTTGATTCTTAAGTTAATTTTTTTTCACATAATACTTTTGGTACTTCAGTACATTTAATGTGAGCTACTTTAGGACATTTGCTCAAGTAATTTTCTTATGGGTGACTTCATCTTTTACCAAATTAACTTTCAGTTATGGTCCTTCTACTTTTACTTAGTTATTTTTTTCAGTACTTTATGCGCCTCTGCCAGTTTTCTACCGCAAGTGAATGAATAATGCAGCTTTCAGAACGTTGTTGTAGCAAGATCACGTAAATAATTCCAGGATAAGGGTGCATTATTGGACCTCGGTATTTCAAAAATCCTGGTTACGGCCCTGGCTGTGCGCATTTACGCACAAGGTACACTGGATCATCAGGACCTGAGAGTTATTCATTTTCTATGTTCTGCAGCATATCTACACAGATCAGCTGTTACACATAGTCTCAGGTTCATACGGGATTGTTTATAAGAAAGCATAACTTATAGATGAACCCCAAGCCCCACCAGAGCTGTCAGGATATTTTTATTTTTAAGTAGCTGAAATTATTTTAATGATCCCTTTCACCCTTGCTATCATTAAATATCAATTTGATATCATTCAAACCTTAAGAGAGAGTGAGAGAGAGAGAGAGAGAGAAGGGAATAATGACATAAGCTATATCAAAATGCTACCCATTAGAGCTCGCACAGATCAGTTCATCGCATCATTTTCTCCCTCAGACTGGTTCACCATCTCAGAGTCAGAGCTGAGCAGGGACAGGAATGGGTTGCGACAAAGGCGAGGCGTGCAAGCATCATAAGCCATTGTCAATAACTTTCTGTTCCTGATTTTATTTTATTTTTTAAATAAATAAAATAAAGTTGTCTGACATTGAACCATAGTCTTTTCATTGGTGAAACATAGCTAAGGCTAAGATTTTGATGTAGCCTAAACAATAAGACCATATAACGGTGGGATCCTGCTAGAGCGGCGAAAAGCATTCAGACGTCTCGCTCCGTTTCCAGCGATGCAGCCAAAAATCAGCTGTAGCCTGTTCCAGTGTTAAGTCAATGGGAGGGCGAGGCGTCTGAGTGCTTTCCTAGCTCTTGTGGGATTGAGCTGCATAGGTCATATGTCGGGATAACGTTGGCTCATGGTCGGCTGTCATTCTAATGCCGACATCTCCCCGATGTCTCGCCAATTAGCTACCAATCTCCACAATAAGTCTCACTGAGCTATGTCGGGCAGGCACACGTTGCCCCGACGTCGGACGGCAAGATCTAATTTGTTGTCAGGGTAGTAGCCTAATATCGTTCCATAAAGCAGAAATAAAGCAACATCTTTACTTTTTCCTAACACAGATCTAGATACAATGTAATTACTACTTCGACTGTGCAGATATTTGATATATTCTGTAAAAATAGCTAGTAGTCGGACACACCTCATCCGCTTTCTTCCGCTATCAAAACCTGACAAAAACATTTATTTTCCAGAGAAAAATTATTTAATGGAATGGCCTTAACATTAAGCTTTGGTATTTTTATATGTCAAGGACACTTTCATGTTTTTGTGTTGGGAAATATTAAAGAGCCTGCATAGGCTAATTCAAAGAAAACCTCAGACGAAAAAAATTGACAACATTTGGGCAGTGGGTCTTCCGGTCTGCTCACCGGAATTGTAAAATTAAAATACATGAATAAAAACAAGAATAAACTCTCATTAAATATTGAGCCGTAATTTCATTACTATCTCACCACCTGTTGTGACACTGTGTTGGTCTAGACTTAGTAGACACGTGGGGTCGATAGTCTGTCTGTTATGTGTTGTCTGTGAAAAAAAAAGACCAAGGAGACGAAGGCAAGTACTTCCTGTAACCCAAACTCTTGTTTTTTATGAATGAAATGTTTAAAAAAAAAGGTATGTAAGTGGATGGGGACAGCGGGGCGGAGGGATTTCCTTGGGAGCATGACGTCACTCGGGATTCCCCTGGTCATCCCATTGTTGTTTTTTTTTTTTATTCTTCACAATGACAGACACTATAGTGAAATAAGCGGTCATGATGCGCAAAACGTGAGATAGTGGCGTTATAAGATGTATGGGAATTATAAATTAATACATTAATTAAAATGAGTAGCTATAGGCTACGTCCCGTGGAAAAAACACAAATAAATTAAAGAATCACTTGGCAAATGTAACCTCTTAGACTTCTCACCGATAGGCTAAATCAAAGAATATTCACAGAAAAATAATAAAGACAAAAAAGTTGTTTTCCGCGTGAGGCCTGTTGAAAAAACGAAAACGTTACCAACCAAAATAATCCGCAGAAAATGACAAAACGTTGTATTCATACAATATTGTGGAGACATGATATTCTAGACATGAGATATATATATATATATTTTTTTTTTTTTTTGGTTAAAACGAAATATCAAACTGACAAAAGGTAGGCCTACATGGATCTGTTAGTAGCCTCTGGTCTGACTCTGAGATGGTGAACCAGTCTGAGGGAGAAAATAATGCGATGATGCGCCTAAAGGCTCAGTCAGACTGAGTATTTTTTGCCTCGGTGATGTACTCCCGATGGAAATTGATGCACCTCGGGAGGCGTCGAGAACAGGTTCCCCGATGTCCCGGGGGAGCTTCAGGAGCGTCGCGAGCCATCTGGAATCATCGGGAGGCATCGGGAGAACTGCGAAAAATTTCAACGCTTGCATTGAAATTTTTCCCAATGTGTTCCAAACGTTTTGTCGGGAAAACAGGCCAGGGAGGCCTCACCGGAGCTTTCCAGAGCCACGGGAAAGCTCCGGGGATGCTCCCCCGGAGCTTCGGCGAAATATTGTTTTCCCCGAGGCATCCCCAAAGCATCGGTGATGTCTCGCCAAAGTATCAGGGGACCTTCGGGGATATTTGAATCTTCGCGAAAGTTCAGCGACCTTTCGGTGACACATTCCCAATGTTGGGGTTGCATCCACAAATATTCGCCGAAATTTCGGCGACGGTTGAAAAGTGCATTCTTCTCATGGCACTGGATTTTGCATTCGCGCGCACTATAAGTACATTTTATATAAGAACATGCCTGAGAGACAATGATGCTGAGCCCAAAATGTGCATATATAGCGCAGCCAAGCAAGTAAATAACTTGTATTGTACCAACAAAGACAGAGGCACTTCCGTTTGCTCAAATCATAACATTATTTACATTAAGAGAAAAAAATGAACAGGTCAAGGGAAAAAAACACATTTATCCGCGGAAAATAAATGACCCAAATTGCAGGCCCCAGCCTAGACACCTGCAAGAAAACTAAATATGTATATCCAGCCACTCAATTGAAAGAAAAAAAATAGTTGATTTATTTCTAAAGGAAAAGATTGGGCCACTGCAGCAGTACAGATTATAACAACCAGATGCGCTTGCCAGACGCAAGTCACGGTCAGCTAAATAAAGCAATGCCCGACAGCCTTCTCGTCATTAAACAAACTTCAATTACATATCAAAATTAAGAGAAAAAATTAAGGAAATGAAATCGTAAAAATAAAGGCTAGAGGGGGAATATTAGAGGGGGAAACAATGTTCAGAGTAACTCGGGGCAGGAGTAAGTGGAGTGAATGCGAGTGATTTTAAAAAAAAAGAAAATTTTCATTCGGCGATATCAGTTTTTGTGGTAGGATGAGTTACAGGGAGTGCACAGGGAGATTAGAGGATTTTTCAGTAAAAAAAAGTTCTTCCCAAACCCTGCTTGGCGTCTCGCACTGGATTCCCATCCAAACTGTTCGATAATTATAGAGGCTGGTAGCACCTTGAAGCTCGCTACAATATATACCTCCCCAATAACCCTTCCCTGAGGCACCTGGAATGGTTCGCAAGTACTCACCGATGCATCCCCTAATCTACGGGGATATTCCCCCTATGATGTTTCAAACTCGAGGAAGCTCCGGGACACCTTCGCCGATTATCGGCAAAGGTACCCCGGAGCTTTCCCGAGCATCGGGAGCCATCCCCGATGTTTCACAGGCATTGTTTGGGGGACATTCCCAGAAGCTTTGTGACCATAGCCGAAGCATCAGTGAACGTTCACCGGACCATCCCTGATGCCTAATAAGTGCAATTTCTAATGGGACAACTCCGTTTTTTTGGCAAAAACATCGGGAGCATCTGGAGCCATCAGGAGAAAATTGGTCTATTTCCACATCGCCAATGATTTTTTCCCCAGTGGGACCTAGGCGTAAGCAATGGTACAGTCCCTGATATACCTCAACATCCCGTTATAGGCGTTAGCGCGTGTGTCACTGTTGTACCAAAGCCAGCGCTTCAGACACCTTAACGTGTGCACGCGTAGACTGAAATAGCCTAAACTGTGTCATCGGTCTCTCTTGGTAATACATGGACTGCTTGAATTGTGAAGCGAAGCAGCTATTAAACTCAAAATTCGTCATCATTAAGTAAATAATTATTTGTACATTGAGACTGCGTTCGCTGCGTTTGCACGTTGCATGACACTTGTCACCCAACATCCTTCATTATTTGGTGTACTCGCAATACGCGTGCCTGTACGCACGCGTATTTATCAGTCTTTATGCAGGCGTAGGCGACGCGGTTAAGGCGTTTTAGTATAGTTCGCTGGAATAAAATGCCCCCCATACACGCACATGCACACACACACACACACACACACACACCACATAGACGGAGCACACACATTTCTAAAAATATGACCTTGCAACACACGCATTCAGCTTGGGCCAGGTAAACCAAGGTTAATGTGAGTACACCTAAGAGAACACAAGCAGGATCCCAACTCTGTGTTTATCTAGATGCTGCAGAATTTGTGTTCATATTCCCATGCCAGTGCTAGCATAGCCAGCTTAGCTCATTAGGTTACACAGTATATCAGAAAGCTCCGCTCAGATCCATGCAAGGCAATGCAGCTACACAGAAAGCATGCATAGACTATGGAAGAGTCCGCTGGACAGAAATAACTGATGTAGCCCAGGCTCAGGGTCAATTGTAATTAAAACTTTTTTCTTTTTTTAAATTATGGCCATATCAGAGAGTCACAAATACAATTAGCCATAGCCCCTTTAACAATTACTGTGATCAATTTCCCTGCTAAGGATATGAGTACAGAATTGCACAGTGATTGGGAGACTCACTCAGCGAGGCTGTTAGCACCCTGCGCTCTAATGGGAAGAGACTAGATTTATTGAGGGGCTGATAGATACTGCAGGGAGAGAGTCTCTAGTAGTCTGAATTCTAGCCTGTTCACCTGCCACTGCTGTCATTTCCCAAAATTAAATATCCCGAGGTAACAAATAAATCCGATGCACGCCAGCTCCCTGGAAAGTCCTCAGGGCATTCTTCAAGATCACCTTCATCCTTTCTCTTAAGCCCTTGTCTTTGTGATGCCTCCATCTCTCCACTCAGTCTGTGTTTTCTCTCTATAGCACTTTTCAGCCACTCCCATGATCCTATCCCTGCTCTCACTCTTTCTCCTAATTCTCATCATTTTTTGACTTCATTCATCTCTTGTTCTTCTCTGAATGCTGATCTTAGTGTATAGTTGGTTGATTATTTTGCCTCAGAACTGTCATGAAAGATGTCGGCAAAATGCTGAGCCCAAGACATAGGTCTGCTGAGTTTATTGTTTTGAGAGGGCTGATAGTGTAGCTTCCTGCCCTTTGATACTCACATTCACCCACTCCACTGGTGCAACTATATGCCCCATCAACCTTGAGATTTTAGAGAAACAAGCCCAATTAGTGATGTGCTGAAGCGATGGAGACGAGATCAGCGCATATGCTTCATTTATACATATTGCAGACACCCCCAGTGTCTAGTATGGGGTTGGGGCGGTCACTCCCCTCGCAGCAGGGGTTGATGGGTAATTGCAGTCGGACAGCTGTGGGGTCATGACCTTGGCTGGTGAGCCATTGACCCGATGCTGGTGGCAGATGTTGAGGGGTGCCTCTTGGGCTCGGCGCGCCCTCTGCGAGTTGACAGCTGGTTAGGGCTCCCTCCTCCCTACTCCGCCTATGTCCCTATGGTGGGGTATGCCAGGTCAGAAACTGCCATCAAGGTGGGGCAATCTGCTCATGTGGCTTCGCTTTCCATCTGAGAAGAAAAAGCAAAAACACACTGGCATGGTCAGTCAGATTTCTCTTTGTTTCTTCGCATTGTATGTCATGTGTGATATCTCATTTGAAAGTTACTCTTGCAAAGGAAAAATATCCACTTTTATACCACGTACATTATTTACTATGTACCCATTTATGTGCTGTGATGCTTCCCAAAACTAGTTCCCTGAAGTTATATACCTCTCTCGAGGGAACAACAGTGGTGCCTCCACAGGAGTTCAGATCAGCCACTATGGAGGCACTGTGTTAACTCTGAGAGACATAATAAACGTGCATTTGGCATACAGCATTGACCGACTTGAGACTCAGGACTCAGGTGCAGACGGAAATTCAGTATTGCACAGTATATTAAATATAGGCTCAGGGTCAAACAGTCTGGTTCTTTAACACAGGAGAGGATTGCAGAGCCAAGACAATAGGCAGAATCAGCGTCAATAACCAGGCAGTAGTCCAATAACCAGGCAGGCAGAATACAGTGCAAAGGAGTGGTCAAGATCACAATCAATAATTCAGAAATCACAGAGACAGACTTGCAGCTGGAACTTCAACTGAGGGCTGCTTAGACACAGAGAACTAATCAGAAAAAACTATCACAAATGAGACACAGGGGAGCACAGCATACGAGGGCGTGGGTACAAACAAGAGAATGAATGGCAATAAGTGCACGAAGAGGGGAGGGCAAGCTGGGAGCAGGAACAAAACAAAGACATGTAGAGCAAGGCAATAAAGGAGAAAATGTCAACAAATAGGAATTATTTAAAAAATGAAAAATAAAATAAATCACAGAACACTGACAAGCACAAAAGTTTTTTTTCTGGTTCAGGGCTTTGTTGCTGCAATGTGGCAAAAGATTCAACATTCAAAAGTACAGTGGTACTACCTTTATCAGTGAATCAAATATCACTGTAATGCTACATAGCACATATAACCCCCCTCCCACTCTGTCTCTATCATCCAAGTTTAGGTAAATGCTGACAGCAATTGTGATCCATGTCAGAGAACAAACAGACTTCTCATGAGCTGGACTATTGTCCTTTCTTTGTGATTGACAGCAGACTCTGAAAATAAATGCCATGTTTAGAGATATGGATGTAGATATTTTAACCACGCAACTGGTGAGCCTGAGGGCAAGTGGCTTCAGGCTTGGTTTTACAAGAATTCATAGCATGGAAAGGAGGCTCTGTGATTATTTGAAATAGTCGTGGTCTGTTTCTTTTGCACTTAAAGAAAGTCACGTTGAATGTATTTGAAGAATGAAGAATATTCTTCAAACAGAAAAAAAATTTGTGTTGGGTCTCCAAGTTACTAAGGAATATAGGTATCTCAGTTCATAAGAAAGTTAAACATTTAGAAATAATGACATTGGCTCACTGATGAAAGTTGTAGATGCTGGCTGGGAATGTTACTGCAGTATATCTATATCAGAATCCAAACACTGCATAAAATGACAATGTGTCAAGATCAGGGTCTCTGGCAAAATTGCAAGCAGTTGTTGCGCTATAAGCTGTAAATATATTCCTTATGGCGTTGATGTCTTGGCAAGCTTGAGAAGAAAACTATGTTCCTTCTTGATTAAAGAATGAAAAAAAACTTCATAGCATTATTTATCACATGCCTAGTTGGTATAGCTTATCAATTATGCGGGGAGTCCTGATACATTTAGACGCCCTAACTTCAGGCCCTAACTGTAGACTTGTTGAAAAAAAATATGGGTTGAGTGTTTGTGACATCATTTACTGACATTTCATGAGCTTGTAAAAAGCATTCTTAGTATGGGAGTCTTTTGAAAAGTGAGGTAACCATGACAAATCTACCAGTCAATGCAATAAGTGAACTGCAGTAGCTTTTCTTTTTGGCTGAATTTCAAATTCATTGAAGACCTCCACGTTGTTTTCAAAAATGACGGGAACAGTCTCATTTGAAGTTTAATATCATTCCATGAGTACCCTACCTTAGTGAAAGAGGGTTAGCAGTACTTGCATTAGGTATGTTCAATTACAAGTACCTACTAGCATACCCTGTGGGGAGGGGTGGCATGGCTCAGGATGGTCTAGGAATCAGAAGGTTCCTGGTTCGATCCCTGGCTCCTTCAGAGGGCAAATCAAAGTGTCCTTGAGACACTGAACCTCACGCTGCTCCTGATTTGCAGGTTTGCGCCTTGCATGGCAGCCTCTGTCATCAGGGTGAATGAGAGGCATAACTGTAAAGCGCTTTGTGTTGTATGACTAGTTATATAACGTGTAGATCCGACCGAGCAATCTGATTGGTCAATCAGATGTTTAGAATGTTCTCAAATGAGCAAGACAGCACGGGTAGCCTGTGAAAAAATACCTCATCACTGAAAATATTACTCCGCCTATCTTAGTTGCCTAGGCCATTGATTTAATTAATTTGTCAATTTGTTTGCATTTGTACATTGAAATGAACATTTAATAAATCAACGCATCTGTGAAAACTGTCATCTTTATTTCAGAGGTAAACTGATAGTGGCCTGAAAAGGTGATTAGCTAAAGCCCCGAAAGGTGAGGTTGAAATTATATAACTCTGTTCAGCCTTAATGTTACAGATTACTATTGTTACTTTTGCTGCTTAGCCACATTAAGTGGAGCTAACGTTAAATTGGAGTGACACGCCCCCAGCTGAAATGAAACATCTACTGGTGAGTTTATTAAAAGATAGATGTTTGTTCTGGCGCCGACACTTGAAAGCTGTTGCCTATATTTAAATAAAACCGTTTATGTAAGTTCGTTGTACAACCCCAATTCCGAAATAGTTGGGACAAAGTGTAAATTGTGAATAAAATCAAAATGCAATGACTTTCAAATCACACCAGCCAGTATTTTATTCACAATAGAACAGAGATAACATAGCAAATGTTGAAACTGAAAATTGTACCATTTTATCCACAAAATGAGCTCATTTCAAATTTGATGGCTGCTACAGGTCTCAAAAAAGTTGGGACAGGGGCCTGCTTACGATGGTGTAGCATCTCCTCTTCTTTTTAACACGGACTGGAGGCGTCTGGGCATTGAGGAGACAAGTTTCTTGAGTTTAGCCATTGGAATTCGATCCCACTCTTGTTTAATAGAGGCTTCCAGCAGCTGGAGAGTTTTTGGTCTCCTTTGACGGACTTTTCGTTTAATTATGCGCCAAATGTTCTCAATTGGTGAAAGATCAGAACTGCAGGCAGACCAGTTCAGCACACGGACTCTTCTACTACAAAGCCATGCTGTTGTAATAGCTGCAGTATGCGGTTTTGCATTGTCCTGCTGAAATACACAAGGCCTTCCCTGGAATAGATGTCGTCTGGAGGGGAGCAACCTTTACAGACCTTTCAGCATTCATGGTGCTTTTTAAAACATGCAAGTGTCCCAAACCATATGCACTAATGCGTCCCCATACCATCAGAGATGCTGGCTTTGGAACTGAATGCTGATAACAGGAGGGGTGGTCTTTCTCCTCTTAAGCCCGGAGGACACGACGCCCATGATTTCCAACAAGAATGTCCAATTTGGACTCGTCTGACCACAGGACACTTTGCCACTTTGCTACAGTCCATTTTAAATGAGCCTTAGCCCACAGAACACAGCAGTGCTTCTGGATCATGCTCAACAATGGCTTCCTTTTTTGCATGTAGAGTTTTAGGTAGCACCTGTGGATGGCACGGCGGACTGTGGTGACAGACAGTGGTTTCTTGAAGTATTCCTGGGCGCATTTAGTAATGTCAATGACAGAATCATGCCAGTGAGTGATGCTATGGCGTCTGAGGGCCCGAAGATCACTGGAATCCAGTAAAGCAGGCGTCACACTGTCCCGAAATTGACACCAGATGGCCATACGAATATTGAATTTCACGCGATGGCCCCGAACTTGGTCAAAAGCCAATCTACAGGCGAAGCAAGTACAATGCCTACAGAAGGTCACACGATGGCACCCGAACCACACACGAAGGCAACAAAAAGATGTGAATTTTTATTAAGTAGTTTACCCGCAGGACACACGAAGGCCACACGATGGCTTGCATATTTACTACAGAGTAATATAGTAAATTTACGACAGATTGCTGTAAGTTGCTGTAGTAAACTATTGTTTTGTTATGAACAAGAAATGTTATGATAAAAAAGTATGACGTTAAAAGCAACCAGTTCATTATCAGTTATCAGTTTCATGAATACGTTGTGCCTTATTTATATATATTTAGAACATGGCACTCTTAAATTCTCGATTCTGATTGGTCAATCGCCAAAATTCTGCGGTGTTTATTTCCAGAAGTATGACCGCTGCGCTGCTGTCCGTTGCTTGTAATATTAATATTTTAATATTTTAAATATTTTAGCCATATTCTAAGCGGGATAATGTATAGTGAGCTGTACGTCGGGGTTCTATTCCCCCGTCGGGAGTTATTTTTCAACAATCACCGGCTCACTATACATTATCCCTTACATGTATAATATACGTTGTGCCTGCTCTGTAGAGTTGCTCAGGACTGACTGAGGAAGATGCTCTGAGGCTGGCCTTTTATATGTCCACGTTACCATGACACGTGAAACGCTTGAGCTACTCAAATTCGGCTGTCTTCGCCGACACCGTGGTCCCATCTCGATATCATCGTACTATAATATGATGGCTACACCACGGCATTACGAGGGCTTCACTTAGTCATGTTGCCTTCCTAAAAAAATCGGGCTGCTTCTTGTTTCCTTCGTATTGTCTTCGTGAGGCAAAAAATGCCCGATGGCACCAATGATCACACAAAGTAAAGACGAAGATGACACGATTTGACAAGATGCCCTCACGATGGCCTTACTAAGGGCAAAATGGACACAGGAATTCAACAGGAAAATGAACCTTTGCGAGGTCTTCCGGCAATTTTTTGGCATGCGAAAGATTTTGCCACCGCTCACGAAGTTGCTGCCGGAGCCTGAGAAACTCAACTGGCGGTCATAAGATGGCTTAAGATGCCCTCACGAATGGCCCGATGTTTTTACGATCAGATCCAAATTTGAACATTTCCTTTATCGTGTGTCCATCTGGTGTCAATTTCGGGACAGTGTGACGCCTGCTTAAAGGTCTTCAGCCTTGTCCCTTATGCACAGAGATTTTTCCAGTTTCTCTGAATCTTTTGATTATGTTATGTACTGTCGATGATGAGACCTTCAATGCCTTTGCAATTTGACTTTTAGGAACATTGCTTTTAAAGTATTCCACAATTCTTTACACAAGCCTTCACAGGTTGGAGAGCCTCTGGCCATCTTTACTTCTGAGAGACCCAGCGTCTCTAAGACATCCCTTTTATAGTCAATCATGTTACACACCTGATGCCAGTTAACTTAATTACTTGCTAAATGTTCTTTCAGCTGATTCTCTTATATATTCATTGCTTTTTCAGCCCTTTTTTGCCTGTATCCCAACTTTTTTGAGACCTGTTGCAGCCAGAAAATTTGAAATGAGCTCATTTTGTGGATAAAAATGTAAAATGTCTCAGTTTCAACATTTGAAATGTTATCTATGTTCTATTGTAAATAACATATTGGCTCATGTGATCTGAAAGTCATTGCATTTTGATTTTATTCACAATTTACACTTTGTCCCAACTATTTCGGAGTTGTAGATTAAGATTAGCTGTGCTAGCGAGTCCTTGTCACACACCTGTTATCTTAAAAATGACTGAGATGTCGGCAGAAGTATCAGTCCATGAAATTTTTTTTTTTCCAGCGGATATTCTAGTTACAACATGATTGAGGTAGCAAAGCAGTTTTGTGTTGTGATGAGCGGTATTTTTTCAGTTTTGGGAAATCACAATGTCTAGAAAACATAAGCCCAAGTTGGCTGGCTGACAAGGACTAGTTAATGTCAGATCTCATGTATTTCCACTGAAACAGAGAGAATACTAGCAAAAAAAACTTTTGTATTTTGAGAGCAAAATGCCCACAGTATGAATACATTTTGATTATACATTTTATTTTGTTGGTAATAGTTGTATAATCGCATCATTACACGCGAGGGTGCGCTTGACCGTCATTATTGTCACTTCAGCAATGCTATCGAAACTCGGCGCAAGCGCCTCGTTCCTGGCCGCATCACGGTCGTGACAATAATGACAGTCAAGCACACTCTCGCGTGTAATAATGCTTAAAAAAGCGCTATATAACTGCAGTCCATTTACCCTATATTACATAATTTTCTATGTCCTTACATGACCATAAACTGCATGGTAAATATACAGTATGATATGAGCTCTGCCACATTCATTTGGATGTATTAACCCCAATGCATGGGATGAATTGTACTCAGGGTTCGTTCATAACATTAGCCTGTCAGTATGCTTTTGAGTGATAAATGCTTCGATAGTCTGGTGATCTACTTGAATCATAAGGCTTGACAGAGATATACGGACAACTAGCTAAAGCTAGCTAGACAAAATAATTACCAGTGTCATTACATAATGATGGAAACAAATAATACATGGTAATTACGTCTTGGTTGATGTTGTCATGGAAGACCACCAACAAGACAAAAGCGGAGGCTCTTGCCTCCCTCTCAGCTTGGTGGACTATCGACAAAGTCACTCATAGCGTGAAAGGCTACACTTCAGTCCCAGCCGTCTATGATGCCCCCATTATGCACCCATCGGAATATCAGTGTGTATGTAACTGCTTTGCAGTGATGATAAAGGCATTTACTCCTGTGTGTCTGTGCCATATCTCCTGTATCTTTAACCACCCACACTGCAGTCTGGAATGGTCCATGGGCGGAAGCCACTAGAATTTTGTAAATCACCATCTCAGCAGTCTGGTGCCCATTTTTGAACAGAGTGCTGATAATTTGGAAAAAAAAAAAAGTAGTCACCACTGAGGTAGCTGGAGGTGAGTCATACAACCTCATCTCCATAAGAACTGGGACTGGAGTGTAAAACAGCAAGCAGTATCTGTGAACCCCTTTTAACCAGTATTCAGTTCAAAAAAGAACTAAAACAAAGTAAATAATATTTTAACATGTCAATTTCTGTTTTTTCTCTTGAAAATATTAGGTATTTCAAAATGATCTCGCACCTTTTGGGGAAGTGGCGAACCTCAAACCATCTTGCTGGCAAACGACGATGCCTTTTTTGACTGCTCATTTTATACCCAATCAAAACTGAATGATTTATCACCTGCTCACCTGCTTAGCAGTAGAATCTTGCAAACAGGTTTTTTTTTTTTGGAAGAAAACTCAACTTTTCAATTCTTCTCACCCTTCTGTCCCCACTGGTTTGGAATTCGTTGGTTGCATCAAATTTAGAATTGGCAAATATATACTGAAATCAGTGCAGTTGATAAATATTTTTTGTTGTGCTGTTTTTCAACTAAATGTGGGCATAAGAAAATTTACAAATCAGTTCATTCTGTTTTTATTTGCATTTTACGTACTGTCCCAATTCTTGAGAAACTGAAGTTGTGCACCTGAAATATTTTAATCTGTCATTGTTGTGCAAGTTTTAGGCTATTGTCGTGGTTCTTCCCATATAGTTTTTCTTTAGCCGATGGCAAGCCGTCCATAAGTTGTCTGGGAAAATCTTGGTGTGAAACCTCAGCATTGGCAACTGGAGCTGCTAGATAGCCATCCACATCTTGAAAGACAAGTCCTGTTTGCCAGCTGGGATCATAAATTAGATACCTTATATTTAAAAATATAAGTTAAATCTATGGCTGTGACTCTGAACTGGCTAGTTGGCTAAATGGTCGCTATCGGCAGTAACCTGCTACAGAGCTTACCGCCTTAAATAATAGCCTTACTTTCACGGTCAGCTGAAGCGAGTCCATGATTCTTTTGATTGCACCTGCTTTCTTTGCACCATTATTTCATATCAACCAACAATTATCATTGTTAACTTCCCTACAATCCAATAAAATGTAAGCGGAAGGCCTAATCTAGCTGTACCCATTTTGTATTGCCTGAGGTTGTGAGCTATTCTAAATAAATTATGAGTGGGGAAACCCACCATTGTGATACAATATACCATTTTAAAGAAAATGACTGATGAAGAAATGCATCCTCTGCACTGTTGATTGATTGCTGCTGTGAGCTGTTTTGTTTTTAATCTTCAACAGGCTAACAGCAGGGACAGTAGCAGGGTAGCATGTCTAAGTGGTGAAGAGAAATTTGACCTTTTTAAATTGTGGGACATATCTTCAGTCTGTCCAGCATAGATGACGAGAATAGCTTTTGAACTGTGGAAGATTTTAGGTGCCCTATTGTATATGTGTCTTTTCACGATACTGGGTAACAAAAGTGTGACCTTGAAACAAGAAAGAAAACGCCGATTCATATTGAATTTTGAAAGTTGCCATCACTGCTTACGGGCAACGTCAATTGTACAATGAATTCATGCAATATTTTATAGGATGTTATTATGAAGCATAACTTTCATCACAATGGATTACGGTGGACAAGAAATGGGTAGGAATGAATCCATCACTGCATGATGAGAAATCATGTTATAATCCTAAAATATGAAATCGATGATGCAAATTATGTGGAAAAGTCATGGGAATAGCGGTCAGGAACGTCTTAACTTGAGGGAGGATGGTGAATTGCTGAACGATGATAAAGAGTAAGGATGGATTGAGACAATGTTTATCATAATTCCCTTTTCACTTAACAGTCTTTGCTGCATACTAAATTGTGGACACGAAAGGTATGGTTGCGGAAATCAGCCGACTCACAGCAGCACACGGGAAAACTTTTATTGCCGATAAAATGCGTGTACAGTCATTCTATAGGACATGAAAAATCATTAATTTGATGCGTATACATGTCAGTGATTCTGTTTTATATATCCTAAATGAGTGAAAAACACTTATTACAGAATATACATGCAAAATATATACCAATTTTCTTGACACAGAATAGCATAACACGGAACCCTCAAGAAGCCCATTGGAAAAGTATTGGTCGGACATTTAATAACATTGTGCTTTTGATGGTACTGGTTTATGTCAGAAATGCAAAGGTAAGAGTGCCATTTTGAAGTGAAATGCTTAATTGAGTAAATTTAAGCTTTCTGTACACCCATTTATATTAATATTTAGGATTGTTCTCGACGTAATTGCACATTTCTGGGGTTCATAATTTGGGCTTTTTTTCCGTTCAGCTGTTTTTGTCGCCGGTGACCAGTGTTTACCAAGGCCAGTATCTGACCCTTTAAGGCTACATAATATTACAATACATGTAGCTATTGAGCAGCATGGTGTACTAACACAAGGTTAGACTCATGCAGACAACAGACGGTGAGCCTTGCACTGGACTGCATTTACCGATAATATGTATACATGAGCTGCTCAGCCGACCGTGACGACTAATCCCTAACCACTTACTATCGTCTTTCTCACTTTATCCTCATGGCCTTGTAAGTAGTTAGATTTCTGTCTTTTCGCGAACAGTACTGAAGTTTTATCCTCACTATATCTCTTATGTGTGCTCATCAAAATGAACATTAATTGAAAGCATCAATCATTATCTGCTTATAATAAAACAATGAACAACAACTATCCCTGAAATCTTTCCAGTATTGTGAAAAGACACATATAAAAATGCCAGTGGCAGTGCATTCATTGGAAGGGGGTCTCTTGCAAATTAAGTTCAGCAAAGTCTGGGCCATCTACAAGTAAGTGTGATGCAGGGGTTTGACGCTGACAGAGATGGCCTCCTGATTCAGCTGAAAACTATTCAGTATATTATCCAGATTATTCAAAAATTAAATATGCGCACAGCAAGACATTGGACTAGGACCAGCACAGCAGTCGCATATACATTTTCTCATGAGGGAAAAAAGATGCTCTTTGTATCTTTGCAATATTGTTGCCATTGATTCTTCCTGATTTTCCCCTTTTGAAAGTATTCCTTTCCTTCACCAGCCCAACCGACACCTTCACACAATGGGATTTACATTTCATGCTCATATTCTCCCCGGTACTAGCTATTATCGACCAGTGAATTATCACTCATTTTTTATGAGGACTTACATGAAAGCCATTTACGCGAGCTTTGTTCTGCAAGAGCCTCAACTGAACAGTCAAATTAATAGTCAAAATATAGAATTACAGCACTTTATATTCCACATTAGCACATTAATATTACAGGTTTTGTAATTCATTGCTATATAAATGTGTTAAATAGGAATTCAGTGTCCTTACAGAACACATCCATTCCATAAATGAATACATGTTCCTTATACGATTTAATCTATGCGGTCCTGAATGAATTGCATTGAATTGGGAATGAATATCCCATGTACGTCAATCTCAATGTTGTATTCTTTCTTATGGAGATGTGAATCTGCCCACATAATTGCTGACTGTGCACTTGCTCTATAGAACAAATGTGATGTTCACGAATCAACTGCGGCAGCAGAGTACAATCCAGTGGGTAGTATATTGACAGCCTTTATGTTAATATGGGGACGGAACCCCAGAAGAAGAGGTAGGGATGGAAACCCGGATCAGGATAGCGCAGTTCAGTACAGATGTTGTGGGCAAAGCTGAGCTGTCAATCTCTGGGCTATCGCTTCAGGGATAACAGCCAGGTGGAGTACACACTTCGCCTGCACCAAACTGTCCCACAGGAGGATGGAGTAACTTGAGGGGAACTCGGTTCCAATCCTGAAGACTGCAGAAGTATTGGGAGCTTGTTCCTTACCACCTGGACAGCAGAACAGACTTGGAAGAGTTAACAAGAATGCAGTCCTGATCCTGGACCCTGATTTGGCTTGGGAGCTTGTTCCTATTAAGCTAGGCTGATGAACTGACTTGAAGTGGTTAACTTGAACGCGACCCCAATCCTGGACCCTGAGTTGGCTTGGAAGCTTGTTCGAGTTAAGTAAGTTATGAGGAAAGCTTCCTGGAAATAGCTGTCACTAAAGAACATGTTACACTTAACAAAGACGAAGACTTTCTACAAGGAATACTGGCTGGTTAAAAGGCAAATTGCAGTCCAGCTACACAAAGCACGGGACTCAAATACCCATCACTTGGTCATTAGAGAAAAAACATGAAAGGAGAAGCACCTGGGGAGCAACAAACACGCGAGACATGAACCAATCAAAGGAGACATACTTCTAATAGACACGCAAGTTGCTGAATAAGAATAGACACGAAAGGTATTCACATGAGGTTTGTGATAGGACGTAGTGATTAGCAATGTGATTTGATGCTGTCATTACTGTTTCTTAAGTAAAAGTACTATATATTAAGATTTTAAAATATGTGGTATTGTTAGTTTCAAAAGTCAAATTGTTTAGGGGCCAAATAGCCATCATAACAAAGATCCAGGGCTTATGAGTTACTGCTCTACTACATTACTTTTCTGTCAGATAGTGTGGCTAGACGATACGTCTTTTTTTGCTCGTCAAGATTTGGCATTTACTTCAAACTTCTCGTCTCACTGCAGGTTGTCATTACTTTTAGTAGATTTTTGGGAGCTTTTTGTACATATTGACATTCTGGCGGACACTTTCAAACTGGGCCCCCCTTGGACACAGACCAGGGAAGGATGATTTATCGTCTGAAGAGAGGTCAAATAATGTGCAGTTTCATTTTTGCTGCAATATTTATTCAGTGGATTTATAGCCGACCTACCAGTGGCACAAAGTTTGAGAACACTGCCCATTCTTACACTTTTGAGGATACTGTTGGTGTTCAGCTATCTTGAGTTGGAGAATTTAGCATTGCAGTTTTGGAGAAGGTCTCAGACTTTGTTGCTGTAGCCTGCCTCTGGCATTCTGGCCTGATCAGGTGTGACGGTCCATGTGCTGCTGCCTCCTCTGTTGGGAATTTATGCTGGATACTATATGTGCTCAATTCACCTTCATTTCCTAAAAATCACCCTAATGACCCCTCATCATCAAATCTATCCCTCATCCCACCGGATTGGGCCAAAACTCAGCATTGATAATCTGTCATCTGGCAGTGTCAAATAACATGAGATTCGACATCAAATTCAATGACAGTGAAATATGTAACGGTTTGTCATATGCTAGATTGACAGAGGACTGAGAGTGAACAGATGTGCGAATGCTGTAGTGAAAGAAATTACAAGCTGTGTTGATGTGTTGATTGATAAACGCACACACGTACACACACACACACACACACACACACACATATACATACATCATCTGCCCATGGGTCCACTGCACATATATCACCCGTCATGTGTGCATCAAGCCAAAATTTATTTCTGTAAAGGACCACTAGGGGGTGCATTTTCTTCATTTACAGGGCTGACAGGGTGGGGGCTCTAACATGGAGCAGTATGGTTGTATGCTTGCCCTCTATTTCTCTTTCCAAATAGCAATTAAGACTTTTTCCGAGAGAAAATGGAAAAGAGGCATTTTTATTCCATAAACAACTTGTACACAAGAGTTTACAGGCTTTTTGGACCGCAAGTCTGTTGTCAGTCCTGTACGTTACTTTAAGTGCTTGTGAAATGAAAGTTCTATGAGAATCAACATACAAACATACAGAGAATGTTGTGCATTTGTGGGGGCCTGCTCCAGTCTGTTTGACTGCCTATCTATGTGTATAGAGGGGCTTTTATATCCTTTGTGAGTAGTGAGGTGTGTTTTCAAATGAGCTAAGGTGCCACACATGGATCCATTCCCTCTTTCTTCCCACCTCCATTGCATCTCCCTGGTTCTGTCTCTTAGCTGAACTCTCCCTGACTTGCCTGGGCACATATAAACACACACACACATAAAATAATGCCATGTGTACTCTGCTGTTTCAATCAAGCAAACCCCGAGGTTGTATGATAGGGCTTTACAAGCTGCAGAGAGCGCCTGAATCATTCACCGAAGCTGTCGTGAGTTCAGTCAATTTCAGCTGGGCAATGGCATTATTGCTAGGACTGGTAAAGCTGTAATAAGAATTATGGCTTGAAATACAGACGGTATCATCTGCAGTCACATAAATTATTGAATAATTTTCATCTTGCGTAAAGGATAATTTAAAAAAAATCACATAGGATTAGAGCCTTTAGCCTATTGAGGTTGACAGGAGGTCCTTACCCTCTACAGACCACATGTCACAGTCCAGTGGCTTTCGGGATTGGCCTTTATGGGTCATGTGCACTTCTCAATCTCCTGGTCGATGGATTGTGCGCTAACCAGTCCTAGCCTTGCCCTTTTGTGCTCTGACAGTACGGAGTTGCTTGTGTGACTGATAGAAAACGCAGAAGTGGAAAATCCAAGAACAGAAAGCAAAAATCCATTCCAGTATTTTGCTCAAGTCAGCTGGACTCGTCATTTAGCTCCATTCCACCATCAGGAGGTGGAACTAATCAGAGAAATCAGCTGGATGAAGTCATGGGTGGAAGACAAATGTGGCAGGACTTTTACTTTCTGACCCCTGAATTTTCCACCTCTGAGAATAGGCTCTGGAGTGAGAGAATCAATGATCAGAGTTTATCAATAATAAATCAAACCCTAAGCATTCTCTTGGGCTATCATGTCGTTAACCTCCATAATGATCCGTGAGAATGACATTATTATTATTACTGTTGTTAATATTATTATTATTGTTGTTATTACTTGAAACATAAGCCCGTGCTATGCATGGAAAATATAAGCTTAGCAGATAAATACTGCATTATTACTATACGTTGTGTATTTCTTTAGTTGGTGGTTGATTATGTTTTAAAATGTTGTCTGCTAGAGCACATGTACTGGATGTGGACTGTCAATACGCGAAAGGACAGCTCTGTACGTGCTTACATGACAAACTGTATAGGGTAAAGGAGAACCTTGCTTCCTTCAGATGTAGTAGATTATTATTATTATTATTATTATTATTCATCCAATTCCTTTATGCATGGTAACTGGTGGCATATTAAATGAATATTTAACAAATTAGGTTGTAAAAACAAAAATACAATGGCAATAAGGCAAACTATAATAGACCCCCAGCCAGTCATATAGATATTCTTTATCTCAGTACATGCTGGGGATCGCTTAAGTGGTAGTATGTAAGGGTATAAGTCAGTGACTGACATTAGGCCTGTGTTTTAAGCCAGTGTTTCATTCCTGAGGGAATGTGGGGATGAGCCTGGTGCATGCTGGGAAGGAAGGTAGAGTGAAAACATCCCCGCCCTGCGCACAGTGAAGGCTGGCAACAGACTGCCCCATGGGGACATTACCTGACTAATTAGCTTGGTTTCCGAATTAAGAACTCACCGCAACAGCCCCAGGGAGAAACGGCTGGAGATGACAAACAACGACAGTTCTCCGCAACACGGCGCCTCTGTTCCTTTCTTTCTCTCTCCTTCCCTCCCTCCCTCCCTCCCTCCACTACTCTGTGGGCTGTAACTATTTTTCTCTCTCTTCCACAGGGCACGTCAGACCCCCATTGTGCTGTCTGGGATTTTGGAAACCCGTAAGTCGCAATGCACCCACTGTATGTAAAAATAGTGCAATCATATTCTAATGCACACACATGTTCACATATACATGCTGAACAACGAAAGAAGCACTTTAATATTTGAACATAAATATTAATGTTTTATTTACATGACAATTTTGACAAAAAGTCTTAGCACGTATTGCAGGTTAGCAATGTGGCCATTTTTCGCTCAAATGCTGCTAGACCGATTGTATTTTTAGCTGCCTGTGTCCTGCAGTCAGCACAGGTCACGTTGCAAGATCTTTGCTATAAATATGTCATTCTGTCTGCTGGCATCACTCTGTTTGTCTGCATATAGCTATTCTATAATGAAATTAAGTCTGTAGATGAGAGATCTTTGATACAGCCATCCCAAATGTAGTGCAACAATCCTCGGACAGTCCCCAGCTTCTGATGGCTTTTTTAAAGGTCTATTGTGTTTAATTTTAGCGGTCATCTTCTGAACAAGTGCTCTCAAAGAGCAGATGAGTACTGGCCTTTCGTCCTGGTGAAAGCTGTGTTCCCCTGATCTGACTGCTTTCTCCCTTCAGTGCTCATAAATGCTGCATTTGCTATCATCCCATCCGGAATGCACAAAATTTGACAAAACACCACGTAATCGCTCATTTGTATTTCTTTTGTTTTCAAGCATACATACAAACACCTGCGGATACACTGCAGTGTGCAGTGATGATTATACACCATCACTTTTGTCTAAAACAGGTCCTAATACATTACTTCTTGAAAGGTGTTTCATATATATTACATTGCAAGGTGTTGCAAATTTCTTTTTTTTTACTTTTTCATAGCCTGAATACATGTTTGAAAGCTCATTCCATAATTGATGCTAACATATTTGTTTATACTGATTTGAGGCAAAATTATTCTGCAAAATTACCTCTGATGGTCAGTTGTTCCAGTATATAAGGTGATATGAATTTTGAGCAGTGTCACAGACCTAAACACGATGGCATGACGGAAGGAGCTCTCTGAGATTGTTTGCAGCTGCATTGTGGCCTTACATGATACTGAAGATGTTAAATGTTGCCATGGTACTGTAAGAAACACCATCAGTTTGCTGAAAACCAGTGGCGTGATGTTCGATATCTGTGTATGACAGGTAAAAATAAATTGGCGGTTGACAGCATGACAACTCCGCAATGATATTAATAGCGCAAGAAGTGAAGAGATGAAAGTATCAAGACCTACTATTTCCAGACGCCTGTGTGAAAATGGTCTGATTGGTCCCATTGCTGCCAAGAGCAGGCAACATCAAATAAAGACTTCAGTTTGCCAGGAAATTCAAGGATTAGACACCAGTGGACTGGCAGCAAGTTCTTTGGACCAATGAGTCAAAATTTTACATTTTCCCACCCATAGGCAGAACTTGTGTGTACCGTAGAGTTGGAGAATGTTTGAAAATGACAGTTTAACCCCTTCAGTAAAACATGGAGGTGGTAGTATTATGGTCCTGTCTTCTTGAAAGGAGCTGATGATTTCATAAAAATCACAGAATCATGGATCAAAAGAAGTATCACAGCATCCTTGTGAGGCACACATTGCCATCTGGAAAGGGACTGATTGGTCGGGGATTATACTTTAATTTCAAGAAAATAATGACCCTAAACACTCCTCTAAGTTGTGCAAGAATTATTTCAGTTGGAAATAAACATCTGGTAACATAAAAGTTACAACTTTGCCTGCTCAAAGTCCAGACCTTAATTGAATTGAGCAAATCTGTAGAAACATTAAAAGAATCTCTTTGGAATGAACTTCAAACCATATGGAATGGTTTAGCTCGTGAGGAAATAAAAAATATGCGAACACTACGCCTGAAAGATTAAATGCTGTAATCTAAGCAAAGGATGGCCACAATAGATATTGACTTTGTCTCTCAAAAAGACATTATTATTTTTGTTTTCATTATATATTGTTATCTGCTTACTTATTTTCAACAATATGATCCAGTGTTACATGAAATAAATACTTGAATAGCACTTGGCTTCTGATTTATCTTTATTTTGTTAAGTGTATAATCATCACTGCACACTACAGTGGTATACATGCAGACTCGTGCACAGACATGCACTCACCTAAGCACATATAATGCTAAATGCATCATTATCATTCATTAATTCCGTTATCCTTGTTGCATTTCTAAATGCATTACTGTAATGTAATTGCTTAGTTGCAAGTGCAACTGCAGATTCGGTTTCGGCATTGTGCCGTGAAGCTGTGCAGAGTTGCCTCATAAAGTGACCTCATAAAGTGACAGATACAGTCAGACGAGTGGTAAAGTCAGCGGAGTGGAGGAGGTGATATGGTTGGATGACTGTGCCTTCTTTTCTTGCGAATATTCTGGAGTGTACAAAGCTAATGTGGCTAGAGGTTTCAGCAAACTGCGGCATTTCATATCTATTTAACTCCGTGAAGGGCTAAGGGTGAGGGCGGATGGTTGGATTGCTCTCTATGCGCGTATTTGGCAGGGAGAGCGAGGGGCCGCATTGGAAAGCAAGAGAAGGGCAGAAAGGACAGATAAATATGTGAAGAGGCATCTGGCTGAGATATTGCGGTGTGTGTTAGAGAGAGGGAAAGAGAGACGCTCAAAACTCCCAATACTAATGCCTTGCTCTCCTCTGACGCTGCGTGAAGTGATTGCAAGTAACCCAAACCTCCAGACAGCAGTGCATTAGACAAACTGATTTTTGGATTTCAGAAAGGATGGTCTTCCGCATGGTACAGACCTGTGTGGGCTTCTGCTTCTTGGCAGACCCAGTTGTGCATTTCCTACGTAAGCACTGGTGGGCCCGGTACAGCAAAACCTTGATTTGAACGAAAATAACATCCTTTAATTACTCAGACAGAAACCCCTATTTAAAAGGCGCAGAGTCAATTAATGGAATAACAGATTACCACTCAGACTAAATTAAATTCAGAATAATTAAAACGGTGGATGTGAAAGGATGATTAGAATTCTGTCAGATATGAAAGAATTAGATTCATTGGCAAATGAAGTGAAACTACGCAAAATATCTCAGCCCTTGCGTAAAGGTCTTTCATAAAGCCTGGTGTCTGTCCATATTAAAGAAGTACTGTTCGATATCTATTTTCACAGATTTATTTTTCTATGACTAAACCTGGAGGTGCGGCAGAAGAACTGGATCAAAGATTCAATTTAGAATCTCTCCCCCAGCCCTGAAATGGCTCTGCATATACTCAGTCGCGCATTAAAAGTGCACAATGCACTTTTTTCAGACATTGTTAAAACGCGGTCATTGATATTCCAGATTGCCGAAATATTTTCCCCTTCTTTTGTGTGTTGCAGTGCATTTTCAGAAAATTCCGTTTTATTTAATATACTCTGTCAAAGGAGCTCTGGTGTGCTTGTAATTGGTGTCTGAACGCAGTAACTCGTGCTGTGGGGTTTGTGCTTCTGTAGGCTTAATTATGGATAACAATACAAGCTATTGTTTTTATCATTTACGCTGCTGCATTGTTGTGCCTCTTCTTGCTAAACTGGTCAGACACAAAATCTTAAGCCAAGGCAGTTGTAGTAATACAGGCCAGGAGCAGCTATTCTCGCAGGATCTCACGTGATCTCAGCACAAAGGCAGCTGACGGACTTCAGGTTGTACATTGTAAAACACGCTGAGGCATTTAATCCTGGAACTAGAAGATTTTGTTCCTTAACAAGTCTGCTATTTGCCTCTTCTCTCACAATATTTATCATCATTTCAGTTTGATAATAATAATAATAATAATAATATGTTAATAAAAATTGAGATTCAAAAGGTACTGTTTTTCATTCAGCCAGCTCATCTTTTTTGTTTAATGTAGCTACAGTTCTGTGATCAGTGTCAAATCAGCACACAGTTGTTCAACTATCCTGTCCATGATTCTGTTTGAAATACATGTAAGTTCTGTAGAACACTTTAAAGGTTCATATGATCAGTGTCTGAAAATCACCCATCTACTGAAAGAATCAGGTGGCATAAAACATGCACTGGCTAAGGGAACTGAGAAACAGCAGGAAAGGGAATTTGTGATCATAGGCCAGTGCAGCTAGCTGAATTTTCCTCTCTCACTTCCCTTCTTCCCTTTTACTTCTTCAGTTTCTTAGTTTTTCTCAATATCCAACACAGTCTCGTGCCAACTCTTTATATAATGACATTACCTGAACGAGCATCAATATACGACAAAAAGTAGGCTTTTGGAGTCTTTATTAGGTGTTTAGGGTCAGGGTTCGGGTTAGGATAAGGGTTAGGGGTTAGGGGGTCGGGTTTTGTTTTAACACTGGTGTCAAATAAGCACACAAAAAGACTCCTTTTTTGTTTTATATCGACGCTTGGTCAAGTAGCCTCAGTATGTGATGAGTCGGGACGAGACTGGGCTCCAATATCACCCAATCACCTGCCCTGTACCACCGCCCCATCCCTCCTTCAATCTCTCTCCTTTCATCACTCTTTCTATCTATCTGTCTGCCTCTCTTTTCATGAGTAAGCTGTTTTTTGAATCTGGCAAAACTGTAAGGATACTCCATTTTGTTTGAGTTATTGTGCCTGTGTCTGTAATGATCATGACATAGTTTTATCAGGGGCGACTTAAATTGAAGAAAATCTATTTGAGTAGACATAGCATAACAAAGGAAAATTGATAAATGCTCCAGAACAGTAATTCTCCCCTCAGTCTGTGGGAAGAAAATCACAGGTCATTAGAGGAATGCCCATATGGGTTAGGTGATAGTATTTGTTTACTGTTGCTCGAGGCTCTGTAATCTTTTCTGCAGAGGGAGCAGAACATTATTACAGTTCTGTGTGGTTCTAATTGTATCCACATGCCAGTTGGGATTTTACAAGCGGTCAGCTCTTTCTACTGTGGCTGCCTACCCGTCTGTTTGGAGTCAGTTTGTTGTTTGTTTGTAGTCTGCGCTACAAAGCTATGTATTTATAAAGGCAGAAATAAATAACTGCCACTGAAAGAGAGAGAAAACACCAGCTTCTCCAATGTGCTGTCATCTCAAACGTTTTCTACAATGTTTTAGTACTGAACATAACATGTACTTAACACCAGCAGAGACACACACACACACACAACCACACATTCAAAGATACACTCAAAAACACGGCTAGGTCTCCATGTACAGAAAAAATTGATACTTTGGATCAAAAAGAAAGTATTGCATCAATTTGTTACATGTGATTTTAAAAAAATTCTAAGCTTAATTTCTTTTTTGAGCAAATCGACTTTTTAGAAAACGCAGAAACTTACATTTCTTTAGATTTGATCAAATAGAGTTCTCTCTTCACATAAATGTTGACCCATGATCACGTTATACTGTGTACAGACGTAAAATGTCATGAAGAATTCATGACCGCTGGAGCCTCCATGCAGGAGTGAGGTCTACTGAGCTGTTAGTCTGAGAGGGTCTAAGGCCGACACAATGCTATCCTGGGGTACATTCTTCAAAAGGATCGTTGCTAACCATGTTAGCAACTTATGTAGTCTGACCATTTACAATCAATGGTTCCAAGTTAGCATTTGTGCTTTTAGGAAGTGTACCCCTGAGCTATGAACCTCAGTGTGGGAGCCGTCTGCTCTTTTGATTTATTCATTTATTTTATTATTTTACTCTTCCTTTTTTCTGCGGGGGGTGGGGGTTTACCGAACGAAGCCATGCCCTTCGTAAAAAATGTTGACCAAATGAATGCTCCTTTGGTCTCTCTAGTTCCATTTTCCTTCAGATTTGCAAAATATTTAGATGAGAGGAATAGCCAGACGATCAAAATTAGCTTTTAAAAATGACAAGTGTGTCTGTGTGCATTTTCATTGGTTTGCTTTCAGGTTATTCCCGAGTATCTCCATTGACTCATTTTTATCTACAGTACATCTTGACCTTGCTTTGCCTCATCTCTCGCCTTCTACTTTCACTTCAATGCCAGCCACCTGTTTTTGCACTGCTCTTTGTCAGCATTCCTCTCCTCATCCCTCATCCTCTCTCGGCCCATCTTTCGCTTATTCTTCTCCTTCGACTGATGCAGTCGAGTTTGTGCTGCTCTGCCTCTTTTCTTTTTCTAGCAGAAGGTCTTGTAATGATATTTGTGTGGGAGACCTCATTTGGTTTTTCTAAGCCTTTAGGTTTACCTGCCCTTTTCCGCAGAAATCTCCATCATAGCGCCGCTAAAACAAGGATCAGGCTGCATGGCCCTGGACGATTGTTTGACGTCTTTACAAGAGTAAAATAAAGAAAGGTAGAACCAAGAATAAACTTAACATGCTGCGCACGCTTCTGCCAGTTTAAATAGGTTTATTTAAATATACTGAATAGATTCCTTTGATAAAAGCCTTCAGAATTCTCTCCTCAGCACCCTTGCGGTTTCGATTCCTCTGTGTTTGGATCTGTTCATGTGCGAGTATCCATAAGGGAATGGGCTGAAACTGAGAAAGTAGATAATCAAGCTTTTCAGTTCTCAAACTGCGCATTCTTTAGAGAACTTTGGCATTCTTTTACTAATCAAATAACAGACAAATTGCCGACTGCCATGTCCACTGGCTATTATGTGTGAACAAGAAGTGGCACTCAAAACTTCTTCAAACACATCTCCTCAGCCAGATCATCATGTTTTCACTGAGATACACTGGTTATTACGATGTTTACTATACCCACAGAAAAATATAAGCAGAGAAACCTGACTGTAAATGACCCAGAACAAAATAAACATTGATTTATTGATCGGTCGATTGATTGACTGCTTCAGCAGCTTTGGAAAAGCCCCATTATTCAGTACGTCAGAGTGGCAAAACAGTAAAATCTATAACAGCACTAGGATTGTGAAGCCATCATCATATAAAATCAATCATCCATTATAATGGATGAAGTAGGCATGATATATGGGCATGCCGGACATTTTTGCAATTGATGCCGATTGTTAAGCTCTCGTGTTGTTTTATGGAGCACTTCTAACAATGTGTGATTCAGACTCAGAGCCTGCAGTTCTCCTCAGCATTGTAATGGACTGGTCTTGCTTGAGGTAAAAGGGAGCGAGTGAACCTGTTGTTTTCTTTATCCCTCTGAATGTAGGGGGCTCTAGCGTGCGACAGCTATTTCAACGTTCTGAGCTGCATTTTTATGTCAGCGGAGGGACAGAATTAGAGTAGGGCGAGAGCTCAGATCATTACAGTAATTAAAGCCCACTTTGACGTTTCCTCCTACTGTTCAAGATTGGTGCCTGATCAGGGCAGAATGGGACCGGTGTCTGTCTTGGGATTTGGTGGCTTTGTGAAAATCCACGAAAGAGGGCAGCTTGCACTGCTATCCCTCTCCCTCTCCCTTTCCCTTTGACGCATTTCAAGCACCGCTGGCTTATCCAACAGCTGCAAACAATTTACCTACCCCATCTTCGAGGTTGACCTCTCCCATCAGTTGTCACGTTGTTACAGCCCAATCTGGAGTTGAGCTGCGCACAAAATCAAAGGTGGGTGAGAATCCTCTCTCTCGTCCCCAGAAAATGCAGAGGTACGCAGTATACGCAAAAATGATTTACAAGTATTTATTATTTTGCTTGAAAGCAGTTCTATTTTTAAAAGCATCAAGTCTCCAGAGGTGGCTATGCCAAAATAACAAAAAAAGAAAAATCTAAGACAAAGAAACAAAATTACGAACCTAACCAGAGATCAAAAGACATTGCACTTCCCTACAAGAAAAAACAAATCAAACCAAAATGACACCCAATCCTTACAGCTCTTGCAACAGGTTCACCAAATGCTCATTGTACGCACAGAGAGAGCCATCTGGTTCATCAGATACCCTTTACGCACAAGGAGATCGCGCCAGCATCCATTTTCTGGTACTGAGAAAAGGAAATCTCTGTTCTTGCCGTTGCACAAGTCTTTATCATGACTGGTTCCGGGGACCAATCACTTAGCACCATCAGTTGAATCATCAGAGAAAGGCACTAAAACACATCTAAATGATGGGCAACCCTCCCCAATATACATCCATGGACGTATAAAAATGTGTACATATAGCACAGGAAGCTCGATCTGAATGAAATGTCCTGATCTATACACCACAATGTGAATGAGATACCCCAATCTGACTGAAAATCTAAGCCAATCGAACGAGGTGGTGTAGTCCTTTTGATGATTGATTTGATGGTTGTGTAAATGCTTGACAGAATTTCCTTCTGCATTTGCAGCTTCCTGTGCATGTTCATTTCATGCAATTCAAAAAACGCAGTCCCACCGAACCAAATAGCACGCACAACTCAAAAACACTGATAATTTCAGGCGCGCGGTAAAAAAAAAGCAATTCTCAAAAAGATAACCAGCACTCACAGTCCGATTAAAGGACAATTTAATAGACATAAAATGCACAGAAGCAGCAAGCGGATGTTTCGACTCACAGGTCTTTTTCAACGTTGTTCATTTCATGCAGTAATGCCGTCGAGATGTATTATGCGAGGCTGACATGACGTGTGCAAGTGGGCAGTAGAGACAACTTTTTAGTGTTTCAAAGTAGTCAAATGACTGGATGGGTGAAAAACAACTTGCAGTTTAATCAAGTTAGGCAGAAGCTAAATGAAGTGGGAGCAAATAAAAAAAATATTCCATGCCTTTAAACCAAACAAATCGTCTTAGCTAAATGATCCTCTCTGAGTCATTACTTCTTCTGAAAGGACAGAGTTGATTTGTTTCCCAATGAAAAATCATGAATTTAGCAGCAGGTCGGGACTCTAGAAGAAATGACAATGGGGAAGATGGTTCAATTCAGTCATTATTTGCAGCATTACTTGAAGAAAAATGATCAAACCTTTTCACAAATGAACTAAAGCATGTGTCTGAGTGTATTTATACTGATTTTTTTTCTCTCGTTTGAAATGATGTTTAAAAGAAGGCCTCACACTATCCATTGAAATTTAGAAATTCCGAATGCTACATTTAAAGGTGTTACATGACCACTTGTTCTCATAGCAGCTTGCCTTGCTAGACTATTCTCAGTGGTAATGCAGCCTCGTTGCCTATTTTATTGCAAGGCAATTAAATGTCTTATTTCTTTATTTTGTGCGGCATTTAATCTCTTCCACCTAAGATTTGCCATCAGAGATATTACAGCCCTGCTCTCACCTCGCCTTCGAGCGCTTTATTTCTCCAAACCTGTTCTCATGTATGTTTCATGTATGTTAAAACCTCTTCCGTTCCAGAGTTGCCTTTGGAGGGATCCTGGCACTACTCTCACCTCACCTTAATGTGAATTACATCTCCAAACCCGTTTCCTAATTACCAACTAAATGTTAATTTGTTCAGTTGCAAGAATCAATCCGTATCCATTTCCCCTCATCTTGCATTTTTTTTCATTGCAACAATTATAATGCATTTTCCACATTATCCACATTAATGGTAGACCTAACATAAAACGTCAATGTCTTACGAAGCTTCTGAATTCCTGCAGCTCAAAAATGTTTTTTTTTTTTTTTTGTCTGCATTCGCGTCTGATTGGCTTGATAGAAAATCTCCCTGAAAATGCAGTTTTGCAGACTCAGGTCTGTGTGTTAAGGCTGCTCATGTAAAAATAAAACTCTGGCCACAACCAGTGATATTACCATAACGCAGGTTAACAATCAACCTATTTCTGAGTAAGAATCAGGTAATAGATTTAATTAATCTACAAAGCAAATGGACTTTCAATAAGTTGCGTTGCCATTAACAATTAAGCTTTGTGTCCACAAGGAAGGCTGCAATATGAGATTGCATAGACGGTAGTTAACTGAAATTTCTCGAAATTCCATCTTGAAGTAGAATGTAATGCAGTAAATGCTGCTGAAGGTGAAATTAAGATAAGGTTTAGATTTTGTTTAATTAAATAAATGATGTTTCAGAAGCTAGACTGTAAAGACCTCATGAATGACTTTGCTACCTTGAAAGTTTGACGCATGGCATGCATATTAAATGATCTCAAATGCGTGCCATGGGTTGAAGTTTCCCAATACACTGATAACCAATTTACTCAATTATTTGATCACCAACGCTTTGACATAGGAAGTGTTGGTGATTTAATAAATTATTATCACTTGGCGCGGCAACTAGTGTGCAACTATGCTTCCCTGCAAATGCAACCTGTTTTTTGGAACGCTGAAAACATTGGGATGAAGCGCAATCTTAAAATAGATTAGGTTGCACTGCTGAAAAAAATCCTAGCACGGGAGATGGAATTCAGAGAAAGCACTGGGTTAATTGATTTTTTAAAAAATTATTATTATTTTATTTTTTATTTTTTGCATTCATATAATATTACTATTAGGTATGTTGTCAATGCAGCCTGTCAGTGATCTGTCATTTCTTAATACTTTCTTGATAGTCACATGCTTATATATTGGTCTTGAATATTCAGTAAATAAATTGAGTGATTATTACTCAAGCGATAGTGTACAGCAACAGCTTGAAAGCAATTATGATTTTAAGGGTGAGAGGCTCATGGTAAGTCATTTGAATATCCCGTAACACCGGCGTTACTGCCAGGGGGGATGTTAGGCTTTAGGAAGTTAATTTGTTCATTTGCGGGGATCAATGACAAATTACTGTCCATTACCCCTCAGCTATTGTTCATTGGAATAATTATCACGCATTTCCCTATCCACATAAATAGTGAGATAAAACGTCAGTGTATTTCGAAGCTTCTGAATTCCTGTAGATCACAAAACGGTATTTTTTTTTCTGCGTCAGGGTCCGATTGGCTTTATACGCCTCAGAAAACGTTTTTAAAAATGCGATTTTGCCAACTCAGGTCCGTTTTTAAAATGTACTTAGGTTAAAATAAAACATTGTCTACAACCAGTAACATTACCATAATGCAGGCTTACTCTCAACCTGTTTCCGATCAAAAATCAGATAATTAGTTGAATTAATTTACTGAGCAAATAAGCTACTAATAACCTGCGTTGCCATGAATGATAAAGACATTTAGCTTTCATGTAGGAAGGCAAAAATATGAGATTGCATGGACGGCAATTTACTGAAATTTCTCGAAATTCCATCTTGAAGTTCAATGTTATGTAGTAAATGCGCTGAGGATCATATATTGATAAGGTTTAGATGTGGTTTCTCATTAATTATTTAGATAATTGCCATTGATACAATCTCATTTTGTAGCCATCCTACAACTTTCCCAGAAGCTGGAATATAAAGACCTCATTAATGATTTTGCTAACATGAAACCTTGATGCATGGAATGATTTTAAATGCATGCCATGTGGCAAAGTTTCACAATGCTCAAATGACCAATTTCCTAAATTATTCAATTACCAAGACTTTGACATTACAAGCATTTGTAATTTAATAAATTATCATCATTTAGCGGCAACCAGTGAGCAACTGCAATTCCCCGAAAATGGTGCCTATTCTTTTCAATGCTGAAACTATTTTGATTAAGTGCAATTTTAAAATAAATTCAGTTGCACTGCTGAAAAAAATCCCAGAACCGGAGATGGAATTCAGGGGTAATACTGAATTATTATTCTTTTTTCCCCTCATAACTGCAATATCACTATTATGTACATTGCCAATGTAGCCATTCAGTGATCTCTGTCATTTCTCAATACTTTTTTAATAATTACAGACTTATCTATTGATCTTGATTATTCAGTAAATAAATTGTGTGATTATTATTCAAGTGATCTTAAACAGGAACAGCTTGAAAGCAATTATGTGTTTAAGGGTCAGGGGCTCACGGCACATCCTTGAAAATCCCGCAACACCGGCATCACCATTAGGGGGACGTTGGGCTTTAGGAAGTTCAATCACAATCCTGACACCTTTTAACAAAAGACTGCGAAATAACAAACAACATAAGACTGTGCAACCTCAGCCAACTTTCATGGTTATCATATGTGGCAGGTACATCCAAACAGAGGATGGCTCTGTAGGAATGATGGATGTGAGATCATGTGCGCCTCACATGATCTATTCAGATGGTATGCTTGGTATATGTAATCGCACACATCTACCCAATCACTTTATGTTTAGCTCATGTAAACTGTTTGTATAGAATCATCAATCAGAATGATTTAATTCTGAATGAAAAAAATGTGTACATTTAAATGTAGCCAGTCTGATTTACTGACTACCAAGCAGCTAACTGTTCTATCTTGTCTTGGAATAACTGGCCAATACAGTCATACCCCAGTTTGAAAAGACATTTTCCTTGCTCTGTACCCATCGATTCCTGCTTCCAGAAAAACTAAACGTACCCATATATATCACAGATGTTCAGGTCCTGTTTGTTGTCATGGCTACAAACTCTAATAATGTTACCCAAAATATGATATGGCGTGCTGCAGATTGTAGTAGATGATATCAGTGCTAGATTTTATTTTATATGGATGTCTTGGCATATGATGAATCACTGCCTGTAACGCTACAAGGAAATAGTACTGCATGTACTGCTGTCTTTGTATTTCTCACTTCATTTGTGATATTTTGCTAAGCCTTACATCTGAAGAATCACTAGAATATCATGCCCTGTGGTTATTGACCTCGAAATTCATCAAGCTCAATCAGCATTTATAAAATTATCTATTTCAGTCTGTCTTTCAGTAAATGTAACTATAGATTAACACTCAACAGTTTGGATTCACTGAGAAAATGTTTTGTTTTCTTAAGAAATTGATATTTTTATTCAGCATGGTAGCAATGGATTAAAAAACCGATGCATTGATTATGCTACAAATTGAAGCTAAGTACTTTTTTAATCTAGTCTTTTTTTTTTTCTTTTTAACATCCCGCCACCCCTCCCACTTTGGAGGACAACTTTATTAATTCAGTCAGTTATATTATTGTGTACGAGTCCTCCTACATCACCCGACAAAACAAAACACACACACAAAAAATTAAATAAATGAATGAATGAATAAAAATAGAAATACAATACAATAACAATTACATTCACAATGCTGTACTACCGTTTGCATTAGTCGTTATTAGCTCACCTATTCCATCCCTCATTATTCCCAACCTTCAGTCTCCTTTACTTTATCCCATCTTTTGGCATAAATTTCAAGTCCTGTCTCATGGGCCATCTCACACTCAATTCTACTGTAATACTTGACAAAATTTTTGAATTTCTCAATTCTTAATGCCTCCACAGATGTCAACCCGAAAATAAATAGTTTTGTAAAATATATAATTATATTACAGATTAGATGTGTTCCTTTTGTTACATCACCCAGTAACACTTTAAATAAATCTAATTGTATACTATTGTCCTGAGATATCCAGCCTTGTGCCTTTATCCAAAATAAGGCTATTATAGGACAGTACCAAAATAAATGGTCTTCTGACTCCACTTCTTCCTGACAGAATCGACAAAGGGGTGATGACTCTATTCCCCATATATTTAGCATCTTGCTAGTTGCTAAAAACTTACATATTAACTTAGTATTGAAAATATCTAATCTTTGGATCAAGTGATGTACTGTAAAGGATTTTGAAAACTTGGTTCCATGGGATTGGTGTATCTAACATATTTTCCCAACTGTCTAGAATTCTGTATGGTACAGCGACTAAGTTCTTTAATCTTAAATAAAATGTGTATATATGTTTGTTGATCTTTTTTCTATTTAACCAATTTGCCATTTTCATATGAGGCCTACAGACTAAATGCCCTCTTGTTCCTTTAATAATTTTTGATTTCCAAGCACTTGGTAAAGCTCCAATAAGTTGATTATATTGTTGCAATGTACAGACTGTTCCATAAAAACTAGTTAATTGTTTGTAGGACATGAGTTTATTATCTTCATTCACTATATCCCTTATAAAAATAATACCTATATCAAATATGCATTTCCGAAAAATCATCATTCTATCAACAAGTATATTAGAATTTAACCATATTATTTGTTGTAGAACTTGTTCTGCATTTTCTAGTGGGTGAAACTGAAATTGTAGCCAACTTTGCAGAGCTTCTTCCAAAAAAGTGGAGACACCAGAAAACGTCATTAATTAATGCAAAATGCATAGGTTTAATTTGCAAAAATGGAGAGAAGCCTATATCAAGCATAGGATGAACACTTTTAAGTAATTTGCTAGAAAACCAGTTTGGATTGAAGTAGACAAGAGTTTTAGCCCACCAGATACATAATCACTATAGAGATATGTACGTTTAACTTTATCAGGTTTATCATTCCATATAAATTTGAGTATCTTCTGTTCATATATTTTGAAGAATGATTCTTCAGGGGTTGGTAATGCCATAAGTAAGTATGTAAACTGGGATACAACTAATGAGTTAATTAAAGTTATTTTGCTATAAATGGTCAGATGTTTCCCTTTCCAGGGTAGCAGAATTTTTTCGATTTTACTCAATTTCTTATTAAAATTAATCATTGAAATTTCGCTCGTATTTTCTGGGATGTGTATACCAAGTACATTGACCGATCCATCTGTCCAATGAATTGGTAAATTACATGGAAGAGTGAAATTTCTATTTTTCAGGGAACCAAGCTCAATATTTGGCATTTCTCATAGTTTGGCTTCAGCCCAGATAGGTTTGAAAAGTCATCCAGGTCTTTTGTAAGGCTCTGTAGAGATATATAGTGAGGGCTCAATAGAAAAATTGTATCATCAGCATACACTGAAATTTTTGTATTTAGGCCTTGCATTTCCAAGCCTTTGATATTATTATTTGTACGTATTTTTATAGCGAGTATTTCTATTGCCATAATAAATAAATACAGTGATAACGGGCAGCCCTGTTTTACCCCCCGTGAAAGGGAGAAGGGTTTTGAAATATAACCATTATTTATAATTGATTGAATTATTGTACATAACTTTAACCCACTGTATTAGAGACTCACCAAAATTAAAAAATTCTAAACACTGATAAATGAAATCCCATTTTATTTTATGAAAGGCCTTCTCAAAGTCTGCGATAGACTGGTCATGCTGTATAATATCAGGTAGGAAATTTTTTATACGCAAGGCTATGCATTTAGCTAATATTTTTGCATCATAACACTGAAGAGTTAGTGGTCTCCAGTTTTTTAAGTGAACCGGATCTTTATAGTGGCCACTAGCTTCTTGTTTTAAGAGCAGAGATATTACACTTTCCTGCTGAGTTCCTGTGATAATACCTTTGTCATATGAAGAATTAAAACTTGTAAGTAGGGGGGTTTTAATCTGTTCGTAGAAAGTTTGGTACACTTCTACTGGAATACCATCCAATCCTGGTGCTTTCCCCTTTTGAAAGGACATAATTGAATAGTAAAGTTCAGTTTCCGTAATTTGACCCTCGCAAGTTTCTTTCTGTTCCTCCGATAATTTAACTTGATTACGAGGGAAAAACGGATGACAATCTATGTTATGTAGTGGAACAGGTGATGACTGGAAGGAGAAGATCTCCATAAAATAGCTCTTTGCTTCAGTCAGAATATCTATAGGTGAAGTAAGAATGGTCCCATCATTACTTTTTAACCTCTGTATATTTTTCTTTGCTAAATTTCTATGTTGGAGACTTAAAAATAATTTATTGCATTTTTCACCCTTCTCCATCCATTTTGCTTTATTCCTATAATGCATTATAGTTGACCTGTCATAAATTAATTGTTCAAATTCTTTTTGTTTTTGGTCCAGTTTGTCAGCCACATCCAGAGTTGCTTCTGAGCTGTCAAGTAGTGATGTAAGCATCTCAATTTTTTTTTAAAATTTTTTGTTCATTTAATCTTGTTTTTTCCTTTGTGAGGCAAATTGAATCGCGTGGCCTCTAAAGACACATTTAAATGTATCCCATACAACAAGAGGGTCTGCTGATCCTATATTATGTGTAAAAAAATCTGTAATAAATTCTTTTGTACTGTCTTCAAATGTCTGATCCTCTAGTAACTTTTGATTAAACTTCCAGTATCCCTGTCCTTGTGGATATTCAGTTAGTTCTAAATGAAATGAAATAAGTTGGTGATCAGATTTTAGTTTGTCTTCAATTACTCAATTAATCTGGTCTTTACGCATGATTACAGAAGCCATTCATCCAGATTAGCCTACTATCTGCATCATCTCACTCTCATGTAATTGCACTAATGTGCAATTTTGGTGGAAGAGACTGTACATACTGTACTTCTATCTTTTTAAAGTGCAGCTATTATGGGTTTTCATTATATTAATGTTGTTGTGTGAATCATATACTTTTTATGTGCATGTAAAAGGTCTGCATCGGAAAATAACTCCAAGTCACCTCCAGAAGAGGGTCTCTCTGCCACAAAACACACTGCTCCAGAGCTGCCTGAAACGCCTCGATAGCTTGCCATTTTTTTTTCATCAGTTGGTGACGTCATCAGTTGAATTTTCTAGCCAAGAAGATAGATTGGAACACACTTGAATCAAGCAGGTTACGCCCACAAGGCTACACCGATATTTGTTTCTAAAGCTCATTTAGCTCATTTCCACTCCGGAGTGGAAATCCATTTTTGGTAAGGGGTGTGACATTTCCGACGCATGCACGAAGCTGTTGACCAGTTACAAGTGAGTGATTGAGTTCATCAATCACAGCACACTGTGGTTTTCGGGAAGGTGAGGCCAGGACCTCTGAAGAGTGTTTCACTCACAGGTGCAGCAGAAATGGCCAGTTTGAGAGAACTCAAGTGTTTTTTTAATAATGACACATTAAAACCTTTTTTAGTTTGCTTCAAGAATACAAGAACAACCAATGAAAAGTAACTTGATAAGTGCACTTTAAGTCCAGCAGAAGATAAAGAAATAAAACACTGTCCAGTATGCTGGTATTTATAAAGTGCACTTTGCTTTAAAAACTTCCAAAAGGAAAAACGTTCTCTACAAACAAATCATTCAGTTGTTAATTTGAGAGATTTATTTATTATTTATTTATTAACCTCCATAAAATGAAGAAACAGATTATGACATAACAGTAAAACCAGTGGCTAAAGTGGGATTTGACAGGTGGGGGAACCCTAAAATTTGGTGTCGCAGCGCAGTGAGGGAAAATGACACATGCAAATAACTGTACTTGCTTTATTTTTGGCCCATTGGAACTATGACATTGAATTTTCGTATTCACATAATCAGGAGGTGGGTCTAACAAGAGAAAAGCAGTGATGGATTTGGCTGGAAACTTGCAGAATAATGGGAAGTATGACAGTGAAGATATTCTACTGTTACAGTATTTTTTCATTTCCTAAAACAGTGAATCAAAATTATTACATAATTACCAAAATGAACAAGTAACAGAAATCTATGAATCTTTCTGGGATTTCAAGACACTGTCCTTACACTGCACACATAAACCATATTCTACTTCCAAAATGTTCTGATTTCCAATGCAAAATTATGGCTATATGTATCAAGATGGATCTCTAATAATTTTATGCTCTAATGCAGTTTGCAACTATGCTTTTGGGAAACGCATCCCTGGATAGTACAGGACGCTGCGATGCTGCCACCATAACAAAGCTTGCTTGCCAGCCACATAATAAATGTGCTGCTCAGCGTGATGATTTTCAAGTAGCACTGCCGCTAACTAGCTGGCGGCTGTAGATGTCTAAGAAAGATATGCACAAGTAACGTTATTGCTCAGCCAGAAACACAAACCAACATTGCTCGCATAACTATCGGTGCAATTGAGTCTTTGTCAGACTTTGACTGAATCGCTAATAATTTTATTAATTCGCAAGCTAGCTGGTAAGCAGCCTGGTTAGCGTTTTGCACATAGCCTAAAGCAGCTAACGTTAACCCTTTTTAAATTTAAATTCTTTTAGTTGGCCGAATTGGTTTGAATTGTTGAATATTACAAAACTTCACCATCGATTTCAACTTAAGTTAATCCACTTACTTTGGCTATAAACGCCGTTTCAAACATTGACAATTCCTCGCAGGCTGGTACGTGACCGATGCACTCATTCAAATGAAATACAGCATACGATACAGCTGCGTTTTAATAAAGGCGGGCTAGCAGAGACTGATGTAGCGCTCTGATTTGTTGAGCATCTTGGTGCTTTTGAGAGAGTGGCAGGCAGGCTGTAATTGAAAGCAGCATGCGAAAATGATCTGTAGTCCGCGGCGCTACTGTTAAGGCGCTTTCACACTGGACGGGAAACAAATTTTTCGCACGACAGATTACATTCAAAGTCAATGCAAAGATGCGAATACACGCGTTTCGCAACTTTAGTCAAATGAATATTTCAGTTCAAACTAAGGTGGCGGAATGCAGTTCCGGACCGTTCCAGCCCACTTTCACCCCTGAGTAAAACACAATAGCACCAGAAAAGAGAGCCAGTTCAGAATGCCTTTGAGAGGAGACTCGCCAGAATAAATTCCAAACTTCCTCTGTTATTATAGCTTGGCGAAATAAACAGAGATGCTAATGAGTCTGCAATTCCATCCTCCCCAGTGGGTAAAACAGGCACAGAGATGGGAGAGAAAAATGCTCTGAGAAGCGAGATCCCAGATGCTGCCACACGGGATACAAGGGTACCAGAAGCAGTGGCACCATGCAACAGATACTCAGCCAGAGAATGGGCACAAAGGTCCCGCGCGGCGGACATCACCATAGAAATCCTGTGTAGCAGCCTCACAGACCTACGTAAGACCAAATCACCAATTTTGGGGATTTTCAAGGCGCGCAGGATTTTAGAGTGGCGATGTTGTTTACCAATACCCAAAAAGCACTTAAATAAATTACCTTGGGTGGACTCTAACAGTTGTAACTGTGTGTTGTTTAAATCAATGCACTCTAAATCATTCAAAAGAGTAAGAGCACAGATAGTCCGCCAGAGATGGGACTTGACATCAGCTCCAGGATAACACATGCCAGACTCCCCAAGGCCAAAATACGAGCGCCTACAGCTAGATACATTTTTTTTCAACATGTGCCCCATAAGAGGAGTCAGTGGAAAAAATGGCACCCGATAATTCAAGTTCATCAACATTACTGATAATAACACTTCCAAGTCTCCAAGTAGGGTCAGCCTGAAAGGGATGGTTACCTATATTTCTGTAATGGCCGGTAGAATTAGGAGGCCATGTGCAGCGGCAACAGAGGAGCACGGAGTTAATACAAACACAGAGAATGATACAGACCACACGACAGGAAAAGTTCTCGTGCTTCCAAAAGGACGTCCAACCATCCGACAACACAGAAGCAAAGCGAGAAAGAGCAAAGGAGAAGAATCTAAGGAACCAAGCAACACAAAGCACCTAAAATAGTGCGATACAAAGATAGAGAGGAAAAGAAAAGGGAATATTCCTAGAGAGATAGAAAATCCAAAAATAACGAGAAGATATAAAGTTATAAAGTCAAACAAATCCTGACAACAGATATCTTCAGCTATCGTGCTTAACTACAAACAGACACTATAGCAAAGGAGGCGTGGCAGACTTCCGGCTTATATAGAGTCCGGGGAAGCGCCGCCCCAGTTCAATCAGCCAGCTGGATAAAGAATCCGATTGAAAAGGAATTCGATATCGTCCCGGGATGAGAGCCACAAAGAAAAGTCCAACACACACAAACATCCAGAACCATGACAATTACAGCATTTCGATTTCTTGGCACTACATTGAAAACGCCAGGTGTCTGCATAGGCATTTATCGATTAACGCTTGAAGTCCAGGAACAGTATAACTCAGCAAGGTAATATCATCTGCTTAGGCAAATGAATTAATCCTAGAACGCCCAATTATAACACATGTATTCTCAATGCCAGATAGTTCCTCCAACAAATCGTTAATGAATATATTAAAAAACAAAGGTGATAATAAACTGCCTTGCCTAGTGCCCCTAGAGACTGTAAAAGTTGTGCTGTACAGACCACTACAGCGCACCAGAGCGCAAAGTTTACTATACCATACCAGAATAAATAACCAGTGGTGAATAGGCAAAATACCATACAGTTTAGCAATGAGGGCATTGTGCCAAATTTTGTCAAAGCACTTCTCTGCGTCTAAACCACACATATATAATGTGCTACCCTTCCTCTTTGAATGGGAGATAATGTTGTTGACCATATTAACACAGAAATCCATCCCCCGGCCAGCTCTAAACCTGAACTGGTTTTCCGAGACAGGTGCATCTGGAATCACATATGTTTCAACAATTTTTGAAAATGCAGAGCTTACAGTGATAGGACGGTAGTTTTCAACGGCAGTAGTTGAAGTGGACTTCTTTAAAACTGGTACTATAACACCAATAGTAAAACACTCTGTAACAACACAGCGATTAAAAACTGTAGTTAAAAGTCTAGATAAATGTTTCAATGAAATATCAGATTTACCTCCAAAAGATGTTCAGATGTAACCAGGGGTGAAAGTAAGATTAGATTCTTGCAGGAACTGTGCTACTCAAAAAATTTTCATATGAATGGCCCATTTCTGCTCTGTCTGCATAGCCTACCTGCTCCATGTTGTTCTTCTGCATCTTCCTCCATCTGTTCCTCAACTGCCACCATTTTATCATTTCTCTTTCTTTGAACATATGATCAATTTTTCTTTGCATTTTGAAAAAGTTGTGTTTTACCGTTCCCTGTCAAAAGGATGCACGCGACCCCCAGCACCCAGCCTTGCATCACCTAGGCAACCCGCATCCAATCAAAAGAACGCATTGAGTGTTCCCACTTTCCGTATGTGTTTGTTTGCGGAAGTGAGTGGTGGACTACTCGCTCGCATGACAGAGAGTCATTCATGATTTAGATTGTTAATCGTGAAACCTCACAATTTATTACTTGGGGATTTTTCTTTAGTTTTTTTTTGCAAAAACGACTGCTCACTGCTGTCTACAAAAATCCACAGCACTCAAGTCACTAGCATTGGATTAACGTTACAATGCAGAGTGTAGACTGCCTACAAGTTGCAACATATCACGGTAAGCGAGTAGCCTACTACAAATGATAATGTTTGTCCAGCACACTAAAATCTACTTCAACGCATCACGGGCGGCACATTCTGTTAATTATTTTCATGTATTTAATCAAATTTACATTTATTTCGGAGAAATTCGCTTGAAAATTGAAAGGGCTCGCGATGTGTGCAGGGGTGAAAGTTGCTCTTCCGAGGCGTACACCTGCGTACCGGCTGTAGAGGACTATATCTCTTCCCGGTACAGCGTACCACTGCATTCCAGCTTACTTTCACCCCTGGATGTAACTCCATCAATCCCAGAAGCAGTTTTTCCTTTCAGTTTGTCCATGACAAGGCCCATACTATGACTAGATATACATATTTGGCACCTTTCCAAGTTATCAAAATTTTCATCAAACTTCGATTGAACGAAAGAAGCAATATTGTCGCAATGATCATCATTCGGTTTACAGAACTCTTCAATCATGATCAAACTAAATTTGAGAGGGATCATAGGAATTTTTTTGTGAAATGACATGCAAATTTGGTAACTGCCACTGCTGAACAATATATTGGATAAATGACATGCAGTCAGACACAAAACACATTTGCAAGTGCATTTAATGACATTAAATGAGCGTGCAGCCTCACACTTTTATTTTCACGAACACTTCATGGTTTCACCTCTGACATGTAAAGTGAAAACAGACAGTGTTCGTTTGATGTTTCATTACCACAGGTAATGTCAATAACGGGTATGGCCTCCCCTAGCTTGAATGACGGCTTGACAACGTCGGGTCATACTGTCAATCAGAACCCGGATGCTTGCAATTGGAATGTTGTTCCATTCTTCAACAAGGGCATTTCCGAGCTCTTTTAGAGTTGTGGGTTGTGCCCTACGACCGGAAATGGCGACCTGCAGCATGTTCCACACATGCGCGATAGGGTGCTCACCACCCTAGCACGATGGGGACGGGCGTTATCATCCATCAAGATGAAATCAGGGCCAACAGCACCAGCGTATGGTCTTACGTACACATTGAGGATCTCATCCCTGTACCGTACCCCTGTCATCGTCCCTCTCCCCATGACATGCAGGTCCGTTCTGCCGTTCCTGCTTATTCCTCCCCAGACCATAATTGATCCGCCACCATAACGGTCGTGTTCGTTGATGTAGGCATCATTAAATCGCTCACGTTGTCTTCGCCACACCCGTTGCCTCCTGTCAGTAAAGTCCAAGCAATATCGGGACTCATCAGTAAAGAGAACTGGAGCCCAATCGTTGTGTGTCCATGTGACATGATCGTGAGCCCAATCCAAACGGTCACGCCTATGACGCACGGTCAGTGGGATTCGAACACATGGCTTTCTTGAGTTGAGGCCGGCAGTATGAAGACGATTCCGTATCGTCTGAGTGGATACCCTGACCCCCGAGGCGTTATGAAGGTCATTTCGTAGGGTGGTGGCTGTCCAGAAAGGATGACGTCGTGCCTGAAGTGTGAGAAAGTGGTCTTGTCGTTGATCTCTGACGACCACCCCCATGACGGTGCGCTGCTGTACCAAACGTTTGATGCCGGTTCCACGCTCTGTTCACAACGCTTTGGCTGACGTTAAGTGCATTAGCAACATGACGTTGTGAGAAGCCAGAGTCAAGCATTCCGATGCATCTTCCCAATTGCTCTGAAGTCAATCGATGTCTAAGACGTTGAGGAGACATTGTTATTGCTAAATGTAATGCAAAAAATTTTGGAACTTCCAAATTTTCACCAACAAGCAACACACACGTCTAAGTTGAAATGGTGAAGTGTTAGTCAAAGCCAAAATGTGAGGCTGCACGCTCATTTAATGTCATGAAATGCACGTGCAAATGTTTTTTGTGTCTGACTGCATGTCATTTATCCAATATATTGTTCATCAGTGGCAGTTACCAAATTTGCATGTCATTTCACAAAAAAATTCCTATGATCCCTATCAAATTTTGAGTAGTATATAATATTTACCAAAATCATCAGCATTTAGGAAAGTGGGTGGGGCTTTCTTTTTTCTCTTTCTAATCGCATTCCAGAATGCGGTGCTCTGGCAGCTCCTAAATGCATTGTTCAGCCGTATATAGCTAGTCTGCAAACACGGATTATGAGAAGATTGCAAGAGCTTTCTATAGCACCTTTTTACACCTTTGTAACGTTTAACAACCTCGCCCTGCCTGGGCTTACCCACTTCGACCCAAAGAGACCACCAGAACTTCTTCTGGTTTCTCACACGAGTTAGGTCAGGGCACCAGTAGGGCTTGGGTTTAGACATTTTACTAGTCAGACATCAGCCTCCCTAGCAGAGTCATGGATCAACTCAGACAGACGAGTCATATATTCATCCACACAGGCTTGTTCCTCATCACGGCTACAACAGTCAGTGAGGTTCAGAGGAGGAAGGCAATCCAATTTGGAGGCAAGTAACTCCCTATACATGGCATTTTTCCTTTCTGAAGATCAGCAGGGAGGGGAGAAATCCTTCCTAGCTTTATCCTTCTCAGGTGTGTTTTCCTTACTTACTGTACCAATTCAAGCTCAACTCTGACAGGAAGATGGTCACCCAGATTGCCTGCCTCCTCAGGTATTATGACACAACTTCTTATGTATGGTAATACACTGTTGCTAACTAAAATGTGGTCTAACCATGTATAGACACCACAAGTATGATTAAAATAAGTATAATTAACAGACTGCTTCTCCAAAAAATCAACTACAGTAAAATTATTTGCCTCAATAAAATTATAAAGAATATTGCTGTGCTTACTAAATCCAGCCGTCTTGAACCAATTCTGGTTCAAAACACCTGATTTAGGTAACTGTACATTGAAGATAAAGATTATACAACTAGATAGATTATAGATAAAGGCCATTCCTTGTGCAAAATTATATGGAATGTTCAGTTTCCTGGTATGGCTACTATCTGTAAAGAGAAGATCAAGATTGATCTCTCTTAAAATATTAGCACACAAAATCCAATCAAATACATCAGCATGCCAATTATTGCAGCATAAAACATCATCTACTTGTTTCTCTCCATCCTCCAAATGTGGGTTAAAGCCCTATTTCTTGTTTCCCCTCACAGTGCGGATTACATTAAATGCACTATATCAGGGCTCCCCAAATCATGGCCCTTGAGGGCCGAGTACTGCTGCTTTTCCTCCCTTCCCTTCCCAAGGAGTCAGGTTTCATGACAGTCCAGCCAATAAGTGGAAATAATTGTTCACTTTATAGTCTGAAAGGAGAGAAGACCATAATATTATAAACTGGCACCTTTTTTGCCAGTTATTTTAATTGGTACCTTTTTTTCCAGTTATTTTTACTGTAATTTTACAATCAGTTTATAACAGAGGTTCCGTGTATGTTGACTGTACACCACAATTGAATGCGAGCAGAACTTAATTTAAAGTTAAAATAACAAGGAGAATAAGGGCTCTAATTTCTTGGCGCAGTGCAGGGTGGCGCAGCGTGGCGTAGCCCACGCAGTGGTAATTTTGTCCGGTGCAGCCCGCGCAGCAGTAATTTCGTGCGGTGCAACACCGTGCGCAGCCACTTTGGCAATTTGGTAGACGGACGTGCGCCGAGATGGGCGTGGCGGCGTAGTAGGGGGAGGTGTCACATATTCATCATGACGCAGTGACAATTTCGTGGATAAAGGCCCCGCCGAAAGTGCGCAGAGAGCTCGCCAGCTCCAACCTGGTTTACTTTCTGTGCAGTGGTAATTTGGCTGACCGGCGCACAGAGCGCACATGTCAGCGAAACCTCACAGGCAGGTTTCCAGAATGTCAGGCACATTTCAATGCAATAAATAATTACAACAACCACTATTTAATGTAACTATCTGAATCAGCACATAAATTATAGTATCTATATCGATTGTCCTGATGTCAGATTAAAGAGAGAGAGAGAGAGAGAGAGAGAGATGTGTGCATGTGGGCGCGTGAGTGTGTGTGTAGGCTATGCGGGTATGTGTCCTTCAGCTGCTTTCACACCGATAAACGAATTTTTCGCACGACTGAATAAATTCAAAGTCAATGCAAAGACTTTGCATTGACTTTGAATGTAATCTGTCGTGTGAAAAATTTGTTTCGCGTCCAGTGTGCGAGCGGCTTAATACTATAATTGTCACTTAGGTTTTATCGTTTTTAGTGGGGGAAAGGAATACAGCCTGATTGCTATGATCTCGTACTGAGTTAAGATCACATATTGAAAATAAATGTGGAACGTGTCTTGCATTGTTGTCCATGCATGTTAATCCCAAAATTTTAAGCAGCAACAGGATGTAATAATAGGAACACGCTATCCATCGTTTCTCTTTCCAATGATGCAGGCAGAAGAAATAAATGAGCAACCGTCGTATTTCATTCCAACTTCATAAGTTTGAATGATCTGACATAGTTTTGTTTTGAAATTCCATTCAAGTTCGCTCATGGTAATAATCATATTCGTAATGCTTAATATAGACGTAAGCAGAGCAGAAAACATGCCTGAAGCAGCAAAGTAAAATGCAACATTCATGCATCATGCAGATATAGGACAGAGGCTTCTTTATTCCAATTTTAAAGGTGAGGAGAGGAGCTCATTTGATTGGTGAAGATTTGACTCGGCTGTGTTAAACCCACTCACGATTTCTCTCCTCCCTCTTTGCCACTTGCGCCGGCAGGAGGGACAGAGGCGGGACAGAGGAGTACTTGCGCCGGGCTGCACCGGGCACAAAATTGCAAAATACGCCTGGATACACCCCGTTGGCGCGGCGCTCCCCCCAGTCGCTGTGCCTGGGCCTGGTCAACGAATTTAGAGCCCAATGTGTTGATTTAACCGTTAAATTCAGTCAGTTTATGCGTTGTAACAGTGCAGGGCTGGAATTTGATTTGAGGGCCAGATTTGGGGAGCCCTGGCCTGTATGATATTTCTTGACAGTCTGACCCAGAATATACCATGATTGTAAGAGATAGGAACACTTTTATTTCTGCACAGTGCTGTCTTACCACTGAGAGGAAAAGGGTTGGGATTTCTTTATTTATTCCCACAGATATAATGCTGTAATGGAGTGTGAATATTCTGTTGCTTTTAGCGTAAGATGCAGAAGTCAAGGATAATCCCTTGATGAGAGGTTGAAGCTCGCTCTTACCTCTAACCAAAGCCTTATGTCTTGAGCAGTGTTTAATTCAGGGAGCATTCATTCAGTGAAAAGGAACCAGCCTGTGCAAAACAGATTAAAACATATTATGTCATTACCACAGTGGGATACATCTGATGCTTTTTTTTTTTTGATGAACTAATTTATTCACGTAGATTGACTAGAGGAAAGTACTTGTGAGGGCTTGTCTAATTGTCAGCGGATGGTCAATGAATTATTAAAAGCGGAATAAAAGCATTATAAATATTGATTGGTAAACACTTCCACACATCCCTAATTATGCAGATGGTGTGCTGCCTAACAACATTCCTTTCAGTAAATACCATTAGAATTTTATAGCACAGCAGTGTTCGGACACCATGTTTATTATTGACTTGCATAAAGACTTACAATTGCATTCTGAAAGTAATTTACACAGCTGGAAATTTCCCTCAGAAAGTAGCTTTATTGCATGAAGGCAGGATCCTGTCATTTCAGCATTACAGTGCATTGCACCTTTGTTAACAGATTTTTATCTCTGTATGCCTGTGCGTGTGAGAGAATGAGAGTGATGGAGGAAGATGGAGACAGAACGAGATCACATCACATTCTGTTGTGGAAGCCCTTTCATGTAGCACAATGGATAATTGCACAGACCTTTAAAAACACCTCTCTTCCTTTAAATTTAAAAATAACCGCACTAGCATTGATGCTGTAACGTTTGTTATTGAGTGGGATTTTTTTATGTGCTCTTGAGCGGGATTTTTTTATTTGCTCTGTACTTATCTATTTATTTTTCTCTTCCCATATGTCCCTGCCATCTGCTTCATACAATCGGCAGTCTCTGTCTGAGATTTCAGAGAAGTTATGATTGGAACTCTCCGCAAATCAAACCGTATCTTGCTGTCACTCCTGGAATATTCTTTTGGGGAACACTGCTCTGAAACTCTCGAAAGTGCGTACAATAGCAATCTGTTCATGAAGGCTCATAAGAAGAATTGACTTGAGAGCATAGTAAATCTGTGTAAATGTGCTTCAGGAGTTTCATTTTCAGTTACTTAATGACCTTTGGTTTCTTCTCCCAGAATTGAAATAAAGCTGGAGTGTAGTAGCATTCAAATGCTGTTTTTGCCAACCTTACCCTCTTTAAGAAGAACACCATTATGAATCCTTAATGCCAATTGTGCAGAGAGTTTGACCAAGTATGATCCAAAGGAAGGCTTTGTTGGAATGCCATTGACATATTCCCTTTCTGTGCTCTCCATTCATTTGTCTTTTTCCATAATTGATCTTGGTCAACGCACTCCCATACATAGAGAATATTTCCGCTAACTAATGCAGGAGAAGAAGTGAAGAGCAGAGCACAATTAAGTTTGTTTTGTCTTGTTGTTAATGGCTTAGCAAAAGAAGAAACTGGCTCGGGGAAGGGTATTTAGTTTGGTAGGAATAGGGTATAACAGCCTGTTCCTGAGATCTACACCTTTATGTTCTAGTTTTCACCCACTAACAGCTTGGGGCTTCTCTGAAATTATGCACTTAATCAAAGCCTGCGCATGATAGAGGTGAGAAAAGGAGAGGAGCTGCAGATTAAAATGGGATTCTGCTAAATGAGCTAGCATAAAAAATCCAAATCTGTTGAAGCAATTTGTACTGAATATAAATCTTGTTTGACAACATTCATTAAGGGAATTAAAAGGATCATAATGTGCCCATTTCCCAGTTTAATATTTTAATTTCTGTGGTCTATTTACAAACATTTGGATGTTTTTATCATCAAAGGTTACATCTGTAAAGTCACAGCTGTACAGAATGTGTGTGCAGCACCTCAGGCTCAGTCAGCCTAAGACAGGGTTTTTGGCTCTCTTTAAGGTCCCCTGATTTAAAGCCTACTCTGTTGGGATTGGCTTACCACAATTCAAGAGGAGGTGCCTCCTAAAGTTAAGGGAGTATAATAAACATTTAAGGCTGTCCTGCTGAGGAATAGTGGTAAAAATTAACCTCTCATTATTTTTTCAAGTCCATACAATGAGAATTTGCTTTCCCACTGAAGAAGATAGTGTTTTCTTGACATGTTGATACGCGCTAAGCAAGCTCTTCCCTGCCTCCGCAATACATTGTTTTGTTTAGAGTGTGCCTAACTAGCCACTAGTCAGATATCATGGAAATTTGTTACATCGTAACGTAGATATGTTACTGAAGTAAAGGCTGGCCTAAAAACTAGGCATTTCAGGCAGTTCAGGAGCTTTGCTTTCTGTTGGAGTGAATTACTCTCTTTGGTGTGGACTTTGGTGTTCGTAGACGTTTTAGATGCACAAAAAACTATATAACACTCTAAAGATAAGGGAAAAATCGAAAAAAAAAAAAAAAACATAATATGACCCCTTTAAATGCACATTCAATTAAAGACACATTCAAGATTTACAGTATTACTTTTTATTAGGTTTGGTCAGATCAGCCGTGAATTTGATTCCCAGACAATGATAAGATTCATTTCATTCTGTGGACCCTTTTAATGGATATCTAGGTTGAGAGCATAGCTTGATACAAGATTTTTAAAATCTCATTTCTCCAGCGGTGCAAGGTCGGCATGTGGACCACCCTCCATTCTCCATCATTTTTCTGCTGTGCAGTGGATTACAGAATTGTTCCACTAATGGAAGGTCATCCAGAGTTTACCGTATAATTAAACTTCTGTTTTCCTGCTCCTGAGGGACAATTGTTTTGCTAAAATGAATGGTGAGATAGCTTGCATTTTGCATGTGTATGTCAATTCACACAAAGGCTTTTCACTAAGCTGTATAGATTTCCTCTACAGAGATAAAACCATGTTGTTTGTGTGCGCACGTACATGTTTCTTTCGGATGCTAGTTACCTCGCATCAACTTCGATGCGAGTGACAGTGATAGTTGACCTCTCTCTCTTTCTCTCTCTCTTCCTCACTCTCTCCCTCTTTCTGTCTCAGTCTCTCTCTCTCTCTCTCTCTCTCTCTCTCTCTCTCTCTCTCTCTCTCGGGTGGCCACCTTCAGGTGCAGGTCCAAAAGGGGTGGGCTATGTTAAGTGGAGAGTGCGGAAATGTTTTCCTTTAAGTCACAAGGGTGTTAGCTAATGGTTCGCTCTCTCTGGGAGGTTTTGAGGTGTAGGCGGGGAGGTTGTCTGTGATTTCTCTCCTAATCCCCGATCATCCGCTGAAGCTGTGAGTGCTACCCCTTAAGCCCGTGTGAGGGACAGCTCCGACAGTGCTGAGGCAGCCATGCGTTTCTCCCTCTCCCTCCTTCTGAGTCATACTCTCATAAAATGCGCCTGAAAAGGAAGTAAATATGTAATGGTATTTATGATAAGTAAATACACTCAGACAAAACATGAAACCGGCAGATGATGCAAATAACATTGATTATTTCGCAAAAATGAGGCATGTCAAGGTTTGCAGACAGATCATAGACAGTAGAAGAACAGTCGATTCTCGTAGTCGACATTTTGGATGCGGGAGAAATGGGACCTGAGCGACTTTTACAAGGGGCAAATTGTTTTGGCCAAATGAGAGGGTGAGAGCATCTCTGAAACGCCGAGGCCTCTGGGGTGCTCCTAGTCAGCAGTGCTGAGTGCCTAATGACGCTGGTCAAAGGAGGGACTGACCATGAATCGGAGATATAGGGTGTTGGCAGCTCAAGACTTTTCAATTTACAAGGGCAATGAAGGCTATCGCGTCTGGTCTAGTCTGATAGAGGGACTTCTGTAGCACAAGTCACAAGGACTTAAATGATAATTACGTGAGTAATGTGTCACAACACACAGTGCATCACACCTTGCTGCACTTAGCACTTCGTAGCTGCAGTATTCAGTGTGCCCATTCTAACCCTCGTCCACTGCCGAAAGCGCCTACAATGGGCACGGGAGCATCAGAACTGGACCTTGGTGCAATTTATGAAGGTTATCTGGTCCGATGGGACCCATTTTCTTTGACATCACCTGCATCAGCCGGGTACGTGTGCACCATTTACCTGTGGTGGAGATGGCACCAGGATGCTCTGTGGGAAGAGGCAGGAGGTAGCATGTTACTCTGGGAAATGTTCTGCAGGGAAATCTTGGGTCTGGGAATTCAAGACGTCAGTTTGATGAAGCTGTATTGGTAGCGCTAGGGGAATTTACACAACATTAGGCAGGTGGTTTTAATGTGGCTGATTGGTCTGTGTCAGTAATATTATCCACAAATAACATTAAAATAAATAGTACATGTTCAATTTATTCATTTGTAACACATGCTACCTTTCATTTATTTGAGTGACTTTGTTTTTGTTATCTTTTGAAGGTTCAGTGCAATAAATCCCTTGCATTTGATGAGAATGAGAATAAAATATCTCGAACTTGACACAATTAAATGAAGCAATACATTCTTGATAATAACACAATTGATCTTAAAACTGGAAAAGCAGGAGTTATTGTATCAATTTAAGTTTATGGCAGCCATTGAGATTTCATTTCGGCTGTTTACTGCTGGGTAGTGCTCATCTCCTGGCCATTCTCTCTTTCTCTATGACCGCTCCGTTTATGACCGGTAAATTTCTGTCTGGCTTGTGAGCTGCTAGCTTTGTGATTGCACATTTTTTATGGCTGTTTTTTTAACCACTCATTTGAGTTCTCGTCGTCTGACCGCTTCTCTCCTGTGCAATTGCTTTCTGATTTCTGGCCTTTCTGACCATTTTTTTTTTTTTTTTTTTGCCTAGGCTATCCCTGCACTCTCCATTAAAGGATTGTAACCATGTCAAGAAATTCTGGGCACACTTCCCACGCAGGGCCCATGCCAGGGCTTAATTAAAACAGCTATACATTTTAACGCTGGCTCTTAATTCAAATAGATACAGACTACCCACTGACTGAGGGAAGGTCAATTCATTTTAGAGATGTGTATTAGATAATGTACACTGTGGCACGCTAACAAGGAGCCACTTAACCGCTATAAAGTATTCCTCCCAAATGTGTACACCAGCTTTCACATAAGTATGTCATCTGATCCACTGAAGAGCTCTGATTAATGTTACAGCATGCAACAGTCAGAATTATCATTTTGTCATTTTTTAATTATCCCCATGACAACAGTTAATGGCTTCCGTTGGTTGGGTTTTGTAGGAGCTTAGAAGCAAAGGTCTAAATTAAGAATTGTCAGTTGAAAGTGAATAAGCCATTCTTCGTTTGTTATTGTGAAATCAGGATAAATGTCATAGAAACAGGAAATGAGGAATTCCACCTCTGACTCACTAAACTGAGCTGTAATACAAATGCAGAAGCTGCTTATTATTTCCATAATGCTAAAAAATGCTCCCGGGGCAATGCAACGTTCACTTACATCAATACTTGCCTGATTACTGTAATTTCCATGGCCCTGTGTTAGCATTTCGAATTTCCGTGTTAACATGCATCCCATTCCCCTCCCCTAGGCCTTTTTAATGAAATGAGACATTAAGCTATAAGCATCTTAAGTTTAAAATGAGCTGAATTGGGATCATGTGGAATCCCTCCTGTCCCAAAAGCTTCCTGATGAGGTATTATCCTCAAGAGCGTACAGCTCTCTCTCTCTCTCTCTCTCTCTCTCTTTCTGTTTTGCTCTGTCACTCCTAATTCCATGTGGTGTCCCAGTTTATCAGTGTCCCCTGTGCTCTCTCTTTCTCTACTATGTGTTGTGAGGGGAGAGTTCTTCATAAAGCTGAGCTATACTTAGCCCATAGTTAGCATCACCTGAAGCATGAGTAACATCCCTCCTGATGGTTAGTGGAAGTGGCCAGAGGGGCATCTTTGGATGAGGTCGAGTGGACAGGGCGTCAGGGAGCATGCTCTGTTTGCTATGAAAACTGCAGGGATCCCTTCTTCCTCTGCGGTCAGGCTGTCTCGGGTGTAGCGGTGAGTATAAATATTTGAACCTTTCCCTACCCCAATTCTCTTTAGAACAGAGGAATACTAGCTGAACTGTCTTTGGCTGACTCCAAATGTGTGTCAGTGAGTGTCAAGAGTAGTGTCTGCTGCTGTGCTACCTTTCAAACTCCCATTGTTTTCAAATTTAAACGAGACTTTGTTTTGCCTGTACCTTTTGAAGCTGGCACAAAAACAGAGAAGGCTTATAATGAGTGCCAATTTTCCCTTCCTCACCTTGTATTTCAGGACGCAGTCCAATCGCTTGAATTTCAGTTAATACATAAGATTCATTGGAGGTTGAAATTAGTTGTAAATTATTTGTTTAAAATTCTCTCCAGGCCGCGTTCTATTTAGGTACCAAACAGCACACGGTGTATTCAACGCTGATGTGTAAATTGCCTTCATATCTGCGTTTCCGTGTACGAGCCGTAATGCGGGGTGAATCTTAAGGCTGTTTGCACAGCCTATCTGAACCGCATTACTGTATACTCAGACTGTTCAATGCTAGTCTGCTGCATCTGTAATACATGATCCGGACCAGTTACAGCACAGTAAAGGAGCTTACAACATAATGTCACTAAAGTAAATATTAGAGGATACAGGTTCTTAGCACTCCATCAGTAAACCGCCAATGCAAAAGAACGGGTCAGGATGTTAGTCAATCAAACTGTTATATAGCTCTGCAACAGTAGCACTACACTGTACATGCCGGGGCTCTGAACTGTGAAAATGATTTGCAGAAAGCAAGCATGATTCAGTATAGTCAGTGAAATACAGATTACTTGGCAGGCACAGGCGTAACTGTCATCAGATGGGCTCCTTATCACTGGGGATATTTGGGAGTCTGGACATGGCCAGAGTGGCAGCACCCCTGCTAATGCTGCCCGTGACATAAGAAGGTGCCATAGAAACTGCGCTCAGAGGCATGCTGCGTTTCCCTTTGCCCGCATCTCTGTATCCTGAGCGGACGTCTATGTCAATGGGTGATTTATGTTCTGTAAATCCCAGATTTCGCCGCAGGCTAAATGTTTCTGACTTGAGTTTTCTGGAGGAAAAAAAAAATGGCAAAGGCACAGCATGTACACATGGACAAGCTTCAAATCAGTCTTTTCTCCCTCCCTCTGTTTCAATCCCTCCCTCTCTCCCTCCCTCCCTCCCTCCATCTCCCTGGGTACCCCAGCTCCCTCTTTCTGGAAGCAGGGAGGCTGCGTTTCGCGCCCGAAGCCGTTGCTTTAACCAGATTGAGAGTTAATTGCTTCCAAAGAAAGCAGGTGTGCTGGGATTAAGGGCATGGTGCGTGATGCTGCTGTTGATTTATACCTTTGTTACGGAGCTCCTCCAGGGGAGGAGCTGTGGGGTGGGGGGGGGAGGGCAGCTGACACACAGGTGCGGCGGTCAGGAGTTTGGCTTCTAATCCGCCGTGGCCTCTCCGCGGGAGGCAGAATCATCCCTGTTATTTTGCAATCACAAGGGATACATCAAACCGCCGATTTCACCTCTGACGAGACTCGATAGCACGCACACATAAATAAGATTTTTTTTTAATGCTTCCTGGACACGAATTACAATTTATCTTCTCTTTTTCATTTCCTTTTTATTTATCTGTTCCCTGAGGTCTGTACACAGTCGTGTTTGTGCATTCCATCAGCATCCATCAATAAGAGCGAGTGCAGGTTAAAATATCCAGCACATCCTCTTTGACAAATTTTGCCAGCTGCTGCCGCATCCTTTTGCCCTACGATCCACCAGCTGTTACGTACATGGCTTCTTGCTCGAAAGGATACTGTTTACCTGCGTGTGGCTGATCAACCTGAGTATTCGTTGGGTGATTTGTTCTCGCTGTCAGCCTGTGGGGCTTTAGGGTTTAACTCCTAGTTCTTTTAACGACCGGTGTTTTGGCTGGACCTCCCACCCACGAGACCCAGCTGCCAGTATTTATAGCACAAAGAAATAATACTGCGTACCGAAGCAGGCCAAAGTCAATGAAGTCTGCCCTCCTATTATCTGTTTCCAGATAGACTTGAATAAAACAAATGGTGCGCTTTTAACTTGCATTTCTGCTGATGATGTTCACTGCGTGAGCAATGTGGCGATACATACCAAGGTTTTTATTAAGCTCTGTAGATTTTCACTACAGGGATAAAACCATGTTATCTGCATGCGTCTTTGCGTGCAGTCACCAATCTCCTTAGTATTCAGGAGGTGAGTGCAAATAGATGAAAATGCCCAGTGTACTGTATGTGAGATTGCATGTCCAGTTTTGATATTACAGTGCCCTCCTCAGTGATTGGCACCTTTGGTAAATATGAAAAAAGTGGTTGTGAATCAAAGCCTTTATTGTTTATCCACATAAGTTTAATAAAAAATATTAACCAAAATAAAACCTTTAACTGAAATTCAGTAATTGAGAGGAAAAAAGTGTGTTCATGAAACAAACATTTTTTCCTCCAAAACATGCCTCTATTATTGGATCCCCGTCAATTAATGCTTTGTGCAGCCTCCCTTTGCCAAGATAAAAACTCTGAGTCATCTCCGGCAGTGTACTATGAGGGTTGAGAAGACATGGCAATGGATCTGAGACAGTTTCTCTACAGAGAATCTCTTCAGGTCCTTCTCATTCCAGGTCCAAATTTATGGACTGCACCCTTCTGCCCATCCTGCAGGTTTTGTGTTTGATTTTGGGCAGAGGACTAGCGAAAGCAGTAACACTTTATATTAAGGTCCTTGAAATAAGTACTTAATATTTAATAAGTCACGCATAAGACCTTATAAGATATTTGTAAACATAAATAAGTCAATTTAAGTGTGAATAAGGGCATAATTAACGCATTTATAATTGCTTATAAGACATTTACAAGGCTCTTATATACCTGGCATGCATATTAATAAAATGTTAATTAACATTAATTAGACTTTTTAATGGATAATTAGAGGAATTAACATGTTAATTATTGCTTGTAAGAAGCTTTATTGGAAAATTCTTAATATTATAGACAGCTAATAAAAATGAATGTTTATTAAAATAAGGCTATATAAGTATTTTATTGCTTATTAGAATCCCTGTGAGAACAAACTAAAAACAAGTTCTGTGCACATATCTTGTGAAACTTCATAAGATGTTTACTTACATTAACACTTAATGACTATTAATAATAGATTAAAAAACATTTATTCTTGGTTTGCAAGGTATTTATGAGCACTTACTAGAAAATGTTTTAGTTTACAGACCACTTACCAAACTTAAGATGTTTATTAACATAAATGAGACTTAATAATTTCTAATTGTTAATAAGTGCATAATACAAATATTTATTGGCATTTATAAAGCATTAATATTAACCTTTTATATTCTTATTACTGTCATTAAACATATTATTAATGTTAAGTGGTCTATAAAAGCTTAAAATGTTCCTGATAAGTGCTCATAAATATCTAATAAGCCAAAAGCAAATGTTTTTCATGATATTAACAGTCATTAAATCTTATTTATGTTTATAAACATCTTATTTAGGTTGGCAAGTGGTCTGTATATGTAATCATTTTTTATTAAGTGCTCACGAATAGCTTGCGAGCCAAAAATAAATGTGTTAACCCCACAGCCTTTTATGGGCTGATGACGTATCGTTATACCCAGTGGCATCTGGGTGGGCAGCGGCAGCTCAATAATTTGTCCGGGCCATATCTCTGAAAGTGTTGGCCAGAGGAGCTTCAAATATACTCGATGTTGGTGTCGGTTCTTTGTGAGAAATAGGTGTGCAATCTAAGGGTCATCAGTGGATTTGACCTTTGACCTTGGCACAGTGACCTTGAACTTTAAAATTTTGTCCGGGCCATATTTCCAAAAGTATTAACCACAGCAGCTTCAAATTTGATATGCAGGTTCATTGTGAGAGTTAGACGTGCAAGGTAAGAGTCATTAGTGGATTTGGTCTTTGACCTTGGCACAGTGACCTTTGCCTTGCCATACGTGATGCAGCTATTTAGTAATAATTAGTTAAGGGCTGTGGGGTTCTCTTGGTGCTCAGCGTCGGCTTGTTGATACTATTAATAACAATCATTAAGTCTTAATGTTAATAAACATCTTATGAAGGCTCATGAGATATATACAAATAACTTGATAACAAGTTTCCAGTTAGTGCTTATAGGGATGCTAATAAGCAATATTAAATGTGTTAGTTTTGGTTTTAATTAACACTTATATAGTCTTTTGAATTTTAATAAACATTATGATTTTTATTAGCTGTCTAATATTAAAGGTGACATAGAATGGTTGAACAGGGTATTTATCCTTGTTCTGTGATGTGACATATAGACAACAAAATTTTGGTTGGGTCTGTAATGCCTCAGAAGCTTCCTAAAAACCTCTCTGAAAAAGCTATATTAGGGTGGGGGATTTTGAACGCTTTTTTTTTGCACCTATTTGGCGACCTTTTGGGCTTAACTGGCAACCTCATTATGAAATGCAAGCACTTGACGCTGATTGGCTGGCTTTGCTGCCACTCAAAACAATTTATCTTCGCCCAGAGCGGTAGGGAAAATGGAAAACACTCGCCGGTTTCGGAACACGGACAGACCAACTTAATGCAGCTATGGCATATTCAGAGATTCAGCCTTATAATTTTGAGCCCGAATCGGATGAGGACACTGAATTGGAGGAAGAACCAGTCCAGCAAAGGCTGAATTTAAATGTTTCTGAATGGTAAATATTTTTGAATGGTTTTTTTTTTTTTTTTTTAATAAATGTAATAACCAGAGCTGCCAAGGCTTACGCATTCGGAGTGAGTCTCTCGCATTGAAATTCCTGTGCTGTAGTCAGCAAGTTCAATCAAAGCGCACTGAAGAAATTTATTTGCGGAATTAAAGTCCTTGTGCAATAAGTTAATCCGTTTCACGTGCATTATGGTGGATTTCCCCACTAGTGACACGGAAATCGATTATGACTCTGGAATTCTCACGCTTGTCTTTACTAAGGGATTGGAAGCAATGGAATTACATAAAGACGTATATGCAAATTATTTTGAAGGTGAAGAAATGGAATGAGAGTGGGGGGGCAGTGAGATACATGTGACATCATAAGTATCCGTTGTTCAGATTGGCCCGTTTTCTGGCGGTCATTTTTAAAAGAGGAATTTCTATGAAATGGAGATGTTCAGAATGTCTAGCGCTTTTCATATCTTCTTGAATGTGGGTAGACTACCATTATTCAACATAGACAAGGTAAAAAACGGTTTTTGATTCTATGTCACCTTTAAGAATTTCCAGATAAAGCATCTTACAAGCAATAATAAACGTGTTAATAACACTAATTATCCCTAACAAAGTATAATTAATGCTATTAATATGTTTGCCAGGTATATTAACTGAACACATTTCTAATAAGAGCCTGTAAGTGTCTTATAAGCAAGGATAAATGTGTTAATTATGCAATTATTAACACTTACATCAACTTAATTATTGTTTATAAATATCTCATAAGGTCTTATTTGTGACTTACCAACTATTAATTACCGCTTATTACAAGGACTTTTATATAAAGTCTTACCTCGAAAGCTATTGCAAAACCTTAATTTTGTGGTTGGTGAACCATTTTTGTGTTTATTTAGATGTGTGCTTTAGATCATTGTCCTGTTCAAAAATACAACCATGGTCTTGTTTAAGCTGTCTAGTGGAGGGACTCAGGTTTTTGTTCAATATCTACCGGCATTTGATGGAATCCATGATACCGTGAATCCTACCTGATCATCTGGGACCTTTAGATGAAAAACAGCCACACATCATCAAAGATCCACCCCCATACTTCACATACTTATAGCAATCCACCTCCATACTTCACATACTTATAGCAATAGAGGCTTTTTTTCTGACAATCCTCCCAAGCATTTTGTAGTTGTGTAGATGGTGTCTGAGCATAGTTTTGGGGACTTTCTGCCCCAAGGGCATAAGTAATATCTGTAATTCACCAACTGAGATTGGTGGAGTTTCCTTGACCACTTGAACCATCCTCCTGTGTGCATGCATTGAAAATAGGCAAACATCCTCCTCCAGATGGATTTTAAGATTGCCATATGCCTTATACTTCTTATTTAATGCCCTGACAGTTGAAATGGGTATTTTCAACTTTTCTGCCATTTTATTGCAGCCATTTCTGCATTTTTGAAGCTCTACTGCTTTTTAATGCATATCAGCGCTTTAGTTTTTGTCTTCACATGGATAATGGATGACTAAGCAAAACTGGCCATATATCACCTCATGTTTATTCCTCAGTGAAAGAGGAAGTCATGACTGACCTTTTGAGTTTTTTTTTTAATCATTATGGTTAACTTATAGCGCTTTCACGCCAGGATAGTCCGGGGTTCTCGGTTCGATTGGGCGGGGAATACCGAAAAATTTCACAACTTCATTTGGTTTGGTTCACTTTCACACTGCACTTTTAAAAGTGGACCAAACCGCCTGGACAACGTCATGCAGTTACAACAGCTGCTCGTTTGGGGCGGTATTGCCCAAAATGAGCACTAACCGGGAAGAAAAAAAGCATGAGAAGAAGAAAACCCGGCTCATCGATTGGTTAGGACCTCTCTTTGGTTTGCTGGATAGTCCTTTTGCGTTTCTCACTGCAAGCGAACCACACCAGTGTTCACTTGCAAGTGAACTGAGACCCATGTTTTCAGGCGGACCGAGTTCGCTTATTTGGTTCGCACCATAGTTTGGATGACTTTTCACACCCGCCCAAACGAAGCGGACTATCCGAGGAAACGAACTCTGGTCCGTTTAAAGCAAACCAAACAGTGCTGGTGTGAAAGTGCCCTTAAAAAAAAGTAAAATATGCATGATACAAGAGGATTATATTATGGTTTCTAGGGGCACCAATATTTGTGCGGCATGGTTTTTTGGAACATTATTTATTGTAAGATGAGAAGTTTTTCCCTTCTATAATATTCTTTACATTCAAGGTAAACGTTTTGGTAATATTTAGAGGGAAATATTGGAAGTATTAACAGCAAACATATTTTCTTAAACATACCCTGTTTAGCTTGTATTTACCAAGGGTGCCAATATTAGCGGAGGGCACTTTACATGCATATAAATTTCAATTATTAGCATTGGCTTTTCTCAAAATGTACACTCAAACAGCATTGTATTAAAGCGATGTATGTCCTTGGAGTTACAGTACGTGAATGTGGAGGCATGTGCTTTTGTCTATTTGTGCACCTGTGTGCCTGACCCTGCAGCATAATCCTTTCACAGATGAATCAGACTGTGTGTAAACTGTGATTGAGTGCTCTGCCACCACTTTGTCATTTAGCTTGATAAATTGCCCATTGCGAGCGTGCCGTGGTTGAATAATAAGTCTGGATGTGTGATCGGTGCTCGATTAATCAGTCTGCTTCTTTACCGTACTCTGGGAATGTCTAAACCCTCTCTGGCCGGCACTGGCACTGATGTAACTCTATCAGAGATGTATTAATCTCCCTGTGAGATTATTGGACCCTGAGGCTCCTGCTGTGGCAGTGGGCCTGATATCCTTGCACATCTGTATCAGTCATTTGGTATGACCAGAACGTCAGTGAGCTTTACTGCAGCCGCTCTCTCCAGAGCTTTCATATTACTGTCCTGCATGAGAAGGGTCAACCAGAATGTGGCTTGGTACTGGTTATAATGGGCATCTCAGTTCCATGCAGGAATGGTGAAAAGCGGGCATGGTAAATTGTTTTCATTGGTCACGATTTGGTTTGCATGTTCTCTTAGATTATAGTATTTCCCAAGGCAGTTTTCCATGACTTTTATTTTTCACATCAAGGTTTTGCACAGTTGAATATTTACTGAAACAATTCATTGTTCTCCCCCTGGAAGTTTAAATCTCGTGCTTCCTGGTTGCTAGCCTTGTCTTCGTACTCATACGTCACACTGCCATAATGCAGTTGCTTGAATAAAGACCTGTGACACTCATGGGAATTTGAGCTGTCATAAGTTTCTTTATCTGGCATGTAGTAAAATGCATAAAGTAGCCACTGCAGCGTTCACACAGTTCATTCATCTCCTCCAAGGAGGTAGGGGATTTCTGTCAGGTCAGCATGAAAAATCAATTGATGAGTAAAGAGAAGTTTCACTGCACATCTTACTGTAAAAATCAGTTGAATCAGGTGCTAAACAGCTCATGGACAACAAACTTAGAAAGGACAAAACAAGACTGGAGCCCACTGATAAATTTACACTCCGACTCTACTGTGTCTTTATCAGAGTCAAACCATCTTCACTGTCTGATGAAGACACAGTAGTGTTGAAACGTTAGTCTGTTTGCACTATGAAGGCTGTAAATTTATCAGTGTGCTCTAGTCTCATTTTGTCTTTTCTAAGCAATTGATGAGTCTGTTGTCATATTTTGTTCGGAGCTGAAAGAGTGGTGGGTGAGCGTAAGGATTGTTGGATGCATGCAGATTTATCGGAGTAGCAGGTTGTGTGTGGGGAAATGAGGGCATGCGTGACCATGTGCACTGAAATGGCGAGATTCATGGAGGAGACAGTGAGGAAGAGCTCATTAGTGATTCTTTTTAAATCACCTTTGAGTCAGCTCTCCCGAAGGAGGGCTCTAATCTCTCTGCGATATCGTCTCTTTTCCAACTCAGTTAGCAGATGGGTTCATAGCTGATTTTGGAGACATATTTGAACCTAATCCTCTGGTACCTGCTCCATAGCAGCTGAAGGGCAGGATGTACAGTATTTGAGGCCAGCTCATCAACTGAACTTTCCAACTCTGCGGACATGTGGTGACACCCCTGGAGGGTGGGGCATTTGCAATGCATTTTTGGTGAACTGTATGATTTATTGTGATTGGTTCTGCATGAAAGACTGGAGGACGAATTTGCCGCCAGATTGGAGTGCTAAGCAACGACATGCTTCGGCTTTCCCTCTGTTTTCCAAGAATCCAGCATAATTTTATTCTGTTTATTTATTCATTGTTTTGTTAAAGACCTGCTGTCAGGAGTGAGGTCTCAAATGAAGTGTGGATTGCCAGTGGCTTGTTAATCAGCGTTCAATTGATTGGGTTTTCTCCTTCCTCTTGAGTAAGAAATGCATGACAACAGCACTGTCATGGTCTCCAGTCTCCGCGGGGCTCATGTCAAATTTTACAAGGTGACAGAATGTTAAAATTTTCTGTACATAGGTCAGTTTAGATTATGTACCTGATCTGCAAATCATGATCTGTGAGCGCTAAGGACCACTTGGCTGCCACCCTCCCTTTAACTTTGAGTTAATTACCGGTTAATTACTTGGGAGGAAATCAAACCAGGGCTAGATTCAAGGGCCAGTTTCAAGGATTCCTGTAGTATATAGAACTTTCACACACAGAGTACTTTATTAGGAATGCCATACTAATGCTGGGTAAGGCCTCTCTTCGCTCTCTGAACAGCCTTAATTCTGTGTGGCACAGATTCCACTGGATGTTGGAGACATTCCTTTCAGATTCTGGTCCATGTTCTTATGATTGAATTACATCATTCCCACAGATTTGCACATTCATGCTGTGAACCACCCATTCCACCTCATCCCAACGGTGCTCTATTGAATTTAAATCTGGCAACTGGGGAGGACACTGAAGCACAGAGGACTCATTTTCATCATCATAAAACCTGTTTGCGATGACTTTTGCTGTTTCACGTGGCACATTTTCATACAGGAAGTGGTGATCAGAAGATGGCTGTATCATGTCCATAAAGAGATAAGCAGGCTCAGAAAAGATACTCAGAGATAGGTTGCGGCATTCACGCAATGACTGCTTGATATTTAAGGACCCAAAGTGTACCAACAAAAAAAATTACATTACATCACCACCACTTCCAGCCTGGACTGTCGACAGAGGTTAGCACTATTCCTCTCTGACCTCTCACATCTCAGTCTGCTGAACTGCCAGTCACTGGATGTATTTGTTTTTCAAACTACTGAAACCAGCTCACCAAGCACCTACAACCATGGCCAAATCTACTGAGATCACATTTTTTTCCCCATTTTGATGTTTATTGTGAAAAATAGCTGACGCCCCCAACTTATATCTGTGTTATATTATGCATTGCACTCCTGCCAAATGCTTGGCTGATGGAATAATTGTAGAAATGAGCTGGTAAACAATTGATCCTCATAAAGTGCTCAGTGACTACATGTTGATTATTTGTTTTGCCTTGTTCTATAGATTACAATGATGTAAAAGAAGCAGGGATGAGGGCAGATTTGGGTCACACTTTAGATGAAGTGTTGTTCATAAAGCCTTTATACAGCATGTAAAATGCCTTCATAAATGAGACATAATGTCTTCATAAATCATACAGAAGCAGATGTCATGCTTTGTAAAGGGTGAAATAACACATCCTTATTGAGCATGTGATGCCAGATGTGACAATGACAATGTCACTTAGCTGACAATGTCACCCTTTATAGCATTTAGCCACTAGCTAAGTGACATTGCCAGTTATATCACATCTGGCATCACACGCTGAATACAACCCTTTACATAGCATGACATTTGCTTATGTATGATTTATGAAGACATTATGTCTCATTTATGAAGGCATTAGACATGCTGTATAAAACCTTTATGAACAACACTTTATCTAAAGTGTTACCCAGATTTGCAATCTAAACAGTACACAGTGCATGCAGTAGACATGGTGTAACCAAACGCTTTTGTACTGCATGAATTTTAAGGGTAGCAATGTTGAGTTGTGAGTCGCGAAACAGCAGTTTAACATGCTGTGTTAGTTCTGAGCCCCACCAATAGACCGGCTCCATTAAATTCAAGAGGCTTTTCATCCCAATGGAACGGTGTAATCAAAGAAAGGCTCAGTTAAATGCACTGAGCCAGAAGAAGGTCATATGCACTTCATTCAACTTTTCCAATTAAATCAAACAAACAGCAATAAAGATGGAAAAATGAATGAATGAAAAAAAAAACTGTCCTCTAAAAATTGTGGTTTATTGAAGAGTAAGTCTACTTTCCAATAATGAAGAAAGGTCTGCAAACATCATATCCGGTTATGTGCTACATTTTAGTAATAAACAGTCAGTATTTCCCACATTTCCCTTCATGTAATCGTGAAAAAGGAACCATCTCCCTCTTCTTTCCGTGGTCATAATAGTTTTATGTCTAGCAAAAGCTGCATTGGAATGAGATTTTGATCGATTGAAGAATCACCTGTTACACATATTCCTGAGCCTGTACGTTTTATATGGCCCCTACTGGACTCGGAAGTTGAACTGTCTCTGGACTTTACTATGCACTTAATAATGCGCCAGCTTTAAGAGCTTGGTATTGCAGTAACCACTTTCAGAAGAAGATGCAGTAGCCCGCATTGCTGCATAGGTCACTGTACCATGCGGCATTGCTTTGTTATGGCTCAGACATTCATTCTGGCTCCAGCAATCCACTATGCCTTGTGGCGCTGCATAGTAATAAGACGTTCTCTCCATTCACTGAATACAAGTAGCTTGCCTCATTTTTATGCTGCGTAAAAACATAAAGCGATAAATCAATGGCCCTGGGCTAGCAATTACTGTAATATTGATATGTAATTTACTGTTAGGACACCCTCAAGATGCTTTTTCTCCTGCCAAATTAATTTTGTAGAAATGAAGCAGAAAACTAAGTTTGTTATGCATTCATCTGGGGTAGGTGAGACAATATTGTTTTAAACAGCAATGCTGATGCAGCCATTGGAGAACATATGAGCTCAATTTACCTGGTTTCTGGCTGGTTACTGGCAAAATATTGTTGTCTGATCATTCATGGAATATTATATTGTGCAAATATAAACCTAAAAATAATATTTTACAACTCTAAATCTGTCACAGGAAAAATAAATGAATGCTACCAGCAATGAAATCTGATGTGATGAAGAAATTGCAAACAACATCTAAATACAAAGCTTTGTGTTTTTATTCTGCGGGAGATTTAAACCTTAGGCGGAACATGTAATGACATACAGATTTCACAATGTCCCGCTGGCAGCACTTTTCATGTAATAAAATTAAACTGATGAAACAGAATTAAATCATTAAATACTGTTTTAATAATTTACTGTAATGGTTCTTATTTTTCTGGAAATAGCTTCAGGAGATCTTACTGTCTTCCTGTGCAGTGGAGAATGTTGAACTGAATTACTGAATTAAGCATGCTAAAAATTTGTGCTATCTAAACAGCACTTTAACAGGCAAAGGTGGCACAAGAAAAGGAAGGTCCGGCTTTTTTTTTACCATCTAACCAGCAATGATAAATATGTTTTTGCTTCAAAACTGTCAATGTGCTATGTTATCTTTTTTGAAATATAATAACCTTTTTCATGGGAATATTAAAGCTGAAATATGTCAAAAAAATTAAGAACTTGTTTAGAAAATCCTTAGGCTGAGAACAAGTAATGACATAAGGAACTCACAGAGTGGAAAGAGGTGTCACTAAACAATGATATTTGTTCGAGTGCTTATCGCTTCATTAGAATGGTAATTATGTAAAATTACTATGTCTCAAGCCATTATTAATGACAAATTTTGTTGATTTCTTAACAGGAAAAAAGTAAGAACATTTCAAGAACGTGAGGCTGAAATCCTCAAAAAATTTAAGAACATTCAGGCTCTGCCCTTAAAACAGCCATTCTTACATATTAAAAAAATTGCAATCAACCACTCTTATCAGGAATGGCATTTATTGCAAGGTTGCATGTGCATTCTACTGACCAATTAGTCGTCTTTTTGGTAGGCTGTGTTACAAGCCATGAAATCTGCAACGCTATTAAATTATATGTCGTAATAATGGTTAATGTTTCTGAATCGGGCACTAACATCAATTGTACAACGGAGTCTGGGATAAAAGCCAACCTTGTTGCTGCCCTGCATTGTGCTACGTTCATGGACTCAGGAAAACTGGGTTGAAAGCCTGACCATTTGCCCTGAGATCAGCTGGGCATAATTTTATTTCCTGCGACTTTCCTTGCTGTGTGTTCCTGTCAAATCAAACTGACCATTTGAGGACTAGAGGACTTTGCCTTTCAGGGGAAGAGAAATGTAATTAGCATTGATTATCTCTTTCCTTCAGTCCAGAACTTATTAACTCCAGAATAATGAATTAGCTTAAGGGAACAGACCCTGAGATTGTACAGGGGGCACTGAGAGGTATTGAGAGAGGAAAAATAAAATTATTAGCATTGACAGAGGTACCCCGTAGTCCTTGTAAAAGTAGCTTTACAGCGGAATTCATTACTTGAGTTCTGTAAGATAAATTAAATTTTTCATGATTCAGTGTTATACTTCAGTGTTTAGTGTCTAGCTGTATTAGATAAGATGTCTCATACATGTCAACTTATTCAGCATGCCCATAAATTATGCAGATTTTCCTCCATTTTCACAGCTTACAGACATAGAAATAAAGTAATATGATTTTTTTTTTTTTTTTTAGAAAAGAACTTCATTCAAAATATTCTTAATGGCAGCTATTCATTTTGACAACAATGAAAAAGCACATGAACACACACCATGGTAAATGAACAACAACCAGATGCTCGTTTTTGAAGCACAACACAATTTGCTGCAGGCCATTGTGGACTACTTTTCAGAGCTTCTGCTAAACATGCGCACAGACCATGGACTGTGTATGACTGTGGTCTGTACAGTTGCCAAAAGTATCAGTTGCAAACATACAGAGATAAAACAGATTATCAAGGAGAGCCTGGTTCCTGAGGCTGCACAGCATGGGCTATTACTGGAGGTCACCCTTGTCTCTCGTGATTGACAAGTGGAATGATGAGAATATAAATAAGAGATTGGTGAATTTGCTCAAGATTTTCACAGTGCGGAACAAAATTTAGGATCCCTGACATACCTGCTTGCAACATTGGCAGGAGCGCGGCAATGTTTACTGTCTTTGGAGTTTTTATTTACATACTTGAATAGAAAGCTTTATTAAGCTTTCAAAGTATTTAAAATAATTTTTCATGCTTTGTTAATAATTTAATAAATAAAAAGTAGTTATATTCAAAAAATACTTTTAACCCCTTAACTGTCACTGGGCCCTAATTAGGGCCGGGCTAAATGTGAGAAAATGCAGGTGACAGTTAAGGGGGATTATATGGGTATTCATTGAAGGTAACAAAGGTGGGAACCCCAGGGGGTTGACATACAGTTTATGGACACCTGAACTTTATTCAGACTTTTTCATGGGTTTGCTCTATGACTGATTGTGTCATTTTATTGGTCTGTAAGCGCTTAAAGCTTTTTGTGTGATTGGTGGGAAGGGGAAAGAGGAAGGGAGGGAAATTGTGACAGATGAGAGGATGTTATGAGGTGTGACTATTTTTCAGAGAGAGATCAGAGGCATGGATGGTGTTTTTTCCAAACAGAAATGCGCCATGTTTATAAATGAGCTCCGATGAGGATTGTCCAGTTCTAGTTGCTTTTCCCTGTAGATGTACTGCTCAGTCCTAAATCAAATCCTGCTTTTGCCAGGAGGTAATGTGGCAGTGCATTGGATGATTGGTCGCGCACGAGCTACAGTTACAGTCAACGGGGTGCAACTGTTGCTCAGAAAAAAAGTTGGCTGGCCATACACGTTTTTTAGTGGACCTGCATAGTTGCCAATAAATGTACTGGCTTAAGACGGATGGGGACATTTTTATAAGTATGGGGCAGTATTCCAAATTAAAATAAATCAATTTGAAAGAGAAAATAAAGGGTGTGAATTACCACATGAATAAATAAACAGTACTGAGGCATAAATGGAGAGCTGTCTTGGGAAATACAAGAGAGCTTCAAACAAGGTAGCTGATTAGCGAATCAATGCTGGTTTGATGCTGAAATTTTACTTCATTCAATCTCAGAAAAGGTCACTTTTGCCTTCAAATTGAGTGTAAGTGTTTGGTCAGTAGTTTTCTGCAGCACAGTCTGAGTCTCAAATAATGTTCTTATTTTTAAGTGTAATGCAGCAGTGTTAGAAATAACAGAGCTTTTTACATGTGTGTTTCATATGATCTTACTCTTCCTCACTAATCGTAATCTTCAGCGTGTAGCGGAGAGTGCTGCTGCTCTGATTATAATTGCTCTGTGATTCGTTTTATGTTGTTGCACGTGTCACCGTGCAGCTTTCCTCTAGCATACTATGTTCACTACTGATAGAACTTTTAATTGGGTCAATTAGGGGCTCTGAATGTTTGTATCGATTATTCGTGACATCAAGCCTTTCATTGGGGCACCGTAGAGATGACAAGGCAAGCTCATTATCGAGAGAGAGGCATGCCAGTGACAGGGTAACAGGAGGGTGAGAGAAGAGGAGTGTGAGGTGGAGAATATGTGTGTGTGTGTGTGTGTGTGTGTGTGTGTGTGTCATACTGGGACACATTGGGTGAGGTATGGGAGGCATACTGGATGCAGAGCAGTGTGAAGAGGATGACTGTGAAACTTAGACAGAAAAAAAGAGGATGAGTGTAGGAATCTAGGAGAAGGAGGGAGCAATTGTGACAGTGAGAAGAAAAGGGCCGCAGTAAGGTCAGGTTAGCCACCATAGCACAGTGCAAGCTAATACTGAAGTGCCTTCTTGATTGAAATACATTGTGACTGAATTTCTAAATTCTGTCTCTCTCCCCCCCCTCTCTCTCTCGCGCTCTCTCCCTTTGTCTCCACCATTTCTTTTTCCTACCACCAATGTTTGTGGATCTCTGTATGTGTGGTATTGATTGACTCTGTGTCTCCCTGTGTGCATGTGTGTGTGTGCATGTGCGTGTATGCATATCTGTGTGTCCTCCACCAGAGAAGCTGGCACCGAAAACTGGGACACGGAGGGCTGCCAAACACTCCCATCTCCGGCAGTCCACACCAAATGTCTCTGCAGCACCATCTCCACCTTCGCAGTGTTAGCGCAGCAGCCTGAGGAGCAGGTAGGTCCTGCCCTCTTTTCACCTTCGTTTATGAGCTGGTTGGGAGAGCTGTGTGCAGCCTGGGAGGCAGGAGTCTTCCAGAAGCTTTTCGATCTGTTGGGGCGATACGCCTTTGATTGCTGCTTCTTCTCTCTGGATTCTAATAGGGACATAGGAGAGCTACAAACCTGGGAACTTAAAGTTGTGAGTGGATTTGTGAAGCCTGAGGGAGTTGGGGAACTGTAGTTGTGTGTGTGTTTCTTTGTGTGTGTTTCTGTACATGTGTATGAGTTTGCATGCGCATTTGCGAACGTGTGAGCGTTCGATAGTGTTTATGCGTGTAGGCAGATGTCTCTGTGTGTATGTAGTTGTGCGTGTGTGTGTGTATATATATGTGTGTGTGTGTGTGTGTGTGTGTGTGTGTGTGTGTGTGTGCGCATGTGTAATGGGGTATACTGCTGCAGGTTGTTAAGATCCCTTTACTAAGATGGATGAGCCTGTGCTTTAGAAGAAAGCTCACCCCCAGGGCTGAGTGTGAAACAGCAATGTGTCCCATAGTTAGAGACAACAAGCTTGTGCTCAGAGCAGAGTTAGGTGTTCCTCAGGGGTGAGATACGGGGCACATCTCAGAACTCACCCTGCCTTATCTACTCTGGGTTGTGAATGAGCCTTACAATCTTAATCCTTTATCTGAAATGAGATCATTTTAATGAATTCAGCATTTTAAAAAGGGGCAGTATTAGTTCATTTATTATCACTCACCTCGACAAGAAGTGGAGCGAGGAATACTGCAGTGGAACTCGTCCGTTCGTCTGGATTAATGGGGACAGGTTTTCTTAAAAAGTAATTTGCCTAGTTCAATGAAATTTTGTGCGTGAATGCTTATCATGACCTTGATGGGGTTCATAAACGGGATTCCATGGTGGTGGAAATATTGATGACAATGTTGTCTTGTTTCTTTAATTTTTCATCAGTTTTGATCCAACATGAAAATTAAGTTCCTTTCACTTAGATTCAGTGTTATTAATCCAAATGGTCACCGTTGTTTTGGCCAGTCATGGCAGAGATACTGTAGGCAGATAATTACAGTGTATATAGTGCATTTGTGTTTTTGCTGCCTTTTTATTAAAGCCTGAGTATTTTTTATTCAAACAGAACAGGGTTATCCCTATTCATTAGTTAGATTAATTTGTGTATGCGTATATGCTTGCACATTTGTGTCAGTTTTATTGGATGCACTTTTATCGCTACTATAAAAAGTTCCCGATGTGAATGACACGGCTTTTATCCATGCTGGTTAATGCCAAGGCTGCATATTATATTGTCCTCTGTCATAATAGCAGCAAAGACCAGACACGTGATGGCTCTTTGACTGCGCACGCTCTGGTACACTGGCACAAACAGCCCTCCTCCTCCTGCGAGTCACCAATGGAGTGATCATGACCCACTTTTCCCTCTCCTCCTGAAAGCAGCCCCATTAGGTTGATTGATATGCATGCTGTTGAGCGGGATGCTGGGAGATGGAAAATGGCCCTGAGAAATGAGCAATATGGGGCAGAATGCTGCTGCCTCTAGCCAATCAGGGGCCTTGGCTGAGTCACAGCTGGCGCATGCTGGCACTATTTACAAGGGGCCTGTGAGGAAGTGCCACAGAGTGACGCTGCCGTCTGATGCCACCGAGCAACAGGGTCTGACAAATAGCGAGACAGCACATAGCGAGAGACGCAGAATGAAATGAACAGGACCTTATTTACTAAGACCAGTCGCACATGCAAACCTTTGAGCACACGCATGACCAATTGCATCAACAGTGATTGGTGATTGCATTTTTTTTTTCACCAATCATCTGTTATGTAATTTCATTTTTGTGAGCACATTCTGAAGGTCTGGGTAAATCAGACCCAGATAGATAGAGAGAGTGAGTGAGCGCGAGAAAGTGAGATGTCTGAATTTTTTGTTAACTTTAATATAAACAGTCAAAAGAGACATGCAGTTATTGTTACCCTAGCATTTCTGACATAAAAATTGAAAGGAAACCAGAAGAATCAAAACAAGTGCACAGAAGTGCAACCAAAAACCTCCGCATGCATAAAAATAAAAACACAAAGACCGCAAAGGAAATATGGAGTAATTGCAAAAGTTAAAAGGAAAAGTAAATGTAAAAAATAATAAAGTTGGAGAAGCAGACAGCAAGAGAGCGGGAGGTGGGAGAGAGAGAGGGAGAGGAGGGAGGTTGGGCTTGGATATGATAAAGGAGTGCATGGAATTGGTGAGATAGCAGAGTTTGGCCATTCTCAAATAGTTGCCTCCTCTTTCAAAAGTTACCCTAAAGGCAGGATTGCAGCAGGAAAGAAATGAATGTTTGAAATTTCCCTGGTTGTATTATGTTTCAGACATCAAGGGCTCTATTATATCTTTAAAACTCTGAGAATCCTTGGAGGAACCTTTGAGACTTTACCGGATTAAAATGGTAAAAATGACTGTTTAAGGTCCAGCTTCACTCTCCTGCCACACCAAAATGCTGTCATCTTTCGGTTTGTGGTTTGTACCCTAAAAAATGAGCTGGTGACCATTAGATGTGACTGCTGATGGTCTTTGTTTACTTTACTAGCACAGACAACATAGCTATATGATGATGAATAATGTATCAAAGGAAAAAAATATATATATTAACCACAGTATTATGATTATCAAGGCCACTCCTGCAAATACTGCAGTCACCCTCAAAACACATTCACACATCACATTTATTTATTTTGTGCTCTATTCATATGGGAGGTCTCTCTCTGCGCAAAAAGTTCAACAGGCTTCAAAATAAATTCTTCAAGATAGTTTGAGAAAACTAGTATGCATTAAAACTCTTGCTCTCGCTCTCTCATGCACACATGCTGTTTCTCAATCGCTGTCAGTCACGCACTATGCTGTAACTGGCCAGCAGTAAAAATCATTGTCATTTCTTATAATAGTTTTGGGGTTAAGAGACTAAACAAATTCAGTTTGTAATGTGAAAGAGCATAAATATTGCATTTACACAAAAAGTTCACGTCAAGGAAATGTTTGTGAACTACTCTGTACAAAAAGAATTTAATTCGATTTTAAAGACAAATATTGACTGAATACACGTACATACAAGCACGCACACACACAAATTCGCACAACTGCTCGGCCAAGTGGCTCATGTGTGAAGGCACATCGATATTCCTGACGCACTGTCGATGTTGTAGGGCGTCCCTGAAGGAAGTGGCTGATGACATTTGGAGATACGCTGTAAACACAGCCATTAGCAGCCAGTAATATTTCTCCCATTAGCCATTAGCCATGGCTGGGTGAATGCAGGTCGGTGTCTTCTCATTAGCAGCCTCTGCATTACTTATTCTGCAAAAGCATTGCTAAAAGTTAGCAGCCACTTAAAGAGTAAACTCCAGTGCATTCATTCCCATCATCCTGATCAGGGGAGCGGCTAGAGCAGCAGGAAAACGAAGACAGAGAATTACTGAAGCTTGCTGCAGATCTTTCTATTAACACCCAAATGCAGTGAACATTAAGACTGTGGCTTTGCAAGCATATGGCGCTAGTTCTATCGCTTTTTTGTTTTCTGCGGTGTGCTATACGACAGATAGGATGTGGATTAAATTCAAGGCGCAAATCGGCGGCTGTGGTGTCTATCAGCAGACATGCCTCTCTGGTTGGAGTGGCGGTGGTTATTCGCTGATGCTACATGATAAGCGCTGTTTGACGATATAGGCTGGCAAAGAGGATAATACAGAACTCAGTGTCCTCAGTGGCACTGCCAGTCCAGTTGGGGGGATTCCTTTAGCCCTGACACGGGTGTGCGGGTGCTTGGTCTCCAAAATGGGGATGAATGAATGACTCACTCATTGATTAGTATTAGTCTGTTGGACTGTTGATTCATGCCATTGTATGAGAGAGGTAGGGCCTGTATTGGGCTCATGAAGACTCACTCTCCCTGCACTGGGTCGATCCTCCACCGATGCGGAACAGACAGCTTTAAAACCCATCAGTTCCCCTCCGCTTTATAGGTTAGAGCACCCACTGGGATAGGCCTTATGGCACTGCCCCAGCAGGGGCCGCAGGGGTGACATCTGGTCCCGAGGGAGCAAACGATACAGGCCACCGAATCGCCAGCCCGCCACGGACAGCTTAGCCTGGACACAAGGACAGGGGTAGCAGCAGGAGATTAACCTCCATATTTAACAGGAGGGTGAAGTATAAGCCACTGCCATCATTACAGCCTATCATGTACCACACTCTAATCCTGTTTATTTTCTGCCGCCGGTCACTGACACGGCCCAAGCTTGAGAATTTATGTTGGCAGCGAGTTGGCGGCGGCCATCTTTGTGTTTTTACACTTCTTCACCCCCTCTACCACCTTTTAGCGCCTGCAGCATTCCTGCTGTTTGTGCAGCACTTGCATTGTAATTATGTCACAGTGAAAGAAAGGTGTGATCATTGCCTGAAAACAGGAAGGGGAGCATGATTAGTAACTCTCCATGTCAGTGCCAGTGATGAGAATTGAATGCAGGCAGCCAGCGGAAGTCAGTGAGTTATTAAATCTGGAATAGCAGGTGTGATTTCAGGTGGGTTAAGGCCCAGGTGGACAGCAGCAATCTGGAGTGAGTGGCGATGGCATGGCAGCCAGCTGCAGGATTATGAAGGCTCATATAAAACTTGATGACTGTTCTGGTGCCATGGTTATATGTGCTCTCCATATTAAATGCGCTCGTGGCAGAACGAATGTTTCCTGTGCACGCGTATACAGTACACACTCTCTGAAATGATGTGTTCATAAATGGCATGCTTTTTCGTGTTGTCACTGTTGTGACATTTCGGCCCTATTTTGACTAACTAAACATGGTCGGCATACGCAGTTGCTAAGATATCACAGATCAGAACTCTTACTCCATTCCAGTAATTTTGCAACAACAGGCGATAGCGCAGCTGTGGCACTGTAGTCAAAAAGACTGGATTAAGACAAATTAATTACCTGTGGGTGTGGTGGGGGTTCGGTTCCATCAAGGACAAAAAGATTAGCCACTGTCATTCCCTTTGAAGCGACTCCTTCGATTTCGGAGGGAACTGGCAGTTTCATCAGGGGAAGAACAAGCACCTAACTTGCGTTAGCATCGCCCTCTTAGGTCCTTGAAAACTGTGCACCGATGTAGTCATGCCTGAAGACCTTTGGGGGGATAGAGCTTGATTCATCGGTAATTAATGATGAATAAAAAAATATGGACAGTTGAAACCATATACAAAATTGCACTTGTGCTATTAAAACAAGCACAAAACTGAAGTTAATTATTTGTATTTCCCCCTTGCAAAAAAAAAACAAAAAAACAAAATTCTCATAAAAATACCCCTTCGCCCTCCCCTTCTCATTACACCCTGCCACCAATTTGCATGATTTATATGGTACATAATGAAAATGAAAATGGTAAGGAAACGATATGTGTTTATTTGTAAACAGCTCTGCTGGATGCGATTTGGTCCAATGAAACTGCCATAGAGCGATAGAGTTTGAGTTAAAAGGTGATTGGAGTGAGTCATAATGCAAAAGTGGTCTGTGACATGAAAATTGGATTTTTCCAGCTGTATGCATTGACACACTCCTTTTCGTAATGCCCAACCCCATGAGACCCGAACATTTCTATTTTAGAGCAGGAAACTACCAAACTGGGCGAAGGCGATAAATATGCTGTTTGTGACTGACAAAATTGAGCGTAATCTTATGGCCACATGCACTTCTGTTTGTAAAGGCATGAAATATGACCGTTTCTGTGTCATTTTGTGCTCACTGAGTTAAAACGGATAATGGGATTGGACTCTGGTTGAGTTAAAAGAAACACAAAATGTGTTGCCCTGAAAGGAACTGTGACAATCACTGTGCACAATCAGAACTTAAATCCTAAGAAAGTGAATCTGCTTGACTGCAAGTCATAATCTGATTCCATCCTTGCCAGTCCGTATTTGTTTTGCATTGTATTTATATACATATATATATATATTAGTTACTCCGGCATTATGCTTTTTATATTAAGGAGCTTTCAATGAAATTTGAGGGTTCAAAGCGCTATTTTAAGCTTTAGCTAAGGTACACAAAGAATTTAAGATGGTTGTCAAAGCTGTTAATCATTGAGGAAGAAAAATACCTTCTAGATTTTCACTTGCAGTTGAACGGATTTTGTTAATTCAAAGTTGAGAGCATTCGCAGTAATCGTGACACAGCTCCTTTAACCAGAGGCTTTGGGTGTATTGAGAAATAACACTGTTTGTGTCATTAGCACGTCACTTCCAAGAGTTAGATAAATCTAACTGGCATCTGGATCATCGAGACTGAAACACGCGCAGAATCAACAGCTTTGTTCTCAAACAGCTCCATTCTGCATGCTAAAAGCCCAAGTGGAGGGGCCTATTCAGAGGGACAGGTATCTCAGTATCTCTATTGTCCATTAATCTGGTGCGTTTTTTGCTAACAGAGCCCTGGGGGCCTCCACAAATGCTCCAGTACCTGAAGTCCCGCTCACTGAATGGAGTGAAACCCTTTAAATGAAGCACTGTCATTTTGTCATCCTGTCCAGTTCCCTTTTCCCCCATCCAGCACTGAGTCACGCCAGCAGCCCTCTCCTTTCTCCCACTGCTCTGCCTTTTAGAGCTTCTCAGATTTGCGGCCATTACCTGACTGTATGATTCTTCTTTCTCGTGGAGGATTTACTCCGCATTATCGATCCAACAAAAAAAAAATGCAATTAAAGGCACACCGCGCCTGGGAAGCTCCCTGCCGCATAAATTACAGAGAGGACCAAAAATCAGAGCTCAAGCAGGGGGATCGATCCGACGCACAAAGGGAAACAACGGCGAGACAGGCGATAGGTTTATCTGAATGGTGTTATCAGCGAAAAGGAGCACGGCATTTGTAGGGATGCGATGCTGCTAATGAAAGTCTGGCGGCCACCTTTGGAGTGTCACAGGCGTCCCTGATCGATGTGCGTTCAAGCTTTAATCAGAAGTGAAGTAGTAAATATTCATGGCCGGAGAGGTCTCAGTAAAGATGGCGGTGGCTGCTCGTTCCCGTCCTCACTCTTGCTGATGAAAGGGCCCCTTTTACACATTATCCAGGGCGATTAAATGCAGTATTCTGCGACAGTGGTTGACCTTGTTAGCTATGCCACCATCTTAAGTTATCGTGTGTGTTGAGAGCAGGAACATAGTCTTAGTCTGCTGCAGTAATGTATAGTTTATGCTGTTTCCACTTTTCAGGCCGCTGCAGGTTTCTATAATGTTGCTGAATCAATGAAATGTAAATTTACTATCTGAATGGCTGACCAGTGTTTTCGCGCAACATGAAAGGCGCACATTCCAGAAAGGTAATATGGAATTTACAGCTTCAAGCACTGATAAATATGATTGGGTACTCTACAATCAAATGGAAGGAAACTTGGTGAAAAAAGACAGCGCCATGAGCCGGCATGAAGATGGCTCTCTGCCTATATGTTAAGCAGACACTAAAGTTTCTAAGTTTCCACATAAAAGAATACTGTAAATAAAAATGTCAGACTACAGGGATAAGGACTTGCTGTAGAGGTACTACAGGCATCATTTACTTTGTGATACTATCAAAACCAGGACTACAGCTGAATCGTCATCCACACAAAATGAGAAATGTTCTTGTTGAGCAACAAAAGATATGATGTTATAAAGTAGTGCTTGCTTGCCTGATGTAGCACTACTTCTGGTACTCTGCCACCAGCCAAACACAAATTACAAGTTAAGAGACCGATTCGCTTTCATCTTCCAGATATTTTGCCAGGGTGGCACAGCAGTGCAACTCACAGCAGGGTGGTTGTGTGTACGGATAAAGCCTTAAGCCTTTCTGTGTTAAATTTGCGTGTTGGGTACTCTGACCACAGTGAGCAAATGCAGTGTTATTCCAGCGATGACTGGCTGCCGAACTGCCCAAGGTTTGTTCCTGCTTCTTAACTATTATAAGCTGGGATAGACTGCATCCCCACTGTGACCCTGAGCTGGAGTGAGAAGGTTAGGTAATGGCTGGATGGATTTTATATTGCTGTTTTGACCCCATATTTCTGTGCACCAGAGTGACTCTTTAAGCACGCCTGTGGAAAAAGTAGGCTGTGTTTGCTATTTGGGCTGAGGAAATATATAGCCTGTGATTTGTCCTTCAGATTATTCTCTGTTCCTCTTCAGGAGGCCTGCTTATCACATCTGCTGTGCCTATTTAGGGATGGCCGTGGTGTTTGGGGGACAGGGAACAGGGGCATTAACTGGAGCAAGCTGCAATCCAAGCTGGATTTCCTTTCTTCTTCTTCTTCTTCGCATTTTTTTTAGTCTGGCATACTTACTGCAAATATATTTATCAATCTTGAGGTCTGAGCCAATTGTGGGGTGATTCAACTCGGTCCATGCATACCTCTGAGCCATGCTCACCATCCTGCTCAGAGACCACATCTGGTCATTAAAAAAGTATTATGGCGAATATAGGATAGATGTGCTGTTTCTGATCAACATATTGCCAGGTGTGCCTCAGCAGCCATACACTACCAGAAAGTAGTTGGGTCCAACTTAAAATAGAATTTTAATGATAATAATAATATACACAGCTGTTGCAATTACTGGACATGTTTTTTCCCATGTATGAAGAATCAAATATAATATATTTTATAAGTTATTATCAAACGAGCACTCAGAGAGCGCAGCACCTCCGCCCAGGGCCCTAACCCCAACCCTTACCCTAACCCCTAACCCAAATCACTCCCAAAATCTAATCAATTGGTCCTTGTGTCATTTCTGACCTTTTCTGAGCTGGACTCGCGAGAGCCCATACCTCCGCCAGCACGGCTGGATTTGAACTTTGGCCCATATCTCAGCTGTACTTTGGCCTAGATATGCCTAAATTTAATCACTTGTTCCACTTGTGCTACTTAAACATCCTGCGAAGTTTGGTTAAAATCCATGCAACCTTTTTTTGAGATATTTTGCTAACAGACGGACAGACTGACAATCAAACACACCAACCAACGCCAGCAAAAACATACACCTCCTTGGCGAAGGTGAATAACATTGATGTGTGTCGAGGTTTGCAGACAGACCTTAGATGGGAAGCAAACTGTCGGTTCTTGTAGTCAGCATGTTGGATGTGGGAGGACCAGGACCTCAGCGTCTTTGACAAGCCAAATTGTTATATGTCGGTCAGAGCATCTCCAAAGTGGAAAGGCTTCTGGGGTGCTTCCAGTCAGCAGAGGCGAGTGCCTACTGACAGTGGTCTAAGGTGGGATAAACCATGAACAGGCCACAGAGTGCTGGGTGCCCAAGTCTCATTAATGTAAAGGGCCAATGAGGACTATCCCACCCGGTTCAGACTGACTTAAGGGCTGCTGTTGCACAAGTCACTGAGAATTTTAATGATGCTTACATGAGAAATGTGCCACAGCACACAGTGCAGCGCCCCCTGCTGCGTGTGGCGCTTTGCAGTTGCTGGCTCATTCTAACCTTTGTCCGAAAGCACCTACGACGGGCACATGAGCTTCGGCATTTCACCTTGGAGCAGCTGAAGAGGATTTCCTGGTCTAGTGAATCTCTTTTTCTTTCTAAATTTGTGCTATATGAGATAACCACATCCACAATATCTATGCCAAATGAGTTGTGTAAAGTTCAGCAAAAAGGTCAGCTGAGTTTATGACATTAGTTGATTATACTGTGTTTAATTTAAATACCTTTGAAGGAGATTTTGGAACATCTGTACACATGTGAGCTCACGACACCGCACACACCACCAAGGCAACAACCTGTGCCAAGAGTAAGATGAATGAATGAGCGCTGTGCTCACCTGCTGCAGCAGGACCATATGTTGTGTGCTTTCTGCTTTTCCCCATCGCCATGTTTCAGGTACGTCACTCGACGGCCCATGGGTAAGTGTTTGCTTGTCATATTATAAACTGCTTGCTGTCATGCATCAGAGCGAAATTTACATGCCCCATCTCTATGACGCCAAAGCCGGGTCGAATTGTTGAAATTTGTCCTTGTACTACCTGCCATTTTTTTTTATAAAGTGCCTCAACCAAAAAGTAGCAGAGAAAAAGAGTTCTGCCATGTCTTTAATATTCTTTAATCAAACATTTTATGTCAGCTTATCCTTGTTGAACACCGCCTATTCATTTTAGTCCACGTCCCAAGGATGGGAGGACTACTTCAGAGAAATACTTATCTGCATTTACAGATTCAATAACCAAGGATGAATTACTTTTGAGTATTATGCTAAGAAGAAATGGGACCAAAGTGACTCGCGCGCTGTAATTCTTCCCAGACTGCCAGCACATCCAAGTACCTGGCCAGGGTTATAACCCAGGGCTTCATAAAGCAGGAGTGTATCGAGGGCAAACATTTCTTCTTTCCTCCCTTCGCCTACTTTCTGTAGCATGTAAATTCACTTCAGATAGAATAACATTTCTACCCTCCAGGCAGTTTTCTGAAAAAAGGGCTCCATAAAAGATTGCTGTCTTCAGTGCCCGAGATCTGTTGATCCGTACAGAGGCGCACGACCGGACATAGAGGCTCCCCGTCTGCCTATACATTGCCTGCAAGCGACACGATTCATCGAGTTACACCTTTCACTCACCCGGCGACAGTCCTGTCGTTGCATTGTCTGTGTTGACGGGAAAACTCCTCTTACAGTATAAGCCTTTTACCTGCTCTCTCTCCCTCTCTGTCTCTTTCTTCCTAAACACTGAGGCTTGCTGCCCGGCTCCATCACTCTTGTGTTCTTTTCCTTTTCCTGTTTTATTAATTTTGATTATTAATATTCTGCAGTGGTCAGCCTCTTGGCAGCCTGCTCACACAGATATATTTGATGGAGTGGGTTTGAATAGGAGATCAGAGCACAGAAAGGCGCTCTCCCCCTCCTCTCCGCACTGGAATTCGCTTGATGAAAAAGGACCTCCATCTCCGCCCGCTGATTGAAGTGGGGCTTTATTTGGCCTTGTATGCCTCCATCCTTTCATTTTTTTGTGCCCTCTTACCCCATCTCTCAGTCTGCCTGTCTCTCTCTCTTTCACTCTTTCTCTCTCTCTCCCTCCCTGTCCCCAGTGCCTCTCTCTCTCTCCAGCTCCATCATTTTTAACTCAAAAGCAGCTTTTGTTCCAAAGTGACAGGAATGCACTGTACCATGACCAGGCTGTAAGCGTGCCTCCACCACAGGCTCGACTTCAAGCCGTGTCAGGGTCCAAAGAAAATGCTCTCCATGCTACAATGCAAAGGACAGAGACAACAGCACAAAGCCTCACCTCCAGAGAAGAGAGGGAGACAGACTGTATTTTATCTTACCTCTTACCAGAGAGGGAAAACTCTGCTCGTGTCTTCAGCGCATTCACAGCTTACCAATCAAGTTATCCTGCAGTCAGTCATTGACTGCGTGAGTCAGTGTGGCACAGAAGTAAAGTAACTGGATTTATAACAGCCTCACAGGTTTTTTTTTTTTTTTCAACAACTGAAATCCTTCCATGCACTTGAGCAACAGCTGAACTGTTTCACATGAATATGCAGCTGTGCGATTAAATAATAGGTGGGAAAAGTAAGAGGAGGGTACTGCGTATCGTAAGTCATCCAAATAATGCATGTAATGGGGTGAAAAGATTGGGGGATATTCTCACCGTATCGTAATCTCTCAGTATCAGTGCCGTGAGTTAGTGATTCATTCATTCTGGATCAGCAGCTCTCCGCTGATAAGATTATGCTGTGGGCGAAAAGGAAGCTCTGACTCAGGAGCCTGGTGGGCTGCTTTCCCTCTGCTTTCCCCAATCTTTCCTTTCCAAAACACGCGCCCATCATGCGCACCCTTTCAGCCTGAGCTCTGCAAGATATCCTAACTGACTGAGCACAAGATTTTTGCCGAGACCCCCCGGGGTGGGCGAGCGGAGAGTTCGGCCACGGGAACCCTCACTTCCTGCCGGAAGCCCGAAAACTGGGCAGACTGCGGAGAGGGCCGGCCTGGTCGAGAGACACGCTGAGCTTGAAACGTGCGCCGAGGACTAAACCGTGAGGCGCGCAGCAGGGAGAGAGCCCCGCTTCAGCTGGAGCCGTCAGATTTGTTACAGACTTGTTTGTTTAACCGGCTCTGAAACACGAGGCTGCAGAAATGCACCCGTTTCGGCTGTGTGGGGCTTTCAGAATGCTGCTCGGAGACAAATCTCCCTAATTCACGATTCAGTCTTGGCACTGAAAAAAAAAAGCCTTGATTAAATTTAAGGGGAGTTAAGGATGCCAGGGATATCGATGCAGCAGATTACTGTTTTGTTAATCCTGATAGCCATGAGGCACAGATGCTAGTCTCACATTAACTGTGTTCAAACAAATAAACCAGAAACAAACCGAAAAAGCCTCTCCGTCTGCCTTGTTAAGTAGGTTCTCTCCAGCTCAACCATCAGCCTGAGAGCAACTGCTGCTCTGTTTACACACCAGTCACCCTGTCACAGCCAGTCTAATTATGTTTAAAATTTATCACTGTTTAACAACTGACTCTTCCAATTATGCCTCATTGGAATCCTGTTAAGGAACAGAACTCCATTGTGAATTTAATCTGTGCGAAAATACAGTACAAAGCTAAATCCATGTGGACAGTCTTTAGTCAGGGTATATTTTTCATTGTTCAGCTGAGGCCCCCGAATTCCACTGAAGGAAAATCTTGCTTCGAATACAATGATATTACAGATGCGAATGTGCTTCCAATACTTGTCTGTTTTAGCATGGCAATTTTTCATGCGCTGAGTGAGGCCTGCACATGGGTTGTAAAGATTGGCAAGGTGAGAGCCTTGACCTCAACCCCACTAGCAACCATGAACTTCGAGCCAGGCCAACGTCAAGCCAGGATTTTGACCCAAAATCATTTCCAACCTCATTAATGTTTCTCTGGTTAGAATGGAAGCAAATACCTACAAGCAGGAGATGGCAAAAGAAACAAAACAGCAATCTACTGGATAGAAAAGCAGGAAGTAACAGAGCATGACCTGAACTACAAAATCAGTTTTTGTTTACATGGGATAATATTCTTTAGTTATGTTGGTAAAAATAAACTTTGTAAAACATGTAAATATAAAGCGTGACTTCACCATAGCAACCGTGGATGTTTCTTTTTTTCTATCACAAAAGTAAATTCACAAGACTACCAAGAGGGAATCCATGTACAGCGAAACTTGTCATTCTGTTTCTCAGCACAAGAACAGAGTGTACTTGATAAGTATTGCCTTCTCAATAAGTGCTCTCAAGGAGGACTGTTCTTCCTATAAGTATGCTAATTTTTTTCTGAGAGAGTGCTGCCAGTGTATAGCATGTACTGAGCACTGGTGGCTGTAATTAGCATTTATGTGCATCCAAACATTAGGTGAAGATGGTGTTGCAGCCTACATTTCAGGGATGTGGCTTGTAACCTGGGTTGACGGTTTGATTTGATGCTGCTGTGTTGCAGCAGTACCTATGAGTGAGATACTTGACCTTAATATCTTATAAAAATATCCCCATGTACGTGTAAATGGATTGTATAGAAAATTTAATCTGCGCAAATTGCTGCGGAACAGAGCGCCTGCTCTCTGCTGAAATGTAATGTGATTGTTGTGGTTTTATTGGATATGTTTAAGAGAACTTAATCTCAGTTTTAATGGCTCATTAAAATTATATTGGAGTGCTTTTTGCATCCAGTTTGTCTATTTTTGTCTATGTGTCCTTCTGTTTCCTCTTGTTCTGTCTCTCTCTCTCTCTCTCTCTCTCTCACTCTCTGGCTCTCCCTGTCTGCGACTTTTTCTCTTCCTCTGACTCTCTCCATAGTGTGACATTTGGGTTTGTCCTGGAAGTTAACAATGGTATCAGTGTACCTTTTACGGTCTTCAGCAGGAATGGGAGTCCAGATGTACTGTGTTACTGAAGACTGTATTCTCTGGACACAGTTACCTTGTGGTGAAGAGGGACTAAGGACAATGCTTCATATATGCTTTACCTCTCTCTTGCCCTCTCTCTCACTCACTCTTTCTTTCACTCATGCTCTGTCTCTCTCTCTGTGACTATCTCTCTCCCTCTGACTCAACAGTCTCATGTTGAGGTTTGAACTGAAAGTTAACAGTGGTTTAATGTGCCTTTAAAGTCTGCAGTGGGATTGAGAGTGCTGTTCCCTCACAGGAATAATGTGCCGCAAACGACTGTATTCTTTGGACACAGTTTCCTTGCAGCTGGGTTTGACTAAGGACATTGTTTTTCTCTCTCTCTCTCTCTCTCTCTCTCTAGGACATGGGTCCATCCAGCATTCCCTCTGTACCCCTCATGGTGGGCTGTGGGGTGTCCTGCACAGCTCTGCTCATCCTGCTGCTCATCTACGCTGCCTTCTGGAGGTATATCCTCATCCTCGTGCCTGCACATACCTTTCTGTCCTTCTCCTTATCTCTCTCACACTGTAAACCCTGACAAGTGTGATGAACTCAAATGTTTTGTGGGAACTGATTAACACAAAAAATTGAGTTTGCCAACTTAATTATATTCTGTTCACAGCACTTAAAAACATGTAAAAATAACTTTATTTTCTTTAAGTTCCTTCAACACAATGCGATTAAGTTTTGCCTGCTCAATTATTTTGAGGAAATTGGTTTCCACAAAGCATTTGAGTTCACCACACTATCAGGGTTTACAGTACAGCCCTTGCTCTCCATCCGTACCCTCTCGCCCCGTCACACCCATCTGTCTCACTGTCTCCATCTGGGTCGGCATGGAGAAACGGAGTCGTTCGAACATTTGCCTGCCCAAAGGCTCCATCACGGGGCATATCTGAGTGAGTGCGGGTCCTGGATGTAGATGGTGAGATAAAATGTCCACATTTACAGGAACAATGCCTCATTCCAGACCGCAGTGTGATAAGAGGCAGCGCGCTGCATCGCTTGGTGTGGAGGACGGTGTATTCTCATGTCGAATCCTGTAGGGCTTTCCAAGGGGAAGTGCGGTGGGAGCATTAAAAATAAATCAGGAGTAAATAAATAAATAACTGAAGGTAACATTTTCCCAAATTTTTGGCTTTTCGTGGGAGATTTTCGGAGGAGAGAGTTGGCATGGGAGACACGTTCCCAGCGCCAATCTTGCAATTATCTCTAATTGTGAATAAATGAGCGATGGCGGATTGCTGTCTCTGACGAGTGGGATTACTGCCAGTGTGACAACACCACATCTGATCCTGCCCTCCAGCTCATCTGTGGGTCGTGCCACTCAATAGCAGATGGTGTGTGTGTGTGTGTGTGTGTGTGTGTGAGTGTGCGTGCGTGTGTGTATGTATTTGTCTTCGTGTGCCCGCGTTTCTCCGTGTGTGCGCATCTGGGTGCGTACAGGTGTTTGTGTTTACCGGTTTTTGTGTGAGGGTGTGTGAATGTGTGCATGTTTGTGGATTTAAGCATTCCTGTGTTTGTGTGTGTGTGTGTGTGTGTGGGTGTGTTTGTGCATGAGAGTGCACCTGCTTGTTTGTGTGCATTTGTTAGGGGTGTATGACGCATATGTGTGTAGGTTTTGTTTGTGTCTGTGTGTTTATGTATGTTAGTGTGCACATGCATGTATGTATGTATGTGCTTGCATGTGTGTTTGTTTTTTTGTGTGTGTTTTCTGGTGTGGGTTGTGTTTATGGTTAGGACTACTTGCCAGACGTCTGAACACAACAGACTAAATTCTCCACAGCAGATCTCTCCATCTGAATCTGGGCCTGGCACCGCATCAAAAGCCTATCACTCTGGAGAGAAAATAGTTCCCCTTCCAGTACTTTAACTAACTGCTGGGAAAGGTGTGATTGATCTAGAGGGGAAAGTCAGTGTACTATCTATTGAATTTGGGATTGGGTTGATTACACTTGTAGCACAGTGACTGATAGGGAGATTCATTCTATTACAGCACTGTTCGTTACCCATGTGCTTCTTCCATCTTTTTAGGATTACTTCAGCGGGTATCAATACAAAAAAACAGTTTTAATTACATTATTATAAACGAATAGTTGTTATACATTCGGTTATACATGTTAGTGAGGCAAAAATGATTCCATTCACCTGTGTTTCGTGTAACATTGATAAATTATATAGTGCCACAGGGTCTGGGCATTAGCAGGACAGATTAATGAGCAATGACCTCACTGACTTTGTCGGTTCACTGTGCCAGGGCCGGCGCTCAAAGAAGGGCAATCACATCTGAACAATGTCCTAGTTAGCATTTGCTCATCAACTTGTCCCCGAGGCCCTATTTAACTCTGCAATAACCTTTCATCATCTCCCTCACTGGCTACAGCTCTATCCACTGTGTGCCTCCACTCTTTACACATTCTCTCACATTAAATGAAAAACGCTTCACGGGCAGGTTACATTGCGGTAAATATTTCCATGTCGCCAAATATGAATAAAAAAACATAGTAATTGGCAGCACTGTCAGAATATATCACTGTTTACTGGGATAAATGGAAATGTTTAATTCAGTGATGTATTGTGTTAAATGTAACCATGAAAACAATGATATTACTAATGCCACTAAATAATTAAAAAAAAAAAAAAAAAAAAAAAAAAGAATTTTAATAATAATTATAACATGCTCTCTTCCTGCTCCCAGGTATATTCGCTCAGAGAGGTCCATAATCCTGGTGAACTTCTGCCTCTCTATTCTTGCCTCCAATGTGCTCATCCTTGTGGGACAGTCACAGACGCTCAGCAAGGTGAGAAGCTGGAGAGAATACACAGTGGATCTCCTCCAGCTCATGGTGTCTCCAATTTGCTCCTACAGGGCCAGTGTGCTCTCGTCCAGATTACACGCATCGCTTCCTTATTTCTAAAGGGACTTTTGGTGCATCCTGGGAAATGTGGTCGGGTTTTACAGCACATTTCTTAAAATTACCTTCACCAGATCCATAGCAGAATGCCCCATTGAAAAGTAAAAGAATATGACTTGTTTGCATCGTGTAGAAAATTATTGTCAATCGAGCTCGGGTGCGTTTCCCAAAAGCGCTAACATAGTTTGTCCATTCACCGTCAATGGGTTCAACTATGTAAGTTAGCATCTGTGATTTCGGGAAACACACCCCTGGTTGTGCTTACCTTTGATCCTCTGATTATGTCAAGGAAAGATTGGACAGAGTAAACTGTAGTGTTCTAACTCCACTGTTGAGTGTTGCACTGAATTTGATTTAACAGTCTAGGACACGCTTCTCAAACTTGGTCTTGGGGACCCATCTGTGCGCTGGATCATGTTGATCCTGGGGGCAATCAGTGAATTTAACTGCACTTTAATTTCAAATTTAATGACTGAATTTGATCATAACATTTTATGTTTTTGGGGATTGTTTACCCTCGTAAGCCGTATATTATCAGTAATATGTATGCTATCCCATTCAAGACCCATAACCACAGTTGGCTACATTTTTCTTTAGTTTTTCATTCATCAACTTCAAGACTAAGGTGAATATGATGTACCTTAACAGTGAGAATGGCTACGAAAAGTGGTCTTTGGTAAATATTGAGGCATTCAAAACAACACAAATGACAGCAATTCAAATACTGTTAATAAGTTCACGAAAAACAAATTAAATTTTAACCATACGCCCACCAATGTTAACTCAGCTGGGAATTGGCCAAGCCAAGATCCAGCATTCACAATGTTCCCCCAGGACCAAGTTTGATGAATCACTGGCCCATCTTACCCTCCTTCCTGGCGCTAGGGACTGTTGTCACTGGCAGCCATTTTCCAGAGTTCCTCTGCATTATGACCGATGGTTTGGTTGAAAAATTATAGGCTCTGCTACACCTTCTGAACGTACCTACAGTAAATCTTACCCTATAAACATTTGGCCGGTGCTCTGAGGATTTTTTTTTGATGGTAATCAGGAAAGGGACCTAACATTCCATCCCGTAGGCTGATCTCATGCAGAAATATGCAGTAAAACTCAATATATAAAACCTCAAGAAAGCAGCTGCTGGCAGTGGCGAAAGCACAGGAGCAGACTGCAATGAGATTCTGCAGCAGCCCACAGGAGCCTAACTGACTTAAATAGCTCTATTCCTACAAGCCTGGCCTCTACCTTGACTTTCCACTGCCTCCTGCTGGCCAAATCTAGGACGTCCTTACAGTACAGGGCCGGACTTATTTTCTTTGGCCTATACTGAAAAATGTTTAATTCATTCTATCAATTAATGCTTCGAATGGTAAATATTGGCAAAACAGAAAAGAATTATAACACAGAAATGCTGCCACCCAACCATAACTCGTCTCTTGGCAGGAGACTATGTTGACAGCCTGCTGAGAAATTGACCAATCAGTGACCAGTTCTCTGCTGGGGGCCTCACGTCAGAGTCCTGTGAGAGTTTAGTCAGTCAATGTGAAACTGCAGCAAAGAAGGCGAGCGTTTAAGTGTTATTTTATACATCCATTTCTGGTAGTTTGTTGACCAAACCAAAACTGGGATCTGAATTTGTCCGACAGCTTTCAAGCATGTTTAGGGAGAAGAAAGGCCACAGAAACCATGGAATAATGCCAGTGTGTGCTGCAGTTTGAAAGACACTGACGATGCTCAGTGGAACCCCTCATCAGATCTCTGGGAGGTCGCTGTGCGCGAGGCTGTTTCCCATTGCCTTTGCTGAGCAGGCACTGCTGATGCTGCATTGCCATGGCGATGGCGGTTCGAATTGGACGCAGCCCAGACCCTCGGCGTTAATAATTAACAGAGCAAAGCATCTCCATCCCTCTCTGGCTGCAGCCCAGCGGAGGGGCGACTCCTGGATTCTCGCCGCTGCTCTCTCTCAGTCGCCCGTAGTTTGTGCGAGTGTGCCGCCGCCACACGCGACACACCTCGAACACGCCGTTAATGACACAATCATTCGCCAGCGCGAGCTCCTGCCAGGGCTTGCACATTAGGAGCTTCTTATCAACACACTGTGCCTCATTTCGCCCCCCATGTCACTCTATCCAAATTCATTTTGAAGTGCATATTAGCAGGGCAGCGAGTGGCACGCCGAGTATCGGCCATTTTAAAAACGAAGCTGCAATAACCTCGTCAGCTGCCAGCTGCTGTGTGTTCGCCCCCTGATGACTGTACCGTCATCTACTCAACCCACCATCCTCTTCTGCCGAGCGAGTTCCCACGTTTTTATGCTCATTAACTGCGCTCCGCACTATTGCTGTTACTCTGCTGTTGCTCTGCTAATTCTCGATCTGCTCTTTCTTGCACTCCCACGCAAACTCAAAGAAACTTCTCCGTCTATTTTTAACCGAGGGCACTGGCATGAAATTTGGCAGAGTAAATGAAAATGAACACAGCATGATGAAACAATGAGAAAAAAAGCAGAATTGTAAGGGCAACCTTCTAGCAACAGTGTTGGTGCCAATAAACACAGTGCTGCCAACCATGCTGTTTGATGCAAGTGTGATGCCCTAGGTTACCCGCCGCTACATCCCAGACAAATCAATGGCACTGGCTATGCTGCTCTCTGATATAAATACATTTGTTTTGCTTGCTGTTTTTTTTTTCCGAACGGTGGGAGGTTTCTTTAAAATATGCATTATTTCTATGACAACAAAATCCTTAGTTGAGTTGTTTTCACAAAGTTGGAATGAGAGCTGTCTGTCAAGCTTACTTATGTCTCAGCTTGCTCCTCCATTGACAGCAATGACATTTCAGCTCTTCTTTCTCTCTCTCTCTCTCTCTCTCTCCCTCTCTCTCTAATATCCTAGGCTTTCTGCACTATGACCGCTGCCTTCCTGCACTTCTTTTTCCTCGCCTCTTTCTGCTGGGTGCTAACCGAGGCATGGCAGTCTTACCTGGCTGTTATTGGCAAGATGAGATCACGCCTCATTCGCAAACGTTTCCTGTGCCTGGGCTGGGGTAAGGGGCTTCTCCTGCGAATTTCCCACGTTTTTCTGCACCCAGATATGTGCACATAATACCTGTAAACGCACATCCACAAAGGTCGGTCTGCACCCTTATAAGTGTCTTCGTACATGCGCCTTTCCACAGACTGAACATAATGACTGTTTTTAAACATACAGTGTACCCTCACATACAGTATCCCCTATTCACTGCACACCTCCTCTGATACTAGTAAACCCCACATTGCTCATACTGCATGTGAACAGATACAGAATTGTCCTGCATGGATTGAATGGGGAAAAAAACACTGATGTCATGCATTGTAAGCATTGATGAATCGCCTGAAACTGTGTAAATACGATAACAATTTTATTTTTCTTGAGTCCGGAAGGCAAGTGTCACCCACTGATTGATTGATTTGATCTTGGGTTTCAGCCATGACAGATCTCACTTTCTGTGACACAATAACACTCAGAGCACGACACCCTTGTTTTTGGTGACATCCTGAAATGTATTTGGATAACAGACTCCAGCGGCATGATTAAAATGCGGATGATGTATGTAAAACAGACGGGTCAGGGAGATGGTGGAACAGACACTGTAATCTCTCCATTCAAAGTCTTATCATCTCGGCGATCCGATGCGTTAGGGCAAAAAATGCCCTCGGAAAAAAAGGGCCACGAATAGAGCTACCGCTTCATTTCTGAGCTTTAGTGAAATTAATGAGCTATCGTAAAGACCCGACTCCATTCAGGCTTTTCAATTGTGTATGGAAATGCGGGGAAAATGGATGTAGCAGTCGAGCAGCTTTTTAAAAATGCACATAATCAATACGGTAATGCCGCTAGATTAAGATCTTAATTGGAAAGAGTTTAAAAGGCACACGCACGTGCACAAGCACATCTGCCTGCGCAGAACACACCCGAGAGGCGTGTATAACAATCTGAAGACGCATCCGCTTTTCCTGTCTGATTTTAGCTATTTTTCTCAACTTTTCCCCCCTTCCCTCCCCTTTCATTATTGCACTTTTTTTTTCTAATTGCATTTAATGTGCGGAGTTAATCAGTGCATTGTTAATTACATGAATATTTCACGGGGAAGCTCATTAAGTGTCCACAGTACACCAAGACTCAGCAAGTGAAATTGATGCACCTAATTAATACATAACTAAGTGACCCACCCCCTTAAACTTCTCTGTGAGCAGCCATTGGTTATAGTCACGGTCACATTAAGACCATGTCTTTAACTCCGGGGTAGACCCTTGCCTTACCACAGGGAAACACATTACTGTCGAGTGCGAGTGCCGCCCTTCGCTGTGCCTGTGGTCGTGAACAATGAAAGTGTGCACCGTACTATGTAGCGCTGCACTGCCACACCAGCTGTTTTACTGCTCATACAACCCGCTGGTTGCTGGAAGAATCCGCTCGTTAGTTTTGCAATGTGAGCCACCCTACAGAGTGAGCTTCTTCATCCCAAGGACTTTGTTTCTAGTTTTTGAGCAAGTCAATTTGTCCACCATATTGTCAGAGAATAGAAAATAGCATCAGCTTGCAGTTTGGTGCCGGTTTGCCCCAAGCACCAGTGTCACCGGGCGAAGCCATAAAGGTTAAAATAATCAGAGCTCCAGCAGGGTCCCTGTGGCTTTAGGTGCTGTGTAACACCAGCTCCAGCCTTTTTGCGCTCCCCTCCTCCAATTGAAAATAATGACATGCACAGTGATTTTATGTGATTGCACTTTCTGTCTGAAGGCCTGTATAATCAGTCATGTGAATGCTAAGGACTTTTATTTCTCCCTCCCGCCTCTGGCAGTTTTTCAGTGGGGAGAGGGCGAAGGGGGTCGGATTCATTTATAGATTGATAAGGAATTTCAGCTGAGCCTGGAAAATGGAACAATAAGTTCTGTCTTCTATTGGCAGTCCTGTTTTCACCTTGCTTTTATTAGCTTGTCTTCTGGGAATCTGAGAGATCTGCACTCTACGGTCAGTGCTCATAATTCCAGTAATGGACTGAATTTATATACAATGGCTCCTTTAGCCTCTTTGATGGATCTATATTAACATTTGAAAATGGGCAGTGGAGCATGCTCCGTGTCCTGCTGTGGCCCGGATGAAGCACTCAGGTGTAAATTTGGCAGAAATGTAAGACTCTGTTTTCTGTTTTTCCCTCTACTACACACAGGTCTCCCAGCTCTAGTGGTCGCGGTGTCAGTAGGGTTCACCAGAGCCAGGGGTTACGGCACAGCGAGCTAGTGAGTCTCTCCATCGCACCCAATCACCTTACAGAATACGATGGGGGGGGTGATTTGTTCTCTCAGTTCAATTGAAAACACACTCTACCCCACTGAGTCCATCAGCTTCCTGTCAACCTCCTCTCGCCCATACTGAGGCTACCAAAGGTGGAAAACCCAAACCCCAGGAGTGGTAGTCCACCAGGGAACTCTGTCCTAACATAGTGGGTTTGCTAATCAGCACAGTTATTCAGTCTGGAGGTAGAACTGATTTGTGAAATAATCTGGCTGAGTTCACTGGAAGAAGATAGAACAGAATTGTCACTTTCTTAACATTGACTTTTCTATCTCTGCTGATACCTGTACACGACACTGTACAGAATCATTGCTTACATTTGATTAAACTGCAAATTGGGAACAATTCATGGGCATTGATTCAGGACACAAAATACTTTCATCTTTGTGAGTTGACTGACATTCTTGCATCTCCTAAGACCTTGACTCATCACCAATTGCATGATGAGTTATGATGCATAAGAGAGGCAAAGGCAGACACGCATTAGCTGGATACTGTGGCTCACGACTGCTCGCGAACTTGGTCTGTGTAAACAAGACCATTAATCCTGTTAATGTTTGACCCTTTGGGAGATTCGGAGGACAGGATCTATATGGCCGTGCATTTTAGCGCTATCAAACGTACTCTCTGTTCTGTCCCCAGCTGCTGGCTGTCCCTGGAAGGGGGCTTGCTCTACGCCTTTGTCGGCCCTGCAGCTGTGATTGTTCTGGTGAGTCGACTCTCAGTTCGCTTCTCATTGGTCAAAACTGATGTCTGTTACAGTGTATGGGTGGGCTGGGCCTCCAGGCCCTCGCCCCCTCCTGAATGGTCCCCATGATTGTGGGCTTTAGATTTCTTTCCTTTTTTATTTCTTGCTGAACAATGACATAGAGAAAAAAAACTAGATTGTGCGCTCTCTATTCTTTGTGAATTCCGCCTTGGTCATATAGGCGCCAGCTTCCAGTCATGGCAAAACCAACCGGCAAAATGCATTGTAAACACCCCTGTTCAGAAATAAATAATCTAAAAAAGGTTGCTATAGGGCACGTTTTCAAGTAAGGAAATACTTACAAGTGAAAGCTTTCAGGATATAACCAATATGATCAAAATCAGGTCACCTGATAATCAAAAAACTCAAACATTCACCCATAAACATCAGTAAAACTACGGTTTTAGAGAGAATAAAAAACATATTTCTGCACGGTTTTCACAGCCAACAGCGCAACAGGAACATTTTGGCACATAAATCATACATGCTTTGTTTTTCCATGACTGCATGTTAAAGCCAACTTACCACGAGAAAGAGGGCTTTGCGCAGTCTAGTTTTTTCTCTGTGTCATTGTCACTGAATGATTAGTCCAGACACGTCCCCTCTGTTCTCCACGGTGAGCTCTTTTGATGGACAACCACTTACAGAGTTGTATCATAACATATTTCCTTTTTTAATAGATTTTGCAGGTTGCAGTTCAACTAGTAGAGCAGAAAAATTACATATTGCTTACATTTCTGGATAAGGGTGAGAGATTAATCATTAGCATCACTTATGAAAGATGCTGGTGGGGCCTCAAGACCTCACCATTTTTTTCCTCTAAAGACAGAGGTGCAATTCCCTTTAAATAAAATTGATGTACAGCGTAAACCTGAGCATGTGTGTGCATGTGTGCGCTTGTTAGTTTGTATTAGCGAGTTTGTACTTGCGTGTGCCCATATGTATGTGTGAAGTGGTTTTGTTTCAGTCAAATAAATATATAACCCAATCTCCAGCTGCAAGGTGAAGCAAAATGAAATTGTCTTATGCACACACGCTCGCATACATGCACACACACACGCGCACACACACACGCGCACACACACGAGTAAACAAGGACGATAATGAGCTCTGGGCATCAGGAGGCACACAAAGCAGTCGTAATCTAATTAATGGGGAATTAATTAATCTCGCCTGTGGAAAGAATTTGAATTGTAACTGATTGTCTTTCTTTTTCAACCTGGGTTGCATCAGAGCCAAGAAAGAAGGAACTCTCTGTCCCTGATCCGATCATATGGAAATATAAACTGTTGACTTGGGGTGTCCTATTGTATCCGAAAACGGCCGATGTGGTGTCGGTTTTTCTTTCAGCCGAACATTTCAGACATACGATTCAGGCAGTTGTTTAATCATACTCTTCAATGAAGATGTGGATAAGTAGTATTAGCACTGGGAAAAAACAAAAATCTGAACCCACACAGAGCCTTATTGGAGAGGATTGGGCATTGCTAGGCTTGGTCTGAAGATGTGAACTAATTGCTAATTGGTGGTATCCTGACCGTGCCACACAAACTTGAATCTGGAGGGCGTTGTGCGGTGTGCTATTTTCGGGGGTGGGGGGAGGTGTTCTGTGTAAATTAGATTTTATTTTATTTTAGTTTATTTATCCTTTATTTAGACAGGAAGGTCCCATTGAGATACAAGATCTCTTCTTTCCAGGGAGTCCTGGTCAAGATAGCAACAGAAATAGTTGTAAACATATAAACATAAAAAAGAAAGAAAAAAATTACATAAAACCAGCTCAGAGGTAATATTTAAAGGAGAAACATACGGGCCATACCAAGATATCTGTAACACATTCCATCTCAATATCACAGATTATGTAAAACAGCAACATGTTTCCTTCAGGGCAGTTTGTAAAAGACTTTTAAAAGAATTTAAAGAGGGGAGTGCTCCTAAGGTAATGGCATGGCTATCATATTGGAGTGTCATTTAAATGACGTTGCAAAAAAGCGATGTTTCTTATTTTCCCTAAACATCAGGCCAACCACAAACAACTTGCAAGAACTGGATCTGAACTACAGTGCAACCTATTTCTGATCCCAGCAGTAGGTAGTGCCCAAATTAGACAGCAGCTATGCCTATTGGGGGAAATGGAATGCTTTTTCATTATATTAAATTTATTGGTGTAAATAATGTACCCATGATTGAATTGTGTATCATCGTATCATCATCAATATAAAATTTGTGTTACTACTACAGGAATTCATTTGGGATTGATAATTATGTAACTTAACTATGCTACAATTGTTGCAATTAGTAGCAATGTCCCAGCAAGGCTCAGGTGGTATCATTATCTTGTTTTTCAAATATGTGACGCGTGACTGTGTTGTACATGACGTGGTTAATGTCATGTTCTGGCTAAAAAACTGCACAGTACAGTGTATCATGTACAAAGTAGTATGCAGTATATACTGGCAAAGTGTGGAGTATGTAGCAAACAAATATGTGATTTAGAACATGCGATTTAAATGTGTGATTCACAAAAAAGCCGAGTCCGTCATTGAAAATAAACAAAACAAAGAAAGAAGGCAATTACAACTGCACCCTCCACTTATGCCTTCTCCAGAGGTCCAGTACAGGGTGATGGTACTGGTAATGAAGTTGGTGCAACCTCTTCAGATGGATCGTTGCTATTTTTATCTTGTCCACTTGTAGCTATCGCATAACAAATGCTTGTGTTTAAAGTTAGTCTGCACTATTCCCATTGACTGCGTAAGATCGTGGAAGAGGTTGAGAGAGTCCTTGTGTATTGCATATGACAGGGAAAATTGGGCCCATTGAGATTGTTTGTGTTAAGGCTTCAGTCAATAGCTGTTACTGGAGTGTTATGTTTTGCACTGAAAGTTAACAGTGGTTTAAGTGCACCTTTTACCTTTCGTGGTTTTAAGTATAAGTCATCAGAGATTGAAAGTGTTGTTCCCTCACTGGAATACTGTGTTGCTGATGGCTGTATTCCTGGAGCACAGCTCCATTGGACTGAGAGGGACTAAGGACAATGCCTCACATATGCTTTACCGCTTTCTCGGCCTCTCTCACTGTCTCTCTCTTTCTCTCTCTCTCACACACACACACACACACACATTCTCTCTTTAACTCTCTCACTCTCCCTTTGAATGACTTTCCCTCTTCCCATGACTCTCTGTATTTTCATGCTGAGGTTTGTACTGAAAGTTAACAGTGGTTTAAGTGTGCCTTTAAAGTCTTGATTGGGATTGAGAGTGTTTGAATACTGTGGAACACTTCCTTGCTTCTGAATGTATTCTTAGGACACAGTTCCCTTATGGCTGGGAGGGATGAAGGGCAATGCTTCACATATGCGCCTTCTCTGATCCTCTCTCTCTCTCTCTCTCTCTCTTCTCTCTCTCTCTCCCCCCTCCTTCCCCCCCCTCTCTCTCCCTCTCTCTCTCAACTTCAATTTATTGTGCTTCATTGGCATGACATGCACATTCCCAAAGCAAAGAAGAAACACATGTAACAACTTTGGCATCAACACATGAAATACTGATTAATGACTATTTATGCCTATAATTAGTTTTCAAAAAAATGAAATGATCATTTAAAAAATTACTAATTAATAATAATAACAATAATAAACAAAAGAGAGAAATCAGAAACAAATTGTGCTGCCAGTATCATATCGCTCCTTTTTCTTTCTTTTTTTTGTTTGTACTTTTTTTTTTTCATTTTAATATAAAATGATTTTCTGCCTCAACTTCATTTTCTTGGCATTATGAGCGCTGTCTTTTGTCTTCTGGGAGCCAAGTCTGCTTGTGCCAGCCAGTTTCTCTGGCCAGACTGTACTCACTGAGCTCGTATGTGATCAGTGTTTTTCACAGTTTTGTATTTTTGACTAAGATTAGGTAATCTGAAAAAAAAGTCTTTTCTTTTTAGGGCTAGACAGCAATTAATGGAAAAGAAAACCCTGACACAAAGCGTCATTCCAGTGAATGTTTAGCTGTAAAAATACACATCTTAGCCAAAACCAATGTTTAATGTCATTATAAAACAATTATTGCATTACAAGGCAATGATTTCATCAATTCATGCAGGGCGCCATTCATTCCTCGTCACAGACTTCTTCTCGCGTGAACCTGCACTAGTGTGACGTAGCGGCCACCCATCATGATTGTAAATATTGCCGTGCACTATTCATGCTATTGTACATGTAACACATGGAGAGTCTATGATGAAGCTAATGACCGCGTTAGATATTTGGATTTTGATTGTCACTATTTTGTTTTATTTTGTTTGTTGATTGTATCCAGCCATGTGCTTACGTCACGATGCTTTCGTGCATCACTTACGGCTGCTCGAGTGGGACTGACCGGGAGAAGGGGAAGGGGTTCTTTTGAGTCCCTGACCCGAAAAAATTGGCCGAAAATCTGGAATGTGCAATGAAGTGGCTGCATAACATTGGAATGGGTCAGACGGTTGACTCATTTAATTTTTGAAAAGCTATGGTCGTCTGCGAAGACCACTTCGAGAGTGCCTGTTTTTAAAGGGACCTTAGAGCTGAGTTGATGGGCAGAAGTCCCAGAAGAAACTTCTTCATTCAGATGCGGTACCAACTGTGTCCGTGCATGGAAACAACAACAGCTGCACAATGAGGCCTACATTTGCACAGATGCCTGCACCTCCCTGAAACCAGTGTAGCTCCCATCATCGTCTGGATGCTCTCTTATTGCCCTCACGACACAGGCTGGAAGGACTCGTCGTTTAACATTTCCAAGGCGTTCACCTCGATATGCCAGCTATAAACTGCCTACAGGCCATCAGTCTTGACTGCCTGCAAAATATAAATAATAATGGATAAATAAGGAGCAGAATGCCAATACCTGTTAGGTGGAAGGCTGGCCACTGCTGTAAAATTAATTTAAATATAAATAAATCAATCCCCCAAAAACTTATGTTTTTTGAATGTTGAAGGAGACAATAGCACAGGCAAAGCATATATTTCAGTAGATGAGTAACAAAATTTATCTATACTGATGGACTTTAAAAACTTATAAGTCTGACTAGACAGAAATAGTATAGTTGGTTTAGGGAAACTTTAATTAGATGATTACATAATTGATATGCAGTTGTCTTTGAGTAAGGAGACACAACAGTGCGTGAGGTCATGACCTTGTTTGTGTCTGTGGAGCAGGATTTGAGGAATTAGTGATGTAACCTCGTCCGGCTTCACTGATCACAATTGCAATGCTGTCAAATGCCTTAAAACAATCCTTGAGGTCACTAAGGCCAGAACCCGAGAGCATTTGTTCAAAGACACCACATGCGCCATGCCTCGTCTTTCCAGACCCCAACGTGATCAAGCCATTGGGCTGTGGATGGCTGGAACATCCCAAAATTCCATCGCCCAGTGTTTTGGGGTAAGCCAACCCACAATCTCTAACCTTGTGGCTTGTTACCAGGAGACTGGAAGCACCAATGATTGACCCCGACCTGGCTAGCCTAGGGTCACGACCCCAGCCCAGGACAATCAGATCCGCCTCGTCCACCTGAGAGATCGGTTTTGAACCTGCACCAGGACGGCTCAGGAGACCCGAGGAATCCACAGACCAAGGATCAGCAGAAGAACAGTGAGTCGCTGACTTGCAGAGCGAGGGATCAGAGCCCACAGGGCATGTGTTGGAATGCAGCTTGATGCACGGCGCAGGGCTACCAGGCTTCGCTGGGCTGAAAAATATGGTCAGAGACGAGTCCCCAACCGATTCTGGAGGAATGTTTTCTTCAGTGATGAGTCCAAATTTTGTCTGTACCGACATGATGGAAGACAGAGGGTCTACAGACGACGTGGTGAGAGATACGCGGCCCCCTGCATTGCTGAGACAGATGGTTTTGGAGGAGGCTCAGTGATAGTCTGGGGTGCCATTTGGTATGGCTGGAGGTCCGACCTGGTCATAATCAATGGAAATCTTAATGCAGCTTGCTACTGTGACCTTGTCATCAGACCGCACGTCATGCCTTACATCACAGACCACCCTGAGGTCACGTTCATGCAAGACAACGCAAGACCTCACTCAGCACGTGTGACCCAGCAGCTCCTGGCCCAGAATGGTGTGCGAGTCAGGGAATGGCCACCTTTCAGCCCTGAGATGAAGTGCATCGAGCATGTGTGGGACCTGTTGGATCGGCGGGTTCGGCAATGCACTCCAGCGCCCAGGCCGAGGGCAGAGCTCCAAGAAGCCCTTCTCCAGGAGTGGCAGGCCATTCCCCAGCAACAGCTCAACAGAATGGTGCTGTCCATGCCAAAACAAGTGATGGCTTTGTTGCAGGCACGTGGCGGTCACACTCGGTACTGACATTGGAGTTGATCTTTGTTGTTGATTTTGTTGTTAAACTTGTCATTGTTGATTCTTTTGTCGTTCTTTTTTTGTTGATGTTATCTCACATTTTGTTGTTGTTGTTATGGGTAAAGTCAATAAATGGTTGCAAATTTGATTCCGAGTTAGGCTACAATTCTGGTTATAAGTTTTTAAAGTCCATCAGTGTATATTCAGCCACAGATGATGAACAAAGAGGCATAGACCATGGAGTTTTATGCGTAGACATAGGGCCTACCTGTTATCGAGTGTTTGGGGATCACGTCTACTGATTCGTTTGTACTGCATAAACTGTATGTATGCAACAGTAAGTACTGCTGGATTGAGGGCGACTATCCTAAATTCTTCATCATCGGTGATGCAGTCCATTTGGTTTAAAATTTGTCCGTGTGCAGATCCCACGCACGGCAGCAAATGTTCTCTTTAGAGGACGGCATCGAGTCACAGTTTCCACATTCGCACCATGTGGGCAAAACTTGACAATCTGCGTCTCCAGCCACCTTCGCGAAATGCGCACTTTCTTCACCCAATTCATCGCTGCTCTCGGAATAAAACGTCCTTCCTTCCAATTCTATCCTTTGTAGCTCCTCCTCAGAATACTCAGGCTCATACTGATAAGGTTTCATTTATGGTTTGTGCGCTATGTCGTACTTTAATACTCAAAATCACTGTGTGTATGCTGCGCGTTGTGTGTACTGAATGTACTGTGTATAAGGTTTGTGTACAATATGCTGGGTGCCCGCTACATCACTTCTGGATAATATAAAATACGAACCCACTGTCATGACTGTGGCGGAACTCTGATTTTTTAATCAGCAAAAAACACCAGTTTGGTTGGATGAGCAAGGCTGAGCTTTGGCAAGGTTATCTATATTAATATGTGGATTCTGTACATGCACTAAAATTCTGGGGTTTTTCTTTTTCTTTAAGTTCACTTCGTGTTTGGGTTTGAGTGCTCCAACAGCTGCATAACAGGATAATTTTTTAATGTAGTGCCATAATTTGTTTTACTGTAATCTCTTGTGTTTCTGTGGTCCTGAGGTTGATTAGTGTTAGTAGATGTTAGCACAGTAAGCCTCAGGATGAGCTGACTTCTCTCTCTCTCTCTCTCTCTCTCTCTCTCTCTCTCTCTCTCTCTCTTCCCCTGTGACTCTCTCTTCTGTTCCTCTGGTTTTCTCTCTGTATAGTTTGGCATTTGGGTTTCTTAGTTAAGAGTGGTATCAGTGTACATATTACAGACATTGCGGGATTCAGAGTCCAGGTGTACTGGGTTGCTGATGACTGTATTCTTAGAGCACAGTTCCCTTGAGGCTAAGAGGCACTAAAGACAATGGTTCACATAGGCATTCCCTCTCTCTGTCTCTCTTTCTCTCTCCCCTTCTCTACCCTCTCTTTCTCTCTCTCTCTCTCTCTCTCTCAATATTAGTCTTGATAACATCCATCTCCTCCCTTCACTCTCTGTCCTTTCTCTTTCCTAGTTCAAACTTTCCAATCCAAAATGTATATTTTCGCAGTTTAACTGACAATTACTCTACAATTTTCAGCAAGCTGCCCAATATTCTAATGATAAAATCACCAATGACAATACCATGTTCAAAATTGTGCACTGACCCAGTTTGGTTCATGAGCACAGAGGGAAATGTCCTAGACAGTAATGTGTTTGGTTCATGAACACAGAGGGAAATGTCCCAGACAGTAATGTGTTTGGTTCATGCTCAGTGCCACCCATGTAGAACATCCTCCCTGGGTGTCCTGATGCCCGGGTATGGCAGGTGCTCTTGCAGGACGACATAAAAAAGAAAAAACTTATCAGCTGATCATGTAGTGCGGGTGTCACATCTTTGCATAAATCACATTAAAAAGCATTGTGTTACAGGAAATAGTGCCTCTTGATTGGACATAAGACTACTGGTTTGTTTCTATGAATAAATGCCAGAAGTATCTAACCAGACTGGTAGGGAATTATACGCATTTTCCTCAGTTAAAACCCTGGAAGCCACAAGCTTAGGCTGTGTGAAATATATCCAAAACATGAAGCCAGACCAAGGTCACTGGTAAAATGGGCATGGACTACATATCACGCACATCATAGCTGAAACGCGCGTCTAGTAGCGTGCGCTGCTTAAATTACTGTCTTGCATCTGACATGCTGGCTGTGTTTTCCTTGAAGCTTTTATTTTGCCAACATTATAGCTGGGCTCTGAAATCACTTGTTATGCAGAAAGCTGTTGTAGAAGCCTTCAGAGTTTTGTGTTTTCCAGAACATAATGTGCCAATGCCAAGTATAGAAAAGGGAAGCATATCCTAACTGAGAAATGTTTTTGCAGAACTATTCAAAAACAGTTATCCCCAAAGTTTCCAAAACAGTTGCAAGCTGGCATACAAATGCAGATAGGCATGGGTGAAATCTTCTTGTCTACCTGAAATTAAGAGTGTTGTTTGTGTTCTGTCAAAGTAACTAAACACGCTTCCATTGTTGGTATATAATGGAAAATTATTCAAAATCAGTGCATCTATGGATAGTTTTGAGTCGATCATTTAGCATCAGCATGCATTAATAGAATTTGCGTGCACATAACTGAAAATGTCTGCTTTACAGGGGATAACAGTTTTAAGTTCGGTGCTCATGTGAAAATTTGCTAGAGTGTGGGCAAGAGCTCAGAGCTACCTCCAGCCACTCATTCCCCACATTTGCTGTAGGGCTGCAGTTACTGACAGGAGTTAACTTCTATGTTTCTCTCCTCCAGGTGAACATGCTGATTGGAATTGTGGTATTCAATAAGCTGATGTCAAGAGATGGGATCTCAGACAAGTCAAAAAAGCAGAGAGCCGGGTATGTGGACCGGGGCGAAAAATATGGCCCCTCACAGATATGTGTCAGTGAACCGCAAAATCAACATCATCATGATCACAGGGATGATTCATCTCCAGGTGAAATGTTCAGAAGTGTGACAGGCTCCTTGCTACTCCCCTCAGGCACTGCGGTTTGATGGAATAACGGGCCTCTGACTGATGCACATGCTCTGTAAATAGTATATAAAAGATATTTTTTTTAATCCACCCACTGTGTAATGGCATCAATCATCTGATTCCAACCACCTGGACTGAAGTGAACTGGTGCACTTGAACCATAGTGATACAGCCATTCATGACCAGGCATCACCTGTTATGACAGCATTATGACATGATTACTATTATTGATTCATCAGTAAGGTTGTCTGGACAACAGTCTCACAAGTGAATCATTAGTGCGGATTTCTGTGAAGTTTCATGTGTGGGCCATTGAGTGGTGTTTTGAAGATCTGATGCTGTTAGTTTGGCAGTTCCAATTTATTTTAGACAAGGGAATTCTCAAATTAGCTGAAACCATTAGCTACACTAGTGCCCTTCTAAGACAATCATGTTTTATTAAACATGAAGGCTTAAAGCAGGCTCTTTAAATTGCTCAATTTCTAATCTAGTTCACTTTAAATCAGTAAACAACCGTTCAACTGAATTTTAAAAATGCCTGAAACTTAAATCACCCGCATTTCTTTGCAATTGTGCCTCCAGCAAATATTGCTAATGATATTGAGATCTGAATAAGCGCTACTAACGACATTTATTCATTAATCTTCATCTTCCACTTGAGCAAATTTCATTTAATCTGTCATTTTTTTCTCCCGTAACCTCTCTGACCTACATCTTCACAGGTATGAGGTCTATCACAGTGCTCTTTATACCATTTCCATTGTATTTACATTCATTGTTATTCTTCCAATAAAAAATGCCATATGGATCCCTCACTGCCACTAAAAACAAACCGTCGTACATTTTGTTAGGGTCACTGTCCAAAATGATGATAGCAGCTGGCATGAATCCAATAGTAAAGTATGGTTTTTTTTCTTGTCCCCCATAATTACGTTTGCTCTAAATCAGTGATCTATGATAATCAAACGCCCAGTCACACTGATCGCCCAGAAAAGATCTATGCTTTAATTTCCTGGGGAATTGATTTTCAGTATTTTTTTCTTCTTGTTTCCCTAATGTTGGTAATGTAGTATGAAGAATATGTATGGGAGCTGCAAAGGTTAACTGCAGAATATTTCTTGGAGCCAATAAATATTCACATGCTCGGGATCTCAAGTATACAGTAATTTTGTGTGATCAAAAGTAGATCAAAGCAGTTTCTCCAGTAGGATTATGGCCTAATTATTGATTAAGCCTTCGGCGTCACTCGAGGGAACTCTGCCACGGACGGCCCACACTTATCATGTTAATAAGAATGTTGTCCTTTCCGCCTATGTATTTATTCATGAAACATCACGCAGTGGACCTTGACATTAAATGAGGTGTGAAACATGCTAATGTTCCATGTTGCACTGCCTCCGATTAATTTTGGCTTATGCTAAATGGCTCAACACACACTCCCAGGCCTGTTTCAGGTGTCATTACAGTATATGATGGACGTTTTAATTAAAGGAGCCAGTATTGGGGAGTGTAATGAAAAGCCTTACCTAGGAATAAGAAGCAGGAGTAGCTCTGAGCATATATCACTTGTGTATGAATTGATTTCTGGTGGTCTCAGCATTATAATCTACGTGCTGACAGGACTGTGGTTTCAGGGGCAACTGCCAAGGATCCACTTCGTTGCTCTTTCATCCTCCATTGTCATTAATTATCTGCTTGATTGTTTCACAATTGACAACTTCTTCAAATGAGCCAGCAAGGCAGTTTCCATTCTTAAACTAGTATTGCTGTGCGAAATTATCTCGCATTGCACAAATTATTTTATGGCATTTCAAAAGCCCTTTAAGGTATATGAAGCAGCAAAGAGCTCTCTAAGTCAATAGATCTGTAGGTGAAAAACAATAAAGACCTGGCTGACTGAACTCATGAAGACAATCCCACAATTCAGCTGGTGAATTCAATGGCGACTGAACATTCGCTCCCACAAAAGATCCAGAGCTAGCCACGGCAATGAATGGGCCGAGTGCCTGAAACAACTTCACGCAGCATTGCACATTCCAACCTCGGAAATGTTATCTCTCGCTAATGTGCTCTGCTCTCACGTACAATCCATGTCATTGTATCAGACCCTCAGAATTGCACTCTTGCTGAAATACCGCATATAGAAATGTAAAGTGGCCAGGTGTGGTGCTCAACCTTTGTTGAAAATTTTCCAGATGGATGGTTGTGGGATACAATCAGATGAGCACACTGGTTAACCGCCGGCTGTCAGAATGGGCTGTCTAGACAGGTCCGTGCCTTGAGAGCCCAGACTCAGTGGTAACAGGTGTTTGGGGGCGTAAGACAATATTTTATAGTCAACTTGAATTTCACTTGCGCCTGGCCTTAAACTGTGCATGGTTAGACCTTGCAGCTCCCCTCCATCTGGTTTCTGAGTGGTAGAGATACACTTTAAGTAATGGCCTCATCTCTTGCTGCGCTTTCATACTCACCATACTGCTTCTGTCTCTACTGTTGATCTTTTACATATGGCTGCTTTGGGTTTCTTTTAATTTTTCTTTCTTTTTTCTTTTTCTTTTCAATGTCCGACTCCCTCTCTTTCACTTGTTTTTGTTTTATTTTTAAATTTTGTTGGCCGTTTTCTGTGTTGTCACCATTCTTGATTGACTCTTTCCCTTTGGTTGTTTGTTTATATGTGTGTGTGTGTGTTTGTGGATGTGTGTGTGTGTATGTGCATGATTCTGTGCATTTGTGGATGTCTGTTTATGTACGTGTCTTTGTATCCTTCATTCCCTCCTCCCCTTGCATTGTTTGGTGTATTTTGTTTCCCCCCTGTTTGCATTTGGTTTGTTTTCATCTTGAAGTCAGGCACTGGAGCCTCGCAGCAGACTGCTCCTCAAATGCTCCAAGTGTGGGGTGATCTCAAGCACGGCTCTATCCAGCTCCACCGTCAGCAGTGCCATGTTAGTCCCATTTCATTCTCTCTCTCTCTCTCTCTCTCTCTCTCTCTCTCTCTTTCAACTCCTCTCACGCTTCCTCCTACTGTAAGGAACAAGGACTCTTCATAGGGACCAGCCCTCACTGCCTCTCAGCCGTTCTACGCTCTTCATGGCTTTATAAAAATGAATTCATATTTCCTCCCCTTCTCTTACCCTTAGTTAGTTTTCCCTGACTCACAGGCTCATGCACATAAGAATGCGTAACATGGCCGATGCCAGTACAGGGCTGTACTTTGAAACTGCAGCTATAAATCTTCATGAACTTGGTTGTACAGTAGGGCTGGCTCCTTGAAGAGGAGAAAGAACCAGGGTTATCCCGTGTGGTAACCTCTTGTTCTTTTGTTCAGCGAAAAAATAAAAAATTTAAGCCTGTCTTGAAAACTTTGGCAGACAGTGTTTTTTAGATGAGAAATTGGTGTGTAAACATGAAGTGAAGAGTTTTTCTTTGCTCTCTCTCTCTCTCTCTCTCTCTCTCTCTCTCTCTCTCTCACCTTCTCTCTCTCTCATTTGGTTGTGTTTGGCTGTGACAGCATTGTCTCCAGTACTGAGGTACAGAGGCTCTTGTCTCTCTGTCTGCTTGCAGCCGCCCACTCCTCTCTCCCTCTGGTAATGAACAGGTCTCCATACCTGTCAGTCCCTTGTCATTCAGGCATATTAACACCTGCTATAGGAGTTCAGTGCACCGTGAACACTGCAAATTGGTTTGAGCCTCCCTGCCCAAGGTGTCCTCCTGTATTCTGTGGGCAGAGCTGCTCCCTTTACTGAAACTCTCCAGGGGCACCAAAGGCATGTTCCATAGCAGAAAAATGTGCACTACAGATGCATCCTCTCTGTCTCAAATACCACACAGTTGTAAAAAATTTGTCCTTTTGGCTGCAGCAGTGTGGATTTAAATGCCCTTTTTGATACATTACAACTTCATTTAATATACTACCAGTATATTAAATGACTCTAAAACACACACTATTATTGAGTCTTTTGAATGATTCCAGTGGCTTCATGAAGTATTAGTGCCCAGCCAAACATGCATTGAATAGCATGTGCTATCATGTGCACATTCTTTGTGTATGAAAAAGATGCAAAGAAGCTGAGAAAGTGAGAGAAATGCAGAGACAGGAAGAGGGTCCAAGAGTGAGAGAAAGCTAAAGAGGGAGAAATAGGGCTGAACTGTCAATTATGCCATGTCATTGGGGGCTTGCTAATCAGTTAAACACTCATTACAGTTGTGCAAGGGTGTCAAACTCAGATTCTGGAGGATGAGCAGTCTCTTTCTGTGGTTTCCCTTAATTCTGCAGCATATTATGGCCTTTGTGAATTACTTAGGAAATCAGGTATCTGAGTATACTGCCTGGCCAAAAAAAGTCTCTGGATTTAAATAAGCAAATACTTAAGAGCTGATGATTGGATTTTTATTGCAATGATTAATATGTTTCAGCAGACAATAATTCTTTAAACCCTAACTGAGTAGTTTTGAGCTGTGAGTAGATCTCATTTCTTAAATAACCATGCTGAAATATGTATCCCATGGTTAAAAAATGCTACTCTGTTTCAGAAGGGACGAATTGTAGGCCTGCATCAAGTAAAGAAGACAAGTGAGGAGCTTTGCTGAAACCTCTGGAGTTAAGAACTGTACAATGAATTATTGACCCCATTGAAAGTCTGTCAGATATGCTGGAGAAGACTTCATGGTGTGGTTAGATTCTCCCATCGTTAGTACCAGATCTCCGCCAAAAAAGAATGCAAATCTGGTTGGAAATAAGTGTCGTAACATTTCATTAGATTGTCGAAAAGGTGCCACCCTGAATGCGCACGGCAATCAAAGCTAAAGGTGGTCCAACAGAATATCAGAGTGTGCAATTTTTTTTTTGGCCAAGCAGTGTATATCACTGCTGCTGGAAGGAGATGAAAATCAGCCAGGGCTCTGGCCCTCCAGAACTGAATTCTGACACCTGTGTATTAGGCCTCTGACAGAATCCACTTTGAAAGCTCTTTCACTTTAAAATGTATTCTACTGTCAGTGATTCATAAAACTCAAAAATCCCTCCTTCCCTCCACTCACCTCATCCTGCCATCGTTCCAGATTGGAGACGGAGACGAGTGGAGGAAAGAGGGATCCATTTTTTAAGTGTTGCGTTATATCCAGTGCTGTTGCTTCTTCCCTTTATAGCATTCTCAAAATCCACAGCTGAAGTTTGTTGCACTGTTTTGACCCTGCAGGGCGTCGCTGTGGAGCTCCTGTGTGGTGTTACCCCTGCTGGCGCTCACCTGGATGTCCGCAGTGCTGGCGATCACAGACCGCCGCTCCACGCTCTTCCAGGTGCTCTTTGCCGTCTTCGACTCAGTCCAGGGCTTTGTCATCATCACAGTGCACTGTGCCATGCGCCGGGAGGTAAGAGCCATTGAGTTCCATCCCAAATTTTTTTCCTTTTGTCGGCACTTGGTTTAATTTAATGGCCATCTCAGGCAACTCTCTGGCTACTACAAGGAGTTTAGCCGGGAGTTATCATTTAACAAGTATGTGTAATTGAAACTTGGAATTCCTTTCGAAGTTGCTAGAGAAAAGTTGACAATGATTTTAAAACCCTTCGAGTGAAAGTGTCAGATTAGATTTACCAGTGGCATTCCAAATAAAACCCTGCATTTAAAAAGCTGTATCGTGTCCCCACCATTGCTTTCTCTAAAGTTTTATTCTCTGGAAAAACACCCGAGGTGGCTTTTTAAGGCTGGGCTGTCACACACTGGCCCGGCTCTGACGGAGGTAATTTCCCTCAGGGCACTGCTCCATTAGAGTGCTAAACCAGGATTTGGCTGAATCATTTTAATTTTACTTTCTCCTTGGTTCTGGACATTTCTGTGATAGAAAGAACATGGAGGGTGCTGCCCTTGTTTTATGTTGTATTTGTACTGTAACTGTGTATAAATGGACGGCATCATTTCATTGCACTGCAGAACAAATCTACCTTCGGGTATTAATAAAGTAACCTGAACCTGAACCTGAACCTGTAGGATCTTGGCTGGACACTCTATTGAAGGCAAAATAAATTTTAAGATAGGGGACACATTTATTTATTTAGTATTTATTTATTCAGCATGTTGGGAAATTCAGGAGCAGTGTCAAATCATCAACCAAACAGCATGTACTGTATCTCTACACGTTTCTTAAGCAATGTGTATAAAAAATGGCTGCTGCTTTTGGTCACTCTAAACCTGCTGTTCTAATAAGTAGCTGTAGACTACATACAATTAATGAAAATATTGCAATTCATTTGGTACTTTTACTCTGAGCTCTCCTAAGCCCCATCATGCAGGTGTTGGGTTATGGCCTAGCCATAAAACCTTGTGCTTTGAAGTCTCTTTGAAGTCAGGATCAATGTTTAAGTATTTTTATCGCATATATTTGGCACGATACATCACCTTTACACCAGTGGCAGATGGTGAACTGGCAAAAGGGGAAGCTGAAACCATCCCTTAAAAATAATGATTGGTCATGACCTGTTTTCAATCATCATTTCAATCATTTAAATTACCATCTCAGAAACTCCGAAAACTCTCAACATTATCAGATGTGGTCAGTTTTCATCAATAATGCATACTTGTCAACTCTCATGCATTCGGCATGAGTTTTAGTGGCATATTTATGTTCCCCTGCTGTAGTCAGCAATTATTCAATCAACGCATATGTAAGAGATTCTCACGCGAAATTGTATATGGAGGTTTATCAGTTTCACACGCGTTATGGTGGATTTCACCACTAGTAATTGGAAACCGATTATGACTCCGGAGTTCTTACGCATTTGTTTACTCAGGGGTTGGAAGCAATGCATGTGTTTCATGATCATTTAAATTTTTTAAATGAAATAAGATCATTGGAAGAAATGGAATTGCATGAAGACGTTTTGAATGATCTTGTTTTTTATTGTTTTATCTACACTATATCATAGTTTTTAAATTCGTGCAGCGTTGCTTTTGAAACTTCCATAGTTCCCATGATATTGAAACTTGAAGTTGGTTACAGAACAAAATTCACTGAAGAAAATTCAGATTTTGGCTTAAGATTGTGACACCTAGAATGGGTAAACAATTCATTTAATTGCCGTTTTTAACATTGCACCAATATGTCTTTCAGCTCTGAAAATTTCATCTAGCTATCTGTAATACATGAAGCTAAAAGGGCTCAAAAATGCTAGAAAAAAATGACCCAAGAAATTTCGACCTTCCACCATGTACTTTTAGAGCCTGTAACTCAAAAAATATTCACAAGATCAAAGTACAGTTTGGCAAGGATTCATTTCATATACTGAATTTATTCTATAAAAATCAGCTGCTTCCAAGGGGGTCAGGTGGGAACTTTTTTCAGATTTGGTTTATTTTATATGGAATGACCCTGTTGTCTTTTGCTGCTGTAGCAGCCAAGCAAAGACACTGTTGTTCATTGTATGAATGCTGCTGAGCATTGGCTCCAGTCCAGAAATTTACTGAACGGTACTGTTATTAAACTAATTTTAATGTTTATGCATCCATGAATTTGTAAATCATTTGCCTTTGCCTTAATAAGAATGTCCCCCACTTCCATACTGGCCTACATTTCTCTCGAAGGACAGCATTATATGGCCTGTAAGAATTTGAAAGTTCTGGACCTCATTTTTCATAGTCTATGTGATGGGGCATATTGGGGATGAATATTGAATCAAAGAATGTCCCTTACTGAGATTGAATTTTGTAAAATATAAGGTAGACCAATTAACTTAATTTAATTCTGTATATTAGGAAAATTGCATACAAGTTGCCGTGTCCACCAAAATTATTGATATCCTTCGTGAATGTGAGCAAAAAGGGCTGTGAAAATGTCTTTGCTGTTTATACAACCTCTTGGTCTTTCACTCAAAAATATTTACAAAAGTCTTACCTTTTCATTGCAATAAAATTATTGAAAGAATAAAATATGTTGATATTTAAGGGGCATTGTCATTGCTGAGCCTGCATTGTGGATACCCTGAAATTTTTTTAGATTTTGGTTTCCCTTTCATTTATTTTCTCAGTGACTTGTGTGGCCATACGTACTGATGGCAGCAACCTACAAAGAGTGCACAATGTTTTCGAGAGCTATTCGTTGGTATCTACTTGCCAAACACGACTGAATTGCATTTGTGAGACATATATTTGCCTTTGACTGCTTCCTGGACGATGCAGCCATGGCCGTATCTGACTGATCTCACTCCTTAGCATAATATATCGATGTTTGGGCAGAAGCCGCGGGCGTCTGTATAGAATCAGAAAAGGAGACCTTTCGAGTCAGTTTTGAACACCTTAGATTATCCCCGTAGATTTCAATACAAAGCCGACGGCAGTATTCGGCGTCAGCAGCAGGCAATAAAAGGCATTCTTCGCAAGGCTCAAGCTTCAAACTTTGTCTTGCCCTAAGAAATTTGTTCTTGAAAAGAGTGCACAGGGATGGCTATGATAAACTGCGATATAAACAAGAATTTTCCACTAGCGACCAACTTGGAAAAAAGACCAATTTTTTCAAGTTTACTGTGCTTGCTCAGCCTTACAGTACCCCTTAAAATAAATATTTTTTTTTCTCCTAAGTATGTGTGCCACATTTATTTGCACCAATTTTAAATGCTATGAGGATATACAGATATAATATGACACAGGCCAAATTCATTAGTCATTCATCACCATGGAAAAGGATAGAAGAAAGTTAAACATACTTATTTCTATTATAAGGGCAATAATGAGGAAGTTGGAAGCAATAGGATATATTGAGAATCATCCTTGTTGAGGATGTGTGTGTAAATTGACCCCATGCACTGTGAGGAGGATGGTTCTACTGGCAAAAGAATCTCAAAGGATAAGAGCTGGAGAATTACAGAGGTCAGTCGAGTGTTGGGGTTAGAAAGTCTCCAAACCTACCATCAGACACCACCTGCATCACCACTAGTTGTTCGGGAGGGTTGCCAGAAAACATTACTTTGATTATCATTGGGAGTGGGTTATATGGTCGAATGAGTCAAAAATAGAGCTTTACGGCAACAAGCATCAAAGATGGGTTTGTTGTAGACTAGGAGTGCAGAAATTCTACGTTTTCTCTATTCAAGTACTTGTCCCGTTGCATATCAGAATATTTGAGTTCTTGTTTAGTAGTCTTTTCTATTAATGAGCTGCAGTCTCCAAAAGTTGCACATTGTAATAAATGTGGACAGTATCAGGCTGGTATTTACTGTGTTATTTTTAAGTCTATTCTGAAATTAGGGCTGTACCGGATAGTTCAAAGCTTCATTCTTAACTGTTGACAATCAAATTCTTAATCAAAATTGCAATGCTAAAGCTTGTTTGTTGCATGTTTCCTTCTATTTTAACCCAGTATTTTTTCTTTAAACATGGTATTACTGCACAGTTGCAGACAAAACTTAGGCTACACTAATATTATTAGTACTATACTTGTGGTGTCTGAGTAGTATTGTTTCCAGCTGTGATCCAAACATTTCCAATTACTCCAGAGCGTTATGACGTCCAAATTCAAAAAGTAAAAACTTATTGAAAAAAGATAGATATAATCATTTCCAAAATCCAAAACATATATTTTTATCGAACAGAATATTTTGCTTCAGTCTGTATTTAATGGCCATTAGCCTACTTTTCAAGACAAATTTTTTTTTGCTGCAGTTAGCTGCTCTCCCGATTGCCTCGTGCTAACAGATGTTGTCATTGGATTAGCCTGCTGCCTGCATTTATTTATGTTGATGAAACTGACAAGCTATACTGTATTTATTAAAGAAAGATGATTTAATTAAAAATGCAAGTCATTCAAAGTGATGAATCACTTTTTTTCAAATTGACAATTTTTCATGGATTTTCTTTTATTTTTGGGGTTATGACATCCTGTAGCTCATAAAATGGCACATAATAGCATGGCTTATAAGTGACGCCTTTCTGTTCTTAATTACACGCATAATTTTCACGTTTACTGGATTGTATGTCAATATGCACGTTTTCGGTGTGGCCTATCGGTGGTCTCTTGGTAATTTCTTAATCAATAATATCTTAATCATTATACACTAATGTATTTGTCTCGGTAAATCAGTAAATAAATTGTTTAATTGTTAATCAGAAGATCTCAAACAGGGACAGGTTGTTATTCATTGTGCATAAAAGATGAGAGGCTTCTATCTGACAGCACTCAACTGTTAAACCCTGCAATGCCAGCACTACCAGGAGCTGGGGTTGAAGAGGTTTAAAACAAAGAAAGCAACAAGCATGATAGGTTTTTAAATTGACGGAGGCCTACATTACACAGAAACTTACTGGGATAAAATGCAGAAAAAATATAGGACTACAAAATGATAATCAATGTCTCGTTACTGGATATGATTCATTCCTACTCATTTGTACCCCTCCAGACAAAAAGACAACCATATAGAAAGGCAACTGATACCCACTGTGACGTATGGTGGTGGATCTTAAATGAAAACCTGAAAGCTTGAGTCAGGAAACTTAAAACAGGCTATGGTTGGACCTCCCAGAAGGACAGCAATCCAAAGCACACCTCTAGGCAAAAATGGTTCACCAACGCCTTGGCCATGCCAGTCCCTAGACTTAAGCCCCATAGAAAATCTGTAGGATGAGCTGAAGAGTGTCACAACCCTCATTTGTCCTTCATAGGTTCCTCCCTCGTTCCAGCCGTCTGCATGTGTTTTTGTAGTTAGTCGTCTTTATAGATACAGTACAATGAAAATAATGTTTTTCAGTCTCAATTCATTTCATGACAGAAGTTATGCTGACAAAATCACCCAAAATGTGAGACCTCTTGTTGTGAAAATGATTGCTAAAGCCCTTTGATCTCTGACCCTTTGCATACTGTATCAGCAAAATCAAGCCATTTCAGATGTCGAATCTACTTTTTAGGAAGATATGAGTCATTGGAAAATATTGAGTAAAGTACTCAGTATAACCTGATTGACATATCAGTCAATCCCACTATGGAATGTCACCTGTCATTTGTTGTTGATCGGTCAGTTACTAAGCTAATCAGTGGAGGACCTTGTAGTTGTTGCTGTCAATTCAGTTCAATTAAATTTTATTGGTTTGCACTTTCCACAGAACGACTGTCTCACAAAGACGCTTTAGGGAGCAAAAAGGGCATTGCTTGGCCGAATCCCTAAAATGGTCAACCTGTTAAAGGGATAGTTTGGATTATTTTTATTATTATTATTATTATTATTAGCTCACCTGGACCAAAGGTGAACTACTGCCATCACTTGGCGTCCGTCGTCGTCTGTCGTTAACATTTTTCAAAAATTTTCTCGTCTGAAACTACTGAACCAGATCCAGACTAAAATTAGCCACAGGCATCCTTAGGATTTCTACTTTAACAATTGTGTTCATTATACCCGCTGTCTGAATAACATGGCCGGTGTTACTAAAAATAGGACATAGGGGTCAAACCACTTATTTTCACAGATATCTCAGGAACAAAAGCAGCTAGAGAAAAGACTGTTACCTCAAAATGATCAGCAAATAAAATTCTACAAAAGTCTCTGTAGGATCGAAATCATACAATGCCTCCTTGTAGGAGTTATTGGCCTTGAAATGTCAAATTTGACGATTTTGTGTTTTTTTTTGGCCTATATTATGAAAACTATGGGAGATAGAGAAAAACTTGATCAGCAAATAAAGCTCTACAGTCCATTAGACTGTCCATTCAGTCCATTAGACTGAAATTGTACTATGGCTCTTTGAAGGAGTAATTGGCCTTAAAACATCAAATGTGATGATTTTTGGTATATTTGACTACAGCAAGGTAGTGCTGAGGGGATGTTGGGAAAATGCCCATGAGACAACAGCCTTAACCACCTGACATCCAAAACAACAAGAGGGCACCATGCAGCCTTCAACACGGAGCAAAACTTGCACTGACTGGCAAGCTCTTGGCCCCATTAAGGTATACATTAATTATGAAGGGCTCAAGGTCATGGAAACCAATCTTAGTATTGACTACCTTTTGACGCAGTGGAACTTGTATTTTTCAATGGTTCTTTATCAAACATGGTTCATTTGTTTGACACAGACAGGGAGCGGCTATGCCCCTTGTAACTAAGTTGAAATAGGGGACATTTTAATGGAATCTGTAACATTCTTGTTAGCACAATGTACCTGAGTTTGTTTTACCAAATTAAGTAAACGCATCTTCATAGATCACAGTCATACTGTCATACATTCATACGGTCATCTTAGCCAAGGATTGTAGAGAGGAGAGATCAGACTGTAACCCTTCGCTATCGATGACAATAGAGTCTTGAAAGTGAGCAGGTGAATAGACCCAGGTGAGCGATTCAGACTCTCTAGAGCCTCTAGTTTGAAGTGGGATTGTATGAGGTACTTATCCATAGTCAATGTATTACCTACAGTAGACGGTGGTCGGCAGGCCCCGAGTTAGGAGAACCCAGCAGGAGAAAAAACAAAAACACTAGCTATGGAGGGGGGCAGGAACAGAATGTATTGTAACCACCTAAAAGTAGGCTACCCAATAACTTTTTGATGGGTTGAAGATCGGCGAGGCACATGGGTATAGTAGTAGATGTCCTTGAAAAGAGTGAACAATGTAAAACACATTTTCTCAGACATTTAGCAAAAATATTTACCTATATTGGAAGCAGAAGCAAAAGAATTAAATAATTTATATTTCCGTCAAATGTCATGAACCTACGCGATACAGGGTGTATCAAAAAAAGTGTACACTTTGAAAAATGTCTCCAAAATTGATATAATATAATTTTCCAAAAATCTATTATGATGTATTGATGGACCATGCCCTCATGCTCCTATTGACACCTTGTTAATCGCCTGCTCTTCCGCCTGAGCGAACACAGATTGTTTATTTTCACCCGATTTAAACTGGCTTGCGCACAGAAATGAGAAGGTTAAAAACAAAACAAACACAATGGTTGGCAAGTTTAGACATTTAATTTTTTCCTAATAATTTTCATGAAAATGGGTGAGTCCTTTGTCCGCTACCAGCCCACTAACATCGGACTCACATTTTGCTATTCTCAGCACACTTACAACAGCATGACTGTACTTACGTCCATGGTTCAAGGAACATTGCATTCAAATTTCGGTCTTCGACATGGGCTCCATTCCTTTGTACACAGACCTCTGCTCTCCTCAGCATGTCACAAACAGACCGTCGGACCATATGTTGCAGGATCCTGCCTCAAGATGGCAACCTCGGCAATCCAAGTCTGAAGTTGGCGGGCTGGTAGCGGACAAAGGGTTAATCTAATTTTCATGAAAATTGGCGAGAAAGAAATTAAATGTCTGAACTTGCCAACTATCGTGTTTGTTTCGTTTTTAACCCTCTCAATTCTGTGCGCAAGCCAGTTTAAGTCGGGTGAAAATAAACAACCCGTGTTCACTCATGCGGAACAGCAGGCGATTAACAAGGTGTCCATAGGAGCATGAGGGCATGGTCCATCAATACATCATAACACATTTTTGGAAAATTATATTATATCAATTTTGGAGACATTTTTCAAAGGGTAAGCTTTTTTTTGATACAGCCTGTATGTGTTAGCCATAGTTACTGATTGCGTCTGCCCACTGAAAGTAATACTATGAGCGCAATGCTCAGAAAATGGCGTAACTTCACGTTCGCTATACTGTCATGTAAGTTAATTGCAGGTATTTAGCAACATCTTACCTTAGGTTTGGGTACAGCGGTGCCCTTCAGCAAGTGTCGATTTGGCTTATTTGGCAGTGGTTTTACATAATCATCTACAGAAAAATTATCTCTGCAAATACGTTGTTGAGCAAAGACTGCCCGTGGAGTGTTGATTTCAATATTTGGTGCAACTAACTACCTAATACCAATATAATTCACTGGATTACAGTGAAATCTTCGTATATGGTGACCAGATGACTGCTTTTTTAGAACATCCAGGAAAAGCACAAGCACTTTCCATTTTTATACTCCAAACTGAAAATGCGGTCTGATCTTGTAATCGTAACAGCTTCTCTCTGACCTGAACAGCTGATTTTCGGTGAGAACACTGTGCGCGGTAGCGCTCCCTGGAATGTGTAGGAATACTGCAAGTGCCACGGTTGGGGAAATATAGTGCAAAAAAAGGAGGCTGTCTGACGGCAAAGTAAAGCAGTGGAAAAAAAATTAGACATGGGTAAACTTAAACTGATATTTTTTTTTTTTTTTTTTTTGGTTAGCCTACTTTTAGGTGGTTAAAATACACTCTATTTCTGGCCCCGTCTACTGCTAGTGTCCATGTTTTTTCTCCCGCTGGGTTCTCCTAATTGGAGAACTTCCGACCACCATCTACAGTAGGTAATACATTAACTATGGACAAGTACCTCATACAACCCCACTTCAAAAAATCCAAACTATCCCTTTAAGCTATAAAGCCTGTGGTGCAGTAACCAGTTAGGTTTTAGTTTATCTATTAGTTTATATCATTGCTAGCCTATAGGCCGCTATAACTGCCGCAAGAAGAGGAAAAGCCATCGCTGCAAGATTTCATGTGCCATATAAATAACAGGACCTAGCCAGTGAATGGTTTCCCAGCAACATCACGCAGTTTGGCTTGCTAGCTGCAGCGTAGCTGCACCTACAGATGCCATGGAATTTTCACATTTTGCTTGCGGTTTTCGTGAAACGTTAATTAAAATAAAAAACAAATAATTCTGTCTGAAAATATTGCTATTTTAATAATAGTACTTGAGTGAACTTTGCATATCACGTTTCCAGAAAACTACAATTTTTTTTATGTTTGCCAGCAGCCTACTTGGCATCAACCTGTAAACCAATTCTTGCCATCGTATCGTACTTTGCTGGGGATGGCCAGTACTTGCATCCAGCGTACAGTGCCCCCTGGAGGCGAATTTTTCCGACTTTTGATGTTTAAAATCATCTACACTGAAAAGACTACCATTGAGATTTTACTAATGCTATAATGTATCCCAAACGTACTATGTATCCAGTGAATTTCAGATCTCAATCTTGCTGGGTAAACAAAATAATGCCACCTAAACATAGGCACTGCTATGAAATGGACCATTTTGAGTTTTCCTCCAACTTTGGCTCCGTCTAGCTTGAAAGCATGGATACTACCAAAGAAATGCTTGGCATTCCTGAAAATAGAGTTCCAAAAGCACAACAAACAGCTTTTATCCTCACAGTACAAATCTGGGTTACAGAGAAAATATACTGCAAACATGCACCAAAAATGAATTTCAGCCATCTTTCTGGCCGTCCATTGCACAAACACAGCAAGATACCAAAGTACTATTCACTGAAAATGATAGTCTTGTTGTGTGTAAACACATAATAGAGCATTCTAGTTTGGTATATGTCTGGGGTATTATTTTGTTCCCATTCCCATTTTCAATTTTTATTCTTATTTCTCAAATAATTCTGGCTTGATAACATAGTTTACCCAGCTTGGCACTGATGTGGTGCTGAAGTCTAACCGGACTTGAAGTGTCACAGGTCATGATAGAAGTATAACATATTTGGTACTGTGTACTTTTAAGTCATGATATTTGATGTAAAATGTGGTGTCAACAGCAAAACTGAGCCACTTAAGTGGCTTCCAGGTGGCGCTATCTGCAGGCAAAGTGAAATACGGACCTAAAAATTCGTTTTTTTCTGTGAGACTACCATATTTACCTATGTGCCAAGTTTCATTCAATTCCAGGGGGTCAACTGCGCACCGAATGTCAATCTCTCATGGAATGGCTCTTAATAGATTGCTTTCAACCTACTGTTTGTGGTAGTTGAGGAGTTGAAATTTTTGGGGGGCTTGTGTTTTTGTTCCACTGCTTAGTTGCTGTTTGTGTACAGAATACTGAAATGCGTAACAATAAGTGTGGCGACGATAGGTTTTGATATCGATAACCGTGGAAACTATAGGCATAGCTACATTAAGTAGCCTACATTGACTAGCTTTTACTTCAAGTTAGTTGTTGGTCTCTGCGGTGTGTCTTTGAGGCTCAAGCTGCTCCTGAGCTGGAAAGTGTCTTTTTGGCTCATGCATATTTAGCAAAATGGGGGTTGTGTAGCAACAAGACAACATTGTGACAACTCAGACAAGTATTTGTAAACACGTGTCTTAGCTGTGCTCAGAGGGGGTGCACTGAAACATGTATAACAAATTAAATGATAATTATAAAGCTGAAACATTAACGCTCATGATATTATTCCACAAACTGCAATCTATGGCTGAGTTAAAAAAGCCATCGTACTGAACCTTTAATTAATCTATTGTCTTATTTCCTCCTCTGCTCTCAGGTGTTATCATTTGTATGCCACGACTCTTTTGTGAATGTTCGGTCTATGTAAATTCATTGTGATATTTGTGTGGTTGGTGAATTGTCATGTTTATACACTACTAAGTGCTCCAGTAAGTTTGTGTTTTCTAGTTTTGAGCGAAGTTCTCCTTCCATATATTTTTGGTAAATTAATGATAAAGAAAGACATAATTACTTTTTGGAGTTTTATTAACAGGAACAAGCTCCCAAGCTTTAATTTTGGTCTTCAAAATTATGTCTGTGTGTCTTTTTTCCATTGTTCCTGCCTGCTCCCTTGAGTTAGCTTATTAGTAACACCTCCCAAGTCTTCGTCGGTCACCAGGATTGGGAAAGCATTCCGGCTAAATTGTTCTATTGTGAAGCAGTCCTGCTTCTGTGAGGGGAATTCACTACCTGGCATCTGCCCCAGAACGGCACTGCCCTTTGTGCGAACACAATTCTACCCTCTCCAGTCATTACCAAATAAGCTGGACTACCCCTCTACAGTTCTGGGCTGCAACCTTTTCCTCTTCTATTTCCTTCTCCCTGTTCATAAATAAGCCCTTGTGGATTGTACCATGAATCTGCATTTGGTTCCTTGTCTGGATCAAAACCAGACAATCCAGCTGAGGAATGGAACCAGCAGATTAGCCTGGCTCGGTTGATGCCCTGAGGTACCAAGGGGCTTTTATTGGTCGGCAGAAGGCAGAGCTTTACCAGCTACACCAATCCATTTGACACAATCTCAAATCAATTTGTGGCTATCACTGACATCTGGGATTTCACCACCACCGCTCAAGCAGCCAGCTCTATTCGACAGCAAACTCTCCTCCAGGCAATTGCCCTATGGGAGCTCAACCTAGCTGTGTTGGACTTCCAGCTCAGCAACCAATCCACCTGCTGAAGTTTTTTGGCTCGGTGTTTGATAGTCGTTGAACTTCAACCATCATTATTTTTCCCCACCAGAAGGTGCAAAGTGGCATTCAGCATCACTTACCTCTCCAGATGAGTCAGAGACTGAGTGACTACAGGGGACGCCGTAGTTTAAACCTTTGCTGCCTTAGCATTGGAAACCAAAAAAGGGTCTTCAACCAGGCCCAGTCTGGTCATGCCACTGCTCGGAGACTTCTCCAGCTGCACTCAGGCAACCAGTCTGTTTCGGAGTACTCCATCGATTTCCGGACACTGGCTGTGTCTACGCGCTGGGAGCTCTGGGCTCTCTACAACATCTTCTTTTTCAGTCTGTTGGATTGGGTCCAGGATGAGCTGACCACCTGCATCCTCCCCCCATATCTGGACTGCCTCATTAACTTGGAGCTGGAGATGGATACCCAGCTACAGGATAGGCTGCTGGATCCTCGGGCAAGGTTACAGACACCTGTCCCACCTGTGTGCTAAGACACTCTACTTCAAGCCACGTTCTGTTTGGCTCCCTTGTAACCCATGGCAGCCAACTGGGCCCAACCTCATGAGCTGCCCCCTGCAGAACAACTGCGACTTATCAAGCAGTGCTTCCCCGTACTGTGGAAGCACAAACTATGCGATTGCTGAATGCCCTGTTCAGTGGTCCTGTCCTACTTCTGGAGGAGTGGTGCTTTCTGGAGCTATTGTTTAATCATCTCAGCCACACCTTCCCATTCGCCTGAACTGGCAGGGCTTTTTATTTTCCACCTGGGCAATGATCAATTCAAGGATGGACAGGGAATTTATCCATCCCAGTCTCATTTGTTGCCTGAGATTTCAATCAAATCCCTGGCAGTGCCTATTGGCCCCCAGAGCCTCGAGGGCATTGCCCTCCCTGACATAACTGAAGTGTCCAGGCCGGTGCTCATCCAGACCTTCAGTAATCAATCCAAGGAGTTGGCATTTTACATCATGGAATCACTGCATGCATCAGTAGTTTTGGAAAGTCCTTTACTGGGATGCCACAATCCCTGTGTGGACTCATATTCTGGCTCCACCTTTGAGTGGAGTGCATCCTGTTCACAGTCCTGTCTTTTGTCAAGTCCTAGTTCTGTTTCTGTCGCATCTTTTTCCTTCAACTACCAGGGGGGAGCCACTGGACCCAAAAGGCCTCCAAACCATCTACCACCACCTTCACCAGCCCTTCAATAAAGCATGTGCGTCGTCGCTTCCATCCCACAGACCTTATGATTGTGCTATTGATCTACTACCTGGGATGTTGAACCCTAGAAGCCGGCTGTACTCCCTAATCGCACAGGAATCCAAAGCTATGGAAGAGTTCATAAACCAGTCCCTGGCCTCTGGAATCATTCAAGCTTCTTCATCGCTAGCTGGAGCTAGCCTCTTCTTCATAGCAAAAAGGACAGATCTCTGCGTCCAACCTCCAAGGCTTCTGCCATTTTACTATGCTCGGCCTGCACAATGAATACCACCTACTGTGCATATGGATAGGAGATAAGTGGAATACGGCACTAAAACCCTTTCTGGATACAAAGAATATTTGGTGTTGCCATCTGGGCTCGATAATGCTACTGCAGTGTTCCGGAACCTCATAAATGATGTTCTCTAAGACATGGTCTCTTGGTTCATCTTCATCTACCTTGTCGATATCCTGGTTTTTTCTCAAACCCTGGAGGAACACACCTTTCATGTCTGCTTGGACATTCAAAGTTTGCTGGAGAATCTTCTCTTTCTCAAACCTGAAAAGTAAGAATTTCACCACACCACTGTTTCATTCCTGGGCTTCACCATGTCACAAGGCGCTACTGAAATGGACCGCCGAAAGGTACAGGCTGTGCTGGACTAGCCGGACCTGACAGACTGGATGCCACTACAAATGTTCCACGGGTTTGCCTGTTTCCAATGGTGGTTCATTTAGGGGTACTTCATGATGGCAGCCTCCCCTAACAGCACTCACGTCTATAAAGACCTTCTTTAGCTGGACACCCCAGGCAGCTGCCGCCTTCCATCAGCTTAAAGAGCAATTTACCGACGCTGCCATCCTCATTTTTCTTAACCCCCAGCGCAAATTCATCATAGCAGTAGATGCCTCCAATATGGGTGCTGGAGTGGTCTGCTCCCAGTGGGCAGCCATTGGCAGTATCAATCCATGTGCCTAGTTCTCTGGATTGCTGTCCTCTGCGGAGAGAAAATATTCCATTGACCACTGTGAGCTGTTGGCAGTTATGCTGCCGTTTGATGAATGGAAGCACTGGTAGACGGATCCAGCCTTTCTTTCCTCATCTGAATAAACCACCACAACCTGGAGTACCTTTCCACAACACCACAACAGGAAAGCCTGCTGGTCCCTCTTCTTTGCCAGATTTCACTTCATCCTGACTTATCATACTGGATCCAAGAATACTAAGCCTGCCTTCTTATTCCATCTATCCTCTCCTTTGCCCCACAAAGCCCAAAAACCATCTTCCCAGATCAGTGCCTTCTGGCAATCACTGGCCTGGGCACAGACACGCCCCTACCCTCTCCAGTCATTACCAACTAAGCTGAACTGCTCCTCTTCAGTTCTGGGCTGCAACATTTCCCTTTTCTATTGTCATATGCCTTTTAATAAATACTCCCAGTACCCAGAATCTACTTTTCGTTACTTGTCTGGATCATAACAAAAGAGTCTGTTAGCATTAACCTCAGAATCTGAAGGATCTGTTGCCTTGTGGTCACCAACGCAAAGTTGGCGCACCCAACGCAAAGCTTAAAAGAGTTGGTCAAAATGCTAATTAATATGTGTATAACATGTATCTGAGCAATCTGTTCCCTCATTTTAGTAAACTGTGCGCAGAGTTAACTAATCTGTTCCCTCAGTTTAGTAAAATGTGCGCACAGTTTAGTAATCTGTTCCCTCAGTTTAGTAATCTGTTCCAACCATTTAGTCATCTGTTCCCTTTGGGTAAATACGAGGGCACTGTTAGGCTATTCATGTTAAGCATATGCCTACCCTTGCACCCAACGCAAAGCTTAAAAGAGTTGGTCTTAATGCTAATTAATATGTGTATAACATGTATCTTAGCAATCTGTTCCCTCAGTTTAGTAAAATGTGCGCACAGTTTAGTAATCTGTTCCCTCAGTTTGTGTGTTTTATTGAACTTGTATACACCTGTGATGTTCCCGGTAAAAAATGACCGGTCATTAGAAATGAATGGGTAAGACCACAATTAGTGTATAAAATAGAGTTCAAGCACATTCCCACACTCCTTTCCCACACCCCAACATGCAGGTGTCTTTGAGCAGACACACACACACACACGCACACACACACACACACACACACAGCTTCCATGGCAACCCCCATGGGAACCTATCTCCGATAGAATTTTTATGGCCATGGTGGAACCCCTCATGCAAAGGCAGCAGCACCTTCCCCGAACACCATCCTCTGCTGCATTGGTGAGAGACATGCAAGCATCAGCACCAACAAAAAGGAAGAGGTGTCAACTGTGTTCACCACGAGATAGAAAAACAAGCTTGGTGTGCCACAAATGCAGTGCATACATTTGCCAGGAACATGCAACAGCCACAATCCATTGCCCAACATGTTCATGAGAAGACTAAATTGAGGGCTGACTGCAATTAACAGTTATGTTATATATTGGACATAACTGTTTATTGCAGTCAGCCCTCGAAATATAAGTGATGTAAGTGATTGACCAGTGATTGACATATTGTGAAGATTTTGTTTTTGTTGCTATGATTGACAGATTGTGAAGATTTTGTTTTTGTTATCAGTAGTGTTATTGTTGATCTTCAAAAAGAATGAAAACAGTTGTAGAGCTAAGGAGGTGAAGAGCAAAGATTAATTATGATGCAACACTGAGGAACACTGGAATAACACTTTGGTGCTACCTGTTGTTTGCTTTCAGGGATGCATGGGAAAGTAGTTGTTAATGTGTACATTCTGTCTAAGGTTCAAACATTACTTTTATAACATGGTTAAGTTTTCCTGTGTAGATTTGGGCTTTTGTTTTACGAAATAAATCATACCGGTCAGTTTTGACCGGGAACACAAAAGATGTTACTTTGTGCCACTATTTAGAAAATTGAAATGGTTTCAAAACAGTGTCCTTGGTAAACATTGAAATGAAGTACTCTGTGATAAATACTACAATATGTTTCATTCTAAGTATTTGGTATAGTCAAAATAATATCTATATAATGTTTTTTTTCCCTAAAAAATGAGTTGTATGACCTCAGGTGAATTAGGCCTACAGCACATACATAGCAAATAGAAGTTCAAAACTTGTAATATTCACAAGAGCTGAAGTTGATAAAAAGATCTAACACAACATTAGGCAATAATATATGTATCATTGTGGATTTATAATCAAATACGACCGGGAACATTATGAGTGTTAGCCTAAACGAACAGAACAGGAGGGTTAAGAAGCATTAGCTAATTTAATTAAAAGGCCTGTAGCCTAAATGTAGTTTTACGCAATTTCTTGAACTTGAATATTCGTTCTAATATCCAATCAGCTCACAAACATGCATCTTGAAATCAAATACCTCTGTGCATTTCTTGAATGTTATAGAAAAACCTAGCAAGTCTAATTTTGGTCGAAACTAAGTTTGGACCATTTTTGTACTTATTAGGCTTTGCCTCATCGTATACAGTAAAATACATGAAAAACAATCATTGATTTACTATGCTTCCAAAACCAAGCAAGTCATCGGTATTTAATCAGTTGTGAAGTAAAAATCAAGCAAGTTGATCTTCCTTGGTTCTTCCACATAAAATTTTCTATTTTTTAATGATAAAACCTGGTCGGTGATTAGCCAGTTATGAAGCAGCATACCTATATTATCTGATCTGTGAGGTAAGTCCCCATGCAGAGCATTGGATGTGCAGGACATTCATGGTCAGAATTCGTAATTCACGCAATTCACGTGCTAATAACGACTGAAAACTGGCTTGAAGAGGGAAGCAGATTGTGGAGTTAACATTGAAAAACTGTCAAATGCCACTGCAGCTGCATAATCATTAGGTTTTTGTCCATCATTTTGAGATTTGACATTTTATTTTTTCAGGAAAAATTTCTTAGGTCATATTGCCAGGGATACTAATAAAAAAGAAAAAAAAAATCCTTCATAAATATCTCTTATTATGTAATGAACATATAACTACCATGTCAGTTTCATTGTCTGACAAGAGCTTAACCTCAGAGGTATACAGGTTTTTTTCTTTTTCTCAGAATCAGCTTTTTGTTATTTACTAGGTTTTTCCATAACACTCAAGATTTGTAAATATCATCCCTTCACCTTCATAAAATATATCCTATATAGTATGCTTCTGGCAAGCATAGCGTCATGTTGGCTTCGAACTTTAAACTCGGTTCTTAATTTTTGTAGTCTAAGTCAGGTAACCAACACGATGGGGATGAATTGTAAATTTACAGGCTAATTTCCCCAACTGAGATTGAACAGAATAAAAAGCAGCCTACAGGAAGAACATAATGATGGTTTTTATTTCAGCAAAATTGCATGCAAATTAAAATCTGCATATAAAACATTTGTTATCCCCTTCATGCTACACATGCCATTCAATTTCTGCCTTTGAAAGAAAGCTATGCAGTGTCACACATTTTATTAAAGGACTGAATGGTTTAATTGCTGGAGGTGTGAGCTGATTAGAAATACCCAATATTATTTTGTGACTTGTCTATGTGTGGTCTAGCCCATTAATAGCCACTTTTCTTTCACTTTAATTGGGGTAGTCTTGGCTACATCAGAAATAACAGCTTAGTACAGGCTGTCATACTTGGGAAAGCATTACAGGCACGTTTCTCTCTGCAATACAAAAACATTCTTGGGAAGGAGCGCTGTAGCCTCACTTTAGAGCTGCAGTGATCCAAAGCAGAGCGTGTGGGAGCAGCCAACAGACTGCAGGCACACTGTCCTGCCTCACCCAGTCCAGTGTCTCGCTACCCTCTGTTGCTCCCACCCCTCTCTACTTCCATCACAGTTAGTTTAATGGTTTGTAGTCCTGTTGTAGTCATGTTTGTAAAGTTTACTGCCTGCCAGGCTCCACTGCTCTTTGTTCAATGAGAGAGCTAAAAGAGAAAAGTGCATTGATTTGATTGACAAAATCCAAGTTGTTAAGGGACTTGCTTCTCTGGTTCCAAACACAGGCTGATTGTGCCGGCTGAGCTGGCCAATTGCAGCAAATTGGACTTTTTTGCGGGGGGCTTCCTGTTTTTACAGGAATTGGGTAAATATGTGGAATCAAAGGACACTTTGGTTGTCATTTCATGGTGTTTCAAACAATATTATTCATAAACCCTGCCTGGGTTGCTTCGTTGTGTTGCTTGTTGTGACTGTTTGCCAATGAAGGATGCCACATTTTTTGAATCTTCTTTGGCATTATCCTGCGTAACCTCCAATGATCGCTTGGTATTTTTTGCGGAAGAAAAACTGAAGTATGACTGCATGATTTGGAGTTTGGAGGAAGATTTAAATACTGCTGTAAAGGGCTTACTGGTATTCATTCAAAGGTTTTAAAAATTCACTCCATTGTTGCCATTAGTAGATTAAGGGGATTTATTTCCATTTTCCCCTCCTTCTGTTATGGACTCAGCTAGCAAATGTACAGTTTGGAAATTTGACCCCTTCTTTTAAATGGAAGTTTCTTATGGTTTTTTTTTTTTGTCCTTTTGGGAGCAAATAATTAAGGTGACAGAAATGCATGAATAATACATATAAATACTCAACCATCTCATGAACTTTGGCCTGAGGGCAGGCCGCTAGGCATAATTGCATTTTTATATTGTCAAATATTGCGCTATATTGTAGAACTATGGTATATCGTTTGAAATTTTGAGAACTTAGCATTCTAACTGTGTAAGCCATTTTATGATGCAAATACGAAAGTGGAAATAGTGTTTGAAATTGCGTCATAACAACCCTCAGCCGGACTATGCAGTCCAGTAGGTTCAATTGCATAGCATTGTTCAGATTTGTCTAAATATGTTGAAATCGGAAATAGTACTTAAAATTGTGTCATAACAGCCCTCAGCCTGATTATGCAGTCATAGGTTCATTTGTATAGCATTGTTCAGATTTGTCAAAATATGCTGAATTCAATGTCCTTACCTTGGTAGCAGTCAAGAGATAAAAAACAGTTATAATTTATAATCCACAAAACAAGCAAGCTTGGACAAAATTCAAGGAATCCACTTTGACATAGATTTGATTTCTGAGTGTCTGTGAATTTCACTATAATTAGCTTTTTTACTCATGATGCAGTGCTGCAGATTGTACAGTAGCCCTTCAGGAACAAATTAAGTGCACCCACTGGCTATTATGTGCTGATTTAACAGAACAATAAGTGTTTTAGCATATCAGCCCTCACTCCAATATAACAGGAAAATAAGATCCTTTCAGTTTACACAGACAGTCAGTGGTCTGAAACTTCAAACAGACAGATGAGTTTGGTAGCCAAGGGATCAAATTTTACAAGAAGCAATTGTTACAGTGCTCTCTGACAATGGGGATTTGCCATTGAAGCAAAGGAGTTTTGGAAGTGACTTTATTTTGCATACATACGATTACACATCAGTGCAGGGAATCGGAAGGGTATGTTGGTGTGAAAATTTAGCTACATATGAGGAAAATACCTGAAAGAATGAAGTTGTAAAACTATTGAAAAAGAAAATGCAACGGTTACTAGGAACACAGGGAAATTGGCACTCCCCAGAATTGTTTGTTGAAATATGCATGAACATAACCAAGAAAAACATCCATTTTTGGTTACAGAATCATAGTATTTGAACCTGCAGTTGTTTAGGCATCTGGCTATGGCTGTATTGTTTTTCTAGGCTGATGAGGCATGGTCACTGCACCACGAGGGCAGAAGAAAACATACAATCTTTTTCTGTCAGACAAAAACTTGTTACTCAATTTGGGTTATATTCTCAGCAGTTCTGACTGTCTGTGCGTAATCTACTTAGTGTCATCTTTCAAACTAGACCATGCTCATGCCTGTAGTCAAAGTGTTCCAAGGACAGTAAGCACTTTAGTTTGGGAGGAAATTTGCTCAAAAAGGACTGAACTTTAAGGGGTTAAATATGTCTGATCTCTTACAGTTACGCAGTGTGGCCAACATTAAGTCACCTGATTTCATTCTAGTTTGACTTCATATTTGGGCACTCTTTCTAGAATAAATATAAATTAAACACAAGTTAGGCTGGTAAAAAGGGCTGTTTCTCCTCCAGTTTTCATTGTTTAAATGCGATGTCTCATACTCGCAAACTATGGACTCATATTTGAATTCAACTGAGTTCTGTGTCTGATAAACAGTTGGGATGTCTCATGCTTATAATGGTCAATAGACTACTGCTTTGTAAAATTAGTGATGCAAGTTGTTATTTCAATATAGGAAATGTCTGCAAGTCTTCCAAAGGGAGTATTTACAGGATGCATAAATTATTTGGACTTTGAGTTTTACTTATTGCAGTGAATGCTAGAAGTGTTTTTTGATAAAGCAAACTATCCTGTGGAATGCTGCCCTCATGAATGTAGCATATCGTCGCTGTCGGGTGCAAACCTCCTATGTCCAAAAATCATGATTTTTATTTTTTTCCATAAATCAGTACTATTGGTCACCCTTTATGTCTAACTGTGGTTTTACAAATATTTAACCAATGAAAAGTATTTAAAACCGCCTGTGACTAAAGCTCCTAACTCCATTGGATACTGAAACTGTCGACCAAACCTCCTAACTCCACCCCCACCCCTCCAAAGGCCGTGAACAAGAGGAGCGGATACAGTACTGTTGAATTTCACTGAGGTAAACAGCTCATATAAGGCTTAGGTGAGTGCAAATTCAGTTAAAAAGTATGCAGTGTACCTGATCGATTTTAACAACATGTCGAAGTGCTGAGCTAGCTAGCGATGTGATAACAAATTACCAGAGTAACGTTATTCACAGCCTGTCTCTCGCTAACTTCAGGTCGATACTTCATCGAAAGTTATACTTATTAAAAAAGAAAAAAAAAGACGCGGCACATTTATTCCATGGCAAGTTCTACAGGCAGAACATAATCAAAACTGTTATTTAAACACATTTGGGTATCCAGCCTTCCTCAGGAAACAAACTTCTTCACGGACGGGGAGTCATTAGCAGGTGAAAGCGTTCAGTAATCAGAGTACGCCAGTCTGACGGCTGGACACCGAAACGTGTTGAAGTAATAGTGTTTTTTTAAAAATTAATTTTATTTGTTTTTTTTCTGACATCTCTAATCCCACCCGAGTCTGGAATATCCAATGAGGGAACTACGTACAAATACTTAGGCTTTTTCGCATGTGCGGCCCCCTTTCGCCAACTCAGGGGAGTGTATGTAGCTCGCGGCTCTCTACTGAGGTGCGCACCCCATAACCACTGTTACTCATACCTTCACTGATTATACTTTCGCAAATACAGAGCGAGAGCGGTAGATGCTCTAACAATAGCAAGTTTATAATATTCCTTATGAGCAACTGTCTGGTCAACAGGAGGCACTTTGGGGAACTTTAATCTACATAACCCTTCCCAGCAGATCCTTCCCAATTTGCATCCCTGTAGCGCATTGGCCAATTGCGCGCTACTTCTGAAGGGAGCTGCTGACTACTGCTGGTTGATACGAGGTGGGGAGCGAACCCGCGCCGTGATGGTCTCTACTGCTTCGCAACGCGATGCTTTTCCGAGTGAGCCATCCGGCAGCCCACAAAGTAATATTTTTTAATTATGTTCTGCTGTTAAAACTTGCCATAGAATAAGGTATTTTATCTATTTTTCTGAAGATGAGTGCCTAGTTTTTTTCTTCTTCTTCATTATTTCAAGATTTGCTCTGGACCTAAGAGTTTCTAAATGCGCTCATATCTCTAAGTTGATGATAACGTAATGCAATGAGCTACTGCAGCCGATGCGGCCGTCATAATTAGTGACGGCAAAAACCTTCTATCTCCACTTTTGTTGGTCACAAACCTCCTAACTCCACGTAAGCTTTATTTGGGTAAAATATTAATAAAGTTTTGACACATTCAAATATCTGACTATATGTAAAGACAGAATACCAAGTTTGATGACGTCATGTCCAGTTATTACAAAACTACACGGTTTTTTTTATTTCCTGAAAAGTAACAGTTTTGGACATAGGAGGTTTGCGCCCGACAGCGACGATATAATTAATAATGGAGCTGAACTGCCTATATCTTATTATGTTGAAATTTTTTGGTAAGAGGTGCGCCATCTGCTGCAGTTGCTCCAAGAACTAACAAGCAACATAATCTCCCATTCATGAATTGCAGCAATGTATATGTGCTTGAAATTTCCGTGTTTATGCTGAGCTCATTCATATTGTACTTTGTTGGTGAAGAAATTAATGCTATGGCTCAGAGATCTGCATCTGCTGCTGCAAATCACTACAAATCTGTTTTAAATCTGTTGCTGGTGTTGTAAAATGTAATGGGGGTACTTAAAGAACAGTGTATTATGGGTAATGACGGAGGGTAAGGCGGGTGAAAAAGACATGGCTAAAAAGGGGCAAGCTGATCCAAGAGGCATGTAATGTCTGAATGGCAAAGGGCAAAAAATGGAATGTTTCGATTCAAATAATTCATATTGAACTGTGTTCGATTCACCATAATGAAGGCGCTGGGCGTCAAGGAGCCATTTCTATAAGCCAGTTGCAGTGAGAGAAATCAGTTTTATTTTGGGGGGTTTTTTTACCATGCTTTAACCAAGCTGCTCGCAAGTCTGTCACTTCTATTCAGTGGAATGTTTCCTGGTTTTTTTGACCTTGGTCAGGAGATGATGGGGAAGGTAACACAAGCATGTTGATGAAATGTCGGAAGGGTAATGCTACCCGTATCCATGGCTTTTAAGCTGGCTAAACATCACCCTGCACTTATGCATTAATTAATTTTTTTTTTTTTTTTCAAATGTCAGCTGCTCTATTGGGCTCCAGTAATTTTAGCCACATGTAAAATACTTTGACTGTTCCATCCTGGATAAGGTTTAAATAACATAACATAACATTAGTGGCGAGAACAGGCCGTTCAGCCCAACTAGGCTTGCCAGTTTCTTTTTACTATTGTGAATATATCACTTCAGATACTTAATGTCTCAGTGGTATCTAGCTTTAAGTAAAGTCTGCTCTGGAAAATTCCCAAGGTTTCTGCCTCAACAATATGGTCAGGCAAGCTATTCCACATCAATAATTACTCTTTGGGTGAAAAAATATTTCCTAATATCCATGCTAAATTTACCCTTGGTCAACTTCCATTTGGGACCCTGAGTTCTACTAACAAAACTTGCCCGAAGGAGGCTTGATTGGCTATGATGGATGACTTATGCATTTGCGGTGCAATTCAGCTCAATTCAGTTTTACTAGTTTCATTCTGTATGGCTTGCATGATCTTTGTATTTTTTTTTTGTGTGAAAATAATGGCTATATTTCATCTGTGAAGAACACCTCTCTGTAAAATCACCTCTCCTTTCAATAAAACCTGATAGTCCTTTTGGAAGTGAAGACACTAATTGAAGACCTGCGTGCAAGAAATACTTAAGTCACAAAATTGAGATATTGATGGTTTTCAAAACATGCTGCAGATACTTTTTTTCAAGGTAGTTTATTATGGACTTGTGCGCTAGTTCTAGAGGCTAAACATGGTTAGTCACCATTTTCTTGTGGAAAGATTCGTCTTTATTACGACAAATCAAGAAAAGTAGTTTTGGACATAGGTAATTTTTGTGACAAAACAGCTTTACTTTGGTACTTTCTGCGGAAAAATGAAGGACTTGAGTACTTCTAACACCAAAATGCATTATTGCTTAGTTTTAAATACAAACATGTTATTTTAGCTAAGCTTCCTTGCTTTTGTGGCTTTTTGGAACTACTTGTTTAACTCTAATATAACTTGCTAAAATCCAAAGTCACTTAGACAAATCAAAAACAAACATTCAAAATATGGAAACCATTCAAACCATTCTGGATTGCCTCCGTGGTCGCCATTTTCTGTGCTTGTCATTTGACTCATTCTGGCATTTTGATTGGCTAGTCATCGACTTGGGCACTTATTGCACAAATTTTATGGACTTGAGTACTTCTTGCAGAAAATTTTAGTGGATTCCGAAAACACTGTATAACAATAAACAGGGGTCAGGCACTTCTTTTTTTCCTAATTTTGGTACCAAATTATTCTTTTATCAGTACAGATTCCAGAACTGGGGCCAGCTAGATTTTTTTTTTTTTTTTTTTTCAAAAATGTGACTTGGGTATTTCTTGCACACAGGTCTTCAATTGTTGGAGTTTCAAAGTGGAAATTGTTTTCCCTCTTGCCTTTTGTGCTACTTCAGTTGGTCAGCAGGCTACGGTCTCCTTTGTTGTATTTTGCATCACTGATCTGCCATATGTTTTCAATGAAAGACAGGGCCAGGCTCCAGGCAGTTCTCTGTTGGGCAACTAGTGTTTAGTTTTGTAGATTTGGACCAAACATTAGAGAAGCAGATTGATTAATTTGACTGGTAATGATGGTGCATTTCCTTAGATATGGTGAACGGTCCTGTTCCCTCTTAAATATAGGAATTTAGTCTGTTCTGTCTCTCTCCTGGGTGCACTCTGCAGAAATCCCACAAAAAACCCTTTTTGGGCCACAAGAATCAAGCAAGGGGCCATGAACTATGAGTTTACTCCCTTCAAAGTGCTACGACCACCAACAAGACAAGAGCATGTCCCCTTTTACATTTATTCATTTTTAAAACTATTTTACGATTGTTTATTTTGTATTTTTGTACCCCTGATTGCAGCCCAAGATTTACCCATACCACTTCTGTTTTTAGGAGCAGCAATTAATTTTTCAGAGGTATTTGGTACCTGAGCTTCACTACCTCCTGAAATATTCATGTTTGGTCTCATTAGAAAGAGACTAAATCCATTAATCTCCTTATAAAATTCCATAATTTTCTGCTCCGTTGCTAATAACATAAGGGCATTTTAATACATCAATGCCCAGTTTCACGAGAGACAGTTTACCATTGCTCACACTTTCGAACATCCACAGGTCCCCCAATCAGCACCACTTCCTTTAATCACTAAGGGATGTGGGGGGTGCCTTGCCCTTCTTCTTAGTAACCTCATAAAAATGTGGGCCTTTATCTCTGTAGGGGGCTTTTTGATGCACAGAAATCCAACAAGGAGTTTTTACATCTGTGGATTGGTTATCTGCCTTCTCTATCAGAAGATCTGGCTGTCTTTTCACTCTGAAACATTGATTTTGGCCTGTCTGCGGACAATTTCAGAAGATGTTAGCTCTGGTTTGATGTTTTCTTTCTTTCTCTTATTTCATTGTTCTTGTCTGTTTAATTCTTGTTTAAGGTAGTAACCCCTTGTCTGTAAACATACTGTAGATGTTGTGTACTCTGTTGGAACTTTTATTGAATTTCCTAATTTTAAATCAGATTATGAGATGTGCTGTTTGATAAAGGTTGATCCAACTGATCGTTCTGCCTATCAATGAATTTGACTATTTATTTATTTATTTACTTATCTTTTTGGTGGCAAGTAATAAATTAAATTGAAAAAATTTATTTTATTTATTGGATGAGTTAGGAGTTTTAACAGTTGATGCACGTGTTCGGTATTCAGAGTGACAGACATTAAGCAAGGGCGTCTTACTGTTAAAACTGCTGGATTCAGAAATTGCGCATAATTCCATTAAACTTCACTTCCCCGACAACTCGCACTCTGAGACTATGAGGCCATGCTACTGTAATAAGCGCAAAGAGTTGCTTGGTGCCAGAACAAGTAGGGGCATTGCTGAAAAAGACAACATATGGAAGGCACATATGTCGCTTCAAAATGCGTGCATACTCTTTGTCATCTTTGCCCTGACGTGTGTAAGTTGCCCATGCAGAGTGCACACATGCAGCCCCAGACCATGACAGAAACCAGCTTTTGAGCAAGTTGCTGATGACAGTCGGGTGGTCCTTCTTCTCTAGTCTTTGACCCTGAGGACATGACAATTGTTATTTCCAGAGGCGATTTGAAGATGGGGTCATTGGCCCACAGGACTCAGATAAGCTCAAACCCAGATGTGTCTGCGGTGTTAATATATGGCATCCTCTTTGCTGAGTCTCAACTTGTATTTGATAATGCCATGACAAACTTTGTTCAGATATTTTGAAGTGTTTATGAGCCCATGTGGTCATGTGCAGTAGCTTGTTGGTTCTTAATGCAGTGCTGTTTTGGGGATCCAAGGTCATGCACATCTGACAGTGGAATTCAGCCAAGTCTTTTATATACAGAGATTTTCCTCTGGATTTTCTGACCCTACTCACTAAAATACGGACTGGCGGCGGTGAGATTTTAAAATTCTGCAGCCGCATGCTGAGAAACATTGTTCTCAAATTGTTAGACTATTTGCTCTCCCAGCTTTGACAAAGCGGCGAACCTACAACCATCTTGTTGGTAAATGGCCATGCCTTTTGCGGCTGCTCATTTTTTACCCAGTCTGAGTACCTGTTACCTAGTCACCTTTTACCTGAGGAATATTTCAAATTAGTGTTTTTGTATGTAGATTCCACCACTGTTTCAGTCTTCCTACCCTCGTCTCTATTAGTTTGACATGCGTTGCAGACATTAAATTCGAAATTTGCGAATAAACATCTATACAGTTCATAGTGTGAAACCTTAACAATTTTTTCTTTGAATTCTTTTCAACTAAATGTAAGTAGACAGTAATTTACAAATCATCTAATTGCCTTTTTGCTTGCATTATACTGTATATAATGTCTCAATTTTTGTGGATTTGATGTTGTAAGGACTTCCTAGAATGCAACCCCAATTCCAAAAAAGTTAGGATGCTGTGTAAAAAGTGAATAAAAGGCAGTTGCTATGGGTACGGCAGTTTTCCAATGCATTTCAATATATAGAGGTATAGCAGTCCCCATTTCAAACCCTGCCCTAACCTAACCTAATCCTAACCCTAACCCTGACCCCTAACCTAACCTTTTCCCTAACCATAATCCAAAATCTTTATCCTAATCCCTTCAAATCGACTGCCGTACCAATAAAAACTGCTGTATCTGTAGACACTGCGTAAATAAAAACATGCTGCAATGATGTGCAAATCTCTTAAGCTGACATTTTATTCTTAGTAGAACATAGACAACATATCAGATGTTGAAAGTGAGATATTTTACCATTTCATGAAAAATAGCTCATTTTGAATTTGATGCAAGCAACACATCTCAAAAAAAGTTTGGGATAGGGCCATGTTTATCATTGTGTAGTATCCTCTCTTCTTTTAACAAAAGTCTGTAAACATTTGGGAAGTGAGGAGGCCAATTGCTGAAGTTTTGGGAGAGGAATGTTGTCCCACTCTGGTTAGATGAGGTATTCTAGCTGCTCAACAGTCCTGGGTCTTCTTTGCAGTCTTTTTTGTTTTATGATGCACCAAATGTTTTCTATGAGTGAATGGTCTGGACTGTAGGTAGGCCAGTTCAGCACTCACTCTTCTATTGCAAAGCCACGCTGTTGTGATGGATGCAGTATGTGGTTTGGCATTGTTTTGCTGAAATATGTGTTCACAGACAATTATTCTGGAAGTGTTCCTGAGCCCATGCAGTGTCTTCCAGTGCAGAATCATGCCTGTTTTTGTTGCAGTGCCGCCTGAGTGCCCGAAGATCATGAGAATCCAATACTGACCTTCGGACTTGTCCCTAGCGCACAGAGATATTTTTCAGATTCTGAATCTTTTGATGATGTTATTTCTGATAGGACCACTTTGTCAAAAAGATTACATTTATTGAAAGCATACAAACATACAAGCATATAAGCATACAAGCATACATTGGATTTGGCATCATGGCTCTGTTCTGAGAGATCCCTGCCCGTCCAAGCATGGAACCGAAGGCAGGGAGCTGCAATTAACCCCCCAAACAGAACCATGCCGGGCATAGGCTAGCAGAGTAAAATATGAAGTTTTCAAATGTTTAGTGGCAGCCCGGCGGCTGGCACAATTTTTCTTGAAGCCGATACAGGAGAAATATCCTGCGTGAAGGGCACTATGTGAAGTGGTAGCCCGACGGCTGACACAATTTCTCTTGAAGCCGATACAAGAGAAATATTCTATGTGAAGTATATTATGTGTAGTGACAGCCCAGTGGCTGGCACGATCTCTCTTGATGCCGATACAAGAGAAATATCCCATACGAAGTGTTCCCATTTCTCTTGAGCTGATTCAAGAGAAATATGCTAATGTTATGAACTATGTGTAGAGACAGCCCGGCGGCTGTGACAATTTCGCTTGAAGCCGATTCAAGAGAAATATGCTATGTGAGGTGTATGAGTAGAAACAGCCCGATGACTGTCTCAATTTCTCTTGCGCTGATTCAAGAGAAATATACTCTGATTGATGATTATCATAAGGAGACACCTTGATGACCCTTTTTTTAAATTTATAAATAATAAAGAAAAGTGTGTGTGGTTGTGATTGAGTTTGCATGGTGCTGTGGAGTGATGCTTCAAGCCCTGTCTATGTGCATCTACACGACGCGTGAAGCAAAGTAAGTGAGGCAAGTATAAATGAGCTAGATTAAACATGCAAAACATGGTTACAATTGATACATCCAACACAATTTAAACAATCTTACTCAGTAATTTCTGGGCTTCCAAAATGTCCTTTATTCCTGGGCGGAGGTATCGCTCGTAAGCTGAAGAAGTCCAACATCCCATAGCTTTCAGTGTCGTGATGGAGACCACCGAGGCAGCGGTTGTCGCGGCTCCAATACGAAAAGAGTGGAGATTGTAGAGCTGAGGAGGGAGGCTGCAGTACTGGCAGATGATGCGGAGTCGGGCAGCAAACCAGGAGCGAGTGATGGGTTTCCTGGCCTCTGTGATGAACAAAGGATCTTCAGGACTTGCTTGTTTGCGCCATGCCAAATACCAAACCATAGAGGACACAGGACATAAAGTGGTGTTAGTACTGGAGATTACTATGTTAGTACCTTTATTATCTGTGTCTGATTTTGACTGTTTAAGGTGAAGGATGAAGTGGTTAGATTTGATATTTATATCAGAGATTGTTACATCACGTTTTGAATCGAAGTGCCCAGAACCAATAGTGAACTCTCCACACCTTAAGAACCCATAGAAAGCTGTGAGGAATGCTGCTTCGAGCAGTGAATCTGTGAAAGGACCAAAACACTCATTCCTTAGCCGTGACACTAAAATGTGAATTAAGGATAGGGTCAATGGTAAACGTTTATCTTTGCCTGGTCGTCTTTCCTTCTTTAAACCATTGAATAGAAGACATACCGAGGGGTTTCCCAGTAAGCTAGGAACAGAAGGATTGAAACATCTTAAATGGAACTGTATACCTGCAACAAGGCCTTGGATGGAAGAAGGCTGAATTTTTTGAGAGACAAAACAGTGGACTATGAAGGCACACACCATTTGAATATTGACAGGCAAGACTGGAACAGAATAAGAATGAAAAAATGACACAAAATACACCCATGCTGAGTCTGCTAGACCAGTCCTCATGAACTTAGATGCAGTTGACATGTACACTTGTAGTGGGCCTTTTAGTCTAGGATAGTTTGATGGAAAGCTGGGCATTTCTGAGGAGTTGGGGCAGCAGCTGGGCATAGGCGTTTGAACTCCTGAAATTTAAACCGGGAAAGTGAGTCAGCTATTTTATTATCGAGGCCAGGAATATGAGCGGCGTTTAGAATGAACTTTCCCAGAACACAAGTCCATGTCAGACGTCTAATAAACCTGTTTATAAAAGGAATTGATGAGTGGCCCTTGTTAATTATATTGACGGTACTTTCGCTCTCACAGAACACCAGTACCCGTTTTTTACACCATGGTTTTCCCCAAATAAGGCCAGCAACTACAATGGGATATAGCTCTAGCATTGCTGTGGAAAAAGTAGACGACGGCAGAGAAGACAATTCTCTAGGCCATTTTTCGGCAAACCATTCGCCCTTGAAATATCCCCCAAAACCAACGGAAGGTGCTGCATCAGTGAAAAAATTTAACTCTACTGAAGATTCAACCTCATCATTATAAAAGAAAGAAATACCAGTCCAGTTATCGCATAGCCTTAACCAGAATTGAAGCTCGGATTTACAACCAGCATCAAGTTTTACCTTGTCATGCAGATTGGGAACAGTCTTACAGATGTCTAAAAGCCTGGAAATAAAAGAGCGGCCTTAAGGGATGATGTGCATAGCAAAATTGAAACGACCTAAAAGAGACAAAACATCTCTTTTTGTTAGCAACTCTAAATTTAGGAAGATCTTGATAGATTCTCTAATGCATGCAAGCTTTTCTTGAGGTAGAGAGGCTTGCATGAGATTACTGTCCAAGTTAATTCCCAAAAATTTGATAATTTGAAGGGGACCTTGAGTTTTTTCCTCGGATAGAGGAACGCCTGATTCGAGAAATGTAGCTTTAAGAATATCTATGCAGCGTGATGGTTGAGAATGGGGAAAATCAATGACCAGAAAGTCATTTAACAAATGAAGGACGAACGGCAGCCTGTAATTATTTGACATGATCCAACAAAGAGCCTCGGACAAGATGTAGAACATTTTCGAACTGCTACGGCAGCCGAAAGTTAGTTTAGTTGAAAAATACATTTTATTGCACCATTTGATTCCAAAAAGATGCCACTGAGAGGGATGAAGAGGCATTACTTTAAAAGTATCAGTGATATCGGTTTTACCTAGCCAAGCGCCTCTCCCAGCATGCTTGATAAACTTAATGGCATTGTCGATAGTAGCATGAAACAAAGAAAAGAATTGCAAGGGTATAAGGCTATTGATGCTCGGAATGCAACTGAGATTGTGAGGAGCAGATAAATCCATAGTCAAACGTTTTTTTCCCCGAATGCTTCCTAGTTGCGATCACAATCGGATTAATGCGGAAAACTGGGAACGGACAGCCGTCATAAGGGCCGATCATTATCCTTTCTCAGCTTCTTTGGCTAAAAAATTATCAACCACCTCTGGTTCTCTTAAGGCAGACTGGAGATTATTGCATATGAAAGAAGTTTTGGGTAAAAAGGATAGACCGGCTAAGAAGCCATGGACTTAGCCGGTGATTAGGTAATTGACAAAGTAACGATTCGGATGATGCTTCAATGCTTGTCCCAGCTCCTGAACATGGACGACGGCTTTACTTCTTTCTCTTTTCCACCAGGTGCGTTCGTCTGGGGCATACAGACTTTGGGTGCGCATCCCCGCAGTAGCTGCAAGCGTGAACATACTTACAATTATAATATTTACAAACATTCTCATTCAAATTAATGCAAACAGGTGTAACAATAACGGGTTTCACCTTGCTCTCAGGAGGTTCGGGACTGCCGGAGAGATTTGCAGAGTTTACGGTTTTGGGGCAGAAGCTGGATGAGTGCGAGAAGGAGCCGCACACGGAGCAGGAAAGGGTGCGGTGCCCGGTAAAATGCCTGCTGATTAGGGCCAAATCGACCATGGACTAATCCAGTCTCTGATTATACTTTTGAATGAAAGCTGCCGCTTTAGCGGAAAAAGGCTTGTGATACTCGTAAAACAGCAAGCCACCATAAGTACCAGCGAGGTCAGAGATGATAGCCAAGTAAGTGTCCAGTTCAACCCTACGTTCTGGATACACTTCACAAATGGTATCTCTAAATATGCCAAAAGCTACATTGAATTCTGCCGTTGTTTCAGTTTTTGATAACCGCGGATCTTTATCCTTAAGGAGGAGTGACACTTCCCAGTAATTGACAGGTCTTTTCTCATGACATTCAGAGTTCAGTAATATTTTTACTAAATTGACATCGTTACCTGCGATTATTTGAGCACGGAGCTTAGGAGAAATAGCGGCAGCAGGAGGGAAGGACGGAACTCCAGCGCCAGCCAGGGCTGGGACAGCAGTCCCCAGAGTTCTCCTGGGGGTAATGATGTCACTAGGAAGCGACGCTGTGACCTCGGGTCCGGACGACAATGCAGGGGTTTGGATGAATCCGGATGAAGGTCCAGGCAGGTCGGATGAAACAAAGTTCCCGGGGCGGGTTTCTAAAGACTGCATGCGGGCGTCCATGTCGGCGATGGAGGTCTGGATGTTAGTGAGTGCGGTCAGGACGGGATCCTCTTCTCTTGAAAGGGGTGCAGGGGGCAGTTGGGACCTTGATCTTTTGGATTGCCGAGGCTGCGTGGATTGGGAGCAGTTTTTCTGTTTAGCGGAAGCCTTCCTCGGGACTGGGGAGGGGACAGGGTTGACAGATTGAGAATTCTCTGGACAGCTGCTTGAGATTTTATCGGTGAAAAAGAGAAATAACTGGTCGTAGTCTACTCCTGTTGGTGCCACAATACCTCTGATGAACAGGGCGACAAGTATTTTTGGAACCGGCCAGTCCGACTTGTTACTGGACTTAGCTGCGAGCCTGGAGCTTCGCCTGCTGCCCGTTGAAAGGACACTCGCTCTGTCTTCCACTTCTGGGTCATCTTAGTGTTGTGTTGCCGGCAGGATGTTCTCAGAAGTCCAAGGATCTTCATCGGAAGCTGACATTTTTAACAGGATCTGTAATATTTGAGTAAGCCGAAGACAAAAGCTGTTTTTTTTTCCTCATGCCAGACTGTACGGGTTAAATCAATGAAGAAGGAAAAAAAATGAAATAAATGCGGTTCGATACATGGGTAGCAAACTGGACGTTGCTTTGCGAGCTTGTTAAGCGAGCGCTCTGAGGAGCTGCTTCTCAGAATGATGCGCTTAAGTAAACCAGCATATTATCAGTCAAGCAATCATCTTACAGCAGTCAGATGACAGTCATGTGCACTCAGGTGATTCTCTGGCCGGAGAAGCGGCTCCTTCTGCATAAGCAGCTTGACTCCGTGGCCTATCAGAATTTACGTCAAGCTCCATGTACTGTGGATTCAAAGTCTTCGCAATTTTACATTGAGGAACATTTCTCTGAAATTATTGCACAGTTTTTTGACGCAGTTTTTTGCAGATTGGTGAATCTCTGTCCATCTTTGCTTCTGAGAGGCTCTGCCCCTCTAAAATGCTCTTTTTATACCCAGTCACATTACTGACCCATTGCCAATTAACCTAATTAGTTGCAAAATGCTCCTCCAGCTGTTTTTATTACCAATTACTCTTCAAGTCTTTTATTGCCCCTCTCCCAACTTTTTTGAGATGTGATGCTGCCATCAAATTCAAAATGAGGTAATATTTTTCATGAAATGGTAAAATTTCTCATTTTCAACATTGATATGTTGTCTATGTTCTACTGTGAATAAAACATGGGTTTATTAGATTTGCAAATTATTGCATTCAGTTTTTATTTACAATTTTCACAGCATCCCAACTTTTTTGGAATTGGGGTTATAGTAAACTTTTGTCACTTGGGGCTATATTTTCACAATCTAAGCACACGGTCAGAAGTGCTTGGTGCAAGTTCATTTCGGGCGTTCCTAAATCCACTTTTGCAAGTTTAATGGTGAATAATCTGAGGGCAAAGTAATGTGCATGATTCAAAGGGTTTATTCTTAGTCTCTTAAAAAATCATTGGCGTGTTTTGTGCATTACATGAAATAAACCAGTCCAAGTGTCATCTCCCATTCCAATAAAAGCCAGGTGCACTTGTACCAGGCCAAATTGCTATTTTAATGGCGAACTTGCCAAACTGTAGTGAAGAACACTTCTTTGCTAAGGAAAAATATTTCTCATGTGCAAATTGAAAGCAAGCAAGCATAAAATTGCTGTAAAAATGTAAATTTGATCATTGTAATCTCCGGATATGTTAATAAAGAGTATTTTTGAAATACCGTTCAAAAATTGTTGTAATCATATCGAGTTGAGGAAAATCATCAGACAAATTGAATCTCCTGGGACGCATGTGAAAAACAATTTTAAAATGCAATTTCAATCAAACCATTCAGTTTGCTTACCAGGAAACAGATGATGCAGCTCTTTGGCCAGCTGATCTCTCCCTGCCCACTCTGCTGCTGGTGTATTTGGGTTCATTTGCATAGGCACAAGCAGTTCAGCATCAGGCCGTTTAAAACCTGAGATACTTCCTCATTTATGTTCAAGAGACATCCATGATGCATAGGAATTCTATGCAATATACCAGAAGAGACAAACAATGTCCTAACTTTGAGGGCAATATTGTAATGTTCCATCTGACTTATCCAAACATCTGAGGCGCATTTTCAGCACTCCACGTTTTTTTTTTTTTTCCCATTACAGTTTGTGTTTTCGAACAAACAAAAATTCACACAATTCTGTAGGCAAGTATACAGTGTAATCAGCCATGTCTTTATTGGATAGTCATTGTCCACGAACAGCCACGCCTTAGGAGGTGTGTGTGTGTGTGTGTGTGGGGGCTGCTAGAAGACTGCAGGAATGACAGAGTTGGCCTGTATAAGGGAGTCAAGGCTTGATCCAGGATAATTTGATAAAACAGTTGTAACCTAACATTCATATGACATTGCAAATCACCTGGGGCCTCATTTATCAACCTGTGTGTAGAAAGTGTTCTAAATTCTTTCGTAGGAATGAAACTTAGAATGTGTGTAAGTACGAAAAAATCCTTATTTATCAAACGTGCGGACACTGGTCGTACGCGCACCAGTAAGAAATATGTGATGATAAATCCCACCTGTTCTAAACTACCATGCTCGTGCATGGTTAGGCTCATTTGCATTCAGAAACGCCTCCAATTGACCATATATGGTAGCAGCAATCCCTTTAAGAATGCGTGAATGATTTTTTTCCCTCATCGAAATCATGGCAAAGTGGGCGAAGAAGAGGAATTTCTCCGACACACAGATTGAGGTGCTTGTAGGCGAAGTTGAAACAAACCAAAAAATACTGTTTGGAACACTCAATGCAGGTGTGATCAACGAAATAAAAAATGCTGCGAGAAGGTAACGACTGCTGTTAATTCTGTTGGGTCAGCGGAAAGAGCAGTCTCAGTCATTAGCCACAGCTTCAGTGGATATCCCCGATCACCTATAGAGATGTTATCATAAACCATACGACGCCCAGAAAATAATTTCGAAATGTTGTAACACTCACCAATAAGCCAGCCATCCTCAACAGCTCCTGCTTGGAGGCGCACACCCACAGAGCTGTTCTGCAGAATGAATGTGTCTTGCGTTCCTCCAGGCCATCGGGCAGCAAAGTTTAACAGAGACATATTTGTTTCGCAGATTATTTGTGCATTGATTGAATGAAATCCTTTCCTGTTCACATAACTGAATTCATTGGGTGATGGTGCTTTATTGCGATGTGGGTGCAGTCTATGGCTCCAATTATGTTTGGGAATCCGGCGATGGTGTGAAATCCTTGTTTAATTTTGGCTTGTTGGTGATGTCTGTATGGAAACTGGATGTAAGTTGGGGGCAGAGAAATTACTGCATCCAGCACTGCCGGCATGATTCTGCTTAGTGTCGGCTGCGAAATGCCGCATATGTCTCCAATCTCTCGCTTAAATGTTCCGGTGGCCAAAACTCCCAGGGTGGACAGGAGCTGGATGTGCACTGGGATGGCTTTGGTGCGTTTTGTCTCTTGCTCCAACATGGGTTGTAAATCACGGCATAAATCCATCAGTATGTTTTTGGGGAAGCGGTACCTGCTGAGAAGCCACTCTGTGCTCTCACTGAACAGATCAGCACGCTCTTTGAAAACGCGCTCCTGTGGAGCGCACGGTTCTCCAAATCTTCCAATAGTGCAAGCTAAGCCATGGCACTTGCATTTCAAGTTTTCTTTTCAGGTTGTCCTGTCAAAACTGTCTTTTATAACTTGTTACACAAATTATTCAAATTGTCTGCTAGATTACTAATTGAGAATTTTTATTAATAAGAGGAAACGGGGAACATGTGTGAAGTTTGAGATTGCTGAACACTGTGACTAGTGCATTCTATTTGTAGTTTCACTGTTCTACCACTAGGTTTTGCGTTTAACGCACAAGTACAAGTTGATAAATCCCATACTTTGTGTGGGAATGTTCTTACGCACTCATTACGCACGGTTGATAAATGAGGCCCCTGGATATTGATGGAATGAGTTCCCTCATGATTGATATATATCAGAGTGTTATCTGATAGGGCACGTACTGTAGTTGCTCATTTGTGCAATCGGTTGCACTAACCATTATGACACATTTTTTTATCTTGATTTACACCATAATAATCTTTCACTTTGTAATCTTTTTATTTTTCTTGTTTTTTTTTTTGCATGTCTGCACGCTGCTGTGCGTCCTTCTGCATAAGGAGTAGTATGTACACATGTATATTCGCCTATGTGGGCATATATTGCTGTCTTAATTGTGCTACCTGAAATAACAGAAAATTAATGCATCATTGACTTAAAACCAGGTTTTGGTGATCAGTCATGCAAGTATCAGGATATTTGGCTGACAATCTGGTTGCCTCCTTCAGAAGGCTGGGTCGAGGCCGTAGGAGGGCTTTCCAGCAAGACAATGACCCAAAGCAAACCTCAAAAACCACACAGAAATGGTTCTGTGACAGCAAAATCAACTTTCTGCAATGGCCATCTCAGTTGCCAGGCCCCAAACCAATTGAAAACCTGTGGGCTGAGTTGAAGAGGGCAGTCGATAAACGCACACCCAAGAACGTCAAGGATCTTGAAAGGAAAGGAAAATGGTCCGAAATCCCCCTAAATGTGTGCCTTAACCGTGTCAAAAATTACAAGAAAAGAGTCAATGCAGTTATCCTTGCCAGAGGTAGTTGCACTAAGTACTAAACAAAGCATGCAAATTATTACGAATCCTTGATTTTGTTGAAATTTATTTTGTAGCAAATGAATGTTATGATTTTGTTTGTTTCCATCAAAACATGAATAAAGTATTTCTCACACGTTGGTATATTCTGTTTGTCTGTAATTTTATTGTGTATATTTTTTGTATTGTTTGTGCATTGCCAGTCAGGGATGCCAGTAATTTTGGAGCTCGCTGTAGGTTCATTGAGACTAGCGTTTGGCGCCCGACTCTGCAGTTTTACTGTTTAGGGGGTACTGACTTAATGCTGTTAAGGGGGGACTGTTTTTATGAGGTTTTGGGGGGACTGTTGTTGTGTTGTTTTGAAGTATCTCTTGTTATGCTGTCTGGGGATATCCTGGCAGTCCTTGCTCTCTTCTTTTCATGCACAGTAGGTCACAAAGGCAGGCTATATAGTCTAATCTCCTCGTCCACTCCTTCTGCCGAAAGCCCTCTACTTGCTGCTTGTAACATTGCCTGCTGCTGCATCACTCTATCCTGCTGATAGTTAACATACCACCTCCATCTCGGCATCCACCTAAGGGCTCTGAATACCTCCCTGAGGGTGGCAGGGGAATATCTTGACCCTCTCTGGTCCCTTATTTTGCCCAGTTGGCCACAGAGTATATCAGGGTCAGAGCCTAGGCTGTAAACTATCATTGTATCTATTTGTTAATTCTTCAATTAGCTATTCACACATGAGCTGGCTGACTGAAATGTGTGTAGTTCCACTGATGCATGTCCTCAGAACAAAATAGCTCCAGTCCAGAACAATTGCGTATAAATGAACCAAAACAGATTGAGGCAGAGGCCCCACTTAATTTTCTCGACCCATGACTGTGCACACGATTTTATCTGGGTTGCTTAGTAAGAAAACTTGTCAGCTGAAGGGAGCTAACTTGTTGAAATTAAAAAGCAGGATACATGATCAAGTTGCCCATGCAAAGTAATAGGCTGCTGTTGGGAATTGGGAGTTTCCAAGTATCTTGGTTTTTTAATAGCTCAGAAAATAGACAAACACAAACAGCACGCTAGGACGAAATAGTTCTTGTATGCAAAGTACACATAAATCTTAATAAACTCAAATATGCATACTGTTTATACTTTATTTTGCCACAATTAAAATGTTATATTTATTGCCATAGTTGAGGCTAAGCAAGCTAACTTATTTTTTGTGGGAGATGACATCTTTTCATTTTAACTTGGACTAAAGATATCTTTTTTTTTATTTCTCTGATGAGATTTGATATTTTCATATTTATGTTTAATGTTGCTGATGAAACTGTTGGCATAACACTCAGGGACTGTCATTCAACTGTGAATTTACTAGTTTCCAAAGGCTCAATACACTGTGAAAGCAAGTTTTATTAGCTTATCAATTTAGCTCACTGCTATTTTTACTAGATATTTATGATACACCTCTGCAGCTCTTGCGAGTTGTATTCTTGCTCTCACTTTGAAAGTAATAATTGGACCATTTTAACAGACTTGTACACTGGTCATAAAAACCTTGCATGAATATTAATTAGAAATATTTAATTTGGCATTGTGAATAAACCTGGCTTATTTCATTTAGAATACTTTAACTACTGGGTCAAAACTTGACTGGAAATGTTCTCAAATGGTACAAAAATACCAGCAGGTAGTCAATGCTATCGCATTGAGCTGAGTTCAGCTGCTTGGAGCTCAAGCTCTGAGCAAAATATCCATTAGGTTTGTTTATCTTTTTTAATTTAAAATAGTAATACAGTTCCCAGATGGTCATGGACTATTAATACTGTGCAAAATTTATTTAGTGCATTCAATATTATTCAGAGTTGCAGTGCTCCTTACCTCTGGCTTACTCATAATGCAGATGTGGTGTTTTGGTATTCCCCACCATGCACTAGGTGGACAGACTTTCACATCTCATGTAAATAATGTAGGAGGCTGAAATGCGTAAACCATGCTAAGCCATCTTTATTAAATCAATATCATAGACCCAGGGATTAGAATAAAATACATCCCTGAATTGTTTTAGTTAATATATGAAAATCCTTGCAAAGGACGATATGTAATCCCCAATGGCTTAAGCATATCAAGAAAGCCATGCCTGTTTTCAGCATTATTATGCATGATGTTTCATAGCACAAAGTACAGTCCTATACCTGTGTGAATTAAATTTACTTACGTGTTTAAATAAATGGCTTGGAGAGAAAGACTCCCATAGTGTACTATTGTTGTTAGATTGGGAACATTTTTCATCAGTCTTTCCGAATCATTGCAGAAGATTAGTTTTCCGAGTGCATAATAGCAGCAGTGGCATATTATAGCCAAGCGAAATCACCGCATTCAAATAGAAACATTTCCTTTTAAAGATGAAGTTCAAGATTTAAAGACCTTGTGAAATTGGATTTGAAGTGGTCATTAAGCCATAAGATAAAGATGTGTACTTACTTCAAATGTATGAATCGGGAAATAATACCATTTCTTTTTGATGTGAAGTAATACCATTTTGACTTGCATGCTGTCTGCTTTCTGTACTTTAGATTTACCCGTTGCTAATAACCAGTTGCTTATCCAGATAAAGGGAAGTATAGCAACCTTCATGGTTTCAGTGCTAAAAACATTAAAAATTCAGTTGAATAAATGTGATTTAATTCCTTACATATTTACTGTATTGTTAATACTGTATATGAATTAGATTTTGAACGTACTATCTAGATCTTTCAGTAACAGACTAGTATTAGCCAGCATGGTAAGCCTTCATTGGTTTTTAAAGTTCGATTTGTCCTTAGATATTGAGTACAAATTTGAGTTTGTTGTAACTATGGTTTCAGTGACCAGAGAGGAGGAGGTTTTAATTACTGTTGATAGGCTACAGTCACGCAAACACAAATGTATGCGGTAGGGAAACACTTGCGGATGGAAAATGCTGAAAACAAAGCAGAAGGGAGATGCTGTGAGTTTAGCATGCATGTTGCTGCAGAATTTAAACTCATATTATTGTTTTATTAAAAACCTCATACTGCCTCCCTCATACAAGAACACAATCAAAATGAGAACCATGAATAAAAGTCTCCTGAGCCTGATATCTTCACAGCTGGGCTAATGGAAATTATTAAAACAAAGTCTCTCTCTCTCTCTCTCTCTCTCTTTTTTTTTTTAACCTTCGTCAGAAGGTAATGTGTTTTTCCTGGCATTTGTTCGCTTGTTCGTTCTCCAGTTAAGGGCATATCTCAAAAAGTTCTGAATGGATGTCAACAAAATTTTGTGCGTTGACAGATTCTGCACTAAGGAGGAAGTGATTAAATTTTGGTGAAGATCTGACTTAGATTCTTGATCCGGTGCCTGTAAACAATAGTGTGTGTGAAGACAGTACTGTTGCGCACCATTATGACTTGACACTAACATCCACATCAGCAATCAGAATACTTCATTGTACAAATACCTTATACCAGGAGAAATCCAATCTGGGTTCCCCCGCCAACAAATTTCACTATGGCGGCGGTCATGTGGTCTGCAAGTGCCTTCTAGTCACTTAAACCGATCAGCCACAAGATTAAAACCACCTGCCTCATATAGTGAAGGTCCCCTTTTTGCTGCCAAAACAGCTCCAGATGTCGCTTGAATTCAGATGTCGCTTGAAAAATAGCTCCAGATGTCACTTGAATTCCCAAAGTCATGGTTTCCTACCAAACATTTCCCAGAGCATCACATACCGTCCACTGGCTTTTTTTCTTCCCACAGTGCATCCTGATGCCATCTCTTCCCAGGTAAACGGTGCACATGTACCCAGCCAAAGCCATGATGTAAAAGAAAATGGGACTCACTCGACTAGATGACCGTCCTCAAATGCTCCAAGGTCCAGTTCTGAAGCTCAGGTGCCCATGGGGGGGGTGCTTTTAGAGGTGGACTGGGGATTAGAGTGGGCACTTTGATGGTCTGCAGGCTAAAAATTGCAATTCACGGCACAGTGTGATGCACTGTGTGTTGTGACATGTTCTTTATTGTAAATATTGTTGAAATTCTCAGCAACTTGTGCTGGTTGCCCCTCTGTCAGTTTGGACCAGACGGGATAGCCTTTATAACTGTCATGCTTCGATGAGCCTTGGACGCCCAAAACCCTGTGGCCAGTGCATGGTTTGTCTCTCCTTGGACCACTGTCAGTAGGTACTCACATCTGCTTAGAGGGAACACCGCAGAAGTTTTGCCATTTCAGGGGATGCTCTCAGCTATTCTTCAGGCCATAACAATTTGACCTTTGTCAAAGTCTTTCAGCTCCAATTTCTCCCAAATCCAAAGTGAATAAGAGAATTGACTGTTTGCTTACCGTCTTTGATCTGTCTGCTGACCTTGACATGTAAATCTGCTATTGTTATGAGATGATCAACATTATTCTCTGCACCTGTGAGTGTTTCTAATGTTTTAGCTCATCGGTGTATATTTCTGTACTTAGGTTATGAACAGAGGTGCTTTCTCTCTTAAATGACATGGTATTCATTGCTGATGGAAGAGACATAACATTTAAATGTCACTTTTATAAAACAAAGTCACAATAATTGATATTATAGGCCATCTTCTCCTCTCTTTATGTAATGGCAATTTGTGTGGGGGTGGGTGAGGGAGTGAACTGATGCAGTACAGCCAGGTGGACAGTTACTGGCTTTCATAAAAGGGAAGAAAGAAAGTTAAAACTGCTCATTCTTACTTTACATTCAAAAATATTTGAAAACTGCACAGCTTTTATTTTTAAATTATACTCTATAGGAAAGTTGAGGAATACTTTATTTTGACCTGAGTATATGAAAAGTAAAAACTGAATGTAAAGCCCAAGTGTTGTTTACAATATTGGTGTTAATCCAAATCTAAAAATGCATCAAATATTTGATCAGATGACTTTATTACCCAAAAACAGAATATCCACAGGGATGACCAGAATCACACAAAGTCCAGACCATTAATGAGCATCTGATGCAAAATCAGTTTTAGCATATTTTGAAAGACTGGGATTTTAAAGATGCAATTCCAAAATTTGAACCATGTTCAAAGAAAATGGCTATTTTCATAGGACGTTAAAGTTGGGCTATTCTGCTCTCAAAAATGTCTATCAAATTACATAGTCAAAATGTCAAGTATTGTCGTAGTGTTGTGTTCAAGATTCTGAGATGTCTGGAGGCGACAAGTAAGAAAGTTCACAGAAGATGGAGATATTGCATTGGCGGTGCCCCTATTAACCAAATTTGTATGAATTCAAGCCATGGTCTGGGTATTTTAATGCACCAGTTTGACAGGAGGTCTGTTTCCCTACTGCATTAACCACCTCTCTGCAGCAACGAAACTCAAGAATAAGGACAAAATTTTAGTCTCCGGATCTTTCTCATTGGCACCTGTACAGTCTATGCAGAACAAACATTCGGCTAAGTTCAAAAGAACAAACCCAGCTTACTTAGCCCTCATTTCAGAGGTTTCCAGATAAAATTTTAGCTGCAAAGAGAAGAGGAAGTTTCTTGTCTTGCTTGTTTTGAGCGTTGAATAAATAATGAGATTGAGTTCAGTGCTATATGCCCCTTCAGCGTGCCATACCTTGACATAAAAGTGGCTTCTGAAGGCACCAAATTTCCATAATCTGTTTAAATTTGAGGGCTGTCCCAACAACGGTTCACCAGCTAAAGCGGTAACAAGCGATAGGAAGACAGACAGACAGATACAGGGTGGAGGGGACGACAGTACTCCATTGGCTAGAATCAATGGGGTGGAAACCTCTGAGACCACTGAAGCTGATGTTCTGCAGTGGGACTGAAACAATGCATTTATTAAAAGCATAGTATACAGTAGTGTGCAGTGATGATAATACACTTACCAAAAAGAAAAGAAATCAGAAACCAAGTACCATTCAAGTATTCATTTCACGTAATATTGGATCATATACAAAAGTAGATGAAAATAAATAAACAGATAACAATATATGCTAAAAACAAAAAATTATGTTTTTCAGAGAAAAAAGTCAATGTCTACTGTGGCCACCCTTTGCTTTAAATATATCATTTAATCTTTCGAGCATAGTCTTCATGTATTGTTTTTTTTCCTCACTCACTAAACCATTCTATATGGTTTGAAGTTCATTCCAAAGAGATTCTTCCAATGTTAAAACAGATTTGCTCAATCGGATTAAGGTCCGGACTTTGAGCAGGCCAAGTCATAACTTTTACATCACCAGATGTTTCTTTCCGACAGAGATAATTCTTGCTCAACTTAGAAGTGTGTTTAGGGTTATTATCTTGTTGAGAATAAAATACCCAAGCAATCAGCCTCTTTCCAGACGGCAATGCATGCCTCACAAGGATGCAGAGATACTTTTTTTGATCCATGATTCCGTTGATTTTTATGAGAACACTGGCTCTCTTCGAGCAGACTGAACCCCAAACCATAATATTACCACCCCCATGTTTTACTGAAGGGGTTACACAGTCATTTTTGAAATGGTCTCTAACTCCACAGCAAAGTTCTGCGTTGGGTTAGAAAATTTTGAATTTGTTCCCAATCCATTGGTAACCAAACCTTGAATTTCTTGGCAAACTCAAATCTTTTTTTGATGTTGCCTGCTCTTGGCAGCAACACGACCAATCAGACCATTTTCACGCAGGCGTCTGGAAATAGTAGACACTTTCATCTCTTCACTTCTGGCACTATTAATATCATTACGGAGTTGTGCTGTCAACCACCAATTTTTTATTATATTTTTTTTTAACTTTTCATACACAGAGCACGAACATCAGAGGCAAAACTTCTGTTTTGTACCTCTGTTGCCTCTAGTTTTCAGCGAACCGGTCTCTTTGAAATGCTTGATGGTGTTTCTTATGGTGCATTTGCACCATTTAACATACTCAGCATCATCTAAGGCCACAATGCTGCTATGAACCATCTCAGAGAGCTCCTTCCATTGTGACATCGTGTTTAACTCTGTCACACTATTCAAAGTTTATCTAGCCTTATCAACCGGAACAACTGCAATCAGAGGTAATTTTGCGGAAAAATGTTGCCTCAAACCAGTTTAAACAATTTTTTTTTGGCATCAATAATAATGGAATGAGCAGACTATGCCAGAGTAAGAAAAAATACATTTTGCAACACCTTTCAATTGTTATAAAAAATTGATGTTTTCAGTGTTTTTGTTTATTACCCATATTTTTACCTCAATATGCTCGAGGGAATGATTTTTTTTTGTCCTCATTGCAAACAAAGGTATTTTTTCAATACATTTCCATGAAAAGATTCTAGCGAAGTAGTATACTAGGACCCCTTTTAGATGAAAGTGGTGGTGTATAATCATCACTGCACACAACTGTATGTGTAGAGATGCAAGGAAAATTAAACAAACTAGGAGATCATGGGGCTGTTTCCTTGTATCTCGACTCCAACACTGTAGATGAAAGGCTGTCTATGTCAGCCTCTGCAGGTTGACCTTCTTCAACTTCATCTTCCATGAGTAGCTCCTCTTCATGTGGCCTGTAATGGCTGAACAACATCAATGTTTTCCTATTCTTCCTCTACGAAATCTACTGTATTCCTTTGTGGTCGTTTGAACTTTCAGAGGTAGCACTCATTTCAGAATCACTCAACATGCGCTCCTGCCAAAAACTTGGCTACTGACTGAAGTGTAAACGCTGTTCACGGCATAACTCAATGAGAATAAACTCGTGCCAGTGTCCTGGACATTTTTTGAGAAAATTAAGCATTTTGTTGTGCCAAAATCAGGACTAACTTTTTTTTTGCAGCCCGCGGACAAATTCTGGCATCTTCAATGGATTCACGAGTCGTCTCCGCCACCGCCGCATCTGTAGACACTTTATTGTGGACGCAGTACAGGCTGCAATTTTTGACAGATTATTTTCATATTTGGTATGGACATGTGTTACACTGTACTTATACACCTATCGATTTCGGTTGCCATGGCGACAGTATTGGCCGAATAATGCACAAAAAAGTGGCGAAGCGGGCTTTCGGGGGCTACACCCATGCGGTCGCAGCCGACCGGACTGTCTAGTTTAGGAAAACTTTAAAGTTTGCGGTCATTTTATTAACATCTTGGATCGTAAAATGATGCAAAAATTTTTTCACTTCATACATACTTAAATCAAAATATCAAAAAATGTCCAAAATCATTTTAATATTTTTTTGCGACCGCCACTTGTTCTCACCATTCCTAGACAGCGTCTTGGGAAGCTCAGCACAAGAGAAAATAATGGAGAAAAAAACCCTGGTCCTTAACTTTTCTGTTGAGTATACATTTACATTCTTGTACCACTATGATAAAGTCATCACTTTTTTAAAAAATGAAAACCGCAAGTGTCAAATTTTTTGGGTCCTGTGGTACAGTACTAATTGCAAACTAATTGCAAACATTAAAGCTCACAGCCCCGACTGTTTTCCAGTAACTTTTGGAAAGATTATACATGCACGCTTGGAAACATTTTTTTTGATCATCCCTCTTTGCAGGGATTTGCTTGATTACACCGCCCTGCATTTTGAAACTTTTTCTCTGCTGATTTGATAAACTGTGTTGATTTTATATAATTCGAAGGCGCTGATTTCAAATTTGCCCTAAAAATTGTGTATCACTTCAGGTTTTTTGACAAATTGTGAATTCTTTTCTTCATATTGATATACACTGAACAAAAATATAAACGCAACAGGTTAGTCCTTTCAATATTCTGCATAATTATTACTGAGGTTGGCTAAGTATGGTTTATTTATGTGACCAAGGTTGCGTGCCACTGATCGGTGTGCATTTCGGTCGCCCTCTCCATATCATTGTCAAGTTCATGCCCTTTGTCAAAAGTGGCCTGTTAGACAGGTGGCGCCTGATCCAGAACTACTAAAATCAGGTATACTGAGCCCAGGCACATCCGTACTCTGGTCAATAAAAGGCCACCTCAAAAGTCCCAGTTCTGCCATTGTTCAAATTCCCATAGATGACTGGAGCCATCAGGGAATGTGCCATTGGCACACTCAATGCAGGAATGTTTCTCACGGCTGTCAGAGGGGCCTCTTAATGTCCATGTTTCAACAAAAAGTTGCATAAGACACCGTTTTGAGGGACTAGGCGCGACAGCAGGCTGCCCACATACATGATGACCATGTGTGATGATACCCGCCCAAGACCATCATATCAAGACTCTCCATCTCTCTGACTATCTGAGACCAGCAACTTTCACTGTAGATGAGACAGTTGGTCCCCACAATCACTGCATTTTTGCCTAAACTGTGAAAAATCATCTCCAGGAAGTCCATTTCTCTGCGCGTTTTGCTCTTAGTGGATTGAACCTCATCTCAGCTCAACAAAAAAAATCAGTTTGAGTGAACAGACACATTTGATGGCCAACGACACAGTGGAGGACTGTTTTCTTTACAGATGAGTCACATTTCCAACTTCACAGAGTGGATGGATGGGGGATCGTTATGCTGACATCATTGAGTTACGCATGGTGGCACATGGTGGTGGAATGCTGGTTTGGGCGGGAATATCCCACCAAACTGCATTTCATTAACAGCTACTTGAATGCAGTGTGATATCATGATGAAATACTGCGGCCTATCATCCTACCATTCATCCATCAAAACAATGACCATCCAGCATGACCATGCCAGACCCCGTCACCCATGTATGCACAGAGTTCCTTGAGCCTGAAAGCATTTGTGTGCTTGAATGGTGGGCTTATTCCTTGGATTTGTCCCCCATCCAGCATCTTTGGGATGTCCTCAACCAGCGAGTTTGTCATTGGTTCATATTTCCGGCCAATATCTGCCGACCCTGCACAGCTCTTGAAGAGAAGTGGGACTACGTCCCCCAAGTCACAATTGACCATTTGTTACATACCATACAGCGGAGATGTGTAGCAGTGCAGCAGGCCAAAGGCGGACATGCTCAGTATTGATTTGTGAAATTTGGACAATAGACCCCATCCCTTTATCATCACTTCATCGTGAGATTCTTGCTTGTCTGTTTCAATCATTGATCGAAATGTATTGCAATATGGTCATACAATCTCTCAGCACTGAATGAAAGTACAATGAGTTCCTGAACATGGTGATATTTCTCACAATAAGAAGTGTTGCGCTTATATTTTTGTTCAGTGTGTCTTAGAATACACAATGATAAATGAAAGCAGAATGACACAGTTAGATTTTAAGCATTCTGCAAGATGTAATAAAACAATATACAGCTTACCTAAGGATTAAATTTTCTTTTCTTTGATTTATGGGAATGATTTCATCCGGGGCAGTCTCTCTGTAGGCACCAACAGTAATCAGTCATCATGCAACAGGCAAAAGGCGAAAAGGGGATTGGCATAGGCTACTTGGGGTGTGGTTATTTTCTATGATGATGCAATACTTCGTGGTGGTGATTTGAAGTATTTAATTCATGAGAAACAGCAGGGACTTAATATGCTTGAACCGGATTCAAGAGCAGTGATTTGTGCAAAACCTGACGTGATAGCCAAAAACTCGTGATATTTGGATTCAGCACCCCAAAATTACTTAAAATCAGGTATCAGCTCTTACTCAGCAAATTTCATGCAGGGCGGTGTTATTGATATCCTTAGCTTTGCACTTATGAACTCCCCCTTCCAAACAGACCACTGAGCACATTTCAATGGAATTTAATTCCAACATCTGAGAACCTGGATGTTGTATTCACTCAACCATTTCTATGTGAATTTTGTTGTCAGTTGGTGGTTGTTGTCCTACATGAAAACCCACCTAGAAAAGGTCAAAATTCTCTCAAAATTGCACTGAGAACTGCCACAACCCGCGTGTCTGCTTAAAGTGTACCTAAGGTGCAATAGCAAAACTTTACCTGTTGCACCTTATTTATAGTAGAATGTAATTTTCCAACTTAGTGAGCTTGGTTAGCAAAGGTATACAGAGAATCATCAAGTTTAACTGAATGCTTGAAGTTTATGGCAGGTCCTGGACATTGCCATTTTTCAATGTTATGGCCCCCTCAGAAGCTGTGCTGTGACGTAGGCTCGTTGACGCAGTTTTCTGGACTATCCATAGACTGCACAGTCAATGGGGCCATCCAGATCATTTGGTGTTGTGGGAAATATAGCTCCCTCATGTCTATTTGCGTTATTTGAGTCATCTATGTAGCTTTCGCGGTGGCAAAGTATTTTCTGAAATAAATAAGTCTACTCATAGCATTTCACAATCAGTGGTAAGATTACACTTAAAACGAGTTTCACAATTTAGCCTACCAACTCAATGGATGAGTGGATTTGTGATTTCACCAGATCACAAATAGCTGAATCTGTCATCTAATCAGACAAAGTCAATGATCATGACGGACGAAACATTAATGGATGTTATACCATTGTTCGCTTGTACTGTAATAATGGCAGCTAGCAAGTTGCTAGCTTAATAATTGGGTTATGGTTAGCTTGTACTGTAATAAGTCAGCTAGCATGCTAGCTAATTAGGCAACAGTTTGCTTGTACTGTAGTAACTGTTAGCTAGCTAACAACTGCAAAATGCAAACTAGATTGAAAGGTTGCTTCTTGATCCATCATCTGACACCCAATCAGTCAATGATGTTGCAAGCCAGCTAGCTAACAAAGCTAAAACTGCCCAGTAAAAAGCTCAAATACAGCATGATATATAATGATACACTTCCTTAAACAGCCATTGACATTGTGCAGGTACCAAACGGGTTTACCAAATGGTAATACAACCCAAACAAAATGTCCGGAATTGGATACAGCTTTTACAAAATTACATGCGCTCTCTTTAGTTTGAGGGGGGCTTAAAGTAACAGCAGCAAGTTGCAGTGAAAGCTTGGTCGCAATTAAAACACACAATATAGCTAGAACGGCAAAAATGCGACAACCGCAAATAAATTTGCCTTAGTCGAATTTGCGATCGGTATAACCAGCCTGTCCAACATTAGCTCAACTACAACAGTAATGTAAACTTAGCACAAAAAGTAAGGAAATTTGTGATTGGTAGATTATTTCTTTGTTGTAACAGTGCTTCTTGGCAATAAATCTTATACCGTTGGAAAGCCTGTTTATTTCCCTTTTAAATGGTGCCACATTTGTAAGGAACATGCATTTGTGGGATGAGCAGTGGAGCTGAGTATATGAGTTGCGCCCATGAAAAATTTGCCAAATCTTCTCTGCCAATGCCAAAAAGCTTATTTTGCCATTGATTCTTGTTTGGTGTTTGGTGGATTGGATGATTGAAGTTTGAAGAAACAGGACATATTGGCAATTTAACGATTTATCCATTTAACAAACAGGAGCCGCAGTAGCGTGTGGAAGAACCATACACAGCCACAACAGCCTGGCACCTCCTCCTCATGCTGGTCACCAGCCTGGTCACACACTGCTGTGGGATGGCATCCCATTCTTCATCCAGCATTTGTCGCAAGTCAGCCAGCGTGGTTGTGTTGGTCACTCTGGCACGAACAGCACGCCCAAGCTGATCCCCTAAGTGTTCAGTGGGGGTGAGGTCAGAACTGCAGGCAGGTCATTACATGCTCTCCACTCCCAAATTCTGGAGGTAGTCTCTGATAAACCCCGCTCTGTGGGGGCGAGCGTTGTCATCTTGGAAGATAGAGTTCGGTCCCAGACTGTGGAGATATGGGATTGCCACTGGTTGCAGAATCTCATCTCGATATCTCTCTGCATTGAGATTGCCTCCAATGATGACAAGCCTCATTTTTCCAGTGAGGGAGATGCCGCCCCACACCATCACACTGCCTCCACCAAAAGATGTTACTCTATCGGTGCAGCAATCAGCATGGCGTTCTCCGCGTCTTCTCCACACTTTGACCCTACAATCCAACTGCTGTAGGCAGAATCTGGACTCATCGCTGAGCATAACGTTCCTCCACATGTTCAGATTCCAGTGCGCGATGCCGACACCAGCGCAAACGGGTCTGACGGTGAACGGCAGTCATGGCAGGCCTCCTGGCAGCCCTATGTGACCGGAGACTGGCTGCGTGCAGTCTGTTCCGGATTGTCTGGGCAGAGAGCCGTCGGCCATATCGTCCAGCGAACCTTGACTGCAAATCTGTAGAAGACAGCCTACGGTCCCTAAGTGCTGACAGGGTGAGGAAACGGTCTTCTTGGGGTGTCGTCTTCTTGGGACGCCCACTTCGCGGCCTGTGTCGGACATCCCCCGTTATATGGAACTTGGCCTTCAGTTTGGAGATGGTACTAGGGCTCACTCCAAACAATGCGGCAACTTGGTTTTGCGGAACACCAGCTTGAAGTTGCCCTATCGCACGGGCCCTATTCAGATCAGTCAAACATGGCACGGAGTGTGTGGAGCAGACACCTACTGACCACTGTAGCAGGGCCCATGCTCACAGGTGCAGCCAATCACCTGGGGGTACCAGAAGCTCAAAACAAGAGTCAATAGCAACAGCAAAATAAGCTTTTTGGCATTGGCAGAGAAGATTTGGCAAATTTTTCATGGGCGCAACCCACATCCTGAGCTCCGCTACTCATCCCACAAATGCATGTTCCCTACAAATGTGGCACCATTTAAAAGGGAAATAAACAGGCTTTCCAACGGTATAAGATTAATTGCCAAGAACCACTGTTACAACAAAGAAATAATCTACCGAACACAAATTTCCTTTCTTTTTGTGCTAAGTTTACTTTTACAACTAGGGCCTATAGCTATATTGTGGACTTTAGGATAGCTAATGTCTGTGCTTACCAGTTTGACAGCTGATCTGGCACTGGGCCTTTCACAAACTGCCGGATCATACAATCAATAAGGAGCATTTCCAATGAAGGCCTCTGAGCAATGTAATTTTTAAGTCCCTCTTTCAGCGTGACATTCAATTTTCCCTGCATCCCTCGTATATCACATGTTTAAGTTCTTTGCAGAAATAACACTCTTTCTCAAACTTTTATGGTACTCTGTTTCCACACCAGACTGAGCATTTTGCTCTCCGGTTTGCTTCAGCATTTCCGGTTCCTGTGACTAAACTATCCAAAAAATCAGTTTCATCTCTGGCTTTTTTCACAGAATCGATTCCTGGATCAAAAATGTACCCATATTTCCCTGGAAATTCCATGGCTCCTGAAAAATTAGCTATTTCAAGAACCGAGCCACGCACCCAAACGCTTGCACTGAGTGACTAGCTGGCTGACCCAATCAACGACTTGATGTCACACACAGTCAAATATGGCTGCCCCCTAGGTTCAGCTCGGGCCTTTAGCAGCATGGCTTTCTACAAGAAATTTTCCATTTCTGGTGCACCAAAAAAAAAAAAAAAAAAAAAAAAAAAATTTTAACCATACAAAATATTCATTCTATGGCTAAATATAAATTATTATTCCATATTGGGGTGCACTTTAGGTGTATTTTAATTGGTTCCTCCCCTGTTCCAGCAGTCTTGCAGTTTGTTCCTGTTAATTGATTGATTGGCTTGTTATTCCCTTAGTGTAGCCTCCGATTGTACTGTGTATGTAGGTTGTGGGCTTCGGCTTAGTCATTGCTGGATCATCTTAATAGAAAGGGTTACTTTAACCTCTTACTCTAGATTTTAGGTTTCATCCCTGGTGTCTTTTTCATGGAGCCAAATCATTAATGAATAAATAACTAGTGAGAAAATTATTAGGTAATGCAGGTACCTTCTTCCAGTTTTTATTTTCATCCTCTTCATCATATACACTCTCTCGTGGCTCATTGTCAATTCTTCTGTGGGGTCCACTTCTGCCCAGTTCAAACTTCTAGTTTGTAACAAGATGATCCAGCCAATGACTTTCTTTTTTTTCTTTTTTAGTTTTGTTTGCTTTTTGAAGACCCTTCTTGGATGGTGGGTATTGCTTCTCCTTTGTTTCCGCTTTGAGTCGCTCACCCAGCATTGCAGGGTATTTAGTTGTTTAGTATTACAAGGTACCCTGCTCACCCAGTGTTAAAGGGACACTTCCTCCATATGCTGCCCGGTCCTGTCCTGGGGGCTAGCCAGCCTCTTGCCTTGCGTTACAAGGTATCAGATCACGCAGCAATACAGGCTTTCCTTATCCTGTGGGCGTTCTGCCGACCTTCCTCGTTCTGTGGGTGCTTGGTTGCCCAGTTTTTTCACTCCAGGGCCAGCAGTTGGTCCCCCTTTTTCTAGGAGCCGGGTACTGTCCAAGGTGTCTTCCTATTGGGGAGTTTTTCCTACCACTGCTGCTGTCTGGCTTGCTCCTTTGGGGTTTCATGCCTTGTTCCGTGAAAAGCATTAATTCTCAAATAAAGGTGAATTTTTCATGTGTCTTGTCCTTTGTCCTTTGGGTTTCCAGGTGGTGACCCTTGGGGGAAGATACTGTTACAACCCGTGTCTGTTTAATTGGTTCTTCCCCTGTTTGAGCAGTCTTGCTGGTTGCTCGTGTTAATTGATTGATTGGCTCTCTCTTCCCTGAGTGGACTCAGCTGTAGCCTGTGATTGTGCTGTGTAGGTTGTGGGCTTTGGCTTCAGTCAGTCCTGGATCAACTTACTGGAGGGGGTTATTCTAAATTTTAGTTTTCCTCTCTGGTGTCTTTTCCATGGAACTAAATTATTTGGTACAGCAGACTCCCCAAGCCCTCTTCCAGTTTACCTCATCGTTCTCATAAATGCGCCCTAGTGGCTCATCGTTAATCTTACAGTTGGCTTCCCCTCTGCCTGGCTTGTAACAGAACCAGATTTTCAACCAAAATTTTCAAGGATATTGTGGAATTATTATGCTCTTGAGCTTTACTTTTGCCTCTAGGTCAGTGGCAGCAAAGCATTCCCAAAACAACATTAACTCACTTCCACCAATTGCAGTGTTAGCATTTGATGTTTTTCCATGAATACATTTCTTTTGTGCCGCTAAGCATACCTTTGGTAAATGTGTGTGTGTGTGTGTGTGTGTGTGTGTGTGTGTGTGTGTGTGTGTGTGTGTGTGTGTGTGTGTGGTCAAAAATTTCAATTTAAGTATTTTATGTCTGCAGTCATGACAAACTTCAGATGCTTGGTGTTGTTTTATTTTTTGCTCAGTATGGATTGTCTTTGTGTGATTTGTTACCATAAGAGGGGTGTATGGTTGCTATTTCTGTCCCTTGCCATCTGCCTCGCTGTCAGTGGGGACAAAATGCACTCGTACCCTCTCCCCTGCATGTTGACAACCTTACCATATGTTTTACTTTTTAAGTGGTATGATTACCATTTGTGTACCAGCACTTCCCTTGTAAAGGTCAAAAACCATTTGTCTATCTTGAACTGCCAGTTGTTTTATTATAGTTTTAGATAATAGATGTCATGTGAATATAAGCACATTTTGTAAAACAGGATGTGGATGCGGCAGTGTTAGTGTCTATTTATTCAAGCTTTGCACTGATAAACCAGCAGTGAAAGAAACAAAATGGCCTATTTTAGTTGCAGGTAGTCACAAATAACTGTGGGTTAAGGGAATATTGCATTGTAAATGAATGGTTTCGTTTATTGCTAATAATAAACAATACATCAAAATGTACAAAAATTTTCACTATACACCCGACTACATTATCTAGCTAACTCATTTTTCTTTCCCCCCTTCCCTCTATCTCTCTCACTCACAGGTCCAAGATGCTGTAAGATGCCGGTTGGGTGTCTGCAAAGACGACAGTGAGAACTCACCGGACTCTTGCAAGAATGGCCAGGTGCAGATCATGGTGAATAGCATTGCATCTCATTGCATTCTGTCTCCTCACACCATATCCCTTCACCCTGTAACTAGCAGGTAGCCTGGTAATATTTTACTCAACTTTCCTGGCTAATACTCTCGTCAGGGGCGTAGTTTAGAGGGGGGACACGGGGGACATGTCCCTTGCACTTTTTGAAAAGGCAGCATTGGACCCCCCCACTTTTCACAGTCCTAAAATTAATGTTAAAAAAAAAAAAAAACACTGCATGCACTAAGACCTCGGAGAAATAATACCCGCTCAGGCTGCCAGTGGCCAATCCTGTTCAACTTTTCTTCCCTTCTTCTCTCCAAGTCCTGCCTTTCATTCAAACAGACAGTGGGCTTTGCCAGCATGTAAGAAAAAATGCTGGCGAATCGCAATGTGTGAACCCCCTAAGCATCAAAGACGGATTACATAAGATTTTATACGAAGAAAAAACTGCGAGTCACATTAAACCCAATTTATGAACGTATATTTTGCGGGGAACTGCTTGTTTTCCTCTTATATAGCTAGCTACGTAGATAAACAGTATTTGGAACTTCCTTAAACGACGTAGTTCAGTTGGGCGTTTGATTGTTAAAGTGAGCTGCTTAGCAAACAAATACCGATATTGTTTCATCCCCGGTCATGACATGACAATTCAGATTCAGTGAGGTGCCGTCAGAGGTCAGTTAGGGGAGTCCTCACCGTTAAACTAACGATAACTCACTATTACTTTGCTTGACTAGCAATCTGAGGATTGATTAAATAATTTACAAGACTAAACGGCAAAATTGCATGCCAGTTCGATCCACGACATTATTGCTCAGTGCATCGAACTTAAAATGCTCACGAGACAACAAATTTGTTCATGATCTTTCAGGAAGCTAACGCGATGCCATTAACAAATATTAAAACCTTTCTTATGTGGCGTTCAATGTGTGGTCAATATGTTTATGATTATGTTTTCCCCCTTAAATACGTACTTTTAAATGCCATTCAAAAAATGGGGACTTTATTTCCTGTCTTCTTTCATAAACCGATAAACAAAAGGTCAAAACGATACATGGAATTACCAAGGGAGTTGAGTTTTTTCTAATTAATTATTAAGATTTACATACTTGGAGTCTCGAATCAAAGCGTAGACGTAGATGATTTTTTTTTTTTTTGTCACTATCAGCTCTTAATCATTACAGGCTACATAAAGCCTATGCTAGTTCTTAATTGTTTGGTAAAGAAAAAAAGTTAAAATTGACTGTCAATCAGGCATAGTACGTGGAAACAGGTTGACAAAATCTACCGTTAAAAGAAGTCACTGCCTCCCCTGACCACACGTCTCTGTTCAGATCTGACCTGGGACTGCACTACGAAGCAGGATTTGATATTTTTGAGGTGTCTTGAGGTTTAACCCTCTATTAACCAGCGTAGCATATCTGCTGCATGAAGTAAAAGGGTTAACAGCCTGGACACCCTGTTGGTTTTGTTTCTTATTGCCAAATAAACATTTGAGAATAACTTGAATGGTCCGTCAAGTTAAAATTTTAAAATTAAAAAAAAAATAAATTTAAATTTAAATTAAAAAAAAAGATTTTTTTTTTTTTTTTTTTTAACTATTTTTCCAAATATTGGCCCACAGTCAACATATTTGCCTAGGGAAATGATTTTAACACAATTGGAAATGGGTTTGGTTAATAGAGGGTTAATCTGGTTTTCAGGACCACGTCAGTAGTTCCTTTTTTACCGGGGTAAATCAGCATGTTGACCTCTGCCTATGGTTCTCAAACTCGGTCCTGGCGCCCCACTGAGTATGCTGGTTTTTGTTCCAACCACAATTGCAATCGTGAGATTTTAACTCTCTGTTAATTTGTCTTAATTTGCTGCATTCCATGTTAAGAGCAGTTATTTACCTTCTTAGCCGGTGTTTTGATGGACATATCCATTGTGCCATGAAGAATAAAAAAACCCTTGAACATATTGTGCTTATTTTCTATAATGTGAGGATTTTCAGGTGAAGACATTAAACAGATCAAATTAGACTTTTAAAATCAGTAAGCTCCAAATTAGGTTGCTCATAGTGGTGTTTTGAGTTCTCGCAAAATAATTTGCCTGAACTGAATAAACATGACACAAAACTGGTGCGACTCTATTGTTTGCCAGTAAATAATTAGTGTTTGCAACCATGTGTCAACAGCTTCAATGATGAGAACCTATTGTTTGTTGATTAACCAATTGTTCGCATTGATTAAATGTTTGGTTAAATTGTTTCCCTCAGCAGCTATTTTTACTAGTTTTTAATATATCTCAACTTGGATATGGAATTTTTATTCTTCATGACATGTATAGATTTGTCAAATGTGGATGAAGAGGATAAAGAACTGCTGTAAACGTAAATGCGCCTAATTAAGACAAATCAACCGCTTTTTAAAATCCTAAGATTGCAATTATGGTTGGAACAAAAACCAGCATACATAGTGGGCGCCAGGACCGAGTTTGAAAACTACTGATTGCTGAACGTTTAACCTGCACCAAAACTCGAATGTGTGATTCCCAAACAAGATAAGTAGGGGAGAAGTTTTGACAACTCCGTTTGGCTGAAAACAAGTTAAAGCCAACTTTGCAGGTGATAAGCTTCTCGGGAGGGCATACACACTGGTAGGGGAAGGCACTAGCCCTCTTATGATTGGTTGCTTTCAATGCGATCACGCTCACACAACCTCTAACAGCTTCTTGTTAGCTGAACACAGCAAGCATGCACTTTGGCTAGAGATATTATCATTAGCTGCCTTATGTTGTTCCGTATACAGTTGCGAATTACGTTATTGTTGAGATTATATAGCCATCTAGCTAGCTAGCTAACTAACGTTAGTTAAGAAAAATCTTTGAAAATAATCGTCATATTTAAGCGATGTGATGTGGTTTTTGCCCTAACTAGCAAGGTTCAACAGTTATTATTACTCTGGCGTTTACTGTTTTCCTGGGGGGTTTGGAGATGAAGCGTGTGACTTACAACAGCGGTCTAACACGCAGAACCTGAGGGGGTGCAGTTTTGAAAAAATTCCAATTCCCACATAATGTGGCTTTAAAAGCCGCTGGGCTGAGGTTCTAAGTAAATACCTATTTTGATATTCATGTCGCTATGATGGCAGCAATCAGAGTCCTGTTATTGCAAATTCTTACTAAATTTCAGCAATGGGTGAAAAATTATGTGAGATTAAGTATTCACCCCCATAACCCCGCACCCACCTCGATCCAGGGTGGTTTTACTGCGCTCTTTTCCAACTTATGGGGTACGCCAATATTTTGATCAATTTCATTACTCTCTGATGTATTTTGCATTAAATTTATTTTATTTAACAATCAAAAAACATGGTTATTTTGTTCTACTTCAGAACTAAAGCCCTTGTGAGAATTTGCACCTGAAATGTGTCCCCCCCCACCTTTGAAATCAAAACTACGCCCATGCATCTCGTCCAACCTTATTTATGTGTTACTGTTTAATCAGTGAATTGATCTGCATTATACCATAATCAGTGTGATTCTGGATCACTCCGGTAGTAGGGTTTTGCTGATATAATGCTGTTGCGTTAATGACTAGTATATTCAGAGGTAGTCAGGCATGGTTTATTCGGCAGATGGATTCCTTTGGGAGCTTAACTTAACGAGTGTTCAATGAGTTTGTTTCCATGGTGTTGGGCTTCAATGAAATGTGGAAGGCATGAGATGAACGAGAAACAGGTGTCACACCAACAGCTGTTTTTCGTTTTGAAGAGTGCTTCATGGGGAAAGTTATGTTATTTTTATTTGTAAAATGCAATACAGTAGTAAGACACATTTCTCTTTTTGCTTGTTGTAAGCATTTATAAGCATATTTAAATTTTATTGGGAACAAATATTACTGAGAAGGCTTAAGTAGCCTCATATTAAATTCAGGTTTCACTCAGTTTTTCTGCTTTGATTATCTCGCACATGAAAGTGCATTATTAATGAGTTTAACCTATGGTTTCAGTCATTGCGACAGATTTATGCCGAAAATTTACTAGTTCAGGATTTAGGATTTGCTATTCTCTTGGGCAACAGGCAAAAGTTTGCTGCGCCCTGTTGCATGTGACATCTTAGGACCAAATCTTTTTTTTTTTTTTTTTTTTTTTTTTTTTGCGGTGACTCACGGTGGATGCATTGCCTCTCTGTAAATAAGCAACTTGCACGGATCAATCAAATGGTATAAAAGCAACATGAATGCTTGCTGTCTGTTTTAAAGGTTCTGATGGAGTCAGTATTGCCCATCTCCCTCTCTCCATTTTCATATTTCCCTCTGGTTGTATCCTCTGCTCATCATTTCCATTGTTTTTTTTGTTTGCTCCTTCATGCGTTTCTTCCCTGGCAGAAATATCCTCATGTCACCATCGACAGCAAGCAGTGTGGGGCAATTAGATACCCACCGGCGGGTTACCAGACCATGGCGTCGAACAATCACAAGCCAGCAGGTCCAGCAGAGTACAGCAATCTGCTAAATTAGTGCTTATCTGCCTCTCTCTGTCATGAATAGCAATTTAGATGCAAGGTGAGCGGTTGAACATTTTAATTCTAATGTTTCACTTGGCTCGGTTGTCAGCAGTGACCGTTCGGGGCAGAAATCAATGTAGCTATCGCTCCTGTTACTGTTTTGCTTTTTGTGGCTAATAGAAACAACGGCGCGAAAAACTCTAGAGATTTTAGACCTGTGTGGTCTTTCCATTTTCGAGACAAAAGAAAAGCTTTAAAAAGCTTTAATGCACACAGGCACAGATTTGCTGTGGCATGCCACACAGTGCCTCAGAACATAGCGATGTACAATTTCGTCAGTGTTTCGTGAGGTAAGATCTGTTTGCCTCAGTTGTAAAATGGTAAGTTCGTAGTTCTAAGATCATTTCTCACAGATTCCATCATTCAGCGCTGGAGGGTTGTCAGTCCTTCACCTTTTTGTAACTGTAATGCAGTGAACTGTATTGCAAAATGGTAATATCAGGGCACTGTCAGTCAGTTAATCCATTGTAAAGCAGCAGGAAGAGTCAGCAAACATCCAGATATTATGAACAAACCAGAAAACCTCAAACATGACCCTAATATCCGAAGCCTTTTGCATGAATGTTTTTGAGTAGGTGGATTTATGTGGAAGGCCCTCGTGTCACAGCTTTTCATCGGATTTATATCTCAGCTCCAGCTTTTCAAACTGCGTCCCTGTGTTATTCTGTGTGGAAATGTAGCCTTAGGGCCGGAAGTGGGGGATATGGAGTGAAGCTGGGAGGAGGTAACTCTCGGGGGAAGCATACCGCGTCACTCTGGATGTTGCCAATCTCTTGTTGGGAATCATGTCGAATGTGCCAGGGCTGATGGGATCCTGTGAGGCTTGAGGGTGAATGCGCGCTCCATAGGGAATGGGTACTGTAGAGCTGGGAGACACACAGGGAACTGTAGGTCATGTGACTTTGGCTGTCATTTTGGCCTGCTGCCGCTCCGGAGAGCTCAGCTGAACCCCACAGCTGTCTTCACTCCCGATCTCCTTGACGATTTCTCAACTGTCTGATAGATGCAGGACTTGAGAGGGATTGTATCTCTGCCGCGTCTGTTTTGCATAAGTGTTTCTTTTTTTCATTGTTCTTGTTTTTTTTTTTTTTTTCTGAGCTGCTTTGTATTTCACCTAACTCTGTAAACAGGATGAGATTACACTATCTTGAGCAGGTAGTTTCATCATATTAGGATCATATGCACTTTGTTGTGGAAAGCCTTTGATGCAAACAAATGAATTGTGCAAAGGAGTATTCCCAGTCCTTGTTACTCCAGTCCCATTACGCAAAAATCTCTGTGACTGCTTACAGAGCGATGGAAACAGCAATGGCTGCTTCTGGGATTTCACGGATGTCCATCCTTCTGATTTTTAGGTCTTCCACCGGAAATGCCTGCATTAAGTGTTGCTGCATATAACTGAGGATCTTGGTTCTGAAAGTACTGAAGTCACTAACTGTCTATTTTGAGAAGAAAAAAAATGGTCTGAATATATAATAGATCCATAACATCTGCTAATTGAAGACCCCAGTGCTAAAAGTACTTAAGTTGCGCAATGTCCATTTTGACAAAACTGAGAAAATCGATTTAGGAAACCATAAAAGGTGTAAGGATGGAAAAACCTCACAGTGTGAAAATGTGACTTAAGTGTTTGTAGCGGTAGCACTTCAATTAGTTTACCCTGCCTGTATTAAAGAATTCTGCCTTTCGAACAGGGGAAAAACAACAGCAGCTTATCAAAGGCTGTGCCTGGCAGGGGTTTTGCACTGTCACCATGTTAAACAAGTAGCCGCATCCCCATCCATCTATCTCTACTGCTGACGGGCAATATTTTCCCTCTTCCTGCCCGTGCTAATGACAGTCTCTCTGACAGCTCTGCGGCAGCATCGTAATGCTGCGCATTTGTTTTTCTCTTTTTGTACTGTGCTTCAAGCACCCATCATTTCAGCATAAATCACTGAGGGTTGCTGGGTTGTTACTTGTCTGTTTGTCCTCTTTCAAAGCATTTTTGTTTGTCATTGATCAGCTCAATTCAGACGAGGCTTTTTTTTTTTTAAACTCTCCTCCCATGTTTTCACTCAGTCGCTTCTGCCTTCACTCAACTGTTGAGCATTGTGTTATTAATAATACTTACACACACATGCGCGCGCACACACACACACACACACACACACACACACACACACAGACACAGACACAGACACAGGTACACACACACGTACTCAAGCACGTGTGCGCACACACACACTCGCACACGTGTACACGCACACAAACACACACACACACGCTGAATCATGCTTGCACAAATGCACTTTGCTACTCTCATTCTCTCTCTTGCCCTCTCTGGTTTCTGTGTCCCATAGGTAATGTAATTTTGTTTATGTTTTGCTATAATTTGGTTGACTCTAATTAATTGTGTAGTGCTGTCTTGAGGCTGGTTTGTATTATGGAGGGTTATTACAGCTGGCTGAGAGGACTCTGTTCTCGGCTTATCTCTTGGTGTTTCAGGGCCATATAATGTTGGGAATGGGGGTGGGGGGGTGTTGTTTTTGAGGTGAATCCAAAAATTAATTGCTCTTTTTTGGCCGTAAATCAGTAGCGCATTGTGTGCCAGTAGACTAATTCTGCCATCCATGAAATGCTCAGTACTTATTCTCTGGGTGTGGATTTTAAGTTCAGCATAAACGAATTAAACATCTCTTTACATCTTCATCTCTCTTCTTCTCGCTCACTCCCCACACACACAAGCTTACACACACACACACACACACACGGCATACACACACAGGCACATGCACATACACATTCAGCTTCTCTTTCTCGTCTGCGACCTTTATGAAGGATTACGCTGAGGGACTGTACCAGGCTGCAGTGCCCTTTAGTGGCAGATAAGTGCCCCCTGCAGGTCCTGGCACAGGCCCTCAGGTGTCCAGTGAAGGTCTGGATAACAAAACACCCCACTGCAGTACCCAGTCTAACACCGAATTCCTGTCCTCCCTTTATCCAAACAGACAGACTTTGAAAAAGACGTGGACCTAGCATGTCAAACAGGTACGATTATTAGATTATTTTTTTGCAAAAGTTTTTTGTTTGTTTGTTTGCACGGCACTGCATTATTTTTGGAGAGTTAAAGATATGTGATTCCCATTGGATTAAAAAAAAAAAGTGGTAATACTGTAGCTTGCAGGGAATTCAACAATGTTGAGAAGCTTGTCACAATTGTTTACTTTTCTGTAGTGTTCCTAATTATACAATCGAGAGATGATTCCAATGTGCTGTTTAACTTTGCAGTGTACAGGAGTCACAGCTTTCGGCTTTAATTTTTATATCATCAGAACTGGCTTTTGAGATGTGCTCTTTTTGCCACAAGCATGTTTTGAGCTGAGTGTAATCATTTTATAGAACATAGAGTTTGTAGGAACATTAACACTGCGCCGCCACTATTTTCTGCACACTTTCAGAGAGAGGACATCCATGTAAGTCAGTTGCTATGGCAACATCATATCTTGCTGTCTCTATGCCTTGCTCTTTCTGTAAAACAGTTCCAAATGTATTCATTTTTTGTCATTAATGGCCATAGACAAACTTAGACAAGGGACTCTCGGCCCTATCGTGGACATTTTAGTTTGCATCCAGTATTCCACAATAGTGGGGATAAGTTGCCTTCATCCAGCCATCTTGTTAACCCCTAGTAGTTAAGGGTCCTCAGTTTCCTGCTGCGTTGTATTCTGTCATCAGATCACCTATTGCCATCCGAAGGCAGTACCACTGTCTTTCTGTGCTGCAGTGTAACATGTAAATTCGGTCATGTTGTTTGCCGTCTCTGAAACATTGGACACACTATGGAATTATTATTATTCATGGAATTATTTGTCCTATCTACTGAAACTATTTTAATCCAGTTTGCCATGGCGAAACTCAAGGAGTTTTTACGGACATGCTGCTTCATGCATGCACCAAGCAGAAAGGGTTTATGAGGTTGTTTATGAACTGTGATAGTTTACATCACTAATGATGCTCTATGTATGGAACTTGCCATTTTCAGACAAAATATTGACTGAAGACAATAACATAGAACTTCTCTTGTTCTTTCAGAAGCATTTATTCAGATAAATGTGTTCATCGCATAACCTTGTTTGGCTTTTTAGTTAATTTGCATATTAATTCTGGCAATGCTGTGTTTTATACCATAAATCTCATTATGCCCCTTGGTGTAAGTTTCATGACTCAAATCAGTACAGACTGTAATAATTATTTAAGCTGTCAAGTCAGCGGCTTAACTGAGATAAACATTTTAAGACCTATACCTTTATCTTCGCGAGCCTAGAATAATTTGATTCATAAAATAATGCATTATTCAACACAGTAATACTGTGGAACTGTATTTGCTTAAGGCTTTTTTCACTCTTGAACAAGGAGTCTAAAGTTCTCACTAAAAAAAAAAAAAATTACTCTTCAGCAACAAATCGTATCATGCCTCTGGATTCAAATGTTTTCTGAAATACTGTGATAAATGAAAGTTAACATGAAGGATGGATGAACAGTACTGGGGATGGTGTCCTAGTAGCTGAGCTGAATGTAAGCTTATCTTGTGCAAATGACCTTGAATGCTCCCTCTTCTGATTTCTCACCATACCGTCGCTTTTACTCATCTTCAACACTCACATCGCTCCTCCTCCTCTCCTCCACACTCCTCTCTTCTGTCATGGCGCCATCTTTTACTGTGTCCTTTTACGTGCTTATTGTATTCTGTGTTCTTTTCAATGTCTTCCTTCATGTTGTCCCCATTTTCTCCACCTTCTTTATCTGTGTTCTCTGTGTGCTATGTGCTCCCTTCTGCTTCACTCCTCTGCCCTTCCATTATTGTTTCTCTTCACTCTTTCTCCATCCTGTCTTCCATTCTTCTCGAACGCTCTTGCCCTCCTTGTATTTTCCTCTTCCCTTTTCCCCTGTCCTGACCCAGTCATCTTTAAGGAGGTGAACACCTGCAACCCGGCCACCATCACGGGCACCCTGTCCCGAATCTCCCTGGACGACGAGGACGACCCCAAGCTGGCGTCCCACCAGGAGGGGCTCAACTTCAGCAGCCTGCCGGGCAACATCCCGCCCCCCAACCTGCTGGTGCAGGTGCCTCCTCTGGGGGGCCTTAAGGAGCTGAGCGATCAGCCCCTGAAGAAGGAGGTGAACGTCGAGCAGCAGCACCAGCGGGGGGCGCCGGTGTACCTGTGCACCGACAGCGGGCTGGGCTGGGCCAGGCCGCAGGAAGGGGGTGGCGGTGGCGAGGGGGACTACATGGTCCTGCCCCGGCGGACCAGCAGCCTCAAACCGCCGCAGGAGGAGGACAAGCCCCTGAACATCACGGTGGAGGACCCGCCCTTCCCCCCACCCTCGCCACTCGCGCTACACACGGCCGACAGCGAGGCCTACCCTGACTTTGCGGCCGCGGACCGCACAAACTCCAACCGCACCTACAGCGCGCTCAAGCAGCTGTCGGCACTCGGCCACACGCACGGCCACGCGCACGGCCCCTCCCACTCGCTGCAGTTCAAGCAGCAGCCGTCGGTGCGGCAGATCCTGGCCACCGGCGCGTCGGAGCGGACCCGCACTCTGCCTCGCAACCTGGGCAGCACCAGCACCAGCACCAACCAGTCCGGTGGCTCCCTGGAAGTAAGTAGAAAGGGAATTATAGGGTCAAGCTGCCCTCTTCATAGACACTTGACAGGCTCTGTCAACCTGTCCCTTTCTGTAAACACCTTGCCACAGCAGCAACTCTAATACACTATAATAAGAGAGTGACTTAAAGGAACAACTTTGTGCAACCATTCAGTCACGCCCTGGTCAACTGATGGAAAGCTCAGCAGAAATAACAACGATAAACAGTCATTAGAGCGAGCCAACACAGTAGTTTACAATAAAAGGGCATGGTAAAACGTACTGAATGCTAAAGCAACTGTTAGTATCACACAGAAAGAGGGAGCAAGATTTATCCGCGCGAAGGTGAAACTCGGGGGAAAATTAATCGGCAGAACAAATTTACCTAGACCCTCTCATAAAACATGTTTCAACACATCTTTTATCCTGTTGCTGGCAGGTTTGAGTCTAATTAATGGAGGCTGGTTGGCAGCCTCGCTCCCCTGTTATTAAACAGGGTGCAGTGATTGTGGAATTACACTGTTTTGTCAGTGACAGCATAGCTGCTACAGAAGACCTTTCAGCTCTCTATGGTTCCTCTGCAGGTCCAGCATGTCTTAGCGCCTGGTATGTAAAGTGTGGTTCAGCATGGCGCTCTCTGTAATTACACTACACACTCAATGGGGAAGTGAGAGGCTGATAGGCAACATGCAGTGTGCTACAGAATTGCCATTGTATGGGAAGGAGCCTCTTTCATGGTTTCATTAGCGCGCCAGCGGGCGGCTCAGTCTGAAACAAAGGCTCACTTAAAGACTACGCACAGCTAAGATGGCCGCTCTCTCTCTCACACTTTCTTTTTCTCACACTCTCTTTGCCTCTCTAACAACTCTCTTCCTCTCAATTATTTGTTGAGACTTTGTGGATGCTCGTACATAACCCGCTTATGACCTCTCAGCTACAAAGGAAGGCAACACCAGCCAAGGAGAAATAAGCCATTTGGTTACACCCTCCTCTCTATAGTAGCAAAGGAATTTTTTTTTTTTGAACACAGGGACACTACAAGTGAGTCCGTAGCCACTCTAGCATAGCTCTGAGTCTGCATAACATGGAGATTAAGGATCAGAGACAACCAACACAGCTCATACCCTCGATAGCTCAGCCTATCAGTGCTGCTGACCTCCATGTAGATGCTTTAAAAATGACTTTTTGCTGAGGTGTAGGGATGGTAATCTAGGACTTGTATACCATTTTTCCTAATTAATGAAGTTATGGGAGGGCAGGGGTATAAGAAGGGAGGGCTGAGGTTGGTTTCATTCATTAAGGTGAGGAGTTGAATGCATGGGTGGGAGAAAGCTGGATGTTTGGGCAGTGCACAGGGTATTTCACGCAGCTGCTGGTGGGCTAATATAAAGGGTTCTGGGACATGCTCATGGCTTTTAGGATGGTGGAATGGGGTGGATGGGTTGCTGGCAGATTATATCACCTGTACCAGCTTTTCTTTAGACCTTTTTGCCCATCCTGTGTGTAGTAGTGCAGCAACTCACAAAATTTACAATCAATTCCAGTGCTCAATCCTAAAAGCAAATGAGCTTTGTTTGGTAACCATGATTCAGATCAGGAACTGCCCTGATTGATTTGCTTGATAAAGCCTGCTTATTTTAATGCCCCAAATTGTAAGTCGGCCAGTCAATTGAATGTCCTTTTTGTTCAATTTAGTATTTTTCCCTCCTGTGTTCCAGTGAGTTGGAGGACTGCCTCACACGTCGGGGGATAGGAAATGAAATGGTTTCTGTCAGTCAGACAAACTGAATTAGGCCTCTGTTTCATCATTCAGCCTCAGCCCTTTAATAATTAAGCAAAGTGTGCAATTAAGCTAAAAAAAGACATTTATAACCCTCAAGACCAGGATTACCTACCCTGATCTGCAGTATAGCATCGGCATACTTATGCGTGCAAATATAGTTCTTTTCTCATACATGCATCTATATCTGTGTGTGTGTGTGTGTGTGTGTGTGTGTGTGTGGCGCGTGTGTGTGTGTGTGTCTGTGTGTGTGTGCGTGCGTGTGCACATATTTGATACAGTAAAGTGCACTATTGTCAGGAAATGAGCAGTGAAGGTAAGAGAAAAAAATTCCCAGAAACCTTGTCACTAGGGAGTTGCCTAGATGAAGCTTGCACATGTCTCCTGGGACTGATTGAGGGAGCACGCAAGAGTCAGTCACTTTATAAGCTTGCTGCCTCTGAATATATGCCATAGACCAGCTGAAAAAAAATTTAATTCCAATACTTTGCTTCTCATCGCATACAGAAACAGAGCCCTTAGGAGCGTTTGAAACCTGCTGTAAACTGCACTGGCACTGTCGTGGGTATAGGCGTTTCACTTGTGGCAATGCCACTAAAATAAATTCCTCTGCTGGCATTTGGTGTGGCTTTTGTTGAGTAATTTTTGCTGCAATAAGTTATCATGCCAAACCAGGAAATTAGACTGTAAATGGCATTATATTGCATCGTGCTCTCTGTCATATAAAGCTGGTATTTATGTTAGTAATTAGAAATTTATGTGGAAAATATTCTTTTTAGGAAATTTTCCATTCATGATGGTTTTGTGCAGAGCTGTGAGAGGATACGGGCCCCCTTTCTGACTTCCTTTATTTTTCATTTTCTTCACTCAAAATTGTTTCTCGACAATCTGAGTAAACACAAAATGCAGTTTATTCCCTGTTATTCAGCTGGACATATTTGGGATCATTGGAAATCTTGGGGTCTCCACTTCAATTTAAAATGGACGTGAGGTTCCACTGGTTTAATACAGCAGGTGCATTTAATGGACCCATATATGGGTCCATAGCTTTTATGAGGTTAAGGGGTTAAGGGGTTACAGAGCCATTTCTAAGGTTTTGGGACTCAAGCAAAACACAGTGATTATCTCCAAACGGTAAAAACGGGGAACAGTGATGAATGTTTCAAGGAGTGGCTGACCAACCAGAATTGTGCATTGACAATGCATCCTGGAGGTCAAAAAACATTTAAGGAGCTGCAGACCTTAAAGAACTAATGTTTAAGGAACTCCTGGACTTGTTTGCCAGTGATCCCACCATGAGAAAGAGACAGGGGAAAAAAATTATACGTGAGAGAGTTGTGAGATGACAATCACTTCAAGCCGAGAGGAACATTGAGGCTCTTTTCATATTTGCCAAAAAACAACATCATTAACCAGACCTTTTCGGGATAATGTCAATGAATTAATCAGTCAAAATTGAAACTTTTATTATAACACAGATCTCATTTAATATATAGAGCTAATACAACAATCTATGATAACATTATACCAATAATCAAATATATAGTCCGCTCAAAAATTACTGGCACTCTTGGTAAAGATAAGTCGAAATAGTTATAAGAAATTCTCCTTTTGGAAGCCCTGCCAGAAAAAAAGCCTTTTCAGTTATTTAACCACAAATGCAAGTGCCTAGCTTTTGCGAAACACTACTGGGACTTTGAGTGGAACTGCAGCGGGCTCAAAAATTACTGGCACCCCTAACTGGCAATGCACAAACAATACTTTAAAAAATATATTTATAGAGAAACTCTAAATAACAACCTGGGAAATGCTGTAATGATATCAATGCTCCAATGGCACCAACCAAAATCATGTTCTTATTTGTTTGAAAATCAATTTACTCCAAATCAAGGTTTCACAATTAATGGCACCCTTATGCCGGGATCAGACTACATGATGTGTTTATCTCTTCTACTGATCGCTATGTCAGATTAAGTGATTGTAGAGTCATAAATTGCTTCCATGACATTGCCGGGAGACATGGCATACTACACAAAGCTCCATGATCAACCGTTGTTTGCAGTCTGTCATGACGTGCGCTGTATTTTTCAAGGAATGACATGTAACCTTTCCCATAACACCTATAAAACCTAGTATTTTCCAAGTGCGTATAGGCAATAGTAACTGCGGTAAGGTGTAAACATGCAGAAATATTCCGGTTATTATTGGCATAACCCAGCTATCTTATTAGGGTTTCTCGTGACTGGAAAAAGGGCTTAATTGGTTTATGTTGCTTACATGAGTCACTGCATTACAAGAGTACTTCAATACCCCGGTCAGAAACTGCAATATTGTGGGCATGTACCTTAAAGTTATCACTGATCTGTTAGCTTAATGCTATTGGTGGTACTCGCCGGGTTGCTGAATTGCCTCGGCATTTTTTCACCAGGAATCACCTTTATTCCCTCTGTCATGATATTCCTTGAGGAAACATCAAGAAGGCAAGGGTGTTGTTGCCATATGATGACGGACCTTTCCTCCGTTTCACCTTGCTATAACAGCATCGCTCTTCTTTCTCTGGGCTATGTTCACAAATGTACACACTGCAGTTTTATCTCTTCCTGCAGAGCACTGTCAGCTATGCTCCTATTGGTCAACATCACAGAAGCACCGCAACCTGTCATGGAAGACAAAGAAAAGGTTAAACATGCTGGACTTTCCGTCGGGGCATCGCAGATGCTACGTCGGTTGTCATCCACTATTGCACACTACGCAGCATAAAATGATCAATCTTCACCCCCGATGACTATTTATTGTTTCTGATCCCAACGACGCCCCATAACTTCCAGATCGGGCTATAATTGGGCTAAAATCATGTATTCTGATTCTGGCATTAAAGATTATTATAAATAATATCTACAAAAATTAAATCGGGTATTAAATTCCACTTATTTACATTTTATCTAAGTGTTAAGGAACTGTATTGAGCCACTAGATGACTTCCTGTTTCACTAAGGTATAAAAAGAGATAACACAAATGCAGTATCTCTTTATCGTCAAACATCATGAAGAAAACAAAACAACTGTCAGTTCAAAAGCAGCAGATGGTAATAGACCTTTCATAAATCTGATAATGGCTACAGGAAGATTCACAAATCATTTAACATGCCACTGAGCGCTGTCAGGGCAGTTATTAAAAAATTCCAAAGATATGGAGCTGTTGAAAACCTCAAGGGCAGTGGGCACAACTGCATTTTGCCTCCCAGGATACTGAAGAGGATGGTGAGAGAAGCAAGAAAATCCCCAAGAATCACTGTGAAGGAATAGCGGACCTTGGTGGCATCTTGTGGTCACCAGGTTTCAACAAGCAACATCAGGCGCCACCCCCACAACCACAGGCTCTTTGGAAGGGTTGCCAGAAGAAAGCATTTTCTAATCAGAAGACACAGGAACAAGTGCTTGGAGTTTGCCAAACATCATTTAAATTATGGCTGGAGCAATGTCCTATGGTCAGATGAGACCAAAATTGCACGTTTCGGTCAGATACGGCATTAGCACGTTTGGCGTCGAAACACAGATTCATACAAGCAGAAGCACCTCTTGCCAACGGTGGATTATGATATTGGGACAGCCATGTTTTGGGGCTGTCTTAATTCAAGAGGTTCAGGGGCACTAGTTAAGATTATTGGCATAATAAAAATCACCAAAAATCAGGATATTTTGGCTGATGATCAGGCTTGGCCATAGGTGGACTTTCCAACAAGACAATGATCCAAAGCATACCTCAGGTTCCACACATAAATGGTTCTATGATAACAAAATCAAAATTTTGCAATGGTCATCTCGGTCTCCAGACCTAACTCCAATTGAAAACCTGTGGGCTGAGTTGAAGAGGGCAGCTGATAAATGCAAACCCAAGAATATGAAGGATCTTGAAAGAGTCTGCCTAGAGGAATGGCACAAAATCATCCTAGATATGTGGCTTAACCTTGTCAAAAAGACCCCATGCTGTTATCCTTCCTAGAGAAGGTTGCACTAAGTACTAAATGAAGGGTGCCAATGATTATGAAACCCTGATTTTGTTGAAATGTATTCTGTTCTAAATGATTTTTATGATTTTGGTTGTATCCATCAAAACATTAATGAAGTATTTCACACATGTTGGTATATTCCGTTTCTCTATACTTTATTTTGTGTATTATTTGCGCATTGCCAGTCAGGGGTGCCAGTATATTTTGACCCCACTGTATGTTCTGTGGTCAGATGAAACTGACATTGAGGTTTTTGGCAAGAAAACATTCAAGCTGGTCCCAACTGTTCAGTATGATAGAGGCTCTGTGATGTTGTGAGACTGTTTTTCTCCAAAAGTCCTGGAAATCTTTTTGGGATACGTCGAATCATGGACTTCACAAAATACTGGGGCATTTTTAATCTGGATGCCTCTGCCAAGAAATAAAAACTGGGTTGTCCTCGGATCTTCCAACTGGACAATGATTCATAATGCTCATATGTCCAGATCAACCTGAATATGGTAAACTGAACACAAAATAAACCTTAGCCATGGCCATCTCAGCCCGCTGACGTAAACCCCAATGAAAACCACCGGACTGACCAAATGGGGAAAGCGCACTAGAGAGAACGTAGGTCCCTGGATGATATGGAGAGATTCTGCTGGAATGGTCTTAAATTCCCTGCTCTTCTTTGATCACACCTTTGTTATACAAGAAGACTCAGTGCTGTTTTATTGGCAAAGGGAGGTTGCACAAAGTATTAAATGCAGGTGGGCTGATAAGTCCAGCACGTATTGATTTATTATTTCCTGATGAGGCATTTTTAAAATGAAAAATTTATTTCAATAAAGGTTGGATTTTTCTTTTTTTTAAATGTAAGATTAAATTAATTCACCGAAAGGTGATTTCTTTGTGCTGCTTTTTACTCATCTTTCTCTGGGGTGCCAATAATTTTGAAGGAGACCATATATTAATGGGATGAAGGCATGGCAATACTTGGCTGCTTTAAGACCTGGATGGTTTGCCATAATTGAGGGAATCATGAATACTGCTCTACCAAAAAAATCTGGAAGGTAAAAGTCCAGTCATCAGCCAGTAATTTGAAGCTCAAAAGCAATTTGGTCATGCAGAATGAAAAAGATCCAAACCAAAAGGGCATGTCCACCTCTGACTGGCTCAAAAGTAACCAAAGTGAGATGAGAGCAGCCTTGTAAAAGTCAAAGATTTTAACTCCTTGGGGATACTATAGCAGAGCCCAGCAGGCATGTCATGCTCCAAAATTCTTTAAGTTTACTGCTTAGCAATGTGAAAGACACCAGTTTTTGGAAACTTTTTGTTACAGTTGTCGCCGCTAAAGATGGCACAATCGTTTAATGAGCTGAAGGGGAAAATTACTTTTTCATGTTTGATGCAGGTGTTGAATAACCTTTTCCCTTCAGCAAATGAGACAATTATTTATAGATAGTATTTTCTGTTTGCTTTGTGTTCTACTTGCCTGATATAAGATTTTTATTATGATCTGAAACCATTTTCGTTGGCAAAAATAGAAGAAATCAGAAGGGGAGGGAACTCTTTTTCATTGCTTTCTGTATCAGATGCTTAATGAACTGGAAAAATTACACACAGCTATTTACTGAAATGTAGTTTGGTGCAATACTAGCGGTGTTCAATACTTAATCTTGTCGTGCATATGCTGCATATTTGTGTACACTGTATATATAAAGTAACAGCCCAGCTGTATGTACCTTGCCCTTTGCCACTTTGTGGATTTTATAAGCTGGGATTCAATCAATATTTGCCCTAAAACTTTTGACTAGCAGTGAAACCGAAAAAGCTTACCACACAGAAACATAGTTTGGCAAGTTCAGGGGTCGCAAATACTGACTTGCTTAACTAAGTCCATGAAGAAATAAAAGAACACCTATTTTACGTCCATATGAAAGCGATTGAAAAATATTAATTGAATCTAGGCTTATGATGTCAATAGTTTTACAGTTATCTGTCTATTTTTAGAGAGCTAATTCCCTGAATTATAACACTCTTTTAAGTAATTATGAAAATGCTTTTTTGTGCTAGGAACTGTACTTCACTGCAGTGTGACTGCAAACATTGCCGCACCCAGTTTTAGAAGATAAATATCACCCAGGGTATTTGTTTTAAAACATTCTAGAAATGAGTGCAAGCATGTCGAGTAATTACTGCGAAGCTCAAAGCTTTGAATTAAGTCGCAGCATTCAACACAACGTGTGTGCCATTTGTGGTCTGCAGTGGTTGTCAATGGTCATTTGATGGTCAGCGCCTACCAACCCACTCATCCATATTCAGATTAGGACAAGGCGTGATCAGGCCTGTTGGGCAATTATACGTTCAGATATTTGGGCTCCTCCTCCTGGAGGTGTATTGTGCTGGTGATTAGTGAACTGCTGTCATTGATAATGTCTTCTCTCCCTTTAGAGGAAAAGAGTACGGTACTCTGAGCTGGACTTTGAGGTAAGACCCCACCCCCAGCCCCTCCCTCTCCCCGCCCCCTCCCTGCCTTCTAGATATGTGCCACTGCACTGAGTCTGCTGTCTATGTTGCTGTCTGCTCCTTGTCCAGGGGGGTGGGGCTTTAAAGATTAGTGGTGGGAGCCAATGGCATTGCACTACCCACCCCCTTCTCTCCTGAGAGCTTGCCCAGTAGTTCACAATTTTGAGAAAGGCTTAGTCCCCTCTATTGCTCCTCCCCATACCCGGGCATGGTTTAAAGTGTCGTGGATGCTGTTTGTCTCGTGGTAATGGGAATGAGGACGGACAGGGACTATGATCTTGTGGAATGACCAAGCTTGAAGACCCAACACATCTCCAGTCCAGTGAAACTTGGGTTTCCAGTCTTGCTCACACCATGTGAGAATCCCTCGAGTAATAGCAGGGCCTTGACTGTTGATTCAGGGTTATTTCAGTCTAAATTGATACCCAGGAGACCTGAATTTTGTATTGGCTGGAGATCTGCGCTCGAATTCTGGAGGCTTCATCTCAGAAGGTACGTCTGATTTGCTTGGATGACGAATGGGCATCAATGCTGTGATCTTTGACCTGAAGTCCAGTCCAATCACTCCACATGACTGTGTGAATAAAGAATCGACCTCAGATCTTTATAGCCAGTACACTGAAATGAAAGCCAGAAAGGGTGGAAAAAAACCAATGCCTAAATAACTTCCAGACTTCGCCCAATCCTACCGAAACATGCATACTGCCCAAAAACCCCTTCTCCCCAGAAAAAAAAAAAAAAAAAAAAAAAGTTGAGCTGCGGCATGATTGGCTCCATCATTCTATGTATGCTGAGTGATACTTGACTTGGTCCACAGTCCTCATCATTTCTGCATAACAAGCAGTCCTGTCATTTAAAACAGGCAGTGTAAAACAATCCCCAATTATAGTGGAGTGGCGATGACTTGGCGTCACTTCTGTCACAACGTTGCTGACCGTGGAGTTAGCGCGGTGCCAGCTTCTGATTTTCATTCTTATCACGGATTGTTGGAGTCGGCTCCAGAAATGCGAGAATGAAAATAGGACAGCTCAATCATACGAGTGACACGCCGTCTCACCTCTTCAAACACGCTCGCACGCAACACCGTCATCATCCCTGAAGCCCTTCTCCTCTTTCCCCCTTTTACTCTTTTATTTCTATCCCTCCTTCTAGAAAGTGATGCACACTCGCAAAAGGCACTCGGAGCTTTACCACGAATTGAACCACTCCACCAAGTTCCACACCATAGACAGGTATAACAGGGACCCTGCTTTGTTCGCCTTCAAGGTAAGCTGATGTTGTGGGGTCGTGAGGCTTCTGTCGGCCTCTGTTAGCCAGTTCCAAGTAGCTTCCATCATCCACGCCCAACCTGCTATGTTCAGCCTCACCCCTCAGAATCCAAAGGTAATGGTTTGCTCCATTTCAGCATCTATCCAGGTGTGGGATCAGACCAACAATTAATGAACTTTGAGGTACTGGTGACCCAGCAAATATGTGACAAATTCTCACCACCATGTTTCATGAGCACCACATTGTGTGAAAACTGAGATGAACCAAACCCTGATCCATGATCTAATCTCTGCAGCCTTATATTACTCTAGGCACCATACTCATTATCGATGTCCATACTGAGGTTTTGCGATCAGTTTGTGCATTCAAGAGAGGATTGGAGTAGTGTGACTGCACGGTAAATAAGAGTTTAAATGGCGTAAACATTGTTAATTCATGGTGTTCATTGTTTTCCTTTGGATTCTCAAGAATGTGTGTCATGAGTTTCAGTGTGTGCATCTGAATTAAACTGAAGGCATTTTATTCTGAGCTGATTATTTTGATTTTGGGTGGCTCACATTATGAATAATATTCTCCGCAGCTGAGACAGTGCCTGACTGCTCAAATAATTCCTAGCTTTGAACCAACAATCAATCTCAGTGGTGCTTTGATTAACATGTGCTCGTATCACTTTGAGAGCTGGAAAATTGTAGCAAAAGCGATATAACGTCAGCCAGCCTTTGACTCAGCGTCAGGGCTGTGTTTACCCATGCTGAGTTCTTCAAGGCAGAATGCTTCTTTATGAAATGAGAAAATACCCCACTGCCCAGTGTCTGAGCAGAATTTTACTCGCTGGCTAATGAAGGCACGCAAATGTGCGCAGCCACTTGCTGTTTTTGTTATGTGACCAGTCAGGCATTGCATACCCTTTCTAAAGTCCTCCTTGGATCACAGACTCCAGAATCATGTGCAAACCCCATGCTCATCGGTACCCGTAAACCCTGATGAGTTTAGTGTCAGTTTAAGCCAGACACTGCTTTACAATGCCAGCATGTTATGCTGCAGCAGCCATTTCAAATTTGCCTGCTATTAAGGTACCACTGTTATCTATGCAAGTCTATAAGTAGAAGAGGTTCAACCTCCTTCTTGTATTTCATGTAATTACAATTCAGGATGCTAAATGATGTCCTTGGTAGATTTCTATCTCCTGTGTAATTTAAATGTACCTGTATCTTATGAGATTTCACAGTTTATAGGTCAAAGTAATCACTCTCTTTAAAATTGAACTTGTCAAGCTCATTCTCTCTTTCTATTCAGCTTGTTTCAGTTAATGTAATAATGGTCCAAGCACCTTTTAAAAGGCCTAACTAACATATGCTGATGCTTAGCAGTTAGAAAATAATCAAGATGATTAGTGACAAGGAATCCATTAGATGAGACTGTAATCTATGTTCATCAATAATGGTGACTCATTTTGCATTGTTTATGAGGAGCAGAAAAATATATATAATGCAACAAATGCTTTTAGGGAATAGAAACTGAATATTCTCATAGGGAGCACTTTAGGACTTTTTATTCATTTACATAATTTTTGTCCAGTATACAAGTAGGTACTGTTTATATATACAGGATACAAAATCACCTCTGATGTATGAAAATGTACTGGAGCTTTAGGCATGAAGATGTTTTTGCCATTACAAAGGGTTGCTCAGACATTTGAAAATTCATAGCGTCTTCTAGTATATTGCCCCTGATATTTTTACGCAGTAATCTTGCTCATTACGTTGATTGAGATAAGTTTGTTGGGATCTGTTTTGTAACGTGCAATATTTCATCATACAAGGTCAATTAAAAATAAATTCCTAATGAACAGTGGATTACGTGGCTGTCTTGGGGAATCCCAAATTAATAAGTTTGGGGAAAAGTTGAGTGTGTTGCAGAAATGATCATCCTGATGATACGTGCATTACACGCTTCACACAAAGTTAATCTATTCAGCAGTCTGCAGAGTCACGCTCTCCTGCTTTAAATATACTGCTGTGGTATTAGAGCAACACTCCAGTAACCATGGTTATAATGTTTATAAAGCTGAAAATTACATTTGAGAAACAAACAAACCATTAATCATACGTTATTGCCGTGGTAACTGAATTTATGATCACGATGCCCATTAATGGTTTAATCTCCATCTTCAGGTCTCACATTTAGAAGTTAACAGGGCTGAGGTGCTGCCGTTCTGCTGTAAAGATGAAATAAGTCTCTTCAAATGGATAAGAACAAACACAAAGAAAGCTTCCTTTCACAGACCTAATTTCTGTTGACTGTTTCAAATGTCTAACTCTTAAAAGGGCTCTCATGGCTGGCTCGCAGAGTCTAGCGGAGATGAGAAAGCCACATCCCAACTTTGTGCTTCCTCATAAAACCTCAGCAGGATCTTTGTGTTTCCGTAGGTTTGAAAGTGATGAGAGGGAGACATCCTGAGCCCACTAAGTCTGTGTGTTATCAGTGAATCAGTGACTTGAACTAATCACTGGATTAGATGAGGACACTTCTCTTTGTACTGGTCTGAACAAGTTTGCGCTTGATAGCACAGGCCACCCCTCATGGGGTTCATGAAATATCATTCTCCTGGCAGGATAGAAATGCAGTCTGTGGAGAACAATTGAAGAGCCTCACCATAAATGTTTGTGTGTGTGTGTGTGTGCGTGTGTGTGTGTGTGTGTGTGTGTGTGTGTGAGAGAGAGAGAGAGAGAGAGAGTGTGTGTGTGCGTGTGCGCGCGAGTGTTTGTGTTTTCAATCTGACCCCTATTTGGATAGCCCTTAATCATCACTGCGGCAGTACTGGCTAATTTTCATTTTGATAGAAAATAAAATTATTTGTGCCATTGTTTGAGAGTTTTCAATGTGTTTTTCCAATATCCTGACAGTTCTGCTGTCATTAATATCTCATGCTGCGTGGTAATTCCTTGCAAAGGGTTTTGTTTGCTGGAAGCAAAGAGATAAACCACACTAAGGCCTGAAAATATGGATAGTAGCTAAGATGGCTGATTTAGGTCTTTTTTGTCACCCTCAGCGACTGACAATTAGAACCATCGCAGAATGGAATGTGCCAGTCGGAGTTTGTGTTGGCCTCTGTGGAAGCACAGATAAATGTCATTCTATCGGAGATTATAGGTTCCCTTTAAATACCAAACCCCCGCCCCAGGACACAGACAAATAAATGGATAAATAGAATACCAAATCCTCCACGCCTTCAGTCTGTGAAAGACAACTCTGTGGCTCGGTATTTGCCCTATACAGGTCCCACCTCCTCCGCCACCAAGACAAACTGAGCCTCTATTAACGCAGAAAATGAGCTTCGTTTACAAAGAGAGCCAGAGTAAGCATAACTTGACACCCCATAAACCTACAGTCATCCTCTGATAAATGTATAGAATGCTTATAAAGGATAAGACTGCTGGTGCCTGGTGCTGTGCTGTTTTTTTTCTGTAAAATGTGTGTAGTAGTGTGCCTGTGTTAATAGTTTACTACCAAGCCAGTGAGCATGGAAGATTTCTCCTTTGACTGGGTGTGCAGGGTGCTCCCTACCCATGCGGAAGTGGGAATTGCTGCGGGTTTATGGGTTTTAACTGATGTGCGTGCCTGTCAGTGTTCATTGAGAATCATTGAATAGATTTTATGAGTCAATTGGCAGTCATACTTCCTCACTTACACAGGGATGCCCATTGGCTTTACATTACTTTGTGCAGTATTCTACACTGCGCATGCTGGCAGGCACTGAAACAAACCAATCACGAGTACACTTGCCCGGGTGGGGACAGGCTGCAATTGAACAAAAATAGGAGAGTGGCATTCCACAAGATATAATTCAAGAAATAAACAAGCTGAAGGAGAATTGGACCAATTCCATAGTGTTGGTCATTGAGCAGATGGGAGCATCTTTGGGAGAAATCATTCGCAATTTCACCAAGCGGCCTCCCCACCCTCCCATTGCCCCTGCAGCCCCGGTTTCTTTTATCCTATTTGACTCTGATTTCACTCAATTTACAGCCTGATGGAAACAGTGGGTTTTAGGGATGCCTGGAACGCTGAGAAATGAAGACTGTTGAGAAATAATCCTTCTCGCACAGTTCTCCCCATCACTCTCCAGCTCCCTCTCTTTCTCTTGTTTGCTTTCCGTACATTTCGCTGTCTTTACCTCCTTTTAATCCCCTTTTCTACCTTTCCTTCTCCCTTTAATCTGTGTTTCCCGTTCCTTCTGTGCTCCCTTTTCAGTGGGCTGACCTGCCGTGCTTAAGGTGAAGAGGTCACACACACAATTCACGTTCAGAGCTACCTGTGTTTTAGCGTGCTGCAAGACAGTTTCAAGGCAGCTTGGAAAGCACTTAACCTCTGTAATGACGATGGCGCTGTGTGTCACTATGAATGCTGAGGACCTTGAAAGCAATCGCTAAGGGTGAAACCACGTACCTTGTGCTCTGGTGCTTTCAGAATAATTGAGATGCCACAGATTCGAGCTGCAGATAGAAAAAGGCTTTCCCAGTTCACCTCTAACATCCAAATTGAGGCACTAGGGTATCACAGCTCAGAATGCAAGAGCCTCACGTGGCTTCAGACTGAGGCACCAACAAAGGTGCTGGTGTAATTTAGCAGGGACAGAGCGAAAGCACTGGTTGTTGCTGATCTCCAAATTCGCTTCACTCTTAAGAGTCTCCAACACCCTGGCTACTGCGAAATTGAAGACGGATAAAGAGTCAGAAATTGGCTTTCTCAGTTTGGCTGAAAGGTTGTAATCAATGTGCCTGGCAGTTGACAAATGACCTTGATTCAGCTGTGATTGTTAGTATCACTTAGTAATTTGGAATTCCTATCTAGAGTGACATGCAGTACAAGGTCATGATGACACAACATGGATAATATACACAAAAAATATTTAAAGGGAAAAAAGCATTGGTGCTGAGTAGAATGTTGCAGGACAGTGATGAAGCATGGAGCTGAATTTAAGTGCTGAGATTGCATAGCATGTAAAGGGCAGACAGAGTGGAACATTAATTTTCCTTTTCCGTTCACCGCATACTGAGCGTCGAACAAAAAACTATTCGCTAACGTGCGTAATAATGTACTGGCATACAGTAGGCACATTTAAAGAATGAGAAATCCAATGGTAAACTTACATTGTCAAATAAAGTACATAATGTTATGATATTTGCTGTCCAAAGTGATAATCCATCATTATTCTATTTTTTTATTTTTTCACACTGTTATCTGTGCTCAAACATTGCATGATCCTGGACACTTCAGAATCTGTTATCACCCTCATTGAATATAATCAGCCAAACAATAGGGTATATTCTGCCTAGACTGGTGCGTGATGTCATGAGGGATGGACATGTCTTTCGAGTGTATGGAGTCACAGTATAAGTATTGAAAGTTGCATTGATGATGAAGAGTGTTTTGAAGGATACTAGTTGTTTGAATTATGACTGATTGTTTGCTGGAAATCTATATTTGACCCCTGACAATGCCGCAATGCGCTGCTGTTGGGTGTTCTAACAAAACAGGTGATCCGAACCTGACTGTTGTGACCTTTAATACAAAAGAGCTACCAGCTCGTGTGAATAGGCATCTTCTTCCAGCCAAACGAACATGGTGGCTTTTTCGTGCTGTCTGACACCCAATATTTACATACAGTTTGCATAGTGCAGAAAATAAATAAATAATGGCTTTTTGCTTTGGATAGCAGAGATTATGTGCTTTATTTAGCAATGTAACCTTACAATAATGTTCTTAGCCTTTTAAGCAATGTCATAGGGCAAATATGGTTGCAAAAAGAATCTAATTAAAAGTTTCTTAAAACTGAGAAATGCACGATACAGAGCTGTAAACTGTTAAAAACTAAGTCAAACCAATATTTGGTGTGACTGGGCTTTACCTAAAAATTTGGGACACTTTTGTGTTGTGCTATAGTTTTATAAGACGACTGGCTTTTTGCTTGTTTCAAGCAGAGTGGAAAACTTGCCAATGTCATCCTGCAGACAGAGCCTCACTTGTGTCTGTAGATCCAAGTAATTGCAGACAGCCATGCTGATGTTGAAATCAGCACACAGTCAGGACTATATTATCTGCATCAACTGTGTTCAATGAAATACAAACATTTATTTATAAGACTATGTTTGTCCCGCACCGTCGCGAAGCACGGAGCAGGGGACATAATATTCAGGTCCGTTCCTCCATATGTCTGTTCGTCCATTCCGTTAGCTGGAGCGATATCTCAAGAACCAGCGGATCAATTTTGCTCATATTTACCACCAACATGTGCTTGGGGGGTCCTGCAACAACAGTTGATTTGATGACCTTGAGGTCATTTTCAAGGTCACCGTGCAATTTCATAGATTTTGCCTTTGTACACCTCGTTAAAGTGATTTCTCTAGAACCAGCTGATCAATTTTGCTGATATTTAGCATCAATATGTACTTGGGAGATCCTGCGAAACCAGTCGATTTTGGTGACCTTGAAGCCATTTTCAAGGTCAAAGCACAATTACATAGATTTTTCCTTTGTAAACCTTATTAAGTTGAAATTGTTCACTCTTCTTTTTCTACCACATGGTTGCATGAACTGTGATACTTAAAATTTGATATGTTGGATAAGAATTTTTGGTCAAAAGATTTACATACGGCTGGGCAGACAGTCCCGTTATTAACAATTACTTGCATGAATTGGCTTTTGGAATTTCAAATATACCTTTTCTCTTCAGCAACACCAATGTGGAACACAAAAAGTAAAAATATGTAGCCAGATTTAAATTTTAAAAAATGTGGGATCCCTAAGACTTTAACTCAGTACTGTACTCAATAAGTAACTATATTAGCCTTCTCTCAAAACATAGAGGCAAGCTGAAAAAAAAGCAGATCAGGTTGGGTCATAAAACTATTGTTTCGCCTGGGGGTTGTTCACCTGTGCAGCTAAAGTTGTGTTGCGTCTTCTCTGGTATGAAATCCTGACCATGTCAGTGCGAGCTTTTGGAAGCCAATAATTAGCTGTAGAATGACTAATTACTGGTAGCAAAGGGCCCCTCAAGTCCATTAGTAAACTGCAGTCCATCTGCGGGAACAGCACAGGAATTATGCTTTATCAGTGTATGAATTGCACACCTTACCTCATAGAGCACAGACTGAAAACAAGTAACAGCTTGGAGACACACTTCAGAGCAAGCGTATTCAACCATGTCCAGAAAGAACTGGTGTGGGTGCAGGCTTCTGTTCTAGCCATGTGGTAAGGGCTACATGTAACTGGGCGGAGAGATTAATGATGAGGAGGTAGTTATGTTTCTCATCTCAAGGGGCACCAGTGGGGTTGTCATTGAAATGAGGTCATGCAAGGTGTTTGATGTTTTTTTAAATATACACCAGACCATGTATGACTTGGGAGAACCACATATAAACTGAAGGACAACCTATTTTTAAATTCACCGGAAGGTGTCGACAAACAGGATAATGTGTCCGTAATTACCAGTATTGGTAATAGAAATGATGTTTAACGATTTTATCAAGGGATGCACTGAATATTCGGCCACCAAAAATATGTGGCCAAAAATAACAAAAAATAACCAAAATTTTTGACCGAATGTGCGTGTGTGAACATGATGCACCCTTAACGACTGACTACAAAGAGAGCAGCTACTCAGACAACAGAATGGGCTCTTAAATTGGCCTATAAATGACATGATTTGTATTTCCAATTTTCACCACAAGAGGGATCAATACTTTAAAAGGGCGATTACCGACCAATTGTTTGTATGCAAATACTGACGATGTGCGCACACACTGGTTGCAAAAGAATCAGACCGCTGGAGGACACAGCTGAAAAGAAGAAAACTAGCTAGCAAAAAAAAAATTTTTACACGTGATCATTTCAATTTTTATTTATTTATTTTTTCTTAAATGAATTTGGCATCTCCAATCCCACCCAAATCTGGAATGCCCAATTGGGGAACTATGTACAAGGCTTGCTCATATGCAACCTCGTGCTGCCAAATCAGGAGAGTGAAGACAGCTCACAGCCCTCCACCGAAGCACGTGCCTGTGAGCCACTGCTTCTTTACACTCATTGGTTGAATCCTCGCAAGTTCAGAACGAGGGCGGAGGATACCCAAACATGAACAAGCTTAGAATCTTCCTGACGAGTACCCGTCCGGCCAACAGGAGGCGCTTAAGCAATGAACAAAGCAACCATTTGTGTATTACCCTTCCTGGCAGACCCTTCCCAATTTGCATCCCTGTAGCGCAATGACCAACTGTGCGCTACTCTGAAAAAGCTGCCGACCACTGCTGGTTGGTACGAACGGGGCTCGAACCCGCGCTGTGATAGTCACTTCTGTTTCGCAGTGCTTTAACTGAGTGAGCTGTTCGGCAGCTCTTTCTTAATATTTTTAAACATTGGCTCAGTATTATGAGAACTTGTGACCCAGGAATCGGCAGCTTATGTTGCCAAATTGACATCAGAGAATGGGGTATCGTTAACAGGCCCTCATGCATTGGCTCCTTGTCAGTGGCTAAAGGACCTCTCCAAATGGGGTCTAATTCTGCAACAGAATTGCAGCTAGTCTGCTCTATCCAATTACATTTTTCAACTTGCTGCATTTAACTGTTGTTATGCAGACAACATGTGGATGAAATTGGGTTGGCTTCCACGCTAGTCCGACTCACATGTGTGTATGCAAACAAAGGTGCATTTCCTGTAAGTTATACACATATTGTTACTTAAGTCTTCGTCTAAAAATATGCATGAATCTGGTCCGGGTCATGTAGTTAGCTGATTTAGGTACTTTATATAAACTAAGCACTGCAAAGACTGGCATAGTCAATGAGCTTTCCATTCACTTCTATGGATGGCTTGCTGCCAAAGATGTCTGCCGTCAGCATTGAACAGAGTGTTACGTGATGGTATTTGGCAAAAATGAAGACTTTTACACAGTGGAGTCACATTATTACAACCACCAGCTGATATTCAGAGTAACTGCCATGTGCAGCACGGACAGCAGCTAGAGGGGCTGGGAGTGTCTCAGTAAGGTGCTAGAAGGTTGTTCCAGGTATCTGGAGTCAAGCTGACTGCAATGCATACAACAGCCTGCCGGAGGGTGCATGGTGGAGGATCCATAAAGCGAACATGATGATCGAAGTGGTCACACAGATGATCAATTGGGTTCAATTGTGGGGAATTAGGGGGCCTGGGAAGTAGTTGGAAATCTTGGTCATGCTCTTCCAACCATTGTCGGACATTTCTCGCCGAATAACACGGCACATTGTCTTGCTGGAAGAGCACATACGCTCCAGGGAAGACAATCAATATGTATGGGTGGACATGATGCATGACAGCAACGAGTGATATGTTTGCGGAATACCTACAGCACACCTTATGTACCCACCAAGCCAGCTCGTGACAAGTGCCTTATTTTCATTGGCTATGCTCTGCTGAAATCAAAAGTAGGAGGTGGTGATAATAATGTGACCCGACCGTGTATTTATACCTTTTCAATTCTGGCACCCCATCGCACAACAAGACACAGAAACAGATTTTAACTCCTCCTTCATTAAAAAGATCTCTCGAGTCAGTTACATCCTTGTCTTTTTGTGCTACCAGTGTGTGTGTATACCTGTGTAATTTCACTGTAACTTGGCCGGATAAGGGGCCTATTCCTTTGGTGGCTGGATAAAGGGCTTATGTCTTTGTTGTGAGTTAATCGAAATAGCTTATTTTTAACTGGACTGTAACAGTTGGACCAGCCTGTCTAAAGCGAATGTCCGTGGCTGATGGAGTTAACTGAGTGATGGAGTTTCCGCATTGGCGATTAGCGTAGTTTGACTTTCCCCATTGGCTGTTGTGGTTTCAGGTAATAGCAGAGATGTTAGTTATAGTCAGAGTGAAAAGAATTTATAAGAATCAAAGTAAACAGATTTTTAGCGCTCGGTCCATTAGTTCATTGCAGTCATATTATGGGAATAACCATCAAGGCACAGAAATCTGCATTACGATCACGATAATATAACATTGGTTATCAGCGGATCGTGAAAGTTCGATGCATGGCATGCATTTTAAATCATTTAATGTGTGTGCCATGCGCTGAACTTCCAAAGTAGCAAAGTCATTCATGAGATCTTTTCAGTCCAGCTCCTGGAATGGCAATTATCGAATTAAACAAAATCTTAACCATATTTAAATACCATCTTCAGCAGCATTTAATATATAACACCCTACCTCAAGGTGGATTTTCGAGAAATTTCAGTTAATTGCCATCCAAGCAGTCTCATATTGTTACCTTCCTCGTGGACGCAAAGCTGTATGTCTTAATTGTTAATAGCAATGCAGCTTATTGCAAGCCCCATTTGCTCAGTAATTAATTCAATCTTTTACCCAATTCTTACTCGGAAATAGGTTGAGTGTTAACCTGCATTTTAGTATTGTCACTGGTTGTAGAGAGAGTTTTATTTTTACATGAGCAGCCTCAATGTGCAGACCTGAGTCGGCAAAACCAAATTTTTATGAATGTTTTCTTAGGCTTATCAAACCAATCGGACGAGAACGTAGTTATAAAGTTTTGTGAGCTGCAAGAATTCAGAAGCTTCATAAGACATTGACATTTTATGTCAGGTCTACCATTAATGTGGATAGGAAAATGCTTGATAATTATAGCAATGAACAATAATGCAAGTTGAGGGGAAATAGATACGGATTGATCCTCGCAACTGGACAAATTAACACTTAGAAATTAGGAAATGTAAATGGAAACGGGTTTGGAGATGTAATAGCCTTAAGGCAAGCTGAGAGCAGTGTCTTCATCCCTCCTATGGCAACTCCGGAGTGTAGGAGGTTGATTAATTCTGTGGTTCTTAATCGGGAACAGGTCAATACTAATCCTTCATTATCCAGACGGCACATCTCTGTAGATCTTTACTACCCTACAGCAGCATAATGCCTAAATGGGAAGACAAGATCTTTTTCTCTGGCATTGTAACATTTATGTATAGCCTATGTAATATATTATCATTGACCTATTTTCCTAATCAGATCAGTGCTTGATTGGGATGTTCCTTTAAATTTTTTTTCCCCCAAGTGGATAACATTATCCTTTCAACTGAGGCTGCGGACCAGTTAAAAAATATTCTGTCCTCCCCAACTTTCCCAGGCCATTTTCTCTTGGGAAGATGTGATGCAGAACCAAAAATACGCAAGTAGGGACTTCAACAACAGAGGGGAAACGAGGGCAGAAGTGGCACATTTTTGATTGGACTGCACTTGTACTCAGAAGTTCATGACCTAAACCATGGAAATGGCAGTTATTGTTGCTTGAGTTCAGTGTTGCAATTCATCTAGCTTGCATAAACAATTTCCTAACAAGACAAACAGCTTGTGAGGCTTCAAATCAATCTTAAATAAGAATTGCAACCTAACTAGTACAATTAAATTAACACAGCTTGTTGTTTGCTGTTAATAATATCAGCTTCTTATAACAGTGAATGTACCAAGTTACTTCCTTGTTTGAATGTAATCTTAAATCTTTGGAGCTGAATTTGTAAGCGGTTATGTCTCGCTAATGCCTGTGATCCACTTATGCTTTTAAGGCTTCCGCAGACAAGCAATCATGGCCAGTTGGAAGCTTTTGGAAGCGCCGGGAACCATCCGAAACTCGCGCAAACAATCGTAGAAAGTCAGAGTGATTGGGGACAAAATTTTATCCCATGATCCACTAACGCGAGCATTTCCAATTGATTTTTGCCAACGTCAACAATAAAGATGGCGATTGTTTTTGTAAACGGTTTCTAATTGGCTATTGCAGAGGAAATATTCGCCACCTAGTTTGCACTTGACGAACCGACACTCCCGCGTCCTTCCGACAACTCATTCCTTCCGACAAAATCAAACTGGTTTAATTTTGTCGGAAGAGGGATCCGCGTGATCCGATCCAGTCGGAACCTGTCTTATTCAGGCGGAAGGGTCAGAACAGGTCGGAGTTCATGATCCACCTATGTCTTGCGCGTAACAGAAATTTCCACTCGTAATCACTCGTAACTGGTCGGAAGGGGAGAATCGGGACAATCGGAGACCTTAAAAGCGTATGTGGATCACGGGCATGAGTCAATAATCTTGTCTATCTAATTCAGTATTTAGGTTGCACAGATAACTTGAAGAGCTTGTGCACATAAAAATAGGGGGCGCCCTATTGATGCTGTGGTATTTTCTCAAAATCCATAGTTGTGGCAATCAGGAAAGAGCAGCCATTACTTTTTCAACAGGGCGCTTGGGGTTTACATACGGCATTGTGGGCAATTTTTGTCATGTCAAGTCGCCTCTCAAGACTTGTCCCTCACCGTACGCTCACTGGCTGCAGCTGTCCTGCTGTCTTGATCTGGTTCTGAGCCGATTCCTGATAGCCTAGCTTTGCCGTGCCACTTACTGAGGCTACAGACGCGACAGCTTAGATGTTTAAGGAGTTTTTTTATGGACTTTAATTAATCCAGCGTTAGCTTGCCAGTGAAGAATGGGCTCCCCCACTACAGCCGGGGTCCTCCTGAGATTTCCTCCTGCTGGGGATTTTTTTCCTCACCACAGTTCAAGGATTTTTCTCCCTTCTGGGAATTTTTTACTATTTACTCATTTACCTCATTTACTATTTTGGGGATTATTCCAGGCACTGCTCTTTTTTTTCTCTGTAAATCGTCTTTTTGATAGTCCTGTGAGAACACTATACAAATCAAATTGACAAAGCTGTAGACTCGTTCCCTTGAGCCGACTGGAGGGTTGAGGGGCTGATGTTGCGTTTTGCGCTTGCATGTCAAATGGATTGGACCACCCTCCCAAGTGGCCAGTATACAGTACAACTTCCGGATTCTAATGTGATTCCCCCAAGTAGAGGTGGTAAGGGGAATTAGTGTTATAATTAGTAGATTGGACCAGGGCCTAGGTTTATTGGACTGTGTTTTATTACTTAGTGTCGAATGTTGGAATTAGCGGACTCTGGGAGTAGTGTGGTATATGGACAATAGGCTATAAAGGCTACATAATATAATAGCCCTCAGTGTTGCTTTAATGTTTAAATTAAAACTGTTTACCAATTTAGCAAAGTCTGCCCATCTCTTGTTCCATGGCCCTTCTTTTTCTGGTTGATTGAAAAGATAAGTTCAAATTGGTCCTGTAGTTGTGCTTAATAAGTAATATAGAAGACCATGGTTGCACAGTTCACATTGAGATACAGGCCACGAGGGCATGTCTATACAAGGACAGAGACCCACGCCCTCAAACTTCTGTCTGCATTTTTCAAATACAGTGGCTCCATTGGCCCACATTACTCTCAATCTGAGCATGTGCTGAACAGGTCTTTGGGAAAAATTTTATGAATCTAGGATCAACAGGTTGCTGTGATCTCCTCTGTTGTGGTCTGACAATGTTTTCATCACCATTTTGTTTTGTAATTTAATTTTGTCATTGAAAAGCATGAATCAAAAGCAAATTTGATTTAATTTATGCAATTGTAAAACTTGGCAAATAAATGAGAAAATACCCGTATTCGGTATTTAGCTTAATGTTTCCTTTTTTTTGGTTTCGACCAAGACTTTTTATTTTGGTGCATTCCTAATGTTATCAAGTTTCAATGCATCATCAATACTTATCACTTATGGCATATTTTTGGATTGATAATAATAAATTGACTGTGGAGACTGTGTGCTATTTTTCGCAGCCAGCTTCGCCCAACTGCGTAAGGGCATGGGTGAAGAATGCCCTACTCAAAACATGTCAGTCATGACACAAAGTGAGACTGGATTTTATGCGATCTGACAGACTTAATTTAGAACAGTAATTTCTGGTATACGAATGATGGTCTGTAGCCTACATTTATGTCGCTTGGCTGAGTATAGAATACAAAATTGTCAAGGGGCAGAGACATGTTCACGCTCAAGAAGTGTTCTAAACTTAAAAGACGAGGAGTGTTGAGACATCTTTCTTTGAAGGCGGTGGACATCTGTGATCCAAGTGATCAAAAGTCTCTCTCTGTTGCAGCAAAAATGTCACTTGCTGTGGTCTTACATGTTGATTGTTGATTTATTCAGTTATTCCAAATTAATATATTTTATTTAATTCTGGAATTGTGTTTTTGCAGCAAATAATTGCAGCCACAGTAGGAATTTTTGGGCAACAGTATGCAGCCAGCATGTAATTTACCGGTTTGTCAAGGAAAATCGGAGGACATATTGCAATAGTAAAGCTGCAGAGTAGCCAACGCAGCCTGTGTTGTCTTTGCAGTGTACTGCATTCCTACAGTGCTGTGAATGGAGTACGGCCAAGACCCAGGTGATTTTACTCGGCAGGCTGCGTCCAATGTGATTTTGTTCTCTTTCTTAATGCCAGAAAGGCACCTAATTAACAAAATAAATAAAATTCTTTCACAGAATAATGGCGACAAAATAAAGGTAAACACTTTGACAAAAACCGACAAAAAAGTAACTTATATGTGTGCACCTTCCTCTTGCGAGTGCCCCTGCTACCGGACATACAGCTGGCAGGATTGATACCTATTTTTATCCTGCCTCATAAGATGGATCACCCATCTTTCCCTCACGCCCAGGAGCAGTTATCCTGTATCCTGTACATGTGCTTAAATGAACACTGAAGAGTCACTCCATTGACAGATCTTGGAGGAGATTGTAATGGAACTTGCTTGTATCGCCAGTAATAGGAAAAAATCAGGTCTTTCCTAAGTACTTTGATCTGTAGAGGTGTCTAACTGCATGGTTGGAATGAAAGCCTGCAAATAACAAAGGAACACAATGAAACTTTCCATATTAGCATCACTATTGACACGTTGCATTTTGTATTATGCTTTGTTCATTGATTTTTTTTTTCTTTTTCTTCAAGGACGGCAACATTTAGCCGTTAAGTGCATAATTAATTTGTCTCATTACAGCATTTTAATTATTTCTGTGTCCTTCATAGCATGAACTTATTTCATGTTCTTAAATTACTCCATAAAGTGAAAGCTTTGGCTTTTGTGGCATGAGCTAAATCCAGGGCCGTCAAGGATCTAATGAGAGAGATCTCAGTTGGGGCTGTAGGCCCAAAACACGGCGCTAATTTAATGTCTTTTGCTCAATTACGGTAAAGGGAGAGGTCACGCCCAGAGAGACGCTGTTCTCCATGGACCCAGCCTTGTACGATTAATTTACTTTAATGCTTCACCCATTTGTTTTACATTTAAAACTAGCACCGGTTCACTTTTTTTTTTTTTTTAATTTACTGCACACTGATTTAACTCAGCAGGAAACAATGGTGCATTTTAACGGATGGTGAATATGTGAGTTTGACCCCTCATTAAGCATGTGTGCCCACTGTAGGACTGTCAGAGCTTGCTAAACTTGGTGTTGTAGTGATACGCCTGTGGTACACTTATAGTCTGATAAGGAGACTTATAGATGCAGATTCCTTCAAAAATAATTGCCTACTGGCAGCTTCCCTTTACTACCAGAGGCCCAGGTCAATCTCTGATATATGCTCACTTGCTTGTGGCGTGACATTTGGTGTCTAGAGCCTGTGTTTCCTTGCAGTTTTGTGTGAGTTCATTTCCAAGTGCAATGTTTATTTTCATTTCTTTGTGTTCTTAGTGGATGGTTTGGTTCAAATTGCATGTTTTCTGCCATAGTTTGACTGTAACCAGGCAGTCGGCCGACCCAAGGGCCACAAACATGGACAAGGTAAAGACTACAACCCCGCCACCCTCCAAAAAATGCAGAAAGATTTGGCATTAGAGGATATTGCTTCAGTGCTTATCCTGCTTATCCTGTAGAATGAGAGCTATGCTAATGGTGTCAACCACGTAATAGCTGGCCTGTATTGTTCATCCTAAATTTCTCCGCCCTATTTGTGACGTGTTCATGGTGTGGCCGCCTTTCTTGCACCCGCAAAGTGTCTTTATCTTTGACTGTTTACCTGTGACCTTTCTGGATGGCAGCAGCGTGGAGAAGGTGCTCCTGATCACCCCACCTCATCCCCCTCCCCCTGACGATCTTGACAATTACTATCAACAGGAAGAAAGAGTGCTGTTCCACCACTTTGTTTATGTGATCCTGTTGGTCAGCAGTTGCTAGGTGTTCAATGAGAAGGAAAACTCCAAGCACCCAGTCGCCAGTACAGTTTGGAACTTGCCACTCTGTATAATGCTTGTCCATCACATGCAGAATGCCCATATTTGAAGTAGCGGTCCCTTGTATGTATGCAGTTTGCAGAATTGAATGTGCTTACAGCATTTTATTGGGTAGCTGCATAGTAAAAACATTGGCATGGGATTACCTGTGACGTGTGTGTCTTCAAATGCAGTACTGCATGGCCTCAGCCTGACGAAATCATTTTCTCTCTATTGAGGGGCAAAAAACTACATATCCACTCATCCATCCATCCATCCATCCATCCATCCATTCAATCACCAAGGAGACAATGGTTCTCATTGTCATTCTATAACCTCATAATTTACACCCTCAGAACCTCAACCTCAATAAAAGCCCTAACTCCCCCCCACCAGTCCCCCAACTACAATCACTGCCGAACACCCACATAAACACACACACACACACACACACACACACAGCAAGACATTGACACTCTGATTCAAAACGGACAAGATTTTTTGCATAGTGGCAATATTGATTAGCTATCAGTTCGGTGATTGACTGGTTCTGCGGTGCATAAATGCTTTTTTTGTGATTGATGCTGGCAGGGATTTTATGAGATTGGGCGAGGGAGCGGGGGACAGACAGAGAGAGGAGAGACTGAGTGGAGGAGAAGTATGAGGTCTACTGCAGAATGCTAATCAGCAATCACATCAGTGCTACGAGAGCGCAGGCAATCAGACTGCTTTTAAGACTGTGCAGCTTTCAGAGGAAGCCCTGTTACTCAGCTCCTGTTTGTTAGCTGCTTTAGAACCTTGTCCCGGGCTGGGCAAGACAGGGCCATGGGGATCTGTGTGGAGACTGTACCTGCTCATTCCATGACCCTCTCTGGGTGTGATGAGTGGCTCCGGCTTTGTGTAGAAGCTGAAGCCTATGAGGCAGAGTGTGTTTGCATGGAGGGTGCGAATGTGTGTGTATGTGGCGTGGGTGTTTGTGTGTTGGCGCATGTATTAGTGGTGCGTGACAGTGTGCACGTCGGGAGATGTCTGCGCGTATGAGAATGCGCAAGTGAGCAGCGCTGAGGTCTCTTTCATTAGCCGATGACATGTTAGGGTGTGGGCAGGGAACGCAATCCCCTGTGGAGGCAAACGGCATCCATTTCCCAGCACATCCGTCAGTGACCGAGATTCCCGCCTCTCTCTCTCCTCCTTCTTATTGCAACAGAGGGAAAAGCGATGGAGCATTTCGTCTGCCGGAGGTGAAAAGAACTCTTCGAGTGTAAGTAGAAAAGATGTGACAGTGACGAAGAGCGAGAGATGGGGCGAGTGAGAGAGTGGAGAAATAGGCAGCTCAATCGCGTTAGTGTTCCCTCCCAGGAATAAAGCTGGGCCCTGCTTTTGCATTATCAACACTTCTGCATTACAGAATGTTCATTGTGTGGCATTTAGCATGCAAATTGGCTCCCAGATTGTGCTTTTATATTAATTTAGCCAACTGTCTGCCTGCAATGCTCTGTGAATGTCAATCAGGCTTTCATCGCCCCCTAGTGGTTCAAAACTCATTATTTACAACCTGAGAGTAGCAGTTTCTATGTGAATTGTTGACGATTGAATTCTGTTCAGTTTGCTGTCTTATTGTGTTTACGCTTGTAAGAGCCAGAATCTTGATGTTGATCCTTTGAATCTGAACTGCAAGTTCACCCAGTCTTAGAAGCACACAGAATGTGCAGAACCAGGGCAGATTTGTTGATTCTAGGAGTAATGATTTAATGGATTTTGGGGAAAGGTAAAAAAAAAAAAAACTGTAGCGGGCTTCAGCAAAACACGGCTAATCTCCGTGATAACATGACAATGATAAAGTCTGCGGTGCCTGAGGGGACTGCGGTGACAGAGCGCCACTGAATATTGAGGACAGCGGTTGTTAAACAAAAGCAGCGTGCTGTTGGCAAGGAAGCCTCGTTGAGCAGCGTGCGGCGTTTTTCAATCGCAGACCAAGAGATAAGCAATCAAAGGCGTGCAGTATGAGAGATTGGCTGGGTAATTGATATTCTCTAATTTACTGTGATGCGCACGTCCATACATCTTGTGTTCGATAAAACAGTGGGTGTGGGTGTGATGGATTCTCCTGGGGTGCATTCATTATTATATTACATGTTTCTGAATTTCATCTTTTGAAACAAAGGGCTTTGTTTTTGAACAGTTGCAGCAAACCGCAAACTCTTATCGAAATCCTTGCAAAGGTATCACACACACGAGTGTATTGTTGGCTTTGCCCATCTAGGTAATTTGAGTGCGGCAAACCAATTTGATTCCATGCCAGATAGTTTCACTGTTTTGCCTGGTCTACAAAAGCCCTTGAGTTTAGATTCTGTGAAATTAAGTACAAAATAAAGCAGTATTCTGCGAAAAGTCAATTCAATGTTCATGCTGCGTAGGCACTATTGTACTTAGCAGCAAATCCTGCTTCACAGTCTGAATTGTATAGTGGCTGCGAGGTTTTGGGCCGGAGGGAAACAGCTAATCTTACGTTTGTTGTCATTAGCTGAAGGTCCCCAAGATTTCAGAGCACAAGCCTGCTTTCAAGGAAGCTTAAACGATCTCAGATGCACGGCTAACACTTGGAAATTAAGCCCCTGTGTTTGCATTCCCATCCGGCAGGACAAGTCAACCCCAGATGACCAGCGCTCCTGGGACAGCTTCAAGACCATGACCCCTGACCCTTCAACCGGCCCAAGCGAGCAGACAGACAAACTGGAATTGCACAACAAGACCTGGGACAGCTCCTGCAACAACACTGCAGACACCTCCGATGGAGACTTCCAAACAGAAGTCTGAGTTCACACACTGCTGCATGCACACATACACACAAACATGCGGATGTATGTGTGCGCATGCACACACAAAACACACACTATGACTCTTATCCCTGTGTACACGTGTTGCTTAAGTACTCAACACACTCTGACTGCATCCTGCAGAAAGGACAGTTAAACAGAAGACTGTCCTATTTTCTCACAGACACTTTAAAAGGAACAGAGGTGGTGTGTGTTGGGGGAACGGGGGTAAAAAAAAAAAAAAATCTTTCTCAAATGTCTTGATTTTTTTCCGGAACAGATTTTTTTTTCCAGCTGTTTGATGATACAAAACTGAATTTCTCTGGGCTGTTTTATATTAAAAAGATTTCTCACTGGTTGCCACACACAATTGAGCCCTTTATTTTAAACTTTCATTTCCGCGCTCCTATCCTTTTCCACTTGTTGGTTGATTTCAACGGTTCCTTCAACAAATGAAACTTATGCAGGGGAGGGTTTAAGGGTAACTCATCAATAAACATGTCCACTGCTTTTTCTATCGTCAAAAATGTCCTCTTAAATTAGTGTTTTTAATGTGTTGTTTTGTCAATTATTTCTTTTTTTTAAGTATGAGCTGTGTTGCTTGCAAAGTTGCCTGTCATAGACCATATGTTGTGAAATTTCTTTTGACTATTTTGTCACAGTCGCCATCATCTTTGATGGCCAAACACAAGGTGTTAGTCCATACAGTTGAAACTATGGATGGCAATACAGCATGTAATACGGTAATTAGTCAAAAGGAATGTGTGGTGCGTATTGCTAATCCAAAAAAAAGTGTCCTCATACAACCATCTTCAATCCTGGATCGAATTCAGTGCAAGAAACATCGATAAAGCCTTTGAGTTGAAGCCCTCAATTTGTATGGACGTCCACAGCAGATTTCTAAAATGGGACTAGCTGCCCAGACTGCTATGTAAACAGTTTATAAAATGTTGTTTCACCCACGACTAGGAGATGCCTCACCATATCTAAGCAGAAGCAGTTGAGGTGGCTCTAGCCCCTCAAAAGACTGCTTGAGGAAATCCGCTGGGTTTTTAAGACTGTGTGTTCAAGTGGCCGGTGTCGTAATCTTTGGACTCCGTGCAAACATCCAGAGTCCTTAGACCAAGAACAAACAGACCCTCAGGGTTGGGTATTATTGCCAATCAAAAACCTTCTATCCATCTGTGTATTGCTTTCTGTCTCCTCCGATGTTGTCAAAGGCAGAGAGCAGCGTCGTAGGGGAAAGGAATAAATCACTGTCAGGGTGATGTGGGTTGGGCCATATGCTCTACACTCAGTATTTATGACCTGAGGAAGAAGACTGGGAACACTTGGCAGTTGTGGGAATTGCATTACGTTGCATTATTAATTTGCTCTGCAGATGCCCTTATCTACGGTGACTTGCGTTGTCTGCAGTTTCGAACCTCACACCCTCTGTAACCTATTTACGCTTCTTGATGTTCATTGGAGCCCTTACTACCTTTTGCTTAAGTTGCAAAACTGTGGTGTCATCTTTAACGTATTATCCAAAAAAAAAAAAAAAAAAGAATAAACCAGCCGGCCTGCAGCTCTTTAAACGCAGTCTTTTCACAGAAATGCGGACGTAGACTCGTAACTTCTTCATATTGCCATCGTTATGAATGAGACGAGTCAGCATAGACACGGTATTATTTGACGAGGCATGCGGGAGTGTCTCATTTGTATTTCCAGTTCAAGAGGGAAACAGTGGTGTCTTAAATCAGGGCACGCAAGGCAAATGGATGCACTTATTAAAAAAAAGGCATTGTAAGTCCAAACCACTTCTTGAAAAGGCTTTGCACACTGCCCTCAAGCTGAGGCATGGCCTTTGTACATGGCATAATGGACGAAAGACCAAATACAAGCGGTCGGCTGTGGCCCGTCAGGGTAGAAAGAGACGATGGTGAGGTTAGCTGGGGCTCTGCATAGGCCCTTAGAGCCTGAGGCAAAGGTAAGTTCAACTCTGTGAAAGCTACCATGGACCAACAGAGCAGTTTCATGTTTTCATTTTCATGTTTGCTTCCCCCCCCAAACTCCAAACCCCAAATGTCCCCCCCCCCCAAACTTTCTATGGTGTCGCAGTGCCTGTTTTTACATTCTTGTTGCTTGCCGGTGGTATGTTTTGAATTTTCCTCTGTTACATTTGTTTTACCCTCTATCCCAGTGTATGTCATGGCTGTTCATATTGCTGACTAAACGACGATGATATTGTGCTTCTGGATGGTGCTGTCGTATAGAGGGGGTGGGAGATGGGATGGGCGACTATTACTGTCTCTCCATGCTGGATGATAAGCCTGTCAGGCAGTGTGGTGCCAGCCGGGGACAGCCATCTCAGATCTACTGTATGCAAGAAGACACTCCGATGCAACTCTCAAGCAAGACTTCCCAATGGGCTAACTGACCAATCAGAACTCTACTACTAGTTCCCCTTTGCATGGTGTTGTTTCCACAACTTGGAAAAAAAGTGAAATGCAGAATCCATTGCATTTTTTACCCTTCAAATACTGAAATGAGAATCACATTTCATCTTTGCTCACTGCAGGAAACCCAAGGACTGCTTTAGTTGTGTTCTATTGATTATTCATTTAAAATATAACGGAACAATTGCTGGAGTGAATACGGAATTATATCAATATGATCCTCGGAACAAATGTTGAAAGTGGAGATGATTTTGTGTGTGTTGCAGAAGAACTTATGAAGCAAATGGTGCAAATTGGGCAAAAAGCAAACTGCTTCTATCTTATTTAAAGATGTTACAAACTTTTTTAGTCATCCAACTGTCATGTTTGAAACTGTGGGACTATCCCCCACCACTATCCACCTCTTTCCAATGGGTGTAAAAGACTGCTTGTTCCTTGAAAAAAAAAAATCCTATTTTCCCCATCTTGCATTTTTATACACAAGATTGTACAAAGTAGTGCCCTACTGTTTTCATATAGTGTTTTTATATGAAAATACATTTTCAAACCAAGTTGAATGTGTGCCTCCTGTGCTTTGTTCAGATGTTTTCAGTACAGTTTACTTTGTTTTGTTCTTTCGCGCTTTTGTTTTCATTTCATTTGTCTTGTCAAATTGTTTCAGAAAGACAGTTTTCAAAGGAAAAAAAAACACCATTCCAGTCTGATGCTTTATGCTATTTTGTTGCCAGTGTTTATCCCCACTGTTGTATAACTTTAGAGGTTTTAAAAAACATTTATTTGTACCTCTATGCTCATGAAATCTACAGTTGTGCAGAAGATAAAAAGAAGGCATGAGAGTCCAGCGGGACCTTGGCTTTACCTCATTGCGGTTCAAAATTCATTTAAAAAAAAAGGCCGAATTATGAAAAAGAATACTAGTGCTTTAAAAAACTTAAATATACTGAAATTAATTCAGTGTTTGTCTTGTGCCTCATACATAGTCAGCATGATCATCATAACCCTTAAAAATCTGATTGAAAACATTTTTATTAACAAAATGTTTAGAATGCATGTCAATATATCTGCAGTAGTTTCCCTTGTTGACTTAAGAGCTGCATACTAATTATAGCTAGGGGTCCCAAACTCAATCCAGGAGCCCCCGTGTGTATGCCGGCGTGTATGCCAAAAGCTTTTTTCCAACCAAAAATCCCAGAACTTTCTGAAGCTGTTCATTTTTATTCAGACTAATTATGTGCTGCTCTTGTTTAGAGAGAATTTTTATCTGCCCAAATCATGTTAAGTGAATAATAACAATGAATTCCATGAATAATTTGACACCCTTAATGTGTTCATCATATGGTTATTATCAATGACATAAAGTTGTATTTTTTTCAATGAAATGATTGACTGTGGGTAATCAAGTGCCCGTTAAGGTTTTTAGTGTAGATTTATGGACACCTTTTTTCGATTATTTTTTTCCCATTATGCTTTCCTTGACTTTATCAAAAAGGGCAGCTTTGGCTCATTATCATCATTTTTATTTCTGTTTACTTATTTCATTATATTTAAGGGGATTAGTTCAAGTGGCCAGGAGTCCACAGTTTGACCAATTTGAGCCTATTGATCTTCGATGCAGCAAAGTGAATCCATCGTCAATTTGATCAGTTGAATGTTTGTGTGTGTTTGTGTGTGTGTGTGTGCATGTGTGTGTATGTGTGTGCGCGTGTGTGTGTGTGCGTGCGTGTGTGTGTGTGTGTGTGTGTGTGCGTCGTGCGCATGCGTGCACAATGTTGCACATTAAGCCTAATATCAACATGGGATTGCTGGTGTTCAGGCTATTTCTGGCATCACATGGCACAAGGGGATCAGGACTCCCTCAGAATATACAGCACATAATTAAAAAGAATCGTGGCTCATTTATTTATAGGATAGCCCTTGTGGTTGCAACAAAAACTAGCATACACAGGGGGCCACAGGACCAAAATTGGGAACCACTGGATTATAGAATAAACCTTAAGAGATACTGTCTGTTAGCACTAAATCCTTCAGTGACCAGCTAGAGCACCCAAGGTTAGATGGGTAATTCTGTGACAAAATCTGTCTGCGTGAGAGGCATTAGCCTCACTGCGTCGAACAAAGTGCTCGACTGCTGGGAATATGATAAAAGGAATGTCATTGGGCCTAAGGGAAGACAAACACTGAAAACACATCAGGCTAATGTAAGTGCAATCTTTTTAGGGCATGTTCACAATGTGTGATCCCTTAGGTTGCACTTTTACTCAGCACTGTAAGTGGTTTGTGGGTAAGGGAAATGATGGAAAGTATGGATAGGAGAGAAAGAGAATGCTGAAGCAGAACAGACTGATGGACCTCGATGGATTATGGGTGACTGAACTCACAGAAATAGCTCCCTCCACAGGGATAATTGATCTGTACAGAACAGACCTGGGGGTCTTTTGGTGTTACGAAAGTCTAACCACAGGCCCGAGGCGCTTGTTTGTGCAGCTGGCTTGTTTATCTTACGTGTCCACTTTAACCACTGCCACATGATTCGGATTGAAGCAACTAGGGTTATTGAAACTTGCTGCTTGCTGTAAGTGACAGGCTGGCATTCCACAGACTGCATACCTATGATGCCGGCGAAAGCCTCCCTGAGTGTGTTCATCGTGTGCGGTCAGTTTTGTGTAAAAATAACGCTTAAACAAGTTCTGTGTCTATTGCATAATACAGTCACCTAGGGATTACGGAATCACATGGCCACAGGAAATGTGAGTTGTGAGTGCCTTTCAGACCCTGATAATGGCATCAGATATATTGGTCTGTGGGGCATTGGCCTGTAATGATTGGGGCACATATACATCAAGCTTTTCTGCAGCACAGATACCAAGAGACCTGGTAAGAACTAGCATTCACACTGGTGCACTGAGCACTCTGATTGGCTGTTGGAAGAATGAATTTGCAGGGGACGGGTCCCACGAGGAAAAGTTGGCGTAATGAGCTGTTTCGCTGTGCCTCCCGGACATCTGTCTGCTAATGCATGCGGAAGCATTCACAATGAGCCTTTTTGCATGCATATCCAACTACCATATAATTCCTCAAGGTGTATTTCAGGAGGTTTTGCCATCCAATTTAGCATAATTTAAGCCCAAAGTGTTGTTCTCTTCAGTTAGAAGAGTTTGACCTCTGTCGATCTGCGAGGCAAAAATGTGTTTACACGACATGGTGCATTTATGCAAAACCCAGGAGATAAGGCAATGGATTCAGATTACAGTTTACTGCATACTGTTTATTGTGTTGTCACATAATCTCTATTTGCAGGTATAAAAACAAAGAAAATGTTTTCAGACCTCATAAGTTCTCCAGCTGAATTGGTGCGCTACTGGTGGTGAGGCACCATAATCGCAAGTTTAAAATTTTATATGAATGAAGTTTGTAATAGTGATGAAATCCTTGATGTGAGTGAGTTAATACATTAGACAGGCCCAGGACATATGACTTTCATCATTCTCTGTTTATTGGTGGTGAGGGGTTGGGGGGTGGGGCACTGCCTTTGCACATTAAAGCACAAAGATGAATGCACATAGTCTCTCTCTCTTTCTCTCTCTCTCTCTCTCTCACGCACACACACACACACACATATATACACTTAGGGGCAATGCTGGCATCTTCAATTAGCCTAGCATGCATGTCTTTGGACTGTATGTGGAAACTGAATGACTGCCAGGAAACTGACTGGGAGAGCATGTAAACCCCATCCATCCATTATCTATACAGCTTCTATCTCACTAGGGTCATGAGGAAGCTGGAGCCTATCCCAGCCAACTATGAGCAGGAACACAACCTGGACAACTTGCAGTCTATTCATTTTAGAGCTCACATACACTGATCAGCCACAAGATTAAAACCACCTGCCGAATACAGTGAAGGCTCCCCTCGTGCTGCCAGAACACCTCCAACAAACTGATGTTACTTGAATTCCCAAACTCAGGGTTTCCCAGCAGAACATTTCCCAGAGTATCACAAGCTGTCCACCAACTCGTCTTGTTCTCACAGTGCATCCTGATCCCATCTCTTCCCGGGTAAATGGTGCACACTTACCTAGCTGAAGCACACAATGTAAAAAAATGGGATTCACTGGACCAGGTGACCTTTCAAGTGCTTCAAGGTCCAGGTCTGAAGCTCAGGTGCCCATTAGGGGCGCTATTAGAGGTGGACCAGGGTTAGAGTGAGCACTTTGAGTGGTCTGCAAGCTAAAAAGTGCAATGAACTGCAGGATATGATGCATTGTGTGTTGTGAAACATTTCCTATGTGAATATTATTGAAATTCTCAGTAAATTGTGTGCCACAGTTGAACTAAACTACTAAAGAACATAAAGATTGGACCTTCATAAGGAAAAAATGGCAATTAATTATTCAGTTTACCTTCTGTTGTGCACTTGAAGTCTTCGAACACTTGTGAACACCTAAATTGGAGCCCTTTTTGTGTGGTTAGGCAGAATCATATTTTGTCTCTTAATTTATGAATGTTATGCAAAATATGTTTGGCAATGGGTGAGAATATCACATTTTGAATACTGAAATATGTCCAGAATAGCACCATCTAGATTCTTAGTTTTCTCTTCCAACAAACAAAGAAGCTTCTCCATATTTTATAGAATTTGAAGCTCACACTACATTGGGTGGCCATTTTGAATTTATATTGTATAAAAAAACATAAGCAGTTTTCTCCGCTCAAAGAAACTATTTTTCTCCTCTCTGAATAATTCATGAACAAGCAAAAGTAGCAGGGCTTTCCATGCTAGTAAGTAAATGAGCATGTTTCTTTTTTCATTTAGCTTCTTATTTTGTGCCAAATGAAACTAGTGGAATGGTGAGTTATTAATTGTTTATTGATGCTCCATCAAAAGAAGCTATTTTCCCACCATGAAAACAGCTGACCATGCTCTGACCATTGATGACATGCATTTTCAATAAATTAAATGAAAGACGAAGACTTTGAGTTTATACCATCAGTGTGACTGATGATGTGAGCTGAAATGAAGGTACAAACAGCTTCACTGTAAATTAAGCTAATGCATATCATAAGAAATCCAAAAAAAAAAAAAAAACTTTTTGAACATCACCGGCCAATCTGTCTTATGAATTTCACTCATTCTACCCACATGGAAGCAAAGGGAAGTCATACTGTAGTACCCAGAAACCAACTGCAGTTCTAAGGTCCATGCCTTGGTCACGGGAAATGGCAGGCAAATAGCACAGTACCTGACCTGAGCCACATGACGTCCTTCCAAAATCACTTAGCCTTTGTCTACTGTTCAAGTCCTGAATCACAACTATTGTGTATTTTTTTTTTTTTTTTTTTTTATCTGATTGCTTCAAGACCTTATAATATCTTCCTCATAATGCATCCAAATATATAAAATTGCGGATCACTGCTTTCATTGAATTTTTGGTAGTTTGACTTTTTTACACCTTTGGAGTTCCCCATCTAAAATAATCACCGTTGAAATTTAATGGTTTGGTCCATATTATGTTTATCCAGCAGATGTAGAACATCACCATACACAATCCACACAGCCACATATCCGCAACCAAAACCCTTCACTCCCCATGCATCTCCCTTTCCCCTTCTCATACTCATGTGCCCATGCCCCCATGCAAACTACACCTTCCAGACCAAACAGTTTGCTGTTAGTGACTGGAAGCTGTCTCTTTCTCCTGCATATGTACCCCAGCCATTTCTACCCAACAAGTGTAAGGACAGAAATGGAAGGAGTGCCATCTCTGTGCTATTAGAGACAATAAAATAGCGCGCTGTCGCGAGTGGGACCCCTCAGCCTTGCGCTTGCCCTGCCGTGGCGGGCACGCTGATTATCGCAGCGGGACAGAAATCGATAGGGAGCTTCCTCTAACTACCCCCAACATAACACCAGAAAATGAGAGCATTTGGCTCAGGCGTTTTTCAGCTATCGTCCGGAAACGAGAAGTTAACGGACAGACGGACAGACACCGCTCGCCACGACAATATCCCTCCAGGACTTTCATCAGCTGAGGCGTAAAAACCAACCAAACATGCCACAAATGCCATCACAATGTCTGCAAGGAACACTCCATCCTGATTTTACATTGCCTCCCGTGTACAACCCCAATTTCGATGAAGTTGGGACGTTGGGTAGAACGTGAATAAAAAAAGAATGCAATGATTTGCAAATCTCATAAACCCACATTTTATTCACAATAGAACATAGACAACATATCTGATGTTGAAAGTGAGACATTTTGCCATTTTATGAAAAATATTAGCTCATTTTGAATTTGATGGCAGCAACACATCTCAAAAAGTTGGGACAGGGCCATGTTTACCATTGTGTAGCATCCCCTCTTCTTTTAACAACAGTTTGTAAATGTCTGGGAAGTGAGGAGACCAATTGCTGGAGTTTTGGAAGAGGGATGTTGTCCCACTCTTGTCTGATGTAGGATTCTAGCTGCTCAACAGTCCTGGGTCTTCTAATGCCTGTGATCCACTTACACTTTTAAGGCTTCCGCACGCAAGCAATCGTGGCCAGTCGGAAGCTTTTGGAAGCGCCGGGAACCATCTGAAACTCGCGCAAACAATCGTAGAAAGTCAGAGTGATTGGGGAAAAAATTTTATCCCATGATCCACTAACGCGAGCATTTCCGATTGATTTTTGCCAACGTCAACAATAAAGATGGCGATTGTTTTTGTAAACGGTTTCTAATTGGCTAATTGCAGAGGAAATATTCGCCACCTAGTTTGTACTTGATGAACCGATCCTCCCGCGTCCTTCCGACAACTCATACCTTCCGACAAAAGGGTTTGAAGTGTCGGAAGAGGGATCCGCGTGATCTGATCCAGTCGGAACCTGTCTTATTCACGCTGAAGGGTCAGAACAGGTCGGAAGTCATGATCCACCTATGTCTTGCGCGTAACAGAAATTTCCACTTGCAATCGCTCGTAACTGGTCGGAAGGGGAGAATCGGGACAATTGGAGACCTCAGAAGCGTAAGTGGATCACGGGCTTAAGCCAGATTTTTCATTTGAATGTTGTGGAGGCCCAACACCTAACTAAGACTGTTTTTGTTGAGTTTTCCATCAATTTATCATCTGTCTATACATTTTCAATCTCAGTTCTTTGCATATTCAATGCAGCTTCTCACATTAACAACTGAATGAAGGCATTGTTTCAAAGCTTTAAGAAGTGTTTGACAAAACTTAAGGATGATTTATGGTTTTTTAGTTAATATATGAGCAGTTAAAACGGACTGGTCACCGTGAACAATGAATAACACTGAATAACCAGGGCAGAAAGGTGTAAATTCTTGATTTTCTCTATTCTCACATGAAGTCACTAAAAGAAGTAACCCATAAATACCTACAGACCCATATATGTGACCCGCCATGGTAAAAGGTACCTCCGAGCGGCGATCATGCTATTGAGAAAAATGTGATTTAAATGTTCCGCTTGCCACGTGGATTGTGTTTACTTTCGCATTAGGAAAACTGCTTCTGATCCACGGGATTAGCTCCATATATGTCATGCAGAATCCCCTCAGTGTCTCGATAAATTTCCATTTCAATACTGCCGAAAATTGGCTATAATTCAGTGGCGGAGCTAGAACAGGGAATTGGGGGGGGCACAGACACGTCCCTTTATGACAACAATTAGTCCTGGTTCTCAATCATTTTCCTTTATTGACGCGTTTTCTGATGATCATAATTGGCAACTGAAGACACGGTTTCTCTCCATATGCGATCTAACAGCGATGAAATCATGGGCTAAATTCAGTACAGAAAAATAATTTACTTATTAATAGGCCAATGCTTCGCGTTGATTGAACTGGTCCGTGTTCCAATGAAATATCGCCTTTCACTCTCGGTATTGTGTGGGTTGATTAAAAAAAAGTCACTCAGCTGTTAACCCTAATCAGTAAAACACGGGTCAGAAATGACCCGGAGCATGAAAAAATTTTTATATTTTTTACAAATCTCAATCTATCGATCCCGATTTTTTTTTTGTGAACCAAAGTTTGAATTTTGTTGTTTTATGGTGTGTAAAAAATTTTTAGGATCTCTTGAGCAGTTTTTATGCATTAATAAAATTGTCAGCCAGGTCAAAACTGACCCGAGCGAATGTTGTCACTTATTTCATGCTGAAATTCTGATTTTGTCAGCTAATATTGGTTTTCTTTTGCAGGAATGTAAAGAAGTGAACCATGGCAAGTAAAAGAACAAGATATACAACCCAAAATAATAGTCATGCTTTATCTAACTGTGCTTGCAATGATAAAGCTATTTGTGTCAATCAGTTACTATTGATTCATATTCAGTGAATATTATCTTGCTTATTAACTGATTTCATTCAAGCTGAGTTATTGAAAGGATTGTTTAAATATCTAAGAAAAACAAACTTTTTGTTTACCCCATATAAATGGTAATTTTCATACAATGGTTTGACTGGTATGAGGTGCCAAAATCAGTCAAAATCATTACTTTACGTTACTTAGAAATTCTTAAAAAAGAAACTACTTGTTATTTTTCTTTTATATTTGGTATATAATTTCATTATTAGTGTACCTGCAGGAAATAAAGTGTCAACAAGATTGTAATTTCAATGTTTGAGTTATTAAAGAAAACAAATTTTCAGTCTCACACTTTTCTACATATACGGAGAGATGTGAAACTTCCATATGGTTTTAATCCCATTTATTTCAAGCATACATAAAAGTAGAGGGTTCATCCTTTCAAATGAGCTATTGATCATTAAAATAGGAGCAGTATTAGATTTTTTGTGAATTTTTAAAAATTCGGGTGAGTTCTGACACCAACGTAAGTTTTTAGGTTTCACTGATGAGGGTCAAATAGTCTATAAAAAGTGTGCGGCTCAAGCTATTTGCGTGAGAGTCGACAGGTATGCAATTTTGAATAACGTTAATTTAAATACAGAAAATACACGTCCAGATGAATGATTGTGGTCTTACCTAATCGGGGAGAACAAGCAGCACCTGTTCAGTGTGGAGTGCTCTCAGAGTTAACCCTTTTGTAAATTATAAAAATGACTGAGAACGGGTCAGGACTAATAATTGTTTTAAACCGATGTTTTGCGCACCCCTATTCCCAGTTCTAGCTCTGCCACTGAATAATAGCCAATTTTCGGCAGTATTGAAATGAAAATTTATCGAGACACTGAGGGGATTCCGCGTGACGTATATGGAGCTAAATCCCGTGGATCAGAGGCAGTTTTCCAAATGTGGAAGTAAACACAGTCCATGTGGCGAGCGGGACATTTAAATCGCGTTTTTCTCAACAGCACGATCGCCGCTCGGAGGTACCTTTTACCGCGGCGGGTCACATATGTGTTCCTTAGGAACTTTACGCCTATTTAACCCTTTCAGTGCCATGGGCAATTATAGTTGCCCAATGATGTCAGATATCAAAACCCTTGCGGGAGCTCTTTTAAACAAGTTGCCAAATGATCGGTTTTCAACAGCTCAGGATAACTATATTTTTCATTCCATGAAAATGTATTCAGCGCTCAAAGGGTTAAGGTTCTAGTGGACACTCAAAGGTTTCTAAATATCCCAAATTTGTCCAGCTGAATTGCAGGGAAATCTGCAAAAAATGATGCACAAGACCTAGATATCTTCTATTTGATGTAACGCAACAGCCATAAAACCTCTCAATAAAAAAATCACGTAGCTCCAGTAAAGCACTGCAACAGCAGAGACAGAATATGTTTGCGACATTACAGGAAAGAAAATATGCTTTATTTAACTTTAAAGCTACTTAAGGAAATCAAGCAAATATCAGAGTTTAAGGGGAATTATTAAATGTCAATGAGTTTTTAACACACTCGCTTATGGTATGATGCAGCAATCTCATGCAACATCATTTGTAAAAATTGTTTCACTTAGTTATTGCGTGATTGACACCATGACAAGGTTCAGGTGACATAAATCCAACATTTCCCTTTACACAGCGACATTTTTAGTGGAACTATTACGGGAATGCATGACTCAATATTAGAATTAACTTATTCTTACTGAGCCTGGGTTACCTCTTACTTGTCCAGACATACTGTTCCACAAATGCACCCACACCCTGACAAAAATAAAAATTAAACATATTTAATGGGATTTCTTTCCTGATTTTTCATCACTGATAATGGCCCGTGTAAGCTGAAAGAACAGTAATAATTGAATAGTTCATAAAAATGGCCTGCGCTATAAGCTTAGAGTGGCAGTTTATTGCTGTTAATAAAATTATTAGGAAAGGAGCCAGAGGAGTAAAAAGGGCCAGTCTAGACAGGAAAAGAAAAAGTGATCTTTTATTGGTTATGGAGATGTAGAAAACGAAATTCCTCACCTGATAAAATTTATTTTGCAATAGCTCCTGACTCCTGCAATCTTATTCACACAATTTGGAGATAGAGCGATCGCTCAAAAACCTAGGCTGGATAATACTTGCTATAACATGATGATACTAGTTATAACATAAGAAAAAAACATGAAGATATGTCACACTAGAGCAATAAATGTATTAACTGCCATCAACTGTGCCCTCCCTTCACATATCTCCTTCCCTCTCGTTGAACTTATCAAGTGGACCATTGGCTGCCCTGCTGGATTCCATGATTCCATGGAACAAGACTCCAGCAGGGACCCTGCAGGCAGAAACATGATGCACAAAAGCAAATTTCTGGTACAGCTGGCAAAAAACTAGTGTCCCTAGTGAATATGCTCAACTTGCATTCTTGCGCACCAATAGAGATAACAAATGTCAGTCCTCAAGGGGGCAATATAAAGTTAATCAAAGTGTTTTTATTGAAGTGAACCCAAACAGAGGGCCTCAGCTTTCTATTGTTGTGTCATGCTATAACGCCCACTAGCTGCAGTGCTTGAACTGCAGCACGTGCTTTCCGTGCATTATGATTTTCATGACACACTCCAGAGCTCAACCACTAGTGTAATTGATCTTGCGTAACTTGAGGTGTCTGCGATTGCATACTTGTGTGGATTATACTTCTGCCCTTAGATTGGAGGATAGACCCTAGTCTATAAGAAGCAACTGCCTTCTAAAGATTTCATTATACCAGAGACGTTATCCGTCATCGTCCTTGACAGTAATTTCTAAGCCCTTAAATTCTAACCTTTCAATAAACTTTTCTCTTGAGGAGGTTCAAAGTCAGATTTTTTTTTCTCATTTTGTAGGACAATGTGACATCACACTTTTAAGGAAAATATTCAAACCTAGGACGCTTTGTTTCTGTGGTCATAGCATAACATCAAGCAGAAAATATCTAGATCTTGTACATCATTTTATACACATTTCCCTCCAATTAAGCTGGAAATATTTGGGATTACTGGAAACCGTTGGATCTCCAGTAGAATTTAAAATGGGCCTGAAGTTCCATAGAACTAAATACAGCAGCTGAATTTGACAGGTATTTTGGAAGAAATATGATCCACACAAGTATGCAAATGCAGACACTTCAAGTTACTGAAGATTGATTTCACTTCTTGTTGAGCTCTGGAGTGTGTCACATGAAAACCTATATACTGTATACTGTAGGTCCATAGGTTTTGTGGGGTTAAGGGCCAGCATCTTTAAGCTAACTCAAATGTAGCCCAGAACAGGTGGTTAGGAAATATACAATTGCTGTAGGAATATCACTGGACAATTGCGATGATTTGCACTGAAATGATTTTGCCAAAATGAGAGAATCACTGAGATCAGATAAAGATGAATGAGACAGCCTGTCATCTCCCTTTCCAAAGGGATGATTTGAGCTTGACAAGCTTGCAGTAGTCAACTATGGTGGTTGAACAGCAGTGGAGGGTGGGGAAGCAAGCCTTAGCTTCCACACACCGAAGTCATTTTGAAAGCAAGAACATCGCAATCATTGTCTAAGGGTACACTGCCTGCCAGATTTAACAGATGTGTTAAAGGGTAAAAGGCAGTGGGTGGTCACTGACCTTTTTCACTGTTTATTTTGAGTCACATACATACGTGACTGGGTGTGCTCTAGGATTTTTTTCGCTTTTAGCTACTGTGGCTAAACAACCTGATACTGTTTTAGCCACAAAGAGATCTTTTTAGCCACACCATTGAACACTGTGTTCTACGTGCAACTTCACAACATAAGCTCAGTGTAAGTATCTGCCTTGTTAAGCAATATCAACAACAAACACAAAACCACAAATTAATTGCATGTATTCCACACATTCACTTTTGAAGCAGCATGTAAGACTAAATAATTTATTTAAGGATAGATTTACGTTCCTTTTTTGTAATACTTGATCAGCAAAACAACAACATTTGACTCCACTAATACTGTTTCAGATAACCACTAACATTTGCACCATCTGTTGTAGAAACCCTGCAAAAATTTTCTATAGGACTTCTATGGAATTCTATAGAACTCTATAGAACATCAATGGAACTCTATAGAACATTTTAGTAGAACAGCATGTTCTATAGGATTTTCCATGTGTTCTATAGGAATTTGCTAGAAACCTATAGAGCACCCTATGGAAAAGAAAGTCCTATAATATTATTGCTGTTCTATAAGACCTTCATATAGAACACCCTAGTTGAAAAACCTGTTCTATAGGACTTTGATGGTCTTTAGGACCTTCTAATAGAACAAAAGCTTAATGGGAAAGACATCTTAAATAAGGGTTAAATAAAAATAAAAATAAATCTTATGACTCCTTGCAATGCTCTGTCGAAAGGTCAGTTTACCTTGTGTGTACCTGGGTTCTAGAAGTGAGAGACCGGACTAATGGTATGAAAATGTGCAATATGCAGTGATATGCACTATACTGAAGTAGCAAGAAATATTGTCCCTTTTAACTTTAAGGTGTGCTTATAAGCACATGGGGTACCAGGCACATACCAACTCATTGATTCTCTGATCAGACCATTGATTGACTGACTGACTGCACAACTTAGCAGTATTTCAGTTACGGTATATGAAGACCTCTTTCCATTTCCTCGGCAGCAATTCAAAAATATAAATGTAAGGCATTACAACTTTATTATGCTATAATGGAAAACTCGTGTTCTCTTTTTAACAGGACAGAATTATGTTGAAAGTTTGAGCTTTTGAACTTTTCCTTAATTTAAAAAAATTCAATCAAATTATTCCTTTCCATTTACATGCATGTGATTGCAGATTATATGCAGATTTAGAATTGATTTGAGTAGAATTTGAGGTCTGCTAAGACTTAATCCCACCATCTTTATACATGTATCATGGTCACCTAACAGGATTACTAACATGGCGTTCCTTTTCAGTGAAGGCACTCAGTTCCTTTTGAATTCCCTAAGATACGCGACAACAACGGGCTGTTGGGTTCAGCAAAGCAATTCAAATTGATCAGGATCAAGTACAATCAAAAGTTTTCCAGTTGGTGGATAGCTCACTCGGTTAAAGCACTGTGGTGCGGAGCAGAAGGGTCTGGGTTTGAGCCCTGGACAGAGTAGCACACAATTGGCCATGACGCTAGAGGGATGCAAATTGAGAAGGGTTTGCCGGGAAGGGTAATATAACATGGTTGTTTTGTTTGTCGCCTTCCAGATTTGAGTGGGATTGAAGATGCCAAAAAGAAATGAAAAAAGTTCTACAAGAGCTGTTCTATAGAAATTTTTTTTGGAACTGTTTCCTATAGAAATTTCCTATAGAACTTGTTTTCTATAGGACTCGAGGTACTAAGTTCTATAGAATTCTAGTGAACTGTCCTATAGGATTCCTATAGCACATTTTTTGCAGGGAAACCACAAATATTTGAATCTGCTGTAACAAAAAGTACATCATGAATCAGCATGGATTCCCTTAATCGACCATAGACCTTGAATTCAGATATACGAAATGAGCAATAAAAAAGGATCATGCCATTGTGCTTGTTAAATTTTATGTTTCTGTAATTACTCCTATTTACTTCTTAACATGAAAAAATTGGATGATGGTAAGTATGGAATGATTGCTCTTCTTATTACCGAAGAAGGTCCATCAAAAATCTGTCTTTTTCTGAGTCTTCCTCACTCTCTCTCTCACACAATCGACAACAACACAACCTCGCGTCAGCCAGTCAGCCGCTGCATTACAAGTACCTCTTAATAATGTGCCATGTCTGTTATTTTAACATGATTCTGGGCCTCCCAGTGAGCGAGCGGATCGATGCATATGGCTCTCCTCTGGCGCTCAGAGTGAAGAGGATCTCAGACCGCAGGTGGAATTCATCAGCATCATTATCCACCTGTGCTCCAGCCCTGATTTATTCACTGCGCACATTTTTGTGGCTCTCTCTTTTCTTAATGCAGCAAGGAGGTCTCATAACAAGTCGACAGTTTAGTCTGGCTGTCCCAGCGGCTGTAATGTCACAGACGTACAGCAGGGCGGAGTCTATTCCCGAGGACACTTTTTCAGTATAGTTCATGTAAGGAGCTGCTGCACTTGCTTTAGTTCTAGCTGTTGAGGCTTTTTTTTCCCATTTACTGTGATGTGTGCGAATATTCTGATGGAAATGATGTCAATGACTGTACCTGCAGGCTATTGAGAATGGATCCAACCTAAAAAAGATAGAGACAGCCAAGGACGCCTTGCTTTTTGTTATGGAATGCGCAGTCAAACGCTGTACTCTACTCTGTAATGCTTGTTTTAAATGTAGTTATTTACACTGACCATTAGTCCTCACTGCTGCCTCTTCTTAGCTCCCACTCGCTTCGTACCACCTACCGTGTCCCTCCTTGTGCCACAGGCACGGGACCTTTTTCAGTTTGTCATAAAACCTGCGGGATCATAATTAATAGCGTCTCTGGTGAGTTTACTTTCAATGGTGGTGACCAGGTCTGCAGGGCTTGCCCCAAGCGGCTCAGGACCAGGTCACTTGAGTTATTTTTGCATCGTTGCACAATAATGTTCTTTTCAGCTTCACTTGCAGAGTCTCAGAAATGTCTCCGCTGTATTGCTTCCTGATATGTTTTTGCTTGTGTGCGCGAATTGCTATGCGCATAAATATGCATGCCGGGCCAGTAACACTGTTGATTTTAAACAATCTGTGATAATCATATTCAGCACACCCAGGACCCAGCCTGCCTGTCTAATCGCTGGTGACAGCGTTTCTTCATCTTTCACACTCACCTCTCTCAGTAACTCCTGCTTCTGTACCCTGGGGAAGTGGTGCTGTAATGACCTTTGACCATTCACCTTTGGCCAACCCTCGCTGATTTATGATCTCATTCCATCCCTCCTGCTGTCCCTCCTCTCACTCAGGGTCAATCAGAAGCTCAGAGGTCTCTGTTGTTAACAGAGTTAGCTCACCTGACAATAAATGCCACTACGTTGTATGTCGGTATACAGTAGTTTATCTGTGCTGCTTTATAATACAAACTAATTCTCTTCTTAGCAATTAATCCAGGAACGAATGAAGGACAGAATAAAGTTCAATAAGGGATATGTAAAATTATTAAGCTAAAAGCTAAATATGTTATCACAAATTAATGGTCTAATGTCGAGTTCAGGCTTCAGAAATGGATAAACACCGATTAGTCAAAATGTTATGGCTTCTCATTGATGAAGCAAATAACTGATTATCTTGCAACGATGGTGCAAGTCAAGGTCTGTGATATACTATATCATAAGTAAACTGTTGGTTCTTGCAGTCAACTAGTTGGATGCAAGAGAAATGGGTAGGCTTAAAGATCTGAGTGCAGGGCATAAAACCCTGCCAAGCGCCAATAGCGGGTAAAAAATTATTTTGGCGTGTAAAACAAAAACAGACACCTGCCAGTGGCCTATGGAAAATTTTGAATTGCATGTGAGTTTTTATTTTCATACTTTCGACCATTTCTGCCGAGCGTCAAGCAATTTTGACCCTTGCGGCGCGCTGTACTCGTGTTGTGATTTGCTACACCAGGAACGGCGTGACGTCAGCTACTGGAGTTCAATTCATTCCCTTTGTTTGAAGAAGCATGGCGGGAAGAGCGTATCAAGAAAGATGTGGCGACACATTCCCAGCGTGAAGCCACCACAAACAAAAAGATTAAACAAAGAGGTAGGAGACGATCAAGAAGAGGAACAGACAGCTAAATGGAGTAATGTCACTATACGACGTTTCACAGAAAACTGGAAAATTGACGAGGCTGGCCAACCTTGATCCTGGCTGACTTACGACCCGACAAACCACGCCATGAGCTGCAGCCTTTGCCACAAACACACAAAGGATAAACAGAAGCAAAACCCATTCGTTGTTGGCACAACGAACATGAGATTGGAAAGTATTAAGGACCATGAAAAGTCAAAATGCCACAGTGACAGCTTAAAAACCTCGCAGCCTGTGAGTTCAACCCGTGTGATCAAGTCAGTGACAGCTATACCAGGCCCAACAAAACGAAAACTTTTCATCAGGTTCAGGACCGTACACGCATTGGCCAAGAAGGGAAGGCCGAATGCCGACTTCGAGTGGATCTGCGAGTAAGTGTTTTAACTCTTAAGTCACTGTCAAATTTGTGGGAACTGCTGTATATTAGTTAACATAAAGTAACGTCAATGACGATTTTCGTCGGCTGCTGTCTGCTGTTTACGAGACCTTATGAACGCTAAGTAATATGTAACTTTATACATCATTTACTCATTCTGTTGTGTCTGTTTTATAACAGAAACGTTTTTATTTAAACCACATTTTCTTAGTCCCTTACATTTGCTTCCTGTTTGCTTCCTGTTTTAGACCGCATCATTTGCATTAGATATTCAGGTGACATTCACTTTGTCCAGTCTAATTATAATATTATTCTCTTCTTATCTTTTTAGGCTGGAAGAGATGAAAGAGCTGCCAGTAGGGGAAACCTATAGGAATAAAGTAGAGGCAAGAGTGTTCCTCCATTATATAGCAGACATGGAAAGAAAAAAAATTGAAGACAGATTGGGGAGGGCGAAATTTATTATTATAATAAGTGATGGTTCAACGGATAGTGCTGTGAAGGAGCAGGAGATGGTCTATGTTAGGAGCAGTGTGGGGGGAAAAATTGAGTCCAAATTTGTTGGGATTGATGCAGTTGACAAGGCAGATGCAGAAAACATAACAAAAGCCATCAAATATGTCATGGATAAGGTCAGTCAACAGTGGGAAGCTAAGCTTGTGGCAGTAGCCGCTGATGGAGCTGCAGTGATGGTTGGAGCGAGGACAGGGGTGGTCCAGCGTCTGAGGAGAGACAGACCATGTGTAGTTGGAGTACACTGTATGGCGCACAGGTTGGAGCTAAGCTTTAAAGATTCGGTAAAAAAACATAGTCCTTTTCAAAAAAGTAGAAGAGCTCCTCACAGGTCTGTACACGTTCTACCATGTTAGTACCTTAAATCGCTCTCACCTCAAGAACTGCTTTGCAGCACTGGAATTGGCACCTATCATGCCCACAAGAGTCGGTGGCACAAGGTGTTTGGCCCACCTCCTATGTGCCATTGACCACTTCCTGAGAGGCTACCCAGCCATAATGCCTCACTTAAACCAGGTAAGGCTCATATTTCAAAATGTTGATGAAAACCTCTCTCTGTCACACACACTCTCTCTCTCTCTTTCTCACACACACAAACACACTCACTCACACTGACATGTTAACATTTACAAAAAGTGTTGAATAACAAGTTACTCTGTAGTTGTGTGATATTTTCATTAGCAACAAAATAACAAAGATAAAGAAACCAAATCACATTTTGCCATGGTATTTGAACTCATTAGACTGACCATTTGTGTGTGTGCCTGCGCATCTACAATTTCAGATCACATCCCCAGACGTTCAAGGTGTAAGTGCTGTGCAGCAGTGCAAAGCGAGGTGCTTCAGTGCAACTGCCAAGGAAGCTGCTGTGCTTAGATTCAGTGGGTTCCTACATGACACACTGAGACATCTCAGCAGAGTATCAGAGACTCTGCAGAAGTGGGACATCTCCATCGCTGACGCCCACAGTTGTCTGAGCTCCACACATGCTGTATTGGAGAGTTACAAGACCAGGTATGGCTTTTTTATGATAATGTTTTGCTCAGTGTGCAAATGAATACTAGATACATTTGTGTAGTGTTGTAAGGAAAAAGAGTAATATTGTGAAGTGGGATTTTGAATCATCAGAGCAGGACCAATGATGAAAGCCACCCAGGACGAAGTGTTCAAGGGAGTTTCCCTGACAAGTGGAAGGGCCAGGCCCAGGGGTCAGGAAGGTGAAGATAGGGTCCTCATCTCATGTCAGGAGCAGCTGCTGGACTGGCCTATTGAGAGCATCAGGGACAGGTTCAAGGATGGCAGCTCAGATGTTTTTATGGCAACAAAGCTGGTCAATTTCAGGAAATAGCCACAGTCAAGAGAGGTTGAAGCAGGTGGGTTCATCAGATCAAGCTCAGGGGACAGAACAACTAAGTCTATTAAGACATCACTGCCAGTATGTGACAAAGTTCTAAAACATTACCTTTTCATATCTTTGTGTCAGATTTTGGTGATGCACAAATTGATGTGCTCGCTGACCACTTCTCCCCTGTTCTATCGTCTCCTGAACACATCCCCGATGAGTGGACCCTGCTCAAAGCCAGACTTTACCTTGAGCCCCAGCTGCTGACAACCTTGACCTGGGAGGATGTCAACTGGTTTCATAGGGACACCTGTCCTAACGTCCTGGAACTGATAGACCTCATCCTCACCATCCCTGCATCAACTGCCGACTGTGAGAGAGGCTTTAACAGCATGAAAGTGGTGAAATCAGACTGGCAGTCAAGCTTAAACGCGGACATGCTGTCTGACCTTCTGCTTGTGCAGCTCTCATCTCCACCCATTTCTGAGTTTGATCCCAGTGCTGCTGTCGAGTTGTGGCACACTGACTGCATAAGAGGTCGGAGGCCTAATTTTAAGGATCGTTCTAAGCAGGTTGCTGACACAGACTCAGACATGTCTGACTCTGAGGCTGATGATGTGGTGATTACCTGAGCCACAAGGACAGTAGAGTTGAGGAGGCCTACATTTAAAAAAAGGCAGATGCAAATGCACTTGTAGTCATATAGCATTCTAGAAAAATATCTATGGTCAGTGGAGTTCATTTCATTTAGACTCAATCCCAGTTGATGTTTTTTTATTCTTTTCCCTTTTCCTGCGGGTTAAACTGAATGTTCCTGTTAAAGCTGCGAGATGTAAAAGGTTGCACTTTTGAATATTTTTAATACATGATGATGCAGCAGTCACCTTGAAATGAAATATAACCTAATGAAATAGCAATAATCTAATTTTATCTGTACATAACTGTATTCTTTAAGTGATGCTTAAGTTGGACTTTCATAATAAAAACGTATGGTAATTATTTTAAATCAAATAAGGCATGTTTTTTTTTATTTGGCCAGTGAAAAATATTTTTGGCCGGTAAATTTTTGGAGGTCACTAGCCAATGGCAGATGAGGTAAAAAGTTCATTTTACGCCCTGCCTGAGTGACTTTGAACAGGGCCAAACATTATGGCCAGACAACTGGGTTGGTGAATCTCCAAAATGACAAGACTTGTGGAGTGCTCCCAGTCAGCTTTTTGTTGGGTACCAACCGATTGTAGTCTAAAGAAGGACAAACCATGAATTGGTAACCGCGTGTTGGATGCCCAATGCTCATTGACACACGAGAGTAACAAAGGCTCCCCCATCAATTCCAAACCACCAGAAGGGCTACTGTGGCAAAAGTTGCAGGAAATTTTTATGATAATTATCTGGTAAATGTGTGACAGCAAACAGTGCATCGCACCCTGTTGTGTACGGGGCTGCGCAGCTGCAGAGCAGCCAGAGTGCCAATGCTCACCCTTGCCCACTGTCAACGTGCCAACAATGGGCAAGCAGCCACAGGAGCAATGAAAAAATGTCTGATGAGTCCCATTTTCTTTTATATCATGTGGCCATCTGGGTACCTGTGCACTGTCTAACTGGGAAAGAGGTGGCACCAGGTACACAGTGGGAGGAAGACAAGCTGCAGGAGGGACTGTGAAACTCTGGGCAGTGTTCTGCTTGGATACTCTGGGTTTGGGCATACATATGGATATCATTTTGACACGTGCCTTCTACCAAACATTGCTGTTGACAAGGAACACCTCTTCATGGCGACGGCAGTTCTCGATAGTAAAGCCTCTTTAACTAAGATAACTGTGCCCTGCCACATTGAAAAAATTGTTCAGGAATGGTTTGGGGAACATGATGTAGAGTCCAGGGTGTTTCCCTGGCCTTCAAATTCCTCTGATCTTAATCCAGTTGAGAATCTGAGGAATTTCCTGGAAGAGAAGAACAATCTGTGGTGGCTCCATCTTATAACTTACAGGACTAACTGAATCTGCTTGCTAGTATCTTTGTGCCAGATATCATGGGGCATCTTCAATGGTCTGGTAGATTCAATGCCTTCGTGGGTGAAGCTGTTTTGGCAGCAAACGGAGAACCTACAATATACTTAGTTGAAGTTTGTGATGTTTTGGCTAATTGGCTTTTCTCCCTTTTTTTTGCCCATTAAATCCTGATCCAAATTTTCCATATAAAAAAGTGATGTGTAAACACAAAATAGTACCTTATAATTAAAATGTTGTGTTGTAGGAGCATAGGTTGAAATGGGAATATGTTGAAATGTCATTTATGTTTCACCCAGTATCTGTATGGTGTGTATAAAGAAATCATATGAGGTCCTGCTGGATATCTGGAGATATGCCTGTTCCCTATTTCTTATAATATGTAGTGATATATTTGCCATATATTTCTAAGATATTAGCAATTCATATTCAATATGCAAACAGGATGATATATTTAGGCAGGTAGAATTTAACACATGTAGCTGAACTATATCAACACTATATACAGTATCATCCTATAGGATTGGGTATCACTGAAAAATTTTTGATATTTTTGAAGGAAATGGGTGCTTTAATTCAAAGTAGGGATGCGTGAAGCAAAAAAAAAAAAAAAAAAAAGCCAAGATAACGTTAATGTCGCAAAATACTATTGTGGTGACTCTTTCTATGAAACCTAGAGGGTTGAGCGGCATCTGCTATTGTTTGGCAGGTACTATTCAATGATTCTGCCTGCTGAGGTCCTGTGAGCATCTTTTTTTCCTGAACAATAGACTGATGTACTTGTCCTCCTGGACATTTGTGTTTCAAGGCTAAACACTTTGTGACATCAGCATTATAAAGTGTTATCAGGCATATGTTCCTGGGGAAGATAGATCCTCAGAATATTGAGCTCATGACTTGTCTCAATCACTGTGTGGGTAGTCTCAGTTTGTACTCTCTGTTCTAAACTGTAGTGCAGATGCTTGTATGAAATCTACAGATTCATAGTCACTCATTAAAATGAGATTTGAATTTTTTTTTGCAGTCATATAGGCTTTGAATCAAACAATAAAATGTTTTGGAGTAAGGAACTTTTCTTGTCAGTTTTGAACCAAAATGCAATTCTTCATGCCATTACACCTCCAAAGCCACAAACATTGTTGAGAGTTGGCTCAATGGATTCACACTGTTTTCACCAAAATCTACCAAACCTTTTGATTGTCACAGCAGAAATCAAGGTTTGTCAGACAATGCAATAAATAAATAAATAAATAAATAAATAAAAAATGATCATAAACCATTCAGCTGCAGTAATAAAAAGCCCACTGCAGCTTCATCTTCTTTTTCTTCGCTGTAAGGTCTGGAACTTGGCATGGTCTTCTGCTGCTGTAGGCCATGCACTTCAGAGCTCTTAAAGCTGGAGTATGCAATCTTGGAAAGGTGAGCAAGATTTGAATGTAGCCTCACCTCTAAACCCACCCCCTCCCCTCAAGTCTCTGACCAAAGCCACGCCCCCTGATTCACATGCATGAGCACGAGTCTCGCATCCCATTACCTGGATGCAGCGTCATATGTCTGAATCATCAGCGGAGCTGTGTGAACGCTAGGTGCAAACACAGCGAAATATCTACATTTTACCATCAACAAGTATCCTATGAATGTGGCCTCAGGTCAAAGACCAAACCAATACGACGACCTGGTCATATTAGAAATAGAGTTACAGCATATTAAGTATAAAACACAGCTAGCCACTGAGCTAGCCTTAGCACTGGAAACAAGCTAACGTCAGCCATGAGCGCAATGTTTGTAATATGAGATATTCTCAATGGAGTGTTACTGTAACCATTGACGTCTTACGTATGAAGCTATATGGCATTTCCGAATGTTTGTTAACAATATGCGCCAAGATACTTCCAGGTGGCAGAATGCGAGCGGCTTCCCACTGACCTGAAGAGATCCAGCCGGGAAAGTCTGTCTTAAATTAATAAGTTTGGGGTTTATGACTTGATATTTTGTAAAACGAGACGAGAAATATTGACTGTTAAATATGAAATCATAGGTTTTGTAACCAGAAAATACATCTGTGGTGATATAAGATGTATCTACCAGCCACCCACTTGCGTTAGCAACCAACTACCGACAAAGTTATTGTTATGAGCTGAGCCTGCAATGCCTATTGGCGGCAAGTGTAGCCTGCTTTTTCCCTATGGCTTTTGCAGCTAACGTGACAGCAGAGCTCCTGGTGACAGCATACTCTGGTGACAGTCAGCGACAACAGCATCTGCCGAGGAAAAAGCACATAACTGTTTATTTTTAACAATATTAAAATTGTGAGAAGGGTGAACAAATAAATTCTCACGCTGAAATGTTAAGTAGACAAGAACGCAACTGTCTCAAACTGCAGATTTAGCTTATAGTGTCCTCGCGTTCTTGGAAATTTGTACTCCCGTTCTCAGCTTGTCAAGTTTGAACTCACAAATATGGGAGTCAGTGAGAAATTGCAGTGCTTATGCTGGCTAGCGTTTGTCCAGCTGTAAAGAAACACCCACAACTAGGCGATACAGCTGATTGAATTGCATGTGCATGAGAAATGATGGTCATCGTCAGTCACTCCTCCTGGCTCTGATTGGTTGTTTTGTCCCGGTCGCGGTGAAATCTTGCAGAAGGAATTAGAAGCACTTGATTGAGCCAGATAACTCTGATTTTCTCAAAGATCATCTGACTCACATCCCACTGTCAGGTCATAGTAGCAGTTTTAACAAATATGACAAAAAGTGATTTTTTGAAAAATTGCAAACTCCAGCTTTAAAGCTGAATCTTCAGAGATGTCATGCTGCACTTACTTTATCTGTTGCAAATACCTGCTATTTGAGAATTTGCCATCTGTGTTCTAAGTTGAGCAAGCCCATAGATTCTCTTCTGACCTTTCTCATTCACGTGGTGTTTTCAACCACAGAACTGCCTCTTACTGGATGTTTTTTATTTCTCCTGTATGATTTTATGTAAACTCTGGTGCCTGTAGTGTGTAAGAACCCAATAATGACCTTGTCTGGGACCAAGAATCATACCATAGTCCAAAATGCTTAACCATAAAACCCACAGACCTATATATGGGTCTATAAAGTGGCGTTCGCTGTGTTTGGCAGTCCTGGACATCGAGGATGTAGAGGACGTCTATCTAGTTGGATTTATGATAGCGGGCCTGCTATCATTGGGGCTCGGTCTGTTTTTGATCGACCACAGGATAAAGAAAACTTTGAAAAGCATGGTTATCCTCGACATAAAGCTCAATAAAATTGGATTTGATGTCAAGGAAGCCAAGGACTAAATATACTGCGAGGGGTCATTAAATCCGACAAGGCAAGGGTGAACAAAGTCGACGGAGATGATGACTAACTAAGAGATCCATGCAAAGATCCGGTATTATTGCACCTTCCACCTATTCCAAATCACTAGGAACAAACCAACTGATGAAGAAAGGAGTTCAGGTTTCTCTGGACCAAATCTAATGGATTAAATCAAGAGTGACTCTCAAATCTAAACTTGCATAGACACTCAGCTATATTGTGATTAAAATTCTTCTTGATGTTCACAACTCTTTATTATCTTTCGTTGTGGCGCTTAAATCGTAGTGTAAATGGGCTCAGCTCTGTTGTGATATATGAATCTCTATGATATCTTAACCATAATCAAACTGTTTTTCTGGAAGTTGGGGGCGGGACTTTGACAAGCGATCTCGCTTCTCCCGCGACCCTTTCGGTTATGATACATGTTGTATTGAAATTGTCATGAAATGAGTATACAATCATGCCGAAATAAAAACAAATCAAAAAAAAAAAAAAAAAAAAAAAAAAAAAAATGCAGCTGCTGTATTCAAACCTGTGGAACCTGAGGCCTATTTTAAATTCTAGTGGAGATCCAAAGGTTTCCAACAATCCCGCATATCGTCGGCCTGCTGATGAAACCCCGTATCTTTAAAATGACAAACTTTACAGGAAAATAAAAAGTAAAATTAAAACAAAAAAACTATATAAATATATAAATCTAATTTAAAACATAAATAAAATCAAAAGTTTAATTTTGCATGTAAGAATAGTGGACATACGAGTTTTTGTTTCTTATCAATTTGGAGATACGAGGTTTTATCAGGAGGCCGACGATATGTGTTATGATCTAGACCAGGAAACAAGTACCAACCAATAGCAGGTTTCACTGATGGAAATATGGTAACAGTGGGATGGAGCCCCATAGAGGATAGCACAGTTCAGCTCTGATGTAGCAGGCAAAGCCATATAAGCATAGCCAATCTCAGGCCAGTGGCTTTCCGTGTTGACTGCCAAGTGGAGTGCACAATTTGCCAGATCTGAACTGCCCAAAGGCAGGAAGGAGTAACTTAGGAGGAACATGGTTCCAATCCTGATGGCCACAGACGGATTGGGAGCTTGTTCCTAATAAACTGAACTGAGGAAACAGACTGGGACAGGATTAACTTGGAAGCGGCCCCAATCCTGGAGAGTGAGAGAAAGGCTTGGGAGCTTGTTCCAATTAACTAAACAAGGATGGAAGTTTCCAGAAATATCACCATTAAAGGTTATGTTTAACCTTCAAAAGACGAAGGGCTTTACTAGTAAGTACTGACTGGTACAATGCAAAAATACTGAATTACAACCCGGCAACTTGCAACTTGAAGGACGGGGTATACAGTATATACATGTCACAGATATAAGGGGTGAGGTAACCATGAAACAAGATACAGCCGGGGATAAGAGAACATGCAAGAAGCAAACTAATCAAAGGAGACATTACTTCTTATTGACATGCATGTTGCTGAATGGGAGGAGACACAGAAGGCAATTCACATGAAGGTTGCAACAATATGTCCCACTGAATTACAGGGAAATATGTATAAAATGATGCACAAGATCCAAATATTTCCATTTGATGTAATGCAGTGGCCACACAAACATGGCACCCTGAGTTTTAATACCATGGGCTCTAATTTCTTGGCGCAGCGCAGGGTGGTGCAGCGTGGCGCAGCCCACGCAGTGGTAATTTCGTCCGGTGCAGCCCGCGCAGTGGTAATTTCGTGCAGTGCAACATCGTACGCAGCCACTTTAGCAATTTGGCAGACGGACGTGCGCCGAGATGGGTGTGGCGGCGTAGCAGGGGGAGGTGTCACATATTCATCATGACGCAGTGACAATTTCGTGGATAAAGGCTCCTCCGAAAGTGCGCAGAGAGCTTGCCAGCTCCAACCTGGTTTACTTTCTGTGCAGTGGTAATTTGGCTGACCGGCGCACAGTGCACACACGTCACCGAAACCTCACAGGCAGGTTTCCTGAATGTCAGGCACATTTCAATACAATAAATAATTACAGCAACCACGATTTAATGTAACTATCTGAATCAGCACATAAATTATAGTATCTATATCGATTGTCCTGATGTCAGATCAAAGAGAGAGAGAGAGAGAGAGAGAGAGAGATGTGTGCATGTGGGCGTGTGAGTGCCTGTGTAGGCTATGTAGGTATGTGTCCTTCAGCTGCTTTCACACCAGACGCGAAATAAATTTTTCGCACAACTGATTACATTCAAATTCAATGCAAAGACGCGAATATACGTGTGTATTCACGTCTTTGCATTGACTTTGAATGTAATCTGACTTTGAATGTAATCATTCAAATGACATTGACTTTGAATGTAATCTGTCTTGCAAAAAATTCATTTCGCGTCCAGTGTGCAAGTGGCTTAATACTATTATTGTCACTTAGGTTTTATCGTTTTTAGTGGGGGAAAGGAATACAGCCTGATTGCTATGATCTCGTACTGAGTTAACATCACATATTGAAAATGAATGTGTAACGTATCTTGCATTGTTGTCCATGCATGTTAATCCCAAAATTTTAAGTAGCAACAGGGTGTAATAATAGGAACACGCTATCCATCGTTTCTCTTCCCAATGATGCAGGCAGAAGAAATAAATGAGCAACCGTCGTATTTCATTCCAACTTCATAAGTTAGAATGATCTGACATAGTTTTGTTTTGAAATTCCATTCAAGTTCGCTCATGGTAATAATTCGCGAATGCCCTAGCTAACCAGCTAACTCATATTCATAATGCTTAATAGAGACGTAAGCGGTGCAGAAAACATGCCTGAAGCAGCAAAGTAAAATGCAACATTAACGCATCATGCAGATATAGGACAGAGGCTTCTTCATTCCAACATTTTAAAGGTGAGTAGAGGAGCTCATTTGATTGGTGAAGATTTGACTCGGCTGTGTTAAACCCACTCACGCCTTCTCTCCTCCCTCTTTGCCACTTGTGCCGGCAGGAGGGACAGAGGCGGGACAGAGGAGAACTTGCGCCTGGCTGCACCGGACACGAAATTACAAAATACGCCTGGATACACCCCGTTGGCGCGGCGCTCCCCCTATTCGCCGCGCCTGCACCTGGTCAGCGAATTTAGAGCCCCATGAGTCTGTTGAACACTCAGTTGTGATTGGTTGAGGGATGCTACATTTGACTTCCAGGCTATGTTTGAATTTCTCTGACACTTTGTTTCATAGAATTGCAAAGATCAGATGAGCGGGCTGAAATAAACTCCAAAAACATCATTGAGTTTTCTGATATAACAATCAATATATTTGGCAAACATGCTGATTATGACAAATTGGAGAAAACACAATGTGACAACTTTCCGAGAGGAACTATGACACTGTCGAATTAGTTGCCATGGGTACTGTATTGCAACAAAACAAAACAGAACTGACAACTGTACTCTTGCAAATAGCAATGAAAGTTTCGGCTGTTTTGAAACAACATAAAAGTTAATGGTGGGAGAAGCAAACGGTCTGGATATAAATTCAATTTTTAGATAAAAACACAAAAAATGTCTTTCGCTAAATCTGCTTTGCATCTAGCCATATTACACCATTTAGATGTGCAATTATTTTTATATAATTATCAGCATGTCATTGTTTACTGCTTGCATATTGCCCATTATAGTGTTTGGTCATGAAACTGCCATGCCTACTTGATTTATTAATTAAGTTACTGCCACATGATTCATGGTTTAGAGGAGCAGGCCATTTAGATATACGTGCTGGTGTGCCTAATATACTTGCTGATGCCTTTTATGGAAAGTCCTTATAAGCCTATATTCAAATGCTATTTCTCGATTTTATTTCCCTTTACCGTCTGCCTGCGTTATCAGCAAGGCTTGCTGCAGAGCGGCAGATTCATTTTTCAAATCTACTGTCAGTGAGAATCGCTGCTGAGTTTTAACTTTCTTACGAAACTGCACAGTCCCTGGATCTCTAGCTTGCAGGCACAGGATATTCCAAAAGAGCTGTATCTAATTCTATCTGTCACAATCCCTTAAATCCTGTTACAACTGCTCTCAGTGTCCGCAGACCTATGGGTGAAGTGAATAAATGAAAGAGCACGGCAACTCCATGTCTCTACACTCACAGCAGAGAGGGATTCAGATATCCTCCTCCCGAAAGTTTTATTGAGACTTAACAGCGGCAGAGAAGTGTCAGAGGCTGTGGTTGGGCGATGTCAGGGCATCTGGAGAGCTGGGAGTCAGGTGGGGTTTGGAAGGATGACGGAATATATGACAGGAACAACCTTTGGGCAGATCTCTAATTACCTGTGAGGCTCAGAGAATCGGTTTAGTTTGGGGATGCTTTGCTTGAGTGAGCTTAGGGAGTGTCTGAAAACTCTAAGACAGTGAAAAAGGTTTGCGCAGGATTACAGATTTTAGCCACAAGCCCTACTTCTTGCCATTTTGACAAAATGGTCACAAAAATAAATCACTGCTAAAAAACGGAGCCTGCAAAGGAGGAATAATATTCTTTCGTTCAGGAGGTGAATAAATAACATACCACGACATAACATTATATGACAGCAAGAACTGGCCACTCAGTCCAACAAAGCTTACCATCCTTTGTCCACAAAAGTGTGTCTATTGCTAGATGTTATTGAGCACCATATCAAGCCCGGTCAAAAAAAAAACAAGTGTCTCTGTCTCTACTGCATGACCTGGTCTTACATGTATTCTTATAAGGGTATGCTTAGAACAAAGCAATCAAATCTTCTTTTGAATGCATACATAATTTTTGTTCAGATGTTGGAAGATATATTTTGACTGATGCAGAACAGAAACTTTGATTTGTTGTGCAAGAGAACACTGGGTCGGTGGGCTTCAAGGGCATTTCCAACTTCCTCCTCATGACTGATACATTGAACCACAAGTTAAAACTGGTCAAAGGTGCATGATTTTTCTATATGCGTTTCAAGGCACATGCTAGTGGAAATAACTGTTCTTATAGAAGTGGTGGCTTGAGAGACAGCAAGAGAATTTGAATCTCTTTCCTCTAACGTTTTATGTCGTTCTAAGAACTATCCTCTAACAATTGAGAACACCCAAGGACATGTGAAAGGGAGAGGGAGAGGCAGGGAGGGAGGGAGGGAGGGAGAGAGAGAGTGCGCATGTGTATGGCAATAGATAATAGAAAAATGAAACTGCAAGGAAAGCTCAAGTTGATTTTGAAAAATACCTCTGGCTAAAAAATGACATTATTCCCTAAAGGCAGGATGTGAATCCGTAGCGTCAGATTCTTTTTTTCCCTGCATTTGTTAATCTCTTAAGTCTCGTCTGACAAAATACAACCTGATTCACTGTAAGGCATGTTTGCAGACTACCACCTGTTGGTCATCACTGGAACTGCAGCTAGACCAGGGGCATTTTCAGCTTTATTGATCTAACATTGAGCAGCTCACTTTTCTCAAAGCAGGAGATTTCAATGGAATTATGATGTATGAAATTAACAGTCTGCTCAACAGATTAATTTTGCGCGATTGCAGTGCAGCAAGATGGGTATTACTGGTGAGTCATTCTAATAGGATTAGAAAAGCAATGAATCATTGTAGAATGAATCATGAATCAACATGTTCAGAGGAAAACAGGCAAGTTCCTTTCTTCAAGAAATTCAGAGTATACCTATAGCAATGAATTGATTGCAAATAAAAGCACATGAAAATAATAGCCACAGAATGAAAGCTGATACAAAAGGCTCATGATATGAGTTGGCTCAGGGACTATATGAATGGAAAAGAGACAACACTGGAGAAGGATCCATATTAAGTCATTCATTGAAAATGTCTTAAGTAGTATTTTAAAATATTTCTTTGCATTTCTGACACAAATTCCACACAGCAATGCCACCCCCTCTTCCCCATTCTTCACATGAAAAATAAGATTGTGCTCTATGAGGAATTAATCCTGTTCAGTCCCTTCTTCCTCTCCTTCATCATATTTTATTGTCGTTCCGCTTTTTGAAACCGCTAAATGGACTCTACACAGTATTTATGTATGAATTACCAGTTCAGGGTCAATGGCCTGTCTGCGTATCTTTTATCAACAAAATTATCCCTGACTCATCCAGTCTTCCCCTCTTTAGGACACAGCTGAGGGCGAGTCAAGAGGAGAAGGAGAGGGAGATGAATATAGAGAGTCAGAGAGGGGAGAGAGAGAGAGAGAGAGAGAGATTAAAACGGTACGGTGTTAACATAGCACCTGGCAACAACTTGAACACACTGGCAGTAAACTGAACAGGGCATGCCAGCTCTTAATAAATTACACGGAAGTGGAAACCTGAACCATTAAATGAATGGTAGTTTAATCTTATCAAAAATACATTACGTTGCTCTGTGCCGAATCATTTGTTGTGTCAAAGGCTTAAACTGAGTGGATATTTGCTGTGAAAGGACATCGATGCCCTTTCTTGATCATTCATAACAAATCAGTTTATCTCCGTACGCATGCATTTTGGATTTAGATAAGGTTCGATCACAATATTTTCGGAGGGTGAAATGTGCAAATGTTTCCTTCCATTAAGGAATGAATTTTATTGCAGAAAACATGATAATCCTGGAGACTGTGAATATAGCAAAGTGTGACAGTGAAATGAGCAGGAACTGAAGATGGCTGCAGTAGAGGCCAGGCAGTGCATCACCTGTGTAAATACAGACCACAAGCAATTATTGCGATATACATAATATATGCAGCCAAGTATTAAAAAAGGATTACTGTATTCTGCATTAGTTTAGACTGTTGATGTGCCAGGGGCTATTGAGGCTTTCACTATGTACAAAGCTGCTGTGATTTATATACAGTTTATCCGATATGGATGAAAACACCCTTAAATTAAAGCTGACAGTCTGCACTTCAACCTCATTGTCATTGTATCCTGTCAACTTCAATGTGATAGAGTGCAGAGCCAAAATAAAAAATGTGTCACTGTCCAATGAATAATGCAGCTCACTGTATGTAAAGCAATATTTTGTTATACGCCACTCTATATCCAAATTTGAGTGTTTTGCATTGATTTGTAGTGCCGGTGTTCAAAAAACTAACGGTGCATACTGAAGAACAAACCCACTGGTGTGAGAAAAGCAAACCAAGAAATCAATTAAACTTTGAATAATGTGGTGAAGTATTGCCCTTGCCTGACTGGCCACACCTTGTTTGGAAGACTGTCTGCCTTGTCAGTTTGTGAAATACAGCCGTAACATCGACCAAGAAAGCAACTACAAACAGTTACTCATTTGTCATGGTAAGTTATGACAGGAAGTTGCCAGAATGTTCATGCACAAACATGTAATTACTGCCTTCAGCCAAGATCAATGATGAGGAAGAGCAATAAATTGGAAGAGCAAGATGGAGGATTTCATCTCTCTTCTTCCCTCCTTTGTACATAAATGTTATTCCAGGCCTCACAAAAGCAACAATTTTTTTTTTAAGAGCTTAAAACATTGATGATCAGTCAGCAGTAACTCCAGTTCCCTGCAAAAAGCTGCAGAGGAAGTGTGTGCGTGCATGTGCATGCGTGCAGGAGGGAGGGTCAGAGTGCACCCTCTCTTGTCTCAACCTCTCAGTGTCATGTTATCTGGCGGCTAGTTCTCTTAGGACGCTGTTCTGTCCAACCATCTGTGACTAATAGAAACACATAAGCATTCCAGGAGCGTGAATACCCAGTAACTGTTGTACACTTCAGAGTGATCTAGCATCAGAGAGCACTTTAAAAAAGAGCATTGATTTGTCAAAGTAATAGTGATACCCAGCTCAGAGATACTGCACACACTTTGCATTCATGACCACTCGGTGAACTCTGAGCCAGTTCTTCTGAATACTGCTCTCAGGCTATGCGCTGTAAACTATAAGTGATGATCGTTCTTTGACACCTTGGTTTTATGGGGATTGGGTAATATTGATATATTGCGTTCTGCCTCGCACCTTCTTCTCATTCCTCGCAGCCTTCGCTGAATTTTACTGCAGCCATGATTTGTCCATCATGAACAAGGTGGGTCCTGGAGACATTGAAGGATAGCTGCATTTATGATTAACATTAACATAATAGCTACTGATGAATGTGGAGAGTAGTGTGGTAGCACTCTCATCCAATGATAAATTATGCTAAAATGGAAGGCATAAGGTGAGGCTGAAAACCCTTCTTCAACATCTCAGAATCCCTTAAAGCATATATTTTATCTTTCAATGCGAGTGTCAGACCTACTTCATGCATAGGAGCTAATGGATTAGACCTTCCTCAAACATGAACTTGGAATGGCACTCCGTACAGTATATCAAATAATGTGCCAAGGTTTCCCTCTGGGAGTTTATCAATATCATATCCGGAGATGGGAAGTAAAAACAAATAGCAAAAGGTCAAAGTGATTCCTCTTCTGAGGCTCTGGACATCGGTGTCAGAGCCTCCCAGCTAAATTAAAACAATGAGCATCTCATTGATTCGATTCCTGACGGAAGTCGTTCATCATGCCGGGGCCAGAGAGGCCACTGTGGACAAGGGGAAACCTTTAATCAGTTTATGACTCTACACCCTGGGTCAGGGGCTTCCACGCTGTGTGTGTGTCGGGGGGTCGTGGGGAACAGAAGAGAGAGAATCGGATGGGAATGGTGAAGATAGCGACAATGAAAAAGAGGATGTTCACCTGTGTGTGTGCGTGTGTGTGTGAAATAGAGAGAAAGAGAGAGAGCGAGAGAGTGTGTGTGTGAATGAGAGATCTCCGCAGATTTTCCATAATCCAGCATCACAGAGCAAAGGGGAACCGCAGGAAATGAACTAAAGAGAAGCAAATCAATACCGGTTAGAGCTGGACTGTTCCACTTTCTTACCTGCCCAAGGCAATTAAAAGCAATCAGCTTCTCTTCGAGAGAGACATTCCCTTTCCTATATATTGCAAATCACAGTGCTGCAAATTAACCGAAGTAAATGCTTCAAATGTAGTTGCAAGTAATTAACTTCTGAAACAAACCAAATTACCAAAAACAAACACCCTCAACGTTGCTTTGTTGACATCATTTCTCAAGAACCCTAATAAAACGGGGACATTTATCAGATTTTTGCCTGAGATTACGGTATAGTTGGGAACTGTAATCTGTTTTTGAGCTGAGTGTTCCTGATATATGCAGACTCATTGACCACAGCCTCGCTGCTGAAACGGGCTGGCATACAAAGGGGCTGTGTAGCTGCTACAAGCTGAAGCAGATGGGCATTTTCTGCTGTGATGCTCTGGATGGTGCCAAATAAGGGATGGATTTCAATTCCTTCCACAAATTCTTGAGACATGAAGCATTTTTTACAGCTGCCAAATACAGAAGAAATGCAGAGCCTGTGCTGGCATTGCAATGCGTAAACGGCTGTCACAACACAAAAACGCACTGGAGTGCACTATCCTGCATAGTGTTATGGGAATGCTTGTCCTCTTGAGCCACTTTTTTTTGCGTAAAATCCTTCGACAGGACTTGAGGGAAAGATGAAAAAGGAGGGAAGGGAGAAAGTGTTGAAAAGTGAGACATTGTTTGGAAGCATATTGAACATTCATTATACTTTGACAAAGTAATTAAAATTCAATTCGGAGAGGCTTGTCCAGATGTTTCATGCTCACGCCAAACTGTACACTTGAGTTCCCCTTAAACCTCTCGAAAAAAAAAATAGGCAAGTTGTTTCACGCTTGAAAGAGCAAATTGTCTTTTACTTCCAGGTAACGTAAACCCTTTATCCACAGACTTCTTCTTTCATGAGTTATTACCAGTCTACCACTGAAGGAAAAAAAAAAAACTCAGCCTTAATTGGACATACATACAATTCCCAAACCCTTTGTGTGTGTGGTCCCTGGCAGGCATGAGAATCCAAGAAACGCACGCATCAATTATACAGTCATAGCACTTCAACTCCAGGAGAGACTTTCCTCATCTGTAGCACGTGCCCGTGAATACATTTGTGTGTTTAAATATATCTGTTGAGTGTTTGTGTGTATAAACAGTGCCCAAATCATGTATGAAGTAAAAATGTGCTTTTCATGGATTTACAGCTTTTATCATCACAATGTCCTTACACAATGTCACAGAGAACTGAAATTTTGCTTTAAAAACTGCAGCTGTTTTTTCCCTCTCATCCCTAACTTGGCACTGAAATGTTTTTCAGGAATGAGAGAGAGAGAGACCGTGGCAGATTATTAAAATTCCTATCATGCTTGATCAATGTAAATACATTTTCAACTGTTGGCTTTTGAACTTTTTTTCCAGAATTGGCAATGCACAGAGATATGTGCTTTGTGCCAATAAAGCGATTTGAACTTAATTGAATTTTGAATTTCTGTGAAAAACTAAAAACATTAGTCCAGTGATCTCGCAAAGACTTGAAGAGCATCTATAAATGGCATCCCGCCACTCCCTATTCGTTGTAGAACCCCAACCACTCATCGTAAACACTGCTCTGAGCCATGTGAGTGACAACCCCCCCGAGCATGGGCTCATGTCTTTTAGTCTCTAATGTGTGGAGCAAAATGAACAACTCAATGCTTTTTGGAAGACTTTGCCATGGTTCTCAGGGGATTGCCAGTAAATAGGACTTAATGAAACATGGAACCACATCAGTGAATTGCCTTGCACTAATGATTGGCCAATTTTTTACCAATCAAAGGGTTCTGTGGGGAAGAGCTTTGATTGGAAGCAATCAGCTGAAATGCTTTGGAGCTTCATGGAGACAGCTCTGACCCCTTCTCTGCTTTCACAGGAACTCGGCCATGATTGCTACCACAATGCCCCCGTGCCTCACGACACACAAATGCATTCTGCGGGCACACATGCACACACACACACACACACCCGCTCACCAGCACGGAGGCAAAAGAAAATGTTCCCACACAGTGGGAAAAAGCTGACAGAGACAGAACTCTTAAGAAGCCGTGCGTGGTAAAAAAAAAAAAAAACCTTGGAAAAGGAGAGGATGATGTTTTAGACAGTTGTTGAGTCTCCGGTTCAGATTAATTAAAACAAGTTCTTGTTTGAATGACGTACAGCCTCTCGGCCACGAAAGATGGGGGGCGTGTGGGTGGGGGGAGGGGGGCAGCAGCATCAGGGACTGGACGGGGGTGGTTAATAAAGTAAGACAGAGCCGACATTGAAGCAAACCAACCACCAGCACCTCCTCTATGTGACAATGAAAATATTCCACTCTCCCTGCATCTCTCCAAACTGCTCTCTCTCTCTATCCCTCTCTCTCTCGCTTTCTCCTTCCTATGCATCTCTCTTTCACAGCAACAATGCTTTCTATATTCAGCCCTCCTGTTTTCTTTTGGCAGCACTGTTTGCTGTTTATCTGTCTGTCTATTAACCATGCTGATGTACCTTTTTCAAGCTGAGCAGGGAAACAGAGAAAGAAAAACATCTCTATGTATGTTTATAATGTCCTTCTGTGGATATTAAATGTCCCTATTCAATAGATAGAAGAGATTGGGGTGAGCAGGGCATATTGTCACACTTTTTTCTCTTTCCCACATATATTAGATTGATTACGTCACAATGAAATTAACATTGTACAAAATAGCAAACAAAAAAATTAAGTCCCAGGCATGTATTTTATTTTCATAAAATCTGTTGTTTGTACTTCAGTACAGAATTATAGTGGAGTATACATAGAGGTTGCGCACTGGTGACAACATATTTGTGTGTGTGACTGTGTCTATGAGTGTAGATGCAATAGTTCTGTGAATGTGGACACACACATGACACACGGCACACACACACACACACACGCATTCACACAAACACATATGCACGCACACACACACACACCCTCACACTCACGGAAACATTCGTACAAAACACACATGCACACACACACACACACACCCTCACACAAACATTCACACAAGCACATTGGAATTTGATCCCACTCTTGTTTAATACAGGCTTCCAGCTGCTGGAGAGTTTTGGGTCTCCTTTAACAGACTTTTCGTTTAATTATGCGTCAAATGTTTTCAATCAGTTAAAGATCAGGACTGCAGGAAGGCCAGTTCAGCACAAGGACTCTTCTACTATGAAGCCATGCTGTTGTAATAGCTGCAGTATGTGGTTTTGCATTGTCCTGGTGAAATGCACAAGGCCTTCCTTGGAATAGATGTCGTCTGGAGGGGAGCATATGTTGCTCTAAAACCTTTATATACCTTTCATCATTTATGGTGCTTTTTTAAAACATGCAAGTTTGCATCCCCATTTCGTGGCTTTTGAACAGTCCATTTTAAATGAGCCCATGATTTCCAAGAAGAATGTAAAGGTCATCTGACCACAGAACTTTTGCCACTTTGCTACAGTCCATTTTAAATTTGGCCAGTAAAGGTCTTCGGTCTTGTCTGAATCTGAATTTTGATGATGTTATGCACTGTCGATGATGAGACCTTCAGAGCCTTTGCAATTTGACGTTGAGGAATATTGTTTTTAAAGTATTCCACAATTTTTTTTATGCAAGCCTTCACGGGTTGGAGGAACCTCTGGCCATCTTTACTTCTGAGAGACTCAGCCTCTCTAAGACATCCCTTTATTAGCCAATCATGTTACACACCTGATACCAGTTAATGTAATTACTTGCTAAATATTCTTTCAACTGATTTTCTTATATGTTAATTGCTTTTTCAGCCCTTTTTTACCTGTGTCCCAACTTTTTTGAGACCTGTTGCAGCCAGAAAATTTGAAATGAACTCATTTTGTAGATAAAAATTTCAACATTTGAAATGTTATCTATGTTCTATTGTAAATAACATATTGGCTCATGAGATCTGAAAGTCATTGCATTTTGATTTTATTCACAATTTACACTTTGTCCCAACTATTTCGGAATTGGGGTTGTAGTAGAAAACGGATTCTCGTGGCTTCTTGCGAAAGAAGCCCCGCAAACTAATTTATAAAGACTTATTGATAATTTGCGTCGTCATTTGCTTTCGAAAATAAATTTGACTGTCCTTCTAGCAATTCGTATGAGCAACTGCTGATCAAGAAAAGTAAACTGCAAAAGGTTTAAGTCATTAAGCTTTGAAGGGCGAGGTTTTGGCCTCCCTTTGTTACGGCCGACGAACCGCCACTGAAGTCGAGATGAAGCTGTTGAGGGGAAAAGAAATAAATGGGCCATGCGACGTGTAGCCTTTAGTTATTTATTTCTGGGCCGCTGCGGCCCGCTGCCCCTCCTAAGCTATTCTATTCGTGACCTAGTCCCAAATAGGTCGCGAGTGCACCAAAAAAATAAATAAATAAAATCGATCACGGACTTGATGGTCGATTACCTTGGCAACGATTGAAGCTTCGAAGCTTCGATTTTTTGGGTCAGCCCAAGTACAAAGATTAGATGAATGCTTACCTGATATTAAGAAATGTGTCAGGTACAGAGGTCTGACTGCCACTCAGTGGTCTCCCAGTGAACAATGACTCGATGACTTTTTAATAATATTTCCTGGTCAACTAAAAATTGATGGCTTTTCAATCATCTTTCCCAGTCAACCATAATTCGATGCTCAATCAATCATAATCAGAACTATAAATCAATGTTTTTTCAATGTAACTGTTCCCAACATTAGAAAAAACTGTATCTAGGTTACTAACTTTCTGCCTGTGTTTTTCCAATTACATCTAATGATAATTTATTTAAAAAAAAATACAATTAGGCTATATCTGTCTGTATCTTGTATTATTGGATCGATTGCACCATCTACTGGATGAAAATGGAACACAGAACAACTATGTGAGGCGTTCATGTATGCGGACTAGTGCGCAATGCAGATCAACTTCCGGTCGCGTAGTTTCAGAAATTGCGACCGCACGTGTGTGTGCGTGAACGTTTAACAACATTTGTCAAACAGTGACAGACGGACGTGCACACACTGTACGCAGCTTCTTGTTACGCGTGAGTAGTTTGCGCACGTCATTTTCGCGTCCGTGTGAGCGCGTGACAAAAATGTTCAATTATCTTCATGCGTGCGTTTATGCGTGCGTTTGCAAAAAAATGCATAAATGTTACCAGGGCTGCCAACTTTCTACGCAATCTCACGCATACGGTGTAAGTTTTACGCATTTTGAAGGCGTATTCACTGTAGTCAGCAATTATTCAACCAACGAATATTAATGAGATTCTTACGCGTAATTAAAGTCCTTGTGAGTGGAAGTTTCAGTTTCACTTGTGTTACGGTGGATTTCACCACGAGTAACATGGAAGCCATTGTGACTCCAAACGTTGTGCGCTTTTCCTCACTCAGGGGTTGGAAGAAATGTGTGTGTTTCATGATCGTTTAAATTGTTTAGACGAAATAAGACCATTTGAAACGTCTTTGTGCAATTCCATTGCTTCCAGCCCCTGTGTAAAGACAAACCTGAGAATTCCAGAGTCATAATTGATTTCCACGTCTCTTGTGGTGAAATCCACCGTAATGCACGTGAAACTGGTTAACTTCCATGCTCAAGGACTCAATTCCACGTGAGAATCTCTTAAATATGCGTCAAATGAATAATTGCTGACTGTGGCATGGGAACGTGAATGCTTCTAAGAGGCGTGAGACTCGCGGCAAATGCGTGAGAGTTGGCAGCCCTGTGTTACGCGTAGTCTCTACGCGTTGTGTGATTACCGGCATGCAGCAGTCATCACGCGTGAACGTGCGCGTGAAAAGGGGACCATTATAAGTCAATGAGGAAACTACATTACACGTCAGGCGCTGCTTTGCTGCACAGGCGTCAAAGCACGCGCGTTTGTGACGCGTTGATAGTTGATCACGAGTTTTGAGTCGTATTGAACGGCATACACACACACACACACACCTTACACAAACATTCACACACACACACACACACACACACACACACACACCCTCACACTCACGGAAACATTCACACAAACAAACACGCACGCACACACACACACACACACGCGCGCACACACACTCAGAGGCCTGTCTTGAGTAGGGCTCATGTACAACCTGAATTCAGAAAATGGTAGGAAAAGATGGAAAATATATGGTAAAAAAAATCTATTTTGACCTGTATTTAAATTGAAGACAGAGCAAAACTATACATATCATATTTCACCTAATCAACTTTGCAATTTTCTGGGAAAAAAAAAAGCTTTCATGCTTGGTTATAGAAGGAGAATCCACAAAAGGCCCAGTTGTTTACAAGCAACAAGGGGTTGAGGTTTGCCTCTTTAAGAAATAGTATGCCACAGGAAAACAAATACCTCTGCAATGTATGGTAATATTACAATCTCTAAGTGGAAGATGAGGTGGAATATCAATGCAAGCGCCCCCAATGTTTGATTTTTCATATGGCACTAGCCTACATTGAAAACAAATGGTTTTGTGTTGGGTTTAATCCCATGGATTAACACTACTTTGGAAAATATTTGTCAATAGACACTATTCACCATTGCATCTGGATATGTGAGTGAAGACTGAACTATGTATTACAACCCCAATTCCAAAATAGGTGGGACAAAGTGTAAATTGTGAATAAAATCAAAATGCAATGACTTTCAGATCACGAGCCAATATGTTATGTACAATATAACATAGATAGCGTTTCAAATGTTGAAACTGAGACATTTCACATTTTTATCCACAAAATGAGCTCATTTCAAATTTTCTGGCTGCAACAGGTCTCAAAAAAGTTGGGACACAGGCAAAAAAGGGCTGAAAAAGCAATTAATATATAAGAGAATCAGCTGAAAGAACATTTAGCAAGTAATTAAGTTAACTGGCATCAGGTGTGTAACATGATTGGCTATAAAAGGGATGTCTTAGAGAGGCTGAGTCTCTCAGAAGTAAAGACAGCCAGAGGCTCCCCAACCCGTGAACGCTTGCGTAAAAAAAATTGTGGAATACTTTAAAAACAATGTTTCTCAACATCAAATGGCAAAGGCTTTGAAGGTCTCATCACCGACAGTGCAGAACATCATTAAAAGATTCAGAGAAACTGGAAAAATCTCTGTGCGTAAGGGACAAGGCCAAAGACCTTTACTGGATGCCCATGATCTTCAGCCCTTCAGCCCTTCTTGCTGCTCCTTATCAACATTGTTTTCAGTACCCTTCGGCACCCTGTAAAGGGATGTTACCTTTGGCAGAGTTACTACAAATCTTTTACTCTCTTCCTGTGTCTTCCTTTTTTTGCAACCACTTAGGTAGCTTCCCTCCATTTTTATTTTCACACAACCTCTCTCGTTTCTGTTTACACTCTGAATCACTTTAGATGCGATCATGGAATAGTCCATTGTAGTGGGGACTGGGGGGTGGGGGGGTCCTGAGAATGCAGTTACTCAAGTATTATAGGTATTATGATGCCATTTTAGCATGTGAATTTTTTGAATGACATGACTAATTATTGAAGAGTAAAAAAAATCTTTAACTTAAGGGAGCTGTGTCATGATTACTGTGCATGCTCACAAAGTAAATCTGCTCAAATGTAAGTCAAAATCTAGAAGGTATTTTTCTTCTTTTATGATTATTGGCAATGGCAACCAGCTTACTTTCTTTGCATCCCTTGGCTAAAGCTTCAATTGGCGCTTTGAATTCTCAAATTTCCATAGAAAGCTCCTTAATATAAAAAGCATAATGCTGGAGGTAAAATATATAAATACAATACAAAACGAAGGCAGATTGGCAAGGATAGAATCAGATTTTGACTTGCAGTCAATGTAGATTCACTTTTTTAGGATGTAAATTCTGATATGCGCAGTAATCGTGACACAGCTCCTTTAAGTTTATTAGGCGTGTTTGGGGCCCTAGTAGTTCGGGGCGCAAGGCAATTGCCGACCTTTGCCTAATGGTAAAGACCACCTCTGAATAGGATACACTGACAATGCAAATTCAATACACGTGTAAAGATGGCAATAATACAACTGTAATCCAAATGTAAGTTGTCATGGTTTGTGAGGTGTGCGTGTTGTTTGGACCTTTCTTTGTGGCTCTCGTCCCGGGACAATATCAAATTCCTGGGCCATCGAAATCTTTACCCAGCTGGTTGATTGAGCTGGGGCGGCGCTTCCCCTGAATCTATATAAGCAGGATGTCCGGCACGCCCCCTTCGCTAGAGTGTCTGTGTTTTGCTTCACACTATAGCTGAAGATATCTGTAGGCAGGTTTTGAAAGACTTTCTATCTTCTTATTGTTGGAGTTTCTTCTCCCTTTTTCTATCTCGCTTTGCTTCCGTGGTTCGGACTATTATACGTCCTTTGGAAGCGCGAGTACTTGCGTTTGGTCTATATTATTCTGTTTTTGTACTGTGTTCGTGCTACTCTCTTTCTCTGTGTCGTTGCACTTGGCCTCCGTATACTACCGGCCATTATAGAACACTCTAGCCAGCATGGAGTCGTCAGCAACGGCTGCGTTAGAGAAAGTTGTGGCTAACTAACAAGCTGCTCTCTGGTTATGGCCATAGACTGTATAAAAAGATGGATGCAGCACCCTGGTCTGAAAAATGAAGCCCATGCGGAAGTACCGTAAAATGGCATTCTATTTAATGGCCAGCAGATGGCAACGTCGGTGGTTGCAGAAAGAAGTTCAATGCTATAGAAGTCTATGAGAAAATGATGATTTTTCACATTATTTTATGGTAGCTATAGCAAGTTCCAAGTCTCCTTCGATATATCATGATGTTCATTATTGTAAATTTTGGTCCCATATAGATTAGAATAAAGGATGAAGCCAGAATATGCTTTAGGGGCGTGGCTATCCTCTGGTCCTCGTCCGATATGGTCAGATCCAGAGCCATGGTCCTCCCCGGATCTTCAATACACGCTCTCGTCCAATAGAAATCACATCCGGTTTCAAAATGACAACATGGCGCAATTCAAATTGCCAAAATCGAGGCTTCCTTTATGGTATGCTGAAACCAATGGGTGACGTCACGGTAGCTTCGTCCATCTTTTTATACAGTCTATGGTTATGGCAAGGGTCTTGTTAGCCTGAACAAACAACAGGCAGAGTTGGCGGAAAGAGTCTGCCTTCAGGCGAACGCCATGGAGACACAGGAGAACGTTCTGTTAACTCTCACTGAGAGTATTAGAGCCCTGTCCACGCAAATCACACAAAATGTTGCACAAGCACAGTCCGTACATTCTCCCTGAGAGCCAAAGCTTCAATTAACCCCAAGATATGGAGGCGAGGCAGGAAGATATAAAGATTTCATCGCCCAATGTGAGATAGTTTTTAAAGCGCAGCCTTCACGGTTTGCAAATGAAGAGTCTCGGGTTTCATTTATTTTATCCCTGTTAACCGACACAGCACTCACTTGGGTCGGCCCACTTATTCGATCTAATTCACCGGAAGTGAATACTGTGGAGACTCACGTTAGAGAAATGGTATCGGTGTTTGATCAGGATGTTTGTGGGCAGGACGCGGCTACGCGTTTAATGCATCTAAGGCAGGGCTCTGAGAGTGTCGCTGCGTTTTCAATCACATTTCGCTCCTTGGCTACAGAGACAGGCTGGCCAGAAGCGCCTCTTATGACAGTGTTCATTCACGCTTTGGCTGAGGAGGTTAAGGATGCTCTGGCTACATTGGAGCCTTGTTTGTCTCTAGATTCGTTGGTTTGCACTGCGGTGCGAATTGATAATCGCATCCGCGAACGTAACAGAGAGAAATGTACTGCATTGGCTCTTGCTGGCAATGGGGCTAATGCTACTAGCAGCATGCTTAAAGTTCCCATTCCACCCACTGAAAATTCCACCCCTGGTGAGCCAATGCAGGTTAATGGCTCATATGAGAGCCAGGCTCGTAAGCCCGTTCGGAAACGTATAATTTGCTATAATTGTAACAAACCGGGACATATCTTTCCACGCTGCCCTGACCTTCAGGGAAACGGGAAGTCTCTCTAACGGTATGGGGGCGCTAGAGGGATAGACCCAATTACCCTTCCGAACTTTAATCCCTGTAGAATTGACTGTGGGGGGACGGAGAATATTTATCGAAGCTTTTGTGGACTCTGTCGCCGTGGATTGTTTTATGGATGCAGAGTGGGCTAGGAGACATTCCATTCCTATCCGCCCTCTTTTACATTCACGCCCTGTTAGATCTTTGGACGGTCGCCCGCTGGGAACTGGATTTATAACCGAAGTTTCTGAATCATTGACTATGTTCATCTCTTTTGGTGGCCATTCTGAGGAGGTCCGGTTTTTTATTATCAGTTCTCCTGTTTTCCCTGTCGTTTTCGGACACTCGTGGCTACGGGAACATAGGCCTCATATCATTTGGGGAAGTCAGGATAACCCGATTGTCTAGTGGGGGACTGATTGTAGGTCCCACTGTAAGGACAGTTTGGCATGTCATCCCGGGCATGGACCGATGGGGGAGGCTGACGCCTGGAGTGATTCTGAGGAGTTTGCCTCACACAACCCTCCTAATCTACAGAAAGGGGCGGAGGAGGGGTTGGAGTGGGATCCTCAATTTGACTGGCGGCAGCCAGAGGAGGATTGCTATTCGGAGGGTTTCTCTGACTCGGAATCTGACTTAGAGGGGGCAGGTTCCAAACAGGGTGAGAATTTGGGGGCTGCTCTGAACTTTTGTGTGCCTCCTAATGTTCCTGACAATTATGCTGATCTCGTGGAGGTTTTTAGCAAGCAACGGGCCTTGACTTTACCTCCTCATCGCACGTTCGATTGCAAAATCAATCTCCACCTGGGTACCACTCCCCCCAGGGGTTCATTATACTCGCTGTCGGGGCCTGAACGGAAGGCTATGCGAGAATATATTCAGGAGGCTCTGGCTAATGGATTTATTCACCCCTCCACGTCTCCTGCTGGAGCGGGGTTCTTTTTTGTGGGCAAAAACGATGGCGGTTTGAGACCCTGTATTGATTACAGGGGCTTGAATAATATCACTTTTAAAAACCAATACCCACTTCCGTTGATGAACTCCGCGTTTGAACGGCTGCAGGAGGCGTCGTTTTTTACCAAGCTAGACCTCCGGAATGCTAATAACTTGGTTCGTATCCGTGAGGGGGACGAGTGGAAAACAGCATTTAATACGCATGACGGGCACTACGAATATTTAGTCATGCCATTTGGATTGGTTAACGCCTCTTCTGTGTTCCAGGCACTCGTTAATGATGTCCTCTGAGAGATGTTGGAGAGATTCGTCTTTGTCTACCTTGACAATATTCTGATTTTCTCTTCCACTCTCTCGGAGCATAAACAACACGTCAGACAAGTGCTTGAGGCCCTCCTCAAAGCCAAGCTTTTTGTCAAGGCTGAGAAATGCGTTTTTCATGCCAAGACAGTTTCGTTTCTTGACTTCATTATTTTGGAAGGGTCAGTCCGCATGGATCCTGACAAAGTGTCAGCGGTCAGGGATTGGCCTGCCCCTCAAAACGTTAAGGAAGTGCAACGGTTTTTGGGGTTTGCTCATTTTTATAGGAGGTTTATCCATAATTTTAGCGTGGTAGCTGCCCCCATTATTGCGCTCACTAAGAAGAATACCTCCTCGTCATTTGCTTGGTCTCCGGCAGCTGAGGCTGCTTTTCAGGACTTAAAGAAACTATTTAACTCAGAACCCATTCTTGTTTTGCCCGACCCCTCCCTCCCAGTTGTTGTGGAGGTGGATGCGTCAGAAGTTGGGGTCAGTGCCATTTTGTCCCAGTGCCCCCTCGGGACAATAAGTTGCACCCATGCGCCTACTTCTCCCGGTCGTTGTCGGCGGCCGAACGGAATTACAGCATTGGTGACCGGGAGTGAATTGGCCGTCAAGTTGGCGTTAGAAGAGTGGTGCCATTGGTTGGAGGGGGCTGAACAGCCGTTTGTGATTTGGACGGATCATAAACATCTCCAATACATCCAACAGACTAAACGACGTAATTCTCGGCAGACGCGGTGGTCGTTGTTTTTCAACCGCTTTAACTTTACATTTACCTATCGCCCAGGGTCTAAAAACATCAAGCCCGACGCTTTGTCGCGGATTTGTGACCGCTCCGGTCGCGATCCTATTCCTGAGCCGGTTATCCCAGCTGCTCAGATTGTGGCTCCCATTCAGTGGGACGTCGAGTCTGTTGTGCGGGAGGCGTTGAAAAATGATCCCGGTCCTGGTGGAGAGCTGCCTGGCTGTTAATTTGTTCCTTTAGTAGTGCGGTCCCAAATTCTCCAGTGGGGGCACTCTTCCCGTGTGGCTGGTCACCCGGGGGCTCATCAGACCAAGCAGTTCTTGGCCCGACGTTTTTGTTGGTCCAGCATGATGGAGGACATCCGGGTGTTTGTTGCGGCGTGCTGTATTTGCGCTAGGAACAAGACTTCCCACCTCCCCCCCCCTCTGGTCTGCTGCAGCCGTTGCCCATCCCTAAGCACCCGTGGAGCCATATCCTCTTGATTTTGTTGCGGGGCTGCCTGTTTCTGAAGGCAACACAGTCATCCTGGTCGTGGTTGACTGTTTTTCTAAGGCCGCCCACTTTATCGTGCTGCCCAAGCTGCCTTCGGCGCGAGAGACTGCCCTTCTTGTTGTGGACCATGTTTTCCGGCTGCATGGCATCCCTCAAGATGTGGTTTCTGACTGGGGCCCTCAATTTACGGCCAAATTCTGGCGTGCATTTTGCAACCAGTTGGGGGCCACCGTGAGCCTTTCCTTGGGTTTCCACCCAGAGACTAACGGGCAGACTGAGCGAACCAACCAGTCTTTGGAAAATACTCTTCGATGTTTGGCGGCTGACAACCCATCTTCGTGGAGTCGATTTTTAGCATGGGCTGAATACTCCCACAATTCACTGGGTAACTCCTCCACAGGTCTTTCCCCGTTTGAGGCTCAGTTGGGTTATCAGGCTCCACTGTTTCCTGAGACTGACAGGGATTCAGAGTAGGGTTTAATATTTTTCCCGAAAATTAGACATATCAGATCCCGGGAAAAGACGACCAATTTCCTGGGAATCCCGGGAAATAGCGTTTTTTTTGTTGTTGTTGTTGTTGTTTTGCTAAGCCCAAGAAATGTATCGACATCATTCAAATATTCCTTCCCAAATCCCAAACAGACATTTTTAAAATATTATTTTTATCATTATTATAGGACAAAAGAACACAGTTTATGTCCATCAACACAGTTTGCAATGATCAATTCTGCTGCGTGACCAAGTGAGCTGCGTGCGTGATATCTGCTGCATGCAGCGCTAATTATTTAATGCCAAGTGGATTGTCTCTGACTTGTCTTCTGAAAACCTATAGGCAGCCCTTATAAAACCAATATTTTACAGAACTCACTTATATAAACAAACGAAATCAGCTGAAGTAAACCACTTAATGATTCCTAAACCATTCTGTTAAATGAAGTCCATTCTATGGCTGATGAGATTTGCAAGTGCGGTTGCAACGGAAATAATTACTCGAAGTTAACCAAATATTTCTTTATTAGGGCAGGGCAGGCATATTTCTCTCTTAAACACATACAAGTTCAACTAAATGAAAGAAAACGGCCCACAGAAATGTACAGCAATGCACTGCAAAAAGACAGGGCCATATAGACCTAAGTAAAACGGTAGCCTGAATTGCCCTATTGAAATAATAATAAAAATACACTGGCCGCAATATCAGCTTCAAAAAAATTGTTAAAGTAAACCATTTAACGATTTCTAAACCATTCTGCTAAACTATATTCAATGGATGTTAAGATTGCGAGAGGCTGTAGCCTAAACGGGAATTATTACTCGAAGTTAACATATTTCTTTATAGGGCAGGCATAGGCTTATCTCTTGCGTAAAAACATAAAGTAGTTAGTTTGAATGAAAGAAAATGGCCCACAAAAATGTACAACTATGCAAACAACGCTGTACAAACAGCCTGAATTGCCCTAATTCAAATGAGAAAGTGGGCTACCCTTGAACACTCTGCCGCAATATCAGTTTAAAATGGCATTGAACTCGTGACAACTTAGGCTACATATTTCTTTTAGTTTACAATTCATTTCTCACTCTGCCCTTCTTTCTTTTGCTTCTGGAAGTGTGCTTTCAAGAAGCAGAGAGCATCGATAGACTCTGCGCTCAGGCGGTTTCGGATTTTCGTGACAAATTGGCCGCAGATAGAAAACGCTCTCTCCGCCTCCACGGATGTAGCCTGAATAGTACTAAGTGCGTCAAACAACTGTTGCAGGTGAGGTGGTCTCCTGTTGGTAGCCTCGAAGAGGGAAAACTCTTTGGTTATAATTTTCATAAAATCACCGTCTTTCATTTCCTCTGAGGCTGGCTTAGTGATCATTGAAATGGCCTGCTGCAGATCTAATGCTAGGTCCGCTTCACTCTGAGCCGAGACCTCTCCCTCAGTCGGACTCTGAGCTTCCCCGTGCCCTCTCGACGATGTCCCATCTCCTGCTTCTGAAGATGCACCATCGCTCTCTCGCTCTCTCTCCTCATCATGGCAGTGGCTGGCAAAAAGACGCTCCGCAAGTCCCTTAGCAGTCCTCACCAGCAGCTGTCTTGATGGCATGCCAAAGATCTCAGTGGGCCTTGGTGCCTGTGCGAGTAGAGCAGTAGGATCCAGAAGGTACCTAAAAAACGTTAGTTATTAAAATGAGGCTAAGTCATGAATCATGCACCCCCAATCCCAATTTAATTAATAGGCAAATAATGTAATTAAGGCTAAATTCCGTGAAAGGCTCACCTGTACAAAGACACTAGGTTCTTCTGTCTCCGCTGCGTGAACCTGGTCTCAATTGCGTCCCTCATTTCTTGGCTCAGTGGAGTATCCTGCTTACTCAGCTGATCCATCATGAAAATAAAAATTCCATCTGCCTCGATGAGAGTGGTGTCTCGCTTACAAAGAGATTCAACTCCCATCCTCACCGGTTTCAAGCAGGAGCTCAGTTGTTTTATAAGGGCGAGCTGCTCGTTGGTGATTATTAATGCAGGGTTGATGTCAATGAGGGTCTTAGTCACTGGTCTATGAAGTACAATATAGCGATCCAACATATCAGCCAGGCTGTTCCAACGGGTACGGCAATCCAAAATGAGCGCCAACTCTTTCCCATTATCCCGTTTGATGCATTCTCTCAGCTTGTCATTACTGACAGGTGACTTGTGGAAAAACCTAGCAATTTTCCTGACTCGCTCCACGCTCTTGTACATTTCTTCTCTCACCCTGACCGACCGATAATCATCATCCTCGACACACCTGGCTGAATCGTCGTCAGACTCAGGGTCACTATCCTCCTCTTCCTCGCTCTCGATCACTCTTTCAGGGACGTCAGCTAACTCCTCTCCGTGACCGCGGCAGTAGAGCACATCTGTGACGGCAAGGTGAACAGCATGCGCGTAGCACAGCTGTAGCTCGGGCAGCACCAGTGTCCCAAATTTCACCATCACTGATGCCCCATCGGTAGTGCAGCACACAATGTGTTCCTCCATGTCAAGCTTGTATCTTTGAAGCTGGGAGCGAACCAACACTTTGACTTTCTCGGCTGGCATTGTTCCATTAATCTTAACGAGACCTAGATTCCAATATGTGCGCGCACCATGCACGTTTATGCTCATGAATCTTTTATGTTGTGTAGACGTGTATTCGTCGATGGTCAAAGAAAAACGCAACCCTTGCTTCACCATGTCTTGGAATATATCAGCCAGTTCGTTTTTTTGTTCATTATCAAATGCCCTAACCTGTTGGGAGATTTCAGATGGATTCTTGGGAAGAATGTGTCCGTCTCTCTTAAGTGCTGACCTGAGATAGTCGCATTTTGCCATACTATTAAAAGTGAACCCATCAAAAGCTGCCATCTCCGCCAGTATCTCCTCAAGGGACTTGCTAGCTTTGCGAAAGTAGCAATCTAGCGTTCTCATACGCTTTGGACCTTTGGATGTACTTTCTTGGGGAACTGTCTCATGTTGAGACTCTAAATGTCGACGCAAACCGCTTGTCGACCCTCCGGAACACCTGATAATCCGGTCACACAACATACACTTCGCATTTTCGTTCTCCTCCTGCCTTTGAAAATGCTCCCATACAAAGCTGGCCGCAGACATCATCAGCGGAGTTAGGTAGCTTACTGCTACGTATTGTGCGCCTGTATCACCGTAACTACGGTACGGCTCCGCCGCTTGCATCAACGCTACCGTATGACAACAATAGACGCGCAATCACGCAGTTTTTATTTTCTTTTATTTCCCGTTTCCCGTCATTACCTTTCCCGGGAATTGGGAAATGGTCTTGATCAGATTTCCCGGGAATCCCGTTTCCCGGGATTAAACTCTAATTCAGAGGTTCCTTCAGTTAATTACTTTGTTCGGCGTTGTTGGTCAGTTTCCTCCTTGTTGCGCACTGGACGGAAACAAAAGACCGCCGCAGATAGAAGGCGCCGTTCAGCTCCATCTTATCGGGTTGGCCAAAGGGTCTGGCTTTCCACGCGGGACCTGCCCTTGAGAGTGGAGTCACGAAAATTGGCTCCCCGCTTTATTAGTCCTTTTAAGATTGTGCGAAGGATCAATACTGTCACAGTCCGGTTGAAGCTCCCTAGATCCTTACGGATCCACCCCTCTTTTCATGTCTCCAGGCTCAAACCGGTTAGCGCTTGCGTCCTGGCTCCGGTCGACAAACCCCCGCCGCAGATGATTGAGGGGGGGCCGGTTTACACTGTGTGTCGTATTTTATCCGAGAGGTGTATGGGTCGTGGAGCTCAGTTTTTAGTAGATTGGGAGGGTTATAGTCCTGAGGATCGGTGCTGGGTCCCTTCTCGGGATATCCTGGATCCTACCCTTATTTCTGGATTCCATGCGCAGGGCTCTCTGGGAACTTCTGGGGCTGTTCCTTAGGGGGGGGGGTCCTGTCATGGTTTGTGAGGTGAGCATGTTGTTTGGACCTTTCTTTGCGGCTCTCGTCCCGGGACGATATTGAATTCCTGGGCCATCGAATTCTTTACCCAGCTGGTTGATTGAGCTGGGGCGGCACTTCCCAGAATCTATATAAGCAGGATGTCCGCACGCCTCCTTTGCTAGAGTGTCTGTGTCTAGCTTTCAAGACTATAGCCAAGATATCTGTAGTCAGGTTTTGTATGACTTTCTATCTTCTTATTGTTGGAGTTTCTTCTCCTTTTTCTATCTCGCTTTGCTTCCGTGGTTCGGACTATTATACGTCCTTTGGAAGCCTTGAGTACTTGCGTTTGGTCTATATTATTCTCTGTGTTTGTACTGTGTTTGTGCTACTCTCTTTCTCTCTGTCGTTTTGCTTGGCCTCCGTGTACTCCTGGCCATTACAGAAAGTAATCCAAAATGTACTCTGAATCCTATATCCCCTGTTAGCATTTTTTCAGTGGTGCAGTTTATTTAAAAATGGCACAGAACATATTCAAACCACTTTCAGTTTTAAGAAGAGAAAACATTTCAAATGCAAAACATCTTAAGCAAATCAAGTCACAAACATTGGCACAAAATGGCGTCAATTATCGGCCTAGCGAACAAACGCTAGGTTTTATGAGCTACAATCATTTAGAATCTTCAAAAGACGTACTGACGTTTTTGTCATCATTAACATGGACAGGTAAAGGCCTTATAACTCTTTGATGCAATGAACAACAATGCCAGCTAAAAACAAATTGGCCAGTGGTTCTACTGATTAGTCTTCGCAAATGAGTTAATTAATGTTTGGTTGCTGATTGGAGGTGAAGAAGGACAGTCGCACACTCAAAGCCATGATGCGATAATAATTAATTCATAAAATTACCAACGCTTTGACTGAAGTCTTCTTCAGAGCATTGAGGGATGATTCAATACCCTTCAGAAGACTTATATTGAAACCATTGGTAATTTATCACATTAATTATTACCACATTGTGACTTTGAGTGTGCAACTGCCCTTCTTCACATTCATATTTTTACTACAGCATCTCTGCAACACTGGTGTGGGTTCCTTCTCTCCCCTCATTAGAAAAAGTAAATGGGAACTGGTTTGGAGTAAACATAAATTTACGGTGATATTTCTGAAGGGCTTTTATACTTTCTATGGCATGGCACTGCAGATGGAAGAGATTAAATTTTATGGACCCAGTATTGGATTGATTGTGTTTCTGGTGAAATGCTGGCCCTTATTTTTTTGGAGGTGATGATACAATCTTACAAATTACATTTGCAACACTGGTTCCAAAACTTGCTCCTGGGGCCCCTCTGTGTATGCTAGTTTTAATTTAAACCACAATTGCAATCATATGATTTTTGCAAGCTGTTAATTTGTCTTAATTAGGTTCATTTATATTTACAGCAGTAATTTCGCCTCTTAAGGCATACTCAGACAGACATGCATACATGCAGTGAAGAAAAAATTCAATATCCACATTTTGATATATTAGTAACAACTGCATAAAAAGAGGGAAAAAAATGTATCCAATCAAAGTAAACAACCAATGGGTTCCAAATTGGATAAACAGTGGACACACGGTCGGAAAAACTAACATTTTATTAGGTAAGCAAACAACAGAGTCAAACCTGTTTTGTGTTGTGTTTTTGTCATTAAGTGTAAGCAAGTTATTTTGAAAGAACTCTAAACACTGTGTTCACCAACCTAATTCGGAGTTTTCTCAGTGTATAATTTGATTTGTTTTAAAATGTTGTTACCTTAAATCCCCTGCTACATGGGGGGGGGGATGTGGATATTTCTACTAAAATTTGGCTTAAGACAGCAAATAACTGCTTTAAACACAAAATTCACCTAATTAGGACAAACTAACAGCTTATTAAAATCCTATGATTGCAACTATGGTTGGAACGAAAACTAGGGCCTCTATCTTACTAGGGCTGAAGGGCGCAAAACTTAACGCAAGTGTCTTTGCTACTTTACGACCAACGAAAATACCAATTTCCCGTCCAGCATCCAGTGTCCACGCTACGTAAATAGCCAATTCATTTGCGCCAAATTGAGTGCCCATGGGCATACTGGTCATAAAATGAGGTGTGGTCAGGCGCAATGCTGGCCTGTTGCTATCTTGAGGTAGCACAAAGGTCTTGCATGATTGACCAAGAAAAACCTGGTCTACAGTCAATAGTCAGTTGTTAACTGCAAATTTAAGGGTGCATTCTTAAGATAGTGTTATGCACTTTTGTCGGCTAGAGCACAATGTGCATACCCTCTGCTTGTTGCATCCTACACAGGGACGAACTGCAGCACCCACACAAGCAATAATTATAACTCAAACAATAAATTACAATGTAAAAGATTCTTGTCAAGATATTTAAAAAACACATGCCAGAATGGTGAGTGTGATCGCTGTACCTACCCATGTCAGAGCCTGCTGTGATTCAGGCTATTTTAATCGTAAGGGAATCTATTGTATCAGGTAATTTGTGATTCATCATGTGAGGTTATGCACATAGGTATTCACAGATTATTCTGGATAAAGCCACAACTCTTTAATACCGGTGAATTTGTAATTCATGCTGTCTCATGTAATGTCTGAATAGTGTATGGATTTTCATTCTATCACACAAAACTCAAACTGTAACTGAATGAATGTTTGAAATGTTGAAAATGCACTTCAGAAGTTTGGATAATTCCTACATGGGTAGACCCGTTATCTGCAATTATCTGAAAAACTAATTTTGAATCCGACCTGATCCATTAATACAATGCCTGCTGTTCCATTTCCATTACCATATCAAAATCCGCCACTTCATTTGGAAATGGATTTATTATTTACAATTTGGCTGCCAAACGAAGTAGCCAAAAAAAAGTGGGGCTTTTAAGCAACAGAAAAAGCAATGGATGACATTGTCAGTGGTGGACAAAGTATGCAACTTCATTACTTGAGTCAAAGTATAGATACTCCTGGTCAAATATTACTCCAATACAAGTGAAAGTTGTGCAGTCAGATTATTACTTGAACTAAAATACTGGAGTACTTGCTTTTAAAAATACTTAAGTATTCAATGTACTTTTCAAAAATCTCAAAACGTATTTTTGCAGTACATGAGTGCAGTAAAGAATGCATGGGTGTACATTTGGCTATATTATGTTTATAGCTCACATGCCACAGATTTGCAGCTCCAAAATAATTGGAACAATAATAGAACAACCCAAAATTGGTCACTGGAGAAAATGTCAGCTGGGCTTCCATTAAGAAAACATTCAAAATTTTTAAAACGCCATATAAAGTAATTTGAACAACAACCGACAGAACAAAACTAGAGCTAAGGGAAAGAATTCCGTATTCAACCTCCACCAATATCAAATTTAATCAGTACTTTCTCTGCTTACCTTGATATTTGAGTACCCAGGAAACATTTGGGTCCGTAAAAATGACAAGCGTACATCCAGTCAAGAAAATTTAGAATTTAATTTCTAGTGCTGCTACGTGATAATACCATGTAACAGTGGCGGCCGTGTTACTGATGACGCTTGGGGTTGCTAGGGTGCAGCATATGCATTTGCGATATTAAATATTAATAAAAATTCTAAACCCCCCCTGACTAATAACCCCCCCCATAATATTCTCGTGCCCCTTTTTTAAATCGTTCTGGTAAATAAAAAGCCAAAAAAAGTGGCGATTGGATATAACATTCTTTCCCAGCAAAGGTACTATAAGCACAGGCAACTTGGTTTAAGATGTTCATGGAATAAAATAGATGCTCATACCGCGACATGCTTTCTCAGGTTGAACGGCAAATTCTTGTAGGCTGTGATGAAATTTGTGTGCGGTAAACGGAGCGAGCATTCAAAACAATATGAATCATTCTTCATTTCAAAAACCTCAAACACGGGCTTGAGTTATGGCCATGGCTGCTCAGGGGGAGGAATTTCATCGTTCTCTGCCGTAGCCATCAGACTTGCATGCATAACACCACAAAATGTGCTACCTAATGTGAGTGAGGTTTGGTATACGTTCAGCCATGGAGATGCCCGATGTACAGGTACGGCAATACCACTAAAACAAACCACAAGCGAAACTACGGGAACATAGGCAATGTTGTCTTTTGAATTTTAGGAGGAAAAAATTCATCAGCTGACTCCAGAGCAAAAGTAATGAGAAACGAGAACATCCATAGAAATGTAGTGGAGTCAAAAGTACTATATTTGCCTTTCAAATAAAGTGGAGTAAAAGTAATAATTTTCCCCAAAAAGTTATACTCAAGTAAAGTACAAATACTCAAAAAATGTACTTAAGTACAGTACTTAAGTAGATTTACTTTGTTACTGTCCACCCCTGGACATTGTCGTCACTGTCCATAATTAAAAAATCAAAATTTCTTCCATATATCCAACTCGAACTTCAAACATAAGAAAAGCGGAAACAAGTTCTTTTCTATCCTGTTGGATATTTTTCAAGGGGTTACGGGTCGTAATCAAAATAACATTAGTTTAGTTTCATTCTTGCTAGCTGTTTTTCTAACTTATGTTAATTTCTCTTGGTTGTTCCCCACCAGTGCATATTTATTTATTTGTTTTTTTGTGTTTACTGGCGACCCTGAGTTAAAAACTTTTTTAGTTTGCTTGTTTTATGCACAAGTTGTAATGTAATGTAAAGTTAAACTGCAGCCCTGAGGATTCACTGTTATGATTTTTAACATCTGGATATGATTAAGATCATTTTCAGCAATATTTAAAAAATATTTTTATTATGTTATTGGGGATCAATTCGATCAGGTTTCCATACTTTAAGCAATGGTTTGCTCGTGCGCTTTCACTTTGCGCACGAGCAGCCCTCATTCTCCAGCCATGAAGAGTTTTTTTTCCCCTGCTACTCAGAAAATCCATCCTTATGATAGCTGTTCGCAAAGATACAAGTCCTTTTGGCTTTTAAAGGGAATGGGAGATGATTCAATCAATCAATCACTCTGATTGACTTATCCCATGTTTCGCCCAAAACACACCTATGATTAATTGAGAGATTAAATCCAACCCCTTTGCAATGAGCGCCCTACTATGTGTCCAGATAAACTGCAGTTTAACTAGCAAAAATGGATTTGGACATGCCCTAAATGCACTTGCGCCACATGCTTCAGACCGAGTGCTTAGATCGTTAAAATAGGGCCCTAGCATACACAGGGAGGCCCCAGGACCAAGTTGGGAACCACTGGCCTATAAGAAGCACAAAATACTGCAATTAAGATTCTAGATAACTCTTTTGGAAAAATAGGGAAAAAATATCCACCAACACAGGAACAATTGGTGTCCTCAATTCCCCTAGACAATTGCTATGAGGGCTATTTAAAGGAAACATGATGCAATGCAGTGGTAAAACACACACGTGTCCAGACTTTACTGGAACGTGTTGCTGGCATAAAATACAGGTCAAGGTTGATTTGAAAATTGCTGTTTTTGTTTTGTTTTGTTTTTTATACATTCTCCATATGTCTCCTGCTAAAATTTTTTTTACATATTTTGGTAATTTGGTAGCACAGGATTTTTTTATAGTTTATGAAAGCACACTTTCTCAGCTTTCAAATCATGTTTCATGCATTGCAGTCTGCAAATGTATGAGGGAATGTATGCTTTTTTAAATGATGGTACATTTTGAAACACTTTTCTGATAGAACAGGTCTGAATGAATGTCACAGATTGAAATCACAGACTGAAAAAAATAATGGGCATGAACATGAATAGTATTTTGTTATCTCCACCCTAAATCACTCATATACAAGAAAATATTTCACTGGGTATCAGCTGTAATGGAGTTGTTTTTCTTACTTTTGTAAACCCACCCCTCAGTTTAATGCTGCAACTTCTGAATGTACAATCAAACCCCTTCAAGCACATCGCATCAGAAACACCTTTATTCTCTGTCAAAACTCAAGCTCTTCTTTCTCAACAGAGGATAATATCCTTATTTATGCAGAGGAGACTGGTGACTCTCACATATCTTGGTCACTACATGTCTGAAAGCACACAAGTCTCTATTGTGGATTTAGCACAAAAGGATGCTCTGGCAAGATGCACATTTTATTCACTTTATTGATGCAAGTTCTGTAATGATCAAGAAAACGTTTGAATAAAAATTATATGTCAATAATGACCATGACTAATCCTGTTCTACATGCTCTCATTGCCCTTCAAGGGAAAAGCAAGAAAGCTTGCAAACCTGGTAGCATATGACATGACTTTAGATGTGATGGTGAATTCATACTCATTTCTGAACCAAATATTAATGTCTTCATCCATATTACCTGGTACACAGACAGAGTGGTCTATTTTATTATCTTTTTTTTGGCCCCTGGGGTTCTCTGTGCATGAAGCTCTTTTTTGAATTCTGGATGTACACTGAACAAAAATATAAACGCCCCATGTCAAATATTGATGCCACATGGAGTTAACAACTCTAAGTGAGCATATGCTGATTTTTAAGTGTACAATAGGGATATTTCTCTTGATTTGTGTACCATTTTTTAATCCATCTCTCTGTCAGTGAGCATTTGCTCAGTGATGCAGTGATTTCACTCAGTACATGGGTGTGGCATTTCCAGACAGTGATCAGACAGAATGAGCAGTACCAAGACACTCCTTATACTGGGGACAATAAAAGGCCACCCCAAAATGTCAAATTTTGTCAAAAGTCATCATGCCTCAGATGTCTCAGGTCATGCAGGAACGTGCTATTGGCATGCTGGATGCAGGGATGTCCACCAGAGCGGTCTGCATGCAGTTCCTTGAAGCAGAGCATTCCAGTTCTGGACTGGCCTGCGTATTCGCTGGACATGTCGCCCATACAGCATCTTTGGGATGTTCTGGATCGACGTGTCCGCGACCGTGTTCCAGTTCCGGATAATGTGCGCCAGCTCCGTGTGGCCCTCCGGGAAGAATGGAATAACATTCCACAGGCCACGATAGACAACCTGATCAACTCCATGCGAAGGAGGTGTGTTGCTCTGAGAGACGAAAATGGTGGACACAATATATTGAACATTCAGTTTCTTCAACCTGACCCCCAACATGTTCAAAGGATTGTCACTCTGTTGCAGATGCCAATATCAAGATGTAATGGACGGTGATCTGAAGATTAGTCATTAACAAAAATGAATTTTGATTTGCTTCATATATTGCATAACCCTAATGTTAACAAAAACTCAAAAATTTGACATGGGGCATTTATATTTTTTTTCAGTGTAATATCTTCATTTAAAATTTTTGTTTCCTGTACCTCTTCACTAATTATTTAAATTGCAGCAACCATACTGTGAAACTTTCCATATGCGCTTCTTTTTTTAGCTGACATACCTCAAATAAAGTGTTTACTGTTCTTGAACCAATTTGAATACAGGGATAATTATGATCTAGTCTCAAAAATGAACCATGAAAACAAAATTGGAAATAAAAGGCTTTTTTTTTCTTGTCCAGCTGAAAAAGATTACACATTTTGCTCTGGGCCATGGCCCAGTGACCACAACCATCGGCCTGGAATCTCAATTGAGCCACAGCCACCAGTCTGGCTCAAATATTATCATAACAGAACCGGAAATAAATATTTTATGGAGACTCCTAATCTTCCAGGCTTCCTCACTGCTGTCACAATGGGTCAAAAGTTCAAAAATCTGCCGTGAAAAATATTTTTACAATCTCTTTCTCCATCTTGAATCACCATGTAGGCCACTCTTTCCGATTCCAAACAGTAATTTAAACTCCACGTGTGAAATTCAGTAGTTGTAAAACCCCTTTCCTTCATTGCGCCATGATTCTTTTGGCAAAAAAAAGAAAAAAAATTTCACACAGTACATCACTGTAAGCATTCATCTGCAATCATCTGGCTATTAATTCTGACTGTATTCATTAAGTTCCAGGCCATTGACTGTCCATGTGAACTAAATACTGTTGATGAATCTCAAATTTTGTGTGAGGGCTGATTGGTTAAAATCTGTTGCTGCTCAGTGACATCAGCCAGTAATAGCTAGTGGGAGGGCTAATTTTGTTCCAGAGGGCTACTGTACAATGCAGTACTTTACAGACTGTCAAGTGGAGTTTATCGCAAAGAATCCAAAGATATACAACTACTCTCGATACGTGAAAGTAAACTTGGGCAGTTATTTGGTGATGTTTGCTCAAATTAGCTCATTTTGTTGAATCAAAACTGTGAAGGATTTTGACTGAAACCTATCTGACTAACCCCAATTCCAAAAAGAAAAGTTGAAACATCACAGGACATGGCAATAAAATAAAAAAGGACTGATTTGAGAGGTCCACTTGACTATGTTGATGACAGGACATCTAAACATTAATCCATGTTCCAATGTGTGAATTTAATTGCTCATTGAAAATATACAACGTGATCACTGCAAACGCATGCAAAAAAGTCGGCGCAGTTGACTAATTACCCCCTTGTAATATCACCTTGTCTTTAAATCACACTCATTAAGCGTTTGGGCACTGAAGTCTAGCAGGAAAAATTTTCCCTCAATCCCCCACTATGCAGGTCTTCAGCTGTGCAATAGTAAGGGGCCTTCATTGCTCTATATTTTGTTTCATTATACGCCATAAATTCTCAATCGGAGTCAGTGGAGGACTGCAGGGGAGCCAATGTAGCACCTTGAGCAGCCCCATGCTCAGTGGGGGCTGCAGCATTTTGTGCACTGCACTGCGAGGCTGCCATGGGACAGTGGCTTGCCAGTGCTGTTACTGTCCTGTTCCACTAGGGGACTGGCTCAATGCATGGAGCCACTGTTTCAGGGCACTCGCTGCTCTAATACTCATGCACATCTTTCTGCATTAATGTTGCCATCACAAATCTGCAAATCACGCATGCAGTGTGAACTGACACACTGCCATACCATGACAGATGCTGGTTTTTCAGACCTGACATTTGGAAATAGCTTGTGTTGTCCTTATCCTCATTGGTCCAAAGAACATGAAGGCTCGCTTTTTTCCAAAAAACCATTAAATATGTTGACTGGTTGCACCACAAAACATGCTTCCTCTATGCAAATATGTACACATTTCAATCAGCTGTTTCTTTGTTTTCATTTAAACTGTTATGAAGTGCCAGTTTGATTGCCTGCTTCCAAGATATACCAAAAGTTAACTCTGAAGATCCAGAATAGTTTATCTTTTTCTGAAAGTGTAGCCTACTTAGGCAGATGAATAAAAAAAATTTTATTCTATTTATTTTTTAATCTCCATAACATTGCAATTAAAAGGAAGCAGTGTGCTTAACTGCCAATGCATTTGGCATTGACGATATAGAGTATGACGGCACTCCATCTCGTGTGATAATGCTTAAAAAAGCAGAGCAGAGCACCATCATTTTTGAAAACCAGAAGAAAGAATTTGAAATTTCTCCACTTTCCATCATGCTTTTCACTTTCAATTAGCGATTTTTCTCCACAAAGATTGTTTTTCTTTCAAAAATGGAAAAACAAAGCAATTTTTGGGCACATAAAACAAATGGACAGATCAAAGATCCGGGAGTGCAGAGGAATGCTGGAAACTGCCTTGATCCCTCAAGTTTCCAAGGAAACAGGACGAGACCCCACAGAGTCCGTAATTACCTTTAACTCATCGCCTCAGGGGCCCGAGGGTTTAGGGCCAATGCAAATGCAGGCTGAGATAATCAGGGAGCACATTCTTCACTGCGATTACCCAACAGATATGACACCTCTCCTAGCTCCCTTAATTACTGAATTTGGCCTGATATGGGCTAACACAGCACTGGGTAGATGCAATTAGAGACAAAGGGAGAGGCAGACAGCTGTGGGCTCAAATGATGAAATGCTGTAAAAGGGACGCTTACTTGTTTCAAAGGCTTCTTTTAAATTCACACAGGTGGTGAAGCCTCCCTGCTGTTACCCTGACCTTAATCTGTGAAGTCATAGGACTTTACAAAGCCATGAAATGCACAGTCTTTTATTCACATGTAGATTCGCCTTTTGCCAAGTCACGTGATTACAGATTTTCCATTTTTTATAATGCTTGGGAACCTTGTGTGTGAATATGAAAGCTTTGGGTTGGGTCAAATTTGAAATGTGATGCATAATAGTTACGATAAGTCAGAGAATGTAGGTTGTTAGCCATGGGTAAAATGATGCTGGGGCCAACAAGATGTTAGATCCTACTTTAGGGTTTCTTGAGTCACCATGGCTGCCAGAAAAAAAAAAGAGTTATATTTGCCTGTTTTAAGATACATCATTGAAGAATTACAAAAGAAAAAAGTGCTACCTGTATCATTGAACACATATATCTTTATGCAGCTGGAACAAAATTCATGATTGAACTCAATGACTTACATGAAAATGTGTTCCGGAAACACCTTAATTTGTTTCCCAGTGAGCCATTATGAGATTGCTCACTTAAATCTTAATTTGTAACTAAGTTGTAACAAAGCAATTTTTTTAAAATAGCAGCTCCGTTGAATAAAAAATGTAAATTAATTTCCAAGTGGTACCTTTTTCAATAATCAAATTTTGACATATTAATAAGAATATTCATCGTTTAGGCTTTCTTTCATCAGGGTTGAATTTTTACAAAACCAAAAAAGTTGGTGGTGGCTAGAGGCTCACTTACTGTACTGTAGATTGAGCCCCCTAAAATCATCTTCAAACCATCACCAGCAATGCAATTTATATGCAATGCTCCATTGGCTTCCTACATGTTACAGTGACATGAATTGTAAGGCAAAATTGAGTTAGGCCTGAACTGATAAAGTTCACATTTCAAGTTTTTTCTGTGCAAAAACAAAAAACAAAAAAAAAATTCTTGTTATGATTCAGGCAAGGAACCAGATGCAGAGTCAGAGTACAATCCAATGAGGGTGTTTATTAATAGGAACACAATAATGACAGGATGGGACAGGGCTCAGAGAAGAATGGGCACAGTTCATTTCAGATGGAAGATGGGCTTAGGTAAGGGGCGTGTCTGTGCCCAGCCAGTGGCGTCACGAGGCAGAAGCCAGATGGTGATCACCAGAATGGCAGGACTGAAGAGTTCAGCAGGAACTCAGGCCCAGTTCTGCAGATTGCTAAGGGCTGGTGAGGTGTTCCTTATAAACAGGCCAGAGGAAAAAACTGACGAGGCAGGTTAACAGGATGCGGTCCCAATCCTGGAGACTGGGGAATAGGCTTGGGAGCTTGTTCTTATTAACCCCTTAAGCCCTGAGCCTCTGGCTTGAAAATGACGTGCCTAAAATGAAATGACTATATCTCTGCAATGGATTGGTCGATTAGAATAATCTTGGTGTCATAATAAATTTAACACCTTGGGGATTTTTGTCATGGTGCAAAAATCAGTGTATGTGTCACTGAGTCAGAGTAAATGAAGATGGAACACTGCATAAATGAAACATCTTTTTTGCACCAAACCAAGTTTTACTTTTATCTGTCTTAAAATTATTCACTTGCAGTCTGAAACCTCTAAAAAATTACAGCACAGAATCTCACCATTATCTGTGTCAAAGTTTATACTAACCAAGTAAATCAGAGCAAAATTGGAGAGGTTTTAGTTCGGGAATGTCTAGGCAGCCTCTCCAAACTGACACTGTGGGCTCTAAATTCGTTGACCAGGCGCAGGCGTGGCGAATGGGGGAAGTGCTGCGCCAAGGGGGTATATCCAGACGTATTTTGCAATTTCGTGCCTGGCGCAAGTACTCCTCTGTCCCGCCTCTGTCCCTCCTGCCGGTGCAAGTGGCAAAGAGAGAGGAGGGAAGGTGTGAGTGGGTTTAACACAGCCGAGTCAAATCTTCACCAATCAAATGAGCTCCTCTCCTGACCTTTAAAATGTTGGAATAAAGTAGCCCCTGTCCTATGTCTGCATGATGCGTTAATGTTGCATTTTACTTTGCTGCCTCAGGCATGTTTTCTGCACCGCTTACGTCTACATTAAGCATTACGAATATGAGTTAGCTGGCTAGCTAGGGCATTCACGAATTATTACCATTAGCGAACTTGAATGGAATTTAAAATGAAACTACATCAGATCATTCTAACTTATGAAGTTGGAATGAAATACGACGGTTGCTCATTTATTTCTTCTGCCTGCATCATTGGGAAGAGAAAAGATGGACAGCGTGTTCCTATTATTACACCGTGTTGCTGCTTAAAATTTTGGGATTAACATGCATGGACAACAATGCAAGATACGCTACACATTTATTTTCAATATGTGATGTTAACTCAGTACGGGATCATAGCAATCAGGCTGTATTCCCTTCCCCCAGTAAAAACGATAAAACCTAAGTGACAATAAAAGTAGTATTAAGCCGCTTGCACACTGGACGCGAAACAAATTTTACGAACAAATGATTACATTCAAAGTCAATCCAAAGATGCGTCTTTGCATTGACTTTGAATGTAATCAGTCGTGCGAAAAATTCGTTTCGCGTCCAGTGTGCAAGCGGCTTTACTGAGCATAGAATGCAAGCATATATATGGACCAGGCTCATGAAATGTGTGCCACCCCCAAATGTGTCCGCAGGCTAGCAAATCTTATATTTTGCTTAGATCATTCCAGAACCACCATGAATGGATAGAGCTCCCCAAGAGCAACTTGGAACACCCCACTTTTTGTCGGTCTGCGATAAATATTTCCCTGTCTTTTTTTTGCCCTTAAAGTTGGAAAAGTGGCCAAAAATGGCACTTTTTGATGTTCACGTAAAAAAGTGAAATAGTTCACTTTTTGTTTTTTATATTTTAAGTGTGTTCTCTTTTTTTTTTTTTTTTTTTTCTGTGCATAATAGACTTGTGTAGGCTATGTCTGACAGTTGGCATACGTCCCTATCGTCGTTTTTTGTATTGCGGTGACATTTAATTAATTGTCCACAAGGTACTGGTTTCTGACTTAGATTTTACATTTAGCATTCTAGAAAAATAAAAAAAGGTCCCTACACCCTAATAATCCTTCAGGATGAAGCAAATATATGGTGCATTAGGCAAAAAAAAAACAAAAACTCCAACCTACAGGGATTGAGTGGGATTTTTGTGTCCCCAAAAAAATGACCTTTTTAAGAAAAGTTTCTGACTTAGATGTATTTTTAAAAAACTGTAAAAGATATAGCCAAATGCAATTCAGGTATCGTTGTTGGCCTAAATCAAAGTGGAAATCACTGTTTAAATCAATTATTTATTGAACAACGACATAGCTACAGCGCGCGAAGCATTTTGCTCGGTTTCTGCCTTAGATTTTTAAGTCAGAAACCCGGGCATCTCAGGCAGAAACCGGGCTTATTCGGCCAAATGTGGCCCCAGTCGTTACAAAGGTGGTCAGGGACATGATATTCTATGTTGCTTTGATACGTTAACATGTATTTAAGCCGATTTCATCGAAAATACAACCCCAATTCCAAAATAGTTGGGACAAAGTGTAAATTGTGAATAAAATCAAAATGCAATGACTTTCAAATCACACCAGCCAGTATTTTATTCACAATAGAACAGAGATAACATAGCAAATGTTGAAACTGATAAATTTTACAATTTTATCCACATAATCAGCTCATTTTTTGCATAAAAATGTAAAATGTCTCAGTTTCAACTTTTGAAATGTTATCAATGTTCTATTGTAAATAACATATTGGCTCATGTGATGTAAAAGTCATTGCATTTTGATTTTATTCACAATTTACACTTCATCCCAACTATTTCGGAATTGGGGTTGTATAACGATGGCATCGGTCGGAGGCCAGACATCGGACCGATCGGCCCACGCTCTCAGTCAGAAACCGGGATCTCAGGCAGAAACTGACGCAGGGCGTGGGCAGCCGCTGTGGCCGCAATCGGTGGCCAATCAGTCATAAACTTGGTCAAATAACATGCATGGGTGGTCGGGCACATGATATATTGTGTTTTCTAAACTTGTCGACTTGTATTTTTGAAGATTTAATCGAAAAATATCGGCGGCGTCAGCCCACGCTCTCAGTCAGAAACCGGGATCACAGGCAGAAACTGACGTGGGGCGTGGCGGCCGCTGTGGCCGCAATCCGTGGCCAATCAGTCATAAACTTGTTCAAATAACATGCATAGGTGGTCAGGGACACCAGACAACACCTACAACAAAATAATAATAACTAAAAGACAGAAACATGCAATCATCATAAAAAACTCCCGGGGCTCAGGCTAGGGAACCTAGGACCCAAAATTAAAAAAAAAAAACTGTCAAGCAGCCTGTCCACCAGCCTACAAGTGGCATCTTCCATTGGTAAGTGATCAATTACCTACTTAAGACTCTTATTCTATCTATTAGTTAAATATTATGGCAATAGCAAGTCAGTCGGGTTGAGTTTGGTACACTTTGACGGGTTTCTGACTTAGTCGCGGTTTCTGACTTTGATTCGGTTTCTAACCGATATACCGATATTTTGAGCTAATAGACACCTGTTCTGGCTTGGTATTGCCTAGGCTACATACGTTTAAGCCATAAGGAGTGTTTGTAGGAGTTTTTGAGTTTTGATATAGGTTTTTATAACATTTTTCAGGTATTTGCAGACCAGAATTTCCCTTTTTTCAGCAGCGACGAGTTCCTGAGGGAAAAAAATCACTGTAGGGTTTCTAATTTCAGGTGATATACCTCTGGACATCACTTATACACAATTATAACACTGATTGGAGGCTTAAATAACTTTATTATCACTAGTTATAGGCCTCTGGATGGATTATAGGCAAACAGTAGGTTTTCGTGTTTCTGACTTTTCGTGTTTCTGACGAGCAAGGGTATAGGGAAATGCGTATAACTCACCAAATATTCCACCAATGACCATGATATTTGGTATTCAGAGAGTAGACATATACCTTTATCACATACAATTACCACTGAGAGCATAGGGTTGCCTGAATTAATTTTACACATTGTGTTAGAGAGCAGTTTGCACTCACAAGAGCAATTTTGCAGCCACATTAAAAAACGTGCCCGACTTCAGGGCCATGGCAGGGTTGACAATCCCAACAGCATATTACCTATATACCATTTTTCCATCAGCTATACTATCCTTCTATACATATCAGGGCATTTTGAGAAGATATAGCTATATCTATGCATGTATGAGGCTTTAGAAGATATGCATGTCTTGAAACTAAGGCAGAAACCTGGCCCAAAAAAATGAGTTGAGGGACCCAACTTTGACCAGGTACCACAAAAAAGTGGTACGGCACGGCTTTGGAATATGATCCCACAACACCTATAGATTAAAAAACCACTCACAGCTAAGCTCTATGGATACTTTCATTATTTTTCAGTACCCGGGGGGGGAGTGGCGCACATTTCGTGAGCCTGGCTCATATATATGCACTGCCTGCTGCCGAGGCAGTTTGTGGTTTGCTGAGAAAGATGTAAAGTCGTTAGTTTGCATTACGCGCGCCAACCGCCTTTGATCTGACATCTGGACAATCGATATAGATACTATAATTTATGTCCTGATTTAGATAGTTACATTAAATAGTGGTTGCTATATGTTCTTAATGGAATCTACTTTCTACACTTTAACCAATAAAAAATAAATACTAAAAAAAAATAGTGGTTGCTGTAATTATTTATTGCATTGAAATGTGCCTGACATTCTGGTAACCTGCCTGTGAGGTTTCGGTGACATGTGCGCACTGTGTGGCGGTCAGCCAAATTACCACTGCACAGAAAGTAAACCAGGTTGGAGCTGGCAAGCTCTCTGCGCACTTTCAGCAGAGCCTTTATCCACAAAATTGTCACTGTGTCATGATGAATATGTGACACCTCCCCCTACTACGCCGCCACACCCATCTCGGCGCGCGTCCGTCTACCAAATTGCCAAAGTGGCTGCACACGGTGTTGCACCGCGCGAAATTACCACTGCGCGGGCTGCACTGGACGAAATTACCACTGCGTGGGCTGCGCCACCCTGCACAGCGCCAAGAAATTAGAGCCCTGTGTGTCGTTTCATATTTTCAGTTACCAAACTGTAAAACTCATTTAATTTCTCGTATATGTCACTACAGGTATACATTCCATCCAAACACAACCACTTTTTAATTCTTAGAATTTTTAAATTTTTTTATTATTATTATTTCTGCCAGTCCTGTAGCATATACAATTTCCCATTCAAAGATAATGCATACAAAGAAAATGAAGTTTGACTCCACTGGAGCAGATTTATTTAAAAAAAAGCAAATAAATAAAATCATAAGTAAAAAGAGGTAAGCCAAAAAAATGGAAAAAAGTAAAAAGAACAAAAACCCCAATAATTATTCATACAAGTAAAATGCGATGAAGACCTAAAAAACAAATGTGACGCTAGTGGAAATTGAACCCTGGTCGCCTGAGATGCAGCGCTTCATCCTAACCACAAGGCTACATCAGCTGACTATCACTACAAAGTCAAATCGCCAATATAAAGAATGAGTCAAGAAAACACGTTACTTACCCCACTTGTACTGTTGTGCTTGCAGTACTCACGTGCAATGGCACAAACATTCCGTCAGAGAACGACTTTGAAAACGACTGTCGAATATTTAGCGGATAATTATACCGAAAATACGCAAACAAACCAGTTAAGCATTTATATGTCGCGCTATTTAAGTACATGTGAATGGACTCAGTTTGACGCACTGGGAACGCAAGGCTCTCGCTCAGGCTAGGTTTGTGCGATTAAGGTGGTTTAGGGCTCTTTGGAAACGTCAGAGCCCGTGGCATCAAGTGACTACTGGCAAAGTCCTACTGACAGCATCACAAGCCAATCACAGAGGGGAAAATGCATTGCAAGCAAGCTGAATGCTGAGGAGCTGAGATCTTTGAAGCTATGCCCCGGAAAAAAAAAACATGCTTGTAGACTGGAAGATCTAGTTTCGTTATAACACGGACACATTGGGCTAACAATAGCAAGCGCAGATTTACCCTCAAACAGTTTTTTATTACAAAATATCAAAGGTAAGAAACATTTTTTGCTCATCTCTGTAGACTGTAAAGTATATCGTCCCATGAATAACAAAAGGTCGCAAGTGACATTCCTGATGAAACCTGTTTTTCTACACCACGAAGTACTGCAGCGGTGCCCCCTTTAGTTGGCAAACAAAGGTAGCAAGTCACTTGATAAAGTACTTGGAAAGCAGTGACCATCACATGGTAGCAAGTGTAACTATGCTTAGATGATGCTTAACACGAGGTCATAAGTGCACACCGTAGAGAAACACAAGGTCGCAAGTGACATCTGGGCGTGCACAATGGACGTCTTCCTGTTTACCCTGAGGAGGAAGCATGGCTTCAAGCAGAAAGTAAAGACTCACTTTAAGCCAGGTTATGGCTGCAATCAATGCTGCAGACTCAATGTCTGAAGAAATCCTTTCATCTGAAGAAGACTACAATCCGTCCCATGAATAACACAAGGTCGCAAGTTACATTGTGTTACTTTTGTGTAAATTCAGTTTGAAACTTTGAGGAACTGTGGAAAATCAGCCATTGAAGGAAATCACCCACATATTCATTTTTGTCACATTAGTTCTAAAGGGAGTAAAGTTGTATATTCAGTATATGCCCTTGTGCATGGTGCATGATATGCTTGCTGTTCTTTGAGTGTGGAGTCGGTTTAAAATGACAAGGCTTATATCGTTGAATTCTGTGGACTTTCCTCTTTCATTTGAAGTAGAATTTGTATGCATAGGACAAATTCAGTAGAAATGCTAGTGACTCAGTGCTAATATGATTTTATCCTATGTTTTGCTACATGATTATTTACTTACTTGGTGCTTGAATTGTGTTCGGTTGAGGTAAAAATGGTCAACATGAGCTCTTTGCTGAGTTTCTTCGCATAAAGTGGATAAGCTGCATAACGATGTTGCAATTAGGAAACATGCTGTATTTATTATGCGTAACAACCGCCCCCGGTACCAGCTTCTGTAACCCCTTGAGCAGCAGCATGCTGTCAGATGTTCAGAGGGCCCTCAGTAACCTCACCCTTCACCGCCGTTTTAAGGCCGTTCACTGTTAAAGTTCACCTGATTAACAATCAAACAATTTATCGACTGAGAGACCAAGACCAATACATGACCTATAATAAGAAATGATAATGAAAAACTGACTGTCTATTGCTAGGGGTGTGCCACATGACGATATTAGACCGTGATCGATTAGAATGTGTCCACAATCCGTCATTACATGGAGACCGTTTGCATCGTGTGTCAGTGCACATTCTATCTGTTGCAGCTCCAGGCTCATACGCTGCGGTGTAGCTCCCTCGCGCTCCCCCTCTTCTCAAAATATAAAAAAAAGATTTGATCTGCTAATTGACCGACTGACAGCTTGCCAACTTATCAGACTTATGAAAATGTCCTCTTACGTGACTGCGTGTGTGTGTTCATGATATTTTGTGATTGGGTGTCTTTTTTTGGGGGGGGGCAGCGGCGGATATTTGGGCAGGTACTGGGCAATATTCCTCTAGAGGCAGTATGGAGTGTCGCCTACGGTGTGCCAAAATCAAATGCGATCAGCCGCACAATGCAAGATTGCCAACATTTCTAAACTTAAGCAATCGTCACTTTCAAACTTCATAGATAAAAGAATCCGAACGGAACCATCTCAAACATCAGTTGCTGTCGAAGCAGCATCAATGAGCTTTCATTAGGGATGACAAGGGTGAATTCTAAAATTATTTTACGAACAGCTAGCTAGCAAGTAGCTAGAAAAATTCGGGCGTTGGGGGAGTGTGCTGCTGGGCCTACCCGGCAAGCTAATTTACGAACGTGGCCCCCCATCTCCAGGTATCAGGGGATTGTTTGCAAGATAAACCAGTAGCCTAGAAGATAATATAAATACTTGTTGTTCTATTTCCTGTTGTGTAATCAAAATGCTTATTTTTGGTCCACTTATTTCATTCCGCTCTGCAGAATGCGATAGTGGCTTTAGACCGATGGACCTAACCATATCGACACCCCGTTCATGCCTTTATACTTAATAATTCATGTGGGTCAGCGCAGATGATTGTCAGACAAAGACCTCTACGCAGGTCCGGGAATTTCCCGAGCCCTGTGTTAAATACATTGTACTTGGCTGCTGCCTATCGCTCATCAGCAAGCGCAAGAACTGGCTAAAGTAGCCAAAGTCACAACCGACAACCCAGACCCACTTTGACTAAATTGGTTTTTGAAAATTAGATTTAGGCTATAGAACGTAATAGCGTTAGCGACCAAATATAAGCAAGTGACAGTGAAGTAATCCGTTCTCAAGAGTGGTTACCGTGCCATGATGCATTGACTGAATTGAAACGATAGGTTGGTGTTAATTACAGCGAGCTTCAGAAGTTGCTGTTAATCAAATATTAACATTAGCTTTCACCGAGAGGCTCTGCGATGTCAGAGCGTGGCTATATTTCTGAATGATAACCCCAGCGGGTTGTGCATTTGATGGAATATTATAAATAAGATGTGTTGCCACGCTTTATTATTGGCGTGATGGCTTCAAAAACAACTCTTAGTTTGCTGAATTCATGTGCCTAATTTCTCATCATAATCAAGTTGACCTTTCTATTGTTGGCTAACGTTAATGTACAGAATGAGTATGGCAGTCGGTTGAGAACAATAACTAAACCTGAAACTCGTCAGTTATAAACTGATGATAGGAGTAAGATCAGCAAAGCTTCACTGGGGATGCACATAAAATTTTCGGAGTAATGTAACGGATTCTACAGAATGGGTGTTTGTGGCACTATCCTGCAACACAGAGTTGTTGTGACATCATATGCTTTCAAAGTGCAAGATTACGGGCGCATCTCTATCATTAATTATTGACTACTGCACGTTCAAATTCTGTGATTTTATTTCACCCTTATTCTTCTTGAATTGATTTAGGCCTAATTAAATATTGTGCAATATGGTGGCTTAAAAGTACAAGTTTACGGACCATACATACATTTACGACAAAATGTTCATATTTTCTTTGTTTGGTAAAAAGCCACAAAGTTGGTTGGGACTTTCGTCGCGCGCTCCCGAACTTCTAAAAAATTGCAGTACAACCCTGCTCATTCTCGCAACCATTTTTTTTCTCAACCAAATCAGTTTGCTTCTCTATTCCCCTAGATACACACAGATAAACCATTCACAGAAAACATGTAGCGCCTTCTTCCGTCCTCCCTCACATGACGAATGAAAGAATCGTGATAAAATCGAGATTGTGATCTTGCCCAAAAAAATTGGGATATGATATTTTTGCCATATCGCCCACCCCTACCTATTGTCTACATTTATATAATTGATATGGTAATTATATATATTGGATGGCATTATAAATGCAGAAATCTAAAACTTTAGCTGACTTCACAGCATTTATTTTCGCCATCCTTACAACTGTCACTCAGCTGTGCAACATGCCTAACAATGCCCCATAGCCGTGACTACTTTCTGAATATAGAATGGATTCTCGTGGTTTATTGCTTAATGAGCCTCGCAAACTAATTTACGCAAATCTGTGCTGTTTCACAAGCTACACGAGTGCAGATATTATAAAGACATATTGATATTTTATGTTGTCATTTATGCTTGGAAGAAAATGCCTCATAATTTTGCGGTGCAATGCATAACAATTTTATCAAAAATTGTTAATGGTTCTACCAATTAGTCTGGGCAACTGTGGCTAATCGGGAGAAGTAAACTGCGAGAGGTTTAGGTTATTAAGCATTTAAAGGTGAAGTTTCCAAAGGTCTTTATTACTGCTGACAGACCGCAACTGCCCTTGAGTAGCCTAATGTCCAGCAGGCGTGAAATAAACTCGCTTCTGCTGTATCGACAGTGAGGATGGGAAAGAAATGGATCCACCTGGATAATGTAAGAACAAAAAGAACTGTTGATGAATACCAGATTGTTGACATCTCATCCTTGAAGGTCAAGTCAGATGTATGGAAGATATTTGGATTAATCATTGACGCTGACCACAATTTCATCATTTTTTGGTTGCTTTGTCTGTCAGCCAAACCAAAAATTATAATAAGCACATTTCAGACAAAATGCGGATTGTGTATTTGATAACAAAACGCTTTATGAAAAATGACTATAGTTCCAAGCTATAGTTATCCTATGGTAAATGGTTTGTATTTTCGCCACCGTAGTGTGGTAGTACTACAGTATAGTGATGCTATGGTTATTCAAACCACAGCAATACAGTTGTGTGGACTATAGTAACAGCATGGTGCTGTTGACTATAGTTATAATGTGATGGCTATGGTACTACTGTGGTTATAGTATGCAAATTGTAATAATACTATAGTTATGCCATTAATACCATAGAATTACTAAGAAATAACTAATAATAACTGGGATATTTTCATAAGGGAAGCGAGACAAAGGAGTTGCTGGTATTGTTTTCGTAGGTCATTTTGGTTCAGAATTGAATTTGCGGGTATCGGGTCGATCCGAGCTGGACTTACCCAAACACCTGAAGTGCTCCAATCATTCTTTCTATAAAGTACAACAAGGGTAATGAAAATGAATAAAAGACTCTCCATAACCTAAGAATGTGCGTAATAATTATAAAAATCTCATTTATTATTAGCACATGCTCATTTACCCTCATTTCCTCAAACATTTCTTTGTTTCGCAGTCAGTTCTTGGTGACAATGACAGTCCATTAACTAACTTGCGTTTCCTATTTTCCATTGAATGGAAATTCACGCAGTTATAGGCATGATGTGCCATGGTCTCCTAACAGCTAACCCTCCAGGGAGATCACCTTGAAGACTGCATGAATGTCTGAGTTAAGGAGTATTAAGTATTAAGGAGTCATGGCTTTATCCTGAATATTTTGTGAATATCTAAATGTGTAATCTTGCATGCTGACTCACAAATCACATAGATGTTGATAGACACGGTTCCTGCACAATTTAAATAAATCAGAGCATTCAATGATCGGGCACGCAGTTGCAGGGGCGTGCAAAAGACAACACTCGCCATTATGACATCTAATTTTTAAATATCTTGATTTACTCGATAATAATCTTTCACATAGTAGTCTTTTAATTTCTAATTGTTTGCATGGCCACGCACAACTGTTCTTCCCTGTATCAAGGTGAGGGTATCGTGTTGTGCAGTCGCCTACAAAGGCACATAATACCATCTTAATAATGCGCCTTTAAAATAGCGGTTAAAAACTGACTTTAGACCAGGTTTTTGTTAGTCAATGGCGCAAGAGCTTTTTGTGACCTGAAGATAGAAACACGCCAGCAGGACGCCTGACAACACTGCATTTTAAGACCAACACGCCTATGGGCGCTCAATTTAGCGCAAATGAAATGGCTATTAACGCAGCGTGGATGCTGGACGGGAAATTGGTATTTTTGTCGGTTGTAAAGTAAAAAAGACACTTGCGTTATGTTTTGCGCCCTTCTGCGCTGGGTGTAAGATAGAGGCCCTACTTTTCATTCCAACCATAGATGCAATGATAGGGTTTTAATAAGCTGTAAGTTTGCCCTAATTAGGTGTATTTTGTGTTTAAAGCAGTTATTTGCTGTCTTAACCCAAATTTTAGTAGAAATATCCACATGTACCATGAAGACCCTCAAACATGTTTCCCCCCCACCATGTAACAAGCGATTTTGGGTACACTTGCATTATGCTTTTCGTTGGTCATAAGATAGAGGCCCCTGACTACAAAGAAACAAACTGACTAGTTGCTTAAGAGCATATAAGTACAATCCACCAACTCTGCAAGACTCAAGGTAAGGTTATATGCACACAACAGGAACTCAAGGGAGTGGGGTACACTAATGCATCACACCTGTAAGGGGAGGCATGCAAAACGCTAAACTAATTAAATGAGACAATACTTCTAGAACTCTTGCAGGTTGCTGGGAGGAGAAAACAATTAGGACTCAAATGAGGGTTGTGAGGAATTCTACTTTTTTTTTTTGCCAAATTACCAATACAGTGAATAAAAATTTTGTGACATGGAGCAACACGAGTGCGACAGCCCTGCTTGATATTTCATCCACATCTCACAGGTAGAAATAGGTTCAATCACTCCTGGTGAAGCCAGCACTGTGATTGAAAAGTCATCCCCTGGTGTTTTTCTTCATGACATGTTTACAGAGGCAGAATGACTGTTGTGTCTGTAATAACGTAATCTGCACTAATGACCTGGAGTTACAGGTGTGTGTGTCCTTGTGCCGAAGCCCACTACATGAGCCTTGTCACATGCAGCCTGGCATGTATCTTGAGGAAATGGTTGGCTCTTCTCCTTGATTTTTGAATCAGATTTATTACAAGCCTTTAGGGAGACCTATACTTTAATAGCTATGCCACGAGAAGATATATAACAGGATACGATGGCAAAGCCTGAACACTGAAAGGCTTAATTTCCTGTTTTCATTACATGATTGCAAAGATTTTGTGTCGTAAAATACCATCCAAAGGGGCGGTGGGGGTGTAAAAAACATAAATCTGGAAATTGGTCTGCGATTGGAAAACAACAGTTTAGCTTGATGTGCTCAGCTCAGTGTTTTTCTGTTCATAACTCAGCCAGTGGGAAATAGGAGGGTCGTTCAAGGTCAGTGTCAATGGCCTGATCCTCAGTCTGTGAGCTCTGGTAGCCATGGCATCGCGACACAGAGAGCAGCCAGCAGGATGCGCCCCTGCGGTTAATGTATAATTGTAATTTAACTGATGTTTCCATGGACGGCACTAAAAAGAAACAGTCATCTGTGCCTCACTGTAAATGCCCAAAGCTTGCGTGTCACAGAGTCAAGAAACTGGGCAGAAAGCTCATCACTATAGCTATTACAAACTTCTGGAGAGCAAACACTTTGCACTTCAAACATTCCTTTCATTTACCACCGCGACTTACCTGCGAATGCATCTCAGCGAGCTATTCAATCCAGTTACTCAGCATGACAAAAAGCAACATAGCAAAATAAATTCTTTTTTAGTCGTTTTGCATAGTTGCAGGAGTGACCAAAGGTAAAACAGCACGCAGAAGTTGCCCATTTATCAGAGCTGTATTAACTATGCCTTCCTCAGCCCTGATATTTAAAATGGGAGTCGTGCTGAGTTCCGTATCCACGGCAGTGGATGAAACCTCATTCTACACGCTTTGACAGTACACGCGTGGCCTTAGCGCACACACTCAATCCAGCCCTGCATCTGCTTCATCTGGCTGGGATGAGAGTTCATACTGGGAGCCTGGGCTCCATCTGGCAGAGGGCGGAGAGGCGGATGTGTTTGGACTAGAGCCACTGTGGCTCCCCTTTGAGAAAGCAGAGAGGGGAACAGCATTTGGAGAACGCACTGAAAGACAAGGAAGCACCGCAGTTAATGAATCAGCACTCTCCCTTCACCCCCCCCCCCCCAAAAAAAGTCAAATTGAGATTCAAATAAGGATTCTTGGTCTCCCTACATGGCACTTTATAGTCAGTCCCATACAGATGTAAAATGTTGCAAAGTGACATCATGACTACAGACCTAGTCAGTTTCTTCAGCTCACCTATTGTAATGAGAAGAAGTCCAGGGGCAATTATTCTTGGTAGTGTCCTGATGACTTCTTTCTCACTGCCTCTCCCTTGCCTGTGCAATTATGCATGGATAGTGCATGTCTTTCTGCTCCGCTGCACTGCAGAGTGGGAAAGGAAAACATTTTCATTTCTGAAGACAAGACTGCCCATCTCTTGTTATATATCTCTCTCTCTCTCTCCCTTTCTCTCATTCTCCCTCCCATCTTCGCTTTCTGGCTCTATCCCATCTTCTCTCTCATTCTCAATCTCTCACTCTCCCCCTTTTCTCCTTCTCAATCTCACTCTCACCTCCTCACCCTCTTTCATTTTCCTCTTCACTCTCTCATTATCCTTCCTCAGCAAACTGACCCTCTGCTCCGGTTTTGCCCTCTCACTCTTTCTCTCATTCCCTCATCCTCCCCACCTCATCTCCTCTCTGTCACCCTTCTCTTCTATCTCTCTCCCTCTGTCCAGCTTCCCCCCCCTCTTTCTTCTTCTCTGTCCATCTACCAACTCCCCCATTTTGATAGCAGACACGTCATGTTCACGGCGGTGTGACCATTATCGGACATTAACAGGCAGCCATGCATGGTGGACACAGGCTCGCTGTACACAACCCCTCTGCCATCAGGTGCATGCAAGCTTTGATAGCAGCAGAGAGACACACACAGGAGAAGAGTGATCTGTCTAAAAGAGACACAGGGGCTTAAACAGCACCACAGGAACTCCGGCACTTAGAAAGAGTGGCCCAAGGCGGGTCGTGTCCTATAAATTATATACTGTCTGCACAGATGGTATCAGTAGCGCTGCTGCTGCTAGAATGGAGAACCTCCCTCCCCAGATCCAGTCTCCAAAAACAGAGAGGCCAATAGGTTTGTCACCGGTGATTCAGCACGCCTCTCTCCCACTGAATATGATTCACGGAAGGCGTCTGGGAATAGAGGGCAGCTTGGAGGGCGAGGGGAGTTTGTGTTTTTGTGTAAATATTATATTCTGGACAACAAATCCTTTCAATGTGGAAAAAAAAAACACCACAAACCTCGTCCATGCTGTCCGAACGGCATCCATCATCCCAATCCGACATTCTCAAATGTTGGTTCCAGACATCCATCCCTTTCCCAACCACCTGTGTCCACCTGTGGTGACATAGATGGATCGAGCCTCGTTCTCTGCGCGTCGTATAAGCAGCACACCATCTACCTTGGAGTGGCTGCACACCCCTGCGACACGCCATGTGACAGCGTCATTCAGGAATACCTATTCAAGGCGACTTATTCATCATGGCGTGAGCCCTTACATATGGTGGAGTAATTGCCCCCGAGTAAACACACCTCACGCTCTGTGATTTATGGTTCTGTCACACTCGCCGAGCAGAGGCGCCTAAACCGCGGGGCGAGCGTGACCTGATTCTGGTGGAACGCGACGCGGAAGCCAGTGGCCCTTCTCCAAGGAGGCCTATTTGCCATCCCCAGCAACCTCAGAGGGTCTATTGGGTGCTGTAAGGCTGCTTTGGATGTGACAGGACTATCTTATTGCTTTCGAGAAAGCCAAACCAGAGTCTAAAAGTGGAGGATTTATATGCTGGCACAGGGCTGCCATCAGGTAGACAACCGAATATGTAGTCTTGAGTTATGGTGAAGACAGCAGGGGGTTGGGGTCTGGGCACTGAGTCTGTGGACCACTGTGGTGGTGAGTATTATAGTTCCTGGGCAGGGAAAAATGTAATAACATTTTTTTTCTTCAAAAATTTACTTGGCAACCATGTGCTAGAGCTCCTACACACATTTTGTGATTTGATTACCACTACCTCACTTTTGTTCACCAAATCTCACTGCTCACCCACGCTGAATTCATAACTCATTCAACAAATGCTGTCATCCACAATTAGATATACGGCATTTCCACGCGCCAATGTCTTTCTGCACTGCTACACACCTCTGTCTCCTCATCAACGAAGAGGAAGGATTAGGCTCATCCAAAGTCAGTGCCCCTATTATGTGACTTTTCATTGGTCATTCTTGTATTCTTGAAGTCTACTAAAAAGGTTTCTAAATGCATCATTGTTAAAAAAAAAAAACACTTGAGTTTTCTCATGCTAGCCATTTCTGCAGTACCTGTCTGTGAAACGCTCCGTTGAGGTCCTGCCTCTGCCCTTCCGAAAACCACAGTGTGCTGTGATTGGTCAACTTGATCACTCACTTGTGATTGGTCCACTGTTTGCGCATGTGTCGGGAAATCACGCCCTTTATCATAAAAGGATTTTGACTCCAGAGTGCAAATGAGCTTTAGACACAAATACCAGTGTAGCCTTGTGGGCTTCACCCACTTGATTCAAGGGCGTGCCAAACTATCTGCTTGGTGCAAAAATTCAAATGGTGACATCACCAGTTGATGAAAAAAAAATGGCCAGAAGCGATTGGGGCATTTCAGTCAGCTTTCAGGAGCAGTGTGTTTTGCAGCAGAGAGTGCTTCCTCTGGAGGTGGCTTTGAGTTGCTTTCCGACACACACCTTTTAAATGCGCACAAAACCGATATGATTCACACTACGACAATAAAATAATGAAAAACTGTAATAGATGCACTTTAATACAGACCTTCAGATTGTAGATTTACAGCTATACAGTATTAATAGATGTAATTTTTCATTTGTTGTCTTCTTGATGTTGCAGCTTTATCTGTTTTCAATTTCATTTCACCTTTATTTATCCTGGAGAAAACCAATGAGCCAAACATTTTCAATAGCGAGGTAGCCTGTACCAAAAACTTACATCAACCTTCAACTTGTTTTGAATGAAGGTATGTGATTATGGAGTGCAGAAAATGAAATGACTGAAAATAAATTGACACATGAAAATATGATGGAAAATGAAGGTAATTAGTTGTTTAATATTTGTGTCTCATTAACAACAAAGTAAGATTGAAGTTTTCCAATTAAGACAATTCCCTCAAAGCCTAAAAGCTTTTCCGTTAGAGTACAAAGTAAATAATGAGGGTATGCATCTGCGTTTGAATATGCACGTGCACATTTGAGTAAGTGTGTGTCAGCGACTGTACGTGTGTTCGGCCCAGTTTGTGAGGGTTTGCATATACAGAATCCATACATGTGTCCAGGTAAATGTCTCAGTGAATGAAGAGTAAGTGACCATTAGAGTCAAGCTTGGATACACTGTTCATAAGTCTTTATCAAAGAGGTTTAGTTCATGAGAGGATGACAGTGCACCAGAGAGTGTGCTCCTCAGTTTGAGTTACTATAGTCAGTGCAGCAGTAAAGCATATACGATGACTGCAGACTCTAACTGTGAACAGTACGAGCTGTTAAACTATATATAGCGAGATGTCAAAGCTCAGAATATCAATGAATCATCCAATCCATCAGTGTTATGGCATATTAGCAGAATTTCAAATAAATTCTGACGTGTAGTATTTATTCTTCTTAGAACATGATGCAAAGGTGTAGATAAAGAACTCTAGCCTAATTGCTTAGAGCATAGCCCTTAACCTCCTTACTTAATGCTTAAGTCTCACAAACTGCACATTATGCCACCTATTTGCACAGCTGGGTATTTATTGAGGCAGTTGAAGCACCTGGCTCAAAATACGCAAACAGAAGCTGTCGGCCTGGGGTTCGAACCTGAGACCAATAAGGTCTTGTGCTTTAATGATTCACCCCACCATCTGTTATCCAGATACTCATTGGTATCCTGGGCACCAGGAAGCGCCCTGTTGTGCAAAAGGCCATTCTGGTGCTGTGTCTTGAGGCCTGTGGGACTTCCCCATTGGATGCAGACCTCACCACAGAAATCCATTCAGACTCCAGGTTAGAAAACAGGAACGATATAATGCAGGGAGTGGAGAACTTGGATCATTAAATCGGTGAAGCGGATATAAGCCATACCTTCTTCCCAGTCTTTTTTGTTGATGTCTGGCAAAGTCCACTTTGGTGCCATCTATGCTGCTGCTGTTCTATCTCTGGTCACATGACTTTACCAGGGCTCATTATGAGGGAGCTGATCGGACAGCATATGCTTTATAAGTGACAGAATTTCAGGAACGATGAGCTGGATATCTGCTCGCTGAGTGGAATATCACCCGACAAATGGCAAGCTGTCACAGTGCTAACTCTGCAGCATAAGTCTGCGGCCTGAGAAAATGAATGACGGGATAAAGATCATTGCACTTCAAATACGACTTAGCCCGCGCCGCGATCGAAATGGAAAAATGAAGTGCGTCGAATCTGCTCACACCAGCACTGAACCCGTCCGCCTGTCAGCACATCTGTTTGCGAATTCCGTAGCAAATCATCATTGAAGCTAATGGACACCTTGCAACTTGAGTGCGCTTGCCTGATTCCTCCCTTCCCCTACTCGCTATCTCTCCCCGGCTTTTTTGCGCTCGAGGGGCTAAAAAGCCCTTGTTTGCTTATACTGCCTGTTTTTCACAGCAAGAGCTCATGCAACCTGCTAGTGTTTTTAATCAATGGAGTTCAGCCGGGCCCACGGGGAGCGGGCCGCCATGGGTGAGAGGTTAATGCGCTGGCAGTTTGAGATACACTTGTGACATTTCAATCCAGCATTTGTTTTTGCTGAAGCGGATTTACACAGGCTGACGGACCGAGTGGACAGACGTGGCCCACAGCCATCTCAGCTCTGCAAATGAATGTGGGAATGTCGCCCCCTGGTGGTGGGAAGGCTGACCAGCGCAGTGTTGGTGGGGCTTCGTTACAGAGTATGTTGTGTTGTTATTCTGGGTTTTATTTAAAATAAGTGGGTGGAGTGGTTTGATAGAAGTGATTCTGAATGCGAAAGGCATGAATGTCTTGATAGAGCTTATTCTGACAGCAACTGAATATATACATTTTTCAGCCGTCCTACCTCCTGTAGGTACTTACCAAAATGAGGCTTCAGACAGTCATTGCTACATCACATTTCCTTTGTATGGCGCGACAAAGAGACAGCAATGACAGGTAAAGTGTCTGTAGGATTATCACATTTTAACTCCTGAGCAAAATTGCAGAAAATGTTTAAAACTTGATATTTGGAGATCGAATCAAGTAAACTGTATAAAAGGAAGTGATAAATCGTGGTGAAGCTCAGAAGCCAGATGAACCTGGCTAGCAAGGAATGTCTGTGGTGTTACTGTGGGATATAAAGCTTGAACCTTTGACGAGTGTTTACTAGCCAGCACTGAGAACAGAGCCTAAGCCCAATCAGACAAAAGAATGCTCCCTTCATCTTCTATTCATCATCATCGAAAATGGATTTAGAAGACCCTGCACCAATCTGCATAAATTGCTCCATTAAAAAAAAAAAAAAAACTCCTTTGAACTGAATTGCTTATGCTACTGCAGCGCTGTCTCAAATGAAAAGAAAGTGTATGAAAGAGTTTTCAGCGTTGTTCAGTTTGAGCCATCTGCTGAGATTTTCTATGAAGTCACCCAGGGTCGTACTGCGAGGTTTTGAGTTTTGATGGTATTTTTAGAACAGCCATTTCACATTTACACTACTGCAGTGGTCTTCAACTCTGTTCCTGGATATCTACCATCCTGTAGGTTTTCACTCCAATCTATACTTGACTCTACTAACAAGCAGCTCAATGCTTTTCTCCAGCAGTTGAATGAGATGTGCTTTGTCAGAGTTGGAACAAAAACCTACAGGATGGTAGATATCCAGGAACAGGGATGGTTACCACTGCCCTGCAGCATATTATTGACAAAAAGCAGTTCCAGCAATGTGGATTTCCTTGGATACTGATGATGTTTTGTCCTAATTCTCTAAGAATATGATTTCAGAAATTGTACATTAAAATGGCCAGCATATTTGAATGATCAGATTCAAATATTTTACCCCCTCACACCAGCCAAAAGTGCCTCAAGAAACTGCAGTTATTTGGTATAAAAGAGGATTCATAACAAGTGTATTTTCCCTCTTTCAGGGAAGAAAAAAATACATCAATACATGTTTTATGCACGGAACCCTCAGGGCTCTTCGGATGATGATGTGAATGAATACTACTTGGGAATGTTCATTTAATGGTTAATTGCACATCAACAAAGATCCATAAATATGGAGTTTCATGGTTCAATGTCGGCTGAATCAATTATCTTGTTTCTTTCCTGGATCAGAACACCTGACACAGCGGGGGCAATAAGGTCTTTGAGTGCCAGAGGGTCTGCAGGTATTTGTGTTTTACTTTTAATCAGCAGCCAATTTAGGCATGGAGAACATGGCATGTATAAATACTGAAAATTCAGCCCTCCAGAGCCATATTCTGAGACTTTTCGCATTACAGGATTATGTCTGATGTGTCACAAAAATGTCAGTGGCTGTGTAACTCATTGCCATTTTCAACTGTTCTGCTAATTTTTGTTTTCACTTAGGTCTATGAGCAGTTTCACAACTAAATCTAAAACTATGTTGGCCATGATCGTTGTCACATACATTTGCAGTGGAGTCACTTGGCTTTGTGGGGGATATACAGAGATCATGATCATTGGTGAAGTTCAACCCTCAGGGGGTATGCACATTCCTGTGATGTGAATCACTCAAAGATGGCTCATTGCAGGATTGTGAAGAAGCATTAGGGAATAAAATAATCTCTTTTCATAAAAAGATGAAACATTCATGCTCATATATCATGCATGATAGTTCATGCCCCTGCTCTCTCATCTAAAGGAAAAGGATATGCGCTACATGTGTGAGCATCCTATTTCAGTATGCAGTGACTGCAATGCAGCAGATCGCGAGGCCAGTAATCAGCCCATGATCATTTACTTCCATTGCACTGAGCTGCCTAAAGTATAGGAGGGACATTCTGATTTCCCTTTATTTTACTGCTTAAAGAAGAACATTTCATACAACACAAATAAGCTTAACGAGTAAAGACCAAGAAAAGATAACAAGAAAAAAAAAAACTTGTTTGAAAACTGCAGACACTAGAATGTCCCATAACATGAAATATGGATATAAAGTAGAAATTAATACAAAATAAATGAAACAAAAATATGCACTCTGCACCTGCTACACTGTTATAAACTGGCACCTTTTTTGTCAGTGATTTTAACTGTAATTTTACAATCAGTATATAATAGAGATTCTGTGTATATTATCTGTAAACAACAGTTAAATGCGCGCAGGACTCTACTTACAGTTAATATAACAAAGAGACAATGCGCTAATTTAACTGTTAAGTTCAGTCAATTTGTAACAGTGTACACAAAAAGTGAAGGGGAGTTCTGATTGAGAGAGAGGCTGTAGTGGCAATGAGTGAGTTCATTGACCTCTTGCAGACCTCTCAGCGGGTTACAGAGCAATCAAATACAGGCCAGGAAGTGCAGACTCACTAACCATCTCTTGGCTGGGCTTGGGGTCTGAGGGCCCGACAGTTGTTACCAAGTTTCACGAGACAAGTGTGCAATAACAATTCTGCCAGCATTCAAATTTCATTTCATATGAATCCAATAAGGAGTCGGGCTCTTTTCACCTAGCGGGTAATTACTCTGCGAATTACAGATGCCACTTGGAGTGTCACATGATTAAATGGTCCCATTTGACTCTTCCGGGTTAGTTCTGATCATGTCTGGACTATATCAATTACCATCCAAAACACGTCAGAGAGACAGACTCAAGCAATCCCATTGGTGGTCATTCTTTCATGAATACTAATTTAGATTTTTTTTGTCTGTGTAGTTTCTTCCCTTTTTCCATTAAGTGATGCTGCCCACCAGAATATCCGCACCAGCTAAATACAAATCCAAAAACCTTGGAGAGTGCAGGGTCTGAAACAGCAGCAAAAAAATAATTACTGCGCTGCCATGCTTCGAAAGCCTGCCTTTCTGTTGACTCTGTCAAATACTTATTCTGAAAAACCCTGCCTTGATCTTTCCCAGTTAAAAAGGGAGGCATAAACATCATGAAAAATTGAACGGGAGGGACGCCACCATCTCTCGAAAATCTCTGCAGAAAGCATCTGCTTCAAGACTAAAGCCCCTTATTTTATCTTTGAACAATTATGCAAATCACTAGGGGAATCAACTGAGGCTGTTCACTTGGAGAGATTGAAGTGATGAGAGATTCACTTATTTCTATTCATTTCTTTTACACAGACAAATATGGTTAACATTGACCCACCCCGCAACGGTACGGCCACATGCCAGCTGTAGAATTAATTCCATATCATCCTCATTCCCATGTGTTTCTGTGGGAGAGCAGCTCAAGGCTAAGAACCCATTCCTCTCTTCAGGCTGAGGAAAGTTCTCTAAGAAGTCTTACTTGCTTATTTATCTTTACTGGTAAAAGAATTGAATAATTCAGTACATTCGAACAAAGGCAAAACTAAAGCTGTCATATCTTCCCTAATGACCTGTAAAGAATTCCAGCAACTTCTGCAGTCCACTGCCCTCCAAGTGGGAAAACAGAATTCCCGGCAGGCCATATGGAGCATCAGGAACCATGGCCTCGGCTCTCGGTAAAGGATTGTAACTTTTTTTTTCAGGCGTGAGTGACGAGTGGCCACTGTGGGCATTGTTTAGGCTCCTTTAGTTCCCACGGCATTTGGTTGCTAAGAACAGAAAACACTGCAGATTTAAAGTTGCAAAGACAAGAAGCAGTTTCTTTTCTGCTCTCACATCTTTCCCATTTCTTTTTCCCTCTTGCTCTCTCTTTCTCTATTTTAATGCCTAGGTAAGGCACACAGAGCATACATTCAGACATGAACGTACTTGTGGCAACCGAAGAGTAAATCATTTTTGCTGTTCAAAAAGCAGGATAAGCCAATAGGTCCTTCCTGAGACAGCATGTTGAATTAATAACAGGGCCCAGATGCAGAGTTTTTTTCTGAAATTCTGTTTCATGTAAAATTGATGCGGTATGGGTAGTGAGGAGCACCGGTTATGTTACATGACTGGTAATGCAGAGACTGAGTAAGCAACATCCCTGAAAAAAACAGAAGAATGCTGACTGCAGCGGACATAAAACTGCCATGCGTTCACTCGAGCGGCTGGTCGAGAACGGAGCGCACCGTTTGGTCATAATTATTCATTTACATTTTTAGCACCCAGGAGAACATATTGTGTGCAGTATCCACAGCTATGAATGTGCTTACTGTATCTATGTGCGTGTGTACAGTATATGAGCATGTATATATACAGTATAAGTGGATCTGCTCATATTTACATTTTTTTTTTTTTTAATACAGAAAACTCATGTCTCCTGCAGCACAACTAAAGCCATTGGAAAAGCTACAGTGACATCACACGTCTAATTGAAAGTAGCACAATAAAAATAATAGGCTAAAACCTATCCTGCAGTGCATGTAGTGCACGGTGGGGTTTGCTGTCTGCGGTATGGTTGTGTTGGACAGGGGCAGTGCATATAAGGACAAGGAGACCACAGTAATGATATATAGCCCAAGTGCAATGACAGGCAGTCAACATTCAGGCAATATATATGCAGGTGGCCAAATTCTTTACACTTGTGAAGCCTCCAATTTGGCTCAGCGGTGAAGTGAGAGTTTACGCTTGTGGCGAAGGCTGTAATATCTTATATGGTGACATTGATGGCTTTGGGTGGAGCAGGGTGTGTTGCTGGAAGAAAGATAGAAAGACTTTGAGGCAGGCAAAAGATTTCCCCAATCAAAGATGTGGTTCCACCGAGACCACCTTGATTTAACACCATCTGCGGCGTTTTTTAAAATCTCTCTTCTCTCCCTAATCGTCTGGCTTGCGGTTAGCTTGATAGCAGCATTACGTTTGCTTTTGTGTTCTGGTTCCTTTTTGCTTCGTAGGGTTTGTTTAGATTACACAGGGAGATCAGAGCCCAGATGCCTGCATCACCCCTCCTCCCAAACTCATATCCCATTCCTACAACTAGTGCAGACACGAGTACAAACAAAGAGCTAAATATGGAGCAGGAGCCCCACCAACAGCCCCATCCCCCGGCCCCACCCCACCACAGTAAAGCAAAACCAGCACTGGAGCTATAAGGTTTCAGCCCCCTGTTCTGACTAATGAATAGCTGTGAACTGCTGTGATTAGCCATGGCTTGGATTTTTTGAAAGGATAAGAGAATAGTCATTTTTACATGCGTATGCATATGCATTGATCTTGGTAGACCTTACACCTCTCTTGTAGGCTGCATCCGAGAGGTCATTCATCCCTGCAGAGATGATGCCCTTGTTTTTAGATGAGTGAGGTAAAGAGGCTTTTACCTAGTGATAACCTTTTCACAGCGCTGTCATGGGTTAAAATCTCGACTTCCATGAGGCTCTCGTGTCCTCCAGGATCTAGCTCATGTTAAAGACACCAGGAATATAACAGGGGTGACAGGTGAAAAATATTGCGTGTTCCTTTTTGTATAATTTCACAATTTATTCAAGAGTCCTTTTACTAAATAAGTGGTAATGGGGTACATCAGATGTCTATAACACAGTCAGGGTGAAGAAAGGATGAAGAAAGAAAGAAACTGGGAAAGACACAGGAGACGGTGAGAAAGAGAGTGAATAGCATTAGAAAGATAGCTTTGAAATAAGATCTTTTCTTTTTCATTTGCTTGGAGACATTATGCATCTCAACAAATGTTAGACAGCTTGTGGAGTATCAGGAAAATATGGCAGCTTCTGGCCACAGCAGCACAGCATACAACGTATCGTTTGGTACACTGCCTCAACAAAGGCAGCCATGACAGAGAGCAGGCACGAGGCGTGTGTCAGGAAGCAAACAGCGAGGTCAGTCTGTTTTTGCGACTGCTGATCTGATGGTCAGAGACATCGCTGAATTCTCTCACCCCAGTGAAAACTGAGGGCAGAGAGCAACAGGTGAAATTGTTTCAAGTGAGAAAATTATTTTTAAAATGCACCTTTAAATGCCAGGGCTTCTCGCAGTGGTTGTTCGATTGCAGCTGCTGAATACCATCTGAACTGGAAAATTGCTGCTGTGGAAGCCTTCATAGAAACTGAATGACGCAAAGTCGTAAATACATTTTAGAAAATGTTAATAAATCCCGCATACTCCACAAAAAAATGTTTTTAAATAATATATTCAAATATCGGAGGCCATCAACAGGTAACATAACTACATTTTACCACATTGTTATTGTATCTCCCCGACGACGGTAGTCAGGAGATATTATGGTTTAGTTCCGGGGCCCCCGCCGCACCCGCAGAGATTTTCTGTCCCGGGCCCTAGAAGCGACAGTTATTACAGGAATTTTTTTCTAATTTTGCACAGGCGAAGATATTTATTTGACAATGCTCAAGACCGATTTTCGGCAATATGGCTGCCGGCGGCCATTTTATCCGAAATTTGAGGATCGGGGAGATAAGCAACTCGGTCCCTGTGGCGACCGAGTTATCTAGTTTAATATGGACTATATCCTGATATATTTCATTCTCATGAAATTCGGTTTAAACAGTTTCTCCGAGGAGTTTTGAGTCTACATCTACGGCATGTGTCTTAGACCTTAAAAAGCAGAATAACCTTTCTTGCCTTTTCTTGAAAAACATTATTTCTCTCATTGTGAGGTAAAAGCAGCTTCCGTTATTGTTGTCTGAGACATGAGCAGTCAAAGCTTTTGTCAGAGAACTTTCAAAAGGTTTCAATTAGGGGCTGGCAAGACCACAATGAAATGGCTAAAGTGGCTGTCTAAAGAGTCACAGCCTCATCTCAGCTACCCAAGGACACCGGCTGTACACACAGCAAGTTAGAGCATTGCAAGATTCCTGCCACATCATTCAGTGTCAGGACAATGTATCAGTAAATCATGCACGCAGAGTCGTACTTCATTCTGGGAACAATGTTGCACAGATGTCGTGCAGACTGTTTGATCAGTAAATCATCTGGGCAGGTCGGGTGGTGTGCATATTTGATCATCTGCATGCAGTAAAGGTCAGCAAATCAATACAGCATCTGTGCAGAACTGATCTGAGTCCTCAAATTAAACACAAATGGCACTGGCCCTATATTATGTGTGTTTCAGTGGCAACCAGGGAGAAATAGACCTTCCAGATCCCTGTTAATTCAGTGGACCCAGTGGCCAACAGTAATTAGGACGATAAGTAACCCTCCAACAGACGTCGTGTCCACAGCAGTTAAACCAAAGGAAAAGAGGAGCTGCAATAAAGGAACATCGTCATGGCCAAGCAGGCATAGTGGTTGCTCATAAGTTCAGGGAGATTCTTTAAGGGAAAGTTCCTCTTCAAGGCTTGCAAAATCCGAGTCACTTTTGTAGCCACACTAAATCTTTGCAGCAACTGACAAAGAGTATGCAATACTGTTGAGTGATATTCGTCCGTATCCAGTGAGCTAAACGTTCTGCATTGCTTTATTGAGGTATATATTTACCTTCCATCACATCCAAGAAGATGGCTGACTTGATCAGACATAGCAGCACACTAAAACGTTCCAATGTTAGCGCAAGCAATATGATGTTTAAAAAAACTGAAATTAAGTATTCAATGAGCCTGGCCTCACGTAACCAATTTGTCTTCAGAAGGAACAGTGCAGGGATGGCTATTAAAAACCATGATATAAAGAAGCAATTTCCACCAGCGAAGAACTTGGGGGAAAAAATTGGTTACTCAAGTTTATGCAGCACTAGTCTCCATGCCTCAGTTTTGTGACAGTGCTCCTTCAACAGTGTTTACAATATGGTTTTGCAAACCAAAAATACATTGCAACTGCACAGTAAAAATGATCCAAATAAATGCCAGAAAACAGATGTTCCAAGATTCAGAAAGGGCACCACTAAGACATCTTCTCCACCAAGACTGTCTTTCCTGTTTTTCTACAAAAATCGTGAATCGAAAAGACAGTGCCTGGGGAGTAGCAGGTTTCAGCCATGTTTGCTGATGAAACCAGGTCTGATTCACCACCTAACAGGTGCTGGGATTTTGAAGTGAGCCAATCAAACACTGAAGCCGTCCCTCCAGAAACCAGTGTACCCCCAGGACTGGCCGTTATGTCAAGCCAACTGGCGGTGAGTTAACTGGCCAAACAAAAAAATCAGACTGTCTGCCAGAGCGTGAACTAGAGAACCCAAAGGAAACTTAAGGAGGATGGAAATTTCATTGGTGAAAAATCGAGAGAGTGGTTTTCGCTTGGCAGACATGCTTGCTCACTTGCTGACTCACTTAGTCTCTAGTTTTTACCCCTCCATATATTGTAAACTACTTGGCTTGCACTGGAGTGATAAAATCTAGTGTCAGCCAGAGCAACAAAAATGTCGGAGCGGACAAAATGGGTTAATTCCCTTTTCTTTGACCCATCCGTTTTTTTTTTTTTTTTCAAATACTGCCTGCTACAATTTAAAATATTGAATTCTTTTACATGCTGAATGTCAATATAACTGTGGGAGAACAGAGCTTAGTCAAAGGCCCTGGTGCTAAAAGTACTCCAGTCACAAAATGTCTATTTTGGGAAAATTGAGAAAATCGACCTTTGTAACTATAAAAGAGGCTTTCCTATCTTTACCTCATGTTGTGTAGAAATGTGACTTGAGTACATTTAGCACTAGGCTCTTAACGTCAATGGGAAGAAGGGAATACACGACTCTGACCCACGACACAGTGACACCCAGTGCCCCACATTTTTGTGAATAACACTGCATTCAGTGTATGAGCATTTCAGTTGCCCAATTGTCGAAAGTCAATTCTTTATCAATGACAGCCAGCAATTCAGTAGTTGGGAGACTGAGCTATTAAATTCACCCAGTTTCAGACAGGAAACTTACATCAGATTTGATTTATTACAGGACGGCATGCAATTCTGTGTTTAGCGGTAACCCTGCTTGTGCTGTTTAAAAAAATAAAACTTAAAATAAGTAAGGCATTAACCAGCTGCGCAGAATTTCTGAATTTTCTCGAAACCTGAAGCTTATCCAACTCAAAAAATGCTGTGCGGCTGGTTTCCTTACTTTTTTAAGTTGAGTCAACTTTTCATTTTTTGCAGTGAGAGATGCTGTGGAACAATATGAGCAAGCATGCCTCAGACAGTCCCTGAGATCAACCCCCAGCAGAGCCTGAGATTCCTGAGATTTAAATTAACGAACACAGTATCAAAAGATGCTTCTTACAATAAACAATGTTGTATACAGGAGGCTAGTGGAGTGGCAAAGATAAGACACAGATCTGTAGTAAGGCCAGAGTAGGAGTGGTGTAGGGGGCATGACAGATGAATGAACGCTGCCTTAGTGCCTTGGTTATAAAAGCTTTCCAATATGGTGAGAGATTCTGAAGTCAAGAATGATTGGACAGAAAGGGGCTTGTGACCAGACCTGACTTCTGTGCTAGCCTGAAAGCTTCCTTAAATGTTACCCACTGCTCAACTTTTCCTGAGCATCTCCCATCAAGCGCCAGTTGGAGTTTTGAGCTTCCTGCAGTCCGACTTGATGCCATTTTGTGATTATTGTATTTCCCAATTTACATCCGGAAAATCTCCAGGGACAAGCATCTAAAACAATTCTTGGCTGAAAGTTGCAGGTCACTGACCACAGTCTAGCCTAACTTCAAGCACACCTTATATAGCACTTGGTAACGTTCACCAGCTTTCAATCGAGTAACCTAGTTAGAGTTACATTAATTCAGTGATCTGTTTTTACTGAGAAAGACAGACTGATAGCTCATTGTCCAACAAATGAGAGCTACGTCGAAATTTTGCTATAGAATATCATTAAAATATTGTCGATAACAAATAATTATCATTGTAGTGACATTACAATGGAAAAGTAAATTATAAATCGTTAATATGTGTCATTTGAAGCGGCTTCACAAAGCTATCTACAAGGCACAGGACTATCTAAAAGACACAACAGGATGCAGTTGCTCCCCCCTGATCCTAGTGCACTTGAGTGCCCCTTCAACAACACCGCTCACAGTGTGAATGCTGGGTTACAGCTACGGGTTACACAATTTCCAGGAGTTCTGCATCAGTACACCCATTTTCAATGATGAAAGCATTGCGGTCCATGTGCTGACAGTGTTTCTGCGTTGAAGGTGCTGCTAAGTCGGAGCTTTTTACTTGGAGGAATGCTTTCTGCTGTGGATATATACGGGGCAGCCAGGCTTCCCAGATCCTCATCCTTGTCTGTTTCTGCTTTCCAGCACTGCGTTTTGGGCACCAAACAAACACCAGAACAATCTGCTGTTCCGTAGGGAACCTGAAAACAGCAGCCATGACAAGCCTGATCTTCCTGCCGAGAGGCTGCATTCGGCGCTGAAGGGATCGATTATCTCCAGACACAGCCTTCCCAGCCACCGTGGGGACAAGACCCTTGTAAAACTAGTGAAGAAAATGTTACAGAGAGAAAGAGTTGGGTTTTTGGACAGACAGCAATCAGCATCTGATGAATTTGAATTTCTGCTTATGCTTTTAGAGTGTAAATGGCTCAAATGTTGAGGACAAAAGGGAACCAGCCCAGCTTTGGGGCACTGGAAAGAAAGTTTAAGCCGCTGCGTGGGTCTGTCAATACGAATATATTAAAGGGCATCTAAAGTCGATTCTCAGACGGGACATTGAACGTCCAATGTTTACAAACAAAGCACTTGCTTTTGTTGACATCTTGCATTGTCACATGACCAGTTTTATTCATACAAACCAATGTTTTGTGTACATAATGTTTTGTGTACATACATACAATGTTTTTGTGTAGATAATCCTTCTATTTGGTTCGTTTGCACAGGTGCGGCTCGCTGATTGGCCGATAAACAAAAACAATGGGAATCGACTTTAGATGCGCTTTAAAGGCTTTGAAGGTAAGAAACCTGGGTCAGGAGACTAAAAAGGAATCAGATCACCACATAAAGCTTGTTCTGAGATCATAATGGGATAGTGGAGATTCATATTGTAAAAAGCACAAGACTGGACCTGGGGGCATATTTGTTCAAACTGCAGTAGGATGTTGTCCCTCAAGCAAAGAGCTTTATTTTTTATTGCACTATGGATATTCCAGGATGTAAAAGCAACTGGCAGTTCATTTCAGTCCTTATATTACTTGCACATACTATCAATTTTTATTCATTTGCTCAGGTTTGTGGCCAGGCACACTTGAATAAGCTTAAGTTACCAGCAGTACTGCGTGGATATAATAAAAAACTGAACCTGGGGCCACTCTAACGTGGAAAACTCTTGTGAGAGGCGTCATTAAGGTCTTATCACAAAGCTTAAAGTAAACCATGCAGCCATTTCTCGAGAACTAAAGAACTGCAAAAAGCGCCTAGTACCTAAGCAGTGTAGTCAACCAGCAACTCCACCCTGCAGCTATTTTTGAATATTACAATAGATAGACCTCAATGCCTTTTCCCGCCTAATACGGCTTATTTTTCATGTCCAATGTCAAGGCACGTTATCTGGCTCTCCTATGGTTGTTTGGTTATGCCAAACGATGTGTCCGATGTCAACCGGTATGTTGAATTAATGTTTCCCGATAACTTTGCATTGCTCTAGACTACGCTGGCAGCACCGCGGGCATTCTTAATTCAAGCTTATTGAGAGAAGCGCTGGTGCGTGCCAGTCGATTCGGACCGGAGTTTAAATTAGAAGCAACGTTTAGAAGTGCACGAGCAGGCACGCTGCCGCAAAATGCTGCGTGAACTCAGCCATGCGGAGTGCGCTTTATAAAGCCTGTCCGTGCCCACTGCCAATCGCTGTCAGCATCGTTTTCAGCTATTATAAAGCACCAGGTATTCGGATTAAACCACGCAAGCCTTTAATCTTTTCAGTTTTGCAAAGTAAATGATCAAAGAAGCATTCATGCATAATTTCAAGAATTCTGCTCGGTTCTTCATAAAAATGCCATTTTGGATGCATGAGCCAATTTAGAGTGCTGCTGTTGCACTGAGTATACATTACAGGAAATGAACGATTTTAGCCATGAGCGAGCAGAGCCAGTTTATCTTACAGCACTCTCAATTTGATTTGATTGTTTGTAAATGGAAGCCATTCATTTACACTCCTGTTATCAACTGGGTTAATGTCACACCTGAGTGGAGAACATGCCTGAGATACAGCTTTGGAGTAGGGCAGGGAATGGCTGAGAATCAAATCTAGTTAAAAGCTTCACCAAGTGGAAAAGCTGTCCATTCACTTCCATCTAAGTGAAAGTAAATCCTTAACAGCTGGCTCAATGGGGCCAAGGAAAGTCACATTTCATCAGATCCTTGGTTACTGCCTCTCAGCTTTATTTTATTTTTTTTTTCATTCCCATATCTACTTAAGTTGAAACAATGTGTTCTCATGGTGCGACCCTTTTCTTCTTGGCAAACAATACCTGTTTGAAATGAAAACGCGAAGCAGAAAACAATGGTGCTGCAATTACATGAAGAAGCATGAATTTCTATGAGTTTGGTTTCAGCGCTTATTGAGCAGTTTTGCGAACAGTGGCTACTCTCTGTTCCTTTAGGATTGCATTGTTAAATTGCTCAGGTCTTAGGTTTTAATTGGCTGCATTATTCATTTTAAGAATCATCACACCTGCAGTTCCCTATGTGAATCTATAAGTAACCTAGAGAAAAGTAGGCTATTATTGAGGCATATGTGTGTGGGTGTGTGTGTGTGTGTGCCAATGTGTGCGTGTGCATGTGTGCGCACACAGGCTTGCATGTCAGTATTTACCTTGTCCATACTTGCATGTTTGTTCATAATACATGTGCACCTGACTGTATGAGTTGGCACATTACCATCAGCCATACGGACAGTGCGTGATTGCAAAATTGGCGTGATTTCAGTTTCATTCCAGGATCCTCCCAAGTAATTTTAAATGTACTTTGGTACATCCCCATTGATAGCACTGCCACGCTGCCTCATAGTCATTTAAGCCGCTGTTCCAATGTAGCCAAGTTTAAATGCTGTGATTGGCCTGCTGAGCTCCTCCTGTGTCAGAGGCACTTCAAATGTCCTGTAGAGAGCCAGACGAGGATTAAACAAATGGATTTAGATTCCAGAGCTTTAGGAGGGAATGAAGAGAAGCAGTTTCAGTGGATACTGGTGTATGTAAGTGATTATGCAGTTCGTGCCAGCTATTTGGCTTAGTGAGGAAAAAGTATTCACAAGATGCCCATTACCACGGCAACGTCCACATAAAATATTCTGCCAATTTGTCAGAGTTCGACTGAGAGATTGTCAGAGTTGGATGATGAATAGAATCATTCTGCATTGTTATTGTAAATGCATTAAACTATCAGATAAGAAATACTGTGTGCCAGACCATCTAATTGGTATGGATATGTATTCCTGTTGAATTCAAGAAAAGCTGTAATGGGATCCTATTACTTTCTTTTGTTCATTCTTGACTCACTATTTTGTTGGAGCTAAAGATGGGGAGAAAGGAGTTATTTTCTGAGAAATTGGTCATGAAAATGGAACAAAGCTCTGAGAAGCAAATGGGAAGGCTTTGCAGAAATATACTGTGCATGCCAAAAAGGCCTGAAGCACATTGTGCCATGACAAATATATGCTATGACAGTCAGTTTGGGGTTTTTTAAAAACCTAATTGATTAACAGTTCTAGAATTAAAGAGGAGCAAACTTTACGGAACAGTGACCCGGCAAACAAATGGGAACATGATGTTTAATCAGCTGACCTCCATGTTTAGCTGCACTGCTTTTGAAAGCATATGGCTTCAGGTCCAGACAAGTCAATTCAACATTCCCTGCACCTCTGTGCAGTCATTACTGCCATTTTGCCTTCTGTAGCTGCAGGGTGTGTGTTTGTGTGTGTGTGTGTGTTGTGTTGGGTTGTGTGCGCGTGTGCGTGCGTGTGGGTGCGTGCGTGCGTGTGTATGCGTGTGTGTGCGTATGTGTTTGTATGTGTGTTGTGTTGTGTGTGCGTGTGCGTGTGTGCGTGAGAGAGAGAGAGAGCTTTGACAAGAAAAATAATTATGTTTGTAACTAATCTTGTGGTTCTCCCTGTGTGCTCTGCAGCTGAATTTTCTCATTGGCTGTGTGATGTGGCTCTAGAGCAAGAGGCCACAGGAGTGGAAGGGAGAAGGTAATGGGAAAAAATGCGAGAAATCTGGCAGAGCTTTTTACGTCTCTCCTGGAAAGTTAATTTGAGCCGGTAAAGCCCGATTTGTGTTCAGGGATGTTTTGTGGATAACACGCAGGAAAAAAATCAAAGAGGCAAAATCCTGGAAAAATTTCTAAGAAAAATGGGCTGGGATTCTCCTGCAGCCTATGAGATTCAAATCAAAACACAGATCGTATAGGTTCATTCAAGCCCCCAGTCTGTGGTAAAAATGTATGTCTTTGTGATTGGCTTGTTTAGTAATGCCTTTTTTTAACCACCAATCCACAATCATATGTCGTCCACCCAGAAATCCCAATGCAAACATAAGTCAACCACCCCATAAACAGAGAAGAGAAAACCATGGCCACATGCACACAGAGATTACCCACAGCCCATGCACACACACACGCATACACGCGCACATGTGTGTGTGCGCATGCGTGCGTGTGTGTTGTGTTGTGTGTGTGTGTGTGCGTGTGTGTGTGCGCGCGCAAATGTGTGTGGTCCGTGTTCACCTACCCTTCTGGGGACAAAATGTCCAGATTTCCTTATCCTTATGGGGACTTTTTCAGGTCCCCATGAGGAAATTGAGCTATTGTAGCATTGGGGGTTAAGGTTAGGGTTGGGATAAGGTTAGGGTTAGATTAAGATAAGGGTTAGGGTTAGGGTTCGGTATGTACTGTTGAGGGTCAAGGTCAGGGAAAGGGGTTAGGGCAGTGGTTCTCAAACTCGGTCCTGGCGCCCCACTGTGTATGCTGGTTTTTGTTCCAACCACAATTGCAATCTTAGGATTTTAACAAGCTGTTGATTTGTTTTAATTAGGTGCATTTATGCTCATATCCACATTGAGATATATTGTAAATATCTGCAGAGGGAAACAATTTAACCAAACATTTAATCAACATAAATAATCAAAAGGTTCCCCATTGGTGAAACTCTTGAGACACGGTGGCAAAACCCAACAATTTACTTGGCAAACAATGGAGTCACACCTGTTGTGTTTTCTGTTGATTTTATTTGGTTCAGGCAGGTTATTTTGGGAAAAACTCAAAGCACCTGTGTTCAGAAACCTCATTTGGAGCTTACTGATTTTAATAATCTGATTTGTTCAAAAATGTTTTCACCTGAAAATCCTAACAATATTGAAAATTAAGCACAATATATTCAAGGGTTTTTATTTTTATGGTAGAATGGATATGTCCATCAAAATGTGACTTAAGATGGTAAATAACTACTCTAAACATGGAGTGCTGCTAATGAAGACAAAGTAACAGCTTATTGAAATTCTAGAATTGCATTTGTGGCTGGAACAAAAACCAGCACACACAGTGGGGCGCCAGGACCGAGTTTGAGAACCACTGGGTTAGGGAATGAATGCAAGTCTATGGAATGTCCCCATAAAACATGAAAACCCAACAAGTGCGCACACACACACACACACACACACACACACACTTTTAAAGGGCCACTGTGCAAGTCTAATGATAGTCACCTCTCCATCGAGCAATCTCACACTGCAGTACTGCTCATGTCCCAGCACTCCCAGCTGCATCAGCTCCAGGCATCAGAGTGCAGGTGTGTGGAGCTTAATGGGCTCTTCAGAGAGGAGTGTCAGGGGCTAAACAACATCATTTCATCCTCCTGACCTCCCTCCCCTGCTCCATCAAGACCCAGATATGATTTCACAAGCTTTAATGGTGCTCCATGAATTTTGTTTGCAGTGCTGAAGATAAGGCAAAAAGACAACTTCCAGAACAAACCATAAACTTGTCAGACTGCCAACATGAGGCTTCTTACAAAGGCCTCAGTCCTTAAGATCAATAACAATATACAACAATCCCAAAGCCGTCCTCTACCTCAGGTCTTTACCTGTGGCTCCTCACTACCTGCCCACAGCAAAAACACAAAACAGTAGATTTCGTGTCAGAAGTACAAGTTCGCAAAAAGTCCATACTGCTGCCTGTTCTGTTGACTGTGTGTTCCTTGGCCTCTTGCAAGCTGGAAAAAGGGACTGAATGTGTGTCAGTTGGCCGCGGGGGCCAAGCCAAAGTCTGCATCAGTATCTGTGTCTCCACAGAGTCCGTCTGTCTGACTCAGAGTTGGGTCACCAATCAGCTTTTGCATATTTTTCGCCCCCATTTTTTTTCCCTTCCTCTATTAAATTCTGCATCTGTTCAACTGAGGTCCCTCTGTTTCAAAATATCTGGCCCTCTTTCCTTTGGTCTGAATTTGCTTGCTTAATGTACTCCGTGGATGAGTATAGCAGTTCTGCCTCCGGTTCCCTCTTACTTGCAATGTGTGAGCACCACCCTGACTGTCCAGTCACAACTGAGCCACCAACTCCTGCGAGAATTAGCTGATTATAAACATGACTCATTAATTTTTCCATGCATGTAGCAGTATTCTCAGTAGTTGGTTGACCTTGTTTATATCTTCAAATGTCAACCTTGAATTGCTATTTCTTTTATTAAATAGCCGCCGACTCCGGCTGCTATTTCCGCGACTCCATCCGAGGAGCTTTCAGACTACGCATTCCTGCCCATTTTTCCATCACAGATCCCCCTCCCCCCCACACCGCCATCGCCCTGAGCAACCCACCCCTGTGATTCTCCTACAGAACCGTTCTCCCTCATCCTTCATCCTTTCATGATGGTGAAATATTGTTGGAAGAGAAATAAAAGGGCAATGAAGGCCCTGCCAGGGCAGATTATCACTGCCAGCCATCACGGAGATGCTCGGCACCAGAACTAGAGGAAAGCCCTGCAGATTCTTCCTCTACAGCCCGAGAAAACTCACCTCAGTGATCTCTCCACTGTAGTGGCACTAACACACTCCCTCAACGGCGCCCACTCTGCTAAGCTACCACGTGTACTGCGGCCGTAAACAGTATCAACATAGCTCTGCATGAGAGCGCCTCCTAGTGGCCTTCTCAAGAGCCTGTGCTGCACTCTGAACTCCCTTGCACCGCTTCAAACTCCCTGACTCCACAGATTACTTTTCAACCAGATGCTTTTTTTTTACTCTTTCAGCCCTCAGTTAATAGATAAAAACAGAGGCTTGCACAGCAGAAGAAACCTTCAAAACTGCATTGAAAAATGATCCGCTTTCAACACATCGTCAAGTTTGAATAAAAGTTGAGATGAGGACAATTTTTCCTCAAATGCTCCCTTGAAATTCCATTACAGGTATATAAACCAATTAGACATGCAATCTCAATTTCACTTTAAAGTGTGGCAATAAACCCTTTGAATTATAAAGCCCGCTGAGCCCTCCCAGAAGAGCACCTGTGAAAGGCTTTCACATCTTTATGGTCACCCGCTTTCCACAGTCACTAACCATCTGATCAAACTCATCGCTCTCAAAGTAAGAGGTATAAGAATATTGTATTACAATGGAGAGATTATCCTGAAATCTGAGAATAGATGCGCCTTTTAATTGTTGGAAGGGTTTGTGGTCAAACGTTATCTGTCAACTAAATGTAACAACCTGCTGTGCGCCCTTCCCTTCACCATAACTCACCGTGCATTGCTAACGAACAAACCAAGCTAACTCAGCAACATATTGCATAATGAAATAATATTCACATTCCAATATGCCCTTGGAATGCATCTGTTTTTGTGGAGATCAGTTCTTTTGTGGGGGGAAAGAACTCGTTTCTTGAGTTGAACACATTTCATAGTGATACTTCCTGCTTGCATGTTTTCTGGATGCACAGTATGATATCAAGGTGTAAGTGTTCTACAGGGATCGACAAAATAATGATTGTCCCAGACTGACATTTTTTTTTCCACCAATGAATACCAGCTCTTATATCTCTATGCAGCACTTACAAGTCTAATGTGTTTGAGTTGTCTAAAGTTGGCTAGCTAATGTTCACAAGCTTTTCATGCAGATGAACAGAGACTTACAGAGATGCGTGATAGCTTGCCTTGCAAATTTTATATAATCTTCACATCACTTTCACTCTTAAATTGCTCACCTTCAGGGATTTTGCCGTGTAGAACTGCTAGGAGAAAGTCCTTGCTAGTCGCAAGCGATGCATTTTGTAAAGCCTTTGTGGTGTCATGATGTCATCAAAGACTGCTGCTATACATTGGTGGACTATAATACCCCTGGAAAAGCATTATTCTGTTGATGTCAGAACAACACTTACAAGGCAATATCAGATCGTTTGTCGCAGAGCATGACTCTCCAAACTTTCCTCTGATAAGAGCCATTGAATAAAATATGAAACGTAGCAAATCATGTTAAGTGGTTCCAAAACAGGCTTTATGTCCTTTAACACAGTGGCATCATTTGGTGCTTGTATCGTCCATATTTCCGACCATATCGTGTGTATTGGATCTAGATATTACATTCAGAGCCAGTGGTGTCAACTTTGGCCATACCCACAGAGGTTTCTTCTAAGGCTGTCCCATTTCTTCATTTGTTATGAAAACATGGCCTCTTATTTTTGGGAGAATTTGATTGATTGAAATTGCAACAGTAGCATCTGCAGTAGAGCACTAAGGATCTGAAATATACAGTAAATACAATAAAACTTGGTGCTCTGAATTTTTTGTGAAAATATGATTAATTTTAGGTCATGAAACAATGGTTGGCTCCACTGATCGAGTCTTGAGCGAGGCACCAGGATTACAATAAGCAACAAAACAACATAAAAACTGAGGATCCCCCTGACACAACTAAATTATGAAAAACTGAAAAATAGTATTTACATCAGTTCTCTTTTGTGCCTATGAAACGTGGGTATTTTGCTTTGATCAAGCTTATTATACAGCGGGCTCAACTACAGAGTATGTGTTTGCCCGGGAACAAAGACGTGGAGGTTAATTTTGAAGCAGTGAAATGGCCATCTGCATTTTGAGACACAGATGATTAGATGAATCCAATATACCACCTGCTGAGGCACCCCAACTGTTTCTCTGAGATCACTGTAGATGTTGGGAAAAGCTAATTGCTATTTGGCCCAAAGCCCTTCGAAACGTATGGAACATTTCTGCTCTGAGAACCTGATCTGTACCATCTTGTTATTGCCCACCAGCTCTCCATGTGATAATAATAATAAGTTCATTTATTTCTGCTCTGCCATTCAAACGTATCATGTAATACTGTTGGATCTACAGTACAGTATTTTCCTGATCCCCAGGGCAAATGCTTTCAACTTAACCAAAGCTTGCTTGAGCTCTGCTAAACATATAGGGTTTTCTGGATGCGAGAAAGAGTGATTGGGGATCTGTGGAAATCCAATAGAGGAAATTTGACAAACTTAAGTCTTTGTTTCTGATAAATTGGGTGAATTGGAGAAATGAAATGAAATCTCTGAGCACTTCATGGGCTGCTCTCTGGAGAGTTTTTGCACTCAAATGAGTGCCCCTGTGCCGAGAAGTAATCATTTTGAGCTATACGCACAACAGAGGCGCAAGCAATTGTAGTTTTTTTTTTTTTTTTCCCCATTTTTAATTGTGACATGCTTTTGTTATTTTGCAAGGCTGACTTTCTGTCATTTAGTAAGTATGCTGAAACAAAATGTCACCTACTGCACCTGAGAACACTGCTGACAATGAGGCAAACTGTTTGTTTCATTCCACTCAGCCCCTCTACAAGCATTACAGCGGACTCAATAGAGCTGTGTACTGTGGAACGGAGATGCTGCTGACAACTGCGATCTAACTGTTCAAACACAATTTGCATTCAAGATTCCAATTCCAGGTGAAGCAGTTTGGCTGCACTGTTGAGCAAAGGGCTTAACTGGAATTGACTCTCTGAGTACTCAGTACTGGTAATGAATGTGCAAAGTGTACTGCCGAAGCAAATAAATCACGAGATGTAATGCCTACTGACAAACACTGATACATTCGTCTCTTTAGATGACAGTTGTGCCCACTGTTTAATCTTGTTGCTGAGGCAATTGTTTATGTTTGCCCAGGGGGGAAGTGGAAAGGTCACATTTACAGCAGGGAATAAAGAGTGTAGGTCTACTGGGATGACTGTTTATAGAAGGATTTATTTTTTTGGATACTGTACGTGCCTCAGTGTTCAGCTGAGCCTCTCTTTCCCACCTGTATAAAACTATTTGCGTGAATGTTTGTGTGTATTCTGTATGTGTGCACATGCGTGCCTGCATCTGTGTGTGTGTATGTATGTGTGTGTATGATCATCCATGATGTCTAGAATAAGCATGCATATTATGAAAATATATGGCATTGCGCTATATATTCAAATAAATTCCATTTAATTTGCACAGTGTCATATGGATATAGTCTCAGAGATGCTCTAAATAAAAATAAAAGACCAAAAATAGAGTAAGACTATAGGCCCAAACTCCCTAAAACAACAAGTGAGGTGAGAAAGAAAACAACCAAGTGGGACCCAGTGAGAACAAAATCACTCTCAAACAGTGATGAAAAAAAAAAAAATCCCCATGGGGAAAAATGAAAACTGTATTGAGGAACAGGATCCCATCTTTCACTGGCCAGCTTGGCGTTAATGAAGGTTCACTAAATGGTAATACAGGGACAATGAGAAACTCACCAGAGCAAATAATCAGGGAGGTTGGCAGATTATAGCTCAGGGTATCACACTAGGTGGTGAAACAAAGCATTCATGCAAAAAACTGCATTTTATGGTTAAGTCAGGAGATCATGATCACACATCCACTCCTACAAGTTGTGTCATAGCCAGCACTTGATCTTTTTAACCTTTTCAGAAGTTAATTTTTTTATGTTTATCGGGCTGAAATGCCCGATTTCACTAGAACTAATATTTTCTAAAACATTAGGTTTTGATCTTCTTTTAATTCAATGAGATTTTAGCGAATGTTACTGAAATGCATCCTGTTACCATTGAAGATTACAATGACAAAGCTATTATGTTTGATTGATTTAACCAACTGTTATCAATGCAGCACTTTTCCTAGACTTGAATGACACTGACCTATAATCGATATTACCTCATGTAGGATTTAGAGCTTTGTAGTCAGATATGTGGTAAGTAATAATAATTGAATGATTCTTTATTGTTTCATAACACTTTCAGCAATTTTGCAGCTATCTCATGTCAACACACAATTCATTCGTACGAATGGGCAATTTAAGATCTCCAATTAGCCAAGCATGCATGTCTGTGGACTGTAGGAGGAAACTGGAGTGCTGGGGGATGGGAAGAACACGCAAACTCTACACCAAATGGCCCAAGTAATAATAATAATAATAATAATAATAGTAGTAGTTGTAGTTGTATGAGAAGAAAAATACAAATATGAAGAAGAAGAGGAGAAGAATACATTTTAGAAGTACTGTAATTCCCATGTTTTTACACTTTCTTGACAGAGTAAAACATTCAAAATGTATTACAGTAACCCCGTACTTGTACATGTAATGTGGATTGCGGATGGAAGTTGCTGCAAGTTTACAAGCTTTACAGTGCTCTTTCAGAAAATGAATGAAACGATGTGCCTAGAAAGCGCAATTAGCTTCCACGGCGTCGAAAATGGGTGATCTTTTTGATTTAATCTTTCACTGTTTCCCGTCGTGTGCAAGTGAAGTGATTTTCCCTGGAATTTAAAACCCGTGAATAAAACTTTATGCCTCCCGTGAAAACTGCAACAAGTCTTCAGAGGAAGGAAAGAGTTGCCCGAAGCGTATTTTCCATTACCGGACTAGGTGATGTCACTACACGTTTCACTGGATTCCCCCAGCACAGCACCCCCAAATGGAAAACATTTGGAGACGAGAAGAAGAGAGTTGGATAACTTTTTTTCGTGATACAGTGTGGGGAGGGGAAAGTTGGGCAAGGCAAAAAGAACGTCGTCTATAACTTTTTCTGCTGCTGAGGCGTTTTCACTGGAGGACAGTTGTAATAATCACGCTGGATTACAATTTGCAATGGAATAATAGTCGGGTTGCCTCCGCTGTGAGATATATTGGGGATTAATGTGGACGTTTTATTCCTTGGACTAATCAATCGGTGTAGGTATGGACAATACTTTCATTAATTTTCAAGTGTGCAAAATGCAGCTGCATGTCTCTGGAACAACCCGAAATGTTGTCTTTAAAGAACGTTCTTTTAAACACCGCTTCGTTTAAATGTTTTATTATTCTATTTTATTTTTTACTTGAATATGCTGTGTGCAGATGATTTCCTTTTGCATTAACGAGTGGTTTGATCTATACAGATGTGAAGTGCCCCGTTGCCTTTCGCTTTCTGTAGCAGATATCCACAGGTTTGTAAACTGCAACTAACTATGCCACATTAAGTTTTGACATTTCAAATATGAAAATGAAGCCTTGGCAATTAAAATCTAGTCCACCATTTCATTTGTGGGGGATAAGGTTTGGGGGGTGGAGGGGGATGCCACGCATCCGAACGGTGATGTATCGGACAGTATGATTGGCCTGTATTATATTTGTATGAAATTCAAACACGACTGAGACGAAGCCATTTTGTAGCGCATTTAGCTTCACAATTTTCACAACCAACTACCGCAGTCGCATCTTTTCCCATTAAAAATGCCTCAAGTTGTCCGGTGAGCTCGAAGCCTCCTGTGGCCTTGAGCAGCGAATCATGAGTTAGTAAGCACTGATGTACGTGTACATGAAAAAACTGCGTGCATTTGACAGTTTACTGTTGATTCGCGGCTGCGATCCTCTTTGATATTCATCGTATGCACGCCGATATCTTTGGAAGTGCTGTGGAATATTGGGCCGATATGTGAAGCGCTCTTGCACCAAAAAATATTAAATGGTACTGCAGCTGCGATGGGGTTAAGTGCAAGAGTGGCGCGGAGAAATGATGGGTATGATTATTTCTGTCAGTCAAGCTCCTGATTCAGCGCCAATGATTGTATCATCCTGCGGGTCTAAATCAAAGTGACGAAAGTGTTCTCAATATATTCAAACCGCCGAATTCTCTTTCGTCAAACTAGGTTGACAAAATAAATAAATAAATAAATAAAATAAATAAAAATACACTGAAAAAATTTATTTGCTCTGGTCTATCCATGTCTTTACAGTGTTTCATGCTGAGCACATACCTCTGCCACGCCATATATCTGTTCTTTTGGTCTCAGAATATGTCCTGGATCCCTTCCAAAATTAAACCAACTCTTCCTGAGACTACCACCTACCATTCTGCCAAATTTCGTGCCAAACCGTTCATAACTTTTTGAGTTAAAAGTGGTCGTAAATATCACACAGACAGATATATTTTATATAAATATAGATATATTTGAATTCTTCCGAATCCAGAATCCAGAATATGTTCCAGATCACTTCCAAATTGAATCAACTCATCCTTGGACTATGACCTATCATCCTACCAAATTTAGTCCAAAACCATTCATAACTTTTTGAGTTATCCTGTTAATAGACTGACGAACAAACAAACAGGGGTGAAAACATAACTTCCTCAGAGGAGGTAACTTACTGTTGATGGTCTCCTGTTTGGACATGACACCTTTGTGTGGGCTATTTAGAAAAAGAACCACTCGCAGTTTCTTAGATTTGGGTCAACTCCAGAGTGTTTTTGTTGCCCCAAAACCAGTGCAGTGGTTTGATAACCTTGCAATTGTGTGAGATTTAATTGCTCACTTCCTCATTTCTGATATCACTGGATTCATCGATTTCCACTGAAAGAAAGGTGCTTCAATGGGAAAATTGGATGCAATTGGCCTCCAGAGGTAAATGGAAAGGAACCTCCATCTGGTGTTTGATCTGTCGCCAGATGAAAGAAACAGGCTCATTTTGAGGATCATAGGGCCTTAGATTATCCCATTTAACTGTAACACCGGAGACAGCGAAGAGGGCCTGTAAAAAGATAGTCTTTGGTTGAGATTGATGGGGGTACACTTATGTTGCTTGTAAGAGAAATGCTCGTAAATTGGCCTTGGTGAAAATTCAGTTGGTTTCAGAGGATAAAATGAACAATTTAGTGCAACTGTTATGTCTCCATCATGAGAAATGGATGAACATTGTCAATTGGGAGGACCAGGCTCTCTGTCCAGTGCACTGTACCACATTGGCTACTGCTGATAATAGGTTGATTTCATTCTGACCATTCATCATCTGACATTTTGTTGGCTTTCCCAAATTGAATTCTAAAACTAAACAACTGTACCTTTTTCCTACATGTAATGACAGAATGAAGCTCTGTTCATTAGGCCCCAGCAGCTTGGTTCTGCTTGGTGGGTTTTAGAGCAAACGAGAGAATGTGTTGTAAGATTTTACAAGTTTTGTATGTTCCAGTCCCTTCTTGTTGATCAATGTGATTGCATGTGTGTGGTATTCACGTGTGTATGCTTCTGTGGTTGCACAGCATCTGTTGCATGCATCCCACATTGCCCTCATGCTACAGATCTTCAGTACGAAACACCAGATGCTGTCTACCAATGGCAAAAAAGACAGAACCAGTCTCAACCCTCAAGAACTAGGCCTAATTTTGTTGTGTTTTTCATGCTATGCCAAATCATGCCTAGACCAGGTTGGCTTCTCCATTTGGGCACATACGCTTTCAGTTGTGGAAAATTTCAACTGAAATTAGAGATGTTCTCATTTCTCAACTGTATATTTATAGAGATAAGCATGCCAGATATTTTTCTCTAATCAAACAGATTATTTCCCTCCGGCTGAACTTTGAGTTTTAAAAAAATTGAATTTTGCATTTAATTGAGTGTTTACAAATATGCACCATCTTCCAAAAATCACCTAGTTTTTCAAGGATGTCAGCACTGCCTTCATCTGTGCCTCTGGAAATGAGAAAGTTATGGATATGAGGTATTTTCTTGTAAGCTTATGGCTATAAAAATGATGTTGCATCTGTATTCTGCGCATAGAGCCAAGTTGTCAATTAAATCTTTTTCAGAGAAGTCCAGGAACATTACTTATTCTGTGAAAGAAAGGAGAAAATAAAGTTAATCACTGATTTTATCCAATTACAATTATCAGTCATAGCTTAGGTTTAGAGCCATTGATGATCATTGTCAAAATGGGGGCTTTCAAAGCTGGGGTACACTTTAATAAATTTCAAGCAGGTAAAGCTTAGAAAGGAAAGTTCACCAGCTGCCGTAAAAATGTGAGTTGACTTGAAGATAAGCCTTGTTTCAACTCGCAATTAGTCAAGACAATGGATGACTTTAAGTTTAACTTTTGAAAACATATAAACTTGAGTTCTCTTTCTATAGCTTGTCATGGCTTTTCATGAGTTAACCCCTTAAGCCCCAAGCCTCTGGCTAGAAAATGACATGCCCAAAATGAAATGACTATCTGCAACGAATTGGTTGATTTGATTAATCTTGGTATCATAATAAAGGTGACACCTTGGGGATTTTTGTCATGGTGCAAAAATCAGTGTTTATGTTACTGAGTCAGAGTAAATGAAGATGGAACACCGCATAAACAAAACATCTTTTTTGCACCAAACAAATTTTTACTTTTGTTTGTTATAAAATTATTCAGCTTCAGTCTGAAACCCCCAAAAAATTACCAAACTGAATCTCACCATTATTTTTGCCAAAGTTTATTCTAACCAAGTTAATCAGAGAAAAATTATAAAGGTTTCAGTTCGGGAATGTCTAGGTGGCCTCTCCAAGCTAACACTGTGTGCTGTTTCATATTTCTCAGATACCAAACTGTAAAACTCATTTAATTTCACTTATATGTCACTACAGGTATACATTCCATCCAAATACAACCACTTTTAAATTTTTAGAATTTTTAAATATTTTTTTTTATCATTATTATTTCTGCCAGTCCTGTAGCCTATACAATTTCCCATTCAAAGATAATACATACAAAGAAAATGAAGTTTGACTCCAGTGGAGCAGATTTATTTAAAAAAAGCAAACAAATAAAATTATAAATAAAAAGGTAATGTCAAAAAAAAAGATGTTAAAAAAGTAAAAAGAACAAAAAACCCCAGCAATTATTAATACAAGAAAAATGCTATGATTTCCTTAGTAAACATATGCTGAGACCAGGATTTGAACCCCAGCGGACTAGGATGCAGCACTTCACCGTATCCACTGGGCTACATCAGCTGTCTGTAAGTTTGCTGTAAAATTGCTGATATAAAGAATGAGTCAAGAAAACACGTACTGTACTGTTGTACTATCAGTATTCACGCGGAATGGCGCAAAGATTCTGTTAGAAAACAACTTTGAAAATGACTTTTGAGTATTTAGCGGATAATTTTATGGAAAATACCACAAACCAACAAGTTAAGTGTTTATATTGTTGCGCTATACAAGTGCATGCGAATGGCCCATGGACTCATTTTGACGCACTGGGAACGCAAGGCTCTAGCTCAGGTTTGTGCGAAGAAGGTGGTTTAGAGCTCGTTGGAAACATCAGAACCCATGGAATCAAATGGCCACTGCCAAAGTCTTACTGACAGCATCACAAGCCGAACACAGAGAGGAAAATACACTGCAAGCAAGCTGAATGCTACGGAGCTGAGATCTTTGAAGCAATGCCCTGGGGGGGAAAAAAAAACATGCTTGGAGACTGGAAGATCTAGTTTCATTATAACACGGATACACTGGACTAACAATAGCAATCGCAGATTTACCCTCGAACAGTTTTTTACTACAAAATATCAAAGGCAAGAAAATTTTTTGGCTCATCTCTGTAGACTGTAAAATGTATGCCCGCTGTTCTTTGAGTGCACTGTAAAAAATGATAGCCCAGTTAAGTTGTGTGAACTTTTTTCTTCTCTTTAACCCCTTAAACCCGAAAGCCCCTGGTACCGGGGGCGGTCGATACGCATAATAAATACAGCATGTTTCCTCATCAGAACAACGTCATACAGCTTATCCACTTAACGCAAAGAAACTCGGCAAAAGGCTCATGTTGACCATTTTTACCTCAACCGAAAACAATTCAAACACCAAGCAAGTAAATAGCAACAGCAAAACATACGATAAAATCATATCAACGCTGAGTCGCTAGCATTGTTACTGAATTTGTGCTATGCATACAAACGATACCTCAAATGAACAAGAAAAGTCCACAGAATCCAATGATATAAGCCTTGTCATTTTAAACTGACACCATTTATATGGGTCATCATTCATCAGTGGCCCCCTTGTTGTATGGAATGGAAAGACAATGAATAAATCATCTACTGAATAAATCATTTTATTTTTACAGCACTTAATTTATACATTGTCAAATACTTAGTCCAAGGTCTGCTTGTGGCTGCAGTCAATGTGTAATTGTCTACATGCATATGGGAGACTACACAGCTGCACATTGGTGAAAAAACATTATTTTTAATATTTTCCCCACCTGGAACACTGCCAAATTGTTTAATCCACTGTAGCAACCTGCTGGCATCGCCTCAGATGGAGGAAGCTGTGGCACGTGATTCCTCTGGCTCACGTGATGACAAGCCCTCACTTCTTTACACTGCATAGGCACATTGCCAATCACACACTGCCTTTGCAGTCAATGTATATTCGGCTCATAAAGCTAAAAGTGCCTGACTGAACAGGAGTGGCCACTTGAGAGTGATGAGACTGAAACATTTTGACTGGCTTTACCCCTATTATCCTCAAATAAGCTTGGCTAATTGTTGCCTTGCCTGTGCCGACCTCCGGCCATAGCTGGCAATGGCATGGCTTGGATTCGAGCACCAATCAAAGACAAAAATGTATTGTCATTATTGTGTGTAATGCTTCTTACTAATGCACAAACACAGTGCCTTTATCAAATGTATGCCATCAGCAATGTTGACTTGAAAGCAAGGAGTAGGAGTTGGATAGACTCTCTATATGCAGTTATCATGAACTGGTGAGCTGCATTTTCAGAGAATGAAAATCATATCCTTAAACATTGTATTTATCTTGATCCTTGTCATTCCCTATCTGAAACTACACTGACAAACCAAACTCAGATGACTGAGAGGGTGATTAAGCAGAAACCAAACAAGTCACTGCAGATAAATATTCAATCAAATTGTATATATTCTGGCGATGAGATGTGTTGTATAAGAGATTTATAGAGAATTAGGGGATGTTTTGACAGAAAGATGTAAATTTTATCAGTGGTGGAATCTTGAAACCAGATCTTTGTATACATCAAAAGCGACTTGTGTGGTCTCTTGGATTTCTCATCTAATGGCACAACCCTGAATCAGAAAAGGTTGGGAAGATATGTGAAAATTAAAACTTAAAGCAGTGATTTGTAAATTATCTTTGGCCTGTATTCTATTGAAAATAATACAAAAGCGCAATAGTTGATGTTTCACCCCATGAATTGAATTTATTTTTCAAAATAAACACATTTCAATTTTGATTATTGCAACATACTGCACACCCTCATGCAAAGTAATTGAAACAAGCTGTTAAAAAGGGAAATGATGGATTTTTTAAAATTTCAACTGGACTTTTATAATGAATTACATTGATTTACTCATATTATTACATAATATGACCTCCTCAGTGTTTAAGACTGAAAGAGTGACATCATACTTGCTATATCCCTGTGCAAATTACTGATGTGTTTGTTCAAAATTACGATCTTCGTCCACTTTCTTGGGGGCAGATTCTTCACAAACAAATGTCTCATTCACAACTCGCCAGGCTAACAAAGGACCACAAATAACCAAGAAACACATGGTGCAGTATTGATTGATGTAATAACTGCACATGCACAATTTTTATGGTGCATCCCACAAATATTATGAGATATCTTATGCAGTATGATTTCATTCCATCCTGTTAAAAGAAATTCAAAAACAAAGACAAAAAGGCAGGTTTTTGCTTGAGAACATGAATTAGGATTTAAGACAGTAAAAGACTGTTTCAATTAATTTGCACAAAGGTGTACTTCAAAACAAGGCGGGACATTAAACAATTTTTGCCTGCGAAGCCCACAATTTATTGTTTCCTACTTAGTCTTATTTGCCATTCCTTTTCACATTACTGAACTAGACGTATGTCGATGGCGCGCCATCGCAAATCTCTGCGCTCTGCAACGAATGTTATGGGAGTAGTATTAATGTGTCAGAGGGCAATTCACTCAACTGGCATTCTGCTGTACAAATGATAATCTGCTTGTTGCAGTGACAAAGCACTGATACTGATCAGAGTTATAGCAATGTGATATAGTTGGTTAGTTGGATAGTGTACTTAGTGTTCAAAATATGAATCACAGGACGGCAATTTTTGGCATGCAGGTTGCTATAACCGAGATACATATCCACACCAATTTGCAGCCTTCTACGTTGAGTAATAACAAAACGTGCCATCCTTTTCAACGATTGACAGACCTGAAGCCATTTGACCTAGAAAACGGTCAAAATTAAGTCAAATCAAAAACCCGTCTGATATGTGATGAAGGGTCATCCCATGCACATCCCATAAAAATTTGAGCGTCCTAGCTCAATGCATAAGGAACTTATGGCCATTTTTCAATTTTCACAAAAAGCCCCCTGGTGGCCAGAAGAGGAAATTAATTTAAATTCTAAACGCGTTGTGCACCCCTCTGGGTCACTACCTTACACACACCAAAGTTTCAGGTTGATTGGTCTAACGGCCTAGGAGGAGTTACTCTTTTGGACAGTTTTCGGATGGACAGACGCCGAACTGTATTACAAGATCTCGCTTTTCTGAAGCGTAGAGATAAAGACGCTGAACTGTATGACAAGATCTCCTCACTTTTCGGAAGCGCAGAGATAATAAACTGATGAAACAAAGTGATTAATTGTTTTAGGTGCAATTATTTTCCCCATTCTTCCCACAAGCAAATTTAAGGCGTGCAGGGTCTTCATTTTCGCCGTTTGCGTTTCAAATGCACTTTGCATTCGCTTTTGGAGACAAGTCAGGACTGCAGGCTCACCGGTCTAGCGTGCACACTTACTTATTAGATGGTAATAAATTCCTTTATTAGGATAAACCCCTTGAGGTGTATCACCTCGTTATCAAGGGGGTCCCAACATAAATACATACAGTATCACAATCACTACAGATAGACAAATACAAAGTAAAGCTGAACATACATACATAAAACATAAACAACAGACAACATACAGTAACCAAAGAGAACTTTCAAAGGGAATCAGAGCTTTGAATTGTATCCACAACTACCGTCTGGTATAAATTGTTTAAAATACAATATTCAATACTCAATACAATGGGTTTTAAATAAGGACAGAGTTAATAGAAGCAGAAACAGTCCACCTCCAGGTAAGAAGACAAAGCACATTTGAATGTTTTTAATTCAGTAATGGATCTAATGTTGACCGGTAAATTATGCCAATCAGATGGAGCTTTAAACACATATGTGTGTTTACCAACTGCCTTGCCAACACAAGGAACAGAAAAATACACCTGAACAGAATGTCTGATCTCATAAGTTGAAGTGTGAAGTTCTAGATATTGTTTGAGATAAGGAGGGTAACTGAAATAAAAGCATTTAAATATATGTTTAAGCCAGTGTGTATGTCTTCTTACTGTCAGGGGTGGCCATTGAAAAATGTCATACATTGTACAATAATGGGTGCGAAAAGGACATCCAAGGACAAATCTGCAGAGTCTGTTATATGCTGTGTTAAGTGGAGCAAGGACCGATTTGAAAGGGTTTTGATAAACCACATCGCAGTAGTCAAATACTGGAAGTATAAGTTGCAAAGCAAGTCTCTTACGAACACTGGGGGTAAAACAATTTCTGGATTTATACAAGACATTTAGTCCAAAATTTACTTTCTGTAAGACATGATTTATATGGTATTGGAAAGAGAGTTCTGGGTCAAGCTATACACCAAGATATTTTATTTTATCAACTTTATGCAGATGAGGGCCGTCATTACTGGTTATTGTGCAAGAACCGGATATGGACTTAACTTTCGGTCTGGTACCAAAAATCATAATATGAGACTTTGATTTGTTAAGGAGTAATTTGTTGTGTAAAAGCCAATTTTGCAGGATGTTAAAATCTGACTGAAGAGAGAATTGAATTTGTGATAATATGTGCCTTTTTAATGCATGCAGAATATGGTTTTGTGTTGTCTTGCTGAAATATGCATGGGCATCCTTGGGAAAAAATGTAGTCTTGAAGGCTGCATGTATTGCTCAGTTTACTTTCAGCCGTCACAGACGTGCAAGTTACCCTTGTCAATGGCACTAACAGAAACCCATACCATGACAGAGCACGTCTTTTGAATTCACAGAGGCCTCCAAGCCTGGAGAAGTCGAAGGTGCTTCTGGACACTGTCAACATAAGGCTTCCTTTTTCCACAGTGACATTTTAGCTGTCATTTGTGGATGTGACAAAGCATTTTTGGCAGTATGTTAGTGAAATGGGTGACACTGTTGCCTCACAGCAAGCAAGCCATGGGTTTAAATATGGCCTGCATGGGCCCCTTCTCTGCGGCCTTTGCATTTTCTCCTTGTGTTTGCATGAGCATCCTCTGGGTTCTCTGGTTGCTTCATAGACTGTATAAAAATTGACAACGTGTCTCCACGTCCTAACACTGCTCAAAAATGGAGCAGAAATATCCTTCATATGTACGTTGCCTTCTCGCACATTTGGAGCCAGAGTCTGTGTAGTAGTGATTGGAGGTATCGAGGTCCTGCATATACACCCGCCCTACTCAGTTGCAATCACGTCCCCCAAACTTTTTATGTAGCCTAACTGGCTGCTTCAGTGTTATTGGTACATACCGCGTGTTGTACACAGATAAGAGACCAGTTCTACTTGGACTAAAAGCTTGTTAAAAGGTTTTTTGGTTCAGATTTTTTCCAAGTAGAGAGAAGTATGAGGCTTGACCTCATGTTGCTTCCCTTGTCCTTGGCAGTATATTGCTTAGCCTTAATGCCAATGTCCAGTGCTAAAAACACATGTCAAATGCTATCTGCTAGCTAGGTAGCTAATACATTGACTCAGTGCCTCATACAACCCATCTTCAAAAAATCCAGCCCAGCCCTTCAAAATAAGGCAGCTCAATACAGTCTATGGGTAAATAGACTACCCACTCTTATCCACTTTAATGTTAGTTCTAAATATAACTACTAAGCTAGCTAGCATGCTACCTCGGTGACCTGTCACTGAAACTTGATGTATTAACCTTAGTTAGCTAGCTAGCTAACTGTTTTTAGCTATAGCTAGCAATATTCGACGATAGGTCACTTTAGTTAGCTACAAAAATTGACGGTAAAAAGCTTTTGGCTTTAAACATATCATTGCTGCTAACAGTACATTATATGCTGTGATCTGAGAAAATATATATTTTACCACCGATTTCTGTTGCTATCAACGGTAACATGATAAAGAATCTTGCTAAATTAGCAAGCTTGCTGGCTGGTCGAGTTTACTTTTCAGCGAAAGTGCTGGTGCTGACAGTATATGACACAGTATTCAGAGCAAATTTCGTTGGACATCCAAAATAACATTGTGTTATATTCAGATGTACTGGGACCGAATGCAACTAATGCATGTTATGTTAACGTTATATTTCTTTTTGACAGCCCCACTCTAGCTCCTTACAGTTCCCAGAAATAAGTCAGCAGGGGACTACTTCTCCTAGAATTGTTGTCAGTCACAGATGTCAATCATGACTTTACACCTGCTTTTATTCGTTATAGTATCAAATCACGAAATTAAACCAAACTTATCAGAAAAAAATGAACCCTTCAACATACATCAGCATGGTAAGAACTACTTAAAATGAGAGAAACCAATTTCGGAAAAAAACCTACTTAACACCCTTAATTCTTTGTGAGGTCTATGTCTTATATACAAATATATAGCGGGTGGGCTTATAACCTGTACTGCAGCCAACCACTACATGGCGATCAAGATGTTTTTTGCCTCACTTTTGTGGAGATGTTATGTCATCCATCTTTATGTTCAGTCAATGGTTTCTTCCTATGGTCCAAAGGTATGCATGTCAGCCTAATTGGTGACTCTAAATTGCTCATTGGTATGTGTGTGTATGAGTGTGTGAGTGAATGGTGTACACACCCTGCCATGGATTGGTGAGCTGTCCACTGTCCGTGCCTTTCACTCGTAGTTAATGCAGATAGGCTCCAGTTTCCCCATGAGCCTAGTGAGGAAGAAACGGTTAAAAGAATGGATAGCCTACATATTGTGGTACTTGACAAAGATTTTCCAAAGTAATCCTGTGGTTATAGCACTGATAGATGAATGAAGATTCTCGACGCAGTGCCGTCTGTGTCATCAAAGATCACTGGTACTGATCTTTGGCTAGCACCCTTGCCTTTACTGCACAGGAATTCCTCCAAGTTCCCTGAATCTTTTGTTATGTCATGCACTAGAGAGGGTGAAATATCCAAATCCCGTCTTTCCTTTAGGAACATTGTTTTAAACCTTTCAAAGATTTTCTCACTTGTTTGTGGGCAAATTGGCGATCCTTAGCCCATCCTCAGTCTTGAAGGACAAGTTATTTCCTGAATCCTGATTTTATGCCATATCATGATTCCAATTCCACAAGGTATCCTGTGGGGGTGCTGTGCGAGAATGGAGCTCCAGGGCTGTTAATTCGAGCAATTCGATCTCTTTACAACCAAAGCCAGAGTTGTGTCCACACTCTCGGCAGCAAGTCGGACTCCTTTCCAGTTGGTGTTGGCCAAGTGTTGCGACCCAGTACATTTATGCTGCCCCTAGTGGCAGGAGGACTTTACTGTGTGTCTTGTTAATGTTTACTTGCAGGATTAGTGACACCTGGCAACACCCTATAAAAGAAGTTTGGTGTTGTGAAAAAATGTGTCTCTCAACTGCCAGCCTGTTCTCCAGCAGCCACTCATTGTCCTGGCCAGCTCTCCCTGTTTTGGCCAACTGTTTGTTCGGATAAAGTGCCTTTTGAAATTAAATTCAATTTTTTTTTATAACCATGTTGTTGTCCCATTTCATGTTGCGATCAGTGAGTGGGCTGGTCGTAACAGATTGGGCGCTCGTCCGGAAGATATAATCTAGTTAAGTTAAACCCTAGACAGTTTTGCTTCGTTGCTCAGGTATACATATGGTGAGTTGGTCCATTAGGATGTTATTTTGAGAATTACGGTACCTTTCCCCAGTTAGTCGTCAGGCAGGTCCTGTGGGGCTTGTCAATTTGTTATTTTGCCTTTTTTGCTTTTGGTGGAAATTCTGGGTGGGGGTATGCTTCGGAGCACAGTTGGTTGACTTGTCAATTGGTTTTCTAACCTTGCTCACGAGTTCAGCGTTAAAAGTTGCCTCGTGCCCGGAAGGAACTCTGAAGACTAGCACAGGTCATAGATAAGTAGATGGAACTGTGCAGTTATTCAGGATCTGGGGAGGCCTCTGTGATTGCTCGTTGAACATTCCAGAGCAGTGTAATGACTATCACCTGTTTTGGAGTTTGCTGACTGGGTTGATTTTAGGTGAAGTGAACTCTGGTTCATTGTTGCTGAAAAGTAATTGGTATTTTGTTGGTAGTTACATGTTTGCACAAAGGAATGTTCCAGCTCCTTCAGGGCTCAACAAGTTCTGAAAAACTCACTGTCTTATAGGGCCAGTTACTGGTCATTTCCACTGGCCCGAACCAACTTTTCACTGGCCCGAATTTTTGATGACCCTTTTCTGTGGATTTTTACTTGCAGCAAGGGAATCTTTTTGTTTTTCAATAAAGAAAACGCTTCAGTGTTTATACGGCTCAAAATTAACTTTTTTGCTTGGTGGCGCTGCACTCCCAAGTCCAAAAGTTAGGAGCGCGAGCCAAAATTTAGGAGCGCACACACCAAAATCTAAGAAGCACCAATATATATATTTTTTAATGTTTAAAAAACTACAATATATCACTCCACATTAACAATACAACTGTCCCCATCAAATGAAAGTTATTAAACAATATTAAAGTTTTGAGTTCATTGATGAACAAAGGTTTCCACACCATTTGCTTGATTCCATATCCGGAGGCCAGGATTCAAAATTGGGTCTCCTGGCTCTCTGCCCTTTCATCCATCTCTTCACTGCCTGTGAGGCATCAAATATGTCCAGAGGAAGAACCTCCATCTCACATACTGTTCACTGTTTTTTTTTTTTTAACATTATTGGTGGACGTTCTGTCGGCGAATAGCCTATATTTGCATACACAATGTCATCCTCGCGTCTGCTCGTTAAAAGAAAAGCATATTCATTTTGTTATTTGAATGAGAACACATAAAACGCAGTTTACATTTCTTTTTGTTTTAGTTTTGTGGATGTAAAAAGTGTTTCTCAATTTAGTTTTACTTTATCCAGCTGCTTTTTCTCCTCAATCACAATTCACTTTAATGACGCTATGAAACGTAACGATAGTGAGACGCAGCTCCCGCTGTGAGTGAGGGATGCAGTTTTCTGTTTAAGTTTACAAAACAAATTGTACAAAAACAAGGTACAATAATAAGATCAATGAAAAAAAAGCGGAGCTAAACTGTTAGAATTCATTCATGTCTATGTTCTTGCTTGTCAAAATGATGATTTTCTTTTATGGTTAATTCATTTACAATGGTGAAAGGGCCTAACATTATTCATTTAGTTGTGATTTTATGCCTATCTGATGTAGGCCGTAATTTTGTATTGGAGTAACCTACAAATTCACTGTTACCGAATTTTGATTTAATAAACGTATCTGGCTTATAACTGCGTTAATGGATGTGTGGACTGTGCAACTGGAATGGTGACAGTGCCCTCTAACGGTAGTATAGAGGTCAAAATCCACAAACTCTGAAGACTCGTGTACACGTGTACATGCAATTATACGGCGCGTGTACACATTTAGAATTTTTTGTCCAAGCTCCCACCCTTACTGCCTACATTGCATCAAAAAACAATGCCCGCGCATATAGCCCGTGCATAGCACGGCTAGTTGTCATCTAATTTCTGCATTTACAGGAAGACAGAGCCTGTACATGCAAATATATAAACGTTTACAGGTCTAAAGACGTGCTGAAAAAAAGTCTTTTTATGATTTTTGCAGATAGGCTACTTTAGACATGAGCGAAGAAACCGAGACAAAGATTTTAGGTCTGAGCAAGCGCAGAACCACAAGGGAGCATATTTTGATAGGTTAGAAATATTAACAGAACACGAACCTACTTGTTCACGCACATTTGTCACAGCATTTTCTGTTTGCTTTCTCCATGTATGGAGGTACTTTCACGTTTTAAGTGTTTGCACCCAGTATTTAACGCGCTGTTGTCTGCGAGATCCGGATCATAATCTTGACAATGAACACAGTGCTTTTCACCTTCTTTTAGCCCCAGCCAAATGGCGAAGCCACTCTTTGCGAAAATAATAAACTCTTTTCACCACCGGTTCGTCCGAATCACCATTGCAATCATTGTCATGATTCTCAGTTTCAGTAACTTTTGTTACCGACTCATTTTTTTGAACGTTAACGGTACCAAAAGAAAGTCTTCTATTGTTCTTCGTTTCATTTTCCGTCTAAATCTTGTGTACAGTTATAATAAACTCTCAGTACTGCGAAATGGAGTGATTGATGGCTAATATTAACCATTCTAGAATCAGTACTGAGCTTTAGGACGTCAAGCTCCACTTTGATTGGTCAGAATCACTGTCAGCTCAAGGGAACACACTGGGTGTGCTCCATTCTTATACCGGTACGCCCCGCTGCGGTATGTCCAGAAGATGCATGCACTGGTCCGGCACATATGTCCATCTCTATTCAAGCTGCAGCTGCGGTTTGCACGCCTACTGACTACCAAATGTACCCGAAAAGAGGCGTTTAACTGGGGGAAAAAGCGGTTGCACAGGTGCGACTATTTTAATTCAAATGTCGCACAGTGTTTATTTTGGTCGCATATGTGACCAGAAGGGTCAATTTCGAGCCCTGATACTTTTAGACTTGAGACTTTGATGCCATCAAGCAAACAGTGCTACAGCACCTATGGTGAGACTACAACGCACCACTTTTAGCTAACTTATCATGCAGTTATACATTCATTGACGAATTTCAACTCTAGTTAGTGAGTACTAAGCAGAGAAAAAATGTTATTACACGAACACAAACTTTAGTTTGATCAGACAGAATTAGCAAACTCACTAGCTTGCCAACCAAGAGTTAGCAAAGGTTGCTAACTCGCTCCAAAGAGGAAATGACATAACATGAGTGGCGAGAACAGGCCATTCAGCCCAAGTAGGCTCGCCAGTTTCCTTTAACTATTGTGAATATATCACTTCAGATACTCAATGTCTCAATGGTATCTAGCTTTAAGTCAAGCCTGCTCTTGAAAATTGCCAAGGTTTCTGCCTCAACAATATGGTCAGGCAAGCTGTTCCACATCGAAATTACTCTTTGGGTAAAAAAATATTTCCTAATATCAGTGCTAAATTTACCCTTAGTCAACTTCCATTTATGACCCCGAGTTCTACTAACAGAACTTGGCTGAAGGAATCCTACATAATTCACTTTGTTAATCCTTTTAACATATTTAAAGACCTCAATCAGATCACCCCTGAGTCTCCTTTTCCTAAAACTAAAGAGATTAAGGATCTTCAGCCTGTTCTCATAGCTTTCATCTTTTATACCCGGAATCAGCTTAGTTGCTCTTCTCTTCTTCTAGAGCCTCTATATCTTTCTTAAAGTATGGTCCCCAGAACTGTACACAATACTCCAGATGTGGTCTGACAAATGTGTTGTACAAGAGAAGTATCACCTCCTTGGATTTATACTCAATACTTTTGGCAATGTATCCCAGCATCCGATTGGCTTTTTTAACTGCTACGGCACAATGACTAGAACCTGTGAGGGTTTGGTCAACAATTACTCCTAGATCTTTTTCATGTGGAGCACATGCCAGTTTTAAACCTCCCATGAAGTAATCTTGTCTAATCTTTTTATTACCTACATGTACAACTTTACATTTTGCTAAATTACATTTCATTTGCCACATTTCTGCCCAACTTTGGATTCTATCCAAATCCTCCTGAATCACTTTAGTAGAGTCTAGACTATTTGCCAAACCTCCCAATTTAGTATCATCTGCAAATTTAACTAATTTGCTCTCAATATTTCTATCAAGGTCATTAATGTAGATGAGGGACAGCAGGGGTCCCAACACTGATCCCTGAGGGACGCCACTCCCCACCATACCTAGCTGAGATGAGATTCCACTGACCACCACTCTTTGTGTTCTGTCCTGTAGCCAGTTTTGAATCCACTCCAGAATACCTCCTGTAACTCCAATGGAGCTCATTTTAAAAATTAGTCTCTTATGTGGTACTTTATCAAATGCTTTCTGAAAATCCAAGTATATGATGTCCTAAGCCCTACTCTGATCATCTTGGCGGCCTCTTCAAAAAATTTCAGGAGGTTTGTCAGGCATGACCTTCCCTTACAGAAACCATGTTGACTATCCCTCAAAATATTACTATGTTCAAGGAATAATTCCAGCTCATCTTTTATGATAGATTCCAGTATTTTGCATGCAATGCAAGTTAAACTGACTGGCCTGTAATTTCCTGGCTCAGAATGGTCCCCTTTCTTATATATTGGTATTATATTGCCCTGCTCCCAATCATTTGGTATTTCTCCAGTTTTTAAAGACCGTCTGAAGATAGCGAAGAGCGGTTTAAAGATGATCTCACTAACTTCCCTGAGCACTCTAGGATATAAGCCATCAGGACCCGCCGCCTAATCTGCCTTTAGTTTATGCAACTTGTCTAATACTTCATTATCCCTAACCTCAATTTCCGCAAAGTAATCTTGAGCATTGGACATGCCCTCTGGCCGAATAAAAACCCGCTCCGAGGTAAAATTCTCAACAAAAAAACTGTTTAAGGTATCCGCAATATCCTTGTTATCATATAGCAGTGATCCATATTTATTCTTTATGCACTTAACTTCCTCTTTGACTTTCCTTTTTCTGCTACAGTACTGAAAGAAGCGCTGAGGATTAGTTTTTGCCCCTTCTGCAATTTGCCTTTCATACAGTCTTCTAGCATTCCTCAGCTCTTTTTTGACCACAGCTCGCATTTTACAGTATTCAGCCTTAGTATTCTCATTGTTATCCTTTATGTATGTCTTATAAAGATTCCTCTTATTCCTCAGACTCCGAATAGCTGTGGTCATCCATGGAGGATTTTGCTTTTTCAGCTTACTTTTGGACAACTTTGGAATGAATTTACATTGTGAATCAAGTAAAACCCCCTTAAATCTTATAATGATCTCTCTACCGTTTGATTCATTCTGACCAGCATGATCTATGCAAGACAGCCTTACAAAAACAATAGACGAGCTTTCCTCAGTTTTGCTCGGAATGACAATTTACAATTCACATCCAACCGAGTTAGCACCAGCTGTACTCACCCGTCCAGTAGAAAAAAGGCGACCTGGGCGTCAGAATTAAAACCATTCACCTCCCAGAATTCTCTCCAGCATTGATATGTTTTCCCTATGTTTATTCGGGACTTCGCACAGCTGCGATCGCATTCTTTTTTCCTCGACATGCACTCGTTCGAGCGTCTGTTTATCGGTTTGGCTTCCGTCATGCTTCAACCTGCCGCATCGGTAGTGCCACTGCCAGTTCGTTTCCCTACCCACTCAGTGCCACCCACTTGTCGTGCACCAGCACGGAACTGGCGCAGAAGACCCGCCCCTGCCCTCCGATTTGTTGGAACACGTTTGTTGATGTTTGCGGAAGCGGGTAGGTCCACACGAGTTTGTTTATCTCTCTCAGCGCCTTGCGGGACTTCAGACGGCTATGTCTTAAAAATTTTAAAACATTCCACCGCGATTTTCCGCCACCTTTAAATAAAAAAAAATGCTACAGACTTTGAAAGGCTGACATGTACAAACTGGCAATCTAAAAAACCAATAACTACGCATGGAAATATGGCGAATGTACATCGGGCTAATGTACTTGTCGAGCCCTGTCCTTAAGTTGTGGATTGCATTTTGGCTTACGGACTCTTTTTTTCTGTCTTGTAGTCAGATTAATTGATTGTACCTGAAGTTTCCTGATGGAGGGGAGTGGCCTTGCTAACTTGCTTGTGTCATGGGTGAATTTGAGTAGTGATGGTTCTTGTGACCTTGCCTTGAGCTTATGTGGAACATTCAGGTGCTACATTTTTGGAGAGTTTCTTCTTCTGTTGGTGGTTCAATTGAGTGACACTTTATCTGGCTGTATTCAGAGTAATTTTTGGCTTGTGATTTGGCTCGGTTTACTTGAGTGGACTGGCCATGTGGTTTTAAAATGTTTGGCAATATTTTCTGGTTCTAATTTCCTGCCAGAGACCTGGAGATGTTTATGTGCTGTTGTTTGCTATGGCAAATACGCCATGTGTCTTTGGTATTGGACTCTGCGGGACCGTCTTTGGTGTATGGCGCTGCCCAGGAGGGTTCTTTTTGTCGCTTTGTCATCCGGAGACCCAGAATTCGTTCGCTAGCCACAGGGGCTAGTTTTGGTGTCGTCCGGGGATCCGGAATTCGCTCGCTAGCCACGTGGGCTAGTTTTGTGTGTCGTCTGGGGATCTGAAATTTGTTCGCTAGCCACGTGGGCGAGTTTTGTGTGTTGTCTGGGGATCCGGAATTCGTTCGCTAGCCACGTGGGTAGCTTTCTGTGTCCAGGGTCTGGGGATCCGGAATTCGTTCGCTAGCCACGTGGGTAGCTTTCTGTGTCCAGGGTCTGGAATTTGTTTGCTAGCCATGTGGGCTAGCTATGTATTGTCAAATCTGAAGCTTTAAGTTCATTTTTCTTTGTCCTAAAAATTGCACATTTTTCATTAATTTTTTTTTCCTGTCTGCCTGGGAGCCACCCTGTGTCCCTCTTTGGTGCCCTTGGGTCATTGTTTGGTGACTAGAGTCACCATTTAAGGGAGGAGGTGTTACGACCCAGTATATTTATGCTGCCCCTAGTGGCAGGAGGACTTTACTGTGTGTCTTCTTAGTGTTTACTTGCAGGATTAGTGGCACCTGGCAACACCCTATAAAAGGAGTTTGGTGTTGTGCAAAAATGAATCTCTCAACTGCCAGCCTGTTCTCCAGCAGCCACTCATTGTCCTGGCCAGCTCTCCTTGTTTTGGGCCAACTGTTTGTTCGGATAAAGTGCTTTTTGAAATTAAATCCAATTTTTTTAAAACCATTTTGTTGTCTCATTTCATGTTGCGATCATTCAGTGGGCTGGTCGTAACACAAGGGTGTGCCTTGTCACCTATTCTGTTCATAATTTTATGGACAGGATATCAAAGCGCAGCCAAGGTTTGGAGGGTGTCCAGTTTGGTGGCCTCAGGATTGCAGCTCTGCTGTTTGCAGATGATGTGGTCCTGTTGACTTCATCACTCTGCGACCTTCAACGGGCACTGGAGCAGTTCGCACCTGAGTCTGAAGCGGTTGGAATGAGGATCAGCACCTCCAAATCTGAGGCCATGGTTCTCTCCAGGAAAAAGGCGGATTGTCCCCTTCAAGTGGGGGGTGAGCTCTTACCCTGAGTGGAGGATTTCAAGTATTTTGAGGTCTTGTTCACGAGTGAGGGTAGGATGGAGTGTGAGATTGACAGAGGGATCGCTGCAGCGTCTGGAGTTGAGAGGGCGTTGTACCGATCCATTGTGAAGAAGGAGCTGAGCGTAAAAGCGAAGCTCTAGATTTACTGGTTGATCTACGTTCCAACCGTCACCTATGGTCACGAGCTTTGGGTGGTGACCGAAAGAATAAGATCGTGAATGCAAGCGGCCGAAATGAGCTTTCTCCGTAGGGTGGCTGGGCAGACCCTTACGGATAGGATGAGGAGCTCAGACATCGGGAAGCAGGTCAGAGTAGAAGCGCTGCTCCTCCACATCGAGAGGAGTCAGTTGAGGTGGTTCGGATATCTAGTCCGGATGCCTCCTGGACACCTCCCTTTTGAGGTTTTCAGGGCATGTCCAACTGGGAGGAGGCTCCGAAGCAGGCCCAGGACACGCTGGAGGGACTATATTTCCCAGCTGGCCTGGGAACAGCTTGGGGTCACCCAGGTAGAGTTGGAGAAAGTGGCTGGGGAGGGGGACGCCTGGGCCTCTCTGCTTAGTCTGTTACCCTTCTGAAGGTTTTTTTTCTTATTCTGGTGACCCCAAGATAGCACCAAGGCTTGCAATTCTTTCTCAGTGATCCTTGGGTTTTCTTTTTTCTTGGTTCACTCATCACTCTCCTTCCTGTCTTGGGGGGGCAAAATGCATTTATGTCCTCAAGCTGTCAGGTTTTCAACTGTTCAATAATTTTTTATATTTTTGAATAATTACCTTTACAGTACTCAGTGGTTTCCTTCAGTTTTTTTGCAGATCCTCTCATGGCCATTATCAGATCAATGATGGTCTATTACCATCTCCACTTCTGACCTGCCATTTGTTTGTTTTCTTCATTATGCATCTTTCTGACCTCATTTTTATAAGTGATGGTAATGACACTATATAGGTTCCTTAAACTTAGATGAAATTCAGCTTAAATTAATTCCTGGTGGATTTTGTAGAAATGATTCATGTTTTTAGGGTTGTCATTAATTGGGAAATGTTGAAGTGGCAGAAATTAAATAAATACATTTTTTCAAATAATTTTCAATGCTTCACAGAAATGCATTAAATACTCTAAAATTTGAATAGATGAACTCTAAATGTCAATTTATGAGATACACTTACTTCATTAATGTTTATATTGAATGAACCAAAATAATTGTAAGTGATGTCATAATTTACATCAAAAATTGTATGAGCCCAGAAAAGGTGTGAACCTTACTTTGGAGGACGTTGATGTTCAACATCCTCCAAAGTAAGGTTCACACCCCTGGTTTATATCAGCTTCCAATTTCTGGGCTCATACAATTTTTGACCTATATGAGGAAGGACACCTCACATCCATGGTAAAATACGATGTTTGATCCGTAAAGTTTTGGGGTTGCTTTAATTCTAGAGGTTCTGGGACAACAAACTCAATGCTCTGGACATCTCAGTCACAAGACCTCAATCCAGTCGAAAACCTGTGGGCTGATCAGAAAAACTGAAGAGAAGAGTTCATGAGTGTGAACTGAGGAATAAGACTTATTTTCAAAGGATCTACTCAGAGAAATAGTCCAAAATCCCTCCAAACCTGTGCAGTAATCTTCGTCAAACAGTATAGGAAAAGACTCCGTCCTGTTACCCTTTCAGAAGTGGTTTTGTGAAGGTCTACAACCATTAGTCTCTTTTGAACTGTCAGTTTGTTTTCTTTATGATGCTGGGTGACTGGATTAAGGGATTTTTGCATCTATTTTTTGATATATATATATATATATATATATATATATATATATATATATGGCTTCCTCTTTGCATTGTGAAGTTTGAACTTGCATTTGATGATGCCACAATGAACTGTGTTCATTGATACAGGCTTCTGGTGCGAACCCATGTGGTTATATCCATTACAGAAGCAGTTCAGAAGTTCTTAATGCAGTGTCTTTTGAGGGCTTGAAGTGCACAAAAATCCAATATTGTTTTTTTTTTTTTGTGGATTCATTGACTCTTCTCACTATACTGTGGGCTGACGATGGTGTAATCTAATCCCTTAATTCTGTGCAATTGCACATTGAAGAACGTTCTTGAACTGTTTGACTATTTGCTCTAATAGCTTTTGGCGAGGTGAGAAACTCATCTTGCTGGTATATGACTTTGTCTTTTGTGACTGCTTATGTTATTTCCAATTATAATTGAATCACCTGTTACCTATTCACCTGTTTACTTTTGGAAAGTTCCAAATGGGCGTTTATCTGAAGATTCCACACATTTTTCAGTCTTTCCATTACCCTGTCAATTATTATTGATTACGTAACCACTTGAATAATGTCCAGCAGGAGAGAAATGAATGTTTCTGCTTCGTTGACAGGCAGGCTGGAAAGAAATGGATCAACCTGGATAACATAAAAACAAAAATAACTGCTGGTGAATACCAGATTGTTGACATCTCGTCCTTGAAGGCGAAGTCGGATGTATGGAAGAATTTTGGATTAATTATGGACGCTGGCCACAATTTAATCCATCGCTTGGATGCTCATGAATTTCCACATTTTAAGGTTGCTTCGCCTGTCAGCCACACTGTAAAATATAATAAGCACATTTCAAATGAAATGCGAAGTTGTGTATTCGATAACGAAAGTGGAATGGACGGGTTGCAGGTATTGTTTTCATGGGTCAGTTCGGTCCAAAATTGAGTTTCAGATAATAAAGGGTAACGGGTCGATCCATGCCTAACGCGAACGCTTGAAGCACTCCAATTCTTTCTAAAGTGAGCAACAAAAGAAAAATAAATTAATACAAGACTGACCAGAAACTAAGAATGAGTGTAATTATTGTAAAAATCTCATTTATTATGAGCACATGCTCATTTACACTCATTTCCTCAAACATTTCTTTGTTTTGCATTCACTTCTACTTGGTGACCATGCGAGTACATTAACTAACTTAGGTTTCCTATTTTCGGTTGAATGGAAAGTTTCGCAGTTTTAGGCATGATATGCCATCATCTCCTAACAGCTATTCCTCTGGGGGTGCGTCACCTAGAAGACTGCAAGAATAGCAGAGTTCGCGAGTATAAAGGACTCATGGCTTTATCCTGAATAATTTGCTAATACCTAAACGTGTATTCTAGCACACTGAATTGCGAATCGCCTGGATGTTGATGGCATTTCCTCACAATTTAAATAAATCAGAGCATGCATTGATTGGGCCACTGCTGCAGGGGCGTGCGAAAGATCGCACTCTCCATTATGACATCTGTTTTATAAATATCTAGATTTACACGCTAATAATCTTTCACAATGTAATCTTTTTGTTTTTAATCGATTGCATGTCTGCGCACTGCTGCTCGTCCCTGTGTGAGTAACAACCTATAGGTAAGTGCATTGTGCAGACGCCTATAGAGGCACATAATACTATCTAAATAATGCACCCTTAAAATAGCAGTTAAAAATTGACTTTTGACCTCAGACCAGGTTTTTTTTTGGTCAATTGTGCAAGAGCTTTATGCTACCTCAGGATAGCAACACACCAGCAGAGCGCCCAACCACACCTTATTTTAAGACTAACGCGCCCATGGGCACTGAATTTGGCTCAAATGTATTCGTTATTTATGAAGTTTGGATGCTGGATGGGAAAATGGTATCTGTGCTGGTTGTAAAAGTAGCAAAGACTCTTCCGTCATAATTTGCGATGGGTGTAAGATAGAGGCCACTATCCCTGTATGTTTTAACTCCCCTGGTTTGTATATTTCTTTGCCAGATTATCATTGTGCCGCCCTGTGCTAAACTCTGCTATCTAGCGTTAGTTTCTCCTTGCTGCTTGTTAGAGGTTCTTGTGTTTTCCTGCCGTGCATCATGTGCAGCACAGTCTGAGATGCACAGCAAGCTACCCCGTTGTGTGTCCAGACTGTAATGTGTGACTGCACACACTTGACAGACTGTAAAACTGCCACAGAATATACACTTGAGCGGAAAAAAATAGCCACCCTATATTTCCGCCTATTATGGGTCTCAGTCGACAACCCCATTTCCAAAAAAAGTTGGCGTGGTGTGGAAAATGTAAATGAAAACAATGCAATGATTTGCAGATCATTTGAACTCTATATTTAATTGAAAATAATACGAAGACAACATGTCAGACGTTGAAACAGAGCGATTGTTTTGTTTTTTGAAAAATATATGTTTTGTTTTTTGAAAAATATATTTTGAATGCCAGCAACCCATTTAAAAAACTTGGAACAGGGACATGTTTACCACAGTGTCGCATCACATCTTCTTTTAACAACACTCTGTTAGTGGGAACTGAGGAGAGCAAATGTTGTAATTGACTACAGTGCCATGTTGTTGTAATCTGTGCAACATAGACTGCCTCACAGACATTCAGTGACATCACTGAAAAAGATGTCTGTGAGGCAGTCTATGCTGTTATAAAACCTGTGCATATTGTTCAGCATTAATTCTGTCTTCACTGATGAGTAAGTTACCCATGACATGCGCACAAATGCACAACTATACTATTGTGGATGCTTGCTTTTGAACTGTATGCTGATGAAAAGCTGGATGGTCTCTCTCCTCTTTTGCCCATCGAATGTGGAATCCATGATTTTGCTAAAGAATTTAATATTTTGATTGGTCAAACCACAGGGCAGTTTTACACTTTGCTCCTGTCCATCTTAAATGAGCTCAGGCTTACAGAGGGTGACAGCATTTCTTGATGTTATTTTTATATGCCTTAATCTTTACGTGGCAGAATTTCTACTTGGATTAATGGATGCAGCGACAAACTGTTCATTGACAATGGTTTACAGAAGTGAGCCCATGCACTGATTTCCACAACAGAATCCTGTCTGTTTTTAATACAGTGCAGCCTGAGGGCCAGAAGATCACAGTCATTCAGTTTTGGTTTTCTGGCTTGCCCCTTGCATGCGGAGATTTTTTTGGATTCTTCAAATCTTTTTATGATATTTTGTACCGTAGAAGATGAAATCCCCAAAATCATTGCAATTTTATTTTGAGAAACATTATTCTTAAATTGTTTAAATATTTGCCCATGCAGTCTTTCACAGAGTAGTGAGGTCCTTGCATTCTGTACTTCTGAAAGACTTATTATACCCAATCACGTTGCTAACCTGTTGCCAATTAACCTGATTAGTGCTGAGATGTTCCACCCGGTGATTTTATTAGCATCATACAACTTTTACAGTCTTATGTTGCCAATGTCCCAACTTTTTTCAAACTTGTTGCTGGCATAAATTTCAAAATTTTTTTCAATTATAGGGTGAAATTGATTTGCAAATCATTGCATTCTCTTTTTATTTACATTTTACACGGTGTCCCAACTTTTTTGGAAATGGGGTTGTACATGAAATTTATTATAAAGTTTGGAAAATGGATGTCAATCTGTTATGAACATTGTGAACATATTGTGCCGTGCATTTGTAATCAGCACGCTGAACTTACCGATAGGTCACCATCAGACAAATGCATTCACTCATGATGAGAGTTCACACTGCTCAAAAGGCTTGCTTAATTGGAAGTCAGTTTGAGTTTCATAAGATACACTTTATTGAACCCCGTGGGGTAATTTGTCCTCTGCATTTAACCCATCCTATAGTTAGGACCAGTGGGCAGCTACAGAGCAGCGCCCGGGACCAACTCCAGTTCTAAAGCCAGTTCCATGGTCAGGGGTACTGGTAGGAGTGTTCCTCTAATGAATGTTTTTGTGGGTGGGGGAAACCAGACTACCCGGAGGAAACCCACGCGAACACGGGGAGAACATGCAAACTCCACACAGAAAGGCCCCAGGCCGGATTCGAACCCACGACCTTCTTGCTGTGAGGTGATAGAGAGAAAATTCCTGGAACAAAAAAAGAGCAACACATTTCTAGGTTAGATGGTCATCTCCCTTGAACAGAGGGTCAAGTGATCATTTTGAAAAAAGTCTGAATATTATGAAGAAAGTAAGATGGGGTATTATTTTTTATATCTGCTTGATAGATTTGTCACCTGTAGACATTTGTAGACCAACCATGAAAAGCTGCTGAGAGAGGCAGTCAAACACAACAGGCTTTACCCCATAGGGAAATTACCTGAAATTACACTATTTAACTCCTTCAACCCCACAGCCCTCTACAGAGGGCTGACCAACATATTCCCTTCAACCCCAAATTCCTGTAGGGAAAATTCAAACAATCTGACTAATTGATTGGAACATATCAGGTTACATTTAGTGGGATTCCAGAGATGACAGTAAGATACAATGTCCAGATAATGACCAGCCCTCTACAGAGGGCTGTGGGGTTGAAGGGTATAGTGATGCTAGAATATCTGGGGTTGAAAGAGTTAAATTGACGTTGGGTGGACCACAAGCTGGGAAAAGCCTTTTTTTTTTTTTTTTTTTTTTTTTTTACATTTCATTCAATTCATATAAGAACTTTGGGAGTATTACTTGCCATGGCATCTAATTCAATCGTCTGTTTCTACACGTCCCAAAAAAACTGATAATCAGCGAGTGAGAAGACAAGGGATTAGGTCACAATTAAACAATTAGAGAACCAACAATATACACTGCCTTTCCAAAAAAAGTCTCACACTACAATATTTTGGTGGGCCACCTTTAGCTGTGATCACGGTGCACATTTTTTGTGGTATTGCTTTGATAATCTTATACAATGTTGCAACATTTATTTCTGACCAGATTTGCATTAATATTTGCCCAAGATATTGTATTGACGATGGGTGAGTCAAACCACTCTGTTAAGCCTTCTCTAGCACATTCCAAAAAGTTTCAATTGGTCAAGGCCCAGGCTCTTAGGTGGCCAATTCATGGGTTAAAATGAGTCCTCATGCCTGATGACCCACTCTTTCACTATTTAAGCCCGATGAATCTTGGCATTGTCATGCTGGAATATGCCTGTGCCGTCAGGGATTAAAAAAGCCATTGATGGGTTACTGGTCATTCAGTATATTCAGGTAGTCAGCTAAATTCATTTTATTGCTGCAGAACAGTGCTGAGCGTAGACCTGACTAAATGAACCAACACCAGATCATCACACTACCTCCAGAGGCTTGTACAATTGGCACTATGCATTACAGGTTTATCGCTTCATGGGCTTCCTTTCTTACCTTGACGTGCCCATCACTCTGGAGTAGGGTAAATCTGGGCTCATTAGACCACATGACCTGTTTCCATTGCTCCTCAGTCCAATCTTCATGCTCCTGTGCAAATGGAAGTCTTTTTTCCCAATAAGCCTCACTAATAATTGGCTTTCATGTGGCCACATCGCTGTTTAGTCCCAGTGCTCTAAGTTTTGTCGCATTGTGTGTGTGGCAATGCTCTTACCTTCATAATTAAACATACCTATGAGTTCTACTGTGCACTTTTTTGAGATTAGGCTTCACCAAGCATTTTAGTTATCACCAATTAAAACCAGTCATGATATTTCTCCAACCCATTTATTTTGTGATGTTGACAATTCACCTTATCCTTCCAGGTTTTCATCAACTGCTGGATAGTTCCTGACCCAATTCCGGTGATTTCAGCATTCCCCTTAACTGTTTTCTTCGCTTGATGCTGGCCAATAATTTGCCCTCGCTGAAACACAGTGAGATATGTCATCCGACATGGTTTTTTAAGGCATTAGAGGTTTTGCAATTAGTCAGTCAGGATTAAAAGAATTATTGCCTGCTGAAACACATTCATCACTGCAAAGATGATTCAATCATAGGCTCTTGAGTATTTGCTTATTTAACATCCTAAAGCCCAACATTCCCCTAGCGGTAACAACGGCGTTGTGGGATTTTCAATGACTTGCCTTGAGCCTCTGACCCTTAAATGCATTATTACTTTTAAGCTTTTCCTGTTTAAGATCGCTTGATTAGTAATCAGACAATTTATCAACTGAATGATCAATATGGCAGATTAACCATGTGACAAATAAAAAATAGGACAAAAAGCAGTATTGAAGAAGGACCTAGAGATTGCACTGTGAAAAATGTGAGGTCTAGCTCAAACAGTGTTTGAGAAAGCTCACTCACAAAATCATGAAAATGAAAATAAATAATGAGAGTTTGAACAAACACAACAGGTATTCCCGAGGGCATCTATAATTAATTAATCAAATATATTCTCTGAATTCGATCTCCTGTTTTAGCATTTTTTTTTTTCAGCAGAGTTACCAAATTTCTTCCAAGATTGCTCTTAATGAACATGTTTTCACCTTTCAAAAGAATAGGCTACATCAGCGGGTAAGAGCAGCTGCACACTGGTTACCTGCGATGCAATCATAATTAATTTATTAAATTACCAACGGTTCTTTTGTCGAAGCGTTGGTAATTGAATAGTTTAGTAAATTGGTTAATAGTGCATCGTGAAAGCTCGATGCATGGCATGCATTTAAAATAATTAAAAATGCATGCCATATGTCATGGTAATAAAATCATTGATGAAGTCTTTATAGTCCAGCGTCTGGAAAAGTTGTGGGAAGGCTACAATTTGAGATTGTATGAATGGCAATTATCTAATTAATAAGAAATTAAATCTAAACCTTATCTAAAAACCATCTTCAGCAGCTTTTACTACATAACAATCTAAAGGGATAGTTCACTTTTTTTGAAGTGGGGTTGTATGAGCTACAAATTGCCACTACTTACATTAGATGCAGTAGAAAGCTCTCTGATCTCCTCCAGGTAGCCGCACCAGGGCATAGTGCTGGGTGGAAATTTAGGCGATACACTGTTGTGAACGGAAACACAGAAACAGCGTATTTTCGCGGCCTAAAAGAGGTCCTACTTGAAAATAATACACAATTTCAATTGTACGCTATATTTACAAAAATTACAGCACTTTAGCTGCTCGGAAAAAAGCACAGTTGCTCTTGAACTAACCAACTGACTTATTCCTGCGCGAGGCGCATCGTAGTTCACTGCGCGCAGTAGCGATCAGCTGTTTGGGTCAGGCTCCGAGCGGTTTGCGGCAGAGCCGGATTTGCAATGGCATAGAATCACGTCTCAAAATAAAAAAAAAAAATCCCTACAATAACCAGCACAGCAGATACACAGTATGTGGCTGCGTAGACCCTATGCGATATCAATTTGTGCTGCAATGTTACATTATACTTTTTCACAGGTGTTTCACTCTTTTACCTGATGCTTGGGTACAGCAGTGCTCTTCAGCGTGCACCGTTGAGATTTCCCTGAATGTAGCCAAACGAAATCCTCTTTGGAAAAATGAATACTGAAAACACGGAGTTCTTTTAGGGATACGGGTGGCGTATCAATATCCGTGTTGAGGCAACTAGCCACAGCTACAAGTCCAATGTTCCGCAGAGGAATGCGGTGGAAGCTGTAGGTGCACCAGGATACAGCTTTGCTTTCACGTCCAAGAAAGCGACACACACGGACCATTTTCGAAATATTTGCACAAGTTAAACGGCCGTCCGACCTCGCAACCGCAGTTAAGCCGCTTGCACACTGGACGCGAAAAGAGTTTTTCGCGCACAGATTGCATTCAAAGTCAACGCGAAGACGTGAATACACGCGTTTGTGCAAGCAGCTTTACTGTGACCCAAACAGCTGATCGCTACAGCGCGCAGTGAACTACGATGCGCCTCGCGCAGGAATACGTCAGTTGGTTAGTTCAAGAGCAACTGTGTTTTTTCCGAGCAGCTAAAGTGCTGTATTTTTTTTAAATATAGCGTACAATTGAAATGTTGTATTACATCAGGTAGGACCTCTTTTAGGCCGCGAAAATACGCTGTTTCTGTGTTTCCGTTCATAACAGTGTATCGCCTAAATTTCCACCCAGCACTATGCTCTGGTGCGGCTACCTGGAGGAGATCAGAGAGCTTTCTACTGCATCTAATGTAAGTAGTGGCAATTTGTAGCTCATACAACCCCACTTCAAAAAAAGTGAACAATCCCTTTAAGATGGACTTCTGAGAAATTTCAGTGAATTGCTGTCCATGCAATCTCATATTGTAGCCTTCCCCTTTGACGCAAAGCGAAATGTATTACCACTAAATTACACCAGATACGTGTTCAGTCTGTCTCCGCTCTGCCATGCCAGTGCAGCTGATAGGTTTCATTTTAATCAACGTGTGTGCTTTCACGGGATCTGCTATTGTCATGGTTTGTGTGGTTTGCGTGTTGTTTGGACCTTTCTTTGCAGCTCCCGGGACGATATCGATTTCCTGGGCCATCGAATTCTTTACCCAGCTTGTTGATTGAGCTGGGGCGGCGCTTCCCCAGAATCTATATGAGCAGGATGTCCGGCACGCCTCCTTCGCTAGAGTGTCTGTGTTTAGCTTCGCACTATAGCTGAAGATATCTGTAGTCAGGTTTTGTATGACTTTCTATCTTCTTATTGTTGGAGTTTCTTCTTCCTTTTTAGCCTGCTTGGCCGACAGGCCCAAGGGGCTTATGCTGTGCTTAGGGTCATGAGTGGTGGTCTGTTTGTCCGTGCGTGCGTTCGTGTCATTTCAGCGCGATACAGCTTTCAGTTTTCCACGGAATCTTTTCATATTTTATACGCATTTTTTGGGCCCAAGATTTAGCCCGAGTTTGCTTTTGGGCGTGCTGCCATTCTTGGTTTGGCCATCAGGTGGCTTTTTCTACAAAACTTCAAACAGCACTAGCTCCCTTATTCTACAAGCTAAGATGCTCAAATTTTTACTGTGGGGTGTTCTGCCAAGGGTTCATCATGTATATAATGGGTTTTTGATTTGACCTAATTTTAAAGGTTACATAGGTCAAAGGTCATAAAATGTGCCAGTTTCGTTTCAGTGCCATAGCGCCCTCAGTTCTCAACGGATCCTTTTCCTATTTTATATGCATGTATATGGGCCCAAGATCTAACCTGAGATCGATTCTTTGTTGTGCTGCGATTATTGGTTTAGCCACCAGGAGAATTTTTCTGCAAAACTTCAAACAGCTGTAGCTCCCTTAATCTACAAGCTAAGATGCTCAAATTTTTACTGTAGGGTTTTCTGCCAAAGGTTCATCATATATATAATGGGTTTTTGATTTGACTTAATTTTAAAGGTTATATAGGTCAAAGGTCATAAAATGTCCTGGTTTTGTTTCAGCACCATAGCGCCCTCAGGTCTCAACGGATCGTTTTCCTATTTTATATGCATGTATATGGGCCCAAGATCTTGTCCAAGCTTGATTTTGGTCATGCTGCAATTCTTGGTTTGGCCATCAGGTGGCTTTTTCTGCAAAACTTCAAACAGCTCTAGCTCCCTTATTCTATGAGCTAAGATGCTCGAATTTTTACTGAAGGTTGTTCTGCCAATGGTTCATCATATGTATAATGGGTTTTTGATTTGACCTAATTTTCAAGGTTATGTAGGTCAAAGGTCATAAAATGCACAGATTTTGTTTCACTGCAATAGTACCTTCAGTTTTTCAACAGATCCTTGTCATATTTTATATGAAAGTATATAGGCCCAAGATCTAGCACCAGCTCGATTTTGGTCATGCTGCGATTCTCGGTTTGGCCACCAGGGGGCTTTTCTGCAAAACTTCAAACAGCTCTAGTTCCCTTATTCTACAAGCTAAGATGCGCAAATTTTACTGTAGGGTGTTCTGCCAAGGGTTCATTTTACATATCATGAGTTTTTGATTTGACCTAAATTTCATGGTTATGTAGGTCAAAGGTCGTAAAATGCACAGATTTTCTTTCAGTGCAATAGTGCCTTCAAGTTTCAGCGGGTCCTTTTCATATTTTATATGCATGTATGTGGGCCCAAGAACTAGCCCGAGTTGCATTTTGGGCGTACTGCGATTCTCGGTTTGGCCAGCAGGGGGCTTTTTCTGCAAAACTTCAAACAGCTCTAGCTCCCTTATTCTACAAGCTAAGATGCTCAAATTTTTATTGTAGGTTGTTCTGCCAAGGGTTCATCATATATGTAATGGGTTTTTGATTTGACATAAATTTAAAGGTATGTCGGTCAAAGGTCGTAAAATGCACAGATTTTGTTTCACTGCAATAGTGCCTTCAGTTTTAAAAGGATCCTTTTCATATTTCATATGCATGTATATGGGCCCAGTATCTAGCCCGAGTTCGATTTTGGATATGCTGTGATTCTCGGTTTGGCCACCAGGAGGATTTTTTCTGCAAAACTTCAAACAGCTCTAGCTCCCTTATTTTACGAGCTAAGATGCTCCAATTTTTTGCCCGCTTGGCCAAAAGGCCAAGGCCTTCATTGGTGGTATGTTGTGCGTCTGTGCATGCGTGCATAAACTTTTGGCTTGTCTGCGGTCTAGCGTCTTCAGTTTTTCACCGATCCTTTTCATATTTCATATGTGTATAAAGCATCTTAAGGTCCAGACCAAGTTCGATTTTCAGCCCAATCGGACCGATACTTTGGCCAATAGGGGGCGTTCCATTTTGGCCTCGTTTGGCCAAGCGGCCACAGTGGCTTTGCCACTATTTAACTATCTCGCTTTGCTTCCGTGGTTCTGACTATTGTATGTCCTTTGGAAGCGTGAGTACTTGCGTTTGGTCTATATTATTCTCTGTGTTTGTACTGTGTTCGTGCTACTCTCTTTCTCTCTGTCGTTGCACTTGGCCTCCGTATACTACCGGCCATTACAGCTATGTTGCATCTCTCCTCCGTCGCAGCTCCAGCAAACTGGAGCCCTCCACAGCAGATACCCAAGACTTTTATTTTTTTCCATATGCCGGAGCACAACTCAACAATTCAGCACAGAGCTGATCGATGGGGACACAAACACAACATTGAAACATTCAGTTATTTTTCAAAATAAAACACTCTGTGTTGGCGCCAGATTGTATTGAAGGCTACGACAGCAACGAATTTAAGAAAGTATGCAAACTCTATCAAGATAGCACTTTCCAAACAAATAACAAACCCAACACAAACAGGAAATTAAGAGCATTTATTTAAAATAGGCTACTTATCCATGGTAGAAGCACAAATATCTTGAAAAACAGACAAATGCAAGCAGTCAACTTTTCTTCAGCTCCTTTCGTCAAGGTCAAAACCTTTTGCTGTTTGTAGTTGCATTTAATACTACATATGTTATGTCAGTTCAGATGAGGTGAGAGCAGGATTACAATCCCTCCGATGGCAAGTCCAGGGTGGAAGAGGTTAAATCCAAACTGTGACTTTTTTTTGGATGGGCAGTGTATTAGCCATGATGGCATAATGCTCTTTTATAGGGTTTGATTAGTTACCAATGATCAAAGGTTAATTGATGTGCTCCAAGTGCCCGGATGATTGCCGACAAAAAATTCCGAGCTGCTGTAGAGGTAATGAATTCATTGATTAATTTCAAGGAGGCGCTTCAGTCACAAAATATCTGTTTTTTATCGCAGTTTACGGATCTCAACAAACAGGTGTTTTTGAAATAGTCTTCCTCAGAAACAATACTGCACACTTGTCCACGGTTTTTGTGTTTTTTTCACGTCGGCCTGTCAGCTGAGCGGAACTATATTTATGCAAACATTGATCCGTGATCTCCAGTCCCTACAGCATATTGTGTTATTTCTCCTCTAGCTAACTGGATACACTTGCTGCGTATTGCAGCCTGCATTGTATGTTGTTGTTTTCCTAATTCCTTTGTTCATCAGGTTTCTTTACCTGGACCTTGACTCGCATATTTGACTTGGTCCAGCTCCATTTCTAGTACCGTTATCTTGACTTGGTCCAGCTCCATTTCAGTGCTGTTATCCAGTTCGCATATCCTAGACCACCCTCTGACCGCTATCTACTTCACCTGCATTGTTCAGTCTGTTGTGTTCTGGATTTTAGGTCAGTTGACCATGATAGGAAATATCCTGCTGATTCTGATTCTACTATTGGCTTTGCTTGTTCTGGGCATTCTGACAAAACCATCTGAAAACCTATAGGATGAGCTAAAAAGATGAGTGTACAAGGGAGGACCCAGGATAATCAGGAGAGATTATGTAAAGCAGAATGATCTCAAGAAGTTCCCTGTTCTGTATGCAGGTTTCAGGAGAAGACTCTTGTTTTATGGGTAAAGACATTAAGCAGGGGCTGTCAAAAATATTATATTATATGATATTATATGTTGTATAAATACCATTCAATTTGTTTTCTTTTTATGGTTAGAACCAAAATTTGAACATTAAAACATGAATAAATATTTTATACGGCGAATACGTATGTTCATACATGAAAAGTTCATTTCCTTTCCTGTGTGAACCTTAGGTTATTCCCTCTGTCACATCTGAGGATTAAAACAGTGAAAATGGCAGCAGCTTCAGTGGAGTTTGTCCCAAAAGCCCTGTGTGGGAATTTTTCTATTTCTGGGACATAAATGTTTTCAGTAGGTAGGATGGTTTGTTATTGTTTAATTAGCTAGTCCAGAAAACTAAATATAGTTTTTAATTTGCATAAGCAATCTTTACAAGAGTGAACTAAAACTGACTGGAGATGCATGTCCACCTAAAGTGAACCTGAACTAGAAATACTTCTCTCAATTTTAAATAATTTAAAGTTGACTTGTTTTTTGTGGCAGTCAAGCAGAGAAGCTATAGTTAATTATGTACAGTTAGATAGGGTTTTGATTCAGCTGGGCAACAGAGCTGTCATTTTATGTTTACAGTTTTATGCGCAATAAAAATGCTGATGTGTGCAGCCTTCTCCCATGTGTTGAGAAGATTTTGATAACTGGATGATGAAAGAAGTTAAACAAACTAAATAGCATATTTATTTAGTTTTATTAATGCCAATATGCAGTACGCAGGTGACAACCTGCACATTATGCTGACAAGAAGGAACTTATTTTTGTTGAATTATCGGTAACTGATATTCAAATAAGCATTCAAATGCTAGTATTTCCACAATCTAATATTCAATCTCATTTCATGGCACTTTTCACAGCCCTAAATTGGACAGTAACAATGTTAATTTTTTCGTTAATCCATTAAATATCGGAGTGAATAATGAAAATGACATTCAGCTTCAATATGAGGGTGTATGCATCAAAACTGGATGAAGTGCACAAGAGTTCCAGGAATTATTTCGAGCAGTCCCTCTTTTTAAGGGCTCAAAGTTAATTGGGCAATTGGCTGCTCTGCTTTTCCATGGAAGCGTTTTTTTGGTCAGGCCTAATGATTTCATTCAAAAGTAAACACAAAAGGTCTCCAGTTGATTCAAGTGTTGCATTTTTATTTGGAATCTTGCTGTTAATTCTCACATTGAAATCCAAAGAGCTGTCACTGCGAGTTCAGCAGGCAGTTGTTAGGCTGAAAAATCAAAACAAACCCACCAGAGAAAAAGCAACCCATTTGATATGTCCAAGTGAACTATTTGGTTATTCTTAAAAAGAAAGATGGCTCTGGTGAACTCAAAAGAAAACTACAATTGAGGGAAAGAGTGTTTATCTCAAGATGTACACCATTAGAAATTATAAACGAGAAATTTCCCAGAAAGATCTAAAATGCCTGTCTTATCTGCATGGACGGATGAAACGAAGATCAACTTGTTCCAGAAAGATGTAAAGAGAAGAGCATGGAGAAGGGAAGGAACTGTTTGTGATTTGAAACATAACTGCTTATCTGTGAGGAGTGGTCGGGTGTTGTTATGCATGATTGCCAATTGAGCTCGTTCCCCTGTATGCTCTGATGATGTGACTGGTGACAACTGCTAGAGGATGCACACTGTCAAAACCCTCATGTGAATGCCTTTCATGTCTCTTCCTATTCAGAAACTTTTGTCTATTAGAAGTATGTTTTTTTTTTTTGATAGGTTTGCCAACCCCAAGCTGCGTTTTGCTACATGGTTGTTCTCTATTCGCCATGTGATAGGTATTTAAGCCCTCTGCTTTGTGTTGCAAGTTGTTGGATTGTAATTTGCCTTTCAGGCTTAGAACCACTCAGCATTGATTGTAGAATCTCCTCGTCTTTGCCAAATGCAACTTGCACTTTAATGACAGCGGTTCCTGAAAGGTAGTGAACTCTACCAAGTCTCTTTTTCTGTCTAGTTTGTTTGGTACGGGCTCCCAGTCCTTCTACAGTCATCAGGATTGGAACCGAGTTCCCCTTAAGCTACTTTATCTTCCTGTGTGAAAGTTCAATGTTGGCAAAGTGTGTGCTCCACCTGGCTGTTATCCAGAAAGGCACTGGCCGGAGATTGACAGCTCAGCTTTGTCCAAAAAAACATTTGTTTTGAACGGTGCTATTCTATTTCTGGGTTCAGTTCCAACCTCTTCGTTTGGGATTCAGTCCCTAATTACCTTATGAGCTGTCAGTGAACTACCTGTTGCATTGTACTCTGCCTCCACATGTGATTTGGGCAGTGGCGTAGCTAGTGGGGGAGCAAAGACACGTCCCTTTATAGCAATTAGTCCTGGCTAGTTCTCAATCAGTTCCCTTTATTGATGCGGTTTCCAATTATTGTAATTGGCAACTGAAGACACTGTTTCTCTCCATATGCGATCTAACAGCGATGAAATCATGGGCTAAATTCAGTACAGAAAAATAATTTACTTATTAATAGGCCAATGCTTCGCGTTGATTGAACTGGTCCACGTTCCAATGAAATGCGGACTTTCACTCTCAGTATTGTGTGGGTTGGTTAAAAAAAAAGTGGCACTTGGCAGTTCAATAGTCTATAAAAAGCGTGCGGCTCCAGCTATTTGCGTGAGAGTTGACAGGTATGCCATTTTGAGTAACGTTGATTTAAATACAGCAAATACGTGTCCAGATGAATGATTGTTGTCTTACCTAATCGGGGAGAACAAGCAGCACCTGTTAAGTGTGGAGTGCTCTCGGAGTGAACCTTCTGTTAATTATGAAAATGACTGAGAACAGGTCAGGACTCATAATTGTTTTAAACGGATGTTTTGTGCAAACCAATTCTCTGTTCTTGTTCCGCCACTGTACTGAATTTAGCCCATGATTTAATATGGAGAGAAACTGTGAAACTGTGTCTTCAGTTGCAAATTATGATAATTGGAAAACACGTCAATAAAGGAAAATGATTGAGAACTAGCCAGGACTAATTGTTGTCATAAAGTGATGTGTCTGTGCCCCCCCACCAGCTATGCCACTGGATTTGTGGTTTGGAACGTAACAGAATTATGCATTGCCTCAGCACTTGATTATTGGCCTGGAACTTAACAGAATTCTGTATTGTGTCGTGCTGTATTATATGCTTAGATTCAGCCAAATGCTTCAAAACTTATTGTACAGCACTTCACAGTGCAGGCGAACAATGAACTGTATGCATACTGCAAAGGCAACCTAAGATTTTTTTATGAGGAAGAAGTTGAATGTTCTATAGTAGACAAGTCAATCCCATAACTTGAATCCATTTGAGTATGCATTTTACCTGCTGAAAGCAAAACTGAGGGCAGAATGTCCTGAGAACAAGCAGGAACTGAATTAAGTTGCTGTGTAGGCCTGACAGAGCATCTACTGGGAAGAAATCTGGCAGCCAGTGATGTCTATGGGTTCCTGATTTCAGGCAGTCATTGACGGCAATGCCAAGTATTAACAAGAGCATACATAAACAAAAAACACGCCCACCATCAGGCACATTGTCAGTTGAAACAATTAAGTGACTGTAGTATCTTTAGAACTGTAAGGCTGTACAAAGTGGTATCCCTTGTTTGGTATGTAATATGAAAGAGTACCATGGGAGGCAATTAATTTAACATAATAACATAATAAAACGAGTCGTCAGAAGATGACATATCTCCTGGCCCTTGCAATCTAATCTCAGAAATCCCAAAATATCAAAAGGTACCACCAGATTAATATGCACACCAAGTTTCATTAAAAAATACTGAACGTTATTGGAGTTCTGCTTTGGAAATGAAATGATGATGATGATGGACTAATGACTTCTCCTAATTTTCTCCTCCCCTTTCCAGCAAACTGCATGTCATTTAGAGGTATTGTCTCATTAAAAGCCAGTTTTTCTAAGATTCATGATTTGGTTCATGATACATCGTAGTCATGGATTTTTTGATTCTTTGGTATGTTGTAGGTACATGTCTCAAAATCCAGATTTTTAGGTCTCAAGACCTGTTACTTTTTTTTCTAGGACCCCCAGAATATTTGGGGGTGAATCAGCCCTTGAAAGAAAACTGACTTTTAGGAACCTATATCTCTGTGGGCCCGCTTCAGCCTAGACTCATTTTCATGGATATGTATCAACAATAAAAGCTCATTCAGAAAACGTTAAAATTTCCATGGGGAATTTAGGGCGCAGCTGATAGGGGGTGCTTCCATCAGCCACCAAAGCCAACACAACCCTTTTTTCATCTGGGATTTACAGGCTGCGCCCTCAGCAGCCCAACATGTTTTACACATCATAGAACTGGCTTGGGTAGCTGATTAAATTGCCCCCTATCAGCTGCTCCCACCACTCCCCATGGAAATATAACGTTCTCTGAAAGACCTTTAATTGTAGATACACATCCATGAAAATGAGTCTGGGCTGTCGCAGGTGCACTGAGATATAGGCTCCTAAAAGTCAGTTTTCTTTTACAGGATTATTAACCCCCAAAGTTTCTGGGGGTCCTAGAAAAAAAAGTAATGGGTGCAGAGACCTCAAAATTTGGATTTTGCCATTTGAGACATGTACCTTCAACATATCAAAGAATTAGGAAAATCCATGACTATGATGTATCACCCCCTAATGCTTTACTGGGTGAATCTTCGAAAAACTGGCTCGTAATAGGTTTGTGTCTTGGGTGCCTCCCCTTGCCCAGGTGTAATCCATTGTGTGCCCAGTTCTCTTGTGCCTCTGTGGTGTATATTTTTTCTGTATAGCAGAGTTGCTGAATTATCTTGCATATTGCTCTACAACAACCAGCAGTTTATGTCCACTCTTTTAATAGCTAATTACCGTCTTAGGAAATTATCATAACCTTTATGAAAGTGAAATACGTGGTTACTCTTCAGAGCTTCATTAATAGGGCCAAACTCCTAAGCCTTATTATCTGTCCAGTCTGTTTGTTTGACCAATATTTTAGGAACACCTTCCAAACCCTCATCGTTCTCCATGATTGGGACTGCGCTCCGCTAAACCCTTTTGACCTACTGCCTGATATTCCTACCTCGGCAGCAGTTAATACCACCTGGCCTCTGCCCCGGGACGGCACTGGCTTGGCCCGGAAACAGTCATTACCCTCACCAGTCTACATAACCTTAGCTTGACTGTCGTCATCCTGCTCTGGGCTTCGGCCCCTTCTGTAGTTATAAGATAAGATACACTTTATTGAATCCTGTGGGGTAATTTGTCCTCTGCATTTGACCCATCCTATAGTTAGGAGCAGTGAGCAGCTACAGAGCAGCGCCCGGGGACCAACTCCAGTTCTAAAGCCAGTTCCTTGGTCAGGGGTACTGGTAGGAGTGTTCCTATAATGCATGTTTTTCCTGGTGGGGATAACCGGAGTACCCGAAGGAAACCCACGCGAATACGGGGAGAACATGCAAACTTCACACACAAAGGCCCCAGGCCAGATTTGAACCCACGACCTTCCTGTTGTGAGGCAACAGTGCCGCACAATTATTGCCGTATTCCTATTAATAAATAATTTAATTGGATTCTATTTTCAATCTGTGTCTGGTTTCTTGTCTGGATCCTAACAATATTGCAGTTTAATCTATTTTAAGCCAAATCCTGCCAGTTCATTTCAGCAGTGTATGCACTGCTAGTAACTGCTTATCCATTTATCAAAGCTTCAAACTCCACTGATGTTTGCATTGGATAACACATGATAACAGGTAACATTTAAATTAAACTTAATTTTAAAATAATTAAAAAAAACTGTACTGCTAGTTGCATGTTTAAATTTGATGTTAGAAAGGCAAATAACTCTTGGAAAAAACATTGCAGAACTGTAAACAAAAGCAACATGGAGAATGATATATTCCCCAAATGCTGCATTTGAGGAACCTGAACAGAGACTGAGTGTGGAAGTTCTGGAGTGGATACGGCAAAATGAATTGACAAAACCCATCTGTACCTACCTCTTCTCAACCCCAGAATACACGGCAAATTTGAATTTGATCAAGCAATTCATTCTCCTTCAATTTGACTAAGACGAGGAACCAAATTCAAGATGGCTGCCATGACGGCCATATTGAAAACACAGCAAGCCCATTTTCAAAAGGGATTTTCCTCACCCCACCCCCAACATACACAGCAAATTTACATGTGATTGGATTGTTCTTGAAATTGACAAATACCAAATTTAAGATGGCTGCCATGACGGTCATAATTGAAAATTGCAGTGCACCCATTTTTGTAAGGAGTCTTCCTCTACCCACCCCTAACTTACACTACATATTTGAGTTTGATCAGATCATCCATTTTCTTTTAAATCGATGAAAACCAAATTCAAGATAGCTGCCATGACAGCCATATTGAAAATCCCAGTGCACCTGTTTTGTATAGGAATTGTCCTCTACCCACCTCCAACACAAAAACCAAATTCAAGTTTGATTAGATTATCTGTTCTCCTCAAAATCACCAAAAACCTAATTTAAAATGGCTGCCATATTAAAAACGAAAGTATGCCTATTTTTAATGGGAGCCTTCCTCTACCCTCCACCAATGTATGCTACAAATTTTAAATTGATGGGTTCATCCTTTACTCCACATAGAAATCTAGGAAGTAGGATTAGTAGCATTTACAAAGTTTATTAGAGAAGACAATGCCTCTTGCTGAAAACATCTCAGAGGTCTCAAAAATGCACATGCACACCTTCACCCATATACAATAATGCAAATTTAATTTGGAAATAATCCAAAAAAAAAAAAAAAAAAGGTAGGACGAGTTGCTTTTACAAAACCTCACGGACAGACAGATGGACAGACAGGAAGGCAGAGAGAAAGACGGATGGACATTCGGCGCCATACCTTAAAATGCTTATCATTGCTGATGATTAGCACGTACAGTAAGTATGAAAATTGAATTTATGATCGTGTTTGTCTAAATACTTTTGAGCCCATAAATCTGGCAACTGTGTTCAATCGGATCTAGAATGATTGGGATGGTCTGTTAAAGTAAAATTAAAACTAAAAATCAGTGATTTGTAAATTATCTCTGACCTGTATTACGTTGAAATCAATACAGCAGCATATTACGCGATATTAAACTTTATGATTGTTTTTAATTTTAAAAATAAACACATATTTCAATTTTGGTTGTTGCAACATTTGTAAAAAATGGTACAGTAAGGTATTTACCACTTTAGATGTCGCCATTTATTTTTACAACACTTAATAAACGCTCAATTATTCAGCTTCAGTGGTGCCTTCTTGGTTCTAAGTACCCTTTCCAAAGGCACTGATACAATGATTTACTTTGACAGAGCATGGCTTTTGGACTTGTTGCTGGTAACAGTCCAGGTAATAGTTTTCTTCTTTGGTCTGGAGCTCACAGCATTAATTTCTTGTAAGCGAGCGAGCTGCAAGGCTCTGCTGACTAAAAGAACATATAGACTTTCTGTAATGGCCGGTAGAATTCGGAGGCCAGCTGCAGTGACAAGAGGGAAACGAGCAGCACGGACACAATACGAACACAGAGAATAATACAGACCACCGGAAAGAGCTTGCGCTTCCAGAGGACGTATAATAGTCCGAAACACGGAAGCAAAGCGAGATAGAAAAAAGGGAGAAGAACTCCAATAATAACGCGAAGGTAGAAAGTCAAACAAATCCTGACTACAGATATCTTTGGCTATAGTGCGTAGTTACAAACAGACACTCTAGCAAAGAGGCGTGACGAACATCCGGCTTAAATGGATTCCGGGGAAGCGCCGCCCCAGTTTAATCAGCCAGCTTGGTAAAGAATCCGATTAAACAGGAATCAATATCGTCCCGGGACGAGAGCCACAAAGAAAAGTCCAAAACACACGCACAAACATCCAGAACCATGACACTTGCTTCACATTTGTCAAAAAACATCTTGATGACCCCAAGGCTTTTGGGATAAAATCTGTGGACTGATGAGACAAAAGTGGATCTTTTAGGAAGGCGTGAGTCCTGTTACATCTGGCACAAAGCTGACTCAGCATTCCACAGTAAATACATCATACCAACAGTCGAACACGGTAGTCATAGTGTGATGGACTGAATTATTTTATTATTTAATTCTTGGGTTAAAGAGTTTGGCCAGGTGATCCAAATTAGGACTAAGCTATAAAAACCCTTAGATACTTGCGTGCGTTCTGCTTCTGAATGGCTTACCTATTGCCGTTGGACGCTTTAGCCATCCAGGCCTTGCGCGTTTTTAGAGATCGCGCGGATCTGTTTGCTGAGACAGATGAATGGTGGCCGAGCTGAATTAGGGCGCTTTCACACTAGGTACGATTTTTCCGTACCGTGCCACAGTATGATTGCCACCCCCTCCCCTCCCCTCTCCCCCCGCTGGTCAGCTTTCACACTAGTAATATTGTACCGTACCCAAGTACACTGGCGGAATTGTCAAAATTCCGATACAGCGCGTTGCAGTATGCACCTAGGTGGTTTTAAATAGGGAACGATTTTAAAAGGAAGTGCCAATATATTTTGGGGGGTTTCATTATTGAGAAGGGGGTTTGGAATATTAATATTGAATATTTTTTTATCGCGAATGCATATGCTGCGTGTGCCCTAGCAACCCGGTGTGTCATCTGTAACATGGATTACCACGTATAGCAGCACGAAAAATTAAACTCGTTCTCTTGACTGAATGCTTGATGTTTTTACACATCCGAATCTTTCTCTGGGTACCTAAACATCAAGGTAAGCCGAAAATGTACTGATTACATTCGATATAGGTGGATGTTGCATACGGAATTCAGTCGCCCTTGCGTTTTTGGCCAATTATGCTGTTCACTGCCTCATACCACGAAATTGATCTGGAAGCCACGTGCTTCCAATTTACTATCAAGTGGGATTCAACATTCAGTACTCCTGGGTTAGAGCAGATTTGAATGGTAGGAGTGTTTTGTGTATCCGGAGTTTATTTCTCTTATTTTTTCTCTTTGCAAAAAAATAAGAGAAAATATGAGAGAAATTTAAGAGAATGTTGCTGCATGAGGCCCAATGTTTGTTATTAATGAGTTGCTCGACGCGTCCATGTGGCATGTGTCGGGATTACAATACCACGCTCTTTTCTTTATTTGTACTCGTATCTTACTGGATAAGCAATACAAATCGACTGATTCTTCAATCAGCAGAAAATACAGTACATATCTCACTTGTGCGTTTTAAATGGCCCCGAGTATATAAATTCATTTTCTCTCATAATATATTCACTGGGCTTAGATGTTTACTAAGGTGCTTTCTTAAAGTACCACATTAGCATTTCTCTTTGGTGTGTGTATTTTTTTTTCTCAATATTGTATCTGCAAAGCTTATTTTACCCTTAAGTGATCTGTGTCTCTGTCTTTCGCACCCAGGACAGAGTTGCACGGCTCTCAACTGAGTCGGAAACCATGTGGGTCGTGTGGCTTTCCTTATCGGCCCTAGCCTGGCTGTTCTTCACCTCCTGTCCGTGTGAGGGAGTCCACCTCGTGACTGACACAGGTAATACATTGTAACAAAGCTCTTGCCCCTAATAAGGCTCCATTCAACATACTGCATCAGCTCTCTGGAGGGCTGTGTAGTCAGTGAAGTGAAATTTGCCATGTCAAGCAGTGATGAGACCAGCTGAGAAGAGCTCAGAGGAGATTAAATAACTGGATTAATGGTCAGAGCAGACACATGGAGCAGTGATCAGCTGAGGAACAGTATTTAGAGCAGCAGTGTAGGAGCAGCATTCAGAGTGGCAGTGTGGAGCAGTGTTTTGACCAGCTGTGTGCCCACAGAGTTCAGCGCAGCTGTGTGGACCAGTGATCAGAACAGCAGCGCGAGTGCAGTGCTTTGGGTAACAGTGTGTTAACAGTGATCAGCATGCACAGCAGTGTTCAGTGTAGCACTGGTCTTGGATGGACTGTGGAGTAATTGTCAGCACAGCAGTCTGGAGCAGTGATCAGTGCAGCAGTACGGGTGCAGTGTTCAGTGCAGCATTGTGTTCACAAAGTTCAGCGCAGCAGTGTAGAGCAGTGATTATTGTAGCAGTGTGGTTGCAGTGTTCAGTGCAGCAGTGTGCTAAGAATGTTCAGCACCCACAGGTGTTTGGAAGCAGAGTTCAGTGAGCAGCAGTGATCAATGCTGCAATGTGATCAGTGACAGTGATCAGTTCAGCAGTGTGGGGAAGTGATCTGTTGGCGATGTCGGGTAGTAATCAGTGCAGCAGTGTGGAGTAGTGATCAATGCAGCAGTGTAGGCAAGTGATCAGTGCAAGCAGTGTGGGGCAGTGATCAGTGCAGTAATGTGGAGCAGTGATCAGTGCAGCAGTTTGGAGTAGTGTTTAGAGCTGCAATTTGGGACAGTGATCAGTGCAGCAGTGTGGAGCAGTGATCGGTGCAGCACTGTGGAGCAGGGATCATTGCAGCAATGTGAGGCAGTGTTTAGCGCAGCCGTATGTCAGCAGCTTGGAGCAGTGATCAGTGCTGTAGTGTGGAGTAGTCAAAGCAGCAGTCTTGAGTAATGGTGAAAGCACCGCTTTGCAGTAATGGCCTGAAGGAGCAGTGGTTACACAACTGTGTGGAATAGTGATCAGATCAGCAATATGGAGCAGTGGTTGGGGCAGTCGTGTGGAGTAGTGGTCAGAGTGCTAATGGTACAGAATAGTGGTTAGGCTTCTTTGCTGGAGGTATCTAGCAAAGTGGGCTGGATCTGAATCACTTATCACGCTGTCCATTTTATCACCGAGAATTAAGTGCTCCTCTGATTTGTCCGTACACTAGAGTTTACGCAGCCTTAATACTAATTATTCTCTCGGAGAAGCTCCACAACAAGGCCCTGTCATGGTTTCAGTGTAATGAGGTAAGGTTCTGCACAGAGTTCAAAACACTTTGTTTGGGATTTAGGTTATGCTGGTGAGTTTTTTATTCAGAGCCCAAAGGCATTATTGACTTCAATTAAATTTCTTACATGTTCCAAGAAAGGACTCCGGTTATTAGCATTACCTTCTGTATCGCACAAGACTGCATTATTCCTTCAGAATTTGCTGACCATTACAAAAACCAAAACTCCTTAAGGTTATTTTGAGTTTAGAGCTGGAGAAATTGCAGCAACTGATGTTGTAAAATACAATCTTAATTTTTGCGATCTACAAAAGTAAGAAGAGGAAGATCAAAGTGTCCTCAAAAGAGGTACAAGTGTTGCAGCAGCATGTCTTTGATTCTCAATGCAAGCATCTCATCAGAGCTTCAAACTCAGACAAAAAGCATTTCTGCCTGCCTAACTGCAAGTTTTTAATGTGCACAACTTGAAAAGCAGCAGTTTCCATGTCATGGTGGGTAATTGCTGCCACTAAAGCTGGATTTATGGTTCTGTGCCGACTCCACGCAAAGGGCATGCCATCGCCTCGACGCTGTCGTGGACCTTTCAAAGTTCTGCGTTGAGGTCGTTTGCGTCATGCTGTGCCGCGAAGCAATTCACCGACATTCACCTGGTGGCGTCAGGTTTCCGAAGGACCTGTGGTGAAATCACATGAGACTCGAGTAGAGTGGACCAATCAGTGCCCTTGCGGTCTGCGTTGCTTTGAAGTGCAGTTAGAAAATTTTCGAGGTGCACGGCAGACGATGCAGAGGCTCTGCGGGGGGGGTTCATGTCGCCGCAGAGGCTCTGCGTAGCGACGGCGTCGGTTCGACGCAGAACCATAAATCCAGCTTTAGCTAATAGAAACCTAGTGTGGACTGCACTGTGTTAGGTAATTACAAGTGACTACGAATGGAGTTGTAAATATAAAATAAATACAAATGTAGAAACAAATGATGAAGATGGCATTGGCAGTTGGGGGGAGGGGGTGTAGCTCCAGGGTGTGACTCGGCATGGGTACGAGGAACAGGGTTAAAGTAGTCCTTTTACTCTCGGCCTCACAAGACAGGGAAAGGATAGGAGCTCGCAGAAAAGAAAGAGGGAGGAAAAGTCAGGCATTGTTGGTATCAGCATACAGTATAGAGCCCCTGTACCATCCTGTCTTCATTTAAGATTGAATATCTTACCACGAGTCAAGGAATAGATTGAGATGTCTTCCCCCTTCTATGTCAGCTTACTATAGAGCAGCCATCTTGTGCCCTATATGCACTCACTAGCACTATATGGTCCTTCCTGATGAGTGAGGTTTTTGGTAACCCCACTGGCACCTTTAAGGCAACTAAATGCCACCACTCCAATGTGGATTTAAAAAACGGAATAGCTAGAATACTGAACCTGCAAACCTGCAGAACCAAGCGGTCTTCCTCAGAGGCCAAGACTGTGATTGGCCCCACTGGCATGCATGCACAGTGACTTCAGTTCCATGTGGATTTACGTAACACCAGCCACCGGTATCATGTGGACCTCCGCTGTGAGTAAGGCCACAGCTAGCCCCAGTGGCACCATTAATGCATGCTCAGTGTCACCAGTTCCACAGGAGTATTCTGACTATACGCAAATTTACAGCGATTAGCTCTTAGTAAACTAGAGACTCTATGCTCCAGTCATATCCTGCAGCTAAAGGATTTACTGTACAAATATGTTTTGCACTGGGATTTAAAGGTATTGAGTGAGTCTGCTACCCAAATCTCTGGGGTTAATTTGCTCCACTCAAGGGGAACTTGGTAGGAGAAGGCTCTACCACAAACAGTAATTTTACCTACTCTCGGAGCAATCAGAAGTCCAGCACTTTTAGAACGAGGAATTCCTTGGGGGCAATAAGGGCAAAGAAGGTCCTTAAGTTGTTGGGAAAGGTAGAAAGCTATGAATCTGTGGAGAAATATTTTGAAGTCTATGCAAAATTTAATTGGTTGACAGTGAAGAGGCACTAGAACTGGGGTAATGTGCTCAAAGCATTTAGTTCCTGTTAGAATATGGGCAGCTGTATTTTGGATCAGTGGCTTTCAGGCAGTAGTTGGACAACTGTACCGGAGGGCATTACAGTAATCCAATCTACATATAACAAAAGCATGGACTTAATTTTTGTGCCTCACAGAAGCGCAGCCTTTTTAGTACTTTAGCAAATTTCTTGGATGGAGAAAGCATTGCTTTGTATGTATTTTACAGGACAGCTCTGGATCAAAAGTGACACTAAGGTAATTGATGACTAAACTAGGAGGCATTGAGATGCCCCTGAGATGAAGCACAATATTTGCGAATGTGTTGCTGTTGGACTTTGGGCATACAACTACTATCTTTGTTTCGTCTGATTGAGGAGGGTAACATTTTGGGCAATCCGCATCTTCAATTTTATGAGGCAGGCTTCCATGTTTGACGAAGATTATTAATTAAAGGTGTTTTTTGAAACAGTGGTGAAATGAAAAAGGTGCTCTCTCTCGGGGCATGGTTGCCCTCATCCATCTACACTGCTGGTCAAAAGTTTAGGACACCCCAATTTTTCCAGTTTTTTATTGAAAATTATGCAGTTCCAGTCCAACGAATGGCTTAAAATGGTGCAAAGGTAAGTGGTGAACTGTCAGAAGTTTTAAACAAAAGGTAAAGTTACCCAGGTTTTTTGCACGCTGTCGAGTAGGGGAAAGGATGGTTCCTCAGTGCGTGACATCAACTGTCAAACATGGAGGAGGAAGCGTGATGGTCTGGGGCTGTTTTGCTGGATCCAGGGTCAGTGACTTATAGAGTGAAAGGCACCTGAACCAAAGCGGCTGCCACAGCATTCTGCAGCGCCATGCAGTACCCTCTGGTGCGCGCCTAGCTGGTCAGGGGTTCATCCTACAGCAAGATAATGACCCAAAACATAAGTCCAAACTCTGCTAGAACTACCTTAGGAAAAGAGAACAAGATGGTAAGCTTGAGAACATGGAGTGGCCAGCACAGTCTCCAGACTTAAACCCCATCGAGAAAGCAACCTACAAGTGCCACACATTTAAGGGAACTTCTGCAACAGAGTTGGGAAGAACTTTAAGAATAATATTTGATTTCCATTGTAGAAAGAATGCCACGCGTGTGTTCAGCCGTTATATCTGCCAAAAGTGGCTACTTTGAGTCAAAAGTTTAAAATACATTTTGGTTTATAAATTGATTCCATGATTTCTTTTTTAACTTCGATTGTTAATTTGTTCTATCATGTCTGTGCTCTCTTTCCAGAGAACAATGAGACATTAAACGGCATAAGTTTCAATAAAAAACTGGAAAAATTGGGGTGTCTTAAAACTTTTGACCGGTAGTGTAAATACAACATACAGGCTGCTGTTGATTGCCTTGCTGGATTTGAGACAGAAGTTTTTCTTTTTCTTTATTTCAGACAAGTAAGCTTTTTTTTGTCACCTATAGGGCCTTGTGAAGGTGGTTTCCAGAGGTTGTCAGACATTGTTGCTGTTAAATTCATTGCATTCATTTAGCTACCTGGTGAAATACAAGTGCTAAGCAAGCAAATAGCTTTTATCTGTTCAGGTCCTCTTCAATTTCATGTTCGTTTGACTCTCTCTAATGGGAATTGCACTCAGCATTTCCATGGTAACTGGAAACCTTTCATGTGTAGCAGTTCCACTGCAGTAAAAATTTACAACATAATTCTAAAAAGTTACCAGCACCTTTGAAGCAAATGTTAACCAGGGTTTGTACAATTCCAGAGTATGGTTACATTAGCTAGAGAATTTTTTTATGTTTCTGGGCATGAATCTGCATCTTTGAGGTTAGGACAAGTGTCAAGTATTGAGAGTCTGTGTGTCTGTGGCACTGTTCTAGTTCTCGTGTGAGTCAGTACGGTCAAGTTATGATCCAAGCCACGGGTGTGCCTTGTCTATGTGGTTGGTTTTTATGACACAGGTCTGTTGTCTGAGGTTCTAAGCTTACTGTAACTATCTGTGAAAGATCAACATACCATGAAAGAGACCTGTCTCACAGTCTTTATGGAACATAAACCTAGAACAAGCTTACTTGGGTTGCCCACCACTGAGATGTCAGACTCTGAGCCAACAATCCTCAGGTTCACAATTTCTTGTGAATTTATGCGAAGAAACGTGGTATGCCGGGTCTCCATCGAGCTGGAATTTATAGCGTCCTGCTGAGTTGTCATATCAGCAAATTTACAAAACCTCTTTTGAGCACAATGTAGAGCTTTCAGCCAAAGAACACCACCTTTGGCAATAATGTGACTGGTCTTTACACCGTAACAGTTTCAAAACACTAATTTCATGCACAGGTGTCTCGAAAGGAAGCATCAAGAGAATAGAGTTGAAAATTGGACAGTCTTACCGTCCCAGCGGCATTACATCAGTTAGAGCGCAATCAAGAATACCTGCTGTACTGTCGTCTTCATTAAGTCTGACTTAGCATTCAGATTGACCCATATTTAAAGGGACATGTCATCAGTGGAACTCTCGGGTGATGGATTATAATCATATTTATTATTCTGAGAGGTAATATTTGAGTTAATAATATCATTTTCTCATCCTTGCGAATGCTTCCGATGGGAGGGTGATGGGACTATGAACTATCATTTGGGAGAGCCATCATTTGTTATCAGTGGGGCATGCATCAGTGCTCTGAGTCATTTCTAATCCTCGCCTTTAAAATCAAATTGCATTCTTTTCAATTTTGTTTCTGTCTGATACACCTGTGCGACCCCGCTGAAAAGTTCTGAAGTGCTCTTCATTCCCACTTCTTGCAATTATCGCAGGTCTTCATCAGTTCAAAGCTTGGAAGATGACTTTGATTACTTTCAATTAGGATTAGAGGAGAAATCATGGTGTGTCAAAGCATCCAGCATGCTGCTACAAAATTGAAAAGTAATCCTGACAGTGAGTGTGATACGAGAAATCAAGTTTAATTCATATTCATAATTTAAATTGATCCTGGGAGTTTTTTTTTTTTTTATCTGTCATAACAGGGGAAGAAATGAGCTTAATGTAGTTAAGCAACATTTCAAGTTGGCCTGATGTTAGATTGAATACTCAAACTTAATCATGGCATCCTTCAGCTCATTGAATCATTGGTTGATGATCAATTTGGGGAGCAAATGAACTGGTGACTCACTAATTTAAGTCAGTCACTTATAAGCTGTGGACAGATTGTTTTATTTCATTAGTTCACAGAAGTCAGTTCATACTGGACAAAACCGAGTAATCCCTGTTATTATGGCATGAAGGATTATTCACTGCTTATTCTATAGTCCATTGCCAAAGTTTAACTGTCAGTCTTTAATGCTGTAGTTAAAACTATGCCACTGTATTGTACACAATCTGAGCAGGAGGAAGTTTAAAGGTAGTTGGGTTCATGGCAGTGCTGGGCAAGTATTTGTTGCTGTACCACTTGCCAAACAATTGTATGTTTCCTACTATAGGAAGGGAGAGGAGAAGGATTATTGGGCATTGTTTTTGGCTTTGACTGTTTGATGAGGTGTTAGGTCTTTGCAAGAATACGATCCATTGTTTTAGCTGATTAATTCTTGAGCACTTACTGCAGGCTCCACAGCACTTATGTATCCCAAGCATTTGTGGGATCTGTTCTGAGGAATACTTTTTTAAAAAATTTCTGGTTATCACTGCTGGGCTGAATTCACTGCATTTGCTCCCATTAAACTTGTACTAAGCAATTCTTCTTGAATATTCCTTTGAAATAACTCTTTTCCCAGCATGCACCATGGTTCCAATCACAGACACTCTTAATGTCAATCTTGTTGCTGACTGCTCTATGATCTACAATGTAAGTGTGATTACTTTGTCTGTTATGCAGCTCAGAGTAACAGTCATGGAATGCCTTGTGGCGGAAAAGATTAGTCTGGTCGATCAGTTCTACTGGACAATTTACAGCCTGCTTTATGACCTTTATTGCAACCTGTCTCCTCAGGCAAGACTACAATCTGTCATTTCTCTGAGAAAGAGTGCCTGCCAAGGAACATAGACTTGGCGTCAGTGTCAGAGATGGAATGAGACTTTCTGTTTCCCCCAAATCCCTTTTCTGGCATTCCAAGTTTGAAAACTGCATTTTTGATGTCGGTGTATGAAGGAGGAAAAAAATATTTTTTGTCACGTCTCGTGCCCCCGTTTGTTTTTTCACAAGTATTTCTTGTACCTTCAGGCACTTGGATTTCTGTTAATGGATTAAATGTCTCGTTTCTGTATTAAACGTTTGCTGTCCTTCTCGTGCCCTGTTTTTCTTAGCTTCATGCTCCTGCCTCAGCTCTGTGTATTTGTCTGTGCTGTTCCTGGTCTCAGGTTTGCCTCACCTTACCCAAAGAGTCATGTCCTATCTGCTGCCGGACTGATCTTCTGGTTTTGGTCCCAGCTTTGGTTCCTGACATCACACTACTCATTCCTCTGGATCTCGATTGCCGCCACTTGACCTCTCCCTATTTTGAGACCACATTCAGCTCGCCTTGTATTGCCCACACCACTGATATTAGACCCTGGAGTGTTGATTTTCAATAAAGCTCTGGATCTCATCATCCCTGGGTCCTGAAACTGATTACTTCCATCCACCCAAACCTGACGAGGGTGCTGGAAAATCCTATTTTACGCAGTTGCATAGCAGTGGAAAAATGTCTATTCTCCAGTGAACATTAAACCTAAGCAGTCTGACAGGACTGTGCATCTATTGTGATTGGTCACAAACCTTTTGCAGCCCCTCCAATACTAATCCCTCATCGTCCTCTAAATCACCATTTCTGATTAGCTCTCTTTTGGCTCTTACATTCTTCATTCACGAGACTTGCACTTGAGGAAATGATATTTTTTTGGACACTTTTAGGAGACAGCAGTGGCTCATTATTTGTGCTTACTCAGTATCCAAGTGCAGTGATAAAACATGTTAATATAATGACTCAGAATGTACGAGTCATGACAATGCACGCTAATCAGATGATTCAAACTCTTGTTGTAGTATCTTGTTGGAATGGTTATTCATGGTGTCGATGAAGTAAAATAGTATCTTAACCTTGTGTTTCTCAAAACTGCTTCTGTGGTGAAGGATTTCATACGACAACTCACCATGTTGATCTTAATTTAACACTTTCACTGTATCAAGACATAATCGACCCTAATTTGACAACATAAATGCAGTTGGCAAACGGAGGTGTGAGCAGTATTGCAGATCAACTGGGCGTGTGTGACTCAGTTCCTGGTCTTACAGGGAATGCTCGCGGCTGATCTGACTGGCTTTAACCCTTTCATTACCATTGTCGCATTTCCGTGACAGCGCCGATCCCGCATCACTTACCATTGTTGCTATTTTGCGCCTAGAGAAAGTCCCTCACAAAAACTGTCAAAGCTCCGCAACAAAACACCCCTTTGGACGAGTCTGGTATCGCACAACACGTCAGTGATGTCATCAGGCTTCCCATAGTTCCCAATCCTCCAGTTACACAGAGTTTTATTTTATTTTATACAGGTTATTGCAGGCAGTGCGTGCTGCAGCACGTGTATCTCCGTTTGTACACAAATGCACGTGTATCTTCGTTTGTACAGAAATGCGCGTGTATCTCTGTTTGTACATAAATCCCATAGAGAAGAAATCATCTTGTCTTGACAAACCAAAATACGGTTTTTATCCTCATTTTCTGTTTTTACTTTTGGAAAAACTAAGCGAAGATATGTGTCAATGGAAAGGTAAATGTATTTTGAACATGTTTTCTGTACATAAAATTGTCCATTTCTGGCGTTTTTAGTTCGAAAAAGGGGGTGAAAATCCACATGCAATATCAAGCTGCGATAGCACAAAAATTTACGGTAAGCAAGGGTTGTCTTATTCCCAGTAAGCGGTAGTGAAAGGGTTAATGGAACCAAACCCTCACCACACCACATGTCTTTAAATCATCTTAGACCAGTGGTCTTCAATGTCATTCCTGGGGATCCACTGTGTATGCTGGTTTTTGTTCCAACCACAATTGTAATTGCAGGATTTTAACAAGCTGTTAATGTCTTAATTTGGTGTTTTTCATGTTTAGAGTTGTTAATTACTCTTTAGCCAACTGTAACATAGAAACATCCATGCATGCTTTGAAAAATAAAATACCGTAGAAGATAGTGTTTTTATTTCCATACTGCAAGAATTCCAAAAAATAGAACATTTCAAACATGAAATTAGACACCCAGAAAATCAGTAAACCCCAAATTGGGCTGCTGGACACAACTGTGTCAAGGTCTTTCAAAAAACCTCAGGTGAACTTAATTAGATTAACATAACACAAAATTGGTTTGACTCTTTACCATTTGCTTGTCGAATAAATTTGTCATGATGTGCCAATAGTTTTCACCAATTAGGGGACAACTACATCTTTAATTTGATTGCTTACATCAGGGGTGTCAAACTGACCCGTAAAAGGGCTAAGAGGCTGCAGGTTTTCAATCCTACCAAGCAGAATCACACCTAAAACCACTGATTTAATCAACTGATCTAGGCCTGCACAACCGATTAGTTGTATCAGGTGTGCTTCTGCATTGTTGGAGTGAAAACCTGCAGCCTCTTGGCCCTTTTATGGGTCAGTTTAACACCCCTGGCTTACATTGTTTTCTCTCATTTCATGCTGTTATTACCAATACATCGGAATGTGGGTGTGGTACTTTTTATCCTTGATGGGAAACATAGATTTCTCTTTATCATATACTGTACTTCCTTATAAATACAGGGAATCTGCACTTGTGATGCAAGCGCAAGGTGCAATATGAAAATGCCCATATGATATTCTCTAGTAACCTGTGAGTTAAGAGGGCAAATAACTGCTCTAAACATTAAATGCACTTAAGACAAATTACATTGCCCTGCATTTTGAAACTTTTTCTCTGCTGATTTGATAAACTGAGTTGATTTCACATAATTCAAAGGCGCTGATTTCAAATTTGCCCTAAAAATTTGTGTATCACGTCAGGTTTTTTGGCAAATCGCGAATTCTTTTTTTCATATTGATATATCTAAGAATACACAATGATAGATGAAAGCAGAATGACACAGTTAGATTTTAAGCATTCTGCAAGATGTTATAAAACAAAATGCAGCTTACCTAAGGATTAAATTTTCTTTTCTTTGATTTATGGGAATATTTTTGTTCGGGGCAGTCTCTCTGTAGGCACCAACAGTAACACCACCCTGCATGTTGAAAAAAATTTTCGGCTGATTTCCCAAAAAGGCCTCATATTACCTAATTTGAGGATGCTGAATTTAAAAATGTGAGTAAAAAGTTTCTAACACAGTTTTTTCTCAAAATAAAAATTAAGATATTCCTTATTATATAAATTGACTTTTGTGCACTGATCAAAACAGCAACAAATGCTATTTGGGTGTAGTGAAACACCAACAGATGTAGCAGAAAACATCTGTATCATGTCTGCATTTTCCTCTGTCAGTGGCCGTATTACTGCACCTGACATCAGGATTAAGCATAAAATAATGTCCATAGAATCATTCTACATATGAAAATCAGCCAAGAATTGAACAAATAGTTCTCACCTGGCTCAGAGAAAAATAGAAATCATTCATTGTGGCAGTTTTTCCGGTGGTTAAGCACTTCTTAATCATACAAGCGGTTGTCGAAAGTGACAATACTATGAAATGCTCATCATACGTTGTGAGAAAATGTGACGTGCTAGAGCAAAACTGACACTATTTTTGGAATCGGCACCCTAAAGTTAGTAAGAAACAAGAATTGGATTTTATTCAGCAAAAATGATGCAGGTTAGTGTTAACAGCTCGTTAAAATCCTGCAATTAAAATTGTGGTTGGAACAAAAAAACAGGATACACAGTGGGTCCCCAGGAATGACGTTGAAGACCACTGTCTTAGACTAACCCTTTGGACAACAGTGCCCTACCACCTCATGTCCCAAAATGACTGGAGTGGAGTTAGACATGCCCTGTTTTGATCTGCCATAATGTTAACTCTTGCATTTCCAGACTGTGATTAATCATAAATTTAGGACCTAATGTGTTACTGTGACAGTTCAGCAATGAAATTGCCTTTGCTGCCATTACATAAACTTAAACAGCTCCCCCAATATAAGGTGATTCGCCTACCTGAACTTTTCTTGAACAGAAACAACAGAGATGACATCTCTGACTCTGACAGCCAGTTTTAACATTAACCTGAGAGGCAGAGAGCAAACACTTCCATCAAGTGTCACCTGTCGTAGATGTCAGTTTTTTAAGATGAACTGCTCTTCCTCTCATTCTCATGTCAGGAGAAGACTGTCACAGCATTTAAATTGTTTTCAGACAAGCTGACTTTGGGTCTTGCAGCGTCAGAATTTATTCTGGTTCCAAAAGTGTGATGGTGTTCTTTTCTCTGAGTCCTGCTTTCATCTTTTTCCTCAGGCTCAGGTCTGTAGTTGACATTTTAATGCATCCGTTTTGAACCAATTTACATTGAAGAAATTTAGTTGCGTTTTTTTGAAGACAAAATGTCAACTCTCTTTTGTATCATTCATTGAGATGACACATGCCATTACTGTTCCCAAGGCTCACAGAGGCCATAGCGGGATGTCTCAAAAAGCTTTATCCTTGATGAAAAAGCCATCCAGGGCAATGAGCAAAGACTGACTAAGCCTAAACAACCGAAGAAAAATGTTTGGATCCTAAAATTTGCCTTTCACATTTTATTTTGTCCAAGCTTTCTTGAATACTGAGCATAATCCAAAAGACTCAGCTGAATGGTTAAGCGTGAAAAACCGAGCAGGCTTTCTGGTCAAAACCTGTTGTCATCCCTGGACAAAGGAATATACTCAAATCCCAACTAATTGTTTTGTAACTTAGCTTGAAGTGATATCTCTTATCTGTTTCTCCTTAGCAGTGAGATGCCCTTCCCTGCAGGTGGACGACTGGAGGTTTCCCCAGACAGCCAGACACAATATCACCGGTACAACACCTCCCTGTTTATTGCTTACTGAAGTCATTTCTTTCTCCTGGCAGTTATGTGGCATATGACTGACCGCTGTAAAAAAAAGCCTGGCAGAGTGTCACCTGCACACTAATAGAGTTTTCATTGCGCAGGTGTAATTTACCATTCAAAGAACATCTCACAGTTGTGTTAATGAATGAGCATGGAAAAGACTGTTAGATGGAATACTTTGTCTTTACTTGTCACGTAGAATCGTTGTGTCAGATATAGTTGATGAATGTGACGCTTGCTGACATCCATATTGATTTGCAAGCTGTATAGCTGATTGGCGACTTGACAGGTTGACAATGCAATTGATCCCCAGGTTTCAATTTGGTGCGAAGATTTGGCTTGTTGAAGGCGTCCGGGGTAAAGAAGATCCGGAACCCTAATGGGCCTGTGATCCTGAGACTCGGGAAGGCACCGCTCACGCGACCAACTGAGTAAGAGAAATGGCCTCAATTTATGTGCATGCTCTGAGACCTCTTGTATCCTCATCACCCCAAGCCCTTTACCAGTTTAATAGGTGAAGGTACGTTACAGGGATCCAGCTAACGATGTGTCATCTGTCCTTGGATTGAGGCTGTTTTTCTTGGTTTGGGCTAGCCCCCTTAGCTACACTGAAGAAAGATATTGATGCTATAGAATGCAGTTACGTTCCGGATGATTCTACACTATGCCCTTTTCCTGTATTAGCATGCCTCTATCATCATTGTTAAAGAACTTGACTGACCTGTGCACAACCATGTACTGATCCAGTGAAGACCTTTTGAGATCATTTGGAAAGCCATCTTCAAGTCTGGGCTAGTTGCCCAAGATTACTGCTTGGCTTCACAAATGCACTTTTGGATGGAATGACAGTTGAACCCAGCAAAGTTCAAACAAGCCCTCTCAGATGGGGAATGGGGTTAACTGTGTATTAATGAGATGCTGAATGAGCAGATGTCCACATTCCTTTTGGTAATGTAGTGTATATTCAGTGACCAAATGGGTACTGTAGTGCAGATCTTGATTGATGGTTACATACAGTACAAATATGGTGTAAAATATCAGGCAAAACAATTATTTGAAGAGTGCATTTAACTCCTCCAGTTTTATTTGACTGCTAGAAATGTTGATTTTAATTGTGGGTGGGGAAAGTTTCTAAAATTTCTCAATTGCTCCTGTAAATGCCATGATTTGCATTAGGCACTGTGTTTTGAACCCACTTGAATGCCCCAGCATTTGAATTATTTTGCTTTGTGTGCTGAGTATTGTGTTGTAAAAGCAGTACTTAGGTGTACTTGTTTGCTCCCACTGCTCAACTGAATAAATAATGTGGAAATTTGCCTACTGGGTCAGCTTTAAATGTACACTTGTATCTTCCACCGGCTTTCAACAGTGCCTGAGAGGTGTATGTGATAAATGATAAGATTTTGATAGGTCTGCATGCTAAGGATGATTTTTTTTTCTACAATCAGATATGCTCTGCTGCTATAATTTGCATTTTGAGAAAAAAATAATTTGAGAAATTGTTAAACTTGTGGAATAGAAATCATATTTCTTATTATTCTACTGTCTTGATTTTCCTAGTTAAATCTCACTACCATGCACAGACAAGCATGATTTCTCCCAGGAAAGGCATGCTACCAAACATTATTGCTAGTTTCATTGGTTTTCTGAATGTGGACCACAAAGTCCTATTTACCAGGCTATTGTGGAAGCACACACTCAGCGCTATATCAACTGAATTTCTCCCTCACCCTGTGTCACTGCAACCAATTATGTGCTGCCCTGCCAGGCTGCTGGCCACTGGTGGCACTTTCACAGCCAGGCATTCTTTGCAAATCTTGGTTTCTGCCTGTAGATTTGGCAGGGAAGTGCATGCCCAAAGACTGCAGAGAGGTATTCTCAAGAAGCCCAGAAAAGCTTTGGCCCACCTGCAAACCCAGCTGTGCCCAGCTGATTATGTCAGTTACCCCTAAAATCACTCCAGATCCCACTGGAAACTTTACCCACCGGAAGTAAATAAATTACTAACAGAAATTACTTACCAAAATGAGCTTTAAATTGAAAGTCCTTCCAAAAAGACATCAGGTTTTTCCTGATATGTTTACAATCTATCTTAAACAGATCTTTTAATTACTTTGATAGTTTCAGATTTTTTCCTCAGGAGAACCACAATGGCACTCACCAGATGTTTGAGACTGTAAGTTTGTATATGTGTAAAATAGGATAATGTTGCCAACCCATTATGACTCATTATGTTACTGGGAATTCTCTATGTTGAATGTGAGTTAAGTGTTTTGCATAAACAATATTAAACCAAGGAAAGGATGATGCCTCATTCCTGTGTGCCTTTATTTAATGAAGGGTGGGAAAATGTTTGATTCTGGGCTGTCCTCTTGGCTGAATTTAAAAACCGTACTCTCTGTCCTTTGACAATTGATCTCTTGATCTTGAAATGAATTGTTAGAACCACAGTTCCATCACTCCTGAGGAGTTGCTTCTACGAGAGAAATTCTGTGTTCCAGACTCACAGGAAGCGGGGGGGGGGGGGCCTTGCACTCTTGTGCCTTTCAAAGAGAGAAAAACCAAAAAAATAAACAAAGTCAATCCCCTGTTTCACAGAATGGAGTTGAACTTGAGTCATTCTCAGAGGCAGAAAGAGGAGATTGCAGCAGAGGTTTCAGTTGGAATGGGAATGCCCCTGCTGCAGTCAGTTCAGATTCTGGCTGTGGACTGGAAATGCAATGAGGCAGATACTTCCACATGTATCCGGCGATAAAAGGAAGCACATAAGGCATTCTTATCAGAGAATAAATATTTTAAAAGTCAATAAAGGTTTTGAATGACTTTTCAGACTGACATGTTATGATTTCTACCATGCATCTGCTTGCGTGTGCCCGCGTGTGCGCGTCTCTGTGTGAGTGTCTGTATTTCTTTATTTGAAGAATGTCTGCATGTGGAATCTGCCCTCTTCTTCTTCAGCGCACAGGAAGTAGCGCAGCATTAATGGTCCCTGAGGAATGTGAATCTGCGGCGATAACCATGCTGTTAACCTCTTCCACCCAGGGGTTTTTAGTGCCATGCTGTTGGGGGTATAACATCCCTTCAGTAACCTCACCTTAAGATGCTTTTTAACTCCAAACCAGTTCCCATTTACTTCCCCTAATTAGGAAGGAGAAGGAAAAAGTAGCCATGATGTGACATTAATTAGTATATTAAATTGCTAACTGCTTTGACGCAAGTCTTTTTCAGGGTATTGCCTAAATGCCCTGAAGAGGGCTTGTGTCAAAATGTTGGTAATTTTATAGAATAATTATTATCACATTGTGGCAGCACGCATGCAACTGCCTGTTTTTCTCATCAGCAGCCAAACAGTAATTTGCGTATTTGCAAAGACTAATCAGTAGAACATCAAACTAATTTGTTTTGAGTTGGCATTATTGTTCATTGCATCACACAGTTATGAGAAATTTTCCCATCCACGTTAATGATGACATAAAATGTCAATATATCTATTGAAGATTCTGAATTCCTCAGCCAGGCTTAAAAGAAACTTGGTTTTGTGCCTGTGTTCGAAATTCAATGGACTTAAGAGGATATTTCCCATTTTAAATGTAGTCTTTCGAACACTGAAAAAATTTTTAATGAGTTAAAATAAATTACACTGCTGAAAAAATTCTAAATTTGAGAAGGAATTCAGGTTTGGATTAATTAATTATTTGTATCATTGCCATCTTTACAATATCACGTGTATTGCATTTATATTGTCATTGCAGCCTATTGGTGGTTTCTTTGTTTCTTAATGAATAATTTCTTCATCATTAGGCATATGAATCAGCCTTGATAATTACCTCTGCCAAGGAGGTTATTTTTTTGCCAGTGTATGTCTATTTGCCTGTCTATCTGTCTGTTTGTGTACAAGATGACTCAAAAAGTAATGAATGAATATCACTGAAATTTTATGGGTGGGTTGATATTACATAAGGGATGGACCCTATTGATTTTGACCACGATCGGTCAAACAATATGATTGCCATGGTACCCATCTTGAAATCCTATGACGCGTGATAACTGCAGCTCGCTCCCAGTGATGTCACTCAGATTTTGTGGGTTGGTTGGTCTCGCATCAGGGACGGAAACTATCAGTTTGGAATGCGTTGCATCGAACAGTATGGCCGCCATGGGAGCCATCTTGGCAGAGGTTTGCACTCTCGGAGTCCCTCTAGTTCAACTGATAGTTTGATTGTTAATCAGCCTATCTTAAACGGAAACAGGTTGAAAGGAATTAAGCATTAAAAGGTGAGAGGCTTCTATACCTCTGACGGCATGCCACAGATAACCCGACAGAAAATCCGGGGGCGTTCAGGTTTAAGAGGTTAGGCAAGAGTTAGACTGGACATTGTTCAACTTCTCTTGTATGTCACCAATGCAGCACATTTATAGTTGTGTATGTACCTAAAAAATTGCAAATGTACCAAAATTATTTACCTCGAAGTTCACCATTACACATTTAACCCAGCTGTTCATTTAAGTTACGGCTATTTTTGGTTTTAATGGTGAAAAATTTCTGAAAGAGCATCTTAACAACAAAATTCAGCATGGTTTAAACTCACAGTAATCAGATTGGTTGAGGTATCTGCCAGTTAATTTGGATGGCTGTGGTGCTTTCCTTCAATGCAGCCACACCTTTCCATAACTTTCCCATACTCCCCAAGACTTGCTCTTCTGTCCAAGCAAAGATATCAATGGATAAAACAGCAGGACTGGGGCTCCCTGGTAGCCCATCGATTTTAAAGCATGTGCATCATATAAGGCTTTAGTCCCTCCTACAGCGGACCGGGTTTGAATTCAGCTTTGGCCCTTCACCGCATGTCTTACCCACTCTTCTCCCCATCTCTCCTGTCTCTCTCTACTGTACTGTCTAATAAAGGAGAAACGGTTCCTAAAAAACTGAACATGGTTGTGCCCTCTGTTTTAGTGCCACCCAGTTTCCAATAAAGTTGGGATACTTTGTAAAGAGTAAATAAAAACAGGATGGAATGATTTGCAAATTAAACTGTATTTCATTGAAAATAGTTCAAAGAAGAACATATCAGATGTTGAAGCTGGGAAATTCTATTGTTATTGTTATTATTTTTTAATATACACTCATTTTGAATTAGATGCTAGTAACATGTTTTTTTAAAAAAGTATGAACAGGGGCATTTACCACTGCGTTGCATCACCTCTTCTTTTAACAACACTCTGCAAGTGTTAGGGAACTGAGAAGTGTCATGGTTTTTGGAGGCTGGCGAGCTTTCTTTGTTACTCTCGTCCGGGACGATATCGTTTTGCCGACAATCGGATTCTTTGGCCAGCTGGCATTAATTGTGGACGGCGCCCGGACTCTATTTAAGTCCAAGTTCCGCCTCGCCACCTTTGCTAGAGTGTCAGTGTTACCTTTGCACTGTAGCCTGCAAGATCTCTAGCTAGAGAATTGTTGAGGAATTAGTTGCAAAAAAGGAAAGTGTTAGTTAGTAAAGGGAATCTTTCTCTTTCCTTTCCTATTTCTGTGCACCACCTGGTGCTTTGTCTTTTTATCTCAGTTCCCGAGATTTTTCCTTTGTTTCGTACTGTCAAGCTCGTTCTGCTTCCTTGTTTCGCTCGGACTGGATTTATGTCCTTTGGAAGCGCGAGTCTCTCTCTCCTATTTTGTCTGTTTTTCTCTCTTACATTCCTGTACTTCCTTTCGTTCTGGCCACTGCATTTGGCGTCTCGAAACACCAGCCGTCACAAGGAGACCAACTACTGTTGTTCAGAAAGCAAAATGTTTTTCCATTCTAGCTTGATGTAGGATTTCAGCTGTTCAGCCCTTCATGGCCCAAGGTCTGGACTGCAGGCAGGCCAGTTTAGCACTCAGACTCTTTTACTGCAAAGCCATGTTGTCGGAATACATGCAGAATGTGGTATTTGACATGGTTTTGCTAAAATAAACAAGGCCTTCCCTGAAAAAGAAATCTGGGTGGCAGCATATGTCACTATAAAACTTGTATATACGTATCATTCAGCTTTAATGCTGGCCTCACAGATGTGCAAGTTACCCATGCCATGCACACTAATGGACTGCCATACTATCATGCCTGCTGGCCTCTGAACGGTGTGCTGATAACAAACCAAATGGTCCCTCTTCTGTTTAGATTAGAGGATGCGGCATCCATGATTTCCTCAAAGAATTTCACATTTTGAGTGGTCACACCACTGAACAGTTTTCCATTCACCTCAGTCGATCTTAAATGAGCTTGGGGCCAGAAAAGGCAGCATCATTTCTGGGTCTTGTTTATATATAGTTCTGTCTTTACATGGTAGAGTTTTAACGTGCATTGTGGTGGTTCCTTCCTATAAATACCTTGGTGTCATTGCAGATAACAGGCTGGACTGGAAAGAGAGCAGCAGTGCTATCTTTTGAAAGGTCAAGTCCAGGTTGCTTTTCCTCAGAGCGCTGAGGTCTTTTGAAGTCAGCCAGTCACTCCTGAATGTGTTATATGAAAGTATTTTATCAAGTGTTCTCTTTTACGCCAGTGTTTGTTGGGGATGGGGTCTGAAATCTGAGGACAGAAACAAAATTAATAAATTGATAAAGAAGACAGGATCACTGATTGGTTTGATCCCTGACTCACTACAGGTAGTCCTGGAGAAAAGAACAGGTAAGAAGCTCAGGAGTGTGATGCAGCTCATTTTTAATGAGCTGAGGAGCTCATTTAGTGACAGACTTCTTATGCCTTACACTTGCCCTGTACTGCCTGAGACACATGTGTTTTCCTTGCCCATTGTCTGTCCTGGTGACATTCAGTTTCCCCCATTGGGGATTAAAAATTTCATCATCATCATTCATTATCATCATGTTTATAAGAATTTTTTTCACCCTTTTAATGACAATGTCATATTACCATGCATGTATTGAAGACTTCCAAGTTCAGATTGTTCCCTGTGCAGATGTTTTCCTAACATTAAAGAGAGGTAATTGCAACTGATGAAATTAAAAAATCAATTGGTTTCTAATTGGTGAAAGTGTGCACACTTGGTCACTTACACACAGTAAATTGGTAGTCAACCACAAATTAAAACACACAGCTAATGAAAGCTGGCGAAACCTGCAATGCATAAAAGGGGAAAATAAGGTTCAGTAGTGTAATTAGGGCCCCATTGATTCACCAGCTCCTTTAATTCAGTCAGTTTAAAAGTACAGAGTTTTTGCAAATGTCTGCAATAATGCTCAGTTTTATCCCATGTGGCACACTGCTATGGCTTGATAGGGTAAATAATCCCTTTAAACATGAAAAGGACCTAATTAAGAAAAATGAACAGCTGCTTGAAATTGTAATTGCAGTTGCGGTTGGAACAAAAGCCAGCGTATGGCGGGGTCCCCAGGACAAAAGTGGACAACCGCTGGGCTATATCACGTACCATGCGATAGCTTCAATAGCATTACTTTTGCATGTCCTGCCTGGGGCTTCTACTGTGGTGTTTCTCCTGAGGTTTGTTGAATTGAGATGGAAGGGAATGAATGAGAGGAAAGTTAGAGAAGTACAGATAGAGTGATGTATTCACCGAGTGTGAAACGGGTGAGAGTGGCAAAGAGGATGAGACAGATGTGGAAATGCGTTGGAGAGTAAAGTTCTCTCTGAAACATTTTGAAAGATTTACTCATCATCAACCTGCCCTCGGGCGTCTTCCTCTCTGCATGCGTATTTTCCGGAGCTCCAGGTGCTTTCTTCATCGGAAGCTGGATCGACAGTTATTTTAACCCCACCCACGCGCGCCCCCTCCCTCTCCTTTTAAACTCCAGCCCAGCTGTGATGCTAATTAGCGCAATAGCAGAGTTTGCTCCTGTTGACTTTTTAGTGTTCCCACCTGTTACCTTCACATCTGCGTACTTTGTATTCCATCGCACTCTCTATCCGTAAAATTTCTTCCTCACTAACTGCCTTTAGCTCTTTTCTCCCCTCGTCTTTCACAGAACCTCGTCTGGTATTTCCTGTGTCAGCTTTCATTGTTAATTCATCTTTTCTTATTGACCCTTTCCTTCTGTCTAACTGTTTTGCTCAATGTCCCACTCCACCCCTTCTCTCTTGCTTTCTTCACCTCTACATTTTCCAAGTTAATAGTGGCTTCTCAGAAAAGCTCTTATCCCTCCTCCTGAGATGCGCTTTTTTCCTTTCTCCCAAACTGAGCCTGTGATGGATGGGCTGATGACTCACTGATTCGCCTGATAGGCCCCAGCTTCCTTGTCAGGCTGTTTGAGTAATGTGCTTGGGACACAAGCTTTCTGTTATGACCGTAATAAATTTAACTCTGGTTGTTATGATCATTATCAGAAAATGTCTTTGGTGCTGTGGCATCGGAGCAAGTAAATTATGCAGCGGACTTAAATATGACACGGCAGACGTTTCATCTTAAGGCTCAGGAGTAAATTGCAGAAAAACAGCTACAATAGTAATACATGGTAATAAACAGTTATACATAAACAAAGGAGGGAACGAGGGGTAGAGAGATTTATAGATCTCTAATCCACTAGAGCCATTAATTTATTCTTACCGAATATCCTTTTTCTGTCTGATAACGCTGCTTCTCATGCTGCATCTGCTTCTTATACCTGATTTACCTTAAGCAACCTCTTATGCGGTTCCTGCTCTGGAGTCAACTTTTACTGTGCAGTTTGATTAATGCCAGCTTAAAGCCATCAAAGTCGAAGACTTTCATCAGTTTGGTATACATTAAATTGCCAAAAGTAAAGGGGGTGTCAGCGAAACTGCAGGCTTATAGAAAAAGCAGGAAGAACTGACAAAAGAAGTTGTGAAAATAGCCAGCGCCATTTATGCAATAAATGTTCAAACAGAACCAAAAATAGGTCGCCATTAAATGAAGCGCTATCAGACTTCAGAGATGAGAAGTCCCTTCCTTTCTCTCTCTCACTTTCTCTCTCTCTCACACACACACACACAAACACACACGCACATAGATACACGCAGGCTTGTACTGCTTGGCTCGAGTAGTTTTGGTTTTCAGTAGTTTTATGTGTGAAGTATGATACTGCAGAGAGGAAAGTTTTCTTTTGGGGGGGACAAAAAATTTTCATCATATTCATGAGCCATAGAGCTGGGTGGGAACAGCCAGTGTTGCAGGACTGGTCGGCTATACCTCTTTGTTACTGCTGTAGTTTTCCTGATATGAATTCTGTGATAATTTGATTAAATTCCTAAACAAATTAAGGACTGAATGGCGTTTCCTGTTGTTTCTCTTTGGCATCTGGTCCCATTTTAGGTGATATGGGGTTTTAGGTCCCATTAGTTTTTATTTATTTATTTTCATTTTATTCAGTAATTTTTATTTTTGCTGATCTGGGGGGTAGTTTATATGGATGTGTTTTAATGCATTGTATGTATTTTGAATTATGTATAATATTATTTATTACAAAAACATTCTCCATGGCATATGTGTGCTGTGGATTGGGTTCATTTTTTGGGTCGGGCAATGGGGCTGGGAGCTGGGGGGTTGTGGTAGTGGGATGCTGACTGTGTTTACATATGGGATTCTAGCTCAGCATATGAACTGTGATTTCACTTACATTCCCCCTCATGATAGATCTGTGTCATCTGGCTTTGCTTTGAGAGGGTAGCCAGATGCTGCATGTCTACCCAGCTACTGTGTGTGCGGATGTATGTGTGTGTGTGTGTGTGTGTGAGTATGCGTGTGTGCATGTGTGTGTGTGTGTGTGTGTGTGTGTGTGTGTGCGCTTGTGTGCGCGTGTGTGATGATGTGTTTGAGTGAAAGTGCGGATGTGTGTGTGTGTAAGCGTGTGCAAAGATGTGTTGGTATGTAAATCTGAAGTAGGCCCATGTAAGCACAGACTGCTGAAGGCTGTGCATACCGATGTTCATACTTTGTTACCTTGTCCTTCAGTACTGAGTAATTTAGGTAAATCGTTGTATTTTCCCTAGATGACAAAAAAATGTAAGGGCATTTCCTAAAAAAAGGAAAGGGCTTTACCCTTCCTGAAATCGAGAATCATTTGGAAAACTTCGTGAGCTATAGCATCAAGATTTTCTTCTGGTGGAGCTGAATAAAGGCCTTGCGTAAACCATGAAAATTCATACTCATGGCCATGTGGTTTATCTTTGAACATAAAGTATTTTTCTTTGTTAGAAGTTCAGACCATGTGATCTTAACTCTCATATTTAAAAGAAAATAAATGTCCAGAATCTGTTGTATTCCCACTCTGAAAGCTGTGTGGCAATATGGCTTGAGCTTCCTGAACTTTATCTTACTGTTTGTTTTTACTCTCATTCCCACTTAATATCTTCCCAGTGGTGGCACACTTTGATGATAAGGTGCCTCTGGCATCTGTGAGACACACAGTGTACATAATGTACTGTATGTGTGCACCTATCAATCAGTTATATTTTAACCACAGAGAATTTGTTGCTGTTTGTATCACATTACACTCTGTCCAAAACCCAAACTGAGCAAGTCTAAGGTAACACTGATGAAGAAATTTAGCTCTGAATGGTGTGAAGACACAAATTTTTAGAGGACCCAGACTCAGTATTGGGCAGCCCAGCCACCTCTGGCCAGTTCAGGCTGTAGGTTCACTCTTGTGGTCTGTGCACACGTGTGTGCGTACATGTTTGTCTATGCAGTACAGTTGTTCTTGCGGTGGGATGGGTGCAGTGCCCCTGGTGATAAAGTATGTTCATTACACGCATGCCTCTCTCAGTCAGGTGTTCCCCAATGGTCTGCCAGAGGAGTTCACTCTGGTCTTCACTCTGCTGCTGAAGAAGAAGACTGTCAAGGACAACATCTACCTCTTCCAGATCACGGACCAGCAGGGCTACCCTCAGGTTCTTCATTCTTTCGTTCTTTCTTTCTTCTTTTCTGTAAGGCCAAGCCTCCAGCTATCAAACCCACCAGTCTATTAAAGGTGCACTATGCAAGTTTGTTTACTTTCTGTGCGATTATATTTTTGTCTCAATTCGCCGACATCTTTCCACGATCCGCTAGCTGCCTGCCCCTAAAATCACTGTAAAAAAACCTGGGCTCTGGAGACCGCACAGGCGTCACAAACTGCAAATAAACACAAGGGGCACAGGCTGTGCCCCATAAAATAACAAACCGTCCCGGCCAATCACTGACAAGAGTTGACAGTTATGGAAGCATGGGAAGGAGGGAACTATGGGAGGGAGGGGCGGGCTACCTCTGTTTTGTTTGAGTTCGAATGTCAACAGAAGTGAAAGTAAACAAACTTGCATAGTGCACCTTTAAGACCTGGACCGCATTCTTCAGCCCTGAAATCATTGCCTGCATCTGTTGTTTATTTCCACAGTGTGGTAGTGCTGAGCTATTTAAGACCGAGCTTCGCACTTAGTCTTTGTGAAGTCTCGTGAACAGCGTAAGCCTCATGTCTGTGTAGTAGCTCTTGTCGTGTATAGACTTATTCTCCGTGTTTCGTGTGTATGTGTTCCAACTCTTGAAACTAGTGCTGCTTATTGTTTATTTCAGCACTCCGCTATTCGTAATACATCGTTACTGTAGCTAAAGCCCAGTGCTTGTATTACAGTGTATTTTAGGAACTTCGATTCCTTTTTTTATTTTGTATTGCTTTGTGTGTGTGCCTTCCCGCTGCGCAGTAGGCATAATAATACAACCAAGTCCATCCTTGAACCTGAATCCAGTGCTCAACTTCGGAGCAAATCATCAGTGTGCAAAGCACAACCCTTACACTTTCTCTGTATTTTTTCTTCCTGTAACCATTTTAAAAATCCTTCCCTTGCCCCTTGTTGTTAGTTCTCCCTGGACCTGAACGGGCCGGAGAAGACTGTTGCCCTGCGGGCCCGCAGTGGCAGCAAAGGCGAGGAAGACTTCGTCGGATGCGTCTTCGGCGGGGAGGGGGTGGAGTCTCTCTTCGACTTCCGCTGGCACAAAGTAGCGCTAAGCCTGCAGGACGGAGCAGCCTCCCTGCACATAGACTGCGGCTCCATCGAGACGAAACCAGTCGAGCCCAGAGTGCCCCTGGACACTCAGGGACACACCCTGCTGTTCATCCAGGCCTCCGATGGTGCTGCAGTGGAGGTGAGGGAGGCAGGGCCTGAAGGCAGTTGCGGTTCATCAAGATGTCAACAGAATCTCACTTTTTTTGTGTCCAGGAAAAGACATTTCTCATGTCCAAAAATGGAATATTTGGCAATATATTGTCAATCTGAAATGTTTTGAAAATAAAATGATAAATATATTTGAATTTAATTTAATTTATTAGTTTATTTGAGTGGGAAATTGAACGTTTAATGAACATAGCTGAAAATACTCCAGAGTTAGCCACGCAGTTTCATCTGTAGACCTTGGTTTTCATTTTTGGCAGTTGACATGAATTTTAAAAGTATGCATTGCACAAATATGGCAGATAATTTGGAAGAAACTGGAGACTAGCTGTGATTAAATACCTGCAGAAGCACTGCTCTCTGCATGCCCTAAGACTTCTGGCTGACTTTTATCTCTCCTCTAATTGAAGATTTGCATACAGTGAAGTTTTTCCTGGGATAATGATGTGATTAGTGCAGTTTGTGTTGGTAAGTCTGAGATGAAAAGATCTATAATTAGGGGATTTTTAACCCAGGACATTTACATGGTAAACAGGTTGAAGACTAGCGAGATATTGTTAAGAAATAAAGCCTGCACATTTATTAAAGGGAGTCTCTTGGGTCTGGCTGCTGTGATCCATCTTCACACAAAAAATATGAAGCAGGCTAAAAGTTAGCACCATTCAGTCAGCAGAAGAACAAAAATGGACCACAAAACTGGACAAATGTCTGCAGTATTGCAGGAATGTTCACCCAAACTTGAGAGCAGTTACTGAGTCTGACCTTTTTGATGGTGTATTCATTCCTCTCACAGATGGATATCCAACAAGCAATGGTGTACTGTGATCCTGAACTGGCCATACAGGAAGCTTGCTGTGAGATCCCTGGTGCACGGGTGAGAAGTGGCCAAGTTCGGTCCTGTCCTCTCTGTCATGACCCCCCGTGTCCGCTGTAATATTCAGCTGCGCTAGAATATTCTCAAAGCTGTATATTTGGATTCTAAATTTTTCAAGGGGTTCTCAGAGCCTGGTTTGTTGCCACATAATATCGATTTCACTTCAGATATCTCCTGACTCCCGTTTCGACAGTAAGGGTGTTTCAAAATGCATTGATTTCAACATGCTGCTAGTTGTGAGTGTACGTACTTGAAAATATATTGATTCAGAAGGCTGCTAGTTAAGTTTCAAGTGCTCAGAGCCTTTCAGATAAACAAAGCGGATTGTGACGGCGCAGAATAAATTGACTATCTCAGCTTGCACTTTTTGGAGCTCGTTTTTTTCTTTGCTTCTGCACAAGTGAAAGTAATTTGAAAAAGTCACTTGAGAAACCGAGTGTCTGTTTGTGTTGTCCAGTGTGAAATGAAAAATGAGAGCAGTCTTTAATATCACAGTGGTATGTATACCGAATGCGGGTTCCCAGTGAATGTTGACATCTGACCATTTTTCAGCTCGTATTACCATTTATATTCAAGGGAGAAGTATGCAGTAAGTCTGAGGTGAGGATGGGTTCTATAATTGTGCGGTAGTTTGGTACAGTGCCCAACATTTCCCACATGATAGAGCCTATATGTCTTAAGATGTGCTAACAGGTGTCAAACTCCTTCATTTCATATCAGGTGTGTGGGTGAGTGAAATTTGAGAAAAGTGGGTGGGAGGGAAGGCAAAGAGAAAGGAATGAGAGGTGATATAAGGGGTGAGAGTGAGAGGATGTGAGCTGAATGAAGAGAGAGAACTGCAGGCTTCTGTAGGAGTGCACAGAAGAAAGAGGGGTCTTGCAGTGGAAAATAACTTGAGAGAGGGATGAAAGTGGAAATGAGGAAGAAGAGAGAGACGGGGAAACGGGGCGTAAAGCGAACTCTCTTTGAGTGCGAAAAAAAGCACAGTCGGCGAAGTCTCCAGCTCTTCAGCTCGCCGAGAATTCAATAGAAGGTTTTTAATGAGCTGAGCCGACAAATTTGCACTCTATAATCGGAGACTCAGTGTCTCTGTGAGGGCCCCACCCCCCCACCCCCCACGAGCGTCGTCTTGCAGAAGTCAAGGTTGTCGTCGTACGGCTTGTAAAATAGGACGTGTCGATGTCTGAAATATACTGAATGATTCTGGGATGAGTGTCCTGCAGGGCTTTGGGGACAGGCTGTAGAGCTGTGCTTTGCCATCACTGTCATAACCAGATAATTTAGCTAGAGGGTAATCAGACATTTCCGATTGCTTTATGCTGTTACAAGCCAAACTTTGGAAGTTGGTGCGACTTTTACTGTGATTTACTGCAAGCAGGGGAACCTCTCTGTCGATACTGCTCCTCTTTTGACAGACACTGTATTGCACATCAATACAGCCATTGAAATTCTTTTGTCTCTGCCTTCAGAATCAGTAGTTTTACCAGGTCTTTTGGGACTAGTGAATCTGGTCTGGCAGGTTTCCACACCTGAACAAGGAATACTTCAACAATTGAGGTTATCGTCTAATGAGACTGTTCAGGAAAGCTTGTGTAGTGTATGCAATTAAGCACTGATGTTGACTATCTCATCCTTTTTTTGTTACAAGAGCACGCGATGTGGTGACATTGCCTTGTTGTTCTGACGCAGTGCCCTCCTGATGCGCCTAAGAGCCGCCGCGCCGCGGAAAGCAGCCCTCGCGCCAACCTGGTGGAACTCCTGCCGCATCCCGATGGCACGGTAAAACATACCGTACCCGTCACACCTGCACGCACACCGACACCGCTATGCACCTGAACGCATTCAGCCGCCAACTTTTCAGGGCATCATAAGTGTTTGCCGCTCTTTCCAAATTATATGCAGTTTTGTGATGCTAATTAGAGGCGACACGCTTCTCTTTCGGGGGCATGTCAGTGCAGCAGAGGTCGCGTTAACCGTCAACAGGAGGCTAATTAAACCCTGATTTTGCCTGATTAAATCCGAGCAAAGACTCCCTAATAATTGTTGGCGATGCTTCACAAATGTGTTCGCCGTTCTGCATATTTATCGACAAGATCTTATTAATTACGCATAGGCTACATTAACTGTTGTTTGTCTAGATTTGCCTTACATTAAATTAGCGATATCACGCTTAGGTGACTTTGTCATTATTCATGGCAAGATATCTCCAGTCGTGCATATATTTTATTCCACTATGTTATAGCACTTCTTAGTATCTCCCAGTTCCGCCCACTGGGGACGTGCACAGCATACCTAACACCCAGATGACCGCAATGACTGTTTTCAGTAGACTGCGAGCACTGCAAAAAATGAAAAATAAGTCCATCTTACCAAGCATTTCAATGTTGTATTTACATGAAAAACACTAATTTCTACCACCTTTTTTTAAAGCAAGACAAAAATTCTGCCAACGAGGTGAGATAATTTACAGTCATTTCTAGATTCGCTAATTGGAACAGAGAGTTTTACTTATCAAGTAGATGGTAACTTAAAATAAGGTAATTTTTTTTTTACTTGAGAAAGAAAAAAATGAGAACTTAAGCCCAATTATAAGATTAACTGTCAGGGTGCTGAAATAAATTTTCAAACGCTTAAAATTGAAATATCTTGAGCTTCTGAAAACTTATCATGTGGCAACTTGTTGAAAAGAGTTCCCCTGCCACATGGTAGGTTTTCAAAAGCTTTGATTTTGTTTCATTATATAAGCGAGCAGCAAATGCTGCATTTAGTGCTTTAAGGGTTAAAAGACAGATGGGTTTTGCAGCTAGGGAGAGGGGTGTAGACGAGGAAGGGAAACTGAGCATTGGATAAGGCTAAGAAGTGAATTTTTTAAGTGCCAAACGTGCCTCAGATGCCCTCACATCCAGAAGTTTCTTCAGCTCACATATGCAGAGAAAGGTCCGCCAGCATAACCCAGGGAGAATACATGAAACCCCAGGCGACTCCGTGCTTCCACCTCCGTGTAATGTTTCTCTGAATGTATTTTACAGCTGAGGAAATCCGGAGACCTGTTTTATGCCTCCTGCACTCCTCTCAAAATTACGCCCCCACCCATCATTGTTATTACCCACAACCAATTTCCTCCTCAAAAGTTGGATTTAAGACTTGTTCTTTGTGTTTCTCAAACTTTTATCACACACAGTGGGAGGTTTGCAGGTGAGAAAAGCGACTGCAGACCTGTTTTTAAGCGAAGGGCTAATCAAAGTGACTTGATATTCTTTTAATTTAGAAACAGAGCAAATCCGCACCTGGATATAGACCTGCGAGACGCAGTGGGAGTCTTCTCTACAGCATAAATTAGATTTTGAATGTGGCGAGTTCAGAGTGCAGCTGAATTTCGCTATTGTGCTCTTGCCTGTTTCAGTATGTCTGGTGCCCGGCTGAGTCATACACAAGGGTTTGGCTGACAGAGACATTGGGTTTTTCATGTCTGGGCTGTGAGTTTTAGACCACACCGCAGCACATTAACTTTGGGTTGCCCGTCTTTGATGGGATGGAGCAGGAGGGTGGTATAATGGCAGGTTTTTATGAGTGATGCGGTTGTCAGTGCACGGTGGTTCATGCGTCATGTTTGATGGGACGTGTCGACAGCCGCACATCTGGCGGTCTCCCCAGGCCCCGGTTTTTCTGAGCTGCTCCACATTCGTCAGAGAGCAATATCCCATTTGGCATCGGAAAGCTGCTTTCCATGAAATGCGCCATCGTTTCTACGTGTGTTCCTGGAAATTCTCTCTTTTCACCTTGACTGTTCTGCTTTGTCCTATTTTTTAGCTTTGTGTGCTCTTTTCTATTTTTTTGGACGAGGAATATAGATGTAGTCGGGTAGTTTATTTGCCGTGATCAGAAATGCTTTTTTACACCTGTCATCTAAATTTAACTGTTCCACAATGACCGAACAGTCAGGTTTTGCTTGGTTGTTTGTCAATGTTGTGGTCTTGCTTTACGCATGTGAATGCAATTTTGAAAAGCTAGTAACCACACTGATCCATGAATTTCAGCTCAGATGAATACAGTGGCTATAACCTCAAAATCTCCCCACCCCACCCTCTCGTGCTCCTCCAATAATAACTGCAGTGCGGTATAGAGACAGTCTCGCGTCAACCTCTTATGTTTCCACCATTTTAAATAGCTGCATTAACAAGGTTTTCCTGGAACAGCTCCAAAGTGTTTCATGAGGTCTTTGTGTTTGCGCATATCTGTGTGCTTGCATGTCTGTCTGTATGCAGATAATCAGTCAGTCAGAGATGGTCTGTAACCACCTTAGAGAAAATGAGGCTATTACTGAGCCATGTGTGTATATGTGTGTGTGCACTTCTATTCTTTGCTCAGCCACCGTGGCAATGGCCTTGGCAAATCCTTGAAGTTGACCAGATGCCACGCTGTTTATCCTGTGCATCGAAATCCTTTGGCACACGCAAGCGCTGACAAGCTGTGGCTTAATCTCTTCCAGAAGATGTGCCTTTGCCTCTCACCCATGAGCGCATGGTTTCATGAGTCCGCCGCGCTCCAGGGAGACATCTGGGATCATTCCAATCCTTCTGACTCATTTTTACTACTGTAGCAATCGGGTGTGTCGCCCGGTCTGTTTTATTAACGGTTCCTCAGCCCCCTAAATAATGTACGTTATTAGTTTAAATCATCAATAGTTGCCAGAGCAGACCCCCCCACCCCCCGGGTAAAAGTTTACTCCCCCTATCCTTAAATCTCTAGTGACGCCTCTGGTTGCAATATTGGCCCTGACATTAATACTTACAGTAAATACAGGTTACACTTGCATCATATATATTGTGGGTTACCCTTAAGAACTATGCTGAATGAAACGCTTGCTTTTCTCCTCTTTTAGGAAACAGATCTCTTTCATAATTTCTGGTGTACGCACACTTGTGACTAATTTCAGAAGTAGCGTGATGAGTGCTTATTTCAGCTGTCTAAGTTGAGCAATAAAGCCCTTGTTTGGAAAATTGCATTTCCATTGAATATCCACAAGGCTAAATGATATTGCTTAATACTCTCTCATTATGCAGAAAAACATATCCCAAGATTTTCAGTTTTATTGCTTAAATTAATTCATTAATGTTTTCAAGTACCCATTTATTAAATGCGCAGTTTGCCTGTGGATTCGCCAGCTTTGAGTTTGGCCTTGGTGAGGCTGTGAAGAGAAGCAATCAGTTCCACTAAATTGCTCAGTTTGTCCCAATGAGAACAAAGGAATAAGCCTGTGGTGGTCTGTGTGTGTGTGTGTGTGTGTGTGTGTGTGTCTGGGATGGAGGGGAGGGAGGGCTTTAAGATAACGATGTTTGTGTCAGTCCTGTTCTTGTAATAGAAACGCACTTTGCACTACGAGACGCAGGCCTCTAAAACACTCAGCAACTCCAGAACCTTTTTTTCCATCGGCAGTAAAACTCTAATCACTTCCATGTTTATTTTGGTGATATCAGCCCTGACGGTATTATCAGTTTTCTTCCCAAGAGCCACGTCACATGAATACTGCCATAATGCATATTTTTGTGCTGACAGCTTACGTTTTAAAGTGGACATGTATTGAGAAATCAAAAAATGAGCAAATTGTACCTTAACGGAAGGCTAATGTAACAGAGATGATGAATAAGACACTATCTGGACACTCACTCAAACGAAGAGAAAAAAAGAGGCATTTTGAACACCTTTTCAACTTGCGCCCATTCCCAAAAAAAAAACCGAGCAGAAATAGCCCCTTTCTGATAGCGTAATTCACGGGAAACGGGCACATGGTAAGGAAGTCGAGTGCATCAACCATCTTCTACCTGTCCTAATTTGTTCATTTCTTGGTCTTGTTTCGTTTTATATTTCTATTAGATTAGATTTATGATCGTTAAAAAGTACGTTACTGTTTGGCTACCGGGTTAGCTCACCCTGTTTAGGCGCCACTTTGCGGAGTAGTACTGAGCACTCCGGCACGGCACGGAGCCCAGGTCGTGCGAGAACCCAGTAGCCTTTTCAGGGCAGCGCAAAATTGGGAATAAATTGGGAGGGACTGCTGGCTTTGGATTATAGGATTATAGCATTGGTCGTTGCTTAAGGGCCTCCTGTTAGCTAGCGGGGTGCTCATCAGTAAAATTCTAAGTTTATACATGTTCGGGGTTCCCTCCACCCTCGCTCAGGGGTTGGTTTACCAAAAGCATAGTTGCTAAATACCCTAGCAACTAATAGCTAGTTCTACCAAATACATACAGTTAATGATTCCAACTAAGTAAGTTAGCAACTATGCTTTTGGGAAATGCACCCTAGAGCTTGCTTCCTGCTCATTCGCCCGTGCCTGAGGCTCCGGTTTGTGCAGGTACACTTGCGGTAGCTGTTGGCATTCAGCTGCATCCTTGTCGTCGCCAATTTTTTACTCATTTTCCATCTCTCCTACGTCTCCATTGTCATCATCATTGTCGCAAGTTGAACTTGCACTTGAATCATCCTCTTCAACTTCGATGTCCAAGTCAAGCAAAAATTCTGACATTTCTTGTGGATTTCTAAATCTTACTTGCAATGTAAAATACGCCTACAATAGCATATATGTCACAATTGATCCCACGAGCGACGTCACAGCATTCACAGTGCTGTTCAAGGGAGATATTGGAGGTTGCTAAAAGCCAGTTTTACATCCATGATTACTCTATTCCACTATCATCTCCGGGTGAAAAGTGTTGATAGTTTGAGAGAGTATTGCGTGCCCTTTCGGATGATACAACATTTTTTTTAATAATGTTTCAAATCAATACATGTCTACTGTAACTAATGTATTTGAAATGAGCAAGGTCTTGTATTTTTTTACTGAGTTTTACCTGCTGCAAATTTGTTTGACACTGGAGAACAGTGTCTTATTGCAGTGTGTTTGTGCTTGTATGTGTCGACATAGATGTGTGTGTGTGCGCGCGCGCGTGCGCGCGCGTGTGTGTGTGTGTGTGTGTGAAGTGTTTTCCATTACTGCCTCCGTCCCACCATTCCTCTGCATTCACACACTGCAAAATTCTCCTCTTTGGAATGTAACTGTTCTTCCTCCCTGCCCATCCTCCATCATATTGTCCTTTTCTCCACGGCCTGTTGCATTTTACGAGGGCCAGGACAGGAATAGATTGTTGCATTTCTGATTTGTGACTGGGCTCTACTGTGACTCATGAAGTCGGACATAAAATATAATACAATACAATACAGTCTTTACTCTGCCACAGCGCGACGACTTCATTCATCTTACCCTGACCTTGTCCTATTCACCGTTTTCATAATTGTTGCACCAACTCACTTCTCTACTATTCATTGTTGGCTTCTCTCCCTACCTGGGAGAGACATTGAAGATGACTTTCTTCAGGCATTTTCAATTTATTTCACTCTCTTTGTCCAATCTGGTCAGTGTTCTTACATTTCATTCTGTTGAGAGAGCAGGAAAGTTCCAGGATGTGGTTACGTTCAGCCCCCAGACGCCCCCTCCCACAGCATGTGTTGGAAATTAATGGCGTAAAGGTAGGGGGTGCGAGAGGGAAAAGGATACTGCTCTTGCTTTAGACCTGCTGTACTGGCCTTTCAGATGCCCTCCTCGATAGAGGGATCCCCTGTTAGTTCTCTGTCAAGTGGAAGGAAAATCTGCTGTACCGCCCGGCTTGAGGACGATGCATGCGGACACAGCTGAGACCCGAGTGGTTTGAGAAATTTTAGCTGGGCAGTTACGCTGATCCTTGAATGATTCCCTTGCTGCTCGAATAATGGGGAGGCCTGAAATTGCTGGTTTCTCATTTCGATGACTCGTACTCCAGGTCAGTCCTGGAATCAGCCATAAAAGTTTTTTGTCATGTTTTTAAAACCTTGAGAGGCTGATTTATTTTTCATTTATTAACACTGTTGGACGTAATCATAACTGAAAGTTTTATGCGTACGCTTATAGTGGCTCTCAGTGTCAGTTGTGAAACCCTCTGTGTATGCAAATTTTTGGTCCAAACCACAATTGCAGTCGTATAATTTTTAACAAGCTGTCAATTTGGCTTAATTAGGTACATTTCATGTTTAGAGCTGTCAAGCCTCATTTTGACAGAAGTATTCATGTTTGCCGTGAGGAATAAAAGACCCTTGAACCTACTGTGTTTATTTTTCCGTATTGTAACTTATTTCAGGAAATAACATTATTAAATCAATTTAGGTTCAGAGAAAATCATTCAACTCCAAATTAGGTTTCTTAAAACAAGCGTTTTTAGTTTTTCATAACATAAACATGACATAAATCAGGTTTGACTCTTCATCATTTGCTTGCCACAGTTTCACCAGTTGGGAATGTTTGATCAGTCACATTTTTTCCCCTCTATGTATGCACTTATTTCCAATATATCTTAATGCAGACAAGGAATTTTTATTCTTCACGGCTCGCACGTATATTTTTGTCAAGTTGTGGCTTTACAGGATTAATAACAGCTGTAAACATTAAATGTACCTAATTACGACAAAGTGACGGCTTGTTAAAATCCTACAGTTGGATTTATGCTAGGAACAAATGCAAACATACACAGGAGGCCCCAGGACCAATATTGAGAACCATGGCTTTAACACATCCATGCATCGTGGGTTATGCCTGGTTTCTACATACTTGTATCTGTGCTAGATTACAACCAGCTGGCCACATGGTGAGCGAGCAGTAAACGAATGGGGAAGGTCCAATAGGCAGAGCAGTTTTGCTTTGTTTCGTGATTATTTTCAGCATTAAAATGGATTTTTGTTTTCCTTCTCTGATAAATGACTCGCCGAGCCTTTGATTTTGGCGATGTGTGAACAACTGCTTTGTGAAGGACTGTGGGCACTGAACATTTCAGCATGTTGTTTTGATGTGCAAGATTTCTTCTGCTAGATTGTTTTTACTCCTTACTCTGCACATAAAGCACCCATAAGGCACTTGGATGAGATGAGTGGAAGTGCTCTGAATTCATTGATGAATGAAACAGCTAGAATCGGAGTTTTTCTTTTCTTTTCACTGTTTTTCTTCACCCACACACCCCCAAACTCTTCCTCTGTTACAGTGTTTGCCTTCTCGTGGCTTGCCTATTTATTCTTCCTCTCTTCTTCTCTCCTTCCTCCACATTGAAAGAATGCTGGATCTCTTACTGTATGTCAGAAAGATACTGATGCAATCTCATGTAATGCTGGAGGCATGTGAACAGGCTATGAAGTTACACATGAGTCTCGGGTGTTCAAGCATTTATATTCTGTTCTCGTTTCTCTTCCTTGGGGCCAATATTTGTTTGCCTATTGGCTAAGATCTCAATTTGTCAAATTTGACTGAGCTTTTAATTGAATGTATATCTCGCGTTGGCATCTTTTGTTAGCCGTTAGTGAAATTAATGAGTTACCGTGCTATGTGTGCAACTGCAATCAGAGATGTTAGGTCTTCAATTAATTTTTTCGCGTTTGTCCCCCACACAAATTAATAACACAAATAACTTTCAGTTTAATTGATATGTTTTCAAGTCCTGTCCGTCCTGGACCAAAATAATTTCATTGCAAGAGTAGGTGAGCTTCACTGATACAGCGATCATAAGTGGACAGGTATAAATATTGTGCGGAATAAATTCCATCTCTGCATCAAAGATGATTTACGTCAGGTTAGATTGCAGCAGATGCAATACAGGTCAACAGGTCCTGAGAGTCACAATTCAGCATCCTGTCTCGACAATTATATCACCTTGAATATTATCTTGTTAACAGGGAACCCTGGGACCCCAAGACCCAGCAAACAAAGTAAGTTGCCCAGTTCTTAATGAAAGCACATCTCGAAACAAAATTAACCTGTTCTGCTTTATTTTGCTTCTGCTTTTTAATGGTGAATTTAAACATAGACTCACCTTTGCTGAACGATGTATCTTTCAGCGGGGTAGTTTCCATATTGTCCTCGTCAGCAATTTGTGCTGCTCGCATAAGGGAGTATGGGACAACTGCATTGATAGCCTCAATTTAAGCATTTGTCTATCGTACATTTGGTGAAAACGTTTATAACATTCAAGCAATCCCACAGACACAAAATCAATTATGTCCGCACTCATATAATGCATTTGTGTGTTCGCCTCAACCCAATGTTAGCTGACGTTACAGAAACACAGCTCGGGGAGAGTGCTGTGTATAGATGCAGTCATCCACAGTATACAGTTTATGTTGATTTGCTATTTTCAAAAGCGAAAGATGCTTCCTCCCAGGAGTTGAAATGACATGCGATGCAAAATTGAATTCTCTGATGCTCTATAGTCTTGAGAAGTCACTTTTTTTACACTTCCGTTCATCCATGAAATCGTTCTCCTCATCTTTCACTGTCTTTACTGCTGTGAACACGAGAAACTTACTCGCATTTCATTTTATTTATTTATTTATTTATTTTAAATTGCTTCCTTGGTTCATTTAAAGGTACTGCATGAGTGAATGTCAGGGGGGAGGGTTTCCCAATACAATATGATTTGTATTGGTCTTGTATTTTCATTGTGCTGTAGCAGTTGTATCGCAGTTATAATTCCACTGTTGTCACAGTCCAGATGTGCTGAATGCTTACATGGCCTCTGCATGACTGACCCTTGGAGGGTACTCTTCCCTTTTGGCATGTCTTCAGACAGAAACTTGCTACGACAGTGCGAATGAATTCGTCGTTTGCTGAAATGGATACAGCTTTGGAGAATATTGCTCTGGGCCTATCCTATCGTTTGTTAATCACATTCCAAGTTTTCAAAAAAACTGCTGTTCAATGGAAAATTTGGTCGCTGGAGACTAATGGCAAGAGAACAATTCCATTCTTCTGGCTGTGTCTGCCTCTGTAGGAAACAATGAGTGAGCTCTGCACTCGCGCCAGCTATTGATGCGCTGCACCAAAGGAAGGAGCCAAAAGGCGATTTTTTTTTCTTTCTGCTTGAAATAGGCCTATTTTATGTTAACTGTAAAGCGGATGGGATTACTGATGCGTGGGTTGTTGGTTTGGTTTCATCAAGTTCACCTCTCATCAGTTTGAGCACCAGCTTTATTCATTAGTCATATTCCCAGTCTCCATGCTAACAATACAGGCTATGCTTTGGTCGCAGTGCAGAGCTCTAAGTCCTGCTCTGACTGATCTTTGCGAAAGGCTGCCGGCTGCACAGAGATCATTGTTTGTGATCCAGCCTTGCCTCTTCCATTTTACACCTCTCACATTGGCCAGTTCTTGAGCACTGCTGCCAAAATCGACCTTGTGTCATAGCGCCATCCGCTGGTAACCTGGTGGAACGGAGCAGTCTGCCCTAAAATACAGGAATATTTGTGTTTTCCCTTGGAAAACGCATTTTATGATTTTTTTTAATTTAACATGAGAGAAACACTCATACTGTGTCAGAATGTGCCCATTATCTGTGTACTGGACAGCAAACGTGAATAACGAAATTGCGACACTTGCTGCACTATTGCATAAGTCCGCCTTGCTTGATAGTTATTGAGAAATTCAGCACATCAAATCCTACAGCATGTACTAGCTTGGCTGTGTAGCAAAGTTTGCTAATAAGCTGTAAACACAGCAATGAATGCTTCCATTCCCCTGTTTATACAGTGATCCTTAATACAAGTGTCCCTCCCCCTTTTCGTTTAGTGCGCTGGGTGTGCCCTGCTCAACGAAGAACAACTTGTGAGTTGTTATGTATTTCATGTTTTTGAAGTTTTTTTTCATTAATTTTAATGAATTCTTTCATTGTTTGACTGGAATTCATAGCGAAAGTCACAGAGGTTAATATCAATGCTATTTTATGTGTTGGCTTATGCATCGCCATAGGTATTAGGAATTATGACATAAATAAAAAGTAGATAACAATTTTGGCAAATGCTATTAGTATCAGCTTTCTTAAAGCATGTCCCTCATGAAGAAATATTGTCATGCGAGACAAATAAGCAATGTTTGATTGAAAATGGGAAAACTCATTTTTTGAGTGCTTTGTGAACAGTTTTCACGACACCTTGGTCCTTACTCCCGGCTATACCTTCTGCCACAATATAATAGACACATGACTCAGGGGTTAAGATGGAACAACATTCCATGATCAGACACTTACATACCGCACTTCTGTGATGGAATTTGTGTGTCTATTTCTAACATTTGTTTGGTTGATGGAAATCTCACCGCGGTTTTGCTCAAATGACACCCCAGCTTGAGCCCCACCCTGTTGGCACATGCTTGTTACGTTGTACTTTGTTTATATCCTGCAGCTACAAATGTATACATTTTGTGTGTGTCTGTTTGTGTTGCAGGTGGAGAGAGGGCAGATAATTGATGGATTTCTGCATGGCATTAAAGGAGAGAAGGGAGATCGGGTAAGGAAGGTGGTGTCCGGGGTCACATTGGGTGAGGAGGAGGTGATTAGCTCTCGGAAGGAGGGGTTTGAGTGCCGGTCGAATCTCGGTTGTGAACACACATCGGAACGCTCCGCTGTGCTTAAGAGCCGCAGGGAGGCAGTTTGGATGCTTTTGTTGCTGTGCCAGAAACACAGCGGTCGTCGCTCCCCTGAGGTGAAGGTACACTGAGGGTGTGCTCTTAACGAAAAGGAACAAATCACCCCGAGACACTTCCTCTCAGCCCAGACTCAACACCTGTGGAGCTGCCAGGGCTGCTCGGGTCTTGCCAATGAAAACAAGGGCTGAAGTAGCCATGTCGCCCCTGCTCATGTCAGCTGTGTTATTGCCAGTACTCAGTGCTTTGTGCTTAAAAGATATCTGGCCAACATAGAGACGCAACTTAGAGACACTTGTTGCGCTTCTTCGGGCCCAAAAAAAAAAGACACTAAAAGAGAGAAAATAGAATCACTGAAGCAAAGCTTATGCCAATCTGTGATGGTAACGTCACAACTTATAACATCTTAATGTTCGACTGTGAACAGCTGTTGAGAATATGTTGATGTGCGATGTCTGTCTGTGACAACGTGTTGATCATTTTCTTCAGGGTTTGGACTGCACTGGCTCTGTGTCTTCAGGCCCGGTACGTGTCCAGTTCGCTCTCTGCTTTTGTGTGAGGGTCCTAGACAGTGGCAGCTGGAGAGAGATAGTGTCATTTTGGGCCATGGATAATGATACATAATTTAATGGCATGAATAATGCAGGCATAATTATTTCAGTTTTATACTTCATTTAGTTCATGTTAACACGTGCCAGTAAAGCTCAATTGGGTTTCAGCTTATGCTAATGCAGGATGAGTGTGATTGTAACCATTGCATTTTCATTGTTTGCACCAGGTGGTACCTGGTTTGCAGTGTTTTTCTCTGCTAAATAGCCAATTAATTCCACTGACATGATAGTCTCAGGAGACGTTTAGCAAGAGCAAGTGCAGTTAGATTTATTACAGCAGTTTGCTGGAGATAATATGTGAAAGACCAGCGAGGAGCGCTAGGCTAGTGCAGCTATCCTCAGCATTTTTGGTGGAGAGCCTTCGATGAGCAACGCTCTGACGGACGTCTGTGTTTCAGTGCACCGAGGGGGCCAAGGGAGAGAAGGGGGCGAAGGGTGAGCCGGTGAGTGTCTACCCCAAGCGCTAATGCTTCGTGGGGGGAGCGGGTGGTGATCGATGGACCGCTCAGATCAATGCATTGTTTAAGATGCTCTGATGGAGCACAATGTACATCTTAATGGAATATCCCATTGATTTGGGCTTTCTTGTCTCTTTAATTTCAGGGGGGCTCTGGAAACTGGGGTGACAGAGCGCAGAAGGTGGGGGAGTGAGAGTTTATCTGACTATCCATCTGCCTGCTATAGAATACTACCCCCTGAGATCTCATGGAGTAACCCTCTCTCTCTTTATTTATCATCCTTTCCCTCTCTCTCTCTCTCTCTCTCTCTCAACAGGGGGAGAAAGGTCAAAAGGGTGATATGGGTTTGCAGGGTCTGTCTGGGATCCCTGGAAAAGATGTGAGTGGCAGAAGTGAGTGTGTGTCCTACACACACACACACACACACACACACACACACACACGCACACACACGCGCACACATATACTCACACACAAACTCATCATACACGCAGATGCGCACACAAATGATTGATAGTGCTGTCCCTCGGTGACAGAGGCTTTTAAAATGAATTGTAATAAGTCTCTCGCTCATTGATGCCTGTTCTTTGAAAGTTATCTTTCATGACTCTGACTCTAAGTCTGCTTAATGCCCTATGGATTACGGTAGACTAACAAAGCACTGGGAATCAATGAAACCACATTGATCGCTTCAAATGGAAAAAAGAGAGCTTATTAGAGCACATTTCAGCCTTTTAATCACCGCCTCACAGCAAGTGACGATAACAAGGACAGTACAGGAGCGCAGCTCTATAGCATTTGTTACATGTCTGAAATGTCAGCGGTATCTTTTCATGGATAACAGTTTTTTGAAAGGCATCACCCTTCTCTTCATTCAATTAATTTTCATAGACCTGATTTTTATTGATTGCCTTTCCAAAACAGTTGTTAAATTGTCTAATTAACTCATTTCAACATTCATTTTCTTCACCGGATCGGTTCTTGAAGTTAGTAATTAAAGCTTATACATTTTACAAGGGTTGTGGCCCTGAATTTGTGAAGCATTCAGTGTTCTGTTGGGTGCTGATTGATTCAGGAACAAATCCCCTCATGTGTGGCTGTGTCGTGATAGTGCGCTATTGAGCTCCCTCTCCCTCTCCCTCTCCCTCACCCTCTCCCTCTCCATCTCTCTTTCTCTCTCTCTCTCTCTCTCTCTCTCTCTGCAGGGTAGAGCTGGGTCGATATGTGTGGTGGGCCCCAAAGGACAGAAGGCGAGTCTGTTTAAATAATGAAAATGAAATTTTGAAAATGCTGTGCTGTTGGTAGCATAGTGAATAGCAAGGTGAAAAACTGGACTAAATTGCTGTGTATGAATCCATTAGTCTTCGCCTGACCGGCTGGAAAGTCCTATGTGGCCGTACAGCCTTCGCACATGAATTTGAATTTAAACTTGCAGTCAGGCTTCTGATGAGTGTATTCTTGCCTGTGTGTTAGTTTCTTTACCTGTGTAACTGTATCTTAGTCTGTCTAAAATGTAGGCCTATTTGTCTTTGTGACTATGTTCATACCTTTATTCAATGTTTCTGTGACTGTATACGTGTGTAATTTTTTGGTTGATAGCCTGAGTCCTGACCGCAGCTCAGGTGGAAGGGTGGTTGGTAATAGGGGTTGAGATCATGACTGCTGCATACTTGTGTAAGAGAAGTGCTCTCACATTGAAACCTGAATGTGCAAACTCACACAAATAATTCAGTGCTCAGAGCCCATTATGCACACTTACATAGTGGGCTACTGCTGCAGCTGAGAGCACACTAAAACCCCTCGTTGACTATATTTAATGTGTCCTTACCTGTGGCTGTATCCTTGCTTGTAGTTGAGATGTATTTTCCCATGTGACTGTGTTTGTAGTGCTCATGGACTGTCTCTTGTTCCCTCAGGGCACCCCAGGAGTGGTGGGTCCAGAGGGTTTGGCGGGAGAACCGGGTCCCCCAGGGCTCCCTGGGGAGCCAGGTATTGGGAAACCTGGACTGCCGGTGAGCACAGCGCATAGAACATGGGTCCCATTTCCCAATTGGATTAGACTGAAGCTGCATTTAGTTTAGCTTGGTTTATCATCAAGTTCCAACATTTAATAAGCAGCCACTTTACCAAGAGTACTGGAGGAATGTTCCGGCTCATTTGACCTCAGGACATCTGGCCAAAACTATAACTTCATTTAAAGACACTGTTTTAAAGACTCCTTTGTATGCATTTTGTAATTTGCAGAAGTGAATTTGAGGATAACCATATTGTTGTAGAAGCAAAAGTGTGTTTCATATTAATAATTGCCTGTCTCAAACAGTCCCTAATTTATGTAGAACTAAAGTTAGACTCCTTAATAAGTTGTGACTGTGCTGTTGTTGTCGCTGTGGGGAGAACAGAATGGCTTGCATTACCTTGCCTGCTTTATTAATGCACAGAACGAATATGTGGTCTGCTGGCTTTCTTGTGGGAGGGGCTTGGTAATTGCTGTGGGAATTAATGAGCTTGTGGTTTTCTTTTATTGGTGTAGCTAGTGCATTAAAGCAAAGGAACATCAAAAAGGATTTGGCAATCGGTGTGTGTGTGTGTGTGCGCTTGTGAGCGAGATATAGGTATTCTCATTTCCCAGTAGGATGGGAGTGATATTTTCCTGTGCTGGTGTTTAATGAGATACCTTATTAACTAAGGCATGTGCTCTTCCCAGGGGACCCCGGGCGGACCTCCCGGATCGAAGGGGGACAAGGTGAGAGGGAGGGGGCGTTTTCTGTATCTGCCGCAGTGACAGAACAGCCCAGTGCCCCATCCATACACTGGGCCAGCATTGCTGTGATAATGCTCCAGTATCTGGGTTAATGAGGAAAGTTAGCTGGCTGAGTTCACAGACCCTTCAGTACTTTATTCACAAAAATATCTTTGTGTATTTTTTCTCTCTCTTTTTTTTGGTAATATAATATGTGTAATTCCGGCTGAATTCCGGAGGAATTTAATAGACTTTGAATTGTTTAATGTACATTAATATAATACAAGTGTCAGTAAGTGAAGTATGTAATTGGAAACACTTACATTAGCAGTGCTGCATTTTTAACATTGGCATTAACATTATTTTAAAGATTTAATTCATTTTATTACCGAGTATAATTTTGGTCAGTTAAAATAATTACTGTCAGTTTAATACATTTTTCTATGAAATTTAGAGTCTTCAAAAAATGAGTGCCTTGAAATGTGAAGGCGATACAGGTGTACCGTACAGTATGGGCCGATCAATCTGTCTTGTTCTGAATGTGTTACAATTCTGGCTTGATAATGTTTGTTCCACAGGGGGATTCTGGGATACCTGGCATGGATGGGGAGCCCGGTGACCCTGTGAGTGTTATGACATCACTGGTCCTCCGATCAGACTCTTACTACCATATGCTTTCCTTGATAAAGGCTTTCCTTTTCCTTGATAGGGCGACACGGTGGCACAGTAGTTAGCACTGTCGCCTCGCATCAAGAAGGTTGTGGGTTTGATTCTGGCCTGGGCCCTTTCTGCGTGGAGTTTGCATGTTCTCCCCGTATTCGCGTGGGTTTCCTTCGGGTACTCCGGTTTCCCCCAACCACGAAAACATGCATTATAGGAACACTCCTGCCCGTACCCCTGACCAAGGCACTGGCTTTAGAACTGGAATTGGTCCCCGGGCGCTGCTCTGTGGCTGCCCACTGCTCCTAACTATAGGATGGGTCAAATGCAGAGGACAAATTACCCCACAGGGTTCAATAAAGTGCATCTTATCTTAAATTCTGCTCGAAATGTGGCCGTCTTCCTCCAGGGTAGTTCCTTCAGATATTTTATGCCTTCAGAAACTTTATTGAAAAACAAATGCTGTCATTGAAATACCTGGATGAGAGCTCCATTTTCTTTTTTTATTTCTTTTTACAGGGACCCAGAGGTCCGGTGGGGTCGAAGGGAGAGAAGGTGGGTTTTATTTCGCTAAGACCTGGTGTAGTGGTGTATTAACCCTGAGTCTCAGCATTACAGGAGGCCCTAGAAATGTAAATATCACTTCTTTAACTGGAGATCACATTGCGATGGGATCAGACCAACCGCTGTTCCCTCCCCCCTACTTCCTGTGCCCTCGCTCTGACCACACCCACCTTCCAATTTGACTCTCATCGTGACTGCAACTATAAACCTGTGGAGTTTCGTGACTGCTCCTTGCACATTTGTGATGCTATCATATTGACAAGAACTGTCAACAGATAAACTGAGAGAGCTATAAACACCTGGCTTATAACTGCTTCTGTGGTAGTTCTCGCTGCAGTAGATATCTCCAGGACTACTTTTTGACTCAGAAGGTGAAAACAGTACCGGCCCACGCTGTCATGGCTGCTAACGAGCTTCTCTTCTTCTTCTGTAAGAGCAGAAGTTTGAAACACCTTTAAACCACACCCCCTCTACGACTAACTTAATCTCACACTTCTATCTGAGTCAGGGGCTTCCCGACTTGAACGTGGTTGATTTCAATTCTTAAGCAAGTTGGATTTGTTTGAAAAGTTTTTCTCAGATGAGACTCTGCGGGAGTTATGCTTAAGTGCAGAGATCAGCACGCGGGGCGGTGCGAGTCGAACCTTCAAACAGAAATGAAAGTGATGTCTTATTAACCACAGCATGGCTATTCTTGAGCGAGTATACCACCCCCTCCCAACACATACACAAACACACACACACACACTCACGGTACTGTGGATGTGCTTGCTTGTGTGTAATGATCCAAACCAGGGGTCTCCAACCCTGTTCCTGGAGGGCGACCGTCCTGCAGGCTTTTGCTCCAGTCCTTACTCGGCACTCCTGATTTGGCTAATTAGCGGCTCATCAAGATCTCTAACTGGGAAATTCGGTGTGATTCATTTTGGGTGGAGTGAAAAAATCCAGGATAGTAGCCCTCCAGGAGCAGGGTTGGAAACCACTGATCTACGCTGATCGCGTCTTAAATCACACAAGGGGAGAGAACACGGAGTACTGGCCCTTTAAAACACGCTGTAATTTATACAAAGTTCAGTGTGTCTTCATTTTGTACCTTGGCTGCGATCTAAGGCTAAATTTGCAGATGTGTCCAATGAAATCTGTTGTACTCTTGCTATTATAATGTCCTGTCTTATTTCCTAGTCTGATTTAATGTTTCTGTCTGGCTGCCTGTCTGTCTCAGGGAGACCCCTGTGAGGTTTGCCCTGTGTTGTCCACTGACGGGGGGAGTACTGTGGCCCTCCAAGGAAAGCGGGGGCCCAAGGGAGAGCCAGGAGTTCCGGGGACGGGTGAAAGAGGCCTGCCGGTAAGACCTCTGGAAATAAGGCATCTTGTCTGGAGCATTCTATTGTAATTTTCACCGCAGAGAAGCCTGAAAATAGCAATCAGCATTTCTTATTTCAGTTTCCACTCAGCACACTTTAGCTGTTGTAGTATTTGCCAGTTCAGCGTTAGTAGATCCCACTCCATCTCTCTTCCAGTTGAAAAACAGCCCATGGAAAATTGTCGCTGCTGAAATTCTGTGGGTCTGTGTTCTTGCTTTGGACAATGGCCCTCTGTGTTCTTACCCTTTTCATCATCCTGCTGCTCCCCCCGTATATGAGCCGGAACAGAGAGACGAGTCAGAATCCCACATTCCCTCTGTCTGAGCGGCGGCCATTTTCCTCTGTCGTCATCAGCTGTTTTTCCCCCCTCGGTCCCGAAAGGCACAAGCAGAATCTTCAAAGCATAATCTGTGCATTTCACTGCTTGATCATTTCATCCATTTACAATACATTGTCTCTTTTTCCCGTGAAATGAATAAATTCTGCAGAATGAGGCTGTCTTGGTCGCTCCATAAAGCGCTTGTGTGCTTTCCTCCGGAACGATTTTCGATAATGTCATAGTGCATCCGTCATACCTAGTTACAGAAGACCGAGGGGGGGTGAAGGTTTGTGAGATGCGAAATGTGCTTCGCCGGGACATAAAACCGTCCCGAGCACGGGGAATGGGAAGACTAATGCTGTGCTACTCTCTCCTTCCTTAAGGGCCCTCCTGGCTTTGTCGGGAAGTCCGGAGAGAAGGTACGTGGCCCAGGCCTCTGTTTGCATCATTCTCTTTCCCCCCGCTGATGTAAATGTTTAATTGGTCAGACAGAGCTTCATACGCCCCCAGCTTTTTGCTAAATGGCTAATGAGTTCTGGAAGCGTTGCACAAAGAGACAAGATCCTACTGGGACGAGATTAGAGAGAGCTTGCCAGGCAGGACGTGTTCCAAGTTTTGTGGTATGAAAAACACGTGCACCATAGCCTTCGCAGAGAAGCTGGAGTTATTGAAGAATCCAAATCTAATATGATGGTCGACCCTGTGGAGTACACGTCAATGCTTTGATTTATTGAATTATGTCCAGTTTTCAACCTTCAGTTCTCCAGCAGGTCAGGTATACCTCAGGGTGTGAAACTTGATGAAGACCTGAGGGTTGAAACATTGTACATAGTTCTCTGTGAAGAGCGCCGGTCAGCAGTGTACAGGGTTTATATTTTACACCCTGGACACATCCAAGAATCCACTGGCGCACCGCGTAAATCTTACATTTACCTCTGGCTTTGTTTCATATTTTGCAGGGAGAACCAGGGTCCAGTGGGGTGAAAGGTGAAAAGGTGAGATTGATTTCTTGTCAAATTTCAGGAGAGACGTGGGATGGAATGGGTAGACGGATGAAAAAAAATTGCTGTTTCACTAGTTAGCTTTCATCCTATGACTGAGGGCCTTGATTATTTACCACTGTGCGTATCCTCGCACTCATCTCTTTGGCCTGTAGGGGGAGCCATGTGCTGTCTGCCCCACGCTGGGAGAACTCCCTGCCAATCAGAACTTAGTGGCATTGGAATCCAACCTGAAACCTGGGGCAAAAGGAGAGAAAGGGGAGCCTGGAAGTGGAGAGAAGGGGGAGAAGGTGAGTGTCGTTTACTTCCTGGAAGTTGCCCTCTGGGCCCAGCCGTGGAAATCAGTGGCTTTGACATTGGCTGCTACTCATTCATTTTGTTGATCCAAGCCTTGCTGATGCCAGAAACCCTTTAAAATCTTCTGACACAGGGTGAAGTTGGGGCTGTTGGGCTTCCTGGATTGGCAGGAGAGAAGGTGAGTTCTCACTGTGCATCAAGCAAAAGCATTTGCTACTCAGCGAATATTTGTGCAATGTACTGTCCTTTACTTCGACCTACAAAAAATGCAAATGTTCCTGATTTCAGAAACACACTTCAGATAGTTTTGTTGATCCCTTGAATTGGGTTAATAGCGTTTGAATCGAAGCTATGTTTTCTCGCTGTATTTTAAAGATGCAGAATATTTTTGAATAAATGCATGATAATTTGTCATTTATGCTCTTACATTCCTCCACTCCTGCATAATATATTAACGCAGCTGGATGTCCAATTAAGCAGTTTGGGTAAGCTTCTTTGTGCAAGGTCACCTTAAGGCATCTCTGTAGGTGTAATACGACATGTACTTTTGTAAACTCAAAGGTTGGGGAATGTATCCCTAGGCGGAGATTGAACCTGCAACTGAGTTGCGAATACACTGCCCTTTTTCATACTACTGTATCTTAAAGATGCCAAACACCTGATTTGTGTGAATAACTAAGTTCATTGTATTACACACACAACATATTCTTGCGCAGGCGTTAAATGCATGACTTCTTTCAGAGACAGGGCAGTGAGCACAGAATATGTCTTTGAGGGAAAATGTAAGTCAATGGGGTTAACTTCAGGTTGAAATGAAGACATAATTTGTAACTGTAAAAAAATTACCCCAGTCCTAGCAAATAATGCTGATATGTAGACTGCGGCACTTAACCCTTTGCGCAGATACAGACGCCGGCGTCCGTAAATTCCGAAATTTAATTCCTAAATAATTCTGTAATTGAATTTCCAAATGTCTTGCTTCACTGGAATAATTTTCCAGTCTCTGTGACACAAATACTAAGTTATAAAGTCTAAATAGGCTCATGTATAACAGGAGAAAAATTGGAATTATTTGCATTCTGTGCAAAGGGGTTAATCAAGCTACACATGATTTTCTGGACCAAATGGTCGGCTTCATTTGAGGTGGAATTGGTTCACTGGTCCGAATATCCTGATAGAGCTAAGAGACCTGGGCAGAGTGCATAAGAGTGGAACAGAGAGAGACAGCCTGCCCTGAGACGAGAGTTTAGAGTGGTGTGCCGCAGAAGGCGATTGAGCCCACCTGTGACTGTAATGCGGGCGAGGTTTTCTGAAAGCTTTGGAGCCTGAAAGTGCTTTTGGCATGAGAGAGAGCAAACGTGGACCAGCTGTGCACCAGCAGCCTGGGGAATAAAGCTCTCAGACCTCACATTCTGCTCGATCAGCAGTCTTAGCAGCAGGAAGTGACTCTTGTTGCTCTTCCTGTTGTTTGCGGAGCAACAGGAAGCGCTAATGTGGCGTGTCATATGGCGGCCTTGTGGCATGCGTTTGTCAGCCGGGAGATGGCGTCTGAAAAAAATGCAGGGGGAGGTATCTGTCTTGATATTTCTCTTTTTTTATCCAGGGTAGTCGTGGCGAGAAGGGCTCTGATGGGAAAACGGTGAGTCAGTTTTATCATTAAATGGTTGCAACTTAATAAAATGGTGTTGAGTTGATGTTTTAATTCTTTATATATTACATGCGAGGGATATAAAGGGATGGAAGTAGTGATATAAAATTGTGATTGTGGGTCTCTGTAGGGCAAGACGGGACCACGCGGGCCTCAGGGTCGTGACGGACCCAAAGGAGCGATGGTGAGAGAGAGAGAGGCCGTTGCATATAGATGTCTGACTGGATGCTGTTACCTTTTGTGTTGGTCGTGTCTCGGTTGCTATGCTGACTCTACTGACTCTGTCTTAATGTGATTTTCAGGGGAATTCTGGGATTCCTGGGCTGCCCGGGATACCAGGGCTGAAAGGGGAGAAGGTAAGAGATATATGCAGTGCATGTGTTTCCCAGTGAGTTTGCATGTGTTCGTGTGTGTGTGTGTGTGTGTGTGTGTGTGTGTGTGTGTGTGTGTGTTTGCATCAGTGTGCATGTGTGTGTGGTGTGGGTTTAGGTGTGTCTGTGTTTGTGTGCCTGTATGTATAGAGCTCTGCTGTAACAGTTAGGAGTGCAGGTAACTGAGGAGCTCACAGCCAGACTGTTCGTCCGGGAGCCCGGCGGCCAGGCATTCGAATCTCAGCCACTTTATTACCAGCTCTAGTCGGAGGTCCACATGGGCGAGGCAACAATTGGCTCAGCCATGGGGGGGCTGGGGTGGGGTACGTGAGGTTACGCCAGTGTAATTTGTTGGTTTCTTGACCTGTAGCTGCTACTCAACAAGGCACCTGTAGATACATACGTCGACTATACATCAACTGTGCTATTCTTCAACGGCACAGACAGTGTATAATTGACGCGCTTGTGATGTGTAGAGCAGCAATGACCAGTTGTCATATGAGTCGGAGAAATCACGTGCCTCTGCATCCTCTTCCTGAGTGGAAGGGAGCAAGTCAGTGGGGCGGACTTTACAGTTCGGCTGTGTTCAGGGAGGGGAAAGGAAGTGACTACCCAAAAAAGAAAAACAGGAGAACAACAATACTCAATACCCGAGTATCACACTTCAGTTACTGGGCCATATATGTTCTTCAAGTGGAAATGCTATTTAACTGCATGTATGTGTTTATGCAGTTTGTGCATGTGAAACACAGTGGTATTGCGCCCCCTGCAGGGTGATTCCTGTGGTCTGTGTGAGCCCCCTGCTGAGGTGGGAGGTGGGCCATCCACTGTGAAATTGCCACATTTACCTGCTGGGGAACCGGGCTCTCCGGGGCCTCCAGGACCTCCAGGACCCCCAGGTGCTGACGTGAGGGGGAAGCAGGTGAGGTTGCCATGATTGAATGTTTTTTACAGTATGGGGTTGTCATGGTGACGTGATGAGATTCACATATAAAGAACATTGGTTTTCATTCACTGACATTTCTTGAAATGAACGGTGTCTGAACAAATCCATCTTATTCGCTGCTTGTTTTCAATATATCTGAGCTCGGTAGTTATGTTTAGAATATTAATCTCTCAGAGTATCATACGCTTCTCCAGTAAGCGTGAAATCTGACATCGAATGCTATATGTCTGTGCGGGGGCTAGCTAAAAATAGCATGTTAGCGAGTGGTGCCAAATGGGACCTGGCTGAAACAGATCCTGGCCTGCAGATGGGGGTTTACTGATGTAGAAAGGAATGCAGACGCGGACACCTGGCAAGTCGAGTGCCGAGGCCCGAACGCCGGAGCCATGTCTATGCTTGCGTTTCACTGTGTGTGTCTGTGTGTGTCTTTGTGTGTCTGCCTGCCTTGTTCAGGGGGAGCCAGGTGTGACGGGTGCAAAGGGAGAAAAGGTAAGTGCTGTTCAGATGTTTACTGGCCGGCTCATGTATCCGTGCGTGAAGCCTGTTTTTAATAAAGTCACAATGAAGTCTCGCACTCGTGGTCTGCGCTGCTTTGAGGATGCATAATTGCCGCCTCTGGCAGAAGTACACAGACTGAGACGGAGTAAACAGGAACTTGAAGAGAGAATTGAATTGGAAAACAGCAAACAAATTCAATTGTGGGCTGTATTATATGCGGAAAGGAAATCCAAAATTAACTAAATCACAATTTGGTCTTAATTTGAAATTAAGTGCGTGCGATTAAAAAGTGATTTAATTGCAGAAACCCTTGCCGTTAATGATTGAGGTAATTAATTTTTCCATTTAGAGCCTTTTACAAACTGAAGCATCAGACACAATTACTTTTGGTACAGCTTCTAATTTGTGTTTATCAGATGATGCCTGGAGAAAGAGACAGAGGAGAGGCCCTCTGTGACAGAAATACTGTAGGTGTGTATCTTTACAGGGTGACTCAGGCACACAAGGAGACCCAGGAATAGCGGGAACCCCAGGAACTCCGGGATTACCAGGAGAACCAGGGACAGATGGCTTTCCTGGAATGAAGGGAGAGAAGGTAGGAGAATAAAATTTGCTTCACTGTTTGTATCCAATTGGCTTTCATATATTTGTCTTCATCATGGTGTGAGGTTTTTAACTGTCGTTCCCCTGTTTCTGTTATGCAACATTTTCTCAGCTTTATGTTATTCTCGTGTAACCATTTATTTCTCTGTATTTATCCTTGGTTTTTTAGGGAGATGCCTGCGACAGCTGTCCCTCTCTCCCGGACGGAGTCCCGGGCTTGGATGGTTTGCGAGGACTGAAGGGCGAGAGAGGGGACCCTGGCCCCCCCGGGCTCGGTCAACCAGGAAAACCCGTGAGTCCGTCCGCTCAATGCTTCACAAACCTGCCAACCTCTGTGATGGTCACCTCAAATTGACTTGCCAGGATTTCATGTTTCTCACCTTTGTCCACTGTCCACTGGCCTCAACATTTTGACTTTCATTGACTTTGATTCATACGGCAGAGTACAGGTTTCCTATATATGTGACCTATTCTCTCTCGCCTCCATAGGGTAAACCTGGTCTTCCAGGTGTCCAGGGTCCTCCGGGGCATAAAGGAAGTCAGGTGAGGCGGTATCTTTGCTGTGATGACATCATCACTGAGGTGCAGTCATGAAAACTTGCGAGGAATCAAAGCAGCGGAAACGCTTCTGTCTTCACAGGCACTTTGTGAAATAGCACGCACACAAACACATCTGCAGCCCAGCGCAAGCCAGTCCTCACAATGTCAATTTTACAGTGAAGAAGAAAAACCTCAGATAATCATTACCTGGTCAGAAATGGGATACTGGTCAAATTCCTGTTGTACCCATCTACTGTAAATCTGCAGTGCTGTGATTGAGACCCACACTCCCTTCTGCATTCAGCTTTCCCTATGAGTCCTCCAACCCTTCAAACTTAAACTAGCCCACTCTCCAATCCTTAGAACAATAAAGAAACAAGTGGTGCCAGGCACAACAAACCCCGCCGCTCGCACATACTCTCACCTACTTCTACGAAATTCAATAGGGATCTATTCTGGGTCAGTGGCAATCCCAATACTGAATTTGGGGTGAATCTGGCCAATAGTTTTGCCGCTAGAGTGTTAACAAACAAACACAGAAACACAGAAACACACAAACAAACTGAACCGAAAACAATACCCCTTCCCTCACCCTTCAGGTGGGACGGGGTAATAAAGTACGGATTTTCCTTGCCATTATCCCATTAGTCCTTCAGCCTTTTTTGATGTTATTGCAGCCTGGGATTGGCTTTTTGTCAGACCTGAGAACATGATAGTAAGCACAAGAACACTATGAACTCATTGTTGATGCTGTCTTCCCTATAAAACATGTGTGAGAGCGACTATTGATTCACCAAAGTTACAGAGCGATTAAGGCACACGCAAAGATAGGCACAGAATCAGAAGAGTGGAAACATATTGCAGTTAATTGAGGTTTTAACTTGGATTTTTTCACATTTCCAAAAATGCATATTTTATATTTCCTGGTTTTTTTTTTTTTTACATCAGCACTGCACGTTCAAAATTTTCTTATTGATATGGTAATGCGCTATTCAAATTCAACTGCTGTCATTATCCAAATCTAACTGCTGTTTGCAGAAGTATAATGTCCTATTAAACATCACGCCTAAAGCATTTGGTCAAGCTTGGTAACTGACACTTTATTTTGTTGCACTGAATCTCTTCTTTAGTATAATGCTATCAAATGAATGTGTCCCTAAATGATGTGTTTGGGCCTATTTGTACATAAAACAGTTTTGGATGCCCATGAGAAGATATACAAACCCACTCTCTGCATCAGTACTAACAAGGTTTTATGTAAACTTGTGTTTGATGAAAGAGGTTCTCTCCTTATAACTCAAAAGCAGTAATAAATACAGCATCAAGCATGCTATATCTGTGCTGACATTATCAGGGTCTGTAAAATGCAGTTTATCTTGATATTAAATTGAGGAAAATGACCAGAAATAACCATCTGTAAAGCAGCATTAGACCACTTGAGATGATTTTTGCCCTTTACTTTCAGTGATATGATTTATCTTCAGTGATTGAATGAGCTAGCGCCAGTTAGTGGCTCAGAGTCAAACAGTTTTCATCATCTCTTGTTTGCAAAAGGTCAGCATTGGATTAGCTTTCTCAGCCATTGTTGTAAGACTGCAGTACTCCTTGTTGGTGTACACGATTTGTCTTTGAGACTTTGAGCATATTAATAAGACCTTTGGGGCTTTCGTTGTATGTAAGTATTCAGTAGTTTTACAAAAGACTGCATTGTCACGCTGAGATCCACCGCATAAGGGATTACATGGATCTTAATTAGATCCATGTAATTAATCTCTATGTATTACATTAATGGGAAATGACTGATGATGACCCATCATCACGGCTACTGAGTCTTTGTCTGTGTTGTGGTGCTCCCTATAGGGCGAACCAGGAATTGCAGGCATGGGTCTTCCTGGACCTAAGGTAAATAACTTTTTGATAAACTCATGAATCACAATGTGGAAACAGACAGCGCTGAGGTCCATCTGGACCCTGCCTATCAGCTCTCATTCCACGCTGTGCTTAATAATTTATGATTTATATCGATTTTGTGTTTTCTTGAATAATCTGATGCTGTATGAGGTGCATCGCAAATGGACACACGTTGCTCAGCGGTATTTGAAAGTGATGCGCTCCTTCCCTCTCTCCCTCTCTCTCTTTTCATCTCTCAGGGCGAGCAAGGACCCAGGGGCAAGCAGGGAGTTGCTGTAAGCCATCCTGCATCTGTACACTTTTTCACAGAATTATGTGGCTTTGCCTCTACCAGTGTCTAGTCACAGTAAATATAAAGGGCAGGCAAAGGGTTAATCAGCCAGAGGTTCCCTGTGTGATTCATGATTAGTGATTATTATGCATCGATGGTGAATGGATCTTTTGCTGAATGGTAGGGACCTCCTGGGGTAGACGGTGCTCCTGGTCCTGCAGGACAGAGTGGTGAGAAGGTGAGTTAAATCAAAGTTGGAATTTATCTCCTTTTAAAGATAACCCATTTTTGTTAAATTATAGGAATAAAAAATACTACGAGCAGGTTATACATATTTTTCAATAAATAATAACTTGAGAAAACAGTTGTCTCAACAGAAAAATATGTGTTTATGGAAGACCTTTTGAGAAAGGAACAACTTTTAGTATAATCATATTATATATCATCAGAGGCAGGGTAAACAAAACAGCCAGTTTGGGAGATAAATAAATTTGCACGTTGTAAAATGTTCCCTTGTACATAAGAAAGCAAAACTAGTGTAAAGGCTGCAGGAATATAGAGCCAAAAATGTTCTTATTAAAAATTATATGGAGTCTAAGATTCAGGTGATTCAGCACATGAACTACCTTTACTACCAGCACAGCATTAGAGGTGTTTGACTCCAGCCGTGGCAGTAATTTGGTGCTGCTGCAGTCAGGCCTTCTAAAGCTGGAGGGATGTTTTAATGGTCAGAGCACCACTGGTTGACATTGAATTGTTCTTGTCAGGACGCCGCAGGCCATCAGTTGACATGGGCAAGAGTGATTTTTTTTTCTCTGCAGGCATGGCTCTGCTTGGCCTGTGAGCTGGCATCAAGTGCAGTGTTCCTTGCAGTCGAGTTAGGGTCACTATTGGTTCAAAAAAAACAACTGATTCATGATCAATGAAGAAAAAGGAAATGTTGATTTATTGACAGGATTTCTGTGCTTGCTTAATCTATTTTTTGTCGACATGGGTAAAGTAGACTGAAAATGTGCCTAATTACCTGACATATTAAGTGTATCTGTCATCATTTTATTCTCATTCGTAATGTTGTACCATAATCTACATGACTGTTCCATTCTCTATGTGTTCTCTATGCCTTTATAGGGCTCAAAAGGGGAAATAGGCCCTCCGGGGCCTCAGGGGCCCACAATCCCAGGAATGCCAGGGGCCCCGGTAAGTACAGGCTGTGCATGTGTATGGGGGTGGGTCAGTGGCATGCAGATGTATAGAAGGCTTTCAGTAACCTCACCTACATGATAGTTTATGAGCTGTTCCCATTTAAGTTAGCTCTCATAACAAACAAAGAATTCATTCACTGAGTAATCAAGACCATTACATGGCCAATAATTATTAAAAAAAGCAATAATGACGAAGTGATTGCCTATTGGCTTTATTTATATACAGTAAATGATGTGACATTGTAATAATGACAATAATTTGAATACTTGTGAAATATACAAAACCTTTTGCTGACATCTGTCTCTCATTTCAGTATTTTTCAGTAACATGAAAAAATGCTGAAAAGAGTGATGGAAATCAGCAAAAGTTTAGGATTTTTTGCATTAATTTGCAGTATTACCATCCTTACAATGTCACTTTGCTGTGCTTTGTGCCCAACAACGCTCCTGAACCGTGGCTGAAGCATGTCCAACAACGCCCCTGAAGCGTAATAAGCCTTGATAACTAATTTATGCAAATCTGTGCTGTTTCATGAGCTACATAAATTCAAAATCATCAGAGGTTAAATTGCCGTTTTATGTCGCCAATTTTGTGCAGAGGAAAACGCTTCAAAACTTTGCGGTGGAGTGTACAATAATGCTATCAAAATTAAATTGGACAGTAATTCCACCCATTAGTCTTAGCAGCAGTTGCCAATCAGGCAAACTGTGGCAGGTTTAGGTAATAAAGCATTAAAAGCTGAGGCCTTCAAAACGCTGACACACTGCCACTGGAATTGGTACTCATTGTGTCGGTGTATGTTTGGTGAAAACATTGTGTGATTGAGGGTGCCCCTCAATGTTTTATTTGTTCCCACGGCATGCAGCAACTGCTGCCTTGGTCTTTGTTTTACAAACTGAGGTCATTCACGCACACAGCTATGTACATTTAGTAGGGATACTAAATGGACATGAGCATTACACGCCATGGGTCTGAACAGTTTTGTTCTCATTTGCAAAAGGCATTCCAATTTTGCTGCACTTCAGAGAATGTGAATTATACTGTAGTGCTTCGCCATTGGCAAATGTGCTCTTACTGTGGACTTCAGACTTTGAAAAATGAAAATATGTCGCAGAATGATTTTTAAATTAGATTTAAATTTGAGATTGGAATATTAAAGTTTAAATTCAAGTAATGTCATTGGCGCCACTGCTCATTAAATTCCTGCCGAGCTGAACATTTATATTTGGTCCTCAGTAAAAATAAGATTTTTTTTGAACCTCAACTCATTTTCCACGTATCAACATTTGTATCCAAACAGCTGTGATGAGAAAGATTAAACGATAACCGTTGCACTGTATTTCCCCAATAAGCTCAGATCATGAAAAAAATTCTCAACTTTTTATACTACAATAAATTGCGACTCATAAAATCTAATCTGTGAGTTGACGAAGCCACAGATTACAGTGCATACTATTCAGCCAAAAACATGTACACAGAGTACAGATGAGCTTTTGAATCATGGAATGCATTGATGACTTTGGAGTGGACTCTTAGAGATCTAAAGGTATCACTTTAGAATGGGTACTTCGAGATCTGGTGTGCATGGGGAAATGTAACTGACCGTCGTTATCTGTGCGCCGGGCTTTTCTAGGGTAAGGATGGAGCCCCTGGCCGTCATGGTATTCCAGGAGAAGATGGTCGTCCTGTGAGTGAAAATGCCCGAAGTCTTATTTTAGATTTCCACTGCCTCTGTTATCTACCTCCCCCTCTTCATTCCTCTCTCAGACATGCACACTGCAGAACAAGCCAGCAGCCTGCTGATGAGTGATTGATTGCCAGCTGGAGCATCTATCCTGGCACTTCTATTGGCTTTTTTTTTTTTTTATTCCTGTGAATTAAGAGTCTTCGCTGCCCTTTAAAAATGATCTTGCTCTTTCGCTGAATAGAACAGCTTGCAGCGATACACAGCAACAACTGAGCCACAAAGGGGTAAAATTAAGCAGCTGAATCCCTAATTGAACTGTGCTACATTGTGGCTCGTTGCAAAGGAAATCTTTACTACTAAAAGCGTGCGAACAACTTGATTGTCAGTGCGACTGTTTGTGCTGACGCTAGTGTTTGATTCATGATCAGCGGTGCAATCAACCTGGTGAAGGCTGGTGAACAGCCCATGTTCAGTCCATTCTGCAGTGTTGAAGTTCCCATTGATGTGCTGTTAAGTAAATAAATGGTTGTGTGTTAACATAGACCTCAGTGAACAAAGCCTGATAAACGTCTGAAGCAGGGCCTAGCGCACCCTGCTTAAATGACTTTGTCTGGGGATTCAAGTTCCCTGAAAGATAATGATTATCCTGCGTTTGATCTGCTTTGGACTTCTTTCATGAATGGACCACTAAAGAAATAACACTATCTTTATCTATAATGAAGCCAGGAGCTACAGATTGACAGATACTGATTGCGGTCTTAAGACTAGTGAAGGCTTATGTGAACCACCTGATAGAATACTACATTTTTAAACTTCTGGATAAAAGGCAGGAAGCCCACATAACCTGGCCCCAGATTTATTAAATATTATTATCCTTATAATTAATACAGTTTTTTTCTTGTGTCATTACCAGTAACAATGAAATGCTAAAAGCAACAAAGATGTTAAAAAAAAATAAAAAAACAAGAACAGAGCCTTTTACGCTAGCTCTGTAAAAAGGCAAGTTCTGCCCTTTGATGGCAAGAAAAGTCTTTGGAAGGTTCCAGAAGCGATTTTGGATGTGAGTTGCCTTCAAACAAACCCCCTTATTGGGTTCCTAAATGGCAAAATGCTGTCTGCTCCTCTCTTCCCGGGCTGACCTGCCCACATGCATTTTCCCAGCTAATGTCATGTTGTTGAGAGCGTGTCTTCTGTGTTCCAGGGACTAACTGGAGCCAAAGGGGACAAGGTAAGGCAGTCCTCTGATGGGAGATAGAGTCGAGGAGGAGGAGTATAATGGCGGGGGGAACAGATGGTGGGGAGCAGTTTGACAGCCATGCGCTGGAGTTTTAACTGCCTTTAGAGGAAGAGGAGGGCCTATAAATTGGTCTGTATGCCTCTGCCTGTCAGCTTTAAACTTCTCTCTGAGAGCCTTTGGGCTCTGAAGTGCTGAATATCCAAGTAATTCTCTCTTTGGCTAATTTATCCGTGCACAAGTGGAAGTTGGGGGTAAACACAGCATAATAGCTAGTGGTGTAAATGCTCGTTAAGTATGATGAAGTGCTCTCAGAATCCCACTGATGGACTGTATAGACTTTTCCGGGAGGTTCTCTCATGCATCGCTCTTACATGAAATTAGCCTCTCCAGGCTTTCTGCTGCATCAGGTAGCCGCTGGATAATGTTTTTGTGAACATAAGCTGCAATCCCTCAGGCGAATGTTGATAGGTTTAGGGGGGGTTGTGTATCTGTGCAAATTGTCTTCATGATATTTCTATGATTTTTCAGGGTGAACCAGGGGAGTGTGGTTGTCAGGTTCCATCCTACACTGGAACAGGAGGACCTGTGAGTGCTGAATGTAGAGTCTCTGTCTCTCTCTTACTCTTTTTCTTTGCATTAACATGTGCTCCTGCTCACGCTCACATAAACCTGTGCTCACGCTCATATATTTGGGTGAAAAATCAAAGGAAAAACCTGAATAAATGAGTGGAGAGATGTAATGAATGCAGATGCTTCCATACTGCACATATCATGCTCTGTGGAATGTATAAAATACTCAGTAGGCTAGATTGACCTCAATTTTGGATCAAGTTGGCAAAGAGAAACGATCTGAGTGACTTTGAAAGAAGGTTCACTCGCTGGGCAGGGGAGGCAGGAGCTTCAGTCACTTAGGCAACGTCAACACAAATACTTTTTAGTTTTAAAACTCATAACTTTTGCTACATTTACGCCGAGCACACACCACACTATTATGGTGCTTTCAAGCCCCTAAAATGGAGACTTTTGAAAAGGCTACTGACCCCATTTTAGTTTAAAAACTCTAGAATTGCATTTTAGTTAGGATACAGATCATTTTTGTTTTAAAATGCCATTTTATAATGAAAATGTTTTAGTGTGGACATGCCCTTTGACTGCTCAATGGAGAAGTACTTCGGTAAGGAGGAGATGTTGGCATTCGAAACTGTGGGACAGCCATCAGTAAATGGGGCAGGAAATTTTGCTTGTGCTTTTGTGTGATATGAAAGCAAATGCAACCTCATAAGAATGAGAAGTCAAGTGCAGGACATGATCAGACTTTGTCAGCCAAAACAGCGCTTTGACAACTATGTTGAACCGATTTGTCAAATAGTGCTCTCGGCCATCATAATCAAAACACCAAATAAGGTAATATTTTTTGCTGTTACATTCCAAAGATGTCGTGAGACTATGCCACACTGGCAGCTTGCGATGGCCCAACACCAACACCAACATCTTATGTTGTTTCTTCCATGGTCCCCAGTTTGTACAAGTACATGCACCACTGTGCTCACATCCACAGGAGCACAGGTATGCTCACATGAGTGAAATTCTCATTCTCATCACACATTGGTGACACTGATTTCAGAATGAAGGAAAGTTTTAGGGGCTTTCAGGAATTTCCTCTGGAGAGGGTTTAGTAGAGCTTATTCCCTGTCTGCCCCTAACAACAGGCCAGCCAACACATATAATTTACAGCTTGCAACAGTTCTATAACATTTTCACAACATTTCTAGCAGTGTCTCCCCAAGGTGTCTTTTGAGAAGCTTAAATGGGTTTGGCTATATCTGCTGGGCTGTGAGTCCTCAGAAGGCCAAGTAAAACAGGCAGCACAGCTGCACTTGGTCTCACTCATTGGTTTAAGGAGTGTGCTTGATTGCTCTAAACTCGATTGGTCTCCCCTTGCAGGGAGCTCCAGGAACTGTTGGCCTTCCGGTGTGGCAGCCAGGTCCTCAGGTCTGACTTGAGCAAACTTTTCATTATAACTGTCTTTTTTTAGTTTTAGTGTCTCTCTGGCTTTATTTTTTTCTCCATTTTACCTTATCCTCTGCAGTGCAGTAGCCTGTTCTTGTATTTGAGTTCATTTATGAATATATTTTTATTGCCATTTGATTTGCTGCAAGTATAAATGCATAAATTATAGAATGTATATGCCTTTAAATAACTGCAGTGGTCCAAGTTTGCTTGTTCCATCTGTGATTGTTTATTATTGTATTACTCACTGATTTTTGTTCTTAATCTTTTATAGTAACAGGTGGCTGAATTAGCCAGTTTTGTTTGACTAAAATACCATTATAGCAGGATTATGCATCATGATCATCGCTTAACAGTAAAAGCATTCCCTTTGTTCCTGCCAGATAAAAAGGGTGCTAATTTGTGGTCGCAGTATGAATATGCATGACACAGTGTCATCATTATCAATTTATCCTTAGTCAGCAATACGCTCTCGGAACTGCAGGTATAGTGGGGTACTTTTTGTTCTTTAAAGAACAGATTTCCCAAATGCACCCTGAAAGTTAAAATACCGCTGATCAAAAGCAAGAAGCTTTTAAATCAAAGAGGGTACAAATGAATTATTAAACTGATAAGTCAGTGTATGGTTTAATGTACCATTCGGGAACCACCCCAGTGACATGTTTAGTACCTATTGAGGCACTTTTCCTGTCTTTTTGGGTACGCAAGTGCGGTGATTTGTAGTACCTCATGCCAACCAGAACCTCTGAGAGTCCAAAGATATTGAGGACTGAATACACTCAAAGAGAGCGCTACGCGAATGGACCATGTAGAGATTATCACTGCATAGACCATGAGTTGTAGAAGGTGGCAGTCCTTTTGGTGCTGACAGTTTGTTTTGTCTGTTTTAGGGACCCCCTGGACCTCCAGGACCCCCGGGCCCACCGGGGCCTCAGGGGTCCACAGGGGTCACGGGGCCGCAGGTAAGTCCTGCTGCTTTGGGGCGTGGTGCCAGGAGAGGGGCTGGGTCATACCTATGCTTCTCTAAGTTAAAGGGGCTTCAGTCATGTTTGTTCTATCAAGCCCTGTTGATGCTTGTGTTTCCACTCTCTCTTCTCCCTCATTCGGCATTCTTTATACCCTCCTCTCTTCCCATTCCCTTCCCATCCAGCCATTCTGCTTCATTTGGCTTCTTCTGGTGTCTGCATGGGCAGCAGTCGGTTCTCGCTAAAGCTAAACTAAACATACTAGCAAGTAGTCATCTCGAAACAATATCTACCGTTTAAATGATGTATCCTTAATAATAGCACATATTAGCTCCAACAAAAATCTGATGTCGCCTCAAAAAAAAAAAAAAAGAACTTATTTCTAACTCTGTGTCAATTATTTTCAGTAGCTTGTACTGAAATGTCAGGCCTGGTGAATTAATCAATTAATGGGGATCTTTTTAAATGAGAGCGCTGCTTACGAAATGGCACTAACCCCTGTGGGGCACGCTTGGGAGTGTAGAAAATGCCAGCGAGGACGCAGGGGACTCAGTGGTGGGAAGGTTGGAGCACAAGGATAAACTCTGCTTTGAACAGAGCCGTTAAATGGACTTTCACAGTTGGTATCTTTCTCGGCCAGGCTGTCACACCTGGTGCAAATTTAGACCGAGGCTCCGCTTGAAATCCCCCCCTGCGATAACGGCCTCTACCTCCAGACCTCTCATTGCTTTTTAAATTCTCAAAGTTTCACCTTGGATTTGTGTCTTGTTTCGGTCACCAGGAGTGGAAGTTGTCATCAGGTGGTGCTAGGCTTGTCCAGCTGTTAGCCTAGCATATGTTCTCAGCATTTTCCAGTGCTCCGGTTCTCTGAAAATGCACTGCAGCAGTTTACTTGACTGCGATGCCTTCACATTGCTGTGTTCCCTGACTGAAACCAAAGCAAAACCTGAAAATAAAATATTCATTGAAGTTATATAAAAAGAATCTAATGCACTCTGTCTTTAATTTAAGCTGAGATTATTTGTGACTGTGAGCATGCGTATAAAATGTTTATTTAGTTTTTTTTAATGCAAAAAAGTAAGGCAAGACATGAAAACTCTCAGTGCAGATCATAAAACTCAGTGTAAAATATTGCCCCTAGAGAATCTAATGTATCATGAGGCTTCACATTGAGAAGTGACTCAGATATTTCTGTCTTTAAAGAACAGGCAGAGCTTGCTGTGAAAGATGCCCTGCATTCTGAGAAAAGAGCTCCTATTTTATTGGCCTGCATTCCCTTCTCTCTTCACAGGAGATGTACAGTAACGGCCTCACAAACATCATGGAGGGCAGCATTTAAAGGACACTTACACAATATGGATCAGACAACAATGAAGAAATACTCATTCAGTATTGAGCCCTTTGATTTGCAAACATTTGAAATAAAAAAAATGTTAGTTCTGAGCAGATATCATCTCACTAGAAAATAGTGCTTCAAGAAGACAGCTATTAGATTTGAAAATAGTCTGAGGCATTCTTGGCGAGGCATTCTTGGCAAGGCATTTTTTACAGGGCCGAAGGGGAGATATTCTCTGTTAAAGTGCATCTCGCACAATATGCTCTGTTTGATCTTAAACCTGTTATTGGGTTCATGTTGAATCATAGCAGAACATAATGTAATAATAATGTAGCTTTAATAAAATTATGGAAAGTTGAGAATATAAGTTCTGAAAATCCCCCAAAACCAAAATAACATTCAAGGAGAGGCGCAAGGTTGTGTTGCCATCTCATTTGGAAAACTCTATTCCAAGAGATCTGCAGCAGAATAAACCGATTCAACCTCAGTTCCTTCTTTCAGGGTCTCCCTGGCAACGACGGCATACCAGGGCGACCGGGCCTCCCCGGAAACGTAGTAAGTAACCAGAGGGAGGGAGAAACTAGCGGAGTGCTGAAGCTTTCTGGCTGGATGTGAGAGGATTCAGGCCAAAGTCTATGTTGCGAGTGGAGCATTTTTGGAAATGTTTGTTAAGCTTTTAGCATAACAAAAGGTGGAACTCGATGGAAAACATTCAGCGTTTATCTCCTGCTGCGTTAAGACGAGAGAGATCATTTCAAAAGAATGTGAGAGCACTCAGTATCAAGCATAATCTCGTAAAAGCGCTGGCTACATTTTCGTTGAAAGCCATAAGTGTCTGTAATATCTCTCGTAATTCGCTTTTGTATCACTTTTATTTAACATTTTACAGTATAAGATCCATTAGCTTTCAAGTTTAGGGTGGCGCTTTAGCATGCAGTCCGTGTGGCTGGTCTCTGAGTGCTTTGTGTTGTTTTCCATCATTGGCGAACTGCCTACGCTCACGAATCTGAACAGGGGCTTTCTCTGCAGTGGAAAGTTGGCCTAGCCGCTGTACAGAACGCTCTTTAACACGCTCATACGCCCTGGTGCTCCACTCACAACATCAGCAGACAGAGTTCGCCTGCTCTCCATCAACAACAAAGGACCTCTGCTTCTGTTATGTATTAATGAATATCACCCTTATGCTGGAGGAATTTAAGTAGCTCTGTAGTGAAATACATAAAATGAGTTCTCAAATTATGTACTAAAATGTATTACAAAAGAAGTAGCTGTTTATGCAAACAGTCTTTGTGAAAAAGCATTTCACTGTTTATAAAATGAAAAAGAGAAATACTGCAGAGATAAAAATCACTTAAGATGCCAAATTGGCTTTGAAGCTATTCCTTTTAAGAGTACCGCAGGTTGTTTATGATGTTAGACAGATAAAATAAACATGTTTTTTTCCCAAAATAAAAATGTGTCAATAGTTTATGATATCAAATAATGGAAAGAATTAGGTTAAAAAAAAAATTCATTTTATTCAAAATGTACCATAACAGTTAAAACTGATATTTCTTCTTTGAGCAAGTGGGCTTAAAAAGATGTTCAAAAAAAAAAAAATTTAAAAAAAATTTGCTGTCTCCAGAGAACTGTAGTTGTTTTTTTCTGGTAAAGTTGACAGCTGCTGAACTCATTCATTGTGTATGTGCATGTGCGTGTGTGTGTGTGTGTGTGTGTGGGCGTGTGTGTGTGAGCTCATGCGTGTGTGTGCGTGTGTGTGCGTGCGTGCGTGTGTGTGTGTGTGTGTGTGTGTGTGACGTACGTACGTGTACGTGCCTGTTTGAGTGCGTTTTCTTGCTCACTGTTTCCCAATACCACATTCAGCCTGTGTTATGAAAATATAAGCTCCTCTCAGCCAAAGCCCCCATGTCTTTCTCAGCAAATACTGCTCTAGTTTTAACTCATCCCAGGAGGTCCATCTCAATCGGTAACTCTCAGTCAGTCACCCACTGAGTCTCACAACCATTAAGAGAAAGTGTCAAAAGAGAGTGGAGCCAGTGACCCTGTCACACCTTGGAAGTGCTGTTCTTCCACAAACAATTTACAGACTCTCTCTGATCAAATGACAGGGCGCCTGAGGGCTCAGCCAATAGGAGCAGTCGACCAAAGCGGTAGACACCTGATTGAAAGTTATAATTCGGAAAGGAATTGCATTACTATTTCCTTCTTGAAGTTCTCTGCGAGGCTGAACAAACCTGAGAGCGGCATAATTGGACAGATGCATTAATATGCATTAGTGAAAAACATGAACATTAGCATCCTGAAATTAAATACAGTTCCTCCTCATCATGCTGTACTCGCATGCAGATTAGTGAGGATTGATTGCATTATTTAATTACTTAAGAAAGTTTACAAAGTTTGCTGAAGTCATTGATTAAACTCTGTGCATCCTGAAACACCACTTGGAGTTAGTATGTTTTGATTGCTTTATCTTATTTATTTAATGGCATTTAGGGCCTCTGTCTCCGTTCTAGCAGTATTTGCTCCAGACACTCAGACAAATGGTTCAGAGTTCGCACTGCAGGGACCGGCTTTGTATTAAATTCACTTCTTTCATGCCATTTATTCCCCGAGTGATCAATGTGACTTATTAGTCTAATTTGGAGGTGGGACAAACGGAAGCAGGCTGAAGGATGGTATGCAAAGCATCCACTCACTGTAAACTCTTTTATTGGTCTTTATTCCACATTTGATGGACCATTATCAATGGTATCGGGACAGTATTGAGTTTGTATTCTTGATACATGGCGAAGACGCTTATTGAATTAGTGCAACCCTTTTAACTTTATTTCCTGCATTGCGAAGTTGTTATAAAGTTTACTGTTGAGAATTAATCTCGTTTAAATGTGTGGTTCTGCTTTTACCCCGGGAATTAAACCCATTACAGTAAGCATTAAGCACGGACTGTCTTGTTTTCTTTCGTTCTGTCTGACTCTCTCTCCACCCCTTACCCTAACAGCTACCCCGCCCAATTCAAGACACTACCGATGATAAGGTGAGCACTCATTATTTGAAAAAAGATCTATATTAAGGTAGCATAGCTGCTACATTTCATTGCATCTCTGAAATCTATTCCACTCCACCTGCAGATTCTCTGTGGAGACTGCTCGCAGGGTCAGCCGGGTGTACCTGGCATGGCAGGTGTCAAGGGCGAGAAAGGAGAGCGAGGCACACCGGGCGCAGGTGCCGGAAACGGTTGCGAAAAGGTACGAAGTTTGGAGACTTAGAGTTGGGGGGGTCTGGGCAGCGGGTTGCGGCTATACTTTGGGTGAAAGAGGTCAGTAAAGTATTTATGGTGAGAATTGAGGGGGGAGATTTGAGAGATGAAAAATATTTTGGGCTGAGCGGTTATTGCGTTTCAGTTGCATCAGAGAACAGTACCTCAAGGTTACGTTATATAAGTGAGCCGTCACAATAGCAAGGATGTGGATTCACATATTCAGTGTGCATTAAATTAATGAATTTTTGTACTTTTGCAGTGCTTCCAAAAGCTGAGGCATGAGGTGAGTAAACCTCCACAGTTTGGTGGAGATGGCAGACGTTCTCTGAAGTGCTCTCTGAATGCAGGAAGGGCTGTTTGATCAGTAATGATATTAATCAGAACCTAAGGCCCTGTCCTCAGTGTTGGCTCTACATGCTGTCAGTCGGCTTTCCTCTCTCCCAACCACTCAGTCACCTGACCAAACCCAGCAACATCTTTTATTCAGCCTCACAGAGTTTCAAATCCTTATTCCCAAGACAGACCCGGCTGAGAAATGCCATTGATTTAGCTTTTATATACAACAAAACAAACTGCACCATTGCAGCTAGTATAATATCAGCTGCAAAAATTGAAACAAGACGATAACAGAATGAAAAACAATTTACTGTTTGCATTTTAAAAGAGTGCAGAGCTGTAATATGTCTTTCAAAGGCATGTTAAATCATAATCAGGCATTCAAGGTTGTTTTTGAACTGTTTTTGGAACATTCCAAAACTAATGCATATTTTATCTCATTTTATTTTCCCTGAGAACAGCTGAAGATTTTTTTTTTTTTACATTTTGAAAGGATACATAGAATTGTTTGACTGGTCCAATTTTCATGTTGTTTATGGCTTCTGAGTGCATTCTTTCATTCAGATCCCTGAATCCATTCAGGTGATTTTAGGGCTGTGTTTGATTTTGTGCCACGGCTTCCAGTTCTTAAACTGTAATGTATTCACTCGCTCGGAACCGACTTAATTTGTTGGCAATGAACTGGTCTTGCCTGTGGTCTAAATTGCTGTAATTACTACTGGCTACCTGCTGCTTGAATATCAATACAGTAATGCTGCCGTATATATCCTTGTTTAGAGTGCTGACAGTAGTGGAGGTGGGCATGGTCTACCAGGGTTACCAGGGACCCCAGGTGAACCAGGACTCAAAGGCGAGCAGGTGAGGGATGGGAAGCTTCAAAACATATGGGACACTCCAAAACAGCATGGTGCAGCGGTTCTCCAACTCAGCCCTGGGTAGCCTGTGTGTATGGTGGTTTTCCAACTACAGTTGCAATTCCTGAATTTTAACAATTTGTTCCCTTTTCTTAAATTTTCAGGTTTCTTCATTTTTTTTTTTATTTTGAAAAATGTCAAATTTACAGGTGCTTTTGATGTTTCAAGGGGCTATTTACCCTCTTAATCCACATGATGCCTGATGTAGCTTTGCGATGCCACAGAGGATCTCAAGGTTGTGCTGTGCTTATTATTATTATTATTATTATTATGCCTCGGTGCGCATGCGCGCAAGCGGGGCATACGGTAGTTCATTTGTGTGTCTGTCATTCGATCTGTCTGTTACCGGGATAGCCACTACGCCGGTCAAAATCAAGTCCTAGAATATGGCTCTATGGGTTAAATGCCACGATATCTTGGATTTAAATTTGCCAGATTTTTCAGATAGAGCTTTGTTTTCGACTTATAGCACTATCTGACACTTCCATAGACTCCAATAGGAATCGAGGAATGCGGAAGTAATGCGTGTCATGGGGAAAGCAATTGTTCCAAACAATGTATAGTTCCAGCACTGACCTCCATTCATTTTCATTGGAACATGCTTGCAGGTAAGTTTATCAAATGACTGCATTTTTGGGAAATTGGTCGCATTAGCTGACCCCAAATGAATTTTGTTGTTAGCGTCATTTTCTGTACCCAGCTTTAGTTTATGCTGATCGTCAGATAACAACCTGTTAAATTCGTATTGAAGTTAAAGTAGATGACATGAGCAGCTCTTAACGATATAGCATAACCAGATGTCATTTGTCGTTCATTTACCTACCTTAAATTAATTGCAGTTATTGGTGTTCGTTTGAGTACAAAGTTTATATTCGCTTATTAGATTCGCTGATAGTTTCAACCGCATTAGCGTACCTGATTTCGGGACATACTTGTCACTGCTGTAGGCACCGAGGCATCAGCACCTTCAGTGCTTTCATTACTCTATGCTGCCAAAAATTACACAAAAAAGGGAACAAATAAAAAACAGGGTAATGGGTTAAATTAGGTCATAAATGGTTAAGTTTACCAAATTGATTGTTAAAAACTGGATAATTTGTGTTTTTTCCCCCCTTTAAATTGACCAAAATGCAATTTTGCCTCATTATCATTTGCTTTGTCATTGAATTCTTCATCATCTTCACTATGGTCCGGTTGGGTGGCTGGGTGTGCACACTTTCACTGCTTACAAGCATGGTGATTAATTTCTGTCTTTCATTTGATCATTTATGGACAATTTACCTGTTTCATTCACTTATATGCTATGTGCTCATTATGTTAATATATATCCATTTGCTTCATGATCCTCTAAATATAATGTTTCCTAATAATATTCCTTCGGCTATTTTGATTGTCATTTTAGTGAGCTAGAAACCACGCTCTGCTACTAACATTGATCACGCATCTCCTTTTTTTGTTCCTCGCCTGCTGATCTAAATTGTGACTTCCTGTAATTGCGTGCTATGAGCCTGTTTAGTTTCATTTTATTGTTTTCTGGCAAGCTAGTTGTTTAAGTAGATTGAATTGAGATTAGTCTCCCTAATCCTGGGAGGCTGCTAGCTACGGCTAACAAAGGGAAAACTCTGCCTAAATTCTGAAATCATCAGGAAAAGATAAGCAATTGATTAACATTTTAAAACCTTGAAAAACTCTGGGAGTTTACGATTCATCAGCAAAATTCTTGCTATTCCTATAAACTCACTGCCCACATCAGTATACAAGAAGCATTCTCTGACCTTCATCACTGCTTCCACTCGCTTTATGAACCCCTAAATACAACATTTCGCAATCCTATGACATCAGTTAGCTATTTTGAATTTCATTTTAGTAAGATGCTCTGCAATAACATTTACCCCCCATCGCTCATTTAAGTTTTTGCATCTGGCTTCATAGTACGGCAAATAAATGGTGACTTTAGCGCAGTCTGTCAGCTCCTGTGGCAACCTTTTATTTTTTATAGGAACCGCTCTTGTTGCTGTAAATGGCAGCAGCAGATTCCATAGAAGTGTGTACAACTATGAATTGCCAGATATTTATTATAAACATTGGGCAGATGTAAACATAACTCTGCCATTATTTTGAAATTTTAATGAATGTGATAACTGTTGCAATGATAGGAGGGCTACCATTTTGTACACTTAAGAAATACCTTGGCTGGGCTCTTTCAGCTTAGGTAGCGTGGTAGAACACAAACTTGCTACTAAAAAGTTTACCACTTTGTGGTGCTAATGGGTATTACGCTGTGCAGCCACATTTTATCAAGAAATGTCAGTCATTCAGATAGTCAGAAAGGGAAAAAGGCTCTCTTAGACTGTACCATTTGGGTCAGAAAAAAGCAACCTGGCTCCTTCAATGTTATGCAACTACAGACCCATTTTGAACTTTTCTTTTATTGGTAAAATGATTGGAAAAATTATTTTTCATCAGCTTTGCAGCCGAAAAGAGGCTATTTTGATAGCTTTCATTCAGGTTTCTGGCCCTATCACAATACTAAGATTGCACTTTAGACACTATTGATCACGAAATTCTGCAAGACTGATGGGAAAGCTGAGTGGGACTTACTAGCGAAGTTCTACATTGGTTCGAATCTTGTTTAAAAGACAAGGACTACTTTCTCGCCATTGGGAATTATGAAAGAGAGTAAACCAACGACATACAGTGTCCCTCTGGGTTCAGTTCTTGGGGTTCTTTTATTCAAACTTTATAGGCCACCATCAGGCCAAATCATGATAGAAAATATTTATTTACTGTTGTGATGCAAATGACAACCAAATTTTTGCTCTCATTCCTGCTGATTGTGGAACCATGGACTCACTGTGTCAGTGCTTAGAATGAATGGATACATGACTGGATGTGCATACATTGCCTGCAGTCAAATAAAGATAAACCTGAAATTCTTTTTTGGGGGCACAGATAAAAGAAATCAAGCTTTACCATTAGTCCAGTCAGGTTCAGGAATCAGGCTGATCACAAGCCTGTCTCTGTTCAATCATTCTTGGCTTTAGTTTCTCCCACCCAATTGATGAGCTTTTATAACTAAGGAAGAGATCATTTATTTCTCTGGCTCCGTGCCTTCTACACCGCTCCTACTCTGGTTTACTAAGAAATCTGTTTCTCATCTCCCTCCACTTCCCTTGCCTTCTCCTTTATACAACTAAATAACATTGTTCATCACAAGCAGCATCTGTTCTTATCGCATTCAATAATCTAAACGTTAACAAGATTTAAAAGAATCTCAGGCTCTGTGTGGGGGTTTGTGATCTCAGGGACTGTGTGTGTCATGTTTGCTCAGATTGCTCCAGAGTCTCACTCAGACAGAGTCACCGCCAAACTTGAGTGCAGGTCGTCCTGTAAAAAAATGGCTAAATATGATGTAAGTGTCCTAACTGAATTAACTGAATCCAGCAGTCCAAAGGTAAAGGATCAAGTTCGAAATCTTGGTGCTTTAATGGATTCAGATAGTAGCTGCTGCAGCCATATTACAGCAATAACCAAATCAGCCTGCTTCTATTATCAAAAAAATATTGCTAGAAATAGAAAGTGAAAAATAAATCAGGATTGGAGAAACTCATCAATGCCTTTATTTACTGTACAGCAGGGTAGGCTACTACTATGGTGTCATTCAGAATGCGCTATTGGTGTTTTGACTAAAACCAGGAAGTGTGACCATATCACTCCAATTCTCCAGTTCTATCAATGGCTCCCAGTCAACTACAAAATTGATTTTAAAGTATTACTGCTTATTTATAAATCACTCAGTGGTTTAGGCCCAAACTACATCTCTGACCAGCTAAAACAATACAAATCCAGCAGGTAATTAGAGTCTGATCAACTTGTAGTGCCAAGAGATGGAGCCAAACATGGTGGAGCAGTATTCAGCCATTACCCTACTCACAGATGGAACGGACTCCCTGAAGATATTAAATGTGCCCCAACGATAACAACGATCAAATTTAAAAACATTTCCTATTTACTCATGCATTCAAATGACATTGCACCCATCATTACTGTGAACTTTTTGGTTGGCTCTACACAGCTCAGTCAATTGTTGTTCTATGTGTTGCACTTTTTTCTTATTACTTTTTCATTTTACTGTTTTATCTATTTTTATACATTCACTCACAAACTTTTTTATGTCTCCCATTTCTTTCTACCTATGTCTGTATGCCTGTTTCTTTTATGGCTTTGTAAAGCACTTTGAATTACTCAGGCATTGTATGAAATGTACGCATTGAAATTGTGCTATATTAATAAAGGTGTCTTGCCTTGCCACTTTAAAAGCTTCTAATGTAGGAACTATTACAATAGGAACAAAAACCCAGCATACACGGGGTCCCCCAGGACTGTTTTCGAGAACCACTGCCATAATGTATATATGGCCTGAACTTGACCAAGGTTTGAAGCGTCTTCTCCTGTTCTCTCTGGCTTTTGGTGATCCATCTTACTTGATGGTTTGCAACATGAAGGTTGCTTTTCTCTTGGAAGCAGAGAAATTCAGCTGCATTCACAATTCATTGTGTACACATTCAAGGCTCTATACAATCTTCTGTAGCCAGTGCAGTTGAATACATCTTAAAATTGCTTACTTATTCAGCTGTGATTGGCTGTAATTCTGCTGGTCGCAGATGTGATTGACTGTAATTCTGCTGGTTGCAGATGTGATTGGCTGTAATTCTGCTGGTTGCAGATGTGATTGGCTGTAATTCTGCTGGTTGCAGATGTGATTGGCTGTAATTCTGCTGGTTGCTCTGCCTTTTCTCTCATAGTATCTGTTCCTTTTCCTTTAGGGTCCTCCTGGTCAAAGGGGATTCCCTGGATCTGTTGGGAACATAGTAAGTTGTTGAAACATCTTTAACCCATCTACCAGTCAAGAGACATTTTGGTCACCGTTGGCTTACTGGTTGTGCGACATTATTCACACCCTTGCTGAAGTCTTTATTATAACCACAGATATGATTAATAAGCAGTTAATACCAACAAATGTGTCTTATTTGATTGTAAGGGGAATTGTCACATTATTGTGGTTTTTAGTTTATTTATTTAAACAATTCACTGAGTGGTACTGTGTAGCTGGAGGAAAATCATCAGTAAAAAGGTCAAAGGTTAAAAAAAATCTGAAATTATTTTTAATCTTGAAGATTAACCTTTAAAGGTGTTAACCTTTAAATCAATCAAATTTTTCTTGAATTCTTGTTGAGGCCTTGATATTTTCACCAACTGTGTCTACCCCTCATTTATATACATTTTCATTAATACTGAAAGGGATCAGCGTCATTAGTTGCTGTGCTGAGTCTTGATCAGTTGCTGAAGTAGAGAAAAGGCTAGACACTCTGCTTTTCCAGATTTAGCTGTATGGTGGGTAGATTTGTAGGTTGGTTTGAACTTGATTACGTGGACTGTCTAATTCCCATGATCAATGCTTTCAATTAGCATAGATCATGGTCTATGGAGGAAAATGCTCTTTGAGTGAAGTCTTAGAGCCCTCTAGTGTAATGATTCAAAACCATAATACTGTCTGTTGCTTGATGTGATTTATGTTCATGTGCAACTTCAAAAGGAGCTTAGCGGTTTATTAATTGCAGAAGCTTCCCAAAATTATGTGACTGTGTGGTACAGTATGGCGGGGAGAATAGTAATTTGTATCACTTTCTGTAGTCAGCTTACATGCATCATTATGTTAATACCGCCAAACTTTTTCATGGGAGTGGGTAAATTTATTCAGTTTTTGTGTGCTGCTAGGTCATTGATGCCAGCCCCTGAAGTATTTGTAATTTTTGAGGTTGTCCTTCATGCTGCCTGTTTAATTTCACAGGGTCCTCCAGGGTTTCCAGGACCTCCTGGCCCAGCTGGACCACCTGTAAGTCTCCAGATAACTTTGTTATGCAAAACAAATGAGCCTCTGGTAAATGCTCTGTTGGGATATGATGTACGAGAAGCATATCCATTCACATCTGTTATGGGATATTATCAATTGATGGTTTTAAATTCATTGGACATAAGAATAGTATTGCCATCAGCAGCAGTTTTGCCGTGATCAGAAATTACCTTGACAACCATCTGGGTGAAAGCCCAGCTGCCTCACTGCCGCTATAGATTTCTTACTTTTACGGCAAATCTGCTCAGTGCCTGCGGTACAATGAATGTGCACTGAGAAAATACTACGAACCTTCGAGGAATTCTGCCCCTCATTGATAAAGATTGATCAAATAGTGAGCTGGAAGAAGCCTCTGAGCTCTAGCAGGTGACCTTAAGATGGCATTGCTGAAGATCTTCAAATTATGTCGATCCTGCAGGAAATTGTGTGTTCGGATATTACAGATTATCTCCACATAGACCTTCAACCAGAGGCCTTGACTGGTGGAATTCTATTGTCTCGCTCCAAAATATTACGGTTTCATATTTTCCCAAAGATTGTAGCATTACTTTCTCCGACCATTCAGTTAGACGCGTTATGAAGGGCAGAGGCTTGTCTGAGCAATCTCCGTCTTTTAATGAAAAACCTTTCATGGAAAGAAATGAATCCATTTGCCAGCCAATTATATTTTTCCTTTGCATTTATCAAACTGACAGAGAATGCTTAATTTGCTGCGCTGACAAAATCTACCGTGCTGGCATTAATTCACCGTTTCAGCAGATTTTGATCCAATAATAACTGCACAGTGACTGTATATGAATTGTTCTGGAATTGGCTGCAGTTTGTGCTTGATGCACACTGTTGCTCTTGTTCCTTCCTTTTGAGCCTGACTGCTTTACCTACAGTATGTATGTATTTTCACTCTCCATAGACTGATTGAAATACAACTGAGGGGTGTCAGGTTAACTGAATCTCCTCAGCTGAAATTTAGCATTGATCCTATAATTACAAAGATATACAACCCATCTGAGGCATTGCTACAGTCAATGAACTCGTATAATTAGAGAATTAGTGCCACAAAGGCATGAAAATATTCAATCCATGTGTCAGTAGTTTTCATAATGAAAGAAACTGAGTGGTCTGCAAGCCATAAATAGGATGGGTGCGTGCATGTGTATGTGTGTGTATGCGTGTATGCGTGTGCATGTGTGTAGGTGTTTGGGCGTCTGTCAACAGTTCTGCTTCATTTATCTTTTGCAGATGATGCTAGTTTTTCAGCATTAATGTGTCAAAGGTTATTTCTGAGCTTGTGGAAATGAATTTGTTCATGTTCCACATAGTTAAACAACTTTCTAATTGGAGCTTAAGATGAACTTTAAGCTCTTTGTGAAAAGTTGGTATAAAGTTATTTCAAGAAAATTGGCTTTGCAGGGTGTACCATGTATGCAGAAATATTTACAAGGAAGTTGTAATTCTTTCTTGTAGAACTGCAGGTGATTTGGGAAGACTTCCCTGAAGCTCTGATTGCTTTTCAAATTCGTGATGTGCAGTTAGCAACTGGTCTGTCTCTAAATCAATGATTTCATTAAGATGTTTTTTTTTTTTAAAAGAAGTAAATGAAGATGCATCGATTTCTTGAAAATGGCTCATAAATGCAGGGATTATGATGAAGTGATATTTAATAATCTCATCAATTTGTACAGGGAAAGGTACTAATTGCATTGAGTTTTTTTGGCATTCACAGCATGTGGTAGTATTTTAATTATGGATATTGACTGGCCGACTGCTGTGTTTTTCATCTCAAAATGATAGACGTAATATCTGTGACTGCGTCCTACATTTATATTTTGTGAAAACAGACGAGGGGATAGGGAATCAATAGTTCACCTTAAAATCCTCCTTCACTAAGGGAGTCAGTTACCAGAAGGTGTCAATATGTGGTGCAACTGTTCTCTTCCAAACAATAGAACAGTGATGAGTTTACTCCTGGGTGAGGTGCTGTCTCAAGCGATAATATCTGCAACCCAGATCAGACTCAAAACAGAGTCTGAGAACGGCACCACGGTGCAGCTCGAGAATAACAAGCCAGGTAATCAGATACAGAGCCCGGCGATACGGCTCTTGCCTTAGCATACGAAATGAACATCCCCCTCGTGCTCTTCTTTCTTTCTTTCTTTCTTTCTTTCTTTTTATCCTTTTTCCTTTCCCCATTCTCTCTATTTTGCTCTCTCTCCCTCCACTAGGGTCAAGCAGGGGAGAGGGGTCAGGCTGGATTACCAGGGTTGAAGGGAGAAAGTGTGAGTCATGGTCAATTATTTATTCCCCGAGCCCCAGTCTGTGCTGAAGACAGAAACACCTGCCAATTGGTCCCTTAACCGTTTTATGAGAGATTCTTTATTATACCACTCTGGGGATTCTGCTATTCTGTGCATTCATTGTGAATCATTACTGCCATATTTATAATTTGGTGAATTTACTGTCAAATTGTATCATGATCTCCATAATCATTCTGTATAACGACACAGCGTTCACATCAGTAACACCATTGTCACAGTAAGCATTCATACAGGCAGTGCATTTTATTACATAGTTTGACGAATGCAACTCACAATTACTGTTTGATATCTTCTGATGGTCTATAATCTAGTAAAAACAGCAAAATTTGTGAACTGCTTATGCTTTTCTTCTTTCTTCATTTTGTATGATTTCACAAAGTCTCACTCCATCTTTCTTTCCCAGGGTCCGGCCGGCACACCTGGATACCCTGGATCCATGGGACCGCCTGGACTTCCTGTGAGTGCTCGGCACTTCCTGTCTCGTTGCGTGTCACATGAAACACAGCAGTTAAAAATTGACATTCCTTTAGTGTCACAGTGTCTTCAAAGACCTTCTAGGATTTTGATGAAGATGAATGGATAATTTGAATGCATTGATATGACTATTGTACAGCTAATTCACTGTTTATAGATTGTTAGGCGGCTGACTAATTCATTGATAGATGATTTGATTAATAGTTTGACTGACTGGCTGATTGAATGGTGTATTGATTCCCTGCAACAGGGGCTGAAGGGGGAGAGAGGCCATCCGGGCAGCGCTGGACTAAAAGGAGAATCGGTAAGAAACCATATTCATGTATGCGAATTCAAGTCTGAAATAATACTGGTTCCATGATACTGTGTTGTGCTGCACCCCAAATAATGCTTATGTTACACATTGGTGTCTTGTTATTTCAAAGTGAATAGTAAGTTGCTTCCTTGTCTGTGACAGTGTTTAGTTTGTGCCCTAACATTGGTACTGTTTAGATTGCAGTGCAATATGTGCATTAATGTGTCTGTGCTAATCACAGTCGTGCACTGTACAAAACTGCGTTATATCGTACATTTTGGTCTGCAGGGCCCCCCCGGAACTCCAGGATATCAGGGTCCTGCTGGCCCTGCTGTGAGTGTGCATCTGCTCGCGCTCAGTACAACCACATTCTCAGTGTTTCATCCCTGAATAATTCTCTCAGTTATCTAAAAAGACTCAGTCTCTATGGTCTTGAGCAGTATTCAGTTTCACCACTAACTTTTGTAGTAATACATCCCATAGGCATCTCACTGCAGTGTGTGTGTCTATTTCCATATACCCATGCTTGAGTTGTTCTACAAGTTCCTGGTTATGACTTTTTTTAATCACTGCCCAGGGCCTTAAAGGTGAAACTGGCGGGCTAGGTCCCACTGGACCAAAGGGAGAGCAGGTATGTGGAGCCTCACTGATGTGATTTAGAATATCTGTTGAACTATTGTTAGCTGAAGCCTTTCCTTTGTCTGCCATGACATTGTATGACGGAGTGATTTTTACATCTTGTTCTTACCACACACTCGCTTTAATACCATTAGAGTGAATGCGCTGCTGTGTCTGTGTATATTTATTTCTCACTCCGCAACCAAAGCTCAATTATTCAGGAGAACACTGTTCACGGTAACCTCAAAGCACTGTGAAGCTAAACTTGGCAAGAAAAATATGTGAAGACGTGGCTGATGTAACTTCACTCGCACATCCACCTGCGAATCCCAGAAGGGACGCGATTGCTTGTCTCTTTTTTTCCGGAGCTTTGATAGAATATCTCCCTGCTGTTGCGAAGCAGGATGCTTTTGACGTGCAACATGTCATCTCATACATTTAGGGTTTCCAAGGACCACCAGGATTTCCAGGACAACCTGTGAGTAATCAAAGACAAGTTGTTCTTCCATCTGTGGCATTGCCGCTGGTATCGGTTGCAGACTTTGTTGTTTCTTAGGCTGTGTAATTAGTGTGGTGTGTTTACAGGGTCCTCCTGGATTCCCTGGTAAGGCAGGGTCCCCTGGGCAGCCAGGACCAAAAGCTGAGAAGGCAAGTCCACCCTCAGCGACTGCTGAGCAAATTCAATGATGAAACTGTGCATTTTATTAAAAAACATGGAATAATCCCACAGACTGATGACATGCAGAGATTTAAGTAGAGTGCATGAGTATGATCTCATGTGCTTTGGTTGACCTGGTCTTGTCAAGCATTGTCAACGGATCGGTTGCTTTCACGTTTTTTAAGTTTTATTGTGCTGTACTTCTTTGTCCTGCTGTAGGGCAGCACAGGCCTGCAAGGCTCCCAGGGAGCCACAGGACCTCCCGGATCACCTGGTAATCCTGGCATGCCGGTAAGAGTTGAGCCTCAAAATGGTTGTCCTTGAGTCATTTCTTAGAGGTCTTTTTTTTTTTGAAGTAATGGTTGATTTTGTTCATAAGGTTCTTGATGATTTTGAGAGATTTTCCAATGGAATGTTGTGTCGTCATTTAAATTCAAGTGTAATTTTTTTTTGCTGTGTGTGTGTGCGTGTGTGTGTGTGTGTGTTTTTTTTTCATACAAAGGGACCTCCCGGGTTGGAGGGAATGGATGGAAAAGATGGAAAGCCTGGTCTTCGGGTAAGAAAAATGTTGGGCAAAAACGTACATATTCTTTATTTGGTGGTAATAAAACGGGTCAAACGTTCTAACGCATACCTTCACCTCCAGGGAGAAGCTGGTCCACCCGGACCTGCAGGACCCAGAGGAATCCCGGTACGCAGTACCCTGTTTAGCGTCATCTGATCTCTTTGAGTGCTTTTCAGTGTGATTAACCCCACTGCATTATGTCCCTAGGGTTTCAAAGGAAAAACAGGACATGTAGGCTTCCCAGGACAGAAGGTTGGTCGATTGATCAAACTAGTTCACTCATAAATTTCAATAACACAAATAGAATCAAGTGTTTGAAGGCTAATGGTCCGTCATTTTGTTTCCCACTCCCCTCACTGCTCCTCTAGGGTGAACTTGGTCCTCAAGGCCCTCAAGGGAAGATAGGCCGACCAGGAATGGACGTAAGCTTTGGGTTCAGCTCTACATATTGATTTAATTAATAGAAAATGGACTGTGTTGGGCAGGGATTAGCTGAATCTGCACTGTGAGTGGCTGATTGCTCACTTATATTACACCACTCACTCTCAAACCCTCGTTTTTAGGGAGACCCTGGACCCCCTGGACTTCAGGGCCGCCCTGGGCCTCCAGGACACCTTGTGAGTATCACTTCACTCTCAATTACTGCGCGCGTGGAATCTGATTCAGCATGCATGGTGGGATTGTGGCACTACTTTCTTATGGGCTCTGTGATTTTATTTTTGTTGTAGGGAGGCACAGGACCTCCTGGGTCTCCAGGCCCTGCAGGACCTCCAGGAGTGGTAAGAAGTAACAGCCGACACACAATCGCTATGAGTGTGGCAGTCCAGCTGTATACAACTCCTGTCAATAAACGCTCTGCTTTACTGTAGGGCGTGAAGGGTGACAAGGGCCAGCCTGGAGACAGAGGACTGCCAGGGATGGTCGGACCGCCTGGGGCTCCAGGACATCCAGGACCTTTGGTCAGTCCCCAACCGAAATCCTATGTACCTCAGCAAGACTGAATGCAGCTGTGCTTAAGTGGGGAAGATCCCTAGATCATAATAACTTCTGGTTTGACGTAGTGTCACAGAACAGTCACTGCACCATTAATTGGACTACTGGACCGTAAACAGGCACCAAATTCAGTGATACATACACTGCTCAGCTCTCTCCAGTAGGCTTATTGTAGCTCTTCCGTAGATGAGACGATGCAGTAATTGTTATCCTCACCGTAATGACACTCAAATGTCTTCTTAGCACCTGCACAGCTATGTGTGGAGGTGATAAAGCACATAAGGGTGAATTCTCTCCTATTTCCTCCAGGGAGAACCAGGTTCAGATGGATCCCCCGGGAAAGATGTGAGTATTCGTCTTGTCTGGCCGTGGGGATGGGTGCTTATTAGCTCATCCCTGCCAGGTGTGGTGGCCCAGTTTCACATTACTAGCTCAGTACTGTCAGACCCTCTCCCCACCCACCAGATTAGATATTGTTTTTTTGTTCCAGGCAAAAAGCAAGAGGAAATAATTATCTAAAGCCTGATTAATAAAGATTTTGTGCTTAGTGTGAGTATTGTATAGTAATAAGTGTTGTAATAACTTCTCATCAAGTGGAATTCTGCAGGAGACTGGCTGGCTTGGACATCTGTGGTAATGCTGAACATAACTGACGCAAAGAACCAGAAAAATATCAATAATTTTGCTTGCTGCCAGTACCACTGTGTACAGTATGCCTGCATGATGAATCTCACCCAATGATCATGTATCTCTATCTGTTGTTTGACCTCCATCTAATCTATAAATCCAAAAAAACAATCTTATCCATCTAGTCTATCTGATCTATCTGATCCATCTAATCTCACTCTCCTTCTCCCCAACCCTCTGTCTCACTCTGTTGTCTGTCTTCATCAATTGACTGTCCATCAATTTGTGTATAGGGAGCTGCTGGATTGCCAGGAGACAGTGGCACTCCAGGACAGAAGGTATGTGACACCAGCTCCACTTTGTCCCATCAATGGGTAACACCAGTCATGCCATACAGGTGTTAATGACTGTGAAACAAAGGGCATTGGCTAACGTCAGGGTCCTGCCGGTGATGTGTTCTAAGGGAACTCCACTGTACAATACCTGCTGTATTTGGCTGCTTCCTAAAGCTGAGGAGCAGTCTTGTGTGTTATGGAAAAACCTAGCAAGTACCAAAGAGCAGATTTTGAGAAAAAGACAGAAAACTGTATCCCTCTGGATTTAAGTTCTTGTCCGACAGCGAAACTGACTTGGCAGTTAATTGTTCATTGCATAAGAAGAAATATTTAAGGAAGATTTTTTTTCTTCTTTTTTGTCAGCATCCATGGCAATCTGATGACAAGTTTTTTCCATCAAAAAATGTAAAATATTAATTACCAATATGATGGACAAAAACCTTGCAATTATGTAGTTGCGGTGGTGTTTGACAGTTTTTCAGTGTTAACTCCACCATCTGTTTCCCTGTTGAAGCAATTTTTCAGTCGTTATTACCACATGAATTACGTGAATTATGAATTCAGACCATGCATGTCCTGCACATCCAATGCCCTGCATGGGGACTAACCTGACAGATCATGTAATCGGAATGGTGCTTCATAATTGGCTAATTCAAGTTGCTAGGTTTTGCCATAACAAAAATGAGAAAATTTAATTCAGGAAAAACCCAGGAGGACAAACTTGCTAGGTTTTTGCTTTAGAAACGATTAAAAACCGACGACTTGTTTGGTTTTGCTATAGCAAAACATAGGGAATCAGGGATTATTTTTAATGCATCTTACTACATATGATGAGACAAAGCCTAGTGAGTACAAAAATTGACCTAACTCCGTTTCAACCGAAATTAGACTTACTAGGTTTTTTCCATAAACACTCAAGCAGTGCTATGACGACAGGCAGATGCCAGAGGCTTGTGTGATGAAACGTGCTGTGGCACCTCTCAGCTGAGCTTGCAGTGATACAGTGTTATTATTCTGCAGGGAGAGGTCGGGGCCCCAGGACTGAGGGGCCCCCCCGGGGAGCGCGGACGCCCTGGCCTTCCCGGTGGTGGGTACTCCTCGAAGGACTCTGGCATGGGCATGATGGGGCCAGCCGGGCCCCGGGGGGAGAGAGGACCAGCGGGACAGCCTGGCCAAGCTGGATCCCCGGGAATGCCTGGGTCACCTGGGGCAGATGTACGTGCAGCTCCTTCTCTGATCCGGCTCGTGCTTCCAGCGGTGTAATGCTCTGTGACATCACTCCCACAGTGCAAACTGTACAGACAAACTCCCTCACTGTAAAGGTTGTGTGGGCATGCGCTGTTCCTAATGTAAATGTACTAAGTATTGGCTTTAACCTAAATTGTGCACGGTCATTTGAAAATTAGCGTGTGAATGTGATTGCTTCGTTATTTAAAATTGTCATTAAATAGTGATTTTGTTAATAATAGATGTCTATAATTGAGCTGTGGTTCTGTCTTTTTGCTCTATAATGCAACATAAAATGCAAATGTTTTGTTTTACTGTGTAACTTAGATTTGCTTGTGGACATGTCATTGTCAGAGTAAATTGACCAATCTAGCCATGCTTGACAATATCAGAGAGTCCTTTTGGATTGCATTTAGTATCGTAAATTAATCAAAATCTGAACAACTGAGATGATGTGGAGACAGGGTTTGGCTACTATTTGAATAACCTGTAATTTCAGCAATCCAGACTCGCTATGGGATTATTTTGAAAAGGGTTGCAGCGCTGATTTTTTTTTGTGCCATTTTACTTTGGAAATTGCAGATGTTAATGTCTGTCTTGATGCTGAGAGCTGTTTTGTTTTTTGGGACACCTAAATTGATTGAAGTATGAATCATTAATGAGCGATTAATATGTTGGCCTAACTTGTTCCAAAATTTGTTTCTTTCCTTATGACACCAGTATGAACGCCTTCAAAGTGGTTTAGTCTTTTTACCAGCACCTCATTGGTATTATGGAATGCTGTTGTGCTGTATGTTTCTCAAATTAAAATTGATGTTATTTTCGCACAAGTCAAAGGAAGGTGCCATAGTCTCCAAATGCCTGAAGTCAGTAGCTTAGTGGACAAAATCCATGGATGCACCACCAGGCTTAACCCCGGACCCTGAATGTACTTCACACTACAAAAGTTTCCCTGAGTGCCAAGTTTCGATGTTGGCAGCTCTGAAGTAATTGAAATCAAATAAAAAATAAAAAAACACATTCTCACTGAGGACAAGAAAAAGAGGAGCTGTGTTGTGGTGCTGTTTTATAGTTCAAATCTAATGTGTACAGCTCAGAATTAAAAAAAAAAAATTCTTCATCTCAGATTAGCTTTTTGTGATGCATCAGTATCTCCAGTTATTGAAATTTTATATTAGCCATCACAGAGGAATGGAGCCAGCATCTTCCTGATTGTGCAGAAAATAACTTTCGATGGGTTGATGGATGATATCATCTGCACATTTGCATATTTGAGTGACATCACGTCAATTTTTGTGAATTCATCCACTCGTTATTGTATTCCAGTCGCTTATGAGATGGAGCCTGACTTTGCTGGCAAAAGCAAGCAGTATTGATGGCAATGATGAAAGATAGGAGGGAAAATTCCACACAGTCTGCCCAGAAAAAAACTTAAGACGTAAACATAGCTTTTCTTAGACAACTCTCTCCCCAAAAAATACAATAACAATATGATATCAGCACATTTATGTTTAATTTTCTGATCCATTACATCCCTCATTGATAATCTCTCTGGTGCATATGATTGAATGGCTAGTTTCTTTGAGCAGTTGTGATCTTGACTTCTCGCTTCTTTCCACAGGCAGTGGTCAATTATGATGAGATCAAGAGCTTCATCCGACAGCAAGTCATGAAGATCTTTGATGGTGAGAATTCCCTTCTCTCAGTCCACCTCTCCTGCTGGAAATGTCACTTTCTGCCCTCCTTTTGTTGGCTCTCATTTCTTTCATGCAGAGTACAAACTGAATTTGGGCGTACATTTCTGCTGGTTTGTTTGTCATCATTACAGAGATTTATGTGGCTTTTTGGAAGCTACGGTGGATGTGCTGATCGAAAGCTAGCATCATCCTGTAGGAAATCAGTAAAGCTTTTAGTGGTCATGGTACAGGTGGCTTCCCTGTGAACAATACACCATAATCTGCCTGTTTAGTCCTCAGAAGCCAGGTAAGGTCAGTTAAAAGAGCTGTGTCACAATTACTGCACATGCTCAGAATGTACATCCCAAGAAAGTGAATCTGCTTGACTGCTATTTCATAATCTGATTCCATCTTTGCCAATCCGTCATCGTTTTTCATTGTATTTATATATTTTTGTTACTTTGATATTATGCTTTTTATATTATGGAGCTTTCTATGGGATTTTGACGAATTAAAGCGCTATTTTAAGCTTCAGCCAAGGGATGCGAAGAATGTAAGCTGGTTGCTGTCGCCAGTAATCATAGAAGAAGAAAAATTACCTCTATATTTTGACTCGCAGTTGAGCGGATTTACTTCATTTAAAGGTGTTAGCGTGCACAGTAATCGTGACGCAGCTCCTTGAACTCAAAGGTAACTACTGTCTGGTATCTCTCATTAAACTGGATGAGCTGATAACTTGTGTTGCGTGTTCCCACAGAGCGCATGTCGTACTACATGTCCCGCATGCAGATGCCCGTGGAGATGGTCTCAGCTCCCGGGCGACCGGGCCCCCCCGGTAAGGATGGAGTCCCTGGAAGGCAAGGGCCTCCAGGGATGCCAGGCATGCCAGGACAGATCGGCCGAGAAGGACGACAGGGGCCCATGGGCCTACCTGGTGAGTAATCGAAGCTGGGTCACTCTTTAGCTTGCTTGATGTCCCAAGTGAAACCTATCTCTTTATAACTACATTTGAGGAAGCTAAACCCTGCACTGTTAACACTGACAAGTTTGGTGAACTCAGATGTTTTGTGGAAACCGATTACCTCAAAAAAATTAGCATAACAACTTAATTATCTTGTGTTCACCGCACTTAAAAACATGTAAAAAATAACTTTACCTTATTTCTTTAAGTACCTTCCACAAAATGCAATTAAGTTGGCCTACACGATTTTTTTGAGGAAATTGGTTTCCACAAAACATTTGACTTCACCACACTATCAGGGTTTACAGTGTGTCCTGTGGACTGTGTTTAAGATTGAGCGTAACTCCATGAAACGCAATCTAGCAGCTCTTGTTGGTCATGTGTCATCTCAATAATGCAGAGATTTTTCCTAACAGGTACCCCTGGTCCAAAAGGAGACAAGGGAGAGAAGGGTGTTGGTGAGATGGGTGACAGTGGTCCACAAGGGCCTCCAGGTAAGGTGCATCCTCCCATCTTGTGTTCTCTCTACCTCTACAGATTTTATCCTCTCTCCATCTACTTCTCTTTATGTATTTTTGCCAGGTATCCCAGGAGCTCCTGGCTATGGGAAGATGGGTCCACCTGGGCCTGTAGGACCACAGGGGGTTCCAGGAATCCCAGGCCCTGCTGGTACCCCAGGATCACCTGGGAAGGAGGGTCGCTGTAACCCGTCAGACTGCTTTAGCGGTTATCCCGCTGAGTACAACCCCAAGGGCCCCTCTGCGAAGGGTCCCATGTACTAGAGAGGAGATCAGAGGAAGGAGGTGGGAGAGATGCAAGGACCGGCACCTTTTCAGGGCTGAAAGCGGCTTTAGTCATGGCAAAACCTGAACTGGCTTCTATTTCACCCCCAAAAAAACATAGCCCACCTCTACTTTCCCCAACTCACACGCCCTTGCACAGGCACGCTCACAGACGCTAACATAGTTGGAAGCTATCAATTGTTTTCATCCTCCCATCCGAAATGGCTACTGCGCTCTCATCCCAGACCTGTTCCTGGATCTGCGGCGTAATACACAGGGTGTCTGAAGGACCTGGAGTCACACTTTTGGAGGCATAAAGCATTCACATGCCGCATTTTTACCCCACAAAGTTTGTTCGCGGAGGCGGTCAGTCCCCTGGTCCCTGAGACCCCTGCGCTGGATATTGTTTAGGAGCAAGGGAGCGTTAAATCTTGGGAATTGGTTCGGTCCCACAAGCGAACTCTCTCTTTCCTCCGCTGTCTTCACCCCTAGTACTCTGCCACCGAAACGTCCTTGTTTTTCTGTTCTCTGCTTTTACGGTCTTTTTTTTTTGTTTATTTTTCCACTGGGACTTGACAGCCCCTATTTCTGCCCCTGAAAAAGAAAGATAAAAGAAACTTGCCTTTGCATTTTTATTGGAGGTTTACCACTCCAGGGCTGTGAAAAAGTGGAGAATTTTGAGACTTTCCCCTGTTCTGTTGGGCAGCTCACCTTGTACTGTTAGTGATATTCTCTTGGGCTCAGTTTTAAATCTCAGGTGCCCCTCCCTATCCTCACTGAGTCATTGAAAGGGTAACACTTTACAATAAGGGTACATTAATTAACATAAGCTAATGCAGTGAGAAGCATTAACTATCAGTTAATTAACAGTAAACTAATGGGTCTACTATCATTTACTAATGGTGCTTATCTTAACTAAGGTATTAATTTATACATTATTGAATAGTTTGGTAGTTTGAGGTGTTACTTAAGGGATACTTAGAGATGTTTTCAAATTCATGGTAAGGATGCCAAAGAGCAAATGGTAAGTTAAGGTTACCTAATGCTTATTTAGCTCTCTGTTGTATTAGTTAACTGTTCATTAATTGGTAGTTAATGCTTATTACTGCATTTACTGATGTACCCTAATTGTAAAGTGTTACCATTTGAAGAAACCAAACCTGATGTACATTCTAAAAAATGACCTTTGAGAACCACTTAGAGGGGTAGGGTTATTTCACTCTCTGTGAAATACTCCCAAAGAATGTCATGGTCACAGTTGATTTAATATATAAATCCTCGCTGATTCAATTTTTACATTTGGAATTGAATGCAACCCATATTGAAAATATGAATATGCCCATATATTTTAGGGTTTGTGTTGTACATATTTATATTTATATGGCAATGCTTTTTATATGATTTTAACCAGCAACTGCATGGCAGTTCTTTCTTTTGTTCTCTTTTGTCTTTCATGTTTCAACCCAAACTCATTGCGCATTCAAGAACGTTTTTTTTAAACCTCAAATTTTGTATGATTTGTTTGTAAAATATAATGGTTAATCTTTCGGTTATAGTTGTGCATTTTGTACTATGGCTTCAGTTTTTACAAATATTTTAATTTCTTAAGGCAGAGAAAGTCTTTTTTTCTTTTCACTTGTTTTTGGGATTTTTTATATTTTTGTATCTCGCTTGAACATATATTTTGACTGGCATTTGAGTGATCTCTGTCAATGGGAAGTCTGAACCCAGACTCCTCGTTGTTTAGCTGTCATTTTCTGTTTGAATCTCTGCGCTTCATATTCACATATTTAAACTTGAAATGTTTTGATCTGCATGCGCCTCTCTCTTGCAGAACATACATAACAAAAAAATACCCTTTTTCTTTGCGGCAAATACTTCACCATCCCTTCTTTGTACTGACAGTGAATGCAGTTTCCTTGCTCGTCTCTCGGTGACCGGCTCCTGAAGCACACGGTCTTCTCTACCTGCACGCATTAGGAATACTGTAAGAGAGCTTTTTCTCTTTCATCTCCTGAAATATGATGTCTGTGGAGTCAGCAATGTTGTTAATGATCATTCCGATATTACCAAGCTTCTGCAGGTCTGGGTTTTATATCAGCACTTTATCTATCCTCTATTAAGTGTGGTGCTTTTCTGATGTACTGTAACCCTGTGTCAGTGTAATCTTTGCATCTCACCGCTGAATTATCTTCAAAAGGGACCAATTTCTCTCCCTGCTTCCTATAGCAGTATGCTCTCCACTGGCTTTTTAGACCCCCCAAACACCTCCGTAGCTGTGCATGGAGCAATCTCCGCGGAACACTCTTCATTTCCTCTTTTCTTACAGTGAGTCTAGGATTGTCAGTCATGTTAAAGCCATCAAGCACAAAGAGATTTTTTTTTTATGGAAACCAAAGAAGCTAATAAACATTTTGAAGCAGTGTAGAGTCGCGCGCGCGCGCGCGTGTGTGTGTGTGTGTGTGTGTGTTTGTGTCATTTCATCATGCGATGAAGGGCTTGCTATTGCTCTCCCTCGGTGCGTCATAGAGTAGCATGAGAATGAAGACAGCTGTCTGGAAGGATAAGGTGGAGCCGCTCTGCACTAGCTTCAGTGGCGCAGCACTCTTCTATGATCTATTATTCTTCACCTGTAGATTTTCGGCTCTGCGGGCGTGTCAGTTCCTTGCTGAGGGGAAAAGATTCTGTCGCCTCTGTGTCATTGCAGTCTTTGTCCTTCACCTTTTTCAGTTCTAACCAGGGCTCTGTCAAAATGGCTGACCTGAGATTTGGCGCACCGAGCTGTTACTGTGTTGGCAGTTCAGTTTCATCAAAGCTGGTACCGAAGATGACGCAGGACATCCACCCAGTCTTAGTTGTCTGGGAGTTTTCATTCCAAGGATTTTGATTGCTTGGATAAACATGTTAGCTGTTATTAGCTTCCGTTCACTACTATTTGTGCTGATATTATAAATGATGGGCTTCATTCGAGAAAGAGCGAGCGCTGGTAGTAATTTGTGTTTGTAAACCTTAAAAATGAAAGTCAGATCTTTTGTCAATATTTAAAATGTAAAAATGGAGGTAGACCTTCAAATGCTGTGCAAAGGTCATTCTTTTCAAATGCCACACATGGCGAGACGGTGAAGAAGATCGGGATGGCTGGTGCTTTTCAACAGCATGGCTTTTATACATACAGGTCCTGCCCAGAGATGTTAATGTCTGGACAATGACACTTGTTTGGCCTATAGTGCCGCAAATTGGAATGATACAATGAACATGAGCTTAAAGTGCAAGCTTTCAGATCAATTTGAAGGCATTTACAATGACCTTAGACAACCCGTTTCGAAATTACCGTTTTTATCTGTTGCCGGTCCAAATACCTCCTGAAAGCAGAGTAGCAACCATAACACCACCACCAATTTAGTGACACACAAAGAAAGGATGTCAGCGGATGATTATTCTGGAAGGAAAATCAGTCTCACCCTGTATTTGCATTTACACTGCTACTCCAGATCAGCCCAGATTCACTGAGCTTTATAAAATGTCGATCCAACTGATTATATGCAGAAGACTCTGATCATGATGAGCTAGCTATACAATTTAAATAGGTAAGAACATGAAAAATCTATACTACAGTTGGTTTGCAGTTCCAGATAACGGGACAGATACTTTATTTCACTCAGATTATGCACTGAGATTTTGTGCACTGAGGCCCCAACGATATTTTCTGTATTTTTCTGATCAAAAAAAAAATGTGGAGCTTCTATACTGGCACGCAGACAACTTTATTACACAAAGAGATAGATGAAAGGAACGATGAATGGGTGGCAGATATGAAACGATTCTCTCTTTGACAGAGATTTCCCAGATGATAGGAAAACATTCACTTTTACAAAACGATCCTCTTTATTGAATTAGGCTGCACTGAACAACCAGAAAAATAATAATGGCTTTACAGGTGAACCAAAAAGGTCAATAAATAGCTTCTGTTAATGAAAATAATCAGTTTTCCTCTAGTTTTCCATGTTGGATGGCAGTATGACTGATAATGGCTTTGCTTGGCTTTCTAACTGGTCGCTAAGCAGTCTGTGCAGTGGACCAAGAGAATGGGAGCTGATTAGATTCATCAACACATCAGTTTTTCTGTTTACGGTATCAGATTAAAAACTCGCCCATTTAATATAAAATCAACACACATTTACAAAGATTTACAGTAATGAATTATGAGAAATGGGAGTGTCAGAACACATCAGAGCAGGGGTTTGCAAGGCAACAAGAGGACACAGTAAAGGAGTTCATTACTTTTTTAAATTTAAACATTATAAAAAGGGGTCGCAAAGTACAAACAAAACATAAAATAAGGAGAAGTTGTTTGTGAGAGCTATGCCTATTACCTCTTGGATAATTAACCATACATCTTACGAAGTGTGGAATGGGGATTTGAACATAAAGTTTTTACTGGTTATACTGCTGTCAGACATGCAAATTATTTGTGTTGAGGTGGGAGTAAGTTTGATTTCCTTGCAATAAAAATCATTTTTAATCCTTAAGACAGTGTCTAAAATAATAATGTGAAGCGGCCACAATATAAATGAGAAACACCAATAACCGAAAGCATAGTCTCCTCAGTTCTCACTGTCAATGACTCCTGTCAATGATGTCATCAATGATGTGACTGATGATGATGATGCATCTTTTGAAGTGGAGGGGGAGGGGCAGGTTCACAGTGGCTGGCATCACAAGCCATCAACTACAGACCTTTGAGTCTCATGGGAAGCAGATGTATTGTGTTCATGCTAAGGAGCTACGCAGCAGTGCGCTCCGAGACCTCACTAGCCATTGGTATCATGGTCTAACGTCAGTCACCATGGACTTCCCCTCCCTTGTAGGTGGAGAGGGAAGGATTGTGCACCAGTCTTTCTCTCTCTCTTTCTTGTTTGTTTCACTGACCCTCCCCCTATGGCACTAGCCTTAAATGGAAGGTCCCTTAATGGTTCCAGCTTCCTGCAGCCGGGGGGAAGTGTAGGCTGAGGCTGCTAGACAAGCGGCCAGTTCACAGAACCCAGGGAGGCCAGGAGGACCTGCTTTCCCAGGATGCCCTGCTTCTCCCGCGATACCCCGAGGTCCCCTCTCACCCGGCTTCCCATCTCGGGCAACTCCATGAATACCAGGCGGACCTGTGGATAAAGAGGTGAAGCAGAGAACAGCAGATCAGTAACTGACTAGAAAGTGCTCAGGTTAGACTGCTATTTCTACAGGGAGTCGTTGTCCAATGATGACTTGATGAGTCCCAGACAAGTAAACACACCTAATTTGACGAACGGTGATTGCTTTGCCTCTGCTTGCCATAGTTTTACACACCCAAATAAGTTTGTCTTTGGCCACCAAATACAACTGACCTTATGTGATCTTGACCTTTGACCCAATGACCTCCAAAACCTAATCAGATCAGCTACTGTCTGTGTCTGTGGACTGATTTAGCAAAAATTCCTCCACTCCTTCAGTAGATATAGCGTGGACAAGATATTCGCAAAGGCAGGTATGATGGACAGGCACAGAGGGACAACCGAAAGACAGTATGCATCAGCTCAATAACAGCAAGCCCTCAGAGGGTTTCCCTCGTGAAAGGTGATAATTTGCTGCGGACAGATGGCAGGAAGTGACCTCACCTGGGATTCCGGGAGGCCCGGGCTGGCCGGCGTGGGGGCGGCCGGGATCCCCTCGCTCACCCTTAGCGCCCCTCTTTCCTGCATGAGAGATGGGGATGAGCGAGATAACCACGGCTTCAACAATGGCAGAAAAACAACATTATCCACACAGAGGACACCGCACCGCTCTCTCTATCCGCAGGAGAGACACAGCAGAGAGAACTATTGTCAGGCAGTGAGCGAACCCTCAGCCCGATTCCCCCTTATTATCTCATCAGTCTTTCCAATCTCCTATCCTGCGAGAGGAGAGGAATGATTGCGTTTTTTAGAGTTACCGGAGCATTTGAATAACCAGATAGAATCGATCATGCCCGGGCTTAAATTGACCATATTCCCAGCGGAATGAATATTGGATACACCTGCATTAAAATGAGACCTCGGGAAAAAAAAACCTTTAAATGCAACAGAAAATATTGCGACACGCGCAGGGCTAGCTGGGGAAAATGAGTCTCCCTGCCCAGATGGATACTCCAGCGTCTGATGTTCATGCTAGCAGCTAATCACCAGCCGGGCTGCAGTAAAACAGGTACAACAGCAGCGAAGTTAAGTGGAGAAGAAATGGCCATTATGCTTCGAACCGCGCATCGATGAGCAAGTGTGGCCTGAAGTTTTAGCACCGCCCAATTCAATTTGTGTGGAGTGTTTGGCTGTTAGGAATTCCATGCAAACTTTATCTTTGGCTGACTGACATTGACTGAAGAGCACGGAAACAAATGTTGTTTGTGAATGGCAGATGTGAAAGAGTAATCAGTGATTGACTGGTATGGTCCAATGCCCATGCTGCATTTCATTACCTTTGAGTCCAGTGTTGCCGATCTGCCCGGCGGCGCCCATCATGCCAGGTATCCCTCGAGGTCCGGCGAGCCCATGTGGCCCCTGTGGTCCCGGTGCTCCTGGGGGCCCAGGGGGGCCAGGGGGGCCCATGACTCCGGCTCCGCCCAGAGCTGCACGCTTAGCACTAACCGCCACTGCTGCTAACCGTTCTAAAACACACACAGCCAATGGAGTCATCTTCATCAAGGAAAACTGACAAAACACATTGTACTATACAAACCGAAAAGGAACCCAGGTAGTTCCACACAAACACGGTCAATGCAAATTAAGGTTTTGTTCAGGGTTTACAAATGAAAGCACATCCACATAACCCAGGGTTATGCAGTCCACTTTCTTCTGTCATGCTGCTTTAATGGAGGAAATGTTCGTTTTCTTTAGAAAAATGTTCACCAAAAAAAGCAATCTTTCATTCTGGCATAAAACTCTTTACAAAAAAATTCTCTCCAGCAGCGTTTACTGACACCACAGAAAGGACACAAAAACTTTTGTTCAAATGGATGTTTGTAGCCTCGACATCTCTTCAGCAGAACCTGTGGATTGGCTCCTTTTAAAGTCGGATCTTTTCCCCCGGGTGTTGCCGCTAGCACTAGTTGAGCATGCAAAAAAAGGTAGCCCTTCATATTGTGTTTATATTCTGTTCGCGAGCATGTATTTTGCTATGTAGCTCTGTATTGCAATTGACTGAGAGTTTTTGGATCTTTTTTACAGAGTTTTGTGCAAGAAAAAAAAAGCTGATTCAGCCCGAGTCTGCCAAAGATTCTTCCACATCTGCGTTCTTGACATAATGGCTCTCAGAAAACAGAGGGCAAATGAGGCCTCGCAGAAAAAGAAAAAAAAACTCAGTTTGCAGCTATTTTGCATCAAAATGGAAAGGCGTGCAGAAAACAAGCACATTTTTCAGACGTCAACAAAAAAAACCAAAAAAAACACGAGAATTTTCCGAAGTGTCAGAGAGCACTCAGCCTTGAACTTTGCCGGTTCAGTGGTCTTTATGAGGCCAGATACTTCAAAACATATTTCCCTGAATTCTGCATTACAGCAGAAGGCACCCTCAGTGAACACTGTAACACATGGAACATCTGGCTCAAAAAGAGCACGACTCACCTTGCAGCATTTTCAACACCACCTCAATAATGTGCTGATCTGAGGCATCTCGTCCCTGAGGTGAAGAGAGGATAAGAGAGGAGAGAGGACCAGAGGTATAATAGATATGAGAGGACAGACGGAACGGAGGAGGGAAATAACAGGAACAGATAGGGAAGACAAGATGAGGGAATTGTGGGTGAAATGGATGCCAAACAGAGGTTCTCTCATATGAGTCTGCTTGATGCTCAGGGCAGGTATTACTGCAGTGCAACAGTGTTCATGTGGAGACACAGCTGCTCAGCCATATTTCTGCATTGTAGGGCTGTAGGGAGGCCTGGTTTAGGACTTGTTTTGTGCTGCTCAGTATTTTCCTGCTGTTTAGCAGACATGACCGAGGGGAGCATTAACTGAACCTTCTCTCATAACTGTACTCTCCGGTCTGGTATAATGGCACATGTACGAGTACGTGAGAGTGTGTTTGTGTGTGTCTGTGTGCTCACTGCAACGCCTTGTCTTCCGGGCATGCCTGGCACCCCTCGCTCTCCGTGCAGACCCCGGGGCCCCGGAAGTCCGGAGGGGCCCTGGTCTCCTGGTTTTCCTGGGTCTCCAGGTGACCCGTTGAAGCCAGCCTCTCCCATCACTCCTTGCTGCATGGGGAGGTGGGGGGGGGGGTTAGTTTGGGAAAGAGAAAAATTAAAGCGATCTCCAGCCCTGAACTCCATGAAAAATCTCCATATCATTTGAGTACTTCAACTAGAATGAGAATTCTTCAGCCTCGCTTAAGGTGATTTCAAATAGCTCTTGTGAGAAACAGCCTCACGCACAAACATGCCGTAAGGAGATTATAGGGTATTCAACTGGCCATTACTTAGAATCAGCATAATGAGTAAGGCCCACCACAAACAACAATCATTAGCACTGCATTTCTTCTGTCGGGGAAGTCAACATAAAGCCAACAAGCAACAGAGCCGCAAGGTCTTTGTATTGAGTATTAAGCAATGCTTCTTTGTCAAGATGCAGACCAATGCGCGCTGATACTGGCACCATCTCATCACAAAGCGTACAGCACCACGCCGCAAGCAGCGGAACGCCGTCTTATGTTTACGTTATGAGAGTGACAGCTGATTTCATACCTGTCCTTTAGGTCCCGGCTCACCAGACAAACCCTGAGAAAAGAAGCATTAAAATTAATACATTAAAAAAATCTTTGCAGGGGCAGTGGCGTACCCACTGGGATGTAAACACATAACCTTCAGGCGGCAGCAGGTTTAGCTACTGAAATACAACCCCCTCTCGCCACGGGGTACAAGTACAATTTGAATATACGGGCTGTGTTTATACAGCCACTGTGGAAAAACCTGCCTCACTGATATCTTTTCGAACTAATGGCTAAAATCTCAGGGGCAGTAAGGCATAAATTACATTGCCACGGTACTTCATTAAGAGTTACTAAAGTAAATGAAAAACATCATTCTCCATTTAGGAGCTCCTCCAACTTTTCCTCCAGTAGCTTAAAGCAGTGAGGTTGGTGAACAGTGAGCTATATCACATTACACTATGAGCCTTCTCTTTCTGCTGTGTTTCTTCAAAAACTTCCAAACTGGCCAAGTTCTTATTACCGTACCTTCTCTCCTTTTTCCCCAGCCAGGCCCTCCACACCCGGGTCCCCCTGAATAAGACAGGTGGCAGTACGCGAAAGCACAGATACATGAGTGAAAACAGCTGCTTCATAATGGAGGACAGATACTGTCTGACCATACTGTATTAATATAATCCATACATTAATGCAGGCATACTCACAAAGTCTCCCTTCATGCCTGGTTTTCCCTGAAATCCCTGTTACGAATAAATAAAAGTAGAATTTAAGATAATAATAATAATAATAATAATAATAATAATAGCAGTAGTTGTAGTAGTACAAGTAGTAGTTGAAGTAGAAGTAGTAGTAGTAGTAGTCAAGGTACTAGTCGTAGTAGGACAATAAAAGACGGCATCTCATGTAGTTAAAGGCAGACAGTACACATTCAGTAAATATGGTATGCCAGAAATGTCAATCCAGCATAGACATAAGTATAAAAAGCTAATGCAAAAGCAAAATAAAAGAAACATCATGACACATAGTTAAAGAAAAATCAAATTTTGTGTGAGTAATACAATAAATGGTTTATCAGTGCTATTCATCTTTCAAAGTCTTGGGGTAAAATTAAACTCCCACCAGGAACTCTTATTCACTTTATTTTGTCTCCCATTTGCCATTAAACTCTAGACGCAGTGATGCTACTTTACGCACATACGGATGTAGTCTAGCATACTCCCTCATATGCGCTCCCCAATATGCGGCTAAAACCAGGGACATGAGAAACAGACGGAGAGGGCTTCGCCCTTAAGAATGCTGGTATGCTACGGAGATAGACACTGCAGCAATTCCACAGCATCGAGTGCCAATGCGTTGAAGATACACAGTGCCATCAGGCGGCCAGTTACGGTACTGCATCAAGATGTACAAATTGGAACCATTAGAAAAGCCAACACTTGCCAGCTTACCCACCTTATCGCCCTTCGTGCCAGGAATACCCTGAGCTCCGGGAATGCCCATTGGTCCTCTCTCACCTTTGATACCCTATGAACAGATCAAAGCGCCATTTGCGCTCAGCCGCAGGGTCCAATTCGTTTGCATGTCTCACAGACTCTTGTAGCAGTAAGCATTCACAATGACAGTTAGAGTGCATTCAAATAAAAACAAATACAGAGCAGGAAAACAACTCACCGCCTCGCCAACTATTCCCTGGGGCCCAACTGGCCCTCTCTCGCCCCTGTCTCCCTAGAAAAAGAAGTAGCATAGTAGAAAAAGAAAGGAAAGGAGAGATGGAGAATAGGGCAGATGGGGGAGTTGAGAAGAAAGCATAGGTATTTTTTTAAGTTTAAAGCAGAATTCTACTTTTCCAGCAAGTGGAGACGAGGATCAACTGTGTGAGGATTACCTTTGGCCCCGGTACTCCCTCCATTCCAGCTTCACCAGGAGGACCAGGCTCCCCCTACGAGAGAGAGGGAAAGAGAGTGAGAGGGAGACGGAGAAATACCAAGAGCAAGATAGAGGGAGAGAGAAAAAAGGGTTCCAGCTTGTGTTTAAATATAGATAGGTAGATTCATTTAAACGTATCTACCATCTATTGAACATGGAAAGGTAAACTAAAGGATATACTTGCGATACATAGACATGTATTGAGTCAGTTTAGGAACCTACCTGAGGACCTGGAGGACCAGGCATTCCCACCATGCCCCTGGGTCCAGGCTCACCCTAAGGATAGAGATACAAGCTCTGATCTGAATGACACAGATGCCAGTCTAATCATTGCCATTCAGCTCCACGTCCTAAGCTCATAAATTACTGATAGAAACACTTCAATTTTATGGTGTGAACACGGTAATATACGTGAGGTGCTACATTGATTTTCATGGATGTTCTCCACTGTAGCTGAAACCACGCAATTTGTCGCAGCCTTAGGTGCGATGCAGTCCTGATGCGTGAGTCATGACACGACACGGCTGGGAAAGGCAGATTTTCTTAGTTCAGTGTGTGTCATTCTGTTTAATCCTCCACGCACAAGGCTCTACAATGTCTCTAGCTGTGAGCATGAAACACATTTGTAGTCAAAAATGGCAGCACTTAGAAATATCCTTGTGTGACAGGTGACAAAGCTGACAAGTGAGGCAGTCTGACAGCCTTGAAGACATTAGATATGAATATCAGACTGTGAGCTGCTAATTATATAGCCTGACAAACCAAGAATTTGAAACATTTCCTCCAGACATCGTGAGCTGATACTGTAACATCCGGTGAAGATATTCTAGATATCCAATAGACAGGCCATTTTCATCTTAAACCTAAGATGCCTCACCTTTTGTCCAGGCCCCCCCTTGGTGCCAGGGCTTCCTGGTAAACCCTGAAAGAAACAGGAAGTGAAAGGTCAGACAGGTTAATATGTGACCCTGGAAGAGATTGGTCAGACAGGTCAGTGTTGGGGCCACGGGGGTAGGAATACACCCGGAAGTTGAAGCTCAATTGAACGCTCTAGAAGATAGCAGATGATCAACTAGCGGTAGCTTCTCCATTCTCCCCCATTCATTTTGCCTGACTTTTGACATGAAATAACTTTACACTAAAAACATTATGAGCCTTCATGTCAGTGATAATATTTTCTACAGAGAAACTACATTTTGTAGCAGACAACTTTACTTTGTATGTAGCGTTACGGTCTAATAGTAAGCATTTGTAGCCGATGGCACCAGGCTAGGCTAAAAGTGACGTGAAATGCCGGCGACTTTCACAGGACTTAAATAACCGTACTGTTTAGACCAGAAGCCCATAACGAATCATAGACAGAAGACGATTGAGCCACATCGCTAACGAAGTGAAGTACCTATGAAGTAATAATTTGCAAAACATAATAACTTCGAACGGAATCAGACTATACTGACAGACGCAATCACTTGCTCGCTGGGAATTATGTGTCGGATACATCTACCAGACGAGTTGCCGCTTTTCAGGACGTTGGTTTACGTCAGCGAGCTGACTTCGAGCCTGCGCAGTAGGCGTGGTGCCCAACTGAAAACTCGTTCAATTGAGCTTCTCACTCTCCCGTTGAAAATAGCGCCATCCCGCCATCCACTTCTTTTACTGTCTATGGTTGTGGCCCTGGAGGTGAAGATACTAGCAAGTCAGAACTTTCCCAGTCATACTTATTCCTCAACAGCAAGACTGCAAAGTGCAGAGGTCTTTTGGAATATCATACTACCAAGAACAGAATGACAACAGATTGCTGTTTTGCATGGAGATGCAATGCAAGATTGTGACTCTTGGTTTACAAATAAAGAGGAACTGAATATCTTAAAGATCACCACCTGCAATGTGCATCTTTTAAAGGCTGCTTTCCTGTGATCTGAGGTAGAAATTAATTTAAATCTCACACAAACTAGCTTTCGTAAGACAGCGCGACTTTTTTGTTTGCTGCTCCTAAGATCATATGCCAAAAATATATAACTAGTATTTAATACTGCATACAGGTAGACTTGCCTACTGCAAGCTTACCAAACATTTTAAATTTTATTTTGTATGCTCAAAATGACTTTAGTTTTGGTGATTATACAGATTTTATGCATAATTCTTCCTTTGTTTTCATTCTTAGATTTTAGCAAAACTAAAAGCTTAAATGAGCTTTGCTTCTCCCATCCGCAATTGCACAGTAAATGACCTGAAAATATCAGATCAGTTCCCATCAAGCAGGGAGGCATCTGATGCATCAAATCCCATCAAATGCATCACAGGTGTATTTCAGGGGAACCAGGAGCACTTCCTGGTTTTTTAATCTCGATTCTTCGCCATTGGAATTGGACTCAGACTTTAAATATAATGTCACACATGTCCACGAGAATGCATGTCATGACAGGGAAAAACACAATGAAACATCCTGGTTCTCCATTGGAAGTTGTCAGGCCGACGAGTCACAATGCTACAGTTTATGTGGACAGTGCCACTGCAATCAAAGTGCCATGATAATGCATCATGCCTTATAGACTCCATTACAAAAAGCTTGGAGGACAAAGAATCACTTTTGATGATGAAAAATCGTTCACAGGGAGGGAAAGCGCAATTTTCAAGGTGGTTCAAATTTTGATCCCGGATGAGGGTCGTACTGGACCCGTTCCCAGAACAAACGCATAATTTACAGCTTTGTGTTCAGAGGGTCAGGTGCAAAGGAGAGAGGGCTACTCCTTTACGTGATGGGGAAGTGAATGGGCAGCAGTGCAAGAGCACAGCTGCAGAATCTGAGTTATATAACAAGTTAGAGAGACTCACTGCTGCCCCCTGATGGCCGGGAAGTCCAGGCATGCCAGCCTGTCCTTGAGCACCCTACAGGGAGAGGGAAAGAAAGTGTATCTTTAGACTTAATAGAGACACGCAGGTTATTATGAACTCTGCAATGTGCAATAATAATTAGAAAACCCAGGTTCCAGATGAGGCCGTTATCATCTTTGGTTCGTAACCTACCTTCATCCCAGGAATGCCAGGTGTGCCGTCTTTCCCATCGATTCCAGGTAGACCCTGAAAAGCCAATCAAATATTATTACGGCAACAACGATTATGATGTAACGTTATGGAAATAAATCCCGTCCCATCAGTTCTACACAGTTTCCTTTCCTCTCCGGAGGCTATTTAATCGCACCCTACTGCAATAAAGTGTCCACTGCAGTGAATACTGGAACACGCACCGTCGGATACATGTTCAGCGCTCTTCTATTTAAATTCTTTGTGCAGTTCAAATACTGAGCAGTGAGATTATTGCATCATAGAGCACAGCTGGCAGACAAACAGACAGCAGATTGACCACAGGGGTTATAATTGCGCAGGTGGGAGTCACTATGTGACCTCACAGCAGGACTACTGCTTTAGCTGATTAAACCAGCTGACAACTCAACAACAAAAATGCACTGCACTGCAGGGAACTCCCTGTTTATATTGTAATGACATAGACAGCTATTTTATGAATTTCAGAAAGAAAAAAAAAATACTCTCACTCACATTTTCGCCCTTCTTGCCAACTCCACCTTGAATACCCCTGATACCGCGGCTACCCTAAAGGGAGTGAAGCAATCATCAGTCAGAGAATCTCACTTATATCCAATTATGAGAGGAAACCCATGCAATCATGCTGTGGAAACAGAACGGGCTCACAAACTAATGCACGCCTCCTTATAGTAGCATTAAAGTACAAGAAGTCTGCACATCACAGTCCTAAATATATTTCCACCATAAAGCCAAGCAATCAAATTCCACTTCTAGCGTGGATTTTGGATTTGGGAGAAATCAACATGTTTTCTAGTTGTCTGAGGACAGGAGTATGTGCAATGATATCCTTATTAAGTAATATTGATACGTGATGAGAGCCGAAATATTGCTTAATGCTGCTCGACGAGTCTTTTAACAGCATGCCATAGGCAGTTAATTGACTGTTTATTGCATATAAAACTGCACTTCCTCGATAAGAAGCCTCATAACAATATCAAAACAGAGCTCTTTAGCTCCAGGAGGCTGTAATGTATTCATAGCTGGGTCTCAATAAGCGCAGCAGTTCCCCATACTGCTTTTTTTCACCGCCAATGCAGTGACTAGGAGGTGGTACTGAAACGGCAGGACAGATTGAGAGAGAGAGAGAGAGAGAGAGAGAGAGAGAGAGAGAAAGAAAGACACTCACCACATCACCCTTTTCGCCTGCACTTCCTGGGGGACCCCGGGGCCCCTCCTCCCCCTATGGGTCGGACAAGACAAGTACATCTTCAATCAAAATAATAGTGACAGAGGACTGGCAAACCATCCATTGTACAGCAATGGCATTTATAAAGTTGATTCTGTGTGTATTATGCACCCATAGTCAGCAGTGCCATATTTATGTGATGCTTATCAATCAGTGGTTGACAAGGACTCTTCATAGAGGGAAGCATTTTGATGCCGATTAACATACGCATTCCAATTTAAGCCCTACTGTAGCTCTTTTTTTAATCGTCCCCCGGTAAGTTGCAGCGACGCGTGATTCTCGATGAAAATTGGTTCCGCGGGTGCGGCTGCCACGCCTCGGCTTACAGTAATGCCTCAGACAGACAGCGCCAGTAAGCGCTGATAATCGCTCTCGTGAATACCTTAAGAGCTGAAATCTGCCGTTAAACTTTTCATGAGGTGAAATTCACGAGCTCAGAGGGACCGGGAAAAGCCCTTAAAAAAATTAACCATGCAGTAGAGTAATGTGTCAACATTACACCAGCTCTTTCATAAACCAGGTTCACTTGCAGTCGACTCACGGGCAATTTTCAGCATAATGTGAGCAAGGCAAGGCAAGGATAAAGGGGCTGTCTCCGGAAGCTTTTAGCCTTGGAGAAATGTGCCTTCTGGTGGATTCCAATGAGGCTGGGCTCAAAGCGTGAATAATTATGAAAGCTATTGTGAGATAAATATGTAGTGTGATTGGACCGTGTGATAGGGTCAGAGATAATTGAAGCTGCTACTCACTGGTAGTCCAGGGATTCCAACAGGCCCAGAAATACCTTTGTAGCCACGAGGGCCCTTAAGGGAAAATTAAGTTAAAATGAGAGACAGTCTACAAAATTTACTACAAAGAAGTCCTGAAGGCTTAAAACTAGTCAGGAGGGATGAAGCTAACCAGACCACAAACATACACAAAGATTCAAACATGGAAAATAATACAGAGATACAGCAACACTTGCCTGTCACTTCTAGCTTTTCACTGGGTCTTTAAAGGCTTTAATTATCTGCTTTGATTCTAATTTAAAGTAAAAATGCAAATTTCAGAACAGCTATGACAGGACTCTGAAGATCCAAGCAGGTGAGGAGGCTGACCACCCACCTTGAGATGCTAACTGCCGTCATTTAGAAGATGGCGCGCTGTTAGCCACGCAAATAACATTTATGCAGCGACAGCTTGGTGCACTATGTGGATGCCTCTTTTAAGATGGATGACGCTTCAGGATCATTAACCACAGATGCGGCGGGGGGTGGGGAGGTGAAGAGGGGGAGACTATGGGCCTTAAACAGCAGTCTCTCATTAAAAGGATTTGTGTGAGCACTTGTTTTGATGTACACTGTGAGTGCTAAGGGTTACAGAGGAAGATAAAGTGAGACGAGGGCCTTAGTCTTCAGTACTTACTGCTTCGCCCTTGGGTCCCACCATACCTGGATAGCCCCTCAACCCCCTAGGGCCCTGTAAACATGCGAAGGGATATGTTATGAGGCTACCATGACCATATGTACCCACCAGGAACAGGAAGTTCAAAAGAAAATAGCAAATAAGTGCAGCAAATATGCTGCTAAGTGTACAGAACATACTGTATATGAAGTATGTTATTTTACATGTATTGACTGAGGTTGGAAAAATGATTGCATTAATAACAGTGAACAAAAATGGCAATAGCTGGACAAGCAAAGTGCACACAGCAATATTCCAGTTAACCAGCATATACCAGTCCATTTTTTTTAAAATCCTGCCACATTCCACAACACCAACCCCTCCCCCAAAACATCTAAGGACATCATTGTGCATAATTACATCAACAAACTTATACAAACACGTCTGGCTGAACAATCTATGTGATGAGATCAAAGCCAGTGCCATATGTCGAACAGAAGAGCGATGCACACATCATGCTCACATTGATTCAAAGGGAGGCTGAGGAAACAAATAAAACATAAGATGATATCTCACCGGCGGACCGGGAATTCCTTGCTCCCCGGAGATTCCCACATCACCTTTGATTCCCTGCAAGGAACAGAGAAGAAAAAGAAAATCAGGATAATTGAGCAGCTGTGTTACCATGAGAATAACCTTTTCCTTCTTAAGGAGGTGACCACCTGGATAGTTCTCAGCACAGAGATGGGAGCACTGTGCCGTGGGAGTTGCTGTGAAGTTCAGTGAGATAAAACCAGAATGCCAATCTGCTCCATGGAATTTATGTAGTAAGTGCGAATATTCAGAAAACCTATCTTAAATCCATTTATACTGACTTCTGGGAGTTCCAGAATATTACACTGTCAATGTGAGCCTCATCTAGCTTTATTAGTAATTATGGGTAGATATTTGACGGACACAGGCCTTAAGAATTGTTGCCACAGACAATATAAGAACTGAATTACCCTTCGGCTAAACTTAGACAGTTCTATAAAATAAAGTCTTTCCCAGCAACAAGCCGTAACTTCAGCACAGGAGGAATGCAGCCGAATGTCATATTTTACGAAGTGAAGCCGCGGCTGCTTTAAGATGTGAAATACACACTATTCTTTACAAAGCTGTTAAAGTGGTCAGACTGTGGTTGCGCGTGACAGATCTTTTCGCGGGGAATGACTTCTATTATCTTCTTTTGACACATCAGTGCGTTTCCCCTGAGCGAGGACAGCCGCAATGCAGCGAGCAAAAGGCACAACCCAGTTTCCTTTGGAGCCGGCGCCAGCGTTTGCCGTGCGCTCGTTAACTCTGATTAATTCACTTTGCCGTGGCAATCACTCCCTCCCCCGCTGTACCTGGCACATTCTCATCTCCTTTCATGTGGGTCGTTGTCTTATGCCTGGGCCAGGGCTCAGGGCTGACTAATCGCACCCAGATTAGTGCCAGTCATACCACGGGGGACTTCATTAAGAGCTAATCCTGTTCGGCTGGTTGACATCATCAGAACACAGCAGAAAGAGGCTGCTTTGAGGCAGGCTGCTCAGCGTTGGTCACATTTACGGGCAAGACTCCCCGCCATGCAGCAGAATGCATGATCCATCAGGCTGGCACTCTGAACATGGGCGGTGTTCCGTTTTGCAAACATGCATTCTCCTGTACTAGCATTCTCAGTAATCCATACTCTGGAAGACACGGGAAAACATATTTCATAGCACACAGGAAAGCAATTGAAGAGCTTAGTGTTAAAAGTACTGAAGTCACATTTTGACACACTGTGAGGTTAGGCTGGGAAGACATCTTTTTTAGTCTCCTAAGTTGATTTTCTCAATTTTCTCAAAATAGAAATTTTGTGACTTAAGCACTTTTAGCACTAAGGTCTTCAATTATGCTCCAAATTTTGGAACATGCAATGATTATGGAAACTACAAAATTGACAACTTGGGATATGAGTACGTATTTCATATTTGCATTTTGAAAGTACTTGATATGCATACTAGGCGGTATGCAATCATGCAAAATGGTGCAGAGGCATAGCTCTTCCTAGTTATGTTGCAATGTTTATTTTGGCATCTATGCTATTCACTACTTGGCCCTTGGGACTTTTAATGTGAAAATAAAAGTCACCTGAATTTAAAACTCTGAAAATGAACTCTGTACATAGTATTTGTATTTGTAACACCAGATTGGATGCAAATCAGAAGAAGTAAACATAAATACAACATTTTAAATGTAAACACCTACCTTTGAAGGCTAATTTTCAGATGTTTCAGGTGTTTTTAATCTTGGTACAGATAAGCTATATCAAATGACAGTTACATTAAATGATAAGGTATTCCTGAATTACCAGTGGGTTCCTTAAAATGCACTAAAAATATTCCAAATATGCACACAGATTCTGTAAATGCATATGTAAGTATATTTCGTAAATATTTACTGCTTCAACTTCGGGTCCTACCATACTTGTGCCACCCCTCAACTAGTTAGTGATAGCCTTCAAGTGCAGTGTGGTAATTGGTTGACTCAGTCCAGTGCGGTGATTGGATGAGAAGGGTAAGCCATTTTTCTAGCATAGTAATCGGACATAGTTTCTATAACTAAACACATGAGGTGATCTGAGAGAGATGAGGAGTCATGAGCGAGGTGAAAGGTTCTCAGCTACAGCAACACTGCAGTACATACCAGTTTTCCCTGGATGCCAGGATCTCCCAGTATTCCAGCACGGCCCTTGTGTCCCTGTGACACAGATGTCCAGTCATATGCGTATTAATGAGCAAAGACTTTCATTTGCCACAGAAACATATGGCAACAGACAGTCCAAGCATAATAAAAATAATTACATCAAGAAAGTGTGCAAAAAAAAAAAAACATTTATGTATGGATTTTGAGATGAAAAAGAATGACAGAATGATAAAACACTGTTTACCAGCAAATGATTGATTTTGACTGATGAACACTGAATATTTTCCACACAGTGGTGATAGTTTCTGAGTTTGTTGTGCAGTGTTGTTCATGTTTATCAGGACAGCTCACCTTAATTCCCTGCAAACCTTGGGGACCCTTTAGCCCAGCTGGACAGTTAGTAGGACACTGCACACAAAACAGAGAGGAGGATCAAAGTTCAGAGGGAAGAAGATGTATAGGGTTTTGTGGAGATCTAGTACTCTCAGTTTAACAGATGTCATTACATGACATTTTAATTTAACAGCTTAAATTGAAAGTCACTTAGGCCACAGGCCCAGTATTTGCTGTGAGTATTTTCTCCTCCATCATATCATTGGTTAAATAAATTTCAGTCAAATTTGTATCATGTAGGTTTCATATATATGGTAATTTAGAACTATGAGGAAGTCATCATTCTTATTTGGCTCTTAGAAATATCAAATACAGCAGCTAGCAGTTCCTGAGTTTTCCAGTTTGAAAGCAGGCTAAGCCCTTAGCCAAGCTATTGCTAACTTGAGAAGTCAACAATTACAATTTCTAAAAGTGAAACTTGGACATGTGATTAAAATCTATATGTATTGAAGTGTTGACCATTCTATGCCTATGTTTTTTTTTTTTTCTCTATAATATGCAGGATTATGACCAAAAAGACATCAGCTGTTTGGAGCCAAGACGGGCATTGGCTCAATAGCTGTAGGCAACCGATTTCATTAAGCCTTCGTTTCAATATGGTGGGCTCAACAGACATTGTCAAACCTACAAATGAAGATTTTTTCTCTCTGCTGCCCTCTCTTTCTTGCCCCCTGAATAAAGTAAAACAGATGAGATGCGGTTAGTTTGTACTTTGCATGATAAGGTGCACTAACCTGGAAATCTGCACTACCCTCCTCTCCGAGGAACTTTCCTGGACGACCCTGGTTGGATAAGTTAAAAAAGGGAAGAGACAAGAGAGGAAAATGGGAAGGAGATTGTATTGTAGGAAAAAGATGGCCCAGCATGACTACTGCTATTAACAAATTGACATAGAAAAAAATAATTTCCAAATGTAACATTAGCAATAAGATGAGACAAGGGCAGTGGATTTTTGCCCAGTGAACAAAGCAAATTACTGTGTTCCCCAGTAAAAAAGCTTGAAAAGCTTCATGTATCGGGTCCATGAATGGCTATTGCCAGAGATGTTATAATTATTAGGAGGCAGAGCACTCTGACGCCATCTTTGAAATCCTCTCGGACAGCAGAATCACTGCCAACAAGATCAGAGCCCTATCTCTTTGAATGGGGAGATGCAAAGATCCAGCGTTCTGTCCTATGGATTGCCCTTTCATTTCCATGTTCGTGGACACTGTGATAACAACAATGAGTCATAAAATTGTTCTGAAAGGCATTTTTGACCAAGAACAACAACACTTTTTCACTCACCAAGGCTTGTGCACATATGCTAATCACAGGTCAGATCACATTTTGCTTTGAGGCAACTATAAACATTATTGTATCCATAGTGATCGTGAACTGTCAAGTCAGACAGATGAGCTGTTAATATTATCTACCATCATCTGTTGAGTATGACAAAACACAATACTTCTTCGTGCAATTAATATATTTGACATTATATAAAAGTTTATTTTGTTATTTTATTTTATTGTGTTTTTAGCTGTTATAATCACGTTTATCAGGAGCGGCGAATGTAGACTATACATTAGTTTATGGTGGTTATGCATAGCAATGGAAGCAAGTCGCCTTTGAATCAGACCATCTATTGCTAATCCACCCACGATCAGCTGTGAAGTACAGATCAACATAACTGGGGTAAATACAGACAACAATGTTTAAATCTGTTTTATTTCAGCGCGTAACTTTGCCTTAGTCTCAGTTATTAAACCAAAATACTTAAATACAGAACTGTGATGTGGTATTGTTGAACTCCCAACCCTCACAGTCTATTTTAAATATCAAAGTTGTGCTGCTGAGCAAAATCTGAGGTATGTGATTAGCTGACGGCATGTTTAATGTTGACGTGCCACAATCTTAAGCGTTTCAAATTTCCCCATCGAAAATTGTTGCAGTGAACCATCTCCTTATATTTAGACTGTATTTCAAAAGCTTGGGTTGTTCACTTCAAAGTGAACATAAAGAGGGCCACAACCACCAAAGCCATATTGAAGGGCGTTCCAATCTGATGTGTGCAAAATTCATCCATTCAAAGGGCCCCACATAACGGTCATTTCCGAAGTGAGCAGGCAATGGTCATTTTGTTCCCACAATGCATGCAATAACCTAAGCCTAGTGACATGTGTAACTCAATAACATTCAAGAAAATGACAACAAAAATGGCTAATAGGACACAGAAAACTAACAAACCTCACTACACTGATTACTAAGGTTGACTGGCAAACGCTAGTAATATTCAGACTTTAATTATTTTTTTATCCAAGGAAATTTCTCACCTTTTGAAAGCTTTGTTGGTTATAAAGCTGCCGCGAAAAAAATAAAGCCAGTGAAAGCAGTTCTTCCGTGGTCAGGGTGCCTTTGTTTACACTCACTTTAACAGATTGCGGAGCCCCGAAATATGTCGAAGGGCATTCCAAACAACTGTTACATGGGAACCATACTCTCCTCTGCCCCTCAGATTTCCCAATATGAAGGGAAGTGACACTTCACAGGGAGTAGGGCTGCCACTGGTATTGCTGCAGGATAGCACCTACTGTGATACTATGACATCACTGTAACGTGTCAAAGGTCAAACAAACATCAGATGAACTCCAAGATGTTTACAGAGGCTGCATTTGGAATTGCCTACAACATACTATTTGGATACTGATCGTGGCAAAAAGTGCAAGTAACATGCAGTATATTATCAACAAGAAATTTACCAGTATGGCAAAGAAACCTGGATGACATAGGCCACAATACCAGTAAAATTTCATTGTGCACCACTAGAGCCATCTTTGTGGTGTACTGCAATCCACAATGAAACACAATCAATAGTAACATCCTACCAAGACCCAGATGATCTTAATTACTTGTTGGATATGTGACTGCATAGTACAGAACATGGTTCTCATCACATAATGGCTACTCAACAGTATGCAACAATGGAATAAAGCAAGAAGTAGCCAGCACTGGTTCAGCATGCAGTAGGTTGTAAATAAGAATGTGATTCTGAACATAGCCAGAGATTCTCTCTAAGGGCTTTGGTGGGAGAGCATTCACGCTTGACATCAGATCTGAACTGCAGTGTACTGCATGCTAATTTAATTGGTGGATGATTCCTTATTAGAGGGTAAAGATGCATATGTTTTACATGCACTGCATGGCACATTTACTTCTAAGGCTTTATTTCTAACCAAAGCATTAAAAAGTGATTGGAGGCACAAAGCAATCAATATCATACTGTATTTCTATATCCAAGTTGTAACATGTACAAACAGTTGGAATATGTACAGGCTCCCCCCTTCTGCAGTATAAGGCCTTTCATCCATGACTCCTGATAGCCCTCTCTCTCTATATATGATTCAGTGCATGCTGGTCTCTGACCCAGAAAAGTTCAGTAATGTTCTGTCAGCTTTGAGACCTGCTAATGTAGTAGAATTAATAGTTCTGCAAACTGGCACTGTAATAAATTTAGAAATTATGGTCCAGTAATACTTTAGCAATCTGTAATGTTCTGTTTTGTCACTTTTTGTAGCTCAATTATTTAATGTTCCCTGACTTGACACAGCTTAACGTTGCGGCGTGCTGTTCCATGACCTAGGACAGGCTGACTTTATTTAGTTCGGGTACCCTGGCGAATGCAATAATTCACTCTCCTCAGACCTCATAAAGTTCAACTTCATATACAAGCTGACACAGTGACTCTACGGTGCGCAGTGTTAATATCTCTCTCACATAATCAGCTCACTTACCTGCCTCTGTCAGTTTAATAGGACCATTTTCATTAGGAAAAGCCCGGAGGCTCCTAGTAGTCTAGACATTAGGTGTTTTCTATTACTTATTAAATCTTATTGACCATTTGCAGTAAAGGAATAATGCTTATTAGTTTAATTCAATTAAGTATTTCAGAAGTGAAACTGGGATCAGGTAATGGTTTCCCCTGAAAAACTGGCTGGGCTTACTGGTTTCCCCGGGGGTCCTGGTAATCCTGGTGGTCCTAATGGTCCCATTACACCCTGAAGTGAAGAGGAGGAAGATGGAAAGGAAGGTGGATTTATAGACCAGCAGAGTGGAGAGAGATAGTGCTGGCAGTAAAATTTGTTGAAAAAGGGCAAAACCATCTCCCTACCTTGGGTCCAGGTTTTCCCAGCTCCCCAGGGAGTCCAATTGGGCCTGGCGCCCCCTGCAGAAGAAATACAATGACAGCAGGATTATGATTGCGCTTTCAGTAGCACAATTGCCTGTGTGAATGCTCATTGTAACCAAATGCATTGCACCTCCACATGAATCAATGACTCACAAAAAGTTGTGAGCTAATATAAATTGGTGACATATTTCTTTATTTATTTCAGTAAATAAAAGTGAATCTGCCTTATTTTTCTCCCTTTACAAGCAAAATGTCTGACTAGCTTGTTAGGAATGGTTATTTCAAGAAGCTTTACAACCTTGAAAACCCTTTCCAAGCACAGAAAAGTCTTTGAAAACACCACATACTTTATATTTACAGGTTAATCCTGGTGCATGAATTCTATAAATTATTACGAGGGGAGAAACAACAAACTATATGAGAGGACCAACTGCTTAAGGATGTTTTAAAATGCCAAAAGTATATAAAATGTGTCTCGAAGGTGGAGGCTGAAGTTTATGGTGCAAAATAGCGTAACTGTGTAAAACTCATTCCATCATAACTCCAGTACTTGATATAGAGGGAATATCAATCTATCCATTCATCTATCCATCCATCCATCCATCAGCTAATCTGTTTCTTCTTGTTCAGGGTCAACTGGGGGTTCAGCAATGGTGCTTGCTGTGAATCCCAGCATGCACTTGGTGAGAGACTAGATAGAATATTATGAAGTATGAGGTAGGACATACTTGTTTTTCTATTTTAACCTCAAGCTAGGGTCATAAACACAAGGTAATTTTGCACCAGTCTGACTCAAGCTTGAATCAGTGATATTATCAGCTTTGTTATATTTTGGAACATGAAGTATAACCACAATTTCAGGCTGGGTCAGAACGCACAGGAAGTCCAGGTAGACCAGGTCCCTGAAAAAAAGAGAGAATTCGTCCAGTTATAATTTTCTAAATGACATAATTCTAAGACAGACAGATGTGACTGCTTAATATGTTAATACTCCAAGTGGCACAGCCTCATTTACCTGTTTATTAGCACTGCCACTGCTCAAGCAAGTAGTGTTATGCATTTTAATGCCACAGAATTGAAAATGAGCCATAGGTGGTTATGAAAACAAAACAAAGAAACTTAATAGAGGAAAATGATGCATATTTATCAAAATCACTCCACCGCACACTGTATAAATCAGCCACACAGTGAGAACATTTATTCATTGCTCTTGCAGCATGAATTGGCAGGATGTTTTCCAAGCATGGTGAGACAGTGCCCTCTGCTGCATTGGTAGGGAACTACTTGGGGGACATTGATTCAAAGGCAACGTCTGCGGCATAAATATTACGGATGAACTTACAGGAGGTCCAGCTTCACCAGTTGGTCCAGGTTGACCCTAAAAATCAAATCCAGAGGTCAGAATCACTATCACTTTGACATTACTTCATATTGATGCATAATAGACACCTTCAACGTCAAATAGAACAAAGGCTTTAAACCGGAAAAGCAAGGAAGTAAGGACACATTCTATAAATACAATTATAAATACGGTAACCTCCATAATATTTGATCAAGGACATACTGTGGACATGAAAGTATTCATATCAAGTCATTTCTCATGTATCCTGTACATTCAAAATTTGCTTCATTTCTGACCCTCAGACATTTTCTCCAGTGATGCTCTGTTCCAAGGACATCTTCAGAGCTTTCTTGTTTCAGCATTAGGAGGCTGAATTTTTCTCCTCAACACATGAAACTTCCTTTCAATTGATTTCCAATCAGGTTTATTGACTTGGCCAATCAATAAATTTCCAGAGAAAAAACTCACTTTTCCTCTAGCAGTATGTTTGGAATTACTGTGATGCTATTCATTGAATTTAGAGGTAGTTGCCAGAACTTGAGTCGATAAGATGCCACAGTAAATTTCAGAATGAATTCTGCTGCTATTATAAATGGGGTTAAGCGGCCAAAGACTGGTAACAGCCAGAGGTTGTGGCATCCATACTGTACATGCCAAACCATAAAACCCCATCAACATGATCGACAGACAAACAGTGCTTTGGATGGAGAGCTTTCCTCTCAGATTTCTCCCTCTAACACTCTGATGCAGATGAATCTTGGTCTCATGTGTTCACAAAGACATTTTTAGACACTTTAGCCATCTGAAACCTAGGCATTGTGTTTTTGTAGCTAACAAGTTGGTGTTGCGTTGCTTTTGCAGTTCTGGCTGCAAAGTCTAGCATACAGACACAGAGCAGTCAATAACACATTCACAAGTCTCTTGAAGACTGATTCTGATCAACATGACAGGTGTTCAGAGGTTTTTGTTCACTATTCTTCGGTCATCAAAGATGTCATCCTTGACCTACCAGGCTGTTTACAATCAATGATCTCACCTCACAAGTGCTCTCCCTTCTTTCTGTTAGAAAGGCAAAGGTCTGACCAGCGCATCTATGCGCATTTGGGCACATACTGTATGTAATATTAACAGTAGAGTGAAAAGCAATATGCAGGCAAGCAAAAAAGTATGAAGCAGGTACACTTGGTGCACAAAAATCCCACCAGTGAAAGAAAACTGCAGTGTTTTGTTGATAGAAATGTCATGAATACGCCCACTCACTCAAAGAGTAAAGTCAGTTTAATGACCAGTTAAACTGATTTAGACATTTCTCACAAACAGAGTTCTCAAATACAGCTCCACTAGTTAAAATCCCAATACGATCAGGGTTGCAGTGCATGAGTGAAAGGGACTTCAAATTAAATAAAAAGTTACTTTTTATTTTATTTCTCAGGTTCATAATGGCCTCCCTAATTTTTATTCATTGGCACTCCTCCTGTTGAAAATAATAGACTCCAGAGGTAATCGAAAGCCGAGAATCAAATTCTCTTTAACATGCACTGAGGAAAGCATTTAACATAATTGACTTATCAGAAATACCTGCGAGGCCATTTGTCCCACAAATTATGGTACCTTCAAATAGAGTGCTTCAGATTAAAAGGGTTGTAATTTCTACTGAGCTGCAATCAAAATTAATAAATAAACCCTCAAATAAAAGCAAAGAACACATATTTAAACCACAAATCGAAATTTGTGGAAAACAGAGCCAAGCGATGAAAAAATGTCTTAGTCTAGCATATAATGGGCGAGCTCACTGCATACACTCCTTTGAAGTCAGCATTTACCAACAACATATTGTCCAAATATTTCAAAAGACATTTTCGACATTAAAAATTCATGAGCAATATGTGGTCTGGCTAAATAGAACTCAAGGCTCTCAATAAAACCCAACGGCCTGCCAAAAAGAAAAAGACACACAAACACACTCTTTCCAAAATCAAGTGAATATCTTCACAATGTTGAGGCAAATGTGGGTCCTCACACCAACTGAACACAGGCTATCTGCAAGGCTATCACAAGAGTGGGGATGGGCCTTCTGCAATGGGGGATAATTGACGGCAGTAGGGGCAGTACTGTTTACACATAACGCTGATGAATTTGTTTAGTGCTGATGGTTTGGCGGGAGATATTTGCAGAGACGGACTTGCAAAGGGCTGGGAGGGTGAGAGCAGAGATTCCCTTGAGTGGAAACCTTAGTGTGTGTAGATGACCTTTCTTCTTTGTTTTTGTGGGGTAGATGGGTATATCTTTTTCAATTACATCACATATCATGCAGGAAGGTACTGAGGGACTGCTTCAAAAAGGCAATGGAGCGGTGAGAGAGGTTTTCCTGATCTCTTGCCTTAGGTCCAGGATTTCCAATAGGGCCCCGGTCTCCTTTTGCTCCGATAAGACCCTACAGAGAGAAAGAGGGATTAAGAAAGATGGAGGTGCAAAGAGGATGCACAAAATATAGCCACTGTTTGCATGCAGGAAGACAAAGAGGAAAAAAACATGTTTTATCACAGTAAACACTTCAGACACAGACACTAAACTAAAGAATGTCCTCTGGGTGAACTTTTAGTGATTCACCTACTATTTTGTCAGAGAGAACAGAGAAAACCAGCGGGCAGAATATATCAGCTAGAGCGGTCATTGTCCTCATAAAACATGACCAGCAGCGAAGGTCCAGCAGAAAATGTGTTTATTTCAGAAGTTAGCCAGGCTGTTCTGTTTGACGCTGCTTTTTGGCTTAGCTTTCCTCTTCAGTTTTGTCCCATAAATCCCTTTCCTGGGATCATTAGCTTTTCATTTATTTTGGTCCCTTGCTTCACTCATTTCACACTATCTTTTGCTCGTTTTGATCTTTTATTTCAGTTGCTACATTAAAAACTAATTAAATGGCGCAGTAAAATTTGTCAAGACACATTTAACAATTGATGCTTTTTCCCATTAATTTCTCAGTCCATGCTATTTTTAAAGAGAACGCTAATATAATTGCACTGGCAACCCCGGTGCTTATAAAGAGTAATTGTGTTTTAGCGAAACATTTGGGTACATCGAGGCCCCTAACGCATGTCGACGTTTCAGAGTAATGAGGAACCATGGACTGAAATTCCAAATCAGATTAGCCGACAAATCCGCATGGAATCTGGGTTTTTGCCCTCTCATGTGACTGAGAGTAAGCTAGCCCTCTCTCTGCTAACACAAGCATGGCACGTAAAGGTCAGCCAATGCACCCCCCTGACATCAGCACTGCAGACATACTCAACAATCCTCACCCAAGCACCATTCACCCCAATAAACCCCAGGATACAAACAACTAGAGCTGATGTTAAGTCTAATACCATGCTTCATGCTCCAAAAGGTCAAACAGATGACTTATGATGGTCCGACCGGAGAGAACTCGGAGCGGAAAGTACAATGCCAGAAGGGCAGTTTTACCAAGCAAGACGGACTTGTAAAAACATTTTCAAAGGTTACAAAAATCAAACAATATTTGGTATATTAGGATCAACAGAACATAAAACATTTTTTTTACAATGTTGGATGCTGTTTCTCTCCTCTCCACAGCTGGGCTCATCCAAAGCTGACATGCATGTGGGGGGTTGTTCTTGATATGTCCTGACCTTAGTATTACAAGGTTCTATCTGCCCCAGAAACACATACGTGATAGAACCTTATAATACTAGGTCACAATGTCTTGCTATTATAGCCCAGCAGCTCAATGCTCCAACTCCGTAATTTGAGCTCAGTAATCCTCTGAAGCAGGGATGGCCAGCTCTTGTCCTGGAGGGCACCAGGATGTGCTGGTTTTTGGCTCTGGACTTAATTGACCAATTAAAGCAGTTGATTACACTGTTCATTCACCTCACCTGGTTTCTCTGGTCTTAAGTAGGTGGTGAGAAAGAAAAGCAGTACACCCTGGGGCTCTCAGAACCAAGAAGCAAGGTTAGCTACACCTGCTCTCAAGTAACACTCACATCAATTCCATTCTCCCCTGGGGGCCCATCTGGACCAGGCTCTCCTGGCTCTCCTTTAGCTCCCTGAAATAAGAACAAGAGTGAGGAGCACAGAAACAAACACACACACACACACACACACACACACACACACACAGAAATGCGCATGCACAATCACACAAACACATACGTACATAGATGCACACATACGACACACTGGCACAAGTTCGTTGTTCTTGTACATGCGCACTCACACATACACCCACCTGAGCAGAGGCGCTAAGGCAGAGGTCGGTTATCAGTGAAACATGATGTGAATATGCAAGCAAGAGTGCGAATGAGTAGGAGTGAAATTTCAATTACATGAGTAGCTGGATCTCAACTCCTCACACACAGGCACGCACTGTGCACTGAAAGACTCTCTGTCTTGGAATGGTAGATGATGAGTCATCTATAGAGTTTATGCAGTGGTAAAATTGTAAACGTAACATAACATACTGCAGTGCTGAAAAACAGTGGTTATCTTTCCAGATGAGACATTACTTACTGGAGTTCCAGGAGTTCCTGGGGGCCCCTTGTCTCCCTATTGTAGGACAGAAGAAGAAGAGGAAGAAGAAGAAGAAAAGATAAATGGACACATTTTCATTGTGTGACGCTCCACCGCTTTTCATCCAGATGTGCTTTGAAATGAGAATATTCCCCTGATTCATTCATACAAATGAACTAGTAACATAGTCTTACACATGCAATAGAGTGCAGAAGCTCTCCAGTATCACAAGGGAAATACCTATTGCCACCAAACAGAGTAACAGCAGCAAATCACAAGGTAGTACCAAAAAAGATTCTGATACCGCGGTTGTAACAGAGCACTGGCGCACTACAGCCTCAATACCGTAATATACTGAACACCCTTTAACGTCCAGCAGACAACATTAGCTTAGCAGAAGTGTGCATGTGTGTGTGTTGTGGAATAAAGGGTTACGGCAATATGTATCAGTACCTTGTGAATTTCCTCAAAACAAGCTCCCCCTAAAAGTGGGTTTATGACATACTATCACCACCAAAAAACCCAGCTGTCCCCAGGTAAGCCACATCAGTATTACGGGAAAATACCGCCTAGATTCGCAAGTCTGGCGCCAAATTCATGGTTATCACAGACTCTACAAAATGTAAGTGTGTTTTTGACTAATGCTAAAAAATGAAAAATAGTGCTGTGATACTGTCGCTCACTTGGTTAATTTCAGGCTTTTCAGAGGACACAAATTGTATAAGTTTTTCAAACAATTTCCAGTTCGTGGCACTTAACTTTTCATGGTATCCTTTACCCTGCAAATTTTAGGTTGATTAGTCATTGCCATGTCTTTGAAATAGCAGCTGTCACCTGATTGACAAATAGCAGCCAGATGATTTAAGATTTATTTTGCTCATTGAAAAGACTATTTGATCCTCATACAGAGATGAAATATGCAAAATTAGAACCATTGAGTCAAATGGTTGCAAACAAATATTCAATTTTACATTGTTTTTCTTACTACAGCACCACATATTGGCCAATTGGAATCAAATTTATTGTACCTCTCTATAGCACCACCATCTGGCCAGTCAAAGTAGTTCGCATTAAGACTGCCCTTTTACACAACCGTAACAATAGTACTAAGTTTCATGACTGATGACAGCTAAAGTGAGTATCGGAGCTAAAGAAATTTAATTGGCTGATCTCGGCCATCTTGCTTGAACTATCACTTTGTTTTTATAGGTTTTCATGGCAACCTTCACCATTATGAAGAATGCAAAATTTAAAGTTGCTCGCACAATTGGTTCAAGAGTTATAATCATTTGTTTGCTATAGGGCCACCTACGAACTAATTTAAATCAGATTCGGAGTGATGAAATTGCATGGCCTGTGGATGTGTGATCTCATGTTTGGTGATGATTGGGCATTACTGTAAGGAGTTACAGCTCTATTTATTAATATAGGCCATGCCCTTAAATTTTGTGTGAAATGTTATCACTGCCTTGGAGGAGATAGAAATTAAAGGTTTCACAAACAATTCAAAATAGTGGAAAGTTTGCAAATACAAAAATGGGTGTGGCTTACATGGATTGATTCGTCTTGACCCACAGAATCTAACAAAAAACAATTTTGTTTCTACAAGCTATGGTTTAGAAGTTATTGTCAAGACATATTGCACCTCTCTTTAGCACCACCATATGGCCACTCAAAGTAATTTTAATAAAAATGGCTCTTTTCCACATCCATCACAAGAATATAAAGTTTCATGATGACAGGTGAGAGGTTAAGTGAGTAAAAGGGCTACTGAAATTTGATAGACTGATGTTGGCCATGTTGTTTCATTTATCACTTTGTTCTTATAGATTTTCATACCAACCCTGACTAACGAGAAGCATGCAAAATTTGAAGTTGATCGGACAAATGGTTTAGGAGTCATGACTATTTGTTTGCTATAGCGCCACCTAGGAACGGATTTACACCAACCGAAAAATTCATAATCTGTACATCCATACCTCCCCACCAAATTTCACATTTGGTAGAAGAACATCAAAGTCAACTCAGACACCGACGCGGATGTCAACGCTGACGCAGACGCCAACACCGCCGCATGATCACATAAGCTCCTTTGGTCCGTTGGAGCAAGTGAGCTAAAAATCCCCAGTTTTTTTTTACATAAATGAGAACAGCAATTAATTTGATGCTGAACAAGGGCAGAACCATAAGGGTGGTGTGGCTGAAATTTAAGAGACCGCCTCAGACGCCACCCTAAAATTCTAAACTGTGATTTGATATTAGCAGGGGACAAGCAGAACCATATTGAGCTTCCATATTGTAGCACAGACCTCTCTGGCATAAGACACATTTGCTGCACCGACTGCACAAATGTCTTTAGGAGACTTTATATGGGCATCTAGGGCAGAGTCCAACTGGCAGTCATCGGTACAGGCAATTTCCACGTTGCACACTGCTCAAGTATTTAGAACCCCAATTCCGAAATAGTTGGGAGAAAGTGCAAATTGTGAATAAAATCAAAACGCAATGACTTTCAAATCACACCAGCCAGTATTTTATTCACAATAGAACAGAGATAACACAGCAAGTGTGGAAACTGAGAAATTTTACAATTTTATCCACAAAATGAGCTCATTTCAAATTTTATGGCTGCTACTGGTCTCAAAAAAGTTGGGACAGGGGCCTGTTTACCATGATGTGGCATCCCCTCTTCTTTTTAACACAGAGTGGAGGTGTCTGGGCATTGAGGAGACAAGTTTCCTGAGTTTAGCCATTGGAATTTGATCCCACTCTTGTTTAATTCAGGCTTCCAGCTGCTGGAGAGTTTTGGGTCTCCTTTGACGGACTTTTCGTTTAATTATACACCAAATGTTCTCAATCGGTGAAAGATCAGGACTGCAGGCAGGCCAGTTCAGCACACGGACTCCTACTACGAAGCCGTGCTGTTATAATAGCTGCAGTATGTGGTTTTGTTTTGTCCTGCTGAAATACACAAGGCCTTCCCTGGAATAGATGTCATCTGAAGGGTAGCATATTGCTCTAAAACCTTTATATGCCTTTCAGTATTCATGGTGCTTTTTAAAACATGCAAGTGTCCCACACCATATGCACTAATGCACCCCCATACCATCAGAGATGCTGGCTTTTGAACTAAACGCTGATAACAGGAGGGGTGGTCTTTCTCCTCTTTAGCCCAGAGGACACGACGCCCATGATTTCCAACAAGAATGTCAAATTTGGACTCGTCTGACCACAGGACACTTTGCCACTTTGCTACAGTCCATTTTAAATGAGCCTTGGCCCACAGAACACGGCGGCGCTTCTGGATCATGCTCAACAATGGCTTCCTTTGCATGATAGAGTTTTAGGTGGCATTCATGGATGGCACGGCGGACTGTGTTTACAGACAGTGGTTTCTTTAAGTATTCCTGGGCCCATTTAGTAATGTCAATGACAGAATCATGCTGGTGAGTGATGCAGTGGGGTCTGAGGGCCCAAAGATCACGGGCATCCAGTAAAGGTCTTTTGGCCTTATCCCTTACGCACAGAGATTTTTCCAGTTTCTCTGAATCTTTTGATGATGTTATGCACTGTCCATGATGAGACCTTCAAAGCCTTTGCCATTTGACGTTGAGGAACATTGTTTTTAAAGTATTCCATAATTTTTTTACACAAGTCTTCACAGGTTAGAGAGCCTCTGGCCATCTTTACTTCTGAGAGACTCACCCTCTCTAAGTTATCCTTTTATGGCCAATCATGTTACAAATCTGATGCCAGTAACTTAATTACTTGCTAAATGTTCTTTCAGCTGATTCTCTTATATATTAATTGCTTTTTCAGCCCTTTTTTGCCTGTGTCCCAACTTTTGAGACCTGTTGCAGCCAGAAAATTTGAAATAAACCCATTTTTTGGATAAAAATGTAAAATGTCTCAGTTTCAAGATTTGAAATGTTATCTATGTTCTATTGTAAATAACATATTGGCTCATGTGATCTGAAAGTCATTGCATTTTGATTTTATTCACAATTTACACTTTGTCCCAACTATTTCAGAATTGGGGTTGTACATTCACTAAGGCAAATCAAACTGCATTTGCCACCTTTGTCGTAATTTAGACAGTGCAACCAGCAAAACAGAATGGTTCTGTAGAAGGTGCATGAAACATACATGTAAAAATGTGATAATATAACATAGAACACGTTGAATATCTTTGGAAGACAGAGAAGCAATCTTTATAAATTACAAAACCCAATTCCAATGAAGTTGGGACATTGTGTAAAACGTGAATAAAAACAGAATACAATGATTTGCAAATACTTTTTGACCTATATTCAATTGAGTACACAACAAATATAAGATATTTAATGTTCAAACTGATAGACTTTATTGTTCTTTTGGAAATATTCAATCATTTTGAATTTGATGCCTGCAACACGTTCCAAAAAAGTTGGGACAAGGGCAACAAAAGACTGGGAAAGCTGAGGAATGCTCAAAAAACACCTGTTTGGAACATTCCACAGGTGAACAGGTTAATTGGAAACAGGTGAGTGTCATGATTAGGCATAAAAGGAGTATCCCCGAAAGGCCCAGTCGTTCACAAGCAAGGATGGGGCGCGGTTCACCATTTTGTGAGCAACTGCGTGAGGAAATAGTCCAACAGTTTAAGACCAACATTTCTCAACATGCAATTGCAAGGAATTTCGGGATTTCATCTCCTACAGTCCATAATATCATCAAAAGATTCGAAGAATCCGGAGAAATCTCTACATGTAAGAGGCAAGGCCGAAAACCGACATTGAAAGCCCATGACTGTCGGTCCCTCAGGCGGCACTGCATTAAAAACCGACATCATTCTTTAAAGGATATTACCATGTGGGCTCAGGAACACTTTGGACAACTATTGTCAGTTAACATAGTTCATCGTTACATCTACAAGTGCAAGTTAAAACTCTACCATGCAAAGCGAAAGCCATATATCAACAACACCCAGAAATGCCCCCGGCTTCTCTGGGCCTGAGCTCATCTGAGATAGACTGACACAAAGTGGAAAAGTGTGCTGTGGTCTTACGCGTCCACACTTCAAATTGTCTTTGGAAATCATGGAAATTGTGTCCTCTGGGCTAAAGAGGAAAAGGACCATCCAGATTGTTATCAGTGCAAAGTTCAAAAACCAGCATCTGTGATGGTATGGGGATGTGTTAGTGCCCATGGCATGGGTAACTTGCACACTAATGCTGAAAGGTACAAACAGGTTTTGGGGCAACATATGCTGCCATCCTAGTGACGTCTTTTTCAGAGACATCCCCCCTTATTTCAGCAAGACAATGCCAAGCTACATTCTGAATGCGTTACAGCAGCGTGGCTTCATAGTAAAAGAGTGCGGGTAATAGACAGGCCTGCCTGCAGTCCAGACCTGTCTCCCATTGAAAATGTGTGGCGCATTATGAGCACAAAATACGACAACGGAGACCCTGGACTGTTGAGCAACGGAAGTCGTGCATCAAGCAAGAATGGGAAAGAATTCCACCTACAAAGCTTCTACAATTTGTGTCCTCAGTTCCCAAACACTTATTGAGTGTTGTTAAAAGGAAAGGTGATGTAATATAGTGGTAAACATGCCCCTGTCCCAGCTTTTTTGGAACTTGTTGCAGGCATTAAATTGAAAATGAGTGAATATAGTGTACTCAATTGAATATAGGCCGAAAAAGATTTGCAAATCATTGTATTCTGTTTTTATTCACGTTTTACACAACGTCACAACTTCATTGGAATTGGGGTTTGTAGGTTATCAGTGTTCAGTGTCAAACCAATGAACGTGAGTCTATATGGTTCACGACACTACTGCAGCTGCCTTTGTGGAGCTGCACTCAGTTGTGACTCCAACTTGATCTCGAGAGAGTTCAGAGACGGATGTGATCATCACATGAACGTCATGCAGCCAGATGTCTGAGGCAATCCGACAATGCAGCTTACAGCCATTTCCCATCATGCACCTCAAGTTACCCAAAATCCAAAAAAAACTAAGTCATCTGAAGTTGCCGCATCTGCCAAAGAAACCTATTGACCAAAGCCTGAACCTGTCCCTGCCCCTTCCTTAATACTAAACCAATGTAACTTAACCTGAATGTTTCTCATGTCTTGCCCCTGAGCCGTGACGTGCCTTGGAGAAACCTCATGTGCAGGATAGGCACTTTATTTGCATCTACATGATGTGGAATGAGCAGCAGAAAGACAACAAACAGGTAAGAAACAGCGCTAACAATACCCCCTTTTATATCATGCTTGCAGCACACAGTATTTCAAAACTTTAGCTCACAATGGTCAATTGATGAAGCAGGAATGTGACGTGTGCAACTAATATCATCACCAGCTTCAATCTATCGCAGGGTTGAGATGCTGCTCCGAACACAGAAACATAAGAAAACAGGTCTTTAACCTGGCTCCCTCCACCCTTTGCAACATGGACCTAGGTGAAAATGACTTGTGTGTGTGTGTATTTGTGTGTGTGTGTGTGCGCGCGCGCATGTGCACATGTGGCTACAATAAAAGCCAGTTACCCTGAAGGCCAGTATACAAATAAGATTTTCAATGAGAGGAGACTGTTTTTCAAGAGTGTAGTAGCCTGATCTCGGATAGTAGCAAGCTGGCCAATGTCGTGTCTCAGTTTTTCAGCATGTCGAATCCACTGGGTTGAGTTTTAGATGTAACTGCAGACCACACCAGCTTCTCTGCCTCTGAAGTTCATTTCACCTCCTGGCACTCCTTTTATTTTATTTTGGACTGATCTTTGCTAATATATCTTTGTCACACAGACAGCAACATTGGTGGCAGGTGGCATGTTTTCAGTACTGCTGTTCCGAGTTGCAGCTCGTTGCATTTGATATAAACTAGGCTACTTGTTTTGGAATTTTTCTGGCAAGGAGTTGCCATTGTGAGGGGTTTCAGCACAAATCTTTATGTAAACTGGTCTTTATAGTGACTTCTCCCACATAAAAGATCTGATTTGGCACCAAACGACAAACTTTTGCAGTTCTGTGAAAGCCGTTTTCCCACGCTCAGACTGGTTAAGGCCCACCTGAGATCTGCCATGGATGATGATAGACTGAGCAATCTGGGTGTCTTAAGTGTGGAGTCTAGACAAGCGAAGTCCCTGGACTTTGTGAATCGTTTTGCTACGAACCACAATAATCGCAAAATACAGCTGTTGTAAGCTGAATGTGCGACAAAGTCATGCTATATGTATAAGTTGCAGACAGTAGGATTGTAAAAGGGAACATTACTGAGTTTGTGCATTAGTTTGAGACTGGTGGATTCAAAAGAAAATACACTATTGCCTGTGTAATAAGTACAATGCCTGCATTATAGAGTTTTTGCGATTATATAATTTGTGTTCTGACAAAGGATAATAAGTGAAGTTTATTTTTTCAGTGTTTAGCTTACAAGGGCCAGGTCAAAGGGTATTTGAAACGTGCCTCAAATTTAAAAGTTGATCCACTTAGACCTATATAAATAAAAATAATGCATCAAAATAAAAAATAAATAAAACATGTGCACAATAGTGGCCTTTCATGGAATGATTGGAATGCCCATTTATCCCCAATGTTGGAGGAAACAAGAGTTGCTATGTGCAAAATGACAGTTGCTATGTGTTGTTCCATGAAATATTGATAATTACTCTCTAGTTTGACACATTTATATATTCATTTAATAGCGATTTATGTGCCATCCCAAAATGACGACTGGTCCCATCCGGGCCACCCTAATAAATTTTGCCTTGCTCTGCCACTGATGGTGCATTCACATTTAATCAGAATATCAACTTATGAGTCCTTTCAAATAGTACCGAGGAGTGCATTGCTCATTCCCAATTCAGAGAGTCAATATGCATCAGCAGCATCAAATTACCGCCATACAGAATTTTAAAAGGGATCAAGATGTCTCAACCTGGAGACCAGTTCCTGAGAGAACTGCGGGGTACAGAGCTCTTTTTGTGCTTCGATGTTTTCATTGCGCGCGCCCTCTAGTGGTATGATTGCCATATACCATCAGTACACAATGTGCGTCTTTGTCCCTCGCTATGCGACTCTTGCATGGAATGACTGTGATACTCACATCAATGCCATCGGATCCAGGTATGCCGGAGGCGCCGGGTGGGCCAGGGGGGCCTGGAGGACCGACCGGACCCAGGCCTCCTGGTGGACCGCTCTGAAATAAAATTTCAATAAATTTTGCTTTAATACTAGTAAAGCTATTTCAGAAATTCTTGATTCACAAGGTCTCTCGTAAGAGCCCGCATGTGAATTGAATTATTGCCAAACTAAAAAGTTTTTAGGGAGGAAAAAATGATAAAAACATAAAAACTGCAGGAAAAACAGCAAGCATTTTAATTAACAAGGTAATGATTTTCAATTGTTTGCTGAGCGGTACCACTAGTAAAACATCCCATGGACTCAAAGATTTAGATGTCACTCACCACTTCCTTCTTTAAAGTCTTATTCAATGTATGATGAAACATTTATGATAATCTTCATAATGTATAATGTACCAAAATAAGTTCAAGGAAATTGAAAGGCACTACTCAAACACAAATTCCAAACGAAACATTCAAAACTCAATTGTAAAAGGGTAAAAATGCACATTTGTTTCTTCAAGCATGCTTTAAATATTATAAGTATTGCAAAACAGAGGTGTCGGTAGCAGCAGACAGGGCAAATCCTGAAACAGATTCACATAGAAGTTCTATTTGTGTTTATTTATCCACACCTGCTGCAATATTCACCTAAAAACAAAAAGTATAAATTCATATTCAATAAAGTGGTAAAACTGCTAGAGAATCCAAAATTCAACATTTGGAGGGAAAAGGCATGGAACTACATTTGTTTTCCAGAGGCTATTGATCTTTTGTTATGTAAATAATTCAAGCAGTGGTTTAGGTTAGGCCAGTGATGTTGACCGGGGTCTTCCTTTACTGATAAAATGTCTTGAAAATGTTAATTAACAAGCCATTTCTGTAATATCAAAGTAGGCAGGAGACCAGAAAGGAGCAGGATTCTCTACTTTGGAATATGATGCAATTTTGACAAAAAACAAACATAGACAACAGAAAGACACAGCTCTTCATGGTTGCCAATTTTACATCACAAAATGATTTGAATACATGTGCCTTTAATTAAAACTAGAATCTGCGCTTTTGTCTTGACGTAGCAGCTCACAATCTAACAAAACACACACTCTGTGTTTGCACATCAGACCCTGAGAATGCTGAAAGCAAACATTGCACTCTTGCTCTATTTGTTACCTCCTTACAAATTCAACCAGCAATTTCCTTCAGATTAGTGTATTGTACTTAATAGAGGTTAACCCATTTCTCAACCTTCATTGCAGCACAGCACAGAATGTGCAACACCTTTAATTCTGAATTTAGGCAGAGCAGGCTGTAATCAAAACTCCCTGATTGCAAGGGAGGAAGGGCAGAATTCATGGGGCACAATGCATCAGACTCCCTTACATTCAAAAATCCAATCCCAGCGAACAATGTTTCCGCACACCAGTCCATCTCTTGGTCACCCTGACCAACGCCACTTGTAACCTTTGAATTGTACCTTTCCACAACGGCTCAAACTTCAGACTACACCTCACATACCTCAAACAGACCACAAACCCTCAATGAGGTAAGCACCTCAACCTATTGAGCCCCCTGTATGTGTCCTCCACACCATCTTCATGTCCCCACACACAGGCTCCAGTCCCACGCCTCACTCACCACTTGGGCCAGCGTCAGGCACAGCATCGGCAGAAGGACTAAGCCCCTGAGTATCCCACAGTGTCCAGCCATGACTGCGGGCCAAACAGTCTCCAAACTCCACGCCGCTGCTCTCCTCGCCTGGCCGCTGAGCTGGGACAGAAGGATTTGGGGTACTGAGGCACGCTATCCGAAAAAAGCAGGGGTGAGGTGACGGGATGAAAGTGTAACCCAGCCCAACAGCCAGCCCCTGAGAACACAGGGAGCTCTCAGATCCCGGCACTGGGGACCGGACACACCGAAGGAGCTCCCACCAGCACAGGGGGGAGGGGCCACCCCAACTGCCTCATGAATATCCCCTGGAAACAGGTTCTGAAGAAAATCATTGGACCGTAGCAATGAATCTGCCCCGCCTATATGTGATTCTATGATCAACATACCGCATTTCAATTCGAGGCCTATACTGTGTAGAATTCTGGGACTTCAGCACCCTGAGAATTTGACTTCCATATCAAACAGCATGGCTGGCACCAGTTCAAATTTCGACTTTGATTATCATGTTGTTGCATCCAGAATAAGATTTCCTGCAGTCAAGTTAAAAATTTAATTTGACTGCTCAATAAAGTGACAAGCCAATCTAATCTTTTGAATTGCTTTGAACACAATCCAAATCATATAAAAAGAAATTTAATTCAATGTGTTGATAACATAAAAAGCTAATGGTCTGTGCAGTTTTTTTTTTCTAACATTGATGAAAGACTTAATGAAAACTGAAGTTCTTGCACCACTCAACGCCAGAATTACATCTGACTCCCACCAGTTCACACTGTGGTGTGTCAGTTTGCTCAGTTCGCAGGGGGAACCAGGAATGTGAAAAAACTGCTGTCTGTATGTCAGCTTGATGCAAATATTCAGCACAGACTTCTGCAGTGATCATACAGAGTGTTACATTTATCACCATAATCACGCAAAATGGTAATATCCAGGTTATCATGGTTGTTCTGTACAGATCTAGCCAATCATTCATGATCTTGCTGCATAAGTAAACTATTTAGAGCCAGTATGGTAGAATGTTTTGCATTTCTGGAGAGTTACAGAAGCTGGCATGTGTGTAATTCTGCTTCATAACAAGCTAGTTTCATGGCCAAACTGGGCAAAACTTGAGCACATCTCCAAACAAGAGGCAAAAGCTTACTGGTTGGGTTTTAAAGTCAAGGGTGTTTGATACTGGAAAACACAAACAAAGCGAGGACAGCTCTGAGGTGGGGCTGGGCGATACGTTACAAAATTTATATCACAATGTATTTATACAGTCATGATGGTGTAAGCTGGTATTATTTTCACCTTCTGAGTATCTGTGTGTCGTTATGGGAAAATACATTCCTGGAGAGCCCTATTGTCTTAGGAACAACAACCGAGGAGGTTTTAAGTACTTCGGTGGTTACATGTCAGTTAATCAAAGGGCAGATTTTGTCGACGCAACAGCATCACAACCTTACAAGATACAGATATGAAACTTAACTGGTCTGTTGTAGTTGAAATCAAAATGAGGGCTGAGTTAGAAGGTGAGTACAGTCTGAGCAAGGGCAGCGGAGGTAGGGGGGAAGGAAGCATAGCTGGTGTGACCCCATTGCAAGATAACCCCTTATTAGAATTTTTAATAACAATATAAAGTGTATTGCAGTATACAAAATGGTCATATAGAAAATACAAATGAAATAAAAAGAGTGTTTTGAAAAGTCCTATCACCCTCTACTATATGACACTCTTCAACAACACATAATTTGATGCCTTATTTTGTGCATTGAATTGTCTATTGAAAAAAGTTAGCACTGCTGCCTCACAGTAAGAGGGCCATGGATTCAAATCTGGCCTGGGGCCTTTCCGTGTGGAGTTTGCATGTTCTCCCCATGTTCACGTGGGCTTCCTCCGGTACACGGTTGCCTCCCACAGTCCAAAGACATGCATTTCAGACTAATTGGAGACTCAAAAAATTGCCCATTGGTATGAGTGTGTGAGTGAATGGTGTGGTAACGGTGTGTACACCCTGCGATAGATTGGTGAGCTTTCGAGGGTGGGTCCCTCCCTTTCGCCCATAGTCAGCTGGGATAGGCTCCAGCTCAAATGCGACCCTAGTGAGGAAGAAACCGTATAGATATTGGATGGATTGAAGATGGAATAATAAGGTGGTGTGAGACATGTGATGTTCAAAAGGCTGAGCCAGTTGTGTAGTTTTTTTTTATCTTGGTTGTGTACTGATTTTTAAGTGTCCTTTTTTGTGTTGTGCAGTGTTGTTTTTGACCAGCAAACCAAGTGCCCTCTGGGATCATAAAAAAGTTGAAGTGAAGTGAAGTGAAGGAGACCCCAAAAAAGGCCAGGTCCCTAAAAGCTAAGATGGGTTGCGGCTCACCAATTTGCCCACAGATATGCAAGCTTACAGTCCATCACTTTCAGAGCAACATTCGTCAAAGGCATTTCACCCAATACAATGTGTAATGTAGTGAAAATATGGAGGGAATCTGGGTGCGCAAAGGGCAACCACTTCTGAACACGAGTTCTCCGCTCCCTCAAAATTCACTGTCTTGAGATAGCTGTCATGCAGCTGTAATGTGGTAAAAAGCCACTAGATGGCAGTATTGACTTTTTTTTGTTAAGTAGTCTGGAACTAGGTTTGGGGCATGTCCTGGGCATGCCTCAGAGGGGGCTGGAAAAGAGTATATAAGGAGAAAAATTGAGAGAGTGGAAGAGTAGTTGGAGAAATTGCAAGGAGAAATTGTGGAAGGATACATTTGACCAGACCTGTCACTCTTTTCAAGACCTGTGAAGCTTTTTGTGGATTTTTGCCTGTGTTGGAGCATTTTCCTGTCCCAGGACATCGCAACACAGCAGCCCATCTCAATTATCAGGGGACTGTAAATATCTCATTTTTTTATATTTCAATCTTGGTCAGTAGGGTAGAGTTTAGATTAGTTCTAAGTTTTTGTTTAATTAAATCTGTTGAAGTTTAAGAATTTTGTCTGTCATCCCTTGCTGTCCGTGACGTCATAACAAATTGACGCCATAATAAATTGGGGCCATAACAAATTGGGGGCTCGGGTCCGGGATCGACCATTTTGTGAGTCATTTATTGAAAATCTAAAATTTCAAATTGTGAAATTTTTTTTTAAAATTTTGCTAGATATATATTGACAGATCAACAGCAATGGATGATTTCTTGGCATCACCAACCGTAGAGGTTTTGAAGTCTTTTAAAAAGACAGAACTGCTAGAAATATGCAGACAGAGCTGACAAATGTAAAACCAGCCATGCGAAAAGCAAGACTGGCTAGAGAGATTGTTGAATATTACATTGATGAAAATGTGTTTGCACCGGGAGATCTGGAACAGTTTCCAGTGGAAAATCCAAATGTAGAAATGGAACTTAAATTAAAAATGCTGGAGATTGAGAAAGAGGAAAGAGCAGAAAGAGAGAGACAGAGACAGAGAGATTTCGATTTAGAAAAATTAGACAGGGAAGAAAGGCTCCAAATGGAGCCACTAAAAATTAAAATGGAAGCCGAAAACAAATTTTGTGCTAGCCAGGAGGTAAAGCTGGTGCCTCCATTCTCGGAGAAGGAGGTTGATAAGTATTTACAGTGCTTCGAGAAGGTAGCTAAGAGTTGTCAGTGGCCAAAGGAACACTGGCCTCTGATGTTGCAAACTGTCCTCAAGGGTAAAGCTCAACAAGCCTATTCGGCTTAGTCTGCAGATGATTCCTCTGATTATGAGGTTGTCAAAAAAGTTATTTTGACAGCTTATGAGTTGGTTCCAGAGGCTTACCGACAGAAATTCAGAGGTCTGAAAAAATCTGACAATCAGACTTATGTGGAATTTGCTAACGAGAAGAAGGTTTGCTTTGAGCGCTGGTGTACTTCTATGGAGGTCAAGGATGATTTCAACTTACTAAAAGAGATGGTGTTAGTTGAAGAATTCAAGAACTGTGTCAAGGATGATATTAAGACCTACCTTAATGAGAAGCAAGCACTGAATTTGCAATCAGCTGCCAAGTTTGCAGACGAATATGTTCTCACACATAAGTCCAAATTTCAGTCTAGCAGTAAAAATAGATGGTCCCAATTTCAGAAGAAAGGTAACGGTGATACCCAAGATTCCTCACCCAAAGACAAATCTGGTGATGGTGCTCAGAAATCCAGTCAAAGGTCTGATCAAAGTGTGAAAGCTGACAGTGACAAAAGTGGTCTAGTTTGCAATTATTGCAAGAAATCTGGTCATGTTACAACTAACTGTTGGTTCCTTAAAGCTAAGAAAGAAAAAGAAAGGGATACCAAACCCAATGCCTTTGTGAAGACAAGGTTAGAAACCCCTCTAGTAGATGACCGATCTGCAAAATTGCCTGCTCCTTGTGAGGCTAAGAAGCCTGATACTGCTGACTTTGTGAGGGAGGAATTTCTTCCATTTGTGTCAGAGGGATTTGTGGCTCTGAATGAGCATTCTCCTCCTGTACCCATATATATCCTAAGGGATACCGGAGCTTCTCAGTCACTTTTGTTGATGGACTCCTTGGAGTTACGTGATGAGACTGCTTCTGGGGATTTCATACTTGTACAAGGTATTGAAGGGAGGACTGTATCTGTACCCCTGCGCTCTGTATTCTTGAAGTCAGATTTAGTTACAGGACAGGTAAAGGTGGGACTTATGTCAAGTCTACCTATCAAGGGTGTTTCTCTGTTGCTAGGCAATGACCTGGCTGGGGGCAATGTAGTTCCCCCTGTTCATCTTACTTCACAGCCAAGCACTGAAGATGGCGATGAAGACCCATCTCTGTATCTTTCCTGTGCAGTGACTCGTGCTATGGCCAAGAAGGCTCAAGAAGAAGATGATGTGGTGCCGTCCAGCACATTGAATAGTCATGACTCAGGTGGTTCGCCTCATGACTCTGTTCAGCCTACTATGGTTTCTCCGTTTGAGGACTTATCAGACACTTTTATCAGTTCTCTATTCAGCCAGCCAGATGGGTCTGGTGATTCTGATGTGTCTGGAGACTTGTCTCTGTCCAGAAAGTAGTCGATTCAGGAGCAAACCAATGATCCTGAAATTTGTGTACTAAAGAAGAGAGCCCTTCCTGATGAAGAAATAGACGCAGTTCCACTTGGGTATTATCTCAAGGATGGAGTGTTGATCGAAGTGGCGCCCTCCTGATATCCCTGCCAATGCAGATTGGGCAGCGGTCAAGCAAATTGTTGTTCCGAAGGTCTACAGGAATGAGATCTTAACAATGGCTCATAGTTTGCCTTTAGGAGGTCATCTTGGTGTTAACAAGACTGTTGACAAGATCATGAAACACTTCTTCTGGCCTGGACTTCGGAAAGATGTTTCCAACTTTTGCAAAACCTGTCACACTTGTCAGGTAGTTGGAAAACACCAGTTAGACCCACCTGTAGCTCCATTGCAGCCTATCCCAGCATTTGGGGAGCCCTTCTCCAAGGTCATCGTTGATTGTGTTGGTCCATTACCCAAGACTAGATCTGGAAATCAGTACTTGTTGACAATCATGTGTGCATCTACCAGATTCCCTGAAGCCATACCTCTACGCAACATCAAGGCAACTGCAGTCTCGAAGGCTTTGATAAAGTTCTTCACGTTGTTTGGTCTTCCCAGGGAAATTCAGTCAGATCAAGGTAGCAATTTCACTTCCGGATTGTTTCAGCAGGTTGTGTATGAACTAGGTGCAAAGCAGATTCTTTCCAGTGCCTATCATCCAGAGAGTCAGGGTGCCTTAGAGCGGTTTCATTCCACTCTCAAGACAATGATGAGGACTTATTGTTATGACCATGAGAAAGACTGGGATGAAGGTGTTCATTTGCTGTTGCTTGCAGCTAGGGAAGCAGTGCAGGAGTCTACTGGATTCAGTCCGTTTGAGCTAGTGTTTGGCCATGAAGTGAGAGGACCTTTGCTATTGTTGAGTGAACAATGGCAAGAGAAAGAGCCGCATATCAGTCTGTTAGACTATGTTAGCAAGTTCAAAGAAAGACTGCGTGCAGCTTGTGACCTAGCCAAAGAGAACTTGAAATCAAGTCAGGGAAAAATGAAAACTTGGTATGTTCATAAGGCTAGAAGCCGTGAGTTTAAACCAGGAGACAAGGTCCTTGTGTTGTTTCCCTTGCAGTCCAATCCATTGCAGGCTAGATTTCATGGTCCTTATGAAATTCTGACAAAACTCAATGATCTCAATTACATTGTGAAGACTCCAGATAGGAGAGAGCCAAAACAGTTGTGTCACATTAACATGCTGAAGCCTTATCATGATAGGAATGCTAGGGTTGCAGCTGTCACTTCAGATCCTCCTATGGCGAGACTTGTGAAGATGAGGGGAGTTTCAAGATGATGAACCTAGAATTAAAGCTGAAGTTCTTTCATGTAAATTGTCAAATTCTGAAGTGTTGCAAAATCTTGATGTAAAACTCCAGCACTTAGAACCCTCACAGAAAGATCAGTTTGAGAGGTTGATCAAGAAATATAAAGATCTATTTCCTGATGTTCCAAAGAGAGTTTCTATAGCCTCTCATGATGTAAACATTGGTGATGCCAAACCAATAAAACAGCATCCATACCGGATGAATCCTGAAAAGAGAAAGATTGCTGAGAAAGAGGTTGAGTACATGTTAGAACATGATATTATCAGACCCTCTAACTCAGATTGGAGTTCACCCTGTGTTCTAGTTCCAAAACCTGATGGAAGTACTAGATTCTGTACAGATTATCGCAAAGTCAATGCCGTAACTAGAACTGATGTGTTTCCAATACCTAGGATTGATGATTATATCGATAGAGTAGGGCAAGCAAAGTTTCTGACCAAGATTGATTTATTGAAGGGTTATTGGTGTGTGCCTTTAACTGAGAGGGCCAAGAGCATCTCTGCTTTTGCCACACCATCTGGGTTATACCAGTATGAAGTCCAACCCTTTGGCATGAAAAATGCCCCAGCCACGTTCCAAAGGATGATACAGTCTACAATCGCCGGATTGCCACACAAGGGTGCTTACATCGACGACCTGATCACATGGAGTGACTCCTGGGAAGAACATCTGAAAGATGTAGAGACGTTGTTCCAGCGCTTGACCCAGGCTAACCTGACTGTTAACCTGAACAAGAGTGACTTTAGTTGTGCTACTGTCACGTATCTTGGCTACGTCATAGGTCAGGGTAAGGTGGCACCCATAAATGCTAAAGTCCAAGCCATCATGGACTTTCCAGTTCCTGACAACAAAAAAGCTTTGCGCCGCTTCCTTGGAATGATCAGGTACTACCGCAAGTTCTGCAAGAACTTTGCTGAGATTGCTCTCAGTCTCACCAACCAACTGAAGAAAGGCGTAAAGTTCACTTGGGATGAAGCATGCCAAAGAGCCTTCAATCGCCTGAAGTCTCTGCTATGTCACTTCCCGTGCTCAAATCTCCTGACTTCAACAAACCGTTCTCCATGGCGGTCGATGCTAGCGACCAAGCTTGTGGATCTGTGCTCCTACAGAGAAGTGACTCTGATGACATTGAGCATCCCGTGGCATACTTCTCCAGGAAGTTCAATCGCCACCAAAAGAACTATTCCACAATTGAGAAGGAGCTGTTGGCTCTGGTTCTATCCTTACAACACTTTGAGGTTTATGTTTGTACAGGGCAAAAGCCAATGATTGTATATACTGACCACAATCCGTTAATGTTTTTGAGTAAGATGAAAAACAAGAATCGGAGATTGTTGAATTGGAGTTTGATTTTACAGGAGTTTGACTTGGAAATTAAGCATGTAAAGGGTACTGACAATGTAATTGCTGATTGCTTATCCCGCATTTGAGTATGTGTATATATATCACATGTGCTTATTAGCATATTGTATTATATGTATATATATACAAGTGTCTACTTAACCATTTTTGTATTGAAAAGAAAAATTTTGCCTTTATGAGTCAAAATTTTTCCCTTTTGGAATGGAGGTGTAATGTGGTAAAAAGCCACTAGATGGCAGTATTGACTTTTTTTGGTTAAGCAGTCTGGAACTAGGTTTGGGGCATGTCCTGGGCATGCCTCAGAGGGGGCTGGAAAAGAGTATATAAGGAGAAAAATTAAGAGGGTAGTTGTAGTTGGAGAAATTGCAAGGAGAAATTGTGGAAGGATACATTTGACCAGACCTGTCACTCTTTTCAAGACCTGTGAAGCTTTTTGTGGATTTTTGCCTGTGTTGGAGCATTTTCCTGTCCCAGGACATCGCAACACAGCAGCCCATCTCAATTACCAGGGGACTGTAAATATCTCATTTTTTTATATTTCAATCTTGGTCAGTAGGGTAGAGTGTAGATTAGTTCTAAGTGTTTGTTTAATTAAATCTGTTGAAGTTTAAGAATTTTGTCTGTCATCCCTTGCTGTCCGTGATGTCATAACAAATTGACGCCATAACAAATTGGGGCCATAACACAGCAATCATGGATATCATGACATAGGCTCAGAAAAACTTTGGTAAACCTCTGTCAGTCAACACCATTCCCTGCTGCATCCACAGAAGCAAGTTAAAGCTTACTATGCAAAGCCAAAGTCATACATCAACATTGTCCAAAAGTGCCATCAACTTCTCTGTGCTGTGTGTTATCTGAGATGAACAACAATGCAATGGCAGTATATTTTGTTTTCCAAAGAATCAACATTTACACTGGTTTTCGGAACAAACAGCCACCATGTTCTCTGGACCAGAAATGCTAAGGACAAACCAAACTTTTATGAATGTCAGGTCCAAAAGCCAGGGTTTGTCATGGTATGGGGGTGTGTCAGTTCACAAGGCATGTGCAACTTACACATTTTTCAGGGTATCATTAATGTTTAATATTAAGATATACTGGTACACTGAAGCAACATACATACAGTGCTGTGAAAAAGTATTTGCCCCCTTCATGATTTTTTTTTTTGCACATTTGTCACACTTAAACGTTTCAGATCAAACAAATTTTAATACTAGACAAAGACAACCTGAGTAAATACAAAATGCAGTTTTTAAATGATGATTTCATTTATTAAGGGGAAAAAAGCTATCCAAACCTACCTGGCCCTATGTGTAAAAGTAATTGCCCCCTTCGTTAAATCATGAATTAACTGTGATCAACCACATTTTTTTATTTCAATTTCATTAGCCACACCCAGGCCTGATTAGTGCCTGACCTGTTGAATCAAGAAATCACTTAAATGGAACCTGTATGACAAAGTGAAGTAGGCTAAAAGATCTCAAAAAGCAACACATCATGCCGCAATCTAAAGAAATTCAAGGACAGATGAGAAACAATGTCATTGTCATTTATCAGTCTGGAAAGGGTTACAAAGACATTTATAAGGCTTTGGAACTCCAGCGAACCACAGTGAGAGCCATTATCCACAAAGGGAGAAAACTTGGAACAGTGGTGAACCTTCCCAGGAGTGGCCAGCCTACCAAAATTACTCCAAGAGCGCATTGACAACTCATCCATGAGGTCACAAAAGAATCCAGAACAACATCTAAAGAACCGCGGGCCTCACTTGCCTCAGTTAAAGTCAGTGGTCATGATTCAACAATAAGAAAGAGACTGGGCAAAAATGGCATCCATGGGAGAGTTCCAAGGCGAAAACCACTGCTGACCAAAAAGAACAGGAAGGCTCGTCTCACCTTTGCTAAAAAACATCTTCATGATCCCCAAGACTTTTGGGGAAATATTCTATATAAATATAAATATTATGGACTGACGAGCCAAAAGTTGAACTTTTGAGAGGTGTGTGTCCCGTTACATCTGGCATAAAAATAACACAGCATTTCATAAAAAGAACATCTTACCAACAGTCCAACATGGTGGTGGTAGTGTGATGGTTTAGGGCTGCTTTACTGCTTCAGGACCTTGACAACTTGCCATAATTGATGGAACCATGAATTCTGCTCTCTACCAGAAAATCCTGAAGGAGAATGTCCGACCATCAGTTCATGACCTCAAGCTCAAGCGCACCTGGGTTATGCTGCAGGACCATGATCCAAAACACACCAGCAAGTCCACCTCTGAATGGCTTAAATAAAACAAACTGAAGGTTTTGGAGTGGCCTAGTCAAAGTCCGGACTTAAATCCGATTGAGATGCTGTGGCATGACCTTAAGCAGGCCAAAACCCTCCAATGTGGCAGAATTAAAATAATTCTGCAAAGAAGAGTGGGTCAAAATTCCTCCACAGTGATGTGAAAGACTCATTCCCAGATATCACAAATGCTTGATTGCAGTTGTTGTCGCCGAGGGTGGCACAATCAGTTATTAGGTTTAGGGGGCAGTTACTTTTTCACATAGGGCCAGGTAGGTTTGGATAGCTTTTTTCCCTTCATAAATAAAATCATCATTTAAAAACTGCATTTTTTATTTACTCGGGTTATCTTTGTATAATATTAAAATTTGTTTGATCTGAACAATTTAACGTATGACTAATATACAAAAAAATAAAAAATCAAGAAGGCGGCAAATATTTTTTCACAGCACTGTATACCGCCATCTACATATGACATCCTGTGTTCCAGAGGTGTACCTGTATATTCCAGGGAAAAAATGGCACATCGCCCTTCGCACAAATTGCAAGTGCACGGCTGCATAAGTAAAGAGTGTGGGTGCAAGATTGGCCAGCATGTAGTCTTAATCAATCTGACTATGAATGTATACTGCATTATGAATCAAAATAAATGGCAACAAAGGTCCCATGTGAATACACAGCTGAGGACCTGCATAATGAAAGAATGGGAGAAAATTTCATTTGCTAGACTTGACCAGCTGGTGTCTTCAGTGCCCAAACGCTTCATGAGTGTGATCAAAAGACATGGTGATCTTACACCAGAGGTGGGCAAAAGGGCCATATTTGTTCCTGGTTTTCATGCCAACTTCTGGCCTTTAATGACTTAATTAGCTTAATTGGCCAAACCATTTATGATATCATACATTTTAGGTGGATTTCTTAAACTTATGTAAACATAAGTACACTCATGTTTGCTCGTAGAACCAGTTAGTTAATTTAGTCTTGATAATTGGTGGAAACACACACACACACACACACACACACACACACATACATACACACATGCTGGCCCTCCTGGAGAGGAGTTCAGGAATTGTCCACCCTGTGGTACGCAGTGGTAAACAATTACAGTAACTGTGCCAACTTTTTTGGCTTCTGTTGCAGTCATCACACAATATAGTTTCAATATACAATTAATTGCATGTGTTAGACCATGAAATAATGTGTTATTTTTATGTTTTCAATGTAATATATAGGGTGAATGGACTTTTCAAAACACTGCTTTTTGATTTTATTTGCATTTATAACAATGAGCCTACTTTTTAAGAATTGGGGTGGTAGATAGTTTGCCTCAGCAACTCCAATTCTGAAAAAAGTAGGCTCATAGTTCTGAAAAGTCAAAAAAATAGTGCCATGGGCACTGCAGCTCTCTTGGTATATTTCTGGCTGTAGTGTTATGTAAGCTCACAAGTGGTAGTATTTTTATGCTTGGGTCCAAAATTGGGATAATGAAGATAAGTTTTGTCATTTGTGTAGAAAAAAAAAAAAAAAAAAAACAAATATAACCTCTGACAGTAATTACGGTTTCCAAGCAACATGAGGTAATCATCAGTTTTGAAGCAGTGAGAACACAAATTGAATACGTTTTTCAAACAATTTCCAGTTCATGACCCATAACTGAGCATGGTACACTTCGCCCTGCAAATTTCAGGTTGATTGGTCACTGCCATGTCTTTGAAATAGCAGCTGCTACCTGATTGACAAATAGCAGCCAGATAATTAAAGATGTATTTTGCTTATTGGAAAGACTATTTGATCCTCATACAGAGATCAAATATGCAAAATTGAAACCATTGAGTCAAATGGTTGAAAACAAATATGCAATTTTACAAACCCCAATTCCAGTGTAGTTGGGACAAACGTGAATAAAAAGAGAATACAATGATTTGCAAATCCTTCTCGACCTATATTCAATTGAGTACACTACAAGGACAAGATATTTAATGTTCAAACTGATAAACTCTATTTTTTTTTTTTTTGGAAACATTCACTCATTTTGAATTTGATGCCTGCAACACCAAAGTTGATGAGCTAAAGTGAGCTAAAAATGAAATTTTTAGGGATGTTTCAGAGGAGTCTGAGTGCAGGAGTGACATCAGTGAGGAATGTAAGATGGTTTGCCAACTGCCAAAAAAGATCATAGAAGAAGAGATCCTGTATTCTTCTTCTTCTTTGAAGCTTATTGGTTATTGGCAATCTGTGATGGTTCTGCCCTGCAGTCCCTCCCCCCTCCTGCTGTCTGCACCTCCACTTCAATGAGCCACACCTGTTGCTCGTTGAGGTGGAGGTGCAGTGAAGAGTATTTAAGAGCTGCACTGCATTCTGATGCCTGAGCCCTGTTATTGTTGTTTTTGCCGCTGCTCCCCTCAGTTTTATATTGTGTGTTTTCCTGTTTTTTTTTATTAAACATTTCATGCCTGTGCGTGTGGGTCCCTCATCCACCTTTTGGGTTCATGGTCCCAGTGCCCGCCGGTTTGCTGTCTACAGCCGGCGGGACCAAACCATGACACAATCGGCTTACATTCTTCTTATCCCAAGGCTGGAGCTCTAAAATTACGCTTTAAAGGTTCAAATTTCCATAGAAAAGTCCTAAATATAAAAAGCATAATGCCTGAGTGACCAAAATATATAAATATAAAGCAAATCAATGGTAGATTAGCAGTGCTGGCATCAGATTTTGACTTGAAGTCAATGAATTATCTTATTTTCATTTCTAATTAGGCTGAACAGTTTTCAAAGTTCACTGTAATCGTTGACACAGCTCCTTCAAGGAGGAGAATTAAAAACATTCCGTGCAACCATAGACTGTATAAAAAGATGGACGAAGCAACCATGACGTCACCCATTGGTTCCAGCATACCATTTAGAAAGCTTTGATTTTAATAAATTTCTTAGATTTATGATACACTGCCCTGTAACTTTGCGCTGCAAACAGTATTGGAATAATCATTTTGAAAATATCGATTGGAAATTAATTTGGACTTATTACAACAAATACTTTGTCACCAATAAAGTCAGTGAAATTTATTTTAAAATCATACATCTGATTTGCCCAACTAACCACTTCTTTAAAAAGTATAGAAATGATCATCCTGATTCCTGTGTATTCTGTAAAACTGCCCCAGAAACTATCTTGCGCTTATTCTATGAATGCATTCACATAAAATTTTTCTGGATTAATTTTGAGTATGTATTTAATATGTTATGTGGAATTAAGATTATTTTACAGAAAAAAATGTTATTTTTTATTTTGAGAAAAAAAATATGAATAAACCATATTTTTATTTTGAATCTTCTCATTCTTTTTGGTAAATTTCATATTCATAAATGCAAATGGTTTGATAAAAAACCTAGTATTCACCAATTTAAGTTTGAAATTAAAGCATACTTTGAAACACTAAAAGGACTAACAAACAAGAAAGCTATGAGGACTTTAAACAAGTACAATGCCTTAAAAACCTCTTTGTGATACAAGATTGTTTATACCCCCTCTCCCTTTTGTTTTTCATCATCTGCTTATCATTATAATTGTTCTATTTTTGTTATTTGTAGCATTGTATTTCTGGAGAATTTGCATTGATTTGCAATTAAAAAAAAATATATATATATATATATATATATATGTATATAAAAAGAGAGCCTCGATTTTGGCAATTTGAACAGCGCCATTTTGAAACCGGATGTGATTCCTGTCAGTGCCCAATCTGTCCCTCCTGCCCGATTGGTTCTGCGCATGCGCAATACCAGTACTGCGCAAGTTCATGGAATTTCTGCTCGCTTTGTACCTCACATGCGTAAACATTTTACTTGACGGCAGCCAGCGACTTAGAATCTACTTTAACAACATAATTGTATACAAATTCACTAAAACACAAGGATATGTTAGAAAGATTATATTTTATTTCAGGGTCCTTCATGTATAGATTTTTATTTGAATGGCCGTATTTTGCACAAAATCGCCTATGCTCATCACTTCAAGTACAAGTAATGGCAAAATAAGGAAACTATCGCGCAAAATCCTGTGGAAGTGTTTGGCAGTATGGGTAGCTTGACAGGAATTTGGGTATTTATACATAATTCGTTTTTCCGAACCTTAATGTAACCCCTATGGTCCAAAATCGCATATTAACCTAACCCCTCCTTGATCTATATAAATATGTGATTATACGTGTCCCTCAACTGACATTCAGCACATTGACGGCGCATTTTCCACATACCGGTCTCTTGCTCTTTAGGCACCCTGCAGAGGTTTTATTTTGTTTCCATTGTGATCTGAAAAACTACGTCGTTATTTGTTACAGCTTACAATGAATAAGAAACTGAGATTCGGATGCACACGAAAATAAATGGATTTCATATAGGAGGAGGTTGATTTTTTTCTGATGAGGGTACAGATAGCCTGAATGCCTGAGTTTAAAATAGGCAATTAATTTATCTACGCCATATACTATCAATGGGGTCGTGCACAACGCAACAAAATTTTAGGGGGAGTCAGTAACTGGAGAACGTAAATACTTAAATATTTTATGAAAACATTTCAATCACACTTTTAAAAACTGCTGCAGTTAAAATTTAGGCAACACTATGGCGTTTTTAGTTGTATATAGCATGCGGCAGTCAAACTGTATTTAGCACTTTTGCGACTAATTCGCGGTTTGCATGCGTGCCAATTCCCGCGGATCATATTCCAACAGATCCTGCCGAGGCCGTCATCAGAAATGAGCGTCGCTTCATATAACGCAACTGAGGACATCTCATTTTGCTTAAAACATATGTCCTCATTTCGTCTGTCCTCTCCCTATGGTGGCCGACAGGGGCCAACACACTGCAACGGCCAAAACATCTCCAATTGGAGAAACGCGCTGCGAAAAAACAGAGAAACGATGCAAATTCAAAAACACTTAAACCATGAAAGCAAATGCGAAAGTAAAACGCTGCATATCCATGTCAACACATACCCGCTGCAATGGCCCAAACCATCTCCAATTGGAGAAACGTGGTGCAAAAAGAGAAACGATGCAAAGCCAAAAACACGCAAACCTTAAAAGCAATTGCAAGAGAGAAAAGCTACATGGCGCTGGCAGAACCGATCGGGCAGGGGTACGCATAGGGCACTGACAATTCCTATTGGACGAGAGCGTGAATTGAAGATCCAGGAGGAGCGAGGGGTGGATCTACGGGTGGATCTGACGGTATCTGATGAGGACCAGAGGATAGCCACGCCCCTAAAGCATATTCTGGCTTTATCCTTTATTCTAGTCTATTTGGGATCATAATTTACAAAAATGAACATCATGATATATCGAAGGAGACTTGAAACTTGCGAAAGATACCATAAAATAATGTGGAAAATTATTGTTCAGATGATAAATCAGGTGGGAAAGTAGGGTCATTTTCTCATAGACTTCTCTGGCATTGAACTTCTTTCTGCAACCACCAACGTCGCCATCTGCTGGCCATTAAATAAAATGCAATTTTTAGAGATTTCCGCACCAGCCTCACTTTTCAGACACTGGTGCTGCGTCCATCTTTTTATACAGTCTATGTGTGCAACCAATTTCATATAGAAATCGTAAATAGTTTAAGGGGAACATAAGTTTGAGGTGCTTTGTGCAACCGGACCCTGGTCTTGAACTGGATGATTTAAAGTTAGCTAAAATTACACAATACTTTGTTAAGTAGCGGGAAGCTGGGGCACAGTGAATCGAGGGGCACAGTGAATCAGGGCGATTTTTGGAAAATTGACAAAAGGAATCACCGGTTTGACATCATCATTTTTTGTGTTTAGAGAATACCCATCCATGAAAGTTTACTTAATTCGTTTGGATTATCTACTGACAGAAAAACAAGGTAATGTGTGTTTTTATGCATGTAAAGTAAATTTCCATGAATTCTGATTGTGTGCTATATCTTATAGATCATCTGGAAGTAATAAATCCATTATGATGCAGCATTTAGAGCACATATTTGTCACAATACTGAATGGGTGTTTTCTTGAAACCAAAGCAACATGTGACCTTGGGAGACAGTTTTAAGTAATGAAAGCACATGGGGCACAGTGAATCGGGACACAGTGAATCATTGGAAAGGTAATTCACTGTGCCCCAGTAGGATTCTTTAACACATGGGCCCAGATTCTGTTTGAATAAAGAATAACATGGGAATTGGCAGATATTGTGATGTTCAGTAGAACTATAGTCAGTTCTGGGACTATGCAGAATGTGGCCAAGTAAATCATGAGGTCCACTGGAAATCATGGGTGTTGTTGGCCTGACTCCCCCTGAAAGGATTGAACAATCGGCAGTACAAACATGACTTGCAAATTAGGTATTGGCATTAACTTTTGAAATTAAGTGTTTTGGACTCTATATCCTGTTGTAAATCGTTCATAAATGTCTTAATTGATGTTTGAGTGATTAGAAAGTATCTTTCAGCCTAAGTGCGCGTTCATGAAGTCCACTGGAAAAATTAGATGTTGTTGGTCAGACACCCATCTTCAAGCATTGAACAATCAGCAGTACAAACATGACTTGTATTGGCATTTGACTTTTGAATTTAAGGGTTTGGGCCCAGTGTCCTGTTGTGAATCATTGAATGATTAGAAAGGATCTGTCATTCAGCCTAAATGGCATTTGTTTACTATACTTTAAAGGTTAAATAAAAGTTGATCAAAGCAAATTTAGTGGCGTTCGCTTCACGTTAATGGAGTGATTCACTGTGCCCTGAAAGCCGATTCACTCTACCCCAGTACTGGGGGACAGTGAATCACTCAAAATCTGTTTTTCAAAACCCTCTCATCAGAGTTAAGCGAGAGTTAGCAAAGATCTGCTGCCTTGTATTAATGCACAACACCGCCCTCTTTCAGATGTAAGATGATATGGAATTATTATCACTCCTAGGACAGAAAAAATCAACAAAACAACTTTTCTGATTCACTGTGCCCTGGCTTCCCCTACATGCTGTTACCTCGTAACAGCTCAAAATGATGTCTTGGTTCCTGGCCAACATTTACTTGATGCCAGACACACACACACACACACACTCAAAAAATTGTGTTGGTAAAAGAGCAAATTGCTTCTCATCCATTTGGAATGGAGAGCTAGAACCTTCAAATGCCGTTTCCTCCTTTTTCACTCAGGTATTGTAAAATAAATAAAAATACAAAAACATCATTTTGCTGATGATTTAGCTATCTGTAAAATTAAAAAGGGTATAGTCCTGAAAGTAAAAAAAAAAAAAAAAAAAAAATTAAGATTTAGGAAATCTAAAAACATTTTATAGGCTATGCCCCACCCCCCTGACTTCAAATATTTTTCCCGCGTCCCTGGTTTACAAATTAAAATCAATAAGCTCTGTATGCCTAAAGAAATATTATTCTGCATGTCATTTAGGCGACAGGAGAAGTGGATGCGACTGAAGATGCATTCCAGCTTCTTCTTTTTACCCAACTTGAAAGGATTCTCTTCCCGGAATATTATTCTTCATGGCTATTTCTAACTGAGTTTAAAGGTCCCCTATTATGCCACCAGGTGCACAGCTAATTAGCCATGATGAGCCAGTTCAAAATGTCCCCTTCCTGACATCACAAGGGGGAGTGACCACCCAGAATAATTAAATCTGATTGACTGCTTGGCTGAAGGTGATTGGTTCCTCTTGCCTCTGATTGGTTACTTCCCTATGTGATGCCAAAAGGGGAAAGATTTTGAAATGGCTTGTAATAACTAATTGGCTGCGCACCTGGTGACATTGTAGGGGACCTTTGAGTAATCCCACGTAAAAAGTACCAAGTAAATAAAAATCAACAGCCTGCTTCAAGGATTGTCATTGCAGCAATTAAAAAAAAAAAAAAAAACCGGTTCCCCGACCGAGACTGAAAGCCGCTGTTGGAGGTTAAAATCAATTGTTTTGGATATAAACTAACAACGCTATCGCCTAAAACAAGCACATTTTAAAGTTAAAATTGTAAGTTGGAGAAAGGGGAGTCAAATAACTCAAATAAGTTCAGTTTCTTTTACCCGTAATTATGAAGAACTTGTCGCAAGTAAAGTACGTAATTCATTAAGACTTCTGTTGCACTGCCCGGGTCTACTTGATTTGTTATAAATAGTGGCGACAGAATAGTTTTAATACATTGTCAATGTCGCAACTACATTTGACCGGTAGATGGCGTGTTTGCACAAAACAATTTTGCGCATTTATTTGAAATTTTACGGCGAAGCCGTAGTTGCAGTTTTTTCGACCAAACTATTATTTACTTTGTGATTGAATGACACTGATAAAAACATCGGAAAGCTTTTAATATTAAAAGAAGAAACTGGGGGTATTTAAGATCTAGCGTAAACATGAGTGATGGGGAACAAACCTGCCAAATAATCCTGAAGAATATAAAGGGCGTTGGGGTGGCGGAAACAGGAAATCCACTTGAGATGTGCGGTAGTTTAACCAGAGTCAGGTTTGTCATAAATAAGGCACGGCCAGGCGAGTGCCGTGAGCGGACGCTTTTTAAAATTCATACATCGTATTTGCTAGATTGAAGGATCTCAGAAAAAACGACACGTGCTCCTTTCTCACTGTCATCAGCATATTTTGTGGATCTGTTGTTTTTGCGCGAATCAAAGAATCATTAATACAACAAAGGACGAGACAAAAAATAACCAAAAATACTGGATCGCACACGTTCGTGTCTTTCGTCCCCTGTCACTGATTCAAAACACTTCCCTCTTGTTAAGAGGAAGTAACGTTGCTGTATTTGCAGGCAACATATATATAAATTTTTTTTTGGTCATTTAAAATTCATCAGTGTCGGAAACCAAGTTTTGTTTTAACAAGGATCTTTGGGGGAAAAACCGAAAATGACTGGTAAATCTGTGAAAGACATCGACAGATACCAGGCTGTGCTCACCTCTCTCCTTTCGCTGGAGGAGAATAAATTCTGCGCTGACTGTCAAGCCAAAGGTAAGTGGCTTACCTTTCATCGTGATGCATCACCTAACTAAGCAAGCCAGATGTAAATTCGCGTTTATGGATTCTTCAGTGACTCAATCATCCCATTCCTCCTGCGCGTTTTACTCCACATGATGTTATATTGTAAACCTTATCGCCCCTGAATTGATCGTGCTGAGGTCAGTTATTGTTATTACGTGTAGCCCATTCCAACCAAATTTCGACACAAGTTGCTTTCACTGGCACTGGAAATGGTACCCCCAGTCAATTCGGCGACGGGAGAAGTGGATGCGACTGAAGATGCATTCCAGCTTCTTTCTTTTTTCTTTTTTTAACCCAACCTGGAAGGATTATCCTCCCGGTATGGTAAAGTTCACGACAAGAGCTGGGTATTGTGATCAAGCAAAGATGTTGAGCACTGTGAAGCATTTAGATGGTGTGATGGGTCAAAAGACAGTGCGACGTATCAATTCGTTAGTCTGTAGTTTGGAAACTTAATGGTATTTCCTGATGCAATGGCTTGGGTTTGAGCAACATGATGCACACAACACAGAAGTTAAAAGCTATGACCCGTCAGCAATGTCATGCAATGTATGTATTTTGAAACGTCCGTCCTCAAGGACACCTAAGCTCTATATGTTAATTGTGGTGAAACAATCTTTAGACCAGGAAAACTCTTTATTGACGCACACGCAACGAAGTTTTGTTGATCAGCCTACTTATGACGCAAAGATACATTTGAAACGGGCGAAACAGTACACTCGGTACTGTGACTTTCTGTTGGCGGCCTACATGCTAACACCCTGACAGTGCTGCAGCACTTGTGGTAGAAAAGCGTTGACTCATTGCCTTTGGGAATGTCATGGAATTATTATTTTTTTTATTTTTTTTTTTCCTGTACTATTTTGTCAAGATCTGTTTATCCCCATTAGTGTGTTCATATTTTGTGTTTGGTGGTATGCATTCGCGACTCCAGATCAAATTTGCTCACCTCACTTCATCTAAGTGTTAAAACCTCCTGGCTCGTTAATGGCCTCTTGCCCCGGTGCTTGGCAGATCATTGTATTTAACCTTCACTCTCAACTTGGTCTCGCCCTTTCACAGCAAAAAATCAGCACCACTTGCCTATTGGTCAGATTTCGTCTTAACTCATCCTGGCTTTGCTTTGCAGTTGGAATGAGCACTGTCTCTTTGGAAGGGCTACTCTGAGTTGGGGTGAGATGGAACCATCCATCTGAGCCTGCACTTGGGGGTAGCTATGTGGTGCCAGATTTCACTGTGGGCTTCTTCGTGTGCCTTGGCTCTGTGTGGTTTTGGGGTCCATTAAAGTATCAGGCCATGCTAAGCAGTGACTGCCACCGTTCCTGTGTTGGCCCTGCTCACAGAGATCATCTCACTTTGCCTGGGGTGCATTGTGCCCTCTTTCCATTCACTGCAGAACAGATGGTAGCCTGTGGCCAGCTCTGAAATGGGAACGAACAGACCCTGAGGTGCCGAAGCTCAGGCCTTGTGTGAGATTCAGACTTGTTTTCCACACTGTAGGGCCTCCTGCTGCATCCAAGCTTTAGGTATTGACCAGATGTTTGTGCCTGTTGAAGGATTATGCCATTATAAGTTTGTGGTTGCATTTAAGGTTCCGTACTAAAACTCTCACATAGCCTGCGGTGTTCTATGACGCAAATTCTGCAGCCAGCGCATGTAAATTTTTTTTACGTCAGTGGAATGTTTTGTCACTGTTGTAACATTGCCGCGGTGCGGCTGCAATACTAACATTTCTTTTACAACGTTAATTGGCTGTGGTATAGTGGGCTTGCTTAATTTTTACAGGTCGTTAAATTGATAGCGTCATGTATGGTGAAACACCAAGCATTATCATTTAAGTACCGCAGTCTTTTATTAAGAAGCATCTATGCTTTCAGTAGTACTATAGGTTAGTGGCAGCTTTTTTCAAACCTGAGAGGCTTATTAGGTCACTCAAAAGGAGTGGCCTGTAACGGCTTCATATACATGTATGTGCCCCTCCTCCAACCTTCAACCACCTGACACAGATAAAAAATGCAATATTAAAACTGTGCTGCTCTGCTGTTGACGGAACCTTCCAGTCTGCCCAAGTCATGGCTGATGCCAAAAATGGGGACGTTGAATTTCATATTGAAGTAGCTTGTTGAATAAACTAAATGATTACATTGTCCATCCATCATCTAATCTGCTTCCTCCTCATTAGAGGAGCTGGGGCCTGTCCCCGCTGACTGTGGATGAAAGGCTGAAACACACCTTGGACAGCTCGCCAATCCATTGCAAGGCTCATACAGCATTCACTCACATGCTACGGGCGATTTATAGTCTCAGATCAACGTGACATGCATGCTTTTGTGCAGTGGGAGGCGACCAGAGTACCTGGAGGAAACCCATGTGAACCCGGGGAGATCATGCGGACTCCACGCAGAAAGGCCCCAGGCTGTGGTAACAGCCCTCCTCACTTCACTGCTTTAGTGCAGTGGTTCTCAACCATTTTGAGTCGTGACCCCCAAGATAACTTTAGTTGGTGACTGCGACCCCTCACCCCCACCGTGCGTGCGCCCGCTCTCCCTTCTCTCCTCCTTCCCAGTGTGAATGTGTGCAGCGCTGTCCGGGGCCGAAAACAAAAGCAGAGCAGTTAGACTGAAAGATCAACTGAGAAATTCACTTTGATATTTTAGTCTTCTCCCTTTAATGGTTGTAAATAAAATCTGGTTCTAATTACACACCCCTCTCATTGCAGACATCGAAAGATAGCGGAAAAACAACAGCTTTAGTGAAGCGATAGCCAAAAAGCGTGAGAGAGAAAGGGTTTTGGAGAAAGAGAACTGCAGCTTTGCCACTTTGGACGAGCTTCCCCTCAAAATTTTGAGCAGTGTTCTGAATGATATGATGAATAAACGTACATAATTCTTACAGTTACTTTTTTTATGACATTTTGTTTAATTTCGTAACTTTAGCTTAATAGCGTTCCGTGTCCTTTTCTATCAGTGACACGCTGGACCAAAATACCATTTGTAACCTTCTGATTTACAAATTAAGCGCTGAATAGTATATCACACTTTTGCCAGCAAACTCACATAGCGAGGCATATGGTTTTGCCCAAAGACATAACACCTAATTCAATTTTGGCTAATCGTTTTTGGATTTATTGAAAAACAGAAAACCGCATCACAATAACCAGTCAACGTGACCAATAGACCGACAATCGCATTACATTACATCACATATTTTTTATAGTTATCCCGTTAACATAAAACATACAGCTCAAATTTTGTTTTACGTTTGTTCGTTTTTTTTTTTTTTTTGATAAAACAAAAACAATCAGAACGTACTTATTTAAATCCTGACGAAACACAATGAGGATAAAAATTAACAGCTCACGTTTAATTTTTAATATTGATGTTGCTGCACAAGGCTTGTTAACATAAAAAAGAACGAGTCATAACCCTTAGGTCTTTCAAACTGAAGCTAATAACCTTATGGTCTCAGTAAATCTTCTAGTTAAAATCAACTCATTCAGCCAGGTTCCCTGTGAAAGCGGAGATATTTACTTTTTGTCGACCTCCATTTCCCTTCATTTTTTCTGCTGCGTGTGTTGGAACAGAATCTCATGCACGCACAATTCAACTCATATGAACTCAGTGGATAAAAAATTAATTCTGGACAAATAATGAAATGACAAACGATTAAAACTCCCCATTTAAAATAATGTAATTTAATATTTATTATGTAAATTTGTATTTTTTCCACAATCATTTGGCGACCCCCTAAAATCATCTCGCGACCCTCGTGGGGGTTGGGACCCCGAGGTTGAGAAAGGCTGCTTTAGTATACCACTCCTCATTACATCATGGGAAATTTCAAAACGATCATGTTTTCAGTCCACAGGTATGTATTAAATTGTTGGAGGAAGCAACAAAAAATTGGTCTCCTTTCACTTTGTTTCTCGCTGACTTTCAAATTCTAGTGCCTCGATGGAGTGTTTTTACACCTTCGCCCTAATGTGGCAAAGTGTGGACTGGAGTGAAACTTTGTGGTGTCAAAGAGTCCAATCTCCAATGCTGCTTTCGTTAAACTTTTAACTGGATAAATGGCATTCGATGTCCCTCCAGCTGTGCTGTCTGTGCCCTCATTGGCCCACGTGGGCTGTTCTCTGGGTTTTGCCGCAGTACTTACTGGTTCTTTACGGTATCTCTCCTCTAACGATGACTCACACTAGATATTGTTGCTGCTTTTGAAAAGACTCTCTTTGGCTGACTAACTCCATACCTCTATGTGCTATATTGTCGGTGTGCTGTCCCGATGTCCCAGTATACTGCAGCTCTGAAAATATGACAGTTGTTAGAGTGACATCATCGGCCTCAGGGCGGACTGGCAGAGATATGAGGAACTATGGAGGATGGAGGTCGCAGTCACATCGCTAGTCATGGTTCCTGAGATTGGTGGGTGGGAAGGAACTGGGATAGCATTCAACTGCAGGTTTCATTAGAGACAGACTGTCCACTACCTCAACAATGACCTTTAATTACTTATCTTATTCTTCCCATTTACAGCACGTACCTCTTAACCACTAAAACCCTTCTCCTGTTCCAGTCGCGCAAGCACGAAAACGAGAACCACTTGTCAACAGTTCTAAATGATCTGTGGCCACAAACTATTATGCAGTAGCCAGTTAAAGTCAAACAATGATAGGTGACCAACTGATGCATTCCCTTTATTTTTTAGCTACCCGAGTGGCTGGATGGCAAAAAAAGAATGAGATATGTGAGCAAGGGTTTGAGTTGTTGAACAGAAAAGCTGTAATGAAGTTATTGGTGACACAAGCTCTTTGTTGCTGGGACTGGTTTCTGTGGAGACTGTACCTCGGGGATAGTATGGAGGTTCGTGAGTCTGGGGGCAGTGATGGTCAGTGGTGTGTCAGACCTCTTGAAGGCAGCTTGCTCTCAGGTGCTCTGCTTCGACTGGTGATGGGGGTTTTGCTGAAGTGAAGAGGTTTTGCATGCAAACCAAGCTTCTTTCTCTTGATAAAGGTTCTACGATTCCAAAAGCGCTCCGTTTGTCTTCTCAGGCAATACTGGTGAAGCCATGTGTCTGAACACCCTTACCTTCCTTCCAGGGTGGTGACTTCTAGAAGGATGTTTACTACGGCAGTTTTGAGGGGCTGCAGTTCATAGATGGTCCACTTTTTATGGATTAAATTACTTTAATCACATTGAATTGTTGACTTAACTTGAATTTGCGGGCATCTATATCAAACCTTTTATGAAAAGGGTAAAATCTATATCAGCATCAATTGGACCTTGTTAGAATTGGTCTGCCATTTAAAATGTTCATTGTCCAAACATTTATGAACCTCTCTGCTGTTCTTTTACACCCCTTGGAAGATGTGATTCGACAGTCTGTTCTAACATAAGTTATTTTGTTGAGGCAGATGTTTGATTGCACTGGAAAGGCAGTGCCTGTTTATATCAGTACAGGTGAACTCACCTCGTCATTACTGGGAGAAATCATTAGGTGCCTGTCAAATCTGGAGATGATTACTGGCTTTCCACACTTCGTCCTGATGCTCTGACGAGGAATACTTTAACATGATAAATTACTTCACCGTATGGGTATTTGGACCGTCCTTGGTTTTATGGATGTGATTATTATTTCAACAGAACTGCCTGAATGTTAGATTTTGCTTCGATAAATGTGTGAAGTAAATCTGTCAGCAAATTGGTGCGAATTATGAGGAATGGTGGTTGTACCAAATAAATCAGTCATGCACCATCTGTTTAGCTGAGAGGGATTACTGCCATGCAGGCCTGCTTTCAGAATTTGTTTTTCTTATAGTAAACCAAGAAGGTGGCAGAACCTGCCAGGCTAGGCCTCGGGCCAATGAGAATGCAGCAGTATGGTTCATGGGAGTGCTCATTGGCCCAGCTCCAAAAGCGATGGCCCCTTAAACTCCAAGGGCAGTGGACGGCCTGCCCCCACTTAATCTCCATCACCGGAGAATAATTGTCAATACGCGTTTGCAGATGATGAGGGATGCTGATTGTTTTACGCAGTTGGTATTGAGCGGTCCGGTCTGGTGAGATGATTCATTGCCCCACTGGGCCTGCAGTGCTTTTCTGGGCCGGGGCACAGTGCACAATGTCTTCAGGTCGTCTTTGAGTGAACACTGAGCTGTGCATTAAGACAGACCCAGCTGTGATTGTGTGTGCTTCTGCGCCGCTGCATGCGTGTGTCAGTAGGGGTGTGTGTGTATGCGTGTGTGTGTGCGTGTGCGCGTGTGTGTGTGCGTATTATGAGGTTCCATCGATATCAAAACAAGCAGAGACATACGCAGCAACGTGTGTGTGCATGCATGATTAACTTAGTAAATTTTGTTATGCGTGCGTGCATGCGTGCGTTGTTACGTACAGATTGTATTTTACGCGTAACAAGAAGCTGCGTACAGCGTGTGCACGTCCGTCTGTCACTGTTTGACAAATGTTGTTAAGCGTTCACACACACATGCGGTCGGATTTTCTGATACTACGTAACCGGAAGTTGATCTGCATGCGCGCACCAGTCCGCGTACATGAATGCCTCACGTAGTTGGCCTTTTCATTTTATTGAATTGTAGTTAAGGGGACCTATTATGCTGATTCTTCTTTTAATACATATTAGTAATGTTATAATTTTGTTTGTCCATACTCAACCTCTGTAAAGTTTCTAAACATAAAATATAGAGGTTTTGCCGTAATCCAAGAACATGATTTTGTGAATGTGATTTCCTCACTGAACAGCTCCTCCCGAGATCTTCGCAAGATCTGGGCAAAACCTGACGTCAGGTTGTGCCGTCCAATTAGTACAGACTTAGCCAAAGCCAATCACGGCGCTGGACCTGCCCACACCGGAAACTATTCAAGCAGACATCAACAACCGCGGATCATACTATGCCTTAGGAGCATCTACACTTCCAGAAATACAAAAGAAGAACCGCAGATCATTTGAGGTGCAGTTTTGTCAGTATCTCTCCCAAAGCTGCTCGTCCGTTTCCTTTTGGACGCAAAGAAAAGCACTTATTTCTCTTCCAAAAGACGATGCCTCCAGAAATCAGTGGGTAGCTTTTTTGTTTGCTGGTAGCGAACAGCCACCGCCAAATGGAACGTTAGCTGTTTGTGCTCAGCATTTCACCAAAGACAGCTTTATCAATAAAGGATAATTCGACACAGGGTAAGCGTCTCAGCTGCTTCTCAAACCTGAAGCTGTTGCATCGATCAAGCACTCGGAGCCACAAGCTGTAAGTAACGATATAACAGCAAATAATGTAAGTGAAGCTAACGTGTTACGGGAGGCTAGCAGGACCACTAGCGATAGTTAGCACTAACAACTGGCCTCATACGCAGGCTTTGTAAAATATCTGAAGATAAAGCCTGCATTGGTCGCGACTGTCCGCGACTCACAAGCTATGTTTCCATCCACTTGTCAATCGAATTATCTGAAGTTCGCCAAAAATATTCATGCGAATAAAGCTGGTGAAAATACGTTTCCATCTAACAGCATTAAAGCGAATAAAAAGTAGTGCATAATGACGCCACATGCTGTGATGGGATCAAATTGGTGTATCGAATGGATTTCTGACATTTTAAGCTGTTTCCATTCATTTTCGCACTGAATCGCAGAACCTCCAAGTGAAAAAAAGTAGTTTGTTAGCCAACTAATTTAGCTGATTAGCAAAAATGGATTGCGTTTACCAACAAATGACGATAATTGCACAAGTTGTAATAGAGCTTAGGTGCCAGCTATTAGCAGCATAGCAGACCATTATCAGAAGGAAATGACAGCATCAAAACGCCGTCAAGAGATTTATTTGGCGAATAACGTTTCCATCAGCATTTATCGCATAAGCCTTTTACCGATCAAGAGAAAATCCGTCGAGATGGACCGTACAAACTATGAGTCAATAGTCTTGAAATCAAGTCTAATTTCATCGTCTCCGTAAGGCATTTTTAATTCGATATTACTTAATTCGTATAAGAACGTGTGGATGGAAACATGGCTAACGTTACAGATGCAGAAGCAGTTGCTTCACTGCATAAGCCTACCCAACTGGTGGCCTGTTGAATGTGGCTGAGGCTAACATAGCCAAGTTACTGTTGCTAATGTTTGTGTCCTAAATATGCAAGGGTAGTATCAGGGGAAATTCAACGAAAGGTGTGTGAACATAAACCTCATTTGAAGCAAACTTTTTATACTTGTTTGTAATTTGGATGCTTGGTACAAACTCATGATAAGACAAAAAGACCACTTCAGGGCTACAGATCATACCTCTCACGTTTTTGTTTGAGAACCATGGTCAGCTCATTCACCTGACAGCTAATGGAATCAGCACTGCATACACATCACCATATAATCACGGACGGATTGACATGAGCGCAGGCGGGAAGCAATTAACCAAAATAAATAAGATTTATCGACCACATAAGCATCATACCCAAACTTTTATAACTTGAAAATATACTAAAAATAAGGCAGAAACGAAAAAATAAGGATCTCGTTTAAACTCAGAATGTATTTAGAGAAATAACAACTTAAAACTTTGCGATAAGAAAAGACGGTGCATAACCCAAATGAAGCGAGCCAGAAAAAAAAATGAAAAACCTCTGTGCACTCTTGTGTCGCCTGGGGCAGTGGCAATTTCTTGCCAAAAGGCTGCTGCCGAGAGTGGGCTGAGAGCTCGCCAGCTCTGACCAGTCTAACGTCGGCTCAGCGGAGGCACAGCTGACGCAGTGGTCAGCAGCGAGGGGTGCACACATGTCACCAAAACTTCACAGGCAGGTTTCCAGGATGTCAAGTATTCATTTCAATGTAACAAATCTATAGTGAATATTCGGTATCTGACCGTCTCAATCCCAATTAGCTACAACAGAGAGAAGAAAACAAATTATCTGGAACAAGTTGGTCGTCCAACTTTCTTCCCTCAAATGGCATGTTCCTCACAATCCGATGGTTATTGAAGCATAATTAATACGAAAAGTCCAATGATGGAAGATGATTTTCAGTCCTTGATTAGATGTGCTTTAATTTCCTGATGAGTGTGCGTTAGAAAGAAATGGTTTTGTTTGTTTTTTTTTTAAAATAACATTTAGCCTAGTCATTTATGTGAACAACATTGTTGGTCGTACGTATCCAACCACACACACCGCTGAGTGCGCGCACATCAGAATAAAAGATATCGGGCGACAGGACATAGCCTATGTGTTAAAACAGTATTCTGCTGGAGGTTAAAATTTTTACATGTTGAAACAGACACTGAATGAATATTTACAACCCCAATTCCGAAATAGTTGTGACAAAGTGTAAATTGTGAATAAAATCAAAATGCAATGACTTTCAGATCACATGAGCCAATATGTTATTTACAATAGAACATGGATAACATTTCAAATGTTGAAACTGAGACATTTTACATTTTAATCCACAAAATGAGCTCAATTCAAATTTTCCGACTGCAACAGGTCTCAAAAAAGTTGGGACACAGGCAAAAAAGGGATGAAAAAGCAAATAATATATAAGAGAATCAGCTGAAAGAACATTTAGTGAGTAATTAAGTTAACTGGCATCAGGTGTGTAATATGATTGGCTATAAAAGGGATGTCTTAGAGAGGCTGAGTCTCTCAGAAGTAAAGATGGCCAGAGGCTCTCTAACCTGAGAAGGCTTGCGTAAAAAAATTGTGGAATACTTTAAAAACAATGTTCCTCAACGTCAAATTGCAAAGGATTTGAAGATCTCATCATCGACAGTGCATAACATCATCAAAAGATTCAGAGAAACTGGAAAAATCTCTGTGTGTAAGGGACAAGGCCAAAGACCTTTACTGGATGCCCGTGATCTTTGGGCCCTCAGACGCCACTGCATCACTCACTGGCATGATTCTGTCATTGATATGACTAAATGGGCCCAGGAATACTTAAAGACTACTGTCTGTAAACACAGTCCGCCGTGCCATCCACAGACGCCACCTAAAACTCTATCATGCAAAAAGAAAGCCATTGTTGAGCATGATCTAGAAGCGTCGCCGTGGTCTGTGGGCCAAGGCTCATTTAAAATAGACTGTAGCAAAGTGGCAAAGTGTCCTGTGGTCAGACGAGTCCAAATTTGAAATTCTTGTTGGAAATCATGAGCCTTGTGTCCTCTGGGCTAAAGAGGAGAAAGACCACCCTTCCTGTTATCAGCGTTCGGTTCAAAAGCCAGCATCTCTGATGGTATGGGGATGCATTAGTGCATATGGTGTGGGAATTTGAATGTTTTAAAAAGCACCATGAATGCTGAAAGGTATATAAAGGTTTTAGAGCAACATATGCTCCCCCTAAGATGACATCTATTCCAAGGAAGGCCTTGTGTATTTCAGCAGAACAATGCAAAACCACATACTGCAGCTATTACAGCAGCATGGCTTTGTAGTAGAAGAGTCCGTGTGCTGAACTGGCCTGCCTGCAGTGCTGATCTTTCACCGATTGAGAACGTTTGGCGCATAATTAAACGAAAGGTCCATCAAAGGAGACCCAAAACTCTCTAGCAGCTGGAAGCCTGTAATAAACAAGAGTGGGATTAAATTCCAATGGCTAAACTCAAGAAACTTGTCTCCTCAATGCCCAGACCGCTCCACTCTGTGTTATAAAGAAGAGGGGATGCTACACCATGGTAAACAGGCCCCTGTCCCAACTTTTTTGAGACCTGTAGCAGCCATCAAATTTGAAATGAGCTCATTTTGTGTATAAAATTGTAAAATTTCTCAGTTTCAACATTTGCTATGTTATCTCTGTTCTATTGTGAATAAAATACTGGCTGGTGTGATTTGAAAGTTATTGCGCTTTGATTGTATTCACAATTTACACTTTGTCCCAACTATTTTGGAATTGGGGTTGTATTTTATTTAATAGATAGCCTACATAAATAAATAAATGCATGAATAAATAAATAGATAGATAGATTGATAGATAAATAAATAGATAAATATATAATTAATAATGATTATAAAATAAATTTTTTTTTTAAATCAGTTAGTCGGCTTGACGCGCCTGCCAGACTGTATGGTGCAATAGCCTGTTATAATTTGTAGCAGAGCAGTGTCGTATTTCGTTGTGGTTGGTGACTATCTATGCAGTACTACTGAGTTTGTGACAATCATCACCTTGGTGGTATTCATTTAATTTGAGCACCCATAGGCAAAAACATAAATCAGTGCCTATATGGCGCAACAAGAGAAGAGGCCAGGAGTAGGACTTCAAGTACTTTCTTTTTTTTTATTCAAACGAACATGAATGTGCAATAACCAAGTCACATCAAATGTAACATGTGCAATAAAATAATTAAATTACAGCCATATAGTCCACAAAAATCTCTAGAATAAATAAAAACGAACTATAGGCTGTGTAGCCTATGCCGACATAATAATACCTGGCATTGAGACAAACCAGTAACTCACAATGCTGGCTTCTTAATGACAAAAAAACTGACGTTGGACTTTTTACGCCCTTTTTTGTGAAACAATAACTGCTTCAAAATGTGCGATATCAAATAAATTACACCGTTATAATGAAAATATCAACAAAAATATTAACATCAAATAAAAGCAAAATAAAATGGGCTACACATAAAATTCGAAAATGAAATCAGATGCCTCCTCACTCAAACTATATATATTATAGCCTTAGCTATTGAAAACACAAGTCGAACAGTGGCGGTTCGTCAGCCGTAACAAAGGGAAGCCAAAACCTCGCCCATCAAAGCTTAATGACTTAAACCTTTCGCAGTTTACTTTTCTTGATCAGCAGTTGCTCATACGAATTGGTAGAAGGACAGTCAAATTTATTTCCAATGGCATTGTTATACATTGCACTACGAAATTATGAGGGGTTTTCTTTCACACATAAATTACGACATAAATTACCATAGGCCTACGTCTTTATAAATTCCGCGCTCAAGTAGCCTAGCTCGTGAAACGGCATAGATTCGCAAATTGATTAGTGAGGCCCATTAAGCAATAAGCTGTGCAACATCTCATTCTTTACTTCTATATTAAAATAGTAGAAAACGGATTCTCGTGGCTTCTTGGGAAAGAAGCCCCGCAAACTAATTTATAAAGACGTATTGATAATTTGCGTCGTCATTTGCTTTCGAAAATAAATTTGACTGTCCTTTTACCAATTCATATGAGCAACTGCTGATCAAGAAAAGTAAACTGCGAAAGGTTTAAGTCATTAAGCTTTGAAGGGCGAGGTTTTGGCTTCCCTTTGTTACGGCTGACGAACCGCCACTGAAGTCGAGATGAAGCCGTTGAGGGGAAAAGAAATAAACGGGCCATGCGACCTGTAGCCTTTAGCTATTTTTTTTCTGGGCCGCTGCGGCCCGCTGCCCCTCCTATGCTATTTTATTCGTGACCTAGTGTCAACTAGGGCGCGTGTGCACCAAAAAAAAAAAAAATCGATCATGACTTGATGGTCGATTACCATGGCAACGATTGAAGCTTCGAAGCTTCAATTTTTTTGGGTCAGCCCTATTAATAATAATATATTTTTTTAAAAATTCAATTAGGCTATATCTGTCTGTATCTTGTAGTATTGGATCGATTGCACCATCTACTGGATGAAAATGGAACACAGAACAACTACGTGAGGCGTTCATGTACGCGGACTAGTGCGCAATGCAGATCAACTTCCGGTCGCGTAGTTTCAGAAATTGCGACCGCACGTGTGTGTCAACGCTTACAAACAGTTGTCAAACAGTGACAGACAGACGAGCACACACTGTACGCAGCTTCTTGTTACGCGTGACGTAATTTGCGCACGTCATTTTCGCGTCGTGTGAGCGCGTGACAAAAATGTTCAATCATCTTCATGCGTGCATTTATGCGTGCGTGCGCAAAAAAATGCATAAATATTACGCGTAGTCAGTACGCGTCGTGTGATTATCGGCGTGCAGCAGTCATCACGCGTGAATGTGCGTGTGAACGGGGGACCATTATGAGTCAATGAGGAGACTACATTACGCGTCAGGCGCTGCTTTGCTGCACAGGCGTCAAAGCACGCGCGTGTGACACGTTCAGTTGATAGTTGCACACGAGTTTTGAGTCGTATTGAACGGCATATGCGTACATGTGTGAGTGCACGCGCGCACGTGTGCATGTTTGTGCTTGGCGGTGTGCGTGTTTGTGCTTGTGTGCATGTGTATGTATTTGCCCATCTTGTATGTTTGCGTGTTTGTCCAAGTGACTGAGAGAGAGAGACTAAGGCAGTGATACTGAGACGGTGACAAGGGGACAAGGCTTTCTTGTAGCAAAGTAACTTTCCTGTGGTAAGCCATTTGCCATGTCGTATTTTCGGGTGATGCATGTGGCCATTGTGAGAATGTAAACAAGAAGCCTCAGCTGGTTACATTATTTTCCTTTCAGCCTTATATTCCCTGACACTGGATAACACGCAAAATGTGATCAGAGCATTGTGTGGTTGTTACGCTTGTCTTGTTCCTCTGCACTCCTTACCCTCAGTGTGACATCATTAGGGTGAGATGCAGCTTATTTCAATGAGACAGTCTTGCTCGCTGCCCAGCTGTGTTTTATTGTTCCCATTAAGGATACAATTGGACACCCTCTGAATTTGAATGAGAATAACCTACTGAGCCCAGATTGAGTGAGTGTTATTGGCCACTTGTTTTGATTGTTTGGCCATTGTGAATACATCATCGCATTTTGGAGAGCAGCTGTCAGTAGACATGTTGGGCCTTTAAACGTGGCATCAAAATGAATTGGTTTTAGTTATGGGCCTATTTCTCACCTGTTTATTGGGTTTTGACTCTCTATCTGGCACAACATAGCCACACCTGTGTGGCCCTAAATATTTGTTTGAAAGTCAAACAAACGTATCCTTTCAAATAGAAATGCAGTTTATTGGCATAGCTAATATAATGCATGATTGCCAAAACAATGGCATTATAATGAATAAAGAATGGTGCTCCTATTAGTTACCTGAACTGCTCTCAGTGTTCTGTGTTCTTATCTTTTTGGCTTTTAGTCAGAGGTTTACCTTTCTTTCTGTATTACTGGCAAGCTGAATGTCCCTGAACTGGAGTAGCTCTCACAATTATTTGGACTCATAACAAATCTTCGGAGTGTTTGGATACATTTCTTATGCTCATCAAATGTGTCTATGCCCAGGGCAACAAAACTGAGGATTGAAAGCGCAAGTTCCGCGCTGTGAAATTAATGCAGTTTTAGTCAATTGCCATTGTGATTCCACCATTTTAAGTATTATGTTTTCTTATTCACATTGTGAATGGATTGGTAAAATATTAAGTGCATGTTGTAGTTTTGTTTACATAGGTAGCTGGCATTCTTCTTTCTCTTTGGTGGTGTAAATTTCCTGTGTTGAAACGTTATGCAATGATTATCCCACATTCACGGGAAGTTACTTGCTTCATCACAGTAACTGTAGAATTTGTAAAATTCTCTTTCTTGGTCTCTCATTAAAATTCATATGAGCATTATTGGATTGATGCTTATACACACACGCACACACACACAAACAACCATACACCACTACCGGTGAACAGTGCGGGTTGATTTAGATTCAGGAAGGATGAACACCTGCGCTGCACTTCCTTTCTGAAACATATTTTGTTCAAGCCAGATTTTCCTCATGTCTCTTTATTCAACTTTGGCTTGTTTCTGGTCCTATCAATTTTTTTTGTTAAATATTGTGATGTTACAAAGGAGGTTAAGGAAAGAAAAAAGCTCTGGGATTTCTTTTTTGGTTGGTAGTTGGTCCTAGTGCCAGATTATATCTGAGCTGTTTTTTTCTTTCTTCAGTTCAGGAGCCTCTGTTCAGTTTGATTACTTTGCATCAATTGTTTTCCTATTTTAATATGGGGGCTTGTTGTGATGATAATGACGGACAGTATTTTATGCACTTTTTCATAAATGGGTCTGGCCAAGCAGTTACGTCACTACAATTTTGATGTTCATTGGGCTATAACTTTTTAACCAGATAACTTATATAAACTTGAAATACAAGTTTCTAAAGGTTTTTACAAGTACTTTAACATGGTATACGCAATGGATTGTTAGAATAATTTTTAAATGTGAAATTAGCAAAAAATGTGCTCGGTTACTACCAAAAGAGGACATCAGATCTGACAAGGTGTACGCAAAGATGCATAACATGCTGTTCTTATTACAAATTGGAGTCAACCTGGTTTCAATATTGCAATAAACCTATTAAACTATGTTCTCAGCAAAAATTGTAGCAAAATATGGAATTTCTTAGATTTAATAGGGAAAAGAATATGGGTCATTCCATGCCAAATCACCTAATGGTCCCCAGGTGACCCTCTTAGATTTTGCTGAAACTCCATGAAAATGTTCATATATGCAAATAACGAACACACAGAAAATTTCAGGCCAAAAGTCCAAGCCGTTTTGAAATTACGGCCCGTCAAGACCCCCCTCTTTCGCCGTGGCCAAGGCTAAAGGTCATGGATTTTTTTTCATTTTCAAATGATCATATTTTTGGATTTGAAAAGCTACAAAGCTGAAAATTGCTACCTGGGGTAATTTGCACACAAGCTTTCAGAATCTGCAATCAAAAACAGTGTATCTTGCTTCCTTTTTGAAGATATGGGCACCTGAAAATGAAAGTTTTTTCTAGCGGAAATTATTTTTGCGATTTTAGGCTTACCTGGTGCCCGAACCATTGATCTGAGGATACCCAAATTGCTGATACATAATCTCTACATACAGCTAAATAACTCCCTGCAAGCATAGACTTATAAAACAATCAGTAAAAGGTATGGCTAGGGTCCAAAGTCGACTTTCACACAAAAAAAATCTCAAAAATCACCCCTTTTTGGGGGTCGGTTGACCTTGTGAACAGTTACTCAGGGTAATGAAATTTGCACCACAGAATTATATGTATCTGTCCTTTATATGTACCAAATTTCATTGATGTGACTTAAGTCCTTCATAGTTAGGCAGTGTTTTCAAAGAAACCCACTAATTTGATCAAATTACACCATTTTGCTGTACATTACAATGTCTTCGGTAGATGTCAAAGGGCAAAAAAATGAGAATGAGTAATCTTTGATAACCTTTTTATATATAATAATTCTTAGAAAGTTGTAAAATTCATGACTTTGTACATCAGGAATAGTATCATATGGCTTGTTTTTAAAACAAAGTTTTCCATAGTACCATACATTGTACATATTGTACATTGATGTTACTAATACAAAACTGCTTTTATTTAAGTGGATTCAACTTACTGATTTTCAGTGGGCTCTACTTACATTATTTGCATGAGGTCATAGCTGTTGGAAACTGTTTATTAAGATTCATCCTAGTCCAGGTGACCTCGTCTAATTAGGTGTTAAAACATTGTTTATCTAGGTTTCATCCTAGTCTACTTAACTCCAAACCACAACTGTTTATTTAAAATAGCTGGATCAATTACCTCACTGTTGTGGCCGTATTGTTTACAGAATAATTGAACAGTGTGTTCACTTTTCAGCTCACATCCACTCCTCACAATTCATTTCAACTGCAATGTTCAGCAGATGAAGTGTACATTTTGTGAGCTCTGTAAAAATCAAGATTTAAAACATGGAATTTGAAGCATCAAGATCGGGATGCAGTATTGGAATTGCACTGGAGGAGGAATGCCATAAGAAAATATATGGCAGAAATGTTGGCACACTTGCAGCCTCTGACTTGTCACAGGATGATAAGAACCTATTGGAATGGAGAAGTGGGGTACTGCTACGTGATGACAGCACAGTGTGTTTTCACCATGAGAAGATGTACATCTCTCGATATGAATATACTCAGAAATATTGCAGTGATCCATTCAAAATGCACAAGAAACGTATTTCAAGTAGGTTTGCTTCAATTTGCTTTTTACAAATTATTGTAATTGTCAATTTACCAGAGCTCGAGGGTGTTGTTATATACCGTAAAAGTAGCATAATTTGATCAAATTAGTGGGTTTCTTTGAAACACTGCCTAACTATGAAGGAGTTAAGTCACATCAATGAAATTTGGTACATATAAAGGTCAGATACATATAATTCTGTGGTGCAAATTTCATTACCCTGAGTAACTGTTCACAAGGTCAACCGACCCCCGAAAAGGGGTGATTTTTTGAGATTTTTTTTGTGAAAGTCGACTTTGGACCCTAGCCATACCTTTACTGATTGTTTTATAAGTCTATGCTTGCAGGGAGTTATTTAGCTGTATGTAGAGATTATGTATCAGCAATTTGGGTATCCTCAGATCAATGGTTCGGGCACCAGGTAAGCCTAAAAATCATAAAAATAATTTCCGCTAGAAAAAACTTTCATTTTCAGGTGCCCATATCTTCAAAAGGAAGCAAGATACACTGTTTTTGATTGCAGATTCTGAAAGCTTGTGTGCAAATTACCCCAGGTAGCAATTTTTCAGCTTTGTAGCTTTCTCAAATCCAAAAATATGATCATTTGAAAATGAACAAAATCCATGACATGGCCGACGCAAAAGAGGGGGGGGTCTTCGGACAGCCATAATTTCAAAACGGCTTGGACTTTTGGCCTGAAATTTTCTGTGTGTTCGTTATTTGCATATATGAACATTTTCATGGAGTTTCAGCAAAATCTAAGAGGGTCACCTGGGGACTTTCCTGAAAATGAGGTGATTTGGCATGGAATGACCCATATGGTTACGTCATTGCAAGCTGTATTGGTTACGTCACTACAGAACTAGATGTTCATGAGAAAAAGCAAGGTTTACTTCAAGAAAAGAACTAAAATAGGTAACATAACATACTTTTATTATAAAAGAAACATTCTGTATCACAGATATACATTATTTTTACTTATGTCAGTTATGACAGCAATCTCATTTCATCACACAATCTCATCACTAAAAAACTCATTTTTAATTTGAATTTGGCAAAAATAGTTACAGATGCTGAAAAATATGTCTAGTAAAAGGTATTAAATGTAGAAACAAGTAAATTTTATGTAGTTTTAGATATTTTATTGTTGAGATGAAAATTATATGAAAAATGGATTTCCGAGTGTGTCTGTAGTTTTCAAACTTCATGCACTTTAAATGGCTCTATTTTTTTTTCACATCTTGTATTGAAAAAACAAAGTTAGTCCCATAAACTAGACAGGTTAAGCTACAAGATCAGCCCATTCACTATATGTTACAAGGAAATATAATTTTCATCACACATGTTCACTTTCGCTTGGCCAGACCCAAATATTATGAGGTTGTGCAGAGATGTACACAAGTGAAGGTGGCAGGCGGAATTGCCTAGTACTCCCTCTTAGACCACCCTCTTCTCATTTGAACAATATAAAATAATTTCCTGCCAATTTATTGTTTCATTATCAATGGAACGGTTTAAATTGATGACACACTGTGGCATTCATGTGTGAAGCTGTGTTAGCGCTTTTCGTCTCAAGCTTAGACTTTCTCTGCATCTGCCACTGATAAAATCTCATTTTCATACCTAGTTGCGTAGTCTATGTGATGCCAAAAGATGTTGAATTCTTCAATGTCAGTGTCATTTGAGTTTGCAAAATGTTCAGGAATAAGGACACATTTCCTCATCATGAGTAGTAATCAAATGCTCTGACGATCATAGCCAGCTAACCATGGAAAATCATGATGATCACGTGATGTTAACTGGTTAGGGCCTGTATCCACAAGAAGTGTATTTTTGCGCTGGAAGCATATGAAGTTCAGCGTTGACAGTGCTCAGCATCCACGACGCAAAAACGCCCTGAACTTCCAGCTTTATCAGCTCCGCTCACAGCGCTTTTTGGAATAACGCCAGACTCGTCAATGTCACTTCTCTCTCACCAACCAATCAAAGTCTAGAAGAGGGAGGGACTTATAATAACAGCAGCAATTGCAACAGTCATGCATCAAAACAATCAGCTACAGTTTAGGTTTGCTTACTGGTCTCTCTTAGGGACTCCAGGTTTGCTGACAAGTTAGTTTGTATTTATGTTTACTACGACTGTAGAAGCCAACACTTTGGCTCCCTTTCATTTTAAGCGGGGTAGCTAGCTACGTTTCCCAAAGCATAATGACAAGCTACTTAAGCAGCTTGGCTGTGTTGCTCAAACCACTGACTGTGTATGGTACCAGTTACGCTTTTTGGGAAATTAACATTCTGTAGCTCATTAACGAAGACTATTCACGATTTATTTTCATTGTGTCAGCAAACTTTTCCAAGGTAACACGTTAACATGATGTTAAACTACGGAGACTTGACATTCGCAATGATGGATTGCGGAAGTGCTAAGAAGAGGGTTTTTGGAACAATGCAACAGTAAGCGCTGGATGGAAGCGCTCTGAAAATGAGGACTTGGGTGCATCCAGCGCAAAAAACACTTAATGCGGACACGGGCCCATATCTGCCAAAATTGATAGTCTCCTTATTCGCAAGAAGCTGATGGATGCAACAATGAAATGAAAGTAAGCAAAGCCATTTGCTGGCAAGCCAGGCTGCTAACTAACCCGCCATGGTGATCATACAAAACTAGCTAGCTTAATAAGATTTTAAGGTCAATGACTATACTAATTTATTCATGTCTACCAAGTCCTAGCAAACATTATGATTTCATACCGCTTAAGTCAGTGCTAGTTTAACGTCAGAGATTGTTTGAGGCCCTATCAACCAACCTCTGTCCTGATAACCGTTCTGAAACGCTTTGATTAGCTAGCTAGCTAGTCAGGGGGATCAGCACAAATTAAGCAAAATTATGTGCTGCCTGTTCTGAGTAGTGGTTGATGTGTCCGTTAGGAGCTGGCATGAAGTGTTCCCTTGGTGTCAATGATAGTCTGGATAAAAGTGTATTGTCTTTGGTGTCACTTATCCCTGTTCCATATGAATCAGTTTTGATTTACCACAGGGGCTGTAGAGTTTCCCTTAAAATCAGTAGATTTTATCAGGACCAGCAGTCCAAGAACTATCAAAATGAACAAGTGACAGAAGAACTACTCATAGACCTGCACAACCCTCAGCCTTTAGTGTAAGACCAGTCGAGGGGCACTGAGTTTGACAAGCCAGACTGCCTCATGTCTTGTCTCGCACATCATCTTGTTGATTGCCATCATGGGCAAGACTTCATCGCGCACTTTGGGAAGAAGCACAACAAACATTGTACACTATTTATAAAGGCTTTACTACCTCTGGAGTGTACACTGGTGCAAAACTAGAGGTGAAATGGACACAAATTGATGCAGGTGAAGAATGATCAGATGTCTTTGTGTCAGAATGCCTCAAGAGACCTGCCAGTAGTTCTAAACAAAGCTCAATGTTGACTCTTCTCAAGAAAAGAATGGTTGGTGAGTTAAGCTATTGAAATTCCATACATCTTATGTAAATCTGAGAGCTTATCAGGTGAATCTGGTCTGAATCTTAATCTGAAAGTCCATAAATCCCATCAATGATCCTGATTTTAAATCTTTGATGTTTGTCTATAAATTTTGAATGGAAAGTAAGAAAACTGATGAAAATTGACCAAATGTAAGTGGAAGTGCTGTCTATTTTGTTCTTGTTTTGTTTTTTTTTAAGTTAGGGACTTTTTTTGGAATGGGGGGCAGGGTGTTCTTAAGGGCATCAATCTTTGTTTGATGTCTTGTGCTGAAGAAAATGGGGCTGGTCAGGTGAGGGAAAAAAAAATAAATAAATAAATGAATAAAAATTTTGTGCATTGGTAAAGATTCTGAAAATGTGCAAATTAGATATTCTGTGTTTTTAATAGGATTGCAGTATCTAAATCTACCACCAAAACAAAGCCAACTACATGCAAACTCACACAAAAATTAAGTTAATCATGCAGATATGTCACAGTGCTGGACAGCATGTTACATAGGATTACTAAAAGACCAAATGCATACTACTGGTAAAAGGAAGGTAAATGTTCAACTTGAGACTGGTACACCTGATAATGCGATTCATATTAATCGTCACTTTTGCCCAGAGTACCATATTACAGGTTTAAAAGGTCTAATGCAAGTCGTAAAAGTGCACCAAGGGCAGGGGTATTAAGAAAGTGAAATTACATTCTGAATATGCACAGAAGCCACCAAATAACACCAAATTTTCGAAATTTTCCTGAGAGGGCATGTCCATGGATTCCCTTAGCTATTACATGCCATTTATACACAAGTCTTCGCAGCCTACTTACACTGTTCCATCTGGGGATGCTTTCTGTTTAAATGAAACACAGTTCAGATGGGAGTAATCTGAATTTGAGAATGGCTGGGGTTTGACTTTGCTGCGACAAAAGAGGTGTCAGTTACAATGAATGTCCTGGGCAGGGTCTTGCCATACACTAGTGTACTGCTGGGAAATGTCCGGGTCAGCTGTGCCCTGATCTGAACTGCTGACGCATAGCAGATGTCTTGCTGGTGTCCTGGATTATGGGGAGTTATTTAGAACCTCAGCAGTGCTGTGCATCTCATCCTTTTGTGCACCTGGATTTGTGGTATACCTGTAGGTCGAGCGCAATCTCGGACTGGATTTACATGTGCTACAAAACGCCCTTCTAACAACCAAAACAAATGAACTACAGACCCAATTCTCTACCGTCTTCCACCCTCTGGGTTGGCGACACGGTGGCGCAGAGGTTAGCACTGCTGCCTCACAGCAAGAAGGTCGTGTTCACATGGGTTCCCTCCGGGTACTCAGGTTTCCTCCCTCAGTCCAAAAGCTAATTGGAGACACTAAATTGCCCACAGGTATGAGTGTGAAAGTGACTGGTGTGTGAATGGTATGTGCCACAGCAGTGTTCGATGAAGCAAACCTCAAAGCCTGATTTGGGAAAGGGTGGGGCCTCACCTGTGGTGCTGGATGGACCGGTGCACTGTGGCTGCTGGGTTGGCTGGGGGGGGACAGGCTCACTGTGGCTGCTGGGTTGGCTGGGGGGACAGGCTCACTGTGGCTGCTGGGTTGGCTGGGGGGGGACAGGCTCACTGTGGCTGCTGGGTTGGCTGGGGGCGGGACAGGCTCACTGTGGCTGCTGGGTTGGCTGGGGGGGACAGGCTCACCGTGGCTGCTGGGTTGGCTGGGGGGGGACAGGCTCACTGTGGCTGCTGGGTTGGCTGGGGGGGGGGACAGGCTCACTGTGGCTGCAGGGTTGGCCCACGGGGGGACAGGCACGTGGTGGTTGCGCTAAAGATGACAGCCGCTGGTCAACCACACTCAAATAGACTGTTGAAAAACCTTCAACCTAATTGCTGTGTCTTCAGCAACTGACTTTTCTCAGATTTTTGGCTTACGGAAGTTGCAGCATTTGGGCGCCATCATATTGTACAATTTGGAGCCACGGTCATCGCAGGACAACAGTCATTCTCAGTCTTGTTGACATCTAAGATGGTGTGACATCAACAAATTGGCACGCATGAGATTATATGCAGAAAATCCACATTGCTCAAATCAATATTGAGCATTTGGGAAAAACTTATTGACTCAGTCTTGTGTTAACTATACAAAGCAACTGTACCTGTATTGGAGCTAACCACAATTGTGCTATTGAGAGAAATCTCTCGACACAACCAGGAAGTAAGCTTTGAAACCGAAGCTCAATATGGCCGCTTGGTACTTCGGGTCTCACTGTTGCTGTAGGCACCGTGGCACCAGAGTCAATTCTGAGCACAGAGAATTAGCGTAGCAAGCCTGGGCTGGGCCAGTGTTTGTACGTTGTAGCTGTTGTCCTGTGATGTACTAACAGGATGCTAACAGGATAACTAGGTTATGTACAGTAACGCATAATTTGAAGCCTGTATTGTGTGTGGGTGACTCTCCTCACTGATGTCCCTGTGGTCACTTACTTGCTTTGTCTGGCTCTGATAAGGCTCTGAGGCCCCACTGGCGCTTTGGTTTCCAGGAACATCTCTCAGCAGAGAATGGGGAGAGGCAGTGACACAGACATGGCTGCAGCGAGCTGATTGGCCAGAATGACTCATGTTTTTTTTCTGTCCCTGTTGTTATCAAGGCTTCATTAAGCCAGCATGAAAGGTACGTGGGTAATGTTGTGGAAGCAAGACCTACAAGTGACATTGTAAAAAAACAACCTTCGGGCAACATTTATCTGATCAAGGCAGTAACACTACACTTACACATTAAAAAACTGAAAGACTGTTCACTTTAAACAGCATTTGAACTAGCAGGAATTGGGTTTGATGACATCATATTTGATATTTTTGTGGTGGTTACTCACTGTCTCTCGGGTAGTGAATGACTGTGATGTGAAAGTAGTTGAGAAAGCATACAGTGCGCTCTACATGTTTCTGATGGTGAATATGTTCATAGTGAGAGAGGTGCATCTTGCTGCCGATAGTCTCTTGCTGTGCTGAACAAAGAGATTATGTGTTTGCTGTTTTCTGTCGGTGACCCTATACATTTGTAGAGCAGTCTGGGGTTTGTATCTGTGAGAGAGAATACAGAGCTTTCTGATGGAAGATACTTTGCCACAATCTAGTTTGTGTTTAGGGATAGATAGTGCCCTACCCCAATACTGACAACTTTGGTAAATATGGACAAGAGTTAGCTAATTGATGCTTTTGTTGTTTATCTTCTTGATATTAAATTCAAGAAGTTTTTTTTTTTTTCTCAAAAATGTGTGTCACAGTTATGGGATTTTATTCATTTAATTTATAGTGCAGCCTCTCTTTGCCAGGATGATTGCTCTGAGCCTTCTCTTAAAGTGTGAGACAAATTTGGATCTGAGACCATTCCTGCACGCAGCATCTATCCTCATCCTTCAAATTCCCTGGTCCATGTTTTTAAATGGGGCAACACGGTGGCGCAGTCGGTAAAGGAGTTGGGGAGACTGGGGCTCAATGAGCCATATCTCATATTTGTAATGAATAGATGTCAGAGCTATTTAAAATAGGCAAAAAATGTGATATGGCTCATCGGACCCCAGTCTCCCCTACCAGTGCCGCCTCATAACACAAAATTCATGGTTTTAGTCCGGCCTGGAGCCTGTGGGGTTGCTATGTGGAGTTTTCATGTTCCTCTCATGTTTGCGTGGGTTTCCTCTGGGTACCCTGGTTTCTTCCCACATACACAGACATGCATGTCACGCGTGTCGGAGACTCTAAATTGCCCATAGGTATGAATGTGTGTGCGAATGGTGTGTGCCCCCTGTGATGGATTCACAGACTGTCTCGAGTTTGTCCTTGATTTTCATCCATAGCTTGGATAGGCTCCAGCTCCCATGAGACCCTAGTGAGGAAGAAGCGGTTCAGATAACGTATGGTAGAATGTCTATGGGATCTCCTCTTCAGCTCAACCCACTGGTTTTTTTTATTGGATTCAGATAAAAGGACTGGGAAAAACTTTGATTTCATGGTTGGTGAGCCATTTTTGTGTTGATTTTGATGCATGCTTTGGATCATTGTCCTGTTGGAAGATCCACTCATGGCCCAGTTGGAGCTTTCTGGCAGAGGCAGCCAAGTTTTCATTTCATAGTATCTGATGGCACTTGAATTCATGGATACCATGAATCCCAATAAGTTTTCTTGGGCCTTTGGAAGATGGGCATCTCCACAGCATGAAGGATCCATCACCATACTTCACAGTTGAGATGAGGTGCTTTACGAAATGGTTGTTTTTTTATTGCCAAAGACCTCTCTTTTGGTCTCATCTGGCCTGAGAAACTGGAAGTTCCAGTTTTGTTTGACAGACTGTAAGCACATGAGTTTGTATTTTGATGACAACAGGGACTTTTTCTGGAACCTGTCCCAATCCTCTTGCAGTCACAGATGGCAGTTGATTGTTGATTCGGAGACTGACCCGATGATGTAATAAATGTCTGTAATCCACAAAGTATGATCCGTTGAGTTTTTTTTTTTTTTTTACCCCTTGAACCACCCTCCTCACTGTGAATACATTCAGAATAGGCACTGTTTGTCCTCATCCAAGCAGATTTTTAAAATCGCAGACAATTGCCATATGTCTTAAACTTTGTGCAGAATACTAGCGCCAAGTTTTCCTGTTATGCATGAGCCTATCTAAGGCTTTACAAGTCAGTATTTGTCTCACAGAGACTGTAAAATTATTCCAGTGAAGCAAGACGTTTGGAAATGTAATTACAGAATTATTTAGCAATCAAATTTCAGAATGTACGGACTCCAGCGTCTAAACCTGTACAGAGGGGTTAATTATTGCCCTGATGGTCAAAATTTGTTATATTCAATGTTTTGGCTGCTTTCCTAGCCATTTTCCTATATCTGAGACTCAGCAACTTTCTGTCATACATCATTGCTGTATTCTTTTGTCCGAAGTGTGGAGATGGATGACTGAGGGGAAACTGGCCTATTTTACCTATTATACAATGGTGAAAGGGCGACACGGTGGCGCAGAGGTTAGCACTGCTGCCTCACAGCAAGAAGGTCGTGTTCACATGGGTTCCCTCCGGGTTCTCAGGTTTCCTCCCTCAGTCCAAAAGCTAATTGGAGACACTAAATTGCCCACAGGTATGAGTGTGAAAGTGACTGGTGTGTGAATGGTATGTGCACCCTGTGATGGATTGGTGAGGGTGGGTCCCTGCCTTTCGCCCATAGTCAGCTGGGATAGGCTCCAGCTCCCTCTGAGACCCTAGTGAGGGAGAAGTGGGCATAGAGAGTGGATGGATGGAGTTATGGTTAATTATGGTTATGAAAAATTATGAAAAAGTTAAATATTAATGGGAAATGCTCTCTTTTTCTCTTGCTGTGCCAATGGTTGTGCCACACGTTTAAAAAAAAAAAAAAAAAAGTATAAGGATAATTTTTTTTTCCCTTAAGTTATTGACTTAATTCATGGATAAATTTTTGTTAATTTTTGAATGAAATATTGGTAGGATTAACAACAACTATATTTTTTATAGGCTTTTTGAAATTTAGCTAATATTTACCAGGGGTGCCAATATTGGTGGAAGGCACTGTAAATTAAGTTCTTTTTTGGACAGTTTAGTCTGAATCATTATAACCCATTTCTCTCTCTCTCTCTCTCTCTCTCTCTCAATCTTATTGTTGTCTTATTGCTTGGCTCCTACTTTCACCAGGGTTTTTATGCCTGTGCTGTATCATTTTCTCTGCTCTCAGACTGTTATATTCTGTTCTAAATTTTCAGAATTTCTACTTTGGTTGTTTTGCAGTTGTTCTGTGGTATTTCTGTGTGTTTCTTGCTTAGCTCAGTTTATTTGTGATTGTTTACATTGCCAATGGATACAAACCCCGCTCTGTGGTCTGGGAATGTGGTTTGCCGCGTCTGAAATGATTGCGCCTATAAATCAGGTCAGTGCACCAATGCTCTGTGACAGTAATTCGCTCAGGATGGAAGCATCTGCTGCATTTAAGACGTAATGTGATTATAGTGCATGATCTGCACGTTGGCCACCGTATGCACGCTTCTGTCAACTGCCAGGTTTTGCCGTGTCACATCACGTCTGACTCTGACTCTCTGCCCCTCCTCCACCTCAGGTGATCCTCCCTCACAAGGGAAGAGTTACCCCAGCGCTAAGACCTAACAAGCTGATTACTGAAGCCTGGGGGAGAGACTGAGAGAGCAATGGGGGAGTACTGTAGTGAAATGTGCTAATGAAATGGTTGAGCTCAGCTGTATAATTGTACATTTATGTGATTGCTATGATGTCAGTGACATTGCAGAAATAAATCAATGGTAATAGGGTCACCCAAAAGCTCAGACTCCTCCACCGACTGGGACAGGGCAATGAGTGACAAACTGTGCCTCTAAATATTCACTGAATACATTTTTAATGTGAGGACTTTGTGGTCTTGTCACAGAAACACAGTTGTAGGGTTGATGGTTAGCATCTGTCCTTTGGGATGGATAGCTGTGCTACTTTTTAAAGTCCTTGTTCCTGAGGAAATGAGCTGTCCTGTGTAATGCCTGTCCTTGTTCACTCTCATTTAGGTGTATTTAAGCTTTTTCATTTGCTACACAGTGTTCAACACTGCTTTTTCATTTGCAACTCAGTGTTTAACACTGCTTCAGTGTTTCCCACGGGTTGAGAATTTACTTGTGTTAGCGGCATAGAGATATACAACCCCAATTCCGGAATAGTTGGGACAAAGTGTAAATTGTGAATAAAATCAAAATGCAATGACTTTCAGATCACATGAGCCAATATGTTATTTACAATAGAACATAGATAACATTTCAAATGTTGAAACTGAGTCATTTTACATTTTTATCCACAAAATGAGCTTATTTCAAATTTTCTGGCTGCAACAGCTCTCAAAAAAGTTGGGACACAGGTAAAAAAGGGCTGAAAAAGCAATTAATAAAAAGAGAATCAGCTGAAAGAACCTTTTACCAAGCAATTAAGTTAACTGGCATCAGATGTGTAACATGATTGGCTATAAAAGGGATGTCTAAGAGAGGCTGAGTCTCTCAGAAGTAAAGATGGCCAGAGGCTCTCCAACCTGTGAAGGCTTACGTAAAAAAATTGTGGAATACTTTAAAAACAATGTTCCTCAACGTTAAATTGCAAAGGCTTTGAAGGTCTCATCATCAACAGTGCATAACATCATCAAAAGATTCAGAGAAACTGGAAAAATCTCTGTGCATAAGGGACAAGGCCGAAGACCTTTACTGGATGCCTATCTTCGGGCCCTCAGACGCCACTGCATCACTCACCGGAATGATTCTGTCATTGACATTACTAAATGGGCCCAGGAATACTTCAGGAAACCACTGTCTGTAAACATAGTCCACTGTGCCATCCACAGATGCCACCTAAAACTCTATCATGCAAAAAGGAAGCCATTGTTGAGCATAATCCAGAAGCACTGCCGTGTTCTTTGGGCCAAAGCTCATTTAAAATGGACTGTAGCAAAGTGTCCTGTGGTCAGACGAGTCCAAATTTGACATTCCTGTTGGAAATCATGGGCCTCATGTCCTCCGGGCTAAAGAGGAGAAAGACCACCCCTCCTGTTATCAGCGTTCAGTTCAAAAGCCAGCATCTCTGATGGTATGGGGATGCATTAGTGCATATGGTGTGGGACACTTGCATGTTTTAAAAAGCACCATGAATGCTGAAAGGTATATAAAGGTTTTAGAGCAACATATGCTCCCCTCCAGACGACATCTATTCCAGGGAGGGCTTTGTGTATTTCAGCAGGACAATGCAAAAACACATACTGCAGCTATTACAACAGCATGGCTTCGTAGTAGAAGAGTCCGTGTGCTGAACTGGCCTGCCTGCAGTCCTGATCTTTCACTGATTGAGAACATTTGGCGCATAATCAAACGAAAAGTCCATCAAAGGAGACCCAAAACTCTCCAGCAGCTGGAAGCCTGTAATAAACAAGAGTGGGATCAAATTCTAATGGCTAAACTCAAGAAACTTGTCTCGTCAATGCCCAGATGCCTCCATTTTGTGTTAAAAAGAAGAGGGGACGTTACACCATGGTAAACAGGCCCCTGTCCCAACTTTTTTGAGACCTGTAGCAGCCATCAAATTTGAAATGAGCTCATTTTGTGGATAAAATTGTAAAATTTCTCAGTTTCAACATTTGCTATGTTATCTCTGTTCTACTGTGAATAAAATACTGGCTGGTGTGATTTGAAAGTCATTGCGTTTTGATTTCATTCACAATTTACACTTTGCCCCAACTATTTCGGAATTGGTGTTGGATAATTGAACCAGAGAGAACGAGGAAGTACCTTTGCTTCAGCCAATTAGCATGTTAGCTTCCTGCTTCCGCTTTTCCCACTGGAGGCAATTTTGTGGCCAAAGATGCGGCAGCACCATAGACACCAATTGAAAAGTGTGCATTTTTTCTTGCCAAATAAAGTGAAAACAAAAGCAAATGTATTTGGTAATCCTTCATTATTTTACTCTTTGTCTGACGCAATTGTAAGATGTTTTCAAGAGGGCCTGTAAAATAAGAACTGATACTTAGAGCTTGATGACAGCTCCTGCATGAGTTTGGTTGTCCAGCTGTTGCTCTGACTGCAGCAGTTCAACGAAAAAAGTGAAAAGTGCATGCGCGTTCCAGATTAACAGCGTTGCTTGTCATTTCCCCTCGAAAACATTCGCCAATCCGCACAGACTACTCACTTTCAGTGAGTGGTCAGTTGGACCACTCGCTTGTGCGTCAGAAATGTCGCTTCCCTTACCATAAATGGATTTCAGCTCCAGGTGTGGGGACTGTGGCTAGATAATATTATGAACAACAGGAAAATTATGAAATGGGCAGCAGGTTGTGTTTTTTCCATCCCTCGTCTCTGCCAGTCTTTATTTATACAAAAAAGTACATTCTTCAATTGTACTTCACCTGTATTTCAAGTCCCATGTCCTTGCCTCAGAATCACAATTTGGTCCCGCCCCCTTTGTGATGCCACAAAGGACAGACTTCAAAATAGTTTTTAATGGCTAATTGGCTTTGTGCTTGGTGATATGATGGGGATCTAGTGCTGGACAATAAATTGAATTGCGATAATTTTGAATGCCACCATTGGGAGTACAAACAAGCTTGCACCTATTGTTTTTTGTGAATCATACCTGATGCGGTCAGGAACAAACGCTTGCCAAACATCAGAGACAAAATGTGCAATGCTGCTGGAAAAGAACTTCACTGACATCATATTTATCAGTGACCTGCTGAACAGAGCAAGGTTAAGGTCTTCACAGTCATCATCTCCTTACCAATAATTGCTCTCATCTTGTTCCTCTTTACTTCGCTCAATTAGTAATCAAACTGTTGATTCGCTCAATTACTAATTTTAATTAGTTGACAGTCCAGTTTATTTAGATAGCATTTTTTTTTTTTTTTTTTGTCGCATTTTGAAACTAGAATGGCCAGGAAACGGCACAGATTTGCCTGAATATGTTTACTCAATTTTTTTTTTTTTTTTTTTTTTTTTTTGTAAGCTTGCATGTGGCCATTTTTTGCAAATCCAAAAATAATTTAAATCTCTCGATCATGTTCAATATGCTTAACAAAATGTTTTCCACCTTGTGTATATTTGTTTCTCCCCAACGACGATAGTCGGGAGATATTATGGTTTAGTTCCGGGGCCGCCGCCGCGCCCGCGGAGATTTTCTGTTCCGGGCGCTGGAAGCGACAATTATTACAGGAATTTTTTACAATTTTGCACAGGGGAAGATATTTATTTGACAATGCTCAAGACCGATTTTCAGAAATTTTGGACGTCCAATATGGCTGCCGGCGGCCATTTTGTCCAAAATTTGGGGATCGGGGAGATACACGACTCGGTCCCTGAGGCGACCGAGTTATCTAGTTTTTGATGAGTCCAACCCCATCTAAAAATTGTCTTATATTTAATTTATTTTAAATAGTATGCATAAATGCTACAACGAGAGATTGAATTCAGAGGAATATATTTAAGACTAATTATTCAGATTATAGGTATTCTTTCAATCTAACACAGTAGCCTAGTAAGGTCTGGCTGCTTCTCATTATCACTTCTTTATCATTATAGGTTACATAATGGCTTTGCTGAGTCAGTTGGCTAAAGAATTTGGTTGATTTTTAGTTGGGCACAATACACGGGAAGAGATAGGGTCTGCGAAATATGTCTGAAAAGGCTGTCCAACCTCGCTGGTAATTAACTGATTTCAAAGCACAGTTTTCATTCCTGACCCATTTCTAATGACCTCTGACCTGCCGTTCTCTTTTGTTCAGGACCGTGTCAGGTGAGAGACTGAAAAGAAAAGAAGCAAGCTGGTCTGTTCGTCCTGTTGCGGCAATTATTCTTCTTGCACTTAAAATTGTCGCGATTCAATTTTTTGTCCGGTCCTATAGGGGACCTTTAAATTATGGATTCGCATGATATTGACCATTTTAAAATGGTTTGCTCCTTTGCTTCCATGTCATTGCTGAAGTGCACAGATGTCTAATTCTTTCAGATTCTGTATGAAAACACAACTGACTTGACAGGTTGAATGAGGTTGTATGCTGGAAATCCCCCTAAGCATACATAAGGAGGTATCGCTGCCACCTGGTGGTTGTTCTTATGCATTGCGAGAGGGAGTCTCCGGTTTCTCGTGATTCCTCGTGCGAGCAGTTTATCCGGTTCAGCAGCTCCTGCATAACCACTGAAGTTCAGAAACGCTGCAGGAATTAATTATTTGTTTCCCTGAGGGGTCTCCTTTACCAATGCTATCCATTTAAAGTAAGCTGACACTCTGACGAGCATGATGCTCATGCTGGTAATGTTGCTTCAGACTGTCCCTAGTTAATGCTTCTCACTTGGGCCCCTGTTAAAGCACTGTTGTTGCAGTCATCTCTGCCTCTTAATTGCCGCTGCTGTAATTGCCCGACCTGTGTCAATATGGCGAGGCTTCAGTTGTCAAGTCAACGCGTTTACAGTGTGTGCCACTGTTATGACCGTTTCATAATGGAGCCTATTCTGCCTGGAGCTGGTACTTACCTGGGAAAAGATGCATTTCAGGTTCTTTACTTTGAGTGTACAGTGTTTATTTTTGTTGAGCCGCTTACATGTTGGTACGGTTTGTCCTCATGTGGCTTTCATGGTGCACTGAAATGTTTACCAGCACTGCAGTGATACAAGGAGATGATGCCCAGATTAGGATCTGCTCTGTTTTTCCCACCCTCGTTACAAATCCAGAATTCAGCCCCTTGATATTGCAGTACATCCCACAGAAGCTCAACTTTGTTGACCTCATGAAGAAGCGAAAGCTTATCCACATGTGAATACAGCAAGAGCAAACATGCCTCCCGAAAATATAATTCGAAGATATATCCGCCTTGTTTTATCAGCTGTCCTGGTGGGGCAAGCCATGTCAGTCCTTTTTAACAAAGAATTATCAATATGGACAGTAAGGAGTTGATGGAGGAAAAAATGATTGTCATTAAGTTTATGAAAGATGGAAGATTTTAAAAAACAAAAACATTGCTAACACAGCTAGGCGATATACAAATGGAAACTAAGCTTTATAATTATCCTCTCACCAGAAGAGTGGAAACACTGAATTGTGTGGGAGATGTAATTAAACCACTTTGCTGCCTGCATATTTCCAAGTTGAATTAGTTGCATGCTGGCTTCTGTTTGTTTTCCAGAGAGTCTGACACCATGCCTAATGTAGCTCAACTCCCTATAGCCTGACGAGCGCGGTGACTCTGCTGTGTTCTGCTTACCCCTTAAACTCTAAGTTTTCACTTAAGTGCTCCCTTAAAGCTGAAGTCTGTAAGACTGCTCGACCGAGAGGACTTAGTCAGATTTTTGAATGAGTACAACTTTCAAGCCCCTCCCCTATTTGCGCTGAATCCAACCAGTCCGTCCCTCGATTTTTTTGTGCACATCCGAAGGCGCGTGCTAATGATCGGATTGGCTATTTGAGCCAAGAGCAGTAGAATTTTGCAGAACGCAATACAGGCTGTGGGTGGAGATAAATTCACGGATTTTTTTCTAAAATCACCTGATTCATATTTGCATGTGAAGCATAGTGACAGTTTCAGTTAATACGACCAAAAAAATCTCACTGACTTCAGCTTTAAGTATTTTCAAAGGCAGGAAATGCATTTTCCCAAATTTTAGGACAGTGTCACAAATATATTCTGTATCTGCTGATTACAGTGTTTCACTGAAGGTACATCACACCTATATTGTGAGAAATTTTCAGACCAAGGATGTCATTTTTATGGCATCAGCAGTACATCAAATGGAAAATATCTGGATACCGGTATTTTAAATCACTTTGCATCTATTTCCCTGTAATTCAGCAAGACATGTTTGCTGGAAACCTTGGGCTCTCCTCAAGAATTTAAAATAGGCTTGAAGTTCAGCTGATTTTCATACAGCAGCTGCATTTTAAGGACCTTTTAAGGGTGGCAGAGCAGCCCAGTGGTAGTTTGCTTCATTAGTAACCAAAATTTTTCTGTTTCAGCCCCTGGTGGGGCATTGGATTCTGACTTGACCTGGAGAGGTGAAGTTTGGAAGAACTCTGCCATTGGGCCCTTGAGCAAGGCCCTTAACCCCAAAGCTGCTCCAGGGGCTTTACCCCCTTTCTCTCTATCCCTCCTCACTTGCAGCTGCTCTAACTGGAATTTCTCCCAGGGCATCCTTGAAAAAGAGAGACATGTTCTCAATGGAATTTCCCTGGTAAATATAAGTGAAAAAAGGGGTTAAGAAACCATTGTTCTGTAACTTGACCCTGTTCTTCTTTGCAGAGGATGTATGGCTTCACTGCAGCTGGGTTAAAACATCTTTTTAAGAGGGTTGCTGAATTTGGCTTGTAGTTGTGAGGAGTCTTTCTGAAATGCGGCTGAGGCCAGTGTAGATTAACCCAGAATTTAATTGCTGTGCTATCTATTGGGAGAAGGGAGGAGAGGTGGCCTGATTATTTTTTGTAATGGGATTTCTGTGTGCCTGGTGTCAGGGGCGTCTTGGTGCATCTGTGAGTGCCTGTACTTGTTTTCGTACATGTGCGGATTGCTGTCCCATATGAGATTGAAAAATCTCTCTGGAATTGCGTTGGATGCAGACTTAGAGGATTTTAACAGTGTTACTGCTATAAAAAGTTGTTGCATGAGAATTTTTATTTTCTTTCTTTTCTTATCCATGTTCTGTCCTGCCCTGTTCGCTCTGCCTCAGTTCATTTCTGTTCTCTTGTTCTCTCACCATCTTTTCAGGTCCTCGATGGACGTCCTGGAATCTGGGAATTTTCATCTGCATCCGCTGTGCAGGAATCCACCGCAACCTGGGTGTCCACATCTCCCGGGTCAAGTCCGTCAATCTGGACCAGTGGACTCAGGAGCAGATCCAGGTCAGATACAAATCTGCTCTGTCAGTCGCACAAACCTGTCAACCAATAGAATTGCGCTTCCCTGTCACACAGCCCATAATAAATTCTCAGTGCGGTAGCTCTTGGATAGCGTGGAGAACTCTGTGAGCACAAAAATAACGTCCGAAAGCCTGCCTTCATGTATACACCTATGCTCAGTACTGAGGGGAAAATATGAGTGGAGTCCTGGCTGGTTTTATTTTTCTTGTGGGTTTGTGCAGGGTGTATAAGCACCTCTGGTGGTGGAGGACCACAGGTGCAGTGCTTTTACAGGCATCGCACCACCGAGCAGCAAATGCTTACATGGCAACTCTGTCACCTGCACTGCGGAGGGGCTCTCGCATTACCCTGTGTGCTAGAGATGCTCAGGTCATCTGTGCATCTGAAGTGCCTGACTGTCTGATTTCTGCAGAAATGTGCTAAGGGTTCTTCGGGAGACACGGTGGCTCTGGTTAGTGAATAAAAGATTACAGCTGGGACCTTCTGACTGCTAGAGGGTTAACATTTCAAATGGGGAAGTTGCAGCTTGCGTGGAAGCAGGTGACTTCTTGTTCAGTTGGAAATTACCCACCCAAATGTCTCGGCTAGCTGTTGCACTGCTAATTGTTTCAGGCTCAATTGTGTCTAATAAATTCAGCATCTTTAAGGGATATTTTAAGAGCCAATCACCACCCACTGCCCTCCCAGCCCACCTTAGAGGCATTCAGGGGACCCCCAGCATCATTTTAGAGCATTATTAAAAAATACTGGTACACCATTTGCTGTTCATTATGAGAAGAGAGAAAATCAGTGGCGCCGAAACGATTATCATTAGCGTGAAGGTATATTAATTTAAGCGAGGAGAAAATCAATTAAGTTGGAAACATTTTCATTAAGGCAATTTGCATTATGATGTATATTAATTAACACCAACAAACATTCATTACAGTTACCGTGCATTTTTTCACACCATGGAGCAATCATTAGCATCAGCGGAACAATAGTTTATTTCAATAGAATTTCAATTACATCAAACTGGCATTTTATCTTTCTTTGTCTCAAGCTGCATTCAAGAAACACTGCACTTTTGCAGGCATTTTTTGGATAAAATGGATCAATGGAAAGGTATAAATTGAGCAGCACACCAAATATCTGTCCTTTCAATCTGGTATACAACGCTGTTCAATATATTCTGCACAAATTGCTGCCAGGAGAAACCATGTGTCTAACGAAGTGAGGGAGCATCTTGTAAGGGCCTTCAGAAATCCCACTGAAGATTATCTTAAGGTGGTGGATACACTCAGTGTCAACAGGAATATATATATTCTGGGAAGTCATGGAACGCTGCGTTTTATTCAGTGCATTACATGTATTTATTATTGAAATTCTACTGAAATAAACAAATGCTCCATTGATGCTAATGATTGCTCTGTGGTGTGAAAGAATGCTCGGTAATTCTACAGAATGTTTGTTGGTGTTAATAAATAACCACCGTAATGTAAATTGCCTTAATGAAAATGCTTCTAACTCATGATTTTCTCCTCACTTAAAGGAATATACCTTCACGCTAATGATAATCGTTTCGGCGCTAATGATTTCCACTCTTCTCGCGATGAACCGCAAAAGGTATAATATTTAAATACTTTTCAAAATATATAGGCATGTCAAGTCTCAGCAGGGCTTCCTTTCAGTTATTTTATGGACAGCCAGGCAAAAGACCTAGGTTTAAAGGCATTGCATTTCTCATGTAAATATCTGGGGGAAATTCCAAATGACACATTGAATTTGGAATTTAAGAACAAAAAAAAACCAGAATGCATGCTGCTGCCTTAAGTCCAATTTTTTGTGCGTGTTGAAGGTGAATTTGCGGTTACTGTTAATGAGTCTGGTTCGTGGTTATATTCCTGAGCGGCTACTTTTTCTGTAATCACTTTGGCTCTGTCCCCCTCAGTGTATGCAGGAGATGGGGAATGCCAAGGCCCGCCGTCTGTATGAAGCCTTCCTCCCAGAGTGCTTCCTGCGTCCAGAAACTGACCAGTATCCTCCTCATACATTGATAACGTGTGTGAGCGCGTGTTTGTGCGCGTGTGTACATTTGTGTGTGTGTGAGTGTGTGTTGCTGTGTCCAGCTTGTATGTGTTGTGTTCATGTTATCATGTCTTTTAAATTAGTATTACATCGACCGGTGTTTGCTTGTTTGTTTATTGTTCTGCTGAACTATTCTGGAGTTGACCTTTAACACTGAGCCGTGCAGTGCTGCAGAGGTCTTTATCAGGGATAAGTATGAGAAGAAGAAATACATGGACAAGTGCATCAACATCCACGCTTTCAGGGTGAGTCTGACAGGACTGTGGCTCAGGGCTCTGAAGCGGATGAAGATGTTTTGCATGATTCATTTTGTGATTCAAACTCGCATCACTCTTAAGAAAACAATAGATTTCTCACAATAGGCAAGGTAGTAAGCAGTTTATATCCTCAGTATTGCCTGCCATTCACATTCTGTGCTGTAGTTAGCAAATTTCTTCCCTGGTTCTGTGTGTGGATTCTGCTGCTGCCATATGTTTACAAAACTCGTCTGAGAGCAGTAGGCTTCTAAAGTTTAATATTCATTTAAGGAAGCTCTTACATTTTTAAGTATATTGTAAGTACACTGTATTATATGTATACTGTATATTGGTGGTGACGTGATTTTCTGCCTGCCCCTCAAACCTAATGTGGTTAATTCCAGCCATGTTTCATTTGGTTCTCTTTGATGAAACTCTACTCCTTCTAAAGGCCTGTAGAGATCCCTTGCTCTATAATGCCATTCCCATTATCACTATATAACTATTATAGTTAGTTTGCGTCAGGTGGTGGTCGTGTATTTATTTCTGGGGTCCGTGTACTTAACTCTGGCATTGCTGACTTGGCTTGATGGTCGTAGGTCCTCTTGACTGCGGGATTCGGGCAGTGGAGTGAACTTGAGGATGTGTTCCACTGTTGGGACTGCTGTTCTAAAGTGTCCTTCTGTTCTGTTGTCACTATCAAAGCCTTATGTCTTCATGAGTGCTTCACATTGCCAAAACCTGCTCTGAGGTAGTGCAGGAATGGCCATACATACTCATTAGGTCCTGCTAGCGAGGACTTCTCAGCTTGTTGTGCAAACTTGCATGACTTGATTTCTGAGTGTGGAGTCTGAGCAGCTGCTCTGCTTCTGCTGTAGGAATTTTGAAGAGGCTATGTTGGGGACATGGCTCTTTCTTGACTTTTAATCTCGTAAAGTGCAGCCTATTTCTGAGTAAATTCCCTTCCAAACTAAAATGCTTGCTGTTCCTGAACAACTTTGTATGGAAGCCCATAGTGGACAATATTCAAATGAAAATGTAATCCCACTATTGCATTATAATTTTCCACTTATGAATGAGTTATTTGAGACAATATTATATTGAAAATGCATTAATCCAATTATCACTTTCATTTTCACATACACATATGGGAAATCTATGACTGTATTCAAATAATAATGAAAAGCTGTTTGACATTTCATTTTCAAAGTCATGCCCCGCAATACAGTGGACAATATTCAAGTGCAATAAGCAAAACAGCACCCCCAGCCTATTGCATTTACATTTACATGTCAACACGCTTTTTTCGAGTCAACATGAAAATGCAAATGCTATTTTCTGACTATTTGAAAATGATATTGAAAACGGCATTCAACATTTAATTTGCAAAGACTCAACTTGCTCTACTGAGGACAATATACAAATGCAATATGATAAACAGCTCTCCCAGTCTATTGCATTTACATATACATGTCATCACGATCTTTTAGGGTCAAAATGATACTGAAAATGCTTTCTCTAATCACTTGGAAATAATGATATAATAATGATAACGACATTTGACATTTCATTTTCAAAGACTTATCCTGCAATCCATGGGACAATATTCAAATACAGTAAGGGAAACGGCGCCTCCCAGTCCATTGCATTTTCAAATACATGCCACCACGCTCTTTTTGGGACACAATGAAAATTAAAATGCAATCTGTTAGCGTCTCATCAAGGCGGGTCTTCCGCTAGGACGTCACTCATTAGGGGCGCGAACAGAAACCATGTTTCTCATTTGCATACCAACCAATCAGCTTCTGGGTAGCGCTTGTACGCACGGAGGCTTACTGATAATGTCATGATGGCTCATTCATAAGTGGAAAATTATAATGCAATAGTGGGATTGCATTTTCATTTGAATATTGTCCACTGTGGGCTTCCATAACTTGGAGTACAGGGATGATCATGGTCTTGTTTGAATGATGACATTCAGTAGATTGCTCTCAAATAGTGAGCATTGCTGAGAATATCACCCAATTAAGTAACAACACTAGAATTATATGATTCTGTCTGACAGAAAAAGATTTTATGCTTTCTTATGCCCCTATAGCTCTGTGGCCAAGCCTCATCAGCCTAGAAAAATAATACAGCCACAGCCAGACACCCTGCAGGTTCAAATAACTGCAGGTTCAAATATTATTATTCTTCTACCAATAATGAATATTTTACAGATTTTTTTCTTGGTTATGTTTGTGTGTGCTTCAACAAACAGTTTTTCCAAATTTCCGAGTCCGAATTTCCCTGCGTTCTTAGCTATGGTTGCGTTCACTTGTACAAAACCCAAAACCAGTGAAGTTGGCACGTTGTGTAAATCGTAAATAAAAACAGAATACAATGATTTGCAAATCCTTTTCAACCTATATTCAATTGAATACACTGCAAAGACAAGTTACTTAATGTTCGAACAGGTAAACTTTGTAATTTTTTGCAAATATTAGCTCATTTGGAATTTGATGCCTGCAACATGTTTCAAAAAGCTGGCACAAGTGGCAAAAAGACTGAGAGAGTTGAGGAATGCTCATCAAACACTCATTTGGAACATCCCACAGGTGAAGCGGGCTAATTGGGGAACAGGTGGGTGCCATGATTGGGTATAAAAGCAGCTTCCCTGAAATGCTCAGTCATTCACAAACAAGGATGGGGCGAGGGTCACCACTTAGTGAACAAATGCGTGAGCTGATTGCCGAACAGTTTAAAAACAACATTCCTCAACGAGCTATTGCAAGAAATTTAGGGATTTCATCATCTACGGTCCGTAATATCAAAAGGTTCAGAGAATCTGGAGAAATCACTTAAGCGACAAGGCGAAAACCAACATTGAATGCCCGTGACCTTGATCCCTCAGGCGGTACTGCATCAAAAACCGACATCATTGTGTAAAGGACATCACCACATGGGCTCAGGAGCACTTCAGAAAACCACTGTCAGTAACTACCGCTACATCTGCAAGTGCAAGTTAAAACTCTACAATGCAAAGCGAAAGCCATTTATATGCGGCCGCTGGGCCCAAGCTCATCTAAGATGGACTGATGCAAAGTGGAAAAGTGTTCTGTGGGGACGAGTCCACATTTCAAATTGTTTTTGGAAACTGTGGGACGTGGTGTCCTCCGGACCAAAGAGGAAAAGAACCATCCGGACTGTTATAGGCGCAAAGTTCAAAAGCCAGCATCTGAGATGGTATGGGGGGTGTATTAGTGCCCAAGGCATGGGCAACTTACACATATGTGAAGGCACCATTAATGCTGAAAGGTACATACAGGTTTTGGAGCAACATATGTTGCCATCCAAGCAACGTCTTTTTTTCATGGACGCCCCTGCTTATTTCAGCAAGACAATGCCAAGCCACATTCTGCACGATGTTACATTTTGCGGGTACTAGACTGGCCTGCCTGTAGTCCAGACCTGTCTCCCATTGAAAATGTGTGGCGCATTCAAAATCGACAACGGAGACCCCGGACTGTTGAATTTGTACATCAAGCAAGAATGGGAAAGAGTTCCACCTGAAAAGCTTCAAAAAATTGGTCTCCTCAGTTCCCAAAGCGTTTTGAGTGTCGTTAAAAGGAAAGGTGATGTAACACAGTGGTAAAAGGGCCCTTGCCAACTTTTTTTTGCAATGGGTTGCTGCCTTTAAATTCTAAGTTAAAGATTATTTTGCAAAAAAAAAAAAATAAAGTTTCTCAGTTTGAACATTAAACATCTTGTCTTTGCAGTGTATTCAATTGAATATAAGTTGAAAAGGATTTGCAAATCATTGTATTCTGTTTTTATCTACGATTTACATAACGTGCCAACTTCACTGGTTTTGGGTTTTGTACAATAATTTTATAACTTCATTATCTCAGATTGTTTGGCCCATATGAAGCTGATATACCTTTCCAATTCCCTGCACTGGAGCGTGACCAGTGCAGGGAGGAGAGATTAAGGATATATCGTATTGTTCAGCGGGGGGGGAGATATGCTTCTCATATTGTTGAAGGGGGGCGGGGGGGGCAGGGGGGGCAAGGGGGGCATGGCACTGTTATTGCGCAACTTCCACGTCTTTCAGTACTTTCTCTACTTTTTTTTTTTTTTTAAGTGCGCATACATTATGAACAGGTGGCGATTGCGCAATGACTCAGAATTAATGGGAATCAAGGGGCTGCTGGGGAATAGTAAGGGGGTGCAGCGCCCCTGTTACCCTGTTTAGAAGAAAGCCTGGCATGCCATGTTTAGGATTGGGTTCATTTTTTTTTTTTCTTGCATTGGGTGAGTGGCTTCAGGTTTTTTCTTGCCTATTGAGAAGCATAGGGTGAGGACAGTGGTCCTGATCGTTCCTGAATCAGTTCGTTACTTGATACTAGCAAGTTTCCGCTCCTACCTTTGCTTTTGTTTTGACGATACATTCTCTGTCGGCAAGGGTCTGATCGAGAGTCACACCTCGGTTGATGAGCTTGGGAATAAATGCCAGGCATTTTCTGCACCAGCAGGAATTAAGTCCTTGACCTCCATTTAACGTGGAAGGCACTGACCACTGAAGTTTTATTATTCACTCAAAGAAGGTTGACGGCATAGTAATCAGTGAAGCCTGCTAAGTAGTGTTTTAATAGTGTTTTCCATCCTCTGGAAGGAATTGTACTGGGATACAATGCATAGGTCCTCAGCGTACAGGAAGCTCTATGAGTCTTTGTGTAGTCATTAGATAGATAGGTTTGTGTAGACATCATAAAGTCGTGGGGCCAGAACAGTTCCTTGTTTGAGGCCATTCTCTTGTCTATATCATCATCTTTGCTCTCCTCATGGTAGACAACAAATTGTCTGTTCTTTAAAAGATTCTGAGCCATTGTTATGAGTTTAGCATCCTTTGTCAGTTCATGCTGTATGGTTTTCTGGTTAACTGTATTATACACTGCAGACATGTCAATGAAGGTGGCTCCTGTTATCAGGCCCTTCAGAAAGCCACCGTTGAACTTGAACAGGATTGACCTGGCCGGAAGCCTACTTGTTTGGGCATGAGAGACTCAACTATCATGGCTAGGTGGTCAAGCAGTAGTCTTTCAAAGCGATTGAATGTGCGGTTTTGGAGGGAGAGGGGCTGATGGATCTTTGCCCAGCTTTGGGATGGCAACAATTCTTGCCTTTCTCGAAATCCTCTGCAATTTCTTGTTGACCATGTGATAAGTCAAAGAGCCTCTGTAAATCAGCTGGACTAAGGAGCTGGGTCTGCTGGCTGCTTTGTTAGCCTTTATTTGTATGCCCCTCAGTTGTTCATCCATTATAAAGTGTGTGATTAGAGTAGTCATTATCTTTTTGGGTGCTGTCCAGGATTACCATGAGGTTTAAGGAGGAATCAGAGGGTAACTTGATGTGCGGTAACAAAGACTGTTCCGAATAGAACATTTTTTATGTCTATATTAGGACAATCTAGATCAATACTGTTTCTGAGAATTTTTATTTTAAGGTTAATACAGTATTATGCATTATTCTGGGACTGAAACCTGAACCAGAGCCTAATGCAGGTAGTAAAGTGTCGAGTAAGCAGATTTAATTTATAAAACAGTGTGTCTTTTTTGCAATATTTGAGATGCCAAAAAATCTAGAGGGATGGCCTTCAAAGAGCTTCTAGTGGTTACAGCAGTCACAAGCATAGCTCTGGAATTTGAGAACCATCGTAAGTGCATTTGTTTGCAATAAATTGGCAGTTACTGCATTGGCTCAACGGCTGCCTGCCTAATGTTAGCGAATGCATTTTTGTGAAAACTATTTTATCTTGGATGTCAAAAAGTTGCGGTGATTCATGATCATACCCCCTGGAATAAAAAAATACCTGTTTAAATCAGGTAAAAATGATGTGAATTCAAAAACCGATCAGAGACCGCAAACGTCCCCCACCAAGGACGCATGCATGGACGTATGGATGAACAGATGTTTGACAGATGGAAGGACAGATGGACATGGCCAAAACCAGCAGTCCCCCAACCTGTTGTTTGGGTGGTGGGGGACTAAAACACAATTTTGAAAGGCCTTTGCAAGTAGCGTGGGGAATATTCTCCAGAAACAGAACGGAGGTCAAGGTCGCAAGTCAAAGGTCACATAAAATGTCCTGTAGAGGTCGTCCGTCAATTCTAATAATTGCTTTGGTTTCCTTCACCTAAACTTAGTAGTTTTGATGTGGTACATTAAAAGATCAAATAAGTTGAAAATTGCAGAAAAAGGTTAAGGTCATTGGAGAAAAAAGGTCAAAGGTTAAGGTCCACGTAACATTCAAAGTTCTGAGTAATGGATCCGGAAGGATGGATGCACAGACGAACGCGGCCTAAACCAGTTGTCCCCTGACCTACCCTTTGGATGAGGGAGGACTAAAAAAGCAATGTTTAAATAAAACTTTTTTTTTTTTTTTGTTGTTGTTGTCAGAAGCTGAGACTTGATTATGGCACGAGGTGTGAATGGCAGGTATTTCGAGACTGAAGACCATGTCACGTTTTTTTTCATGACTGGTCTCAGGAATTAAAAAGCTGCACAAGACAATCTAAACCCTTTCAATACTGAATACTGAAATACAAATCAGTTACCCATTGGATGTATGTGACTACGTTACCCTTTTTTTGTGATGATGATATGGAATTATCCTAAGTGCATGGGTTTCTGGGACTCGTATGTCCCAACAAGATATTTGGAAATATTTTGGGACATATGTGTTCTGTTTGTACTGAAAGGGTTAAATGTGTCACAGCATAGACCACAAAATGTCTAAGAAGAAGGGAGAACATATTTGAAATGATTGTTATTTGCACTCCGGTTTAATAGCCTCTGAAATTTAATCTGCGACTTTTTAACACTCATGTTCGTCAGGCAGATCAGCGGGGTTTTGTGTGATGGAGACCTGAGAGGCTGAAATGTTGCGCATTATAATTCTGGGAGCATTAAACCAGTGCGCAGACATATACTTCCCTGAGGTTAAACTAATGCTGTCCTGCACTTCCACTAGACTGTATGTGCACGCATTTGATTTATGCCTTTTCCTTCAATATCCTTACTTCTAAATTTATTCTGTATGTTTCTCTTGCGTTCATATTTTGTTGTTGTTTGGATAGATAGGATGCATCTTTACTTGTTCATAGTTGGAGATGAGAACAAATAAATCAACTCTCCCTCCTTTCAGAAAGAGAAGAGCAGTGAATCCATAGCCAAAGAGGCACCTGTTGTATTTGAGAAAATGAAGCCGGTGAGTGGTGGTGATAAGTTACTGTTTTAAAGGCCAGTTACTGTCGTTATTGCCCACCGATGTCTCTGCCAGTTGAGCGGTTGTGACACTGAGTGCGATTCGTTAGCCATTCTGTGTGTTTTAAATCTGGAACTTGTACATTAGTTGTCTTTGTCTTGGTTATGATGCATCTATTTGTATTTCTGCAGAAGAAGGACGACACACAGCAGACCAATATCAGCCCAAAAAAACCAAGTCATCCAGTCACCGATCTGTTAGGACTTGGTAAAACTTTAAATTCTATAATTGCGTTTTGTTCTGCTCTCCATATTTTATGACCTTTGCACAGCACTGCACCACGTCTAATTGTGTTATATAGAGGACTCTTTTCTCTAGTTGCTCTAGAGAACCACATCAGTGCATCTCCCCTTATGTTGTGCATACTGTCTGCACTGTAGCGCGTGTAATATACAGTTTCCTTCTAGTCCTCTCATAACCTGCTGTTCTGTTGTAGCCTTAAGGGGCAGCGTCCCTGAATGTGTTTAAACTTTAAGGCACCATAAAGACTACAGACTGTGGTCCATACTGTACAACAGTTATGCACTTTACGCTATAGTGATCCAGGCTAACCCCCATTTCTCCCAGACACCCCTGCTCCTGCTCCTGCTGCAGCTGTTCCTAATGGCAGACCCAGCCCAGCGGTGTCACATTCAATGGATCTGTTCGCCTCTGTGCCCTCAGCCTCCTCCGACTCTGCTAAGAGCACGGTGAGCCTCCACGGTCATCATAAGCGGTTTGAATCAAATGGGCCGTGGGTTTAGCTCCCCCTTGACCTGATGGTTTGTTTTGGCACTTGGAGTGGCGACAAAATGAACTCTCTCGTTTGTTTTGTGACCCGCTCCAGCCTGCCTCTGGTTCCATGCCCTCAGCACGGGCAGCCAGCTCGGTTCCGGAAAACCTCAGCCTGTTCCTGGACCCACCAGCAAAGACGGAGGAGAGCGGGAGGCTGTCGAAGGACTCCATCCTGTCCCTGTACAGCACGCCGCACACCCACAGTATGGCTGCTCATGGTGAGAGCTTGCGGGTTTTGCAGCCAAACTCTCATTGTCTGCCTGTTAACTCACCATGTTATGCTTCAGGAGGATCCTGAAAATCCTGCTAAATCCTGTACTTCACGCATTGGTACTTTTCTCAAATTCTGTTTACATTTCATATCTCTCTAAAAACAGCAGTGCAGAAAAGCTTTGTTTGAAGGGAAAGTATGAGATTTGTCCAATCCTTGTGTCAATCAAGAAGGTCTTAAGAGTTGGAGTCCATGTACGGCACCTCCAGGGCGAAGACATGGGCTGAGAAGACACTGGTCTAACATTTAAAGATGTTGGACTTACTGACAGGAATATAAGAATCCCCGGAAAACCTCAGCAGGGTCTGGTGAATGGTGAACAAGCAGGAGAATTTGAAGCCGGCTTTTTACGAAAGAGTATTTATTTAGTTGGTAAACTATATAAGTTTATAAATAACTTTGTTCTCTGTGAATGTGCTTGTTCCCTTATTACCGCCTTCGTGCACTTGTGTGTGTGCCTTCGGTCCTTTCCATCGTCTTCATCAATGCCCTTCCTTCCTTTCCTTCCTTCCCTTCACAGGTGGCATGTACATGACCCCAGCTCAGATGGGCTACGCTGCAGCAGGGTTTGGAGGTTACCCAGCTCAGGCAGTACAGGGGAACATGATGGGGGCAGTGCAGGGTGGCATGATGGGAGCCATGCTGGGGCAGCAGAGCATGGCCACTGCCCAGCCCTACATGACTGCAGCGCAGGGGGGCATGATGGGAGTGCAGAGTGGCATGATGGGAGGGATGGCGGCCCTGCCCCAGCAGGTGTATGGGATGCAGCAGGCCCAGCAGCTGCAGTGGAACATCGCCCAGGTGAGATTTTGAAGATAAGGGAATGTTAGACACAGTTAAAACTGAAGTGGCACTCGGAGAGCGCAGACCTTAGCCAAAGCTAATGGTCTGCAAATTTGCATGTGAAACTGCCATATTATTGGCTATATTTTGTTACTATTGAACTTTACTGCAGTCTCCTGGATTTTATGATGCATGGCATTTATTCAGTCAAGACAAAATTCCCTATCTTGCAATTTGAACAAAGATGAAAAATTAATTTGTGTATCCGCTTTGTGATTCAGATCCGCTCCAAAATGTATTGGGTTCTTCCTTGCCCTTAGCCCATGCTACATCCTTCCACCAAGTTTCATGAAAATGCCAAGTATTTTCATTGTAACCCTGCTAAAAAACAGGCAAATGGACAAACGAACCAAAATCATAACCTCCTTGGCGGATGTAACTGGAATAATATAACAATGCAAGATCCTAGTCTCTGGGAGCAAATTTACTCCAGACATTGGAAGCATCTATTAAGGTGCTTTTCCACCAAACAAAAAGTGAATTTTTTGTGCCAACAGATTGCACACTAACTAAATGCAAGCGCATGAATAAAGGCGAGAAGACGCGAGTTTGCGCCGGGCAGCATGTCCGTGCAGGGAGACTTAATGTGAACAGCACGAATGCATGAAATTGGCCTTCTGCTCGAGGTGAAAATATTCAACTTGCGAAGAAAGTTTTGTGTATAGTATAGTATAGTATAGTATAGTATAGTATGTATAGTTGTGCTCCGAATAGCGTAATTGCCACTGGCAGCTACATTGGCTAGCTACGCTACCTGTATTGCTCAGACTACAGTTAGCTACATTGCTTGAGATACTGGGAAAGCTAGCTATCTTGCAAGCTACCTGTATCAAATAACCTATGTAAGATTCACAAAAAAGTGGTCAGGCTCAACCATTGGATATGACACCATCAACAATTTTGTGAACATTTTTATTTTCAAGCAGGCACAGTATTCACAAAGTAAAATGTTGGGGACATTAGGATAGCAATATTAGCGTTGCCGTCTTGCTGCTTATTTTCTGGATATTCCTAGGAAGTACTGCCCCTTCAGGGGTTAACTAGGCTCATCTCGCATTGCTAGTGGTCGGCATGTCAAACCTCTACCAAGTTGACCTCCAATGGAAGTGAATGCAACGTTGTTGCGAACAAGGCCGCAAATCTTCCCAAGGAGAAAATAAACACGATCCCACTATCAAACTCGCTCAAGTTCAGCGAGGTTAAATTTTGTTCTGCTTTTGGTGAAAATGCAGCGTTAGAATCACATTTACTTGCCTATACTACAGAGAGGTACTGCGCACACTGCTATATGTCACAATGAATGGTAATGAGTATCTGGTGTAGATGGTGTCCTTAAGTGTACGCACTTCCATAGTTTACACTTCCAGCCTTCATCTGCTTTAGTGCAACATGTTCGCGATAATAGGGGGCTCTTTTAAAATTTCCTCTAGATGACTCAGCACATGGCTGGCGCAAACTTCTATGGCACGAACAGCATGATGGGATACAGTCAGCCCATGGGTGGAGCTGCAGCACCTGGTTCCGGTCACACGGTGGGATCACATGTATGGAAATGATCTCGTCGCTGTGGATGTGGCGGGGAAAGGGAGAGAAGCGGGAGATGAGTCGAGGATGTTGAAGACATCAGCCATTTTAAAGACTGGAGGGAGGAGGTTGGAGACTTCCTTTTTTTTCTCTCCTCCCGCCATGTCTTCTTCACAGCCATTTCCAGATCTTCATGCTTGCCTTCAGACAGCATGTCCTCAGGGGTCACAGTTTAGAGGTCACCGAAGAGGTCAGCGGTGCTAGCACCTGTTCCTGGCTTTGGCACAGCAAGGGCATTCTCCCAGCATGCCATGTTCCTTCTTTTTGAGATGACTAAATATTTCAGCAGCTCGCCGCTCCTCTGATAGTTCATTTACATCTTAGTTGTTCCGCAGCCAAAGGCAGGATTTCAGCGATGGCATAAAGAATACTTTGTTTTCGGTGGAAGGGGCCTGTGTGAGACCTCTGATCTGTTACCATGGAGTAGTGACAGGGCCAATTTGTGCTGCTCCTGCTTCAGTGCGCATCAGTGTGACAAATGTGATTCTGTATGAAATATCGCGTTGTGATTCTCAAATGTGAAGGTCCTGAAGGTATTAGTGATTCCAATATTTTGATTGTTTGCGGTGAAACTATTCCAATAGGATTTTTGGTTCGTAAGTATCTCGATTGTCAAATTAATTTAGCATTAAGAAGGGCACTGGTCAAGAGATAAATGTGTTGGAGTTGCATAGTCTCTTGTTCATGCCTGAGCCTGCTTAGCCCCTACAGTCTTCTGTCAGTGAATGAAGGCAGTATCAGTCTCAGAGTTGTTGCACTTCAGGACCGGATACTTGCCTGTGAAAGAGCGGCAGTTTAATTTTTTACAAGTTTTTTCTGTTATTCATTATGAGCCAAGAAGTGTAACTTCTTCCATTTAGACCCATTTGACTCTTAGACTGTATTTATCTTGATATGTGATGCTCAGACCACTAGATGTGACAAAACAATATTAATACTACACAGAAATCAAAATTTGGTTGTAAGAATGTGAAAACTAGTGTATACATTATGAAAAAAGGAACATTCTTTGTTCTGGTAAAAATTATTTATTTTCATTAATTTGATTAATGTAAAACACTCAGCAACAGCTATTTACATGAATATATGTGACAGTCCACAGGAAAAGGGTGCATAAGGGATTTTTTACGTTTTAGAGAGAAACTGTTTTTCTGTGTTTAGTACATGGTAAGGGATCATCAGATCACTTAACTCAATTTGACCAAAGTATCCCTTATACACACTTTTCCTGTGGACTGTCACATATGGTGCAAATTATTCTTGGGGTTTCTTGCAAAATTTCAGTGCAAATTTCAACCCACTCCAGCAGAACAGTAAGCAATTGGTGAGGCTAAGAATACACGTGTAAAGAATGGCAAAAATGATGAAATTTAGCTCAGAGGGCAAAACCTCATAAATTCATGACTAAAAAATATTAATAGATGTTTTCACAAGAATTTTTTTCATGAAAATCCATGACATGAACTGGGAGGCCCTAGGTGAGTCTTTATTGAATGAATCAAAGGGCTGTTTTGGCAATGAAACAATTTTTGCCAATATCATTTAAAACAATTGTTGATTGGAAGCCAAAGATGTAGAATAGATTAACAGCAGCCTGAGCTCTCACTACAGCTGCTACACTGCTTGCTTAAATTGAAGGACTGTTCATAGATTGAAGGACTGCACTCGTAAATGGAAGGACGGCTTTAATCGCTCCTGTGCTCCTGTAGAGCCGTGTTTATGAAGGCCTCCTCAGGACCTCTGCAGGGCACATGCCTAATATGGGAAAGTAGTGCACCTACGGAGCTGTTTGACCTTTAACCCCTTGCCTCTTATAAAGAGGACATTCTGCAATGTTTTGCTGTCGCTACTGTCCTTATAGCTTCATATTGAGCGCTGCTACTGTGGGCAAATCTGACTGTGCTTTTCTGAGCCTCCGCCTGCGACAGACATGGCCATATACAACCACATCATAGAAAATAAATTCTGCGGATTATTCCTGCTTTTGGTAGTAGTCGGATTAATGGATTCATTTGCTTTATTCAAGATATAATAGTCCCTGATTAGCTGAGGGGACTTAAGCTGCATCATAGAGATTGGATTAAATGAAATCGTCAAAAATCTTGATATTCACATTGGCTTTGCTCCTCACAATTCTTCCAGTAAAGGGGCTTTTGATATATAAATATAAATAAGAAATACAGTTAATATGATTTATACCAGTACTGAAAGTTTCTTTTTTTTTTTTTTTTTTTTTTGTCGTGAATGCTCTCGTCACCAGTGAGATGTTGGAGAAACCCAACAAGAGACCTTTTCGACCTTTACATCTCACTGTGGAAGTTGTGATTGCTCCAGTGTCATATGGATAGATGTAGTTACAGGTTTAAGGGCCAGTGCAATTTACACAGTGAATGTCCCGCATATTTCTACTGCCTCCGTAAGGCTTGTTTGCACAAAAGGACCCAATACTCTGCTTGGCGCTCCCTCGGTCACTAATCGACACTTGAATGCTCGGTGAGTGTGCCTGTTCGTCTGTCTGCTTGTGTGTTTTTGTGTATTTGTGTTTTGAGTGCTTCGGGCGAGACCACGGGGATGCCGAAGAGGTGCCGTGGAGAAGTGAGAATTGAGGATTTAAAGCACCATAATGCAAATAAAAGTCGACCTTTGCGCTGGTTATTAGTTTCTGTGCTTGTGCGCAAGTCCTGAAACCACTGCTGTGATTTACTGTGAAAAGCTCTGGTGCTGTCATTGTCAGAAATGAGAACCTTTGGGCTCAGGTGTGAAGTCTTGCGGTCAGGAAACGGGAAGCTCTTGCATGTCCTCCTTGACCTCAGTTGGCTGATGTCTCGAAGTAGCTCTAGCAAAAGAATCTCGCTAATTGCAGATATTCAGGTTGGAGCGAAGTTTCAATTGGAGCGAAGCACCGAGGGGAATATAACATTTTGATCCTGGATTTTGCACCTGTGCCCTCCTGGGGACCCAGTGCACAGAGACCATCACAGAAAGGGCTCTTGGGGTTAAGGGTGGGGGGAGGGGGTACGGTGTTCACCTCTAACAAGCATGCCTCCATATCCATGCACACACATACCATGAACGAATGTATACATGACTATAATAGCGTAACAAGCCACTGTGCTACACAGTATTTTGCACTGTCTTCGTAATTCGGATTGTCATCTATATCTGCGGCTGTGGCATTTTGTTCTCGCCTCAGTTGTTGGAAGTGTGTCCTTACTGATAACCTGCGGGTCAGGAGGGCGCTGGTCTGTTATCATGTACCGTGCGGAACTAACGTGTTTTTTGCATTGGAATAATTCCCATGAACTGCCCTCATCTCAGCAAAAGTCATGCTACGATCATGCCCCTTCTGCCACTGTTCTCAAGCCTTTTAGTTACAATTCTGCTTTCTTATATACTTTTATTATTATTATGATTATTATAATTATAAAAATTGTTCATGTTATTAAAAAGCAATGCATGATGGTAATTGTGTGAATAATTCTGATAATTTGCCGAATTTTATTTGTCCTGACCAGCCTTCAAATGAAGGCGCACTTTACTGTATGTAACTCTGTTAGGATGTGAAGTGATACAGTGAGGTAGTCCTCCGTACTGTCAGCATAAGAGCGAGAGAGCTTTGAGCAGGGACGCTGAGGGATGTTTGTCAGTGATGTCACAATCCCTGTGACCCAGGACTACATGCTCCTGCAGCTCAACTGCTGCCGCACACCAGCCATTTAAATAGAGTTGTTTCCACAACAGGGCTATGATGTCATGGAAATATTCCACTTTGAGTCAGACGCGCTGGGTCAGTATATCAGGGACACGTACTGCAGTATACTTACTTGGGTCATCCCGCAGGTCTCTGTGCTGGAAGCACTGTCTCATTTGCTCCCACGGTCCTGGCAGTCTATTAGACTAACGAAGGATTGATTCTCGTTGAGGGCCAGAGGTGACGGCAGATACCCTAACTCTGGGAAATGTTCTTCCAGGCAATGCTAGAGTCGGGATCTGCTAGAAAAGCATTGCGTATGAGGCTTCTGTGGTAAGATGAGCTGTCATTACTGTGCGTGCTCTGCCGCCCTCTGTGCTGTCCTTTAGAAATCCATTCACTGTTAGTATAGCCCAGAGGTGGGCAGTGAGGGCTGTATCTGTTTCTGGTTTTCGCACCAACTTCTGGCCTTTAATTAGTTCATTATCTAAATTAGCCAAACTATTTATGAAATCTGACATTTCAGGCGCATTTCTTTAAATTATCATGAATGACCAAACACTGTTCTTGTCTCCCAACATAAAACATTTGTCTTTGATCGAATCTTTGCGTTTGATTTGCGATCAAATCTATATTTGCGTTTGCAACCAATTAGCTCAATTGGTCAGGGTAATTGATAGAAATAAAAACCCGCATACACACCGGCCCTGCAGGACCAGGATTGCCCACCCCTGGGTTAGCCTCACACAGGAAAAACGACACCACCCCGTGGCTGATTGGTGCTATTGTGCATTCTCCGCTCATCTGGCTTTCTGAGGAAAGAGCGTATGCCTGATATTTAAATATTTCGCTTGTTTTTTTTTTTTTTTTCGTGGTGAAATACCAACACAAAATGAATGTAACTTTATATTGAACATGCTATTGTTATTTTCTTTTTTTTCCCCATGTTTCAGTGGTGTTGGGTTTATAAGTTGTTTTTTTTTTTTTTTTTTGGGGGCGGGGGGCTTGCATTTATAAATAATTTGTGGATAAGTTGCACTGCGTATTACTTGCTTTGGAATTCTGGCTTATTTTGTTCTTTCATATATTATGCATTGTTTTATTAATGTGCAAAAAAGGCTTGTCAATGTGAGAAAGTAAAATAAATAAATGATAGTTTTATTCATAAATGCTGGAGTCTGTCATTTGTTTAATCTTTAGTCCAACATGCTGCTCCCTGCACCTGGTGTTGATTATAGGTATTGTAATGACGTCACACATAAAGGCAATATGAATTCAGAGAAGAGGGATTGAAATAGATCTTTATTGACTTAGTTTCCAGCTGTTCAAAGGGCATGCAGATACAGGCATCTGAATTGAAAAGTTTTTTCATTTTTTTTTTTCAGAGTTTAGTTTGCTTTTATTACAAAACTACGTGCACCTGAAGTAATCAATTTTGCAGCGTACAAACCACAAAAATACAAGTTTTACATTTATGAAATACCGCACATAGAAAACATTTACAAAGCACAGGTATAAAAGTACAGCTTCATTTTCTGTGTAATGCATCCCTAATACTTTACACTTTCAAGCTTATTTTGTTCACCCCAGTTTGCTTTCTTTGTTTTTGACAAATGGAGACTGAACAGTGGACGAGACCTTTGACTAACATTACAGAAAAAAACAATGCAAATTCTGTCCTCGGAACGATTGTGATATTGATCATCAGAAACATACTATGGGGCAGAAGCCCTCCATTAGCTGCAAAGACGAGGATCTTCACCCTGGTTCTAATGGGCTGTAGGCTCTGCTGGTTCAACGTATAAATCTCTTATCAGCTAAAACAGCTTATTCACCAGTGATACCTGGTTTTTGTTGACTTTACAGGGGTAGCTAATTTTTGAAAATAAATGTCGGAAGAGTTGTGTACATCACAAGCCTAGATTTGTGTTTCCTGCCATATTTGTGTGTGTGTGTGTGTGGGGGGGTCATTGGATTGGTAGACGATGGCATTGGTTTTATCCATATATGCTGTACATCATTACGGACTTACTGGCGTAATCTACTTCATCCACAGCCCTAATTGTGAGGATCTATTGTATAATTGGATTCCAAAATGCTAGCTAGGCCCATGAAGTGAGTAGTAGCAAAGTCTTCCTTTCTCATTAGTTTATAGACCTGATACTGGAGGCGAGCATAAAGACGCAGCACTACAGGGCTGTACAAAGTTCTTCTTGCATTGCTACAACACTGATGCGGCTTCAGAGGCTTGATGCAGCCATGCTGCCTTCGAGTGGAGTATTTAAAAGGATGAACGAAACAAACTCTTGTTAATTTCTTTGTGCTGCGACTACCAACAAGGACGATTAAGTGGAATGTGGGCAGCTGACGCTGACTTGCTATGTGTGAAGATCTCCTGCTACATAGACAGGCAGAGATGTTTGCTACCCGTCTTTAAACTGATCACTCTTCTTAGGTGAAAGGTGGCTGAATATCTTCCTCATTAATTGACTGCTTTGCTCTCGCTATCACATAAATTCTGAAATTATGTTCACATTTTTTTTTTAAGTTTTGAACAGCTGTATTTTTGTCATTTGTCCTTGTCACTTTCTTGGAAAATACTGGCATGAAATCTGAGGTATATAATGAGCTCTTTTATGGCAAGGGACCGATCACTGCACAGATTCAATTTATCCAACCTTGCTAAGTATGTATTGCCACATAAGCACCCTGACTGAGGAGAGAAAGGAAGGCTAAATGTAAGCTACAAAGAAATACTGCTTATATTTCTTTCAGTGCTACCACACAGTCAGCCATAAAATGTAAGTTCAATATAAACAACTGGTGCGACAAAACACAGGAAGTTGAACTTCACTGCAACTTCATTTTCTTTTCTATTTCCAAAACAAAACATACAACAAGGAAACTGTTTACATTTCAATCACTAAGTGTAGTTTTATACCAGTCTTCCTCCCGGCCACCGACAGCAAATCCTAAACTTGTCAGCACTCAAATTTCCCTGAATCCAGAGCTTTTCCTGAAATGGAAGGGTCTGACTCATCCTGCTGATAGTTACTGGGGGGCAGGAACATGTCATGATTTAATATCGAGATGTCTGCAGGAACAAGCAAGCCCGAAGGGCCATTCTGCTCATCTGACCTGAACATGTTCAGATGACCTGCAAGAGCTCTCTGAACAGAAAAACAGATCAACTCGAAGCAAGTAATTACTGCAACATTTGTATGATGTTTTGAGAAATACATTCATTGACCTCACAGATATAGTAACCTCACTACATTACTCCAAGAAATTTTTTAAAAATATTTTTAAAGTTCTCAAATGTGCAAAAGCAGGAGCACATCCTAGCAAAGTAAATAAGGCAATCAAAAATACAAGCCCTCCGTTAATGGAGAATCCCAAACTGGAATTCCAACCTTTGGAAATGCTGGGAAAGTATCCGCCAACATTCCCTTAAATCAATTATATCACTCTCTTTCCAAAAATAAGAAGCAAATTTTAATATTGTGACATTAAGAAGTGCAGTGTGTGCAGATGTAGCATTGTCAAAGGATTTGATTCAAAAGCTCATCAAGAGGTTTCAAAATGCCCAACACTAATAAAACATAGGCAAGATAATCAACATTCTAAAGCAGGAATAGTTTTTTACAGTTAATCCATTTTTATGCTTTCAATAAGAGCTCAGCAAATATAAATACATTCACATCTAAACCAAGCTGAGCAGAGGCTCAGATCAAACTTTACGATCCACTCAAGTCAAGTGAAAATCCCAAAAAAAAAAAGATTCACCATGCACACCTCTTCTCCTATTGTAAACAGGGAAGTAGAATTCTATGGCATGCCAGGCAATAAATTCAACATGGATTTGAACCTATTTAATTGGCAAACTTCAGGTTAAATTAAATTCTGTGTTTCTGCAAAAACAACATGGAAACATGCTTTGGGGATAGAGGAGTTTTGCCCCTGTCTCGATTCAAACTCCTTTAGAGTTATCCTGCAGTCTCGATTTTACAAAGTTATGCAAGTATAAACACACACAAACATTACGCACACACACAAAACTTGGTATACACAACATTTCATCAGGTTCATTCCTATAGCTTCCTTGAAATGATCAATAAACTCCCTATTAATAAAGTGTATATGCCACGAATAACGTTTCAGGTTAAGAAGCAGATTTTGTTATGGGATATACAAGACCAGAAACAACGCAGTGGTTATAATTGACAGTCATCAGAGTTTGTGCCGTTCCCAGATGTTCATGTGAATCCTGGACATGTGCCATTGTTGTGCCAAAAACTTATTCATTATTACACACCCATTTACTAGCTGAAACCAGGCTTGGAACATTAGCAGGATTTTACAACAAAATGAAGGTTAAGCAACCTATGAAATATAATAGCAAGCCCAAAATACAACGGCTGTACCTCACGGATCCATCAAAATACGGTTGCTACATTCGGCACTAAAGTTAAACTTTTAAATTTCAGTTCATACCACAAATATCACCAGCCTGAAATTTCATAGTAGGTATCATGGCACAATTGCTAGAATTCAGAGTAAAACAGATTAAAATATTGACTACATCTCTGCTATCATATTGGACACATTTAGACAGCTTTTTCATCTCTGTGATTTTAAAATCTGGTTTGCAGAAGCCCTAGTCTTTCTGCAAAGCTGGCCATTTTAATTGATGAAATACTATATTGATAGCCTGGGTCATTCGTTTAATATGCATATAGCTGGATTCCATTTCATTCACTCAGTTCTCAATAATTCAAGTCATCAGGGTGTCGACAAGGTCTCGCTCTAAAATTGCTTTTTATGACTATTTCCTGCTGTCTTTATCATCCTGAAACCTCAACCTGAATATGTCCATTACACCCACACAACTCCGGTTTCTTTCTGGCTAAGAATGCAGTCCGTACAGAAATTGAACCGAGGACATCGGCACATCCAGACTCTGAAATCTGCGGAGTGATGGCTTTGTGTTTGCTCTCTGCTCTTTAAACCAGGCGCGGTCAGTGGGATGACTTATATTCTGCTACTACTTCCTGTACAGTAAAAAGAAATGTACATAAAATGACCTCATCTTACTCTCAAGGATCTCAAGCTCCCACATTTCAAAAATATGAATATCTAATAAATATTTTACATTGTGTATCAAGGAAAAACATTCAACTGCAAATACAATTTTTTTTCAGTACATATATAGTTTCCATTTATACAATATAATTGATCGAGTCTTTTTTGATTTTTGCTCAGTTCCTCTTCTCTTTAGCCATAAACCCAGTCCTGAAGGAGCCATTCCTGTCCATCTTGTGCAACATAAGAGATGGTTATTTAATAACAGTTCATGACTCTCCCATACAGATTTAAAGACCAACATAAACATGACTGTTCATTCAGTTCAGTTGCTCCATTGCTGACTGAAGAAACTAAGCAGGACATAACAAGCTTTCCCACCCAGGCCTGTTAGGACCCATGAGCCTCTTGTAGATGAGTGGGTAACCACTACTTAACATATTAAAGGGAAGCTGGATGTTCAAGCAAACTCTGTGTGCCGCAAAGTCTGTGTGTCGCCACTGGACTGAGCGCCTTTGGCTCCTCTTCAACCCAGATACTCCACAAGATGGATCCTTCCGGAAAATACGTAGCTGGTCCACAGTACGAGTGAAATGGGGACCAGTCGAGGCCACACAACCTTCACCTCCATGCAAACAACAAAAGTCTTAAAGATGTCAATTCACTTAGAAGAACAAAGACCGTACAATAGCACACTCCAAAGGGCACTGCCACCAAGCAAACTAAGTGTTGTCAATGGTAGGAGCAGAGCCACAAAGCGACAGCATTGGTGGTATTAAATGAAGGCAGCTTCATTTCAATTTCCGCCCATTACCTCAGGCTCAAGCAAGTATCTGAAAAGAATTCTGCTGCTTTGGCTTCGAAAATAACAGATAATACAACTTCAACTTGCAACTGTGCCTATATCCAAAAAGAATATAGACAACAGCTCAGATGGGGCATTCTGGGATATTCTACACAATGGTATACCAAAATCTTTATGTACTTTCATGCCTCATATTATAATTTTTACAAAAAGATTTACAGTTCTCTTCTGAAATGCATCAAAATCATATTTGTAATTCTGTAAAATGAGCAAATCCATACTCTTTTGTCCTGACAAGCAAAATAAAACCCCCAACACTACAGGGGGCGCCAGTGTCAAAGATAGAGAAGTAGGTGTCAGCAAAGGGGACAAGTACTGTGAGAAAAATAAGAACAGGCTCAATCATCACAACTCCAGAGCTACTGTTCTTCTTAATTTCAACCTTTATAACTGAAGAACATGACTTAGAAGCACAACATAATAAATATAAATTACAATTTTAAAAAAATGTAAGCAAAGCCAATTTAGATATTCTAATTGCATCCATCTCACCCCTCTTTTCTTGAAAGCAAATTTAATGTTGTCTGGTCGGTGAAAAATACAGCCATTCCAACGCAAAAGAATATGACTGCCTCAGCAGTCCTGCGGTGTCCTTTTCTCTTTTCTTTTTTGCAGTCTTGTTTCTAAAACCAATGGATTCTTTTGAACTCTATTCAGTGAGCTTGGTTACTCCCCTCTCCAGTGCCAGTGCTGTGTGAGGCCAGTAAAATAGCCATGTTAGCAGCTGCAGTCCACCACACAGGGAACAACCACCTCTGTGTCACCTCCACAGCACACGCCAGCCCAAAGCCTTTCGATCTGTCAGAGGCCTTTTCTCCCTAGCCTAGCAAACACTCCAAAATTAGAACAGCAAATGATGGCATTCTCTGGAAGATAAGTCAATATAAAGGACAGAATTTTCTTCTGGTAAGACTACAGCAAATGAACAAGAGACAAAAAGAGCATTTCACATGTGACCAGACTCTTAAATGCAGTCACATGTGAGCGTGGAATGTGGCAGCTTTCCGAGCACCCAAAAACCTCCTGGCAGGGAGCTAACAGTGCAGCCCAGAGTATCATAATCCTTTCACAACAGATTTACTTGTCCCACCACTTACAGCAGCTTTCTGGATGAAAGAGAAATCCCCGTGTGAGGGAGAAACAGAATTCAACATTCTTCAGGGGAAACACAGTGCTGTATTCTAAATGAATGCCTTCCTTTTTATATTTCAGCATCTTCCCAGCATGTATTTTCAGATTGACTTTTCATGCATAACATGCACACACCTATAATTTGCGCTGAGATTTGCATGGAGCACATGGCCCAATTGGAAGAGAGTGTGCTCAAAATATAAAGTGCTACAAGCCCCATACTGACACCATCTTGTCTAGAGCAAACTTTTTAGCAAGTTTTCATCATGTATTCTAGCTGTTTTATACTGTATGTTCGTAGAAAATAGAAAGTAGTTTTTCATCATAAATAGGACAAATAAAAATATTTTGACCTCGATGACCAGAAACAATGGAGCCATTTTTTACAGCGCTACCAATAATAATCAAAAATAATAATTTAAAAAAAATCTGTAATTGTACTTAAGTTAAATTTGATGCAATATTTGCATGCATAAAGAACACTGTAATTGTGCAATTTATAATGTAAACACAAAAGTCGCTACTTATTTGGAATAATCTTTAACAAAACATGAAAATTCAAAAAACAACAATAATAAAATGGTTACACCAAAGCAAAAATGAGCTCATGTAGGGAGTGTGATACAGTGGAGTGAAAAAATTTGGGAACCCCTGGTTTAAATGTCTGTTACAATTAATCCAATCCAAGTGGTTGAAAGCAAACCTGAACACTAAATGCAACAAAGTTAAACATGACAAATTTCATCACATTTTAAAGCAAGAATAATTTTTATTTTTAACTTTACAGTTTCAAAATAATAAAACAAGGAAAAAGACCTTGTGCAAAAGTTTGGGAACCCTGTCAGCTAGTACTTTGTAACTCCTCCTCGGGCAGCTATAACAGCGTGCAAACGCTTCCTGTGGCCAGCTGAGAGTCTTTCAATTCTTGTCTTTGGAATTTTTCCCCATTCTTCCTGACAGAACACCTCTAGCTCAGAAATATTCTTCGGCCTTCTTGCATGCATGGCATGTTTGAGGTCTCTCCACAGATTTTCAATAATATTCAAGTCTGTGATGGCCATTCCAAAACCTTCATCCGTCTTTCCTGGAGATACTTCATGGTGGATTTTGAGGTATTCTTCGGGTCATTGTCTTGCTGGAATACCCAACATCTCTTCAACTTCAATTTCTAGACTGAGCTTTGAACATTAGCCTCTAGAATGTCTTGATATTTGGTGGAATCCATTCTTCCTTCCACGCGCACAATATTGCCTGCGCCCCCAGCTGCTACACAACCCCAAAGCATAATTTATCCACCTCCATGCTTAACAGTTGGCAACGTGTTCTTCTCTACAAATGCTTCACCCTTTTTTCTCCAAACATACCTTCTTTGGTTGTGGCCAAAAAGTTCAGTTTTGGTTTTGTCAGTCTAAAGCACATTGTTCCAATAGGCTTGAGGTTTCTCAAGGTTTTCTTTTGCATATTTCAGACGCTTAATTTTGAGTTGAGGTCGTAGGAAAGGCTTCTTTCTCGCAACTCTGCTATGTAGGTCTTTGTTGTTTAAGGTTTGCTGTATTGTTGTCCTGTGAACAACTAGACCTGTGTCTGCTACTCTTTTTTTGCAGCTCTTTTGCAGTGATGTGTGGGTTATTCTGAGCATTTCTCACCAGATCTCGGGCCAGTCTATCTGAAATTTTTCTTGGTCTTCCAGATCTTGCCTTGATTTCAGTTGCTCCATTTATTTTCCATTTTCCTACAATGATTCTGACAGTAGAAATGGGTAGTTTGAAACGTTGCGAGAGTTTTTTTTGTAGCCCTCTCCTTGTTGGTGGAAGTGAATTATCTTGATTTCGACATCCTTGGACAACTTTTTAGAGGAACACATGGTTTTTAACACCAGACGCAACAACCACTACAGTCGGATACTTTAGAAGGCATGGAGTTACTTCAGAATATATAGTTCAACCCAGGAATTATATTCACCTGACTCACTGAAGCCCTAACGAGTAAATCACCTGGGTCTGTGCCTTAGTAATCATCTTCTTAAAAGGTAACAAAGAATAATCCAAAAGGGTTCCCAAACTTTTGCACAGGGCCCTTTTTCCTTTCTTACCATTTAAAAACTCAGAAAAATTAAAATGAAAAGAAACCTTGCGTTAAAATTTGCAGAAAGGTGTCTTTGTAGCATTCAGTGCTCAGGTTTGCTTTCAATCACTTGGAGATTTATTGAATCAGACATTTAAACCAGGGGTGCCCAAATTTTTGCATCCCACTGTACATGCTTTAGTGGATATGCAGCTTTAAAAGACCAGAAAGCAGTCTTCACTGTACTGATGTAGAATGGAAAATAATACCCAGAATGCTCTCTCACACTTACGTCCAGCTGTAGCACCAAACATCCTGTTGACACCAGTGAAACTTCCTTACTATTGCAGTGTCATGGTGATGCAATATCAAGATGTCACTGCTCCAGACAACGTGTGCTGGCTGTCCCCTGGGCTGCGTTCAAATAGTCAGAAAATTACGCCCTATCATCCAATTCCTAACCACTTTTCCTTGGCCTCAATGGGAAATGTCATGAAGTTAAGGAAAGATGTAAAGGATTATCAATAAGGACTTTTGAAAGACATTCGTGGTGCCAAGACAATCCGACTGCACTAACACTAGGCAATGTCATCATGCGTCCCTCATCCGTCATGTTTGTTTGTTTTGGTGAACGGCCGGATGGCGTCATTTTAAATATCGTGGCCACAAGGCATTGTGGGATGGCATTATCTCCCCTCTTTATGTAAAGGATGGTCCAGTGTACCCTCTAAAGGAGATAAGTAAGGAAGCATTGAAGCTCCTTTTCTAAGCATTTAAAGAATTTGAACAGCACTTATCATGGCTGCCACGTAAACACTTTCGGGTCACTTCTAAGGAGTTAGGAACTTTCCTAAGCGAAAGAGACTATTGGGACGCAGCTCGGGGTCTGTCTGACGGTAACACACCAGAGTTACCGCTTCCCTCATATCTTTTTCAGACCATCAAACATCAATAGCAGAATCCCAACTTTGTTTCAAAAATCAGCAGTCCAAATCCTGGGCAGATAATTTTGGGCAATTAAAAACTGCAAGCTGCTTTTTGATTCCCGTTTTGAGAGGTCCTTTCCAGACAAATGCAAATATTTTATATATGTGTAATTCTGCAACTGAACTCCTGATAGAATTACTTTGTAGCTGTCTCTGCCACTGTTTGTATTTCACCTCAGGTCTCAGGTGATAGTATTCAGTTTTTCTTTTTTTATTTTGGTTGAACAAAAAGTACCATACGCAACTGCCAAATGAGCAGGCTATTTTAGAGAGATCAGACGACCATGTCTGTTCATATCAGAGTTTGAAGAGTAATTTCTTTGCAGATGTTCTGTGTATAATATCTGCCACCACGGATTGAGAATGGCAACCATCAGCAGAGATTTGTGACCAAAAAAGACCTCTTCAGTGATAGTAAGCTGGCTAGAATCAAGGACACTGCTCCAACTCCATTTAAACACAGTCCTCTTCATCTGACATTTCCGTATAACCAATTTCAATGCAGGTAATATTTTTTTAAAATTTCCTTTCTTCCTCTTTTTCAGACAGTTTATTTTGCTGTATTCAACTCCAGTACAAGAGCAGAAGAAATTCCAAAGAGCGTGTACACTAGCAAGAAAGAAGTCAATGTTGATTGACACTGAAAATGTCCATTTTTATCATCTGCTGAAAGCCAATATTTTCGTGAAAGGTGGTTGAAAACATTATAATAAATACCCCAGGGATCTGAAGGCCATGTCTCTCTGTAGTTTCTTTCTTGAATATCTCTATATTTTGGCCTCAAGAGGAGAAAATCAGATCTTAGGACGTCGACCTTTGCACTACAAAACATCCTGAAGACGGTAGGAAGAGTCAGGAAAAGCAGCCGTTAAACAGGGAACTGAGAGGCTGGTGGTGTAGAGTATCCTGGGTAGTGAGGTCCACCGTGGATCTGCATCCCAAAAATATCCTTTCACAAAAGCACTGCCTAAAGTGGTCTCCTATCAGAGGGGAGGGGGAGATGCAAGACTGCATTTCTCAGAGGTTTTTGTGAAGGTAAAAGATTGTGAGGGAAAAGACCAGTCCTTGTTCTTCAGCAGTGAAGCATCTACAGTGTCCATGTGCCCCCATGTCAAAGCCGTCTCCGTTTTGCTTCATTTTGACAGCGCCTGTCTGTGATGGATGCTGGTAGAATTGTATTGTTTATCTTGCAGTGCTATTGGTGGGAATAGCGTTCTCTCATCTGGAATGTAATGGAATGGCTGTATTCTGTGGTTCTGTGCACATTACGGCCCTCAAACAAGACTGGTAGTATTAACATTAGTAAAATAAACAGAACAGGATCTAGAGTCTACTTTTTAAAGGCAAGCCAGAAATAGCACTTTTTTTAAAGAAGGGTTGCAAGTAAAACGTGCAGAATGCGGCATATACAAACATGAACACAAATAAATCTATTTACCTATCTATATATTTATAAGCTCTATTCTCTGAAGTCAGTTTTGCGCTACAGTACATCACTCAACCATACCTAGATGCATTTCAGAACTTGACCACTGAAAGCTGATTTGTATTTCTTTTCTTTCATTTTTTGGCTGTTAGGGTGTCCTGCCCTTCATTTGCCAGTGTATCGCTTATGAGACTGTCTTCCATGTCTCGTGCCCTTTTTTTTTTTACCTTTTTTTGCATTACTTTGAAGTCACTGACTCTGCTACATTTCTGTGCGTTTTATTGAGTAAAGCGATTTCAATATACTAACAAAAACAATACTAATTGCTTTGGTTTTAAAAAATAAAGGTTTTTTTGTTCAATCGGGTTTGGCATAGACAGATTATAAACATTAAAATGATCTGGAGTAAGAAGTAAATTTTAAGTTTGTTAGTGGTTGCAATTCCTTCCCAAGGAGTAACACATACTAGTCACACAAGCCAGAAAGCCAGTCTAGTGACTTCCTGGCTCTGCAGTGGGAGGACTTTGTGGAAGAAGAGAAAATGCTACATCTTCTGTTAAATATGATTTAAAAAATGGAAGAAAGCCAGAGCAATTTTAAGCTTGTGAGCAGTTTGATAGAATTGGCTGGGATGTTAGACCAAATTAGCTTTATCTCAGGTGAATGCCCCTTTCTCCAGCTGCGTCAGTGATGGTGCGCTTACAGAGCGAAAGACAGCTACCCCTATCTCCCACACCCATACACACACACACACACACACACACACACACAACTGTGTCAACCACAGTTCAGAGCCAACTTCACTTGTTAATTTATCTCGTAAATATTTGTTACGTTTTTATGTCAGCATTCAGTGCATATGGATGGTAGCATTTGAGGTTGAGGGAAATTAGGACTTCCCTCATTTAATGTCTGTCCCTGTGTGTAAATGTGTGTTTCTGTGTGTGTGCTAGCATGTTAAAGAAACAGAAATAGAACTAGATCTGGAAACTAGAATGAGTGTCCACATTTCAGCAACCATTCTGCGATCAAACTATAGGTATGTTTAGTATTTTTATGAGCCTTTTTTTAATCTTAGCTCCATTTGATCTCCTCATGTTGTTCTCTTCTATAATATGTGAGTGTACCTGCGTACACAAGAGTGTGTGCGCTTGTGGGAGTGTATTTCAGACAGGTCAGAGACCGCCAGTGTATGTTCATGTTTCTGTGGGTGGTGAAATTTGAGTGGCTTGGTGAATGACTGTGTGCTTCGGACAGCTGAGAGACAAGCTGCGTACGTTTAGGTTCCTGTGGGTGCTGATGTGGGTGAGGGAGTGTAAGGGTGAAGGTGTGGGTGAGGTTGTGCAGGTTTGTGGGTGAGGATGTGTTGGAGTGTAGGTGAGGGTCCGTGGGTGTGTGTGTGAGGGTGTGCGGGACAGAGACGTGGTGTGCGTGAGTGTGTGCTGGTGTGTGTGTGAGAGTGTGAGGGTGTACGGTGTGTGTGAGGATGTGCGGAGCGGAGAGGCAGGGTGTGTGAGGTTGTGTGGGTGCCGGTGTGTGTGAGGGTGTGCTGGTGTGTTTGTGAGGGTGTACGGGTGTGCGTGTGAGGGTGTAATGGTGTGTGTGTGAGGGTGTACAGGTGTGCGGCGTGTGTGAGGTGTGTGCGGGTGCCGGTGTGTGTGAGGGTGTGCGGGGCGGAGAGGCGGGGTGTTTGCAGCTGTACAGTCCTGGTCTGGCGGGCATGAATCTATGTACAGGAGGGGCTGGTGGCGCTCTCCAGGGAGGACTGAGACAGGCGGCGGGTCAGGGGCCCGATGGTGGGGTCAGCCAGCGAGGATGTGGGGAAGAGCTTGTACCAGCCGCTGACTGTGGACGAAAGGTCCAGCTCCTCCAGCAAGATCTGGGCCATCCCCATGAAGCTCTTGTTATCCATGCGACCGTAGTCACCCCAAACAATCACCTGTCCCAAATAAACAGAGTCACACAATTATAATGGGACAGGCCTAAACTCATCTCTCTAATGAGACAGTTCTCTTGAGCCTAACCTGGCTCAGTGAATAATAGATAACATTGGTAATATGGTTACTTTAATGCCTCATTATACTCCATGTACCAGCCCTACCTGCAGAACTTTTCCCTGTGGGCTCTCGTCAAAAAGCAGGGCTTGCTGGTACATTGGGTCCAGAGTCTTCTTCACCACTTTAGTCTTCTTCTTGGCCAGACAGGCCCCGTTCTCCAGCACGTAAACCTTCACGTACGTTGCTACCCGGGAGAGCAAAGAGAACGGTTACATGTCATTGATATCAGGCAAGGAATAAGTCCTTTATTTCATGTACTCAATGAAAGCCCAACAAGAGCAATGTGATTGGTCCTGGAGGGGCTACCATTCCATCACACATTACATACTGGGTTGCCACCTAGTGGCAGGTATGTGTGACCGGGACTGAGAATGCAGGCAGGTGAAGCCCAAGTGCAGCCTCATCAGCAGCAGAGAAGGACAATCCAGGTTCGGAAATTTTTATTTATCTTTAAAAACCTTTGGTGAGGTGTGAGAGATCATATAAACTTTACAGTTTAAAAAAAATATATAATATTATTGATACCAAAATGGGGGCGCCATTGAAAGAGGCACCAGAAACTAAATCATATTTACGTTGTTAGACAATGACAATTTCTTGGAATCCAACATTTTTCCGCAATATTCAACATATAGAATGACATATAAACATACATGTAACATGTCTACAAGTAAAGGGCTACAGGAGACAGGTGTGGGGGAGGTTACTTGAGTTTAAAAACATGAATATTCCATTGTGATACACTATTAAAAAGCCAAAGGAGTGTGATTTAAAATTAGGTTTTTAATTTTCTCATGATATAACAAAATTGGGCTTGAATTGACAAGAATTGAGGTTCAGACAGTATAAAGCCAGCGTTTTGTTCAAACTGCCTGGATTTGACAATTATAACACCACTCCAGCCAGAAGGTTGAAGTCATTAGTGAAATATGCAGGCTGACTTCGTGTGTGGAAGTGCAACATGTCAGAACTTTTACTATCTGAGCCCAGGAGTGTTCGCCTCAGATCAGCTGAATAACTGCAATCAGCTGAATAGCGTAATGCTGTACCTGGGATGTTCTTTGACCCGGGTTTTGGGGTAAGTCCTCTTGCCTGAATGATCTCAACCTCCAGCTGTCCTCCTCTGTCCACGATCCCCACACGGACGTCCCCTGGAGGAGGAAGAGCTGCTCAATGAGTGAGGGGCTTCAGACACCATGAATGAACAGTCTGTGGCGAAAGCACTCGAACCGGAAAACAGCCCAGCACAGACAGTGTGCAGGCAAACACTGTCTTGATATGTACTGACAAATGTTCTCATCATACAATGCTACTCAGAATAAAAACACTCAATTTTAGTCTAGGCAATCCTTAAAAATTAAAACCAAACTAATAAGGCGAGAAGATATCAAGCAAACGTTTTCATATGCACCTATGTTATGTATCAGCCTCACAGGAGGAAAAAAAAAAGAGTAAATTGGATGTTATTTTGCAGTTTCAGAAACCAACAGCAGATGACACTATAGAGACGTGAGTCCTATATCTGAAAATGCCTGAAATTATACGCGGTGAGAACCGCTTGACATTCTCAGTCTTTATTTGACATTCCTTTTTTCTTCCTGTCTTCCCAACAGACCACAATGTGTTCCAGCAGCTCATTTGTGATTGACTCATTTCAATAACTCATCTAATGATAGGATAGCGAGGCTTTACAAACCTCATTATGAAGCTATCATGTTTAGTCAATTACTAATTCACATGCTCAATCATAAACAAGACTATCAAAGACAGTGTATACATCAAAGCCACAGATATAATAATAACTCTATTACTGCGTCAAATGAGTTCATAAATAGACCAATAATGCGCAGCAGCTGAATCATATTTTCAGGAGCGATGAAGCCTCACTGTGCCGCATTTCTCGCTCTTGAGTAAACGCAGAGTAGATGCGGCTACTCACCCATTGGGGGTGTGGCTAAGGTCTGTCGACCTACGATCTGGGCGGGGCCCAGGCCATCCAGGAAGTCGCTGAACTGGCTCTCGGCTCCCAGGCGCGTGGTGGGGAAAATGAACCTGAGGGCGATGAGAGGACAGTGTTCAGTGCAAGATAAATCAGAGGGTAAAAGTGCATGCTAATGTGAGGTGACAGCGGAGCAAAGCTCTTTGGGATTATGGAGGTGTCACACCCTTCTCTTAAAGGCATCATGAAAAGATGACCAGAGCAGAGCAAGGTTCCACAATATGACTTATATATCTGAGTAAAATGAAACTTTGCTGGAATTTATGAGGGGAGAGAAGTCTGCCTGATATATGTTGATTGTAGACAAACGTTACAATTTGTAATGAATTTAAGCAAGCGAAGGGTTGATTTTCAGAAGCGCGCAAGTCCGTTTTCGTCTTTTTAGAGAAACAAGATTTTAAGAATTTGACAACTTGTGGGGATCATGTTACATGTATCAAGCTGATGTAAATGTAAGGAAGTATCAGAAAAGAAGTCTTGAAACATATCAGGAGACCTTCTAGCCTCAATTTTGATTCTTGGCCCAGATATTTCAAACGCCAGTCTGCAGACTTGAGCACTTTTAGAAGCAAATGCCTAAAAATAATGAAAATTGAACTCAATTTAAAAAATTAATGGCATTAAATTTTATTATTTCAGAGTACCAAAACAGAGCATGTTTTTGAAAACAAAACACACCACCTTCAAATAAAAATGAATAGCAAATATAGTCATACCAGTATACTATAGTCATGGATGTCAAAAAGCTTCTTGAACAAAATGAGTGGAAGAAATATACAGTGAAATGGAAGGTAAATGCAGCTGAACAAAGGTCACAATAAAAATCAATCTCCATAAATTATGAATGGGCAGTACCGCCATCCAAACAAGTTCAAAGACGAATCGTCAGCGATAGGGATGTGGCGTGGTAATTGGTGGTTCAGCCAAAGAACAAGCAGCTAAAAAAATTACCTATTGTCAGTCTTCTTTTTCGCTTGTTTTTAGCTCATGTTTCTGGCTGCCTGGGTCTTTTTTTTTTTTTTTTTTTAGCTCTTTTGGGTTGAGTCCACACACATCCTGGCCTGTACAGTCAGCCATTTTGGTTTGGTAAGAAAGCTACAGTAGCTGCTATTGGCCAACCAATTTTCTAAGCGATGCTTTGATTGGCTGACTGGACTTGCGTACTTGTTGAAGTTTTAGACGGGACTTGGTCACTGCTAGAAGTAGCTTCTTGGGGAATTCCAATTCACTGCTGATTTTATATTGTACTTAAGTGCTTCTTGGCCAAAATTAGCTTATGTGGCTTATTCCTCATCAATGACCGAATGGATTTGTAGTATTATCTGATTTTTAATGAATATGGACTTGAGCACTTATGGAATAACCCCTTCAAGTGAAAAAGGACATCAAATGAAAAAAAAATTGGCGGACGAACTGAATAAAACCCTGTATTTACTGCTGCCCAATGATGACACACTTAAAACAAAATAATTTTCATGGTAGGAAGAAATCACCTATGTAGAAATACACAAGTTGTACTATCACATACTTATAGACTATATACTTTAAGACATTTATTTACAGTTATTCAACTGACACAATTGAGGAAAAAATTGAAATCGATTTCAGCAGGTCTTTAAGTCACACTAAAAGATTCTTTTCTTTGTCAAACCCTGAACCTCTTCATATTTAGCAGAGAAGAACTTCTAATGCGGCGCAGTGTTTGTTTGCTCTCTCAATGCTATTGTCTCTGTGCTGTTTTAAAGTGTAAATCTGCAGTGCTCATTCCACAGCATTAAGCATATTAAAACTGATCTATAGAGGGTTACTAGCACTATAAGGGCAGCAAGCAAAATAAGCATGGTTATTACCCTGTAAAAGCGCAGCGTCGTACAATAGTTCAAAACATATATATAAAGAATTTATATTAAGCAATTTTTATGTTGGCTGAGCACAGTGATTCTATTGCTTGTTAATATACACTATTACTATCCATCCATTACCTAGCCAGCTCATTCCAGGTCAGGATTGTGGGGGACAATTTAGCCTAACATGCATATCTTTGGACAGCGGAGGAGAGCCTGAGTACTTCAACGAAGGCAGAGCAAGAAAACAGAAAAGCCTAGGCCAGATTCCACCTCATAACCTTCTAATCGTGAGGCAACGGCGCTAACTCAATATTATTATACAATACCAGGACAGAAATACGCTGTTGTCTTACAATAATAATGAAATGTTTAGTGAGACAGTGGATGCTATCATTAAAAATGGAAGGAGGAGGGACTTCATGTGTCTGATGGCCAATCCAACTGGTGCTCTGTGGGGCAGAGAAAGGTTCAAGGCAAAACTAACTCCAGGAAGTCTTGCTTGATATATGATGAAATAAACAACCGCGAAAAAAACAAAGGCCCTCCGTCTTCAGATGAAATAATATAGGGCAATGAAACAGACCATCACATATTGACTCTCTTAATCAGGGTCTGACAAACACATACTCAGTCTGAATTATATTCCAGCCATTTTATCCATGGTATATACGGATATTATAGTTTCGTAACGTGTCATTAATGATTTTCAGATCACTGAGACTCACGTTCCATCTGAGCTGTTACTATTGGTGCTCCCGTCGGTCGACTCCTTGCTGCCCTGCCGCGTCACGCGATTCCTCATCTCCACGGCAATGCCCGTCTCTGTGCTCCGCCGAATGGTGCTCCTCAGTTTCTTTGTCCCGCCATCTGTACCAGACAATCCAACGTACACACAGACATACAAGAGGGTACACACGCATTCAGGATTGGAGAAGGGGAGGCACACACATGTACAGTGAATAAGTACACATACACACACATGTACATATAACCAACCACAAATACACACACCCACACACACAAAATACAGTGAATGAGCACACATACACACACGTACACATATAACCACACACATGCGTGCACACAGACACAGACAGACACACACACACACAAAGAGAAAAAACACAAGAGAAGAGGCAATTCCCTGTTAAATCACTGCATATACGTAATATCCTGCTTTCACACACAGACCAAGTGAACTGCAATACATTTCATACAAGCAATTCCAATAATTTATGACCACATTATTCTGTGTGGCCAAAATAGTTTTGAGAGCCAGAGCACAAACTGAAACATGCAATATAAAAATGTAATTCCAACATGAGAGACAACCAAAAATGGCGTTTTCGTCTTCTTCATGTAAACACTGTGGACTGAGTCTGCTCCTTTGTTCTCCACTGATTTATCTAAAATCATTGCGCGCTCTCAAACAGCCACAAATGTAGACACTAGGTTTGAACTGATTCTATGTGCTTTTGTATCTGCAGCTCTTCAGCAAACAAAATAGTTGGTATCTGTTCAGCACACAAAACCACCTGAATTCGTGCCCATGTTTGCATTTGACTGGAAACCCGTAAGTGGGCGTGGCATACACAGGAAATTGTGTTTGCAACAGAAATTTCCAGTGTCTCAGCTGACCTGATATATATTTAGGCTTTAAACCTGCCATTTCTGTGGTCAGTCTGAAACACCTGTACAATACAGAAATGCGTTTTTATTTCTCACTGAGGCTGCATTCTATGTCAGAATTTATTCTTTAAATATTCATATTGTTTTTTTAATGTTCACTACATTATCCTGAGTGCTCTGTGGAGGGCCTGAAGATGCAGAATTTTGAGCAGGCAGGCAGGCAGACAGACAGACAGAGACAGCTAACAGGCTAGCGAGCACAGCAGTAGGGAGCAGGGGTGCGAGCAGCTCTGACAGGGTGAGCGAGGCGCGTCACTAACCCCCCAGGGAAGAGATATTCCCACTCCTGCTGAAGACAGTATAGGCTGTGCTTTCACACACAGGCACAGCTCCATAAGTACCAGCGTGTAGATTAATGCCAAAAGCCTACACTCTGACAGCTAACAGAGAGAGGGATTACGGGATGCGGCCACCGCTCCATTCCCCGGCTCAATGAGGTCTTGGGTTTCTTTTATAGAGGGTTTCAGCTGTATTCCGCTCAAAGCATTGGCGATGTGGGCAGTGATTTGCGGGTTAACGGGTTCACTCCCATGGCAGTTGCAGTGCGCGTGCCATATTCACGCTGAAACATGCAGAAGAGGCTGGCAGCCTGGGGCAGAGCCACAGCTGTATTCGACAGCACAGGCCTGTGCACTCCTGTTAATGAGTAAAGAGTCCGCCTGTCCAATGAGCACAAGCGCACTGAATACACACTCCAGGCATGGAGACCTCAAGTGCTTTAAACTCTTTCCCCCTCCCTTTATCTCTCTCTCCCTCCTTCCTCCTCACTCTTCTCCCTCCGGTACCTCTATCTCACCCTCTTCCCTCTCTCATGTGCTCTCCACTAACCACTCCCTCTAGCTCTCCTTTCTGCTCTCATTCTTCCCTTTCTCCACTCCCTCTATTCTCCTTCCTTCTCTCTTCCCCCTCTCCCTTCCTTCCATCTCCCCCTCCTTCTCGCTATCTTCCCTCTCCCCTCTATCTCTCCCTCCTTCTTTTCCTTCCCTCCCTCCTCTCTCTCTATCTCTCCCTCCTTCTCTCTCTTCCCTCCCTCCTCTCTCTCTCCCTCCTGCTCTTTCTCACTCTTCTCCCTTTCCCCTTCTATCTCCTTCTCATCTCACTCTTCACTCTCTCCCCTCCTTCCTTCGCTATACCCTAACCTCACTCCTCTTCCTCTATCTCCTCCTCTTTACCTCTCCACTCCCCAATTCACTCCTTCCTTCTCTCCACATCCTCCCTTATATCCCTCTATCCATCCTCCTCAATTTTTCTTCCCTTCTGCTTTCCTTAATCTCTTTCCTCTTCAACTCTCCCCCTCTCTCTCCTGTATCATTCCTTTTCTCTTCCCCCTCTATCTGTCTCTCCTTTGTTTTTACTTTCATCACACTCTCCTTTATTCCTCCCTCTATCTTTCCCCCCTCCTCTCTCACCTCCTCTAACTCTCACCCTCGCTCTTTCTTTTTCTGCTCCATCCCACTCTCCTTTATTTCTCTCTGTCTTTCTCTCCCTCTCTCTCTCTCCCTCTGTTGCACACTGCAGTACTCCACATCTCCCAGCCCCCTCTCTTACAGTAGTTGCAGTGGCAGCAGGATCTCAGTGCACACAGCTGGGCTGGAGCGGGGGGTTCGGAGGAACGCTGGAGCGCATGAGGCTGCCTGGAGACCCTCAGATCTCCGCTGGGGCAGGCCACACCACCAGGTTCTTAAACATATAAATGCCAGGACAGCCCGGGATGCTTTGATGAAATATTAAAGGGCTGAGGGAAGCAGGTGGTGGTCGGGATGGGGTGGTGTGCAGGAGGGTGCTCGCCGTAGTAAAATGTCACCTTGTCTGTCACCTGCAGAGTGGTGGCTCCACACAGGAGGGCACGCCACAGGGCAGGTCTGCCTGCTCGAGGCCCTGTGTGACCTCTGCACGTCCCTTACCCTCCATCTCCATCCGCTTGCTGTCAGTGTCGAAGGGGTAAAAGGTTAAAGCGAAGCAGAAAAGCGTTCTCAAAATTTTCTCATTGCTGGAGTTTTTTGTGCTGAATTAGCTGCTCACCACTGGTGACTCGATAGTCACTGCCAGATCGACTTGTGGTTGAACTAAGCCATTGATTAGAGGGATTGCAAGACGTCCATTTGAGCAAACCAAAAGGTTAACGGCACTCCCTGTGCCACAGATAATACTTCAAACAATGAAGAAAAAGGTCCTTTCTGTGGCATCTAATGAAAGGACAGGATAAGCCCTTGCCTTCTATCAGCGTGTAGCTATTAAAGATAATGTATTTGTTTCAGTTCAATAGATTTTATGTGTACAGAGCTTCTTACAGAGATGCTGTCAGAAAGATTGTTAAGTGAATTACAAATACAGATAACATTAGAACTGAAAGTAAAAAACTTCCAATGAAAGTGTGTCCATTATTTCGAAATATGATTGTTTTCCTGAGTGAGTGTTCGCTTGCTAGACACTGTACTGGTTGTAATTTTCTGGAATAAGTCATTTTTGTCACGGGCGTAAACATGGTCTTCAGGAGAATAATATTTTTACGACTAACTCCACAGGAATAGGAAACGCATCATTTGGTCCAGGGTCCAGGGGCAAAAGATCTCAGAGAGAAACAACAATGAGTAGACAGTTTAGATGATCTAAGCCTAAAAATACAGCTGAGATGCCATTTATCACCATACAAGGCTGCGGTAATCAGAGGAAGATATTTTGGGATGTCTAGCTCGTGGGTGGTTTAATGATAGAACACACTATTATCTGCTCCTCATTGAACTACTTCATAAATTTATGGGTCATGGTGAGGGATGAACAAAAAATGCTTTAAAAATATTAAAAAAGGAGTAAAATTGCCTTAAAATGGCAATGTTGCATCTTTTTGCTTGTATGGATTCTTAAGTGCAGTTAGATATTTGCTTTGTTCCGCATTAATATATTTGTAATGCAATAGTAATGTTCAATCAGGTCTGTAAATATTTGTACATTAACAAAGGCATTATTATTCAAGATCAAAGCACTGACTTTCAGCTTCCATTTGAGTTCATCTACATCCACATCGAGTGAACAGTATGGGAGTTACAGCTTTTTCTGATAGTGGCACCGCCTTTTAAGGAACCAGAACAGGAAACTGGCCTCTCCGCTATTCCATGGCCATGTGTGTTATTCCCTTATTATTTTGTTTGAAAGTAAGCATAAGTAAAAGTAAAAAGTAAGTCTAGAGGTGATGTCACTTATTGGTCTTTACTCTCAATGTGCAAAGATTTGTCACTGCCAGTGAAGCAAGCCATCATTAAGCTGAAAAATCTTAACAAAACCATTTGAGAAATTGCAAAAACATTAGATGAAGCCATATCAACTAATTGGTACATTCTTGAAAGGCAGAAATGTACTATGGAGCTCAGGAACACCTAAAGGCCCAGATGACCACAGATGAAAACTGTGGTAGATGACACAGTTGTTTCCCCAGTAAAGAAAACCCCCCATTGCAACAGTTGACAAATCAAGGACGCTTTCCAGAAGGTAGCTGTGTCTGTGTCAACAACCAAGACCAAACTTTACCAGAGTAAATACAGACTGTTTACCACAAGATGGAAACCACAAGTTAGTCTCAAAGGCACAAAGTTTGAAAAAAAAAATGTAAAAAGTCTGCTCAGTTCTGGTACAATATGCTATGGACAGATAAGTCAAAGATCAACTGGTATGAGAAAGATGGGAAGAGAGTGTGTAGAATGGAAGGAATTGCCCATGATCCAAAGAATGCCACCTAATCTGCAAACATTGTCATCTATGGGCATGAATGGCTCCCAGTGGAAATGATTTCTAGAATTTACTGATGACACTGAAAAAGCAGGATGAATTATTTCATTGTTTTGGGCTATATCACCGCAGATTCCATCGAATGCTTCAAAACTCACTGCAGTGCAGATAGGCTGTAACATGAGAAAGCAACCGAAGACAGATTAAAGCCATATTATGTAAGTATCAGTATTTTTTGCACGACTGCCCCACTACAGTTTCTGAGTGCAATGCCACTGTCATAGATACAAGTCATGCCTCTACTCCTCACCTCTCATGGAAAGCAGAGCATGTGCATTTGTTGACACGCTGAAGGATTTGAAATTAGCGATGATGACATCAGAAGCCATCTAAACATTTCAACAGACAGAGTAGTATCGCTGGAATTTACACAAATATGCCTATGCATAGTTTTATTTGTAGCGATATTGGAGATGAACACAAACAAAAAGAATGACTAAGAGGTTTAGTTTAGCTGAAATACTACAGGTGTTTTCAGCCCATATACATTGTTTTGTAATCATTTGAATATGAAGTTTGTAATTTTTGTATTTTTTTTATTGGCAAAATGACATAGGCAACATTGCACATGATACACCTTGGGCAGTATAATTTATTACAAGTAAGCTGAGATAGGTTTGAAAGGTTGCAAACTTTCAAGGCTTTCTTGGCGTGATAATGCCGAAGACTGACCATACCTTTTGAATGTATTTATTTGCATGCTAGCCTCAGATGAACCTGAGGTTAGATAACTTTTGGCAGCCAGAAGAAACTTGGTGAGACAAGGATGACACCAATAAAGTTGCAGCCTGAGTTACAATCTTTCATAAATAACGTTGGCAGGGATTTACACTCTGCTGTTAAACTGTCTTTGTTTTCCAGTTAGCTGTGAGATCGATTGCTATATTTCCATCAACAGGCGCTGCTGGAATGCTGGGGGATGCTAACAGACCAGCTAGTAAACTAAATTAAACTTATAAAACTTGGATTTCCTTAGCACAACGTGATGCAAACCTGGGTGGCAAGCTATTCAATATAGCTAGACAGCAACCGATGCAACATCACTCATTACAAGCGACGGACAAAGGTTTAGCTAATGGTTAAATCTCTGTTGAAACGCACTGACTTACTGTCTTATGATCAAAAACAAGTGATTCAAAACTCTGCAACGCAGTCAAACATTAAGCAAGTGCAACAACACAAGACATAGCAAGCAAGCTAATATTACTAACTAGTCCAGCAGCAAGAAGACCAGACGGCATCTATCCTTCAGGCTTAGTGACAAAAAGCCAGTCCAAGATTTACTCTTGTCCAATCTCTTGCTTGGGAACACTCTCTTTTTCTCTTCTTAGCTTCAATAAAGATGCCTCTTTGGTTTGTTTGACTCTGCCATAATGTCCATACTGATAATACTTGGCTAGCTTCTTCTTACAGTAAGCTGAAAACGCATAGTTTTTGTAATAACTTTGTCAGTGTCGTACAGTATAATGCTTTTTTTGCCGGTGACTGTATCCTATCACCCAAAGTTAAATAGTACAAGAGAAAGCGTTTGGGGTACGCAGTAGGAATGCATTCTTCTATCTATTACAAGCCAATGTACCATAAACTAGACAGGTCGGTCGCCCGCAACCAGTGGGTGTAGTTCCAGATCGCCAACATTTTTCATTTTGGCTTGGTTTTGACACAATATTGTCTATTATTTACTGAATTATGCTACCATGACAACCAAAATCAATAGGCACCGCGTCTGAACCACTGCCCATATACATACAAAATATAAAAGAAATTGCTTTAAATTTGTGGCCTGTAGAGCGTCCTCAAGGAAATCTTTACAGCAGCAGTGGACGCGTGACGAGGTCAAATCCATAGTAGCCCCAACTTCGTCCAGGGGCTACAATTATTCTGAAGCTGGTATTTTGAAGTAAAATAGTTGCATAGTACCACCATGGCCCAGGTTCAAATCTGAGCCGTGCCAGTGCAGGCTGCAGCTGATAGTCTTTTCAGAGCAGCACATAATGGGCTGGTGCTGCTGGCATATGGGAGGGATACGTCTGTTTGGATCAGCATTGTTTATTGCTCAAGAAGGCACTCATCAGTTAAATTCAAAGCATGGACATACTCGGGTTTCCCAGAGCGTAGTTCTGAGTTTACGAGGTTTCAAGCCGTGTAAAGAAGCAGTGGCAACAGGCGAATGTTTCAGAAGAGAACCGCAAACTGCCTGTGCTATCTCCAGGTGGCAGCATGAGTTGCATACAAGCCTGTTTGCACATAGTTAGCCAATAGGACATTCCAGATTCGGGTGGGGTTGGAGATGCCATATTAAAAGAAAAATAATTGCATAATGTTTCTTCAAGACAAAGAAGTCAAATGCTCTATAATGCCCAGGTCAGTAGCCTTTCCTGACTTAATCCATTTGAGCTTGTATTTCACTTATTCAAGGCAATACAAATGACAAAATGTTGCAGAACACCACCGGAGAAGAAACTCTGTGTTAAGCAGAGTTCCTAACTTGGCGATCTATAAGCCGACCTGAGCCGATCTAATCCACGATCTAAGTCTTCGTAATTCTTTTTGATGTCTTATTTATGTCTTGGGAAATATCGGGCCACATCAGGAGTGGTCGGTATAAATCGGGTCGTGTCACAAAACGAGTTGACAAATTTCAAAATGTTCAAAAATTTCGGCCTGTCTTGTGTCTTAGAAATCTTGACAGATCGAATTGAAGTTGTGTTCATGTTGTGACGACATCTTGATGAATCTTACTAAATTGTGAGCGCAAAAATGACCCTGAATCAGGAAGATCCTTCACTACCTATCACAATATGTCAGGATAAGTCGTGACACCGACAAGATGTAAACAAGACATCTACAAGAGTTTATCAAGAATCCATCAAGAACTCCCAAGAAATTGCACTCCACGCTACCCTGACATCGTGCACCTATCTTGTGTCTTGTTAACGTCTTGGTGATATCGCAACCCTGTCTTACTGATTTTGCATCGATGTCGTAAGGCATCTTAGTAGTTCTTGAAGAGTCTTAATACATCATGGCAGGGTCTTGGTCACGTCTTCGTGGTGTCTTGCTACATTTCCACGATGTTGTGGCTACGTTGTGTTCGTGTCGTGGTGGTGTCTTGTGCATGTGCCCAGTGGGGGCTCTTCAGAGCCGAGGCACCACAATCTCTATATCATGACAGATTGGCCCAGGACAGCTTATAGATCATCAAAGTGGAAACCCCGCTTAAGTGATGTCTGTGGGCTCCACATTTCAAAGGATTGCAACCAATTATTAATTTCATGCATGATTATGTACGCTGGCCAAAATACTTTTGAGCCACTAAACATGGGGGCCTATTTGTTAAATAGCTATAACTTCTGGACAGTTTTTACAATATTTTTGGCAAAATTCTTGAAGCTGAAAGTCTACAATTCAAGCACTTCTTGACTGATTCATTTCAAATCCATTGTGGTGGCATACATAAACAAATTCTGAATATTGTGTCATTGTCCAAATACTCATGGGCCTAACTGTATATAAAGGGAGTGGACAAAATATCAAAAACTACAAAAACTGAATATCAACAATCGAATAATAAGGCGGCCCACTCTTTGCCAATTTTCATGGATATGCTGCAGTCGTCAGAAGGATGAAGGAAGCGAGTAAGCAATGTAGTTAACAAATGTTGCTCCAGAATGTTTGAAAAAGGCCCATTTCCTAGTTTACAATTTTCATTTCTGTGGTCTTTTTACAAACATTTGCATGTTTTATGGTCAAAAAGCACCCGCGAGTGTTCAGGAAGCACTGCCCGTCAAAATGAAGGGAACACCATAAATGGCTGGGTTGTGCTGCTGTGGAATAGTGATAAAAATTCTATTTAAAAAATTCTATAGTTCGTCACCCTTCGGAAGTCCTTCAGGAGGACTTGGGCTTTGCGCTGAAGAAAACAGCGTCTCCTTGTCATGGCAATACGCACAAACAAAACTCCTCCTGGTGGACGCTCTACCTCCCTTTGTCCGATGGCCAAACTAGGAATTTAGTCGGGCATTATGCAAGTTTGTTACATCCTGATATAGACATGATATGGAAGGAAAGGCTGGACTACAAAGGAGGCGTTTCAGGCTGTTCAGGAGCTGTTTCCTGTTGGACAGAATAACTCCCTTTGGCACATATTTTGGGCTTTATAACTTTGCAGACATTTTAGATGTGCAAAACAAACTTTGTAACGCACAAGGGAAAAATAGAAAAAGCATAATATGACCTCTTTAATGTTTTCAGCGGTGCATATGGGGACATCATGACGAAACAATATTTGGACAAAAGCGTGCACTGGCTTTATGAATCGGTTTCACATAGTTAGCATGTCCATGGAGAGCAGTCATTGGACCCAGTGAGCCCCATTAACTGGTTGCTTATACTCTTACAGAATCACCAGTGTACTTGAAAGTTGGCAAAAGGAATTTGAATGCTTCAAAGAAGATTATGTGACCGGACCATATTATTGCTCTCCACTGCTCTGGAGTTCAGGTTTTGCATTCAACGTTGCATTGTTCATTAGTCTTCAATAATACGATCACATACCGGGTAACATTATATTGTTCATTAGCCTTGGATAACACGATGACATCCCGAGTAAAGTTATATTGTTCATTAGCCTTGGATAATATGATTAATTTACCAAGTCTCCCTGCATTAATTTTCATTTTTCACTTTCTGTTCATTCATGTCTTCTGTACTATGTCACTTTCCCAGCTGGTTTCCTTCATTGTCAATTCCCTTCTTTGCTATTGCTACGATTCTGTATTCCCTCTCAGTCAGTCTTGCACCTCATTCCCATAGTTTTCCTGCCAGCCCACGTGTATTTATACCTGTATCTGTTCTATTTTCTTTGCCAGATTATCTGGTGCCTGCTTTGTGCTAGTCCCTTGTCCCCAGCTGTTTTCTCCAGTGCCTGCTGCCTGGTTTCTGTGCGTTTCGTTCCTGTTCAGCGTCTCAGGTCTCCTGGGACCTGTGTTTCGTCTTTGCTTTGCGTCTCATTTCTCTTACCCATTCTTCTCTCCTGCCTGCTTTGGATCGATCCATTGGTTCTGACCACAGCCTCCTCTGTCAACCTTGTCTTGCCTGCCCTGTATGTTGCTGGCTGTTGTTCACTGACCCTTGCCTGCCCTCCAACTAAAAGTCGTCTTACCCGCATTGGCTCCTTTGTCTGTATTCTGAACTTAGACTGTCGATTACAAAGCAAAATAATTTTATTCCTGGGCTTGCTTGTAGTTCCGGTGCTCAGTGTCTGACAAAACATGTTTCTTGAATGGTAGCCCTGCCATACCAGCTTTGTGAAGCCAATGAGAAATTGTTTTTGTTGAGACTGGATCAGATATGGATAAATTCAATTATGTGGTGATTTCTGCTGTAGTTCTTTGTTATTAGTAGCCATCCAAAAAGTGCTTGTCTGTCCCTGCCGGAGAGCTCAGACTTACAGCCATAGTTCTTATTTACCGTTGCTGTTTTTAGTGTTTCCTGCTCCTTTGGAAGTTGGGTAGTTAGTTACTCTCCGGCAAATCTGTGATAAGCCTCAAACCATGATTTTTAGTGTAAAACATAAAGGATAGAAAAGGACAAACAAATAATTATCTTTCCAGAAACTTAAAAATTAACTCACAAATGAAAAAATGTAGCCCAAAGCATGATAAGCAGACATGCATACCTGGTGTTTATATGTGAATGTGCTTTCAAAAACCACAACATCATCAGAAAGGGAAAAAAAGCTTGATGTGCCCAATTGTATGTGCATGTGCTTCTGTGTTTGTGTGTGTGTGTGCATGTGTGTGCGCGAGAGAGAAAAAAAGAGGGAGGGATCGACAGCAAGAAAGAAAGGGAGAGAATGCCTCTAATATGAAGTTTTTTTGGAGTATAACAAAACAGTAGACGTCATTCAGCAGCTACAGCCAGACTCTGAAGGGTATTTTTGATGTTGCTCGCTCTCTGTCCATCACCGGAGCCCTTGAGGCTGCCGGGAGTCAAGGATTCATTAGACTCCTCGTTTCACCAAGAGTTGTTACATAGGCCGGCCGATTGCCATGACGATGAGAAATAAAGCTGAGGTGCAAGCGAGCGAGCAACAGGGAGGGTGGAAGGGAGGGAGGGAGAGGAACATGAAGACATGAGCACAATAGACGAGAGCAAGCCAGGGCGCTCTGAGATTCTATTTTTAAGCCTGCAGTCAGGAATATCTCCATGGTTTTGGCGGAGGTGGAGGGTGCCGGGGCTGAATGTGCGAAAAGGGGAAGCTGGTGCGTATTAGACTGGCAAAGTCACAGGTTACCCTGTGCTGTCTGTCCTCTGTCCAGAACACCTGTCATCACAACCCAACTGTTCTTAATCATATCTCTCAAACCATATCCCTACATTATACCCCTAACCGCATATCTCTGTCTTAACTCTACCATATCCAACCTGAGTTATTTCAGTCTTTATACTGAAGCATCTCAGCAGACTGAACCAACACGCAGGTAATGTACAATACCATCCAAATACATACCATTTATTACCATCAGCAATGTTTTATTCACCACGGTAGCATAAAAATTGAGAAAAAAAAAGTACAGCATGGACACTTTTTCGGTAAGAAATGACAGTTTAACACATTTTAAGCAGCCATTACTCCCCTGTACCAGCAGAGCATCGTAGGCTCATCTTTAAGAGATCATACACTGCTACTCTGTTACAAATGAAGCCAACCGCCAAATTAAGCCCACCTAATGCTAAAAATAGTTTTCTTTCAACTGATAGAATATCTAGAACACTGGCATTTATGATGTTCATTTTTTTGTTCAAGATTGTTTTCAGTTTTCATAAAACAGTTTTCATAAAAATACTGACAGAAAAATGATAGTCACAAATTACTGTTACTGCTTGACATACCTGGTTTTTACTTTAATACGGCGTTGTCCTTTATCAGTCATAAGCCAATTAGTCACTTAAGTAATCTTCAACAGTATAGTTAGCACTACTTAAGCTAGAAATGTATTAGTTCAGTTATAATGCTATAAAGCAGACTGGCATTTAATAAGTTCACCTTTAGAGGACTCAAATTATGGAAAATGTTTATTCCCATATAGTCAGCTCTGCAGTGGTGTCTACTGCATCTAACATCTCTGTGAAGGTTGAATTAGATCCTCCCTCTTCATTTCAGCATTGAAAACACACTGTTTAAAATTCCTGCTGTTTTCTGCATCACAAACAGATGTGCTGCATAGCACACGCCTAACAGTTCTGTTCGTATGCTCTGCTCCCTCCCACAGCCTGGCTCGACCCTCCTGCCTCTCAGACCCTCACAGCACTAAAACTGCGCTACTGCTTCTCCTTCACATCTGTCAGGGAGAACATTCAGCTAAATAACTCTATGTCTGCTTGAGGGTGCTAGTCAATTGACATCTGATTGTTTTTCAACGAGGGCCAGTACACACTGTAAACCCTGATAGCGTGGTGAACTCAAATGTTTCATGGAAACCGATTACCTCAAAAAAAATTGAGTATGCCAACTTAATGATAATGTGTTCACAGCACTTAAAACATGTAAAAAAAAAACAAAAAACTTTACCTTATTTTCTTTAAGTTCCTTCCACGCAATGCAATTAAGTTGGCCTACACAATTTTTTTTGAGGTAATCGGTTTCCTCAAAACATTTGAGTTCACCACACTATCAGGGTTTACAGTGCATTGTACGATTTGATCGAAGGTTAGGAAGAAATTGAAGAAATTGCAAACCTGAAATCTGCTGCAAAGTATTTCTGATTTCTGTTCATATTTAAAGTCAAATAAAAGTGCAGCTAAACTTGTGTGACAACTGCATGTTTCATTTGGGAGGGCATGAAAGCGTCATCATCAAAGTTCATTTGCCTGCACACACTACCTACCCGCACTCATTGTGCAGATGAATTCAGTTCATGTGTATTTAGAGACTGTAGCTAGTTTAGCAGAGGGGTATTTTCATGCATTATTTGCTATCCATTCACAAACAGTGAGAGGATACAGAAGCTCTGTTTACCGGCCAATCAGAACAGAGCTCAAAATCATAGTGGGGACGCACACTTATACCAGCCCATTCTTCAGAGGTGAGAGAATCACATGACAGGCAGTGCATGGTCCATAGATAATGGATTTTAATGTTTTTATTTTTTTTGTTTTAGTTTTTTTTTTTTTGATAAAAAGTTTATAAACATCCATATTGGACATTCAACATTATATAGCTTGTGGAAAAAAAAACATAGTGAAGCACCTTCAATTTAAAACAAAGGTTGACTGCCGCTCTGAAGGAAGAGAAAAAGCTGGATCTAACCAGGAATAGTGGATGGCCAAGATGCAACACTCCTAGCAACATTCAACAGTAGCCACAGAACATTAGCCTAACTATGAAGAAAACAAACTCTGGGATGCCTCACCTCATAGGCAGAGTTTAAAAGAGAAAGCTACATCAGAAACAGACCAAAGAGAAGAAAATAAACAAATAAGATTTGATGGGATAAGGCCAGTAAGGCCAGCATCCCAGAGTCATCGCAATACTGCTGCAGATGCTGATGTTTGCTGCCACCAGTGGACCTCACAGACATCACCAGGGTGTTTCACTGCTCTTCCAACCCCTGATAGACCCAGTTTGTTCCCTCTTTCAACACAACTGCAGCCACTTTTGCATGAAATTTTCAATTTCTTGGCAATCACACGCATGGAATGTCCAACATATGCTGACTACTTAAATACCTTTAGATGGCTGTTTCTTTTTGGTCATTTTTAAACTAAAATTTTACTTCATACTGGGGCAATTGAAGGACAGCATTTTAGCTGCAGTTGTGCTTATTTTAAAGGGAGTGGTGCCACTAGTGCCACATCACGCATCATCATGATTTCTTGAAGAAGACAGAACACAACGTTCTGTTCGTGCAGCACTTCAGTAACAGATGCTTAAATAGGAAAACAGTCGTCTGTAAAATAATCAGGAAACCGGCTGGATTTAAAAAAAAAATTAATTTAATGCCATGTTGGTGAATAGAAACATCAGTTTTCTTTCAAAAGATACAACTTTCACTGTGTTTATACACTTTTGCTATGTACTTAATCTGTTATGTACATAGAATAGTTTGTGCCCATTGCACTAACTGACAACTTTATTAGATACGCCAGTAGCTTAACACAAATAGCCTGCTAATCCAAACTCAAATCATGCAGCTGAAAATCATTTTATAATGTATTCAGGAATGGTTATGAGGTTAATTTTTTTTGTCTATCAAACATTAGTATGATTAAGATGTATTCTGAAAGCAATTTTGACCATGGTACGCTTGCTGGGGCCAGACATGGGGCCTGAAAAATGGAAACTTCCAGCAGGTTGTGACATGTTGCTGTGCTCACATCATCTCATACTGACACCACAGACATAACAGAGACTCCAGTTCACTCTGATAGCCTGCAAAGCCCTTGATCTCAATTCATCAGAACAGTGTTTCCCTACACCTGGAGTATCCCTGCCCTGCACATTTTGTGTGTCTCCCTGATCTGATACACCCAGTTCAGCTCCTCAAGCGCTCTAGTAATGAGCTAAATGACTAAATCAGGGGTGCTAAATCAGGGACACATCTAAAATGTGCGGGGCAGGGGTATTCCGGAAGCAGGGTTGGGGAACACTGCAATAGAGCATCTTTGGCATGAGGTTGAATGGGACATTTGCAGTATTAATAGCCCCAAAGACCAGATCTCAATCTGTTTGAGGATCTCTGGGATGAGCCTGAACAATCTAATCATTGGTGGCTGTGCCTCCCAACCTCCACGACTAAAGGATCTGCTGTTTAAGTATTGCTGCCAGATATCATAGAGTACTTCCAGGGGCAATGCAAAGTAAATGTCTGGATGGGTTGCAGTTGTTTTGTTGGCACAGGGAGGATAAACAGCACATTAGACAGTCATAATATTTTGGATCATTGGTGTATAGTCGCCCATTATTTTGACTGAGCACTATTATTTACATGAAGATCTGATCCACCCACCCCGAAGAACTTAAGCAGTTTTGGAGATATTTTGGATGAAAAATATTGCAATTTACAATCCTAATTTAACAAGCAATTCATTGGATTGATTAATCTTGTGAGATTAATGAGACTTATTACTACAATTACTGGTACCCTGTGTGAGGCTTGTTGAAACAAACACGTCTTTTGTCAGTCCTCATTATCTTAGTAGTCGTGCTTCAACTACACAGTGAGGTGCTATTGAGTTAGCATGGATAAGAATGCTACTGAAATATCTCTGGCATGTAAACAGAAGAATTCAGACTCCTTTGGATGGCAAAAGGAGGCAATTTCCAATATTGCTCTGCTAAACCTCATAAAATGGTTGGTGAGTATATATGAAATATTTGATTCATTTGAACCAAGTATTATTGACTGTGCTGCAGTTTAGTTATTTTGGGATGATAATTCCCGCCACAGGAAATAATCATTTGATCAGCAAACCCAACATAGATTCAACAGCCCACTTTAGCCACATAATTAATCCTGTGTGCAGTGCATAGTATTGAGTTGCTGGTTTCTCTGAGGTCTATCTATGGGAGACTTGAGCTTAATTGAATTTTAAATAAAAATCCATAAAATTGACATTAGGTAGCCCAATAATGCAAAGCAGCGATAAAGAAACACCCTAAGGGAATCACAAAAGGGAAACTTTGTCAGCAAGTCTCCATGCAAGACTTTTTCAGAAAGCATGCAGTATTGGCACGACACAATAATTGCATTTATGTTCCTTCCCTACATCACCCCATAAAACTATTTTAATTTAAAATGACCTTTAATGTATAATTGCAGACCCTTATTCCCTGCACACTGTTGCTTGCCCAACGTTATATCAGCTGAAGGCAAATTAAACAAGACTGAAGCTTGTTATCATCATCAAAACAGGTGCAACTAATGCCGCCCATACCCTTAAAGACTTCAAAAAGACTCTGAAAATACTATAAAAAAGACTAATCTCTGACACCCTCTCAGATCTAATGACAATGTGTCATAAAGTCACACAGTTTTTACTCACAGACTCTAAGATTTTAAAAACACTGGATCTCACAGAGTGTACCTCTTGGTTGTTGGCAGTGTTCACGTAATTGAACCTCACAATTCGAATGAGCCAAGATTGAACGAGTTTGATTTTATAGGGACATTGAGACAAGAAAATGACTGAGTTGGACTGAGTTTTATGACCACCTTGCACCAAACAATCGAGAGGACTGGAGTGCGCCCCAACTTGGGCAAAACTCTCATTATTTTATTCTGATGTTAGAAATTTGTCTACGACAGTGAAATCGCTTCAAACGTTGTTTAGTGTGAGAGTAGCATAAGCCTTCAATTTTGCATTTTAGATTGTCTCCACATCCTATTTCATTAAATGGTGAACTACAATGATTTTTAACTTAAGAAGTAATTCCTAGTGATGTGAAACCAAGGCTTCTTGAAGCAAAAACTGTTGAGAGCTACCATGTACTGCTGTGGTTTCGCAGTACAGTTACAGTTTTTCAGTTCATTTCATTTCATTGGTTCAAGCTCACAGTAACTCCATAACCTCAATAATCATTGCCTCTGTTTATATCTTTCTCCACTAAAATATTTTTGAGTCGACACAGATGCTGGTGGCTGAGCCTAGTGAGCCTAAAAATGTAATTGCTACACTGCCAAAATGCGGGATAAATTCTGATGTACATCAGTTGACAATATTACCAAAAATGAGCATTCTTCATTTCACTTTTGTCATCTTTTCCTCAAGAAGTTAAGGCCATTTGTAAACACAAAAAGGACACTTAGTCACCATTTTTTGTTTTATTTTTGGGTCTCAAGAGGTGAAAAACATGATTTATTGCATACTACATTAATTGAATATGTGAGCTGAAACGACCCTGCTTCCCCCTGCCTGTTTCACTCTCTCTCTCTCTCTCTCTCTCTCTCTCTCTCCCTGTAACCCTCCCTCGACCTGCTCTTCCCTTGTGTCACCTTTCCCGGCAGTTACCAGTGATGGGTCTGGATCACAGAGGAAAATAACCACATTTGCCAGAGGTCAAATACAAATTTTGTCAAATAGCCCATCGCCTCCACCATATTAAACACATTTCACATCCCACATTATCATTCAAACTAGCCTTCTCTTTATTAGTAAGCATTCCGAATTAAAACTGTATATGCTGTGATAATGATAGAGAAGCTAACGCAAGCTTTCTTCGATTTGAGACCCGGATATTCACCCACCCCCATCCACTCCCCACTCTCCTCATAAGACTGCGGGAGGTGGGGGTTTGGGGATGGTGGGGCTGTGCACCTCTGCAGTGGGCTCTTCCCCACACTTCCGCTATAATCCGCCAAGAGCTTTCTCCACACCCGTTTCCATGGCAATGCTGTCTGCATTGCACCAAGATCCCCCACCGACGAGCTCCAGTAGAATTCCTCTCCCTCTCCCCCTCTCTCTCTCCCCCTTTCTTTTTCTCACCCCCTCTCTCCATCCGTTTAATCTCTCCCTTTTCCTGCCTCGTTAGTGTCAGTTTGCATGCTCGCTGCCTGAGCCCCATCTTCAGCACGTCATCAGGTTGTGAAGCCTGGTTTGGCTGCTATCAGTTTGTGGGGAAGACAAGTGTCAGATGCACTTGATAGGAGGTAATGATGTGAGAGCACGTGCAGTCGATCTGCACCGTCCATAAAGGATTAATGTGCCGTCACATTCCTGTCAGAGCTCTTCCGTCAGCATCCCATTGTTTTCCATAATCTTCTGGGGTGGCGTTAGACCTGGGCTAATATCCATCCCTTTATTGACAATTAGTCCTGGCTAATTCTAGATGGTTTTCCTTTATTAACACGTTTTCCAATTCAAGAGTAATCAAGTGGTAATTGAAGACACGGCTTCTCTCCCCCATGCAATCTAAAAGCGACAAAATAATGGGCTACATTCAGTACAGAAAAATAATTTAATTATAATTAGGTCTATGTGTCATGGTTTCTGAGGTGTGCGTGTTGTTTGGACCTTTCTTTGTGGCTCTCGTCCCGGGACGATATCGAATTCCTGGGCCATCGAATTCTTTACCCAGCTGGTTGATCGAGCTGGGGCGGCACTTCCCCAGAATCTATATAAGTAGGATGTCTGCCACGCCTCCTTCGCTAGAGTGTCTGTGTTTAGCTTCGCACTATAGCCGAAGATATCAGTAGTCAGGTTTTGTATGACTTTCTATCTTCTTATTGTTGGAGTTTCTTCTCCCTTTTTCTATCTCGCTTTGCTTCCGTGGTTCGGACTATTATACATCCTTTGGAAGCGCGAGTACTTGCGTTTGGTCTATATTATTCTCTGTGTTTGTACTGTGTTCGTGCTACTCTCTTTCTCTCGGTCGTTGCGCTTGGCCTTCATATACTACTGGCCATTACACTATGCACCGGCACTCAGCGACGGCATTTCAGAACTCTTCAGCGAATGAAGGTAATTTCGACGACAAGTACGTACACCTGTTTTTGCAGCACGTTCACGCAACTTGCTGTAAAAAATAGACAGCTGTCCGATTGGAAAATGTAAACGGACAAAACCATGTACTAGTCACCAAAATTACCTTCATTCGCTGACGAGTTCTGAAATGCTGTCACCGAGTGCCGGTGCATAGATCTAATTATCATTCAATTATTTTTCTGTCCTGAATGTAGCCCATTATTTTGTCGCTTTCAGATCGAATGGGGGAGAGAAGCCGTGTCTTCAGTTACCACTTGATTATTCTTGAACTGGAAAACGTGTTAATAAAGGAAAACCATCTAGAATTAGCCAGGACTAATTGTTGTCAATAAAGGGAGGGATATTAGCCCCGGAATTTTCAGGTCTAACGCCGCGCCTGATAATCTTTATCAACACACTCCAGGTCACTGATGAACTGGACTCACGCCCCCTCAAAATAAACTGAGAAACAACAATAACACATCAACAATAAGAGGTTGAAATCATGATACCTTGATGAAAGGTATGTTAGTACAAACATCTCCACTTATTGCACAGATGCTATGGCATGTTACTGTAGCCACCAACGGTCATTGTTAATGCATGATATTTTTAAACCTTGTTGTAGAAAGCAAAAAAAATCTAAAGTTACTACTGGACAATAATAGGACCATTTATTCAGATCAGCTCATTCTAAGCCTAAAATGAATTTTTAGAAATACAACTCCTGAACTGACATACAAAGCCAGCAATTTGAGAGCACAAATGAGCAGCGTATTGACACTTCTGGCTATAATTTTCAGTTGACATACGGTAGAGCCTGCTAAATACTCCACTCACACCCTCTGCATTAAAATAACTATTGCATTGTAATGTCCACATAAGTGGTAGTTTTGCTGAAGAAGCACATGCTAATGCAGCAGCTAAAATAATGCAATTATATAACAGGGAGGCAATGAGCACTTATGCACAGTGTATTGCTATAAATATTCTCTCTCTCATAGCTTGGTGTTAATTAAGATTTTTTTTTCCCCCCTTGACTCTGTGGTGAGTAATATGGCTCCCATGGGGATGTTGGGAGGGTCGAAAATGAAACAGATGCCCGAGGAGTCTCCCAGGAAGTGCAATGTGGCCCTGAAAGGAGATGAGCTAGCACAAAATATTCGTTGTGCGTATACATTTAAGTATATTTTATGCTGTATATATAGTGTATGCACCTTTGTGTATTTATGTGTGTCTGCAATGCGTTGCGCTGGTTAGCCATATCATCAAACTGCATGTTTAAACAAACACTCACATCAACATAAACACACCACATACATATTATTGTGACATTCTTATGGGCGGTTAGTGCATAGTCTATCAAATATCTATAGATATTCAGCAGTGTCATATTTATATAATATGTGTATCAACTGTCATTTAATGAGCAAATGTGATCTTGGATACTTAAAATGAAAATAAAACAATGGTAATATTAAAGCTTGTAAAAGCAATTCAGGCATTACTCATAAAATGAAAAGGCAAATTTACACATACTATGATGGCTTTTATTACATGGCTCTGGAGTTATTTATTGAATCGCAATGCTGTGTGTTAGACATTTTAATGAGGCTGTTTAAATATGAAGAGTAAGGAATTAAATTCCCAGAATCTGGAGGCCTCTTGGAGCATGCTTATTGGCTGCATCTGCAGTGCAACATTCAACCAAGCATAGCAACAGTAACTAAGCAGGCACTAGTGGCTGCAATTCATATCGCTCAGCAATTCAGGCCCTTCCAAATTTGGAAATATGTCCAACTGAAAGATGGCTCCTTTTAGCCATCCATATGGTCAATGAGTGTGCGTATGTGTGCCACTATGTGTGTGTCTAAGTGGTAATGGTGAGTATGTGTGCGTATGCATGTTTGTGGAGATGGTGATGGTTGTGGTATGCATGGTGTGTGTGCTTGTGTTTATGTTGGTGGAGATGGTGGTGAGTGTGCGTGTGTGTGCGCGCATCTGTATGCGTGTTTGTACTGATGGTGGTGTTTTTACTTGTAAGTGTGTGAGTGTGTTGGCACTGATAGTGGGGAGGGTTTATTTATATGTGAGAGTGTGTGTGTTGGTGGTGATGGTGGTATATGGTAGTGTGTGTATACCTTTGTGTGTGTGTGTGTATGTGTGGGTGTATGTGTATAGATGGTGATAGTGGTCTGTGGTAGAGTGTGTTTGTGTGTGTGCCTTAGTGTTGTTGGACAACGAGATCTGTGGTGGTGTGAGTGTGTTCACTTTTATGAACTCGCACCTTTTTTTTGCCAGTTAATTTAACTGTAACTTTACAATAAAATGTGTTTGTCCAGTATGTGTAAGTGTACGAGTGGATTGTGATAGCGGTGTGAATAGAAAAGGTGATTGGTGATACTCTATATTTTTGTATGTGTGAGTTGAGTGCTGGAACCGATGGTGGTCAGTTTGTTTTTGCATGTGTGAGTGTACGTGTTGGTACTGATGTTGGTCTGTACGTGTTCCTACGTATGAATGTTGGTAGTACTGTCGGTCTGTAGCCTATATATTTTTATAAACCTGAGTCAGTGTGCTGTTTGTGATAGTGGTATGTATACATTGTTGTCAATGTCAGTCTGTGTGTTTGTAAGTGCTTGTGTGTCTGTTGGTACTGACGGTGGTTTGTATGTGTTTGTGAATGTCAGTGTGCTGGTTGAGGGCTCAGGAGACTGGGGTGCACTGAGCCATGGGGACCAGCCACATCACATATTTGTAATCAATAGATGTCAGAGCTACTTAAAATTGGCAAAACAGTGTTATGGCTCATTGGTCCCCAAGGCTCATCGGACCCCAGTCTCCCCTAAGGATTGTGGTCTCTGGTAGACTGTATGTGTTTGCAGGAGTCCTTATGTGTTAGGAGATGGTGGTCTATATGTGTTAGTATATTTGTACTTGCTGGTTTGTATAAAGATAGTTGTCTGTGGTAATCCATCTGTTTTTGTACTTGTTCATGTGCATGTTGGTACTGATGGTGTTCTGCATGTGGCTGGTAGAAGTAGGGCTGGGAGGAGGGGCGAGCTCCCAGACCCTCGTCCTTCTGATTTACACCACAGGCCCTTTCATCTTCAGAGATAAAGGCAGAAGGGGGGATGAACCACATAAAACTGCCCGTTTTATGGCCACACTGAAGTCACCACCCAGCAGTGAGAGAGCATTGCATGCTGTGAACCTGAGCTTCATCCAGTGCCATGCCGAGCGGCCATGGGAACCATGACTTGGCACACACTGCCTCCATTACTCGTTGAGTGCTGCCTTTGAGGGCACAAAGATCAGATAATCACCACCCAAACCTCATCCTAATCCCAGTGTTTATATGCCGATGCTAATCTTCCCCTGAAGCCAGTACACACTAGCCCACACAAGGCAGACACCCCTCTACCCTTCCCAAAAATAGGCTAGCTTCAGGCGCCAGGGTATTGCGAGTCAGGTACCCATCTTCCTCGTCTGACAGAGGCACCCGATTAAGACTTTTAAGAGCGGACAGGACCCATTAATCCGCGACATTGTCAGGAGCTAAACGGCAGGAACATTGTCTCGAACTCTCAAGCTGGACTGCTGAACCTAAACAGATTAGCTAAACATCAGGTTGTGCTGAGCTCTTTTAATAGCGGCAAGTGTCGCCGAAATATGTAAACCTCTCCGAGGAATACATAACTCACCATTACAGCCACTGTTTTTGTGAGTCGAGTCAGTGCTATGCAGGTGTTGCGTAACATTGTGGAGACTTACAGAAGGAATCTATCTGGGGACCTATGTACGTATGTGTGAGTTTCTCTGTGAGTTTTTTGTTTTTGTGTGTGTAAGGGCATAAAGGAAAGAAAGCGGTTCTGTGGGTCCAAATTCGCCCATTTGCAAGCTTCCACAATCAGCCCGAGGTTTTCATTAGGGAACATAAAAGGGTTTGTCATACACAAATCAGCCACAACATCAAAACCACCGGCCTATTATAGTCCCACTTGTGTTGCCAAAACAGCTCCATAAAATTTACATCCACCTGAATTCCCAGACATTTCCTAGAGTATCACACTCCCTTCACTGGCTCATGTTCTTGGCACAGTACGTCCTGGTGCTATCTTCCTCAGATAAATGGCACAAATGTACCTGGCCAACGCACGTAATATAAAAGAAAATGGGACTCACTTGACCAGGCAAACTCTTCAATTGTTCCATGTTCCAATGCTGATGTGCCCATTGTATGTGCTTGTGGCTGTGGAATGGGGTTTGAATGGGACTGGTCTGCAGCTAAAATGCAATCGGAGCCTGGAGCAGTACACTGTGTTGTGACATATTCCTCACGTAAGTACATTACACCATCATTAAAATTTTTTATGAGCTGTGCCACAGTAGCCCTTCTGTTGGTTGAGGACCAATAGGATAGCCTTTGTTGTCCTTGTGCATCGATGAGCCTTGGAAACCCACTCCCTGTGGCCACAAGGCAGGGCTCAACATTAACGATTTCCTGATTGCCCAAGGCAAGTCATATTGCTTTTCGGGGAAGTCAGACCTATGCTAGGCTTGCCCAATCAAGCAAGTAAAAAAATTCAGCGTCATAAGTTTGATTTTAATGAAAACAACAGTGTTTTTCATACAGTGTTGTGTGTTTGTGCGCAGATCTATCGAGAAACTATAAAAGATGCGCCCATATGACAGAATATATGGAGAGGTACATGGGTCATATTCATTTAGCGTGAGGTCCCTTATTTCCACCCACCCCATCAAAGATCACAAATCCAAACATAATAAAAAGAATTTGAAACATATTGCTCCCCAAATATAATATTTTTCAGCAGTGATTTATATCTGGATTGTGTTGATAAGTTGCACGATTTTCAGTGAGTGGGTTTTTCGACTTTCAGCTTTCACTGTGAACTGTTAGAATCGGGAGAGGGCTCCAAACTCCGCCCACGCCACTTTCACATTTTTTGCATCTCTTATTTCTGCTTCAGATGCATTTAAATGGTTCAAGAAACATTATTCTGGGTTTAGTTAGACTGTTAATCAAATAATGATCAGGGTTCTCCACTATCGTTAATGACAGGCAGACCACCCGTTCATTCTGAGTGATTACGCAATCGCCGCCTGTGCATAATATATGCGCCCGTTGAGATTCCTCGGCCGCCCGGTTAAAAAAAAAAAAGAAAGAAATGGAGAATTTGAAGAGCACTGGAAGACGCGCGATTGAGTGCGCAATACCAACGAAAAAAAAAACGCATCCCCGAACCGAACCGGCTCGCAAAAGAACGCCACCTACCGCCCGGTCACTGAAAATTTTCCTGGAGAACGCTGATAATGTACACATACATTCTCGCCAACACGATTGACTGATTCAACTTAATTTCTCCCAAAGAAACTCTCAGGAGGATGTGCTTCTGAATTTCCTGACAGACAATCATTAAGAGACCTAGTCTCTCATAACACTGCATTGCAGCATTTGGTTTTTGTGATATTTAGTCCAGTAATTTTCATCTGACAAACATTTGAGTTTTTCTGCTTAAAACCATGTGGCTTGGTTTATATTCTGCATTGTTGTGCTTAAAATTGGTTTGTTTCACAAATATCAAGTGATTGATAAAGTTTGATAAATGAAGCCTAATCCCCCACTAAAAAAAAGTTAATGTCAAGCCCTGCAGGGTACTGATACCATGGCAGACCCTGCCGCCATAACAGTGCTGCCTTTGGGTGCGCAAAGATCAGATAACTACCACCCAGACCTCATCCTAATTCCAGTGTTTATACGCCAATTCTAATCTTCCCTCGAAGCCAGTCTACGCTGCATCCTGGTGCCATCTCTTTCCCAGGTAAATCTTCCATGCGTACCCGGCTGATACACAATTTAAAAAAAAATTGGGACTCGTTAGACTAGGCAAACTTCTTCAATTGCTCCAAGGCTCAGTTCCGATGCTCACATGAACACTGTAGCCACCTTTGGCAGAGGACTGGGGCTCTCTGACTGGTCTGCAGCAACAAAACGCAGTGTACCGCAGGATGTAATTCACTTAACTCTCCTGAGAAAGACAATGAGCTGATAGGCAATGCTGACCAAAACAATTTTGACTTCATTTGCATGCAAGAACATCACCTAGTTCATGATGAGGAGATCAAGCACACGGAGTTTGGTAACGGTTGGACGCTGGTAACCTGCTCAGCCTAGAGGAACCAGCAAAGTGCAGCCATAGGAGGTGTTAGTTTAAAACTCCACAAGGAGGCAACAAGGGCATTAAAAATGATTGAGCATACCTCAAAGAATTATAAATGCTACCCTGAATGGGAATCTCAGCACGACAGTAATCTCATGCTGCAGCCCAACAAACTCATCAAGCGATAATGAAGCAACCAATTTCTAAAAGTCACTGGAAGACGCTGTCAGATCAGTTCCAAAGAACAATGTATTAGTTATAGGCAGAGACATGAATGCCAAGATTAGGAAAAATGACTGCACTGCTGGAATATCTTATCATAATGAAACAAGCAGAAATTGTCAACACCTCCATGACTTTATGATGTGATTTCATATCACTCAGTAACACCTTTCAGAAAAGAAAACAAAAACTGTGGACTTTCACCATCCAAACGGTCAACACGTACAGCTAGACCACATACTAATGAACTGCAGTGCAAAGAACTGTGAGTCTTTCAGTTTTTTTGTTTCAGTCGGTTCAGATCGTAAGACATTTACTGCCAAACTATGGCTTAGCCTACAAGCTCACAAAACTAGCAAAAGAAGCCCACAGTATGACCGGTCTCAGCTCGTCAAAGACACATGTGCACTTGACCGATATGTGACGGTGGAGAGCGATTGTTTTGAGGTACTTCAAGCACTGCAAGAAGAACAGTCAGTTGAAAGCAAATACAACAAACTCATATCTGCACATTTGGAAGCAGCTGGAAAACAGGTCCCCCAAAAAAGAGATAGAGCGAAAGAACAACTCAGGAGGATGGCAGTGTAATTGAAATACAATGGGCACTGAAGGAAGCACACTAAGCCACTGGCAAAAGAAATGATGAGGACATTGATTTTGAATATGATTGCGTGAAATAAGAGTGGAAGGAGGCTCACAACGAAAATTAAGAAAATTACCTCTGACAGAAGACAAAGGGGATTAATGATGCTTCACACAGAAATAAACCTAGGATAGTTTGGCAAGTGTTTAATGAAATTAGTAGTGGGAAAAATATGAATAACAGGAAAATACAAGCCAAATCACCAAAAGTAAGACTCCAGAAGTGGTGTCAACATTTCCAAGAACTGCTTGGACAACCTCCTAACATAAACAATGTAGCAACTGAACCTGTAGTTGAAGACCTTTTGCTTATTAACACAGAACCATTCACTATGACGGAGCTAAAAGCATGTATCTAAGCATTACCATTAAACAAAGCAGCTGCATGTGACAAAATACCTGCTGAAGTCTGGAGGAGTGGGGCATTGAATGAAGAGCTACTGAACCTTTGCATCAAGGCACCCCAAAGCGACATTCCAACTGCTTGGTCAGTAAATAAAATCGTACCACTGCTGAAGAAAACAGACTTGAGCGTAACTACCAAGTGCGGAGGTCTCAGCCTTGCCTGCATTTCAGCTAAAATTTACAACAAAGAACTATTAAACGACATCCGACAGCATGTCCAACCACTGCTTAGGAACAATCAGAATGGCTTCCGGCCAAGTTGGGGTACTGTGTCACAAATCCTCATACTTAGGAGACTCGTCAAGGGCATTAAAGAAAAAAACCTGGCAGCTGTGCCAATGTTTGTTGATTTCCTCAAAGCGTTTGACAGCATACATCCCCCCAAAAAAATGCTGCAGATCTTATTTGCCAATGGTATTCCACCTCTTATAGACAATACAATTTGTGTTATGTACAAGAACACAACAACAAGTGTCAAAAGCCCAGATGGGGATTCTGACTTGTTCACTATTTTTGCAGGTATGCTGCAAGGAGACACTCTCACTGCATTCTTTTTCATAACAACAGCCATGAGAAAAGCAATGAAAAATGCTGAGCACCTGAGCTTCACCTCAGAGCAAAAGCAAAGGAGACGCTACCAAGCAAGAGTGCTGATTGACACCGATTTTGCAGACGACATCGCTCTTTTAGCAGATAGCATTGGCAATGCTGAAGTGCCTCTGCACTGAGTTGATGCTGCAGCCAGGAAATCTGACTCGCAATTAACAGTGAACAAACTGAGCACATGCCATTAGAACCAAAAAGGTATTCTAATGGATGCCAGTGGTACAGCCTTTCAAAGAGGATAAATGGCGCATACACTAGGCTCCTCAGGACCCCACTCAATGTTTCATGGAGACAACATCTCACTAATTGTCAACTTTGCAGAGAGCTACCACCAGTGACAAGCGCCATTCGAGCCAGGAGACGAAAGTTCGGAGGGCACTGCTACAGAAGCAGAAATGAAGTTGTGAATAAGGTAATGTTGCAAGAGCCAAAGCACTTTTAGTAAGTCGACACTGCTGCTGACTGGGAGCTTATTCGAAGCCTTGCCACTTCGAAGATGCTCTGACCCATTCGAAAAAGTCATGACAATATGGCCTTCATCATAGTTGCTCAGTTCCCATTTCTCCCACATCCCATATGTTGACTGTGAGTACTGACCGTTCACTTACCATCTATGACCTGTCAGTAGGCCTTAATATGCACCACGTTGCAAGATAATCATGGTTATTTGCTTCATCTATGGGTTGTTTTAATGTTTCGGCTCATCAGTGCATATGCCTGCACTCTCTGCTCTTTCAATATTATCATAATAATAATTTACATTTGGTTGCCCAAGCTTTCAGCTGTTGAAGAGGAATCTTTATAGGTATCATAACAACAAAATCTTTCTTGAGCCCTCTATACGCAATAATATGGATGAAACCAGAGGAAATGCATTCCTCGGTATTGGAGCTGTTCCTGGTACCAGGAATAGAAATAAAACTGTAAAACTGATGAAACATGAGCCGTAAAATAGCCTGCTTTCTCTGTGAGAATCAATGTGCAGAGCTGTGCCAGTGCCTGTGTTTGGCAGCATCCTCAGCAGACACTGCAACAGCACATATGCCAGGCTGTATGTGTTTGTGTTCTGCAGGCTTAATGTGTGCTGTTCTGCTGCAGAGAGAGCAGCCCTTTCGCCACTCCCACATAACCCCCTCCCCCTCGCAGCACTGCAGAGAGAGAGAGAGAGAGAGAGAGTGTAAATGAGAGAGGGAATGATATAGGGGGGAGAAAAAGGATCGTTGCACCTGCAGAACTGACTCAGCTCACAGCACAGGGCAGCAGTGTGGCTTAGAGTAGCGGTGTGGAGTAGTCGCTAGAGCAGCAGTGTGGAGCAGTTGCTAGAGCAACAGTGTAGAGCAGTCGCTAGAATAGCAGTGTGGAGCAGTTGCTAGAGCAACAGTGTGGAGCAGTTGCTAGAGCAGCAGTGTGGAGCAGTTGCTAGAGCAACAGTGTAGAGCAGTCGCTAGAGTAGCAGTGTAGAGCAGTTGCTGGAGCAGCAGTGTGGAGCAGTTGCTAGAGCAACAGTGTGGAGCAGTTGCTAGAGCAGCAGTGTGGAGCAGTTGCTAGAGCAACAGTGTGGAGCAGTCACTAGAGCAGCAGTGTGGAGCAGTGGTTAGAGCAGCATTGTGGAGCAGTCGCTAGAGCAGCAGTGTGGAGCAGTGGCTAGAGCAGCAGTGTAGAGCAGTTGCTAGAGCAGCAGTGTGTAGCAGTGGCTAGAGCAACAGTGTAGAGCAGTCGCTAGAATAGCAGTGTGGAGCAGTTGCTAGAGCAACAGTGTGGAGCAGTTGCTAGAGCAGCAGTGTGGAGCAGTTGCTAGAGCAACAGTGTAGAGCAGTCGCTAGAGTAGCAGTGTAGAGCAGTTGCTGGAGCAGCAGTGTGTAGCAGTGGCTAGAGCAGCAGTGTGGAGCAGTTGCTAGAGCAGCAGTGTGGAGCAGTGGCTAAAGCAGCAGTGTGGAGCAGTGGTTATAGCAGCATTGTGGAGCAGTTGCTAGAGCAGCAGTGTGTGGCAGTCTCTAGAGCAGCAGTGTACAGCAGTCTCTAGAGCAGCAGTGTACAGCAGTCTCTAGAGCAGCAGTGTGGAGCAGTCTCTAGAGCAGCAGTGTGGAGCAGTCTCTAGAGCAGCAGTGTGTAGCAGTCTCTAGAGCAGCAGTGTGTAGCAGTCTCTAGAGCAGCAGGGCGAAGCAGTGGATTGAGCAGCAGTGCGAAGCAGTTGCTAGAGCAGCAGTGTGGAGCAGTCTCTAGAGCAGCAGTGTACAGCAGTTGCTAGAGCAGCAGTGTAGAGCAGTCGCTAGAGCAGCAGTGCGAAGCAGTGGCTAGAGCAGCGGTGTGGTGTAGTGGCTAGAGCTGCGGTGTGGAGTAGTGGCTTGAGCAGCAGTGCAGAGCAACATATAGAGCAGCAGTATGATGCAGTGGCCAGAGAAGCAGTGTGAAGCACTGAGCAGAACAACTGCATTAGAGCTGCAGGAGACATGACTGTCAGGGACAGAGTGCAGAAAATTGATTTATATCCCTTTCCCTTTTCAGCTGGATCAATGCAAGTAGGCAGTGTAATCCTGTCAGGTCACAGAGCAATATGCACCTGCCTCGCTGACAACACATTATAGGTAATAGTGCCATTACACCAGCTACGTCCAGACATGAGAGGGTGGAGCTGCAGTGTGGCGTCAATCACTGGCCTCTTGTGACCAAAGATTTACTCTTCATGGAAAAACACTGTGACTGGTCTAGACTGAGGAGTCATTGATAGAGCAATAGCATTGATAGCATAACTGCATTAAGCAGACTGGAGATATTACTGTGATGACCATGCAGTGCAGCATTGCTGAAATGCGTAAGTTAGCATCTCTCACAATTAACTGACAGCCTCATTAGATCTGGTTTATGGGTCCCCCTCCAACACACAAACACACACACACACACTTACATATACAAATGCGCTGGACAATGGAGGCATGTGTATTATTGTCATACAGGATGGTGTTAATGACCAAAGTAATCATATTATTCTCAGTCCACAGAGATTTCTTCACTCATCATGCAGAAATCAATGAAAACCTCCCGGCAAGCTACAAAGTCTCATTTAATACTTGTCAGTAATTAAATGCTCTACATGAATTACCAATTCATATATTTAGTTTTATTTATTTAATTTATCCTTTATATAACCAAGAAGGTCCCATTGAGATACAAGATCTCTTCCTCAATAACTGAGCAGCTGCAGAATATACTTATGTGTTACAGGTCAGCACAAGTGAATGATAGAAGGAGATGAGGAGCGGCGAGGCGCTAGGAGAAGATGTAGCGTGAGAGGGTAAGTCAAATGAGAGAGCTGAGCAAGGATGGTACCGCTGGTGAGAGCAGAGCCTAATCAGAATGACCAAACCGGATCATAAGAGGATTGGAGGGATCACAGCAACCCGGCACAAAAATAGAGATCACCACCTCTGCGAGGCAATGACTCCTACGCTTCCTGGCCGGCATTTTTATGTGTACACAATCCCCACAGGCCCTTTGCTGACATGAAGTTGATGAAGGGGAGGGGAGCCTAGCCGCGGGTTAGTCTTGCCAGCGATGTGACACTATGCAATTTTCTGCGGCTTTAAAACATATCTTTGATACAATCCAGTCCTTTTCTCTTCAAGAGGAGCTGGCAGATTAGGTAATAGCTCCACTTTGTCTATATTAGGGGAAAGGGAAATGCTCAGAGTAGTTTCTCCGCCATATCCTTTCGTGCGACAGCCATTAGATATAACATATGCATCACAACCCTTTGACTGTTTAAACTGAAATCAATACATTTTCATCAAACAGAATGTCCAGTAAGGCATGAGAGAGACACCATGGCATTTGATTTCAGTTAATTTAGTCCTTGTTGTCAATGTTAAGTTATGCAGAAAGCAGGTTTAATTCACAAGCTAAGCAGGACAGCAATAAGAAGACAGTTTGAAATTTTTGGCAGTCAAATGTTGGGTTTCATTCTTCACAGGAGGCATCTCTGCTTCACGGTTGAAGACAACCTAACAGTTTTGGAGGATGGCTCAAATCTACATCTATGTCTGCTAAGCAGTCCTCAAAAACTGAGTAAAGATGACTGTAATTTGCCAACCAGAAGTATCTAATCATCAGGGAATTCATATTGGGATTATAACAGACTGTAAACAGTTCAAGTCTTCATCTCAAAGAAATAGTTTTCATTGGTGGAAAAAATGGATTTGGAGAACATTCCCCTGCAGTTCTCTCACACATTTGGCGAACTGTAAAAAAAAAAAATGAAGACAATCAAATCATTAGCCAATCAAATCCATCAGTCAGAGGTAAATTTCTGGTTTGCTTCTCATCTTTTTACAGAGACCATCTGATTGTAGTCTGATAGGTGCAAGATTTCCACAGTCCTTCACATGCGGTTTTAAAAGCCAGCAGGGAAACTTCAGTGACTCATTGGCACTATTGTTGAGACGGAGATTGTGTGGAGCTGTCGGACCAGAGAGGCGGGGCAGTCAAGCTCTCAGCCATCACTAAACTTTGGCCGTGTGTGCAGAGCCAAGCAAAAGAGCCACTGGAGCTACTGAGGGAGTAAATATCTTAGTCTCTTCCGTACAGTTCATTGGTCCAAATTTTAGATTTATTAAGCTAGACGGACAATTTGCAGAGCAAACACTGTCCCAGTGTGAAAACTGCTGCCTTGCTACCCTCAACCGCAGAGGGGAAGCCCATCCTTCGATAGTATCCTAATGCGAAAGTACCTCACTACCAAAAGAATTTGGGACATAGACTGAAGGGTATATTACGCAGCAGAGCAGTCAAAAGCCCCACTATCAGTGTTTACTGTTGTTAATTAGCTGTCAGTCCTGTGGTTACTTCCCATTGTCTTAGTCATAACAAGATTAGTTTCACGTTTAACTAAATATATTTTTCCAGTTTTACAATCCCAAATCAGATAAATTTGGCATGGTAAGTTAAATTAAACTGAAAGCAGTGATTTGTAAATTATCTTTGACCCGTATGTATTATGCTGAAAGCAATAAAACAGAACATTACTTGGTGTTTCACTGCATTAATATGATAGATTTTTTGCAATGAACACTTATCACAGCATTGGTTCTTGTGACATATTTTTTAAAAAGCGGGGACAGTAAAGTATTTTTCACTTTGAAAAGTTACCACTTTTTTCACAGCACATTTAGGGACTGAAAAGATCCCGCAATATGCAACAGGTAGCTGGCTAGCTAGCTACCTAGCTAGGTAGCTACCAGCTCGCACAGCTTCTCGCGTCTCTTTGGAATCAGGATTCTGACTCTTGGCAGAGAAAAAGCATCCTGCAGTTTTGCAACAGATGGCTAGCTTTAAAGAGACCAGCCCCAACTCCCTCGGATTCTTGCTTCATCTCTATCTGCAACCCGAGTCCCGGCTCCCGAGAGAATAAGGTTGGCTGTGCTGTTTATTGTTGGTTACAGATAAATGTTCTCGTTGTGAACCAACAACCATGTGAAGATATCTATTAGCGAACAGGATATTATTAAAAAGTGTGCCTCTCCAATTATAACAATGGCTGAAGTTAACCTCGTAATCACAGCAGTCATGTTAACTAGCATGGGAGTTCTAGCCAGCAAAGTAAATTGGAAAAAAAAAAATTTTATAGCCAGCAATACTATGCTGGCTATTTAACAATGCCTGGCAGCAATAACATTACACAACTAGCAGACAGCCAAAATCTGGATTAAACTAGCAAAGCTAAAATCAACACAGCACTGGAATATTTTGAACATATATTTGGCATTTGTAGGGCTTTTCACCAACAATGTTCCCAATGAATCAACTGTAAGTAGCTACCAACCTTGTCAACTAGCTAGCTATAGACAATTTTTCTATAGTTCATCGGTGACGTATTGACAAGCGAGAATTCTGCATAGAATGCATGGCGCGTTGTACTATGATTTAAATTTTTTAGCTTCTAGGATGAAAACAATTGGCTCTGATCCTGAATATACTCCAGAACCCAGCATGCTAGAGATTTGTACTACAAATAAAGTTCAACAATAGGCTAGGCTATGTGACATGGAAAACCCCCGCTTTACACTCAACATAACTTGTTAACCGGCTATTCTCTCTTTGTAGTACGTCACTCTTGTCAATGAGGTCAAGCCTGGGGTGAAGGGCATGCAATGAGCTATCTACCTAAATTCTTCTTGGTAGTCATTTTATTGTCTTTTGTTTTGTTTTTGTTTGTTTTTTTTTGCCTTGTTTAGCAGTGAAAGCTGTTGCTAGTGCAGTGGAACTGCTAAGTTTTGCTGCACTTTCTCTGCCATGTCTGCCATTCTTGCAAGACTGCCTCCCTAGCTTTATCAATGTCTACATGGCCTCCAGGCATGCGCAATGAGTGCGCAGGCAGGACGCTCGGGTGCGCACAGGCAAATAGGTTGGACAGACAAGGCAGGTAGTCCATCCAATCATTTAAGTCTGGCTGAATAAATGTTATGATTCTGCTCTGTCTGTTATTATTCTGCCATGTTTATTATGATTCTCCCATTCCCTGTTATGTTTATTATTATGTCTGTTAGGTTTTGCCATGTTCTGTTTAGTTTTGTACTTTGCCATGTTTTCGTTTTTGCCATTCCCTATCCACTTTTCTGTTATAGTCCGGTCCATGTTTTGCCATGCCCTTCATTGCACTTTGTCTCCCCTGTCTGGTCTCTTGTTAAGTTACAGCTTCTCCCCAGTCCCGCGTGTCACATGCTTAGGTGATTTCATGGTTTCTGGGTTTCAAACATTCCTTCCAATCTCGTTTGCTTCCTTTGCCTCTCTTTTCTATATTACTAACCAATACTAACAGTTTGTTGTTTTGTTAAGTTACTAACCCAGACTAACATTGTATATAATACTAACTTACTAACGAGCACCAGGGATTGTATAGCTGCACTTACTAATTGATTAACAAGCTCTCAGCACTGGCCCTATTCTAGTCTCCGCCTCTTGCCTTCACTTAGTCTTTGCTGCAGTTCAGCGGATCCTCCGCACCTGCTCTACTCTGTCCTGCTTCTCATTATCTGTGCACGTTAGAACTCCCTAACCGGAGCTGTATGTTTTGTCATAGGCTGTCTCGTGTTCCCTGTCCGCGTTTTGGCTTTTGCCAATTCTATGTGATTAGGTTCTTCCTCATGTTTTGCTCCCACGTAATTAGTTTTATCCAGTTCACCTTTTCCTAATCATAGCATGTGACTTCCCTTCTGTGTATTTAAACAGTCTTCTCACAGCAGTTCCCCGTCAGAACGTTTCTCTTGGTTTGCCTGTGCTACGCTTGTTTTCGCCTTGTAATCTCTCGTGAATCTCTTCTGACTGGGCCGTCCCTGTTTACTGATTCTGGCTCTGTTTAGGAATTCTTGCTATCTCTGTGTATCGAACCTCTTTTGTCTGACTACGATTTTTGTTATTGGTGCCCTGTTTACGACCCGGATTACGCCCTGTGGATTTTTGATTTTTGGATTGTGGACTTTGTACCGTTGCCTCCTGCTCTGCGGGGGTTCGCCCCCCTTTCCAATAAAATCCCATTTTTACTGCATTCCTGGTTCTCGCGTCTGGTTCCAGATCGTTACCTAACAAAATGATTTGATGGGCTCATTCCAGCCTTGCAATAGCTATAGTTACCAGATTTGGTTTCATTTATTCATTGCTGTCGGGCTGGTGAGAGAATTTCAACAAATATAGGGGGAAAAAACACTTCTAAAAAAATCTTTCCTCCTGCTTTTAACCTTGAACCTGTTAAAACTAACGTTATTGCCAGAAGAGTAATGTTACCAGCAGGGAACACACACGCAGCCTAAGTAATGTTAACAGTACTGCTACTTACTTTATCCCACATTTCCTCTTACCTGATGAATCAATAACCATGGCTAAATACAGTGTGAGGCATCCTAGCTTCCTCTTTCTCAGTATTAATTCCATAACATTAGACAATAAGCAGTCTAACGTTAGCTATGTGGGGGAAAAAAACACGTGATCGGTAGCAAACACATACTAATTATCCTACACTTACAAGATAAAATCTTAAGGTAAAAATCTAACTTAGCCAATTTAATCTGTCTAAAGAAATTGTTCCACTGTGTTTAACTTAAATTAAAAAGCCAGTGCCTTAGCACAGCCATCTGCATCACTGACTGTTATGGCCAGAGGAATTTTAAGACTTTCACCAAGTATGATGCCAGGTGATGTATTTAAACTGTTAAAAAGAAATAGACATTAAAAAGTCATCTGGTCGGCCTAATCAGTAGGTTGACCTTGCTGTACTCTGATTATCAGGCATTGTACTCAAAAAGTTTGACTTCGACTCCATGTGAAGGGCTGAAATGCTTATTGAAGACATGGAATACAGCAGTAAATTTCTGCCTGTCACCAGATATGTAACACTAAAGCTAAAATCTGAATCCATAACGTCGCTCGCTGTCTTAAAGAATGACTATGCGCATGCCAACATTCCCATGTAATTGACTGTAGTTGAATGCAGGATTAAACAAACATAAATTGCTGAGACAATGAGAGAACTCAAAACCAGTGGCATAGCCAGAACTGAAAACAGGGTAGGCACAGAACATCCCTTTAAAACATTAACGATTTCTGACTTTTTCTCAATCATTTTTCCATTTAACAATACATTCACTCTGAAAACACTCCTCACTCTCAGGTGATGCTAGTTCTCCTCGTTAAGGTAAGACTGATAAAACTATCATTCATTTGAATGTTCAATTTGGTGGATTTCAATATGCTATATTCAACACAGTGTAAAAGGTGTTTAGAATATTGTGTTTAAATTAATGAACAATTTCAATGATCATGAAATGCAAGTTAGATCTCCTGATGTGCCAGAAAGGTAGCGCGGAAGTTCCAGGGCAGTTGATGTTTTTCTGAACTGAATTTAGCCTGGTATTTAGTCTCCCATAGATTACATTAAAAATGGAGCTGTGTCTTTAATTGCCAATAGATTATTCTTATATTTGGAAAGTGTTTTAATAAAAGAAAATGATTGAGAACAATTCAGGACTAATAACTGTAGAAAAAAGATGTTCTGTGCATTCCCAATGTTCAGTTCTGGCAATGCTACAGCTCAAACCGCGAATAGTTTTCTTTGCTGGCATTCACACTCCACCAGCACTATCAATTCACTCGTTCCTTGCCGATAATTTTGTCAGGTTTTTTTTTTTTTAAAAAACAAGCCTTCAGTCAAAGTTCAAACAACATCGAAAGCCATCACGATTGAATTGGCCAGGGTCATTCTTATATTCCCGGGGTCCTATGTTCCCTATATTTATACAGTGCATTAATTGGAACATGGCAAAGGTTCCTGAGTTCCATTTGGGTCCTATGTTCCCCAGTTCTATGTGTGTGCTCTCTCAGGGTCCTATGTTAATAAGGGCCTTGTATTCCCCAGTTCCATACAGCACATAATGCCTACCTGGCAAAGATGCTTCCCAGCTTTCATTCTGGTCTTGAATCAGTAGATCATCAAGATCATCGGTTTTTTTTTTTTTATGTTATCCAAGTTACAATCTGAAGGCTCTCTGTTCACTTAGTTCATAGCATGCCCTTCACGCTCTGTATTCACAAAGTTCATTTTAGCCAAAATAATAATAATTTCATACAGTCAATTCACACGTATGAAACATGGGACATGTTCATACTTAATATTTAGTTAGAATATTTAGTTTCTTTTCTGACTGTTTACAGTGTTTCCCTGGTTAAAGTATGGCCTTTTTTTCATTTTGGTGGATATATTTGTCAGTTGTTCATGCTGATGTTCAAATAAAAATCTAAATTAGATCCTGCCTATCAGTGTGTCCTGTCGATTGTCTGTCTTCCCCAGTGGAGTGCAGCCTTTGACTCAAATATGTGTTAGCATGGGAATCTACAGTAATTGAAACCAAATTGTGCACGAACAGAATTTCAGATATTAACTTACACCGGAAAATCAGACTGGATTTTTCGATGCGTGGGCATGTTCAGGGAACTGAGAATGGAGCTGAAAATAGGGCCCCGTGAAAATGAGTCCCAGACATCATAAGACCTTTTGAAAAGTTTACTTAATGTGTGTTAAAAGAATATTGAACAGGGGAACATAGAACCCTGGGAACCTAGTACACTGGGGACATAGGACCTGGGAAGATAGATACAGTATAAGGGTGGGAATCAATCCTGCAGGTCCATAACACCATCACTGCGGCACAGATTCTGGCCCAAAACGACATCACCATCGCAAGATGGCACTGCCCGTATCCAGGACATTTTGCTTGCATTTTTATACAGTGCGGGGAAGTGGAGAAATGTCGTCCATCTTTATATTCAGTCTATGGGAGCACGTAACTTTACTTTTTCATGCTCAGATTGACATTCCTATGGAATTGACTAGATTGACACAACCTTCGTGTGAATGCCTTTCGTTTCCCTTCCTATTCAACAAGTTGCATGGCTATTAGTCTTCTTTGATTGTTTACGTCTCGCATGTTTTCCCTTTCCCCAGCTGTGTGTCAAATCATGATGATGTCCTAATGGGTCTATGATGTGTATTTAAACCCCCTGCTTTGAGTTGCAAGTTGCTGGATTCTGACTTGGTATTTGTGCTTATAACCAGTATTCAACCGAAAACTATTTGTCTTTATAAAGCGAAACGTAACCTTTGATGACAGTAATTTGGGGATGCTTTCCTCCTTACTCTGCTGACTCGAACAAGCTTCCATTCCACATAGAGCCCGGGATTGGGACCGCGTTGAAATTAAAATTTCCAAGTCTATTCCTCTGTCCAGTTTGTTAGGAACAAGCTCCCAATCCTTCAACAGTCATCAGGATTGGAAGCAAGTTCCCCTCAAGCTACTTCATCCTCCTGTGGGACAGTTCACCTCTGGCAAAGTCTGCACTGCACCCGGCTGTATCCCAGAAGCCACTGGCTAGTGATTGGCAGCCCAGCTTCACCTATTACATCTGTGCTGAACTGTGCTGACTTCCTCTGGGGGTGTGTCCAAAAACATTACCATACTTCTGTCAATAAACCTACCTATTGGATGGTACTCTACCTCTGCACTTGATTCAGCATAGCAGCTGTCCATTTGGGTGCATGCTTGAAGGCTCCTGCTGATGGAGTCATGAAACGCTGTGCTTAAGGTCAGATGTAGGTCTCACAATTCATACCCGGATGGCCTTATGTTTTGGGAAAATAAAAAATATTGCCTTGCGCAACCTCATTTAATCAACACCTCCGCTGCTGGAATCCAATTTACATGTTAACAATAATGTAACGACACCCACAAGATCCAATTCTCCTCCCAGCTAAGAGGTACGTGAGCAAGAAATTAAAAATTAGACTTTGTAACCCCGGGAAAATAGGATTAGGGGTAACGATTTGTCCATGTGCATATCATTTTGTGCAGGCACAAGAAAAACATTACAATATAAAACTAGTTTCCTCCTTGCATGACCTCCTGCTATCAGTGATTTCTGACTGATTATCTTTTTAACTAACTGGTAAAACAATTTGTAACACAAGAAAATGGTCAGTGATTTTGTGGTAAAATAGTGCTATGCGTGCGTTCAATTTCGGAAATTTAATGCAGGTATAAGAATGTATTATTCATTCAAACAAGGGGAGAGAAACATTAGGTGTCTCCGCACCGTGGCATTCAGTCCAAAGAAGGAAAGTGCATGACTAACGGCTGCTTTCATATTCTAGTGCAGGGGCTTTGCTAATTATGAAAATATTTTATGAGGAAATATTTTAAGAAAGTGTCATTTTGCTTTCTGACTTCTTCTGAACTGAAAGCAAGATGAGTTCATAAAAGCGTATATAAGGACTACAAAGATCTTACACCACCCTATCCGCCGGTGAATTTGATGCTGCTCGATTTTACTTGCTATGAAGACAGAGCATTCAGACCGTTTCATGTTGGTGACTCATTCAGTTTTGGTTCATTTCTGCATCTTGCTGTCCTCTCGACTATTTTTAGGCACTGCAACTCTTTTGCACCGAAGTGAATTCTCTAAACCAATCAGATGCAACCCTCTCATTTATAAAAGAAAAATGAGGGATGGGACGGGTGAAGAGTACAGGGCGGGGGGGCTTTTATCTGTTTCTGTGCTGTAATAGTCTGAATACACTGGAGAAGTATTACGCTGGGAAAGTCAGACTAAATATAAGTCACAAACACACACGCACACACACACATACACTTTTTATTTTCTGTGTGTTCCTGTGTATCTGCCGTAATAGAATTTATCTGTCCTTCATGTATTGGATTAGGTTGTCTGACCAGGAAGGCTGCACACACCGTGCTCAGCATCATTCACTGTGGATCAGTGACTCCTGGCAGAGCTGGAATTATGCGTTGTGCTCACTCACCCCCTCAGTCCCCTAAGGATAAATATACACCTGTCTTGACATAGAGCAGAACATTTGCCATGAGGGAATGTAGCAGCAGACACAGCTGAGGCTGCTGAATCTTACGTCATACAGGACTGTCTGCACAGTTCAGCACAGCGATGTCAGAAACACCAGAAGCACGCTGGTGCGCTGACTGAGAGCTGAGATGAGCTCGCTGCCATCATTATGCCAGAAAATTCATGGGACGGATTAATGGCCAGAAAATGACTCCAGTTATAGAGCTTCATCAGCTTTTAAACTTCCAGAGAGAAGTCAATCATCAGACCACGCGACGTATTAAAGCGTTACCATGGCAGACTTTTATAAATGCCTTCTGGAGAGTCTTAGAGTCCCAAAGCAGTGTGTTCTACATAATATAAATAAAGACAATATTCCTGAATTATTGAAAGAATAAAACTGACCGCCAGTTTGGCCTTTCTACATAAAATGTAAAAAGCAGACGTTAAAAGATTTGGCAAATCCAAGGAATCCACTGGGAAATTCTGCAAACATCATATGTAAATATTTGACTTGAGTCAATTGCGCTAGAATATGTAAATCCATATTAAATATTAACCACTTTCTGGGGCGCCCCGGTGGCTCATCGGTCTAAGTGCGCGTACCATAAAGGCCTTGTCCTTCCCGCAGCGACCTGGGTTCGACTCCAGCTCAGGTCATTTGCTGCATGTCTGCCCCCATTCTTCTCCCCAACTTTCCTGTCTCTCTACACTGTACAACTGTCAAATAAAGGAAAAATTCCTAAAAAAAAAAATTAACCACTTTCTAAATGCCATTCCTATGCAAAGCTAAGTTCAAATGTACATGAAGGGTCTGTGCTGTGAAGCATACATCGGTAAAGATGACCCGCGGTGGTCATGTTTGCTTATCTGATATCCTTTATATTTATGGAAATATAAGTCAAAGCAGGCTGATTCAACACCAAGAAATTTCAGTATTAAACATCAGCAGCAACCGATATTATTAAAGCTATTTATATCGCTCATCCACAAAGGACAAAAATGAGTAAATTGCACTCCATCGCAGTTGATTTGATACAATGCATTTGGCTCTAATTTCTACAGCGCTATGCCATCTAGATAAGATCACTGTCAGCTCCCACTTACTCAAAAAGATAATTCACAGTTAATGAAAAAGCATGCTTTCATTTTTCTTCTTTCCTAATTAGACAGCCATCACCGTGTGCACTTACAGACAAGTATTGCTCTGAAGAGCTTCTCCTATTCATGAATGCTATTTGGACTAAATGACCAGCTGAGCTCAGCAGTACTGAACATAATACTGTATCTTCACTGGTTTTAAAGAATAATGACGGACATTCATCTTCCCTTTCAATGCTGTAAAAAGCCCTAAAGTATCTCAGAAGGTGAACAGCTGACTCACTGGAGGATTCATATATAGGAAAAGATCCCTTTGAAAACAAGTCAGTCTCATGAACAGACCCATGCTTCCGCCTGACTATCGACACAGGCAGAACACATGATTAGGTGGCATTCATCTGCACGCTCACACACAGACACACGCATGCTGTAGCATGATTCATTTGAACAGGCCGAAGGGCAAATTTTGTAAAAGCAAAAGCAGCTGAAAAATGAAATTGGCTGTTGTTGTTAGTCATAACTATTGTGGTCTCATCATAGAAAGTGCAAGGAATTGAGGTTTGTGATATTACTCACGCTGTTTTTGCGCACACACGCACACAGAGACACATTCCCAGATCTCACAGGAGGATCTCAGACTGTTTAGTTTACCCATGCAATATTCTTACATTTGTTTGCAAATGAACTGAACAGTTCTTCCCCTGAACTACACACTTTCATCATTATCCTGCGGAGGGTCAGTGTTCTTGCAAGCTAAATGCTTCCCATAAGTTCATAGGAATCACTGGTTTTGATTTTAACCCTTTAGAGCGCACTAAAAAATACCCTAAGAAGCTGACTGTAAAAAAAGTACCGTGCGTTGGGCATATGTCCATAAATAGTCTTACCATCACTTGCTGCAGACTTAGGTGAAAAGGGTGTATGATCAAATATGGCCTCACCACCAAATGTTTTGTTTTTCATGCAAAATCTCACTAATTTCCAGAAAATCCTTCACAAACAACACCTATCTCAACTTTTAGCAAACCTTTCCAACTTTTTAATGCTTGAGTTTTAATCAGTTCTCTTTCGTGAGTGATGATGTTAGGTCCTTGTGAGTGGGACTGGGTAAGGGCACACAACTGCACTGTGAGAGGTCTGGAGAAGAAAAGAAGTTTGTGACGCTCTAGGCCACTGCTGATTGGTCGAGCACCCTGATGTCACTGCCTGTGATATAGCCTGATTTTCTCTCATTGGCTGGGAAAAATCGCCGCGGGTCTACGGCCTCATGGAGAGGCATGGGGGCGCCACTTTGGACGCCGACTGAAGTTACCAAATACGGTTCCTCGCCCGATAAAGGGTTAAAGGCAGTAGAGACATGGAGAAAATGGAAAAACATGTCATCTTGCCTTAGTTGCAACATCGGGAACAGACTGGCCATATGCTTGAACTGAAAATCTAGCAGCATCAATATGACAGCAAGACTATCGCAATTCATCTAGCCACTGGTCAATTTGTTAGATGGGGCATTTGTTAACAAAGAAAAACAAGAATTGGAAAAATGGGAGAGATTAGCTGAAGCTGGCAGTAAACATTTCTCACAGAGAAAAAAGTAATTTTTTTCACATTTAAAAATGCTGTTCAAGGGGTTTCAGCAGCACTCCCAAGTGATACATTGCCTCCCTATGGTGCCAGAAGATAGTGTTGTCACGATAAAAGTCCTTCTGCGTGGACATATTCAATTTAAGGACCAATTACAAAGCATCAAGCTCCTAATGAAATAGTATCATCTTTAACTTCGGAGCAGCTTATTTTACCTGCGGCAGAATGACAGCTAATGGCAAAAATAAAGTAGCAGTTTTTGATCGCTAATGAAGGAGCGATTAAAATGACAATAAACCTTCCTTTTTTAACAGAAGCAGTACTAAGAAAGTCTAGACGCTGCGTGAACTAAGCAGTAATTCTGTTGAATGATGTGTCAGTGATGTGCTAATGCACCACCGGTAACTTTTTTTAACAAATGACAAATGCTGTTTCTGCATGTGATGCTGCTTAATTGAGAAAACGTCTCTGGAACTAATCATCCAAGATGGAGGCTACGAGGGCCTTGTCCTTGATACAGTGTTAGCCTGATTCCCATTGCCACTGCAGGGTCCATCTACCCCTTTAGAAAAGTGAGTCGCAGAGCAAGAGGAACTAAAAGTGGTCATGTGGCAGGAGAATTACGCATTTTCAAGCCACACCACTAGGACAGCCCCACCCTTTTTAACCTTCTGCAATTCTCAATGCCCCAGACTAATGCATTTTCCGATGTTTCACAGTGGTGATGAATACTAAGTCAGCACAGGGAGCCAATCAGAATGAGAAGAGCCTGATAGACACAGGATCAGGAAACTAGCATCTGTCAATCAATGGATGAATCCATATGCCATGTGAACCTAACCTACCTATATTTATAGCCAGTGATTCATGATCACAATGTATCTCAGTAAACATTATGGTAGTCCCCATTTAAACGGCACTCATACAGCTTCCATAGCCCTCACATAACATCAGGTACTCATGCCCAGAGTCGTACACTCACTCCCCCTGTGAGTAATGCTTTAATTGATACCCTTTGCAGAGGCGAAAGTATAATGAGCGTAATTCACCTTTCCTGTGGCTAAATACTCCTATGACTAATTATGTCTGCGAGCAGTAGCTGGTCATAAGTGCACAGAGCCTGTGATGCTCCAGAGCTCGGTTTGATTGGCGGCCCCTCCTCATCCCTCCCTCGGGTCAGGGCGTCTAAATTTAGCCATTCCTGCCGGCTTGTTTTCTGCCCCTGGCCTTATTACTGAGAGTCCACAGAGAAAGCCTCAAATGAAAATATTGACGGCGCAGAACGCTAAATTGAGTGGCAAGGGAGGGAAGCAGGGTGGCGAGCCGGTGGGAGGGAGGGGAAGGCCTGTTGCGTGCAGAACCCACAGCCAGTGCCAGGGACCCCAGCCAATGGGAGGACAGCCTGCGCCCTGCTGCAAGCCTCTACACCAAGTAGCCACACGATTCCTCCATCTGGTCATGATGTCATGACTGGCAGAGACACAAGGGTGAGGTAAGTGTCTATTCTCTCACTCTCTTATACTCTCTTTCACTATGTGTTACACTCTCGCACTCTCTCATACTCTCCTTTTCTATGTCAATCTCATACTCTCCATCTCTTTTATATGCTACTCAATTTCAAATGCTTTCTTAGCATGACATATTTCAAAATTACAAATTACCAAAGCATACAGGAACAACATCATCATAGTAACAATATACTACCCCAATTCTGAAATAGTTGGGACAAAGGGTAAATTGTGAATAAAATCAAAACGCAATTACTTTCAAATCACACCAGCCAGTATTTTATTCACAATAGAACAGAGATAACACAGCAAATGTTGAAACAGAGAAATTTTACAATTTAATCCACAGAATGAGCTCATTTCAAATTTGATGGCTGCTACAGGTCTCAAAAAATTTGGGACAGGGGCCTGTTTACCATGGTGTAGCATCCCTTCTTCTTTTTAACACAGAGTGGAGGTGTCTGGGCATTGAGGAGAGAAGTTTCTTGAGTTTAGCCATTGAAATTTGATCCCACTCTTGTTTAATACAGGCTTCCAGCTGCTGGAGAGTTTTGGGTCTCCTTTGACGGTCTTTTCGTTTAATTATGCACCAAATGTTCTCAATCGGTGAAGGATCAGGACCGCAGGCAGGCCAGTTCAGCACACAGACTCTTCTACTACGAAGTCATGCTGTTGTAATAGCTGCAGTATGTGGTTTTGCATTGTCCTGCTGAAGTACACAAGGCCTTCCCTGGAATAGATGTCGTCTGGAGGGGAGCATATGTTGCTCTAAAACCTTTATATACCTTTTTTCATTCATGGTGCTTTTTAAAACATGCAAGTGCACCATATGCACTAAGGCATCCCCATACCATCAGAAATGCTGGCTTTTGAACTGAACGCTGATAACAGGAGGGGTGGTCTTTCTCCTCTTTAGCCCGGAGGACACGACGCCCATGATTTCCAACAAGAATGTCAAATTGGGACTCGTCTGACCACAGGACACTGCCACTTTGCTACAGTCCATTTTAAATGAGCCTTGGCCCACACAACATGGCGGCGCTTGTGGATCATGCTCAGCAATGGCTTCCTTTTTGCATGGTAGAGTTTTAGGTGGCATCTGTGGATGGCACGGCGGACTGTGTTTACAGACAGTAGTTTCTTTAAGTATTCCTGCACCCATTTAGTAACGTCAATGACAGAATCATGCAGGTGAGTGATGTGGTGTCTGAGGGCCCGAAGATCATGGGCATCCAGTAAAGGTCTTCGGCCTTATCCCTTATCTACGGAGAGTTTTCCAGTTTCTCTGAATCTTTTGATGATGTTATGCACTGTCGATGATGGGAACTTCAAAGCCTTTGCAATTTGACGTTGAGGAACATTGTTTTTAAAGTATTCCACAATTTTTTTTACGCAAACCTTCATAGGTTGGAGAGCCTCTAGCCATCTAAACTTCTGAGAGACTCAGCCTCTCTAAGACATCCCTTTTATAGCCAATCATGTTACACAGCTGATGCCAGTTAGCTTAATTACTTTCTAAATGTTCTTTCAGCTGGTTCACTTATATATTGATTGCTTTTTCAGCCCTTTTTTGCCTGTGTCCCAACTTTTTTGAGACCTGTTGCAGCCAGAAAATTTGAAATGAGCTCATTTTGTGGATAAAAATGTAAAATGTCTCAGTTTCAACATTTGAAATGTTATCTATGTTCTATTGTAAATAACATATTGGCTCGTGATCTGAAAGTCATTGCATTTTGATTTTATTCACAATTTACACTTCGTCCCAACTATTTCGGAATTGGGGTTGTAATAACATATACTAATACTAATAATTATACCAATCTTTCTTGGTTGCCATCCGGACTTTCCCAGAAGTCACCGGTCACCCAGAGAATTAAGCTGAAACTTACATCATCTACACGGTAATACATCCATTTTCACTGGATGTAGCCTAAGCTTGGAGGAGAGGTCAGCAGGTGGTTCCCAATCATCATTAAGCGTTTTGACCTAACCACAACACTCTCTGGTTGGTGGGTCGGCAGTGGTGGCTAAGTCACTGCCCCTCCACTCCAGGCTTCCAGCTAGTGTCCTCCCTCTTATGCCAGAGCCAATAGGAGACTCTCTGCTGCTTCACACAACCTTTGAACAGCAGTTTTACTCTTCTGTCTTCTTACTCCAACTTTTGTCATCAGGTTCCATACTGACTGAGCTGGGAGTCCTCAACATCCAACCTGCACTGTAAACATCCAAGTTCTTCAGCCTTTGTCCCAACAATCCTGGATGAGCTGTTGATACTTGGCTTTCTTTCTCTAGGCTGTTTCCTCACAGCCCTTCTCCCATGGGACTGTCCAGTCCACCAGGATGGCTTTCCTTCCCTCCTGAAACTATATGACAATGTCTGGTCTCAAGGTTGTGGATAATATCTCTTCTGCAAAGTGAAGTTTCCTCCCCAGGTCTGCCCTCAGTTCCCATCCCTGGGTGGTCTGCAGAAGATTTTGTTTTGCTCCACCCTCTTTAACAAAGCTGATAACCCTCAGCAGTGGCTTTATTTTAGCTGGCTGGGTGGCTGAGTGTTTCTTTCTTCTTTCCTGCTCTAAGATGCCAGCAAGTGTTTTTAGAACCTTGTCATGGCACCATGTATATCTCCCCTGGGTCAGAGCTGTTTTGCATCCTGCTAAGATATGTCCCTTGGTTCCCCTCTCTTTACACAGCCCACACAGAGGATCTTTCCTCATTGCCCATCTATGTAAGTTACTGGGCGTTGGGAGTGTGTCGTACACCACTCTGAGCAGAACGGAAATTCGAAAGGGCTCCAACCGCCATAGTTCAGTCCACGTACTTTTCCTCATAGGAAGTTCTCACCTTGTCCAGGTGCCTTGCATTCCGAGCTTGATGGCTTTAGCTCTTCTACTCTCTTCCTTAATGTTCCAGACTTCCTCCTGGATCAAGGTTCTCTTTTCCTGAGGGGTGGACTTCCACTACTGCAGGGAGTGTGATGTTCCTATGCCCTGCCTTCCGATGCAGGAGTGACCAATGATGTCCCTTAGCCTGATGGAATACTCTACCTGGCTGACTGCGGACCTGGCGGCCCATTTCTGCCCAGACCTTGTTCTTATTCCCAGTTCTCGGATCTGCTGGTCTTGAGACTCTCAGTATATCAAGGAGAGTCTGCACTTAGCCACCTTGAACTCCTCTACAACAGAATATAAGGGGAGCGGGAGCTGTCCAGACCTTATGTAGGGCCAATGGATGTGAAACTCAGGGGTATTCTCAACCATCTATGAAGATGCTTGCCGAATTTCATTTCTAGTCCTTCAACAGATGTTATGGACACTTCATACACAGGGAGAAGCCACATAAGTCTTGGAAGCAGGCCATGTTGGTGGATCAAGCTCTTGAATTTTCCAGGCAGACCAGACCTCTCAATTTTCTGCAGCCACTCTTCAGTTTGATGTTCTCCACAGAAGATGTTGTTTTTGTCTGTCAGGGTGTCGTCCTACCATTTCCCGAGGATGGGGTTTCATTTAATGCTTCGAATCACTTCCCTGTGAACAAACAACTTTAACTTTTCAGTTGTTTTTTTCCCTCTGGATCACCAGACACCTTGATTTCTTGGGCTTGAAGGTCATCTTTGCCCAGGTTGCCATGTGGTCAAATTCCGCTAAGACCCATCTTGCCTGCACATGGGTCCGTATTGTCACGGTAAGGTCATCCATGAATCCCGTGATTACTGGCTGTTTTGTTTCTGCAGCAGTCCTCGACACTCCCCCCTTTTTTTTTTTTTTTTTCTGGCGGCAGAAATGATCAGGTTCGTACCCATGACAAGCACGATGGAAGAGATGGTGTACCCTGCTACGATTCCTTTCTCAACAGGCTGAAAGTAACTGGTGATCAGGCCCTGGATGTGCTCTGGGATGTGTTCATGGTTCAGAGCAACTTTGATCAGGTTGTGGGGGATGGATCCATATGCATTTGCACAGTCAAGCCAGACAACTGCGAGGTTCTCACTTCTCTTGTGCTTCTTTTGAGTTGGCTGAGGGCTCCTGTGTGCTCCAAGCATCCGGGAAACCCTTCAATGCCCCCTTTCTGGATGCAGGTATCAATATATGCATTCAGTTATATTATATGCAGTTATTCTTTTGTCCAGTACAGAGAAAAATGATTTTTCCTCCACACTAAGCCAGGAGATCGTCTGGAATTAGCTGATTTGTGTCGAGTTCTGTTCTTTGGGCCCAAAGCACCCATCTGCTCTCCTCCAGCTTGTTGGGACAAAGCCCTTGGTCCAAATTCCACGGAGAAGCTCCCAAAGCTTTCTGTGGAGCTTGGGGCATTTTGTATGTATTTCAAAAGGTACACCACTGGGACCTGGAGCAGAAGCTGACTTGGCATGCTTTGCAACCTCTTGGATCTCTCTCCATGGTGGAAGTATGGAATAGTATCATTATTAATGAATGAATAATAAATGTTAAAAGAAGTATTGTGATTACGAAAACACTGTAAATAACATTTGCACAATTCACTATTAAATTATAGAAAGTATTATTACTGATATTCAATGTTACTCACTGTTACTCACTTTCTCTCAGGCAATGACAGGCTAAAACATTTTGAGCTGCAAGTGAAGTTGCTGGGTCTTCTCCAAGAAGAACTTGCAGCTTTTCAAAAATGATGGGGTTTGAAGGTTTTTGATGTTTTATTAAAATGTGTTTCACTGATCTTTGAGCATTTTTACAATGGAGAAGGAAGTGCATCTTTGTCAATTCAATTCAATTAATTCAGTTTGCTCTGGTGGCATAAATGTCAATTGGACAATATTGCCAAAGAAAAGAAAATACAACTCTGATATTATAAAAAAATAAAACAAATATATACATATATGTAGACATAATTCATGAAATAAAAAGGTAAAAAGAACAAGAAAATGGCTCAGAACAGTGAGCACGTATTTTATGCGTGTATATACAGTATAAGTACTTGTTGATTGAGATCAATAATCTATTAACAGAAATGTATTGATACTAAACTATTAATATGAAATTTGAAATAAGTCAATGAAAAGGCAGAGTGTGCGCATTGAGGAGACGGATTATAGTGCTCTTGAGTTGTTGTGCTGGTTGTCCCTTAGGCTGTGACTCACGCTAACATATCTCGCTGCTCCTATGGCTGTGACACTATTTTCTCCCAGCATTCATTTCATTTTTGACTGGTTAGAGATAGTATCAAAATATTGGAGTTTAGAATTAAATTTTGTTAAGAATTGTTCTCTTAGGTGATCATACGTGCTACAGTGTAGCAGTAAAAGTAGCTCTGTCTCACCCTCCCTCTGTGGACAGAGCTGAAACTGCCTGTCTTCTATGGCGAGCCGGGTCTGCTTGTGTCAGCCAGTCTCTATGGCCAGACTATGATCGCTGAGTCTGAACATAGTTAAAGGGACATTATCATCCAATACAGTTTGCCACTTAAATCATTCCTGTGAGGTAGCGATCTGGAACCAGACGCGAGAACCAAGCAGTGCAGTAAAATAGGATTTTATTATGGAAGGGGGTGAACCCCCGCAGAGCAGGAGGCAACGGTACAGAGTCCAAAATCCAAAGGGCGAAATCCGAGTCGTAAACAGGGCAGCAATCACAGTACTCGTAGTCGGGCAAAAAAGGGTTTGATACACAGATGCAGCAAGAAATCCAAAACAGAGCCAAAATCGTAAAACAGGGACGGTCCAGTCAGAAGTGAATCTCAAAGAATACAAGGCAAAAACAAGCATAGCACAAGGGAAACATTCTGACATGGAACTGCTGTGAAAAGACTGCTTAAATACACGCAAGGGAAGTCACATGCTATGATTGGGAACAGGTGAAGAGAATCAGACTAATTACAAAGGAACAGACACGAGGGAGAACCTAACCACATGAAATAGGCAAAAGCCAAAATGTGGACAGGGATCACAAGACAGCCTATTGACAGACATACGGCTCCGGTTAGGGAGTTCTAACGTGCGCAGAGAATGAGAGGCAGAACAGAGTTAAACAGGTGCGGAGGATCCGCTGAAACGCAGCAAAGTAGATTGAGTGAAGACAAGAGGCGGAGACTAGAACAGGGCGAGTGCTGAGAGCTTGTTAATCAATTAGTGAGGTGCAGCTATACAATCCCTAGTGCTCGTTAGTAAGTTAGTACTATATACAATGTTAGTCAAAGTTAGTAGGTTTAACTAAAACAACAAACTGTTAGTATGGTTAGTAGAGACAGAACAGCAAGGCGAAGGAAGCAAACAAGATTAGAAGGAATGATTGAAAACCATAAAATCACCTGAAAGCGTGGCACACAATACTGGGGAAAATAAGCTGTCACATAACACAAGACCAGACAGGGGAGACAAAGTGCAAAGCATGGCAAAATGCAAAACAATGCCCGGAATATAACTGAGGGAATGGACTATGGCAGAAAATGCAGGAATAAACAGAAACAAAACATGGCATGGATTCAAGGCATGGCAAAACATGAACAGAACATGAACAGAACAGAGCAGAATCATAACAATTCCTCTATATCATGCATATCCCCTGGGTAGGCTACTGTACTGCACAGCAAGTTTGTGTCATTTGTCATCTATGTTTGTATGTCAATCATGCAGACATAGTCAAGGTCTAGGAGCAGGAATTTTAACTTACCCGCTTTCATTCGAGGCAGGCGATTGGAGAGCTTTGTAATGGTAGGAGTTGGGGTCACTTGTATTTGTATGTATGAAGAAGTTGATTGCTCTTTTTTGTATCCTAATTAAGAGGGGACACTGGCCTAGTTCAGCTCAGCATACATTGTTGGGACAGTTCCTGTGGACTCGAAGAATGGTTTTAAAAATTTCAGAATGCAGAGTTTCGATTGGGTGTTTGTCCTATTTTTCGAAATCTTGATTTACAAGGGGACCCCAAACTTCACAACCATACAGTAAAACTGGTTCAATTATATACTTGAATATTTTTAGCCAGATTCTAACAGGTATATACATGTTTGAAGACTTTTCAATAGCATTAAAAGCTCTTCTTGCCTTGTCTCTGAGATCATTAATGGACAGATTGAAATTTCCTGTGGAGGTTATTTTTGGTCCCAAGTATGTGTAGTTGTGTGTGTGCATGTGTGTGTGTGTGTGTGTGTGTGTGTGTGTGTTCTATGGCAGCAGAGCCCAGTAAGAAACTAGTTGGGATTCCCTAACACCTGGGTCATTTTTGAAACACTATAATTCAGGGCCCATATTCACAAAGCATCTTATCTTACCGCTAGGAGTACTCCTAAGTCGCGCTAAAACATTTTATGTAGGAGTAAAATCTTAAAAGTTATTCACAAAGCCACTGAAAGCAACTTTTTGTTAAGAAAACTGGTAACTCCTAGAATAGGAGTAGCTCTGAGATAGGTGGGAGTAAATCTCCGTTGCTATGGATGACGTCAATTCTCATGCACGAGTCTTGGGACAATGAGCACGGTGATTGGTTGTTTGGTGGCAGGGCGGCCCATTGAAAAAAATATCCCACACACAACCCATGGAGGAAAAAATGAGGAAATAGTCCAAGCGGCTGGTTTGTCCCATAAAATAATGGCAGTTGCTTCTGGTACGGCAATTTTCCAATGCATTTCAATGTAGAGAGGTACGGCAGTCCCAATTTTAAACACTGCCCTAACCCTAAGCCTAACCCTAACCTTAACACTGACTGCTAAAATAACTCCTCCCCAAACATACTTCGAAGCCTTACGCTAATCCCTTCAAATAGACTGTTGAACCAAGCAAAGTTACCGTTTTTCTAGATTCAGCGTAAAATAATAACATGTGGAGCACTTCTGCAAATGCACAATGCGCGGTCCCCGCATATCACGCTCTGGCAAATAAACGTACACAGGAAAGAGATCATTGTAAAAACGTTAATAGCATAAAACGAGTTATTAATGAAACGCGTCATTTGCCCCAATAATTAGTAACTTATTACCCAATGAGAATGAGAATATGTTGCGATCATTTAAATGTCGAGCTGTTCAAGTTTGTTTGCCCTACACTGTCATGGATGAAAGTTCAAAAAGGACGCGAAAGCCCAACTGGAGCTACGACCAGTTACTGCTGCTGGCCCAGTTGGTGCTGGAGCGAAAGCATGTAATCAAAGGGAAATTTGACTCAGAGGTGAACAGCAAATCCAAGCTGGATGCGTAGGATAATATCAGCCTACAGATCAATGCTGCATTCAGACGACTGCGAGAAGTGGTGGTATGGGCTGCAATCGCAGGGGAGGTCCGAGATTGCACCCTATAAACGGGCTATTGTTCAAACAGGAACGCATACTAAGCTTGTTTGTAATTTATAGCCTACAATTTAATTATGTATACAAAATATGACATAGGCTGGTATTATTATGATGATCTATAAATGTAACCATCGCTCAACAGCCTAATAAAATAATTCATGCATAGCAGGAGGAGGTACAGCACCAAAGCCACTGTCCCCAAGCAAGTGGTATCCTGCAGGCACATAAAGCCTGTCAAATAATTGGCATAAGCTGCTTTCCATTAAAATGCGAGTCGTGCGTGGATCCTGGCCAATACGCAACAATGTCCAAAATATTATATTCGGCATCAAATAGGCCTACTATCTGGGTGTTGATGGAATGAACTTTTTTTCTATTTACAAATACCTCTTCATATTGGGTGGGAGAAATAATTCAAATATGGGTCTCGTCAATAGCACTGATGATACCGGGCATACCTGAGATGTGCATGAATTCAAGTTTGATTCTGTGTTGTTGGCGAATGTCCATTGGAAACTGGATAAACTGTCGGATGATATGAAGTTCACAGAGCGCATTGATTGTTTGCTGAATTGAGCGACTGACAGATGATTGTGAAATCCCTAAATTGTCCGCGTTGCAAAGTTGCATTTTTCCGGTGGCCAAGTAACGAAGTGTTGTCAAACATTTTATTTCGGGGCTTATTGGGTTGTTTCTCATGGTTGGAGACGTAATTCTCTCCCTCATCAAGTCAACAACAAATAAAATCCCTTCATGGTTGATCCGATATCTTTTCAACAACTGCGCATCATTCAGAATTTCCAAGTCATTCCGTCTTTCAACAGCATCAGCCATTTTCCGATTCTTTATGAATAGGTTTTAGCAAGTTAGGAGTCCTCTTGACTACTTTTAAGCTCTCCCAGACTTAGGAGCTACTTTTAGGCCTAAAATGCTTTGTGAATAACACTTAGTAAAAAAAAATTGGGAATCCTAAATTTACGACTGACATGCCCATTTTTTTTAGCCGTTTCTCCTAAATCCGGCCGTTAGGACCTACTTTTAGCACTAAGATGCTTTGTGAATACGGGCCCAGGTCTTTTCCTGATTAACTGGTAGGGCCTATTGATCTTTGTCTCTACCTCTCCTGTCCTACAGTGACCACCTATTTCTTCCTCATTGAGTGGTCATGTGTTTTTGTGTCTCACTTTTTCAATTGCCAAGAAGTGGTCACTGAGCCTGTAATTCATCAGGATTTGTCTCTGCTTTGTCTTAGTTAGGATTGGTCTCACTCTCCCATACTCTGCTCTTTGGGCTGATCTCTCTCTCTCTCTCTCTCTCTCTCATACTCTCCATCTCAGTGTGTGACTCTCTAATTCTATCATATTCTCTTTTACTGTGTTTCTCTCCCAGTCTCTCATACTGTCCTTCACTATGTGCTCCTCTCTCACAGAAGGTGGCATGGTGATGCAGCCGATAGCACTGACACCTCGCAGCAAGAAGATTATGGGTTCAAATCTGGCCTGAGGCCTCTCTGTGTGGAGTTAGCATGTTCTCCCCGTGTTCACGTGGGTTTCTTCCCATAGTCTGGAGACATACATGCAAGGCTAATTGAATTGGTGAATTCAATAAGGGCCCAATTCCATTTTGAAAATGTGTGGAGTTGGGACCTTATTGAATTCACCAATGCAACTGGAGACTCTAAATTGCCCACTGGTATGAACAAATTGTACGTTGACATGAGATTGCCGAAAAATTGCTGAAAGTGTTGTTAAACAATAAAGAATCATTCTCTAATATTCTCCTTCACTATGCACAACTCACTTATAGTCTCATTCTCTATGTGTCACACTCTCTGTCTTTATGTGCTACTCTCATTCTCTCTTCTTTTATGTATTACTCTTACTCTCTTCCTCTCCTTCACTATGTGTTTCTCTCTCATACTCTCCGTCTCTATGCGCTACTCTCGCACTCTCATACTCCCCTCCTCTATGTGTAACTCACACTCTCTCATGCTCTCCTTCACTAATCTCTCACTCCCTCATACTCTCTTTCACCATGTGCGACTCTCACTCAGATTCTCTCCTTCACTATGTGCTACTCTCACTCATACTCTCCTTCGCTGTGTTATTCTCTCACTCTCTCACACTCTCCATCTCTATGTGCTACTTTCTTATCTTCTGATTCCTCTTTTACTCAGTGTTACTGTCTCATTTTCTCAGTCGCTCTGTACTGTGCCATCACCCTGATTCCTCTTTATCTCTATGCAACTCTCATCCTCTCGATCACTCTAATGCCACTCTCAACCTTTCATTTGTCTTTCTCTTATGCTACTCTTACCCTCTCATCCCTTCCTTTCTCTATACTTCTCTCACACCCTCTCATCTTCTCCTTCTCTCCATTCTCCTCTCACACCCGTTTCTTTATTCTGTCCATACTACTCTCGCTCTCTGGGATTATTCTGATCACTTTTTTTCACTCCTTCCTTGTGCCTGACCTGGAAATCAATAGAGCCTCTCCTTCATTACAAAGACTCCATTAATTACAGAAAAAAAGAAGAAATATTGTGGTTCCCTTAAGGTAATTTCACCTAAAGAACAAAGACATCACTCCTGAGGAAGTTTTTTCACTCAATTCTTGATATATAAATGATTGACTGACCAATAAGTTTACCTCCACCCATCAGCAACACACCCTCCATTCCTGTGACTGTGACGGATGTTGCTTTTAAAAGAAATTTTTGGGGCAAAGCCCTCCAAATTCACTGATCCCAATTTCTTCAATCCCAGTCTTTTAACTTTTCTAACTTTTATTTCTTGGTTCTCCAACGGGAGGAGCTAAGAGCAAGAAAAGAGAGGAAAAACGGGAAGAAGAGGCTGTGAAAATAAGTGATTGGTATGACTTCTCTGTCCCCAGCCTCTCTCCTCTCTGGGGTCCACTGCACATTTATCCTTGCCCTTTAAATCCATTCTGAACAGTTTTCACAAAGCCAAGATCACGGTTTGCTGTCAACAGTAGTTTAAAGTTTGTACCCTTTCAAGGTCCTCTCCATGGCTAAGGGAGAACAGGTGATTACAAGAGGGATACGAGCTCAAATTTTAAATGTCACTGTACTGAAAGGAGAGTGTGTTGCATTGGCATCGCTCCATTCAAGATGGATCTGTGTCATAGACAAAATAAATAGCAATAAAAGTAAATAATGGAGCAGCTCTGGAATAAAAGTGCCTGGAAAATATAACCATCTTCAATTGGTGTGTGTAGCTGAGATGTAGCTGAGGGCGGAAAACAAGTACTGAATCAAAATGACTCCATTTCTTGAACATAAACATATACACATACACACACACACATAGACCCTTGCATAGATCTGGCCCCCCACTCATGCCTGCTCATGAGGAAGGGCAGCAGCATCTCTCTGAAAAGGTCAGGCCATTTGTAAAGGAAGAGATGGCAAGTGGAAATGACTGAATCAGGGCATTTTAGATGGGCTGTGTTTGAGGTCTGAGTGGTAGAGTAAAGTTACTGCACAAAATTCATTCACAAGTTGGTTTTCACACACAAAATTCTCAGTATACGTTCAGTAATCCATCTGTCACATGTCACAACCTTCATATGTTCTTCTTGGCTCCTTTGTTCCAGCAGTCCACATTTGTTTTTGCAGTGTCTCCTTTAATTGATTTATAGTCTCATTTCCTCCCTTGCTCCCAGGTGTTATCATTTGTATGTCCCTCTTTTAAATGTCCTGTCTATATAACTCCACTGTGGTGTCAGTGTGGTTACTGGATTGTCATGATACATATGGCACAAAACCTTCCAGTCAGTTTGTGCTTTGTAAGTACTTCTTTTGTGTGTTTCGGTAAATTAATAATGAAGAAAAACATAATTACTCATCAGAGTCTAATTAGTAGGCACAAGCTCCATGCCTTAAAGTTGGTCTCTGGGATTCGGACTGCATTCTTGTTGATCCTCAGTTCCTCTGAGTCAGTTTATTAGGAACAAATCCCATGCCTTCATTGGTCTCCAGGGTTGGGACAGGGTTCCCGCTAAACCCTTCAGTTTTACTGTCAAGCAGTCCTGCTTCTGCGATGGGGACTCACCAGCTGGCTTCTGCCTCAAATGGCCACTGGCCAGGGTGAGGACACGCCCCTACCCTCTCCAGTCATCACCAACATAGCTGGACTGCTCCTCTATGGTTTTGGGCAATGGCCTTTTCCTCCTCTATTACTGTATTCCTGTTAATAAATACTCTGTTGTGGATTGTACCCTGAATCTGCATTTGGCTTCTTGTCTTGATGTTTACAATAACGTCACCATGGGTCACTGGGACTGAAAGAAACATTGGTCATGTTACCCCAGTCACCAAAACCAATTTGACACTTATATATACTCTCACATATTGGGATTGAACAAAATATCAAATGCAACCCAGAAAATTAGTTTTGAATTCAAATTCACTGCAACACAAAAGCATCCAGACAGGTCACTCCTCTTCATTTTCATTTTAATTGGCAGATGTGCTTGCTTAAGAGGTTTAACCAGCAGCACTTTGCTAGGTAAACTTCCAAAGCATTTTTGGACACTAAGACAAGTTCCAAGGGGAGCACAATGAATGGAGCCTGAATTTCATGTGTATTTCCCCTCCGAAAAAAAATGCTAAATTATTCACAGTAGAAAAAAGGGAACTGTGCCAAAAATTATGACAACATATGCCTAACAACGAAAAACAACAACAGTGAAAAAATCAAAGCTCTCAGACATGGACAAACAAAGGGTATGATAGTCACTGATAACCACAGAACTACAGCTCTAAACATCATCGCAGAATTGAATCAGTCTGTACCTAAACCAGCCTCAATCATGACACCATGGTATGAGCTTCACAGAGATGATATTTAAAGCAGTTTTTCCCTATTATTTGCATACAGTCTGTATGTAATCACCAAAAATCAGCCAAAACCTCTCAGTTCTAGCACCAGCAGAGAGAAGAACTCCCACCAGACAGTGTTATATTTGAATCCCTGCTAATGTATTAACGCAGAGTTATATTACCTTGCCCCAACGCAACTGAGTGCTGAATTTGGATGTCTGGAAGCCAGATACAGTATCGAGCCACCTGAGGCATTATTAAAAAAAAACCACAACCAGGAAGGACAACCAAGAAAATTTACTGCCTTCGGCCCCATCTCGATCCAATCTTCATCATTAACTGACAATTAGCTGAACTACAAAATCAATGGGCTTTATATCAGGCTGCAAAGCCAGAAGGGAAATGGCTGTCACTGTATAGCTAGAATATTTGCATTTCCACAGCAATATTTATTAGCATTGGCACACACCCTCATAGCTCGACTTATAGTTCATATTTCACACTTTGCACATAAGGGATGCTGTATTTTGAGGAAAGGAATTAGGCTTATGTGCTGTCTCTTAGGAGTCTTTGATTTCAAAAATCCAACTCTAAACTAAATTCCCAGCTCTGGCCACACCCTACCCTCACACACTGTATGTTTCAAAGACTTCTTTATCAGTACAAAGGACAGGATGGTATTGGCAGAGAATATGTGAAAGAGGAGACTGAGGGAGAAAAGAGGAAAAAGCAGAAAAGGATGTGCAGTCACTGACAGAGAGGCGGGAGATGGGGATCATGAGAGAGTCAGAATGACCTGACAACAGCATCTGTGCTCACTGGAAAAGAGGGTGGTGCAGGATAGAAAGGAAGATGGAGGTAAGAGGAGAAGAGGAGTAACCTTCCTCTCCAATCTTTCCTGGTCATTCAAAAACAGGACAAGAGGAGGCAGTGATGGGGAGAGGAATGGTAAGCTGTTGAATGAGAGAAACGGTAACATGGAATGAGAGAGCGACACAGAGAGAGAGAGAGAGAGAGAGAGAGAGAGAGAGAGGTACAGGTCATACTGACCTGACCGGCTGCACAGTTAGACAGGGAAAGTGTGTAATGAAAGCCAGAAAGAGAGGTGGTAAAAATGGATATGAGTGACGAGTCAGAGAAAAAAGGGGAGGCAAGAAAAGGTGCAAGTAGTCCTCGCACTCTGACCTGACAGGTACAAGAGTTACTGAGGAGAAAACAGCACGTCGAACTGAAAGAGAGAGGTGGAAAAAGGAGAGGGTGTTGGAGGAAGAAGAAGAAGCAGAGAGGAGAACATTAACTCGGTGACCTCTGACCTGGCTGGTTCAGCTGGAGGGTGCTCTTGCTCCATTGGGACAGCCCCACGATGGCCACCATCTTGGCTCCTAGGCTGGAGCGGCGCTTCTTGTTTCCGGCCAGGCTGGCAGCGTCGGGGGCGCCGCCGGGACTCTTCTCCAGGCTGTACATGGCCCCGCTGATGCTGGAGCTGCGCACCACATTCCGGGCCACCGCTGCACTCATGCCCCCCGGGCTGGGCACCTCCACCGAGCTGCTGAGCATCATGGTCCCCACGGGCCTCTGGGCTGGGCTGGGCTGGGCTGGGGAATGTGAGGAAACCAGCGTCACAAAGAGAACTCACAACTCATAACAACCGGCTGTGGACAGTGTTTGCATTCCAGCTGGGATACAAAATCCAGGAACAGATGAGGAACAGCCTGGGGATTATTCCGCAGCCAATGTAAGAAACAATCACCAGACCCCAGTGTGGGAGAAAACAAAGCATTCGAAGGTAGATGTTGTTCACTGAATATCGACAAACATCTCTTGTCACCTAACAGCGTAACACAGTATTCCCAGCTGAGTCAACACCATCTATAAAAAATGAGTCATCACAGATAGTTTCAGAGAAACAGTAATAGGAATCTATGACCTCTACACACTTATTCCTGGAGAAAGAGAGAGAGAGTGTGTGCAGAGTGCCTAGGTTTAACATTAGTGAGTCCAGGTTACTGCTGAGTGATGACTTGTTGTGTCTTTGCATTCTGTTTGCCACAAGAAGTGTTAGAAGAAAGCCTATTTATTTTTCTGGGCCAAGTATCATTCAGCGATGACATGCAGCTGTTACACAGGACGGGCACTGAGAGGAATCCATCAGAGAGCTGAGCATAGAGAGATGTTGTGATGAAAAGAACTTAGATAAATAATTTTTTGTGCTTCCCCTCACTGCATGGGAAATTAGCAGGATAAAGCTGCACAAAACACACAAACAAAAAACACCCATACAATAAAACAGAAGAATATTGAAGATTTAAAAAATGGCAATTAAGTTTGATCAGATGTCAAAATGGAGAGAATTGAAATAATTTGAATTATTTCATTGGAATCCGGATCAATTTTATTTGGATAATAGTACCCCTAATTATAAGTTGGTTGACACATCAGCTGTTATCGGGATTTCATCTCAGCGTTCAACATTTTTCTAAACAAAGTATTTTCTTCCGTAACCCACAGGCTTTGTATGCGATCTGCTTGATTTTGTTCTCGTCCATTCATTTATACCACTGCTGATTTTCTGCTATTGTGTCTTCTATTGATAGTGCTAAGAGGTTGTCCTTTTGTCTAATTTTGTCAGCGTTCAATAGAAGCTGTAATTCCTTTCAGTTTAAAGCACCAGTAATAGTCCCCAGTGTGTAACTAAGAGGTTTCACGATAATCAGGTCTTCATGTTAACAGTTCAGCTCTGTCTCATCACAAGTGTAAGAACACACACTGATCTGATCGCAGTCATTCACTTTGCGGGCTGCGTGAGCAGCGTGGATGCGCATTCTTCTGTATGAAGTGCATGACATCCATCGCTGTAACAACAACTATTCTCTGTGGTAGAGGCACTGAGGCCTTCTACTGAATTGTTGAGCAGATTTAATGGCTATTTGGTCGTGTGGAAATCTCCAGATATGCAGTTCTTGTAGTGATTACTGTGCACAGACTCATGGCAGTGGGGATGAGATGCAAGGATTATGACTCATTTATTTTGACTTGGGATAAATATTGCAATTCCACAGAGACAAGCAATATATAAAGGAAGGAGGTGGCCCCTAGCCCTGCGAGTTTGAAATCTTGAAGACTGCTATCCACCAAATAAATGAATAAAAATTAGTTTACAATCAGCACCCAATATGAACAAAACATGTTAACGCCCAATAAATTTCAGCAGAACATGCACATGTATACGCACACACATCTAAACACACACTCAGTCAGGCCCTGACGAGCAAACATGATCGCAATCTTCTTAAATCGGAGTTCAGAGTTTGTTCTCTGCGTTGGGTCTATGCGTCTTGCTTTCAAGTTTCAACCCAAAAGTATTAGCTGAAAATGAGACTGGAACCACCTGAGCAATGCTTTCTCTGCTGTTGCAGGCTTTGAAGGCTTCAGCATATCAGACATAGAATAAAACAGAAATCGGGAGATTGAGAGAAGGATAAAAAGTGAGAAGAAGTGATGAAATCGACTAGAAGAGTAACTGTATTGAGGAAATAGAGATGGGACTAAAGTGGGCAGGGCCTCGCACCAGCCCCCTCCCACTCCCTCATGATCACAGTCGGACTGTGTGGCACCAAAACTCTCGGCTTGTTTTTCCAGGAGGGGATGAAAGCTCAGCTCAGCCACAGAGCAGCGTCCCGATGATTCATCCCTATTTCGCCGGCGCTTCTGCTTAATTCATCTTGCCCTGGAGCCCTGCGTCATGACGGGGCCGTCTATTGTTGTTTCTTTCCCCCAGCTACACCATTCACCACAGTGATCCACCCCCACCGTCTCTATTTCCCTGAGGCCCTTAGCATTACCTGATCCTTCTGAAGGGCAATCCCATGTTGAGGGCCTCATCCACACTGGTGGTACAGTGACCCCCCAAAGCCAGTGCCAAATTAATTCAGTAACTGGCATCATTATGGTGTGCTGGAATGAGAGCAATGCAACGATATGTGCTGCAATGAGTAGTTTGTGCTGAGGTGTAATGTCCTTAAAGGACAGGAATGAAGGGAAGGTTATGCTGCTGTATGGCGGTAATCTCCTGCACGGCTGTTCTTTTAATGGTGCCTTATGGCATGATTTGACACAGCTGGTATAAAGAGCCATTCACAGGACATTAGCACTGCAGCAGGTACAAACACCAGACTGATGAACCTAAACACTCTGGACGGTCCTCCCTCTTCAAAACACCTCCCGGATGGTACAGCTATGAGACTCGCCAGCTGAATGCATGTGTGTGCCAGGGTGAGGGGTTAACCTCTCTGCCCTGGCTGGTTAACACAGGGAGAGAGAGAGACCATAAGCCGAACCTTTGTAGCTCCATTAGGGATGCAGTGTCCTGGCACACAGGCGGATGTGAAGAGTGATGGAGAGCAAGTGCTCTGGATCCAGCTGAGCAAGCACTGAGTCTGTCTGCCTGGCTGTGAGTAAGGCATGAAGTGATAGTTATACACGAGAAATCACTGAGTGCATCTGTGTACGCAAGACTGTGAGTGAGCAGCTTGAGTACTGTACGCCGCACCGAGGAAAAGAAACAGCTCATGTAGAGTACTTCCTGCTAACCTTCCCATAGTGGATGACACTGCAAAACCTGTGTTTTTTCATGTGCATGTGTCTGGTCAAGTTTAGTTGAGTGTGTCCTTTGCACATTTGCCCTTATAAACACCCAGCAAGGGATTCAAGGGAAGAAATTAAGAGTACAAATGTCCTCATAATTCTAATAATGGCACTGAAATCACCAGGCAGGGGTTGCGTGGCCTTTTGGGGAAAAAAATGATGCACCATTATTTTGCCCATTATCCCAAAGGCTACGTTTCTTCCACAGAAAATTGCCCATTTTCTAGAATCAAGTGGTTGTCAAAGGTATGTTGAAAAAATCTGCCTGCCTCATAGGCAGTATGCACTCTTTCCAAATGCTTATTTTTTCATGGTTGAATTTCCCCGAATCCTCCATTATGCAGGTCTTCAGCTGCACATTTTTATGGGGCCTTCATTACCATATATTTCATTTCATAATGCACCCAATATTCTCAAGCAGAAGCAGATCAGGACAGCAGGCAGGCAATCTAGCACCCACACTCTCCGCTTACACAGTCGTGGACTTGTGATCCGTGCAGGATGTGGTTTGAAGTTGTCTTAGAGGAAAACGCAGACATTTTTGGAAGAGATGACACAGACGGCAGCATATGTTGTGGTAAAATGTGTACAAACATTTAGGTACATAAGTATTTGGACATTGACACTGTTATTATTATTATTATGGCTATTAGCCATGAAATATTAGAGTTGAGATTAAATTGTAAATATGTTCAATGTGAGGACACTATGCTTCAGTTTGAGGGTTAACACATCAGAAATTGAGTGGATGGTTTAGGAATTTCACCGTTTTTTTGGGAGGTCCTCCTTTTTTTTGGGAGCCAAATGTATTTGGACAGTTGGTTGCTCAGCTGTTTCAAAGCCAGGTGTGTTTTATGCCCAAATATTTTAATTTGAAAGTGAACACACAAAAGGTCTACAGTTGATTTCAAGCATTACATTTTCATTTGGAATATACATATGAACCTAACTGCATCTTTCTGTATTAGTGGTGCCTTGCAAATGTGCAAGTCACCCATGCCACATATAATGACACAATATAATACCAAGGTTGACGCTGCTTTTCAACTTGATGTAGATAAAAGCTTGGGTTTTCCATGCCAGCTTTTTTATCCAAAAACAACTACGAATGTGGACTTCTCAGACCACAAAATGTGTTTCCAAGGTGCTACTATCTCAGATGTCCAGAGTCCCAAGAAGTCGGCAACACTTTTCAACTGTGTTCCTATATGGCTTGAGCTTTGCATAGTAGAACTTAAACCTGCAACCATTGATGCAGCAGGAATCAGTGTTGACAATCAGGCTGAATGAAAGGTTTACCAAAGTAATTCTAGGCTTTCAACTTTGTGCTTTTAGCACCAAGATTCAACCTGATTCCCTTAATCTCTCAACTTACTATATTATGCACTATAGAGAGTGAAAATGCCCAAAATCCAGTTGATTTATCATTGGGAAATGTTATGCTCAAAGTCAAATGCAACTTTTCACATCATTTTTACTCCTATATTAGCCATGAGACAACTTTTTTGAGCATCTGCTGCAGTCATCAAATTTAAAATAAGCGTATGTTTTCAATAAACAATTCACACATTTAAGCATAAAATATTTCTTTATTGAAATGCTTTAAATAGAAAGGGTGAATTATTTCCATGTTTTCAATGTTCATAAGCCTGGTCAAATTAGCGAATGAATGCACTTTTTAGGTGTATGCAAGTAATGTGGTGATGAAAGTGAAAGAATGAGTGGTGTATATGAGAGGTAAAGTGGTGGATGTGAATCTTTTATTTTGGCCCAAATAACCACCCACACTCACCGTGACATCACCGCACTCATTGCCAATTGTCTCTCGGTCTGATTAACACAAACACTGCCTTTAAGAGCACCTCTTAATGATCAGCCAGCTGGGAAGTAAGCAGTGTCAAAATAGTCTGGGAACAGAAGGGTTTCAACTGCTTGCCCTGTTCTTCAGTGCATGCATTATCAGAGTGGCTCCCAATTAGATGGTGTGGCAGTTTGAAACAGCTCTTCTCAAAATCAAGGTCCAGGTTGAGGGTGCAGTACACACAAAAGGCACAAAAGTTTCACTCTTCAAAAGGTATACCTCAATTGGTTAACTAAAATGAGTTGATTTGACAGAAAATAAATTATCGCTTAGTCTTCGTCCTTTGCTCCAGAAGGTGCACAACTTTGACCTTCATACACTCCTACGAACATATTACAGTTGCTCTGCAACCATTTGACATATTGGAAAATGTTTAATTGTATGAGAAATTAGACAACCAGGGATTTATGGGAATGCAGAGTACATTACAGTAACATCGTCTCCCAGTCAAATACCTGTGCCTAGTGTCCACACATTACCTTCACACCATGGATTGACCTCTTCACTGTCTAGGCCCATGACCTCACTGCTGCCTTCCTTTATGCCTATAGACCAGTTGTGGTTGCCCTTATTCTGGGCTAATCTCCAGTCATGCAACAATTAAGGGGAGAGATTGCTGCTCTAAACTCCTTTCCCTGATTGAGTGACTTCTGCTGCTGACGCTGATGACGGTGGCATGTTTCAAAACCCAAAATTAACTTGGGCCAAGGTGAGAAAAAGCAAGAGGGGGAAGGAAAATGAGAAATGTCAGCAATTATCATTGGTGAATGTGAATATGTTTCTTTTTTTTTTCAATTATCTGTCATATGGAGTATTTTACTCTATTTGCCAAGTGCCAACTCATAATAACCATTTTGACAATGCCCTTTTTACTTGACATTGACAATGATCTTTGTACTTTACCAATTTTACTTTATACTTTTATACATTTTACATTATTGTTGGATAAATGAAGGTTGAATAACAAGAAAATAATTTTTTCCTCTTTTAAAAAAATTACAGCTGAGTTAATGCAGCTGCGAGTGTCGAGATAGCTACAGGAATAGCCTATTTCTGGACAGCGTCTGCAATGGTTTCAGGGAATAGTTACATAAAAAAAGATGAAAAATTCTGCTTTACTTATAGGACACATCATTACTTTAAGTGATTAAATCTCAAAACCTTTTAAAAAGTGGTTTATCGCTGTAACATTTCAGTGTCCAAACAGTTTAATGGAATGAAAACATTACATGCATTTTGGCAGAGGATGGCTGCACTCAGGGCAACATGGGCTACATGAGCAAAGTGTCTTGACACATGGGCTATGGTCTTGTGTCAGTAGCCAATGTTTGCTGAAATTAGAGACTTGGTTGGTGATTTATGTCATGCGATGAGGCTCCATGTTTTCAAAATGATTATAGAAAATTGATGCTACTCCCGTGATCGCATCAAAATGAAAGGCGTGGTGGAGTTGAGGATAACTGTGAGTCTCTCATATTGGCCATTTTTAGCCCACTTGGGCAAAAGACCCAAAGGGGCTTATGTTATGCTTGGGGTCTTTAGTGGTGGTCTGTCGTGCGTGCGTTCCTGCAGCGTAAACTTTTGGCTTGTCTGTGCTCTAGCGTCTTCACTAGCGTCTACTCTAGCGTCTACTTTTTGACCGATCCTTTTCATATTTCATATGTGTATATATGATCATTAGGTGGTCACATGTATATATATGGTCTAGACCAAGTTCGATTTTCAGCCGAATCGGACTGAGAATTAGGCCAATAGGGGGCGTTCCATTTTGCCCATGTTTGGCCAAGCGGGCACTCTATTTTTATAGTAAATACCTTAAAAGGGGTTTGCAAGCAGTGATGGAAATAATCCAGAGTTTTGGCCCATGAAGTAAGAACTACATTTTCAGAGCGGAAGGCTGAATGGCTGTATTCAGGAACCTAGCCGATTCAACATCATCTTTCCATCTGTTATCGTAATAAGCGAGATTTACTATTTAGGCTATGATACTTTGCAGCTTCTTAATCAGGCTGCAATGTTCATCCGCTTCTCATTTTGAATCAGGCTGTAACATCTCTCTGGATTGTTATCATTCCCCGATCGCGATTGCATTGTCAAACTTTTAGGCAGCCTCAAATACTGTAGATTTATAACTGTTTGAAATGGATGTGGGAATCGCCACATTTTACTCTTTCATATAAAACTATCTATAAATATAAACCTATGTTAACATTAGTTTGCATATAGCTCACAGTTTTGACCATTGTTGTTATTGGTTTTTTTTAATCTGCAGCATGGCGAGTTTTTGAGTCAGTGTACCTTCATGTCTTGACAATGAGATTTTACTTGTGGACACTGAGAATTTCTGATCGCCCAGGATCTTTAGTAGCTACTTGCTTGGACATCAAGTACTAAATGAATCAATTTAGCTGAACAACATAAGAAGCCCCAAAACAATTTTTTCCAAAAACAAATTCATCATACCAGATGAATTTGTGGGTTCCGTGACGGCATAATCCAGCAAGCAAAAAAGCAAGATGCCTCTGTTTAAATCACCTACTTACAACTGGAATAATGATCACAACCAAAAGTAACAAGTTGAATACAGTACCCTATGAAATCAACAAAAAATTGCTGGTGCCATACCCAAATGACATACCACCCCACACGGAAAGAACATATATAAACATATAGGTTTTAATATAGGGCCACATATAGGTTTCGCATATATGCGACATACATAAAATTGGCCCTTTTCATATATTATAGGTACATATATGTACCTATAATATATGAAAAGGGCCAATTTTATGTATATATGATATATGAAAAACCTATATGTGGCCCTATATTAAAACCTATGGGCCGTACTTACGAAAGGTGTTTAAGCCGTTACACGCATGTAAACACTTAGCCAATGACTAAAATTCTTAGACGGACACTATGATGCATGTTTAAAGTTAGACGCTGGTAAAATTACACTGACATTTAGGCAGTGCTTATCTCAAACAATAGAAATACTTAAACATAAGACAGGGGGTTGTTTAGCGAGCATTCTAGTGACAAAGTCAGAAATAACACACCTCCGAGAAGAATGGATGCGTTACAGGTATTTGTAACAGCTCAAGCTGAAGCAAATGAACTTGAAGAACATGGTTGTATTAGGGCTCCAAGAGTTTTCAGAGACAGGATGAATCCAATAGAGGATTTTAATGAAACTGAATTCATAAGACATTTCAGGGTATTGAAAGAGACATTTAACAATTTACTTGGGATTCTTAGATTGGACTTGGATCACCCAACACGACGAAGCAATCCTCTTCCAGCTGCATTACAGTTGGCTTGTGCATTGCAATTTTTCGCTTGTGGAACATTTCAGACTGTTGCAGGCAACACATCTGGGATCTCTCAACAAGCTTATGGAAAAGCTGTGCATAGGGTTGCTGCTGCAATATGTGCCAACAAGCCACAGTTTCTGTCATTCCCAGAAGCTTTAGATGTAAAGCGACATGTCATGGATGGTTTTCGGAATATAGCTGGTTTCCCTGGAGTTATTGGTGCTATAGCCGGTGTTCTGACAATTTGTGCTCCCTTGTCAAAAAATGCTACCGTAATGCAAAGCGATTGTAAAGTCTTTGTTTTCGCCTTAATATTGCAATATGACTCAGTTTACAGTAGTTACTTCATTTGTTAGCTTATTATAACATAAGCAGATGTTATAATGAGTTGGATAAGTTTGTTTGAAGATATATGCCCACATACGCCATTATCATCTAATTTCTGCATTTTCAAGAAAACCCAGTGTGTACATGCAAATATATTTGGGTTTCTAGATCGAAAAGCGCACTGAAAAAAAAATCTATTTTTTATTTTGATAGATAGCAAAATTTGACAGAGCACCGGAACGCATATTCCTGTTCGCGATCCAGCAGCCAATCAAATCCCATTTAACAGATTGAGGTCATCAAGCTTAGACGGGCATTCCCTGCTGAAAATTCCAGCTTTGACCAGCATAGGCTGGTCAGGCTGGTTTAAGCTGTGTTTTGGAATTTGGACAGTATTAGTTGGTCGACCAGCCCGTCACCAGCTGACTCCAGCTGACAATACCAGCTTAACTAGCTTTGACCACCTTCATCTAGGTATAGAGACCAGCTTTAAACATCTAGACCAGCTATGACCAGCTAATGGTGTTGAAAACACAGCTCAGACCATCTTAAACCAGCTTAGAATTCTAGCTGGTCTTAGCTGGAATTTTCAGCAGGGTTCGTAGACACGGATAACTAATCAGCTGTTTAGAGTGTTTCGTAGGGTGTGATTAAAACACGTTTAGCTAGAAGTGTCTAAGTCATATTTATACACGTCTAAACGCTACACGCGGACAATAGATAGACACCTTTCATGGTTACGGCCCTATATGTTTATATAGGTTCTTTCCGTGCGGGAATTTAAGAATCCTTGTTATTTCATCCCTGTAGGAAAAAGTCTGGGATCTTTAGTTGGTGTACAGGCATCTCAGATAAAAGACAAGTGTCTGTTCATTAAAACTGTGAACAGAAATGTAGACTTTATCTTCAAATTCATTAACCACAGTGAAATGCTCAGATAGATGTGGGGATGAAAATGACTATTGAAAGGCATGTTTACTTGAATGTATGTTCTTCTATGTACTTTTATTTTGTTATTTTTGTTTTATTTTACTACATTTAGACTAATGCCCACTGAGCCATATTCATCTAGAAACTGCATTACAGACAAGATAGAAAACATTGCATTTGGTGGATGTAACAGTGTAGTGTATTCCCTTTCAGTGGATGTGTATGAGCTGTAATCATGTGAATCAAATTTTATCTAATGTGGTGAATCTGGCAGTGGCTTAAACTTGAAAAAATGCTTAATTGATGAAATAAGCATAATCAAACCATTTTGTTTTTATACATTTCCTTCTCTTCCACAATACACAACTCAGTCTTCATGGAATGGAAATAAGTATGGTCAAGAAAGAATTGATGACCTTGTTATTGTTAATGTTTCAGGAAAAAAATGTAACAAATAGTATTAGATATTTGTGTTGATATCATAGCTTTTTGTCTCCTCTCACTTGCCATAGTTAATAATGACTGGTTTACACATAACATGCCGTTGTCACATGTCAGCATGTATTTAGGATCAAATGTGATGCCAATTTCACGTGTTCACATGCGATTAATAAGTTATTGCGTGAAATTCTTGTTATTTCTGTAAGGGACTTTGGACTAATATGCAGATATTACCTTGAGAATAAAAATATGAGCTAGGCATCATGTATGACAGTTGCAAAAGTGAGATATGAGCTATACAATAGGTATGACAAACAGAACCTGCCACTGGGTATATGAGCTATACAGGAGACATATACCTTGTATGTACATATAGGGCCTATATGGGGATATAAAAAAGCGATATACGAGACCTATATGCCCTGTATATGCACATACATGTACCTGAATTTGGCCTATATGTGGCCGAAATGCGGCATATATGCGCATATATGCTGTATATATGTGCAAACTATGCTACATATATGCGCATATATGTTCATATAGATTCTTTCCATGTGGGACATGGGCCAAATTTCAGTGTTCGGTCAAAGGTATTTTCAAGATGTACTGTAGCTTGGTTTCCTTTTCGTTTCCAACTCCGACCATTTTCCATTTCCAACCAACTTTATTATACTTTTTCAGTGTAATGCAAAGCACTCACAAGCGCAATCCATGCAACTAGCTGATGGTTTTCCTCCAGATCATTTGCTCTGAACTCACAATAGATCATGCAAGTTTCTGTGAAAGTCCCTGGAATTGTCACTCTGAAATTGTTTAGCATGAATACCAAGTGTGTAGTCCTGCATCTTTACTGAATAATCTGGTCTGTGCATTCTTATGATTAGAATATATAAAAAAAGGTTTCATTTGTCATCATATCTGTGGTCTTGCACATTTTTTAAATGAGTTAATATCTGAAATGTCTCAACTGAGCAGAAAACATCACAATGCAATTTACTCATAGGAAATGTCCCACTGTGAGCCAGGTGATCTTAATAGCCTGATGGTCATGTGAAAATGTAGACCACAACATAATCACCACATACTGGCTACGGCACTGTTTACTACTACGCAAAGTAGCACAAAGAGTTCAGTATTGATGCAGTATGCAACATGCAATCAGCATATAAATAGGAACACAGCCAATGAATAGGCTGACCTACACAATGCACAGTGTCCCAGTTTATACTGCAACACACTTTACACTCTAGCTCGCTACAATTCTAGTATGGTGAAAAGTTGATTTCACACCTCAACAAGATTAGTAACCCATGTCCTCAATAATTAAGGCTTCCCCATTACCACAGGAAAGTAGGCAAACAAATTAGAGTTGCATTTATGTGTATAAACAACCATTCACTACTTCACTGATTTGAAAAATTGCCATTCAAATAAAGTTCACCTATTTAAGCATTCCCTCGCCTCATTATTTGCTTTATAAGCAGAAATGAGTGTGTATTGAACTTAGCAGCTGATTCATACTTATAAAGTTCAATGATTTTACATTACTTCGGTTGATATATCTGTTAACACCTATGAGAGGAAAAATACACTGTACCACACAAGTACAATATAAACCTGACAGTATGCATTTGTGCCCTGCATAAATATAAACTATTGGTTATTCACAGAAGTGCGAACTCCAAAGTTCAGAAAATTAAAGCCCTGCCATGCTTTACTTCCACATATGAACTCAGTCTGCTGACTATGCAAATTGGTTCAACCCCATGGCAGCAATGTTTTATTCGCCAAATCCAGGTTGTTAGGTCAAACAACTGTGGAGGACTTTTACTTCCTAAATCTGGATTTTCCACCTCTGGTTGTTCACTGCACAAGCATGTGAACACAGCAAGCTAGCACGGTGCACAGTTTTAGCCGGAACAGAGTCCATTTAAACCAGGTGTTACCTTCTTCCTGTTTTGTGGTGGAAAAACCAGTACAAATGCAGGTATCTTAAAAATAATTATTTCAGAAAGGTAGTGCAATGCGAGGAGTATTGCATTTCCAATGTTATGGTCAATTTAATTTGATGGTTCCTGCTCTTGATGCTTTGTGGTTTCATTACCTACCTATCCAGAGTATTTCTGATCTCTGTCTGAGACAGAAAATGCAAATCCTTGGAAATTTGAAGGTGACCACTAAGGCAAAATGAGCACTAAGCACTAAGTCAAATCTTTAGAGAGGCAATTGATGGTGAATGCTGATAGCGCCCCAATCTGCAACTTTCAGGAGTCAGCTTGTTTGGTGTACTCCCTGCTTTTCTTGCCATTCTCCTCAGGATATGTGTACACCAGTAACTGGGAGGTGCTGCAGCATAAACCACAACATACAGCCTCTCTACCATATGCTGCCAGGCTCAACCCAGCAGAAAATAGAATACACCTAATTCTCCAAACCAAATCTTTGTGCTCCACATTCATCATCCATCATGTCATCACTGGCCATACCAAGAATGCAAAAAGTATCTGCAAACCACGGTCAAATATCTGGCTTTGCGTATTGTTCCCAGATTAGCTCCTATGTCGTACCAGATCAGACTCATCTCAATATTGACCTCATCACTCAGCGCAATATGGGGCAGATAGGATGTTCTAAATATATCCCTCAGATGGACACACACATCACCATACTCTGAACTCAGTAAGCTGGTCAATGGAACTAGGTTAACTTGGGCAGTGATAGATTAGACACGTAGTCAGTGGCGGTTCTAGAACCAGGAATTGGGGGGGCACAGACACGTCCCTTTATGACAATTAGGATAGTCCTGGCTAGTTCTCAATCATTTTCCTTTACTGACGCGTTTTCCAATTATCGTAATTGGCAACTGAAGACATGGTTTCTCTCCATATGTGATCTAACAGCGATGAAATCATGGGGTAAATTCAGTAGAACTGACAATTGGGGTGGACAAAACATCCGTTTTAAACAATTGTTAGTCCTGACCTGTTCTCAGTCATTTTCATGATTAACAAAAGGTTCACTCCGAGAGCACTCCGCACTTAACAGGTGATGCTTGTTCTCACTGATTAGGTAGGACAACAATCATTCATCTGGATACGTATTTGCTGAATTTAAATCAGCATTATTCAAAATTGCATACCTGCGCAAATAGCTTGAGCCGCATGCTTTTATATTTCACTGCCGAGTGCCACTTTTTTCACTCAATACCGAGAGTAATTTTGAATAACGTTGATTTAAATTAAGCAAATACGCGTCCAGATGAATGATTGTCGTCTTACCTAATCGGGGAGAACAAGCAACATCTGTTAAGTGTGGAGTGCTCTCGGAGTGAACCTTTAGTTAATCATGAAAATGACTGAGAACAGGTCAGGACTAATAATTGTTTAAAACGGATGTTTTGTCCACCCCAATTCTCAGTTTACTGAATTTACCCCATGATTTCATCGCTGTTAGATCGCATATGGAGAGAAACCGTGTCTTCAGTTGCCAATTACGATAATTGGAAAACGCGTCAGTAAAGGAAAATGATTGAGAACTAGCCAGGACTATCCTAATTGTCAAAAAGGGACGTGTCTGTGCCCCCCCAATTCCCGGTTCTAGAACCGCCACTGCACGTAGTCATCCAGATCAGTGTCCTGATTCGTGCCAAATGATTCACTGCCCATCGGATTGGAAAAGTTGGTTGCCTCTACAACTCACAGTGAAGACTGTTTTCACTTTCTTTCAACAGTCATTTCAAGTTCAATTATGATGTCCCAAAAATAGGGACACATCCCCGAAGATCTCATCAACAACTCAAAATGTCATAAAGGATTAGCATAAGCCTTGACAGTGTTTCAGGCGAGACTATTTTTGAGTGGCAGAACATTGTTGCAAGCCTGTTCAGCATTGCGAGCAAGTCTATTGTATAGCTCCAATGTTGTGTGCTGTCACAGTCCTGTTTGACTTAATGAACTGGAGCGTCTGCTTCTCAGTGTGCTCTGAGCCATAAAAGACAAGTTTTGCTCCTGCTATTGCGCTCAGGGCGTATTGAAGCATTAGAATGCCTTCCATGTACAGTATATCACCACAGGCATGAACATGTTTAACACATGTTGAGGCTGCAAAATTGTCGTACTGGCTGCTAAGGCTCAGTTATAGGGCATTAATGGGCCCCGTGGCGTGGGATTAAATTCCACTTGTGCAAGTGTGGGCTGTGGCTAGAAGCCCGGTAGGGCAATACCCAATTGTGCACCTAGAGTTAGTGAGGGATTCAGCTGGCAGTGATCCACATCCCATCACTCTCCAGGGGCTCCTACTCCTCAACTGGGCAGCAGCAGTCCGCTCTCAAAGGCGAGAAATGGAACGTCTTCCTCTCTGACTCACGTCTTTGTCAGCTTGCTTAGCGGGTTGTGATGCGAAAGCAAGTGATAACATCACATGCTTCAGTGGCAAGTGCATGTTTGGCTACACTTCAGTAGATCTGCTGGAGAGGTAGCAGAGTGCTGGCATCATGAAAAGCACTGACAGATTTCTCTTTATTACAAAAAATATGCAACATTTCTCAACTCTTAAAATATGTTTGAATAATGGTTGCAAATGTCTCTGAATAGCTGCATAAGCACAATTTCTACTTCTAGAATTGTGTACCAACCACCCATGATCAGCAATTCCATTTGATGCGAAGCATACTGGGAAATCAGAAGGGCCATCTAGTGGCTTAGTAAGAACCGTGAGACAGCATTTAAAATTTTTTGGTTCAGCTCATTTATGTCAGGTTAACAGCCATAGTTAAGGGACTGGGCTTTAGGCCAGAAACTGCTGGTTTGATTTCTGGGTGCTGCACAGCTATTTCAGCCTTAAGCAAGACATGTAATCCAATATTTTAAAGCTGGTCGGGCAGTGGAAATGAACAACTTTGATCTTCGTAATTCAGGGGATTAGCATGTCGATCAAATAATACAGCAGTCATTTGAACAGATACTGACTAGTGCCACAGTCCTGAAAGCGACAACAACATGAATAATCAGGTGGCTCATTCCAGGAAAGGAAAAAAATGCTCCGCTTGTTCCACCACGTGCAGGGGATGTGTGTTTTACGCTTCCTGACCGATAGAACCCAATATACAGCACATGGCATATTTATGCATATTCCCATTGTGAAAGGAGATCTTCCAAGCAAGATACGCACTACCTGGCAAAAATACCCAAACTTTGTCTGCTCCTCAAGATTTAAGCTAGGTTCTGATGATTCTTTGGTGAAGCTTTGAGAAGAATCTTAGCAGCTTCAGCGTGACAAAGGCCACCTGCAGAGAGTGATGTCTATGCATGTTTTTGTCATGGCTCTCGCATCTGCCCAATTGGCTCTGGCAGTCCGCGTGAGTATGGCAGTTAATTGGTTTATTGTCTTGTTATTATCTCAGTACGATTAGCGGTAGCCACTGATTGTCCTGTGCATTTATGTTGCTGGTTTTGCGTCAGTCGTGGCTGGATTGTCTTACTATAAGAGGTTACACTAACCCAGCGGTTCCCAAACTCAGACCTGGGGCCTCCCTGAGTATGCTGGTTTTCGTTTCAACCATAATTGCCGTCGTAGGATTTTAATAAGTCGTTCATTTGTCCTAATTTGGCGTCTTTTGTGTTTAAGGCAGTTTTATTTGCTGTCTTAAGCCTAATTTTCATCGAAATATCCTGCCTTGAAGAATAAAAACCCTTGAACATATTTTTTTTTTCTATGCAGCCAGCAATTTCAGCTAACATTTTTAAACAAACCAAATTAGACACTGAGAAAATCAGTAAGCACCAAATTAGGTTGCTGAACACTGGTGTTTATAGCTATTTCAAAATAATTTGATTGCACTTAATAACAGGAACAACACAAAATAGGTTTGACAGGTTTGTCATTTGCTTGTCTAATAAATTGTTAGTTTGTTTTTGCACCCATATGTCCACAGTTTCACCAATTAGGAACCCACTGATTGTTTACTTCGAGTAAATTTGTCCCTCTTTCCATGCAGTTGTTACTAATATATCATAACGTGGATATGGAATTTATTCTTCACTGCATATATGTATATCTGTCAAAATACTGTATGTCTTAAGAGAATAAATTACTGGTCTAAACATAAATGCACCTAATTAAGACAAATTAACAGCTTGTTAAAATCCATAATGGCAATTGTGGTCGGAACAAAAATCAGCATACACTGGGGGCCTCGAGAGTTTGGGAACCACTGCTCTAACCTCTTGCTCTGAAGTCTAGTTTTCCTCCCAAGTGTCTCTTCTAGGGAGTAAAATTATTAGTGAGCAAATTACTTGGTACAGAGGATTCTCTTACCCATCTTCCATTTCTCCTCATCCTGCTCATTATAAACATGCCCTAGTGGCTTGTCGTTGATCCTGCAATTGGCTCTCCCTCTGCCCATTTCATATCAATCTTCAAAGATCCGTGTAGAAAAATCTGACTGGCCTGCCCAGAACCCTGGCCTCAACTTGATTAAAACCCTCTGCGACAATGTTTTATCACCAAGTGGAACACCCTCAAACCAAGCGGAGGCTGTAATAGCACCAAAGTGGTGTAGGGGCAGGGGAGTAGGCTATCTCAATATTAATTCCAGTGATTTTGGAATGGCATGTTGCAAAAACTAATGCAGACTTCCTGAATAAAGACATATAGGCATGCTATAGCCGTTGGAAGGGTGTGAACACTTAGTTCACAGTATCACAGAGCAGAAGTAGACAGCGGACAGCCTCAACCAGTGAGTCTAAACAAAAAGAACAGAGCAAAAGTAAACACAGGTTTTGGGAACAGGGCTGAGTCATAAGCCTCACCTCATGAGGGGGTAGACCCTCTATGCCCTGCAGTGTAAGCTGCTCAGTGTAGTTTCCCAGAGCTGTCACTTTGAATTAATTGGTCACTTTGATCCAAGCCTATGACCAGTTAATATATTGTTCCACATCTCTTCTTATGATGATACAGATGGGGTGGTGCAAACAGAGGCGGGGATGGACCAGCATAATTACTGTGATAAACATCTCTTTTGCTTTATTTTCATTTTCATTTCAAAGAAGCTCTGGCTGGCCAGCTGTAGATTATGACCGTTATCTCTGGAGAAGCATACTGATTCATTTCCATGACTGAGTATGTGCAAATGAGTCTCGCAGCACAGTGTGTGCCTGTGTTGATTTTTGATTGCTGTCAGAATTATCGACCATACAGAAAACAATATGTAGTTATCAAAAGATGAAAAATTGAAAAGAAATCAAGCTTAAAAAATCTTGGCACTATCAGAAAGTCAAATACTGAGCAATACATAGAGGTCTGCGACATACGGCTATTCTGAATCCTATCAAAATGGTAATTAAACACAATCAACAATGTGATTATACAAAACAATATCCTCAGTTCAAACAGTTGGTCAATAAGCAACATAATCATACACTGTGCAATATATTTGCACCTGCAGACATAAAATAGAGCATGACTAAGCTTTCCGTAGTTCTAGTCAAAATATACTAATTATGAGGCTGTTGCAGTTAACACATACTCAAACGGAAATAGTGATCCATCCTAAATAGTAAAATAGGAGCGACCCTCTTGAATGGGCAATCAAGTCTCTAATGTTAGTTCTTGTGTTCACTCCACCATATAGATTGGTTTACCAACTCCCAACCATTTAATCTACTGTTTATGTAATTTTCTTAGCACATTTTTAACGGTCTCATCCACTTTCTTAAGGATTGCACCCACCCCCTTCTGATAGTTCAAACAATTCTGCCTCTTTAAAACCTCCCGTATATACCTGTAACATCAGGGAGATTTTTTTGACCTGGGAGCCAGATAGGAAATAGCGGAATGAGTCCACAAATAGTTTTCTCCTACCGTCCCCCAATGGCAGTCAGCGAGTCAACCATACTCTGAAATCGAAGCACTAAACAAGTGGTAGAGGATGGCAATTAACTATACTGTGTGAGAGTAGGGCAAGGAGAAACACTGTCTGAATCACAGACTTGACTTGTTTACAGTACAAGAAGCAATTACAGCAAGACGTTCCCCAGGACTGAGGCAAAAAAAGAACAAACTGCATTCATTGGGTTGACCAGCCTGATTCAAATGATCTGTTTGCAGTTAGAACAAATTTTGAAGAATTATAATATTTCAGGTTCTACTCACCATTATTACAAAGAACAACTGTGTAAAATGGCGCCCAATGTTCAGAAATGTAATAAATGTATAAACAAGAAGAGGCAAAAGACATCCGTATTTAATAGAGTCAGAATTTATGAGAGAAAGATGTGAGGTAACACATCAAATAATAAAAATTGGACATCTCCAATGCCAAAAAGGTTTGCACATCATGGACTAGTGTTATCGTGTTTTCAATGTAGTACAAGGTGAACAGACTTTTCAAATCACACCTTTTCGATTTTCCTCGTATTTTCCACTATGTGCCAACTTTCTCGGAATTAAGATTGCATGAAATAATTTGTAGTGTAATGTGTAATGACTCAATTATTTTACCGTAATGCTTTGAGAGTCTTATGGATTTTATCCACAGTGGTACAGAGGAGGGGTTTGAGAGATAGCTGACAGGGCGTTGGCAGATATAAGTGATTCTATGAATGATCCAGCCATGCTATTATAGCAGTTTAATACGGATAAACTAATCTAATGGAAAATATGTTCAGGAAATGAAAAATGTCCAAATTACTGGTCTTGTGCAATATTTTCATTGACATAAATAGTGGAATATCAGAATTATGAATTAGAAGGCATATGATGGTGTGTGCTCCCTGTGTTCACATAGGTTTTCTCAGGATACTCTGGTTTCCTCAAACAGTCCAAAGACATGCATATTGGACTAATTAGCAGGGCTCCCCAAATCTGGCCCTCGAATCCAAATCCAGCCCTGGTTTTCTTTGCTTCCTGACAATTAAGTGAAATATAAGTGCTTCTGATTGGCCAAACAGTCTCTACACCTGACTCTCAGGTAAAGGGAAAGTGGAAATCCAGCAGTATTCAGCCCTCGAGGACCGTAATTTGGGGATGCTTGAACTAGAGACTCCAAATTACCTGTAAATATTAGTGTCGGTGCAAGGTGCGCGATCCCTGAAATGAATAGGTGAACAACTGTTCAAGGTGTGTTCCTGTCTCGCTCTCATTGGATGCTGGAAGAAGCTCCACCCCCCAACCCCTCTGATGAGCAAGTTGCATAACTAATGGATATATGGACTCAATGATCATTTAAAAATCTCAAAGTAAGTGATTTTATGTCATGCCACTGTGCTAGCTGATCATGGCATTTTTGGCTTGTAATCTGCCCTTAAAAGTCAGAAATGTCCACTTTACAATGGTTTGGTGAAGTATTTTCACCACCGCATATTCTTGTTGGAGGACTACCTATGAAAAAGACACTGCATTTTACCATTGTTATTAGCCTAAGCATCAAATAAAACTTAGAGCCATCTATCGTACACACCCAAGATCGCAAGGATCACTTATTGATGTCAGTGTTTGAAGTGAACACTAAACTATACTTTTATTTTAACATCACAATCAGCAATGACATAATTTGCAATGACAGACTTGATATCAAAATGATTTAGAAAAAACCGGCAGAGCATTTACTTTGGCACTTTCAATACTTCATTTATCTTCATCACCAAGTGCCATTTTCCTAGTTTAGGCAACCTAACTGACATGCGACGTAGAGGTTTTGGCATATGCCAGAAAGTCCGCAACCCAAAAAATATGATGGATTAAACAACCTGCAGTGTTGAAATATAATATAAGCTAGAACACATTTGTGGTTTCGGTGATCATTGCACCATGCCAGTAAAATATAGTTCTCCACCAGAAGTGATGAATGAATCCAAACTGGAATTGACAAAATAGAATATGATTTTTTAAAAAGCCCAATTTACATGATTTACTGAGTTTGCAACAAAACATTCGGTTGGTAATGCATTTCGCGAGACAAAATCTTTGTGTTGCACTTTTCATACATAATTGGAAACCTGCTACGGCGGCAGGATATTCCACAAATTCGATTAAGTTGCTTAAAATTCGGAACTGAAACGGTAAGAAGTTAACCAGTCCTGAATGGCACAGTCACACATCTCAGCAAGAGCATGCATTTCCATGTAAAGTGTGGAAATTCATAGAGAAATGCAGCAAAAGACGAAACGGAACGACACTGCTTGGTACACAGTAACAGCGGTAAAGAGGACCTGCATACATAATATTCCCTATCCAAATCTATGGGCTACCATAGTGCTCTATAGTGCCAAACGCACCAAGGATGCTGAGACCTCTGAGAACTATGAAGTCGTTTAGCGATTTTCAGCACAGGAAATAAATGCACCTCACGACAAAAACTTCCGAGAAAAATATTCAGAAAACAAAACCCTACGAATTCTAAACCTACAGAAGTCTCCAATCTTACACTGACGATTAATATAAGCCTATAGGTTTTGCAACAAGAGACGTGGGTTTGTATTTTGTGGCTATTTGCTGAACAATCCGAGCTTCATTCTCTTTATATTTAATAGACTATAGTAGTAATAATAATAATCATCATCATCATCATCATTATTACTATTATTATTATTATCATCATCATCATCATGAGGACGATCGTCACTACTCATGGTCTGCATGGAATTTCAATGTGCATTCAAGTACTGCGTTCTAACCATTATTATACTACTATCCTCTATCACAAATCATGTTAGCCATATAGCTTAAAAGCGAGACACTTACCGGTGAGAGCAAGCAGCGGCTGAAGCGCGGAGTCGGTCAGAAGTTGTCAAATGATAGTTTCTTTTTGTGTTATCAGTGAAAATGTCATTGTTTGTGTTTTATTGTGATTCGTTGGTATGGTGCACGTTTCCTCTCTGAGATCGTCTTGCAGTTCTGCATCCACCTCGAAGCGCTGCACAGATCGGGAGCAATAGGCGGTATTGGCTCGAGGAGCGCTGTACTGTACTGAAGTGAGCTCGCGCCAGAGCCTTCCTTTAGCTAACTCATCTCCATGGTTACACACCTGACCCAGTTATTCCCATAGGGCATCCAGTATGGGATAATAAGAGAGAACAGTGATTAGGAGCCTTAATCAACTTAAACACTACAGAATACACTCAGGCTACATGTGAATGTTCATTTATGAGGAGCCTCTCCTAAATTTGCAATAAAACTTGAGTTCTTTTTTTATTTCTTCACATACAATTTTATCATTTTTATAAAATCCTCAAGAAATCTTGCAACTTTCAAGGGCCTCACTTGACAGGCAGTGACTGGCCCAGTCAACAAACCATTTGTTTGCTTCGTAGTATGATTTTATGTCCTGTTATCCAGTGCCCCTTCCCCAATCCACAATGCACACACAAACACATACTGCACACACATATGTTTGTTTCATTATCCCCATGGGGACAAAATAATTATTTTTGCTCCAAAATCCTATTTTCACACTGCAAGCCCAATCACCCCAACCCTAACCCTAACCCTAATCTTCAAACCCCCAAAAATAACCAATTCTGCAACTTCAATTTAAAGCATAACCTTAACAAAAGGCCTAATTCTAATAGCTAACCTTAAAACTAGACCTAGACCCAACCATAAGCCCAACAGTAACCTGAAACATACTCCCAGCCTCAGACTTAAAATTACACTTTCTCCTCCTGCAGACCTGGAAAAGATGCCCACCTTGCTGGTTTTTTCAGACTTTGCGACCCTTGCGAGAACTTTTGGCACCCATAAGTTGAGAAAAATCTTCCCACACACACACAAACACAAACACAAATGCACGCGCACACCTGCAGACACACACACGCACATACAGACACACACACACACAAGCGAACGCACACGCACACACACACGCACACACACACACACACACACACACACACACAGCACTCGCAATGACACGAGCTCTGCAGATGAGGCTCTGGCTCCGTCTTCTCAGTCTTTCTTACCCCACGGCCCCACACCCCCCACCCCCCACCACCCCATTATGATTCACAGGGTAACGTGCTCCATTACAGGAGCTATAAATAATCTGATCGGTCTTCAGCAAGCTGGCGACATGCCTCCTTCTGATTTCAAGCGCCAAGCTTGGCATTCACATTGATACATTGTTATCGATTCAAAGATTAACAGTGACACACAGCCGGGGCCCAATAACTCTCTCGGCAGTAGTTACAGGGAGAAAAAATATAATAAGTAACATTCGGAGTGCCCCTGGGCTCACTTAGCAATGTGCAGTCACCAGGGAATGTGATTGATTTGAAACAGTGGCCTTAAGTGCCAGTAGCATTCACCAGTCTTTTATCACGAAATGCTTGTTGTTTTGACCTAGCTGGGCACATCCACCCAGCACAGCCAAGGTAGAGCTATAATTGGTCATATGATTAAAATGTCCGTCTTGAAAAGGTTGTGCATTATTTTCTTGCCACAAACCTCTGGGTGCTTCTCGGAGGATCACCCCACTGAGGCACTGCTCCAGTTCATCGATGGACTCCTTCATTTGGCATCAAATTCATACTGCCAGTGGAAATTGCTGGCCAGATAATCTTTGGAGGCATGTACGTGGACATGAACTGTACTTCTGCAATTATTATTATTATTATTATTATTATTATTATTTTGTTGTTGTTGTTGTCATTAGAGTTGACATTCAGTCACAATGCAATTACAGAAGCCAGAAATTTCTAACATGCAAATCTACACAGTTCACTTTATGCTCCTTTGGCTAAAAGAAGGGAACTCCAGATATTGAAGTTCCCTTACAAAGACGAAGTTGATGAAATGCACAACAGGCCTAATTCTAGGGAGCATGATTTCGAATTTTGACACCGAATCAGAATGAAGTGAAAAATGTCCCCTTAAACTGATCATTGGTCCCAAACAGTTTTAATTAATTTTCATGATTGAAAAATAAGGCAGCAATCTGATCAATTAAACAGCAGCATCATCTTCACATCATCTCAGAGAGATTAAAGACGAAAAAAACCGTCAGCACTCTTCTGAAGTTCAGATAAATGAGTCATAGGAGAGAGGAGTCAAGCTGCTAAATGAGCCTTTGAGGGCCATCCATGGTTTGCCAGCCTTGTAATGAGTATCCAGGCACTAGACAATACAAACTGCTGACTCGGTGCCTTTGTGCATTTGTTCTTGACCTCGGATCATGCCCTGCACTTGTTCTGCTCATTGTTTTGGGCCCAGCATCCTGAGGATGTGCACAGAACACAGAGTAGGATAAGAGCAATACCTGGATTCAGAGAGATGGAGAAATCATTTAATATTTAAAAATATGATCAATCCAGTTTAAAACCTGCCAGACGTCTAGTCAATCAGATATTATCCTGCGCCAGAAAAATAAATGAATTTCAGACTGTGCTTAGCTTTGCAGAATTTTTGAATGGCAGTCAGTATTTTATTTCATGGGTGATAATGATTATAGTGGAAGACAAATGTGATTTCATCTGTTATGGCAGTGGAAAGTGGGCTATACTGTTTCATAAGAAATGTACAGTATAATAACACACATAACCACTGACAGATGGCTAATTTTTTCCAATTGCAGCATTACTTCATACAAGATCTAATATCTGCTTATTCGTTTGAAATGTGCATGATGGAATGTATGCAAGTAACCAGATGCAGCCATTTTCATGGTGAAGCCACAAATCCTCATTTCATTCGCTTGCTCCTCACTTAATGGTCTATATGTTTGTTGCTGCTTAGATTGATTTCACTTTGATTTGAGCTAATTTTATTGTCTGTTGGAGCATCAGAGTTATGGAGAGAAATGGATTTCTTTCTTTTGTGTGAATAAAATGCTTATAAACCACAGAATGAACAATTCACTGGAAATGTGAAAATGTACAGGACATTGCGCCACCGATAAGATGCATGTTTAGATGCATTAAAGATACAATGATGAAAAGATAAACTAAGGTCTCAGGGTTGCTTTCTTTGAACTACTACTCATCCATGTGCGGATGTCGTTTGGCCAGGCAGTTTTCCTTAAATTGTACAAACAGGAAACCAAATTAAACCCTAAAAACTAAGTTATTAAATGGCTCATCCATGGACATTGTTGTTAATACAGTGCGTTAAGAAAATATTGAACCACTTTGCTTGATTATTTCAAAAGAATACTCAACTTTAAGAAATTTTTGTCACTGCAGTGATAATGTATACATCATATCTCAGTGATTTTTGCTAAGTCATCTGTTTGAGTGGTGGACCAGGGCTGAGGGACAATAAAATAAGATAGCATTACTTTCCCTTTCTTCATTTTCCATACCCTTCTTTCAAGCCTGTTGCCTGAATTAATGTTGCTACTTGTTGTTGCTGCTCATTCCACCCTCTGATGATGAAGCACATCAGTGGGCTATAAGCATGCTTTGGCAATATACTTTGTGTTGTGAAGCAGTGCTGAAAAATAATTTTAATACATTTTTTTCCTTCTTTTTGGAAGTGGTGTGGAGAGTATGTGGAAGGTTTCAACTGGTGTGATTCCTGCAAATCTGTTGATAGCCAGTCCACATGTGTGTCGCAGGTATTTTGTGCGGGAGAAACAACAGATCAGTGCAGAACAATTCCTTATAAGTATTAAAAGGGACATATTATAAAATACTCACTTTTACAGTTCTTGTGCACATACATTTCTGTATCTGGAGTGCTGACCAACCCATTTACTGTGAAGTAAAACAACCCAATCATTTTTTTTGTGGGCTGCCTTTTCATAAAACATGGCATTCAGATTTGGCGCCCCTTCCTACCTCACATGCAGGCTCATGAGAATTCACTCCTCATCTGAACATTTCCACCTTGGTTCATTTTTTTTTTTACAGCAACATCCAAGCTTCAATCAGCAAAAGCCCATAACCAGCTATACGTGTGCTATCCACATTTTGTCTGACTGCTCTATACTACTAACCTGGATCAGAACAATGCAGGACAGCCAACAAAATGTATATTACAGGGGACCTTTATGGTTTTCTGAAGATACAAAGAGGGGATGGTTTTAATTTATCTTCAAGGAGAATTTGTAGCCACCTAGCAAGGTAAGTGTTTCTAATTTTTGTTAATATCCAAACTGAATTCCAAGTGTAACCTTGGGTAGATGTGTACAGCTTGGTTATTGGTGTAACAAGCTTGCTCGCCAGCTAGCTAAGTGTAATTCTCAAAACAAACTTTGTTGGCTGGCAAGCATGCGCACATTACATTTTTACAATAATTGTGTGGTTTATTGGCAAGCTAGCTAGCTAGCTACTAAATTGACAGCAAATTTAGAAACTGTTGCTAGTTCAGCCGGAAGCAATGTATGAGGCATGTCGATAAGATCAGAGAGAATGGAGATAGTTTTTAATCAAAGTCAGTCCCTTTTTAATGGAGTAGCAGTAAATGGAATGTTAGCTAACAGTTGCTACTATACAGACACTAGCAAAAAATTATTTCTAATGTTAGAGACTGAATAACAAGTGTATTAAAACTATTACAGTGACTGCATGTCGGACTTCTGTGAATGTAACAACATTACCTTTCTATACTCATTGTGTAGTTTACTGGATACGGAGTTTGCTACTTATTCAGTCCTCTGAATTTAGAGACTTGCCAGTGGCTGGGGGATTATAACATTGTTGCTCTCCATTGACACACTGGCTCTCTTCACAGGCCAATTAGAACAAAGCTCATTCCATAGATTGGTTGCCCACTCAGAACAGCTTGTTTTCCAGAAGGGCAGAATGACAGGAATCAAATTGTTGAGAAATCATGGAATATTGACATATTTTTTGCTAAAAAGTTTATAAACTTCTGTTATGGATATCCAATAATTGGAAAAAAAATGGATAATAGGTCCCCTTTAAAATTGGAGAAAGTCCACGGCACGGGTTCGAGCCCTGGTCGTACCAACCGGCAGTGGTCGGCAGCTATTTCAGGCAGCGCACAATTGGCTATAGTGCTGTGGGTATGCAAATTGGGAAGGGACTGCCGGGAAGGGATATTAAAGATTGCCTTGTTTGTTGCTCAAGCGCCTCCTGTTGGCCAGCCAGGCACTCATCAGTGAGATTCTAAGCTTGCACATGTTCGGGTATCCTCTGCCCTCGTTCTGAACTTGCGAAGGTTTCGACCAATGAGTGTAAAGATGCAAGGACTGACAGGTGTGTGCTTCAGAGGAGAGCCGCGAACTCTCTCTCCTGAGCTGGAAACAAGGGGTCGCATACGAGCAAGCCTTGTACATAGTTCTCGGATTGGGCATTCTAGATTCGGGTGGGATTGGAGATGCCAAATTATTAAAAAAAAGAAAGAAAAAAAGTGGAAAAAGTGAGGAGGAAGCCATTGTTCTTTAATGAGTGCTATACTGTAAACATAGAGAAACTATCCAACGCAAGCAAATAGCAAAATTGTATTGATGAACATATATGATCCATTGCAGCATCTTATACTGTATATACTAAAACATTCTGGACTTTGATAATGTCCTACACTGCATTACAAACAGTTGAGTCAGTTAATGTATCTTAGTGGCCCAAATGCATCCCTCGTGTGCTGTGATGTCCTACATGCTTACTTTAGGAAGGCCTATTGGTGTACAGTATAGAGACTATCCAGTAGTGTAAACTACCTCCAGACTTTAGTTTGAGAGTCAGTGGGTTTGTCTCACACCAGTGCTGCATGGATAGAAGTTAGCTCACATAGAAGATGTTCAGGATTAGAGCCAGTTGAGAAACGTATCTCAATAGGGACTATACAACTACAAGGAACCCATGCTGAATATGACAAACCGGGACAAACAATGGAAATTTTTCAGTAATCAATGCAGTAGTCCGATAAAATGAATACAACCTAATCAGGAATTTCCTGTTCCTGTTATGAATGGTTCAGTGACCTCTCCCTGTCATCATGGCTGTGCAGCTGCTACTGATAAGCCCACACAATATATATGATACGTACAATTGGATATATTGTACCGTATTTCTATACATGAAATCATACTGAACCCATTTAAGCCTACTGGCAATTATAGTTCCCAAAGAGCACTGTCATTTTCCAATCATAAAAATTTTCTAAATGTTATACATGCTTTATACAGCATATCAATTAAATATCAGACGACCACTTAGAAAGTGGTCTTAAGAAAATTAAATAATTTCCACATCCTTCCTGTCACTTGATGTTGTTGAGTTCCTGATCCATCTTCCTGCGGTGATGGCAAAGACAAACCCCCACCAGAGAATTTTCATATTATAATGATTTTCTTTTTGTTGATACATATGCATCTGCTTAAAGAAAGTCTCCAGTATCAGTCAAAAAACACAATTATTACATTAGTTATGCAGTTTTTGTGCATGGAATTACCTGCCCACATGGCAACCATAGTCACCGGTGGGAAAATGCCTTTAAGTAATATTGAGAATAGTATAAAACACTGTCCACATGACATCTTATATCTGAATAATTTTTAATACTAGAATGATACATCATGGCTCATATTAATGCGGAGATGTGACCCCTTTTCTAAGGAAGAGAGGGAAAACAAATGAAAAGAATAAACCTGAATAAATGTGTGGACAAACACAACAGATAGGTACTTCTGTTAATTTTCCTGGCATGGCTTGGACCCACTTGTGCCCCTTAAATGCAGAAGGGTCACTGGAAATCAATACAGAGCTCTTCTGTGTGATCACCATTATATGCTCTAATGAAGCATTCCTACCCTGATGGTCGTACACTTCTCCAGGCTGAAAATGTTCCAAGCCCCAGAAAGCATAAGGGGGGTCACCGAATGGTTTAATGAGCATGAAAATCATCTTAAGCATATGTTACCATCTTCACAGTCACCAGATAGGAAATCTGCTGAACTCAAATTTTGGAACTTCTTGTTAGACAGCACTCTCCATCACCATCATCAAAACACCAAATGAGGGATCATCTCTTGGAAAAATGTTCTCCATCCCTCTGGTAAAATTCTGCACTTGTAGACTCTAAGCCAAGGCGTGTCAAAGCTGATCTGGCAGCTTGTGGAGGGCCAACACTTACTAAGACTGTGCTGATTTTTCCATTAATTTGTCACCCATCTGTACATCTCAGAATGCTGCTGCTCACAGGTATGGATTTCCCCAGCTTTTTGACTCCATTCAGTTCTTTTCCAGTGAAATTAAGTTTTATTCACCCAAATCAAGAATGAGATGTTACATCTCACTGAAGTCAAATCTGAATCCTACGGGTAAATTCATCTGCAACCCCAATTCCGAAATAGTTGGGACAAAGTGTAAATTGTGAATGAAATCAAAACGCAATGACTTTCAAATCACACCAGCCAGTTTTTTATGCACAATAGAACAGATAAAACATAGCAAATGTTGAAACTGAGAAATTTTACAGTTTTATCTACAAAATGAGCTCATTTCCAATTTAATGGCTGCTACAGGTCTCAAAAAAGTTGGGACAGGGGCCTGTTTACCATGGTGTAGCATCCCCTCTTCTTTTTAACACAGAGTGGAGGTGTCTGGGCATTGAGGAGACAAGTTTCTTGAATTTAGCCATGGAATTTGATCCCACTCTTGTGTAATACAGGCTTCCAGCTGCTGGAGAGTTAGGGTGTCCTTTGGCGGACTTTTCGTTTAATTATGCGCAAATGTTCTTAATCGGTCAAAGATCAGAACTGCAGTCTGGCCAGTTCAGCACACAGACTCTTCTGCTACGAAGCCATGCTGTTTTAATAGCTGCAGTATGTGGTTTTGCATTGTCCTGCTGAAATACACAGGGCCTTCCCTGGAATAGATGTCATCTGGAGGGGAGCGTATGTTGCTCTAAAACCTTTATATACCTTTCAGCATTCATGGTGCTTTTTAAAACATGCAAGTGTCCCACACCATATGCACTAATGCATCCCCATACCATCAGAGATGCTGGCTTTTGAACTGAACGCTGATAACAGGAGGGGTGGTCTTTCTCCTCTTTAGCCTGGAGGACACAACGCCCATGATTCCCAACAAGAATGTCAAATTTGGACTCGTCTGACCACAGGACACTTTGCCACTTTGCTACAGTCCATTTTAAATGAGCCTTGGCCCACAGAACACGGCAGCGCTTCTGGATCATGCTCAACAATGGCTTCCTTTTTGCATGATAGAGTTTCAGGTGGCATCTGTGGATGGCACGGCGGACTGTGTTTACAAACAGTGGTTTCTTGAAGTATTCCTGGGCCTATTTAGTAATGTCAATGACAGAATCATGCCGGTGAGTCATGCAGTCGCCTCTGAGGGCCCGAAGATCACAGGCATCCAGTAAAGGTCTTCGGCCTTGTCCATTCCGCACAGAGATTTTTCCAGTTTCTCTGAATCGTTTGATGATCTTATGCACTGTCGATGATGAGACCTTCAAAGCCTTTGCAATTTGACGTTGAGGAACATTGTTTTTAAAGTATTCCACAATTTTTTTATGCAAGCCTTCACAGGTTGGAGAGCCTCTGGCCATCTTTACTTCTGAGAGACTCAGCCTCTCTAAGACATCCCTTTTATAGCCAATCATGTTACACACCTAATGCCAGTTAACGTAATTACTTGCTAACTGTTCTTTCAGCTGATTCTCTTATATATTAATTGCTTTTTCAGCCCTTTTTTTGCCTGTGTCCCAACTTTTTTGAGACCTGTTGCAGCCAGAAAATCTGAAATAAGCTCATTTTGTGGATAATAATGCAAAATGTCTCAGTTTTAACATTTGAAATGTTATCTACGTTCTATTGTAAACAACATATTGGCTCGTGATCTGAAAGTCATTGCATTTTGATTTTATTCACAATTTACACTTTGTCCCAACTATTTTGGAACTGGGGTTGTAAAATAATCTAGAATTAACACACCCAATTAAGGTATGCCATCTTGAACCAACAGCTATTTTCACATTATGGATGAACCTGAAGTAAACATACAGTCTAACTGATGTTTATTGCTGCATAATGACAATTACAGCAACAGCCTCAAAAAAAAAAAATGAGAATGAAAATTGGTAGTGCATAGTTATACACAAGGGTTAAAGTGGGCTGGAACGGTCCGGAGCTGCGTTCCACCACCTTAGTTTGAATGGGCTCTATGCACGCATCACTTCCGTGTTTGAGTTAAGGCCGCTCCTCAACTTCCGGTCCGTGAGATTGAAAGCAGAAGAATGGCAGAGTTGTCGCTGTGCAAGGACATTTCCATGCTCTTTTATACGCTTCTGTCAACACGATGATCTGAGTTGTACTAATTACTCACTCTGTGTTAAGAGTCATTCATGCGCTGTGATGTTTCGCGTTGACTGCGTTTCGTAGCAAACAAATGTTCAGGCTCTCCCAACACACATTTGTATGAGCCTGAGGGACTGTCACAATACGTGACGTTCATCTGCGCTTGCTCTCCAACATTCGTTCATCATCAGGGAGAACTGGACAGGCACCCTCGCATCCCTGCTCTGCTCTCTTTTGGAGTAGGTTCAATGCCTAACTTTCGTCCAGCTCTATCACAGCAGCAGGTACATAATGCGAATGGAGAGACTGTTAGATCTAATCTATTCATTACAACATAGGTTATCCCAGTTGGATAATCGACCGTCTCTCGAATGCAAGAACTCCGGTTTGCGTCCAAGCTGAAAACACTGCATCATATTCTTTCGCTAAATGGATGTAGCTAGCGCAGTCATGTTGAGAATTTATTTGATTCCTGCGCTCCTGGTGTAAGTCGAGTGTGTGTGAATGCTACGCTGGTGTCACAGTGTGACATTGACTACACGAAACAGAACGTTGGTTACGTATTGTAACCCCAGATTCGCAGCTCCATCATCTTCAGCAAATGGAAAAGCTGTTTGTTTGGGAGCCAAACTCAAATGTGATATACAGTGGATCACGTCTGTCGTCTAGAAATGTCGGCTGCAGGCTCTGGTGTGATTCGTATTGGTGAAATTGTAATGTGGTATCTTAACCATCCACCTGTCTTTGGGAAACATGAGGAAACTAAGGAAATATTTAAACTTAGACGAAGCTGTACATTGCGGCACACAGCAGTAGTGTCCTGAAGTGCTGCCCTCGTGTCTTTGAAAAGACAGTTTCGCTCGTTTTGAGGTCATGACATAAACATTGATACACAAATCGGAATAAAATACACAAAGAGACTAAATAAAATGTTTTGAAAATTAATTTGTTTAGGCCGTTTTAGGCGACAATGACTAGCATTCCTATACTCACATAGGATTCAACGCTTGGCGGAAGTTACCAAGCGGTCTAATACTTGACCGGAAAATACGTCATGAGCTGCCATGCATAGAGCCCATTGAAATATTTGTAGCACCGCGGACTACAGATCATTTTCGCATGCTGCTTTCAATTACAGCCTGCCCTGCCACTCTCTCAAAAGCACCAAGATGCTCAACAAATCAAAGCGCAACATCAGTCTCTGCTAGCCCCACCTTCACTAAAACGCAGCTCTGTATCGTATGCTCATTTGAGTGAGTGCATCGGTCACGTACCAGCCTGCGAGGAATTGTCAATGTTTGAAACGGCGTTTTTCACCAAAGTAAGTGGATTAAGTTAAGTTGAAGTCGATGGTGAAGTTTTGTAGTATTCAACAATTCAAACCGGCCAGCTAAAAGAATTTAAATTTAAAAAGGGTTAACATTAGCTGCTTTAGGCTATGTGCAAGATGTTAACCAGGCTGCTTACCAGCTAGCTAGTGCATTAATAATATTAGCGAATCAGTCAAAGTTTGACAAAGGCTGAATTGCACCGATAGTTATGCGAGCAATGTTGGTTTGTGTTTCTGGCTCAGCAGTAAAGTTACTTGTGCATATCTTTCTTTCTTTCCACCTGTCAAATCCCACTTTAACCACTGGTTATACATACAATCCATCTAGAGTTACAGTGTGCTTTTTATTGCTATAATAGATAAAAAGAACATGATGAGGCCACAGCTCTGGTCTATTGTTTCATAATTATTTTGTGTCTTGCTGTAAGTCTATTTTCCATTTGATAAGCAAAGATATGCAAATGTCTGGTCATGTATTTTCTTAATATACAGTATGTACTATAGATGAAGTAATAGTGTCAATTTAGTATTTCAAGAATAATTTTAAATTCACTGATATTCCACCTGTACACAACATTACTCACACCACTTTTGTATGGTGACATTTACAGGAAAAAGTGTGGCTTCAGCAATGCTGAAGCTGCCAGACATTGTTGACCTATGCACATGTTAATCTTCTTTAAGTGCCATATTATAATGCTATTTGCCAGAGCTGGCCCATATGTTAAAATGTTAAATAAATAAATAAATAAATAAGTGCATTTGATTAGTTTTTTCAATTATCTTCACAATGTCTGGCAAAGGAGATGTTGAAATAGTCCAAAGGGATGCAACATACATACATACAAGACAATGATTCACAATTTATGTGCAGGCTTTTCAACAGTCCTTTTCATTCTCAGATTATTTGCGCAGGCAGGCAGCTTTTTGTGAGGCAGAATGTACCAGGGACTTATGTGTAGTAAACCCCCAACAGAGAGTCTTGGTCCTTGAGAACTCAGCAGCTATGGAACTAACAAGGAAGTCAGCCGCTCTCTTGCTAATTGGAATGCTCTTGGTCGGTGACTCACTGAGATTTTTCACTCTCCCCTGACTCCACTTCTGGATCAAAACGATACACAGAAAAACACGACAGCAATAATCAGAAAGGAAGTGGGATTGAGTATCCGAGTGGTAAAAATGTACCTCAGTGTCACTCATAGTTCCTCTGGAGAAATAGAAATAACAAGTGAGCTTTATTGTCATTGTTTAAATCTCTTAAAGGCAAGAAAATAATTCTGGAAGTAATGTTTTAGTATAATATGAATGAGATGTAAATGTGAGTGGCAATTCTTCGTATTTTTAATCTCTTCATATGCAGTTTTGAAGACGAATAAATGATACAATACGGACAATACGGTCTAAAGTAATCATGCAAAACCAAATTAGCACCACATGTATAGAGGTCCATGTTTTTTGTCCAGGCAGCTGGAGTGAGAAGCCAAAGGAGCTAAATTAATAATACAACTTATTTTAAACCAAAGGGGAGGCACGTGTATATGGTTTATAAACTTATTAAATACATTGATTGACAATTATTAACTCTCAAAATGAAGTCTTTGCATATATCTACAAAGATTAAATCATTTAAATGCAGCATCCCTACAGCGTAAAAATCAGCTGAACAGTATGATCTTCCTCCGAGCCATCACACTCCCCCCCCCCTTCATTATTTTACATGATTGCCAGTTTTGTGCATGCATCTCCTGGAGTGTGACATTTTTAGTAAGAGCTCAAACACAACGTAATGGCAGGAATGCAAGTACATGCAACAATGATATCAAGCAGCCATGGCGTAGCCAGGCTAACTGTAGACTGACCATGACCCTGTTTCATTTTTTAAGATGAGCACTGTTGCAGAGGCAACAAAGCTGTTGATGAGCAATACCATTAGTGTTACTGCTGCCAGCATGGTAGGCTTAGCACTGACCTTGATTAAACTGGATTTGCATCATAGCTATGATACCTACACACCTTTGGTGGCTGGTGAACTGGCGATAGGGGAGGCTCAAAACAATCCCTTAAAATTAAAGATTCGTCACGACCTGTTTTCAATCATTCGTTTAAATTTCCATTACAGAAACTCTGAAAAGTCTCAACGTTATCTGGTGTGGCCAGTTTTCATTTATAACGCATACCTGTCAACTTTCACGCATTCGGTGTGAGTTTAAGTGGCATATTTACGTTCCTCTGCTGTAGTCAGCAATTATTCAATCAACGCATATGTAAGAGATTCTGGCACGGAATTGAAGTCCTTGTGCACTGGAGGGGTTGGAAGTCATGGAATTGCATAAAGACATTTCAAATGATCCTATTTCATTTAAACGATCATGAAACACATGCATTGTTTCCAAGAATAAAGAAAAGCGTGAGAAGTTCGGAGTTGTAATCGGTATGCATTATGAGTGAAAACTGGCCACATCTGATAATGTTGAGAGTTATCGGAGTTTCTGCAATGGTAGTTTAAATGAATGATTGAAAACAGGTAGTGACCAATCCTTTATTTTAAGGGATTGTTTTGAGCCTCTCCTATCGCCAGTTCACCAGCCGCAACTGCTACACACAGATTTTCTTTGTTTTTTCTCTAGCAAGTTTTTCCTCTTGTTCGTACGGTGGCCCCACCTCATGTCCGACCCTGTTTTGCATGAGCTAAGCCCTGGGAAAAGGAGTTCCCTTTTCCTCACTCAAAGTCACACACCATACTATTAAGTTCCCTACAACTCACCCTTGCTTCACATAGTGCTCATACTCCAACCCCCTCATAGGCCTGTCCCCACTCTGCCACCCTAAGGGGTCGATACATTCCAAGAAAAGGTGGTCCACTCATGCACACACACACTTACACCACCAGAAACGGAAGGTTGGGACGCGACTCTGTCCATGCCACAAAATGACGGGCCTGTTCTGCGCCACAAAATAAAAAGAATAACTAAACCAAAAGGAACCCAGGTGGGGACTGCTTATCCGTCAACTCTTTGTAACTGCTCTGGCCTGATGTCATTATCCCTTGGGAAAAGAGCCATGCTGGGGAAGGGGAGAATTTTCAACACCAGTGACCATACTGTGGACCAGGCAGAACTGGTGACCCTCATGCTTCACTGCATTTGTGGGTGTACGTCTCTCTCGCTGCTGGGGCTTTAACCCGACTTGGCTCTTGGCTCCACTGCAGCTGCCACCAACTCTTACTTTCTGTTGCTGCAGCCATCACCAATATTCAGATTCATTGCCTGGTCCATTGATAACCAGGCGTGATGCAATGTAGCTTGAGGCTAAGCTGGTGCTATTATAAATTGTGTTCTTATAGTCCTGGTGGTGAGCAGGCAGGCACTCTGACCACCGGCTATATTCTTCCTCCCAAAGAGACCTGAGTTGAGACAATAGAGTGTGGTTATGTCATGGTTTGTGAGGTGTGCGTGTTGTTTGGACTTTTCTTTGCGGCTCTCATCCCGGGGCGATATCGAATTCCTGGGCCATTGAATTCTTTACCCAGCTGGTTGGTTGAGCTGGGGCGGCGCTTTCCCAGAATCTATATAAGCAGGAAGTCCAGCACGCCTCCTTCGCTAGAGTGTCTGTGTTTAGCTTCTCACTATAGCCGAAGATATCTGTAGTCAGGTTTTGTATGACTTTCTATCTTCTAATTATTGGAGTTTCTTCTCCCTTTTTTTTTCTATCTCGCTTTGCTTCCGTAGTTCGGACTATTATATGTCCTTTGGAAGGGCGAGTACTTGCGTTTGGTCTATATTATTCTCTGTGTTTGTACTGTGTTCGTGCTACTCTCTTTCTCTCTGTCATTGCATTTGGCCTCCGTATACTACCGGCCATTACTGTCATGGTTATGGTTTTTTGTCATGTTTATGTTCATGTTTATGTTCAAGTTCAGTGTTCATGATTTTGTCTTTTATTTATTATTTTTGGTTATTGTAATTCTCAGGTTTTAGTTCATTCCATTTCTCAGCTCCAATGAACTTGTCTCCCCTGTCTTGTGATCTAGTTGGTTCAGTCCGTCTTCCCAGTCTGTGTGCTCACATGCTTCGGGTGATTTAATATATTCCTTCAATTCTCGTTTACTTCCTTCGCCTTACTGTTCTGATTACTAACAAGACTAACATTTGTATTTTGTATCATAGTCTACTAACACAACTAATCCATGTATATATATTACTAACTTACTAACGAGCACTCTAGTTAGATCTGTAAAGTTTGCACCGCTACTAATTAATACTAATTCCCTCTCAGCAATAGTCGCCTCTGTTCTAGTCTCCCCCTCTTGCTCAGCTTTACCTGTCTCCCTTAGAACTGCTTTCTGTTTAGATCTCTTGCACGTGCTTAATTACTTTCCTGCACTCATTATCTCATGTGATTCTCCCTTGTGCACTTAGAACTGACCGGAGCTGTTTAAATGTCATAGGCTGTTTGTGTGTGTGTGTGTGAGTAGTGTTTGTGTGTAATTGTGTGTGTGTGTCCCCATAGCATGTGACTTCATTAAAGGCATAGTGTTGATCAATTTTTTTTGGATGTTGCCATCTTTTCCTTCGACTGGTTTGTCCGGTTAGCCCCTTGTGTTGTTTTGTCTTTTTGGATTTTGACCCATTTTTGTCACCATGATCTCTGTGTTTGGATGTTAAACTTGGCTTTGTTTGAATAAGGCCTACTGATCTTTTCATCTGTTTTTTCTGGTTCTGATAGTCAACTGTGTGTGTGTGTGTGTGTGTGTGTGTGTGGTCCATTAAAAAATTTCCATCTCTTGCGTGTGGTTCCTGACCTAAACCAAGGGAGACTTTCAAACATAGAGGTCATAAAACATTACCACCAAGGGACACTCAAACATTACACCACCGATCTCCACAAAGCGATCACCACTGTGTCCACTGACTAGTATCGCATCAGCACCACCCAGCCATACCTAGAAAGCAAGTCAGTAGTGACCAGCACGCTTTGGTTTTCATCACCTGGGCACCTCAGCAAAAGGTGGTCCATAGCCACCACTTCCAGTGGGTAGGGGATAGAGAGGAAAACCAGAGGGACCTGTACTTCTGGCCCAGCTTTGGCCAACACATACCACCTGCATTTAGCGGTCTACTCTCGGACATCGTTCCCCAACCCCGGCAAGAAGGCAACCCAAAAAAGCTTCCACATTGTTAGTACCCAAGTTGTCCAAGGCCTGTTATCACTGCTGCTGCCAGATGCTGTGTGCCACCTTCTAATACACCAGAATATGCCACAGCAACCCATCCTCTACACGGTATTCCAATCTGAGGTACAGGATACAGCTTTCTACCATCAATCTCTCCCTCTCCCTTCACTGTCTTCCGCTGATGTGGCAAACCTCTGCCCCTCCAGCTGAGGGGGCTCCACCTGCTGCACTTGCTCAGCCACAGTCTGCAAATGGTTGCCGTCCTGCAGAACCAAGCAGTTCCACATGTTCTCGACAGCCAGCTTGCCGAACACCTGACCCACTTCCACAACCCCTGAGCCCCCAGGCAGCCAGCGAGTTGGCATTTGCACTGCGGACCCCTGGCTTGATTTCCTAGTCAAAGCTGGCCAGCTGATCCACATACTACTGCTTTGCCGCCCACAGCTATGTCATGGTCAAATGAATAAGGGGGTTGTAATGGATAGAGGCTGTGACTTCTGCTCCCAAAAGATAATCCTTGAATTTTTCCATCCCAGTCCATTTCAGGGCCAGCACCTCCAGCTTGAAGGTGCAGTAGTTTTGGTTGTTCCATTCAGCAGGTTGCTCCTGCTGGCAAAGGTGATCACCCTCCCTCTCCAGCCCTGCACCTGGAAGAGGATGGCCTATAGCTACTCCTTGCTTGCAAAGGAAGAGTAAAGTCTGAGCATAGGCATAGAGGGCAGAGACGTACTGACGCTTTGCCGCCCCCCACCATATGCTCCCTCTGGAAGAAGTGGCATTGCTTGGGCCGGAGCTTCAGCCCATACTGATTCAACTGCTCACACACCACCTACAGGGGTGACGGTCTGAAAAATCATGGGAAAAGACCACATTATCACCTAGATATATTAAGATAGGATCATTTACCAGGTCCCCCCAAGACACCTGCATCAATCCCTGAATGGTGAAGGACCATTGCAAAAGTTGAACGTGTATTAGTAGGCCCACCACCTCCTGCTAATACCTTCTTGCTAGATTGAAGATTGACAACCACTCAGCTCCATCCTAATTAATGATTCCTCATTCCAGGGGAGCAGGTGGGCATGCTTATGGGTGACTTTGTTCAGGCAGTGGTATTCCTTGCAGAACTGCCATCCTTTCACCAGACCAGGACCATGGGGCTGCCCAGGGACTACAACTTTTGGCGATCACTCCATTCTCCGGCATACTGCAGCTCTGGTTCCTGGGCCTTCCGACTTGTGTCCTGAAAGTTGCTGGGTTGCATTTTACGTGGTGTTGCAGCGCTTGTTTCACAGGTCGCTCCGAAGGCTCAGGAGGAACCGGTCCTGCTGGATCTCATCATACACCCTCTCATCGCTTAGTCCCTGAGTCCACCACCTCACATGCAGCTCTCATGGCCATAAGAGGTCCATCCTCAGGAACTCCTCCAAGCCCTGGTGGCAATGGAAACAGTGAGAGTGCACAGCAGCCAAGACAACCAGACAGACAGGTGTCCAAACAATTCCTCCAACAGGGTTCACACCAGGGCCATCATTTTCCGCTACTCAGCCAACACCAGCAGCAACTCTGGCTGGGCACGCCCATCCAGATCTCCACGATGAAATCCATCTGCTGTTCTTCTACAAGACTCTAAACTCAGAGCAGAGCCTGCATCTGCAACTTGGATTCCCACAGTGAGCACATAAACCAGGATTTGGTCATTCCACCCACACTTCTCAGCAGGAGCCCATGCCCAGCCCCCTCCAGACACTCCATGGTTTTTCTGCACCATAAAATGGTGGATCCTGACAGCTACATCAGAAATCAGAGGTACTGGGAGCCACATATGCTTCCCCTGCCATCCGCCACCATTAATAAATAAGTCATGGGGATAAAGGAAAACAGAAACTTATTATTTCAAAATAAAACAATTCATAGACTGGTGGCCACCCCACCCTGCTTGTACATTAGCCCCCCCAACAGTCTGACCCCATACCATGTGAGCCAAGCACAGGGAGAGGGATTCCCACCACTGTACTCAAAGTCACGTACAACACTAGTGAGTTCTCTGTGCCCTATATTCAATCAATGCAGTGCTTCTGCTCGTGTGGTACTATGAAAAATTACTTGCCCCCTTCCAAATTTCTTGTGTTTTTGCAAATTTGTCACAATTAAATGTTTCGGATCATATTCAAAAAGATGCTGTAGCATAACCTTAAACAGGCAGCTCATGCTCAGAAAAATGAGGCTGAATTAAAATAATTCTGCAAAGGAGAGTCGGCCAAAATTCCTCCTTCCAGCAATGTAAAAGACTCATTGCCAGTTAACATTTGACTGCAGTTGTGGCCATTAAGGGTGGTGCTACCAGTTATCAGGTTTTGGGGCAAATTAGTTTTTGACATGGATGATATAGGTTTTGAATAACTCTTTACGTTCAACAATGATCATTTAAAATATGTGCTTTGTTCACTCACTGTATATTAAAATCAATTTGATTATCTGAATTAAACATAGAAAAAACAGAAGAAATTGAGAAGGGGCGACTACTTCTTTCACAGCACTGCACCCCCTCCCAGGCCAGTCTACAAAGCACAGACCCATCCCTTCAATGACCCTATGGGGTCAATACACTCTAGGACGGGGAGGTCCATACTCGCACACCACGCCAACCAAAACAAGGGATGGGACGCAACTCGGCCCGTGCCACAACATGCCTGGCTTCTTCCGTGCTCCTCTCCCAACTCTCTGGAACTGCTGTGGCCAGATATTGTGATCCCTTTCAGTAACTGGATCCATCAGATGAGGAAATGGGGCCATACTGGAGAACAGGGGAAGGCATAATGCCAGTTACCCCCCTGCAGACCAGACAAGACAAGTCGCAAGTGCACTTTACTGTGTTAGAGAGTGTACATCTGTTATGTATGAGTGTTTTATGTACAGCACTGTATATCATTTGTAAATGGAGATTTGTCACATACTATTTGTGCTGCCTTACTGGTCAGCTATTTGTTTATTTTGTTCATTGTTTAGCACCCTCTGGTGGTATGTCTGTAGAAAAACATGATCTGATGCAATACCATTTGTTTGTGATGAAATAGACCAGTGCTTTCTAGAAGTTTCTGGCTTCTGCTTGCCTGGAGGGGGCCGGATCACCCAGGACTCCTGTAGATCTTTCCAGAATAATCCTAGTCTTTATAAATGCTGTGATTTTGCTCAGTTGAGAGAGGTTTTTTTGTTTTGGCATCAGAGTTACATAGTGGCATTAGAATGTTATTATAAGATTGCACAGTGGATTATTTGTAGAAATATTTGGACCTAATCAGTAAAGAATAAATTTGTTTAAGTTGTCATTGCTGGTTTTCTTTGTTGTGATTTTTAAGTCATAACAATGTCCCTCACTCTGCACTCCCCTGCTCTCCTCCTGCCCAGCTCAGGGCTCATGGCTCCAACGCAGCCGCCTCCTCCTCTCACTTGCTGTTGCAGCAGCTTCCGCCTCCACCCTCACTTTCCTCGGGCACAGTCCTCACCCCCACACGCTCGCACCACACATGAGAAGGAACCGAAAAAGAAAAAAACAAAATCAACAAAACCAAACCTAAATCCATGAGTGTAAACTAAACCCGACTTGTCATATGTCAACGCTACCTGACCAAGCATCAATATACAACAAAAAAGGAGTCTTCGGGTGTCCTTATTTGACGTTAAGGGTTAGGGTTTGGGTTGAGGGTTGGGGGTTAGGGAGTGGGTTTCGTTTCAAGCTCGCGTCAAATAAGGACACCAAAAGCCTCCTTTTTCGTTGTATATCAATGCTTGGTCAGGTAGTGTCACTACGTAGCGAATCGGGGTGAGACCGGGGCCGCAATTTGGCCTGAAAATTTTCTTACAAATATACACTGCGGTGTTGCTGTTACATGAGAATCAAAGACTAATGCTGCTGGCATGCACAACTACAGGCAGAGATGGCTACAGTCCAGAAATACTCAGTGAAAGCATTTAGCACTGGAGAGCATGTGGTCTGTGACTTTGCCAGAAACTCATATAAAATCTTGTTACCTGTGAATGATGATGTCCTTACCTAATTCTCTTGCCCATGATTGTGACCTCAGGCTTTCAGGCAAAACCATGGATTGCATTCCCTCCATTGTCGGTTTCTGATTCTGTTTGAGTCTTTTTTTGTTGGTTTCTGTTAATATTATGCATTTTGAAGGTTTTTTTTTTTTTGTTCTGTATAGTTTAGTGTTCCTTTCTTCCTTTCTCTTGTGTTTATTCCTCTCTCCTTCACTCCTCGCTCTGTGCCTGATTGCTCCTCAGTTCCATATTTGTGACCAAGCCCTTTTCCTGCTTCTCTGCCTGCTCGCCTGCAATGCGTTCCCTTAAATGGTTCCTGGTGTTTTGTCTTTATTTTGTACATATTTGAATTTGTACAGTTTTAATTGTTTCATTTTGGTATCCTTTTTTCTGTGCTTTTAGTTTCCCGTCTGCCTCCTGTGTATTGTTTCTTCTTGCATCCTGTCTCCCCATTCATTTATTTCACCTTGTCATTCTATTATGAGCTCATTCTGTGTCCTGCCTCCTTCATGTGTCTCACTCCTCCTCGCCTGTTTCGCATTTTCCCTGTTTAATTCAGTTCTGTCCTTGTGATTGGTTTGTGCAGTTTTGTCTGATGTTATACACGTAAGGTATAATCAACTTGTAGGTGTACATCACACGGTTTTAAGGCACGACACGGAAGCAAATAACCACCCGACGCGTGCTTCCGCGAAGTGCCTTGAAACCGTGTTCAGTCAGGTCACTTACGTCAGATTTAACAATTTATTGCAGGACGACCTGCATTTTAGTTTGGCGGTGACTCTGCTCAAGTGATGCTCTGGAACAATCTGAGCAAGCATGACACAGACAGTCCCTGAGATCACAACCCCCCCGGCAGAGCCTGAGATCATTTTAAATCTTGTAAAGTTTAAGTTATTGAACATGATATGAACAAGTGCTGCTTAAGATGAACAATGAAGTTATAATGGAGGAGGCTGGGAAGGAGGAGGGAGATGAGAAACACATTTCTTAGTTACTCAATTATGAGTGGTGTGGAGGGCAGGGTGCCAGAGAAATGAAGGAACACTGCCTTAGTTATAAAAGCTCACCAATTAGGTGGGAGGAGTTCAAGTTAAGAATGATTGGACAGAAACAGGCTTGTGACCAGCCTGACTACCGTGCCTGACTGAACTAATGCCTAAAGCTCCACTGATGCACACCTACGAGTTGATTATCCCGCTTGTACCATGGTCATTTGCTAGTAATATCAAATCAAAGCATTAAGAAATTTTTGGTAAAAGTTTTGCACTTAAAATCTAAAGTTTATGAAGCAAGTCTTGTTGGACTTGTTGGAATAATTCCTGTTGGAATAATTCTAGTCCCTTTTTAAAACCACGTCAGTTAGCCACAGTTGGACAGGGTGAGAAGAGCGATGGTCATTTTTTTAAAATTTCAAATACAGAATAGCAGATAACAATTGACAGTTTGACAGTTTTACAGCGACGCTGTCTAACGTTGCTATGGTTACAGGTTGGCTAGCGGATGAATTTCGAACGGTGAAACTACCATAGCTGAACTGCCTGTGCGTTCCACGGTTTTAATGCATACCTGCCAGCCAATCAGAAAAGAGTATTCACCTAGACCATGGTATAATTGCATCTACCTGTCACCTGTGAGTGTTCCCATGTTGTTCAGGGTATGGTTTCTTTCTAATAAATGTTGTTACAAATATTTTCATTGGCATCTGCACTTGGTTCCTCTTCTGAGTCCCTGTGTCATCCACTCCCGCTAAAACACCAATGTCTGGAGGTCTAGTGTGCTATGAACTGCAATAGCTAGTTTTCATCCCAGCTTCATAAAGCTTGACCACTCATAGACATTTTATTGTCATAAATCATACTTTTTAGTCCTCCAACCTCACGTACTGTATATTTTCAAGTAAACAGATAACTGAAGATGTCAGTAACAGTTGTTCTCTCTTTTCACCCTAAAATACATAAAAGTCAAAAAGGGCATAAACTACAGAAATGAAATTATCTGAAATAAAATATCAGAAGACAAGATATTCCCATGATCACAAAAAACAACTTCCAGGGGTGACCGTTGCCTAGTTTTCCCCAAATCTTTCTCTCTTGTTACGGTAACAGGGAGAATAGAGGAAATGTTTGGTAGAGGAGGTAGTGGTGTCTCCTAAAGTATTCTGGGTGGGAGTTCTCCCTGAAAAAAACACTGTGCATGGGGAAATTAAGACATTCTTATTTGAACTCATTGCAAATGGCAAAAGGATAATGCAAATTTCAAACCTTTATTTTAGATTTCTGATCTGCTGGAGATTTTAGCCAGCTTTTCCATATCAGAAGCAGGTCACAAAATATGAGAAATGCCCAGGCTTTGCAGGAGATGTGTAATGTCTGATTGAAGCACTATGAGATATCACTTTTATCTGGAGAGGTGCAGTCTCAGCTGAAGTGCACATTGGATGGCATAAGCTCTGACTAATAATTACTGACCACTTAGCCTCTTATGGTTCTAAAATATGCCCTTGTGCAAAACTAGCACAGGCGGCAGTAAAAATGAAGCAATTCATATAAATCCAGTTGATGTCTTCCTCAGATGGGATCATCGGCAGATTGCATCAGTAGTGCCACCTACAGTATGGATGTGTACTGGAAGTGTGTGCCAAAAGACGAATCAGTCCCATTCACTGATTTGTGCGACCAAACGTGGAGCAACAAATGTTAAGCAAGGAGAAATCAGAGTATGTTGAGGAGCAGCATAACAGCGTGAAGTTATTTTGCATGAATGGAGAAAGTAGATTTGTGCTCCATTAGTAGCTAAATGCAAGTCATGTTGCACAAAGCTCAGGATTGATGGCTGAGTCCTGTATGTGCACACCTGCACATCTCTGTCACGTGGTTTCCAGTAAGCGACTGTGAATTCTCTGTGAAAAAGGCAGCTGCATTTTGCAGCTGTCTGAGCCTGCAGGCCTGGGTGCTTCTTTCTGTTATTCTGTATTTACTGGCAAGCAGAGAAACCCATGCTGAACCCAAGTTCAAACCCAATTCATGGTCTCTGCATCTAATATGATGGAGACTTTCCCAACTGCATTTGTTTCAGACAAATTTGTACTCATATTTAGCTTGCTGAAATCAATATATACAATACACTCAAAAAGCATAGTTAACAAGTGCTTTGGTGAATAAAAAATAACTATTGTATTAGTTTTCATAAAAACACTAAACTGCTTCCAAACATAGATAATCCCCATAGTTGAAGATAAAATATCTCTTCATTAAGTGAATATGAAAGAATTGCTCCCAGAAAAAAATAAGCTGTTAATCTTGTCTTGTTCTGCTATATTTGCACACAAATACTGTAGCGTCTGCTACAACCCTGTGTGAAGGCATTATATATCATATTATTATGGTTTTCTCCAACAAATTTGCCATCAATAGCCATGCAGGCCAATGCACCCAATCCTTCCCAGATACATCTTTAGAATTTAAATATGTTAACCCAATACAACAATCACAACTGGCAGAAAATGCATCACCCAGGACACCTTCAGTTTTGTTTATATTTTGTGATCTTTGATGAATTCACTTCACTGATATATTCATGCTTCGGCAAGATTATCACATGCGGAACCATCGACAACAGCAGCAGTAGAACAATTGCATTTCAGGTAGGAAATAAAAAGGGGGCAGGTGAGAGAGGTAGCAAGAGAGACAGAGCAAAACAAAAACACAGCCTGCTAAGTGCTCACTTTCCACTGTGACCCGTCCTCCTGTATCTCATCACTCTCTCCCAGATCATGCCCTCAAGCTCAGTCAAATGACATCTCTGTGGACTATACTGAGGCCTGAGTGCTTTTGGCTACTTTTATGTTGTCTGTCTAGATAGCGTATTTCAGTCTTGGGACCTGTAGGACCCAGCACCAGGCTCACACAGGTGAGCTGAACAGATGCTTTCTCTTCCAGTAAAACTCATCGAAACAGTATCAGAGGTGCACTGGAGTGAAGCGAAGGAAAAATGATGTGACGGCACAATTCTTCATTTATATTTCTGCAGGTTTTAGTCACTTGTTTTGGCGATAACTGATGCTTCGACAGCTGACTTGACAGCTCAAAAAGCTTCATTTTATGAGTTAATCATGCTGAAGCATCATAACAGTTGAGCTCAAACTCTAGACAAGATGTATGTCTTTTGACCATCACTTCAGTTTCGTGGAATATTGCAATACCTAAAAAGTCTTTATGATGACGCAGCTTCTTAAAACATAATGCTTGATACAAATAGATGGCGACTGAAGAATGATCATGTAATATGAAGAACCCCAATTACCAGTTGGGACAGTATGGAAAATATAAATAAAAAAGAAAGCAGTGATTTGTATGTCATCTTTAATCTGTATTAAATTGAAAAAAGTAAACAACAAGATATTTCATGTTTACCTGGTCAACTTTTATTTATTTTAAATACATACTCATTCTGAATTTGATGCCTGCAATACATTACAAAAAAGTTTGGTCAGGAGAAAAATAAGACTCATAATTTCCTGAAGTGCCAAAAAAGCAGGTTTACTGGGGTTGAGCAGGAGACACTATCATACTTTGATATAAAAGGAGCATCCAGGATAGGCTCAGTAGTTTACAATCAGAGAGTGGTCAAGCCTCGCTGTGTTGTGAAAAACTGTGACTTAATCGTTAAAAATTCCAACAACAAAGCAAAAACAATTGGTGCCAAGCACAAATGTTTGAAAAGATTTTCTATTTTTCTGTGACCTTGACTCAGTTTGGTACAAAATCTAATCAGGTGATTGTTGGAACTTTGCACACCTTTCCTGCAGATTTCGTGTAAGTTAATGAAGCGGTTTCTTCAGGATTTAATGAAGTCTACAAATAAAGGGTTAATTTGCAGCTCCACAGAACACGCATCTTTATGAAACCACATCCCATCCTTTTCCTATCGTGGTCTCAGGGGCTTTTGAAAATAACCACCTTTTGCATTTCTCTCCCTGAGACTTTCACTCTCTCTCTCCCTCTTGCATGCGTGCACATGCTCACTCACACACACACACGGAGTAAAAGAGTATGAGCATACATGCACCTATTGCCCATAACATTATTATCACCTGATATTGTGTTGGTCCCCCTTTTTCTGCCAAAACAGTCCCACCCATCAAGGCATGGACTCCACTGGACTCCTGAAGGAGTGCTGTGGTGTCTGGCACCAAGTCATTAGCAGCAGAACCTTTAAGTCCTGTAAGCTGTGAGGTGGGTGCCCCATGGATCAGACTTGTTTGTCTAGCATATCCCACAGATGCTCAACTGGATTGATATCTGGGGAATTTGGAGGTGAAGTAAACACCTTGAACTCAATGTTGTGTTCCTCAAACCATTCCTGAACCATTTTTGCACTGTGGCGGGGCCCATTATCCTGCTGTAAGAGGCCACTGCCATTAGGGAATACCATTCCCATGAAGGGGTGTACTTGGCCTGCAAAAGTGTTTACGTAGGTGGTATGTGTCAAAGTAACTTCCATGGGAATGGCAGGACCCAAGGTTTCTCAGCAGAACATTGCCCAAAGCATCACACTGCCTATACTGGCTTGCCCTCTTCCCATAGTGCGTCCTCACGCTACGTCTTCCCCAGGTAGGCAACGCTCATGTACCCAGCCATCCACATGATATAAAACTAAACGTAACTCATCAGACCAGGTCATCTTCTTCGATTCCTTCGTAATCCACTTCTGATGCTCATGCGCCCATTGTTGGCACTTTCGGCGGGTGGACAGGGGTCAGCACAGGCACCCTGACTGGTCTGTGGCTACACAACCCCAATTGCAGTAAACTGCGATGTGTGGTGTGTTCTGATACATTCTATCATTCTAACTTTTTCGGCTGTTTGAGCTACAGTAGCTCTTCTGTTGGATTGGACTACATGGGCCAGCCTTTGCTCCATGTGTGCTTGAGTGAACTTTGGCCGCCCATGACCCAGTCGCCGGTTCACCCGTTTTCCTTGCTTGGACCACTTTTGGTAGGTACTGACCACTGCAGACTCGGGAAGAGCCCACAACAGCTGTAGTTTTGGAGATGTTCTGACCAAGTCATCCAGCTATCACAATTTGACCCTGTAAAAGTTGCTCATCCTTACGCATGCCTCGAAATTACAAATGAATAACGAAACGTTGCAATGCCATTAGAGAACGACTCAAGAGGTTCCTTACAGTAGCTTCGTGGGATAATAGTAGTAAGGCATCCCCCTTAACTTGCCTACTTAAGTGGGGAACACGTCTCACTTAATAAGCAAATTCTTAGTGTAACAAAATGCCCCACAAGCTGTAGAAAACTACCCCTCCTGACGGGGGTCTATTTTTTCCTCACCAACATCACGCATGCGCAGAATATAGGGGTTGCTGCAGATCAGTCATGTAGTTTAATAAACTTTCTATCTGTACAGTGCATATTGGTAACAAAAACCTGATAATGTTAATTCTATGGCTGTTAAAAGAAAAAGTGTAACAACTAGACCCAGTCTCCCCTATAGCTGATTATTTTCAGTCATAATGGCAAATTTATTGTTCTCGACACCCTTAAAATCTTGCCATAAATCTTATCTTAGGGTGATATTTTTAATTACATTATGTAACTTTAGCTGACATAGAAAAAATCAGATAGGCATACAGAAAAACACAACCACGAGACCACGAAGACGACGGCGGGCAAAGGGTAACATAGGCCACATGCACGTTTTGCGTTTTCCAAATTCTGGTACCACGTCACCAGTCAAATGTAGGCCTACATTTCAGAAAAAGAAATGAGTGACGACAATATTTTATATAACTGATGCATAAAACAGAGAGAAGACTCCAGCTGTAACACTGATAATTTCTATCTACAAAATCTATCTCTGGCAGGAGTCCCCAAACTCAGTCCTGGGGCCTCCCTGTAGATGCTGGTTTTTGTCCCAACCATAATTGCCATCATAGGACTTTAACAAGCAGTTAATTTGTCCAAATTGGGTGCATTTTGTGTCTAAATATGTTATTTGCTGTTTTACGCCAAATTTTAATAGAAATATCCATTTGTGCCATGAAGAATAAAAGACCGAATAAAAGACCCTTATTTATAAAGTTCTTTTTTTCTGTGTGGCAAGCAATTTCATGGAATAACATTTTTAAACAGATCAAATCAGGTACTGAGAAAATCAGTAACCTCCAAATTAGGTTGCTGAAGACAGGTGATAAGAATTCTTTCAAAATAATTTGCTTGCACTCAATCACAAAACATAACATAAAACAGGTTTGACTCTGTCATTTGCTTGTTTAGTAAATTGCTAGTTTTTGCAACCATGTGCCCACAGTTTCACCAATTAGGAACCCATTGATTTTTTTTCCCTTTGATTGGGTACATTTTTTTCCTCTTTTTATGCAGTTGTTACTCATATATTGCAATGTGGATGCAGAATTTATTCCTCACTGTTTGTATGCATATCTGTCAAAATACTGTTTGTCAAAAGAGGATAACTTGCTGCTCTGAACAAAAATGCACCTAATTAAGACAAATTAACAGCGTGCTAAAATCCTATGGTTGCAAACCAGGGTGGAGCAAAAACCAGCATACACAGGGAGGCCCCAGGACCAAATTTGGGAACCCCTGATCTACAGTAAATGACGGAAAACGGGGAGATGGCGTTAACCGCATAAACTGTCACATACATCAACAAAATCTGCAATAAAAAACTCAGAACAGTTGACTACAAACAGAAATTCTTGGATTGTGAACATTTTATAATGAACGGAGTTAAGTTTTATATGAATGGCGTTCAGTTTTAGATGAACGCATCAGGCCTTGGGCAGGCATCGGGAAATGAGCGCATCAGAAAATGAATGCATCAGAAAATGAATAGAAGGGTGTTCATTATCGAACGCAGTGATCAGGTTTGCAGCCTCGAATGCATCCAAAAATGAACAGGTGTCCGTTCAAAAATGAACGCGTTCACTGTTCAGAATATTGACAAGCTCCCTAAATACAAAATGCAGTTTTTAAATGATGATTTTATTTATTAAGGGAAAAAAGCTAACCAAGCCTATCTGGCCCTATGTGAAAAAGTAATTGCCCCCTAAACCTAATAACTGGTTGTGCCACCCTCGGCGACAACAACTGCAATCAAGCGTTTGCGGTAACTGGCAATGAGTCTTTCACATTGCTGTGGTGGAATTTTGGCCCACTCTTCTTTGCAGAATTGTTTTAATTCAGCCACATTGGAGGGTTTACGGCCTGTTTAAGGTCATGCCACAGCATCTCAATTGGATGTAAGTCCGGACGTTGACTAGGCTACTCCAAAACCTTCAGTTTGTTTTTTTAAGCCATTCAGAGGTAGACTTGCTGGTGTGTTTCGGATCATTGTCCTGCTGCATAACCCAAGTGTGCTTGAGCTTTAGGTCACGAACTGATGGTCGGACATTCTCCTTCAGGATTTTCTGGTATAGAGCAGATATCATAGTTCCATCAATTACGAAAAGTCGTCCAGGTCCTGAAGCAGCAAAGTAGCCCCAGATCATCACACTACCACCATCATGTTTAACTGTTGATATGATGTTCATTTTATGAAATGCTGTGTTAGTTTTATGCCAGATGTAACAAGACGTACACCGTCCAAAATGTTCAACTTTTGTCTCGTCAGTCCACAGAATATTTTCCCAAAAGTCTGGGGGATCATCAAGATGTTTTTTTGGCAAATGTGAGACAAGCCTTTGTGTTCTTTTTGGTCAGCAGTGGTTTTCGCCTTGGAACTCTCCAATGGATGCCATTTTTGCCCAGTCTCTTTCTAATTGTTGAATCACGAATACTGACTTCAACTGAGGCGAGTGAGGCCTGCAGTTTTTTAGATGTTGTTCTGGGTTCTTTTTTGACCTCCTGGATGAGTTGTCGATGCGCTCTTGGAGTAATTTTGGTTGGCCGACCACTGCTGGGAAGGTTCACCACTGTACCAAGTTTTCTCCATATGTGGATAATGGCTCTCACCGTGGTTCGCTGGAGTCCCAAAGCCCTAGAAATGGCTTTGTAACCCTTTCCAAACTGATAGATGTCAATGACTTTGCTTCTCATATGTTATTGAATTTCTTTAGATCGCGGCATGATGTGTTTCTTTTTAGATCTTTTAGCCTACTTCACTTTGTCAGACAGGCTCTATTTCAGTGATTTTTCGATTCAACAGCTCCAGCAGTAATCAGGCCTGGGTGTGGCTAGTGAAATTGAACTCAAAAAATGTGGTTAATCACAGTTAATTCTTGATTTAACAAGGGAGGAAATTACTTCCTCACATAGGGCCAGGTAGTTTTGTATAGCTTTTTCCGTTAAATAAACAAAATCATTTAAAAACTGCATTTTGTATTTTCTTGGGTTATCTTTGTCTAATATTAAAATTTGTTTGATGATCTGAAACATTTCAGTGCGACAACTATGCAAAAAAATAAGAAATCAGGAAGGGGGTAAATACTTTTTCACAGCACTGTATATTTTGTTTGTGTATGTGAATAATGACAAACTTATTAGACAATGAAAACCTCTGGCAATTTGTGACTCAAAAAGGATGCCCAATTTGGGACTCTCCTTCTGTTTCAAAAAGGTAATTTAGTCATTTTTAGCAATATTTATTCACATGTTCTGTAAGTTACAGAAAATACAATGGAGACAGCTTTCCCAAGGTCATTCCCCTCCAAGTGAAGCTGGGGTTAATAATGATTAATGATCACTGAAGTAAGGCGCTTGCATACATACATACAGTGCTTAACAAATTTATTAGACCACCTGTCATAAAAACGAGAAAACAAATATTTTAGAAATTTGTCAAAAACTTGTTTAAAAATAAAAATTATGCTGTTCTTTCTTTGGCAAATAACAAACTGAAACCACTAGATAGTCCTTATTCACACATAAAAACCAAAAAAAACTTTTAATTTTGTATGGCCTTGTTTGGCCTTGATAACAGCTTGTATTCTTGCATTCAACCACTAAAACTAATTCTTATGTTCAGGAATGCAAGTAAATAGCTGTTATTTGGCATCTTAATCAAAAAATAATAATGCGCCTAACTATTTTTTTCTGCTGTAAATTTCAAAATTCATGGATAACAACAATAATGATATTTTAGTATTAAAAATATCATTCTAATTAAAGAGCTTACTGGTGGGTTAACCATTACAGAAACAAAAAAATGATTTTGGTAATACATATTATTATTATCATTATTATTATTATTATTTCATTTTTACCCCTGAATTAGTGTTACGATAGTTGTCCATTCTTTTGCAAGAAAGGACTGTGTACTGACTGCACTTTGCGTGTAGTCGGACCATCCGATTACCTTAACTGCCATCTAGTGGTGGATATGTCATTCTTAAACCAATCATCTTTTTCCCTTCGACAGATTGAATGTAGACTTTTGAATAACTCTTAATTACATGAAACCTTATTAAATATACTCCCTTACATTGCTAACGATGTTCTTAGGTGACACACGCTGCAGTTAAGACTGGGTAACCGCAACAAGCAGCATAGACAACGGGCCATGTTCTTTAGCGTATACGTCACTACGCGAACGCAATACTGCTTCCGCTCTTAGAATAAAAGTTGTCAAAGGGCGGCCATCTTGTTTCCCGTTGCTGTTTAAATAAAATAAATAATAGGGTGAGCTGGACTTCACTGCGAAACCTTAAATCGGAACCGGTGAGTGTAAGTATTTGCTACCTTCTTGGTTACTATCTATCTGTTAAAACTTTGAGTTGTCGCTATCAAGAGATCTCAGCCCCACTTCAAGTAGCGTGACATTTTCGTCCAATTGTCAATTGTTTTGCAAGATGAACATAGGCGCCATTTCCCTCCCCGCTCTCTGAAGCGCTTATTGGTGGCCAGAATCACGGAATAGAGGTAGACGTGAAACTGTAACACTAAATCCGCCATATTGGCTCAAACTAATTTGTTGGATGTTAAACCATTGGTCATAGGGCTGAGCCTGAATGGCGTCAGTTTCAGAACGATGTGAACCCATGAAACCTTGATTGGTGGAATCTGGTCCGAGGTTTGATTGGTCTGAAGGACAGATCCAAACTAAGTCTTTATTGGTTAGAGCGCCTTTCCACAGTTTTTGCAAATGTTTTTAGGGAAACTTCCATATGATTATCATTATGCGTGTTGTTTAATCGTTTCAGTGCAACAAAACGGCTCGCCTGAAATAGCTGTCCGGCTGCTTTCCATGTCTCCGGCGCCTTTTCCATTGAACTATGACGATACAATGCTCACGCTAGCTATCAATTCTTTTTTCTCCAACAAACTAGCTAGGTGACGTTAGCTTGCCAACTACTCGCAAACGTTAACTCTTAACTAAGGTCATGCATTGTCCTGTTGTCTAGTTGAAGTTAATTACATAATGCTGGGCACCGTGATGTGGTCGTGCGTAACTGGCCTGTTATTTTCCTTAGTTGACATACGAGCAAGCAAGCGGTACTTATTACTATGAATGCAACATTTTATTTTACTGCTACCAGGCCGTAAATATTTATTGATCTGCTAACGTTTGACGAGTTGTCAGAGCGTTTTTGTCGTCTCGTTGTTGGCTTACTTGGCTAGCTAGCAAGCTAACATGTCCTCACGAACTTGCATCAAAGTATACTAGCTTGCTAATAGCTTGCCTAGTTGACGTGAGGTAATAGCCAAACTAGCTGACATTCAACCGACAAGAGAGCGCATGTGGTTTAGCACGATGGCATAGCACTACCGACGAGACCTCATTATTCTCCGCCACCTGAATATGCATCGATATCGCTTTGTCAGCTGTTAATTATGGCTAGCCAGTGAGTTGGCCGACTTTTAAACAGGAATGTCAAGGACGTAAGTCAAATGAAGAGAGTTGGCAACTAAAGTGTGACGTTAGTCTTTGTTGTTGACATTACACAAGCTGAGCCCATGCCCGCTACATTGTGGCACTGAACCTGCAACTGCGACATTATAGCTGAAAACCCTCTCTTCGCCCGCATATATAGTAAACAAACGTGCAGTGCGCGACGATAATGATGACACATTTGGGAATCCAATTGAAAAGCGCAATGTGCTTATTGAGCATATACGATGTAATTGGTTTTGGGATTTGGGCGCACGGCAAGAAAGAGCGTTAAGGACTGGTTTCATGCGACTACGATGTGAGCAAGATTAACACTGTTCATAAATGTTTATCCATGGGACTCATGACTGAGGGTTCACTATGTCTAGGCACTGGTCTATGTTATTTCCTTGCATTACAGTTGGGTCGCTGGCTTACTTTTGGTACTGGAGCCACCATACAGAAAGACCAGAAACCGCTAGAAACACTTGGCATGTACACTGATCAACCACAACATTAAAACTACCTGCCTGATGATATGTGGGTCCCCCCTCTGATGCTAAAACAGCCCTGATTTGTTTAACCATGGACTCTGTAAGACCTATGAAGGTATCCTGCTATATCTGGCTCCAAGGTGTTGGCAGCAGTCCTGTAAGTTGTGTTAGGGCCTCCATGGATCAGACTTGTTTTTCCAGCACATCTCACAGATGCTAGATCAAATTGGGGAGTATGGTTAACTTTGCTTTTGTCATGTTCCTCAAACCATTCCTGCGGGACTTAATCGCAACGTGGCAGGGTGCATTATCCTGCTGAAGGATGCCACTGCCATTAACCATTGCTACAAGGTTGGGCTGGGCGATATGGAGAAAATGAAGTATCACAATATCTGACTGAATACTTCAATAGCAATAGTGAGGCAATATTGTTGGGACAACCATTGGTACTTTCACAAAATATTTACAAGTGGACATTTTTGATAAAAGCCATTGGTAATGAGGATAAAGCATCTCTGAACAAGCAGGTACTGGCAACCGCTAGAACAGTCTAATAAGTGTGGATAACTGCATCCATTTCCTGTAAAGCAGCCTATAAAACCGGAAAAACGGTACTTATGTAATATCGCGATATTACAAAATCCGAAATCCCTGAAGATAACAATGTAATATCGATATATTGCCCAGCCCCACTATGAGGCTGTGTACTTGGGCTGCAACAATGTTTAGGTAGGTGTTGTGTATCAAAATAACACCCACATTAATACCAGGATGCTAGGTTTCCCAGCAGAACATTGCTGAGGGCATCACACTGCCTCCACTGGCTTGCCTTCTTCCCATAATGCATCCTGGTGTCATCTCTTCCCCAGGTAAATGATGCGCATGCACCCAGCCAGTTACGTGATCATAAAGAAACATGATTTATGAAACAAGGCCACCTTCTTCCATTGCCCCATAGTCCAGTTCTGACACTCCTGTGCCCAGTGTAGGTGCTTTTACAGGTGCATAGAGGTCAGCATGGGCACTGCAACTAGCTTGCAGCCACAGGAGCCCCATACGCAACATGGTGTGATGTGCTGTGTGCTCTCACACTTATGATTCTCTGATCCAGTTTTTGAGCCATCACAATTTGGTCCTCACCAAAGTCTCTCAGATCCTTACACTTTCACATTTGTCCTGCTTCAACTTCGAGAACTAACTGTTCACTTGCTGCCTAATTCATCCCACCCTTTGACAGGGGCCATTGTATCGAGACGATCAATGTTATTCACACCTTTTGTCAGTGGTTTTAATGTGCTGGCTGATATTTGTGTCACAGGTTTCCCTCGCCAATGTCGTTAATGTTCATCCAAGGTGAATGGTAAATTCATGTGCACAGGGAGAGTATTGTTTAACCTGTCAAATCTTCAAACAGTAGTTTCAAGTTGCCTCAAAAAACTTGATCATTTTCCTCTGCCACAAAGTGGAGCGGGGCATATTGTAAGAGAGCTCCTCCATCTGTCTGTCCAACTGGATAAGTTGGGGCAAGTTTTTTCAGCAATGATGAAGCGCAGTGGGCAGTATTGCTTCGCAACAAGAAGGTTGCGGGTTCTAATCAGATCTGGGGCCTTTCTGTATGGAGTTGGCATGTTCTCCCTGGGTAATCTGGTTTCCTCCCACAGTCTAATGATGCTTTTCAGGCCAATTGGAGACTCTAAATTTCCCGTAGGTGTGTATTTGTGCATCAATGGTGTGTGCACCCTGTGATTGATTGGCAAGTTATCCAGGGTGGGTCCCTGTCTTTCGTCTATAGCTGGGATAGGCTCCAGCTTTCCCTTAACCCTTGTAAGAAAGAAGCGCCATAGATAATGGATGGATTGATGTTACTGGTCATGACCTTGAATGGGTTCAAAAACAGGACTCCAAGGTGGTGGGGGATACTGTCTTCTGGTCTTGTATAGCAGTAGTTTGTTGCACCATTTCATACAGCATCCATCCAAAAATGCTAATTTTGGAAGCACAACTCAATTCTGAAATAGTTGGGACAAAGTGTAAATTGTGAATGAAATCAAAATGCAATGACTTTCAGATCACATGAGCTAATATGTTATTTACAATAGAACATAGATAACATTTCAAATGTTGAAACTGAGACATTTTACATTTTTATCCACAAAATGAGCTCATTTCAAATTTTCTGGCTGCAACTGGTCTCAAAAAAGTTGGGACACAGGCAAAAAAGGGCTGAAAAAGCAATGAATATATAAGAGAATCAGCTGAAAGAATATTTAGCAATAATTAAGTTAACTGGCATCAAGTGTGTAACATGATTGGCTATAAAAGGGATGTCTTAGAGAGGCTGAGTCTCTCAGAAGTAAAAATGGCCAGAGGCTCTCCAACCCGTGAAGGCTTGCGTTCAAAAAAATTGTGGAATACTTTAAAAACAATGTCCCACAACGTCAAATTGCAAAGGCTTTGAAGGTCTCATCATCGACGGTGCATAACATTATCAAAAGATTCAGAGAAACTGGAAAAATCTCTGCATAAGGGACAAGGCCGAAGACCTTTACTGGATGCCCGCGATTTTCGGGCCCTCAGACGCCACAGCATCACTCACCGGCATGATTCTGTTATTGAAATTACTAAATGGGCCCAAGAATACTTAAAGAAACCACTGTCTGTAAACACAGTCTGCTGTGCCATCCACAAATGCCACCTAAAACTCTATCATGCAAAAAGGAAGCTATTTTTGAGCATGATCCAGAAGCGCTGCCGTGTTCTGTGGGCCAAGGCTCATTGAAAATGAACTGTAGCAAAGTGGCAAAGTGTCCTGTGTTCAGATGAGTCCAAATTTGACATTCTTGTTGGAAATCATGGGCGTTGTGTCCTCTGGGCTAAAGAGGAGAAAGACCACCCCTCCTGTTATCAGCGTTCAGTTCAAAAGCCAGCATCTCTGATGGTATCGGGATGCATTTGTGCATATGGTGTGGTACACGTGCATGTTTTAAAATGCACCATGAATGCTGAAAGGTATATTAAGGTTTTAGAGCAACATATGCTCCCCTCCAGACGACATCTATTCCAAGGAGGGCCTTGTGGATTTCAGCAGGACAATGCAAAACCACATATTGCAGCTATTGCAACAGCATGGCTTCGTAGTAGAAGAGTCCATGTGCTGAACTGGCCTGCCTGCAGTCCTGATCTTTCACCGATTGAGAACTTTTGGCGCATAATTAAACGAAAAGTCCGTCAAAGGAGACCCAAAACTCTCCAGCAGCTGAAAGCCTGTATTACACAAGACTGGGACCAAATTCCAATGGTGTCTCCTCAATGCCCAGACACCTCCACTCTGTGTTAAAAAGAAGAGGGGATGCTACACCATGGTAAACAGGGCCCTGTCCCAACTTTTTTGAGACCTGTAGCAGCCATCAAATTTGAAATGATAAAATTGGATAAAATTGTAAAATTTCATAGTTTCAACATTTGCTATGTTATCTCTGTTCTATTGTGAATAAAATACTGGCTGGTGTGATTTGAAAATCATTGCGTTTTGATTTTATTCACAATTTACACTTTGTCACAACTATTTCGGAATTGGGGTGGTATTTTTCTTATGAACGGGTTCTTCAAACCTGATCAGTTTAACACTGTCTAATTGAGTTGCATGTAAATGCAAGCTGTAAATTGCTTGACCTCTGTGGCAAGTTAATTTTACCAATTAGTTGGTAAAGAAACCTCATATAGAATATTTTGACTTGATGAGTTTTGGCGTCCTTGAGCCTGCGCTCAACATATGAGGTGGCAGTACAGCATAGGGGTCTGGGAACCGCAATTGGTTGGCTCATTTTCCTTTAGGGGTGCAGCCTCCCTGTGTGTTTTCACACACCCTTGAGTGTCCCATTTATTCACAGTAACGCTGCAGGGTTCAGAAACGTCAAGCAAACCCATACCCGGGTTCCAGTAATCTGGTGAAGAGGCTCTGAGAAACCCTGTTCACAGACTTCAATTTCCGCCCATGCAGTCTGAGTAGTTTGTCATGTAGGTGCTTAAACAGATTTCTCTTTCAGATTTTTCATATTGAGAATGTGCATGTACCATGCAAATACTGGGGTTAGGGGTTGTTCACTTCGCTCATTGATCCTTATTCAACTGGTGCCGATTATTCTCAAGAGAGGTTGCTATAAGAGTGAGAAGCACTTGGAACAATTTCAAACAAAACAACATCACTATGTTACTGAACATCTTTGCATCATTTTCTTGTGGGTTTGTTTGTCACTGCTTCCTGAAATTATCCATGACTGGTATGATGTCAATTTTTTTCCCCCCCATATAATGTCACCAGATACTTTTGCTATAGGAGAAACCTGGTTCCCCACTAATGCATGTATACAGGGTTTTTTCTGTACCCAGTTTTTTTGCCATTGCCTTTTTACTCACAGTAACCAGGGTATTGAAGCACATAAACACTCTCAGGGCTGTACAGTGCGACAGTTTTGCTCGCATTTGCGATTAAAGAAAAATTATGTGTGAAGATTAATTTGAAAAAACACTTCGCTGCGTCAAAAAGGTTGCATAAAAGTTGTTGCAATAAATCGCTGTTGATCTACCCATCTAAACCGGGACAACATTTTTTGTCAGATACCGCTAAAGTAAGTTTTTGCATTAGGCCTTAAAGGGTTAAGGGACATGTATTTTGAAATATCTACCGCCCATTTAAGGTTAGGTTACAGGCAAAACTCAAAAATTCTTATATCTTCATAAAATCATATAATTTGATCATAAAATGATAAGTTTTGACAAGGAAAGCATATTTCCTGATTTTTTTTCCTTATTAGGTCATGTGATTCAAGATGGCCACCACCGAAAAGTGACATATAGAAAATGCAGCATATCTCAAGAAGTATTTGGAGTACAGGCTCGGAATTTGGTATATCTATTATGTATATACCACTCTTGGTTTTGAATTAAAAAGAAAACTTGACCCTATGATGGGAAAAAAAAAATTTGCCTCTATTTCCGGGTATCCAATTTCAGGGGGGTGTCAACTGACTTTAGCCCTCTCCTGGCTGCATATTTAAGTAAATACTGTTAAGTTTTTTTAATTCAAAACCAAGAGTGGTATATACATAATAGATATACCAAATTCCAAGTCTGTCCTCCTAATACTTCTTGAGATATGCTGCATTTTCTATCTGTCACTTTTCGGTGGCGGCCATCTTGAATCACATGACCTAATTAGCATAATTATGCAATCAGGAAATATGCTTTCCTTGTCATAACATATCATTTTATGATCAAATTATATGATTTTATGAAGATATAAGAATTTTTGAGTTTTGCCTGTAACCTAACCTTAAATTCTACTGCTAAAAAAAAAAAAAAAAAAAACTACATTTCCCGAACAAGAGCGCGCCGCACCGTCAAAGAAGGACGAGTCAGATTCATAGACAGTAACAGAAGATTTGAAAACTGAAATTACGTCAGTCGAGCTCCCGTAAACAGGCTTCAGTTTACGCGGGTCGTCACTTATTTCCCCAACCCTATACCAACACCTAACCCCTATCCCTAACTTAAGCCCTAAACTTAACCTCAACCCAAATTTTAATCTTGTTTACATCCGAAAAATTCAGTTTAACGGATGAAAGTAAGTAACCACCACTTCAATCTCACGCGAAAATGAAGCAATATTTTTCGGTTCTTAGTACATCAACAAGCAGGCAGCATTGTTCAGGAAAATTCCGCATTTGGAAGACTCCTTGCCACTATGTAACACTGAGCAATCTGATTCGGATCTGTCGGAGGAATAGACTGTATAAAAAGATGGGCACAGCACCCGGGTCTGAAAAGTCATGTGAAAAGTGAAGCCCATGCGGAAATCTCTGAAAATTGCATTCTATTTAATAATGGCCAGCAGATGGCGACGTCGGTGGTTGCAGAAAGAACCTCAATGCTATAGAAGTCTAAGAGAAAATGACCCTACTTTCCCACATGATTTATTTTTTCAATTATGATTTTCCACATTATCTTATGGTATCCATCGCAAGTGTCAAGCCTCCTTCGATATATCATGATGTTCATTTTTGTAAATTATGGTCCCAAATAGACTAGAATAAAGGATAAAGCCAGATATGCTTTATGGGGCGTGGCTATCCTCTGGTCCTCGTAAGATACGGTCAGATCCACCCGTAGATCCACCCTTCGCTCCTCCCTGGATCTTCAATTCACGCTCTTGTTCAATAGGAATCACATCCAGTTTCAAAATGACAAAATGGCGCTGTTCAAATTGCCAGAATCGAGGCTTCCTAAATGCTATGCTGAAACCAATGGGTGACGTCACGGTTGCTTTGTCCATCTTTTTATAGTCTATAGTTGAAGGCTTATGGTTGCTTTTAAAATGAAATGGGTTACATAGTTACTGTTATGTTACAAATGTTGTCTGCGTTTGTAATTCTACCCTATGATGGTGTTTACTTAAAATGTTAACGGTGCAAAAGAAGTGGATGAGTTTGTGTTTAGAAAGATATGTTTTTGAATAAAACACATTTTTAACAGTACTCCTCTGTGTGCTACAGTTTTTAGTTTTGTGCTACTGAATTTTTTTGCTTGCTAGCACCTGTGCTACCACTTAAAAAAAGTAAGCGTACAGCCCTGACTCTGATTGGCTTAAGCGCAGTACTTAACCAGGATTGTTCAGTAAATATCCAGCTGTATAATTGGATATTATGCACAGTACTGTTAGCTGTGAAAGTCTCTGGAAAAGGACAGCTGCTATAAATGTCTGAAATATAAATAACACAAATTGAGGTGCTGGGGAATAGTTTTCCACAAATAATTGGTCTCTATAACTGCTTCTGATCCTGTTCAGCAAGCTGACACAGGGTTGGCTAATTTAGAATTACAAATGAGATGTTGATGGAACAATGCATATTCTACAGTGTCTGAAAAGGCTCTGAATGCATTACAGGAGATTCAGCCAGGAAGCGGCTATTGTGCTCATTTCAAATAAGTACAGTATGTCAGGAGGATAGTGTCCACTTTAATAGGGCTTTGTCCTTTTTCCCACAATTATTATTCAAAAACCAAGCGTATTTAGTAAAAATGCAGATATGATTGGAAGACACTGCTGAGGTAAATGAGATCAGTCAGTGAACAAAAACGCTTTAAAACCGTGAGCCCTGAATACACCAAAACGGACATCTGATTGCATCCTGCAAAAAAAAAAAAAAAAAATCCTTTTCTAGAAATTTACATGAATGCCATGCAAAAGGTCCCCCAATTCAGGCTTCAGAGGCAATGACTGGAGAATGGGAGTAATGATGTTGGGGATAAAATGTCTCATTCAGTGTGCATTCTAACTGAGTGCATTAATGTTTGCAAGATGTGGGGGAAATTGGTTGTGAATAAATTGGATTTTTGTTCCTTTCATCAGCTTTATGTGTGGGAATTTGCCCAGGAAAGCTGGTGATTATTTGGCTTAGTTGGGTTTTGGGGCGGTCGGACCCGAACCGCCCATAGGGTGCTACAGAGCTGTCATTCCCATGCTTTTTGGAGCATTCATTTTAACCTGTGTTTCTGGCAGTAACACTCAGACTGTGTTATTCTGACTGTCATTACTCATTGCAGTCTGCACTCTGCAGAGTTCTGTGGTGGGGGAAAAAAATCAGTTAGCCTACATGGCCATTCGCTCATATTAGCACCAGGTTAATTTTGCTGGTTCTGGAGATTCCAGGTGTGAAGTTGCACATTGGGAATTGTCTCACTCAGGCTTGCTCGCATTGTCTTACTTTTGCTGCAACATAGAAACAGCTCCCATATCTAATAATTCAGAGATATCCATAACTGTCCTCCACTTTCGATCAGTGTGCTTAAGTGCCAGCAGGTCCACATGAACAAATTCTCATCTACATGAAGGTTAGGGCCGGATTTCTCTGTACTGCAAGGGCAACTGATACAATGACCGGAACATGCTCCTCTTCTTCTAATGTAAGAGAATATTTTGTCAGCACAATAAACTGGAAGAAATATACCTACAACATGAAATGACTTTTACTGTGGTAGATGGCTTGTGTCATAACTTGTCTCATGAATTTCATTGCAATGCTATCAGTATTCGTTCCTGGACGCAAGGGGTTTGGCAGTCAACTGCCGTGCCATACTGACCGCGTAACTTTGTTCCACATGACCGTTCTGTATTGCTTGTGCACACAAACTGCTTTTTTTAACTCATTAATACATGTTTTGGGATGATTTAACCATCTGACCTCGCAAAAGTGAGGCAGTGAAGCATGGTTGTGTACCCGTGCGCACTCGTGATTTTGTGTGTGTGTGCTGGTCTGAAACGTGTGTGTGTCTGTTAGCCCCTTGTGTACATTGGCTGCCCATGAAAGTCACTTTAAAGGTGGGCGTTTCCACGGTGACCTTGTCAGTTGTCGTCAGAGGTGTTGTGGGCAGCCTGGGGTAGAGAGATCCAGACGGAGAAAGAAAAAGCTCGACACGATGCCCAGATTGCGGGCATGGTTACATTTCTCTAATCATTAACGGCTCCCTACCTGCACTTTTTCCCCAAACAAAGAGTGTATTCAACTTCATCTGTTGTGCATTCAATATCCCTCTTTCCCTGCTCAATCTCGCGGCATCACAGTCCCACCGATCGGGAGCTCATTTGCGGCTAGCCGTTTTTGATCTCAGCCCGCTAGCCTGTAATTACGTGAATTTGTTGAACTGAATTGTAATGACCTTGCTGGTTTGTTTTAGCTTGTTATTTAGCTGGCTTGCTGAAGTTCTGAAATGGCAGTACCGCTCTTGACCGAGTGACTGAGGGTGCTTCAAAGTAACATTTTTATCAAACTTCACCGTGTGATGTTCGAACAACTGCATATTAAGTGGATAATCATCTGGGAAAGATGGAACAGACTGAGGAAAACTCTTCTCCCCTTTTCTCTCCCGCTCTCCTTTGTTCCTCCTCTCCCTCTTCTGGTCAGTACTTAAATGCAGGAGGTTGATGTTTTTCCGCTTTGATTGCTGTTGGGATCTGTAGTAATATTGGGACTAAAGCCCTATTTGGGTGGGATTAGTTTTGCAAACAAAGCATGAGTTTTAATCACTGACATGGGATATCAGTAATTTCATGTGCTCATTTGGACGGGGTGAGAATCAGTGTGAATTTTCCTCAGTATTACAAAGATGGAAGTGTCTAGCACCCGCATATAAGCATCACGCACAACCCCGTGATGATGTGACAGTGTCGCAAACGAGTCAGGGCTGAAAGCACAGAAGAGATTGAGGCACTGAACTAGGGAACATACAAGTTAAATTTCCATTAGGATTGAGGCAAAATGGAAGAAGATTGTCCAGAACTGGTGTTTGCGACCACAAAGTGTGGGATTTTATTTGTCCATCCGTGAGAAGCATGTCTGGCTAGGATGAAATGCAAAGGGTGTATTGAGTGCTTTAAAAGCAAATGGAGTTTGTCTGAAGCACAACGTGTTGTTAGGCTACCCTTTCGATTTTTTTTTTTTTTTTTTTTTTTTTAGGAACTGTTTTATTATATCCAAGCCAGTGAGCACGTCCCAGGGTACACCGGAATGTGCCGATGTGTCAGTGAAAGGCACGTTATTGCACTCTGGGAACATTCAAATAATATGAGTTAAACAATTGGGGCCTGTGGCATTCAGTCATGGTCAAAACATGGGTGAAAACTCGCATTTATTAAATTCCATGCTTGGGTTTCTTTTCAGATTGGCTTAAAATAATCAGAGGACCTCTGAAGTTGGTGAAAAACGGCAGGTAATTTTCTCTTAGTTTTATCCGAGGTCGGTCATAAAAAACACAAACACAGTCAATTCAGACAGGACTAAAATCACAGAGGATGTCTTTAATACATAACCCTGAAGTGCCCCTGTAAAACCAGTCCCATCCAAATAGGGCCTTAGATTTCATTTGAAATGATCAGAGGCCATCTTCCTCTCTCTTTGCTTCATTCCTCTTTCTCAGATGCCATCATTCTTTCTTTGGTTAAAGGGTTATGTTGACTTGAGTCAGCCTACTGTGCTTTGAGAAGTATCATTAAGGGCAGCAAAGCCATGCTGATGTATTCACACTGTGTTCAAGGAACCGGGCGAGCGGAGAATAGGTCTGATTTCATACTGTGAACTTGCAAGCCTTGGTCTTTGACTCTGTGCAGCTCGCTACTTAGTTGTGACTGTAAAGAAAGTTCAGCCAGTGTCCTGTCAGTTCTCCTTTCCTGGACTTGTGGAACCTCATTTGTCTTCAAGATGATTTTTTGACAGAGCGATTTGAAATAAAAAAGAATAGTAAACTTGATAAATGGTGCCTGCTCTGATGCATCTAGTCAGTAGCAAGAGAAAATGAAATCCAGTGCACAGGGCACTGTTCTGAAACTTGACTAGTGGCTACTAGGGAATAGAAAGCATTATAAGGTAAGTTCATAGCTTTAAAGTACATGTTTTTGTTGCTCTCTTTTTATCATGGATCCTACATAAGGTTGGCAGGCATCATCCTTGCCCTTTAGTCTTGGTTAGGGATGGGGATCGTTAATTTTTATTGATATTGATGCCATTATCGAGTAGAGATGGGCATCGATTTTCGAATAGTCGTTCTACAGTAGAATATCGAATACCTAATTTGACTATCGTTTTTGTCCGACAAAAATGAATAAACACGGAACAGAAATAAACGTCCTCTCTGATGATGCAACGCGTTAGACAGCCTACGGGTGTCGCTAACAGTAAAACCTCCTCCAGCCCAGTACAACCATCGCCACTTGTGTCTAAAATAACAAGAACAATCTCATGCCACTGGTATCTATTTACGTAAATTTTAATGATGCAGAAACAGCCTAGTAAACGTTTCGTTTGGATCTCTTTCGCCACAGGCTTTGCCTAAATCATTATGGTTGGCCTATGTTGTTAAAATGTTGTTAAAGCTGTTTCTGTCTTCGCGTGAGTGTGCGAGTGCGTGTATATGGGGGCGGTGTCCATTTTCGAATAATTTTCGAATACTTAGCGGTGATTATCGAATAATATTTTTTTTCCAGAAATGCACATCCCTATCATCGAGACTCCCTAACGATTTTAGTCCTTATCGATCCCACTATCGATACTTTACTATTATTTTGTGGAAAGACGAGATGACAAAACATTTTTAACTGAACTGATTGCCTTTATTGCTTAACAAGTGACTGTTTCTGAACATAATGAGAAATTTTCAGCCTTAAAACGCACAGCTGATGTGACAGGAACCCCTTCAGCATAATGTATAACTAAGAATATTAAAAATATATCAGCAGCGTTGAGCATTCATAACATTTTTCCAACAATAAATAAAGCAAAATATATAAATTAAATAATTAACATGCTGCTTCACACACTAGCAAATTTTAGCACTTAAGCGCTGGTTAATGTCTGCCATCAGTTTCATGTCATATTTTAGTGATTGTATTTGTATTATTGCATTTTAATTTAAATATCTGCTTTAAAAAATCTTGGCATCAATAATTTCAATGATGCATTATAAGTTGGCGGCTTGTGCAAAGAAGTTAAATAGGCTGTAATTTCATTCATATTGTGTACTTTATATAGCTGGGTAACCACAAAAGTCTTCTCCAAACAATTGTATTCATTCAAGTTTCTTGGGCAATTCCACGGTAATGGAATTACGATCAAGAGTAATTTTCATGTCATTTTTACCTGCCATCTATTACTCTAATGCAGTAGCTACTTGCCTGTGCTTTTATCAGTTCCACTGGCATGCATACTGAGCTGTATAACACAAAGTTTGGGGTAATCTATTTTGTTGAAGGCTATAAGAAGGTGAAAGTGTCGGTAACGGAATTACGGCAGAAAAAAAAGCCATTATTTTTGCCTTAACTTTGACAGTCATTTCTCTGAAATCTGGCAATGATGGACAATAGGTTTAAGCTTAAGTTGGTGGCCTAGGATGTTGACCAGCCCATGGTAAGTTTATATTGACTGGTATGTTCACAGATATTTTGTAGAATGCCATTTATGAGAAAGAGACACCGGTAACGGAATTACATTTTCTGAGAATCTACTAAATTTATTATACTCAAAACAACTAAGCAATTGAAAATTGGTATCATAAATGATGTTTGTGTTGCTGACCTCCTGTTGAATGAAAATTTTGATCAACAAGTCTGGGCAAAAGGAAGGCAATACATGATATTGATGAGAATAACTAATTTTTCTACAAGAACAGTGTAATATATATAATGTTTCTTAAATAGCACTAAATGCAGTATGGGATACCGCTCAATGCGCTTTACATAATTAAAATGACAGCAGGGGCAACCTAGGAAGCCTCCCGGATTAGGTGAGTCTAATGTAACAGGTGAGATTAATGTATATCAACCATCTTGAAGACTATTTTAATTTGCTAAACTAATATCAAAACTTAAAATATCAGTTTTATTCAGAAATGAAAAGGCAAGAAACTTACCTGCTAGTTGGAGGATTGCTGGCTTTCGATATTGAGCATGAACGAATGTCAGACATGGGGTGTGTTGTAAAGGTTTGGTCCTTACTGCCCCTCCCCTTTCTAATTCTTTCACCTCCACCTTAATGGGCCACAGGTGGAACCCATTAGGGTGGAGGTGTTAGTAGAGTATATAGGGCTGGCAGGTGCCCTGTTGCTGCTACATGTTTTCTTTCTTTTCTCCTACTTTGTTTGCTGCTCCCTGTTATTTTTAAACCTGCTGTTTTTGGATTTTGTTTTAATGAAATTCAGTTTCTTTACTCCGGTATTGGCATTTGAGTTTCTCCTTTTTTTCTTGGCCTGTGGTCTAAGTGCCAAGTGAATAATACCATGACGTGTATTCTGAGCAAAGACTATCAACGTTTTATCACACCTACACTCAACAAGCTTCACTGAGTAACTGACCGCAAGGGCCACAAGCCATGCTTTCCCAATCTGAAACCCCTTATAACATTCACACCTTATGCATGTTATACAAAGAGATTCTGTCTTAATAAAGCATAGGTCCAGGAGGAACAGGATGCTGGTAAAAGTGATGGTGAAGAAGACCCCATACTACAGAACAAACATTCATTCGTACCCTTCCCCAGCAGATGCTACTCCTTAACCAAACTATACTATAAATTCCTGCTAATCCTTGAATGAATAGTTATGGAAACGTAACTCACAGGAAGAAACACTTAACTATAGATGTCCAAAACAATGAACCACTATGGTCCATAAAGTCCTAATGCCACCTTGTGCCATCTTCTGTTTTTCACTGGCTTTCCGAATAATTCTGTAATTCCGTTACTGGTGTAATTCCGTTACCGTGTAATTCTGACCACAAATTTTCCAGGATTACAGCAAAATATTAGAGAGGTTAATGTCTGAAATTCAGTATAGACATAAGAAGGAAGAGAATTCTTAATAACAATAAAATAAATGCAGAAATAAGATGATGAAGAGAACTGTACTGCAATTTCGGTAATGGAATTACGTTGAAAAATGACAAATTTCGCAATGAGCCACTGGAATTGTGTTTCAATTTCCTGCGATGACTTATAGCCTCAAATACTTTGGCTACCAATGTATGGAAATACAGTAAAAACCAGGAAATAGCTAAATATCTTTGAGGAGTTGTCAGCTTTGGAAAAATAACCTTTGATCCTTGTCCTGGACCTAAAAAAATTACAAAATTCAAATCTAAATTTTGAGAAGACCGTTAAAGATATTTTAAAACTGTTTTCAGTGTCAGATTTGGTAGTGAGTCATCTACATGAAAACCTATATATTTCTGATATAAAACACTTTTTAAAAATTGCTGTTTTTGCAACTCTCACGTGGAATTGCCCTCTTACCAAACCCTAATTTTCTTTATCATTGACGTTACATTTGAAGACAACCAGGGAAAAAATCGCGCCTCAGTTGACGAACAGAAGCCAAAACGGTGCCTCTCAGAAGAGGGGATAAATTATCAAAAATGAAAGAAGAAAATTCTGGAGCACACGATTATTAAGGTGATTTATTTAGGTGCAGGTGACTGATGTTTCTACATAATGTCTTCTTCAGAGTCAAAATTGCCAAAATAATCGTGTACTCCAGAAATTCTTTCTTTCATTTTTGTTAGATTAGAACATATCACGATAACGTATTATTTACTGTCGCCCAGAAGTCATTTTACTGACCCGACCTTGAACGCGCATCATAAAGTAATCTTTGGAAACCTCATTTAGTTAGCTGACTAGCTTTTATCCAGCCGATTTCAACACGGATTTCAATATTAGGTTACTATACTGAAGTACTTTAGTTCTACGTATAATATCATTTACTGTGCGATCTCTGACCCAACGATAGTGCACTTCGACACTTCGATAATGATGGAATAATTGATCTTGTTTAGCTAACACTCGTAAATGTGCAATAAAACCAACTTTTCATGAAATCAATTTATTTTGTTCTTACGTTACGTTACATTTATTTAGCAGGTGCAACTATCGTTGGGTCTTAAAATATCGTTGGGCCAGGAATCACACCGTAAGTAATATATGCAGAACTTGCCATGGAGTCTAGTGTATTTTTGACTAACGGGACTTGCTACAGAGTTTAGGTGTGCTTACCGCGGTTACTTAGTGTGGACGAGGTGGATGACTGGCCCACTGCAACAGCAACCAAAGTTGACGGAGTTATTTTAACCCGAAGGTCGTGCATTTTTGTTTAATTTGGTGCACAATGCGGATGTGCTTGGCCATGGAGGTTGTGCTCCCCCCTGGCTAGAAATTATTTTGCTACATCAATTCATGGACCCTTGCATCAGTTGCATTTTGCTTCCTCCGTATCTTTTTCTTTGGTAAAATGTAACCAAACTTTAGACCTCTTCGCACCATCCGCCGTCCTCGCAAGCAACTGACCCGAATTCTTCTTTATGTACCTGTTGGCTGACAATTCAGTTTTATTCCCCCAAAAAACTTTATTCGACAATTGACGTATGTTTGTGCACCAGTGACTTCATTTAAACGACGTGACTCGACTCGGGACATAACATTACATCAATATACCCACGAGATTCGATAGCAGTATCGATAAGCTCAAACGTTATTGATTTTCGGTTTTTAAAAAATGCGGAAAGTCTTGGTCACTGACGTCTTCTAGCTCTGCTTCACCCCTCATTTAATCCAGGGGCCTCTTGCTTAGCCCCTCCGACCTTGAATTGCGGTTAATAGGTGCTGTTCTTTAGAAACGTGCTTATGAGCGTTTGGTGTGTGCAGTGTTGGTCCTGTCTCTCCTGAAAGGGCAGTCAATAGCCTTGTATCCACTGACCTGCCTCAGCTATAGGGCTGTTGTCTGTTTTTCAGATCCATCCTGGCTGACAGTGTTTTGCCAACCGCTGATGCTAGGGGAACTTGGATAGGTTCGCTCAGGGTTATCAAGTCAAAGCTACATATTAGAACATATCATGCAGTGTGTTGGTATTAGGACAATGACTCTATAAGAAGTGTGTAGTTCCTACTTTAAATGATGCGGTTTTTGCTAAATAACGGCAAATTAAGCTGACACACTCAACTTACTCATATTCCATACTGTTCTCAAATCTAAAATTTGTCTCCGGCTATAATTGCATCACCGTCCAAGTGCTTACAATCTGCGCCGTAGATTTAATTGGGTTGGTTAATGCTTAAGGGGAATCCATGCAAATTAATTACCTGGCCAAACTGGCTTATCCCTCCACATGAGCGTGTCATTACCCTAATACTCAAAATGGAAACTGTGGGTCGGGGAATGGGATGTGGGAGAGGGGTTGACTGAGTTATATTTTCTGTTGAAATGAATAGCCTACACAGCTTTTGACTTTCCACCATAATTTGTTTTTCTGTGATCTCTGTTTATGACCTCTTCTGCCTTCCTTCATCTAATAAAGGTGGAGAATTGCACCTGGAGAGCCTTAGAGAGGTGTGAAAAAAGTTTTTGGCAACTTGAATTAAGATCTTTGGATTTTGTTAGCAATTACTTGCATCCTTGGATAGAAAATGGAATCTTACTCCGATTAAGAGCAGAACTGTGTACAGTCTTTAAGCTAGTGGCAGTCACGTTGTACAACTGCTACTGTATTATTCATGGTTTTGTGGGTAATTTCGGTGATCAGACACAGTCATTATTTCATGGTGATCATTCAAATGTAATCCTTAAACCTTACTGAAATCTTGGTTCATTACAAAACAACGAGTGTGCTTTTTATATTAATCTGGTTTTAGCCTATGTGCAAATGCACTGCTGTGTTGCTTATCTTAAGGTTATTGAAAAACTTAAACCGAAAAATTTGTCCATGTCATGAATAAGCCCATATTTACCATGCATTTCTGAGTACTTATTACAAAAGGCGGCAAAACTACAGAATTTCACAAAAAAGGGAAAAAAATGCTTGACAACCATGATTATATTGGTATGTACAAAGATTATTTTAAATTTTGTATGTGTGTGTATCCTACATGCGCAGTATGTTTGTGTGCCTGTCGAGTGTGTGAGGACAGAGTGTGACTCTGTTGCCTTTGCACTTTAAATCATGCGGCTGGAACATGCGGTTGCAAGATGACAGTTCAATCACCCAATTGCTGGAAGCGAGGCTCTCTGCGTCACAGATTTGCCACCCACTCAGAGGCACCTAGGGGCGGGACTGGGAAAGACATTTACTTTGACATTGTAAATGAGCTGAGAACAGTTGGCTTTTTTTCTTCCTTTCCATGTCGCCATGGAAAAACGGGGAGCGAACGGCAGGGGAGAGAGAGAAGCGTCCGGCTGAGGGAGAAACTTTCCTCCCTCCCTTCATGCTTTTCTACTTTCTTTTCTTTTGTCACCGTCTCTTTTCTCTCTTTACCCTCTCTCTTTCCCTGACCCCTATCCTGCAGCTCAAGGTAACTTAAAACAGGAAGTTTGCTTTCGGTGAAAGGGGTTTGGGTGGAGACAAAGGGTACTGGGGGGGAAGTGGAACAGGCTGACGGACAGGAGGCGCAGCCATTAGGAGACGACGGCTCGGCGATACCATAGGCCGGGCAGCAGAGGAGGGGGGAGGGGGGTGTCGACTGCGAGAGGAAGGCGGGGAGCTGGTGTCGTGCAGCAGGCTAGATTGATTACTTTTGAATGTTAAAGGGAAAGACGGCTGGAGATTTTAGTCTGATACTCGGGGGTGTGCTGCCGATTTGCCGGAGCTTTCCCCACTCCCTTGTTTTTAGCCTCGTCCCCGTGCAGCGAGGCAGGGGTCAGCTGAAAGACAAACGCGGGAGGAGGGAGGAGGGGGTGGTGCTTGTCTGTGAGAAGAGGGGGTGTGCTGCTCCAGCGAGTCTGAGAGTTTAGTCAGAAAAGAAACGGGAGAGGGGTGTGTGTTTAGGGAAGGGGTGTGTGTGTGTTTGGTGGAGGAGTGGGAGAGCCGGAGGGGACGGGGTAGTGAGGGGTGGGGGGGGAGGAGTAGGAAGAAGAGGGGGGTGAACGTTCGCTTCGGCTGCAAGCTTTTCAAACCAGCGAACCTGCTGCTCCACACCGCCTTTTGTCTACTCCTGGGACCGTGGCCCGAAGAAAAGAGAAGAGGAAGGCACTCTTTTTCTCGCTCTCTTTTTTTTCTCCCACTTCTGACGGAGATCTGTGCGGCTTCTGTTTTCCCAGCCTACGGCGCGGCATGAAGGGCACAGGGTAAGTGTGACTCGGAGCGTGAGAGAGTGAACGAGAGGAGGAGGGAGAGGGAGAGAAAGAGAGGCAGGGAGAGGGAACCGGAGACACTGGAGGTCCTGTCTCTGTGTGCTTGTTCCAAGTTGACTTTGTCTTTTCTCAATCTTTGTACTTTCTCCCACATCGGCGAGGAGCAGAGCCCGTCTTTCTGGAACAAGCTCCTTGTTTTCTGCTGTGTTCCTGAGCACAAAATCTTGACGCTGATTGAGGCCGGCGGCAGTGTCCTTCACTGGCCGCCCGGACGCAGTGTCACGCACGTAGGAAACATTTGCGAAAGATAAAGTGCATTTCCGTGTATTTGTGCGATTGAGCGGGGTCGAATTTCAGAGAAAAAAGGTCCCTTCCCCCCCAAGTGTATTGAATGTGATTGTTGTGTATAATTAATGCCCTTAGCCTTGGGTGTGTTGACTGACAGCAGAAGTTGCAGAGAAGCCCTGTGAACTCTGTACTACCTGAGGGTAGTTTTACTGTGCGTCTCGCAAATAATGCTGCTCCTGTCTCCATTTCTGTGTGCTATTGTTTTCACTGTATGGTATGACTCCATTAGTGTACTGTTTGTGCTGCTGTTTTTGACTGTTACTGTACGACAGCTGGTCTCATGGTTTAGACTCTCATGACTTCTGCTTCACTTGCTGTGCATGACTGCTGGTTTTTTGACTTCTTTTGAATGTAAATAACTGTGTGTTGACTCCTACTTTGCATGACTTGGCTTTATCTCAGTTTATATGCATATTTTTTTTTATCCATGACCGTGTTAGGACCTTTAGTTTCTGATGTTTTTAGTCGAAAATGGCTTATTTGTCTTTAGTTCATATTGAGGAAGGCTCGCCCCGTGGTACTTTTCAGTGTTGTGGTACTGCAGCAAGTTAATTTGATTTGTGACTTTGGCTCTTGTGGGATATAGATTTAAGACTCATTTGAATTAGTTTGCTTGTTTGTTTTGGTGTATTTAATTGTGTCTGTTAAGACTGTGATGACTGGTTGCAACATGTGGAGGAGTGGGGTTACTGGAAGGTGATTGTGACACAGCTCCCTGATCCCAGTCTCCCAGGTTGCTCTTAATTGAAAGTTTCCATCGGTGACTCTGACAATACGAAGTCCCGCTGGGCAGAGAAGCCCTAAAAATAGCTTTGCCTTTGAGTCCGCGCTGCCAAATCCCAGGGCACAACTCCATCTGCATAAGATTTGAATATCATTGGAGCCTCGGTACTGTACTGCGTGCTCAATGAACGAAATCTCAGGACACACACTCTCAGCCATACACACAAAAACAACATTTTCATGTACACACACGGGGAATAGAGGTATGGACCCTTAGGCTTTCTCTCTGTCCAACACAACCTGATACCTGCCTGCTCTCATGGACCACTTAGCAGGTGCTGCCTTGTTGGTTTGTGTTTTGTTTTTGCGTTACGGCCCCTGCACTGCACTGGGGACAACTGCAAGCGTTGTGGAGTTACATGAAGGTCATGGCTGTAGGAGCGTGGCTCTGCAATCTGCCGATGGGTTGTGCTGAGAGAGAGGATGGGAGGACAAGTCCTTCCCTCATTTCCACATGCTTTAGAAAAACTGGGGTCTCTGTGGTAGAGCCCCAAAGTGTGGCAGTACAAGTTGGGGAAACCTCTTCTTGCCTTTTTTTTTTTCCTGTGCCAGTGTAATTGAAACGTACCTCTACATTCTGGCCTAAGCAAATGTCTATTTGCATCTCACATATTAAAATCCCCAATGGTTGGTTAATTTTGCAGAGAAATGCAATGTGTTTGGAATACATGGAAATAAAAAAATGACTGTCACTACTCTCGTGCTAACTGTGACGCCCCTCCCCCTCTGCTCAATGACCTTGAGAGGTCAGTTCTGCTTCCTGGATTTGAGTGAGTTGGAACCAGAACCAAGGGCAAAGTTTGCCCTGGTCTCCAGTTTGCGGTCGGGTCTACAGTTGGACGTACTGTGGTCTAGAACATGATCACATTGTGTTCTGAAATGAGTACAGATTTGACTTTGGGCCGCATTACACTAGAAGTGTATTTTGCAGTTAACTTGTAATATGTTAGCGAGAGCTGGGCCTTGTTTTTGTTTTGCAAGTTAATCATTAACTAGCCCTCAGAAATGTTTTCTGTTTGCTCTGAGCTTAGTTCTACTGTGTATCTGTCAACCTTAAAGTGAAACTCAGTTGAAGCTCAATAAGGGTAACATATATGCACACGTGTATGGTCTTACAGTGTTAGCTTGACCTGCATTGCCCTGGCAATAATAATGTATGTTTTAGCTTTTTGATGAAGGTGCCCTTCCTTCAGTATTGTGGCCACTATGACAACAACAGCATTCCTAAAAGCATTTCATCCTTGAATGCCCTTTGCCATTGACTAGCTACCCTGGATTGTTAGCTTTTAAATTACTCTCCTTGTTGCATTGAAAGTTTACATTTGCAGCGGGATACATTTACAAGTGAGTAGGACGTGCACTTTGTTGTGGTCGCGCTCTAGAAAATCCTCAATAGTTGTGGGGTTTTCTAGGACTTTCTACCCAAAACGCTCACTTTTTTCCTCTTAAACATTGCCACGCACAACTGTACAGTCAACATAGCTTCTTTAAAATGATATCAATAAGAATTAATGTTTGATATATTTAATATATGAGCCGTCGCCAGAATCGCTCTGCGGACTTGCATGTGCATTCTAAACAAATGTGCACCGACACTTTTCCTGCCTTTGTCAGTCTTTACCTGACGTTGATCCTTTCTAGAGAGTTTTTATCAGATGAAGATCTGTATTCTCACCATCTGTGCTGCATCCAGGATAAATGGAAATGGGAGGGACGAAATGAAAAGGAGCAGACAGGAGAGTAACTGATCCAAATAGCTGCTGGCACGCCTTCTCTAGCCGCTGCCGTTTTGTCGGTGCTTCCTGAGGCTAATTTGATACCTTGTCCATTTGGAATTAACACAAGTGAATGCGGAAGAGGTACTTAGCTGAGAAGTATGACTTGAGGGAGGTCCAGAAGCTGGCTGGTGAAAATGAGTGTGTGGTGGGGGGGCAGGGGAGGGAGTGGTCATTTTTGATAGAACTGAGAGTTAGGCTCAGGTATTCACTGCTGCCAGCTCTTTCAGGTTTTCTGTTACAACCCCCCCTCCCAACATTGGAAACAGTGTTTGAAGGGAATGGCCTGATTGCAGCACTCTGAGCAGAGCTAGTCCTGGGTGCTCTGCAGGGTGGATTACTCCTGTGAAACCAAACTCATGCCTTATTTCCTAAGGGTCATTGAGATTTAGACTGTCTTTAAAATGCTCCAGAGGACCCCTTGGCTGATTCCTGAAGGGCATGTCCTTGCTCATGGAGAATCAAGCCAGGCAGCTCCCTGTCTTGCCTCTCCTTGCTTCATCCAGCAATCAGGTGTTGGGTGCCAGAGCTACGAGCAGAGGTGCTAGGCTTGCATTTCCTGACGAGGGCGAACGGTCATCGCCCACCAGGCTTTTGCATTGTCCCGGAACAGAGACGCGCAACACAATACCCAGAACACCGGAGCTTCTGAACTCCAAAAGCAGCAATAACAGCGGCCTATACCTAGAACACCTGAGCTTCTGAACTCCAACTGCAGCAATAACATTGACCTTTACCCAGAAAACCTGAGCTTCTGAACTCCAACAGCAGCAATAACACCGGCCTATACCCAGAACACCAGAGCTTCTGAACTCGAACAGCAGCAATAACACTGACCTTTACCCAGAAAACCTGAGCTTCTGAACTCCAACAGCAGCAATAACACCGTCCTATTCTCAGAACACCAGAGCTTCTGAACTCAAACAGCAGCAATAACACCGTCCTAAACTCAGAACACCAGAGCTTCTGAACTCAAACAGCAACAAAAACACCGTCCTATACTCAGAACACCAGAGCTTCTGAACTCAAACAGCAACAAAAACACCGTCCTATACTCAGAACACCAGAACTTCTGAACTCGAACAGCAGCAATAACACCAGCCTATACCCAGAAAACCTGAGCTTCTGAACTCCCAACAGCAGCAATAACACCAGCCTATACCCAGAACACCTGAGCTTCTGAACTCCAACAGCAGCAATAACACTGACCTCTACCCAGAACACCTGAGCTTCTGAACTCCCAACAGCAGCAATAACACCAGCCTATACCCAGAACACCTGAGCTTCTGAACTCAAACAGCAGCAATAACACCAGCCTATACCCAGAACACCTGAGCTTAACAGCAGCAATAACACCGTCCTATACTCAGAACACCAGAGCTTCTGAACTCAAACAGCAGCAATAACACTTAGCTATACCCAGAAAACCTGAGCTTCTGAACTCCCAACAGCAGCAATAACACCAGCCTATACCCAGAACACCTGAGCTTCTGAACTCAAACAGCAGCAATAACACTTAGCTATACCCAGAAAACCTGAGCTTCTGAACTCCCAACAGCAGCAATAACACCAGCCTATACCCAGAACACCTGAGCTTCTGAACTCAAACAGCAGCAATAACACCAGCCTATACCCAGAACACCTGAGCTTAACAGCAGCAATAACACCGTCCTATACTCAGAACACCTGAGCTTCTGAACTCCCAACAGCAGCAATAACACCAGCCTATACCCAGAACACCTGAGCTTCTGAACTCCAACAGCAGCAATAACACTGACCTATACCCAGAACACCAGTGCTTCTGAACTCCAACAGCAGCGATAACACCAGCCTATACCCAGAACACCTGAGCTTCTGATCTCCCAACAGCAGGAATAACACCAGCCTATACCCAGAACACCTGAGCTTCTGAACTCCCAACAGCAGCAATAACACTGACCTATACCCAGAACACCTGAGCTTCTGAACTCCCAACAGCAGCGATAACACCAGCCTATGCCCAGAACACCTCAGCTTCAGAACTCCAACAGCAGCAATAACACTGGCCGATGTGCTGAACTCTTGGCTAGAACAGAAATTAAGAGAACATGACCGGAACACGATCCCTTGTCATGACGGTTGGACGGATAGAGAAATGCAATTTTGAGCCCTAGGAGAATAACCAGTGTGGATGTGCTTGGCTTCTTTTGGGCAGTCATGAAAGAGTTTTCTAGCTACGTGGATTTTGAGTCTACGCAGTGTGAATGTTTGAAGGTCGCAGAGGTCGCGCAGGCGTGAGCTGGAGCGCCAGGCCTGTGTTTACAAAACAACGCCCCCTTCACCCTTCTCTCTCCATAAACATAATGGGCCACAGCTGCTGTGTGCTGGGCTTGCCTCTATATTTTTGTATTCATTCAGTCATTCGCTTATTTATTTGTTTGCTTGTTTAATTTGCTTCTCCATCTCCTGGGGCCGTGATGGCAAATCGCAATGTTGCCGTGGTAATTAGCCTGATAGTTTTCTTTAATGGTGTTCAGCGAGTCGGCTAATTATGGGGCCTCATCTTTCCTGGAGAAGCACACAGATTTACGCTGGCATGCCTTTGTGCACACATGCATGGGGGCTTACATGTGTGCACATACAGTACATATTCTTACACGTACTGTACATTAGTGTATTTCCGCACACAAATACGATTGCATGCTCTTCCTCGCACAGTCAGTAACAAATGCAAACACAGCTGGCCTGGCACACTCGCTCACATATAATCACACATGCACACACACACACGCACACATTCTCGCACTCGCGCGCTCTGACACGTGCTCGTGTGACTCCCTGTCAGATGCACCCAGATTACCCTCTCTGGCGGTCGGCACTCACTGAACTGCAGTCTGCAGTCGGCTCCTAAATCCAGCCGGATGGTAACGCAGAGCAGTGACTGTACTCGGGTTTCTGAGCCACGCCAGTATCGATTCAGCACTTTTGATTGATTTCTTTTAATGCGCCTTTACAGGAAGGAATAATTTCTGCTCTTTGTTTATTTATTTACCTCTACGCTATGAGGGCGAAGGAAACCAGCAGTGTTGCGGAGCTAGAGTACAGAAAAAAAGAGATGTGCCCATACTTAGCATTTATACGTCATCCTGGCCTCCTCTTTCTAATCTGCCCTCTCTCCTTTTGTGCTGTTGGCCCTTGCTTTCGCTCATATTTGACCCACATTGCTGGTCTGCACATGCACTCGTGCTCGCACACAAAAGCACAATAGCACGCACTGGCTCTCCTTCTCACACCAATCTCTATAGAAGCCATTAAGCAAATCAAATACACAGCAACAAATCCACACATTAGCCCCCTGGCCCCTCCCTCGCTCCTGTTTTTTTTCCCTATTCTTTCTCTCCTCTCCCTCTCTTCATTTTCCACTCTCTCTCTTACTCTCGCTCTTTCTCTCTCTCTCTGCCCTGCTTTCTTCTTCTTTCTCCCAGCTTTCTTTCCCAATCTGCCTCCCTGTCCCTTCTCTCCATCTCTCCCAGCTTTTTCTCTATCTCGACTCCCTGTCTTTACCTCTCTCTTTCTTTCTCTCTCCATCCCTCCCCCCGATCATCATCACTGCACACACCCCCTTCTCCACTCCCACTTTCTTCCTAATCATCATGACACTGCATTGGAGCTGTGTTTCTGAATCCTGACCAAACTAAACAGTCGAAGATAAACGCCAACGGCGTAATTCAGAAACTGCAGTAAAAATGATTATTAGGCCCGGGCGTGTTTACACTAAACAAGTGCGTCATTATGTGAAATGCAGTAAAATAAACAGTGGCTTAAGTGGTGGGTGTGTTGAACTTGCAGTGTTTTACCGTTTCCTTGTAATAGCAGGCAGTGAGATGCTGCACTGTTATTTCATGCGGCTTGTTCCCTCTTCCCATAAGGGAGCCAGGAGCTTCTCTGTGCTTTGAACACTTTCCATGTCTTCCCTTTCCTGATCACTCGCTCACTCACTGCGGTTGCATTACTGTCCTCACCTGTCAGTCTTCTCTCCTACCACCCATGTTCCTCCTCCCCCCCCCAGCCCCTTCAGAGAAGGGGGGAAAGACGGAGGGAGAGATGGAGAGATAAAGTGAGAGTTATGCTAGTACTCCAGCAGGACATGTCCAGGCAGGTAGACCAGTGCTCTTTGCTGAATTCCTCTCATGCTATAGTAACCCTGCTTCCTCTACTTCTAGGATTTCTGAGTGTGCTTCTGCACTGTACATTAATGGTGTACATTAGAGTGTGTGCAGACGTGTGCAGTATCACTTATTTATGCTTGACACATGATAGGCTTCTTTTCATGTTTATAGCCCCCATTGACACCCTCCATTCCATGGCATGGCTCGCCACTGATCTGTCAGTCCCATCTCATCTCATATCTTGCTTATGCGTGAACATATTTGTTGCTAATGCTCTACTGAAGAGCTGGAAGGGTGTTCTCCTGGTAGAGCACATCTGCGGCACCTGAGGCTGTAGCGCTTTTGCATTTGTGGTTTGGGGCCAAACGATGGCTTCCTGTCTAAGGTGCCCGAAGCCTAAGAGTGAAATGTTCCCAATGATAAATGCGCCTTAGTGGTGGTTTGCTGAGTCCTCACTGTCACTCATGTACATCAGTGACGACGTGCTCTCCTGCCCCCCCATTGGCTAGATTTCCACCCCAATAGAAGGCCTCGGTGGTTTGACCTGTTGGGCAGCATGATTTTGTGGGGACTACGGAAGCGTCCGGAACCTGAGCCTGAGCTTGCCAGCTTGAGGCAAGCGTGAGGGTTTGGGCATGGCGACTCCGTATGCATCTGTCTCAGCTGTAATACCCCTGCCCTCTCTCCATGTCCCCGCAGAAGTCAACATGTCGGCCGACGGCGCGTTCGGAGCCGGGAGCAGCGATGCCCAGCAGAGCCTGCAGTCCTTCTGGCCCCGTGTGATGGAGGAGATACGCAACCTCACCATGGTGAGTGGCTGCGTGCGGTTGGTGTCCTCACAGCTCTATAACTCTTCTGCTCGTTCTCTGCTTCCTTCCTTGCTCCTTCTTACCGCTGCAGCCCGCTCTCCGTGCCTCTGCATGTTTGCCTGCCTCTGTCTATGTCCTCTTTTCTGTCCTCCTTCATTCTATAACTGTTGTCTGTTCTACTGGCCTCATCATATATGATGCATCACACACACGCGTGCTCAGACACAGGCACACGTTGTAGGCTACACTATGTGGTTTGCGCAGAGGCCCTGGTTTAGAAAGATGGACTCAGCACACCGGCTCCTCAGAAGCCAGTAGAATAAGCTGAGCTGCACCACCTTCGAGAAATCCTGTACTGCTCCCTCAGATAATCAACACTGCTCTTTTGGGGGAATTTTCCCAACCCAGAACACAGCTAAACGGTTAAGCCCGCCGCATTGACCTATCATTGTTAACTCAGGAGGAAGTGATTCCTTCGACACGTGATGACTAGCTCCTGCTTCTTTTACACTGTGCAGTCACACCACCAATTTTACATGGTCTGTGCCATCGCAGTATAATGCTGTCAGCGTACAGTTTGCTCATATAATTTGCCACTAGGGTGTGATGAGACCGATAAATTTCAACCAGCTTGGCTGCTTGGTTAACTCACTCGGTAAAGGCGCTGTGCTGCGGTACAGGAGTGACCACCATGGCATAAGACGTGCCAGTGCTGACCTTACCCAATGCGTAATTGAATTTGCACTGCTGAGGGTTAAGGGAGGGATGCGGTCGGTGTGGGTTAGCATTGTTCAAAGCTCAAATTCCATCCAGGTTCTTGTCAGTAACATTCGAAGCAAGCACAGGTTGAATTTCCTCCACCCTTGTTCTTAGCTTTCGAGGTTTGAAGCTACAAGTTTAAAGAGGCGGCTGGCTGACAGCTGTGTGTTTTCGAGGAGGGACTCAAACTGTCTCTGCTCTCCTGAGTTGGCGGCATGAGTTGCGTACTTGCATGCTTGTACATAGTTCGCTGATCAGACATTCCAGATTTGGGTGGGATTGGAGATGCCAAATTTTTATTTAAACAAAATTCAACCAGCTTGACCTTTACTATCCCCAGTGATACTAAACCAGTTTTTGCCTGGCGTATGCAGACTTTCGGTCATAGCTAGTAATGACGTGGCTGGGATTTGAAAACCTGTCAACACCGGTTTAAAATGGAAGGCAGTGCTGTTCCACTGCGCTTTGCTGTATCTCATTCTGAGAGACGGTGCTGAAGAGCCTGAATGGGGCCTGTGACACGAGCCTGACGGCAGAGCTGTACCGGAAGAGAGGGTCACGCTGTGGTGAAGTCAGTCAGGCTGATTGATAAGGATTGCTCTGAGATGAGCCCTGGGCAAAGTTCACCTTTATTTCCACACTGTCTGGCTGATTGTGATTGATGATACAGTAAGGGTGTGACTGTGTGTACGTTTTTGTGTGGGTGTGCATGTTTGTGTGTCTCTGCATGAGGGAGAGCGGTTGAGTGTGTGTAAGTTTGTGGATGTGCGGGGAGTTTTGCGGAGTGTTTGTGAAAGACTATACGGTGCATGTATGTTTGTTGATGTGTTTAGGTCGTATGTTTATGGCTATGTGTGCGTAGAGGGAGCTGTTTGGCAGCGCACACGTTACACTCACTTCGCTCTGTTTCAGAAGGATTTCCGGGTGCAGGAGCTGCCGCTCGCTCGCATCAAGAAAATCATGAAGCTGGATGAGGATGTGAAGGTGAGAGAGGGAGGGAGGGAGAGAGAGAAGTGGGGTCTTCACCTCCCGCGCACAGCCGTTCAGAGCTGCTGGTGTGACGAAAATCCTGAAATAAGCAGCAGCTTACACCAGAGGAGGGTTAAACTGGTCAGAGGTTATGCAGCCAAGGCAATTAAGAGCTCAGGAGACCTGACGTAGGCTAACCTTACAGCCTGATGGTGCATCTCCAGGGCCATATATGTTTGTCTGCGTGTGTGTTTATACTGATTTATTTATACTTGTGTGGACTTAAAGATTCCAGAAGGATGGCGTGGTTTGAAAAAATAGCTCTGGGGGTACATTTTTAGGGTTACAATAGCTGAATTCTGGGCTAAGGGCTAGGTTTAGGTCTTGGGTTACAGTAGAGTTAACGGTGAAGGCTAGCTCTATTTTAACGGTTAGGTATTAGAATTCTGCTCCAATTTCAAGGATGTGGTGTTCAATTAAGGTTAAAACTTGGGCTTGTTTTGGGGTTTGTTGGAAGGGTTCGATTAGGAAGAGGTTAGGAAAGTGCTTGAGATTAGGGTTCATTTTAGGGTTGGGAGAGTTCTGGAAACAGGATTTTGGTGCAGAAATAATTTTTTGATCCTCATGAGCATTGAAAATGTGTGTGTGTGTGTGTGTGTGTGTGTGTGTGTGTATTCTTGTACTTATTACAAAATGAAAACCAGAGAATGTTTTTTTTTTTTTTTTTTGTTTTGTTTTTTTTTTTTTTTTTTTGACCACCCCAACAGAGGGGGACATTATTGGGAAGTGAGCACATTTTCGCATGTCCTCACAATTACAAAGGCAATTTGTGACTTAGTGGTTAAGGTTAGGGTTAAGGTTAGAATCAGGGATAGGTTGAGGTTAGGTAAGGGTTTGGATTGGGCATGTGTTGCTTACTGTTAAGATTAGGGAAAGGCTGTAGAGAGACACAGAGAATGAATGGAAGTCAATATACTGTCCTCATTAGGATAGAAGTATAAGGGTGTGTGTGTGTGTGTGTGTGTGTATTCTTGTACTTATTACAAAATGAAAACCAGAGAATGTTTTTTTTTTTTTTTTTTTTTTGACCACCCCAACAGAGGGGGACATTATTGGGAAGTGAGCACATTTTCGCATGTCCTCACAATTACAAAGGCAAATTGTGACTTAGTGGTTAAGGTTAGGGTTAAGGTTAGAATCAGGGATAGGTTGAGGTTAGGTAAGGGTTTGGATTGGGCATGTGTTGCTTACTGTTAAGATTAGGGAAAGGCTGTAGAGAGACACAGAGAATGAATGGAAGTCAATATACTGTCCTCATTAGGATAGAAGTATAAGGGTGTGTGTGTGTGTGTGTGTGTGTGTGTGTGTGTGTATAAGAACATAAGTAAATAGTCACAGGACTTCACTGCTGTATCTCTCGGTGCAGATGATCAGCGCTGAAGCGCCGGTCCTCTTTGCGAAGGCCGCTCAGATCTTCATCACAGAGCTCACCCTGCGAGCCTGGATCCACACCGAGGACAACAAGCGGCGCACGCTTCAGGTAAAAACACTGTCTGGACTACAACTCCCATCAGCCCATGCTCCATCCCGAGAGACCACAGTGAGTTTCAGCAGCTTGCGGCCCAGCCTGAACGCGCAGTGCTGCTGACCCAGTTTTCTTTAATGCCATTTTGTCTCCGGTTCTCCTGGAGCCGTGCTGAATAACATGGATCCCACGGCTCCCTCTGTTCCTGTATATCCTCTGCTCTTAGGTAGTGCATTTCAGGCACTGTGACCAGCAGTCACACTCGGCCTTAAAAGGACACGAGAGCATACATACATGAGAGCGTATAATGGCAATATACATTCATTGGTCTTCAGTATTATTTATGATTATGTTTTTGGCTGACGGAAGTCTATGTGTTAGTGTGTTTCAGGGTCGAGGTAAAATTTCAAATGTAAATTTCACATTTTGGCTTTTTTATGATGCTGCTTTAAGAGACTGCTGTGGAGCACTGCTTTCACAGAGCAGGAGGCGCAGTGACACTGGAAGCAAAAGTCCAGTGTTCAAGAACACCAGGTTCACATGTCAGTTCACTGCTGGTGCCTACAGCCTTGTTACAATTTATATGATTGAAATGATATAATAGGCAACTAAAAGCATTAGTAATTGTATTTTTTTAGAATAAAAGTTCTGTCAGTTATAAAGTAGTTTTCACTCTCTAGCTAACTGCCTGTGTTTGCCTGAGTTCTGAACACTTTATTGCCCCTGTCTGTGTGGCACGGCTCCAAGCTCTGATTAAGTTTGAGCGATTGGGCGGTCGTCTTTCCTGCCGACGTTTTTGTTTATGCAGATTCTCAGGGATGAATAAAAATAGATGCAGATCGCTGGTTTTTGTTTGTCCGTGGGTGTCGCGCGAAAGGGTCCGCGCTCCGGCCCGAGCCCCATTGTGCGCGCACTGCCGAGGCCGGAGTTGTCACGACAACACTCATCAATGGAACAGCTGTGGACATGACCCTAGGTTGCCAAATATTAATCGCGGGGCTAAAAATAGCCATCTGCGGGGGTGACAATGGAGGTTTGGGCAGAGTGGGAGGATTAGCTGCTGTGTCCTGGGGGACCTGCCATACAAACAGAGGGGTGGAGGGCAGGGGGGCGGTTTCGGAGCGGAGTGATGCTGCCCAATTTGGATTGGCGGTTTAGTTTTGCGGGAGGAGAATAGAGCAGTGTTTCACGCCCTTGGTTTTTATGTTATTGGGTCCTTCGGTTTCAGAATGGCTGAGGTTTCGTCATTATTCATGCAAGCGTATCGGTGACACGTTGTCACGATGACAAAAGGCCAGTTCAGGAGTCGGGAGTCTATCTGCGCAATTGCTGCCCTTAACAACCGGCATTTCTTAGACCACCTCAGTCTTTACAACACAAATGAACAACCAACTAACTGGCCTCATACATTCATATTCATGGTTCGGACTACTTATTCCCCCATGTTCAGCCAATTTATAACCAGCCCATATCTTACATACGTTTTATCTTCTGTGTTTGTGCTCTACAGAGGAATGACATCGCCATGGCGATAACGAAGTTCGATCAGTTCGACTTTCTGATTGATATCGTCCCCCGGGATGAACTGAAGCCCCCGAAGAGACAGGTGGGTGAAACCGTAACGTTAAAATGTTATGACTTTGTTGAGTAGTTTGTCCCCTTTGGAGTGCCCTACAGATGCCCGATGGGATTTCACTGTAGACACGTGTGGACCCATGTTTGGCAGCCTTGTGGTGCTGTAAACATCCTTGACTGGAAGCTGGTTGAAGAGTCAAGCTTTCAGTCAGATGTTTGCAGCATCCTGCTCGCCGCATCGTCCTCCGCTACTAGTGCAGTCGTCTTGGAGTCATACATGCGTGTCAATATTTTGGGTTGCAGTTGCATGTCGTTCCAGCTGATTTCATTTGGTTCCTGAACTGTTCCTAAAGTCTGAAGTTTTTATGCTACTGGAGATTGTTTGCGATTAGACACTGACTATTAATGCCACAGTGTGGATTACCGGTCCTAGAGATTTTATGTCAGGCACTATTACCTTGAACAGCTTTCGTTTCACACGTCAAATAATAAGCAGATACAATCGCTATGGGTTTGTCAATACTTCTAAAATTTATGAAGCTACTATAGAGATATTGCTAGAGATATGAAATGTTAAATGCTTGAACTGTGTGACATTGAGGGCTTTGAAGGTTGTAAAAATATGCCACAATCATGATGTCATGGCATGAGTATCTACATGCTGTAAGTTAATCGCGTTACAAAGCATGTGACCACCCAACATTCTGTTACCGACTCTATGACATTACATTCAGAGGAATAAGTCTTTGTACTCTTATCTGTGATGTAACAAGTGTCATCATGAGGATAAATGTTCCACACTCTGTACTATGACATCACAAGTTGTGGCGGTTTGTGTACGCTTTGAAAATTTGTGAAATTGTCATCCAGTCTGGAGTCTGGAGTGTAAACATCCTACACTCTCAGCTGTGACATCATGGAGCTGGGAGAGGGGTGTTTACGCTCTTGGCTGTGGAGGAACCAGCTACTTTCATAAGACCTAGGGTAAAAAGTGATGAAGTCAAAAACTCAGAGGAACATCAGAGGCTGCGAGTGGGGAGTGGGGTTGTCCTAAAGGGCTGGTATTAAGGAACATCCTTATGAACTTAAATAAGATGGAAAAGTCATGTTAACTCTGCGTTCTGAAGGTCCCAAAGTGCACTTAAGAATGGCAATGCACCATCATGAAGTCGCTCATGTAAAGAAATGTGGCTCTGTATTTAAGAGCAGGCTTGTGGCAGTTCTGCTGTAATCCCTCATGTGGTTATAAAAAGCAGGTGTTTTAATTTAGAGAAAATGGAAGTTTTGATGTGAGATGTAAAACTCAGCTGCCCCAGCGGGGATGAGTTTAAAGAGAACAGAAGTTAAGGAGTGGAACTTTACACTTCAATCTTATCCGATGATGCTCCAAATTCTCTTATCTGTGCTTCCCATGAACTTTGCTAACTTGGGCGCACAGCGTGAGCGATCTGAGTGAGCACTTATACTGAAGCGTGTCGCGCTGATCTGTAGAAGTGTGGCATATCAGTGCGTACACATTTGATCAGCGTTTGAAGCATCCATTTGAGCTTTGTAAAATGGCCTCTGAACACTATTTTCCCCTCATCTCATCCATACTTGCTGTGCTGTCAATCTAAGGTCATGCAGCATTCGCTGTACCCTTGATGCATATTGTATTGAATTACTTATTGCGGCCTATCCTCATGAGTTATTTAACGGTCTTTTACCTGTAGCATCACAGGGTTAAAATGATTTGTGTCCTTACAACGGACCGATTTTATTTTAGTTATTTTATTTTCTATTTTTTTTTTTTGTAATACTTCATGTTCTTATCATATTGTAATGTTTTTTTTTTTGTTTTTATTTTTCCCTCATCGATTGTGTGTGCATGCATGTGCTGATGTCCATGTCTGTGTGTGTTTGTCTGTATTACTGTGCTTGTGTGCGCATACTTGTGTTTGTTTCATTTGTGTGTATGTATATACGTATGTGCATGTGTGCATGTATGTACGTATGTGCTCGTGTTTGTGAGTATGAATGTACGTTTGTGTGTATGTATATACTGTATATGCATGTGTGTATGTATGTACACACTTGTGTGTGTGTCTGTGTGTGTGTGTGTGTGTGTGTCGGTGCACGTGCAGGAGGAGGTGCGTCAGTCAGTAGCCCCAGCAGAGCCGGTGCAGTATTACTTCACTCTGGCGCAGCAGCCTGGAGCCGTGCAGGTACAGAGCCAGCAACAGGGCCAGCCAGCCTCCGCTGCCGCCGCTACCCTGCAGCCCGGCCAGATCATCATCACCCAGCCCCAGCAGGGACAGGTACTGCACCACCACTGCGGACACACACACACACACACACACACACACACACACCCACCGCCACCTTGCAGCCCGTCCAAATCATTATCACCCAGCCCCAGCAGGAAGAGGTATTGCAGCACCGCCATATGCGCACACACACACACACACACACACACACACACGAATGCGCACACACACACACACACACACACACACACACACACACACACACACACGCACACACACACGGATACACATCCTCACACGAAGAGTTTGTAGGTAAAACGCGATACATTGGGACTTACACTCAAACTGATATCATCTTTTAAACTGGCCCAAGTTAACACTGGATGAAATTATTTACCTCAAAACGCGATGTAGCCCATTAACCGACCGGCCAAATTTTGTTGCTTGCTTGCAAAACGCGGTAAACGATATGGTTGTTTCATTTCAAAATACGATAGCTAATTGGGCGCCCCAGCGGCTCATTGGTCTAAGCGCGCGTACCATAAAGGCTGTGTCCTTCTCGCAGCGACCTGGGTTCGATTCCGACTCCGGTCATTTGCTGCATGTCTTCCCCCATTCTTCTCTCCAACTTTCCTGTCTCTCTACACTGTATAACTGTCAAATAAAGGAAAAATTCCCATAAAAATAATCTTTAAAAAAAAAATACAATTAAAAAAAAAATACGATAGCTAATGAGAACCACTCTTACGTCATATGATCGTCCTTCAATTTTGTTCAGCATGGCAGGGCATTCAATCAAAGTTAATACCTTGGCTGTCAAGGTCCCTGAACACACTGATAATGTTTTTTTTTATGTTTTTGATAATGTTAGTTACAGTGGTGTGCCGTCAGATGTTCCGAAGGTCTTTAGTAACCTCACCTTTTACTGCGTGATTGCTCTCAAGCTGTTCCCATTTTAATTTGCTTGATTAACAATCAAACGTTTATTTACTGAATAATCAGACCAATATATGGCCTATTATGATTAAGAAATGATAATGACAAAGTGATTGCTCATTGGCTACATTTATCGTATTGATATGACATTGTAAGGATGGCAGTAATCAGAATAAATGCAAAAAATCCAGAACTTTCCCAGAGTTCCATCTGTTCTCTAAGCATTTCTCCAGCGGCGCATCTGACAACGCTCTGTAGCCGTGACTATGTTCACCAATAGCACGGCCACTTGTACCTTATTTATTAATAAGCCTGGTAAATATTCAGTATATTCAAAACACACATTGACATTTGATATAGTCATTTATATGCAGAAGAAAATGCCTCATAACTTTGTGATGTGTTGTACAACAGTCATTCTACAAATTAGTCTAAGCAACTGTTGCTAATAAGGCAAAACAAACTGCTGCAGAATTAGGTAGTTAAGGATTGAAAGGTAAGGTTACTGAAGGTCTTTGTTACTGCCAACAGACCGCTTTAGGTTAGTTAATTGATAAAAACAAAGGTGGTGGATCTTCTGCAGTATTCTACAGAGTACAGTGTTAACCTTTGACGGTGGTATGCTCTCTCTCAGTGCTTCTTGTGCTTTTTTATTATATTTTCACATTACTTGTTTTTGTAAATAATTTTATTTCATTTTACTTGTGCCTAATCTTTTGATCATATGCTGTGTCTGTTTGTCTAGCTCTAAAACCTTTGTTTTAGGCGCTTTACCCCCAAAAAATAAAAAAAAAGAAAAGGAAAAAAATAGTCTACTAACTCAACTCAAATTTGTCTTTTGATGGTGTGTGTGAATATAAAAGGTGAAGAAACTAAGCTTATATTATTGTAGGCTGGGATCTCAACAATCCCATCACCAAAGAAATTTGGACACTGTGTAAGATGTAAATAAAAACAGAATGCAATGATGAACGAATCGTTTAAACGCTATATTTAATTGAATATAGTTCAAAGACAATATATCAGATCTTGAAAAGGAGAAACTTTATTGTTTTTGAAAAGTATTTGCTCATTTTGAATTTGATGCCTGAGACACTTTTCTAAAAAAGTTGGGACAGGGGCATATTTACGACTGTGTTGCATCACCTCTTCTTTTAACAACACTCTGTGTTTGGCAACTGAGGAAAAAAAACTGCAGTAGTTTTGAAAGCAAGACGATTTCTCCACTTCGTGGCCTCCTTTGTCATATTTTCCATTTTATAATGTGCCAAACATGTTCTGTGGATGAAGGATCTGGACTGTAGGCAGGCCAGTTGAGCACCCAGACTCTTTTACTTTGGAGTCATGTTGTAATACAAGCAGAATGTGGTTTGGTATTGTCTTGCTGAAACCAGCGAGGCCCTCCTGGGAAAACACATTGTCCGGATGGCAGCATATATTGCTCCAAAACCTGCATATTGTTCCGCATTAATTCACGGATGTGCAAGTTACCCATGCCTTGTGGACTAATGCATCTCCATACCATCACGGATGCTAGCTTTTGAACTGTGAGTTGATAACAAGTTGGATTGACCCGCACCTCTTTAGCCTGGCAGACGCAACGTCCATGATTTGTAAAATAAATCTCACATTTTGATTGGTCAGACTGCAGGACAGTTTTCCAGTTTTCCACCCCTCATTTTGTCTTAAATGACCTTGGGCCTAGAGAAGGCGGCAGCGTTTCAGGATATTGTTTGTATATAGTCTTATCTTTATATGGTAGATTTTTAACTTGCATTTGTAGATGCTGCAACAAATTCTGTTCACTGACATTTGATTTCAGAAGTGTCCCTGATCCCATACAGTGATTTCCATTACCAAAGCCTGTGTTTTTAATGCAGTGTCTGAGGATTTTAAAATAACAACCATTGAATATTGTTTTTTGGCCTTGTCCCTTGTGTACTGGGATTTCTGTGGATTCTCAGAATCTTTTAATGATATTATGTACCATTGATGGCTAAATTGTCAAATTCTTTGAAATTTTATGTTTACCTATGTAGTCTTACTCAGAGTGATGAAGCCCTCGCCATCTTTACTTCTGAAAGACTCAGCCTCTCTGGGATGCTTTTTCAAAACCCAATCTTGTTACTGACCTGTAGCCCATTAACCTGCTAAACTGAGATGTTTCCCCAGGTGTATTTTGTTGCCCCTGTTCCTGCTGTTTTTAAAACTTGTTGCTGGCATCAAATTCAAAATGAGCTGGTATTTTTCAAAAACGATGCAATTTCTCTATTTCAAAATTTGATTTATTGTCTTTGTACCATTTTCACTTAAATATACAGAGGAGTTGAAATAATTTTCAAATAATTGTACTTAAGTACTACTTTTACTCAGTGTCTAAACTTCTTTGGAAATGGGGTTGTAAAACTAAATGGAATTTTCTCATTTTGATAAAATGGATCAGGATATTTTGAGTTTTGCAAAAAAATGAAGTTTTCGCGGCAGTTAGAAGCGAAATATTATTACGATATAATTTTCGCCACAATCTCTGAATTCACCGTGACACAAAGAGTAGACATGCACGTATCCACTTCTATGGAGAAAATATATCTTCTGAAATCAAATTCCATTGGTTTTTTAAATATTTTTTTATACTGGATATATCTCATTTTCCCGTCAAACCCTTCACATGTATATGTCAAAGTTAGATTTCATGTAATGACTAAAAATTTTAGTCTTTTCACAATCTGACTGTAACATGCACACACAAACACGTATGCATACAGTGCTACCCTGCAGCCCAGCCTGATCATGATCACCCAGCCCCAGCAGGAACAGGAGGTGCAGCACGGCCGTATACACACACATGCACTCATAGATACACACACACACACACACACACACACACACATATGCACATATGCACACAAATGCACATATACATACTCACATATACACACACACACACACACACACACACACACAAACGCACACAGACTCGAACACACACGCATGCGGTCTGTCAGTCACTAGCTGCCAATGCTGTTTCAGCAGGAGTGTTCTGCTGACCCAGTCAGTGCTCAGTGCAGTAACGTCCTTCTTGACTCTCAAATTGAACAGGCTGTCCACTCGTTCTCTCTCTCTGTCTCCCTCTCTCACACGGATGTGCACGCGCAGTACAATCGCTTGCTTTTTCGGCTACCCAGCCCGCTTCCGTCCATGCGCTACGCTGTTTTTTTTTTTTGGTTCCAGTTCTGTCAGGTTCTGCTATGGCTCTGGGCTGATGTGACGTGAATGGCAGTGCTTGCCAGTAGCGTAATGCTGCTTCGCCCAGCCCAGCTGCTTCTGCTGCATTTCACCCCCTTTTGTTTTGACGATCCACCAAGCACAACTAGTGTGTTTGTCTTCGTTTCTCACTCCGTCTCTCCGTCTTTATGATGATGTGGAACAGGGCTGAGCTGTATGCAGATATTATAAGATATTGTCGTTATTTTGGATGTCGCAATATCGTGACATAGCGAAGGTGTTGTCTTCTCCTGTTTCAAAGGCTGTATTACAGTAATAGAATGCAGTTGTCTGCACTTATTAAATTGTTCTAGTTTCTTATTAAGCTGTTCTGTCCATTTGGTCATCATATCCACATTAATAATGACTGTAAATTGACATTTTATCAAATATCAAATTGTGTTTGTATTTTCTGAAACCGCCAGTAGCACTGCAATAGCAATAAGTGCTGCAATATCGCCAAAATATCAACGTGGAGGTATTGGGTCGAATGTATTGAGGTATTTGATTTTGTCCATTTTGCCCGGTTGTACTGGAGAGTGCAGTGCATTCAATTTAAGTGTGTCTTTTGGTGTGTGTTCGCGATTGCACTGGAAGGTATTTGATGTAATAGGAGATGGAACTACAGCAAAGCACTAGCTCTCTAGAGCTCAGTGTTTCCTCAGGGGCCAGTTTTTTGATTGGTCTAATGATTTAATTTGTGAAACCCACAGCCCATTTTTGCAGGAGCAGCAAAATTGCTAGGTGAAGGGCAAGGCAAAATCTAATTGAGTGACTAATTAGCCAATTAGGTCAATTAATTAAATGTGCTGTCAGTACAGAGACCTCCAGGTCTCTCCGCATCTTCTGCATTGTGTGAGCTGGCGGCTCTCTACAGGGTTGCCAGATTTGGTTTACTTCAGACCGATGGGATTCTCTTTACCCTGATCTCAGAAGGTAATTGAATGCCAGCTGCCATTTTGTCTCACATTGGTCTCCAGCCCCTTTATCAGATAACCATTCTTAAATTTCACCCTCAAACTGGTATCACAGGTTTGCTGCAGCTGGTCAGAACTATGTTATCTTCCCACAGTTGGTGCCTTTGAGTTGTCGCGTTTCCTCATTTTACCGTGCAGTGCTGTTTTTGGCTCCTCTACCCAACGTGCGATGCGACTGGCTTCAGAACCGAAAACTTGGCAGCCTTGGTTGAAAGCCGTGCTGTTTGCATCCTGTCATATGCGCTCTCACTCTGCATGTGCCTGCTGTACAGTAAAGCTTTCTCTCTGTCTCTCTCCCTCTCTCTCTCTCTGGCCGTGTATCGCTCCCCAGGTGCTGCAGGGAGCCACTATGCAGCAGCTGCAGCAGGTGCAGGTGGCTCAGTCTCAGGCCACACCCATCACGGTAAACACCTGCCCTCTTATCCTTCAGGCCACACCCCCCTCTCTCCTCGATAGGCTGGTCCCCTTATCTCAACCCCCCTCCCCCACCCAGGCAAAGCATCCTGGCACAGTTTCAACATGGAATATTCCTATTGCCCAGTTCCGCCAAACTAGCCTTAAAAAAAAATAAAATAAAGTCGTCTCCTTCCCACGATAAGAAGCCAGGACTTTCTGTCCACTCATGACTCTGCTCTCCTCAGTATGGGCTGTTTCGCTTTAGAAACTGCGTTTAACATTTAATTGGATGCCTCTCCTGTATCCGTGACCTCACTTCCCCCCCGTCTCTTGCTGGTGGAAGTGCGCGTTTAGTTTGCATGCTCCAGAGTCGCCAATCTCCCCGGGTCATCTTGATGACACTTGATACTACGAGGTCTTAACAGTTCCCCTGTAAGAGATAAGGAGGCTCATAGTTGCTTAATTAATTAGGCTGTGGTGTTTGATTCCCTCTTTTCTGAACGCAAGGGGTGATGGTCCGGTGGGTTTTTTTGGCTGATGGGGAGCTAGGCGCCCGGGTCCCATGGAGCGGTCTGGGGTTTCACGGACTCTCTCTGAGCTTGGCTTGCCTCTGCTGCGCCGCGCGAGGCTTAGCATGTCACGCTAGCACATGTCTTCCACTCAAATGCTAAGCGCTGCTTCTTTGGTCCAGTCAGCCTGGTGGTGTTGGGAGTCCCTCAGGCAGCCTGGTCCTAGGGACCCCGAGTCCTGAGGCATGGGCCCTGAAAGGGCCATTCTTAATACATGTGCTTTCATCTGTCTGTACCACTTTCTCCTTCCCCCGCTCCACCCCTCCCTCTCTCCAGAGTGCTCCAGTGACCATGCAGGTGGGAGAGGGGCAGCAGGTGCAGATCGTGCAGGCGGCTGCGCAGGGCCAGGCCCAGACCGCACAGCCTGCGGGCCAGACCATGCAGGTCATGCAGCAGATCATCACAAACACAGGAGAGATCCAGCAGATTCCTGTGAGTGGATCTGGAGGGGGGAGCGGAGGGGAGGGAGGAGGGAATAGATTATAAGATTCCTCTGAGTGGTTCAGGTGGATGGAGGGGGTGAGATTTAGCTGATTACTGTGGGTGGGGAATGTTGAGAAGGTGTCTGAGAGTGTTTGAGAGGCGAGGAGTGAAGACAGGAGCGGAAATGGAGATAAAGCTGGGGGATAGAAGCTGAAATCCATGTCGTTCTCCATACTGGCAGTGATATAAGGGATTTTTATTCCTCTCTGTGCAGCTGCGACACTTGGAGGTCTGTTGCCTGTAGATCTGTGGCATCCCCTAATATGACTGTGTTCAGATACATTCACTCTGCTTTTGCGTAATGCAGTAGCTGCTGCTCCTTTAAGTCTCTCAATTGGTTCTCCTCCCTTAAAGCTCTTCTACATGACATTGTCATGACCGATAACAGCCTCTCAGCTGGATGCTCATTGTCTCTCCCTGGTGGCCGTATTGTGCAGGTGCAGCTAAACACAGGCCAGCTCCAGTATATCCGACTGGCCCAGCCCGTCTCTGGCACGCAGGTCGTTCAAGGACAGATCCAGACCCTCGCCACCAACGCGCAGCAGGTAACATACTGAAGGGCCAAGCCTAACACATTGGGACTGACTGTTCTTTGTCTCATTCCAAATAGCTTTGGTCCTGTAAAGTCATGCTTTGACATCTGTCAGTATATTATCTGCAGTGTTAGGTTATGCATGCACCACCCTCAGTGTTTTTTCTATGTAATTTCTGCACGGTTTCCCAGGTGTCAGCAGTTTTAATGGATCCTCTATCTTTGTCCTTAGATTACGCAAACTGAGGTACAGCCAGGACAACAGCAGTTCAATCAGTTCACCGATGGACAGGTAATATTTCACTTGCACAGACTCTTCACCTCTGCTTTAGTTACACTTTGTCTGGTCTTTGACCTGCTTCCTTTTCTGTACTTTCTTTTATTAATGTTATGAACTTGAACTCACTCCCAAAAAAACATGAGACAGAACATGAAGTGCAACAATGAACTTCTAAAGTAAATAAGTAAGTTTATGTTTGCAGGTGCTGTATGCAGGTGCCTTAGTAAAATTACAGACAAAAAAACTAATAAATTAGAACGCCATTTCAAAACCGTTTGGACGGTATGGAAAATGCAAACAGGAACAGAAAGCAGAAATTACTTAATTTACTTTAACAGTGTTTAATTTTAGACATCATGGAAACACAACATTTCTTTTTCTGTCTGCTCAACTTCATTTCATGAGTGAATATACAGCCATACCTGCCAGTCAGGCCTGCAGTGCATTCCAGAAAAAAGTTGCGGCAGGGGCGAAATAAGCCCAGTAAAGAGGGGAAAACATTTGAATAAGGATGTGATTTTAAACGGCTATTCAGCAGGTGATGGTAATTCATAATGTGGTGCAAAAGCAGCATCCAGGAAAAGCATAGGTCTTCAGAAGCGAAGATGAGCCATCGATTATCAATTTGCCTACAAATACGTGAGAAAATCATTGAAAAGTTTAAAATCAATGTTTTACAAAGAAAGATTAGAAGTGATTTAGATATTTTACCCTCTATGATACAGAATGTAATTCAAAGATTCAAGGAATCTGGAGGAATTTCTGTGGGTGCGAAGGGCAAGGGTTCAAGCCTGAGCTGAATACCTGTGATCTCCACACACTCAGACAGCACGGCATCAAGAACCACAATTTACCTATAAGTGATGCGTATAAAGCACATGGGCGCAGGATTATTTTTACAAACCTCTGTCAAGTACTACAGTACATGGTATCATCCGCAACTGCCACTTATAACGTAACTGTAAAATGGAAGCCTTATGTTCACAGTGCGTAGAAGCGTTGTTGACTTCTAAGCCACTTCTGCGGTGATGGACCATCACGCAGTGGACACACAGATTGTGGTCGGACGAATCAAACATTTCAGGTCTTTTTTGGGGAGAGATTGACGCCATGTGCTTTAGACCAAGGAAGAAAAGGACCAGTCAGCCTGTTAGCAGCAAAAAGTTCAAAAGCTGTGCTCTGTCATGATATGGGGTTGTGTCGGCGCCCAGAAGAGAACAGATAATGTCACAGGGCTACTGCCAAAGTGAGGCTAATGGCAACAGCAAGGGGGAGAGTAATGACTGTAGTGGACATTACACAATTGAGATTAAATACAGTGTGGGAGTCATGTTGAAAAATGTTGGTAGAAATAACCAAACTCTTGTCTCAGGTATCCTAAATGTAAAGCAAAATGCAGCTGAAGTCTTATTTGTGTTAATAATATATGTCCTGTATCAATGCATCCATTCTTCCCTTCTCATAATTGCTGTCATACTGTTGGACAGACTTTTCCAGTTGGGCAGTTTAAAGCAACTTGTGTCTTAATTGTAAGGCAGCGTAATGCAGTATAACTCTGAATTACAAGGGTTTTGAGCTGCGTGTCTGTGTGTCCTCCTTTATCTGTAGCAGTTGTACCAGATCCAGCAGGTGACGATGCCCGCGGGACAGGAGCTGGCCCAGCCCATGTTTATCCAGTCCACCAGCCAGACTGCTGACGGTCAGGTGACCACGCAGGTCAGCGCGGACTGAGGGTCTGTCCTGCTCTGTGTGCCTGACTCAACAGGACTGGCACCCACGACGCAATAACTCACTGGTCCAGGGTCCACGGAACACCCCTGTCTCACAACTCCCACCCCTCATAAACACCCCCCCAATTTACGCCAGCAGAGCTGCCCTCCCACCCCATGCTCCTTTTCGACTCTCCCTAGCTACAGCCAGCACGCACCCTGTGGTCCGTCGAGTACCCCACAGAAATCGGCCCCTCACTACGCCCCCCATTGTCACCATCTTCTCTGATATCTCTTCTCTCTTTGTTGTAGTCTTTTTCCCAGTTCCCAAGTGTTAGTTCATGTTCTACTTTCTGCTGTATGTGTTACATGTTTGTGCGTATGTGCGAGTGCGTACACCTTTTCTGTGTCTCAGAGCACCTGTGCGCTCCTCTCTATATGCTATACTTCCATGGTGTGCCTCTGGTTGCCCTCTCCTTCACCTGTCCCTCTGTACAAGAAATCAGGAAGCCCCCAGCCCCTTCGAACCCTCTTGTCCATACCCCTCCTACGCGACCACAGCAGGGAGTGTCAGCACCGGTTCTATAGGACCCTCCCTCTGCCCACTAACCTTTTCTCTGTGGAAACGCTCCTCATCCACTGGTCTACCCCAGTGTCAGTCACCTGTGACAGCTACAGTTGGCATCTCACAAAACCGAACAAATCGTCTTTTTTATCATCACGTCTTTTGTAAGAATTCATAAATGAAATGTACATTTCTTTTCTCTTATGTTGGTTTTGGATCATAACCACCCCACCCCACCCCACCCTAATTGGTTACAATTGTTCTGTCCCTTATTTTGTCGTAATTATTACAGTTCTTAAAATTGTTGTTTTGCATGTAGTTAAAAACTGCCAGCATGATATGCAATAGTTAGGTACAAATATTACTTTTTGTTGTTATTTTTTTGTAAACAATGGTTTGTGAGAAAATTGAAATAAAGGGATGAAATTGGTATACTACTTCTCTCTATTTTTTTGTGGGTGTCCTCCTAAAATGCCGGCACAATTTTGTCAGAGCATTTTCACCTGAATTGAAATGTGTAGCCTTGTGTGCTTTTGGCACAGCACTTTTGGGCAAATGAGAGCCCACGGGTTACACATATCCATCAGAGCTCTCGTATGTTATATCCCCATTGGCTGCAAGTGGGAATTGGATAGATATGCTGACATTCATCTGCATGAGCTGATTATTCCCTCAAGTCAGGCTCCAGATATTGGCAATTAATACGTGGAATCAGGTCTTGTTCAGGGCAGCTGGTGGCTCATAGAAGCACATACAATTGGGGGAGGGTGGAGAAGGGGGCTTGCGTGGACGAATACAGTTAACAGTATTATGACCTGGGAATTTTTCCTTTTGAAGCCTTAGGTGTGTAGTCAGAGGAACTGCATTATGACCTGACCGGTCCCAGGGACCTGAGGGGTGTCAACTAACTGAATCTCTTGGCTCCCAGAGATTGAGAGTAGACTGGGAATGTTACAGTGGCCCAGTGGAAGTGCTGTTCTACATTTAAGCTCCAAAGAAGAAATGTTGAGTGATTGCACATAACCTGTCGCTTGTCTGGATTGTGTTTGCAGTTGTTTCTGCACGTGCATGCGTTCCTTAGAGCTTCCACGACCCCTGTCCACCACCAAAAGCAGTTAGAATGGGCTCTGTTGCAGACCAAACACACCCCTTCATGGAAACTGTATTCCCGAATGACAGTGGCCTCTTTCAGCAGGATAATGCGCCCTGCTACATTGCAAAAAAAGGGTTCAGGAACGGTTATAGGAACAGAATAATAAGTTCAAGTAGTTGACTCTAAATTACCCTGATCTCATTGCAATGGAGCCTCAGTGGGACGTGTTGGACAAACAAGTCCAATCCATGGAGGCCCCACCACCAAACTCACTAAACTGAAAGAATCTACTGCTGATGTCTTGCTGTCAGATACCACAGCACACCTTCAGAGGTCTAGTGGAATCTATGGTGTGACGCAGAGCCGTCGCAAGGGCTGTGCGAAGTGTGCGACGCACAGGGCCTCGCGCCTTTAGGGGGCCTCGCGGCTGGTGTGTGATTTATTTATTTATTTTTTTTAAATAAATTAATAGCCTATATATTTTACATCACTGCACTCGACTCATCATGCTCCTTAAATGACAATTCTCTGAGTCAGTTTTATTATTTACCATTTCATCTCTATAAAAGCTTACCCAGATTTTTTTTTTTTTTTATGTCGTCATACGTAACATGCTCTGTCTCGCTGCTCACTCGCCTTTCCTAACTGTGAGATTGCTCTCAGGGTCTAATTGACGATATCAATAATTGGCATTGGGGTAGTGAAGCTTTTCAATGTTATTTTAAACAATTTTCGGACCTCCATGTTGCAGGAGAGACTATGCGGGCTCGCCCTTCTGTCTATCGAAAAAGACGTTGCATCCAGGCTGGATTATAAGGATTTAATTGCTGAGTTTGCGGCCCAAAAGGCAAGGAAAGTGACCATCACCTAATCAATGAATGGTGAGCGGGAATCTGATGTTTTAAAGTTATACTGCAGCAGAGCGTTTGTGACTGACTAGTATGAGAAAATATACTGCATCGTAATCAAATGTTAAACTGTCGCGTTTGTCAGCGGATACTACGCCTTTGTTAATCTGAGATTTTGCCACAGAAATGAGTCAAAATAAGCGATTGTCACCAGTGAGTGTGAGCCAATAGGTATTAGTGTTTGTTGAATTGTAATTCGTGACGCACTGTCATACTTCAACATGCCAATATAAAGTGAAAGCTGAGCTGATTTGATGATAAAAGCCAATCGTTGTGCAGTTCATTTTTTTTTACCTTTGAAAGTTTATGATATCCAAAAAATCATAGTTGAAATTATTGCCACAATAATGCTGTTTTAGTCTAAAAATGCATGTCATTTCACCGGGTACAACTAGAACAGCTATGTGCTTGCAGCATGACATGATTAATGCGCGTGCACGTGAGCAGGGCCTCGCGCATCAAGTCGGCACAGGGCTTCGCACCCCCCCCTGCGACGGCCCTGGTGTAACGGGTCAGGACTGTTCTTGCTGCAAAACTGGGACCTACATAATATTAGGCAGGTGGTCATAATATTATGGCTAATCAGTGTAGTTTTTATATGCGAGCCAAAATGTAATATACCATCTATACCACAAGAGGGCATATCACTGTTACGTTTGCTGAATACACAAAGTAAGACGATCACATCATTAATTGCCACAGGCCTCGCTCCACAGATTTTACTTGGTCCTCTATGGAGTTCCATTGTGTCCCACCTGGATACAATTTAAGCAGTGCCCACGAAGTAAGCATGCTTAATTTGCGAAATAAACACAAATATGGGTTAAGTGGCAGATTATTCAGGGTAAGGTCATTGTACTCCAGCATTTCCCGGGAGAACAATGATATCATGAGCAGGGATTGACCTGTGTCACGGATCTTCGTGGTTTGTCTATCATATCTTTTCAGAACTCATTGGAATTAGTAGCTTATGCTGGGTGCAAAACCATATATGAAACCTTATACAACCCGACCCAGAAAATGTAGGGATGGTAAGGGAAATGCTCAGATTAGTGGTAGTGATTCCAAAAATTTATTTGAGTTGTACAAACCCCAATTCTAATGAAGTTGGGCCGTTGCGTAAAATGTGAATAAAAACCGAATACAATGATTTCCAAATCCTTTTCGATCTGTTTTCAATTGAATACACTACAAAGACAAAATATTTGTTCAATATGTTCAAACTGATTAACTTTATTGTTTTTTGGAAATATTCACTCATTTAAATTTGATGCCTGCAATATGTTCCAAAAAAGCTGGGACAGGGGCAACAAAAGACTGGGAAAGTTGAGGAATGCTCAAAAACACCTGTTTGGAACATTCCACAGACGATCAAGTTAATCGGAAACAAGTGAGTGTCATGATTAGGTACAAAAGGAGCCAGGGTTGGGTTCAATTATTTTTTTCAATTACAATTACAGTAATTGTAATCAATTACTTTCGTAATTGTAATTTAATTTTAATTGAAATTTTTATTGAAAAGTAATTGTAATTGAAATTGAACATTCTGTCCAGAAAGTAATTGTAATTTTAACTGTAATTGTAATTGAAAAAAGTAATTGAACGAGGTTCACCACTTTGTGAACAACTGCGTCAGCAATTAGTCCAACAGTTAAAGAACAGCATTTCTCAACATGAAATTGCAAGGAATTTAGGGATTTCATTGTCTACAGTCCATAATATCATAAAAAGATTCAGAGAATCTGGAGAAATCTCTACATGTCAGCGGCAAGGCCAAAAACCAACATTGAATGCCCGTGACCATCGATCCCTCAGGCAGCACTGCATTAAAAACCGACGTCATTCTGTAAAAGATATTACCAAATGGCTCAGGAACACTTCGGAAGACCATTGTCAGTTAACACAGTTCTTCGCTACATCTACAAGTGCCAGTTAAAACTTCATGCAAAGCGAAAGCCATATATCAACAACACCCAGAAACGTCGCCGGCTTCTCTGGGCCCAAGCTCATCTGAGATGGACTGAGGCAAAGTGGAAAAGTGTGCTGTGGTCTGACGAGTCCACATTTCAAATTTGTTTTTGGAAGTCATGGACGTTGTGTCCTCCGGGCTTTAGAGGAAAAGGACCATCCAGATTGTTATCAGCGCAAAGTTCAAAAGCCAGCATCTGTGATGGAATGAGGATGGGTTAGTGCCCATGGCATGGGCAACTTGCACATCTGTGAAAGCACCATTAATGCTGAAAGGTACCTACAGGTTTTGGAGCAGCATAGACTGCCATCCAAGCGACGTCTTTTTCAGGGACGTCCCTGCTTATTTCAGCAAGACAATGCCAAGCCACATTCTGTACTTGTTACAACAGCGTGGCTTCGTAGTAAGAGAGTGCGGGTAATAGACTGGCCTGCCTGCAGTCCATACCTGTCTCCCACTGAAAATGTGTGGTGCGTGATGAAGTGCAAAAAACAACAATGGAGACCCCGGACTCTTGAGCAACTGAAGTCGTACATCAAGCAAGAATGGGAAAGAACTCCACCTACAAAGCTTCTACAATTAGTGTCCTCAGTTCCCAAACGCTTATTGAGTGTTGTTAAAAGGAAAGGTGATGTAACACAAAGGTAAACATGCCCCTGTCCCAGCTTTTTTGGAACACGTTGCAGGCATCAAATTCAAAATAAATGAATATTTCAATTCAATGCTCGTAAACCTGGGACAAAGAAAATCCGTACACAGGGACGCAAAACGCATAAAAAAGGCTTGCCAGTAACAAGACAAGAACTGAGACAAACTTGCGACACAAGGGAGAAAATGGACGGTTTAAATAGAGGAGGAGGTGATTAGAGAAATGAAAGACAGGTGGAGCGGAGGCTGGAGAGAGCAGAGAGGGGCGTGATTTCAAATAAGATAATAAGAAACAATGAGGGAACAAAACTGGGATTGAGAAACACCAATTTATTGTGCAAGGCTAAGAGAATTTTATCTTTGTTGCACCCATTTATGTCTACTAACACTAGTCAACACAAACACTAGTCAGTTGTGATCAAATGTAGTTGTGTCAGCTGTCCAAAGGAATTGAAATTAATTTTTGTTTTCAATACCTCTCTAGTATTGAAATAAACAATTAAACATTCATTACTGTGAATTTTTAAATAAGGGGAGATCACTATGAATTTATGTTCTGTATCAGAAGGGGGGAAAATCACATTTGGGAAAGAGAGATTTCAATGAAATATTTATCACCAAATAATTGCAATAATTCTCCATATTGCACCAAATTGCTTCATCTTTAATGCCTTCAGACCTCCCTACTATGGTTTCCCACCTGCGGTGCTTGCCCTCTTTGAACAGAACCAATCTATGAAAAAATCCTGGTGAGAACACTGAACTTGGTGTTACTTTGTCTTATTTGAGAAATCGGAACACAACCAAGTGTCATGGTTTTGGAGGTTGGCGTTTGTTTGGGAGCTTTCTTTGTTACTCTCGTCCGGGACGTATCGTTTTGATCACATCAAATTCTTTGGCCAGCTGGCATTAATTGTGGGAGGCGCCCGGACTCTATTTAAGCCCAAGTTCCGCCTCGCCACCTTTGCTAGAGTGTCAGTGTTACGTTCGCACTATAGCCCGTACCTTCTTTAGCTAGATAGTTGGTTAGGAATTAGCTGCAAAGAGGAAAGTGCTAGTTAGTTTGCTAGGGAGTTTATTTCTCTCTTTTCCTCTCTCCCTTCCTCGTTTGTGCACCGTCCGGTGCTTAATCTTTTGATCTCCGTTTCCGAGATCTTTCCTTTGTTTCGTTTTGTCTGGCTCGCTTTGCTTCCTTATTTTATTCAGACGAGATATATGTCCTTTGGAAGTGCGAGCCTTTCTGTCCTGTTTTGTTTGGTTTCTGTGTTCTTCGTATTGCTGTGCTTTTTTTCGTTTCGGCCACTGCATTTGGCGTCTCGAATAATCAGCCATCACAGTACACTCTAGCCAACATGGAGACTTCAGATGTGGCCGCTATTGCAAAGGTTGTTACCGGCCAGCAAGCTATGCTTTCTGGCTTCGGCAAAGGGCTTTCCAGCCTTGGCAATCAGCAGGCTGGTTTGGCTGAGAGACTCCGCCTTCAGGAGAATTCTTTGCAGAAACAAGAGAGCGTTCTGTTAAGTTTGACCTGTCTACACGTTTCACGAAATGTTGCACAAGCACCATCCATACACCTTCCCCGAGAACCCAAGTTGCAATTGCACCAAAGATATAGCGGCAAGGCCGGAAAATGTAAAGATTTCATCGCCCAATGTGAGATATTTTTTAAGGCTTAGCCTCACGGTTTATTAATGAGGATTCTCGGGCTGCATTTATTTTATCCCTGTTGACTGATACAGCACTCACTTGGGTCGGCCCACTTATCGCACCAGTCATGAATTCTGTGGAGGCTCTTGTTAAGGAAATGTAGTCAGTATTTGATCAGGATGTTTGTGGTCAGGACGCGGCTACGCGTTTGATGCATCTGAAACAGGGCTATGAAAGCATCACAGAATTTTCAATTTTATTTTGCTCCCTGGCGACAGAGAAAGGCTGGCCGGAAGCTCCTCTTATGACTTTGTTTAGTCATGCCCTCACTGAGGAGGTAAAAGACGCGTTGGCTACATTGGAGCCCTGTTCGACTTTTGATTCTTTGGTTCGCACTGCGGTGTGAATTGACAATCGCATCCGCGAACGCAACAGGGAGAAACTAAACAGATTGCCGCTTGCTGGCGACGGGGCCAAGGCTTCTAGTGGCAAGTGTGCGGTTCCTATTCCACCCACTGAAAATTCCACTCCGGTTGAGGCTATGCAGGTTGATGGCTCGTTTGAGAGTCAGACTCATAAACCTGCTCGCAGAAGAATAATCTGCTTTAATTGTAATAAACCGGGTCACACCCGTCCACATTGCCCGAAGCTTCAGGGAGAACGGGAAATCCCTCTAGCGGTATGGGGGGCGCTAGAGGGGCAGACCCAATTTCCATTCCAAACACTAATCCCTGTTGAACTGACTGTGGGGAGCAAGAGAGTTATTGTTGAAGCGTTCGTGGATTCGGGCGCCGCAAATTGTTTTATGGATGTTGATTGGGCTAGGAGGCACTCCGTTCCTACTTGTCCTCTTTCACAGCCATGCTCTGTTAGAACTTTGGCCGGTCGCCCGCTGGGAATGGGATTTATAACCGAAGTTTCTGAACCGCTAAATATGTTTATTTCTTTTGGGGGTCATTCTGAGGAGGTTCGGTTTTTTATTATCAGTTCCCCTGCTTTTCCCATTGTTTTGGGGCATTCTTGGCTACGGGAACATAGGCCTTGCATCACTTGGGGGGAACAGAATAATCCTATCGTCCACTGGGGTACCAATTGTAGGTCCCATTGTAGGGAGAATGTGACTTGTTTTCCCGGACGTCAAGCTATGGGGCAGACTGATGCCTGGAGCGAGTGTGAGGAGGTTGTCTCACCTTACCCTCCTAAACTAGAAAAAGAGGCAGAGGAGGGGTTGGAATGGGATCCTCAATTTGATTGGCGACAGCCAGAGGACGATTTCCTTTTAGAGGATTTTTTCGATTCTGAATCAGTCACAGAGACGTCAGGTTCTGAACAGGGTGAGGATTTGGGGGCCACTCTGAACTTTGGTTTGCCGTCTAATGTTCCAAAGGATTATGCTGACCTCGCTGAGGTTTTTAGCAAGCAAAGGGCCTCGACCTTACCTCCTCACCACGCGTATGATTGCGAGATTAATCTTCACCCTGGTTCCACTCCCCCTAGGGGTTCGTTATACTCGCTGTCAGGGCCTGAGCGTAAAGCTATGCGAGAGTATATCCAGGAGGCTCTAGCTAACGGATTCATTCGGCCGTCTACCTCTCCTGCAGGTACAGGGTTTTTCTTCGTGGGCAAAAAAGATGGCGGTTTGAGACCCTGTATTGATTACAGGGGTCTCAATAATATCACCGTCAAGAATCGATATCCCCTTCCGTTGATGAACTCTACCTTTGAGCATCTGCAGGAGGCGTCGTTTTTTACTAAGTTGCTATGCTTATAATCTGGTCCGAATCTGGGAAGAGGACGAGTGGAAAACGGCATTTAATATGCATGATGGGTACTATGAATATTTGATCATGTCGTTCGGATTGGTTAACGCCCCCTCTGTATTCCAGGCGCTCGTCAATGACATTCTCCGAGAGATGTTGGAGAGATTCGTCTTTGTCTACCTTGACGATATTCTGATTTTTTCTTCAACTCTCTCTCGGAGCATAAACAACACGTCAGACAAGTGCTTGAGGCTCTCCTTAAAGCCAAGCTGTTTGTCAAGGCGGAGAAATGCACCTTTCACGCCCAAACCATCTCATTTCTTGGCTTCATTGTTTCCAAGGGGTCGGTCAGTATGGACCCGGACAAGGTGGCTGCGGTCAGGAATTGGCCTGCCCCTCAAAGTGTTAAGGAGGTCCAACACTTCTTGGGCTTTGCTAATTTTTACAGGAGGTTTATCCGTAATTTTAGCGCGGTTGCTGCCCCCATTATTGCGCTCACCAGAAAGAATTCCTCCTCAGCGTTTATTTGGTCTCCAGCAGCTGAGGCTGCCTTTCAGGCATTAAAGAAATGTTTTAGCTCAGAGCCCATTCTGGTTTTGCCCGAACCCTCCCTCCCATTTGTAGTGGAGGTGGATGCTTCGGAGGTTGGAGTGGGTGCTATTTTGTCCCAGCGCCCCCTTTGGGACAATAAGCTACACCCATGCGCGTACTTCTCCCGGTCTTTGTCCACCGCGGAACGGAATTACAGCATTGGTGACCGGAAGTTATTGGCGGTCAAGTTGGCGCTTGAAGAGTGGCGCTACTGGTTGGAGGGAGCTGAACACCCTTTTGTGGTATGGACGGACCATAAAAATCTCCAGTATATTCAGCAGACTAAGCGACATAATTCCCGGCAGGCGCGGTGGTCATTGTTCTTTAACCACTTTAATTTTAAGCTAACCTACCGCCCTGGCTCTAAAAGCATTAAGCCTGACGCCTTGTTGCGGATCTACGACCGCTCTGATCGCGATCCCACCCCGGAGCCAATTATTCCGGCTTCTCAGATTGTGGCGCCCATTCAATGGGAGATTGAGGCGGTGGTTCAGGAGGCTTTGAAGATCGATTCCGGTCCTGAGGGGGAGCCTCCTGGCTGTTTGTTTGTCCTGTCTAGGGTTAGGTCACAGGTCCTCCAGTAGGGACACTCCTCCCTCTTGGCGGGGCACTCGGGAGCCCATCGGACCTAGCAGTTCCTGGCCCGACGTTTTTAGTGGCCCGGTATGATGAGGGACATTCGGGAATTTGTTGCTGCCTGTGGCATCTGCTCCAGAAACAAAACTTCCCACCTCCCTCCCTCTGGTCTGCTGCGACCTTTGCCCGTCCCCAGGCGCCCTTGGATGCATATTGCATTGGATTTTATTACGGGACTGCCTGTGTCTGGAGGCAACACGGTCATCCTGCTCGTGGTTGACCGTTTTTCTAAGACCGCTCATTTTGTCGCGCTACCCAAGCTGCCTTCAGCACGGGAGACGGCCCTTCTTGTGGTTAATCATGTTTTTCGGCTGCATGGGCGCCCGCAAGATGTTGTGTCTGACCGGGGTCCTCAGTTTATGTCTAGATTCTGGCGGGCGTTTTGTTGGCAGTTGGGGGCCACTATGAGTCTCTCCTCTGGGTTCAACCCAGAGACCAACGGGCAGACTGAGCGTACTAATCAGTCATTGGAAAACACTCTTCGATGTTTAGCAGCGGATAATCCATCTTCATGGAGTCGATTTTTAGCATGGGCTAAGTATTCCCATAACTCACTGAGTAATTCCTCCATGGGCTTTTCCCCATTTGAAGCTCAGAAGGGTTACCAACGCCCACTGTTTCCTGAGATTGAGAATGATTCCCTCGGAAGGTTCCCTCGGTCAACCATTTCATTTGTCGTTGTCAGTCGGTTTGGACCAGGGTCCGTTCATCTCTGTTGCGCTCGGGGCTCAAACAGAAATCCGCAGCTGATAGAAGGCGTCGTTTGGCCCCATCTTATCGGGTGGGTCAGAGAGTTTGGCTGTCTACCCGGGACCTCCCCTTGAAGGTAGAAACATGAAAACTGGCCCCCTGCTATACTGGCCCATTCAAGATAGTGCGGAAGATCAATCCGGTCACTGTCCAGTTAAAGGTCCCTAGATCTTTGCGCATCCATCCGTCGTTCCATGTCTCTCAGATTAAGCCGGTTAGCACTAGCATCCTGGCACCTGCCGACACACCCCCTCCGCCACCACAAATGGTTGAGGGGGGGCTGGATTACACCGTACGCCGCATTCTGGCCGAGAGGCGTGTTGGTCGTGGGGCCCAGTTTCTCGTGGACTGGGAGGGATATGGCCCTGAGGAGTGATGCTGGGTCCCTTCTCGAGATATTCTGGATCCCAAGCTCATTTCTGAGTTCCGTGCACGGGGTTCCCTGGGGACTTCTGGAGCTGTCCCTTAGGGGGGGGGTCCTGTCATGGTTTTGGAGGTTGGCGTTTGTTTGGGAGCTTTCTTTGTTACTCTCATCCGGGATGATATCGTTTTGGCCACATCGGATTCTTTGGCCAGCTGGCATTAATTGTGGGTGGCGCCCGGACTCTATTTAAGCCCAAGTTCCGCCTCGCCACCTTTGCTAGCGTGTCAGTGTTACGTTCGCACTATAACCCGTACCTTCTCTAGCTAGATAGTTGGTTAGGAATTAGCTGCAAAGAGGAAAGTGCTAGTTAGTTTGCTAGGGAGTTTATTTTTCAATTTTCCTCTCTCCCTTCCTCGTTTGTGCACCGTCCGGTGCTTAATCTTTTGATCTCTGTTTCCGAGATCTTTCCTTTGTTTCGTTTTGTCTGGCTCGCTTTGCTTCCTTATTTTATTCAGACGAGATATATGTCCTTTGGAAGCGCGAGCCTCTCTCTCCTGTTTTGTTTGGTTTCTGTGTTCTTCGTATTGCTGTGCTTCCTTTCATTTCAGCCACTGCATTTGGCGTCTCGAATAATCAGCCATCATACTAAGTCATTGCATTTTTTTTTTTTTTTTTCAAATTCACTGCCTTCAACATTGTGTTTGGTGATGTGCTGCTATTATTGGTCTTTATTTCATCCCTTACCATCTTTCCTCATTCTTTCCTTCATTCTGAAGACAAGGGTTCTTTACATTTACACATTAATCCAGGGCTTACAGGCTTCTGACCTCCATACCACTGTCCTTCTTGAGCCATATTGCAATTCATAACGCCGTATCGTGCACGGGCGCTCGTGCGTGTGTGTGTGTGTGTGTGTGTGTGTGAGTGTGAGAGTGTGTATGTGCGTGAGTGTGAGTGTGATTATGTAGCCTGCTGTCCTGGGCTGACAGCCTCAAAGAACAAAGCAAAGCTTTTTTCATATAATGATTAAATGGACATGTTAGCATTTTAATCACTTTAATCACTGAACAATGATGGTATTATTGAATACGGACTTTTGATCAGTTGGTGTAGTAAGGGAAATGAAATCAGGGATTGGGAGAATATTTCTGTGTAATCCATGCATGAATAAGATTGTACAGAAGTAGTTTACTTGGCCTCCACCACTGCGGGGATCAAGTAATCCTTGGAAATATGTACATTCGGATCGCACACTTTGGCACAACATATGATTGCTATTCTAGTACAGCAAAAAAACAATAAATGTCTGCGCACTGGGTTGTAGCTCCGACTACTTTATGGTAAGGCAACGTTTCAACCCAACAGAGTCTTCATTAGGCAAATAACTTGCATAACCAGTAGACAGTTGTATATATACGCAGTGTGGCCAAACTCCCAGTATATACACCTGTCTACTAATCATGAAAGTCATTTGCCTGATGAAGACTCTGTTGGGTTGAACGTTGTGCTTTTCTAGAACATTCACAAACAAAAAAAATTCAGATAAAAAGGCTTAAATTTGAAATATTGTTTATTTTGGCTTCATATCAATTGAAAGGTTCTTAATCATCATGAGCTCTGTACTTCCTGCTGTAACTATGTTTTAACTGTGAGATGTTACTAGTTAGTTGCTATGGTCCAACTGGTGGTTACTACAGTCTGAACAGGTGGCTGCTAAGATGTTGGTGTGCGTTTGCTAGGGTTTTAATGCGTGGCTCTTTGGATCTTACCAGATGGTTACAGCAGTGCCACCACAGTTTTATTTATACAATATTATTACAGTTGCAAGGCTAGTTAGCTATTCATTTAGAGCCAGCCTGTGGCATGGGCAGGATAGGCAAATGCTAGGGGCACCATCCATCCATATGGGGTGCCACAAATGTGGGAAGAAAAAAAATTAAAATAGTCTACTTTTACTATTTTTTACTAAAACTATTTTAATACTATTATTTCTAAATATTATAAAAACCCTCAACAAAACTACATGGCACAGCCTGTTAAATAATGGCATGACCCTCTCTTTCCGAGTTCCCAGCTGCTTCAGCCTGTGCATCCCCCACCCCCCACCCCCCACCCCACTCATAGTGAGACTTACCTGATCGTGGGGGATGGGCGAGTTATCTGAAAAATGAGTGACATTGACCACAAAATGTGATACGATTATCATCAGTAGCCTTATTCAAATATTATGTCAAAAAGACCGCAGCAAGACCAAAGAAGGAGAGAAGAGGAGGCAAGAAAAAGTCAGAAAAACACAGAGGTAATGAGTGATGAATAAGTGATTTATTTATTGCATAGTAGCTGCTCGGAGTGCAGAATGTTAAAGGAGCAGTATGTAAGAAATGTATGTTGATTAATCATGAAATGGCCCTGATATATCACCAGACATTAAGGAATGATGTTAATTTCAAATACTTATATCACTGACAACAGTGGTCCAGCCAGAATATCCTCATTGCAAAAGCGAAGTTGCAGCCCACAACTAATGTTGATGTTGTCATCTTGTGTTTTGGCCTGTTGCGCCGCCCTCCACCTATCTCCCAATCACAAAGTCAGTAGCATTTCGGTATCCAGGTTGCCAGTCACCACTGAGCTGCAGCTACCAGCGTTTCGGAGCACAAATGTCTGACGTTACTAAACCTAAAAGGCCTGGGGCCTATTGCACAAAAGCCAGATCCTGAGATCCTGGATCAACGCCAAAGCGAGGATTGCCATATCCCAAACAGCCCGTCACTGGCTTAATTGATTGCACAAAGGCAACAGCGGGTGGAGGAGGATCAGCTAAGTGAAGCCCGGTGCCGCTGATCCTGCTGAGTGCGCGCATACGGCTACCTCAAATAGACCCTGAGATCGATCACAGAATCGCTGATCATCACCATGAACACTAAGTTGCTGCAGCAGACGCATGCGCCAGCTACACTCAAATACCACGTTCAGACAGAGGGACGATGGGATCTCTGAAATGCCTCTGCTTGCTATTCCTTTAGTTTCAGTCTGAATGGTGCGAGATGTTTGAGAGGAGTATTAAAGTGAGCTAAACTCAAGTGAAAGTAAACCCGGGAGATGTTTCAGCGCCGTCAAAAAGGAGTAACTGATGCACTTTGGCGTTACCGTGAACGAGATAAGCCGTCCCTGTCAGACAGATTTAATATCGAGCGAACTCCCGAAGATTCAAAATTGTGTGTGTCATGTGCACTGTGAAGTCAATGTTCAACCCGACGAAAATATAGAAATATGTGTGTGCCGCTACAAGTTGCAAAAAAGCCCTTTTTTGTCCTATACAAACTGAATTGATAGTCCGATCTAGAAGACGTTTTCAGATTAGTTGAGTTTACTTTCTGCTTTTAATCACCTCTGATGGAGGCATACTCAAAAAGTAAAATGTTAACGTCAGAAAATTACGTCAAGGAGCCTCCTGAAAATGCTTGATTCTAGTATCGCGAAACGAGCGACATTGCACTCATGTCCAGCACTAAGGCAAAGGCTCTACCTTACCCGTCGCAGTCTGAATAAAGACGGAGAAAAGTAGCAGCAGTGCTGTACTGTATGTAGGGGGTTACTGCGATTTAAGACCGCGCTGAAAAACGGTAACCTACTTCATACAGCACTGCTCATTTTCAACTCTGATGGAAGTCTCAACTTGGGGAATAAGGACAAATCTAATAATGACGGATTCTAAATATGGTTAAAATGTGACATGGAAGGGGGACTGATTGAACTGTGATGGTCACTGTCACATGGATACTTGAATACAATGGTCGAATATTGGCTATTTTACTGACATCAATGGTCACAAGTTTCGAAGATAATTACTCTGGGCCTACTATAATTGAGATAGCAATGTGTAGTGGACAATTCAGAACGACTGTTAAGGACATTGATTTTCAATTTGAGTGACTGCTGAATGAGGTGAGGTGAAATCGGCTGGAGGCAGGAGCTCAGCTAGTTCGTAAGCTTGCTCCGGAGCTGGCTAGCTCCACAGATTTTGTTTCCATAGTAACTAGTGCCATGGCTTAGCTCACACGCTCTGTGCAACCGAAATGGGGTTTGAGATCAGGCTAATCCCGTGCCGATCCTGGGCTAATCCCTTATCCCGCCTTCATGCAATAGGCCCCAGGTTATGATTCCGAGATACGTTGCGACAAAGTCAGAAACAAAACAAGGATCTGTATAGGACATGCCTTTGAAAGACGGAGACGGCTGAAAGTGGAGAAAAATTTGAAGACCGACGCCGAAGTTGCTAATTTTCTCCTGGACAGGTAAGATTCAGCTAAGTTTGGCTAACTTAATTCTATTTCATGAAGGCGCGGACATTTCAAATATTCTCTACAGTCGAATAACGTTATGTATGTTCGTTCATGGTACGTTAGTGCGTATGCAGGTGGGTCATCGAATTGACTAGGTAACAAATTGTAAGAGAAATAAAAACCGTGGCTCGTCATTGCTAACATTAGCAATGCATTATTAGAGTCCTAACATTAGCAATGCATTATTAGAGTCCATTTCTCTGGCATTATGCTGAGACGCTGTGGAAACCGTTCCAACATTAGCACACCATTATGGCAATATGAAATGTAATTGAGACAGTACATCGGTCAAATGAGTCCTCATTCATTCTTTACGCATATTATAGCATGGACTTTAGTGGGCTATCCACACAGAAGAGTGACGTGCAAGTTGACCAATATGACCATTGCTAAAGTTAGTTAGTCATTAATCTCAATCTTTTCTGAACTGAACTGAACACATCCCTGTGAGAGCAAATCATTGGTGATATTGAAACGTAGCCATGGTAGCTCCTTGTAGTAGACGTTCTTGCTGGATCCGGCAACCTAGCTGGCAACCTCTCATCTGGGGTAGAGCAGGAGGGGATACTGCGCTCTGCAGTATTTTGAATGTGATTGCAGTACCAGTTTTGGCCACAAACTTACATACGGCTCCTTTAATCTTACTAGCTGACTTTGGACTATTGTAACGTTCGCTAATTTAATGAACAGTCAGAGTTAAGGCACTTACTCTCACCTTAAATTCATTAAGAAAAGTTGGAAAAACTATTCTGGTGTTCGGAAAATAACCTACAACATAATTTTGAGAAACTCATTTGTTCTTCTCAGTATACTCCTGCTGCTGGATCAAAGAGGACATGAAACACTAAATGTAGTTATCTTAATTTAATGAAGGTCTCTCACCCTAGAAAGATTATTTAAGTTTGAACACTGATGGAGAAAGAAATTTCAAAATCCTTTCGTTGAAGTTCAACTGTCAAAACAAAGGAGGGCGCCTTTGCTATTGTGTTGCCGGACGTGACGTCATCGGAGTGGTTGGCTCAACACGTCAAGCTAGCGATCACACTGAGGAACTACATCCGTTCATTCAAAATGACCGAGAAAGAGGAGCAAATTAAAAAGCGAGTTAAGGGAGGCATGTTTTGCTTTGCCCCTGGATGTTCAAATGAATTTTACAGAGTCAAAGATTGGGAGAAACCAGTACATTTCCATCATTTGCCACTTAAATGACCACCTGCTCTCCGACGTTGGCTAGCTGCACTCAAAAAGAAGAACCCACCAGTTGGCAGCAATGCTAGAGTTTGTAGTGATCACTTTGTAGCTGAAGACTACGTGGAGGAAAAGTTTTTTGATGAGGCAGGAGTACTGGTGACTTGTAGAAACAACAGGTTGAAACCAGATGCAACTCCCTCAGTGTTTGACTTTTCTTCCTATGATGCACGTGTGGCAGGCCGAAGGAGGGCCCGGGCGGGGACTTGAACCTCCAGACTCCCGGGTAATAGTTCAACGCGCTGACCACATCGCCAAAGAGCCACACTCGTTGGCAAGGTAGCCAGGGCGCGTGCTTGTTAGGAGACATTTCTAGTGACAGGACCCTTCCACTGTCACACACGGAAGACAGACCGTCCCACGCAGTCCACTAACGTTAGTTCAGAAGTGGCTGTGCGCCGTAAGGAAAGAGCCCAACGGCATAACTATTTAACAGAACATAGAGAGGTAATTATACGATCAGCAAATGTTCAACAATCCAGTTCAATGTCAATCATGATCATCCCTTCAATTGCTTATAAGACAATAATTTCACGGACCGGCCTTCAATGCGTGGCAGATAAACACAACAAAATAAAATGATACGAACGGCATGAAAACAAATGCAAAATTTATTAAGAAACATAACTCACCATAAGGCTGAATCGGTAGGAGCCCAGAACTTGTTTCTCTGCTACGAGACGATCACACCTGGGGGTAATGAGGCTCTCTGTAATAGGGCTGTCACCTTTTTAAAAAAACAACTTCGAACGAATTTAGAATATGACAAAGTGATGTTCGAATATATTCGAAACACCCCCCCCCCCGCACCGCACCGCACCGCACCGCGACCCAACACACATAAAAAAACATCCTCTTCATTAATTTTAATCTTTTTTTAAGCTGCACTCAACAGTAGTACAACACAACGACAGTATCTGCAGAGATGCCAAGTCTCACGTCTCTGGCATTCACGTTCCTGGGCCGTAGTAAGCAATTATTCTATCAACGCGAACTGAAGAAAGTCACTTGCGGAATCTAAGTCATTGTTCATTTACTTAATCAGTTTCACGTGCATTACGGTGAATTTCCCTACTAGGGACACGGGAATTCTCAGGCTTGTCTTTACTGAGGGATTGACAGCAATGGAATTGCAAAAAGACGTTTCAAATGGTCTTATTTCATTTAAAAAATTTGAACGATCATGAAAAACGCATGCATTGTTTCCAATCTCTGAGTAAACAGAAGCACAAGAAGTCATAATCGCTTTCCATGTTACTTGCGGTGACCGTCCACCTTTACGCAAGTGAAACTGATACTTCAATGGACAAGGATTTATCTGATTAATAAGCGTTCATTGAATAATTGCAGACTACGGCGAATAAGCTTAAAAAATGCGCGAGACATACCCTCTTTAGACTGCATGATGCACTGATAGAGGGTGTATTTTGACTTCGAACGTCTCATTTCAGTTCGAATATGAACTTTCACCCTCAGGTTTGAATGAATGTTCGAATTTCGAATAAAAAGTGACAGCTCTACTCTGTAATTCATTTTCACTAGCTTGTTGTCTTGTCGGCATTGCGGAGCAGTGACCGCATGTACACCATGAGGTGTTGCCAACCCGGTCCTCGCTGCCATCTTCGTTCGGAGCCGCTGCAGCTCCCTCATCCTCCGCAAAAACCAGTCTCTCAACCCTCCTCCTCGTCACTGGCTTAAATGCGTAAGCCATTGGGTTAGATGACAGAAAAATAACCCTTTCTGCCTTGCCCTCTGACATTTTTCCTCCTTCTACAACTCGTGAAAACTCTATACTCAAACCAACCGAACCGCCAACAAACCACTCCGAAGACGTAGGCAGTGACGTAAAATAAAGATGGCGGAGAGTACGCCCCAAAACGTATCATAAATGCATTTAAAAAGTTGATTTTCTTTAAAACGGCTGATTTTTTAAAATGTTTTATTTCGGTAGTATGTTTTAAATATATACACATATCCTATGTTGGTGTCCATTCTTTTGTTTCATGTCCTCTTTAAAGGGGACCTATCATGCTATTTTTCCAAGTTTATATTTTGGTCTTTGACTCCCCTAGAGTACTCCTGATCACGCAAAGTAAAAAAAAAGGGCACTTATTTCGCTCATACTGTCATCCTCAAAAAACCCCATTTGTAGTCCATAGTAGTCTCTGCCTGAAACGCCTCATTGGGGTGGCTCTTCCGCTATGGCCCCCACTCCCCGTGTGCCCACTTTCTTCTGACTGGCCAGCTCTGTGGAGGGCGGATCTAGGCGGGATGAGGCAGCAGAACGCAGTTTTCCTGGTCCGGCTCCAGAGTGAAACTGACGCGTCTCCCGAAGGAATCGACGGGCATATTCTGCAATCTAACGCAGTGCATGTGTACAGATCTAATGAAATTAACTTGTTCAAATAAACGCAACGGCGAAAGTGGAGGACGCAGTGCGAAAGTCTGGCAGTTTAAGCACGAATTTGCTATCGGCAACAGTGGTGAGTACAGCGGTTTTTCTACTCTGTAGCTAGGATGCAGGGAAAGCTAGAATCCATCCCATATAGACACATTTGTAGAACGGGTCAACATGCCTAAGTGTAGAGCGGAGACCGTAGAAATCCGGTGGGTCTGAGTTTAGAGGGAAACATGGACAGTGAGGAGCAGCTAAAAGTGGACCAACAGCTTATGGACTGCTTTGGTGTGTATTAGCACCTGCTGGTCCGTGTGCATAGCTGTGGTGTGTTGTTAGCGTGGAGAAACGAACAGCTTCTGCGCTGGTATATGACGGAGGGGCGAAAGCTCCAGGCTAAATGGCCTTTTTGGAAATTGCCCGTGGTAATGCTTTACTTATTGCTTCGGAATGACCAGCTTTTCCTCATGGAAAATGGGGCGATAATGGATAGTGTGCGAGAGCTAGAGCTCCGGTTATGTCATGAACATAATACAGGTTTTACAGACCGTAAGTTCCGTCTGCGTGAACCATTGCTTATGTGGAGCTAGCAAATCGATCACTTCTACAGGAAAGAATTTAATATTTAATCGATGGGAATGCAGAGAAATCGTTTGTTATACCGGACAGGTTATAGCCTGTGCACTTCCCTATTGCTTTCACCGGTAGCATTAGAGAGCTTGCCTAGACATTGGAGATGTATCAGGCTGACCCCGGTCATGGATAAGTAAAGCGATCGTTTCGCAAGCACCCAAAAACACACCCCAAGCTCTGCAAAACCTACATCTGGTCTAACTGCAGCCCAACTCGGCAGACACATACAGAACCTCTCCGGTTAGCTTCAACTGTAGTGGCTACAATCAGGCAACGTTATGATGAAACTGGCACATTGATGCTTACCGAAGTAACACAAGCATACCAATCATAATTATTGCATATAAGTTAACCAGGAGCATTTTTAATTAGCAGAGCACGCAAACTAACATGCAGTAGCTGATAAGCGGTCACGACTTTGAATGTTAATCTGTCGCGCGAAAAATTTGTTTTGCATCCGGTGTGAAAGCTGCTTAACGCGCCCATAATGCCTGTATTCGCGTCTTTGCATTGACTTTGAATGTAGCTAATCTGTCACGCGATTCGTGTCCCATGTGAAAGCAGCTTTATGGATAGTACACAACAGCTAGAGAGAGCTTGGTTATGTTGTGAACATAATACAGGTTTTGCAGACCGTAAGTTCCCTTAGCGCGGACAAGTTGATATGTGGAGCTAGCGAATCGATCACTTCTACAGGAAAGAATTACCTATTTAATCTCTGCCTTTTTTGGCTTTTTATTAGCCACAACAATTTCTAAAGGGGGATGAAATTATGTCAAGGTAGTGCAGAGAAATCATTTGTAAACCGGTTGAGCTTCTGCGTTTCGCATTGCTTTCACGGTAGCACCAGAGAGCTTGCTCAGACATTTGTGAAGTATCCGGCTGATCCCGGTCATGGATAAGTGAAGCGATCACTAACCACAGAGACAAACCCTTGCAATACAGATTTTACAGACAGCAAGTTCTGTTACTGTGAACAGTTGTACCAAGCATCCAAATTACAAACAAGTATTAAAAGTTAGCTTCAAATGAGGTTTATTTTCACACACCTTCTGTAGAATTTCCCCTGAAATCACTCTTGCATATTTAGGACACGAACATTAGCAACAGTAACTTGGCTACGTTAGCCGCTGTGCTACAGCCACAATCAACTGGCTATCACGTCAGGTTGGCTTATGCAGTAAAAGCAACTTACAGCTTCTGTGTCTGTGAGTCACGGACAGTCGCGACCGATACAGGCTTTATCTTCAGATATTTTACAAAGCCTGCGATTGAGGCCAGTTGTTAGTGCTATCTATCACTAGCGGTCCTGCTAGCCACCCGTAACATGTTAGCTTCACTTACATTATTTGCTGTTATATCGTTACTTAGCTCCGAGCGCTTGATCGATGCAACTGCTTCAGGTTTGAGAAGCAGCTGAAATGCTTATCCTGTGTCGAATTATCCTTTATTAACAAAGCTGTCTTTGGTGAAATGCTGAGCACAATCAGCTAACGTTCCCTTTGGCCGTGGCTGTGTGCTGCCAGCAAACAAAAAAAGCTACCCACTGATTTCTGGTGGCATCGTCTTTTGGAAAAAAAATAGTTGTTTTTCTTCGCATCCAAAAGTAAACGGACAAGCAGCTTTGGGAGAGATACTGAAAAAATTGCACCTCAAATGATCTGCGGTTCTTCTTTTGTATTTCCAAAAGTGTAGACGCTACTAAGGCATAGTATGATTTGCCGTTGTTAGTGCCTGCTAGAATAGTTTCCGGTGTGGGCAGGTCCAACGCAGTGGTTGGCTCTGGCTAGGTCTGCACTAATTGGACGGCACAACCTGACGTCAGGTTTTGCCCAGATCTCGCGAAGATCTCGGGAGGAGCTGTTCAGAGAGGAAATCACGCTGACGAAATCACGTTCTTGGATTACGGCAAAACCTCTGTATCTTATGTTTAGAAACTTTTCAGAGGTTCAGCATGGACAACCAACATTATAACATTACTAATAGGATCAGCATAATAGGTCCCCTTTAAGGCTGCACTGCAACACATCTGCCTCAAGAAACCAGGCTTACTTTTCTTTTTTTTTTTTTTTGCCATATATTGGCAATACACACAAACTTCATAATAATACAGGTTTCTTGCAGAAACGGCAAAAAAATTATCAGAAATACCTGGCTAAGTGACTTCTCATCTTCAGAATCTTTCTGATGAGCTGTTAGTGCAGTATAGCCGCTTCATGGCCAAGGAGATTAAGTTTTCAATGAACAACTGGTAACTGCAGATGACCAGAGATCGAGGATTAAATTCACTTTTCAGAATTTTCCTTACACGATTCTGAAAAACAATTGCATCAACGTTTTCACTCATGAAGTGACTTATAATTAACCAACCAGTCTTCCTGTGGTAATGTATTTGTTTTTCAGGCTTGTACATTAACATGCAACACTTTTTTTTAACACAGTTTTTGTTTTGTGAGTTTTTTTTCTGTTTCTGCCATGGAGTCATATTTTGCCCACGTGTGCTGTAGAACAATGCTGCATTATGTATATTGCCATGAAGTGCCCGTAATATAGTTTTTTGGCACAAATCTCTTATTTGTATTACAACCCCAATTCCGAAATAGTTGGGACAAAGAGTAAATTGTGAATAAAATCAAAACGCAATGACTTTCAAATCACACTAGCCAGTATTTTTTTCACAATAGAACAGAGATAACATAGCAAATGTTGAAACTGAGAAATTTTACAATTTTATCCACAAAATGAGCTCATTTCAAATTTGATGGCTGTAACAGGTCTCAAAAAAGTTGGGACAGGGGCCTATTTACCATGGTGTAGCATCCCCTCTTCTTTTTAACACAGAGTGGAGGCGTCTGGACATTGAGGAGACAAGTTTCTTGGGTTTAGCTATTGGAATTTGATCCCTATCTTGTTTAATACAGGCTTCCAGCTGCTGGAGAGTTTTGGGTCTCCTTTGACAGACTTTTCGTTTAATTATGTGCCGAATGTTCTCATTCGGTGAAAGATCAGGACTGCTGGCAGGCCAGTTCAGCACACGGACTCTTCTACTACGAAGCCATGCTGTTGTAATAGCTGCAGTATGTGGTTTTGCATTGTCCTGCTGAAATACGCAAGGCCTTCCCTGGAATAGATGTCGTCTGGAGGGGAGCATATGTTGCTCTAAAACCTTTATATACCTTTCAGCATTCATGGTGCTTTTTAAAACATGCAAGTGTCCCACACCATATGCACTAATGCATCCCCATACCATCAGAGATGCTGGCTTTTGAACTGAACGCTGATAACAGGAGGGGTGGTCTTTCTCCTCTTTAGCCCGGAGGACACAACGCCCATGATTTCCAACAAGAATGTCAAAGTTGGACTCGTCTGACCACAGGACACTTTCCTAGTTTGCTGCAGTCCATTTTAAATGAACCTTGGCCCACAGAACATGAAGAACTAGAACATGGCGGCGCTTTTGGATCATGCTCAACAATGGTTTCCTTTTTGCATGAAAGAGTTTTAGGTGGCATCTGTGGATGGCACGGTGGACTGTATTTACAGACAGTGGTTTCTTGAAGTATTCCTGGGCCCATTTAGTAATGTCAATGACAGAATCATGCCGGTGAGTGATGCAGTGGCGTCTCTGAATCTTTTGATGATGTTATGCACTGTTGATGATGAGACCGTCAAAGCCTTTGCAATTTGATGTTGAGGAACATTGTTTTTAAAGTATTCCACAATTTTTTTTACGCAAGTCTTCACAGGTTGGAGAGCCTCTGGTCATCTCTACTTCTGAGAGACTCAGCCTCTCTAAGACATCCCTTTTATAGCCAATCATGTTACACACCTGATGCCTGTTAACGTAATTACTCGTGAAATGTTCCTTGAGCTGATTCTCTTATATATTAATTGCTTTTTCTGCCCTTTTTTGCCAGTGTCCCAACTTTTTTGAGACCTGTTGCAGCGAGAAAATTTGAAATAAGCTCATTTTGTGGATAAAAATGTAAAATGTCTCAGTTTCAACATTTGAAATGTTATCTATGTTCTATTGTAAATAACATATTGGCTCATGTGATCTGAAAGTCATTGCATTTTGATTTTATTCACAATTTACACTCGTCCCAACTATTTCGGAATTGGGGTTGTATATTTCTATATATTTTTTGTCTGCACTTGTTTCTTTAATATCATATTTTTTGCAATAGATTATTGTTCAATACTCTCCAGAATAATTAGCACCCTTTCATAAAAGTGAGCGAAATACAGTGCAAAAAATGTTTATATTGTTTATCCTTATGATCATTCATTCAAAATATTCACAAAAATCTAACCTTCAATTGAAGCAACATAATTGAAAGAAATATTACATTTTTATGATGAAGCAAATATTTTTCCAAAAAATTTGTGCACCACAGTTATTGGCACCCTATAATTCAATATTTTGTGCAACCTCACTTTGCCAAGATATCAGTTGTGAGTCTTTTATAATGCGTGATGAGTTGGGTGAACATGTAGCCTGGGATCTGGGACCATTTTTCCATTCAGAATTTCTCCAGATCCTTCAGACTCTAAGGTTGGCTTGTGGACTTTCCTCTTCACCTCATCCCATAGAATTTGTATGGGGTTTTAGTCAGGGAACTGTGATGGTGATGGCAAAACTGTTATTCTGCGATGAAACTCTTTCTGATTAGATTTTGAGGTATGTGCTTCAGGTCACTGCCCTACTAAAAGGTCCAGCCATGCCCCATTTTAAGCTTCCTTGCTGAGGCTTTCAGGTTTTCATTCAATATCCGCTGGTATTTGATGGATTCCGTGATACCATGCATCCTAACAAGATGTCCAAGGCCTTTAGATGAAAAACAGCCCCACAGTGTCAAAGGTCCACCACCATATTTCACAGTGGATGTGAAGGGCTTTTCTGTATGGTTATCCTTCTCTCTACACCAAATCCATCTTTGATGTTTGTTGCCAAAACTCTATTGTGGTGTCATCTGCCCATGTAATCCCAGTGAAAGTCCCAGTCACGTTTGACAAATTGTAGGCACTTTAGTTAGTAGTTGATTGACAATAATAATATATGGCAATGCACATGGTGTCTGAGAGTAGTTTTCAAGACTTTCTGACCCCAAGACTAAACTGACCTCTGCAATTCTCCAGCAAAGATCTTTGGCGATTCTTCTACCCATAGAACCATCCTCCTCAAGGTGTCTGGAGTCAAAGAATACACGCAGAATGTACACAAAATGTTCACAATGTACACATGGTGTTTAGATTTTAATTCATTTTCGCAATAAAATACAGTTTTTATCCTCTTTGTTGAACAGCTTTCTGACAATGTGGCTATAAAGGGTGAATATTGAAATGCAAAAAGGACATAAGAAAAAATGACTGCAGTTTAGAATAGTGATTGCCGCTGCCGTGGAAATGAAAATACAGCATACAAAGGGGATCCCCAGGACTGCCGTTGTGAACCACTGCATTAGTAGGTTGCAGAGTTGACGTTGATTGCAGTTATTTCCCATGTAAACTAAGCACATCCACTTCCCCAGAAATACCACTGCACTACAATCTTCTGCATTCCATTCATCACGGAATTTATAACATGACAACCCTGGAGTCCGACAGATTTTTAACTGACCTGTCATGTTCACAAAAATAACGCGATCACGTTAATTTAAAAAATGTTTTAAATGTTTTAACTGTATGCATCAAAACAATCCATTAACAGCGCACCATCATTTGACTGCAGAACATTCATTTTACCAACAGATGTCACCCACGAGCACTTTGAATGGAGCTTCAAATAGTAAACTTATTTCCAGTGCAATGATCCTAAAATTTTCAAAGCTTCATAAGGCCAGGTTTTACCATCACTTGTTGTTGGCTATCAGACACCCAAACTACAACATGAACACACCGTGGGATGAACTATGATGACACCACCCAGTATTGCATGTGTAGCGATCATTTTTTAGAATGTGAATATTGGGAATGAAAAAGCCCAATCCTCAATAGGACTGCTGTTTCCTCAGTCATCCCTGATCACGCTGATCATCCTGTACAGGTCAAAGGACTTCCTGTCCGAAAGACTAGATCTATTTGTGTTTAAAGATAGTAAGTACATGAAAACCAAGCATGGAAATAACAACAAAAAAGACTCTTTCATGACTGAATGTATTATATCATAGTATGTTGTAAACTTCAGATTTGAATTGTGTTATATACAGTAGTGTGCACTGATGATCATACACCACCACTTTTGTCTTAAAGGGGTCCTAATATAATACTTAGCTATAATTTTTTGGTGAAAATGTATTAAAAACACTACTGTAGGCAACGAGAACAAAAAATCATTCCCACAAGTATGTTGAGGTAAAAATACGGGTAATAAACAAAGACACTGAAAACATCCATGTTTATTAACCAGGTTTTCAAAAAAAAAAAAACCTGGTTATTAAAATACCAAAGGAGGGCGGCGGGGCGTTGCGGCGTCTGATTGGTTGTGTTACTGCCAAGAGCTGGCAACATCAAAAAAGACTTGAGTTTGCCAAGAAATTCAAGAATTGGACACCAGTTGACTTTGGACTGATGAATCAAAATTTGAAATTTTCTCACTCAAAGGGAGAACTTCTGTGTGCTGTTGAGTTGGAGAATGTTTCAAAAATGGCTGTTTAACCCCTTCAGTAAAACTTGGAGGTGGTAATATTATGGCTTTTAGTTCAGTCTGCTCAAAAGGAGCTGGTGATGTCATAAAAATTGACAGAATCATGGATCAAAAGAAGTATCACAACATCCTTGTGAGGCACCCATTGCCATCTGGAAGAAGACTGATTGGTTGGGGATTTTAATTTCTACAAGATAATGACCATAAACACACTTCTAAGTTGTGCAATAATTATCTCAGTCGGAAAGAAACATCTGGTGACATAAAAGTTATGACTTGGCCTGCTCAAAGTCCCAACCTTAATCCATTGGCACAAATGTGTTGTAACATCAAAAGAATCTCTTTGGAATGAACTTCAAACTATATAGAAAGGTTTAGCGAGTGAGGAAATGAAAAAATATGTGAAAATTTTGCCTGAAAGATTAAATGCTTTAATCAAAGTGATTGGTGGCCACACTAGATATGACTTTTTCTCTCAAAAAGACATTAATATTTTTGTTATTACTATATATTTTTATTTATTTGTTCATTTTTGTCTGTATGATCCAATATTACATGAAATAAATATTTGAATAGTACTTGGTTTCTGATTTATCTTCATTTCGTTAAGTGTATAATCATCACTGCACACTACTGTATATGTAGCTATTATGGTAAATGAAAAATATGGGCACTGGTGTATAAATACATAAACTGCCATTTTATACTACAATCATGAAGAAAGCAATGGAAGTACATATGCAGCCCAGGAGGACAACAGTTTATGAACCAATAACTGAGTAAACTGTAAAACGGCCAGGCCTGCAGCAAGGCAGGGACAATTTCATTGGTCAACACAAAACCTGGCATTCCATTGGTTGGAAATTTCTGACAAGATTGCGCTACAAAAAAAAAAAATCCTAGCGCAAGCAGAAATGTTCCAAGTATACAGAATCAATTTGAGTGTGAGGAGAAAAGGCTGACGTTCGCGCGCAAAAAGTCTGTCCACAAGCAGCAGCAGAGCACGTGCAGGAAATCTGTCCATACTACAACAGATCTGAATGCAAGCACACAGTTTGAATGGAAGCAGTGCAAGTCCTACCGCAAGCCGGGGCTATTTGAGTGCGAGAGCAGAATTTTGGAGAAAACTTTGCAGAATTACGCATGAAATCGATATTTCTGCTCTCAATTCAAAATACAACACTCTTGAATAAAGCTAGCAATGTCACTTCGTACTCCTGCTGCCCTCAAAACCTGAGAATATTTCATTTGGGTGTGGTGCTCACTCTCTCTAGCGGCCCACCGCGAATAGACAGATCACTAACTGATAGCACACTGTTTGTCTGCATTGTTTGTGGGAGATATTAGATGTTCGAGATTGTGTATACAGAGCAATCTATAGGAGCAAGTAATGCAAAATTTAAAAAAAAAAAAAAAAAAAAATTGCTGTCTTGCAACCATTAAGCAATGTAAGCAAAGGTCTATATTGCAGAGGAAGTGAAAGGTTGAGACCTGACCAACACTGCTGATGAGGGTGTTTTACTTACTCACGTGGTCCCAGAGGTGCACTTGGCTCTGAGGGGCTTGAGCAAGTACAGGATTGTGCGTAGAGAGCTGCAGGATGTGAGGACAACATGGCCAGTGTAAACTGGTCAATGAAGGACAGAGTAACTTTAGCATCAAAAAATGAATAACTGGTTTCAGTGAAAAAGGATGGACAGAGCCTGCACAATATATTAAGTACAAGTGACTTGAATTGATTGAATACTCAGTAGATGTGTGTGTGTGTGTTTTGAGCAAGTGTGAGTTAGTCAGTGTGTACGTGCATGCATGAGCGTGTTTGAGCATTTATGTGGTGCTTGTGTGACCTTGCGCAGCTGTTGTGTTCTGTCAGAGCTCTCGAGTGAATCTGAAAGCTGTTGCTTTGGCTCTGTGTTAATGATCTAATGCGAGGGTGAGGGCAGGGATCAGGGTTGGGGGTGAGTCCACGGATTCATTTCCTCAACCAAAACTTTGATGTTAATCCCTTAGCTATGGTCCTGGGGAGCCCTCTTCCTGAACATCCCAGTGGTCAGTCATCACCTTCTCAGGACTTCCCATGTTGTTCAAAGCAACTGGAGAGCCTCCTTGGAGCAAACCCAGGACTAGCGTGAGAGAGAGCATGGAGGTGGACCACTGCTTTGCGAGTAATATGTAACAATCAATTTATTGTTTGAAATAAGCTGCTGGCTATCTTCATCCTTCATGGAGCAGGTTCACTAGGACAAGAGCTGTGCATGCAGCATTTCCTTCCTTGAGACCAGAAGCACAGAAATTACTTGCTTAATGCACGTTGTCAAAGTTATTCATTTACAGTGGCCAGAAAAGCATTAGGGAAAAATGCTGTGTGTGTTTGGATGCTTACCTGCCTTAAGGTTGTGCGCAAGATTGTCAACATGCTTTTGTTTAATGCAAAAGCAATGCATAGTGAGATTAGTTGAGAGGTCTTGTATTAATGGAAGAATACTTACATTGGTTAAAAGTTGTGGCCAATTTCCATTTATCTAAATTATACATAAAGAGACAGGATACTATCCTTGAATCACACCAGGCTCTGCAAATTTTTGTCCCATCTCACCCAGTGTGGCCGGCAGTGGCTTTAGCAGTCATGGGACTGTAAACACAAATGAGACATCAAATCTGGTTATTTAAGTTAGTATGCTTCAACATGCCTTGGAAGCAACAGAACGCTTAAATCATAGTGTAAATGGGCGCTCAGCTCTGTTGTGATAATGAATCTCTATGATATCTTAACCATAATCAAACTGTTTTTCTGGAAGTTGGGGGCGGGACTTTGACAAGCGATCTCGCTTCTCCCGCGACCCTTTCGGTTATGATACATGTTGTATTGAAATTGTCATGAAATGAGTATACAATCATGCCGAAATAAAAACAAAATCAAATCAAAAATCAAATCAAACGTCTGTCTGGTGCAGTCAAAGTCCTAGCATGAACAAAAAAAATCACCAGTCACTTTTGCCTTTTCACATTTTTCACTGGTGAAGAGAATTGTTCACAAGTGAAATTTTAATGGAAGATAAGCATTTTCTCACTTGGCATGGAATGAAAATTTCCATGTGTAATGGAGGTCACAGGGATTTATGTGAACTTTAATTTGCATACTTTAAATGCATGCTACATTTTTCTCATTATGGGGGTAAATGAAAATCACGCATGATGTGACTTTAATAAATGGGTTTGGTTGTAGTTTTTTTACATTGGAGGTCGCTCAAACACTGAATGTGAGGCCTGATATATCTCATGCCCCAGGGCTTACTTTTGTGGATGGGTGACGGGGACATAAAGAATGGGGATTTACAGTGACATTCACAGTATTTCATTGCAAGGTGATTTTGTTTTTGTCAGCTGCACGGCCTCATGCCCTGGGCTAAATTTAAGAAATCTGTTTACTAACAATTGGGTGGATTTGTCTACATGACCATATTAATGTTGAAGTGAGTAAGTGTTTTCTTGATTATTCTCTGAACAGTTGGTTCCATGATGTAGTTTTCCTCTCCAAGATGGAAATTCTTTTCCGGATAATAATAATAATAATAATAATAATAATTATTATTATTATTATTATTATTATTATATAATAATAATAATAATAATAATAATAATAATTATTATTATTTATGTTGCACCTTTCAAAAAGTAATCAATCCAAAAACAAAAAGCCATGGAACTTGCAGAAAACATCTGGTGGAGAGTAGATGGTTTGCATGGCATCTTTAGAGAGAAAACAAGACACAGCTGCAGTGCTGCCACTCACAAATACACGGTATGGGGGTGGGAATCCCGCTGTAAGACCAATTAATTATACACTGATTAGCCATAGCATTAGAGGCACCCACCATTTTTTTCTGTTGGTCCCCCCTGTGCTGGCAAAGCAGCTCCGTCAAACTGACGTCCAGTTGAAATCCCAGACCCAGGGTTTCCCAGCAGGAAGATTCCCAAAGCATCATACTCCCTTCACCAGCCTTACTTCTTCCCAAAGTGTACCCTGGAACCATGTCTTCTCCAGGTAAATTGTGGATATGTATTTAGCTGATGCAGATAATGTAAAAGAAAATGGGATTCTCTGAACCAGGCAACCAACTTAAGTTGCTCCGATGTCCAGTTCAGACGCTCTTGTGTGCATTGTAGGCACTTTTGTCAGAGGATACGGATACGGAACCCTACACGTTGACTATAAGAACTGACTGTTCACTTACCATCTAAAATCTGTCTGCATACAGTTGTGTGCAGTGAAGATTATACTCTTAAGAAAATGAAGATAAATCAGAAACAAAGCACACCTCAAGTATTTATTTCATGTAATATTGGATCATATAGATTAAAACAAAATACTGTCTTTTTGACAGAAAAAATCAATAAATGGTGTTGCCACCTTTTACTTTGATTACAACATTTAATCTTTCAGGCATAGTATTCACATTTTTTACAATTCCTCACTCACTAAACCATTGTATATGGTTTATATATATATATATATATATATATATATATATGGTCTATATTCATTCCAGAGAGTTTCTTTCCATGTTACATTAGATTTGCTCAATCGGATTAAGGTCTGGACCATGAGCAGGCTAAATCATAACTTTTATGCCATCAGATTTTTCTTTCCGACTGAGATAATTCTTGCACGACACAGAAGTGTGTTTAGGGTCATTATCTTTTTGAAAATAAGCCTCTTTCCAGATGGCAACGGGTGCCTCACAATGATGCTGTGATACTTCCTTTGATCCATGATTCCATCAGTTTTTATGCAATCATTGGCTCCTTTCCGGTAGACTGAACCCCACACCATGATTTTACCACATCTATGCTTTTACTGAAGGGGTTAAACATTCTCCAAGTCTACAGCGCACATAAGTTCTGTGTTTGGGTGAGGAAATTTGAACTGAATTTTGATTCATCAGTCCAAAGCACTTGTTCCCAGGAGCTGGTTAGCACTATTCACTCCCTTGCATCTGGAAGGCAGATACATTCCATTGTAGTAAGGCACGGGCTCTTCTCCATCCCTGGCGGGCCTGATGAACTAAGAACTGAGCAGAGGGAACACCCACACTTTCTCCCCATCTAGAAAAAAGGCAGTTGGTAACCCAAACAACATTGAAAAGGAGACATGCCCAGACCAGAAACAAGTGAAAGAGGTAATAGGCAATGCTTGGTTGCTGTCACCAACCAGTGGCTTCTGGTGTGCTGCCCGACGTTGAAGTTCCAGTTCCACCCAAGTAAGAAGATGGGACCACCTTGTGGGGGTACCTTCTGTCAGGCAGTGTAGAGTATTGCCCAGCTCCTGGTTCAGCCTCTCAACTGAGCCGATTGTCTCTGGGTGGAATCCCGAGGATAGACAATGGATGGCACCCACCAGGGTGCAGAAAGCCTTCCAGAAGTGGCTGGCAAACCGAGCACTGTGGTCAGTGACCACCTCCTGGGGTATGCCATGGAGGCAATCCACATGATGTAGTAGGAACTTGGCAGTGGGGAGTTTAGCGAATGCTATGAAGTGGGCTGCCTTCGAGAACCGGTTCATGAAGAAAGGGATGACCATGAACCCATCAGAAAAGGCAACCCCATGATGAAATCCATTGCCATGCTGGCTCAAAGCTGGTTGGGAACCTCCAAGGGCTGTATTAAACCACAGGGATGTTGATTACTTGATTTGGAGTGGGACTACACTGTACAGGCTGCAACAAACTCCCGGATATCCTGGCAGATGCTTCGCCACCGAAAGCGCTGACAAACGAGGGCAAGGGTAAAAGAGATGCTGGGATGGCATGCCAGCTGAAAAGCATGGACCCAGGGTAGGAACTTATCTCTCAGTCTCTTGGGGACAAAGAGATAGGCGGAGTGTCCAGTGCAGAGAGACAGGATCAAAAAATCTCTTTGACCTTGCTGTTCACTTGTATAGCTTGGTGGCCACGAGAAGATAGCTATCCGGTAGGATTGTGTCAGGATGATCTTTGGGCACCAGAAGGTACAGAGATAAGGAGTTAGGCTTGGTATTTTTAGAATCAGGAGGGTACATCAAGACAAAGTTGAATCGTGTCAAGAAGAGGGACTATCAGGTTTGCCTGGGATTCAGCCTCTTAGCAGTCGAGAGGTACCCAAGATTGTAATGGTCCATTGAAATGAAGAAGACAAGCCTGGACCTTTCCAACCAGTGCCTCCACTCTTCAAAGGCAAGCTTCAATGCCAATGGCTCCCAGTCACTAACCATCTCAGCAGCAGACAACTGACAAGAGAAGTAGGCACAAGGGTGTAGTTTGCCATCGGTAGCTCAATGAGAAGGGACAGCCTCAGCATCCATATCATAAGTGTTGACTTCTAAGATGAACTAGCACTGGAGGTCTGAGAGCTTGAGGATGGTGGTAAATTATTCTTTGAGATAGTTAAAGGCAGAGGGTGCCTGGGGGGGTCCAAGCAAAGGGAGTCTTAATGGACGTCAGTGCTGTTAGGGGGGCAGCAACAGTACAGTACCCTCAAATGAGCTCTCAGTAGAAATGGCTAAACCCAAGGAACCTTAGCAGCTCCTTACAGTCCTTAGGATCGGGCAAATTCAGCAAAACCTGTACATTCTTTACCGTCCATCTTTGAGGCACCATGCATTGCAGGGAAGCCCAAGAAGGAGATGGTGGTGCGATGGAATTTGCACTACTCTTTTTTTGAATAAAGTAAATTCTTCAATAGCTTTTAAAAAACCCGACAGACATGGTGGGGCTGGTCCTCCAGTGTTGGAGAGAACACCTGAGTCTTGTCTATGTGCACATTAACAATCTCGTCTTGAGTACACATTGACGAACTGGAGAACCATGTCTCAGGAGACCTCCTTTATGAGACTCCAGAATGCAGCGAGTGACACTAGCGAGGCCTACTGGCATAACCAGGAATTCATTAGTGGCCAGAGAGGGTGTTAAATGCTGTTTTCCATTCATCTCCTTTCAGCATGCGCACAAGGTGGTAAGCATTGCGCATGACTAGCTTGGTAAAATAATGGCAGCCCTGGAGGTTGGAGAATGCCAAAGCAATCAGAGAAAGAGGGTGACGATTCTTGATAATTATTGAAATTAGAGCCTGATAATCAATGCAAGGACGTACAGACCCATCTCTTTTGGCTAAGAGGAAGAAACCAGCTCTGGCAGGCAACGAAGAAGCTCAAATGATTCCGAATGCACACCTCCAAAGCTTGGGACTCCTGTGTGGTTAAGGAGTAGAGCCAACCCCTGGGGGGCAATGTTCTGGGTAAGAAGTCGATGGCACAATCATTGGGTCTGTGTGGGGGGAGGTGACGTAGCTCAAGCCTCACTGAATGCCAGATGGAGGTCATGGTAAATGGGGGGAACCCTCTTCAGGTCTGGCAGCTCTGCATGGTGGTCAGAAGAAAGAGGTGCAGTGGGACTAGGAGCTGTATGAAGGCAGGACTGTGAACATGACGAACTCCACTCCAGGGTGGATCCGGAAAGCCAGTCCACACGAAGGTTGCGATGCTCAAGCCAGAGCCTTCCCAACATGACGGGGGTATGCGATGACTCCATGATGAAACAGCAACTCTTTAGAGTGGTTACTGGAGGTCAGCATGAGCACCAGCTAGGTCACCTCTGTGACATCAGGAAGAGCAATCCCCATGAGGCTTTCGAACTGGAAAGGTGCTGGCAGTGGTTCAGTCGGGACCCTCAGGAGGCATACGAGACCAGGATGGATAAAGGTCCTGTCTGCCCCTGATCTGATTCATGTCTGGATGAAAATAGGGTGACTCTGCCAGGTCCGGCAAAGAAGACAGAGTGAATAAGTGGATAAGATAGTAGCGCAAGACAACACCTCTCTTTCAGATGTCACTCCCATCCACTGAATAAGACATTCAGCAATGGCTTGATAAGCACTTCCACAGTACGGGCATATCTGTTTTATTCGGCTCAGCCATTCTACAGGGCACAGCTTATGAAGCCAGATGTGGTCAACAGCTATGGGTGCCAAGGGAGCCAAGTGGGATAAAGCTCTGAGTTGAGCATCTTTGGATGCAGGCAGGGTAGGCATCTGTAATCTTGCCTATTAAGCCACCCCTCTTGCAGCCGAACATCTATCCTGAGCGCGAAGTCAATGAGGCTGTCCAGATCTGGGGGAAGGACATAGGCCATTAATTCGTCCAGAACTCAATCTGCCAAGCTGAATAAATAGGTGCCGTAAAGCAGCCAAGCACCCCAGCATGTAGAGACAGTCAGAGTTTGTAAGTTGACGAAGTACTCTGACGCAATCCAGCTGCCTTTATGCAGCTGGAGTAACTACTGGACAGCTGTGTGGCTAGAGCAGGACTGGTCAAACACCTTCCTAATCTCCTCAGTGGAAGCAGTTTAAGTAGACACAGCAGGATCTCCTGCCTCCCAACTGGTGACACCTCAGTCCCTGGCATGTCCAGAGAGGCGAGTGATCACAAATGCCATTCTGGAGCATTCAGTGGGGAGTGAAGACAGCTATAATTCACAGACCATTGAACAATGGGCCAAGAAAGTGTGGCAAGTGGTAGGGTCACAGTTGTAGGAGTCCCAGTTTGGCTCCAGATGGGCAAGCACTTGAGGGAGGGCCTGCTGCAGAATAGAGCTGCCTGCTTGAGCGGTGGTGGCAGAGTCCCGTGAAATATCCTTAACAGCCCCAAGTTGATTTGAGAGAGCTCCAATGGACTGGTGAAGTTGATGGAATTCTTCCTCTTGCTGACCAATCAGCACAGCCTGGTATCTCAGGGTGTCAACCGGGCTTAGCATCTCCATATTCCATTCCTGTGGCTGGACTGCACTGTTAAGAACCAGACCAGGAACCAAGTGCGGAGGCTGAATATAATCCAGTAGTAGGGTTTATTGATTGTAATATGGTATTGACAGAGCAACGGAGCCCAGCGCAGAATGACACAGTTCAGTTTAGATGGTACAGGCTAGGGCAGGGGTGGGCAATTCCAGTCCTGGAGCGCCGGTATGTATGCAGGTTTTCATTTCTATCAATTACCAGATTAATTGAGCTAATTGGATGTACAGAAAACAGATTTGTGCATAGATTAGACCAAAGTAAAATGCTTCATTCAGGGGAGGCAAGATCAGTCTTTTGTGATCATTCATGATTATTTAAAGAAACGCAGCAGAAATGTCCGATTTCACGAATGGTTCGGCTAATTAAGACAATTAACTCATTAAAGGCCAGAAGTTGGTGTGAAAACCAGAAGAAGATACGGCCCTCATTGCCCACCTCTGGGCTAGGGAGTGATGGCATATCCATGCCCGGCCAGTAGCTATTTGGAACAGCAGATGGAGTGCACACTTCGCCAGAGCTGAACTATCAGGTGACAGAACTGTGGAGTTTCGCAGAAGGCTTGGAAGGTCATTCCTAATAAACTGGGCAGATGGACAGACTGAGACTTAATTCATTGGATCACAGTTCCAGTCCTGGAGACTGAGTAAAAGGCTTGGTAGCTTGATCAGATTAGTAGAATAAGGAAGAAAACTTCCGTATTTACAGTCATTAGGGCTTACAAATAATTTCTGACAACAATAAGCTTTTGTTAGTAAATACTGACTGGTTGCAACAGGGCATATAACAATCAGTGGCAGTTCGTCGGCAGGAATAAAGGCCGTGGTAACCTCACCTTTCACTGGTTAATAATCTAGACCTCTCGCAGTTTACTTTTCCCTATTAGCAACAGTTGCTCAGACTAATTGGGAGAACCAACGACAATCTAATTTATTTTTGATAGCATTGTTATAGCCTACATTACACCACAAAATTATGAGGCGTTTTCTTCCGCACATAAATGACTACGTAAAACTTAAATGTCCTAATTATTTCTGCGCTCGTGTAGCTCATGAAACAGCACAGATTTTCGAAAATTAGTTTGTGAGGCTCATTACGCAATAAGCCCCGAGAATCCGTTCTGTGTTCTGAATGTAGTTATGGCTTAAGGGCATTGTTGGGTACAATGCACCGTTGAGTGATGGCAAAAATAAATGCTGCAAAGTCAGCGAAAGTTTTGGATTTTTTGTATTTATATGTTTCCATCCTAACAATGTTGTATCAATTATATAAATGTTGGCAATAGGCATTCATCTTTTTCATTATCATTTCTTATTATGGGTCAAAGATTGGTCTTGGTCATTCAGTCGATAAATTGTTTGATTGTTAATCAGGTGAACTTGAACGAGAACAGTCTGAGGACAATCGAGCGGTAAAGGGTGAGGAGACTGAAGCCCCTGGGAACATGTCACCGCACGCTGCTGATAACAAGTAACTATCCAGCAAATTGTACACTCAAACTAAGGGGTATAAAAAGTCCAACACACAGGAGCAAAGGGGAACATGAATGTAACACAGCTGGTGAGGAAAGCACACGGGATGCAGACCAATCAAAAGAGATAGTACATCTAATGCACAGGCAAGCTGCTGGGTGGGAGAAGACACAAAAGGGATTCACATGAGGGTTGCGACAAGTCATAATGTTTGGGCTTATCAGAATAAGTCGCAGAATTCTGTCAACCCTTCATATGTTGTAGAACAGTAGTCGGTGGTTCAGATCAGGCAACTTATTATTGGGAACAACTGCCCGTACAACCCGTCTAAAAATAGAGTGCACAATATGTTGCTCTATGCTGAACCGAAATTTTGAAATATGATTCATGTTATAAGTTCAAATGAAACTATACGGTGGTCAGTGGCTCTTTGTCCTGCTAATAAACATTCTTTGTTTGGGGATTATGCTTATTATTACAATGACCAAACGACTTTGTTCTGAACATAATGCAGCCTATGTGAAACAAAGTTTCCCTGTGTCAGTGCATTTCCACGTGTTGGGATTTTAGAAAATCAGCCTTCCACGAGTTTGTCGCGATTATGACACAGCTAAAAACTTAAAGTGTCATTTCAGCCCGCTAAGGCAAGTTCAAAAATGGTTATGGTCGTTGAGTAGGCATTGAAAGAGCTCAATGAAAATGTAAAATTTGAATAAGATACATGGTGTATTCATTTTGCGCATAATATTGAACATAATACCAGATATATCATGTAGCCCCCACTCAGGGAGGCAGGGGTCCGAATCACTCACTGGATAAACAAACGCAACCTAAAATTCTAAGGAATATAGATATTCATGCTCCCCTCCCCTTCCCTCTTTCCGTCACTTCACGCGTCCTCTACTCTGCTCTGTTTCGACAATCGGGGACTGTTCAGCTATTCAGGTCTGTTATCCGTAAGTGAGATTTGTTTGCCTTCGAAGTTTAACAAGCTTGTAGCTTTGTTCTTCAAGTGACAAGTCAAAGGCGATTTCAGGAGTCTTCGGAATCACAGAACTTAAAAGTCTTCACTGATATCTGATCAACTCAAAGGCTTGCCCGCTTCTCTCTGGGAGAACCGAAATAGCAAAACGCAATGGACCCGAACTTGGGACAGGGGGAGAGGGCATGATGTCCGCGTCCGTGAGCTAAATGAGAAAACATGGAAAAAGAGATCTGGCCAACGAACAAGTAGGGTTTATGGTTGCATTCATAAGTGCTGACCGAACAACTTTAAAGTAAGTGTTCACAATGTCCATGACACTGTTTGGGTACAGTTACGGCCAGAGATGTGGCTTGAACAGTAGCCTATTTGATGGCAGCTTCAATTAAAAGTTGCTGCGTCTTTCAATAAGGACCTAGATACTGACTTATTTAAAAATGGACTTTAAAATTATAGTTCATACGAATGCTTCGTGAATTAGTGTGTTCCGTTATTATTGCTGAAGCGTAACATCAACGTGGAAACACGTTATGTAGGCAAGCTATTAGGAGCAGCTTTGCGTAGTCTCGCCTAGTCAACGTAGCAGTAGGTGCTTGCTAGTAGGCTTTATCACACATTTATTTGTTTGGCGTTAATTATACTTAATTGGGCGGAAGTTAATTACAATTAAATGATGCTGTCTATAATTATTTGTCAGTTGGACAATTATTGTCGTTTGCGATTTAGGACGAAATCGCATCTCGTCAGATTAAATGCATTGACGACTTTCCAAAAATTGAATGAAGAGCAGTGTAAATAGTATATGTTTCATATGAATTTAAGACTGAATAAATTTTCAGGTAGAACGTACTCACGCCGATAATGTTAGGAAGCCCATCGAATAACGGCGGAATTAGAATGTTGACTCCCCCAGCTCCAAACGACGACAGACGGGTAGAATTTGTCGCTCTCACTACTGTACACACTGAGAGAAGCGAGCCGTCTACCCCGGAGCGTGGACACCCTTCTCATCGCACCGGACTTCTCGGTACCCCTATACCCCTGCCTCCTGGAGCCCGGGCGTCAACCTCAGCATCCAGCAAGCGTTGCAGAAAGTTGCAGAACTGCCTGTACAATGTCCTGGAGAGGCCCAGAGGATGGGCTTTTATCTACCATGCATTCATGTGAGTAACTTTGAAAAGGAATATTCATTGTGCAATATCCTTTATACTGAAAGTGTTATTATTGTTATTATTATAATCATCATCATAACAAGGCCTAATGTCCTAAACGTCTATTAACGATCAGTGCTTTCAAACGTGTATCAATCGCCACAAATGGGAAGTGAACGTCGAGTTTACTGCTGTGTCCGACTTCTGTATCTCAATTATGGGCTATAATGCAGTGAAATATTTGACCCCAGTCCGCGTGATACCAGACTGTTCTCTCATTTGAATCTCGTTAGAGCCTACACGTGCTTAATGAAATAATTTCTGCACTTAAAGCAATTTGGTTTTGACAAAGCGTATCATTACCACATGAAATTTAGTGCGTCTTGAAAAAAGTCACTCGTTTTTTAATCGTATCAAAAGCAAAATAAAATATGGCATAGCCACTGGTGTAAATCAGACAAATTTAAGGATTAAAGTTCTGGTTTGTGACACTAGTTCAGATATCCTGAAAATGATCTCTACACGGATATTGATTGGGCGCATCGGCAAGTCCCCATGAGAACGCGATGCGCTCCGCGATAATCATTCCTTTCGAATCTCTGGGCGAAAGTTAGTCTGCTGTACTTACTTAGCCGGAGAAGTTGTGGCGTGAGTTGTCACTACATCTAGCTGTGGACAACTTGCAGTTGCACGTTAAATGTGCCAAACTTCATGAGTTTGTGGAAATCGAAAACAATAGTATCAGCGTGTAGGCTACGCGAGATTTATGCGGCTTAAATCTTAGCATTGATTATTCCACCTGAGATAAACTGGTGTAACGTTCATGCAGGTTTAAATAAATAAATAAATGAATATTCTGCTACAATGCTTTGCAATAGGCCCACTGCGCGTTTGGAATTAGCAAGCAATGTGTTCGCATAACTGGCTGCCTCATTTCCAGATTTGCCCGAATATGTGCGGGTGTATATCTTCACTGCTTCTTGAGACATAAACTTGCTTTAACTACTGAAACTGAAAGTTTCAACTGAAAGTGTGCGTGTTTGTGTGTGCGTGTGTGTGTGTGTGCGCCCGCGCGCGTCTGTGGTTGCTTAAAGCTACTAACTTACAATTTAAATACACGACAGTTGTTTTCAATCTTTTTGATCCACCATGCATTTTGAATGTTGTCCATACAGTCTATGATGTTCCCTAGCATTCACGTCTGGTGCTTGAAGCGTAATGAATTTTTAAATGTCACAGCAAAGTGTTTGCGTGGCTCTTAAATCATTCCACTTGTTTGTTAGTTGTAATTGTTGCCAATAGGGTGTGTTTAATAGTGGGAAACTATTTTTCGTTGGTCGTTTGTCCAGTTAGATGGATGTAGCCTATATAGTTTTGTTTTCAACAGTATCCATTTGGATTCAATTGGATAATCATGCATTTGAAAATTAACCTGAAAGGGAAGTGTTTTACGCGCAGTAGCCAGATGACCCTGCTGCTCAGCAAGGAGGATGACAACGTGAAGTTTAAATTCACTCAGAGATAGTTTTCTTTTGTTAAGCCTGCTGCTTTAAAAATTTGTTTATTTTTGATCAGTGGGCATCATTACTGGGATTTTTTTCCTATTGATTTTAGAAAACTGCAGAATACTAGTGTGAGCAGCTTGTGTAGGGTGCCCTTCTGACTCCATGCTGATCACACTTTATGGTCCTGGCCATAAAATTTTGTATGGAAATCCAGAATTAATAACTGCTGTTGAACATCTGAGAGTGAAGTGAGGATAACGTTTGCTCATGTAAAATGATGGCACAAATTAGCAGAGGGTATCATTATTTTTCCTGTGCGGTACTTAGAGGAGGTGTATTTTGGACTGCTGTCAATGAGTTAAAATGCTGTTCCTAATAAATGAGAAACACCTTTACTTTTTTCAGTACTCTGTTTCTCAAACTTAATAGCTCATCATCATTCTAACAATTAATGAGAAAGGAAAGAGCAAACTACAGAAATGGAGTTAGTGGATTGCATGAGAAATTTGTTTTCAATATAATATTGTAGGTTGCAATAAGTATTTCCTCTGTGCCTACTGTTTAGCCTTATATTCATTCTGGAAGGACAATTTTTTTTTCAGTAACAGTGAAAGAAGTGAATTTAGAAGTAAGCTGTTGAAGTGTGGTGGTTGCTGAGTGTTGTTGAGGTTATAGTTTACTTCCACTGCCTTTTAAAAGCACCAAGAGATTGTTACGCAAAATTACCTGAGGTTTACAATAAGATTACTTTTTACATTTCCTGTCAATGTGGAACTTTATGAAAAGTTGACTGAAGTTAAAATATCATGGGAGAAAGTCATGAAGGATTTAAATATTAACCACTGAGTAACAGCAACATTGCAAATTTCTCAATTTATATTTTCAGTTATGATGGAATTTACAGGTGAATCTGAACTTTCAAACAGGAATGCCACTTGAAATGTCTTTGTGAAAGATCTGCTTTTTTTAAGCACTCAACTTGCTTTGTGTCTCTCCAGCAACTCACGGCTGTGATGAAAAATGTGCGATTTGTTAAGTATTAAACGAGTCATTAATGCACATTACCATTTTAGTAACAGCATTACATTGCTTAAATGTATACCATTAGTACATGTTAGTGTATGTAATATGAGATGGGTGAAAGCCAAGCCTTCCATAAACTGTAGCTCAGGTCAGTGTTGTTCTTACATGATATCACATTTTAACAGTGTGTTGTGTAGCCTTAGTTTCATTCTGGCCTCTCTCATCTCCTGCTTTATAACAAATTTATGAAAATGAATTATTGTTGTTAATTAACCAGCAGTTATTTAATTAAAATTGTACATAAATCACCAACTGGCAATTAAATTCTATTATGTTCATTGCTGCATTATATTTTGAATGTTGTGCTTTGAATTCTTTAAACATTTAAGATGCACTTTTTGGCCATCCTCCTCTGATCAAATGTTTGCTTCTAGTGAGATAAGTCAAGTTTGGTCATTTCTTTCAATATCATTCATTGCAGTTCAGATGGCATCATTTATGGTTTGGTCTCTTGTGCTTCGAATGCATGGGAGTACAATGCCGTGTTTAACTTGGAAGTGGTCCACTGGATGAAATAAGATTAATACAGTGTTCTCACTAGGATTTTTTTTTCGCACAGTGGCATTATTGAAATAGTGCATACACCACAGGCGCAAAGCTATACTGAGGAGGCAGAGGAATGACCCCCCATAAAACAGAAAAAATTTTGAAGCATCATAGTCATAGTAAAATACTGCAAGTATTTTGTAAGAAATCTCTCCTTTCCCAAATGTGATTTTTTCCCCCTCCTTCTGATACAGAATGTGAGCCATGGAATCTTCCCTTCATTAAAGTGGCAGGAGGAAACTTTTTGCTTGAACTTATTCAATACAAAATAAATGTTACTGAACAGTCATGGCTATAGAACAATTACAACACCAGCGTTTAGACTGACTCCCTAGCAACCCTGTTTTCACAATGTAATTTTTCCTGCTACCGGGTACAGTCTCCCGCGAAAATGAAAGTTGATTTGCAGCACAAAGATGAGGCTGAACTTGGTTTCTTTTCAGTAGCTGCTTACTCGGAATTCCTGGTCCACCTTAAAAAAATACCTCTTATTATTGCACAGGGGAGCCAGGCCTTTTCACCCAGTCACATTTCTACCCAATCCAAATTGGTATTCTCTGCTTGGTTGACTGGGTGAAAAGTGCAGGACCCCTTTTTCAATATTAAGAGGTATATTGAATGGCGCAAAATGATTAAAGCATGTTAACTTTGTCGCCAACTTCCTGCATATTTGCGCCAAATGCAGATATGCAAATAAGAAGCTGGGTTTTAATATATGTATTGAACCATTAAAAGTTCATATCGGCCTATGATCTGAAATTACCTTTTTTATCATTTGTGTAAGGCAAGAGAGCTACTAACCAGCACCTTGGACTCTCTGTGGTACCCAAAATGCCAACAGCAACATGGAGTGAAACACGGTCTAATTCAGTGAACATAGTGTGGTTAGCTGTCCACAATGCCACATTTCAATCTACTGCTATCTCAATGCATACAGACAGCATCATTCATTACATGTTTTTGAAGTACTGTTTAACTTAAGGTAGCTTTTTTTTTAAAACATCTTACCTTTTCTTTTGTGTTCTGATTGGGAGTCTCACTTCGGACATTACGAGGCCCAGAAGTCTTTTAATGTATTTTTAGTCCCCTCGATTTCAACCTGATTGGCACACATTTTTGCAAGTAGGAGTAAGCCTTATTGTATCCCCGCACTCCCGAAGGGGCAAGGCAAGGGTATTGGAATCGGCTTGGTTTGTGTTTATTTATTTATTTATGTATGCATTTGTTTGTTTGTTTGTTCGTTCAGTAGCAAGATTATGAGAAAACCACTGCCTCTATTTATGCCAAAAGCTTGGCAGTGACCTTGATCCAATTAAATTTTGGAATGAATCGGATCAAGGTCAAAGTCAAAGATCACTGAAAAGGTCACAGTCATTTTTGGCCGTAACTCAGATTTAGAAAAGTTTCCCTTTTCAAAGTGTAAAATGTAATCCTATTCAATGCTATACTGAAAAGTGTATATTTGCAAAGATCGATAGGGGTTGAAGTTTATGGGGGTCAAGGCCATTGATCTGAATTGCCTAAATGGTAAATGTTAAATGGACTGCATTTATATAGGGCCAAAGTTACACTATATCTGAAAAACTACTATAGATACGCTCTTGTTTACTATAAATCACATATAGGAAATCATAAATGGAGATAAAAGTGACACCATGACCTTTGACCTTGAATGACCTTTAAATTTCAGTCCAAATGTGATGGAAATTCTGGCTGTATCTAAAAAAATACTGTAGATATCTACTTGGTTACTATCAATCACATACTGGAACTCATATATGGGCAGTAAAATAACATCATGACCTTTGACCACGAGTAAACTTGAAAGGCCAAAGCCAGTGCTGATGTACCCGAAAAGTGGATCAATCCATTGACCAGCTAAAATATGTGCGAGGGGCGGCGTTTGCCGTTCTTGGCACTGCTTGTTTTTTATGTTGATTAAATTATGTCAGATTTGGTTGTTAATTTGAGTGAACCTAAATTTCCACTGCGTAATTAAGTAACTGCCTGAAACCAAATGGCAGAGGAGTGACAACCTGTTTCGGTTTTGTAATTTATTTGGAGTTGCATGCCTGCCTTTCTAAACGTGTTTTTAACCCTGTGAATCAGACACAATACTAATAGTGTGGCTTCTGTGAAAAACACAACTTGAAATATGGACAGTGTCTACAGTAAAACGCGAAATACAAAAATCACTCGCCAAGTGTTTCAAACTTCTGTCCATGGTTTTATGTATACCAAGGCCTCACTTCTTGAATAGTTATGCATTTCTCTTGAATGATGTTCAAAAATATTTTAATTTCTTCCTCTGTCCACTGGTACCTACCGTCTTTGGCCATGTATAAAATGGAAACAAGTCGGCAGTCACATGATTTTACTCCATTCGAATGATTTTTTTTTCAACAAATATCTTTACATGATAATTAGTTTCATTTCTTTTTGAAAAAAATTTCTTTGCTTCAAAATGTTGACTGGTCTTTTTGACTAAGAACCTATAAGTACTTTGCTGTCATATCCGTTGGTTTTGGGTATCCACGGGCATGAGGTGACATCTCAACTGATCAGTGGACTTTTTTGGCCTAGGCTATTATAAAACAACATTTCATATTAATGTTGTTGCATTAGGGGCTGATAACATGCTTCATTGGCGCAAGGCACCCTTTTATTAATATTTTTAATGATTTGAGGCTTTTTCAATGCTGCTTTTGAGTGCTGTGTGACTCACATTTACGCGCATCTGGCATCTTGCTGTCTTTAGGCACGCTTCAAGTGGAAAACATTCCTGTTTGAGGCTTCTCAATAAAAAAGCATTTCAAGTCATCATCAGTGTTTTCCCTGTGGTCCAGTTACTTGAAAGTATGGGCGGAGTTTGATTTTACGTTGAATTCTATTGCAAATAAAAATGGCAGAGAAATCTGTTGTCACCGGTAGCACTGTCTTGGCGCCATAACAAACCATTTCACAAAAATAGTTCAATTATTGTAATGATTTTATTTTACGCTCTCTTTTTCAGCAAAAGCCAGTGCCAATCGCTTACCTATTATTTAAGAAATCAAACAACACATCAGACTTTGCGGTGGGATTTGTTCACCGCTGCCGTTAACATTGTTCAGAATGTTCAGAGAGTGAGTGACAGAAGCGTTACTTAGCAACCACAGAAGAGACACACCCAGTGCTTTTCACAAAGTAGGCTTAAAAAAATCAGGAGTTTCCGCACTGATAAAGCATGTTTGGTGTGATGGGCCCTTTAACATGGTTATGGTGTGTGACAGTAGGTGTGTCTTCATTAGAATGAAGTTTCAAATTAGCTAGCTATTATGTGGTTTTGAAATTAGCCCGATGTGAAATTAGCTGGCTATTTTGTAGTGAAGACGCAAATAGCCCGCTAATTTGATCAGGAAATTTTCCCGATAAATCTTGGTCTAGTTCGCGAAATAGCCAGCTAATTCGCAAATGAGCCCGCTATTTGTGTTGTGTCTTCATTTCTCGAGCGGAGGGCTTTCGGGTTAATGGAGATGTAAATTCGTACAATCGTGCTAATTTCCCTAACTGCAAATTAGCTGGCTAGTTTAACTTCGTTCTGATGAAGACACTGCTACTGTTCTCATTAATAATGTCAGTTGCAAAAAACAGCTGTTATTAGAAGACATTAATTTGAAGTATACTAGAATTGTCAGTTAAATTAGTACACATTGATCTTAGCTAAAGTTAACATAGTTACATTCAGGACCATGTGTCCGTCTTAACTGAACTTGTGAATTGGCTTGTTACTTCACCTGAAAAACATTGTGCTACATAATTGAAAATTATGATACACATGAAAGACAATAAACAAACTAGAGAATTCACAGTAAGAAAATTTTAGTTGTCGCCACTAATACCAATGATTCTCAAAACCAGTTTCAATGCCAAATACAAAGAAAAATTCTATGAAACACAAAACTTTTTTAAAACTTTTTGATAACACTAAAATTACAAAAATAATTTTGTTTTGCATTTTAACCGCTTGAAGCAGACGCTAAATCAAGCCAAACCTTGCCTACTGCAGACGATCGCTATTTCAGTCTATATAACTTAGATTTGTGTGTCACAGAGACTGGAAAATGATTTAAATGAAGCAGAACACTTATATTATTTAGAAATAAAACTTATTTCCATTTATTTTCACAACTAAGTTGCCCATAAGGGCAAAAGACCAACTTAAGTTGTTTAGTATTTTAAGAGCATCATAAACAATGGACCTTGGAAACAAAATGGAGGCACGGAGTGTAAGCTCATTGCTTTTACTGATTAAAGTATGAAAACTACATGAAATGATATAACACATATATCATGAAATTCGGAGAAACTGGTCCTGGAACACATAAAAGTTTCCAGTCAAGTTTTCAAATTTGAGTCTTTTATGGTTCTTGAAATTTAGGAGGACAAAGGATTTGGTAACATGAGCACATTGCTGGTTTACTGCCAACTAAAGTTGGAATAACTTCGAGACAATAAAGTGCTGCAATCACCTGGAAACTTCATGAAAATTGAACAATGAAGTTGTTTGTATGAGATACTGTATGAGATTCTGAGAAACAAAAAAATCTTAAAGGTAAAACAATACATTTCCTGAATCAACTCGTCAACCAGAAGTGTGCCAAATCTGAGGTTTATACTTTGAACAACTGATTATCTATGAAGCCAAATATGACCTGCCCCACTACCTCTCCCAAAGGCTAAAAATGGAGACATTTGGCTGTGAATTATTAATAGTGCAGTGTTTTACTTCAAACTAACTGTTTTAATGGATGGTAGCCGTCAAGCTGGGACCCCGCTAGCTAATGCCTCAACTCCTCAAAGGCCAGCTTAATTGCCAACAGCTCCCGGTCACCAATGGAACAGGTCCTCTCTGCTGGAGACAAGCAATGAGAAAAATCGGCACAAAGATGTAATTTACCATTGACAGCTAGCTGTGAGAGGACAGCTCCAGCATGCACATCAGAGGCATTGACTTCTGGGACAAACTGGCACTAGGGATCCAGAGCCTTGAGGACAGGAGCAGTGGTAAACAGCCTCTTAAGATGGGTTAAAGAAGGAGGATGCCTGAAGGGTCCAGGCAAAGGGGACATTAGTGGATGTCAACTTGGTTAGGGGAGCAGCTACAGCGGAGTAACCTCAGATAAATCGCTGGTAGAAATTTGAGAACCCAGGGTTCCCCTATTGCTGCTTGTGATCTTTCGGGTCCTGCCAATCCAGTACAGCCTGTACCTTCTGGCAGTCTATCTCCCTGGCTCCCTGCATCACCACAAACCCCAGGAAAGAGACCATAATGCGATGGAATTGGCATTTTTCCAGCTTCAGATACAATTGGTTCTCCAGGAGCCCTTGGATGACCAAGTGGACATAATGGGTGTGATTCTCCTGTGTTTGAGAGAAGACCGGTGTATTGTTTAGGTAGACATAGACGAACCGGGGGACTATGTCTCAGTGGACATCATTTATGAGGTTCTCGAACACAGTAGGGGCGTTGGCGAGCCCGAATGGCATCACGAGGTGTTTGTAGTTGTCCAAAGGAGTGTTAAATGCTGTCTTCCACGCATCTCCTTCCCATATCCACACTTGATTGGAAGCATTGTGAAAATCCAGCTTGGTAAAGAAGTTACAGCCCTGTAGATTGGAGAATGCTGAATCCATTAAAAGCATATGATAATTTTTTTTTATTGTAATTGCATTTGGTCCCTGGTAGTTGATGCAGGGAAATGGCAACCCATCTTTCTTGGCCATGGAGAGGAAACCAGCTCCGGATGGCAACAACAAAGCCCAAATTATTCAGGAAGCCAAGGACTCATTTATGGACTCCTCCATAACTTGGGACTCCTGGCAGTGGCGGATTTAGATATGGGTGACCCCGGCGGCATCTTGACAGGGGGCGCCGGCGAGAGCGCAAAAAAAGAACAAACAAAAAAAACACTCATTTGCTGCCGTCACTTGATTAGATAACTCCAGTCAGTGGATTTAAAATATGCGCCTAGACGTTAGTCAACACGGCAGGCTGCTGGCTGCCTACGTTCTGGCAAAGATACGCCTCTCTGGAGAGAGAGGGGAAGGGTCTAGTCGTACATATGAGTATACACCGCATTAGCAGCTTTGTTTGGCTCATTGCTGTGACACGTTAGAGCGTCACCCATATCAGGGAGGGTAGGGTCTGCATGTAAACAAATGCAAGTAAAGGGGGGAGATATGTATTTTCTCAATCTATAATGTTTACACTTCCCAACCGATTTCAACGAGCCAAATATATAGGGTTTATGATCTACATGGAGTACGAAGAAAATGTTTTTATCTTCAGTAACTTAGAATCCAAGTAAGTTAGTTAAGCTATGATTGCTGTTAGATGCTCAAGAGAGGGTGATAGTATATCAACGTTAGAGTCGTTAAATTAACTGAATTTGTTACATGTGGAAGATCATCCTCTGTTGTAATGAATAGTAAAAAACGTTCAAGCTTTGATCTAGCTTCTGTCTTCTGAAGGCGGGAGAGCACAATAAAAAAACTATAATGTTACCCCAGACCTATACCCGCAAATGGCCATTTTAAGGGGGCCAGTCTGGTAAAAAAAAAAAAAAAAAAAAAATTCTCAATTTTTGTTTTTAGTATCGAAGTGATACTTTGATATATACCCTTCAACATTCAATTGATGTTTTCATGATATTTTTAGTATTTGATTGTATTTTAGGCCAAAAAAATCAGGTAAGCCTATAATCAGACCAGAAGTGGATAATTTTGGTCCAAAAAAAAAAAAAAAAAAAACAGTCAAAATTGACCATTTTTTAGTGTTGCAGTGGACCTCTGGATGTGACTGACAGGGCACTAATGTGTTTGCTGCCATCTATTGGCCAAGTAGGGTCAATTATTATTTCCTTTATAAAATGCAAATTATCTCAGAATTAGAAATTTTGGACAAAAATTGCTATAACTTAAAAAATATTCATCAGAATTACTTCAAAATTGGCAGTAAGATTTGTTTTCATACAACAAAGAATCCTATGATGGTTTTTGCACATGCATACCTCACAAGCAAAATTATTAACAAAAAACACTCTAATTTCTGTTTTTTTTTTGAAATATTATAATTATGTGTAAATGATGAAAATTATACAAACGGTGTCATAGGATTGTTGTGCATACCATATACTATCAAATCACATAAAAGTGCCTTGATATTGTAAGTACAATTACTGTAGTAGTACAAAGAACAAGCACTACAATATATTTTGAATATTCATGTCCTTGAGAAATTTGCATATAATTTGCATATTCAATGAGATAAATAAATTTCTCAAGAGGATTCAGATGCTCCATTGTCTCAGCTTTCCAGAAAAATATGGTTTATAGGAGTTTACTTAATCAAGTAATGATTTATTCAGAATTCTTTATCAACTTGCATTTCACTGTATTTTACCAGACTGGCCCCCTTAATGCCTTTAAAAGCCATAGATTTCACAATAATTATTTATCAACATTTATTACTTTCTAGACCTCATTAAAAGTCTAACGTCTTCGATGACGTTGGCTTAGCAATGAACTGGGAAAGAATTTCGTATCAAACCTCCACTTTTCGGATTTTTATTTTAACGATTTGGGGAGGGGGCGGCAATATATTTTGGGAGGTTTCATTTGTAAGAGGGGAGTTTAAAACTCAATATTAATATTTATTATCGCGAATGCACATGCTGTGCATGCCCTAGCAACTCGGTGTGTCATCAGTATCATGGCTGCTGACGTTATATGCCACTACCACGTATAGCAGCACAGCACTAGAAATTAAACTCTAAATTCTCTTGACTGGATGTACACTTGATATATTTACACACCGAATGCTTCTCTGGGTACGCAGAGTAATGAAGAATTACCGAGAAAGCAATTTTTTCATTTGATATTGGTGGAGATTGAATATGGAATTTTTTCTGTTTATTTGTTAGCCTATGTTGCTATTCTCACGTATAAAATAGGCAAAAATAATCTATTGTCACTGTCAGTTCGACTAGTACATAACACTATTGATATAATTTCTAATCAGCAAGGATGATGATATGTAGTTTGGGCCTGGCTGAAAAAAAAAAGTTAATGAATAACGAAAAACGCACTCACAAGATAATCGTCTTCTGTGGTTTAGTGGAAGGAGTCACAAGACATACATGTTTCGGCCTAAGCCATCCTCAGCGTCTTACCGAGGATACACAGGAAGGTGTAACTTAAACTCTCAGGTAAAGTGTGACGTCAGCTAATTACCACACAAGTAAAGAAAATAAAAAATATATCCAAATATACTGATATGACTAAAAGAAACACCAAAAGTGAAAAGAACAATAATTACAGAATATAAAAATACTGAATAAAACATGACTCATAGGAAACAACTCAAAACCAATTCCTCATTCAGGCCACTAGGGTGTACAGTTGGGGGGCATGAATCCAAAAGGCCTCCCTCTGAAGCAAAACGCATTCCCTATCCCTGCCCCTCCTTGGTTGGTGAATTAACTCAATCCCTTGGAATTTTAAGGTACAAATATCATGACCAGTGTTACTAAAATGCCGTGCCACAGGAGACTTTTCATCATATCTACGGATATTGCTTTTGTGTTCTGTAATTCGTAATCTAAGTTCTCGACTAGTCTTGCCAACATAGCACAAGCCACATGGGCACTTAAGCATATAAACCGTAAAGGAAGAACGGCACGTAATTCTTCCCTTCACCAGAAATCTTTTTCCCGTGTGTGGATGGACAAAAGTGCCACCCTTGATTATTGCATTGCAGTTTGTACAGTTACGACAAGGGAAATTGCTGGAGGGGAGATTAGTAAGCCAATTAGAGGGAGGGTATACGTGTCCGCCTTGACCAGGGTATCTCTTAAATTATTAAATCTCTTATAGGCAAAACGTGGGGGATCCAAAAAGGAATGACTTACCTGACATTCACTCGACAAAATGTGCCAATGCTTTTTAACAATTGACTTGATCTTACTAGATAGTGGAGAGAAGGTATTGACCAGGGCCAACCGTGAACTATCTTGGTTTGCCACGCTCCTCTCCAAAAGTGCGTTGTGCACAGTATTGCATGCCCTCTGTAAGCAAGAATCCAGATTCACATGATCATAGCCTTTCGTGAGAAAACGATCATATACAATTTTAGCTTGGTTTTCAAACAAGTCATCAGTATTGCATGTTCTTCAAACTCGCAAGAACTGACTATAAGGGAGACTCTTTTTCATTGAAGGTGGATGGAAACTGCTAGAATATAAAAAGCTATTTCGGTCTGTAGCGTTACGGTAGACTGACGTGTCTAAGGACATATCAGCCGTGCGTCTAACATTCACATCCAAAAAAGCAATACAATCTTTCCAAATTCCAATGAAAATTTGATGGGATCAAGTCTGGAATTAAGATACGCATGAAATTGGTGTAGAAGGTCAACAGAAGCGCAACAGGCTTTTGGAGAGGAGCGTAGCGAACAAAGATAGTTTGTGGTTGGCCCTGGTCAATACCTTCGCTCCAATATCTAGTAAGATCAAGTCAATTGTTAAAAAGCATTGGCACATTTTGTCGAGTGATCCTCAGGTAGGTCATTCCTTTTTGGATCCCCCACGTTTTGCTTATAAGAGATTTAATAATTTAATAATTTAACCCTGGTCAAGGCGGACACGTATACTCCTCCTTCTTAATTGGCTTACTAATCTATCCTCCGGAAATTTCCCTTGACATAACTGTATAAACTGCAATGCAATGATCAAGGGTGACATTTTTTTCCATCCACGCACGGGAAAAAAAAATTCTGGTGAAGGGAAGAATTACATGCCATTCTTCCTTTGTTGTTTATATGCTTAAGTGCCCATGTGGCTTGTGCTATGTTGGCAAGACCAGTCGAGAACTTAGATTACGAATTTTAGAACACAAAAGCAATATCCGTAGATATGATGAAAAGTCTCCTGTGGCACGGCATTTCAGTAGCACGGGTCATGATATTTGTACCTTAAAATTCCAATGGATTGAGTTAATTCACCAACCAAGGAGGGGCGGGGATAGGGAATGTGTTTTACTTCAGAGGGAGGCCTTTTGGATTCATGCCCTCCAAACTGTACATCTTGGTGGCCTGAATGAGGAATTGGTTTTGAGTTGTTTCCAGTGAGTCATGTTTTATTCAGTATTTTTATATTCTGTAATTATTGTTCTTTTCACTTTTGGTGTTTCTTTTTGTCATATCAGTTTATTTGGATTTTTTTTTAAATTTTCTTTACTTGTGTGGTAATTAGCTGACGTCACACTTTACCTGAGAGTTTAAGTTACTCCTTCCTGCGTATCCTCGGTAAGAGGCTAATGATGGCTTAGACCGAAACGCGTATGTCTTGTGACTGCTTCCAATAAACCACAGAAGACGATTATCTTGTGAGTGCGTTTTTCGTTATTCATTAAGTTTTCCTTTTAATGCACCCAGAAAGCGTGTCTCATATTCTTGGAGTTGAGCGCACCTTTTTTTCGCTTGTGAAAAAAAGTTAGAAACAATTTAATATGACATAACACTTTATCATTTGGTTAGCCTTCATTAGCAGACAATGTAAAGCTTATTAATTGTACTGACTATGTCCTAGGTTTAGAAAATGGCATTTTCAATGCTGTAAACTTAAAAGATTCATCTAATGCTTAATGCACTGATAGAATTGTTGTGTTGGTGGAGGTTGTATGGTTCTGTTTCCTATTCTGAAAGCATAATAGGCCAATAATATGCAAGATAAAATGTAAATTATAATTAATTAATAGCCTGCTTATGGTGCCAGAGACTTATTTATTGTATTTCACTGCAAATTAAGGGGCCTTTCGAAATATTTGGCTACACCCTCTAGCGCTGTCTATTTAATGTCTTTTCATTAATTCATTATTTTTATTTTGAATGCACATATTGGGTGCATATTGCCTTATTTGTGTATTCATTAATGTTACTAAGTTCCAAGCGCATGTGCAATAAATTTTTTTTGTGCATATTGTTTTGTTTTTTGCAAAGTCAGAACAGGAGTGGGGAAGGGGGGTTTGGGCGCCAACGGAGAAGTTCGCTCAGGGCGCCATAGTAGCTAGAACCGCCACCAACTCCTGGTTCATCAGGGAGTACAGCCTATGCATGGGGGGGCGATGTTCCGAGCAGTAAAGCCGCGTTTCCATGGGGTACTTTCGGTATAGTACCCTTGGAACCGTACTTTTGGTACCTAACCCCTAGATCTGGTTTGCGTTTCCACTGCAGACAGTACCCTTAAATGTTGGCGGGGTTTTTTTTACCGAATGGTAAAATGCAATGCAAACACGCGAATACACGCGAAACGCATTGACTTTGAATGTAATCTGTTGCGCGAAAAATTTGTTTCGGTGCGAAAGCGGCTTCAGCTGGCAACCTTTTTTTTTTAATGCCAACTAGCGAGCTAAATGCTCGCGGTGCAACTCCAGCCAAATTAGTTTGCATAATAATGGCTATACGCATTTTAAATTGGCTAAATTTAAATGCATGAAATATACATCTGCACCTCCTCATTGCTCCATGGCGCGTTGTTGCGAACAGACATTTCCAAAAATGTTTTTCTCAAAACGGTAGGCGAGATGGGTGTTTTCCTACCATTTCTTTATGGAAGTCGCGCTAGAGTGACGATTGTGTTGGCCAATGAACAGACGGCAGTGATGACGATTCCCGACCAATACAGAGGACGTGTTTTAGCTCCGCCATCATTAGTATCGGATGGTAACCCTTGGTACCCCAACCGGAGGGGTGACAAAAAATGGAAACGGTTAGGAACGGTTTCAAAGGTACTATCCACAACTATTGTAATGGAAACGCTCTGAAATGTGACATGACCCGTACCGAACCGAACTGTTCTGCTTGATGGAAATGCAGTATAAGTCAATGGCACAAGCGAAGGGTCTGTGAGGTGGAGGTGACATTGCTCTGGCTTTGCTGAATGCCATGCAAAGGTCATAATAGATGAAAGGAATACCCTGCAGATCTGGCGGCTCCTCCTGGTGGTCAGAGGAAGGAGATGCAGTTTAGCTGGAGGCTGTGCAAAGACAAGACTGTGAACTGGATGAACCACCTGGGCATGCGGTGACCCCATGATGTCACTCTTCAGCATAGTTACCAGAGGTGAGCATGGGCACTGGTCGAGTTATCTGATTGACGTCAGGAAGGGCAATCCCTCTCAAACCCTGGGACTGAAGGGGAGCTCGCAGTGGCACAGTAGGGACCCTCAAGCAGTGAACGAGACCAGGATGGATAAAGTTCCTGTTTGCGCCGGATTCGATGAAAGCTCAGGTGGTAACTGGAGGGCCCTGCCTGGTCAGATGAATAGTAAGGATTGGATGGGCAGATGACACGGCAGCACCCGACAGCACCTCTTTGTCCGATGTCATTAGCATCTGCCAAACTGGGCATTCAGCAATTGCATGGGTGGTTCTTTCGCTATACAGGCAGAGATTCAGCTTTATCCGGTGAAGCCATTCTTCAGAGGGCAGTTTGTGAAGCTGAGCCCGGTCAACAACCATGTGTACCAGAGGAGCCAGATGGGAAGAAGCTCTGGGTTGAGCATCTCGGGATGTTGGCAGGGAAGGCGCCTGCAGCCTTGCCTGCTGGTCCAACTGTCTCTCTTGCAGCTGGATGTCAATCCTCAGCACCAGGTTGATGAATTAGTCCAGATCTGGAGGGAGGACACTGAAGGTCAACTCATCCTGTATTTGCTCTGCTAAGCCGAACTGCTGGACATCATACAACGCCTGAGCAAACAAGCGCCTGGAGACATTAAAGGTGCGGAAGTCGATGGAGTTATCAGACACTGACAGGTTCCACGGACGCAGCTGGAACAGTTTTTGAGTAGCAGCATAGCTAGAGTAGAATTGGTCAAACATCTTCTTCATCTCAGCAGCAAAGGCAGCAAACGAACACACTGCAGGATGGCCTCTCTCCCAGCAGGTGACAGTCCAGTGCCTAGCATGTCCAGAGAAGCAAGTGATAACAAATGCAACTGTGGAATGTTCAGAGGGGAAGAAGGATGGCTGAAGCTTGAACACCATTGTACAGAGCCAGGAACCTGTGACAGGTGGTAGGATTGCCACTCTAGGAGTCCATAACCACCAGGTTAGCCTTCTGAAGGGCTAGCATCTGCAGGAGGGCTTGCTGCATGACGGTGCGTGCTGCTTGAGCTGCGGTGGTAGACTCCCATGAAATTTGTTTCAGCCATAGGATGATTGGAGAGGGCTCCAAAAGACTGGCAGAGCTGTTGGACTGCATCCTCCTGCTGACCAGTTGGCATGCCCTGGCACCTCAGGGTGTCAACCGGTCTTGATATCTCCATTGATTTCATCTTGTGGCTGCATTTCCCTGTTAAGGTCCAGACCAGGAATCAAGTGCAGAGGCAGTTTAATTGATATCATACGCGGTAATTTGGGGATGGAACCCCAGAGGAAGAGGTGGGGATGGAACCCCATGCAAGGATAGTACAGCGCTAGCTGCCGAATAGCTCACTCAGTTAAAGCACCGCATTGCGAAGCAGAAGTGTCTATCACGGCGCGGGTTCAAGCCCTGGTCATACCAACCGGCAGTGGTCGGCAGCTTTTTCAGAGTAGCGCACAATTAGCCATTGCGCTACAGGGATGCAAATTGGGAAGGGTCTGCTGGGAAGGGTTATATAAAATATGGTTGCTTTGTTCCTTGCTTAAGAGCCTCCTGTTGGCCAGCCGGGCGATCGTCAGGAAGATTCTAAGCTTGGTCTTGTTTGGGTATCCTCCGCCCTCGTTCTGAACTTGTGAGGATTCAACCAATGAGTGTATAAGAAGCAGTGGCTGACAGGCGCGTGCTTTGGAGGAGGGCCGCGAACTGTCTCCACTCTCCTGAATTGGCAACAAGGGGTTGCATACAAGCAAGCCTTATACATAGTTCCCCAATTGGGCATTCCAGATTCGGTGGGATTGGAGATGCCAAATTTAAAAAAAAAGGATAGTACAGTGCTGTACAGATGTCATGGACAAAGATGAGCTGTCAATTGCTAGCCAGTGGCCTCCGGGATAACAGCCAGGTGGAGTACACACTTCCTCAGCACTGAACTGTCCCACAGGAGGATGGCATAGTTTGAGGGGAACTTGGTTCCAATCCTGATGACTGTAGAAGGATTGGGAGCTCTTTTCTAATGAAGTGGACAGAGGAACAGACTTGGAAGGGTTAACAAGAATGCGGTCCCAATCCTGGACCCTGTTGAGGCTTGGGAGCTTGCTCCAATTAAACTGGACTGACGAATTGACTTGAGTTGAATTCACTTGAACGCGGTCCCAATCTTGGGCCCTGAGTAGGCTTGGAAACTTGTTCAAGTTAACTGAGCAAAGAGAAAAGCTTCTGGGAATAGCTTTTATTAAAGTATTTGTTTCACTAAATAAAGGTGAAGAGTTTTTACTTGAAAGACTGACTGGATCCAAGCACAAAAGGCAAATTACAATCCAGCAACTTGAATCGCAACGCAGGGGGGCTTAAATACTCATCACATGGTATAAGGAAATAACCATGAAATGTGACACAGCCGAGGAGTGGCAAACACGCAAACTAGGGATGGGCACCAGGCAGAGATGCATGCCTTTATGACAACAATTACTCCTAGCTAGTTCTCAATCATTTTCCCTTATTGACGCGTTTTCCAATTATGTAATAATCCATTGGCAATCGAAGACACGGCTTCTCTCACCATTCAATCTAACGGCGATGGGCTAAATTCAGCACAGAAAAATAATTTACTTATAGGCTAATACGCCTACGCTTTACGAAGGACAAACTACTCTGAAACTTCCGCGTTGCCTTTTCAGGCGATTGAACTTGCGCTTCACGATCATTTAAATTCCTTGCTTAAAAACGGAAAAACTTCCATGCATAAAGACTTAAATTCCACGTGAGAATCTCTGAAATTCGCATAGATTGAATAAAGAGATATCGCCTTTCACTCTCGGTACAGCGAGGGTTGATTTTAAAGTCGGATGCGGCAATTAAATATAAAAAGCGTGAGACTCAAGCCATATGCGTGAAAGCAGACAGGTATGCGATTTTGAATAACGCTTATTTAAATGCAGCAAATACACATCCAGATGAATGATTGTTGTCTTACCTAAACGCGGAGAACCAGCAGCACCTGATAGTGTGGAGTGTTCTCCGAGTGAATCTATTACTTACTATGAAAATGATTGAGAACAGGTCGGGACTAATAATGGTTTTAAAGGGATAGGCCTATTCTGTGCCGCCGCCACTGAACCCCTTTCCTTTCACCTTTGAAAAAAAACGTCATAAGGTTGGCCTAAAGGAAATGTGTAAAGTGTAATTCATTAGAGTTTAGGAAGACAAGAGCGCTAATTAGAGAATCTGAATGCACTTACACTAGGCAACATGATCAAGCATCTCTCGCCCGTCATGCTCATTTGTTGTGATTGGCCGGATGAATGGCAGTCGCTTTAAGTATTGCTGCCACACGGAACTGTGGGATAGTGTTATCTCCTTTCTTTTCGAAAAGGATGGTTCTCTGTACCCTATGCTAAAGGAGGAAAATTATGAAGGACAGAGACACCTTTCCTTAACATTTAACCCCTTTGCGCAGATTACAAATAACACCAATTTTTCCTGTTGTGCATGAGCCTATTTAAGGCTTTTTACCTCAGTATTTGTGCCATAGAGACTCTGGAAAATTATTTTAGAGAAGCAAGACATTTGGAAATTCAATGTGTGTCTTGTCAAGTGTTTATGTTCCTTATATTCTTAGCCAGAATTTTGTTGTGACCTGTTTTTCCCAAATTAATGAAAAGTATGTTGAAATTGACAATGCCTCCCTCCTGCTGTACAATAAAAACATACCGAACCGAAAAGCGTGACACCAGAACCGTGAGACAAACCGAACCGTGACTTTTGTGAACCGTTCCACCCTTAGTAGGTGACATACAGTCTTGGCAAAAAAAAGTATTAAGTTAGGGTAATGTGAAAATATTTCATGTGAATTTTCCTGAAGAAGTATGTTGAGGTTAGTAAATGAATGCTGGGGACTTTTTTAAATTTTTATCTGTGCGGCGAGATGAAATCTCTGCACGGCTAGAGTGCTGATTAATGTATCTCATCTATGTCAAAAGTTATTTATGAAAGGTCATTGTCACCAGGTGCACAACCAATTAGCCATTATAAGCCACTTCAAAATCTATCATTTGTGACATTACTGAAGAAAGTGATCACCCAGATTAATGAAAGAACTGAATTAACTGGTTGGCTGAAGTTGATCATTCCTTCTAGCCTCTGGGCGGTCACTTCCCAATGTGATGTCAAAAGTGACGTGATTTCAAAATTACATGTAATAGGTAATTGGTTGTGCATCTGGTTACATAAATTTAAATCTGTGTGGCTGAATTCAGAATTTTTAAAATTATTAATAATTGTAGACTATTGTGTTGATTAAACAAAGGTATGCCTCAGAGGCCTATATGGTTATATCTTAGCTCTGAAGTACTCCTTTTGACCTCCAGTCATTGGCAAAAATTGGGGGGGGGCATGTATTCTGTCAAATTCTTGAGTTATTCTGATGCTGTGAAGTTGCAGTTATTGTTTGACACCGTAACTTCAGTATCTCACTGACAAGATGGATATTCCATACAACATTCTGGTAAATTTATATTGAGGTTGAAGCAAGAAAGTGGAAAAGTGAGGGAATAGTCGTGTCCTTAACTCAATGACCAAAGGACCAAAGTCAAGTTTGTTTAATTATTCAGCGGTGTACATAGGTTAACCCATTGCTATCTTAATGGTTATTGATTGAACAAAGGTTATTACAAGGTATAGATTTGTGGAAAATATCGGAAAATCACGATATGTATGAATGTAATAGACCCACATATGTGGATTTATCTTCAGCACGTGGTGCAATACAGTCTGTGATTTACGAAGGCTGCTGATATGGGACCTATAGTTGAATGACAGTGCAAGATGCAAAGTACGCTGTTCACTGAAAATTCAGTCAGGTCCTTAAAAATTTTGTCATTGACAAAGTCCCTATTTCATCAGTCTACCACAGCATATTGGAATTTTAAATAGAATAATAGATATGAGCTTTAAGTGCAGGCTTTCAGTGGAGGATATTCACATCCAGTATGGGTGAACGGAGTAGGAATTACAATTGGATAAGACAAAGATCAACTTGTATCAGATTGTTGGGAAGAGAAGAGTATAGGAAAGGGAGGAAAATGTGTGACCATGTATGGCTGCCAATGGAACTGGTTCCTTGGTATTTATTGACAGCCGACGAAAGCAACAAGATGAATTATGTATTGCACAGGACTATTTTACGTTTTATATGATCAGATTCAGCCAAATTCTTCAAAACTAATTGGACTGTGCTTCTCAGTGCTCATGGATAATTACCCAAAGCACACTGCAAAAGCAGCCTAAGACTTTTTAAAGCCAAGTGGAATGTTCTGCAGTGACCAAGCCGATCACCTGAGCTGAACCCAAATGAGCAGGCATTTCACTAGCTGAGGGCAAAACTGAACACAGAATGCCCTAAAACATGCAATAACTAAAGGCATGCAGTAACTGCTGAGAAGGCCTGGTAGGGCATCTTCAGGGGAGAAATCCAGCATCTGGTGGTGTCTATGGGTTCCAGACTATGATTCCATCGGTTTGTCTGATTACCTTTTAGCCCGTAAAATCGGGGTACTATGTGAATCAAAGTGACACTATCTTTAACTCCTGGATAAGCTGTTTGTGAATCTTACCGCCCGTGGTTGTGCTAACAGCAAATTAATTGATTGATTGATTGATGAGTGAGTCACGCTCGAGTCTCATCACAACCCTCCTTCTTAAGCTTCGCTTATCCAGGAGTAAAAATGGTAGTAAGTCTTTCATGGACCATACAAAATTTTTGATAAAACCTTTAAATTAGAGCTGAAAGTATATATGAAGACCACAATGGAAAAATGATCAGAGTCACATTTTCATGTAGTGGAGAAATGATTAATTAAAAATTCAAAATGATCTTAGGAACAAAGCACTGAAAAAATATGCAAAAAATATAAAATATTATAATAATATATAATATATAAGATATACAAAAATGCTAAATTTTGACTCTGATCATTTTTCCTTTGTGGTCTTTATATGCTTCAAATGCATTTTGATTATCTCATTTCAAATCCATTGTGCTAATGTACAGAGCCAAAATGATGAGAATTGTATGGCTGTACAAATAAATGTAGACGTAATGATAGTTTAGGTGTGAAAAATGCCCTGCCTTATTGTCCAGTTTGTAATCACACCGTCTTGCCATCTCCCTCCTATTTTTGAATGTGTCCAGTAGTTCTTCTCGTTGTTACTCATTCTTATAATTTGTGTGTGTGTGTGTTTTTTTTTTTTTTTACAAGGAGAGCCTCAGCGCTATGTCATAGAGTATGTTCTTTGCCAATAGAGCTGAGACTCTACCATAGAGTCCTTGCTGATTTCTAAATGTCTGTTACATCCAGCCAAATTGTATTAGGGTTTATTTCTCATAAAATTACCCCTGGTACCACTTAAGAAAAGTGAAAGCAATAATGCTGGTAGTTTTGAAACTTTGATAAATTGTCTGGTGTGTTTACCTACATAAAGACCTCTTCACCATATAACACCCTGAGTGTGTGTGTGTGTGTGTGTGTGTGGGGTGTGTCTGTAGGTATTTTTCAGTTAGAGTTGTTCTAGTGTAGAGATGGATTCTTCTTCGAGCTAAGCCAGAAAGCCACCAGCTTAAACCTTTCAAGTTTGGGGATGGCTGACCTTTGAGGTATTGCATTTATTGTATTGTGTTTATACAAAGCCCAATTTGGGGGGACGTTGTGTAAAACGTGAATAAAAACAGAATGCAATGATTTGCAAATCTCATAAACCCATATTTTATTCAAAATAGAACATCACAACATATCAGATTTTGAAAGTGAGACATTTTACCATTTCATGAAAAATGCTTGGTCATTTTGATGGTGCAATGCACAGCTACAGCAAGGAGCCACACTGCATGTGTGGTGGCGACCAGTGTTTTGAGAGCAGCAATTGTTAAGTATTCCTTAGCAATAATAATAACGAATTATGAATTATGACCGGTACCAGATTTTTTCCGCTGTTTAAATGATCAGTTGCACTGAACACTTGTGTATACGTGTTCCACTGGGCTCTCCAACTGCTAATCCCTTATAAACACACAATGAAAAAGGAGAACGTTCTGGCTTTTGCTGTTATGCATGTAGCAACTACACACGCCTGGCAAAATTCAGAACAGTTTATCAAAATTGCTTCACTCGATGCTTATTGAAGCCTGGTGTTTTTCTTTTACACAGTACAGTAATATCCTTAGAGGAAAAGTTAGGGAAACCCAGCTATGCTTGCTTTTAAGAGGCCTCCTGAAACTTTTTATTGCTGATCCTCAAACTGCATTTCATAACCTTGCCCTTGTTCCATAACCATTACCTAGTCTGTGTTCAGCTTTGCACTTGTAGAGGATGATGATAATGCAGAACAAAGGTGCCGATGTAGAGTTGTTTACACGTAGCAGGTGGTCCCGGGAATACACGGGGCCTGCTGATTTTAATTTTTATGCAGCCCTTAACTGATCAATTAAAGGAACTGATTACATGGTTAAAACTCATCTCACCAGTCCTGCTGACTTTCAGTGAAAAATTAATATCAGCAGATCCTTGTTCTTCTTGCTCAGAGTTGCAAATGCTGTTGTGCATTTTTAATGTACTTGCGCTTACTTATTTCTGCTATACAGCAATTGTATAGTGTGCATATTGAAATCAGATACCTTGCGAAAATAACAGTCATTGTGAATGTGCGCTCTTAGTGAACTCAGTGCGCTTAGTGACTTTAATCGTCCAGATGCAGATGTCCCATGCTGTATGTGTCAATGTTTCAGACAGCTGCCTTCAGTAAGGGTGTATTGGTCAGTCAGCTCAGCCTGGCTGCTGCCCTGGAGAGAAGGAAAGATTCTATCTGCTGTCTATCTGCTGGTGTCATCCTGAGTTTTCAACAAGGGAAGTCCATAATGAAAGAGCGCACACTCTCACACAAGTGTTCACACGCATACAAACACACACACACACCCTCCATTAAGGAAGCGTTCTTTCAAATGAGTACAGTGCTGTGAAAAAGTATTTTCTTCTTTCCCAATTTCCTCTTTTTTTTGCATATTTGTCATACTTAGCATTTCAGATCACTTTACTAATTTTCCTGTCCGACAAAGATGACCTGAATAAATGGAAAAGGCAGTTTTTCAGTGGTGATTTCATTTATTGCGGAAAAAAGCTAGCCAACCCTACCTGGCCCGACATGAAAAAAGTAATTGCCCGTTTAGTTACTGAATCAACCATTTAAACAAATTTAATTGATAATTGGGTTTAATTTCACTCAACGCACCCTGGCATGATTATTGCCAGCCCTGTTGAACCAGACCGTCACAAGTGGGTAAAATCTATATGTCTGGAGTGGGGTATAAAGCCATTTCTAAGGCTGAAGGACTCTGGAAAATTATGATGAGAGGCATCATCTTCAAATAGAGAACAGGAGCCATCAGGAGATGGCGTATCCCCCCGGCCCCACGTATTGAAGGACTGAAAATGCCTCCTGCTCCGGAAACAAACCACACCCCCTCAAATTCTAAGTTCAAAATGTTTCCATGGAAACCAGAAAAAATACAAAATTCATCAGCTTCAGATTAGCAAAAGGCGCCACTTCAGGTCACGATTTATGTGCACACCAAGTTTTGTTTAATGATATTGAACGGTTTTCAAGTTATGCTCCGGAAACAAAATGTTCACAGACAGACCGCCGGACGGACGGACGGACGGACAACCGCACCCATGACTATATCCCCCCGCATTATTTGCCGGGGGGATGAAAACTGGAATAATATTGAATATTCCCAGGAGTGGTCAGCCAACCAAAATTCCTCTTAGAGTGCATTGACAACACATCCAGGAGGTCAGAAAAGAAATCACATTAACATCTAGAGAATTTTTGGCCTCACTTCCCTCAGTTAAGGTCAGATTCACAATTCCAAAATAAGTGAGAGACTGTGCAAAAATGGCATCCATGCTGCATAGCAAAAACCACTGATGACCAAAAGGAACACAAGGGTTTGTCTCACATTGCCACAAAAACATCCAAGACCTGGGATAAAATTCTGTGGACTGATGGGTCAAAAGTGGAGCTTTTTGGAAGACATGGGTCCCATTACATCTCACATAAAGCTAACACAACATTCCATGATAAGAAAATCACACAGGGTGGGGGTATTGTAATGGTCTTAGGCTGCTGAGCTGCTTCAGGACCTAGGCAACTTGCCATAATTGATGGAACCATGAATTCTGCTCAGTACCAGAAAATTCTGTGAGAGAATGTCCAGCCATCAGCTCATAACCTAAAGCTCAAGCGCAGTTGGGTTATGCAGCAGGACAATGACCCAAAGCACACAAGCGATTCTACCTATGAATGGCTCAAAAAGAAACAAGATGAAGGTTTTGGATTGACCTTGACAAAGTCCTGACTTGAATCCTATTTAGATGCTGTGGCATTCCCTTAAACAGGCAGTTCATGCTTGAAAACTCTCCAGTATGGCTTAATTAAGACAATTCAGCAAAGAGGCCAAAATTTCTCCACAGGTATGTAAATGACTCTTTGCCCATTATCAGACACGTTTGATTGCAGTTGTTACTGCCAAGAGTGGCACAAACAGTAATTAGGTTTAGGGGGGCAATAGACTTCTTCATATGGGTGATATATACTCAGTCAAAAAAGAAACTTCACACTCGTTTGGAGGTCGATAAGTTGAACATACAAGAAAAGTGGTTTTAAATAATGATTTAATTCCATTCTGTACCCATTAAGGACAGTGTACCATAAAAATCATGTTCATAATGTAACCAGTTCCACCGGAAATGCTACGGAAATGTAAGAGAGTAAAAATGGTAAGTTACAACTTGATGAAAGCATGTCAATAGCGTCGCCCTCCATGAGCGTTCACAACTGCGACGCAACGTCTCCTCATGGATTGAATGATGCGTCTGAACACAGCTTGGGGGATGCGTCGCTGTAATTGAACCAACGTGGCACCAAGTTCCTGCAAATTCTGTGGAGGGTTCCTTACTTGACGGAGTCTTCTGCCCAACACATCCCATACATGTTCTGTGGGATTAAGGTCGGGAGACCTTGAGGGCCACTCCATGACATTGATGCCAGCATTCCTAAGAAAATTCCGCGTTAAATTGGCCGTATGAGGTCTGGCATTATCGTGTTGGAATGTCAGACCTGGGCCATGAGCTGCCATGAATGGCAAAAGCTCTGTATCCTGCAGCAGTTAGGTTTCCTTGAACGACTACGGGCAGGACCATTAAAGGCACCCCAAACCATAACACTACCGCCCCCAAAACGGTCCACTTCCTGCACACAACACTGGGCGTTGCGTTCACCACGTCTCCTCCAAACTCTAACTCTCCCATCAGCGAAGTGCAAAGTGAATCTGGATTCGTCACTAAAAACGACCCTATTCCAATCACGCTGAGTCCATCTCAGATGTCGTTGTGCCCAGAGAAACCGTTGACGTCGGTGTAACTGGGTTAAAATTGGTCCACGATATGGCCGACGTGCATGGAGACGAGCAGTGCGCAGGCGATTACGTATGGTTTGGGCAGTCACACGACCTCTAAACAATTCATTCCTAGTGGACGTTGCAGTGAGAAATCGATTACGCAAATGACGTAAGACGATTTGTCGGTCTTCTGCTTGTGTCGTCACACGTGGTCTACCCGAACGAGGTCGGTCTGCTGTGGTGCCAGTTTGTTGGAGACGTGTCCGAAGATCATGGAGAGTCCGTCGACTGCATCCCATAACCCTGGCAACGTCAGTGACCGACGTTCCCGTATTCAGCATGCCAATGGCACGTTCACGTTGAATGTTTGACCGTCGTGGCATTGCAAATCAACGGATAATTGACTGTAAGAACTTGTTTTTCCGAGATGTCACTCTACCATGCTAACGTGGGTTCAATTGCACATGTCTCATAAGGTCACGTGACTAGGAACATGAGGAAACATACTTTTACCTTGATGTATGCTCGCACGTGCTGCATGCTTGTGCACGTCGGAGTTGCTGTGTGTCATGATGTCTTTGACAACGCATTTACCCTTAATAATAATAATAATAATAATATCTCTTGTATTAAGTTTCAAGAAAATATTTAGAAATTTATGTGTGTGAAGTTTCTTTTTTGACTGAGTATAGGTTTTGAATAACTCAATACCTTCAATTAATGAAATGATCATTTAAAGGTTTTATTTGTGTTTACTTTCTTTGTCTTTGTCTTATATTAGTTGGATAATCTGAAGCATTTACACATAACAAAGAAGCCAAAATAGAAGAAACCAGGAAGGGCAAAAGGTTTTTCACATTGTTCACACTTTTTAATTGGGTCATTCCACATAAAATCGACCAAATCTGCAAAAAAAGTTTCCTCCTGACCCCCTTGGAATCAGCTGATTTTTATAGTACAATACAGTATATTTAATGAATCCTAGCCGAATTTTACTTTGATTCTGCAAATATTTTTTTTGAGTTACAGGCTCTAAAAGTACACGGGGGTAGGTTGACATGTCCCGGGTCATTTTTTCTAGCATTTGTTAGCTTTTAAAACTTTATGTGTATTTGAGATAGTGTCACGGCCTCCCTGGGCAGAGGTACTGCAAGCTTCGTCTTACCGAGGTTTTTTGTTTTACACAGTGAGCGTTTGCTCGGAATTTGTCTAGGGTAGTAAGTTCTCTGTATCCCCACGAACTCCCCAGGGTGGCGTGCAGCTAATGCACTCGGTTTGCTTGCATACAATACAAGAGAAAGGTTGACGTTACCTGGTTTCGTCGTCGAAACTTCTTTGCACGGCCAGCCCGATCCAGTCGCCCGGCGACGAACAGCCCAGTCTCCGTGCTGATGCGGGGTGCAGACGCTTCCCTTCAGCAATCAGTTCATTTTATTTTATTTTTCTAAAAGATTCCCGTTCGGTTGGTTGCACTACTTAGTTGGTTGGAGGTTGCTTTTCCCCACTGGGAACACGTGGGACGCCGCCGTGTCTGTAATCTTCAGAGACTTTTCAAGCCCCGCTTCCACTGCTGCAACTTGCCAACACGCCGCCCCCAAAACTACCGCGCTAACCCGGATATCATCATCACAGTCGCGTCACTCGGTCACGGGATCAAACCATTCTCATTAAGCAACGTCAACCTCAATTGTATGCAAGCAAACCGAAATATTCTAGGGGAATCCACCAAATATAAAAATCTAATTAATAATAATATCTCATCAGGCCACCTAGCCTATCATCCTGGCACTCTTACCGGGTTATGCTTTTACGAGGAAATGGCCTGTCTGTAACAATAGCTAAATGAAATTTTCAGAGCTGAAAGACATATTGGAGCAATGTTAAAAACTGCAATTACATCAACTATATGCCCATTCTAGGTGTCACAATCATAAGCCAAAATCTGGATTTTCCTCAATGAGATTTGTTCTGTTGCCAACTTCAACCTTCAACGTCATGCGAACTGTGGAAGTTTCAACAGCAACACTGCACTGATTTAATAACTATGATATAGTGTAGTAAAAATAACTATTTGAACCATGGATGTGTCATGTGTTTTCTTGTAATTCACCAGTAAAAACTTGAAAAAGTGCGTGTTAGGAAAACTTCAAGGGGTCGTATCACCATGTGGGATAGGCTGATGATCAAATCAAGTCATGACATATGAAAGATCTAATTATGATGTACATTTTGATACCAGGCTCATCTAGCCATGATTCTGTGTCAAATCATTTTCGCACTAGTCAGTGTAGAGCTACAGTATATCTCCTGGCTGGCCTGGGTATGGTTTGGGATGCCCCAGGAGAAGTTGGATGAAGTGGCTGGGGAGGGGGACGCCTGGGCCTCTTTGCTGAGTCTGTTACCCCCGCGACCCAGCCCCGAATAAGCGGCAGAAAATGGATGGAATTAAACTGGTCTAATTAGGAGTTACTTACAAAAATTGTGTGGAACCACATGATTTAACATTTTTTAGTGAATCTAACACTTCATTCTCTTTACAGTGCAAGCACTTTCTTCCTTTCGGCACACACAGTTACAGATACAAGCAAACTGTTTGATTTGTAACTACAAAATTTCTCTTATTCACTCACACTCTGTTTCTCCCAAATGACATATTCTGTCGGCATAGTCTGTCAGTGCTATTACTGTTTCAACACAATCTTCACTATCTTCTGCAAAGGAGATAGCATGGCCTGAAGCCACGTTGTTAGCTTTGTGGTTGTTTCATGATGAAAAACTGACGCTTATACATCCTCCCAAACACACACATATACACACTTAGAAGTTTCTCTACTCTGTCTCTTTGAATCTCTCTCCTCTTTCTATCTCTCTCATTTTAAAACACACACTGATAATTAACTGAAAGTATATATTACTACACATGCTCTCTGATGGTCCAATGACCACTTCCACACGATAATCCGTATCTACAGAGCGGCAGATAGCATAGCCTTGAACTGCACTAGTAGAGCTGTTGTTTTATTATTATTAGCAAATCTGTTTTTATATACTCTGAAGTGGTTATCTTCCCTGTTTTTACTTGTTATTGTTACAGCCCATTAAGTGCTGCCCTGAGACATGGCGGTTTTGTGTTACGGTCAATCGGTTTGTCTCCAGCGGCATTGCTGTTTGGGATGGACTTGCCTCTCTCTGCCAGGAGTGGAGCTGGGTTTGGCAGTATGCTGGGCTGTGCCGTAATAATAGCCCCGCGCCCAGAACTGGAACTATCCCAACTGTGGTGACTGCCGCTGCTCCCTCTACCTGCCCTGGCTGCTGGGCGCACACTTGCCCTGCATCTGCCTGAGACGTAAAGCAGCACGCCGGGGATCTATCCTCTTGACGGAGGCACTAATCTCTTTCTAGTTCATGCATAACATGGTGATGAAGCTCCCCCCCTCACCTGCGTGTCTTTAGCACAAGCTAGCTTCTTCACAGTTGTGCACATCACTCATGCTAAACCAAGACTTACCATTCTTTTCATTGTTTGTGTAACTGTTGCCTTATGTGGATGAGTGTTGAATTGACACTAAAAATGTGACTCTCGAGGTGATGTCTGATTGTGCATCATTGCTTAAACATGCTCCATCAGTTGGACGGAAAAAATTTGGTGGCTTTTGCTTGCTTTATTAACTCTCCTGTGCAGTGAGTTAATGTAATTTGAATCGAGGTGCTCACAGATCAGCTCATGCTAATTTTTTTAAGTGTGAATCCTTATTTGGAATTTATTTATTTATTTTTTTGATTTCACAGAACCCAATTTCTTGTTTCCTTTGTAATAGTGGGTTCAGTACCTTCTGCCATTCCACCCTTGAGCAAAGTAATTTAGGTGAAATGCTTTGGTTATGATGGAATTCGAGGTCCAGAAAAAAGTGCTCCTCTCAAGCGATCAGTAATTAGTTTAAAACAGTGACAATAAAGTCTACTCTGTTCTTGTGCAAAGGTTTTCCTTGAACACAGGATCTTGCTAGGATCAGGATATGTGCTCCTAAGGGCTGCTGATTGTTGGACTTGCGCACTGAGTGAATGTCTGCCAGTCAAGTAAATAGGCCTGCTGTGAGTTTGCTGGAACAGGCCTTACTATGAAGAGGTTTGTGCAATTTTGCCCTTCAATCATAGTATCGACACCGCAGTAGTAGTTTATCCTTCCTCTTGCACATACACATCGTGCCCTTACAAAAATACCAATGAAGTATGTAATGGGGGGGCTTCCACAGCAAAATATGTGACTGCGGGGGGTGAGGCCCCATTGGCAGGAGGGGGTTTGTCACCGAGCAGCTGCAGATAATGCAGATTTCCACCCGTGGTGCAAATAGTTAATGTGCAGGTCTATCTGGGAGCAGGACAAAAATTTTGTAACACTCCAGGACTGACCGAGAGAGGTAGAATATCTCACACGTTCACACACGCACTCACACTCACACACGCATACACACGAACACACACACACACACACAGGTGCACGCACACACACACATACACATATATATACCGCCGCGTGTACTCACATCTGTTTGCACGCAAACCCACATGCGTAAGAAGTGGTTCTTATACACAATTCATGTTCCTGTTGTTTTGGACTAACTCCTGGTGGTGGACACATATAAATGTGGCTGGGGATTATGGAATGGAAGGTTTGTTCTCTCACACTGTGAGCAGCTGGGGAATGCAGAGTTTAACGACAAGGCTTAGGAACTGCACTTGAAACCATGTCCTAGTGAAAATGTTTTTCCGCAGCACCCAGTAACAAAAGTAAAGACATCTGGGAGTCTCTTAATGATATAGAACCAACATTGTATAATTTTAAAAGCAGTAGTCCTGTATAGCCATTGCCTATGCTTTCTTTTTTAACGTTTTGTCATGATCTCCCACATCTATGGTGGATAAAAGGGCCAGTTGAAGAAACCGTGAATATTTGTTTGTATGTTTAGGTGTGTGGTCTTGTGACCCTGATTCAGGCCTGTCCATGTGATTTGACCTCTGACTGGCCACAACCTTGCATTGAGATGGAAATTCACATAGGAAAAAGGTTGCTGATTTCAGTCAGGGTCATTATCTACTCTTCCTTTGTGTGAACAGAAATCTGTGGTGACTTCTTTTGCCAAAGTTTCCAGCATGCTCAGCACTTGTCAGAAATTTGTGGTTACAAAATATGCTATATTTGAGCAGCGGAGGTGAAAAGACATGTAATCGTTTACTCATTTAATGCCATTAGCCTGCTGAGTAACCCAACTGCTAAAAACAAATAGTTCAAATTTAAAGGATGATTGAAATGTGAAAAAATACACTTGTAACTGAAGGACAATACCAAGTACAGTCCATCAGTACAATAAACATGTTAACTAGGGAATGGTCATTTCCTCAAAATTCTCCCACAAACTGAGCATAAGTGGGCAAAATGTGAAATTATGCAGGAAGGTGCTCCACGCAAAAAATGTATTTTTCAGGTATATCTTTTTCGATGGGATTGTCTGGCTGTGAGTGATGAGTGTCATACAATATTGTGCAGAAGTCTTAGGCACTGTAGATATTATATTTAAATTTGGTGTTAGATGTTATTTCTTTTTTTCTGCTTTGGTGTGGCTGAAGATAAAACACAAATTTGAGATAACAAATGTTAATTTAAAAAAATACTTTTGCAAGAAAATGTTTGTAATTTATTGAAGTCAATTGTCATACTGTAGATGATATAGGCTTAAGAGAGCCCTGATCTCAAATATTCAGAGCTGGCAGGGATTACCTGGTGGGACAGAAGCAAGTAAGACAGTCTGCTGAAGGACTGTGGCGAGATCTGTAATATGCTGGGAGTAAACGAGCCATTGATCTTATAAAGCTATCGAACTACTAAACGGTGTTCCTTAATTTTTGGCAAAGAGTAGTGACACCAAATATTCATTATAGCCCCCGGACGAAGTTGGGCGGCTACTATGGATTCACGCGTGTTGTCTCCGCCGCCGCCATGTCCATAAACACTTCCTAGTGGACTCTCTTCAGGCTGTAATTTTTGACCAATTTTTTTCATATTTGGCACGCCTATCAATTCTGTTTGCCATGGCGACAGTATTGGCCAAATAATATACAAATTAGTGGCAAAACATAGAGATTTATTGTTGCACAGGCTGCAATTTTTGACCGATTACTTTAATATTTGGTGTGGACATGTGTTACACTTCACTTATGACACCTATTGATTTTGTTGCCATGGCAACAGTGTTGGCCGAATTCAAACCCCAATTCCAGTGAAGTTGGGACGTTGTGTGAAACGTAAATAAAAACAGAATGCAATGATTTGCAAATCTCATAAATCCACATTTTATTCGCAATAGAACATAGACAACATATCAGATGTTGAAAGTGAGACATTTTATCATTTCATGAAAAATATTAGCTCATTTTGAATTTGATGGCAGCAACACATCCCAAAAAAGTTGGGACAGGGCCATGTTTACCATTGTGTAGCATCCCCTCTTCTTTTAACAACAGTCTGTAAACGTCTTGGAAGTGAGGAGACCTATTGCTGGTGTTTTGGAAGAGGGATGTTGTCCCACTCTTGTCTGATGTAGGATTCTAGCTGCTCGACAGTCCTGGGTCTTCTAAGCCAGATTTTTCTTTTTATGATGCGCCAAATGTTTTCCATTGGTGAAAGGTCTGGACTGCAGGCAGACCATTTCAGCACCTGAACTCCTCTACAGCGAAGCCATGCTGTTGTGATGGATGCAGTATGTGGGTTAGCATTGTCTTGCTGAAATATGCAAGGCCTTCCCTGAAAGAGACATTGTTGTGGAACCTTTATATACTTTTCAGCATTGATAATGCCTATCCATATGTGTTAGCTGCTCATGCCGTAGGCACTAATGCAACCCCATACCATCAGAGGTGCAAGCTTTTGAACTGAGCGCTGATAACAAGCTGGATGGTCCCTCTCCTCTTCACTCCGCAAGACATGGCGTCCGTGGTTTCCAAAAAGAATTTCAAATTTTAATTCATCTGACCACAGAACAGTTTTCCATTTTGCCTCAGTCCATTTTAAATGAGCTTTGGCCCAGAGAAGACGGCGGCATTTCTGGATCGTGCTCACAAATGGCTTCTTCTTTGCATGATACAGCTTTAACTTGCATTTGTGGATTGCACTGCAAGCTGTGTTCACAGACAATGATTTCTGGAAGTGTTCCTGAGCCCATGCAGTGAATTCCAGTGCAGAATCATGCCTGGTTTTTAATGCAGTGCCGCCTAAGGGCCCAAAGATCACGAGCATCCAATATTGACCTTCGGTCTTGTCCCTTGCGCACAGAGATTTCTCCAGATTCTCTGGATCTTTTGATGACATAATGCACTGTGGATGGTGGGATATTCAAAATTTTTGGAATTTTATAGTGAGGAACATTGTTCCACAATTTTTAGACTCTTTTTTTTTGCAGATTGGTGAGCCTCTGCTCATCTTTACTTCGGAGAGACTCTGCCTCTAAAATGCTCTTTTTATACCCAGTCATGTTACTGACCTGTTGCCAATTCACCTAATTAGTTGTAAAATGCTCCTTCAGCTGTTTTTTATTTGTACCTTTTACTTTTCCAGCCTTCTGCTGCCCTTTTTCAAACTTTTTTGAGAAGTGTTGCAACCATCAAATTCCAAATGAGCTAATATTTTTCATGAAATGGTGAAATGTCTCACATTCAACATCAGATATGTTGTCTGTGTTCTATTGTGAATAAAATGTGGGTTTATGAGATTTGCAAATCATTGCATTCTTTTTCTATTCACGTTTTACACAACATCCCTACTTCATTGCAATTGGGGTTTGTAATTTGCAAATTAGTGGCAAAACACAGATTTCCTTTTGGACGCAGAACAAGCTGCAATTTTTGACCGATTACTTTCATATTTGGTGTGGACATGTGTTACACTTCACTAATGACACTTATGCCATGGCGACAGTATTTGCCGAATAATATGCAAATTAATGGTAAAACATAAGAGAATCTTTTGTGGATGGAGTGCAGGCAGCAATTTTTGACCGATTACTTTTATATTTGCTATGGACATGTGTTATACTTCACGCATGACACCTATCGATTTTGGTTGCCATAGCGACAGTATTAGCCAAATAATACGTAAATTACTGGCAAGACATAGAGATTTCCTTGTGGACGCAGTGCCGGCTGCAATTTGGACCGATTACTTTCATATGTGGTATGGACATGTTGTACTTCACTTATGACACCTATTGATTTCGGTTGGCATGGCGACTGTATTGGCTGAATAATGAGCAAAAAAGGGGAGAAGCTGGCTTTTGGGGGCTACGCTAATGCGGTCACGGCTGACCGGACAATCTGGTTTAATTTAGTTTCTAACAGTTCATGGCCGTTAATTGTACAATTTGAAATGTTGAGAAACCTTTCATGATTTTTGGAGGCATCTTTGCCTTACGGGATTTGAGAAATGCCTTAGACTTATGTAGTCCACTTGCTTTAAAAAGAGGAGGGTGAACCATGTTAGAGAGGGAAGAAGAGAAGAAAGGGGGCGATGGAGGGCACTGGCTCATCTGAAAGTACAGATTTACTATGTGTAGACGGATATAAAGCGATCCATGAAATGGGACCAAGGTCGCCAGGTACGCTCTTACTCAGATGATAAATTCAACACAGCTGTTTTGAAATAAAACATTTCTCTCGTTCAGGCTTTTTATGTTTCTTTTCCGTGGGTGGACTTATATTGCCACACTTAATTTACAATTAATGTCTCTTTTTTTTGTTTAAGGTCTGAGGGGTGTGAGCAAAGTGTTAATGGTTTGGGAGGTGAGGCAAGCCAGGCTTGTGACAAAGGCAGATTTCCACTTAAAGGAAAATATAACCACCTCTTCCCAAAGCGCTACAGTCTTCTCTCAGCTTCTGTGTATGGCCAAAGACAATTCATGAATGACTGTAGAAATAATGTACACAGACTCAACGGCAGAAAGTCTTTAACACATAGCAGAATGCATACACAGGAATGTCATGTACAAGGAGCTGCTACGGTGTCTATGTTGTGCTCTGTGCTGTGCTGTTACGGTCTTTAATAATGCATCGTTTTTGCTTTTAAAGAAATTACGGAGCAGTCAAAAGGCTGGTGGGGAAATGTATCCCTCCTCAGCAAAAGTTATTGATTCATTTTATTCATTTATTTCTTTATTTATTTATTTACGTATTTGCTGATGAGGCTGTCTTGTCAATTAGTTCTTTTGCTCTCGCATATGGCTGTTGATAACATTGCATGATAGATAACATTGTGCAGGGGGGCTATCATTAATACCTGTCTCTCTCACCAGGCTTTTAAGCTCTGTCAGCTCTTACTATGCCATAAACATTAACAGATTTCTTAACTGACTGCTGAATGGTGCATCATGTCCAGAAAGGGTTTCCCTCTGTGAGGTTCAGGGAGTGTGGCGTAAATTTCAGTCCTTAAGTGAAGGAATAAACTCATTCCTCCTCAGTATCTCCTCTCATCTCTTCTCCCCTCGGCTTCTGACGTAAGTGCTCCGTGGGAAATCACATAATTTTTCACCTTTTCTGGTCACCGTGCTGAGACGGAAATGGATTTTTGTTTATGAGGGGCAGCTTAAACTCTCATTATTTATAGATGTCAAGAGATGTGCTGCCACTCTCCCCCACAATTCATTGCATCAGTGAGAAACGAGAGGTAATTTACGATTTTGCGGAGGAGGAGAGCCATGGCCCAGACAGCGGGGGTCTGTAATGACCAGCAATTACAGATGACCAGAGTCTGCAAACAGTGTGTTGGAATTATGGGTCTATGGTGAAGCCTACATAATAAGAGTGAAGTTTGCTCTTTACTGGGATAAATGTGGTAGGGATTGTGGCAGAAAAGTAAAGGCTGAAAACCGAAGCGGGATTTCTGCTTTCATTTCCTGAGGGCTGTGTGTAGCAGAGCTCAATGTTATTTTCTTCCATCTAATGGATTTTAAAATGTCTGCAAATCGAGAGGGATATTTTTGTGGCACGTGCTGGAAAAGCTGCCAAAGTCCTGAAGCCGGGCTGAAGCAGTTCCAGTCAGGAGATGATTGTTTTTATTGATGACTCAGGTGAAGTGGCCTGCATCATAAAGCAAACAGAACAAGAGTGAGGAGGAAGAGAGGGAGAGAGAGAAAGAGGTAAAAAGCTGCTCTGCACGCTTTCTATTATGCCTGGCCCACACAAAGGGATTTTTTGTCAAGATTTGTCAGTTTTAATGAGTTTCAGAAAATCCTCCTTTGCTGTGATCACTGAGTGCATCTTACTCCAGCTGTCGTCTGAATTGAGATGGCCAGGCCTCCCAATCCTGTCTTTAGCTAGTCTGCAACGCATGTGAGAACTTTACTTTCATTTGATTTCATCAAGTCTTCTGACATCTCTTGTGTATTGCATGGCACTATATGAGCCCCTAAGAACCATACCGGGCCATCCCGCACTTTTGGCGGAATTGAGTTGAGGTAGTCAGCATGTGCAGAAAACTGAGATCTACATTTCCTAAACGAGCCAACCCAATCTGCCCACATGGATTGTTCATGTAAGCAAACGTCCTCTCTGCCACTGTAAATATGCACTGCACTGCCTTAGTCATAGTGGACTATCCCACAACTTTTCCATAATTCAATGTAAACATGGCGGCTAGGTATCGCACTGATGAGGAACTGCTTGCTATGATTGATGATGATGGTGAAGTGGAAGATAATGGAGACCCAGAGTTTGACCCAAATCAATCAGAAGATGATGGTTCCTCTTCAGAAGGAGGTACCTTTCACTTTAAATGAAACAGAAGGGCATCCAAAACCTGCATAAGAAGTGCACTACGTAACTGTACATATCTTGAGTTTTGAACAGAAGCAGTGTTTCTAGTTCCCAGATACTCTAGATGACGCAGGAAGCTGGCAACTTTGAGTCCCATTTTCTCAAAAGTTCCCCAACATGGGTTGGCCCAGTATGGCTCTTAGGGGCTCATATGTGAAGTGTGAGCATTCCCAAATAATTATCAGGATTGTTGAGAAGTTGTTACTGTCAACAGGAGAGCAGAGGCTAAACCAGCCTACATACTAGAGTGGAGAAGCACGGCTAGCATTTAGTATGCTCAGTAGTATGCTCAGTAGCATGTTTCCGGTCTCCGCGCTCCTGCTTTGTGACACATCAAGGCAAAAGGTACGTAAAATGATCAAGACATGAAACTACGCAAATACTGAGATTGCGGTCTGAGTAATTATTTTGCAGTTGAGCAAAAAGCAGACAAAGTTTAAGATTAGGTTTTGTTTTTCCCCTCACCCTCCTATTCCCCCCCTACTAGAATTGAATTCTGGGTGTAAACGAGCCTCGTGTTCTTGTGAGCACAGGGGCGCCGCTGGCAATTTTGGGCCCTATGACTGGAAATCGATTTTCCCCCCACCCCCCTTGGGCCCCCCCATATATATAGCACACACACACATATACATACATACATTTATACATATACAACCCCAATTCCGAAATAGTTGGGACAAAGTGTAAGTTGTGAATAAAATCAAAACGCAATGACTTTCAAATCACACCAGCCAGTATTTTATTCACAGTAGAACTGAGATAACATTACAAATGTTGAAACGGAGAAATTTTACAATTTTATCCACAAAATGAGCTCATTTCAAATTTGATGCCTGCTACAGGTCTCAAAAAAGTTGGGACAGGGGCCTGTTTACCAAGTTGTTGCATCCCCTCTTCTTTTTAACACAGAATGGAGGCGTCTGGGCATTGAGGAGACAAGTTTCTTGAGTTTAGCCATTGGAATTTGATCCCACTCTTGTTTAATACAGGCTTCCAGCTACTGGAGAGTTTTGGGTCTCCTTTGACGGACTTTTCGTTTAATTATTCGCCAAATGTTCTCAATCGGTGAAAGATCAGGACTGCAGGCAGGCCAGTTCAGCACACGGACTCTTCTACTACGAAGCCATGCTATTGTAATACCTGCAGTATGTGGTTTTGCATTGTCCTGCTGAAATACACAAGGCCTTCCCTGGAATAGATGTCATCTGGAGGGGGGGCATATGTTGCTCAAAAACCTTTATATACCTTTTAGCATTCATGATGCTTTTTAAAACATGCAAGTGTCCCACACCATATTCACTAATGCATCCCCATACCATCAGAGATGCTGGCTTTTGAACTGAATGCTGATAACAGGAGGGGTGGTCTTTCTCCTCTTTAGCCCGGAGGACAGGACGCCCATGATTTCCAACAAGCATGTAAAATTTGGACTCTGACCACAGGACACTTTGCCACTTTGCTGCAGTCCATTTTAAATGAGCCTTGGCCCACAAAACACGGTGGCGCTTCTGGATCATGCTCAACAATGGCTTCCTTTTTGCATGGTAGAGTTTCAGGTGGCATCTGTGTATGGCACGGCGGACTGTGTTTACAAACAGTGGTTTCTCAAAGTATTTTGGGGCCCATTTAGTCATGTCAATGAAAGAATCATGCCGCTGAGTGATGCAGTGACATCTGAGGGCCCGAAGATCACGGGCATCCAGTAAAGGTCTTCGGCCTTGTCCCTTACGCACAGAGATTTTTCCAGTTTCTCTGAATCTTTTGATGATGTTATGCACTGTCGATGATGAGACATTCAAAACCTTTGCAATTTGACGTTGAGGAACATTGTTTTTAAAGTATTCCACAATTTTTTTACGTAAGCCTTCACAGGTTGGAGAGCCTCTGGCCATCTTTACTTCTGAGAGACTCAGCCTCTCTAAGACATCCCTTTTGTAGCTAATCATGTTACACACCTGATGCCAGTTAACTTAATTACTTGCTAAATGTTCTTTCAGCTGATTTTCTTATATATTAATTGTTTTCTTTCTGCGCTTTTTGCCTGTGTCAAAACTTTTTTGAGACCTGTTGCGGCCAGAAAATTTGAAATAAGCTCATTTTGTGGATAAAAATGTAAAATGTCTCAGTTTCAACATTTGAAATGTTATTTATGTGCTATTGTAAATAACATATTGGCTCATGTGATCTGAAAGTCATTGCATTTTGATTTTATTCACAATTTACAATTCGTCCCAACTATTTCGGAATTGGGGTTGTGTATATATATATATATACAGTCAAGCCAAAAATTATTCATACCCCTACCAATTTTTGAGTTTTTTCGAGATATTTTTTGACAAATCAAATTTATTCTTGCACAAATGACACAGTAAGTTGACATCAGGCTGTAAGAAGTACAGTAAACAATTTTTCAAGAAATACATTACTTTTTGGTATTTTATTTGACAGATTTACAAAAAATGCCATGTCCAGAATTATTCATACCCTTTTCTCAGTAATTGATGGCAAAGCCTTTATTCACGATCACAGCCTCCAAACGCTTCCTGAAGTTGATCACAAGGTTTCTACACATTTCCACGGGGATTTTGGCCCACTCCTCTTTTGCAAACTTTTCCAGGTCCTTAAGGTTTGAGGGTTTCCTTGCCATGACCTTGGCCTTCAGTTTCCTCCACAGATTCCGGATAGCATTGAGGACGGAGCTCTGGCTTGGCCACTCCAAAACGTTCACTTTGTTGTCCACTATCCATTTCTTGACTGATTTGGCCTTGTGTTTAGGATCATTATCCTTTTGGAAGATCAATTCCTGCCCAAGATCAAGTTATTCGCCGGATTGCTTGATGTTTTTACTGAAGATCTGGATAAACTGGTCCTGTTTCATAATGCCATTAACTTTAGCAAGGTTTCCAGGCCCATTCGCTGAAAAGCAACCCCAGAGAATGATACTCCCGCCACCGTGTTTGACTGTTGGGACCGTGTTTTTCAGGTTGAATGCTTCACCTTTCTTACGCCAAACAAAAGCCACATCTCTGTGCCCAAACAGCTCCATCTTTGTTTCATCTGTCCATAACATTGACAGCCAGAAGCTTGTATCTTCATCCAGGTGAGATTTTGCGAAGGCTAGACTAGTTCTTGTGTGTCTGGGTTGGAGAAGTGTAAGTGGCGTAAAAAAGGTGAAGTCTTCAACTGAAAAACACGGTCCCAATGGTCAAACACGGTGATGAGAGTATCATGCTCTGGGGTTGCTTTTCAGCGAATGGGCCTGGAAACCTTGCTAAAGTTAATGACACTATGAAACAGGACCAGTATATCCAGATCTTCAGTTAAAACATTAAGCAATCCGCCAAAAAACTTGGTCTTGGGCAGGAATGGATCTTCCAACAGGATAATGATCCTAAACACAGGGCCAAATCCGTCAAGAAACGGATAGTGGACAACAAAGTGAACGTTTTGGAGTGGCCAAGCCAGAGCTCTGACCTCAATGCTCTCCAGAATCTGTGGAGGGAACTGAAGACCAAGGTCTTGTCAAGGAAACCCTCAAACTTTAAGGACCTGGAGAAGTTTGCAAAAGAGGAGTGGGCCAAAATCCCCGTGGAGACATGTAGAAACCTTGTGATTCACCACAGGAAGCATTTGGAGGCTGTAATCATGAATAAAGGCTTTGCCAGCAATTACTGAGAAAAGGGTATGAATAATTCTGGACATGGCATTTTTTGTAAATCTGTCAAATAAAATACCAAAAATAATTTATTTCTCGAAAAATTGTTTACTGTACTTCTTACAGCCTTATGTCAACTTACTGTGTCATTTGTGCAAGAATAAATTTGATTTGTCAAAAAATATCTTGAAAAAACCCAAAAATTGATAGGGGTATGAATAATTTTGGGCATGACTGTATATATATATATATATATAAAATATTTGTTCACTGGTCTCCTCTGTGGTTGCCTCATGGCTTGAAGATGGCCCTGACTCTAAAGCACCCATAAGAATCATATATTCAGAATCTGTCATAGGCGTTAACAGTAGACTATAGGCTATATTGGCTACACACAGTTGTGATACAGGCTAACTATTTGATTGGAATGAGCTGGGCATGGATAGCCTGCAAGGAAACATCAACTTTGCATTTTAAATAAAACTAACTCACAAACCTGTCTTAGTGTGCCAGTTTTTCAGTTCATTTCAATAATTGTCCACTAAGGTAGCCCAGCAAGTTTGCAAAAATATTTAGTTTACAGAAGTCTTACCTTCAAAGCCTTTTATTCGGGGACTGTCGTAGGCTGTGTATCATCTTGTATCCTATAGTGCTCACCTTCCTCCCATTGCCTCCCCTATGTACTCCAGCGACGACCATATTCATATCAGCTCAATGACTCAAATAGGAGTCTCTTTCACGAACAGTCTACGGTCACAAAGCAGACTGTATTTTTGGGGCTAATAACGTCGGACATCGTCCTCACTCTCAAGATGCGTTTCCATTTAATACCGTTAGAAATGCGCAAAATCTAAACAGCGAAATAAAAAACTGGTAATGGAAACACACTCTGATATCACGAAAATTGCTCTCCGATCTGTAGTATTAGTCACCGAAGTCAAGGCTAATAAATAGACTTTTGGACTTCTGCTGCAGACCAGCTAGTGTACTTGTAATTTCGCGTGTTGTGGAGCACTTACATCATTATTGTTAGACGAGCATTTGCAAATTTGCGTGCACAACTTAGCTGACAGTGACAAGGTCCAATGCGTTGCCATTCTCGGCGTTGCATGAGTATTGCCGAGCTGTGACTGACTGATGGCACGTACAATGGTACCACAGCCGATCTGAGATTGGCTGATGTACGTAATGGTCCAAACTGACCAGCAGAAAAATTTTTTGCAGCCAGCTCAGGCACTCGCGTAACTTTGTCTGTACAAAATGATGAATAGTAAGAGGGGGGCCCATGTGCTGAGATTATTCTTAAAAAGTTGAAAATTGAGAAACAAACAACAAATTTATTTTAAATCGATCAAGTTATTACAAAAATTAAAATATAAAATTAAATTGTCCATATATTTTATTTACAAATGTTTATAATAATAACAGTATCCTCTCTGGGGCCCCTGTGAATGCTGGGCCCCTAAAATAATCCATGGTTACCCCCCCCTTACGGCGCCCCTGAGTGAGCGCAGCCCTATCTGTTGAGAAACTAGCTGACGTTTGAGGTCAGATTTTTTTTTTTTTTCATGATTTTGAGCCCCCTGTTATGCCGGTCACTGGCTGCAAGTAGGGCAAACAGGCTCTTGAGCCATAGTAGGGGAGACAGGATAGTTGGAACACATTTGACAAAATTCGCAGTAGGTATAGATTTTTGGCGTTTCCTGCCAAGTGAAACGATATAGCTACAGATAACCTGCAGACAATGGTAATCCTTGCCACCTGATCAGCAAAGAAAGTTTATTTTCTTTCACATTACACTTTTTTAGAAATGCACCCACCACTGTTAGTTTGCAGGTGGCTCATCTCAAGTCGTATTTTCCTTGGCGGTTGGACCAGTGGTTTGGTTTATCCTGTGACACCAGTAATATACACCCTTCCCAAGATACATAAGGGCTTAACTACTCCTCTTATTGGTAGACCTATTGTGAGTGGTATTGGTGGTCTTACAGAAAACATTTCTGCCTTTGTGGATCACTCTATTAAACCAGAGGTTTTCACCCTCCCCTCCTATATAAGGGATTCTATAGATCTCATTAACTCACTAAAATCCTTTGGTGATATCTCTGATACATTATTATTTGCAACCTTTGATGTTCAGAGCTTGTACACAAACATCCCACATGCGGGCGGCATTGAGGCGCTTCAATATTTCCTAGGGCGACGCCCAACAGTGTCCAAGCCTAGCACAGATTGCATATTGGATTTGGCTGACATTGTTCTAACTAACAACTTTTTTCGTTTTCAAAATGACTTTTATTTGCAGTTAAAGGGCACAGCAATGGGATCTAAAATGGCACCTAATTATGCCTGTCTATATATGGGGTTCTTTGAGAAGAATTTTGTCCTCAATCCAGTCAACCCTTTTTTCCTTAAGATCTTATTTTATAGACGTTTTATTGATGACATTTTTGTCATTATGGATTCTACTGTGGAGGAGCTGTTTGAATTTCATCAGTATATGAACTCTTGTAATGAGCATTTGAGGTTCACACTTGAATTTGATAAGGAGCGTATCAGTTTCTTGGATGTACTGGTCTGTAAAAGTGGTAACACTATTCAAACTGATCTTTTTCGAAAACCTACAGACCGCAACACCATTTTAAGAGGGGACAGTTTCCATCCTAAATCACTGATTAAAAGTCTTCCTATTAGTCAATTCCACCGTGCTCGGAGGATCTGCAGTGATCTCTTACTCACTACAGGCCTCAGATCTCTCCAATAGATTCCTTAACAGGGGATACAGAAAAGAATGGGTTGAGGCAGCTAGGGAGCGTTTTGACCAGATAACACAGGAGGCATGTCTCCAGTCAAAAAATAATAATAAAAAAAGTCAAAATAATCCTCCTATGTGCATTACCAAATACTCTAAACTCGGCTCTAAATTCAAAGATGTCATCCTGAGACATTGGCACATTGTGGAATCAGACCCAAAATTAAAAAATGCCTTTAAGGAAAAGCCTATGTTGGTGTTTAAACGCCCCACTAACTTGAGAGATATTTTGGTGAAGTCTGATATATGTGCTCAGGGTGAGCCAACATTCCCAGTGGTCCCAGATGGCAATTATAGATGTGGAAGCTGTGTTCAGTGCACATACATGCGTAAATGTAAACGCTTCAGTCACCCACACACTGGTCGGGATATATCCATACGTGGTGCGATCACATGCAGCACCACACATGTGATATACCTTATTCGGTGCCCTTGTGGCTTAGCCTATATCGGCAAGACTTCCCGTGCGTTACGCACAAGAATCAGTGAGCACAGGAGTAACATCAGAACCGGCGATGAGCGCAACCCTGTAGCAGTTCATTTTAAGAATGCCGGACACAACTTGAACACACTACGTTATGTTGGTGTGGAAAAAGTGGAGAAACCTCGGAGGGGTGGTGATTTAGAAAGGAGGCTTCTCCAACGCGAAACTTTTTGGATCTATTTCCTTAATACCATGTCCCCTAATGGTTTAAATGAGGAATTTGATATTAAGCCTTTTTGTAGGCTTTTTTTCCATTTTACGCTTTTGTATTTTTCTATTAATAGCTTTATTCTCATAGTAGTAATTTCTATTATGAAATTATCTAGCATTAACATTTCCTGTTGTTTTTACTCTTAAAATTCATTGGCTGCTTACTGTGTTTTTCTCTGTTAATATCATTGAAATGTTACTGTTTGGCCTATATTTTGGCAATTACTTGCCGATGATGATCCAGGCCACAATACAATGAACAGAATGTTTTTTCTTTATGTATTTTATGATTGCATTGCAATTGATGCATTGATGATGTACTTATTGCTCTCTTTGTCTATTGTGCATTTAAATACCGAGTCCCTTTAAAGGGCAGGCACTCATTGTGCCTTGTGCCAATGTGTCTGTATCCTATTGGTTGTCAGCTGATACTTTATCAGCCAATGACTAGGTAAATACCTGCCTATATATTTGTCTGTCTGTCTGTCTGTCAGTCATTTGCCTGATGAAGACCCTGTGAGTGGTCGAAACGTTGCATCAATAAAGGTTTGGGAGCTTTAATCCAGTGTGCGGATTTTTTTACTTTCTTTGCTTGGTTTATCCAGTGACCATGTTAACTGGTGACTTTCAACTGAATATTCATTGGTAAGGTTACAAGAGGTCTCGCTGAGCGCTGTATAACTTATATAACTAGCTACTTTCATTAGTTAGTGTAGGTAATAAACACAGATGAGTATGTAGTGATTAATGTAAAATTAATAAATCTTGCACTCGTTTGTGCCAGTGGCATAGCCAGAACTGAAAAGTGGGTGGGCACTGAACATCCCTTTACAACTTTTATTAGTCCTAACTTGTTCGGAATCATTTTTCCTAATAAACGATACATTCACTCCGACAACACTCCACACTATCAGGTGTTGCTAGTTCTCCTCGTGAAGGTAAGACGACAATCATTTGTTTGGACACGCTTGAACAACTATAACTCCTGACTTGTTCTCAATCATCGTTTTCCAAATATAGCAATAAACTCATGGCAATTATACACACGGCGTCTTTCTTAATGCGATCAAAGCCTGACAAAACAACAGGCTAAACTCAGTTCAGAAAAAGAATTTACTCGTTGGTGTACCCTTTACAAAACTGCTCTGGATCTTCCACGCTACATTTTTGGTACATCAGGCGATCAAACCTCCTCTTCATGATCGCTTAAATTGTCAAAATTAAATCAAAGACGAAGATTAGAAACACCTTTACGCAATTTTGAGTAAGGCTGATTGAAATGCGAAAAAAAAGGCGCATCTAAACGAATACCTTCTTACCTTCGCAAGGAGGCATATTCTGTGCCAAGCCAATTTTCAGTTCTGGCTATGCCACTGATTTGTGCAGAGTCAGTATCCTCAACCTGCCAATCACGTGAGCTTTGAATCTATGGAGGAAGGGGGTGGGGGAGACAACTCTCTCCAAAATTTAGAGTTTGGATTTCAGTACCGATTTTAAATGCTTACCATCTGTGTTACACACTGCTCTTTTAAATATGAAATTAATTTAATCTATTGTTTTACCGGTCATCACATTAAGGCGAGAGAATTGAGAGATAGGGTTGCACTGGGTTACTGTGTGAGGTGCAGCGTGAGTCAGAGGTGGGATAAATAACTCTGAAGGCAAGAGAAAGAAAAACAGAAAGCTACTGAAACGGACTAGACTAAGTGCAAGAGAGTAGGCAAGCTCTCCGCGGTGTTTTATCCCTCCTGTGAGTCCGTGTGATATGAAGGAGACCTGTTGGGAGGGGATGTGCTGTATTAATTTCCCCTATCAGTGCAGAAACGTGTCCCTTGAGATGGCCTGTCTCTCTCAGGACGGGGGCGGGAAGGTTGGGTTTCAAGAATAAAGACAAATTCTGCTTCTGCTGCATACTGGCCTCCCGATTGCTGTAGGTTTCTGTGACATAGGAACTCTGGGCCAAATGAAGCCACTATTAAATGCTACAATGTTCGCCAGTACCCCCTGCTTTTTATCTCCCGCCGGGCGAAAGCCCAAAAGGGGGATTATGTTGTGGTGTAGTTTGTCTGTCCTTATTGGAAGGCACTAGGCTGGTGAAATCAACTCCTCGGACAGTTTTCACTGGACATTCCGGAAACTTTGCACATATGCTGCAGATAGACTGATGATGTGCATATCGCAGTCGCGACTCCGGTGGGGGATGTTGTGCTCTCAGAGCAGTCTTGTTAAGAATCACGTGGAGGTTAGATTTATCGCACATGTTGGGACTTGTAGTACTCAGTTTTGATTGAGTTCTTTTTATTGTATTTTTTTTATTATTAAGTTGGCATTTGTACCTCAAAGTACAAATCCACACAAGGGCAGTGAGGAATGGTTCTGTTCATTGCATTGTGAGGGGAGAGGGTGAGTAGAACTGCGTGGGTCTTCCACACCCCTTCATCAACAATAACCTGTGTTTATGTAATGTAATTTTAGCCAAGTCATGCTAAGAATACAGCTCATTTGGGGTTAAAAACCCACTCACTTAAAGAGCATGTGTCCATCTGCGTTGGAGCCAAACTTTGTGAACTGTGTCAGTTTGACAGAAAGTCCTCTGTGATCTTAAGAGGGTTTGTACAGAGGAAATAAAACATAAATCCCTAAAAGAAGCATTTGGAGGCATTTGCTTGCTATAGCAAAGGGCCCTTCACACTTGAGTTCAGATCTGAGGTCAGATGCTTCTTTACAGGCAGGCAAGATTCCAGAACCTGGCAGTTTAACCGGGGACACTTATAGATTGTGGAGGTGGAGAAATGTTAGCTCCAACTTGAAGATCATGTTCCAGATACAATATGACATTCACTTAATTCCATCCATTTGGTTCCGCTCACGGAGTTAGGGATTAAATGTGGTCAGACGCAGAGGCGTATCACGAGGGTTGAGTGGGACGATGGCGTCAGGGGTCTGCCAGTAACAGCAGAGCTAGGCCCGAGTGTTTGGTACAGGTGACGGAGAATGTCAAAATGTCACCCTGTTAAAAGCCCACAAAAACGCGCACTGTTATTGAAGACATGCAAGTTTATCCAAGTGGGTCTGAGACTTGATCACTGTTAGTGAGTATGTGCTGTCAACTCTTTGAACTGCTGCTTATGAAAGAGAGTGTGCAGATTTGCATGAGAAACACACGGACAATATTTTTTATTATATTCTTTTGAGTAAAATTCTCTCATTCGTTTACTCTGGAAAGGTGTTTGCATTGTTATTTTTCAACAGGAATTTAACCTCTTATGCCTGAACGCCTCAGGTACCGGGGACAATCAAGAAACATTATAAATAAGGCATGTCTCCTAATAGCCACATCGTCATGCGGCATATCCACTTAACGGGAAGAAACTCAGCAAAAAGCTCACAATGACCATTTTTACCTCACCGAATACAATTCAAGCACCAAGCATGTAGCAAAGCATAGGATAAAATAATAGCGCTCGATCACTAGCATTTCTACTGAATTTGTGCTAGACATACAAATGATACATCAGATGAAAGAGGAAAGTCCACAGAATCCAATGATATTATCCTTGTCATTTAAACCGACACCACGCTAAAATAACAGCAGGCATACATTTTACAGTCTACAGTGCTGAGCAAAATTTTTTTCTTACCTTTGATATTTTGTGATTAAAATCCTGTTTCCGAGGGTAAATCTGTGTTGGCTATTGTTAGTCCAGTGTGTCCGTGTTTCATTGAAACTACATCTGCCAGTCTCTTCGCATGTTTTTTTCCATGGCATGCCTTCCAATGAGGTCAAGCCCTGATCATTCCCCTTGCACACATGTATTTTCTCCTCTGTGATTGTCTTGTGATGCTGTAAATTTGACTCAGGGAGTGGTCATTTGATTCTATGGGCTCTGACGTTTCCGACGAGCCGTCAACCACCATAATTGCACAAACCTAGCCTGAGATAGAGCCTTGCATTCCCGGTGTGTCTAATTGAGAATCCATGTGCTAGTATGCACATGTAACCAAAGTGTACAGGAATGAATGCAGCAATACAGTTGCAAAACCAGCTGCTTGTTGATAATATCGCTATAATTTTCCATGAAATATTAGACAGTCATTTTCAAAGTAATCTTCACAGTTGCGTCTGACCCAGAATCCTTGTGCCATTACATGCAAATACTAAGAAAACGCTGCTATACAAGCACGAACCTGAGGTGTATGACGTGTTATCGTTGTTTAGAATTGTGATGTAAATGCGAGCTGTTGGTCTAAACCAGTGGCTTAGTAGCTAAGGCGCTGCACGCATGCCCAGCTGACCTGGGATTAATTCCCAATTGAAGATCCATTTTTTTTAGCAGCAAAAGCATAGTTTTTGTATAAATAATTGCCGGCATGCCTGTTGTTTTTACTTTTTACCATTTTTCCCCTTATCGTCGTATTTGTAGTTTTGTTTATTTGCTTGTTTCATTGAAAAAAAATCTGCTCCAGTAGAGTCAAACATCATTTCCTTTGTATGTATTTTCTTTGAATGGGAAAATGTATACAGGACTGGTTGCAACAAAATAATAATAATAATAATAATAATTTAAAAAAATTTAATTAGATGTATTCTTGTAGTGACATATTAGAGAAAGTAAATTAGTTTTACAGTTCGGTAGCTGAGAAACCTCCGATGGCACACAATGCCCAGATGGCCAATTTGGAGATGACACCTGGACATTCCTGAACTAAAACCTGTCTAATTTTGTTCTGATTAAATTGATTAGAATAAACATTGGCATGGATAATGGTGAGATTTTGTGCTGTATTTTTTTAGAAGTTTCAGACTGCAACTAAATAATTTCAAAAGGGATAAAAGTAAAATTTTATTTGGCAGAAATGAGATCTTTCATTTATGCTGTGCTAGATCTTCATTTATGCAGACTAAATGACATATATACAGATTTTTACACCATGACAAAAATTCCCCAGGTGTTACCTTTTATCATGATACCAGGATTATTTGAATGGACCAATTAGTTGCAGAGATATACTCATTTAATTTTGGGCGTGCCATTTTCAAGCTAGAGGCTCAGGGCTTAAGAGGTTAAACCAGAAATGGAAAGTCCAGGTTTAAAAATAAAAAGCCCTCAGTAAATTGTTCGAACCACCTGCATTTGCTAATCAGAGCAATTTTTTCTGGAGTTAGAAATTACAGGTCAAATCAGCTGTGTTAATGAATGTAAGAAACCTGCGACAGGAAATTAACTTTTGACTCGTGGAATTTCTAACTTTGGTTGTACCCGGTGTGGGTATTGTAAGCTATGTCTTAAGAGTTACGTAGCACATCCGATGGCAGTGCCACTGTCCAGCAGAATTTTCACTGTGCCTGAGAGAGCAGTTCACTGTTATTACTATAGCCTTATTCTCTCTGCATTAGCATCCTCATAGCCTCTTCCTGGAAGCATAGCCTCTTCCTGTTTTTCTTTGAAATTACTGAAAAAAATGAGCTGATTTCCTCAAGCAATTCGTGTAGGACAAAAATCACAAGGGCCCTTTCCAATAGTTTAGAACCTGTCAGGTTCTGAATCTGAAGATCTTTATTTTCACGCCTTGTAATGTGTGAGTATGTATTAGTGTTTTTGAGAGAGAGAAAGAGAGAGAGAGAGCAGGAAAGAGCAAGCTCAAGTATGTGTATGCAAAAAAATAAATAAATAGATGATTCCCCCAGTGAATAATAAACACTGGCCTCCAGTGCCAGAGTAAATAGCAACTGTGTTACTAATAACCACAATTGTATCATAATTCATGATTGGTCACTTTATTCATTACACCTATCTAGTGGAACTCCACTTTGCTTGCAAATCAGTATGAACTCTTCTCAATACAAAATAAGCCATGCACTGGAAGCAGCTTCAGAGATTTTGGTCCACAGTGATCTGAAAGCTCAATCTATGCATATTTTTCAGTCACTGATTCATATTGTGAATCTACCATTTCACCCCATTCAAAGGTGCCCTAGGAATTGAGATTTGGGAACTGCAGGCCAGGGGAGTGGGAAGCTCCTGACTTGTTCAAGGAACTAGCTTGAGAAGTTGCATGCTTTGTGAAATGGCATATCATACTGGTTTATGTACCCATTAGAATAAAAAAAAACATACAGTGCAGTGAAAAAATATTTCCCCATCTCAGTTCAATCTATCTTTGCATAATTTTCACAATTAAATGTTTCATATACTGAAACTAATTTTAATATTAGACAAAGATAACCTGAGAAAACAAAAAATGCTTTCTTAAAATTATGATTGTATTTATTGAAAGAAAAAAGCAATTCAACGCTACCTGTCCCTATGTGAAACAGTAATTGGCCCCTTAGTTAATAAATCAAGCAAATAAACAGATTTAGTTGTTAATTCAGCTCAGTTTCACTAGAAACATCAAGGCATGATCAGTGCTAGCCCTGTGGAATAAAAACATCACTGAAATAGAACCTGTCTGGCAATGTAAAGTGGGCCTAAAAGCAGTACATGATGCCGCAGTCTAAAGACAAGAGCAATCAGAGATTTCTGACCTCCGCCAGATCCAGAATTTGATCCGGATTGCCAATAAAATTTAATGGGTTCTTCTTTGGATCAAGATACACCTGTGTACCAATTTTCATGATGATCCGCTCCGTAGTTTTTGAGTAATCCTGCTAACGGACAAACAGACACGCAGACACACCGACAAATAAACGCAGGTGATTTTATAACCTCCTTGGTGGAGGTAAAAATCAAGAACAGATGAGAAACATAGTCATTGACATCTATCAGTCTGGAAAGGGTTCCCATTTCGAAAGGAAAAGCCATTTGTAAGGCTCTGGAACTCCTGCAAACCACAGTGATAGCCATCATCTACAAATGGAGAAAATTTGGAACAGTAAACCTTCCCGTGAGTGGCTGGACTCCCAAATTCCTCCCAGATTGCATCAAGGAGTCATCCAGGAGGTCATCAAAAGAACTCAGACTAACATCTAAAGGACTGCAGGCCTCACTCGCCTCAGTTAAGGTCAGTATTCATGATTCTAGAATAAGAAAGAAACCAGGCAAAAACAGCATCCATGGAACAGCTGGTAAGCAAAACCACTGCTGACAAACAAGAACACGAAGGATCATCTCAAGTTTTCCAAAAACATCTGATGACCCAGGAGATGCGTGGGATAATATTCCATGGAATGATGAGTCAAAAGTTAGACTTTTTGGAAGACATGGGTCACATTACCTCTGGTGTAAAGCTAACAAACCATTCCACAATGAGAATGTCATGCCAACATTCCAAGATGGTAGTGGTAATGGAATGATCTCGGGCTGCTTTTCAGCCTTAGGACCTGGGCAACTTACCGTAATTATTAGAACCATGAATTCTGTCCTCCAAAAAATCCAGAGGGAGAATGTCTGGCCGTCAGTTTGTGACCTAAGGCTCAAGCACAGTCAGGTAATGCAGCAAGACAATGATTTGAAGCACACAAGCAAGTCCAGGTCTGAATTACTCAAATGAAACAACATGAAGGTTTTGGAGTGGCCTAGTCAAAGTCCTGACTTGAATTCAATTCAAATGCTGTGGCATGACCTCAAGCAGCCAGTTCATGCTCAAAAACCCTTCAGCATGGCTGAATTAAAACAATTCTGCAAAGAAGAGTGGGCCGAAATGTATCCGCATTGGTGTAAAGACTCATTTTCAGTTATAGCAAACATTTGACTGCAGTTGTTGCTGCCGAGATTGGCACAGCCATTTATTAGGTTTAGGGGGGAAATTATTTTTTTTACGTGGGTAATATAGGTTTTTGTATAACTCTTTACCTTCAGTAAATGATATTAAAAGCTGCATTTTTGTTTGCTCATGTTGTTTTTGTCTTATGTTAAAGTTAGTTGGATAGCCTCAAAAGTTTTTAGTATGCAAATAAGTAAAAATAGAAGTAATTGGGACGGGGGCTAATCCTGTGGCCATGAAGGAATGCTCATGGTCTGCTGCAATGCTCGGGTGGGCTGTGTCCTGCAGATAATGCTAGGTCCCCACTCACCACCTGCATTTAGAACCATAGCCACTTGGCATATGGATTCATATTTAGGCCAGATTCTGCCTCAACTATCTGCATGCAACAGCTGTGGAGATTTGACAGCCCAGACGATGTTTTTACTGTCTTCAATCATCCAGTTTCCATGATTACGTGCCCACTGTCGACTCCCTTCTTGTTCTTAGACGACAAAGTGGAGCCCACTATTATCTTCTGCTGTTGTGGCCCGTCTGCTTTGAGATTTGGCAAATTGTGCCATCAGAGATTCACTAAACATCCATTACTTGAATATTCTTGGCCTTTCAGTCATATTGAGTGAATCTTCTCATTTTCTTCTGACCCCCCCTCATTAACATTGGATTTTCTTCCCTCAGAAATGCGACTGGCTGGATGTTTTTTTTTTTTTTTTACTTATCATACCACTCCATGTAAACCTAAGAGATTGTAGTTCATGCAAATCTCTGGATCGCAGATGTCTCTGAAATGCTGCAACATCATGCCTTGAACCAAATTTTGTTGACTACGTCTTGCTTATATTCATGTGCCAAAATCTGAATCTGTGGAACATGTCTCTGTGAATAATATTTTGAGCCTCGTGATTTTGCTGAGTGTACAAGCTGCCCAGTTTTACTATATTGAAAAATGACTTACATTTCCAGCCCAAATTACAAGTAAGTTTGGAATCACATGTCATTGCTGTTTTATTCAATGAAAGTGTTTGCAGGATTAAATTAAACAAATACCAAAATGCATTTTAATATACTTTATTTAGTGTTTCAAATATTTAGTGATATGTTATTAAATTATCGTAGCCCAATATGTAGATATTAATATATTAATTTTTACTGAGGCATTATTCTCAATGAATTTCCATGTGAGCGAGAATATTTCCCTTAGGTGTCATCTCCGAGTTTTTGATCAGGTGACTGAGCCAGCCACTCCATATTATGTCACCTCCAAGAAAGTCCCTGCTTGAATTTATGTTTTGGGCTGTTGTTGCGGTGACACCGTTTCTTCCATTTAATCTCTGTGAAAATCACTTGTGATTCTGAACTTTTGAGTGGAAGTGTGCAGAATTACCTGTCTTTTACTTGACCATCATTACTGTTGCATAGATAAATGTTCATTATTTTTCCAGAGGGACAGGAGCGCTTGCATGTGTGGGGTGATTCTCCACTGTGATGAGTGTGGGCGATGATAATGTGAGTCTGAACCCCACTGTGAATAATACATAACAAGACATGAAATACAGGACAAAAAAAATGCAAGGTAAGAATCATGCAGACAAGTCATATAGCTATTTCATTTGAATTAGTATACAGTACTGTGATGTTCCCACAAAAGCTCCTATTTCAAGTGTTAGTGTGTTCTGGAATATTAAACGCTGAACAGCGTTCGACTGGATTTGCTTTGTTTGTTTCTTGTAATCCACCCATAAAGGATTGGTTGTTCTCATTTCCCAGTAAAACATGTCCTCCAAAGGCGGTGCTATTCTGAGCTGGCCACTGGTTTATTTTTGCCCAATTTCCGTGGGGGTGTCACTATGTTACAGTACACTGGGTGTACTTGTTAGCAAAAGGCCTCTCGAGATCCTGGGGAAAAAAGCAGGCTTTAACATCACTGGGCACCATCATTGGGCCTGTCACCAGTCCATAAATTTGCTGCCGGGATGCTTTTGGTGAAGGCGCATAGACTGAACATTCAACAGTGCACACTGCAGTGTAGTGTCTGTTGGAACTCCCATAAGGGCTGTCAAGAATGTCTGCATGTTTTTCTACCAGCCAGTGTGAGTGGGGGTGGGTGGATGACTGGGTGGGGGTAATAGCCAGAACAAATGTGTGTGCCCGAAATGGGCTGTGGTATAGGGGCAGCCCTCCCCACCCCTCTAGATCCTTTGACCGTGACCTTATTCTCCAATTCTCCTTTACCCTGACCCACCTACTCTTCCTCACCAGCACCCGCAAATGCCAGCCGCCCTCCACCCGCCCATACACACCACACACACACACACACGTACAAACACACGCACACACACACACACACACACATGTAAGTCGAGCCTTAAGTGTTGTTGAGACCGTTTTAATTTATAATGGCAGGTTCTATAAACAGTTGGGGAAACCTCTCCATGACAACACAGATAAAATAAATTCATAATATGGCGCAGCATTTATAACTCTCAGCCTGCCCAGGTCTGTGCTGCCTTGTCCACCTCACATGGTACTCTCTCTTTGCGTGTTTTGTAGTTTCAGTGCTTTACTTTAGTTCTATGTTATTGACTGTTTCGGGGGCCTGCGTTTTATTCTCTCTTGACTTCCTACCTGTCCCTCAAATGCTGGTTCCCCAACACATCCCTCAATCTGTTGTTTTCCTCTTCTTTATTCTGCTCATCCACCTCTCTCTCCCTCCTCTTCCATTTCCTTCTGTTGAATCCCTGAGTCTGCAGTTAGTTCCCTGCTAACTGGCTCCTTTATAGAGGGGTAGAAAAAATAACATCTCCTAAAGGTCAGTCCAGGCTGCCTTTAAATACAGCAAGATCTGCTATTTTTCCTCATGTCTCTGGCTGAGAACCTCTTTCTCTATGTCACTCTCTCTCAGCGACCTCCCCTTATAGTCACATAATGTAATTATGTGCGTACTACTTTCAGTAACTTATCAGTTGTTGTTTTCTGCATGTGCACTGTGCGTGTAATGGACCTCTCATTCCTTCAAACAGAAACTTTATATTCACATTGTATCACATTTATTATTTATTATTAGATGCCTTTATCAAACCTTTTATTGTTGCCTAATCCTACTAATAGAGATGCATCTCATTCCGTTTACCCCTGGTGGAATTGCCCTTTTAGACTTCTAGGGTGTAGCAATGTCATACTTAACAAACATTGACTCTCCAGTACCCTAACTGCTCTACCCTTCTCCCGCGCTGCCCTGTCTTTCTCGGATGTCCAGTGTCTGTCTCTTATACTTCCACTCTCTCCTCTCTCTCTCTCTTCCCATCACTTTGGCTGGGAGCAGGTCATGTATCTATTATCATTTGTTTCAGACAATATCTGAATCATCACCTTAATGCCTTCCATTTCCTGTGTGTTGCTCAGGGCGTGTGGAGGATGTCCACTCTGCAGATTTGCATGGGCTTTGCAGTCTTAATACGTTTTCACCTTTTCTCAGTGTGCCATCCCTCTTTCTTTATTCCTTGTTTCCAGCTGTTCCCTTTCTGCTTGTGTCACTATCATAGTTTTCTCCTTATAATTGTGCTCGTAAAAACAACTTTGTTTATCTCATAACAACTGTCTGGGATACGGTACCGCTCAGGAGTTTGATATACCCATATTTTTCTGACAATGAGCTACTGAAAAGAACTAAATTTTTATTTAAAATATTAAACTTTACATCTATAAAACTAACCACAAATTATAATAATAATTGCTGAATTGACTTATGTATTTTTTTTTTCTATGAGGGCATTCATTTGGCGATGAAATTTCATGCTAGCATGGCTGTAGAAGTTCCCAGAGATGTGCTGCTCTAGTGGTTTGTTTCTCCGTGACCTTTTTATCCAATAAGGATGAAACAAGCTTGATTTTAATTTACTTATTGGAAAATGGAAAGAATATGTTTGTCTTTTTATTTTGTGAAATATGTCTCCTTTAACCCATAATTACCCCGACCCATTTCTCCTTGAAGGAAAATTATGGGGAATATAAATAAAACAGACCAAAGGACCACATGGAACACATTTCTGAAGGGGGTATGTGACTCCTGTGTCACCATGGATTATTTGGGGTCAAAAATTCAAAAATTTTGGACACTACTTAGTGAAATCTGTAAATTTTTCTTTTTTAACAATTTCTACAATTTACCTCTTACCGTGTGCCAGTTTAGCTTACATACTGAAATTAAACCATTTAAGGTTCACTAAAAAAGTTTTCAATAAAACTTTTGACTGATACTGTGTATTATTTGGTAAGCGAGCTGTCGATTCTTGTAGATTTTGCATTGGATTAGGGAGAAATGGGTGGACGGTAAAGACCTGACGGGCTTTGATTAGCCAGATGACTAAATACGGATCGGAGAATCTCCACTGCAGGAAAGTTTTTGGGGTGTTCCCAGTCAGGTCATTTAACACCGTAAAGCCCAGCATCCCCCAAGCGGTAACACTGGCATTACGAGATTTTCTGCGGCATGCCGTGAGCCTCTGACCCTTAAACGCATAACTGCTTCCAAGCTGTTCTTGTTTAAGATCGCTTAATGAATAATCACGCGATTTATTCACTGAATTATCAAGACCAGTATTTAAGCCTGTAATTATTGAGAAATGATTAAGAAATGATGGAGATCAATGGGCTACATTGACTATGTACTTAATGGTGATATCGTAGGGATGGAAAAGAAAAACAAGTAATTAAGTAATCCAATACTTGCTCTGAATTCTAATTTATGTTAAGATTGCACTTAAATCAAAATGTTTTCAGCATTCCAAAGAATAGGCTACATTTGCCAGGAAGCGCAGTTGCACTCTGTTTGCCGCAATGCGATAATAAGTAATTTATTAAATTACCAAAGCTTTTCTTGTCAAAATATTGGTACTTGAATAATTTAGTAAAGTGGTTTCATGGTCACAAAATCATTCATTAGGTCTTTATAGTCCAGCTTCTGGGAAAGTTGTAGGAAAGCTACAATATGAGTTTGTATGAAGGGCAATTATCAAATTAATTAATTAGAAACAAAATCTAAACCATATCTTATTACCATCTTCACCGGAATTTACTATGTAATAGTCTACTTCAAGATGGAATTTTGAGAAATTTCTTATAATTTCCTTCTATACAATCTCACATTGTAGCCTTTCTCTTTGACATACAGCTATGTCTTAATCATTAATGGCAAAGCAGATTATTGGTAGCCTATTTGTTCTGTAATTTAATTCAGTTAATTGTCCAATTCTTAATCAGAAACGTGCTGAGCGTTAACCTGCATCATGGTAATGTCACTGGTTGTATTCAAAAGTTTAATATTTACAGAAGAAAACTTAAAGGTTGATTATGGAATATGGCAGAATACCGACATCTAGTGTCTCAAGATCATAGTCGCAACAACAGAAAATTATTCCAGCAGTCGGGTTGCCAGGTTCGTTGCCGAGTGTGTCAAGCGATCAAGCCATTTCCGCGTGCGTTTTCATGCCATGGAAATCGTTTATCCGAGTCCATCGAGCATATGCTTCACCGATATTGACTCTCGTCTTTGCACTTCTCCGGTCACTCTGCTGCTGGGACGGATAACGTACCGTTCGCTGGGGCTCTGAAGCAGCTGCAGCAGGACTTGCAGACTCTGCCAATTTACCCAGTGCCAGCCTAGCTGTGCCGAGCATAGAGACTGTATTTGGCAACCCGCAATGCCCCGGCCGCTATTGGGTTGTACGATGTAAACAGGAAGTCATTGTCGAACCCGTCAAAATTTTTTAATTATTTAATTCAGACTAAATATATATTTTTACGGAAAAGTAATACTTTTAATCTGCACCCCTCTAACACACCGTGGATGTATTATTTTTGAAAAAATATAGCTTTTAATACGCATTCTCCATAATCAACCTTTAACATGCAGACCTGAGTCAGCAAAACTGCATTTTTAAAAATGTTTTCTTTGGCGTATCAAGCCAATTGGACACTGATGAATAAAAAAAAACGTTTTGTGAGCGACTAGAATTCTGAAGCTTCGAAAGACAATGACATTTTAAGGCACCATAAATGGGAGAAGGAAAAAGCTTGCACTGAACAATAATACAAGCTTAAGGGAAATGAACATTAATTCTACTGATTGATTCGTGCAACTGAACAAATTAACACTTTTACTTGCTAATTAGGAAACGTAAATGGCAAAGGGTTTGGAGAAGTCATGTGGTTTAAGGGGAGGTGAGATAATAATCCTTCTGATGCAAGTCCAGGGTGGAAGAGGTTAAATAAAAAAATGTTTATTTCTTTTTTTATGGTTGATTGTTAGAAAAATTGGGCGTGTTCAAACTTTTGTCTAGTGCTGTGTATTTGTATTCCAAGTAACTCTCTACCAGCTGTGATGCATTAAATATGAGCTGGCTGGCAATGAAGTGCACCGTTTAACCAACTAATGAAGACCTAATGAATAAACGTTCATAAACATAATCTAATCTTACTTTGCAATTAACTGCAAAATAAAGAGTTTCTTTTTTTTCTTTTTTTTAGTCAAGTGTAGATGTTTTTAGTGCACCAAATTCAATACTTTTAGGGTCACCCTGCCAATCCACCAAACTTACCACCGTGCACCATGCCAGACAGCTGCATATTTTGAAGTGGTAAAGGAAACCACTAGATTTTTCGGAGGGCTGCCAGAAAAAAATCCTGTTGTCACCAAAAAATTAACTTATGCACCTACAGTTTATTAGATGGTACTGGGACTTCTGATAACACTGGTCTCTGCTGTCAGCTTTCTCCTAATTTACACCAGCAGTAGGTTTGGTGAAGAAACAACAAAAATTTTCTGCAAAAAAATTCTGCAAAAATTTTTTTCTTTGGGTCAATAATTTATTCATCGCGCTTCTCGTATCTAACAAAATCCAGCTACATGTAGTGTGGTTTAAAAAAAAAAAAAACTGAATTAACTCGAGAATGATAAGGGCCACGTTTCCCAGATTCATTTAAGAAGATCTTAGCACTAAGAGCTTCTTTAGATCCTTCTTAAGGCTCCAGTAAGAAGCAAACGCGTTTCCCAGATTCCTTCTTAGCCTAAGATGATCTTTTGTTAAGACGAATTTGAAAGAAGGGTCTGGAGCACTCTTAACACCCTTCTTAATGACGAAACACTGCAGATACAGCCGCGTCAGGCAAATCAATGTGACACTATGCAAGGAGATATTAATGCAGTGCGTACGGTGTACGGTTCGTCCTTATTTTATCCCCCCTTTCTTTCAAGCACCCCTACTACCCATTTAGCATTTAAAATGAGGGAAAACTTACATATTTCCTCAATGGTTCCATGTGTTGAAATATTTTACCGTATTTCCCTAATTTTTCCCAAATATTTTCCCTAATATTTCCGGTCTTCTACTTGACCACTTTTTGTACGCTCTTTATATAAAGCAACTTGAGTTGCATGTCTCAAGTCAAGTTGAATAAATAAAATAAGCACACTGCCACCATGCAGTGCGGCAAGCATCATATCAGCTGTTACTCTTAGGAATATCAGCAAAGCTTATAACCTTTGCTGCTATCCCTTAGAGTAACAAAGTAAACTGCATAATTATATGCAGAATTATATCAGAAAAATAAGAATGAAAACATAAAATGAAATAATATGACATTACATGAGGTACAGTATCATGTAATGTTATATGATTTCACTCATGTAATGTAATAATTTCATTTTATGTTTTCATTCTTATTTTTCTGATTCTTTATTTGCGTCCGTTTGTTTTCAGACATTCTGGTGCATGGACAATGGCATTACGCACGTTCATTTTTAACATTATACGCCGCTTGTTACATCAAAACTTCATTTGTGTGCACGTAAGTATGTGGAATAATCTGTTACTCTGACATCGATTGATCAATTGAGCTCCAGTTAAGAAGGCAGTTAAGAGGGGCACAAAGACACTTGTTAAAAAGGGCACTAAGAACACATCTGGGAAACACTCTTATCTAAAGGCTCCCTCTGAGCTGAACTCTTCTTTGGAGCCTTCTAAACTCCTTAAGAACGCTCTTAACTGGGAAACGCGGCCAAGGTCTATAAAATCAATGTTATTGATGATTGATGATGCACCTACAGTTTATTAGATGGTACTGGGACTTCTGATAACACTGGTCTCTGCTGTCAGCTTTCTCCTAATTTACACCAGCAGTAGGTTTGGTGAAGAAACAACAAAAATTTTCTGCAAAAAAATTCTGCAAAAATTTTTTTCTTTGGGTCAATAATTTATTCATCGCGCTATTGATGTTATTGATGATTGAATCGTGTATAGTTACTATGGAGTCATTTCAAACTCAATTATGCAAAAATTTCTCATTGCTCTTTCAGTTTATTCAAATAATAATGTTGAGTTGAGAAAATTAAAATGCACTTGGGTTGAATGGGGTACTGCACTGATGTCTTGCAAATTAAAAACATTTTAGGCCAAGTAATAAAAAAGGCTGTGCAGGCAACACAGAAGCATTTTAATGTATCCTTCTCTACATGCTAGGGCTGCATGATTTTGTGAAAAAGTCATATTGTGATTATTGTGGACAATATTGAAATTGCGATTTACGATTGCAATATAATAAATGAGTCTACTTGCTGTGTTAAGGCAAATACACCGATTACTGATGATTTTGAAATGTGTATTTCTCAAATCAAACAGACTTGAACAAGCATAAAAAGAAAAAAACACAAATAGTGGAGTACTTTCTTTAAAATAATTCTGTGTTTTACAAAATCAAATAAGCTGAAACTTCTTTTAAAATAAAGGCAACAAACTTTTCTGAATATTATAAAAATAAATAAATAAAATAAATAATATATATGTACGCCAGAAAAGAAAAAAATTCTATTTTTCAATAAGACGCCTTGAATGGACAAACAAACAGGGACATTAAAGCAGTGTGTAACATAAAACTGAGTGTAAAAGATTCAACCTGGGCATACAGTATGTTGTACCTCCTCTTAAAATGAAACTGGGGACAAAATGAATGGGATGCTTGTTAGTTGTTTACTCAAACTCAAACCACTAAAACCTTTGTCTATTTGTACCTTTTTTAATTGACAAGTTGTACTTCTATATCCTATTTCTAAAAGGTTCCAGCTACCACTTCAGGCTCTTTGCTGTGAAAACTAAAATGTCCACCTGGTCTTGCTTCAGGCAGGAGTAATGGGCTGATACAACATTACTGACAGTGCTGTAAGCTCTGATGCAGAGTTTGTCGCTTGTATCCACAGGTATTTCTGTGCTAGTTTGCCTGGGGAGGTATATTTTATGGCACTTACAATGGTATTCATGTGCCTAACTCCATGTTAACAAACACTGACTGGGCCAAGCATCTTGATTCAAAATCTTCATTTTTATCTGAATTTGTTTAGCAATGACAGCGAGTCTTTTTTAGAACATAAGTAATGAAAGGGCGCTCAAACGAGAACAACCAGTCTGTAATCGCAAAAATCCGCTGGACTTTTATTCAGACAGTAAGCTGATCGAGAAGTTGCACTTCGGTGAGCAAGGCATTTGAATTTATCGATGAGCTACCCCCTTAGGTACAGCGTATATCGGACAGAAATGATTGTACTCAAGATGATAAGTTTTCCTCTGTGTTGATGTTGTATAACCCTTAAATGCCCCCTGTGACAAATTTGTCACACGATTTTGGGGGTTGTCAAAACCACTGACCCCACATAAATTTTGCAACCTAATGCCCATAGTGAAATATTTAGACCATCAGTGCTGCCATCTGATGCATAAAAGAGGAACTGACACTACAATGGCTGCACCAGCTAACCTTTCCAATATGGCCGCCCCCATGGTGGAATCCACACGATAGATCAGCACCCATTCATCACTGGATAAAGTAGACAAACAGGTAAGCCAATGAAAAATAAGGTATGCCTAATACTTCAGCTATATGTCAACTGTTTTATCATTCAAGTCATTTTAGCAATAAGGTCCCCGAAATGCCCATTGTGACATATATGTCACAAAACTAAAATGAGGTCAAAGGTCATCAAAAATTAAAAATTGCTATTGGGTTGTTATTAGCCCCTCCTCAGGACATATTAACAGAATACATAGACTTTTCTTTCAACTTTTACTTTAGTTGGGGAATTTAAGGGTTAATTAAGCTGTGAGAGCGTTTCTATTCTCTGAACATATCTCTAAGTTTTTTTACTTCCATATCAGTTCAATTAATTTTTCTCTTCTTAGGGTTGACATTATCCATAGTCTCGTGATATAACTTGTCAGCTAGCTTGTTCTAATAAAGTTGGAGTGCGTTCTAAATAAAGGGTATTGCTCGCCAAGGACCTTCGCTTCGCGTGTATCGAAGTGGACGAGCATCATAAGACCAGGCGCTGCTAAAATCACACTCTGTCAGGTGCACTCGTTTAAAGGAAAAAAAAACCTATGGTGAACTTGCAACGCCAATCAAAGTACATAATCTCTGCTATTCCAAACGATAAGCAATTTTTACATGTCAAATGTATAAGACTGTACAAGAAAGCCGCCATGTTACTTCAGCTGGAAGAAGATGCTTACGTCACTCGGGCTGGTAACTCTTTGTTTTAAAGGTAAAATGGTGAAAGGTCACATTAGTCAGGTTCGGATTGCCCGTTTCGTTAGAATACCCAACAACCATGCATTGCGGCATTGTCGAGGATTAAATATAGATTTCCAGCAAACAACTGGTTGTAATTGAAACAACTGGTATTTCTCAAAACACTCTTGATTATTAATGCAACTTTCAATACTTATACTGTGATTACGCACGCTCAAAAGACATATCCAGCCCTCATGACATCACGCACCAGTCTGGGCGGAATATTTCCCATTGTTTGATTGGTCAATTATTTTTTATGGCGGCGATAGCAGATTCTGAAGTTCGTAGGATTCTACTATGTTTGCATGCGGATGACATAGTGTAAAAAATCTAAATAGAACAATGGCTTATCATTTTGGACAGCAAACATTATGTACTTTATTTGACAATGCAAGTTCGCCATAGGTTTTCTTATCCTTTAAAATTCAAATCACCAAGTTGGACGCAGCTATGATTAGCATAGGAGTTCAAGGAGCTGTGTCATGATTACTGCTTAAGCTCAGAATTTACATCCCAAGAAAGTGAATGTGCTTGACTGCAAATCGTAATCTGATTCCATCCTGCCAAACAATTGTCGTTTTGCATTGTATTCGTATATTTTAGTTACTCGGGCATTATGCTTTTTATATTAAATAGTTTTATTTGGATATTGGAGGATTCAAAGCACTATTTCTGCACTGTAGCCAAAGGATGTGAAAAATGTAAGCTTGTTTGCCAAGTCAAATGAACATTATAGAAGAAGAAGATCTCTTCTTTGCAGATATCTGCATAGCTAGCTCCATAGCATCGCTATGATAGCTATTTAGCTAGCGATGTCTTGCAGTTCGGCTAGTCATCTGATGAAGTTTTAAATGAAGTACTCAGCTAAGTAACTACTTTACCAACAAAATTTGAGTGTGAAATGAAATGTTATCATGGATATCTGTAGAGCTAGCAACATAGTATAGCCACGATAGCTAGGTAGCTAATGTTAGCTAGCTATTCGGCTTGTTATCTGATGATTTTCTTTGAATAAATTAAGAAAAAATTGAGCTAGCTGGCTAGCTGACTTAGCTAACAAAGTTGCTTGTCAAATAAAATGTTTTTGTGGATATCTGTGTTGCTAGATAAGTAGCGTAGCTGCGATAGACACATAGGGGATGTTAGCTAGTTCGGCTAATTGTCTAACGATGCTGTTTAAATGAAGCAAGTTAAGTAGCTAGCTACTTATCTAACAAAATTTGTGTATGAAATGAAAAATTAATGTGGAGATCTGTGCTTGTCTGCTACTCAATATTAGGTGGCAGCCAAATCATTCACCATGTAAGCTGCATGCCTCTGGTTTGGTAGATCTGCCAGTCATTTTAATGCGAAAATCCCCATAAGCGGCTGGCGGCTATTAGAGGCTGGTGGCTATTAGATTTAAAAGTTTTGTGCGTGCACAGTGATCGTGACACAGCTTCTTTAAGACATAGGCTGTGTCCGAAATCACTCGCTACTCACTATATTGTGCACTATATAGTGGGTTCGCCATTTTGAGTGCTGTCCAAATTGTTAGTAAGAATTATTATCCCCTATATACTGAACTCATTGCATCCCACAATCCACCGCAAAATGTAGAAACCAAACGATGGTCACTAACCCAGCAATAAGTCCCATCATGCATTACATACAAACTGAAGAGGAGAAAGATGATGTCAATAACAGCGCTGACAAAATGAGCCGAGTAGTGTCCGAAAGTGTTTCTTCCTTCTGCCCATGAGCTCACTATATAGTCACCTACATACTATGAGTCCCCTTACAGTGAGTAGGGAATCATGAATGAGTGAGTGATTTCGGACACAGCCATTTTTTTTTTTTATGCCCTGTTGGTGTCACTCGGCCCCAGCTCTTGAGTTTTATGGAAAAATCTAGTCTAATTATGGTTGAAACTGAGTTAGGACCATTTTTGTACTTACTAGGCTTTGCCTCATCATATACAATAAGATACATGAAAAATAATCATTGATATCCCATGTTTTGCAATGGCAAAACCTAGCAACTCATCGGTATCTAATCAGTATGTGAAGTAAAAACCTAGCAAGTTGATCTTCCATGGTTCTTCCACATAAAATTTTTTATTTTTTTGTTATGATAAAACCTGGCAAGTTGAATTAGCCAATGTTGAAGCAGCATGCCTATTACATGATCTGTCAAGTTAGTCCCCATGCAGAGCATTGGATGCGCAGGAGATTAATGTTTAGAATTCATAATTCATGCAATTCACGCACTCATAACAACTAAAAAATGGCTTCAAGAGGGAAGCAGATGGTGCAGTTAACACTGAACTGTCAAATGCCACTGCAACTGCATAATTGTTAGGTTTTTGTCCATCATTTTGAGAAATGACATTTTACATTTTCAGATGGAAAAATTTTCTAAGTCATATTGCCATGGATACTGATAAAAAAGAAAAAAAAATCCTCCATAAATATAGCTTATTATGTAATCAACAAATAACTGCCAAGTCAGTTTTATTGTCAGACAAGAGCTTAACCCCAGAGGGATACAGTTTTCTGTCTTTTTCTCGGAATCTGCTTTTTGTGACTTACTAGGTTTTTCTATAACACTCAAGAGCTGCTGTCTTTCACAAATAGATACATCCATTGTGTACCCATTTGGAAAAGCACTGGATGCGTCTTTTCTGCGGTTGCTATGTAATGCTCCTGTCACTCACTTTGCAAGCATTTTGGACAATTGCCGTATTCGACTGGTAATTGCTGAGAAGTAAAAAATGTTCTCCGCCCACCTGCGCAGTGACAGATTGGCTGCATTTCATTCCATAGGGTTATTCCCAACACCTTATACCCTGTACAGTCACTTCCCTTCATACTGAAAACTCTGAAGGGCAGCTGGGAGGAGGGTTCTCAAGTAACAGTCATTTGGAACGCCCTTCGACATATTTTGGGGCTGCCGCATTCTGTTAAACCAAGTGTAAACAAAGGCAGCCTGTCCATGGGTGAACTGCTTTCACAGGCCATTTATCAACCGCACAGCTTTCATAAGGCAACAAATTGCCTCGGGTAAAAGCAAAGTGACTGTCGCCTGTTCACTTCGGAAATGACCATTATGTAGGGCCCTTTGAAGGGTGAATTTAGCACACTTTGGATTGGAATGTCCTGCGATATTGCTTTTGTGGGTGTGGCCCTCTTTATGTTCACTTTGAAGTGAACAACCCTAGCTTTTGAAATATAGCCATTGTTAATGCTAGCAACTCTGCTAGTTGAAGGGTTTTTGAGATCTTGACAGTGGTGCTCCTACAACGGAGGAATCTCCCAAGAAAGAGGAAGTAGAGAGAAAATGATGTCATGCCGTGACAAAAGAACAAGAAGCAAAGAAAAGGCAATGATTTGTATATTTTTCCTGGTTTTCCACAGTTTACGGTAATTCCTAATGCAAATCACAAACATTATCCCCCATCATAAAATTTCAGTAAATTTGGAAGATCTTTTAGAAGCAGCTCAATCACCTAACCAGGATACAAGGACTTGAGTATATTTTCTTCCCCATACTATCCACAATACCATCCAATAGCAATTTGCCATTCATGAGCTTCTGTAATGTTTGCTGCTCCTTCACAAACTTCTTGCTGGTGAGTAAAGTAATCACATTTCTGCGCCTCCAATACCAGTCAAATAATTCAGAAACATTCACGGAAAACAATTATTTTCTGAAAGCACCAGTTGAATGCGGCCAATGTTAATGGCTGTGGCAAACTAATTCCACTGCAAAGTCGGGTGTTTTGTCAGTTTACTCGATTTTGCTCTAAAGGAGAGTGAGAAATAAAAGTACAAGGAAAATTAAACGACTTTTGCCAAATCGCTGTTTTAGGGCCAAGACAGTGCTAACAGTAACAACAGGTTTCTGTGCTGTCTTTGTTCACAATGAAACTTAATGTAAGATAAAACTCCACCCCTGCTTTCAAGTGACTGGACGGCAGGAGAAAAGATGGACAATGACGTGAAGGAAGAGCGTCTAAACACAGAAGATGCCTGGGACACTGAAGAGCAGTGAACAAATCATTGAATATATTTTTTAAAAAAGGCCGCCCCATGCCGATAAAGCACGTTTGGTGTGAACTGTCCCTCATCCTCATTTTTTGTAATTAAATTGCAGACCTGTGCGGTTATATCATTGCATGGGCTGACATTGTGATAGTGATAGGATTAGATTAATTTTGCAGCACTACTTCATGCTAACAATACACTCTGCAGCTGACTTGAAATCAAATTTACCTAATGTGATTCAGCAATGTGTAATGGTGATTATCCATGCGATATGCTCCACCTGAATAGCTGACGATTTTGTAATGTTTGTCATTCCGCGGAGAGAAGTCGCTCTCAGTCGGCACGATCGGGAGCATGCAAGCAATCCTCATACTAGATTATAGTTACAATGGGTTAACAACATTCAATTCTGTCAAATAGCCTAAGTTTAAAAAGTGGTTGGTCCACTTAACATCTAATGAGGTTGGTAGCTGACTTGCACTCCCTGTGGGTGGTCAGTAATAGGAACTCTGATGTTGGTCAGTGGAGTTCCTAAATCACTATAATGCATGGTTAACTGTACAGTTGATATAATGTTACTGGTGTTGTGGCAATAAACTATTACCTTTGGAGAATCATATGGCATAAGAACTTAGCAACAATATATACTGGACAAATAAAGTTAGGGATCACCCCAAATTTTGAATTTGAAATATTTGATAGTTTGTATTTTTTTCCATATCATATTTTAAAATGGAAAAGTTGGGTGATCCCTAACTTTCTTTGTCCAGTATAGGAAATTATTGTTAGAAAAGTGCATATAGAGAGTGAACTTTACTGTTTTGAGTTTTATGTTGCTAACATTAGTTAGCAGGCTTGCTTATTTGGTTTTATGTAACAAAACATTTCATATGATGTTTGATAATGCTGATCTACTATAGCTCACTAGTTTGGATTCTGTGTCAACTTCATAGGCTCCTTCCCTGGGACATAAGGGTCCGACTAATCAAAACTCGCCCGATCCTCTTACAGCTGAGAACGCATGGCATGCAGTACAGGACTACAATACTTTACACTGTTCAACATGTTGACAGTGTTTACTGTTTTCACTGTTTCAATTAATAATGAATTTATATTCCGTTAATAAGGAATTGATATACAATTAATTCATTTTTAGCTCAAGTTTGCATTCTGTTTCCATGCAGCCATTGGATTTCAGAGTGTTCATGATCACTAGCCCACCAGACAGTTTCTGTCTGTTTTGTCTTATCATGGCATTGAGAGACAGAGCAAGAGAGAGAGAAAAAGGATTGAATTATTCAGTAAGTATAATATCTGCTCACTCAACCTTCCAGTCCTTCAGCAGCCCCACTCTTAATTGGTTTTGAAGACGTGAGGAGGGCAATGGAGAGGCTGAGAGCTTACAAGTGGGTCCTCTCTGTCCTGGCAAAGTGTCACAGTACTGAGGTAGACCTGTGATTGCAGGCTGTATTCTGTAAAGCTGGTGTTGCCTCAACAACCTTGCAGCTCACAGAAAGGGTCCACCCCATTTTGAAGCTCTAACTACTTCTAGACTGGTAAAAAAAAAAAAAAAAAAAAAGTGTAGCTTAAACACCAGAGTATTTCTTTACATGAGTTCTGGGTGACACAGTAGGAATTCCTCTGTTCCTGGGAAGTAAATTGTGCCAGGCAGTGTGCAGTCCTGTGTTGCGTCACCATAAAATCTAAACCGTCGACAAGTTGGGGGGCTGTGAGAAGAGGAGGAGGTTAATCACTCAGTGCAAGCGTGTCTTGATTTGATTTATGAGTTTGTGGAGGAAGGCATGAGCTAAACAATCTAGTAATAATTGTGATGCTGATAGCTTTAGTGGAGACGATAGCAGCCATTATGATGTTACCATTTTCAGAGACTCCAAAGGCTTGTCTGGCCCAGTTCCACTAGAACTACCTGCCATCACCGCTTCCACATATCAGCGTCACACCTACCAGGGTATCATCAAAGAGGAGCCCTCCCACCAGGAGGTCACAAGGTCGCCGTCACAGCAACCTGAGTGAGCAACACATAGGAAATTTAGCAGCTGACTATAAATTGTCTTTACCGTGGAGAGATCTTCGGTCAGGGGCATTTAACTCTTGAGTTTGGTGGCACTGTTAGGAATGTTTTGAGACCCTTTGGTAATATGTATCACAGGTAAATTAAATATAATTATTTATTCTGTCCAATAGCAGCCATGTTAAAAAAAATCTTAATCTCGTGTGCTTACCATTATGCTTATGGTATTGTGTCATACAGTTAAAATACAACCCTTTAAAATGTTGTCATTCATTGTGTGAGCCAAGAAGGGGTTCTAGTATTCATAATAAGTTGCGTGTAGTTGCTGGTATATAATTTGAAGTGATATAGAATTAGCATTAGCAAATTATGAAACAGTTTACACTATGATTATTTAGGTTTATGAGGTCCTGATATTTGCCTAGCATCTTCACTTTTTAAAATAAATTAATAGTCATGAATTGGTGTATGGAATCTGGTTGTTCCCTGGTGCTGATCTACTGACCACCTACTTTGTGTGTGACTTCAGCTTATTCTCACACCCTGAACTTCAAAAACAGCCAAATCCAATCTCAGACAGGCTAAAGGTTAAACCTACTTTTTGTTTCATTTTTTTCAGTCTGACGCAGAGCCCAGTGTAATCTTTTAATCCACCACTCAACAACGACTCTCATGGTATTAGTAGGATTTTCATAACTTCACACTGGAAAGTAATTTCATTAGATCTAACGGTATGTCAGATTAGCATAAAGTGCTTTTGAAAATTTCTGCCTTGAACTGTAGGGCACTGCAATTTCACAATCAAATAATGCTGGAACCTGTGTCAGATGAAGATGCTTGGACAGTGTATCACAATGCAGTGTGTTACAATGCAAAAAAAAGGTCTCTGACTTGATTCTTGGATTTGCTAAAAGCTAATTAAAGCCAGATAAAAGCTGTCATAAACAGTGTCCAGCTTTTTGGCATTATCAATTGTGTTATTATTGTACAACCCTGTCGCAGGAGGAGTGGCCCGCAAAATGGTAGCACTCAAATGTGTCTTTACAAAGAGGTAATTGAGTATGATGTAACTTCATGCCTTCTGACATTTTTATTCTTTATTTTCAGTTTTGTTCTTTAATTTTATATGTTAATGTTGGTTCCTTAAGCGTGAATTGAACAATGAGTTGTAAAATTTCACCATGGAAACTGTGCAGTTAGCATGCACGGGTCCTTGGGCATACTCTGTGGACTGAGGAGTATAGACCTGTGCTAATTGCCCCAGCAGGACGAGTGTATTGTTTGTGTAAATGTCATGCCTCTCAGCACCCCTTTCTGCTTCTAATTAGCATCTTTTAGTGCTGATAACTGGAAAGTCCTCTGTAGCTATTTCAGTGACTGTTTCAGACAATGCAGGTGACAAGGACGTGAACTGTTGGATCCAGCTGCCCTTTCCGTACTTGTGTGTTTAAGGGCTCAAACTCTAAAAATGGATGTAACATTTAGCCACTCTTTCATGCCATGACATACTCGCTTAATTCCTTGTCAGCTCTATTTGTGAGCTTTATAACTCGATCTTTTGCTGATGCTGCAAATATATTTTTCATTGCAACATACCATTGAAACTGCATACATCATTAACCCCATAATTGAGCTGTTAGCACTATAAAACTTTCCGGTGTTTGCACTTCTTAAATTCTGTGAGCTTTGCTAGAGGAAAAATAAATCTATAAATGTCAACTGAACTGACACAATATGATGAATCAGGTACAGTGTCAGCATAGTTAACTTAATGCCGGCCAAGGAGTGTGACTTTCGACACCTTCCCCAACACAAACTGTACTGATATGTACCTTGAACGGTTTCACCATCCAATCAATTGCTTATTGCTTTCCGTGTTCCGTCAAGCTCTCTCGTTTTTTTTTGTTTCTTTTTTTCAGTCAGATCTGAAGTTACCTGGTAACTGCAACTAGTGAATGACACTGTCTGAGCCTGTTTTGTTATGTTGATTGCGTACTTGTATCTGTTTTTATTATTTTTTCATGTTCATTGTTTATTTTAGGAGTTCTTTGTATTTGTACAACAATTCTACTCATCTGTCACATGCTTTCTGTTTCACTATCACATGCAACGTCCCTTGTTCATTGTTTGATTGTTTCCTATTTGTAGCCACACCTCCCTGTGCCTTTCCAGCACATCTCATCTGCTGCCCAATGTAATTTGTCTCTTTACCTCTCTATATAAACACCTTTGTTCAGTCTTCTAGTTGTGCGTTTGTCAGCCAGTTTTCCTGTGTCTTTAATATGAGCATTTGTGATTCTGGTTTGGTTTGTCTTCTAGATTTTCAACTCTGTCTAGCCCCTCATGTCTGTTTTAATCACCTGTGAATGATTTGCTGTTTTGGCTTTTTGGTTCCGATCTGTCCTTCGTCTTGGCTTTGGCGTACCTCCTTCCTGGTTTTGGCTACTGGACTGTTAACCGATTCCAATTCTGGATTTGCCCTCATGAATTGCAGCATCAGTGCTGCCCGAGTATGACCTAATTGCTGAACTGTGGACAAGGATTGCTGATACAAGAGCACGGTTTTGTAAACCTAGAGTACAGATTTATGCCTGGCTTTTTCATTTTTTCTCATCTGACACCAGGAGGTCTTTGTACATTCACTAAGAAGCATGGCGCTTGAGCACCTCCTGTTGGCCAGACGGGCGCTCGTCTGGAAGATTCTAAGCCTGTTCATGTCCGGGTATCCTCCACCCTCATTCTGAACTTGCGAAGATTCAATCAATGAGTGTATAAGACGCAGCAGGCTGACAGGCGCGTGCTTCGGAGGAGAGCCGCGAACTGTCTACACCAGGGGTCACCAACTCTGTTCCTGGAGGGCTACCAGCCTGTAGGTTTCTACTCCAACCCTAATTCAACACACCTGATTCAAGTAATTAGCTATGTAATTGCCCAGCTCGTGATCTTGTTAAGGAGCTAATGAGCTGAATCAGGTGTGTTGAATTAGGGTTGGAGTAAGACACCTACTGGATGGTAGCCCTCCAGGAACAGATTTGGTGACCCCTGCCCTACACTCTCCTGAATTGGCAGCAAGGGGTCGCATACAAGCAAGCCTTGTACATAGTTCACCAATTGGGCATTCCAGATTCGGGTGGGATTGATGCCAAATTTAAAAAAAAAAAAAAAAAAAAGAAAAAGAAGCATGGCATGCGCTTGTCATAAGTTTTATCACACTAAATATTTTGTCGCTGATGTAAAGAATGGTCCGGTCCTAGCATTTTTATTGTGGCAACCATTAGTCTACATTTCATTTGTTGTGAATGCCTGTGCTGTAATTCCACAACTGAATTCCATTAGATGGTCACCCATTGTTTGTTCCTATTGACATGTCTCTCAAATTGCCTTCGGCTAAACTTGCATTGGTTTCTAAGTACATAGTCAATTTAGGTGCAAAGCAAATAACACAATGATTATGGAAAAGTATTGTGTGCATGCAAAGAAATTTTGAGGGCAGCTCTTAGCTACATAGACAAAGCTACATGGACAACCAAGCTACATAAAGAACTAACAACGCCTGTTGGGTCCAGTTTAAAAATAAACAGAAATCAAAATACTTTGTTAGAAAATTATAGACTGTAATGATCCAGACGACGTTCTGGATGCAGAGGCAGCGTACAATCCAATAGTAGTGATTATTGATAGGAACATTGTAATGACAGACAGGCACTGAACCCTGAGTTGATTGGCACTGTTCAGTTCAGGTGGTAATGGGCTTGGGTAAGGGCGTATCTGCACCCAGTCAACAACATTCCGTGGCTGAAGCCAGAGGGAGATCGCCCTTGCCAGAGCAGAACTATCAGTTTGTTTAAATGCATTTTTGTATTGTTTATTCTTCACATAAATGAGGTGCTACGACAAGTGGTCATTCACAACGAACTGTCACAGCACTCTGATGCTTTCTCACTTGATTCTAATGAGAAGTGTGACACACTTCAGAGAAGGCGGATTCAACCTACAACCCCAATTCCGAAATAGTTGGGGCAAAGTGTAAATTGTGAATAAAATTAAAATGCAATGACTTTCAAATCACACCAGCCAGTATTTTATTCACAATAGAACAGAGATAACATAGCAAAGGTTGAAATTGAGAAATTTTACAATTTTATCCACAAAATGAGCTCATTTCAAATTTGATGGCTGCTACAGGTCTCAGAAAAGTTGGGACAGGGTTTACCATGGTGTCGCATCCCCTCTTCTTTTTAACACAGAGTGGAGGCGTCTGGTCATTGAGGAGACAAGTTTCTTGAGTTTAGCCATTGGAATTTGATCCCACTCTTGTTTAACCCCTTCTCACTCCGGTAACATTTGCCTAAAATACCTTTCCAGGACGCACCCAAAGTAAATTGAAAGCTGTTCTTGTTGTTAACTTCCCTGACGGCCCGTCGTAGTGACAAGGTTAATACAGGCTTCCAGCTGATGGAGAGTTTTGGGTCTCCTTTGACGGACTTTTCGTTAATTATGCGCCAAATGTCCTCAATTGGTGAAAGATCAGGACTGCAGGCAGGCCAGTTCAACACACGGAATCTTCTACTATGAAGCCATGCTGTTGTACTAGCTGCAGGACGTGGTTTTGCATTGTCCTGCTGAAATCCACAAGGCCTTCCTTGGAATAGATGTCATTTAGAGGGGGGCATATGTTGCTCTAAAACATTTATATATCTTTCAGCATTCATGGTGCTTTTTAAAACATGCAAGTGTCCCACACCATATGCACTAATCATCCCCATACCATCAGAGATGCTGGCTTTTGAACTGAACGCTGATAACAGGAGGGGTGGTCTTTCTCCTCTTTAGCCCGGCGGACACGACGCCCATGATTTCCAAAAAGAATGTCAAATTTGGACTCGTCTGACCACAAGACACTTTGCCACTTTGCTACAGTCCATTTTAAATGAGCCTTGGCCCAAAGAACATGGCGGCGCTTTTGGATCATGCTCAACAATGGCTTCCTTTTTGCACAATAGAGCTTTAGGTGGCATCTGTGGATGGCACGGCGGACTGGGTTTACAGACTTGGTTTCTTGAAGTATTCCTGGGCCCATTTAGCAATGTCAATGACAGAATCATGCCGGTGAGTGATGCAGTGGCGTCTGAAGGCCCGAAGGTCACGGGCATCCAGTAAAGGTCTTCAGCCTTGTCCCTAACGCACAGAGATTTTTCCAGTTTCTCTGAATCTTTTGATGATGTTATGCACTGTCGATGATGAGACCTTCAAAGCCTTTGCAATTTGACATTGAGGAACATTGTTTTTAAAGTATTCCACAATTTTTTAATGCAAGCCTTCACAGATTGGAGAGCCTCTGGCCATCTTTACTTCTGAGAGACTCAGCCTCTCTAAGACATCCCTTTTATAGCCAATCATGTTACACACCTGATGCCAGTTAATTTAATGACTTGATAAATGTTCTTTCAGCTGATTCTCATATTAATTGCTTTTTCAGCCCTTTTTCGCCTGTGTCCCAACCTTTTTGTGACCTGTTGCAGCCAGAAAATTTGAAATAAGCTCATTTTGTGGATAAAAACGTAAAATGTCTCAGTTTCAACATTTGAAATGTTATCTATGTTCTATTGTAAATAACATATTGGTTCATGTGATCTGAAAGTCATTGCATTTTGATTTTATTCACAATTTTCACTTCTTCCCAACTATTTCGGAATTGGGGTTGTAGTTACAACTGCCCGGACACATGACCCGAAACCTAATCAAATTAGTCGGTCTGTTTTCTTTCGACGTCTGACAAAAAAAAAAAAAAAAAAATCTACCAGGCACCGAAAAGTTAATGGATTTTCGCAGTGCAGAATTTCAGGGTCGATGTGAAGGGGTACAAATGGATCTGTCATTTCATTTCAAAATCTTGTCATTCATGTTTTTGTGTCAGAAATCCAGACTTGGTGCAAATAGGCGTTAAGACTTGCATTGCCCATATAGCCTGTTATCGGTTTGCAGGTTGGTCCAAGAAAAACATCATAGCTTGCTTTGCTGTTAGGACATTTAGGGTAGGACATTTGAAGAAATCCGAAATAATACCATAACACTTTTTTGAAATCCTTGCCCCACTGAATACATATATAGGCTAAATAAATAAAAATAAAGTCACACAACAGTTGATGTTGGTCAAACGTCCATCTTGCAGCAAAGAACCATTTGAACGCTCGCCACTTTTTCCAGTCGTGTTCAGCAGTGGTCTTGTTGAACATCTCAATAGTGATCACCACCATTTAAACGCAGCCTTAGTTTCATAATAAACTTGAAAGACTTGTTAAAACAGATAGTTTTTGCAGCGTTGAAGTCAAAACTTGTTACTTTCAATCATCCCAAGGTGCTGTAAGTTAGCTCGTGCCCTCCTGCTATACACTTACTCCTGCAACATTATTTTACACAGCATCTGCCACAGATTGGAGGGCTGGCCTTAATCAGAAGAGGGACGTACTTCTCACTGAGGTTACAGTGCTGTGAAAAGCTGTTTGCGCCGTTCCCAATTTTTCTATTTTTGCTTTATTTTTTATTCATTTAACCTTCATTTAACCAGGAATAAAAACTCTTGAGAATTAAAAATCTCTTTTTCAAGAGTGTCCTGGCCAAGATAGGGAGCAGCTCAGGTCAGCAAAAGCAACACAATGTTACACATAAACACTCACTGTACAAGTAATAAGTAAACATGTAAAATATCCTAAAAATTAGATATAAAACATAATCTTAGACATCAGAAGCTTATGAAATTCTTATAAAGCAAAGTCCCCTGAAAATTTTGTCACAGACAACGCAGGCCAAACAAGGACAGTACAGTCAATCAAAACATTTACAGACCGACAAAGGAGCAGCGTATTTAAATGCCATTTTTTCCCAGTTCAGTATGGGTGTTGGGGAAAGACAAAGGAAATAAATCCTTGGAACAAAGACAATCATTTCTGTTATTTTTTTGAAGGATTTAGGATTGTAAGTAATCAGGGAGCAGATCAAGACCAGCTTTACTGATGAGAATGTGCCAGTGTTTGAGTCTTCGAAGTCACAAAACAGATCATCCAGCCCGAGCATATAATGTGCAATGATGTGTCAGAGCTTTAAGGTTTGTGATAAACCTTAATGCTCCATGATGAGATATCTAATGTGTGTAAGCATTGCAAGGATGCATGCATGTGAATGACATCACCATAATCCAACATAGACAGAAAAGAGGCAGCAACACGTCTCTTTTTGGCCTCAAAAGAAAGACATGATTTACAAACCCCAATTCCAATGTAGTTGGGACGTTGTTTAAAATGTGAATAAAAACAGAATACAATGATTTCCAAATCCTTTTCAACCTATATTCAATTGAGTACACTACAAAGGTGAGATATTTAATGTTCAAAGTGATAAACTTTATTGTTTTTTTGGAAACATTCATTCATTTTGAATTTGATGCCTGCAACACATTCCAAAAAAGCTGGGACAGGGGCATGTGTACCATTGTGTTATATCACCTTTCCTAAAAAATCACCAAGTTCCTAAAACGAGACTTGTTGGGGTTTGTAATTCTAAAGAAAAAACCCAGTTTTAACCAGTTTTTTCACCAGTTGCTGAATGTGAGTTGCAAAGGAGAGAACCATCAATTAGGAATCCTAGATATTTATATTGAGATACTGATTCAATCTCATTGCCCTGTATAGTGACGATAGGCATAAGATTCTGGATCTTTGGTTTTGCATTTGAGAACATCATGAGTTTTGTTTTGTTGGCATTCAGATCAAGTTTTAAATCACAGAAAGTATGCTGGATGATATTAGAAGCTTGTTTCAGCTGACAGAGAGCCTGGTTAGATGTGGATGCAGAGCAGTACATTTCTGTATCATCAGCATAAAAATGCAATTTAGCACTTGGTACATTTTGATAAAGACTATTGATGTATAAAATAAATAGAAGAGGTCCCAAGATCGATCCTTGAGGAACACCCTTTGTTTTTTTTATTTTTTTATTTTATTTATTTAACCTTTATTTGTTACACTGAGATCGCTGGAAGTGATATCTTCTATCTGTACACACTGTGATCTGTCTGATAAATAATTTTCAAACCATCCTACAGTATGTTCAGTCTTTGTTTCAGTATTGTGTGACCCACCATGTCAAAAGCCTTAGAATGATCAATAAAAAGCGCTGCACAGTGCTGCTTGTTGTCCATGGACTTGATAAAAAAGCTGAACAGCTTCCAGTCAGACTTGGTGTGCAGATAGACACTCTCAGTCAATGAATCAAAGGTGTTGGGCAAGAGCAGAGAAAGGAAGATCCTTAGAAGTTTTGGTGTCATTATGCAGCCTTGGGGTGCATTTCCCCATCAACGCAGGAAGCTTTGAACGAACATGCTATGATGCATGGATAAACTATCCAACATCTGAAGTATGATGGTTTCCTAAAACTTTCGCACCTTGTTCATACCACAGTATAGTTTTAACCATGTTGGTTTGAATTGCAATGTATCAAGATGTGCGCTGGTCTGAGGTCCACAGCAGAATGCTTGCAAAAACTCACTGGGTCTCATTCATGAAACGTTAGTAAATTTATGGGTGAATTTACACACACACACACACAAAAAAAAAAAATCCCTCGGTACTAAAAACCTACACCAGATTCATGAAAGAAACGGAAAACTCGGCTTATTTCTATTTCTAATGTATTCTCATATTTACAGTGCCGTGAAAAAGTATTTGCCCCCTTTGTGATTTCTTACTTTTTTGCATATTTTTCACACTTAAATGTTTCAGATCATCAAACAAATTTTAATATAAGAAAAAGATAACCAGAGTAAATACAAAATGCAGTTTTTAGATGATGATTTCATTTATTAAGGGGAAAAAGCTATCCAAACCTACCTGGCCCTATGTGAAAAAGTAATTGCCCTCCTTGTTAAATCATTAATCAACTGTGATTAACCACATTTTTTGAGTACAGTTTCACTAGCCACACTCAGGCCTGATTACTGCCAGACCTGTTGAATCAAGAAATCACTTCAATAGAACCTGTCTGACAAAGTGAAGTAGGCTAAAAGATCTCAAAAAGCAACATGTCATGCCGCGAACTAAAGAAATTGAAGAACAGATGAGAAACAAAGAAATTGACATCTATCAGTCTGGAAAGGGTTGCAAAGCCATTTCTAAGGCTTTGGGACTCCGGCAAATCACAGTGAGAGCCATTATCCACAAATGAAGAAAACTTGGAACAGTGGTGAACCTTCCCAGGAGTGGCCGGCCTGCCAAAATTACTCCAAGAGTGCATCAACTACTCATCCAGGAGGTCACAAAAAACCCATAACAACATCTGAAGAACTGCAGGCCTCACTTGCCTCAGTTAAAGTCAGTGTTCATGATTCAACAATAAGATAGAGACTGGGCAAAAAATGGCATCCATGGGAGAGTTCCAAAGCGAAAACCACTGCTGACCAAAAAGAACACAAAGGCTCGTCTCACATTTGCCAAAATACATCTTGATGATCCCCAAGACTTTTGGGAAAATATTCTGTGGAATGACGAGACATAAGTTTAACTTTTTGGAAGGTGTGCGTCCCATTATATCAGGCATAAAACTAACACAGTATTTCATAAAAAGACCATCATACCAAAAGTCAAACGTGGTGGTAGTGTGATGGTTTGGGGCTGCTTTGCTGCTTCAGGACTGGGATGACTTGTCATAATTGATGGAACTATGAATTCTCTCTACCGGAAAATCCTGAAGGAGAATGTCCAACCCTCAGATTGTGATCTCGAGCTCAAGCGCACTTGGGTTATGCAGCAGGACAATGATCTGAAACACACCAGCAAGTCCACTTCTGAATGGCTTTAAAAAAACAAAATGAATATTTTGGAGTAGCTTTGTCAAAGTCCGGGCTTAAATCCTATTGAGATGCAGTGGCATGACCTTAAACAGGCCGTTCATGCTCAAAACCCCTCCAATGTGGCTGAATTAAAATAATTCTGCAAAGAAGAGTGGGCTAAAATTCTTCCACAGTAATGTGAAAGACTCATTGCCAGTTATTGCAAACATTTGATTGCAGTTGTTGTCACCGAGGGTGGCACAACCAGTTATTAGGATTTAGGCGGCAATTACTTTTTCACATATGGCCAGGTAGGTTTGGATAGCTTTTTTCCCTTAATAAATGAACTGATCATTTAAAAACTGCATTTTGAATTTTTTGTATTTACTCGGTTGTCTTTGTCTAATATTAAAATTTGTTTGATGATCTGAAACATTTAAGCGTGACAAATTGCAAAAAAAAAAATCTGGAAGAGGGCAAATACATTTTCACTGCACTGTAAATTGTGTCTTTCAATTGTGACCATAAAAGAGCATAAAAATTGCAGTTTGTAATAATGACATACAGTATTTATGTGCATTCATTATTTCCATAAGGACTATTTGTGACCAGCAGCAGGTGTAGATTTTGTGAGTAGCTCCTAAAAGATCGGAGCTGCTAAAATATTGATGAATACTGAAATCCATGTAAATGTCCTTCTGCGAACAGTTTACACATAAATTCATTCTGCTCACGTTTTATGAATGAGACCAATTGACTTTGTAATATTATGCTGAAATATTATGCTGAAAGTTGTGACCAATATTACATCATTAATGTATTAATTAGGTTATTTATATTGGAATTATATATTAAGAAGTGCAATAATATTAATAGTTACCCTTTTAAATTAAAAAAATTTTAGTTAGGGGTCTTGTGGAAGAAAGGATATATAACCTTGAACTATTTCAAAGCATTTAATGAAATAGGCTCTATCTGTAAATACGTGTTTTCATTGTAGCCCCCAGAGGAAGTCGGGGCTTCTATGGATTTGGCCTCATCACGCTTCGCCACCGCTGAAGAAATTTTTTTGTGGACGCGCTACAGGCCACAAATTTAAGGCTATTTCTTTTATATTTGGTACGTATATGGGCAGCGGTTAGGACACGGCGCCTATCGATTTTGGTTGCCATGGTAACTCAATTCACTAAATAATAGACAATTTTGTGTCAAAAATAAGCCAAAATGAAAAATTTTGGCGATTGGGGGCTACGCCCATTGGTCGCGGGTGACCAACCTGTCTAGTTAGTTGTTATTAATTTTTTTGCCATCAACACTGTTAACTCTTATTGCTACCTGGCCCGATGCCAAAAAGTGAAAAGCATGCGCAGCGCTGTGAACTGAGTGGATACAATTTGTTACATTAGCAGGCATATGTCCGCTTATTAACAGACATTGGTTTGTGTCTCCAGAGGTGGCATGATAGCAACATACACTGCCAGCGATTAACAAATGATTCATTTAATTACAAGTTTTTTCATGATTTCTACACCATGTAGCACAGAGCTAAAGAAAACATGAGAGTGGACAACGTCATTGGCTGAACCAACCGCAAAAAGTGAGACGCATCTGCATCTTGTCTAAGGAATCGGCGGGGGAATTGCGCAATCAAACGCTGTAAATGTGTATATGCGACTATATAAAATGAAATGAAAAACACAGAACTGGTGACACACATCAACCGACAAGCACGACCATTATTTAATAAATTATTATTTTGTTTACGGGTTTTGGTTGTCAGGAAATTCTTAATCGTTTGTTGAAATTCAAAAAATTCTCAATCGTTTGTTGAAATTCAAAAAATTTAGTTTAAGTTAACTGTAAATTTAAATAAAAGAGTTGTATATTTATGTCTAAGGAATGCTGTTTTCATATTTTGAACACATAATTGTACCTTGAATTCTTATAGTGCTCAGTATTCTAGATAATGGCAATTTTTATTTTAGTATTTAAGTATTCATCTAATTAGGCCTGTGACTAAAACCCGGGTACCTGGGTCCCGCCTGAAAGGTTCGGGTCCCGGGAAGAAAATTGCGATACCCCTTTCCCAAAAATCAGTACATTGATTGTGCACACGATAAAATGATGGATAATCATTCATGGCATCACCCAGACATTCGCTAATAACATGTACATTATTTATTCCTGTAGCTCACAACTGTTGTGCGCCAACAATTAGTTTATCAACTTACTTGAATGGGAAACAGATGGAGGATCAATCAGTGGCAATTCGGAGATTTTATATAAGGAGGTATTAATCCCTACCTCCTTGGTCTAGTCAGCTTGCGCTCGCTAGCTGCCTTTCGATCTCATTAGCGTCATGGGTTTTTTTTTTTTCTTTTTTCAACAGTTATGATGATGAATTTTGATGATATTGATACAAATTACATGATATATTTATTGTCGCTGTGATTGATAGTCCCGGTTGATAGTAATAGTGATGATGAATATGGCGATTCGGTATTTGGCAACGATTGAAGTTGATGGAATAATTATCAAATGATGATGATAATGAGGAAATGGGAAATTCAGGGGTGCAGATAGCCTATGATTTTGAGTTTTGACGATGGGATTGTTATGATGGTGTAATGAAGTACTTGGAACTTGGAAAATACATTTGGAAAGTAAAATATCGTTTCGTAAAATACCTGATCAGTCCATCAGGGACTAGACATGCTCTGTGCGTGTGTGTAAGTGAGGGAGAGCCGCATTGATTGTAACGCGTCACAATTGTAACGTGCACGTTTTCTCTTGATTGGTCGATGCGGTTGTGATGTCATCACGTCAGCATGTGACGAGTACCGTAATACACATTCCCGGGAAGTTGCAAGTCTTTTCATCCATGCTGCAGGGAGATATTGCCAGAGAAGTTGGTTTTCCACTAAGTAAGTAAAAATTCACTCCCACAGTATTTTTTGACTACAGATTTTTTCTTTAATGTTACAGAGCTAAAATCCACTTGGGTGTCTGTATGTATATGTTCATTACTAGTTTGCATCGTTTTAACACATTATGATTGTTAGGTCCGTTCTGTAAACAACGCCAAATGAACAGTGCGCCAAGCGGCGCAGTTGTAACACATGTTACATTTGAGACAACGGCAGACATTTGCAAGCACAGCTCGAATAATTTTGCTCTTTGTTTGCTTTTTTGTTTGTTCTACAGAATGTCCCCACAAAAATGCAAATTTTAAAAAAATGCACTCGATGCTGAACGGCACATATTATAATGTTCTTTGCACTGAGATGTAGGCTTAGTCCTACCTTGAAATTTAATAAGCTAACTTATTTGGTTCTGTCTGTAGGCAAATGTTATTGTAGCCTATTTTGGATTTTTGCAGTAAAACTTTAAAATACAAATAGTCTGTTTTTCTATAGCATAGACTGTAAAAAAATAAGTGATTTGGGGTGTTGCTACATAATTGGCCCTGCAGGGGTACCAGTGCAGGTATGAATGGGACTTATATAAAACTCATGTGTCATATTTGCCAATATTCTGTGTTCAGTCAGCTGTCATTCAATTATATTCTAAATCAAATTAGGGTTGTATAACATTTTTACAACTCCATCAGTCAAAGTCGCTAACTTTGTAGGCACAATCAATGCATTTTCCCATCAAGGAACTCACACAAATGCTCCAACTGGTACATCTGGTAAGTTTTAATAGTATACAATATTTTGGATAGGACATTCTTATCACATTATTGGTGTTAAAGAAACGTTAAACAGTTGCCTGAATGAAATATAATTGATTTGACCAGAAAACGATGAGTTTAATGCTACCTTTTAGCAGTGTTACAATTGTAACTCCTGCGGTTACAATAAAGACTCAAACACGCTTCAGTTGTAACATCGGACAGAGTCCGCTTTCAGTTATATTACTCAAGACCTGTTTTATCAATTGAAAGTGGTTTATGATAGCAGACATGTTGGTGCTTTGCCTGAAAATATTACATATGTAGGTAAAACAATCTCTTAGTAATAGAGTGAAAAGTGAAAACCGTTACAATTGTGGTGGCTCTCCCCTACGTACATGACTTTGAAGTGATATCGGATGGACGTTGACCTGCTTGAGCTGTGAAGTTTGTTTACGAATTAATTCCTCTAGCCTACACTGTCGATCGCGATGTGATTTACAAGATTCGGACTGGGACATTATTCATACTTGACAGCTGACAATGAAATACTTATCAGCTCAAACGAGCTTTTCGTTGTAAGTTATCTTTCTGTTTCTATTTCTTTCTTTAGTGTACGTAAACATGTTTGAAACTTTGAGGTAAACAATGAACACGGACATGCATGCCTTGTAGACGCAAGACACTGGCATATTTTCTTCACTCTCTATCTTTACTCTATCTTGTCTCAACAATTTCCTCCACCTGTTTTTCTTTCCTGTCCATGGTTTATTTCAACTGTCAATCACGAATGAAGTGGCCTTTGGAGACTGCTTTTCATCTGGACTTTATTCTCGGGGCAGTGGGCTAGTAGAGGTCAGGATAAAAAATACCATCTTTTTGTTCATTTAAGCAGGGCCGGCGTTTGCCTTGAAAATTCAGAGGCAAAGATCCATCCCTTTATTGACAACAATTAGTCCTGGCTAGCTCTTAATGGTCTTCCTTTATTAAAATGTTTTCCAATTTAAGAATAATCAAGTGACAATTGAAGACACAGCTTCTGTCCCCCATGCAAACTAACAGCGACAAAATAATGGGCTACAGTACATTCAGTGCAGAAGAATAATTTAATTATAAATAAGTCTATACACTGGCACTCAGCAATGTTAATTTTTTTTCCAGCGAGAATGGCATTTCAGAACTGTTTTGTGAATGAAGGTAATTTCGGCGACAAGTACGTACACCTGTTTTTGCAGCACGGTCACGCAACTTGCTGTAAAAAATAGACAACTGTCCGACTGGAAAAAGTAAACGGACGAAACCACGTACTTGTCATCAGAATTACCTTCATTCGCTGAAGAGTTATGAAATGCTGCTCTCGCTGGAAAAAAGTTATCGTCGCTGAGTGCCAGTGCATAGACCTAATTATAATTAAATTATTTTTCTGTACTGAATATGGCCCATAATTTTGTCGCTGTTAGATCGCATGGGGGAGAGAAGCCGTGTCTTCAATTACCACTTGATTATTCTTAAATTGGAAAACGTGTTAATAAAGGAAAGCCATCTAGAACTAGCCAGGACTAATTGTTGTCAATAAAGGGATGGATATTTGACCCGATTTTTCAGGTCTAGGACCGCCCCCGCGTTTAAGTGATTTTCGGGTACCTGGGTACCCGCCCGAAAAATCGTCGGGTTCCTGTTTTGAAAAAATTCCCGAAATTCCCAGTGGTTCATAATAATTATCAGTATTGATTTCTTTCATTGTAAAAATATTATGTATGATAAAATCATCAGCATGATCTCTGTATTCAACCTCTGAGCTACCTTCATCTAAGGTTTCTCACAGTTTCATGCGAGACGCTATCCTTCGGTAAGATGGCAGACGCAAATCTCGCCAAAACTAGCCTCGTGTCCACTCTAGTGTTTTCTTTAGCTATATGTTTGTAATGTAGGATAACTTGAGAACACGCATCTTTTTCATGAGCCCAGAAATACTCACATGCACATAAAGAGAATATTAAAAGTTATTCTCTTTATTCTTCTTTCTCACTTAAAAATTCATTAACTAATTCAAAGAAGAACCCCCTTCTTTCTTTCACCCCCAGCTCACTTTGTCTTGGCCCATTAAACATCTGGCCCTCTGCAATTTGATCCCCTGAGCCCCTCAACGTTGGGTATCCCCCACACTAGGCTCCTGAACACCGTGCACCCTCACGCAGAGCCTCTCAACATTGGCCACCCCCTCACTGGGCCCCTCAATTTTGAGCCCATTCTGGTGCAGTTATCAGTCCCTCAGGGTCACTCTTTTCTGTGGGTCCCCAGAATCCCCTCAGTATGGGATCTCATCCAACTTCACCCATCCTGCTGCCTGCATAGCATGGCCATCACAGCAAATGTTCTGGCTGCCTGAAGATGAGCAGATCTTTGTAAAGGATGCTGAAGATGACCATGCATCCTGTATGCCTAAAAGTATGACAAAACTTAATCGAAAATATATTTGGCCACTAACTTCTCCCCCTCTTTCTTTTCAGACTCACTTTTTGGCTCCACTTGGCACAGTTTTTCATCAAAAGTCTATAATTATTTTAAGCCATTAATTTCATATTGTCTTCCCTTTTTTAGCTTACCGGCCCTATGGGCCAATAAGCTATTGTCGTGGTGTGGCGTCCGTCATCCGTTCTCCGGAACATTTTTTATCTTTTTTTCAGCCTGATGAATTTTTGTGTAAATTTGCCATAACATACTACTAGGCCATATCTCCAGACGTTTTTTCGGTTTTTCGATTGAATCATTTTTTTCCGTTTTGTCCTTGAAATTTTGGCCCCAATATTAAAGATAGGACTGAGAAATTTTAAAAAATTATTTCTCAAAAACTGATAAATTTTTTCTAAATCAGGCAATCAACTTACCTTGGTACCATCAATGTACAGTGCGAGTGCCATTTTGATTGAATCGACAAAAGTGGGTCTAGTGGGGGCGCTGTACTTTATGAAAAAGCAATATGGCCTGTGGAGGCCGAATGGTTGCAGATAGAGATGAAGTTTGTATTATCGACATATAGGAAGTCATATATGACCTATACATTGGCTATGTTAAAGTTGAACTCAGATGACTTTGAAAGGTCAAACTTGAGGTCAAGGAAAATGCAATCAATATTAAAAGATAGGACTTGAAATTTCAAAAAATTATTTCTCAAAAAGCGTGTGATAAATTTTTTTCTAAATCAGGCAATCAACTTCCCTTGGTACCGTCAATGTACAGTGCAAGTGCCACTTTGATTGAATTGATGGAAGTGGGTCTAGTGGGGGCACTGTACTTTATGAATAAGCAAGATGGGCTGTGGAGGCCAAATAGTTGCAGATAGAGATTAAGTTTGTATTATTGACATATAGGAAGTCATATATGACCTATACATTGGCTATGTTGAAGTTGACCTCAGATGACTTTGAAAGGTCAAACTTGAGGTCAAAGCAAAATGTTCCAATTTTCAAAGGCTTCTAGGCTTGAAAAAATTAAAGATTGGGAACATATGTGTATTAAACACTTATAAGGGCATATATGAAATTTATTTTGGTGGCCTTGAACTTGACCTTGGGTGACCTTTGAAGGTCAAACTTCACATAGCAAAATTATAATGACTTCTATCACCAAAACTATTATAGATAGAGCTTTGTATTGTGGGCGTGTAGGAAGTCATGTATGAAGTTTGATTTGGTGACCTTGAACTTGACCTTCAGTGACCTTCAACGGCCAAACTTTATAGTGAAATTTCAATGACTTATATTATCAAAATTGTTACAGATAGAGTGTAGGTTTGTATTGGAGACATATAGGAAGTCAAATATGAACTTTCATTTGGTGACCTTCATATTGACCTTTGAATATCAGACTTGACCGAGTGAAAATTCTATGACTTCTATCACTAAAAAGGTCACCAATAGAGCCTAAGCTTGTATCACAGACTTAAAGGAAGTCACACATGAACTTTCATTTGGTGACATTCAACTTGACTTGGTGACCTTTGAAGGTCAAACTTGACATAATACAATTACAATGACTTGTATTTCCAAAATGGTCACAGATGGAGCCTAGGTTTGTATTAGAGATGTATAGGAAGTCATATATGAGCTTTCATTTGGTGACCTTCATATTGACCTTCGAAGGTCAAGTGTGACCTAGGGAAGATTCAGTGACTTATATCACTAAAATGGTCACAGATGGAGCCTAGGTTTGTGTTACTGACATCTAGGAAGTCACATGTGAACTTTCATTTGGTGACATTCAACATGACTGTCAGTGACCTTAGAGGTTCAAACTCAACAGTGAAATTTCAATGACTTCTATCACCAAAATGGTCACAGATTGAGCCAAGGTTTGTGTAGAGACATTTAGAAAGTCATATATGAAGTCCATTTACTGACCTATACTTTACCTTCTGTGACCTTTAAAGTTCACAATTGACATATTGAATTTTCAATGACTTGTATCACCAAAACTGATTCAGAACTTAGGATTATATAGGTCTTATAAATGTTGTGAACTTTTATTTGGTGACCTTGGCATTGAATTTTAATGATTCAAATGTCAAACTTCACATGAAATTGTCATAACTTGTATTATCACTATAAGATTACTTGCCGGTAAGCTACAGGACCCTTGGTCCTATTTTTAAATATTGTTTATATTGTTTATTTTTAAAATCCATTACATTTGAATAGATAGAATGATTTCTGCCATTTGCACAGTCACAACTGGGTAAACAACATCCTCTCCCATCCAATGCATTAAAAATACATAGGCTAATACATTATAGTTAATAGCAGGAACACGTCCTCCCCATTTCTTGGTACAGAAAGTTGCCAACTCAAACGATTTACTCAACAATCAGTCTTGAACTGTGAGCCCTCTATATGCAATATGCTTGACCACCTTCTGCTCTTCTGGTCGCTCTATAAAAACAAGCTGGAGGGAAATAATTTGAACTAGTAGGAAAGCATAATTTAACGTAACCTAACATTACTCAGCTTGTGCACAAGATGGCCAATGGTGGTACAATTCGATAGTTGCAACCATATTCTTGAACTGAGAAATACTTTTTAAAATACATTTCCAACTACATTTTCAAGGCACAGTCTTGACATTAGATATGTTTATACAGCAAGATTATTGAAAATTTTCAGCTTACTCATTTTACCCTCCATGGACTGCATTCTCCTCTGATGATGACTTAGTCTTCAGGAGCTGAGCTTCTAACTAATGATTAAGGGCTGTAGTTTTAACTACACAACTTAACAACAGTGTTTGTGAACATTCATTCAAACTATGGTTTTGGTAAACACTTGTGTCGCAACTGCATAGTTCATAGCTCTGGGCTCTGCAGCTGGAAGAATTCTGAGAATCTGTCATACAGGACCGTTCACTTCCCACCCTGCGTGTTGCTTTGTCCATTGGGAGGGAGTCAATGCTTTGCTGAGTTCCTCTATGGTGGGAACTTTGTTCATCTCCACCATGATGGGTAGGTCTTTTATGTCACTGAGGGCAGCATTAGAGACTGATGTTTCATGGTAGCACAATTCAGAATAGTGCTCCACCCATCCACTCTGTTTCTTGCAGTCAGCTAACTTCTGCTAGGGCCTTCTTGATACCTTTGTACATGCTGTGAATGTTGCCCAACTCCGCACTATGCTGGATTCTTTCACACATTTGCCGCTAGTAATCATTGGTGCACTGTTTGGTGATGCTTTGTGTGGTGCTGTATGTACTTCGGAGTGCTGCGAATATTTGCTCATTTTGGCATCTCTTATGAGCTGAAAAGGCCTCACATTTTGACTTCAACTGTTGGTTCCATCCTTTTAAGGTATGTGATGAACCAGTCCTGGCTGGGTATTTTCCTTCTTGCCAAATGTATACATGCAAGTAAGTAAGTTTGTCCCAAGCCAAGTAGCTCATTAGGCTGGTGCTCCACCCCGGTTTCAGTAGCATGAAACGACTACGAGTATTTTTACTCCCCCTGGAAGGGATGCTACTGCATCACAGGTTACCCCTCAGCTCTTAGTCAGGTTTCCCTGACAATTTGCCAGTACCCAATTATATACCTGGGTGGAGTGAAGCACTGTAGGAATTTAGTGTTCTGCACAAGAACACACTGCGAAAGCTGTGACAAGGACTCAAACTCATGACCTTTCCATCCCCAGTCAAGCACACTTAACCACTGCGCTACTGCGTCTCTGATGACATAGCTGTGCTGTAAATGATGTCTTTGGCTTTCCACTTTACTGTGGCCTCATGCTTTGGCTGTTTGGTCCAGAGTAGACATTTGCTCTTCTTCAATGGAAAAAAACATCTGGTGATTGTTGTTGCGGGAACATCCTCTTGGCTGAGAGTCACGTAGCATGCGTGGTTGCAGACACACTTTGCAATTCACAAGATTGTGGTCAGGGTCACAGTCTGCGCTGTGTTGGCTTCTGATGATGAGGACACTGCTGAGAGCTGAGTGCCTGGTGATGATCAGATTGAGTTGGCATCAGTAGTGAGACCTAGGATGCTTTCATAACATCTTATGGTGGTCTACCCTCAAAAAAGTAATGCAGAGGTTGTTGTCGGACCACAGCTCCAGTAGTCCCTGACCATTTTCACTGATCTTCCCAGTACTGTGGTGTCCAAGGAAAGTTGACCATGATTCACGCCTACTCGGCTTTAAAGACATTGAGGAGGAAAAGGGGCTTATCCTTTGATTAGCTTGTCAAGCTGGCCATACAACTGGTGCTTTGTTTCTTCTGATTTTGTCGGGGATAACAGCATCCATGCTTTCTGTTTTCCCACTGAAGCAGTTCTGGTTCTTAAACCAGTTCCATTCAAAAAAATTTTAACCTTGGTTTGCTCTACCAAACTGGTTCGCGTTCCTATCAGTTTTGAACAGAACCAATGCATCATCCATGGAGGGCACAGCAGAAATGAAAGTCTATCCTTTCTACAGTGATCATGCCGACTGATGTTGTCACAGTTCACAACAAAAACTTACTATTTTTAGGTTCTCATGCTGAACTATATTTTGGGGATTCAAACCTTTTTTGATGGAAATGCTTTGAGTGGTTCAAAATTAAGTTCGCAAATGAGAACCAAGCAGGTTTCCTGCTGATGTAAAAGGCCTAACTGCAGATACTGACAGAACCTGCAGCTGTGCTGAGACAGATGGAGAGAAGGTACTCGATGCTCCATGAGTGAGGCTCTACTCTAGCCAGAAGGTTATTCTTGATAGCGAAGCCAACTCCAAGATGGCTAGGCTCCTCGGGTTTTCCACCCTTCCAGAATAAGGTGTTGTTCTCTCTGAGGGAGCCACTGGAGGCAAGCCTCGTTTCTTGGAGGGCAGCTATGCTGGCATTGAGTCTGAACAGCTCTTTGTTGATGATGGCTGTCCTCTTGGTATTGTCCGACTCTTAAAGGTCATTAGGAATACCTGTACACATGGTATGCATGTTTTGGCGAGCTTGTTGAAGGACTGGATTTTTCTCTGTTTTCTTCTTTTATTTGTCTGGTGTAGAGTTTCCATTTGCTTGTCGTGCCTTTGCAGTATACTGAGCTTCAGGCAACCACCAAACCAAGCAGACGTTGTTGAGCCATAACCCAACTGACCGGAGGCTGCATAGCATGAGGCAGGCAGTATTATGCCAGCAGGATGTGATAATACCTTCCACTATCAAAGCTGACTTGTGGTGCCTGGTTTCCAATGCCAGTTATTAATTGCCAACTTCCATCTTGTTTCCTCGTTCAAAAGGGAGGTTGGAGTGGCCACTCTGGAACGCAAACCGGAGCATGAAGTGTGGAGATCCAAAGTTGCCCAGTCGTAAGAATCCCCCTCTCAGCTTTACTGATGGTATCCAAAGGATTGCAGACCATCATGTTTGGCACCAGCTTGGCTGCCAGAGCTGCCAAATCAGTATTTACAAGACACCAGTCCACCATGGGACTACACTGCTGATTTATGAGGTGTACTCCCGCTCTGCATTAACTGCTGATTTGGATGAAGACCTCCTCCTCCCTGCCTGTTGGTCGCCTACTGAAGCTCATCTGTCCAGTGTTGCTGTGTAAACAGCAGCCCCTCATGTGGTTTAGTCTGCCAGCTGATGCAATCTATTGGAGTCTGGCACTTGGAGCCAGCACGTGAGAGATTTAGGAAATGAAATAGAACCAGCAATGCCCTGCTATGTGACAACAAAGGTCATTTCTCCCTAAAGCCTTGTATACCCCCCAAAAAAGCAATGTTATTTTCTATCAAATCACATATTTAAGAATTGCTAGATGTGGTTAAATTGGGGATAATCCTGTGTTTACTAATGGGGCTGGTCAAGGGGAAGTAACGGACAGACACTGTTATTTAACAATTTACTTAATTTATGGTATGCAGCATGATGAATCTTTTTGTTTCAAATCAGTAAGTTGGCCTTGCTTAATAATTTCCTTAATCTGCTATAGTGTACGATATACATAATGTCCAAAATAAACTTGGTAACGGACGGACAAATGTTCACTTCCCCTTGACCAGGCCCTAATGTATTTTCAGTTAAAACATCTGATGACAATGTTCCAGGTGACAACTAACCAAAAAATTGTTAGTCCCCAGTGGAAATGTCGTGAAGGACTGATCAGGAATGCTTCCGTTGTGTTGTATGTGGTATTAATTTCAGCCACTCCAGCCTCTTAGAAACAATGTTTTGTCCTCCCGTTTCTATTTGTAATTTATCATTTTTACATTAATATTGTGTGAAATATCACTTCAAAAGAAGTTGGCACACTTGCAAAGTTGCTACTACTCTTGGATATTGTTGTTGACTGATGGCTAGATGTCTTCAAAGTTTGGATCTCTGTGCCTGTGTGTGACATATTCCAGCATCTGTACTGTATTAATTTAATGGCACAATGGAGCCTTGTTTAAAATATTTCATCTTCAAGCAGACATGGGCAGCGAGGATACTGTTATGTGCCTCTGCTTGTCTGCAGTTGAGAAAACGCAGAATGTATACGCAGGAATTTAGCCTTGAGTCTGTATGTTTGTGTGTGTGCGTGTGTATATGAGTAGGGCAATTGATTTTACTTCTTTAAAATCACGTGTGTGATTGTGCTACTACACTTAAACCCAACATATGCAGCTGAGCCCTTAGGGAATGCAAGATGCTCAAGCATATTTCCATATTTTGATTGTATGACAGAAATTTAGGGAGAACTGTAGACCTGCAGCTTCCTTGTCTTGGCCAGTGACAAAGTAGCCCAAAATCAGCAGTTTACAATGACCAAATGTTTCTGGTCAGAGCCAGTGTCAAATAGTCAGTAATGTTATAGTGAGGTAGTGGGGTTTAAGCTGTGAAGGGAGTTGTGAACAGTGAAGCTGGTTTAGTTACCATATGCTTGAAAGCAAAGATGGTCTCTCAGCAAGTCATTCACATTGTAGATTGAAAGCTGCACTTGGACATTAATTTTATTGTTCTTTACGGTGCCTTCCACTAATATTAGCACCCTTGGTAACTAGGAATGATATAACTTTCAAAAGAATGTTTTTGTTTTCATTTTATTTTGGCTTTTGGATTGGAAACAGAGAGGAAATGGTCCAAAATTGCTGTTCTGGTGTTTTATTGTGAATGGATGCCGAGTGATTTTATTGTACAGTTCAATAGATTTAAGTTTGCAAAGGCGTGCGGTCCCGCAATGATATGCTGAAGTTTTCTCATTTTGTGTTGATTAATTAGTTTATTTTTGCTGTTGATATTAATGAAGAAATAAACATTTAAGCCACAGTCCTCCTTTGCGTAAGGCAGCCAATGAGGAATGTTCATCTGTTTATTATGTTTATTTGACAATGATGATAATCATGTTAGATGTTATTTTTAAGTCTTTCATTGTGTTGCTGTGATAAAGTTTTATTTGCACAATTTGTATGTATTTTATTTTTTATTTTTGCGGCAAGACTGGTCTTTAACCTGGTGAACATGTGAATAATGGCAGTAAAAAAAAAGAACTAAAAAATGAAAGAAAAAAATTAATCATCATCATGAAACAAATATACTCAGTGCCATTAAAAATGCACTGGTGGAGCTGCCGGATAGCTCACTCGGTTAAGGCACTGCGTTGTAGCGCAGAAGTGACTATCACGTCGCGGGTTCGAGCCCCGGTCGTACCAACCGGCAGTGGTCGGCAGCTTTTTCAGAGTAGCGCACAATTGGCCATCTCGCTACAGGGTTTCAAATTGGGAAGGACTGCGGGAAAGGGAAATAAATAAATAGCTTTGTTCGTTGCTCAAAAGCGCCTCCTGTTGGCCAGGCGGGCGCTTTCGTCAGGAAGATTCTAAGTCTGTTCATGTCCGGGTATCCTCCGCCCTCGTTCTGAGCTTGCGAAGATTCAACCAATGAGTGTATAAGAAGCAGTGGCTGACAGGCACGTGCTTCGGAGGAGAGCCATGAACTGTCTTCACTCTCCTGAGTTGGCAGCAAGGGGTCACATACGAGCAAGCTTTGTACATAGTTCACCAATTGGGCATTCCAGATTCGGGTGGGATTGGAGATGCCAAATTTATTAAAAAAAAATAAATAAAAAAATAAAAAAAAAAAAAAATGCACCGGTGAAGTGTGTACTGTATTGGTCGCAAATTGAAGAATCAATCAGTTTTTATTGCTTTTCCAGTGAGATACGAGTGGAAATAAAGAAAAGTGCATGGTATTGTAATCCCGACGCGTGCCTCGTGGACGCACCAAGCGCTTCTGTATGAACAAATTTTGAGTTGTTTGTGATGTGTACAGTGACGCTTGTCTTGTTCTTTCGGATGTGGTAAATAGCCTACATAAAGCCAACTAAAAAAATGAAAAATGCTACTGCATCAAGAAAATGGAACGGCTTGTGGCACAGGAGAGACAAAAATAGCCATTGGCATGTTACGGGCAAGTCTCAGTCGCCGAGAGGCAGGGTGTCCCCAACACTGTCACTGGTCAGTAATCAGTTGGTTGTTTGTCCGAGAATGGAAAACAGACACTGTCGCTAACCAACCCCGCTTAGGGCAGCCATAAGTGACTACGGTAGCTCAAGAGTGCGACATTTGGTTACAGTCTGTGCATGACAGATTCCGGACAGCAAACCAAACTGGCCGTGAGACGAGAGGTCTGAGACGTCCGAGAGTGAGCGCTAGTACCGTTCAACGCCGTCTATGTGAGCAACACATGCATGCGCACATCCCCTACAGAAAACCCATTTTATGTCTTGTGCGTGTGCCTATTGTCGACAATCCAGGTACCACTAAATCTGTCATACTGTGAAATCAACTTTGGCTGCAAACAATATGATGGATACTGTACTACTCAGCAGTAGGTTCTGAAGTCGTAGCCATGAAGTTTGCCCACACAAAGTCATAAAATGGATGCTTCGTTTTGTTAAAAAACGATCTGTTGTTTATTTATACTCATCGTAGTTCTATCATAATTTTTTTCGACAGCTGTTATTTTTTGTTTCAACATTTTATGCTTTTGATGAAAAATGTCTGCATGTAATTTCAGGCATTTTTGTAAATTATTCTGGATCATTGTTTTTTTTTTTTCCATCTGTACACATGTAGAATAATGGCATGTTTAAATGCAACCTCGACTATGATCGCTCGTATGGTGCGTGTGTATGTAGCTAGTATATTTATTATCTACCATAGCGTGCGCTCATCTACTAATATAGGCCATTTGCTATCTGAGTTAGCCGAAGTTTAACTTTAACAATTATGGCTTGGCTAAGCACTGCCAGAAAGAAGAAGAGTGAATCAGTGCCACTGAAAACTTTCAAAAAGTTTAAAATTGGACTTCGAATTTACATCACACCATTATTTTTTAAAATCATTTAATAACTCTAAGACTTTTTACTGAGGTAATTAATTGTTAAAAGCCATTTCAAAACTGATGGAAAATAATTATTATTTTCTACGCAAAATATGGGTAACGTGTTGGTTAATATACGTTTTGTTATTCTTTCATAGGTATCACAAAAAATAGGTTCCCATGACTTCATTCACTGTACCCCCAAATTGGTTACGTTGAGTTTTACCGTGATCAAAAAGCACGAAACCCAGAAAAAGGTTACCATGAAATCTGAAATGCTGCGGCTTGGAAGTGTTTGAACTCTTGTCTCATTAGGGTTATTAGAATATTGTTAAGAAAGACTTTTATATTTTGGTTCGACTGAAAAAAAGACTGGCATATTTTTTTGTGGTGGGCTCACGTCCAGATTGAATGCAGTGTTTTGGTAGACTTTCAATACATTCACGCAGCTGTCTTAACAATATACTTTTAAACGGAGCGTAGGTTGGGGACTTCGAGTCGGCAACTTGATCCATGCCCACATTCCCATTGACACACCAATGCCTGTTAGAAACTGGTCCACCCTCTGGTCAGTGGACTACATAAGTTGCTCTCCTGCATTGCCTCTGCAGCGAACATGTCTTTGCCTGCTGCTTGACTGGATCACTTGTACCCTGTTGCTAGTTATCATCCCCCCGCCACCCCAGCATCCACCTGTGGGCTCTGAATTTGCCCGGAAGGAGATTCCCTGACACTCCCTTCTCTCTTCTCCTTAAGTTGAGTAGGCCATCAGGTGTGTCAGGGACAGAGCATGTCATTGTATCAATGTGTTCATACAGCAATTAAAGACTTAGAAATGAGCTGGCTGTCAACTCATGTGCTGTGAAAAGTATTTTCCCCTTTCTCAATTTCTTCTTTTTTTGTTTTTTGTTTTGTCATAATTATTTCAGATCATCCAACTAATTTCATAATCAGAAAAAGACAATATGAGTAAACACAAAATACGGCATTGAAATGGTCATTTTATTCATTGAGGGTGTAGATTCATCCAAAGCCTACATCATCCATGGGAAAAAAGAAGTAATTGCCTTGAGCAATCAAAGGTTTGCGATGACTCGCAACGAGTCTTTTACATTGTTGTGGAGGAGTTTGGGTCCACTCTTTGCTGAATTGGTTTAATTCAGCCACATTAGAGAGTTTTTTGAGCATGAAGTGCCTGTTTAACATCTTGCCACAGCATCTCAATCAGCCTGCAGTCAGGAATTTTACTTAGCCACTCAAAAACCTTCATTATGTTGCATTTGAGCCATTCAGTGGTGGACTTGCTTGTGTGCTTCAGATCATTGTCCTGCTTTGTAACCCGAACGCACTTGTGCTTTCAGTGGCAAACTGGTAGCCAGACATTCAACCTTTGGATTTTCTGGTACAGAACAAAATTTATGGTTCCATCAACTATGGCAAGTTGCCCATGTTCCCGAAGTAGCAAAGCACCCGCAGACCATCACATAACCATCACTGTGTTTGACTGCTGGAATGGTGTTCTAATTGTGGAATTCTGAGCTTTCTTTACACCAGATTTCTTCCAAAAACTTCCATTTTTGATTCATTGGTCCGCAGAATATTGTTCTAAAGGTCTTGGTGGCCATTAAGACTTTTTTTTTTTTTGACAAATATGAGATGTTCAGCAGTGGTTTCTGCCTTGCAACTCTTCCATGGATGCAATTTTTGCCCAGTCTCTTTCTTAATGTGGCATCATGATTACTGACCTTAACTGAGTCAAGTGAGGCCTGTAGTTCTTGACTTTAGATGTTGGTCAAGGTTCATATGTGACCTTCTGGATGAGAGGTTAATGCGCATTTGAGGAAATTTTGGTTGGAAGCCACTCCTGGAAAGGTTCACCTCCGTTCCAAGTTTTTCCATGTGTATATGTTACAGTCTGATTGTGGAGCCAGACATTTTGTGAAATGACTTAAAGTGTTTAGTCTTTTTGTGAAATGACTGAAGTTTGGTGCTGGCCATTTCATGAATTGACTGAAATTTTAGTCATTTTATGAAATGACTGGTTTCACAATCTGACTGTAACATATATAATGGCTCTTGCCATGTTTTGCTAGTGGCCCAGTGCCTAAGAAATGGATTTGTAACCCTCACTAAACTGATGGATGTCAACAACTTTTTTTCTCATCTGTTCTTGAATTTCTTCAGATTGCATCATCATATGCTGCTTTTTGCCTACTTCACAGTGACAGACAGGTTCTATATAAGTGATGTTTAGATTGACCTGGGGTGGCAGCAAACATGCCTGGGTGTGAATAGTGAAATTTAACCCAGTTATTAATTTGTTTTTGCTCTTTTCGCTGACATAGACGCTAGCATCTATGGAACTGCTGAACTGATGCACTCGGTTGCAGTATCCTGCTTATACTGGATTGATGCAAAGTATATTTTAAATGTTCACGAGGAAGTGGTGCCCTTAAACTATTCAGAATGAGGACATTATAAGCAGGGGACCCTTAACCTAATGTTAGGCCCTGGGGCTGAGAGGTTTTATAGGCCCCATCCATCCGATTCTGTCCAACTTATAGCCCCCCCCGTCCGATCCACAGAGTCTCATTATTAAACAAACATGTATAGGTAATCTACGTCACAAAATGCATAAGTTTCTTTCGGGACATACAACAGTGATTTTTCCCTCTTTGAGCCAGAAAACACAATCGTAGTAGCCTGGTTTTCATGCAGACTTTTTTTCATTTTGATTGAAATCATTCTGATTGAAGATTTCAGGTCAACTGTTTACATGAGACGTGATCTATTCCGATCTGATGTTTATATGGGCCACCTTATTTAATCAGAACAGACGTCTTACAGCTGCGTGACATGAGCAGATTAATGAAAAAAAGTATTCGCTTTCGTTATTGCGCTGTTTATGATTATAGTAGGTGTTCTATCAATTTCTGCCACCTATCAAGATATGCTGCCTCGCGGTTCTCTGCATGCACAAACCCACGATCTTGGGCTCTATTTCTTCCCTCACATCTTTAATATCATAACATATCTTACATATCAAGGTTTTTTTTCAGTGCGCTTTTAGACCTATAGGCTAATAATTGCATGTACAAGCCGGCTTTTCCTGAAAATGCCGAAATCGGACGATAGTGGCATGCGGCATGTTATCTTTAAAAAAAAAAAAAAGAAAAAAATTATATACAACTCATTTTAGCATCTGCGTAAGTTATAATGAGCATACAAATAACAAAGTTGCCACTATAGGTTGATTTATATTGTAATATTAAGGCAAAAACAAAGCCTTTTGGATCACCCTGCATTAAGATAGCATTTTTTGACAAGGCTGCACAAATTGTCAGAACACCGGTCTTCAGAGTTTTCCAGCAGTTCTAATTTGTTTGACGTTGCGGTCTATCCCGGCTTCATTGACGTTGCGGTCTATCCCGGCTTCATTGAGTTTTTCGTGGACTTTTTTTGTTTTAAACCGTTCACTATTGTTTTTACTGCCATCTAAGCATGCAAAAATTTTCCATTCTTCGAGAGTTTTTATTAAAATCAACCACTCCGAGTCGACCAGTTCTGCATTCTGCGCTTGAAAGCCACCTTATTTGCAAGTGAAGAAACGTCACTCCGGCATTCACCTCAAGACAGAGCGTGCGCATACAGAACGCAGCCAGACAACTCTCCGTTTCACCGTTTACATGATACAATTTTACTTTTAATCGGTTTGGGAAAGGAATATTCTACCCCTCTGCAACCGAATGAAATTCGGTTTCGCCCTGTTTATTCTGAATGAGGTGTTTATATGGCGCATTTTTCATTCGGTTTGGGCTTCTAAACCGATTCTAATCGAAATATTAGGCTTTTACTAACATATCACTGAGCCTACTTGAGCATAAACACAAAAGGTACTTTTTATAACAACCACACACTGCAATTTATGGTGATGATGAAATTAAATTTTTATTTATTTAGCGGCAAATCAATTCAATTTTCTTCAAGTTATCCCAAGGAGCTTTACACAAACAGACCATTCTCATTCAATTTAAAGAGACAACAATAACCGTTTTTTAACCGTAAATTCCGTTTGTCATTCCGATTGAAAGAATCTTTCATACATGTAGACACTCATTCCTCTTGAAATTCATTCCGTTCTTTCTGCTTATGCTTGCTACCTTTCCTTTCCGGTATTCTACCTCTCTTCTGCTCCTTAACAGACGAATGATAATAATTAAAATGATGTGGTCATACTGCTGCTTCAAAAATAAAAGCAAAATCAGTCCAAAAAAGGCACTGGTAACGTCACTCATGTTGTCGCTATTAGGAACGAAGACAAGCCTTAAATTTTTTCTTCCGGTAGGCTAAACAGAAACACGTATACACGTATCTGACCCGCTCCCTGTTCAATCAGAAGCCTTCCCAGCACCAAACCTTACAGGAAAGCGATTTAATGCGTCTTCCATACAAACTCCCATTCGGAATGACTATTTCCCATGTAAACTCGCAGGAGATAAAATTCATTCCGAATGGTTTCATTCGGATGAATTCATTCCGAATGAAAAGTCGTCATGTAACCGTGGCAGTTGCTTTTTCAGCTCATCATTTCCCCAAAATGATAGGCCCCTGAACTCGATAGGCCCCTGGGCTTCAGCCCAGGTAAGCCCGTGCATTAAAGCGGCCATGATTATAAGTCCCACTACTGTTGCCCAGGAATTTTAGGAATAAAGCCCCTCAACCAAGCCTGATCTGCAAACAGCCTAACATATTTGCCAATAGCATCTATTCAGGAGTTGATAAAAATGATCTCTCACAAAAAAAAAAAAGAGGTTTCCGTCGTAGCAGCAAGCTAAAGCCACACCAGCCAAAAGGTTTGGCAAATTAGTCCTGATAAAATCGGCAAAAAATTCAACATGGTCTTTATTCCACAGTCATTCCATTGTCCATTATAGCCATTAGATAAAATAAACACTTATTACCCTGCCATTTATTTACGGATTAGTCCCTCGCAGGATGCAGTGGTCAGTTATTGCCTAAAACAAAAATACAGTCATTTTACTGCTTACTCACTTTGTACTGCATAAAACACAGCTGTAGTTCATGCCCATATGAGACCTTCCTGGTAATTATCTGTTCATTGACAATTGTTTTATCCAAGGCAGGACAGTATGAACTTTCCTCGGTTATTGAAAGAAATTGATTGGACCTCCAGAAAAAGTTCATAAACCCTTGCGTAACAGCATGTTAGGTTGCATCTTCTCAGCTTCTTGCATTTGGATTATGCAGGCACATTGAAAGACATGCTACCAGAGCAACCATATTCATGCTATTTTTACGAGATGAAAAAGCTGTGTACCCATTTTACAGACATGGACACAGGAAGTGAGTCTGAAGGGGACAGGATTGGAAGGTTTTCTGAGTTTAACAGTAATGATTGTCTGGAGGTGGAAGCCTGTGTTTTCTTGGGAGTCTTTCTCCTCGATGTGTAAGTGATATTATTTGAAAATTTTTACTCCGTCATTTGATGTTTCAGCTTCCACCGTTCGTATGATTATGATGCTGTTGTAGCTTAATCTGTCACAAAGGTTGTTATCTCTAACTGTTGGGCTTTGCTAATAGATACTGAATATAGTGATATATTGCTCCATGTAATGATCTGATTGAGAATTTATACCACATTCAACTAAATCAAGTATCTGTGTAGGGTATTTTAAATTGTGAACAGCTTGAGGACTTCAGTTTACCCACTGTTATGTCTAATGCACTGATCTCTATTCCAGCTAGAGTGGCATTATTGCCTGTTTTTTCCTAGAGGTGGATATCTTTTTTTGTCTGTAAAAAGAAATGTTACTTGGGTAGTAAGTTATACTTGCTCCTTATAGGGCATGGAAAGTATTTATACAAGTTTGCTGTTTGCTTGTGTGCTAGGTGAATACTAGCAGGTCAGGTTGGCATGACCAACAGATGAGTTGATTACTGAAGGACTGAGTTTGCAGGCAAGTCAAGCAGTTTCCTGGCTAGTGTAACCAAATCAATTTTCTTTCGCCTTATTATTTTATTTAACCTTTGTTTAACCAGGTTAGTCCCATTGAGATTAAAAACCTCTTTTTCAAGGGAGACCTGGCCAAGACAGGCAGCAGCAAAAAAAACAAAAAGTTACAAACGGTCGGGATGGGTGAATGAAGACACTCAGGCAGCGGAATGCACTTTACCCCGTTTTATTCTCTGGACTGGACAAAATGTACAAACAGAAACAGAAATCTTCTCGTTTTTGGACAGTTGGAAATTTAGAATATCACTCCCAGATGTAACACACTTTATGATCCCAGAAATATATTGATTTACCTCCGAGCCACTTTCTGATTATCATTGGAATGGGGTGACTATTTTTTCAAAACATTGTTTATATATAAATGTATAAGCTGCACTTATTTCCAGAAAGTTGGATTGGTATAGAGACTTTCATTTGCCATGTGCATGTTGATGAGGTTTGATTTTGCAGAAGGCTAGGCGCATCACTGGACCCAGGTACATTGCAGTCCTGGCCTGGTTTTATTTTCAGAACGTCGTCTTCTTTGTGTGCTGTAAAGGTTGAAATTAAAAAGAGGTTTTACTCATTCAGCACAAATGTACACCTACAGACACAGGGATAATGTGCATCAGTAAGGAGAGACCTGTGCTCTATGTAGGTCCCAACGTTCCACAGTGTGTCAAGGCTTGTGCCAACTCTGAGAGCTTTATTCAGCATGGTTACAAAAGCTCCTGAATCGCACCGTCGGCTGCTTTCCTCTATGAAAAAGCACGTCTTGTTCATTTCTTGTTTATTTTTTCCCCACCTTGAAAAGTTTAATATCCCCCATCCATCAACAGGGATTAACAAGGTAGCAGTGGTACACTGTACCTGTCTGATTTGCTGTCAGTCGCTATTTAAAGACATTGATGCTATTTATATCAGTCGTTCTCCTGTTACCTCATTCCCCCTGTCGGCTGGCACTTTTCTTGCTGATCTGTCCTGAAGCCTGAGAGCTATGATCAGCCCTGCCTCCTAGACTCCACTGTTTCTAATCAGTCCCCTGCCTGGGGCAACTCCTTCACCCATAAGCAGCCTTTGCTAAACCTCTCCAGCTCTCATCAGCCCATGCCCTGGACATTTCCATCTCCCATAAGCCCCCTCTCTCAAACTCCTAAATCTCCTGTCAGCCAACTCTCTTCTGGACAACTCCATCACCCATCTGCCCCCACTCTCAAACTGCTGTATCTCCCATCAGTCGTGTCTACTAATACTCTGCATGCCTTCATCATCCCCCTTGCCCTAATGCATCCATCTTCCATTAGGCACTGGCGATTAACTTTACCTTCTCCATCTCCCACATTATATGCTATTGGCCCAACTGTCATTTAGGGTGTTTGAAGTGTTCAGTGCGAGAGTGAACGGTGATTAAGTGAGTATTTCCCCTCTATCCCCATGCACTGCAAGCCTTCCCCCGGTCATGCATCTGCTGGGTGCGTCTGCGTGTGGCTGAATTTACGCAAGCATTCCCTTATGCCATCATCGATCAGGCACGGTGCCACTCGCCACACCTGTGCGGCTGGCACGTGTGGCATCTCTGGGGAACGCTGGAAAGAGAGGAGATATTTATATTAATCTCTCACCTGCAGCCTGCGGTGCCATTTCTCCTTTCTCTGTCTCCAGCTATGGCTTTCTCATTTTGCCATCCTCTTTTGCTTTGTGTGTACTTGTTCCAGTTTAAAATATTTAAATCTTCACCTGCCGTGCTGAATCTCTTAATCAGGTAATCAAAAATAATTTGCATTTGGATGACTATTGGCTGAAACCTCTGCACTGACCCCATCACATATTTTTAAATATTGCACCAGAAGTCCTGACTAATGCTTGGAATTAAGGTTTCGAAATGAAAATGTGAATTATATTTGCAGTTTTTCTTTTCAGCTCATCCACCTTGGCTTTGGCGCGTTGTCATAAAATTTATTCTTAATGTGAAAATTCCTTACCTCGGACAGGCATGGCGACAAAACCTTGACTTTTGGGTACTTACAAATCCTTCATCAACTAGATAAGTGTTTGCGGGACACTGCAGAAACAGAGCAGCCCCTCCATTCTGCCTGCCCTTTTAGTATTGATGCCTCAACAGGAATAATGTGTTGCTGTGACCTTGACTGGAATGACATTCAAAGTTGATAGATTTACTCTGCTATACATTAGCTATACATCGAGTTGCAGGTTTTTATCATAAATACTTTTAAAATTATAGTGTTAACAAGCCTTTTGAGGGGCGTGGTCAGATGTCACAACCTTGTTGTGACCTTGACCTTGCATGGAATTTACCCAAAAGTTAATAGAAGCTGAGCCCTGTTCTATAGTTGCTAGATACCAAGTTACAGCTTTCTCTCATAAATACTTTTCAAGCTATCGTGTTACCAAGCATTTTGAGGGGCATGGCCAGTTGTCATGACCTTGACCTTTGAAGTGACCAGTGATTATGTCAAAAAAATTTTCCAGGGCTATAATAATTGTGACTTAAGTAACAGAATTAAGCTGTGGATAGCAAGGAAGTTACAGGCAAAACAAAGTATGGCGGCGGCGGACGTGGCGGACAAACTTGCGCAAGTTCTGAAAGCAGCCCCATCTTGTCGAGGCTGCTAATTAAACATAACGTGCAAGGGACTTAAGATCCTTGGCCTGGCCATTATAGCACACAGAGTGGAATCATCATAACCCAAGGCATCACAACTTTCATTTTTTGATCTTGGATCCTGGCAAAAAATTTAGTAATATTATCTTATGAATGTATTCAAGGTCATAGTGTAAAAGTCAAAGGTCAAATGTGGAATACAACCAGAAAATGCACAGGTCCATCCAATATTCTTTATATGTGGCAATTTTTTCATTGCTGCCATTATTAATTTTTGATAAACAGCCTGCAGTAAATTTCCATGGTCAAGGTTAGAGCACCTTAGTCGAAGGTGAAATCCAGATAAAAGCAGGTCATTGCACAATTACAGCCCAAGGTCCTTACATGTGATTGGTGTAGTATGAGGTGTTAAATATTAATAGCTACTGACTACTGGCCTGCACAAACTGTGGGACAGACAGACAGACAGACACACACACACACACACACACACACAGACATACAGACATCATCATGATGACAATACCCTATTGGCCATAATGGCTGACAGGTAAAAATGGAAGGACTACATGGATTTCGTGGCTAATCCAACCGTTGCCCCGTGGGGCAGGTAAACATACTAGGAAAACTAATTCCAGGAAGTCTTGCTTGATGTTTTATGAATCAAACAACTATGGAAAAATGAAGGCACTCTGTCCTCGGATGGAAAAATGTTACATTTTATCTCCAAGCACGTTGGCGATAAAACAGACCAACGCATAAAGGTTCTGATCTGTATCAGACCCCGTTGAAGACCCAGAGACAATATGCATTTTTTCTGTTTACCACGAGTGCTGTCCATCAATTTTTTATTAGGCTAGTGTGTCTGCTTATTTGTCCCAGGTTAGGAATTTTCACGGTAAGAAGATATTTTATGAGACGTCATTGGCTTTATTATCATGTTAAATGTTGCACTTTTGCAACACTATTTCAATTGACTTGTATAAAGAAATATGTCCACTTACTTACTGCAGTCAAGCTATCCACTCCTTTGCAAAGCATCATCAAACTAACTGCTTGTCCAGTGAACATCTGCAGCTATACTCTTCTGTTGTACTCCAGTAAGCACAGTGTTGGAAGGGTCGGAAATTTAACCATACTTTCAGCATTTTACAGCTATATCGAGTCCATCTGTCATAGCTTCACCCCTAAACAGATGCTGGTGCCAAATCACATGCCATTCACTCATATGCTCATATATACGGGGAATTGAGAGTTTACAATCAACGTAAAATTTGTGTCTTTGGACTACAGGAGGAAAACAGAGTGTCTGGTGTAAACCCATGCAAACATGGGGAGAACATCCGAACTCTATAAATCATGCAAACACCCACTTCTTCAAACTAGCCTACTCTTGCAAGTGTGCATGTGTAACTGTGTAGCTGGCTGGTGGACAAGTCTGAAACTTGAATGGTGGTGATTTCATGCAGTGAAAAGCAACTTTATTTTTAGCAACTTTTCAAAGCACAACATTGAAATTTATGGCAGTGATATTAATGCTTATTTATGTCATACTTCATGTCATAGTAACGAACTGAGGCAAGATTGCTTTCCACAAAATTCAGTAGAAATATACAATGCAGGTAATTGGAAAGACAACATCATGTCTGGGAGAAGAGTCACTTCTAAAATGTATGTGTTTAAAAAAAAAAAAGGTTTCTAACAAATGCAACCTGGTTGTTTGTGCTCCTCTCTACATTACACAATACATGTCTAAATCTGGCGTGTTTCACCATGCTGTGCTTCAGAAGTAGTCATCAGCAGTTTAGATATTCCGAGTCTGAGCCACAGAAAACAAACACGCTTGGAGCAGGGCCATCTGCCCAGCTAATGGCTCTTCGTTTGTTATTTTTTTTGTTTTTTTTAGAGAGGCATCCATCAGTGGAACATTCTGTAGCTGTCAGTATCCCACCCCCTCCTCTTTTCTTGATCTCATTGGCCCAGTGACACGGCAGACTCCCCTGACCCATTCAGTGGACAGTGCGGTGATCACAGTGACTATAGCCTGGAAACATGGAGGGAATGGGATGGGCAGGGTTTTTCGGGAGCTGAGGATCTCTCAGGCTGGACGGGTTGGGAGGCCCAGACCAGAATGTTCATGGAATGGTGCTATATTTATCATCAGGGCAGTTTTGTTAGCTTCCTGTTGTTATAATTGGACTGGGTACATGTTGTATGTGCACCTAAGAAAGAACAGTGGTCAATCATAACTGATGAGTAATTCAGGAAGATTTGACGAGTGAGGTGTAACAGCAGATGGGTGTGCCTAAAGGTTTTATAAAGGTCCTTTGTCTGTCTGTACTGAAGATACCATTACTGTATATCCTAAATCATACAGTAGCAGGGGCGTGTTTAGGGCCTGGCTACTGGGCTATAGCCCGGGGTAGTTTTTCTTTAGCCCGGGGTCTTTTCTTACAGTTAAAAAATAAGATGAGTATGAACTTTGAGCTCTTGCAACCACTGAGTCTTTAGCCTATATTATACTAATTTATTCGCGGCGTGCGTTAGAAAGTTACCGTAGTTACAGAGACGCTTATATGTCTGTTTCGTTCTCATAAAAGCCTCCTTCTTCCACCCATATAAATACCCCTGGGTTAACCCATTCGTGAAATCTGTCATTATGTTGGTTGTCTACCCCGTTTAAGTGGTAAGAACTCTCTGTAGCGGGCACATGGCTTTGATCAGTGATGCGGATAAAGATCCACTTTGGAATAAAATGAGCGAGTATGCTGTAAAGCTTTAAAGAGAGAGATTCTTTTAAAGAGAACAAAAGACACACAATTGGCAAAATGAAGTCCCCAAATAGTTTTTCTGCCTCAGCATTACATGTCCTCTAATGCCACCTGCCTTTCAAACACATCACAGACTTGACATTTTTTCATTTCAATTTACAGTAAGGTATACAATTTGAGTGGTTCCAGGGAACAAATAAGGAAGATATGAGGCATTTACTGCTTGTAAACCATTAGTTAAGTGGAAATTCTTGATGAACTCTTAGTCACCTTTAAAAAGTAGCTACTGATTATTATTTGAGGAACAAAAAAGGAACTAACTGGCAGTACAACATTAGTTAACAGGCAGTTCTTGAGTAACTCCCAATCAAATTTTATAGATCAGCTAACTATTTATTCCTTATTTGTTCTTCGATTGACTAGTCATTTTATAAAAATCTGATTAGAGTTACTCAAGAACTACTCATTGTGGTTCACGGGCAGTTAGTTCCTCATTAGTTCCTCATTTTTTCCCTGGTAACTAGTCAAATTTTGAACACTTTTCTATGAAATGTTACAGATGATTCAGTGATGAGCTGAAGAAGTCACTGACAGTATTGTGGCTGAATTGAAAGAATCCAGCATGTTTGCTATAGTGGCTGATGAGGCCAGGGACAATAATTTAGAGCAACTGTTTGTTTTTGCCATGTCTCTCAAAAAAATGGTGATGTAAATTAACATTTTTTGGCTTTAAATGATTTGGGAGGGCTTTAGTACAGACACAATAGCAGGGTCATTAGAGCATACATTAAAAACACATGGAATCATCATGGCATTTTTCATTTAATGTTTACATGCAGTACTGTATCCAATATCACATGGTTTTTGCATTAGTCATTTCTATGAAATGTGAAATTTTAGGCCAATACACTTAATTTGATTTAATCCAGGGGTGAGACATCATTATACCATCGACAAATATATAAATTCCAATCTGCACCGAATCACGTCCTGTCTTTGGGGCTCAGCCCCTGGTGTTTCAAATGTCTATACATGTCCCTGTACAGTAGTAGGCTATGATGGGCAACAAAATGCAGATTTAGTGCTGAATTCCTCATTTTCCTCATGTTTACACCAATACTTTCATATTGGAAATTCACTAATTATTTTGCTAATTCCACCTGAATTGCTCAAAAAAATTAGGGGAACACTTAAAGTACATATCAGATCTTGATTAACGTCTTATCTTTACTGATATACATTGTATAATTTGTGAGGAACAAATTGATATAAAAATGGTCAATGGAAACCAAAATCATGAACCCACTGAGGGCTGGATTCAAAATCACCCCAAAAATGAAAGTAAAAAAAATTGAAATTACAAGCTTATGCTACTTGCGTAAATTATTTCACAGTGACTCATAATATGACTCAGCAGTGTGTTTGGCCCCCCGTGTGCCTCTGTGCACTCCCAACAACATCTGGGAATGTTCCTGATGACTCGGCGGATGGTGTCTTGGGGGATCTCCTCCCAGACCTGGATCAGGGCATCAGAGAGCTCCTGCACAGTTTGTGTCGGGACTTTGTAGTGTCGGATTAACTGACACATAACGTCCCATAGGTGCTCAGTTGGTTTTAGGTCAGGGGAATTAGAGGGTCAGTCAATGACATCATTGCCTTCGTCATCCAGCAACTGCCTACACACTCTGGCCACATGAGGCCAGGCATTGTCCTGCACCTGGAGGAACCCAGGACCCACCGCACCAATATAAGGTCTGACAATCGTTCTGAGGATTTCATCCCGGTACCAAACAGCAGTCAGGGCACCGTTGACTATGACATGGAGGTCTGTGCGACCCTCCAAGGATATGCCTCCCCAGACCAGCTCTGACCCATCACCAAATCAGTCATGTTTGGTGATGTTACAGGCAGCATAATGTTCACCAACGGCATCTCCAGACTCTTTCACGCCTGTCACATGTGCTCAGTGTGAACGTGCTCCCATCTGTGAAGAGAACGGGGCACCGAAGGCAGACCTGCCAATACTGGTGTGCTCTGGTGAATGCCAGTCGAGCTGCACGATGCAGGGCTGTGAGCACAGGTCTCAGGAGAGGATGTCAGGCCCTCTTACCACCCTCATGGAGTCTGTTTCTGACATTATGGTCAGAAACATGTATACCAGTAGCCTGCTGGAGGTCATTCTGTCAGCCTCTGGCAGTGCTCCTCCTATTCCCTCTCACATAAAAGAGCAGATACTGGTCCTACTGCTGGGTTGATGCCCTTCAACGGCCCTGTCCAGCTCTTCTTGCATAACAGCCAGTCTCCTGGTATGTCTTCCATGCCCTTGAGTCTGTGCTGAGAGACACAGAAAACCTTCTTGCAAGTGCATGTATGGATGTGCCGTCCTGGAGGAGCTGGACTACCTGTGCAACCTGATTTGGTTGCAGGTCCCGCCTCAGGCTACCAGTTGTGACAAGGACACTATCAGAGCAGAAAACTAGAGAATAATCTGTCAGGAAGGATGAGGAGAGAGTAATTTCTGTGGCCTCTGCATGTACAACTATTCCCTTTTTGAGGGTTGTATTGCTTTTGCCTCTCCATTGCACCTGTTGTTAATTTCATTTGCACCAAAACAGGTGAAATTGATTCACAATCATTTGTGCTTCCTAAATGGACAAATTTATATCCATGAAGTTTAGCTGACTCGCTGTTATACTATGATGATGAAGTGTTCCCTTAATTTTTATGAGCAGTATATTTTGATCAACTTGAAGGTTTCATATTATCAAAGTGATGTTTTCTTGCCCTTAGAAGTGTGATTTATTCCTCCCTGTGCCTGACATCCAGCCAAATGTAGGAATTTATTGAGACATAAAAAAGTAATTTCCCTGGTAAGAGCAAAGTTTATGACAAAGGTGTTAGTTTGATATCATGTGTAGAGTAGCACTTTTGCAACACTCAGGAATCAAGTGTGGAGGCGGAGTACAATACAATTAGTAGTTTTATTGACAGCTATACGGTAAATTTGGAGATGGAACCCCAGAGGAAGAGGGGATTGAACCCCAGATAAGAATATCTGAGTTCAGTACAGATGTTATAGGCAAAGCTGAGCTGTCAATCGACTGGTGACTTCCAGGATAGCAGCCAGGTGGAGTTCACACTTCGCCAGCACTGAACTGTCCCACAGGAGGATGGAGTAGCTTTAGGGGAACTTGGTTCCAATGTTGATATCTGGTGAAGGATTGAGAGTTTGTTCCGAATAAACTGGACAGAGGAGCAGACCTGGAAGGGTTAACAGGAATCCTCAACCCTGATTCGGCTTGGTGGTTTGTTCCTATTAAACTGGACCCTGAATGGGCTTGGCAGTCCCAATTCTTGACCCTGAATGGGCTTGGAAGCTTGTTTGAGTCGACTAAGTAAAGAGGAAAGCTTCCGGGAATTGCTGTCATTAAAGTACACTTTACACTTAACAAAGACAATGAGTTTCTGTTTTGAGTACTGGCTGTTTCTTAGCACAAATTGCAAATTATGATCCAGCACCTTGCACCACAAAGCAGGGGATTTAAATACACGTCACTGGAACATTAGAAAGCAACTATTAAATGTGATACAGCCGCAGAAGGGATTAGACATGAGACAAAAACCAGTCAAAGGAGACATATTTCTAATAGACACCGCAAGTTGCTGAAGAGGAAGAGGAACAAAAGGCATTCAAATGAGGGTTGTGATGACCTGTCACCTGTCCACCTGATTGCTCATTCGTTTCTTTTGCCCTGGTGTTTACTGGTGTCTTGTTTGCTTGTTTAGGCTTGTGTATACCCTTCCTGTTTTCTGTCTTGTCACCAGTTTGTTACAGTTGACTTCGTCCTGCCAGGATTCTAGCCTTTCTGTTCTGTTCTTTTCTGCCACCCTGCCCACTTTGACTCAGTATGTTTTTCCTGTTTCTCAAGTTTTGGATTCTGTCTCGGTCCTGATTGCCCATTCTGCCTGGTTATCGACCCATTGCCTGTGTCTTGAAGAAGCTGGATTGTGTTCTGGTGCTGCGTTCTGCCCTCTTGGTTTTTGAACTCTGCATGTTACCTGACTGCGCAGCTGCTTTTTGATTTCGCTCTTCAGTCCTGCCCTCTGGTTTTTCCACTCCACCTGTCTGACCCCAATTTTAAAAATAAATTTTGGTCTATTTTTGACTTGTGCATGTGCTTGATTGCTTCCAAGCTTCTCCCGTTTAAGTTTGCCTGATTAACAATCAAATAATTTATTTACTGAATAATCAAGATAAATACATGACCTATAATGGTAAAGAAATAATGATAATGGCAACAATCCGAATAAATGCAAAAAGGATGCTGAGTCTGATCTTCTTATGGACAATTACCAGGTGACTGTGAATGAGAGACTGTGCAAAGGCATGCTTTTTTGATTCGTATGCTTTTCATACAAATGTTAAAAATGGAAACAGTTTAATTTTCATGTCCATGAATTTAAGTCATGTGTCCTCTGCAGATTCATCAAAGGTTTCAACATTTTTCCCTCCTTTTTTTAAAAACTGTAGATGCCGAGATATTGTTCATTGGGGTATCAGTGTCCACTTGCAGGTAGTACTCAGTTACAGAGGACGGGGTTGTATATGATATATTTGTTGCAATGAAAACCACAGATGAGTGCACTATCATTTGACCTCTGGAGGCAAAAGCTGCTGATTTTATTTTTTAGTTTCTGCGTTTTTATGGACTTTCGGGGGTAGTGAATTAAAATTAGCCACTCAGCTGAAATTCAACCTTTTTTACATGGACATTTCATGCCCTAGTGTGTTTTTTTTATTCTGTTCATCATTTTTGTCCGTTTGACCAGAAACATAAGCATTTTATTTGTGTTTTTTTTCTTCTTTGTACTACCCCTACTGGGACACTAATAATTCAGCGCTGGCAGTTGGGAAATTTGCTTTCATTGTAGCATTCTTGGATCATCTTACAAATTCAGACTCTCAAACCAATAGCGTCGGGAGAGGGACTGGCTAAAACTTGGGAGCCACTCCACCTGTTAAGCTCAAAATACAAATTATGATGCTGTGTTGCTCTAGGTCTGATGACGTGGACAGACGGATGTCTATTTTGACTTTCCCTTTGCTGTGAGGTCATTTCCTGCCAGCTCTACGCTCGATGGAGAGTTGAATCTTGAGGGCATGGTTTCAGGGGGTGCTCTATGCAAATTAGATGGCATTCATGAGAGATACCTGTAAATTCGGGTGATTTTCCATATTTTCATGAAATGTAAGGTTGTCTTTGTGTGAATTGCAAGACCCATGTGTTAACAGAAGTGCAACATATTACTGATTCAACCATTAAGTAGTGGAAAGCAACTATGCCTATGGTGAGAAATTACATAACTTGTCACGTAATTAAATGTATTTACATTAAAAATGTATCCATGATTTTATTGTGCATCATTATGTCATCATTCGTGTAAAATTAATATTATTACTTGCTGGCATGCAATTCTCATTTATAATAATGTAACTCAAGTCTGGAGCCCGTGTGCTGCTGCTCTCACTTAGCATCACCCTACTGCTGATGTTTATAAGGGCATAGTTATTGTCATGCCTGGCCCACAACGTTCTGCATCACCAGAGTTCTAACTCAAACCATACTCATCTCTACATCCCACACGCCGCTCCCTCAGTTGCCTAATTGGAAGCCATTATCCAATCAGGCTTTTAAGTTTGTACCGCGGATTCTGCAGTGCGTAGTCTCAGTAGTCCCTTACTATCAGCCTATTTTTACTTAAGGTTCTACGAGCATTGTGTGATATAGTCTCATAATCACACTCTGTACTTTCTGTATATTTGTATTTGGGGACTGCATTCCCCGTGTTTGTGTTCTTAATTATACTTGTGTCTGAAGTTCCACTTCAGCCTCCACAATAAAACCTCTTGCTTTGCACTGGATTCTGCAATCGTTTACTGCCTTCACTGCACAGTATCACATCATGATACATCATGTATCATGAAAGCGTTACAGCAATACTCAAACAGCATCAGTTTGCGACATGGGGTGAGATTCAAAAATTATCTATTTACTGGATTTTATTTAATGCTACCCATTTTGTTTGAAAGATTAATTTTTAGTATATAGAATTTGTATGTTTGTTTCACTTCAGTGCTGAATGCATACTTGCCTAGAGGCAAAGATGCATTTACGGTCAAGGTGTGTTCTGTCATAGACTCTCATTTCTAAAATTCAGGGATGAGGAGTGCTTGAGACATCTCTCTTTGTTGGTCGTTGCCCAAAAGGTCCAAATTCCCTCCTCATTGCTGCCAAAGTAACAGTTGCCTTGGCCTTATCTGCCCATTTTTTCATTCGTTCTATTATAAAACTAGAGGCACTTATAGAGTGCAAACCTACGCCAAGGCAGCACAATCCAAATGTGCATGAGTGGGAGCAAAGTTGAGTTATCGTGTGATAGGATTTAAAGATGGCTGCCATGGCGGCCATATTGTTTCACTGATCGCGGTCAAAATCAATGGGGTCCATCCTTGATGTAATAGCAATCCACCCACAAACTTTCAGACAAATCCGTCCATTACTTTTTGAGTTATCGGGTGTGATATGATTTCAACATGGCTGCCGTGGCGGCCATATATTTTTTCAGTGATTGCAGTGAAAATCAATAGGGTCCATCCTTTATGTAATAGCAATCTACCCACAAAATTTCAGACAAATCCGTGCATTACTTTTTGAGTTATGTTGTTCACAAACAGACAAACAGACAGACAAACAAACAAACAGGGGCGAAAACATAATCTCCGCCCCAACCTTGTTGGCGGAAGTAAAAAGATATTAATTAATTTGTTTTGGTGGCAGTGGGACATACTGGACCAAGCATGGCAATGAGATGCGGAACTGTGTGCTTGAAGCAGGAAAGGACAGTCTGATGAGAGTAATGCGTGTTTGGAATTGCCTACTTCTTACCACTCAATTTTTTGATCATTGGCACAATAGCATTTGAGCGAAAATATAAGACTGCTGTAGACTTGCAATGTTGTAAAGAATTTGAAGCCTTGTATATTGAGTGGTGCGCTCAGTGCACCAGCCTGGATGCTGTACTTGCCTGCATGTCAGTCATATGCTTGACTAGGCTAAGGTCCATGAGCATGAAGGCTATTAATTTAAATTCCCCTTGTGAAAACCCAGCTATATTTATGAATGGCCATTAGTTTTAAATAATACAAGCCCTGAAGGGTAGTTAATGTTGTACAAGAGCATGTTCTCATATTGACACTTGCTATTTTCTCAAGCGTTGGCATGTTTATGCACACACCTCGATAAACATTCATTCATTTCCCTCCATAACCAGGACATACCCCAAGGCCCAGTGGGTTTTAAAGTGCTCTATCTGCTGCTTGTTTCTTTATGTCTCCATTCATCCTCAGACTTTAGTTACACTTCCTGGTGCCTGCACTTTGATTGCGGTTTTGTTGTAGGGCGGTGTCCGGAAAAACAGGTCCAACACTCCGCCAATGTGTGGTCAGTATAAGAAAGAGTTTACTCAGATGGGAGCCTCCAGACAAGTTATTGATGTAGTCATCCATATTGCTTCTGTGGTCAGCTGTTTTAACGGGCATTTTCTGGGCCCTTGCCGATGGAAAGCATGTTGGCTGACAGGAGAATGACCTGTATACTTTGGGTTGCAATGGTAGTTTTAATGGATATAAAAAATTTTTTTTCCCATAGACATGTGAAAACCATTAGTTCTTGTTAACTCCTTCAACCCCACAGCCCTCTACAGAGGGCTGACCAACATATTCCCTTCAACCCCAAATTCCTGTAGGGAAAATTCAAACAATCTGACTAATTGATTGGAACATATCAGGTTACATTTAATGGGATTCCAGAGATAACAGTAAGATACAATGTCCAGATAATGACCAGCCCTCTACAGAGGGCTGTGGGGTTGAAGGGTATAGTGATGCTAGAATATCTGGGGTTGAAAGAGTTAATGCACTTTCTAATGAAACATTCAAAGATGTAGCTTTCTATTTCTACATGATGTGATTGGCAAAGATTTGTGAGTTACCGCATATTTGTAGGTCATGCAAAGATGGATATCTTAGCTGACAACCTCAAATGATAGGATCATGTTTAAAAACCGTTGAGAAAAACTTTTGATTGATCAGGTTTATTTTTATAACTATTTTTGTTAGATACTCATTTTTCCTTTTTAATTCCGCTTGTTTTTCTGTGAGCTTTGGGGTTTTATCTCATATTTGCAGTTCATGAATTTTTGGCTTGCTTAAGCTTGTCTAAGCCTTGTCTTCATGCACATAGTTACAGTATGTATGTAAGCAACATCAGTGCTGTAATACTACTGTTCTTTATAGTAATGATAATTCATTTTATTATGAATAAAGCCATATTACAAATCATCTTTCATGGAAAAAATTTCCCATTATTGCTGGAAAAAACAGAAAATTTATTTCAAATTCAGAAAAGTTCATATTTTTAATCTATATCAACAAAGACTAACTGTTCTTGGATTATGAATAATTTCAATTTATATACTTATCTGTCTCTGCTAAGCAATGCCATTCTATTTCAAGAATAGCCAATAAAAAAAGACATGACAATACATGCCAAAAAAAAAAAAAAAAAGTTTTATGGTTTTGGTTTGATTTTTACTCCATTTGCCAATTTGAAGATGGAAAAAAAGCTCCCATTTCTTTAACTAACAAAATAATGTGTCGTATATCCGTTTATACTGTTATCAAACGAATTGAACGCATTTTGGACGGAGGGTACATGGACCACATTGGCACTGGTAGATCCATTTCCTTTGCTGTGTAGCTTTCTTTCCTATTACTTGGCAAATCCACCATTATAACATCAGTCCACCAAGGTGCAAGTGCACCTACCTTTTAAAGTGAAGGAGAGATGACACTCTGATTGGTTGATTATTTCATGTTATACCAAAACACACCCATGATTAATTAAGAGACTTAGTGGAACCCCTGTAAACCAAAGGCCTTGCTTTATTATCCACTGTTAGAGTAACAAAAGTGGATTTTGATGCGCCCTAAATGCACTTTTGCTGTGTACTTTAAGCTGTGCGCTTCAAATGTTAAAATATATCCCGCTGTCTTCCTCCCCTTCATCTCTCACACACATATTCTGTCTCTCTTCCCCTTTCTTTTGCTTTCTCTCTCTAACACACGGGTATGGCCTCTTCAGTCTGCCATCGTGTTGACCGGTCACCATAGTGACAGCATTATTGTTGCTCTTACACGTTGACAGATTTAATTTCCCTGAGTATTAATGCTCTCGCACTAAGCAGGGATGGCGATAACAAGGAGAAGCTAGTCTATAGGCCTATAAAATGTGACTTGGCTTCATATCCACCTTTCATTTTTTTATTGTTTTTGTTGATTAATCGATCCCAACAGTCCTGCAGGGTCAGTGTAATGAGAGACCGCAGAGATGGCTCAAAGAAGTAGCTTGTGAAATTTAGTCTCATTCTGCCTGTCTGCCCAGAAACTTTCGCAGGTCTCATTTCCCGGTTCTGAGTGAGGAGTTGGGTGTTTGCCGGTAAAGCAGGGCTGCCCACCTGTGGTCCTAGAGAACTGTGGCCTCTAGGTTTTTGATCCAGCCCGAACTAACCACACCTCGTTTAACAGCTGTAGCTAGGCTGCCTCATTATTGGGCATTAAAATGCTGTTCATTCTGTGGAATTAAGTGTGCCGAAACCTACTGGACTGTACGATCCCTGGGAAGACAGCAGGACAGCCCTGCTATAGTGATTTTACAACTGTATCAGTCTGTGTGTACTCGATCAGGTGATGAATGGGGCATCCAAATCTTTTTGATGGGGCTTCCATTAAGGTCCGGAGCCCAGGAGCAGATTATTTTCTCATCGACCTGTGATTCAGTGGGGTTAATATCTTAGAGCGATACAGCTTTCGTTGAATGCGAAATGTAATCTGTGGCTCATCCCTTCAATTTTCCAAATTGGCATGCTGGGCATTCATTCTCTGAGAGGGCTCATAGCGGGAGATTAAGTGCATCTGTGTTGAAGGACACTGTGCCAGACTGGATGAGTGCCAATTATTCGCTGCCGTCACCCAAGTACCGTTTTCGTCGTTTGGCTCAAGAGCCATCACCACTCTGGCTTTTATTTTTTTTTTTCCTTTGTCAGTTTTTAGCTCCGCTATGACGATAGTCAGCAGTCAGCGGAGCTTTACTAGTGCCGAGTTGGCCAGCGTCCGTCTGTCCGTCTGTCCGTCCAGCGTCAACTTTTCACTTCAAATTTGAATATCTCCAAAACTGTCTGATAACTTTTTTATAATTTGATGCAGGCCTTCTTTATGATATTCTGAATATTCACTGTGAAAATTAGAAAATTCTACATCCTGGTTTTTGAGAAATTCAGCATTTTGGACTTAGAAAATCAGTGTTTGTGCTCATTTTTTCAGTCTTTCATTAATATCTCAACAAGAGGCTTGTCGACCAAGAGAGCTCTGGTGAGGATGACTGAAATGTCCATGTCATAACTTAATTTCAGAAATCCTTGAAAACTATTGTAATATGAACACATGACACATTTGGTAACCAGAATATGCTGTGAACCAGTTTGATGTCTCAATGTATGTAGTATAACAATAGAACCACACTGCAAATTGCAGTCATTTATTTCAATCATCTTACCAGCAAGCAATACTAACAACCAATAAACATCCCCTCCCGTACAGATTAAGTCAGGTTATTGATTGCAATTTGTTGGTTGCAAATGATTGAAATTTGCAGCGTGGTTCTATTGATATACTATATAAATTGAGACACCAAACTGGTTCACAGCATCTTCTGGTTACCAAATGTGTCATATGTGTTAATATTGAAATAGATTTCAAGGATTTCTGAAATTAAGTTATGACATGGACATTTCACTCATCCTCAGCGGAGCTCTCTAGGCCGACAGGCCTCTTGTTATGTTTTCTTCAAGTGTCCCCAGCTCTTCCCTTTTATTAAACGTATAGATCGGTCCACATATCCCTCTGTATGTAGAGCGCATAACAACCCTGTTGGTTTCTATGTCTGTCTTTTGCAGTTTCCTGCTAGTGTTCAGCTGTCTGGTGCTGTCTGTCTTCTCCACCATCCCCGATCATCAAAAGTTTGCCAACGAAGGGCTCTTCATCCTGGTAAGAGCTTTGAGTGCCACATCCTTCCTTCTCTCCCTCACCGCATTACCCTCTCATCTTTACGTGTTTCAGTATTGCCATAATGCTCGGCCCAAGAATGCCCTGCCCTGTTTTACTTCCACCCATGGGTTCAGCTGATTTTCCTGGCTGGAGGTTTGTTCTGATGGGCCGATCCAGGCGTTCTAAACAAAATACTGTGAAGGAGTTTTATTTTCTGAACCTGGATTGTTCACCTGTGCTCGAAGGCTAGTAAGCTTTCACATCCCTGTTTCCAAAAAAGTTGGGATGCTATATAAAAAGTAAATAAAAACAGAATGCAATGATTTGCAAATCATTTCAACTCTATATTTAATTGAAAATAGTTCAGAGACAACATATCAGATATTGAAATTGAGAAATCTCACTGGATTTTGAAAAATATCTGCTCATTTTGAATTTGATGCCATTAACACTTATGGCAAAAGTTGGGATGGGGGCATTTTATCACTGTGTAGAATCTCCTCCTCTTTTAACAACACTCTTTAAGTGTTTGGGAACTGAGGATACCAACTGCTGTAGTTATGAAAGCAAAATGTTTACCTATTCTTGCTTGATGTAGGATTTCAACTGCTCAACACTTTGTGGCCTCCTTTGTCATAATATTTGTTTCATTATGCATCAGACATTTTCAGTGGGTGACAGGTTTGGACAGCAGGCAGGCCAGTGTAGCACCTAGACTCTCTTACTATGAAGTCCTGTTGTTGTAATGTGGGCACAGTGTGGTGTTTGGCATTGTCTTGCTGAAATAAACAAGGCCATCCCTGAAAAAGACATCTGGATGGCAGTATACTGTATGTTCCTCAAAAACCTGTATATACAGAGGAGTGCAAAAATTTGGGCACCCCTGGTTTAAATGTCTGTTTCAATAAATTTCCAAGTGATTGAAAGCAAACCTGAGCACTGAATGCTACAAAGTTAAACATGACACCTTTCTGCAAATTTAAAAGCAAGGTTTCTTTTTACAAGTATTTTAATTTTTCTGAGTTTTTGAATGATAAGAGAGGAAAAAGGGCCCTGCGCAAAAGTTTGGGAACCCTTTTGGATTATTCTTTGTTACCTTTTAAGAAGATGAGTACTAAGGCACAGACCCAGGTGATTTACTCGTTAGGGCTTCAGTGAGTCAGGTGAATATAATTCCAGGGTTGAACTATATATTCTGAAGTAACTCCATGCCTTCTAAAGTATCCGACTGTGGCGGCTGTTGTGTCTGGTGTTAAAAACCATTTGTTCCTCTAAACAGTTGTCTAAGGATTTCAAAATCAAGATAATTCACTTCAACCAACAAGGAGAGGGCTACAAAAAACTCTCGCAACATTTCAAACTACCTATTTCTACTGTCAGAAACATCATAAGAAAATGGAAAATAAATGGAACAATTGAAGTCAAGGCAAGATCTGGAAGACCAAGAAAAATTTCAGATAGACTGGCCTGAGATCTGGTAAGAAATGCTCAGAATAACCCACACATCACTGCAAAAGAGCTGCAAAAGAAGAGTAGCAGACACAGGTCTAGTTGTTCACAGGACTACAATACAGCGCATCTTAAACAACAAAGACCTACATGGCAGAGGAGCAAGAAAGAAGCCTTTCCTACGACCTCAACACAAAATTAAGCGTCTGAAGTATGCAAAAGAGAATCCTTGAGAAACCTCAAGCCTATTGGAACAATGTGCTTTGGACTGACAAAACCAAAATTGTACTTTTTGGCCACAACCAAAGAAGGTATGTTTGGAGAAAAAAGGGTGAAGCATTTGTAGAGAAGAACACGTTGCCAACTGTTAAGCATGGAGGTGGATCCATGATGCTTTGGGGTTGTGTAGCAGCTGGGGGCGCAGGCAATATTGTGCGCGTGGAAGGAAGAATGGATTCCACCAAATATCAAAACATTCTAGAGGCTAATGTTCAAAGCTCAATCTAGAAATTGAAGTTGAAGAGATGTTGGGTATTCCAGCAAGACAATGACCCGAAGAATACCTCAAAATCCACCATGAAGTACCTCCAGGAAAGACAGATGAAGGTTTTGGAATGGCCATCACAGTCTCCAGACTTGAATATTATTGAAAATCTGTGGAGAGACCTCAAACATGCTGTGCATGCAAGAAGGCCGAAGAATGTTTCTGAGCTAGAGGTGTTCTGTCAGGAAGAATGGGGAAAAATTCCAAAGACAAGAATTGAAATACTCTTAGCTGACTACAGGAAGCATTTGCAAGCCGTTATAGCTGCCCGAGGAGGAGTTACAAAGTACTAGCTGACAGGGTTCCCAAACTTTTGCACAAGGCCTTTTTTTTTTGGTTTTATTATTTTGAAACTGTAAAAAGTTAAAATAAAAATTATTCTTGCTTTAAAATGTGATGAAATGTGTCATATTTAACTTTGTTGCATTTAGTGTTCATGTTTGCTTTCAATCACTTTGAGATTAATTGTAACAGACATTTAAACCAGGGGTGCCCAAATTTTTGCATCCCACTGTTTCATTTAGCATTAATGGTGTCTTCACAGATGTCCAAGTTATCTATGCCATGTGCACTGATGCACCCCCACACTATCATGGATGCTGGCTTTTGAACTATGCCTTGATAACAAGCTGTATGGTCCCTCTCCTTTTAAGCCGGGAGAACATGGCGTCTATGATTTCCAAAGAGAATTTCACACTTTGATTGATTAGACCACAGGACAGTTTTCCACTTCGTCTCAGTCGGTCTTAAATGAGCTTGAGCCCAGAGAATGCGACAGCTTGTCTGGGTCTCATCTATATATGGTCTTATCCTTACATGGTAGGGTTTTAACTTGAGTTTGCGGATGCAGCAACAAATGGTGGTCACTGACAGTAGTTTCCAGAAGTGTTTCTGAGCCCATGCAGTGATTTCCACTCCAGAGTCCTGTCTGTTTTAAATCCACTGCCGGCTGTGGACCGGAAGATCATGGGCATTCAGAATTGGTTTTTGGCCATGTCCCTTGCATACAGACATTTCTTTGGATTCTCTGAATCTTTTAATGATTTTATGCACTGTTGAAGATGAGATCTCAAACTCTTTGCAACATTACATTGAGAAACTTTATTTATACATTGTTATTCGCACTGTCACAGAGTGGTGAAGTTCTCACCATCTTTACAACTGCAAGATTAAGTCTCTCTGGAGTGCACTTTTTAAACCTTATCATGTGACTGACTGTTGCCAATTAACCTAATTAGTTGTTAGCTTTTCACTCAAGTGTATTTTTCAGCATCATACAATTTTTTTAGTCTTTCGTTGCCCCCATCTTAACTTTTTTGGAAATGTGTTGATGGCATCAAATTCAAAATTAGCTGATATTTTTTAAAATTAATAAAAAATTTTCAGTCTCAACATCTAATGAGTTGTCTTTGTACTGTTTTCAATTAAATATCGAGTTTCAATGATTTTCAATCATTGCAGTCAGTTTATATTTACATTTTACGCAGCATCTTAGCATTTTGGGAACAGGGTTGTACTTGTCGTTGTCAGTATGAATATGGCTAAATAATCGTACCAATATTCTGAAGATGGTAACACATGCTACATTTCCACAATTATGTCACAGGCTCAAATCTCAGCAAGCCATTGTGGCTGATTTGCTTGCTAGCGCTGCAGTAACACTGGCTAACTAATGCTCATGGCAATACAAAACAAAAATGCTGTCCACCTGTTATATCACCTCACTTTCACATTGCCATGCCCCCATTTCCCCTCTCTACATTTTATTGGTTTTTGGTCATGATTACCTTTTGCTGTGTTACCCTACCACATCCAGCACTGGTGCAGTGCTACTCACTGTCGAGGAGGAAAATCTCATTGGAGAGATGAGACTGGATAAGTCCTGAGAATTGAGGATTCCATTCCATGACTTGAAGAGAGAGAAGTGACATTGGCAGTTCTGCAGCTCTTGTGATCTTGTGTTTTCACAGCACTGCTTCCATGTGACCCACCGTAGTTTACCAATTTGGATAGTCTGCAGACCTTGGGACTAGGGACATGCTTTCGCATATGAAGAGTTACCTTGGACCATTATGTTTGATGGACTATTGTGTCTTTGAACAGAGGCTCCTTGGTCCACAGTTGGCCTTGCTAATGTCTGTGTTTGTCTATATGAAGTGTTTATGTTATTTACCAGGGGAGCTCTTATGAAGGCCAAACAGCAGTGTAAGCAAATGGGCAGATTCAGGTGTTGTTGAGTGTGCAGGAAATTGCGGATATGATGCACTAATCTTAACTGCCTCTTATAACAGTACACTTACTAACCACGTGCATTCAAACAAGGTAATGGAGGCATGTAGTCTCTCCCCTGCTTTTAATGGGCAGGTTATGCGTAATAATGATTTTTTAAATCCATGCTTTAGTCTACCCCTCCTCTCTCCCTCTCTCTCTGTCTCCCCAACTGAAAGTGTTTTACTGACTTAGCCATTTATGCTAACTACTGGTTGAGCCTTGCATTTTTGCTAAATGTCAATGCACATTCAAAAAATATACTGCATCAAAAAGGAGTTGCATTATCATAATGTTACGTAATGCTTCACTGTGTGGCCCTGTGAATTATGTAGTTGAAAGAAGCATGATTCCATTCACAAAAACAAATTTCTTGAGCCGGGACTCAAAAAACAACAACAACAACAACAAAAAATACAATCAGAGATCGGCTGAGTGACTTTACTGAGTGCCCTTGTCACACTGTCGCCCCCTGCAGGAGTTTGTGATGATTGTGGTGTTTGGTCTGGAGTACTTTATTAGAGTATGGGCTGCGGGATGCTGCTGCCGATACAGGGGATGGCAGGGTCGCCTGCGATTTGCCAGGAAGCCCTTCTGTGTAATAGGTATGTAAGTGTGAGTCACGTGGGTGCCTGTTCGTAGACTTGAGCGAGTGTCTGTTTGTGTGAGCATGAGTGTAATTTGTGCTCTGCATGTATTCAATCAATTTAATTATTTACCAGTCACTGGAGTTATTATCAAAACAAAATGAATCAATAATAATAATCTGAGAGAGCACATGAGGACTTAGCCTGAAGCCATTTTTATAGTCATTCAAAGGAATCTTTGAATAAGTTGGAAGCTAAGAAAGTGTGTTGATGGTTTAATGTTTCAATGGTGGGGAAAGGACCCAGGCGCAGACTTCAGGTGGAGGTAAATAAACCAACTTTATTGTAACCATGCTCAGGCAGGCACGGGTCAATGCAGGGTGGGCAGAATGCAATACACAATTACTAGGAAATCACACAGTCACAAAGAGGCTGTGGGTCAAAAAACAGGCTGACCCAGTGGGCAGACCAAGGCAGATCCAAACACAGACTAACTTGAGCAAGTTAGGCAGGCAGGGAGGGGGGCAGGCACGAACAACAGTCAAACAATATCAGCAATGACGAACTAGCCAAGAACTTGGGAAAGACAAAGGTATGAATACATAACTGAAAGGACTAAAAAGAGCAAGCAAGGCTGGTGAGGAATGGGGCAAGAGGAATTCAAGACAGTTAGGGCAAGGAACGAGACAGTGATTGAGACAGGAAAGTACAGGCTAATATACTAATTCTCAGAAATAGGAGAATGTGGAGGAAGGCAGGGCAAATACAATGGAATGAAAATGAAAGCACAGACAGGCTCTGAGCATGGAAGTTTAAAGCAAACAGAAATACAAATGTAAAAAACTTCAGAATTGAGGAATACTAACAGTTGCAGATTGTGCAGTTATTTCTTAGGGACTACAAGCTGTAGAGATATTTTGCAGCATAACAGTCTGTCTGTTTGAAGAAAGTGGTGCCAGTCCACATGTTCTGGAACATTTCAATCTCCCATTTGTCCGGGCCATTGATAGGCAGGCTATAGAAAGACTGACATCATCCAGGTACTGTATGTAGATTTATGGTACTGTTTATTGAAAAGTTGGCTACTTTTGCTCATTCATGTGATTTCAAATAAAATTAGTTCTGTCAATAGACTCACGTGCATCAAGTTATTTCAGAAATAAATAAATAAATACTGCCAGACCAATAGAATATAAAACATTAGCAGATTAACAAGCAAGAATAGGCTACATACGAGTGAATTCTATTTTCAACAAGCAAGAATAGGCTACATATGAGTGAATCTCTATTTTTAACAAGCAAGAATAGGCTACATACGAGTGAATCTCTATTTTTAACAAGCAAGAATAGGCTACATACGAGTGAATCTATTTTTAATGAGCAAGAACAAACTACATACGAGTGAATCTCTATTTTTAACAAGCAGGAATAGGCTACATACAAGTGAATCTCTGTTTTTAACAAGCAAGAATAGGCTACATACGAGTGAATCTCTATTTTTAACAAGCAAGAATAGGCTACATACGAGTGAATCTATTTTTTTAACAAGCAGGAATAGGCTACATACGAGTGAATCTCTATTTTTAACAAGCAAGAATAGGCTACATGCGAGTGAATCTCTTTTTTTTACAAGCAGGAATAGGCTACATACAAGTGAATCTCTGTTTTTAACAAGCAAGAATAGGCTACATGCGAGTGAATCTCTTTTTTTAACAAGCAGGAATAGGCTACATACAAGTGAATCTCTGTTTTTAACAAGCAAGAATAGGCTACATACGAGTGAATCTCTATTTTTAACAAGCAAGAATAGGCTACATACGAGTGAATCTCTATTTTTAACAAGCAAGAATAGGCTACATACTAGTGAATCTATTTTTAATAAGCAAGAACAAACTACATACAAGTGAGTCTCTATTTTTAACAAGCAGGAATAGGCTACATACGAGTGAATCTCTATTTTTAACAAGCAAGAATAGGCTACATACAAGTGAATCTCTATTTTTAACAAGCAATAATTGGCTACATACGAGTGAATCTCTATTTTTAACAAGCAAGAATAGTCTACATAAGAGTGAATCTCTATTTTTAACAAGCAAGAATAGGCTACATACGATAGAATCTATTTTTAACAAGCAAGAATAGTCTACATAAGAGTGAATCTCTATTTTTAACAAGCAAGAATAGGCTACATACGATAGAATCTCTATTTTTAACAAGCAAGAATAGGCTACATACGAGTGAATCTCTATTTTTAACAAGCAAGAATAGGCTACAGACAAGTGAATCTCTATTTTTAACAAGCAATAATTGGCTACATACGAGTGAATCTCTATTTTTAACAAGCAAGAATAGTCTACATAAGAGTGAATCTCTATTTTGAACAAGCAAGAATAGGCTACATACGATAGAATCTCTATTTTTAACAAGCAAGAATAGGCTACATACGAGTGAATCTCTATTTTTAACAAGCAAGAATAGGCTACATACAAGTGAATCTCTATTTTTAACAAGCAAGAATTGGCTACATACGAGTGAATCTCTATTTTTAACAAGCAAGAATAGTCTACATAAGAGTGAATCTCTATTTTTAACAAGCAAGAATAGTCTACATAAGAGTGAATCTCTATTTTTAACAAGCAAGAATAGGCTACATACGATAGAATCTCTATTTTTAACAAGCAAGAATAGTCTACATAAGAGTGAATCTCTATTTTTAACAAGCAAGAATAGGCTACATACGATAGAATCTCTATTTTTAACAAGCAAGAATAGTCTACATAAGAGTGAATCTCTATTTTTAACAAGCAAGAATAGGCTACATACGATAGAATCTCTATTTTTAACAAGCAAGAATAGGCTACATATGAGTGAATCTCTATTTTTAACAAGCAAGAATAGGCTACATGCGAGTGAATCTCTTTTTAAGTGGGAAACTCAGTTTTTGCGAAAAAGTAAATTGCGAGATAACAGGGTTTTTGTTGGCCCGTCTTATACTTGTGGGTCAGTACACTCATACTTTTATAAAGAATATGTTATAAAAATGCATCCGAAAAAGTCACAGAGTCTATCACAGAGTGATGTTTTAAACACTTTACCTGATGTACCACATAAACTACACCCATTATTGTAGCCCCAAGACGAAAGTCAGGCGGCAACTATGGATTCACATGCGTCCTCTCCGCCGCTGCCGCGTCCGCGTCCGCGTCTGCGTCCGTAGGCACTTTCTTTTGGACGGTCTACAGGCTGTAATTTTGTACCGATTTCTTTCATATTTGGTAGGGACATGTGTTGTACTTCACTTATGACATGTAGCGATTTTGGTTGCCATAGCAACAGTATTGGCTGAATAATATGCAAATTAGTGGCAAAACATAGAGATTTCTTTGTAGATGCAGTACAGGCTGCAATTTTCAACCAATTACTTTCATATTTGGTATGGACATGTGTTACACTTCACTTATGTCAACTAGCTATTTTGATTGCCATGGCAACAGTATTGGCCGAATAATATGCAAATTAGTGGCAAAACATAGAGATTTCCTTGTGGATGCAGTACAGGCTGCAATTTTTGACCGATCTCTTTAAAATTTGGTATGGACATGTGTTACACTTCACTTATGACACCTTTTGATTTTGGCTGCCATGGCGACAGTATTGGCCGAATAATTCAGTGTTTTGTCTATAATTGTTCTGGAATGACAAAACCACTTGGGACATAAATTTATATGTCTCTGACATAAGCGCGATACATCCTTGGGATCAAAATGCAACACTGAATGCTTGAGTATACATCTATCTGTGTGTGTACCCAATACATACAGCGAAAGGTGTTCTTTTATTTTAAGGGACACTTCAAGTGTTGTAAAGCATGGACTGGGACATGGGAAATTCTATCACAGAGTGACAAACGCTGTTAACTACATCACATGACATAGCCAGAAAGCCAAAATATTTTTTTATTTAGTGGCATTGTGTTTTAAGTTCACTTCTGTAGCTACCAAATCTGCAGAAAAACATTATGAAACACTCTCTCAAATATTAGTATAACAGGACCGTAATTTTACATGTAATTATAGAAGCCCTCATACAGGCCTATCTACCTCTTAAAATTGTATTTACGGTGTGCAGCTGCCAACCAGAGATCTAATAATTTCTGTTAGCTACACACTCACATCACAAATTGTGGCAGTTCGGTCATTTTTCTGTGAAAATTTTGTTTAATAAAGAGTATCAGATGGAGAAAAAAGTGTCTGCATTGCATGCACCTTTCATTTGGGAGCAATGACCTGGGAAGGTCCTTGGTCAGCTTTTAGCATGATAAGGTTTAATTCAGGATGTTCGACCTGGCCCCACAGGTCTGCTCGTGACCTGGTAATTTCCCAGGTTGGCCCCTGTATGAAAAGGCCAACCTAGGTAATTTTTTTATTTTTTCCAAGGACTGAATCATGGAACGTCATGAGGAAAAGTTTGATAAGCATTTTGCGTGTCTGATTCTGGTTTCAATAAAACATGTATAGTGAGTTTGCTGTTTTTAGAGACAATGGACTACATAATTTTGTTGAGAACAACTGTTCACCTACTGTAATGTACAACGTACTTGAGCTATCCTGGCAAGGGTATGAACCTATTTTTTCTAACCTACTATTGCACTGGTGATTTTTCATTCCTATTTTACAGTCAGCGTTATTGTTATGATTAGCATAATTAATTTGTTTTCAGTGATTTGGCCTTAATGTGTAATTTCTTTTTAATTATGCAGTGTCTGTGAGATTCATTCAGAGATGACGAGCTTAATTGCAACTGAAAACTCTGGAGCAGGATTCCAACGGTCAAATTAAAATTTGACCATGATAACTACACTGATTAGCCTGAAAAATCTGACAGGCAACAGAAAAACACTTATTTTAAACCAAACTTCTGATCATTTTTTGCAAGGAGGTGAGGTATACTGCGACTGCAACCCTCTTCACCCATAGAGACCTTTATGAGTGACCAATGACCTCTAGCTGTCACAAATATTGATCAAATTTGATGCAACTTTGCATACTGTGTATTTAGCACATAAACTACTTTTGATATTTCATTTTCAGCCTTGTACCCCAGTCCCAAATGGGTGCAGCAGGGTGGCAGACCAGTTGAGTTTTAGGCTCAATTGAACCTCCAATTTTTTAATCCTGCATTTATTCACACACAAAGACAAAAATAATAAAAATAAACGAAGAAGCCACTCATAAATCCTGTTCAGCTGCTCCACATGCAGAATTTAACTTGCTTACCTGAGTGTTGTGTGAATGGTAACGATCGGGAACATTCACAGGACCACCATTTGTCAAACACAGGTGGATCTCCAGTTAAATATGCTGTATATCCCAGATCTTTTGTGAGAAAGGGGTGTCATTCATTCCTGACACCTGTTCCTGTTCATTCCACATGTTTCATGTGAATAGGTCCTTCAGGCCTCTAACTAACTGGCTATATTGCTTCATCAGAATGCAGCCACCAATATTTTTTTTTGTCTCAGACCTACTGTGTTCACCAAGTGCTCTAAACATAAATGTCTTGGTTGCACTGGCAAGGCATTATCTATGGTTTTTATAGTATGCAAACTTTCCATCAGAAGTGATAAGAAATTTAATTCAGTATTTTTGAAGAAAAAATGTGGTGTCCTCAGGTACATCTTTGAACAGTCTATTGCTTAGTTTGGCTGTTGAATGAAATGCTGTTACATCATACTTAGCAAAAGTTTTAGGCATATTTAAAACAATTCCATAACACGAAGATGCTTCCAAAAATCATGAAGTAAATGGTTTCCAAATATTCAAAAAATGTATCATAGAGTGCACTGTTAAAAACAAAATATGATCAATATTTGGTTTGACTCCCTTTTGTCTTAAAATTCGGAACTCTGTCCTGCAGTGTATTATAAAATAATTGGATCTTTGGTTGTTTTCAGCACATTCAAGATCTTGCCACAACGCTTCTGCTGGCTCACAGTCTCACTTGCATCTGTCTCTCCAAGTAATCCCTGACAGCCTTGATGATATTGACATCATTGCTCTGTTAATGGCTAGTCTGTCTAATCTGAATCAGCTGACTTTAATGAATACAAAACTTTTTTGTGAGGTAATTTTTCAAATTTACATTTGGTGTCTCAAAAATGCTTTCTGTCTACAGCAAAACTCAAGGAAAAACAAAAACTTAAAAACTTTTCCAGGACTAAATTTGAATGTAATCTAGATTGTCTAAAACTTTTACTCAGTACTGTATGCTGAGGTTATGTAAAGGATTTACGGTACTGGTGTGCACAGTTCTCCCCTCTGTGCTCTCTGTGTACAGACTTCATTGTGTTTGTGGCGTCGGTGGCGGTGATAGCTGCTGGCACACAGGGGAATATCTTCGCCACGTCGGCGCTGCGCAGCATGCGCTTCCTTCAGATCCTGCGTATGGTGCGCATGGACCGCCGGGGGGGCACCTGGAAGCTGCTGGGCTCTGTGGTGTACGCCCACAGTAAGGTGAGGCCATTCTTACCCCCTCACCGCTGGTCATTCACAGGATACCTACAGCAGAGATCTAATACCCAGAGGACAGAAAGTCAGAGTCCCATCGTGTTTTCCATGATGTTTCCACGAGTTTATAGTTAATTTCACTGGCTTCTTGTACCCTCTGGCTGAAAAACTATGGTAACGAGGTTTCAACCATTCAAAGAGTTTGAACAAAGTATAGGGGAGAACTTCTCACTGAAACTATACTTTAAATTCTCCCTAAAAAACTCAACTTCACTGAGGGCTTAGTTGAATTTGTGTCAGTGAAACAATGTAAGGGCGTATTGTGAAAATCAGTGCCAAACTTTATTGAGCGTGGTGAGTCACTTGTGAATGATGAGAAGGATGATGATGATGATGATCATACCACTCTTTTCTCCTCTGCTTTAGGAGCTCATCACAGCCTGGTACATTGGCTTCCTGGTGCTGATCTTCGCCTCATTCTTGGTTTACCTGGCGGAGAAGGACATCAACACAGAGTTCACCACCTATGCTGACTCCCTCTGGTGGGGTACTGTGAGTATTGCTGGCTGAACTGCAGTACTTTAATGGTTGTTGAGCTCTTCAGTTTGTAGCCTCAGTCCCCCCAGTTGGAATATTTTTTAACGGATAAGTTCTTCTATTCTTTGTATACCACCCCCACCCCACCTCTCGCTCTCTCTGCCTCTTGGCTTCCTTTTCCCTTGTCAACTTCCTTAAGACCTGTGTGTACATGTGTGCTTGTCTGCTCCTGTCAATACCCATACATTTATTTTGTGTGTGTGTGTGTGTGTGTGTGTGTTTGTTAATGTTGCACACCTGTATACCTGTAGATCACTCTCACCACCATCGGTTACGGGGACAAGACTCCACGCACCTGGCTGGGCCGGCTTCTGGCAGCAGGGTTTGCTCTTTTAGGCGTGTCCTTCTTCGCTCTCCCTGCAGTGAGTTACTCTCATTGGCTCGTTCATCTGTCACTCTCAGGAAATCAGTGACTGGTTCACTTTCTTTGCCCATCCCTCCATCTCTCTCCCAGGGAATTCTGGGTTCTGGCTTTGCCCTGAAGGTACAAGAGCAGCACAGGCAGAAGCACTTTGAGAAGAGGAGGACTCCAGCAGCCAACCTCATCCAGGTGATAGCTCACAGCTGGTAATGCTGCTACATTTACTGACAGAGCTTGGATAAGTGGAGACCTCCACTGGAGTCAGGGCTGGCACTGACTGTTGCTGCAGTCTCTACATCCATGAGAGAGACTGTGTCTGCACTTCAGACTCAGTCTCTGCTCAAAGCTCAGTTTTTTGGGCTTATTCATCACACTACAAACCAATTAGAGGATGGACTATAGGGAGTGGTTCCCAGTGACTGGGGATGTGGGCTCATGGTTAGGAGTTAATTACAGCTCCTGAAATTAGCACTGGGGCCCAGTAGCACCATCAACTACCTCAGCTGAATCTTTAGAACTTAGCAACATAGCAATTTTACTGGGCTCCTTTTACCTTGTCTGTTGTAAACATCTGCGGATGGACGCTATTTCACTCTGTGTGTGCGTGTGTGTGTGTGTTGATCTATCTGCAGGCTGCTTGGCGCCTCTACTCCACCGATGTCAAGCGCTCCTATCTCACAGCAACTTGGTACTTCTATGATAGCATGTTACCATCATTCAGGTAAATATCCACACCATACCGGGGTCTTTAGCTTTGGAGACAACAGCCCAGCTTCCTGTGACCTACTTTATGCACCTTAGTGGTTACCTCCAAGCATCTCTAATTCACGTTTCAGCCCGTATCATTTTTTCACTTTTCAATCAAAATATTGAACATGAAAAATGTTGTATTTCAGCAAAGGCACTGTCGTTCTTATGCTGACACTAACCCTAGGAAAAACTTGTCAGAAAGCCTGTTTAGATGAAAAGGAGTGATGGATGAACCTGATGTACTCTAAATCGTTGACATTTGACCCTTTCTGTTGGTCAGAAGGTCTGTACTCATGTATTTTTTCATTAATACATAGAATTTATGGCCAGACGCTGACCCGTAATCCCCTCATTCAGGTCACAAATCTGTGGTGTCTTCATGGATCATGTTGACATTCTACATTCAAACAAGAACAGCATTAAATTCATGTTTGTCATTTCATAGTATTCATCAATGTGTAAATTCAGTCCTCCTGGAATTTGCGTCAAAATTATGCATGGAACAGTTCAAAGGTTATGTAAGAGAACAAGCAAATAGTTTATGATGCTGTTCCTCTAGAGAGGAAATTATAGGAAGCAATAAAAGCTTCACATTAGCTAATATGTGAAGGTATTATATTTCCATATGCTGATATTCATTAGGCACTTTTGTAGGATTTTATTATATATAGCCATTAATATTTTCTTTGTTTTGGCATGTTTTTTATTATTTACCATATCAGTCACAGGCATATGTTGTCAAGGGAATCCACAAAGCTGATTCTTTAAGACCTTATTGATATGTAGGTAGTTTGCAATTTTTTCATTTACCTCTTCAGTTTTTTCATCTTTTTTTTTCAATCAACTGTATTATGTTTGAATCATTTTTGCATTCATCTGACAAATTTTTGTTAATTTAAAAAGATGGGGAGCCAAGATTTTGAGGCAATAAGTAACCGCTCATGAGCAAAAGTTCATTTTTAAACATTAAAGTGCTGTCTGGCATGAAGCGTGAGATTTTAATAGTTTCTCTGAGCCTAAATGAAGCTGTAGAAGTTGTCAAATAAAGAGTGAATACAGTAACTTAACAATTAAAGAATCTCCCTGTCTTTTTAAAAATGTATTGGATTTGGATTTCTGTTTCTGAGGTTTATTCTTTATTTATTTTTTGTTGTTCTTTTGTTGTGTGTTTGGTTTTGTGGCCATGGGTCAGAGAACTGACACTCCTGTTCAGTCACCTTCAGCGACAGCGTAGTGCCAAGAAGGTCCTTCACAACTCCTACCAAACTCTCCTGTCCGGGCTCAAGCCCTACAGCTCCCCCTACTTGTCGGGGGACAGGTATGCAATTGTCATACTCCTAATCATCTGGGCCTTGTGTGCGAGCACTGTCTATTACTCTCACATTCAAACAATCATGCATACATTTATTTGTCCGTGTGTGGGCTAGGCTAGGACTGTGAAACTCAGTGGAACATATTTAATCTGTGCTTGTCAACACTACGTAGTTCCACTTTCAGAGTGTAACAGAATGTGTATTTGCTGACGTATGTTAACAAGACCAGATGTTTCTTCATAGTTCAAACATGAATTTGCATAATCCGTCAGTGACCAGGAGCTATTTATGCCTGCGAGGGCATAGCTTGAACTGAAAATTGGTGGGGCCCAGAATATCCCTTCACAACAATTATTAGTCCTGGCTTGTTCTCAATCATTTTCCTTTATTAACACATTTTTCAATTATAATAATAATCCATTGGCAATTGAAGTCACGGCTTCTCTCTCCATGCAATCTATTGGCGACTAAATAAATGGCTAAATTCAGAACAGAAAAATAATTAACTCAAAAATAGGCCTATGCTTTACGAAAGACAAACTGCTCTGAAACCGCCGCCCTACCTTTTCCACACATCAGGCAATTTTACTTGAGCTTCATTATCATTTAAATTGTTTAATGAAATGAAAGACCATTTGAAACGTGTTTATGCAATTTCAAAGCTTCCAACCCCTGAGGAAAGAAAAGCGTGAGACGTCTGGAGTCATAATTGGTTTCCATGTTACTATTGGTGAAATCTACTGTAGCGCATGTGAAACTGATAAACCTCCATGCACAAGGACGTCAATTCCGCGTGAGAATCTCTTAAATACGCGTTGATTGAATAATGACTGATCCGCGTTCCAATGTGATATCGCCTTTCACTCTCAGAACAGCGTGGGTTGATTAAAAAGTGGGATTCGGCAATTAAATGTAATTTTGTTCGCTGAATTACAATTGTCAATCTTCACTTTTGTCATTAAGTGTAAGCTTGCTTACTGTGGTGTGAGAATGTGATTTGCTACTAAAAAGCGTGAAATTGACACCATCTGCATGAGAGTTGACAGGTATGCAGTTTTGAATAATGCTGATTTAAATGCACCAAATTACGTGTCCAAATGAATTATTGTCGTCTTGCCTAAAGAACAAGCAACACTTGATAGTGTGGTGTGTTCTTGCTACAAATCTATTGTTAATTATGAAAATGAATGAGAACAAGTCAGGACTTACAGTTGGGGATGTTCCGTGCCCCACCAAATTTTCAGTTCTCGCAACGCCACTGTGCGAGTGTCAAGTATACTGAATACATTCTGGGTAACTAGCCCGTCAGCTGGGAAACACGTATACGCGGGAACGTACTCAGCGACCTGCGCCGCGGCCTGCGTACATGCGGTTCCCGTCACTAAGGGGTTCATACTAAATAATTATGCTTTGTTTATTCAGTTATACTGCATATTGAAAGGCATTTGTGGGTATCATTTTTGCGTATAATTGAAAACAACTGTAGAAATTATGTAAATTAATTTTGCATTGAGTTGTCATTACAAGTTATGAAGGGCGGACTGCTGCGGACTTGAAGTGCTGATTAGCAGGGCTTCATCTCCTCTAATGAACTGATGATAAACTGTGACTGCCATCCTTATTAATAGGAGGGCTTGGTTTGAAAAGGATTTAGCTGTGCTACACACAGCACAACAGTCCCATGATATAAAACACTGACCTAGTCCGAAGGGACCTCTTCAAACCCATGCTGTGGCCACGAAACGCCTCTGCACCTCAAGAGTGCAGTGTCCTGGCATTCTGCTTCAAACAGCAGTGGACTTTCATGTGATCAAAAAAGCTGTCTTTAACCTCTCTGTTCTTTGTGCTGTCTGATCCTCACTAGGTCCATTCAAGTTGATCTCTCCGCCTGTCTTCTCCATGTCATGTCTGTTCATTTCATGCATTCATCACCTGCATTCTCTCTTCCTCTCTCGCCCTCTCTGTCTCTCGCCATCATTCACGTTTCAGGAGGGATGAAGTCACATGCAGGTTTGTTGAATGGCATTTGGGTGCGTTAATTGATTTCGTTCACTTGCCTGGTTTTGTAATTTGGGGCGAGAATGCGTTTACAGCTGCATCCACATGCGTAGCCTTGTTTAGGAATATCCTAGTATGAAAATGTGCATCTTTGTGAAGGAGTGAGGTGAATAGCACAGACAGCTCACTGAGGTTGCAACCATTTAACTGCATTTTTCTCCTCTGGCTTAGCCTATCAATGGGTATCAGAAACGGGTAATATTATCAATCTGACTTCGTTCAGAAAGGTACTGGAGTGGAGTGTTTGATGTTTTTAGGTGCAGAATGTCTAAGCCCCAAGAAAGCTGACAATGCGAATGAGACAGCGGTTTATGGAGCAGATACCAACTAGTTCGAGTGGATGCATGCTAATGGTCTCCCTCTGTGGAACCTTATGTAGGAGCCATCACACCTTCTCTTCTATTTTTCCCTCTCTTTTTCTCTCGTTCCATGCCATGCCTCGCACCTGTCTTTCTAAGCAGTGTCCTTTTCATATATTTCACCGTGCATTGTCATTAACCCCACCTTTCTCATCTCTGCGCCATGCCCTCTCATATCAAAGTCATACCTTTCAGCTCCCTTAGCCAGACCCTGTGTTTCCCAAAACCATGCCCCTCACGCTCCTGGAAGACACCACACCTCTGTGAGCCACACTATTCAAACCCATGGACCACACCTCTTAACTCAATTAGCCACACCCCCATATCCCTTACCAGCACCTCTAGGACACACCCTTTACCTCTGTGAGCCACGCCCACAAGTCCCTTATCAACATCTCTGTGACACACCCCCTATCGCTGTGAGCCACACCCCTCATACCCCTGGACCACACCTCTCAGCTCTTTTAACCACGCGCCTCATATTCATTTATGAACACCTCTGGGACACACCCCTTACTGCTGTGAGCCACACCCCTCATACCTCTGGACCACACCTCTCAGCTCATTTAACCACGCCTCTCATATTTACTTATCAACACCTCTGGGACACACCCCTTACAGCTGTGAGCCACCCTTTACTTCAGTCCTCACACAGTCTCCCTCTGCCTTGTGTGTCTCCTCAGTCAAATGATTTGTAAAAAGCGGGGTCTCTTCCGGATTCATGCTGGCCGTAAGCAGAGGTATCCATGGCAATGCGCCTGTGCACTGGGCACGGCCTGAAACCCCACCCACCCCAAACCTATCCCCCCTGCCTAGGATCCCGCATCACCGGTTTCAAAGGCTTCTGTTTCAGTGCAGTCTGACCCCAGTTGATAAGAGCCTACAGCGATGACTGCGCTTATGTCAGTAGAAGTACAACATCTCTGGAAACAAAGTGCTTCTCCAACTCTGGATCAGAAACCTTTGAAGTTCTTGCTGATGTGTCGGACCCTGACAATCCTGAGAGAGTTCAGGTTCTGTTGCACCTCTTACTGCCAGTTAACATCACTTTTAAAGTGTTAAAACTGGAAAGTGGTCAATGGAGTTTGAATGAACTTTGTTTCAATGGCCTGTGCTTGACATCACTGGTATGTTATTTCACAACTGAAACACTGCCCCATAATCTACTGATTATGTGGCCCTGACTTTGACTGTGACCTTTTTCTTGGTTTATTCGTTAGTCCTGAACAATGGATCCACCCTCCTTTTTTTACTTATGAACATTTTGGACATAAGGAATATTTAATTAATTCCTTAATTTAGTGTGTACCTTTCAAAGCTGATAAAGTCAAGCATTTAGTCTTTTATAAAAGCAAAGCTTTGAAAAGGTCACACGCATGACTGTTTGATGTGACAATGTGCAATAGGCTGAAACAAATCCCTTTTTTGCCTGCTCCCCTCCTTACTCCCTCCCCTCCCAAACCACTGTCTGATATGAAAAATTGGCTCGGATTGCATTGCATGAGACCACAGCTGTGCTTTAGTACAAGAAACTTTTATTTTGCAGCATCAGATTTGGCACTTGCGTACAGAACTTGCGATACGTGACCTGGTAGAATAAAATGGATGACCCAACTCTGGATGACCCATCTCCGCCAGATTCATTTCTACTCCAGATAGCCAGCAACTCCATATCAAATCCATGCTGATTCTTACCGAAAGAACCTGCCCCAGAATCACTTATTATACGGGACCTAGGTGGAGAAGCAAGATATTGATCCATTCCTATATGCTACTTCATTTATTTCCTTTTTATTTTCTTTATTTGCCCAGAAAAGGTGCAATTGCTCTCCCACTTCCACCACTATTGTCCTTCGTTTGCTATTTATTTGTTCATTTAAATGGCAGCCCAAATGTATGTATGGTATGTACAGTGAACAGCATCATCTTTCAGGTGTGATGCCTCAGTGTTTTTCAAGCTAATGTTACTTGCACTACTGCACACTGCGAGGAGTGGGTAGAATGAAAGATCTGAGGGAGATTAGAAGAAAAGTGTTTGTATTAAGTTCTTAAATGTGTGGGCTGCTTTGGAAATTTCCTGAAATGTAGAATGTCCCATACAAAGGATTAACACCCCACCTTAAATTTGCTGACTCTGAATCATATCCAAGCTCAGCCTGACAGTCACATGCCTCAAGATTGCTAAAGGCTGTTCATTCTACACTTTTGTGCTCTTTTATAAATGAATTTGGTTCTGTTTTGAAATGTTCCTCATGGTCACTACTTAATAAACCCATTGCTCCAGACATACCTGGATCGAGGCTCAGAACAGCATAGGGGGCAGATTACATTCAGTCCAGACTACCTCTGAAAAATAAACATTTCTAATTACTGAATCCCAAGAAAATGAAGTATTGAGGACAAACAACATTTGAGTGCCTCTAAGGCTGGAGACTGCTCTGTTTCCAACAAGACCAAACATAAGCTAGCCAGTGAACCACAGCTCTCATTGACCTCAATGCAATTCACAAGATAAATTTCAAAAAATCTCTGTATTTTATTGTGTTTATTGTTTATTACTTCATCAAATACAAACCCAGATCTCACCAACACAACTCATATTGCTGTTTTATTCTATCACAGACATACACCCCCCCCCCCCCAAAAAAAAGGGCCTAAGGGGTGAAAGAATTGATGGTATTTGAAAATGCGCGGCTACGTCTGATCTTATCCCTTTTTAATATGGTTAGCCATTGTTACCACTAGCTCCTTATTTTGTAGATTATTTTGTGAAGTAAAATTTTTATTTTGTGCATTTTTTGCATCTTCAGTCAAAAATTGCCAGCTAGAGTTCTGTACATTGTCTGGTTTTTCAGCTTGGCAGATAATGTGAGTCATGCAGTTGCCCTTGGAAGAGCTACATATGAGTGATATTTCTGCTCTTTGTATGTCCTAGCTTTAGCTTCTAGTTGTACTTACAGATAAGGAGTTTTAAGTGCTATGAAAACATGAAGCCTCCAAGAACGTTTTAATACTTCCCTTCTGAGAATCAATCTGTGCGTTGTCTTCTTAACCGTACTGCGCTTCAGCCCTCATATGTTTTCCATCTGAGAATCTGCAGTCTGAGCCTTTGTATGTCTGCCTGTTTTTCTGTCAAGCTGTTTGACTCTCTGACTGACTGCCTTGATAAGAGTGCTGCATGTGCTGTCTGAATCCCGTAATGTCAGACTGGCCCACAAAACCGACTTTCAGGAAGTCCACTTGGGTTCAGTCAGGCATGGAAATTTGTTGATTAATATTGATATTGATTGATTGATATTGATGTATTCAATGTTATAGTGAAGTAGAGAGACATAAAGTTTGCATGAAGGCCAAAATAATAGTTTTTAACTTTGCCAAAAGCTGATTGTACAATCTCAACTTTACAAGTGTTATATTTGAAAGAAAGCTTATTTAAGAGAGGATAACTTCTGCTCTGCTCTGTGCCCCTCTGCTGAGTGAATTTTGTCTGTGAGAAATGGAGCGTGGGGTAATGTTGTGCCTCTTGTGGCAGTGGGAAGATGGGGTTCCGGGACCGAATCCGGATGAATAACTCGCGTTCATCCCAGGGAATACGTGGTAAGGCGTCGCCGCTGCCCCCTGGGGGGGTTCGTCGCACCCCGAGCTCAGAAAATGTTCCGGAGGCCACCAGCCCAGGGAAAGTACAGAAGAGCTGGAGCTTCAACGACCGCACACGTTTCCGAACCTCCCTGAGACTGAAACCTCGACCTGCAGCCGACGGTACCTGCTGTCCCCCTGACAAACTCTGTCCTACACACTGAAGTGCAGTCTGTGCTCTAAACTTAACACAATTCAAAACTGTGAGTCCTTTACTCTCCAATCTAAGGTTCTGTCAATGGGAGCGTTACCGACCCCCGGGGAGCATTTGGAAAGTTTCGGGGGCTGCTGGGAGCAACAAAGAGGAGAGAGGGGGGCGTTGTGGCACAAATGGGGGGCATTAATGAATTGCACAAATACTTCTACATGTACAATAAATCTATCCTTATGACTACGACCTGGGGTTCTCATTTAAAATTATGCTTTTCCATGGAAGAGGTTCTTTGTCCTCGCAGGGCATTGCCTGACTGGACGCTGTATACAGCTAGAAGAAAAGAAGCAAAAATATTCCATAATTACAAGACTATATGATTGCTGTCATTCCTAATCCTCGGAAAAACAGGCTGTTCTGAGAGGGTCTCCCCTTTCTGACGTGAGCTTTGTTCTAATTGGCCAACGCATTTTCATACTGACTCGTCATATGTTAAGTTAAGGCTACCTGACCAAGCGTCGATATACAGTACAATGAAAAAGGAGGCTTTTGGCATCCTAAATTGACACTGAGGGTTATTGTTCAGCTTAGGGTTAGGGGGTAGGGGGTAGGGGGTTTTAAAGTGGCGTCAAATTACAACACCAAAAGCCTCCTTTTGCGTTGTATATCGACGCTTGGTCAGGTAGCGTCACTGTATGTCGTGTCAGGATGAGGCTGGACTCAATTGGCTAGCGAACGCAGTCACCGTTTAAGCGGAGTGCAAAAATGTCCAAATCCCCTGGCTACTGGCAAGTCTCTAAATTCAAGTCCCTAAATAAGCTAACTAGCGAGCTATTATACCACACAATGAGTCTGGAATATCTGCAGCCTCCGCATGCATGGACATTAAATTTCTCAAAAAAGTGTGATATGCAATCACCATAAAAGTTCAACTATACTTTTAATTCCGTTTCTAATGTTAAGAATGATCAGTTGCTAGCATCTGTCTTGTCACTATCAGTGGCTAACATTCCATTCACTGCGCTACATCATTAGGAAACAAACTGAATTCCTTGTAAAATGGTCTTCCATACTATCTGTTCCTATCAACGTGTCTTGTACATTGACTCTGGCCAAACTAGCTACAGTTTCTAAATTCATGGTCAATGTAGTAACTAGCTAGCAATCTAGCTAATAAACACACAATGATTGTGGAAAGGTAATGCACACAAGTTGGCTAGCTGGCTAGTTCAGTACTTTGTGAGTGGCCCTTAGCTAGCTAGCTACATCAAATACCAAGCCATTCAAAATGATCTAATGTTAATTCAGTTTAACTGAAATTGGAAACCTTTACATCGCTCGCCAGCTGCAGATTCTTCTTGAAACTAAATCGAAACCACCGCTACTTTATATCCTCTGAAGAGCATAATAGGTCCCCTTTGCTATAAATTTTGCCGCCAGTCTTGCAGCATACTGAACCAGGATAGTAGTATAGTACGCTGTACGCTGATAGTAGACCCAAAACATGGTGAAACCTAAACTTCATGCACTTAAATCCACCTATACGAAAGGCATATATCTCTCATTCTGCTCACATTTCTTCAACACCCCAACACTCAGTCACAAGATCACTTCCATAGGCTCAACTATGAACCCCAATCATATCCAATAGTCACAAGACAGTGATCAAGGCAATCAAAACACTGCTCTGAAAAAAAAAGATGATGCGATTCTGTTTACTAATATGATGTACTTTCCCCTTTACACACTCCTATGCTTTTCTGGTTTTCCCTGAGGCTCTGTATGTTTTCAGTCCCTTACACTCTCTCACCCTTTTTCTCCCCTTTCTCTCAGTGGACGGGACGGGCGAGGAGAGCACGGAGGACAAGCCATACTGTGACGTGGCCATGGATGAGGTGATCCCTGCTGTGAAGACTCTGATTCGGGCTGTCAGGTGAGCCCTGTATTACCAACCAGTCAGCCTGTGCTTTCCATGGCTAGAGCAAGAGACATCCAGACCGTCTCTCTCAGACAGAATTCCTGCATTGCAGGAAAAGTTTCAACTTAAAAAAGTTAGTTCCTTTGCAGCCTAAAATTTTTTAAATTCAATTAAGTGAAATTTTAGTCTATCCTCTAGGCAGTGCGATCATGCTTCTCCGAGTAAAACTTACACTTTAGGACCTTTTTTCACCAAATTTGTGAAGTGCAAGCAGAGAGATGCAGTAGATTTCTCCTGCTTGCACTTGCAGCCACAAAGACATGTGGCAGGAGCGTGAGTGCAATCATTTAATCAGCTATCATTCTCAGCCCCCTGCTATATTATCTTTGTGTTACACTTTTTGGTGCCAGCATCCATCTCCTCAGCTCTGCATGGGCTGGCCAAGTAACACAAAAAATTCAGTTTGTCTTCAGGTTGAATTGTAATTATGTAATGGCATTATGATATTAATTATTGTGTTTGCCTGGTACCCCAAGCATACACTGTAGAGCAGCGTTAAGCATTTTACCATTTGTAGTACTTAAATTAAGCCAACTCACCATCAACTCGATGCCATCCATCGGTTATGTGGCCAGTGGAGGAACAGTGGTACAAATCACCATTTCTCCAAACATTACTTAGTGTGAGCACCTTCAACTGCAGAATCCGGTGCTCTTTGTAACTGGCACCGGGAACTGCAGCTACATTCTTTTTTTTTTTTTTGGTAAATGCAGTTTCAATTGACACCTATCTTAGGGCTCAGGAAATCTGTCGGCTATTAGAATACATTTTCATATCACAAATGCCTATGGATGGAAAATTTGTTATGCCATTGTATCAACAATGCTAGAAAGCAGTCAGTGTCAGTTTTGCTATCTGTCACTGCTTACAAAAGAGTTTTAACAAAGTACTTTTTTAATTAAATTAATTAAATTTTTGTGAATAGAGGCTGCTTAAAGCACACATTTTGTGCTTCTCTCTGGAGTAGCTGAATTCATTTTAGAATAAGGCAGAACTACACCGTAGGATACCGATGTTAGAATGCATGGTACTCTATGCATTTCAGGTATAATTTAAAATACCACAAATTCGGTTTATAAAGCTCTTAAATTAGGCCTATTGAACTCTGATTTGAAGTCATACTTTTATGAATGAACAAACAAACATTTATCTAGCATCATTCGTAATGTGAGGGGACTCTAGAAGGGAGAGTATGAGTTATGATCCTAACAAAGGACCAGATGCTGAGTCAGAGTACGATCCAATGAAGGGATTTATTGACAGGGATACGGTAATGACAAGATGGGAAGGAGCCCAGAATAGAATGGGGACAGTTCAGTTCAAAAGATAGATGGGCGTGAGTAGAGGGCGTGTCCACTCCAGGCCAATGGTCCTGGGGCAGAAGCCAGATGGTGATTACCCTTGCCAAAGCACAACTCTGAGATGGGTGGTTCAAAGTGTTTCACAGGAATGCAGTCCCAATTCTGAAGATCACTGTTAGCATGAGAGGTGCACCTAATAAACTGGGCAGAGGTATGAACTGGAGTGGCAAGTTAAAAGGAACGCAGTCCCAATCCTGGAGACTGGGAAATATTCTTGGGAGCTTGTTGCAATTAATAAGACTAAGCTGAGTACTTATGTATTTTGTATTATTAATGGTTACAATAATTTCAGAAGACAATAAACTCTAAAACTATGACAAAGGAAACTGACTTGTGCATAAGGACATACACTAAGGACAATCCAGCGACTCTGCAAGACTCAAAGTAAGGTTATATGCGGTACATCACGGGAACACACGGGAGTGGGGTACACCAATGCATTACACTTGGAGGGGGAGGCACACAAGAAGCTAAATCAATTGAAGGAGGCAATACTTCTGAAAGACATGGAGGTTACTGGATGGGTGGAAGAAATTATAGGGATTCACTCGAGGGTCGTGACAAGTATAATCATGTTCCTGTTGTGATTAACTGAATATTCCTGTCAAGCGAGTGTATTATACATTACATTTCATACCAGGGAAATCTGTATTGCTCATCGTCTCATAATCGCTGCAGGTGTCTAAAGGATTGGCATGATGACAGATGGTTCTCTCTTGAGCCTGCTTTGGTCATCACACAATTTGATGGAAGCTTCATATTTGTGGCCAAAGATGATGGTTGTGCGTGGTCTTTCGCTGCCTCAGGTTTAACTGAGTGATACTACTCACAAATTGCCCCCGAATGTCCTGAAATATAAGCGTATGAAAGGAGAGAAAGGTCATAATAATGCTGAGGACTGGATTCAGGAAATCATATGTTTATTGATTTTTATTTGATTTTATCGGACTTTTAATGTGAATTATGCCATTTTTACAGGTCAAGTGATTAAAATAACTTCATATGTTGGGTGCATGCGACAAGGTTTGTCACTCTCAAAATGCAATAGAATGATTGTTTGAGAAACCGAAATAGTAATAGTGGTAATAATGGACAAAAAACCTATTTGTGTGGGTTTGGTTGTTAAGGTTGCTTGACTTGAATACCAATTATTTTGAGAAAGATTAAAATGACTATTAAACAAATTTGCTTCCATTATAATGTCCTTTTCCCTTCTTTCTGTCCGTGTGATCTACAAGCTAACTGAGCTGCAGTCCTGAGCCTCAGAATGCATGTAGGATGCACAGAATATGTGGAAATTTCTATACTCTTATCATGTATCAAACCAAACTCTCACCTCTAGTATGGGGACTCAATGGGGCCAAATGCAGCCATAGTAAATTAATCAGCACAGTCTTGCAAACAAAACACACTTGCTTACCACTGCCACAGATTTCAGCAACATGTCTGCACATGCTTGTTTACGTTTCAGCTAACAGAGGGGAACATGCACTTTATCGCTATTTCCGATGTGCTCTGCCATGGTCTGACCCCCTGGTCCCAACCCCCGGGGCCCGGTGCAATGGTAGCTCCTCTACCAATCAACTGTGCATCACATTCTGCAGTTTAGTGGTTGCCAGGCAGCCAGCTACTGAGCTAATAGAAAGCCAGCCTCGTCTTAGTGTGGGACCGTATTTACTCTGAATGCTACCCATTCTACCGCCTGCTGCCCTTTTTACCTTGATGAACCCGTCCCTGTCATTCACCTGCTGATAGGTAATCTCTTCAGAGATGAAAATAGATGTACTGCTCATTGTTGTAAATTTTTTGCGTGGTAACCATAAGTGAACAATCGAGATTCGCAAAATAAAAGTCCTCCCCAGCAATTTGTTTCAAACACAAGATTTGCAAATAAGAAAACCCTTTAGCCAGGAGGTTGAACTGGTGAAAATCTAGTGAAATTAGTGATATTTGCTGGCGGAACTTATGGCTGGTATTAAAAAAAGGCATGACTTCTACTTTCTGACTCATGGAATGTCCACCTCAGGTGGAAACTGTCAGCATAATTATTTGAGACTTTTGTTTCAGCTGAGCTTACACTTTAAGGCAAAAATATTTTTAACCGACAGAGCCCCGCACGCTGTGAAATTGAATCACATGACGATCCGTGTGACTAAGTACTCACACTGTTTGTGTGCTTCACAGAAATGGTGCCTACAGTGTGCAGCCATGGATAGAACACTGATTGGCTGATCAGTGAGGTATATTTTGAAATGCATTGGATGGCTTGGGGCGATATATTAATACACTGTTTGAGGTCATAGCTGCGCTGCTCTGTAAAAATATCGCTGTGACACTGCTCACACTGCACAATACAGACCAAAATATTCTGTGGTCAGATATATGTCCTATTGCTCATCAAACATGTCAGAGGAATCTTTCACCTGCGCACATTGTTAGACAACTTACATCCGAGCGATGCCCAATATAGACCCAATTTCTGGAATTTGTTGGCAAAGTCAACATCAGTTGCAAATCCTTCCAAAATTGTACAGTGTATGCTTGGCCTTAAAAATGAAGAGAGACAGATATAGAACAGCATGCTTTTTATGTGTGTTTATCAGAAATTCTCTGCCAATGCTAAATTGCCAAATCCTATGAGGTTAGGTAACTATTGCTTAACCATCCTCAGACTCTCTGCCACCCTCCTCACATTCAGGAACCACAAAAAGACTTTATACTGCAGGAAGCAAAAAACTATCTAAGTGCCTGCAAACATCTGGATAGCAGGCAGGTTTCCCAGGGGAGGGGCAGTGAATGATTACACTTGGTAACACCCCACCCCTCCTGACTATAATGCAGACACAGGGTATTTCTTGTGTACCTGAGCATTATGCATTGAGTTGGCCACGTTTTTCTGTACCCAAAATGTGTTGCCCTCCTGTTTAAGGTCTTTCCTTTGGTTCTTCTTCCAATTGGATCTCTTACAAAAAAATTGCACAGAGAATTTACAATTTTTTCACGTGTGAGTGTTAATTAGAATTAATTAGTTAGAATTGCATGCTAGTTTAACATTTTCACCTTTTAATTATAGTACTAGCGTATGAATGTCACATGTCAACTTGTTACGCCCTGGCACCCAGAGAGTTAGAGCGCTAGGGCAAGGACTGGAGATGAGGCCCCAACTGCAGAGGGCGTGGATTTTATTAAATAAAGAATGCGAACATACCAAAAACAAATACATTACATTTTAGGTACTTAGCTGACGCTCTTATTCAGAGTGACTTACAAAAGTGCAAAAGTCCGGTACAAAAGTGCTGAGCTCCAAGGAGAAAAGTTAAAGTGCAAATAGATCAAGTGACATGAGTAACGCTAAATGCAATTAGTAAAAAAGTGAACAAACAGTAGTCAACAGAAAGAAACCAGTAAAGTTAAAAAAAGAACTAAACGACAAAAATCAAGCATCGCGGGCCGTGACATCAGGAGAGTTACATTGAGGGCAGTGAAGTAGGGGAAAGGTGGAGACTGAAGAGGTGGGAGAACTGAAAGGGGTGTGCGCTAAACAGAGGTGAACTGAGTAAGGCTACCTGCCCGTGAAAGGTGAAACTAAGCTTTAAATAAGAAAAGGGAATGATAATTAACAAAGGAGAAACAGATGAAATCATTAACTAAGGGAACAGAGACTTAATTGAATAATTGAGTAAGGGCAGGTAACCGAGGCATTGGAATGCCAAAGGGGAGGGGCATTACACAGCTGGATATTTTCGCGTGAATTTCCACATACAGAAAAAAAACAAGATATGAGGTTGTGATAGTCCAAGTTTTTGTGTGTGTTCCTCAAATCTGAGCTGCAATTTTTGCATGCGAAAAAAAAAAAAAAAAACATGATTTCGTAGGTTACGTTTTTCCCTAAAGGGCATCTAGGGTGCAATAGCAAAACTTTAAATTAACAAAGTAGAGCATGCACATAATGCAGGTGCAGGACAATCGGAGAATCTGCGAACAAAGTGATTAAATAAAGTCCACACACTGAAGGACAATGCTCCCCAAAAATTTATTCAGAGTATCGTCGTTTCGATCAGAACGATCTTCATCAGGACCATTTGACCATTTTCCTGATGAAGATCGTTCTGTATTTTTGATGTATTTTTCTGGCGCGTCCAGTAGCGACGTATTCTCAGAAATAAATACACCTATTCATAACATTTCAAATTCTAAGGCAGGATTACGCTTCAAACGAGATTTTATTATTTTACCAACCAACGCAATGCATGAGTGAACTCAGTGATCAATACAGTGGTAACGTTAACGGACGTTGTACCATTGTTCGCTTGTACTGTAATAACCACAAGCCAGCTAGCTTAGCTTGCTAATTAGGCCACAGCTCAGTTGTAGGCTACTGTAAAAATTGCAACCTGGCAAGCAAACTAATACTACATATTATTCTGCGGGGCTCATATTTTGAAATGATAATAGCTGGCTAACACACAGGATATCTGAAATTGGCCTAAGTCAAATGAGCGAACGGTGTAACCAGCCAATACAACGTTAGCTCAACTCCAACAGCAACATACTTTTATAACCATAGTCATATCGTGGACTTTAGGATAACTAACATCACGTTGTCACATCGCCATGAAATACAGCTGGCTCTGAAAATGTAGTAACCTTAGCTAAGTTATATTATTCGCAAACACCCAAACTATATTGCCAACAGGTAAATACTAAATTAGTAAAGTATATCAAAAAAAAAAAACACCCCAAACTGCTGCATACCAACATACATCCACACTGCGCAAATGGCTGACACTGTTTCCGTATGTCTTGCAAACACTAGCATTCACACCCACACCACATGTCCGTTGGATGTAAAAAACCTGCACGTGGGTGCCAATGTTACTTGTACGTGATACTTTATGTTGAACATACTGAACACGGTCAATGTAAGGCATGAGAGAGAAGAGGAACTGAAACAGGCCAGCACGGGTGAACTGGGAGCAATCTTTATAGTATGAACTTTTTAAAATTTTGTCTGCGCCTACCGGTATGACAGCTGATCTTTGGATCTGGCACTGGGCTTTTCACAAATCGCCAGATCACACAATCAATAAGGAGCATTTCCAATGAAGGCCTGTGAGCAACATAATTTTCAAGTCCTTCTTTCGGTGTCAGACGTTCAATTTCCCTGCATCCATCATATATATTGCAGGTTTTTTTTTTTTTTTCAGAAAACAGCACTCTCCGTCGGACCTTTGAGGCGCACAGTTTCCACACTGGCACCACACGAGCATTTTACGAAGGCCTTCTTGCCGGTTCACTTCAGCATTTTCAACTTGCTTGTCCGATGACTCCGAACTTAAATTGCTGCTATGCTATGATTCTGAAGCAGAGAATCTCTCCGGATTAAACATATAACCATACTGCTTGGGATTTTCATGAAAATTATATAAATATTCCATTTGATATTGGCCGTGCACGATCGTGAAGCATGAGAACTGGCTACACTGCAAACAATTTTATCAACTACATGATGCCACATCCACCTGAACATGGTGCAGCCCTCTCCTGTAGCAAGGTTGATTATTGAACGCCAAATATTATGCACAAACTTGTTATCTGTGAAGCTTTTTGTGAACTGACACATGGCAATGCTTAATTTTTATCATAACATCAAAATGTCATGCTCGTTGAAAAGCACTAAAGGTACCTTGTAACATTTTTTTTTACATTTCACACGCGCCAATCATAGCATGTTGGACTATGAGTATTTGGTATTGGACATCTGAGTGCAAATTTGCCAGGTTATTACTTGGACTACATACATGCTATCTTGCAAATGCAGCTATACCTGGGATTTTTCAGGTTTGTGCTTAGGACCCTGTTGCCCTGACAATATGTCTGCCTAAACTGGCTTCATGAAACTAGAAATCTGACTATTCTGAAGCATCAGCAAACTAATCCAATGAACTGAGGTAACTAGCATATATGAAATCGTGCCCTGTTGTGGATTGCAGATAGGAATTGTCATTACTTTTTCAATGGTATCAGGGCACAGGACCAGAAAGTATATTTCAGATTTAGTAGCATGACTGGGGCATTGTGGCCCTTGATAAAATCCGCACCAGTTGCTGAGTACTGACTCACCATGTGTTGAGTCTGAGAAGAGTCTCTGAGGTCTCCTGGTTTGGAAAGCTGAGTTTGTGTATTGCGCTGGACTCAGCTGTGTTGAGAGTGTGATGTCCGTATGGTGGTGAAAGATTTAGGCTTTGTATCACCAATTGTGCTCCCACCCAGGAGACAGGTTGCCAATGTTGGTGCGGCCAGGAGGACTGGCTTCAGCAGGACTTGCACTGTGCATAGAATAGACTGTATGAAGGCCAGTATTTCTACTCAGGTACTTCTACAAAAGATGGATGTCCTGTAAAAAAGGTAAATATAGCAATGGGCAAAATGCTGAGCTTTTATTTTTAACTGAAGCATGTAGTTTATCAGAGCAGCACAGTGGAGATGTTTAGCATGGCTAGCATCTGAGCTCAATGGGTTGGTTTGAGGGGGGGGCATTTAAGGATTTTTATTCTTGTCTCTTTTGCAATCAAGCAAACAAGAACCTGCACACAAAGCAATAAAATACAGAATTACTCCTTCCTGCCATACCCCCAAAATATATTTGAAATGCATCATTTTTTATTTTACTGAGGCAAGTTATGCTGCACTCTTTGTGTTTCTGCACAGAGTAATGTTTAGCTCCTGTCTCTAGCAAGGAATTTTGTATTCTTACAGTCAGCTGGTCTTCTTTAAAACAGCTGCACAATCAAACTGATGTCCTTCATTTGCTATATTGAGGGTGATGGATAATGTTTTCTGCTCCATGTGAGTGAATTTTTGAAGTAAAGGTTGGGGGATGGGAATAGGCCAGTAGAACAACTTATGTGGAGCAGAGACTTAGGAAGAAAGGCAATGGGGATATTATTGTTGCAGACCATGTAATGATATTTGGGCGCTGTGCAATGCATCTAAGTATCTGAAACAGAGAAAGGGAGAGAGAAGCCGCTGTTAGCCAGTCAGCACTTTGCAGAGCCTCCGAGGAAGAAAATAAATGGGATTGTGTTTTTCTCCCCCTTCTCTTCTAGCTCACCCTTTATTTTAACCGCACCTGAGACCCACCAAAGTGAAATTTGCAGCTACCTGCAAAAAGACGTGCAGAAAATAAAAGAAACTTGAGTCATCAAGAAAGCCGAAGGAGGTTCTTCTCCCGAGGTTCTGAGGGTTGCCGCGGCAGCGCCAGCCGTGGACTTCCTTTAGTTTTCCATCTCGTCAGGAAGGGGGTGTTGCCCCAGTTCTGCCATGCCCTCACCTGCCTGAGCAGCAGCAACGGCGGTCCCAGCGGCTCTTCAGCTGCATCAGTGCGGGCACCTCGTCCTCTCTTTGCGCTGCCGCACGTTTCTGGAACATTCTGTGCCTCCCGCGCTGTCCAGCTCCCTGGTAGTGTGGTGTGATGTGATGTGATGTGATTCCTTTCTTCAACGAGGCAAAGAGCGTGGATATTAAAAGGAGTCCTATTCCCTGGTCTGGCATCTGTTTGCGGGAGATAGGGCTTTCTCATAAAAATAAAAGGCCGGCTCCCCTCCCCCTAGCTCTGTCCAGTGAAGTTATCCATCACTGCGAGGGGTGATGGTTTTACTGCCTCCTTGTAGTGAAATGCTTAATGCTTTTTTTTTTTTTTTTTTATTCAGTGTTTTACCTTGCTGCCGAGACTGCAGACTCCGCCATGGTATACTATTCAAAAAAAGTAGGGGATATTGGATTTACAAGTACCATGAAATGCAGATCATGAGGTCAGGAAGGAAACAAATGACATAAAAACATTAAGGAAACATTTGTCAATTTATTCGAAACCCTGTGTACAGTCAGTAAAGGACAGATTCTCCAGAATAAGGGTCGACACAAACACAGGGTCACACAGCAAATTTACCACCATTGTGAAACAGAGTCAGTAGCGGGGTAAAACCCCTCGGTTGGCTAGACAAGCTTGAATTCGGCGTGGCATACTCCTAACGAGACGTCCCAGGTCATTTTGGGGAACGTTATTCCATTCCTGTTGCAATGCTGCAGCAAGTTCTTGGCATTGGCAGGAGGTTGTTGACGTTGGCGTAGCCGCTGTCCGAGCATGTCCCAGACATGCTCGATGGGGGAAAGGTCCGGACTGAGTGCTGGCCATGGTAATGTGGTGATATTCTGCTGCTGGAGGTAATCTGTAACGATCCTGGCCCTATGACATCTGGCATTGTCATCTTGGAAAATGAAACGGCGGCCATAACGACGTGCAAACGGCACAACATGGGGTGCCAAGATGTTGTCCCGGTAGTACTGCCCTGTGACACGTCCAGCAACAACATGCAAGTCTGTTCTGCCGGCAGCAGTGATGCCTCCCCACACCATTACAGATCCACCCCCATACGGATCATGTCTAATGACGTTAACGTCATGGAAACGTTCGTTACGTCGGCGCCAAACCCTCCTGCGTCTGTCAAGGAAGTCCACAGTGAACCTCGACTCATCTGAGAACATTACGTTGTTCCATCGGCGATTATCCCAGCGTTGATGATGACGACACCATTGGAGTCTGGCCCTAATGTGACGATCCCTCAAACAGGGAATGACACGAGGACGTCGGGTGTGTAAGTGAAATCTGTGCAGACAATTCCTGATGGTCTGGCCACTCACTACCAAGCCAGTATCCCTTTGAAGTTGAGACCTTATCTGATTTGCTGTTACCATACGATTTCTCAAGACAATAGTGCGGATGAATCTGTCCTGAGCCTGAGTTGTTGCCCTTGGTCGACCGGATCGTGGTCTATCCTGAACAGACCCTGTAGCACGATGTCTGGACCATAATCTGCTGATGACAGACTGGGAAACATTCATTGCCCTTGCCACAACGACCTGTCTTGTGCCAACCTGTAGCATGCCAAGGGCACGTAACCTCTCCTCCTGTGTTAGACGGCGCATGGTCTCTGTTTAATTAACGACTTCAACCACTAATAATCTGATGCTTTCTCTTCAAAATCTTCCTTTACAGTGGCTCTAACCTTCCAATTCAGAGTCATGCAAATTTGTGGCACAACCCCCTTGATCATCAATAGCATCCCGTGCAGATCGTGAGAGTGTCATTGATGTGTTTGGGTGATGAATTTCTTTGGAAATGCTTCCTCAGTAAGGAACTATACAACATGGTTTCGTATCCCTTTGTATATGTGAAAATTTTGATCTCAAGATAAAATATCCCCTACTTTTTTTGAATAGTATATTATTGGTGTGATAACTGAAAATAGCAGAGAGGACAGGGGGCATATGTTACTATCCCAGTAGACCTGACACCGTGTTCCTCAACTTACAATATCAGGGGAGTCTCTCTTTCGGGTTCCCCAATCCCGTCCTACCTCGCACCTTTAACTCCCATGAAACATTTGTGGATAGGATTGGACATCCCTAGATAAGAAGTTCAAGGGGCCATCTTGATCTGGCACTTTGTCAGGGTTTGTGTGAAAACTGACATAGTGGTAGATCTCAAGGAACAGCATTAGACAGCCTGGCACTTCAGATCTGCACCCTCACTTCTGATCTCTCACCATATTAAAGAAATACAGTTTCTTGTTGCATCTCATGGAAGAACCAAGTGCATTTTTTTATTTACTTCTTTAACCCGGACATTACGGGATTTTCAGTGATGTGATGCAGAGGTCTAAACTCCTTTCAGTGGAGGTTACCTTATGACACATGATGACTCCAAACTAGTTCCCTTTTAATTTTCCATATCAGCAATCTAACATTAATCTGTTCACTTGTGAGGACAAATGGGTAGAATCACAGACCAATCTGTTTATACGTGGCTGGCTTTTTTCATAGTCTCACAAAGTTTTGAGGCAAAGATTCTGTCTTTCAAAGACTCTAACTTTGCATAGCGCATAAAACAGCGCATATTGTTGGCTTTGCTTTAAGGGATGCTGTTTAGTGCTAATGTTTGATAGGTTTAATGCACCATTCAATGTTTCCCATTTTAAATGTACTTGTATTTTTTTCAACACTGAATACATTTTTAAGAAGTTAAGTGCCATTTTAAAATAAATTACACTGCAGAAAAAATACTAAAATGGGAGATGGAATCAGAAAGTTTCAGATTAATTATTTGGATTACTGCCATCCTTACAGTATTGATTACATTGTAAATATTGCCTCTTGGTGATCTCTTTATCAGTTCTTTATAATACATTTTTTTTGTTTCGTCTTGGTTTGCTTTTGTTTTGGTCTCAATTATTCGTTAAATGAAAATTGTTTGATTGTTAATCACACGATCTTATACAGGAACAGGTTGAGAGCAATCATGCGTGAAAAGGTGAAATTACTGCAGGGCCTCTCGCATGCCATTTAAAATTCAGTAATTCCGGCATTGCCTCTAGGGGGAGTTGGAGTTGAAGATGTTAGATTATTTGTAAAAGCTGTAGTCATAGTACATGTATCTTATACATAATTGATTTGGCAGTCTATTGATCAATGCCCAGCAAGTCATGAAATTTTGCCCACAGATGGTAATACATCTGTGTCAGTTGATGTGACAGGCTTAGCAAAAATGACAATCGTGTCACTAGAAGACATGTTTGTTGGATACGAGCTTGCATTTCAGAATGCAGCATTGATATTAGGCCTCTCAAATCAATAAAGCAGCCTGATGCTCTGACCTCAAGCAGTGTTACTATAGATCATTGCCTTTGGTACTGTCTGCTAGCTTGAGTTGATTAGGTGGAGATGGTGGCTGGTCGATATGAGCTCTTTTGATATTTAGCTTGGCTTTTGCGAGGCAGGTTTAGCACAGCCTCTCCCCAGTAACCTCTCTGATCCCAGCTTCTCCTTGGAGCGCTCGCTTCAGAGGCAGTCCTTAAGGAAGGATTAACTGCGAGTAGGCTACTATGTTTTCAGTGAAATTTCTGTATTCATCAAAAGCTTCTACTGAGAAGAAATTAAATGTATTATCCAAACAAGCTAATGCTAACATCAAACATTTATCCATAGGTGTTTGACGCAGTCAAGTAATTTCGACTTTTAAATGTTACGATCATATCTTTAAGAGATCATAGCAATACAATATTCACAAAAAATACACTCTAATGGCGGATCTGGAACTGTGGAAAGCAAGGCTTTCTGCAGTGTTCTCCTGCACTCCAAAGAATCAATTGAATTTCACAATTCACAGTGAAGCAGCTGAAGTTAACAAGCAGGTGATGGCTCAGAAGGTCCCAGGAGTGCACTTGTTTAATTTGTGCTAATTTTATGACCAATGATTTGATGTTAAGACCACGAAAAAGCTTCACATTTTGCCATTTTGGCTGTGGTCCATTTTTTGTCTGGGAGCTTACACTAATTTTTCTAACATATGAAAGTACAGAAAGCATGTTTGTCTGTAAATTGCTGATGGAACAAGATTCACTGAAATAAATGGAGTTTATGGAATAAATTGGAATTTTTTAGGGGTGCCCACAGCATAGTAATGGCATGATATTGCTAAACCAAACCAGTATTTTGCGGGACAAGGCTGTTTACAGTTCACCTACAAAATGTCATTGAGATTGATGTTGAGTCAATGCCGATATCGAGGATCAGAAATGATTGCTTTACATGGGAGTGCCGACCACCACTCTATTGTGCTGAGTGTAATATAGCCAAAGTGAATAAGAGGGAAGGCTGGAGAGACATTTTGCAGTGGACTGAGGTTTTGTTGGCATGTGGCAGGGGTTGTTGCTGTCACTTTCTGGGCAGGTGGACATTTTTTCAGTAACAATCGGAACAGCTACGGTGCGAGAAAGCTGACATATGGAATTTATAGTTGCTGATATCTGACAGCTGCTCGCTCATTTTGATCCCTTTTCATTGGCCTATTATAGCTCCTAATCCTGTGGAGAATTTTTGGAATTCATGGGAATATCCATCAGCGAGTGTTCAAACTGCAGTCTGGTTTTCCGTAACCTTGGTGATTATAAAGTACCATAAAGCAGCGGAAGGAAAGTGTGCTGCTGCTCTTCGGTTACAGTGTTTGTTCGCGCAGGATTCTCAAGTTTCTGGTGGCCAAGCGGAAATTTAAAGAGACGCTGCGTCCGTATGACGTGAAGGATGTCATCGAGCAGTACTCCGCTGGACACTTGGACATGCTGGGCAGGATCAAGAGCCTGCAGACCAGGTGGATTTCCAGCAAAACAGCAGACCCGCACTCGTACATGCATATGTGCATAGACGTATCTCACATATGATTTTGTGTTGTTTTTTTTTAGCTTCAACAATAAGTTACATGTATGAGTTATTTTGACAGGGTCGACCAGATTGTAGGTCGAGGAGGTATTCAGCAAGACAAGAAAGTGCGTGAGAAGGGTGAAAAGACGCCCCCTGAGGTGGACCCGCAGGATGAGCTGAGCATGATGGGTCGTGTAGTAAAAGTGGAGAAACAGGTAGGGCACTCATTCAGAAGCTTTGCTTCCATGCTGTGATCCTCCTTCTCGAGTTCCAGCCTGAATGTTCCTCTGTACACTGCCTGGGGTCTTTTCTGCTGTTTTCATTCTCTGTATTTTCATCTCTACGTCATTTCCATGTCATTAAACAGATATGTTACGAGTCACAAAATGTTAACTAGCATTGTGGTAGGGAAAGATAACATGTTAGTGAAAGGTATCATGATGGCCAAGTGACATGTTCTGTGGGAGTGACTGGTGTCCTGTGCTTCCCAGGTACAGTCCATCGAGAACAAGCTGGACCTGTTGCTGAACTTCTACACGCAGTGTGTGAAGAAAGGCTCCTCAAACTTCACCCTGTCCTCCCTCCTGGAGCCCGACCTCACCTCTGACTACCACAGCCCCACCGACCACCGCGAACTGTTCCCCTCTGCCAACACACTCAGCATCTCTCGCTCTGAGAGTGGGGGAACAATAGACTGAGAAACGGTGGCTTCTCACCATGGACTGACAGCCAGTATGGACGTTACCCAGTCAGGACTTTGCAGGAGCAACAAGCACAGCCTACCCCAATAGACCTCATGTAGACTCCTTTTCTAGCATCTTAACCCTTTACTCGCGCACTCCACCTTTTCCTCACCCCTCGGCCCCTTCAAAACACCCACTGCACCATCTGTCTCCCTCTTAGCTAAATTCTTCATCACTTCTTATTGTGCCCTGTCCCATTCGTCTCACCCAAACCTACCCCCTCTTGGCAACCTTAACACCTTGAACTGTCTCCTACCCCTATTTATTTGTCCCCTCTCCTCTCACCCTCTCCAGGGCAGCCCCAAGCGTTCGCTGGGAGATAAACATCCCTGCTTCGGTTTGAGGCTGCTATTCGGACTTTTTCCACCAGGGGGCAATGCCTGAGCAGGGACATGGCGAAGTCTGCTCAAAATCCACCTCTAAAGATCTGAATCTGATTGGAGGGGGAGAGGCACTACCTGACTACTGATATGCAAGCACTGTTTTACGCACATCTGTTTTTTTTTTTTTTTAATTCCAGCATCTGCGGACGCACATTTAGGTGATGATGTTAGTTTTGATTATTTGTTTAAGATTTTCTTTATCATCGGTCTAAGTGTCTGTTTTAAATCAAGACTCTTAAATGTTTTACTATTTTTGGTGTTATTATGTTTTGTCATTTCAACAAAAATTGATTTCAATGATTGATATCTCTACTTTTATGTTAAAGTTTTGCAATGAGGTTTTTTAGCCTCATAAATATGTACAAGCCTCTCCCGAAGTCAAAAGCCCAAAAGAAGGAAACACTTTCTCAGGCTGTCCCTTCCTGGACCTCTCTGCATGGCTCCAGCACACCCACTTAACGAGCTCTGATGGAAACAATCCATACAGATGGAACCTCAGATCTTGCATTGGGAGTGGGGAGTAAACCCTTAGCGGAGATGACCTCATTTCCTGTCACTCAGGTCTACGATTGAGCATTAAGAAGCCCACTGTGCAAAAAAGAAGAGAAAAATATTGCAATATTCCTTTAATGTAACTGGTGACATGCGTGATTGCTAAAGGGCCAGTTATAGACGTCTGTACATAGGAGCTCTGGCATTTTCTAGAGCGGAATGCAGCAAATTTTGTCGGCTGTGTTTTAGGATGCATGCATTTTCAGCCGGCAGAGATTTGGCTCAACATGCATGCACGTCCTCTGTACCCAACTTTGATACTCTACTGAATCCAGGTCAGAAAAGCAGGTCATCATACGTACATTTCAGTCCTCAGTCTCCTTCATTTCTCTTAATTTTTAACCCTACTCTGTGCTTCTTCCTCAGTGGTATTTTAAGTGAGAGTGAGAGAGAGAGTGAGGGAATTGATTCTTGGCAGGTTCAGCACAAATTTGCATTAGTCCTCAGACCCGTGGCAATTTTAGTGAACAGATCATTTCATGTCAGGGATTGCGAGCAGCTTTGACCCTAATGAAACATAACTCTCTTGGCTCACCTTGTTTTTTAATTTTAAATTTGATCTATCTGTCATTGCTGTGCTCATTGAAAGGCATAAACATGCACATTTAGGATCTGTACAGGTTATTGTGTTGATGGCTTCTGGAATAGTCATATGTCTAAGTCAACTAACTAAGAGCATCTACCTGGCTAGTTTTGATTTCATTTGGTTCCTACTTTCTCTGTTAACTTGTGGGACACCCCTGGCATTTTTTTTTTTTTTTTTTTGTATACAAACCTTAAGATTTATTTCCATTTAGAATTTATAACCTTTGCTTGGGGGATTTATGAACATGCCTAGCAAAAAAGGTGTGTATGTGTGGTATGTGTGTAAGCATGTGTGATTGTATGTTTGAGTATATGTCTGCATTTCAAGGAACAGCCATCACTTTACAATATTGCTCTCTGCATTCATATCGGTTGCATGGCAAGGTATCTTTCAAAGGCCACATTCACTGCATACTCTGGAGAACAATTCCACATCCACACCATGTTTTCCTTGTTTCCCGTTTGTTTTTGCTCTGATTTAACAGTCTCCTGCTATGGCATTTACTTATGGAAATGGACAGAACTGGAACACACAGGTCTAAGAATCGAGACTTAACACATTAACACCATAGCACTTTAATACGTAAATTATAGAAGAAAATTCTTTTTGTAGAATGTTGCTCCTTTGAATTATGTTCTCTTTTTGGGCTTTTGCGTTCTGCAATTATCAGTCACCGTATACTTGGGTACTATAGGAAAGCCTCAATATTTTTCCGTTGGTTTAATTTTCAGTAAATCCCGATATTGAAAGGCACTGTTATGTAAACATAAAATGTTCCTTTATCTCTGATTTGATCTTCAAAAAAGTTCTACAAGTATAGTGTTTATGAGTGAAAATAACTTGCAGTAGAAATGTGTTAAAATCATCTTCATAAGTGACTGGTGAGCATCCGCCAATCATAAACACTTTGATTCTTTCATAATAAAATGAAGGAAACACAGCCGTGTGTTCTGCTCCACGAACTTTGTGAAGAAACAATTGAATCCTGCTGTGATATTATTTTTTGTAATTGCTACTGTAAACACTCAGGAATAGATTAACAGGTCACAATAACTTGAACCTTGGTATATAATTACATGTTTTATTAAATATATTTTTAAGAAATCATTCATTTACGTAACAAGAGTAAAGAACCATTGTTATCCTGTCTACAGCCATTCAGCCACCATGGTAAAACTTTATGAAGAGTAATGAGAATTTCTCAATGGTGATAAGCTGACAGTTGGCAGAACCAGGAATCCAACTGATCAAATAATTGACTATGACCACAATTAGGCATCTGGAAACTAAATGCTTAGAGCAATGTTCCATCAGCTATGTTATTTTTAACATGTGCTGCTCCCCATTCTTTCAGTGAATACAACCCCCTTACCCCCTCTCAACCCCTGACATAAGGGAGATTTTAATTTGGTATGGTCCAGCCAAGACTATGATGACTCAGGTGGTTAAATGTTCAGATAAAAGAAACCATTCCACAGTGGAATTCTATTCGGCAGTCTAATGCTGGAGAGTACAGGGATCATAATTATAATGGGGGGACGAGGGAATCATATGGCGCAACTATATATATATGCGCTAAATGGTCGTTGTAAATTCTGTCCACTGTCTCATTAATTTTGAAAACTGTGGGAGGCAAGTCAGGTGGTGTTTTCGTTCTATTAGCCACCAGTAAATACTCACACCCTAACCAATGGAGATTAAATGGTTGAACACAGGACTGAGCACTGCGTTCAACTGCATGCACGTTAGAACTCGGGGGCCCTCTCTTTCTTGCTTTTCTAAGCTCCTGGGTCTGATTTAAGCATCTTACTCCCCCATTCCCCCAGTTCTCCAGTGAGAATCTTTGGATTGGACTCTGCATGCTGGTTAGAGCTCCTTAGTGACGCAGTGCAGTACACATTCTAACCCCATATCAGCATGTATGAGTGTTAACGATCAAGGAGTACAGTAATTTAGTTCCTCTGAGTATGTTAGTGATAAATGCACACAATGTGCATCTAGATTGCATGAAATGGCTGTCAAGAGAAGGCCCATTTTTAAAGTGAACGGATGCCTCCCATGAACCCACAGATGCCCATGTTTTAATACAGGCAGAATTTAATCGATATTAAATCAAGCAATTAACCTACATTTCTCCAGGAATGCCTAAGCACCTTTAATGCGAAAGTTTTTCTCAGAAACAGGGCTTCTCAGTGCCAAATCAAATTAAAATTTATGAGGGTCAAACTTGAGGCAATTGCATTGCCATAGTATGCCTCAGCATTATCGAATGTAATGCTGTACAATCTGCGGGTACATGTTACATGCATGCACTAGTCTGCATGTAGTGAAAACACTGAGCGAGAAGATGTTAGCCACATAATGTATTGTCCTGAACACGCATACTGCCTATCCTTAGCATGCTATCCAGATCACTGCTAGTTTATGCATAAAGTTAAACTTTTATAGCCAAAGGCTAGCATTACTTTAAAAAACCTTTAAAAAGCTAAGGTCCGGGCTACTACATAAATGCCATGCATGATCCAAGTCTTTTGCATGTCTCTTGTCTTAAAAAAAGAAAAATGCATCCTATCATGCTCTCATTCCAATCAACCTTTCTCTGTTTGCACTTCTCATACACAGTATATGCAGTAATTGTTATAATGAAATGACTGTATGAAGCAATAAAATGCTAACAGACTAATTAAAAAAGCTCTCTTCAATTAAATTTTAATAAATATTATTCCTGAAGTTTGATTTTCCTCTGATGTACAGTTGATTGCTTTCACAAAGAGAAACATGCTTATTGATTGAATATAGTACCTCACTTGATTAACTTGTTAATTTATTTGTTTCAATAAATATGTTTTTCTTAAGACTGAACATTGTGAAACTGGCTTTAATTTGAACCACTTATGACTCACTTTCACGTGCACACATTGTACTTGCATTTGTTTTGTAGGAACGTAGTACTGATGTTAGAATTGAGAGTATTACAAATGTAAAACTGTATAAGAGAGGGAAAATGGGAATTTAACTTCATTTAAATACTAACGTGTTCTGTGCCCCAATTTGTAAAGGACCATGCATCAGTGTTTGCAAGGTAAAAGAAATAGCATTCCAGGGGCCACCGGAGGGCAGTCTTAACTTTCGTGATGCCTTTATGTGAATGACCTCACTTATAAACCCTCTTTCTCATCGGAACAAGGTGTACATTGATGAGCCAAAACATTAATACCACTCACAGCTGCAGCCAACAATATTAATTATCTTATAACAACGGTACATCCAGGTCTGCGGACAGATTTTAGACAGTAAGTGAACAGTGGATTCTCATATTCCAGATGTTGGATTTGGGAGAAATGGGACCTGTGCGACTTTAACACGGGCAAAATCAGTACGGCCTCACAAGTGGGTTAGAGCATCTCTGAAATGACAAGACTTCTGTGTTGCTCCCTGTCTGCAGATGTGAGTACCTACTGACAGTGGTCTAAGGAGGGACAAACCATGAACGAGTGACAGGAATTTGGGCACCCAAGGCTCATCAATGCATGAGGGCAATGAAGCCTATCCCGTCTGGTCTAAACCAACAGAAGGGTGACTGTGTCACAACTCGTTGAGAATTTTAATAATATGGTCATAGGGAATGTGTCACAACACACAGTGCATCATATCCTGCTGTGAATTGCACTTTTTAGCTTTCAGACCAGTCAAAGTGCCCACTCTAACCCTGAACCACCTCTAAAAACGCCCTCAATGGGCACCTGAGTTTCAAAACTGGCCCCTGGGTCAACTGACAAAGGTCACGTGGTCCACTGAGTCCTATTTTCTTCAACATCATGTGCTGCGGTTGGGTGCATGTCCACCATTTACTTTGGAAGAGACGGCTTCAGGATGCTCTGTGGGAAGCTGGGAAATGTTCTGGTAGGAAACCTTGATTTTGTGAATTCAAGCAACATTAGTTTGATGGAGCTGTTTTGGTAGCACAAGGGAGATCTTCACTATATTAAAGGGCTTTTCCACTAGCACCTACTCGGCTCTACTCGACTCAACTCTACTCGGTTTTTAGGGTTTTCCAGTAGGTGATAGTACCTGGTGCCAAGTACTTTTTTAGTACCTACTTGGCCGGGGTTCCAAGCGAGCTGAGTCGAGCCGAAAATGTGACGTCAAAAGACTGCAGGCCGCTGATTGGCCAGGGAGTGATGCTTGCTATGATGACCCCACCCAAGGTGAGGTGGTGCTCAATTGTAATGGAAAACGACCGAAACCGAATAGAGACGAGTCGAGTAGAGGCGAGTAGTGCTGAAACTGTGTGATGGAAAAGCGGCACTAGACAGGGGGTTCTAATCTTGCGGCTGATCTGTGTATATTGTTATTATGTTATTCAGTCGTAAGGAACTGAGGAGGATGGAGAACCATGGATAGTTTCTTCCAGTGTGACATATCTTTGTGCAAATAAAATTTTGAGTAACATGGCAGTTCTGGAGTAATACTTTGCATTATCAGTAGAATTATTGTCAGGGAACATATATTTCAGGGGAATATGCTCAAACAGTGCAGCTCCACCATGTAAGGCTCATGCAGTTCAGTTTTATAAAATGACGATGCTTGCTTTGCTATGACAAATCTACAGATTGTTTGCACATTCTCAAACCTTCACCTTGATTGCACATGCAGAACATGCAGATGGACTTAAAATTGTTTTTTATTGGGACTGATAATATAATATTGCATAATTTATTCATTTTGTCTTTCTTTCGTTGCTTATACTCAGTCATATCCCAAAAAGCAGGAAATCAGCATACCTCTGTTTTGCTTGAACATGATGAAAAGGTAACTGCACATAGACATTAAGAAACAGTAATGCAGTGCTCTCTTTGTTTGTTATGCATTGTTAATTATAAATCATTATGACACCAAAATTTACTTAGGAGTTCAAGACCAACACAACAGCAGACTAAGCCACCTGCTTACAAATAATTGTGCATATGGACATATTATTTATCTTCTTACTTCTTAATTCACCTTAATTCATTTTCCTTTGCCATGGGGCATACTTACTCACATTTCTATCAATGGTAAGAAAAAATAAATAAAAATAAAATGGGAGCTTGTAGTAATTCAGGTTGCTTATTGTTTAAGAATCCTGTTATACTCATGGGGTGTCACAGCTGAAGAAATACACCTGTCTCACTCGTAATGTGATTTTATTCTCCTGACCTCAGCCCGCTGTCGGTATCATGTTTCTGCACTTATGTCAGCCCAGTTGCTTGTTTCACAATTCCCATCATTCCTGAGAGGGAAGAATGTGAGACACTTTTGACTGTCATGGTGGCTGATGACCTACCTTGTTTATCTTTCTGTCCTGTGCAGGCAAGTGAATGGGTGTCAGTGTGTATTTAATGGCTGACAGAATACATAGACTGACTGTAGTCTCTGCTAGAGACTCCAAGGCCAAAAACTGGCAATGCAACCCTGCTGGCAATGCACAAACAATACTTTAAACATTTCCAGAAAATATATTTATAGACAAACCCTAGATAACAACATGTGAGAAATACTGTACCATATAAATGTTCCAATGGAACCAACCAAAATCATTTACTGATTTAATTAAAAATCAGTTTGCTCCAAATCAAGTTCTCACAATTTATGGCACCCTTAAAGACTATTGTAAATAACATCGACCAAAATTAAACAAGGTATTAAATCCAACTTATTTATCTAAGTGTGAAAGAACAATATTGAGCCATTACATCACTTCCTGTTTCACTAGGGTATAAAAATTAGACAATACACATGCAATATCCCTTTGTCATCCAACACTATGAGGAAAACTAAACAATAATCTGTTCAAAAGAGGCAGATAGTCATAGACCTACATAAATCTGGTAAAGGCTACAAGAAGATTCACAAACAATTGAATATGCCACTGAGCACTGTCAGGGCAATTATTTTAAAAATTCCAAACGCATGGAACTATTGAAAACCGCGAGGGTAGAGGATGCAACAGACATTTCCAACTCGGTCCAACCAGCTACCCCCCTTAGTTACTATTGCTATGCCCCACATGCAGTGCAGCTCAGTTCCACATTGACAACAGCATAGCAGAGTATCACTCTCTTGCACGTACTCCCAGAAATATTGTGGTTTGTTTCTTACCGAATGTGTCCAGCTTGTCCAGCAAAGTCGTATAGAGAGGCCTTAACTATTTCACGGAAGGATAGTGTATATCCATGACACCAAAATTTTTAAAGGAACAAGTGGAGAAACAAGAGTAACCACAAAGTGCTGGCGATTGATGCAGAAAAGCCAAACACCCAATAAACTGCACATTGAGATCAAACCATGCAAAATAGAGGTATCGTACTGCACTGAGCTAAAAATAACGCTGGATCCAGTATGCCGTCCAACAACAACTGGCCATGAGTCAGACAATATGCTAGTGTGGCAGGCCCAAGGAGGGCCTGGACGGGGAATTGAACCCCAGATTCCTGAGTCAAACACACTGACCACATCGCCAAAGTGCCAGGCTCGTTGGCAAGGTAGCCAGGGCACGTCCTTATTAGGAGGCATTCTAATGACAGGACCCATCAACTGTCACACTAGCTAGACTTTGTAATAAATAATATTACGCAATGAAGCTAACCCCTAAACTAGCTACATTAGACATAACTGTGTTATTAATCTAAAGTTTGTTATATCAGCATTTTCCTCCAAACCAAATTAGATGACAAGCTAACTTTACTCATTTCGGCTCAGCGACTGACATTCTGAACCTGATTGTAGCTAGTTTGCTGGCTAGCTACCCAGCCAAATTTTCTCATGTTAAAGTTTCTAAGCAGATTACATCATGCCATTACAAAGTCCTTCACCATCTGGCTTTATTTTTGTATTATCTAGTGTTGCAAATGACTGTGCTGGGTGGCATGAAGGAATCATGTTCTCCGCAGAATAGCCACTGGTTTGTAGCTACACCTGGTGCTGTGTGCTGAAGTCCACTGGGGAAAAACAAATACTATGTTAACGTATTCATCAATGATGCCTGCATAGCAACCCATATCAAACAATTAGCTCCTTGAAGACAACTAGGTCGTGTCCATTAGAAGAAGGTTATGGCGCAGCAAACAATGCCAGAAAAAAACATGCCTAAAAGTTGGGAAGCAGTGTTTTGCACCTCTCACAATTTACAGGAAGGGGAGAAGATCTCTTTCCACTCCTGAGTGCCATAATACATGGTTAGCTGCTGTCAATGAACATACGCAGGATGGTAGCCATTGGAGTCCTGGGGGCTGTTTCAATAAACTTAACTTTTCTGACCAAGTTGGACCTTCAACAGACCATGTCCGTCAGGTGTTTCAGTAAAACAAAATTAAGATGTCCGACCATAGTCTGACACGGATGGATTGTTCATCACTGTCCGTTTGAAGTAGCGTGATAATTTACACCTCAGCAATGCACAACTTTGCTATTTGGCTTTCAAATATTAAAAATAACTTCACATTAAATAATTAAAAAAAAACAATTCTGATTACATAGATCTCAAACTACTACTCAGACATAAATTAACGGCGCACATTGCTGGAGGATGTCACGTTCAATTTCAGTATTAACTGAATACAAGCTAGTTAGCTAATTAAAAGCAGCCTTTGCTCACTGTGTATTCTGTACTAAAAGCTACGAGTAGCTATCAGAGAACCTCTTCCACAATATATAAGAATATATATAAAGATATATATTATTACACGATTTGAAATCCGCCGTCCTCACCATAGTCATTTAAATAAGATAATGAATACAATTTTGTGATTGACTCAGAGGTATTTGCCTAATATACAAACGCCCCCCATTTGCGCTACAATGCCCCCTCTGTGCTGCCTTGTTCCCAGCACCCCCCAAATCTCTCAAAATGCCCCGTTGAGAAACCCGATATTACACGCAGCTAATGACTGCATTGATTGTGGGACAATATGGCAGTGCTGTCAGGGTAGGCAAGACATTAGTAAGATAAGGCAATCTTATTGGTAGTTATTCTACACTTGATTGACAGGTTGGAAAGGTCCACTGTATTTTGTTCCCCAGGATAACGAGGCGGATGGTGAGTGAAGCAACAAAATCCCCAAGAATCACTGTGAGGTTTTGGTGGCATCTTGGGGTCACCAGGTTTCAAAAAGCATCATCAGGCGCCACCTCCACAACCACAGGCTCTTTGGAAGTATTGTGAGAGGACAGCCTTTTCTGACCAGAAGATGCAGAAGCAAGTGTTTAGAGTTTGCCAAATATCATTTAAATTATGACTGGAACAAGGTGCTTTGGTCAGATGAGACCAAAATTGCATGTTTTTGTCAGATACAGCAAGCTTTGCGTCAAAACAGAGATGCATACAAGGAGAAGCACCTCATACCCATGGTGAACTTTGATGGTGGGTCAGTCATGTTTTGGAGCTGTTAATTCATGAGGTCCAGAGGCACTGGTTAAAATTAATGGCAAAATTAATTCCACCAAGTATCAGGATATTTTGGCTGACAATCTGGTTGCCTCTGCCAGAAGGCTGGCACTTGGCCGTACGTGGACTTTCCAACAAGACAATGACCCAAAGCATACCTCAACAGCCATTCAGAAATGGTTACGTGACAACATCAACATTCTGTGATGGTCATCTCAGTCGCCAGACCTCAATCCAATTGAAAACCTGTGAGCTGAGTTGAAGAGGGCAGTTGATAAATGTAAACCCAAGAATGTGTAGAATCTTGAAAGGATCTACTTAGAGGAATGGTTCAAAATCCCACCAAATGTTTGCTTGAGCCTTGACAAAAATTACAGGAAAAGACTCGATGCTGTTATTCTTGCCACAGCTGGTTGTACTGAGGACTAAATGAAGGGTGCCAATTATTGTGAAATCATTTTTTTTAATGTATTTTGTATTAAATGATTGTAATGATTTTGCTGTTTCCATGGAAACATTAATAATGTACAGTACCAGTCAAAAGTTTGGACATACCCACATTTTTTCTAACAGGACATTCTGAAATCTAATTCTGAAATCCATCAAACTAACCAGCATTTGCTATCATATTTGCAGAGCACACTCACATTTTTTAATTTTATTTACTAAAGCAGTTATATGGCTATAATGAGTTTGCTGCTGAGCGGCCGTCTAAGTTCCCAAAGATCAGCTGCACTTGTGGTTTGCTTTTCATCGACCTTTTTGCCCAATAAATTCCAAAACAGCTTGTATTAATTTGGCTGTTGGAAAATGGAGAGAGCTTGTTTGTCTGCTCACTTTGCAAAATATGGCTTCTTTGAGAATTCTAAAATTTTGGACACTATTCAAACTTCTCACTGTTTACCTCTTAGTAGATTCCATTTGAGATTATATAGAAAAATTCAGCTGGTTAAATTTCTCTAAAAACAGAGCGCTGTGACATTAGCAAAGTGTGTCCAAACTTTTGATTGGCACTGTACTTCACACATGTTGGTATATTTTGTTTTTCTATAATTATGCTGTTTTTTTATTCGTGTATTTATTTATTTTTGGTATTGTCTGTGAATTGCCAGACAGGGGTACCAGTAGTTTTGGAGCTATATATTAGCCAGATTTCCCTTTAATTAGAGATGGATGGGAGAGGGGTTTTTTTTTTCTCTCAGGGAGGGGACGTTGTCAATGTGTCATTCTGAGGATGTTTATCTTGGACCTGGAAAGGACGTTGATTTGAAGCCTTGATTAGCAATTAAGGAAATTGCTCAATTACAGCTATTGTGGCCACAGCTTCATGTGTCATAGTGATTCCAAGTGTTCCACCATCATTCAAGATGATTTCAAGATGATGGCAGATGTGAGGATGTCATTGTTCTGATATGTTTTGTGGTCATAGTCACAGTATTATGACATCATCCTTTCCATTCTGTGCCCATGTGAGACTTTGACCTTGCAGAACCTACTGATGCAAGACCTGACTCACTGTATCTTCAGACTGGTCCATTCTGCACAACATGAGTGTTTTTTTTTTTTTTTTTTTTGGTGCACTCTGGTGCAGCGAATGGTGAAAATATGCATACCCCACACACACCTTTTTGAGAAAATGGCTGGTCCTATGTCTCTGTGCAGGGGTAATACAGAAATACAGAATTCATTTTGATTAACATATACAGTATATTGCAATAAAGAAGTCACAGTAGTAGATTTTTTTTTTGGTCTGACATCAGCTTGCAGTGCTTGTTATCAAAATACATATAGGGGCAACATTAAACTGCACCAATTCCCATGCTTTCATGGTTCTCTCAGGCAAATATAATTTTTTTTTTTCACTAAAAACTATCCACCTTCCCATTTACCAGTCTTAATATTCAGGTCATGAATATCAATTTTTTGTCCAAAGTTTTTTGTCCAAAGCAAGGCTTGAGACACACAGCTGGATCGCTGGCTTTGTTTAGATGGTGACTGCAGTGGCTATGGCTTGCCCGTAGGAGAGAACCACGATTTGGCATTTGTTCCAGATTTTTCTTCATCCCGTAACTATAGCACTTTTCCCATGGCCCAACTCTTGGCATATTTTTGATATTACTTTAGGTACTGTACATATCACTTTTGCAGAAATTTCATTGTCTGAGAATGCGAGAAAAAAAATGCTCCATGTTAAGTCTTGCTACCAATATTTAGCCAAACTGAATGCCAAGTGTAATGTTGGTTCAATCGGTTGGCCATTGCTTAGCACTGGAGCAGGCTGGCTAAGTGCCTCTCTCATAACTAAGTTACCGTTACTTAGCTAGTGAGCTCGTAGTACCTTTCCATAACCATTATGTAACATCAGTTTGCTAGCTAGTGAGCAAACATTAGCTAGCTACTGAGTTGACAGTGGAAGAAAAGCGTGATTTGACATTTGTTCCATATTTTTCTTTAGCACTATTCTGGCGCTTACGGAAATTACATTGTTTTTCTATTGAATTGCGCAATTCAGTTACATGATAAACAGCATCTTATACTCTCAGTTGTGACCTGATCCAGCCACCGCTAATGCTTCAATAAATAGAACTACTGGAAACGTGTATCGTGTTCATAAAACCCCTGTAGTTCTGGCCCTTCATCTCTCCTTACGAAGATATTTTTCATCGTTTTCCGAGAGATTAAGATCAGCGTGCAATCTACAACGTAATATCCCCAGTCCACAGCGCCACACAACAGTGAAACATTGATCAGGATGCGGCCATTTTTAGTTTTGCTAGTCAAGCCTCATTTTGGCATTGGAATGCGTGCTATGCATAGAATTTAAGAGTGGTCAATATACAGTGCCCTCCATTATTATTGGCAATTTTGGTAAATATAAGCAGAAGTTGTTATTAATTAATGCCTACTTGAAATTGTTTATCCACTGCATATGTAATTCAGAATATTGCCAAAATAAAGCCTTTTATTGAATACAATTATTGAAAGATAAAAAATTGTAATAATCATGAAAAAGATATTTTTCTTTAAAGCATATGTGCCAAATTAATAGGATACTCTTCAATTAATTTTGTGCAGCCTTGTTTTGCCAGGACAAGAGCTCTGAGTCTTCTATAATGTGTGATGGGGTTGGAGAGGACATGACAAGGGATTTGAGACCCATGCAGTATCTCCAGTATCTCTCTAGATCCTTCAAATTCCCAGGTCCACATTTGCAGACTCTCCCCTTCAGCTTGTCCGACAAGTTTTCGATTGGATGTAAGTCAGGGGCAGGCTGGCTGAGAATGGCAAAACCTTAATTTTGTGGTCAGTAAATCATTTATTGATGATTTCAAAGCTTTGGATCATTGTCCTGCTGGAGGATCCAACCAGTTCACGCTTCCTGGCTGAGGTACTCAAGTTTTCATTAACCCATTAAGCCCTGAGCCTCTGGCTTGAAAATAACATGCCCAAAATGAAATGACTATATCTCTGCAATGAATTGGTCTATTTGAATAATCTTGGTATCATAATGAAGGCAACACCTTGGGGATTTTTGTCATGGTGTAAAAATCTGTGAATATGTCACTGAGTCAGAGTAAATGAAGATGTAACACTGCATAAATGAAACTTTTTTTTTTGGCACCAAACAAAGTTTTACGTTTATCTGTCTTAAAATAATTCAGTTGCAGTCTGAAGCCACTAAAAATTACTGCACAGAAGCTCACCATTATCTGTGCCAAAGTTTATTCGAACCAAGTAAATCAGAGCAAAATTCTACAGGTTTTAGTTTGGGAATGTCTCGGTGGCCTCTCCAAGCTGACATTGTGTGCCGTTTCATATTTTGAGGTACCAAACTGTAAAACTCATTTAATTTCACTTATATGTCACTACAGGCATACATTTCATCCAAATAAACCACTTTTTAATTTTTAGAATTTAAAATTTTTTTAATTTTTTTTGCCAGTCCTGTACCCTGTACCATTTCCCATTCAAAGATATGACATACAAAGACAATAAAGTTTGACTCCATTGGAGCAGATTTATTATTTAAAAAGCAAAAAAATTATATTAAAAAAAAATGGTTAAAAAAAGTAAAAAGAACAAAAACCCCAGCAATTATTTATACAGATACAATGCTATTAATGCCTGAGAAAATACATGTCTATACTGGGGCTTGAACACTGGTCGCCTGGGATGCGGCACTTACTGAAGGTCAAATTGCCCATATAAAGAATGAGTCAGGAAAACACGTCACTCACCCCGCTTGTACTGTTGTGCTTGCAGTATTCACGCGGAATGGCACAAAGATTCTGTCAGAAAATGACTTTGAAAACGACTGTTGAATATTTAGCGGATAATTATTCCGAAAATACCACAAACAAACTAGTCAAGCGTTTATATTGTTGCGCTATTTAAGTACATGCGAATGGCCCATGGACTCAGTTTGACGCACTGGGAATGCAAGGCTCTAGGTTTATGCGATGTGTGCTCAGGCTAGGTTTGTGCGATTAAGGTGGTTTAGAGCTCGTTGGAAACATCAGAACCCATAGAATCAAATGGCTTCTGGCAAAGTCTTACTGACAGCATCACAAGCCGATCACACAGAGGAATATATACTGAGAGGCATTAAAAACGCAAAGTGGTTTTTATCGTCTAATTTGAAAACTGATGGTTTTTCCTTATGCTGATTGACATGATGACCATCAGGTATGGTAAGCATTGCAAATTATCAAGTGTCTGGGTTCGAATCCTTTCTTGGTTTAACACCTCGTTATGATTATCTAAATGCAGCACAGTTCCCTGGATCATGGTCGTGAATCACATTGGGAGAAATCATTTTGCACATGAAAAGTTGAAGATCAGGGTCAATAAAAACACACATAAACAAAGTCACATCATTCCCACTTCAAATGCCACAAACAAATGAATCTCAGAAGAATCAAACATTTTGAATGTTGAATGATGGCCAGTCTCAAAGAAAAGATTCTGGACCCATTAATGTCCATTAAATGACTGTATCGACTACAGGGATGACACAGAATGACCAGATGTGTCAGCTGTCATCCCCCACAAAGTGCATCATGTGTGACGCCACAAAAAAACATTCCATAAAACATATTCTGCCATGTCAGATAATGCATAAGAACTGCTGAATTGACTGCCAATGTAACGATAACAGTGAGGGCAAGTCTCACTACCAAAGCACAGTTTCCCGAGACTGTGTTTTGCAACTACGAAAGAAACCAATTACCACTACTTAAAACAGAGTATTTTATTATGCGTTTTTAATGCCTCTCAGTATACATTGCAAGCAAGCTGAATGCTGAGGAGCTGAAATCTTTGAAGCAATGCCCTGGAAAAAAACATGCTTGGAGACTGGAAAATCTATTTTCGTAATAACATGGACACATTGGGCTAACAATAGCAAGTGCAGATTTACCCTCAAATTTTTTTTTTACAAAATATCAAAGGTAAGAAAAATGTTTTCGCTCATCTCTGTAGACTGTAAAGTGTATTTCTGCTGTTCTTTGAGTGTGGTGTCGGTTTAAAATGACAAGGCTTATATTGTTGGATTCCGTGGACTTTCCTCTTTCATTTGAGCTATTGTTTGTATGCATCGCACAAATTCAATAGAAATGCTAGTGACTCAGTGCTGATGTGATTTTATCCTAAGTTTTGCTCTGTGCTTATTTACTTGCTTGGTGCTTGAATTTTGTTCGGTTTAAGTGAAAATTGTCAACATGAGCTTTTTGCAGAGTTTCTTTGCGGAAAGTGGATAAGCTGCATGATGATGCTGCGATTAGGAAACATGTTGTATTTATTATGCGTAACGGGGCATTCGGGTTTAAGGGGTTAAACATCTTCTGGCACATGATGGAATCCATGATATCATGAACATAAAAAAACTGTCCGAGGCCTGTGGAACAAAAACAGTCCGACAACATCAAAGATCCACCACCACACTTAAAAGTTCATATGGGGATTTCTACGACATGGCTACACCACTGCATGTTGAAAAAAAAAAAATTCTGCTGATTTCCCAAAAAGGCCTCACAGTGGCTAATTTGAGGATGCTGAGTTAAAGAATGCAAGTTAAAAGTTTCTATCACATACATTTTTTTCACAAAATAAGAATTATTTTCCTTATTATATCATATACGGTATAGATTTTTTTCACAAAGTCTGTTATTTTCTGTCGCTATTTGGGTGCAGTGAAACACCCACAAATGTAGAAGAAAATATCTGGATCATGTCTACAATTTCCTCTGTCAGTGGCCATATTACTAAGCTTGAAATCAGGATTAGGTATAAAATACTGCCTTTAGAATCATTCACATATGTGAAAATTAGCCAATAATTCAACAAATAGTTCTCATCTGGCTTAGAGGAAAATGGAAATCATGACTTTGTGGTTTATTTCAAGTGATTAAGGGATGATACATGACTTCTTAACCTTACAAGTGGTCGTCAAAAGTGATAATGCTATGAAATGCACATCACACATTGTAAGAAAACATGACGTGCAAGAGCAAAACAGACGATTTTTTAGAATCAGCATCCCAAAATCAGTTAGAAACAAGTATTGGATTTTATTCAGCAAAAATAATGCAGAGCAGTGTTATTTTTGTTTTTACGCTGAACCCACTTCTGGTGTTTATTGCCAAAGAGCTCTGTTTTGGTTTCATCTGATCATAGAACCCAGTCACATTGGAAGAACCTGTATCATCCCAGCAAACATGAGACGTCTGCCCGATGTGCAAATCATGTCTATATTGCAATATAGACACCATTTGTACGTCAAGTGGACATCTCATGTTTGCTGGGATTTGACAAGCTGCATTTGCACAAATTGGTATTTTAATGGCAATCGAGGATTTTCTCTGGCAATCCTCAAACTGTCAGTATTTGCAATTAACTCTTTATTTTTTCCCGTCATATTTTTATTTTGGTTTCCTTCTTGTTTCTTCATTTCTGTGTGAATCTTTGTTTGATGTGTCCACATGCCTATGTTTACATCTACCTTTCGTGTTTCATGTCTCCTGACTAGTTTAATTGAATTATTGTCTCATTATTTTGTTTCACTCTGTGCATTCCAGTTTGCTTGTTTGCTCGTGTGTATTTATACCCATGTTTTGCTTTTGGTCAATGCTAGTTTTTCAATCTTATCTTTTGCTCTGCGTAGAAACAAGCCTCATTGTCTTCCTGCCTGTTCCCATTTGTCCTGATTTTTCGAGTATTTGGACTTGCCCTGTCTGATCTTCGTGCCTGCCTGTTTGCCACCCACTGTCGGCTTGTTGCATTGTCATTTTCTTTTCTTTTTTTTAATTCTGATTGGTACTGCATTCCTCCCTCTGTGATTTTTTCTTCAAACTCTACCTTTTTACTGACAATATAATTGTTTAGTAATTTACTTTGTACAAAATACATTCTACAGTCTGGTTCTTGACCAGGTCTGTTTGACCTTGAGCTTTGAATAAACTTGGGTTTCGGTTGTGACCTGTCTGCTACTGAGTCTCTGGGTGTAGATGTTGTTTGATCGAAGGTTTGGATACTTTTGGACTTCAATACATAATTAATCTCTGCATTTGTCCCATTATGATGAACCTTAAAAAGTTAATTAATTTCATTTATTTTCCTTCTGAAGTTTTCTGGGGGTGCCAGTAATTTGTTTTTGGGAAAAAAATATTTAGGATATGATATTATTTTTCTTCAACAATTTTCTTTAAATTCAACGTCAGATTTTTTGTCCATATTTTGATTGAACAATTCGAAGGATTAACAGCAGCCATAATTGTTCAATGGCCTGTTTAGCTAATGCTAACAAAGGATGCCAATATTAGGGGAGGGCACTGTAGATGAAGTGTTGATGCTGGTAAAGCTAATTGAATAGATAACCTGACAATAGTAGTGAGTTATAACATAGTTCCTGATTCTAAATGAGGGGAGAGGTTGGGACGTTGAGGGTCTCAAAATTGACCCTCTCAATGTTGTAGTAATGGGGGGGGGCACTGTGTTTGCTGACAACCCACAGGTGTCAGTCTGGAACACTGACTCCTCTGCATCCTCTTGATTTTTCATTATCATTATTTTTCATTATGCCTGACATTACTGAAAGAGAGAGAGAGAGAGAGAGAGAGAGAGAGAGAGAGAGAGAGGCTGAGTAGCAATAGTCTATTCATTGACCATTTCATTCCATACAGAGATTTAACATAACATAAAATTATTATGTCAAGTCTCTGTACTTAAATTAGTTGGGAGTGAGTCTTTAGTCCTATTAACTTGGGAATGAGTCTTTAGTCCTATTAACTTAAAGGGCATCTAAAGTCGATTCTCAGTCGGGATGTTGAACGTCCAATGTTTACAAACAAATCACTTGCTTTTGTTGACATCTTGCATTGTCACATGACCAATTTCATTCATATAAACCAATGTTTTGTGTACATGCATAGATAATCCTTCTATTTTTGTTCCTTTGCGCAGGTGCGGCTCGCTGACTGGCCGATAAACAAAAACAATGGGAATGGACTTTAGATGCCCTTTAACTCTTGCGTTTGAAGGATCCATCTTTCATTGAGTGAACAAACAAAAGTTGCATATTATTTTTGATATAGTATATTTTTTGAACGTCACTCCTGAAGCATATATTAAGTTATAAACCTGTGTGTAAGTAGTTCCCCTTATGTTCGGGCACAATATCAAAATGATAAAGTGATGTTAAGTATTTTATTTTTATGCATTTTTTTAAATACTATTTTTGTTAGTAAGGAGGTTCCGGGGTCTCTCAGAACAGAAAACAAGGGTTAAGTTCTGAATTCATTGGCTAGTTCTCCACTGCACATGATGTCGCTCTACTAACATCTACAAATTTACAATATCAATATGCTCTGAAAACATGTATTTTCTTTTAATAGCAATTGCTATGCATACAGACTGACTTTATCAGCCATGAATACTGTAGTCACATTATTGACAGCTCACTTTTCAATGAAAAATATAATAACACCCAACAGCGATATGTCTCAATTAAATATGGATTGGTTTTCCCTATCCATTTTAGACTGAGTTTGCTGAGCTTAGCAAAAAAAAAAAAAAAAAAAAAACCAATGGAGAAATAATGCACTTTTCTTTTGTCAAAATCAAAGTCGAGGACATATGAGGTCAGATATTGTTTCAGTCCAAGCCTTGATGTGGGGAAACCAGAAAAACCTATGTTCACATTCACAGCAGGTACAAACTACACCCTAGAGGTGTATGCTATGGGAAAATGTATTGCGCAAATCCTGTCTAATATATCAAGGGATCAACAGACTGTAAAGAATTGTGGAATGTAAGCATTCTTGAGTTTGGCATGCTCCAAGATAGCTGGAACGCTGTAAAAGGGGATGAGGGATTATTTAAGAAGGGATGAAAGAGGATTTGGCCTGGGGTCCTGGACGGACAATGCTGCCTCAGAGAGCATCACTTTCCCAGTTTACATACAGATCTTCGATATATTCTAAAGGTTTAAGATGGGAAGAAGAAAGATCCATACAAAGCTGTTCTCTCGAGCCTTACAAACAAGTCTATTCTGCATTGAGCTCTTGATCGGAAACAGAGACATCAGGCTTGCGGTATATCTAGCTCTAATTGTCTTCTTTGTCCATTTTGAACCAGTATCTTGAACAAAATTATAAACAAGAGAAGTTTCTGGTGCACATTTTAAGATGGGCTGCTTGGCACTGACAGGGGGTTTATGCCACATAGCAGATAGCAGGAGGCTGGGGGCTACAACAAGATGGGGAGCACTGAGACACTGGTGGGTGTTGGGGGAGACTGAGTATGTTTGGGATATTTGAGAAGCCATGGCTATTGATTTCTTCTCTGTCCAGTTGGCGTGATGAACATTCCTTTCTTCCAGTCATTAGCCATGCTGTGTCACAGGAGTGTATGTCTGTAATGCAGGTCGATGTTTTTACTTCAGTGATGTTGGGCAAACATTTTTATTATTATAAGGTCCTGTTCTGCAAGGCTGTTGTGTGTCCTTAGATCTTGCTTTGTAACATGCATCATCAGCATCTGTCACCCTCTTTTATTGCTGCAGGTGCAGAATGAGCGATTATCCACAACATCTCTGCAAATTTACTGTCTGATGTATTTACATGCCAATTTTATCAGAGAGACATTGCTTAGAAATCAGGCCCTCTGTTTGGTCTAATGAATCCAGTCAAGTTACTTAATGTTCCTTTTTATCATAGATTGTAACTCTCGTGGTTTTCATTCATCCCAGCTCATAAGATGATTTTGATATTAGCATTGGTACATAACGCTTTCGCAAAAGTTTCATCGGCTGAAAGCCTGGGATCAACATTGCTCCACGTTACAACATGGTAAACCGTGACCGGTGATTCCTGTATCACTTTCTTCTTCTATGATTATTGGCGGTTGGAAAACCAGTTTACATTCTTCATATCCTTCGGCTAAAGCGGTGAAATAGCATTTTGAATCCTCAAATTTCCTTCAAAAACTCCTTAAAGATCCCCTATTATTTCACCAGGTGCACAGCAAATTAGTTATTACAAGGCATTTCAAAATCTTTCCCCTCTTGACATCACATGGGAAAGTAACCAACCAGAGGAAAGAGGAACTGATCACCTTCAGCCAAGCAGGCAGTCAGATTTCATTATTCTGGGTGGTCACTCCCCCTTGTGATGTCAGGAAGGGGAGATTTTGAACTGGCTCATAATGGTTAGCTGTGCACCTGGTAGCATAATAGGGGACCTTTAATATAAAAGGCAGAATGCCTGAGTCACTACAATATGTACTCTGCCTGTGATAGCTGAAGTAATTTTCTGGTGATGTACAGTTTTTACACAGTCATTTTACATCATGTAAGGAATATTCTGTGAAAAAAACTAACTGATATCTCTAATATTGACCGAGTAAGGTCATTTCAAAGTCTTGGCAGGCATGACATGTCTTCAAACTAGGCTGGTTAGCTTCACAAGACGTTAATCTAATATGCAAACGCTTCATTTCTGAAATTTCCGTGGTGATACGACGCAGTCCATGGGAAAATCCGCACCTGACTTAAGTCGCAACTCTTCTGCCATACCTTCAATTGACCTGCTTCACGATGGTGCGCATTCTGGTCTACATTCATTTTCAATGGTAGAAAAGAAGTTCCTAAACCGCATGACACCCAAACTATCAGGTGTTTATCCACCGAAGGTAAACTAAAAGCCGATTGAAAACCAGGCTTGTGGAAACCAACTCCCGGTATTTCTCCATAAAAATTTGTAAATGAAGTGTCAATAAATTCATTTATTTTAATAAGTTTGATGTTAGAAATTAATTTTTGAACACTATATTTCGAAACCCCAATATGTAACCCATCATTTACCTATCATTTACAGCAAAAAACTCACATCTCACAGAGACTACTTGACGGTCTTTATCTCAAAATTAGATCAGGCAAGTTTAGCCGGGTTTTCACGGGCGAGGTCACATTTATAAATACAGCGCAAATCGATGACGGATTTGCAAGAGTGGAAGTAGATTTTGACTTGTAGTCGAGCCGATTCACTTTGTTCAAAGTTGCGAGTATGCGCAGTAATTGTGACACAGCTGCTTTAAGGGACCCGACAAAGCCAAAAGAGGGTGAAATGTTGTCAACCTTGTTAGGCTCCTTTCTGTCTACCTTGCCATGCTGTTTTCAATTTAATAAAGCAAAGAAAAGAAGACACATTTTAGTTCAGATTCCTTTACTTTTTGAAGATGTTTTAATTTTAGCCAGAATGCAAAACATGTTGTTTGTTTAGCTTTACTTGTGCTTGCCTCATTGCCTCAGATTGTCAGTGTTAGTGGATATTATAGGGTGGAGTACCAAACTAATTTTCTAGGGAAAGTGGAGAAACAAGTGTTAAAATTGCATCACTGCAATGAACCCATTTGCTAAGAGGCCATATTATTATCTCTTAACCTTGAGGGCTGGCTGCTGAGCAGCCAGTGTTTAAAATACTCTCTGCGGAATGTAATCTGCAAATTCCTATTACTTTTCACGAGAAAAGCTAGAACTAACCCTTATGAAAGTGTCCAAAATGCACAGAATCACTGTAGACTGATTACACTTCTTACACAGATATGTGATACGTGCGTAATATTTGGTGATATTACAGTGACATATTTCACAGCAGTGCAGTATATTGCAATGCCTTAAAACAATAAGTTGTGGTTTGTCGCTATGCATAGATAATATGTGCATTTTTTGATTCAATTCCTTTTTCTTAACAACCAGGAAATACTTTGTACAATAAGGTCAGTGGTCATCTTCATGAAAATATTTTTTAACCAAGACAATACCTCAGAATTGAAGCGGAATATTTGAAGACAATGTTTTGCTCAACTCAGTTTTATTTATACAGGGTGGGGAAGCAAAATTTGCAAAATAAATCACCATCCATAGATCGTATATTATTCATTTTAGTCATTTTACAACCAAATGACTCTAGCACAGACTCAGATTACAGCTTATAGTCTTTGCTTTTTCAAGTAACAGGTGCACACAATTCAGTGGAGTGGTTGTGGGATTGTTTGTGCTTTAAATGTCAGTGCAAGTTTTGCTTCCCCACCCTGTATAACACTTTTTCACACCAGGACCATTGCAAAGATTCTTTACCATGTAGCAAAGCACATGGCCTATATGCTCAGGATAGTAAATTAAGCAAAAATATTAAGAAAGAAGAAAGCCCTCTAACAAAGGTGAGGAAAAAAAAAACTCCAGTCGAAAGAATTACCAAGAGGAACCCATCTATAGAGGGAATTCGGTGCAGGCTGCTGAATTATGATAAGGTAAATTACGCTGAATGCTAGAAGTTTCAGAGAGAATCGGATGTCGTATGGAGTAAAGTTGGGTCAGAGGAAATCGGATAGCTAGTAGACAGAATCAGATTGAACAGAATTGGATGAGAACCCTGAGAGAGAAGATGCTTGATGGGGGAAACATCACATCTGGGAGTGATCAAAGCGCCATCTATTTCCCAAAAGATGTGTTTTAGCCGATGCGGAGGTGCACATGTGCTTGTCGGATAAATTTAAAGTGAATGTAGCTGATGCATATAAAAGATTGAGGGTCACCAGGTTTTGATGTGTTCCAGTACTCATTGCTAGAAGCTGGGGTGGCAGCACCAATACCAAACACTGAAATCCTGACTTATCATCAAGAAATTATGCTGGATTTGGTTAAATCTGGTGGAAGTAGTGGGAAGACTTGACAAGATTATGCTCAAATATGGATTTTGAAGTGAGAGATGAGAGCTGAGAATGAGGCTCCCATGGACTGCAAAGATGATTAAAGGATGCTGAAGCATGGATTTATTGGAATGTATGTATTAATTGGATGTATGGTGGATAACAGGGTTGATTTTGATTGTAAGTGGGATTATCGCAGTTGCAATATGAATTACGGCCATGTTATGACCTTTGTACGCCCCCCCCTCCAAAAACAAAGGAACAGTGGACGATGGCATACGATCTAAGGAGGGCAGGCGACTCTGTAGGAGATGTGTCAGCAAAGGGCTTTCGAGGGGTGCTTGCGACATACTTGGCCAGTGTAGAGCCAAGTCTGGTGCCGTTGCTTAACAATCCTATTTTAAGATGCAGCCAGGCTAAAATTTGATTGGCTGCTACAGATTGGCCAGGATGAATTAACTGGTCAGAGTAACAGGAACTCAAAGGGAGCCTTGGTGCATAATTCATAGACATTAATCAAATGGTTTTATCCAAGAGTTCACCTGTAAAACCAAATCCAGCTTTGTCCAGCTGCACAAAATCTTTAATAGTGTTGAATCAGCTTAAAATATGTAGTTAATACTGTTGAATCAAAACAATAATCAGACACAATACAGAAGTTAAATGCTTGATTTCAGTCTCATTTCTTTATTTGTACAGCTTTTGTGACTTTTGTTCACAACCCCAAATCAGAAAAGGTTGGGACAGTATGTTAAATTAAAATTTAAACTGAATGCCATGATTAATAAATAATTTTAGACCTATATTACATCGAAAACTATAAATACGACAGCACATTATTTGATGTTTTGCAATAAAGTTTTTTTGATTTTTCAAAATGGACACATTTCGACTTTGACTCTTGAAACATGTTTCATTTTAAGTTGGGACACTGAAGTATTTACCACTCTATAATGTTGACTTTCTTTTTTACAATACTGAATAAACATTAAGGGACTGAAGACGCCAAGTGATTAAAAGTTTCAGTTGTGATTTTGTCCCATTCTTCCACAAACAAGTCTTCAGTTGTCCATCCATATGTGGTCTTCGTTGATGCATTTTGTATTCCAAAATGCACCATAAGTTCTTTATTGGAGACAGATCAGGACTGCAGGCAGGCCAGTCCAGCACCCATAGGCTTCTTACACAGCGATGCCTTTGTAATGCTTCAAGAATGCATTTTTGTATTGTCTTGTTGAAATATGCATGGACGTCCCTGGAAAATATGTCATGAATGCAGAATATATTGATCTAAAGTCTCAGTGTGCACTCATGATGCCTGCAGAGAAGTGCAAGTTACCCTTGCGAAGGCACTGACACAATCTCATACCAAGACAGACCATGGTTTTTTGACTTGTTGCTAGTGACAGTTGAAATGGTCCTTTTTGTCTTCGATCTGCAGCACATGGCATCGATGTCTTCCAAAAAGGACCCGAAATATTGATTTGGCTGACCATAATTAACATTTCCACTGTGTGATGGACTATCGCTGCCACCTTAAACCCCACAGAAGTCGATGGCGCTTCCTTTTTGCTCAGTAAAGTTTTACTGGCATTTGTGGATCCAGCTACATATTTTTTTCTTGACATACTGTAGTTATCCTAAGGCTATGTGGTTATATCACTTACACATACAGTACTTCCGACCATCTTCAATTAAATACAAGTCAAAGGAAATTTACAAATCACTGCTTGCTGTTTTATGTGCATTTTTCACAGTGTTCGATTGTTTTTTTTTTTTTTTTTTTTCCCTCGAGGTGGGGTTCAATCAGTCAATCAATCAAACTTTATTTATAGAGCACTTTTCATGCAAGAAGCAGCCCAAAGTGCTTTACATAAAAATAATACAACAAACAATAGACACAAGAAATATCCCCCCTTCTCCCACACATATTCACACACGCGCGCGCATACCCGCGCATACACACACACACACAGATTTAAAAACACTGAGGAATTAAGAACACTGAGGAAGCGCTATCCCACACTCACCACTTTGGAGTGAGGAAACACGAGAGAGAAGATAATAGATACTATAGAGATAAAGATAACTGTATAAGTTAAAATTCAGTAAATATTTAAAAGGTAAAAATAATAAGTAAAATTAAGATAAAGACCAAACTAAAAGATAAAAATAATAAAATAAATAAAATTCAATTAAAAAACCAGACTAAAAAGGTAAAAATAATAAAATAAATAAAATTTGGTCAAAAACCAGAAATAAAATTCAGTTGAAAGCCAGACTAAAAAGGTAGGTCTTGAGTTTGCTTTTAAATTTGTTGTACAAATGGCAGATGGTACAGTTTAGATTTTCTTTTACAGCAGTGAAAATGCTTTTGTGTGCAATGTACACTTGCAGATATGGTGGATATAGAATTACCACAGACAAATCCACACGAGCAAAGTTAATATGAGTGGAGCAACGGTTTGTTGACCTCTGACACTGCTGGAAGGGGTCGAGTGAGAGGTGATTAAACAAAAATGCAAACAATGGCAGCTGGCCCACATGCCTGCCTGCACCTAACCAAAATGTAAGTGGAGGTTGTGGAAATGCTCATTGATTGGGATAAAAGGCTGAAGAAGAATTTCATTGACATATCTAGAAAAATGGCTTGTATTATATGATCTGCCCCTTCAGTAGCATCCTCCAGGTGGTGCAGGCTTCAGTTGAATCTCATACTAATTTAGTTAGTTTGATAACTGTAGTTTTTTCTCTCTTTTTTTTGGCTCCCTTTACCAGTTGTTTGCTGTCCCCTGTGGTCAGTTGCAGTTGTAAACACAGAATGTCAGTGAGCTGAAGTATGGTAAGGATACGAGCAGCACTGTGAAAATCTCTGAAGCATTATATTTGTGTAGGAAGAGGAAAACCTTTGCTCCTCTATTTCAGAGGGAACATCCATTTCGAATCAATTGTCCTAAAAGAAGGAGTGGATAAATGTGCTTATCACTTGTTGATCATGTATTGGATCAATCTCAAAAATAGAGACAAACTAGTCACCAGCTAAACTGATTAATTGATTGATTGGTTAGTTCATTGAATTCTTTCCCCCAGTCTCTAGCAGTTCTGTAGATGTTTATTTACTAACATCAACAGCAAAAGATTTCTTATGGATTGCAGTTAACCCACAGGCTAATAGGTACATGAGAACACAGGTTTTTAGTGCACATTGTTAAAATTATTAAGTGGTATAAACAGTTTATTTTCACCTGCTTCTGGAGTCCTGCCTTGCAGGCGAGTAACATTATGGGCTGGATTGCAAAACATCAAGGATAGTGCTTCATCACCTCTACACCACCACCAACACCCACAGGGTACATCAGGACATTATTATGTCTTTCTTCCCCCCTCCCCTTTGTCCCCGAGCTTTATTTTGTATGCCATAGTTCGGTGAGATAGGTCAAGTACTCGACCTATGTGGGCAATTCAATCTGTGGTGTCCTTGTGGGCATAAATAGAAGGACAGAAATACAGAGAGATGGATTCCCCACCCACCTCTGCTTTCTCTTCAGTTCTTCGTCTGAGGCGAGTGACTTGCATGGCAATATTGCTAAGCCTTCACCAGTGTCAGGGTGGCCAGGTTCAGAGAGGTTCCTGCCCAGAAGACATTTGGGAATCCACACGAAAGTGGACTCAGGTAGCCCAACAGAGGATTCTTGTTGAGATTGTGTTGGTAGACCGGGGGGTGGGCAGGTAGAGTGGTGATGAAGTTGGCAAATCATGTGGGCAGGAAGTAGGGCAAGTATCATAAGCAGTCATGTATCTCGGCCCGTCCTGACTCTGCTGTCTGACTGTTAATCAAAGAGAGCGCAACTTTTTCTCAAAGGCCAATTAATAGCCGCTCACAAATTGTGACCAATGGCTAGTAAATTTTCTTCCCATATCCAAGTCTAAAAAGTGGCCCAATTTTTAAACAAATTCACTAATTTGGCAATGACCTCATCAGTTTCCAAATGAAGACAGACTGCTCTCATCTCTCTGTTTATCTGAAAGAGGCAGCTCAGGGTGCTGCTTTTAACTTTCAGTAGCACTACCCCTGGACTCTGTAAACATTTAAATCCACTTGGATCCTGCAGAAGAGCAGCATGAAAATGACGGGCTCTCTTCGGTGCCTTAGCCAAGCCAACATAATTGTAAACTACTATTTTCTAGCATAATCTAAGATGCAGGGTAAGATGTACTGATGGGAACCAGGAGCTGTCAACACGTATAGATTCTTTAAACAAGGATCAATGTTAACAGGTGGGGTTGTCTGAAGGTCTCGCAGAAAGCACTCTCCTGGCCTCTTGCTCAATCGGAACAGATAATAATGTCTAAAATATCCTTTGAAACCTAGAGTACTTTAAATACTCAATGTTCAGGTGAGTGCTTGTCACCAATAGCAAATGACATATGATTCCAGGCAGTATAATAGACTCCACTGTCAGCCTGTACTGAGGGGTTCATAGCACAAATGTAGGGTGAATCATAGATGTGCTTCATTGATAAAAAATGTTTGTGAGCAATCCTCATTTCATTGGCAATTGTATTATCAAGACAGTCAATGGCATACCTTCAATACATGTCCTGATACATCCCAAGAAAACATGTCTAACCACAACTATTCTTGTTCTACCCTTCCACAAACACACTGGTACTCCCTTCCTCTAAACATAACATTACCCACCATAAAGCCATCTGAATGCCCTTTTTCTAAAACCCTTTAAATGAATGAATTAATGCTGAATTAGCTATCTCACAGGTGCTGCTGAAAATAAGCGTCATAATAAACTATTAACCCATCAGTGTTTCCCTTTAATTTTCAGAATACAGGTATAACCAAAGGTAGATGGAGACAACCCATAAAAAATTTTCATAAGGGAAAGTTTGGTCATCTCTGTGTACTGAAACATCTGTGTCCTGCTCCACTATGTTATCCACAATCACTTTTTTGCTACGCCAGCGGGAAGTTGTTATTGTTGTTGCTGGGAGAGCCTCTGCTAGTTTCTACGGCAATTAGTATGCAAGCACAATGCCGAACATGATGCTGGATTTTCCGCAGGTGTCTAAGAATGCAGTCCCAGCTGGCAGAAGAGGGCCCAGTTCTCTGATTGCGAGACATTTGTGGATGGAGAACAATGGCTTTCTACAAAGATCTTGAACCTGAGACACCCACAACAGGGCAGGGCCAACTAGCTAGAGTGGGAGTAAACATCAACCCCACAACTGATGTCTGAAGACTCAAAGAGCTGCCTACTTTCTCCCAACACAAATACGGAAATAGCCCACTGATATTAGGAGAGAAAGAAAAATATTCCACGTTAGGTCACAGTTTGGTATCAATTGAGAGTGGCCTGCATGGTAGAGAATGGAGATCAGCCTCAGAACTCATACAGGAATGCAACTGTACTCCTTGAAGTGACACTGTTCAAAGATAGCTGCTACCAGGGTCTGTAGAGAATTTCTGTGTGGAGCTACAGTACATCACCATAAAATGTCCTGTGATGAGTGGGCAAGGGCCAGACATCTGATAAAGCAGGTAAGAAAAGTATCCACAACCAAGCCAGAGCCAATTTTCCAAAACACACTTCAGACTGCTGCTGGTTCTCACGGTGATTATTTTATTTTCGCTGAAAGAAATTCCAGATAAAATAGTTGCAGTGTTTCAAGGCGCCCACGGGTTCACGTCTGTTTTTAGAATCTATGAATTACGCAACAAATGTAGTGGGCAGGAAAACATCCTGTGATGAATTCCATTGATGGCCTGGATTTGAAGAGCGATTCTACTCAGCCTGTCTGCATGGGGTTAAACAGATGAATCCAGTCCACTGGAGAATCTTCAGCTTTGGCTACCTGTCAGCTGCAGTGTGATCATACTGATGACAATAAACTTAGTGGATATCAATCATCTCGAGGGATTTCAGGGCACTTTGTAGTTTTGTTAGTGGAGAGCCGAAATATACACTAATATGATACCTCTTCCCAAGCTACATGACACATGGTTGCCATTTCTTTGTAGATTCTCCATGCACCAGTTGAGGTAGTCTGAAAGAAACAGATTCGGCCATGTTAACTGAAGGACAGCTGCACAGATGTAGCCATAATTGGGCAGATATTGTTGAGTTATGTGAGACAAAAGGGAACCAGTAATTCCCCCCTGTTTGAGTAGGTTCTGGCCGCTTCGATCTCAAACAACATTAGTCTGGGAGCCTCACAGTCAGTTCAATAACGCATCCCATGAAAAGAGGGCCTTATTTTGACTCAACTAAAACCTAAAATAGGAGGCATTGAACAGTGTCTGGGATGGAACAGTTCCAGTGTAAATCTGTGGAACTGCAATGAAGACATGAGGGGGCTAATGGTCAAGCACCTGAGGCCCCCTTATGAGAGCTGAGACTGGAGCTGGGTGCAAACGAACACACACACACACACACACACACACGCACACACACACACACACACACACACACAGACTCACACACACACACACACACACACACACACACACACACACACACTGCACACACACACACACACACACACACACACACACACACACACACACACACACAAGTAGATTCACCCCTTCCCCGCAATTGGTATTGTACACTTCTTTCTGTCTCTTTTTCCTTTGAATCAATAAGTAAAGACGTTGATGCACCCTTCAGTCTCTCAAGGGAGAGCCATGTCTAATGGCGAGCACAGAGGCCATTAGGCCATTTTAAGAAAGCCATGTTTAATTCATTCATACAGAAGGTTGTTATTTTTTGGATGCTTCTGTCGCAGCATTTGCTGCCCCTTGAAATCAGGACCTACTATTTTGTCCTTCCTTTCACCTCTGAGATGCTGATTACTTAAAGGAATAGACAACAGAATTTAATTATATGCATAGGTTGATAGCTTATAATATTGAGAGCCCATGAGAAAAATTTCAGGCATACTTGACCATTTATGAAAAAGTAGTGAGCGTTTTTGTGTAGCAGTCCGAAGGCCACTGCTGAGCTGCCATTTTGCCTCCCGGAAGGGCGATGCGTGACGTCACATGGGCGCAAGGGAGAATCTCCACTCTTCATTACTCTTCTGTTGGCGCATTTGGTCTTCTATCGTGAACTTGCATAAATTCAATATTTGGTTGCTGTTTTCTGTACACAAGGCCATTAGAAGAGCACTTACCTAAAGCCTAACCATCAATGACATTTGTTTTGAATGATTAAGAATGAATTAGATACATGTAATTATTGCTATACAGAGCTGTGGTGACATTACATCATATCTTCATGATAGAGAATAGCTCCAGTTTGGTGTGCGGCACCAGAAACAGAATGCCAGCAGATAAGTTACTTTACATTATACAGTATGAATAAATACAGGAAATTATTTTTGATTCAAAGTCAATGCAAAGACGCGAACACACGCGTTTCGCCTGTATTCGCGTCTTTGCATTGACTTTGAATGTAATCTGTCGTACGAAAAATTCGTTTCGCGTCCCATGTGGAAACAGCTTATCTCAGACACAATCAACCAAATAAAGGGTCTTACAGGCGGAATGTGTGTTCAATTTGCTTTGCAACAAACTATGGACATTAGGTAGGACTAGCTTGCGGACTTGATGATAATAAAGAAGTGGTCTGCTCGCCTGCATCCAAGGAACTGCTATAACAGTGGATTGTTGTGAGGAAAATTAGTTTCGCGTCCGATATGAAAGCAGTTTAACTCAGAAACAATCAACCAAAGAAAGGGTTTTACAGGCGGAATGTGTGTTCGATTTGCTTTGCAACAAACTATGGACGTAAGGTGGGACTAGCTTGCGGAATTGTTGATCATAAAGAAGTGGTCTGCTCGCCTGCATCCAAGGAGCTGCTCTAACAGCGAATTATTGTGGAAACATCGCTGATGATGTGCCTGACATAGCAGATATGTATGCTGATGGAATTGGATTTTCCTGCTAGACATTTTACTATCGACTAAAAAAAGTTTCATAGCCGGAATGTTTTTTTTCAGTTTGCTTTGCAACCAACAGAGGACGTTGGGTAGCCTAGCTTGCGGACTCATTTTGATCATAAAGAATTGGTCTGCTCGCCTGCAGCATCTAAGGAATATTTACTCTAACGTTTGTGGATTATCGTGGAAAAAATTCCAGATGAGGTAGCTGGCATGGATTTTATCGATTTACAAGAAAAAGTAGGATGTGCATTTAATTGTTTACGGGCCTGATGACAGGCAGGCTAGCTGACAGGGAGGTGTGTGAGTGAGACGTAGGCGAGCCTGCACCGACTATAGATGCAGTCGGCAACAACGGGAACGCCTACAAACGTCACATCTGGTTAGAGCCGAGGGGGAAAACAATCCTTCCCCCCCGTCTGCTATACTGTAAAAACGCTGAATTTAAACTTGTCTTGCTAACGCTAAGAAGTTGTCATGACATTTACTTTGAGTCGCTATTGCCTGCTGACAAGGATCGATATATTAAAAAATTAAATATACTGAGGTTGGATTGTTGTCCATACATTTTAAAAGACAGGGCGAATGATCCGACTCAGTGGCCTGCAGACATACACTTTCTGTTGTGGGGTCCCACCATAATCTGCAAAACTCGTCCTCTCTTCTGATAGCTTGAAGCCATTTTGTTCTCCTTTGTGGTTCCATTTTATTATTTGGTAAAATGTAAAACTTTAATTGGTGATTTTTTTGTTTATTTGCGGTGCAAAAGGGCACACAGCAACTCTTCAGCATTATGGCTAATCGCAGAGACCGGTTTGTTTTCCCCCTCTGCTTTTGTGGGCGTTCCCTTTGTTGCCGACTGTATCTATCACTGACCATAACTTCAGGGCTGTACAGTAACAAAGCTGTGATGCGCAGCTAAACAAAGGGAGAGTACCTTAACTCAACGGCAGCATCCTGAAACAAAGGCTAAGCACAGTAACTGCAGTTAGGGCTTTCTGTCATGGTTTCTGGTGGGATTTTTGGAGTTACTGTTGACACAGACCTTGATTTTTTCATTAAAACAATCAAATTGACTCAAAATATTCATCCACGTGATAAAGGAGGTCTTCAATACCCCCAAAATGACAATAACTCATTTTCGACCAAATGTGATGTTACGGTGTTTTGCCTTTGCATGGCAGCATGGAACGTGCGGCCATGCTGCTGACCTGAACCAGTCCTGCATGTACACGCAACCGCTGTACACGCAGGCATATTGTTCTCTCTCTCTCGGCCTTCAAACAGCCTTCTTGAATATTTTCTCGAATAGTAGGGTCTGTTTGTGAGTAACAATGTCCTTTTGCACAGAAAAATGGTAACAACAGTGAATAATTTAATAACTATCCCAATGCTTGTGCAGTCTCACTCGCCAGTATAGCTTCAACGTGCTGCGCCCATGTGACGTCAGAGCATCTCCGCGAAGATTCTTCTGATTGTTTGAAATATTTTCAATGGCGGCATCTATGAAATCGTCAATTCTGCTTCAGAACCGACTTTCGAAGATGGATAGCTTAGTTGTATGAGCTCTATATGTTCAAACATTCGCATGAATCGTTAGTTTATGACATGATCTATCTTCCAAACTGTATTTTGAAATTCCATTGTCTATTCCTTTAAGAACTGTGAGAGCTTTTCTCTGTGTCCTTTGACTGGGTGTGTGAATGTGTTTGGTAAGCAAGGGGCAGACATAGCAAGCAACACCACACCCCTTGGCTCTCGTTTGTAGTCTCCCCTCACTCAGAGCCTGGAGAATGTGGGTGGGGGAGCTGAGGTAAACATGAGCCAGCATGTCTTTACCTTCTGAAAGAACAATGCAGCCAGATGCAGTCTGGAGAGTGGAGGTAGACCCAGGTGTGGGACCGCTGCGGGTAATATGCCTAATAAGGGAGAGAGCCAGCTTGAAATAGTTCCTCTGATTGGATAATTACCCCCCACTGTCATGTCGCCTGTGCTCTTGAATGAGCATGTTTCAATGACCATTTCTGGACAATGGCTTTCATCAGGCATTACAAATGCATGCGGATGAATGACTGATACATTTACAGAAATAATTTGGCCGTCTGATGTAAATTTTCCCCTTAGGTAAGCACATCAGAAAATACTGATTGCTCAGCTGTTTCAAAATGAGTAAGACTGCTCACAAATTAATGAGTCAATGTACATTTGAGGTGAAAGTTGGCTGAAGTAAAATTAAGAAATTGGTGACCTCTCTGTGTGAAAGGGGAACAATCTATTCTTGAACGCTGATAGGTTCCCACAATTCACACATCACGTTTCACGATCATCCCATGGTTGCAAGAGTTTTATCTAAGATAGAGTAGCAAGTGTGTTCTCTTTGCCATTGGAGTCCTAGATGAGTTTCAGAGCAACCTGGCTCTTGGTGAGAAGGGGAAGGCAGTGGCGGCTCCAGAACTGGGGAATCGGGGGCACAGACACGTCCCTTTTAGTCCTGGCTAGTTCTCAATCATTTTCCTTTATTGACCCATTTTCCAATTATCGTAATTGGCAACTGAAGACACGGTTTCTCTCCATATGCGATCTAATAGCGATGAAATTATGGGCTAAATTCAGTACAGAAAAATAATTTACTTATTAATAGGCCAATGCTTTGCGTTGATTGAACTGGTCCGCGTTCCAATAAAATATTGCCTTTCACTCTCGGTATTGCGTGGTTGATAAAAAAAAAGTGGCACTCGGCAATTGAATAGGCTATAAAAAGCCTGCGGCTCAAGCTATTTGCTTGAGAGTCGACAGGTATGCAATTTTGAACAACGTTGATTTAAATACAGCAAATACGCGTCCAGATGAATGATTGTAGTCTTACCTAATTGGGGAAAACAAGCAGCACCTGTTAAGTGTGGAGTGCTCTCAGAGTGAACCTTTTGTTAATTATGAAAATGACTGAGAACAGGTCAGGACTAATAATTGTTTTAAACTGATGTTTTGTGCACCCACTTCTCAGTTCTGGCTTTGCCACTGTAGCCTACTGAATTTAGCCCATGATTTAATCGCTGTTAGATCGCATATGGAGAGAAACCGTGTCTTCAGTTGCCAATTACGATAATTGGAAAACGCGTCAATAAAGGAAAATGATTGAGAACTTGCCAGGACTAAAAGGGACGTGTCTGTGCCCCCCCAAATTCCCAGTTATAGAGCCGCCACTGGGGGAAGGAATGAATGGAACAAGGAATTTTCAGTGGAATTCTTGTTTGCACTGTTGTGTGTAGTATTGTTTCAAGGTTTCGGGATCTGCACAACCTCCACCCCCCTCTACTCATACACCCACCTCCATAGAAAACCCCGGTCTTGGGAAAAACGGCCAATCATAAAGATCTTCTGAGTAGCCTCCTGTGGGAATGGAGGTCTGCCAGGACATAGCATTTGGTGCATTTGGCACCTTTGCTGTTTTTGTTGTGCACAAATCAGCAGGTGTTGGGAGGGCTCAGTCCATTCACTGCAGTTCAGTTATAATGTCAACCCCAAAGGGAGCTTTAAGTCCCTTGATTGATTTTGCAGATGAGCATCATAATACAGTTGTGTGAGTGTTCTTAATGAACGCAACCTTGTTTACCATCATTTACACTCATCGGGTGTGTTTTTGGACCCTTTGCCACCCAAGGGGTGTTGAATTGGACCAGACGAGGTGTTCTCTGTGTCCTTGGATACTGTTTCTATCATCCTGGGACTGTAGAACATATTTTAGAGATGATACATCCCATCTGGTTCTCTTGACCTCGGTCTGGGGTTTTCAGAGACCCCACTTAGGAGCACTGGGGGTACTAGAGAAAGAGCCAGATTGTTCTGCGGCACAATGGCCCACACTGCTTTGCTCTATCTCCCCCTTTTTCGCTCTCTCTCTCTCTCACTCCCTCCGTCTCGCTCTCCCATGTCTCAGATCTATAGGCCTCTCAAACATTCTGGAACAACAAGCCAAACAATTGTGCGATTCATTATTTCCACGTGTGTCACTTTCTCCTGAAATTTGGCCTATTTTTGGGAAGTGAAATCACCAGCGTGCGCAGACCCATCTGAGTCCCCTTTCTGATCATCCCACTTCAAACTGAAAAAAAAACCAACAGATGTGTGTGACGGGAATCAGAATCTGTATGGCTGGGGTAACTCCTGACTCACCACCAGGCAGTCCTCCCACACTAGCCTGCATTGCGCAACAGAACTCCACATGTTACAGGGATGTGCCTATACATTCCCTGACCCCTGCGTAACTTTGCAGCTCTGAGTTTGCATTGAGTGAGTCACGGGCCCCAAACTCGTGACAAAAGTCTGATTCTGGGGGAGTTAATGGAGGAGAGGGGTTATCTGAGAACTCCCTGAGGCATGGGTACCCGCAATTCTGGCCCTGTGGTTTTACCGTAAGGGAAAGGCGTTAGGCTGAATCATGGTTGCTGGGATGTTTTTACCATATTGCCTGTGTTCTGCATGTGGGTCTTGGGAAGAGTTGGAAACATTCACCTTTCGTTTGGCTTTCTTAGTCCATGAGCGATTGTGCAGGCGGTCAAGAGGACCAGGGGCGGTGAACAAGTTTGCAGACACTGAGAGGAGTGGTAGCAGCCTCAGTAGAACTGAACTAAACAATGCTGATATTCAAGCCATCAGGGCGCGTAGGGGTGTCATTTATTTTAGAAATGGTGACCGGGTGAGAGCATGTAGAAAGCCAGCCTGCGGCCAGTCAGTGTTTTTTTGTGCAATAAAAATTTATGAAATGCAATCTGGTGCAGAAAATTTGCTTAAACTAATTACATCCCTGTTATTATTATAATTTCAGCCAAATACTGCTTTTGGATGACAACAGAAGCACCAGGCTGGTCAAACTGGGTCTTTCAGATCTGTTCAGCGACAAATCTCTCACATAGCGTCGCCAAGATGGGCATTGGGTGCTTTATGGTGCCTCCCTAACATGATTTTTAGGGTTTGTGTATGTTAGGTTCTGTGTGAGCGCCCGTGTACTTACATGCATGTGCTTGTATGTGTGTGCAGAGTTCATGGATATGTGTGCTTGCATGTGTGTGTCTGCCAGGAAGTGGAAGGGTGTAACTGCCTGTATGACTGATGGCTGTTGAGTCGCAAACAGGGGAAGTTGCGATATCAGTATGTTTTTTGGTATTAGTCCTGAGATTGCTTTTTTATGACAGAAGATACAAATTTTACTTCTGCAAATAAATGGGAGTGTAAACGAAAGTTCAGTCACGAGACGTAGGATGCAAGCAATCGGTCTTACCCAATCGTAACCATTTATCTTCTATATAAATGCCAGTGACACGTTCCGTTTTGCTGTTTCAGATTCCGCATCGCCCACCACCCCCCCATCACCACCAACTTCCGACTCCGGCCTCTTCAGCATCAAATCCATCCTCCCCATGGCAATCTGATGACCCTTCAAGAGGGGCGGCTTCGCCTCTGCCTACTACCCAGGCAGATCAGCACCCCGCCTTGCTGGAGGGTCCATGAGGACGGAGTCATCGCCAAAGACTTTGTCGAATTAATTTCATTGTTAATTCCATTGTCAAATAAATCTTTTACATTTTAATTCCGAAGTCTTCGTGATTGAACTGCACATTCAGTTTGATAAGACATAACTTCCACATGATAAAGCAGAAATTAATCAAATGAATAATGGGCAGTGTCAAGAAAAAAAAATAAGACAAAATAAAAAGAAAGAATGACATACTAATTAATCATAATCCCACATAGCAAAATTGGTCTGGCGCAGTTCTGGCCCACATAATGCACTTTACACAGACCAGTTCTGGCCCACACACAGCAAGACCAATGGCCCTTTAGTAGCCCTGATCTGGTTTGCCGGAGCTGGCCTTGTGGCCAGCACAGGGCCAGCTGCAGACACAATCGGCTCACATGTGGCATGCCATCACGTAAACAGTGCCATCATTGCCAGACCTGGCCCACATCCGGTTAACATACCACTTGCAATGTCAGCAGACGCCCAGGAGTGCCAGCTTGATGCCAGGTCCAGGCTGGACCTGTCTGCTATGTGGGATGGTGTTTTCAGATGTTTTCTCCTCGTACTAGTTGTAATTTGCTACTAACGACGAAGATAAACATAAAAAAATTGCTAAAGCAGTGATAGCACACAGAGGTAGTGACCAAAGTTGTTGAAGGTAGAGGACTTTCCTGCACATTAACAACCAGAATAAAGCATGTATAAAGTATATAAACCTGGAGTATAGGCAAGCAATGCTAAAAAGTAAACATATTTTTTAAAAATGAACCTGTCCTATTACGTAATTACTTTGATCTTTGCACAATATTAGTCAACCTGAATCACTCAATTACTCATCTACCCTTCCCCTGGAAACTAAACTTCAAATAACATGACTAGATTGCCCAACTACATATTTGAGTCACAAACTGTATGTGATAGCACACCTTTCTTGAAATCCTTTGGTTCAACTTCGAGTCTTTCTTTGTTTTATAAGGTGTGGGGACCCTGAAAGAAATTCATGTGGAAAAGAAACTAATGACTCATTGTATTTCACATAGCTTTCACATCCTGGAATGCATGCAAAAGATTCTTTTTCACCTACTTAATTGCTTTATACAAAGTCTGTGTCTTAAGTGAACATAGTTTCCAGAAGTACACTTGTTTTTGAAAAGGTACAAGCGCACTTGGTAATTTTTTGAAATTTTTATGATGGGACGTCAGAAATATTGCAAAAACAGCACTCCTAAATATTGGAGCTGCAGTCACTGATTGCTTATTTGGATGGCTTTGGTTTGTTGAGTCTATGGTTGACCAATACCCCCATGCTTCTTCACCCTTCCATTGTTGCTGGTTATTGATTATGGTCTTTGGGGTATTGATTCCAGCATGCGGCTTCCGTGGCCCTGAGGTTACCAAGCTCCAAGAACGTGAAAAGGGAAAGTGACAGAAAGAGTGTGAGTGACAAAGAGAAAGAGAAGGAGAAACATGTGCTCCTGTCCTTTCATTCCGATGAAAATCTGATCTATCTGTAACATGCTGAGGAGTAGAACAGGCTTTGCTGTTTCATACACACTGAAACCAAGGCACTACAAAAATTAGTAGGTACTTCAAATATGTTGTGTGAGACTTACTTTTAGCACCGCTGACTATTTTAATTTGATTCCCTGCTTGCTCATGCTGTGACATTTGTTGCTTTTTTGATAATACAATTCAGTGATTTCCAAACCACTGTATCGGTCCTGGGGTACCAGAGTATGTGGTGTAGTTTTTTTTCCGACCATAATTACAATTTTAGGAATTTAACTAGTTGTTAATTTATCAAAAAAAAAAGTAGGTACGCTTCATGCTTTAAGGTGTAATTTACCCTCTTCGGCCAGATTTTGATAGAAATATCCATATGTTTCATGCCTAATGACTGAATGTATTTGCTTATTTTTATCTATTGCAAGGATTTTCAGGTAATAAAATTTTGAAAAAGGATCAAATTAGACACTGAGAAAATCAGTGAACTCCAAATGAGGTTGCTGAACCCAGGTGTTTAGTTAAAATGCAATGATTACGATTGTTCTCAAAGCAATAAACCAGAGCACGCTTGGGTACCGTGAGACTGAGTGTAAAAACCACTCATGTAATATAGCTGGGCTCCTGAGCCACTAGAGGGAGCTAGTGATAACGTGCAATAAAAATTCAGGTTGTAAGTTGTGTGTTCACATGCCTTGCGATACCAAATAGAATTTAGAGGAATTTAAGGGGCTGAGCACTAACAGAGCTTATGTTTTCAGGAATGTTATCGGTACAAGAAAGAGCAGATGTTGAGAATTTTAAACTGAAAGATAGGTCTATTTAGGGAAAAACGCCTCACGTTTATCTGCTCCAAAAGATTTTGTCGATAGTTTTAGCCATGCGAAAGAGAAAAAACTATGCACAACAAAGCCAAGTAGACAACGGGAAGAGAGATAAAAGCCTTAGTAGATGGTACAGGGAGAGAGAGAGAGAGGGAGGGAGGAAAAGAGGGGGTGTGGAGGAGGGCCTGCTCCTGGTGACTGACAGACCCTCCTCTCAGCTGTTATATAGAGAGGTCAGTGAGACTGGTGGAGAACACAGTGACTGTCTGAAAAGAGACTAAGGGGAAGAGAGACCAATAACCTGCACTGGTTGTACTACCAAAGTCTCAGTACCAAAGTCACACTATCCTTTACTCCACTGGATTATTTCACGTAGAGAGAAAACTCTTGTACAATTTACTCAAGGTAAGGAAAACTTAATTCCTTTTCTTTTTCTGCTTTGTTGGCTACACTCTCCCTACTCTTTCATGTTCCACTCAGGTGCAAATTTCACATCAGCTGGATATTTTCCAAGATTTTTTCCACCTGATAAATGGGAAGTGCACCTTTTCAAAGAACAGTGGGACTAATTCAAGTGCTTTTCTGCTTATTAAAATGTAAAGAGGTGTAAAATTTGATAACAATGAATAATCCTGTTCATTGTAATTGACCAGAAATGATATATTTTGTCTTCAGAGTATGAAGTAGAGGGCACAGTCAAGTTTGCACTGAATTCTTTGGATGTTCGTATTGTTCACGGGGACTTCTACTGTAAGTGCAACAAAGGACACAATAAGCGAGTGAATTAAGGCAGTTTGCTTACCAGCAGGATCATTGTGCCATCATGGAGAGATTCTTCTGTTTTGGCTGATTCTTTTGCACCTGCATGGGGCTCTACGGAAGATTTCTTGTTCTGCTACCTCCCATGTGACATTGTAACAGGCCCTCACACCTTTCCCAGACTGATTCCTTGTTATCATAGCATAAATTGGAATTAGTAGGCTGAGCGAAGGGTGCCAGATCTCCAGGTTAATATCCATAGACTAAACACACTCTGTAGTCAAAAGGTGGTATTCTGCAAATGCGTTTCGCCTTGCCCGGGCCATGGAGTGATGGTGGATTTGGTAGTGAAATAATGTGTCCAAGTGCAATAGCTAGGTGTCATGTCCAGACATGGGAGTGTTGATGTGTGTGTGTGTGTGTGTGTGTGTGTGTTTGTGAAATATTTTATACAATGGTTTGTGTTTGCGAGAAATTGATCTTTTTTAACAGGGACAATGCATAGTAGTCATTGCATCCATGTTAGCATCAGTGTAATATTGTGCTAACTCAGAAACTGGCTGACAAGAGTCAACTCAGAAAATCAATAAATGTTTGATGACCATAAAGCAAAGAAATAAGAAAAACAATTAGCAGTTGAAATAAGGGTCCTGCATTTGCATTTTTCCTTTTAATTTGGATAAATATAATGTAATTCAGTCAAAGGATGCTATATTGATACAAAAATGGATATTGGAAAATGGATAAAATGTAAATACAGCTGCAGGTGGGTAATCCTTAGTGATGGGGCTAATTAATCGTGAAAAACAAGCAAATTCAGATTTAGGGCAATTATGCCTTTTAAATTGTGTTTCTGTCTGTTCTAAGTCTCGCGTGTGCATGTGTGTGTGTGTGTGTGTGTGTGTGTGTGCGTGCGTGTGTGTGTGCGCGCGCGTGTGTGTTTGTGTGCGTTTTCGCATTTTAATGGGGGAGGGGGTTGCTGCTTTGTGTGTCGGCAGTGTCTCTCATTGTCTATGTGATTACTTCCACACCAGTGAAACACAGCTGGACATGTTTCAGGTCCTTCTGAGCAGCCCACCCTTAGAAGCCTAATACAGCAGTAATGGATGGTTTCACTAGAGACTGATTCCCTGTGGCCAAATATGTTGCACTCCAGGGGCACGGTGGCTGAAGCTCGCTCTAATGATGGCAATGTGGGGGCTTGATGATCTTTTTCAGTCCCTGTCCAATAATAGACAAGACTGTCCCACTGATTACCGAAGTGGATTCAGGCTTGATGAGAGAAAAGCTTTTCCCAGAAATAAAGATTTTCCCATTGATAAACTGGATATGGATTTTAAATTCTAAAGAATTTTGCAGCAAATTTTCAGCCTTGTATTGACAGGACTGCCTTTGAGTTGAGTGGTGGTTGAGGATTTCAGAACTATTGTCTGTAGTCACACGCACACACTGGCCTTGTAATTGGAAAATGAAAGTCTAACATACACAGGAAGTGGAAACACCCAACTGCTGGTGGGGACAGGAGTTTATGGCATTGTGCTTTGAACCTCTGTTTTTCACCCATGTCAAAAATGTATAAAATTTAACAGTCTGCTGTGCTGCATTCACAAGTTTGTCCTTCAATTTGCCTGCATGAGTGGACCCTGTCTGAGTATTTCACAAAGCCCTGTGAGGCATGTCATATCCTTACCTGCATGTGCTGTCGCATCCCCTTCCACGCTTTTACCCTGAAGCCCCTAATTATCATGACACAACTAGAATCCTGCGGTAAATGCTTCCTTCTAAATGGAAATCCTGGGCAGGTGCAGCTTTTATCGGTGTTTCATTGTGTTAAACACTGGACTCATGTCTTGCATCATTTACTTTGAATTGCCCCCCCCCTTTCCAATTAGTACAGCTTGAAATTCACAGATGTAATCATACAATTCTGAATATTGTCAATAACAGCTACCTTTTTGAGATTTGAGCCTTCCAGCTAAATGCTGATTGCTTTTCATAAGTTCTCACTGTTGTCGCTGATGCAGTTTATCGAAGATGCCTTGAGGTGGCCAGGACCTGATAATCCACACAGTTGAAAACTGATATTGGTGCCATATAAGTTCGGAGACTGGAAGCTTTGTCCACAGCAATGTCTGCGGACAACTGTCTGGAACAAAGAGCATGTATTCTTGATTTGTTACAGAGTAAAACTTGTAAAATTATCGGAGCTGGGGTGTATCCCTTTAACTTTCTCTCACTGCACCTTGACCTTGTTGGCTCCAGCTGTCCACTTTATCACTGCACACTGTTAGTGAAAAGCCAGTCAGAACAGGATGGGCAATATGCAAGCATTGCGGTTGGCTGTGCATTTGTGTGCTTGTGTGTTAGCAGTCTAAGGGCATGGTCATGCAGAAAGCCATACTGTGAATGACTTTTCCGGAGCGACTCTTCCTCTGCAGAATGGCCATTGCGCAATGGGAACTGATTGGATAATTAATGATGGTGTTCTTATAAACCCCCACCCCTCCCCCTCCCTCAGTTGCCCCATTTATACCGCCCAACCTTCTGCTCCCTGCCCTCTCTTGGTGACCTAAGACAACAACGGATGGTTAAAAAAACAATCACGTGTGGTGATAATGCATTATTCTGAGTGTAGTGAAGGGGGCAAAGTTCTTAACTCATGCTGAGTCAGGAGAGAAATAATCTGGCAGCTACTAACTGTATGGTGACCAGGAGCTCTGGGAGTCTGAGAGTAAAAAGTGAATTTATTACAGTTTAAGCGTTAAGCATGTTGATTGCAGGATTCCAATTTCTATTGTCTCCCTCCCTCAATGTGTGAGCCAAGTCTCAAATGATTTCCTCGTTTTCTTGCATTCCAGCTGTCCATGTCTGCTTCAGTTTCATATTGTTTATTGGCTCTCATTATTTAATTATTGTCTCGTATTATTCTCCTCCCCTCCTCCTTGTTTCTCACCCCATGCCTTTTCAGGATTTTTCGTTGATTGTCTTCTTGTATAATTAAGTTCCTGTTCTTTGTCTACTCCTTTCTTGTTTTTGGTTTGTGTCTGGTGTCCTTTGTCATTGTCCTTTTTTAGAATCTCTACTAAAAACCAAGAATCTATTTATCAGGAATATTGCTTCCTGAATCTTCGGTCCAAGCGAATGGCTTCTACCAAGCACCTTTCTCACTCCTGTTTGTGCACGTTCCCAGTGTGCCCTGGTTCATATGGCTTGCATTCCAATCTCAAACCTTGGATCAGTCCTTTGACTTCACTTTGCGCTCTCCTCTAAGTCCCTAATTGCCCCCGAACCAGTTTACAGAATACACACTCCAGTACTCTGTGTTCATGCATGTTCTTCTGTTTTGTTATTAAAGGCTAACCTCGGCAACCAATTTATACTGTGTTTGGATCAGTTTTATAACCCCTTACAGAACAATCCAGCCAACCCATGGAGCCAGCAGATCTCCTTTTCCTACTGAGGCAATTTGCTTTCAGGGAATCCACTGAGGTAATAAGACGCTGAGCTTCGTTCTCTCCCCCAGTCTGTTGGAGCCATCTCCCGTCAGCTAGCCACCATCTCAGACATTTCCCAGGCTTTTGTGGCTGCTGCCCAGGCTGCCAGCTCATTTCTTTTCCAAGCTCAACCCCAATCCCTCAGAGCACAGGAGCCTGATCTTCTTCAAATGGAGCTTTACAACAGCAACCCTTCCGCCAGCTGCAGCTTCCTGTTGCAATGTTCCATGGCATTCAACTTGCAACCATCCTCCTTCTCCAGTGAGTGTTCCAGGGTCATGTTTGCCTGCACAAGCCTGACTAGGCGTGCCCATGACAGGGCAGCTTCTTGCTGTAAGCCAGGGGATTTGGCTGTACACACCTTCAAGGCATTCGGTGAAAAGATGAGGAAGGTCTTTAATCGTTCTCATTCTGGACATCCTGCTGCATGACGTTTTTGTAGCATCACCAAGGCAATTCATCTGTCGCAGACTACTCGATTGAATTCCACACTCTGCCTGCTTCTTCCCATTGGGATCACCAGGCATTTTATAACACTGTCCTGCATGGCTTGGCAGACTGAGTACAAGATGAACCAACTATGTGCATCCTCTCATCTGACCTTGATGGGTTAATCTACCTTAAAAGGGACTTATTATGCTGCTCCTTCTTTTAATACATATAGGTAATGTTATAATGTTGGATGTCCATACTCAACCTCTGAAAAGTTTCTAAACATAAGATACAGGGGTTTTGCCATAATCCAAGAATGTGATTTCATGAACTTGATTTCCTTTCTGAACAGCTCGTCCCGAGATTTTCACGAGATCTGGGCAAAACCTGACGTCAGGTTGTGCCGTCCAATTAATATAGACCTAGCCAGAGCCAATCATGGCGCTGGACCTGCCCACACTGGAAACTATTCGAGCAGACACTAACAACTGCAGATCATACTATGCCTTAGTAGCATCTACAGTATACAGTAACATCTAAATACAAAAGAAGAACCGCAGATCATTTGAGGTGCAGTTTTGTCAGTATCTCTCCCAAAGCTGCTTGTCCGTTTACTTTTGGACGCAAAGAAAAGCACCTATTTTTCTTCCAAAAGACGATGCCACCAGAAATCAATGGGTAGCTTTTTTTGTTTGCTGGCAGCAAACAGCCACGGCCAAAGGGAGCGTTAGCTGTTTGTGCTCAGCATTTCACCAAAGACAGCTTTGTCAATAAAGGGTAATTCAACACAGGATAAGCGTTTCAGCTGCTTCTCAAACCTTAAGCAGTTGTATTGATCAAGCGCTCGAAGCCACAAGCTGTAACGATATAACAGCAAATAATGTAAGCGAAGCTAACGTGTTACGGGTGGCTAGCAGGACCGCTAACGATAGTTAGCACTAACAGCTAGCCTCAAACAGGCTTTGTAAAATATCTGAAGATAAAGCCTGGATCGGTCGCGACTGTCCCTGACTCACAGACGCAGAAGCTGTAAGTTGCTTTTACTACATAAGCCAACCTGACGTGATAGCCAGTTGATTGTGGCTGTAGCACTGCGGCTAACGTAGCCAAGTTACTGTTGCTAATGTTTGTGTCCTAAATATGCAAGAGTAATATCAGGGGAAATTCTACAGAAGGTGTGTGAACATTAACCTCATTTGAAGCTAACTTTTTATTCTTGTTTGTAATTTGGATGTTTCGTACAACTGTCCACGGTAACGGAACTTGCTGTCTGTAAAACCTGTATTGCAAGGGTTTGTCTCTGTGGTTGTTATGACCACTCAGTTACCAGCTACCGCATGTTAGTTCATGTGCCGTGCTAATTAAAAATGCTCCTGGTTAACTTATATGCAGTAATTCTGATCGGTATGCTTGTGTTACTTCAGTAAGCATCAATGTGGCAGTTTCATCATAACGCTGCCCGATTGTAGCCACTACAGTTGAAGCTAACCGGAGAGGTGCTGTACGTGTCCGCAAAGTTGGGCTGAAAAGGCTGCAGTTAGACCAGACGTAGGTTTTGCAAAGCTTGGAATACCTGTTTGGGTTTGTTTACGGCTGCTTGTGATCGCTTCACTTATCCATGACTGGGATCAGCTGGATACTTCACAAATATCTGGGCTAGCTCTCTGATGATACCAGTGAAAGCAATCGATAAACGCAGAAGCTCTAACGTGTCTGGTATGACAAACGATTTCTCTGCACTACCATGACATAATTTCATCCCCCTTTAGAAATTGTTGTGGCTAATAAAAAGCCTAAAAAGGTGGAGAGTGAATAGGAAATTCTTTCCTGTAGAAGTGATCGATTCGCTAGCTCCACATAAGCAACTTGTCCACGCTCACGGAACTTACGGTCTGTAAAACCTGTATTATGTTCATGACATAACCGAGCTCTCTCTAGCTGTCGCGTACTATCTAAGCTGCTTTCACATCGGACGCGAAACGAATTTTTCGCAGGACAGATTACATTCAAAGTCAATGCAAAGACGCGAATACACGCGTTATGGGTGCATAAAGCAGCTTTCACACCGGACGCGAAACGAATTTTTCGCGCGACAGATTGCATTCAAAGTCAATGCAAAGAAGCGAATACATGCATTATCGGCGCTTCAAGCCGCTTTCATACAGGACGCGAAATGAATTTTTCGCGCATCAGATTACATTCAAAGTCAATGCAAAATGCGAATGCACGCGGTATGGGCGTGTCAAGCCACTTTCACACCGGACGCGAAACAAATTTTTCACGGGACAGATTACATTCAAAGTCAATGCAAAGACAATGCATTGACTTTGAATGTAATCTGTCGCGCGAAAAATTCGTTTCGCGTCCGTTGTAAAAGTGGCTTATCGCGCCCATTTTCCGCGAGCAAACGCTGGTCATTTTGACGCAATGAATAAACCATTACCACGGGCAATTTCCAAAAAGGCTGTTTAGCCTGGAGTTTTCGCCCCTTCGTCATATACCAGCGCAAAAGCTGTTCCACGCTAACGACACACCACAGTTATGCACACGAACCAGCAGGTCCTTATAATACACACCGAAGCAGTCCATAAATTGTTGGTCCACTTTTTGCTGCTCCTCACTGTCCATTTTTCCCTCGAAACTCAGACCCACCAGATTTCTACGGTCTCCGGTCTACACTTGAGTCTGTCGACCCGTTCTACAAATGTGTCTGTATGGGGTGGATTCTAGCTTTCCCTCAATCCTGACTATAGAGTGGAAACATCGGTGTACTCACCATAGTAGCCGTAGGTAGATAGCAAATTCGAGCTTGAGCTGCCAGACTTTCGCACTGCGCCCTCCACTTTCGCTATTGCGTTTATCAGAACAAGTTCATTTCATTAGATCTATACACATGTACTGCGTTTGATTGCGGAATTTGCCTGTCGATTCCTTCTCAGATGGCAGACGCGTCTCAGTTTCACTCTGGGGAGGCTGACCCGGAAAACTGTGTTCTGCTGCCTCGTCCCGCCTAGATCCGCCCTCCACAGAGCTGGCCAGTAAGAAGAAAATGGGCATACGGGGAATGGGGTCCATAGCGGAAGAGCTGCCCCAACAAGGTGTTTCAGGCAGAGACAACAATGGACTACAAATGGGTTTTTTTGAGGATTGCAGTATGAGCTAAATAAGGACCCCTTTTTGGACTTTGAACAATCAGGAGTACTCTAGGGAAGTCCAAGATCAAAATATACATTTGGAAATGTAGCATAATAGGTCCCCTTTAAAACCTCAGGATTGACATTCATCTCCAGGAACAGCAGGTGGATTTTGAGCTTGACTATGAGTGCTTCCTCCATCGGGTCCTCCCAGTTCATCCTCCCTATCTCCTAACCACCCTCTCTAGTCTGATCCCATGCTTGTAAACCTGGTAGATTCAATCAAATCAACTCAGCAGACTAACAAAGTTGAGCAACACCTCAACTCCTGTCTCTGTCTGTACTAATGAGCGGCAAACCCTCTGATGGCCAAATGCCCAGTCTGATGACCCCCAGTTGTCCAGGGGGAGTTGAAGATCTTGTGATCATCTCGAGACCATTGTCTTCTATCTGATGGAGTCACTACATGTGCCTGTCATTTTGGGAGGACCATAGCTTCAAAGACACAATCCCTTCATTAACTGGGCTGGTGGTGCTATAACTGAGTAGAGTCCTTCCTGCTCAGCTTCCTGTCTGCTATCTGCTTCTTGTTTGGTTGCACCTCTTCCTACCTAGTTGAGCAAGGAATTGCTGGACCTTACAGGAGTCCCTTCTATCCACCACAACCTCCACTAGGCATTCTGCAAACCACACGCTAAGTCGCTTCCTCCACGTCACCCATATGACTGTGCCGTTGACCTCCCCTCGGGAATATTGCTGCCTAAGGGCAGGCTGTATTCCCTATCAACTCCAGAATCCAGAGCTATGGAGGTGTATATCCTTGAAATCCCAGCTTCCCGGCGTCATCTCACCTTCTTCCTTTCCATCCAGAGCTGGCTTCTTCTTTGTGTCAAAACATCACTGTTACTTCCATTCATGCATTAACTTCAAAGATCTGAATGCTACTAAAGCCTAGAATTGGTGTCTGCTTTCACTCATGGATTCAACCTTCTCCAACCTCCAATGATACCACTACCGCGCCAAGCTGGACAAGTGCAATGTCTACCACCTGGTCCGTATTTCAGAAGGAGATGAATGAAAGGCAGCGGTTAATACTCCCTCCTGCAGTATTAGTACTTAGTGATGCCATTTGTGCTCATTAACATCCCCGCTAGTTCCAGAACCTGATGATGTCTTCAGTGGCATAATCTCCTGCTTCATGGGTGTTACCTGGATGACATCCAGGTGTCCTCCCACACCCTGGAGGAACATCATCATCATCATCGGGCGACCCTGGGGGCCGGGGCGCTCTCGACCACATGCCGCCACGCTTCACGGTCCGCCATTGCAGCGGGGAGGTCCTCCCTCTCGAGCCCTGCATCCCTTGCCAGCACATCTGGGAAGGTAAGGCCTCTGTAGTGCACAGGACCGCTGGGTTTCCACAGCAATAGAGGCTGGATGATTTCCCCAGCGGCCCGATGGCAGTGCCCAGCCAACGAGAGCCTCCGCTTGGCGACCTTCTGAGACAGGGGAGGGATATCTCCGTATATCTGCTGTAAGGTGGCGTGCTCTGACCAGTGGATATTTTGGACGCGTCTGAGCAAGTTGGTATAAGCTCCGTCCTGGCGCTTCTGTTGTCTTGTGGTGAGAGTCCACGTTTCTGCACCGTAGAGGAGAATAGGCTCTATCAGCGTTCTAAAGATGTAGATCTTTGTCTCATTAGCGATGGTCGAGTGCCATATTCTGTTCAGCTTGTTGCAGGCTGTCCAGCCAAGGCTTTACGGGACTTCATATCCTTTGCGGAATCCATTATGTAAGCCCCGAGATATTTGAAGTTTGTTACTTAGTTTATACTGTTGCCAGAAGATGACAGAAAGCAGCAATTTGGAACTGACGAGATAACTTCCGTCTTGCTTTCATTGCAATGGAGTCCTACTAAGCTCGCAGCGTTAACAGAGGAACATAAACAGCACGTCCATCAAGTGATCCAGTGGCTAGTAGAAAACCAGCTCTTCTTAAAGCCTGCAAAGTGTGAATTCCACCAGATTTCTCAGATTCTCCACTTCCCCAGGGGAGATCAGCATGGATCGGCAGAAGTTTCAGGCGGTCCTGGATTAGCCGTCCCCATGAACTATGAGCAATTGCACGTTTCTTAGGCTTCACCAGATTTACAGACACTTCATCAGAGGCTATTCCACTATCACCACCCTTCTCACTGCCTTCACATCTCATAAGATCCCCTTCTGCTGGACCCCTCAGGCTGCCTCTGCCTGCCGCCAGCTAGAGGACAAACTCACCTGTGCCCCTCTCCTGGCTCTTACCGAACCTCAGCTTCGATTTATTGTTGAAGTAGATGCTTTGAAATTTGCATTGGGGCCATCCTTTCCCAGATGGCAGCTGATGGCAAGATGCACTCCCATGCCTACTTCTCCCTTCAGCCATCCCTCAGGGAGAAGAACTGCAACATCAGGGATCGTGAACTCCTGGCCATCAAGCTGGCACTTGAAGGGTGTATACACTGGCCTGAGGGGGCCAGCACCCTCGTACTGGTTTGAACAAACCACTGCAACCTTAAGTACCTCAAGTCAACCAAGAGCCTTAATCCCAGATAGACCCTGTGGTCCCTTGTTTTTGCTTAGTGCAATTTCACCCTCATCTACCTTCCCAAGTCTAAGAATGTAAAGCCTAATACTCTGACTTGCCTGCATTTACTCCGGAGGCAGTCCCCAATTCTGTGGTTTCTGATAGATACCCTCTGGTTACCACCAAATTGGAGGTGGAGCATGTTGAGGAGAAGCCTCTCCGGTCCTGCTTCATTCCATGAGAGTGTGTGTTAAACCACCTCTTCATTCTGGTAAAAAATGAGAGCCAGAGACCTTACCTGGGTCTATGCCTCTCCCTTAGCAAGTCATCCCGGAGTATTGCATTCCGTGTCCTTTGTTAGTTAGTGGTTTTGATGGCCGACTATCTAGCAGGGTACCTGAAAGTATGTTGCTGTCTACAACACCTGTGCTTGATCAAAGTTCAGTAACCAGCTAGCCAGTATCCTTTTACAGCTCCTTAAGTTGTCAAAGACTTTGTGAATGGGCTGCCTGAGTCTGACGGGGTCACAATGGTTTAGACCATTATGGGCCGGTCCTTGAAAACAGCCCACTTTGTCCCTCTGGTGAGGCTACCCATGGCTAAGGAGATAGCAAAGCTCCTCCTTTACTATGTGGTACACCTCCGCAACATCCGGCTGGAGATTGTCGATTGTGGGCCACAATTCTTCTGACAGCTCTGGAAGACCTTCTGGGCCCTAGTGGCGCCTCTCATCCCGCTTCCATTCTGAGACTAATAGGCAAGTGGAGAGGCTTCACCAGAAATTGGACAATACCCTGCTCTGTCCCTCTGAGGGTACCTACAGAAAGAGGTCAAGCCTCCTTCGATGGGTGGAACTCACTCATAATTCCCTCCCTATGGTGGGCTTTGGGATTTCCCCCTTCCAATGCTGTCTGGGCTGTCAATCCCCCCAATTACAGGTGAAGTGAAGGTCTCTTTGGCTCAGCTCCTGGTCTGCAATGCCCATCGGGGATGGAGAATTGCTCATGTTGTCCTATTTGAACATGTCTCTGCCTTTCAAGACTAGACCAGCCAGCATTGATGTCTGGTTCTCATCTACCAGGTTAGTCAGAGAGTGTGGATGGTGATCAGAGACATCCTCCTGTGGGCGTAGTCTAAGAAACTTGCCGCATAGTCCATTGTCCCCTGTTCCATCTCCCGAGTCTTCTCACCCTCAGCGATCAGGCTAATCCTCCCTCTCCCCTTTGCTGCATCCTCCCAATCTTCCGTGTCTTACATATCAAATCTGTCTGTTCCTCTCATTTCAGTCCTCCTCCCTGCTTCCCACCTCTTCCCCAGCTCATCGACGGCAGTGCCACTTACACCATGTGTTGCATCGTGAATGTCTGGTGCAAAGTATGGGGATGTCAGTTCCTGGTCGATTGGGAGGGGTACAGCTCTGAGGAGCATTCTTGGGTACTGGAAGGCAATTATTTGATCCCTCCCTGGTCTGGGATTTCCTATGTTGCCGGCCAGGATCAGCCAAAGAGCCACCAGGTCGTGCCTCTCGGACAGGGTACTGTGTCACCCTGAATGTTTCCTTAATTGGTTCTCCCAGCAATCCAGCTGCCATATCTGTTTCATTTTCATGTTGGCTTCATTGTTTTTATTATTGTCTTTTTTCATTACCCTTGCTCCTTGTTTCTCGCCCCATACCTTCGCGGGCATTGATCATTTCGTTGATCATCATCTTGTATATTTAAGATCTTGTTCTTTGTCTATTCTTTGTTGGATTGTTGCTTTGTGTTTAGTGTCCTTCATCATCAGTGTATCTTTACTAAAAATCAAGAAGCTATTGATTACAAATATTCCTTCCTGACTCATCCATCCGGGCAATTGGCTTTTACCAAGCACCTTCTTCACTCTAATTCTCTGTGTGCCCTGGTTCATATGGCTTGCCATCCAAATGACTGACCTCAGAACAGTCCCTTCGACTCTGCTTTACCAACTCCTCTAAGTTTCTGATTGCCCCTGGATCAGTATGCTGAAAACACATTTCAGCACCGTGTGCTTATTTATTTTTTTCTGTTTCTATATTAAAAGCCAACAGCATGGCTTTAAAATAAGTATATGAAAATGCATTTGTTCTAGGTCACATTTGCTCTCTACTTTGGTTATATATATATATATATATATATGTATAAAATGATTGAAAATTGGTGTGATACTACCCATGAGATGCAGGTTTGGTATCACACACAGCTTTTTCACGTTGCAATTACTCAGAACCCGTTCATTGACAAACATCAACTAATATGTTTGCAAAGGTAACTTTACCAATTCTGCTAGTGACCATTCACCATTGCTGGCATTAGCTTTTAGTTGCCAGTTTAATCAAGTAAATGGGATAAAAAAATTTGTAAGCTAGCGTGCTAACGCTTTTGGCTAGTTAAGTAATATGTTACACATGTAACTGTTGTCGTTGGGACTTGAATTTAATAATTTAATGGCAAAAAGTGTTAGCATGCTTGCTAGCTAATTATTCATCCAATTGACTTGAACAGACTGCCACCTGGAAACAAACATTAATGCTATTTTTCCACTTTCCAAATGATACAACGCTGACATTTATGGGATGAATAGGATCTCAAATTTGTGAGCCTAAGCGATCAAATTTACGAAACTCGACTAGTAATTTTCATTTATTTCTCACCAAAGGTTTGGAATAAATGAAAATTAATACTCTAGTTGTATAAATTTGATATCTCAGGCTCACTCATAGGCAATATCTGTATCAGTGGTTCCAAAACTCGGTCCTGGGGCCGCCTTGTGTATGCTGGTTTTTGTTCCAACCACAGATGCTATTGTGGATTTTAACAATCTTTTAATTTATCTTTATTTGGTGCATTTATTTTTAGAGCAATAAATTAAGCTCATAATATTATATTTCATATTTTGACAGATCTACGCATACATGCTGAAAAAAAGGTCCATTGTGATAAACAACTGCATAGAAAGTGGGGAAAACATTACCCGAAGTAAATAATCAATGGGTTCCTAATTGGTGAAACTGTGGACACATGGTTGCAAAAACTAACAATTTATTAGGCAATCAAATGACAAACCTGTCAAACCTGTTTTGTGTTGTTCCTGTTATTAAATGCAAATCAAATTACTTTGAAAGAACTCTACACATCTGTGTTCAGCAACCTAATTTGGTGCTTACTGATTTTCTTAGTGTCTAATTTGGTCTGTTTAAAAATTTTATCTGAAATTGTTGGCTGAATAGAAAAAAAATATGTTCAAAAATCTTTTATTCTTCAAGGCACACAAAAATATTTCCATTAAAATTTGGCTTAAGTCAGCAAAAAACTGCTTTAAACATAAAATACACCGAATTAGGAAATATTAGCAGCCTATTAACATCCCGCGACAGCCATTATGGTCAGAACAAAAACCGACATACACAGGGAGGCCCCAGGATTGAGTTTGGGAAACCCTGCTCTACATATACTATATACTATACTATATGCTTTGTTGTGTGTGTGTGTGTGTGTGTGTGTGTGTGTGTGTGTGTGTGTGTGTGTATGTGTGGTCCGTGTTTACCTACCCTTGTGGGGACAAAATGTCCCCATAAGTAATGGAATACCAGATTTCTTCATTCTTATGGGGACTTTCTCAGGTCCCCATGAAGATATTGAGCTATTATAGGGTTAGGGGTTAAGCTTAGGGTTGGGATGGTCAGGGTTAGGTTAAGGTTAGGGTTAGGTATGTACTGTTGAGGGTTAATGTCAGGGAAGGGGGTTAGGGAACGAATGCAAGTCTATGGAATGTCCCCATAAGACATGAAAACCCAACATGTGTGTGCGTGTGTGTGCGTGTGTGCATGTGTGTGTGTGTGTGTGTGTGCGGGATCGCGTGATTTGCCATCTGGTCTGTTTTCCCGTTCCGTCCAGAACACTTTATTTGTGCATGCGTGCCGGGGTCTTTGGTATTTAATTTTAATTTGATTGATGTGCGACTGATTGCTCTGACAACAAGAAACATGACTCTTTGCATACTGTAGATAGTGCAGAACTGTCGTGCCATTTTTGCTTTCAAGTATGTATGGTCACATTTTTATAAAAAAGAGAGACTATTTATCTCATTTCTTTCTTCTCCATTAACGTGAAATGGAAATATAAGTCAAGCTATAACTTTAAAAACTAAGCCAGGTTAGCATCATTATCTTCAAATAACCTATGTGTTGAGTTCTCTACTAAGGATTATTAAAAGAAAACTTGTCAATGTTAGTATTTTGAAGAGGTTTTATTTGGAATTCTTAATTAATTTCACAAAAAACTTCAAAAACTATACAATAATCAGCCCAAGTAAATAATAATAATAATAATAATAATAATAAATAATATTATTATTATTATTATTCTGTAATATGTATGACAGTTCATATTCAGAATGGAGCCCTGAGTGCTTTAGAACAATAGTAGCAGCAAAGGAACTAGGAATAGCACAATGAACATTAGTGATGAAATATTTGCAACCTTAATATCATGCCTTTAGCCATCAGCATCCATTTTACTGTACAATATTTGACGGCCTATCCTAATCATTTCCAACTTTGTCTTAAGTAAAGTTTTGAGCACACTGTTAATACAGACAGTGAAATATCTAGTTTTAATGATAAAACAGAGATCATATGACTCAAGTTGGGACTGTACTGAACAAAATCTATGAGCTGATTGAACACGAAACATTCACTGTGCATTCATTGCAGCAATGTTTAATGTACTTAAAGTTTCAAAGAACATTGCATGCAGTAATCTTAGTTGAGACATCATTTTATACTCAACCCAAGGTTGGACTAAGTAAGAACCTTTGATTTTACACTCAAGTATGAGATTATGTGTGCTGTCATTTTTTCCCCAAAAGACCAGGACACACTCTTTGGCTAAGAGTTAGTCTTAAAACCAGGTGTTTGATTTGCACTTGAATGAGTGCAATAGATTGAATTTAAAGTGGCATTTGAAGGGTTGATTTCCAGAAGTGTGCAAGTCCATTTTCGTCGTTTTAGTGAAACAAGATTTTAAGAATTTGACAACTTGTGGGGAGCATGTTACATGTGTTAAGCTGATGGAAATGTAATGAAATATCAGAAAAGATGTCTTGAAACATATTAGAAGACCTTCTAGCCTCTATCTTGATTCTTGGCCCAGATATTTCAAACACCAGATTGTGGACTTCAGTACTTTTAGAAGCAAATACTTCAAAATAATGAAAATTGAACTCGATTAAAAAAAAATTAACAACAATAAATTTTAATATTTCAGAGTACTAAAACAGAGCATCTTTTTGAAAAGAAAACACACCACTTTCTAATGAAAATGAACAGCAAATATGGTCATATCAGTATAGTCATGGATGTCAAAAAACTTCCTAAACAAAATGAATGGAAGATATATACAGTGAAATGGAAGATAAATGCAGCTGAACAAAGGTCACAATAAAAACCAATCTCCATAAATTATGAATGGGCAGTACCACCATCCAAAGAGGTCTTAAGACTTCATTTGTCATCGATAGGGATGTGGCGTGGTAATTAGAAAGTTCAGCCAAAGACAAAGCAGCAAAAAAGATTACTTTTTGCCAGACTTCTTTTTCACTTGTTTTTAGCCCATGTTTCTGGCTGCCTGGATTTTTTTTTTTAGCTCTATTGGGTTGAGTCCACACACACACACATCCTGGCCCGTAGAGTCAGCCATTTTGGTTAGGTAAGAATGCTAGAGTAGCTGCTATTGACCAATCAATTTTCAAAGCGATGCTTTGATTGGCTGACTGGACTTGGTACTTGCTGAAGTTTTAGACTGGACTTAGTCACCGCTAGAAGTAGCTTCGTTGAGAATTTCCAATTCACTGCTTATTCTATATTGTACTTGAGTGCTTCTTGGCCATGTGACTTATTCCTCATCAATGAAAGAACGGGTTTGTAGCGTTGTTTCATTTTTAATGAATATGGACTTGAACATTGATGGAAATAACACCTTAATTTGAAACGGAAAAGGTGTACTGTTCAATATACTGGCATCTAGGTATTACTCTACAAGTGAAATATTCTGATGATTTTATGTTGTTTGCTTTAATTGCTCAATATAATCATATATGCTTTGAACTGAATGTATTGCTTTTAAAGCGCATAATGCTGGTTATGGCTGTCTGTACAATATGTCTCACTTTTTAAATGTGCGCATTTGTGGGTGTTTGTGTGTGCACTCTCACGTGCTTACGCGCATGAATGTAAGATGATTAAAATTGGTGCCAGAACATTTTCATTTTTCTCTGTGCTGTGTGTATAGCATTTCCAGTCCAGATCAGAGCCTCTCACAACTCAGGAAAGCTTCCTCAGATCATTGCCTGGATATAATCCACTTTAAAACAGCTTCTGGGTGAAGATCCTGCCCATGTACAGTGTTAAGTGTATACACTGAACTCTAGCCTCCAGTTGCCTACTGGGACTAGCTTTATTTGAAAATAATGACCAGAAAAACTGATGTTATTAACAGTTAACCTTTGCTAATTTCTTGGCAGGAAATTTGGTTCTTTTGCAGAGAAGACTAGCCACATGATATTAATAAAACAATTTCTCTTTTTCAATTATTGGTGTTGTTGATTTTTCACTGCAGGTGAGCAATGAAGTTCCTACTGATGACAGTTGCCCTTGGGCTCCTCCTACTGGCAGAGACAGGAGCGGGGAAGCGCAGGACTCGGAGAGATCTGAACAACCCTCTGCACAGGGACGGAATTCGGGACCCTTTTGGGTCGTACTGTGAGCGGAGAGGGGGCTGCTGCCCAGGACGGGATGACCAGTGCACTGTCCCGTACCTGGACACCATTTGCTACTGCGACCTGTTTTGCAACCGCACCATCTCTGACTGCTGTCCCGACTTCTGGGGTCACTGCCTTGGCATCCCACCACCCCTGATTGGTAAGGAAGAAACAGGAGAAGGGAATGAGGGGAGATTTTGGGAGAGCTAAGTACCACACTAGCCACAAGTGCAGTATTTCAGATGATATCAAACAAACAGGAGCCTAGCACTCCAGCAGTGCCTCAGTGTGTCTGAAACATGAGAGATGATTAATGCATGTCATAAAATGACCAATATTGTTGCGCTCTGGTTCGCAAGCTGAACTGAAACCTCAATATAATGGCTCCCTAATTCTCCCAGTTGGACAATGTCACCATGCACTTGAGCAAAGTGGGGAACCTAAACTTCAATACCCTTTCAGTACCCTTCTGATAATACATGTTATGTGTGTCTAATACATTTGCTGCACAAGATTTAAAAACAAAACAAAAAAACAAATTGATATTACGCCCATGCTTCTAGTGAAAGACATCTGTGCTTTTGTGTTATGTTTGGACTCAAATACAACCACAGCACAGGCCAGTTGACCTACCATCTGGATATAATAAGCTGAACAATCACATCTTATGATCCTGAATGTTCTCTAATATTCTGTATATAGATGTGCTCCTCCCTTCACAGCTCATAATTACAGAAATGAACTCTTTTGACTGCATCTTATATGCATTCATAAATCACATTAAGTTGCGTTCTTCCTTCCCAGCCCAAAAGTGTAAAATATACAGTCAAATGAGTGTAATTGTAAATCAGGCCAACTGCAGGTATCCAAGAAACAAGAAAAAAGACAAGGGGGATGTAGACCGTGATGGATGAATGGGGGTCAGACAAAAGAATGCCTGCAATGTAGAGGGAGGGAGAGCCGGGCAACGGGAGGGAGGGCAGAGGCACAGAGAGGGGCAACAGGTATGTGCATGTTAGGTCACGGGGGGCAGGGGTTTTCTGAAGGAGGTAGATGAGGGTCTACAGGTATGTCACCAGTTTGCAGTCATACCAAATCAGGTGTCAACTGACATACGCTTTATGTCTATAAACCTGCTTCTCTCGCCTACTTTTTACACATTTTCTCCCTTTTATACTCCCTGTTTATTGTAATTCCGTCTCTGATTTCTCTGGTCCATCTCTTTGTAAATGTCCATAAATTTCCATTTCCTCCTCTCTCTCCATCTGTTGTTTCATGGAAGAAGGGAGAAACGTCACTGAAGCAAGAACAAGCTTTTTCACTGGAAAAACAGCTAGCATGGATTATTGTACCATGACCTTTTTGAAGAGGTGAGGCTGGCTAAAGTATCCTGCCAGACCCAAACAACACTCTTAACCCCTTACCTACTAAGGATGTATATATACATCCATGCTGCAGCCATGCAGCGACCCAGGACGTATATACGTTCTCAAAACGACTGTTTGCCTGGAGTCTGGTTGTGTGAATACAATCACGCTACTTATGCTGGTGGCCAAGAAGTGTCTGATACTGACTTGTGAAGAAGACTGAGAAAAGCATTTGATTATTACCCAGAAAACCCTTACTTGTTTGTGTTTTGAATGTCAAAATGCGTGTCACCGAAGTGTCTACACAGAGGAAGGTATGAACAAAACTTTTAGGGCTGCAGGCTCAGAATATGATGATAATAGTAAAGACAGTGATTCGTATGTCCCAAGCAGTTTAGAGGAGAGTTTGGATGAAGAAAATTCAACCATGTGGAATCAACTGTAGTTACCTCCGCCATGGAGGTTATGTTTTTGCCGGAGCTGGTTTGTCTGTCTGTTTGATAACTCAAAAAGTGATGAACGGATATCTCTGAAATTTTGTGAGTGGGTTGCCATTACATCAGGGATGAACCCTATGGATTTTGACTGTGATCGGTTGAACAATATGAAATCCTATGACACGCGATAACTGAACTTCGCTCCCAGTGATATCACTCAAATTTTGTGGGTTGATTGGCCTCACATCAGGGACAGAACTATCAGTTTGGAATGCGCTGCATCAAACAATATGGCTGCCATGGGAGCCATCTTGAAATCCTACATTGCACATACCTTAAATTTCTTATGAGCCATTGTCACTCAGCAAGATTTTGAATGTGCTGCCTCGGTGGAGGTTTGCATTCTCGGAATGCCTCTAGTTCATTGTTGTGCTCATCTTCCAAAGTATCTTCATCCTCTACATCAATTTTTTCTTCTTCCAAACTCTCCTCTAAATTGCTTGGCACATCAAACATTTATTTGAATATATTCATCCACAGTAGGAAAGGGATTAAAAGTGGAAATCGAGAGGATCTGCAATGTTTGTGCACCTGGACACAATTCTGTCCTCCGTTGCACTCCAGCTGCTCACCAGCTGCCACATAACAATGTCATGACATCACTACTGCCCCCCGTGCCCAGTGTGACCTTGCTTTCACAATCCAGTGGCTATTTGCTGAGCAGGGTTATGCCAGCATCATGGGGAGCATGAAGAGTGTAAACTGCAACTGCCCCAGTGATGCTGTACGTTCATTCTGTGGTGATGGCAAAACACCCCTCCCGTGATGGTATGGAACATGTCAGGCTACTGAGTGTTAAATCAGCTTGATTGTGTCAAAGTTATTTTGCCACTTGTGGGAGGACTAGCATGTAACAGTGATAAATCATGCTGATCATCCCCATGCACTAAACATGTTCACTCCCTTCTTGAAATGAACACAATAGGAACTTCTGTAGAAATATGTTTCAGAAGGGTGGGGGTCAGAGTGGAGATTGTGGATTGAGTACATGAGAGCCCGGCAGGCTGGCTTTTCCGGAGAGCTAATTAAACTGGTAAAGGCATGAAAAGAGCTTCATATTGCTGAAAAATGCAAAAAGAATATTCCAATTCCAGATTACTGGAAGATTACGTTGGCCAAAGAGCATTCATATTAACTCACATAAACCTGTTTTCTCTGCGTGCATGTATGTATGTATGTATGCGTGTGAGTGCATACTTCCAAGTAGTTTACCGAGTTGTGTTCAATTGCTCAGTCAGGTGTATGTGCCTGCAGACACATAGTAATGAATTTTATCATGATCGTTCCAGGGGCTTGTGAGAGGAACGGACAGAAGTTCCATTCAGGAGCAACATACAAAGAAAACTGCAATTTGTGGTAGGTCACTTCACTCAGTTTTCTCTCTTTACTTCTATTGTGCTTTCTCTAAGCAATGAGAGGTATCGCAAAGATTAACATTCTGTTGGTTGCTGTTAATGGCAAGATCTCATGTATAGGGTGTTGGGTAAAGGGGAAAAGCCCGTTTTGGTTGTTTCCAAATAAGGCCACCACAAGACAAGGTGAGATTTGTAGGTGAGTTTATTAATAATAGGGGATGGGGGATTAGCACCACGCACATTCCTGGGACACCCATCTACTTAAAACCTTTTCTCGCCCGGCTGAGTTCACTCCTTCTCGTGGTCCTTTGGTGACACAGTAATGTGCAATGACTGTTTACACTGCACACATCCAGCTGGCTTAGTGCACAGAGGCACCACAGCTTTCACACGCTGTTTATATTATGACCATGCACACCATTATATTAATGTATAATAGGATTACTGAAGCCTACCGCAAACTGCCTAAATTTAGTGGTGAGAAGAAAATACTATTTTAAATTGTGCAGAAACTTCATGGGCAGCAGGTTATATTTACCTCTCATGAAGTAATAACAAGTGTAAGTAATACAATTACATGCAATTTTAAATAAATGACTTACACTACCATGGATTTTATGATGTTAAGTTCAGGTTCATTACAATGAAAGGTTCGCAGAGCTCTGTTCTGTAGCCTACTATTTCTTTTTCAGTTTTAATGTGAGTGGCGGTCTTCAATGTAATTCACTTCAAAAAAATTTCCAGCTCTCTCATTATTAAGGCACTTCACCCTTGCCATTTCTCCTGCAAAATCTTATGTGTAAACTACTGGAATTTTACCAAGCTACTGTTCAGCTCCTCATAACACCCCCTCCCCCCCCCCCCCTTTGGAACTCCCTGAGAATGTTGCTCTCTGATATGTCATTCCCATTTTGAAAGAAACAACGCTCTCATATCCTTTCTCGCTCTCATGTTCTCTCTCTCTCACACACACACCCAAGCATACATATACACACACACACACACACACATACACAAGGCTAAGAAATTAGGAAGTCAAATTCCCCACCTATATGTCAGAGTAGTTTCTCGCAAACATGGTATGTGCTGTTCACTTATTCCACAGTATGATGTGTGTGTATAAGTCTTGTCCACTGTGAAGAATGAGTGCATCTGTATGTGTGTGTCTGTGTGCACACTCCATACTTGGCATATCCTCGCACGTTTGGGACATAATGGTGTTTGTCTAGCCTGCTTCAGTCGATAAGGTCATCCTGCTCCGCGACATCTTCCATTGGCCCTGACTCTTCACATCACTATGCTTTCAGTACATGAGGACAGTGGTGCTGAGTTATACAGCTGCGATATGATCACTCATCATCATGGAGATCAGAATCTCAATGACCAGCTGTGCTCCATCTCATCTCACTGTAGAGTTGACCTTTCAGGGTGTGAATGCATCCCAGTGACGCTAGAGTCACTGTCGGGTCTATGGGTTATTCTTCATTTTTTTCACTCAGTCTTCTCCCTCTCAGAAACTTCTACTGAGGTTAAACAGGGGTACCTCCCTGCTGGATAAAAATAGGTTCATGTGCAAAAAAGAAGGCTTTACGGCAGTATTACAGTGCCAATCGCCCTCTCGCCTGAACACTGAAACAAAAGATGTTGCACATGGGGATCCCCGCCAACACATACACACACCCAAATGCAAACACATAGACACACACACACTCACACACACGTGCAAGTTAATTTTTGAAATGCGTTGGGGACTTCCTGTTCTGAGAATGTCCAAACCACCCTTCCTGCTGTGCCCCCCTCCCCTCCAGCACCAACTGGGCCTTATCTTTTCCGTCCACACTCAGATCTGCTCCAGGAGGAACCAAGTGACCCGCTGATTACCACAAGAACAAAATGTTAGAGTCACTCTGCAATGTTTCTATAACGGTGCTGCATTAACAACAGCCAGGGCTCAGACCTCTGGAAGAAAGTCTCCCCCTGCCTCCATACCTGCTTCCCAAATCTCCTTCCCCCAAATGTACAGGACTGTGGTGAAGCTCTCAATCTATATGAGATGGAGAAGCCTGTCTGTGTCTTTATGATCTAGTGATGAAATCTGTCAGAGACATAGGGGCCTTTATCTTAGTGTCTAAGTGGGAGATGATTTCTCTGTGATAGGTGCATGGATTACCAGGGAAGCAGGAATGACAGTTCAGCATCAGAAACAGTGTGTGTGTGTGTGTGTGTTTCAGGTAAATGAGGAATTTAACATGCCTGACATATTTCTGTACCGTGGAATCACTGGCTGTATGGGAGAACAAGACGACAGTGTCATCACTATCCCCACCAGGATCAAGGGCCGTAACTCCATAAAAGAATATGCTTCGACATCCATTTTCAAACTCATTGTAGATCACGAGTAGCTTATTAAGCATACAAAATTTCACACATCTAGGTGCAACAGTTTCAGAGAAATCTTGTCCCCATTGCGGCCCAGATAGACGGACACATGCACGGGCACACGAACGGACCCCAATCCAATATCCCCCGGTCCCACTTTGTGGCAGGGAATAATAATGTTTTGTCTGATGGTGACACACAATACTGGCCACTCACTGAGTTATATTCATATCCAGGGATAAAATTTGATGTTATTTATGGGCAGCATGATGCTACTGTGTGCAGCGCTGCTGCCTCACAGCAAGAGGGTTAGGGCTTTGAATCTGGCCTGGGGCCTTTCTGTGTGGTGTTTGCTTGTTCTCTCCATGTTTGTGTGGGTTTTCCCTTGATTACATTACTCTGGTTTCCTCCCGCCATCCGAAGACATATATGTTAGGCTATTGGGAGACTCTAAATAGCCCATAGGTACAAGACACAGGAACTGAAAAAAGGGGAATCTTGCTCAGCATTTGCAGGGTTGCTAATAAATCTTACTTTGTGAGCATAATTAGCAGGGTATTAATTACACTTAATTATTATTAAGTACACCAATGCTATTCCACATATTTGTTTTTAATTATTATCATTCTTGTTCTTTCATGGTTAATACAGCTCAAACCACTTAACATAGCAATACTCTGTTGAAATGTCACCTCAGAGATAATTTCAGTCCAAAGATGGCAATGAATTTTTCATTTTGATAAACCTTAAATTTTGAATGTCATGTATGATTTAAATTCAAGGCGGTGCTGATCACAGAGGAATACAAATTGAATGTTTTCCTATGCAGGCATGGTTCACAGAGAGTTCTAAGCAGACTTTCAGACGTATTCCATTTTAATTTATCCTGTTGTCAACTTTAATTTGAGTGTTAATTAACCCCCGCCACAAAGTGGGACCGGGGGATACTGGATTGGGGTCTGTCCGTCCATCCCTCCAGGCCACAATGAGGACAAGATGTCTCTGAAACTGTTTGACCTAGATGTGTGAAATTTTTTATTCGTAATAAGCTACTCATGATCTATGCTGACTTTGAAAATGGATGACGTAGTATATTTTTTTACGGAGTTATGGCCCCTGATTGTGGCGGGGGAAAGTGATGACTGTCATCTTGTTATTCATATTTTAAATTCTATTTCTATAATGTGTCGCTTATTAGGCAAATAAAAGCTGTTTAAGTGAACAACAATCAAGGCTTACTTGAGATTTATTATTGGAGATATTAAGGGAGGAGGGAAGGATGGGGGAGAAGGGAACAAGGAGCGCGCCTGAATATGAGGGCACATTGTGGTCAGTACACTCTAGGGCCAGGAGCATTAGTTTACATGTAGTTTGAGAAACAGCTTCATGCTGGCAGTGACTCTCGGAGGATGCACTCGCACGAGCCCCGTATCATTCTGTACCCACACCAGGACACCAGGAATGTGTCTCTCTGCACCACTGTGTGAATTTATGTCTGTCTTTTCCCACTGGATTCAGCCCTTGAAATGGAGGTCTCATGTGTTTTTCAGTGCTAGTAGTGGGAAGGAAAGGTCAGTGCTTATGGTGGGTGTGTGTGTGTGTGTGTGTGTGTGTGTGTGTTCGTGTGCATGCGTGTGTGCATGCGTGCGTGTGTTTGTTAGTGTGTGTTTGTAGACAAGATTTGAGGCCTGTTCCAATTTGTAGGTCTGGAGAGCTAGACCAAACAGAAGCTGCACTGCACAGAGTGTCCAAAAGACACAGGGCTCAAAATACTCAAAGAGGTTTGTTGACCTGAGTCACTGGAGTGATAGTTGCGTAACACTCTCAGATTGGTACGCAACCCTAGACAATCACAGTGAACCGCAGCTTTGCCAAAATCAACTTCATTATTTATTTAAAATTATCAAGGGGAAATATATTCATTTCTCACCAATTAGTAAGCGTTATTAAGCCTTAATTATTGTCCAAGAATATTATTCACCAGTAATGCAATTCTGGCACTAATTCACCAGTAATGCAATTTGTACTGCATCTCTGGCTAATTTACCACTGGACATTAAACTCCAAATGATTTTTTTCATGGTTTGAAATCAGGTGTAGCCATGCTAGGATTGATAGGCCTGAAGAAATACCAGAGCAGTCAAAGGTCTTTGCTCTCACACATGTGCACACATACCCACACAAACACACAAAAACACATTGGATATCGAATCCACTTACTTGAGCATGGCCTGTGACAGACAGCCACATGGGAGAAAACAGTATCTCTGAGCAGACTCACTGTTTTATTCATCCCTTCATACAGTACTCTCACAGAGACTCATGGACACACCGTGACTCATCGTTTGAAGGCTAGGAATTCCATTTTGCGTGAAACTCACAAACATGACATTTTAAAAGAGATCAATGTGGAACATCCACACTGTGCTGGAACTGACCATCTCTCCAAAGGGCTAGAGACTAAAAATGGGCATTTTTTAGACAGAAAACACTGCAGCCTTAAAAGGCTTTATCCCCCCCCACTTCCGTCTGATTTTCCGTCTGACTTTGTGCTTTCTTTTTCCTCCTCTTTGTCCTCTCTATTCTCGTTGCCAAGTACAAGGTCTTGACCTTTCCAAGGGGAATCCCACTGTTCTTTAATCCTCACTCATTTATTATTTTGAACTATTTTATTTTATCTACAGTTTATGAAGCTTTATCAAAGCTGTTTGTCTTGCATGCCTGAAAGCACAATGAATTTTATATGCAATGGCTCAACAAGCACATTCATACGGAACACAGTGAACAACAGAAATCATTCTTCTCTCCCTCTCAGCACATGTACTGCATCAGGACGATGGGAATGTGAGCAGCATGCCTGCCTAATAGACAATGACATGATCCAGGACATCAACACAGGAAACTATGGGTAAGACAACTCTTGCGTCCTGAGACAAACTGACACTCGCTAAGCATGATACACACCAAGGCAAACTGACACCTGTCAAACATTAACACTGAGACTTGCGGGGGCTAAACAACATTAGCAAAGGTCGAGCAGGAATCCCCGTTATCTGGGGACAGTGCCTATTTTTGTTTAGTGTTTTTCAATTTGATAAAGGGGACTGCTTGCTAGAGCAGCTTTTGTTGGCTGGTATTTTTCTTTAACTGAGTTCTTAAGAAGTGCCAATAACAATAATAAGAGGCCAATAATGTTGGCAACACTAAATAACATTTTCACTACAACCCCTCATCATTTGCTAGTGACGTGGTATCACCTGCTTATTATTTCACAATGTGGTTATGAACTTCAACCAAAGGTAGCTATACTTATTTAATAACAATGTTCTGAATTCCATTTGTTATTTACGTTCTGTGTGTGTGTGTGGGGGAGAAGGCAACATTTTCAATTGTTTTACTCCACTTTGTTCCCCTTCATCCCATTCGGAACACCTAAGCCATTTCCCTCTGCAAATAACCTCTGTAATGAGCTCCATTTTGGGCACTACTTTCTCATTCATGTGTCTTGCTTACCACAATGTCATGGTCAGACAAGGGGCATTATTTTCTTTTCTTTAGACTTACTATCAATACTAGTGCAAAATATTCTTCTGGAGGTGCTCATATTCACATTTTCCTTTCATTTCAGCTCTCTATAATGAAACCAATTGTCAAATACAATAAAACTTACTTGTTATTTGTATAGTGATCGGACCAATTACACCGACCACATCATATAACCACTGAAGTGGTCATATCTATATGCAAAATGACGCTGAAAGAAATGAAATGGCTGAGGTGCTCTGAATGCCTTCTTCTTGAAAAGCCGCCGTTGTCCATGCCCATTTGCACAGTATAAGAGCCATGGCACATGAGTTTGCTGTATCCCCAGTTAGCCAAAGTTTCGATTGAACAGAAATTGACAACACTTTGCGCGATGGGTTTCATAAAATTGGTGCAGCTTTTCTTGTATCCTGTCAACATGACACAGCTGTTGTTTTTCTTGGAACCCAGATTACATCCAAAATAATTTACCTATTATAACACCTCACAGCACCATCCTTTAACACACTCTGGGGGTCTACATTTTGATGGTTTCTACTCAATTTCCAGTCAATGTGTTACGTTAAATCAAAGTGCATGCATGTTCTAACTCCATCACGGCAATTTTGTCCCGGGAAGTGAGCTATTGACTGATTTATTGGTTTAATTAATCCATTGAGTCTTTGTTTTCACATTTTCACATATAGTATAGATAAAAATTATTATCTTTGTTTTGTAGTGGCATAAAAATTAGATGATAGAAGCGTTTATTTCAATGGACTTTATGCACATGTAAAACTAAATTCAAGGGAAATAAAATTATTTTAGATACTGTAATTTATTTTTGGTTTCTTACAACATGTGCATCCACAGATCTATGCCTCAATCAGAAAATAATTTACATTTTAAAAATGAAAAACAACTTTGGCATGTCTCATCAGTGTTTTGTTTTTTTTTTTGTGTTTTGTTCATTTCTCTTTGGTCATTCATTCTCCCATACATCAAACTGTAAATCTTTACTAAAAATATAAAATTAACACCTGGGATGCCCCATGCACAATTTTGATCAATATCAAGACTCATTTCAATGATCAAATCTTTATTCCCTCACATAGTAAATATGTACAAGGTGCGGAAAACTCAGGACCTCGCTAAGCCAAAGATGACCTGTGATTAGATGTGATGACTCACATTTGCTTGTTGCCTGCTGAAAGTAATAACATTATTTCATTATTTCAAAGATGGAGATGCACAAAGATAAGACTGACTTTTTCTCTAACAGGTTTGAGTGATCCCAGATTAACTCCGTTGCGCAGAATAGTAATATCACCAATTTTTCCTGTCATGCAAGAGCCTATTTAAGGCTTTATAACTCATCATTTGTGTCACAGAGACTATGGAAAATTGTTCCAGTGAAGCAAGACCTTTGGAAATTTAATTACAGAATTATTTAGCAATTAAATTTCGGACGCCGGTGTCTAAATCTACGCAGAGGGGTTAAGGCAAATAACTTTTTTAAAATAATATATACAGAATTTGGCGTACGCAGGCAGCACAGCTTGTAGCTGGCCAACTATATAGGTAACCAGTAAAAGCATGTGAGCAGGGTGTGCAGGAAAGGCCTCACCTGTTGTTTCTGAGATACTGTATTTCAGTAATGCAGTGTTTCCCATACATGGCTATACATACCATAATCTCCTTCACCGCAGTACTGTAAACATTAACTTTCTTGTCCTGTTTAATAAGTTACTAATAACCGTAAGTGTCCAACATTGTCAATCTGTCACACCATTATTAGTCACAGCACTGCATTTTCCAGGGTCAAAATGGCAAAAATGCTATTTGTCCCATTTTTTAATAATATTGGGAATTTCATTGTCATACTGACAGCTGAACCAAATTACACTAGTCACGACTCGCTGTGAGTCTTACTGACATACACAGGCAGTGACACATACTGCGGCTGATTGGCATACGCTAACAGTGACAAATGCTGTGGCTTACGAACACACAAAAACTAACTGGCATACACGAGCAGTAAGACTCACTGAGGCTGATTAATAAACACTTTGCAGGGAGGCACATGGCGACTTAGCGACACGCACTAACAGTGAGATACGCTGAGCATATAACTTACTGTACATTCACAGTAATAAATGCCAAGACTAACTGATGTCCTCTAACAGTGAGACACGCTGAGGTTCACTTAAAATTCAAACACGGAACTGATCTATTGGTAAAAATAAACAAATAAATAGATAATAATAAAATATATGATACAATCAGACCGTTATTAATGGCTGCAGTGCACCTCAATCATGGCTGATATGCCTGCATTCATTGACAGTCTCTCTTTCTGTGTCTCCCCCTAGATGGCGGGCAGGGAACTACAGCCAGTTCTGGGGTATGACTCTGGATGAGGGTCTGCGTTACCGACTGGGGACCCAGCGGCCATCTCGAACTGTGATGAACATGAACGAAATCCAGGTGAGAGGTTCACAGTGTTAGATTACGGACTGGAACAGCCTTGCCTGTTTATACAAAGAGGAGCGTGGGAAAGATTAGCCCCTGCAGACTTTCACCTTGAAACAAAAAAGACCTTCAACAAAAATCATGCAGTCTAATCGGAGCTCCGAATGAGAAAAAAGCTAAAATCATACCATCCTTTCTTAATTTAAGTCATGTGATCACTTCGTTCAATCCATTCAGAAAATAGTAAGTTTGCACTTTTTCCCTGACAAATTATACTTAAAAAAAATCAAAGTATTGTGTGATTTTTTTCAAGAGGTGGGTGGGGACGGTAGATAGAGGGGTTGGTATGCGTCCTTGTCTGATCTTCACTTGAGACACCCCACCCTCCCTACACACACACTCACACACACTTGCGAACATGCCCATACCTGCATCCAAAGCTACCCAGATCCTATCAGGGAAGCCCATTCATAAATATCCACTCTATCCTCCAGCTCAGTCAGCAAATGCCAAAGCTATGGATTGTGGGTAGTGAATGGACCAACTGCAATGCCCCAGGGCCAGACTTTTGTACACACAAAGCCATACATTCCCAGTGGCTAGAATTTCTCCTTTCTCACACTCCTAATCTCAAACCGTAACACGAACAGCCACCTCACGAGGTCAAGCTTTGTCTCGAGGTGTGGCCTAATCTGGACTTTGAACAGTTTATTTTCCATTTACTGCCACTGAGTGGGCTGGCAGAAGACTGACATTCTTTGCATTGCTCTTACTAATGTTGGGATGGAGCCTTGACAAATCATTAAGATATTAACTTCAGGAATGTATAGAGGCAATACTGGTGGCTACTTTTTTTTTCCAGAATGGTAGTACAAATGACATAGGGGACATTTTTCAATGTCAAGCATGCAGTTCTGCCCCTAGGCCTTTGAACTGTGCACTGTACGCAGGTAGAGGAGTATATAGTTTCATGAGACAATGCACAGCAATTGCTAATCTGAGAATGTTCCATAATGTCCTAATCGGTGGCTCATGCAAACCCTGGCAAATGGTCTGGAAGCCTTACCTGTAGTGGTTTAGAATTAGGTCCAAAAGTTTAGATGATAGGGCGGCACTGCTGCCTTACAGCAAAAAGGTCATGGGTTTGAATGCAGCCTGGGGCCTTTCCGTGTGGAGTTTGAATGTTCTCCCCTTGTTTGCATGGGTTTCCTCCGGGTACTTTGGTTTCCTCACACAGTCCAAATATATGCATATCAGGCTATTGGAGGCTCTAATTTTTCCATAAGTGTGAGTGTATGAGTGAATGGTGAGCGTGCCCTGTGATGGATTGGTTTGCTGTCCAGGGTGCGTTCCTGCCTTTCGCCCAGAGTCAGATGGCATAGGCTCCAGCTCCTTGTCATGTGACCCAAGAGAGGAAGAAGCGATATTGATAACGGATGGATGGATGTTAGACAATGCTGCATCTCATCTACACGTTATTTGTCTACTGAGTGGTGTGTCAGAGACTAATTGTTAGTTTTCCGAAGATCTAAAAGTTCTGGATAATGCCATGAATTGAGCATTATTGGCATGACATAGAGTCCTGAGTACATGTTGCCAAATCATGAGCAAGTACAATGAACATAGAAAAAAAACTGATATAATCCACAACAACAATGAAAAATAGTGGCAAAGCCACTGTGCCCGCTTGGCCGAACATGGCCAAAATGGAACGCCCCCTATTGGCCAAAGTATCGGCCCAATTCGGCTGAAAATCGAACTTGATCTAGACCTTATGACCATATATACACATATGAAATATGAAAAGGATCGGTGAAAAACTGAAGACGCTAGAGCACAGACAAGACCTGGAGCATAGCATAAGCCCCTTGGGGCCTTTCGGCCAAGCGGGCTAAAAATGGAACCAAAAATAGCAGTATCCAAACAGCATTAGAGAAAATATTTGAAAAATCACTTAATCACAAAAATAGATATCTTCAATGAAGTTGAATAACTGCTCAAACTGAGCACAACTTACCATGCAACTGTCCTACACCAGTTTGCTCTTGTTTTCAAAATCTCAGGGAATTATCTGAGGAACCCTGTATAAACTGACTTGGTGTTGATGGTATAATCCCCACATCTGTCTCTCTCTCTCTCTCTCTCTCTGTCTTTCAGATGAACATGGACAGTGCAGGGCACTTGCCTTCGCACTTCAATGCAGCTGAAAAGTGGCCTGGAAAGATCCATGAGCCACTCGACCAGGGAAATTGTGCGGCATCCTGGGCCTTTTCTACTGCAGGTAACCACACACGCACGGACACACACACGCACACAAACACACACACTGCTGTCTCTTCCCTCTTTTCGTAACCCCTCCACCTGAGTCACATTGTTCCTTTACGCCTTCCTCCATCTCTCAATCTCTGATTTAAATGAGAACATATACTAAAATATCAAACACGCATTGAACAATCACAGAAGCAATGGCAAGTAAAAAAAAAATTAGACCCGGTTTTGTCATGGTTTGGGGGGTTGCTGCCTGCTGTGCATTTTCTTCGCCACCTGAGGGCTATCCTGCTCTCTGATCAGGTGGTTGATTGCATATTGTTTGCAGCGGTGGAGAGGCTACTCAATAAGCTCGTCCGCTGCTGTTCAGGGCTTTTGTGTCACTCTTGCGAGGATTACTAAGCCCTTAGCGTTTAATAGGAGCGATCTGATATAGCGCAAAACTGTCGTTAATCGAGAGATGAGATGAAGGAAGGGGATTTTTTGTCGACGTCCGCACTTCCGGTAATAAGACCAGCTTCGCCAAGTCAATGAAAGCATGACAAAATGCGATGAGCATTGCGCAGCTTCGCAGTCGAATACCATCGTGGATACACAGATATGAATATGAAAATACCACAAAATTCAAATAAACGCTACATTCAAGTAAAAGCCGGAGTTCACGTCCTGGAACTTAATGCTAAAAATCGCCATTTTATTAGCTAGCGTTCGACCACGCGCGGATACGAGCGGAAGTTCTCTCGTCTACATTTTGACCGTTGAGCCGCCATTATCGGCAAGCATATCCGCCTTGCGATGTGCCATATTGTATATCAGATCGCTCCTATTGCAGGAATCTCCTTGAAAGAGTTTAGGATTTGGTGTTTGTGCGTCCTATTTATCGTTGTCCGTCCAATTTATCTTTCTGTTCGTCAGAGTATATGTTCTGTCCCGCAGAAGGTCTTGTTTGTTGGAGCATTGTCTTTGCTTGCAGACCTCTGTCGGTTCGCTCATGTTCTCACAGAAGGGAGTGGTTACTCAGTCTGTCTCTTTTACGAGAGAGCTCTTATTTTCTGGGAGCATTTTCGCCCACTTTTTCGTTGTTTGTCTTTTTCGTTTTGTTTTTTGTTGGCGGAATCGCCGGGGAGTAACGCTCCTTGTTTCTGTTACCGTTTCTCCTTTAGTGGTCACTCACGTTTCGTGGGTGGCTTTTAGAAACCCTATCCTGTGTCGCATCTGGGCCTCCGTCCCATTCCCCCCTCACAGGTTTGTCATAATTATTAATTATTCTGAGTCTGATGATATCACTTACATCTTTCAACCCTGCTATCTCCCTCATCAGCTGTTGCATCAGACCGCATATCCATCCAATCCATGGGTCACATGACCCCTCAGCTGTCTCCCCAGAACCTAATTTCCTGTGACACACGTAACCAGGGGGGCTGTGCCGGGGGACGGATTGATGGGGCCTGGTGGTTCTTGCGCCGCAGAGGGTAGGACACCTTTCTGAGTTACTTCAGTTTATAATTCAACAAAATACCGAATGAGCAGAGCACTCAATCCTTTCTCTGATTCTCTCTCACTGAATTAAAACTCAATTTATTCAGTATAATTCAGTCTAGTCTGTTAGCTGCTAACCATCATATAGTGATAGCATGATAACAAGCTAATGTAATAATGTTATAATGATGCAGAAAAAAAGCAGTGTGTTGAGCCAGTGTGTTTAATCTCTCTGTAGTGATTGCATAATAACAAACGAATGTAATAATGCTCTAACAGAGCGGTAAAAAAGCAGTGTGTTGAGCCAGTGTGTTTAAACTTCTCTCTGTGCGATGCAGGGTGGTGACAGAAGAGTGCTACCCCTATAACCCGCCCCAGCAGACCCCCCCAGAGGTGGGCCGGTGTATGATGCAGAGTCGTTCGGTGGGCCGGGGGAAAAGGCAGGCCACAGCTCACTGTCCCAACAGCCACAGTTACCACAATGAGATCTACCAGTCCACCCCCCCGTACAGGCTGTCCACTAATGTAAGTCTACCTGCCCCTCCTCAAGGCCTTCCTCAGACGTCCACACTACGTCATCTCTATACACGCATCCGCTCATATATAACACACTGTGACATACCCAAGCACACACACACACACACGCACACAGACACTTGATTGATATACAAACATACAGTGGGCACAATACAGTATAACATGGGACAGATATTCTTAACGGTAGCAGAAACGCTGTGCCACATTTGCGACAACAGTTGGCTGACATTTCATTTGGCTGATGTGTTTGTCCAATACTAATTCCAGCTCCGTCCTACTCAGTTTTCCTTGTTTGGTTTGGGCAGAAGTCAGGCTTTGTTTATGGCCAGATTTCCGCAGAGACAGTGCTACTTTTAGGAAATGTGGCGCACGTCCTGACTTTGATTCCGCAAGTTACAAAGCATGTATGAGAAACGCATGTCCTCGGTGCTTTTTAGGTCCGAGGACTCGTATTTTAGTGCAAGTTGGAAATTCAATATATTTTGTGTCCCTTACACAAAGCGTTCTGGTAATTTAATGTTGTCAGTGGTTTCTCATTTGGTTGTCACCCGTGGCTGTTCACAATATTTCAGTGGGTGCCAGAATCAGAGAGGTGCAATAGAGGTTTGTGTCAAATCTGCTGCCCAGCCTCTGAATTTTGGCATGACACGGTTCACACGTGCTGTCCGGTCGTAAAGACCACAGCATGTTTCTCAACCAGTGAACACCCTGCAGCTGTTTGGCTCTGGTTCTCTTTGGCTCCGGTTCTGATTGGTTCTAGTTCTGATCCCATGTGACAGCTGTGGGCTCAGAGGTGCAGGATTGCACAAAGCACCTGCTCTTAGAGCTCATCCCTATCACACACACACGCATATACACAACATCTGGTTTCGAGCATTGGAGTGTAAGCACCTCCAGTGAAATGAAAGCCAAGATACTGTATATTATTAACTGTTAATCATTGTGAAAATCTTTCACATTTCCATGTTCTCTTAGTTTTTACAAAGATTTATTTAGCATGTTTTACTTCCTGTGAACCCAACAGTGCAGGGCCACTCAATACACTCCTGACACACATATCATACTCACTTCGGCCGCTTACCTCTCCCACTCCCCTTTCTGTTACAGGAGAAAGAGATCATGAAGGAGATCATGGATAATGGCCCTGTGCAGGGTAAGTGAGGTGCCTGTGTGAATGCTCATTTCAAGCCTGACAGTCTGCAGGTACAGTACCAGTCAAAAGTTTGGACACACTCTGCTAATGTCACAGCACTCTGTTTTTAGAGGAATTTAACCAGCTGACCTTTTCTATATAATCTCAAATGGAATCTGGTGAGAGGTAAACAGTCAGAAGTTAAAAGAGAATAATTTACTTGTTTGAATAGTGTCCAAAATAGTAGAATTCTCAAAGAAGCTATATTTTGCAAAGTAAGCAGGCAAACAAGCTTGATTGATTGATTCCAAGTTTATTTGTATAAAGACAATGCAAATTTAACATAATTTTAGTCCAAAAGAACCAAAAAAGATGTTTTGCACAATGAGATTATAGCCTAGGCTAATTCACATCCCAAGTCCCCAATCAGACTTTTTATCCACAAAGTGTACAAGCACAAAAAAGAAAGAGAGAACGAAAAAGAAAAAAAATGTATATAAAAACACACGTGCACACATATACATACATACTTGCACATTTCTATACCATACATAGGCTACATATTTGTATGTCCTCATATATATTCATCATCCACATGCATGTACATAAAACATCTAAAAACTGTAATTGAACATTAAGATCTGGTATCAGACTAAATTAATGAGCATAAAAACTAAGTGGTCAGTGTTATCATTAAAAATGAGTACAACTCTGCTTGTCTTTGAGCCAGCTCTTTCCATTTTCCAACAGCCAAATTAAAGACAAGTTATTTTGGAATTTATTGGGCAAAAAAGTCGATGAAAAGCAAACCACAAGTGCAGCACATCTTTGGGAACTTAGACGGCCGCTCAGCAGCAAACTCATTATAGCCATATAACTGCTCTGCTAAAAAAAAAAAAAAATGTGAGTATGCTCTGCAAATATGACAGCAAATGGTGGTTAGTTTGATGGATTTAAGAATTAGATCTCTTTTTTTTGCGCAAAATAAACTGTGCCTATTTCTTTGTCTAATATGTCTGGTAAGAAAAAATGTGGGTGTGTCCAAACTTTTGACTGGTACTGTATGTCTAACTCAGCACAGCAGTAAAGGGAGTGTGTAAGCAGTGGGCTAGTTTTGGAGCCATGGAGGTTGTGTATGTGTGTGTGAGAGAGAGAAAGACAGAGTGAGGCAAAGAGAGAGGAAGAAAGAGTCCTGTCCATACAGGTCTTATCCATTCAGTCATCTCCCCATGCCGTATCTGAGACCAGATCAAAGGGGCGAGGGGTCCAGACTGTATTGTGCCTGGGAGAGCGAGGTGCAGAGAGATGGAGTCACATTAATGATGGAAGGAGAATATATCTCATTAATCTGTGCTATCTTGTGTATGTGTGTGGCAGGGACAATAAGAGAGAGACCCATACTAAAAAAAAGAGCCAGTTTATGCTAAGCATCTGCTTCTCAAGCTAATCTCAAGCATTAAGTTAATTATTACACTGGAATGTTTAATTATGGTGTAGAGTGCCTCAAATGAACTGCTGAGCCTTACGTTTTTTTTTTTTTTTTTTGGACACTGCTGACCCCTGCTGTGTAGGAGGAGTGGTAATATTGAGTTGAGTTAGCTCTTGTATTTATGGTGAGTGCTCCATAGGAGTTCTGGACAGGTGATGTGATAGCAAACCAGACTGCTGAGAATTTTTTAGGGAATTAGTTGGAAATCTAGGCTGCTCTTTCTAATTTATGTCATGCTTTGTTATTTGACACAAAGAGAAATTGTGTCAGCCCCCCTTGGGAACGTGTTTGTATTGGTAATGGCAGCCGCAAACTGTTCTGATTATAAGTGAGGCTGCTGACATGCTGTGTCCATGCCTTTACCACTAAATACTGTAGTCATTCAGCACCCAATATTTTCACAGGCTGTTGTGGCATTTAGCACCTTGGTACTACGTGCTCCTTTAAGTCTAATGGTTCCCCATTGTGGCTGGCTATAACCATATAAGACCACCAATAAGAGTGCCACAAATCTGTTCCCAAAAAATGCGTACACCCAAGAGCACATTAAATGGTTGAGACGTATTTATTAAGCATTTTAATGACTTGACAACAGGGATTAGAGGGTCAGTGACAGATCGGTAATGATAAATGGTGCAATAAAACGCACTTGTGGAAATCACAATGGATACAGTATTTTGACAGGGGTGCCCTGCAAAAGAATACAATGCTGCGATGAGTCAGCTATGCCATGAGGTTTTATATAAGTTTATGGGAGTCGGTGAGAGAATATATGTGGATATGAGCTGCAGTGCAGAGATGTTTCATGAGCATATTTGATCTGTGCTTCATTCTACCCAATTAAATAGCAGAGGGGTGCAGGGCTGCTCAAGCTCAGACTTCTTTCATCTTGACAAATCACAAAAGAATTCCAAACTTGTTAATACCAGCTTCAATCCATCCACAAAGGTGGAGAAAATGATGCCCCTGGTGGAAGGTGTGACCCTGGAGACGTTCATTCTTGACCCCGTTGACCCATTGTTTGTGTTTTTGCCTGTGGTCAGTAGTTAACGGCCTGCCCTCTCAACTTTGGCCTGCCTCACCTGGTGTGAAACAGACACAATTAACGTTCCAACCATTCAGCAAGTGAACGTATTAAGATGATGCCCACAGCTCATGATAAATTGAATTAGTTGTACTACAATTGAGCCCCTAAGAGCCATACTGGGCCAACCCATGTTGTGGAACTTTTGAGAAAATGGGACTCAAAGTTGCCAGCCTCCTGTGTCATCTAGAGTATCTGGGAACTAGAAACACTGCTTATGTTAAAAACTCAAGATATGTACAATTCGTGATGCACTTCTTATGCAGGTTTTGATGCCCTACTGTTTCATTTTAAGTGAAACCTACCTCCTTCTGAAGAGGAACCATCAGATTCATTTGGGACAAACTCTAGGTCTCCATTATCTTCCACTTCACCATCATCATTCAGTTCCTCAGCAAGCCGCCATGACATTGAATTATGGAAAAGTTGTGGGATGGATAAGGCAGTGCAGTGCATATGTACAGGGGATAGGACGTTTGTTTGTATGAACAATTGGGAATTGGCTCATTTAGGAAATATAGATCTCAGTTTTCTGCACATGCTACTACCTCAACTCAATTTGGCCAAAAGTCTTGCCGGGATGGCCCGGTATGGTTCTTAGGGGCTCAATTCTAGTGGCTAGCTCTTGTAAAGGCAAGGAATTACTGCCATTCTTTCCATCCAGTGTAATGCAACTCAGACAGAGTTGTCAGATGTACTAGAATGACAGATTCAATAAGATAGCATATTATTATACTGTCCTCTTTTAGGGTGTTTCTAGGGTTTTTGTCTTCAATGTGTCATAATTTTGTGTTAATGTGATTGCATTTCATATGGTAAGGAACTTTAAACATAGTGCATCACTGCCTGGCTAAGAGAAAAAGTTGCCGTTTCGATTTGAATGAGCAAATACTAAAGAGAATATGATTGGATTATTTTTTGCAGTAATTAATATTTGCGTTTCAGTTGGCGACAGTTCTTTGAACCCTACCTGATGCAGTGCCTAGACTCCCACATCTTAAACAACCACGTATAAAAACATATCCCGTCGTCTTGGAAAAAATGTTGGTGTCATTAAGGGAAAATTATTAGCCTGCATCAAGCAAAGAAAATGACTGGGCAGATTGCTGAAATCACTGTAATTGGGCTAAGAACTATCCAGCGCAAAAATAACCCCATTTAAAATCTTTAGCATGTCCTGGAGAATATGTGCAAAGTGGTTTGACTCTTTCATCGTCAATACAAGATCTTTTCCAAAAATGAATGCAACTCTGGTCAGAAATAAATGTTGTGACATTGCATAAGGTTGTCAAAACAATGCCACAACGAATGCACATTGTGATCAAAGCAAAAAAATATTAGTGTGTACCTTTTTTTTTTCTCTTTTTTTTTTTTTTTTTTAGCCAGGCAGTGTGTAGAGTATAGAGTAAGAGTATAGTGTAAGACAGTATAGACAGACATTGTCAGACAGAATGCGCACGTGTGGCTGAGCAGAGATTTTCTGTGACCTGTGCCAGCCTTTGTTCACATTGTTCTGTACGGTGGGAGGGAAGCCTGGGCTGGCGCCAAATTTCATCTCTTTTTTTCTTTATCTTAACTGTGTTTCGACTGCGAGTGAAAAAAGCTGCTGAGGGGATTTTGTGTCCGGGAGCAAGAAATAATCGGCCACTCGTAATTAACTGACTGGTGTAAAAAGATTTCATGGCTGGGCTCTTTATAATTAAATTTTATGAGTTCAAGACCACCCCTGTCAGTGCTCACCCGTAATGGAGAGTGACCTTTTGGAAGCTGCTTAGCTTTCTTCAACTCTGTAGCTATACTAATCAACTCAGGGCTATTCTGTTGGGAGTTGCTGCTGTCAAGGCCTATTGGAGAAAAAATTTAGTCTTGACGTCATCAACTTTGTGTCCTCTGTGGGAAGTTGGATTTATAAGGAATTTCATTTGTTCATGCAGATAAAACCATGGAAAAGCACTTGCATATTTGGCGCACGCGTGCGTGCATGCGTGTGTGTGTGTGTGTGTGTGTGTGTGTGTGTGTGTGTGTGGTGTGTGTGTGTGTGCGTGCGTGCGTGTGTGTGTGTGTGTGTGTGTGTGTGTGTGTGTGTGTGTGTGTGTGTGTGTTTGTCTGGAGCTTCTAAATAAACTTTCAGTCTAAGGATACAGTAATTGCGAAAACATTTTACTCTGTGGGAGGTTGGTTTGTCATTTTAATGGTGCAGTATGCTAATATGATATGTTATGTAATATGTTATACATTAATTAATAGAGACATTTTGTCTGTACTGTGAAAATAGATTATTGTGCAGATGATAATTATAGGTAATTGTAGAAGACAGTTATGCATAACACTGTAGATTTAATTCCATTTAAACAGCTCTCAACTAAAGGTATAAATGTGTGGATGTGAAGTAATGGGTGTGTCTCTCGCTCTCTCTTCCCCCCACAGCTATCCTGGAGGTCCATGAGGATTTCTTTTTGTACCACAGTGGCATCTACAAACACACAGATGTCAACTTCCACAAGCCCCCGCAGTACCGCAAGCATGGGACCCATTCTGTCAGGATCACAGGGTAAGAGTCAAAATCGTCAGGGTTTCAGTGCATGTTTACATGAGGGCAAAGGGTGTCATCTTAGATGTTCAACCCTGGTCATAAAACTCTCACAAGAAAGTATCTTGCTGTTCAAGGTCTTTTAGTCGGGAGAATGGTTCTTTGTCTGGGAGCTTTAACTCCTCTGACTCGTGATAGAGGGCGCCTTACACAGATAAAAGGGATCCGTCTATGGAGACAAGCCAAACGACACTTACACTGATCAGCCACAACATGAAAAAAACCACCAATCTAATATTGTGTAGGTCCTCCTCATGCTACTGAAACAGCTACATCAAACTGATGTCCTCTTAAATTCCCTGACCTAGGGCTTCCCAGTAGAACACAGCTCTAGGACATCACAGTCCGTACACCAGCTCATCTTTTTACCACAGTACATTTGGCTGATGCACATGATGTAAAAGAAAATGGGACTCACTGGACAGGTGACCTTTTTCAATAACTCCAAGGTCCAGTTCCAATACTCACATATCCATTGTAGATGCTTTCACTGGCAGACCAGGGTTATAAAGGGCATTCTGACTGGCCTGCAGCTAAAAACCGCAACATGCAGCAGGGTGTGATGCACTGTGTCTTGTGACACATTCCTCTTGTGAGTATCTTTAAAGTCTCTGCGACTCGTGCCACTGTAGCTGTTCTGTTGGTTCGGACCAGACTGGTTAGCCTTCGTTGTCCTTGTGCATTGATGAACCTTACTAGTTCATGGTTTGTCCCCTCTTGCACCACTGGCAGTAGGTACTCACTAATGCTGACTGGGAGCATCCTAGGTGCCTTGCCGCTTCGGAGATGCTCTGACCTTCTTGTCTGGCCATAACAATTTGGTCCTCGTCAATGATGTACTGGTCCCATTCCTCCCACATCTTACATGTTGACTATGAGAACTGACTGTTTGTTTTCCATTGAAGGTCTGTATGCAGACCATTATATGCACCATCATTGTGAAATAATCCATGTTATTCGCCTCATCAATGAGTGGTTTTAATATTTTGGCTCATCAGTGTATTTCTAACAGGGCTGGCAGACAAACTTATATCTAGTCATAGAGAATACTATCTCATGGTCTGGGGGTCGGACATGGCTCCTGCAGTCCTGTGGGGTGTCAGCTGTATGGAGCCACAGTGCTCCTTGTGATCTTATCCTTCCCTCTACTACTCTGCAGTGGGAGGTCAATGTGAACACATCTTAAATAAGGCATCCAAGGCAAAGTGTACAGGCCCCGTCAAATTTGTTTTCACTCAAATTAAGTCTTCCTATCCCCCGGCGCAGTCTGCCACTCTCCAGGGTATATTTACATGGAAGAGTTTGAACAGAAAGAGGCTTCGATATTATTCTGAACAAATAAACCTGAGTCACTCATAACTCACATGTATGCAATTATGTATAAAAAGGAATGGAGTTAGATGCTGTGCAGGTGTGCCAAGTGACTAAGAACCTCTATTCCATAAAATCTAAGACACCCCGGCTCCAGGAGTCTGCGACCGCTCCTTTTCGTCATGCGCCGCAAAAATGCAGGCAGACAGCAAACCTGGATCTGCTCTACACCTTTCCATCACCCTCCCTCTGCCCTCCTCTTCCCTACATGTCCTGACCTCACCCAGCAGCCTTAACTCTGGCCTAACACTCATGACCCCTGCCCCAACATCTGAACTTGTCCCCCTGCCTGGGATCTGGCTCCTTTAGTCTTGTCGAAAACAACTGATGTCCCTAAGTCCCTGCCCACTAGCTGTCGGTGACAGTTCTCCATGTCCAGCACTGGTGAACCTATGCTCTGGGCTTACTTTCTCCTGTAAGTATTTTGGCATCTTTGCTTCAGCAGACCAGCTGGTTTCCAATTGACCTTAATGAGAGGTTTCAGTCCTCTGAAATTAAAGGGAGGGAGAGAGCGAGGCGATGAATTTGAGGAGAGAAGAGCATTGACCTCACCTGGTATTGAAATTGCCACCCTGTGTTACTCTCGGTGCCTCTCAAAAGGGAAGCAGTTTTTTTTTTTTTTTTTTGCATTTGGGGATATGTCTGGCATTGAAAAGTCTTTTGCCAGTCCTGAACAGCATAAAGCTGTCTGGGTTGAAATCAGGTGGATGGAAGAAAAACAGACAAAGCTTGCATTGAATAGACAAGGCATCGGGGAGACTATCGGCTTTTATCTGATCGGCAATTGATCAAGACAAACAGAGCATGCAGGATGGTCTTCCTGGAGCATTGTGTGATAATGTGGGTGTGTGTATGTGTGTTATGTAAGACTGTCTGTTTGCTTCAGGTCTTTGTTGCGAGAGGTATTAACTGAGATAGTATAGAGAACAGACAAAGCCACTTAAAGCATTTTGAATAGAAAATTCTGTAATGCCTGAGATGGCAGCGGTATCCCATCCCTTCCCCGCAAACGGCAATCATCTACTTTAAACAACCAAACCAGGAGACATATCTGCCAATTAGGTTGTTGCATTGACGCAAGCACACCATTCAGATTCACAACAGTTTCAACCCCCATGGTTTCAACAGATTTGGTGGTTTTTCATCTAGGTACTCTGGTGGGATGAGCCCTCTGAGTGTATATCATTCAGATCAGTGGGGTGAGCTGACTGAGACAGTTCACAGCACTCTGTAAAAGAAGTTGGTGTTGTGAAACCTCGCACATGTGTAGTAGGAGTATAACCAGTTGGGAAAAAATGCATGTGGACAAAGTCACCAAGCTTTTTAAGCAGTTTTTATCAGTTTTGACTGATGATTCTACATGTGCAATTTTTATGTCTCAGTGACCATTCAAAGTGAAGTTATGGCTCTCTCTCCATTCAATCAGATAGGGGCCTGGGTTTGTTAGCCCAAAATAACTTCCCGGGGGCATTGCCAACATGGCCGCTAAGTGACAAGACTTGCTACTGAAGACTTTAATATTAATTTGAAAAGACTTTTCTCAAGTTAAAAATTACATTAAATGTAAAAATTATAATTACCTGCTTTGCCCTAATAATACTTCTGTATTAACTGATATAATTATTGGAATCTGGCACTAGATAATATAGTAATGGAATTCCAAATGTTGCAAAAACAGTAATCATTGTCCTGGTAGTGACATGTGAACACGAATCAGTTTAAGGCGTGCATTTGTATTCATAATACATTATATTCATTGCTCATGCTCAACTGTATAATTTAACTTTTACTGTTTTTGTCTACTGTCACAACCCCATTTCCAAAAAAAACGGTGGCAATTCAAAGAATGCAAAAAAAAGAAAGAAATCAGCTATTTGTAAATCGTCCTTTACAAAAAATACACACTCCAGATTTCATGCATGCAAATCATTCCAGAGAAGTTGGGACAAGGGTGTGGTTGCCAGTGTTTTACATAATTTTTCTTTTAACAGCTGTCCTAGTAATCGTTTGGGGAGTGAGGATCAGTTTTGAAGGGTTTTTTTTTTTTGCCCTATTCTTCCTTCATATAAATCTTCAGCTACTCAGATGTTGGAGGTCTCTGTTGTCATATTTCGCGCTTCTTAAAGCTCCGCATATTTTGTTGATACTCCTTATACATCCAAGTTTGCTAGCATCAGCTATTCAACACCAGTACACCTGTTTATTGCCATCAAATATTTTTTGAGTCTTATATTGCCTCAGCCCCGACTTTCTAGAAACGTGTTACAGGCATCAAGTTCAAAATGAAGCCTGTACTTTCAAAAAAAAAAAAAAAAAAGAAGTTGATGGGGTAGGCTACAACATGAAATATTTTGTCAGGTTGTGTTTTCAGTTGAAAGCAAGTCAGAGATGCTGTACAATCACAGCTTTTCTTGCTTGCATTTTCCATGCTAGTCCAACTTTTTCGGAAATGGGGTTTAAGAAATGTTTTTTTTCTGCTGCATTAACAGCACTCGTCAGTAACTCTCTCTATTCTGTCTCTCTGAGCCTTCTTGTGTGTTTGTGTGCATGCTTATATGTTTCTGAATAAAGATGGATGATGATGATGATGATGATAGCGGCTGTTTGGCTATACCCTGTCGTCTCTTCTGCATCCTCTCTGCTGACACCGCTTTACATCAGTTGGGTCCTGGGCTGGAGGTACAGAGGGCATCTGTGATGTAGATATGGGGAGACTGGTAGGGGGGTGTCAGTGTTTGGATAGACAAAATCCTGCCACAGCAAGCTGCATTAAGCCCAGGGCCTGGGAAAGTTTGTGGAAAGCACATCAATGTCCACTCTTGTGGAAGTGCCATTGTCTGAGTACCTGGTTCCAAATGTACCAGAGAGAGAGAGAAAGAGAGAGAGCAAGAGGCAGGAATAAAGCATGCAGGGTGGAGGAGTTGGGGGGCCGTTGGGGTTGTGGCTGTTTTGGGAGCTGTGTGATTGCCTGGGGACTCCATCTATCAGCAGAAAAAAATAGCGCCATGGAACCAACTTTTGGGCCTGTTTTGCCAATGCATCTTTAAATCTATCTTTTTGATTCGGTATTTTCACTTGTACAGTTTTGTTTATTTGTTCAATAACTGATCTGTTTATCAGTCCTATTTTAGCTGGCAAGTCTGCCCTAGAAAAGATACAGAAATTGTCTGATGGGGGCCAATAATGTTAGAGTGGTGCCAGAATTTGTACTGCGAGCTCTGGAGACATCAAGGAATGAGCTTCAAATAGTTTCCCAGCATTCCTTTCCCGTATACACTCAGACAGGCACAGCCACACTCACACTCTCACAGTAAGTAGCCAGACATCATCACGGCTGAGGAAACATACTTCATAAACAGGATCAAAATAGAGCTGAGGGCAGTGCCGTCTGGAGATCAGAGCATGCTGGGAGGATTGGGTGGTGGCCAAGAGCTGTCCTTGTCTGGAATATACTCTTTGGACTAGAGACAGAGGACATTGAAGCTCCTACAGTGCTCCTGTCGGCCTCAACCTGGCCCCTGTGGTGTTGCTGTGTGTCTCTAGTGAGATGACATGGGATGGTGTGACACCCACTTCCTGTTTATCCACCTCTCCTTCTTTTGAGAGGGGGAAATAATATTTCACATACCAGGTTCTTGAAGGAGTGGTCCTCAGGCCTGTTGAGGCAATTGGCTTTAAATACACCCTTGTTTTCAGGATGGAGTTGATGCAAAATGGATGATTCTTTGTTCCCAGACAGAGCTTCCCTTCCTCCAGCTTCACGTCACTCATTCCAAAATGACTTTCAAGTGCCAGACAACCCTTTATGATTTACGTGTCTGTTTGAACGCAAATTCCTTGGAAAACATCCTTGGGCACACATACTTGTGATGGAAATACTAATGTAGTCCAATTTGTTTGCCCTTTGTCCTCAGTACTTGAGTGAAGAACATTTTCATGAGTAGGCTGCTCAAACTCGATAACAACTTCTTCAACTCTGCAATCCATTATGTAGGTTTGTCAAATGCCGCTGCTATATACAGAGATGTAGAATTTAATGCCAATTGTAAATTTGAGTGGAGACCCCATGGTTTCTGAATATCCCAAATGTTACTGGGAAATATGCATAATGATGCCCAAGATTTACGTGTTCTATGTAATGCTGAGGCTGACGCTTGAATATTTCAATTAATATAAGTATGATGCTGCTTTAGTGAGGTGCTGGAACCACCAGATATAGAATATGTATGAGACATTGTGCTAGAATATGAAGAAAAAAAACTGTTCTTTCAACTTTGAACCCACTTAAAGGGAAATTCAAGTAAAAATCAGTTTAAGCAGCCGAGAAAGCGCTTGAGAAACTCATCAACTAGTCAAATGAATCATTCACCTGTGTTCTTCAGGATCTGGAGAACAAGGGTTTTATGACTGAAAATATTTTACATTCTTACTTAAGCAGGAAGAGTTATGTCTGTCTGAGCATTACACTCACACTTACAAGCTTAAGATGCTTCTCTATGTATTTCAGATGGGGAGAGGAAAGAGACTATAATGGTCAACCACGGAAGTACTGGGTAAGAAACCTGGACTGAGCATCCTTACAGATAAGATAGTGTAGTGGCAGTCATGGTGGAGTGTTTTATGGCTAGTCATGCAACATATGAAGCATTGGTTTTTCACCTTTCTAATATTGGGACCCACATTATAAATGTCAGGCCCCAAACTAGAAATTTCGTGGTTTCCAAGGATCCAATGCATTTGTTTGAGAGTGATTAAGGCCTTGATAAATATTATTTTATTGAATATAAAACCACAAAAATTAATCTATCACAAACTATTTATTTTGTTCATGCTGCTATTCTACATATTACCATATTCTACAAGATTTATTGGCCGGTATCCAGGGTAAATTTTCACGCTAATTTTTCATCTCACCATGAATTTCCACAGCAACTTTTTTGCTCCAATTCAAATGATAGACTTCTCTAAATAAGTCTTAAACCTTTGTCATTGACTTTCTTTTTCCCACCCTCAGATTGCTGCCAACTCCTGGGGAAAGAACTGGGGAGAAAATGGCTACTTCCGGATCGCCCGTGGGGAGAACGAGTGTGAGATTGAGGCCTTTGTCATTGGAGTGTGGGGCAGGGTGACGATGGAGGACATGCAGAACCACCACAATCACCACCACCAGCACCACCACCCCCACCACAGCAAGCGCAAGTAGAGATACACCTTCAGTCCTGCCCACCCGCCCACCCTCCTCCTCCTCCTCCTCCTCCTCCTCCATGGGATTCGTGCACATGGCAAACCCCTGCTTTAAGACCGCTGCTGAAACCGCTGCCAGGCATTTAAGTGCAATGCCGCTGCCTCCCTACCTGGCCTTCGAACAGCAAACTCCTCAGGTCTCACTTGCAAAGCTCACACCTCAAAGGCTTACCTTAAGGGGGCTTTCACCTCCAGACTACCCTGAGTATAGCATTACTGTACGTGATGTGTGTTTTATCCTCCCGCTCCGTGAATAGAGATGGATGGACATGCTTGACCTGAACAAGTTTCTTCTCCAACCTAAAAGTGGATCTCTCATCTTGCTATTTTCATTCCTTGTTTTGTCTGGAATTCTCAATGAACAAATGCCAGCTGGTAGGTTGGGGTCAAAAAAACCAGCAACAGGGTGCGAGTGGGTTTGTAACAGAGAAGCCATTCCGAAACTTTTCTTCTGTTGTTCTTCAGGTTTTTTTTTTTTTTTTGATGACGTAATGCTCACTCAAATGCTATTGCTTACTGACTCACTTCCTAAAACTGACTCACTTCCATCACTGCACAGTCAGAGACTATGATAAAACACTCCACACATTCACACCGAAGGACACCATAGGCTGGAAGGAGTAGGAAGTAGTATGTGTGTGAGGTAGTTATGGGGATGAACTTTTGTTCAGGCCAATGGTGAACGAAAGAAAAACCTTACTGTACATTTAAAGACTGTAGTAGATACATGTCGGGCCTATAAACCCGTTTCCTTTGCTTCATTCTGCTTAAAAAGTGGGATTTGCCCAGGCTGAAAGCAGTCCTGCATCCAAATTCTATTGCTTCTTTTATGTATCTGAACGTTACACATCAAAGCACAGTGCAGACATTGGCAAGGCAGTGCAAATTTCTGCCTGGTGAAGTTCTTTCCCATAGCGTGCATGGGCCACCCTCTACCAAGAAACCACAACTGAAACAAAAGAGTTTCTGCATTTTGACATTTGGGAAGATTTGGACTGCATTGCATCCTATTGAATAGCCCCACTCTGGAAATCCCTCTTAATACATGTAAACACAGCACAGAGAGCACCTGTTTTTGTTTAATCAGTATAGCATGTGAGACAATTCAAAGCCCTATCCTGGAGAAGCCCAAAATCAAGGTTGTTTCATATGATTCCATTGACATAACTTTTGGACAAAAAAAGAACCTTTTGAAAAATTCTTACAAATCTTGTATTGACTGTCAAGTACGGTGTTCAGTTGTGCTGCTTTCATAGACAATTCTCCCTTGTCCACCAAACACAAAGGGGAGCTGTACATGAAGTGTTGTCTTATATGGAGAAATACATAATTGACACAATTTTTTTTTTAATTCTAAGTTATGGCAAATTGAAATGCATCATGTTCCCAATCCAATTTTGTAGATTATGTGATGTGTGTGTAAAACTGCAACATTCAGCCTCTCCTGTATGAAGGCATTTTTTTTAAGTTCTGTATCATAGTCTTAATCTATTTTATTCTGTGTTGTGTCTATTGGTGTTGTCCTTGATGCTGTGATTTCTATTATTTGATTAACTACTGTACGAGGCTCACAGTTCCGCTCTGAAACCACATTAGTCCTTCCCAGTTTTCCTTCCTGCTCAATTGCTTTGAAGGTGCTCATATTCTGTGAACAGAAAAAAAAATTGTCAAAGCATCAGGAATCAAGGGAGGGAGCTGTGGGAGGGTGGCTGTCGTTTCTGCCAAAGTGTTAAGTGCGATGTTGCTATAGACTAATTCAACTCATTCTCCAAAGTACTGTTCAAGTGCTCTCATTGATAAGCCATTGAAATATTATGTATGCAAGCTTCAATGACTGATCTGTTCAAAGCCAAAAACAATTCATAGAATGACTGCATGCGTTCAAAGAGAGGGTTGGCCACTGATTTACTTGGGGTTAGGCACCAGCGTCATCCTGTGCACTTTGAGTTTCCAGATTTGAGTCGCTGATGATATTGAGACTTGTGAATGACTTTGTGTATTGAGTAGACCTTTAATTTTAGAGTTGTGCTTTAAACGAAATTTCCCATACCAATGACTATGTGCCGATAATCTCTGTCACATTTTTGATTGTGCAATTTCACTGTTGTGATTTTTGTAGATGCTGCTTCCCGCATAATCCATTCAGACAGTATAATTGCACAGTAGCTTTGAGTGGCTTCACATACACCCCTGGGTATAGTTCTAGGTGGTCTTAAATACATTGTTTCCTGACTAACATGCATGCTAAGCTCTGTGAACCTGAGGTGACTCAAGAATATTATGTTCAATCCATGGTTCATCTACAATCTACCTTTTACCCTCTCAGTGAGCGAAGAACATCATTGCTCTTTCTGTCTCACTCAGTTCCATGAACGCCACCATTAGGACATTCAATCCAACGTAAAACTTGTGGTGGCGGGTCAATAAAGCCGGATCTTTGTATATATGCCAAAGTCACTTTATTTTTGCTGTTTAAATGAAGTGAAGAAAGACAAAGCAAATCAAAGCAGAAAGGGACTGGCAGGAGATGCACTCTGGGTCAATGGGACACAATTGGCCTAGGAGAGGGAGATATGAGAAATAGGGGTCAATTGATCCCCATAAGCATTGAAGTTTGTTTTTAGCCATGGGTAGAGGTTGGGGAAAAGTACAAATCAGCCAATAACATCTGGTTAGCCGTTATTAAGCAACCTTTTTGTGTGAAGTCACTCTCATCAGCAATAAAGGCTTTTGTCATTAGTGGTCACATGACTTTCCATTTTGTAAAAGCTACTCATCCGCTTTACTGTACTCTCTATTACAACGCCTAATGAAACTGTCAACTTTGTACACTGTTGCCCATAAAGTTGGAATAATTTTGTATTCAGACACTATCTATCAAGAACAAATCACATGGTCACAATCATTTTATGAAAACAGGTGAAAAGTATTTTATTCCAACTTTATTAGTAACAGTGAATTTATATGTTGCCATTATTAAAAATTACTCACAGATTGACAAATACAAAAAAAAAAAGACAAACATTTTATGCATTTCAAAAGCTTAAATAATAAAATGGGCAGTTTGATGTATCTATGAATATACAGTGCTGAGAAAGTAATGAATGGCAAGAATTGTGGTTCCCACTGGACTAAAAATGTTTATGTTCAGTAAGATACAGTCAAAATACATGGGATGAATTGCTTTTTCCTTTGGAATTCTCTGTTGATGTTGATAGTGAGCATAATTGGAGGATGACTTTATTTATTTATTAATGTTTAACAACCATTATAAGCTACAATCAATGTTGTGAAAGCTTAAACCAAGTGTTCGCAAGCACTCAATTAATTAAAGTTATTTCAGTGTAAGAAACAACATAACAGTGCAACATCTGTAATGTTAAAAGTAATTTACTGCCAGCCAATGGTGGGTCGGCCTTGTTTTTCAGACTAATAAAAGCAATAGTATCAAAAGTTGGATTTGGGTCCTTTCCAGAAAAGTCCCAAGCGCATTACATTTATTTCCAGATGAGTTGACGGACTCATTTTCTCATCCAGTCATCCAGACAGCTGTTTCCTTGAATGGATAAACTGGGAAAAGATGACTTGGATTAATGTAGTGATCTTACCAAACAGTTGGATCCAAGTCATGCAGATGGAATTGGGTTGAACTTGACCAAAGCTGATGGTGTGGACTCACTTGTGCTCCAGAAAATGAACATTTAGCCCAGACTTCCAAAAATAACTTTCCGCAATGCTGAAGGTACTTTACTGCAAAATATTGGTAGGTAGACCCTGTCTGAGGTAAAGCAGGATCAATCCTTTGTGATCATGAACCTGAAAAAATTACTGAGGCTAATTCCAATCGCTAATTTTCACCTCCTTCCTCAATTTTCTTACTGCCTTGCCTTGTACTTGAAGTGAGAAAAAGAAATGAAGTACTGTGAATTTCTTGCTCCTGGCGAATGTATGGCAGATGGGGATGGATAAATTCACAATCACTTAAATGCTCTAGACCAGGGTCCCTTGCCTGACAAATCACCTGGAAATGCCTAACTGTCGTTTCCTAATTCCCCGATGGCGCATTTCACGGACTGTAATTAGCTTAATGATCGTGGACCTCCATGTCAGATGCAAAGAAGGGATGGAAGGTAAAAAAACAATCAGTTGAAATGAGTCCCTGATAATATTTATTTGAATTATGGCCTCTAATTTCAATCGGTTCTCTGTCAATAAAACATGCAGGAAGTCTCTGTCATTAAAAATATAAAAGTTACGAGGCTAATTTTTCCTTTTTTGGTTCTGCCAAATGGCTCTCAATGGAGTGACTGATCAAGCCAGGCTGTTAATTATAGTGCTAAAAGTGCACAGTTTATTTTCAAAACAATTGGTATTATTGGTCTCAGGAGAAATTTGTTAAATAAATATGAATGTTCCTGTAAATTCTTTTTGGTGGCAGCATCCATGCCACAGCACCTCTCTTTCATAGAAGACTAAAAGCTGTTGCCTGGCAGGTGATGATATCCAATGGCAGTTAGAGATATGAAAGGCCTGCAGTGACCTCGTCTTACAATGCTTCATAACTCAGTTTTCCTTCACCTGATTAACAATAAACTGTTCATTTGTTGAAATATAATACAGTACCTAATATGTAGCATATAATGATTAAGAAATGATAATCACACAGTGATTGTCTAATGGCACGTTTATAAAGTGGATGCAATATTGAAAGGATGGGAATAATTTGTAGAAATATAAAAAAATCTAAAAAAATCTTCTGTCCTCCATCTCTCATTTCAGCATTTTTTTTCCAGCAGCATAATTAATTGTAAGATGGCTTGATTTCTTCAGACAGTTATTAGCATTCAAAAGAATACATCAATATAGGAAGAAATCAAAATGCATAACAAACCATACTTAATTTTAAGGGAAAAGGCTTTAATAACCCTTGCAAACAAATTACGCAAATCTGTGTCATTCGATGATTTCATAAGTTTGGAATTATCAAAAGGCATCTCAACATTTTACATCATCATTTATGTCCATAGCAACCACCCAATAACTTTGTGATGCAATGTACGATAGTGGTATCAAGCATAAATTGGCCTGACATTCTACCAATTAGTCTTAGCAGCTGGGCAAAACAATATTTGCTTACTAATCATGCAAAGTAAACTGCAACAGGTTTAGTGTAATTAAGCATTGAAAGGTGAGGGTTATTTCAGGCCTTTCATACTGCTGACAACATGTCGTTAATGATATCCTATGAGCAATCTGCTTGCATCTAAACAAACTGCTTGCACCTAAACTTCAAAAAACATCGTCCAAAAAATCATTTATAACAAGTGGCTCGAGAATCATAAATGATTTACACCTTGTTATCCGTGAACTCAGCAGGGCATGCTGGGATAGGGCAGCATTGCCCTGACAGTGAAAATCCTGATCACCCGGATTGGTTACGTTCTTTCACCCATGGTGCAGATGAGCTCTACCACATGCGCCAGTGCACAGAAACACCATCAAAGCTTTTGTTGGAAGGATTTCACCATTAAAGGATGTTTAACTGTTAAAATTAGGCTTGGAAGAGCTTTATAAAATGGCTATTTTCCCTCTTTTCAAGCCATATGTATTGCCTTGTATCATTATATTACGTACACAGAATGTGAAATTACAGAAGTGTTCTTCCATGTCTTGCAATAAAAATAAAATTCTTAACAACTGTGTTGTGCATCTCTGAATGCCAACTGTCATAACTATCTGCCACACTTTCCCCAGTGCCACCTCAACTTACAATCACATGTTGTGATTCAGAGGTTTAGTGCTACCTGAGGTTCTTTGTTTCCTTTTTCAGAGTAAAACACACGATAAAGGCTTTATTCAGTGACATCAGAGGACCACTTCCTGGTTTAAGAGTGAAGAGGGTCCTAAGCTGATGAAGCTTATCCAAGCTGCAACACCTACAGCACAGAGAAGAGGCAGCTCAGGCAGGCCACAGTATAGCAGTGCCATGTGGTTGTTGAGTCGATGGTGACTTTCGATGCAATACACCCTGTCACAATGGAATCTGGGAAACAAAGGCGCATCCAATATCACCAAATAAATACTTTTGTCTGTATATCGCTGCCTGGAGGTGGATGGTGAATGCATTTGGCTTGGACATCTCCATGGAGCATGAGAAGTTCACGTCCACCAAAAGTATGGCGTCAGATTTGTGTCAGAAGTTGCAAGCGCGAGAAGACTCACCCATGTGCAGATATTTTTTCACACCTGCAGAATGGCACATGCATGCATTGAAATAAGGTGCAAGTGCACAAAGCAACAAGCACGAGCAAGAAAGTTTGTGCTTTGTGGGCGCTGGTAAGCATGCATGCTCTTTCAAATTCATTTTATCTTTCAAAGTTCACTCTTGCTCATGGGGGAGGGCATGTACGCTCTCAAAGGTTAACTGTTCTCTCAAAGTTGATTTATGCTCTCAGTAAACAACCTTTCTTTAGGCAATTTGGGGCGGAAACCAAAGGAGGCATACGCCTCCTTATGATTGGTTACTTTCAATGCGATCACACCCACATGACCTTCTGTTTTGCACAAGTTGAAATCAACTTAAAGGAGTTTAGCTTTCCAAAGTGTGCATGCCGTCCAGCACTTGTGAAACAGAAACTTTATCTTGCGTGCTGCCTGCTTTCTGTGCTCGCAGCTTATTTCTATACGCGCAGGTGCCTTTCTGCTCATGTGCAATGATATAATTTCCCTGTGGGCAAGTTTGAGTAAGTGGCTAATTGCAATGTGCATCAGATACAAAAGCACTCCATACTACCAACCTCATGCCTATGATAGATCTAATAGGGGAGGTGGAGTGGAGTGAAAGGACGTGGTGCAGCAGGGCGTGTTAAATTTGGGGGCCACTGGATGGGCTTTTGTAGGATTGGGGAAGTGGGGAGAGGGTCGGTTTGAACAGTAGACAGGACAGTGCTGTGTCAGCTCAGTGCTCCACTATAGAGGCTAATACCCCCAGTCTGTCTGCCCTGCGGCTACATTGACGAAATCTGTTTGGGGGTGTGTGTGTGCGCAGATGTGTATGGATTAGGAATCTCGGTGCACGTGGCTATGAGAGATTGTGCATATTTAAGAGCTTATTTATGTCATGTAAGCATGTGTGTGTACCAATGCGTGAGAGAATGTTTTACACTGTTCTTCATGTGCACTTGTGAGTGAGAGAATGTGTAAAAGAATGTGTGTGTTTCATCATCAGTGCATACATATTGTATGTATATATTCACTCAGCAGTGAGGAGGGTGCTACAGTGATTTTGAACAAGACCTATTTTGATTAAAAAAAATTATTATTAGCATAGCAAAGGAGAATGGTAATCTTTTTCAATCCTTATTCTGTTGTTTTAAATAGTATTCATCTAAGAGACCAGAGCACTGAGGGGAGAAAGTTACACAGTCCTGAGAGGAAAAATGCAAATATGATCATGATGCAACACTGATTAAAGATAGGTCATTATTCTCTTGATCTGGAAACTGGACAAAGAAAGGAAAGACAAAGAAATTGAGGGTTAAGAAGCCGTCAGGACTTACACAACAAGAACATCAGAGTTAAGGCTGCTTTATACTTGTAAGACATACACGTCTTAAGAAAAGCGTTGGATGATGCAGATTATTTCATACTTAAACAAAGTGTCGGACAATGTCTGCAGCACAAACTGTCATCTCCTGGGTAATTATAGTTATTTCTTTACAACCATAACCAACCGATCTTTTTGCAAATGTTACTGTATCAATGTTCTATTTCTGTGACAATCACTGAAATCTCGCTCCATCCAGACAATGAAATTATAAGCCAACCAATGGCAGAGTTACAAATATTCAACAAATATACCTATATATTCAACCTATATATTTGACAGAAACAAGACAGACAACACTTTTCTCTGTCTCTCTGATATCATTTTGGTCATCAGACACTGATGAAATACACGTGTCACAAGTATAAAGCAACGTTTACAGACCAAGGGGCATCATGGCTGCAAAATTTTCTTGGTGCACCTCTTGAATCTAAGTGGAAATACTATCATCCTTAAGCTGGCATCATGTGGTCACGAAACGATAAAATCCACAACCTGGAACCCACAAGTTAATTAAATAATACAATTTTTATTATTAATTAAAAAAAATAGCGTCCTCTGTTGGCAAAAGTTGGAGAACTGTGTACATTTTCAATGGGAAAAGTTTTGTGGAACATGCCGCTTGTTCTGCAGGTCAAGAAAAGAACCCACGTTTAATTACTGCTCCGATACAAAGGACAAACCAACCAAATGAATCACCATGAGCTGAAATCCAAGTGCCCTCATAACTGGAGAACTATTCCAACTTCTCAACAGGCTTTCCACTAACTTTACAGCAATGTTTTTAGTGCTTATTGGCTTTCAGAATTTACATTTTCTTTAAAAGAAAATTTAAAATTATGACCAAGATCCTAGTATACATCAAATATGGGCACAAGAACAAAGAAATAAAGCTGTGACTTCGCCTTTCTATTTCTGATGTACATTTAATCAAATACAAAGCAAAAGAGTCCCTTCATCCAATCAGCTTGGCACTTTCAATTATTACACAGTGCAATGTTGCAGGCAACTGTCATAGAAATTTGAAACCAAATAATGGAAGTCAGTGCAATCGCAGGGTCCAAAAGTCAAATACAGACGTACAGAAACATGAAGCAAAGAAAGAAAACCCCCCTCCTCGAGCAAGAAAAAAATTCCCGCACGAAGCAAAGAAAAAATAAGGAACATTGTGATTTGCCAAATCTATCTCACATGCATTTGAGTCATGAAACACTCAGGTTTGTCCTCCAACAAATTTCCCTTAATTGGTGAACCGGTATTCTGTAGAATCTGGAAATATAAGTGACAAATGGCTGATAAGCTCGGTCCAGAGCCAGGCCAAATGGCAATAGAACTGTAGACATTGCATATTTCATTTTACAAAAGATTGTTCCATTTCTAAACCAGTAAAATTCGTCTGTGCCTTTGGGTTAGGTTCTGAGCGGCACCTCTGTAAGATCTGCAAACGCTGATGCGTGGGGGAGCCCAGCGACTGTATGCGACAAATGGCTGATAAGCTTAGTCCAGAGCCATGCCAGATAGCAATAAAACTTTTGTGGACTTCCAGGAGATGACAATGGTCTCACGGGGGGGGGGGGTTGTTGCAGGGCTCTGGCTGACACAATGCCCCTGTGCGAGTCATATTACTGGCCTAAGTCTTACGTTAAAGTCCAGTTATATTAATCTGTTTCAAATAATCTAAACCTCTGAGAAGAGCATAATATGTTTATATGTTCAATATCCTGTTAAGAAATCACTTATATACTTATAACCCAATTAAACTATATATTAATTCATCTTAAGACTTTTTTCATGACAACTGCATCATATTAGTACATATTCATATCATGTTTGGTCTTGTTATTCTCGGGGGAATCCAAGGAGTTGAATGGAGTATGTTTCATTCCCATTGAAATTATGGTTCATTCCCTTTGGAAACTCCTGAGAATTCGGTCAGAATCCTCTCTGGTAATCACCCTATTCTCCTCTCTCTGCTGAAGTGTTTTATTACATCCTCCCAATGGTGGAAACCCAAAAACCGGATTCGACCCCCTTCCAGGTGTTTATGGCCATGCCGCCTGGATCAAAAAGCGTGGTTTGGCTTAAAGCAAAGAGAAACAATCCTTTCGGGAAGATCGTATCCGATCTGTCCCGCGTCACGAGTCGTGAGTAGTCCTTTTCAATTATGTAATATCGTAATTTGAACTTCCGCGCACATTAGTCGTGTATCCTTTTTCCTCCAGGTATGACTTTATTCTCCTTTTCTAAATTGTGTGTAACTTGTAATTGGCTTAGTGTTGATTTGTTTGATTTAAGCTTTTTGCCTACCTGGGGAATAAATTATTGTCATTCCTTTAAGCTTGCGTGGTCTCCGTGACTCTTAATCCTTTTATTCTTTCTAGCCGCGTTGCACGGATACCTAGGGGTATAATCCCGACCGAGGTGCGACTGGCCAGCGGCCTGCTCTGGATATTGGTTTTATTAAGTTGGAGAGACAACCATGATCTACTTACATAAAGGGTTTATGTATTGCGGTTCTGGGATTTTTGCCTAAAGGAAACCCATGGACGAAAAGTCGGTTATCTGTTAAAATTCCTGAAGCAACCCATGGGCGTGCATAGATCTGGGTTCGCTGTATTCAAGCCAAAAGATACTGTTGCAGTGATGGCTGACTTCCAACCTCTATCTAATCAACGAACCTAGGATCCGGTAACAGTACTAAAAACCCGGGAGTACATGTTAGCGACAGCGTAGTCTCCTAAGAGTTCGAGGTGTAGTCACTTCGAGACCCACGCAGGTTTCTCTAGATTATGGATTCTAATTCTAATTCTAATTTGGAGTCAGATATTTAACGAGGGTATCATTAAATTCATTATTATAAATTTATTATGGAGTCAGATTAATTGTAACCGTTGTGCTTTTGTGACCCGTTGTTCGAACGGAGAAAATAGATCCATTTTATTGTGATTTGCACCAGTCAGGACGTCGCGCGTGCTGATACCAGCCAAAAGAACACGTTGAACCTTCACCCTACAATTTCCGCCGTTGGTTATTGTTTTGTGGGTTTTACAATTCCAACGAGATGACCTTAACACCCTCTAGTCTAACACATCTTCACTCCCCCTGTCTGATTCTATAGTTAGTTCTTCTTTCTCCTCCACTGTCTGTTCAATTTCTGTTCACCTCACTTTCACCTCTTTGAGAGGCTCTCACCTCACCAAGGGTGCACACCCACGACTTCCATCTTGTCGCGAAAACAGTGCAACAAGCAACAAAAATGAAAGATATTGACAGGTACTGAGAAGCTGAATTACAAAATTTGCATATATTCTTTTTAAAATTTACTTGGAATTCTTCCACACAACCCATAGTCAAACGTAACGGGACATTCTGACACCGTTAGCATGCTTGTCTGTTAAATCTATTAAAAATGTAAATGTATAAAAACATCCAACTCCTTACATTTCCATAGTTGCATGTTTTTTTACCTGACTCTCACTAAAATGGCAACCATAATGCAGAATTTTTGGAAAAAAGTGCAAACATGTTTAGTTTTTTCTTTATTGGAAGATGAGGATCTCAGTTTAAAGGAAGGAGCTTCGCTTCCCTCTAAGTCTCAGTGAAGCCCTTATTGTCATGTCAAATTGGCTTTAAAAAATATGAATATTTGCTTACTTTTTTCCCTTAACAGGCGACCTTAATTAAGACTACTTTACATCAGTACCCATGTTAACAAAATCCAGGTTGACTTTCGCTATGTCAGGATCCATGTATATAGAGTGCTGGCAGACAGCACACTATCAAGCACAAAGCCACAAAATGTCATTCCAGACAAGGTCTTGAAAGTAATTCAGGTAAAAATTGTTTTTGATTAAGCAAATAGACAATGGGCATATTTTAAGGTCACATTTCCATAAATTTAGTCCTCAAAATCTGAGTCATCACTCTCTGCTGAAATGTTGCTGTTGTAATGGGGCCTACACACTTTTCTTACGGCTCCCGCTATTGGTCCATGTACCACCATATGATGTGCCAAGTCAAAAAGAACTCGTTAATTGGCCTTTCATGAACGATGATGCAATGGTCAATCCACAATTTTTTGTATTACAAGTGGAAGAAACGCAAAATTTTAAAGGCAACTTTAAAGACAACTGGTTCACCAATTAACTGCAAATTTTTTCGGTTAGTTTTATGATCTCTTCACAAGTAGTTTAGAATAAAATTGACATAGATTTGTGATATGCATCGAGAAGTTGCAAGTTTATCGACCATTCCCGGTGGTCTATTAGAGAAATACATACTTGCCTCGAATCTGAAGTTGGTACCTCACTGGACATCAGCATCTGCAACCCTGAAGTAGAAATGCTGGCCTTATAGACCTAGTTGCCTTCATAGCAGTTGTTTTTTTTTCCATTGTAATCTTTTCTTCCTGGTTTACCAGCATCAATACTGGTCGCTTCTTTGAAATCCAGCCAATGAGTTGAGTGTCCGGGAGTTACAGCTTCACAGTTGCAAATGCTGATGCTTAGAATATGCTATTCAATGAAGCTGCCTGCTGTGAGCCTGTAAGGCCACATTATTTTTCAAAATAGAGACTAGTCCTCATGTACGTACAGTGAGCATCATATTTCCTTGGACAATGACACATTGTGTATTATGTCTGTTCGGTTAGGTGAATCGATCATTGGATATGAATCCAATTGAACATGCATTTACAGTTTGAAGAGGAAACTAAAGGCAAAAAGTCCTTAAACTAAGCAGAAACTGCAAGAGATATTTTCAAAACATTGTAAATAGGGCTAAATTTGCAGCTACCTTTGACTTGCCAAGTCTCCATACCTCTGTCATGAAGGGGAGGCGTTTGAATTTTACCCTCTTATTCACTTGCATTGTATCAACAAATACCTCAGAATATACTATTTGTACACTTCGTAGAACCTGTCTAATACCAGTTGTTTGTTATATGAATTTTTTCCTTGATTGGGCCGGTCCATGCTTTACCAAAAACTTTTTTCTTAGTTTGATCCTATTTGTCTTTTGCAAATCCATTACTGCTCAGTGTAAACAAGCAGGACCTTGGCAAGGCCAGAGTAACTTCAAAGAATTTCTTTCAAGTCCGAAAGACCGGGTATACTTTTGTCTAAAAAAGGATATGCAACCAAATATTACAAATGGTTACCTTATTGAACATTATGTTGAATAGCTCAATATTTTTCGGTGTGGCTAAAAATTGAGGGCAGGCTGGGGGGCACTTCGACCACAATATCATTGTATCCTATCACTGTCCAATGAATTATGGTGCTCTCTGTATGTGCATCTGGACCGTTCTCTTTCTTTCCTGGTAGGCCCATAGTATTGAAGAAAAGATATATGATGAGGCTTTAATCTCGTCCATGGAGAACATTCACACACCATCCACGATCTAGAGCCCTGGTCCTCAAATCACACCCTATCAGTTCCGAGGACTGCTGGTTTTCCACCCTCCCTTTACCTGGGAGTCAGGTGTTAACACAGTCTGGCCAATCAGAGGCCCTAACTGTTCATTTACTTGCCTGGGATAACAGAAAACCTGGGCTGGATTTCGATTTGAGGTCCAGATTTGAGGATCCCTGATCTAGAGTCTTCAATTAGCCAGACATTTTAGAATTTGAACCGTGGAGGAAACCCATGAAAACACAGGGAGGACATCCAAGGTCTAATAGAAAAGGCCCCCGGCTGGATTCAAACCAATGCACTTCTTACTGCAAGGCAGCAGTGCTACTTGCTGCGCCACCATGCCACCCCTTCTTTCAACTGTACAAATTTGTATTTGCAATGCATGTAAATAAGGGGGAAAAAAATTCAAACTCTTTCTCTTTGTCACAGAGGAATTTTGGTGTGTCAACTGCAATATGTATAGGACACTTTGGTGACTGCATATTAAGCCCTTCATTCAATGTTGTGAAAATATCACTTTAGGCTATTTCTGTAGCACCATATCCAGACATAGTATGCACTGTAATGTTCAGATAAATGAATGCTCTGACACACAAGTATACACAAAAAGACACGCACACACATACGCACACATACCCACACACACAAATAGAAAACTACCCAAATATTCTTGCATAATTTTCTAATATTACTTTAATGCCAACAATACAAAACAAATATATAATTGCGCTCAGCAACAATTAACATCAGAGTACCATTCCAAAAGAAGGGATAAGCTCTCATTGATGCCAGATTAAAGTCTCATGCCTTTTTAACAGAACTGAAAGCAATACATGTACAATTATGCAACAGCCAAGCACAGAGCACCACCCTGTCAATGACGGGGGATTCCTGGATGCAAAGTTGGATAAAGATATGCAGAAAGTATATGCATATTTGCATTTCTTTTATTGACCACAGGGGCAGGAATAGGACCTACCATTTGACCCCTTGATGCTGTTGTCAGTGTGCCATTATTCACTGCTAGGGGAAGCAGCGATTACAAGCTCAATGTCTTTGCGAAACAGTTCCCGCCACACCCTGTCGGCCTATGTATTCTTTGCACAGGTCATGCTGTTGTCTTAGCATTGCCTCCATTGTCAGCGACATTCTAGAACATTCTCCAAGTCAACTTCCGTGATGATCAGAATATTCTGAAAAGAATTTGTTTGCCGGATGAGAAAAGGACAACGGGTTTCCACAGGACTGGAGCCAGGGAAGACCTTCTTGATAAACAACTCCGTTGTGAAATCAAGACTCACAAGGGGGACATTCTCTAACACACATCTGCGGTTATCATTTGGACTCTATTGTGGAGCATGGGCCAAAATTCCGCGTCTGCAGGGATCCCAAAGCATTAATTCCAGGAATTAATTCCTCTTTGAGGTGTGTTTATTTCCAATTCACTTGCACAATAGAATGAGAGGAAATTTTTATTCCCAGGCCATTTAACAATGATAAAGAATTTCTCACCCGCGATAATCTCTGCTAGACTTTCTGACAATGGAGAGAATCATCGTGTGATGCATGGAGGGCTTGTTTATTTTCGTCAGCCTGAGTCAGCGCCCCTGAACACCTAGGATCAAAGGTGAAAAGGAGCTTGCTGCAATCTTTGAGCTCCAAAAGGCTCCACAAAGTACAAAAAATCAGTTAGACTTCTCATTAAGTTCTTTCAACCATTACCGTGGCAATTCCTAAGGTATTTCATGTAACCCTGCTTGAGTTCTCCAAAGTATCCTTAACAGGTATCCTTTACTTTGGGTCATGATAGGCTTTTAAGTCACAACCCCTGTGTGTCATTAGCTAGCTCATCCCCTGTTCCAGTGTTTCAGCAGTCCACGTGTTTTTGTATAATGTGTCCTTACTTGATTTATTGTTTTGTCCCCTCTCTTGCTCCCCGGTGTTATTATTTGCATGCTTTACCCCTTTTGAAAATGTCCCGTCCATATAATTTCATTGTGGTGTCAGTGTGGTTGCTGGATTGTCATGGTTCATACCGTACTAAACCTTCCAGTCCATTTGTATCTTTAAGTATTGAGCTAAGCTCCTCTTTCGTGTTTTTCGGTAAATTTATTATAAAGAAATACATAATTATTTTTTGGAGTCTAATTAATAGGAACAAGCTCCCAAGCCTAAAAATAGGTCCTCAGGATTGGGACCGCCTTCTCCTTAATCCTTTGGTCCAGCCCATTCCTCTGAGTCAGGAACACTTCTCAAGCCTTCATCAGTCTTCAGGATTGGGACTGCGTTTCTGCTCAACCCTTCAGACCTGCTGGCTAGCAGTCCTGATTCTGCAAGAGCTACTCTCCACCTGGCTTCTGCCTCGATACGGCCGAAGACCTGGGCTCGGAGACACCCTTACCTTCTCCAGTCATCATCAACTAAGCTGGACTGCCCCTCTATAGTTCTGGGCTATGGCCATTCCCTCTTTCACCATATATTTGTTAATAAATACTCCCTTGTGGATTGTACCCTGAATCTGAATTTGGTTCCTTATCTTGATCATGACAGTACAAACCAGCCGCAGAATGGAACCAACAGATTTGCCAAGCACAGATGCTGCCCAGAGGTACAAAGAGTTTTGGATTGGTCAGCAAGAGGCAGAGCTCTGCCTGCTACACAAACCAATTAGCACTATCCTCAATTGACATACGGCTATCACTGATATCTCCTGGGATTCTGCTACCACCGCTCAAGCAGCCAGCTCTATCCTGCAGTAGACCTACCCTCAGGTAGTCATCCTACGGGAACCTAACCTAGCTGTGTTAGACCACTGCGACAGCAACCCATCCACCCGCTGTAGTTTCCTGGCTCAATGTTCAATGGTCTTTGAGCTCCAACTGTCTTCACTCCCCATTGAGAAAATCAGAGTGTCTTTCCTCATCAGTCACCTCTCTGGACATGCAGGATACTGGGCGGCCTCCTGTTCAGAAGCAGGGGACTCTGCTGTTCAAACATTCCCAGCCTTCGCCATGGACAGCAGTAGAGTGTACGACCGGTCCCGGTATGACCATGCCACGGCCTGGAGGTTTCTCTTGCAGCACCAAGGCAGCCTATCTGTTTCAAAGTATTCCATTGATTTCCAGATAATGATTGTATCTACTCACTGGGACCCCCAGGCAGTCACGGCAAAACTGTCAAACCGTCAGTTAGAGACTGACAATAAGCGTGAAGGTCTGACAATGTTCTGTGTATTGTCAGTGAGTCTGGCCAGCAAAATATTGCAGTAAAAATGGATATTTTACCATGTCATCACAAGCTTCTTCCACGACTTGTTGCCATTTTCAGTTCACATATCACAGCCGGGTGCCTCCATCACAGTGAGCAGGTTGTTTCGTTATGCACAATTTCATTGGTCAGTCTAATATACTTCCACAAATCACCAGAGGAGCACCGGCAGGAGAGGCAAGCTTGTCAAATGTTTGGGGCCCCCAAAATATTGGGAAAAGGGGCCCGACATGGCCGCTCAAATCGGCACATTTTGCAATGACTAATAAAAACACCCTGAGGCCTCCCATGAAGGCATTATAGCACACCCCCAGCTGCCTGAAAAACCCCCGAAGTGGGGCCCCTTCGAGGAGTTATGGCGAATCAAACGAAAGAACGGCTCACCAACCTAATTCACTGACGGTCAATTCCAATTAACCCATTAATGACCACTGTCCCATTTTTGGGACACGACACATTTTAAGCTCCGTAACCCAAGTGAGTTACTGTGACTAGGCTGCTGTAGGCTAATCCAGAGAAGTAACTTACATCCAGGAAAAGTGCTTATGAGAGTAGTCTTCTTTCACAGCAGTGGTGGGGGCCACCATTTACATGAATTTCTTGAATCTGTAACAGCACTATGTGATGTTCTGAAAAGTGAGTGTGCTATTTTTTTCTGAGACAGATTTTTATACAATTCTCAGAGTAAAAATTGGAGATTATAGCATTATCTAAATGTTTTTCTCAGAATGATGATTTTTTTTTTTTTTTACGCTTTCAACGATCTGTGTACATTTCTAATGGGACATACATATTTGGGGTCCTCAATGACAAAATTATTATTTTGAATCAGCGTTACACGTTCATTGTACAATGTATCCGATAATAAAATTCAAAATTTACTTTGAAAAGAAATTTGGGCATTAATGGTAAATACGTTAGGTACAGAAAGTGTGAAAAGCCTATCCAGACCCCTTTTCTTCAAGTTAAAATGGTTGGAATTCCAACGTAAACAAGCCAACTGATTATACTCCTTGCACTAATACATGAATATTCAAATTATTGGGTATGCAGTAGTTAAAAGATGTCAATCAGGAATGACGTGTATCTGCACTTGCAAATGCAAGCGATTTGGGACCATTTAGTGACTCCAAAAATATTTTCAGCGTGGCTCAAGTCAGAGTTGGCTGCCTAGCTAGCATAATGTGGCGGCTACCGACTACAAGAGGTTGGAGTTGCTGGTTTTCGCAGTCAGATACACAGTTGCAATCAAAATTATTCAACCCCCGTTGCAAATTAGGTTTACTGGCAAAATTTACAGACTTTCAGCTGTTTGCAATGAACAAATCAAACAAGAACAGTTTAAATGGCCCAATGCAACAAACATTTCAAGTGGCTTCTCCATATTCAACACAAAATGCCACTTTTAATGTCTACTGCAGGCTCAAAATTATTCAACCCCTTCATGACAAGCATCTTTGATACTTAGCAGAGCACCCTTTTGCTGCTTTGACCAGCTGGAGATGTAATGCATAGGCAGATGTCAGCTTTTGGCAGCATTCCCAAGGAATCTTAGCCCAGTCCTCATGGACAACGGCCTCCAGTTCACTAATATTCTAGGGTTTGCATGCTGCAACTGCCTTCTTCAAATCCTACCGGAGATTTTTTATGGGGTTCAAGTGAGGAGACTGTGATGGGCACTCTAGAATCTTTCCTGACTTCTTCTGAAAACAAGCCTTGGTGGATGTTGAGGTATGCTTCGGATCAATGTCCTTTTCCAAGGTCCAATGATGCCCAAGCGTCAGCTTCCCTACAGACAGCATGACATTTTCTCCTTGGATATGGTACTTGACTGAATCCATCTCGCCCTCCACACTTTGCAGATTTCCAGTGCCAGAGGAAGCAAGGCAGCCGCAGAGCATCAAAAAGCCACCACAATTCTTCACTGTAGGCAGGGAGTACTTTTCAACATATGCTTCTTTATTCCTCCGGCAGACATACCACTGATTCATAAGCCCAAAATATTCCAGTTTTGTTTCACCACTCCACAGAACAATATTCCCAAACTTCTGTGGCTTATTTATATGGTTTTGAGCATATTGGAGCTTGTGCTTTTGGATCAGTCGTGATGTATGTCTTGGAGTTCTTCAACGTTTAGTATGCGCCCTACTGTGCAAACTGAAACTTCAATGCCTCCTGCCTCCAAGTCTTGCTGCGGGTCTCCTGCAGTCACTCGAGGGTTTTTGTCCACCCGTCTCCTCAGGAATCTGGTGACAGCGATTGATAGCATCCTCTTTCCGCCACATCCTGGTACTGTTGCCACTCTTCCTTTAACTCTGAACCTGCGAATTATGCTTTTAACTCTTTCTCTACGAAAATTCAGTGCAAGTGCTATCTTTTTGTATCCTTTTTTTCCTTGTTTGTACCAGTCAATGATCTCCTTTATTGGCTTTTTGGACAATTCTTTTGACAGCCATATTTCTAATATGCAATCAAATGTCACTGTCAACAACCCCTAGCGAGTGCAAGTATTAGATGTGTTCTATCTCAAGCAAACCTGATGCAACTAATTAAGCTCTTAGACAACACCTGATTTGCAAATATGCTCTTATGACAGATTCTTTTTGGGGGGTTGAATAATTTTGAGACTGCAGCAGTCATTAAAAATGGCATTTTGTGTTAAATTTGGAGAAAACACTTGTAATATTAGTTGTGTTCAGCTATTTAAAATGTTCTTGTTTAATCTGTTTATGAAAACAGCTGAAAGTTTGTAAATTTAGCCAGTAAACCCAATTTGCAATGAAGGTTGAATAATTTTGATTGCAACTGTATTAGTTGCATAAAGGCTGAGCAAGCTAAGAGGTGTAGTAATTATTCATAGCCTACAAACGATGGTAGCTAGCTAATAAGTTTTCCAATGTAGTCCCAACCCATCACTAAAGCATTGGTTTTCAATGCAGAGCCATCTGAAGGATCAATATGATCTGAGGCATGAAGAATTGATTGTCAACCTCCTTTGCTCAAAGATTTATCCTAATTCCTGGAATCTATTACTAATATTATCCACTGTGGAGAGAAATCCCTAAAATCCTTATAACAGCACATTAAAAACAATGTGTTACACTGCTGGACCATTATTTTCACCATGAAACAAATAAAAATCATATACTGTATACTGTTCATTGGTTCTTTGTATCGACCACACTCTGTCCTTGACTACCAGATATGGTAAAAAAACAAAAACAAAAAAAAAAAAAAGCAAGACGGTCGGGCGCTTACAGTATGTGAATCATGGAGCAGAAACACACTGTTTTTCACTTTTGTTAACATTCTGAAATACACTGTTTGGCTTTGGTGAAATAAATGCCACGCATCTTACAATAAAGTTGATGGTAGTTAAGTTCAATAGTGACAAAACACACCCAATTGTTGAAATCTGATGGTTGCACGTTGGTGGAGAACTGCACTCTGTGAGTTCCACTTGGAGTTCAGTCATGCAGTTCGTCGTAATGGTCTTCTCCTCGACCGCTTGTTGCTTGTAAACAACTGGGTCTTTATTGAATTCCCCTTTTCTATCCAAGTATGATAGCGTCACCTGTTCAGAACATCTACACCAGTTTTTATAGCATTCTAATACTGCCCCTGTCCCTACTTTTTTGGAACTTGTTGCAACTGGCTTCAAATCAAAATGAATGTATATTCCACAAAAAAAAAGAGGTGATAAGGTAAAACATGAAACATTTTGTTGTGGACTGTTTTAATTTAAAACTATTCAAAGATGACATACTGTAAGTCACTGCCTCATTTTTTTGAATTTTCCATGCTGTCCCAATTTTTTAGGAAAAGGGGTTGTCCGTCTTTGCTCTGTAAGGGCAATGATAAAACTTGTGGAATGGAACCAAATATTTCAGAGGAGGGGGGTCAAAGAGTTCGAGTGTGGCAGTGAGGAAGCTCACAGGACTCGCAGCGATTAGTTGCATCTTCAGTTCACCAGGTTCAAAAAACAACCATATGCAACCACTTGGCACTTAACTTTTCGGAAGAGTTGCATAAAGAAAGCATTTACTGCGAAAAAGGACAAAAAAAAACAAAAACAAGTATCTGGAGTTTGCCAAATCTCACAGGAACTATAAGTGGAAGAGAGTGCTGCAGTCAGTTGTTGTAAAAATCTACATTTTTGGCAGTATGAGGCGTACACACAACTATCTCAGTCCTTCAGTGAAATATGAGGCTCGCCACCGATGTTTCGGCGTGTTTCATTGCCAGTGGCCCAGCTGCAGTAGAAAATATCTGTGGGATAATAAGTACCAGGAAACCGATGAGGAAAATCTGTCTTTGCTAGGAGGCTTAGACTTGGTCATTGATTGATTTTCCAGTATGATAATGACCAAAAAAAATCAAAATTCACACAGAAACAGTTATGTCAAAACAAGAGTCTTTTCTGCAACAGTTATCACTGTGTCCCAAAACAAATATAATCAAATTCTGTGGTCTGAACTTCCAAAGGCAGTCTGTCTGTGCAAACCCAATTGTATCAATGATATTGCAGATATTTGCAAATATTGTTCGCAGAAATGCTCCATGATGAATGGTTCTTGGAGGCATCGCTGTTCATGTTCTGGACGAGTGGTTTGATGTGAATCTGTTTGCACTCAGAATGGGAAAATCTTGAGGACTTGATTTCAAAGTGGACAAATGTGGGCCAAGGAGTATTCCTGCTAAGCAGAGATATGCCTTCAGCTTGGACAGTGAGACATTTTTTTCTTAGTCATATTTCACAACACCACAAGCCCAATGTGAAAAAGCTGTTCAAAGCAGCTGCTGCCACCTTGTGGGAAGTTTAAGTACGTTGATTATGAAAGCTACGGTGTACTCACTCTCATGCATGTTCGCAAAACCTGGTCCACTGTTTCCATTTTCGTTTAATGCATCAAATTATTTAACACTAGAAAACCTTGAATGAATTGCTATTATTAGTATTATTATTATTATAAAAGCCAGATGGACATGGGTTCTAATCCAGCCTGGGGCCTGGAGGTATGAGTGTGTGAGTAAATGGTGTTTGAATGGTGCGCCCTGCAATAGACTGGAAGGTTCTCCAAGGTATGTCTCTGCCTTTTGCCCGAAGTCAGCTGAGATAGGCTGCAGCTCCCCTGCAATACGACTGAGGAAGAAGCAGTTTAGGATAAGAAAGAGACTATTGCCCCAATCTGTTGGAAGAATTAGGAGCACAAGAACTGTTATAGCCCCAACTGTGCGTGATGCTATGAAGATGTCAAACTAATCCTTTTGTTTGCATTTTCCACAATTTAACAACAATAAGACATTGTTCTTTTACACTATATTGAAAAGATGCAGCTTGGAATTCCGAAGAGTTGTCATATTCTGCGTCCTTTCGAAGTGCCACCATTTTCTGTGTACTGGGTGCATCTCAATTCTCTTATTTGATATTTGCTTGCTCCTCAATCCTTGCTCAAACCAGAAGTTGTTTCGGATCTGCCATCTGGCTATCTCAAAGGGCTTATTTCACTCACGAGGAGTTAGGAGGGAGCTCTGAGGAGCTGTAAGCAAAGTTATACGCAAGCAGCATTCCCAGAATACTTTCAGCTGAATGCCACGACATCAATTGCTAATGAGAGACGCTGGCAATTGGGGTGGAATGGATCACAAAATTCACAAATGGAATCGTATCACTTTTCAGTCAGGGATCAGATCAATTTTCAGATCAGCACAATGAATTAAAAAAAAGGGAGACAACTTGAATTATTTGCTCTATGCAACGCATTTATCAAGGAACATTTGCCCGTGGTCTTCAATGAAAACAACATTCAAACAAGATCTCAAGAGTCCTCTCTCCTTCCATGACCCAGAAATTGTTCCTCCTCCACCAGCATGGAGGATTTCTTAATGCCTTAAATGTACTTTGAGGAGATGCGGAGCAAAGAGAGAAGAGGCTTCTGTGATGGGCGGTGATAGGACGCCAGATGCCGCGACCAGTGAGAGAAAACAAAGAGCAGCTCAGCTAAGAGACAAACACAAAAGAGGTGCACACCTCCGGTAAAAGCTTCGCGCTTCCAAGGACGAATAAATGTCCATAATACGGAAGCAGCAGTCGAGAGAAAAAAACAACAAGAGAAGAGAGAAAATTTCTAAAAGAAGCAATTCCTAACAATAAATAGAATATAACAAATCACTAGGAAATCAGAATAGAGATTTTCTCCGGCCAAAGTGCTAGAAACAATCAGACACTCTAGCGATAGGCGTGGTGAACCCCCAGCCATATATATAGAGTCCGGAAAACTCCGCCCCAGCTCAATCAGCCAGCTGGGCCAGGAATTCGATGGAAAAGAAACTTGATATCGTCCCGGACGATAGAACAAAGAAAGGTCCAACAAACGCACGCCTGAACCATGACACTTCTGGAGGAGCTGAAAGTGAGAAAATGCAGGTGTACAGTATCCCACGCGGAGGCCTTTTATCATGTGGTGTGACTGCTGCACCGTCACGTGACATTGCTTAATGGAACAAGCAAGCGAGGAGACATGTTTGATGTTTGCATCATGAAAAGCACCCTATTTTAGGGCCCTTTTCTCAATTATCCCCTGCCACAAGAACTTCAGCACTGAGTGTTGCTCTATATGAAGTTTCCCTCACAGCTATGGAGGGAAGTTCATTAAGGGGAGAGTGTAAATAAGAATATAAACTTTGGGATGAGTTTAAATAAAACGCAAAAAGTAGGTCTCTGTACGTGATAGTTTACGACCCCTCAAGAACAAGATAATTATTATAACGATAAAAAAATGAACGCTCTCTTCAATCAGATTAAACAGCTATAGCTCTTAGCAGAGCCATAATTAAGATTCTACTGGACAAGATGTGCAGAGAGAGACCGTCTTTGGAAATGGCTCGTATTTCTAATTTATTATTTTTTTCTCCCAGGGGTTCATGAACGAGAGAAAAAATAGGCTGAATGTTTCAAGGGATCTCGTAATGTGTTAGAACCTGTAACGTGTTATATTAATATTAAATAGGAGATTTTGATAGTTAACTGACAACACTGGAATTTATTGTGTATTTCTTATTCCCTAAGCAGCGTTTCACAGCTGTATTCATGTTAAAAATTAGTAATTTAATAAATAAAAACTGACTCCCATGCTTCTTTGGCCACATTTTTAAATCTATTGTTTTTTGTTGTTTTTGTTTTTTCATTTACCAGTCTCAAACTGAATAGGTCCTAGATTTTTCCACAGTCACTTAAATTACATAACAAAGGCAATCAAGGCAAATCAAATCAAATCAAATCAAGACGCATAGGCTTCTGTTTTCTTGTGTACACAATGCGTTGTGTTCATTCCAAAATACAATGTACCATCTATTTCCGTGATATGTGCACAAATAGTCTATCAAATGTCTATTTATTCTTTTCTCTATGTAAATGACTATGAAGCACTTTGTGACACTGTCTGTGAAAGGTGCTATATAAATAAACTTTACTTACTTACTTACTAAATGTTTATTTGTGGCAAGGCATCACCAGCCACGACAGCAATGCTAGCATTGCTTTCAGTTGGTCTCTGTGAATGTGTCATCAGGGCAAACATCAAGAAGACAAGTCTAAAACCACTATACAGCCGCTGTTAAAGATTTTTTTCAGTGTTTTTGCCGGTATTTTATAATATTTCTGTCTCTGTGTGTTTCAGTTTGTGGATTATACTTGTGAATGATGCAGCTTCGAAACTGTTTAAAGAGAACCTCAACTTTTTTACGTATGTCGCCTAAAATGTTCCAGTTGTACTTATTAGAGGATCAGTAATAAAGAAAATGCCCTATTTAGTGAAATAACTCTTCTATCATTTTCCGAAGATGGGCCTTACAGCTGGTTCAGGATTGTGCTGACCGCCATCTTGAATGGCAAGGTGCATGGTGATGTATTGTGGTTAGAGGGGTAAAGTTTGGGTTCAGAAAGTAGAAATCCTCCCCAGAACTTTATTCCAACCATCTGGATTTACTTTGGACAGGAGATAGAGCCAATATGAGTGATCAGCTTATTCTGTGGGAGGGAGAAAAACTTGGCAGGATTTTTACTTTCTGACCCCTGGATTTTACACCTCTAATTGTGGTTGCTTCGCTTTGCCTTGGCTTAGCATCCCTTGTGTTTGTTGAGTTTACTTCAAAGTGACTAGGCTCAGAAAATAAATCATGGTGCAGATTCACGTTGACAATCAAATTCTAAGTCAATATTGTTATGCTACAGCTTTGTTTGCATATATTAATTTGATTTAAACCCAATATTTCTTCACAGTTGCCGATGAAGATTAAGCAATAGCAACTAATATCATTATTAGTATACTTTCTGTAGAATTAGATTGCTGGGGTGGCTGTGTATGATGGTTTCGAGCTTTCATAATCCAAACATTTCCAATCAATGTATAGTCACCTAAAGTCCAAATTCCAAAAGTAAAAATTTATTTAAAAAATGATAAATGTAATCATTTCTAAAATCCACATTTTTTTCTGAGAAATGGTTTTTTTTTTTGCTTAAATTTGTATTTAATCACAACTTCGTTTCAAAGCTGAATCTTTCGTTGTGGTCAAAAACTGCTCTACCACCTGCTTTACGCACACAGATGTATTAATGGGGCGGATTAGCCGCAATGTAACTGCATCATAACCTTCACTTATATAACGACAGTAAAAAAAATTCAGCTTTTTTAACCATTTTGGCTGTGGCACTATCGTAATAAATTGCTTAAATGAGTTGGTGCTTAGGTGCTTTAGCATGACAGCACTTTCAAACCTTCAACCGCTCTGGACAAATGTCCTAGAAATCCCCAGTTTGGAAGTATTTTATGAATGCTGATGATGATCCCTGAAGGCACGATTGTTAGCTATTCTATCATTATTTTATTCCTTTTATTGAATTAGCCTGCTGCCTGCATGCAATTATGTTCAATAAACTGACAAGCTACATTTATGAAAGAAAGTTAATTTAATTAAAAAGTAACTTATGGGCCAGGTCATGCAGTAATGGAGTTACAAAATTGGCGTATTTTGTATCATAGCTCCAAAACTAAGTAGGATAGAGTTACAATTTAAATGGCTTTGTGTAGGTCTTCCCTATTATTTCAAACAACAAAATAGCTAATTTTGTTCATTTGATTTATTTTGGGTGAAAACGGCAAAAAACTGGTCGGTAACAGAGTTACAAGTTCTGTTGAATCGGTTTCTTCTTGAAAGTGTTCTCAATTGGATTTATGTATGTATGTTCAGAATCAAAGCAAACAAGAAAAATTAACTTAGTAGTAGTTTTCAGTATTTTGCCTCGGGGGTGGGGGGCTTGCTTGTTGAGGTGCGTGCATCCATTCTTAAAGTATTTGTAAACTTTGCATTTGCATTAATGTACTATTCAACTTGATAACCCCTCTGTGACTGAGGGATGAGCTAATGTGGCCTGATTTTCTTTGTATTCCACAGCAGTTCCAGAGTATGCATCGCCTGTCTCAGATCCATATCACACAGCAGGTATAATGTGACCACTTCAAGTGACTAGGGCACATTTGTGTGTGCACTGAGAAAAGGCTATAATGTTGGGCCTGATTGTTTGTGTTTTGTTCAGAGAAAAGAGGTGAGGTGTTTACAGCTGAGGACAGGGTCCCATTGGAAGATTACAAGATGGTATCCTTTTTCACTTTCAAATGGTCACTGTAATAATCATATAGCTCAGCACTGTATGGGAAGTTAAAGGAGCTATGTCATGATTACTGCACAGCTCAGAACGTACATCCCAAGAAAGTGAGGCTGCTTGACTGCAAGTCATAATCTGATTCCATCCCTGCCAATCCATCTTCTTTTTGGATTGAATTTATATATTTTAGTTACTCCGGCATTATGTTTTATATATCAAAGAGCTTTTTATGGAAATTTGAAGATTCAAAGCACTATTTTAAGCTTTAGCCATGGGACTCAAAGAACTTAGGCTGCTTGCCAGTGCCAATAATCATAAAGAAGAAAAGTACTCTCTAGATTTTGACTTACTGTTGCGCGCATTTAGTTTGTTCAAAGCTGTGAGCATGCACAGTAATCGTGACACAGCTCCTTTAATTTGCAAATTAGTTTTCTCCTATTTTTCAGACTAGTTAAGTCAGTAGCTGATTATTTTAGCTGCAGAAGTTGCCGCAATCTCACTTGTGGCTCTGCTAGTGGACTGATAACTATCAATTCTAGAGCCTGATTAAACTAGAATGATAATAATCAAAAAGCTTCTGCAGGTTAATGAGTTGATGATGATGACATAAAATGTATAATCAGTGTCCTGAGCTGATTGTCACAATGAGTGACCCCCTGGTGTCAGTGTTCTTGGGTGATGGTCGCAGTGAGTCTGGGACTGCGTCAGTGTCACTAAACTTGATGTGTTTGTCGACGCCACTGAAGATGTTACTGTTGCCCAGACAATTCCACCAGTTGGGCGAGACATTATGACACCTGGAAGAAGCCAAGCACGTCAAACTAGTGGACTAGTGATGTCCATCTACCATCTTCAAACAGCTATTCTCCTACCACTAGGCTGTGGATATGACATGAACTGCTGTTATCTTTCCCACCCATAAAATTCTTTCTGGAATGGCTTTATGACAATGAACAAGCAGGGTAGTAAAAACATAAAAAAAAAAAAAAAAAGAAAAGTAAGAGGAAAGCAATATAGTTTCACCCTATAAGCTCTGTGATCTCATCTGTGCAGGTATTCCTCTTAGATATTGCAAACTGCATTTTGGCCCCATAATAACTCAACTAATTGAAGTGTGGTGAGTCGTGGAAAGGTGTACAAAACCTAAAAAACCTGGCACAATCACTCACCTATTTTTCATAATCAAAGGCTTCTGACTAATAATCGCCTGTTTGTCTCCTCGCAATGGAACAATAAGGGCATTCATACCTTATCTGAAGTTTTTAACGAGAACAGCCTCCAATCGTTCCAGGATCTACAATTACAATATGATCTTCCAGGCTCTTTGTTTTTTCTATATCTGAGACACTACTCTGCTATGCGTGCCTATGGTGTCCCCTGAGAAGAAAGTTTATCCTGCAATCCAATGCATAATTTGTTTGTTATTAAACATAAATCAAAAGGATTGGCCTCGTTAATTTACATTTTTATTTTACAGGCCTCATATAAACCCTTAGCAATGACACCCATATGGAGTGGAGACCTAAATATGAAAGACGAGGAAATTTCATGGAAAAGCATTTGGCATAATATTTATTCAGCTTCTAGAAACCCTAATCACAGGATGAATTATTTAAATTTTTTTTCACAGGGCAAACTTGACTCCTCGTAGGCGCTACCGCATGAAGATATCCTCTAGCCCTTTATGTACTTTCTGCCAGGGGGATAGTATGGGCACCTTTTTTCACGTTCTGGGAATGTCCTGGAGTTTTGATGTTTTGGAAATGGGTTTTCCAAACTTTATCTATTGTGTTAAAGATGAATATTCCTCTCTCACGTAAGATATTATTATTGAATGACGACACTGATTTGGTTCTCTCCCAGCAACAGAAATGGATATGGTAAGCTGGTATAACTGCAGCTAAAAAGTTACTGGTTCGGAGATGGGAACCTTCTCACTCTTTATCTTGGCACCACTGGGTCCTGAGTTATCTTGATGTTATTTACATGGAGCTTTCAGTGGCCAGGATCCATGGGACCCAGGAAAAAAGGATGAAGGCCTGGGCAATGGCAGTTAATTCAGTCACTGCTCTGTTGCATGAGGGTTCTCTGGTAGCAATGTAACTGATACACAAGCATTGTGGGTAGCGACCTGTAAGAGGGCATCACCTGAGGGTGGGGGGAGGGAGAGGGCATGATCGTAGATAGGGAAAATATGTATCTTGCTATATACTGATATTGCATGTACGATATATATGTGAAATATGAATGCACTGAGATACAAAATAAAAAAATTGTTCACAAAAAAAGAAAAGTAAGAGGGAGAAATGGAAGTGTTTTGCTGTGATAGTGATTTAATGCAACTTTTAAAAAATCTTTTTTGAACAAAGAAAGGGTCCACAATAAAGTTATTTTATACTTCTGTTGGATGCAACAAGCCACATAAAATGTCATTATTTTCTGAATTTACAGGTAATTTGAGCCATGCATTTTAGTCTCCAGCAACAAAAAAGTGTCTTCTTCTTGATATTGTGAAATGTCCTATTTGAATGCATTTACAAACGTAGTGTATAGCGATATTCTCGGTTTACAAACAATGACATCATAGTTGTACATGCGCCATTTCGCGGTTGGCAGAAAGCATGGTCATAATACAAAAAATCATGGCAAGTAGGCTAGCTTCTTTGGTTCTTCGCTTAGAATCCTCAAACACGTGATTCCTGAACCCTTAGCGAAGCTGTTGGTGCAATTTATAACACTGACTGGCATTGTTATTTTAGATCTTTTATTAATTACATAAAGATGGAGATCTACTAGTAAACTAAGGGTGCCCCTGCAAAAAATGTTCTATAAGAATCCTATAGGACAGTTCAATAGAATTTCGATAGAACTTTAGTACCTCGAGTCTTATAGAAAAAAAGTTCTATAGAAAATTTCTATAGGAAACAGTACCATAGAAAATCTCTATAGAACAGCTCTTCTAGAACTTTTTTCTTTTCTAATTTGGCATCTTCAATCCCACCTGAATCTGGAAGGTGACAAACAAAGCAACCATGTTATATTACCCTTCCCAGCAACCCTTCCCAATTTGCATCCCTGTAGCGCAATGGCCAATTGTGCGCTACTCTGTCTGGGGCTCGAATCTGGACACTTCTGCTCTGCAACGCGGGGCTTTAACCGAGTGAGCTATCCGGCAATTGGGAAAATCTCGATTGTACTTGACCCTGATCAATTTGAATTGCTTTGCTGAACCCAACAGATAGCCCGTTGTTGTCGCATATCTCAGGGTCTTAGGGAATTCAAAAGGAACTGAGTGCCTTCGCTGAAAAGGAACGCCATGTCAGTAATCCTGTTAGGTAACCATGATACATGTATAAAGATGGTGGGAATAAGTCTTAGCAGACCTCAAATTGTATTCAAATTAATTCTAAATCTGCATATAATCTGCAATCACATGCATGTAAATGGAAAGGAATAATTTGATTGAATTTTTAAAATTAAGGGAAAAGTTCAAAAGCTCAAACTTTCAACATAATTCTGTCTTCATAAGCAAAAGAGGAACACGAGTTTTCCACTATAGCATAATAAAGTTGTAATGCCTTACATTTATATTTTTGAATAGCTGCCAACGAAATGGAAAGAGGTCTTCATATACCGTAACTGAAATACTGCTAAGTTGTGCGGTCAGTCAGTCAATCAATGGTCTGATCAGAGAATCAATGAGTTGGTATGTGCCTGGTACCCCATGTGCTTATAAGCGCACCTTAAAGTTAAAAGGGACAAGATTTCCTTGCTACTTCAGTGTAGTGGATATCACTGCATATTGCACATTTTCATGCCATTAGTCCGGTCTCTCACTTCTAGAACTCAGGTACATACAAGGTAAATTGACCCTTCGACAGAGCATTGCAAGGAGTCATGTCTTTTCCATTAAGCTTTTGTTCTATTAGAAGGTCCTAAAGACCATCAAAGTCCTATAGAACAGGTTTTTCAACTAGGGTGTTCTATAGGAAGGTCTTATAGAACAGCAATAATATTATAGGACTTTCTTTTCCATAGAGGCGTTCTATAGCAAATTCCTACAGAACACAGGGAAAATTCTATAGAACACGCTGTTCTATTAAAATGTTCTATAGAGTTCCATTGATGTTCTATAGAATTCTATAGAAGTCCTATAAAACATTTTTTGCAGGGGCATCTCAAAGCCAAGGCTGCATCCTTCGACGGCTGCATTTTTAGGGGTCGTCACTTACTTCCATCCGCCTAACTGAAAAATTAGGGTAAGGGACAAGATTGGATTAAGGGTTTGGTTTAGGGCTAGGTTTTGGATTAGGGGTTAGAGTTAAGGTTAGAGAAACCAGTAACGAGTCACTTTCACCAAAGCTGTTTAACAGAGATAAAATGATGTTACTTCAGTTCGGTGGATGGAATTACGTGACGACCCCTAAAAATGCTGCCTTCGAAGGATGCAGCCAAGGCTTTGAGATGCACCCTTTGTGTAAAATGAGCCTTTTTGCCAAACGCGAGACAAACTTGTGACGTCATCGCAAATATCGCTATACAGTAGTACACTTTCACGCTTTGACTTACATGAATGAAGATTAAAATTTTAACAGTGTAGAGTAATTCACTGTCTCTGGACTAAAATGCATTTTGCACATTTACTGTATTTTAAAGATGATCGTCTCGCGAACTTAACTGCCTTTAAGACCAATGTCATTCATTTTAATCATTCCTTTCTGCTAACATCACATGCTATAAGTTGTTGCTGAATCACGTACTTGGACGGCGTTTAACTGCAGTACTGGAGTGTCAAATCAGCTGGTTTTGAGTTTTGGTCGCCATGGAGCTGCGTATAAACCGTAATTTCCGGTAACAAGAAGGATCCATCTTGCAAAACAAGCCAGAGAAGGGTAATCGTCCCGTGCGATTAGTCGTAGAGAAGACCAGCGACAAATGTTGACTGTAGAGGTAAGCACGAGTTTGTTTCCCTATAGTGTTAACAGGCGCTAGAATGCCCTTTGAAAAACCCATGGAGTAGCCCTTGCTCGGCTAGGCTCATTTAGCAGACAACTGCTAACTATAATTGTAATCGGTGCAAGCTTGATTATTGTCGCTCCTCAGAGCTTGTGATCAAACCATCAAACTGCGGTGAGGTTGCACTGACGACTATAATCTGCTAGCTGGCTATCTGCATGGGCAAATGATTGCCATGACACGTTAGAAAGCCAACTGAGCTGCAAAATGCATCATGCTTGAGGACCAATCTAACGTTTGTGATGAAGGACTTACCTTCAGAATTGTACTGAATATTTGCTAACTGGTTAATTTACCTCTAGTGTAAACTTCGCCCAGATTAGCACTGTAGTCAGCCTGATTCGCAAAATTATTTGCCGTGGCATTTTAAAGTTTCTTCCGATTGGCATATGTAATTGGGGGAAAAAAAAATCCCCACACCGAAGCTTTCGTAGGCCTGTCTGTCACTGCCTCAGCTCTGTAACTTTCGTTACAGGGATCCACGGCTAATTATGTCTCGAAATATGCTAGCGAGCTACTTTCAGGTTTCTAGTCTTTATACCAGCGAATTAGCTGTCAAATGTGTTTTTTTCCTGGGCGGTACTTCTTTAAATAACTCTAACCGCCCCTTCCTTTCATTCTCCCTTTGCAGGTTATCCCGTTATTTCAAGAACGATAACATTACGTTGCCCATGCCCTTTTGAGAGTATATTGGCTTCAGAGAAGAAGTCAGCCTCATCCCCGTCTTTGATGCAATTACGGCTAACCATAGATTCAGATTTTGCACTGAGACAATGTCGGAACAAATCTATATGTAATTTACTGGCGCAGGAGGAGTGCGGGATTAACCAATACGGGTATCTTGACCTGCTTTGGAAGGTGGCTGGCTGCCCACGATGAAACATGGACTCAGGAGTAGTGGACAGTCCAGTCACCCTTGTCATCAAGGCACCAAACCAGAAGTATGATGATCAGACAATAAACTGTTTCTTGCACTGGACTGTGGAGAAATTGAAAACACATCTATCAAAGGTGTACCCGAGTAAACCGGTGAGTGCCACTACCCACAATGTTTCAGGGGATTAAATGCTCTGTCTAAATTATTTATTTATTTATTTAGGCTGGTTATTATTCTTTGATGTCCAAAATGTACTTTTGTATCATTTTTAGTAAAAATAAAAAAAGAAAAAAAAAAACATTTTCTCAGTAATCTGCCAAATGTCAGTGTCCCTGCTATGATTATGCGCTCTGCTTCGAACGGCCTGTGAACAGAACTACAGACCCCATGCATTAATGCATAGTGAATAATGCATCAAAAGCCCCTGGCTGAATTAGTCACAGTATGAACACAAGTGTTATAGTTGTAGACTGCACAACGCATATGACAGCCAGGCTACGGGTGTAGGCTGAGCAACTCTGAGGATGGCTCTAACATACAAAACCGAGCATGCAAATTACAATTTGTAACTCCGTTACTGACCAGTTTTTTGCTGTTTTCCCCCAAAAGAAATCGAATGAACAAAATTGGCCATTTTGTTTTTTGAAGTACTAGGGAAGACCTACACAAAGCCATTTAAATTGTAACTCTGTCTTAGTTTAGAGCTCTGATACAAAATACACCCATTTTGTAACTCCGTTACTGTGTGACCTGGCCCTTTGATACTATTACTGGGCCACAATGGCACCAGGATCATTTGGATGTGTACCACAGAGGACAAATAAACCACTTCATTAAGCTTACATCAGCAAGTCAGCAATATCATTTTAAATTGCAATTTATTTAATGACCTCAAGAAGCACATCATTTGCCATCTTGGCTAATTTGCGGCGATAAATAACTTCTGTGCAGCACTCAAATGACGGATACATTGTTGAAGTATTTGAGAACTCCTCCTTCATATAAGGATTTTTTAATACATGGAGGGTACTATCAAATTTTACTCATTGTCCTTTGGCAATACATTTTGTAGTCTCTCAGTGAATTTCTGCACATTCCTTAGAACACAAAAGGCACAAAATTAGTGATGAGAAGATTTGCTGAATAGATGTTTCAGTAATCAGGAATCGAAGCTAGCTGGTTGTTTATATTTGGGTAGAAATTCTCCAGTAATAAATCCCCCTTATTTTGCATCACTGGGGTAAAATGTGCTTTGTGATCTGATGTTGTAGTCCATGTGATTAGGCTTAGGCTTACAAAAAAGTGTTGAGCCACCTAGTGTATTGCTACACTTCAATTCAACTTTACTATCAGAATTTATACTCATTGCTACACTCTGCGAGGATCATAATGGTTTTGTTCGGCCACTGTTCTGCAAACAGAACTGTGGGAAGACTGTTGTATCGAAGCAACTGTTATTGTTTGTAGCCACTGGCTCCTTTAAGAGCCGACATAGCTTTAGAAACTTCTTTAAAAAATATAATTTCATTAAGATTTGCATTAGGGTATCAACATTTGCATGTTTGCATATGTAGAGGTGTGTTAGTGCTTAAATATAGGGAGTGTGTCTGAAATGGCATGTACGCTATGATGCTTGAGCATATTTGTTTTGGTCGATTGGATATAAGACTTGCAGTGTTGTCTTGGCTAGTCTTGTGTCTGTTGAGCATTCTAGCACATCTTTGTTTTGTATTACAGTCTTCCAAGGATCAGAGGTTGGTGTACTCTGGCCGACTGCTCCAGGACCACCTGCGGCTGAGAGACGTGCTCAGGAAGGTATTACCACTCAATAGTTGGCCAGGCTAACCACAGGTTAGCAGAATTTTCTTTGTTGTTGAGGATTCTCTCCTACATATGCAAAATGTATTCATTCTTATTATATTCAGTTAGTTTTAAGATCAGAAATGCACTTTTACCAAAGGACATGAAGCCGAAGCTTACGCGCAGGTCAGGAATATATGGTCTTTCAATTGTTAATTGCTACTCCATGTTTGTAGGATATGTAGCTTTGACAAGGCTTTCCTGCTCATATCTAGGATACTGTAGGTCTCCAGTTCATCTTATAACCAGATGTTTATTTGTCCCTGATGGATGAGACCTATCTAAAGATCAATAAGGCTATCTCTACTCCGCACAGGCAGTTCTGAACATCAAAAAGTAATGACAATCTGAATGTATATGCAGCCTATTGGTGGGTGGGTCTCAGTTTTTCTAACTCCTCATTGCTCACCTACTTATTCACGGCCACCAGAACGCTAGAGGCCACAGGGATATGGTAGTGTTCAGAAAAGTTCAAAAGAAATATTGGACCACAGTCCCAAAATATGAGCGTAGCATTGTAATTAACTTTGGGTATAAAATCCTATCGCCAAACTACTACTTTCATCTCATTGAAGTTCTTAGTTATTTACGAGCTTTAGATGACCTGTTAGTTTCTGTGGTGTTTTACCCCTGTGGTTATCTATTGTAATGGGTCTCTCTTTCCTCTTAATCACTCAGCAAGATGAGTACCACATGGTTCACTTGGTGTGTGCGTGTCAAACCCCTCCTGGATCCCCCCAACCTGTCAGTGGTATTGGGCCCTCTGGAACTCCCATCACTGCCCCAACGGTGAGTAAATCCAACCCCAATTTCCCATCGACTTGCTGCAACTTCCAAACATCTGACCTATTCCACAGTCACCACGACCATGCCAAACTGCAAGTAGGTTGTGGGTTCGAATCCGGCCTGGGGCCTTCCTGTGTGAAGTTTGCATGTTCTCTCCGTGTTTGCGTGGGTTTCCTCCGGGTATTCTGGTTTCCCCCACCTGAAAAAACATTCATTAGAGGAACACTCCTACCAGTACCCCTGACCATGGAACTGGCTTTAGAACTGGAGTTGGTCCCCGGGCGTCCCCCTGACTAGCAGCCGGAGATTCATTTATGATCAGTTTGTTTTTCTCTCATTGTTGGTTTCTTTACAAAGTGTGTGTGAGTGAAACCTGATTTGTCTTTCATTTTCATTTTATTGAGAAAATATTTGCATTAGCGCAGGTATTACCATTACTAGCTGTATGTCGCTCCTTCAATAGTTCTGGGAGATGGGATGTTCACTGCAGATTGGTTATTACACGCTGCTAGTATGTTTAGCAAACTAATTTTTGTTTTAGCTTAAGTGGTTAACTTGGCTGGCATTATTATTAGATTACTATGCTTGTGCTCTAGGTTACTTAACACTGCATACATTTCTGTATGTTTATATAGCAGTGCTTTTATTGGATTGGTGGATACAGTTCTTTATTAAGTAGTAAGTGTGTTTGGCTGTTGGGTGTCAGAACAATCACGGCAAAGCAAACAATTCGGGTCTTCAACAAGAGCTTTTTTCCACCTCTTGCTGTAACAGCAAGAGAACGTTTGACGTCAATTAGAAAATGGCAGATTCCATGAATAATTTGATCCAAATATTTAAGTATTTATTATTCAGTTCAGCTTTTGTCTTAAAATTACCTGATAAATATTTTGTAACACCTGAGGGCAATTCATTTGTTTGCTGTTCACTTCAGAGAAAGTTTGTCTTTCATGTTGAGCTTTAAAAGAATACTGTGTTTCAGCTCTATAAAGTAGTTTCCATTGGAAACTGAGGGATATTATTTAATGCTTTCATGTAGACCACTTTTGAGGTGAGCCCTTTATTTTGTTATTAACAGAGTGCAGACAGCTTAGGAGTCCCCTCCTCTCCAACTGGATCCCCCAGCCCACCCACGTCTGCACAGGGGAGCACTGATGGGCTAAGGCTTCGTGCAGGACCCGCCCACAACTATGCCTACAACCCTGCCGTCATGCAAGGGTGAATAATGACCCCATACTCTTAACACTGTTACCGCAGTAGCAGTAGTACAAGACTATTTATTTATTTACTGACGATTTATTGGATTGTTTGCTCAGTGCGTTTACATGACGTTAGAAAAAATTGAATTATTGAGTTAGTCTGATTATAACCGGACTTTTAAAATGCACGTAAACGTGTTAGTCCGACTGGAATCGCGCTAAATCGAAATTCTCATAGTTCGACTAACAGACCCAGATAATGCGGTTAATAGTGGCATTATGCCTGCATGTATACACTTGAATCGAACCGAACTGGACTACGCGCTCTGAGCATGCTCCACATTCTTTGTGAAGGGCTTTGACCCAGAAGTCTTGAGAACATGTAAACAGCAAACTGCTTAGCAAGAACTTTGAGCGCTGACTAGCTAGCAAGGTTGTACTGAACAGTAGCAATCCTCGTCTGCAAGGGTATTGGTGCTTGAACAGTAACGCTTTGGGGTCTCTTCACTTCTACCGTTAATTCGCATGATTTATGGAATGACTTGCGCATCATCCGAAATTTTTCTTTCCACCCGCCATCGGAAAAACTACACTCTTCCACCAGTTATTACTCCTGACCGGCATCCAACATGCACGGGAAGCCCGGGAGTGCGTTTCCCGAAAGCACAGATGCTAACTTACATAGTTGAGACTGTGAATGGACAAACTATGTTAGCTGCTAGCAACTATGCTTCTGAGAAACGCACTCCGGGGTAGAAGAAAGGGCACAAAGTAGAGTATAGCGGCGTTTCAGCCAAGCTTCGGCGAACGCCATAACCACCAGGGATAGCGTGCATCTTAGTTGTACGAAAATAATAGCGGACAACCCGTATTAAATGTACACAGCTGTAAAGTTATCCATGTTCTCGCCACTCGATCTTGTACAGTCAATGCATTCGACATGCTGCTAGCTAGCTGCCAGCTAACCTGTTTGTCATATGTTTCATCTGGAATGTAATAGTTCAATCAGAAAAAGATGCAACACGAACAAGCTTAAAGGCATATCGCCACCTATCGTAGCGGAGACGGGCATGCTTGGGTCAATAAATCGAATTTCATCCTGCACGTCTACTGGGACAAGGACAGTAGTCCGATCGCATGGCTTAATCGAGCTATTACCGTAGCTCGACTTAACTGTGCATGTAAACGTACTTGCTGATGTTTGAGGTCTGAATGTGTATGTTTGTTCTGAGCTCTGTAACGCCCACACACATGTTCAGCTCTTCAGCATGAAAGCGATATGAGTGTTGGCAGAATTGCTTACTGTAATAACTGATTTGTGGGTTCCTCTTACAGACCCTTGGGAGCCCAGGTGCCAGTGCAGCAGGGCCTACCTGTGGGCTTCCCTGGCTACCCCATGTACAGCACTATGCAGCTGCTGCGGTGGCAGCAGATGTACGCCCAGCACTACTACATGCAGTAGTAAGTCATGCAAATGCTATGACTAAAAGCACTTAATTAACCACTGCCTTCCTAATGCTGAAGTGGATTCACTACCCTGTGAGCCAGCTGATGTACATCCTCACACATTCCTTCATCATTTTTCTTCTTTTGTAATGACTCAAATGTAAAAGATTGTTGAATTTTCGGCCTGTCCACTCTCCTCAGCCAGGCAGCGGTGGCTTCTTCTGCCCAGACCCTCCATCACGATCGGCCTTCAACCCCTAATGTGTCTCCAGCCCCCCAGCCCATATTACCCAACAACCCCGTGCAAGAGGAGCGCCTGCCTAATGCCAATGTTCAGATGAACGCCCAGGGAGGGGCGGTGCTGAATGAGGACGAGCTCAATCGCGATTGGTTGGACTGGGTGTACACGGTGTCCCGCGCAGCGGTCTTGCTTGGAATCGTCTACTACTACTCCTCTTTCAGCCGTTTCGTAATGGTGATGGGAGCCATGCTGCTTCTGTACCTGTGAGTGAGGCCTGTGTGTTCTGCCACACTCTCGATCGGCGTAGCTGATCCATGAAAAATTCAGTGGCACATAGCACTTTCTATTGAAAATTCTAATGATTTACCTTTTTACCACAGTATTGAATGCAGTTCCAGATACAGCCTAACCCAAAACTGATATGCAATAAAATGAGGAATGTTTCCTTTTGTGACCAACACACATACACAGCTACACCAAGCACAATCATCTACTTCCTGACAGTGTTTGAAGGGGACATATTATTTAAAACTTACTTTTTCAGTGCATGTGTGCTTACATATTGGTATCAGGAGTACCTACCAACCCAAAAACTGAAATAAAACAACCCAGTCACTTTTTTCATGGGATTCTTTTTTCATAAAACATATAGCATTCGGGATGCCATTCAGATTTGACTCCCCATTCTACGTCACATACGTATGAATTGTTCGGGGATGGGGGGTGACAGCATAATGGGTCCCCTTTAAATCTGCTTTTGTCACCATGCAGTATTTTTCCCCAAGACCGTTCCGAAAGTTCAGTTCCATCTTGATCCATGTGAAAGCATCAACTGCATTATCATTAGAGTTCAGGCTTGTGCTGCTGTATAACAGCACTGATTGACACTGTGACTTGAGGGGAAATATGTTTAAACACTATGTGCATCTCCTCTCCCTTCCTGCAGGCATCAGGCAGGCTGGTTCCCCTTCAGGCCTGAGTTTGACCAACAGAACCTTGGAGGCGGAGCCAACCCGGAGGAGTTGGAGGCAGAGCCACATCGAGAAATCCAGGAAATGGTGCTTTGTCTCGTTCTGTCACCGCACATTATCAGACCCTCAGGTCCTAGCGGAACCTGCCCCTCTTGCCTCTTGATCAATCACTGCTACTATGGTTCATCATTAAACTCATTTATGAATTTTGTGCGTTTACTTAAGGTAATTACATCCAGGAGAGAACTCTCTGCCACTGCTGTTGTGTTTATTTTATGTGCAGTTATCTCTCTGGCCTCTGAAGGTCAAAGCATTCAGCTTGTGTTGTAAAGCAATGGGTGAACTATGGTGGGTTAGTCGCTTCAGCGCCTGAGAACTGATGACCGTAGGATAAGTTGTTTAAGCCTGTGTTAAGGCTAAGGCAGTCTGCCTGTTTGTCCTCATACAGGAGCGGATTATGGACGAAGGCTTAGAGGAAGGCGAGGAGACCAGTGGAGAGGAAGGCTCTGAGGGCCCCAATAATGGGCCTCAACCAGGGTTCCTGTCGTCCGCATGGTCGTTCATCATGACTTTCTTCACATCACTCATTCCTGAGGGTCCACCACACGCGGCCAATTGAGACCCTGCAACTCTGCACCTACTGGGGCACCACCCTGTGCTGCTGCTGCTGCTGCTGCTGCTTCAGTTTATTTCTGCCCTCGACCGCTTTCTGAGCTCTTATACGCTCCACCCCTCACCTTGTCAATCAGTATCTGAAAGCACCATTCCGCTCTGGCCTACATCATGCACCTTGAAGGCATTTAGTTGTTATTGTAAAGAGAAAGTCTCAAGATTTGAGTGATTCTGAATGAACTTTTCTGTTGTCGTCTCTAGTGTGCCATTTGTGTTATAATTATGTTATTGACATTTTGTGTAATATGAAAGGACATTTGCTTCAAATTAGGTTATTATCCTTTTACTTTTCGTAAAAGGTTACAATTATTTGTAATGAGGGAAGATCAACAAAATCCTCCTGCTCATCCCTGCTGCCCTTCTGCAAGGCAACCCGTACAAATTGTTACATAGTAAAGTGGGGTTTCTTCTGCGTCGGCATTTGCTAGGAAACTGGTATTTCCAAGTCAAAGGGCAGTTTCATGTATATAAAACAGTTTCTGTATAAATGCTTTCCAGTGCATTGCAAACTTTATTAATTTGAAAGAAACATTTTTAAATAAATCTGCTTCATTTACCGTTTCTTGTGTGTGCAAATTATGAATGTTTTCTATATGGATGGCGGACGTGACTGAAGCCTCCTCATTTTTTGTCCTGTCAACGGACTTGCTTCCCTCTTATAGTCCTTTTCGAGAAATTTGCTTTACAGATGTGAAGGTTCAACTTGGGAAGAATTTAAAAAAAAAAAAAAAAACAAACTTTGAAATATTGTTCACCCACTCATACGGAAAATGCTATTTGAATTGGTTGCCGCTAGAGGGTAGTCATAAGTCACTGGAGAATATTACAGGTTGATTCGGCATGTGGCAAGCAATTGTGGGAAGGTGAACTCAATTGGCTGCCGGCGGCTCGTTGGTCTAGGGGTATGATTCTCGCTTAGGGTGCGAGAGGTCCCGGGTTCAAATCCCGGACGAGCCCATTTTCGTTTAAGGTTTTTTTGGGGGGCTCTTGAAAGCAAGAAGAATGCATGAAATAGGCTGGCATACATCCAGTACAAAAGTAGGAGCTATTCATTCTTGCCACAACCGACCTCAAAAGACCCAAAAGTGAGGAAAGAAGACCGTGGGAGGTGGGGCATCTTCGAATGTAATTTCACACTGGAATATGAATGTATTTTGTGAGACACTTCCAGGAAAGCTGGGTGCATGAATCGCGTCTGTATTCAATCTCATGAGAGAATAAAACACAGGGCTCGTCCGGGATTTGAACCCGGGACCTCTCGCACCCAAAGCGAGAATCATACCCCTAGACCAACGAGCCGCTGTGTAAAAGGTCGGTCCGATTGCAATATAAATCTAAAGACACTTTAACCCTAAATAATTCGTCATGTTAGCACCTACCGTGAGCTGTCCTTTCGCATATTGATAGTCCACATACGGTGCTCTAACACGGTGTTTCTCAACCACTGGGCCAGCGCCATCTAGTGGACCGCGAAATTATTTCAAGTTGAAACTATACTCAAAGGCAATGAAAACGCAACACTCTAAATTTTGGTTTATTTTTGCTCAGGACCTGAGCAGTCCAATTTGAGTTCTTAAGTGACCATTGGGGTCACAATGTGTATATCATTACACATGAATGATCATCATGTAACTCAACAGTGTGAGTTGGACTCTCATCAATCCATATTGAGTACAACATATGGGATTAGGAGTTGTGCAAGTACAGTGGTTGAAATGAAGGAGGGGTTGTCTTCCCTATATAAAGGCATGATAAAAGCCACACAAAAAACATTTTTAAGTGTCATAATGCCACGTCTGTCGACTGAACAATGGAACAGGGCCCTGGGTATGCTGGAGGCGGGAGTAAGTGCCCGGCAAGTGGCTCACCGTTTTTGGTGTAGTACGTCCAACTGGAATGAGCTCTTTCATCAAGAGTACCCAGACCTCAAACCAGGCAGCAACTCCAGAATGCACTACAGGCAGAGTGGCGACAACTTCCCCAAGACAACCTAAGACGCTTAGTCAGGTCCATGAGGAGACGTTGTAATGCCTGTGTGGATGTTCGTGGGGGTCACACCCGATACTGACTGTTCTTTTGAGTTCATTTTTAAATGTGTGTTCCGTTCAGTCTTGTGATTTTTCATTTTCAACTTGTGCTCGTTATGTTTAATACATCTGTTTATTATTGTCCAAATCGGCCCATTAACACATTTAATTCATCAAAGTCAACCCACCCAACGTATTTGAATTGTTAAAATAAGAAAATAAATTTGAGTCACAAAATTATTTGAATCTGAACTGGTGTTGCGTTTTCATTGCCTCTGAGTATAATTTTTCACGAAGAACTGATTTTTAGTAGAGAACAATATTAATTAAATTTATTGAAATTCGATGTTTTAAACACAATATAAAATGTACTAATAGGCATAAGAGACAGATCATGAAAATCATATCCTATCTACATGGTTTGTTAGAACTTTTCAATGTCATCAATTTGAGGCGCTCAGTACATCAAGATCGTCATTACCGTTTGTAATGTCTTGTAATAATACTGGCATGCCATTCATCGTATTATGTCCAGTCGCTGTGTCGCCATGAATTACGAGTAGTATAAATAACATTTTGAAACAGAGTTACAAGCATTGGCGCTGACTTGGGCTTAATATTGCCACAAAATGTTGGTAATAGTTGATGACGCCATTGCGTGCTTAGCACGTGTTTCATTCCAAAGTTGTCTCATGCTGCGTTCCAGCGGAGGTTTGAACCTGTGAATCACAACTTCAAAGTTACGAGTCACGACTTCATAGCGTTCCAGGCAAAAGTAATGAGTTACGACCATAGACTGTATAAAAAGATGGATGAAGCTACCGTGACGTCACCCATTGGTTTCAGCATACCATAAAGGAAGCCTCAATTTTGGCAGTTTGAATTGCGCCATGTTGTCATTTTGAAACCGGATGTGATTTCTATTGGACGAGAGTGTGAATTGAAGATCCGGGGAGGAACGTGGCTCTGGATCTGACCATATCGGACGAGGACCAGAGGATAGCCACGCCCCAAAAGCATATTTTGGCTTTATCCTTTATTCTAGCCTATATGGGACCATAATTTACAAAAATGAACATCATGATATATCGAAGGAGACTTGAAACTTGCTATAGCTACTATAAAATAATGTGAAAAATCATTATTTAAATGAAAAATCAGGTGGGAAAGTAGGGTCATTTTCTCATAGACTTCTATGGCATTGAACTTCTTTCTGCAACCACCGACGTCACCATCTGCTGGCCATTAAATAGAATGCCATTCTACGGTACTTCCGCATGGGCTTCATTTTTCAGACCAGGGTGCTGCATCCATCTTTTTACATAGTCTATGGTTACGACTTCATACTTGACTTCATTTGAAAAAAAGCCGGTGCCGCCATTTTAGTTGAGCTGCGTGACGTCAAACAAGGAAGTCGGAGTACGTTGAGCACAATCGAGTTCACCGGCGTGAATTCACAGGTTTGACGGTAGCTCCGCCCACTTTTAACCGGTAAATCACGGGTTACGAGTTGCCTGGGACGCAACATCATGCCCTTCCAGAGAGTCATTTTTGTGATAGTATTTGAGGAATTATTCATTTTCGTGTAAATCGCTTTGGATTCAAGAACCTGCTAATTCAACCAATGACTTGCAAGTAAACATCAATCCTGTTTTTTTTTTTTTTTTGCATTTTCCATTAGCCTACTTATCGGAGTCGAGGTTTGTACTGAACATCAACCAATTACAATGCGTGGTCCACGAATTTGAGATCCATCCTTTTTATCCCATAAATGTTGGTGCAGGATTATTTGGAAAATTAAGGGCTAGCTTCTAGCTGGCGGGCTATTCAAGTCAACGGGATAAGCTAAGCTAGCATGCTAACAAATTCGCCATTAAATTAATAAATTAATTAACAGTAACTCTTACTTATTATTTTAATGGCAAAAATGGCAAGCATGCTAGCTAGCAAATTATTTATCCCATTGACTTGAATAAACCGCAAACTAGAAGCAAACGCGATGGTTACCGGTTTCCAGCAGGAGGATTGGAGACATTACCGTGTTTGCAAATGAACGGAATCTGACCGATCGCGACGCAAGAATTAAGCTGTACAATGCCAAACCTGTATCTCACGGGTTGTATCACACCGATTTTTCATCATTTGTGGGTTAAAAATAAGAATCAGACAACTTGTTTGGAAAAAGTGACAGGGCACACGTGTGCAGAAAGTAGGCTACACTAATGATGTTTCAGAGCAGGAACGTGATCAAATTGGGCACAGCACAGGGCTGAATACTCGCGAAAATCACACAAACGGAGTCATTTGGACTAAAACCATCATTGTAGGGTTTCAAAATGAAAAACATACAATTAAATCACCGTATGTAGGCACATGAAAAACCAAATTGAAACCTTACCCGACATAGGCGTGAAATGGAGCACACTTTCTCGGGCAGATCAGGCTGCAGAATCTGACAATAAAATAAAAGGTTACTAGCCGAACGCCTTGCATGCTTATACATTATAATGTAGTCTAAATGTGGATTTTAAATGAACGAATAGCGTGATTTGTGCTGAGTAAATCACCATATAGAAAGTAACCAAATTTGAGCTTTTAAGTCACAATGTATTGTTTTCAACTCAGCCTATGCGCAACAGAAGAAGCGTCCGAAACTGTCGGAAATAGCAGCAGCAAAGTTATCAGTGGGCCTATAAAACTTGTGATTTATCTCAAATATTCCAATCGTTCGTAGAGCCACACAGTTTAAGGAGATTTCCCAAAGATGTGCAGAGCAATGATTAAAGGCTGACGAGACCTGCAATGGCCTCCGCAAAACATAGCTGATAGAAACCCAGCCAAAACTTGTTTGCCTGTAATGAGATGCGAACCCTGAAAACTCTGAAGTTCATTTCTTGTCTGATTCATTGCAATTATCATTAAAGCTGTTTTTTTTCTGTTATTTCTCCGTGTCTGTTAATATAGGTGCTTGGCACTTAGCCTGAAACCTGGTGCACCTGGCGGCTCAACCCCTTACCTGCTCTGGAGAGAGCACACTGGAATTTCTTGTTTGCTGGTCGCGCTGCCTGCCCCAGCTTCGTCCAGCTTTTTTTATTTTTTTTAATCTTTTGACTTTTTGTGGGTTTCAGCTATTTTTAACCATTTTTGAAAACTTTATTTTGAGGAAAGAATTGAAACTTGTGGTAATAAATGCCCCTATTTCGAGATCTAATTCTGTGTCTCAATGCATGTGGTGGGTGTGGTAATTCACGAGAATATTAAGTTCTTGATGCTATTTATGTTGATCATAGATTGCAGCAACACATTTGAATCATTATTTGTTCGCAAGTCTGAAGAAACACCTATTTTAATTAGCCTAACTGCGTGTTCTTGTTTGCATGTTTCATCACTTGTTTTGAGTGCAGGCCATCTTTTGGGTGTATTCTGGTTTCACTATTTTTTTTGTTTGCTGTGCGCAAATAGATCCTCTGGAAATGGTAGCCTAAATTACTTTGTTTCAAAACTCTTTTGGATAATAGATCCCTTTTGACTGAAAATTCTCTGTGTGTGGTTTTATGTTGTTTTCTGGTGCACCATTCAATTTTGGTTCAATAGTTAGATTTTCTTGTATTAATTATAGGCTCCCACCTGTAGCAGGGGATGATGTTGCTTTTTGTTACACTTAACAATTGCTTATTAATTAGAATGGAATATATATTAGCTAACATAAGCAGGATTTTTTTAAATGGGCCCCACCTGTAATGGCTGGTAAAATAGAGAGGCCAGGTGCAGCGGCCAGGGAGAGAACGAGCAGCACAGAAACGATACAAACACAGAGAATGACACAGACCACCAGAAAGTACTTGCGCTTCCAAAGGACATATAATAGTCTGAAAAAACGGAAGCAATGGGAGAGAGAACAAAAGTAGAAAAGGGAAAATTCCTAAAGAGGAAGGAACTCCAAAAATAACTGGAAGATATAAAGTCACACAAATACTGACGAGAGATATCTTCGGCTATAGTGCTTAGCTACAAACAGACACTCTAGCAAAGGAGGCGTGGCGGACTTCTGGCTTATATAGAGTCCGAGGAAGCGCCGGCCCAGTTCAATCAGCCAGCTGGTTAAAGAATCCGATAGAAAAGGAATTCAATCTGGTCCCGGGATGAGAGCACCAAAGAAAAGTCCAAAACACACGCACCCCTCACAAACCATGACAGGACCCCCCCGTCTACGGGACGGCTCCCGACGTTCCCAGAGAACCCTGAGCACGGAACTCTGAGATAAGGGTGGGGTCCAGGATATCCCGAGAAGGGACCCAGCACCGCTCCTCAGGACCATAACCCTCCCAGTCAAATAAAAACTGGGCCCCACAACCCACACGCCTCTCGGCCAGAATACGACGCACAGTGTAAACCGGCCCCCCCTCAATCATCCGCGGCGGCGGCTTATCGACCGGTGCCAGGACCCTAGTGCTAACCGGTTTAAGCCTAGAGACATGAAAAGAGGGATGGATACGCAAGGATCTAGGGAGCTTTAACCGGACAGTGACAGGGTTGATCCTCTGCACTATCTTAAAAGGACCAATGAAGCGGGGAGCCAACTTCCGTGACTCCACTCTTAAGGGAAGGTCCCGAGTGGAAAGCCAAACTCTTTGGCCGACCCGATAAGATGGGGCCAAATGGTGCCTTTTATCCGCGGCGGCCTTCTGTTTCCGCCCAGAGGGCGACAAAGAAGAATGGACCCTGGTCCAGATCGACCGACAACGCCGAACAAAGTGATTGACTAAAGGAACTTCTGAATCCCTCTTAGTCTCAGGGAACAGCAGAGGCTGATAACCCAACTGAGCCTTAAACGGGCAAAGGCCTGTGGAGGAGTTACATAGTGAATTGTGGAAATATTCAGCCCATGCCAAAAGATGACTCCACGAAGCTGGGTTGTCAGCCGCTAAACACCGAAGAGTATTCTCCAGCGACTGGTTGTTTCGCTCTGTCTGCCCGTTAGTCTCAGGGTAGAAACCAGACGAAAGGCTCACGGTGGCCTCTAACTGGTTATTTTATTTTATTTTTATTTGTCAGTTTATTTAACAGGGACTGTGCACATTAATAAACATTACTGTAAATATGCCGGAATTAGCCAAAAGGCTAGTTTACATCCGTAGTCCCTGGCCAGATGTTACAGAAGGCTCTCTAAAAGAAAGAAAAGTTATACACATAATACAAGCCCCCCATCCCCTCAAAAAATAATAATAAATACTCCCAAAGTAGGTCTACAGGTAGTAACATGCATTGGAAGATAAATTGATGAAAGTTAAAAACAATTAATGATACATTAAAATGACCTGACAACAGGCAAATTAATAAAATAACTGAGATATATAAAACATGCAGCATAAAGACATTATGTAACATTCAGCGAACATTAGAGCTCACCTAGGCACACAAAGACAAAAAGCATGGCACAACAAGCATAATGCAAGATATTAAGCGTTAGAATATATTAGTTGAAAGCCCTTATATGCACAGGACATAGACAACTCTAAGCAAGATTCATTGGGCAGGCAGTACATGCAAACACAGTCAGGCAGTACATGCAGACATAACAATCATAAAACAAGCATGTAAGACGGCAAGTGCAAGCACAGATGCAAAACACCATAGCAGACAATGCAAACAGTAGTTTAAACAAACACAAGACAATATTTACAGGTATCCTGATTGTGAAGGACTAACAGCAAGAGTTGGTAGGGGAATAGTGCTGACAAGTTTGATTACTAATGAGCCACTGTTTAAGATGCTAGCTAAAGGAATGGTACATGTTAAACTCTCTAATATGTGTGGGAACGCTGTTCCAATCTCGCGAGGCTTTAACAGAAAAGGCTGACTGGCTAAATGCACTTTTCCTACGTGGAATAATACAGTCCCCTTCTTGTGACTCCTCTGGTGACCCGATTCGAGCTTGTTCTTATGCTGATGAAGTCTTTGAGTGGAGGAGGTGCCAAGCCATGTATTATTTTATAAAAGTGACAGATATTTTTGTGTCTTATCATATTTTCCCAGCTTAAGAGATTATATTTTCCTAGAATAGGACAGTGATGAAAATGCTTTGGTTTTTCATCTAGAACTTTCATAGTCTGTTTAAACAAAGACTGTAGTGGCTTTAGTGCAGTGTCATTAGCCTGCGACCAGCTGGTCAAACAGTAGGTCATGTGAGAAAGTATCATTGAGTGCATAAACATCTTAGCTGCTGCCGCTGACATGGAGTTTCAGATAAATCTGAAGTTTGCTAGACTGGCTTTGATCCTTTTACATACCTTTTTAACCTGTGCTTTGAAACTGAGGTTTGAGTCAAGCAGAATACCCTAGTATTTAAATTCATTAACAACCTGTAATTTCTCTCCTGACACAATGATGTCCGGGTCGGTTGAGGAATCTTTTGTTTTAGTGAAAAACATACCGCCAGTTTTTGATAGATTTAGTTGAAGACAGCACTGATTGAGCCAAACTGTAATTTTGTCCATAGCATTTGTAAGTTTGATAGCAACTTCTTCTTTGGAGTGACCATGGGTATACGGAACTGTATCATCTGCATACAGTTGGGTATAGACTTCAGGACATACAGATGGTAATATATTCATGTATAGGGAAAATAGGAGAGGGCCCAAAATGGATCCCTGAGGGACACCCGTGGCCAAACAAAGAGAATGGGATTGTTGATTGTTTATTCGCACAGTCTGGGATTGGTTAGAGAGGTAAGATTTAATCAGTTTTATAGCATCTGCAGAAAAATTGAGACCAGATAACTTGGACAACAAAATACCATGATTCACGGTATCAAAAGCTTTTCTAAAGTCTAGAAACACTGCACCAACCATCCCACCTATATCCAACAGAGATTTAATTTTTTCCAAGAAGAAACAGTTGGCTGTCTCGATTGAGTGGTTGGGTCTAAAACCAAACTGCATAGGGTGTAGGACAAAAGGACTGGTATTCAGGTGTTGAATGATTTGTTCAGCTATACATTTCTCTGCTACCTTCAAAATTACAGGTAGGATGCTAATTGGTCTGTAGTTAGCAGCAGACCGAGGATCCCCAGATTTAAAAAAGGGTGTAACAATTGCAGATTTCCAAGCTTTCGGAAACTCACTCTGGGACACTGAGAGGTTGACTACTTTGTTGATAGGACTAGATAGGAATGAACTAAAATCTTTGAGCATGGTAGTATCCATTCAAAATACATCTATTGCTTTTGAGGGTTTGAGAGACTTAATTATTTCTACAATCTTTGATTCAGGGACACTCCTAAAACTGAGGGTTGGTTCTTTTATATTTGTTGTGTACACCTGGGTATGGTCAGCGGAGAGGCCCTGAGCAATAGCTGCTACAGAGTTAATAAAGTACTGATTCAATGCTGTCGCTACCTCAGCTGGGTCTTTTATCAGATTTCCACCCATATGTAGTTCAATTGGTTTTCTTGTTTTATGATGCCCCTCATGAGCTTTTTTAACTGAGACCATATGCTTTTTGAGTTACCCCTTGCCTCATCAATAATAGTCAAGAAAAAATTTGTCTTAGATTTCCTCAACTCACTGTGAAATGGTATTTACTATGGGGCAAATTTGTCTTTAGGGCCTTTTTAACACAAGATCCCGGTCTTTTATTAGTTTCAGGATGTCTGCATTTATCCAAGGAAGGCTTTTATTTGCATTCCTGATCTTAATCCTCCGTATAAATTCTGAGATGATACTCTGCATCTTGCTTAAAAATTTTTAACTATCCTCATTCAGGTCTTTTCCTTATAACAACGCATTCCAGTTAAAAGTCTGAACCGCATTTTTAAAATTATCCTGCTCATTTTTGGGAATTCCAGAAAATTCATGGCCTTTAGTAGTGGATAAGCCGGATCTTTTACTTGTTAATTTTCTTGCCACTAGGATTAGATTATGGTCTGATAGCCCAGTTATGAAGTTTTTGAATTCCTCTCTGGTCTGTTACTGAATGCTAATTCAATCTGGGTACTAGTGGAAATATACTCCGGTGAAAATATACTCACTCCGCCAAGTGTTAAGTCGTGCAGACAAATCGTCGCTTTCGTTTGATGTAACATTATCATTATCGGAACAATTATGATGTAGCATTATCGATGTATCCGCGGCAATCTTGGGAAACATGCTGACATTCGAGCACCCCTCCGACTCTGAACGCTCCAGCCCCAGTGGCCCCCCGGTACGCCGCGGTCCCTCCCCACTGGTCTGGGCAGCCTCCAGCCCGTGCACTGCCAGCGTCGCTCTGGCCTCTCCCTCGGGACTCCCCACGGACCGCACCCGACAGACAACACCCGGCGAGTAAAGGTTAGCTTGTTGTTCATGACAGGGCAGCATTTCAATACATAAAGAGCGTACCTGTGAGACAGTGATATTGCATGTTGTCGATGAGAGGTTGATGTTATCTCCGGGCTTAGCAGGAAGCGGGGCGGGGCATGGGTGGATATCTCCAGATAGTAGCAGAGCAATCGTAATGATCAGTGCGTGTCCATGTTGAAGTTTAGTTAACGGCTTTTTTCGTTTGTTTGTTTGATTGAACAAAGATGGATAGATAAAAGCCACTGCAAGGGCATGCTTTCCATAGCCAAAGTTTCCCATTACTCTGTTCGTTTGTTGTCCCAGCATATCGACATTTTTTGCATGCTGACTAATTTGTCCACGAAAGTTAAGAAACGGGTTGATTTCAACAAGTTTCAACCTGAATACTTCAGGGTTTACATTGATGTTTAAAGGGGTCAAAAAGTTAAAAAGCAAACTGTAGACTAGGAGAGCTGTCGCTGCGCCTGCACAACCTACCGCAAAAAGCACGCCAGAATTTAGTCGTAAATTGTGGGCCCCGGTCAGAAACCACATCTTGAGGGAGACCATGCAGCCGGAACACAAGGTCCACAACAAGAAGGGCCGTCTCCCACGCCGAAGGCAACTTGGGCAGCGCAATAAAGTGGGCGGCCTTAGAAAAGCGGTCGACCGCGACCAAGATGACAGTGTTGCCTTCAGACATAGGCAGCCCCGTAACAAAATCTAGAGCGATATGGCTCCACGGGCGCTTGGGGACAGACAACGGCCGCAACAGACCAGAGGAGGGGGAAATGGGAAACCTTGTTCCTAGCGCAGATACAGCACGCCTCCACAAATTCCTGGATGTCCTCAATCATGCTGGGCCACCAAAAACGTTGTGCCAAGAACCGCTTGGACCGATGAATCCCCGGGTGACCCACCAGGCAAGAAGAGTGCCCACACTGGAGAACTTAGGACCGTACCGCTATCGGAACAAACAAACAGCCAGACGGCTCCCCACCAGGACCGGGATCGGACCTCAAGGCATCCCGCACAACAGACTCAATATCCCACTGAATAGGAGCCACAATCTGAGCTGCTGGAATAACCGGCTCAGGAATCGGATCGCAACCAGAGTGGTCGTAAATCCGCGACAAGGCGTCAGGCTTGATGTTTTTGGAGCCAGGGTGTTAAGTTACTGTAAAGTTAAAGCGATTGAAAAACAATGACCACCGCGCCTGCCGGGAATTACGTCGCTTAGTCTGTCGGATATATTGGAGATTTTTATGATCCATCCAAACCACAAACGGATGTTCAGCCGCCTCCAACCAATGGCGCCACTCTTCTAACACCAACTTGACAGCTAACAACTCCCGGTCACCAATGCTGTAATTCCGTTCAGCCGCCGACAATGACCAGGAGAAGTAGGCGCATGGGTGCAACTTATTGTCCCGAAGAGGGCGCTGGGACAAAATGGCACCCACCCCAACCTCAGAAGCATTCACCTCCACAACAAATGGGAGGGAGTGGTCGGGCAAAACGAGAATGGGCTCCGAGCTAATTTGTTTCTTCAACTCCTGAAAAGCAGCCTCAGCTGCTGGAGACCAAGCAAACGACGAGGAGGTATTCTTCTTAGTGAGCGCGATAATGGGGGCAGCTACTGCACTAAAATTACGGATAAACCTCCTATAAAAATTAGCAAAACTCAAAAACTGCTGAACCTCCTTGACGTTTTGAGGGGCAGGCCAATTCCTGACTGCTGCTACCTTGTCAGGATCCATGCGGACCGACCCTTCAGACACAATAAAGCCAAGAAACAAGACTCTTGGCATAAAAAATGCATTTTTCTGCCTTGACAAAAAGCTTGGCTTTAAGGAGGGCCTCAAGCACTTGTCTGATGTGTTGTTTATGCTCCGAGAGAGTTGAAGAAAAAATCAGAATATTGTCAAGGTAGACAAAGACGAATTTCTCCAACATCTCCCGGAGGACGTCATTAACGAATGCCTGGAACACAGAAGGGGCGTTAACCAATCCAAACGGCATGACCAAATATTCGTAGTGCCCGTCATGCGTATTAAATGCCGTTTTCCACTCGTACCCCTCCCGGATCCGAACCAAGTTATAAGCATTCTGGAGGTCTAGCTTGGTAAAAAACGACGCCTCCTGCAGATGTTCAAACACGGAGTTCATCAACGGAAGGGGGTATCTGTTTTTAATGGTGATATTATTCAAGCCCCTGTAATCAGTACAGGGTCTCAGGCCGCCATCTTTTTTGCCCACAAAAAAAGAGCCCCGGTCCGGCAGGAGACGTGGAGGGCCGAATAAATCCATTAGCCAGAGCCTCCTGAATATATTCTCGTATGGCCTTTCGCTCAGGCCCTGACAGCGAGTATAATGAACCCCCAGGGGGAGTGGTACCCGGGTAGAGATTGATCTCACAATCGTACGCGCGATGAGGAGGTAAAGTCGAGATTCGTTGCTTGCTAAAAACCTCCGCGAGATCAACATAATCGTTAGGAACATTAGGAGGCAGACAAAAGTTCAGAGCAGCCCCCAAATTCTCACCCTGCTCGGAACCTGCCATCTCTATGTCTGACTCCGAGTCAGAGAAATCCTCCCAATAGCAATCCTCCTCTGGCTGCCGCCAGTCAAATTGAGGATCCCACCCCAACCACTCTTCCGCCCCTTTTTCTAGATTAGGAGGCTTGAGTGAGACAGACTCCTCAGAATCACTCCAGGCGTCAGCCTCCCCCATAGGTTAATGCCCGGGATGACACGCCAAACTCTCCCTACAGTGGGACCTACAATCAGTGCCCCACTGGACAACTGGGTTACTCTGACTCCCTCAAAGGATGTGAGGCCTATGTTCCCGTAGCCAGGAGTGTCCTAAAATGACAGGGAAAACAGGGGAACTGATCATAAAAAACCGGACCTCCTCAGAATGACCACCAAAAGGAACGAACATAGTCAATGATTCAGAGACCTCAGTTATAAATCCAGTTCCCAGCGGGCGACCAGCCAAAGATCTTACAGTGCGAGAATGTAAAAGAGCGTGGATGGGAATGGAATGTCTCCTAGCCCACTCCGCATCCATAAAACAATCCACGGCACCAGAGTCCAAAAAAGCTTCAATAAATATTCTCTGTCTCCCCACAGTCAATTCTACAGGAATTAAAGTTCAGAAGGGAAATTGGGTCCGTCCCTCTAGCGCCCCCCTTACCGCTAGAGGGACCTCCCGTTTCCCTGAAGCTCAGGGCAGCATGGATGGATATGTCCCAGTTTGTTACAATTATAGCAGATTATACGTCTGCGAATGGGCTTACGAGCCCGGCTCTCATATGAGCCATCAACCCGCAAAGGCTCGCCAGGAGTGGAAATCTCGGTGGGCAGAATAGGAGATATATGCACGCTGCGAGGAGCATTAACCCCGTTGTCAGCAAGAGCCAATGCAGTACGTTTCTCCCTGTTACGTTCGCGGATGCGATTATCAATTCGCACCACAGTACGAACCAATGAATCCAGAGAAACACAAGGGTCCAATGTAGCCAGAGCGTCCTTAACCTCCTCAACCAAAGCGTGAACAAAAACTGTCATAAGAGGCGCTTCTGGCCAGCCTGTCTCTGTCGCCAAGAAGCGAAATGAGATTGAAAACTCCGCGACACTTTCAGAACCCTGCCTCAGATGCATTAAACGCATAGCCGCGTCTTGACCACAAACATCCTGATCAAACACCGATACCATTTCTCTAACGAGAGTCTCCACTGTATTCACGACCGGTGAATTAGATCAAATAAGTGGCCTGACCCAAGTGAGTGCTGTGTTGGTCAACAGGGATAAAATAAATGAAACCCGTGACTCTTCATTCACGAACCGTGAAGGCTGCGCTTTAAAAAATATTTCACATTGGGCAACGAAATCTTTACATCTTCCTGCCTCGCCTCCATATCTTGGGGGTAACTGGAATTTTGGATCTCGGGGAAGGTGTACGGATTGTGCTTGTGTAACATTTTGTGTGACCTGAGTGGACTAGGCTCTAATACTCTCAGTGAGACTTCACAGAACGTTTTTCTGTTTCTGCGTGGCATTCGCCTAAAGGCGGACTCTCTCCGCCAACTCTGCCTGCTGATTGTTCAGGCTAGAAAGACCCTTGCCAAACCCAGAAAGAACTGCTTTTTGATTAGCCACAACTTTCTCTAACGCAGCCATTGCTGAGGACTCCATGCTGGCTAGAGTGTTCTGTAATGGCTGGTAAAATAGAGAGGCCAGGTGCAGCAGCCAGGGAGAGAACGAGCAGCACAGAAACAATACAAACACACAGAATCACACAGACCACCAGAAAGTACTCGCGCTTCCAAAGGACGTATAATTTTCCGAAAAAACAGAAGCAATGCGAGAGAGAGAAAAAGTAGAAAAGGCAAAATTCCTAAAGAGGAAGGAACTCCAAAAATAACTGGAAGATATAAAGTCACACAAATACTGACTAGAGATATCTTCGGCTATAGTGCTTAGCTACAAACAGACACTCTAGCAAAGGAGGCGTGGCGGACTTCCGGCTTATATAGAGCCCGGGGAAGCGCCGCCCCAGTTCAATCAGCCAGCTGGTTAAAGAATCCGATAGAAAAGGAATTCAATCTCGTCCTGGGATGAGAGCACCAAAGAAAAGTCCAAAACACACGCACGCCTCACAAACCATGACACCACCTCGTTACAAGTATGAATAGGTGGGCCTTGGAGTGGAAAAGGTTGAGAGCCCCTGCTCTAACAGAGAACATTTTAAAACCGTCAACCAACCACTAAAGAAATACACAACAAATGTAATTTCCGTTAGCACTGCGCTAACTACATCGCTCTGCTTCGTCAGTCTCAGAGTCAGACATTCGCGGCTGAACAACCAATGGTTTGTAAATTCAATCGACTGAGTAGCTAGTTAACATTAGCTAGCTAACAAACTAATCAACGCTTTGATGTAATTGTTGGTAATTTAATAAACTAATTATTATCTCTTGGCGCTACAACCTGTGCACAACTATGCTTCTCTGCCAATGCAACCTGTTCTTTGGAATGCTGAAAACATTAGAATTAAGTGCAATCTTAGAATAAATTAGGTTGCACTGCTGAAAAAAATCATAGAATAGGAGATGGAATTCAAAGAAAGCTCTGGGTTAATTATTATTATTATTATTATTATTATATTTTGTTTTTTACATCAATTCAATATCACTATTAAGTACATCGTCAGTGTAGCCCTTCAGTGATCTGTCATTTCCTAACACTTTCTTAATAATCACAGGCTTATATATTGGTCTTGATAATTCAGTAAATAAATTGAGTTATTATTTAACCAGTGATCTTAAACAGAAACAGCATGCAAGCAATTATTCATTTAAGGGTCAGAGGCCCACGGCGCATCCCGTAACGCCAGATTTCCCGCCAGGAGGATGTTGGGCTTTAGGGAGTTAATAATCATGTAACTATGTTAGGCCTCCGTTAGACCCACGCCAGATAATTCTTTTTTTGTGTGTGTATCTGGTGTGTAGGCTGCATACTTTCTCTTGATGTGATGGGAAATATCTTGATTTATTTTTGTTGAGACTTATGGGGAAAATTATGACCAATCAAATGTCCAGGGAGGCTATTTAGATTACATTACATTACAGTGACTTAGCTGATTAGCTATAGATTAGCTATAGAAGCCTTTCTTAGCGTCTTAACATCAGTGAAAATGCAGTCAAAGAAAAAGCACACAAATGGGAGAAAAGGTTGAGAAGGTGATGAGACGAGGGTAAAACTGCCGAAAGTTGAGGACTATATTTGTCTCATCATGCGATGAGAGCAGCACAACTTTTTTTGGGTTACATGACACTAATTTATTGTTTCCGGCTCGACCATTTCGCTAATGCAAGACAGTTGGTAACGGGATGTGAGTACCCAGCTAGCACTCAGTTTTTGTTCAAGATAGAGTAGACACTGACTTTAGATTTTACATTTACAAGGAAGGCAATTCATAATGGAAAAATTTGCCTTTTGCTGTGCTATAAATTTGGGAGTCAGAAAACAGTTCTTCAAAAATTCAAATAACTGTTATCTAACTTACACCACAGGCCAGAAGTTTGGAAGCAAGGCCAATACAAGTCAAAAATTTGGAAGCAACTTCAAGTTTCTGTTCACAATGCCTTTCTTAAAAACCAGTATGAAATCTATGGACTTTGGGATGTATTTACTGCATAATTAGACTTTTCTTTCACTGATATGCACCATTTTCCTCTATTTACCTTTAGGTACATAATATACATTGATGTTACCAGATCATTGCTGAATAAGTGTTAACAAAAGAAAATAGGGGCTTAGTTTTTGGGTTGAGAAGATTTGCAAGAGTCACAACTTCAGTGAAAAAGTAAAATTAAATCACAGTTTGCATTATTCACTTTATATCATGGTTTACAGCCCACCGGATGCCAATGGAAATCCGGCGGGCACTAGAACCATGGGCCTAGTAATATGGGCCTGATAATTTGAGTAAAAATGTATTCTGATACATGACTCTTTATATAATAGTCATGTTTATTTTGTTGCAAAGTATGGCAATGAAACTATGATCCTTTTTCTGTACAAATTTGATCTTGCTTCCGAACTTTTGGCCTGTAGTGTATGTGGGAACTTGGTGAGATGTTGGGCTTCATAGAAACTGAGCGAGGCATTTCCAAGTCTGATTTGTACAGTGGCTTATTGTTTGACTTGCATCAGACCATATAATGATTGTAACAGTTGCCAATAATGTACAAAATAATATAATGTCATTAATTTACTTAAACATTGTTAAGTTTTTTCAATTGTTTCAGGGCGGGGCAAGAAGGTTGTGGGTTTGAATCCTGTCTGGGACCTTTCTGTATGTTTGCATGTTCTCGCATGGGTTTCCTCCAGTCTGGGTACTCCGGTTTCCCCCCGCAGTTGAAAGACAAGCATGCCAGGCTAACTGTAGATGCTAAATTACTGTGAGAGTAAATGCTGTGTGCGCCCTGCGATGGATTGGCGAGCTGTCCAGGGTGGGTCTCTACCTTTCGCCCATAGTCAGCTGGGATAGGCTCCAGCTCCGCAGTGCTATATCTAGAGCGTTTGGCCATGGCGCTGCGCCGTGCCCAATTCTCTGCTGCCACAGCAGCCCTTTCCTTCCCAGGGAAGGTCTGCCACGCCTCCTCCCCAAGTAAGTACGCCACGCCTGCATTCGTCACTTGCCGCGCTTGACAATTGCCGTAGCTGATCTCTGTATTCCTTGATTCAACCTCGCTCACAGAAAATGATAATATACAGAAACCCAGAGCTGCGAATGTGTTGCATACTCCCAGGTATTCAGACAGATATCAGTTTGATTTGCTGCCGCACATAGGGGTGGCGCTTCTGTCGTTTCCCGGAATTCGGCCGTATTACTCATGTTACAAGCATAACAATCATCAGATCATCATGCTAACTCGTAAAAGAAGACTTGAGCAGGTGGCAAAATCGGCAAAAAAGGAATATTGGGGGTGCCCCGGTGGCACATCGGTCTAAGCACGCACACCATAAAGGTTGTGTCCTTCTCGAGGCGACCTGGGTTCGATTCTGACTCAGGTCATTTGCTGCATGTCATCCCCATTCTTCTCCCCAACTTTCCTGTCTCTCTCTACTCTGTAACTGTCAAATAAAGGTAAAAATCCCCAAAAAATAATCTTTAAAAAAAAAAAGGAACATTGGTCCATCAGTGATTTTTGTCCGGTAGGAACAATAAATGACCAAAAGTTTTGATCAACTTGAATGGTAAGATTTTATTACGCAAATACTGATTGTCTGGCAGGAAGTTAGTAGTGTAATTATGACAAATTAACGAGTTTGGCTCTGCCCAGTCATTCACCATGAACAGACAATATATTAGTTAACGTCATGTTGCCGAAACGTACTGTGGCACGCAATCGAAAGAAAGAGATTTTGTCCCATTTCGTGGTTACTCTGCCCTTGTATCATGCTTCTCTGGCCTGTCCGCCAGTTAGGCTAGTCAGGGGGAGCTCTTTGCTGGGTAAATTTTGGGGCTGTTTTCTTGTTTGGGCCAGCGATAACATGCATGTGATTGGCTATTCTGCAGTGATTAGATTAATAGGCGGATTCGCATCGCAAAGGGCAAATCAAATTTCATCACTTTTGATGAAATGCTAATCATCATTACAAATTCCTTCGCAAAAAATATGATTCAAAAAATCTTAATGATATTTCATTTATCCCGACTCACTGCAAATTTCCTGCCAATCAAAGTCATCAAAACTTCTCCCATTGCTATGTGGTTTAGGGAATGGCAAGTTCGCCACTGGCCTCTCCCGAAACATGCACAATGATCTCTGATCATTCAAATACATGATATGATGTCAAAATGTGACTGAGTTGGAGAGTAGGCTACCTTGTGTGACTGGATTTTAATGGGAGTGAGTCCTTTCACATCTCTGATCAGGTGTTAAACAACATAATATGTTACATAAAGGTACAGATAAGACAGTTGTACTGCAGGTTACAAGTAGTTCACAGAAATTTCACTGGGAAACGGAAGTGTTCTTTATTAAATAAAGATTGTTCAGGGTAAAATTGATGCCTTTTGGGGATAATTTGTTTGGCTTTCAGAGTGGAGTTTTATTTCTCTTGTAATTATTATTAGGAGAGAATAAAAAAAGCCTTTTTATCATTTAAAATCTGCAGATGGCAGGTAGGGTTACATCCACAAAGCCTCAAAGGAAGGAAAATGACAGGTGTTAGGAATGAAGGTACGTAAGTTACCACAACAAGAAATGCCCTATCTTGGGAGGCTGCTGCTTGCTTGATACGACTGCTGTGCCCTTTTTCATACCCAAGCACCATGCCCTCGGGGAATCCTAGAACGCTGCAGCTCCCCCGCACCCTAGTGAGGAAGAAGCATTATAGAAGATGAATGGTTTGTTTTGTCTTGATGTGAGTTTGTTCATGTACTGTATGTGCTGCTAGTCTTGGCCAGGTCACCCGTGTAAGAGATTTTAATCTCAGCCGAATAATGCAATGTTTTCCTCCACTTCGTGAATTGCTTCGAAGCTGAGTGCGTAAAACAAACACAATTTGTTGTTATTTGCAGTCCAGCGCAGTTGTTCTTCATACATTAGCATGCCATCCGATCAGCCTGCTTCAGGTTTAACTGTAATGTCTTGCGGTGCAAGAATGCACCCTTAAAGGAAAAGTAAACGTATGGTAATCCTACATTGCCAGATAAAGTACATAATCCCTGCGATCCAAAACGAAAAACTTTTTTTTTTACATCGTGTAATCTGCTTTCGAACATTGTATAATCCTAGAAATTTCAGAATCTGCCATTGCCGCCATCGAAAATAATCGACCAATCAAACAATAGGAAATATTCTGCCCAGACCAGTGCGTGACGTCACCGGGGCTTATCATGTCTTTCCAGTGTATGGAGTCAAAGCATAAGTATTGGAAGTTGAGTCGATGATTAAGAGCAGTGACGTGCCATCGGAGCTCAGTTTGGTGAGGCAGAATCCTCACCGTTAAACAAATAATAACTCCCAATAACTTTGATTAGCAATCAAAGGATTGATAAACTAATTTACAAGACTAAACAGCAGAATGGCGTGCCAATTTCATCCATGACATTATTGCTCAGTGCATCAAACTTAAAATGCCCACGAGACAGCATATTTGCTTGGAGGAAGCTAACGCAATGCCATTAACAAATATCAAAACCTTTCTTATGTCACGTTCAATGCCTGGTCAATGTGTTTATGATGATGTTTCCCCCCTTAAATACGTACTTTTTATTGCCATTCAAAAAAAATTAGGGAGTTCATTTTCAGTCCTCTTTCATAATCTGATAAACAAAAGGTCCAAATGATACGCAGAATTACCGAGAGTTGATTTTTTTCTAATTAGTCTAATTATTAAGATTTCCATCCTTGCAGTCTTCAATCAAAGCATAAAGTAAATTAATCTTTTTGTCACTAATACCTCCTAATCATTACAGGCTACGTATAGCCTAGGCTAGGTTTTAATTGTTCGGTAAAAAAAAAATAAAAAGTTAAAATTGATTGATTGTCAATCAGGAAAAGTATGTGGAAACAGGTTGCGCGGCTGTTGGGTTTCCAATGAAACAGGCGATCCAAACCTGACTGATGTGAGCTACGAACCTGAATTTGTAAAAATATTTTTTCCCATTGTACACAGATTTCTTGTCATTGCACGTATAACCAACATGATCACCAGGTGGCACTTTCACATTTTTAAAATTTAGTTATCCCAGTATCAAATACAGTCATAACTTCTTTGGCACACAGAAGCAGTTATCCACAATATTCCTTCAAAAATGAGTATTTTTCCTCAAAAATGCTCAATTTGGTACCTGACTTGTGCACTTCTAGGTGGCGCTATAGCCATATCAATAAAAATTGTGAGCTCAAACTCTGGGATTTCCCGTTACACATGTATGGGCACCATTCTGCCAAATTTCATGCAATTCTGAGATGTCAACTCCACTGCCAGTGCCACTCTCTCAGAATATGGCTCTTAATTATTGATTGATTTTACTTAGTTACTTGGTAACAGCAAAAGGTCAGCCTCCTAGAGGATAGCTTCGCGATTGCAAATGCAGATGATGGCATTTATTCGTGGGGACAGTGGAATGTTGCTGAGCTCAGCATAAGCATAAAATTGTTGAGCAGATACTGTTGGTACATTTGTGAGAAGGATGCACACTGCCCCTTAGTTCTCGAAGGTAATGGCAGATCACACACTATTACCAATGCATTTGATTCGGCTACCAGCATGCAGCAGTTCCATTTCAATAACCTATAAAAGGTTAAATTTCCAAGATGTGGCCTGCAAAGCGAAAACATTCATAGCGTTTTAAACTCAGAATAAATTGCATGTTGTAAATTCAGCCTTGCTAACTTGGCAATATGTGAAACCACTGGATGCGCTAGAGGCTAAGCAAAGCAGGGGCCTATTGACCACAATAAGAAGGAAATCTGAGCAATGCATTTCAGACTTAAAGCCAAATTAAAGTCTCGTTTCCCGGTCAGAATGCGCAGCTTGGTGGTGAGGAGAATTAAAATTTTGAACGAAAATTAGAGCAGAATACAAGCTCCTTCAACCAGTTGAACTTCAGCGTTTAGGAACCTGAAAGAGTGCGCGAGCAGGAAATTAATCAAAATTGTCAACAGCCAAATTGACCTTTGCCACACTGCGACAGGCTGGGGAGGGTAATTTTGTTTGTATAATACTGTAATACATTTGTCTCAGGAGAGTTGAATAACCACAACCTTCGAAGCGGGGGGGCAGATTAGGTTCAAGTAGGAGGGAAGGTGTTATGAAGCCTCTCTCTGCCCCATAACGGTGATAGTGGTTTACCTTGGGGTGCAATCATTTTTTGCAAAAGCAAAGGAAATTTTCTCACTGCAAATACATGAGATGCAGGTCTTCATTTAGCGCTGTAGAGGGCACAGTTCAGGAGAAATGAATGAACACTGCCTTGGTTATAAAAGCTGGCCAACTGGGTGGGAGATGCTGAAGTCAAGATTGATTGGACAGAAACGGGCTTGTGACTAGACCTAACTTCCGTACCTGCCTGAACTAATGCTAAAGCTCCATTAAAAAAGAGCGCTTATTATCAGATTTATCATAAAAAATATAATTTGGGATGGTACATTCAACATTGACAGCTTTGATATCATAAATATAAAAAATATTGGCTTTTTTTCACTAAATATTAGGAAAAATGGATATCTGGGTTAAATGTTATGAAAATGCACTGAAAAGAAATACGGAACTGAATATAAATTAACTTCTCAAAACATAGCGATCCCCTAGGACTAAATTCAAGAAGACTTGTTTTGAATGGACAACTAAGTAGAATGGAGAATTCCTTAATTATGTAATTTTCCCAATTCTGGATTTTGATTTGCCCCTAGTGTCCACATTTATTTCAAAATAATAGGGAACAAAAACCAAATAAAAATACTTAATTGAGATGAAGTGTCTTCAGTATATCTATTTTTACCTCCGCCCAACGAAGTAGGAGGAGGTTATGTGATCATTACTGTTTGTCTGTTGGTTGGTTTGTTAGTTGGTTTGTAAGCAGGATTACGCAAAAAAAATTATGGATGGATTTTCCCCAGATTTGGTGGAATAATTTAGTATTATTCAAGGAAGAGGTGATTCGATTTTGGGAGGTCAAGGTCAAAGGTCAAGGGCATGCAAAAGGTCAAAAACACATTATAAACAGATTTGCGCGAAGACTACAGGACTGCATAAACACAGGGGTTGCTAGCTAATACTGGCAAAAATAACATTGAGTACATTGGCGGAGGTACTTGTGCTGTCTGAGTGCAGCTCTAGTTTTAAATATGCAATGCATAAGAACAGTGTGTAAGCACCTCAAAATAATGCAAAAAAAACAACAAATGGTGACAAAACATCAGGCATGTAATAATCTTTATTGCTCTGCTTCAACAATTATATTTTTCAGTAACAAAAAATATTTAATTCTCTCATCATTTCTAATAATTAGTGAATTTTCAGTGGAGAAAGGGACTTTGATGTTTCGTTCACAAGAACATGACTGACAGCAGCTGATAGGTGACTGTAAAACATTACTTTAAAGGACAACCCAATATCAAGGACAGATCAAAGACTGGGACACACACTTGGTACAGCACATCTACAGGACATCACATTGCACTTACATTGATGGATATAGTTCTACAGCAACTTTATTTGTGTTCTGTGACCTGTTGCACCACAATTAATATACTACACATACAACACGAAGAAAATGTGACCAAATTGACATATTTCCCCCTTGGAAACCTAATCAAACAGACAATAAACTTTTCTACAAAGGCATCTACATAAAATCTTAACCGCGATAATTCTCCTTAAATATAAAAAAAGGCTTGGCAACAACTTTTGACATTAAAAAAAATGCATACGAGACCTCTTTACAGTGACGGACTGTCAGCTCAGTGATACCTCTGTAGCAATTTCCCAGTATACAAATTAATGGGCTTCTGTTGTGACCAGTAGAGCATACATACAATATTACAGTATGGCATTGAGAAATTCCTGCACCGGGCTTTTAAAGTGATGCAGTGAAAATCAGTACGAGGTCAACCAGGATTAAAGCTAATGCATTGTTTTCATTACATTGCAAAAGGAATTAGCATTCTCACTGTGAACAATTCTAAATTTCAGTCTTGGTGCAACAATACCTGCAGGCTTTTGTAGTTAGCCTTCAATCAGTGGGTAAATTTAGGCCTTGCAAACAAGGTCACCTAATCAATGGCTTAATGAAGCATTGGTGCTGTAACCATAGTGCACTGAAAACCAAAAACCAGTGGTTTGAGTTCCCTGAACTGTGTGCCTGAATGTGCCTTAGAACTTAATTCAGCAGTTTTAGTCAAAGATGAGATGTTCTATTCTTAGGCCGTATGTCAATATTTATTTGAAAGTCAGTGCAAGGGAAAGCTTTTAGTTTGCTTTAAAACCACCAAATAGATGCCCTAAACTGAACGATTTTACACTTGCTCAGTATCCCCAACCAAGCATATTCAGTACTAATTACATTACTTTCGGTGCCTTTCAGAAGCATTCACTAGATACTAAAACAATACTATTTTCTCAGTGGTGCATTTGTTATCAGAGGCAGTGAGATGGAGTATGGATAGACAGTCTGGTCCAGGATCAGCACACTCAGCCGAATGGTTGAAAAGACCAATGAAAGAATGGTAAATTCTAGACAAAGTATGTTCGGTTAGTGACTATTTAACAAATTATTGCTCAAATCTGTGCAAATAAGGGATGAAGTATACAATGGTAGACATTCAAAACATAGATTATTGATATTTCAGTTATTGAAGTATTTTCAGAAAAAAAAAATTATCAGCGTGAAAAAATCTATACTGTGCAAACACGTTGATAAATTGCATAACTGTCAAAGCCACAATAAAAATGAATATTCCATAAAAATAATTTATGTAATTTAACAGACCAAAAAAAATCAATTTAAAAAGCATTTATCTGGTTTTGAAAATATGCATCATCCTACTAAGACCCTGCCGCTCATGTTTAAGATGAGTCTCAGACCCATACGTTCTAGCATGCTGAAACCAACACCACATGAGATATTCAATACAAAAAAGCAAATTATATTTTAGACAGCATTTTCACTGGAACAGGTTTCTGCCATCTAAGATGTTTGTTATATGCAAAAAATAAATATTGAAACTTTCCTGCTTAGACTCAGGTCATGCAGGAATTGCAGAATGAATATATCCTTTTAAGAGGAACATGGTCAATAAGAATAAAACAGACTGCAAGAGTTCTATAAGTTCTTGAACTACTATGAAGCATAAGAATTCCTGAGGTGGTTCTTGTGTTCATTAAATTAGGTACACCGCAGTATACAACGATATAATACCCCTCTCACTCATGTGATTGTACAGCGTATTAACCCTTTAGTGGATTAGGTGCCTTAGCTGGCTGTAAAAGAAAAAAAAAATTATAATATAAATTTTCTGTCTCAAAGGCGATCTGAAGTGAGCTGAGCTTTCATATTACAAGCTGGCCTCCAACCTTCCAAAACATGGCTTTTTAGTACATAAAAAGGTTACTCTACAAATAAAATCAAGAAAATTATGCAAAAATATATTTATAATATAGCTGTGAGAAGTAGTTCCAATGTGTTCCCACTAAGAGGACGTGCTACTTCATTGTTCTGCAACTACTACTGTTCCACTTGATAATAATTTACATGAAGCAAAACAATGTAAATTAGTCAAGATTTGTGGAAGGAGTGAAATTTTAAGCACTTCTGACAAAGTTCAAGATGGCTGCCAATCCCAGATTGCTTGCACTCATGAATAACACCACTGTCACGGTCCCAAAGCATTTAGATGGTGGCACAGAATATGATAAAGGATGGAATTCTTACATGGTTTGCATGCTATGAATGTAAATACCCACAAATTAAAGCTGACAATCTTTGCTTAAACTGCATATTATTTGTTTCCCCTGGCTAATGAGCCGGAGGGCACATTTTGTGTTGCAGTTTAATTACTTTTGGACTGCTCTGTATTTGTAGATAACAAACGGAGATTATCAGCCAGAAAGTTTTTAGTCTTTGTGGCAAAGTGCTGATCCTCACATAAAATCTTCGCGGTTTTTAAGTGCCATCTCCTAGACCAGTTTTTCTTTTGCGAGGTTATGTCAAGTTTGTGATTGTGTTTCGGCAGGTTGCATGGCATTGAAGCAAGCTGCTTACATTCATAACCATTTTTTCCGCCACAACCAACAGGTCAGTTCTAGCTTTTGACAAAAATGCAAGAAAGGTACAGTTTTGTAGAAGTAGCATTGGAAGTATTTTTCAGAAAATTTGAAATGGAGTGGAAAATCCATGTTATAGGTTCATGTCATATAGTAATTGTTCTAGGTCCTTGAGGCAAATTTGTTCCAAGTTGCTTGTAAATATAAAAATATGTATGCATTTTAGCGCCACCACGTGGCCAATTTGTGCTACATTTTAACCAGGGAATTAGCCATAAGCTTGCCTGGCCTATTTGTGAAGGGGAAAGCCATGCAAAAGATAATAAAATCAATGAGGAACAAGTTACCCTAAAAAAGTAGCACTACAAAATATGCATCCTGTATCTCATAAACCTCATGAACTGTTGAAACTCATCAGCTGCAAATTAACAATGCTTTCAATCACTGACCTCTGAGAATGGATCACAGTCAAAAAATGACTGTAAACTTCAAACAAAATCATGCAGTCACTGGGCTCTTAACTGAAAGAAAACATCTGACTACTCATATAAACTTCGAAAACTTACGTGTCGGGGTGGGAGCATAATCACAACTTCAGACCTACCGTTTTGCTGATTAGAAATTAGAAAACACTCTCTTGAGGGATTATCCTTATCCTTCGGGATTTATCACACATTTATCCTTATGTGTAAATATGTGTACTGGCATACACTGTGAGAGATGAGGCTTAAATAAAAACCAATCTGTAATCAATAAAATGAGCACATTTAAGCAAATGTTTCATTGATATAAACACTTCTGTATTATAGCTTCGGTACATTAGCAGCATGAAATGCTGCCAGAGGACAGCTGTAACGTGTGTATTTCTTTTTTTTTTTTATTTGCATTATAAAATGGGGGAAATATGTGATAAAATGCAGCTGAAGAAAACAGATGGCCCATGTGGACACTTTGAGCCATTTTTTGTTCTGAAAAGGGTGGATTTTAGATACGTAGGAGTGCATCTGAGAAAAGAAAATTCATTGCACTTAAAACTTTTTTATCTGAGAACCTAGAAAAAGAGTCAATTCAGACGAATACAGATGCTCTTGAGTCGTGACAAGGCCATCTCCTACGGCAGCAGTGGAGAGGGCAAAGCAAGAGCAACACAGAATGGAGCCTGCTCAACTCTCAGGGTCTTGGTCAGCAGCGCCAGGTTTGAGCGCTAACCCCTGAACTGTGGGTCCGCCATCCTCACACTGAGGGGCAGGAAGCTGCGTCTCATCCCTGGTGATCAGAGAAGGAGGCGGTGGGAGCTCCCGTGTCACACTCTCACAGCGATGTCTCCACATTCAAACTGTCCTCCGTCTGCTCCTCCTCTACGGTAATCCTAACGCAGGCCATTTTCTCCTGGCTGAGAGAGACAGAGAGAGAGTGAGTTAGAGAAAGAGAAAAAGAGAGAGAGAGAGAGAGAGAGAGAGAGACCTTTGATACCCCTTTAAGTGAAACATTAAAAAAGCAGCAAATCAATGAGATTACAGAAACAGCATGGCAACATTACAGAGAGAGAGAGAGAGAGAGAGAGAGTATATTTCAGCCTGCCACGACCGAAGGGACATGCAATAACCACCCAGATTGAAAGATACGAAAAGGAACCTTTTCAGCTCGGAAATATTATAATTAAAATAAATTAAGTGCCTTTAATTGTCCATTTTCTGTCTCACTATTTGGATTTTTTACATATGTAATGAACCACCAAGGAAATATTTAGTGTATGTAGTATTTCATAATTGCATTGAACTGAAAGGAGAAAGAGACTGTGGGAGAGAAATGGATTATGATGATGGTAATGAAGATCATTACTGCTACAAAGTAAGTTACCATGGCATCAATAAACAGCAAAGGTCAAGCTTGTAAATCCATATATTTGCAGTTGCGCTCAGAAAGCTGCATTATAAGTGATGCTTTCTCTCCTGCAGAATAGTTTATATGCATACTATCCGACAGACACCTCTACAAATTTTGTCCCCGTACAATCGGAGCTGTTAGTGTAAAGTTACTGTACACAACAGTCAACAATAGATGGAATTGGCAATGCACATCTCTGCACCGTGCATTGTAAAAAAAGAAAAAAATGGGGGCACCTCTCGACAGTGCCATAACAAAGTCTTTGCTCCCCACCCGATTCCCTCTATTTTTGCAAAATTTTATCACACTAAATGGCTTCAGATGTTAATATGATATAACAAGAACAAAACGAAACTAAGAAAGCAAGATTTACAGGATTATTTAATTTATTGAATGATAAAGGATCCAAAACATACAGTATATTACCCATGTGAAAAGGTCACTGTGTAATAATTGGTGCTTCCTTTATCAGCAACAACTGCAGCCAAATGCTTCCGATAACTGGAGATCAGTCTTTTACATCACTCTGAAGGAATTGCAGCCCTCTCATCTTTGCGGAATTGCTTCAAATCAGCCACACAGGAAGGTTTTTGAAGATGAACTGCGAATTTAAGGTCCTCCCACAGTGGTGCAGGTCAGTGTTCAGACAAAACCACTCCAAAATCTGCATTTTAATCCTTTTGAACCATTTACAGGTGGACTTCTTCAGTAGCATCAAATCATTTTCTTGATGCACAATGCAGTTGTTCTTCAGCTTCAGGTCATGGACTCAAGACAGGACATTCTTAGTCAGGTAGAGAGCAGAATTCAAGGTTCTGCCAAGTTGCTCAAACCCTGAATCAGCAAATTATCCCCACACCTTCATACTTCCACAACCATATTTGATGATTGATATAATGTTCTTATTGTGGAATTCTGTGCTTGCTTTGCACCAAATAAAACAGGACCTGTGTCTTCCAAAAAGTTCAAATTTGACTCATAGATCCAGAGAACATTGCCCAAAAATGCTTGGGGAAATTAAGGTGTACTTTGGCAAATGTTAAATGAGCCTTCATGTTCCTCTTGATTAGCAGTGATTTTTGCCTCGCAAGTCTCCTATGGAAACCATTTTTTGCCCAGTGGTGCCTCAAAATGGAATCATAAACATTGAACATATCTGAGACGAAAAAGGCCTGAAATTCCTCAGATGTTTATTTGGGTTCTTTTGTGACTTTCCAGTCAGCAGTGCGCTCTTGGAAGAGTGTTGGTTGGCAAGCCACTTAAGACAAGATTCACCACTGCTCCAAGTTTTCTCCATTTGGATATGATGGCTCTCATTGCAGTTTGCTAGTATCCCAGAGCCTTAGAAACAGCCTAGTAACATGTTTTAGACTGACTAATTTAAATAACTTTTTAATCTGTTCTGGATTTTCTTTTCTATTGTGGCACAGAGTGCTGCTTGTTGAGACCTTTTAGCCAACTTCACATTGCTCTTAAGGGTTTATATAAGTGATATTTTGGGCAGGCAGTAATCAAGCCTAGATGTGTCTAGTTTAATTTAACACGATTATCGGATCTGGATCAGTTGATTTTGATTAAATGTTTGCCTTCAATTAATGAAATGATCATTTAACAACACTGTTTTGGGGTTCAAATTGTCTTTGTCTTATATAACATTTTGTCAGAGGATACAGGTACAATACATGTGACAAATATGCAGAAATTGAAGGTATCAGGAATGTGGCAAATACCATTCCATAGTACTGTGGAGAAGGTTTGGCCTGGAAGTTATTTGTAAAAATGAGTATACATTGGCTCCATAGAGTTCATCATAGATCAAGCAAAGTAGACAAATACGCCGGAGATGGAGTGGGTAGAATACAGGAGGAGCTGAAAGCAATACGATGACAAGACAGTGTGGGAGGAGCCAAAAGTATAGTACCTTGCACTGTGTGTCAGAGCAGTACAACTGTCAGAATCCATAGCTACAGCTGTGCATGCTGTGGTTTCTGTGACCTCATCAGCAGTACTTCTAATAGAGGGGTCAGATCTTCATTTGACAGAGAAAGACAGAGAGATGGACACACAGAAGGAATTCATCAGAGACTCACTGGCAGATATTAAAAAATGTCCCTCCATTTTTGTTTCTTGTAAATGTGCTTGATCACTAAGCAGGATCACTCTAAATTGTCAGCTCAGTATGGAAGTGCTACATGGCTAAACTCCACTAAATTATGAAAGACAACATTATTCAATTGCATTTGCAGTTTGATTGAAGACATAATTTTATTTATAATCAATCCTGTGAAAATATTGCATTGACAGATCTGGGCATGCGAAAATGATAATGATTTGATGGCAAGGGCATTTCAACTGATAGATAATCAATTGGAATAAAAGATGAACCATAAAGCTACCATGTTGCCGTTGGTAATTCATGCTGGGATAAAGTAACTCATGAATATCATCAGTTGAAAATTGAACAAGACTTCAATCATAGCAGATCTGGTACTTACGTAAATGTAACCCACCCCTTGGAAGACACAGGGAGAAATTACTACAACCCCAATTCCAAAATAGTTGGGACGAAGTGTAAATTGTGAATAAAATCAAAATGCAATGACTTTCAGATCACATGAGCCAATATGTTATTTACAATAGAACATAGATAACATTTCAAATATTGAAACTGAGACATTTAACATTTTTATCCAAAATGAGCTTATTTCAAATTTTCTGACTGCAACAGGTATCAAAAAAGTTGGGACACAGGAAAAAAAGGGCTGAAAAAGCAATTAATATATAAGAGAATCAGCTGAAAGAACCTTTAGCAAGTAATTAAGTTAACTGGCGTCAGGTGTGTAACATGATTGGCCATAAAAGGGATGTCTAAGAGAGGCTGAGTCTCTCAGAAGTAAAGATGACCAGAGGCTCTCCAACCTGTGAAGGCTTGCGTAAAAAAAATTGTGGAATACTTTAAAAACAATGTTCCTCAGCATCAAATTGCAAAGGCTTTGAAGGTCTCATCATCGACAGTGCATAACATCATCAAAAGATTCAGAGAGACTGGAAAAATCTGTGCGTAAGGGACAAGGCCGAAGACCTTTCCTGGATGCCCGTGATCTTCGGGCCCTCAGACGCCACTGCATCACTCACCGGCATGATTTTGTCATTTAGTAGTAGAGGGTTAGATTGTGGTGTTCCACAGGGGAGTTGCCTGGGGCCCCTCTTATTCTCTATCTTTACGAATGATATGCCATTTTCTATTCGACAGGCGAGTCTGACTCTGTATGCTGATGATTCAACTCTTTATTATGCTGCTACTACAGTCTCAGAGATTAATCAGGTTTTATCCAGTGATCTAAACATTTTATATGACTGGATAAAAACAAATAAGTTGGTGCTTAATATTTCCAAAACTGTCTGTATGGTATTTGGTTCCTATCAAAGAATTGCACTTGATCCTACACTGGTTTTACAGATTGCAGGTCAACCAATACAGCAAGTTGAAAAAGTTAAGCTTCTAGGCCTCTGGCTTGATTCATCATTGTCATGGTCGGAGCACATCGAGAGAATTGTTTTTAAAATGGGCAGAGCTATTGCCACTGTAAGAAAGTGTGCAACATTCCTTCCATTTGAACTGAGGAACCAACTTGTTTGTGCTTTAGTTCTATGCCACTTGGATTACTGTTCTGTTGTGTGGGGTTCTGCTTCTAGGCGGCTGCTTCAGAGGTTACAAGTTGTACAAAATAAGGCAGCAAGGCTCGTTCTTGGCTGCTCTTATAGAACTAGTGCTATTGTTATGCATGAAAATCTTAAGTGGTTGAATGTTGAAAAGAGACTTTCTTACAACTTACTTATATTTTTTTTTTTTTCAGAAAGTTATTCTAATTAACATTCCCAAATTTATTTCTGATAAAATAATCTACAGCTCTAATGTGCATATGCATTTCACCAGAGGGGCAAATAGTGGGCTGATTAGTCTACCACGTGCAAAATCTAATAGTATGCAAAGAACTGTTTTATACAGAGCTATTAGGGCATGGAATTGTCTTCCAAGTGGCATACGCAACATAAAAAGTATTGCAAGCTTCAAAAAACAATTACGATCATACAAGTGAGTCAATGAACATGTAATTGTAGTGTTATGCAATATTTTTATTTTTTATTTATTTATTTATTTATTTATTTTATTTTTTTCTACCTTGGTGTGTTTTGTTATAATTTGTTTGTGTGGTAATGTTGTTATGTTTCCATGAATTATGTGTCTTGATATGTTTTAATTTTGTTATGTTGTAATCGTTCAATGTTGTTGGACCCCAGGAAGACTAGCTGACGTCTTGCGTCAGCTAATGGGGATCCTTGCCAATAAACAATAAATAATAAACAATTTACATTACTAAATGGGCCCAGGAATACTTCAAGAAACCACTGTCTGTAAACACAGTCCGCCGTGCCATCCACAGATGCCACCTAAAAACTCTATCATGCAAAAAGGAAGCCATTGTTGAGCATGATCCAGAAACACCGCCATGTTCTGTGGGCCAAGGCTCATTTAAAATGGACTGTAGCAAAGTGGTGAAGCGTCCTGTGGTCAGACGAGTCCAAATTCGACATTCTTGTTGGAAATCATGGGCATCGTGTCCTCCGGGCTAAAGAGGAAAAAGACCACCCCTCCTGTTGTCAGCATTCAGTTCAAAAGTCAGCATCTCTGATGGTATGGGGATGCATTAGTGCATATGGTGTGGGACACTTGCATGTTTTAAAAAGCACCATGAATGCTGAAAGGTATATAAAGGTTTTAGAGCAACATATGCTCCCTTCCAGATGACATCTGTTCCAGGGAAGGCCTTGTGTATTTCAGCAGGACAATGCAAAACCACATACTGCAGCTATTACAACAGCATGGCTTCGTAGTAGAAGAGTCCGTGCGCTGAACTGGCCTGCCTGCAGTCCTAATCTTTCACCGATTGAGAACATTTGGCGCATAATTAAACGAAAAGTCCGTAAAAGGAGACCCAAAACTCTCCAGCAGCTGGAAGCCTGTTTTAAACAAGAGTGGGATCAAATTCCAATGGCTAAACTCAAGAAACTTGTCTCCTCAATGCCCAGATGCCTCCACTCCGTGTTAAAAAGAAGAGGGGATGATACACCATGGTAAACAGGCCGCTGTCCCAACTTTTTTGAGACCTGTAGCAGCCATCAAATTTGAATTGAGCTCATTTTGTGGATAAAATTGTAAAATTTCTCAATTTCAACATTTGCTATGTTATCTCTGTTCTATTGTGAACAAAATACTTGCTGGTGTGATTTGAAAGTCATTGCGTTTTGATTTTATTCACAATTTACGCTTTGTCTTAACTATTTCGGAATTGGGGTTGTAAGTAAAATCTACTTCAGTGAAAAATAATGTGCAAAAGTGTGGCCGTCATTTTGCTGTGACATACTGTACTATGCACAAGTCTTAGGCACCCTTGATTATTTCAATTTAAATTTGACTTCAGACGTTTATTTTCTGTTTTTCATATTTGTGTTGCTGTAGATAAAAAGCTTATTTGAGATACCAAATGCTGATTAAAAACTAAGTTTAAAAATAAATTTTTGTACTTGATTAAACAAATTTGATGCAGCTGATATAGCCAAGGCAGAACCTCGATTTGAACATCCAGAAGGCTGTCAGGGATTACCAGGTGAAACAGAAGCAAAAAGCAAGTCTGTCTGCAGAAGAACACCCGCATATTCTCTTGTATGCATGGAAAAACCAAAGACATCATTACCTTTTAATATCATAAAAATACTGAGAAGTGCACCAAATTTTCAGGCAATAGATAGTCACACCACATGTTGATTTAGTTTTCCAGAGTTTACAGCTCTCTGTCGTAAATTTTTTCATAAATTAGAAACTTTTAATTTCATTATTAATGGAAGCATCTTTGCCTTAAAAAAATGGTTCAAAAAGTGACCACTTTTGCACAGTGCTGTCCATGCTCCCTCATAGGGAGTTAGTCCTTGTTTCATCTATGAGACACACCACTGACCTGAAGGTGGAAGAACTCTGCCATTCAGTTCTATTCCTGCCAGCACATGCTATGATCCCTAGAAAGCATCACTGACCTGACTTTGAGCCTGTCAGTCCTTATGGGATTGCCACTGTCATAGGGAATCGTCAGCTCCTCTTCTTTATCCTCTTCCAGCATGCGCTGAGCTTCCTGTTGCGAAGAGACAGAGATGTCACAACAGGAAGTCTGGTCTAGCCCCATCGCAGCAAGCGAAGTGTAAGTGACAGTCTCTGAGGTCCACTTAATTAAGAATGTCATAGTTAAAACTATACAGGATATCAAACTTTAAAGGGAACCTTCGTTCTTCTGACAAATGTCACCTAAAATTTTCCAGTTGTACGTATTCCCCAGGATTTACACCAGATGCATGTGCAGTCCGCCTCTGCTCTGCTGCGTGTTTTATGCGTCAATTTACACTGGCTGCGTTTGTACTACATACCAGGTTCAGACGGTAAGAGAAGCGAGACCAATGAGCGAGCCCGACGAGATCACGTGTTAATTACAAAATCACGCGCGATTGCACAAGATAACTGATACATGTTGTATAAGTGCAACTACAAACAGGCAACAGCCTTTGTTCTTCACCTAAAGGGTTGAAGAACGGTTGACTTGCTTCAATTTGTTTATTTTTTGAGATTTTGTGTTTCTATCATGGATAAGTAGCCAGTTTATTAATAAATGTGCTTAATTTCCTGTTTCCGTTGGGTTTGTCATTTGTTTGGAAAGTGTTTTGTCAATAAAGTTTAGCCAACATATTTTCTTTTACTTCGGTTGCTGTCCTAGCCCACAATACGAACTGGTGCCAACGCGGATTTTGAAAATTAACCGTATGTTTTAATGTTGTGTCTGTGTACTGATCAATCTGCTGTGGTGAATTATTGCATTTGTGCTGTGGCATCCGGCAAACATGGAAGTCTTGTGTATCTGCTGCGCACGAGTGCATATTGCCAGACCTGGGTAGGAAGAGAAATGCAGCGCAGCGGATCTGGTGTAAATACACTCATTGACTAAAGTGAATCCTATCAGCTGCGCTGCCGTGGCGGAGCGCAGACAGACCAAACACGCATCTGGTGTAAATTGGGGGTCAGAAGAGCTGTAATAAAGAAAATGGCCTCGGTACCCAAGGCAAAGCGAAGTTACCATGATACGTCACTATCCCACAGTCATTGTGTGCCATTTAAGATTGCAGCCGCCACAATCTTGAACTGGCTGTAAGGCCCATCTTTGGAAGACGATAAAAAAGCTATTTCACGAGATAGCGCATTTGCTTTATGACAGATCTTCTCATAACTACAACTAGAAGAATATAGCCGCAAGCGGCAATTCCGGGGTTCAAGCCACGAAAGACCATTAGCAGTTGAAAGCTCAAACAGCTTAATTAACAAGTGTTGCCACTAAACGTGGCCATGTCCCCCGCCAGGTGACGGAAATCGACTGGGGTCGGCGTATCACAAAATTACACATTGAAGCCAAAGATGAATTAAATTGGTCAAAGCGTTCTCGAGATTTCGCGTTCACAACAAATGTGACGTGACGTACGGATGGCCGGACGGATGGACTGATGGAGCTAAATACGATGTCCCCTGGCCTTAATACTCCTTGACTCCAAGGATGAATGGAATCGGTCAAACCGTTCTTGAGATATCGCGTTCACAACAAACGGGATGGGACGGATGGACAGCCGGATGGATGGAGCTGAATTCTATATCCTCCGCTCCTAATACACCTTGACACCAAAGATGAATGGAACCGGTCAAACTGTTCTTGAGATATCATGTTGACAAGGTATTTGTAAGTGGTCAAATGGTCGTAATAACCTTGAGAATAATGGCAAGGTCACGTAAATCGAGTGAGTTGTGAGCACCCCCCTAATACACCTTGACACCAAAGATGAATGGAATCGGTCAAACCTTTCTTGAGAAATCGTGTTCACAACAAACGGGACATGACGGACAGAGAGACGGGCGGACCCCACCCCTAATACACCTTGAAACCAAAGACGAATGGAATCGGTCGAACAGTTCTTGAGATATCACATTCACAACAAACGGTACGGGACAGACGGACGGACGGCTGGGCGGATGGATGGAGCTGAATCCTTAGTCCCCCGCCCTTAATACACCTTGAAACCAAAGACGAATTGAATCGGTCAAACCGTTCTTGAGATATCACGTTCACAGCAAACAGGACATGACGGACAGATGGACGCACGGACGGAGCTGAATACTATGTCCCCCTCCCCTAATACACCTTGACACCAAAGATGAATGGAATCGGTCGAACAGTTCTTGAGATATCACGTTCACAACAAACGGTACGGGACAGACGGACGGACGGCTGGGCGGACAGATGGAGCTGAATCCTATGTCCCCCGCCCCTAATACACCTTGACACCAAAGATGAATGGAATCGGTCGAACCGTTCTTGAGATATCACGTTTACAACAAACGGGACAGGACGGACGGACAGACGGCCATGCGGATGGATGGAGCTGAATACTATGTCCCCCGCCACTAATACACCTTGACACCAAAGATGAATGGAATTGCTCAAACCGTTCTTGAGATATCATGTTGACAAGGAATTTGTAAATGGTCAAATGATCGTAATGACCTTGAGAATAATGCCAAGGTCACGGAAATCTACTGGGGTTGGCGTATCACACAAATATACCTTAACACCAAAGATGAATGGAATCGGTCAAACCGTTCTTGAGATATCGCATTCAGAACAAACGGGACATGACGGACGGCCGGACGGAGCTGAATACAATGTCCCCTGCTCCGCTCGCTATCGTGGCGGCAGGGGACAAAAACCACTTTAAGAGTGTGTTGCAGGTTTTTATGTGGACCTATTTTGCCAGTGTAATGATTGGACTAACAACTAACGATGCATAGTCTGATTTGTGTTATGTTAGGCTATTTTGTGCATTTATGGCACCGCCTACTGGTCAATTTGATTGAAACTTTCAGGCTATGTTTCAGGTTCTTATGTGGACATATCCTGTGAGTTTTGTAATGATTGGAAAAACTGTTTATGATTTATAGTCTGATTTGTGTGATACCACGTTGCTTTGTTTTGCATTTATAGCGCCCCCAATAGGACAATTTGAATGAAATTTTCAGAGTATGTTTCAAGTACTTTTTTAAATATATCCTGTGAGTTTTATGGCTATAGGACAAACAACTGCTCATTTATAGTCTGATTTGTGCTATACCACGCTGCTTTGTTTTGCATTTATAGCACCCCCTATCAGTCATAACATAACATAACATAACATAACATAACATGAATGGCGAGAACAGGCCGTTCAGCCCAACTAGGCTCGCCAGTTTCTTTGTACCATCGTGAATATATCACTTCAGATACTCAATGACTCAATGGTATCTAGCTTTAAGTCAAGTCTGCTCTTGAAAACTCCCAAGGTCTCTGCCTCAACAATATGGTCAGGCAAGCTGTTCCACACCGAAATTACTCTTTGGGTGAAGAAATATTTCCGAATATCAGTGCTAAATTTACCTTGAGTCAGCTTCCATTTGTGACCCCGAGTTCTGCTAACAACACTTGGTTGAAGGAATCCTACATAATTCACTTTGTTAATCCCTTTAACATATTTAAAGACCTCAATCAAATCACCCCTTAGTCTCCTTTTCCTAAGACTAAAGAGATTAAGGATCTTCAGCCTTTTCTCATAGCTTTCATCTTTAATACCCGGAATTAGCTTCGTGGCTCTTCTCTGAACTTTCTCTAAAGCCTCTATGTCTTTCTTAAAGTATGGTCCCCAGAACTGTACACAATACTCTAGATGTGGTCTGACGAATGTGTTGTACAAAAGAAGCATCACCTCCTTGGATTTGAACTCAATACTTTTGGCAATGTATCCCAGCATCCGATTGGCTTTTTTAACAGCTACGGCACAATGGCTAGAGCCTGTGAGGGTTTGGTCAACAATCACTCCCAGATCTTTCTCTTGTGGAGCACATTCCAGTTTAAAACCTCCAATGAAGTAATCCCGTCTAATGTTTTTATTACCTACATGTACTACTTTACATTTCGCTACATTAAATTTCATTTGCCACATTTCTGCCCAATTCTGAATTCTATCCAAATCATCCTGAATCACTTTAGTGGACTCTAAACTATTTGCCAAGCCCCCAATTTAGTATCATCTGCAAATTTCACTAATCTGCTCTCAATATTCCTATCAAGGTCATTAATGTAGATGAGGAACAGCAGGGGTCCCAACACCCATCCCTGGGGGACGCCACTCCCCCACCCTACCTAGCTCAGATGATATACCACTGACCACCACTCTTTGTGTTCTGTCCTGCAACCAGTTATGAATCCACTTCAGAATACCACCTGTAACTCCAATGGAGCTCATTTTAAAAATTAGTCTCTTATGCGGTACTGTGTCAAATGCTTTCTGAAAATCCAAATATATGATGTCATAAGCCCTGCTCTGGTCATAAGTCTTGGTGGCCTCTTCAAAAAATTCCAGAAGGTTTGTCAGGCATGACCTTCCTTTGAAAACCATGTTGGCTATCCCTCAAGATATTGTTACGTTCAAGAAATAAGTCCAGCTCATCTTTTATGATAGATTCCAATATTTTGCAATTAATGCAAGTTAAACTGACTGGCCTGTAATTACCTGGCTCAGTACGGTCCCCTTTTTTTATATATTGGTATTATATTGCCCTGTTTCCAATCATTTGGTATTTCTCCAGTTTCTAAAGACCGTCTAAAGATGGCAGATAGCGGCTTAAAGATGATCTCACTAACTTCCCTGAGCACTCTAGGATATAAGCCATCAGGACCCGCCGCCTTATCTGCCTTTAGTTGATGCAACTTGTCTAATCTGACGTTATCCCCAACCTCAATTTCCGCTAAATAATCTTGAGCATTGGACAAGCCCTCTGGCCGAATAAAGACCCGCTCTAAGGTAAAATTCTCAACAAAGTAACCGTTTAAGGTGTCCGCAATATCCTTATTATCATATAGCAGCGATCCATTTTTATTCTTTATGCACTTAACCTGCTCTTTGACTTTCCTTTTTCTGCTACAGTACTGAAAGAAGCGCTTAGGGTTAGTTTTTGCCCCTCTGCAATTTGTCTTTCATACAGTCTTCTAGCATTCCTCAGCCCTTTTTGACCACAGCCCGCATTTTACAGAATTCGGCCTTAGTAATCTCATTGTTATCCTCAAACTCCTACGAATAGCTGCTGTCATCCACTGAGGATTCTGCTTTTTCAGCTTACTTTTGGACACCTTTGGAATGAATTTACATTGTGAATCAAGTAAAACCCCCTTAAATCTTTCCCACATCTCATTTACAGACTCACAGTCCAGGAGTGTCTCCCATTTTCTTTTCACTTAGATATGACCGCATCCTGTCAAAGTTTGCTCGCCTAAAATTAAAAATTTTTGTTTTTGGAGACACCTTTTTAACTTCCCATGAAACCTCAAAATTAATAGTAGAGTGATCACTTGTCCCAAGTGGCTCCAGTACCTCAACATTGCTAATTCTATCTGGGTCATTACAGAGCAGCAAATCTAAAATTGCCTTCTCTCTTGTAGGTTTATTGACATACTGCACCAAAAAATTATCATTTATGACATCTAGAAATTCTTCCTCCCCCTACCCTGTCCTTTCACCATTTCCCAATCAATACCAGGATAATTTAAGTCTCCCATAATAATAGTCCCTCCTCCTCTACAAGCTTGCGTAATCCTCTTAAGGAGCATTTCATTGACTGTACTGTCCAAAGCTGGTGGTCGATAGCATACACCTATGTTTAAACCAGTCTCGTGTTTGCCAGTGAGCCTGACCCAGATATCTTCACAAAGGCACGGAATATTCAATTTCAGGAATTTCCTGCACATTTATGTTTTCGTTCACATAGAGTGCTACACCCCCTCCTCGCCTATTACATCTATCCTTCCTAAAGAGCTTATAACCTTCTACATTATATTCATCTCCATCCTCTTCACTAAGCCATGTCTCTGTAATCCCAACTATGTCATAGCCTTCACTAATCATAACGGCCTCAAGTTCTTGAAATTTATTTTTTAATGCTTCTTGCATTTAGATAAAAACATTTCAGGTTATCATGAACGCTCTCCCCTTCGATTTCCCATGCGCCTGCTGCTCAAAAGCCCCTCACCATACTTTTTTTGCTTTAAAAATATATCATCAATAGTGCATGTAATGCTGTCAGCTTCCATCAGGGCAGTCTGCATTTCCCTCTGTGTAACACTCTCTAACCTCCCTGCCCCCCAAGTCCCTAGTTTAAATAACTCTCTGCTACCCTCAACATACGCTGACCCAGTGCAAAGGTACCCCTCCGGTTCAGGTGTAGCCCATCCGGCTTGAACAGGTCACCCCTGTCCCAGAAGTAGTTCCAGTGCCCCATAAACCTATACCCCTCTTTCCTACACCAGGTTCGTAACCACGTGTTAAACCTCCAGATAAAACTCTGCTTCCCTCTGCTTGCACGTGGTACCGGTAGAATCCCGGAGAACACTACCGTGGAGGATCTGCTCCTAAGCTTTTCAGCTAATTCAACAAATTTGCTTTGCAGAACCTCAAACCTACCCTTACCTATGTCATTAGTCCCAACATGGACCATGACAACTGGATCCCTCCCCGCTCTGGCCAGGAGCTTGTCCGCACGCTCCAGGAGGTCTCCTACCTGGGCACCAGGTAGAATGCGTCAATTTGAATTAAATTTTCTGGGTATGTTTCAGGTACTTATATGAATATATCCTGTGAGTTTTATGGCTATAGGACAAACAATTGCTGATTTATAGTCTGATTTGTGTTATACCACACTGCTTTGTTTTGCATTTATAGCACCCCCTATCAATCAATTTGAACGAAATTTTCAGAGTATGTTGCAAGTACTTATATGAATATATTCTGTGAGTTTTATGGCTATAGGACAAACAATTGCTGATTTATAGTCTGATTTGTGTTATAGCGCCCCCTATGGGCCGATTTGCATGAAACTGTCAAGATATGTTCCTGGTACTCATATGGACATATTCTGCAAGTTCTGTGATGATTGGCCCAATGGTTGTTGAATTTTGTCCATTTTTGTGCTAAGCCATGCCCCTGCTGAAGTTCATTGGTCAATATCTTGGAAACGAAATGAGATTTCAACAAGCGTTATGCAAACTTTGATAAGCTTGGTCCACTGATGATCCACAGCAAATTTCAAAGGAATCGGACCTACGGCCTAGGAGGAGATGTCAAAAATGTGTTTTTCAAAGAATTCAAAATTTCGTAAAATCACATATGGCGGATCTTAGAGGTCATTATGGGAAAGTTGTAGAGAATGGACCAAAGAATATCTATACCAAGTTTCGTGTGAATCGGACTTACAGCCTAGGAGTTATGACCTTTAAAGTGAAAACCTGTTTTTCTTGAATTATAGCGCCACCATCAGGCCTTTTGAGTTAAAAATGCCTTGGTCAGCATTTACACACAACTTCCAACCCATGTGCAAAATTTCAGGTCTCTACCATTTACCATCTCACGGGAATTTGCGAAAACATTTCTGAAGAAGAAGAAAAATAATAATAAAATAATAATAATAATAATAATAATAATAATAATAAAAATAAACCAGCACAAAAACAATAGGGTTTCAGCCCTACGGGCTTGAACCCCTAATTATGGGTAACACTTAAAAATAATGGAGGTTTCCTTTAACCCTTTCAGTACTAACGGGACACATATGTCCCATAATGTTTCCAAATATCCTGTTGGGACATATGAGTCCCATAAACCCTTGCATTTGAGTCACAAAATTGACAAATACCTGTATATCCAATGAATAACCCTGATTGGCATAACTCTCATTGAAAGGGTTAAGAGAACGCCTCAGCTGCTCCAATCGCGTCCAGAGGCTAAAGCTGCTTGCACACCGGACGCAAAACAAATTTTTCGCACAACAGATTACATTCAAAGTCAATGCAAAGACGCAAATACACGCGTTTCGCATGTATTCCCATCTTTGCATTGACTTTGAATGTATTCTGTTTGTCTTGGCATCGTTCGCGTCGGTGAAAGCGGCGTAAGTCTGACGTGACCTTCTCCTTCTTCTTCTTCTTATCGTCCTCCTTCTTCTTCTTGCTCTCAGGCATCGGATCGTCCAGCCAGCTGAGCTCGCGCTTAGTGAAGACAAAGTCCAGCAGCTTGCGGATGAAGACCAGAGCCAACACCTAAGAGAAACAGGAGCTTTGTACTGCATATCGAGGACTGACTGCAACAAACAGTTATGTCCAGATGTTTTACATTGGACATAACTGTTTATTGCAGTCAGCCCTCGATATGCTTTGCGATTATCATGTTTTTATCATGCTAAATTGAGTTTAAACTAAATTGAGAGAATATGGATTAATGAAGAGAGAGAGGGGGCAAGAGGGAGTGCAAGAGCAATCAAGAGTACCCAGGGAACAATATCTGGTGGAAACCACGTGGTTTCTAAGTGAAAAATTAAGTGGCAACTTGTGGATTCCATGTTGATCTGTAGAATTGAAATCACATGGATCCCATGGGGATGTTTCATGTTATATACTACATTATTACAACCTATATTCCACTACAGAAACTTTTATTCTGTTTTTCAACCCACTAAAACTTTAGTCCCTCCTTCTCTCAGTTATTCCATTCCTTCAAATCGATTTTACGTCAATATCGCTAGGACTATATTCAACTTAAATGCCTTATTTTGCATTCTAAATGCATTTAATTTTTGGTAATACAAATAAGAAAGAAGTCACATAAATGTGTATTGCATATAAGGCACAATACCCTGTCCCGAGATTTTTTATAACCCAAAAACCAGGCCATATGTATTACATCAGATGTATGCAGTACATGTACTCAGCAGATGATATCTTTAGGAAATGGAAATACTATTAACGATATGCAGCCCAAATGAGTAGACCACACTATGATTTAATATTCGAAAATAAAAAAATCTGATCGATGGTCACACATGATGTCTTAATATCTCGGTGACATTTTGACTCTAAATGACAGAACAGAAGCAGGAATCACTCAACACTAACCTAACAGTGGCAGCTACTCTAAAGATTATCAGGCGTGACAAGGTTGACGCAAAAGCCATTAATACCATCTTTATAATGTTAATATTTCCACATAGAAGAGCCACATATTTTCTATGTGGATTTCACATGGATGTAAGGTGGAAGGTTCATTCAACCTGGAAACCACATGGTTTGTTTGGTGGGTAAATGAGCAGAGAGGAAGAAATAAAAGAACGAGAGTCAAAATTAAATAAGGGAGAATGACCAATGTATCGTAAGAACTGAGCTAGCAAGGGAGAGTTTAAGAATGACTAATTCACTCCTTCATTTCTACCAATTTTAGCACATTACATTTTTCTCTCATCCTCCATCCAATGGCTAGAGTAAGATTGTGTCCATAATGATTTCCTTATTTTTTGAAGGAATGTTCCTAGCACAGGAGAGTGTAGGAGCCCTCGATGTACCATCATGGGAAAAACGACAGCAGCCGCAGAGGCCTTGATGACCCACAACAGCACCAGGCAGGAAAGCTGCACCAGGGTGAAGACATGCACTTTCCACAGGGGAACGTAGCGCAGGTAGATCAGGTCCGGCTGGTGCTTAGCTGGCATGCCGAACAGCTTGATTCGGTCAAAGAACTGAGAGACAACCAAAGAAAAGACTGGATGACTGAGCCATGTCCAACAAATAAACAAGGAGTATCCCGTGAAGTACACAACAGCCTGAGCCTCTTAACAAGGTCATAATTAAATCCCCAGAATATCCTCTCTGAGACAGAGTTAGCAGTTCAGCCTCCTTCCAATAATGGAACCATACAGTAAACAACTTGGAACTAATGGCTAATGAGTAGCTGAACCCCACCACCCCAATAGCACTCTTACCTGGATGCCTTTCAGAGAAGAGACTCCCATGTAAAGAAAAACACCGTATAAAACCGGCATGGGAATAAACTGAGGAGAGGCAAGAATATAAAAGAGAAAAGTTAAGCATGTGCCAACAACAACAACATTACCGTACATTAAGTTCAGGTTTGTTGTCTTCTGTGGTCTTCTGTTGAAACTATTAGACTAAAACTCAAGGTAGTAGCTTTTATATAAAAAAATGAACAATTTCAAAATATGATTCAAGTGTGTGCGTCTGCAATACAGTGCATTCTGCAAGGGTCCTCAAATTTGGCAGTATAAAATCTAAGAAGGGAAAGTGAAAGTCCACACTCAAAAAAGTGATCCAATAAAAAGCGATTTTATTGCAAGACAAACATGTTTCGGCTCCTGCCGTTCTCAACGCGTCCAACGTCTATGGAGACGTTGAGAATGGCAGGAGCCGAAACATGTTTGTCTTGCAATAAAGTCGTTTTTTTTTTTGGCTCACTTTTTTTGAGTGCGGACTTTCACTTTTCCTCTTTCTTGATTTTTCCTTGAAAGTCAACGCACCATCAGAACTATTTTTGCTGTACTACTTTTGGTAAGCGAGAGGTAGATAGCTTTTTGCTTATTAGTATAAAATCTAAGCCCTTGCCTGATACTGTTTCCTACCTGGTAATTAAAGAAACCGCTATCGCCATCATTTAGCCAGATTGATATCACACTTGATGCTTAGGTAAAGGAGGGGTAGGAAACCAATAGTCCTTGGCCCTGATGAAGTGTGATCTGAGGAACAGATGCATACTCATCACAGGCAGAAAGAGTTCCCTCTCACCTTGAGGACAGAGGTCATGAAAACTGACATGCCCATGAGGACAAAGATCATTAGGCCAGTCACCCGCTGCTCCCGAATGCCCAGGAATTTGGGCTGCTCCCCAGGGGCAGAGCAGGCAGATTCTAGCTTCAGGCTGTTAACGTGGGAGATGGAGAGGACCGTCGCCGCCACAAACCAGGGGAGGCCCATGATGGAGCACACGCCAAGCATCAGCGACACCACCAGTAGGTCCAGGTGGTACCCACAGCCTTTCTGTGGGCCGAGAGCAGCTGGGTGACCATTAGGATGACACAGAGAGCTGGAGCACCAAGCTACAGCACACCACAGAGGAAAAAGCACAACACCTCCAAGCAGCAAGCAACACCAAGCCGGATTTGCACAGATTCTGGCCCTAAGTCAGCTGGAACCGGTGCAAACCAGCCAGGTGTCAACTGCAATCTAGGACAACACAGCTCCTTGAATGCAGTGAAGAAATGATGGCAGAGCGTCTTACTGAAAATGTGGATGACACACTTGAACAACAAAAATAGGAATTGGCTGTGCTGGAAGAGTGGGGTGTATATAGTGTGGAATTCGGGGTCTCAATTGTTTGCCACAAGCCCTCCACACTCACAGAAATATTTCAGCCCCACTGCCAGCCTCACATATACAAGCATAAATGTGATTTTAAAAATGTGGCTTTTTTCCTTTCCCTACCACTTAAGTAGAAAATATCTGAGGGGGTTAAATCTCGCTAAATTAAATTCCATTTTGATTAACTTCTATCCTTTAACTATCTGAATAATTACATCTTTGTGTGTCGGGACAATATCTTCCTATGATTTTTAATCATCTCTCATCTGAGCCCGTTTCCAGATCGGTTGTTGAGAGATCCAGTGTAGCTGAAAATGTCCACTCACATAGCCTTGCTATTCTATAGACCGCACCACCACATAACACATGCATACATGGTTTAGCCTTTCTCACTATTATGTTAATTATTTGCTCTCTATGCCCCATTAATCTTAATTTCTGCTTTAGGTAATTATTTTACTTCTTTCTTTCTGTACTCATCATTTGCAGCTTTCCCTGTCCACAGCAATACTTTGCAGCTTCTGTGCTAGTATCCGGTACTCCTGCTTCCACAAACTGGGGGTGTGCCGACTGCACTGGGTAGCTAATACACTGATTATGGATGAGTAACTCATACAAACCTACATCAAAAAAATCCAGACCAATCCTTTATAGCAAGGTAAATACAGTCAATGGGTAAATAGACCCAAGGGGACCTGTTACCGAACCTTGCTTTACAAGATAGCTAGCCAGCGAGCAAACTGATATTATTTTCCGTTTGTGCTGCTAAAGAGCTTTTTACCATAGATTTTGGCGCTAACTTAGGTGACCTGTTACCAAATCTGTTACCAAAGCCAACTGATTTCACCTCCAAAGGTAGCTTTGCTACTAACAGTACATTACCCTAGAGTAACTAGATAGAGTTGCGACATGTGGGCTCCAGAAAATCTGTCTCAAAGTAAATTAGTTATTTTTTCCATTTTCTCTTTTCTCCTGTCCAAACATTTCCCCCCTTATGCTTGTCAATACCATTGCTTGCTGTTTTATTGTTTTCCTCCCAAAATGAATACATTATCCTTCCGAGAAAAGAACAAAAAACCAACGAGATCCATTGTGCAAAATGGTTCGGTTTTGTGCGATGGCAACAAAATGGCTCCTATTCTTGAGTAGTTGCACCTCTATTTCGGGGCTCTACATTATGCTATATTCAGAGTGGACAGCATTTTATTGTTGATTCTCATTGGATTTAAAAAATCGTAACAAGTTTACGCATGTTTAACCTTATGTTAAAACGCTTAACATCCATGCTTTATGCAGAATTCTCAAAAAGTCTGTTCGGTCAGAGCAGCTGTCAATGACAGAGGCCAATCATGACTTTACACCCCCTTTTCATAGTATCAAACAACTAATTAAAACCAAACTTATCAGAAAAAATTGAACATTTTATTATAAATCAGCATGGTAAGAACAATGAAAAATTACAGTAACTGTCTTTGGGAAAAACTTTTGACATGTACTTTGACACGTACTTTGATTTTTTAGTTTAGTTCATGACCCATACGCTGGCATGGTGGGTTGGTTGATGACCTACACTGTAGCCAGCCATGAGGGGGTGATCCGAGAAGCTTTGGATTCGGTTTTGGAGAGCTGTCAGGTTGTCCATCCTTACATACAGTTAGTGATGAAAGCAGGCTTGTGGCAGCTGTCAGTGTTACGGGTATTGCGACACCCGCACACAAACATGATTTCATCCCCCTCACTCTATCCTGAGATAGTCATTGATCAAAGGAAATTAAAATAAGTCAAAAAGAAGTACTTTCACGAATGAGTTCCCCATACTGGAAACCTGGCACCCAAGTTAGACTGAACGGCCATCCAGCTAATCAAAGCTGTTTAGTCAACCCACTAAGCCAGTAAAGGGTAAACAGTTGAAGTAAGCTCTTGGCCGTAACTTGCGCGTTTCGAGCATTCAAAAATGGGGCGTCACAGTCACTCTCCGGCTGTGATAACATGCCAGAGGTAGAAAACATCTATTTACCTCATTAGTGATGTAGCGAACATTTTTTTTTTTAGAAATTTTTGTCTTCTTGCATGATGTGTCAGCTAACATTTGTCATAGAACATAAAGTGAAATTAGCTTCAATCATTCCAAATACAAGCCAGGTTGCAAACAAACTTAATGGAAGCTAATGGTAGCTGGTATTATTTAGCTAGCAAAATAGCATTTTCACAGCTAGCTGGAAAGCAAGCTAAAGTTTGAACGCCCTCCTCTTTGAGGTGCCACACTCTAAGTTTACAGTGTCTCTTGTCCCAGCTTATTAGTGGGATAGCAGCTGGTAGCGGACCAGTTTTGGCTAGCTTGATAGAATGCCTGTCAGGGATAGGTAGTTTGCAAGCAACATTCAGCGAGTTTGGCATTGGCTACATTTAAATGCCGAACATAATTCAGTTTGTGCTACTGTTCCGTGTAAGAAAATATTCTGAGTTAACACTCCAGTATTCGACTTTATAGTTAAGTTTAATTCCTCAGGAACAAACTCATATACCCCCTCGCTTATTCGCAATAATGACCTCTAGCACACTTTCAACACATTTTCTTGTCATCGTTGTTTCTGTATCTTCTTATGTTATTGTTCAGTTCTTTCTCTTTGAATTTGCACTGTACCCATTTCCATGAAAAAAAGACAAAAAATGATAGCAATAATTTTCACCAAACCTGCCAGTTAACAAATCCCACTCACTGACATCCATTCCACACCAACACACACACACATACACACGTTTTGACATATCTGTCTGTCTGTCCTTCTGTGTTCATCCAGTCTTCTTTATCTCTGTGTATTTAATATATTATATACTATGTATTCTACATATACTTTTTATATGAATTTTGGTCCTTCAGTCAAAGTCTCATTTATTTCTGTATTGTTTCATCTTATATAGTTTTCTTAGTATTGTTCTGTAATACCCTCCTATCAAAGAGGTTTCACCATAAAGTTTTGTTCATCACAATTGTAATTAAAAATAAAATTTTCCCCCAAAGAGGGGGAAAGGTGGCAGGCAAGAAAAAAAGATGTCTCTGTACCTTCAGTTTGTGCTCCTTGCGATTGACAATGACAGCGGTGATCTGCTGGTCCATGAAGATGAGGATGGTACACAATAGCGCAGGGATGAAGGCTGCCAAGGCCGTCCACCAGGGGTTATCTCCCAGGGGGTCGATCAGCCAGCCCCGGTGCTTTGAGGTGGGCTGCCGTTCACGAAGTGACATCATAATGCATTGGATATCTCTGGGCCAAATATTACGCAGCAGCATAATATTGGCTGGCCACATGCAATGCCTGACCTCATTAGAGCACAGAAGAGAATCTAGGCTAGGATCCATGTTTCCACAATATCTGGGACATGACCAGACCGGCAATTGGTTTATTGCCAAAGTATGCCCTTAGCTGCCAGCCACATTCTGTGATTCTGGTACTGTGCTTTTCAGTGGCATTATAAGTCACGGAGATAGACCCTGCTCAAGACTTGAAGAGTACTTCGACTTGACCACATATTGCTCAATAGAGCTAAAATAGTCATGGCCATAATTCATGAACCATTCTCAGGACTCAAACATTTCCAACAGTTCCAAAAGTGTGCTGGCAAATAGCAGGGTCTGACCAAACTTACCTCAAAGCGGTCTGGAACATGCAGCTTTGGAGAGGGTACCCCAACCAGGTAGTCCACCAGTACCATGATCATTATTGTCAGAAATACTGCAAAATCACTGATGGTGGAACGCACCTAGACGGCAGACAGACTAGCCTTAGTACAGATTAGTCTCTCATCGACAATTTCAATCACCATGCAATTTGTTCCGTGGTCTGTTCTCACTACTTACCAGGCGGGAAAGTAGTGTTTAGTTTGGAGGTTTTGACTAAACTTCAGAGTTGGACAGAATAATTGATTGGTAATGACTTGTGCATTCCCTGGTGATGGGTCATGTCCCCCACTTAACTGTAGGAATTTAGTCTGTTCAGTCTCTGGCCAATAATGCAGTAGGCATTCTAAAGAGTCAAGCAGAGGGTCATTAACTATGAGTGTACAGCCCGGCAATTCCTTAGACAACAGAGAACACAATTATTACAGCCTTGTGGCCACCAACTAGATAACAGCATGCCCACTTCTTTATTTAATTTATCTTTATTTTTTATCTTATTTCATTTTAGGGTTTTTTTCAGTTTTTTTGTTTTGTACCCCTGAATACTGCCCAAGATTTGTCCATATCACTTGTTTTTTAGGAGCAGTAGAAAAACTTATCAGAGGTATTTGATTACTGAGCTCCATTACCTTCAACCGTATTCATCTTTGATCTCATTAAGAGACTGAATCCATGAATATCTTATAAAATTTCCATTTTGCTCAGCTCTGCTCCTAAGAACATAAAGGTATTTGAATACATGAATGGCCAGTTTCATGGGAGATCATTTATGATTTCTCACACCTTCAGACATCCACAGCTGCACCAATCAGCACCGTCTGCTTTCATCACTCAGAATGGGGATGCCTACTCCTCTTCCCTCTCTTACCACATAAAAATGTGGGCCTTTGCCCTGTACTTTGACTTTTTGGCACTCAGAAAACCAACAAGGGCTTTTTCCAAACTAAGACCAACTTGGGAGTTTTAACATCAATGCAGTAGAATCGGGGATTGATATCTGCCTTTTTCATTGGAGGATCTAGCTGACTTTTGATTCTGGAACTGATTTTGGCCTACATTGGGACAAAAATCAGGAGATACTAGCTTTGGTTTGGTGTTTTCTTTCTTTTTATTCTTCTTTGATTGTTCATGTCAGTTTAATTCTTGTATAAGGTAGCAGACCCTCGTCCGTAGACATAGACGTACATTCTGCTGCAACTTTTATTAATTTTCCGACTTTTGAATCTGACTCTGAATTGTGCTTTTTGATAAAGGTTGATCCAACAGGTTACTCTGCCTATCAACAAATTTGGTAATTTAACTGATAAGTAATTGATGGTAATTAATAAATTAAATTGAATAAATTCATTTTACATTTTGGATAAGTGAGGTGTTTTAACAGTTGATGCACTTGTGTGCAGTATTCAGAGTGCTGGACGATAAGCGAGGGTGTCTATCTACTTAAGTCTATCTGCTAAAACTAAAGGATTCAGACATGGCCCATAATTCAATTAAACCTCACTTCTCCGACATACCTTTGCTAATTATTAATCAGAAGGAAAAAAATAGTGCCGTTTAACATGCGTATTAGATCCCAACGTAATTTTTTATAACCGAGGGCTAATGATCACTTTCTATTAAAGAGGTCCTGAGAACTGAATTGGAATATCAGATCACAAACAAATACTAACGAGCCAATATTTACATGAACTCATGAAGTTGCTTTAATTTTCACTCTTAATGTGTGCTGCAAGCCTGAGGATCATGGCGACGATCTCCGATTTATCACTATACCTTTGTGGGAAAGTAGCGCTCAGTCTTGAACTGCTTGAGAAAGGAAGACAGGAAGAATGTTGTGAAGAAGAGGATGATCGACCAGAAGAGGACATCTGGGATGAAGGGGCCATGATGTCCACAGGCTGGGCCCCTAAACTCCCCTCGGTAGTGCTGGCACATCTGTACCAACATAGCAAAAGGGGTTAGAGCTAAGTGAGTGTATCTTTGTTTGTGTCGTGTGTGTATGTGTGAGTGTGTGTGTGTGTGTGTGTGTGTGTGTGTGTGGTTGTGTGCATGAGGACACTCACAGACACATTGAGATCACTCCAAGAGAAGTATTCTGGCATTAACCCAGTCTGGTTCCAGAACTGCAGGGTGTGTGCAGAGGCATTAGCAGGTGGAGAACACTGACACCTGGGAGCAGTAAAGAAAAACAGTAAATAAAAAAAATCAAACTGGGATCCCTCCATCTTCCCCCACTCCCCTCTCTCACAAAACTTACCTTCATCAATCTTCCACAACCTCTTCTGTGTCACTTCACCAACCACAAACACTGACTCGCCATCACAAAGGTTTGCAAAACAAACCACAAACACTGGTTGTGCTCTGAAGTGCCCACAGTAAACCAGCTCCTAAAATGCATTATCCTGTTCTTTTAACATCACTGACACCAGTATTGATCCATGCAATCGATTTGCTTTTAAGGCTACCATTCCTACTTACATAAAAGTAATGAGTCATCTTATTTAATTATCTATCAGCAAACCCATTCAAGGAGAACAATCATGAACCTGGTGACATCCACTGCCGCACTGATGCCAAACCAACACCATCACAATCCACAATGCACTTTCATTAAAAGTACTGCCCTCAGGCTCCTCCGGCCTTGGCAGGTTCAGCGTTTAACTCACGTGTAGAAGGTGAGATTGTCTAGGGTGTTGTGCATGTTGATGGGGAAGACCTCTCCCAGGTGGAAGAGCTTCTCCAGGGCCTCGTAGATGAAGATGATGCAGATAAGAGCAGCAAAGGCTTCCTCAGTGAAGCGTGTGATGTAGCATACCAGCGAGCTGGCATCAGTGGCGACCAGCAGCACGCAGAGGAAGGCTGTCCACAGGCCAATGCTGGTGCGCAGTGACAGGTAGGACAAGCCGTAGTCCCTGGGTGAAGCAGGATGTCAAATTACCACAATGCAGTGTATAATCGCCACCATACTGCATTTCGGCTCTTTATGCAAAAGTATATGGTCACCAGCTCCATAGCTCATCCAACATCTCATTCCAAAATCAAGGGAAATATGTTGGACCTACGCACTTAATTCGTACAGTACAACAGCCTCTGTTCCTCAAAGAGGGCTTTCCTCTAAATATTAGAGCACTTCTGCGTGGATTTGCCTCCTTTCTGGCAAGGAGGGGTTAGTTTGGTAGTGATATTGGATGATTTGATGGCTCAATGCCAGCTTTCAAGCCTATCAGAACAGTAGTTGTTAGGGTTCAGGTCTAGGCTATGTGCAGAGCAATCAAATTCTTCCACGTCAGTCTTTACAAACCATGTATGCACCTTGCTCTAAGCATCAGGAAAAAACTTCCTGACTAACTTCTCTCCCAGGGGTTACTGGGGATGAAAGATTTCCCAAACATAATAAAACACTGGCTTCCTGTTTAAAGTTGTTGACTGAACCTTAGTGTTGCTCCTTGTATTTAAGAGGCATTGATCCATCAAACAAGGTCCAACTTGAGTCAATTTAAAAAATCAAATAATACCACAGTAAATGTCATTGTTAACTGGAAATAAAGATTTGTGAGAATATACCCATAACCCCATCTGGACCTTTTACAAGCATCACCAAAATAGTTTTATTCCTCTAAAAATATGAGTTTAGAGTGTACATGAAGTTAAGTTTGCAAGTTATGGTCTCAGCAGGGCATTATTACCTTACCCAGTTATGTATTCACTTTTGTCTGTTTGTTACTAGGCGAAATCAAAGATTTGCCAAGTATGTTTCTTTATTTTGGTAGAATGTTTGTTTGTCTGTTTCTGAGTCCCACACTAAATTGCCTTTTAACTTTGCTTTTTCACTTCTTGTCTTATACCATCTTATTTTGCTATGTCCTGGCCAGACATCTGTAACTTTTCATGTTGCTAGGTCAAAGGTCATGGTCAAGGTCATCCAAAATGCCAAAAACACATTTTGGGTCATTACTTTTTTTTTTTTTACTATTTATGATAAACTTCAAACCAATGCCAAAGTTTCCTCTAATTGTGGCGGTCCTAGAGGTTGTAATCTGATCAAGCTATGTTTCAAAATGTGGCCACAATAAGCCAATGAAATCTGTGGGCATGGCCTCTATTGATACAATGAGCTATAACTCCTGAATTCAATGTCACCACCAAACTTCAGATCCCTCATGAGCAGACCATTAGGCTCCAGCCTACCGAATTTGGTGAAAATCCGTCCTTGGGCGGCGCTATAGCAAACAAATGGTCATGACTTTTGAACCAAAAGTCTGATCTGCTTGAAATTTTGCATGCAGTGTTTTGGTCAAGGCTACTATGAATATCTCTAAAAACAAGGTGACGGGTCAAGCAAGATGACTGCCATACTCAAATTTTTATATTCATTATAGCTATCAGCTATCATTATGAACCATTATATGACCGGTTACATTTCGTAAAAAAGTAATGTAAATGAAAATTGCTTTGATCGGCCAGATACTGGCTCTATAGAGGGTCAAATTTGTTTTTAAGTTATAACTCTTTAACTCTTTGGTTTAGATTTAAATTATTTTTCTCTCTGATTCCCTGGCTCCAGTGTAAAAAAAGCCTCTTGAACCAAAATGATTTGCCATGCTGGATTTTCTGCCATTTTCAACTTCAAAATGATTCACAACTCCCGAATCAATGTCCAATAATCACAAAATTTACTTCTATATGAAAAGTAAGCAAGTAAAGTAAAGTAAAGTTTATTTATATAGCACCTTTCACAGACAGGGTCACAAAGTGCTTCACAGTCATTTACATAGAGAAAAGAATAAATACAATAAAATACAATAAAAATAGGGATAGAATAGGGAAAAGAAGCTGAAGATTACAGAATTTTTTTGTAATTGGCAGATAGGTGACACAGTAGGAAACAAAAAAGTATAATTACCTAAATCTTTTCGAACATTTGACAAAATGGTTCTAATTTTGCTGTATGTCTGAATTTGTATCAGTCTCTCCAATCAGCAAAAGAAATCTCAGAAATAGCAGCAATTAGCCACTGTGAGAACAGGTGCAATTTGAGAGGTATAGCAATGACCAGTCAACATGAAACGAGCAGGGCAGAGTATAACATGTTCAATTATGTGCCATGGACCAGAAATTGTTTCAAAAATTCATATGATGTGTACCTTCACTGCTTCAAAATTGATAATTGCCTCCTGTTGCTTGGACCCCATAATTACCACTTGCAGTAAAACTTCTGCTCGTCTCTGGTGCAAACTACAGTCCCAAGATAGAGTCATGACCTCTTAAGAATAGGAACCATTTTGTTCCCATCATACGAAACCAAGCTGTTTCACACAACAGAAATTGTTGGATTTTTTTGTTCTTTTCTCGGAAGGGAAGCATTAACTTTGGGTGAAAAACTACAAACCATGATGATTTTGACAAACATAAGAGGGTGAAATGTTCAGATATGAGAAAAGATTAAAAAAAAAAAACACTCATTCACTTAGAGACAGTACCCGACAACGTGTTGAAAACAAAATGGCTCCATGACTGAATTTTCTGGTACTCTCATGTCGCAACTCTGTCTTTCTAGGAACTAGTGCATACAGAAGGGGTGTAATTGATATCAGTCATCCTCTGAATATAATTTGCCGTGAAGATTCCTGGAGCCCAGAGTAGTTCTCCTTTTGATTTTCTGGACCCTGTACCCTCTCCTGTAGTGCATCCACCTGGCCGAACTATAAACTTTGCCTGTGGAGAGAGTGCTGTTATTTCAGGGATATACCCTGCTGACATCCGAGGACAGCATTTGTCTATTTTGAGAGCAACTGTCCAGATTTTACCGCGTTGTCCCTCTTCAAGCGATTTAATTTGTCTGTTTGACAAGACAATATCTCTCAATTTTCGCGATAAATTTCAAAGAAATTTTGTGGAAATGTGGGTCATGGTCCAAGGAACAATCAATTAAATTTTTGTGGTGATCTGGATCCAGGAATTATTGATAGGATTCTTCGCTTTTGCGCGATTACAAGATTGGAATAAATGCCATACATCTTAAAAACCCATCAGATGCTGTTAAAGTTCCAAATGTGTTGGCAGAGGTATGTATGTGCTCTCTGAGTGCTTTGTAGTTGCACAAGGGGCTGAAGTTGATCAGACATCAACTAAACCATAACTCACCTACAGAATTTGAAGAGAATCTTCTCAAAAACCAGGACTGGGCCTGTGCTGCCGAGGATGGTGAGCGGCTGTCCCGCAAACAGCGAGAAGGCCACCCCCGTAAGTGAGGCTCCAAACAGCGACTCAATGGCACTCTATTATCAAAATAAGAGGGGGGCAGATGGGAAAATAGAGGGGGTTAGGGAAAAGATGAGATTGAAAATACGTGAGAGGAAGAGAAAACAGCGCTGAGAGAGAGAAGCAATGAGATGGAGAGTGAGAAACGTGTACATCCAGATGATGGAACTGACAGCAGACTAATGTCTCCTGCTACGCTGTATTTTACACGGACAGGCCTTATCACTCTCAAACAATCTGTCCTAATGAGCTTCCTTAGTTTCAACTAAAACAATTGCTGTGCCCAGCTGCTTGTTCTGTAACAGACAGAGCCGTAAGAAATCTCCTAACAAACACATGGTGCTGCCCACCATGTAGAGTGTCATGTCAGACTGGGGGCATGATCATGAGAAATGAAACACAGTACCTTTTAAAGTGGTACAGTGATGAATAACTAGTCACAGACAAGGCCAAAAAGCAGAATCAACCTTTTAGTAATTTACTATGAACATTATAGAGCAAGCTGTACTAATACAGGCAAAGCAACAGACACTCAGTTATTGCAAAGAACAGTGATTCAGCCTCATTCACTGTGAATCATGCTGATTTGAATTTTGAATGGTCAATGATTTGTGATTGGCTTGCCACTCATCAAGTTGTTATTTGTGCATTACAATTGCGAGAAAATGCTGAATTTTCAAAGGAAAATTTGTGCACTTGCTTCTGCTTGAAAGTTTAAAATGGTGAATTTGAAATAGGTTAGGTAATTGAAGAAGTACATGTAATAGTGGTAATAGTAATAGTAATAATTATTAAAATAGGGGTTCACTTTAAATGTCTAGCATAATTTAAAGTTTCAAAGATATTAAAAAGTTTAACGGTACCCCAAATTTGCTAAATAAGCTGAACATTTTCGAGTGGAATGAGGTTTCTAGCTGAAAATATGAAAGAGCAAGGATATTGAAAAACAACTGAGACCCTGTGAAAATAAATGGATTTAATAGAAGTAAAAGAACAGACTGCCAATTCCCAGCAAACAAAATGTCACTGCTTAAAAAGCTATGAGTCATATTGTTTCAAAAATGGCATGGCTCGAGAGAGGAGAAAAATCCCAACATTTTAATTTTTGTGTGTTTGTTTGAATGTGGGACATCCATTTATTTATTTTTTCTTCAAAAAACCCAAGTCCAGTAATATGCATATGCTTTTAAGAGTGTATGATGTCAAAATCAACTCTGACAGCACCTATTAGGTACTTGTTAAAGTACCTAGCTTGCTAGCTAGCCAACGGGTTATTTTTCAGCAGTAGTGCTGCTGCTAACAGAGCATAACGCTTTGTCCAGAGCAAAGACCCTTGACTTTCATGTTCATTAGACTTCCAAAATAATTATGGGTTATGAGAGAAACCATTTGCAAAAAAAATGACTTGACACGTAATTTTTAGTGAGGTCCATATCCGATCCTCTAACATAGAGGGGACAGATACTTCCTAATCTGTGTGGAGGAGGCGGCCTTATAACCTGTACTGCAGGCAGCCACTAAATGATAATCAAGATGCTTTGCCCTCACTTTCAAGGATCCATCTTTATATACAGTTAATGATTTTGTCACAGTAGCTCAAAAATGTTTTTGTCAGAAAGTTCAAGCCCTAAAAAGGCTAAACTACATCACAACCTCAATGTGTGTGTCAGGTTACGCAGAAATGGGCTGAACAGTTCCTGAGTTTTGCTCCGGAAACAAAAATTCTACGCTGATGTTGACACCGAAGCCCAAAACCATAAATCTCCCCTCTCTTCGCATAAGAAGAGGAAGAAGAAGAAGAACCAATAATAATAACCAATAATAGTAACCATTCAGGGACAGATACCCTTCAATGAGAATTGAGTCGTGGCCACTGTTACTTATGTACAGAAGATTTGCCTCAAATTATACAAAGGTCTTGGTGAAAACTTGATTCAGATTGGCTCCGATAATTCCTGACATACTGACACTGACTCAATAGTCTCAGTGAAACTGTTCACTGTTCTACATTCATGCACTTGCTACATAGTATTGACCAGTATCTAGTAACCATAGCAACAGACAAATGGAGAGATGGCTCAAGAAAAACCTTAGATTATGATTTAAAAACAAATGAAAATATAAATTAATGGTTTAAATTTTTTTTTGGCAAGTGACCATAGTATAAGTAGGAAAATGCCCTTTGAGGACTGCATTATCAGGAATTAATAAACTTTGTGGAGGCAACTGTCCTTTTCCACGTGTTGGATGGTTCTGGCCCCCATGTCATCCACTAATTCTTGATAATGGACACCTTGGCGGGCATTATCCCTCACATAGGTGACAACAGCCTTAAGCCTGAACAGTTATCATGTCCTCCATTGTTACTAAGTACAGGCATTTAAATTTATCAGTGAAAGCAAAATACTGTATTTCCCAGTGAAATTTCACCAGGATTCCTTAGTATGAATGGCTTGTTTGCTGGAAGGTGACCAAGGCAGGGACTGAAAACCTCTACAACACCCCAACTGATAGTCATTTAAACACTCGACAACTCAATTTGGATTATGAAGCAAACATTGAAGTCTTCATCTACAGAAAGTGGTACTCAACAACAGTGGGTAGGAAATCAAATTCAGGAGTGCAAAGAAATGGCTAAATTATCATCTACACTCATAAACATCAGGCTTTCACCAATGCAACTCGGAACAGCAATGGTTCGGGTACAGTAACTGGCACAGAGTACAAGTCAACCAGAATCTCAAGGTTAAAAATTTCTTTTTTTTTTCTTTTGTGTCTAAAATCTTTTTATTGGAAAACCTACTCAATAATGCGAGGAGGTCCCCATAAGTGTGTTCTTATAGAGAGAGTCACAGCCCTGTCATCATTTTATATGCAACTTTTTTTTTATCATGTTTCCACTCCTAGTTTCATCACTCCAGTGTCCATGGGAAAAATGAATGGGGTTTTTGAAAATTGGCACAAATAAGGTTCATGAGCACCCAAGATCGTGTACATTTTACTTACTGAGATAACTTACACATTCCTTACAACCATGTGAAAATTAAAACAATGCAAATGCATTGTTTTGCTATCGATGAGCTATCATGGACAATAGCTGAACTACAAGCATGTACGACATTTGAATGAGCTAATGATCTGAGACAAGTGGAGGATGTAATTATACATTACTACAGTTTTAGCATGTCAATAGCAACGTTCAAGCTTTAGGATCTCACAGCCTTTCATTTAAGAAAAGGTTTGCAGTTATTCAACAACTCTGCAAAAATAAACAAAACGATAAAATGGTAACATTTTCCACGTTAATTTAATCATGGCCCTTATTTTTGCAGATGTTTTGAATAGACACTAGACCGTCGGAACCAGAGCTAAAATAATGCCAACAAATTTGCATACAAAATAACATCTCACTGCAACTCTCTATTTCTATGGGGATGGGTGGAACACTGAATAAGAAGACTAACATTGCTGAGCGCATATTGAAAACAAGACCTGCAAATAAGCACTTATTTATTCATGTGGCATATTGACAATACAACTTAAAGTACCACAGTGAATTTCCACTCTCACTTTTATTGAAAAGTGCAGAAAACCTTTCGTTTCTGGGTAATGCAAGTATACTTTTATGATGTAAAGCCCATAAATAAAGTTTCACTATTACTTAAGAAGCAAAGCCTGCACAAAAGGACTCTAAATATTTTATTGGTAAGAAGAAATATTTTATTTATAGTGCATCTTTCTCGAATAAAACTTTATTGATATCAAATGTCCCGTGATATCAATAAAAGACTCATTCGTGTGGTTATTGGCATACTCACGATGTTGCCCTTCGTGGCCTCCCCCAGCAGCCCTCCGAATGTGATGACAGGGGACATGCAGGCACAGTAGAGGAACAGTATGGATGCCAGGCACTGCAGACTCAGGGCATCACGAATGTCACTCCAGTAGTACGGGACTTTCCGCTTCACATCCATGATCAAGCCTCCAAAGATCCTAAAACAAGACCCCAGAATGTAAGCATTAGACAACACACACACATATGAACTCATCAAGTGAAAATTGACATTTCATGACACTTGGACTTTTTGGCTTTCTGCTGTGGTTTTTTGTATGTACCTACACAGTATTTTATGTCAAAAATTAGAGTGATTTACCTATTAGTTTCAATGGATTCATGTAAGTAGTAAACCGCTATCGCAGATCGAGTAAAAAGTGCCCACCTTCAACGGCCTTTATCTCAAAATCACAATGTGTCATGAAATATCAATTTTCACTTGATGCGTCCGCATATAGAATTGCACTCGACGATGCAAACCTACATTAACCCTTTTTAGCCCACCATTTTGTAAAGATTTTTATGTATAAGGTCTCATTTGAAAGGGAACATCCTCTTGTTCCTGGATATGTGCTCATGTTGTATGCGGCTTAAACACAAGCTGCACTACATCAGCTCAAACATGTAGGAATTTTTATTAATTTCTTTATTAATTCCGATGGGTTTTATCTACGCTAAGAGATTATGCAAAATTCCGCACTACTGCAGAAGTTCCTGTGCCAAATTTATGATGCGCCTGGTATTAAGATGTAGCTGTCAATCTGAGCAATAGCGCTCTCCACTACCTTGATAGCTTTAATGCATGCATACAAACATTAATTCTGAGGGTTACATAAGCCTGCATTTGCATCAGATGCCCTCTGTTCCAAAGATCTAGTCTTTTACTTTCCAAAAACTCTACTGCTCACCCAGACAACAGTCCCACCTGTCATACAACAGAGCTCGCAGCCACATCACTGATGATAAGTCAAAATATAAGTGAAGCTGATTTATCTCTGGGCAGAGTGGCAGAACAGCACTCTCTTCCTGCCTCTGCCTTTCCCTCATTCACTGGTCTGTGCCTGACAACGCATGGCTTTTTATAGCAATAGACCGAAGCTTTAGACAGCCCTCTTAAATAATGCAGGTGTCTGCCTGCGAGCAGCTTCTGCGAGGTCATAACTAAGCACAACTCAATGTCCTTTTACCATCACAGTTGAAATAAGTCCCTTTTTCTACCCTCTCCAGCAGCACATGTGAGCCTGTTAAACACCATTAACACATATTTTACCAATGACAGCCAAATAGCTTTCTGAATGCAGTTAAATACAGTGAGACTTCTAACTGTGCCATAGCGCTTATGAAAATTCCCCTCATGGGAAAGACTTTTGCGAGTGGTTATTAAATCAAAAAAAGTCTCCATAACACCTCTTGCAATCTGTAGTGGCCAACTCACCAAGTATCCTTCTTGTTACGTTCTGAGTTTTCTTTATTGTTTTTCCATCATTCCAGCCATCCTTGCCCAGTTATTCTCCCTGTTCCCCTTAATAGTTCTCAACATTCAATTATTGTCTCGTGCATTGCCTTCCCCTCTGTGTTTCCACTCCCACCAGTTCACTATTGTTGATTGTTGTGCCGTATATTTAAGTTCCTGGTCTGTGTTGCTTCCCCAATGGATTGTTTCTCTTCGTTGTCTTCTAAGTCAGTTTCATCTTGAGCTCCTATCCTCTGTCTTTAGTAACTATAGAAAATTTACAAACCATTTTATTGATGATATTTCCCTGTGCTATTCAGCTCCTGTGTGGTCAGAACCTCTAAGCCTTGTGTTCAAGAGTAGGCTCTGCCCAATGTGCCATGTACCCCCAGACTGTCTCCTTGGTTCTGACATTGGACCAGTCCCAGAAGACAACTTTCCTCCCTTCATTGATCCTTTTCTTCCCTTGCTTTACAATTCCAGATTGTTCCTCTGCCCGCAGTTTGTTCTATTAGCAGCAATCATCATTATTGAAATGCCCTTGCGGCTTTTTTGTGGTTCTGTCCCGGTCCTTTTACTGCTGCATGTAATACTTCTAATGTCACAAAACTGAAACTATGCTGGTGTGGGTTGGTAATACTTTTGTGGGAGACCTTATGAGAACATACATTGCTGAGAGGAGCCAGTAGGACAGAAGGAGGCACTTGGTCCTCTGAAGCAAGCAGAAATCCACTACCCCTAAACAGTGACCGGGAAGGTGCTGCGGAAAGTACTGTTCTTTGAGATGAGAGACTGGCTCTTTGTAGTCATTAAAATAGGGAACAGTTGGGTGTTTGTTCCAGTGTATTGTTGACCAAGACTGGCAAAAAGGGCTTGCTATACCTCATCCTCCTCGATAGTTTATTGGGTGTACAATTGCTTGCTATCCATTACCCACAGTGCATCATTGCAAGGGGAATTGAATTTCCAGTTGACCTGAAGGTTAAATATTCAGTATTTTTTCAGCCGCATGCCTTTAATTCCCTCTTGAACTATTCAAAATTAATTATCTGGCCCTGCAGCCCTGAGTATTCTCACAGCATAAAATGCTAGCCATATAATCTTTAAGCTTAGGTTTATGAATGAATCTCTTAACCACCTCCCCATTTGCAGTTAAATAAGACGGTCCTTTTCTGTCAGTGGAGATTATTTTCAACAGAATGGGTGGCAAATCCCCTCTGTCTGTCTCGCTCGTGTAAGTGTCAGTGGCAGCTTTGTAAAGCAACGCCAAACAGATCATGACCACTAGCAGACTAATAGGGATCCTGAGTCCGGCTCACCTCCCAGTCCTCTGCAGCTCAGGCCCAGCCTCGCGCTCCTCTTCCTTTGTGGCATCGGCCGGTGCGGCTGAGCCATTGGACAAAGTTGGCATCTTTCTCTTAATCTGGAAATACAAAAGGATGACCAGGATAAATGATCAAGCTGCAATTTCCATTCTCCAATTTTTTTAGAGAGCCTTTTTTTTTCCACAAAAGATTGACTGTATATGTGAAGATCTACAAGGTTGTTAATGTTGGCAGTATATCAACATATGTAGCCAAACTGTTTTTTTTTTCAGATGCTGTTGGCTAGCTGACAAAATGCTATATAAAATATGCTCAGAAAATAGCTACTATAAATCATCATAATATTATGTTCAAATTAGCAACAAATTTTGAGTATAACTTTACAGCTGCTGCTCAGCAAAAGAGCCAAGTTGGTGAGTCAGCAGCAATTTTGCTGTGAAGTCTTCAGCACCTCTTTTACTGGTTGTTTCAACATAGTAGGTCCGTATTCACAAAGAATCTTGTCATAGCGCTAGCTGTGCTCCTAAGTGGTGTTAAAATTCCAAACTAAGAGTTGCCTCTCAAAAGTGATTCACAAAGGTCCTAAGAGCAACTCTTACAACGCACTTGGGCTAACTCCAACATTATAAGTTGAGGGTGCAGTTGACCTCGTTGCTGATGGCGTGTTTCTTATACGCGCTTATCCACTATGTCCTCAGTGATTAGTTGATGGGGGGCCAATCTGCGTCTGTTGCTAACAACCGCCTGTCAAACCCATTCAATTAATCATGAAGAAATTCCTACAGTGGTTTGCATGTGAATGATGTCTGCGATTGAAATAAAGACTTTTCTCAAAATGTCTGGCTCCTCTCAAACAATAAAGATAACTGTTTTGCAAACAAATGTGAAAGCGCACTGGATGCTGGACCAACTTTTATTACTGCATGGCGCAATTCGTCAATGAGAGGAAAATGATAGCCCTGCTGAAAAAAAAAACAATAGAAACCATGACAGAAATCCTATTGGTTTTAATAGTTTTAATGGGAATTGAAATGGTTTTAATTTAAATTCAATATTCTAGTAGAGAGAAGAGAAAATTAGATAGTTTGGCAACAAATTTTGTTTATCTGGTTTGAAGCATATATACCATTTTACTTCTTTTACAGTCTCAAATAAAATATTTTTGCCTTGGTACAGCCATGTATCATGGAACTGAACTTCAAAACAATGGTTGATGAATCTGTCTACAGATGTTATCCCTTGGCTTAAGTTATGTTTCATTGATCATTGTCTTGAGAATATTCTATTATTTGTGAATGGAACTAAGAAGTTACATTTCACATTTTCCTGTAACATTTTCATGTACGTTTGGGAAACAGAAAACCACCTGACTTACAGGCATGTCTTAGGCTCAGTTATCATTTTATGCAGGTAGCTCAGACATGAGAATTTTAACAGAGAAAGGGAGACATTTGGGACCTGACCTGAGATGGTACATTCTTTGGGGGCTCGATTCTTATTGTCGGGTCCCATTCACCTGGCGGCAACACAGTGACCTGATCCAGGAACTCATCTATTCCAGCCAGCAGATCAGTACGGTCTTTGGCCTTGTATGCAACATCATGAAATATCTGCCAAGAGGCCAAGAATAATCATTTACTACAACATGAATGTTGTCTCTAACATAGTTAAAATATTCATAATTATATAAATACATAGGGTATGTAATAGTATGGTAATAGTACAGGGTATTTAATCTGCTTGATATATTCGTAGCCTCAGAAGGGTGAGGATTACACTGAAAAGGCTCTTACCTCATCAGTCATCAACGTGGCCATAGACCTGCCAATTTCATGGTACTGAGCTCCTTTACCATTAGGACCCAACATCAAAAACAAAAATCTGTGAAGGAAGAGCATTCATGAGATTGAGTGAACAAGAAAACGATAGCCCTATTCTTCATTAAACAGAGCTAACTCTGTAAACAATAAACACAGAGCAATTTTGACCTAATGAGAATCCTTCGTAGCAAGGGATGAGAGAGATGCAGTGAGAGAGGGAGAAACTAAATGAGGAATAAAGATTGGGTAATGGAGGGACTAAGATGGAGCCAAATGCATGGTAATAGACTGGGACTAATGTAGGGACACAGACTGGGACTAATGGAAGGATACAAACTGGTACAAATGGAGGGGTACAGTCTGGGAGGGAGAAAATGTAGGGGAATAGACAATGATGGATTAAGATTGGAAATAACAGAAGGATAGAGACTGTGACTTAATAGAGAGAGAGAGGTCTGAATAGTTGAGGGAGAGACTGGGATTAATGGACAGATGGAGACTAGGACTAATGGAGGGGTAAGGACTGGAGCTAATAGAGGGATAGGGACTGGAACTAATGGAGAGAAAAAGCTGGAATGAATGGAGGTACAGAGACTGGGACTGATGGAGGGATAGTCTGGAAGGGGTTAAGACTGGGGCTACTTCAGAGGGGCAAGGCGCAGTTTCCAATAGTGGTGGGGAGGTACCTAGTTGGCACAGGCACCTCAGTGAGGCCTGTCAGGAGGACTGCTGGAGATAGCCGGACAAAGGCAATTATTGGCCGTTCCAGGAAGTCAACCTCACCCACCAGCACATTGGAGGCCTCTGCCCCAGGAGGGATCTTCCTCATGAAGTTCATGTCCACCTGGAGTAGGACAGGTAAGGTTGGACCAGCACTGTACTGTAAGTTGGAGGAGCTGTAGGGACAAAGGGCTCGCTATTTGAGGGGCAGCATCATAAAATAATTTTTAAAAAAACCACCTGAGCCAAAGAACTCAAAGGCAGAACAAAGATATTGATCTCCCTCTCCACTCCCTCTTTCTTCACATCTGTCTTTCTCTACTGTATGTCTCTGACATTGCTAAATTCTGCAAAGTCAAGCAGCAATCATTTTTTTTTTTTTTTATGGAACAATAGCCAGGGTACAGTGCATCTTTGAGCTACGTTCACATTACAAGCCCTATTGTTCCATTACAGTTTTGTGCTCGGATCAGATTTGCCTATCTTGACAATTCACTTTCATAATTACAAGTGGCCAGTCTTTGACTGTAATGCGAATGTATCTGTCCTCCAAAACCACATTGATACACTTTTGCACTAGTCATCTGCATTACCATCAGCAAAAATGACATGGTTGTGAGCACACTCATAGTATTCAAGACTAATTCAAATCAAGCATATGGACACGCTCACAGAGAATGTATGGATGGGATTTTGCCCAGGAGAATGGCAAACAGTTCATCAGCTGTATGTGATGTGGTTCAAAGGGTGAAAAAAAACAGCAAACTTTTGCGGTTTTTACAGGGCTCAGGGTATGCGCGCAAGCCAAAGGCCACATGGATTTTGATCTGACTGTTCTCATTCTTGTCACATGGCTACGTATCAAATTTGTGTCTGATCTTGGACCACATATTAAAATGACTCATTTCTGATTTGAAGATCCGATTTAAGGATTGGATTTCTGTGTCAGCGCAGCCCTGAAAACATCAGAATCTTGTCACATTAAGGCTAAAAATCAGATTTGAGTCACTTTAGCCTTGTAAAGTGAACGTAGCCTTGGCCTGAAGAGGACACTCACAGCTGCCAAGAGCTTGATTTGTCTGGTTAACTTTCTGGCTGAAGGGTTTTAAATAAACTGGGGGTGCCCAGCATAAAATAAGGATTGCTAAACAAACCACAGGACAATATCATTGATAGCATGGATGCTCTTTGTCCAAATCAATTTGCTGCGCAAATCTGGTGCTCACCAGGCTTTAACTTTTATAGACGCACTGTCACTGGTGCAATCTCAAGAAATACTAAACACTCTAAAAATCAAAAGAAGCAACAATTCATGCCACTATAAGGCATACTGTGTAAAGGACCAACACCAAGGTCCACCTAAAGACTTCCTCTTTTTAAATGTTCACCAGTTGCTTCTTCTCATGACTGTATACTGTATTACACTATAATAAGCGTAACATCATCCCTAAGTCTCGGCCCTTATTTGAAGGCTTTGTACTTCAGGAATAAGCGCTACCACAATTATCAGATTGTGACAACATGACATTACTAGTTTGACTCCAAGCCTGAAGGGCCATAATTTTCCATCTCACATTCACTTGCTCCCAATATACAAGCAAAAACAAATTGGGGCAATTGTGTAAAACTGCGATTTCACTCAAGCGATTACAATATTGATTAGCAGAAAGCCTGCCGACATAGTGGCCATCCACCAGAGAAGGGAAGCCAATGTGTAATATTAAAAAGCCTGTGTATAGTGCTGGTACAGGATTTTTTTGGAGTCGACACCTTGCTGAAATCCACAGTACTGTTCTCTCGACTGACACCTTTGTTCAACTTGCTGTCGCCAGCCTTGCTGTTGTCCAGGTTACCAGCACCACACTGTGGAGAGACCAGCAGCCCTGCAGCAAAGGAGACCAAGTGAAAAGGCAGTTAGGAGTTTACCTGGCAGAATGCATCAAAGAACTACTGACCAACCAGAGCTGTTATTGACCCCCACTCTCACGTACTAGGCAAATCAATCTTGAGCGATATCTTTTATGAATACTGAATGCAAACACTGCCTCTACCATTTCACAACTGAATTTCTTATCTGTTATTGATGTAACCATCAATTACAGTACAGGGATGCAAAACCTCAAGATTGAAGTCTTGACTTCAAAGCAGACCAAACAGGACCAGTGAAACTGCACAAAGTGAACGATTTATATATAAAAACAAAGCTTATTGACAAAATTAGAGCCAATATTATGTTTCTTTTTGGCTAAAGATTCACACTGAGACCACTTTAACCCAAATTAACAAGACCCTCCCAGGACCCTGAATATTTAGGCTGAAATGAAAATATGACCCAGACTGCCCTACACTCATTATAGAAAGAGTCAGGCTCTCATGGTGTATTCCAGCTCAGTACTTAGAGATCTTTATCCTGTCTAATCCATTTGTGACCTTAGTACATGGGAATCAACTGTGTCGTCTTGTTCTCAGAGCGAATACTGACAGCAGTCCATGTACATATGATTGCAACCTGAAATAAAGGTAAATCAAATGAATGTTCAACACTGGGGAAAAGGCCACATAATCATCAATTCCAGACCATTACCACATGCAGCCTCAACATACAACAGTAAAATATCAAAAAATGTGCTTTTTTGATAAAGGCAGACAGGCATCAGCCGCAGACACATATAGACACAAGGACATAATGTAGCATGCTTGAGACAAGGGCGATGGCAAGAGAATTAAGAGAGCAATCCCAGAGATAGCACAGTGCAGTGGCTAGCAATCCGGATATCGCTCGTAACTTGGGCCAGCAACCAATAACCAGAGAGACTTGAGTTCAGGGTTTCAATGAGCTGGCCCTGATCCTCCAAAGGCAAAGAGTAGTGATGTCACTGAAACCAAAGAATGATTACCATCATTCCTCACAAAGCCTTACACAGCTCCAGCGATTTGGGTGAGGGATGTTGCGCTCGGGAGGAGTAATAAAAAATAATCTGAGGAGATCAACTGGGGAATGTCTCCATCGTTAGACTAATTTAAAAACGAGCCACGGAGAAAATGTTGCTGAATGCTTGAAGTGCACACAGAGTCACGTGACTCAGACGCTATGTAAACCCTTGGCATGTCCAAACAGGCACATTCCTCGGTTTGTTTTTGTTGGACCATATTTAGGAGGGGCGGCCAGAGTAGTGCTGCTAATCATCACTGAACGGACCGACAGGCCCTGGCCTCTTCTTGCTGAAGCCCAGCAATTTGACCGAATATAAATATTTCTTATCTGAAACCCTCTGCCGCACATTCTTTTGCAGTGCATCAGAGCAGCATGATGGGGAGGGAGGTCATAGAACTTTAGCAGCTAAAATAAGACCCCTTAACCCCTGCCTCTCACATTTCTGTCCAGTCCAGAGCCAGTGAATCTTATGACCATCCACCTTTTCCATGAACACATAGCCAAAGAACATGAGGAAGAGAGCCTCAATGAAGGCAATGCTGAGTAACAACAGGGTGTGTGCTAGGCTCTGGTGTAAGCCTGGGTTTCTGAGCAGGAAGACAATGTTCCCTCTATTTCTGCATTATCACTTTCAACAGATCCCATATGGAGTTAGGACATTACAAATGTAATTCTTTTCCATGAATAAGATTCACAACAAAACCATGATCAACAATGCTACGTTTTTCACAGGCAACAGTTCACACCTTACATTAGTAGCTATTAGGTTTCCAACAAATGCTCAAATAGAACTACAATAAAACATTCAGAGAAACAGGATTTGGGTACACAAATCTGCTGAATCAACCACAGATCACCATGTAAACAGGAGGCATATGATAAGCCTCCTCAAGATTAAGTGATTGATAAAGCAAATCCATTCCATTCCAATGTCCATCGCAATGCAGAGTCTCAAACTGCAATGGCGGCAGCAGGTATGCAGGAGAGGCATGTTGACACACACAGGTTGGTGAAGCTTGCTGTTCGAGAGGGCAGAATGATGCAAGGGGTCAGGGAGAAGTGAATTAGGTATGTGGGGATGTGGAATGAGGAGGTGAGAAAAAGAGATGTAAGAGGGCAGGACAAAGTAATAAAAGGGGTCAGGGAGAAGTGATTTAAGGGTACAAAGAGAAGTGATGTAAGTAGGTGGAGATGTAGAGTGAGGGGGTGAGGAACAGTGATGTAAGTGGGCAAGGAAAAGTGACTCAAGGGGTGAAGCAGAAGTGATGTAGGGCGACAGTGATGTAAAGGGTCAGGGGGATGTGAATTAAGTAGGTGGAGATGTGGAGTGAGGATGTGAGGAAAAGAGGTGTAAGGGAGCAGAATGAAGTGATGTGGCGTATTTCTCAGTGCAAATCAATAACAGTGATGGGTCTTTAAAGAATGATGCGGGGGAGGTGTTAAGGATGATATAGTGTTCTGATGAAAGACAGTTTAAAAGACTGGTGCGGGGGGAGGGGGTTGGCGGTGCGAGGCAGGCCCGGCGGGGAGACAGGACTGAGGAAGCGGCCACATGCTGGTTGCTGTCGTGTCTCTGTTCAAGCCGTGACTCACACTGGCAAAGCTACACAGATATTTGCCTTCTGCTGGCAGCGGCAGTGACGAGCAGGCGGGGCCTGCCTCCTCTTCGCCGGGCGGGCCGGGGGGCGGAGACTCGTCCTCCTCGGGCGGGAACACCACCACCTCGGGGATGCCCTCCCCCTGGGCGCAGGACACCAGCAGCTGGGGAGGCGGCTTCTGGGACGGGGGAGGGACCAGGGGCGGGGAGCGACGGGAACTGGGCGGCGTGTTTTGGGGAGTGTGGAAGGGCGAGGGGAAGGGGGACGTGCTCGGCAGGAGGTGGTTGAGGAGGACGGAGACCCGCGACTCGCGCCTCTGGAACAGGCTGGAGGTGGAGGAGCCTGGTTTCAGGAGGGACAGGCGGGAAGAGGACAGGCCTTCCCCTGGCAGCCAGAAATGAGAAGGAGCACGGCAGGAGAACCAGGAAAGAGAGAAAACAGACAGCAAGAAAGGAAAAAAAAAACGAATGATGGGAATACAATAAAGAATACTTTTCTCGTAGGATTTTAAGAGAGTAGGGATGAGGAAGGAGCAGCGTCATTGGATTTAAGGGTTTAGGAAGGCAAGTGAGATTTAGGGGTTTACTTTAACCAGGGGATAGAGAAAACAAGACAGTAGTGTGTCTCAGTTTATGTGTTATTCAACCACGATACTGCTCACATTATTTTGTGCATTAACCTGTACACGTTGACCTGTATATTTCGTAAGGATTATGTTTATACTGAACATTGAATTTTAGAGTCTGGGAGAATTGCAGACAGGTATTAGAAGGGCCTGTAGAGGGCATGGGACTTAAAATAAAAGCATACACCATCATTCACTCAGAGGGAGAGGGGCATATCAAAAGGCAGCCATGCTAGGATGTCTCTGTGCCAAAAAGCAGAAGTTAAGACAATATGAGCTCTGGAGATACATGCCATTGAAAAACAACACATCATCTCATCACCAACATTCACACCAATTAACGCTCTGTTTTCTTCGTCATTGTCACAGATGTATTCTGATTATACAGAACATCCATTCATATGGTTTAGAAGGCCTCTGTGAGAGTGTTATAAGGTGTCAGACATTGTCTTGCACTCCACCTCTCCCCAATAACTGCCTTACACCTTTACACAACTGCGTTCCCAGGCAATTTCAAATAAGGAAATGAAACTATCGAGCAAAAAAAGCAATCCAGAACAGGAAGTCCCGACGATATTTCCTCTGCGACTGCAGACTTTCACAGTGAGGATCAAAATTACTGAGACCATTTGCATAGGCATAACTTTTCTGTGCATCAAAGACCCATTACATGGCCAGTGACTGGCTATAGCATTTGTTTTGCATCAATCACTGGGCATGTTATTGGTTTTGCCTGTGCTAAAAAGTTTTGCATGTGCAAAAGGTCTTATTAAATTTGGCCCTTAATGTGCTGAATGAAACTATGACTATTACAAAGCACTGAAGGCAAGTTTATCACCTAGTGGTAAAGAGCTGTGATTGGGTTGAGATTGAGACCCTGAGACCTTAAGTGTATTATCCATGAGCTCCTAGCATGAGGCTGCGCTGCCTCCCTGTGAGCCCCTTCTCACCGTTCTTCTCCAGGAGGTGCGGGTCGGAGTGCTTCTTGCCCATGTCGGCGAGGGAGCGTACGAGCGGGATGCGATTGCTCAGCTTCTTCTCGTTCTGGTGATGGTGCTTCTTCAAAATGGCCTCCCGTACCTGATCCCTCAGGGACTCCTCCAGCTGCTTGGATGCCACCATGCTGTCCATGATCATGTCTGTAGGCATGTATGTGGAGAGTAGGGTCAGCGCCCAATATGCTCCTGCGATACTACCAAACTGCATGTACAAATATGGTCAGTGCAAATGCAAACACATGCAGCATTACCAAACAGCATAGACAAGTGCACTCACTGTATATTCATACACATGCCATAGTACCAATGTACATGTTCAAGAAGGCTAAATGGATATGTATGCACATGGAGTACTATCATCCTGCATGTACTAGTTGGGTCACATGCAATAGTGGCAAACTGCACAGATGCATAGGGCCAGTGCAAAATAAATAAAAAAAAAAAAAATGCATGCAAAAAGTTGGGATGGTATTTAAAATGGAAGGCACTCTGGAGGGTGCAAACCTCCGCCAAGGCAGCACAGTTGAAATCTTGCTGAGTGAAAATGGCTCATAAGAAATTTGAGGTATCTGCAACATAGGATTTCAAGATGGCTCCCATGGCAGCCATATTGTTTGATGCTGCGTGTTACAAACTGATAGGTTCCGTCCCTGATGCAAGACCAATCAACCCAGAAAATTAGAGTGATATCACTGAGAGCAAAGTTCAGTTATCGCGAGTCATAGGATTTCAAGATGGCTGCCATGGCAGCCATATTGTCTGACTGATCGCAGTCAAAATCAAGAGGGTCCATCCCTGATGTAATGGTAACCCACCCACAAAATTTTAGAGATGTCCAAACATTACTTTTTGAGTTATCTTGTCCACAAACAAACAGACAGACAGACAGACAGACAGACAAACCAATGCCAGCAAAAACATAACCTCTTTGGCAGAGGTAAATATAATCAGGAATTAGAGAATTGTAAATTCTCTTCTACTAACATTTAAAACCAGAACAAAGAAAATATATTTACTGTTTCACTTAGTGATCAGTTTTCTATATTTTTGTAAAATATTCCGATTCCAAATTGGACACCACCATGCTGGCCATGATCATTTCCAAGAGGGGTCAGTACACAAATACATATCTGCAGTTGCAGCAAGCTGCATGTTCTTGTCTTTTCTTTTTTTAAAATTTGGCATCTCCTATCCAACCCGAATTTGGAATGTCCAGTCAGGAAGCTGTGTACAGGCATGCTTGTATGTGACTCATGGTGCCATCTCGGGAGAGCGAGACAGTACATGGTTCTTCCCAAAAACACTTGCATAGATTCAAGCCCTCTATATACAGAACAAGGGCAACGGAAACTCCAACAGGAGCATGCTCAGAATGCAACTGATGAGCACCTGGAGGGTCAGCAGGAGGCATCTGTGTAATGAACAGAGTTTACCCAAACCGGCTGTATCCCTCCCATTTTCCTGAGCAGCACAAAGTCAATAATGCATTGCACCCAGTAGGTTGCTGGCCACAGCCGGTACTGGCATGACAAGAGATTCAATATCATGGTCAATCTATAGGATAAAACAGTGCCTTTACCAGGTGAACCAACCCAGCAGCTAAGCTGCATGTTCAAGACCGGCTAGTGCAAATGTATTTGGATGTAATACTATTAATCTGCATGTACAAAGAATTAACAAAATATGGCTTGAAACCACATTTACAAAGGCACCCACACAGGTTATTTTAATTAAGTTTCCATTAATGAACTCTGGACCACTCCCAATGTGGAGGAGAGTATTCGGTGGAAGGATGGATAGGGGATCGGGGCGAAGGCGATGTTGTATGGACTTGGTCTGTGATTGTGCGAACATTGGGAGCCCCAGGTGGCGAGACTTAGGGTGGGGCTCGCGTCTCTCGTCGGAGTCCATGTAGGCTCCCAAGCCCCCAAAAGGTGTTAATGAATCGACAATAGATGGGCTCTACGTACGTCGTCGATATAATCGCGAATATAGCTTGCGTTAGAGTTTGACGTCCGGCGGCCGAGGATTTTAATCAGGTGGTCCGGCCCTCCTTGCTTGGATGCTGTGGTGGCGGCGCCGATGCGAAAGGATGCGTGGGGAAGTATTTGGGCGAAATATTGGATATAATTCAATTCCGTTTATTTGCATAGCGCTTTTCGCGGATAGATTGTCACAAAAACGCTTTACGTTGAGACATTAAATAAATGAAAGGGCAGTGCTCAGCCTATTCCCCACAAAGCAAATGAGGCAAAACTCCTAGTAGGGAGAAAAATCCTCTAACGGTGGTGAGGAAAAACTCCCCGGTGGGAAGAAATCTCAGGAGGAACCCGGCTAAGGTGGGGAAGCCCATCCTCCGCGGGCTAGCTAATTAATAGTAAAATAAAGTAATAATATAATAAATGGCAATAGAGTTCAATTAAAGCCCATTTAAACAGGGATGTCTGTAGCTCCAGGAAGTGGCATGTCGAAGATGGTGCAAATCTAATCCGAACATGGCGTGTTGGTCGTGAATAATCGGTCTTGGCACGGATAACCAGTGGCCGGTTTGACAAAGAGGTTGATGCTGCTAAGATAGACTTGTATTGAGGCCGGTCGAACGTGGTGTACAGAGTGGATGTACGAAATGAAGCTTGTGATAGGAACTACGTCGAGGGAATCAAAAATCTTGGGGCTGCTTTTGCATCCGAAAGTGAGACGAACGGCGAGGTAGTAGCGCCCCTTCCAGGAATCGCAAAAAGAAATCCCCAAAAAGGTGGGTTGAGTGAGACGACCTTAAAAGCGTTAGTGATATCGGCTTTAGCCAACCAGGCGCTTCAGTTTTTTTTGAAAACTGAAGCGATTGCGAGGCGCTAGTGAGCTGCGCCACTGCGAGTGGCCGTGAGGTGGATACGCGCAGTATCCGTGAATGTTTGCCGATGAGGCGAAGCGTACTGAAAACCGAAGTGCTAGCGAGGCGCTAGTGAGCTGCGCCACTGCGAGTGGCCGTGGGTTGGATACGCGTAGTATCCATGGATGTTTGCCGACGAGGCAAATTGTCCCGAAAACTGAAGCGCTAGCGAGGCGCTAGTGAGCTGCACCACTGCAAGTGGCTGTGGGGTGGATATACGCGAAGTATCTGTGAATATTGGCCGGCGAGGCAAAGAACATCAGCATTTGTAATGGTTTGACAATTTTAGAATAAACATGGCAATCATTCAACAGCACCATAAATGTATGAGTTTTAATTTGCGAAGAACGCGACATGCATATAAAATAAGACTTGCTCAGTTTAATAGGTAGAGGCGACGAAAGTCTGCTTTATTTTGAAAGCCTTGTTAAACATTGCACTACTACGGAATTAAATGGCGTTTCCTTCGCACATCGCTAACCACAAAGTTATCGATATGTCTATGATTTCTGTGCTCATGTAACTCGAGGAACAACACAGATTTACGAATAGCCGTGAGGTGGACATGCGCGCAGTGTCCGTGAATGTTTGCCGGCGAGGCGAAGAATGCTAGCATTTGCAATGGTATATATTTTGGGATATACATTTACTAAAATGTGACTACGGAAGTAGGGGTGACAAGTAAGCGGTATGGTAAAAGCCCGTAGCATCGTAGCGTACAGCGAGATGGAGAACGAATGTATCGATATCGTCAAGTTCTCTCCTCCGATGAGGAAAGTACTGGCGGATTGTGTTTCGGTAGGGTGAGACGGTAAAGAACTAACTTGGTTCGCCTGAGCTTCTCGGCTACGAGGGGTGTATGGGAGGTAGGGAGGTGGCTAGTGTGTGCTGAAACAGAGGTGAGGGGAAACTGCGAGTGGCCGAAGTAGTGGATGGAAGGGGCGGACCTCCCAAGCAAAGAATTAGTGACTTGGGAAACGGGGAGAGGGGTGGGGAAAGAGGCTGAAGAAGCCCAGAAGCCGGGTTTCGACCGGCGGAAAGGATTTGGGGGGGGGAGAATGTATGTGCACGGGGCAAAAGTGCAGCCTGCGAACACAGGGACGAAAAAAAGGGGACGAAAAGAGACCGAAGAGGTCGTAAGCAGAGGGAGCAGGCACAGGGGTGGGGGGACTAGCTGGTTTGCGGAAGGAGTGGCTTCCGCCGAATCTGGAGCTGGAGGCCGTCGCCGAGCATGATGACGTGGCGCTGGGGATGTTGATGGCGGAACCCGGTATTGCTGTGTGGTCTGCATACATCTGGTCTGCATGTGGGGAGGATCAGCTGCGTTGGCGTGGGAGTCGGTGAATAATTTTGTGGGAGCGGTGGAAGGGGATTTTCTTCTGCTTGAGTGGATGAGCTTGAAGTGCGAGCCGTGGTAAGCCTTGCTGGGGAGCCGCGGGCTCTTGCTTCTGAGCGCCGCTGTTGAGGAGAGGCGTAGCTACTGCAAGACAGCGGTCTGGAATTGCTACGGCGCAGAGCCCTCGGTCGTCATCGCGGGGGAGCCGTGGTTCGGAATGTGAGCGCCCCAGTTGGGGCGAGCAGGTGACGCTTCGTGGTGGAGGTACAAAGATGGCAGAGCGCAGGCGGGTACGTGGAGGAGAAGCCGGAGTTGCAGGAACTGATTGGGAAGATTCCTCTGGAGCCTTAGAGTCTTGGAATTATTCTGCGTCCGAGGGACTCTGCGGAATTTCGCCTTGCTTCAGGTAAGCAAACTCTTGCTGTGCGCTGGGCTGTGTGGTTTGCGAGTAAACGATGTAGAATCGAGACGAGAAGGGATTGTAGGAACGAAGGCGGTATACATAGACAAATAGGAGGGCGCATTGGGAGTGGTCTTGTTCATTAACCTTTGTTATCGGGAACACACTAAGAAGGAAGACGATGCTGATAGAGTTCCTAAGGGACTAAATATATGGTGCATGAGTGGCAGCTGCAGCACTCATACATAGGGTAAAATTAATTGATGTGGCAAGGGGAAATATGAGACAAAATTTATGACAACATATCAAACAGCAACAGTGTGGGCGCAAGTCAAAGCTCTCCAACAGGGACAGATGGACACTTAGTTGTACAGTCACAAAAAACTATAGAACTACAGCTCTGAAAATTGAATTAACCCATGTTTGAACCGATCTCAACCACAGACAGCATATAAAGATCGACAAAGCTTCTCAGCTGCCTAGTGCTGAACAAAAATGGAGCCAAAATATCCCTCATACATACGCTGCCATCTGGCACATTTGGAGTCGGAGTTTGCGCAGTAGTGAGCCACAGTATCAAGGTCCCGCCCATTCACCCGTCCTACTCGTAATCACATACCCTGGCTCAAAGCTTTTATGCAGCCCAAATGGCTCCTTCTGTTTGTGGTAAATGCAACGTGTTGCGCACATACAACAGACCAGTTCAAATATGACTGAAAGCTTGTTAAAGGGTTTGATAGTTCTGATCTTTTCCAATTACTGTCCTATGCCCCCCAAAAAAGCGAGCTTACAGTTCTGCTGTTTTGGGGCCGTGTGCAAAAGGTCAGAGGTCAAGGCACATAAACAAACCCACGTTGACGCACTCGCTCCTGGTGTTTACAATGCAGGAATGGCGGCAAAGCAGTCCTACACCAAGATTTGTCTGTGGAAAAGGGATTGCCTGCAGCTGTACTTACGGTACAGGGGCTTGCCTGTTACTGGCAGAGTGGAGGAGCTTCGAGCTCTTGTTTATGGAGCTCAAGTGTTCAATGTGGCGCCAAAAATCACGGCAAAAGAGGCAAACACTCAGAGGGCCCGCCCATTACACTGACAAACAATACATTTCCATTTCCTCGGCAGTCATTTGCTGAAACGATTTAGGGTAACGTAATGTTCGATAACGCTATTCGTTCTGAAACATATAACTTTACTGTCGGAACTTTCCAGAGTTGAAAATTCCCGACGGTGCTGCAATTCTCGTGCTTCTTTTGGATATGATCTGACGAACAAAAGATGAGTTGTGGCCGCTGTGGGCTTTTCACGGCAGGGTTTATCTAAAAGTTGTATTATAACTGAGACATTCAAAGCCACTGCATGACAGGAGACCAAGTTTATGTCCGGTCGGCTTTATCTATCCCCTCCCGTTTGTTCAATTAAATGTGTCATTTGTTATCGATATCTAAATGATGACAGCATAATTACAATATTAAGTTCCTCTTCGGAGACAACTGTTGAATTCACGAGAAAGACAAATGACAGATTCATGTGGAAAACAGAAAGAAAAACGACAGAACGAATTATTTTATTTTGAAAACTGGCATCAAGTACTGTATTTTTTATATCAACAGGTCTATCTTCTGGCCCTCATGGACTAAAATGGATTTCTGGTCCACTAAGGTCGTTGATGCACAAATATCAGGCATTAACATGATCCTAGCATCTGCATCTGTCCCTCTACAACAACTGTTTCTTACTTCGCGGCTAATTCACAAATATGGCATCACTGGTTTGTTTATGTGCCTTGACATTTGACTCGGTAGTAGAAACAGGCTTTCATGACATGCGCACTCCACTTCGTGAGCTCGCTTATACATTTGCTGCTTTCCTCGTCCTTGGCAGTTCGTTGCTTAGCCAATGTCCAGAACTAGCTAGCAAGCTACTACACTGACTATGGATAAGTAGCAAGCCAACTACATCATGTAAACCGACTTTAGAATTTGAGCTTGCTAACCTTAAAATAAGGGAAATAGAGTCTATGGGTGAATAGACTCCCCGCTATTATGGGTTTTAACGTTAGTTCTAACTAGCTAGCTACCTACCTAAGGGTGATAACTTAATCTCAATTTACTAATGTTAGTTAGGCAGCTAGCTAACAATCAGTTTTTGGGTCACTAATGCTAACAATAAAAAATGATTAAAGCCCTATGCTCTGAACATAATATTGCAGCAATAGTAACTACATTGCGCTATGTTAAACATAAGCAAAGACCATTTCACAATCACTTTTCTTCGGACCTGCAAATCACTATGGGTTATATTCAGTTGTACTGGGACCTAGCAAAATAACATTATATCTCATTATATCTTATGGTTGCACTCCAACTCCGTACAATTCCTGGAAGTAAATCAACAGGTGACGACTTCTCTGAGAGAAGCATGAGTTTTTATCCCCCTTTTTAGAGTATTAAATAAATAACAAAACAAAACTATCAGAAAGAACAATGGAACATACACTCACCAGCCACTTCATTGGGTACACCTGTTCACCTGCACGTTAACGCAAATATCTAATCAGCCAATCATATGGCAGCATCTCAAAGCATTTAGGCATGTAGACATGGTCAAGACAATCTGCTGAAGTTCAAACCGAGCATCAGTATGGGGAAGAGGGCTGATTTAAGGGAATTTGAATGTGGCATGGTTGTTACTGCCAGATGGGCTGGTCTGAGTATTTCAGCAACTGCTGATCTACTGGGATTTTAATGCACAGCCATCTCTAGGGTTTATAGAGAATGGTCCAAAAAAGTATATCCTGTGAGCGGCGGTTCTCTGGGCAAATATGCCTTGTTGATGCCAGAGGTCAGAGGAGAATGGCCAGACTGGTTTGAGCTCATCAAAAGGCAACAGCGACTCCAATAACTACTCGTTACAACTGAGATATGCAGAAAAGCATCTCTGAATGTACAACACTTTGAGCCTTGAAGCAGATGGGCGACAGCAGTTGAAGATCATATCAGGTGCTGCTCCTGTCAGCTAAGAACAGGAAACTGAGGCAACAATAAGCACGGGCTCACCAAAATTGGACAGAAGAAGATTGGAAAAATGTTGCCTGGTCTGATGATTCTCGATTTCTAATCCGACATTCGGATGGTAGGGTCAGAATTTGGCATGAACAACATGACAGCATGGATCCATCCTGCCTTGTATCAATGGTTCAGGCTGGTGGTGGTGGAGTAATGGGGTGGGGGATATTGTCTTGGCACACTTTGGACGACTTAGTGCCAACTGACCATTGTTTAAAAGCCACAGCCTATCTGAGAGTTGTTGCTGACCATGTCCATCCATTGATGACCACAGTGAACCCATGTTTAGATGGCCAATTCCAGCAGGATAATGTGCCATGTCACATAGCTCAAATCATCTAGAACTAGTTTCTTGAACATGACAATAAATTCACCGTTCTTAAATGGCCTCTATAGTTACCAGATCTCAATCTAATAAAGCACTTTTGGGATGTGGTGGAATGAGAGATTCGAATCAAGGATGTTGAGCCAACAAATCTGTCGCAACTGTGTGATGTTATCATGTCAATATGGACCAAAATCTCAGAGGATATGTTTCCAGTACCTTGTTGAATCCATGCCACGAAGAATTAAGGCAATTTTGAAGGCAAAAGCTGGTCCAACTCGTTACTAGCAAGGTGTTCCTAATGAAGTGGCGAGTCAATGTACTGTATATCAGCATGGCAAGAACTACTGTGAGGCCAATGTCCCAGGGGCGGGCTTATAACTTGATGTTTTGGCATCTCTTTTAGGGAGCTGTTAGGTTGTCCATCTTTATATGCAGTCAATGGTCTCTACAAAAACAGAATATCATGAGTTTCACCTAGCTTATATTTACAGCAGTGTTTCCGTTGATTTGTTCTTACATTAAACTGACGCATAGCTTACAAAGCTATTCAAAACATGCGCATGCCCATGTCTCTCTCTCTCTCTCTCTCTCTCTCTCTCTCTCTCTCACACACACAAACACACACGCACAGGCACATGTTCAAACAAGTAAACACACACATACAGACATAGAATCACCTGCGATATCCTCAATGGTGTTGGCTCTCATATCCAGCAGCACAGTGCCGTTTAGGATACAGCTGCGGAGCTCAAACAGGCTGTGCAGGGACAGCGTGGCCACATAAGGTTTACTCCAGCGCTCGCCTCCATCCTCCACGTCCTCCTCAAATTTCAGCCACCTGTACAACAAAGCAATCCATTAGCTGTGCAGCCCATCTGCAGTGGACACACTCACACACTGCATAAGACAGGCATATACCATTTCTACGCTCCCCGATACATTATGATTTTCTGGCTCAAGTGGAAAGGAATTCCCATGGCAACGCTGTAACAGCTAGTGGAAAGCCTTCTCAGAGGAGCAAAGGTTTTTATGAGCAGCAAAAGCTGGAACAACCCCATATTTATGCGCATGATCCTGGCTTAGTAGCTTATGCATTGAACATGGTCTAACTACCGATTGGTCAGACCGTGCAGCATGACCACATCATGTGCATTTTTCTTTCTCTATGTTCTCAGAGATTATAAAAATTATCTTTTGTCTGCCGTCAATTTTTTATCCATATTGTGCGTACATAATTTTCCTGAGATACTTACACAAAGGTCCCCTACCATATCAACAAGAGCACAGCCAGTTAGCCAGTACAAATCTTTCCTTTGTGACACCACAAGGGGGAGGGACAACAAAGAATAATAAAGGAACTGATTAACTGGTTGGCTGAAATTGATCAAATCTTCTTTCCACTGGGTGGTCACTTCATCACATGATGTCACAAAAAATAGATTTTAAAATGGCTTGCAAAGGCTAATTGGCTGTTGACATGACAGGGGACCTTTAAATCACTGAATAAGGACAATGTCATTCCCTGGGTGTGGAATTGAAGGATGATGGGAACCAAACTGGATAAAATGTGAGTAATTAACATAGTGGATGGCTGAGTAGCATAACGGTTAGTCACTCTAAGATTGCATCTTCATAGTTATGGTTTAATAGAGGATTGGGGGGTTAGAAGTAAAAAACCTGAAATTGAATTCCAAGAAATCTCCCGTGATCTGGAAAAACCTAGTTAGTTGATCAGTGGCAAAAATCTTGCAATTGAACAAAAATTTTAGGTTCTGGACTTTTCCTAACACAAAAAATGTGATAGAAACTTGATTTTGAAAGTTCAAATGACACTTATAGCTAGTGTTTTAAGATTTTCACTACTCTTAATTACTGCAAATGAAGGTTAAACTCAGTTTCCACCAAAAGTGACACACGTACTAGGTTTTTCCAGAGCACAGGAGAAATATCCTGCTGCATGAGATCTGCATGTAGGTAAGCTGTATGTGGATGGGCAATAGTAAATGCCTGATATGTAAATGTGACATTGAGTCTGTTTGTTAAAGGGGCCGTGTCATCAGCTGGGTACGCACAGTCTAGTCTCGAAAGCTTACTTTTGCATAGGCCATGGGAAACTATCACTATTTGCCACTGGAAGGGGATGCGAAGTAATCCAAGTGAATTCCAAGTGAAATTTTTCTTGCCATCCAGGCAAACTTCACATATAGTAAGTAAGCTTAGCTATTTTGAATGACTTCATTGAAATTTCCTCAGTTATTAATAATTCGGACTTCAAAATATGGCATTGGCGAAGCCGAATGTGAGAAGGCCTGTAATTGGCCGGCCAATACTTTCTCTCGAACACCCCTTCAAGGCTTGAATGGAAGAAGAGGCCTACATGCATATAGCCCGCAACTGCTGAGTCCGTAGCATATAGGCAGATCTTTTTTAGGTTTTGCCAAATTGTAAACATTACTTTGCCCATCCATATATGTTTATGCGTTTTCTTTTTTGTCTTATGCTTGGATTGCTTGGTACCCCCTTCGAATTCTTGGCGGTGATAGTAACCCATGACCCACGCAACAGTAAGCTCTCATGACCAAACTGCACAGGCTCATCTGGTGACAAAACCCCTTTAATACTAAGTCCACTAAATGCTCATTAATGGGACACTTCATCAAATTGCATTTAGCCTTTTGTGATCCAGAGTGTAAAACCAATATTTTCAAGTTCTGAACATAAAATGTAATGGTACAAACCCCAGATGCATGCAAAGCACCCTTAGCTGATGGTAATTCTAACATCTGCCTCTCTGCAGCTTATTCAAGCCACAACTACACATAGCTGCAACTGTCCGCACAGACTGCTGCAGAACTTCACAATACCCTGACGCCAATGGAGATGATTCATTTTTCATGGTGATCAGTGATTGATGTCCTTCAGCAGACCAGCAAAGCAGAGTGACACTTTCAAAAGATACACCTTTCCAAATGAACCCCCATCACATGCACTATTCATTTCAGCGTAGCTATAGTGCCGTTTCGCTCCCTTCCAGTTAAATTTTCACGTCATAGACGTCAGCAGCAAGAGCCATTTTTATCTCAAAATTCAAAGCGCTACATTCCTTTCAAGGATACTTTTATCTAGAGCGACTCAACCACTTGTCCCATAAAAAGTAAAGACTTCAACATACTGAATGAATAAATTAGAAAGAACACAGCAAAGAAAATTATTGGATAATTTAAAAAATTATACCCAGAAACCCCCAATTGAAAATAAATTCACATTAAATCTATATTCCGAGTCCACTCCCTTCCAAAAATGCCCCTCTCCTGTCATTGCCGGAAAAAATAAGACAAAGACCCGGGGCCTGCTTTCTCATTGGCTGACCATCCCTCTCTAGACTTCGCTTGTGACATTGTGGCATACACCAATATCCCGGTCATTCATTGGCAGTCAGACAAACAGGGCTGGGACCTGGCTGTCTCCTTCCACTCGTAATCGCTGCCATCCCGGAAGGACAGCTCGTCCAGCTCGGTGAAGAGCTCATGTGGGACGTGCTCCTCATCGTCATCTTCAGTGCCGAGGATGAACTGAACCCGCTGAGAGGGGGTGTCTGTGGAAGAAGAGCATAAGCATGAGGAACTGGGTGCAGGGGAGAGAGGGAGCGAGGGAGAGATACTTCCAACTCACTGCTCAGACACTAAGCACCACACATTCCTATGACTCATACAGCCTTACAAATCCCTTCAACACCTACACACATTCTGAGACGGAGAGCTCTGGCCTACAGTCTGTCTTCTGAAAGAACTATCTGTGCTTTACCTTACTGGTGCTTATAATTCAAATTTACTCCAAAAAAAAAAATGACTGTACCCATGGTAATGCTATTCAAATGACTGAGAATAATTACTCTTTAATATTTTCAAGGTCAAGTCCTACAGTATGTGCTTTTACTACACCCCTGATTATCATGCAGCAGCTTAAAACCTTAAGAGTGTATAAAAATAAAGTTTGCTTGATTGTCAATCAGTCAAATCTACCAGGCAGAGGTTGCAATAAAATTAGCAGCTATGTAACATATTTACCAAGGGATAGAGATTAATCTTCTGAGCAGCATTGTACCTTTGCCATCATTACTGACTGCAAACTGAAAGGGAGCCTGTACTGTAGTTTAGCATCAACAACTCACCGGCTATCTGAGTTGAGTGTCCTTGAAAGCCAGCTTATTGTATGCAACTTCCAATGTCCCCGGTTTTGCTTTCTAAATCTGAATATTTTCACTTCCTTTGAAGTTAAAATAGAATCTATTTGCTGCCTGCGAAATTTTTTATTCCCTTTGAAGCATTTGGGCCACAATAGAACAATGAGGCTCAGTGACTTCCGCTGAGCTGAAGTCATAAGGCACAACATTTATATGTGAGGATACCCACAGAGAACACAGTCAGCAAGCATATGCTGCATTATTGAGGGAAGGGGGGAACGGAAGACAGGTCAGGATAGAAGCAAGGAGAGAGCACAGAGGAAGACAGTCAAGATGAAGGCAGAATCTCAGTAAAGCTGACATATCATGGAGCAAGAGAGCGCACAGAACATCAACTTCATCTCTATTCATCTCTGCTTCCGTTCTCTCGTGGGTGTGTGTTCTCATTGGCTGGAACTGCGCAGAATGTGTGGGACAGGGACAATGCAACTGGGTGAGTCATACTCTGCTGCAGAACAACACAAAGCCTAGCCGGTCTCAGCTATCGCTCTGGCTCACATTTGTCTCCGAGGAGTGGGTTTTCATTAAAAGAGACACCGTCATGCACAGCATGCGGCTCTGGGCAAAAGCAAGCAGTAGGATATGTACGCGCTTTATAATCTGAACTGAGAATTTTTGGGTTGTCAAATGTCTACCAAAAATAGACATTATTACATAGCATTCATTTTTTGTAAAGCTGACGTTTGAAAAAAAAAAAAAATCTAGCAGAACATCAGTTTTACTTGCAAAAAAATAAAAAGTATGATTTGGAGAAGCAGAAGTTATGAAGGAGTATGATACACATCCTTGGTCTGTCATATGTGCAGTAGGTATTAAAGTGTAATAGACACAGAGAGTAGAGAAAACAGGATTAAGCAGTGATTATGCAGTGATTACCCTGGGTAAGAGACTCTCTGCAATCCTCATGTTCCTCTTGTGGGTCTTTCCTCTTGCGGTGGTGCTTGTGACCTCGATGGCGGTGCTTGTGTCTGCTCTCTTTCCCCAGAGGAACATGGACTCCCACATATACGGCCCTGTGACCTACACACAGGGGACAGAAAAAGGCCCTCATCATCCATGGCCCGTTGCTCAGCTTTGAAAGCAACATGATGTTGAAGTGATCTGTTCTTGAAGGAATGTTTCCCCTTGAAGAACAGCCAGTGTCAAAACACAAAGTCGAACCAACAGAAAAATAAGAATCACTTATATTCACCCAGACATAGTGATGAGATGCAATATCCCTGTATGTCACTCCGATATTAAGTATATTCTGTAAATTCCAATTCTGGAAAAAAAGAGCCATTTACAAGAAAGGAAAATGCTAAGTCCATAAATTTCAAATACATGTATTTATTTATTTCTTGATTTGTTCACTTACTCTAATAATTTTTATTACTTGATATTTGATTACTCTTTTGTTTGTTTGCTTGTTTGGCCAAGCTAACTAGGTCACGCCCAATGAAAATTCCTTGGCCTGAATACAGTCTGCTAGAAACCAGCATGGACTATTTTCCCAGACAGCATCTGCACCAATTGTAGCCCAGAGTTGCATGCTGTCTGAGCTGGAACTAATGAGCAAAACAGAATTTTCAGCACATGAAATTTAACATATACTTTATATTTACTAACTTGAATTTACAAAATTGAAAAAGGCACTTTCAAAATCCAGGCAGAGGTAGGTTTTTATGCCATCAATATAGTTATACTGACTCTCCAGTCAACAAGAATTTTGTACTTATGATATTATTAAAATGATATTATTTTTACTATTTACAGTTACAGTCTTTTGTCGCATAAAAGGAATTTGATAAAAATGGCATGTTATTTTGATTTTCTTTTCCCATGCCAAATAAGGTATTGGAACCCATATAATTTGATTTGGACAGCATTTCAGTATGGAATTCACACGGGATATAGCCTGAGATGAGCAGGATGAAAAAAGGGGGGGGGAACTAAAAGACCAAAAACTAAAAGCAAAAGAAATGCCAGGAATGAACGTTTTAATTTCCTCAGTTCTGCAGTTGATTAAAAAGTGGAAGGTTAAAATATGGTTCATATTTGCCCCTCAGCAATAAATGTCTCACAGTACATGTAGACACAGTCCTGCCTATTGTCATGCCAGATTAAGCTCATTTTAATTGCCCTCACTTGAGAGGGGTAGGAAGAATTGCGGAAGAGGATATGATTTGGGGGAGAGAGAAGATGCCCAGCAGCCCAAATTTTGGTGATGACAGCTGCAACACCCACTCTCTGTTATGACAACAGCATTAACTCCTCCCACCTCCTGACTATGAATGGCTATCACCAGTTTACAAAGTGGGCCACTTATCTAAGAGAATTGCTCTTCCAAAGCACTTCATTAAACTTGATTGCACTTCTTTCACAACAGCAGTACTGTAAGGGCAGAGAGAGAGGTCCAAGGATGTTACATGGTTCTGAAGCCCACGGTGTTTAGTGTGATGAGTATAAATCGATAGCATGATTGTCTTCAAACTCATGTGTAAAGACTACCGAATCTTGGATTTATTTATGTAAGAATTCAGACCAGACCATGCCCACAGAACTTACCTGGACACCTGTTAAAGCCAAGTAGCTGCTTACATGGGGTAAGATATTGCACCATGTCAATATCCTGGAGCATAATTCTCCAGGTAAGTGCCAGTTTGAATTAATTAAGTAATTATTGATACTGGAGTAATTGTTGATAATGCACAAATGAATGCAAGAGGCCCGTGGAGCCTGTACCGCTCACCTGGTTCGACATCTTAACAGTTCTTTTTAGTTATTCGGAATTCAGTATGGTCAGTCCAGCCATAATTGATTTTGAATTGAGCTGAAAAATAATGACACTTGGTGAGGGCCATGAGACAAATACACCAAGCCTGATCCAAATCTGGCCAGTGGAACTAGAGCAGAAGTCGAAAATGTGTCAGCCAATCAGAGGCCAGGGCGGCCATATTGGATTCCGAATTGACCCAAAAAATAATAACATTTGGTCAGGGCCATGAAAGATACATTTGTACTGAATGTGATCCAAATATGCCAAGTAAAACTTGAGAAGAAGTTGTTTAAAGAAAAGGTTGACAGATGGACGATGGACGGATGACGGACACTGCACCATGGTAATAGCTCACCCTTGGTCCCGCAAACCTTCTGAGCTAAAAATGGGGGCCTGTTCCTTATCTTTCAAATGAGGGAAAAATTCTAGGTCTCTGCAAGACTGGGCTTAAGCTGATTGTGTCTGGAAGCCTTGTTACTGTCAAACTGAAAACACCCGATTTCTTTCCCACAGTAGGTGATAGTAAGTCTAGTTAATGCCAAAAAATGTTGATGCAACTTCATTTCTCTCTCTTGAGTGAAATTCTTCTGTAGGCGGAATGGGAGAGAGTATTTACTTACTTTCTAGCTCCTCTTTCTCAAATTTTGCATTGCTTGTGGAGCTAATCTTCCCATAATCAACAATTGCCTCTTCATCTTGACCCTAGAAGAGAGGAAAACATGATCAATAATTTGAGACGAACCATCAACAAACTAGAAACATCAATGCAGAGGATGCAGCACCCACACAGTGCATGATGACAGGCTAAGCTGATGGCACTCATGTTGACAGGCATACCTCAACTAAAGTGCAGATGCAGGAGCCATCAGCACTAATATTCTAATAAGCGCACAAGTTCACGTGCTTAATTGTTGTCTGTTCATTAAAATGCCAGAGGCTATCTCCATCCATTCATTTTGATCATAGAGCATCAGATAGAATATCATATTGCTTTAAAAGCTGCAAGACAGTTCTACTATCTGGGAGTGATTACTGAAGGTTCCACCAATTCCAGACTACTCTTCAATACAACCGACAAACAAATAAAACCCCAAAAATCTGCTTCTCAGTCTTCTGTGGAGTATTGCAATAAAATTCTTGATTATCTTGTGGAAATTTACCACAGTGATCCACCTTCTGCTACGCAATCACAATTCACTTATTCACTTTTGTTCATGACAAGTTGGTTTCTGAGTTAGTGTCAAGAATGAAGACCGCATCCTGCATCTTTGACCCTCTCCCACCACCATTTTTAAAGAGTTGTCCACCTTCCATTGTCAAGCATATTATTTTCAACACGTCTATTAGCACTGGCTCAATTTTTTTTATTCATAACAAAGATAGCAGCTCTTACCCCTAAGTGTGATTTAGATGATCTTTCCAACCTCTGGTCAATTTCCAACGTACCATTCAAGCTAAAGTCCTTGAATGAGTACTGGCTGCTCAGCTATAGAATCACCGAGCCCACAATAATCTCTCTGGGGCTTTTCAATCTGATTTTAGGGAAGGACACAGTTCTGGATTGGTGACAGACATTAATTGCCTCCTTATGGCAGCAGACTCTGGAGCAAGTAGCATTCTTGTACTACTTGACCTTAGTGCTGCTTTTGATACTGCTAGTCATTCTATCTTGCTTATCTGGCTGGAAACTTGGCTTGCCCTCTCTGGTAGAGTGTTAGACTGATTCCAACTCTGACTGTTGAACTGCTCCAATTTTGTCCAAGTGGCTTCGAGCACCTCCCACTTTGCCCTTATATGGCAAGGTGTCCCCCAAGGGTCTGTGCTGGTTCCTATCCTTTGGACTAGCTATAAACTGCAATTGGGAAAAAAAAAATCAGGAATCATAACTATAGTAAACAATGTTATGCATATGACACCCAAATTTGCACTGCTGTTCAGCCTAACCCACCATTGCCTGTTGCCACTCTGTTTGGTCCGCTTGCAGTAAATTAATCACAATTTCTTGATGCTCATCTGCTATAAAACTGAGATTTTCTTAATTAGTACGTTTACTGCCACCAAGTTACTGAACAACATAAAACTTGTGGTTGTTCATATCCAAGCATCAACTTCTGCCCAAGATCATATCCTGATTGAAGTGGAGGACAGCCAAATAAGCTTTCAAACACATATGGAGACATTTCAAGATCTTTCCTATAAAATCTTAAAAACATCACTAAACTTAGACCCCCCCCCCCTTTCGCTGATGCCAAAAGGCTCATTGATACTTTTTTCACATCATGCCAGATTACTGTAGTGCCTTTTTCTCAGGTCTCTCAGTCCAATCCATCAAAAATAGCAATATATACAAAACTAAGCAGGTCGCATCCTGTCTGGTACTTCATTTTGTCATCACTTCACCCGAGTTCTCAAACAACTACACTGGCTCCCAGTTCCATCACCTATCAGCTTTATAACTCTGGTTCTCATTTACGATGCTATTCGTGGCACTGCAGCGTTATAGCTCTGTGACCTCATTAGTCTCCCTATCTCCACCTACTGTCTCCAATCTGAAACCACTCTCGCCCTCAAACAGCCCACTGTAAAATTAAAATTTATGAGACAGAGCGATTTCTCTCTTAAGGCCGCCCAAGTGTGGAATGCCCTTCCCTTTACCTTATAAAATTCTAAGACCCTGGATTGTTTTAAAAAGTAATTTAAAACACATCTTTTCAAACTGGCTTTTATAGATAGTTGATTGCTTAATGCTAGAGCTCTATTGTCGTGCCTTCGCAAACAAAAATGCATGCGACAGAAACGTTGTGCGCAATTTAGCCATTGCAAAGGACATATGTATCACCCTTGTGTCTCCAGCTATAAAATTTAAACACCTGCATCTCAAGAGGTAGGACAACACAAAAGGAGGTGTGCAAATGCATAAAGCTGGCATTGTGCAATTTTTGTTTCATAGATCTCATTTGTGTTTTAACTCACCCAAACCACATGTTAATGCAAACGCTGTTCCTTTGGTAGTTTCATTGGACTGAATCACAGCCAGCCGAGCGATTTGCAAATAAATGAAGATTACCTTCCCTTTTTTATGTTCGTTATGTGCACTATAAATAATGGCTACAAAATGGTGTTGTTTTCGAATACGGAAGGGACGGTGAAAGGGTATTTTTATACATGTTAATATTTTCTTAGTGTGTGGGGGAAAATACAAATAATTTACTTCAGTCTCGCTCTTGTTTTAAAACCACAAGTGTTGTTGTGTAGAGAGTTTAAATCACCCATGTCTTTTTATACAAAACACATTACTCGGTGAATCAACCTTGATTCCTTCAAACACCTCCAGGCATTGCTACATTGGAGCACAGTTCTAGAGGGACTGAATTCAGCAGTAAGGGAAGTTAGGTGCTTGTTCTTCACTGGACAAAATTAGCAGTTGGCTGCAGCATCAATCCACTGGTTTTAAAAGGAAAGACAGTGGCTTATCTGATTGCGTTTAATGGAACCAAAGCCCTACCACATCCACAGGTAATTATTCATTCTTGGTCCAACCCTTTGGACAACAGCGCCCCAGCTGCACTATCGCCTCCTAACACAAAACTACTGGAATGGAGTTAGACAGGCCCAGTTTTGATCCGCGACACAGTAAGCACTTGCATCTGCTGACTGTGTTTCTATCGTCATATAGGGCCCCTTGTCCTTGTATATCATTGTTCCATTTTTGATATTATCTATTTTTAAATATTTTTTAATGGTATTACTATAACATTACTTTATCTTTTGTGTCTTCCAAGGAATGTGCTTTGGGTTTGAGAAAGGCGTATCGTAAATTAAATTTATTATTATAATTGTTGTTGATTTTGTTATTATTATTATTATTATTATTATTAGTCCTTCTTACTATTCAGGGCCACAAGGGAGCACGAAACTCTCATAGTATAGTATGGGTGCAAGTTAGGGACACATCAAGGATTGCTCACCAATCCATTGCAGGGCTCACACACCATTCTTTCACACACTCCTACCTATTGGCAATTTAGAGTTTCAAATCAGTCTGGCATGCATCTCTTTGGACTGTGGAAGGAGACTATGTGCACAATGCACCGTGCCACCCAACAAGCTACGTGTTTTCAGAAATTACATAATAACTGGCATGCTGGTCGAGGACACACCATGACAATCATAGCTCTATAGCTCTAATCAATTAATCATCCATTCATCTCTTGCACATGCAAAGAGGAGGTATCACATGGCACCCACCCAGAAAGAAAAGTTATGTTGGACTACAGAGACAATGGCAAGGGATCAGGTTTCAGTAGAGCATTTGTAGCTGGATAGCTACGGAAATACCAGAACTGCGGAAGCACAAGCACAGCAAAGCAAAAGGACAACCTAATATGGCTTGTTGAAAATCAGAGATAGAAAACACAAAGTGTGAAATGGCATTCTTACATTCTGGAAAATGCGTTAAAGGTACAGTGGCGTGAAAAAAAATATCTCATCTGATTTCCTTTGTGTATATTTGTCACACTAAATGATTTCATATATTCACACAAAATGTTATATAAGATAATGAGAATAAGACTAAATAGGACATACAGTTTTTAAAAGCTGATTTATTTGAGGAAAATGGTTATCTATGATTTATATCACCCATGTGTGAACTAAATTGCCCCTCTAACCTTAACTAGATGCACAACATTTAGCAGCAAAAACTGCAATTAAATGCTTCCAATGACTGGAAATTAGCTTTTCACATTTGTTTTGAGGAATTTAATTGTTCTTCACAGAATTGCTTTAATTCAGCAATACTGGTGAGTTATTGAGTTCAAACTGCCTGTTGAAGGAGCTGCCACAGCATCTTTGTAGAGTCCAAGTTAATATATTGTATCAGTCAAAATACGGTATTTTGACTAGGCCACTCTGAATTTGTCTCTTAACTCTTACTTACATACTTACTTACTCTTCTGCTTTGGATCATTGACTTGTTGCACAACCTGATTGCTCTTGAGCTTCTAATGTGATGGGCGGTGATAGGACGCCAGGTGCCGCGACCAGTGAGAGAAAACAAAGAGCAGCTCAGCTAAGAAACAAACACAAAAGAGGTACACACCTCTGGTAAAAGCTCGCGCTTCCAAGGACGAATAAATGTCTGCAACACGGAAGCAGTGCGAGAGAAAAAACAACAAGAGAGAAGAGAGAAAATTTCTAAAAGAAGCAATTCCTAACAATAAATAGAATATAACAAATCACTAGGAAATCAGACTAGAGATTTTCTCCGGCCGAAGTGCTAGAAACAATCAGACACTCTAGCGTAGGCGTGGCAAACCCCCGGCCATATATATAGAGTCCAGAAAACTCCGCCCCAGCTCAATCAGTCAGCTGGGCCAGGAATTCGATGGAAAAGAAACTTGATATCGTCCCGGACGATAGAACAAAGAAAGGTCCAACAAACGCACACCTAAACCATGACATCTAATCATGGATGGATGACACTCTTCCTTAGGAATTTCTTCTATAGCACAGTACTCAGTTTCATCAATTATGAAAGGGTTTGGGTCGCAAATTGGCAAAGCATACCCACATTATCACGCTATTTCCACCATGTTTGACCTCTTATTATGATTTTCTTACTGTGTTAGCTTTGCATTGGAAACAATGAGAAATTTGTTTTCTAAAAAGAGCCACTTTTGTTTCATTAGTCTACAGAACCCTATCCCAAAAGACTCTGGGGTCATCGAGGTGCTTTTTGGCAACCACAAGACAAGGCTTTATCGAGCGCTGACTGCAGTAAACAGTTATGTCCAGATGTTTTACATTGGACATAACTGTTTATTGCAGTCAGCCCTTGTTATGTTCCTCTTGGTTAACAGTGGTTTTTGGCCTTGCATCGGTCTGATGGATACCTTGGGTGCCCAGCCTCTTAGTAATGGTGTCTAATGGTGTCGCTAATGCTGACCTTATGTGAGGAGAGAAAGACCAGCTGTACACTTAATTTTTGCTGGGGCTTTCCTGACAATTCATCTCCGTTCAAAGTTTAATCCATTCGGACACAGTATCTCTGAGTGCAGTTCACTGGAGTTGCATAGCCTCAGAAACGGCTGCGTAACTCTTTCAAGACTGTTATCTTTTAATAACTTTATTTATCTTCTGGAATTTATTATCTTTGCAGCAGAATATGCTACTTGTTGAGACCTTTTAGCATAGTTCATACTATTGGAAAGGTCCTTTAAAAGTGATATTGACAACCACTAATCAGAAAATGTTGGGACGGTACATTAAATTAAAATGAAAATTGAAATCAGTGATTTGTAAATTATGTCTGACCTGTACTTCATTGAAAACAATGCAATGATACTTTTTTGATGTTTCACCATTTTAATTTTACTAGGATACGATAGTATAGGATGCACTTTATTAATCCCCAAGGGGGAAATTCGTTTGGTACCAGGCCAAACATGCACCAACAAGACAGTAACAATGTGACAAGGCACAAGACAATAGACTGCACACAAAAATAAATAATAAATAATCTGCACCAAGCATAACACTGAGAGAGCACAATAATCATACCAGTTTATTAAAAAAATAATAATAATAATAATAATAATAATAATAATAATGAAATTACTAATTTATCAAAATAAATTTCAGTGTTGATTGTTGCCATTCCTTTTCGCAACAGTCACTAAATTTTTTAGGACTGAAGATACCAAGTGATTAAGTGTGTTGGGTGCAATGTTCCTGCAAACATCTTAAGGTGAGCAACAGTACGGGGTCTTTTCCATTTCAAAATATGCCCCACTTTCTATATTAGGGACAGGTTGGGACTGCAGGTGGACTGGTCCAGCAACCACACCCTCTACTTACACAGACATGCCCTTGTATGGGCATATGTATGGGCATCCCTGGGAAAGATGTTGTCTTCTCAGTGTACTTTCCAGCATTAATGGCACCATAACAGAAGTGCAAGTTACCCTTGTCAAGGGCACTGACACAACCTCATACCATGACACCAGCATGACTGCTGGTAACTGTCTAGATGGCCTAAACCATTGACGGATGGTCCATCACAGATGCCTCCGAACCCAGAGAAGCCGACAATTCAAAAAAAAAAAAAAAAAAAACTTCTCTTGGCTCAGGCTCATCCGAAATAGAGAAACATAAGTGAAAAGAAGTGCTTAGGTCTGCAGAGTCCATCTTGCACATCGTTTCTGGAAGTAATGGATGTTGTGTTCGCAGAGACACAGAGGAAAAGTAACATCCTGAATATACATCAGCAACATTTACAAAACCGAGCATTTGCCATAATCTGGGGCTGCTTGGGCACCATCCACAACTGTGATGAGAAATTGAAGCAGAAGGTTACACGTGCATTTTGGAGTTACATATGTGCCCTCCAAATGTTTTTTTTCAGGGATGCCCCTACTTGTCCCAGCAGGATAATGCCATTGCATTATTACAACAGCAGGGCTTTGTTGTTTCAGAGTGCTGTTACTGCCTGCAGCCCGGACCTGTCCAGGAGAGAAAATGCGTGGAGGATTATGAGGCACAAAACTGAACAATGGTAACCCCAGACTGTTGACTAACCGAAGTCCGACATCAGGCAAGAGTAAGAACAAATTCCACTTTTGAAACGCCAACAATTAGTGTTCTTAGCTCCAAAATTACCACTAAGTGTTATTAAAATGAGAGGTGATGCTACATGATAGTGGTGAAGATGCACCTGTCTCAGCTTCATGGCACGATTGGGAGACATCACATTTTAAAATTGCAATTATCTCCAAAAACAATGAAGATAATGGACTCTATTTCTTTGACTTGGCAAACAGAAATGTATGTGGTTGTAACATGATGTACAATTTCATCCATTGAAAATGGCGTATTTTTTACCTTCACCCCGTTTGATAGTTTTGTGCACAGAAATAAAGGTGTGTATGTCAAAATGGGTTGAGCTGAGCATTAGGGGGTGTGTTGATGTAGTAAGCTGATGCTCTGCAAGTTTTCTATCACAGACCTCATTTGTGTTTAGACTCACCCTGACCACCTTTGAACACAAACGCGGTCGCTCTGTGGTCGTTTTATTGGACTAAATCCCAGCCAGCTGAGCAGTTTGCAAATTAACACATATCTTTCATGTCATTTTCCAGCCCTTTTTAATTTTCACTTTTGTCCTGTACCCTATAATTGATACCTATAAAATGGTGGTGGGGTCTAAAGGGAAGGGGAGGGTAAAGGGGTATTTTGCATATGTGAACATTTGTATGGGGGAAATGCAGATAATTATCTTCAGTCTCACCCTTGTTTTAATGAGTGCCATTTTGTATACACTTTAACTTGTCTATATCTTCTCATACAAAATGCTTCACCTCGTGAATCAACCTCTATCCCCTCAAATTTCTATCCCCCTCTATCTACGCTCTGCGTGAGGGGGGTAGAGACAGCTTTGTCTACTGCTGACATGTGGAGCCCACTGTTGGATGAGCTGTCTTTCCCCCTCCTCCATTGGATCTGGTCTCCCGCCTGCTTGACGCTAGTTTTAGCTTTTCTGCTTACCTCACATCATTAAATCGCTAAATACATTTGGAGCATAGTTCTCAGAGGGCCAAAGGAGACAGCAGTAGCGCAAGCTAGGTGCTTGTTCTTCACCCAAAATTGCCATTTAGCAATAGTGTGAACTAACTGGTTTTAAAAGGAATGACAACAGCTGATCTAATTTATCATCGTGGAACCAAACCCTGGCCATACTCACAGGTAATTAATTCATCTTTGACAGACCCTTTTGACAACCAACGGCAGCTGCATTATCACTTCCTGTCAGTGTTATGATTCTGCCATGTTTGTTCTGTTTCTGCCATGTCTGTTCTGTTTTTTGCCATGCCCCGTTATGTTTCTGCCATGCCTGTTCTGTTTTTGCCATGTTCTGTTTAGTTTTTGTTCTTTGCCATGTTTTTGTTTTTGCCCTGCCAGATCCACATTTCCGTTAGATTCCGGTCCATGTCTTTTCCCATGCCCTTCATTGCACTTTGTCTCCCCTGTCTGGTCTTTTAAGCTACAGCTTCTCCCCAAGTCCTGCGTGTCACATGCTTAGGTGATTTCATGGTTTCTGGGTTTCCAACCATTCCTTCTAGTCTCGTTTGCTTCCTTCGCCTTGCTTTTCTATTTTACTAACCAGTACTAACATTTTGTTGTTTTGTTAAAGATACTAACCAAGACTAACATTGTGTATAATACTAACTTACTAACGAGCACCAGGGATTGTATAGCTGCACCTTACTAATTGATTAACAAGCTCTCAGCACTCGCCCTGTTCTAGTCTCCACCTCTTGCCTTCACTTAGTCTTTGCTGAAATTCAGCGGATCCTCTGCACCTGCTCAGCTCTGTCCTGCCTCTCATTATCTGTGCACGTTAGAACTCCTTAACCGGAGCTGTATGTTTTGTCATAGGTTGTCTCGTGATCCCTGTTCGTGTTTTGGCTTTTGCCAATTTCATGTGGTTAGGTTCTCCCTTGTGTTTGCTCCCACGTAATTAGTCTGATCCTCTTCACCTGATCCTAATCATAGCATGTAACTTTCCTTGTGTATATTTAGGCAGTCTTTTCACAGCAGATCCCTGTCAGAACGTTTCCCTAGTCTACCTGTGCTGCTCTCGTTTTCGCCTTGTATTCATAGTGTTGCTTTTCTGACTGGACCGTCCGACTTCCGATTTTTGGCTCTGATTTGGTTTTGTTATCTGCTCCTGTGTTTCGAACCCTTTTTGTCTGACTACGATTATTGTATTGCTGCCCTGGTTTTTTCGACTTCGGATTCTGCCCCTGGGACTGTGATTTTTGGATTGGACTTTGTACTGTTGCCTTCGATCCTGCGGGGGTTTACCCCCTCGCTTAATAAAATCACATTCATCGCATTTCCTGGTTCTCGCGACTGGTTCCTGAACGATACCTCACAGTCAGGAATTACCAGAATGAAGTTAGACATGCCCAGCACTGATCAGCAATATTGTTAGCACTTGCTTTGCCAACAGAATTTAAGTTGTCGAATTGGCCCAATGAGTCAGAACAATACTTATTTTGTCCTTGTATTTCTTTTCTGTAGATTACAGGATAACTGGATCTTCAAACTGCTGCTCGCTGTTTTTATTTACATTTTACACACTGCCTCAGTTCTTCTCGAACTGAGGTTTTTTTTCACAGCAAAGTATGCAAGCTGTAAGATGTAAGACATAAACAATGATTGAAATGTATCAAAATATATGCAGCTAATTCATTTGATGTGTTATGTGTTAAACTGAAAGCACTCCATAATCTCAGAGGACAATGTGAAAAATTAACCAGCATGCTTTTACTGTCATGACCATGTCAATACTGCCCTAAATATAAACCAGAGACTGTTGTCTCCCTTTAGAAGAATGAACTAAGTCCTCTTATATTTTTTAAATAATGGCATATTCTTTATCAATGAATAGTTTATTTCTATTCACTTAAATGTCTGAAGACCCTCATTAGATATTTGCCAGTTTAGATGCATGTTCTTCCAACTGGTTTGAGAATTGCCCATGCCACGACATTATGTTCACTTGGCTCGATGCACTATACTCATATACATATACTTTTGGATGAGTGTGGTAGAGATGTTAATTGTTCTCCAACAGCGCTGACAGATAAATCAAATAAAGCATATGGGTCATTCCATGAAATAGAGAGCCAGAGACCCTGCATTTTTTACAGGACTACATGACTCACAAAATTAGATGCCACCTATAGAAAATCCCATGCATGAAGGCCAGAGTATATAAAAAAGATAACACAGGCAATATAATTGGTCTTCTGAAAAAGAGAAATAAAAAAACTGCATGTCTTTGAAAAACTTGTGGATAAAAAGTGTCCAAATTTGTGACATTCATTGCCTTCAGACTTTGAATGTAAAATTATCAGAATTTTTAAATAAAAGTCTGGCTGAAATGGCCTTTGTTCTAAACATCAATTCCAAGTGATTAACCCACAACGGCAATTAACTGGGAAATCCAGATGTATTACACTGCAATTAGCGCTTAAAATATTGTTGTGAACGTAACTCATGGTGTCCTGAAAAGTTACGTTGAAACAGTGCTGAGAAAACCCAGGAAACAGAATATATTATCTAGATTTTTGTGCCAATGTGTAGAGATTAATCCGTTTCATAACCATTTAAAATATTATCTCAGAAAATATACAGGGTTTTATAAAATTCTTATTTCTGTGCAGCAAAATTTTTCGCGTCATATTTTACCAAGTTACGTTCAATATGCGCCGGGCTCGCTGTCCGATCTCCCTTATCCCCTTGGAGTCTCACAGTAGTCACAGATACGGATTTCCTTCCGAACCTCCTGCTTCACATCCGGGGACCAGTCTATCGTCTTCACAGTGGAAGCTGGGCAGGTTAGTATTTTTGCGTCCCAGAAAGTTACGTTCGAATGAAGTGACGTTCAATCACTAAAATCTTTTAGTAAATCACCGATTTTCAGCACAAGTATGTTTTCTATTGGGATTCATAATTTGGCCTGCCATTTCACGTATTTTAAGGAGTGGTGCATCGTTTTTGATCGGCGGAATAATTAGTGGTTTCTAGGGATGGAACGGTTCAAGTAAAAAAATCCGAACCGTTCGGTTCACTAGTCACGGTTCGAGGCGTGTATGTATTGTTTGTTTCAAGGCATCCGCAAAAATAAAAGTGAAACTGAACAGTTGGCATGGATGAGTGTCGAGTGCAGCGTTTTGTAGGCAATAGCCTATTTGCAAGTAGGCAATATTCGCAAGTTCAGTTCCATCTTTTTGTGCCAAACATACATAACATGTCCAATAGGTGGCAGTAACGCTGAATTTTTGTTCAAGTGACACTTTAACCAATTCTTTCAAATTTTTTTTTTGACAATGTGTGTCATGTGTCATGTGTTTTGTTCTTAGCCAGAATTTTGTTTGTTGTGAACTTTTTTGCCATATAAATGAAAAGCATGTTGAAATTGACAATGCCTCCCCTCCTGCTGTACAAAAAACATACCGAACCAAACCGAAAACCGTGACACCAAAACCGTGATACATACAGAACCTTGAATTTTGTGAACTTTTCCACCCCTAGTGGTTTCCAATATCAAAAAGGGCGTAAGGTGAAAACAGGTGATGCATTTGCTAAGTCGAGCATTTTTCGTGTCCATGTTAAATTCGCAACATTTGTCATGTGGTACAATCCAGATGAGAAATTTTGCATTTAGCAACTAGTCTACTCTAAAATATTTTCAGAGCTGATGTGTACTTACATGGGCTGCCTTCTCATTTATATTTCATCCAGAATATTGCACTTGTTCCGTCCTCAGATGAACATGACCAATGAGCGACTTATCAAAGGCCTGCCAAACATGCTCAGACCTTATTAGAGCACAACTGGGCATTGCCAAACTGCTGGTTTGTTTTAAGTTTGTTCTCTGTTATACTAATTGAACAAGTTGAGACTTTGTTATATTTTGAAAAGAAAATTTTATTGCATACTTGTGTTAGTTTCATGTCCTTGTTACATCGGCAACGCTGAACATTCAACATCTTGCCTCTTACATCCCATAGTAGATCTTGCCATTTAACTTGCGTCACATTTTGACTCATGGGAACGCCAACAAAAGTGAACCAGTACTTCTTGCAAATTCTTCGTTTCAAATTTGAACTGTCATGTCACACTTTGGCTCTGTTTTTCATGGAATGACCCAAATCATATACTTCATGGTATAGTTGATATACTATATTGTTCTATGCTCGACTGACAGAATTTGATTGTTGCTGTTATCAGTTTACAAGAGTGGCATATTTCACAGCTCTAAAGGTGCCATAAAATCCTTGTCGGCACAGTTAAATACTGAATCCTCAAAGAGGTTTAGATATATAATATGCACACTCTGTACATGTTGAATGTTATAATAATTCATCCATCCTGTGAGGATTCGTTCTGGAACCAGTTGCGAGAACACAGGATTGCAGTAAAAAGAGGCTTTATTGAGGGGGGGGTAACCCCCGCAGGGCAGAAGGCAAAGGTACAGAGTCCACAAGACAAAAATCACAATCCAGGAGGGCGAAATCCAAATCGTAACCAGGGCACCAATCACAAAACTCAAAGTCGGGCAAAAAAGGGTTCAAAAAACAGATACAGGTAAAAGTACAAAAGAGCAGATCCAAAAATCGTAGGTCGGGCGGTCCAGTCAGAAGATAAACACAGAGAGTACAAGGCAAAATGAAAGCAGCACAGGTAAACTTGGGAAAACGTTCTGACGGGGAACTGCAGTGAGAAGACAGCTTAAATACATTCAAGGGAAGTCACATGCTATGATTAGGATCGGGTGAAGGGGATCAGACTAATTACAAAGGAGGGAACATGAGGGAGAACCTAATCACATGAAATTGGCAAAAAAGCCAAAAACGCGGACAGGGAACACGAGACAACCTATGACAAAACATACAGCTCCGGTTAGGGAGTTCTAATGTGCACAGATAATGAGAGGTAGGATAGAGTGGAGCAGGTGCGGAGGATCCGCTGAATTGCAGGAGAGACAAAGTGAAGGCAAGAGGCGGAGACTAGAACAGGGCGAGTGCTGAGAGCTAGTTAATCAATTAGTAAGTGCAGCTATACAATCCCTAGTGCTCGTTAGTAAGTTAGTATTATATACAATGTTAGTTTGGGTTAGTAACTTTAACAAAAACAACAAACTGTTAGTATTGGTTAGTAATATAGAAAAGAGAGGCGAAGGAAGCAAACGAGATTGGAAGGAATGTTTGAAACCCAGAAACCATGAAATCACCTAAGCATGTGACACGCAGGACTGGGGAGAAGCTGTAACTTAACAAGAGACCAGACAGGGGAGACAAAGTGCAATGCTGGGCATGAATAAAACATGGACCGGAATCTAACAGAAAAGTGGAAGGGGATGGAAAAAACGAAAACATGGCAAAATGCAAAAACTAAACAAAACATGACAAAACCTAACAAACATAATCATAAACATAACAGGGACTAGGGAAAATCATAATGAACATGGCATACAAGGCAGAAACAAGACAGAACAGATTAGAATCATAACACATCCATCATTTGTACCATTTCATTCTCACTAGGGTCATGGGGGAGCTGGAGCCAACCTTGGCTGAAAGACACGGACCCATCCTGAACAGCTCAGTAATCCATCACAGGGTGCACACACCATTCACACCTATGGGCAATTTAAAATCTCCAATTAGCCTGATATGCATGTCTTTGAATTGTGAGAGGAAACCCACGCAAACATGGGGAGAGCATGCAAACTCCACACAGAAAGACTGGACTGGAACCCATGACCGTCTTACTGGGAGGTGGCAGTGCTAACCACTGCACCGCTGTGCCGCTCTGTAATAATTCAAAGCTCTTGAATTCAATGTCTTTGCCAATGTCAATTTCCTGATGGGAAGTAACTTTATATGGAATAAATGGTGTCAAATGGCAACTTTAAATGAACCTGAGCTCCATGGCTGTTTGTGAAGTTGTGATTTGTCTATCACAACTTCAACATATCACCTTACAGAACTTGCATAATGCTATGAAACATAAACAGATGGGTAGAGTCAGAAAGATATGCAGTTAAGTAAGTACACATACTCACAAACATGAGCACATCAATCCCACATATTTTCCTCCTCTTTCTCTCTCTTTCTTACATCTATGCACCTACACATGGTGCATGGCCCAAACATGGACTGAAGTGGGTGAGGAATAATGGAATCTGAAACTACAGTAAAGGAAAAGCCGATTATGCAACCAACTATATTTTAGTCCTGTAACACTGGTGACTATTAACGATGGCTGCTTCTGTTTTATTTTTGCGATGTAATTCACATATTTGGTGCACACTGCGTATTACCCCTACACATACGCAACTCACAGTTTATATGAGGATATAGGAACGACTGTCTGCACCATCTGCACTACTGTGCTAAATTGGTACTGATCAGCTGTCTTTGGCACATGTATAAAAAATACGTAAATCCACGATTTGTTCAGAAATAATGTTAGCAAATTTCCAAGATATAAATAAAACAATAAATATGATGCAATTGAATCAAATGAATATTTGATTTAAACCTGTGACAATGACTTTGTCACGCCATCAGCAGTGACCTAGTCCTTGTCAGTTTTCTGTAGATTCCACCCCGTGTTTTGTTTCATGCCCTCAGTTTTTAGTCTGTTTCAATTTGCGTGTATGTACTGCATTTAGTTTCAGTTCATTCTCTGTTCGTACTTGGTCATTTATTACAATCCTTACATTGTTGTGTTTGTTATGTTATGTACTTTGTAGTCGCCAGGTTAATTTCTTTACATTTATTGTTATTTTTGTTATTTTTGATGTTTATTGTATTATAGTTTGCTTCCCCTTTACCACGCCCCAGTAGTTCTTCCCAGTTGATTTCCTGATGTTCTCCACCTGTGTGTCGTTACCCTCTGTGTACTTATAGAGCCCCCTGTGTAACCATTCTTTGCTAGATTGTGTAAGATTCCTTTTTTACAATCTTTCTTGTGCTGAGCTCCTTGAGCATTACCTCTCTTTGTTAACCCCAGAGTTTGCTTTGCCTGTGATATTTTCTACTGCCTGTGTTCCAACCCATTTGTGTTTTCTGGATTATGGTTTTCGAATTGCCTTGGATTGATTTTCTGGTTATAATTGGACTGTGCTTTGGATTTTCGATTTTCGTATTCTACTTGGAACTTTTGCTATTCTAACTGATCTGTGTATTTTTGACATCTGGTTCTGCCCCCTGGATTTTTGAGACCTGTCTAGCCCCTTTGTACTGTCACTTCTCAGAGCGATATTCTGGTTATCGAATCCTTGCCTGGAACTGCGGTTTCGGTGTTTGCCTGATGATTTCAAGTCTATCAAACTTTGGAGCGGATTGCAATTGGTTCCTCGTTCTGAGTCTCCCTGACAGAATTATTTTTTGTGACCACCCCCTAACCTACACTCTTGGACAAATGAAGGGCCAGACCAAAATGGCAAAATATTAAGCTTTCAGTGGTCTAAACTACAAATCACTGCTCAGAAAATTAGGAAGAATTCAACAAATGCACACCACCCTTTGCTGGGTAAATTTTCTTGTATATGAAGGATTGAAATATGTGATATAACATTCAAACAAACACGTCTGGGTGTGTTAAAATTTCCAAAAATATCATCAGGGACTTTTTCTCTTAAAACATTAGTCATTCTTTGGTTATCTACCACACCTGATGCAGCCAATACAAAGGCATCTGCTCACAAAGAGATCCACAATATACGGTGTGAGTATGAAAGTAAAGAAGTGAGAAAATCTGCTCCTAAAATAAGCAAAATATCAACCAGGGGTTGCTGTCAGAAGTCGCATAAGTGGTCTTTGTCAGGCCCACTGTAGCTATCCTGAAATTTCCAAGACCATAAAGGCAGAGAAAAACCTATTTAAGAAAATCAGTCAATGTTTTGAAACAACAGGTGATGTTGCCGAAAAGAAAGGATCAGGAAGGCCCAAAGGATGCAAGGATGACGAGATTTGCAAATTTACAGTTCTCAGAATTCAAGAAATCAGAAAACAGGACTCTTTCGATGTGAAGAATAACCAGAGAGTTATCTAATGTAGGTTTTGTGCCTTAAAGATGTGTTAACAAGCCATTGCTGTCGCAGAAATACATTTTTAAAGACAGAATTAAGTTTCCGGCACAATGTGGAAAGTTTGATTCACAATGGTTCAGAATAGTTATGTGGATAGTTATGTGCATCACTATCTGAATTGAATTTTGCCCAGAAATGTTGGATATCTGTACGGCCCCACAGCCAAACTGAAAGAAGAGCACAATCATGTATACCTCAGTAAGTGAGCGATTGATCTCACTATGTATCAATCAAGCAATGAGTTTATTTAAACCTCTCTCTGCCAAGCTGTTTATATCTTGATTTTTGGAACTTACTGTTGTGCGCAGTGTGAGGTCTAGGATTCCTGAGTTTTTCTTTTAGCTCTGTAGCTTTTTATATCGGTTTTTTGTGAGTTTTAATAAGCAGCTCTGTTTGGCTTTGGGTTTTTTTTTCCATTATTGTCATTCTTGTTTGTATTTGCCACTCAGCTACTAGTGAGGCGTTTGAAAGTGTAAAACAGTTGTGCTCATGGACACATCACATACAAAACAAAGAAACACAGGCAGTTTATGTAATATGAGATGGCAGCCAAACAGTCCACCTCCACCTAGCCCGTCCTAAGGAAATGGCTGACTATTCTCAGTATTCAGAGGTAAGCATAGTCTAAATGCTCCGCAAACAAGATGTCTGGACCCCTCAACCTAGCTTAGCAAACAATGATGACTGTCCTCAAGTGCCCTATTGATTAACATGTTTTTTTTCTTGGGAAAGCCATTAGACAACTATCAACATTTTAGCTGAAACCAAACACTGATGGCCTTCACAAAAGCCCACTCGTGTATTCAGAAAAACAGTACCATGGAATCATAAAGGAAATATTGAGGAAACACTTTAAAAATCCTGAAATCTTACAAAATGCAACATCCCAAAAAATAGTAGTTGTCCAGCAGTGTAACTTTCGCACAAACAGTGCACATACACACTGCTTTCTACTATCAGGTAATGCAAATAACTTCACTTTTTGAGGAAATAACCTTTGGAATTTGTAGTGCTGAGTTTGATCTCAGAAACATTTACAGTCTGACACACAAACCACATTGGTTGTGGCAGTCCCATACTAATTTAGTCGCTAGGTTGATTGTCACAGGCTCAGGGCTGGTGCTAACAAGCTAAAATTACCAGCGCTGCTAACTACCTAATGTTTGCTCCCAATGATAGTGTGTTTCTAGCTTGTAGCACAGCTCAAATTATGGTAAAAGGGCATGCATTTGTGGTTGGTCTATGATAACCCGGATAGACGCGTCCCATTTACAAACAAGTGGGTATTTTAGGCCAAATTTTCTTATTAAACAACTCCCAGGAGGATGACTTGGTATTTTAGGTTATAAGCCATTGTATTCTGGGATTTTTTCCAATTGGAAGTTATGTACCTGACAGTTGGTACAAATTGAATTAGGCCTATGGAAGATTATAATCTAGGTTATGGGACCTATGGGTCACATCTAACTAGCATGCATTTATCCGGGATGCGTCAATCTGAGTGCGTCTAACTGGTAGCTATGCTTCTATCTAGGATGATATCCTTCTGTGTGGTTAAGCTGGGGAGGAGGGGCCAACTTTTATTGTTGTGTTTACGAACAGTTAACAAACTAAACCTACTTAGCCTTCCCTTTAGGTAGAAATGGCAATTAGAATAACACATCTTAGTATGTCATGTTGTGGTTTAAGGGTCAGTGTCTTACTACTCTGTATTTCTCATACAGCTCACTTTAACTCCAAACAACTGAAAATAAGTGACAAATTGTTTGGGACAGTCAGACTTTATGACAGGGTTATCTTATTAAAAAACAAAATAGAACACCAAAAGAAAGTAATTGCTAAAGGCATTGCACGTCACTGAAAATGTCATTGTATAGAAACAACACAAGCATAGCTAAAAGGCTTTAGCGAAAACTAGCCTGCTCGCCAAACACACGCTTCAAAGCCCCAGTATTAAACTATACATCAGTACACTTGGGTTCTCAACCTTTATCAGCCACCTTCACCACTTAAACCAAAGCCATTCTGCTGTCTTGCAATTTTGTAACATAAAATTTTATAAACTTGTTTAGCCTCCTACTAGACAGCCTTGATACTGTGATCAGCACACAGTGGAGGGAATATCATCAGCTACTTTCTTGAACCAAAGGGAGACATTTATAATCTAATGACAAAACTGACAGTTTTGTGGTACCACCATGTGCTGATACACAGATATATCGCGCTGTACATGTTTTACGCAGGTATGCAAGAAAGTGGATAGAATGATTACAGTGATCCCGTTAAACCAGCTGGGATTTTTTTTTTTTTTTTTTGGTTAATTGAAGACAAAAAATCTCTAAAAATAATAAAAATAAAGGTAGAAAGGTACATATTTGGAAGAGTATGCAAGTGTGATTAATGTGTGTGCTTTCCTACAGATATGTACGTATTGTCTATTTTTTTTTAAACATATACCCCAAAACTCTCAATGATGCATAAGGATTCATTGCCCCTGGAATAGGAATGTTATGTATGTGTACAGTGAAGCTGTGTCAACTTAGCATTTTACATTTGGTTTTTCCACTCGGCTAATTAGCATTTGAGCATTATTACTGAATAGGCTACTGGATACCTGTATATACAGAAAAATGATAAGACCTCATGGTTTCTGACCAAACTCATGCAATAAGTCCTTGATAGAATTAGACTTATTTTGCCATAAAGTGAGTTATCAAATGCCATATAATTATTTTAAATGACATTATTTGCTGAATAATGTCTGTTGGAGAGCTTGATAGAAGGCATTGTAACGTTGTGTAACTTACGTATCTCAAAATCCGCCATTCACTCTTCAGAATTTATGAAAAATCATATATATATCTCAAAATTCTTGAGAAATCCAAAAAGTAAACTGCATATTTGGTAGAACTGGGCCACTTAAACCATGTTGTTGTTGGTTCAACATTTATATTTCCAAAACTGTCTAAGTAACCTGCGGAAAATAGAAAGATAATACAAACCCAAATCAGAAAAGGTTGGGATAGTATGTTAAAATTAAAACTAAAAGCAGTGAATGGTAAATTAACTTTTGCCTGTATTATATTGTAAACAATTCAACAGCACATAATTCAAAGTTTGACCACATGAATTCAATTTATTTTTCAAAATATACACTTATTTTAATTTCCATTCAAGTAAACATATTTCAAAAAAGTTGGGACAGTAAAGCACCACTTCATAATGCTGCCATTCCTTTTCACAGCACTTATTAAATGTTTAGAGACTAAAGAGGCCAAGTGATGCATTTCAGGTGCAATTTTTCCCCATTCTTGCAAACAAGTCTTGCGTTGTGCAACAGCACGGCCGGCTGGCTGGTTCAGCACCCTCTTCTTACAATGAAGAGAGTGCCTTTGTAATGCAAGCACAACACGGTTTTGCATTGTCATGTTGAAAAATGCTTAGGCGTCCCTGGAAAAAATGTTATCCTGAAAGCAGCAAGTTTCTTGAAAATGTCCGTATACTTTTCAGCATTAATGATGCCTTCACAGAAGTGCAAGTTACCTTTGCTGAAGCCTTGCACACAACCTGCGACGAAGCGCAGTTTTTTGGCTTTGGTTACAGTCTGGATGGTCTTTTTCTGCTTTGGTCCACAGTACATGGTATCCATTTCTTCCAAAAAAGACACATAATATTGATTTGTCTGATCACAACAAACTAGGGATGTGACGATATCCAACTGCGGTTTTTTTAAAGCTTAGTAAGACCACCTGCTGCCATGGGGCGAACATTCGAGCTTGTCCAATTGCTTAATTCAACCCGATGCAGTCTTCAACAATCCGTTGACGGAAGTGCCAAACATCAGAGGGCATGTGAAATGCTTCCGGAAAAAAACTTGACTGACATCAGTATTTTCCGGCAACATGCTGAACGAAGCTGAGTAAAGGACTCCAGAATCGTCTCCTTCTAACCAATTAGGCTACCCCAATCCTGTCCTTGTTTACTTTACTCAGTTAGCAATCAAACAGTGGATTCGTTTAACAGCACAAATTCGCATAAGCGGGATGAGGCCATTTTGAGTGATTGTGATAATTTATAACTCAAATTCACATTTCATCTGCTTTACAGAATGTTTTCCACCTTGCGTATTTTTTAGATGCCTAAAATCCATGGCGATCTTAAAATTAATCTCTTTATTTTTAATTAATCATTTTTGGTCTCCTAAAAATGCTACAATGAGAGATTAAATTCAGAGTTGCGATGTGGCAATGTTGAATGACGATTTTTTTTAAAGTGTTATAAGACCACTTGCCACCATGGGGTATGTAGGCAGTCGCGTGCAATTTCTTCAAATATATACATACCTGAAGCGGTCTTGAACAATTTAAAATGCCATCGGGAAGAAGCCTGAGTTCAGAATTCCGCTAATTGCAGGTGCTCCGCCCTTCCCTAAATCTGCTCCCATGTACTTGGCCTAAATAACAATCAAGCAAGTTAGCCAGTAGCCTATAATGACTAAGATGTGATAGCGAAAAGCAAACAAACCTAACTGGCTATGATGTTAGATTGAAAGAATGCCAATAATTTGAATCATTTAAAAAAATCTTCGTCTGAATTCCATCTCTCATTGTAGTATTTTCAGGAGATTATTAAAGATTAACTTAAAAGAAAGAGATTTTTTTTTGATCACCCCAGATTTTAAGCTTCTAAAGAAAAACACAAGGTGGAAAACATTCTGTAAAGCAGATGAAACGTGAATGTCAGATATAAATTATCACAATCACGCGGAATGGCCTAATCGCATTCATGCAAATCTGTGCTGTTCTATGGCCATTTAAATTTCAAAATGCGGCAATCAAACATGCTATCTTAATAAATAGCTCTACTCATTTAATTTAGCAAGTTAACAAATCTACTGTTTGATTGCTAGTGGAGCAAAGTAAACATGGACAGGATTAGAGTAGCTTAATTGGTTATAAGGAGACGATTCTGTAGTCCTTCACTCAGCTCCGTTCAGCATGTTGCCGAAAAATACTGAAGTCAGTAAAGTTTTTTTCCGGAAGCACTTCACATGCCCTCCGATGTTTGGCACTTTCGTCAGCCGATTGTACAAGACTGAATTGGGTTGAATTAAGCAATTGGGCAGGCTCGGATGTTCGCCTCATGGCACCTAGTGGTCTTACTACGTCCTAAAAAAACCGCGGTTGGATATTGTTACACCCCTACAACACACATTTCCAATTTGTTAAGCTGGACGCTGTAAAGAAAAAGGCTTCCTTTTTGCACAGTTAAGTTTTAACTGGCATTTGTGGATGTAAATACATATTATAGTACTTGAAAAAGATTTGTAAAAGTAATCCTGAGCCCATATGGTTTTATCACTAATAGGTAAATGACAGTTCTTGATGCAGTGTCGTCTGAGTGATGGGAGATCACAGGTATTTAGCCAGCACCCTAAGAGGCACAGAGTTGGAATCTTGGTGAGCCAATTGCAAAATGTACTGTAAACATTGGTAACTGCATAATAAGCCCTATAGTCACAGTCTTGAAAATATTGCTTTAAGTCAGCCAACAAAGGGAAAATCACAGGGGCTGAAACATAATGAAATGACACTTACTGTGACCCTCCAAAGCTGAGTTTTAAAACCTGTGTTCCGGAAAAATACCCAAATGACTTTAATCAGGAAGTTGAGATGACAGACTCACAATCTAGAAGCACTACCTTGCTGTACTCCAGAGAACTGCTACTTTGTAATAGATGTCCCTTGTGTTGACCTATGACCCTCTCCAGAACGATGTTGCTTCAGGCACATTCACAGGACTCAGAGCCCCAGACAGTCACAGTAGAGCTGGCCTCTAGGGCTTTCTTGTGCTACCACAGTTATTTTAGCTCCGGGTGAGGCAGCATGTTGGATTAGCGCAAGGCTAAATTTAAGTGCTCTGTTAAAGTCATGGTGTATTTACGAATACCTTCCAGTGACCGTGAGTTCCACAGGTCAGATGGCTTTTTTAAATAATTATTGTCTCTGTATTAAGATTGTGCTGGCCTCGGCCCTAACTTTCCCAGCACACAAAAAGTATCCTCATCTGGCACAGCGTGGAGAAGTTATGGAAACAATCTGTAGATGAGAGGCAGTTCCAAGATTTAGGAGGCATTTTATAGAAATGGTTAATTTACTCAGAATAGCTAGTTCCAGAGCTTTGCAGGTAAGTGATAATACAGATTTAGTTTTATCTCAAGGAGTGAATATTAGCTTGTTTCAAGTTACTCTTTGCTTGCTTGTGAAATTGCCTTACTGCCTAATCTTGGAAAGATTCCACATGTCTCACATCATTGGAAATATTTGCCTCATTGTGGAGCTAAAAAGGAGAGTAATACCAACCAGACACTAGAGGACTTTGAAAAGTCTAATGTCTGGCAATCTCTCACACTTAAAGACAATGTGTCTTAAAGTCAGGGAGTGTTCACCCAAAGACTGTAAGATTTTTCAAAGACCGGGGATCTTGCAGAGTGCATTCATTGGTTGTTGACAGTGTTTAACTTGCAAGCTGCTTGCATGAGCCGTGACTGAAGATAATCTATATTTTTAAATTGGTTTAAATTTATTGTGACATTAAATCGAGAAAATTACCGAGTTGGACTGAGTTTTCTGACCAACATTCGAGATGATGGGATTTCATTCTCATTCATTGTCATTATTTCATTCTGATATTATTGGAAATTTGTCTGTGACAGTGAAATCACTTCAAAAGTCATTAGGTGTACGGGCAGCTTACATCTCAATAAAAAAAAAAACTGAAATACTTGTTAGGGCAGACTTATGTTTTGGTTCTTGCGGTGCAGAACACTTTCAGCATGAAAAAACTTCCATACCCTTTTGAATTGGTTCATTTGAGCCATGTCTTAATCCTCCCGAGTAGATGGGAGCTGGTCTAGTTGACTCATATTGCTCTTGCATTGTGCTCTGTAGACCTCTAGCAGTTCCTGGCGTACCAAATACTCTCATGACAACATAGCACTGCATTCTGGATACCACGGTTCTGAAACACGTGGATTGAAACATGACAGGCTATGGCAGGGAACTGATTATATCTACACTGCTGGCTCTCAGTTTCTCTCTCGGGAAGAAGAGAAGAACATTTGGCAACTCAGATGAAGCGCTGCTGAATCTTGGCTGTGTAAGCACCATTATACTCTAATGCCAAAAAAAAAAAAAAAAAAAAATCTTTGGATTTAGGGCAATGAAATTAACCTTTGCTTTCTGAGTTGTCATATTTATTAGAGTATTTTACGGTACACTGTATATTATACGACAAATTATTTGATTTGTGCAAGGTCAACCTGTTTTTAAAACATTGGGATTAAAATAAAACAAGACAAGGTCAAAACAAAGTATATTGCGGGAGCATGTAGTACCTCTTAATGATGTAATTGATGATAATTCATTTTGAAAAAGCAACAGCCAATGGGAAAACTCCCAACACTCAACGGCCCAATGGTGTTAATTCATCACTTACTCACTTCCTCAGTCACAAGCTTTCATGTTTACTGGGCTCACCCCTACTTTGTTGTGATCCAGACAATATACAGAGCAGGCTTTTATAATCTGTAAAAGGTACATATGATTTAGTATTTTTTTCAACAGTATTTAGATCTGAGCATTCCATATTACATTTAGTTCCCTAGAATTTAGTTACAGTCACCTGGATTTGGTTAAAAAATAGCAATACTGAGGAAAGTCTTTTGAATTAGTTTATGGTTGGAAGGAATGCAGGGCAAGACTTGCTGACCCCTGGAATTTCTGTTTCTGACGGCCGATTAACAGTTCTATCGTGATCATTCCAGTACCAGAAATGACATGAGGCTGCCTCATATACTGGAATCCTATTGGATTTGAGCAAAAGCAAAAACATCACACCACCAATTGGTAAGGCTCAAATTAAATTTACGAGTGCAATGGTATCAGGTGAGCAATTACTCAAATGTCTGTCGAGAACTGTAATGGTGGTGTTGAGGATGCCCTGCCCAGCAGATCGTAATGGATCCCTTGCTGTTTTTGGAGCATGTTGAGGGGTAGCGATATGACGAGATATCTAGTGCACAGTGCAGTGAAAAAATAATTACTCCTTCCCAATTTCTTCTAATTTTGCTTTTTGTTATATTTGAATGTTTCACATCACTGAAATAATTTAAATATAAGATAGAGACAACATGAGTAAACACTAAATGCAGCTTTTAATTGACAATTTAATTTATTTACGGTCAAAAGTTATCCTATATCACCCAAGTAAAAAAAAAAAATTGCCCCCCCAAACCTAATGACTGGTTGTGCCACCCCTGGCAGCAAAAAATGCCATCAAACGATTGTGATAAATGGCAATGTGTCTTTTACATCACTGTGGAGGAATTTTGGCACAGTCTTCATTTCAGAATTGTTTTAATTAGGCCAAAATGGAGGGTTTTTGTGTATTAACTGTCTGATTAAGGTCTTGCCACAGCATTACAATCAAATTCATGTCGGAACTTTGACGAGGCCTCTTCAAAAGCTTCATTATATTTATTTTGACCCATTTCAGTTTGTGGACTTGCTGAGGATCATTGTCCTTCTTCTGACTTAAGCCGCGAATGGCACTAACTGAAAATAACAATTCAAACTGGCTCTGAACAGGCTGTAAAAGTCTGAGTCAGGCAGGGGGAAAGGCAAACCGTGGTTAGGGACATGTTCAAGGTCAGGGCCAGGAAGGCAATCTGGGGGCACTGGGCACTTGAGTTATCCACGCTCTCAAACTTCAAGTTTTATGGAAGAAATGAACTGACTCACGGCACTAGAGCTGGACAGCACAGGGAGAAATCCATGATAAAATGGTTTATTATTCTCCCTAACTACCGAAGACAGAAGGTAAAAAGTTCTTGGCAGAACTGGCTTGGAATACAATGGAAATAAACAATCCAGTGAAGAAGGATCATGCACCAGGAACTTAGATACAATTGCAATCAAAATTATTCAACCCCTGTTGCAAATTAGGTTTACTGGCAAAATTTACAAACTTGCAGCTGTTTGCAATGAACAAATCAAACAAGAACGATTTAAATGGCTCAACACAACAAATATTACAAGTGACCTCTCCAAATTCAACACAAAATGCCAATTTTAATGACTACTTCAGGCTCAAAATTATTCAGCCCCTTCATGACAAGCATCTTGTAGAGAACCCTTTTCCCACTATGACCTGCTGGAAATGTGATGTATAGGCAGATGTCAGCTTTTGGCAGCATTCCCAAGGAATCTTAGCCCAGTCCTCATGGACAATGGCCTCCAGTTCACTAATATTCTGGGGTTTGCATGCTGCAACTGTGCTGTTCAAATCTTACCAGAGATTTTTTATGGGGTTCAAGTGAGGCGACTGTGATGGGCACTCTAGAATCTTCCCAGACTTCTTCTGAAACCAAGCCTTGGTGGATGTTGAGGAATGCTTAGGATCATTGTCCTATTGGAAGGTCCAATGATGCCCAAGCGTCAGCTTCCCTACAGACGGCATGACATTTTCTCCTTGGATATCCTGGTACTTGACTGAATCCATCTTGCACTCCACACTTTGCAGATTTCCAGTGCCAGAGGAAGCAAGGCAGCCGCAGAGCATCAAAAAGCCCCCACAATTCTTCACTGTAGGCAGAGTGTACTTTTCATCATGTGCTTCTTTATTCCTCTTGCAGACATACCATTGATTCATAAGCCCGAAATATTCCAGTTTTGTTTCATCACTCCACAGAACAATATCCCCAAACTTCTGTGGCTTATTTATATGGTTTGGTGCATATTGGAGCTTGTGCTTTTGGATCAGTTGTGGTGTATGTCTTGGAGACCTTCAACGTTTCGTATGCGCCCTACTGTGCAAACTGAAACCTCAGTGCCTCCTGCCTCCAAGTCTTGCTGCGGGTCTCCTGGAGTCACTCGAGGGTTTTTGACCACCCGTCTCCTCAGGAATCTGGTGACTGCCATTGATAGCCTCCTCTTTCTGCCACATCCTGGTACTGTAGCAACTCTTCCTTTAATTCTGAACTTGCAAACTATGCTTCCAACTGTATCTCTACAAAAATTCAGTGCCTGTGCTATTTGTATCCTTTTCCTTGTTTGTGCCAGGCAATGATCTCCTCTATTAGCTTTTTGGACAATTCTTTTGACAGCCATATTTCTAATATGCAATCAAATGTCACTGTCAACAAACCCCTAGCGAGTGCAAATATTTGATGTATTCTATCTCAAGCAAACCTGATGCACCTAATTAAGCTCTTGATTAGCTGCATTAGGTGTGCTTGAGACAACACCTGATTTGCAAATATGCTCTCATGAGGGCTTCTATTCGGGGGGTTGAATAATTTTGAGACTGCAGCAGTCATTTAAAATGGCATTTTGCGTTAAATTTGGAGAAACCACTTGTAATATTAGTTGTGTTGAGCTATTTAAAATGTTCTTGTTTAATCTGTTTATCACAAACAGCTGAAAGTTTGTAAATTTTGCTATTAAACCCAATTTGCAATGGGGGTTGAATAATTTTGATTGCAACTGTACATGCAACAACATTTAATAATAGGAAACAGGTCAGAGCAGGAGCAGGGAAGGGCGATTATCCCGACAGTAATTAAATAATGATAACTAATTTGGGGAAACACATTTAAAAACTGACAATAATAGCTGGATTGCAGGAAAAACAATGATGAAAGACTCAGGACCTAACAGCCTTCAAAAAACAACCCAAAGTGGTTTTCAAAAAACCACCGAGAAACCATCAGACTCAGGCAGCCTGGTCACAAAGTCCATAGCAATGCAAGCCCATGGGCAATGGTAAATTTCCTGGGGCTGGAGGAGACCACTAAGGGGTTGGCTACTGGACTTGGCCCTGGCACAGCTATCACAGGGGGTGGCATACTTTCAAGTGTCTCGCTAGTCAGCTGGCTTTCAGAAGTGATGGTAGACCAGCAACAGGGAAGTCTTGGGAAGGCAGACCAAAAAAAAGGCATGTGTCCAGGCGAGGACTTTGGCTTTCACTCGTTCTGGGATGAAGAGCCTGTTAGTGGGGCATCCCTGGGGAGAGGGATAAGAACAGATGGCCTCCTCTACGATGATGCTCCACCTCCAATTTGATGGTGGCCGGAAGGCACCTGTCAGGAACCACAGTTGCTGGATTCTCCTCTGGAATGGGAGAATGAAGGTGGGATAGGACATCTGGCTTCGGGTCTTGGACCCTGGGCAGTAGGTGAGGGTAAAGCTGAAGCAGGCAAAGCTTAGCAACCACCTGCCTTGCCTGGGGTTTAGCCTTTTAGCAGAGGTGAGGTATTCAAGAATATGTCCATACATATCAGGAAGGAAATGTTGGCCTTTTGAATCCAGTGCCTGCATTCTTGAAATGCCACCTTGATGGCCAGGAGCTCACAATCCCCGATGCTGTAGTTAATTTCCACAGGAGACAGCTGATAAGAGAAGAAGGGCCATGGATAGACCTTGCTGTCAGCCGTCTGCAGGGAGTAGATAACCCTAGTGCTGACGCCAGAAGCATAAACTCCCTCAATGAACTGGTATTGGGGGTTGGGGAGTGCCAGGATAGGGGTATTGGTAAATTCATGTCTCAGCTGGCGGAAGGCAGAGGTTGCCTGAGGGGTCTAGTGTTAAAGACCCTTGCAGGAATGTGTGGACAGTCATCAGGGTAGCGACTGTAAAATAGCTGCAGATGAAGCGCCAGTAAAGGTTTAGAAAGTTAAGGAATCTTCAGAGTTGTTTGCAGTTTGCAGGTTCTGGTTTATACAGGAGGGTCTGTTCATTTTGCAAATTCATCTTAATCTCACCCCAGGACACAGTGAAGCCCAGGAACTGACTTGACATCTGATGGAACTCATTCTTTTTGGATTTCTAGTAGAGCTAGCTCTTAAGCAGGTGTTGGATTATATGGCAGATGTGCCAAGTATGATCCTGAAGGAGAACACTAGGATGTCATCAAGATATATAAACACAAAGTGGGAGGTCATGTCTAAGAGGACACCAGTGATGAGATGACGAACACTACAGGGGCATTAGTGAGCCAAAATGGCACCAAAAAGTACTTGTAGTAGCTAGAGAGAATGTTGAAGGCTGTCTTCCACTTAGGCATTACATAATTGCGGCTTGATGAAGTAGTGGCATTCGCGGGGGTTGGAGAAAGCAAAGTCCATTAGTGGCAGTGGTTAGCAACTTTTGACTGTGATGGGGTTTTGGCCCCTGTAGCTGATGCATGGATGGAGATGCCCATTTTTTTGGTGCAAACAAAGCTGACATGGGCAGGTGAAGATAAAGGTCAGATTATACTGGAAACTAGGGCCTCAGAGATACATTCATGCTTAGTTCTGAATTGAAGCAGAGAAAGTGATTATCTCAAGATTGCAGCGCTCCCAGGAGGAGATCAGTGGCACAGTCGCAGAGTGTCATGGAAGTGACGGGGCTCAGAACTTGCAGAAGGCCTGATTGAGATCATCATTGATTGTGGAAACCCCTTTCAGGTCAGGTGGTTTCTCCTTGTGGCCAGAAGGAAGAGATACAACTGGGCGGACAGCAGAGCGCAGACAGGTCTTAGAGCAGGACAAACTCCATTCGGCATTGGTTCCACAGAAAGAGCTCTTGGCAGAGCTGGCTTAGAATGCAATGGAGAGAAATAATCCAGCGAAGTAGGAACATAGACCAGGAGCTTAAATACAAGCAACAACAATGAACAGTTGGGGACAGGAACAGGTGAGGATAGGAGCACAAAGGGAGGGGCTATGTACAAGACACTGATTAAATAATGAGAACTAATTATGGGAAACAGAAGGAAAAACTGACAAGAACAACTGGATTGCGAGAACAACAATTAAGAAAGTCTCCAGACCTATCACCTTGCAAATTAATTTATGCAAATCTGTGTTATTTTATGAGCTGAGTTTAAATATTTGAATATTTATGCTGAAGAAAATGCATCAAAACTTTGTGATAAATACAATAGTGTAATGCAATTGAAAATGAATTTGATTGTCGTTCTATCAATTAGTTTTTGCAACTGTGCCTATATCGCAACTATCAGGCACAGTAAACTACGACAGTCTTAGGTAATTAAGCATTGAAAGATGAGATTACCGAAGGCCTTTGTTACTGCTAATGAACCGCGACTGCTTTTGACTTATCAGTCTACAGAATATTTTCCCAAAAGTCTTGGGGTCATCGATCAAGATTTTTCTGGCAAATGTGAGATCAGCCTTTTTGCTCTTTTTGGTCACAATTGGTTTTTGCCTCGCGTCTCTCTTTTGGATACCCAGTCTCCTCCTTATTGTGGAATCATGAACACTGACCTTAACTCAGGAAAGTGAGGCCTGTAGTTCTATTAATGTTAGTTTGGGTTTTTTGTGAATTCCTGGATTAGTTGTCAATGTGCTGTTGGTGGATTTTTGGTTAGCTAGCCACTCCTGGGAAGGTTCACCTCTGTAGAAATGACTTTGTAACCCTTTGCAGGCTGAGAGATATCAACAACTTTGTTTATAGTCTATTCATGAATTTCTGTAGATCGCGGCATCATGCGGCGCTTTTTGCCTTTTTCACATTGTCAAATGGGTTCCATTTAAGTGAGGTAAGAGGACCGGCAGTAATCACGCCTTGGAGTGTCAAGTGAAATTCAACTCAATAATTTAAATTTATTTGGTTGGTTGATTTAAAGACTAAATGCAATTGACAAAATTATTTCCACGAGGCGGACAGGTTCTGGAGAACAAAAAATGCCGGATGGGACATTCGGCTGGTTACACCATGGATGCATGGGGAAAGTTCGTTCGCTGTGTTTGGCAGTCCTGGACATCGAGGATGTAGAGGACGTCTATCTAGTTGGATTTATGATAGCGGGGCCTGCTATCATTGGGGCTCGGTCTGTTTTTGATCGACCACAGGATAAAGAAAACTTTGAAAAGCATGGTTATCCTCGACATAAAGCTCAATAAAATTGGATTTGACGTCAAGGAAGCCAGGACGGACTAAATATACTGCGAGGGGTCATTAAATCCGACAAGGCAAGGGTGAACCAAGTCGACGGAGATGATGACTAACTAAGAGATCCATGCAAAGATCCGGTATTATTGCACCTTCCACCTATTCCAAATCACTAGGAACAAACCAACTGATGAAGAAAGGAGTTCAGGTTTCTCTGGACCAAGTCTAATGGATTAAATCAAGAGTGACTCTCAAATCTAAACTTGCATAGACACTCAGCTATATTGTGATTAAAATTCTTCATGATGTTCACAACTCTTTATTATCTTATGTTGTGGCGCTTAAATCGTAGTGTAAATGGGCGCTCAGCTCTGTTGTGATATATGAATCTCTATGATATCTTAACCATAATCAAACTGTTTTTCTGGAAGTTGGGGGCGGGACTTTGACAAGCGATCTCGCTTCTCCCGCGACCCTTTCAGTTATGATACATGTTGTATGGAAATTGTCATGAAATGAGTATACAATCATGCCGAAATAAAAACAAAAATCAAAATCAAAGGGGCAATCATTTTTTTCTTATATAGTGCAAGGTGGAGTTGGATGGCTTTGTTCCTAAAATAAATGAAATCATTATTTAAAAACTGCATTTAGTGTTAACTTGGGTCATCTTTGTCCAATATTAAAATTAGTTTGATGTGAAACATTTCGTTGCGACAAATATGCAAAAATAGAGGAAATAAGAAATGGCCGAGTACTTTTTCACTGCATCGTAACTGGCAGAATGGATTAATAGTAGCTGCTTGATAGACTCTACCAGTTACCAGTCAATTCACTGCATGGGTTATACATCTATGGGGTTAACTTACACTCAGTAGTGCCATATTTTCCCCAGACTTGAATGAATCAGTCCCTTGTGCAAACTGGCCATTAGGGTAATGAAAGTTAGATAAACATGATAAGTTATCCAGTATCATGGCTTGTGAAAGAAAATGGCTCTTTCAGTGTAAAAGATGTTCAAAACCACCATCAGTGAGAGAAAAAGTTTTAGAGTATTGTTCATGTGAGCCAACAGTTCTAGAGCACACTCAGTGTGAAAAAAAAGGTCAGAAACAGCCAGTGAGACAGACTGGTCATTGACCTCAGTCATTATTAGGAACAATTTCTGGATCATGTTATGAGGAAAGACCAAAGCAGCACTACTGAGAGGGAACCTTCAAAGCTCCGCAGGTGGTTTGTAAAAGCTTTAAAGCAGTGCCAATGGCTCTGTCAAAAGGAAAGGCAGTGCAGCGGGAGGTCACTCCATTGTTGAAAGGCCGGAAATATGCACTTGCTTATGACATCCTGGAATTCACTAAGTAAAAGAGCATTTTTCATCCCACCCTCTTCGCTGTTCTACAGAAAATTCATGTTTCATTATATTGTGAAGCAGATGCATTTCAGTGGACAAGGCCGGATTGTCCATATAATGACCAGTGTGTGTACACTGGGGCATCACGCTGGGAGTGGCATCACATGATTCCTGAATCCTCCGTTATTTTTTTTTTTTTTTTTATCGGAAGAGATGCATCTCAGATCTGGAACGGAGAGTCAGCTGCTACCTGCGGAGATGGTTAGGACTGCCAAGGAGCTTGAGCAACATCACCCTCTATGGAAGCACCTGTAAATTTACACTCCCCCTAAAATCGATTGAGGAGGAGTTCAAAGTTTCGCGTGCAAGAGAGGTGCTGCAACTCTGTGAGTCAACAGACCCCAAAGTCTCCGGAGCAGGGGTGGCAGTCAAAACCGGCAGGAAGTGGAGAGCGGAGGCTGCAGTGGAACAGGCAGAGTCTGTGGGACTGTGGGTCTGTGAGTCCTGGTGGGAACAGTGGCCAGAGGGAGGGCTGGACTGGGAATCATCGCACCCCCGGTTCGACAAGGCTCGGGGGAAGGAGCGGAGGCAATTGGTCCAGAACGAGGTGAGAGCAGCTGTAGAGGAGGAGAGGATGAGCAGAGCAGTGGGAATGAGTAAGCAAGGTGCCTGGACGAGATGGGAGCAAGTTGTGGAGAGAAAGATCATGTGGGCTGACCTCTGGCGGGCAGAGCCACACCGCATCAAGTTCCTAGTCCAGGCAGTCTATGATGTTCTTCCCAGCCCATCCAACTTGCACTGCTGGGGCTTGGCCGATACACCAGCATGCCCCCTCTGCCAGAGGAAGGGGACACTTGAGCACATATTGAGTTGCTGCCCAAAAGCTCTGGGGGAAGGCCGATACCGATGGCGACACGACCAGGTGCTCAAGACCATCGCGAGAAAGCATATATAGTGTCGTCATAAGCTGTCGGAAGTCCAAACCCGTGAAGAAAACCACCACCTACTTCATCAAAGCTGGGGAGAAGCCAATACCATCATCTAGAGTAACATCAGGGCTTCTCAACACTGCACAGGACTGGCAGCTGTCGGTGGATATTGGCAGCCAACTTAAGTTCCCGCAGCATGTTGCCAAGACCACCCTCAGGCCTGACATCGTCCTAGTGTCAGAGACAACAAAGAATGTCGTCATGCTGGAGCTGACAGTGCCCTGGGAAGAGAGGATAGAGGAGGCCTTCGAACGCAAGAAGGGAAAATATGAAAGCCTAGTCAGCGACTGCCACAGAAAAGGCTGGAAGGCAAGGTGCGTGCCAGTGGAGGTTGGATGCAGAGGCTTTGCAGGACAGTCTCTCTGCAAAGCTTTTACTGTACTTGGCATCGCAGGCAAGAGGAGGAGGAGGGCCATCTATAACAGCACAGAGGTGGCAGAGAAAGCCTCTAGATTGCTCTGGTTAAAGATGGCAGATCCGTGGTTGAGTGCTGCTAGGGCACAAGTTGAGGCCTGATCAACCTCAGCTGGGTCGCCTGAGCCAGGGTGTCTGATGTTCGAAAGACCCGAAACACCCAATGACCTCAGGTAACATCACTGATGATGTGCCATAGCTTTGCATCACAAGATGTATCCTTACAACATATGCTTTTTATGAACAAATTCAAATTCAATTGTTGATATAAAAAGAGAATATCTAAAAAAAAGGAATACAAATGAAAAAACTGTGATTTGGAACTACCCTGCCAAAGTCACAGAGGGGCCAAACTGGTCCCAGATCAGTGTTGCAAGCTGAGCTAGAATCTCACCACTTAGAATCTGAATGAGCATTGATCTCCACTCAGTTGTTGATCACAGTGATGCGCCTTCGTTCTGACATCACGTGCTACACTGTTTGATAATCGTCAAATTAAAAAAAAAAAAAATGGAGCGGCGGGGGAAGCAACTGAGGGGTTGTGCTAATCGGAAAATAGCAGAAGAAAAAAAAGTACTAAAGATTTCCAGGCCATGGAATGTACCAAAAATATCTAGCTTTTTTAACATTACTCACCGCAAAGAGGCTGTTGGTTGTGAGGCACCTGTGCCTCCCGTCAATTCCGCTCCTCCAGCACCAGTAGCAAGTGCTAACGTTACAAACATTAGCAACGTAACGTTAGAGGCTAATGTTAATGAGGCGGATGCAGCAGCACATGTAAAATTAGCTGACGTTAACGGGAGCCTGTCGCAGGAGGGCTGACAGCAGCAGCTGAACTCGGGGACGGTGAACATTAGCATGATCACAGAAGCAGACAATAATGAGTTCACTGCACTAAGCCTTTCCCTTTTTAAAACCCTCTGCCATAGAATTTCAGTTCTTAGTTTTAAGTAAATGTAAATCTGTGATCTTTGTTGCCATAGTACACCTCTAATATTTTTCGGTGATATATGCTGAAATATATTTCATTATCTAAGTTAAGTGCCATTTTACTGACTGGATGGAAAGTATTCATAATTAAGATTTTGGGCTCTGTCCCTGAAGGCAGCAGGGTTGTCAAACTGTCTTTGAAGGCACCGTTTCTATTATCACCGTTGGTAATATTCTTTTGAAGGCATGTTCAGCTTGTGCGTTAGCTTTCATTATTGCTGTATGCTGGTTGAGTTGTTAATAAATGAAACACTTGTTTGTATTATCAAAGAGAAGAGTGGTCATTTGTTGCCTTCTATAAGCCATGACTTTCATGAATGTTCTAGCAAAAAAAAAAGTGCTTCAGGAAGGGATGACAAGTTTGGCAATTCCAAATTGTTATCATCAACAATGGATCTGTCTATTTTCAAAAGCACAGGAATGAATCCATATTATACAAAATGGAACCTTTAAAGGCTGAGTGGGCACTTAGGCCATGCACTGGATTGGATCTCATATCCAGGAAATTGAAGAACCTTTGCGTCTAGGGATCTACCAAGTCCTATTAACATTCAACAGAGTACTCATTGTCTCTGAGGCATTCTAACAAGTATGTAGCTGTCAACAGCTGTTTGTGTCGTATCAGACAATCCAGCGACAAGAGTTAAAAGCATTTTTGCTGTACCAGCAACAATCGAAGTTTGTGTGAATGTTTGAATGTGCATTTGTGTGTTTGGGAACATATGTTTGTGTTTATTTGTGTTAATGCACTATGAAGATATAGAAGATATATAGAGAAAAAAAGAGAAAAAGACGGATGTACATCAGTCACAGCAGGAGGTCCAGGAGTGAGAATGGTCATTCTGACTCACACTGCATTGCCACTCAATCAGATGGCCCCTTCAGTATTGCTATGTCAGATTTGTAGAACGTGAAAAAATTCCAGAATAATCCACACGGCTAGAGTGAAATGCAGAACTGACTCTGTAGTCATGTGACCGTGGCTTCAATGGCTCCAATTATCCCTGTTTCCTCAGGCTAGATTAACTGTTAGCAGATCTGTCTCGCTTGCGGACAGAAAATATACTCAGACCCCTCATGTAGGACCACATTCGTTGTTAAAACAGGAATAAATCAGCACCCGGTACTTTGTTTTGCTAGGCTCAAAGCCATTTAAACTAAAAGCAGAAGATTCAGACCTCTGCAAACAAACTGAAATTTTCCATCTCCGAGTCATTATTGAACCATAGCATGTATTGTGTATACATGTCATGCTAACATTGCGGTGGAACACAGCTTTTAGCCAAGATTACCTCAGCCTGCAGACCAGGCCTCAAAGAGCTCATGATAGCCATCCAGCAATAAGTCTGAGATAGCTAGAGGCCGCTTTTGATCAATTCCTTGAAATGAAATGGACACCTTGTTAGTCACTTCTGCTACTTCTTTGAAGCGACATCTGCAGGATGTTGCCCTCCATGCTCAGAATAAGAAGATCTACATGATAATGAGCCCGTAAAAAGGTTAGTTTAAAATAGCTGTAATAATAGAAGTGTGAGGAAACCAAGAGATGGAACAGTCTCCTTTAGATGTAAAAGAAATGGGACAGAGTGGGGAAAAAAGGCAGAAGATAAAGTAAAAATGCAGAAGCCAGGAAGTGATCCTTTCAAATCCATTTTCCACACTGGAGAACCTCCAGGACATGACAGCCCTGCTGATTTTAGAGGAACTTTCCACTACTAGAAATATAGACATGGAATAAGCCTCTTATTTGCATTTGTAATTCCAGAGCATTTGCCCACAGTGATCAGTAGAATAATTCATTAAACCCCACATTCCTTATTTTCACAACTGTCTCTGTATATGTGTGATCATGTGCCTGTGTGTAGCTAAGCATATATGTATGTGGGCACTGGGTCCAAACATTGTGTTGCAAGTTCGTGCGCGTGCAAAAACCTAAGTCTGTGCACAACATGCAGTCTTGTTTGTGTGTGTGTGTGTGTGTGTGTGTGTGCATGTGATTGTGTGTACATGAGTGTGTGTATTGATGTGTTTGTGTCTATTTATTTACAAAGGCATACAACACACACAATGCTAGTAGTACCAGTATGGAATCAAAGAAGGGTCATTCATGTTTTCCGCAAATTATACCTGTCCACAAAAAACTTTTTGACACAGGCACAAAATATTTCTTCAGCTACAAACGTATTTTACCGCAAAAATATATTAATGACCCTTACTTGATTCCATACAACATGGGCGTACCAAGTACACATGAGCAAATGCATCCGGATCACCCAGATGGGCCCCTCACTATCCAGTGGCACAGGCAATGAATCATCCCCTAGACATAACAGAAACAGGGAGACCAAGAGTCCACACACCACCAAGGACCCTTTATCGCAAGAAAATAAACTGTATTTCATGAGTCATCTAACATACACTTGGCTAATTCCCTAAAGGAGAGAGACTGAGCATTAGGCAGTCAAAAGCAGTCATGTCTGTAGAAAGCGGACTCAGTAAGTGCTTTAATCTGTGATTGCAGCAGCAATGCTTGCTCTTTGTGCCAGGAGATGATCGATGATTGGTTGGCACTAAAAACAGATCCGCCTCTAATGCATTGCAATGGCTACAGCAATTCTGTCAATTTAGAATTTTTATTTGATTCAAAACTGGAGGCGAATTTCATTCTAAAATCCTGCAGCCTAGAAGTAATTGCTTGACATTTCACTTCTTTTCTAAAATGGAGAGATTCCCATTTCCCAGTCCCATCTACCCACAAAGGACAAAGTGAATAATTGATGCAGCTTTAATCCAGGAGAAACAGATCTATGGTGTTGTCTTGGTAAGAAATAACGCATTTAAACTTTACAGGTGTGAACATTAATGAAAATGGTACATATACCAGTGTGTGTACTGTATGTTAGTGTGCATATTTTTGTCCATGTATTACTATGCGATTGTGTAACTAACTGTTTATATCTACAAATTCCTATTTACCCCCTGTGAGTGTGCATATGAATGTTGGAATGTGCATGTGTTTGTGAATGTATGCATACTTTGGTAAAGTCCAAGTATTTGCATGGCAGAGTGTGCATGCTTATGTTTGGAGGAATGCATGTAAGCATGTGAGGAAGCATGCATGTTTGTGTGCATTCTCCTAGTTTTCTACCTGAGCCTGCTTTAATTATTCAGACTGTTACTTCAGTAAACACACTGCTGAGAAGGCTGCTGGCTCTTACATCAGCAGTTTCTCTAGCGTCTGCAAGCAGGGAGGGCCACTATGGACCAATGACCTCGAGTCGAGCCACACTCAGAATTTTACTCTCTGCATACCTTACTCTTCTACGCTCAGTTCATCTTCAATAATTTTGCAGCAGGGTACAGAATTAACTGCTATTAACATAATCAGCTATCAACATAATCATAATAATCATAATCAAGTCAAATCAATTCCCTCAGTGCTAGCCTAAAATCTGTGAAATATAGTGCAGCACACTTTTTCAAACAAAGCATGGTCATATACAAAATTTGAGAACAGAAGCGAGGAGCTGCTTCAAAAGGAAGAGATTATATTCAGTTATTAGATTTTTTAGCAATGAAGAGCCTTGTTTGGATGAAGATCCCACAATGTTATTTATAGGATGCCAGCCAGTGGTGTCCTAAATCTCTGTTGTGATTTACAGAGGCATGACCACAAATACTAAAGCAGAGTGCTACACCTGCTCCAGAAAGCTGATTCGCAGTGTCTGAAGAAGATCACAAACATCTTCCATCAGCCAGGCTGAAAACGTCCTCTCTTCCTCGCACAACCCAGCTATGAGCTATTGCTCTGCTGGGTGCTAATTCACATAATCATTAATGAGTAGTCAACTCCACTTATGTATCAAATTATTTCTCAACAATGAGCAATGCGATTGCATTATATCCTGTTCATATAATACAGGAAAATACATGACAGAGCACCCACAACATCATTTGTTAGCAATGCTTTATAAGCGCAATGATCGTAATGTTGATTAAGTGATGAAATTCAATGATGACAGTGGCAGGCTTCTGCTTAGCCCTTTGAAGAGAAAGATTGTTTGAATGCTCAGTCAAAATTCAAAGCAGTGTTCTACAACTCCACTGCATAAAATTGCAAGTTGAGAGAGTGACATTAGCTCTAGAATGTGCAGGTAAGAACATTCTAATCCCATATCTCTGACCGTACACCTTAAAGGCACAATGCTGTCAGGATTTTTTGGATGCATCCTTAAAATTCTCAGCCCGTACTCTTGACCTCCTGTCATGACTGTGATATTGGCATTACAACATTTAGTTAAGAACCATTGTAATCACATATTTGTGATCTTACTCATCAAAGCATTAAAGCAATCAGTATAGAGCAGTACCCTGTGTGTCAGTGCTCAATGAGCATGTGCTCTGTATTGAGGCACTCAGGATAAATACTGTGTTAATATGACATTAGTGTCCTCTGCCTTGTGATTCACACTGCGGCCAGGCGCGTGCCAGTGAAAAGCCTGAGAGAATTCAGCGGCAGACTCTCCGCCTGCCGCTCAGGCTGTTGATCCAGGGCCCCTTTCCAGCCGGATGGGGTACTAGAGAGGCGTCACGTACCCCTCTTCTGGGAACCTGTCTCTGGGGTTTTAACGTGCCGCCCTGAATCAAAACACCAGCCTGTCGGACATCTAGTCACCGCTGATCAACAAAAACACACACTCGCCCACACAAGCACATGCACGTCCATATTCTCACGTGCACGTGCACGCGTACTCACACGCTCTCCCCTAGCCCCCCTTCCTGGTTCCCACTCTTTTTTCCTTGACCTTCCTTCGTCCCTCAAATCTCACCCACCTCCATCTCTGTATTACCCCCGTGTCCTTGTCCTCTACTTCCCTCCCACTCCTCACCTCTCCCTCTTTCATTACAATTCTGCCCACACATCTCCGTTATGCTTGTGAATCTGCCTTTCCTCCTGTTCCACCGTCTGCCTCTCCGTCTATCCACAACAGCCTTGTCTATTTGTCCTCTGCTCCTTCCCTTTCTTGCCCCTTCTCCCGGGGGGCCAGCAGACAGTGCTGCAGCAGCACTGTAGATAGGAAACTGAGCCCCCTCTCCTTGCTCGTCCTCTCCCCTCGCTCTGCTGCAAAAGCTCACATAACAACCAACCAGGCAGCCTGGGAAACCGGCACAAAGCAACAGAGATGATCGGATACACAAACAGACCCTTACCCTCAGCACATGCTCCCCTTCACCGGTGCCCTCCATAACAACTCAGGATCAGCAACAGCAGGGGGGATAGCACGTTTTCCCTGTCGCTGGCGTGTGCGCCTCCCAGTCGGCGCACTAATCGGCTGTAGGAGTGGTCAGGCTCGCGGGCTCTCCTACAGTGCCGTGCTGCAGCTACCTCCACAAATGCCTCTGTTTATACTGACAGAGCGCTGCCTACATCAGACCTGCTCCAGTCACCGGCTGCTTACAAGACAGCCAATCCCAGGCGTTGTGAATATTTCATCCTCCCAGCCAATAATACACAGGAGCACAGTCTCTCTCACACATGCTCTTAAAAGCAGGCGAGCAGGCATAGAGGCACGCTCTTACCCTGTCTCTGTCATCAATATTCAAACATGCACATTCACAGAAAAGAAAAGGAGGGGTTGTGAGAGAGAAGAATGAAAATCAACCAGCCTAATGAATGCGAATAGACCTCCCTGTCCTCTAATCTTCTTCTTTAAGTCTTTAATAGAACAAAACGGGCTCAGCTCTGTGGCTATGTAACCACTCGGCATATTGTCCTGTGACCATATTTCAAATAAATACAACTACTACTACTAATAATAATGCTATAATTACCCAATAAATACAATAAAAATGCTGCCATTTTCTTACATTATTTGAATAAATGTTAACATTTTAAAATATAATAAAGAACCTAAAAAATGCAAACAATTCTCTGCCTGCATAAACCACAATTTCTTGAATAAAACTGCAGGTGTACTTCAAAGGGAGATTAGTGGCTTAACAAGGTCTATTGAGCTTAAAGTCAGGGTTTTCAATGTCACAAGGGTGGCTCTCTTTCAATCTGGGTAGATTGCCATTGTAACTTATGGCATCTCTGATTGCAAGTTTATGATTTTTCGAGCTAGCTCACATGAAGAAAGCCTGGCTATGTAGCACTTGCTTTGTAGTGCACCACCAAACAGTGCTCCAAAACTATTGCAGGGTAGTAATCTTCACTGGATCATCCTTCCTATCCATTTCACCATGGCCTAATTAATGTGACATAAAAAGAGCTTATGAATTTCCTTGCCAAATAATCTATAAAAGCCGCATTATATGTACATTGCAATCCTTCGGGCAGTAATACAGTTTTAAGTAATGATGGAAAACAGGCTAGGTTTAACCACATTATAAAACTTGTTTCAGTTTCTAAAAAACTATCAAGATCTTAAAAATGTCCTGACCAAAACAAGGCAGTCAAATGAAAGATATGTAAAGTGTACAACCTGCTGGTACATTCAGGTTTCTTTTTTTGTTTGTTTGTTATTTAAATACTATAAAGCATAAACATTTTATTTCATGTTATGCTTACATAAGACTTATTTGTACGAAAGGCAGAATAAAAAGTTGGCTGCAATGATCCATGACATGAAATTCTGATTTAGATTAGTGCGCCTCAGTTCAGAAAAAAACTTCACCACTCCTGAAGGACTAAAATAAATAGTGAAGAAAATCAATGTGGAAATAATGTTTTGTCATTGTTCATTACATTAAGTGAAGGCAGCCTTCCGATGAAAACATACTATACCTCATTCTTTTCAGTGTGTAGATTTCACCTGAGTGAAACCTTTGTGTCACTGACGTTCAAACATATGGAAAAATTATATCCCTTTATTTCCATCCATCCATCCATCCATTTTCAGCCACTTCTCCAGGGCTAAATGTTAGGCCAGCAGACTCACCAAAGTAGCCCAGGCATAACCCACCCGGGCTACTTTGTTTAACTCTTCCCGGGGGATCCAAAGCCATTCCAAGGCCAGCTGGGAGATATAATCCCTACAGCGTGTCTTGGGTCTGCCTTGGGGCCTTCTCCCAGTTGGGCATACCTGGAAAATCTCTTAAGGGAGTTGTTCAGTAGGCATCCTGACCAGATGCTTGAACCACATCAGCTGACTCCTCTCAACATGGAGGAGCAGCGGCTCTACTCTGAGCCTCTCCCGAATGTCCCGGCTCCCCACCATACAGCGCCCTCCATAATTATTGGCACCCCTGGTTAAGATGTGTTCTTTAGCTTCTAATAAATTCAGTTTTTTTCTAAATAATATAGGACCACAATGAAAAAAAAGGAAAATCCAACCTTTAATTCAAGTGCATTTATTCAGTGGAAAAAAAATCCCACATTAAGAAATAATTCTTTTACATCAAATCATGTGTGCCACAATTATTAGCACCCCTGATGTTAATAATTTGTACAACCCCTTTTGCCAACAAAACAGCACCTAATCTTCTCCTATAATGTTTCACAAGATGGGAGAATACAGAAAGAGGGATCTTCGACCATTCCTCTTTGCACAATCTCTCTAAATCTTCCAGCGACCTGGGTCCTCTCCTCTGCACTCTCCTCTTCAGCTCACTCCACAGGTTTTCAATGGGGTTGAGGTCTGGGGACTGAGATGGCCATGGGAGGAGCTTGATTCTGTGTCTGGTGAACCATTTCTGTGTAGATTTGGCCACATGTTTAGGGTCATTATCTTGCTGAAAGACCCAGTGACGACCCATCTTCAGCTTTCGGGCAGAGGCCACCAGATTTTGATTTAAAATGTCCTGGTATTTTAAAGCGTTCATGATGCCATGCACCCTAACAAGGTTCCCAGGGCCTCTGGAAGAGAAACAGGCCCACAGCATCACCGATCCTCCCCCATACTTCACAGTGGGCATGAGGTGCTTTTCTGCATAATCATCTTTTGTGTTCCGCCAGACCCACTTAGAGTGTTTGTTGCCAAAAGCTCTATCTTGGTCTCATCTGACCAAAGCACACGGTCCCAGTTGAAGTCCCAGTACGCTTTAGCTTAACTCCAGACATTTGCGTTCATGATTGTGAGTGAGAAAAGGTTTTTTCCGTGCATGCCTCCCAAACAGCTTGTTGGCATGTAGATAGCGCCTGATGGTTGTTTTGGAGACTTTGTGACCCCAAGATGCTACCATTTGTTGCAATTCTTTAACAGTGAGCTTTGGAGAACTTTTTATTTCTCTTACCATCCTCCTCACTGTGTGTGGTGGCAAAATAACCTTGCGTCCTCGTCCTGGCTTGTTTACCACTGTTCCAGTTGTTTTAAACTTCTTAATGATTCCTCTGACAGTAGATATGGGCAGGTGCAGGTGAGTGGCTATTTTCTTGTAGCCATTGCCTGACTTGTGAAGGTCGACACACATCTGCCTTACTTGAATGGTGTGTTCCTTTGTCTTTCCCATGTTGAAGAGTGCATAAGAGAAATGACCTCTGTGTCACGTCATATTTATACCCCAGGGAAACAGGAAGTGATGAATTACTAATTAAATGTTCCTAGATACTCTGATCAACTTTGTAAACTACTGTAGAAATGACAGAAATACTTCAATTACATTTATTTCCTAGGAATTGTTAGGGGTGCCAATAATTGTGGAACAGGTGATTTTATGAAAAATAATTATTTCTTAGTCAGGGATTTTTTTTTTCGCTTAAAATTCACTTGAGTTGAAGGTTACATTTTTCTACAATTTTCAGTGTGAGAGTATGCTTCTGCAATAAAAATTGAATTTATTTTAAGGCTTTTAACAAATCTTAACCAGGGGTGCCAATAATTATGGAGGGCGCTGTATCCCTTCGGGCAAACCCAGCCATTCTGCAGAGAAATCTCATTTCAGTCGCTTGAAATCTCGATCTTGTCATTTGTGTTACCGCCCCACGCTTATGATCATCGGTGAGGGTTGGAGCATATATTGACAGGTAAATTAAGAGCTTCAGTGCTTAGCTCCTTCTTCACCATGACGGACCACTGCCGGCTTGACTGCAGATGCCACACCGATTCACCTATTAATCCCACTGCATCCTGCCCTGATCATGAACAAGACCTAGAGATACCTAAACTCCTCCATTTCAGGCTGGAACTCTCCCCCCTCTCGAAGGGGAAAAGCCTCTTTTTCAAAGCCTCAGATTTGCAGTCGCTGATCATTATTCCAACCACTTCACACTCAACTACAAACTGCTGCAGTGCATGCTGGAGGTCACAGCCTATTGAAGCCAACAGGACCACATCATCTGAAAACAGCAGAGATGCAACCCTGAATCTACTAAACCGGATATCCTCCTAACTGCAACTGTGCTCATACTCCCGCAGCACTCCCCCAGGATGTCTTGTGGGACGCAATAAGAAACCTTCTCCTAGTCCACAAAACGTATGTAGAGTCTGTGCGAGGGTAAAGAAGCTGGTGTCCTATTCCGCAGCCAGTACAGAACCCATGTTGCTCCTTCTTGAACTAAGATTCAACAATCGAGTGAAGTCTCTTTTCTAGTATTCTAGGGTGTGCATTCCTTGGGAGGCCAAGCAGTGTGATCCCCTGTAGTTGGAGCACACCCCCCGGTTCGCTTTCTTAAAAACTAAAATTACCACCTTAGTCTGCCTGCCCGAGGGCACCATACCTGACATCCATGCAGTGTTAAACAGTCTTGACAGCTGTGACAGCCCAACAACATCCAGCGCCTTCAGCATCTCAGGGAGAATCTCATTCATCCCTGCTGACCTGCCATTGAGGAGCTTTTTAACCACCACATTGACCTCCACCAGAGAGATAGGCAAAAACTCGCTGAGTCCTCCATCCCTGCCTGCTGGTTACAGGAATTCCTCCAAGTGCTCCATCCACCGTGGAACTATATACCCAGTCAAGGTCAACAGTTCCCCACCCCTGCCGAAAACAGCCTTGGTGAATCCCTGCTGAGTCGCCTTGACAGTCTGCCAGAACCTCTTTGAGACCACCTGAATGTCCTTCCCCATGACCATCCTTAACTCCTACCAAACCAGAGTTTTAGCTTCAGTGACTGTGGTAGTTGGAGTCCTGTTAACCTGCTGATACCTGCCTGCTGAGTAAGTCCCCTGGGCCACCTTCTTCAGCTTGACGGCCTCCCTCTCCACTGGTGTCCACAAACGAGTCCGTGGCTTACTGGCCCAACTGGCTCCGACAACTTTCAGGGCACCACTCAAGGCAGATGACTCCACAGTGGTGACTTTGAATGTGGTTCACTCGGATTCCATGTCCCGAGCTTCACCCGGTATACTGGAAAAACTCTTCCTGAGGTGAAAGTTGCAAGTCATCTGGACAGGGTCGTCCACCACACATTTCCAGTCAACCCTCCCAGCACATTTTGGTGTACCAGGTCTGTCCGGCAGTCTTTCTAGCCATCTGATCCATCTCACCACTGAGTGGTGATCAGTTGTCAGCTCTGCCTCTGTCTTCACTCGAGTGTCAAAGGCATATGGCCACAGATTGGAAGATTTAAATACAAAATCAATCATCAACCTTTAGCTATGGGTGTTCTGGCACAAGACACACTTAAGAACCAGATTATGCTCGAACATGGTGTATCTTGTAGCTAATCCATGACCAGCATAGATATCCAGTCATAAACGCCACTTGAAAGGCCATTCCCTGCAATTACTCCTCTCCAAGTACCTCCATCCTGGCCTAAGTGAGTATTGAAGTCCCATCTCCAGGACCCTGCCCAGGAACTCCAATAAGGCTGGACACTCCAAACTGCTGTTAGGTGCATAATCACACACATCTGTCAGAGCCGAGGAGACGTGAGCATACCCACGCCTGCCTACTGCCTCTCACCTTTAGCAACTCTAGAAAAGAACAGACTCCAACTGTAGAGGGTGAATTATCCAAATTCCTTACCATATTTCTTTGAGGAATATTGTTTTTAAACCTTTGAATGATTTTCTAATAAATTTATGGGTAACCTGGCGATCCTTGGCTCATCTCTGCTCCTGAGAGACTTGGCCTTTCCTGGATGCGGCTTTTCAACCAAATCATTATGATAATCACGTGCTGACATTAGCTTTATCATAGCGTATTGTTATTCAAATTTTTTTCCCGCATTACTTGAACTAAATTTCCCCCATCTCAACTTTTTTGGAATATTGCATGTCTGAATGGACAGAATGGATGTATAGCTACAAAGAAAATGAAGACGATTAATATTAAATATCTAGTCTTCATGCTGTCTGCAATTAAATACAAAACATGAAAACTAAATTTCTATTTTTTTCTATTTTTATGTACATTTCTTAAACTATCCCACCTTTTTTTGTTCATGTACTGTATATGCATTTTTCTGTAACCATTACCACAGTGGTGAAGGTCAGTTCCTGTCTATATTTTGAATTTACTTTACGTAAAATATAATTGTAAATTTTACTTTAAATGTATTTATCATCAAATGAGATAATAGTATTGACATCAATGGTCTTCATGTGAAAACTGTATTACTTGAAAAACATTGAAATGTGAGAAGGAATGTTTTAAAATAAAAGGATATAAGTCATATCCTAACTGTTATCCTAATTGTTTCCCCTTTCCAGCAGTTTTTTTGTTGGTTTGCTGTCTCGTCTCCCTTAATTGTTTATTGTCCCATTTCATTCCATTCCCATCTTGTTTCCTTTCGTGCTTCCTGCCCTAATGTTGTTTGGTGTTGTGTGCATACAAGTTGCCTTGTCTGTGTCACACTTCAGTGGATTGTTCTGCAGGTTAGTGTGAATCTAGCCAGTTCACATTCCGAGCTTAAAGCTCTCCTTTATCTTTGGTTTGAAAGAAAAGACAACTTATGTCTTTTTATTTGGGACACTCTCTCCCTGCTCTCCAGCAATCTCCAGAGCTGTGACAGACCCCTCCTGTGCACAGTCCTGGATCTCCAGTGGAAGCATAGTCCTGAAGGTGCTGCCAGTTAGCTTCATCACCCGGCTACTGACCACGGACTGACCATTGACCACGGCTTGGCACTTCCCCCAGATTCCTGTTTGCGCAATGCTGCCCCAGCCTGTGCCGTTCTGAAAGTCTTTATCTGAATATTTTTTGCCTCTATGGCTTCATCTAAGTGCCTACTTGGCTTCTTTAGTTGATCTGCTCCTGGTTCCTTTGTTGTGAAACGTTACAATATATGAATCTCGTATGATTGAACGTAACTTAGAGTCTTTTGACCGTCTGTGTTATGTTTAATATTTGCAGGATTTTTCAATATTTTTGCATCCTGACTGTATGCTATCAACAGTTCAGTATATTCTATCTGACTGTTTTAGCACATCAGACCCATAGCTCCCAAGTGACCCGCATTTGAATTGCAAAACCCGCAGACCCGCAAGCAAATGAAAAAACCTGTAATTTGCGCATTGTGGGATTTAAGCGTTATTTCTCCATCCATGCGTAATAATGTGTTATGAATCAACTAAATTAAATGCAAATTCCAACACCTGGTCAATAAAATGATAAGGAAATCAATCGTTTTCTACCCACCCCCCACCGCCACTAAAAAAATGAAACTGAATCTCATGCGCCCCCCCCCCATTCACTTAAATTAACCACTGTCATTATAGACCTGCATTTCGGTCCTTCAAACTTAGGAGGTATGCAAACTTTTTCTTCACAGTCACGTTGAGCGATTATTTGAGTCAAATATGAGAGAGCAGGCACACTAGGCATGCTCATTTGCAAGCATTTACTGTTCCCATGAAGGCACACGCATTAATAGTAACACCACCATGGGAATAGTTAAAGCTGGCTCTAACCTTTGAACAAAGACTCATACAGGCATCATAAACATTAGCCCTAATTGGACAAAATCTGTTTATCTTTCACATTCAGAACCCCAGAGAGCTTTAATCTGATTTTTGAGGGTATAGGATTGTAACAGACATCTCAACAGTGTCCAGCGGGGCACAAAATTAGAGGCAGAGATTCAGTCAGAGACAAAGATTTCTGAATTACTCCAAAAAATGTCAGCATTGGTGATTAAGGCTCTGATCCAACATTGCTGCCTGGATGTAGAGAACTCTGACATTTAGAGATGGCCTGCAGTTACAATGCGAGGTTTCCAGAATGTTGTTTAGCCTCAGAGTCTTGTTACTCTCATCCATTATGAATTCTAAACTAAAACTAGGTAAAATGTTGCAGTTGAATGAATTCATCTTCTATTTTAAAGCAAAATTTGCACCCCTTCTAAGAAGCAGCATGCTCCCTAAGTTTAAAGGTGGAGTCTTTGTACTCATCCATCTCTCTTAGGGTGAAGAACAGAGCTGGACCTCATGAGTGCTTTGTAAATACAGTGTTCACTCCGTGCTTTAAATGGAATTAAAAACATGGCCAGGCTCAAGAGAGGTGGCATACAGATCCCTGATAAGGAATCAGCAGGGCTCTGCCTATCACGACCACTTGTCCTACTGTGATGCCTGCAGTAATGATTCTGGGATAACTCACACATCCCTGGAGGAGGGCATGGCAACCAACATACTGACATGTGCGTGAGTGTGTGTTTGTGTGTGTGCACTGTGCACGCGTGTGTACGTGCGAGTGTGTGTGTGTTTGTGTGTTAGCGAGTGCATGTGCAGGGGTGTGTTTAGGCCCTTCAAATGATTGTTGCACAAAGGATGCACAGTGAGATATTGCAGGGAGATTTACAATGACTTCATATAAGGAACTAATGATAGCGCGCTCACAATAGAACTCTCACTCTCACTACAATGTCTTTCCTGCCCTCCACTCAATATTTTACTGAGCCAATCAGCTCAAAACTCTAAAGACTTGTTCTAATATCACCCCAATGTTTATTTGACCAAAATTCTGTCAGCATTTTGCCAGGATTTAAATAAAATGTATGATATTATGGAAAGCACTCTTTGAAATTAACTTAGCTCATCTAATAAATAATCAAAAAAACATTACAGAGAGAATGATTTTGATGTACTTGCATGGAAAAAGATACAATTTAACATGTTCTTTTGCATAATGTAGATACCTAAACTTAATTATTTAAATTGAATATCAAATTCTTCTATTTTTCTTGCTTCTACATAATGATTATACACACTGCTCAGAAAACAATAAAGCAAAGTAGAAATAAAACAAAAATAACTAAAATCAACGGCATGCAGATTATTCTCAAGGCAATACAATGTGTACATGGCAGTGTAAAATACATCTAAAGACAGAAGATGATATTGAATTACTCTGTTCTTTGTAAGAAAATATTGTTAATTTCATCATTTCAGGCACAGTGCTGTATTAAATACCAGTACTCCAAACACAGTACCACGGAGTTCAGACTGAGATATTATTGCAGCATCAAGGCCTTAAAATAGCTCTAGTGCAGCCTAAGGCACAGTCAACAGGAAACAAAGCTAGAGAAATATTTTAAGCAAGCAAGCTTGCTTTTCCCAGGGTAGTCTGGCTGCTTTTGTCCATACAATGTGAAATTATGCGGATAATGTTCAGGGAGCTGGGCTCATGAAGTGCTATGTAAATGTACTTTCCTCCAACTCATTACCTCTTTGTTTGCATATCTGTGCAAAAAATTATCAGTTATCTGTGATCTGTTTATTTTATGTTCCCTTTTGAGTTTTCTGTATCTGTTTATCCTTGTTATTATTTCTGCATTAATTTTCCTTTATCGTTATTATTCCAGTTCCTGTCTAGTTTCCAGGTGTCGCTGTTTTCATTCACTCCCCGCATTGCCCTCCCCATTCTGTTTGTTAATTACCTAGTTCATTTCCCCATTTGTGACTATGCCCAGGTCAGGCTTCCTTGTTCTCCCTGCACCTGCTTTGAGTTTCTTTGCCCTGATTTGTTGGCTACATAAGTTCCCAGTTTTCCCATTCACTTTGTGAGTTTGTCTCCGTGAATTCAAAGTTACTTATGGGCCTTATGTTTCCCAAGAGTTTTCCCGGTTCCAATTTCTTTTTGTGTGCGTTTTTTTTTTTTTTTTTTAGTTTGCCTAGCCCTTTGTGTTTTTTTTTAAGGTGTCTGGTTACAAGTACTCATGGTTCCTGGTTTATGATGTAGTCTACTCCAGTGATGGCCAAATGAGGCCGCATGAAGCATTGAACTTTTTTGAATCATTGTTTTGGAAATTGGTGCACTACTCAAAGCTCCATTCATATCAGTTGCAGAGGACATCAATTGGTAAAATAGACAAGCAGTCAACGAACATGAACATATTTGTAGTTTTTTTTTTTTTTTTTAAACATGATAGGTCAGTCAGCAATCTGAATCCAGCATTGTCATGTTGTAAATTACATTATGAATGTAGTTCTCAAGATTATAAGGCAACAATATTTACAGTTGGTGGAGGATGTGCTTGGTGTACTCAATTACAGAAATCAACTCCAACCCCTTTGAGGTTCTCAAAGTTAGTTGAGAGGGCACAAACATGATGAACTCATGAGAAAGTAAGCTTAGTTCATGTCATTCAATGATTTCTTAGCAATAGCATTTGATACATCTGTTGTAATGAAAACTACCATATGTCCACCACTTTAGTTGAGGGGGCACAAACATGATGAACTCGTGAGAAAGTAAGCTTTAATTCATGTCATTCAATGATTCTTTAGCAATAGCATTTCTCACATCTGTTGTTATAAAAGCATGTATGGCCACCACTTTAGTTGAGGGGGCACAAACATGATCAACTCATGGGAAGCTAATGCATGAAGTAGAGGTCTTCACGGGTCCAATTTGACGGACCCGTACCCAAACGGACCCGTGAAAATTGTACCCGGAGCCGACTGGCCCCGAGCTATTACTATAAATCTGAGTTCCGAATCCGAGCAGCACCGAGATGTGTCGGAACCGGATCCGAATAGAACCGTTACATACCAGCCCCGAACCCTAAAAAATCCATGGACCCGAAATGCCTGAGTTGCTTTATGATTTAATACAAGTTGTCTAGCGTGCTGCATGCTTGTGCACGTTGGAGTTGCTGTGTGTCATGATGTCTTTGACAACGCATTTACCCCTAATAATAATAATAATATCTCTTGTATTAAGTTTCAAGAAAATATTTAGAAATTTATGAGTGTGAAGTTTCTTTTTTGACTGAGTATAGAATTAGACAGGACTAATTGTAGTCAATAAAGGGATGGATATTTTACCCCAAATTGAGCCGTCTAGCGCCGGCCCAGCGTAGTCACACAGGCAGCTCGCAGCCTCGCATTGGACGGAAGGGGGGAAAAGGGGAGGGTGGGGGTGATTAACAGCTGTGACCGCCAATCGGCGGGTCCTCTCGGGTACTACATAACCCGGCCTTTCACTATAAGAGACCCGAGACCCGAGACAAACTCTCCTGGTTCCGACCCGGCCCGGGAGTCACTTTTTGTGAATGGACCCAAAACCCGAGCCGGGTCGGGTCGGAACCTCGGGTTTTCGGGCTGTCGGGTTTTTCCGAAGACCTCTAGCATGAAGTAACAATGAATTAATGGATAAAATCAGTATGTACTAATGCATGAAGTAGTACATAACTTCACTGTAATATTGTATCGTTATAATCAAAAAGTGATGGTAAGTCCAAGTAAAATATCAATTGCAATTCTGCCAAAAGTGAACTGACTATGTCTTTGTAGGCCCATGAATTCATGAGCAACTAACCTTCAGTTCATGTTGTTCAATACTCCCAATAGACAAACATTTGTGCATTTTTTATTGTTTGTTGTGATGATAGCTATCATACGTCCACCACTTTAGTTGAGGGGGCACAAATATGATGAATTCATGAGAAATTAAGCTTTAATTTATGGCATTCAATGACAAAAATGACAAGCTAATATACCTACCACTTTAGTTAAGGGGGCACAAACATGATTGATTCATGGGAAGCTAATACATGAAGTAAGAATGAAGTAATGGATGAAAACGTCTATTTCGATTCTGCCAAAAGTGAAACAACTGTCTTTAATGAACCATGAACTCATCATGATCATGCTTAATTACTTTTGATTCATGATGAATTCATTACAGTAAGTAATGCCTTAGTTGATGTGATGTCATAGCATGAATTCAGACATGAGTAAGCATGAATTCATGTTAACTCATGATGTGGCATGATGCATTCAAGCATGAAGTAATGCATGATAACTACATGATTCATGTCATCTTATTATAAAGTGTTACCACTTTATAAGTTATCAGCATCAAGGATATACATTTTAACTGATCAAATTTCAGATCGTACATATCCCCGTCTATTGAACTGAAGCAGACAGATGGCGCAGTGAGAATGAAGCAGAAGGTGGTTCAATCATCATCAGTCATCTGGTTTTTCTAGTAATGAAGCAAGCTTCAGCACTGTGGCTTCAAAAAAAATCCTACTTCGAGTTCGAAGCAGACTTTGGAGCCCCAGCATCAGACGTAACATCAATAGTCTACTCCCTGGCTTGGCATTCCTATCAACTGGCTTTCAACCTTCCGCCTGTTAACTGACCTTGATTGCAATATTCATCTCTGTGCTGTATTCCCACAGACTGGTTACTAACCTGACTCCACTTGGATCTTCAATGAAGCTTGCGAAACTGACTTTTTGTCTGTGCCTTGGTCCTGGATCCCCTGTCTGTCATAAATGTCTTCATATCTTTATACAGAATGTAAAATAGGACAAGGAGAATACAAGAGGAAAGGATACAGTTTTCAAATTGCCATTTTGTTTATTGAAATAAAAGAAGTTATCCAACAGCTATTTCACCCGAGTGAAGAAGTAATTGCTCCCCTATACATAAATGGTTGTGCTACATTTTAAAACAAGAACTGCAACTCCTTGTATTGTGATAACTAGAGAGCAGTCTTATGGGGCGCCGTTTGTAAAATAGGGTATGTTGTTTTATACCGTACAGTTTTTGCACATTTAGCATCAAAAACCGGGAAAAAAAGATTGTTGCCATTTTAAACCGTCTCTTTTTCACACATTTACGCACAAATATATGTAAATTGGTGTAGAAATGGTGATATCGTTTTTTGTAGTATAACTTTTTGTAGAAGGAAAAAGAGGACATTAAATACTAAATCTAAACGTTAAAAAAAAATCAAATTGCTAAATATAAATCTAAATTGTGTGTGTATATACAGTATATAATTATATATATAATTCAGGATTTAAGATTTAAGATTTAAGGTTTAGATTTAACCTGTTCGCCAGTAGATGGCACTGTCATCTTAGCATTGCTGTTCTGTGGGTCGTACAAGACCTTGTCCTTTTCGCAGGCTGCAATTTTTTTTCTGAACCGTTAACACATCACAATTTCTAGAACCAAGAGGGAAAAAAAGTCCCCCAAAAAGAAAACACTTCCATAGTTCACATTGCTCCTGATATCCAATTTGAATAAAGTTAAGCATTACAGATTTTCATCATTGAAGAGATAATAATGATTCCCAGTGACAGTTACTGTGAATGCCCTCCTCAAATGAGGAAAGTTGGGATGATAAATACATTGGCATGCAAGCTATAACATTATAGATTTCAATGTCACTTCATCTTGATAACTAGACGGACAAATAGCTTGCTCGCGAGTATTCCATTGTAAGGGAACTGAGGCCTTTTTAGTTCGCTAGCCACTTGGCTATGTAGCTAAATACATTGGCGCGCTAGCAATAACATTATACAGTTTGATATCACTTTAGTTTGCTCGCTAGATAGCCAACCAGCTCGCTAGCGAGTAAAAAAGTACGCAAACTGTAGCCTTATTTTGTCGGCGTAATCAAGACGCAAATTGACGCGATTATGGGACGAAAGTGAAGTGGGAGGACCAGAATTCCAGAGTAGCGACGCATTAACGGTACGGGAAAAAATACCGCTGCCCGTACACCTAAGGAAACAGTCATCTGTATGGCTGTTGCCAAATCTTAGCTTATACCCGTCCCCATTTCTCACAAGCGTGTTGTTGACTACTCGCTCGAGCTGTCTTCACGCTTAAGTCATGTACGATCCACAGAACAGCAATGCTAAGCTGACAATGCCATCTACTGGTGAACAGGTTAAATCCAAATCTTAAATCTTAAATCTTAAATCCTAAATTAAATATATAATGTCATGGTTTTGGAAGTTGGCATTTGTTTGGGAGCTTTCTTTGTTACTCTCGTCTGGGACGATATCGTTTTGCCCACATCGGATTCTTTGGCCAGCTGGCATTAATTGTGGGCGGTACCCGGACTCTATTTAAGCCCAAGTTCCGCCTCGTCACCTTTGCTGGAGTGTCAGTGTTACGTTCGCACTATAGCCCGTAGCTTCTCTAGCTGGATAGTTGGTTAGGAATTAGCTACAAAGAGGAAAGTGTTAGTTTGCTAGGGAGTTTATTTATCTCTTTTCCTCTCTCCCTTCCCTGTTTGTGCACCGTCTGGTGCTTAATCTTTTGATCTCGGTTTCCGAGGTCTTTCCTTTGTTTCATTTTGTCTGGCTCGCTTTGCTTCCTTATTTTATTCGGACGAGATATATGTCCTTTGGAAGTGTGAGCCTCTCTCTCCTGTTTTGTTTGGTTTCTGTGTTCTTCGTATCGCTGTGCTTCCTTTCGTTTCGGCCACTGCATTTGGCGTCTCGAATAATCAGCCATCACAGTACACTCTAGCCAACATGGAGACTTCAGCTGTGGCCGCAATTGAAAAGGTTGTTACCAGCCAGCAAGCTATGCTTTCTGGCTTTGGCGAAGGGCTTTCCAGCCTTGGCAATCAGCAGGCCGGTTTGGCTGAGAGACTCCGCCTTCAGGAGAATTCTTTGCAGAAACAAGAGAGCGTTCTGTTAAGTTTGAATTAAATCCCTGTCTACACAAGTTTCACGAAATGTTGCACAAGCATCATCCATACACCTTCCCCGAGAACCCAAGTTGCAATTACCCCAAAGATGTAGCAGCGAGGCCGGAAAATGTAAAGATTTCATTGCCCAATGTGAGATATTTTTTAAGGCTCAGCCTTCACGGTTTACTAATGAGGATTCTCGGGTTACATTTATTTATCCCTGTTGACTGACACAGCACTCACTTGGGTCGGCCCACTTATCAGATCTAATTCACCGGTCGTGAATTCAGTGGAGGCTTTTGTTACGGAAATGTCAGTATTTGATCAGGATGTTTGTGGTCAGGACGCGGCTACACGTTTGATGCATCTGAGACAGGGCTATGAAAGCGTTGCGGAGTTTTCAATTTTATTTCGCTCCCTGGCGACAGAGACAGGCTTGGCCAGAAGCTCCTCTTATGACTGTGTTTAGTCATGCCCTCATTGAGGAGGTAAAAGACGCGTTGGCTACATTGGAGCCCTGTTCGACTTTTGATTCTTTGGTTCGCACTGCGGTGCGAATTGACAATCGCATTCGTGAACGCAACAGGGAGAAATTAAACAGATTGCCGCTTGCTGGCGACGGGGCTAAGGCTTCTAGTGGCAAGTGTGCGGTTCCTATTCCACCCACTGAAAATTCCACTCCGGTTGAGGCTATGCAGGTTGATGGCTCGTTTGAGAGTCAGACTCATAAATCTGCTCGCAGAAGAATAATCTGCTTTAATTGTAATAAACCGGGTCACACCCGTCCATGTTGCCCGAAGCTTCAGGGAGAACGGGAAATCCCTCTAGCAGAATGGGGGGCGCTAGTGGGGCAGACCCAATTTCCATTCTGAACACTAATCCCTGTTGAACTGACTGTGGGGATTAAGAGAGTTATTATTGAAGTGTTCGTGAATTCGGGCGGCGTGAATTGTTTTATGGATGTTGATTGGGCTAGGAGGCACTCCGTTCCTACCTGTCCTCTTTCATAGCCACGCTCTGTTAGAACTTTGGACGGTCGTCGCTGGGAACGGGATTTATAACCGAAGTTTCTGAACTGCTAAATATGTTAATTTCTTTTGGGGGACATTCTGAGGAGGTTCAGTTTTTTATTATCAGTTCCCCTGTTTTTCCCATTGTTTTGGGGCATTCTTGGCTACGGGAGCATAGGCCTTGCATCACTTGGGGGGAACAGAATAATCCTATTGTCCACTGGGGTACCAATTGTAGGGCCCGTAGGGAGAATGTGACTTGTTTTCCCGGACATCAAGCTATGGGGCAGACTGATGCCTGGAGCGAGTGTGAGGAGGTTGTCTCACCTTACCCTCCTAAACTAGAAAAAGGGTCAGATGAGGGGTTGGAACGGGATCCTCAATTTGATTGGCGACAGCCAGAGGACGATTACCTTTCAGAGGATTTTTTCGATTCTGAATCAGTCAGCAAGACGTCAGGTTCTGAACAGATTAAGGATTTGGGGGCCACCCTGAACTTTGGTTTGCCGTTTAATGTTCCTCAGGATTATGCTGACCTCGCCTAGGTTTTTAGCAAGCAAAGGGCCTCGACCTTACCTCCTCACTGCGCGTATAATTGCGAGATTAATCTTCACCCGGGTACCACTCCCCCTAGGGGTTCGTTATACTCGCTGTCAGGGCCTGAGCGTAAAGCTATGCGAGAGTATATCCAGGAGGCTCTAGCTAACGGATTCATTCGGCCGTCTACCTCTCCTGCAGGTGCGGGGTTTTTTTTTGTGGGCAAAAAAGATGGGGGTTTGAGACCCTGTATTGATTACAGGGGTCTCAATAATATCACCGTCAAGAATCGATATCCCCTTCCGTTGATGAACTCTGTCTTTGAGCGTCTGCAGGAGGCGTCGTTTTTTGCTAAGTTAGACCTCTGCAATGCTTATAATCTGGTCCGAATCCGGGAAGGGGATGAGTAGAAAATGGCATTTACTACGCATGACGGGCACTACGAATATTTGCTCATGCCGTTCGGGTTGGTTAACGCCCCCTCTGTATTCCAGGCGCTCATCAATGACGTTCTCCGAGAGATGTGGAGAGATTCGTCTTTGTCTACCTTGACGATATTCTGATTTTTTCTTCAACTCTCTCAGAGCATAAACAACACGTCAGACAAGTACTTGAGGCTCTCCCTAAAGCCAAGCTGTTTGTCAAGGCAGAGAAATGCACCTTTCAAGCCCAAACCGTCTCATTTCTTGGCTTCATTCTTTCCAAGGGGTTGGTCAGTATGGGCCCAGACAAGGTGGCTGCGGTCAGGAATTGGCCTGCCCCTCAAAGTGTTGAGGAGGTCCAACGCTTCTTGGGCTTTGCTAATTTTTACAGGAGGTTTATCCGTAATTTTAGCGCGGTTGCTGCCCCCATTATTGCGCTCACCAGAAAGAATTCCTCCTCAGCGTTTTTTTGGTCTCCAGCAGCTGAGGCTGCCTTTCAGGAATTAAAGAAACATTTTAGCTCAGAGCCCATTCTGGTTTTACCCGATCCCTCCCTCCCATTTGTAGTGGAGGTAGACGCTTCGGAGGTTGGGGTGGGTGCTATTTTGTCCCAGCACCCGTTTTGGGACAATAAACTACACCCATGCACATACTTCTCCTGGTCTTTGTCCGCCGCGGAACGGAATTACAGCATTGGTGACCGGGAGTTATTGGCGGTCAAGTTGGCGCTTGAAGAGTGGCGCCACTGGTTGGAGGGAGCTGAACACCCTTTTGTGGTACGGACAGACCATAAAAATCTCCAGTATATTCAGCAAACCAAGCGATGTAATTCCCGGCAGGCGCGGTGGTCATTGTTCTTTAACCGCTTTCATTTTACGCTAACCTACTGCCCTAGCTCTAAAAACATTAAGCCTGACGCCTTGTCGCGGATTTACGAGCGCTCTGATCGTGATCCCACCCCCGAGCCAATTATTCCGGCTGCTCAGATTGTGGCGCCCATTCAATGGGAGATTGAGGCAGTGGTTCAGGAGGCTTTGAAGACCGATCCCAGTCCTGGGGGGGAGCCTCCTGGCTGTTTGTTTGTCCCGTCTAGGGTTAGGTCACAGGTCCTCCAGTGGGGACACTCTTCCCGCTTGGCGGGGCACCCGGGAGCCCATTGGACCAAGCAGTTCCTGGCCCGACATTTTTGGTGGCCCGGTATGATGAGGGACATTCGGGAATTTGTTGCTGCCTGTGGCATCTGCTCCAGAAACAAAACTTCCCATCTCCCTCTCTCTGGTCTGCTGTGACCATTGCCCATCCCCAGGCGCCCTTGGACGCATATTGCATACAGTTAATTGCACCCTTTTCATTCCCCCACTGGACACTGTTACTGCCCCCTTTTTCCTCATTGAAACCGTTCTGATTTGGGACATTTCAATTTAATCAAAAACCACTATTTCATCATTCTAACTGCCCTCATGTCATCACTGAATTACTATATTATATCTGGGGTAATAGTGATGTGAATTTCATGGGAAATGGTTCTGTTGGGAAGGAATTTCATGACAACTACATCATAATAATTCTCTATGTCATCATGTTTGGTATGTATCTCTTCAGCTAGATTCAAGGAGTTGAATGAGATACATTTCATATCCAATGTACTTAAAGAAAGCATAGTTTAAATAACTCTGAGAAAACCTGTCCCTGAAAGCGTTACCTCTCTCAGTATTGTTTGGGTTTCCTCTCCCCCCAGTAATTGCTTTATTACATCCTCCAAATGGTGGGGTCCAAATTCCAGATTTGGCCAATCCTCCAGGTTAATTTATGGCATTGCCGCCTGGATCAAACTCACGATTTGGCATAAAAGGAAAGTATTCAGACTCAACGGGTAAGATCGCTGACGACTTCCCGCATGCTTGCTTCATGTGTAGCCTTTTTGCCTGGTATGACTTTGCTCTCATTATCTAAATTGATTGTAACTTATGTTTGATTTATCTTTGATTTGTTTGATTTAAGCTCTTGCCTACCTGGTGAATAAATTATTGTTATTCCTTTAAACTTGCGTGGTCTCCGTGATTCTAATCCTTTACATTCTTTCTAGCCACGTTACGACGGATACTTAGGGATTTAACCCTAACCGAGGACCGACTGGCCAGCGGCCTGGCATGGGAATTGGTTTTATTAAGTTGGGCAGACAATCACATTCTACTCATTTAAAGGGTCTATTGCGCTGGTTCTGGGAATTTAGCCATAAGGGAGGACGAAAGTCAGTTTCCGTTAAATTCCCTTAAGGAACCCATGGGTGTCTGAATAGACCTGGGTTCGTAGTCTCTGAGCCAAAAGATGCCTTTGCTGCAGTGAGTCCTCCCATCCCCTGGTATTATCAACGAACCTAAGATTCGGCAATAATGCTAAAACCCGGGAGCATATATTGAGTAACGCAAGCCTTCACCTACGAGTCCGAGGTGTAATCACCCCGAGGTCCACCCATGTTTTCACTAAACTATAAATTCTAATTCTAATTGGAGTCAGATTTGAAATGAAAGTAAGTACAGTAACTGTTACGCTTCTTTTACAGTGGTCACTGATATGTCTGATGTCCCGCCTCTTTCTGGTGTAATATTCTAATGCTCACATTGGATTATTCACCACACGGTGGCAGATTAGAGATATCCGTGATTACAGTATGGCCCCATTTGCGAACTGAGAAAGTTTATTAATATTATTATATTTGCCTCACAACAGCCTAAGTACAAGCATGAACCTTCGCTCCCAGCTCTTCCGTCATTGTCTTAGCTGTGTGAGTTCTTCACGTTCATTTAAATATAAGCGTTAAGTCTCGCCTTAAACTTATAAATTTGTCAGGAAAGTAGGCAGCAGAAGAGGCCAGAGTAATCAGTGAAATTGCCGGCCGCTGGGGCTTGCGGAACACCCTGCTGCTTCCATCAGGGCAGTCTCAATTTGCCCATTGATATGACTCTCTAACCTTCCTGCTACCCAAGTCCCCAATTTAAATAAGCCTGTGCTATCCTAAACTTATGCTGGTCCAATGCAAAGGTACCTATCTGGTTCTGGTGTAGCCCGTCAGGCTTGTATTTGTCTCCCCTGTCGCAAATGATGTTCTAGTGCCCCAATAACCTGTACCCCTCCTTTCTACACCAGGTTCATAGCCATGTGTTAAACCTACAGATAGAATTCAGCTTCCCTCTGCTTGCACATGGTACAGGGAGAATCCCGGAGAACACTACCGTGGAGGATCTGCCCCTAAGCTTTTCTGCTAATTCCACAAATTTCCCTTGCAGAACCTCAAATCTAACCTCACCTATGCCATTTGTCCCAACATTAACCATGACCACTGTATCCCTCCCCGCCCTGGCCAGCAGCTTGTCGGCACACTCCAGAAGGTCTCCTACCTGGGCACCAGGCAGGCAACACGCTATACGAGACTCCTTGTCACACGCACAGACTATGCTCTATAATTGAGTCCTCCACTATTACAAACTCCCGTTTTCGGGGGGAAGAAGCCATCAGAAAACGGGAGTTTGAAATTTATGATAGTTTTGTTACACTTAAAAACTGTAGGGGTGCTGCTTCCTAAAAATGACCAATTCCTACGTAATGGGGCTTTAAAGTATCTAAATCTCAAAAACCGCAATACATACAACTTCCATACTTGGCAAATAAGTTCTACATCACGCCTCCAACTCTGACAAAAAAAATATGTCGACTGACCACTTCATTTTTTGGCTTATAACTTTTGAACAGCGGGTCATCGAGACGGAATTCTTTTTTTGCTGGATTCTGTGGGCCAAGACAAATCTAATAATTTATGCCACTCTGATTTATGTATTTACAAATTTTCCACAATTCTGAATTTGTTTCTAAACTGTTTTTCCCTACTTCTCCTCCAATTTTGTGCAATCATCACATAATTTTACAAAAAACATCTTTAAACTTAGTCGGAAAAAAGGATTTTCTTGGAATTTTGATGTTTCATTCTATTTTGCTATAATTGGCAGTCAGATTTTACTCAAATTTGGTAGGAGGGGCTTATTTTCAAAAAATGTGTTACATTTCCTGGCAATGACCAATCAACATGAAACTATGTGAGTATATTTTGACCTCGATCAGGTAGAACCTTACACAATTTGGAATGGATTGGCCATTAGAGGGTGCTATAACAACAAACTTTCCATTTTGGCGTACTCAGAAACAAAATTCTTGATTTGCCGGATTCTGTGGGTCAAGGCAAATTCATTGGTATATGCCACTCTCATTTGCATATTTGCAAATTTTCTGGAATTTTGATTTGTGTTCCAAATGGTTTTTTCCCTCCACCTCTAGAAATTTTTGAGTTATTATTAAATTTGATAATGCAGGTTTTGGGACCAAGCCAAAAAAAGTTGGTTTTCTTTTTTTGGAATTTCGATATGTCATTCCATTTTACTATAATTGGCTGTCAAATTTTGTTCCAATGATGTGGGCATGGCCAAATTTATTTTAACCCCTCGAACGTGTTGACTATCTGTTCAAAGTTGACAAGATTATATAGACTTACATACGACCTTCCATCCAAGAATGTTAATTTTGGTGTCTCTATAAAAATAGGTGGCACTGTAAGCCCCAAAAATGTTTGTTCACATCTTTTAAACTGATCAATACAGATTACTGCCTGTTCACTGCATCTGTCTCAAAACCACTAGCATCTCTTGCAATGAACAAAAAAAACTTAAAGATGATGGACGTCAGCAGCCAATTAGCTATCAGCAACTATTGGACCGGCTGGACGAAGGCAGATCAGCATGAAACTTACAGGGCAACAAATACCATGAGTAATCATGTGCCAAAAATTAGAAATTGTTACAGAAATGCATAATGCTTGTCTTTACTGCTTTAAAATTCATAATGGCCTCATATTGCTTGAACCACGTTAATTACAGCTTTTGCTTAAATTTCTTCCTATTGTTGCTTTTAACAAAATGTTTTGTTTGTGCACTTCCCAGCTTTCAGAGAATCCTGCAACAAACAAGTCATTGAGCATAAACGCCTCTGTTCCTGCTTATAGCTTGCGCATCATCTGCAGAGGCCCGCGCCATGGTGTCTCCATCCATCCATCCATCCATCCATCCATTAATTTTCTGCCGTTTATGCAAAGCTGGGTTGTGGGGGTAGCAGACTAAGCAGACAGGCCCAGGCGTCCCCCTCCCCAGCCGCTTCCTCCAACTTCTTCTAGGGGACACCAAGCTGTTGCCAGGCCAGCCGGGGGATAAAGTCCCTCCAGCGTGTCATGGGCCTGCCTTGGGGCCTCCTCCTAGTTGGGTATGCCCAGCAAACCTCTGAAGGGCGCCTTCCAGGAAGCATCTGAACCAGATGCCAGAGCCACCTCAACTGACTCTGCTCAACGCGGAGGAGTGATGGTTCTGCTCTGAGCCTCTCCCGGATATCTGAGCCCCTCAGCCTGTCCCTACAACTGACTCCTCTCAGGGTGGAGGAGTGATGGTTCTACTCTGAGCCTCTCCTCGATGTCTGAGCTCCTCACCCTGTCCCTAAGGGTCAGCCCAGCCACCCTGCGAAGAAAGCTCATTTTGGCCACTTGTATTTGCGATCGTATTCTTTCGGTCACTACCCTACCAGTGATATGGTGCCTCATCCAGTAGGGCGGCCATGGGACAGCAGGCAGCACCAGGTCATTATCAGTGCACTCTGCTTGGTTTTATTACGTTTTGCCCAAAACACGCCTATGATTAATTATGAGATTAAATCCAACCCCTTTGCTCGATGGGCCCTGATAACCTGCTGTTAAACTAGCGGAAACGAATTTGGACACGCCCCAAATGCACTCGCGCCACATGTGTCAGACCGTGCTCTTAGATCATTAAAATAGGGCCCAAATTTCTTTCTTCCGGTGTTTGATTCTTTGATATGTGTAAAAAACCATTCTGACAGTAGAACACTTCTAAAATTTAACTGAGCCAATTTTTGCATTCAAAACAATTGCTATTTTGACTTGAAATTTGTAGCAGGGACTAATGGCCAAAAAGTCATGTGATTCATGCCAGTTGATTTGATTCACAACAAAGCACGGTGGAAAGCAAGAGGAAGGTAGTCAAGAAAGAAGGCCAATACATTGTGGCTGGAGCACAGAACGGAGTTGTATGTTGTAAACACTGGGCCTATCGATGCATCCCTTTCCCTCTGATCCCACTTTGAGAGCAAAATGGGACAAATTTGTGCAGCGGCACCACACTGATTTTGGCGACCAAATGTGAGTGAAATGAATTAAAGCTGAACCACGCTAAAACTGCAATCAATTACACTGATGCTCAGAGTCAGGCATTCTTGGACCCAGTCTCCAGGATAAATCAGTGTACATCAGGTGGCAGAAATATATTTCAAAAAAACAAGAAAGGGGAAAAAAATTTGTGTAATATACACTTTTAAATAAACCAATTTGTAAACCGTTTTTACCAAAAAGGTAAGACATTAAATGAAAAGCTATTCTTACAGATTATGTTTTCTGAACAACAACTTAATTACAGTACCTTGGATGGTCAAAAACTGTGCACTCCTTTCCATTAGCAAAGCCTGTGCTTTTGTGCTTTGTAAGGAGCTGGCAGTATAGCTCTGAGGCTTAACCTGTGCCACCTCGAGACCAGAGGCACAAATCATTAGCTATCATGAAAAATGGCTCTTACAACAACAGCAGCAGCGACAACTACTACTACAGCAACAAGAAAAATACTAAGCACATCTGTATGTGGGGGATGAAAGTGGATTGCAACTACTGATTTGGGGGTCATGCTTTGACAGTCTGTTATTAAAAAAAAAAAAGCTGCATAAATCACGACAGCCAAAAGGGCACGTCTGCCATCTCAGGGCAGGAGGCATATGCCTCCGCATGTTAGTGTCATCTGTGCATCAGCCAGCGGGGAGGTAAATATTGCTGAATAAGAGGGACATTTATTTGGCCCATCTGTCACATGGTGAAGCGATGAATCCATGCCTATGTTTATTTTGGAAGAGGGAATGCCAGCTACTTTTCTCTACAATACATCATATGTAATTTTGGTTGATCAATTAGTTTAATAAGAGAACAAATGAAGAAGTTTAAGAATTAATAAACAAACAAACAAGTAAATAATGCACTGTAGGCAATTCCATGGAGACCATTCATTGCCAAATAGTCGGACACCTGCTACTTTGCACGGGCCTTACATCTCGCAAAAATACAGCTTCTTCACCAAAGAATTCTTTCTCTGATAAATGTCTCTATATAATTTCATTCTTGGAATACAACAGGCCACTGTTGGGCGAAGGTTGCGCTGCAATTAAGTTGCTAATTCTTTTTGCTTTTAGCTTTCCATTCTCCCCACCCTTTTCTCCTTTTCTCTGATATCAAACAGATTGAATGCTGCAAAGTGTATTACTAGCAGACATCTTTTTTTGATCCTGCAAAGAACAAAAACTGCATTGCACCCTTGCTTGTTGCCCAGTGGAGGACAAGAATGATTATGGCTGTTCGAGAAGATCCAGGACGATCCTCTGAATATGGCTGATCACACCAACTTCGGCCAAATACTGGAACATTAGGTGAGCCACTAGAGGCAGTATCAATCAGTGAGTCTGGGTTTTTTTTTTGCACCATTTATATTAATTGTCTGCAATTTATCATTGAAGTAGCAACAACATTTTCTGTTAGGATGACTGCACCATCAAGTTTTTTTTTTTTTTCCTGAAATGATGTGTCAAGCACCAGACAAATAGCCAACTCACCCATAAATGCCTCTGGTGGGGTTCAGTTATTTCATAGTAACTGACCCTCGTGAAACAAACTGTGCTTAGGTCACCATATCTGGCCCTGAAATCCAAATGCAGCTCTAGTTTTCTGTTCTCCTTCCTAATTAACTGAACATGCACCTCTGATTGGCAAGACTACCTTTCCACCTGCCCCAAGGTAGAAGCAGGTGGAAGCACGCAAAGCAGGTCCTGCAATTGTTGCAAAACACTGCTAAATGACTCAACTAAATTGGGCGAAAATGTTCTCTCAACCTAATTCTAAGCCTGTTTGCATTCTTGTTACACAACATATAACTTTATAAAAATTAAGAGTTTCTACTCTGAAATACTGACTGGTTCAAAGCATGACTAATGAATTACAATCCAGCAATTTGCCCGTCTAAGCAGGGGGTTTAAACTGTTGTCATAGGCACATCAGGAAGTAACAATGAAACAAGACACAGCCGAGGATAAGGGCACACGCGAGATGTGAACCAATCAAAGGAGACATTACTTCTAATAGACAGGCAAGTTGCTGAATTGGAGGAGACACAGAAGGCATTCACACAAAGGTTGAGACAGTGACCCTCCCCAAAAAAAGCAATCCTCGCCTGATTTTTTTGTTCTATCCATTTTTTTGTAGCACATCTATCATAATTATATTTATATTGCTCCATTATTCCAATGACTTCATCACTGCATCTACCAGCGGGACATAGTATATCAGGGCATATTGTCCTAATTCCAGGAGTGATGTAGTAACAGACACCCTCTAGTGGCCATATTACTTATGACCCAAGCAAATGAAGAAATCAGATGACATTCTTATCGCCGACAGGGAAGAAGTCTGCGTCGCCAGGTGGTCAGGTTGGGGTGGCAGGTCAGGACAGTACTACAGACCATCGCTAAGGAGGCTGATGTCCGAGTCTTGTTTCCAACCACAGGTTGAATATTTGCAACTGCTGCAAATCACTACAGTTTTCTTTTTTTTAAGTCAAACCCTGAACCATAACCTTAACCCAGTCTTTAACCTAATCTTATCTTTTAGGAAGTAGTTACTGTAATCAAAGCCACAATGGTTTTGCAACCTTTTTTTGAAGGCACAATGCCTCTGTTACAGACAGTGATACTCAGCTGTATTTTTCACTGAAACCTGACCATACCTCCTGCTTGAGGCCCTTGTTAAATTTCTTTAACAAAGGAAAAAATGTATGAGTAATACTTTTCTCCAATTAAATGAGGAGAAAACTAAAGTAATAATTTTGATTGCCCTGATTCACAAAAGTCATCAAAGAACAACTTGGTCCTCTCTGTGCCACCTCGCATTCCCTTATTAAAATCTTGGTGCCCTCTTCCAATCCTCACCGAGCTCACTCAGTCAATGAGAGTAGCTTCTTTCAACTTGAATCCATTTTTAGACTGAAGCCTCTACCCTCCTCGAAAGACCTGGAGACAGCTATCCTTATGTTTATATTATCTTGTTTGGATTATTGTGACGCTCTTTACTTGGGTGTTCCACAGGCATCCTTCTCCCAACTCCAGTTCGTTTAAAATGCTGTAGCTTGGCTCTTGATCGGCTCAAGAAATAACTTCCATTTCTTTCCTGTGTTGGCAGCTCTACACTGGCCACCAGTCAAATTTCAAATTGATTTTTAAAGTTTTATTATTCGTTTTTATAGCTTTGCATGGTGTGGCATCACAATAGGTATCAGAGCTTCTCTTAGCGTATTCCGCTGCACAGTTCCTTACATCCTCTACTAAACTGCTTTTAGTTTCTCAGTCCCACCTAAAAACTAAAGGTGATCATGCCTATTCAGTTGCTGTCCCTAAACTATGGAGTACTTTACCACTTGAAATCAGGTCTTCAGCTTCTATTGCCACTTTCAAATTAAATTTGAGCTTATTTGTACTCCCTTGCTTTTCAGCCCGCTTCATCTTTTATTTTAAGTCATGTCAAGTTTTTAATGTGCTGTCTTCTAATTCTACTTTTATGGTTCTGTCTCTTTCATCCATTGCTTTTGATTGTCTGCATGTTGTGTTTTTATTTGTCCGATTGCTCATTTCCATATACTTTCTCTTTACTGATCCTTTATTTTTTCATTGATGTACAAATTTTATTGACGAATATTGCCACTTCATTTTTTTTCTACTGATATTCTTTATACAGCACATTGGCTCAACACGTTGTTGTTAAATGTGCTTTATGAACAAACTTGACTTGACCAATGTTCTTGTAGGGGTTTTAGGATTTGTTTATTTGAGACTGTCTACCTCCAAGATAAAATGACTGCATAGGTCATAAATGCAACCAGCCATAAAATAACTACCTTTAGGTACAGTATATTTACATGTAAATGACAGATACCTTCATGTGGCTGTAGTAGTTATGACCACTGCAAAGTGGGGGGTCTGGGTCAATAGTCTGCAGCTTTATTGTCCCAACTATCTCAGGCTGAGATGGTTCGTTGGGAAGATGCAACGTTTGATTCTTGTTTCCAGCAACGAGTTTCAGATTCACAACTGCGAATCATGACTGTTTTTTCAAACACTATTTCCCAAACCTCTCCTAAAGTGCTCTTGTGCTGCATGTTTTAGATCTCCTCTTGCTTCAGCACAGGTGATTCAAATGATCTGCTCACTATCAAGCAACCTCAGGGGCTTATCTTATCAGATCATCTGAGTTACCTTTACTGAACCCTAACCTTAAGGAAGCAGGTAACTTTAACTGAGGCCACAATGTTTTTTCTAGCATTTTATTTTTGAAGGCACAATGTGCTGTTACTTTGGATGTTTTTTTTTTTTTTATGTGTAATGCCGCTGTTACCAGAGACAGTCCTCTTATGGTATCGAAGACACTCTTATGAGTTGTATCAGAGGATGAAAAAAATGACTTATCCAGTCATTTTGGATATAAGGTCTTGCTGTGTGAACACTGAGCAAGCATCTGTGTTGGAAATTCCCCATAAAATTTATTTAAACTCACCAGATCCAGAAAAAAAAGTGAATGAAAACAAAGAATCCTTTCCTTGAAATACAGCTGACGTCTGGTATACTGCACACCAACTCACCAGAGACCCCCTCATCTTCTCACACCTCTCCCTGTAGTGACACTGGTGGATTTATTTGCAGTGGACACAGTCCAATTAAGTGTTTGTTAAGCCTGTAGAGCCTAACTTCACGAAATAACAGACACTACAACAGATGAGTCAATCGTTTTTTTTAAAAAGGAAACTGTTTGTAATTGGGTAGGATGAGGATTAACATAATTGTGTGCTTGCTTTAGCAAAGTAGCACCCTTTACACTCTCACATACTTCTTTATTGTGTACTTGCTTCAGTGAAGCAGCACACTTTGCACTCGTATATACTTTATTGCTATCATTATTACTTAAACAACAACAAAAAAATTTCCCGCCTAAATTTTGCCCACTCACTATTGACACCATTCAAACTGTAAAATGTTCAGCATGTTCTGGATTGAGTAGCATCCAGAAAGATTTTTCATATTATTTGTAGGTTTTTATACATTTTTAGAAATCTTTTTTTGGCCCAGGTACCCTCCTCAACCCAATGCCCCTGAATTTTTTCACAGATTTTCAATGTTATGCCATCAGAGGAATAGAAGACTCTCACCTTTTAATCCATAATTGCTCTAAACCTGTTTCCATTGAAAATCTCATTATTAACAATCAAACAATTTATTGACTGAATAATCAAGATCGGAACATAAACCTATAATGACTAAAAAATTATTAGTTTAGAAATTGCAAAGAGATCATCGTTAGGCTGCGCTGCAGTACATCTGATATTGTAGATTGGCAAAAATACAAATACATACTTAATCGAAAACTTACTCTGAATTCCATTTCCCGTTTAACTATTTTTTCAGCAATTTAATTTATTTTAAGATGGCTCTTAACGTATTCAAAATGGTTTCAGTGTTAAAAAGAAATCATTTACAATGGCAAACATCTTCTTTAGCATATCAATGATAAACATAGGTGCAATATAGCATCACTTACAAGCCTAGCTAACGAATATAGAATTCAGAATATTTAAAAAACTTATTGACACCTTATGTCATCAGTAATGTGAATAGGGAAATTCCTGATAACTCCTGATAATAATGTCTGCTGAAAACAAATTGGCTGGTTGTTCTACTGATCAGTCTTCGCAAATGAGCAAACTAATGTTTGGTTGCTGATTAGATGTGAAGAAGGGCCGTCGCACGCATGCAGGCACAATGCGATAATAATTAATCTAGAAAATGACCAATAGCATAAATCTGTTTCTTCCATCTCGCCCGACTTAAGCACTCCTTGAAAGGAGCTGTTATTGTTTAAGGATGACCCGTGACATTAGTCTTTGTCATTGTTTCCCATTTTGTATTGTTAAATACCTCATGTTATCCCCTCTGAGTTAATTTTTAGATTATCCCTCACACCTGTTGCCCCACCTAGCTCGTTACCTCCCTTGTGTATAAAAGTCTCTCACTTCTGCTAACCCTTGTCAGAACTTTGATCTACTTTTCCTGTGCCAAGCTACCTGTACGCCAGTGGTCTGTTTGAGAGATTGCGACACCCTTCTGCCCGATTCCGATTTCTGTCTATACCTGCCTGGATTTGTTTGCTTCTTGTTACCAACCGTTTTTCTGTACGACCACGATTCCTGCCTATTGCTGCCCTGGCTTACGAACTCGGATTTCGGACACTCGACTGTCCCTCTGTTTTGCAATTTGGTGCTGTGCTTTTTGGCTTTTGACCTCCTGCCTGTTTTTTGGACATGGTTTTTGGATTGCCCTTCTGTACTGTCACTGTGATCACCTGGTTTGGACTCGGTCTGTTAATAAAGACCACGATTTTTTGCATTCTGGACTACTTTCATTTGGTTCCTTTCTCCAGACAAAAGAGTTGTTTAATAGCTTGCTAGCTACTTTTGCTGTCATCATGTAGTTTTCTAGCTAACTGGCTGGTCTTCATTTCATGGAATGCGTATGCAGGGCAGCCGATTTTTGGAGTGTTTGGAATGACAGGAATCAGATATGGAGACTTGCCAGTAGCCAAAGAATAGTGACCTGTCACTCTCTATTTACACGTGGGGCTGGTGGCTGTTCGCTGGCAAATCAGAACAGAGCACATTTCATAGAGGGGTAGCCCTGTCAGAACAGCCTATTTTTCAGACCTTTAGCTGTGACAGGAATCAGATTGCCAGGAAATCAGGGTTTTTTTTTTTTTTTTTTTTGGTTATGTTTTGTTTTTGTTTTTTTTTTTTTGCTAAAAAGTTTATACACCTCCCTTTTGGACATCCATGAATACCATAACTTGGGGGGGGGCATAGTAGGTCCCTTTAAGCACGTCAGCAGAAGTTGAAGTTTTTTGGTGTCAAACAATTTTTTTCTTACCCGTTCTAGTTGTTGTGAAATCAGTGGACATTTTGTGCAATTTTAAGAGAATTAAGGGGACTTTAAGGTCACATGGTCTGCATAGCACATACATGCTAATGGAGTCTAATGCTTTTTTCCAAAAAAAAAAGTTTCTTTTTTTCCTGATTAGATCCCCAAAATTGAATCAAACATACAAATTTTATTACTAAAATGTGGGGATTTTTTCCCCCCTCTCTCACCATGCTATTTTTGAAGTGATGTGCTGCAGAGTTTTTCAGCAGTGACCTTTTGTTTGTGGGGAGTTCGCAAACCCTGTTTCCAAAATGTTCCAGGGAAATGTTGCATGGTCTTGAACTACCCCATCTCAGCTAAACTCAAGTTGGCTGATGGTGTAGCCGGCAACTCTGCTGGTTTCAGAACGTAAGGGTTGTCACCTTTACTAAGAGGCATTAAAAACATAACAAGCAACAATGTGCCAAACCTGAATCTCTTTAGCACCAGCCCGAGATAATCCCATTCCATCCGGTCAAATGCCTTCTCTGCATCGAGAGAAAGCATAGCACAGTCTTCTGGAATGGAATTAGTGACGTTAATAACATGCTTTAACTTTCTTAGATTGTCAGGTGCTACCCTCTCCACCATAAATCCTGTTTGATCAAAATTTATTAATTTACCAATCACTGATTCTTCACGGAATGCAGTCCTTTGGAATAAAGCTTCAGATCTCCACATATCAATGAAATTGGTCAATAGCTTGAACATTGAAGTGGATCTTAGCCTTTCTTACGTACAACTGTGATCAGTGCATTTCTTTATCTCTATGAAAAGATCCCTGTTCAATAGCAGGTTTATGGACTCATTTGGTTTGGTTGAGGCACAGGAATGGGCTAAAAGTTTACATTGTTTATTTATTATCATTATATAATTAAACAATGTAAACCTTTAGCTGTCAGGGGCAATTCATGATCTTGAAGGATGGAGACGCATTTATGATGTAAAAACTCCAAGCATCAGTACGTTTAACAAGCAAATTCAGACCTCTAGCATTCCAGCTCATAATATTTAGGTTAACCATGTTACTAGTAAGACACCGTAGTTCCAAAGCGATATATGGATAGTCCACTTCATAGTAATCAAAAAGAAGGAAAGTAACCATTGTGTCTTCTAAGAGCTATGGGCTGCATGCTATGATACTCACAAACAGATAGGATAGCAAAATTACAGGCAAACTGCCAGGGCCCACATTCATGGCCGTGGGTTTAGCCTTCAGCAATGAGGCTCACATGGCTAACTGCTGATTAGCAGCATCTCGGGGTATTCATGAGCCCAAAATGGACCTAACCGAAGTCTGGTAACCGACGTTAACTTAACGGTGGTCCCCCCCTCCACTAACTCCCCCGACCGATGGTTAAAGATGGCGGCGCTAGTTGTGTTCCGTGAGAATCTGTCTTCAAATTATAAAATTTCTCCTGAATTTCTTTGGGTGTCCAAATGACATTCTTCGCGATTGTTTTCCAAGCTTTCGCTTTATCTTTATTTGACAAGTCTGAAGTGAAACTGGACAAAATGATTGACTTCTTCTCCAAAACGCCCTAAAGCAGGGATAAGTTTTCCGCATGAGAAAAGTTTCCCTTTCTTTCTTTTTATGCTGCAATCACCATTGCTGCTGCCTGCTGTTTGCTTCTCCACAGAGAGGTCGTGTGATATATCGGTGCATGTTGACATGCACAAAAAAAAGGTCTTTTGTGGAAATGCTTTTTCTTTTAATTGGATTGATTTATTAATTTCGTTTGTAACGCGGTTCATGTAATGTGGTATTCAATCCACGAAAAAAAAGGAAAAAAAAAAACATCTCAGTGGTTGTAATAGAAAACATGCTAACAGTTTCACCCGTGTACAGCAGGGGGCAAAATAGGATTGTTGCTTCGCTATGAATGGGGGCGCATTTCCGGATCCTCTCATTATCCGTGAGGATTTTGTGAAACGCAAACACATTCTCCTGCCTCATCTGTTGTTGTCCTGTTTACAGGTTAGTCGCGGGTATATAAACTGAATGTCAAGCAGAACTAAGTTAGTGGTGTATAAGATGCATTTTAGCTACAACATGGGTGCAAGGATTTATTGTTTTGATTGTGTTTATGTCACGAGAAAAGTACCGCTCGCCCAGAGTGCAGAACGGCGGCGGCACAGTGTTTTATTCCTGCAAAGCTAGCTTGCAATAGTATCGGCTCCTGTACATGTTATTTCTTCAGAGTACTGCGCGAACCGGTTGTTTAAGAAAGTTAATGAGGTGCATGTGCGTGAATGCGTTAGCTGCTACGTGTGTTAGCTGCTACATATTCGCTCAGGTTGAGCCTGCTACGGTATTTGCATATTCAGCCGTGTAGTATAGTATGCAGTTCAACAGCAGGCATTACAGACGTTAATGTTTTTTTTTTTTTTGGGTTTCACTAAGATTTATCACTGCTCAGGGAATGTTCTATGTGTTATTTAGCAGTAGCCATGTTACTGTCTTTCTTTTTTAGCACTTAGAAGTGCACCTATATATATACTGGGGTATTGTCATTCGAAGTAGATAGTTTCAGTCATTGTGTAAGGGACAATTTGAACTAAAAGTGAGTATGTGTCAGCTAGGGAATATAAGGCACCGATGGAAATTGTTACTGGTGAAGAGCACAATTGTGAGCAATATATATTATGTGGTGTGATATTGGATGATGGTCAGGATGCCATGTGGACACTGAATATGCAATTTGAGAAAAGACAAGAAGAAAAACAAATGAAAATGCTATTGGAACAGTGCAATAAAAATAGCATTATCCGTGAGGATTTCGTGAAACGCAAACACATTCTCCTGCCTCATCTGTTGTTGTCCTGTTTACAGGAAAATTATAAATCTGTCATCGCCGCACCCGCCCGGGGGCGTGCAACAGATTCTTGGGAGCTCGTCCGGGATCGGCACCACCTACAGGCTGGTAGCCGATCCAGTGACATGATATCTGGGACCAGAGTTGAGCCAATGCTGCTGTCCGTGATGTCTGCGGAAGAAGAGAGGCTGATGTGAGCGGCGACCGGTGATCTGGAGAAGGGACAGTGACGTTGCTGGACTGTGTGGCGGTACGTGTGGAAGAGAGAATGCGCTCCAATGGCGGACAGTGGGAGGAAAAGCCTAGTGTGGAACATTAGGAAGTGTCTTCTCACCTTAACAGCAAATGAACTCTTTCGCATCGCCAAAAGCGTAGGACCAGTGCCAGGCAGAGACACATCTCAGCTGGAGGAGGGAGATCAAGAGGGTTGCTTCGAGCACATCAATGCCTTCATGTACAGTGAGTCTCTTCTTAAGTCAGAGGACAGAGGTATGGTAGAATTGTTGATGTTACAGGATAATATTGAAGCTGTTGTACGGAAAATGACACATGTTGAAAACACTGTCAAAGTTGATGCTGATGTTGATGTGAGCCCACTTGAAACCCTCACTGCTATTCAACCCACTGGTGTGACTGATGTATCTGCAGTTAGTTCTGGGGTCGCTCGGGGTAATAACACAACTGAAACAGTGCCAGTAAAAACAAGCCATGTTTCTCCAGTAGTTGAGAGTACCAGTACTGTTATAGCTAGCCCAGTTAATGCCGCACCAAATGGCGAGCAACAGAAAATACTGTTAAGCTATGATGAGCTTAGTAAGAAGCTTATGCAGTGCATCACCATACCTACTGCACAGCCAGATCCTGCACAGCCATCAATGACACTGGCACTTGCACAGAACAAAAACACAACATACAGTCATGACCAGTCCGATACACACACTAGCCAAACAGATGACAAGCTGGTTTCCATCAGAGAACTCTCATACCTCCACCGAAGGGAATTCAAGATCCAAGGGAGTCAAATTGGTGCTCACACATCGGGCATCACGTACAGTATTGTGTGCAGACAAATTGACGAAGGGATTCAAGAGGACTTGACTGATTCAGAGATAGTCAGGTGCGTTCTCAGGATAATTAAACCCAGAAATTTTAAAGACATGCTCATGAATAAAGACGATGTGACTGTGGCAGAACTCAAAGGATTCTTACAGTCCCATTTAAGAGAAAAAAATAGCACGGAACTATTTCAGGAGTTATGTGCGCTAAACGGCATGATACTGAAAGGCCACAACAGTTCCTCTATAGGGTGATGGGACTCAAACAGGGAATACTGTTTACATCCAACCTCCCCGATGCAAACATTAAGTGCAGTAGGGCCACAGTCCAAGATGTTTTCTTACACACGGTGTATCAGGGGCTGGGCCACCGACATAATGATATTCGCAGGGAACTGAAATCCCTCCTCTCCGACCCTGAGGTGAAAGATGAGACAATTCTCAGACATGTGATGAGAATAACGAGTGAGGAGAGTGAGAGGCAGCGGAGGTTGGGCCCCACACACTGTCAAAGCCAAGCCAATGTGCACGGTGCACAGCTGGAGGCAGATGCACTGCAAGAGCAGCCCAGTAAACAAAAAGCCACTGAGCTCACAGTCAGAATGGACACTATACAGCAACTCACACAAAAAGTTGAGGCACTTACCAAAATGGTTGACTCAATGAAACAATCATTACAGCAGCAACAGTCAGAACAGGTGTGTCAGTGCTCCCCAAGAAAAATGGCCACTACTAGAAGGGAGAGGACTAACAGCTGCCCGAGGTGTGTTGAGCAGGGCCTGTCGAATTGTAGCCATTGCTTTATCTGTGGGGAGGAAGGACACCGGGCCGTGGGCTGTCTCAAGAAGTCCAAGCCCCAGGGAAACTGGAACCGGTCTCTGCAGGGGGGTAACCAGTGACCGGGCCTCAACTGCCCCAGCCCAGTAGTGTTTGTGGCAGCCAGACTAATAAGGGAGGCACCGTCAACATACTTGCCGCCCCAGGTGGTCCTTCATCCAAAGCCTGTCCAGAAGAGAGATGTGGAATGAAGGAGACCTCCTCTGAGTTGCCATCAGGACCACCTAACAGAAAACATGAATACGTCGCCAGACTAATGGGGAGAAAATCTCTAATCCAGTGTTACTTGGATGGCCTAGCGGTGAATGCCTTGCTGGATACCAGGGCTCAAGCAAGTATCATCAACCGTGGTTGGAGGGATCAGCACTTACCACACCTTGAGACCCGGCCGCTCACTGGACTCCTACAGGATGATGATGAACTGAAAGTTTATGCCGTGAATGGAGACCTCATCCCATTTGATGGTTGGGTTGCAGTGACGGTAAACCTAATGAGGACCCAAACCTCCTGATTAGCCTCCCTTTTTTAGTGAGTGGTCTGCCCCTAGAGAGGCCGCTGATTGGCTTCAATGTAGTGGAGGAGATAATTCGAGGGCAACCAGAGAAACTCATTCCAACACTGGTTACCTTGCTCTGTGGAGCCACCTCCATCTCTGCTGACCAAGCTGAGGCCATAGTGAGTTGTGTATCCACAACAAAGCCCAGCTTTGTGCAGCATGGACATATGCGGACCGGCCAACATGATACAGTCATCCCTGCTGGCCAAGTTGCGTGGATGAAGTGCAAAGTTCCACCCAACGTGGATCCCTCCGACTGTCTTGTCCTGTTTGAGCCGGATCAGGACAGTGCACCACTGGGGGACCTAGATGTTGGTGAGAGTTTGCTCGAAATTCAGAACCAGATGCGGCCAGACGTAGCAGTGCCAGTAGGGAATAATACCAAACATGACATCATTCTGCCACGAAAGACAGCCCTCGGCTATATTCAGCCGATTGCAAAAGTGGTAGAGACTTACTCACCTGATCAGGAGGCCTAAGACCACCTCGAGCCAAACGCAAAGGTCAACAGTGTCACTACTCCATTGGTTGATGGAGGTGCATTATTGTGGCACCCCCCAGTCAATATCAGCCACCTGGAAGTGAAGCAGCAGGAGGTGATAAAACAAATTCTGCACAAGGAGTCAGCTGCCTTCGCACGGGATGGCAATGATATCGGCTGTATCCCAAGCTTACAAGTGTCGATCAACCTCAAAGACGATATTCCAGTCCAGAGAGCGTATTCCACTGTTCCCAAGCCACTACTCAGGGAAGTTAAGGAGTACATCTAGGACCTTCAGGTAAAGGGGTGGATCGTGAAATCGAAGTCTCCTTATTCAGCGCCAGCGGTTTGCGTCCAGAAAAAAGGCAGAACATTGCAACTCGATGTAGACTATCGTCTGTTGAACCAAAAGACCGTTCCTGATCGACATCCACTACCCAGGATCCAGGACCTGACGGATACCCTTGGAGGTTATTCCTGGTTCAGTATTTTGGACCAGGGAAAAGCCTACAACCGGGGTTTCGTCGACCCGGGCTCCAAACATCTCACAGCCTTGGTGACACCCGGGGACTATGTGAATGGGTCCAACGCGCCCGCTGCTTTCCAGAGGAGCATGGAGGAGATTCTGGGCTCTCTGAGAGATGAGTGCTGTATACCCAACCTTGACGATGTCCTCTGCTATGCAAGATCATTCGAGGAGCATGTGGAGGGAGTTCGCAGGGTCCTCCAGGCCCTCCAGCCCCATGGGGTGAAACTAAGGCCGGAGAAATGTGAGTTGTTTCGACGAGAGGTTCGGTGCATGGGACGATTGGTGTCCACTGACGGGGTGAGAATTGACCCAAGGGACCTGGAGGCAGTGTCATCCTTGAAGACTAAGACACCGCGCACGGTTGGTGATGTCAAGAGGGTGCTTGGTTTCCTCAGCTATTACCGATCTTTTATGCAGGATTTCTCGCGGATTGCAAGGCCTCTTTATGAGCTGCTGCAAGCCAAGCCTGGTATGTCAGGGATCCTGACACCCCAAGGGAAGTCCAAGGGACACCAACTGGCCTCCATGACGCCTGTGACCTGGACAAAAGAACATCAAGCGACACTTCAGCAACTCGTGGACATGCTCATGAGCACAGCTGTGTTGGCATATCCGGACTTCGACCTCCCGTTTGTACTGCATACTGATGCCTCAGAGCAGGGTCTGGGGGCCATCCCGTGCCAGCAGCAGAACGGGAAGTTGAGAGCCATCGCGTTCGGATCGAGAACCGTTACACCTGCTGAGAGGAACTATAACCTACACAGTGGGAAGTTGGAGTTCCTTGCCTTGAAATGGGCAGTCTGCGAGAAGTTCAGGGACTACCTGTACTATGCCCCGCACTTCACGGTATATACAGACAACAACCCCCTCACCTACATCATGAGCACGGCAAAGCTCAATGCGGTTAGCCATCGTTGGGTAGGGGAATTGTCCGATTTCCGTTTCGATGTGAAGTATCAGCCGAGGCGGGTCAACATAGATGCAGACACCCTGTCCAGGATCCCACTGGATATCAACAGCTATATGACAACTTGCATGGAGGAGCTGTCTCAAGATTTTGTGCGTGCAACCTGGGAGGGAAACAAAGCAGCACAGAGCAAAGATGTGGCCTGGATCGCCGCTTTACACATCTCTTCCCTTGATGCAGGCCCGCAGCCGCACACACCCCTGCTGGCAATAAGCCACAATGAGCTTGTGAGAGCACAGCGTGAAGATTCGGTCATTGGGGATGTTGTTAGGCTCAAGGAGGCAGGTGCAGCACCTACTGAGGAGGCCCGAAAGGCTGCAAGTGTGCCTACCAGAAAACCGCTACATGAGTGGAAGAAACTGCGCCTCGAGGATGGGCTTCTATATCAACGGACTGATGAAAGACGGCAGCTAGTCTTACCTGCTAATTACAGACCTGTAATGTTGAAGCATTTCCACGATGAAGTGGGACATGTTGGCACCGAGAGGGTGTTACACCTAGCTAGGGACCGGTTTTACTGGCCCTATATGAAAAAAGAGAGGATTATGTTGCCAGAATGCGTACATGTCTAATGCAGAAGAAACCTACCACTCACATGCGCTCCCCTGGGCAGCATCACAACAAACTCTCCTTTAGAGCTCGTCTGTGTCGACTATCTACATCTTGAGACCAGTAAAGGAGGATACTAATACATCCTCCTGGTAGTCGACCACTTCACAAGATTTGCGCAGGCATATGCTACAAAGAATAAATCTGGGCATACTGCAGCGGAGCGCAACTATAATGACTTCATACCCAGCTTCGGGTACCCATCAAGACTACATCACGACCAGGGTCGTGAATTTGAGAATGTGCTGTTCTGGGCCCTGCAGCAGCTGTCAGGTGTCGGTCATTCCAGAACATCATCGTATCACCCTCAAGGCAACCCGGCCGAAAGATTTAACCGAACCCTGCTGCAGATGCTGAGAACACTGGCAGACAAGGAAAAGGAGCATTGGAAGGACTACCTCCCACAATTTGTACCTGCGTACAATTGTACCCGACATGAGGCGACGGGATACTCACCTTTTTATCTGCTCTACGGCCATCATCCACGTCTGCCAGTTGACTTATTATTTGGGCTGATGGGAAACTCGGAGGCAGTCACCCCCAAAGGTTATGCACAGAAGTGGGCGAAAAGAATGTGGGAGGCTTACCAGATTGCAAATGAGAACAGCAAGCAATCAAGCGCTAGGGGCAAGGCCTGCTATGACCAGAAAGTGAAAGGGGCAGTCCTGCGGCCTAGGTGAGCGGGGAGGACCTGGGAAGTTGAGGTCGTACTGGGAGAAGGTCATTTACATCATCAAGGAACAAATATCAGACAACCCAGTTTATGTGGTGTATCCAGAGAATGGAGACCACCTGAAAACAAGAACGCTTCATCGTAACCTGTTGTTACAGGTAAGTGACTTACCTGTGGAAACCCCCTCCTCTTCAGTGAAGGCATCACCTGAAAAATGGCGGAGAAAAAGGTAGTTGAGAGTACGTGAGTTGGAGAAGCAGACCCATGAAAGCAATGATTCAGAGGGGTCAGAGGATGAGCAAAGCACTAGGGGCTATTGGGTAAGAATCCCCATGGACAGAACAGAAAAGAGAGTCCAAGTACCTGACCGATCTTTTGCAGCCCAGAGGAAACCAGCCCAACAACCTACAGGAGAGGAAAGACATAATAGAGAATACTTACCTGGTTCAGACTCCTCACCTGAAGGGGAAGAACAAGAGCATATAAACGGAGACTACGGGCTCTATCTTTCACACTGCCCTACCCGTTGCCACTACTCGCTACCCGTGAATTACGCATTTAGCAGCTTCCACTATCCCTAAACGGTATCTTGCGGCCACATTACCCGCTATACATCATGCCGAATCCTTTATTTGCGACTGGAGGTGTGCCCGTGGGCGTGTTTATGCGCTTTCCCTACAATTGCTATCTTGACCACACAGGTTAGGGAAAGCGTATAGCGGGTCCTCAAACCACCCGCTACCCATTTGGCAATTGAAGACACAGTTTCTCTCTCCCTATGCGATCTAACAGCAATGGGCTACATTCAGTTCAGAAAAATAATTAATTATAATTAGGTCTATGCACTGGCACTCTGCGACGTAACTTTTTTTTCCGGCGAGAGCGGCATTTCAGAACTCTTCAGCGAATGAAGGTAATTCCGGCGACAAGTACGTGGTTTCGTCCGTTGACATTTTCCAATCGGACAGCTGTCAATTATTTTTTTACTGCAAGTTGCGTGACCGTGCTGCAAAAACAGGTGTGCGTACTTGTCTCCGAAATTACCTTCATTCGCAAAAGAGTTATGAAATGCCGCTCTTGCTGGAAAAAAAAAAAAATTACCGTTGCTGAGTGTCAGTGCATAGACCTATTTATAATTAAATTATTTTTCTGTACTGAATGTAGCCCATTATTTTGTCGCTGTTAGATCGCATGGGGGAGAGAAGCCTTCTCTTCAATTGCCACTTGAATATTCTTGAATTGGAAAACGTGTTAATAAGGGAAAACCATCTAGAATTAGCCAGGACTAATTGTAGTCAATAAAGGGAAGGATATTTTCTCCCAAATTTTCAGGTCTAGCGCCGGCCCTGAGTATTATTTCCCACAGAACGAGAACGTGTCACAAAACTGCGCCTCTCCCATCAGGCAGTGACGGAATTATGTCACCTGGTTGCAGATGATGTATACACCGCTGCCAGCTGTCGTATGCCTTGCCCGTTGCTGTTAGGGTTACTGTGGCACTATTTTTCTATGCTAGTGGGTCATTCCAACACCCACTCAGCTCAATTGGAGGCATGACCCAATCATGGTGAAACGCATTTTTTTCTTTTTCTTTTCTTTTTTTTGAAGTTTCAGTCGCAAAAGGGGTAGGCTTGATGTTTTTTTTATTACATACCAAACATTAAACAATATGTCAATGTCAAATAATAATAATAATAATAATAATAATAATACAATTCATGATTAACTTAACAAAAACAGATCCTCCCCTGTCTGGATTTGACCTCATGCACGAGCAATTTACCTTCGTCTTCAGAGAAACGTGGCGACCTTCCTCTCTCCATCACGGGCTTCGGTTTGAGGATTTGGGATAGCGCAGCCTGCTCCGAAAGGCAATGGCACCTAGCACACTGATTGGTATAACTGGCGTAACACCCAAACCACGCCTATGCATAACATAATGGGTAGCGCAGGTGTTTTAGATATAGACAGGTGTGCAAGATAGCAACTTTTGCGGGGGAATGCCTCTTACGCGATGCTAAATCCCCAAATAACGGGTTTAGGGACTCTGGTGCAAGATAGAGCCCTACTTACCTACTCCAGCCTTCACACCTGAAAGAGAGGAACCAAGACAAACAGGAAGGACAAGTGAACATGAACATTTACCTAGTCCAGTCCAATCCGAGACAGAGGGTGGGTGTGGAGAGTGACCTGTGACACCACCAGCAACAAACATGCACACAGGCATGAGGCGATCTGCCCGGGAAAGAAAGCCAAGGCACATGTTGACGTATGAAACACTTGCTCGTCAGCCTTCATTACAAATCCACCCCACAGTCAACACAGTAGGGATGTACAGTGCACCTTACCTGCCATTATGGGGCACACCATACATCACGCTGCCATATCAACCTGCATCCCACATACCTCCAACTTGCATTCCATACATTACACCTGTTTGAGTTAAAAGGAAGTTTTAATGTTAAAAAAAAATTGACTTATGAGTTTTGAAGAATGTGAGTGTTGGAATATTTGAACTTGAGAATTGTCAGGAGCCAATTTTATTTGTCAGGGAGAGTGTGACATGCACAAAAAAATGGTCTTTTGTGGCAATGCATTTTCTTTTAATTGTATTGATTGATTGATTTTATTATTTAATTTCGTTTGTTACGCGGTTCATGTAATGTGGTATTCAATCCACAGAAAAAAGAAAAAAAAAAACATCTCAGTGGTTGTAATAGAAAACATGCTAACAGTTTCACCCGTGTACAGCAGGGGGTAAAATAGGATTGTTGCTTCGCTATGAATGGGGGCGCATTTCCGGATCCTCTCATTGGCCCTCATTTATCAAACGTGTGTACACCAAAAAAATGGGTGTACACCAAATCTCCCGCAAGGATCGGCATTTATCAATCTGAACGTGAGCGAACGGTCCGCAAAAATCCACGCCTGGTCTGACCAGGTGTACGCAGATTTGAAACCAGCGAACAAAATGCAGAAACGAGTGCAGCCGTCAAAATGAGTAATAAACCATATGCAGCAATGCGGGCGTCATGCTGTTGTTGCTCTTATTAGTAAAATGAATAAATAGGCTAGATAAATGAATAAATGAATAATTAAATAAATAAGAAACCTGCGTTGAGAAATTAATTAAACTTATATATTATATAATATTTTGAGACAACCTGCTTGTCAGGCCAGACGGCTGACAATTACAATCAATTTGATTAAGCGTGGCTGCAGATATGCAGTGTGGTATGTCACATGCTCATCCAGTCAGATATACACTGAACAACAAAAGAAACCCAAGTTAATTAAAGGCAGACTGGAAAATAAGTTTGCGCGTAATTTTTTTAGAAAATCAAATTTATCACTAGCGCGTGCACATTTACACTCGTTTCATCAAACTTTTCTTTATTTTGCGGTCACTTTGACTGAGTAACCATAGGAGTACATTAACTAACTAGCTAACTTGCGTTTTTTTTGTTGCTCAGCCAATGGAGACTTTGACCGTGATCACATTTTGACAATGGCAGATCTTCTATCGTTAGAGGAATAAGCTTCTGTCCGATGTGAGAGGAGCTTTCGGCACAGAGAAGTTCACAGAGAAGGGAAAGTGACGAGTGGCTGCTCGTTTTGTGTGGCACCCAATAAAATGTCATGGAGTAATACTAATAAAAGTACAATGAAGAGTGATCCCTGCAGACTGTATTTTAACAATTACCCTCATGCAGCTCCGATCGAGGCGGTGGGGACTCATTTGTGTCCCCAGTCCCACCGCCTCGTATTCCCACGATGGAGGGGGAGCTCTGCTGCTGCACGCTCCTCGAACGGTGACAGCTGGAGGATCAAGTCTGGTTTGCCTCTACCGGTCCGTGCGCTGCTGCGCCTGAGCGCGATCTAAAAATCGGACCACTTTTTTCTTTTTTTCTTTTTTTTTTACCTACATGTAAAGCATTTGGATTGTCAATTATGTAGGCTATATAACATGAAATATTATGGATCTATAAATTTAATTTATTAAGGCCGATGTTATTCGCACTTATACGTGTGGCCAATGCTGAATTTTTTTCTTGGCCATACTTATAAGTGCGTCTAATGCGAATTTCGATCAATTTTTGTGCTTGTTAGTCATTTTGATTTAGTAATGAATCAAATCAAACCTCTGCTGCCCTCCGGTTTTCCACCCCAACAGTGTTTATCGCAGCAGCAATAGTTTTCCAAACTGCGGCCTTCTGGGCTCCCTTTATGCCACTCTTAAGGCTTCCAAATAAAATAATTTCGTTTTTCTCCACCTCGGACGTGATAATTTATATTTCCTCCTCAGTGAAGTTCTTTCTTCTTTGCCGTCTTTTGAGAGTCCATGTCGTAAAGTGGGCAGGACTATGCCTCCCGGAGCATGAATTTATAGGGGCATGTCATGTAAATTACGATGGTTTCTGCCGCCAGATTTATCAACACCTTGCCAGTTTTACACCAAAATCAGCGACGTACACACTTTTAGTAAATCAGACGTGACACCTGGCCAACGCTGATCTTTACAGCAGAATCTACACCAGATCCTACGCAAGTTTGATAAATGAGAGCCATTATCCGTGAGGATTTTGTGAAACACAAACGCATTCTCCTGCCTCTTCTGTTGTTGTCCTGTTTACAGGTTAGTCGCGGGTATATAAACTGAATGTCTAGCAGAACTAAGTTAGTGGTGTATAAGATGCATTTTAGCTACAACATGGGCGCAAGGATTTATTGTTTTGATTGTGTTTATGTCACGAGAAAAGTACCGCTCGCCCAGAGTGCAGAATGGCAGCAGCAGAGTGTTTTATTATTGCTTTGATTGTGTTTATATTTCGAGAAAAGTACCGCTCGCCCAGAGTGCAGAACGGCGGTGGCACAGTGTTTTATTCCTGCAAAGCTAGCTTGCAATAGTATCGGCTCCTGTACATGTTATTTCTTCAGAGTACTGAGCAAACCGGTTGTATAAGAAAGTTAATGAGGTGTATGTGCATGAATGCGTTAGCTGCTACGTGTGTTAGCTGCTACATGTTCGCTCAGGTTTAGCCTGCTACGGTATTTGCGTTAGTGATGGGGAGATGATGCCTCATGAAACGTCAAAGCCTCACAGCCGAATGAACCACCAAAATGGTTCAACCACAAAGCTCCAAATAAGTACGCTAGGGACACCTAGTGGTGAATGAAATCATGATGAAAGAAAAAGAGTTTCCAGTCAACCCAACCCAAAATGTGACGTTTGAGGCCTCAAACGTCACACGCAACGTCATTTCGCCAATGCGAATCACATCTTGACATGGAGCTTCGCTGGAGGGGACCCGACGGTACTCGACACACGCCTCGATGCCTCGACGCAATCCATAACATCACTAATTTGCGTATTCAGCCGTGTAGTGTAGTATGTAGTTTAACAGCAGGCATTACAGACGTTAATGTTTTTATTTTTTTGGGGTTTCACTGAGATTTATCAGTTGTTACTCTGCTCAGGGAATGTTCTATGTGTTATTCAGCAGTAGCCATGTTACTGTCTTTCTTTTTTAGCACTTAGAAGTGCACCTATATATATACTGGGGTATTGTCATCTGAAGTAGATAGTTTCAGTCATTGTGTAAGGGACAATTTGGACTAAAAGTGAGTATGTGTCAGCTAGGGAATATAAGGCACCAATGGAAACTGTTACTGGTGAAGAGTACTATTGTGAGCAATAGATATTATGCGATGTGATATCTGATGATGGTCAGGATGCCATATGGACATTGAATATGCAATTTGAGAAAAGACAAGAAGAAAGACAAATGACAATGCTATTGGAACAGTGCAGTAAAGATAGCATTATCCGTGAGGATTTTGTGAAACGCAAACACATTCTCCTGCCTCATCTGTTGTTGTCCTGTTTACAGGAAAATTATAAATCTATCATGGCCGCACCCGCCTGGGGGCGTGCAACACATGCTCAGTGACAGGGATATCCCGCGTACTAAAAATTGGTTGACCAACCAACGGCCATGAATAGGGCCTCTCTTCTTTAAAATACCCGAGGTTTGGGTAAAACAAGCAGTTGTCATTCCGGTGGCGTGCACACTGCAATGCACTCCTCTGCAATGTTCCCCACCCTACCCTCATACACAGTGATATACAGCTAACAAAGGCAAAAACTGTTCTGACTGAGAGATTGGCAATTTCACATTTTTTCCAAGTAGAGTTGTATGAGGCAAAATTTTTGTTTGTGGTTTTTCTAATTCTTAGCCGTACATTGCTTTGCTCCCATGCCAACATCCGATGCTCCTGCCAGCCTCTATAAACTTGTGCCGACTGCTATCTTATCACCTAGCTAGGTGGCTAATACACTGACTACGGTTAAAGGTCCCCTATTATGCTGATCCTTCTTTTAATACATACAAGTAATATTATAATGTTGGATGTCCATACTCAACATCTGCAAAGTTTCTAAACATAAGATACAGGGGTTTTGCTGTAATCCAAGAACGTGATTTCCTGAACGTGATTTCCTCTCTGAACACCTCGTTCCGAGATCTTCACAAGATCTGGGAAAACATGATGTCAGGTTGTTGCGTCCAATCAGGACAGACCTGGCCAGAGCCAATCACGGCGCTGGACCTGCTCACCCTGGAATTTATTCTATCAGACACAAACGAGCCCAAATCAATTATTGTGTAGATTTATCAGTATGTCTCCCAAAGCTGTTCGTACATGTTTTTTTGGATGCGAAAAAAAAGCACAACTATTTTCTCTTCCAAAAGACGATGCCACCAGAAATCAGCGGGTAACTTTCTTGTTTGCCGGTGGCAAACAGCCACACTCAAAGGGAACGTTAGCAGTTTGTGCTCGGCATTTCACCGAAGACAGCTTTGTCAATAAATGACAATTCGACGCTGGATATGCGTCTCAGCTGCTTCTCAAACCTGGAGCAGTTGCATCGATGAAGTGCTTGGAGCCACAAGCTGTGAGTAAAGATATAACAGCAAATAATGTAAGTGAAACTAACGTGTTACGGGTGGCTAGCAGGACCGTTAACGATAGTTAGCACTAACAACTGGCCTCAAACGCAGGCTTTGTAAAATATCTGAAGATAAAGCCTGGATTGGTAGCAACTGTCTGTGACTCCCAGACACGGAGGCAATAAGTTAAACCATTTTGTGTTGCTTTACTGCATAAGCCTACCTAACGTGATCGCCTGTTGAATGTGGCTGTAGCACTATAGCTAACGTGGCTAAGTTACTGTTGCTAATGTATGTGTCCTAAATATGCTAGAGTGATATCTGTGGACATTCAATAGAAGGTGTGTGAATATAAACCTCAATTGAAGCTTATTATACAAACTTATTATACTTGTTTGTAATTTGGATACTTAGTACAACTGTTCACGGTAACGGAACTTACTGTCTGTAAAACCTGTATTGCAGGGTAACGTTGTCTCTGCTGTTGTTATGAATGCTTGGTTACTAGCTACTGCATGTTAGTTTGCGTGCCATGCTACTTTAAAAATGCTCCTGGTTAACTTATATGAAGTCATTCTGATCGGTATGCTTGTGTGACTTTGGTTAGCATCAATGTGGCAGTTTCATCATAACGTTGCCTGACTGTAGCCACTACAGTTGAAGCTAACTGGAGAGGTGTTGTATGTGTCTGCAAAGTTGGACTGAAAAGGCTGCAGTTAGACCAGACATAGGTTTTTCAGAGCTCAGGGTAAGTGTTTGGGTTTGTTTACTGCTACTGTGAAATGATCATTTTACTTATCCATGACCGGGGTCAGCCGGGCACTTTGCCATGGTGTGGGTTAGCTCTTTGATCCTACCACGGTGAAAGCAATCGTGAAACACACTATAACGTGTCTAGTATTACAAACGATTTCTCTGCATTGTCATGGCGGAATTTTATCCCCCTTTAAAATTGTTCCGGCTAATAAAAAGCCAAAAAAGGTGGAGAATGGATCCAGAATTCTTTCCTGTGGAAGTTATTGATTTGCTAGCTCCGCGTAAGCACTCATAGACGTGGAAGCAGTAAGTTTTACCATTTTGTGCTGCTTTACTGCATAAGCCTACCTAACGTGATAGCCTGTTGGCTGTAACACTGCAGCTAACATAGATAAGCTACTGTTGCTAATATTCATGTCCTAAATATGCCAGAGTAAATAATATCAAGGAGACATTCCACAGAAGGTGTGTGAACATAAACCTCATTTGAAGCTAACTTTTAATACTGGTTTGTAATTTGGATTCTTGGTACAGCTGTTCACAGTGACAGAACTTACTGTCTGTAGAACCTGTGTTGCAGGGTAACGTTTGTCTCCGTCGTTCTGATGACCGCTCGGTTACTACTGTTTATTAGTTCGCGTTCCATGCTACTTAAAAAATGCTCCTGGTTAATTTATATGCAGTAATTCAGATTCATATGCTGGTGTTACTTTGGTTAGCATCTAGGTGGTAGTTTCATCATAACGTTACCTGACCGTAGCTGCTACAGTTGCTGCTGCTGTGAAATGATTGTTTTACTTATCCATGACCGGGGTCAGCCGGGTACTTTACCATGGTGTGGGCTAGCTCTCTGATCCTACCGCGGTGAAAGCAATCGTGAAACGCACTATAACATGTCTGGTATAACAGACAATTTCTCTGCATTGCCGTGATGGAATTTCATCCGCCTTTGAAAATTGTTCTGGCTAATAAAAAGCTGAAAAAGACGTGGAGGTCGGATACGGATTTCCAGTAGAAGTTATCGATTCGCTAGCTCCACATAAGCAACGCTTACACAGTTTATGTGTTTTTGCTACGAACTTATTTAGTGTCTTGGTGTCAGCATTGTGTTTCGTTTTGGTAGAAATGGTTAACAGGAGCTTTTAGCAAAGTGTCCTCTGGATAGCTAAGTGGGTGTATAACATGACTATATAACAGTACAGCTACAATCACATGCATGTAAGGCGAGACGGTACGAGCAAAACACTCAAATTTCAACTTACCACTCATTGACATCTTGTTGTAAATGTTGCTGCAATACTTCAATTGCTTCTTCCTCCCGTTTGGGGTCGGATTCAGGATCAAGCAAGAACAGTCTTACAGCAGTAGATTGCGCAGAGAGCTGTCCTGAAATAACTGCCATTTTGGTTTCCTGGTTTTTCGGGTCTGCACCCTCCCTCGGAATCGTAGCGGCCAGGCAGCCAATCAGAGCAGCGCCTCATTAGCATAGCCTCCCTGCCCGCTCAAAACGGCTCGTGTTTCAGGCCGGCACAGACGGGGTGAGAGAAGAGGTCTCACTTGGCCTGGATGTGTTTGGTTTTTTTTTGTAACTGAATTCTTAACATTATTTTAAAGACCCATTGGATATATTTCCAACGACTAAATATAGCATAATATGGGACCTTTAAGTACGTTACCTCATGCAACCCTACTTCAAGGAATCCGAGACAATCTTTCCGAATGCGGTAAATACAGTCTATGAGTAAATAGACTCCCTACTATCATGCGTTGTAATGTTAGTTCTAACAACCAAGGCAGCTAGCTCGCTACAATCACATGCATGCAAGGCGAGACGGTACGAGCAAAACACTCAAATTTCAACTTACCACTCATTGACATCTTGTTGTAAATGTTGCTGCAATACTTCAATTGCTTCTTCCTCCCGTTTGGGGTCGGATTCAGGATCAAGCAAGAACAGTCTTACAGCAGTAGATTGCGCAGAGAGCTGTCCTGAAATAACTGCCATTTTGGTTTCCTGGTTTTTCGGGTCTGCACCCTCCCTCGGAATCGTAGCGGCCAGGCAGCCAATCAGAGCAGCGCCTCATTAGCATAGCCTCCCTGCCCGCTCAAAAGCGGCTCGTGTTTCAGGCGGCACAGCGGGGTGAGAGAAGAGGTCTCACTTGGCCTGGATGTGTTTGGTTTTTTTGTAACTGAATTCTTAACATTATTTTAAAGACCCATTGGATATATTTCCAACGACTAAATATAGCATAATATGGGACCTTTAAGTACGTTACCTCATGCAACCCTACTTCAAGGAATCCGAGACAATCTTTCCGAATGCGGTAAATACAGTCTATGAGTAAATAGACTCCCTACTATCATGCGTTGTAATGTTAGTTCTAACAACCAAGGCAGCTAGCTCGCTAACTAGGGACCTGCTACTGAATCTGGATTTACTAGTTAGTAAGCTTGCTAACTGGATTTAGCTAGCGAGATAAGGTAATAAATCACTTTAATTGGCAACAAAAATCGATGGTAAAAAAAGCTCCTTGCTCCGAACATAGCATCGATGCTTACAGTACATTACGCTATCTGACTAAAGAGATTTTTACCATCGATTTCCGTCACTACCAAAACTACAGTGACCCGTTATAGAATCTTGCTAATTAGCGTGCTAGCTGACTAGCTAACTGCCTTTACTTTTCAGCAATAGCAGCGCTGCAAACATTAAATGACACAATGTACAGAGTAAAGACATTTTCATGGTAATATTTTGTCGGACTTTCAAAATCACTATGGGATATATGCAATTGTACTGGAGCCTAGCAACTAATACATGTGTAATTTTAATGTTATATCTCTTCTTGATGGTCGCAATCTAGCTTCAAACTATTCCCTAAATTAAGTCAGCTGGCGACTACTTCTCTTAGAGTTGTTGTCAGTCACAGCAATCAATCATGACTTCACAACCCCTTTTTATAGTACCAAATACCTAAATAAAACCAAACTTATCAGGAAAAAATGAACACTTGAACATAAATCAGCTTGGCAAGAATGTCTTATAATGACATTAAAAAATGATGTTTGCTTTATTTTTTTAGTGAGGCTCACGTCCCATCCATTAACATGGAGGGGATGGGTTTATAACATGTGCAGCAACCAGCCACTAGATGGCCATCAAAATGTTTTGGCCTCACGTACGGGGGCTGTTAGGTCGTCCGGCTTTATATACTGTATATACAGTCAATGGATTCTACTGTCAAGCAGTTCTTCTTCTGCAAGAGGGATTTACCACCTGGCTTCTGCCCAGGGACGGCCAGTGGCCTGGGCTTGGGCATGTCCCTACCCTCTCCGGTCATTCCCTCTGATAGGATCATTCTTGACCAGGGTACCATAAAAATGTACCCAAGGTACAATTGGATATATCGACATGTACCCACATTTCTGCGACAATATTGTTTTGTACCCAGCCAGTATCTATATGTACCCAGGGCTCATAATTTTTTAGGTGAACTTTTCTTTTGTTTCATCGTTCACCGCAGCAATTGAAGTTTGTTTCAATGTTGCAACAACTGCGATTGAGGTGGTGTTTTGTGACTGGGTTTTTTGCAAGAAAAGATTCCATTCATCAGTGCTTACATTAATGAACACTTTGTCTACTTGATCTAGACTCTAGAGACTGATTGATTCTGACATTCTTTCCAGTCCACACAACCCCACAAATATACCTGCATGGACCTTTAAACACATGACCCAAAAAGTTCACGCAAAATGTTAATCGTCTCCTCTGCTGCCGTTAAGGTCTCGTGGACTGAAGCGAGAATGTATTCTGGGTGCATATCGATACAGGCTGGGTACAAAATGTTATCATTGCAGATATAGGTACATTTTGATACATGTAATTGTACCTTGGGTAAATTTCCATGGTATCCTAGTGGAGAATGACCCTGTCAGCGTCATTACCAATGTAGCTTGACTGCCTCTCTGCAGTTCTGGGCTACAGCCTTTCCCTCTCTTATTACCATGTTGCTGTTAATAAATACTCATTGTGGATTGTACCCTGATTCTGTGTTTGGTTTCTTGTGTGGATCATAACAATGGCTTTATTCAGCATGAAGACTCAGGTATGCGGTCAATTAATGTGGTGTGCAGTCAAATTTGCAGAAGAAATGTACATGAGCCTGCCAAATTTGAGGTAGTATAACTTCTAAGGTCAGTAGGTACATTACTTACTGACTCCTCTTCATTCTTTCTTCTGTGCTAATTTTATTATTTCTCCTCCTATTGCACAAAAGACTAGTTCATTTACTGTATATTTTCCAGTTCATGTTGCCTCTATATTGAAGTAATATTGAAAGGATTCAAAAGCAGGACCTACTAAAGCAAATGTTTATTTGAAGGATGCATTTAGTTATGAAAATATTTTTGTACATGCATTTCTGTCAGCTCTACTCCATTTTTATTCTTAAAAAAAAAAATAGACACATTTCGGCTATATGATTTAGAGATCACAGTGATCTTGCCCTGTTGAACTATCGATTGGCTCAGGCCAGTGCATTCCTAAGGCCACATCAGCGACTTTCGTGTAACCGTGAACCTTAAATAACAATAAAAAAAGATTAATTTGTGGAGCGGTGTCTTGAACAGTTAACAGAATCCAGAACTAGACTTTGAGCTATTCGACTAGACTGCTTTTTATACTGCACGTTTCATTGGCCTTCAAATGTGCTATGTTCTAGTTAAAAATTTTAGCTTGTGATATCACTCAATGCTAAGCAAAGAAGGATACATCATTGTACTGAAATAAATTGACTGATACTGTAAATGTTGTAGTAATCCATTGTATCCCGCCCTTCCATGTTTGTAGATACAATCTTCTAATATAATATTGATATTTCATGCGCCCCAGTGGAGTGCCTGACTCCTGTCACTGACAATGGTAAATGCCTCTGAAGAATTTGTGCATTAAAACAAAATCTAATGAAGTGCCAAATTGCCAATAAAAGAGCAAAACATTCACTCTGCAAAAACGCAACAGCTCTTGAATGCAATATACATTAATCGAGAGTAACTTGGCTGAATGAACTCATAGAAAACTGTTAAAGAGGGTTTAGTTGCCCTAGTGATGCTAGTTGTTGCATGATGAATTGGATATGGGGGTAACTGAAGTGCTTAGATCTGCAGGTGTCATTCCTTTTCAGGGTGAATAATTTTTTTTGGCATGTCAAATTCATCCATGTTCACCCATGGATTGTCTAACCCGATTTTTTTATTGTCATGGATGTAGGAGGAGCGCATTCCAGCGTGCATTTGGCAGGAATACACTCTGGAGAGCCTGCCGATCCATTACAGGTAAATGCAATAAATTGCCCACAATTACGTGTTAGAACTTGTATGGTGCCCTTTTTACCCACTAGAGGGAGCCCAGTATTCATGTTTATGTTGCAGTGGGTAAGACGGAGGCTCTTGTCTTAAAACGAGAGAGGATTTAGTGCCTTGCATAATTTGTCTCACTTGTTCTTTGAGTGCAGTTCGTTGGAATGCAGTACAAATAGTGCTGGACTATACCTTGGGTGCATGGTGTCATATCTAACTTTACTGAATAAGGGCCAGCGTGAGCTGGCTAACTTCTGCCTTTTTTCAGTTTTGGCTTTTGCTTATGCTGTACAACTTCGTAGCACTATCGTCTACTGTTCTGTGCGCCAGCTGGGTAGTGTGAGTTTTATCTGGCTTTATACCTTCTCATTTCCAAAAACATTGAAAAGTAGAGCAGACATAGAAAGATTCACTATAAATTTCAGATGGCCCATCCTCTAAAAGGCTGTGAAAAAGTATTTGCCCCTTGCTGATTACTTTCATATTTGTTTATTTGTCATACTTTTATATGTTTCAGATCATCCAACTAAATTAAATATCAGACAAGGACTACGGGTAAACACAAAATGCGGTGTTTAAATGATCATTTCATTTATTGAAGGCAAAGAGTTATTCAGAAACAACATCACCTTTGCATGAAAATAATTGCCCCCCCCTAAACCTAATAACTGGTTGTGCCACACTTCGCAGCGACAAATGTAATCAAACATTTGTGATAACTGAAAATGAGTGTTTTAAATCACCGTGGAGGAATTTGGGCCCTCTCTCCTTTGCAGAATTACTTTAATTCAGCCACCTTAGAGGGTTTTCAAGCAGGGCCTGTTTAAGATCATGCTACAGGATCTCTATCAGATTCAACTAAGCACTTTGAATTGGCTTCTCCATTTTGTTTCATATGAGCCAGTTAGGGGTGGACTTGCTTGTGTGCTGTGGATCATTGTCCTACTGCATAACTCACCTGCACTGGAGCTTTAGGTCACAAACTGATGGCCTGTTATGGTTCTGTGTTTTGATGTCGTGCTCATGTGTTCAGTGCCATGTCTTTTCTTTATTCTTTTTGCTTATTTTACATTCTGGTTTTCTGTTTATGCCATTTCAGGTTTCATTGCACTTGTCACCCCTGTCTTGCGATCAGTTTGGTTCAGTCCGTCTTCCCAGTCTGTGTGCTTACCTGCTTCGGGTGATTTCAATGGTTTCTGGTGTTTCATATTATTACTTCAATTCTCATTTACTTCCTTCACCTTGCTTTCCTTGATTACTAATAATACTAACATTTATATTTTGTATCATAGTCTTCTAACTTAACTAATCCATATATATATTACTAACTAACGAGCACTTGGGTTAATTTGTAGAACTGCACCGCTACTAATTACTACTAATGAAATCTCAGCTCTCGCCCTGTTCTAGTCTCCGCCTCTTGCTTTGCTTTCTCTGCCTCGTCCTGCGTTTTCGTGAGATCTCTCGCACCTGCTTAATTGCTATCCTGCACTCTTTGTCTGTGCACTTAGAACTCCTTGACTGGAGCTGTCTATCTGTCATAGGATGTCTGCGTGGATCCTGATCGTGTCTTGGCTTTTGCCAATAGTTGTGGTTAAGGACCTCCCCATGTGTGCTTCCCTTTGTAATTAGTTCTTATCCAATTCACCTGTTCCCTGCATAGCATGTGACTTCCCTCTTGTCTATTTAAAGTCTTCACTGCAGTTCATTCTCTGTCAGAACGTTGATCAATACTCATTTGTGCAGAGCTCCTCGTATGCCTTTTGGTTTATTGCTTCTTCACTGTTTTGTCCGACCTTGAGATTGCCTTGCCCTTACCATTCTTGTTTTGCCTATTTGGATTTTGACCTATTTTTGTACCCCCACGATTTCTGTTTTGGATGCCCTGTGTATGACCTACCCTTCTGGATTCTGACTAGGATTTTTGGCTTCCTGTTTATGTACCGTTGCACATCTGCCCTACCAGTTCTGACCCCTGCCTGTTATTTCGACTTCGTTTTTTTGGATACTGTTTTTGGTTTGGCAGTTCTTGTGTCTTCTGGTTCCGACCCTTTTTGCAATAAAGGCTTACGATTTTTGGAATTCCTGTTCTTGCGAGTGGTTCCTGAACGCACCGCCACATGGCCAGACATTCTCCTGGATTTTTTTAGTTGAGAGCAGAATACATGGTTCCTTTAATTGCGGCAAGTCACCCAGGTCCTGAAGTGGCAAAGCAGCCCCAGACCATCACACTACCACCGCTATGTTTGACTGGCATTATGATTTTATTGTGGAATGCTGTGTTAGCTTTACGCTAAATGTAACGGATCCTATATTTCTGAAAATATCCACTTGTGACTCATTAGTCAGAATATTATCAAAAGACTTAGGGTTCATCAAGGGTTCATCTTAGGGTTATTTTTGGCAAATGTGAGATCTGCCATTGTGTTCTTTTTGGTCAGCGGTTGTTTTCACCTTGCCGCTGTCCCACGGATGCCGATTTTACCCAATGTCTGTCTTATCATGGAATCATGAATACTGACCTTACGTAACTGAGGCACGTGAGGCCAGCATTTAGATGTTTGTCCAGGTTCTTTAGTGACCTCCTGGATTTGTCGATGCACCCTTGGAGGAACTTTGGGCCGGCCAATCCTCGGAAGGTTCATTACTTCCAAGTTTTCATCATATGTAGATAATGCTCTCACTGTGGCTCGGTGGAGTCTGAGCCTTAGAAATGGCTTTGTAACTTTTTCCGGACTGATAGATATCATTGACTTTTATCTGTTTTTTACTTTCTATAGATCACCAAACATATGAAGCTTTTTTTGTCTACTTCACATTGCTAGACTGGTTCTGTTTAAGTGATGTTTAAATATTATAGGGATGGTAGTAATCAGGCCTGGATGTCTCTATTGAAATGGAACCAAATTATCAATTATAGTTTTCTAATTGGTTGATTTAGCAACTAATAACTTTTACACATGGAGCCAGGTAGGATTTGGTAGCTTTTTTTCCTTTGAATTAAATCATCATTTAAAAACTGAATTTTGTTTTTACTCATGTTATCTTCGTCAAACATTGAAATTAGTTTGATCTACAAAATTTAAGAGTGACAAATATACAAAAATAGAAATTGGGAGGGGGCACATACTTTTTCCCAGCTCTGTATAGAGACCTTCACATAGTGTCTCAGTAGTTCTAGATCATTAGGTAATTTAATGATTCTGCAACATAACCTGTGATATTCCTGAACCCCCCTGTTACCTGATTCACATTGCTACGTGGTCCAGTCGTCTGTGTCTGTTGCAGTTTGACGGTAAACAATGCAATGCATTTGCGCACTTACTCCTGCTTTTTGGAGGAGGTCTGAGCCAATGATCTATTTGTCAACAGTGCTACTAAGGGTGCTTTTCTTTATGCAAACTTATGCTTTCTTGTCCCTCTCTCCTCACCTCTGCCATCATGGAGAGTCCTCCAATCCATTAATCTACTTTGAGGAGACGCAGAACAAGGAGAGAGGAGGCTTCTGGAGGAGCTTGGAGTGCGAAAACGCAGGTCTATCCTACACAGAAGTCTTTTATTTTATTTATTTAACCTTTATTTATATAGGGAAACCTATTTAGACCCCAGTCTCAGTTGCAAGGGTGACTTTTTAACAACACAGAAACATTACATTGTGATAAAATTATGAACAATATACAAGAATATTAGCAATAAAATCATTATACAGCAATAGATTTAATACCTTCAACTGAGAATTTTAGGGCAGCATTATTAAAAACTTGCGCAGAAAATGACTTCTAAATCTTTTTTCCCTTCTTTGAATTTCTCTAGTGAGATTAATTTACTGTGTGCAGTTTAAAAGTCTCTTGAAACCTGTTCCGTATTGTAGGGGGACCTCAAGAACCAACCAATCCTGGGACATTGCCTGGTGATGACTAGAGCGCCATGTGATGAAAGATGTAAGATAAATAGGTAACTTATGTAAGATTACTTTATAAACAAATGTCAGCCAGTGCTGCATTCTCCTAATAGCTAGGGTTGGCCAACCCACAGCCTTATACAGAGAACAATGATGTGTTCTGAATTGATCGCCTGTAGTCAAACAAAGTGCTGTATGATAGACTGTGTCACGCTTTTTCAAGGTGGATGGGGCAGTGTGCATGTAGATAATATTCCTTGCATCTCTCTCTCACATCCTGTCTCTGCGATGCTAAGACGCAAGGAATAGCTGCGACTGAGGAAAGCAAGGAGACATGTTAGCATAATGAAGAGCACCTTATGAGTCTCCTCGAAGAATTTAAACAATTGTGCTATTTGACCAGTAGATGGCAAACCAGCACAAAATCTACCAAAATACAGACTAATATCAGTCTTTGCAGCCAAAGTGGTCAATCTTTTCATGCGTTATAAAGACTTGTTGTTGTTATTATTATTATTATTATTATTATTATTATTAGACCAGGTTTTTGTTGGTCAATCGCGCAAGAGCTTTATGCTACCTCAAGATAGCAACAGGCCAGCAATGCGCCTGACCACAACTCATTTTATGACCAACACACCCATGGGCGCTCATTTTGGCGCAAGTACACTTGTTATTTGCGCAGCCTGAATATTGGACGGACAAACGACAACTGTGCCGGTACATAAACTAACAAATCTTGTCTTCATTATGTCTGCAATGAAATAAAAGAAAATATAAATCACTGTGCTTTTATGTGCATTTTGCAACCTGTCCCAACCATTTACAAGTTGTTTTTTTTTTCCATTATTATTATTATTACCATTATTTGTGGTTGTGGTAGTGCTGGAATGGTGGCTGCAGTTTGTATTGTCACTGTTTTATTTGACTCTGTTGTTTACTGAATATAAACCCATGGTAACGCCCTGATTTTTTAAAGCTAAATCCTTAAAGCACTCCCAGACAAATATATTGGAATTTGCGGGATTTGAAGCCCAGCCACAGAACAAGTCTCATATGTGCCCACATTTTTGTGTGCTTGCGAATTGAAATTAAAATGAGACAGAGTGGCAGACAGATGTAGAGGTTTGGCCTGTGTTCTGTTGCACCTCTGCTTGACTGGGGTAACGGAGCTCTCACCTCCTGAGTGGTGTAACCTTTGCTGCTGGAGCGTGAAAGTGTGTTGGCCTCAGCTCTCTCATGCAGAGAGGGACATGTGAGCAGCTGAGTTGGTCAGTGGTTCAGGTGGTTGACTTGTGACTGCGAGGCTGATGATTCATGATTCACATCAACCTGTCATGGGCGGGAGTCCTGATATGAAGCATTTCAATGTACAACCCCAATTTCAAAAAAGTTGGGATGCCGTGTAAAATGTAAATAAAAGCAGAATGCAATGATTTGCAAATCTCATAGACCGACATTTCATGCACAATCAAACATAAACAACATATCAGATGTTAAAAGTGAGACATTATACCCCATCATGAAAAAGTATTAGCTCATTTTGAATTTGATGGCAGCAGCACATCTCAAAAAAGTTGGGATAGGGCCATGTTTATCATCGTTTTGTATCCCCTCTTCTTTTAACAACAGTCTATAAACGTCTGAGAAGTGAGGAGACCAATTGTTGAAGTTTTTGCAGAGGAATGTTGTCCCACTCTTGTCAGATGTAGGATTCTAGCTGCTCAACAGACCTGGGTCGTCTTTGCCATATTTTTCATTTTATGATGTGCCAAATGTTTTCAATTAGTGAATGGTCTTAACTGCGGGTAGGCCAGTTCAGCACTCAGACTCTTCCACTGTCAAGCCATGCTGTTGTGATGGATGCAGTATGTGGTTTGGCATTGTTGTGCTGAAATATGCAAGGCCTTCCCTGAAAAGATGTTGTCTGGATGGGAGCATATGTTGTTGTAAAACCTCTGTATGCTTTTCAGCATTGATAATGCCTTTCCAGATGTGTAAGCTTCCCATGCCATAGGCAGTAATGCAACCCGATACCATCAGAGATGTAGTCTTTTGAACTGTGTGCTGATAACAAGCTGGATGGTCCCTCTCCTCTTTAGACTGCACGACACGGTGTCCGCGGTTTCCAAACAGAATTTCAAATTTTGATTCATCTGACCTCAAAACATTTTTCCATTTTGCCTCTGTCCATTTTAAATGAGCTTTGGCCCAGAGAAGATGGAGGCGTTTCTGGATCGTGTTCACATATGGCTTCTTCTTTGCATGATACAGCTTTAGCTTGCATTTGTAGATTGCACGGCAAACTGTGTTCACAGACAATGATTTCAAAATGACCTGATGTTTTTCATAAAATGGTAAAATGTCTCACTTTCAACATCTGATATGTTGTCTATGTTCTATTTTAAATAAAATGTGGGTTTGAGAGATTTGCAAATCTTTAAATTCTGTTTTTATTTACAATTTACACAGCATCCCAACTTTTTTTGGAACTGGGGTTGTATAGTTCACCATACAAAGACTTACTGAGCATGTTTTGTGCTATGTTATGATCACAATCATTTCAATTTTCAGAATTACTTTACAACTTTATGTGAAACTGATGAACCACCTCCGGTGAACTTCAGATGGTGAGCACGTCTTTGCCTGGTTATCCACTGCCCCTCCTTTTTGAAAGCAGATATATGATGTAGGAAAGGAGGAAGCTTATGATGTGAACTGATGCAAGGGCACTGAACTGGGCAAGGGCACATTTGGGCTGGAATGCACTCAGGTGGAGCAGGGTCTTGTTTTCAGACGAGTCCTGGTTTAAACTGAGCGTGGGTGATGGCCGAGTACGTGTTTGGCGTAGGCGAGGGGAACGTTATGCCAACGCCAATGTCTTGGAGCATGACCGCTGGGGTGGACTAAGTGTCATGGTGTGGGAATAAGTGCCAGACACAAGACAGAGCTGGTTTTCATCGATGGAAACCTGACTGCGGCCCAATTCCGCGACCACATTATAGCCCCTGTGGCTGTTCCTCTTGTGACTCGCGACCGCTTGACGCTGCAACAGGACAACGCGAGACCACATGTCACCAGGGCCTGTCAGGATTACCTGAGGCAGCACAATGTGCAGTGTCTTGATTGGCCTGCGTTTTCCCCAGATTTGAACCCAATCGAGCACCTTTGGGATATTCTGGGTCATTGGTTGAGAAGGCATGATCGAGAACCCTCAACCCTCCAACAGTCAGCCAGGCTCTCACTGAGGAATGGGACCGTATCACACAGGCGGAAATACGGAACCTGATTGACTCCATGCACAGGAGAATTCAATCTGTGTGTGACGCTAGAGGTGGGCACACCAGATACTGACTTCGGCGATCCGGAATACCCATTCAAAGTGACTTTGCAAATTGGAACTGGGACTGTGTTATTCCTCACTAATTGTTCCAAAACATGGCATTAAACTGAAACTTACAGGCAAATTTGAGAATGTAACTTTCCTCATAATAAAATAGCTTGTATTAAAATAAACCTGAGCGTTGCGTGGGAAGTTTTGGTCAGTGTATATTCTGAGTTTTTCCTCTACAGTGCATTTTGACCTTGATTGGACCTCTGACATCAGAACATGCCCCTAAATTTCACTTTTCTAAGGAAGCTGAAAATGTGTAGACATCTTCCTACCAATGAGGACATCATTAAAAAGTTTTCAAAAATTGTCAACAGACAATCTATTATTATTTTAATAAGTCTGACAAAACAATATTTTTAACCCCATGTTACAAATGAAGAGCTTCATCGCAAAGTGCAGTATATTTCATTCACAGCTTTTTCAGACAAATGCAAATTTTTGTCATAGGAAAAGTAAGCATAGAAAAGCTTTCTTTTTTGTTAGTATGTCTTGCTAAAGCCCCTTTCACAATTGCGGTGCGACCACTTGCGACAATTTGGTCGCACGATCGACCAAAAAAAGCGTCTCTCGCAATTGATCACAAAAAGCTTTTACAAATGCTCCCGGCAGTCGTACAACAAGAGCGACTAGAATCTCATACAGTCTTACAATGGTCTTACAGTGGTCTTTCAATAGTAGCACAACGTTGCAAGATTTGATGCGATTTGTTGAACAACAGTCTCATAGTCGCATCACAAACGCAACCGAACGCAATACTCTTCTCTAGACATCCCTAGCACACATGCGAGTTTGCAATGTTGTACACTCGTACTACTGTCAGTGCGACCTAATGCAACTAGGTTGTTCGCATACAGTCGCGACTGAATTTTTATTTATTTATTTTTTTTTAATTTGGCATCTCCAATCCCACCCGAATCTGGAATGCCCAATTGGTGAACTATGTACAAGGCTTGCTCGTATGCGACCCCTTGCTGCCAATTCAGGAGAGTGTAGACAGTTCACGGCTCTCCTCCGAAGCACGCGCCTGTCAACTACCGCCTCTTATACACTCATTGGTTGAATCTTCGCAAGTTCAGAACGAAGGCGGAGGATACCCGGACATGACCAGGCTTAGAATCTTCCTGACGAGCGCCCGTCTGGCCAACAGGAGGCGCTTGAGCAACGAACAAGGCAACTATTGTAATCCCATCCCGGCAGTCCCTTCCCAGTTTGCAACCCTGTAGCGCTATAGCCAATTGTGCGCTACTCTGAAAAAGCTGCCGACCACTGCGGCTGGTACGGCGGGCTCGAACCCGCGACGTGATAGTCACTTTGCTTCAAGAACGCGATGCTTTTTACGAAAGTGAGCTATCCGGCAGCCGCGACTGAATTTTGAACATGTTCAAAAATCAGACACGACTGGTTCCGACCGCTAGAGACTCTGCAATGACTGCGATACCTCGCAAGACACCCAGCGAATGCTCGTGCAACACTGCTAAAAAAGTGTTGCAGGTGGTCGTAAACTGCTCGCAACCCAATTGTGAAAGGGGCTTAAATGAGTTAAAACATTTTACTATGATGCAAGTAAATCTACAAAGAATTAATTTATGAAAAAGTGAACTTTGTTGTGATGATTTGGCAAAATGCAATATATCCATAGAAGTGCGATTTGAAGTCAAAAGTCTGCCAGTCAATATTATTGACGTAAGCATTTCCTTGTTTCCGTAATAATTTGTATAACTCCTCCACTGTAGTACACTGTCCTTTTTGTGATTCTGCTGCTCAATGTAGCCAAAAATGTCGCCTGCAGGGAGAAAATTATGTCCACTGATGGGAAGTGCATTCAGGAATTCAGGACTCTTTTTTTCCGCTGAGCTTGCAGCATAGAAATGACACTCTTTTTTTTTTTTTTTTTTGCCCAAAACAAGAGTCGTTAAACCAGTGGTGGTCAAACCTGGTCCTGGAGAGCCGCAGTGTCTGCTGGTTTTTGATGTTACTCAGCACTCGATTGATGAATTAAAGCAGTTGATTACTCACTTAACTGATCTCACGTGGTGTCTCAGGTTTAAATAGGGTGGAGAAAACCAAACTCAGCGCACCCTGTGGCTCTACAGGACCAGGGCTTGCTACCCCTGCCCTATTATCTTTACTTTGTACGTCTACTTTGTCTGCATTACAACTATGCTAAATGTCCAACCACATTGACATATCTTGTGTAACATTTCTGGAGTGGTTACAGTATACTAGGACCAGTGCTAGGTTTGACTACTAGAACAGTGATAGGTGTAAGGTGCATTAATGACCACAGACCAGAGAATAAATTTAAATTGCCGGCTTATTATTATTAGTTGAAGACAGAAAAGGACAGATGACATACAGTTGACACAAAGTTCTCAATATCACCTTGAGAGAACTGAAATAATTTTCCCTTTTGTTCAAGTGATTTAGTTTATCAATCCCTTTTTCGATTTAAACCATTATTTGGCTTTAAAGGATATTATATTCAACCTAGGTTATTGTTTGTATTAATTTCAAGTTTTTATCCTTCAATCTATTTGAGTTAACTCAGCGTTATTCTGAATAAAGTCTAGTTTTTTAGTTTCAAGATTTAGTTCGAGTTTTGTTAAAGCCCCCTTTTAAGTTTCAACCATTTCTTGTTTTGTTGTTTTGAACCAAACAAAAAACATTTACATTTCAAATAATACCATTACAGCATTAACATGTATGGTTGACAAAAATAAAAGTGATAAAATGTAAAAAACTCAAAATAATCCAGCAAAAGACTGAATAACCTTGCATATCACAATTAAATGTCTCTATTCCCGTAACTGTTAATCCTTTGATTGTCCCAAATGGTTATTCCGGCGTTTCTGAGAGTCCAAAGCAGTTTTGCAGAGAGGCATGGATTAATCCCACCAGTATTTGATGAACCAGCGCAACGTACTTTGCTCCTGCGTAATACACAGTTCAAGGGGTCCCTGGGCGGCTCGCCATCTTGTATCTCGCGCATGGATCTTGTATCTCACTCATGGAATCCAACTCCGATGTTAGCTCAGAATTCCCAATCCAAACCTTAATGGCCTACCATAACAAACAAATAATATGCATAAATAGATTAAATAATACATCAGGTAGCTTTGAATATCAATAAAAGTCCGTGTTTCAGCTTACTTGGTACTTAATAAGGTGACGCACTCGCCATTATGGCGACGAAAAAAACAACATTACAGAACATCGAACTACAGGCCCGTGCTCCAATAAAGCACCAAATTCACAGTTTATACCCACCATTTTAACATAAAACAACCTAAATCTGCTACCTTAGCTTCCCATTTCCATGAAATGACCAATACATTTTGACAAAATATTCCTTGCATAAAATAAAATACAATTTTTAAACTCACCAAGTCCCATTCGCAATGTATACAACGTCACCGAGGCAAGGACAGGTTGGAAATAAAAATAACTCCTTCAGAGTACAAAAATCGCTTTAGATAGACTCTTTACTCGGTTTTTTTTTTTTTCTATTTTCCTCTCTTTTAAGCAGCAGCTCTGCAAGGACTGACTGCGTATCTCCCTCCTCCAGCAGCAGAAAAAGACAAAAAACCCGGTTGGCTGTGGCTAGTCACATGGGCCACACTGCCACGTTGACCCTCCAAAATAAGAGTCTAAACACATTTTTTCTTTTTAGCCTTTTTTAAATAAAATTAATAGTATGATTTACAATTTTTTAACCATTTAACGTGTTTTTAAACCCAAATTAAATATTATACCATGAAATATAGCATTGCTGATATTTTTAATGATTTTTTTAAACCAAGTTGATCTATTTAATGTCTATTTATCACTGTTGGAAAACATGGGTGCCAATAGCAGATAGGCCCTCTGAAGTTTTGCACATTGTGGAGGGCCAATACACAACCTTGTCTGGCCCCAATGCTTCTTGTATATAATTCCTTGATCATTTCCTCTGTGTGTTAACCTCATCACCCTTCAGCCCTGTGTGTTAACCTCATCACCCCTCAGCCCACACCCCAATTTCCCCTCACCTTGTTTGTCTCTCCCCCCACCTCCTATCACTTTAGGCAAATTACCATTTGTTCCTTTGCATCCTTTGAACTTTCAGCTATAAGTGTTCACATTTTCCCTCAGTTGTTGGTTCTTGTTCATCTGTACTTGGGGAACAGACCCACTAGTTCCTCTACTCTATTAAACTATCCACTTTGCAACTAAGAAGTGCCTGCATTTACTTTTCTACTTACAAAAGTACGGAGGAATACAGCAAACTCTCTTTAAAATCCCACATTATTGGCGAGCCAGCCCAAATCCGTCGTTCTTGTTCCGTTTTTCAAAAAAAAAAAAAAAAAAAAAAACTGGGGAGGTTGATTACGGTGGGATCTTTTTTTTGATACTGGACTACAGGAAAGGGGACTTCACTTTTTTTTATGTCAACTCCGCAATCAAAAGAGGAATACGGCAAGAGGAATACATTTGGGATCCATTCACCAACCCCGACTGAGGAGTAACGGACTTGAGGGCACGGATTTAACCACGTACATTTGTGAGTATGAAATACTTCTGCATGTAATATTGTAGAGGAATAGTTACGAAAATTGTGTAATGTTTTAAAATACAAGTGGCTAGAATTGACTGTGCATGTGTGCGGTGTTCTAAGCAGGGGCTTGTATAAAGTTACGCAGACCTTGGACAATTTTCAAGTACCAAAAGTAAGTTTGTCCATTGTATGAGGAGTTTTAGAATGGCTGAAAAGGATTGGAAATCGTGGGCCGCAGGATATTTGGCCAAGCATTGCAAGGAGAATTTTTATAATGTACCACAGGAAGTGGATGTTGTTGAATATCTTCAAACTGCATGTGAAAAACGCAATGAAACTGAGAAAAAACAAGAAAAGGCGAAAAGGCTAATTGTATGATGGCTATGGTCCAAACAATTAAGTTACTGAAGGAGAAAGTCGTGCAGATTCCTGATTTGCTAAGTAATATTGAGAGTTTGGAAAGCAAACTGGAGATAAATTCCAGGGAGTTGCAGGCCTCTGCTGCTGAGCGCATGGTACATGCCACGTCTCATTTAGAATTTCGAAAGGAAATTTGTCAGTTGAGGGAGAAATTGAATGTCACATCTGCGGAACTGGGTAAAACTCAGGAACAACTACGGGATGCACAAATAGCATATAGAGAGTTATGGAATGTGTCCGGGGAAAATAAGGATCGGGCCATTGTTCAGAAGTTAAAATTGATGAAGGAAAAAATGTCGCAGCAAAAGCAAACAAATTTGGCAATGAAACGGCGAATAGCAGCTCTTGGTTTGGGAACTTCAGTGGGGCACAGCGAGTCAGATGATGATGATTGGGAACTTAGACAGGCAGAGGCAGCTCCCCTGTTGGATGTGGCTGAGCAAGACTGTGAGAATGAAAGTATTGATGAGGAACTGGATGGCATACCAAATCTAACGCAGCTATCGCTGACTCGCTTCACTCCAACTGCCGAAAAACGGTCCCAAGAAATGCTAGACCTCTGAAAGGCACTAAATCAGTCAAGACAAAAAGTGCTAAAATTGCTCCAATAGTCACTCGCAGAGTACGTACACGGGGGGCACATAATCCCGTGAATGGCGCGATCACGTATGAATATGAGGACCGAGAGATGTGTCGTGACCTAACTCTGTCAGAATTGAGTACGCTGCAGCAACAGCTACCTGCATGGGATGGAGTTAGCGACCCGACTGCAGTTGTTGACAAGGTGCAAGTGCTACAGCGAATGCACTCCCCTAACAGATAAAGACTGTTGTAAATTATTACAATCAGTGCTTCCTCCATCAGTTTCGATTCCGTTGGAATTTGTGCATGGTCACGGAAGTCCTGTTGTTTTTTTGTTTTTTTTTTTCCGAATCACGAGACTAGGTTGAGATTAATGTGCGAAGCTGTTAATTATCGCGTGGTTGCAGACATGACCAAAATCCTTGAATTTGTACCAAAGGAGGGCCAGCATCCTACCGACTTTCTAAGAACATTTGTTGGTGTCTACAATCGGAACAGAGTTGGAGGGGCCAGAGCAGAGCTGACTGGTGATGACCCGGCTTTCTGGAGTTTGGTAATCAATAAATACAAAGATCAAGTGTCCCCTACTTGCCAACATTTATTATTACAGTTTAATAGGGAATTGGGTGCACAGCCAATCAGACAGCACATAGGGAGAGATATCCAAGACTGTTTAATGGCATGGAATGAGTCTCGAATCTGTGAGTCCCACAACAAGTCAAAGAAAAAGATTGCTGTGTTGTCATATAATAGGGACCAGGTCAGATGTTTTAACTGTGGGAAGCTAGGCCACATTCAGAAGGAGTGTAGCAGTCCCCGTGTGTGTGTCAATTGCCAGCGTGTTGGCCATTCCAAGCGACAGTGCTGGTCAAAGGGAGGGGGGAAGGAAGGAAAAGGACTGAATGGACACATTGTCTCAATGTAATAATGCAGTTTTCTGTAAGGGGCAGTTTAACATGGGGAGATGGGTCTTGAAGCGTGAACTAATATATTTCATTTGTCTAACAATGATGCATCTAAATTTATATGCTCATGACAATGAGAAATAAGAATATAGAAATTCAACCTCTGAGGAAAAGGGAAAAATCAAGCAGCTGGACTGGTGCAGAGGTGGGTTACCCTACCTTCTTAACACACAAGTATGTGTTTTTTCAAGTCAAAGAATAAATAAATTTGGGGGAAAAAATGCTGTAAAAGAACACTGTTTTGGAACATGAAAAAGGAAAAATAAAAAAAAAGCTTGTTGAAAGTGTTCTTCTGCTCCCTATTCCCAGAGAAGGCATCATTTTTGGACCTTTAAAAAAAAAAAAAAAAAAAGATGGGATGATGATGTATATTTTTTTTGGGTCTCATGCTATTTTCATGAAGTTTATTGGATCTCATATCATTTTTGGTATCTCAAATTACACTGCTGTGCATGATCAGTATTGCGAAAGATATTACGATTTGGACAGATTTCACTGACCAATATGGTGAAAGGTTTGAACTGTTTAAAATTGATTTATGTTATTGGGTCTCATATTATTTTGTTGTATGTTATTTGGTTTAACACCAGTTTTGATTTCTCTATACACTGTTCCGTATGATAATTATTTTGAGATATTTAATATCTGAAAGGTTTGGACAAATTACATTGTTTGGCGCAGTCAGTACTGCAAATTGTTTAAAGGTTGGAGTTGTTTAAATTGTCTGTGTTAACTGACCTCCTTTTGCAATCTGCATTCAGCCAAAAGAGGAGATGGAGTGGGGTGTCTTGGGGATGTAGGTTTCAGTGGTGTATTCTGAGTCAGCTCACAGGATTTCCATTTAATAATATGTGATGTACGTCACTCCCTGTATCCTGTTTCGCACCAAACTTCACTGTTTAGATGGGGATCACTCATACATTAATACACTAATACACTGTGTGTATAGTGTACAGTCATACACTAATGCCAGTGAGATCAGCATACTGACCCTGTGGGATGATACCCAGCTGTCTATTTCATCAAATGTGTGTGCAGGTATCCATGCTCAGAGGAAGAGCCCTCTCATAGAGAGTGATTTTGTGCAAGGCTCAAAGCAAAAGCAAAGGTGAGCTCGGCCCAGGCCCACAGTTCTGAGGCAATATGGATGGTCCTGAAAACTACCCCGAATATAGTTTCCAGAAATCTAATTCAGGTTTCTGTGTCATAATCAGGAAAAAGCAGTTGGAGTAGCCATTGATAGCAAAAAGAAAGCTGTGGGATGGCTCAGAAATAACCTCTTGAGATTTTTTTTTGATGTTTAGCCTGTTTTTTTTTTTACCACTTATATTCTCCATACATTTTGGTGTAAAAGTTTATTTTTGTTATATTCTTATTGGTACCCCTAATTAAAAAAAAAAAAAAAGTAGGGAATGTTGGAAAACATGGGTGCCAATCAGGCCCTCTGAAGTTTTTAGGCAAACCTTGTTGGCCCCAACTTGTATATAATTTGATCATTTCCTTTAACCTCATCACCCTTCAGCCCCTTGTTAACCTCATTCAGCCCACACCCCAACCCCCCTCACCTTGTTTGTCTCTCCCCCACCTCCTATCACTTTAGGCAAATTACCATTTGTTCCTTTGCATCCTTTGAACTTTCAGCTATTGTTCACATTTTCCCTCAGTTGTTGGTTCTTGTTCATCTGTACTTGGGGAACAGACCCACTAGTTCCTCTACTCTATTAAACTATCCACTTTGCAACTAAGAAGTGCCTGCATTTACTTTTCTACTTACAAAAGTACGGAGGAATACAGCAAACTCTCTTTAAAATCCCACAATCACTGGTAATGTATTTCTTTTGGCTGCTTTTATTAACAGGCTTTTATTTATTGAGGGCCTTGTAAACCAGGGTTACACCTGGTTTCCACGTAGACTGCTGTCACAACCTGCATGTCTGCTTAATTGGCTCCAGGAATCTTGTGGGTGGTTCCTGGTAATTGATTGATTGGCTTATTATTCCCTAAAGGCCCTTTCACAATAGAGATACGACCAGTTTACGAGCACTTGCAACCACTTTTTTTCGCTGTTGCACAAGCAGTCGCAAGGTGTCTTGCGAGGTGTCGCACTCGTTGCAGTGGCGCAGGCAGTCGCTCTAGGTCACACCTGAATTTCGACCATGTTCAAAATTCAGACGCGACCAAATGCGACCGATCCATTCGCATTAGGTCATATTGATGGTAGTACGACTGTTGTGCAACGTTGCAAACGTTGCACACAGTCGCCTGACTAGACGCAAGAGTTCGCACGAATTAAAAAGTCGCACTTGATGGATAGGAAATCGTGCAACACTCGTACGTGTGCTAGGGGTGTCTAGCGAGGAGTCGTGCAACGTTGTGCTACCATTATACGACTGTAGAGGCAATATAATTGCTCTTATCGTACGACTCCTTTTTCAATTGTGAAAGCTTTTGCGACGTTGTGCTACCATTGTACGACTGAATGAGGCGATATAATTGCTCTTGTTGTACGACCCCTGTTGCATTTGTGAAAGCTTTCTACGATCAAGTGCAATAGAAGTTTTTTTTGCCCTGTTGTACGACCAAATGGCCGCAACCAATCGTGCTCCAATTGTGAAAGGGGCTTAAGTGCAGGAGTATAGCCAACCCTGGTCCTGGAGAGTCACAGGGTGTGCTGAGTTTGGTTTTCTCCGCCCTATTTAAACCTAAGACACCAGGTGAGATGAGTTAAGTGTGTAATCAACTGCTTTAATTCATCAATTAAGTGCTGAGTGACATCAAAAACCAGCAGACACTGCGGCTCTCCAGGACCAGGGTTGACCACCACTGCATTAAACAATCAGAGCCTACTGGCAGTGCGGGATTCTCCATCGCTGATTGGCTGTGTGGATATATCGCAGTTAGCTGAAAAAACTGGCCTGGCATTTATTGCACTTTGAAATGGAAGCTGTTGCTCAAGCTAAACACTGGGATATACAGAATGTTGCTGAGGACTGAACTTGCCATTATTGTTGGCCCGCCAATCATGATCTTCTTGCAGAGGTGGTTCAAAAGTTTTGAAAATGGCATTTATTGCATTTTGCAATGAAACTCTTCAAACCTGCATTCAATGTTGCCCGCACCCAATGATCTTATATTAACCCTTTGAATGCCATGGATGTTCAGTATATATTGATTCTAAATTATGACCTCCAGGTACCAAGGACGTATATATACTTCCTTAAAGAAGTTTTTTCTCTTTTACCCGATCGTTCGTGGGTTTTACTGTGGTCGTCTAAAAGGACCTCGAAGGCATGAAAGAATCCGCTGACCTTGAATATTTTGCATTGTTGGCACAAAGTAATACCCAGAACGCTCCGTGTGTTTGTATGGCGAATCCATGATAACGGCAAGTTCATGTCGCATGACAGCTGAGGAAGTTTTAGAAGAAGTTTTTGCAGATAGAATTTAGCGATGAAAGTGACAAGGAAATAGAAGATGTTTCGGAATATAATGGCAGTAACTCTGCCTCTGAAGAAGATTGTGAAAGCAGCGAAGAAGACGAAAGTTTCGAAGAAGATAACCGACAGCCTGATCACGAGTGCTCGTGAAAACAGTGAAACCCAATTACAACTGCTATATTTAAGTTGTCGACCAAAATGATGAGGTGATTGCCAATTACATCTCTGTTCGAAAGAGCATGAAGTAGACAAAGAAAGTGTTTTTCGCTTCATTGAAGAAGCTGTTCTTCAATGCTTATATTTTGAACAAGAAATCTGACAACAGGAGGCGCTACTAAAGTTCAAGTTCAATGCAATCTCTGCACTTCTTGCTTTAGGTAGTGCCAACATTGCTGCCCCCACAGCAACTGATCGCTTTTCCCGGTGCCATTTCCCAGAAGTGATACCTCCCACCCCTATGAAACGGAATCCCCAGAAGTGGTGCGTGGTTTGCGCAAGCAACAAATGGAGAAATGAGTCCCAATATCAATAAATTAAATTATTTAAATTAATTAAATTAAATTTTAAAAGGTTGCCAAAATAGTTGTGGCTGCCTGGCCATATCATTTTCATACTTGCTGTATTGATTTTTCAAGTTCAAAAATGGTAAATTAAATGAATCTTAGAGAGCTAAAAGTGCTTAAATTTGGAAAAACGAATTTTTGTGAAAAATCCAAAATGGCCACCAGTTGCAGGGCCTGTGCCTGGGTTGGCATTCAAAGGGTTAATACAAAACTGAATATATGCTAACTTTATCTTTTATTGTTTCAAGCATGTCCCACTGTTCTTGTCGGGTCATACAAACAGCTTCTTTAGTCAAAGAAGTTGAATTTCCAGGTGAGCTACAGTGCTAGTGGCACTATTTTTGTTATTTTGGTCCTGTTTACTGAGTCAGTCACCAGATATGAATCCAACTGAACATGCATTTTATGTGCTGAACAAGAGACTGTAGGCAAAAAGTTCCCAAAGCAGGTTGAAACTGAAGATGGCTAAGAACAGGCTTGGTATAGCAGGAGATACTCTGTCAGTAGGTTTACACGCACAGTTAAGCCGAGCTACAGTTATAGCTCGATTAGGCCATTTAATCAGACTACTGCCCTTGTCCCAGTATACGTGCACAGTAGAGAAATAGGTTTGTTAACCAAACCATGTCCGTCTCTGCTATGATAGGTGGCAATGTACCCCCTTTCAGCTTGTTTGTGTTGAACTTTTTTCTGGTTGACCTGTTATGTCACAGACCAAACAACTGACAAACAAGTGAGCTGGCGGCAAACTGGTTGCATCATGTCGAGTAGCAAAAACATGGACAACGTTACGTGCTGTATGCTATGCTTTTCGTACAGTTGAGATGCACGCTATCCCTGGTGGTTATGGTGTTAGTCGAAGGCTGGCAGCAAAACCGTATGCTCCTGGAGTGTTCCAACAGCACGACCTCTGCAATGCTCCACTTTGTGCCCTCTCTACTACCCTGAGGTGCGCTTCCCAGCAGCACAGTTGCTAACCAAGTTAGCAACTTACATAGTTCCTCCACTCACAGTCAGTGGTTCCAACTATGAAAGTTAGCATCTGTGCTTTTGGGAAACACCCCGGGCTTCCCATGCATGTTGGATGAGGATCAGGAGCAAAGACTGGTGGGACAGAGTCCTTTTGAAAGCGTTTTCCGATACTGAGTGGAAGGAAAATTTTCGGATGACGTGCAGGTTTAATCCATTGCGGATTAATGGACGAAGTGATGAGCCCCCAAGGCGTGACTGTTCAAGCACTAATACCATTGCAGATGAAGATTGCTACAAACTTGCTATTAGTGCAGAGTATAGAGTTGTTGCTAGTCAGTTTGGCTTTTGCAAGTCCTCAAGACTTCCGGGTCGAAGCCCTGTGTGATGAGCTGTGGAGCATGTACAGAGTGCATAATCCAGTTCGGTTCGATTCAAGTGTGTACATGGAGGAGTAATCTGACTCGTGACCACATTATCTGAGTGTGTTATTCTGACTTTGAGAAATTCGATTTAGTTTGATTCCAGTCAAAATAAAGTGTTTACATGTATTTTAAAAGTCCAGTTTTAGTCAGACTAATGCAATAAATTGATTTTTTCTAACGTCATATGAACACATTCAGTGTCTGGTGATGTTTATGCGTCACAGACTTCAAGCAGTCACTGCATGCAAAGCCTATGCGACCAGATTTTGAAAATGATGACTTTATTCTGCATTATATCAAAATGTCCAATGTTTTTTCTGTTATCGAAAATGGTGGGGTGGGACTGGGGGCATCCATGGACAAAAGGTTCTGTCTTTCCTGAACTTTTGATCTGATCTGGGTTTAAACCTATAGTCTACTCTTCAACCTCAATGTCATTGAGTCCCTCCAAACTCTGGTGCTCGAGTACAGAATCAGAATTAAAGCTGTGTCACTGTCCGATGACTTATGGCACTCACTGTGTATATAGGTGGTTTAGAAAGGGGACATGAAGCAATTCATAATAAATAAATCTTGAATATTTAAGTGAATCTTGAGCCAGAGTCTAACTTGTCAGTCGATAATAGCTGGTCAGCCAGTACTTGAAGTCATATTTCTTGTTGAATAATCTAGGTGTTCACTTTCCAAGGAAAAGCCAAGGTTGTAGTGCAAGCTAGCCATGACCGATCATGCAAGCACAAAATGATGTACGTGCTTTGATCAAATCATTTAGACAATTACACGTAGTAATGTCATTTAAGTTCATTTGCTGGTGGAAATCACTGGTTTGCACTCTCAATTTTGTGATAACGAGCTGGTTTCCTAATTGGATGTTTAATTTTATATCACAAGTCTAGCACTACTCAAAGAAAAACATGAAAAGCCAGAGAAAAAAATCAGAATTGTGTTGAGATTCTCGTAGAATGTTATGGGAAGCATAGATCTGAATTTCATAGGGAAGTATGAGCTGCATAGATTGGTTGTATGAACTATACGATTTGTCATGTTTCTGGAAGAATAGAAGGCAATTAAGATAAGATCCTAAAATATGATGGAACTGGCATGATGCATTATCAGGGTAATCAGCAAGTCCTTGTTTTAAAAATTTTTACCAATATTTATGATGAGCAATAGACCATATGCAGGAGGCAAGTAATTCCTACAAGTGACTGATTTTTTTGTGTTGCTTTGACAAACTAGAATTTGCATATAGTCAGCCAAATGAGTGGCAATATTGTTATTTTTAAATACCATTTCTACGGGAAAGTTTCATACTAGTTTGAGGGCTCTGTGAAGCAAAGGCATTTAGGGAACTTAAGTCAAACTGAAAACACTTTAATGCTCAGAAATTTCCCTCCCGGAATAAAAGTCATTTCTGATGGGGTAGAGCTCTCCAAGGTGCTGAAACAGATGTCCTGTGTGGCAATCATTCCATGTCTCTTGAAATTCTCATGCAAAATCTTCATGATTACCACAAGGCCTTTCAAATTGTATATCCTGTTTTCCATTCAGTTCAGTTACATTCATTTTTATAATCTCAATAGCTGATAAAAATGGGGTTTAGATAAATGGTGCAAGGTTATGTTTGGAAATGTTCTTAGAAACCTTAAATCTAAATCATACATGAGGCAATTGTTGTATGGTAATATAACAGTATAATCATTGAGGTGGTTCATTTCACAAAGATGAGCATTGGGGATTCATTGTGATGCAGTTATCAGACTCATGGTCAGGCATAGCTGTAAAATCTGTTTTTGGCTGCTCCACTGGGCCATGTGCTGTTGGTAGTTGCATTGTTTTTAGTAGAGAAAGGCTGAACTCTAGTGCCCCCTGCTGGTTAATGAGGCATCTGTAAACTCCATGCTGGAGGCAACATGCCTCTGAGAGGTCTTCCTCTGATTCCGCTATCATCATGTGAGCGTAGCTTTAGTCTGCACTGTGAAAAGGAAGATTGGGAGATGTGTGTTTCAGAGCGGTCACTGAGGTCTACATTCTCCAGAACTGGCGGTGTATTGCGTGAATTGATGGATTATATTACAATATGCTTTTCTGTGTCATGAAGATGTGCCGATCGTTTTCGTGACACATGGCTTTATATAGCAACAACTGTCTTTTGTGCTTTGACCTCTGGTCTCTTTAACCTCATCAACCTAAAATTTTCAGTGACTTGCCATCAGAGCTATGAATGCCCCTCAATAACCTTGCTTGTAAAAGCATAATAATTCCACATTGATTATTTTTTACTTTTACAAATTAGCAACCAAGACAGTAGAGGGAAGGAACACTCACCAGTGTTGGAAAGGTGCTGGGCACTGTGAAAATACAAAGTTGTGGATAAGCAGTTGCGCAGTCATAACCACATGCAGTGATAGACGTAATAAATTTTTTAAAACACCAATGCGTTCAACACAAGTGGTGTTTAGGGTATTGAATCATCCCTCAGTGTCCTGAAGAAGACTTATTTTGGAATGTTGGTAATTTTATAAATTATTAATGCATTGTTGGCTACAAGTGAAACATTGAAAGCTGGTACTATCTATGTCATCTGGTGCCAAATCAGCCAATAGAAAACTTCAATTGCAATACCTGGGGTTCAACCTGTAGGCAGGTGCTATGCATATTCTTAACACAAAAGTCAAGTACTTTGCACTGAACTTTCCAGAGTTGGCCCTGAATTAATCAACAAAACTACTAAATGCAAGTATACTAGGGCTCTCAAACTAGTCCATAAAAGGGCCAAGGGGCTAGAGCTTTTCCTTTCAACCGAGCTGAAGAGTACCTCATACAACTAATCAACTGTGCAGGCTGAGATCAGTTGATTAAATTAATTGTTCCAGGTGTGCCTTTGCTTGCTTGGATTGAAAACCTGCAGCCCATTGGCCTCATTATTGACCAGTTTGAGACCCCTGCTATATACATTGGTTTTGAGCAAGAAAAAAGTGGCTTAGGGGTTCAGCTATTCCTTAAATGTTTTCTTTTCAACACTTTGAAAACATTTTGAATTAGTTAAGAGCCATCTTAAAATGAATTACGCTGCTGAAAAAAAATGCTAAAAGAGGAGATTTGATTCAGAGTAAGTTTTGGGTTAATTAATTATTACTTGCCGGGCAAGTATATCAGTTGGTTGCGTTAAGACGTCAGTTTGTTTATCAGTTTCTTAGTTACACACCCTTTCGCCATTTATCCTGCACCAATCTGAACAAAACTTGGATACATGTTAGTATAGGTTACTTGCCACAGACCTGTACTTTTTAAAGTTTCTATAACAAAGGTCAAGGTCACACAAAAGGTTGAAAACGCATTTCGGTCCAAATATTTGTTTCTAATTAAGCTAGAGACTTGAAACTAATGCCATTCTTTTCATCAACGCAATGCGGTTCTAGCGGCTAGGGGTCGTGATGGTATCATACTGACATAAGTACGTGAAAATGGCGTCACAACATGATGTCACTTTTTTGATTTTTGCCAAAATGCATTTTTTGATTCTGCTCTTAAGACAATATGATATATCTTTTCACCTTTTTAAATTTGTGATTACCGCAAGTCGTCATTCTAAGAACGACCTTTCATTTGTATATTTGCCATCCTTAATATAATGTGTATTGCATTTACATTGTCAGTGTAGCCTATTGGTAATCTATTGGTAAACCGCTCCTTAAAGCGCATTACATCTTCGAACAGATCCCATTTAGGTTTCCTAATAACCAACTAAGTTTTAATTTGTTCAATTATGAGGATCTATCCATATTAATTTCCCCTCAGCTTGCATTATTGTTCATTGCGACAATTATCAAGCATTTTCTTATCGACATTAATGGTACCGGTAGACCTAACAAAAAATATCAATGTCTTAAGAAGCTTCTGAATTCCTGCAGCTCACAAAACGGTATTTTTTTTCTGCATTTGCATCCGATCAGCTTGATATGCCTAGGAAAACCTTTCTAAAAATGTGGGTTTGCTGACCCAGGTCTGCATGTTAAGGCTGCTCATGTAAAAATAAAACTTCGTGTACAACCAGAGACATCACCATAATGCAGGTTAACGATTATCTCATACAGCTTTGCGTCCATGAGGAGGACTACAATATGAGATTGCATGGACAGTAGTTCACTGAAATTTCTCGAAATTCCATCTTGAAGTAAATGTATTGTAGTAAATGCTGCTGAAGGTGGTATTTAGATAAGGTTTAGATTTTGTTTAATTAGATAATTGCTGTTTCAGGAGCTAGACTGAAAAGACCTCATGAATGACATTGCTACCTTGAAAGTTTGACGCATGGCATGCATATTAAATGATTTTAAATACAATACATGCCATGCATCGAACTTTCATGACACAAAGATAACCAGTTTACTCAATAATTCAATTATCAATGCTTTGACGTAAGAAGCATTGGTAATTTGCTAGGTGCTGCAACCAGTGTGTAACTATGCTTCCGTGCAAAAGCAACCTATTCTTTGGAACGCTGAAAACATTCATATAAAGAGCAATCTTAAAATTAATTAGACATCACTGCTGAAAAAATCCTAGAACGGGAGATGGAATTCAGAGAAAGCACTGGTTTAATAATTTTTTAAAACTATTATTATTTGTTTTTTTTTGTTTTTTTTGCATCCATACAATATTCACTATTAAGTTTATTGTCATTGTAGCCTTTCGATGATCTTTCATTTCTTAATACTCTCTTAATAATCACAGGCTTATATATTGGTTCTGATTATTTGGTAAATAAATTGTGTGATTATTAATCAAGCGATCTTGAACAGGAGCAGCTTGAAAGCAATTATGCATTTAAGGGTCAGAGGCTCACGGCAAGTTATTTGAATATCCCGTAAGGCCGGCGTTACCGTTAGGGGGATGTTGGGCTTTAGGAAGTTAATTAATAATTTCTTAATCATTATAGGCTTGTGTATTGATTATTCAGTAAATAACTTCCAACATTTTTCCAAAAAAAAAATTGTGACAGTGAAGTATTCATCGCTTTGTAATGTTGCTATTCCTTTTCACAACGCTTAGTAAGCGTTTACAAACAGATGACCTCAAAGGATTGAGAGCTTCAGGTATAATTTTGTCCCTTTCTTCCTGCAAACAAGTCTTGAGGTGTGCAACAGTACAGGGTCTTGTATTTCAAACTGCACCAGACGTTCTGTATTGGGGACAAGTAGAGAATGCAGACCAGTCCGGCACCTTTTCCCTGTTCTTACACAGCCATGTCTTCTACAATAAAACAAATGATTACCTGTCTAACAGAAACGCCGCAGTGACTGCACCATTCCTTATGCCCAGCGAGTCCCGTAGCAGTCTTCACCGTGGAAAGGTTTCTCCTATATTTATTCTTGTTTGAGATCTGGCTTGATCCAGCTTTCTTTTCTCTTCAGCCTTTTCGACCGCAGGCTTTCTTTTTCTAGTCATCTTGGTCAGAGGGGCAAGTAGTGGTGGGACAGGCGATTGCTCAGAACTTTCCTTCTCCATGTCTCTGCAGTTTGTTGTTGTTATTCTTCTTTGGGGTTTTTTGATGCTTGGCAACCGTGACGTCTCAGCAGGGTGGCTTCGGGGCACAGCGGAAGAGGGAGGGCAGGAGAACTGGAGTGCCAAATTTTAACGAGGGAGGGAGGTACACAGCAGCCAAAAAGGAGTTGCGGAACCAAGCCAGGGAAACTCCTATTCGGCCCGAACGATTCCTATTGGTCGATTTCTTTGCGTGCCTGCAGCCTCCAGAGAGAGTGGATGTTTTTAGCTGCTTTCGCTGTGAGTCGTGTGTAGGAGACACTTTAGAGCCATAATCATCATCACACTGAAGATAATGATTTTAACCTTGGGAAAAATTGTAGACTATAGCTTTAATGCAACATACTGTATGTTACTCGGAAATCTCAGCCTACTTAACTATATTAATGGTGCCTTTGCAGACGTGCAAGTTACCCTTCTTAAGGACATTGGCACGACCCCATACCTTCACGAAGCATGACTTTTGGACTTGCTGCTGGTTGCAGTCTGGTTCTTTTCTTCTTTAGTCCAGAGGACATGGCATCATTTTGTTCAAAAAAAAAAAAAAAATATATATATATATATATATATATATATATTTATGCCTGCAATATTCTTTTATTCGGCCACTATACACGTTTCCACTGTGTGATGGTCCATCGCAGATGCCTCTGAGCCTAGAGGAGTGAACAGCGCTTCTGGACTCTGCTAACATAAGGCTTCCTTATTGCACAGTTAAGTTTTAACTGGCATGAATAGATGTAACCGTATATTGTAGTGCTTGACAAAGGTTTCCAAAGGGATCCTGAGCCCTTGTGCTCATATCACTTATAAATAAATGACAACTCTTGATGCCATGCCATTTGATTGATTGTAGACCATGAATATTCAGCTTAAGGTTGTGTCCTTACCCTTTACGCGCAGAAATTCCTCCAGACTCTGCGAATCTTTTTATTATATCATGCACCATCGAGGTGAAATTTCCAAATCCCTTCCTATATTTCTTTTGGGAACATTGTTTTTAAACCGTACAGTCATTTTGTTCATGCATTTGTGGGTGAAATGGTGATCCTCGGCTCATCTTTGTTCCAGAAGGACTAGGCCTCTCCTGGATGCTGCCTTTGTACCAACTCAGGTGATAATAATCACCAGCTGACATCAGGTGTTTTATATTACATCATTATCCTTTTTTTTAAACCTCATTACTAGTCCTAAATTGCCCCTGTCCAAAGTTTTTTTTTTTTTTTTTTTATCTGTTGCAGGCCTGAATGGCAGGAATGGATGAATAATTACAAATAAAATGAATTGAACAGACTAAACATTAAGTATCTTGTTTTCATACTGTCTGCAATTGGATGCAAGTTAAAGTAAATTTAGAAATCAGTCCTTTGTCATTTGCATTTTCCTCCCAACTTGTTCTGAGCTGGGGTTGTAGACTTTTTCTTCATAAGAAACATACATTGGCTGAAATTAGAAAATTAAACCGTATTAGTGCTATCCCTCAAAGGTCATGGTGGATGAGTAAAGTTTTTTTACCCACTTTTCGGGCAACCCCTCGACCTCTCGACATTTGTGGTGATGCTAGCACAGGCGTCAGCACTTTATTGTTGACCCACCTGCTCATTTATAAAAGCACACCGACCACCACAGCTGTTCTGAGCTATTATGCCATAACAGGAATGGCAATAATCAGAGTGTTTCAGCCCCATCTTGGCCTCAAGGAGTCAGTTTCTGTCGGCTTCCCAGGGAGACATCAGAACTCTACCTCATTAGAAGGTGTTAATTGGAGTTAGTCAAGACACTTATGTTTCTGTCAAGGATCGTGACAGCTGAGTTAATTAAAATAAAAAATGTGGGTACTTAAAAGAATTCAAGGGGGAGAAAATAAAGATGGAAAAAATAAGGTCTTGACATGAAGATCGGGCTACGGCTGAGGTGGAGAGGCGCCAATCACGATGCAGTACACGATCACCTGGTCAGAAATACCCCTTTGAGATCTTAATGAAGAACTTAGGAATTTCCAACACCGTGCATTTAACCTGCGTAATAATTTCAATTTACGCGGACGTCTTGAAGCGAGTGGTACGTATTCGTAATTGTGACATTGCCACATGCCACCTCTTATAATAACTGCTCCTAACTGGCGCTTGTGGTACTTGCTTAAAAATGCATGATAGACTTTTTTAAATGACTTTTTTAAGTATGCTGATTTACTCAGTAATAAATGATAAAGGAAACTATTTGCCTTAAGTCTCCGTCAGATCGAATTTAAGGCATTCTTTCGTATGGCGTCGATAACTGATTGATAAAGCGATATTTTTGGTTCCCGCAGCCACCCGATTTAGGCCGTGTCACTCAGTGCTTGAGTCTGTGCGTCCGATTTTTAGCGGCAGAGTTCTGCGGTATCTGACCGGCTTGTTGTCCTCTTAGCTATTACTTCCCGGAGCAATTGCCCGAAACTGAAAGAACACAGGTTACGCTTGACTGAGAGCATATGACAAAAAAAAAAAAAAGCTCCGGGTCGCTTTGCAATCAGGACAGTTGTACGGTCAGTCCACTGCAGCCTAAATTATAGCACGACCCATTCCCACAGTTGCGTAAAGGCACTTCACTTTTTTCTGTCGTTTGTTAATCGCTGTAATTGCAAAGATTGTTACTTATAATTACAGCTATGCGTGTCTGAAAAGGACCCGTGATCGGAATGCATTTAAGTTAGCTAATGCGTATTGTTTTTGGTTTATTCGTTGTTTTCAATTTGTCCTGGACTGTGTCTTACAATTCTACAAATAGCCTTCTTACATGGCCAAATATACACCTTGCCTAAGCTGTATCAAAGAAGGCAATTTAGGCTCTTTCACAAGAGCAAGTTCTCACGAAGTAACAACATGCATCCCTTTATTTCTAGTGCAGGGGCTACATTTTTCGTCCTAATCCGTGCATTTATGAACAAAGTTAAATTTAAAATTGATTCCTTACCATGATTAGGCCTACAGATTAATTAGACTATCCCATGTTAAGAGGCATTTGAAATGAAAAACAAGGAACGAAACTGTTTGTGCTCATGGTGTTAAGTGGTCGCTTATTATAATATAGGCCGACCCTGTAGTGTTTGGTTAATACATCCACACAGGTAACATTAATATTAGACAAGGTTGCCACGAAATTTATTTTTTTTCTTATTTATTTATATAGGGGACCCTTAAACAAATAAACCGTGAAGGCTAAGGTTAGCCTATAATCCTTCCTTGACCACTTGAAAACAAGTAGCCTTGTCCCATTCGGCCTTTCTGCTTGTCTTTCTACCAGCCTTAAGTGTTTTTTTTTTTTTTTTTGCAAAAAATAAAAGATAAAAAAATAAAATAAAAAAATCGCTCTGTATCATCATAGCCTATGTGACAGGATCGAATGACTGAGCTGTGGCATTGGAGATATCACGCTGCTGTATTGCTCGCAACCACATTTTCGTTGATGTGCGAAGTCAGTCCACGAGTGCAAACGTCATAGAAACACAGAAGAGCTTTCAAATTGCAATGCAAGAGGAACTGGCGAACATCAGGTCATACAACAGACGTGTCAGTGTCCAATTAACTAACATCAACGCGTTCAATGTTCCTGGAGGACATTTGGACAAATGACAATTGGATGCCTGTGAAGTGGGATTAATGTACCGTTATTAGAATTTGGAAGTCGCTTACTGACTACCGGGAGTTTCCTTGCCATAGGCCTATCATAAAAATAGAACAAATGTATGGACTGTCTTGCCGTTAAAGTTACAATTGCGTAAGATTGTTTATCCCTTTCCACCTCCTTATCATAACGTTCACGCGTCGCGAACGCAAGCGACACTGCTATTTTGATCAAATGAGCAATAATCCTATTGCTAAAATAATACAGCTGAAAAGGCATATTTTCCTTGCTGTCATACACAGCGATTTAGCGTCTTCTCGACGGAGAGGCAGAAAATTGTCTTCACGATTTGCTGCCGATTTTTAAGATAATGCCGGCTATATTTGATGTCTCATGGACGATCGGTACTTCTAGATAGGATGATATCTATCTATCCTTCGGCTTTGTTTATAAATGGCATTTTACGCATCTCCTTATTCAGAAATGCCAATGACTTGTGTTCTAGATGTGTGCATTGAAAATGATTAATAATAATAATAATAATAACCTCTGGAGAGGCGGAAGTATGAGTATTTTATTCCAGTTTACATAACACTGCCAGTTAGACATTTTGTACAAGATACTTCACATTCTATAGTGCACAAATATTTTACAGCAACAAAAAACCTTCAATGAATTAAAAAAAAAAAATTAATCACGTTTGTATAAATTAAGTTCCATGAGGGGCATGCATAAAAACATTGATCACAATGAGAAGAAATAAGCAAGATTCTCTTTGACAATTAAAAGCTTTGGCACTTCAATTGAAAAACAGACCCAGCGAAAGTGTAGTGGGGACACTGCAGGCTAGCAAGAAAGATGGGTTGCACTACGAGAGAAATACAAAAACAAAATATACCAAATTCATAAATAGTCAAAATACTTTTTAAGGGCTTGTGTAGAAGGCATAGTACCCCATGCCTTTGTGGCCTTCCTTGCTGTATTCGTCAGTGTTCAGATCCTCGCATTTGATAGAGGGCGAGTTTTCTGTGCTGGAGCTGGTGGGAGATACTCGCCTGCGCTTGCAGACCATGGAGTAGATCCCAGAGTCCACAGAGTCCACGGATTTTAGGGAGGGTGGCGGCTCGGCCCAGGGAGATGTGCCACTGCTGCCCTCCTCTCGCAGCTTGTCCTTATTGGCCAGGTGATCCTCAGGGAAGGTGGGGGGACTGGGCCTTGGGGACCAGGGCAGGCCGGTGGGCATCTTCCGCTGGTAAGTGCCTCTGGAGCCCCAGCCTGCTGCCATGGAGGCGAAGGCTGAGTCTGGGTAGTACCCAAGGGCGTGTGTGGTCTGCAGGTTGAGGGACTTGATGCCATACGGCAGCAGGCCGCCGGTGGAATAATCACCATCGTAGGTCAGGTCCAGCTTGTTGGAGGCAGTCTGCTGCACTGGGGTGACAAACCACCTCTGCGTGGAGGCGGTGGCGGCCTCCTCGGCTTGCGGAGATAGGAGGCCGCTGGTCTGGGGTACAGCTCGCTCCCCGTTGTAGAAGCGGTTTTGGGGAAGGTTATTGACAAATTGGTCCTGGAAAAAGGGCTGCATGGCGTAGCGGGCCCCCGGCACGATCTGGTGAGAGCGCGGGCCGTCCGTGGGGGACGGAGTCAGCCTATCACTCTCTGGAGCCTGATACATCCTGGAAAAAGACAACCAATGAATGATAACCGAGTGAGGGAGACTGTTGACCTTTTAAATCAGCTCTAACCTGTTATTACTGAAATTTAATCAGGAAAAGCCATTTTCCAGGATAATGTGGAGTCGCATGAGATGTACTGGACACAAAACCATGCAAGTTTAGGTGCACTGTAAAAACAGTTTATCTAACTAAAAAAAAAAAAAAAATTAGTGTCCGGGCTGCCTTAAAATTTTACATTGACTCAATTTAAGATGTCAAGTGGAAACGTACCTCTTAAAATTTTAAGGCTGCCAAGACACCAACTTTTTTAAGTTACACCAACTAGTTGTTTTTGCAGCATATATTTCTGTGTTTGGAAGAGAATTATTATCAGGTAACATCACTCCCACCGCCATGCAGGCAGTCTCACAGTCTCAGTTTTGAGCGTTGCACTGTTTGAGTAAACTGTTTTAGTTTAGCCGCATCAAGATGAATGATACTTACGAATCATAGTTGTCTCTGAAGCCTTTGGCAAAAGGGTTGTGGTCAATTTTCAGCTGTGTAATCTGGAAGTCAGAAAAAAAAAAAAAAAACAGGGGCTTAGAGGCTTTTCTGGTGGCTTTCTAAAGTGATTAAGCAAGTTTGATGACTGAATGGGAAAAAATAATGGGAATCTTACATCCGTGTTCTGATAAGCAGTAACCGCAATGAACTGGTTCTCGGGAAATGTGAAAGTCTGTGTCTTGGCCTCATTGCTCATGTCTTCTACTCCATCCTCAGTGACTTCGACAATGTGCAGCCGAGGCTGGTACTTGTGCAGAGATTGGAGAACAATCATCTGGGGAAAGTCAGAAATGAAGATGTCATGCATCAAACCCTAGAGGAATGGCAAAGACTCTGAGGGACAGTTCATCTCCATCACATAGTCTCCCTCTTAGAACTCACAAACTCTCCTGGGCTATACACAGAGGACATGTAATCATAAAAGATTTGGATAGTAGTAAACATGAGAGATTTAGATAGTAATGAACTTTCTTCAAGGAGGGAACATGCCAGAAACTAGGCATCAAGATCAGGCAAACTTATTGCAGTCAGACAGTCCTGAGGAATCATGTCATTTGTGCTTTCAGCCACTGACAGATTGATACAATAATAATTTTTCAAAATCGCAAGCATTGTCTTCAGAATTAATATGTTTTCTGTCTTTTGGGATCGTTATTTATTTTTGTTTATGTACAAGGACGCCTTGAATCAGACTCAATGAATTAAAAATGCAGTGTGTCTGTTAAGAATTTAATGAGAGATAAACAAAGTGTCGAACAAGTTACACATCTCAAAATGCATTCAGCCTCCATCGGAATGGTCCAGCCACAAAACACTACAGAACAGCGTGTGGATTCACCTGTGAATTGTTGTTATTTGCGCCTTTATTGTTCGTCAGTTTCAACTTCCCGAAAGAGATCTCCTGTCTCATCCAATGGGCTCCGGTGTTTGGCGATTCAGGGTGGACATACATCTTGTTACCTAGATGTTTCGATATTCAAGATTAAAAAAAAATGCAGGAATTATTTTCAGTTATTCTGACATGGTTTAAATGTTGATACTTTCCAAGAAGTATTGTCTGTAACTTTGAGCGTTGACCTGTAGGCCTACTCTGTGTATTGCGTACATGAAAAACTAAACGTTAGCTTAAAGGAAAAAAAAAAAATAAAGAAAATAATTATTATAAATAAATAAAATCACCCGTCGACCGAAAATGCCTAATTCACCCTGACTTCAAAAACAAAATTAATTACAAAGACCCAACACTCAATATTTTACTGTAGTCTACGGTCTTGTTTTCCATTGCGTTCGGGAAATTGCTCTTCACAGACACGCATATTTGTCCTTAAATTACTATGAAAAGTATATCTGAAAAGTGTAAGTCTTGTTTTTTAAAAACATTTAATTACGCCAGTACTGTATTCTTCTTTTGTTTTTCAACTATTTGGTATAATAACATACTGTATCGCGTTTTATTTCATAGAAATAAAATCCAATTTCATAGAACTCATAGCGGCAGAATTTCTGCATTTTGAAATGCACACCTACGCAAACGGAAATGATTCTTAAAATTAGCTGTGCATGTTATTAGGAATAAATCTTTCCTCTATATTTATTTTTCTACTATGCCCTTTGGAAAACACTTCTTAGGACAGTGTATTATTATTATTATTATTATTATTATTGCCGACATATCTGCATCAAGTATTCACATTATAGAATGACAAATTTGCGCATATTTACTGTAGCGACGGAAAACATTTTAAAATGCGCGGGTATTTACGGATAAAATGGTAAATACACGAGACAATCACAAAATGTTCAGCCGAAGTAAGAGGACATGAACAAGTAACCCATTTTATTTTTCAATTGCAAAAAATTGACTTTACCTTGGCTAGTGCTAAATAAATAAATAAATAAATAAATAATACTTCCATTTCATGCAGTTATGTCTCCAAAAGAATTAAACGTTAAAAACGTACTGTTGCATTCAGCAGGTTTTATTGAACGACTATGCAATAACGTTTATATTTTGTACCGTAACTTTATAAGTTTAACAATTTTATTCAATATTAATTAAAGGCAGACACCCAGCTTTGGTCCTTCCCACCTTGCATATTGTTATCCGCTTTTCCACAGGTGACCCATTTTCCTCCCTGGAATCGCCAGTGGTTTGGATCAGCCAACACAATTTCCACAAAAACATTGTAATGCGCCGTAAGGTTCAGTCCGGCGATGTTGAAACTAAGAAATGGGAACATCCGCCTGTATACAAAAAAAAAAAAAAAAAAAAATTGAATGTCTGGTGTCAAGTATCTAGGCCAGAACCAAACGAAAAATTCGAGTGATTGATTCAAAAGAATTTGTTCATTGAAATGCGTAGTTTAAAAGCACGTTTTGCAATGTAACACTTGCCCATTTTTTCTTTTATATTTAACTTACAATGAAAGCTTATTAGACCCATTTTGCAACCTACCCCAATTTCACAATGAGATGTATTTCCCAAACTAGAACGCATAAGACCTATATGTTGTACTTGGGCCATGAGCTATGTGCAATTTAGCATCTTATTTAATATCTTTCCCTGATTCATTCGAAGTGGAAATTAACAAACATATGGCTATAAATTAATACTACTAGTTAGCCCATGTTGAGGATGAACAGCAAAGTAAAGAAACTCAATAACCGTGTTCATCTAATGTCATGTGAACAAGAATCAAAGGCTCGGTGTTTCGTGATACATTTTTTCATCAATGGCAGTCGCCCTGTTTTCCTTACCTGCCCTGCTTTGTGATGATCATCTCCGTTTGGTGTCGGTGGAACTTAAGCCACAGCGGTCGGTTGCAAAGATACACCTGCGCTCTCGCGCCAGCTCCTGACCCCGCGATAGGCATTGAGCCTATGCTTGAGCCTGTTCCAGGGTATGAAGGGTAGAGACAACCCGGACCTTGTCCAAACTGATACCCTGTGCCAAACTGACTTCGCCCGGCACAAACGGCTGATGAGAACCCTGTCGGTGGCAGGACAGATCCATAGTGAAGCGAAGCGGAATATCTGGATCCATTTGACCCGGGGTAAACTGTCCCGGTCTGCCCTGCATAGGGAAAGAGGGAACAAGGATTCGTTGCATCTGAGGGCGGCTGAGACGATGAAATGAAGTATCTATCAGAACTAATTTCGTCTATGTTATAGCGACGACCATTGGAGAGGTCGTCCTCAACAATGACCGGCGAACTTTTTCTTCCATCGGGAGCGGATTTATCTCCGGAAAATGTCTCACTTTCTCCCTCGCTTATCATAGCGTTTCCCCCTCCACTTAAGTACTTTTTGGGACCGTTCCCTGGTTCAGGTTCTGTCCGATTTCCTTCCTGAAATTCAATCTGCGTCGAACCAGGACTGTTGTGATTGCTCTCTGTTGGTGTGACATTATAAAAGGTCTTCGGTAAGTTGATGGGCGCGCTGGGCAAAATTGATTCCAACTGCATGGTTTAAAAAAAAATAAATGAACAGGGAAAAATAAACGGGTCCAATTAAATAAAAGACGACCAAAAAGCAATGACTGTTGTTCTTGGTACCTATCTTCCGTGCGTGCGTTTCCCTGCAGCTCACCACGGTTGACTTAGTCAGCCACACCTCCAGAATTTCACAACTCCAGTTATAATCTGCTAGTGATAAAATTGTTTCAAGGCTCTTATATATGATCGGCTTAATCACACTTAGAATGTGCGGCAAGCGTCATGGGCGGTGCTTCTGGATTCCCATAGCAAAGCCCTCATACTTCGATTTCTGTGCCCATTGGCCAAATGCGCTGGCATTAATTTAATTAGACATTCTCTGATGAACAGAGATTGCCTTATAGCAATTTGAAGAGCCGTCTGAATAGCTAATGAATTAAGTGCTCATATTATTATTATTATTATTATTGTTGTTGTTGTTGTTGTTATTAGCTAAAGCCAATTTGTAAATTGAATTATAACCGATCAATATAATTCAGTTTTATCAGTGAATTTAGTGTTAAAACTCATTCGTTTTGCATGCACAATTATAAATGCAAAATATTTTTTTCTTTTTAAATGGTTATATAGCCTATCCGTGTCCTCAGAAATTGTCTGCACCGTGTATTGACGCTGCAGTTGAAATGCCGAACCCGTGCATCCCTGGTTTAACCTCAGGAGGGTAGTCTTTTCCATTTTTGTTGTTTTCTTAAATTCTTCTCGCGGTAACTCACTTGGGTTCGAAAACAAAGACTAACTACCTAGCCTAGAACCTTATTCACTTTTTTTAAGGGGGGTTTATCTCGGACGTGTGCACATTCTCGCTGTTTTCTTTACCACTCAGCTGCTGTGTGTTTTACTACTTTTCTTCATCTTGTCTTTACATAGGCTATAATTCGCTGATATCATAGACGATGAGAGGAAATAATACATTTTTTTGCCTGCTCCTTACACCCGCATTCACACGCGAACAGGCAAATGCACTAATGATATGCACAAATGTGTACATGAGTTTTTGACCGCTCAAGTTCGTCAATTTTGTGACTGAACAGATGAAAAAATAGATTATAAAGCTTCCACTTAAATAATTCCATGTCTTGGGCGAAATTACAGTTCAGGATTTTCTTGAGCCAGTGCCCAACGATGTGTTTGATTTGGCTGTGTAACGCTAGAAAATGTCTCACCTGCGTGGTTCACTTTCATGAAGTCAGAAAAGCGTGTCTTATTTTCAAACCCCGCCTCTGCCCGCCCTCAACTGAGTAATGCTCTGTAAAGTGCATTTATGAACCGATCATTACATACAGTTCAAACTGGGTTTTTTCGCACCCCGTTAGCACTGGACAGTATAATAAACAAGAAATGTCCCGCAAATAAATAAATAAATAATAGATCCAGCTACAGCCTGCTGAAATGCTGAAATATGATCAAGACGATTAATAATATGCCATGTACACCTACTTCTAATTGTGAGGAAATCACAACGGTGTATAAATAATTTGAATAATAATTGTCAGTCCGATTCAGCATGGTTGAGTTTGGATGATCGATAAACTAGTTATAGGCTACGTGAAGTGAGTACCGAATATAAATCCCAGCGGATCGCCTTCCTACAAGCACGAAGAAAACGGCCAATTATTTTTCCGACTGAGGGAACCCGTGATATGGCGCGATGAGACAGCCCCAGAAGGAAGCGGAATTATTAAAACTGCTAATACACGCGTGCATTGGTGATATGGAAATATATTGAGAAGCTGGTGGGTCACATCAGGATTATAGGTTTGTCATTCGGAGTGATGGACACAATTGCGTGAAAGTCGTGCGAGACATTTATCTCTGAAGCTATAAAAGAAATATACTTTTTGAAGAAAAAAAAAGATACATTAAAAATTAATTGATTGAAATTAATCAATTGTTGTTGAAATCCTGGCTCATTTTTTAACTTTTTGGTTATTATATCAATGCGGTAAAATAGGCTAATCCTTGTTAAAGGAAACTAAAGAGTTTCTTGTAGTTGCACTGCTTATAGCGTGTGGTCTGGCCTAGGCCTACTTTTTTGCTTTGACTAAATATCGCCGAAATGAGTTAGCCTACTTCAATTATAGTGGCAACACTAGATGGCATAAGTTAGAACTTTTATAGAATTACACCCCCTGCAAACTCAAATGCAGCATATTGAAAAGAGAATATGCTGTGAACATTCTGAGGAATTTTAAAATAAACACAAATAAATGAAATGGTCGGTGTGACAAAAGTTTCTTCAAAAGACAGATATTGAAATTTTATCAGTATATTTGACTGCTTCTGAAAGTCAGGCAGCAGCAAAGGCAGAATTCCGATGAACTCTCTTAAGGATATGAATGTTTCAGTGAGATTGTGAGGTTCATAAATACAGGTCAGTTTATTCAATTAGAAAACTAAAGACCAAGGATTATCAAATCACAATCCACGAGGACTGAGAACTGCTGGTTTCCGGTCCTTACTTTACCTGGAACTCAGATGTGAAGACTGTCTGGCCAACCAGTGACATTGTTACTTACCCTGGCGTAAAGAACTCCAGAGCTGTCTCTGGATTACAGTACCGGATTTGATGATCCTTGTTATTAACAATGACCACCTCACAAAGTAAAAAGGAACTCAAGGAAAGTACTTTTCACTACTCTGAGAAAGTATGCTAAATCAAATGGATGCTTGTGCTCTGTATGGACTTATTTAATTTCTGTCTTTTCTGTCAGAGTTTACAATAATACTTTTACTGAGTATTTGAAAATGGAGCCAGCTTTCAAGTTGAGGCATTTTTTCATTCTTTTCTGATATGAAATTAGAAACCAACAAGGTATTAATGGCAAAACAGGACGAGTCAATGCAATCTTGCTGAGATATTGTGTTAGTCTTTATGCTTTTGTGCATTTTCTTCTTTTTAAGTATGCATCAGTTGAAACATTCCAGAAAATGTGCATATACAGTCTGGTCCAGAAGTATTTGGAAGTAATGGTAATGTAAACGAAAGTTCAATCACAAGACGTAGGACACTCAAGCAATTGCATTCACCCAATCGTAACCAGCAGTCTTCCATAAAAATGCACATTACGTGTCACTGCTGTTTATAGAGATTGTGGACCACCCTCCACTACTGGCTTCTTTCTCCAGCCTTCTTCAGCACTGAACCCATCATTCCTCTGCCAATCTGCTGACCCTTCCTTTCAGATGGGGGATGGCTTCACCATCGCCTGCTACCCAGGGAGATCTGCAACTCACCTTGCTGGCGGGTCCTCGAGGACGGAGTCAATGCCAAAGATTTTATTAAATTTATTTCATTGTCAATAAATCTTTTCAACTTTAATTCTAGAGTCTTCATGATTGAAATACAGCTTTCATAATTTTGCCTCTGTATGCCACCGCAATGGAATTGAAACAAATCAATCAAAATGTACTTGAAGGGTAGATTTTCAGATTGCATTCAAGAGTTTTTCCAAAAATATTTCATGTAGGAGTTACAACCCATTTTGCACTTTGTTCCCCAGTTTTAGGGGCTCAGAATTATTTGGATAAACTAACCATGCACCATTATTCTGTGATGATAAACAATATTTGCTTCATCTGTGAATGGTCATAATCTTTTGGTGTATTGCACCCTGCAGGGTCTAGGGCTTTGTCGCCGTAGACCGGTCAGAATTCTCATTCTAACCCCTGTTGACCATCAAAAGTACTAACAATGAGCACACATGCTTTGGAACTGGACCTTGAAGTAGCGGAAGAAGGTCACCTGGTCTGAAGAGTCTTGGTTTTTTTTTTTCGCCTCATGTACATTGGCTGGGTATGTGTGCACTGTTTGTGTACCTGAGGAAGAAATGGCTCCAGAATGCACCGTTGGAAGAAGGTGTGGTGGTGGAGAGAATTTGATGCCCGGGGTAATGTTTTGCTGGGAAACACTAAGTCTGAGCATTGATGCGGACCTCAATAAGAAAAAGCCATGTTGGCGGCATCCAGAGGACTAACAGTATATTAAGTAGGTGGCCATAATGCTTTGGCTCTTTTGTGTGTGTGTGTGTGTGTGTGTTTGTGTGTTTGTGTATATAGACAGGTGACAAATTAAAGGAAAAAATCTAAGTAAATGCATTGACAAATATAGCCGCAAGCGGCAATTCCGAGGCTCAAGCCAAGAAAGAACATTAGAAGTTAAAAGCTTTAACAGCTTAATTAACAAGTGTTGCCACTAAACGTGACCATGTCCCCCACCAGGTGACGGAAATCAACTGGGGTCGGCGTATCACACAAATACATATTGAAGCCAAAGATGAATAAAATCAGTCAAAGCGTTCTTGGGATTTCGCGTTCACAACAAACAAGACGTGACAGACAGACAGACGGACAGATGTACTGACGGAGCTGAATACTATGTCCCCAGGCCCTAATACACCTTGACACCAAAGATGAATGGAATCGGTCAAACCGTTCTTGAGATATCATGTTGACAAGGTATTTGTAAGTGGTAAAATGGTTGTAATGACCTTGAGATTGCCAAGGTCACGTAAATCGAATGGGCTGTGAGCACCCCCCTAATACACCTTGACACCAAAGATGAATGGAATCGGTCAAACCGTTCTTGAGATATAGCGTTCACAACAAACGGGATGGGACGGACGAACGGCCGGAAGGATGGAGCTGAATACTATGCCCCCCGCCCCTAATACACCTTGACGCCAAAGATGAACGGAATCGGTCAAACCGTTCTTGAGACATCATGTTGACAAGGTATTTGTAAGTGGTCAAATGGTCATAATGACCTTGAGAATAATGGCAAGGTCATGTAAATTGAATGGGCTGTGAGCACCCCTTTAATACACCTTGAGACCAAAGATGAATGGAATCGGTCAAACCGTTCTTGAGATATCATGTTGACAAGGTATTTGTAAGTGGGCAAACAGTCGTAATGACCTTGAGAATAATGCCAAGGTCACGGAAAGCAACAGGGGTCGGCGTATCGCACTAATACACTTTGACACCAAAGATGAATGGAATCGGTCAAACCGTTCTTGAGATATTGCGTTCACAACAAACGGGACATGACGGATGGACGGGCAGCATGACGGACGGATGGAGCTGAATACGATGTCCCCCGCCCCTAATACACCTTGACACCAAAGATGAATGGAATTGGTCAAACCGTTCTTCAGATATCATGTTGACAAGGTATTTGTAAGTGGTCAAATGGTTGTAATGACCTTGAGAATAATGCCAAGGTCACGTAAATCGAGTAGGCTGTGAGCACCCCCCTAATACACCTTGACACTAAGACCTAGAATATACTTGCTGCTCACGACGCGTGACGCTTACGCATCATGGCTGCCACGCGTATTCTACGTTCGTGAGCGTAGAGGTCGCTCATCTCGACGCGAGGTAACGTGCCGCGTGCGCGAGATGCAGTATTGACATGACCGCTAGAGGTGCTCGTGCGAACAAATACATTGTGTCAGTTTATGCGACATCCGGGCAATACCGCCCGCCGTTTTCGTGATTTCAGGGTCCGATATGCTGCTGTCTGCCTCTAGTGGAGACCTCCAATACTATGCGTTTTGGACGCGTTGTGCTGCAGCAAGTGTGTGCACTCACGAAGCGCGCTGTGCACGCGTCTGTTTGGTCACGCAGCAAGTATATTTCTAGCTTAAAGATGAATGGAATCGGTCAAACCGTTCTTGAGATATCATGTTGACAAGGTATTTGTAAGTGGTCAAATGGTCGTAATGACCTTGAGAATAATGCCAAGGTCACGCTAATCGATTGGGGTCGGCGTATCACACCAATACACCTTAACACCAAAGATAAATGGAATCGGTCAAACAGTTCTTGAGATATCACGTTCAGAACAAACAGGACATGACGGATGGCCGGACAGACGTGACGGAGCTGAATACTATGTCCCCCGCTCCGCTCGCTACTGCGGCGGCAGGGGACAAAAACTACTTTAAGAGTATGTTGCAGGTATTTATGTGGACCTATTTTGCCAGTGTAATGATTGGACCAACAACTTATGATGTATAGTCTGATTTGTGTTATGATAGGCTATTTTGTGCATTTGTGGCGCCCCCTAATGGTCAGTAACTTTCAGGCTATGTTTCAGGTTTTTATGTGGACATATCCTGTGAGTTTTGTAATGATTGGGAAAACTATTTGTGATTTATAGTCTGATTTGTGTTATACCACGCTGCTTTGTTTTGCATTTATAGCGCCCCCTATCAGTCAATTTGAATGAAATTTTCAGGGTATGTTTCAGGTACTTATAGCCATAAAACTCACAGGATATATTCATATAAGACAAACAATTGCTGATTTATAGTTTGATTTGTGTCATGCCATGCCCGTTTTTTGAATTAATAGCGCCCCCTATAGACCGGTTTGCATGAAACTGTGAAGATACCGAGGGCTGACTGCAATTAACAGTTATGTCTAGATGTTATACATTGGACATAACTGTTTATTGCAGTCAGCCCTCGATAAGTTCCTGGTATTTATATGGACGTATCCTGCGAGTTCTGTGATGATTGGCCCAATGGTTGTTGACTTTTGTCCATTTATGTGCTAAGCCACGCCCCTGCTGAAGTTCATTGTTCAATATCTTGAAAACGAAATGAGATTTCAACAAGCCTTATGCAATCTTTGATAAGCTTGGTTCAATGATGATCCACAGTGAATTTCGAAGGAATCGGACCTACGGCCTAGGAGGAGATCTCAAAAATGTGTTTTTCCAAAAATTCAAAATTGCGGAAAATCTAATATGGCGGACCTTAGGGGTCCTTGGGGAAAGTTGTAGAGTTTGGACCAAGGAATGTCTTTACCAAGTTTTGTGTAAATCAGACTTACAACGTAGGGGTTATGACCTTTAAAGTGAAAAACTGTTTTTCTTGAATTATAGCGCCCCCATCAGGCTGATTGAGTTAAAAATGGCTTGGGCAACATTTACACACAACTTCCAACCAATGTGCAAAATTTCAGGTCTTTACCATTTACCATCTCACGGGAATTTGAGAAAACATTTCTGAAGAAGAAAAGAAATAATAATAATAATAATAATAAACCAGCACAAAAACAATAGGGTTTCTGCCCTACGGGCTTGAACCCTAAATATAATAAACGCAGATACTTTCAGCGTTGTGAAAAATTATTTGCCCCCTTCCTACTTTCTTCTGTTTTTGCTTATTAGTCACAATTAGATGTTTCAGATTAAACAAATTTTAATTTAAGACAAAGATAACCCGAGTTAACACAAAATACAGTTTTTAAATGTTGATTTTATTCATTGAAGGAAAAAATCTTTCCAACCCTGTCTGGCCCGATAGGAAAAAGTATTTGCCCCCTTGGTTAATGAATCAACCAGTTAAATAAATTTAATCGATAATTTGGGTCAATTTCACTAGGTACACCGAAAGACATGATTACTGCCAATCCTGTAAAATCTAAAATCAAATAGAATGGGTCTGGCGATGTGAACTAGGCAAAAAGCATAATGCCACAATATAAAGTAATTCAAGATTAAGACATACTTCAAGATATACTTTATTGAAGTGTCAGATGCGAAACAAAGTTGTTGACATCTCAGTCTGGAAAGGGTTACAAGGCAAGGGCTTAGGCTCTGGAACTCCGGCAGACCATGGTGAGAACCATTATCTTCAAATTCAGATACCTAGCACAATGATGAACCTTCCCAGGGGTGGCTGGCCTACCAAAACTTCCTCAAGAGTGCATCGATGACTCATCCTGGAGGTCACAAAAGAAACCAGACTAACATCTAAAAAAAACTGCAGGCTTCACTGTCCACCGTTCAGGTCAATGTTCATAATTCGACAATAAGACTGAGAGTGGGCAATGGCATCCATGAGAGAGCTGAAAGGCAAAAACTAATGCTGACTAAAAAGAACACTATAGCTCATCTCACATTTTCCAAAATACAGCTTGATGATGCCCAATACAGATTGATGAGTCAAAAGCGAAACTTTTTGGAAGACATCTGTCCCTTTACATCTGGCGTGAAGCTAACACAGCATTCCACAATGACATCATACCAACAGTCATACATGGTGGAGGTAGTGTGATGGACTGGGGCTGCTTTGCTGCTTCTGGACCTGGGAAAATTGCCATAATTGATGGGACCACAATTTCTGCTACCTACCAGGAAACCTTTTTTGTTTCTTCAAATATAAGTTCTGCTTTTAATCAGCACCTCCTAGGTGTGCATCTGGCATTTCCTCTTTTTCTGTGTGATATTGACTCATTTTTCAACAAACTTGATTTCTAGTACTTTAAGGATGAAGAAGAGTTAGAAATGTAGTTGGTACTCTGTAATAGCACTTTCCATAAAGGTTTAATAATGTTCAAACCCGGCAAATGTGGAGGCCATGGATAGCCTTTGACTTCATCCTCATGTTCTTCTAACAGTTTTTGCTAGTAATTTGGGCGTTGCATTATTGCAATATGGGCACATCATGAGGTCTTACACCTGGCCGTGAGAATCGGTATAATTTTGTTTGCCTGGTCGCACATTGTTGGCAAGCAATCGTTAAACCCACTCCGTCCCATGTCATGACTGCCTAGACCTTTACAGAATCGTCACATTTAAAGTGGTGACAGACATTGGGATTTAGCATATCCTTTGGCTTTCTCTAAATATAAATTTTCCACTGTATCAAAAAGAATAAAATATGACTCATTAGGTCAAATTATTGTTATTTTTCCATTGCTTTGGGGTCCAGGTTTTGTGTTCCTCACACTATGTTATACCTTTTTGCCACTTTCTGCATTTGAATAGCAACACTGCTATATATACCAGCTTTATGATGTTGTTTTTGCTTGAGATGGATTAAGATATGGATCCATTCATTCCTGTGGTGATTTCTGAGCTGTATCTCTTCGGTTATTCGCAGCAAGTGTCCATCTGTCCCTATCAGAGGCTATTGACTTGGGACCACAGTTATTCCTGATGTTTAGGTATAATATAATAACTTTTAACACCGTTCATTTTGCCAGCTTCAATAATTTTACAGTTTTTATTTACCAAATACACCAGCAGTTCAGGTTCTAATTTGGCCCGTAGAACTTTATTAGTGTCTTGCTTATCTTGCCTCAGGGACTTACCCAGCAAACTGTTGCTGGTTAGACCTGAATGTTTCTAATAAGCATTTGAATTAGTAGGACTGTCCTCCGTTGATGCTCCAGTAATTTTAGCTAAATGGTCAGACAAAGTTAATATCATTTTTTCAGGGCAGTCTGTTCATATGCCTAGCTTAGTTATTTTTATATCATTAGCTTTTATGAGCTATTCATTATTTTATATTTTGATGTCATATTTGGGGTATAAGATGAATGAGATTGGGTAACAAAGACAAAAATCTAAATCTGAGAGGCCATACAAGACCACATAGTTGGAAAAAGATTGACTTATGGGTACATGGAGAAAATAAAAATATGGCCGCTGGGTTTCCTGAGGCCTCGTGGGGCATGGTGGGATATGTCAGTCCATCCCTTTGGTGACACTTCTGTCTGTGTAATTGTTCATCTCTGATGTGAGGGTTGATGCATGCATGGTTGCCCAATATTTTGGAACTGATTGAAGTAATCCCTCTCTTTTCTGTTCAAGCCCCTGCCCCCCCCACACACACACACACAAAATGAACATAACAACCACAAAATCTGCTATTTTTTCCTTACAAATGATTGCAGTGGAAGTGAACAGGGGTTGAGACAGGATAACTCAAAATCAATAATTTCCTTTTAGGCTGGTTGGGGTGAATCCACAAGGGGGGCCCTTTTATGCTCTTTTCCCTTAATCTCAGAGGCTTTGGTGACACCGTGTCTCAAGCACAAACAACTCTGACAAACCTTTTACAAAGAAATGCTGGGACCCTTCTCTGCAGAAACCTCACAAAACTGATGGGATATTTCAAAACTTAGGTTACAGCCTAAATGAGGCTTTCCTGAAGGAACCGAATCCACTGATGAAAGAAAAAACTATTCAGCAAACATCAGGTAATCGCAAGGGCTCATTCCGGTAAGATTCAATGATAGGATCTCGAGAGGGATGAGTTTATATTACCTTTTTCATGTGTCTTTGAGCATTTCAAAGTGCATCGCAGAATCTTCTCTGGCGGCCAACATGGTAAAGGAAATGTTTATGCATATGGCTTGAGTGGAAGGCCATTAAATTGTGCAGTACTTATTATTTTGGAAATTGATAAATTCTCACTCCCACTCTTTTAATAAACCTTATTTTCCACCCACCCCAACTAAATTACTGCTTTTCATCTCAACTGTAAATATTGAACTTAGTAATAAGAAGAATATTTTATATGTTTACCTAATAAGAGGCAGTCTTAGGATGAGTGATCAGTCAAAGAAAATCAAAGCCTTAGACCTGCCATCCACCAACCCGCCACATCACACTTCCGCGCACTGACGAGAAGTGACACTAAAATTTAATTGCACCCGAAGCAGAGATCTCTTTACACCAATAATTGTGCTCCCTTCTCAAATATTGTGGGACTGCCGTATGACAGTGAGTGAGTGCTGGAATAAAGCTAACGAACAATTGCCCGCAGTAGATTACCCCATTTAATGCAGTTTACAAGAAAAACACCACATTTAATTTTGCAAAATAAAACTAATAAACAAAATTATTACCCTTCTAAATCAATGGAGTATTGTTGCATACTGTTTTTTTATTTTTTATGTATTAAATAGCAAACAAACAAAAAATTGAATGTAATGCCACTTGTATAAATTGTGATTAGTACTTCACTTGTTACAAAGTAATGAATATCAGGAGTATTTCTAAGGGTCACGAAACAACCATATTACTGGTAGAAAACATTTTGTCCCAGCAGACAAAATAAATAAGGTTAATATACCACTTCCACTTGAATTTTTTACCAGTAAAATTGCATCCTACAGACTGGCTTGTGTTTTGATCTTTCTATGTAGTTCTGCACTGCATTCACAGATCCCTTTGAGTTTCAGTTGACCTGCAAGGACATTATGACAGGGTAAGAAAAGTGCTACCACATATTGTCAAGAGTGATTACACTGTAAAACATAGTAGCCACATTCAGTTATATGAACTTATATTTTCCCTTTAACTCCACTTATTAGGCAAGTTAAACTTTAAGTTATCCATTGTCTTGACTAATTGTGAGTTGAAACAAAGCTAATCTTCAAGTTCAGTTAACCCATATTTGAGTGTAACCAGCTTGAAATGTATAACAGTGTAATAGGTAGAGCACATGATTGGAAAATATTCCAAATCTGACAGACCAAAAATGTCGGCTATAAGCTTATGCTTTCCTTGTGAATAAAATGGTGTTCCTATCAGTGCGAAAAATTAATAACGCCTCATTACAACAACTCCGTGCACAAGACCCATCCAGCAATGGGCATGCTGGAACACTAACTGCTGTGCACTACTAGTGTCAAAAATTTTTCTACTCCCTCAGTGTTCTAGAGAGCAAAGGAATATTTACAACATGTGCAATGCGTTTGGCAGGTCCTGTCTCAGTATTGACTCGCCATGGTCAAATTTATGATTGCACTTTACTGAACTCTCACAAGATTTTCTCCACAATGCTGAAAGAAATTGGGCACACACACAAATCTCTTCAGATGTCCTGCCAATGTGTAAACGCTAGCACACATTTGTAAATGGTCAATAGAAACTCAGCCACAATATCTTCAGTACACAGGCTGGACATTGCACGAGAAAAGTCCGCTTCCGAGTGGCCAGTTTTTTAGAATTATTTTTAGACTTTTAACTTTTAAGAAGTTGCTGGACATTACAAGACCTATTTTATGATGACCAGGAAAACCTATGCTGAAGCTCGTAATTCCTCCGACTCATGTGATGACTAGCCCTGGCTTCTTTTACGCCATGCAGTTCCACCGCCAACCACATATTGCCTATGCTGCTGGAGGATAACGCAGTCGGCGTACAATTTGCTTGTACAGCTACATGCACCCGGACAGCTAAGATTGGCTGCTAGAGAGTGATGAGAGAGATTCATTTTAACCATTTTAGCTCCTATTATCCCCAGCGAGGCTGAGCGAATTGTTGACTTGTCCATATGGTCCTCCGGCCCTAGTCAATAAAGGCGTGGCTAGAATTCAGCCTAAAAACCTAGAGGGGTAATTGCTGTCAGAGGAGAGAGACTCCTGTTTCTCAGACATAGATCTAAATCCAACTTGTGAAAAGTTGGGAGGGTATGGAAAATGCACATAAAAAATGGAAAGTGGTGATTTCTAAATTTACTTTGACATCTATTTCATTGCAGACAGTACGAAGACCAGATGTTAAACGTCTTGTCTGGACAAATGCATTTTATTTCTAAATATACATCCATTCCTATTATTCAGGCCTGCTATGCATTCCAAAAAAAGTTGGAATGATGGGAAATTCATACTGTTTGTGCTATACTGTTGTGTTTGTCTAAAGCAGCAGCATTGACCCTGTATCTGTCTGGTAAGTTTTTATTTTTATTTTTAATTGTTGTTTCAGAGCTATAAGTTTATTTGGCATGAGGCAGGTATCTTAGCTCAACCAGTCTGCCCATCCAACAGGCAGTGAAAATCCAGTATATGCGATAGATACAAGTTGATTTTCTGCTATCCTGAGATAAGCTCCCATAAATCAGCAGGACTGGGAGAACATGTCATTGCAATGTTAATCCAATGTAAATCTCCTGAGCGTGTGGTGAGAAATCATATTCTCTACTTCATACAATCTCAATTCAGGAGCTGCTCCTGGCCTCTAGTGGCCTCTGCCCTCATCAGAAAGAGGTGTGTGAACAACCACCTGTTGCGCTTGATCCAGTAATTCCTTGCATGGCTTCAAGTTACACCTTTGCAGAATGAATCATGCTAAGCCGCGTTGGCATGCATTGGGTGAGGCGAAAGAATAGAAATTGTCTGTATTGTCTTTGTGGCTGAAATATGACATCTCTCTTACTTGTGGATAGAGCAGAAGACAATATGTTATTTGGAAAAGGCAGATGAATGAGAAACACAGAGGCAGAATATGGCTGGAGATATCCTTTGTTTAAAATAAGCCGATTAGCCTTGAGTCAATCAGTGTTTGTAACACTGCAGCGTGAATAGGTTCTTCTCTCTTCTTTAAAAAAATGTACTGAGTGAGTGTTGAACTGGACACTCCTGGCAGAGTGTCCAGTTGCATTTAATTGAGTCAAGGAAAAATGCTGAAAAATGTGGGGAATTTGTCTTCTACAGTGAAACAAATTTATCTAGAAGGCAAGGAATCTTGTAGTCCTACCATGTAACATAAATTCAGTTAATCAATCATACTTTGAAAAATGCTTTTTAATCAACTCTTTTTTTTTTTTTTTTTTGATGCGACTACATTTTCAATTGAATGAAATTGGGGTAAATTCATTAATTTAAGCTGAAATATTGTTCATAGACATTGATCATTTTTTATGTTAATTAAATCAAAGGGGAACAGGTGCAGCTATAATGTATGGATTGAAAAAACGCACTGGTTATGTTTAATTGCCAGAGCTATCATTTGCTCATTTTATCACTTTATCATAGCATCAGCTTTGATATTTTGCATATTTCGGTCAACCCACTTTCTGCGCCCCTGCCTGACAAATGCCTGAGACAAAGTGGATGAAAGGGAATGAATTAAAAATGTGACTGTGCATACACAAATGCCAGTGTTCTGTACACTGTGTTCTGCAGAGACTTGAGCCAAGGAAGGCAGAGCAGTTTCAGACCAAGGAAGACGCACACTGAGCAAACCCACTTCCTGTGGCAGGAGGTGGACAGCCTTGCACATCACTGAACCACAGTGACCAGTTCACCCCCAGTGCACATCCCCACATGTGCTCCCAGGCCTGTACAAGGTGGGCTTTTATCACATTGGCAAGCCGAACTCAGAAATCGCATTTCCGACCTTCTTGTTTTGGATGGGAAACACAGGGAAATTTACACCACAGCAATGTTCCCCTCTTTCCACAATGTAGCTTAATCAGTCAGTCAGAAGTGAGAATGTTGAGTTTTTACACTTCTCTCTCCTGGTATGAAAACCTTTAATGAAGCAATGATGGCACTAACTCCAACTGACAACAGGGACATATGCTGCAGGGGGTGATGTGATGCATATACTGTATGTATATATATGTGTGTGTGTGTGTGTGTGTGTGTGCGTGTGTGTGTGTGTGCACTATACATGCATAATGGGTTTACAGTCAGTTGATCTCAGAACAAGCATTCCTATAGTTCATAAAGGTCACATGCGATAACAAAGGTTTGGCAGCATTAAAGTGCAGGGGTCAGGAAGATGAAGACTTAGAGCTTAAACCCTAATTCACATTAAATGTGACACTGCTGCTGAGCTCAATGTTCCTTTTCCTCTGTCTCGGGAGAAATCCAGTGCCATAGTATTTATTTACTTTTATGAGGAGATGGTTTTTCAAATCAATGTGCAATTAGAGTCCCCTCAACAGAACTGTATTTAAACACTCCCTGTAATTTGGCTGGCCACACGCGAAAAAAACATACGCGCACATAAATACGGAAGCATGCAAACATGCTGAACGCACACGCGCGCACACACACTCACACACACAAACGGAGAATACCCAGACCTGCAGGCTGTCCTAAGAGCAGAGGATCCCCTCAATATTGAGCAAAGGCGCCGGCCGTCTCTCTGTATTTACATGTAAATGGCTTACAACAGTCTGTGCCTGCGTTCACTCGCCCAGGCTCTGCGCGGCTGGGATGGATGCCGGGAGTCAGATGGAGAGGCTGCGTCAGATGGGTTCAGATGGCTCCAGAACCAAAGCCTTGGGAGAAGGAGTCTGGCAGTCCAGGGTACACAGGCTGCAGAGAGCGAGCGACTCCCACCTAAAACGTGGCCATGGCCCACAAACATACGGCTGCTGTTCCTAGTTATAATAGAAGGTGCCTCTGCTGTCACTCTTATAGCTGCTGAATGTCTCCTCTCAAAAGAGTGTTTCATCGCTCACGTGTTGTAATTTGTGTTTTGCAATTAGCCAGGAGTTTGCTCGTGTTCATTTGCACGTGAACTTAGCGTGCGTATGTTACGCATTTCTTAGTGATACAGGGTATCAATCGTTAAAATAGTTTTAACAAATGCTATCTGGGTATGATGGTGAAAATATTTGGAAGTTGAATGAAATTTAATATTCAATTTTTGTCCTCAAAGTCAGTAAAGAACTGTCATAAACGGCCGATGCAACCAGTGCAGAGCTGAGGCTGTGGGAGCCCTTTATTTGCTCCTTGGAGTAGAGCTTGTAGCTTGATATTGGCTTGCAAAACAGCGCCCTCCAAAATCACACTTGGAATTTCATTTTTGGATCATGTGAGAAGTGTCTGAGTGTCCTTCTGTGCTAACAGGTTAGACATTTTAAAAGACCAGGCGCATGGGCCACTCTCCACTAAACATTCTGTCAGACAAATGGCGTCTCTTGTGGGTCATGTGACTGCTTTGGACCTGGTTACAGCAGAACAGCCTGGCCATACTTGGACCAGAACCTTGTGCTAATTCTTACCAAAAGTCTGTTGTGTGGTGAGCACGGACTCTTTCCCCTAACAAATGCATTTGTTTTGTTTCTTAGACAAACTAACTCCAATACAGGCCCAGATTTAGTTACTATTTGTGTGTAATATTCACTTCGTACTTTCTGTTACAACTTTACCAGCACAGTTCTGAAGTTATTCAATTTTTAAACCCCCATGTTTGCAAGGAAAAATTAAAATGATGCCCCTTATCCTTGCCAGCAGCCCAGCCTCTTCCCCTCCAAATTGGCGTTTTCCTCCCCAGCACTGGTGGAGACGACACCTCTATCAAGGTCGGATATGAAAGGATTCCCACACTTGGGTGGATAAATTGAAATGCAAGATGTTACATCTAATAATTTCTGTTTCTAAAATCATTAAAAAAAAAAAGGACCGCTGCAAAACATGGGTTCCAGAGTCGCATTTCATTCATTCTCATGTACTGTAATCATTGATTATCTGTGTTGGTTAAAGAAATGCTAATGAACTGTGGGTTTGGAAGACAAAAAAAAAACTAAAACAGAGGTTAACAGCATTATTGGTAATGATCAGCTGATTACAACACATACTTTTTTTCTATTCAAAAGTAGTAAAACAATGCTTGGGCTAAACTACTGTATGCATTTTTTATTATTTTTTTATTATTATTATTATTATTATTATTCTTTGAAACCATATTCTACAAATAAGGTTATATTTGGAGCACTGAGCACCATTATACTCAAACATGGCTGTCATCTCACCAAGCACTATTAATGACATGCAACTTAATGTCATCAAGCCTTATCTTAAATGGTATAGTGGAGATTCCTCATAGCAAGAGCTTACAAACAGAAGCTCCAGATGAAGGGACATGGACATAATTGTGGCTGAAGCAGCGCGTAGGAGGTGGAGATATTCCACCTTCTCACAAGTTATAGCACCTTCCCGTTAAGCTGAGACGATGACCAGCTGATAAAAAGACAACATGACAGACCACTTGACACACAGAGACAGATGGTGAAGAGAGAAATGAGGAAGGCAGAAAAGACCTGGAGTGCACTTCATTTGCTGCCCAAGATGGGTTTAACTGGAGGAGTCTTGCTGATTTTCCTTGAGCGACAGGAGAGAAGTGCAGTCTAGTGGTTAGTGAATATGTAAGCAACCTGGATGGAATACTTCTTTGGTCCTACATAACAATGTCATTGGCCTGCATCACATTGCAATAGCTGGCCTTATAAATAGATTAGGTATGAAATTGTGAAAGTTGCATAAGTCACTGTGGATTTGAGAGCATCTGTGCAAATGCGTAAATCTGAATGAATTGTGGAGTGTCTGTGATGACTGAACAATATTAAGTTGCTCATGGCTGGATATTCAGTTAGCAGAGGAAAAATAAAAGAAAGTGAAGGCTGACCAATAGATGACACTAAGAGGCTCAGGCAGAAGATCAAATTGTCTGGGTCATATTTGTGGTTAATAGCGTCTTGCCGTAGCCTCTGCTGAGGGTTTGAGCGAGAGTGTAGCCTGGGAGTAACCTTACTTCCACTCTCAACACCTTTCACACCTCACTGTGTACTCAGGCGATCAGTGAGGGAACACTGGGGCCTCAGTGTACAGTCAGGGTTGGCTATTCCACTATTGCTGGGGAGCAGGGGGATTCCTTTTGTGGTGACTTTGGGCCTTTCTTTCTTGAAACCCTTCTTTTGATGTTTATTTTTCCTCCAATACCAAATGTACTTTGTACACTGAGGGAGAAGGATTTCAGTGGCAGTTCTACAATGAAACACAAAATAGTGCTGCTCAAATGTTTGCAATCACTGAGAAAGGCTTACTTTTTAGAAAAAAAGGGTCATTTTATTCAATAAGGTAACATGAATTTGATTTAAAAATACAGCCAAGGCACGTAATGTTTAAAATTACTTTTACTGCTTTATTGTTGTGCCAATGTGCAAATTTGGTACAATACAAACCACTCGGGTTATAATTAGCTGCACTAGGCTGATTAATGAAGTTCAAATATCTTTTCTCTCAGTTGCTACACTATATAATACATTTCTCAAGGTTTATTTAGTTTTGAAAACAGAACAAAAGAAACAGCTCTCTCTAAAAAATGTAAGGCCTGAAGGCAATTCTTTTTTAAAGAGATTATGGCAATTCCATGCATGTGATTTCAAAAAAACTCAAGATTTCATACATATGCAGTACTATCTTGAAAAGAATGCACAAACTAGGTTGCATCAGGAATGAAAAAAACATGAATGGGGAGACAAATATGGGCAAGATCCCAAGGTTTCCAAATATGTTCAGTTGAATTACAGGGAAATGTGTATAAAATTATGAACAAAATACGATGTAGTTATTTTCCATTTGCTGTTATGCTGCGGCCATAAAAAACATGGCTTCCGCGGTTTGAATATTTCCCTCCGTATAAGTGTGATGTAGCTTCAGTGAAGCACGGCAACCAGTAGATACAGAATATATATGTGAAATTGTCCAGCAACATAAAAAAAATGCTTTCTTCAAGTTGAATCTACTTACAGGGGAACTGTGGTGGTCAATAATCCTACTTTGTGAAAGAGAAATGCAAGGCCGCTGCTTATATTTATTGCCTTGTTTTCTCAGAACAGCAGGTCCCTAAGGAGGCAGGCTGCGTCAATGGAAACTCAGGTTCTGGGAGGAACAGGCATGTTTCAACAGAAGGGCACAGGCTGTTCTCTTTCCCTGTCAGGCACGACAGACCCGAAACTGAACCAAAGGGACCTCCACCTATCTTCAGTTGGAAAAGGGGGGGGCTCAGGCAGCACTCGAAAGGGGGACTTCCCAAGACCTGACACAGGGAGGGGATCATGAGCAAGCTGGACCCAAGGTAGGAGGCATGACCACTTATATGAGGTACCCTCAGAAAGACAGCAGAGTGTCATGCCCAGCTCCTGGTTCAACCTCTCAACTTGACCATCAGTCTCTGAGTAGAGGCCAGAGAACAGGCCGGAGATGGCACCTACAAGGGCACGGAAAGTCTTCCAGAATTGACTCCTGAACTGTAGCCCACAATCAGAGACAACCTCCCAAAGGATGCCATAGTGGCACACCCCCTGTTCAAGGAGGCACTCCACCATTTTCTAGGCCGTGGGCAGCCTTAGTTTAGGGATGAAGAGGGCTGCCTTCAAAAAATGGTTCACAATGTTTGAAACCACATTGACCCCATCAGACTCAAGCAGCCCAGTCACAAAGTCTACAGTGGTGCAAGCCTATGGCCACTGGGAACTTCCAGGGCAGTAGGAGACCACTGCTGATTACTGGACTTGGCACAAGTCAAAGGCGGTGACATGCTCCAGGGTATCCCTCCAGACAGTAGGTCACCAGGAATGCTCACAGAAAAGAGACAGGGTGTGGGAAGCCCCAAGATGGCATGCCAAGGGAGAGGCGTAGACCCAGGCAAGGACTCTGGCTCTTGCACCTTCGGGGACAGAAGGCCAGTTGACAGGACACTCCCAGGGAATGGGCGGGAATGGAGGGCCTCCTCCATGATGTGTTCCTCCTCCAATTTGGTGACAGCCAGAAGGCAACCATCAGGAACCACTGTCACTCACTTCTCCTCTAGGGAGGGGGAGTGAACACGGGGCATAGTGTCGTACTTCTCATTTTTGGACCCCAGGCAGGAGGTCTAGATAAAACTGAAGCAGGCAAAGGAGAACCACTGGGCCTGCTGAAGGTTTAGCCTCTTAGTAGAACTGAAATACTCAAAGTTTCAATGGTCCATCCAGACGAGGTAGGGAATGCTGGCTCCCACAATCCATTGAATCCACTCCTCGAATGCCAGCATAATAGCAAAGAGCTCAAGGTATCTAATGCTGTCGTACCTCTCTGCAGAAAACAGTCAACAGGAGAGGAAGGCAAAGGGGTGGACTATGCCATCAGCTGCCTGCTGGGAGAGGACAGACCCAGCGCCAATGCTGGATGTATTAAGCTCTGCAATAAACTGACGTTGGGGATCAAGGAGAGCCACGACCAGGGCATTGCTAAACTTGTCCTTCAGCTGGTGGACAGTCGAGTCAACCTGAGGGGTCCAGCGGAAGCTGATCTTCATGAAGGTGAAGGTGGTGAGGGAGCAGCAATTGTGGAGTATCTTTGGATGAAGCGACAGTAAAAGTTGACAAAGCAAAGGAATCTCTCAAGCCGTTACGGTCCACCAGTTGCGGCTAATCTTGGGCATCTTGTAACTTTTCCTGATCCATATTGATTCCTCCCCGGGAAATAGTTAGGCTCGGGAATTGAACAGAAGTGTGATGGAATTCACGCTTCTCAGGTTTCAGGTAGAGCTGATTTTCAAGCAAACGCAGGATTACTTGGCAACCATGTTTGGTATGTTCCTACAGGATGTGAGAAAAACCAGGGGGTCATCTAGGTGGACTTAGTCAAAGTGGTAGATCATGTCATGGAGGACGTTGTTGATGGGGTTCCCAAATACTGAGGTGGTGCTTATTGAGCCCAAATGGCATTACTAAATATTCTTACTGCCAGAGGGGCTGTTGAATGCTGTCTTCCACTTATTGCCTTCCTTAACATAGGCTAGGTGGTAGGCATTGTACAGTTCCAGCTTTGTGAAGTCATGGCACCCATGGAGGTTGGAGAGGGCTGAATCCATATGCTGCACCAGAAAGCGGTTCTTGAATGTGATGCTGTTCAGACCCCTGTAGTTGATGCACAGGCAAAGAGAACCATCTTTTTTCATACTAAGAAGATGCCACCATCAGCTGATTATGATGAAGGTTGGATGATAGCAGGAGCTAGGGCCTTGGAGACATACTCATCCATTGCTCTGTATTCAGGTGCTGAAAGGGAATACAGCATGCCTCAAGGTGGCAACATTCCTGGGTGGAGATCAATGGCAGAAGCATATGGGCAGAAGTGATGTGGCATGGGGCTTGCAAAAGACCAAGTGGAGATCATGACAGATGGTAGGAACCAGTGGCAGCTGGTGGTTGAAACAGAGCATGAAGCATAATGTTGGGAACCCAAAAAAGCTGGGGTGTCCACAGGCTTGTTCCCCAGGAAGAAAAATTTTAAATGCTGAATTCTGAAGAGTTTTAGGGAAATGAACTGAGTTGAGTCAAAAAAAAAATTAGGAGACTAACTATCAACAAATTAAAGGTATCAAATAATACTGCATGTAAGAATAACATGTTCATGCTCCTACTGATTATTGTGTTTAGCCGTAAAAGAATATTGAGATTTTCACTTGTGCTAAATTTGTGGACATTTTTTACACAGTGGAAATACCTCTACAATATGTAAGATAGCGAATATAAGTAATTAAGATGCATTGATCGTAATAATACTGCTGCGAGATACCAATTTGGTGTTGCAGGAAACCTGGCACCTAGTATTAAGTCTCAAAAAAATACTGTTCTAACCAAAATTACAGAATTTCAATTAATAGTTAAAGATCATATCATGCCCATTTCCCAGTGTAATATTTTCTAATTTTTTTATTTACAAATATTTGTATGTGTTTATAGTCAAAAGGCACCCAATGACAGCTGTACAGGCTGCGTAAACGGCACCTCAGGCCCACTCAACCTGGAATTGGGCATTTTGACTGTCTCTTTAAGGCCCCCTCCTTTAAACGGGGCCCATTATGTTACTGTTTTTCATTGTCATAATATCCTTGGATGTCCAAGCAAAAATATTTTAAAAAAGTCTAAGATTTCTAGGGAAATAGATTTATGTCAATCCGTACCCTCTGAATAACGGCCTGTTCTGAGTAGGTGTCCCCTCTATGGAATGAGCTTTGTTCCAATTGGCCAGTGAACAGGGCCACCGTGTCAATGGAGAGCGACGATGTCATAATTGCCCAGCAACTGGCAAATCTCTAAACACAGACAACTGAATAAGTAGCTAGACAACAACCTATTAAACTACACAATGAGTATGTGGAAAGGTAACGCCTGCAGGCTAAGCAAGCATGGATGTTAAATTCACAGAATTGTGACATGCAGTCACCATAATAGTTTTACTACACTTGTAATTCAGTCTCAATCGTTAAGAATGATCCGTAGCTAGCATCTGTACAGTAGCAACCATTAGCAAACATTCCATTCACTGTGCTAGCAACTCCATTAAGAACTGACTGAATTCAATTAAAAACAGTCACCCATTCTATTTGTTCTGATCAACATTTATCTTGTGCATTGCTCCTGGCTGAACTAACAACAGTTTCTAAATTTACAATCAGTTTAGTGGCTAAGAGGCTGGCAAGCTAATAATCACATAATTATTATAGAAAGGTAATGCCTGCATGCTCGCTTAGTTAGTTTTGAGAGTAGCGCTAAGCTAGCTAGCAAGCAAGTTATATTAACAACTAAGCCATACACATTTAACTATGGTTACACCTGGAATTCAGTCTGAATATTCAAACAAATCGGAAACGCTTACCTTGCTAGCTATCTGCAGATTCTCTTTGAAAATAAATCAAAACCGATTCTTTGTATCTTCTAAAAAGCATAATGGGTGCCCTTCAATATACGTTGTTAATTTTGTTGCCAATCCTGCATTGTACTAATCCAGGTTGGCAGTGTACAGCAGCCAGAAAAAAAAATGTATTGCACACATATAGCTAGTGGTTGGCTTTTGCAGTCTGAAGCTGCGATGTCATCATAAAAAAGAAGCCATGGGTGGAGATATTCAGATGAGGGGTGGAACAATTCTCATGAGCCTGCATGTGAAGTAGGAAGGGGAGCCAAATCTGAATACCATGCAAATGCCATATCACAAAAAATGACTGGGTTGTCTTACTTCACAGTTAGTGGGTTGGTAATCACTCCAGATGCCAAAATGTATGTGTGCAAGAACTGAAAAGGTGAGTTTTTCCATCATATATCCCCTTTAAAACCCACTCCTTTGTGATTGGCTGTCTGGAGTTAAGGAAACAGAGCTCAGTAAAATGAAAGGAACACGGTAAATAGTTGTGGTTGTACTGTCGAGGACTAGTGAAAAAAATTTGTTAACTACTGATCCTATACTTCATATCCCTTTGGAAGTCCATGCAAAGGAAATATGCCTATGCACAGAACTAACTCTTCCCAACCTCCACTCTAAATAGGTTTGTTCGAAGGTGTTCCAAACTAACTGCTAATTGGACACTCTGCTAACATTGTGATGTAGACATGTTACAGAAGAAAACAAAGGGCTGTACTACAAATGAGGCCTTTCTGGCAGTTCAGAGGCTGTGATTTCTGTCTGAGATAATAACTTTGTTTGGTGTGTTTTTTGGGGCTTTGTGACTTCGCAGACATTTTACATGCTAAAAAAAAATATATGACACTCTCATGGAAAGAGATGAACTGAAAAAGTTTAATAAAAAAGTTACACATTCCAGCAGGGAGAGAAACCTGCGCATGGGAAGAGCAAAGATCACCACTCGTGATAGTGCAGACCACAAAAGCACAGCGTTGTGAGCGGGGAAAGTACAGTGCAGTCAGTTTAAGGTTGATGCACATCAACACACGCGCACACATGGTTGAGAGAGACCCACCCTCTTAAAGGCAGCTGGAGTCCTGCATGCAAAGAGGTATTTTTTTAAAAGAATGGGAAATCCTGTAGCCTGTTTGGTTTGTCAAGTTTGGGAAAGAAAATCAGAGAGAGTGAAACCACGCAGTGATATCACAAATCGTTTGTAACGATAGCCGGTAGCAAGTTGGGAAGATCAACATTAGAAACCCTTAATCGATAGCAGCGTCGGTCCTAGGACTCTTCGTCTCTGGACTTTTTCATCCCCCAATTTTTGGTCCCCAGACTTTTTATCCCCAGAATTTTTGTCTCCTAGGAATTTTCGTCCCCGGAGTCTTCATCCTTGTGGACTTTTCATCCTCGGACTTTTCGTCCCCATGAACTTTTCGTCCCCGGACTCTTCGTCCGTGGATTGTTCATCCCCAATGATGCTTTGCCCTCCTCCTACATTTTAATCTTAACCCTAACCCTTATATCATGGTGATCCGTCCGTTGTCCATCCATCCATCCATCTGTCAACAATGGTGGCCCATTTCATTATCCATAGGGGACGAAATCCGAGGAAGAAAAGTCCTTGAGGACAGAGTCCAGGGATGAAATGTCCATGGGGACGAAAAATCCTGGGACAAAAGAGTCTGGGGACGAAAAATCCTGTAACCGACCCGAGGTACATGAATTACCAGGTGTGGTCCTCTATTGATGCTGGGGACACTGCTGACGCCTTGTCCTAAGATGTTAGTCTTCAGAGGACTTACTGTATTGTGAGACCAGACCCTCTGCAGGCATCAGAAAAGGAGCTCATAAGACATTGCAAAGCTTCCTCACTATGTGTGGTCAGAGCGGCATCATCTGTGAAAAGCAACTCCCTGATTAGGACTTTCCGCACTTTGGGCTTTGCTCGCATATGTGTGAGGTTAAAAGGTTTCCTAGCTCTTCTTCTGTAGAGATGTGCCCCATCTTCTGACTAAGTCAAAGGACAGTCGCAGGGAGAAAAAGATCTCCCTGTGAACCTAATATTGATTTACTTTTCAACAGTTTAAGGTATTGTTGTAGTGCAATATTGCATTCTTGAATATTTAGAAACTTTTCATTCCATTGTTTTTGAGTGCATCATAATCTTATGGAATAATTTTAAATGAGCCTAGCAAAGACCTTGGAACAGTACTGTTGTCACAGCCCTCATGTGAATGCCTTCTGTTTCTCTTCCTATTTGGAAACTTGAGTGTCTATTTGAAGTATGTCTCCACTGATTGGTTTTAGTCTTACGTGTTTTCCCCTCTCTGGCTGTAGCTCATTTCATTTTGACGTCCTAATAGCTCTATGAAGTGTATTTAAACCCCTGGCTTTGGGGTACAAGTTGCTAGATTGTGATTTGCTATTTGTGCTTAGAACCAGTCAGTATTCCTAGTAGAAACTCCCCATCTTTATTAAGTTTGATGCAACCTTTAATGACAGCAATATATGGAAGCTTTCCTCTTTACTCAGTTAACTCAAACAAGCTTCCAAACATATTCTGGGTCCAAGATTGGGACCACATTCACGTTAACCCAGCTCATGTCAGTTCCTTGGTCCAGTTCAGTAGGCACAAACGCCCAAAGCTAATCAGGGTCCAGGATTGGGACTGCATTTTTTTTTTTTAGCCCTTCCAAGTCTGTACCCCTGTCCAGTTTATTAGGAACCAGCTCACAATCCCTCTACGGTCATCAGAATTGGAACGTTGTTCCTCTTAAGCAACTCTATCTTCCTGTGTAACAATTTGGCTCTGGGGAAGTGTGCACTCCGCCTGGCTGTCATCCCAGAAGCCAATGGCCAGCAATTTGCAGCCCAGCTTCACCTATTATATTTGCCTTCACCTATGCTCTCTTCCACTGGGGCTCAGTACACAATACTTTTACTGGGGTTCAGTTCTTAATCATGACTGTTCTGCTGTCAATAAACCTACCAATTTTATTGTACTCTGCCTTTGATTCCTGGTCAGGGAACAATATCTAAAGTATATTTCCTTACTTACTATGCTTTGTTTTTAGGGTTTGTAGTAAAAATTATACCAATTATTGCATTCATATTGTGGTAACACAGGCTAGTGCTGTTGACATTCCTTAAAACATCAGATGTGTTTCCTAACAAAGTGGGAAAAGTAAGCGGTGTGACCCTCAGACAGTTCCAAAGTAAAAAAATTTAAAGGCATTCTTCTCAATTAAATTTTTTACTTATTTTTCAATTAGCGTAAGATTCCTACATTACCTTAATATTTCCAATATTTTCTGAAAATTATTAAAAAGACCTCGAAAAAAAAAAAAAAAAACATTTCCCAGCTCAAATAGGCCAACTCGATGGGTGACCACCATGAGCTAAGATGCATACTGAGCTGGCCTTGCTTCAGATAAGACCCTATGGTTTACTCGAGACTCCTCCGAGATTCACTACCTTGTTTTAGAGCAGTTTGCCCACCCCTGGGATCTTGGGAGTTTTGTTGCGGGGAGCATTTGCTTCTGATGGAATTTCCCATGGCAAATTTATCCCAGGTGAGGGACCAGACAAATGCGATTCATTAGACTCCTATGACACTGCCCTCCAAGGATGAGAGAACCTAGCCCAGAATAGGGGCACTGGGGCCCTCTCCTGGAGCCAGACTTGGGAGGGGAGCTCGGTTACTGGAGTTTTTGTCCCCAGATTTTTCGTCCCTGGACTATTTGTCCCGGACTTTTCATCCCCATGGACTTTTCATCCCCAGACTCTTTGTCCCCACGGACTTTTAATCCCCAGACTCTTCGTCTCCGCGGACTTTTCATCCCTGGACTCTTCGTCCCCAAGGACTTTTCGGCCCCAGAGTTTTTTGTCCCCTAATGAAAACAAAAAATGCCATCATTGTTGACAGATGGATGGATGGATGGACAACAGACGGATCACCATGATTTAAGGGTAAGGGTAAGGGTCAGGGTTAGGGTTATAAAGCAGGAGGAGGCCAGAGCATTTTTGTGGAGAACCATCAGGAACGAAGAGTCCGGGGATGAAAAGTTCATGGGGACAAAAAGTCTGGCGATGAAAAGTCCACAGGAACAAAGAGACCGGGGACAAAACTTCCTAGGGGATGAAAATTTTGGGGACAAAAAGTCCAGGAAAAAAAATGTGGTGATGAAAAGTCCATGGATGGTGAGTCCTAGAGCCCTTAAGATCCACCATCTCAAGCAACCTCTCTCTGGACACAGAACTAGACAAGAGGTAAGGTATTAAGGTAGCAACAGCGATGGCTTGCCTGACCAAGAGGATGAGGAAAAACCCTATGCTGACCACCAAAACTAAGATAGATGTTTATAAAGCAGACATGCTCAGCACTTTGCTTAATGGCAGTATGGCTTGGACCCTACACACCCGCCAAGAAAGAAGACTCAATACGTTCCAATGTCCTGGCTTTGAAGGATCCTGGGCATCACCTAGCAAGACCGCATCCCAAACAAGGACGTTTTTGTGAAAGCAGAAATGCTGAGCCTCTTTGCTCTGCTATCGCAAAGAAGCTTGCACTGGATTGGTCTAGTCAGACGAATGAAGGATGGATGAATCCCCAAGGACACTTTGTGTGGAGTTCTTGCCACTGGCACTACACCCACAGGACGGCTGATCCTTCAGTGTAGAGATGTCTGCATTGTGATATGAAGACTGGCAGCATCAACCCAGCAAACTGGGAAACCCGGGCTGCAGACCACAGTAGTTGGAGTGCTATTATTAGGGCATGCATCCGCAGGAGTGTGACGCGGTGACTGGAACAGTGGGAGGAGGAGAAGGAATGCGAGAGGCAGGTAGCCGAAAGAACCGCTGAGCCAGGTGCAAAGACTTTGAAATGCTGCAACTTCAACATAGTCTGTGGCTGAAGAATCGGACTGTACAGTCACAGCAGGCGCTGCAGCAGCCTGGACTTGACACACCATGGGCGCGCAACCCATTGTCTCTTAAGGCAGAAAGTGGCCAACAATCAGGTTCACAAAATTGCCCTGAGTTTCTCAGATGGTTCACCGAGGGTTATCTGACTTCTTCAAAAAAAAATTGGATAAGAGAATAAATTATCTAGCCACTGTAAATTTTTAATTTGGTCCTCTGTTTACATGGCTTGAGTGCAATGTAAGTGCATTGCACAACTATGAAAATCTCAGTTTGTAAGTATTCTTTATATCATGATGAACTGCTTCTTCACCATCACCACTCCCCCCAGAACCATCTGCATGGGTGGATAGTCCTCTAGGCAGCTATGAAAATAATTTAATTGTAACTTTTTTTGAAGCATTGTGATAAGCGTGTGTCATCCAGAATTACTGGAAAATTTCACAAATTCTATTAAAAAAAAAGTCACTTGAAAAATTCTGCTTTTGCAACTGTGCTGGTGAACTGAAAATGGAGCCAGTGACCCCAGACTCATGGCCTGTCCTGCTCCTCTCCATAGGGGAACAGGAGGCCAGACCATTGCCTGTGCCAGCACTGTGGCAGTCTGCGCTGCTAATGTCAGGATGGCACAGGACGTTGAATGGCTGCCAGTGGCGAATCCTCTTAATGCTGGATCGCAAAGCGATTGGTTGGTAACGTCAGCTTCAATGTATTTGCTTTCTACCAAAAAAGGAGCTGGTCTTGTGGCCACTTTAGATTAAAATTTTGCATGCTTGATGGTAAATACTTTTGGTTAACCCCCCCCTCCCCCCTCCTCCCACCTCGCATGGCACGCTTCCCACGGCTGTGTTTATGGTTTGGTCCCAGCTCCTATACAGAGTAGCAGCAGGAGCGAACCGTCACATTTGGTCCCCAGCGTGGGGGCGGTTGGTGAGCTGTCATGCTCCAACTATCCTATGGAGCTTTTCTTCTGCGTTTCAGTACAAATTTTTTGACTAACCTCATTTGCATCTGCTAATTAGATCCTGTTAGCATAATTCAGACACATAACACCCTTTTGAAGCTAATGAATAGATACATCTCCAGACAACTTGCAAAGAACATATAATGAGGTTCAAGTTACTTATAAAATCATGTTTTATGGGCCTAGAGATGGGATATAACAGATTTCATACCTGAAAAGCCATTGGGAAGTGACTTGTAAAATATGAGCTGAAACCATTAGCAGTGGTTTCAGCAGATCCATTTGCGGGCATCCCACCTCGCTTGAAAGGTCTTAGCGCATCTCAAATTTTGCGACCTGCGCCCTCACTCCCAGAAGCAGTCCCAAAGATTTCACAAATCCGCAGTCAAAAATGTATTTCAACCACAGGAATAGTGCAGTGTTGAATTAACCGGTCATGAGATAATTCCTTATGCTTTCAAATTTTTAAAGGGGAATCATCCCCCACACATATACATATTGCCGGGGGAACCCCCCCCCCCCTTGCATATTTGCTGGGCACTCAACCCACACTCCCCATAGTTTGCAAGGATGGTGTATTAATAGCACCCATCTTCCAGAGTTTATTTCAACAAGGTTGAGATGTTTTCATATGCCGGTATCTCTCAGATGTTTAAAATAAAACAGATGGATACTGCACCTCCCTTAACGATATGTTTGTACTTGCTGCTGAGTCATTTCCACAGTAACTTAATCCTCATCTATCAATTGTTAGTTTGGAAAAACAGTCAACACTTAGGATTGTTTGCAAAAAGAGAAATCACTGATGGCATGTATCATTGACTGCTGAGTATGTAGAGGAGGGCAGTGTTGATTGTTCCAGTGCTGAGCTGACATTCTGTTTGTTTCGCCAACACTGAAGGCACTGCCTCAGAAATGGAATGGCTGTTTTGCACAACTGCACTGAGGTTAAAACCATGACTCCATATGCAAAGAGGAAAAAATGGAAGATAACATTTTATGTAATTAATTAATATTATCATTATATTTTAAAATATATAGAGTCAAGAAAAAAGCGTATTTTTATATTTTAGCTGCAGTCCTTTGTTGAGTTCACCTTGTAATGTGTCCAACATTATTGTAATTAGCAGTTTATAGCAAATTGTCTCCATGCTTTGAGGCAAGCTGTCACATTAGCTGATACAAAGTAATGGAAATGCAATTCTAATGACAAATTGTGACGGTGGTTCAGAACTTTGAAAGAAAGACAAAGTATCACCATACGCCACATGATTTTACGTTAAAGCAAGTCAACTTGGAAAAAAATTAAGTTCACATTGACTTGGTTGTGTTTTTATTTGTTGAAGAATCCAGTGTGACCACATACCCCACGTAGTGACAGCTAACCGTGTGATGGGGCAAACTGTCACTAGTCACACCTTCAACTTGGCTGTCTATAATTCCACACTGTAGCAAGATATGAAGATGTGAGAAACATAAACTATTTGCCTGGGACTTCAGTCTTTCTATTGGTATGACATTTATCCATTATCATGTGTTGTACCAAAGATAGTAAGACAGAGTTGAAAATGTGACACCATGGCCAGCTCACCCCTACAATTGGGTACAAGTCTTATGAAGTGATGTTATAATTTAGTTGAACTCAAGAGCAATGTTGGTCTGAACAGACTGCATGGCTGAATAATTAGAAATGGTAGAAGGGGCTCTTTCATACCCAAATGACGAATTACCTCATGAGTGATTAGTGCGAATGAGAATGACTGTTGCATGAATGAGTATCAACATTCATAGTATGATTAGTCCTGTGAATGAACAGGTAATGCTGTGGACTGGACAGCAAGAGCCACTCAGTGGTCAAAGGAGTCCAATTGGCTAACTCTGCATAATTCTTCTTTTTTTCTCCTTTAATACCACCCACTGTCATGGAGATACACAACAAGCCAATAACAACCAAGTCAGGAGGCGGTTGATGTACTTGTCACATCTTTGGTCAGAGTGTACGATGGGCCTGTGAACTGGCGAACGGGGTGAACACTCATATAACTTTTGCAACCCAAATGAAGCAGCATGGCACGTAGCAATGGGTGCTGAGAGCCTTTGACTCACCCCCACTTGGCTCTGGGATACAGGACATGACACCACCAGGGAAGCACAGCTCGCCGATCTCTGCAGTCTGGTCCTTGCAAGTTGATCTTTCGTATTGGGCCTGGCTTGTACCAGGCCTTGGTATAGCAACAGTGCCTTGCATTCATTAGCACATTCCAAGCTGTCTTCACCTTTTCCAAGCACTTTACCACGCATTAGCCTCCGTCACCCAGGCCGATGGCACTACCATCCGCCAGTGTTACTTGGGACTTTCCCTACTCCATATCCATGGCCTTGGGGACCGAGGAACTTGGTTTCTCTAGAAATTGGGATGAGACGGACTGAACATGTGCATCACTTGATAGTGAATACCACACGATACGGCACTTTTTAGCAGTTTTGTTTGTTTTGACTTAAAGACCTATTCACCAATGCTACGTACGGGCTTAGTAGACATATTTGCTAGAGTAAATTGAAAAACAGCAACACTTGCAAAAACTCAAAAACAGAAGACAAGACTGAACATTTTGGCATCAGTCTTATGTCTCAATCATTTTTCTGAAGCAAGATATTGGCCAAAATGTGGTTTTGACCTTTTGACGACTTGGACCTTGACCTTTCAAAATCAAACTTCTCCTGCCTTGGATATATGTCTTCTTGTGGTATAAATTTCAAGATTTAAAGTTGATACCTTTAGAATTGTCAATGAGTGGTCACTGGCAGACAGACAGACAAACATGATGAGCAATGTACAAGTGAAAATGTCAGTTTTGCAAGTAAAAATCGTTACATGTGCAAAAAAGTACACTAAATTACTGTTCAATGTGACGAAGCAAAACTGTAAGATGCTGCATGGCTGCCATCACTGCGTCTGAATTAGGGAAGTTGAAGCGAAAGGAAAGCAAAAATTTGAGCTCTGACGGGAGTCAGCTTACACCACTTAAAACCAAAGCCAGTCATTTTTTTTTTTTTTTTTGTGCCCTCAGCAAATTTGCACGCCATAATGACGTCAGGGAGTGAGTCCAGCCCTGACAGAGGCCGTGGAAGCAAGCCGCTGCTGAGGTGTTTCCTCGCTAAACTGGAGAAAAAAAAAAAACTATCCAGTGGCTGTATTAAGTGCGGGACACCTCAGAGAGCTGAGACAGCAGTGCTAAACGAGCCAGGAGATCAATGCTCACTGTGTCACTGCTTGTAAGCCAAGTAGTAGAAGGCATCTCCATCTGACTCAATGCTTTTAAGACTGAAGTCATTAGAAGTCCACGTATAAACAAACACTTAATTATCACATTTTTAGGCGCAGCTCCATTTTAAGGCTAGTAGTCCCTCCTCCAAACAACAAATCATGTTGCTGCAACTACATTTTTAAAGCTTGCAGACATGAGGTCGTTCAATTTTTTGCTTTGAATAAACGTTATAATGGGTAATGCGAAGGTTTAAAGCAACTTGCAAAGGTCATTGGTGCCAGATGTGGGGGCTCCTATATTTCAGGCAAATCACACGCAAGCTGAAAACAGGACGGCCAGACTTTAGCTTTACAAAGAAAAACAAGGAAAAAAAAGAAGTTGGTCACAGATAAGACCAAAATCTGTCCAGAAGAATCTGTCTTGTGGGCCTTTTTCTATAGGTCTGCAGGGTCTGTTAGTTACTTAACAGCATGTTTGGTTGTTACCTAACCATCCTTTTTTGCAGCTTACCAGTGATTTTTATCTCTCTGTATTTCAGTTTCTGATCTTTTTGCTGTCCAATACCAGCCTACCTGCCTCTGTTCTAATCAGAACTAATTTTTGAAATAATTCAATGTCATAAATTACAGAGGTAAGGTCTTCCTGGCCTATCAGGTTCTTTGCAATTATTACGAAGTTCATCATTGCTCTTAATCATTCTAAAAGCTGTATATTTCTGAAAATATAATGTTTGGGCAGCATATTGTTCTTTGTTTTTTGCCTTATTTTTCAGCCTTATAATGGCTCCAGTGACCTTCCTTTTGGAGGCTTTGTTCTTATATGATCAAGGGCCTGTAACACATGCCGAAGGTAAACTGAACTTGCAAAAAAAAAAAAAAAATCACATACTGAAAACTTTCACACTTGCACAAAAGCTACGTACTCATAATTAATAACACCTGCATCGTCATTTGTTGGAAACCCCTGGAATTATGGTGACTGCATATGAAGAAGTGCTGACATCTCTACAGCCTGCCTCCCAAACATACGAAAATACCTGATTCAGATGTGGTAGGGTTGAATTGCGTCAGTTTTTTAATACTGCTCCATTAAAAACCTTCATTTATACCCGTGTGCTCCAGTTCTTTGTGTCTTTTTGAATTATGTATATCGTCCTGCTAATAAAATGCACCAGATCAATGCCTCCACCAGCAGATGTGTGGGGATCTCTCGTCAAGGGATTACATAAATACCCTTTAAAAAAGCAGAACATTTTGAATTCACGATCATGCTCATTCTTTGTTCACAAATCTAAAGTTTAATCACAAGGAATGTCTATAAATCTAAAATAAAATAGCAATGACGGTTTATTAGCCTACACTTATAAAAACTATTGCAAAACAAAATATTTCTTTGAAATGGAAAAAAAGGTTCCAAAATGGTTTCAAAACTTAAATCCTCTACAGTATATACTTGGTTTCAGCATCTCTGGCTGTACATCGATGTTCTTGAAAAACTGTTAGATGTCCCATGAGCCGAGAGCAGATGTGTCCTGTCTCCTCCAAAAAGTCAGTGTGGGTGCAGATCATTTTGCTTATCAAAGTCTGAAGTCGATGTTTAGTTTTGCACCCTAGCAATTTTTGGAAGGGACTTGTTTCTTTGGGTGTTTCATGAAAAAAAAAAAATAAGAAGATAAATAATTTGGGAATTGAGCTGCTTAAAGGACTTGCCCCAAGGCCTTATAAAAAAAACTGATGGTGTCAGCACGTCAGCATTGGCCAAAAGCCCCAGCAGGCTGCTCAATATTGTAACTCGGTAATTCTGCTGGCACAGGCTATCGCAAACTCTACTCTGGCTGACCGGCGAATGACAAAACACCTTACAGGGGAGAGACTATTCTTTTCTGTGGTGCCCTCATTTAACAGAAGACACTGCAAGAATTTGAAGGCCAACAAATACATGTGGGAATTTCAGATTTGGAGAAAAAAAAATATCGGGAAATAGTGTGAATTTATTTACAGTATATATACAACTTCAATGAGATGAAAATTTTCTATCAATTAGTGCATGTACAGTGAGCATCATAATTCACTGGACACTGACAAATTTTTTTGTGTTTGGTTCTGCTGGCCAATTCAATCTCCAGAGCTGAACTCAAGTGAACATGCATTTTGCATGGTAACAAGGAAACTGAAGGCAAACATTCCCCGAAACAAGCATGAACTGAAGAAGACTGCAGTACATGGCAGGTATATCATCACCAGTGAAGACACCCAGTGTCTCGGGGTGTCTATCCCAAACTTCAAGCAGTCATTGCTTGCAAAAGAGACATCACCAAAATTTTTAAATGAGTACTTTTCTCTCTGCATTACATTAAAACATAATATTGTTTTACGTGCCCGCAAATTGAGGGGACTGTGTATGAAAGGTGTTGTCGCTGCTTAATCGTTCATATGATATGAATGAAAACACCCTCAAATTAAAGCTGAGAGTCTGCATTTCATCCTCATTGCCATTGTATCATTTCAAACTCAAAGTGCAAGAGTACAGATTCAAAAAAAATGTGTCACAGTCCAGTCCATTGTACCCTTTGACATTCATGTTTCGCAGCAAGAAAATACACTACAAAATCTCTGGATAATAAAACAAAGGGGTGCACGTGGGTTAAATAAAAGAATACAGTATATATTAAAAAAAAAAATCAAAATCTGTGGTCACAAATAAAAATATACCGTAGTTGGTCCACAGCCTGGTATGAAACAATGGATTTAGGCAAAGGACTGGCGTAGTTACCTTCATGCCTGAGGCTGGATCTGCTCCGCAGTAAACACCACCTTGCATGGTGCTGAAAAGAGACTGCCTGACTTGGACAGGGGTATCTAATTTTAGAGGCGGCAGTGAGCAAGGACCCTTGCTGGGCCTAAAGTTGGGCACACGCCACTGTGCCGGTGTGAGACTCCCAGGAACAAACAAACTGTGGGCGAGGAACAGAAGACTGGTAAATGCAGCACCCACTAGAGTTTTCCAAGTGAACAATAATGCCATTGTTTCACGAGGCCAGATATCACTGTGATCTTATTTACAGGAAAGTATTACATTTAGATGTGCCTTAGCTCTGTTGGACACAAAACTCAATTCCATTTAATTAATTTAGGCCTAAAGCTTCACTGCAGTAGGCTTAATATAGCTCTCTGCATATTGTTGAAACGTGACAACTAATCTTGCGAAAAATAATCATGAGCATTTCTGGAAGTATGTACACATATCAGATGAAAGTGTTAGGAGTATTTTTATTTCATGATCTTATTGGCCTACACTTCATAATTAAAGGCTGCAAGTGAATGCATGTTGTACATGAAAGCAGGCCGTGTAGTATTTGTGTAAAAGTAACCCATGTCAAAGTGCCATATTTCTAAATTATGCATACTGTTTTCTCGTGGGACAGGAGATATTTGCTCCCTTCTTTTCATACAGTATATTAATGCATAAATCCGTCACAGAAATACATCAAATCAAAACAAATGGAAATCTGGGAAGAACGATGCATTTTGAAATATATATGTACTTTGTATGTCACTACAGAATATAGAAATGTCTCCAAAGATGAGCAATAGTTTCTGCTGTCTGGGTTTATCCACAGTCTCACAGACTTAAGAGGATTATACCACATTATACACCTTTGAACGCAGCAGTCAGACGAGGGAAGTGTATGCAAACGCACATACAAATGTAAGCATGGATGCGTATGTACTCTCATCCAATCTCGCACTCTCTCATATTCATGATCACAGTCATGCAAACCCGCAAGTGTAAGCATGTCGTATGAGCAACCACTCACAGACACACAAATACATCTGCACACGCGTGCACTCTCACACACACACTCTCTCGCGCACCGCACGCTCGCACACGCTCCAGTGTTCCAACAAAATTCCTTCCGACAAGCTTTTAGCTTTATTTTTCATTGAACAGGTGCCTGCTTTAGAGAATAATGCGGCTCTTATCCAAGGGGGCAAGCTTTGATTGTAAGAATTGTCATATGGTGAGATGGTCGTGGGCTCTAGCCTTGTCAACAATTCGCCCATTCCCAGATTAATCTTTAGCTATCGCTGCGTTAACGTCACCGCTGCAGGCTACAACATGTCAAACCCTTTATTCCCAGCTCGCAGCAAGCTGTTTGGGCAGATGCTAAATACAAACGTTCTCCTGCCACATTGGACATGCTGGCCTTTGTGTGCTTCCTTTCAGCCCCCACTTCGTTTAATAGGCTGTTTAATACTCATTGAAACAGAACCAGTGCTGCAGGTTAAATACATCTTAATGCGTCCGCTAATCCCTTATTAAAGGAGATGTAAAACTTGTTGAGAGCTGCGAGACTGCATTCATTAATTAGGGGGCCTCTGCACTCTATCATTACCCAGAGCAGAGAGGCTGTAGCTACTAAATGGTGTGAAAAGAGGGGGAAGAAGGGGAAAAATGATTTACCCACAAACATAGCTGAATTAAAAAAAAAAAAAAAACAGCTATGAGTTATTCAATTATTATCTATGTTGTACTTCTCTCTTTGGTATGGATGTAGTTTTTTTTAAAGAATAATTTTCTTTTGAATGAATATATCGTGAACTTCAATGATGATGATAATGATAATGACGACGACAATGATGATGATGATGATGATGATGATTATTATTATTATTATTATTAGTAGTAGTATTAGTAGTAGTAGTAGTAGTATTTATCAGTAGTTGTAGTCATAGTACACTTATGCCAACTGCCCCAAAAAGCTCTCCATGTTCTCTTTTTATATGACCCCTAAAAATCCCTCTTAAAGTCAGACTCACAGCCTGGATCACCTAAAGTCTTGCTGAACTAGTGAGACGGAACCATCTTGGGAACAGGTATATTTTTCATACCGATATTTTACATTTTCACCTAAGATATTCTGATATCATACAGTGAATAATATTTGTGAAATAAAGCGCGATTTTTATTTTGCTTGAATTTCTGAGCTGTAGATTGTATTCAGGAGGCTGTCTTTTCTTTCAGCTTCATGGACAGGGCAGAGCAGTGAGAAGCACATGCTCCTCTCCGTAGTGTTTGTGTTAGGTGTCTCTCTGCTGAGTTGCACAGTCATGGTGTTGCTGGAGTTGCAGTTGGCACAGGCAGCCAACAGTCTCCTGGCGGAAAGGGCATCTCACTACACTTTTAAAAAATCCAGTGTTTTAGCAGGGTGAGTAAAATTAAGTCCAACCAGATCTTTTAAATTTGTTTATTGGTGTATCCTTTCATTTTGATTTAATGAGGAATATGTTAAGATAATTTTGGGTTGTGAGAGCTAATTTATTAACAGCCAAGTTCAATATTTTTATCATAAGTAACGTATCAATAAATATGTGAAAAAACACTTGTATGGCTGTGAACATGGTGTCACCTGTAAAGGCGGGTATGTTCTGATGAACAACAGTACAAGGCAGTGTCCATCTCAGTGAGCCAGTCCATGATCAGGGTTACATTGACCTGAATGTAATAAGCCTGTTGATTTAGTCCATTTACAATGACCAGCTGGGCACTAATTCTATACCGCTGTGTGAAATCTGTGAATTGCTAAAGTAAATGTTTTAAAAATTGACAAGGATGTAAGAGCTTAATAGGGTTACGGCTTTTAAAAATAAGCTTGGAACTGCCATCTTGAAGGTCTCAGTAGTTTATGTATCAATTCTTAGCTGGACCAGAGGAAATACACGAACAGCATTGAGTACCCCATGTCTTGAATATCAGCCCCAACATGAAATTCCTCTGCAGTCGTGGAGGCAGATTGCGATGATCTTGAATTTAACTCCACAGTCCCTCCCGCCCCCTGCCGCCCCTACACCCCCAGTGATGCTCCTACTTTAATTTCCCATCATTTTGAGAGCTTTTCTCACTGTATATTTTATCACATTCTCTTAAGGCTTGTGCTCAGTTACGCCTCGGCTCCTCTTAATAAACACAGCCAAAAAAAAAAAAGAACGACAAGACTCATTTCTGTGGAAATTTGGTGAAGCAGGCATTTTGGATTGAGACAAGCTGAACAGAAGAGTTTCACGCTGTATTTGTAATATGCATTTTCGCACCTGTAAATATCAAATTCGATACTCTGCGAAACCATTTCCTTCGAAGTAAGCCAATAGTGTTAGGATACTGGAATCAAAGTAGCAACATTTGGCAATTTAAGACTGTCATGTGACTTCAGTGGATGGATTGATTTTGCATAGATAGTGAATCATTCTCTATAGCATGATAATAAGATATTAAACAGTCCCTTAATGATAATTCACTCAGTCCATCGCTTGGACAAAGAAAACCCAATTTTTTCGATGCTGAAAATGAGAACTAAACCTTTTTAAAATACAAAAGTTTGCATGACGTCTACAGTTTGTTCGTGGTCGTAAATTGCTTTATAAAGCAGATCTCCAAAGCCATTGTTTACATTTCCCGTACATGATGTCATTACAATTCATAAAACTGTATCTAGAGTCGACTTGTAAGGCCACACATATGAATGTATGACATCAACAGGCAACAAAACTGAAAAATGTGTGCACCAAATAGTAATCAGAATATGAATAATACGAACTACCCTTCTCAAGTGTGAGATTTTCCAAGGCAACATGTTGTGTGAGTGGATGTGAAAGGAATCTACCTATTTTCCTTCCTCAATAAGCATTTTTCTGTTAAGAGCTGTTCTCATGTGTGGGTGTATGATTACACCCAGGTACTGAAATACTTTCATGAGTGTCTCAATGAGATTTCATGGCAGTAGCAAGATCAAATATAAAAATCCTACAAATTCAAATATTTATATCACTTGGAATAACTGTGCACTCTTTTAAAACAAACATGGGAAAAATATCAAAGTTGCAGAGAGATTCGAAGTAGAGTAATAGATTTTATTTATTTAATTTACTGTAGTTTTTAAGTGATTATTTGCTTTAGTTTTAAAAAACATCCATGGGGTGTCTGTGTGTATGCTTGAATGTATCTTGTGCAAGTGTATGCATGCACCTATGAGTGTGTGTGTGTGTGTGTGTGTTCTTAATATAAAGCAAGACAAGCCCTGGCAGGTTGACGATATTGACACACAATGTCTTGAACAGATGTGAAATATCAATCAATTCCATAGATCAATGTGCAGGTCCAATTAATGAGGCAATGGGGTGTAGTGAGACCAGTCCAGACATGAATGGCTCTGCGGCCATCCGCCTCTCACTGTAATGGCTGTCATGCCTGCTTTGCTAGCTACTGCCCTGCCCCTCATATGTTCCCCCACCTTCCCATCCTCCACCCCTCTCCACCACCCCCAGGTCAGGATGTCAGAGCATGGGTGCTCAGGAATAAGGACACAACTCTGGCCCTAGAGCTATGCTCGCCTCGAAGTGTTAATAGATCCAATGCCATCTTCACTTCTCACATCGGAGAAACAGAGATCGGGGGGGGGCGCAGTGCGTTGTGGTTGGTGGGATTGGGGTAGGTCATGCAAGAGGCAGGGGCCGCAAGTTCACCGGCGTGTACACTGATGAGACGCAAATGGCAAGTTAAAGATTTTTTTCCTCGACCTTGCATGGGTGTTTGTGGAGGATTGGAGAGGCTGAGGCGTTCTTGCAGAGATCACCGTGTCATCAGTTGCCAATGGTGCTTCATCAAAACAAAATAGCCTTGTCACTTATTCACTGCTGAATGATTCATATGTACAGTAATGTGCCATTTGTTGTCAAGTCAAGAGAGGGGATCAGATTTGTAGCTTGATGGCAGATACAATGTGATCCTGGTACACCTGACTGGGAAGGCAAGAAAGAGAGAAACTCAAAATACCAATATGTGAAAAATACTGTACTTTATCAGTGCTTTCGATGAAACCTACCGCAATAATTTATTCATTAAATTGAAATTCAATTTCTTTCAAATCAAGGCTCTAGAATTAAAGGCAACCCTGGTGCAGTGCACGCCATAACCACCCCTGGCAAATATAACAGCATGAAGTATTTTCCTGGATAGTTTGACAAGGATAAGGCACTCATTTGGGGGATTTTGTACCATTCCTTTATGTGCATGCCTATGTCCAAATTATCAATTTTGGTCACTCATCTGATCACAGTCAACCATGGTTAGCTGACCTCAAGGTGATGTGGTTAGATGAGACCAAAATTAAAAATTTTGGTTCGATACAGCATCGGCATGTTCGGCTTTAAAATGCAGACAAATGCAAGGAAACGCACTTCATAACCATGGTGGAATATGATTGTGCATCAGAAATCTTATGGGGCCACTTAAATTCAGCGGTCCCGTGGCACTGGTTCAGATCAAAGGCTTAATAGGTTCCATCAAGGATCACATAATTTTGGCACACAATGTAGTTGCCCATGCCAGAAGGTTGAGACTCGGCAGTTGTTAGACTTTCTAGCAAGACTTCGACCCAAAGCACACCTCAAAATCTATGCAGAAACGTTCCAGAAACAATGTGCTGCAATGGCCATCAGTCTCCAGATCTCAATTTGGACAAAAACCTGTGGCCTGAGCTATAGAGGATAATACTTTATTAAAAAACTTTAATATAGTACTTCTTTATTAATTTTTCTTGCATAATAATTTTGTCTTCATCTCAATAATTTTACAGCAATATTTATTTTTAGTGCATTTCCCATTAGGGGAGCCAATAATTTAAATATCTATATAGAATTTTCATTTCGTGTCATTTCTATCATTTCTATTGGTTGGCTAAAATTTTTCTTTTTACAATAAGTTTCCTGTAGCTATCCAAGACTAAACTAGTTTTTCTATAGAATGGGACTTTGTTTTTGTTAAAACAAATTTATTGCAAGTAATTTTTTTTTTTTTCTTTTTTGCGCTTGAGTCCGGTCAGATGTTTTTCACAAGCCAACTAGCTCTTCTTTAAGTGTGATATCACTACATGGATCATTCCGTGACAGGTTTGGCCATTCATTACAATACTTTGTGCTACAGCCATAGCCATTAAATGCCTAATTAAATGAGGTGTTCCCTAGTTTTCCTACCTATCTTTTGTTAGATTCAGCATAAGTTGGTGTCTACAGATTGGATATGTCACCGTGACCTCTTGAACACAACACATTGCTGATATTCAAGTGATAAAATGAAATTTATCAGAATATCCCTTACAAAAAACCACTATTGAAATACCGTAAAATTTACCATAAATTTACCATCAAAAACTATAGTATTACTGTAGTAATTGTATGGTTCTTTGGAACGCACTATAGAGATTTTAGTGTTACTATTGAAATATTGTAGAAAAAACTATTGTAATACTATAGCAGGTGAAACGTACTATAGAACACTACAACCACACTTTAGAACACTATACAATTCTTATAGTATACTATAGTCACTCTTTAGTTCATTTTCGTAAGGGATATAACAGTAAGTGTCAGGATTTCACATAAGAAACCAAATTGTGTTGATACATTTAATTGCAATTACAGCGAAATAACAGTCCCTCAGAACTGGAGAATCCCACATGTCCCACAACAAATTTTTATCACATTACTATGCACTATCCATTGTTACCAGGACTTGCGTCCATTAAAGACCTCATGGCCTAGACCTTGTACCCAGCTCAATATCCGTTCAGTTCTTATAACGATGCACAATGTGAGAGTCACAGCTGTGGCAAATGAATTGCAGCAGGCAAACTCTTGTTTGGAAGCTGTGTCACATGAGGCACTGCGGCATCATTCCCAGAGTGTTAACTTCACAGGTCACATTATTAACACATTATTCTTCCCACGTTTGACGTGACAAGTTTATCAGCGGTTCACCTCAGTTAACATGTGCATCTAAATTTGGCGTGAGAGTGATTTTAAGTTATTCAGAATAAGACATGGATTAAAAAGCAAGTATGAGATAAGTGATATACTCAGAGCTGCTTTCTCACTGCTTTACAGATCCCACGGTGCACTTCTACTGGCTCTAATCTCTCTGAAAAACTTCAATTCTTTTCATATATTGTCTGTCTCCACTGGATGAAATTCCCTCACAATCAATGGCTATTCTTTTATTCGAATTGGCCACCACAGGAATGAACCTCAGCTGAAAACGACTGCATGTGCTATATAAACCTGAACACATAACTAAAATACTGTGCAGGCCCCGCCCATAACAGTCCGCATCACCGGAGTACGAATTCCAAGCCCCGCCTCTGCAGCAGCATTCAACCACCTTCACCTGCAGCTTAATTGGGCCCATCACTCAATTAAGCCTATATAAGCTCACACCTCCCAGCATATTGGTGCAAAGTTTCAGGAAAACCTTGCCATAGTAGACTTGGTGGTCTTCATGATTCTCTGTATAAGCAGACTTGTATTTAATCCTACAGCTCTCTTTGTAATTTAAAGGGGATTGTTAATCCCCGATTGTTTGTATAACTGTGTGAGTGTCTGAAGCCCTGCTTAAGACCTTAATAAAACTACATTTATATTCGCTCTTGAATCCTTTCGCCTTCTCCTATTTCAGTGCACAATGACGTTTCAACCAAAAAACATTACAAATACTCACCCTGCATGGCAGACAGGAGTTTGTTGAAACACTGTAAAAAATAAAAAGTTGACTGAACTTAAAAAGTAAAGCAACCAGCTGCACCGCACTTTTGATTTTGCTCAATTTCAAGTTCCAAGTTTCTTCAAAAATAAGTCAGCGCAAACTAAAAAACTTAATTTGAGCAAACTCAAAAATGCTTTGCAGCTGGTAGCCTTACTTTTTTATGTTTGGTTAACTTTATTTTTTTATAGTGAACAAAAATCAGCATATGCAGTGATGCCCCAGGACGTAGTTTAAGAATCAGTGGCTTAGATCACACATCTTGCCCATTCTAATGAGAAGTTAGCCAGAAATTCAAACTCCATTCCCATGGATTATATCTTGAGGCAAAGCTATGAGATTTGCTGTTCGGAGGAGCAGGCTAGTTGGGTTCATATACAGCTGTACCCAACAAAGTAAATTAAGTTCCATTAAAGTGAGGTTTTTTTTTTTTTTTTTTTTACTTATTGGAAAATGCACACCCTGCAGAACACTATTTTTCTGTAAAAAATAGTCTTAGACTATAAAAAAATGCAGAATTCCTGGTTTGCGTGTGTATGTATGATCGTTTCTGTTTGGTTGGTCATGTATTTGTGCATGTGTGACTGTGATCGTGTTTGAGTCTGGCTGCGTGTTTTGTGTGCGTGAGAGTGCATGTACGTCTGTATACTTGGGTGCAGAGTTCAAACAGTCATTCTATAAAGTCACGGACATAACAAAGCCAGGGATAGGAAGTGAAGAGTACAGACAGGATGTGGCATGTGAAAGCTGCCTTACTACTGCCTCCTTCCTATTCACAGCAGGACAGTACAAACTGTCACTTTCTGTCATTGTGCTATACTCCTCTGTCACTATGCTGACCTCACAGTAAGCTCCAGATATACTTCACACTGATGGGAAAAAAATGCAATAAACTACTGTTTTAGAAGTTTATTATCTGCTAGTAAAGTTAAAAATAAATCATGAACCGCTATGTTTGATCATAGACTTAAAGACATTAGGCACTGAAAATAATCACAATCTAATTTGTTTGAGTCGATTAAAAGTATGACGCGATTTCAGCAATTTTTCATATTTTGTGAATATACTGTATATCAGGTGATTACTGTAAGAGCAAATGGCCCGTCTGTTTACCTTAATCTTTATAAGAAACGTTTAAGTAATAATACGCAAACTGTGGTTTTTCAACGTCCATGGCCTTTTCACCATAATAGACCTCATAGAATATCTTGTAAAAATTATGTTATGTGATTCTGCATAATTCATAAATGTACCAAATGTTTACTGAGACCTCATGGCAATTTTGTCTCCTTGAAGAACTTTAAGAGTAGAATGATATGTAAGGACAGGAATGATGTCCTTTGCATCAGGGTATTTCTGTAAAAGGCAGTGAAAGTCAGCATCTGTATCAGGGAAGTGTCAGATTGGTATAGGAACTGTGAACCCACAGACATGATGACTTTGAGTCAGAGGTGAGAGGAGGTCTCCCCAGACTCATTCAGGCTGAAAGCCCCTTGAGGGTCTCATTTGTAAGGCCTTTCTCTGTACCTTCAGCGCCCAACGCTGGCATTGACCGGATGCCCTCTAGCTGGACATTGTAATGCCACTCCCGTCATCTGAAGTGTGAAAAAAAGCCATAATTTAACACAAGGGATGACACAAGTGGACATTCAGGGATCAGCCTGTGGTTGCATGTTCCAGCTTGACACAACTCGACTTCGAAGGGTAAGAAGCTATCAAAACGGTTGAAGGTCATTCAGAGGTTGATGACATATTCCGCCTTGTTATCCTTAACGACCTCAAGTAATCCCCACCCACACACACACACACACACACATAAGCACCTCCTTTTTCTGCTGCTAAATTTACCAGACAACCTGATGAGGGCAGATAGGAAGCTTCACAGACTGTTAGAAGCTAACGAGTTTACTTTAAGCTGAAGCTGTCTGACAGGATGGAACCCAGTAAGTGCACTAGCAGGGTTAAGAAAGGAAAGCCTCGGCAGCTCGTACCTTTCTGTCAGCTTCCACCTTCCTCCTGAAACTTGGGATTAACATGCAATGCAGCATGGCACCCCTGCCAGGCCAGACCTCTCACACCTCTTGTAGCCAGGCTGGGAGCTCATCTGTTTGGAAAGCAGATGCTTCTCCCTCTCCTCTTTAAAGCTGAGGTGTGAGAAGTGAGCGGCACGCAGCGTTTTACACCCTCAGGCCTTCGACGGCCCCAGCGGTCACTACGATCACTTTGAGTGGGTCATTAAAAAAAAACACATTTGTAACATTTATTTTATGAGATCGCACTGTTGGAGATGAGAATTATTGGTGTTGTTTTTAACTGTTTCTAGAACACAGACAAGAATTCACACCGGAATACATCTCAAAATATCAGAGATGAATATTTGCGCAAGTCATAGTTTTATTTAGCATATTAATAATTGACAGTTTGGAAATAAGGCATTTAAGTCAAAAGGTGCATTCAATGAACGTGGAGCCTAGCAAGATGGTTTGGAATGATGTCAAATTGGGGGAACTGTAACTTCTGTACTGTGACTCTTCTCTCTTGAATGTGCATTGGAGGAGCCTGGCCACTCATTTAACCATTCTGCTGGGCAGGGGGCACAAAGTGGGAATGTGAGATATGGGGTTGGTCAAGCCATCATTGGCCACTCCTACCAGATATCTGTGGTCCTCATCTGAGACTAATAAAACCTGCTGCTGACCTCCAGTAGGGGGCAGGGTGTGTGAGGGCATAACCTGTAAAGAGCCACCATACAGTGCTGTATATGATTATCTGGCCCGAAGGGCAGCTTGGCTTTTCTGACACCTGGGCACCACATTGAGTGCCACAGGGCAAGGGCATGGGAAAGGTGCCAATGTGCAGGCAAAGTTACTAGTCCATCTTATACTCTGTTACAGTGGAAGGAAATGAGGGCCCAGTTGGGCCATACAGACACAGGCAGGCCATCAGGGTATCTCACCGCCCTCCACGGGGGGCCACATCGTCATTAAATCCATACAATACTCAGATGAAGAGCTTTGCTGTCGCTAGACTCACAATGCTCAGTCCTACCAAAGAAATTCTCATATGTCACTCCCATTTTTTGCTGTACAGAGCTCACACACTAATGCATCATGATTCTAAACTTTTACATTCACTGGGCCACACTGGCTACATACACTTAATGCAATTTTTTTTTTCTTTTTCACTGGCTAGTGGCCTCAAATCAAACCCCTCTACAGTTGGCAGATGATGTAACTGTACTCCTGCCCACCCCAAAAAAAATTAAAATTAAGCAATATCCTACAAGTAGTAACACCTTTGATAAGCAGTATAAGCCATGCAGCGTCTCTGTACCGTGTCACATTGGATACTTGACACTGGCTTTAGTGTATAAAAAATTATTCGCTTTTTAATTAGTTTTATTTTTTCATCTGCTTCTCCAATACAGCACCAAAGCTTAAAAATATTGACACTGATAAATCCAAGACCACTGTCCCTATAGATGGTTCACTGCAGGCCTAGTCCAGTAGAGAGGACATTTCTGTAACCCTCAGAGAGAGCTCTGGGGGTAAGCTGGCCGCTGTACTCTTGTATCCAGGCCCACAACGAACAGCACTGTTCAGGGCCTGTCCTTGAAATCACAGCGAATTGTCAAAGGACACAAGAGCACTTACGTCCAGCAAACATTTAGAGCCCACATGCTGGCCCCAACAGGGAATGGCACTAAAGCTTCATACAGCTGAACCTCTGTTTCAGTCAAGACAATTACACCGCCCTCTGGATATCAGCTTCCAGCTCCTTTAAATCCCAGATATTCCTGTAGAAGAAAATATGATATTTGATTCTGAAAATTGTTTTTAAATTTTTCAATTTCAGTCATTAAAACTTGGATAAAAAAACAACATTGAAAGCAAATTATCATGGAGATGCATTTTATTTCATTTTTTACTAAAACTCTCACAATTTTTGTTTTGTTTGATACACATTTACTTTGTTTTTACTCATCTATATGCGTACTACAGCAAATGGATCACCAAACCATTATTGACTCAAATCACTTTAATTCACTCAGGGGGAATTAAACTGTTGCACGCGATGGACAAGATTCCGGTTTCAGAACAGCATTAAATATTTTGATGCAGACAAGGAACCAGATACAGTTGCAGAGTACAATCCAATAGTAGGGTTTATTGATTGAAATACTTTTATGACAGATAGGGAGGGAACCCTGGGCAGAACACGGACAGTTCAGTTTAGATGATATTGAGCTTGGGTTAGGGGCATGTCTGCGCCTGATTAGTAGTGTCCTGGGGCAGAAGGCAGATGGAGATCACACTCGCCAGAAATGTCCCAATCCCGGAGACAGTTGAAGGCTTGGGAGATGTTCCTAATAAACAGGGCAGAGCAACACACTAAAGAGGCAGGCTAACAGAAGTGCGATCCCAATCCTGAAGACTAGGAAACAGGCTTGGGAGCTTGTTCCTATTAATAAGCCTCAGGATCGTTCCGCATAGCGCTATCATTAAAGATTAATTTCTAAAGACAATAAATTCTCAAACTAGAAAGATATTGACTAGTTGCTTTAGGGCATATAGCAATGGACAATCTAGCAACTTAGTAAACTCAAAGTAATGCTCTTTCTGCCACAGAGAAACATAGGAGTGGGGAAACCCAAATGGATAACACCTGGCAGTAGACACGCACAAGTTACTAAACCAAGCAAAGGGGTATGGAAACCAAAACTTCCACATTCAAAAATAATTAAATAAATAAATAAAATGACGCAATAAATAATTACATGAAATATTTAAGAAAAAAATGTAGACATAGAAGGCTCAACTGTCAAATAAATGTGCAGGTCAATTTGAAAATGAATAAATATGCACAAAAATAGAAAAAAAAATATTGTTAGCCTCATAGCATAATTGCCTATTTTATTTTTTAAAGTTTTTTTTATTTTTATAATGATTTGAGGAAGGAGTTTTAAGGTTTTGAGAAAAAAGGAAAAAATGCATTTTTTTCACCAACACGAAAGAACAGGCAGCAGATATCTCAATTTGGCAAAAATATGACTCAGGCAATTTGCTCACGATGTATAAATAAAATATATTTATTCATTTGTGAAATCGCTTATTTTTCTGAGAATTTATTTCAGATTTATTTCCCAAGTTATTTTTTTGATTGCATTCATTTTTGTTTTATTGCCATATTTATTAATTTCCTTTTTTATTCATTTCCTTAAGCCTTTATTTCTGTTTTCATGAATTCCTGTATTTCCCTGCTTATATATTATGGGGGGGGGTCTTGACTACTTAGGATTACGGTCAAAATGATGAGCACTGAGAAGTTGGCCGTATCTTTGCAGATGCCAGCTACTAATGTGGCCCGTGATAAGCCCAATATTCGTTTGATCATGGTGGTAACTCATGAATCTAATGTAGCAAGCCACAGCATCAGCTCCTGGGCTTGGCTGGTGACTAGCACGCAGAGGTTAGCAACCTACAGGCCTCAGACTTGGCTCATTATTAGGCTTCTTGGCTAGCAACATGTTGTTACCCAATCCATATATCCTACCTGAGAAAGATGCAACACATGACTTGTTGCTGCTACCGATTCAGAGGGTTGTTAGCCTTAACGTGATAATCACCAGCATCGGAGGCTAATGACCAGCTAAGCCAGTGGACGTCCAGTGGGGTGCCTGGTTAGATGCATGAGTTACCACATTGATCAACTGAAAAGTCGGCTTCTCATTTCCTACTGCCGGTGCAGTGTAAACTTTGGCTCCCTTGTCAAATCTGCCCCCCCCATGTGACTCCCGTCACATAATCTGCGTAATTTTACATCAATAGGAGGCTGGGGTCATCTGGGTACTTCAGTGCATCTTGCTTAGCAACCAGAGTGAGCCACTGAAAACAAACACTTAGCGACCATTAAGAAGACAATACATATATAAAATTATCTATCCCATCATGCTCAGAAGTTGTGTTGCTGTTGGCTGTGCCACCCATGCCATGATGGTGGGTGATAAGAAATCTTTCTTCAAGTTCCTTAAGAGAGCTATGGTATCAGCTGTGTTGCTGCCAACAATTTCAAAATGAGCTAATATTTTTCCTGAAATGGTAAAATGTGTCGTTTTCAACATCTGATATGTTGTCTATATCCTATTGTCAATAAAATGTGGGTTTGTGAGATTTGCAAATCATTGCATTCTGTTTTTATTCACGTTTGACCCCACATCCCAACTTCATTGGAATTGGGGTTTATAGAGCATAGCAGCGTTTCAGCCAAGCGTCGGCTAACGCCATAACGACTGGGGATAGTCTACATCTCAATTGTACGAAAATCATTGTGAACAGCCCGTATTAAACGTACAGAGCTGTAAAGTTGTCCATGTTCTCGTCACTTGATCTTATTCAGTCAATGCACTCGACATGCTACTAGTTTGCCGCCAGCTAACTTGTTCGTCAAATGCTTGGCCTGTGATGTAATAGGTCAATCAGAAAAAGATGCAGCAAGAACAAGCTGAAAGGCATATCACTCCCTATCGTAGAGACAGACATGCTTCAGTCAATAAATTGAATTTCGTCCTACGCATGTATACTAGGACAAGGACCGTTGTCTGATTGTATGGCCTAATCGAGCTATAACCGTAACTCGACTTTACTGTGCGTGTAAACGTACTGACTGAGTATTGAACAGAAATGATTGTACTGGTGATAGCAGTTTTTTTCCTCTGTGTTAAAGTTGTTTAATTTAGCTGTGAGAGTGTATCTATTCACTGAACACTTATACACATATCTGTAAGTTTCCTTACTTTGCTACCAGTGAAATTAGTTTTCCTCTTTGGGCTGGTGTTATACCTAAGCATTATACATAGGCTAGCATTATGAGACCAGGCACAGCTTTGACCATGCTCTGCCGGGTGCACTTGGTATAAATTCAAATCATCAAGTTGGACATAGCTACGGCCAGCCAAAGAGTTAAGACATACTTTCTATAGCTCCAGCAGCTGTCTTTCACAAATAGTTTCAACCATTTTGTATTCACCAGGAATTATGATGTGCTTTAAATCATTTGAAATGACTATGTAGGATCTGCTGCTTCAGTCAAATGCTTGTATTGGTATATCTGACCAAAGAAGCATAAAATAGATTTATTTGTTTATTTATTATTTTTTTGCGAGGGGATCGAAAACTGTCTGGGCTCGAAAATGGAGCAAGTCGATACCAAAAAGTAGCCTTTTACCATTGTGAGATGGCAGCCGGAAATGATGCAAGAAAGGCGCCGGTATTACGTAAAATCTGGTCCCCATACATGACTTCTGTTGCATAATGCGCGTCAAATGACATGTCTTGCGAGATTTCCGTCTTGCTCAGTGTGGAAAGAGCATAGAATTAAATGAATTACACCTGCGTGCATGTGGTATTCTGCCGCAAGCTAGAAATCTTTTCCTGTGAACCATTTGCCCAATTTTGAAGAAATAGATGTAAAATTAAGGATATAGTTATGCCACTTGCTAGCTAGCTAGATAGATTGGTGTGCTAGGTATGACATTATCAGAGGCGGTCCGACGGCAGTTACAAAGGCCTTCAGAAACCTCACCTTTCAATACTTAATAACCTAAACCTCTCACAGTTTAATTTTCCTGATTTGCAACAGTTGCTCGTACTAATTGCTTGAACAACTTGCTTGAAAGTTCGATAGCATTGTTATACAATGCATTGGAAAATTATTAGTCGTCCTCTTCTGCACATAAATGTTTACTTAAAATATCAATATGGCTTTATAAATTCTGCGCTCATGTAGCTCATGAAAAGGCTCAGATTAGCGTAAATTAGTTTGCGAGGCTCATTCAGCAATTAGCTACGAGAATCCGTTCTATATTCTGAATGAAGTCACAGCTAAAGGGCATTGTTAGGCATGATGCAGAGCTGACTGACAATTGAAAGGATGGCGAAAATAAATGCCGCAAAGTAAGCAAAAGTTTTGGATTTTTTGCATTTATATTATCAATTATATACATATAGGCAATAGGCATTCACTTTTTCATTATCATTTCTTATTATAGGTCATGTATTGGTCTTGGTTGTTCAGTTGATAAATTGTTTAATTGATAATCAGGCGAACTAAAACAAGAACAGCTTGAGGGCAATCGAGTGGCAAAGGGTACGGTTACTGAAGGTCCTTAGAACACCTGACTGCATGCTGCTGACATTATAGAATGAATTATCACGCTAGCTAGCCAGCTAAATATATTGTTTTGCTTGCTATAGCATTAACAAATGAGTCATCACATTGGCACACTACACTGGTGTGCATGCTATAACATTAAAGAGTTCATTATAACTTTAGCTAGCAAGCTAGCAGTTATTACTGTAGAAGTGAACTGTAGCCTTTTTATCAAGCTAGCTAGCTAGTAATTTCAGTACAATTGAACAATTGCATTCCGTCCGCTGAGTCAGCTTATTTATTTCCTGAGAATACTTCGCTACTGCAAACATCACATAGATGACTCAAATGACACAATTTGGTGCAAATTGACACGCAATATGCGACAAAAGTCACAAGGTGGGACCAGATTTTACAGGGGGACTAAATTTTTCTCGACACCTGTGTCTGCTCTAGTGTTATTTTTGGCTCTATGCCTGTGTCTTTGGGGGTATGGGGGTGGGGGAGGGGTTGTGGACGGATTCTGCAACGGGACAAACAAGCAATGCGCTTGAATAAAATCAAAACCAACGGCTTTGTTAGAGCTCACTCAAACCTTATTTAATGCATGGGTAACAAGCCCAAATAAGTGACTGCATTTTAGAAACCAGCAAAAAAAAAAAAAAAAGTAGCCTGCAACAACCAATATTTTTAAGCGACTTTACAAAAAAATAACCCCAAAGTCGCCTATAACAAGCGGACTTGGCAACACTGATTCGTGATGTGATTATTGGTTGAGCGTTTTGTCGACTTCAGTTCTGCACGAATGACATTGATGTTCAAGATGGCGGAAAGGAAATGCACCCATATTTCGACACTACATCGCTCTGGGCCATGTTTGTTTACAACACGACTACATCCACAACAATTTTTGGTCCAGCGTTTTTGCTTTTTCACGTCACAAACATTGTTTCTGGTTCTGGTCATGAAAACATGCCCCAGATAGTCAGCTGCTGTCATAATTCATGCTTACTGTACATCTTATAGCTAGCACACTAATCTTAGGTAAATCCTTTGTAACTAGTGGCAACATATCATTCACATAAATAGTATTACAACCCCAATTCCGAAATAGTTGGGACGAAGTGTAAATTGTGAATAAAATCAAAATGCAATGGCTTTCAGATCACATGAGCCAATATGTAATTTACAATAGAACACAGATAACATTTCAAATGTTGAAACTGAGACATTTTGCATTTTTATCCACAAAATGAGCTTATTTCAGATTTTCTGACTGCAACAGGTCTCAAAAAAGTTGGGACACAGGCAGCACCTCCGCAATGCCAAGGCAACTCTGTGCATGAGTTATTTTTGCAGGCTAATGTAGGGTATTGTTGCATTTTACCGCCAGGTGGCAGCAAAACCCAAATGCACGGCGATTGGAAATCCCGCCAATTGGGAAGACTTGAAATCTTGAACTTCAGCGTATATCCCAGCTGTACTTTGGCCTAGATATGCCATTTAATCCCTTGTTCCTCTTGTGCTATTCAAACATCCTGCAAAGTTTGGTTAAAATCTATGCGGCCGTTTTTGAGCTATCCTGCTAACAGACAAACAAACAAACCAACCAACGCCGGCAAAAACATTCACCTCCTTGGCGGAGGTGAATAATGTTTAATGCGCATCTGACTCTGAAGCCATGGTAACCATCATTCGATTGACATTCACTTTAAGTGTTGTGTTGAGGTTCTGGAGAGTCGAGGGGGAGTTGAGCAGAAGAGGAATAAGTGAGGAGAGTTGAGCTCACAAGTGACGATAGGAGTTTGAACTTGAAGCGCGAGTTTGTGTGAAATGGAGGTTTTTTGTTTTTTTTTTTGCATATTCGAGATGTATCATAATACATCTGGCCTGTGGTGGGCAGTAATACGCTGGCGTATACCTGTAATGCAGAGGGAAGACGCGAAATATTTAGTTTTGTGGCCTTATTTATGTTGCGCAGTTTTATTATTTTATTTTATTCACTTTTATACATGCAGTTGTCATGTTTCTCCTCAGTTTGTGCTCTGAATGCAGAAATATTCATAGAAGTTTTGTGGCCTTATTTATTTTGTGCAGTTTTGGTATTTAATTGCATTTTATTCACGAATGCAGTTTTCATGGTCTTCATTTTCTTAATAATGTGCTCTGAAATGCACTTTGCGCATATAAATAAATGTGTATGTATGTTTAAAAAGATGACGTATGTGTTTTCAAAGGCTGTTTTTGAAAAATATATTTGCTTGGTTTTGATTCTATAAAAGTGGGTCACAACGTAGTGACCATGGGAAAATGTGGGTCCCAATGTGAGACCAGTTGAGAACCCCTGCTCTAGACGACATCTATTCCAGGAAAGGCCTTGTATATTTCAGCAGGACAATGCAAAACCACATACTGCAGCTATTACAACAGCATGGCTTCGTAGTAGAAGGGTCCGTGCGCTGAACTGGCCTGCCTGCAGTCCTGATCATTCACAAATTGAGAACATTTGGCACATAATTAAAGGAAAAGTCCGTCAAAGGAGACCCAAAACTCTCCAGCAGCTGGAAGCCTGTATTAAACAAGAGTGGGATCAAATTCCAATGGCTAAACTCAAGAAACTTGTCTCCTCAATGCCCAGACACCTCCACTCTGTGTTAAAAAGAAGAGGGGATGCTACACCATGGTAAACAGGCTCCTGTCCCAACTATTTTGAGACCTGAAGCAGCCATCAAATTTGAAATGAGCTCATTTTGTGGATAAAATTGTAAAATTTCTCAGTTTCAACATTTGCTACGTTATCTCTGTTCTATAACTCAGGAGTGGTTCCGGTTCAGTTTAAACACGCAGTTGTGCAACCACTGATTAAAAAACCCGGACTGGATACCACTGTTATGGCTAACTTTAGGCCTATTTCTAAACTGCCCTTTGTATCAAAGATCTTAGAGAAGATTGTCTATTCTCAGCTTTTTGACTTTTTTAATGACCACAACATTCTTGAAATTTTCCAATCTGGTTTTAAAACATTGCACAGCACAGAATCAGCACTCTTAAGGGTTTTTAATGACATCTTTTTAGCTACTGACTCTGGTCACTCTGCAATTCTTGTCCTTTTAGATTTAACTGCTGCTTTTGGACACAGTGGACCATGATATCCTAATTGCTCGCCTGGAGCAGTGGGTGGGCATCAGGGGCCAGGCGCCGCTTGGTTCAGGTCCTACCTATCTCACCGGTCTTTCTGTGTCAGCCTTGGTGACTCTGTGTCCTCCACTGCACCTCTCTCTTGCGGGGTTCCACAGGGCTCAGTGTTGGGCCCTTTTATTTTCTTTTTTATACCTTCTTCCACTTGGGTCCATTCTCAGGAAGCACGGCATTTTATTTCATTGTTATGCAGATGACAGCCAGATTTATGTCCCCCTAAAAAAGACTGACTCCGCTGCACTAAAGCCACTTTTAAACTGTTTGGATGACGTCAAAGCTTGGATGTCTTGAAACTTTTTAAATTTTAATGAGAACAAGACGGAAGTGATTGTTTTTGGTGGCACTTCCGCGACCTCCACAGTCGACTTGGGTTCTCTGGCGCAGAACCCATTGTGAACAATCTGGGGGTAAAAGTGGACGCGGAGCTTAAGTTCGACAGCCAGATTAAAGCTGTGGTAAAAACCAGCTTCTTCCAGCTCAGACAGCTCGCTAAAATTAAACCCTTTCTGCACAGACAGCACTTTGAAACAGTAATACATGCCTTTGTAACCACTCGGCTTGATTACTGCAATGCACTTTACATGGGGGTCAGCGGGTCCTCCATTGCACGTCTGCAACTAGTGCAGAATGCAGCAGCACGTCTTTTAACTGGCACTCGAAAGTTTGAGCACATTACACCGATCTTAACTTCACTTCACTGGCTACCCGTCCATTTTAGAATTCATTTTAAAATTCTTTTATTTGCTTTTAAAGCCCAAAATGGCCTTGCCCCTGTGTACCTCTCTGAGCTTCTGCACCTTCACGCACCTACTCGATCCCTCAGGTCAGCTGACCAGCTGCTCCTGAGGGTTCCCAAAACAAGGCGGAAGCTCAGAGGGGACCGAGCGTTTTCTGTTGCTGCTCCTAAGCTTTGGAATGAACTCCCGCTGCACATTAGGCAGTCCTCTTCCGTGGCCACTTTTAAATCTCTTCTTAAAACGCACCTCTTTTCCTTAGCTTTTAACACCACTTAGATTGTTTATTTTATTTGCACAGGTATTTTACCCTTTTATGTATTATGTTTCTATTTCTTTTTTTATTGTCTATTTTACTATCTATTTTTAATGTACAGCACTTTGGAAACCTTGAGTTTATTTAAACTGTGCTTTATAAATAAAGATGGATTGGACTGGATTGGATTCTATTGTGAATAAAATACTGGCTGGTGTGATTTGAAAGTCATTGCGTTTTGATATTATTCACAATTTACACTCAGAATTGGGGTTGTACTTGGCTTACTGGCTAATTTTGTCTGTAGCTGGAAAATAATCGGTATGCGTTTCAAATGTTAATCAGGCAATCGCCTACCATTAGTAGCCAGGCCTATCACACAATTTTCATACCGAGAGATATGAAAATAACGTAAGCACTGGGAATCTACGCTCTTTTTTCAACGGAAGTCTCATGGGGGACCAGATTTTAAAGAGGGAACAGATTTTGGACACTGGCAATGAATCTTTGGAAAATATGGATCACCAAGCCAATGTTACCTTGGTCACTGGCATGTAATAGGCCTGGGTTACAATTCCCGAAACCATAGTTGGAACGATATATAGTCAATGGGTCCAACTGTATTTTAGCAACTATGGTTTTGGGAAACATATCCCAGATCAGTAGCTGGATTCGGCAAGGGTATAGTCTCCTTCAGCTTCTCAGTTGGCTTAAGGTGCATTCAAGACATCCTTGGAATAGGGAATTATCTCACATAGAAGAATAGTACATATAGTAGAAATGTGCTCTCGCACACCTCTCCTAGTAATGGGAATTTCCCAGTTTGCTGTGAGACTGTATGTGATGTCAAATCACGATAGCTGACAAAACCACTGTGTTTTATTCACTTAATATTCTGTAATAATAAAGTCAGTGTTAGACTCTCGGGATCACTACTAACAGGAAGCAACTGCAAATCAGAAATATAGCTGGCTAAGAGTGACTGCATTGTTAAATTTGACACTCTTATGATCCATATGACTTGCCATTCACAAATGTTATATTACATTCACATTAACTAGCTAGCTAGCTAGCAATCAGATGAACGTGATGCATGATGTTGGCTAATGGTCGAGAGTAGTTAACGTTAATATGTACCCTTGGATAACAACACTAGCACACAAACCCCCCTGTGTATTTCTCCTAGGTAAAGCAATCAAACACGCCTTTACATGGGAACTGGGAAATTTAAACTGGGAGCTTGCCAGTACCCAAGATGTCTCAACGGCAGCATTCATTTTCATAGCATTGATTGGTCATTAGTTGGGAGGAAGACAAGCTCTGTCAATCTGTGAACTCTCATACAGAGCATATAACCAATGACTGTTAAATGACACAGACATGCCTCCTCATTAACATGTGGATGAAGAAATAAAGAAGAAAATTTATAAAAATATAGAAATTAATTAATAATTAATTAAATAAGATAAAAAAATTAATTAATAAAAAAGAAAATGAATAAAGAGGACAAATAATCAAAACAGAATTAAATGTAATCAGAAAAGAATATATTTGGAAGTAATTAAATTTGAAAACCATTTTGTCCATTGCAAAGTAATTATTTTTTCTTTTTCACACAAGTAACAGGCCATAGTTAACAAGTTTTAATATCCAGATTATTGTTATTTAGTAATTAACTATAAGCATTATCAGGGCAGTACAGTACCATTTAGGGTGACCACACGTCCTGATAAAAACAGGACAGTATTGATTTTAAGAGCCAGGTCCCGATTAGTTCAAGTATGAATTCTATTGTATATAAACCACTTCAAGTAGCCTAATGAAATTGTTGTGATTCTTCCTTTTCCAGCATAATAGGCTTGTTCCCTAGTGGATGAGGGCTATGTCATTACATAGCCTTTCAGCACAAAATATTACCAACACTGATAGTTCGTAACTGGAGCATTTATTTATAACCTAAAACAAACAGCATAGTCTACCTTTTTCTGTCAGGATTCAGGACCCTGGTTCCAGAGAGAAATGAATCAAGACCATGTGAGTTGGGGCTAGCTTCATGAAACAACTAGCAACATCTGTTGCAAATTGTGGGAACATTTTTTTGTTAGGTGTTGCGAAAATCAAAGTAAGTTAGCCTGTAACTCAAAAGTCAACAGGAAAAACACTGTAGCAAATAATTTGTTTTGTATATTAGCTGGTGCAGTTACAATACATCGTTTGGTATTGCTTTGGTATGGGGGCACAGGGAGGAAGCATGGGGGATGTGTAAACATACGCAAAGATGTGAGATGTCTGTGAATAAAACCCACATAAAAGCTCCCCAAGCCTTGGAACGGAGGCAGAAGACTGCTAAGCTCCTGAGAGGTGACAGTTTGCTTGGAGAAGCACAATGATGTGTTTTTGGTTTCTCCCTCTCTTCATCTGTGCTCTACACTGCTGAGGTCATGCCTGAAGGCCTTCCTGGGCACCTGCTCGAGAACCAATTGTCGCCATCTTTCCCTCTCAGCATGATGGATGACTTTGGGCCTTGTAAGACATGCATGAGCACCTCCTGGCTTGGCCCTGCCAAGAGTGGGACATCCATTCCGTGACCTTCCCAAAGCAGATTTTACACAATTATGGAGCCGGCTTATTTGTCCCAATCGCGTCATCAGTCAGAACTGCAAGGTTGCTTATTGTCCCTTGGTCCCATTCTGACAAGCTCAGAAGCATATTGTCTTGGAAAGCTAATGTTCTGCATAGGTTGGAATATTTTATGCACTATGACACAATCAGCACGAGACATTTATGCTCCAGTATTCTGAAATTAGGCAGCAGCACGTTGCCTAAAATTGAGTGCATTTATGGGAGGGGTTGAGAGTCAGCAGGAGAATCTCAAAATACTTATGCAAATAGCAGGGAAAAAAACTAAAGCATCTTTCCAAAATGGTGCAAATTTCACATCTCTCACTCTATTTCTCCTGTCTGAAGTGCTGCAGTTATTAGATCTCAGCAGAACACCTCAACAGCAAAAACAGGCCATGTGCAGGTATCCAGGAGATTTTAATATTGTCTGGCCAGTATGAGAGGAAAGAGGTTTCCCAGATAAGGCATGCAGAAACCTATCCTCCTGCAAGGCTTGTATCACACCAGTTGGCAGGGGAGATAGGAAGAGCTTCCTTACCCGCAAGCTCAATATAAAGGAACAGTGGGGTATCCTGGGAGCTGGCAGAAACAGCTTAACATAGTTAAATCTTCTGCAACAATGGCAATCATGCCAGCATGGCGAACTACTCCTGAAAAACATCACGGTCCCTGTTGTTCCACTTTAAGGGGACAACAAAACCTTGCCTTTTTGCTGAAGGTACACCTACACACTGAGACATAACTTCACAGATTATGCTTACAGCAACTAAACTTTCATCACTTTTCATTATTATGACCTGCGAATAGCTTCAAATGACAACTACATAAGAGAAATGTATATTGCTTTTATTGTGCTTTGATCGCAATTTGATGAAGACTGATGATAGTATGACTTAGAATAGACGTTTTATGCGCTATAATCTGTGAGACCAATGTGTCCTTACTGAGATGACACACTCACTGCTAAACTTTGAATTAAGGTTCTGCACTGGGGTCAGATTCCTGGTGGGGATCAAATGCAGCATTTTCAAATGATCAAATTCAATGCAGCAAACAGCCAGACAGCCTTCAGTTCACAGAATCAATACTAATGGATGGATCCTCATTAAACACCCGCAGAAAACCCATGGTACGAGTGTGGCTGGACACTGCTATTGCGGTCAACAAAATTACGTAATTTGAATGGAATGGAGAACATATGGGTCACGACTGTGTCAAAGGCTGGACGCACAAACCAGCAGGACCCCCTGCCTGCTCTACTTTGCCGCTGCATTTAGTTTCCATGCGTCCAGCCGATCTTGTGTCTTTGGTCACAAGGTTAGTCCCACCTCAGAGATCCGGGGCACAATGACGACTAAACAGATGGGTTGGCGGCTCACACTGCATAAGAGCCGCAGGGGGCTCTTTTGGGCACCCAGGAGCAGAATAGCCACTGGTTTGTAGTGAACAGAAACAGAATTCAGCAAAAATCACCCACTGCCTTCAACAGTTGATTCAGCTGAGGGCTTTTTATTGCGATAATTGCACAGTGTTTTCCCCGTTCATTCTGATGCTAATTCCAGTAGCAGCTCCTTCACCTGTGGGCTAAATGTCATCTTGCCTGTTGGTTTTTTTTTTTTTTTTACTTTTTTTTTCTCTCCCTTACCCATCAAAATCATTGTGTAAGAACAGACTGGCAATACACACTCTCAAACATTTTAAGAGGAAAAACGCTAGGTATCTGCACTGTGGACAAATCGTCATAAGTAGCATTAGCTTCAGTATACATTTTGACATTCTAATCCGCCCAGTTGAAAATTGATGCCACATGTTTACGATTAGGCAATAGATAAAGACAAAACAAATTACAAGGTTGTATGGGCTCCACGCATTAAATAATATACATAGTGTGTATATATCACAATTCAAGTCTAATCTTGGTGGACAAAAAAGCGGAAGGGATAATTATTTTTCTTTTTGAATGCGAAGCCAGATCCAGTTCAGCGTGCAATCAGAAATGAGGAGGGTCTGCTGAGTGTAGAATAAAATCAGTAGAACTGGGAGGAAGGTCACACCTCAGGGAGTAGCAAATTCTCATGCCAGTGGAGTCAACAGGGAAGAATTAATACAGTCTGGTTCAATCATTGCACTGCAGTCCATCACTGACACTTAGTCTTTGTCTTTCGGCCAGTGATTACGGCTCAAAGCACATCACAAGCTGTTTCATTGTATTTTCTGTCATCTATTGTTTTATTGTATTGAGTCATCTACTTTTACTCATTAACATTCAGAGCAATGAATATGCGGCACAAGCATGCATTTCAGACAGAGAGCTAGAATGAGAAAGAGAGAATACTATAACTGACTGACATAATGGACAGCTATCCGTTGTTATCCCAACGTTATTCCACAGTTGTAACAGTTGGTCCACATTCTGACTTATACCCACTAGAAATCTGTTAATTCAATGTAACCCTCCACAATCACCTTTATACAGTGTGAGAGATGGAGCCAGCCATTACAGGATTACTGTGTGTATGTGTGTGTGTGTGTGGGGGGGGGGGCACAGATTCTTGTTTTGACTCGTAGAACTCTTCACAGTCTCTCACCTTTCCCCCTCCGTGTCCAGGGACCCCAGGAACCCTTAGTGGCCCTTTCCCCTTTCAAAGGTCATCCAGCCAAGGCCCCTATGGCTCTTTCCTCGTCCTCTGTGACATCCCAGGGGATGGCAGCTTTTAGCCCTTCCAGTCGCAGGGCACTGATTGTACTCCCAAAAAGCATTAGGGAAACTTGTACAATAATTGTGTTTCGGAGCACAGACCAAGCCTTGTGTCCCCTGTACTGTCCCCAGCAGTCCCCCTTTTACACTTTGTGCTGCTCTCAGATCATACCTTCATTTCTGAAGAAAGATAAGGATGAAAAGCAAAGTCACGTAAACATTTGTCTTGCAATAACCCTCATTTTTTTAAGCATTAAAATTTGCCGTGGGTTTTAATTGTGAGGAAGGCCAATGATACAAAATTCAACCCCATTTTATCACGCAAAATTATCTGGTATTCTGAGCATGGGTTTTGATGATTTGCAACATATTTTGTTTTTAAAACCTAACAATGAAAATAATCTCATCGTAACATATGCAGGATAGCTTCACCAAAATTGTGCCAACTCAATAAATTTTGTAACAAATCAAGACCGGCTGGGTATGTATGCACTCCTGGGTAAGATCTGCAGATAAATACAGATGGCTGTGAGATTCCCCCCTCCCTTTAACACACAAATAATTTTTCCTGTGTAACCTTATTAGCAGCTCATTACACCACAGCATTCAGAGAAAAGAATAATGATCAAGGAAAATTCACAGATAAACCAATCAGAACACCACTTAATCCAAAGAGACATGAGGCTCTGTGTTTGTTTTGAACACCCCTGTCAGCACAAAAACCCTGACAAACAATGGACCACCACGGGCAACAACCCTGTCAACTTTAAATCACCTGCCCTTGTTCTTAAAATTCCTAATTAGACAAGCCACATGACTTCCTGTTCCTTTTCCCTCCCCACAGCACATGAGAAATGTCTAGGGTACGTAAGCATGATGAGGTGATACTGTTGGTGACGATGCTCTGGTTAAAATATTACTATGGCTATATAACAATATTCAGCTTTTGGAGGATTATGACGAGGCAGTATTTAGTGTGGCTGCATTATGTCTATCAGCAGAAGCAAATTCTATGCACAAATAGCTATCACCAGGATACAGTGTCCTCAACCAATATGTGCACCATTGATACATACTAGCCAAAAAGGCCATGAAAAATGTTATTGCTTTCATCTTTTAATCAAAAATGAACAAAAATATAACCCCGAATTAAAAAAAAAATGATTAAGAAAGAAACTATTTTCATCTCATAATAAATATACTAATGATGTGCCACAATCATTGACACCCTAACAGACAGTATGGGTAAAATCTAATATAAGACCATTTCCATTTATATTTCACATTCATACTGGAGAAAATACTTAAATGGTCTCCCATAACTTCATGTTTCTTTGGAGACACAGGCCAGTTTCCCTCAGTCATCTATCACCATGGTGAAGACAAAAGGATACAGCAATGATGTATGACAAAGTTGCTGAGCTTCAGAAATGGGAAAATGGCTTTAAGAAAACAACTAAAAAGTTTAAAATAAAACCAGCAATAATTAAGAAGTTAAAGGTTTATGGCAATGTTAAATATCTGCCTGGAGGAGGACAAGGTATTATCTGCCTATTTTGAAGAAGCGTACAATGAGGAGGATGGTTGAAGTGGCAAAAGAAACTCTAACAATCACAGTTAGAGAATAGTGGAAATAGAAATGTAGAATTTTGTCTTGGGGTCAGTAATTTTCCAAAGTGACATTAAAATGGCATCTACACAACTGAAATATGATAGGGAACATTGCCCAAAAAAGAGCCTCCGCTGACATAAAAAAAGAAAAACAATTTCATGCACCCACAGTCTGCTAAACAGTTCTGGAACCTCCAGTGGACCAGGTTCTATGGTCAGTTGAGAGCAAAACAGAGGTCATCTACAATACCCCAGAGGTGAGTTTGGTATAAAAATAAAAATAGTCATTCCATAAAGAAAATCCCCTTTGTTAAGTATGGCTAGAGTGTTAAGTAGATTTTTGATCATGTGGGCCTGTTTTTCATCCATCAGCCCTGAAAAATGTGCCAGGATTCATAGTGACAAAAGTTCCATCAAGATATAAAATAAAAACCTGTCGGCCTCTTTCAGAAAGCTTGGGCCATGGTTGGATCTTCCAACCGGACAATGATCTAAAGCATGGGACATGCTGAAAGAGATAGGCTATAAATTTAGACCTCGGAATCTAAACGATCTGGAGAGATTCTGAATGCAGGTATGGTCTTCTATCCCATGCCATATCTTCTCAAACCTCATTATACACTAAAGGAGAAGACTTGGAGCTGTTATCTTGGCAAAAGGGAGGCTGCCCAAAGTAAAATGAACAGGATCCAGTAATTGTGGCTCATGTTTTTGAGAAATTATTCCTCTCGTGATAGTAATAGTTCTGCCCTTTTAATAATTGTATTTCATTCAAAGACTATTTTTGTTAATATTTAGAATTTAATATCAAAAGGATAAACAATAAAGGAATTACTGAATTACCGCATTTGTTCTCATTTTCCAGGATTCCAATATTAATGAAGGGCTCTTCATAAACACACTGATATACAGTAAATTAAACCCGTTTAATTCTCCCCCTATCCTCCCTCTGCCTCTCTGCACCCCCCCAACCCCCACACTGAGTTTCTAACTACTGTCATTTAAACTGGAAAAGGTAGCAAGCTGACCTTTTGTTTGACATTCAAATCATGGAAGTAAAAGTCATGTCAGTAATTGTAAAGCAGACACCTCAGCACCCTTGATCATGCCCATCATCACTTTTGACCTCCCAAGGCAACTTTCCTATTTCCATTTAAGACTGATAAACACCCAACCGCCAGAGAAATTTCAAAATACGCCTCTGCCTTTTGCAGAGCTTTACTCCAGTGTTCGCACCGAGACCCCGATCGTCATGACAGCATGCCTCTGCCATCAACGTCCCAGAGACGGACGCCTTTGTTTATCTTGGCCAGGGTGCCCAGAGTGTCAGGACGCATTTCCTCCGAGCAACTGAGGGCCGCCACTGAGCTACAATCTGGGCTCATTTCTCGAGCAGCTAAACCCTTTGACACTGTGGTTTTTAATTAAAATTACATTACGATTAATCAGCCGAAAGGGAGGGGGGCTGTGCAGGGGTGGTGCGGGGGCGGGGGGTAGCTAGCCGTGTTAGGGGGTTTGATTACAAACCTGTGACGGATGCCCCTGACCGCCGCACTTGCTAAAGACGTGCTGGCAGATGCCACGATGGCCAGCTTGCAGAACCCCTGGGTGAGAAGGGCTGGCGGCGATGTCACTGATACAGGCACTTCAGCTGGCACGTCCAGAGATATTAAGGCCCCCAAACAGCCGCAATATTGATTAAGGGCTGCGTTTTCTATTTTTCTTACCTATTTTCTACTTCACTGCCTGAGCTTGTAAAAACGGTTTTATTTGCTCCTTGTGGAACAGGCCTGTCTTCCATAACAGCTGTACAAGGTGCTTTGAGACAAGCAAGGACCTTTACCTCTGGCATCTAAGTGGCCACTCAAGACACTGAACTAAATGTAGTACAGACATTGTAGGGCTGTGCCCTAGTCTTGTCTAAACAAGAGGAACAGAACCGGGGATATTACCTCAGCACCAGTGGAAAAGTTTGTTTACCTATCAGGAGTAATGCAGAGACCATTCAGAAACAATAGCACAATAGTCGTATCAAAATAATTCAAATTGACATGCCACGGCAGCTTTCACTTTTATAGCACACACAGCACAGTGAAGGTTTCAAGCAATGATCAATGCATTTGAACCATTTTATAAACAAGCTAGGTGATAGTTCTGCAAGAACCTTGGATAGTGTGCATACAGAGTAATACATAAGACCTGTGGCAGAGCCGGAAGGTGTGTTGTGTGTATAATCTCTTATATCTAAACCCAATTGTGCACCCCTTGCCCAGCTCTGTCTCTGTCGCTTATGCTGAGTCCTTCGTGTTTTACAGATGAATGTAGAGGGGCATGAAATGTGGGCTACGCTCAGTCTCAGAGCCGGTCCACACGCGGGCATCAGGAGCTGAGTGGAATATCAGGGGAAGGTCACCTGCAGGGTGTTGAGGCAGCGCACATCTTCCAGGCTGGGGACGCATTCCCACTGGTCCAACAACTCACCTCAGGATGGGACTGATCCCTACCCTGTGCTTAAGGCTTAGAGGGAAGAAGACAAAAGAAGCAGTACACGGGCAGACACACAGAAACAAAACTCTGGGGAACTCAAGGTTTTTATTATTCTTTTTTTCAAAAAGAGTGTGATACACAGAGAAATGCTTTCAAGGCATTTTGAATTCGGCATGGTTCTTCATCTGTCCTGGCCACTGTTTTGAAATCAGTGTAACGATTCTCAGAAAGTGTGGTTCTCTTTTATCCCAGAAATACGAAGAATTACTTAGCATGCCTTCCACACCAGTGGATGAAAAAAATTGCATTACCTTTCACGATATGACTTTTCCTATCTATGTGATTTCTCAGCTCGGTGTGATTCAAACTGTAATTTGGTGACATGTATCCTACAGGGGTATTACCACATTAAGTATCATTACATATCAACGTATGAACCTGTTTCAATGTCCTCTGAGCTGTGTGAATCATACGTGGAAGCACATATAACAAATAATATTTGAATACAGAATAAAGCCTCAGGATGCAAGAATTCTGAAAATTATCAGAAACATCTTTGCAATTGCGAATGCATCAAGTAAAAATTGTCATTTCATTACATTTGGACTTTTATTTTTGGCTTTTTGCTATAATTTGTTGTATGTACCAATAAAGTGCACAGCTCCGCCAAAAAAAGTCACACTTAAACATTTTATTGGTCCACCTTTAGCTTTGATTACGGCATTCACCATGGCATCATTTCGATAAACTTATGCAATATCACAACATTTATTTCTGTGAAGAGTTGCATTATGGTGGGAGGGTTGGACTGGTGCGTACAGTCTTCCCCAGCACATCCCAAAGATTCTTTATAGGGTTTAAGGTCCGGACTCTGTGGAGGCCAATCCGTGTGTTTAAATGATGTCTCATACTCCTGGAGCCACTCGTTCAAAATTTGAGCCCCACATATCCTGGCGTTGTCATCTTGAAATATGCCGGTGCCATCAAGGAAGAAAAATCCATTGACCGAAAAACATGGTCCTCAGTTTATTCAGGTAGTCAGCTGTCCTAATTTTTTGGGCACTTATCATTGCTGAACCTAGACCTGACCAGCAGAAGCAACCCCAGATCATAACACTGTCCCACGGGCTTGTACGGTAGGCACTTGGCATGATGGGTGTATCATTTCATCCACCTCTCTACTTACCCTGATGTGCCCATCCCTCTGGAACAGGGTAAATCTGGACTTACCAGACCTCATGACCTTTATCCATTGCTCCAGAGTCCAATCTTTAAGCTCCACAGCAAATTGCAGCCTTATTTTCAAATTAGCCTCACTGATAAGTGGTTTTCTGAAGGCTACACAGTTGATTCGTCCCAAACCCTTGAGTTCTTCTCCTAATGTGCATGTGGAAATGCGAGTTCTAATGTTGATTTTTCACAATTCAATTTCACCAAATGCTTCAGTGATCACCGATCACGATCATTCAAGATTTTTTTCCGACCACATTTCTTCCTCGAAGATTAGGGTTCACCTCTATCATTCCAGGATTTAATAATGGGTCGGACACTTCTTACCCCAATTTTAGCAGTTTCAGCAATCTCCCTAGTTGTTTTCTTTGCTTGCTGCAGGCCAATAATTTGACCCTTCTGAAATAGAGTTACATATTTTCCACGACCACTGGCTATGTCTTTCGACGTGGTTGTTTAAGAAATGACACACAACTCACTGCATCAGGTTTGTTTAAATAACTTGTTGCCAGCTGAAACATATTAACCCTTCATAGGGCACTCAAAAATACCCTCAGTAGCATGGTGTAAAAAAGTACCGCACGTCAGGCGTATGGTCATAAATAGTCTTACCATCGTTTGTCCTAATCTTAAGAGAACAGGGCTTATGATCAAACATGGAGTAACCATTTTTCACACAAAAATTTCTCTAATTTCAGGAAATCCAACACAAACAAACTACATCTATTCCGACATTTAGCTGAACTATTCTAGAGTATAATGCCTGACTTTCACAACTTATAACTGTTAGTTATGATGGTAGGTCCTTGTGAGTGGGACTGGGTAGATGCACACAACTGCACTTCGAGAGGTCTGGAGAAGATGGGAAGTTTGAGATGCTGCGTGCCACTGCTTATTTTTACTTAAGAGCCAGTTTCTGTAACTTTGGACCAGTTTGAACCAGGGGGTGATATAGCATGCTCCAGGAAACCACTGATTTTTTTTGTGGGGGTAGATATATTGTCAAAACTGACAAAAATAACGTTTTTTATCCGAAGATCTCTTCGGGTAGGAATTCACGGCCCTTTTTAGGGTAAGGGTGAAAAGGGCAAAAATAGTGAAATAGTCAAAATCTGGATTTTGGCAATGAATGTCTTGGTGCGCCCTCAGTAAGCCTCCTTGATTTTTTGGTATATGAATACATGGGTAGAGTACTTTCATCTACTGTTATAATTTTCAAGGCTTACTGAGGGCGCCGCCTATAGGTGGCGCTCCAAATCATGACTTTTTGCATTCTGGGCTATGTTTGAGGCCATCCCAGAGACTGCGCCCTCACAAAGCCTTGCTTATTTTTGCATATTTGGATACATGGGGACTAGTTCTTTCCAAACTTGCATCAATGCCGGTGGCTTAGTGAGGGCGCTTTTGGTATAGGTGGCGCTTTTTAAGCCCGAAAATGCAATTTTAGGTGATTTTCATTTGACCATATCTCAGTGCGCCCTCGAAGGATTTCGGTAAAGATTGTTTTATTGTGTTCCACTACATCTCTGCTATTCATGATAAAAAATATCAGGGTGGCTTTTTGCCTTGTTAACCCTCTGTATGCCAAAAACGTTCACACTAGACAACACTCCACCTTTAATCAAGAAAGACAAAAGGTTAGTTTTCCAGTGCGTTAATAGGGGCTCAGGCAGCAGGTGGCAGTTTTTATCCTGCTCTGAACAATATACATGTAAGGATTCAATCATTATTCAGTGCTGGTGGCGAAAATGAAATATGCCATCTAGCCTCCCGTCCTCTTCAGCACCTTCGAGATGCCTAAATTGTTATTTTTCTGACTTTTAAGTTCTTTTGAATGTTTTAATAAATTGTTTCTAATTTGAAAAAAAAATGTCTTGCCTCAATGTCCTGACAACACATCCCCAGTGGTTGGTGGGGACTGTTGGTCTTTTTTGGTGGTTTTGCTTGATTGCGAAATATGTGAAATATGTCCATTTCTGGCATGTGTGGGGTTAAAATGAGGCAAAAAGCCACGCTTATATTTTTATCATGAATAGCAGAGATATAGAGGAACACAATAAAACAAGTTTTCCTGAAATCCTTCGGGGGCGCACAGAGATATGGTCAAATGAAATCACCTAAAATTGCATTTTCGGCTTAAAAAGCGCCACCTATACCAAAGCGCCCTCACTAAGCCACCGGCATTGATGCAAATTTGGAAAGAACTAGTCCCCATGTATCCAAATATGCAAAAATAAGCAAGGCTTTGTGAGGGGCGAGACTCTGGGATGGCCTCAAACATAGCCCAGAATGCAAAAAGTCATGATTTGGAGCACCACCTATAGGCGGCGCCCTCAGTAAGCCTTGAAAATTATAACACAAAGTGAAAGTAATCTACCCATATATTCATATACCAAAGAATCAAGGAGGCTTAAAGAAGGTGCACCAAGATATTTAAGTCCAAAGTCCAGATTTTGACTATTTCTCTATTTTAGCCCTTTTCACCTTGACCCTAAAAAGGGCCGTAAATTCCTGCCCGAAGGGATGTTCGGATAAAAAACGTTATTTTTGTCAGTTTTGACAATATATCTACCCCCACAAAAAAAATCAGTGATTTCCAGGAGCATGCTATATCACCCCCTGGTTCATAGTTACAGAAACTGGCTCTTAATTCATTCACAATAAGCTAAGAGGGAAGCTATAACTTCAAACTTCCTTGGTGCTATGCTATAGGTTTTAGAGATGTTATGTTTTAAAAATGTTATTTTTCCACATTATTTGATACATTTGATGCTTCTATTTTGCTGTTTCAAAATGTACTGCTAAGCAGAATTAGAATGATTATTTCCAGCACGTAATATGATGATATGCTTAAATTGATTTTATGCTAATGGGAGGTGATACTCTCTCTTTTATTCATTTATTTATTTTTTATACTCCCTCTAAGCTCACTTCATGCAGGGATAGGCTTCAGGCCACCGCATCCTGACAGGGAAAAGGTGACCTGGATTATAGATGGATAAATTCTGTACCACGATCCAGTGGCATAGCCAGAGGGTGGGCAAAGACACGTCACTTTATGACAATAATTAGTCCTGGCTAGTTCTCAATCATTTTCCTTTATTGACGCGTTTTCCAATTATCGTAATTTGCAACTGAAGACACGGTTTCTCTCCATATGTGATCTAACAGCGATTAAATCATGGGCTAAATTCAGTACAGTTGCGGAACAAGAACAGAGAATTGGGTTGCACAAAACATCCTTTTGAAACAATTATTAGTCCTGACCTGTTCTCAGTCATTTTCATAGCAGAAGGTTCACTCCGAGACCACTCCGCACTTAACAGGTGCTGCTTGTTCTCCCCAATTAGGTAAGACGACAATCATTCATCTGGACACGTATTTGCTGTATTTAAATCAACGTTATTCAAAATTGCATACCTGTCGACTCTCATGCAAATAGCTGGAGCCGCACGCTTTTTATAGTCTATTGAACTGCCGAGTGCCACTTTTTTTTTTTTATCAACCCACACAATACCGAGAGTGAAAGTCCGCGTTTCATTGGAACACGGACCAGTTCAATCAACGCGAAGCATTAGCCTATTAATTAGTAAATTATTTTGCTGTACTGAATTTAGCCCATGATTTCATTGTTGTTAGATCGCATATGGAGAGAAATCGTGTCTTCAGTTGCCAATTACGATAATTAGAAAACGCGTCAATAAAGGAAAATGATTGAGAACTAGCTAGGACTAATTGCTGTCATAAAGGGACGTGTCTTTGCCCACCCTCTGGCTACGCCACAGCCACGATCAGTTTAGATTTTGAAATCTCAGGTTTCCAAATCTTAACCAATCATGGCAGAATCTTCAGCCCAAATATGATTTGCCTCGCACTTCATTCTCCTCTTATTTTCACCTGAAATAGTGCAGCATCATGGATAGATGTTGTGTCCTGAGGGCTAGCATAACAGCTGCTTTAGCTGGCACTGAACACAAAAGGATAAATTTAGAAAACAGGGACAAAAATTTACATACAAAATATATTGAGTGCTTTTCAAATATAAATGCTGCTGCTAAGCAGGGCCTGGATTTCAATGCCCAGGCCTTCATAGACTTCTACTCATACCAGTATTCTAGAATTTGTACCTATGGGCAATTTTGAATCAAACAGGAAGAGTGCATTTGAATCCTCTCCCATTGAGAGTAGTGTGGAAAGATTGCATGACAAATCAGGTGTTATTCATGCCTGTGAAAGAAACTGTATCAGCTACAGATGAAGATAAAATACAGTATTTCCGGTTCATGGCCTATCTCTGTGTTAGCAATGCCCACCCCAGCCAACCCACTTGCCCCTGCTGCATATCAATATGCTGAAGATTTTATTTGACAGTAATGTATTTTCAACCCTTGTTGATTTCCAAGTGCTGCATGGTCTTCAGTAAGAGCTAACAGAGCACTGATACATCTTCATCTGGGTCTTTTAGAGGCTTGATATTCATCTGAGCAGTGAGTGTATGTAGCCAGTGTGGCCCAGTGAATGTAAAAGTTTAGTATCGTGCTGCATTAGTATATGAGCTCTGTATGCAAAAACAGGAGGGAAGCAGTGACATAAGAGCATTTCCAGGGTAGGACTGAGCATCGTGAGTCTTGCGACAGCAAAGCTCTTCATCTGAGTAGTGTACGGATTTAATGACGGTGTGGCCCCCCATGGAGGGCGGTGAGATCAAGATTCTCACACACCTCCCACGGTTCTGCCTGAGGGCTTCTAGCAGGTTTGATTTTCTACCGCACATCTGGAGTTGAAAATGAGAATCTCTAAATTAGGCCTGCTTGAGCCTGACCCCGGCTTCACACCTCCCATTCACCATAACCTGTGAAAGCGCGGGGAGATCTGTGGTCTTAGATGGACACCTCTCTATCTGACAGTCTCAACAGCAGCAGCACAGAAACTTTTAGGACAGGAGAAGCCTGGTTATCCACCATTCAAACACAGGTCATTTTTGTAGAAAATATCAATGGTAAAGTCTATGGACTTTAGTGAATTGGCAAGATCTTGAAATATAAAGCCAGAATTAACATCATCTGTTAAACGACCATTAAGGTTGATTCTACTCTATCATCTGACAGGACCCACACAATCATTTATGATTTGTCCTAAAGGACCATTGCCACATTTCCTCAGTTACCATAAGTAACAGCAGCGCTGCACCTTCGTGTAAGTAACGGCAATACTGCACCACAAAAAAAAACAAAAAAACAAATGTTTACAAAAACATTGTGCCTTCAGTTAAAATTACTACTTCTTACAGGTGAAGGTTAGGATTAGGGTCAGGTTAAGGTTAGGGTTCACGTTAGGGTAAGGCGATCGTGGCTTTTATCAGACAGTCATCGCTCTTAAAAAACAGTCATGGGTCACAGTTCCAGACATTTAACTAAGGAAACTAAGACAGCACCCGGGTCTCCAGCAGGAAAGTCCTCAGTTTTATACCCCCTGCAATCTTCCCGGACCACCAGCTGTGCAAACTTTCTCACTATTAAAAGATGTCACCACACTTGCAATGTTCTTATAGATCGTTTTTGGCCTCTTGCTTTCAGAATTGTCCGGTTGTTTTTCATGTAAGGACGGGCTCTAACTGTCTGTTTTCAGTTTTTAATGTCATTTTCCAATATCTTAAAATCCAGAGGACAAAAAAAACATACAGTATTTGATTACCAAGAAAAATGTAATAAAAAAACCTACAAAACAATGGCGGCGGAAGTCTGTGCCCCCCCCCCCCCCCCCTTTTTTTTTTTTTTTGTGGAAACAAGTTTTGAAAGAGCAGCAGGTCTTCCTGAATACATTTTTATTAATTTGCCCATCTAGAAAATTAAATTTACAAGTGCTGTTTCATCACACTATTTCAAAACTACCCGCGTGGTTTGGAATGATTACATTTTCTTTTTCATTTACTTAATAACGTTTAAAGGGGCACTATCACAAAATGTGCATGCACAAATCTTTGCTCCAGTCTTGAAACTGTTACCCTTACCTTTTCAAGAGATGCTTAGAATTTTGAGGATTTTCGAGGGTTGAATGTTATTGCAATTCTCGCACTCTGGAATATTTCAGCTGTTTTGTCATCTAAATTAGTAGTTTCGTATTTCTGAGCTGTTATTATTGTTTCGGAGTGCTAACCTGTCCATGATGAGCTCTAATTTTTTGTCAATAATTTTGCATTATTGTTAGTTAATTTATTACATTTAAAGCTATTTAAAACAAGACTTTGTAGTTTTGACTGGTACCACAACGGCAAGGACAGCAACACTATTTTTTCGGTCACAAGGGCATCCCCAATTGCTTTGTCCTGTGCCCTTTGTGGAACAAATGCTCTCACACATATTATAAATATATGAGTTCTCAAGGTAATGGTATCTTTATTTTTTTTAGTTTTGCATAAAAAAGTAAGCTCAAACCACTAATATTTCAGCAGAGAAAATAACTTTACCTGAGTTGTTGCCACGTCCTCTGGAATTTTCTCATCATTCGTCAGCATTAGTTCGAAGTAACTCTGTATGGTAGTTATATCATCATTATAGTTAGCTAAGGCTGGACAGCAAAACAATTTCAAAATATCCACAAGATTCTCCAAGTAAATCTTTGAATTTGCAACCTTTGCAAATGTTTGCATATTATTAAGTTCAGGCGTGTGCGTCATGACAGTGCCCCTTTAATTTTGGTGGTTGTAAATGTTATTTTTGTTATGAAGGATCTTAGTTTTGTTTTCATAATTCAAGAGAGATTTTACCAACTGTAAAGCATGGCAGAAATTGCATCATGCTTCTCTTTTGCAGAGGCAGGGGCCTCTTTTCAATAATTATAGTTTCAATTCTAACTAGAAGGGCACTCGGTAGAGCGCATACTTCCACGACGCCATATGTCAGTATTATTGGTTCTGTATCCACAAGAATACTATCCAGATCACCAATAACTATAATCAATTTTACATTAGTGTGGATTCTGTTTAACACTGAAATTGTGTGAAAATATGTTCAATACATAAGGGACAATCATTCTATTCAGGTTCTTCCGGATCTAGAATCCAGAATATGATCCAGATCACTTCCAAAATGAAGTCAAGTCATCCTTGGACTACCACTTTCCATCCTAACAAATTTCATGCCAATCCATTCATAACTTTTTTAGTTATCCTGTTCACAGACAGAAAAACAGACAAACACAGGTGAAAACGTAACCTCCGTGGCAGAGGTCATGACTCAATTTTTGGCATTTAAATGCTCGACTTAGTAAATTTCCAATAGTTTCCATGTATATGCATATGCATACTGGGAATTTTACCAAGATGTACAGTGCAGCCCACTGTACAGTGTGTGATTGTCCTGAGACTGTAACTGAGAAATCATAATTATTATTTTGTTGAATTATGCCAGGATCAGACTTCACAATGTTTTTGTCAGTTCTAAAGATCGCGATGTCAGATTAGGCAATTATAGAGTCATAAATTCTTTCTGTGACGTGGCTGAGAGACATGGAATACTACAAGAAGTTCCACGACCAAACTTTGTTTGCAGTCTATCATGATGTGCACCATGTTTTTCAAGGAATGACTTGTAACCTTTCCCATAATACCTTTAAAACTAAGCATTTACAGACCGTGTATAGACAGTAGGTAGGGTGTAAATATGTTGAAATATTCCAGTTATTATTGGCGTAACCCAGCTATCTTATTTAGGGTTTCTCATAACTATAAAAAGGACTTAATCAGTTAATGTTGCTCATATGAGTAACTGATATGAGTAACCAGAGGGCTTCAATACCGCGGTCAGAAACCGGAATGTAGAGGGCACATACCTAAATGTTGTGACTGATTTGCTAGTTTAGTGCTACTGGCAGCACTCGCCAGGTTGCTATTGTGTCTTGGCTATTTCTCGCTAGAAATAATCTATATTCCCTCTGTCATGATAGTTCCTTGAGGAAACATCAAAAAGGCAAGGGAGTTGTTGCCATATGATGACAAACCTTTCCTCCGTTTCACTGCTTTACCTTGCTGTAACAGCATCACTCTTCTTTGTCCGGGCTATTTTTACAAATGTGCATGCTACGGCTTCATCTCCTCCTGCAGACCGCTGTCAGCTATGCTCCTATCGGTCAACATCACAGGAGCAACTAAACCCGCCGGGGGAGACAAAGAAAAAAATTAAACATGCTAGACTTTCTGTCGGGGCATTGTGAAGCATTGCAAATGCTTCGTCGGTTGTCGTCCACTATGGCGCATTACATGGTGTAAAACGATCAATCTTTGCCTTGGATGACCATTTATCATTTCTGATCCAAACCGAAGCCCTAGGACTTCCAGATTGGGCTAAAGATCAGGCTGAAATCGAGTAGTCTGATCCTGGCATTATTGAAAAAACATTCCAACGAAGAGGTGAGATACAGTATATAGTGTTTTTGCTGCGATGTAAAATGTGGAATTTGGAGCACATAATCAATTTGTACATACCTGTGTTAGTTAGAGGTGATATTTTTTAACATGTGCACTCCGACTCTGCACTCTGCCAGTCATAACATAAATACATTGTCTGGTGCTTAGCACAAGCATCCATGTACCTCCAGGTCCTATAATCTCTGAAAGATTATATTTACATTGTTTACATTGTATGTTTTCCTGTTATTATCATATTTGTTATGAGAGCCCATAGAAAGTCTAGTTTTAGTTGGTGCATGCCCGCAGTTTTTCTTGGACAGCGTGTTGTGACAACATATTAGCTGAGCTAATGAAACTAGCTGCTCACTTCTATATGGGAGATTTTTGCAAGACAAAACATAACATGGTGTCAGAAATTGTGAGTCGAATGCATGCCTACTTACACTTGATCTGCATTCGCAATTCGGTGACAAATTAATCCAAAGACACATGGATAAACTTCGACAACGAGCAGCAAGCAGCAACGTGAGGCAACCGCTAGACAGGACTGAACGCTGGACAACTTGAGAGTGCTGACACGGTTGGTGTTTGTGGATAACTGGGTGGGACAGTATTTTTGTATTTTTTGTCTATATTGCCCGGAATACGTGACATTTTATCTGCGGTCTTGAACTTTTGACGTTTATTAAATTTATCGCTTTTACGCTCAGTCACCTGTATTGTATGCACGGTAGCCTATTAACATCACATCATTCCGTGTAAAATTGGCTGAGCTGACTGGGATACCCATTCCGTCTATGAACTGGAAAGCAGATAACCTATCTGCAACATTTCGGAAATTCAAACAGACTTGTGTATTATTTTTAATGGACCTCTGGCTGAGAAGGATGAAGCAATTAAAGTGCAATATTTGATGCTCTGGGTTGTTGAGGATGGTATGGATATTCGCGAAAGTTGGTCTTTATCTGATGAGGATAAAAAAAGTTGGACGTTCATTGGACGAAATTCGGCAATTATGTAAAACCGAAATCTAATTTCCGAGTTGCACGTTTCCAACTGAGAGCTCTCAAACAGGAAGAAGGGGAGAGTGTGGACTCTTTTATTACACGAGCAAGAGTTATTGCTGGAGAGTTTAATTTTGTAGACAAAAATGAGCAGCTAATTGATACCTTGATATCTGGAGTGAGGGATGAGCGAGTACAGAGAAAGCTCATCTCTAAAGATGAAAGCATGACTATTGATCAAGCACTTGACATTGTCAGATCTTTTGAAGCTACAGAAGTGCAGATGAAAGGATTACAGGATACCAAAGTGGTGCATACCTTAAACAAAAGTACTAGGTGTAAGAAAAAACAAAACAGTAGATAGAAGGCTGATGCACATTTACCTAAGAAAGGACAGTGTTGGAACTGTGGAACAAATCACCGTCGCAATGTGAGATGCCCAGCTGAAGGTGCAGAGTGTCGAAATTGTGGGAAAATGAATCACTGGGCAAGTGTTTGTCTATCTAAGGCCTTCTCAAATACATCTAGACCTGTCAAACAGCCCACGACAAAGCACCCAGACGGTAAACATGAAAGTTCACGCTGTTGCTGACCAGGGCAGTATCTCCTACACAGTGAACAACAACGACCCACCTGATCACAAGAACTTTGTTTCTGACATGATTGAATCACACTCAGCTGATTCTTTTGAATCAAAATCTCTAACGTGCACTGACAAGATAGTGATCGAGACAATATATGACGGCACACGGAAAAACCAGGCTTTTGCAAATCTAGAAGTTATGGAAGATAACAAAAATATTTTTCTCAGATGCAAGATTGACTCGAGTGCACAGTCGAATGTAATGCCATTACTAGTATACAAACAATTGTTTCCAGAAGACATTGACATGTCCGGATTTCCACTCAGCTTGACACAGTCGACAAACACATTGACCGCTTAAGGTGGTGCAACAAGTAAGCAATATGGACTTTGCCAGGTGGCATGTCGCCACAAGACAAAAACCCTAAACATTTCTTTCCATTTTCTTTCTGACAGAAGCCATTGGACCAACTATATTAGGATTTACTGCAAGTCGCCTGCTTAGCCTGATCTCCTTCAACTGTGAGAGTAAGGACAACTGTACAGACTGCCATGACATGAGTGAAGTGTGTGACATCCGGAATTTAGTCAGTGAGACAGCCGAGCAGGAATTGCTTAACAAATATCCAGACTGCTTCCAGGGAGTTGGATTGTTTCCAGGTGAGTACCACATCCAGCTTTATGATGATGCGGAACCTGTCATACATCCGCCGCCACTTGTTCCTGAAACCCTGAAGGAACCATTGAAAGTTGAACTCAAGCGAATGGAGGACTTCAAAATAATTGAGAGGGTAATGGTCCCACCGACTGGGTAAACAACTTAGTACATTAACTTTTAATACATTACAAAGCTAAATGGAGATCTAAGGATATGCCTGGATCCTCAGGATTTGACTAAGTGGGTCAAGTGAGAACATCATTACACTCCAACACTCAAAGATGTTTTGTCTAAATTATCCACCGCAAAAATGTTCAGCATGCTGGATGCAAGGTCTGGATACTGGAAAGTCAAACTGAGTGAAGAATCAAAGCTGTTGACGAGGTTTAATACGCCCTATGGACGATACTGTTTCAGAAGACTTCCCTTTGGTGTAGTGACTGCTCAGGATATATTTCAGAAGAAAGTGGATCAGAGTTTTGAATCTCTACTCGGTGTGCTGGGTATAGCAGATGACATTATTGTTCATCGATGAGATGAAGCTGAGCACGACAGACATCTCCCAGGGGTTATTCAGAGGATAAAGGAAGTTGGGCTCAAATTAAACCCAGACAAGTGTCACATCAAGAAGACCCGCATCAAATTCTACAGGCACTATTATACAGATCACGGCCTGGAACCAGATCCAGACAAGATAAAAGCCATTTGCGACATGGAGCCTCTTCAGTCACTATCTCAGCTTCAGTCGATTCTAGGTTTGGCTAACCATCTTGGCAGGTTCATTCCTGATTTGGCTACCATAACAGCACCCCTGTGAGATCTGACAAAGAACGATGTTGATTTTGCATGGTATCCAGAGCACAATCCGGAATTTGCGCTGTTAAAGGACGCCCTCAGCTCTACTAATTCCCTCTCATATTTTGACTCAAAGCTAGAGGTGTGTCTCCAAACAGATGCCAGCAAACAAGGCATGGGAGCCACGCTGCTTCAAAAAGGACGTCCTGTAGCTTACGTCAGCAAAAGACTGGCAGAGATTGAAAGCAACTATAGCAACATTGAACGAGAAATGTTGGCAGTTGTATTTGGACTTGAACATTTTCACCACTATGTTTATGGCAGGCCAGTAATAGTTGAGTCGGACCACAAGCCTTTAGAGAGCATCAGCAAGAAAAAGATAGTTGCTGGGTATGTAACTCCAGTTATACGAGTATGGGCGGAGCCCTCTAACAGCTCCGCTAGTGTCAATCCCTTGCTGCGCAGCAGCTCGCCTGAAGAAATATGCATATCCAGCCCCCTCCTGGCTATATAATGGTGAGACCCCTTTCATTCAACTCTCGTTTATGGAAGAACTGAAGCCTCGAAGAAAAACAGCTGGGCCATGGTGGTTAGAGGTCTCCGCCCATACTCATATAACTGGAGTTACATACCCAGTAACTATCATTATACTTCATATGGGCTCCGCCCTCTAACAGCTCCGCTAGTGCCACAAAGGGCGGAGCCTAGATGAGTTCCCGCCAAGCTGTCCTCATGTGTAGGAGGGGGAGTATCCTGGCATCAATTCCGGTCCTGTTCCTTGCCCAGAGCAGCATTTAATACAGCCTCAGACAAGGAACCAGCTGTCATATCCCTGAGATAAAATCGAACGAAGGGGGATGGTGATGACCAGGAGGCAGCAGCACAGATGTCACCAACAGCAACACCCCAATACAAGGCCGCAGAGGCTGCAACATCCTTTTTTGAATGAGCATGCAGCCCTGTTGGGGCAGTGCTTCCCATAGTGTCGTTAGCCTCAGAGATAGCGTAGCATAGCCAGTGACCCAGACGCTGAGTTGATACAGGTCATCCAGATGCAGCTGCACCATAACAGATGAACAACTGCTCCGTCTTATGACTTGCCGATGTACGGCGTACAAAGCAGGCTAAGGCCCTTACTGGGCAAATCAAGTGTAGCCTGCTATCTTCCTCGGAAGTATGAGGCGGAGGATAAAAAGCTGCCAAGACCACTGTCCTAGAACTGAAGGACATTGTAATGTTCTTAGGTATGAAAGCCGGGTTAGGATGCAGAATAGCCTTATCCGTACTCAAAATCAGACATTGTGGGTTCACTGACAAGGCACACAAGTCACTAACTCTCTTTGCAGAAGACAGCACCACCAGTAGGGCTGTCTTCAAGGACAGAAGCCTCATGGAAACATTGTCTAATGGCTCAAATGGCGGCTTACAAACACCGTCAAGGACTATATGGAGATCCCACTGCGGCACTGTGACCCGCTGCGGTGGCCTCAGCCGCAGAGTGCCCTTTAAAAATCGCCACAAAAAGGGGTACAAGAACACAGGAGCCCCCTGTAGTCCTTCATGACATGCAGAGATAGCGGCTGCATACACCCTCACAGTGGACACAGCCCTGCCAGAATCCAAAAGCGACTGCAGGAAATTCAAGATGATGGCGAGAGGAGACGTCATGGGGTCGACATTACGCGCATTACTCCAACCAGAGAAGAGTTCCCACCGTGTTGCGTACGACGCTACCGTGGAAACCGCCCTGGCCCCTTGGATGGTAGGAATGACATTTGCGGAAAGACCACACCTTTCTAATTGCTGCCTCTCTGGAGCCAAGCCGTTAGAGGCTGACCCAGGATGGGCAGGGCCTTGACCTTTCCTTTTGCCTGTGAAATTACCCAGTCCACCATGGGGAGGGGCCACGGGTCCATCACTGCTAGACGCACAACTTCCGGATAGCAGACTGAGTTGTGGAGATCTGGAGCTATCAATATCACTGTCTGGCCTTCCTTCCTGATTCTCAGCAGAAATGGTGGGATCAGCAAAGACGGGGGAAACACATACAGCCTCCCCTGAGGCCAACCCTTCTGGGCCAAGCCGTCCACACCCAGTGGAGGGTCGTCCTCCACCCAGAGTGAGCACCAAAGGGGGCACAAAGTGTTCTCTTTGGAGGCGAACAGATCCGCTACAGTGCGGCCAAACTGGGCCCACACCTGTTGAGCAATGCGAGGGTGCAGACACTACTCTCTTGGCACAGGCCCACCCCGCAGCATGACGTCTGCTCCCTGATTCAAGGCCCCCAAAATGTGGCGTTACCCCCAGAGACCCGAGGTGGATCTGACTCCACTGCAGCAGTCTCCCCACGAGGGCGCAAAGCATCCTTGACCGCACCCCACCTTGACGGTTCATGTAAACTACCATGGTGGAGTTGTCGCTCCTCACCAGGACATGTTGGTCCCATAGGAGCTCCAGGAAATGAAACAAGACATTCAAAACTGTGACCATTTCCAAGCCATTTATATGCCGGGACTCCTCGGAGTCCCACCGACCCCCGACCGACCGGCCTTGGCACACTCCCCCCAGCCTTGGAGGGAGGCGTCTGTAAAGACCTCGATCCAGCTTGCCGGGTCTCTCGGTCGTGTTTTCCACACTAGGCCAGAAAACCAGACTGGGCATCACTGATTGCGGCAAAGTGACCATGCAGAAATTCCGGCGCTGGGGACTCAGCTTCAGACGCCAAAGCCATATTTGTAAGGGCGGCATGTGGAGAAGGCCTAATGGTACCACCACGTGTGCGGCCGACATTATGCCCAACTAGGACATGACCGTCAGTGTTGACACCACCCGGGACGACATTACCCATCATACCAGTTGCAGCAACGCCCTGCAGCGCTCGTCGGACAGGCGCGCATGCCCTGATGCCACGTCCAAGGTGAGTCCCAGGTATGCCACAGTTTGCGAAGGTGTCACCATGGTCTTCTCCCAATGTATCGCAAACCTCAGCTGCGATATGTGGAGAATCGGGCGCTTTGCTTGCTCTATGGCTTCGACTGGCGAGTTGGCCAGAAGGAGCCAGTTGTCCAAGTAGAGTAGAACTTGCATCCTTCCTCTCTGCAACAGTTCCAAGGCCACGTCCACGCACTTGGAGAACGTTCAGGGCGAGAGCAAAAGCCCAAAAGGCAATCTGGAGTACTGAAAAACAGAACCCTGAAAGGCAAAGCGTAAGAATTTCTGATGGCGATGCCAGATAGCCACATGAAATTATGCATACTTCAGGTCGACTGATACACACCAGTTGCCCGGCTGGACTGCTTTCAACAGCTGCTGGACTGTCAGCATTTTGAAGGGCTTCCATGCCAAGTAGCCGTCGAGCACCTGTAAATCCAGCATGGGGCGCATCTCTCCCGACTTCTTGGGAACCAGGAAGTACTTGGAGTAAAAATCGTTGTGAGCATCCGACACTGGTACCTGCACAATTGCGCCCTTCAGCAGTAAGTCCTGAATCTCCCATGAAAGGACCTCCGATTGCGAGCCACCGGCAGATTCGAGGATGCTCTGGAAGGGGGGAGGCATCCCATCCATCCATCCATCCATCCATCCATCTTCTTCCGCTTATCCGGGGCCGGGTTGCCGGGGCAGCAGTCTAAGCAAGGATGCTCAGACTTCCCTCTCCCTGGACACTTCCTCCAGTTCTTCCGGGGGCATCCCGAGGCGTTCCCAGGCCAGCCCCGAGACATAGTCCCTCCAGCGTGTCCTGGGTCTTCCCCAGGGCCTCCTCCCGGTGGGGCATGCCCGGAACACCTTCCCAGGAAGGCGTCCAGGGGGCATCTGATTTAGATGCCCGAGCCACCTCAGCTGGCTCCTCTCGATGTGGAGGAGCAGCGGCTCTACTCTGAGCTCCTCCCGGATGACAGAGCTCCTCACCCTAGGGCGTCCTTGAAAATTGGAGTGAGTAGCCCTAGCTTAAAGTTCTGTCGAACCATGTGGGTAAACGACACCGCTGTCGCCACACTTGCAGTCTTTCTGACAGTGGGAATGCCTGAGAGCGGGGGGTGCTCATAATGATATTCTGAAAGCTGATCCAAGTCCTCTCCGCCGCTGGAGTTGTGGGGAGAAACCCCACCCCTGCTCAAGGGGGGCCGTCTCTGAAAGGGATGTACGGAATCTCCAGTGCGGGAAGCGCTGGAAATTCCGGGAAAAACAGCAACAGAATGTTTATATTTGTGTTGCACATGACAGCCTTCATTAAATGAAGACTCTTCTGTTTGCAAATAAACAGGAAATTGTACTGGAACGACACAGGTTGACATAGCACAACCAGGATTCGAGCCCGGGTTGCCCGCGCCATAGTCTAACACTCTAGCCATTGTGCTATCACATGATTAATTGCAGCGCTCATAGCCACTTTACCATCTGAAGGCGAGTCAACAAAATATTAACGCACTTGTATTGGTCAAAATAGACGCGGACCTGGATGAAAACTGCGCTGCAGTAACCATCATAGGCTCATTGGAAAATGAGCCAATAGTCGCTCATTTGCATATTCTGCATTTGCCCGCGAACACGCTGAACTTAACCGTTTTTCGGCAGAGGAGTGTAACGTTATGAGGGGAGGAGTTGAGGATTTTTTCTGAGGGGTCAGAAAAGAACCGGCTGGAACTTTCTGATGAATGGTGTGCCTCTCTGAACGTATGCGTCTGACATATTCAGTGTAAGGGTGGGGACGTGCATTGGGCTGCGCTTTTAGTGACAAGGTATCATCTTTATTTAAGACGTTACAGACACAAACAGAAATGCACATCCCCGCGCACCATCATTTGTCGCGGTGGGGGCCACGCCATGCTGCTGTAGCGGGTTGTGACTTCCCCGCTTGTTTCCAATATCGCTCTGCCAGATCGGGAGGCATCGCAGGCTGTGCACCGGGCTCGCGGACTGGCGGCAGGCGATACGGAGCACTGGAAGGCGGCCTCCTCTTCGCAGCCGAGGGACGCATCTTCCCGCCGGCTGGAGTGACTATGTAAAATGGCGTTCGTGGCTGGTTTTTGGACGAACACCTGGCGGACCAAACAGAGAGGATGGGCACAGTGGCGCGCTGAGCAGCGGTGCCTTCTGGTGTTCTTTTAGAGATGTCTGACTGAGCCACATCTGATGCAGGGAGACTACCGCCAGAGACATGACCCGCCCAACACACTGAGGCCGTTTGGGCTGCCCGGAGCAGCACACCAGCGCGCCGGTGGGCGTCCTGCCAAGCCACGTCGTCCCCTTCTGGACGGATGTGGAGGAGCGACAGCTCTGCCAGAGCATTTCCTGTCAAGCCGACGATATTCATAGCAGATGCCGCGCGTGCACTGCCAATGAACATCTTGTCCGCCAACTTAGCCTCCTGCTCACGTCTGGGCAGGAGGGGTCGTTGCTGGGACCAGACTATGGGCTCCAGCCTGAGCTGGTCTAACAGCGGTGCGTCTACAAGTGGGGCGCCGTCGAGGAACTCAGTTATCCAGCCCACCACAGCTGTGCAGGGGAGGAACCGCATGGCTGGGAGTGAGACTTCCCAGTGCCCACGCGCTCTGTACAAAGTCTTGGAAAACTAGATAACATGGAGCCACTACCACAGGTGCCGACGGACGCACTTTCTTGTATGCACCGAACTCCATTGGCTTAGTGGGGTCGCTCATGGGCTTGGAGGGAGTAGAGGACAACTGCAAGCCCGACAGGATGGCCGCCAGTTCCAGGACGGCAGGGTAGTCTTCTCTCAGTTCCGGCAGTCCCCATTCATGCAGGGGCTCTGGGCGTCTGCCTGAGCCCAATACATCATCCTCGGAGTCAGAGGGCTCGCTAACTAGCTCACTAATGGCTCTGTCTAGCGGCACATTAGTTGAGAAGTGAGCCGCTCTTTTCTCCCTGATAGGCATGGGGAGCGCAGCACACACTGTGCACACTGGCTGCTCCTGCAATGCTTGGCGAGCGTGGTGTGCGCCGAGGAAGGTGACACGCTGATGGTGCAGGTCGAGCACCCAGCCTGGGCAGCTCTTATAGGTCTTCGGCAGGACCGCTAAGGCGGCGGACGGATCTCCCGCACACTGCTCCTTCGGTGCGACGGTCTGAGCTGGGCTCGAAGACCGCAATGGTGATGTTGAGTTATCTTCTTGCATTATTTTCTTCGGGGCTGAAGATTTAAGGGAGTCAAAAGAAAGGGGTCTCACCATTATATAGCCAGGAGGGGAATGGATATGCAAATTTCTTCAGGCGTGCTGCTGCGCAGCAAGGGATTGGCACTAGCGGAGCTGTTAGAGGGCAAAGCCCATACGAAGTATAACTTTGGTAAGTGCACCGCCCAGACTGATGAGAATGCTTTTAAGGACACAAAAGTGTTACTATTGAGTGAGATACGTTCCAGGTAAAGATATTCCCATAGCTGACGCTCTGTCAAGATTGGGTGTACCCGCAGAGGAAATAAAGGACATGGATATACATGTGCATGAGTAGGTGAATGTATCACAGTCACGCCTTCAGCAAATCAAGGAACTAAGGGAGCTTGTCAATATACTGAACGCATTCAAATTTGAACAGGCGTTTAAAAATGAATGAGTCTCCGTTCGTGTTCAGCTAAAAAATGAACGGCGGTGCGTTCAAAAATGAACGAGCATGCATTAATTTTGGGTTCAGAAATGAACGAGTATGTGTTCGTTTTGCGTTCAGAAATGGAACATGCGTTCATTTTTCGTTCAAAAATGAACGAGCATACGTTCATTTTTGACCGGACGGCATCCAAAAACGAACGCAACTACCCTCTCTCGCATTACAAAATGAATCTGTTCTCCACTTCGCAAAATTTACACCAACATGCGTAAATATTTCCTTCTTACGAGAAAAAAATTCCCCGTCTCCCATCCTGCAAAATTTAGACGTATATTGTAAGGTATATGCCTATTAAAGGATAGTTTTCACGTCGGCTAAAAAATCCTACCAAATGTCCAGTTTCGAGATTATATCTTTACCGATCATCAATCTTCCGCTATACCCTTCCACTTTTCATCGAGTTCGATAAGATGCTTTAACCCATTTAAACCGGAACAGCATGTGCGCATTTTAACCTTTAAAACCGGGGACGCATTGCTACCCTTCAGGCCGGGAAAGCGGATACGTCATTTTGTTGTTTTCATTATTTTTCCGACCATTTCCGGGCTCATAGCTGTTCTTTTACTGGCACTTTATACTAGGGCAGATGCCATAGTAACACTTCAAGACACTTTATTTTTTATATTTTTATGTTTATTTTTATTTTATTTGAACGGACACTTTATCATGCCTGCCACCCAGTAGCGGAGCTACGGGGGGGGCAAAGACAAGTCCCTTTTAGTCCTGGCTAGATCTCAATCATTTTCCTTTATTGACGTCTTTTCAAATTATCGTAATTGGCAACTGAAGACACGGTTTCTCACCGTATGCGATCTAACAGCGATGAAATCATGGGCTAAATTCAGTGCAGAAAAATAATTTACTTATTAATTGGCCAATGCTTCGCGTGATTGACCTGGTCCGTGTTCCAATGAAACGCGGACTTTCACTCTCGGTATTTCGTGGGTTGATTTAAAAAAAAAAAAAAAAACAGTGGCACTGAGCAGTTAAATAGCCTAGGTTATAACAAGCGTGCGGCTCAAGCCATTTGCGTGAGAGTCGACAGGTATGCAATTTTGAAGAACGTAGATTTAAATACAGCAAATACGCGTCCAGAGGAATGATTGTCGTCTTACCTAATCGGGGAGAACAAGCAGCACCTGTTAAGTGCGGAGCGCTCTCGGAATGAACCTTTTGTTAATCATGAAGATGACTGAGAACAGGTCAGGATTTATAATTGTTTTAAACGGCTGTTTTGTGCAACCCCATTCTCTGTTCCACCACTGTGCTGAATTTAACCCGTGATTTAATCGCGTTTAGATCGAATGTGGAGAGAAACCGTGTCTTCAGTTGCCAATTACAATAATTGGAAAAGATGTCAATAAAGGAAAATGATTGAGACCTAGCCAGGACTAAAAGGGACGTGTCTTCGCCCCCCCTGTAGCTCCGCCACTGGTTTTAAATATTGTGATGAAGATTTGCACAAATAAAAAACATAGTTTTTATGAAAGCCACAGGTGTAAGCTCTCAAATACTTTTTGAATTTTGTTTCTATCTGCTACAGAGGCTGAGATATCAGCTTTTTGCTAGACGTTGACACCTGGGTGCTGTTTTCCAGAAAACCTCATGTTTTAGGGGTTCTTTTCAAAATCGCCCATAGGTTTTCATAGGCGTTTTTTGAATAGGCCTCAGGCCTAAATAGGTTAAAACATTCCACACTCAAGACCGGGGTATGGGGTACCGGTACCAGGGTACGTTCAGTCAGCCAAAACATTCAAATGTTGCTGTGTGAATACTTCACTGGAATGAACATCACTTCCATGTGGTCTCAGTATGCTACTTTTTCCTTCTTATATAAAAAAGCATTTTAGAATTCCAAATCATGATGTGAACCGCTAAGCAATTTGTATGCGAAAGATTGTATTTTTTTTTTTTCATTTGCAAGATCCAGTGCTGATTTACGCATTGTATCACATCATCTGCGCGACAGCCCAAGTTTAATTCTACTGTTCTGTGAGTATAAGAACTAGGATAACTTAGTCCCGCTCATATCAAATTGCAAAATTATCCGCGATATTAATCCTTTCTTTTTAAACCTGTGAACATTCAAGCCAAAAAAATGCCACACTTTACAGCCCACTACGTACAGGATGAGTTCTGCAATGATATTCAGATTTTGTTCCATTGATTGTTGCAGATTTTGTACCATTTGTCATATTATATATTGTTATAATTTATTATACAGTATTTTTTTTCAGATTGAAGTCACAACACATGAAACCGCCGCTCTGTGGGAGCTGCCGATGACAAGTCCAGATCTAGACAAGCAGATGAGCAAAGTAAAACCTCTGCGTGTGCACAGTATTATAAAATCAGCATGTCTGAATGTTAATATATATTTATCCCCCCCCCCCCTTTATGAATATAACCCTTATTATAAGGGTGTTATCAGTTCAATTAATGAATAAGCTTGATTGCAGGATAAACGACTAAGTAGTCTTGTGATTAGCTGGTTCAGGGATACGCGATCAGAGAGTGAGACCTGAATTCATGCGACACGCTGGAATACCGGTGACAAACTTTTGGATGATGTGCACGATTAATACTTAATTTGTTCAGTCGACTAAGTTTAATATGTTTTTGTTTAGATAACTGGAATATGTTTTTGTCCAGGGAACAGGAGTAGGTCGCATATAATCCCATTCCTGAAGCGTCACCTAAATTGGCAAAATGATCTTTAGCAGGCGGATTATACCCAGTTGGCCTATATGGAAAAAAAAACTAACAATGACAATGAAAAAAATTTCACTTTATATGAAAAAAAAAACTAATAATGACAATGAGAACTATTTCACTTTAAGGAACTGAGAATTTAAAATAGGTCTGTACAAGCGTTTATATAATCCGTCATCCATATTTAGTTGTCGTTCACAAAAGAATATCCGTGCCCATAATCTAAAAGCTCGCTTCACACACGTTAGCATCAAATCGCAGAAATCAGCAAATACAAAAGATAAACTAGTTTCTTGTAAAACAAAAGGAGTCAGCAGTGCCGGGAAGACCTGGGGTATGGAGTTCTTCTCTGTGCCCGTGCCAGATTAATTCTTCCCGTCAGTGCACAGTCACTGAAAAAAAGCAGCAAATGTTAGATGAGCGAGTTTACAATCATATATAAAATTTCCATGATAGTTGTTCGGCGTAGATGATATTTTTAAATTTCATTAAACAGAAGAAAATAATATAGTGAAATATTTGTCACCACTGTTAAAATGAATCCAGTAGTGAGCCACTAACAAACATCATTATTGAGTAATACTCTGTGCATCTGTAAAGTAATACAAATCCTCTCTAATCCCTTTGATAATGCGAATCTAATCTGTCAATCAGCTAAAATTTGACGTTGCTTGCTCATAGGGATCAAGCAACCATCAGTCGTGCTTCCTGCAGTGCAGATGAAAACAGCTCAAATGTAACTCACGCTCGTAGCCTTTTCACCTCTGGTTCCTTCACTGATTGAAAAGTCCCCCACTAGAAATTGAACGCATCAGAAAATGAACAGAAGAATGTTCATTATCGAACGCAGTGACCAGGTTTGCAGCCTTGAACGCATCCAAAAATGAACAGGCGTCCGTTCAAAAATGAACGCGTTCACTGTTCAGTATATTGACAAGCTCCCTAACTATGACGGACCCAGGACTTAAAATCTTGAAGGAGACTGTAGTTTCCGGATGGTCTATCTTACAGGAAGCATGTCACCCAGACATTGCTGGGTACTGGAACTGTCGTGACGAAATCAGTGCATATGATGGCATCCTCCTCAAAGGTGACAGAGTGATAGTGCCTAAAGCTCTGAGAAAAGATGTGCTCAATCAGATACACAGTGGACACTAAGGCATTGAAAAATGCAGGCTACGCGCATGAGCAGCTGTATTTTGATGCGGCATCAATAGTGATGTGGAAGAAATGGTCCATAAGTGTGGTCCCTGCCAGCACAATCAAACATCGCAGCCAAAGGAGCCACTCATTCCTTATGAGGCCACGCGCCCCTGGGACACAGTAGGGTCCGATCTGTTTGTGTGGCACGAGGACAACTATCTGCTTCTTGTGGATTATTACAGTTCCTTCCCAATAGTACGCAGAGTGTCATCAACCAGTGCCTTCCAAATCATAGATGTCATGAAACACATTTTTTCTGAGTATGCACATTCCCAACAAACTGGTGACAGATAATGGCCCACAGTATGTCTGTTCTGAGTTTAGAAATTTCTCCCAGGACTATGCATTTGCACACATGACAAGCAGCCCACACTATCATTAATCGAATGGCAAAGCTGAGCAGTTTGTGGGTATTGTAAAGAGAACCTTTCAAAAGGCTCTGGAGGGAAATGGTGACCCAGCAATGTCTTTATTGTGCATCAGAACCACTCCATCGGGAACAGATTCAGCATCACCAGCAGACTTGATGTTTAATCGGAAGATTCGGTCAAACCTACCGACAATAGACATCAAACCCAAGCCGGAAGAAGTCTTGGACAGACTTCAGCAATTCAGGGGTGCCTGTCAGCATTATGACTCTGCCTCAAGGCCTCTTCCACAACTACAGGGCGGTCAAAGTGTTTGAATTCAACATCCTGTCACCAAGAAATGAGAACCAGCAATTGTGACTAGCCTGTGATAAAGAACCTCGTTCATACATTGTAGAAGGTAGGTCAGGTGGAGTATACAGACGCAACAGAGCACACATTCTGTCAACTGGTGAGACTTTCAACATTGATGATGACATTGAGCCGGGTGCATCTGTTCCAGACACATCGCACAGCATGCGATTGGACGGTTCATCAACCCCTGTAGTGATTGACTCTAGAATCGAAAATAGGGATCAGCCTCAGCCTTTGTTGCATGTAGAGATACCAACCAAGAACTGTATCAATCGATCTGGAAGAACTGTGAAGGCACCCACTAGACTTGATCTGTGACTCTTTATGTGAATGTCAAGTACCAAACAGGACCTGATCTAACTCTGATTTAGGAATCATTGTAAACTATTTTCTTGCACTGTTCATGTTCATGTAAAATTTTTGTTTTTCATTCACTAGTTGAGATGATGGAATATTTAAGTTCAATTTGTAACAAAGAAGTTAAGTACCGTATATGACCATTTAGTAGCCCGGGCGTTTATTTCGCAAAATCGACTTGGACCCCAGGCGTTTATAAGAACCAGGCGGGTATTTGCAACAGGCCATTATTTATTTTTGCACCGACCTACACCAGGCCAGTTTGGCTTTCCTACACAGTTATTAACTGAGTGAATTTAACTGTTAAATTAACGCATTGTTTCCGTGTCATTTGAACTGTAAGTGGAGTCCTGCGCGCATTTAACCGTGGTTTACACTGAACATGCACTAAACTCCTTGGTAAACTTATTGTAAAATTACAGTCAAAATATCTGGCTAAAAGGTACCAGTTAAATTACTTGGCAAAAAAAGACTTCAGTTTATTCGTTTATTATTAACAGTGTATTCGCGGAAACTGAAACTGGCGCGGTTTCATTTACATACTTTAGTTTTGAGACTTCTACATTGATCCCAGTTGGGGCAACACGCAATATCATCCTGTTATCCATCGTGTCAGGGCAAAGACGGACTAAATGAAGACAAGAAGTAAGTATGAACACTTCAGAATGAAGTTGCTCCGATCTTCATACACAAAGCATACATATAAATTCATATATGCATACAACGACTAGTTTCTTCCGACTCGCAGGCACAGCTGAATGCGAACACTTTTTCTTTGAACAAAACGAAAACGTAGGTAACTGAGCGATTGGGGTTAGGCAATCGTAAAGCTTATTCTTTAGCTTTGCCAAATAATAGAGCATAAATATTGTTGATATACAATTCATTATTCATGTCCTTTTTTAAGTACGAAAAAATAAAATAAAAGAACACGGAAAACAAGTCCCCTACCCAAAAAAAAAAAAAAATTGTCGACACCCATGTTTACTGTTTACATGCGTCTCATTTGATATTTATACATACGCAAGATGGCAGAGCTATTCTGCCGTGTGCGCTTTGGTCCAGCCAATGACGTTGTCCACTCTAGTTTTTTTATGTCTCTGTGCCAAAGACCGTCTGCTATTTTTCCCCCCGCATCGTTATTGACATCAGATATACTGTACATACAAAGACAAACCGAAGCTTGTCTTAGCGTCTGTGTTACCGCAACACGGGGTAACACAGCCGTTTATATACAATAGTGCAAATAATCGCCCGGGCGTTTCATTGAACCCCGGGCTTTTAATTGAACCGGCGTTTAATATGCAAAATGAAGTCAGACCCCCGGCAGCTTTTTGCACACAGGCACATATTTGCACGCGGGCGATTATTTGGTCATATACGGTATCTACATTATCATGATACTCAGTATAATACACTCCCAATGATATTCTTTTTTTCTTGTAAAAGGGAGGATGTTCTGAGAGCCTATCAAAAGTCTAGTTTTAGTTTCCGCATGCCCGCAGTTTCTCTTGGACAGCGTGTTGTGACAACATATTAGCAGAACTAATAAAACTAGCTGCTCACTTCTATATGAGTGATTTTTGCAAGACAAAACATAACAATGTTGTCTGCAACACTTTATGCTGCCATTTTGGCCAGGTCTCCCTTGAAAAAGAGATCTTTTGGCCTCATTCACGAACCATTCTTATGAACAAATTTGTTCTTAAGTCCTACTTACGAAGTTTTTACGAAGAGTGTGGCATTCATGAATGTTTTCTTATCCAGGATTTGTTCTTCGGTAAGAACAAATCCTACTAACACTCAGGAGTACTCTTACGCACATTTCAGTGTCAACATGTTGGCATATTGGTTGTGTTGCCTTCTTTTGCGCAGTTAATTATAATGCGATATTACAGTGATATTTCTGTCATATTAATTAATTTATTTATTTGGCAATTTACAGAGCATTTTTTTATTTTAAAATAAATTAAATGTACCAACACTTTACAAAACAGCTCCACGGGAATGCACCTCGAACAAGGAGCAGCTGGTGACGCATGGCTCATTATTACATATCTTTTAATAATTATAATTTCCCACAGTGTCTTTTGATTTGATTTGATCTTAATTTGATTTGATTTGTTTTATTAGGGGATCGAGGATATGCCCTGGCCCCCTGATTAATGACACCACTGACCAACCCTCAGAGTCCTCAGATTTCATATAGCTAATCAGATTCACGCACGCACCCGCTTCACCATCGAACGCACCATCGGCATTTTAAAGGGACGTTGGATGTATTTGGACACAGCAGTGGCAAATTGCTGTACAAACCGGAGAAGGTATGTAAAGAGAACTGAAGATTTGTTTTATTCTTGTAAAAACCGCTTAGACTAAGGTCAAGTTTAATCAAACTCCTTGCATCTTCTAATTTATGACTCACCCTCACCATGACAGGTCTGTAGGATAATCATGGCCTGCTGTGTCCCGCACAACATCGCTATGAAGCGTGGTGTGCCACTTTCCCCTCAGCCACTACACCATGAGGATGTGCGTCCTGACGCAATGATGGGACCAGACTGCAGGCTCGCTGTTCAAGTTCGGGTGCAATTAATTGCCTGTTTGTGAATAAAGTTGCATTGATATTACAATCTGAATTGACCAGTCTGATTTTTTTTAAAAACTAAGTCTATCACTTCAAAAATGAGGACAGACCGGTTTCAGTGCACATCTTTATTTTTTTAAATTCTCAATTTATTTGAGTGTACTGGATATGGTTGCAAGTGTTGAGGCAATCTTATCAAGCGTGTCAGCTATCCTTTCTTGATTGTCCAACACCGCTTCCGAGGTCAGGCGAGGAGAGGCATGGGACCGAGTACGCATGGAGGTACTGCTGTAGAAGGGTTCTGGTTCTGTTGCAGGTTGGCTCTGCGGGACTTTATCTGTGAATAAATAATCAATCAAGCCATTGTTGCGACCCTCAGTCCAATACTAAGGCGTTATTTTATCTTACACGCACTATGGTAAACTACTGCCTTTAGGAAACACGTTTGTATCCAGACACTCAGTCGATGGTACTCCTAAAAACTAGGGTGGAGAAATTAAACTATTAATTAAATTAAAAAAAAAAAAAAAACTAAAGTGATTTTCCCATAGCCTACCTGAGAGTGCCGTCTCCCTGATGATCGCCCCGATGCGCGGGTCCAACTCAGACAGGTTTGGGGTGTCTGCTGTTCCCCCTCCAGTCCGTTGCATCTCCCGTCGGAATTTTGCAATGTTTTTATTTTTTTTTGGTGTCAGATTTGAGATCAAACCATTTCTTTTTCACCTCCTCTGTTGTGGGTCCTTCTCCAGATACTGCGTTCACTGCATGTGCGTCAGCCTCCTCCTTTTTGTTAGTGTTAGTGTAACCTGCACTAAAGCTACTAAATATATATATATATATATATATATATATATATATATATATATATATTTTTTTTTTTTTTTCCTGCGGGAGTACCTCCTCCTCTGAACTACCAAAGTTTTTTTTTTTTTCTCTGTACCGACTGCGCTCCAATTGATTTACTTTTTGCTTTGGACATTTTGTTGTTGCTGTTTCCTCTGTATGACATCTGTGCCTGCTCACGGCCCTGCAGTTTCATGCCCTTTTATGGGCATTGATGGGCAGTTACCTATGCTAATCATATGTTCATTAGGTTCAACTGGCACGCGCTCTCAGTTTATGAGGAGACGGGATTCATCAATTTAAGAACACAGCTGCGAACAATTCTGCAGTTTAAGAGCACGTTGATGAATCCGACATAGAGTTTTCATAAGAACCTTCATAAGAACACCGTAAGAAAGAATCTAAGAAGATTCTTAAAAAGTTATTGGTGAATGAGGCCCATTGATCTCAATGGGACTACCTGGTAAAATATGGGTTAAATAAATAAAATAAAAATAAAAAGATAAATTTTCTCTCTGTTCTGTGGCTATTATCAAAAAATGTTTGATCACTTAAAGTTTTCCAAATGAGTAATTGTTTGGATGACTGGGGAATTTATGTTTAGGTGGCACTATTGCATTCAGGAAATGTTCATAAAACAGCACGGATTTGTGTTTACAAGACTGACTGCTCAAAAGGCAGGAGCCTTTTACTTATATTGTGCTCACTGCTAATTCGAAAAGAAAATCCTACTATGGGCAATGCAATTCAGTGAAAGTATAGTTTCTAAAGTTTAGTTTCTTATACTGATAACTGCAGCCTGAACAATCTCATATTATAGCGCGATTACCTTTTTGATGTTATCATGTCTTAATCAGTATTGGCAACATATTGTTATTTATTATTCAGCGGATGGATGTATCATGCGATTCTTAGTTGGAAACAGTTTGAGTGGTGCCAGGCCTAATCCTGCATTAGAGGTGGAGTTGCTGCCTACCTGCAGTCACGGCGCTGTCTCTAAATATAATCCAAGATGTAAATTTTTTTAACATCTTTTTCCTCGTTTTTCCATTATTAAATTTCTCAGGGAACAGGAAATGGTTTGGATGAGTATTTCCAGGGGTCCTGTTCCCAGGAATAAACCCTTGTCCAGAATGTTGCGAATACATTTGTTGTGGTGATTTATTTCATGGCTTCACCCCCTGCAAAATCTGCCAATTGACCTTATCTACTTTGAAAAAGGCCAAATTGTTAATGCCACACAAGTGGGTCAGAGCATTTTCGAAGCAGCAAGGCTTCCATTTTTACCTTGGTCCACTGCCAAAAGTGCCGACAATGGGAATATGAGCATCAGAAATAGACCTTTAAGCAGTTAATGACGGTTGGCTGGTCCAGTGAGTCTTGTTTTCTTCTACATTATGTACATCAATTGGGTACATGTGCACCATTACCTGGGGAAGAAATGACACCAGAATGCACTGGGGAAAGAAGACAAGTGGATGTAGGGAGTGTGACGCTCTGAAATCCTGGGTCCGGGAATTCAAGTGAATGTCAATTTTATTGTTTTGGCAGGACAAGGGGAACCTATGCAATATGAGGCTGGTGGTTTTAATGCTGTTGCTGATTGGTGTAAATTATAGTTCCTGTGCAGCATCTGTAAGAAACTTGAATGTGTTGTTTTAGTTGGCGAAGAGGCACTGTAGAACATTCTGAAACTAACTTCACGGCAGATGGACATCAGATGGACATACTTCTTATCACCTTGAACAACGTACTCTTCTCACCCTAAATGGGGACGGAAGAGGCAGAGCCTACAGAGTTATAAAAAAAGGGAAAAAACTGTAGCAGATGAATACAATGAAGGCTTCAATTGTGCAAGATTAAAAAACTGGCATGATTCAACACTACTCCGTCTTCGCCAGAGTCAAAACACGAAACATGTCAGTTTTTTATTCCTCCACCATTTCAGGCTTCATATGTATCCATGTGCTCCAGTTTTTTTTTCTCTCTTTTATGAATTGTACACATATTGTCCTGTAACTGATCAGCACTGGATCAACACCTCCACTGGCTGATGCCTGGGGAACTCTCGACACAAGCCTACAGAATTATATGTTTATGTTGACATTTTTATTGTTGAGGGTTCTGAGTAAATATCTTGTTCATCTGTACCATCCTTGCAAATACTAAAGATTTAGTGTGACATTAATTTCTGTATCCATTCAGAACAGATTTCTAGTTAATCTGATCGAACCCAATGAATTGTTGGCGCACGCGGCAATAAATAAATAATTAAATATTTAGCATTTGAGCTGAGGTAGAATGGCTTGTGTATGAGCCACAGACTACAAGGGCATATTTCCAGAAAACAGAGGATGTTGCCTTTCACATGAGGCTTTGTACATGCATTTCGGCCAGAGAATTTGTCTTTTTTAAGCTTTTCATTTAGGAACATCAAAAAGATTAAATAAAACAAAGCAACGTCTTCAATCCCTTAAACTCTAATTTTTTCAAAGTCAGAAAGAGCTTTTTTTTTTTTTTTTCAAATTGTAGGTCACGCATATAGCTTGTATCTGCTGGCGGCAGCATGTCACTGAAGGTACAGTATATCGCACTTACGAATATAAAGAGCAATATTGAAACTCGGGGCGTCATAATTTAATGGCCTTCGCATTACATTACATGGAAAATATCTAGATCTTGAATATCATTTAATATATATTTCCCTGTAATTCAGCAAGACATATAGTACTTGGGATTGTTGGAAACATTGGGATCTCCACAAAAATTTTGAAATCCTTTTAACTGGTTGTGCCAACCTTGGTGGCAACAGCAGAGAACAAACATATGCATTAACTGTCTTGCATTGCTGTGGAGGAATTTTGACTCACTCGTCTTCACAGAATTTTTTTCAGTTGAACCACATTGGATGATTTTTTAGGATTCATTGCCTGTTTAAGGTCATGCCACAGCATCTCAATCAGATTCAAGGCAGGACTTTGATTAGGCCACTCCAAAACCGTTGTTTGGTTTCATCTGAGCCATTCAGAGGTGGACTTGGGTGCTTTGGATTATTGTCCTGCTTCATAACCCAACTGCACCTGAGCTTAAGGGTCACAATCTGATGGCTGGACATTTTCCTCCTGGATTTTCTGGCACAGGGCAGAATTCATGGATCCATCAATTTCGGCAAGTTGCTCGGGTCTTAAAGCAGTGTAGTAGCCCCAGACGATCACATTATCATCACTGTGATTGACTGTAAGTAGAATATTCTTATTGTGGAATGCAGTGTTAGCTTTACACCTGATGTAACAGGACCAATGTTATCCATAAAGTTAGTCTGAAAATGCATCAGTCCTCAGAATATTGTCACAAACATCTTGGGGTCATCAATGTATTTTTTTGGCAGATGTGAGAAAAAGCTTTTGTTTTTTTTTTTTTTTTTTTTGTCAGAAGTGCTTTTTGCCTTGCAACTCTCCCATAGATGCCATTTTTGCCCAATGTTTTTCTCATTGTGGAATTGTTAACAGTGACCATAACTGGGGCAAGTAAGGCCTGCGCTTCTTTAGATATTAGTCTGGGTTCTTTTGTGACCTCATGGATGAGTCATCAATGCACGCTTGGAGACATATTGACAGGTTGGGCACTACTGGGAAGGTTCACCATTGTCCCTAATTTTTGCCATTTGTGGATAAGGGCTCTCATGGTGGTTTGTAACCCTTACCAGACTGATAGATGTTAATGACTTTGTTTCTGGTCTGTTCTTGAATTTATATTTATCGTGACATCACATGCTGCTTTTTGCCTACTTCACGTTGCCAGACTAGTTCTATTTAAGTGATTTTTAAATATTCAACAAGGCTGGCAATAATTATGCATGGGTGTGTCTAGTGAAACTGAACCCAATTATCAATTGATAATTTCGCATGCATCGGCCCGAGGGCAGGCCACTTAGCATAATTGCGTTTTTATACAGTAAAATATGGTGCTACGTTCTAGAAATACTTATTGTTCAAAAGTTTGAAGACTCAGCATACTAACTGTGTAAGGTATGTGCTGATCTAACAGACCAGTAAGTGTTTTAGCCTGTCAGCCCTCAATCCAATGTAACAGGGATCTCAAATTCTTTAAGTATACAAAGACAGCCAGAGGTCTGAAACTTCCAAAAGATGGAAGCGTAAGGTAGCTAAGGGATTAATTTTACAAGGAGGAATTTTCATAGTTTCTGACAAGGGAGAATTTTGTCAATGAAGCAAAGGAGTTTTGGAAGGAAAAAAATTTGGACTCTCCAAAACTGTTTTTGGAACAAGCAAAAACATAACCAAGAAAAATCTGTAAAATACTAATTTTCGGTGACAGAATCATAATATTTGAACCTGCAGTTGTTTAGGTGTCTAGCTGTGACTGTATTATTTTTCTAGGCTGATGAGGCTTCGTCACCGAGGCCACAGGGGCAGAAGAAAGTAAAAAATCTTTTTTCTGTCAGACAAAAACATATTTCCAGGGTTGTTGCTCAATTTGGGGTAATATTCTCAGCAATTCTGACTATTTGAGAGCAATCTATTGAATGTCACAATTCAAAAAAGAGACCATGATTATACTTGTAGTCAAAGTGGTTCAAGAACAGTAAGCATTTTAGTTTGGGAGGAAATTTGCTCAAAAATAGGATGACATTTTAAAGGTTTACATTTGTTCAATTGGTTAATTTACTAACTAGGGGGCAATTACTTTTTCACATAGGGCCAGGTTGAGTTGGATAGCTTTTTCCCTTCAATAAATAATGTCATAATTTAAAAAATTCAATTTGCGTCTACTTGGATTATCTTATTCTAATGTTAAAATTACTTTGATGATATGAAACATTTAAGCGTGACAAATCTACAAAAATAAAAGAATCAGGATAGGAGTAGATACTTTTTCACAGCACTGTTTAGATAAGGGCAAAAGATAATCGGTACTTGGACATGGTGTGGAGAGAGGTTCTGCTCCACAGATTTGAGTTTAGATTAGTACTTGTCGCAGAATCATAGTGCTGTGAATGCAGCTCTCCTTCTGTGGCACAGAGCCCTGCAGAAGCCCTTTTGTGTAATGCTGAGTCCAACCTGTACCTGGTCCAGGTGTTTCAAATGCGCATTTTGTAAGCTTAATAAGATTTGTATTAAATCTTTTAATATGTCTGCCTGTCAATCAAGTCATTCATCTGAACCTTTATTACTAAAAAAGGGAATAGAAATTCTATTTTATCTGGTTATGTATAATAAAAAAAAAATCAAATGCATCTCTGTAACTGTTAGTTAATATAACTACATCAAATACAGCTCTTAACGTAGTAATGTCTCATCACCGCGATAAAAATGAGCATTTCAAGTGCAAGCACCAACACTACAGATAAAAGTAATGAATAAACCAGCACTGGCAAACGTTTGACTGATGTCAGTCTTTGAGAGAATGTTAATGTTCATGTGATTGATTTCATGCTATTGCACAAGACAGTGCAACAAAATGGCGCGAAATAAATTGCAAGAGTTGACAGAAGCAACATAAAAGTGAAGCCGTGGATATAAACTTTAAATTTAGACAAGAAGAGAATTGCACAGCAATATGCCAGCTCCACTGAGCTCAGGGAGTGTTCGCAGAGGAAGACGTGTCATTAACACCTCCCTCTGTGTGAGTCTCAGCCACTTTTTTAATTAAACCAAACTAATGCAACGCAGGAAATGTGTGTTCAGATACTGTTTTTCTGCCTTATTAGCATGAAACGATATGCTCTGGTATTCACTTTGCCTCTGATGAAACTTTTCACTTTTGCCCTAGAGCCTGATGTCTATAATGCTTGAAAGGCCTGTTGGGAGAAGCGCAGCATGCGGGCATTTTGTCAGTTTGGGCAATCGTGCAATCCTTTGGGAAAAACGTACATTTGCTGATCGGTTCTTCTAACTGCCTTGAGAAATGCAAGTTTGCCATAACTTTAACACCTAAGATACAAATCATCATTGTCACTATCACCAAGAGAGTTTCAGTTTAACTGCTTGGGGCTATGAGGAGATTTATTTATAAGCAAATGGTGGCAAACCATATGAATTTTAACTTTTTTGCCATGCACTGTGTGTTTTTGTGTCAGGACTCTTGGTTTTATTATTGTGAAGATGAAACCATATGAAATCATGAAATAAGTTCAATGTTTTCCTCTTAAGCCCATCTTGTTGAAAACAACCTCAGTCTTTGCCAGTGAGAAGGAATTTATGAGTATGCTTGAACAGCAGGGTAAGAAATTTATTGTACTGGTATGCTTCAGCACCAGTTGCAATGAGCATCTGCAAATTTTGGAGTTGTGATTAAACTGTCAAAATCATGTGGAATCGCAACAATCCCTCATCTGTTTCATCCAGTATACTTGTAGTACTGTAGTGTGCCTACTGTAAGAGACACACATGAAATGAGCAAAGCAATTTTTCTCAGGAAACTTTTATTTCATGCTGACCTATGGCCAGCCTCAGCGGTAGCGTAAAATACTTGCATTACCTTGATCAACCAATCACATTCGTACACTCATTTTACGTACTTTCCACTCACCTGTTGGCGTCATTATGCTTAATCCAACTCTCACCTGCCCTCTGTTGCTAATTATCCTCTGTGCCTCAGTCATAGCAGCTACGCAACCCATAACAAGCCAGCTACTACCTGTCTGGATATGTATGAAGGAGGAAGGAGGATGAGGCATTCCTTATGTTTAGCAGGGCAGATGTTTCATGGTTGTAGTGCATGACCTATAGCAAATCTATTCAGCCTCAATCCTGAAATTTGTATGTGTACATTCATTAAAATGTTAAATAAATATATTAATATACGTAAGTTCTCTTGCCTGAAATTTTCTCTGATATTCTTAAACTTTCAAAATCAACGGCAGACCTGAATTACACTGTATAAATAACAGAATATGTGTAAGCAAATTGGTGTAAATACATCATGTTGTCTCACTGTAGCATTAAGCAGTGATAAACCAGCATAAGGAATCGTCCCGGAGCAAAAGGCGGAGGAAATAGAATCCTCCTACTTTCAATGAGGTGGATGCCTTAAGCAATTAGGCGACGTAGCCCCCAGCGTATCAGGGCGTCCAGCCCGCTTGGCCATGGTTTAGGTCTCAGCAGTTGATCTAATTTGCTCTTGTTAATTGGTTCGCTTTACATGTGGACACTTGGTGCTCACAGCTCCGGGTTGAAGGCAGCTATCGGGAGTGTCTGTTTAGACGGTACAGGCCCCGGACCTCCTGCACCCCCTCAGTCATCGACAGATGCGTGGCTCAGAGAGCCCAACTGTTCTCTATTCACTGAGCCTGCCGCGCTGATAGAAATGCACAATGGGGTTCGTGAGTCCCATTTGCGGGAGAAGTTGGTTTTTTTTTTGGTTAAATAATTGCCCATTAATTTTCCAGCAGGATGAGGGCGAGGCCTGTGAAGTGCTGAGCGGGAGAACTCCTGTGGAAATGTTGAGAGCGCGTCAGTCAGCGCTCAACCAGCAGTGGGGTCGGGAGTCTAAAAGCCTGTTGGAGGCTTGTGAACTTGATAAACTTGATAAGAATGCAAATGAAACTGAACAGCAAAGTGTTATACACACAAAAGTGTTTTTTTTCTCTCTCCTGTGTTTTGTATGTAGGATGCACAGAAAGCTCCGCAATTTGTGGGGCAAATAAATTTTTTTTTTTTTAATTTGGCTTTGTGTTTTAAATGCGATTGATATTTGATCAAATTTCTAGTGAAATAATTCTGGTCAAAGTAAACATTCTCTTCCTTTATTTAAGGATTTTTTATAGCAACCGTTGTTTTTAGTACATAAAAAGGCATACAATGTGCACAAGTTCATATTTCATCGGACCAATTAGGTTTGTGAGCAACTTATCCAAAAATGTCTCTCGAGCATTTGGAATGCTTGTTCTATTGCAGCTGATGACTTTATGAGTGAAGGATTGAGTAGTTTTGTGTTTAAAATGCTTCTTTGTTGGTTTAGCAGTATTTCTGGGATTATTGTCTCCCTGTGAGAGAGAGAGAGAGCTCCTTAGTTTGAAGGCCTTTTCATAATTGAACTTGAACTGATAAGGTGCTTCTGTATCCTTCAAAATTAATTCCACTGCAATCGGTTGTTACATCAATGGCAGCCCTTGATGCCTGTACCGTAAAATGTCAGTGTCACTGTCAAGGGGGTGTTTTTATCCTGGTGAAAGGGAGTTAAAAAAAACACTGCTAAGATTTGTTCTGATATTAAATTTATACAAACCTTCTTGGATCCCTTATCTAACATAGAGGCTAAGTACTTCCCATTTTTAAGAGCAACTTCCCCATTTTGTCTGTGTAAGGCTTAACACAAGAAATAAACATCTCTTTTCACAAGATTGTAATAGGAATGCAGAAGTGATTATTTATAACAAACTCACGCTGTAAGATATTATGTATGGTGAGGCAGTGTCTCTTTGAGAAAGGGAACTTTATGAACTCAAAAGGTAAATCGCAATCAGACAGTAGTTGGTGTTATTGCAAAAACAGTTTTTATGAGAGGATCAATGACTAATTAAATTATTACATAAACAAATTATCCATACCTTTTCATTGGTGAATATATGGTAATGTGATCTTCTTTAAACACGCTATTGCCCTGAAAACCCTCGTGCCGTGCAGCGATCAAAACTGATATTGCCTGGTTGTTTAACCAACAAGAACTATGGAGGTCAAAAATTCCATCCATCAGTGAGAGTGCAAAGTCAGGCATTGTTATCAGACGTAAACAAAGTTCTGTGATATTTATAACATGATAATTGATCTGGCATCGTAAGGTGTCCACATTTGAATTGGTGTTTGCATTTATTAAAATTTGACATCTGATAAAATTGTTTGTGTTTATGTACTTAAACAATTATTGGCCATAAGTTGGGCAATATCAGATTTTATGGACCCAAAGAAATCGATATCGCCCGAGGCCAATGGCTGATGGTGCCACAACATAATCCCACTTTTAGGCTGTCACTCGGCGGGGAATAAAAATGCAATGCAGAGTATTAATTAATATTTGATCCAAAGATGTGAGTTACTCTGGCTGCAAGAAAATTTTGAAGAAATACTCCTTTTACTTTGTCAAACAGATCAAGAGCTCTCTTCAGGATGTCGAATGTGGCAAAGACCAAAATAAAGATGAGGCTCTGCCACCACAACCCCAGCGCATTTACCACAAGATGCAAACCACTGATAGCCCTCAAGAATAGTACAGCCATGTAAAATTGCCAAAAAGTACGTTGTACATTGAAAAACTGTCCAAGGCCTTAATAATTGTCTTATGGACAAACAGATTGAGTATTATCCTGTATCAAAATGATGCAAAGAGGGAAGTGTGGTGGGAGACAGAGATTGCTCATGATCCAAAACATACCACCTTATTATTTGAACATAGTCTCATGGTTAGGCCATATGAAGTTGCCTCTAGAATCTTCTTGATGCTAAGACTGCTCCTAACAAATGGCTTAACACTCCTTTGATGCTGTTTCACTTTGAAGTTGTGTACAAACCCTATAAACACGACCAAAGCCACCAAGGTGTTTTTCCTTTCCAAAAAGTGAACTGTTCTTGCATAGCCAAGTCAACTCCTGGAACTGAATCCAGCTGAACTTGCAGATCACTTGCTGCAGGCAAAGGCTCCATTCATGAAAACAAAGTGGAACTGAATTTGGCTGCATCAATGGCCAGGCAGAGCATGACCAATCCTGTGGCTGGTAAGATCCATAGACTCTGGCTGTCATCGAATGTGAAGGATATGCAGCCAAGTGCTATATATAATGGTTTTATTAAGTGTCACTTAATTTTTCCGATTTTTTTTTGTCCGCTTAAGTGGAAGGACTATGTGTGAAAATATGATTAAGTAAAGTCAACACAATACATTAGCCTCATACTCCTTGTTTAATATTAGATTTATTATGTCGGCATACAGAGCCAGAGCAATAAAAATTTAATGGTTTCATCACAAGAAAAACCTAAATTCAGAATATCCACTATAAGAAGTTATTTTATATGAGAATTTTGTTCATGACCTATGGTTTTATCATCTTTTTCTTTTTTTTGTTACTTTACTGGTACTGCGTGGCTGTAGCATGCTTTTCCTGCTTGTGTTTCTTTTCATCTTTGCAGTTTCGGCATTGACCACCGATACCTGCTAATGGCAGTGCAGAAACGATTGGTTTGTTTTTTTCTCAAAAACAAAAAGACTCCCCCCTGTTCAGTAAGGAGACGTCAGTTCCCACCTGCGCCCCCACACACCAACCACACATCATTTCAGACAGTAGGCATGTGTGCGGAAACCCCCTCCTCTTTACACCCTCCTCCACGTGCCATTGTTTGAGTCTTTCTCTCACGTTAGTCGCGCCTCATTGTTGACTGTGAGTGTGCACGCTCGGCCACCACAAAGTGAGGAACATTCCCTCTGTGCAAACATCTTTCATCTTTGAATGCTCTGTTTTGTTTTTTTTTTCCAATAGCAACGGCAGTGCTATACACGATAAAGCAGACTTTAAAACATGAGATTATACAGTCACGGACAAAGGCGCCTGCCAGTTCAAAATCTTGACCTCAGAAGGTTAAAGGTTAGCGAGTTCATCTTCAGTTCCTGTTCTTTGTGCTGAAAAAATGGATGAGATTAAATGCCAAAATATGAATTCGTATTTGAAGGATGAAGGATGAAGTCATGTTTTGGTACTGCTGATGTCCTTATGGCAATGCCAGCCAATGTGCTTAAGGTGGATAACTATTGCTATCTATAACTATTTTAAATATTGTAGGAAAATCTAACATGCATATTCTATATGTACCAATTGCAGCACTTCACTGGCGTTACACAGCACTTATATTGTGAGAAATATTCAAACCCAGGATGCTATGTTTTTACGACTGCAGCATTACATCAAACGGAAAGTATATAAATCTTGGGCATCATTTAATACACTTTTCCATATACAACCCCAAATCAGAGAAAGTTGGGGTGGTATGTTGAATTAAAATAAAAAGCCATGATTTGTGAATTATTTTTGATCTGTATTACATTGAAAACAAAATGACAGTACATTATTTGATGTTCCGCCAAATTAATTTTATTGATTTTTCTAAATAAACATATTTCCATTCTGATTCTTGCAACATATATATTTTTTTAATTTGGACAGTACTTTTCACTTTGTAATGTTTGCATTCCTTTTGTCAACACTCATTTCAGCATTTAGCAACTGAAGACACCAAGTTACAAACGTATTTAATGTATCAGGTGTAATTTTGTAATTTTTTGGAAACAAGTCTTAAGGTGTGCAACAGTATGGAGTCTTTATTACAACATATTGAATTTCAAGTCAGGAGTGTAGGCAGGCCAGCTCAGCACTCGCACCTTCGTCTTATGCAGCCATGCATTTGTAATGCATGTAGAATGCTGTTTTAAGTTGTCTTGGTGAAATATGTGGGTGTCCCTGAAAACGATGTCCTTTTGCAGGCGGCATATGTTGTTCCAAAATCTCAATGTACTTTTCAGCATGTATTACGTATTCACAGAAGTAGAAGTTACCTTTGCCAAGGGTGCTGACACAACCCCATACCATGGCAGAACATAGCTTTTGGACTAGTTGCAGGAAACAGGACGGTCCTTCTCTACTTTGGAATATCGGATGTCTATTTTTTCCAAAAAAGAACAGAAATATTGATTTGTCTGACCACAATACACATTTTGACTGTGTACTGGCGCTGCATTACGGATGGTTCAAAAAAGTACACAGCGCAAAGAAGTACGCAGAGAGTACTCTGGTCTCCGTTGACATAAGGCTTCCCTTTTGCACAGTTAAGCATTAACTAGCATTTGTCAATTTAACTATGTATTGTAGTGCTTAACAAAGGTTTGTCAAAGGTTTGTCCGGAGTCCATGTGGATATACCACTTTTCGATAATTGACGGCTCTTGATGCAGTGCCACCTGAGTGATCAGAGATCATGGGTAGTCAGCTGAGGTTTGAGCTCTCGCCCTTTAGTTACACACACAAATTCCTCCAGATTCTTTGAAAGTTTTAATTATGTTATGCTCTTCACAGGGTGAAATTTCCAAAGCCCTTTCATTCTTTCTTTGAGGAACTTTTTTTTTTTTAACTTTCAGTAATATTCTCATACATTGGCAGGAAAATGGGCAATCCATGGCCAACCTTTGTTCTAGAAGGACTGGGCCTTTCTTGGATGCTGCTTTTGCATGGAATCATGATTACAATCACCTGCTGAAATCAGCTGTTTGAAAGCACATCATTATTTGTTTATTTATTGATTCATTTATTTTTACCTCATTACTTGTATTATATTGACCCCATCCCAACTTTTAAAGGGATGTGTTGCAGACCTGAATGTCAGGAATGGATGTGTATTCACAAATAAAATGAAGTTGACCTGAAAAAATGTTAAATATATTGTCTTCCCTACTATCTGCAATAAAATACTAGACGAGAAGTAAATTCAAAAATCACTGCTTTTTTTTAAATGCGCATTTTCTATACCGTTCCAACCTTTTCTGTTTTGAGGCTGTAATTCAGAGGGACATATTTGGGATCTCTGAAAACCTAGAATTTAAAATTAGCCTAATATTCTGCAGGCATAAATAAAGCACCTGTATTTTACAAACCCACGTATGGCAATTGCAGGGCAAAAGATGCTGTATCGTACACCAATCATCTATCAGTCCAGCCACCAATACCATTTTCTAATGTGGTTTTCCTTGGACAAGACTGTGATGTGAGTATAGTATGGAATGCATCTCTCTCTGGAGAATGCAAATGTTAAGAATAACCTGCCTTCACTATATTATGTAAATGTACCCATTTCTTTAAAGGTGTGATTGTTAATTCTCAACCTGGTTTTTAGGTTCACCAAGTTGTATGCCGTCCATATGGCCCTCTGAGATTTTATAAATGAATTCACGCTGCATGAAAGAACATTATTAAAGAAGTGATATGTGTTACAATTGTGTGAAGTTAGAAAATCCTGCTTTGGTCACACAGCTCTCAGTAGGATTGTCAGATGAGTATCCATGTGTTTTTATTTCTCACTCACCGCACCTCGCCTCCACTCCTGTGGAGGGATAGAGGGAAATGTTTGACTAGCACACACTCATGACACATTGAGATTGACATTCCTGTGAAATTTTTTTAAAACAGGTCATCACCTTAAGGACCACTTTTTTTCTCTCTCTGTAAGTTTAAAAATTAATGCCGCATTTTTTCAGCAGTTTATCACTGGTTTAAGCAATGTTTTGACACCTCTTGCTGGTTATAGCTGGTCCGCGGCAGGTTAAAGCTTTGCTTTACACCTCAACAGGTTAACAGTGATATAGCTTTTGTAGACAATGCATTATCAGTATGTTCTTGAAAAGCTTAGCTGTGGCTCAGAGAACTGATAACTTCCTACATGATGATGTTGCCATGTACTGATGCGCTGAGTAGCTACGCCAAGATAACCCCAGAATGCAGTTTTTTTCTCACTCTGCAGTATGACACAGAGTCTGCTGGATGTTCCTTATTATTTAAAATGAGATCTGTCTCACATTCACTTGGCGACTGCTATTGCCGAGTGACGAGCAGTGTGTTCCAGTGAGGTTGTGTCGACACTAAATTTAGATCAGTATCACCTTCAAGTGCTGGTGTTTGTCTCTCTTTATCCCTCATACAGATGGTCTTATGTTAGATTCTTATCCATATCCAGTGAAAATTTAATTATTTATATTTGGCTGTATGTGAGTTGTTTTAATGCCGGAGTAGTGTGAGTCATCGAAAGACAGAGCAAGAGAGCTGTGAAAATAAATTCTCAAAGGCACTATCCTTCTCCAGATGTGCAGAGGTCTTCGTTATACAAGCTATTCTTCCACTGATGGAAGGATACAAGTTTTGTGATATTTATTATTGCATTTCATTTTATGGTTAGGTTTTATTTTTGTGGTGGCCACCTTAATTTCTAATCCAAACTTATGATCATAACTTGTAACAAAAGTATAATCTAAGGGCAATTCAAAAGGCAATACAGAAGCTTTCATTTTCAAACTTCCTGAAGGTTAACCCCGTGTCTTTGCCGGGTGGCAGTTGGTCATTTACATAACGTGCCGAAGCGGGCCTTTAGCGGGTGGATGGTGGCGAGATGAGGCTGCGGGGCAGATGGGTCCGTCTTGCGCTGACCGCGCATCCTTACACCATACTGGGGCCCGGGCGGAGCACAGGCCCAGAAAGTGGGCTTCCCACTGAGCCCTGGCACAGGATTGTTAGCTTGGCCCTTGCCCATCCCAAAGTTGACCAGGCCCCGAGCTGGGCCAGCCTCCTGGGATCTGGGAGCAGCAGGCTCCAAGCTGGTCCGTAGGCATGTTTGCCAACTTAGATGCCAGGGGAGGGAGATCAGGCAGAAGAACTTCCACTGAGCCTTACCGTGAATCATCGTAGTACTTTCAGCAACAACCCCCATCAGTTCTTTCACGAAGTCCATGAAGACGAGAATATTCCATCACAATGTATATCTTTTTACTGTCATTGCATTTTGCTGCATGTCAGTCTAGCTGGCCATGCTGTCCTCTTTGAGTAACCATGACAATTTGTCTCTTTCAATTGTCCATCACGGACAGTCACATAGATTTAAGTCCAAAAACTGTGTGACAAAGCTATAATGATTTTTTTTTATCCGAAGATTTTGCATGCCTGTAAGAAGTACTATATGCAGTGTTACATTTACATTTACCTCACAGATGTAGCATCTTGTTGAAACATGCTCTAAACTTCCACACGATAAGATAATAAGTTAGAAGGCAAAAGAAAAACTAATGTGAAAGGTGCCATGTCACTGAAGGACTGAAGAAGAATGCTGTACTTGTATTCATTTTACACTTACACTACTTCAACTGTGAAACATACCAAAGCTACTCCTCTTTTCATCCTAATGAAATATCTCTCATTAGGGACACTATTTATACCATTATTTCCCTTTCACATAACAAAGCATGCATTAAATTAGGGTAATTCACAAGTTTTGGAAGAGAGTGGGTTGTCCCACGAAAATGTTCTCTCTAGGTATTGTTTTTTCAGACATACTGTGGTTGAGGGGCTCTGGTTTTCCCAATGGGCACAAAATAGTGACCTCATCTGCGTCTTACACTCCTAACCCACCTCTGACAAAGCTCACGCAGGGCAGCTCATTAAATTGGGCCTCATGTCAAGACTGCCCACTGTACAAAGTTCTTTGGTAAGGCTAATGCCTTGCACAGTCAGAAATACAGGGCACAATTGTAGCAGTGTATTTCATTGTTGCCCTTCAGTGCAGTACAGGATACAGCATTTGTAAAGAGAAAAATTTGTAGCGTAAAGAATGAAAATTCTGCATATAGAGCCATGTACTCACAGATTGCCAGTGAACTCCAAGAAGTTGCCTTATAAAAGCTTGGTATTTCAAGTCAAACATTTTCAAATGTTGGTTCTTATGGTCATACAGAAATAATTTCTGGGAGCAGAATGCAAATTTATGGAAATAAGCATTTGAAGTGCAACCCCAATTCCAAAAAAGTTGGGATGCTGTGTAAATTGTAAATAAAAACAGAATGCAATGATTTGCAAATCTCATAAACCCACATTTTATTCACAATAGAACATAGACAACATATCAGATGTTGAAAGTGAGACATCTTACAATTTCATGAAAAAAATTAGTTCATTTTCAATTTGATGGCAGCAACACAAAAAATTTGGGAGAGGGGCAACAAAAGGCTGGAAAAGTAAGTGGTACGAATAAAAAACAGCTGGAGGAGCATTTTGCAAATAATTAGGTTAATTGGCAACAGGTCAGTAACATGACTGGGTATAAAAAGAGCATTTTAGAGAGGCAGAGTCTCTCAGAATTAAAGATGGACAAAGATTCACCAATCTGCAAAAAACTGTCTAAAAACTGTGGAACAATTTCAGAAAAATCTTCCTCAATGTAAAATTGTGAAGACTTTGAATCTACAGTACATAATATCATGAAAAGATTCAGAGAGTCTGGATAAATCTCTGTGCGCAAGGGACAAGTCCGAAGGTCAGTATTAGATGCTTGTGATCTTCAGGCCTTCAGGCGGTACTGCAATAAAAACAGGCATGATTCTGCACTGGAATACACTGCATGGGCTCAGGAACACTTCCAGAAATCATTGTCTGTGAACACAGTTGGCTGTGCAATCTACAAGCTGTATCATGCAAACTAAAGCTGTATCATGCAAAGAAGAAGCCGTATGTGAACACGATCCAGAAACGCCGCCGTCTTCTCTGGGCCAAAGTTCATTTAAAATGGACTGAGGCAGAATGGAAAACTGTTCTGTGGTCAGATGAATCAAAATTTGAAATTCTTTTTGGAAACCACAGATGCCGTGTTGTGCAGTCTAAAGAGGAGGGGGGCCATCCAGCTTGTTATCAGCGCACAGTTCAAAAGCCTGTACCTCTGATGGTATCAGGTTGCAATAGAGCCTATGGTGTGGGGAGCTTACACATCTGGAAAGGCATTTTCAATGCTGAAAAGTATAAAGAGGTTTTATATATATTATATGCCCCCATCCAGACAATGTTCTTTCAGGGAAGTCCTTGCATATTTCAGCACAACTATGCCAAACCACATACTGCATCCATCACAACAGCATGGCTTGACAGTAGATGAGTCTGAGTGCTGAACGGGCCTACCTGCAGTCTAGACCATTCGCTAATAAAAAACATTTGGAGCGTCATAAAATGAAAAATCCGGCAAAGAAGACCCAGGAATGTTGAGCAGCTAGAATCCTACATCTGACAAGAGTGGGACAACATTCCTCTCCCAAAACTTCGGCAATTGGCCTCCTCACTTCCCAGAAGTTTACACAGACTGTTGCTAAAAGAAGAGGGGATTCTAAACAATGGTAAGCATGGCCCTATCACAATTTTTTTGAGATGTGCTGCTGCCATCAAATTCAAAATGAGCTAATATTTTCCATGAAATGGTAAAATGTCTCACTTTCAACATCTGATATGTTGCCTATGTTCTATTGTGAATAAAATGTCAGTTGATAAGATTTGCAAATCATTGCATTCTTTTTTTATTTACATTTTATACAGCATCCCAACTTTTTTTGAATTGGGGTTGTATAATATGTTGACTTAATACTAAGGACACCATCCAATGCGCCTAAAAAATGAAAACTTCAGATGATGAGAATTTCTTTTTCCTTTTTGAAGCTCAGAAGGTGAAGATTGCTCGTAAGATTACCATCTCATCTTACAGAATCAAACAGGATTCATACATGTCTACTGCAGACTCAATGAGATTCAGGCCATATCTCTGCTACATTAGATTCCCCCCAATGCTCGTAGCTTTCTACTAATCTTGGGTGAGTGATGCCTTCCCTAATGTGCAGGCCGTTGGAAATCTGGAATTTGCCCATTTCAATGTAAAATGAGTAATATGGATTTGTGCTTGACTGGAATGGTTTACTATGAATTTCCCTCTGTCCTATAATCAGGTGCAAATGAGTTTACTTTGGCGCTTTATGTATCCAACGCCACTCGCGTTGGCAGGACTGCGATCAATTCGGGGAGAGTGACTGTACATGCTACATGCCCTCAGAAATATGAGGCACTGTGTCAGCAAGCCTGTGCTTGCCCTTAAATATTCACTTATATAGGGGTTTCTACATACCGTAAGTCTGGATTAATCCGTGTGGACCATCGCTCATCTGTCAATGCGAAATCAATAAAATTGAGTTTGACTTACCTATACCTTAACCTGGAGGGCACATAGTTACTCTCGCATACACAAGACACTGAATTGAATATAGCGATGAACTTAATCTATTTTATTTATACTGTATTTACAATATAAAGAATATGAAGAAGTTATGCTGAAGTTGGTTACGCCGACATGTAGGCTGCTTGCTGGACAAGATCATTGTCATCAGCCTAATTCACATATCATTGTTCATTAAGATTAAGAGTTTACCAATATCTTAACACCTAAGTTGGGTATTGGCTAGATGGATAAACTACATCAGTTCAAAAAAATTTTAAAACTGCTGTTCTCACAGGATGATCTTGTGTAGAATATGCAGTGGTCACCATTGACAGTAAAAGGCCAGTTTCCTGTGTGATTTTGTGTGTGAGATGAGTCATCAATGACGACAATGCGATTCCTTGCAATCTCAAGGTCATGTGACTGTCCCCCTGGTGTATTGATGATACTTTTTAACTTCCATAGTGTATACGTGAGCTATACTGTCAAAAAAAAAACAAAACAAACAAAAAAAAAACAATTTGTTGTCCCACTCATTTAGTGTATTGCTTTTATGTTCAAATAATCAATTAAAGTTTTCTGCAGACACTTTTGCTGCTATATATATACCTCATTGACTGATTAATCAAAGCTGGCCAATAAGTGATGGGTAGAATACAGCGCATTATAAAATACAATTAATTAATCACCAAAGCACAATGTAAATAGTGTGGTCTCCGGAATTATTTACACCCTTTGCGGGAATGCACTGAAATACTAAAAATAAATAATAACATTGTCCTGTTATAATGTACTTGTCAGGGGGTTCCCACTGTAGATTCAAAACCTTGGCAGTGATCTTGAGTCATGTTTACAACTCAACCTCTTGTGCTGACATGTACAGTTGAGTTTTTCTAATCACAATAACAATATTGCAATGATATTACAGCATGAAAGGTATCTTAGTTGATAGAATCACCGTAATTTTGATTTCGGCTTTTGGCTTTATATTTGCATGCACACATACAAACACACAGATATAAGCAGGCACACACACACACACACACACACACACATATGTTGGCATTAGCGATGGGCCTTTAAAAAGAGTAGATGGAGAATAAACATAAACAGTGTGAAACCCCACTTAACGGCATGAAACCACACTGAACTGTATGAAAGTTTCTTAGCGATGAGCTTTGAGGATAGCAGCACCTTATTTGTACACACAAGTCTTTTCTGTGAAGACTTGTATTTGTCTAAACAGTGCATCTCCTCATCCTTGTCTCTGTGAAGTATGACGGCAGTGCGCTACGTACGCAGAACCCTCTGCCCTTTCGCAGATGAGGACTCTTTTGCTCAATAATCTCAATACCGCTCTAGAGTAGTCTCGACATTAGTTCATTCTGAGACTTGGTTTCGTCTTCAGATGGGGCTTTCAGAGAGGGGTGTGTGAGTGGTGTTTTCTGGATGGGAATGACAAATTGACATGTGGCGTTTTGTGAGTTTTGCTGGAACCTCTTGACTGCTGATTACCATTTGTTAATGAACGCGTGGGCTTCTTTCATTCTCTCTGTGGCTCCTCTGCTCCGCACCCTGCTTTGTGCCAGGCCCCTGTGGCTGATAGAGCAAGGTGCGCTGTTAATGGAGACACGCACACAGCAGTAATTAAAGCAGCGGGGGGGCAGAGGGGGGTCTCCCTAATGCCACGAGCGCCCACCCCTCCCCCCTCCCCTGCTCCCCACATCATTATATCTGCAAGTAGCCCCAGGCAGTTTTGCCACCTCCTTAATGACGCCTCCGAGAGGCAGGGCCCCAGTCCCACCAACCTGGGACCACTCGGGGGCCAATCGGGCCTCGCTTTTTTACGCCCAAAACACATCCTCCCCCTTCCATCCTCCGCTCCCTGTTTCCCCTGCTCTCAGCACCCTCCAGATAGCCGCGACACTCGGCTCTGCAAGCTCGCTTTTCCCTCCTCACGTGCCTATGCCTCTTTTGTGGATTCAGTTACCCTCCCTGGATGTAATTAAACCCTCCATACCTGTGAGCTCCAACAGAACAAATGTTTATCAAAGGTTATTACAGCATCTATTAAACATTACCTTGCTATTAGCAGTGTCTCAATAAGGTTAGCACATGACGATTTGTTATCATTGTATTTCAGATGTGACAAAAGAATACCGTGTTTTGCACAGACGAGCTGTCGGGTATGTAGTAACTTCCCCTTTTAACACAGGATTACTCTCCACCTTTATCATGTCTTTGGCGACATGTCTGTGCATCCCAGCTGTGCTGTGAAAACATGACCGTGCTTGTAGTTTTAATAGTTTACAGATGCCATGTACCTTATTTTTCTATCTTAATTTGGTGAAAAGCTTGTTTGACTTCATGTTTGATGCTTGTTTGCATCTTCATTTTAAATCTATCCTCATTTAATATTGTTTCTAATTGCTATCTTACATATCTTGAAAATAAAATTACAGATCATGCATTCAGTGACCACGACTGATTGCGATATGTTGATGAAAAAATATTATTCATTTTCTATTTGCCTCCCTGTTTTTGTGTAACATAGAATATAAGCCTTTTCTTACCCTTGAATGCACAGATGGTCTGACCGACAACCTCTCTTTGCCATTTTGCTTTTCTGCTCTGCAATGCAGCTTTTTGAACCCTTACCTCACATTATTTCGACATGTTATTCTAAGCTTTGAGCTGCAGACTCTGATAGAGCCACAGTCCCTACCTGCTGTTATATTTCCTCTATGATTTGCGTGCACACTACAGAAACACAGTTCTATACAGTTAGCACCATAATTCATTGGGCGATGAGTCAATCACCAGATCTAAATCCAAGTGAACATGCATTTTTCATGCTGAAGAAGAGACTGAGGGCAAAAAGTCTCTGCAACAAGCTGACACTGAGGATGGTTGTAGTAGAGGGCTGGCAGAATATCACCAGGGAAAATACCTCGCGTCTGGTGATACATCACAGACTTCAAGCAGTTGCAGCATGCAGAGGCTATCAGATCAAATATTTAAAATAAATATTTTACAATAAGTCAAATGGAAGCCCAAAAAATTTGGATGGGACTATGCATGAAAGGTGTGCTCATTTCTAAATGGTATACCAAATATAGACAAAAACCCATTCAAATTAACACTGACAGTCTGCACTTGGACCTAATTTGTTGTATCCTTTAAACTCAGTGTGGGAGCACAGAGCCAAAATAGAGAATGTCTCACTCACTGCCCAATAAATTATGGTGTTCACTGCTTGGACAAATATTTATGAATATTTAATATATCTAGGTATCTGCTGTGTCTGTACAGTTCCTTTGGAAATTCTGGTTGTTGGCTAATGGTATAAAAATGATAGTGGTTTTTAGCCTGCACCAATAGTAGTTACCCTTCTTGGCGCTCTAATGCACATCAACCCTGAGGGTGTGATAATATTCATACTGAACTGGGCAAGTTGCAGAATGCACACTTGCAGAACAGAAGTAGCATCAGAAGTACTGTCTGTAGATGCCACTGCACTGGCTGTAGTTTATCTGTACATCGCCCTTTGCTGTAAAAGCGCTCCCGCAGGCGCACTGGACAGGACTTCCTTAAAGCTGGGAGGGTGTCTCCTGTTGTCTGGTTGACCTGATTGAAACTGAAGGCATATCTGAGGGTGTTAATTAACCTGTTGGAACAGCCTGGTGGAATTTCACGGGCAGGGAAGAGTTACAGAGAGGGTGGTAGAGCTGAAAGTGCCAATGAGAGCATTAACGAGGTCCTTTTCCTTTCGTTCACACACTGCTCAATGATTACATTTGGAAAGGAATCCAGTAAGCCATGTACTGTTATTTCTCAAATCCCATTTATGCATTCCAATACACAGTATAGGCTAGACATCAGTGTATAAACACACACCCACAATCGACTTTCATTCCTTTGAGGGTCTGATGATTAATCTCTGAGACTCTGCTATCTTCCATTGAAAGGATGCCATTTTTAATGAGACAGATTCAGTTGGAAACAAAGAGAAAGTATTCATTAAGTTTCAATTTGAAGAAACAAATGGTAAAGTTATGAATTCATTCCAATTCTGGTTTGAGGCCCAATAAGTGTGCACATTAAAAGCTTCGCATATTTATTACAGTTGTAGTTTATGAAACAATAAATTTGGAAAGCATTCTGAAAAACTGTTAACAATGTACTGTAAATTTATACACTACAGGCCAAAAGTTTGGGGCTACCCTCAGATTTTTAATGGTGCACCAAGTGCAATGTGACCCCTTGGTTTTGGGGAAGGCATCTATACAGCATGCCTTCTTGTTACATAAAATTGTTCACGTCTTAGTGACATAAAATCATGTTAACACAAAGGCATTGGAACTCAATTATTAAACATTGTAGTCAGTGATCAATCAGTGAAGACAGCTTTAAAATGTGGTCTGAGGTCTGGAATTCACCCAAAACCTATTGGCTTCCTATATTTTATGCACTGAAGTCTTTTCATGTGCAAAAAATAAGAAAAGAGCAGTTGATGTGCGATTTTTTTTTTTTAATCTTAGGGTGGCCCCAAACTTTTGGCCTGTAGTGTACATTCTTCCGATTATTAGTATTTGTCAAATATCTTAGCCATGGTCACTTAGAATCTCAATATTAGTTGTAGTAGAGCCACCACGCGCCACTTATGCTCTCTCTCTCTCTCTCTCTCTCTCTCTCTTTAGCACAGCAAGCAAGCAGCAGCCAGCCTATGTCTTCGAGCAGGGTATGTCTGGCTGCCATAAAAAGGCAAGCACACAGAAATCTAGCGTTACAGTTCTGCTTTGGAGCTCAGCTACTTCTTACAAAAACAGGTGTTCTGGTGTGAAAGTTGGAGATTTAAATCGTTTAAAAATGCAGCAGAACACCATTTAACTTGGTAATGCAATGACAGATCTCTACTTTATTTGCTTTATAGGCCTCTTTTTGGCTGTACAGAGGCTCAAACTCGGCTTTAGAGCACATGGTCGTCTGTTCCGTTGTGCCTGTACTCGCATAATGGATGGGTACCTGTTTAGTAAAGTGCCCGCTATAAGCTTAGCACTAAAAATATAGTCAATAATGAACCTCATAGGCCTCAGCCTCATTTTGAGTGAAGGTAATAATTTAATTCCAGTGTAATTATTGCATTAAAATAGAATTAACTTTGTTAACTCAGCATATTTCCTAGTGATGTGTTTTTATCAATCTACCTCAAATCACTGTAAACCGCGCTACACATGCTGAAAATATTCAAGTTCAAAAACTTGCAAAGGAGCTGTTTTTACTAATGATATCAGTAAGAGAGAAGTTGTTTCACATCATTAAATGTGCTTTTGCAGCACATCAGCAGTCAGTAAGCAAATCATTCCACTTATTGTCCTCTGCATTGGCAATTAGCCGCAAATTTTTGAAAAGCTATATACCGAGGAATTGCACCAAATGAAATGCTTTCTAAATGCAGATTGTCGAGTGCTGAACCTTATGAATCGTGAAAGGAAGGAAATATCAATACAAGGCAACTGCTAATGAATCTCCATCACAGAACAGACATTACCGACCAAAAAACGGGGATGTCGCAAATCTTATCATCAACATTATTAACATAGACAGTGAAATTGTTGGAATGTAAAAGGGTGTGCAGGCTGTGCATTTGTGTCATCTTGCCTCAGTTAGACAAATATGGCAATACTAATTCTCTATCCAAGCATTCAAAGTGTAGTACAAAAAAAATTAGACCTTTTTTCTCAATCAAGAATGATTGCAGATTCATTGAATTTATTTTTTTTTTTTTTGGCACATTATTATCAATTTAAATTTTTACCCGATCAAGACTTTGACGACTGCATCCTCGTAAAACCTGACGGAGAAACAGTATGATCCAACGTTCAGCCCTCTTTCTGATATTCTGTTCAGTTCTGAGCTTTGAAGCCTGAAAAATTTGGGTGGCTCCTCTCCACCATGAAACAACAGATACTCCACTGTTTACCAGCGGTGCCGCAAAATATCTGATCTTAATGCAATGTGCAGTGTTTTGGTGGGGTATTCAGCTGCTGTCTCCGTCCTCTGGTCTCTATTGTTCTGTGTGGGAATGAGATTAAAAGTCTTTGGCTTCAGACTGGCTCCTTATCTCTATATATTCAGCTTCCATTGGGTGTTGTGTGAAGGAGTAACATTGCTTAATTTCTGGCATCTGCTTTTCATGACATTCAGAACTTTTCTATTTCTATTCAACTATTTTAAAACCCCTGGGATGTGATGCACTTTCTGCAGTTCTCCCTTGGGCATGTTGTAGCTTGCATATCATGTAAACACAATATGGAGGGATGAGAGTTTTTGTTATTGTGGCACTGTATCTGGTATTGTTTTTGTTAAGATTGTTAAGATGGTGATGTATGCTGAAAGCATTACAGATGAACAAATTCACAGTTGGAACACCACTACATTTCACAAAAGATTAGAAAACAATAATGGAATTATTATTATTATTATTATTAGTAGTAGTAGTAGTAGTAGTAGTAGTAATAGTATGACATCATCGATGATAAATATTTAATTAGTTGGCTATATTGAATTAATAAAACAACACTTTGCTCTGAGTTCCTTTTCCCAAAAGCCGATCAAGCTGTTTCCATAACTTTTCAAAACTTTTAATGTTATTCAGTGTCATCTCGCTGCCATATGACACCGTGCAGTTGAGACTCAGGGCTAAAAATTCACATTAGTTCCGTTTACATATCGCACATTTGTTAAAATTTTGCACCCATCGTATGCAAGTCTGATGGACTAGGGTAACCTGACTTCGGCTCTACACTTCATTTCAGTGTCAGCAATGCTGTCTGATTAAATGAATTTGAATGCAATTTTGTTTTATTCTGTGTTATTACCTATATGTCCCCCTGCGCCACACTGTTGAATTTTAGTGGTTAATTTTTTTAACGGATTACTCAAACCAACCAAGCTATTGGACAGTTGCTCTGTGCATTTTGATCACATGGCTTAGTCCTACACTGCATTTTTTGAATATCCGAGAGCATTCAAATGACCATTTTATAAGGAATATAGGCATTAACCTGGTACGTTTAATGGTGAGTACATGCATGACCTGTGGGATTTTTTCAATTGTACCTTTTTACCAACAATGATAAATCGATGGTAAATCAAGGGACTGACATCTTCTCATTACATGGGTTGATAGTAACGCCAAAGGGCAAGTGAAGGTCTGTAAAATGGCACTTTTCCATTTTGCATGTGTACTTGACAATAGTGTTGCGGACACTCCCCAAGAGGAAAGGAAGACGGGGATGTTTGGCAGGAGGGGTGCTATAGCAGGATGTTCTTGAGGCCAGGGACTCGTTCAGTTGGTCACCTAGGGTCTACTGCCCCTGGAGAAACCTCACACTTTCCTGTGGTCCTCCACCCCACTTGACACTTCACCCCTGGGATACCTCCTGAAAGTGACCTTGCTTATTCAGCGCTCAGAGCCATTCATGTGCATTATCCAATAAGCTGTGGAATAATTGAAGGCATAATTCAGTTAATTTGATGCAACTAGTAAAGCTGCTTTCATTTGTGTCTAAATTAAATAAATAAATAAATCTTTAAAGGGAATTGGCAAGACATTTCCATGCTTCACGAATGTTAGTAGGTGAAGGTATGCTGTATTTAGCTGAAGGAAACCTTAAAGACTGGTTATGCAATGTATGCAACCTACTGTTGTGTTATTTATAATAAACAACTAATGAGAACAGTCTGAACCGTCTGCAAGAATAAACAGCCGTTGATTTCAAATATTTTCATATCATTTATTGTCATATTTTATTTTGTGATATACATTGTGAAATGTCTTTAAATTATGTGTGCATCCTCAAAGATATTAATCATAATAACCAATGGACTGAATGGTTTATGTTGTAAAACTATCACATCATCCATCTGTTAAATTCACTAAAACAATATAATTTTTCTATTTTGGAAAAAACATTAGCAACTTCATTCAGAGTACATTGTAATATTATGTGCATGCACTGTGTGCTGAATACTCATTGATATAAGCAAATTAAAAGATTTAAATCTGATGTTTCAGTTCCTTAGGGTTCTGAAATTAATTGGCTTCTTCAAGACGAGCTGATATCTCTGAAATTTACACCTCTCTTTCTTTTCACATGCTGTCACTGCTCTGACAAAACAAGCGCAATACCTGAGTCCAATTTTGAACCTGAGCACTCAAGTGAAATACTTAACGTTCTTCCCAAGGACAAAATGTACTTATTCTAATCATTGGGCTATTACGGTGCTTGCTGAAATTAAATACGCTTTGTATGTGTTTATGTTCATGTGTGCTGTGCGTTTTAATTAGAATACAATTACTGAAAAGAAGAGAAGCACATGAGATGAATATGTAACACTTCTGGATTTAGGCTTTACTCCCTGACCCTTGTTACTCCAGCCTTTCAGATCTGTGTGTTTGCAGTGCCTTTTGATTTTCTTTTCCTTTGTTTCCATTTACACTTCAGATTTACTGATGACCTTGTGAGAATAAATCCAATATCTTTCCTGAACGAGCCCTGGTGGCGCTGGATGGATGTTCATTATTCATAGTAGTGCAGTAATCTCTGTAACAAAGACCTGTTTTAGAACCCCCCTTCCTTTTTTTGCCTGCTGTTGGCCCCACTTGTTGACAGTATTAGCCACCTTTTGACTGACATTTGCCTGTGGATAAGTTATCAACCTTCATAAGATTACTGAAAAGGAGTAAATTTTGCTCATGACTACATATCTTTGCACTGCTTTGCTTCACTACATGTGAACATACGGACTATGCATAATCAGACTCTTTACTGTACATAGTGACTCTTTATCAAAAGGGTTATGATTCAGACATAGTGTTAAGGGAATACCGATTTATTAAAGCTGGTAATCTCAGTTTGAATCACCAGTTGGGCACCTTGAGCTTCCTGATAAAATGTGCGCACATGGATTAGCTTTGGGGCGAACTGTTATAAACATTTTTATTGACTCTGTTGGACAGTGGCCTACAAACCCAGGCAAATAAAAATGGTCACCAGAACAAAATACCTATGAGATAAGCATAGCTGAGAATCCAGCTGAAGATACATGGTTTGGAACATCTGTGGTTCATATCATAGCAAACTTGCTGTCAGGAAATTATTCTATTATTTTACAGATTGCTCGGCTCAATTATGGGCTAGAACAGCTCGTCAGCCACCTTGCTATTAAGTTATAAATCATTCTGTATTGCTCCAGCTAAAAACTGCACAACTGCACCAGAATGTTTTTCGAAGAACCTAATTATGGTATGACAACCCAGGCCTAACCTGCTATCACTGAGCTGCAACTGACCTTATACTAATTACTCTTTGTTATCAGGCATTTTATCACAGGTCATCCATTTTTCCATTTTCTTTTTAGTGATTCCCCCCCCCTTTTTTTTTTTTTTTGAAGCTAGCCAGGACGTCTCTGCTCTCATTCCACAATCAAAACAAGTGATTTACATGACTCTTACTGTTCTCCTATGATAAGAAGTAGGCACTTGACTTTGGGCAAAAAAGAATCACAAGCTTATTTTCCTGTAAGGTTGTCATATCATGAAAGTAGGCAATACCAAAGAAAGTATTCCTAATAATTGGGAGTCAATTATTTATGTTTCGCATACATTTTCTACATAGGTTTTACACACTCTGAGGCAACCACAGAGTTCAAGAACTTTCTAAAACTATCAAGGTTAAATATTTGGTTTAATGATGGTTTATGATGTTCAAATATCACTTGAAGTACATATGCAGCATTACAAGTATCTTTTCAATGTGATATAAATAAAGTGAAGAAAGATGGCAATTTATCTGTGGTGCCCTTAGTCTGCGCAAAGCAGGAGCCAGGCATGCCAACCCACTCCTGCGATCCAGAAAAACTTACAAAAGTATGTATGTCACTTTTGGTAGAAGCTGAGTTTGACCCTCATTTGCAGTAATTGAGATTAGACATTATATATTTTTTTTTTTTTTTTGTAAGAAGTCCAGAATCTGAGTTTTTGTTCATTTGTGAGACTCTTGCCACTGAAAAACTCACTCGGTTTTCCCTGATCACAGGAGCCCTGCCCACCCCTATTTCTGCCCCTGCTCCACTTGGACCTTAATGTTTTCAAACCCACTGAACAGAGTATAGAGCCAAAAGCATGGAAGGATATAAGTCCATTACCAACTACTTATAGACTGCACTGTAATTAGTTGGTAATTGAATCTGAAAAATGGTATCATACAGTGACTATACTTGACAATGAACTAATCAATGAAAATAACTATGTTTGACAAAGAACACCATCTCATTTGCTCAGTCTGTAGTAGAGATGAACAGAGGAAGTGTGGCATCATGAGCAGCAAAATGAAACTCATAGGGCAACACAAGACTTCATGGAAGTCTGTCTACAATACTTTGAAAGATTTACCGGAGTGATCAACAGTAAATGTATCATGCTAAATTAGTAACATTTGGCTAATTATGCTTTCAGTTCTGATGAAACTATTTGTATGCAAGCATGTATGTGTTTGAATTTGTGAGAGAGACCTTGTCTGACTGCGAGAAAGTGTCAGCGTGCTTTTGCATTTCTCTGTATTAAACGGAATGAGAACATTTACTGGGTTAAAGTTACAGTTAGTTCTCAATGTGAACTCTTCAAAAAATGTGGTGTGAAAATGTGACAGCGAGTCAGCGCTTGCTGAGACCAGAGCATCAGTCACACCTGCAGGTGCCAAGCTGCCCAGCACGAAGACATGAACTCGAGACCAAAGAGGGAGCCGAAGAAAGAAGAAAAAACAGAAAAAGAAGGAGGGAAGCTTTTGAAGCATCTGTCTGGCCATGCATGAGAAAAGCTGTGAACTGTGGACAAGCAAGAGGAGTGCTGGCTGGCGAGAGCGGATGAGATAGAATGGTTAAGGTGTGAATGCTCCCCATAAATCACCTGCACTAGCCTCTCTGTTCCTCTTTATCACTATGCAGGCTATGCCGAGTCTTCCTTCCCTGCTTGGCAGTGGGTGCATTTCTGATACATGAATTAAGATGTTGCCACAATGAAGCTCATTTAACTAGTCAAAGGGGCATGTTTGCAACTGTCATACCCTTCATGGCCAAAAGCACGTAGAAACATTCTTCTAAGATCTCATTCCAAAATTATGGGCATTAAAGCAACACTAAGTAACTTTTCAACCTTCATATAATATTTTCAGAACATTTGTGATGGTACATCGACTTAAAACAGGTTGAATGATACCTCTGTCATGGCCTGAGGGCGTCTGTATCACTTTCACTGGCACTAAGCAGTTTCAAGGTGGATGGTAGGAACCCCTCCACACAAAAAAAACTACAAATGTGCTGACTGCTTTACGGCATACATCACTTCCCCCTTTCCTCAGTCATTAAAAAGACGGAAGTCAATGCGAACGCCTATGTGGGATTACCACTATCATGGCAGAAGCAGCAAGAAAACCAAAGAAATTAAAAGTTTTGTCTGAGGAGACTTAAAAACGAAAGCGAGAGAGTAACAGAATCAAAGCCCAGACAAGGATCAATATTGGCCAGGCTTTCACTCGCTGGCGTGAGCTCAAAGACGAGGAGGGATGTCCGACCGATGCTGCCTTGGCCCTGTTACTGCTAGACTAGTAAGTAACGTTACACATTTGAGTTTGTTGTGTGGCTGGTCGTGTCACTGTGCAGCTGCGAACTATCAAGCTGGTGGCTATTTATTGCTACCACGCAAATTTCCGATGGCTAACATTAGCATTATCATTGTGATTTGAGCATCGCAAGCGATGACTGCAAAGCGCAAATATAAATGTTTGAGTAAAATATGTAGCGTCCTCCTGTGGAAAGTACCAAAGATGGAAGATCAGTCATACTGAATCATTGTGGGATTATCGTCTCAGTTTGTATGTACTTGACCAAGTAGTTTCTGATGGTTGTTAGGTAATAGTTTCAGAGTCAAACGGGATTCTTGTCGTGTTTTTTTGTTGAGTTGAGTACAGTGATTGCAAAAGAAGTCTATCAAATGCGTTGGCGCGTCAAACCGCGTTGCTTGCTCTAAATAATCAGTAAAACAAAACCCGTGTGCATTGAGTTATGACTTTTCATAGTCCTGCTTATCACTAGCACCTTGCACTGATTGTAGCTAAAATTACAGGGATTGTTGCTTGTTTAAACATTTCTTATTTTCAACATCGTCATATGATATTGTTTAGCCACAATTAGATACATTACCTCATCGCTATTCATCCCTCAAACAGCCGCTGGAAACAGAAATGTAATTTGGAGTTTGGACCCGTCTTTTGTTAATTTCCAAAACAACTGCACACGACCGGGAGATCAGGATGTTTACGACGCTACGCGCTGGTGCTCATGGGAAATGGGGTCTTCCTTCAGGCAAAACACTACCGCTTTGGTCCACAGGCACCGCCAAACTCAACCAAAAATGAAAGTTCCTTAGTCTTGCTTTAATATGGAGTTGGTCTCCACTTGTTGCTATAACAGCCTCCAGTCTTCTTAGAAGGCTTTACACTTGACATCAACTCATTTCTGAGGGAGTTTGCTTCGATTCCACCCAGAAAAAACACATTATTAAGGTTGGACTCTGATGCTGAGCATTTGATCAGGCTCTAAGTTGGCTTTCCAGTTTCTTAAAACAGTTTTTTGATTGAGTTGAGGTCAGGGCTCTTCTTCACTGATCTCAACAAACCATGTTGGGTCCTTGCTTTGCGGATTGGAGGTTTGTCATACTGAAGCAGGAAGGGGCCCAAAATGTTGTCATGGTAGAATTTTCTGGAATGCTGCTATATGCAGTCGTGCCTGGATTTTCTTTCACGGAAGCTAAAGGGCCTTGCTGGAACCATGATCAGCTTGGAATGTTCACACTTTTGACCATGCATTTCATGAAAGATTGCTGATTTCTAAAAAGCATAATATTGCATCAATAAGTAATTCATATTTATTGACTCAAACGAGAGGTGATGCTGCAGTTCCTCATGACGGGCCTTGGTGCAAGCGATTATGACGGGCCCTAGTACGTACTATGACGCCCTGCTTTGAATAATTTTTTACAGTATTTAGAGTAATTTGTTCAAGGTCACTCTCCTAAACATGCAATTATTGGAAGAGAGAGAGAGTGAGAGAGAGGAGCTGTCTTTTTCACTCTGGTAGAGAAATGACGACTGACCTTAACAACCTTGTGCAATTACCTCACTAGTGCATTTTTATTTGAAATAAACATGATAGTAACTTGAAAAAGCACACAACGAGATGGACGAAAGCAGCAATACTTAACGATATTTAAAAACTTAAATATATTTAAAACAATGCCACCATGTCCTCTAAATTGCCAAGCTAAACACCATGTGCATAAACCTCATAAAATGATCAATTTGCTACACATAAACAACTTTATTTCTGCAATATAAGACTCTGGACTAACCGAAAAGTCACTGATGGGCCTACTCACCTATTTGAACGGCACTCGACAAGCTTTGCGTTGCACAAAATCCTTGACAATGCCCTTAATTTTTCAACTCTACAGTACTGTCTTGAGATTTATACAATAGCTGAACGTTATTTTTATTAAGATCAAATTTTAGCTTAGCCTTTATCTAGCTTGATCTGTTACCTACTGGCTGCAATGCTGCTTAAAGGGGGGGTCGTCCACGCGCTGGTAACTGCTTGTAAGAAAGTCAAATTAACATAATTTTGGCAGCTTTGCTACCTTCTCCTCCTGTTCTTTCTTTTCTTTTTTGACTACTGCTTTTATGTTTGAATGGAATGACTGCATGACTGCATGACTGCATGACTCCTGAGGGATGACTGCATCACTGCTCTTGAGTTCGAAAATTTGCTAGTCAGTCTGATCTTCAGATTTTGCGCTTGAACTATCAGACGTTACTGGTTAATGTCTGGTCACATGATCAAATCAAATAGAGACCTGACATTGGACAACATATTACCCAGCAATCACCTTGACACAACTGCCTATCTGTATGTGATTTAAAAAAATAATAAAAATCAAAGAAAATAAGAAAATTGTTAATTTAATTAATATTTTTTAAAATGTGTTGAATAAGCTCATAACTTTGTAATAAAATGCTAAGATTTATTGTTACAAAAAAAAAAAAAAAACCATTATTGAGATCAGTAAGGGTTTATGTGATGAATGGCAATCAAATGTGTTGATTAAGGGCATTTGTATGAATTCTACTACAATACTAAGGCATGTAGTTTGATGAATACAGTGACCTGTTTTCGGTGCGATAATATTATGAAGAGCTGCGTTCCGCTATGGGCCCTCTTACGCTCTGTGCACCAGTGCGACTGTGCTGACTGCACTGCCTGTACTTCTGCCAGTGTGATAGCGTACATCGCCCATTCCTACAAGTGTAGCAGTGCTCCTGCAGTTTTGGCTATATCATAATCACTACATTTTTCTGCCAGACTAGTCAAAATTAGTGCCTTAATAATTGTGACAATAACGAGCACAATTAATAGTATACTTATGTCATTGGTGTTGTCGGTATAATTTGTAATTTTAAGAAGATTCAGGAGTTCAGTGACCTTATTGATAAGAAGGACTGATGATCAAATGTATCTGAAATAATGGGTTTCACAGAATAATGATTTTTTTTATTTTTAAGAAAATGTACCTTGTTTTTTGTCTGGTCATATCATTATGGGGAGGTTGCACCAGGTCATATGGAGGTACTATACATGTCAGGGGTGCATATGAATTGATAAAGTGCGTTGTTGGCAACTTAATAAAAACATTTAATCTATGATCCATTTCAGGCAGAAAGAGTACAAAAATACTTAGATGCAACCATAAGGCAAAAACTTACTGTTACTGGCTGCTATCACAAGATGGGGTAAAGCACCTACATGGTAGTGCGATAACACATTTGAGTTATGTATCACAGGTGAATAAAATGTAGATTTGCCACTTCAGATCTATGTAAGCAACTTTTCTCAGTCGCCATTATTTTTATAAATGGTGTCAGCACAGCTTGGGTAATGATTGTTAATATTACACTACGTATGTTTAAATCTAATTCCATTGACATTTTCAAATGCAGGCCAAGGTCAGTAAAAGACTTTATATTGCAATTAACATTTCAATTCTTTTAATTTTATACTTGATGACAGACAAAGCTCAAGACATTTAGTCGCTATATCCTGACTGCTTCAATAAAGATGGGCATAATCATTAATAATCTGGGAATTGAGTTCAGCAGAGGGCATTCATATTTACGGTATAAACTGATGTGCTAGAGGCTAAACATTTCCTCATATTCGTACTCTGTAGCGTGTAGCGTGCCCTGATTATTTCAGAATGAATTTGTTTTGTTAAAGAAGCACATGAAAGGTGTTTCACTGTCAGGTGAGGAATTATTATCTCCCTTGATAAAAATGAAGAAAAAGGCTGCATGTAAACAACTCCCTCAAGCTGCTTTCACACCGGACGCGAAACAAATTTTTCGCACGACAGATTACATTCAAAGTCAATGCAAATTTTTCGCGTGTATTCACTTCTTTGAATTGACTTTGAATGTAATCTGCCGTGAGAAAAATTTGTTTCGCTTCCGGTGTAAAAGCAGCTTTAATGACACTTATGTTCAGTTTGGACATAGGACAACTGTATTGTATCACAATATCATTTCCAGAGATCATGGGAAAATGCCTAAAACTGAAATAAAAACTGTAAACAGTAGTTTGTTATTCCAATTTAAATTGTATTCAGGTGAAAAAAGTATAGATAAAAAATAAGTAATTTATAAACTCAAAAACTTTCATGTTTTTTGAAAATGGTGGCTTTTTTCAAAATTTGATATTTGCAACACGTTCCAATTAATTAGATAAAGGTGCTTGTCCACCACTGTGCAACATCACTTCTTTTAACAACATTCAGTAGTCATTTCGGAATGGAGGACCGCTAATTGTTTAAGTTTCGAAAGTGCAATTACTTCCCATTCTTGCCTGATATTTGACTACATTTGGTCAACATTCTGGGGTCTCTGTCATTGTAATTTGCGCTTCATAATCCGAATTTTCACTGGGAGACAGATCCGAGCTGCTGGCAGTAGTCTATCCACTCTGTGACTTGATTTTACACACCAGAGCCGCAGCTTTAGCAGATCATTCATATTAATGTGAATCCAGCTTGAGGTTAGGCTGTGGTTCTGGCAAGTAAAATCAAGACCTAATTTTGAAACTTGTTCTAAAGGAATTTATAAACATTGACCAGGCCAATAACTGACTTTGTATGTGTAAATATGGTTTGTTAAGTGGTTTGTTTGCGTAGACTGTTAGAATCATGTTTTTAAAGACAGAAGTGATATCATGGATACTGGAGGCCTCCTGGCTGCATGGTAACTGCCAACTGGCTGAAGCCTTAGAACCTACAATACCTCGATAGAAAGGATTGTTTACAAAACTGTCTGGAGGAGTTTATTTTCTCAAAAACTTTGTGAAATTAAGCCAAAATTCTGTTATGGGTGGAGTTTCCCTTAAAGCAAATACGTTGTATATTAACAATTGAAATTTGTGTTATTATTGTCCACAACAATGGTTGAGATGCAAATAAAAATAGTTTCCCTTAGGTTTGAACTTCAATGGATTATAAATTGATTATTTAATTGTATTTAAAAACTGGTCCACGTTGTATCTATATCAGCAAAATATATTATCAATACTTGTTTTACTACATTTATTATTATTTTTTCCTAAAAGGTTTCAATTATTATCAGATTTTTTCCCACATCATTTTCTTTATTACTGACATTAAATTAAAAAAAAAAACCGAAACACTGAAATGAACATTTAACCTTACTGAGGCCAGTTTCTTAAAGGTGGAATAAGGACATAGCAGAGCAGGAAACCACCAAGAAGGTAGTACATGAGGTAAATCCCCTACTATGATGGACAGTGAGCAGTGGGTCTTTGAAGTAGTGACACGATGGAGTGCTGGCATCTGAACTTAGCTGCAGCGATCTGTCCATCAGGGCTGGTGGGGGCGGAGTCTGAGTCACACTTCCTCTGTGCTGGCGAGAAGAAGGCAACACAACGGCTGCGGGGCCCTTAGGTTTAACAGCTGTGAGTCATGAGAGGCTGAGGCCTGCTGGAGGTCAGATGTCTGCAGCCCACACACATGTGCGTACATACATGCTAATGCACACACTCGCGCATGCACAAACGCTTCAAGCACAGGTGCGTAAACCAGCTATCATTTTCTGTTTTTTCACAGATATACATCCCTCCTCAAAAAAAAAAATTATAATAAAAAACAATGACACTGCAAAGCCCTCTCACCTAACCCCCCCACACCCTCGTGGGAGCCAGATCATTTTGAAATAATGAAATAGATACTCATTTGTAATATTCTCTGAAATCTAATATGAAAAGTGCTATGTGCCATGAAAGCACAAAAACTGATCACTGATGTACTCTGAAGTGCATTGTCCTTATCCTCTGTAATGATTTCAAAGCATCTTTTGGACAGTGGGGAAAAATTAAATATATGCTCTTGGTGAAGGGATGAAAGTATAATAAATAAATGTCCAATGTGTACAATACTTGTGAATCCGTTGTAAAATGTGCTTCAAGAAAAATGGTTGCCGTCTCTGGGAATCATCATCTTAGTTAAGTATTCCAAATTCAACGCAAGCGGAATACTTATGTGCAAGACTAGTGTCACAGTTGTGTTTCTATCCATAGGAATTCACAGTAACTGCTGCATTAAAGCTTTGTCAGTGGAGTCTTTAAGTACTCTGTTTATTTGCTTGCTTTTGCCACAATACTTACTGAGCACTAGTTTCATTTCTCACACATGTTGAACAGTTGACCATGCCACCTTCAGCTTGCAGTATCATGAGATAAGCCAGAGCACCGACATCCATACTCTCACCCTGACCCAACATCATCACCTCTGTACCCAAGCAATGCGGGCCCCAGCCCTGCATCTATGCCTCTCACCCCTATCCCAAGAGCAGACAGCTTAGCCAACTGTAATCTGCCCTGGGGTGCTAAATAACAACCGAGCACAGCCGTGTGCTTTGGGAAAATTAATGACTGGTTTTAGTATGAGGACTCACAGAGATCACCTTTCGCCACAACTCAGACTTCATTGCTCCTACCATTTTATACAAAAAAAAGAAGGAATTGAGGTGTAAATTAGATGAGAAACTGTACAGTACTTGTTGGTATACTATTATGCTGTGTTGGTTTGCCGGGACCCATAAAGCATCTGAAATTATAAATTTTTTATTATTGTCACATATTACACAAACGTGTACTTACCAAAGCAGTGGCTGACTTAAACTTGTCCAAGCTGAATCTGTGCTGCCATGACATGAACTAATTCATTGTTGGGCTGGTTTGTGCAATCTCTTGAATAAAAACTAGGCATGTATTTTTCAAAGATTTGAGAGCCCAACCAAAAAAACCCCAATGGTGAGAGGTTTGTTTTCTCAAAGAACTTAAATTTAGTACTCACCTAAGCTGCATGACAGTCACCATGGGAAATGCACATGTAAATTGAACTCCCACAGTAAACCTTTTCTAGCCAGATCTGTGAATTATGGATTTTTTTAAAATTGAATATTACCTTTTTCTCAAGAATAATTGACAGGAATTCAACATATCATCATTCAAACATTCCTTTAAGTTGGCAAAACCCCTCAGCCATGCCAAAATGCACTATCTTCAGTCACTGAAGCGAGTAACAAAAGTTGAACTGAAGTTTTTTTTTTTTCTAAGCTCATTTAGCGCCTCCTACTGGCAGATAGATCTTGTCTGCAGTCAAACATTCTCCCCATAGTATATGTACCTCATGTGACTGTTCAGAGAAAGCAGGACAATTATTTTCTTTAATGAGGCCCTGGATGCTTTATAAGGACGTGTTAATTGGAGCCATTTTTATCACCAGGCAGTGAAAGCTATAAAGAGAGAAGGCTCCATTTGATTAAGTGATCTTTTCACAGTTGTGGGATGTTTTTTTGACATTTTTCATCCTGTTGTAAATGCTGTCTCTCAGTGATTTGTTCCCTTGTTGGATTGTCTCTGCTTTTTCCATACCGCATAATAATGCCTGTTATAATGTTACTGCTACATCCTGTAGTTTGCGCTGAGACATGCCATGTGTTCCCTTAGTGTAGCATTAAACATGGTAGATTTTTGAGTGACATAAGCCCTTTACCTTGATATTTCAGGGATGAATGAGCTGAAAACAGAGTACGGGGCTGATACATTTACATACATGCATGCATACATACAAACACACACAAACACACACACACACACACACATATACATTTTTTTTTTTGCTGCTTAGTAATGGTGATCTTACATATACGAAGATTTGGGAGGCTTTCCGCAAGACAAATGTCAGAACTGTAATCAGTATAAACATAGCAAGCACCACAATAGTAGGAATTAAGACATAGTTTGCCTTCATTTGGTTCTACTCTAATTTTTGCTTTGTAACAATACACACGTGGTTGAAGAGCTGGTTTGCTTATTTTATTCAACAATTTCTAAAATATATTTTGGTCTCATCATATGAATATCTCAGCTTGCATATGTACTGATATTGATTTAATTTGCCCAGACAAGGCTGCATATAAAATGGGTAAATATAGTAAACTGCATAACAAAATTAAATGAATTAAGCCTAGATCACAAATTTGTTTCTCAAAGGTGTTTGTTTGGACTAGTCTTTGACACAGATCATGTTTATAGAGTGGCACTAGTTTTTTGCTAAACACCAAGTACTTGTTTCTGACCGCTTGAGACCATTCGCAGGATCTTTCATAGGTAAAGTGAATATTTACCACACATCACTGCATGACAATTTATGACATTATACCCATGGGCTATGGTCTGGGATCCCTAAATGATGAAAATAGAGCTTACACTCATTTTCCTCACCACCTGGCAAGGCATTTAGGTTTTTGACTCTTGAAATTCAGGTACTGTTCATAATTGAAACAGAGAAATTGAAAATATATCTATTCAGTACATGAAAAAAGCTATATAGAATCAAAATGTTGAGAAATTGGGACCGAAGGTGGTTCACAATACATTCACCCACCAAGAAACAGTTGCAGAAAAGGTCAAGGTATAACAGGAACAATTTGCCACTGGCAGATATCTACTGCCACCTAGTGGTCATATGGTTTGTCTAAATTAGACACTAATAAGCTCGCATTTGGGGATCAAGTCACTTCTGGTTCGTTCAGGTAAGACACAAGGGCATTTATTTTTTGAAATACAATCCATTATGTGCTTCTCATGTGGTCTCAAGGTAGGCAGCATTCATAGCAAAGGTAATAACTTATTATATTTATGTATATTTTCTAGACTTAGGTTGCTGAAACCTTTGTACAAAACAAATGTGTTAATTAATGCAGATCAAGTAGAAGTGCTTGTTTCAAAAATGGCATCAAATTTTCACCAAAAAAGTATTTGGACCCATATTAATTATCTTGTTTGAAAGAACAGAATTAGTGGTTCATACAAGGTAATGGCAGAATTGGTGCAATGCAAAATTGCCTTCATCTGAACTGTTCAGGAGATACATGATCATTGTTTATGATAATCACATTTGTAGGCAATTCATCACCACCAAACTGACTTATTTCCTTTCATGAGGCATCATCCAAAAAGGCCAAAAATCTGGATTCAGGTCATGTTTATTCAGCCTTTTGTGCATTAATAATGCGATGTGAATAAAGTGAGCAATTTACTCTGTCTAATATGGAGCAGAACACTAAGAAATGTCAGCATGTGATGGGGGTCGGATCTAAATCATGTAAAGACTAGTGGTATATTTTCGCAGAGTAGCCTTCTGTTGGGATAGAACAAAGGTACTGACAGCACTTGATCTGAACATATGTAGAAGCAGCTTAGCTTGATGCAGGGAATGGTTAACGTTATGATCCAGATCAGGAATCAAGTGCGGAGGTTGAGTATAATCCATAAGTAGGGTTTATTGATAGTTATACTGTAAGAATGGGATGGAACCCAGAAGAGGATTGCACAGTTCAATTGAGATGTTGTGAGGAAAGTGAGAAGGTGTTGCCAGTCGCTGGCCAGTGGCTTCCTGGGATGACAGCCAGATACAGTAATACTTCGCTAGAACCATACTGTCCCAGGGCAGGAAGTAGTAGCTTAGGAGGAAACCGGTTCCAATCCTGATGACTGTAGAAGGATTGAGAGTTTGTTCCTAATAAAGTGGACAGTGGAACAGACTTTGACTGGAATTGACAAGAACATGGTCCTAATCCCAGGACGCCAAGAAAGGCTTGAGAGCTTGTTTTTATCCACTACTTAAGGAAGATAGCTTCCGCAAATTATCATCATTGAAGGCTACCTTTTACTTTCAAAAAGACAAAGCGTTAAACAAGTGAATACTGACTGCATTCAACAAACAAAGCAAATTACAATCCAGCAACTGGGGGGTTTAAATGTACGTCACAGGTGCAAGGGGTGAGAACAAAAAAACAGACACAGCCAGGGGATAAGGCAACTGACAAGATGTAAACCAGTCAAAAGGGCACATTACTTCAAATGGACACGCAAGTTGCTGAGCGGGAGGAGATACAGAATGCATTCACATGGGGGGCTGTGACAGTTAAATTGTGAACCAACTGTGGCTTGTTATTATATCATTACATCATTATGTCATTCAATGTGTATGAATGGATGTAAAATTATTCTTAATTATGCATTTGTAGTGCAAACTCTCCGTTTAAAAAAAAAACTTCATTAATATGTGAATAATTTTCTGACCCGAAAGTATGGCCTAAAAGAGCCTTTGTCCCTTTCCGACAGGCTGACTGACATACCTTGTCAAAATGCACAAGCATGTGTGTAACCTGTTTGCAACACTGGGTGCGTGTCAAGATTGTGTATAGCCATGCTGCCTAAGCTGAAAGACAGACCTTTCATGTACAGGACAGTACAGTTGTTGATCCTAGAGCCATTTCGTTATTGTAATAGAAAAAAGAATGAAAATGAACAAAATTGAAACTGAATGCAGCAATGGGATGGGGCTCGGCAGCAGTGGAGAAGAAGTAGAAGATGAAGAAGGATATGAGATGATGACGAGAAGAAGAAGGAGATTTGTAATACTAAAATTGGCAAAGCTTATGAAGAAACTTTTGTTCAAAATATCTCTGTACTTGGATTCTGATGAGCTTAAGCAAAAACATAAGCATTTGTACCATAGGGAGGATGAGCTATGTGGGCAGATATATCTACTGGTTGTCAACAGCTTTGCAGGTCAACAGTCTTATTTTATGGCAGAAATCAAACTGATGTAAAAAAGTCTAATTCTGTGGGGCAAAAATATAAAACTTGGCAGAAACACTCAAGACATACATAGTAAATGTTTTTGAGTTTATTTTCACGGAAATTAATCATTGTGTTTTTGAAAACCTGCCGAACTAACCTGCCAACAAATTAATTCAAATTACCAACTACTAAGAGCAGATCAATTCCAAATAAGTAAATAAATACTCCAAAGTAAAAACTGATGTTGAGTGCACTGAACTGAATTTTAATCTTAAAAAAGGCTGATGGAATTAATCAGTTACGCTCAACACAATTAACTCCATATATCTGGAGGATTTGCAACCAAATTGCACCACTATTGGGATATTATTTACACGTAATACCAAAGACACACTTTGATAGAATGTATCAACTAGGCTGAATGTGTTAAATTAGAATATACAGTATTAGTCAAGGAGAGATTCAGCAAAACAAATCTTGTACGTCTGGTGGAAGGCATGCAGCGTAATTTTAATGATACCTCAAGGTTTGAAGCTGCAACCATCTGTACCAAAATCAGGCTTCCAATAGGATGCAGCACCTAGGCAGAAGTAAGCAGCAAAGGTGGGCAGTAAGACAGCTTTGTAGGTCAGTGCTTTCCGAACTTGATCCTGAGACACTCCTGCTGCTTCTTGTTCCAACCACAATTCCTATAGAGCTCTGGACGTCACGTGACTCAGTTTTTTACGCTGCCATTTTGGCAGGAATAGCCTGAGCGAAAATGAATAGCGCTAGTGCCGATTTCAAGCTATGAGAGTTCACTGCACACTTCACATCCAAAGAAAGTGAGCTATATATAAAAAAAACCTTCATAGGTTAAATGTTATTGACCCTTATAATGCCTCAGGTGCGCTTTTCACACGTATTGAATCAGTCGAATCAGACAATGTTCCAGAACTGCAGTATCCAGACATCTACAATTACCTGATCAACTTTCCATCATCCTACTCCGGAGCCTACAAGAGCCTGGAGGGATACAAATAGAAGTAATATGGCTTCGTGAAAAATAGGGACTTTGTCCGCAGGAAGCGTTTTTTGCACCGGCAATATCCATTTTTAATGCAAATATTGTGAAGTTAAGCATTGACAGTACTCAACGTCCTCGGCACGCAAAACTACTTCAGCACACAGCTTTTTCCCACGGCGCTCTCGGCTGGAAATAGTTCAACCTTAAGAACACTGCTGGGCTCATCAGTGTCACTTCTCCCTCACCGACAACTCAAAATCGAAAATTGGTTGGGACTTACAAGATCAACAGCAATCAGAGAAACTTTTCCTGCTGCCACAGTCAAGTTTCTAATCAATAAACTAGCAGCAGTTTAAGTCTGCTTACTGTTCTCCATTTAGGGACACTATGTTTGCTGACAAGTTAGTCAGTCAGTATTAATGTTTACCTAGCTACAGCTGTTAGGCACTGTAGTTATAGTACTCTAATTGCTGAGGTTCCCATTTATTTTGATCTGGTTTGCTATGTTTCCCAAAGCATGGTTGCAAGCTACTTTAGCAACTTGGCCACATAGTTCAAACCACTGGCTTTATTAGGTCCCAGTTTCGCTTTTGGGATATGAACATTCTTCAGCAAAGCTGCTAAGATTATTCATGATTTCTTCTCACTGTATTAACAAATGTTGATATCTACACCGATACCTGGCAAAAATGCTGAGACGGATTTTGTAACTTAGCAAAAATCAGCGCTAGAGAGTAGAGCTCTGAAAATGAGGTCATGAGTGTTTTAAGCTCTGAAAGCGCTGCCTGTTAACACAGGCCATAAGTGTCTCTTCATCACAGCTATGTTAGCATTAGCGACAGGGCTGAATAATGTAGCTAGCTATTCACTGTGTTTAACGTTTATGTCAACTAGCTTGTGTCACCACATTATCATAGTTTAAACAAATGTTGAAAGGCATCACCTCATGCATAAAATTATTCACTTTTCCGAAATACAGTCTGCAAAGTTGGCTGCATGCCATATGCCTGACCATATGCCGCGCTATTAACCATGCATTTTCCTGCCAATATGGTGGTGCTGGGATAGCGTGACGTCAGTAACCGGAGCTCTACTGTAGGATATTAAGAAGCTGGCAATTTGTCCTACTTTGGAGCATGTATGTTTAGAGCAGTTATTTATCCTCTTAAGCCGCATTTCAACAGATATTTATACATGCCACGATGAAGAAATATTCAAAATACAATTGTGATAAAAGCATCTGCAAAAATGAGGAAAAAGGTTCACTAGTCAAAATGAACACTCAGTTGGTTCCCATCTGGTGAAACCGTTGACACGTGGTCAAAAAACCTGCAATTTATTGAGCAAGCAAATGACGGTAAAGCCTGTTTTTCTAAAACTCTAAAAACTTATATTCCGCAACCTACTTGGGGATTAATGATTTTCACAGTGCCAGATATGATCTGTTTGATAATGTTTTTTACCTGAAATTACTTGCAATATAGAAAAATCTGCTTCAGTCTTTTATTCTTAATGGCACGCATGGATATTTCCATCGAAATGTGACCTAAGTACAGTAAATATCTACTTTAAACATGAAATACACCTAAATAGGACAAATTACCTGCAAATTGAAATCCTACAGTAGAAACTGTGGTTGAAACAAAATCCAGCATACACAGGGGTGCCCCAGGATCAAGATTGGGAACCACTGGAAATCAAATTGATATTAAAAAAAAAAATCTTTAATAGTGACATAAAGTTTGGCTTGTTATCAGTACACAGTTCAAAAGCCAGCATCCATGATAGAATGGGGTGCATCAGTGCACGTGGCATGGATATCTTGCACAGCTGTGAAGACACATTGCTTATTTCAGTAAGACAATGCAAAGCACTATTCTGCACGTATCACAAGAACATGGCCTGAGAGCACAGGCATAGATTTGGGCAGGGATGGTTGGAATATGTCCTGAGCAACTTTCAGATGTAGCAAGATATCTCGATCATAAAGATGCATATAAGGATGCTTAATAGGGAGGATTGCTAACTGGCTTGCTAATGTAACTATACTGAGTGGTAACATAGTTGCACTGGGGTCCGCATAGGATGGGGACCCCAGTAGAAACACATTGCTGTAGCGAACCATTACTGTGGCATGGCAGTCTAAAGTATAAGTAAATTTTCCTTTCACATTAATGGTTTATAGATAATTTTTAAAAATTATCTATAATTACATTATAATGTTATACAACCCCATTTCCAAAAAAGGTGGGACACTGTGTCAGATGTAAATAAAACAGAATGCAATGGTTTGCAAGTCATATAAACATAAATTTTATTGAGAATAGTACAAAGCCAACATATTATATGTTTGAACTGAGAAATTATATTGTTTTTTGAAAAATTTCTGCTCATTTTGAATTTGATGCCAGCAAAACGTTTCAAAAAAGTTGGGACAGTGACAACAATAGACTAGAAAAGTTGTACTATGTGAAAGAAATGCACCTGGTGGAACACCTCACTGCTAATTAGGTTTGTTGGCAACAGGCCAGTGACATATTTGGGTGTAAAAAGTCTTTCAGAAGTAAAGATGGTGAGGGCTTCACCACTGTGTGAAAGCCTGCATGGGCAAATAGTTTTTAAAAAATCAAGAATAAAGTTTCTCAATGTAAAATTGCTGAAAATTTGGGGATTTATTACTCTATGAGGCAAAATATCATTTACAGATTCAGAGAATCCGGAGAAATCTCTGTATGCTAGGGACATGGCCGAAAACAAAATTGAATGGCCCCGAGCTTCAGACACTCAGGCGGCGCAGTATTGAAAAGTCAGCTTCCTGTCATGGAAATCACTGCATGGGCTCAGGAACACATTAGAAGACCACGATGGAAATATGATCAGTCGCATTTTCACGTTGTGGAAAAATTATGATTTAAAAATATATATATATATATTTAACCCTCAAGCGACCAAGTGTTTTCAGCGACTAAACTGACCGAGTGGGGTCATAAATGACCCCGCTGTGTTTTATGCAAAAATTGTTATTTTTAATGACTATTTTTAAGTTCATCACATCCACACAGCTTCATTTATGTATGCCCGATATAAGTAAATGATCAATGCAAAAAATTAAGCATTTTGATTAATTTTTATGAATGCCAAGAATAATGGAAAGTTGTGTGGGGTCATTTATGACCCTAAAAAATGTGCATGTTTTTTGAGTTTATGGGCATTGATTTTTGGCAATGGTCAATTTTTATTCACTAACCTTGCCTATCAGGACCAGAATAACATGGTTTGCAGCTGTATGTACCCTTGCCAAGGAAGTTATGTTTTCATTTGTTTGTGTGCGTGTCTATCTATCAGTCACCAACTTTACCCCAAAAACTAATGATGCAATCTGCGCAAAAATTTACAAGGGTTTATTGGTGCAAGGACAAAATTATTGGTAAAATTTGATCTCATCTGAGCTGAGCACTATAAAACTTAAAATATTTTTGAATTAAAAAATTGACGTATTTGCCAGATTAACGGATTGAGTGTTTTTTGTCATTCGATGGATGGTGTGTGCCCCTCAGAGTACACATTTTCAATCTCTAGAAAATGTCGTAATAATAAAAATAATCATAATAATTTGATTTGGATGAGGTATGCCGCCTTGGAGTTCTTTTTTGTCGACTCAAAAAAAACTGTATCTCTGGGGTCATAAATGACCCCACACATCTTTCAGCTGTCCTTGACACAGAAATAGGCCAATTCCTCTGAAAATCTATGAAAATTCCTTGGAGGACAGCTTGACAAACTCATTGAAGGAAACATTTTTCTCATTTAAAATATTAAAACAGCACATAGAAATGTATGTCTGGGGTCATAAATGACCCCACTCGGTCGCTTGAGGGTTAACAAAAAAAAATATATATAAGTATTATAATAATATAGAATATATAAAATATACAAAAATGCAAATTTGGACTCTGATCATTTATCCTTTGTGGTTTTCATCCGTCAGCTATTGTTGGTGAACAGACTTAGTCACTGCATACACAAATGCAAGTTAAAACTTTGCAATGTAAACATTAAACCATATCTATGCAAAGTCTGGAAATGCAATAAGAATATTTGGCGCATTATGAAACCAGAAATACAACACAGGAGGCCGCAGTGTTGACAGCTGAAATCCTGCGTCAAGAGAGAATGGAAAAATATTTTACTTTAAAACCACAGCATTTGGTTTCTCAATTCCCAAATACTTAGTGAGTGTTGTTAAAAGATCAGGTGATGCAACACAGTGATGAACAAAACCCTGTCCCAACTTTTTTGAAATGTGTTGCTGGCATCAAATTCAAAATGAGCAGATATTTATCAAAAAACAATATCATTTCTCGGTTTAAACATCTAATATGTCTTCTTACCCTGGCATTGGACTTTTTTTACATGTCACTGGTTTATTGTTCCGAGCTCGACCATTTCGCCTTCTCAAGACATTTGGCAACTTGATTTTAGTTGCTACCTAACAAGCACCCAGTTTTTGTAAAAAGTTTGAGTGGTCCATGAATTGGAGATTTTAGATTTACAAGAATATATTGAATGATGAAAAAAAATAGGAATTTTGCTTGGCTAATAAATTGGGATCAGTCTGCAGACACCAACCTGAGTTTTCTTCAAAATATTTTAAGTGTTAAAATCATTCTTTATGGGGATTATATGGGATGTTACACAGGCTACACAGAAACTGGCTGGCATCAGACAGTAGCTTGATCACAGGGTAGCTAGCTAATAAATAGCCGTATAATGATTGTAACATTTGCTGTTAATACAACATACTGTACTGTAGTGTAATCAAGTGATAAGTTATGAACTGTTTAGAAAGAGGGCTGTAACATTTTGTGTACTGTACTGTCCTGTAACACGGACCACTGTAATTACTGTCCTGCTCCACTAGAGGGCTGGTCCGGACCACTGGTCTTTGGAGCCCGGACCACTGCAGTAACTGTCCTGCTCCACTAGGGGACTGGTTCGGACCACTGGTCCGCGGTGTCTCGAGACAGTGAAATTTGCAGTCTTTGCTGGCCTCCCACCGAGGTAAGGTCTCGGAACCACTGACTGAGCAGTCCATTCTCGGAATACTGCGATTAGATGGTAAATGCCTGCCTTAACCTCAGCATAACTGTTGGCCAAACTATTTATCTAGCCCGCCATTTTCATTAATAAATTGTAATGAATGTGATTGTTCAAAATGTTTGAAGCTGGTAGTCTAACAATAAGCAGCTCGCCGCTTTTTCTATACTGCACTAATCTGGCATAATAATTAAGCAGCTAGTGACACCTAACAAAACCCGATGAATATAAAGTGAAATAATCCAATATATCTTGTTCTCGAAAATATGAATGCTCTGAACAGATTATTTTTATCTAGCCTAGCTGGAGAACATTAAAAATGATCGGCAGGTTTGGAAAGTAATGTTAATAAATTCAGCCTGTTCATACATTGCTGTCGGCTGTTAATCTAGGTTGATTATTGTGCTTTCTTTCTGTACCATAAAAACATAATTTTAAATAGAAGGCTATACTCAGGCAGAGGGGTGTGATACAGCCTTATGATTTTATACTTGAAATGGAGCTTCTATTACCGCTCCATGTAATTCATTTGAAAATGCGGTGGCCCCTTTCCGAAAAGTAATTTGGCTTCTCAGAAAACACTAGAAAATGACTTAATGGTCTTACCATTCAATCCTTCCGAAAAACGAGTAATCCGGTAACATAGCGTAATTGTGTAAAACGGTTTTTACGCAATTTTCGTAGTAGGCTTTACAGTACATCGACCAAGATTAGCCATGAATAACTTGGGTCAGTGTTTATAGTGTGACTGTTGTTAGGCTACGACCAAGCTTAGGCTATTATATTTATCAACTTGCTTTGTTTTCATGTATTTTCCCCTTTTCTTCAGAAACGGCCACCGCATTTTCAAATGAATGAGGCCCATACGGTTTTATAATTAAAAGTCAATTTTAACTATAGGCTATACAATCATTAGACTTTGATACATTTTACACTTCTGACAGAGCATAGTCACAGCCTCCTGCAATAAAACATGTTTCTTTGCTGCAAAAAGAAGCGCCTATACTGTGGTAAGCTAAGCTGAAAAATGTGTGATTGATGAATGATTGTCGTCCTACCTAATTGGGGAGAACAAGCAGCACCTGTTAAGTGTGGAGTGCTCTCGGAGTGAACCTATTGTTAATAATGAAAATGACTGAGAACAGGTCAGGACTAATAATTGTTTAAAACAGATGTTTTGTCCACCCCAATTCTCAGTTTACTGAATTTACCCCATGATTTCATCGCTGTTAGATCGCATATGGAGAGAAACCGTGTCTTCAGTTGCCAATTACGATAATTGGAAAACGCGTCAATCAAGGAAAATAATTGAGAACTAGCCAGGACTATCCTAATTGTCATAAAGGGACGTGTCTGCGCCCACCCAATTCCCTGTTCTAGCGCCGGGCCTGCTACATAAATATAATTTAATTATAATTAGGCCTATGCACTGTCGTTCAAGAACAAATTTTTTTTTTTTGCTCCAGCGAGAGGGACATTTCAGAATTCTTCTGCGAATGAAGATAATTTCGGTGACAAGTGTGGTGTCCTTCATTTATGTTTTCCAATCAGACGGCTGTTCCAATTGGACAGCTGACAGCGCAGCAAAAAGCGGTGAGCTGCATATTGTCAGGCCACATTGATTGTTACTAGCTTATTTTACTGGCTTCAAATATTTTGAACAATTAGACCTACAGTCCTAACGATTAATTATCCAAATAGTGGCCAAATAAATGATTTGCCCAACAGTAATGCTGAGGGTAAAGCAGGCATTTACAATGTAATTGCAATATTCCTAGCATGGACTGTACAGTCAGTGGTTCCGAGACGGTACCTCTGCAAGGCCACTGAAAGCAAAATTTCACTGTCTCAAGACACCGCGGACCAGTGGTCCGGACCAGTCCCCTAGTGGAGCAGGACAGTTACTGCAGTGGTCCGTGCTCCAAAGACCAGTGGTCTGCACCAGCCCCCTAGTGGAGCAGGACAGTAATTACAGTGGTCCGTGTTACAGGACAGTACAGTACACAAAATGTTACAGCCCCTGCAGACCGTTTAATCAATTCTTCCATATTGTTAGGTACAAAATAAATTTTCATAAGATTAATGAAAATGGTCAACCTGAGCTCAAAAATCAAATCAAAATTATTTACTTAGATACAAAATAGCAAAAAAGTTGAATATGTGTGAATATGGCAACCATCTATGAAAATTACTGAGGCACCTCTCTTAGCATCAAAAAAATCAAATAAACACCCATAAGGATAATCTCTGTGTTTTTAATTAAATTTAATTAATAAGGCAATATTTGCACTTATATTATTGCAAAAAAAAAAAAAAAAAATTCCAACTCACACACAAGGTATGTACACATTTCCTTTGTCCATACCAACTGTCAAGTTAAGCCTATGCCCTTACCCATTAGGAAAAGAGTCTGGGTGCTAAACTGGCCAGCCTGCTGTCCAAACCTATCATCCATTGAAAATATTTTGCGTATTATGAAACAAAAAAATGACAAAGGAGTCTGCAAAGTGTTGAGCAACTGCATCAAGCAAGAATGGGAAAACATTTTGCTTTCAAAACTACAGCAGTTGGTCTTTTAACTCATTCCCTACAGAATACTTTCATATAAAATTCTCGCGTTTGTACGGAATACTTTTCCTGAAAATTACACAATATAAAGTATTGAAGTACAGGTGGCCCATGACCGCGATCGTCTACTGATTTTGTGTTTTCATCGGACTGTGAATGGTCATCCACGCCGCTGGCACCGGCTTACCGTAGGGAATGGTAGAATTCGTCTCGCCGTTGGCAGCGGCTTGCCGTAGGGAATGATTAAGTTCCCAAACACAGAGTGTTGTTAAAAAAGAGGTGGTGCAACACAGTAGTGAACAGGCCCCCATGGCAACTTTTTTTAAATGAGTAGCTGGCATAAAATTTAAAATGAGCATATATTTTTCAAAAAAAAAAAAATTCTTAGTTTCATCATCTGATATGTTGTCTCTGCACTATTTTCAATTAAATATACTGTAAAGTGTAGATAATTTGCAAATCACTGTATTCGGTTCTTATTTACATATTACACAGCATCCCAAATTTTTTGGAATTGGGATTGTATTCTAAAAAGAAGCATCAGGATAAGGGGAGTTTAGCGAGTTCCAAGCAAGCAGTAGCTCCACATGAGCAACAGAAAAGAAGCATGAGGAGCCGAATTAACTGGCACAAGGACGTGACCTCAGACTAATAATTGGAATTACGGGCTTGGAGAACAGGAGGGAGCTAGTTAGTCTGTACTTGAGTGAGATGCTTATGGCGGTATGGGAAGGATGTTGGCCTGAAATTGGAGACTGAAAGTGATTGGTGTGGCAAATATTTGGCTAATCGGACATGCTTCACAGGATTGTCAAACTGCAGAGTTATTGCAAACTGTATAAAATACTTAATGCATTGAAATATATGCACCAGGTCTGCTAAGATGAGTACCATCCCTCAGATAAAAGGATGGATGATTCTAAAAGAGGCTAAAATTATCAATAAAAATGTGCTTTGCACTGTACAGAGAGACTGAAGCAATGAACGAAGGCTGAGTCTGTCTAAAGCGAGCACCACCTCTGCCCATTGGAGGGATGAGATGACGATAAAAATTTGCTTTCCACGGTCATTAAGCAAGTGAGGGACCCAGCTAAAATATGGTTTTAGTATTTTGGAAGTCTGGATAGAAACATCATTACAACCAACATGGATGGGAACATTCCAAGGGGTGTTTCTGGGCTGGGGATCTTCCCCAGTGTGTGAGTCACCTTACGGCCAGGAAAACATTACGACACTGCTGATCTTTTCCTGACGTACCTCTCTATTGAAAAGCCGATGACAAGGGTGGTGAGATAAGCAGTTGCTGACGATCCAGACTGGCCTCATGGTAAGGGAGCAGATAAAGGAGGATGGCCAGGGTAGTGGGCAGAAGTAATGCCCCACAGAGCCAGAGTGGAGTTCTGCTTAGAGCGGCGAGGCATGGGGTGAGAGGATCGCCTGAGTACGTTCATTGGTGAGGCCGGGGGCAATGGAGATCCGCTGGACTGACATAGAGCCCTGGGAAGCGTAGAAGGCTGCAGGCTCCAAACCAATGAAGGAAATTTATGTAGGTTGGGGATGTCATATCGATTCTCAAGCTGGATGTCAAAGGATTGGGGGTATGAAAGAAGGGTCTCCCCCTTTTTGGTGATCACATTTTTCTTTTGTTATTTACATTAAATAGCTCCCAACCTAACTTTTAGCATTCATTTTATATGTACTCAAGCATATTTTCCACAGTTTACCATGAGCTGGTAGGACCCGAGAGCACCCTCGAAGTAGAAAAATCAGAGGACATGACTGACCGAGTGTAAATCAAAAAGCAAAGAAATAATATACTCGTTATTTTCTTATGTTCACCACTAATGCTCACTCTCTAAGCATGCCAAGCTTCATAATGATGCATTGAGTGTCTGTAGGATATGACCCCCCACATTTGGGATAAAAACAACATTTTTTATATACTGGATCCAACTTTGATCATCCATAAAGTCAAAATTTATTAATTCAGAGGCATGATGTTTGGTGTATGGTAATTAGCACAGCAAACTTCTGCGGTCTATCTCTTTATATAGAAATTATCAGCCAGTAAATATTGGAAAAAAAATTGTGACTTGTGTAATTTTGCTAACTTTTGAGCCCTTTTGAGTATCTTCCGTCTTTGGTAAAGTAAAAAATAAGTAACCCCAGTTAGAATTGATTAGGGATTTTGCCCTGTACTGGCTGGTCTTCCAGTTCCTCCAAGTCTTGGGGTTTGAGAGTGTGTGCAGTCTATCATAGTCCTCTTACCAACAGATTACCATCCTGATAAAGATGTCAGACTGGCCTCTGACCACAGCTTGCCTCACACCCTCTGGTCCTGTTTGCCCCTCGCCTGACTCGGACACCCCTGACCACTCTTGGGTTTTTATTTTTTGTGCCAATTGCTGCTTCTGAATTGTTATTAAAGTACCCAAGTGGCTTTTCTGTGGATCTGTGCCTGGTCCCTCCTCTTCTGCTTATAAAATCCTGTTTTGAAAAATATGTAGGCCTTGTCAAGATCATAAGATAAATCAAACTCACCAACCTATGTCTGTTGGTATTCAGAGGGGCTTGGGCAGCTGTTGAAGGAGTTAATGAGGATTCCACCTTCAACATGAAACAACAGTTTGAAAAGAACTGTTCAGCACTTAATCAGAGAGCAGGTAACTGGTAAAAGCTACATCTTTTTGGTCAGGTTTGAATAGTCAGAAGAGGAAAGAAAATGTGTTTCTTATAGGCCCATAGTTTTGGCTGTCTTCCATTGTTATTAGGCTTCAGTTGGTAATGCCCATAGTTTAGGCAAGCAGCCGATTGTGTATGAATATATTTAGTGGACATTTTGGTCGGCAAGTTTAAAATTTATTGGACATGATCACATTATTGCCGGTCAAAAATCAGCAATTACCAGCTAATGAAAACTCATGGTGGGGCTATTACTTTTTTGTTTTTGCAGTCACTCCGAGGAAATTTGTTTGGCTATTTATTATTACTAACCCATTTTCTATGCCTCACTTCAATGTTGTGATATACTTGAGCTTTTTTCGTGGGCTTTTGACATTTAAGTGTGATTTAGTTTTTGAATCCATTTAACTGAACAAGATTAGAAGCCGCTAGACAGCTTTTCCCTAAACTGATTCATTTTAATGCACTGACCTGATCATGATGACATAATACAGAAAGCAAGGAAATAAGAGGCCTGCATTCAAATCCCCTACTGCTTACAACAGAAATAGGGATAATGGCCAAAAGTGACAGGTAGTAGACTACAGTGCAGTACCCTATGTGAGCAACAAAAAGCCGCCAGTACAAAAAAAAAAAAAGCCAAAATGACACATTACACTGGCTAAAATCTCTTAGTATTCTGCCAGACCTATTTTCAAGGAATAGTTTATGCCCCAAAGGGAAAATGGGTGAAATTCCACCTGTTTTCGACTACCGTTACAAAAAGCTCTGTATCTTGAAAACTGCAAATTCCAGATATATGGTTCAAAGTTTTTTTTTTTTAGACTGGACGATAGCACCTATGGACAAACAGTCAGTTTCCACCTATGTCCAATTTCTGATTCTTATCGTAATACAAATGGAAGACACCTCCACTACTGTAGCTATAAGGGGATTGGCGAGAGCCCACTGAGTCAAAAAAGTGCAGCAAATAAGCCTTGGGTTGTCCTAAAAATCACCAATTATGTTCAGCAACCTTTGAGGTGACAAAGTGTGAAGCTCTAGGGTTAGATAAAGCGGGTTTGTATGACACAGAAAGTTGATGCGCAATATTCGGTGTGATTTGCCTTGTGTCTGTCGATTACCCTCAGAAAATCAAATAAAATACATGGCAAATAAGTGAAAAATTCAAACGGTATTTCTTGAAGCCCACTTCCTAATGATTTTTTGAAACCAAGTTTTTTGGATGGTTATGATCCAGGAGCGCTTACCAGGTTATGTATTAGGGAGAGGCAATGTGTCATGGTTCTGGATGTTTGTGCGTGTGTTTTGGACTTTTCTTTGTGGCTCTCGTCCCGGGACGGTATCGTATTCCTTTTCATCGGATTCTTTACCCAGCTGGCTGATTGAACAGGGGCGGTGCTTCCCCGGACTCTATATAAGCCGGATGTTCGCCACGCCTCTTTGCTAGAGTGTTTGTTTGTAGCTAAGCACTATAGCCGAAGATATCTGTAGTCAGGATTTATTTGACTTTCTATCTTCTCATTATTATTGGAGTTTCTTCTCCCTTTTTCCTATCTCGCCTTGCTTCTGTGTTTCGGACTATTATATGTCCTTTCGGAAGCGCGAGCACTTTCCGGTGGTCTGTATTATTCTCTGTGTTTGTTTTGTGTCCGCGCTGCTCGTTTCCCTCTTGGCGCTGCAACTGGCCTCCTACCTCTACCGGCCATTACACAATGACCTGCAATAAATTTTAGTGAGTAATCAAATCGGTTTAAATGTTTTGATAAAGGCTATAACTTGATATTTTCACCAGAACAATGACTTGGTTATCAAGAATGGATGCCTTGAATGGATTCTACAGGGTAATATTGAAGTGTTTTACTACTCATATATGAATATATTGTTAAATTTATTGACTTATGTAAATCCTGTTACAACGTTACTACTAGGGGGCATTGGGCCTCAAGAGGTTAATTTACAATGCAACATTGCGCAAAGGTAAAGTCCACTGTGACCAAGGTGATCTTAATAGCTGGTGGTCATGTGACTTCATCAAACACAACATACTCATCACACATTGGCTACTACACTAAATACCACTATGGAAAGTAGCATGTTGTATGCAATACACATTCATTAGTGCTGCGTGCAACATGTGATAGCCATATGAGTCAGACGATGATCAATAAATCAACCCTATCTAAACCGGGCTGTTTGGGGCTTCCTGGGGCGGGAGGCTTTTTACGCCCGCCCCCCCAGTAACTCGTAAACGACATGGCGTATGATCACCAAACTTGCAGGGGATGATGTACACGTAAAACTAAATCACTACAATCATTTTGGTATAATAATGACCCATTATGACGTCATTATGACATCATGTTTTGATTTTTATTACCCAGAATTCTATGCTTATTTTATCCCATAGTGCACCAGCTTCGAGAGGCCATAAAATACACAAAATTCTATTTATGTTCCGTGAAAATAGTTTTTCATTTACTCAGAATGTTTTATTCTTAAAAGTTCAGGTCAGAAAGAAATAAAAATAAACTTAAAAAAAAAGGATTACAGGTTTGCTTAAGCAAAACTTGCTCCGTTCTTATCGTCAACTTTTGTGTTTAGTATATTGATTTCAATGAAGAGCCTACGGACCACCTTAATAATGGAAAAAACTGTCTATTTGTTGGTAATAGAAGCTTTCATCATCGGAAAATAAAAAAAAATTCAATGATGTCATTAAATTAGCATAAATTTCTTCTACTTAACTAAGCTGACATTAAATTACATAAGCTATTGTAAATATAATGGAATAAGTATATGTTAAAAAAGAATCTGGAAACTACATTGATGAAACTGAAATCGGCAATTTTTTTGTCAGAAATACCTGTTAGAAAACCATTGCCATGGAAACGGCGAAGATGGTGGACTTGACTTATTGGTATAAAATTGTTCCCAGACAAGTCACAAAGTTTGGTGATCCTTGTCATGGTCGCAGGTTTATCTTTGATTTTTTACTGCCTTTATTGGAGCTGCTTTCAGCTTCTGGATATTTTTCTTATTGACAGGACTGGTTTGGTCTTATTTGTGGGGTTTCTCTCATCTTTTGTCTTGTTAATACTAAGGAAACTATCGTCGAGGAGCTAACAACGTTCTTTTTACTAATCGGCTATCTTGTCCTAGCTGGTTGCGTTCTACCTGCTGACTGCTGGTGTGGCTGTTTAGTAATTGGTTTCAGGTGTGTGAAGTCTATATATTCCCCAGGGCTCCTGCACTTCTTTGCATTAGTGTCCTCTTGCACTTCATCAGATTAGGCAGAGGTTTTGTCCACTGATTTGCGGCTAGTATTTTGCCTAAAGTTTAGTAAGCAGTGTCTTACCTTTTGCTGAATTCTTTAGTTTTGCTCGCGGAATTTATCCTCTTTTATCCGCCGAGGGTTTTTGGTGTTTAAATATCTGTGTGGTACGTCGCACGTAGTTCTTTCCTTCTTAGGGGCTGTTCATAGAAAGACTCCTGAAGCCTCAGTTCTTTGGTTTTCTTTTCGTTGGGATTTTCCCACAGGAGGGTACTTTTGAGTTACATTATTTTTGGGATTGGTCCCTTCTAGTCCGTCTCATTCAAGACCTTAGTGGTTCAGGTCTTTGTGCCTTAGCTTTTCGTCTGAGAATTGTGCACTCTAGTGAATCCACTTTTCCTCTAACCCTTACAATTCTAGCTCAAGTCGTTCAGAAATTATACGACGTGAAAATTGGCGCGGGCATAACACCCCCCCCCGGTCTAGGTAGGGTTAAATGAGAGAGACAGCAAACCATCTCAGTTTTACCTCAATGTATCACATATGCCACCCTAGAATGCTACCATTCCAGTACATGGGCCAGAGTTCATGTCACACCTGAACAATACCTGCAACCCACAATAATTAGGGCTTTCCCATCATCAACAATCATTCCTGACTTCATTGAGTTAAAAAAAGTTGTGCCTCAGATAAAGTTCACCAGTTTGAACATTCCATCCCCTATAGAGACAGAAATAAATGAACATTGAACCTGATTCATGCTGATAAAGTTCTATGATTTTACACTGCCTTATAGATCAGGGGTGGCCAACCCTGGTCCTGGAGAGCCGCAGTGTCTGCTGATTTTTGGTGTTAAGCAGCACTCGATTGATGGATTAAAGTATTTGATTACTCACTTAACTGATCTCACCTGGTGTCTCAGGTTTAACTTGGTAATAATGAGCCAATCAAGCAATTAGCAGGAACAACCCATAAGACTCCTAGAACCAATTAAGCAGACTTGCAGGTTGTGACAGCAATCTACGTGTTAACCAAGATTTTCCAATGTGGTTGGATATTTAGCTTAGTTGTAATGCAGACAAAGTAGAAGTACAGAGTACAGATAGAAGTTTATAGAGCAGGGGTGGATAATGCTGGTCCTGTAGAGCCAGAGGGTGTGCTGAGTTTTCTCCACCCGATTTGAAACTAAGACACCAGGTGAGATAAGCAAAGTGTGTAATCAACTGCTTTAATTCATCAATCAAGTGCTGAGTAACACTAAAAACCAGCAGACACTGTGGCTCTCCAGGACCAGGGTTGGCCACCCCTGCCATAGATGATACATATGTACAGTACGTTGGTTGTATGACAATAAACGTGGCATCAAGGCACTTTAGACCCTTGGCCTTATCATTGTATTAAACAGATTGGAATCATCACGAAGGTGCATTTGAAGACCTGATATAAAGCCTGCAGGTCACAGTGACCTTTATTGGACAAAATTTTTTTTTTTTTTTTTGCATAATTACCACTTATAATTATAATTATAATTATAATTTATTATAACTGTGTATAATTATACACAGTCACATCATTGCTCTGAAATCGATGAATTCTGAGATTTTTTAAACTTTTCATTTTATTTTATTTTTTTGCAGAAGAGTGAGAAAGTATTCAAGGTCATTGTGCTAATTAAGGTAAAAGGTCAAATGTGGAATACAAGTACAGGTCCATCCAATGTACTTTATATGTGACCAGTTTCACATTGCTGTTATCATTAATTTTTGAGAAACAGCCTAAACAAAATTTCCAAGGTCACGGTCACTGCATCTAGATCAGGGGTAGGGTACCTTCTCCAGAAAGAGCCACTGCGGATGCAGGCTTTCATACCAACCAAGCTGCTACACACCTGATTCTACTAATCAACCTCTGGAATGTTTGTTAAGGGCCTTGATTGGTAGAATCAGGTGTGTAGCAGCTTGGTTGGTATGAAAGCCTGCACCCACAGTGGCTCTTTCTGTAGAAGGTTCCCCACCCCGATCTAGATCAAAGGTGAAATCCCATCAAAAGCAGGTCATTGCACTACTACAGCCCAAGGTCCTTAAAAGTGATAAGTATGAGGTGTTAAATATAAATACCCACTGAGTACTGGCCTGCACAAACTGTGGGACAGACAGACAGACAGACACACACACAGACAGAAGTACGGGCATCATCAAAATGAACAATACCCCATTGGCTATAATAATGGCTGAGGGGTGAAGGACAGTAGTTGCAGTCAAATCTCTGCTCGCATTTGCAGATTGCCGCGGCAGAAGTGTAACAAAAGCCATGCATAAAAGACAGCCAATTGAGAGGCCTGCCCAAGTTATAACTGATGACTTGTTTGTATTTCCAGCTCTTGGAGCAAAATAGGCAATTAGACTTTCAGCCATCAATGTCTGTATGCCCATACAGATCTATGTACATATTTACAGAACTATGCACGCATTTACAGATTGTCTGCATATTAAGAAATCTCTATAAACTTGCATATTTAAATACATATTAGGAGATTTTATTTCACATTTGCAGGTCTGATTATGCACACACAAATTTTGAATACACATTTGCAGATTCCTCAACACATTCACAAATCTCAGTTTGCATTTACAGATTCTTTTAAAATTTTGCAAATTTGATTATTCACAAACAGATTGTGATACAGTCACACAACTATCAACAGGCATTTACAAATAGTTTTACCACAGTAATTTCCCCATAGCAATGTTTGTACGTCTGTATGTGTGTGTGTGTGTGTGTGTGTGTGTGTGTGTGTGTGGTGGGTGCTTGTGTGTTTTTGTGTGCGCGTGTGTGTGTGCCCATGTGGTATTCACACAAACATCACAAGACCACAGCAAACTTGATTAGCCCCTGTCACAAAGCATTTACACTCCATCCGTCTCCCTAAGCACTGCAGGCCAAGGTTCCTCTCAACAGCAAAGTGGCAAAGTGGCCCCCTTTTAGTGCTTTCATTGGCTGTAATAGAGAGCGATCTGCTGGGGCCAGCCATTTATAAACCTTGTCCAAATCACTGCTTTCTGCCTGAAAATAGCTAGCCTGTCACTCTGGTTTAAGAGCAGCTGCTGGAGTGCGCTGGCTAACAGGGTGAGCGCTAGGAGAAGAGCACTGCACTGGGTACACTGCACTCAGACACACTGCCTGCAACATGTTTGTTTGATGGGATCGCGGTCCGGGTCGTGATCCCACTCTCTGACCCAGCTGACCTGGCTACTTGATGAAGGGCTCTCCCAGAGCAAACTACTATCTCTCAAAATCCTCTTTTCTTTCAGGGCTCGACTTATCCTTGTATTTTCTTTTCCTTTCCAAGTGTTTATGCTTGTGTGTGTGTGTGTGTGTGTGTGTACATGCTTGTGGAGCATGTGCTTGTGTGCTTATGCGTGTGTAATTTCTGCAGGAGGGCCCTAGCAGCACAGGGGAGATGGTATGCATGTGATAGTACAGTGTTGCGTCTAAAACAGACTAATAGAGGGACAGTGTCTGAACCTCTAAGACACAAGTGAAACCATCATAATATATGCTATCTGTCATTTTCTAGTGTCAAATGTTTAAAACTCTTGAAAGAGCATATGGGGCACAGGGACCAATCTTTCATTTTTATGCATCACACACTTTTTTTCATTTTCTTTCCTGGATTTTCAGTTGGCTGCAATTTTCGTCTTCTTGTATATTTCATATAATTGCTGAATTCAATTCAGCCCAACTCAGAGGAAGTTGAGACAGTATGGAAAATGCACAAACAGACAGAAAGCAGTTATTTCTTCATTTATAATGGAAAATGCACAAACAGACAGAAAGCAGTTATTTCTTCATTTATAATGTATTTCATTAAAGACAGTTTGAAGACCTGATATTGAATGTTTTGTTGGGTTAACTTAATTTTATTCATAAACATACATCCATTCTAACCATTCAGGCCCTCAACGCATTCTAAAAAAGGTGGGATGATGTCACTTTCAGAGTAGTGATGGGGTAAAATATATGGATAATGACATGATTTGAAACGGCTGCTGTCAGCAAGTGATTGTAATCATGATTTGGTAAAAAATGCTGCCACCAGGAAAGGCCTTGTCCTTCAGGAGCAAAGATGCGCCAAGGGTCACCAATTTGCCCAAAAAAGCAGACAAATTTCATTAAAAGGTAGGACAACAATGACCCTCAAAGAAAGATAGGAGGGGATTTGGATATGGCACCCTCTGTGGTGCATAACATAATGAAAAGATTCAAGGAATCTGGAGGAATTTCTCTGCATAAAAGGCTATGGCACAGGCCCAAGCTGAATACCCTCAATCTCTAATTATTTAGACAGCCCTGCATTAAGAACTGTCATTTATCTATGAGTGATATATCCAACATGGGCTCAGGTTTACTTCGACAAACCAGCATCAAGTACTACAATTTGTAAAATGCCAGGTGAAACGTTACTATGCAAATAGGAAGCCTTATCTTAACAGCGTCCTGAAGCAACATCATCTTTTCTGGGCTCAGAGGCATTTGCCGTGGACCATCACACAGTGCTAACGTGTATTTTGGTCGGAAGAATGAATGTATCAGGTCTGTCTTGAAAGAAATCCATGCTGTGCACAGTCCAGATCAAAGAAGAAAAGGCCCATTATGACTGTTACCAGCAACAGGCCAACCATGCTCTCTGTTAGTGCCCTAGGCAAATGTAACTTGCAGTTTTGTAAAGGTACTGTTAATGCTGAAAAACAAACTGAGATTTTTGAGCAACATATGCTGAATTCAAGATCACATATTTTCCAGGGATGCCCATGCATATTTCGACTAGACAATGTAAAACTGCTTTTTGCTTGCATTACAAGGGCATGACTGTGTGAGAAGAGGGTGCAGGTGCTGGACTGGCCTGCCTGCCGTCCTAGCTTGACCCAAATAGAAAAACTGTGGCTCATTTTTAAATGCGAAATGCAAAAATTAAAATCACCAGCGGTTGCACATTTTGGATGAGTCACGTAACCCAAATGTTTCAACTTAGAACTGCTTTTTTCAATCTTCTTGCCTGCCAGAGAATGATAAGTAGGTCACAGATCTCAAGAGCTTGTCCGCTTGCAGCCACTCTACTTAGTAAGGACAGATCTATGAATATGTTCTATTTCTATCACCTAAAGGCTGTGAATAAAAGCATCACAAACATGCTATCCATATATTGTCAAGGGAAGTTTGCCTTTTTGTCAAATCTTCACACTTCTAAAATGAGCAGCTGTGGCATTGATGAGTTTACTCGTGCTTACTTCATTCATGTCACTACTCACCGCATTTGCACATGCATAATGGTTATTGTTGTCTATGATGAATGATATTGCTCATGTTTTGTTGTCGTTGTTTGCTGTATTCCTGGTTATGGACAAACATAACAAGAGTGGCGAGAACAGGCTGTTCAGCCCAACTAGGCTCGCCATTTTCCTATTACTAAAGTGGATCTAACACTTCAAATACTCAATAATGGTATCTAGCGCTAAATCAAGAAATCAAGAAAACACAAGGTACAGTGGATACCCAATAAAAGTACACTGCCCCTACTATTAAAATATATTTTTGCATGATTTTTGAAAAAAAATGTTAAACGACTAAATCAGCTTGAGAAGATCAGATATATATGTTACTGGCGGCGCGCCATGTTTGTTGGAATCGGGTTAGCTTGCCACATCACCCGGATACTAGAACTCTTGTGCACGTGGAGGTTAGAAATACAATGACAGCTGAAAACTGTTGTACTGTTATGCATAATGTTCGTAATAAATTCTGTTTTTAACATTGCCAAGTTTTGTACCAGTACTGGTTTCTGCATTCTTGCATGAATGGCCTATATGATAGTTTCCGGTATAACAACAACAACCAAGTATTAGTTGACATAAGATTTGGAGAGCTTACCTGTTAAGTCTGAAACTGATGCTGTTGTTTCTCCAGCAAAGCTAAAGTTGACAGGTGCTTGGGTTTGGGGGCCTGCCAGTGACTAAATTGCATGGCATCATCTTTGAAAATCTTCCAATATTTACAGGGCGATTCCATTCCATATTTTGCGTAAACGTTCTCCTGGGTGAAAAGTGTGCAGAACATGACTGGTGAGTCTTCTTTGGTAGGTCCAAGTTTCCCATTTTGTTAGAGTAACCAACAGCTGCACTCAGCCACATTATGGCAAACTTTGTCGCTCAGGTTCTGATAACGATAGTTAATGAATTTTGGACCAGTCGCAAAGTAGGAGAGTATTCAGTGGAACTACGGATAGGAGATTGGGGCAAATGTGATGTGTATGGGCTTGGTCTGTGTTTGTGCGAATGTCGGGCATCCCCAGGCGGCGAGACTCAGAGTGGGGCTCCCTCTCGTCTGAGTCCGTGTGGGCTCCTTAGCCCCCCGGGGTCCCAGGTGGTGACTGTTTCTTGCTTCCTACTTGGAGAGGGGAAGGGTGGGAGGGACATAGAAGAGAGACGAGCGGGGATTGTGGGAATGTAGGTGGTATATAAAGACGTAAGAATGAATAGGACGGCGCATTGGGAGTAGTCCTGTTCATTAACCTACGTTATCGGGAACTCCCTGTAATATCGAACCTTGATCTTTCTGTGTAAAATTAAGCTGCAGCACGAGTGATAATCAAGAATAATTTGCGTACACTTTAAATAGATCAGCTGATTTCCTGGTGTCAATTTGCGTCATAACATCTGGGACATTGCCACAAGAAGTAGTTTTTGATCGGCTAAAATAACATAACATAACATGAGTGGCGAGAACAGGCCGTTCAACCCGACTAGGCTCGCCAGTTTCTTTTAACTATTGTGAATATATCACTTCAGATACTCAATGACTCAATGGTATCTAGCTTTAAGTCAAGCCTGCTCTTGAAAATTGCCAAGTTTTCTGCCTCAACAATATGGTCAGGCAAGCTGTTCCACACCGAAATTACTCTTTGGGTGAAAAAATATTTCCTAATATCAGTGCTAAATTTACCCTTGGTCAACTTCCATTTGTGACCCCGAGGTCTACTAACAAAACTTGGCCGAAGGAATTCTACATAATTCACTTTGAGGTCTTTAAATATGTTAAAGGGATTAACAATCAGATCACCCCTGAGTCTCCTTTTCCTAAGACTAAAGAGATTAAGGATCTTCAGCCTGTTCTCATAGCTTTCATCTTTTATACCCGGAATCAGCTTAGTTGCTCTTCTCTGAACTTTTTCTAGAGCCTCTATATCTTAAAGTATGGTCCCCAGAACTGTACACAATACTCCAGATGTGGTCTGACAAATGTGTTGTACAAGAGAAGTTCACCTCCTTTGATTTGTACTCAACACTTTTGGCAATGTATCCCAGCATCTGATTGGCTTTTTTAACTGCTACGGCACAATGACTAGAACCTGTGAGGGTTTGGTCAAGAATCACTCCTAGATCTTTCTCATGTGGAGCACATTCCAGTTTTAAACCTCCCATGAAGTAATCCTGTCTAATGTTTTTATTACCTACATGTACAACTTTACATTTTGCTAAATTAAATTTCATTTGCCACATTTCTGCACAACTCTGGATTCTATCCAAATCCTCCTGAATCACTTTAGTAGAGTCTAAACTATTTGCCAAACCTCCCAATTTAGTATCATCCGCAAATTTAACTAATTTGCTCTCAATATTTCTATCAAGGTCATTAATGTAGATGAGGAACAGCAGGGGTCCCAACACTGATCCCTGAGGGATGCCACTCCCCACCATACCTAGCTGAGATGAGATTCCACTGACCACCACTCTTTGTGTTCTGTCCTGTAACCAGTTTTGAATCCACTCCAGAATACCTCCTGTAACTCCAATGGAGCTCATTTTAAAAATTAGTCTCTTATGCGGTACTTTATCAAATGCTTTCTGAAAATCCAAGTATATGATGTCATAAGCCCTGCTCTGATCATAAGTCTTGGTGGCCTCTTCAAAAAATTCCAGAAGGTTTGTCAGGCATGACCTTGCCTTACGGAAACCATGTTGGCTATCCCTCAAAATATTATTACGTTCAAGGAATAATTCCAGCTCTTCTTTTATGATAGATTCCAGTATTTTGCATGCAATGCAAGTTAAACTGACTGGCCTGTAATTTCCTGGCTCAGTATGGTCCCCTTTCTTATATATTGGTATTATATTGCCCTGCTTCCAATCATTTGGTATTTCTCCAGTTTCTAAAGACTGTCTGAAGATAGCGGAGAGCGGTTTAAAGATGATCTCACTAACTTCCCTGAGCACTCTAGGATATAAGCCATCAGGACCCGCCACCTTATCTGCCTTTAGTTTATGCAACTTGTCTACACGCCAACACGCCAACACCCGCAAACGGGTATGTCACAGTTCACTTTCAGTTCTCTTCCCTGTTATCATATAGCAGCAATCCATATTTATTCTTGATGCACTTAACCTCCTCTTTGACTTTCCTTTTTCTGCTACAGTACTGAAAGAAGCGCTTAGGATTAGTTTTTGCCCCTTCTGCAATTTGCCTTTCATACAGTCTTCTAGCATTCTTCAGCTCTTTTTTGACCACAGCTTACATTTTACAGTATTCAGCCTTAGTATTCTCATTGTTATCCTTTATGTACGTCTTATAAAGATTCCTCTTATTCCTCAGACTCCTACGAATAGCTGTGGTCATCCATGGAGGATTTTCCTTTTTCAGCTTACTTTTGGACACCTTTGAAATGAATTTACATTGTGAATCAAGTAAAACCCCCTTAAATCTTTCCCACATTTCATTTACAGACTCACAGTCCAGAAGTGTCTCCCATTTTATTTTGCTTAGATATGAGCGCATCCCGTCAAAGTTTGCTCACCTAAAATTAAAAATTTTGGTTTTCGAAGACACCTTTTTAACTTCCTGGGAAACATCAAAATTAACAGTAGAGTGATCACTAGTCCCAAGTGGCTCCAGTACCTCAACATTGCTAAGTCTATCATAGTCATTACAAATCACCAAATCTAAAATTGCCTTCTCTCTTGTACGTTTATTAATATACTGCACCAAAAAATTGTCATTTATTACATCAAGAAATTCTTCCTCCCCTTTACCCTGTCCTTTCACCATTTTCCAATCGATACCAGGATAATTGAAGTCACCCATAATAATAGTCCCTCCTCCTCTACAAGCTTGCCTAATCCTCTTAAAGAGCAGTTCCTTGACAATATTGTCCAAAGCTGGCGGTCGATAGCATACTCCTATGTTTAAACCTGTCTCGTATTTGCCAATGAGCCGAACCCAGATATCTTCACAGGGCAAGGAATGTTCAATTTCGGGAATTTCCTGTACATTTATGTTTTCGTTCACATAGAGTGCTACGCCCCCTCCTCGCCTGTTACATCTATCCTTCCTAAAGAGCTTATAACCTTCTATATTATATTCATCTCCATCCTCTTCACTGAGCCATGTCTCTGTAATCCCAACTATGTTATAGCCCTCACTAATCATAATGGCCTCAAGTTCTGGAAATTAATTTTTTATGCTTCTTGTATTTAAATAAAAACATTTCAGGTTATTACGAATGCTCTTCCCCCTTGATTTCCCATGTGGCTGCTGCTTCAAGCCCCTCACTACGCTTTGTTGCTTTAAAAGTATATCATCAATAGTGCATGTAACGCTGTCAGCTTCCATCAGGTACTGAATGGCAGCATTTATGAAATTGTGCGGTAACACTTTACTTGAAGGTATCGTCATAAGAGTGACATAACGCTGTCATAACTGTTACATGACACAGTCATGAACATTATGTCAATGTCATAAACGTTTATGACTCAAGACAACCTAAACAATGTCAACTTCTCAGTAAAAAAACTGAATGACACCTAATGACAATAGTCATAAACGTTAATGACATTGACATAATGTTTATGACACGTTCATGACTGTGTCATGTCACTCTTATGACGATACCTTCAAGTAAAGTGTAACCAATTGGGCTAATGAGTTGTATTTGAAAGGTTTGACGTTTGATTACTCGGTGCATAAAAATCATAAAAATTAACAAAAATTATTTATAAAATTAGAAGAACATGTACAGTGCTTAACAAATTTATTAGACCACCTTTCATTAAAAAAAACAAGAAAACATGAATACTTAAGAAACTAGTCAAAAACTTGTTAAAACTAAAAATTATTTTGTTATTTCTTTGGCAAATAATAAACTGAAACCACTAAATAGTCCTTATTCACACATAAAAACAAAAAAAAACTATATTTTGTATGGCCACTTTTGGCCTTGATAACAGCTTGCATTCTTGAATTCAACCACTAAAACTATTTTTTTATGTTCAGGAATGCAACTGTTATTTGGCATCTTAATCAAAAAATAATAATGTGCTTAACTATTTTTTTTTTTTTTTTTTTTGCAAAACGGTAAATTCGAAAATTCATGGATAACAACAATAATTATATTTTAGCATTAAAAATATCATTTCAGTTAAAGAGCTTGCGCATTCTGGTGGATTAACCATTAGAAGAACATAAAAATTATTTTGGTAATTACCAACACTGTTAATTTAGGGCTGCTGTGGCATAAACCTTACGTTGGGTGGTGGTCTCATAAATTTGTTAAACATTGTACATTGATTGGATCAGAGCTGAAATAAACATTTTCTTGGCCTTTAAGGGTTGGGACTTTGTTCCTATCGATTACGTTTTATCCTATCATTGAAGTACTGATAAATACATGAAAGAAGAGCTTTGCTCAACAATAGAAGATAAACTGACTGGTAGGTTTTAGTGGGACAAAGCGTTACAATTCCGCCACTCTGCAAGACAAAGCAAACCTGATATACACAGACTGCGGACACAAGGAGAAAGGCACACCTGGGCGTGGGGGAAAAGATAAGTGAATAAATTAATTAAAGGAGACTCAACCAAAGGGGGTGGAGACAATTAACCTTTAGCATGCTAAGTTAATTTGAGCCTATTGCATGCTGGCAGCTGAGTTCTGGATCAGTGTAATATAGCCTGCAACTGGCTTATTTTCAAGACTGATCCAGATATCACACCTACTGATACTAAAAAATTGGGTCGTTTCCACAGAAATAACCCAGAATTACAGACCTCAACCACTCAAAACAAGCCATTACGATGACGCAATGGAGTCTCCCGTATTCTGATATATGAATGGCTAATATTGGCCAGGTGATCGTTGGTTCATTAAATATAGGTTACGGCGCAAGTGTTTGTATCGGATTGGAATTTCGGAATGAGTTGGGCTGCGGAGGGATTCGGTCTCGTGCGGTAAACATCCCTCTGCGGCCCAACAAGTTCCAAAATTCCCCAGACGCTACAAACACGAGCACGGTAAACTATGTATTATATGCGCCATTTTTTGTATTCATTTGTGAGACAAAATAAGTTCTAATTCAACATTTCATATAGATTTATGTGGATCATTAAAAAAAAACAAAAAACAAAAAGGGAACTATTTGATGTAGTATGAGTGTACTGGTACTGTACAGCGATCACAACAGTCATTTTACATTCACATGTATGATGAAAAATGGCTAGATTTGCAATACCTGTCCAACAAGAATTGTCTACATAGATAGCAAGAACAATGCAAAACAAATGTGGGACACAAAATCCATAATATCAGCATTTAATAATCTGTCACATTTGGCAATGGTCGTATGCATAGCCACTGACTCTCCATTGCTCGCTATCAGCGCGACCGCACTCATACTGCGGCATGTACTCACTTTAAAATGAAGTTATATTAGCACTTGCCGCTGAAATGATATTTGGATCTTCCAAAATTGTCGAAGTCAATGGTCCTAGTTGAAGCGAGAATCCAAGTCATCTCGAACGCAACGGAGGCCATACCTGATAGAAATGTTGACTGATAATCCGTTATAACTCCTTCAAAAAAGCAACCGATCTGGAAAGAACTCTAAATGGGAAAACTAATCATCCGTATTATTTTGAAAATAACACTTGTTTCTACCGCCCGAGGTGCCACGGAAACGTCCGACTTGAAAATAGTTCTGACCATTTCAGCCCCGTATGGCACTACGGCGAACATTATGGCATGGGTTTACTAGTACTGTCAGCAAGACGCGCATATAGTACTTATTTATGAGGGAGGGCATTCCTAAACACAGTTCTTCTTGTCGAGCGATCTCGCCGGCAGTCGGAACAGATATAAACAAACATGGCGACTGCAGTCGCTGGCAGTTGCACAGAATAAGGAATATATGGGCGAGTACGGTCGCCGGCAGTTGCACAGAATAAGGAATATATGGGCGAGTACGGTCACCGGGAGCACGCTAAAGGTTAAGAAGACATGAGGGCTGTGGCAGGGAAAGGACCATGGGTTTTGCCCTCTCTTCAATCTGAGAGATTTGAGCATGGGTCAAAGCACAGAGTTCTACCTTTTTACTTACTGCGGTTGAGGGATGTGATCCAGTGTCATGCAGACAGGCAGGTTCACATTCATGAAGCTAAGGATGCATGTTTTATCCCCAGGACCAACTGTCAGGAAATTATGTTTCCTTCCTGGGCTAATCAGGCCAGTGAAAGCCCTTCTCTTGAGCCCTCTCTGGCCACACAGATGTCAGCAGTGGCATGGTGGCAGCCCTCAAATATTTACAAGGCAGACCAGTAATGACCCTTCTGCATCAGGAAGACTAGTTGATATGCTGAGAGCCTGCTGAGCCAGGGCACCCTTGGGGATTATGCCATCCCTCCAGCATTGGTGCATACAGATGTCTCTCAAGGTGGACAGCACTGTCTTTTTAAGGTTGACAAGGCCGTGTACATGGCACTGAGAAACTCCTATTTCTTCTGAAAGGCGGCCGTGTTCTTTTAAGGACTGACTGTATCTCTGCTATCGCTTCATACACTAAAACGCCATCAGATCAGCAGCTATGTTACTGTGGTGCAACAGCTTTGTTTTGGGCCTTGCACCATCTGGAGCCTCTGAGCCTGGAACTTACTAGGTGTGCTCAATCAAGTGGCTGAGGCTCTGTCGCCCCAGGAGTCCTTCTCAGGGGCAGAGATGTGCTGTCATGGTAGGCAGTGACTTTACCTTTAAGCACGAGATTACTCTCAACCTGTTGTCATGCGCATTGCCTAATTAACAATCAAGCAATTTATTCATTATATAATCAAGTCCAGTTTGTTGCCTATGATGATTAAGGTGTAATAATGACAAAGAGATTCAATAAAGTTCAGCTTCAATGCAAGATTATTAGGACGGAAATCAGAACAATTAATTTGAAAAAAAAAAAATTAACTTTCTTGCTAATTTCATGCATTGTTGTAGCCTTCTGTTCATTGGCATATGAAACATGAATGAAAATACACTGCCTTTTTAATTTTGCGCTGTTTAAAGTTTGTGTTTAAAGTGAAAACATCATTTTAAATGTTTTGAACAAGCATTGAATGAGACATCAAAAATGTTTTAACATCTGTTGAAATAATGCTGTGAAAATATAACTTTGCCTGTGATCCGGTCAATTAGTCGTAGTAAATGAGTCAATAGATTGTTTGATTGCTAATCAAGCGAAATAAATGGGAACAGGTTGAGAGTAATCGTGTGTTAAAAGGTGAGGATTCTGCCACACCTAACTTACCTTCGACAGCATGTTACTGCTCGGCGGATAGATCATTCTACAAATAGGTGGTACGACAGATGGGGGAAGATATGGCAGAACGTTATTTGCAAAGCACATTTGGGCCTTTACGTCCTAGCCAAGGTACATTCGTGGAAACCCTGATTGCTCTGAAGCAGCTTTCAGCCTTTGTTGGCAGAGCGCTTTTTCTGCAATGAAGGTGGGCAGTAAAGGCAGAGCCATGTCTAATCGGAGATTATCCAAATAAACTGTCAATTATTACACAGGCTAACAAACAAAAAGATCACCTTGGCCTGAGAAAAGTATTTGGCTACTAGATTGTATCAACTTCCAGTGCAAGTCGAATGTAGCTATGGTTCTACCTGTTCTGAGATTGCCATCAGATGCTCCCATCACTTTTAATCTTTTGGGTAGATTCTGTAAGAACAGTGTGTGGTTGAAGTGTTTTTTTTTTTTTTTTTATGAGACAGACCTAATGCCATTTATCTTTTAATGGATGAAGTAGGTATACAATAATTCAACCTGCACATGTGAGATGGAATGATGGCCATCTCAGAACATAGTTACATTCAAATTTTTAATTTATATGGCATCATAAAGTAAATAGACACCAACAAAGATGGGTAAATACATTTGATTAATAGATAATCACCTCTTCTAGTCTCAGTCCATCTGTGCATTCACATTTTGTTTCTCTTCTTCCATTTTTTTTTTTTCGTTGTTGTTTTTGGATCACAGTCCCATAGCCTTGTCACCATGGTCCAGTGGTCCCCGAAAAATGAACTTCAATCTGTTTCCGGTAATGAGGACGATTTGAATTACCTCTGTTAACCCTCTGTTAACCAAGTACCTTTCCAACTGTGTAAAAATCATTTCCCTAGGCAAATATGTTGATTATGGGCCAATATTTGGAAAAATAGTAAAAAAAAAAAAAATTCGACCCTTTGGCCCACCTTTCCAAAATGTAGCAGATCTGCTACAATGGGTAATAATGCGAATGGAAAAATTAAAGTGACGGACCATTCAAGTTATTCTCAAATGTTTATTTAGCAATAAGAAACAAAACCAGCAGGGTGTCCAGGCTGTTAACCCTTTCACTTTATGGAGCAGATATGCTACGGTGGTTAATAGAGGGTTAAGGAAGGCCATGTTTTACCTTGGGTTTGTGGATATGTTTGTTTATTTGTTAGCAACATCACAGAAAAAGTTACAGATCTTTATAAAAATTGTACTAGAGGTGTGAAATCATCCTAGAGGTGATTTTGTTTTGGGAGTGATCCATATCCTGATCCATGAATTTTAAAATGGATTCTTCCCCATTGTGGGATTGGAAGATCGGAATAATAAATGCCATACATCTCAAAATCCACTAGATGGTAGTAAAGTTCTAAATGCCTTGGCAGAGGTATGCACTCTCCTTACTCCTTTACTGACTGACTGATCCCTTAACATTCTAGGGTGTCATAGGAGTGCCCTAAAGAGAGGCCATACACCAGTCGTCTTCACTCCTCCTGGTCATGTGCTAGAGCCTCTGTCTTTGCAAACGTCTTCCCCGTCCACACCGCTCATGCTGCTGTCCCCATCATCTTTTCCCTTCAACTATTCCTTGTAGGATGGTCTCGGCAAGACCTCTTGACCGTGGTCTTGACCGTGACTGCTCCATTTGAGCTGTCTCCTTTCCACCATTGATAGTTGGTCTTCATCGTGGCTAATGCGTTGGTGTGTGATGTGTGATGGTTTGGCACACTTGGTTATTGGTGATGTGGTTAAGGTATGATGTGTTCAAGATCTTGCAATAACATCTCATTTCTAAAGCTTTTATTTTCTTCTAGAGCTCTGCAGTCAGTGTCCAGGTCTTGTTAGAGCGAGAAGATTGAGAATACTGGGAGTTCGATTTTGTGACTAGAAGTTATGATTTTATCCCTGCATATGGTTTTTAGCTTGGCAAGCGCTGATGTTGCTTGTGCTATCCTCATGCCTTTACTTCATGTTTGGAGCCTACGTTGCTGATAATGGATCCTTGATACTTGAACTTATCAACTTGTTCCAAGTTTCTGGCCCTAGATGCTGATGTCTTTGACAGTGGAAGTGATTTTGGGTTTTTTTCCTGTGCTTTTCTCCATCCTTTACTTATTCGATGAGGTGTTTAGCTTGTGTATGAGCCTAACTCCTTTCTTATTCCATATACTTTTGTTTCCATGCAACAATTTACATGTCTGTGGTAACCAGTAAATTCCATTTTAAAGTACCTAATTCAATTTGGAATCATATGCAGTTTTTCTGAGTCCCATAATAATAAAGATGTTTCAAAAACTGCGTAAAAACATTTACAGCATGTTAAATTGGGGTGAAAGTGGAATTTTTGAGCCGTCAGCACCCTCTTGGAAAGATAATGACTAATGACTTGGCAAAAAAAAAAAAAAAAAAAAAATTCATGAAACAAAAAGTAGCTCTTGCTGCTCTTGGCAGGGCTTGACACTCATTCACTTTTTTGGCTGTTTCCAGGAAACTTGCACACAAAAGGTTAGCGCCTGCCATTATTACAAATATTGCCATTACTGCATTCCTTGAGTAATCTCCTCCTACTCCCCTCCCATGTTCAACTCACAAAAAATTATGGTAGTACTTTCTGGCAGCTTGGTGAAATTAAACATGATTAGTTACACAATGCATTATTCACAGGCAGGCATACAAGACCGCAGAGAAGGCAGGGAGTGTAGCCGAGGCCTCTTTCTGCCCTTCAGAGTAGCATTGCCTTCCAGGGAAAGCTTTTCCTCTTAGCCACATCCTTTGCTTGCTCATAATTACTCAGAACTGTTCCAGTGGCCGGCATGCCTTATATTGTTGCCAGTGGTAAGTAGTTATTTTATGGTAACAAGTTTGTTTGGGTGTTAGTGTAGGTTAGTGTGAGAAATAGCGTGTGTGTGTGTGTGCGCGCGCATGTATGTATGTGTGTGTGTGTGTGTGTGTGTGTGTGTGTGTGTGAGAGAGAGAGAGAGAGAGAGAAAATGAAAGAAAATGTGCGTGCCTGCCTGTAAGTGGTGCATTGGTGAAGATGAGAGACCGTGAAGAGAAATAGTTCGAATCACACTGTCAGCTCAGAAATGCACAGGCTGGTTTATGGTGAGAGCCGTATTTTTCCAGGGTCAGCACAGGCACTTTCATGCTTCACTCTTGACTGTATCTCAGTTTTCTTAGCAGCTGCTGTGACGACTGAATTTTGTGTGAGCGCTTGCAGAAATTACTCTCATTTCGTAGTGCATGCAATGTAGTGGCTAATGTATGCGGTTGTACTTACCCATGGGAGTTTTGTCTGGGAGAGTGGTCAGATAGTGTTTAAAATTTTTTCAGACACATTGGCCCCTGATCTAAACATTGTAGCTATGAATATTTTTTCTGTATTCCAGTATTGATCCTGACCACCAATGTTTTGACTCTACCATGAAATTCATATGATAAGATGAGACAGTTAACATCAATACTATTTTGGCATGGAAATACTTTTGGAATTGTAATATATTTTCTGGCGTAAGAGCAAAAGAGAAAGTGCAATAAAATACATTGTTTTATCATATTTATTCAGCCGCGTGATGACATTTCAAGGCTTATGAGATTCAGTAAAATATTGACTTTTTTGTTGAGGTTGCTGAATAATATCGCAAATAGATACTGGTCAGCATTTTCTTAGAATTATACACACAGGGTCGGACTGAGGGACCCTTAATCCCAAATGCAGGAAACCCTAGTCTGATAGCAGTAGCAATTTAGGCTAAAAGAAATGTATTCCTTCATTCTGTTATGGTGATAAAGGGGAACACTGCCGAAAACAGTTAAAGAGGATGTCAGGAGTGTTTTAGAGTCCTGCTGAACTGTTTAAAAGGTTCTATTTAATGGGTCAACCAACCAGTTAATCAAAGCCCTGAGACACATGCTATTCCCTGAGGGAGTGACATGATATATGCAAATGAGATCATTAATATGCAGATTTGCATTCCATCCTCAAATTAAGAGCTGATTAGCAGCAGTGGCATTCCGTTTGGCCTCCAGTTTCATTACCGCAAATTAGAAAAAAAATAACTCAGAACCCTTATTTATTTTCAGTACACATTCCAGTTTATGTATTAGCAGGAAAAAACAGGATAGCCAATCTGCATTCTGCAGACACACTTTGAGGGTTTAATTTTGCTTATTAACGTTCTACTATAATCAGCTGAATCAGGATCAATTTGAAGTATTTAAATGCTATTTGGAGACAGTAATTACTTTTTTTCTCCAGAAGAGTAAATGCGCCATAAACATCTGTTGGCTGAAACCTGAGGAAAAGATGCCAATGTGCTGCCTGATGGTCTGCAGTGTTTCTGTAGCGAACAGCTAAAGCTCTCCATCTTTTGCTGTGTGTTAATGCTGTATGAGGTTGCTGATTGTTAAACTGTGGTCAGCTGGATTTAATCAACAGTGGTGATTTGACAACATTGCTGAGAAATGTTGAAAATCATTACTTCAGTTCCACTTTTCTGATCTGGTTAAATAAGAGAACGAGGTCATACTGCAGCCACGGTCAGGCTGAAGTTCACCATACCGGTTTCGCGGAATATGAAACGAACTGTATCAAATGCACTTTTTGTTTCTGACAGTGAAAGCTGGGAAGTTTATTGGGTCACTTGGTAAAGCGTCTTTGATGAGGACCACTTTCATCAAAATTAGATTTTATATGTAAGAAGGCAATTCAGTTGTCTTTGGTGGCTTGGCTCTGTTCTGCAAGCCCTCCCACTATCCACACAAGCAAGTGTGGGGAAGGAAGGGAGGCCAGCTGCCAAACCCCCCACCTACACAGGGTGAAAGCAGAACAGATGCAGCAGCAATGCAGTTAGAAATTTGAAAAGAAATACAGGTCAGCCTGTTTACAGATCGTTACTGTGGGAAGAATCCGGAGTACCCAGAGGAAACTCACGCAAACACAGGTAGAACTTACAAACTCATCCCACTCAGCAAACCTCGGCTGATTCGTTCCTCATCAAACCTCGGATGTGTGGCTGCGGAAGCCATTAGCTGGAATTTTTTTTTCTGGATAAACATGAAGGCATCCAGTGGCAGCAGCGCTGGGTTTGATGTCAAATTGGTGAAAAATTCGGGTTGCCTCTTGTGTCAAGACACGAAGAAGCGTCGCCACACGTAGATTTTGTGAAGGTCAGTTTTGCCTCCATTTTTAGGTGGCGATGTAGTGCGTGGATTCAGACAACTGCGTAAATCGGTCTTTCGGCAAAGAAACGTCAGGCGGAGCAGCATATTAACTTTCTGTCACACATCCGAGGCTTGATGAAGAGTAGCGGAATCTGCCGAGAAGTTCCGAGTGAAACTCCTCCCAGGGAGGCTCCAATTGATTCAAACCCTGAACCCCGTGACGGGACTGCGCTATGCGCTGCACCACCGTGCTGCACATTAGGGATAGTCTAATGAGGGAGGGGTTGAGGTGGTAGAGGGGTTTGAGATTAGCAGCAAACGTGCATAGATTAAAGCCGCATACAGCGACGTGCAGCAGCTTGCATGCAGGAGGAAGCAGCCAAATGTGAGAGAGGTCTTTTAAAAAGGATTCATTATAGGCTGCAGCATACAAAGACTATGAGATAACAACGAAGGCTTCTCTTTAGAGACGGTCAGCTAAGACCATACTGTATGTTTGCATCATCGAAAATGTTGATGTTTACACTATGGGGCGCCGTTGGTAAAATAGGGTGTGGTGTTTTATTCCGTACAGTTTTTGCACATTTAGCGTCAAAAACCGGGAAAAAAGATTGTAGCGATTTTAAACCGTCTCTTTTTCACACATTTACACACAAATATGTGTAAATTGGTATAGAAAAGGTGATATCATTTTTTGCAGTATAATTTTTTTGTAGAAGGAAAAAGAGGACATTAAATACTAAATCTAAACGTTAAATATAAATCAAATTGCTAAATATAAATCTAAATTATATATATATAATTAAATATTTAATTTTATATATATACACATATATATATAAATCAAATATATAATTATATATATATTTTAGGATTTAAGATTTAAGGTTTAGATTTTACCTGTTCGCCAGTAGATGGAACTGTCAGCTTAGCATTGCTGTTCTGTGGGTCGTAAATGGCTTGCGCGGTCAGCTCGAGCGAGTAGTCAACAGCGCGCTAGTGAGAAATGGCGACGGGTATAAGCCAAGATTTGGCAACAGCCATACAGATGGCTGTTTCCTTAGGTGTACAGGCAGCGATATCTTTTTCCGTACCGTTAATGCGTTGCTACTCTGGAATTCTGGTCCCCCCCACTTCACTTTCGTCCTATAATCGCGTCAATTTGCGTCTTGATTACGGCTACAGGCTACAGTTTGCGCACTGTCATACTCGCTAGCGAGCTGGTTGGCTATCTAGCTAGCAAACTAAAGTGATGTCAAACTGAATAATGTTATAGCTAGCGCGCCAATGTATTTGGCTACATAGCCAACTGGCCAGCAAGCTAAAAAGGCTTTAGTTCGCTTACAATGGAATACTCGCTAGCGAGCTATTTGTCTGTCTAGTTATCATGATGAAGTGACATCGAAATCTATAATGCTATTGCTAGCATGCCAATGTATTTAACATCCCAACTTCCCTCATTTCAGGAGGGCATTCACAGTAACTGTCACTGGGAATCATTATTATCTCTTCAATGATGAAAATCTGTGGTGCTCAGCTTTATTCACGGTGGATATCAGGAGCAATGTGAACTGTGGAAGTGTTTTCTTTTGGGGGGCGTTTTTTCCCTCTTGGTCCTGGAAATTGTGATGTTAACGGTTCAGAAAAACAATTGCAGCCTGCGAAAAGGACACCATAAGCACTTGTCAAACACAAAAAGGCTGTAACCGGTTATTATCATTTTACACAGTTCGATATCACTTTAGCTAGGTAGCCAACTAGCTCGCTAGCAAGTATGACAGTGCACGCAAACTGTAGCCTTATTTTGTTGGCGTAATTATTTCTGAGAATACTTCGGTCATTGAAAGTGAACTGAAACCTTTTTAGCTCGCTAGCCAGTTGGCTATGCAGCCAAATACATTGGCGTGCTAGCTATAGCATTATACAGTTTGACATCACTTTAGTTTGCAAGCTAGATAGCCAACCACCTCCCTAGCGAGTAAGACTGTATGCAAACTGTAGCCTTATTTTGTTGGCGTAATCAAGGCGCAAATTGACGCGATTATGGGACGAAAGTGAAGTGGGGGGACCAGAATTCCAGAGTAGCAACGCATTAACGGTACGGAAAAAAATATCGCTGTCCGTACACCTAAGGAAACAGCCATCTGTATGGCTGTTGCCAAATCTTAGCTTATACCCGTCGCCATTTCTTGCTAGCGCGCTGTTGACTACTCGCTTGAGCTGACAGCTCAAGTCATGTACAACCCACAGAACAGCAATGCTAAGCTGACAGTGCCATCTACTGGCGAACAGGTTAAATCTAAACATTAAATCTTAAATCCTAGATAATATATAATTATATATTTAATTATATATATATATATATATATATATATATATATATATATATATATATAAAAATTAATGTATATTTAGCAATTTGATTTATATTTAATGTTTAGATTTAGTATTTAATTTCCTCTTTTTCCTTCTACAAAAAGTTATACTACAAAAAACGATATCACCTTTTCTACACCAATTTACACATATTTGTGCGTAAATGTGTGAAAAAGAGACGGTTTAAAATGGCAACAATCTGTTTTCCCGGTTTTTGACGCTAAATGTGCAAAAACTGTACAGTATAAACCAACACACCCTATTTTACAAACGGCGCCCAATATTACACACACTCAATGATCAGTACAGCAAGTGATTTCATTCAGCCCGTTTTCTCAACCTTGTGCTTCAGGTTATCAAGCCAGCTACCTTACAAATGTTTTCTTTTTGTATTTTTGTGTTGCTTTATAGTTTTAATCTCATTTTAATGTCTTTGGTATCATGCATATACTGGAGAAATACACTTCCGAGCATAGTGTTAGCCAGAATGGAATCTTAGGGTGTCTCACCCCTGCGACCAGGCCACCCTGGCCAAGACGAAACCACCTACAGTAGTGGGTCATCCCATCGAACCAGCTTGTTGCAAACAAAAGAAATAACTGATGGGTATTTTGTACCATTGACACAGAGGAAAGAGTGAAAGACACCACATGAGTGCATTAGTGTATTTGGTTCACTTAAAGGGGCAGTAAGCAAAATCGTTTCACTGCCAGGTTTCCTGTTGTGCACTGCCTGTAGACCAAAACAAAGTGTGTCTTGAGCCACACCTCCCTCTACCTCTGCTATTTGGCAGAATGACGGTCCAGTTTAAGTTTCCGCGGCGTAATTACTCAGTACATCGAACCTGGAATGTTCACGAAATTGCAGATTTGCGCTAATTGCAAATGTTAGCTGGCTGCCGGGCTACTCACCTAACACAATCGTAATGCCTGGCCCATTGTTGGGACCGAGCCGCTAAAAAATCAAGCTCCGGACATTAACCCATGCTACGATTGTAACATTAAATTTAATTGAATCGACATAGCGACATGTGCCTAACGTTACTGTAACACTAATTAAAGCAGACATTTGACTTTATATTGTTACTTACCTGTCCAGGAGAAGAGCTAGCTCCGAGTCAAACGGTAGCCCCTTTAGCTCTCGCAGTGCTCTCCACCTTGGAAATGCAAGGCCAATATTAATCCGGGTTCTGTCCCTTTCTTTATGCGACAACTTCTTCGCCAACGACCGTTGTTTCTTTAGAAGTAATTTTAGATCCTGCTCGTCTACAGGTGAACGTTTCATTCCGCTCTCCGCCATTTCGCTTTTTAAAAAATACGGGAAGGAGGGGGCGGCGATTCACATGAATGTACATGAACACGCAGCAGGACCGGGCTTGTAAACAAGGGGCTGGAGATCAACACAGAGAGCGGGTGTGTGACGTCCTGCTATACTCCAGATGAAATTACACCTTTCGTTCTTCACATAGCGATTTTTAATTCCTTCAATCTAGAAATGATGCATTCCCGCTTATTGCCCCTTTAAGGGAACTGTATATAAAAGAAAATCATGGCATTGTTGAAACCTCAAACCTAAATGTATTCAGTGTTGTACTTTGTCGCAGGGAAAACCTTAAGTGATCTTAGACGATACTCATGCGCCAAGTGCGGAGAGTCTCGATTTGAAATATCCCGAAGAATACTGGGAACAACCTAAGGACGTCTCAAATGCCAAATGCCTTAGACTCAATACAAGCCTGAAGACAGTTCTTTTATTTATTACAGTCGGTGATGCCACAAGTTTATTTAGCTTGTTTGCAACGGAGATTCTCCAAGAATGGGCTCTAGTGGAAAGACTAGCCATTTTCCCGAAATCAGTATTCAGTCGGTGATTAGATCGTGTAGGCCAGGGAGATCAAGTTCTGTGCCCCATCCGCCAAACCTTATCGGTTTTTTCTGTCATTTCTCGGTGTTACAGCACCAAATATTTTTCTTAAGTAACTAAATGAGTATTAGAATGCACACGAGTAACAAAATCTTATTCTTCAACATTTATAGACATCTCAGCTGGCAAACAACAGTGCTGGAAGTAGCCGTCATTCGACATGATGTCATTGACAGAAGCAATGAAATTTCTTTTAACTAGGGTTCCCAGCATGGCCAGTCCGTCCATGAGTCGCCAGCTCGGCGCGAAGCAGTATCCGGGGCGATCTCTCAGTTCAGAATAGCTATAGCCCAGCCTGTAAAGTCCCCCCCTACTCCGGTTCTGAGCTCAAATACAACATACAACATATGACCAATCGTTTCTCCTGTCAGAGCCGCATATATCGAAACTTGGAATAACGAAACTCGCACCTGGAAGCCTTTTTGATGGTTGGGCTGTATCTCAGAAATCTACATTTAGTAGCTCGCCTCGCAATTTCAGAACACCATTAACAAGATTACAATGACTTGTTGGGAATCGCCATCTACGTGATCAAGAGACAAGCAGTTTCGACATGGCAAAACTGTTAGCTTTACTCATAGTTTATATCAGCTGCAGAAGAAGAAATATCATCTCACCTTAATATTGTGATTTCAAATTAATCATTAAAAGGAATATTTACCCAATTCTACCACTTTTATGAAACTTGTCTCCATTAAATTGAACTAGCCGATACCTGTGTAAGCACGGGATATATGCGCGGTAACGGGAACAGCTGATTGAATTAGCCGGTTTTACTTGCAAAAACGGCTTCAAAATGCAGTTTTTCACTTCATAACCAAGTTCAAAACCTGGCACATCGTCTTTATCACACAGTAAAACCGGTGTATGCGGAAAACAGACTCGTTACTCACAGTGGTTTCGTCGGAGATGTGTGAAATTACGCAAATCGCCAACTCAGTAATAATATATAGATTGTATGTCCTGTGGGCTCTGATTTCATTAGAGAGACAAGAAGGAAATGATATGTCTTGTGCCACATCAAGAGGATCGGCCAGGGATGAAATCTGGTGACTGCTTAACTTCTAAGAGCGGAAAGCCGGCAGTATGATTCTAAAATAAATAAGCGAGCCACGATTACCGTAATACATGAACATGTATTTCCTTCAGGCTACATTTACTAAAATTCCCGATTTCTGATATATAAGTTTCTATTGCCGACACTCATACACCGATATGAATAAAAACTACTTGAAGGGGCTTTGAAAGAGGCATTTAATCAAACGAATCAGCGCAAGGCAGAGCATTTTGAATCACATAATAGTGAATAAAATGCTCTTGGTCATTTACGTTATCAATACAATTGCTGACCTACCACTTAAACAACTTTATTCAACTCTTGTAGAAGTAAACAAATGCCCAGTTGGCCACACACGCCATGGCGCCATGCATAGATAATAAGACAGAAGTGCGCGGATTGGTCATATGTTAATGAGTTTACATTTAAGCCCCATTTCGCGCCTGGCCCACGGCACTTCAGTTCACTAATGAATTAAAGAAACACTAAGGAACTTTCATTTTTGGTTGAGTTTGGCGGTGCCTGTGGACCAAAGCGGTAGTGTTTTGCCTGAAGGAAGACCCCATTTCCCATGAGCACCAGTGCGTAGCGTCGTAAACATCCTGATCTTCCGGTCGTGTGCAGTTGTTTTAGAAATTAACAGAAGACGGGTCCAAACTAAGTTTCTGTTTCCAGCGGCTGTTTGAGGGATGAATAGCGATGAGGTAATGTATCTTATTGTGGCTAAACAATATCATATGACGATGTTGAAAATAAGAAATGTTTAAACATGCAACAATCCCTGTAATTTTAGCTACACTCAGCGCAAGGTGCTAGTGATAAGCAAGACTATGAAAAGTCATAACTCAATGCACACGGGTTTTGTTTTACTGATTATTTAGAGCAAGCAACGCGGTTACGCCGGCGCATTTGATAGACTTCTTTTTCAATCACTGTACTCAACTCAACAAAAAAAACGACAAGAATCCTGTTTGTCACTGAAACTATTACCTAACAATCATCAGAAACTACTTGGTCAAGTACATACAAACTGAGACAATAATCCCGCAATGATTCAGTATGACTGATCTTCCATCTTTGGTACTTTCCACAGGAGGAAGCTACATATTTTACTCAAACATTTATATTTGCGGTTTGCAGTCATCGCTTGCGATGCTCAAATCACAATGGTAATGCTAATGTTAGCTATCGGAAATTTGCGTGGTAGCAATAAATAGCCACCAGCTTGATAGTTCGCAGCTGCACAGTGACACGACCAGCCACACAACAAACTCAAAAGTACTGTAACGTTTTAGAGAGAAAACAATGTGTAACGTTACTTACTAGTCTAGCAGTAACAGGGCCAAGGCAGCATTGGTCGGACATCCCTCCTCGTCTTTGAGCTCACGCCAGCGAGTGAAAGCCTGGCCAATATTGATCCTTGTCTGGACTTTGATTCTGTTACTCTCCCTCTTTTGTTTTTAGTCTCCTCCAGACAAAACTTTTAATTTCTTTGGTTTTCTTGCTGCTTCTGCCATGAGAGCGGTAATTCCACATAGGCGTTCGCATTGATTTCCATCTTTTTAACAAATGAGGAAAGGGGGAAGTGACATATGCCGTAAAGCAGTCAACACATTTGTAGTTCTTTGTGTGAAGGGGTTCCTACCATCCACCTCGAAACTGCATAGTGCCAGTGAAAGTGATACAGACGCCCTCAGGCCATGACAGAGGTGTCATTCAACCTGTTGTAAGTCAATGTGCCATCACAAAAGTTCTGAAAATATTATATGAAGGTTGAAAAGTTACTTAGTGTTGCTTTAAAGTCAAATCGACCGCGCAGATTTTTTGGACAACCATTGTTATCGATACAAATACTCGCCCATCTCAAATGTAGGCAATTTAATGCTGTAAACGGCCGGACCCGCTTCAAATCAGACTCACCCGTCTCAGCGTCTCAGTTAAACATTCCCCGTCTCAAAGACTAGAGACGGGCGGCTGGCTAACACTATGCTTCCGAGGTACTATTTTACATATAAAATATTTTTGTTTGTGTTTAATTTAATTGAATACTCTTTGAAAAATACCCAAAGTTATGAGAGTGGACTTACTGGCAGATGTCACTCAGCTGCGCTTTAGCTGATGCAGCCAGAACAATTGACTCTTGTGGCCAGGCAGGCTTATGTAAGGCTCCATCATATGGCAACTGCCCTTAGTCTTAGCCAGCCATGTCAGTCATTTATTTTAATGGAACAAACAATGAATTACTCAGTGGTAAATTTTAGCATTTTTGCTTCAGAAGTAGTAATACTAACAGGATCAGTGGGATCTGGGATTTTTCTAAGTTTAGTGATATAATTTTAGATGTAGGAGTTTCACCAGATTTCCAGGGTGTCATTAGCCTGACAGGCCAGACTATATCATCAAAATGTATAGTCTGGCCACGACTGGTAGACCGGGCTCAATCCTAGGGGCAGAATCAGCAGTTGTCTTTCAAACTGCCTCTGCACGCAATAGGATAGCGCTATGACCAATCAGAGCAACGAACAAGGTGACGTATTCAGAGCGATGGAAACGAGTCAACGGGGGAGTAAACTTAGAAGGGATACGGCTAGTTTTGGAGAAGATTTTGATGAAAACAGCGTGCATTTTAATGTTAAAAGATAACCACTGTGACAACATTAATGACTGCATCAATATGGCAATACATTCAACATCACAAAGCAATTAGGTCTGATGAAACTATCCATCTACACTAGCATCCATCCCCGTGGTCCTAATATATAAGCTACTTAAAGTTTAACACCGACGGCAGAGGAGGATAAAAGAGGAGAATTCCGACTTTCAGTCTGCTGTGATTATAATATCACAGTGGGGCCGTGTGGAACATAACTGGTTGTACATTCAGTTCACATTACTAGTAAATATTGAATATAGACTTTATCGCTATTACATAGTTTACTTGATGCCTCTTACCATTTGTAAATGAGATGTATGTACCTCATCCGCCACGATTCTTAGGAGGTTATCTCGGAAGACCTTGGTAGCCAACATGTCGCGCCACTTCCTCTGCATGAGCCAGGCTTCAGGACCACCGAAGACCAACTGACAATGGCCATTTCGAATTTCCTTCGATTTATGGACACCAAGTTGCATGGCCGTGAGTCCAAATTTGGTCGCCTCTGTGACCTCACCTGGTCCTCCATAATGCCTTGTTTCCACTACGACCACGAATCCCATGAATTGCCACAAATGGATAAATTTTCCGATTCGTGAGGATTCCTGGAATGTCGCAAATTTTATGGTCTAATTTGTGACGCTGTACAAACCTTGGTCGGACCAATCACTTGGTAGTACTGGGGCCCTATGGCTCGTGGCTAGACGTACCGGCTGAGCAAAACTATTTGCTACCGCTAGGGTACTTCTAGATTTCTGGGCTAGGGTGTCGTGGCTTTGTGGGCATCAGTGGGTATACCAGACTGCATGTCTCTGAGCCACACTTTTGTGTGTGTTCTTGTACTTGCTGCATGTTGAGGACAAGAAAACATTTTTTCCGACAGTGTGGGGACATTATTGGGAAGTGAGGACATTTTCACCTGTCCTCCCAACTATAAAGGCAAATTGCGCGTAATTAAGGTTTGGGGTAAAGTTGGAATTTGGGATAGGTTAAGGTTAGGGCAAACGTTCGGGTTAGGCATACATTGCTTATTGTTAAGATTAAGGAAAGGCTGTAGAGACAGACAAAAAAAATGCATGGAAGTCAATGTAATGTCCTCACAAGGATAGAAGCATAAGGATGCACGTGTGTGTGTGTGCGTGTGTGCATGTATGCGTGCGTACTTGTGCTTGTGCGTGTGCGTGTGTGTGTGTGTGTGTGTGTGTGTGAGTGAGAGAGAGAGAGAGAGAGTTTAGGGGAAAGAGGTTTGGCCTGGTCAGCAGATGGAGGAGACAGCGGTTGGGGATGTGTTGCCTGTGCCAACAGAATGGAATTTTCTATAATCATACCAAACAACAAGAGCCCTCACACACACCTGGTAGATGGACTAGCTTGGTGCAGCATTAAGTAATTTTGATGGCCGCCTCCTATATTATGTTCCTGAATTATACGCTGCTTTTCCCAAAAAAAGAATAAAAAGGCACACACTCAAATATTTTGTTGGACTGCCTTTGGTTTTGATGACGGAGCACATTCATTGTGGCATTGTTTTGACAATCTTATGCAGAGTTGTGTTAATTTTTGGCCAAGATCTTGTTTTGATGGTGGGAGAGTCAAAGCACTTTTTAAAATCTTCTACAGGATATTACAAAGACTTTTAACCGGGTTCATAATGAATTCTTCCATTCTAAACCCAATTTGAGTGATTTCTGCAATCTCCTTGATTGTCTTCTTTTCTTGATGCAGGCTAATTTGCCACCTCTGGATCATGGGATGTGTCTTCCAACACGTTTGTTTAAAAAACAAGACGCTGCACACTGCATCAGTTAAGTTTAAAAGAATTATTGCTCGCTGAAACATTTAAACCTGCAATGATCATCCAATCCTAGGCTCCGATGTGTTTGCTTATTCACAGTGAATCTGAACAGAGCTTTTTTTTTTTTTTTTTTTTTTTTGCTTGGCAGTATTACTCATCTCTTACTAATGACTATCAATCACTAACCATGTAGAGCTTTGGCAAGTACTGGCCACTACTGTGGCATGGGAAGAATGTGTGGTGGTATTGCATCAGGCACATGGAAATGGGATAATAAGATCATATTTTGTTATTCCAGTAATGAGCTTGTTAAAATTGTTAAAGGTAAGAATCACAGTCCTTTGCTTTAAGGTCCCCTTTTAATCATTGCGCTCTGCCAGTCTCCGGAATCTATCTTCTTTCAGTGGCCTGTTGGTCTTGTGTTTTTTTAAATGTTTTAAATTGATGCCCCAGGTCTACACAAGCCTGTTTTAGGGATGGTCCTATCTGCAATCACGCACAGATCCCATAAGCATTAAGGGGTCTTCTTTTTTTCCAAAACTTTCAATATTTTTGATTTTACCATAAAATAAATAAAATAAATAAAGGAATGCAGTGAGATGCCAGTAAACACCAAGAATCTCTGTTTTTCCCTGCGCCTCAATTGTCACTTTTGACTTTTAATGCAAATTACCGAAAATCACAATTTTGACTGATTTTCAACCTTGTGGCATTCATAAAATCATTAATATTCATCTGATTGACTTGAAATTTGAGTTGAAGTTGTATCTGTTGGAGATCTATGAAATGACATAGGATATTCTAAGTTGATGATAGTGATTTTTGTTATGATTTCATAACAGACCTCATTAAATATTCATAAATGTTCCAAAAAAAAAAAAATCTTATGTCATTTCATAGAACTATGTTAAACCTTTCATATGAGACTAACTTCAGTAAAATCTGACCATGGGTTATTGAAATACCAGTGCCACAAAATATTTTCAGATTTTGCCATTAAAGTGCCGTTTCCATGGCAACCACGTAAATTTTTATCAAAATACTACATTTCATGAGGTGAAAATCATGTTGAGTATGTTTATTTCTTATTTTTTGCATTATTATGGTTATTTCTACACTTAACCCTGTAGACCCCTTGAGTGTTTATAAGACCTAGGATTCTGCTGTCTCTTGTTACCCATCCAACAAACCCCAAACCTGAGGGCCCTCACTTTAATTCTGTATTCTGCATGAGCTGTGGTCAGCTGACCATCATTTTGTCCGACTCCGAGAATAAAGATCTTCAAGAAAAAAGAATGGGATTCATTCATCTCTTGGGAGGTCTTGTGCTCCCAGTCTCATTCAATATTGTTGACTTATCAGTCTCCCAGAGGGAGGCAGTATTGCCCCTTTTGCATTATTTTCTTTTGGTCAATGGCCATTAATGCTTTCTCACTTTTGCTGGCTTTGTTTATGAGTTAATTCAATTTAAGTTACATATAAATGAATTAACCAGTTTTTTTTTCATCTTTTCATGTGTTACTTTTTTCCCTTCCACTTATCCATTTCTTTTCTCGTGCTGTATTTTTTCCTGTTCACATGCACACATGCAAAGCCTTACCTTTTATTTTGACAATCTGCACAACAGTGATTTTGGAGTCGTGTTTAAGGATGTGTTAGAACACAGTAGAACACAAGTATAAAGTCACTAAGGGTATACATCAATCAGAATACAGAACTTGTAGATAGAAGTTCTCTAGCTCTGTGAAACAACTTAAAACAACTCTTTTTAGGGTGGCACCTGCCTGTCATTCCCTTAAGAAAATTGCCAGCCACTGAAGGAGACTGTGGGCAGATGGCAGGTACTGTAAGTCTTACATTTCTCCTGCTAGGTCCATAATGATAGTGTATTCTTGTGTAGCAGTGGTCTTGTGGGAATACAATGAGCCCATGGTTATCTTAGTCAAAATATCTCAGGCTTACCTCGTGTTTAAAAACTGATGGCTCAGGCTAGATTATACAGCTGCCGTGTTATTGTATTTTCCCTCTGGTCGGTGAAATAAATTATCCTTTTATGCGGTGAAAAATTGATGACTGCCCTTCAGAGCAGTTGATGGTTTTTTAAAATGTTTTTTTATTTTAAATCTGATTTAGTGTTTGTCAAAGCCATTGAAAGCAATGCTAAAGCTAACTATGAGACCTGTTTGATTATTTAGGAACAAGTTTTTTCCTTATACTGTAACCGGTTTATTTTTTATTTCTGAAATTTGTTCAGACATCAACCAGAAATTTGGATGTTCTGAATGATTGCTATGGAAAGGTGTGTTTGTAGCTGGATTACTGACATTTCAAAGGTCTGTGCTATTTTCTGTGGAAGGTCCGTATTATTTTTTTTGTGTGAGGTCTGTGTATTTGTTCAAACCTTCTGTCCAGCCAGCATCATCATCTGTTATTTTCTGTTTCTCAGAAACAAACCCTTCAGTTCCGCAGGTGCACTTTCGTTTCGGGATGACAAAATATTTTACTGCTCACTTTCTTGGGGCTATAACTTGGTGAGAAAGTGGAAACTGATATATGAAGTCTCAAGTACCTGAACCCCAGAGCGTGATGCTTGTTACACCGAAACCTAAGAAATCACTCAGAAGGCCTGTCAGCGCTGCAGAATGATGTGCTCTCTCTCCTGCTGTGATATGTGTTAAAGAGAACTAAAAGTGGGGAGAAAGAGGACAGTGGTTGTGAACAAGAAGCTTTGAGTCCAGTTGCCGCCAGCAGAGGCTGTGAGTTTCTGTTGCAGTCAGACGCAGTTTTGAGACGGCTGATCCCACTTTGTGCATCAATGGGATGAATGGAGGCTGACATTCCGGCTCACCCCGACAGTGTGGGGAGGGGGGAGGGGGTCAATCTAGTTTCACAAATGTCAACAGTTCCTTCTTGAGGAAGATTAATCAAAGTGGGATTAGCGAGCGACTCTCAGCTGCCCTGAAAGGCGGCCAAATTGTTGAGTGCCGCGCTCGAGCCACAGGGTCTGAACTGACAGAAGGAGAGGAAGAGGAGGCGCAGGAGAATCTCAAAGGGGAGTGAGGATAGTTTGGGAGGGGGGGTGGGGTGGACTGGGGGTCAGTGATCATCTGTATGGAAGAGCTGCCCCGGCCCATGTGTCACAGTATCAACTACTCGCAAAATTAATTTACAAAAACGGACTGACGGCGCGTAGATGGACACAGCATAGCAGCCATACCACAAATCGATCTGCTCCAGCCGCGTGGCTGAAGCTAAGCAGGTGTGGGCTTGGTTAGTACTTGGATAGGAGACCACCTGGGAAAACCAAGATGCGGCTGGATGGGGTGTTGGTGGGCCAGTAGGTTGCGATCTTCCCTCTGGTGGAATAATCCCCAATGCCCCAGTATAGTGACGGGGATACTGTACAGAAGGAGAAGCCATCTTTCGGATGAGACGTTAAACCGAGGTCCTGACTCACTGTGGTCATTAAAGATCCTATGATACTTATCAATAAGAGTAAGGGGTTCCCCGGTGTCATGGCTAAAGTCCCAACCTGGCTCTTTCCACCTGCCACCTAATCATCCCCTGATCTAATTGGCTGTGCAAATTGCCCTCTCCCTCCCCACCTCAATCCCGAGGGCTCCCTAGAAAAAGAGATTTCAATCTCAACGGGACTTCTCTGGTTAAATAAGGGTAAAATTACAACAAAAAAAAAAAAAACAGTTCCTTTCCAAACTGCCCATCAGGTTCTGTCCTCAAAACCTCAATCTCAAAACACTGCCCTCAAAAGGTCCATCAGAGCCTCATACAGCGATAAGCCTGGAAAGACTTTTATTTTAGTGCAGCAAGACATTATACTACCGCTCTACATGGGACGAAATCGCTCAATAGCTCAATATAACCTCTGCTGCTGCGATACACAGGACATTGAATGAGCTCAGCTAACTGTATTTGTTGTTCGTTAGGCCTGGGCTTAGAACAAGGGATGCAATAGAGAAGATCTATTTCCCCATGCCATTATGCATCTTCAATACTGGACACCTCTGGCACTGACTAATGCTATATTGGGAGGCCGTGTTCTGTTGGTGTAGAAGAACTGTGCAGTGTCCTGTATTACTAGTCTGCTGGGTGCATTTTGAGGGCTTTATCCATGTGTTTCCAGTTAATGATGTCTTGTGGCATATTATACAGTTGAGATGAGTATCACACAAAGTGGCGTAATTTTAGTTTCAAATGTGCGGGGCACGTTGGGGTATCCTGAGTGCGTTTGGTGTTGGGGTGGTCATCTAAAGTTCATTTTGCAAACATCTGTAAAAGTGCAGGGGACATGTAAATAAAGAAATCATGAGGCAGCTGTGTTCAGTTAGGCTGAAGGATCTGGGCCTCCAATTTGAACACACAAGTTCCAGGTTGGAGTCTCAGAAGGAGCATTGCTGTTAAACTTTTGAAAAGTGTAATCAATCACTGTTTACTCCAAAAATTTTGTACTGTATGAATTGTAAAGCCTATGAATGTGATCAATTACAACCCATCAAATTCAAAATCAGCTAATATTTTTCATGAAATGGTAAAATGTCTCTTTCAACATCTGATATGTTGTTTATGTTCTATTGTGAATAAAATGTCTGTTTATGAGATTTGCAAATCATTGCACTCTGTTTTTATTTACATTTTGCACAGCATCTCAACTTATAAAGGCGAATGTCGCTGTCTGAGTAACTCTCTGACTGACTGAGTGATCAAGTTCAGCGATTGGCTGGCCAGCGGGGAGGAGGCGGCCCAGCCATATACTAGGTGCACCTAGTCTTGTTTGGAATTGGGGTTGTACATGTAATCACTGTAAATAACTCAGGATTACAAAGTTTCTCCACCAAATAATCAAATAAGTGTGGAATCATAAAAAAAACTATAAGCGGCGTTCAGTTCAATTTATTTTTTGGCTAAATCAGCAAACTTCAAATCTCTTGGAGGAGGTTGGGGGGTAGAGCAAACAGGTAGAAAGCTTCTGTAACCTTGGTATGTCCTGTCATTCATTGTGACACTTAATAAAACCGCAAAAAAAACATCTGGCATTACGATACAAAGAGACAGTGTGTCCCCCCCACCTCATATTTTGCCATCTGAGCTCCGATGCCTTCTGTTCCAGACAGCCAGACGGGGGAAACTTGAGCAGGCTGGTCACATTTTCATCTATGATGGAAAAAAAAATAAAATTCTGTGCACCACAGATTTTACTGCTTACTTTACATGGCCAGGCACGCAGGCATCAGTCTGTTCACTTGACAATTGTGATGGGCATGCTGTAAACACAGACAATGTTGTAGTCAATGTGCATGGGACAAACGCATATGTGCTCTTGGAAAATATCACTGGCCATTTAAAGCCAAAGCTGGATAGTATTGTGTGGCAGCCACAGCACAGGGTTTCTTCATTAGGGGGAGCACAATCCCTATCGCTTCACCCAGGAATTTTACTTTACTTTTTGAATCTTTCAGGGGCGCGTTTCCCAAAGGTGTAGTTGCTAACTAAGTTAGCAACTTGCATAGTTCGTCCATTCACAGTCAATGGGTCCAACCATGGAAGTTAGCATCTGTGATTTTGGGAAATGCACCCCAGGTGAGGACCGTAATTGGTTATATCTTCACTGTCATGTACAGTACCATTCAAATGTTTTGAATCACTGAGCACGTATATGTTTTTGGAAGTCATTGATACTTTTATTCACTTTGTTGGCAATCAATGATTTGTTTTATTTCTGCTTTTATACATAAAAAGCCCAATTCAGCTGCCATTACTCCAATGCCATTACTAACAGCACTCTGTGTCCCCCCATACTGTGTAATTGTGATAAAGTCATATTTAGATGCGAGAAGAACTACTCCCAACATATTAATTCCTGCATAGCGTAAATCAAATATATTTCTGTTATTTGCTGTAGACTCTATTTCACTTGCAATTTACAAAGTTTAATTTTGGTTTCAATCGGCTAAAGAGAAACCGCTCAAAATCTTAGTCCATTGCTATTTTGAGATGAAGTCTTTTCTGCACATGAGATTGTGGAGAAAGAGTAAATACAAAGAAAAAAGTGTCTTTTGAGGGCCTAATTACAAAAAATGAGCTCAAACAGTCATTTCAGCAGGGAAACACCTGGCCTATAGAAGATCGTAAGTGAGGAGTATCAGATTTCTCACAATAAGATTAAAGAACCATTATTTACATGTTTTAATTACTCACACAAAAAGAGTGCACTGTCTGAGACCAGTAATTTCATTTCACTGCAACAAGAGACCAGTGGCCATATAAAGACCCAGTCCACCTAAGGTAGTTGCTGGAAATTATCATGAATTAGGAAAAATTAAAAAAGGCCTTGTTTCATTTTTATAGCAGACTTTGAGAGTACCTTTGATATACAACTTGTAGTTCGTCTGAATTTTATCTATAAATGCCAAGATATCTTCAACTTTGGCAAATCTCCAATAAAATTAGTTTTTCATTATCAAGGGGAGTAAAAGTTGTCCATTAATGCTGTATCTGTTTAAAACGGTGATTGAAATACTTGCTGTAAAGATAGGGTCAAAATAATAAAATCAAAGGCTTAGAACGGCAGTGACTATATACAAAAGTTTAAGCATATGCTGACAATACTATCTTCCCAGTGACTTCCAGTGTGTATCCTTGCAAAGCCTTACATGAGATCTTGATCATTTTTCCAATTTGTAAGTTTGAAGTCAAATGATGAAAAGTTGATTATACTTGGGACTGGGTCCCTGAAAATACAGCATTCACCTTACCGAATAATTTACACATAAAATGGAAGAATGGATCAGTTGATATGCTTGGTTTTCACAATACTGGGACTATGGATCATTTCTCAAAAGTTAATTTCAATAGTGAACAAAAAAAACAGATAAAATTCTGCTGCCATGGAGACGGAAATATTTGACAATTTACGGCAGGATCTCCTTCAATTCCTCAGTCATATCTCAATTTTTCATGTTGGTTTATGATTGTTTGATTCTTTCTTGCTGAACAACACTTTCAGTGATCTCATGTCAACATACAATTCATTCATACCAGTGGGCAATTTAGAGTGTCTAACTGCCTGACGTGCATGTCTTTGGACTATGGGAGGAAACTCAAGCAAACACGGAGAGAACACGCAAACTCCACACAGAAAGGCCCCAGGCCAGATTCGAATCCATGACCTTCGTGCTGTGAGGCAGCACTGCCACCCACTGCGCCACTGCACAGTCCTATTTGTTATTGACATCATAACCTGATAGTTAAAGGTCCAGTGTGTAGGAATTTCTCCCATCTAGCATTGAGATCATATATCGCAATCGACTCTCTCGCGCCACGCAGTTCAAAGTGCGTATTACAGCTACGGTAGCCTTCACGCTTCAAAAAGCCAAGATGTCATCCACGACTTCATCCAGCTTTCCCTCCGGCGATCAGGTCCGGTTGTTTAATTTTGGCAGTGTATATTTTTCCGTGAACCATTTTTACATTTCTACCGCTATTTGGCCGCGACCTCCGGTACACATGCGCAGTTGTATTATTTTTGGACTTGCTCATAGAAATCAATGGATAGTAGTGAATAGTTATAACTTCGCCATTTAGGCACCTAGCTTGCATATACATACCTATATTAAATATAGCTAGCTAGGTCGGCACAAAGGCTCTCTTGCAAGCTAGCTAACGTTATATTTCATGCATTTAAATTTAGTCAATTTAAAATGCGTATAGCCAATATTATGCCAGCTAATTTGGCTGGAGTTGCACCGCGAGCATTTAGCTCGCTAGGTGGCATTAAAATGTGCCGAATAAAAAGGTTGCCAGCTAAAGCCGCTTTCACACCGGATGCGAAACACAACAGATTACATTACAAGTCAATGCAAAGACGTGAATACACGTGAATACACCTAACCTACGCGAAGAGCAAATTGTTTCAATTACGCAGTGGAAAGTGTAGACCTTCTGTTAGACGATCACGCAATGAAATAAACATTTTGAATTCGAACTTATTATCCTACCTGGCCAGAAGGAAGCAAGCAAATTTGGCGTCTCCTTCGATCCCCTTTTCCTGCATCAGGTCTTTCCATCTTTGGAAGGTAGCTCCAATGTTCACTCTTTTTTTCTGATGACGCGGTCTCTTGCTCTTTTCAATATCCTTTTTTCTTTTTCTAGGCGAAGAAGAAGACTCCTGTTCCTGAAATTTGGATTTTGAATGCGTGTAGTCCTCCATCTTTCCTTCTTCAAACTTGCCGGGGCCGGGAAGCGAAGATACCGATTAGCAGCACCTGTGAGTTTGTCATGTGACAGCGAAAACGCGAAAGGTGGAGAAGTATATCCTGTATGTCTTCTTCTTCTTTGGGTTTAATGGCGGATCGCAAACAGCTTTTAGGTGCATACCGCCACCTACTGTACAAGAGTATGCAACAACATGCCCTATACCTAAACATAACTATTCAGTTGTAATCTGGCTCCCACTCCCACCAAACCCTTTTTCTAAAATCTCCTGAATATCTTCGCCTTTCACATCCGTCACCCCAAGAAACTCCCTAGCTGCATGCACAACCATCTTGATCCTTTCCGTCTTCGATTCTATCTCCCTCGCATAATTTATAACCATCGCCACAAATGCTAGAAACCTCCTTTTGTCCACACTGATATAATCACGATCACGTCTTGGTTCTTTTAGAACCGTCTCCTCAGACTTGGTACTTCTCTCTACCCTCTTGACAGCCTCAGCATACGAACATCCCTTTTCTGCTCTCATCTTATTCACTTTTCCTTCCTAAACTCTTTTTGGGCATTTTCGCGCTCCCGTATCGTGATTGCCCTCGCAATGCAGACACTTTGCCATGTCTTCACCAACTTTACAAACCTCTACCCCGCATTCCTCCTTACCACACCTCCCACACCTTTTGACTCCTCTACAAACTGCAGCAACATGGCCATATTCTTGACAACAGTAACACCGGAGAGGAGCTCTCTCATATGGCCTTACTCTGTAACTGACATAATTCAGAAATATTCTTTCCAGCAATTTTTCTTTAAAAGTCAGACAAACAGATGTACTGTCCTCCTTTAACCCGTCTCTGAATCTAGTCAGTCTTTTGGCACCAAAATGCCTGGGACCCCCTGAAACTCCTCAGGCTCTACTGAAATGGGCACGCCACTAATGACTCCTTTTACCTTTACCTCCAAGTCAAGCGGAAAGCAAGTAACAACATAATAATCCTGAAATGCTTTAATGCGTAGAGCCTTATCTCGCTGACGCTTCGTAGTGCATTCAATAATTACCATCCCACTTCTCGTAACTCTAATCGACCTCACGTCACCAAGCTTTTCCCCTAAAACCTTTCCAACCACATGCGGGTCTTTAAAAATCCCATTTGTTCTAGTAGTTGCCACCATCCCAACTAAGTACGTCTCCACTTTTCTCAACATATCGCTTGTTTCACCAGAGGAACTTAAATAATCTTTTTTTCTTTTCTTTTTATATTCTTTCCCTCTTTTATTCTCATTCTCATGCTCAATTTCTATATCCGAATCCATTTCCAAAATCTCAAAGCCTCCTCTCGCGCCAAAATCTCCTCAACCCCTCGTGATCAACAGCCGTCTCCTGTATGTCCCTTACCTGTTAACGTATTTCAAGATTGAATATGGAGCGTCTACTAGTGGTCGGCGGATCGATCCAAATATCGATAATATCGATACCAACGTTGCTATTGATATGGAATGATACCAATGTAAAAAGATCGATACTCTAGTTTCATTTTCTCTCCCGCATGCACTGACTGCTGCGGTTGAACAAAGAGGCGACCTGGCTGTCTGTGTAAGTGCCGCTGCTTTCAAGTGCTAGTCCTGTCACAGCGCGGAGCACACACTTTGCTCCTCCTCCCCCTCTTGTGTTTTGATGTTGCACCGTCACATGGCTCAGCAGCGCCAGGCAAACAACCTAGACTGTATAAAAAGATGGACGCAGCACTCGGGTCTGAACACTGAGGCCAATGCGGAAATCTCCAAAATTTGTATTCTATTTAATGGTCAGCAGATGGCGACGTCGGTGGTTGCAGAAAGAAGTTCAATCCTATAGAAGTCTATGAGAAAATGACCCTACTTTCCCACCAGATTTATAATGATTTTCCACATTACTTTATTGTATCTATCGCAAGTTTCAAGTCTCCTTCGATAGCCTATATCATGATGTTCATTTTTGTAAATTATGGTCCCAAATAGACTAGAAAATAGGATAAAGCCAGTATATGCTTTAGGGGCGTGGCTGTCCTCTGGTGCTTGTCTGATACGGTCAGATCCAACTGTAGATCCACTCCTCGCTTCTCCCTGGATATTCAGTTCACGCTCTCGTCCAATAGGAATCACACCTGGTTTCAAAATGACAAAATGGCGCAATTCAAATTGCCAAAATCGAGGCTTCCTCAGTGGTTCTGAACAGAAAGGTTTATCTTGATAATAAAGTATTTTGTAGTCACCTATAAACTTTGCCCATATTCTGTCCTAGGTTTTTACAAAATAATCCAAAGGAAAAATCACAAAAACACCTAAAGGTCAGTAGTTTGATGATAGATCAACCTTAGATATTAAAAAGTATCGGTATCGGTGATACTGGCCCTGTATTTACTTGGTATCAGATCGATACCAAATCTTGCAGTATCGCCCACCACTAGAGTCTACCCCAGTTCATGCATGTGCAAATGTAAAATTTCAAGCCAATAGGAATACTTGGAATTGATGGTGGTGGTAAATATTCATAAAAAAGGGCAAATTTGTGAACGGGCAACACAGATTTTGATAATGAACAACTAAAAACGTTACACACTGGACCTTTAATGTAGGCTCTTACATTTAATCCTGCAAGCATTCTTTTACACTGCAGTTATAATCTCCCTCAAATTGACTGAATTGTCGGTACAAGAATTCCAAGTATAAGAGAAATGAACTGACTCTCTAAAGAAATCTGCGTAGATAGCCTATGATTTTTTCACTTTGTTTAAATCTGTCACATGTCCAAGGAAACAAGAGGTGAATACATTTGCAAAAAATTTGTATTTTCATGTATATACTTTGGGCCCTATGTTACGCCAGAGTCCCTAAACCCGTTATTTGGGGATTTGGCATTGCATAAGAGGCCTTCCCCCGCAAAAGTTGCTATCTTGCACACCTGCCTATATCCCTAAAACACCAGCGCTACCCGTTATGTTATGCATAGGCGTGGTTTGGGCGTTACGCCAGTTAAACCAATCAGTGTGCCAGGTGCCATTGCCTTTAGGAGCAAGCTGCGCTATCCCAAATCCTCAAACTGAAACCCATGATGGAGAGAGGAAGGTCGCCACGTTACTCCGTAGACTAAGTTAAATTGCTTGTGCTTGAGGTCAAATCCAGACAGGGGAGGATCTGTTTTTGTTAAGTTAATCATGAATTGAACTATTTTATTATTATTATTTGACATTGACATATTGTTTAATGTTTGGTATGTAATAAAAAAAAAAACATCAAGCCTATGCCTTTTGTGATGGAAACTTCAAAAAAAAAAAAAAAAAAAAATGCGTTTCTTTCGCCATGCACTTCCAACTCCCTCCTGTCTGAAATGAAGCATAGAACAAAATCCCATTTTAGAAAAAAATAAAATTAGGTCTATGCACTGGCACTCAGCCACGTATTTTTTTTTTTCCAGCGAGAGCGGCATTTCAGAACTCTTCAGCGAATGAAGGTAATTCTGGTGACAAGTACGTGGTTTCGTCCGTTTACATTTTCCAATCGGACAGCTGTCTATTTTTTACAGCAAGTTGCGTGACCATGCTGCAAAAACAGGTGTGCGCACTTGTTGCAAAAATTACTTTCATTCGCAAAAGAGTTCTGAAATGCCGCTCTCGCTGGAAAAAAAATTACCGTTGCTGAGTGCCAGTGCATAGACCTATTTATAATTAAATTATTTTTCTGTACTGAATGTAGCCCATTATTTTGTCGCTGTTAGATCGCATGGGGGAGAGAAGCCGTGTCTTCAATTGCCACTTGATTATTCTTGAATTGGAAAACGTGTTAATAAAGGAAAACCATCTAGAATTAGCCAGGACTAATTGTAGTCAATAAAGGGATGGATATTTTCCCCCAAATTTTCAGGTCTAGCGCCGGCCCTGATAGTATATAATAATATATATCATTAATATATATTATATATAATAATTATTTACTATTATAAAAGCGGAAAAAATGATTGATACAAAATACAAACAATATAGACTTACCTGAAAGGCCCAGGTAGCTGGTGCGCTGGCGGTACACACGTTCTGGGCGTCTTCTATTATTTAACTGGCGATCAAGGCAGTTTAGTACCATCTCTGCCATTTTCTCAGGGGTTCAACTGAGGCTAAAGCAAGGTGGCTTTTTATAGGCGAGTTAATTCAGGAAGTGGAGCCGCATGTGCTCGTCCACATATGTCCAAGTGGACGCGCAATGAAGCCGCCTGGGCGCGCTCTTGTAAAAGCCCAAATGGGTAGCAGGTGGTTTGAGGACCCGCTATACGCTTTCCCTAACGTGTGTGGTCAAGATAGCAATTGAAGGGAAAGCGCATAAACACGCCCACGGGCACACCTCCAGGCGCAAATAAGGGAGTCGGCATAATGCATAGCGGATAGTGTGGCCGCAAGATACCGTTTAGGGATAGTGGAAGCAGCTGCTAAATGCGTAATTCACGGGTAGTGGGTAGTAGCAACAGGTAGGGCAGTGTGAAAGATAGAGCCCTATGAACCAAACAAATGCAGTTGGTGGAAAACGGCTGGCCATATCCCCAAAATTATAGCATTTTCCCCATAGGCAAAAGTGGCGGCACTATAGGAAAGGTTGTAGGGTCCAAAAAATCAACTCTACCCTCTAGGATTGTTCATCGCAAATTTTCATCTGATTCCATTAGATTTCCTTTTTGAAAAAGTTAATATTGTTCGAAAGATGGTGCTACATGGATGATCATAGTGTCACCAGAACAATAGGATTTCACTTTATGCACAGAGACATTCACAACAAAGTGGATCTGATTCCCGTTTGAACAGTTTTACTTCCTGTATTTGGGAATGTAGTTTCACCTAACGGTGGCACTGTAGTAAAAGTAAATAGGAAAACAAATTGGTTAGATTCCTCCACTATCCACCAGGAATGTAGACAGAAGATTAGTCAGGATTCTCATTACAACTGTTCAAGTTATTGTATCTTTGAAAAAAGTTTATCCGGGTGACGGTGCTTCATGAAAGGTTTTAGGGCCACCAACATTACCTCTACACCCCAGGAACAATCTCAGGATGTTTGACATGGCTTCCATCAAAACGGTCTGAGTAATTATAATTTTGAAATGTTTCCGTTTGCCGGCTGGTGGTGCAACAGGAAATATTACAGGGCCACCATAATCAACATCTTCCTCCCCCAGAAATGTTGAAAGAAGTTTTGACATGCTTGCCACTAAAGCAGTTTGAATGGTAACTTTCAAATATTACGAGTGTGGCCTGGTGCTGGCACTACACAAAAGTCATAGTGTGAACAATAGCCCTTCGTTATGCATCAGAGACAATCACAAGATGTGTGACATGATTACCATCAAAACTGATTGAGTTCATGTCAAGATTGTCCTGGTGGTGGTGCTACAGGAGAGGTTGTAGGGTCAAGCTAAACAATAGAGTCCTATATACACCAGGAATGAACACACAAAGTTTCATGTGATTCCTATAACTTGTCCTGCTAACATGAAGGATCTGTGGCAGGAGCGTCCATGGGGAATCCGAGTTTCAGCGATATAATAATAACTCTTTTGGTTGAAAAGTACAACTAGTCTTGTCAGATAAAAACATGATATCATTTGGGTAATCAAGATGGTCCTTCGTTTTATGAGGTGTGTTTTTCTCTGGTTATGTTTTCATCTTATGTCCTCCTAGTATGGCAGGCCAATTGGTCCAGCAATCATGATGAAAGACAGCTCTATTCTGGCAGTCTTCTGATTGTTGGTCTGGATTTTCCCTTTGATGTAATTATTTTCTTTATGCTATGATCTAACCTTAAGTTGTGATAAAAAAAATAATAAGTAAGCATAAAAGTGTGCTGTGTGCCAGGTGTTTCAGAATCCAATGCTTTCATAAATATTGTGAATGTCTGAAAATTCAGCCTGAAGCCTGATAGAAATGTAAGCATGCAAAAATGTAACTCTAATCATTTTTTTTATAAACTATTTGTCTGCTTTGTGCATGATACAAGACATCTGTCAGTTAGAGGCCTTCAATGCATAGACAAAAACTGAAAAGTTAAGAAATCCCAATGAGTAGTGGCTGCTAAAAGCATAAATTATTTTTGCTTTCTTCGGGGAGCCTAATTGATTGTAAAAAAGGGCTTCTCCACATGATGCGGAAGTAAAAATAATGGCAGGGTACTATGCATTGTCTCGGGAAATACTTAAGGCATTCAAAAAATGGACAACATTAGTTTTCTGAAACACCAAATTTAAGCCGATGAGAGAATGCATTTTTTCAAAATAGATATAATGTTGAAATTATAAGTATACATCATATAAATAAATAAATAAATAAGCAAGCAAATAAACAAGATAGGAATATGGTAATGACCAATAGGGACACTGCCTGTGTAGAACTGCACAGCTCAGTTCAGATGGTGATGAGCATGGGAAAGGGCATGTGCTGGGGCAGAAGCCAGATGGAGATCAGCCATGCCAGAACTTTCTGTCTCGGTTGAGACGTTGTACCGAGGTCCTGACTCAGTGTGGTCATTTAAGATCCCATGACACTCTTCAACAAGAGTAGGGGGTTCCCTGGTGTCCCAGCTAAATTCCCAACGTGGCTCTTTCAATCTGCCACCTAGTCATCCCCTGATCTAAATGGCCATGCAATTTGTCCCTGTACCCCTCAAGCTGATGTGTGGTGAGCATTCTAGTGCAGAATGGTTGCTGTCACATCATCCAGGTGGGTGCTGCACAGTGGTGGTGGAGAGATGAGATTACCCCATATGACTGTAAAGTGCTTTGAGTGTCTATGTGAAGGCGCTATATAAATGCAAAGTTCATTCATTCATTCATTCAGTCAGAGTACAACTGTCAGATGGCAGGTTCGGAGGGTTTAGTAGGAACGCAGTCCCTATCCCGATGATCGAAGAAAGCTTGGCAGGAGTTCCTAATAAACTGGGCGGAGGAACAGACTGAAGAGGACAGTTAACTGAAACGCAGTCACAATCCTGGAGACAGGGAAATAGGTTTGGGAGCTTGTTATTAGTAGGAGTAAGTAGAGTACTTCCACAATTTGCTATCACTAAAAATTACAATCATTTCCGAAGACAATAAGTTAAAGATTATAAACTGAGTAGTTGCTTTTTGGAGCATATAGCAAGGTACAATGAGCAACTAGACAGACTCAAAGTAAGGGCACGTACATACATACACCACAGAAACATGCGGGAGTGGGAAAACACAAATGCACAACACCTGGCAGGGGAGGCGCGCAATACACTCAAAAACAGACACAATTCACTCGAGGGTTGTGGCACCTGGACAAACCATTACTTGTCAAAAAGAGACGTACAATGAGAAAATAATCATATGAATAATTTTTTTTTTTTTTTCCCCCCTAGTTTAGCTTAAAGCTTTGGAGGTGTTTTTTTTTTTTCCTGCACAGTGGACCACAAGCAGTACTGCTCGACACATGCTGTTCACAGCCTGCCCCCAGTGTCTGGGGCCTGCCTTAGTAGTGACAGGCAGGCATTGCCTCTGTAAAGCTGCAGCACCCAAAGCAAGCTTATCACGGTAAATAGCGGCAGGTAGCCCTTTAGCCCTGGGCCTGCCCCACTCCCCATGTCAGAGCTTGTTAATGAGCCCTGGACACGGGCGCCAATCGATATGCACGGAGTGTCCGAGGCCCCGTCTGCCCTCCTGTTCTCCGCCTTATTAAAATTCCTGTGCCAAGTTCCCTCCTCATAGTGAGTGTTTATGTAGCCCCTCCTCCTGCCCTCCCAAGCTTCTACTCACAAGCTGGCATCTCTCCTCCATCTAATGAAGAGTAGCTGTGGGGGTGGGGAATGGGGTGGAGTGAAGTTTATTGGCCAAGCTAATAATAGGACAGGAGTGCTTTCTTTGAGCCAACATGTACCAAGCCACAGGGAGAGAGGTGGCACCACTGAAACGTGTTAATGCAAAGAGTATGGAAACCTAAGTAATATGCTGGGTATTGATGCTAAGAGCAGGGATTGAAAACAAAACATTTTTCATTTCGATGCGTTACGTCCCCGTGTTCCTAGGGCTCTCCTCGAATTGATAACCAGTTAGAACGTAATAGAAGAACTGTTTATAATTTTTTTTTAAAACTCAAATCACCTTTGCAAACTGATTTATATATCAATAAGAAAAAATTAATAAGCACCAGAAAGAAAGAAACAATGAATATTTGTAGCTTTTCACAAGGCTGAGTGAGTCATGCTTAAGATTTAAGTCTACCAGATAGCCTGACTGCCCCTCCCCTGGAACCTGACCCTCTCCACATTCCAAACAAATGAGGTGAAATAAAAATCCAAAATTGGTATTTCTGCAAAGAAACTATTCATACATGCTTACATCCAGCTGTCATTAAGGAACATTAATAGGATGGGGGTCAGTGCAGAGGTGTAAATGCACCATACCATTTTCCAATTTTACAAACAGGCCTACTGGGTTACCTTCAGCTTTTAAATAAAATAAAATGACAGTAAATCAATCACAGTTTTACATTTCATTTGTTTTCCTACAAAAGTTTCCTTTTCTGGCAGCTGACAACATGTTCAAATCAGGTTGTACCTTTTAAAAACAACCAAGCCCAAAAAATATATAGTGAAACAATACTTTATGAGATAGAAATCTTTGTTTCACCATTGTCTGCTTTATTCAATAATATCTGTCTCTCAAACTGTGAGAATCACTAGCATGTAGCCCAGACAGCCTCCTTAATGCTGCTGAAACTGTCTGTAAACCTTATAAATCTAGAGGGGATGCAAATAGAAAAGTTTCTGTTCCACTAAGTTCAAGAATAATCAAGATATAGAGATAACATAATCAGAATATGGTTCACGGATGTTGTAGTATATAGTAGTACAAGCTCATCAGCACTAAATACTTTGCATACTATGAGACAATTGGAGTATTTTGCATGGGTAAATATCACCTCTGGACAAAATGGTAACATTTCTAAGGTAAGTTAATTTATTCAAAATGATGACTAGGGTAAAACGTTAGCTAGGTAGTTGAAGCCACTGAATAACAGGGTAAATAACAAGCTAGCTAGCAAGCTGCTGTACGCGCGAGTGATATTACTATCACAGTAAGTTATCTATAGGTTGCGTTATCGTACAACTAAATGAAAGCCATGTTAGCTAGTTCAAACTCAACATAGCAAATTGGTTTAGCTACACCCTACTTGTGAGAAGAGGAAAATAATGTCACGTTCGACAGGAGTCGGATCCCCTCAGCTGCAGCCCTTGTTTGCTACTTCCATCAGCTCGGGAAAAACAATGAGTTTGATTCAGAATGTTTCAATATTGGTTTTTTCACTTGCCCAATTGGGCAGTTGAGTCACTAGATTTACTAGCCTGAATTGACATTTGACTTACTCAGGCAATTGATTGCCCAATGATTGGAGGCAGGGCAATATGAAACCAATATATAGGAAAGGGGACTGTCCTGAGCCAAGAAACTACAAACCTGTTAGTTTAACTTGCATTTGCATGTAAAATACTGGAATCTGACACTAAAAACAAGTTGGTATTATTTCCTGTGGGTAATAACATCCTGAAAGATAGCCAACATGGTTTCCGTAAGGGAGGTTTATGCCCGACAAATCATTTGGAATACTTTGAAGAAGCCTCTAAGACTTATGATCAGAGCAGGGCCTGGGATACCATATACTTGTATTTTCAGATAACATTTGATACAGAACCAAACTAGAGGCACTCGTAGAGTGCAAACCTCTGCCAAGGCAGCACAATCCAAATCTTCGTGAGTGGGAGCAAAGTTGAGTTATCGCGTGTCATACGATTTCAAGATGGCTGCCGTGGCGGCCATATTGTTTCACTGATTGCGGAGAAAATCAATAGGGTCCTACCTTGATGTAATAGCAGCGCACCCACAAAATTTCAGACAAATCTGTGCATTACTTTTTGAGTCATGTTGTTCACAAACAGACAGACAGACAGACAGACAGACACAGACAGGGGCGAAAACATAACCTCCGCCCCAGCTTCATTGGCGGAGGTAATGAGAGACTCATTTTTAAAACATAGACCATAGAAATTATGGGAGGTATTTTGAAATGGATTCAAAACACATTACAGGACAGAACTCAAATGAGTTGTGGTCAGATGGATCTCATCCAAGTCAGGGCATTGTGGGAAGTGGAGTCCTTTTGGAATCAGTGTTAAGACCACTGCTCTCTCTGATCCACATTAATGACCTTGACAGGAACATTGAAAGCAAATTAGTGGAATTTGATGATGATACTAAATTGGGAGGTTTGGCTAACAGTTTTCTTGTCTGCTAAAATGATGCAGGATGATTTAGATGGCATTCAGAAGCAGACAGAAACGTGGCAAATGTAATTCAACAAAGCCAGACGTTCTACATGTCAGAAATACACCGATGAGCCAAAACACTGGAAATACTCACAGATTAAGCACATAACACTGATTATCTCATAAAACAGCTCATGTCAAGATCTGTAGACAAATCTTACATGGCGGTAACCAGACAGTTGGTTCTTGTACGTGATGTGTTGGATTTGGGAGAAAATGGACCTGAGTGACATTGACGAGGGCCAAATTGTTATGGCTTAACGAGTAGGTCAGAGCTCCTCCGAAGTGGCAGTTCCAACAAACAGTGGCCTAAGAAGTGACAAACCATGAACCCGTGACAGGATTTTGGGCGCCCAAGGCTCATCAATGCACAAAGGCAACAAAGATTATCCTGTGTGGTCCAAACCAATAGAAAGGCTACTGTGGCACCAGTCGCTGAGAATTGCAATCATAAATCCGTGAAGAATTTGTTACAACACACAATGTGTTAAACCGCTATCCGCAGCAGAGTTCGTTGCTTCAGACCAGTCAGAGTGCCCATCTTAACCCCAATCCACAGCCAAAAGGGCCTACAGTTAGCACATGAGCAGCGGAACCGGATCTAGGATGCACTTGAAGAAGGTCGCTTGGTCCAGTGAGTCCCTTTTTCCTGGCCAGGTACATGTGCGCATTTACCTGGGGAAGAGATGGCATCAGGATGCGCTGTGGGAAGAAGACAAGCTGGTGGAGGGAGTTTGATGCTCTGGGAAAAGTTCTGCTGGATAACCATTGGTCCGGGAATTCAAGTCAGCGTTGTTTTGCGGTTTTGGTGGCACAAGGGGGATCTACACAATATTAGGCAGGCAGTTTTAATGTTGTAGCTGAGAAGTGCAAAACATTCGACAGGATTACTTTATATTGACCAAACTCTTTCAGGTTCTAGCCACTGCCGGTAGCATTTAAATTGGCCAACAGGATACTGGGACACAGTAGTGTGCAGTGATATTATACAACACCACTTTCGTCTGAAAATCGAATATTTAAATGCAGTCAGTAGTACTCAGTTTTTGCTTGATGATCATGAATTAGTAATCTTTCTTAGATTGTATTTTGTGCAAAATATTGTACAATCATTCCATCAACAAGCACAAACAACTTTTCATTTAAAACAATTTTTCTAACTTTGCAGCTCGCCCATTCCCTAAATCAGGGTTTTTATAGCTCTTTGAGCAGAGTCTTTTGTGCATGTGTCTCAGTTCAGCAGGTCTTTGCCATAAATGCACCACTCAGTCGTGCACCAGAGGGGACGGTTTCACATGAGTTGTGTGATTTATCATTGCCTGTGTGTGACACGTATGCATCCAGTGTCCTTGGGCGCTCTAAGAGCAAGTCACGAAAGGAATCCTGTATAGCGCAGGAGATTCCAGCTATAACAATGATTTATTTTACAACCTGAACTAATTGCCTCAGAAACTTTAGTTAACAGCCAATGTGCTGCAGCCCTGGGCGTCTTTTCCTGTTATGAAGAATAATGAGGGCTAGAATTACCCTTGGCAGCTTTTCCCGGAGATTTGTGGAGAGTGCAGAGCAGAGGCCAACTCTTGCTTACGTCTGTAAATAAAGAGCCATCTTCGGCGCGTCGGTTACTAAGTGGAGCTATGCTGCTCTTTTTGGGATGAGAGAAATAAAAACATAGCTGCAGGATCTTAATTTCTGAAGACATGCATCTGATTGCATTAATAAATCCTTGGTTTTACAACACTGGAGGCCATAGTGGCACCATTGTATGCAAATTGCAAATGGGGCATTTGCATAATTATACGCAGGATTCATTTAGATTTTGAGTTTATCTGCGGGGTAATATCAGTTTTTAGTTTTTACTGCTATTGCAGTGTGAACTTATGAACCGCTGTGTGAACCCCTCATCTCCCCCCATATGCCTGGGCGGAAGACTCTCCCCCGACTCCCATCCAGAGAGGAGTCCATTCAAGCGGCAGGGCTGATTAGTGACATGCTTGTACATGGGGGCTGTCGCCTGATGCTGCAGTCATGATGGGGCCTGAAGTGGATTATTTATTTGGCCCATTTCCTTTGATGCTGCAATCTCACGCTGTTGCCCTATTACTGTGTTAAATCAGAGATTCTCCCAATACTATTTTGTTTCTCAGACTCAAATCAAACTCAGAATTTTCTTCCAACAGTATAATTTTAATTGAGCAATGTAATTGTATAGTTGTGAGATTAGTAACAGGCATTCTACACATATAGCCTGTACAGGAAGGCCTTCTGATTACTGCAGTGAATTTTATGGTAGTAGCTCTGGGATCCCCTTGTGAATTGTGTGTGAGATGATGGGATTGCACAAGCCAGTCACTGAACACAAATCCTAAGGTGTCACTGCGTGATGGAATTTGTACTCAAACACTGTCATAGAAGAGGTAGTTTTGAGCTTTGGAGATACTCGATGTTGTCCTAATGGCTACTTTGACTTAGAAAAGCTTGCTGTGTTGCCCAGTCTTCGTTGCACTATAAGGAGGTGTTTGGCACCGTTTATTCTCATGTGTGGGTGTTTGTTTGGAATCTGAGCTCTGGAGTGATGCATCTTCTTTCCTGTATGTACTAGGTTTGCGTTACACCACATAATATTTTCCGGACTGTGACTCATGCGTATGTACGGCACTGCCCCAAAACAGTGCAGACTATAGCTCGGAAATTCTAAAGACGTCTGTGTGAATGTATTTTTTCAAAAAAATATATCTCAGTAAACACTGTATTTATATAAGGCTCTACATTGAAATTTGAATGTGTATAATCGACCGGACTAAAGTTTCACATCTTTCCTCTGGAGCGCCATCTTTGGTTTTAAATTAGTAGATACTTGCCACATCATTTTACTGCACACATGGATGCCTTCACTGCACATATGCATATGTATGGCATATATTCTTTGTTGTAAATTGATAAAGAAAAAGCACTGCATGCAATGTACCATGTAATATCACGGAACAAGCAGCTTCAGAGTTAGCTGAAATATATTTTCTTGGTTTACACCCCAGACCCCTTCATGTCTTCACTGCCACTTTTAGCCATAAAGCCAGGGAGTTAGAAACATCAGTAAATATTTACAGTATCCTTCATCATATGGTAAATTGTACCAGATAACTGAAACAAAACATACATTTCAACATAAAGAATGACAAAGGACTACTGTAGGTTATGCTTGAACTACCACAGAAATGCAGTGTTCCCATCACAAGTGGAGGTGCATTTCCTGGTGGAAGTAAATCAAGTCTATTTCAGCACATATCAGATGAATATTGAATAACTGATGACTTTTGCAGAAGCAGTTTAAGGTGATCAATTTGTTGCTTGTCTAAGTGTGCAGGCTGTATGAAGCCAGCAGATGGAGTGTGAGAGTAGTTCAAGGTAACCAGCGGCGTTGTCAGGCCTATTTTCTAGGAGCTTTAGCCCAGCCTCCCGAGAAAGATACTGAAAAAAGGAGACCTCGGATCAAAGTGAATGTATTGAGTCAACTTTTTACATCTAATTTAGTTTTCTCAGCTGATTTTTTTTTTGTTTTGAACTATCACTTTTTTTTTTTTAGGAAGAACAGAAACCTAATTTCATTCAGTTAGATTACATAGGGTTCTCTCTTCACATAACTAGCAACCCATGACCACTTTTTCAATGTAGTTTGAATCAGTGTTCTGATCTTTGTCAGGAGTTTCAGTACATCCTGTCACTGCAGATATGAATCCATGTGGTCATGCTCCTGAATGGAGTATCCAGATGAGGTTTGTTTTATTGCACATTGTAAGTCTCAGCGATTGGTTCTTCACAGCGCTGACTAATTTGTCAGAAGAAGCTACACCTAAAGTGGGGTGTTAGTTCTTACAAAACGTTTCCAAATGATTTGATGGTTCGATTTTGTTTTTCAAAGAAATTGTACTAGTTTCACAATCCAGAGCTGTTTATCCGACCAGAAGCGATTCAATGTTTTTGAAGTCTGTTTTTTTTTTTTTATTAGCCGCGGTCAGACTACACAAAACAATGCTTAGTTTCACTTCCCGGTATTTTATTTCTTGTAGTTTGGATAGTCTGACTGCGAACTTCTAGAAAACTTACCAGCGAAACTTCCCACTCCAATTTAAACTTTTCGGTGATCTGGCCAAACCGTCTTGAAACTACGCGTAGTTTGTCACGTGATTAATACCATCTCCTCCTTAAATTTTTTTGTGCACGTCGTGTGCTCGTTCTACTTATCAAGCTATCCTGCATGCTATAGGTGTTGTGATTTTACCGACTTATTGTTGAAGAGGGTACTGCGAGAGATACAGAGCCAGTGATTTAAATTAAATGATATTGAAATTGTGTGTTTGTTTGCCATCCATGAGGAGACAGTGGAGACTAAATTGCTGATCAGTTTGTGGCTTGAAGATGCTGCATTTAAAGAAACTACTTGCGTTACACCAAATAATCAGCTTTGCATTTCCTGCACAACAGATTTGCTTCACTATTTCCGTGATGGCCGAGGATGGGCATGGTTTCTGCCATTGCTGAGCATGCACGGTAGAGGCCCAAACTACGAGTAGTTTGGCATTCCTCAAACTTTGAGTAGTTTGTCGGTAGTGTGATCGTGTATTTGAAACTTTGAGCAGTGATCGAAAAGTAAAGTTTGTGTATATTGGCGTAGTCTGACCGGGGCTATTGAAAAAGTTTAATTGATGACAGGTGGATCTAATGGAACCACAGTTATGACCAGAGGTGTCGCAAATATGTCATCTTTTTGGTGGGCATTTGGACTAAATGGGTGGACAACACCAACAATAATCTTGCTTTTCCTAAATAGGGAAGGTAAACAAGGGCATAGTTTATAATTTCAATTTTTTTTTTCCCCCAAGGGTGGGGGGTGGGGGGGTAGGAGTACAAGTGCACCATTTACAAATTGTACAGGGGTCTGGGGACATTAGCCCATGAAAAAGGGGGAAAGAATAATTACACTAAAAGTTAGATTACATGATGAGCATTTGTATGATGAACAAGAAAACTTTTTATCAAATTTTGGTTTGGATCTTCAGTTGGCCACAATTGTGTGCACATACTTGGAGCCATTTCAAAACGCAGGGGTGAGGTATGTACTGTACTTGCTGCAAATTAAAGAGCCAATCAATTTTTGCTTTTCCAGTGAGATACGAGTAGAAATAAAGAAAAGCGCGTGGTATTGTAATCCTGAAGCGCACCACATGGACGCACCAAGCACTTCAGTAATAACGGACATGGAGTTGTTTTTGATGTGTTCAGTGATGCTTGACTTGTTCTTTTGGGTGTGTTCAATAGCTTGCCACACAATAAATTCCAGTGACAGCAAGAAAGAACTGTGGCCATCAGCGAAAGGTCTCTGACAAGGACTGACGGAGACTTGGAGGGACAGTTACTCATAACCCCAAAATTACAGCTCTAAATTTAACCACAATATTGATTCAATCAATGTTTGAATCTGTCTCAAAAGATAGATTTATTGCAGCAATTTTAATTATTTGTACACCCCTGATGCATGACAATTAGGATGTCATGAGGTTTATTTTACATCTTGTGAAACAGTTGCCACTCATTCGTGTATTATTTCTCTGGTTTCAAAGAGTTTGAAATTGTCTTCCATCGTTAGCAATATTGGTGAACAGTGTCATTAAAAGTGTGTTGATGTATTTAACTGTGTATTGACTTTGTATTAATACATATTACATACTTTTAAAGGTCATTGTAAGTTGATATATATAGTTGGTTATGTGCGGCACTTAATTAAATTGGCGATATTACTTGCCATACATTGCCCACTGTATCTACAGAGCACTCTATGCCCCCTGTACAGTGACAATGGAATTACATCTGCACTTTAATGTAACCATATACTGTAGGCTCTGTGGGAAAATAACAGCCTTTGAGGAAAATTAAGCCAGACGTTTTTTTTTTTTTTCATCGACAACTCATTTTCTCTGGCAGTCAAGTTTCTGTGGTAGTGTTTATAAATGCAGTCAGCAGTTCTCACATCTTAAAATAGACTGTGATGTCGCAGCAACTGTGCTGCACTGTGCGATTCACTTTCACAAGTGTAGTGCTCACCTTGGGTGTGATGAGCGCAGTTTTACTGCAGAGAGCCACAATTGCTGCTGCCATCCTGACGTCTCAGCATTTTCATTTTCACCATATCCGCTCGCAGGGAACATTGCTACAATAATTATCATCTATCACAAGTTATGTATTATTCCTGTTTGATTAATCTTTCCTCATTCCTTACATATTGTTCGGGTCAAATTTGACCCATTTGACCTTTCAAGAGCAGTAAAAACACTGTTAATGACATTATCTTAACCTGAAATTTAATTATTTTTTCTAAAGTGGCCCCAAAATGTTAAAAATGGAGATATTTGGAAATTTTATATTTTTGTACAACTGCTCCACAGTTTGACATTTAGAGGCTGTTCTGGTTCAAATTTGACCTGCATTTATTTGAATGAATTTTAGGTTCACCCTTGACACTGTCCCGAAAAGTTCTTGTATTCCCATTATATTGCTACATCTGTCTGAGTTTCTACTTCTGTCAGAGTTCCCCTAGGGTCTTTTACATCCCATGAGTGAATCTCGTGATGGTGAAAACATAAAACTGTGCACAGGCATAAAATATAGATTAAGTTTTCCATTTATTGCCTTGATAAAGCTGTGCTTTGTAACTGAATACCTTGATTTTCCCCTGTTTTGTATGTGTCAACATGTAGTGAGAGGTCATATCTGTACATTTAACCAACCCTGTGTATTTGTGTATTTGAATTTCCATGTAGAATGGTAAACATTCCTCTATAAGAGTGAATAATGATTTTGAATCCATAGTGGGGTGCATGTTTAAACTAGGTCTATCAAGGCAGGAAGACTTAATAACAGAATAATTATATGTGCTGAATAAACCATTAATAGCCAAGTTACTAAATGAGAAAATACACATCTTCTCCATCAATAATACATTTTCATATTCCTGTGATTAAAGCTAAGGACAGGATTGCCAGTTTTAAAGAATTGGCTGGAATACTCCAGTCAAGATTCAAACTGGGGCAATTTTGATTACATGGCTAGTTCTGGAAAATCTAGGCCACAGTGGAGACTAGTTGGCAGGCATGAAAGGATTTTGTTTATGTGAACATGAGTTGTACTGATAAAAATCCTCAAAGAGAACTCAATGTCTCAGAGTTAGGAGGACTTCTGACCAAGACAGTGCAGAGTAAAAAGCAGAAAATGGACTGGGAAAAAAACAGGCAGGTTTGTAAGCTCAAAAGCTTTGATGTGCTACACACTATTCTCTGGGAAAGGTTCATGAGTAATCCGTCGTGCAGGCTCTGTAGCTCAGTGCCATGCCGAACAATCATTTAAGTGTGGAAAGTGTAAAAATGTGAACTTTGTGTATGACCAGAGTCTGTAGCTTGTGATGAGTGGCCATATTTGCCAATGTGAGAGCATAGTAAGTTATCTGGAAAATGGGGTTCCGTGGGAAGTCAAATGCTGTACCGAAACAGTATATGTGTGGTGTCTGTGAAACTGGTGTAAAAATGGAACATGAATTTTGTTCAGGGCAAGATGAGCCAAACATCCGAGAACCCAGTGAGCGGTGTTTTGTTTCTCAACATTTAACGAACATTTGGCTTTAAAAAAAAAGTTTTATATGTTCCTTAGTCCTTTCTTTAAAAGCAGGGTGGCTCTAGTAGTGAAAACAAAAAGTTTGGGATAGAAACAAAACGTTCCCTTTACACACACTTTTCTGCGCAGTGAAAAACATCTCTCTGTATTCACTTTTGTTCTGCTACTTCCTCTCATGCTTATTCATGTCTAATTATGCATTTTTCATGTAGCTGTTATCTTTTGCAGTTACTTCACAGTTTGGTCCTCTGTTCCAATTGCGTTGCGATGACGCGCATTTCCAAATGAATATTGATTTAATGAAGAGAAATCTTGGGCTCTTGTATGGCAAGTAATATCGCCAAGTTAATTAAGTTCCGCACATAACCAACAATACATAACAACTTAGAATAATCTTTATTCTACCATGCATCTCAGTAGAATGATTATTTGATTATCCATGGCACAACTGACTGTATGATTACATGTATCACTGAAAGCACTATGACTGAATGAATGAATGAATGAATGAATGAATGAGCAAGAGTGCACTCAGTAAAGTGCAGATCTTTGCCGGATATGCACATTGTCCCTAACAGAAAGAAGCATCCAAACTGCAGGAGTTGTTGATCACCTGTGGCCCTTACCAGCCAGTTAAGAGGAGTCAGTTGCCAGCAGTCAATGGTGGAATAAAACAGCAGTCAATGAAATAGGTTTTTCAAAAAAATTGTGAATCACCGTAACTATGAGAGGCACTTGAGCATACAGTTATAAATGTTCACATAAAATGTGAGGCTGATTGGTGCTGTAGTTGTGGACTGATACACTGCCACCCACACACACTTGACCAAACGCACGGTCCCCTCCAGGTTAACACGTGGCAGAGATAATGAATGAAAGAATGATTAAGTTCAAGGAAAAAAATAGATATGTTTTTATAGTTTCAAGAGATGTGCAGATGTTCTACAACGTATGTTGCACCGACATCGATCCCTGTTCAATGAAGAGAGTGCCTTCACGGTTATGCCAGTGTGGCTGCAGTGCTGCACTGATGTGAAGGGCAGCCAGACTCTGTAGCACAACAGGCATGTTTGGCTTTCCTCCCCTTCTTTGCTCATTCTCTGTTCACAATCAACTCTGCCACCATCAAACTGAGTGCTCACAGAATGTCCCCTAAATGTGGCTCAAATAGAGTCCCTTTTTCTCCTACTTTGCAAAAAAAATTCTCTTTTTTTAATATTTCACATCCTGCCAATGCACAGAACCATTCTTACTTCTTGCCCATGCTGAATTCTCCATATTCCAATTTCCCTGCTCCTTCCTTGCATAGCTTTTTTTCCTAGTCATTACTCATGCAGATTAAGTACCTAGGCAGCTCTTAAATCTATGGTTATACGCTTTAAATCATTGCTACCACCATGCTGCCTGTGCATTATTCCTCTCTAGGATGATATGCTATGGCTCAGTGCCTGCCAAATCATAAATGCAGCGGTGCATGTTTCTGTCCTCCCACTGAGACAAAGTTAATATTGCCTTGTGTCCACATTATATTGAATAATTGGCATAGCTGCATTATTGGTGTTTTTATGTTGCCATCCTATCAGGCATATTGTGCTTTCGTAAAATAACAACTGTCAAAACTGCAGTTTAGTAAAATGGGGCAGTAGATATTATATGAATAAGAGAGAACAGACTATTAAATTAAAAAGATTTATTGGACTTACAACCCCTCCCCCCCGGGTTTTTTTTCTTGAACCAAGCAAGCGCCTGTCAAGACATAATGAAATGCGAGACAAAAACAATCAGGGCTCAGTGATGTTGCAATGTTCAATCATTTTGTGAAATGTTGTTTGCCACTGTATTCACCAGAATGCTTACAGATGAAATTTAAAAGAAAAGCAACTGTTTCACTGAAATAAATTGTTATGAAAGCTCTCTCAAACTGTTGAATGTAATTGACAAAGAGCTTTTGTCTTTGCTGATTCTGTCAAAAGGCTTCAAATTCTTAGCATCATTAGAAGATGGAAAGAAGGTGGAATTTCTCTGTACTTTCAGGGCCTTCATCAAAGAAAGTTTTAGTGTTTATGTCAGCATTGGTGCCAACTTTGAGTCATTTCTCTTCCCGTAATGCCATACAGTATGAAAAAAAAAAAAGACTGAACTATTTGTGGAATACCTCACTTTGACAATAAGTCTTAATTTTAGCATGAAAACAGAATGCTAGCACAGATAACAGTGGTAAATGATGGAGGGCCACTGAAATAAGGGAATTTTATGTTAAAAATACTGTTTCTGCCACTACACTGTAATAAACTTGCACTTTTATTCCAGTTTATTTTAACTGTAATTTTACAATTGGTTTATAACAGAGGTTCCGTGTATGTTAACTGTAAACCAGATAAATATGTGCAGGGCTCTGCTTACAGTTAAAATAACAAGGAGACAATGCGTTAATTTAACCATTAAATTCAGTCAATTTATAACAGTGTAGCAGACTGCTGCTTCTATCGTTGATCAATGACTCAGCTGAGTGTTTTTCTTTCAGTCTCAAATTCACTTTACCTCTCGTCTCAATAGAGATTTTTATGCTGGAAAAATAGTTGTGCAACAGGAGTTATAGTAGCTTGAAATGGAAATCAAGTAACTATGAGCTCATGTTACTTTTATATATTTGCAGGATAGTTCTAGCTGTTAACAAGAGCATACTGTGAGTAAGCAGGAAAGTATTAGAGGTTGACAGTATAGTTCTAGGAGTTTGGAAGAGACCACTGGGAGTCATTTAGGAGAGAGTTAGTACTTAGCATGAAAGCACTATGATTCGGCAGGAGGGTACGAGGCTTAAGAGGAGAGAGTGTACTAGAAGTTATCAGGTGAGTACTATGAGTTGGTAGGAGTGTACCAATCATGTGTCTGAGAGTGCCCAGACTCAGAGGTGGTAGGGGGTACCAGGAGTTAGCAGGAGGGTGTGAAGAGTTAGCAAGATCTTTTTTTCAAGACATATACTTGTTGGCAGGGATGTATTATGAGCAGGTGAAGCTACTCTATGAGTAGGCAGAAAAATACCAAGATTAGGCTGGAGAATACTGAACACGTCATGTTGAAAGATGGCTATATTTTGGCGTCAGTAAAACTTTGTGGCTGAGTTTTGTGTGGAATGATATCATGGTTTATCACAAGATACATATTCAAATAATGTCCATAAATATGTGGGTAGTATGTGTTGAGGTGGAAGGCTTGTGAGAAGAACAAGGTGTGATCTATTGTTTTGTGTTTTTGGAAGCTGAATAATGCGTGGATGAGTAGCTTGATTTGCTGAGAAACGTCATGCATGTTTAGATAGATAGAATGAGACAGCTGGAGTCTATTGAAACTGAACTCCATCTGGAGTGTGAGCTGTACCCAGGACACCACGAAATGCGTCTGTGGAGTTTGACGGGGTTTGGCAGATGCTGAGGCAATGAGGACAGCGCTACATCATCCCAAATCATGTCTCTGAACGCGTTCCCACGGAAAATGGCACTGCCATGCAAACTGGCACTGAGATAAAGGTCAGTACTCATGCTTTTTTATGAGTCGCATTGAATCACAAGTGTTTTCACTGTAACCGCATGAAACACATGTTCTATAATCTTTCAAGAAGTTTTATGATTTTGAAGTTAGACACAGTATTGAAAAGTGATTTCCTTGTATTTTACCGTCGGTCAGTTCTTAAAGCAAATACAAAATTTTGGCTTCTTACTTCAAATCTTGACTCTGGCGATACACTGCATGTAATCGTGGCTGCTGCAAAAACCAGAGGCCAAATATCCATTGGCGCCCCATTTTTACCCTATCTTGCATTTCCCTCCCAATTCCCTGACGCCAGAGCACTTTTGGTAAAAAGATCATTTGTGCATTCCCATCTCATGCACGTGTACACCAATGAACCAAAACATAGTGACCACCTGCTGAATATGTTGTCGGTCCTCCACATGCCGGGAAAAAGTGATTTGTCAAACTAACAGCCACATGAATGACTGGACCCTGGATTTTCCAGTCAAACTTTCCACGAGCATTACACGTCCTCCACCAGCTTGCCTTCTTCCCACAGCGCATCCTGGTGCCATCACATCCACATGGAAATGGCAAAGACTTGTCAAGCCAATGTGCATGAAGTAAAAGAAAATGGGACTCATCTGCCCATTCAACCCTTTTCTACTGATTCAGCGCCCAAATCCCATATTAGTGTTCCCATTCCCATCGTTGGTGCATTCGATGATGGACAGGGATGAGAATAAGGACTCCCGCTCGTGCGCGGCGACGCAGCCCACGGCAGTGCAGGGTTTGATGCTGTGCGTGTTTAGGCACATTCTTCCTGAAGGCATCATTAAAATTTTCTGCATCTTGTCTCACAGTAGTCCATTTGTTGGTTCAGAAAAGATGTGATAACTTTTTGTTGCCCGTGTACATTGATGAGCCTTGGCATCAGCAAAGCTAGCATTAATTTATTCAGCTATTTTTACCACAGTATTTTCTCTATGGGATCACACCAGATCGGCTAGCCTTTGCTCCCAAAGTGCATCAATGGGCCTTGAGCGCCTAAGATCCTGTTGCCGTTTACCCTGTTGTCCTTCTTTGGACTATTTTTTGTGGGTACGAAACTCTACATACCAGGAACCCCCCACGAGAGTTGCTGTTGTAGAGATGCTCTGACCCAGTCATCTAGCAATCAAACTTCACCCATGTCCCTCAAGTCCTTACGCTTCTCCGTTTGCCCGGCTTTCACACATCAACTTCAAGAACCAACTCTTCACTCGCTGCCAAATATATACTATCTCTGAACAACTACCATTGTGACAAGATAATCAATGTTATTCACTTTATCTGTCCATGGTGTGTGTGTATGTGTGTGTGTGTGTGTGTGTATTTGGACAGCCACAGACGTAATTTTGCTTTAGCCTTCAACAAGTGAAATGCATGCTCAGTTTAGGTCAGATTAGGAGATTAAGCTGGCTGTTGTTGACATACTGTTGGTACCTTTCTGCCTTTTTGCCTCAAAATATCTTGGTTTGCTTTCACAGTCATTGTTAATCTGCACTTTGAAGTGCTGTCCAATAAGTTTTGAAGCATTAGGCTGAATCTGAACAGATTGTATTGCTCTATACAACTCAGAATTCACCCCACTGATTTTGTGCGCTGTTGCATCATTAGTACATGCAGGGCAGCCATTTCCAGTAGCTGCCATACATGCTGAGACATAACCACACTTCACAAATGAGGTGGTAACTTAGATCATGAGCAGTTTCTTCCCTTCTCCATACTCTTTTCCACCGGTAATTCTGGTAAGTCTGATGCAACCCTATTTCGATGTAAATACCCCAAAATTAAACCAGAAAGTCAGCACTTAGAGTTTATCTTCAGTATTTAATTTCATCTCCAATTTGCAGAGGTGGAAAAACTAATAATAATTTTGTCAATCTCCAAATGGTTATCGACCTTCCAGTCAATATGCTGATGTGGGCCCCAGGTTCGAGAATGGGTGGGGCTCTTAGTGGGCTTGGCACTGGGCTCCAACATAAGCTGTCAACATCACATGAACTCTCATGAGATCTAAGCACATAGGAAGCACATGCAGCTGGCTGACCAAAGTTGAGGAGGCACAAAAAATTTTGAGTTTTAGCAACACTAAGCTAAGTACAATTACGTTTGTAAAATATTAGGCAATTATTGTTACATTAAATCTTTATAATTGACAGATTAAAAAATGTGATATGGAAGGACCAGTAAAATCTAATTATGTTCTTTGCGACTGGCACACTTTATTATTTCACTTGCTTAGTTTGCTGACATCTCCATTAATAAAGGTAAGATGAGGTCTTGACCTGTCGGGGCCTACATGGAGCCCATGGACAAAAGTAGCTGCACCCCAGTATGCAGCTCACATAAGGCCAACCTGGGGTCCAGATAGGTTTGCTAAATGGGTTGGCTGTATACAGTATGTGGGGGGGCAGGGTTGGAGTTGGGGCTACGTTTTAATTTGGGACCTTTACATCACAAAAACTTCAGGTGCCCCCACATGAAACTGGAATACTGTTTAAAACTCTCAAGGCTCCACTCAATATTTTTCATCCAGTTTGTTCAACCAGCTCAGCTGATTGAACCACACATGTAATGAGGTTTAACATTGTCCTAACTTTTTTTTTTAAACTTTCTGTCTTATTGATACAAATGTATGCTTTATGATTCTGAACATTACCTTCAATCAAGCCTTCATCTACTAAGGATTAACTGGTTATTTCTGTGAGCATGCAACGATGGAGGTACAAGTCTTTTTACTTTGAATTCTTTCAGATCCAAAATTGGTTATCATGCAATGGGGGCTCTGTTCACCAACTCTTACTCAGCTGAACTAATGATCCCATCAATCATGTTGATTGTCACTGACACCCAACAGTCAATCAGGAGTTCCCAGAAGTTAAAATAAAGGACAATGTCTTGATTTTTCAGTGTTTTTTGATGTTTTGGCATGATTAATGTTCATTATTCTCTGCATTAACATCTGCAATTGGTCAGTGTCTGCACACAGCTCTGCTGATTATCAAAAAATTTATTTACCTATGAATGTCAAAGGACAAACTTTTTGTAGTCCTGATATTGTTGCGTATCCCTATGGGTGACAGAATAATCTGTGTTAGCTCGCTTCATTAATTAATTTCACACCACATATTATCCATAATGAGGTAAACTGCCTACATATTATGTTATGATTCTGCTATGTCTGTCTTGTCTCTGCCATGTTTGTTATGATTCTGCCATGCTTGTTATGTTTTCTCCATGTCCTGTTATGTTTATGATTATGTCTATTAGGTTTTTGCCATGTTCTGTTTAGTTTTTGTTTCCTTGCCATGTTTTCGTTTTTGCCATTCCTGATCCACTTTTTGTTATAGTCCAGTCCATGTTTTGCCCATGCCCTTCATTGCACTTTGTCTCCCCTGTCTGGTCTCTTGTTAAGATACAGCTTCTCCCCAGTCCCGCGTGTCACATGTTCAGGTGATTTCATGGTTTCTGGGTTTCTAACATTCCTTCTAATCTCGTTTGCTTCCTTCGCCTTACTTTTCTATTTTACTAACCAATACTAACAGTTTGTTGTTTTTGTTAAAGTTACTAACCCAGACTAACATTGTATATAATACTAATTTACTAACGAGCACCAGGGATTGTATAGCTGCACTTACTAATTGATTAACAAGCTCTGAGCACTCGCCCTGTTCTAGTCTCCGCCTCTTTCCTTCTCTTAGTCTTTTCTGCAATTCAGCGGATCCTCCGCACCTGCTCTACTCTGTCCTGCCTCTCGTTATCTGTGCACGTTAGAACTCCCTAACCGGAGCTGTATGTTTTGTCTATAGGCTGTCTCGTGTTCCCTGTCCGCGTTTTGGCTTTTGCCAATTTCATGTGGTTAGGTTCTCCCTCTTGTTTTGCTCCCACGTAATTAGTCTGATCCCATTCACCTGTCCCTAATCATAGCATGTGACTTCCCTTGTGTGTATTTAAACAGTCTTCTCACTGCAGTTCCCTGTCAGAACGTTTCCCTTGTTTACCTGTGCTGCTCTCGTTTCTCACCTCATATTCATAGTGTTGCTTTTCTGACTGGACTGTCCGACTACCTCTTTTTGGCTCTGATTTGGCTTTGTTATCTGCTCCCGTGTATCGAACCCTTTTTGTCTGACCACGATTACTGTATTGCTGCCCTGGTTTTTCGACTCTGGATTCTGCCCCTGGGATTGTGATTTTTGGATTGTGGACTTTGTACTGTTGCCTTCGGTCCTGCGGGGGTTTACCCCCTCGCTAATAAAATCACTTCCATTGCAATTCCTGGTTATCACGACTGGTTCCTGAACGATACCTCACATATTACATATCATCAGGCTCTCTCAGTTTATTCTGGGATATGCCATTATACAAATACCCTTTCATCTTCTTTGAAGTAAAATGAGTGCCACTCTTTTCAAACAACCAGCCATACACGCACTTGGCTAACAGATGTCACTGAGAACCACCTGATGTGTCGCATTGAATGAAACACAGTCTTTACAAGGTGGTCAGCGTAATCAGTCATCCTAATTGTGTGCTAGCAAAGCAGGGCCCTTAAAGTAATCTTTTGACATCTAGAATTGAGGAGGACATTTTAGGCATTAGCGTGCTCTCTGTGGGATGCTGTGTGTCCTTTCCTGTGACATTAGCAGTCGTATGCATAGCGTTTTGGGTGACAGCCCAGCATTAGCAGGTACTGTACATATTGTTCTGGGCCAGGTCTCAGATGGCCTGTATGTGTCGCCAACTAGAGGGAGAGGAGATGGCAGCATAAATTGATCTACATTTTCTCTGCACTGTTCTGCTTGTGTTTGCACGTGAGAGAGAGATGAGAGAGATCATGCCTAGTTTGCGGCAGGGGCTATGTTTGAAATGAATTGAAAAATGCATTCACGTTTTCGGAAAATTATCTTAATTGTAACTGCTCATTGGAGGATATTCACAAATTTTTTAAAAAATTGTACTTGAAACAAGTAAATATTCAACCACAAATATTTCTATACTGTAATTTGGCAAGTAAGCAGTTTTAATCACTGGCATTTGATATGTTGAATTACACGACATAGTGATTTTTATCTTTGTATCATGACCAGATGACTTCCACTGTTCATTTGTTGGTCTACAGACAGATGCGTTGTTGTTTCCCAGTGCATTTACTGATGCCAGTTACGCTGTTGATAGCACAGTGGTTATTATCCAGAAAAAAACCCAAGACTCACATTCCATAAAATACCAGTTTTGCGGTCTCTATTTAGTATCAGCCCATAATAAGAGCTGAGATTTCAGCATCGCTTCCCTCCACTGCAGAGTGATTGTCAAATGCACGACCATCTAGTGCTCAGGCAGGGATTTTAGTCCAGTGTTACACTGGCAAGTCGTTTCCACATTCATTCCACTGGATGAGAAATTGAGCTTTTTTGCAGCTGAAAACTACTTAAGAATTTTTCCAAGCTGTAAAGTACACACCAGCCCACTAGGAGTCAGAATACTTAAACTTCGCTCATTTTCACATGCTACTCAAAGAGAAGATGAGGGGCCTCCATGAGATACTGAGGGGGAATCCAGTGGTAATTAGTGTGTCCCTGTAATTCATGTTTTTTCTGTGTTCTGGTTAAACTCCTGGCCCTCAAAGATTTATCTGTGGGTAAACATGTGCCTGGCCAATGCTAATATTTGGAGAGGATAGATAACGGGGGAGATGTGTGCCTCCGCAGCTGCTGCGGAGGTCCAAACCCTTTCATGCCGCCTCTGAAGAAAGGGATTCCTGGTGATAGAGTGATGGTCATACTGCTTGGCTCTGTTCTCCCTCATCTCTCATTTCAGCCTGATGAGAACATGAAAACACACCCTTTATAACTGACAAATTGCTAGAAATTTGCTTGGGCTGAAACCACAAGGCTCAAATCCAGCTTCAAAGGTTTTGACAGTCATCATGACATAGCAACTGGGATTCAGTGGAAGCCAAAATGCTTGTAATCGTGTAAGCAGCCCGCTCTTGGTTCACATTAAGCTCGAAAGGTAATATCACTCTCGACATGTTTGTACGAGTAAGCTGAAATGCAAGTGCTTTGTATAAACAGATTTTAAATGGCAACTGTGATGAGAGTTTATCATGATGTTGACATCAGCATCACGCCTGTTTGCCACACACAATTCCCTGAGCCAGCTCAGCCACGATCGTCACCCTGCTGTAACCTCTGTGAGTCCAACGGTCTCATTTATAAATGGTGTGTTTGCCGATTTCCTCGCAGATTTTGGCTTTATAAAATTGAACTTGACATTAAAAAATGCGAAATTAATAAAATTATGCACATGAAAAATTCCAGGTCAATCCTGATTAGTTAAATAAAAATTGCACACACTTTGTTCACGGTGTAATAAATAAGGATATTTTAACTATATGCCGTTTTTCTTTTTTTTAGTGAATGCAATATCTTGGTTGAAATCCACACAAAGCTTTATGTATGAGACCCTAGGTGTCTTTGCTCTGCATAAGTGAATTCCTCCAGCTGCCACATCACCTCCGGGCTATAGCCTCCTTCCACAACACCACCAGCACAATGTCAGTGCTGTGGTTACAACAGATCCTGTCTCCAGCTATAATCATGGAGGAGCAGCAGACCTGCTGGCCTGCCTTTTAGCTGCTGGAATCAGTGGGCTTAACACTGAAAGACAGATGGCAGTGTGGTCTAGAGTGTAGGACCCTGCTTGGGTGTCCACAGAGAAGCATGCTTGAATACTATATATGTCTTACATTTTGACTGTGGTCCAAGCACCTGAATGAAGTTTTAGAGGATCAGAAGAGTGTTGCAAGACATACTCCTTTGAAGATGGATTAAGTGTCTGAGATATATGGATTGCTTGACTTATTCAGAACCTTTCCTAATGAATAACGATGGTGATTTCTTTGGGGAAAAATGCAGGAAAGTGATTATGCATCTTGCTATGTGCTGGTTTCAGGATGTGAATCAACCACTGCAAAACCAAGGCCTGGAACACAAAATGAATGCCATTTGGCAAATGTTACCATGTAGGATGGCTCGTTCATGGAATTCAAGTTGGCAGTATACAGGCATGTTGCGAATAAGAGTAAAAAAGAAATGGGAAGTGGTTCATATGGGAGATCTATTTTCCTGAAAATATTCTGAACTCTGCAATTAGCTCTATAAGTTTTCAGATGGGAAATGCAATTCGGCACAACTGAAGAAAAGTGATTTTGAAGATGTGACAACAGCTGCCCTTTCGAGAAGAATACTGAATTTGTACGTGAAACATGCTTTAGTTCTTCCGACACTGTAAATGTGGTGATTTTCTTGCACAAAATACTGTAGACCTCATCCCCTCTGACCCCACCTGAGGCTGTTTGTATCCACGCCAGGTGTGTGACTGCATGAGGACATGCGAAAAAAAAAAAAAAAGCGGCTGGCCCTGCCAAACAAGGAAAAAGTCCCCAGAGCTTCCATGCAGAGGGCCAGCCTGGGGTAAGCCATCTTACAGGGGGCCAGCCAAACCACCTCCAACTGGATCTGACAGTGCTGTAGAAACATGATCCCCTCACCAGCCCTCTTTTCCCAGACCAGAGGTTTGGAATACCAATACAGGCATTCCTTAAGACGGAGCACAGAGCACTGAGCCAAGCGGGCGTATACTAAGACCACTCTCAGCAAACCAGGAGGGCCTTCCAAATAATAGCTGGACTCCTAGGAACTGCCTGGCAGGAAATGTGTTTTGTGAATAGTAAAGGGCCACTGATAGATCGGCATACAGACTGACCTCTGGGTTTAAACGGTTCAGCTGTCTTAAGCAATCAAAACCGTGCAGCAGAGGTTTTTGAGACTGCAGCAACTGTGAGGAGCTGAAATTTGTTGATTCGTCTGGAATTTTGTTTTGACTTCTTCCTTTGGCGCAGCCGGTGTTGCCCTGATGTTGACTTGATTCAATTTGCATATTTCCCTGCTTTGTTCAGTGCCTCTGTGGTAGTACTGACAGGACAAGGTAGCTATAACCTGGAATGCACCTGGGTTGCCCAGTGAAGCAGCATATATTTCCTGGTTGATTAACAGCCTTTGTGGAGTCTAGTGTGAAATGGCCTTCTTTGTGGAACGCAAGTTGTTGCAATGCTTGGACTGCTTCCTACTGTGCAGTAATACATTGCATAACCTTGACAGATGATGTATCACAGATTAGTTTTTTTATATTTATTTTATTTATTTTTCGTCAAACCGAGCTCTGTATTTGGTGATTATGCAACAGAACCGATGGTCTTTGGCAGCATAAAAATGCAGCAGTGTTGGTCTTGTGTGCTGTGTTTTACTTATGCGTATGGCAGATACATAATGTGAATTCAGCTGTTTTCTCCCTGCACATTTTGTACAGTGTAGTTCTGTGATATAACTGATGATATGAGACAGCTGTGGTGTGAGATTTGTACTTAAGTTAAATTTGTTTTTTCATTGAATTACAGTGCAATGGTACTGATGGGAAGCAGAAACTGCTGTACAGAATGTGTTCTACGATAGAGCAGCATACCACCAGTATTGACCCTAATGCTTGAATAACATGCCGTTTAACTGCTTCATTAACCCTTTATTGCGCACAGGCCCGAGGGCAAGCTGCTAGGCATAATTGCGTTTTTATGCGATCAAATATTGCGCTGCAAAGGAAACCAATATATCATTTGAAAGTGTGAAAACTCAACATTCTAAGCGCGTAAACCATTTTATGATGCAAGTACAGTAGAAAAAGTAGTATATCAAATTGTTTCATAAAGATCCTCATCCTAGCACTGTACAGATCTGTCAAAATATGTTTATGTTGATGTTCTTACCTTGTTAGAGGCAAAGCAATCAAAACCCATTGTAGTTTTTAATCTGCAAAACAAGCGAGCTTAGATAAACATCACTATATCTACTTTGACGAAGGGACAGTAGCTGTGTATCTTAATGAATTTCACCATGGCAAACATTTTTACATATGAATGCTGGACCCTAGATTACACAGTAGTCCTTCAGAAACAAAATTAGCCCTCCCATTGACTTATCTGCTGTTCTCACTGAACAGTAAGTGTTTTGGCTAATCAGCCCTCACTGGAATATATCACACAAATCAACTTCTTTTAGTTTGAATGGACAGCCAATGTCCAAATTGATGTGTACGGTGGCCAAAAGATTCATTTTCACCACAGTGAATCTGTTTGAATGGTTTCAGACAAGGGGAGGAAATTGCTTATCAAAGCAAAATAGTTTTGGAATCAAATGCGTATAGGGGCACACACTAGTGCTGTGAATACTGGAGTAGAAAATTCAGTTAGAGATGGGGAAACATACCAGAAAGAAGAAGGTTGGAAAACCATTATAAAATTGAATGGAACTGCGTAATGAAGACGGAGAAATTTGAGTCTTCAAAATTTTATGTTCAAAAATGCATGGACATTACCAAGAAATTGTCAATAAAAATTATTATTTTGGTTACAATATAATATTTGAACCTGCATTTGGGTGAGGCTTAATTGTTTTTCTGAGCTGATGAGGCTTGGTCACAGCACCACAGGGCCAGAAGAAAAAATCTTTTTCTGCCAGATAATACTTACATTTGCAGCATTGTCACTCAATTTGAGTAATACTCTGAGTAATTCTGATTGTAGGAAAGCAATTTCCTGAGTGTCACCTTTCAGAAAAGACCAAGACTGTGCCTGTAGTCAAAGCAGTTTGAGAACAGTAAGCACGGGTGGCAATTAGCTCAAAAACAGGGAGCAAGTTCAAAGTTTAAAGGTGTACTGAATAGGATTTGGCTGTTTGTAAACACAAAATTCAAAGTTAGCACCCCCTGTGATGATATTAATAGCACCAGAAGTGAAGAAATAAAAGTATCAAGATCTACTATTTCCAGACGCCTACATGAAAATGGTCTAATCGGTCGTGTTGCTGCCAGGAGCTGGCAACATAAAAAAAGACTTGATTTGCCAACACATTGCAGGATTGGACACCAACAGACTGGGAAAAGTCCTTTGGACCGAATAATCAAAATTTGAAATTTTCTCATCCAAACGCAGAACTTATATGCACCGTAGAGTTGGAGAATGATTCAAAAATGACTGTTTAAGCCCGTCAGTACAACATAGAGTGGTAATATGTTTTGGGGTTCAGTCTGCTCAAAAAGAGCTGGAGATCTCATCAAAATCAATGGAATCATGGATCAAAAGAAGTGGTGATCTCATCAAAATCAATGGAATCATGGATCAAAAGAAGTATCACAGCATCCTTGTGAGGCATGCATTGCCATCTGAAAAGAAACTGATTGGTCGAGGATTTTGTTTTCAACAAGATAGTGACCCTAGTCACTCTTCTAAATTGAGCAAGAGTGATCTCAGTCGGAAAGAAATATCTGGTGACGTAAAATTATGACTTGGCCTGCTCAAAGTCCAGACCTTAACCTTTTAAGGCCTAATGCAAAAGTCCCAGCAGAGAATCATGCTGCCATGTTTACCATAGTAACCTGTATTTGGGCTGAAGCACAGCTTCTCAGCTTCTCAGCTTTCAGGAACAGTTGGAATTTTTTTCTATTGTGCAAAACTTACAGTAATTACGGTACTTTCAAAATTACGCCCATATCTGTGTGGCAACGACACGTTCTTAAAATGCGCACATGCTGTCCTGGTTTAAATGGGTTAATCTGATTGAGCAAATCTGTTGTAATATCAAAGGAATGTCTTTGGAATGAACTTCAAACCATATGGAATGGTTACCGTTTAGCAAGTGAGGAAATTATGTGAAAACTATGCCTGAAAGATTTAATGCTGAAGCAAAGAGTGGCCACACTAGATATTGAATTTTTCTCCCAAAAAGACATTATTATTTTTGTTTTTACTATATTATCTGTTAACTTATTTTCATCTATATGATTCAGTATTACATGAAATACTGTAAATACTTGAATAGCACTCAGTTTCTGATTTATCTTCATTTTGTTAAGTGTAAATCATCACTGCGCAATCATCACTGCATTGATATGTACCTTTTCGTCGTCATTGAAAATTTTATTTTGTCTGAGTAAAAGATTTGGTGTTTCAGAGTAGATGTTCTCTGCTTATTTGAAATGCTGTTTTTAACTCTTTCTGAAACTGTTTGTAGTTTCCTCTGGTCAATGTAGAGATCACTGTGCTCCATTCTACTTGCTGCACCATCAGTAAATGATATTAAGCCATGCTGATACTTTTACCCCTGTTTTTCCTTTTTTTCCATTTTCTGTTTTTCATTTGTTTGGGTGATGTGTTTATCTGCTGTGACTCACCCCATGGAGTCTTGCTTTTTTTAGCTCAAATAATAGTACTAACATGAATAGGCTGTGCACATTTGTTCCCAAAAACAAATCACACCAATCAAGAAAACATACAAAATGCATACATATATCGATCATCCCCTGGAAATGGATCTCAATGAAAATCTGTTGGTGAATTTTTGTTTTTAAGAGGAAAAACATTACAAGTTGATGTTAGATAAATGTTGAGTGATCATGCAAAGATTAGGGTGATCTTTTTATTTCTAGGAGTAGCCATGGGTTATGGTGCAGGCACATCTGTTTGGCTGCATGCTGAGTACATTCACCAAACAGGAAAGCCCTGTGAAACCAGAGCCTAACTTGCTCTCATGTTAAATGCCCAGATACGCATGTTATGTGAAACTCTGACTTGCTGCTGAAAGCTGCACATGGGCTCGGTATGGTATGGATCTTGTGGCTTGAGGCCCCCAATGTGAGGCTGGACCAGCAGAGTGACTTATGAGCTGGGGATAATAGCTCCTATGGAGCACCCAAATCACTTCCCTCAGCCCCTCAGCTTCTAGGCCCCTGAGGGATTGCACCTCTTTCACTGGGGATTCACCTCCCAAGCCTCTCCAGTGCACCTGCAGCACAGAGCGAAACATTTCATGTGGCAAACAATGGGCATATGTCTTTTATTAAAGCTGTGTAGTCGATGTCCGTTGCTCTCACATGGCCGGACAAATGTGATTGTTTTTCTCTCTATTTTCTCTATATTTACACTTTTAGATATTTTTTATTGTGTATTTACATTTAAATTTTTTATAACCTGGGAAAAAATTTAATCATTAGATTCTATTCATACTTTTCAGTAATGTGACTGCTGCATTCCACTGGAAGGCAAAAGACCGTTTCATCATAGCGGCTAATAGGGGATGTGCCACAGAGCTGCCACAAAAACCTGTCATTTTTAAATTTTTTTCAATCCACGGATATTTGCATCACCTCTAAATAAAAATTATATTTCACAAACTCCAAGTTACAGGCACTTGCGACCCATGTACCGCACCCAACGCAGTAAGTCTATTTCATTTGTTAAAAACAGCTAGCCAAGTCCCCAATGTTTTTCCAGCTGGCTATCTGTGAAGGAACCTTCGAAATCACCAGTCATTTTGAAATCCTACTGTTTGCTGTAACACTGGCGATATGCTCTCCAGCATGATCTAGCGATGGTGTTTATTTGATCTCTGCAAGGTTTCCTCAAGACATGGCTTTGCAGTTGGGATTCCAGCTTCAGTGCTTGACCATTGTCTCAACCCAAACGAGTGCTCCAGCTTCCGATTAATCGTCTGACCACTTGTCTGGGTTCTCCACACTTTTAAAATCACCTGTCTGTACTATATATTATAGGTATCTGCCGAGCGCAGCATAGTGAAGAATTAACCAGGGGTCTGGGGGCACCAGGATGTCAAGACACTCGGAAATGTATTCTCAGAGATTTTAAGTACTTGCAGCATACTAGTAAAGTAGTCCCATAATCATTGACATTTACAGTGAATATTCATAGGAATTATCAGTCATTAATAAAGTTCTGAAGAGCGCATTTCCCGTCACCGCATTCATTTTGAGGACTAGAGGTCTATCTTGCAGTACAGTCAGTCATAGACGCGGATCAAAGTCACATCAAAACAGAAAAGACAGGAACGTGGTTAAGAAGCCTTTGCGTGCCAGCAACATTGATTGCGCATTATAAGCACCAAACAACTCTGTCTTTGAGCTAACAGTAAATATGTCCACTACCATCTGCTATCAAAAAAATCAGGTTTGGGGTTTTCTCTAAGCTTTTTAGGCATAATCGCCGGTGTGAGGAAACAGGATCGTATGAAGACATTGCCACTGTTGTTCATGAGCTAGTAATTTTTAACTCACAGATTGCAAATCCATGAGTTATTCTGGGGGAACGACAATGCAACTGTGTCACTCACTCATTAAACTCACTCGCAAATTGTAAACTTTTCGAATAATCCACGACTTGGGCATGGGGGGCCTTTGATATTCTAACCTCATAAGGTGACGTTGGAATGAGCATACCGCTCGCCTACTTGCAGCGGTGAAGCTAAGTTTGTTGCATTGTTTCCATTATTTGAAGCTTATGGAAAGAATAGCTAGCTCACTATTTAGCTATGTCACATTAGCCAGCTGGCTACATATTCTAATGTTAAATAATTTTTGCGAATGTTGGTACTGTAAATCCACTTGTGGCAAAAGGTTTGTGATGCTCCCACTTATGTCCACGATGATCTCGGTAGCGTTAACTATCTAGCTATCTACCCAGCTTGGTTACAGAATCTTGCAGAATATAAAGTGATTCAGTTTGTCCATAGTTTCAGACGAGTGGTAATTACCTTGTCCGTTCTCCATAATCAACGGTATACAGCTAGTGCTCATCTGAAACCATTGAAACAAATGTTACATTTATTGATGAGTCTCAAATATTCAAGTGAAGGCTGATCACTTAAAAACTCTCACAGCTCAGTGAAATTCAGATAAGAATAGTGGGAGGGCTAATTTTATTCCTGTATGGACACTGTACAGTCTATAGCCCTAAGCTATGTAAGTACAGTGTAAAACCCCTTGTCACTCCGACGGCCTGTCCACAGGCTGTCAGGGAAGTTAAAAACAAACTACGTCATTTACACAGCTTGTATGTAACGTGAGATACTCATGCCACATATGTTCGGAAAGCTAAGATTCTTGTGAGTCAATTGATGCCAACCATTTTAAAATATAATCATCACAGCAGCTTTAATCAACGCCTGTGTCACAGCTTCATGCTGTGGTCCCAATGGCCCTCATTTATCAAATGTGCGTACACCAAAAAAATGGGTGTACACCAAATCTCCCGCAAGGATCGGCATTTATCAATCTGAACGTAAGCGAACGGTCTGCAAAAATCCCCCGCCAGGTCTGACCAGGTGTATGCAGATTTGAAACCAGCAAACAACATGCAGGAATGAGGGCAGCTGTCAAAATTATTAATAATATGCAGCAATTTGGATGTCATGCTGTTGTTGCTTTTATTAGTAAAATGAATAAATGGGCTAAATAAATAAATAAGACACCTGTGTTGAGAAATTGATTAAACTTATATTTTGAGACAACAACCTGCTCGTCAGGCCAGACGGCTGACAATTACAATCAGTTTGATTAAGCGCAATGCGTGGCTTGACAGATATGCAGTGTGGTAAGTCAGATGCTCATCCAGTCAGATATATACTGAACAACAAAAGAAACGCAACTTAATTAAAGGCAGACTGGAAAATAAGTAATTATTTTAGAAAATCAAATTTATTACTAGCGCGTGTATATTTGCACTCATTTCATCAAACTTTTCTTTATTTTGCTGTCACTTTGACTGAGTAACCATAAGAGTACATTAACTAACTAGCTAACTACCGTGATCACATTTTGACAATGGCAGATCTTCTATTGTTAGAGGATTACGATTCTGTCTGATGTGAGAGGAACTTTCGGCGCAGAGAAGTGGCTGCTCGTTTTATGTGGCACACAATAAAATGTCATGGAGTAATACTAATAAAAGTACAATGAAGAGTGATCTCTGCAGACTGTATTTTAACAATTACCCTCATGAAGCTCCGACCGAGGCGGTGGGGACTCGTCCGTGTCCCCACCGCCTCGTATTCCCACAATGTACGGGGGAGCCCTGCTGCCACACGCTCCTCGAATGGTGACAGCTGGAGGTTCGAGTCTGGTTGGCCTCCACCGGTCGGTGCGCTGCTGCGTATGAGCGCAGCAACCCGTTTTTTTGGTGGCGATCTTAAAATCGGACCACTTTTTCTTACCTACATGTAAAGCATTTGGATTGCCAGTTATGTAGGCTATATAACATGAAATATCATGGATCTATAAATTGAATTCATTGATGAATTAAATCAAACCTCTGCTGCACTCCGATTTTCCACCCCAACAGTGTTTGCCGCAGCAGCAATAGTTTTCCAAACAGCAGCCCTCTGGGCTCCCTTTATGCCAATCTTAAGGCTTCCAAATTAAATTATCTTTTGTTTTACTCCACCTCGGACGTGATAATTTATGTTTCCTCCTCAGTGAATTTCTTTCTTCTTTGCCGTCTTTCGAGAGTCTATGTCGAAAAGTGGGCAGGACTATGCCTCCCAGAGCATGAATTTATCGGGGCATGTCATGTAAATTACGATGGTTTCAGCCGCCAGATTTATCAACGCCATGCCAGTTCTACACCGAAATCAGCGACGTACACACTTTTAGTAAATCAGACGTGACACTTGGCGAACGCTGATATTTACACCAGAATCTACACCAGATCCTACGCAAGTTTGATAAATGAGGGCCATTGTGGTTTTTCAGCTAATAAGTCCCAGCTACACTCATCTGCAGGCATCTGTTTGCAAAAAAAAATTCAGGCGAGAATGAAAACCTTCTTCTTCAGTGTGGTCCAACTTAGATTACTCAATGACTGTAGCACTTACAGTAATTCTTTCAGTTGGGGGAAAAACTTCAGAGTGTTTCCTTTCAAAAGAGACCAAAACCATCCATATTCTCCAAACAGTTCAAGAATAGCTTTCAATTTACTTTGGGTACGCCTTGGATAGGCATTTTAGGCTAATTTTACTGCAGTGTTAAAGGGTTAACTTGTGGAATCCACAGAGGCACAGGGCTGTAAATTCGTTGACCAGGCGCAGGCGCGGCGAATGGGGAGAGCGCCGCGCCAACGGGGTGTATCCAAGCGTATTTTGCAATTTCGTGCCCGGCGCAACTACTCCTCTGTCCCGCCTCTGTCCCTCCTGCCGACGCAAGTGGCAAAGAGGGAGGAGAGAAGGTGTGAGAAGTGGGTTTAACACAGCCGAGTCAAATCTTCACCAATCAAATGAGCTCCTCTCCTCACCTTTAAATATTGGAATAAAGAAGCCTCTGTCCAATATCTGCATAATGCATTAATGTTGCATTTTAATTTGCTGCTTCAGGCATGTTTTCTGCACCACTTACGTCTATATTAAGCATTACGAATATGAGTTAGCTGGCTAGCTAGGGCATTCGCGAATTATTACCATTAGCGAACTTGAATGGAATTTCAAAACGAAACTACGTCAGATCATTCAAACTTATGAAGTTAGAATGAAATACGACGGTTACTCATTTATTTCTTCTGTCTGCATCATTGGGAAGAGAAACGATGGATAGCGTGTTCTTATTATTACACCCTGTTGCTGCTTAAAATTTTGGGATTAACATGCATGGACAACAATGCAAGATACGTTACACATTTATTTTCAATATGTGATCTTAACTCAGGACGAGATCATAGCAATCAGGCTGTATTCCTTTCCCCCACTAAAAACGATAAAACCTAAGTGACAATAATAGTAGTATTAAGCCGCTTGCACAGTGGACGCGAAACAAATTTTTTGCACGACAGATTACATTCAAAGTCAACGCAAAGATGCGCATTGACTTTGACTGTAATCTGTCGTGCAAAAAATTTGTTTTGCGTCCAGTGTGCAAGCAGCTTTACTGAGCATAGAACGCAAGCATTATATATATATATATATATATACACGCACTGCCTGATGCCGAGGCAGTTTGTGGTTGGCTGAGAAAGATGTGAAGTCGTTAGTTTGCATCACAGATTCAGCTGCGGTCAGGACAGTCGATCAGGAGAGTCGATATAGATACTATAATTTATGTCCTGATTCAGATAGTTACATTAAATAGTGGCTGCTGTAATAATTTATTGCATTGAAATGTGCCTGACATTCTGGAAACCTGCCTGTGAGGTTTTGGTGACGTGTGCGCACTGTGCGCCGGTCAGCCAAATTACCACTGCACAAAAGTAAACCAGGTTGGAGCTAGCGAGCTCTCTGCGCACTTTCGGCGAGCCTTTATCCACAAAATTGTCACTGCGTCATGATGAATAAGTGACACCTCCCCCTACAACGCCGCTACACCCATCTCGGCGCATGTCTGTCAACCAAATTGCCAAAGTGGCTGCACACGGTATTGCACCGCACGAAATTACCACTGCGCAGGCTGCACCGGACGAAATTACCACTGCGTGGGCTGTGCCACCCTGCGCTGCGCCAAGAAATTAGAGCCAACAGAGAAAACTTTGCCATTTTGTGGTGATGCTTGCCCAAAGTAGCAAATTTTTTGGATTAAAAACTAGAACGGATTTTGATTGTTGGACCTTTGACAAAGTGCAAAAATCAATATCAACAAATTTTGACTGATCTCCACAATGCTATACAGTCAAACCTAATGAACAGTCATTAAGTGGTCTGAAATACCATTTGTGCTGTAGTGTTTACGTCATAAAAGGACTTGGCAGCTAGAATGTTGAGTCTACATACTTTTGAACAATATATCATTTGCCCATGCTGCACATTATTTGACGGTGTAAACACTTGAACTTCAGGGGTGACTTAGTTGCTATTTGTTTGGGGAACAGTGGTGACAAGGTTTGTCAAGGTTAAATGATTCATAGTGCTATGGTGGTCTGAGGATCCTGTCCTCTTGTTTTTGCCTGACAGGACCTTTAAGGATGACTTTCATTGTTGTTTGGGAAGTGATCCCATGTGGTGAACTTGTTGAACCACTTCTTGGGTTTTTCTTGGAGTTTTTCTATCCTGTTGCTGATTTTTCTCAGGTGCTATTTATATTTATTGCTCTTAAGAATTCTAAATATTATATCAGAGCAAATATCTTATTTTTCTGTTTTTCATTTCACAGAAAGTTAATGAAAAAGGGTTTAAAGATTCAGAGAGAAGAAAACAAGTTGAATGTGACATAGGAAGTGGACCTGATTTATGTTTGTCCAGGGGTGATTTTTTTGTTGACCTTCACTTTGTCACAAAGACAATGGCCTTCCTGAAGTATCCGCGCTTTCACATCTAGTTAGGCTGGATGCTTATAGCCCAACTTGACCTATCTGCAGTTAGTTTCATGACTTCCAATCCTTGTGTCAACATGCTAAGAGAAACCATCATAATAATGCCAAATTATAATCCTGGGCATCTTATCAATGCATACTGGAGATTTTGTTGAAAAGAACATTTGTAGACTATGACTGAGACCTTTATTTGCAAAACAGCCACTACCATCAGTACAGAGACGCAGCAAACACTCCAAATTCCAGGAATGAGTATTACTTGATTCCAAATTTGCTAAGACACTGGGGTTTAGGGAATGTACAGTGGGCTGTGGTCCATATTTTGTTTTTGTTTTATTTTTTATTTTTTTCAATGTCAGTCAAAGTTCTTTAAGTGATCAGATGTTGCATATGAATTTATTCCAAATCAGCTTCATTATTTTCTGCCAGTTGGTGAGATAATCTGTCAGTTGTAATTGGCAAGAATAATTTTTTTCTTTTGTGTTGTACATTGATTATGTGATATGAAAAGAAAGATATTTTTTCTGAACAACTTTGGTGGTCCATCATTGCTCTCATCGCTTTTGTCTTGGCACAGTTGGAATTGACTCAGTCACTATAGTTCCAGTTCCAAGGCTTTTAGACTGCAAGGCTTGGAATAGTTTCAGGTGAAGAATTCCTGTGGTGTTTCTGGCAGATGCTACTTTCAGAGAGTGGCAGTATCTGGCAAATACTTAGTATTTCAAAAATGCCTGCCTCTAGCTTCCTGAAAATATACTTAATGGTTTACAAGTAGGTAAGACATATCAGAGTTTTTATAAATCACAAATATGTGTGTAAATTGCATAGGCCTACTACACTGTTATAAACTAGCATATTTTTTGCAAGTTATTTTAACTGTAATTTTACAATCAGTTTATAACAGAGTTCCGTGTATGTTAAATGTAAACCACAGTTAAATGCGCGCAGAACTCTACTTACAGTTAAAATACCAAAGAGACAATGCGTTAATTTCACTGTTAAATTCAATCACTTTATAACAGTGTATCTTACTTTTAGCTAATACTACATGTGAAAAACATTTTGCTTGCAACTCAGCTTTCTTTGCCCATCTTTCTTTGTAACTAAATTATTATTCCTATATGTTTATATTGTTTTTGTTCAATGCAAATTCTGTTATGGCACTTACAATACAAATGTATCCACCTGAGTTTTCCAGACTGAACATTGTTATATTCAGATGGAAGAACCGAAGGACTAAGGTCTGGCAAGTTATTTTATAATTACAACAATGAAAGCAAATATAGTTCCTCTCATAATATGACAAGAATGTCCCTCAGGAGATGATAACCAAATTGGAAACGAAAGAGGGTTGATCTCTGCTGACCTAATGCAATGACTTTTTTGGAGTGGAAAGCATTTTTATTCAGCATTGAAGCATTCAGACAGTGTACTTTTTTGTCAGGAAGTTCAGGGTTTTCAGCTATTTATAATGAATTATTTAAAATTCCCTGTCATGATGTCATACTTCCATACAATTTTTTTCATTAAACCATTATATTCATGCATACAAAAACAACAAATGCGTGTAAATGCTTCATAATAAATTAAAGAGTAAAATGAATGATGGAAAAATAAATAAACGAGTAACGGTAAATAACCTCATAAATACATTTGGAGAAATTTGCTCAACTGGATTATCTTGATTTTAAAGCTGTGCTATCATCTGCCAAACATGAAAACTGAAACCAATTAAAAACCTCGGTAATTGGCATTTGGGTTTTATATTTAGGGCCTAGCCATGGCATGTATTAAAATAAATATTTTCTGGTTATATTCCGACAGTGTTACAGTTACATACAATTTTACACAAAATTCAGCGCCAATGATCTTTTTTATACCTCACTGTCAGTAACAGCTTTGTAATATACATGCACTATTTCAGCCATATTCAGGGTTTCTTTACAAACTGTGTTAACATGGGGATATCATAATATTGAGCTCATGCTATGACAGTTTGTTCCAAAGTCAACCTACCAAAGAAAATTGCAGTGAGCTGTATTATAAATCTTAGAAAAGAAAGTGTATAATTTTTTGCGCACAATCCTCGAGAGCAATTATAATATAATACGTGAGAGCTCATTATGCTCATTCTGAACTTAAGAGAAAAACCCAATTCCAAAACTGTGCAATTAATAAATATTATTGACTGAAAAATATATGCAAATATAAATGTGCTTGAATTATGTTGTAGTTTTGTCATTACATTTATAGGCTTAAAATGTTTCCAAAAGGAGCAGATTGTTTCCTATGTTTTCCCCACAACGATGGCCATGCACAGTGTGCGATATGTGATGTGTGATAAGCACCCATGTGTCCAGGTAGACTTTTGCACTTTTATTGGATGGATGGAGTGTCCCAGTCTCCATGTAAGGGAAGCCCAAGATGCTTGATATTTCAATTACAGCCAACATAACTCATAGACCAAATAAAAGTAAAGTCCTGCTTGAGTTTTACCATCTTTTTTTTCTTCTTTTTTTTTTTACTTTTTGTACAACTCTGTGTAAGTATTGTTTTTAGATGTGTTTTGCTGAGTGGAACAGAGGCTTGTCTCATTATTCATTGATGCCCTTTATGGATAAACAAGCTCTATTACTCACACAGTGGATGCACTGATAAAGCATTTGGCACAAATTGGAGCACACACAAGCCAGGCAAAGCCAGCTGTTGTGTATACAGAGCAAACATCCACAGTGCCCAAGGGCATGTGAAGGGCACAATAACTCCACTCTAAAACTCTCTACTTTGCTTTTGACAAGGTTGGTATGCTATACATGCTTTTGCTGAGATATACGAGGACATACATATGACGGCATACATTTTGGCAATTCCCTGGCGTACAGTTGCATGTCGGGATTAGAAAATGGCTGGTAGTGTTGGAAACCGTATGAACCGCGTCGTTTCGATGGAAGTTTTTGCTCATATCTCCACACGGAAGGCATCTACCGGCGTGTACTCGTGGCTGAGTCTAGCTGTCTTAGCTAGGAAGGTATGTGCATTTGATTTGTTTCGATCCGAAGAGTTGGCGAAATTTTAGAGACGTAGAGCGAAAAAGTATGCCTGAATTGGATGGGTCAAGCAGTGTCTCTGTGGGTGTACGTTGAAAGTCAGATTTATAAATACCCACCCCCAGTGACACGCAGGGTCTAGTGTCGAATGTAATTCTTTTCCCCCTTTTTCAGGTATGTAACTTGCTATCCGGTGGTAATAAAACGAAAATGTGAATATGAGGTACTTCTTACCATTTATTAGCTTAAACAAAGGTAAAATGCATGATGTTTGTAAAACTTAATAGAATGTGGCCACATATGTAGACGGAGAGTATACGCTAGCTTAGGTAGCGATAGCAAAACGTGCTCGCTCAGTTACCAGTACAACTTGTACATACAAAGTTGCGGTAGCCATTTCAAGAACTTGGTAGATGTATTCGCACTCAATGTCGCCACGTTAAACCATGCCGATTTTGTGTTTAAACATGTTAATCACTGTAAAAGTGAGTAAATTGCATGTGCTTTATTTTCCTGTGTCGTTTTGGATACCAAATGCTATGCTTGAGTGCAAGTGAGCACATGGTAGCTAGCTAATCCTTGGAAGGCCACCACGCGTACTTTTAGTGCTATTGCTAAATCGCTGTGTGCAGTTGTTTCCACCGCGTATTCTTTTGGGTGCTATTGCTAAATTGCTTTATGCGCATGCAGTTGTTCGCTGTCGCTGATGGCTCCTGTGAATTTATATTTTGGTTATCTGTTTTGCTAATTTGATACTGATGCTGTTGAAATGTATAGACCATTTAAGATGAAGGAAAGAAATGTATGGGAATAAATTGTAAATTAGAAAATTAAGGGAAATAATCTTAAAGATAAAATTGTGATATGCTAAAAGTAAATGTTCATTTTCTTTTAAATGATTCCAGAAAAAGCTTCTGATGAGGAAACACTGCTTGTGTCCAATGTAATTCTTTTCCCCCTTTTTCAGGGGTACTACAGATACACAAGTGGTGTTTGAGCTGCATGGATTGCCTAATTTCCCCTCAGTATAGAATGTCAGCCACACGGTCTTTATGTCTGCGCTCTCCTGAGAAAGGGAAATGGCTCTATTTAATTCCATAGAACAACTCTCCACCCATTGATGACTAAGTATTACACTGTATAGTGCTAATTTTTTGTAGAAATTTACAAGGCACTAGACAATTTTAATGACTTTATATGATTAAATTATAATATTATGATATGCACCTTGGGAGGGAAAAAGAGGGCAACCTTTATGCTCTATTACAAGGCTTTCCATTTTACAACTACGACCGCTACACCATTGCGACATAATCCATAATTTCTCTGGTTACGCTTCACAGAAATAGCTGGTATATCATGTTACTGGCGTGAATTCATTGTTACTCTATTCATATCTCGCTTCTGCTGGATGAATGTTGCACTTGAGCATTTGTGCCCTGTAGGTACAGTTTTCCTGGGGGCTGTCTAATGTGAGCACTGCTGCCTAAGCTCTATTTAAAGGTACACCAGGAGAGAGTTATATACCTACTAGAATTCATAATCTGAGAATCACTAATCGGTCACATGAGCTACAGTAACAATTTAGGTCCAGATAGAAACCTCAACATTGTTGTAAGTAATTTTTCTGATTATGCCAGTTTTTGTGTCATTGGTTATCAATTGGTGTTTGATATGCATTGTCATTTGTCAACAAGAAATTTTCTTCAGTCTGTTTCTCCAACAATCATATATAGGGGTAGGCAAAATATCAGAAACACCTCTGAAAAAAATGGTTTTAACTTTGTGGTATCTATCCTAGAATTACAAAAGCGTCTGCACTGGAGACTCCAAGCATGGATTGATTTGGAAAGAAAAGTGATTTATTTAAATGCATCCAGCGTAATACACTGTTTTGCAATGCGTTATGAGCGAAGGTTAAAGGAAGCTCCAAATTTGAATGGCGAGAGTTGCTATTGATCTATTATAAATAAATAAATAAATATTAAACTTTAGTATTTACGATTTAATATTTTGAGGTTAAGATGCCAGACCATTCTGTGAAAGTCACTGAAGCCCAAATTTGACCTTCCTCTGGCCTCTGCTATACTTTCGCATTTCGTATGAGCTCAGATGTGCACCTGAAACACCTAAAAAAGATGTAATAAGATGAAACCGGACCTCCCATGCTGCTTTATTTTATAAAGGAGCAACACTGGTCTTTGTCATCGCATGGACAGACTCTAATAGCTCCCTCCTTTAGGTTGCCATTTCCTGAGAGAAAGTGCTGAACAATTAAATTTGAGCCAGTGGGCTTAGCAGCAGAGTTCATTTTAATGGCTTTAAACCTGTTCAACTGTGACCGACCGTAAAAATTCTGCAGTCGTTTGAATATTTTCAGGCATTTACATTGGGCTTGTGGGTAGCCTTTCAGCCATAGTTTATAAGGCAGACCTCCTTGATGCATAACAGAAATTTTATTTTATGATACACTGTGTTTTTGTAAGCACAGGTAAATGTGATCATTCAATTCAATATGAGAGTTTGTTTTATTCCTTCTGTGGTTTCACTCATTGGCTGATATGACACTTTTTTCCATGTAGATTTTTGCTGTCTTGAATGAAATGCATAATAAATGATCTTGAAATGAGCAGTTAATTAATTGTGTGTTTTCATATGGATTATCATATTTCTTGAAAAAATGGAGCAATGCAAGCCATTTAAAATAAAACATAATTTCAAACTGAAGCCATTTATCATCTATCTTAATCAGTTGCATAGAAAACCAAATGCCTCACTCCTTTTTTATAGCCATTTAATATATTGGTTAATTTACTTTTCAAATAAAATTATCATTTTTTTAATAACAATAGTATACTGCAGGCTATGCCATATGGCTTATTACAGCAGGTTTTTTGACCATTTGAATCGAATCATATTTCTGCTGCTCCATGGATAAACTGCTGTTGGCAACATGTGTTAGCATGTAATTACTGCCAAAGTGAGCTTTCACAGTAATTGCAACCTAGTATGCACACACACCTCACCCCTTAAAGATGTCACAACCATGGAGTCTGAAGACAATCATATCAATTATTGCAAACAATGATATTCACAGCAACTCATATTTTCTTATCAACATTACTTGGGTATAGCCTTGAATCCGAGAGCCATGTCATCTGTTATCCCAAAAATAGGCCACCCATGCAGTAATTTCAGTGTCCTTCTGTGAATCAGTATGAGAACTGGTTCACACTTCTTGCCCATTCATGTGGCGTGACTGTTGCTGAAGTAAACTGGACAGTAAAATATTCAGCATTAAATTGATGCTTACAAAGTACATTGTACATACAGTTCCCCTTTGGGCTCGTAAGTACTCTGTTAATGTTAAATGAGCAAACTGCACAATGCATATGCGCATGTGCAGGTTTTCTATGTGGACTACTTTGGTTACCAAACAAACACCATTTCCATAGAAACGGGTAAGAGGACAGATGGTGGACCGGGAATTTTAAAGCATTAAAAAAAGACTTTTAAAATACAAACATCTAGCCAGATCAGAGCTATGTATTTTATATGCGTTTGTTATTTTTGATCAGAATTATACTTCGGACCTTTTAAAAACCGGTTAATTACAGAAAATCTGTTTACAGATGTCCAGCTCCAATACTAATGATCCACTGTTATGGCAAGTATGCCGAATGGAAGGAAGAAATGAGAGGCTGACATTTACATTACAACAGAATTAAAACTTAAATACAGCAGTTTTTAAACCATATATCCTGAGCAGTCAAAATAAAAATGTCTGAAATGGTGGACTGTAAAAGAGTGCTGAATAATGTCTTAATAGCTCACATCACACACAGGTTAATTTTGTCCTCCTGGTAAGTTAATCAGTGAAAACGTAGAGGTATGTTAACTTCGATAAAGCAGCACAAGGGTTGTGTTGCGGATTAACAAAGTGGATTGAAAAATGAAAATTCACTCTAGTTTTGTTGATTGTGAGTGATAGTCCTCTATTTACATTACTAGTGTGTTTGCTAGAAAACTAATTGATTCTGTGTACTTTTAAGTTTTATCAATGTTTATAGCTATTTAGGCTTGAGCAAGCCAGCTCCGATCTGGTGTGCGTTTCCTAAAAACATAGTTGCTAACTATGTTAGCAACTTACATAGTTCCTTCATTCAAAGTCAATGGGTCCAACTATGCAAGTTAGCGTCAGTGATTTCGGGAAATGCATCCCTGGCTAATTGGACGACAGAATATTCAGTTAGCCAGCTGGGAAGCTGACCACCTCATTTCCGTACCTCGCGAATATTCAACAACCCTGAGCAATCAGCTCTTCCTTACATTTCGGTCTTCTGCCGGTCATAGTTCAGATTGTAACAGACTTCGACGATGACTGCAAAATCCTTTTAGATCTTCCAAAGTTAAAATGGATTTACGACCTAAATCATAGTCATCGAAACTGCTTTCTGTAATTTTAATAACATTTGAGTGTTGCTTGTCCTGTCATGGATTGAGACAACCCGCGGAGAGTGGTTGTTTACTAGCCAAAACATTAACAATGTGCAATTTGCTTATCAATACAGTACCATTTACTGTGCATGGTGCTTGTGGGTATAGCACTAGTGTTAGAGTACTAACAGATTTCCATTCTGCTGTGCTATTTTTTTTCTAACCAGTGAACCGCTGTCTGTGTTTGTGTTGCACATTTTATGGCTATCAATTTCTCAAGTGTTCAGTCACAATTTAAATAAGTAATATTCCTTAGTAAGCATTATTACAATAAATGGGACTCACTGGTGGTGTTGCATCAGCTGTTCTAGATCAGAATTTAATATATTTTGTGCACAGAACTGTAAAATCCCTCTGAAACACTTCTTTGAGGCATGTTCTAACAAGGTAGGTGTGAAATCAACCTTAAAGGCACATTCATATGTAGCTTTGCATGTAGCTTAGCACCAGTATTCTTAGCATTCAGATGCTGAGCCCATGTAAAACTGAGGTGAAAATCAGACAGTCTCCTGACCCAGGTCTCTGCAGTAGGCCAGTCTTTGCTATCTTGCAGGCCCAGGGTAGATAGTGGAATCTGTATGCAGGACTAATGATGAACACGATACTGGTGATGACTGAACATAATTCATGGAGATCACGGTACAGTATGGAATTGCGTCAATATGATCAAAATGCGTTAAAGGACGTTTCACTTTGTGCATAGTGATTGTGCTATCAGGTAGCTTACTTGATCTAACAAACACTCCAGCCTCTTTGTTGCATTTTTTTTTTGTGCATAAAAGTGGGTATATTTTCTTCTGCACATCTGCACATAGAGTACATTTAAGTGAATGCATACCAAATAAATTACGTTGATAATGCAATAAAGTGTTAATACACTTTTAATAGGAGAACCTGCATTCATTGGTTTCTTTCAATTTCAGATCTTTTTGCAACCCTTAATCATACAGTAAGAGAGAGAGGTGAAAGCACGTTGGATCCCATGCTTCTCTGCTGGTCACATGACGTCACCCGGTGGCTTTTTTTTTTTGGTCAATACAGTACTTCAAGTGTCAGGTCCGGACCGGGTTTTCTGGACGTGACATGCCCCCTACGGGTTGATTTCCGTGCCACGTTTTTTGTTCCTACTCTTCGATTGTTAATCCCCAGCACCTGATCACAATTAACTCCTTTTATCTAAGCTACCAGTCTCCCCTCACTCTTTGCGTGGCTCTGTGTTTGTGTTTGGTTGAGCTGACCACATTTCCCCCTCTGTGTTTCCTCAGTCTGTATTATTCCTTTATTAGATTCCTTTGTTTGTTACCTTTGTAATTCCAGCCACTGCGTCCAATCTCTATTCCTCTGTGCTCTCAATTTATTTATCTCCTTGGTTGTTTTCCAATTCTGTTATTAAAACTCTTGTTTAGGTTCCTTCAGCCCTGTTGTCTGTTCCCTAGTACCAACCGTGACATCAGAAACCAAAGTGTTCAAAATATGCTACCTGAAGTCATGGACCACTGAGGCAGAAGGACGCTTCAATTGTCTGCTCATGAATGAAATTAATGTGTGCTCTCCATTATGAATGCGCTGTGTCACTGAAACACCAGACAGGCCTTCACTATCTCTGAGCCTTCTCTATATTCTCACATCTGTAAAGCACAGCTGGCCTCGAGCAGCATTGTTCTTGGATGGGCCTCTGCACGGCACTGTTTGACTCTTGGATAGCCTCAGTAACTGGAGAATAACTAGCCCCTCCTGGGGAGCTGGCGCCCTCCGTAATAATGACCAGCCTTTCTCTCCTTTCCCATGAATGATGCATAATTTACTGTAAAAATAATAATAATAAAAGCAGCCCCCCACTTCTATTATTAATGTACCACCCAAATATGAATTAAAATGAATGTATTTCTTTATCTATTGAGACAGTCTTCACTGGTAATATAGTACAATATTAAAGTTATTGTATCCATTGGTTTATATCATATTTTCTAGGGTTCTTGTTGGTATGTAATGTGGCTAGGATTTTAGATTATTGTATTTGTTCTTGGTTATTGAATACAGTATCCCAGAGTTCAGTCGGTTTGGTGAGAGGTATCCTGAATGATTGCCTGTGTTTAAGGGACATTGTTCTGGCCGAACTTGCAGATACTGTATGAAGATTCTCTCATATTGCCATCCAAATGGCTTATCGCCTCAATTGTGTCATTTGTACTGCTGGTTGCTAGTGTAACGGATCATTGATTCTCTCAAATGAATCCATTTCTTTGTGGGTTAAAAAGCAGAGGTGGTTGTCCAGTCTGAGAGGTAATCCAGTGGTAGAAATGTAATTTTTAAATGTTCAATTCTTTTCCATTTTTTTTTAAATCAATTGATTGTTATTTGTTCTCAAGTATAGATTAAATTAAGAGCTTGCAAATTTCCTTTTGATAGTGAAAGTTTTTTTTTTTTTTTTTTGGACAAGATACTGAACTGTAACCATTCCATTTGCCTGTTTTGTTCTTCATTCTAAATAAACAGTTAAATGAATTGCAGGAAATAGATAGTGTTTCCACATAACGAGCACTAGTCCTGCCGTATCATGCACAATCAAGTCCAGAATTCACTAAAATGACATTTTATTGCAGTTTAATGTTTTTTTTTTTAGAATTTGAGTGCAGTAATTATGTCTTCATCACCCTTTCCGATCATCAAGGTTACCACATAATAGCACATTCCACTATGTAGTGTATCTTTAAATTCATACATATGTCTAAGGTATTATTAGATTCAAGTATGCATGTCAATGATGGATGACTCTGAAAGGCCATTTAGCTTGTAGATTTTAAATAGACTTGGCAATGCCATTTGGGGAAGAGGTGTGAAGTGAGCTTGGCTTGGAATGGCATTAGAAGTTTTGCATTTTTTACAGCTTGTGTACTATTCCTGCCAAATTATGATGTACTTCACCTAACTAAGGTTAATGCACTGGACAAATATCTGAAACACTAAATGTCTGTATTACAATTGTTTATAGCCATAGGATCCATTTGTAAGGTGACTGAATGATATGATTAATATTTCTGACAGTTTTATGAAAGAAGTGATTGCACCATAAAGGCTTACAAATGCAGTGCAATCACTGATAGTCATCTATGCTGCATTGATTTAATCCTACCAGCGGCATGACCTGTGATGTGTAACTTAATAATTATTCTTATTTTATCATTTATTCCTGTATTTGTTGAGTTTTATTATTTATTTATTTTTCCCAGGAAGGTGGGTGGTGGTCTGTTATAACTGGCTTTAATTGTCACTAACTGAATATTTTCTGGCATTACCACCACTTTCATATAATTTTTCTAGAGTAGGCTGAAATTGTTTAACCTTGGAGAATGTAAGACGTGATATAGAAGTAGACCTTTGGGGTGTGCTCTGTGGGCACTCCAGTTGTGTGGTAATTGTAATCATTTTCCTGACTTTTTTTTTTTATCTCAAAGCAGCTGTTTGAACTGCACCCCTGTGCATACATGTCCGCTGAATAGAACTTTTTCCACTACGTTTACAATACCTGCTTTGATGATTAAGGGTATTGTAATTATGAGGGCACCATATCAGACTCATTCTTTAAGCTGCAAAATCCCCAACTGGTTTACATATACACAAACCCTTCCACCCACTCGCGCGCGCACACACACATACACACACCAAATTAACTGATCTTGGCATTGAATCTCATTGTTGCACATTGCCCCTTGCAGAGAGGTTGAACCATTAATTCTGACATAAATAACAATTTGTTGAGGAATGGCGCAACAGTTAGTGATGCATTAAAAATCTGGCACATCACAATATTAAAAATCTAGTTTTTGTCCAAGTTTATGTCAGTCTACCAAACTATAATGTACTTTGAACTGGTAAAGAAAATACCTTTCCATGAGAAACTGAGAAAATGCTTGATCAGCAGACTAAAAATAGCAACTTCTTTGTCTTGGACCCAAAGTGCATACATCTGGGGAATGAAAAACTTTGACTGACAACTCAGGGTTGAAACTCAAGTTCAATATAAGTGTCCCCTCTCCTTCATGTGTACGCACTTACATTCAACATGTTGGGATGATGTTGAGTGTTGCAGTAGTTGGTGTTCATCTCACGGTTAAAGAAATGAATTTAACTGTGACCATCCATCATATGCATAAGATATTTTGTAAAATGGGTAAAGCACTCTGGCTATATAAGTCATTCATTACTCTGGGGGGGACTGCCTGCGATGGGATGGCCAATGACCTCAAGGTTGGAATGCCATGATTGGGACCCGGAAGGATAGTGGTTCAAGCCTCGCTGTAGCCACTGGTGAATTAGTGCAGCTGTTTGGCCCACTAACTGGGCTCTTAACTTACACTTTTCTAGTCGGGATTGGTGCCTGCTTGGCCTTATCTGCTATAAAATCCCTTGAGACAGAAGTGCCTCCTCATCTGCTGTGGTGAATTGTTATTCAGAACTCTTCTGTTAACCTTTTACACTTCTCCTGAGTACTCCTCCTTTCCCACCTCAGTCTCCTTTTGTTGCCACTTTCTTAAATGAGGAAGTTGCGGAGATTTGCAGCCATCACCCTCCCTCACTGTCTCTTACTTCACAGACTCCAATGTCTCCCAGATTCTTTTCCCATGCTCCCCAGCTACCTGTGCCCTTGACCATGTTCCTTACTGCAGGCAAACACACCTGACATCCTCAATCCTTGGGATGTTTGCCGTCTTCTTTTAAGTATGCTCATGTTTCCCCTATTCCTGAATAAACCGACTGTGGCTCTTTTTCTCATTCAGATCTGCCACCCTGTTTCTCCTCCCTCTTTCCCGCTCAAACGTCTTTAAAGTGCTGCCTCTAACCAACTGCTCTCTTTCTTGTCACAGATGCACAGGGTCTGTTGATATAGTCGCTCCTGCCACTTGGAGCATTCTTCCCTCTTGGTCCATCGGCACTTTTGTTCTAGCTGATGCCCTTTGTGTTGTAAGATGCTCCAGAGAAGTTAGTCTGATAAATGCCAGTAATTTAATCACTGAAACAGACTGGCATCTGTGCTCAAAGGGATCTGAAACAGGCACCAACCTCCTCCGCAGCTACGGTTAATATCAGGGTACCAGCCAGGGGTTTGGTATCTCACTCCACTTGACAAACACACTGCTGGCTTTCATGGCTTAAATGAGCGAAAGGCCTGTCGAGATCTGCAGTAGCTCACCTAACACCTGCTGCGGCTGCCTTTCATCAGCATCTCAGCCAATGGCAGGCTGCATTCCCCTCCTTCATGCTCGCTGCATGTGTTGTTAATAATCAAGGCACAATCGCAGCGGGATCTGTGATTGCCATAGCGGTGCCATGTCTTTTTACAGGAAGTTAATAAATGGAGGTATTTCTATGCAAAAACATCATTAGCACTGCAGCATTAATAATCCAGATAACCCAGGTGAAATGTGGAATGTGTCTTGTGTAGTGAGCATTATAACTCATCAGACATTTTCTATTGGCTATTCTATTCCATTGACGCATTTTTTTTTTTTTTAATATTATGATTTTTATTGTTTACTGTACAGAAAACAGTAAGTTGATTTTCTACAACTCACAGAGGAATGTAAAGAGCAGATGGGACCAAAAACAGCAGAGTAATAGAAAAAAAACTAAATATGTTAATAACTAAATTAATTATAATCTTTAGGGAAATAAAGTACACATATAATTTAAGAAAAATGTAAATAAACTAAAATTAAACTTACAACAAGAACATATAAACTAAAACTTACTACAAGACCATAACCATCCTTGATGTTTATACAAAGAATAAAAATAATAAATAAATGAACGCATGCATACAGTGCCAGTTAAGAACTTGGACGCATTTTCTATTCTATTTTGGTCCAGTACTCAACCACTTTGAGTTGGAAAGATTTGATGACAATGGAGTTGACAGTGTAACATTATGAAGAATAAAGTCTTTTTTTTTTTTTTTACATTTGGTCACATATCCTTTGCATGCAATGACAGCTGAAGTCTGCAATTTACATCTCAAGACACTGGGTATCTGCCCTTGTGATGTTCTGCCAGGCCTATATTGCTGCCATCTTCAGTTTTTGCTTGTTTCAATGTCTTTTACCTTCACTCTCCTGTTCAGCATGTAAAACTGATCAGATGTTTGACACGGTCATTAAAACCAAAATAACAAAAAAAAAAATGTGTCGCTGTCCAGTGAATTTTGGTGCTCAGTCTATAAACAGTATAATTTTCATTTGTCTGTATATTCATATACTGTATACAGTCGGGTCTAAGTATTTTTACAATAACACAATTTCCATCATTTTGACTCTGCATGTCTACACTGCATCTGAAATGAATCAACCATGATGTGCTTGAAGGGTGGACTTTCAGGGTTCCTTTAAAACATTGTATGTATCATACATAAATTAAAATCATTTTCATCCATATTCCCCCTAGTTTTAGGGGCTCAAAAGTATTTGGACAAACCAACATAATCATAAACAAGTGATGTCAGGCACGGCAAACCCCTTCTCTCACATATATTTTACCTGTTCAATGAGTTGATTCACTTTTTGGGTGGAAAAGTTCTTGGGTTTGACCTTCCAAGGCTACTCTTTCAAAGCTCATGATTTCATTTTACTCGCCATATATGAACTCCTATATGGGGTTAATACTAACCAAGTGGCTATCTATAGTGGTTTTGAGATATAGCCTTCTCAAATCTTGTCACTGTTGGTTTGATCATTTTAGGTCATTCAAGGTCAAAGTTGTCGATTTAATCTCCATAATTTTCTATATGTAGTCCTTGGTAACCAAGTGGCTATCTATGTAGTTTCTGAGATATAGTGTAAATTAGTTGATTTAGATCTATGACATTGACCCCCTTGAACTTTGACCCCGACAGATATTTTCACCATAGCAATGGATACATATTTACATTTTACAAATTGAAAAAGGTAATATTTGCCATTGGTTTGATGTAAATTAGACCATTTTTGCCTGAGTTATGGCCAAAAAATCTATTTTGACCTTTTCAGTGACTCTGACCATGACCCAGTGCATTCCAAACTTTAATGTAATCTACTGTGGGTCATTGCCCAATTTTTGGCCAAATTTGGTATAAAGTGAAGCCGCAGTTTTATTGTAATCTTGCTAACAAACAAAAAAATAAATAAACCAACAAAGCAAGTCGATCACAATACCCCCTACCCTTCAGAGGGGCGGGGTGGTTAAATTTTCATTTTTCTTAATACTTGGAAGCAAATCCTTTGCACTAAATGACTGTCTTAAAGGGACTATGTCAGCTGGTGCACATGTGTAGTAGAGTTCAGTCGATAAACACTTTACATGCAGTGCGATATCAAGGGAGCAGAAATACAAACCCCAAGCTTATTAGTACGTGTGTAAAGCATACCTTCGTCGATATTTTAAATACAGAAGATGGCCTGCAAACGCGAAATTGCTAGAGTAACCACATTTATCTTTGCTGAAACCCACGAGGAATAAATTATACTATCCATCCATATTTCTTTGGGCGAAAACACATTGAAAGTGCCAAGTAAGGTAAACCGGTGAATTCGTGGTGGGGTTTCAATCTGTTTGCATCACGTGCATCCTTGAGAAGTTTGGGGAAATTTTTATCAAGTAACTGTCTTTAATGTTCGCAGAACCTGTTGGTAGCAACGTTTTGTCTGACATGCAGCTGTCATAGATCCTTTTGCGTCCGCTTCCAGTTGGACGACCGCCATAAGACTACGTAACAATCAAGTAGGCTAACTTAGAAGCAATATCAATGGTACAAAAACCCGAACTATGACAAAATGATGCTACGAACAGGCTCTACGATCAATAAAGATAATTTTTACCAAAAAATTTCATAAAACTTCTCGAGGATGAACACGCTATAAACCGATTGAAAAACGCGTACATGAAATCTCCGATGAACTTGAAATAGTTGTATCAACGTTTTCAAGAAGTTTTGCTTCATCGCCCGCATGCGCCCTGGCTGACATAATCCCTTTAAATCTGGAACTCATAGACTTCACCAGATGCTTGGTTTTTTTCCCCCGAAGATGCAATGCCAAGCCTTCTCTGCAGCTTGTTCTTAGAAGCATTTTCCCCTCAGTTTTACCTTCAAAAAGTGAAAAGCATTCAGAAAAAGTAATGAACTTGCCATTGAAGAGCCTTCTGTTTCTTTGCTTTAAGAAATGTTGGGCTGGTTTTGCATTGTGCTTCGAATCATTTTCCATCTGCACTGTGAAGCACCCTGGAGTGAATTTTGGAGCATAGGAACGTGAAGCGATAATATAGCCACATAGTATTCAGAATTCATCCTGCAGCTTTTTTTTACAGCGGTCTCATCATCAATAATACAACAGAACTGGTTCTGGTTGGCAGTCATACATGCCCGCACATGACCATGCTTCACAAATGAGGAGGCATGCTTCGGATCATGAGCAGTAACTTCCTATCTCCATACTCCTCTCTTCCCATCATTCTTATTCAAGTTGATCTTTGTCTCATCTGCCCATAGGATGCTGTTACAGTGCAGTTTTGTGGCAAACATCCTGATTTTGAGTCTTACCAGCATATAACGTCTCTTGGTTAAACCCTCTTTCTTTACTCAGGTGAGGTCTTTTCTTGATTGTTAATGTTGACACATATATGCTAACCTCCAGCAGAATGTTGTTGCCCTGGCTAACTGTTGTGAATGGATTCTATTTCACCAGAACAAGAATTCTTCTGTCATCCACCCCAGTTGTTTTCTGCCTTTTTCAGGCCTTTTGGAGTTTATGAGCTCAATGGAGCAGTCTTTATCTTTAAATTTGGACCAAATGGTCGATTTAGCCATGCATAAGTGGAACTAGTTCAGGCAGGAAACTCAAGTCATTCTAAATCACCTGATGCAGTTGTCTGCGTCAGTGAGAGTACACCGATCGCAGAGCGGCCATAACAAAGAACCTATTATGTTGGTCTATTTTAAGCACAATCAAGCTCGCTCACCTTTGCTGGTCAATTTGTTGCCACACTTGCAAGGTAAGGAATGTTTTTTGCTTGCCTACTCCACCCCAAGCCTTCACCTGTTTGGTTCTGCTCTGTCTGACAGTGGGGGGGGGGGGGGTGGGGGTGGGGGAAGGATTCATAAGTTCTCCTCCCTATCTAATTTTTTTTGTTGTTTAGCATGTTCTTGCTATGCCATAGTAGGGAGCATCTCCAAAGCAGAACCTTCCGCTGAAGTAAAATGTTATTATGTCTACATGTCAATAAATTTTGTTCAATCGAAATATATGAGTTTATCCAACTTAACTGATATTTCAATCATGAAGACTTCGAATTTAAGAAAGGGAGATTTATTAACAATGCAATGAAATGAAATAAATTCAGTATTTGGTGATGACTCCTTCCTCGAGGACCCTCAAGCAAGGTGGGGCACTGATCTGCCTGGGTAGCAGGCAGGGGCGAAGTCATCCCCAAAAAGAGGATCTGCAGGACTGAGGAGTCATCAAGCTGAATAGCCCTGGAAGACAACATATGCATTAGAATAAACAAACAAGCGTTTGCACAAGCTGCGGATGAGTGGTGACACTGCTAGTGGATGAGAGGTCGACACTAGCAAAGTATCTGTGGTAGCGTCACTAGGCGTTGTGCTCCTATACCAAGGCGCTAGCTTCCCACACGGAAAGAACCTGTAAAAACATAAGGTTTTAATATAGGGCCAGATATAGGTTTCGCATATATGCGACATACATAAAATTGGTTTTTCATATATTATAGGTACATATATGTATGTACCTATAATACATGAAAACAGCTAAATTAAAACCTCCATGTTTTTTTTTTTTTTTTTTTTTATTTGGCATCTCCAATCCCGTCCGAATTTGGGATATCCAACTATGTGTAAGTTCTTTGGCTTGTTCTTAAGCATGTGCATTATTTGCACATGCGGCTCCCCATTGACAATTCAGAAGAGTGTACACAGCCCGCAGTAATTGATTTTTATACATTGGCTGGGTGCAACTTTGCAAGCTCCGAAAGAGAGCAGAGGTTAATCATGGTCAGAATCTTATTTATGAGCGCCCGTCTAGCCAACAGGACGCGCCTTGGGGAACTCTAATCTACATAACCCTTCCCATCAGGCCCTTCGCAATTTGCATCCCTGTAGCGCATTGGCCAATTGAGCGCTACTTCTGAAAAGAGCTGCCGACCACTGCTGGTTGAAACAAGGTGGGGATTAAAACCTATATGTTTATATAGGTTCTTTCCGTGTGGGAATTTAAGAATCCTTGTTATTTCATCCCTGTAGGAAAAAGTCTGGGACTTTTAGTTGCTATACAAGCATCTCAAATAAAAGACAAGTGTCTGTTCATCAAAACTGTGAACAGAAATGTAGACTTTGTCTTCAAATTCATTAACCACAGTGAAATGCTCAAATAGATGTAGGGATAAAAATGACTTTTGAAAGGCATGTTTACTTGAATGTATGTTCTTCTGTGAACTTTTATTTTGTAATTTTTGTTTTATTTTGCTAGACTAAGGACCTCTAAGCCATATTCATCTAGAAACTGCATTACACACAAGATAGAAAACATTGCATTTGGTGGATGTAACAGTGTAGTGTATAACCTTTCAGTGGATGTGAATGAGCTGTAATGATGTGAATCCAATTTTATCTAATGTGGTGAATCTGGCAGTGACTTAAACTCGAAAAAATGCTTAATTGATGAAATAAACATAATCAAACCATTTTGTTTTTATACATTTCCTTCTCTTCCTCAATACACAACTCAGTCTTCATAGAATGGAAATAAGTATGGTCAAGAAAGAATTGATGACCTTGTTAATGTTTCAGGAAAAAAATGTAACAAATAGTATTAGATATTTGTGTTGATATCATAGCTTTTAGTCTCCTCTCACTTGCCATAGTTTAATGACTGGTTTACACATAACATGCCGCTGTCACGTCAACATGTATTTAGTATCAAATGTGATGCCAATTTCACATGTTCAATGCAATTAATAAGTTATTGTGTGAAATTCTTGTTATTTCTGTAAGGGACTTTGGACTAATATGCAGATATTACCTTGAGAATAAAAATATGAGCTAGGCATCATGTATGACAGTTGCAAAAGTGAGATATGAGCTATACAATAGGTATGACAAACAGAACCTGCCACTGGGTATATGAGCTATATAGGAGACCTATATGCCCTCTATAAGCACATATTATATATATATATATATATATATATATATATATATATATATATATATATATATATACCTGAATTTGGCCTATATAGGTTGCATATATGCGCATATATGTTCATATAGATTCTTTCCATGTGGGTTAGCACCATGAAATACCCACTGAACAACCACTAGCTGTGGTCCAGTTGCATGCATTTGCATATACTTATCCATACAAACACTTACTGCTGGGGCCATGGCCGAGAGCGTGAACCTTGCCACTGCGAGTGGCCATGAGGTGGATACGCGCAGTATCCGTGAATGTTTGCTGGCGAGGCAAAGTGCACCCTTAGCTGAAGCACTAGCGAAGCGCTAGTGAGCTGCGCCACTGCGAGTGGTTCTGAGTTGGTTACGCGTGCAGTATCCGTGAATGTTTCATCTGCATTGAGCTGCGGATGTAGTGCTCAGAACCTGAATTAATGTCACGATTAGGTAGAATGTGACCATGGCATTAGATTACCACTTGTGAGCTGAGCCATGCCTAGTGAAAGAAAAATGAAATGATAGCATAGTATTTGTACGATCCGACAACTTGAATTGAATTGCTGTGTTCATTGACAAAGCACCATCACTGGATGACAATTCATTTGCAAAATGCAACACATACCACACATATTTATAACTTGCAAACCATCCAAATTCCACGGATCCACGGATATCAATTTGATGAGGCCACTGAGAGCTGCACATTGACTGTGGTTGAGGCAGAGGGCCGCGTGCAGAGACCGATGCCCATTATTTCCAAATTTAGCACATTTAATCCCCTTTCGCAGGCAAATTTTGGCCCAGATGCATACCCCCACGGACGGATTAATTTTGGGTTTTACAAAAAATATGATTGTTATTCAAAATAACAATAAAATAACACCAAATCTCATAATAAGTTTCCCATAACTGATGTTTTTATGTTTTAATCCTCTCCAGAATCGCTAAAATCGTTTGGAAAAATGATATTCAAACACCGTAACAGAGTCATTCAATAAAGCAAAAACTTCATCCACGTTGTATTTGTTTAGAAACACGGCTAGAGCTATTTGTACTCGTCGATGCCATACACATGTCCCACAATTTGACCGAAGTAGTCTCGTATTTAGCGTTTTTAGGAAATCCCATGCCTCGTTCACGGCTAAAAAATACAGTGCTGGGTGACCTGAGAGACAGCCAATGGTGAAGCTAAGGAAATCGGGGAATTTAAAGAAGACTTTATAAAACAGCTGTGCCTGCGCGAAGGGTTGAGAGGTATGAATTAAAATTAAATTCTTAAACAAAAAAATGAAACACCATAACAGATTGAGTGTCTATCAACAGGTGACGAACTGATCCTGTCTTAATTTGAAGCAGAATAGAAACCAGACCCCCAAATGAGGGTCAAACCCTGAAACTAGATTCCCACCCTGATCTGTTTGATAAGGTTGCACATGACAAACATCACACAATAAATAAGCAACAGTACAAATTAAAACTGGATACAGTAGAATATCTTGGAAAAACAAACAAAATTTAGCAAATGGTGTCAAATCTGAATCAAAACTTTAAATATGAAGGAGCCCCACCATTCCTTATGATTATTATCTTCATCTATGTTGTAGTCTGCAACGTAGCAGATTCAATCCTCGAACTCTTGAGTTCAATTCAGGAGCAGTTTGATCAGTGATTGGACTGGGACCAGTTCCAGATGGGCTTAAGGACGGAGTTTCCAAAGTTCCAGGATCAAAATCAGGAGAAAGCATACCGAAGCAATTATACGACAGAGGAAGAGCTCAGCTCTGAAAATAGAATTGGTTACGAGCAGAGTCAAGCATCAAAAACAGAGGAATTATTTTCCTATAATTATTGAATCCTTTATCATTTTGACCCTTGCTTTATTGTGGAATAAGATTCTTTTCCAATGCCAGAGGGCACCTCACGCATAACAAGTGACAACAATGGAGTAGATTTAGAAACATGCAAAGAATGATGAGAGATCTAAAATTCCAATGGCCATATACTCAAACCAACTATCCTTGGAAAGATCCTCCAATCATATGTATGGAGCTGCACAGAAAAAGTAGCATAGGCTGAGTATCATTAATTATGAAATAACAAAATCCATTCCTGCTTTCCAAAAGGAGAACTAGAGTGGGATTTCAGAGCGGTAACCTTCATCCAAGATTTAGATCAGTTAAGGAAGGGGCATATTTACTTGAATCCAAAAGCAAAGATATGAATAACTTCCCTTGCGAAATCATAGCCTACGCATAGCAAAACAAGAGCACTCGGAGAGCGCATACCTCCGCCAAGGCCCAGCAGTCCCCCTAGCAGCTTAATCCCTTCTGGATCTTGCCCAAAATTTAGTGGGATCCAAGTTAGACTAATTCCCACCTACTTTGAAAATTTTGTGTAAATCCGTCCAGTAGTTTTTCCGTAATATTGCTAACTAACAAACAAAAACAGATTCCAACGATTACATAATCTCCTTGGAAGAGGTAATTACGTGAGGCACTAATGAAAGTAGTGCTTGTTTAGTAATGCGAGTCAAATATAGCCTAGTAGTAGGTATGTGAACACTGAACAGGGCTGTACCGGTAATTTTTTGCACGATTTTGCCGATTGCGAGAAAACTCACTTCTCGTTGGCTTTGGTTGGGGAATTCCCCAAAAGTCCTTAGATCTCGAGTAGCCGGAAATTAACTTCAGCCGCAACTCGAATTTTAGAATCTGCGCATATTATCTGTTTCGATAAAGGTTGGAAGCATATGCTCGTTTCAATGTGCTTAATTTCCGTCAAATACTGATCAGACGCTAATAAAGCTAAGTAGAACTGTTCTTTATACTTCGACTCAATTGTGAAACTCATCACATGATATCGAACAGAACCATTTTGACCTCTGAGCGATCATAGCCGTTATTGACCGGCAGGCAGCTTGTTTGAGCACTGATCCGTAACAAACTGCGCGATGGAATAACAGCACTCTTATCCCTACTACTTTCAGATCGATCCCAAAGAGGCTAAGTGCTCGAAATAATTTGTAATTTATCAGGAAATAGCTGACTTTTTCTGTGGAAAAGGATTTTTTTTCTCCCCTCTTCTCCCCCCATTCACATACCTAGATATTGCAACAAGACAAATATAATTTACCTTTACTGAAAGAAGCAAGCTTGTATGGAACGATTTCATACTTATTCCCAAGATTCCATGGAAATGGGGCCGATTGTTCCCCGATTGGATGGAAACTTTCAATTTCCAAGAAGTGCGTTTTAATAATGAATGAATGATATGGATTCACACAGCGACTTTCACATAGCGTCTACTATAGACACTCGAAGAGCCTTTACAGTGATATGCAGTAATCTAATCTTTCGACCGCCATTGCGCCACGCCGACCAGATGATGCTATATAATGTTTCAATGCGAGACTTTGATTTTAGACTTAAAAATCGATCAGACCCAACACCGATGATAATTTAACTTTGTGACTTATAGAAGACAGAAAAACGTATGGTAAACTGAGAGATATGTAACGCGGCTTCAGCAAACAAGATTTGATATCCGTAGAACAATCACCACCGAATGTAGCTGCAATTGCAATTAAGAGAGATTAATGTTCAATTCTTGAGGACACTTGAGATAAACAAATAATATCCCGATAAACTCCAAAGCCACAACGAACTTGACAGTTGTTAAACGCCTCTAATTGAGGATCATCTGCTTTAATGATACGGAATTCTCTCTTCAGACAAGTACACCACACGTATGCCCATTCGGAAAATAGCAATAGAAATAAAAACCCAATATTCCTACCTTGTGGTACTTGAGAAAGAATGAGGATAAATTGATGTCGCTGGGAAAATGTAGCCTACCGCTCGATGTCAGAAATTGCGAAAGCCAATGAAGGATGGAAGATACTTGGAAACACCGGCAAAGTTGCGATTTTGATGCGATAGAACGAGCCTGCTGAATGGTTGTAGCTTGTACTACTGGACCCACTTTCCAATGCTTCAACGATTTTTACCAGGGTTTGGATGGCTGGCATCCAGAACCAGGACACGACAGGGAGGGAATGCTTTACGCAGGAGGCCGCTAGACATTTCGAACTGAGAACTCCGTTGTAGTGGATAGGATTCGCATTGAATTTGAAGAGAGCAAGTACCACCAGTAACTCCGAACGAAGGAGTTCGAGGTTAATACGAATTTGTTGGTCTTTCAGGGTCATACGGAATAGTTCAACAAAAAACCGGACAATCAGGAGAAGCTCCGCAGCGGCGGGCGTTTTCTTGTCTTCTTGGAGGATTTGCTAAATGAAGAGCAATATTTTGAGCGGTCTAACATGCCGGAAGCTGCGCGATGCGGAATCTTTGCAACAGCAGACAGGGACACGTCAGAAGCATATATAAAGAAGACCGAAGGCGCCGATTGGGTAAGCGCAAGAGAATCCTATGTCTCGTGATTGAACTTTCGTTTACACTTCCATTTTTGACATTTCCTGAAGCTTTTTTTTTCAGCCTAATGATGGCTTGCTTCATTGGCAGTGGCAGCTCTTTAAAATTCATGTGAGAGTAAACCGCTGTAGATTCCATGTGCAAATGCCAAACTTTAAATCTCTTCGCTTGTTAACAAAATAATGAGGGAATAACACATACCTTGCGATGGAACAACTGCACAGCCATATGTCCAATTACTTTTGGTCTCTTAAAAAGGGGGAGGGAAGGCTATATATAAAAAGTGTTGTAATTCCTATGCCGTTCATACCCCCAAATTAAAGCTGAAATTAAAATCAATTTCAAATTCCTTGGGATAGTGGGCTGATAATGGCCTTAATACAAATGAGTGAGTCACGATCCTTTCATACTCAGTATCTTAAGAATGGTACCAGCCATAGTCATCTAACTTTGCACATTATCAGATATAGTGTAGCAGATGAGCTAATTAAAATTTGGTTGAATCTCTGAAGTTGCGTAATACTAAATTAATTAATATGCAAAAACGCACCCCATCGCATGGTCTTGTACAATCCGCCAGGATTGCATGTTGCTTCTATCACTTAACTTGTAAACTAAGCTGGCAAGCGGATCAATAAAATTATTAGAGATTCCGTACAAGCCTGATAAAGGCTCGATTTCACCAATATTAATGCTAAAGAAGTTTGTTTTGTGTTTCTGGCTCAATTGAAGTGTACTGCACTAATGTTACTTGCATATTCCTTAATTTGACGTCTACAGTAGCCACTACAGAGCTACATGAAAACCGTGGAATTGAGCGGCTCATTTTTCATGTCGCTCTGCAACTAGCTAGCTGGCTACTGGTGATGTCAAATTATGCTGACTGCATTGCAGGATCCTGCACAATCCAGTAAGTTTGTTGTATGTTGCCTGTTAAAATTAAAGCAGAGAATACCACCAAATTAAAGTTAAAACTCTGCACTGAGAGCTCATATTCATCATTTAGTTTCACCTCCCAAATGGTGTAGTAGACAAGCAAAATAACTATATTGTTTTCAATGTTCAAGTATTTATGGACCTGACTGAGTGTTATTTGCACTTATATTCATTTAGAAACACTTTTTTTTATGAAATTTCTCAAAAGAAATACTATTTGGACTATTCGCTTCTAGGGTTCTGACCATGAAACTGATTAAAATACAACTGAATTCTCTATATTAGCCAAAGATTTGATCTGTTTGGGTTAAATTCATGAATAAGTTAAGACCTTTAGACATTCTGCCTCATCTGGAAGGTCTTTCAGTCTCCCAATATTTGGGAGCTGCTCCATAATGCCTGTACACAGTTACAGCGCCCTCTATAATTATTGGCACCCCTGGTTAAGATGTGTTAAAAGCCTTAAATTCAATTTTTATTGCAGAAGCATACTCTCACACTGAAAATTGTAGAAAAATGTAACCTTCAACTCAAGTGAATTTTAAGGGGGAAAAAAAATCCCTGACTTAGAAATAATTATTTTTCATAAAATAACCTGTTCCACAATTATTGGCACCCCTAACAATTCCTAGGAAATAAATGTAATTGAAGTATTTCTGTCATTTCTACAGTAGTTCACAAAGTTGATCAGAGTATCTAGGAACATTTAATTAGTAATTCATCACTTCCTGTTTCCCTGGGGTATAAATATGACGGGACACAGAGGCCATTTCTCTTATCCACTCTTCAACATGAGAAAGACAAAGGAACACACCATTCAAGTAAGGCAGATGTGTGTCGACCTTCACAAGTCAGGCAATGGCTACAAGAAAATAGCCACTCGCCTGCACCTGCCCATATCTACTGTCAGAGGAATCATTAAGAAGTTTAAAACAACTGGAACAGTGGTAAACAAGCCTGGACGAGGACGCAAGGTTATTTTGCCACCACGCACAGTTAGGAGGATGGTAAGAGAAATAAAAAGTTCTCCAAAGCTCACTGTTAAAGAATTGCAACAAATGGTAGCATCTTGGGGTCACAAAGTCTCCAAAACAACCATCAGGCGCTATCTACATGCCAACAAGCTGTTTGGGAGGCATGCATGGAAAAAACCTTTTCTCACTCACAATCATAAACGCAAACGTCTGGAGTTCGCTAAGCGGTACTGGGACTTCAACTGGGACCGTGTGCTTTGGTCAGATGAGACCAAGAGAGCTTTTTTGGCAACAAACACTCTAAGTGGGTCTGATGGAACACAAAAGATGAGCATGCAGAAAAGCATCTCATGCCCACTGTGAAGTATGGGGGAGGATCGGTGATGCTGTGGGCCTGTTTCTCTTCCAGAGGCCCTCGGAACCTTGTTAGGGTGCATGGCATCATGAATGCTTTGAAATACCAGGACATTTTAAATCAAAATCCGGTGGCCTCTGCCCGAAAGCTGAAGATGGGTCGTCACTGGGTCTTTCAGCAAGATAATGACCCTAAACATATGGCTAAATCAACACAGAAATGGTTCACCAGACACAGAATCAAGCTCCTCCCATGGCCATCTCAGTCCCCAGGCCTCAACTCCATTGACAACCTGTGGAGTGAGCTGAAGAGGAGAGTGCAGAGGAGAGGACCCAGGTCGCTGGAAGATTTAGAGAGATTGTGCAAAGAGGAATGGTCGAAGATCCCTCTTTCTGTATTCTCCCATCTTGTGAAACATTATAGGAGAAGATTAGGTGCTGTTTTGTTGGCAAAAGGGGGTTGTACAAAGTATTAACATCAGGGGTGCTAATAATTGTGGCACACATGATTTGATGTAAAAGAATTATTTCTTAATGTGTGATTTTTTTCCCACTGAATAAATGCACTTGAATTAAAGGTTGGATTTTCCTCTTTTTTTCATTGTGGTCCTATATTAGAAGCTAAAGAACACGTCTTAACCAGGGGTGCCAATAATTATGGAGGGCGCTGTACAGATCTCCCGAAAATCAGCAATTGGAAGCAAGTGTTCGTACAAGTCATTGACCATCAGAGAAACAGTGGTGGATAAACAAGCTCAGAAAGCTTCCATATTTTGTTGCAGGAACCCCCTCTCGCCAGATTACATTGCTTGTTCTTCAGGGTAACCACAACGTCCCCTCATCCCCCCCAGTCTCGCTGTCCCAGAATTAATTTAATTCAGGTTAGAGTGTCCGCCTTTACCAAAATTAATAAAATGTTCTTTGATTCTGCGAACATTCAGCTCACAAACTGCATTATGAAGTGTTAATTAAGTGGTTGTTCATTGTTAATGGTGATTGAAACTCGCACTTCAGTACTCACAATTTATTAAAATGGTGGTTAAAATATGTTGGAAACCTTACAGCTGAAGCACACTTCTGGCCCCTCATTAGGATGACTAAAGTGGGTCGATGGGGCAATCCCCACTCACATTCAGCACAAAAATGTTTGAAGAGCTTGTAACACAATAAGCATTCAGCAATAGTGAAGAATTTACACAAATCTGCCGTAACATTATGATCACCTGCTGAATATTGTGCAGGTCCTCCTTTTGCTGTGAAAACAGCCCTGGCCTGTTGCGGCATGGACTCCACCGACCTCTGAAGGTGTGCTGTGGTACCAAGATGTAAGCAGCAGATCCGTTAAGTCCTGTAAGTTGCAAGGTGGCCCTCCGTGGACTTTTTATCCGTCAAATCCCACAGATGCTCGATTGCATTGAGATTTGGGTAATTTGGATGCCAAATCACCACCTTGAACTCATTATTGTGTTCGTTAAACCATTCCTGAACTATTTTCGCAGTGTAGCAGGGTGGCATCATCCCGCTGAAAGCGACCACCGCCATTAGGGAATACCGGTTTTATGAAGGGGTGTACTTAGTCTGCAGCAATGTTTAGGCAGGTGGTATGTGTCAAAGTAACATCCACATGAATGGCTGGACCCAGGGTTTCCCAGCAGAACATTGCCCAAAGCATTGCATTGCCTCCGCTGCCTTGCTTTCTTCCTGTAGTGCATGCAGGTGCCATGTCTTCCCCAGGTAAGCAACGCACATGCACCCAGCCATCCACATGATGTAAAAGAAAATGTGATTCATCAGAACAGGCCACCTGCTTTCATTGCTCTGTGGTCTAGTTCTGTTTCTCATGTGCCCATTGTAAGTGCTTTCAGTGGTGGACAGGAGTCAGGATGGACACCCTGACCAGTCTGTGGCAACGCAGCCCCGTATGTATCAATCTGCAATGCACTGTGAGTTCTAACATGTCTATCAGAACCAGCACGAACTTTTTCAGCAATTTGAGCTACATTGGCTCTTCTGTTGGATCAGACCATATGGGCCAACCTTCCCTCCCCACACGCATCAATGAGCCTTGGCTGCCTATGAACTGGTTGCCAGTTCACTGGTTTTCCTTCCTTGGACCACTTTTGGTAGGTACTGACCACTGCAAACTAGGAACACCCCAGAAAATCTGCAGTTTTGCAAATGCTCTGACTCAGCGAGTTGCTCACATCCTAATGCCTGCCCATTTTTTCCAGCTTCCAACACATCAACTTTGAGGACGAAATGTGAACAGCCTAATATATACCACCCACTGACAGGTGCCATTGTAAAAAGATAATAAATCTTATTAACTTCAACTGTCTGTGGTCATAATGTTACGGCTGATCGTTGTATAACTAGTTTATGGCTTAAGTACATTGCTTAATAAAGTTAATAAAATAGGGACTACTGAACAAAAAATGCATGGTAAGAAGGAATTGAAAATACAATGAAACGGCAGCATCACAGGCTCTGCTGTGAATTTTTTGTTGGAATTAGGCGTAAAAATGAGACTAACATGTCGGATAAAGCATCTGTGTTACTCTTTCCCTCCAGCACTGAGTTCTGCTGTCAGCAGTATCTCCTCTCTTCCAGGAATCAGAGGCCTGCTGCCTTTCCTCTCCCTGTGCTGGCATGTCTCCCCACCTCCCTGAACTCCCACTATTGGGTCAGTTCCTGGAAGAGCGAGCCACGGTCCCGTGAGGGGAGCTGGAATCTGATTGCAGGGGCTTTTTGGAGAAAGTGATTCTCATGGTGCGATCAAGGGCCTTGGTCATGGCCACCTCTACTACAAACACCAGAGATCAGTGAAGTGGGAGGTCCAGTGGAACTGGCCCCATGCAAGAACACTGTCTCCATGCCAGAGAGAGCTCAGTGCCAGAGCTGAGCACACACATAGACACACACACACACACACACACATGCACAGACCATATTATTGATTCAAGGGGGAGAGCGGGACGAAGAACAATAAAATAACACTCCAATTTAAGTGGCCATTACCAGATGCCATGGTCGACCACCTGAGATATTACTAATAGAGCAAATTGATAAAATGAATACAATAGATAATGAGTATAACGTTCTCGGGGAATTCTTGGCAGTCATTGTAATCATGACCTAATTGCCATTCATGCAGCAGTAATAATTTCAATGTAAAAAAATCTCATTGCACAAACCTAATCTTTATTGCAGCATCCCTGATATTATTTTCATATTTTTTTTAAGCTTTATTTAACCAGAGAAATTCCAATGAGAACATGTTTCTCTTTTTCAAGGATGCCCTGGGAGAAATTCCGAATAGAGCAATTGCAAGTGAGGACGGACAGAGAGAAACAGAGGCAAAGCCGTATTTATTATGAAATACTAACATGTATGCTGACGCTGAATATTGCATGGCCTGAAAATTTTACTTCCACGGAAACATTTACTCAGATGCTAGCTCTCATAATTTATGGGGTAAAATTTGAGTCAGTAAATACCTATAGCATTTAACACGGTCTGCTTGAGAAGGAGTGTCCTCCAGGAATAGTGGATGATAGCGAAAGCAGGCAATTTTTATGAGTTTGAAGCAAATGAGCTCTTCATTTTAGTTCCACTCCCTGCTTCCATTGACGCGGGGTGATATAGGACATGAGCGGTTCTGTGATGGCGGAGGTAATTGAGTGGTCCAGGGCCCTGACGCCTTGACTCTGAGCTCTGTTCTTCTCTCCGTGGGGTTACTGCCAGGGGAAAGGGACTGAAATGAACCTGTTTGTTCAGCCCATTCCCCTGGTGAGCCAAGTCAGTGCCTTGAATGAATAACCAGACCTTGAGAAGCTACATACTGGATCAACTGCTGTCAGGCCTTTGAAATGGCATTCATCAGTAAGATCAAGCTTTTTTCTCTTGTATTTTATGATTTTAAATGCCTTTTTCATCCTCAATTTCATGTGAATTGTACGAAACATACAAATAAATCCAGAATTAAGTAATTTTTAAATTCTCTTTTACCTATCTTTAGTTGAAAACAGCGCTAAGAAAAAGATTTTAAGTTTCACCCAATCAACTGTTCTAATTTTGTAAACACTCACAAATTTCAAATTTCATGCCTTCAAGGCATTCCAAAATGATTGGGACAGGTGAATGAAAACACTGGAAATATTGTGGAAATGCCAAAAAAAAAAACTGTTTGGAACAGTCAGGTAATGCGAATAAGTAGCTAACGCGGTTCTATTATTATTGTATATAAAATGAGAAATCACCAATGTATGGTCACTTTTGGAATATTCTACCAGTAAAGAGGTGAATGGGTGACAGGTTATTCAATTATCATTGAAGATAAAATGAGCGGTCACCAATACAAGGTCGTTTGCCAGCTAGATGGTCCAAGGTTAGTACAGAATTTATGGATCTCACCATTGACAGTCCATAATATAATTAAAAGCATCTGGAACAACCGGAGCAATCTTTTAGCATATGAGGCAGAGCACTAATATTGGATGCATGTGACCTTTAAGCCTTCAGGTGGCGCTGTATTACGAATTGAGATGCTTCTGTAATGGCTATAACCACTCATAAGTAATTCAGACGACCTACGCCTTAGAACATAGTTCATCGGGGCATCTTTAAACGCAAATTAAGTTTTACTGTGCAAAGGGAGCCAAATATCAACACCATCCAAAATCACTGCCAACATAGCTGGGCTCAAAATCAGCTGAAATGGACTGAGGGAAAGTGGAAAGGAGCGCTTTATTCTAACAAGTTAATCTTTCAAATTGCTTTTGAAAGTAATGGACGTGGTGGTCTCGGGGCCAAAACAGAGAATAATAATCCCGCATGCGATCAGTGACATGTTCAAAAGCCAGCGTCTGCCATGGTTTGGGTTAGCATTAATGCACTCGGCATGGCAACTTGCACATGTGTGAGGGCAAAATTGATGAAAAAGAATACGCATGCATTTTAGAACAATATATATGCCTTCCAGACATCATCTTTTGTCAGGAACATCCCTCCTTGTTCCTTCAGGATGGTATTAAGCCAGACTCTGCATGTTTTACAACTGCATGTCTTCGTAGTCACAGAGTGCAGGTACTGCTTGCAGCCCGCACCTGACTGCCATTGAAAAAATGTAGTGTATTACAAAGCACAAAATACAACAAAGGAGATAATGGACTGTTGACCAAATGAAGTCCAATACTGGGCAAGAATGGGAACAGATTCCACCTTCAACTTCCAACACCAACAATCAGTGGCCTGTATTCCAAAATGACTTCTGGGTGTTTTTGACAAGAGAATGATGTTACACAGTGGTGAACATGTGACTGTCCCAGCATCATTGGAACTTGTTACAGACATCAAATTTCTAAATGGCAGTTATTCTTAAAAAAAAAAAAGTCGATGAGTTAAAAATGACTTCTTTCGTCTTTGTGCTGTCTTCAATGGCGTACGTGTTAAACAGATTTACAAGTTACGGCTTGCTGTCTTATTAAAATTTTACCAATTGTCCCAATTCTTGTAGAACTGAGGTTGTAAGCGCTACCATAAATTCATGCGATTTATATTGAACGCGGTTAGAAATGAGGGATGTAAAACACATTTTGTATTGTCTATTTGCAGTTTCTAAATGATGACAGCTTATCGCAAATTGGCTCGACACCATTCCTCAGGATATGTTTATCCTCTATGTCATATTTCAATAGGATGTTTCAGATCTGTCTGTTTCGCCTGGCAGCTCAGCAGGCTGCTTTAATCATGCTTTCAGTGTCCCAGGAGACACATCCGCAGGAATGCCAACAGCTTTCTCTTTTTTTTTCAAGCGGATCCTTCACACGGATCACATTTCGGACAGCGTTCCCATATGCTCGCTCGATACGTCCATCACGCTGGAAGCTGCGGAGATGGAGCTGGGGTCGAAGGGGGCAAGATCCGCGCGGGTATCAATCACGAGAACGTCTCGCTGCAGCGGCAGCCTCCCACAGCTGTTCTCATTTACAATCAAGCCGAAGGTAACTGTTAAAAATGACAGACATCTGCAAGGGTGTTGATGTCCAACATGCTCTTGTATTCCATGTGTATTTTGGAGGAACGCAACAGCAGGTCCAAGTATCACCTTTCCACAATGACAGTACTGTGGTTTGAACAGTATCTTTTAATGAAGAAGAGATTTGTTTTTCAATCAGAAACATCAAATGAGTTGATTATCGCTTGGCTTTTGTCTGTTTTTTTTTGTGATTGCTGTTAGATCTTATTTTACACACTCATTTTTGATCTCCTTTTTAAGAGCACACCCATCCCTCACCTCTTGTCTCTTCAAGAATACTTTTGACCCATGCTATGCTGTCATAAGTACAATTTTGCTCTTAACTGCTCTGCCTGGTAAAACACCAGGTAAAATAAATGAAAGAGCATATCAGGGCCAGCTTGAAAGGGCAATATACCATTTAAGCTTAGAGAATCACCACAATAATCACTCCACTCCCTGACTGATATTTTTTTTTGTTTTACATTTACAGTGTACTGTATATTACATTGACTAATGACAGGCTAGAGGGTGTGCCAAATTTGCTCAGTTACAGCCATTAGCTCATTGAAGTTCTAATCTATGATTTGGTAAATCCTGTTGTATACCTGTTACCTAAAGCTGTCCACAATATTTTATGCGTGTTAATTACAATTGTATCTCTTTATGTTTAGGCCTTGGGACCATTGATTTATAAAACAAGGTCATTGATGGAGTTTCTTTCAGAAAAGGTAAATTCTTATGGTATAAACAAAAGAGAATTGCAAACTTATGGCGAAATAACGCAAATCTGATCCTGCTGGATGTATAGACAGATTTCCTAGAGACAATATGACCGGAGATGCTCTAATTCCTAAACAGGCAGATTACTCACTGCAGATACATTCTTATTTTACAGCCCATATATGACATGGGCTAGAGCATGCCGTTATACATAGCAGCTTATCTGTTCTATGTGGCTTTAGTCATTGTTCTGTTACTGCAATGCAATTTTTATTGGGAACTGCAAATGTACTTCAGTGAATGCTAAAAAATAAATAAATTGATGAAATACAATATCCCTGAATTCTTATAAATGAAGCCAGAGATATATGCAACCCAAAATGTATTTGTTTATTCAAACTTTTTGTGAAGATGTCAAGTCTTTCCAATCCTAATTTACTTGCAAGACAAATACGCTGTGCGTTATTACTTAGGATTTGCACTCTGAGGGGATGCTGGAAAACATCAGCAAATAAGCAAGACACTTTTAAAAATATTAAGTTATGCTAGTATCTCAATGAGTGGGGAATGCTTACGAATGTAGCGAATTTTGAGTTTCGTCAGAGTTTGTAAGAGGGCGCAAAGCAGTTCGCTAAAGGTTTTTAGGATCGCAAACAGTTTTTCTTGCGCAAAGAAATTTTGAGCATGTTCAAAATTTCTTAGCAAATTTATTTTCTCACAAACAGTTGCAGACGTTTGTAAAAGAGTTATAAGCTTTTGCAAATGGACGTACATGTTGCTAAAGTTCTTTTTGGTTCGCGAAGTAGTGACCACTATACAACAGAGCTACGAATGCTGACGAATGTAGATGAATATTGGGTTTCATGAGGATATCATCAAGGTTTCGTCAAGATTGCAAAAGAGTTTGCAAACGGTTTTCAGGGTGGCAAAGAGTTCATTTTCATATTCTAGAAAGCGATTTCCTTTTCTTTCGCAAACAGTTACGCGAATGTTGCTAACTGATGCTAAACTTTGCTAAATGTCGCTAATGACACCTAGGTCTATCCTGATTTTCGCCAACTTTCGTCAGAAAAGTTGGCAAATCCAAAATTCGCTACATTCGTAAGCATTCGCCGCTCAGTGAGATACTAGCTTTAGACTGATCTATTATCATAGTTTTAGTGTGAATAAAAATAAACTTGCTGAATAATCAAAATTGCATTTAGCCTTTTTTTTTTTTTGCTCTTTAAAATTAAAGACACTTAGCAGTTTTGTTTTGATGAATCTTCCCTGTAACCTAATGTGTCTAACCATCTCATCATAAAATCTTCAGCATTCATCCTTAATTACAGAGCCATGTGACCTTCTAAAAATACTGAGTTTATGGCGAGATGATATGAATTATAACCAAGTGTAGATTGACAGACTAGAATGCAAACATTCATAAGCAGACGACACAAATGCTTCTGCATGATGCCAACTATCCTGTGTCCCCTCAAGTGTTATGCTGCAAAAGCATGCTAAAAACTGTTGAATATGACAAATGTGTGTGTATAACAACACAAACATATGACACAACTTAAATGGTTTGAAAAGTTACAAGCTGTGATGATTCGTCCAGAGGTATTAACCAGACTTCTCACCTCTACAATAATCCAGAGAAAATGAGCCAAAAAAAAAAAAAAAACAGGAAAATATTCCTGATACCAAAAGCAATCTAATCACACAAAACATTTGCAAAATTACAGCTCATTAGTGGCTGCCCAAAAAAAGGTCAGTGGAATATAGGCGCTTCTTCACACAGTGGTGTGACTGCTAGAAATAAAGATCTAATAATGCGACCCCTACAGCACTGGAAATAAATAATGCCCCTTACTAGATTAAAGAGGAACCAGCCATACCATATTGATTTTGAAATGGTTGCATTGTAAGTGGTGTGTGATGACGCAAGCTGATGAAAATGCCTGTCCCAGCCGTCCCTTTGCCTGATTTTTTCCAAGCAGATTTTTGAAATTAAGGAATGGCTGCAGAATATTTAAAGAGACTCCTCTATGCCATAAAACTGCGGTCAGATGTAAATTTATACGAGCATTTTGCAGCAGATAGGCACAAGAAGAACGATGTGATGTATCATCACAAGGTCTATTTTGCAATTCAGTACAGTGTTTTCTCCATTGCATTATCATACCATCTGACTATGCTTTGCTTTATCTTGCTGCTATGATGGCGTACGGAGTATTTTTGTCATAGATAGAAGCTACTGTCCAGTAAATCATGCTTTGTGCTGATGAGCATTGGAACTGGTGGTGGGACTTAAAATCTCCATGTTATGGGACTTTAATGTCTGGGACTCCAGTGGTATTCATTTGCTTTGGCTTTACATTTGATGTGATTCCTTAAAAGCAACATGACTTACTGACTGCCGAAGTGAGAAAACAAATACAGCATGTCAACAGGGTTAGCTCATTCAGTAAAGACGCTACCTGCAGTGCAAGGGTGGCCACTTCAGCCTCGGATCAAATCCAGCCATGGTGTTGCCAAATGTGCTCCGCAGCCTCACAAGAGCAGCTCAAAATTGGTTTCACGCTCAGGGATGTGGGAGGACCCAGTAAGTTTGGGTTAGTGTACTTCGTTGCTCAAGTGCCTTCTATTGGCCATCCAGACATTTGTGGGTCACTTTCTGAGCAAACAGATGTTCAGGTTTTGTCCACCTTCGGTGTGTTAATGAGAGGTCTGGGACCAGGAGTGAAAAGAAACACCAACTGAAAGGTGCATGTTTCAGAACAGAGCGGTGAATTGTTTGCACTCTCCTGAGATGGCAGCATGAGTCATATATGAGCATGTTTGTACAAAGTTCATTAATTGGACATTCCAGAATAGGTGGACTTGAAGATGCCGCATTCATAAAATAATATAAATAATAATTATTATTATTAACAACAACAACAACAAAACAACAATAATAGTAATAATAATAATAATAATAATAATAATAATAATAAAGTAAACATAGATTAAACATGTCATCATATACATAGCTGACAGCTTAGGTTTTATGACATTGGTGAAACTAAACTGAAACTACTGGATAATTAATGCTGGAAAAATTTATTTACACACCTTACATTTCTGTAACACTTCCCAGTCCTGTGATTATAACACAAGCATTCATTTTATACGTGCTCAATACCAACCCTGGTCATATAGTGAGGAATTGTCAGTGAAGGGTCAGTAATCTCATCCTTGCAGTGCTTTACAATGTGTATTTTGTGTTTGAAGCTGTAGTACAGATGCTAACAGTCATCTCCATGTTCAACAAAATTTAAAAGGTTTTTTTTTTTTTTTCACTTTTCCACTTTATTTAATCTGTTTGTAAATTAATGGGCTTTTTTCTTGAATAGATCAATACCATCACTGTGTGTGATGATAAAAATAAATAAATAAATAAATAAATAAATAAAAAACTTAACCATTGTGTTTTTCGTGCACCTAGACTTCAACATTGTGTTAAATTAAATGCATTTCTGGCTGGAATTGACATAGCCATTGTTTAGCTTGAAACTGACTTGGAAGGGAACGAGACAGAAATAGAAGACATTGCCCAAGGTGCTTATGTGCTGCTCTCTCTCTCTTTCTCTCTCTTGCTCTCTGTCTCTCATCAAGTGAGAGAGAGAATGGACTGATGGAGTATGTTCTCTCTCCATCTAGGTTCTCCTCATGCTGCTGTTAATCTGCAAATCCACAATCGATAGCTGCCTCTGCTCTGCGTCTGAGATAAAAGCAGCTGTCTGATAATGATGTTTTCCTCCACATGCCATGTGAAAGAAGTGCATTTTCAGCCAACTGTCTCAGTGTTGCTTATTTGGGCCTATTACACCAATATTGATTCAGTCTGTCGTGGAAACCTTGTGTTACTGTATTTAGTGAATAAACATAAACTAGAAATTCGAACACACTTCAATTAAAAATCGATACAATGGAATAGGGGGCCAGAATGGTGTGGGCTGCATGTCTGGATGCTCAGGTAAGAAGCTAGAGCTATAGTGAAGCTTCCAGTGAAATCTCAACTGAAATCTTGCATACTATGGAGTAATGATGAAAGTGAAATTAAAATTATGTGCTTTATCAGATCTCTCGGAGAAATAACTGTTACCTGACGGTGGAGGTGTCCTTGACTGTTATTCCAAATGATCTACAAGTCAGACTTGCTAGTATCAAGCAGAATGTGAGTCTTGTTTCCTATAGTCCTCAAAACTGCTGACTTCTGCCCTTTATAACTGTAACACTGTTGTATATTTCTTACTTTATCAGCAGCAGTGTGGAATCATGTGAGCGCTAACAGGCACTCATGCTGGCCTCTCGCCCCCATGCAAGTCCTTCCCCTGTGCCATTCTGGTCAATTCTGGTGACTTCAGCCCTGGTTTAGATGGACAGCTGCGATCTCACGAGGGCACAGTTTGTCTAACAGAGCTGCTGTTGTTCTGCAATTATGCTGATAAACCTCTTAGTGACAGACATAATCTTTGATTATGTGAGATCTGCTTTATTTTTTGAGTCACAGCAGGTGGCTCTTGTCATTCATTATGAGGAAATATTGGAAGTTGCCTGGTCTGTCGGCAATTTTTTCTTTCTAATTGTAACTTTGGAAATTTTAAGAACTGTGGAACAACAAGGAATATTTGTAGTTTGATGGCATTTTTCTTTTTTGATGTAATCCAGTCCCTATATCCAGAGCATATTGTATATCCAAGCTGTTTCTGGTTATATAAATGTGCACACAGCTGCTCAGAATATGGACAGGAGTAATGGGGTAATTAATCATGTAATGAACAGTGTACAGTGTGTCTAAATTACCCACTTCAGCAGAATCTGTATGATGATATTTGAAGAACCAGACAGACAGATAGGACTTCGCTTGGTGAATCCAACATTAATGTCAGCTAATGATTTGGATGTCAACAAATAAATGTACAGTATACTAAAGGGGTACTCTCGCAGTGTTCTTTCTGGTTTATTAATAATAGTAATAGTATTGGTTTTCTGCTAAAAGTCAGTAATGTACTGCATTATTCTACTCTGTAAACTCAGATAATTTGGTGCCCTCAAATGTTTTGTGGAAACCGATTACGTCAAAAAAAAAAAAAACTGTTTAAGCCGACTTAATTGCCTTGTGTGGACAGTGTACTCGTGGAATATATTTTGAAAGGTCATTTTGCCATGTTTTTGAGTGCTGTGAACACAAGAACATCGACTTGGCTAACGCAAATTCTTGAGGTAATCACTTTCCGCAAAACATTCGAGTGCACAACAATTTCTGGGTTTAATGTGTTAGCAAAAATTATCGTATAGATATTACATAATATTTAAGTTGTTTTGAAATTTGCTAAAAGGAGTGACTGCAAACGCTGTCTAAGAAAGAGAGAGTTGGATGAGAGCGGCAGAAACAGTTGATAGGCGAGTGGGAAAGAGAGAGGATGAAGGAAGGAGAAAGTGTTGGAGGAGGGGTGACCGGGGCCAGCAGATCCACGAGCCGCCAGTAGAGGGAAACGATTCCTTGTGTACTAAGCTCCTCCTTCCTCTCCTTCTGCCTGAAAATACTGCAGCTCTCCCTCCGTTCTGTGCCTGTCTCTGTGGGTGGGGAAAGAGAGAGAGAGAGAGGGGAAGAGAGAGAGCGAGAGAGAGAGTGAGGAAGCCCCGCCCATCAGCCGGGAGGGAGGCAGCTTGAGCTCTGCACTAGACCGGCCCCATCCACCGTGTCACGGCGTGGAGGAGGCGGCGCCGGGCAGGCCGAGTGAGGCTGCTGGGAGGAGTGAGAAAGAGCAGGCGAGAAGAAATAAGGGACGCACACACACACTCGCACGCTCACACACACGGAGCGAAAGGGAGGAAAACCCTCGTGGTGCACATTTATTTTTACCCACCAGGAATTGCTCTTTGTGTTCATCACCCCCTTTTATCAGCCGCTCCCTGATTGGAGTTTCTATTGTGTGTGTGTTTTTTAAACTATCAATTACAGTCAGGATTCTGTTCTCTCAGTCTCTCTACCCCTTCTGCTGCAAGTTGCACAGTTCAGTTTTGGATTGCTGTAGTAATTGCCTGGGCCGGCTCCGCTGCTGAACCTCTCTGAGAGGATCTGTCAGCGTGCCAGGGAGGATATCTGCCGGCGTGGGCTCACGGCGAAGCTCGGCTGGGGACAGGCTGTGAGCGAGAGAGAGAGCCGGAGCCTGAGAGGGAGAGAAACTGAAGCCGGAGAGCGAGGAGACTGAGCGAGAGCCGGCTTTTTTTTCCAGGAGAAGTGCACGCTGTGATTTGTCCTCCCCTTACCTCCAATCCTATCCCTCCCTCTCCTCTCCTCTCCTCTCCTCTCCGCCCCGGCTTCTCCTTCCTCTCCTGCGCCAGGGGATCCGGGATCGCCACCGCCGCTGCCTCCGCTTGTGCATCGTTATCGTCACCATCCTCATCCTCGCCCGCTCCTCTCAGAGCTTCCAGTAGAGCGGGGGAGGAGGAAGGGGCCTTGCCTGCCTCAGAGGGGAGTATTGGGAAGTGATCGGAGGTCGCAGGACTGTCAAACTCCAGGAAGCGGCATTTTCCAGGGACCTCCACCATCCGACTGGCACTTCCTCTTTGTCTGCCTCCCTCTACGTCTCCTGGACGGATTTTGCCCTCTCCTGAGAACTGGGAGAGTCCAGAGCACTGACGACCTGCCAGCGAGTTTCCTACCCCAGCTATAACGATTCCAGCTACATGGGAAAGCGATTGGAACAACAACCAATGTACCCCCAGTACACCTACTACTACCCTCATTATCTTCAGACTAAGGTATGTGCTTTACACCTGTAAATGTACCCCTCAAGCCCTCGTCTCCCCACCTCCTCCTGTGTGCCCTTTTCATGCTGCTAGGTGCCATGGATGATGCACGGGTAGTCTAAGTAGCGTGCGCAGGTTCGGCTCCATACTACTGTTTCAGTGGCCCTTGCATTGATCGTGGTGTGCAAATTCTTCTCTGATCCTGCTCATTTTATCATAGGGAGACTTTCAAGGGCACGATATGGAGACTCATTGCAACAGACCTCAACCAATTGTGTTTGTTTTATTATTATCATCATTATTATCTTCTGAGGATGGCAGAAAATATGAGCATGTTTTGTGATGTATGCGATGATAACTGAAGTTGATAGTGTTGGGTAATGAGTAGTACTGTGAGGTGTGGAAGCTCCGGTTTCCTCCTCTCGCTTGACTTTGGCTGGCTGGCCGATGCTGCCGCGAGCTGACAAAGCACTAACATTAGCGGGCTGGCTGTTTGCTTTAGTTTGCTTTTGCGGTGCAAGCTGATGCGCAGCGGAGAGGAAATGTGGGCTCGGGCTTCTTGTGGGCCAGCAGAGCGCTGGGGAACGGGCTGAAAATGCTCGCATCATCAAAAAGGGTCAGGCCAGGCGCTGCTCTCTCCTTACGCTCTGTAAAGTGATTCTTCGCAAACGTTTGCTTGAACAGTTTTCCCATCAGGCTGCTGCCGGCCTTTATCCTGATTTATGGCTTAATACATTTCAGTTGCTGCTGGAACTCCCTCCTGTTCCTCTCTCTTCTCTGTTCTTTTTTCTTCCTTTTTCACTGCTCTTCTCTCTCTTTCTGTCTGCTACCTTATCCTCCTTTTCACACTGCTCTACCTAAATGAGGACACAGTGCTTTTCCCTGTTTTATTCACTAGTGGTATAATAACAAAATATTACTCACAGATATGGAATGAGAAATAAATCTAATCCTTGAACAAATTAATTTTATTTGTGGCAATTTTACTTCTGCATGATTCTTATAAAACAACACAAAACAGAACATGATTACACATTACATGGTTCAATGACACTGCTACAACTCTCATACAAAAATTGAGAAGGTCAGAATGAAACTAACACATTCTTTGGCAACATCCTGAGAATTCCTCCGCCTTGTCTTTCCTCTTCACTCATTCTATATCTTTCCCTTCCTTCCTTTCCTCCTCCCTCTTCAAAGTGGCCACTTTCTAAATCGACCCTCCGCTCATGTTTTAAGGCGTTCCTGTATGGCAGGGTGCAGGCTGTTCGACACACTGGAATAGGCTTTGACCCTGGGCCCTTAAAGACATTGGCAGGCCCGGCTCAGAAGGATCCATTTGCTTTTGAACCGCTAAATCCTGTTACATCCGCGGGCTGTAAAAAAATGTGTGTTGCGTTTTCATGGCTGTGTAATGCATTTTGCACGCTTGTTGTGCATAAGTCAACATGCCCGAGCTGAGCGTGCCCTCCGTCCAAAGGACATGATGCATAATGAATTACGTAAAAGCTGGCTCATCTCCTTAAATGATCTCAGCGAGCTCGGCACAACAGCCCACTAATGATTATTGATCGGGGTGAGGGGGGGCGGTGGATCATGGGAAAGGAAACGGCAGCTTTAGCGGGGTCACGCTGAGGATCAAATTTCAGCCAATCGCCTTTTACTGCCTGATAAGTGTGTGTGGGGCCCTCCATTGGACATCTTAACATTCGTCTTCACTCCAACCTGCTCTGAAATGGATTCATTTCAAATGAATCACTGCTGGAAATGGAGGGGGGTTGGGGGTCGAGGCCAAATGGTCACCCCCTATCCTGAATTGCATGCAGACACTGAGCGCACAAAGAAAATATTTTTCTTACAGGTGTGCGGGTAATTTGACACATCTGGATGGTATTATAATAAAAGGATATGGCTCAGAGAAAAGGATTGAGTGTGTGTGTGTGGGGGGGGGGGGGAGTTTCATGTTTCACGTCCAAGCTTGAGGGACTTCCAACAACGGAATTTTTTGACGCGTTCGTCCTTTTATTGCTGCGATGAATTAGTAGGCCGCACATCCCTTTTGACTCTAAGCAGTTGTGATGGGTACTGAGTCACAGTGAGAATGGAATGAAACAATAACATTGGTCCTTCATATTGATCAGCACAGCTGAGCCGCGAGTGCGCTGGTCTTTAAGTGAAAAACATTGATTTCTGAAAAAGCGTTTTACAACTTGTTTTATATGTTTTCATCAAGCAAGCTTGTAATACAGCACCATTAGAGGAATATGTTTGAAGCTAATCCTTTCCCTACATCCTGATCTCAGAGGGTCTTATCTGTTTCTGGATGTCAAGGCTACTGTTGCTGTAAATTATTCAGTTAGACTAGTATTATATGCGATTTCACCTGTGTAAGTCATCAGTTTGTGTTCAGTGTGATATTTGAAATAATCACCCTTCGTTAACTTCTAAATCTCAAGTCACTGTAATGATTTAATTATTGCAATTATTTGATTCAATATGTAATCATCAAAAATCTCCCATCCTCATAATGTCCTTTATACTCAGTCAATAAACAATAAGCAACACTGACAGGAAGGAAGGGTTGTGATATGGACAGAATTTCAAATACAAAAAAAAAGCCAGGGTGCAAAAGTATCTTCTTGGTACACTGGAGATCAATCTAACAACAAATCCATCTCTGCAATAAAAGCAGCAGTATACTGGCCTTTGCTGGCACAAACATCTGCCACTGGCTGAAATATACAAGAGGGAGTCTTTTGCCCGAGGAAAGACACTTGATCAAGGTAAAAATATCAATGCAGTTCAATGAGTGCATTTAAAGCTGAAAAATTGCACTTGAAAAAGCCTTAATGATAAGCATTTTTGCGATGCGTCTTTGTGAAGTCTAATCATAGACAAGCTAATACACTCTTAGTCGGAGATGAATATAAGTTGGCCCTCCAGTTATTTTTCAGTAAAATATGCATAAACAGAGTTTATGGAAAGTTCAGACCACCTCGACAGAAAAGAAAACACTTAATTTCTTGAACTCTCTTTTGTCCTATTCCAATGCCTGAGACTGTCTTACCTTTGCACTTCGATATCCATCTTCGGTTCTGCGCTGATTGCCTGGCCGCTGCATATGTTTTCTGTTCCCCTTCATACAGTTTGAGTTCCTTTGAAGATCAGACATCCTCAGGGGAGCCGGGTGGGGGTGCTGGGGTCTGGGGGATGGGGGTGTGAGGGGGAACATGTGCGGAATGGCCATGGAAACGCACGTAATAGTGGAGGATATGAAATAGATTTGGAGTGGGGTAATATAAACACAAATCAATGGAGACCATTCAGAGAATGTGCTTATATCTACTCAAGCCAAGGGGCTCCATTAATCCTGCCAGTCATTCTTCTGACAAGGAGTGGGGGGAAGGGTAGCTGGGTAGGAGGTAGGGAATGTGGGCATGATGAGAGAGGAGGGCATTTGGGGGTAATGAAAGCACGGAAAAGGGTTTGGTTACACTACTGGGGGTAAGCTATTGTACTGCAGAAATAACACAAGTACTGTTTAATTCCCACTTTGAGTGTCGATGAATAGCTAGGTTGGCCTCTCGATGTGCAAATTAAACCCACGCTTTCAGAATGGCCATATGCTGATCGTTGGATCTTCACAGGAGGAAATTTTGAATGCATTGTGCTCTTTGTTTTTTTAAAATGCATATTTGTTTTCTGTTTATTTTTGTAACATTGCAAGAAAATACAAAAGAAACAGCTTAAGAGTTCTGATGCATAATTTCTAAACAAATGGAGCATCATACCGTTGCAGCTCATCAAAAATGAGTGCCAAACTAAGTCAGTTGAAGGTGATTATGAATGAAGGTGATCATGAGTGTCTCGTCTTTGTACACTCAGAAAGTCAGAAATGTCACATGTAATTGATCTGTTAATGAGCTCATTTGTTCTGGGATAGTTAGCATAATTAATCATGCTTTTTATCCCGGAGACCTGGTCACTGGAAGACCATGGCAATGTGGATGTAGCTCTTTTTTTCTACCTGCGCTTAGTGATGAATATTATGACGATTACAAAAGACATTTAGTAATTTTTTGGTGAAAAACATAAGCTCTAAACAAAAACTGGGAAAGTTGTGGTCCTCAGCTAGAAATGTATGCTTAATTTGGGTAGAAAATTCCAGAAAATTTCAAAATTTTTTACAAGCTTTGCAATCACATTAACTTGTTTTGGTGCTGCAGTCAGAAAAACCCTGACCTGACATGTACTTAATTTGATGCAGGAAGAGAACAAAATAGCAACACAGTAATATATTAGTCAAAATATCTTTGTCATAGTTTCTTCTGTGTAAGGGATAATCAACTCGTAAGTGTGCATTACACGGTTTTAAGGCACAACGTGGAGGCGAATAACCACCTGACGCGAAGCGGAGAGTGGTTGCCTCTGCGAAGTGCCTTTAAACCGTGTAATGCACACCTACAAGTTGATTATCCCACTTATACCATGGTCATATGCCAGCAATATAAAATCAAAGCATTCAGAAATTTTTGGTGAAAGTTTTGCACTTAAAAAAACAAGCTGGTAATCATTAAACAGGCGCCGCGCTTTCTCATAGCCAATACTATAGGCCAAGCTACACTGAATCAGCTAACTTAGTTCAGCTTACCTTCATGCAGAAAGAATTTTTTGCGTACGCTAACATTCTTTTACCAGCTTATGATTTTGTAACGGATTCCAGCTGAAATGGAGATTATGCATAACACAACATCATGCGTGATTATGCAGACTGTAGATAACTTGCTACCCGCAATTACGATGAACGTATGACGGTTTCCAAAGAGCCAGCGAGCTGAAATCAGTATGTTGTCATAGCACGTAGTTAGCGAACTGTCAACACTTGCTGATACATGAAGTGGACATGTTGGCTTCCTTCGTAACTGTACACAATCACTATCGTTTAAGGGAGTTCCCGATAACGTAGGTTAATGAACAGGACCACTCCCAATGCGCCGTCCTATTCGTACTTTCGCCTATATATACCACCTACATCCCCACAATCCCCGCTCGTCTTGTTTCTACGTCCCTCCCACCCTTCCCCTCTCCAAGAAGGAAGCAAGAAAGAGTCACCACCTGGGACCCCGGGGGGCTAAGGAGCCCACACGGACTCAGACGAGAGACGGGAGCCCCACTCTGAGTCTCACCACCTGGGGATGCCCGACATTCGCACAAACACAGACCAAGCCCATACACATCACATTTGCCCCAATCTCCTATCCGTAGTTCCACTGAATACTCTCCTCCACTTTGGGAGTGGTCCAAAATCCATTAAATGAATAAAGCGTGATTACTTTGCTGCTTTAATATTTATGGTCATTATCGCTGGAGTACCTATTGTTAACCACCCAGCAGGACACAACTTATCTGACGCCGCGAAATTTACGGGAGATAAATCAGTAGCTAGGTTTCTGTTTTACCCGGCCAAATGCCAGTACTCTAAAGTTGTTATGGTTACAGGTTGACTAGCGGATGAATTTTGAACGGTGAAACTACCGTTTGCCAAACTACCTGTGCGGTTCCGTGGTTTTAATGCATACCTGCCAGCCAATCAGTAAAGAGTATTCACCCAGACCATGGTATAAGAGAGGGTATTCCAACCCTCTAGAATATTCTTACATTCTGGGTCAAGTCAAGAGGATTTTACAGAGGGGGATAGCTGCTTTAAATATTTACTAGACTATGGTTAAGATTTCAGTGATTCCGTACATGAACCTAAAACATCAAGTAATACGGATAAATCTTTGATTCTGTGAAATAAATTTCACAGTTGCTCAAAAATCTCATGTTCATGTCATACTCGCTGCAATTTGTCTTCTTAACTATTCCATCAACCCACACATGCAGTCAGCACTTTTACATTAAGGTGCTATCAGTACCTCTGTAAAGTGACACATTCTTGAAAAATAAAGCTTCCCTTTGAAGCCTAAACATTTAATTTTCATTTTCTTCCCGACAAAAAGTATTTTGTGTACCAGTGTACAAGTTCTACATGTTTCAGCAAATACTTTGTTGAGCCCCAAAGGCCAAAATAACAAATCACACATAAACCATTTAGCCACAACATGAAAACCATACACAGGTGAAGCGAATAATGTTGATTAGCTTGTTAGTGTCAAGGGGTGGGATATATTAGCCAGCAGGTGAACAGTCAGTTCTTGAGGTTGGTGAGTTAGAAGCTAGAGAAATTGGCTAGCATACGGATCTGAGAGACTTTGATAGGGGCCAAATTGTAATGGCGAGGAAACTGGGTCAGAGTATCTCCAAAACAGCAGGTCTTGAGGCACGTTCCCAGTGTGCTGTGGTTAGTTCCTACCCATATTGGTCCAAGAAAGGACAACTGGTAAACCTGCAACTGCGCTCTGGACGCCTGAGGCTCTTCGATATGCGTGGGAAGCGAAACATCAAGTGAATGGCCTGGTGTGTGTGCGTTGTTTACCTGGAGAAGTAATGGCACCAGGATGCACCTTGGGAAGAAGGCAAGCCAGAAAAGGCTGTCTGTCTGTGTGCGCGCGCGCATGTGTGTGTGAGTGTGGGTGCATGTACCTGTGTGTGTGTATGTGTTTGTATACACACATTAGTTCCATTTCACTATATTTCTGAGAAAGCTGAAGACTATTACCATGACTATCAGGGTCAACAGGGTTAAAGTGGTCTGGTTTTCTGTTCAAGCAGTGTTGTACCCTACCAGTGTTATTGCTCATGATTTTTTAATGCTGAGACACTTAAAAAAAATGGCCAATAGCTTTTAAGACTGAAGCTGGCCATTATTTCTCATCCTATCTTACAATCTACAGTATAAAGAACAATTGAGGCCATGAAATGTAATGCTTTCATTCAGAACTATTTCACAGATGTGTTTATTCTGCAATACTAATGCCAAATTAAGACTTTTTTTCTCAAAGGGGACCTATTATGCTTTTCTGTATTTTTGTACATATACATTGTGTGGCAATGACTAATTTTCATATTAAAAATAACCATAATTTGACAGAATGAGATGTAAATACAGTAATATGCAGTGATTATTATACACTTAAAAAAATGAAAATAAATCGGAAACCAAGTACAATTCAAGTTTTATTTCTTGTAATATTGAATCATATAGATGAAAATAAGTAAACAGGTAATATAAAGTAAATTTTCTTTTTGAGAGAAAAAGTCAATATCTGGCTGCCTTTTGCTTTGATTACAGCATTAATCTTTTTTTATTTACTCACTTGCTAAACTATTCCATGTGGTTTGAAGTTTGAAGTTCATTCAGCAGGCATCACACTGTCCCGAAATCGACACCAGATGTCCGTATGAATATTGAATTTCGCGCGATGGCCCCGAACTTGGTCAAAAGCCAATCTACAGCCGAAGCAAGTACAATGCCTACAGAAGGTCACACGATGGCACCTGAACCACACACGAAGGCAACAAAAAGATGTGAATTTTTATTAAGTAGTTTACCCGCAGGACACACGAAGGCCACACGATGGCTTGCATATTTACTATAGCGTAATATAGTAAATTTACAACAGATTACTACAGTTACAGTTTTTATAGTTAACTATTGTTTTGCAATGAACAAGAAATGTTAAGATAAAAAAGTATGATGTTAAAAGCAACCAGTTCATTATCAGTTATCAGTTTCATGAATACGTTGTGCCTTATTTATACATATTTAGAACATGGCACTCTTAAATACTCGATTCTGATTGGTCAATCACCAAAATTCTGCGGTATTTATTTCCAGAGGTATGACCGCTGCGCTGCTGTCTGTTGCTAGTAATATTAATATTTTAATATTTTAAATGTTTTAGCCATATTCTAAGCGGGATAATGTATAGTGAGCTGCGCTTCGGGGTTCTATTCCCCTGTCAGGAGTTATTTTTCAACAATCACCAGGTCACTATAGGCTACATTATCCCTTACATATATAATATACGTTGTGCCTGCTCTGTAGAGCTGCTCAGGACTGACTGAGGAAGATGCTCAGACGCTGGCCTTTTATATGTCCACGTTACCATGACACATGTGAAACGCTTGAGCTACTCAAATTCAGCTGTCTTCGCCAACACCGTGGTCCCATCTCGATGTCATAATACTATAATACGATGGCTACACAACGTCACTACGAGGGCTTCACGTAGTCGTGTTGCCTTCCTAAGACAATCGGGCAGCTCCTTGTTTCCTTTGTATTATCTTCGTGAGGCGAAAAATGACCGATGGCACCGATGATCACACAAAGTAAAGACGAAGATGGCACGATTTGACAAGATGCCCTCACGATGGCCTTACGAAGGGCAAAATGGACACACGAATTCAACACGAAAATGAACCTTCTCAAGGTCTTCCGGCAATTTTTTGGCATGCCAAAGATTTTGCCACCGCTCACGAAGTTGCTGCCGGAGCCTGAGAAACTCAACCGGCGGTCATACGATGGCTTAAGATGCCCTCATGAATGGCCCGATGTTTTTACGATCAGATCCGAATTTGAACATTTCCTTTATCATGTGTCCATCTGGTGTCAATTTCGGGACAGTGTGACGCCTGCTTTCCAAAGAAAATCTTGCAACATTATGACAGATTTGTTTATCTTGGATCAAGCAAATCCCATATTTTCTCAATCGGATTAAGGTCTGGATTTTGAGCAGGCCAAGTCATAACTTTTATGTCACCAGATTATTCTTTCCGACTGAGGTAATTCTTGCACAACTTAGAAATGTGTTTAGGGTCATTATCTTGTTGAAAATAAACTCCCTGACCAATCAGTCTCTTTCTAGATGGCAATGCATGCCTCACAAGCATGCTGTGATACTTCTTTTGATCCATGATTCTGTTGATTTTTATGAGATCACCAGCTCCTTCCGAGCAGACTGAACCCCAAACCATAATATTACCACTCTATGTTGAACTGAAGGGGTTAAACTGTTATTTTTTAAACATTCTTCAACTCTATGGCGCATATAAGTTCTGCATTTGGATGAGAAAATGTCCAATTTTGATTCATCACTCCAAAGCATTTGTTCCCTGGCCGTTGGTGTCTAATCCTTGAATTTCTCGGCAAACATTTTTCATGATGTTGCCAGCAACGCGACCAATCAGGCCCTTTTCACACAGGCGTCTGGAAATTGTAGATCTTCATACTTTCATCTGTTCACTTCTGGCGCTATTAATGTCATCATGGAGTTGTCATGCTATCAACTGCAGATTTTTTAAAATTTGTTTTACACAGATAATGAATATCAAAGGCCCTTAACTTTGTTTTACACCTCTATTACCACAAGTCTTCGGCGAACCGATCTCTTAATTGAAATGCTGAATGCGGTTTCTTACAGTGTCATGGTAGGCATTTAACCTCTTTAGAAATGTTTCTGAGTGACCAACCGGCATTATGTTAGGCTACAAAGTGGCAACGATCAATCTCAGAGAGCTCCTTCCGTTGTGCCATCGTGTTTAACATTGTGACATTGCTCAAAGTTCATGTCACCTTATATATTGGAACAACTGACCATCAGAGGTAATTTTGCAGAATAATGTTGCCTCAAACCAGTTTAAACAAATTTTGTAGCATCAGTAAGTGGGTCAATGACAAATAAGCCTTTTAAAAATGTTTTTTTAATAAATCTTTAAAAATGTACAGAATACATTTATTTGAAGTTGGAAGAGTGTGTTTAAACAAGTCTTAATGGTTGCGCAAAATTTACAGGGTTTTAGTACAGTTTTACACTGTACTTGCAATTTCACCAGCCAAAAAATGTCAGGTGGCGCAACCAAAAGTTTCTTTTAAAAAAAACGCACTTCCCTCTTTTTTTTTCTAAGTGATTTTTTTAGTAAGTTTACCTGAGAGTGTCTACTCTGCCTAAAACATTACTATTTTGTACTTGAGCTGGGTATTAAAAGTACCTTATGGATTCTTAATTGTAGGGGGCGGGTATTTTGGTTTTCCAAACAATTTAAGAACAATTAAACTATTAAACTTTGCTTATTTGAAAGGTTTTCAATATAAAATTATGCCCACATATTAATATTATATTAATTCATATTTTAAATTACATATTTAATACATTTCACATAGTGTTAACTTGCTCGGACGGTTGCGCCACCTGACATTTTGAGGGTTTGAGATGTCAAAACATAAAATATATATCATTTTTATGATAGACTGGAAATATGTTCAAATTAAACAGGTTTTATAGAATAAAATGATGCTTATTATGAATCATTTAAAATTATTTTAAACCAAAGTATTGCACTCGGACAATGTCACGTCATTGACCCAAGTACGGAATTAGCCTTCAAATATGCTATGCATGAGTCAAAAAAACAAACAAAAAAAAACTTTGCAACACTTCAATTTTGTTTATTACCCATAGTTTTACCACAATATTTTTAATTAAATCAGTGAATGATTTTGGTTGGTTCCATTGGAACGTTAATATCCTACAGTATTTCTCACATGGTATTCTTTAGAGTTTCTGTGTAAATATATTTTTTAGAATTTTATAAAGTATTGTTTGTGCATTGCCAGTCAGGGGTGCCAGTAATTTTGGAGCCCACTGTACGTCTTAATCGGATTGCTGCTGCGTTTGGTCTCACTCTCTCTCCAGAATGTCTTTGTATTGCAGGGACAAGCGAGCCGAAAATGTTTTGCTAGGCATTGCATCCTGTACTGAACTGCTATTGGTAATAGCCTAAACTAAATAATGCGAAAGGGAGAGGCTAGCAGGAGATTATACCATATAGACCCGAGTTGTGAAATACCATTGCTAATTCTAATCAACTGCCACCTGTAGCAAACAAACCAGTGTTTTATTTTGTTATTATCAAAAATATGACACTGCATATAGCTTTCTTTCAAAGGCTATTTTATCCCCATTTGCAACACTTTAAAAACACAGAAGAATGCTTGGTTGATGGATTTGAAGGGCTTGTCCAGGCAATGAAGAAACATGTTTTATATGCATAATGTAACTTGTATGCGATTTTACGGGAATAAAATAATCATTAGATCTATATTGTTAATGTAGTCTGCTTTTTATACTACTTAAGATTCAATGTTAGACAGGAAATTAGCCTGTATTATTATAAATTCATCCCCGACATATGCCTCGTCTGGGCCTGTAATAAAAATGAAATCCTGAGTTTTAAGTTCAAAAGCCAATTTAGCACTGCACTTGAAGGAAGCATACTGTATAGAAATGAAGGATATTTTTAGTATGGCGGTGGCATGGGCTTCTTATTAGCCTATGAATTCACGGATGATTTCAGGCTTTTGAAGGTGCAGGTTTGCAAGCTGAATGTACACAAGAACAAGTATTCAAGTCCAGAAAATTGCAAGAAAGTAGCTTATAGGCCAAATTATTGAATTGGGTTGTGTTCTTTTTAAAAACATCTTCTGAATGACAGGGTAACACGTGCTTTGCTAGAATGGCAACTGGAGGAATACTCCAGAATACTTCTTTTCACCAATTTTAAGAAATATGTGCATAATATCCACTCCGTGCAATTTTAAGGAAATATGAGATTAAATTGTTTATTGGTGTACTCTAATTCAAGGCAAAATGGAAAATTATGTTGCCTAATTCATAATTAATCCCAAATGTGCATTCCACATGGACTATGAAAAACGAAATCCAGATCTACAAACCATCAAATTGTACAGACGATATAGCACTTCAGGGGAAAGCTAAATGGAAATGGGTGGACACTTTTTCCAAGGTGACGGCATATTATTCATGAAATCGTGACGCATATAAATTCATAAAGCGCCACTCACAAACTGCTGGCAAACAGTTAAATAAATTGCAGGATGGTATCCTCTGTGCTTGGCTATGTCGTCAGAAAAATGCAAGTTTTTACGAACAGCATTTTTAATAAACTAATCAAGGAAACGCTGAAATTTCTGTCATCAGCCATCCTAATATTTTCATCTCTGCTTGTCTCCTTCACCCACAACTGGAGTCTGAAGTCGGAGTCATCGGTCATCGCTACATTGTATGGTCAGAATCTGTGGCTGCATGACTCCCGTTCTCATTCACTAGAGTCAGAGTGAAGGAACTAGTGAACGAATCCAAGGACAAATCCTCTTAAGGAACTGAGGCAAAGGATCCATGTCCCAGAAAGGAATCGTAACATCCACCACCATTGCATATTCAAAAGCCACACATTGTGGGATTGTGCCTGTGCCTGCTTGTAAAGTTCACTTAAGTAGAAATAAAACAAGCCTTCTCCATTAGATCTCATTGCATTTACATCACTTGTCATTCTCATAAAGCACAATTCACGTCAGACAGGAAATGGCACAGGACCCTCCTGATAGGCTGATGACATGGCTGTGCACAAAGTAATGACTCAAAAATGATCTTTCACACCTTTCATACTGTTGATTAATTCGGTGAGGAAAAAATAATTATTGCAAATTTTAGAAAGCAAAAAATATGCTCTTCAGATTTCGGCGCATATGTGGTATCACTTGCCTTCTCCTTAATCAAACCGTGATCTGCCACGCCTACACATTCTTGAGAAATAGTCTAAACAGGAAATTTAGCAGTTATATTTATTTACAATCCATTTTCTCTGGATGCCTCTTGAGACACTCAACTTTTATTATTTATTCCTATTTGCTATTTCATACGACGTTTACAAAGGCTTTAAATGTCTTAATTTCTCAGGAATGTCGGCACACATAAAGAACCGGTGGTTTAGTTTTATTTTCAAGGAGAATCTATTGCCAGCTAGGCAAGTATTTACATGATACACGAGCATACACAGCCAAGTCAGATATACTGTAAAAGTTCATAATTAGAATTGATTTATGTCAGAAAGTATACTTCAATTTGTTCTGCAACGTAAATGAACATTACGTTATAATCTCTCATATTTGTCAAATCTTTATGTCCATAACATCCCATCCTCATGCTAAAATGAGTAATTTAGGGGACAAGATTCTCAGGTCTTGATTTGTAGCCACATATTTAACATATTTAGCTAAGACCTAAACTACACAAAACCATTCAATGATAATGAAATAAATTAGGTTCTCTTTAACAATTTTATGTCATTAGTCTCTTGTCAGTGATTAAAATGAGACCTTTCGGGGTCTCTGGAGAACTTTCTCTCAAAATCCTCACTCCAGCATCCTATGATCCCTGGCATAGGCACTGCGCTACAGATAATGTGGAAATGCACTGATAAAAGTCTAGTATAATTTGAAGGTATCAAAATAAATATTCCTCAGAGTTTGAACTGCTGCCTGTGGTGATACTGCAAAATAAATTGTAATGAGGCACTAAATAAATAAAAATATATCTGTACCAATTTAGCCAGTCAGATTAAACTTGAGCATTTGCACAAACCAGGATTACAGTATGTAAACAGCTTTCTGCCGGGTTGTGGCTTCAACCATTTGCTCAGGCCTATTGATTTCATCAGAATAAGTAGCCAGTCAACAACTGCAAATATACTCAAGTCCCATGGCTGGAAGTCTTAGTCACAGGGTATTTCATGCCAAAAATCAGACGGTAGAGGTGCATTTATTCATTTTTGTGAACCTTCACTGCATTAAATAACAAGACGATGGTTAAATTACCATAAATAGCAGCACCGTTACACATTCCAAAAAAAAAATTATTTGAAAAACATCATGGCTTCGATTTAAGTTATACTTTCTTAAGGTTAAGGTTAGGGTTAGGGTTTGGTTAAGGTTAGGTTCAGGGTTAGGATAAGGGCATCGTGGTTTTTAAGACAGTCATGCCTCGCAGTTGAGAATGTTAAACTTGCAGTTGGAAACTGAGTCAAGCACTGGTCTCCCATGGGAAAGTCCACTGTTTTCTTGTCCCAACCATCCACCCTGGCCCCCTTGTTTCACTGTCTTTCTCCCTATTGAATTGTATATTGAAATTATTTGATTTTGTCCTTTGCTCTTCTGTCACTTAAACGTTGATATGGGTTGTTTTGAGTCAAATGCATTTCTTTGCATGAGGCCAATTACAATATTTTAGTATTTCACTTGTGAAGTATAAATGTTTGACACAATCTGAATGAATAAGCACTACATGCAATGTCATACAAAGTATGTATACCACAGTTTTGGTTGTTTTTGCTTTGTTATCATTGCATTGCATTTGAAATAAAATTGTTATACGTTATACCCTCAAATTAATGCTGGCAGTCTGTGCTTCACTTCATATTATTTTTTCATTTCAAATTCAGTGTGCTGAAGTCAAGCCAGCATGCAGGGCCAAAACAACAGAAATTATCGCCCTCCAAGTATTAACCCCTTTGTGCAGATGTAGATGCCAGCGGACATGGAGCCGCCATATTTATGCACGCAGTAACACTATTCTATCACTAGATGACGCACACGGATCAGTTATTCAATATTCCTTAGCAGCCGAGCTCAAACACGGTTTAGAATATGGATGAGTTAAGTTCCTTCCCTGTTTCCCAGGAGTTCTATGAATTAAATTCCTCAGCCAAGCCTGATGTGCAAACTGATTCATATACTTGCCCATGGTATCTATCCAGCAGTTAATAAAAATGATCTCTTGTGACAGAAAAAATTGTTGACCTTCGTTGCAACTAGTTCAGCAATAATAGGCCAAAGGTATCTCAACTGAGCAGCGAAAAAAATCAGTTTTCTGAAGCAAAAATTCAACATGGTATTGATAATATATCATTCTACAATCAACTGTAGTTGATTGTAGTTAATTGGTCATATATTAAAAACCTGTGATTCCTTACCATTGAATTAGGCCTAGATTCATCTCATGCCGAATTCTCCTTACAACCTCATACAATCCTTCAATGATATCCAGTGTCTCTAAATACTTCCTTAGGCATAACTGTGTAAAGCAGAGTAATAGTTCACACCCAGCTGAACTAATTATCTATTGATTGACACGTTTCTATCCAATTCCCGACAGTTTAAACTTTCCACAGTAATTAAAAGACTTTGATTGGACCCTCAGAAATGTATTTAAGCCCTTGCTTAACAGTAAGTTAGGTTGTATTCTCTGAACTGTGCGCAGCTGAATGACGTGAGTACAAAGAAAAAACATTGAAAACCAACCTAAAAGTGCCTAGGTTACATTTACGTGATAGCAGTTTGATTCTGACATGGATAATGGGAGTTATTCTGAATGGAACAGTACTGGAAGGATCCTTGTTCCGGAAGGCTCGGTTACTCTGCTTATCTGGAGGACTTCATTGATGGATAGTTCTGCTTCTATTGGAGTGAGTGAGTAAAATGGCTAGCTGGCTAGCTGTTTTTTATTTTCGATTTACCACTGCGATGATGATCACAGAGCTTGTTCGTCACATTGCTTCCAAGCTTGCGTTTCCCTTGGAGAGCTTTCTGTCACCGAGTGACAGTACTGACTGTAAAATAAACAGTTCCTTTAATAAGTACGTGTGCTTGCTGATGCAGCTTTGTTGGAAAATGGACGAAACTCTGAACTTTACCATGGAGAAAAGGCATGTTTTTGGTTTGGAGAGATTACTGGTGACTATTGATGTCCATCCGCGCCTATATTGATAAATATGCCAAATTCTACCAGAAAATCATTCATTCAAGTTGAACTTAATGAGTGGAAAGTTGATTTATGTTAAACAAATGATTATTTTATGATTTGACAGCATGTAATTTTGAGCGCTCTGGCAGCTTGGGGAGCCACCTGGATAGCTGTGTTATTTGGCTCACAGAGAGCACGTCATTTTGAAAAGCACCATCAGATGATGTGCACTTGTGGTCAAGGAGTTTATGATCCCAGAAATGTATTGTTTTAACTCCCAGCCATTTTTTTTTTAAATAATTTCATTGCTGAATTTTCATGAAGATTTTTTGTGTTTGTGGCTCTTACTCTGAATTACAACGTAAAATTATGAAAACAAACTGAAATATGATGAATTTCTAAATACTGCAAGTATCCTGTATCATTAAGGCCATTTGCCCCTTCTCTATGAAGCTCAGACCTTGAATTATAAAGCCTTAAATCAGGTAATGCATAAATAGCCATATTTGGCTTGTACACAAGGGGGTTAAAAGATTGCGCTGTATGAGATTTAATTTGTTATGTAATCTTCCCCTATGATTTCAAAGTTTAGACTCTATAATTTTCTTAAAAATAATCTCCTTGGAAAATTGCATTTGTTAATGCTATTGATGTCAATGTTTTGCTATTAATTACTCTTTTCCTTGACAGATTGAGAGTCTTTTGATATCAACCTTTGCATGCATTAATTTTTGACATATTTTTAATATTTTAGTCAACCTTAGTTTCCGCTCTTGTGATTTCCGGGCATAACTTGGACCCCTCGACATAACGCTGATATAACACTGACATATACTTCACATAACAGCTGTCACTACATGGAAAATCATATATGGCAGAAATGTAAAAATTAGTCTCTGTATTTTGAACAATTCACTGAGGTTTTTTTGTTAAGCAATAAATAAATAGCTGAATTGCAAACAGAGTATTCTGCTTTTGAATTGCAAAACTTGACTGCACCTTCTCAAACAAGAAGAGTCATCAGTGGGAGTGTCTAATTGCGATGGACGCATTTTCTGGTTCTAGCTTCTTGTAAACGTAACAGCTCCTCCACACAATAGCAGGTGAGTGCAAGGGTAGTATTTTTCTACAGTGAAGTCTAAAATCCAATAATCAAGTGCAGAGAATATGAACAGAAACACAAAGAGAGGGATTCTCCTTGAAAAATGTCTGAAAGGTATTTACATGAAATGAAACAAAGCTTCAGTGTTCGATTGAACTCATTCAGTTTCCAAAGTCTCAGCTCCTACTGCATCAAGGGTTAACAACAAACTCTCCAACGATGTGCCAAGGTCCTCCTTTGAAACTCTCACAATGACCCAAGTGGCATGTACCCGCATTGCAGAAAGTCAATCCACGCTTCATAGTGCCCACAGATTACCCACACTATTTCAAGTACCCACACTATTTTAGTGTGGATCCACGATGTTGTAACATGCGCACAATGTGGTTGGGCATTCACTTGCTGAAATAAGCAAAATCTTCCCAGAAAAAGATATCTGGATGGCTGTATATGTTGCTGCAAAACCTTTATATTTTGTTCAGCATTAATGCTGTCTTCACAGATGTGCAAGTTACCCATGCCACATGTACTAATGCACCCTCATACTATGATGGATGCTGAGTTTTTAACTACTATACTGATAATTTGCCAGATGTTCCCTCTCCTTCTTAGCCCAGCGGATGTGGCATCCCTGATTTAAAAAAAAAAATTCAAATTTTATTTGGTCAGACCACAGTATAGTTTTCCACTTTGTCTCTGGCCACCATAAATGAGCTTAGGCCCAGAGAAGGCGGCAGCATTTCTGGATCTTGTTTTTTTATGGGGTTTTTTTTTTTCTTTAAATAGTAAAGTTTTAACTTCCATTTGTGGATACAGTGACAAATTATGCTCACTGAGAATGGTTTGCAGAAGTGTTCCTGAGCCCATGCATTGATTTCCTCTACAGAATCCTGTTTGTTTTTAATGCAGTGCCGCCAAAGGGCCGGAAGATCGCGGCCATTGTATATCGGTTTTTGCCCTTGTCCCTTGCATACAGAGATTTCTCCATATTCTCTGAATAATTTTGATCTTAAATTCCATAGATGGTTAAATTCCTAGTTTCTTTGTTATTTTGTTCTTAAATTGTTGAACAATTTTCCCATGCAGTCTGTTACAGAGTGTTGAAGCCCTCACCATCTTCTGAAAGACTCAGCCTCTATGAGATGCTCTTTTCATACCCATTCATGTCACTGACCCATTGCCAATTAATTAACTAGCTGTGAGATATTCTTCCAGGTGCATTTTTTTTTTAGCATTATAACACATTTCAAATCTATTGTTGCCCTGCCCCAATTTTTTTGAAACATATTGCTGGCATCAAATTAAAAATGAGCAAATATTTTCAAATAATTTCTAAAAACGATACATTTCTCAATTTCATCGTTTGACAATATTGTCTTCGAACCATTTCCCATTAAATATGGGGTTTAAATGATGTGCAAATCATTGCATTCTGTTTTTTTATTATTATTGTGCGTTTTTGTATGTCTGAATAGGGGAAGTGCTAGCCATCGCAGCATGTGCAACATGTGCATGCAGAGCATGCTAGCTTACCGGGGGGGCAAAGTTGGGAAACATTTGTGGATATGTTTGAATGTTCTACCTCAGACAGCCTGTCGGCAATCCATGACAGAGCCTTCTGTCTCAGTTGTCATTGCTTTACTCAAAAGATGAGATGCTCCTTCACAAGTAACTAAACAGTTTCAGAGGTAAAAGCATATTGTTTTTGTTCATATTTGAACAGATATTCATAAATACAGTTTGACTGTGCTTCATCTATCACATAAATAAATGCAAAATGACTGCTTTCTATTTTCTCTCTCACCCATTCTGAGATACTTGACCAAATAGATATTTTGACAGTCACTGTGATATTTACTTATTTATTTATTTGTTTATTTGAGCTTGTTTTATTTTTAAATTTATAATTTTATTGCTTTAATAAGAAATACAGAAGTTGGTGGTGCTGATGTTGGATAACTGGCACAGAGTGTAAATAGGGTTCAAACACCACTGGAGTAGGTGAGAGCAGGGAAGTCTGGTGTGAGCCCTTTGGAATTTATTCGGATAAGCCTCTTTACACGCAATTGAGGCTGCCTCGGACATTGCCCACGATTCAAAAAAAAACGTGCCCTGCTTATTCTCTTTCTTCTGGGCGTTTGATTTGTTTAAGCCGTAGAGGATCGGTCAGCACCTCAATAGGATTAGCCAGGCAGAGAGACTGTGATCTGTGTCCTGTTGACACAAAGGGCGGTAGGTACATGGAACCTTCCAGGCTCTCGATGAAAGCCGCGTGCCACCCCTTCAGCTTAGACAATGGTGAACAGACTCAGATTTCACACACCACAAATCCAGGGGGGTTATAAATCTTCTCACTGGAAAGTCACTGCACATTCCCAGATACAACGCTCATCCAACTGATTCAAAACTGTTTTCAGATCGCTGATGATCTAAATACATGGTCATCCAGAGGACCAATACATGGCATTTTAACTTTATATCCAATTTAGTTCTGCTTCTTCCTTTTTGAAGTAATATTGTTTTGGCCAAAAATACTGGACTTATTGCGTAAGCGTGCGCACAGGCATATGGCTTTGATATGAAAGATTTAAAAGGAGCAAATCTTTAGTTGCATAACTTTATCTTGCTGGAACCTAATGTATCATCGTAATGTACTGGACAAGTTATGCTCTGTACCGTAAAGGTTTCTGTAATGATTGGCTGCATTTGTGTCATAACTTCTGGGCTCCTTAAAAGAAAAGCACTTAGCATTGGGCATGCCCCCCTTGCCAGGCTCATCTCTTTACATATTTAATTACTTGCTCTCTTCGCATTAATTATTGAGCTGATCCATGTTTTCTGGAGATCGGGATTGTAAATCCATGCTTCATTGCTTTTCAGGGTCACCATGCCTACAATTACTCCAAATTACTGTATTTCTGTAAGGGACACTGCTGTTGTTATTGAGGTTTGCTGTGAAATGCAGAATAGCCAGAGCATGTCGGTAGCATTAATTTTGCAATTAGACTTTTGAATATTAAGCATGAGCGAGATGCTTTTTCTGATTTCAAAGGTTATGTCTGAAAAATGCCCCTTGCAAGAGATACACTGTAGTCATCATGTCTAAAGTCATGCTTAAGAAAATAAAAAAATAAAAAAAAACAGCCGTTTGTGATTTTCTAATGTAAGATATAAAAGAAAACCAATATAACAATTTTTTTTTTCTTTTTTTGTGGAACCATGTCTGGCTCGGCTGTTCTGTGCCTCTACTGTCTATTTTCAGCAATATTGGATGAGGGATGATTATTTCTCAATATGTATGCAAAGGAAAATACTGGAGAAACAATGTTAATGCAGCCGGTGTTATCCAGCTTACTGCTGGGACCACTGGCAGTGAAAAAAAATCTGGGAAACTATTGATGGTGGCGGAATACTGATGCGCTTGAGATCAAAGAACGTGCTCCTAAGACTTTTTCTAATGTAAAAACTTTATTTTCTATAACTCAAAGTTACTCCTGGGAGTTTCTGTTTACTGTGACAAAATGTAATGACCTTCCATCCCATTGCCTGATAAACGCAGCCCTGCATCCGCACTGAAATATCATGACCTAGAGATCGCCTAACCATCCGGGGGCTGATTTTCAGCATCATTTAGCAAGGCCCTCTGCCCGCAAATATTTCTCCTATAAGAAAAGGTGGTTGTCTGTGAAGAATCAGGATTTTACTGTGATACCATCACCTTGCGTTTTTAAAGTGTCGCGTTTGATTTGATTGCAAAGTCCTCTTGCCCTTATGCAAACATTTTTCTGTCCAATCCGCGAATTAAGTCCAAAAAAAGCCTTGTTTGATCGAGTAATATTGAGGCTGGTGACTGTACGGGTATACCCTCCAGGGATGACTGACTTTGATTTAGTGGAGGGCCATAGCCATTGTCTGCAGTGTTGATATGATGCATATGGGCTGGTCAGCTTTTCACCTGAATCCAGGTCATACAAGTTCACCACAGATCGGAGACTGCCTTTAATCACATGCATAATAGCCCGCTCAGGGAAGCACAGGAAGCACATATAAACATACACACACATCCTCCCACATTTCCCTGTGTGTCTTTATACATGTGTGGGTTTGTGTTTGTCTGCATGTGCACAGCTATTAGCTCTTGCATACACAAATACGTAATTGCATTACAGGAAACAAGTTCACACACATGCACTCCTGAACATGCACACACACCCACACACACACACACTCACACACACACATAGAGGCAGACATTCCTACAGAACAAAGTACACAAAGTCACAGACTTTCTGTGTTTGCGCAGATGTTCGCACAATCCAGGATCAAATTCTTAACGTATCGACAAAGGAAATGATATCATCGAGGGGCCGGTCAGGATATATTTCGTTAAGACGAACACGGTGTTCCATGTGTTTTATGGGAGGTGGGTGTAGTGTCACTGGAGTTCAGAGAGTTTTGCGCATAATGGCGGTGTTCCTCCAGACCGTACCCTGGAGAGCGTCAGCAGACTCTGCCGTGGGTCATGGAACCTGAGAGTCGCTTCTTCTGCCAAACGTATGAGGTCACCCTGCCTCGCCTGCCAGCGTCCCGGTATCTCTTCATTCCTGCAGTTTCCCATCATTCCCAACGAGTGTGTCACATTCCCAGAACATTCAGCTCCATGTTTCAAACATCCACAGAATTATGTCATGTTCCAGAAGCACTCACACAATGTCTAATGTGACCTCAGTAAATAGTCCATTAAACCTCTCTTTACCTGCTTCCAAATGTTGTTTGACCGCCTTTAGCTTTGATTATGGCACACATTTGCCATGGCATCATTTCAGTAAGCTTATGCAATGTCACAAAATGTATTTCTGTCCAGAGTCGCATTAATTTTTTGCCAAGATCTTGTATTGATGATGGGAGAGTCGAATCGTTGTTTAAGGTCTTCTCCAGCACATCTCAAAGATTCTCAATGGGGTTGAGGTCTGGACTCTGTGGTGGCCAATCCATGTGTGAAAATGTCTCATGTGCTCTGATTCACTCTCTCACAATTTGAGCCTGATGAATCTTGGCATTGTCATCTTGGAATATGCATATGCCATCAGGGAAGAAAAAATCCACTCATTGAAAAACTTGTCATTCAGTACATTCAGGTAGTCAGCTGACCTCATTTTTACTGAACCTTGACCTGACTACATGAAGTAACCCCAGATCATAACACTGCCCCCATGGGCTTGTACGGTAGGCACTAGGTATGATGGGTTGCATCACCTCATCTGCCTCTGTTCTTCCCTGATGCGCCCATCACTCTGGAACAGGGTGAATCTGGACTTATCAAACCACATGACCTTTTCATCCAATTTCTACGCTCTCAAACTAACTGAAGCCTTTTTCCCATTTAGCCTCACTGATTAGAGGTTTTCAGACGGCTACATAGCAGTTTAGTCCCAATCCGTTGAGTTTGCTTTGCGTTGTGTACATGAAAATGCTGCTAATTTCAATATTAAACATAGCTGTGAGTAAACTGTCGATTTTTTACAATTTGATTTCACCAGACATTTAGCTGATCTCCAATTATGATCATTTAAGATTTTTTCTGACCACATTTCTTCCTCGAAGATGATGGGTCACCACTATCTTTCCAGGTTTTAAGACTGCACTGGGCACTTCTGACCCAAATTTTGGTAGTTTCAAAAATCTCCTTAGTTTTTTTCTTTGCTTTATTGCGTAATGCCGGCCAATAATTCGACCCTTCTGAAAAGAGTAACATCTTTCCCGCAAACACAGGATATGTCTTTCGACATGGTTGTTAAGAAATGACAAGCCACACTCTGCATGTGTTGGAAACAGGAAGAATAGGCAAATTTAATTATGAGAATGACTTTGACAAGGGCTAAATAGTGATGGCTAGACGACTGGGTCAGAGCATCTCCATAACTGCACCTCTTGTGGGGTATTCCTGGTCTGCAGTAGTTAATACCTACCAAAAGTGGCCTAAGGAAAGGAAACCGGTGAACTGGCAACAGGTTCATGGGCAGCTAAGGCTCACTGACACGTGTGGGGAGGGAAGGCTGGCCCATGCGCTCCGATCCAAAAGAAGAGCAACTGTAGCTTAAATTGCTGAAAAAATTCATGCTGGGACAGATAGAAAGGTGTCAGAACAAACAATGCATCACAGTTTGTTGCAAACAGGGCCGCATAACTGCAAACCAGTAAGAGTGCCCATGCTGACCTCTGTCAACCACCGAAGACGCCTACAGTGGGCACGTGAACATCAGAACTGGGCCATGGGCCATGGATGCACTATGGGCAAGAAGGAAATGTTGGGTCCTGCCATTCATGTGGGTTAGGAAACCTACCAAAACATTGTTGATTCTGTGGAAACAGTATTTTCTGCTTTCAGGGAAATGTTGGGTCCTGCCATTCATTTTGAGGAACACGAGTTCAAGATGTTGACTTGGCCTCCAAATTTCCCAGATCTTAATGCAATCAAGCATCAGGGGGATGTGCTGAACAAACAAGTCCGATCCATGAATGCCCCATCTCACAACTTACAGGACTTATAGGATTTGCTGCTTACGTCTTGGCACCAGATGCCACTGCACACCTGCAGAGGTCTAGTGGAGTCCATGCTTCGTCAAGTCATCGTTGTTTTGGCGGCAAAAGAGGGGCTTATACAATATTGGACAGGTGGTGATAGCTAATGGTCATCTATATTCTGTAAATGTCATCTATGTGTTTATGCATCCGCCATTACTGTGCTGGAATGAGTGGCTTCAAGTCTTTTCCATTGCATTTTATTCTGTTAATTTTTTTTCAAGCTTTTGTGGGTATGAACTTGAGAACTTCCTCTATTTTTAACTTTGTTAACTCCTGTCAGTCCTTCCTGATTTGCTGTCCCTCCATGCATTTTTTTCCCATTTACTGAAATCAGGGAACCAAACTTCCGAATACTGAGTACACTTGATTTATTCACATGCATTCTTGTAGGGAAAAATATCAAATAATTCAGGCAAAAGGCCTTATCTATTTATAGTTTTCCAAGGACTTTCTGGCTGTACTACTATTACACTACACTAATGGCAGACTGAGTATTAGTTATACAAGTAGTTATAGCAGCAGCAGCAGTTAGGGAAAGTCATTCTTGTTTAAGGGGCCTTAGAATGCATGAGAAGATTAAAATTCAATACTGAACAAAATCATGAATTAATACCATTAATCAAACTCCCCAGGATTGCATTAGATTAAAGATTTCACAATTTAATGAATGTGGTTGAAGGATGATTGATTATATTTCTTTCCACAGAAATGGTTTCACAGCGTAGGATATCTTTCCTCAACCCATTTATAGCATCTTGTTGTGGCTGTTATGGAATTAGTTTTGTTTTTCTTGTTTCCCCGAGGTCAGGGAGAGACGGATGCGGAGAGTCGGTGCCTGGTTGTAAAATAGCTTTAGCTATGACCCGTGTAGATTGAGCGCTGACCCCAGCGTGGCTTCTGTTAGGTAGAGGCGGAAACCAATCTAGTTGTCAGGCAGTGTGTGTATTTTAGCAACATGCTTCGGTGGGTATTGGCCCTTGAAGCAGGTCCCATTCATCAAACCGTCTTTGATTTGTTTGTGCTTGTGGGTCTCCCTGTCGGATCTATTCAATTGTTTGATAATTATCAATGAAAAACAAGCAGGTGGATCATATCAAAGTCAGTTATCATGCTCATGTGGCCTTTTAAGCAGTGTGATGGAAAACATCTAGCCCATTTTCCAGACATTTAAGTTGTATTTTGTGGGTTTGATGTATGGCAGTGCATAATATTGAGCAAATGTGCGAAAAAATAAATAAATAAACGCTCGGTCATCTTGGGTTCAGGATTTGCTTCTTAAAATATAACTGTGTCTCCCTTAAGGGAAACAAAAACTAAATATCTAAATCCATAAAGGGTGTTTTTGGGAAATATCCTCACGTATTTAGCGATTCAGACAGCAAAGAACTGCTGTTCGCCACAATCATACGGAACATGACTTCTTTAAGTTTTCATATCTTATACCATTTGATGTGGGAATGTACATGATACGCATGCCTGGTGAGGTCAGCTCAAGCAGATGGACTATGAACTAAAAGAATGGCAGTGTAAGAAGGCTGCCCTAATTCAGGAGGGCCAAAAAATGCAATTTCTGGTTTTGTATACAGCTAGTGCCTGGTTTCAATGCAGAACACACTGCCTGATTGCCTGATATGACTGAAGGCATTCTGTTAATGTTTGGGGAAGGAAGAACTCTGAGGATGAATATTTCTCAGAGCAGAGCTCATGTGTACTGAAAGAGAGAGAGAAATAAAAAGAGATGGAAGATATATCAAAGAATGGGTGACGGTACGCTGTCAGCTGGGTGGTGATTGAACTACCTTAGCCAATGTCAATATCTTGGGAGCTAAATATATTTTGATGGAGGTTCACAATTTCCTTTTCCATTAGAGCTAATACCATAGTAGCCATGGTACTAAAATCAGTTGCGAAAGTGCAGAAAAGGTCATGCTATGTGGGGATAGCTAGATCTGCATTTCTGCTTTTAGCCAACATTGTGCACCCAGGCAGTTCTCCCACTTCAACTTCTCCGTGGACTGTGGTACGTTGCTAGGCTGTGCGTTGTCTTTGAAGACCAGCAGTGCCCCCCACCCCCCCAAGCCCGCCCTCCCCCCCCACTCACAAGTGTGTTTACTCAGTGGTGGTGAGAATTAATGGAGGCCTCGGGGCACAAAGTGATGGGCTGTGGGTTCACAGGGGGCCGTGTATGCCTGACAGGGCTGTGACTCATATCGCATGCAGTACGATGAGGTTTCCACATGGGCCTCTCCAGCTCCGAGATTCCTCCACATTTCTGCTGCTCTCACCGAGCGTTCACGTGCGGCCCGTCTCTGGCATCCATCAACCTGCCACACAGGTGTCCAGCCTGGCATTTACTTAATTGAATTCTGTGAAGGGGATCTGCCACAATTTGCAAGTGGAACCATTTTCTCATGGTGTTTCTCATGCTCTTCTCTCTCTTCCTTTCTCTCTCTCTCTTGCCCTTCTTTTATTCCTCTTTCTTTCTCACTTACACTCAATCTCTCCAAAATCTTTCAATCTCTCTCTCTCTATGCTCACTCTTTTTCGCTTCCTCTCAATCTCTCTGAAATGATTTATAGCCTGCCCAGTCTAATCTTGCTGGAAATGCACACCTTCCTACACAGGTCTGCGAGATGAGAGCAGGCAGGCTGGTAAGAAATGGAGCTATTTTCACTGATAGACATGTTTTCCATCAAAGGCTTTGTGCACGTATTTTGTGGTAATAGTACAGGGATCCTGAAATGTTCTAAATAATAACTACTGAGGGATGATGAGAGGCAGTTGTGTTGCACCTCAACATCTGCATTACCCCCCATCACTATATTACTATCATTTGGATTTAAGTGCCTTTGAAGGGTGGTTTGACCTGTGGAGGAGTTAGAAAGACACTAGTTAAACTATCTAGTGGAAAAAAATGATGTGTTGACTCTCCTCCAAGCTGATGATTTATTTGAGGCAAGAAAATGTCTGAGTTTTACAGCATTTTTGTGTGTTTGCATGTGTGTGTATGTGCGCATGCATATATGTGCGTGTTTGTGTAGCGCGTCCATGCATGCATGCACACACTTGTGTAATGCATAGACAGAGGCAAAACGTATTTGTATTTCGTGCTGTTACGACCAAAATCATCGCCCGTAACAAAAAGGGAGATCACACAGGGAAATAGAAGTAAAAAGTCATTTATGAACCCAAGCGCATTAAAAAACTGAAGGCAAACCATGATACCAGCGAGCCTACAGCAACATGGTAACAAACAGATCCCATCCCTCCTCCAGGGTCGTAATGTGCCTCTCCTCCGGTCGACCAAAAAATAGATGAGGGAGTGTGTGAAAAATTTCTTGGGCTGTTCCCCTACCTTCGGCCCCGCCGCTCTCCGTCGATGGTGAGACAGTTTTCCAGGAAAAGGGC